>CM060945.1:983881482-992931405 GCA_030765085.1 Allium cepa | reverse complement strand
CGTGCACTCACGACTGGTCAAGAGTATATAGTTGAAAAGGACGATGATAGCTTGTCGAGGAAGATAATCGGTAGAGGGTCTATCT
Organism: Allium cepa; assembly: GCA_030765085.1. Lineage (NCBI taxonomy): Eukaryota > Viridiplantae > Streptophyta > Magnoliopsida > Asparagales > Amaryllidaceae > Allium > Allium cepa. The sequence goes on along the minus strand of CM060945.1, from coordinate 992,931,320 downwards.
TGATGGGATTATTGTAACAATTTCAAATTTTGAATGCTTTATATTTAAATATTGGAATAATTTAAATATCCAAATCTTAGATTTAGTGTAATAAAATTGATTTAATAAGCCTATTTAAACTCTTTTAAAAAAGTAAATGATAATGGTGAACTTTTAGTTTTTAATTAAAATAATTAAACTTATTTTAAAATTAATTCTGTTAAATAATGAGTGAAATTGGGCATTATCTAAGATTTTGAAGAAACTAGTGTCTTTGGATGTGCTCCAACGAGTTTCGTAGCGATCGAACATCCCATGTGATCTTGCGAGCTCAGAGCATTCAATGATTTAATTAAGAGAATAAAATATAATATTTATCTTAATTTAAATACCCTATACTTAACCCTATCTCTTTCTCTTTTTTTTCATTTTCTTTTCCCTGTTCCTTATCAAAACCACCCACCACCCCTTTTTCATTCTTTCAATTATATTGAGATATAGGTGCATCATAAAACGACGATTTTGGATCCGTTGGGATCATGTGTATGCACTTCAATTTTTTCTGTGTCATCAAATGTGCAGTGTCGATTAGTTGTGCTCAACTTAAGCAACCAATATTAATGTTGAGCCTTGGAAGTGCTACGGGCAACGATAGGCAATAGCGTAAGCGTTGATGAGTTTCTGATGTAAAGACGAGTAAGTGGTTATAGTTCAGTGAGGTGCAGCACTGTAATGGGTGGTACGACATCTGCTTTGTCACGTAGTGAGCTTTAGTCGCATTCTAGGAGGAGGCGTCGAGGTATGTTCAAAGGCGCGATTGAACTCGGGGTTGTAAGGGGAGTTGATCGATGTTGGTCGGAGGAGCTGTAGTGGTCTGAGGAGATATATGGCATTGTACAGTTGGAAGAGATGGCATTTGGTAAGATTTAGGAGGAGGCGATCGAGCTTGACATGTTGGTGTTCATTGCGGAGAAGAGGCGAAGTGCGATGCGATGACGAAGTTCGTTCGTCGATCCGTCGACCGAAGCTTCGGTAAGAGGCGTGCATGCATGTTTTTGGGAGGATTCTGTGTATTAGGTGTACATGAGATTAAGGGTTCGGGGGAGAAGGGTTTATTGACTAATAACGTAATTAGTTGATTATTATTTAAATAATAATTTTAAAATCACAAACTTATGAAATTCATAACTTTTGCATACAAGGTCCAATCAAGATGTTGTCTTCGCTATGCATTCATAGAGGAATTTTCTATGATTTGGATTGGTTTGGGCTTGGGTGAGTTGATTTGTATATTATGATGATATAATCTTTGTTGTAAAAAATATAAATGAAAATAGATAATAATGCAAGTTATTATTTTTGAACCCCTCATTGCTTTTGAAAGAAAGCGACAATATGATACGTTTCTCTCTTATAGCTCCTTAAAAAATGTACCATGGCACAGACTTATTAGTTACTTGTTTGATATTATTATGTGAAAAGTGAGGTGTGTTGTGAATGGTCGAAGTGAAATTTTCGTCATAAATGTACTTGGAAAATCACCTGTATTTAACACTTTTTAAATTGGTTAAATGTGAACACATTGTGAATATATATATATATATATACATATACATATATATATATATATATATATATATATATATATATCTGTGTGTGTGTGTGTGCGCGTGCGTGTGTGTATGCGTTGGATGGTTCCTTATACATGTTTGGTTATGTTTAACCTAAATGAATTGGTTTGGATGGTTATAGAAATCGTGAAACCAAGTGGTTCTGAAAATTCTGGTTTTAGTAATGGAAAAAGACTTTTACTTTGGATATTTTTCTAATCATTTAAATAAATTTTTGTGAAAAGTAACTAAAGTATTTTAAAAAGGGAAGTTTGAATTTCAAATATGTTTTTATAATTATTTTTGAATTTTTAAAGTAAGAAATTTCAATAATAAAAACATGCGTTATGATTTTAAAGAAATGATAAAATAGGTATTTTAAATAATATTTTGAGTAAGAGTTTTAAACCATATTATAATCATTTTAAAGAGTAATTTATAGTGTATTTAGTTTTTAGAAAATTTGTTAATGAGTTTATTAAACGAATAAAAGCTTTTATATTATATATCGTTTTAGGAAGGTTTAGTTAGAAAAGAAGTGAAGTATTTTGGAAAAAGAATATAAAAGAGGTTTTTGGTGAAACACCCCCACACCCATTAATATACCCAAAAGGACACATTAAAAGGCATGGTGTAGGTATAACTAAAGCTAATAGAGACTAAGATTCACAATACAAAAATAGATAGAAACAACGGAAACTTACTATAATAACTTAATTAAAACAAAATTTCATAATGGCTTCATAAATAAGTCAAATAGCAAGCACCACATACATGTTTAAAAATCCAATGTCTCATGAAACAAAAACTCATTGTCTCAAAATTCAAAGTACATAATATCCCTCATAATAAGCTAATACACAGAAAGAACAAAAGCTAAAAGAAAAGAAATACATAGTAGCAAACTCCTCCAAGAAATTTTCTAGCAACTGTAATCTATTATCATCACCCTTGATTGCCTAAGGAGGAAAAAGGGGAAAATACAGGAGCGGGTCGGACTAAACATATGGTAAATGATAGTAATTACTAGGGTCTTTAAGCGAAGTAAAAGTAATAGACTCTGCAACATTTCTAGTATATAAAGAGGAAACAAAGGATATAAGAAAGGGATAAACTGAAAACAAATACAATTAACTATAAGATAGGTTAACTTTGATTGTTTTCACTTGTTCTTGATAACTGCTTTGATTAGGGTGAATTCATAATCTTATAATTAGGCTGAATTCCTAATTCTACCCTTCGATCGGCCTGCTACTCCATAGACCTTACTGTGGACCAGAGACTAGGTAACTCCCTGCACAACAGCCAATGGTATCTACGAAAGATGCACAAAGCAACCACTTTGGATCCAGACGGTACATAGCTCCCTACACAGAAGGCAATGGTGTCTGCAAAAGACACACATACTAAGCGCTTGGAACTCATAGTGATTACTTAGCACTAGAATGGAAGTCGCAAGTGTAACTGCCACCATGCCTATGCTACCTTTTGCTCCACCTATTGGGTCTTCTTATTACCTCAAACTCCAGCATAAGCATGCCCCTCGTCTCACTTCAAGCTAATGTGAGACCACCGTATGTCCATAGAGAATAGGGGAAATGATGTTGGTACTAGCCCATCATCCAAACAATATCTAGTTGCGCCCCTTATCCAAATCCCCTATGATTTGCACTTCTAATTGACCAATTACTACCATTTTTAGCATAAGCGTGCCCTCGCCTCTCTTCAGGCTAATGTGAGACCACCGTTTTGTCTAATAGGGAATGTTATTTGGTACATGTCCTATTTTCATCTTTGCTTTTCAACTTAGATAAATTATTTAAATAAGCCTTTACACTTTTCTCTACTATCTTTGCTTATTAATTTATCATAAGTCTTAAAATAATCCTTATTTTGTTCTTTTTCATACTATAACCTACGTTATAATCATGCTTATTACTTAACCCAAGGTCTAAGGGTGAAAACAAGCCTCTTTCAACTTTTACTCTTTTTATTTATAATTCTACGTTATAACTAGGCAAATCTTTTTAATTCAGTCCAATTAATGTCATAATTAGGCCTAATTTTAGTCTAGGCATAATTTCATTCCAGGTCCATTTATATTACAGTCTGTGTAATTTACATCTTATATTTCATTATTTCAGTTTTCTTACAGTTTAATCCATATTCACGTGAATCCTATTCTAATCCGTACGCGAAGAAGAAGGAGGAGGAATAAAAGAAAACTGAAAATAGAAGAAAATCCAAAGCATAGAAAGAAGATGTAAATAATAAATAACGGTAAATAAACAAAAATACTGAAAATAAACGAAAAGGCTATAATTAACAGAAATAAACTAAAATTACCGAAAAGATTAGCTAAAAGGAAATAGATTGAAAATAATTCTAAAAACTATAAATAAACTACTGAAAAAGCTATTCTAAAAATCATAGTAAAACTACAACTATTGGAAGCCTTAATATTTAAATTACTTAAAGAAATCTAAAATAATTACAATCGCCCACCTGTGGTCTTAAGCCATTCCTTTGGTCCCGGATCCACTTGGAGCTGTAAAATAATTTAATTTATAACGATTTTCTCCTTGATAGGGTCCTTCCTAGAAAGGTGAACCCAATTGGAGAAAACCTAGAATGAGAAAACGTGTTAGGTCTAGGGGTCTATTTATACGGGTAGAAGTGGATCTCGGACCGTTGGATTTTGAAGATTCGATGGGATGCAACCACGTCATAAGCTGAATAGGAGCCATTGGATGCAAGAATGGAAGGACCAGATCAAGGTAAATAATGAAAAACACATCATTAAGTCGGCAAAATTCACTCTTGAACATTCGAACGAACGAACGTTCGTTCGTTCGTAATTAAGGCAGGCGGGTCGATCGGGCAGTCGACACCTGGTGCCCAGGTCGACCGCCCATTCGACCTGCCTTATACATACGAGTATATACGCACGTCCAAGTGGACCTGCATCTAATCACAATGTGCATGCATTAATTCAACAACACGCTTTTAATCAAAATATTTACTTAATTTTATAAATTTATTTACAATTTAAATATTGAAAATGAGATTACATTTAAAAATCAGTTTCTACGTGGATGTATGATTAATCATTAGTGGAATTTCTCACTATTTAATATTTCCACTTTCTGTCTCCGTTTTATGTAACTTAAGTGACTTTTCTAACTGGAATACCAACTTATTTTGGAATTATTAAGACATATGCCATTATATTGTTTTATTTAGTTGCAACTTTTTGACTACTTGATTTTTTATTAAAATTTATTATGTTCTGAAGGCACTTTAATAGAACTTCATGTATATTATTCATCTTTTTTTGGCTCCTCTCAATCCTAGAAATAAATTCCCTTCTCACTTTTGTTCTCCTTTCTCACCTCCTTCCATTTTTTATATGTAAACACCTTTAGTTTTGTCCTAAAATGCACCTAAAACGTATTATTTTGTTTGTCTCAAAATCCCACCTGCTATTTTTATATGTTAGGAATTTGTTTGGCATTCTTACAAAAAATTAATTCTGTTAGTGACAGAGGTTGCTTTGGTGTAGTATGTATGTATGGTTCTTTTTCATGTCTTAATTTTGTTTATCAGGATCTTCGTTATGTTGCTTAAATGTTAGTAACAATAATTGTGTACACTTCGTTGAAAGAAAATTCATATGTTTTGTATTAGACCTCATCCCTATACAAATGTATATTATCTTGAATATTAGATTAGATGTGAAGAAGCAAGGTGAGTCGTGACCATACTCTTTTCAAAGCTTAGAACTGGTAAACAAAATGCCCAAAGTATCCTTCAATTTTTTTCTAGCAAGGTAATATTTATACAGCAATAATTTGATGCTTGAAGCCTTGAACTGATTACATTCATACAACAAATTCTCATTTTAGCTACTTATTTAATTATACGTCTAGAAGAGAATAGTATTGAATAGTCTGCAAAATCATTATTTGGTAGTGACATAGAATTGGTCAGATAATTTAGGTACACCTTCTGAAAAATAAAAGAACACGAATGAAACAGCGTTAACACTAAAATAGTACCATGATCTTTTCTTCCCTTTATAAACTGCGCTATTTTATGAAAGTAGTCCTTATTCAGTTTTTCTTGCATCATTAAACTTTGAATTATTGAACAAAATGTAACTTTGGAATTAGTTTATCACAATGAAAAAGTGCCTAATTCTTGTACGTACTTACTTGCTAATCAAGTAGCGAAATTATTACTGATCCTTAACACTTAAATTGAAAAATCTTTACAACATCATCCACCCCTCTTATTGCATCATAACATATAGTGTCAAACATTGTTAAAAAAAGAAAAAGAAAAAAAAAGAAATCCACACTTCTTTGTTTCTTATTTTATTTCACTCACGCTCCAAGTCTTCATCAATAATGAACATCTGAAAGTGGTGGTGGATATGGCGGTGGCAGCATAACAGGCATAGGCACAGGCACATAACAGTCTCCCCACGCCTTACACTTTACAGGCTTTTCCAAAAACGCCTTACACTCCATCTCCGACCTCTGCCTAGGTCTATCCACAATACAATTCTTCGTATCAGCAACCCTCTTAATCTTCATCATACACTTCTGGGGCGACACGCAGAAATAATTATATGAATAGGTAAAATTCTCCAACTTCAGCAGCAATAATTATAATTATAATCAGAAATAATTATACTCAAATGGGTCTTATAACCACAAATATGTGTATACTTGCATATATATATAAAAATGTATACACAATCTGGTGTTTCTTCCCTCTTTTTTCAGGCACATTAGAGCGTCAACAATCAAAAACGGAGTTGACACTCGTTATAGGCTTCACCATCCCTAACTCACCAATCACAGCTCACAATCTCTAAAACATTACAGGCTTGACCTTCCCTAGCTCACCAATTGCAGCTCGCATACTCAGCCCAGCAAACTGCAGTTTCATAGAATACCTTCTTGCATCACATTCTCCAACAGACAGTAACATGTATATGCACTACACCCCACCATGCAACAACATGCAACCTCACTGTGACTTTCATCAACTGTTAGGTGGATCTCTTCATTGCTACTTGCAGTCCAACCATACTCTGCCTAGCATCATTGCTACTGTCGGATTACAGTGCATCACATGATCGCTGTTGCAGCTCAATATTCATCAACATCATGTCCTTGACTTGAAGCATCGCCAATACCACTTCTTGCATAGCAGCAACCTCTAAAGTTTCACTACTTGTCTCAGCCACTTGTCTCAGCCAGCATATATAAGCCAAATGGTTGAAGATCTAATAGATGCCTACAAAGTTTGTTGCTTTCTTACTTCTTGTTGAACATCTATATAACAGAAAATATAAAGGAGGAAGATGCCAAATGTTAGTCATACATGTATTGTTTTTCCAGTAAATTTACTTGTGTTTCTTGTTGAGTTGAACAGATAAATCCACTTCAAGACCTTGATGAAACTGGCAAACCATGAGTAATTGAAACCGATCCACTTCTTGGACAAATCCAAGATAAAGAAAATAAATAACAAAGAAAAATGTCTACTTAAAATAGCATAGTTGCAAAAAAAAAACTATGATTACCAATTGCATATAGTACAAATGATAAAGCAAAGAAAAATGGTAAACGAAAAACTGATATTGGTCACCTCTGCACATAGCTCACAAATACCATGAGTGGGTTCAATGAACTAAGTAATGTCAACATATTGAGCAAACTTGAAGAAAATTATATCTCATTTTATTTTTACTCAAAATTCAGATTCCAAACCTTCTTGCATTACAGTATAGTTTGGTTAACCACAATATTTTATTGCATTGCCTCGATATAAAAGACTTTTACTTACATTTACTTCAACGGTTTCTGACCAGCAAGCTTTCAACCAGTTTCTGCCTGCAAACCATACCATTAAGCTGCTGTCCCAATACCTGATGTGCTGCAGCTTTTCACCTGTCATGTCTAGTTGCTACTTTTCATTTTGTAACTACTTTTCTGAGCCTAAGCACCGATTTCTGTCCAAATAATCGATATTACTATAGCTTGTCATAACTCAACAGCCCAAGCATTGGTTTTGTAGCAACTATTGTGAGCCCACTTGCTCCTCCTTTCAGCAAACATAGCCTGGAGTATATGTTTTAGCAAACACAATCTTTGTTTCTACTTTTCATTCATTTTACTTTCTGTTAAGAGCTAAGATGTATAATTTCTAATTACTTGTTCACAACTTCGTTTGATCGGCTATCTATTGATTTGAATGTATTACTATCATTTTTTGTTGGGCCATTTTATTGTTTAGGGCCTTTATTAAACTATTTCTATGACTCTGTTTCATTATTGATAATAACTCCTGAGCGGTCTCCTTGCTTTAAGGATCTCTCATGTTTTAAAAAGGTATTTAGAGTAAAATATCTCTCTCTCTCTCTCTCTCTCTCTATATATATATATATATATATATATATATATATATAGAAATTATAGGCCAAACTTGGAAATAAGGGAATGAAATTTCTGTTATTAACCCACTGAAACTTCTTATGTCAATAGTTGGTTCATTCAATGTTGATTCGGTGGAATCAATTTCGTTTACTAATCATATATTTACTTCACTCTAACCATAGTAGTTCATAAATGATCTGACTATCTATTCTATTCGCTTAACTCATGGAAATTACTTTTCTGAATGTAAGTGACACACGATTTCTTTATTTGAATCTATTTTGGGAAGTGCCATTTATGTCGTTGAGATGGATAAACATGAAAACCGAAAAATAAATCATGAAACTTCAATTGTGCTAGGTACTTTTCTTTAATGGAACATCAACATGTTGGAGGGTGGTGTTGTTAATAATATTCAGTATGTTTGTTTATTACAGATTCTGCTGAGATATTCTTTATTAGTAATGGAGATGTGTATAACCTAAACATAAGTTAAATTAGTAACCATGACAATTAGTGGAGAAATGAAACTATACTAAAAGTAGATGAAGTGTATACTGAAAATAAATGAAGGGTATGCTAAAGATATTTGTATAATCGGTAACCATAGCAATAATCAATACCATTACGGTATTAAAAATATTCAATATCTTTGTAATAAATTTCATTTCGCCAATCGCAAATCAAGTGAAAAAATTATCTATTATGTGGGTTCACTAATCGGATCAAATAGTGTAAAATAATGAGTAACGATGTCAAATCTTGTATGGGTTCATAACAATGTCGTTTCCTGAGTCATAATTCAGATTGGAGAGACCATGTTCAATATCCAAAAATCAGATCAATAAGAACAAAAAACAGTGAGTGACACTGTCAAAAAGTGACAGTAATTGAAGCATGTAAACAATTCAACCAAAATATATACATTGTATAGAATTATACCTCAGAGAGAAAATAAAAGGTAAATCACCTACTGCCTAAGCTATTAAATCGCAGAGTAATGAGCTATCTCTTCTGGCTCATCCAGTCACCTACCGTGGATGCTACGTCGCTAGTGATACTGCCATTGTTGATTTGGAAGTAAGAGAGATTGATTTGGAGGGAGGTTGGGTAGCTTGTATGACTTGTAGGATGGTGATGAATGGAATTGGGAATTCTGAGAAAGTGGGAATTTTGAGGAACTGGATCAATCCTACTGATGTTATTTCGAGAAAGCGGAATTGGGTAGCTTGCCTGCGTAAATCAATCCTTTCGAGCTCGAGCACTTAGGCCGTGCCCTAAGATCAGCTATTGTAGTTTAATGAAGTAACCATTGTCGATAATCGGTAATCGACACTCAAAGTTGGAGAAGACAGTGGATCTGGAAGGGAAGGAAACTCGATGAGCCGAAAGATGGTGGCGATAAATCGAATTGAGGATTTGAAGAACTGAATTGGGAATTTAACGAATTGGAGAAGAAATCAAATCGAGGCTGGCATAGGAGCTACACGTTTACGTGTGACAGTGAAACACAGAGGACACGGAGGGCATTTTAGGTAGTTCGTAAAGACACGGTTGAAATAGTGGACCGAACTTACATTATTAGTAGTAAAGATATATATATATATATATATATATATATATATATATATATATATTCATTCAATTTCTGTTTATTTTGTATCTTAGTCATATTAGCTCGGTTTATGACGTTCTATACATGGAAATTGACCAGAAAAATACCACGGACACAATGGTGAAATTCCCATGGCTTAATTCTGATAATTTCATAAAGTTATTTTATTAATAATTAACGAATTAATTATTATGGGTTAAATTTTGGGTTGTTACATTTGGGATTTTTACACTTATGTTATAATGCATAGTTATGTAAAAATAACTAAAAAGGTATGTCACCTTGTTTAAAAAGAAAAGATGTACTCAGATCTTTAAATGGATATGTTTCAAAGTTAATGATAAGTATAGAAGTGATTTTGGGTTTACAATAATAATGTTTAAGCAACAGTTATTTTAAACCCATTTAATTATACTTTTGAAAATTTTATAATATTTAAAAGAGAGTCCTAAAGATAATGATTAAATGTAAAGTGTTTTGGGTTTATATTAATTAGTGTTTTAGTAAATTTGATTTTAAGCCTTTGAATTATATTTTAAAGTGGAAAAATATAAATAAATGATCCTAGAAAATACTTAGATCTTTAAGGATAGAATTTTAAAGATACAAATATTGATTCTTTGGAAAAAGATGGAAAAGTGTAAGTTTTTAAGTATAAAAGAGAGAAGGGATTTATAGTAAAATGTTTGAGTGATATTCATTTTTACCCTCTTTAACTGTGTTTTAAGTAAAACTTATTATTGATTTGTGAATATACTTATACCATTGGGATAAATATATGAATACTTTTGAGAATATTGAAATGTGTAGAAATGGATGGTGAAGTTTTAATTAAAAGCCGAAGGTTAATTAATAAGTGAAGTTTTAATTAATAAAAGAAGTATTATTAGACAAAAAGGAGTTTTATTAATAAAAGAGGTATTCATAACAGATTAATTAAATAAAAAAAGGGATTTGGGGCCCTTTATGTGACTTGATTGTGCTAGTCATGCTTGTGGGATTGCTTGTGTATGGAAAGATTACGGGAATTAGTTTCCCTTATGCGATCATTCCCATTATTATTAAAATTGTCCAAATATAGCTCTAGAAATATCTATAAGAAACATGAGAATTAAATGGTATAACTATCTTCAGTAATACTATATTGTCCATATAAACTCGTTTTGCTCTTTCAGGACAAATTATAAGGAAATCTGACCCTATTAAGTTAGGAGGTGATCTCCACTCTTATGTATTGTCTTTTTATTTCCATAACAATAGGAGTTGAGTTTATTGAAAATCAATCGATTGGTTTTTAGGGCACTCGATAAGCGGAGCTGCGTACTTGTATGAGATGACTCAGAACCATAACCACTCCAAAATCATATACGTTTTATATGCTTCTAAATAGGTTCATGATTGGTTTGGGATATTGGAATCTATATGGAGATTCAAGATCTGACTGAGATGCTCGTAAACATGTAGTTATTCTGATCTATTCATGATGTGGGAATCCATGTGTGATTTCGAGTTCTATTGAGATATGAGAATCCATGTGTGGTTCCGAGATCTGTTCGAGTTGGGGACTCGTGTCGAGATCCATTCAAGTTGTGACTTATGTGCTGGAATGTGGACGTAACCTCACCAGTAACTAGAGATAGGATGCTTAGACTAGAGGTTTAGCTAATCTAAGGGTGCAGGCAACTCTACCCGAGAGATTCCTGTAGTTATGCATGTGTGAGTGATGCACTCGGCCTTATGTGGTTGTGTCGGTTATGTATTTCCAATGTACATTAGCTAGGGATGTATGATGCTTCGGGAGGATATGTTTGGCAAGTGGACGTTCTCCAAGTACCAAGGGTAACTTCATTGAATCCTACACAATTAGCGAACGCACCTTAGCGGTTTTGATTGTATACTTATTATTGTTGTGATGTATACTCATGTGCATCACAGCTACTTGATTATTGATATTTTGTAACGACCCACATTTTTTCGATAATTAAAATATTGAATTTAATAAGATTTAGTAATTTAATATTAGAAGAAAATAAAAATTATGATGTATGAATGAAAAAACTAACTAGAATGAAGTTTAATAATGTTAATTTAATGTAATAGATTACTTTTGAATGTAATCTCAAGTAAACGTAATAATTGCAAAGTTAAATTGGTTAGAAATTTCAAATAAGGAAATAAAATCAATGTTGTATGTAATAGTGAATTGTACTTAATTAATTGAAATTGGTTAATATAAAATAACTTATCAGTATGTAAATTTATTTGTTTATTGTTTGTAAACAATAAGCATAGAAATGTGTTTGAATTATTAATGTGTAATGATTGCTTAATTATCATTTCATTACTTAATACAGTGAAATTAAATTGGAAATCAATTACAGTTAATCTAATTAAAAGTTGCAGTTAATACGAAATAAGATGGTAATCGTAGAAGACAGAGGTAATGAAATGTAAACCAATGTTAATTATAGCCTTAAGATGATAGTTGAGTGAACAATAAGATATAAATCAAAACAAAAGAATTTATTTGAAATTAAAATATAATTAATTAGATTTTTATTACAATTGAAATTGAACACCGTCATTAGTTCAATATTTAACATTGAATTTAACATGGAAATTTATTTTAAAATATTTTTAAATTACTAGGAAATCAAAAATGATAAAAATTATTTGTTATAAAAATTGAATTTAGAAAGTGATTAAATTAATATAACAATAATTATTTAATTAATGAGAAAATAGTCATTTTGACCACACTCTCGAATTTCGACGAACCTAATTTCATCAGATCTGTAACAGTGAATTACTGTAAGATTTCAAGTTTCGTAGCGATCAGACTTGTCCTTTGATCGTGCGGGCTCGAAACGCGTAGAAATCAATTTAATGAATTTAATTTGAAATAAGTTGATTTTAAAAGCTAACTTCTTCATACAATGGAATTAGGACTTGAAATCTGTTCCATTGAATTTAAAAATATCGAAAACATCTATTTTGATATATGTGATGACCCACTTTCGGTCGGAAAGCGAAATGGGTTTTTCGGGTCACTATTATCATTTCAAACCGATTCGATATGTTCATTCTTTCTTATCGGGCCTTGTCTATATAAATAGATTTTTATAAATCCTAGCAGCCATTCTATTTCTTATTACAGTACATACAATTCCATTTGTATGTTCTTCCTTCTCAGTGGCAGAAATCCTAATTCCTAGATTCGATTGCAAATTAAAATCAAATCGAAAAATTTAAACTCCTCAAACTATATCTTATTTTATATTGTTGGAAAGCTCTCAACAAGCGCAATCTATAAAGTGATTCGTTTCTCGATTCAGATTATGGTTTGGCTAGAAATTGGCCGTTTATCCCGGCCGTTCATATGTGGTTTTGGGATTGGATAGTGGATTTGCGACGAGGGTTCGATCGGGAGGTATGGAGGCGTAGAGGCGGCTGAGGGCTTTCAATCCATGTGGTTACATCTTGTCGTAGATGTCTCAATTCACCAGAAAGTTTTGACCTTTGCTAGTGGCAGTGGTGGTCTTTGGTGACCCGAGGGACCGTCGTTGTCAGAGGATGGGCGGCTTAGTGTGGTGGTGGCAGTAGCGTCGTCTGATCGGAGTGAAATGCTTTGTAGGCGCGTCGTTTTGGTCGAGTTCATGGCGGTCGTGGGTGAGATATGTTCGATCGCGATTTGAAAACGAGGCTAGGGTTTCAACGAGCAATGCTGACGTGTTAAAGGGTAATGGGTTTTATTTTTATTTTTTATGTTTTATTTTACAATTTGAAACTCAATGTTCTAACGTATATACCTTTTTCATAAAAGATCAGATTCACGTGTAGTTTATTCCATTGGGATCGTATCGAAATTCTGACATTGTGGAACTATATTAGTCGAATTATGAGACCATTGAATTTTGGGCCTTTATTTAGATTTTAAATTGATATGAAATCAATGGTGAGTGTTTTAACCCACTCACAACTACTAAATTGTCTTATATTGGTTAAACTGAATTTATGATGTGATTAGAAGTTGACTGATTGTTCTTTGGTATATTTAATTTGTCATTCCAGTTAAATCCTGAATTTTATTGAATATAATCGCCATTTTAATTGAATATTAAATTTTAAATTGCCAGTTAAGACCTGTTAATGATCATCAGTTAATTGTTGTTATTTATTGGTTGATTTGAATGATGATTTTGATGGATGGTTAATTTTGATATTGGATGACTGAATGTTATATTTATATATCTATATCACACCACAAGTCCCAATAGTTTATTGTTAGAAAAATCACCATGGGTTGAAATGATACATACCTGAATGATTTGTAGATTAAGGAAAAATCGTTATGGGTTGAAATGATAGACTCAAGCGATTTCATAGATTTTGAATTTTAGTTCGAGATTGTAGGTTGAAAAGATATTTACTCATAAATTTAAATTATTATGGGTTGAAATGGATATATATCCGTATCACTTGACCATAGGGTAGAAAATTATATACGGACATTAGATTGGTTAAATTAAATGATTTTTAAATCCTTATTTTTTTATTTCAGTTAAGTGATATTTTTAAATAAATTTTATTTATATATATTATTTTCGAAAATCCAAGATTTAAATGTTGAAAGTGGAATTGGTTTAAATGAATTGTTTAGAGGATTTAAAATTATCTTAAAGTTGAATTTGAAGTATAAATGAAGTTTATCGAAATTGAATTATTGAAAATATTTGAATATTTGAACTTTGAAATCTACTTAATATAAAGTAGGTTAAATTTATAGTTTAAACATGGATTTGAAATCGACATAGATTTAAATGGTTTTATTGGGAATTTGAATTGAAAGATAAAAATTGAGTTCGTTAATTTGAAAGCTAGATATGGTCCAGATTGATGAACTGGAAATAGTTTAATTTGATATAACTTTCAAATTAATTATTTTAATATAAAATGTTTAAAAATATATTATTTTAAAATTTAGATTTATTTAAATTTGCAAACCATTTTATATTAAATTGTTAATCTATATTAAACCTATTTTAATCTATTTTAAGCTATTTAATCTATTTTAAACTGTTTAATCTATTTTAAGCTATTTAATTTATTTAAAACTATTTAAACTATTTTAAACTATTGTAATCTATTTTTAACTATTTTTAATCTATTTTAAGCTATTTTATCTATTTTAAACTATTAAACTATTTAAACTATTTTGATCTATTTTAACCTATTTTAATCTATTTTAAACTATTATGATCTAATTTAAATCTATTCTAAACCATTTAAACTATTTTAAACTATTTTAAAACTATTTTAAAATTATTTTGAAACTATTTATGACCATCTAAACTATTTTCAAAAATTCGAACTATGCAAGAAATGTTTATATATCTTGGATTTAAAAGTGCATATGGTTAAATGATGTTATAACCTAAGTTGGGATTTGAAATGATTTTTTCTAGTGAAATGACATATTTTGAGTAAATATGATGATTTTGAAATGAGGGTTTAACCTATTTTTAAAATATGATTTCAAAAGCGAATATGATTTCGAAAGTGATATGATTTCTAGAATATGGTATTTTGATATAAATATGAAATGGTTTTCGAAATGAAAAAGAACCATTTGGTGTGTAATAAGCATTTTTTGTTAAAGAGTCTGGGATCAGATATTGTCATACTCTACCAATACCAAAAACCAATTTAACAACTGTGCACGTGGTGGAGATTCCAGAATGAAGTAGGATGGTTTGGCGAACGATTCTATATGAGGTATTACCGTAGCCCCGACTCCCTCAGGTCAGCTTGATGTGGCTAAAACAAGAGCTATGTCGGATCAAATGAGGTCGCTCCTCCAATTGAATATATGTCTTCGATACCATATCATGACTTTGTGATTGGTTTGGTGGCCGCCCCTCGATTTGATTTTGGGAGTGTGTTCCGAGGTGGGAGATAGTAGGTGTATGTGTTACCACCAGTCCGGATCCACAAAACAGTAGTATCCTACCCTGGGCATTGCCTCGCGTGCCTTATCACATGCCTTGTCGCACCCATTACGAGTTTGGTTTGTACCGTACCTATGGAGTGCCCTTAGATAGCCCTCCAGTTTACAGAGTAATTATGGGACTGTATATATTATGGGAAGATATAAAAATGTGTTAAGGGGGATATGGGTAATGCCTTAACGCTATTTTAATACTTTACTGTGCTGTAGACACTATTATAATAGTGTATTGTACTATGTATGTAGATAATTTAATGGATCTTAGGAGATGGAATCCCAAACATCTCTTAAGTTATTGCACTCACATTAGACATTGGATAGGAGATGTAAAACCACGTAAACATCTCTGAAGCTGTAACACTCATATTTATTTACAGTTGATTTGACTTACATAAAATATTTTAGTTCCGACTCGAGTGTTTTGCCTTTTCATTACGCTCGGGCCAGTCTGAGCTTTTTAGTGTACTGAAGACCTGATTTCTGGAGAATGAAGATGAAGATTTGGTACTATTATCTATTTATTGTAGTTATTCCACTACATCATGTTGTTCCACTGCATTATTTATTTATTCCTGTTGTATGTAACCCTGATCTATATTGAAAAGTGTAATCAAATGTTATTTGTAAAATAACTTCATGAACTGTTTATTTGTTTATTATATTTTGTCATTCCACTGTGAGATTCTGTGTTTTGTTTTTCTTTCTTTTCCTATTATTTTCTTATTTACCCCAGAACAATCCTCCCTTTAGAATGGTTTGAGTTTGACTTATGTGGTTTATTATCAATTTAAACCGTCCAAAAAGGCGGTTCATTACATTTGGTATCAGAACTTTGGTTTAGCGATAACCTTAGCTTTGTGGGGTCTAAATCATTGAAAATAGGGAAGTAATATCCTAGAATGAGTTGTTTGAGAGTATATACGAGAAAGCATATTTGTTAGTGTTATAAAATATTATTATATTGAAATTTATTTTGTTTAGTATTTATAAATTCTGGTCGGTACATCGGACGCTATGGCATCGATAGGGATTTCTATACACTTAATAGGGCAGACCGACACAATATTGTTTTCGAAATATAGGTAAATGAAACAATTTTACCTAATATTATATTTTGTATATAAAAGAATAATTTTTATAAATGGATATAATTGTATGTGATATGATTGCTTGTTAGGCAATGAATTTTTTAAATATTACTTGCAAATATTATTCACAAGTAAAGTGAACTTAAATTGGAAATTTGAGAACTTAAGTTCTGGGTTTTGAAATTGGTTTTCACAAGATTTTGGAATATGATATTAGTATTATTTGGGAGTATTTTATATACAAATATTTTCAATGTGATTTAAAAGAAATGCTTTTAAAGGAAGTTTAAAAGGAAATAAGTTTTGTACTCTCCTTTCTGTCATTGGAAAATAATTTCTTTGATGAGTGCATGCATCACCGACGTCCATTTTTGAGTTTTAAAGTCAAGGCCACTGTAGTAGTTTTACTAACATTTGTTCGATAAGAAAATCTAAATTTTTAACTTCTAAATGTGATTTGATAAATAAAAGCTATGACTATATACATATACATATATATATATATTATTCTTAAATGATTTGAAAGGAAATCCGGTATTTAGCTCTTAAGTTTTTGAAATTAGAAATTTTAATTATTATTATGAAATGAAATCTTAACTATTCTAATAATTGGAAACTTCTAAAATAAAAAAATAGAAAGTTGATGCTAATTGATTAATGAAACATATAAGAAACTGGAAGTTCGTAAATTTCAAATCAAAAGATATGAAAATTTAGAAGATGTAATTATTGAACATTTTGTTAATTAAAATGAATAAGATAAACTTGTTTAACTTTCAATTACATTCTTAAGACGTATATATATACATACATATAACTTATCAGAAATGTTAAAAAGGTTGTAATGTTAATAAGAATATGTAATAGAATATTATGCAAGTAAAACCTAACTAACGAAAGTGTCCAATGGAATTGTGTTTATAAATAAGAACTCTGATGTTATAAAAATGTTATGAACTTAAGTCAATAATTTGAAATGCTAGTAATCAAATTTAATAGAAAAGTGAATACTATATTAATTAAATGATTATAACTTCTGAAAATGTGAAGTGATTCAGAAATAGATTTAATATTCAATAATACATGATAGAAATAAATGTGAAAAAGAAATAATCTATTAATGGTGAACTAAATTTGTAAAGAGACTTACATAATATTTTAAGAACAAATTATAAAGGATCTAAATAATTGAATGAAAATAACTTATGTAAGTAAATGAATGTAAATGAATAGAAACGAAGATATTATATGAATAAATGAAAATAAATCAAATGTAAACAATGATGTAAAAGGAAATTTATAAGAATAAACTTAAATGATATTTGAAATTCTTGGTTGTTTTGGCTTATGTGATGTTTGGAAAAAGATACTTCTAACTATATGAGGATTTATAAATAATCTAAGTAATTATCTAAGGCAGATGAGCGTAGGATACACTTGATAGTTTATTTATCACCCTTGTACGATTAAAAGTTCTTAAGCCTGAACAAACCATTTGATTTGGTTGTTGTGGATGGATAATTGATTCCTTTGTTACATATGATGGTCGTGTAGTTCAGTTTGCTTGTGACTATTGTTACGTTGGGTTGGTTTCTTTTGCTATTGATTGAAACAACTTAAATATTTATCTTTTTACATAATTATTAACCTCTTTGGATTGTATAAGTGAAATACAAGTTTATGGAAGCAATAGCTAGTGCTTTTGGTTTCATAAATAAAGCGTTCCCGACAAATAGGTACATTTTTGGATACGTTTTTATAGCATTATTATATTATTTTCCCATGTTTTGGGATATTTTTTTTTGAAATATGATATATATATATATATATATATGGTTATTATCGATATTATTATTTCTCCCGGACCTCCCCGTACAAAGAAGACTCTGCCAAAAAATTTCATGAACTTTTGACTTAGAAAATTTTGTGAAAGTGGAAATATTTTCAAAATTTACATAACTTGAATATGAAGATTTAATTGTTTATAAATTTGTATATTTTATTTAAATACTTAATTATGTAAGTTCAAACTGTTTAAATATTGATTGTTCAATAAACATAAGTTAGTTACTTAATTTCCTCTTTTCCTTTTCGAGGACGAAAAGTTTTGAGTGGGGGAGTGTAATAACCCAAAAATTTTACTAAATATTTTAATTCATTTTATTTAAAACTTTGGTGTTTAATTATCCAAAATTTGAATTTTGACAATTTTCCAATAAAGTTTGGATTTTTGTTTGTAATTTCCTTTCCAAATATAATAAAATAAATAATTTCTGTATATATATATATTTATATTTTTCATATATATTCATTCTATATTTTCTTTTTTGACATTCATTTTATTATTTGAATTGTTATGTGTTTATATCTCTTATTTATTGCTTGGAAAAAATTTCAATGGATATACGTTATATTGTCTTAAAGGCATATCTTTTTAAAATTTTATTTATTTTGTTTATTGAATGTTTCTTTGTATATACCTTTTAATTAATGGCGAGGAAACAAATGAAATTGACGTATGCTACTTTTGGCGTACGTTACATTTGCTTTATTTCTTACCTCTTTATTTGTCTATCTATTTATTTCCTACCATGGTTCTTCATAACTTATTTTATTTTCTATTTGCGTGTATACACTTTAATTTATTTATTTGGATGTTCATTTGTATATTCTGTATTTAACAGTTGGGAAACGAATCAATTAGTTGTACGTTACGTTGTTTTATTTTGGCATAAGTTTCTTTGGCTTTATTTCTTGCCTTTATTTGCTTAAGCCTATTTATTTACTATTTTAGCCGTTCCTCACATGCATAGCCATGTATTACTTCTCCTAATCACGCATAAAAATCTTCTCAATATATCTCTTCCTCTGATTGGAAGATCTTTGCATAAGTTTCTTTTATTAAATAGGAATTAAATCCCCATTATTATTTTCTTACCATTTAATCTTTTGGTCATTCATATCTCAAACCTTAACCATCTCTTCTATTACTAATTCACGTACAAAAACATTTTTCCCACATCTCATTTTATTTCCTAAGAGAAAAAAATATAGATCTAAATATCCATGGCTTCTTCTTCCTCTTCTTTCTCTTTTTCTTTTTTTTCTTTTTCTTTCTTTGTTTCTTTCATGAATAGGCTCGACCTCTACCTCCTATTGCCAACCCCATCACCACTTTCATAGGGCAGACAAGGTTATGTCATCTTATCTCAATTATTTGCATTGTTTAATTCATCTAATCTTTTGTATTAAATATACTTTATGTATGTTGTATTTGTTTGTGTACATAAGTTGAAATCCTGGCTTTCCTATCACTCAAGTTGAACAATGCTTTGTCATGCCTTTTGTACTTTTCGAAGTTTGATCTTTTTGTTTGAATTGTTGCCTACAGCATTAAAAAGGTGAGTATTCACTCTAGACATTACATGCTTATATTATTGTGAAATGATGACAAGTGAATCTGTATAAATTGATATGTTATTCATACATGCCTGTGATATGTTATATGATGTTAAATGATGTTTATTTATTTGTTACATCATCTAATATGTTATTATATGATATTATGTTCATTTTATTTACTGTATCATTACTGCAAGTTCTCTATCACTATAGGTTGAAATGAAACATACCCGAACAGACTTTAGAATAAGGAAAAATCATTATAAGCTGAAATGATAGGCTCAAGTGATTTTTATTGTGATTTCTATTCCATTTATTTTACTTGGGATTGTGGGTTTGCAATGATAGAACCCGAAATTTCTTTTTAAATTATGGATTGAAATGATACACATCCTTATCACTTGACCTAGGTTAGAAAATATTATACAAGCCCATGGTTATATTTTTAAAAAATATTTTCCTAAAGATTCATTAAGTGTTTTGATTATTTTCTGAATTTTTTTAAGTATTTTGAAATTATGAATATATGAAATTTTAACTTAATTTGATTTAATGCTTTAAATGGTAAAGGTGTATTTGGTTTTCCTATAAGTTAAAATTTTATAAGTCTATTATTGGTTTAAGAAATTTAAAGATTTTATTTATGATAAATATCTAAATAATTAAATTTGATTTAATATGGAATCTTAAATTTAATCTAGTAACTTTAATAAAGGTTATTTCATGAAATGAATTTGGTTTGCATAATAAATAATGTATTTTGATACAGTGAAATACAGTTTAGTTAGACTTTTGTAATAAATATTTAACTTGGAATCATAGTTATTTGAAGTATAAATGAATAAATTTGTAAAGAAAATTGATTATTATATTAACTATGATAAAATATTTTATTTGTGAAATGGATATGTTTTGGAAAATGAATACTTATGATTTATATGGTAAACATGTAATTTTATTTAATGTGAAATTGATTAAGACAATAAACGCTCTTTATTGTGATAATAAAATGTAAGTTAAAAGTGTACATTTGAAATGCAATTTTAATTAATGTGATATTGATTAAGACAATAAATGCTCTTTATTGTGATAATAAAATGTAATTTAAAAATATACATTTGACATGTAATTTTAATTAATATGATATTGATTAAGACAATAAATGCTCTTTATTGTGATAATTAAATGTAAATTAAAAATGTACATTTGACATGTAATTTTAGTTAATGTGATATTGATTAAGACAATAAATGCTCTTTATTGTGAAAATAAAACGTAAGTTAAAATTGTACATTTTACATGTAATTTAATGTGATATTGAATAAGACAATAAATGCTCTTTGTTGTGATAATAAAATGTGTTAAAAATTTACATTTGACATGTAATTTTAGTTAATGTACCGGCCCGTAAAATTATCGATAATTAAATTTTGTTAATTTAGTAAGTTTTGGTAATTTAATTCGGATAGAAAATAAAAAAACGGTTATTTAATAATGAAATCACTAAATTAAAGTAATAATGTTAATGCAAGTGAATAATTAATTAATTTAGTGCAATCACAATTAACTGAAACCAATTGTAAGATTGTAATTGATTGTAATTAATAAATTGGGGAATAAGTTCAAAGTATATTGATTGATGGAATAATACATAATTAATTGTAATTTGATAAAATCAATATTAGATAATAAATTGCAATAATTGTTGGTTGATAATAAAGTATGAATAGGATAATGATTGATTGAATAATAAGAATGGGAATCAAGATTTATTTATTTATTTGAATTTAAATTATAGAAATTGGGTTTATTGCAATTAAATGAAATTAAATATTTAAATATTACGTGAATGGAAATTAAGATGAAATTGGGAAACAATAGTGTACTAAGAGGTAACCAATGTTAATTATATTCTTATTATAATGAAAGACTTGGATAAAAAGGTTTAAACTTTAATAAATAGATTTTTGGAATTTTAAATTTTAATTTCTGAATTTAGTGAAATTGAAATCAAACATTGAAATTGATGGTTTTATCAACTTTAATCTGACATCTAAATTTGTTTAAATAATTGAAATTGTTCAAGAAATCAAAAATGACAAAGGTTGCTAATTATGCAATTGGAATCGAAAATTTGATTTAATTAATTAAACATTAAACTATTGATTTATTGGAAAATAGCCATTTTGACCACTGACTCGGATTTCGACGAAATTAGCTTTATCGGATCCGTAACGGTGAATTATTATAGGATTTCAAGTTTCGTAGCGATCAGACTTGTCGTTTGATCGTACGGGCTCAAAACACCTTGAAATCAATTTAATTGAAATCAATTGAAATCAATTTGAAATAACTTGATTTTGCCATAACTTCTTCATACGAAGAAATCTGGACTTGAAACCTGTTCCATTGATTTTAAAATATTTTAAAAGATCTATTTTGATATATAGGTTGACCCAATTTCGTTCCGGAGTCAGAATGGGCTTTTCGGGCCATTTATCGTTCAATGGTCCAAATCAATCGTAACCATTCCTCTATTTCTCAGCTCTACCTATAAATACCCTCATATAAACTGTAGTAGCCTTTCTATTTCTCATTTCTGTACGTATAGAAATTTATGTTCCTCCTCTTTCCAATGGCTGAAAACCCGAAAATTCCTCAGTTCAATTCCAATTCAAATTTCAACTTCAAAAATTAAAACTCTTCAAACTATTTCATATTTTATATCGTCGGAAAGCACTCGACGAGCACATCTCAAATCTGTAATTCGTTTTTCGATTTGAGTCACCGGTTGACCAGAAATTTATGATCTTTTTTTGGCCATCCATTGCATCGAAATCAATTCCGTCTGTTGATAAATTGGTGGTATCATGGCGTGGAGGGGTATTGCTGAGTTGATCGATGGTGGTCGTTCGACAAACTAACGGTCAAATCGCGGGAAAATTCGAACTAGGGTTCGAAAATTTTTGGCGGCTGCTGCTGTCATATGTATGCTCGGAGGGTCGTGATTGGTCGAAGGGGTCTAAGGCAAGGTCAGCTGAGCATGTGGGGGTGGCCTGCGTGTCAGAAGGCGAGCAGCGGCAACGTGTGGAGGCGCGATCGTGGGATACGATAGCGGAAACCCTAGGGTGTGCTCGATTTTTCTTTGCTGGAGGAAGATAGGTGCTGACGTGTCGTGGGTTTTGTTTTATTATTCTATTTTTTTGTTTTATTTTTAATTCTGAATTCAATCGTTCGAACCCCCATAACTTTTGCATGCTATATCCAATTTACGTGCAATTTTCTTTGTTTGGATCGTATTGAAATTCCAAACATTTTGGTGCTAGTTTGGACGAATTCTGAGACTGTTTAAATTTTGGGTTTAAATTGGATTTAAATTCAATTTAAATTCAAAAGTAAGTGTTTTAACCCACTCACAACTTCTAAAATTTCTTATACTTGTTAAATTGATTTATGATGTGATTAGGAATTTATTTATGACTATTTGGCATATTTTGAATCGTTGTCTCAGTTTATTTGAATTTATTTGGATAAATTGTTATTCAATTTATTATTGCATATAAACTGCCGGTTAAACAGTTATTTAATTTATTATTGAATATAAACTGCCAGTAAATACCTGTTATTTATTATATGTTCTATATTTATGTTATTGATTGAATTGGATGATGATTGTGATAAATGTTTGATGATTGATATTGGATGAATGGATGTTGTATTTTGTATTGTTATAAACTGCAAGTTGTTATTGATTTTTACTTCATTCGAGATTGCGGTTTGAAATGATATATAACCGTATTTATATTTTAAACTACGGATTGAAATGATAAGTATCTGTATCACTTGACCATAGGATAGAAAATTATATACAGACACCGTAGTCTGTATATAAAAAATATTTTGAAATGATAAGTATCTGTATCACTTGACCATAGGATAGAAAATTATATACAAACACCGTGGTCTATATATAAAAAAATATTTTGAAATGATTTCTATGATTTTATAAAGAAATAAATGGTTTTAGATAAATATTGATTTTAGATATTATATAAATGCTATTTTATCCTTGATTTTAAGCTATGTATAATTTGTTTTAATATAGAATAAGCTGAATAATAAGTTTGATTTTATTTGAAGATAATATGGTTAAGTATTTAAATTATTTTTTAATATAGAGTTATAATGATTTAAATAAATTGGAAGATAATAGGAGATTTGTTGAACTGAATTATTTAAGAATTAAACTCAAATAAGCTTGATGTGAAATTTATAAAATTTGGAATTTTAGAAGGTATGATTCATATAACTTGATTTTGTCTAAGGTGAATTAAATGAATATGTCAAGTAAATAGATGAAGGAAATATGTAGTTATTTGTAATTTGAGTTTTATTTAAATGATAATGGATTTATTATGTAAAAATATTTCAAAATTAAATAATAGTAACTTAATTGTTGAATCGAAACTTTCAAATTTAGTTTTGAAATTTTGGAATATTTACAGCTTTGAAATATATCGAAATTGAAATGTCTAATCGAAATTTAAGTGTTTCGAAGTTATGAATTTCAAAGTATTATGTTATAATTTCAAATGTTCGGTTTCGAAGTGTATAAATTTGAAAGTGCTACGATTTTGGAAAAGGGATATATTTGAAATAAAAATGATATTATATTGATTTGGGTTTTATAAAAATGATATCATATTGATTTGGTTTTTTAAACGAAAATGATATCGTATTTATATGGTTTTGAAATAGATATTATATTCTGGTTTTGAAGTATAATTATTTTGAAATGACCGCGGTATTATAATAACATTTGGTTGTTAAAGAGATCGGTATCGGAAGTTGTCATACTCTCTACCAATCCGAAAACCACTTTAATAACCGTGTATGCTGTGGAGATTCCAGAATAAAGTAGGGTGGCGGCGGCGTTTCCTTTAAGGTATATACGTGGACCCGACTCCTGTGAGTTGGCATAAGGTGGCTAAAACAGGAGCGATCGACGGGCTAAGAAGGTAGCACTTTTTATTGGACACACTCCTTCGATACCATTCTATTGCTTTGTGATTGATTTGGGCTCTTTTGATTTTGGGGGTGTGGCTCGAGGTGGGCGGTAGTAGCTGCTACGCGCTACCACCGATCCAGAAGCATAATTGGTATATCTACCTTGGCATTGCCTAGTTATGCCGTGTCACCTACCCTAGCGCGCCTTGTACGAGTTTGGTTTTCTCCCGTAGCCTGGGGAGTATTTAGGGTAGTCTCCCGATCTGGAGATGCGCTGATATTGGATGGACTACTGGGACTATTATTGTGTTAAGGGAAATATTGGGTCACTACTTAACGCTATTTAAAAGTAAGTTTATTTTACTATAGACATTATTATAATAGAAAAATATTACTACATAGTAAATAGTTTAACGGATCCTTAGGAGATGTGAATCCCGAGCATCTCTTAAGTTACTGCACTCACGTTAGAAACTGGATAGGAGATGTCAAATCCCGTAAACATCTCTGACGTCGTTCCACTCATATATTTACTGTTGATTTAACTTACATAAGACCTTTTAATTCTGACTCGAGTGTTTTGTCTTTTCAATTCACTCGGTTCAGCCTGAGCATTTCAGGATTTGAAGGGCTTATTTCTAGAGGACGAAGATGAAGATTTTAGTACTACTATTTATAATTATAATTCACTGCATCATGTATTCCGTTGCATTATTTATTATTCTTTGGTATATGTAACTTGATATGTGTTGTATAAGTATAATCCAATTTTTGTAAAACAGCTTCATGAAATGTTATTTGATTATTATATTTTGTCATTCCACTGTGAGATTCTGTTTTGTTTTATTTCTTTCTCAGCTTTTCTTATTCACCCCAATAACAATCCACGCTTTTGCACGGTTTAAGTCTGACGTGTGTGGTTTATCGTCGATTTAAAGCATACAAAAAGGAGGGATGTTACATCTGGTATCAGAGCTTGGGTTTAGCGATAAACCTTAACTTTGCGGAGTCGGACTCTTTACTAATAGGGTGGAAATACCCTATGATGAGTTACTGAGTGTGTGTGTGTGTGTGTGTGTGTGTGTATGATAGAGCATATTTGTTAGTGTTATAAAAGGTTGTTATATTTTGTTAATTTGTTCCATTTTGTATTTATAAATTCTGGTGGTGCATAGGACGCTATGACATCAATAGGGATTTCTAAACACTTAATAGGACAGACCGACACAATATTTGTTTTGAAATATAGGTGAATGAAATAATTTTGCCTATTATATTTTCTATATATAAAATAATTTTTTTATGAATGATATATATTTGGTTGTAATATATTGGTTTGTTAGGTAGTGATTTTTTTAGATATTAGTCGAAAATAATATTTGAAATAAAATAAATAAGATTGGTAAAGTAAAATTTATACGAATAAATTAGAATTTAGAACTTAATTTCCGGGATTTTTGAAAATGGCTTTCAAAGGATTTTGGAATATAATAATATTTGTTATAAGTATTTTCTAATATAAATATTTCAATATGATTTGAAAGGATTGTTTAAAGTAATTTTGGAAGAAATAAGTTCAGTACTCCCCTCTTTGTCGCTGGAAAATAATTTCGGTGATGAGTGCATGCATCATCGACATTCGTTTTCGAGTTTCGAAGTGGGAAGGCATCGTAGTAGTTTTACTACAGATTTATTTAGATAAACAAATATAAATTTTAATTTTTTTTAAATATAGTTGGATATATAAGTTGCAAGTATATACATTTATCTATTATTTTAAAACGATTTTGAATAAAACCCGGTATTTAATTCTTAAGTTTCCGTTAATTAATAATTTCAATTACTGTAGTGAAATGGAATTTAACTAATAATTGAAACATCTAAATGAAATAAGAGATTTAATGCTAAGTTATAAATGGGATTAAAGGAAATTTAAAATTATAACTTACGAAACAAAGGATATTATTATTATACATTAAGTTAATTAAAAGAAATAAAATAAACTTGTGTAACTTTCTATTACATCCTTAAAAGCATATAGATAACTTACCAAAAGATCTAAAAAGTTGAAATGTTAATAAGAAGATGTATCAGAATATTATATAAGTATACTTAAATAATGAAAGTGTTCAATAAAATTTTCTTTATAAATAAGAAATTTGACATGAAAATAGTTATAAACTTTAGTCAAAATGTTAATACTACTAATTAAATGAAATAGGAAATGAGTAATGTAAGTAAAGATTTTGAACTTAAGCTAATGTTGAAACTATTTATTTTTAAAGTAAATAAATGAAATTGAGAAATGAATAAATGTAATGCAATAAAAAGAAAATTTATATGATATGAATAAATAAAAATGAATTTATTTAAGTATAAGTGCAAATAAGTGAAATAAACACTGAATCAATGGATGGAAATGAAAATTTGCAAGAAATAAATGTAAATTAAAAAGATAAATCATTATACCAAAAAAAGGGAAATCAGACAACAAAGGTTATAGAATGAAATTAATAAGAATGAACTCGATCTATTATTTGAAATTGTTGATTGTTTGGTTTATAGTTGTTGGCCAAGGATACTTTAAAATTGCTTGGATGTATGAATAATCTATTTAGTTCATCTAAGACTGTTGAATAAATGGTGCACTTGATAGTTTATTTTTCATTCTGCACAATTTAAAGTTTTAAACCCGAATAACTATTTGACTGTTTGCTATGGATATGGATGGATAATTGATTGTGTTAATTTTTGATTGTATGCTGTGGTTGCAATGATTGTTGTTTTATATTGAATTGTTTGAAACAACTTCAAATATTTCATTTTATATAATTATTAACCCTTTTGGGATTATATAAGTGAAATACAGGTTATGGAAGCAATTGCTACTACTTTTGGTTTCACAATTAAGCTTTAATTGCCCGACAAATAGGTACGTTTTCGGATTACGGTTTTATAGCGCTATTATATTGTTTTCCCCTTATTGGGATATATTATTTTGAGATATTTTGATATATATTGTTATATTTGATATTACATTTCTCCCGAGCCCCTCCGTACAAAGGAGACTCTGCCAAAATTTTCCGTAAATTTTGGACTTAGAGAAAATTTGAAAAATGTTTTCCGAACTTTATTTACTTGAATATAAAAGGATTTATGAGTTATAAATCGATCTATTTTTTTTAATTATTTGATTTTGTAAATTAATTTTTATAGATTTAATATTTTAAATAAGATATATTATTTTCTTAATTCCTCCCTTTCCCTTCTTTTTCCTTTTCGAGGACGAAAAGTTTTGAGAGGGGGAGAGTGTAACGACCCGTAAATATTCGATAATTAAATTTTGTTAATTTGGTAAGTTTTGGTAATTTAATTCGGAAAGAAAATAAAAAACGGTAATTTAATAATGAAATCACTAAATTAAAGTATTAATGTTAATGTAAGTGAATAAATAATTAATTTAGTGCAATCCCAATTAATTGAAACCAATTGTAAGGTTATAATTGATTGTAATTAATAAATTGGGGAATAAGTTCAAAGTATATTAATTGATGGATAAGTAATAAATTGTAATTTGATAAAATCAATATTAGATAATAAATTGCAACAATTATTGGTTGATAATAAAGTATGAATAGGATAATGATTGATTGAATAATAAGAATGGGAATCAAGATTTATTTATTTATTTGAATTTAAATTATAGAAAATGGGTTTATTGCAATTGAATGAAATTAAATATTTAAATATTACGTGAATGGAAATTAAGATGAAATTGAGAAACATTAGTGTACTAAGAGGTAACCAATGTTATTTAGATTCTTATTATAATGAAAGACTTGGATGACAAGGTTTAAACTTTAATAAATAGATTTTTTTGAATTTTAAATCATAATTTTTGAATTTAGTGAAATTGAAATCAAACATTGAAATTGATGGGTTTATCAATTTTAATCTGACATCTAAATTTGTTTAGATGATTGAAATTGTTCAAGAAATCAAAAATGATAAAGATTGCTAATTATATAACTGGAATTGAAAATTTAATTTAATTAATTAAATATTAAATTATTGATTAATTGGAAAATAGACATTTTGGCCACTAACTCGGATTTCGACAAAATTAGTTTCATCGGATCCGTAACGGTGAATTATAATAGCATTTCAAGTTTCGTAGCAATCGGACTTGTCGTTTGATCGTACAGACTCGAAACGCCTTGAAATCAATTTAATTGAAATCAATTTGAAATAACTTGATTTTGCCATAACTTCTTCATACGATGGAATTTGGACTTGAAACATGTTCCATTGATTTTAAAATATTTTAAAACATCTACTTTGATATATGGGTTGACCCTATTTCTTTCCAGAGTCAGAACGGGCTTTTTGGGCCATTTATCGTTTAACGGTCCAAACCAATCGTATCCATTCCTCTATTTCTCAGTTCTACCTATATATGCCCTCGTATAAACCCTAGCAGCTTTTCTATTTCTCATTCTTATATGTACAGAAATTTCTGTTCCTCCTCTTTCCAATGGCTGAAAACCCTAAAATTCCTCAGTTCAATTCCAATTCAAATTTCAACTTCAAAAATTAAAACTCTTCAAACTATATCATATTTTATATCATCGGAAAGCTCTCGACAAGCGCATCTCAAATCTATAATTCGTTTTTCAATTTGAGTCACCAGTTGACCAGAAATTTATGATATATTTTCGTCCATCCATTGCATCGAAATCAACCCCGTCTGATCGACAAATTGGTGGTATCATGGCGTGGAGGGGGCTTTGCTGAGTTGATCGGTGGTGGTCATTCAACAAACTAACGTCAGATCGCTTGGAAAATTCAAACTAGGTTTCAAAAATTTTGGCGGCTACCGCTGTCGTACGTATTCTTGGAGGGCCGTGATTGGTCGAAGGGGGCTAAGGCAAGGTTGGCCGAGCATGTGAGGGTGGCACGCATGTCAGAAGTCGAGCAGCGGCGAACGTGTGCAGGCGCGATCGTGGGAAACGGCGGAGGAAACCTTAGGGCATTCTCAATTTTTCTTTGCTGGGGGAAGATAGGTGCTGACGTGTTACGGGTTTGTTTTATTATTCTACTCTATTTTGTTTTATTTGTAGTTCTGAATTCAATTGTTCGAATCCCCATAACTTTTGCATGCGATATCCGATTTACGCGTGATTTTCTTTGTTTGGATCGTATTGAAATTCCAGACATTTTGGTGCTGGTTTGGACGAATTCTGAGACTATTAAAATTTTGGGTTTAAATTAGATTTAAATTCAATTTAAATTAAAAAGGTGAGTGTTTTAGCCCACTCTTATGTTTGTTAAATTGATTTATGATGTGACTAGAAATTTATTTATGACTGTTTGGCATATTTTGAATCATCATCTCAGTTTATTATAATTTATTTAGATTTAATTTATTATTGCATATAAACTGCCAGTTAAACAGTTATCTAATTTATTATTGATTATAAACTACCAGTAAATACCTGTTATTTATTATCTGTTCTATATTGATGTGATTGATTGAATTGGATGATGATTGTGATAAGTGTTTGATGATTGATATTGGATGAATGAATGTTGTATTTTATATTGTTATAAATTGCAAGTTGTTATGGATTTTTACTTCATTCGGGATTGCGGTTTGAAATGATATATAACCGAATTTATATTTTAAATTACGGATTGAAATGATAAATATCCGTATCACTTGACCATAGGATAGAAAAATATATATAGACACCGTGGTCTATGTATAAAAAGATATTTTGAAATGATTTTTATGGTTTTGTAAAGAAATAAATGATTTTAGATAAATATTGATTTTAGATATTATATAAATTCTATTTTTTCCTTGATTTTAAGCTATGTATAATTTGTTTTAATATAGAATAAGCTGAATAATAAGTTTGATTTTATTTGAAGATAATATGGTTAAGTATTTAAGTTATATTTTAGTATAGATTTATAATGATTTAAATAAATTAAGGTTGGAAGATAATTTGAGATTTGTTGAATTGAATTTATTTAAAAATTAAACTCAAATAAGCTTGATGTGAAATTTATTAAATTTGGAATTTTAGAAGGTATGATTCTTATAACTCGATTTTTTTAAGGTGAATTAAGTGAATATGTCAAGTAAATAGTTTGAAGGAAATATGTAGTTATTTCTAATTTGAGTTTTATTTTGGTAATGGATTTATTATGTAAAAATATTTCAAAGTTAAATAATAGAAATTTAATTGTTGAATCGAAACTATCAAATTTAGTTTCGAAATTTTGGAATATTTAAAGCCTTGAAATATATCGAAATTGAAATGTCTTATCGAATTTAAGTGTTTTGAAGTTCTGAATTTCATAGTATTATGTTTTAAAAGTGTTATAATTTCAAATGTTTGGTTTCGAAGTGTATAAATTTGAAAGTGCTATGAATTTGAAAAGGGGATATATTTGAAATAAAAATGACATTATATCGATTTGGGTTTTATAAAAATGATATCATATTGATTTGGTTTTTAAAACAGAAATGATATCATATTTATATGGTTTTGAAATGGATATTATATTCTGGTTTTGAAGTATAATTATTTTGAAAAGACGGCGGTGTTATAATAACGTTTGGTTGTTAAAGAGACCGGGATCGGAAGTTGTCATACTCTCTGCCAACTCGAAAACCACTTTAACAACCGTGTACACGGTGGAGATTCCAGAATGAAGTAGGATGGTGGGGGCGTTTCCTTTGGGGTATATACGTGGACCCGACTCCCCTGAGTTGGCACAAGGTGGCTAAAACAGAAGCGATCGATGGGCTAAGAAGGTAGCACCTTTTATCGGACACACTCCTTCGATACCATTCTATTACTTTGTGATTGATTTGGGCCCTTTTGATTTTGAGGATGTGGCTCGAGGTAGGCGGTAGTAGCTGCTACGCGCTACCACCGGTCCGAAAGCGTAATTGGTATATCTATCCTGGCATTGCCTAGTTGTGTTGTGTCACCTATCCTAGCGCGCCTTGTATGAGCTTGGTTTTCTCCCATAGCCCATGGAGTATTTAGGGTAGTCTACGATCTGGAGATGCGTTGATACTGGATGGACTACTAGGACTATATTCTGTTAAGGGGAATTTTGGGTCACTCCTTAACGCTATTTAAAAGTAAGTTTATTTTCCTATAGACATTATTATAATAGCGAAATATTACTACATAGTAAATAGTTTAACGGATCCTTAGGAGATGTGAATCCCGAGCATCTCTTAAGTTACTGTACTCACGTTAGACACTGGATAGGAGATGTCAAATCCCGTAAACATCTCTGACGTCGTTCCACTCATATTATATACTGTTGATTTAACTTACCTAAGACCTTTTAGATCTGACTCGAGTGTTTTGTCTTTTCAGTTCGCTCAGATCAGCTTGAGCATTTTAGGATTTGAAGGGCTTATTTTTGGAGGACGAAGATGAAGATTTTAGTACTACTATTTATTATTATAATTCACTGCATCATGTATTCCGCTACATTATTTATTATTCTCTGGTATGTGTAACTCTGATATATGATGTATAAGTATAACCAAATTTTTTGTAAAACAGCTTCATAAACTGTTATTTGATTATTATATTTTTTTCATTCCGCTGTGAGATTCTGTTTTGTTTTATTTCTTTCCCTGCTTTTCTTATTCACCCCAATAACAATCTGCGCTTTTGCTCGGTTTAAGTCTGACGTGTGTTGTTTATCGTCGATTTAAAGCGTACAAAAAGGAGGGATGTTACAGTTAATGTGATATTGATTAAGACAATAAACGCTCTTTATTGTGAAAATAAAACGTAAGTTAAAAATGCACATTTGACATGTAATTTTAATTAATGTGATATTGATTAAGATAATAAATGCTCTTTATTATGATAATAAAATATAAGTTAAAAATGTACATTTGACATGTAATTTTAATTAATTTGATATTGATTAAGACAATAAATGCTCTTTATTGTGATAATAAAATGTAAGTTAAAAATGTACATTTGACATGTAATTTTAGTTAATGTGATATTGTGTAACGACCCAGAATTTCGAACAATTTAATTTGAAAATATTTAATTAATTTTAAATATTTGAATGATGGTTTGAATTGAATTTTCAATATAACTTTGAATTTGGCGATTAAATTATAAAATTTAATCTATTGAAAGTTGAATAAAAATTTGAATCTTCAATTTTAAGCTGATTGAAAATATTTTAAAGGCTTGTAAAATTTATATTGATAAAACTGAAGATAATAGAAGCTTCAGAATTGAATTTGAAAGTGAATTGTTCAGTTTTGAAATTACAACGTTTGAATCGATATTTAAAAATAGTCATTTTTCATACAGTCTCGGAATTTGACGAAACCAGTTCCATTGGGTCCGTAATATCGAACTATTATCGGATTTCAAATTTCGTATTTTTCGGAGTTGTTATGCAAGCGTATGACGAATAAACGCGTTGAAATTAAATCAAACTCAATTTAAATTAGTCAACAAACAGCACGTTATCTTCCCTACAATTATTCCTAGAATCACGGGGAGAAAATCGTGCAGAGCATACTTCATTCAATATTAAATATTCTTCTCCAATTCAAACAACAGCGAAGACCTTTTTCACTTTCTCAAATTGAAATCAAAAATGGCTACTCCTTTTTAATATCCTTCCCCCACTTCTATCTGTTCGTATAAAAGAAAAACAAACAAACAAACAAACGAAATCAGGGCCGAAGCCTGTTCAAATCGATTCGAAAGTTCATCGTCTCGTTCGATTTTGGTCTGGGCCGACCTCAATTCAAGTCGCGAGCAATTTTCAGGCGACAGAGGAGAGCTCGATCGATGAAGGCGGCAAGCAATGGCAATGTACTCGAGGGGATTAATGGCGACGCGATGCTCGTGGCAACCGGAGGTGAAGGCGGCGAGGGTTGTGGGTGCGGACGCGGCCAGGGTTTGCGAGAAATTGAAGTCGAACGACGAGGCGAATGGTTAGGGTTTTTAGCAAGAGGAGTTCGCGGCTATGGCAGGTGGCAATCCAGTTCATGGAAGTCTTGGTGGTGAACGAAGTGGGATAGCCTCAATTCGTTTCCCAGTAAGGTATATCAATCTAATTTGTTTTGTTCTATATATAAATATTTTACAATAGAATGTAAAAACAGTTCTGCTTTTAGATGGAAAGAAATTTTATTAGGATTTAATAAATATACATATACATAAATAATTTGGGGAATATAGAAAAATGTAAATATCGTGGAGTTCATATAAAAGTTAGATTTTGAATCTAGATAAAATTCCTATTTTGTCATTCACTGGAAATTATATACAGATTTTCGATTTACCTATATATAGGTAAGAGTTTGAAAATTTAAAAGAATTGGTTTAAAATTAAAAGTTTTAGTTTACAATAAAATCACTGGTTAATTTAAATTATCAAATAAAAAAAATTGATTACTCGATTATTTCAAATATTAACAAATCATATAAATTGTTTATACAAGGTATAAATCAAGAAAAATCGAGTCAAGATGGAAATGGACTGCAATTTAAAAGCTAAGGTGAGATCTTCTCACTCAAATTGAAAATTTAGATTGCAGTTATTGATTGCTGTTTGGTTGTGATATTAGATATAGTAGGATATATCTATATATTGCAATATATATATATATATATATTGATATTGGCATATGTATATATTGGAGTTGTTGATTTCCCGCATTATATAGCGGATGAGACCCTATTGCGCCGCCTATTAAGCGGATAATATTTTATAAATCTCATATACCGCGATATCCCGTCTTGAAACGGGATTGGTATTGTGCTAACATCTGTGGATGCAGGGAAACAGGTTGGAGGGATCCAACTGGATTCCTCAACCGTATTTATTTATTTACATATAGTGTGATATTTGTTGATTATCATATGATGATATATGATGTTTGGATGCCGTGATTGATTATTTGGTGTGTTGCATCATCGGATCCATTTTTGAAGTTTAAAAATAACAATTTTGATTTTTAAGGGATTTTTAAAGTGATTTTCGAAATTACACGTTTATTAAATTTTCGAATTGATTCATTTTAAATAATTAAAACGTTATAAATTTTTATGGTATAAAAATTAGGATTTTTGTGAAATATAACCAAAGTATGATTTTTGAATAAAATAGCTGACAAATTTATAAGTAGTTTAAATTGGGATTTTTGAATTACTATAAACAATTTATATAAAAGATTTATAAAATTGATATTTTATAAGTTAAAGATATTGGAATTATAAAACGAGCTTTTATAAGTATTAAAATAAAGTTGTACCTAGTTTTATAAGTAAATAAGAATTTTAGATTTATAAATTAATGATGATATAAAAGAATGGATTTGTGAATAAATGGATTATAAGAAATTTACTTATAAGTTGGATTTGACATGTAAACGAAATATAAATAGAATTGGTGATTAAAGGAGATTTATAAATCGAAGTAGTTATGAAATAGAAATGGAATTTATAAGCGTTGTTTTATAAATCCGTAATCAAATAAATTCGATAAGTAAACATAGAAATTTTTAAAGGAATTATATCCATGATTTTGGACTGTGGAAAATCCTTTAATCTAATATATGAAAGTGTTTAATTTGGATTAACGAAGTATATTCACGATTTTGGATAATGAATAATATATTAAGGAAATGTTTTGGGGAAAAATGATATTTTAAATAGAATTAAAACGATTAGAGATGTTTTAAATGTATTAAGTATTGAAAACATAGATTTCAACATTTATTGTTGAAATAGGCGTTTTCAAGGAATTGAAGGAAATGGTGGACTATAACACTATTGTTATAGTAAATGATTTCCGAAAGGAAATGTTTTTATACAGTATTGAGATTTATATATCTATCTAAATTTCGAATCCCTATACTAGTGATTTTGGGTCGTCGTAACGGTGTTTCACGCAACATTCGTTTTGACCCAAATAAAGGGTTTAATAGAATGTTTTCCTTAAGAAATGAAATATATACTTGATTTCGATTTAAGTATATTGAATATTTCCAAGTGTTGAAAATAAATAGATTTGTGAAATACTTATTATTAAATAAGTAGGGAAATTTTTTCCAATATGAAATGAACGTTTGAGAATTATCTTTTTAAAGATAAATTGAAAGTAAATATTTGAAATCGATTTGGAAATCGTATATTCACAAATATTTTGGAAATGTAAATTCAATATGGAATTTATAAATGAAATTCGGAAAATTGGTTTAAAAATAAATATCGATTTATTTTTGAAGTATGGAGATTTTATATATATATATATATCTTGTAAAGATATTTTTGGAAGATAAATAATTTGGAAAATTATTTGGAATCTGGTGATGTTGTGCATACCTATTGATAGTTAAATAACTGACTGTCAATATTTACCTTTAAATAGGTATTTGTTGTGATTGCTTGAATTTGAATGCTACACTTATTTTTGAAATAAGCGCTCACTATTTGGGTTAGCCGGAAAAGGACCTTGGGGTCGTATAACCCATTCCGAATATGTGATACGTCGTAATAGATAGCATTGATGACCGGTGTTGAAGACCGGATATTTATGAAAACGGAAGGATTACCGTCGAATGTTTCTGCATCGGCTGATCCCCGATATAGAAGTTTATTACCCTTTGTGATGGGAAGTCCGGTCGTGATTAGTGAATATCCGGATTGCAAGGGCTTCTTTGTAAGTGCCTTCGGTTCCGTTCGATCTCGGAACGGACTTGTATGGATGTGTGCCTGACGTTACAATTTGAGATGTAAAGCTGGTTTCTATCAAATATATTTCCGTTGGTGGCGGAGAATTTATACTCTTAGCTTAACACCCTTAGAGGTTATGTAGTTGATGGTTACTAGTGATACATTCCTGAATTGGTAATGTGGCATACGAAGTGCTGTTGAGCATTTGATGATCAAAGCACAACTTTTGTATAAAGCGTGGCTTTGTGGACGAGACTTCGTCGGACCTCACACCCCGGAAATGGTCAAAACAGGAAGGATGCAGCAAGGTTATTAGGGGGTAGCGCCCCTTTAGTGTATGTCATTCCTTCTGGGTAGAGGTGGTATCATGGTATGGAGCCCAGATACTTAACCTATGTTGTTGCTGCAAATTTATTGCTTTGTGGTTGTTGGAAATCGAGGATCCTCGGATATAGATCGGTTACGATCGGGGGATGACATATTCGTGTCAGTAGTTACCCAGTTAGGGTTAACCCGGCCTTGTGTTGGCAGAGATCCAGTTTGGTTCTCGGGACGTCATTCCAGAGGCGTTTCCATGTGGCAATGGGAAGTTCCTTGGCCTGACCATTTGTTGGAAATCCAAAGAAACAATACGAGCCTTGTACGGTTTTAGTTGTAGAACCTGCCATCTAATATGGTAGCTATAGTAGGCATAATATAATGGTACCTATGCGCGCTAAGATTTATATTCTACTTTCGAAATGTTTTCTACACTATGCACTAATAATAATATCAAAAATGATTTGATTTTACGTAGTAAGCATCTTTGACTAACATAAGAAGAAATCTCCTCCAAGCCTGCGTTTGCATTGTGTGTGTGGTGGGAGGTCTTATGGTAGTTACATTTTCAAAAAGAATTGCGAATTGATTTTAAAATTATCATGTTCTTTGTTTTAAAGATAAATAACCGTTTTAAGTTCTCACACCAGTCACATGACTGACCTGGAGTTTATTGTTTCTCTTCCTAAGCTCTGGGTGCCCACCAATTTCCACACGGGCAGTCTAGAGTCAGGTTTATCAGGATATTCTGGAATTCAGGAGTTGCTGGAGGCAAGATGGATGGCGTAGCATATTACTAAGTATATAGTATTTCTTTTCCGCTGTTTGCTGTTGTAAACTCTGATAATGAATGTAATGTGATGTAATGTATAAAATATACAGTTCTATTGTTTTAATGAATATTCATTTATCTATTATATGTTGTTCCGCTACGAATTGTGAGATTCTGATATTGTTCTGTTCTATCTTTTTCTTTCTTCTTCTACCTCTTCTTCTACCTCTTTCTTTTTCTTAAACCATAACGGTTCGGTTTTTCGGCATCGAAAAATCGCAGTACGTTACATTTGGTATCAGAGCATATGGTTAAGCGACAACCATGGCTCTGTTGGGTGTTACTCATTAGAGATAGAGTCAGTAGTACTCTAGAATGAGTTTGAGTGTAATAATAGATATGAGCGCGTATTTGTTAGTGAATATGAAATTATTTTGTATTGTGTTGACTTATCGGTTGATTGTTTATAGATTCTGGTCGGTGCAGTCTAGCTAACTGTGTTGATAGGAGTTTCTAAACTCTTAAACAAGATAAACCGACACAGTTTTGTTTTTGAATCGGGTAAATGAGAAAATTTTGCCCAAAACTATTTTTGTATAGAAAAGAAATGATTTTCTATGAATTGGTATAGTATATGGATGTTTGGATGTTTCGAGGTGATAATATTGAATTATTATCATTGTTATATGGAATTAAATAAGAAATAAAATGGTATAACCAAAGATTTGAAAATAAATTCATTTAACAAATGAAATTTATAAATATGAATTGAAAGTATAAGGAAATGAACTCATATATGAATAAAATTGTGAATATAAATGGTAAATGGAATTTATAATTGAAAATAGAATTCCA
This sequence comes from Allium cepa, assembly GCA_030765085.1. Lineage (NCBI taxonomy): Eukaryota > Viridiplantae > Streptophyta > Magnoliopsida > Asparagales > Amaryllidaceae > Allium > Allium cepa. The sequence goes on along the minus strand of CM060945.1, from coordinate 992,892,462 downwards.
GGAAAATGTTTGAAATAAAATTCATTAATGGAATAGATTTGATAAATGAAAACCAATCAAAGAAAATGAATTGGAAATTGTTTGTAAGGAAGAAAAAAAGATAAACTTGAGTTTGAAGTAAAATAGCTTAAGTAAATATTGAATAAATACTTGACTTAAGAAAAATCTTGTGAATTAATTGCAAATGAAGTGGAATTAAAATAAATTGAGTTGGCATCAATTTAAACTAGTTACAAACTAGAATGGATATTCTATTAAGTGAATATCATTAAATTTGCATAGAAATAATTGTCATTTGACACAAACGAGATTGTATAAAATTATGTGAGTTAATAAAATTAATTTTTGAATCAATTAAAATGGTATGAATTCATAAATGAATAGAATGAAGAAAATGAGTTGTAAACCACTTGATTTAATGGAAATGGCATGTGAATTGGTCGTAAGCGACTAAAGATGAATTGAAACCATATGAATTGCTAATGGAATTTATCTTGAATATATTGCTAATGAAATCTATATATTTGTTATTGAAAATAAATGAAATTTTAATAGATTTCTTATATTTGTCACTGACGTGTTTAAACTAAGTAAGTGCAGGTTTTGGAAGCCGTTTGGCTGTATTTTGGGTTGCGCAGATGTTAAAAATAAACAACTTTGCTTAAAAATGCTAATAAGGTACGCCTACGCAATAAAAATAGAAAATATGAACTGTTTTTGGTTTTTCCGACCGTGTAGGTCGATGTATACATATTTATATCTTTTGTCAAATTGCAAAAGCTCCTCCGTACAAAGGAGACTCTGTCAAAATTTTCCGTAAATTTTGGGAGTTAGAATTTTTTTGAAAATTGTTGAAAATTTTTGTTAGCGACAAACGATTTCAAATTGGGAATTGAAATGAATTAGTAAATGAAACTAATTAAAAATAGTGAGATGAATCAATTAGTAAATGAAAGTTAATCGATAAAATTCAATATTCAGAAGTTAAATTGAAATTATGAATTGAATTCAAATGAAATTGGAATGCAAATTGAATGAAAATGAACATATAACTTCAATAGTGACGTAAAAGTGTATAAGAAGCGTATATCGAAATTTTGTAATGGGATTGGCAAAATGGTTTGAATATTGTAATTGGATATTATGGATACTACTACTAGCAGGATATACAGGTGTATTAAAAGAAATGGAATTGAGATAAAATTGAATTGCTCGACAAAAAGGTACGTATTTCAATTTCAGTATGAAATTTGGTGATTTTCTTGTCCAGCCGCTTTGTAACAACCCGCATATTTGTCGATTTTATATTTAAATATTTTATCGTTAGTCGGATTTTAGTCCGAAAAGCTACTTTTTGCATACGGTCGAATTAGGGCTCGGGACCACTCCCATTGAGTTTAAAATGCCGTTTGCGACCTTTTTGAGTATAAGCTTCAATATGTTTGGAGAAGGTTGATTTCTGCTACTTTTTACTTTGGGTTTGGTTTTTGGGCTCAACCCTATGTTAACGTATGCTCAAATCTGAGCCACTCTTCCCCACTCACCCTCATTCTCTTCTCATTTCAGTTTTTAGAGTGTTAATGGTGGGAGAGATTGGAAATTAAAATTCCAAAACCCTAGATTCTCTTGCAAATCGATCTCCTTGCTCCAAACTCAAGAAGAACCCCTTGGTAAGCATCTCCTTCTCCTTCTCCAACTCTTTCTCCATTCAATTTCAGAAATTCCTAAACCTAATTTCGGGAATGTTCTTGTTTTGAGCTTAGATTCAAGCTCATTTGGGTTGTGATTGAAGAGAGGTTGATTCTCCATTTGCTTTCAAGCTTCTTCTTGTTCGATTTTGTGAAAAGGTGAGATTTTTATCTCACATCTATGACTATAATTATCTTTGGTTGTTGGGTATGAATTCCTAACACTTCTTCATGTGCATTTGCTCTTGATTTGGATTGGTTTTGTGAATATTCCAATTTTTGGGCTTTTATGTCAAATTTATGTAGAATCCTTTTATGGATGTTTGATCATGCTTTTGGTGATGCATCGAGGAGCATATAGGGCCAGGTTGCCGATTGGCATAAACCCTTAGAGCCAATGTTCGTCCGATTGCATTTTGGAAGAGTTTGCTCTTCATTTGAATAAGGCTGAAAAACATCCCAGGCATGATTCAGTCGACTGAAATTCTCTGTTCAGTCGACTGAACCTGAAACCCGAGAGTTTCCAGGCATGATTCAGTCGACTGAAAACTCTGCACAGTCGACTGAAACTGGAAACAGAAAGTTTCCTGAACCTGGAAAATTTCCATGTACAGGGTCAGTCGACTGAAATTCTCTGTTCAGTCGACTGAACCTGCTGTTTGAGTCCAATTTGCCTTTTTGGATTGGAATTCCAATTTAAATCGATTCGTGATAATCCTATTTGTTGTTATCATCTGTTATGATTTTGATGACTCTTTTTAGGGATTTTTGAATATCCATTTCGATGGATTCTTTATCGATTTCTTTGGATTTTATTCACGTCTTCGTATGTGAATTTTTGTGATTGATTGTTCTTACAATCTTCTTCGTGATTTGTCACTTTAAAAATATAAAGGTTTTCTATACTAGTAGTAAATATCAAAACTCTTTCCTCAAACGATTTCAATACTATTTTAATACCAAATTCGTTTATAAAACCGTTTTCCAATCTATTAGTATATACAAACCTTTACCTCACTCGTATGAGAAATCTAATTAAACGGCTTAGTAAAACAAGTGGTATGAAACGCTTGCGTTTACTTTATCGGTTAATTCTTGGACTTGTTCGATTGAACCTCTTGTGACAATTTTCTAGTGGAGACTTACAGTTTGTTCGTAAATATTTAAGTTAAGCAAGTGGTTATGGGACATGAAGCTAAACTCATATATTTACTAGCTTAGTGTAATTGACACTTCTCGCTGATCATGACGATCATCTTTGTGATTTAGACTAGCAATGTGCGATGTCTCTTTGTCTGCGAGGGAGACTAAACCCCGTTTTGTGGAGTTTCGACTCAATTTGTGATGGGGTAGCAACCCATGGTCTTCGGGCCGTTTGTGGTGCTTCGGCTCAATTTGTGATGGTTAGCGACCATGGAATTAGCGTTCCGTTTGTGATACATGTGTTGGTGAGCTTTATGCTCCCGTTTGTGATAAGCCTCCCCCCCTTTTTATGATTTCTGGATTTCTTGTGTAGATTTCTAGAATTTGTGTTTCACCAATTTTCGTGATTTCCATTGATAAGTTTTATCAATATTTGTGCATTGGTGAATTTGTGTGTCATTGACTTTTGTGATTTCTGGATTTCTTGTGTAGTCTTCTGGAATTTGTGTGTCATTGGCTTTTGTGATTGACGTTGATATTATCGTCAATATTTATGGTATGGTGAACGAAATTAGGAGTATGACGTTTCTTTGATTCTTGTGTAGATTTGGTGACATTGATTAATCTCTTGATGATTATCAACTAAGTATATATTTTTATATATATATATATATATATATATATATCACAGCTTGGCATTGTGATTATTATGTGTTTAGTCATATCTCTTACTCTATATCGTTTCATCTGATATTTATAGTTAGACTGATCCGTTTATTATTTTCTTATTAAATAATACTCGGGTCAGACCGAGATGTTACAGGTGCTTCTGCTTGACTTCTCTCTTGGGATTGATTTCTCTTGCTTTTGGTTAACTACTTAGATTAGTAGTTTTTGTTGTATACATTGAGATATAGACTCCATAATGTATACTTATTCTTTTGTGTAGTTCATGTAACTATTCTTTTGTGATATTGTGGAACTTTTGAGACCACTACTCTGATGTACACTTTCTAGTGTAATATTCATATCTTATTCCGCCTTTGTGATATGAATTGTCTGTGACTGATTTGTGTTATGTTTATTTCTATATTTGTTTCCGAAGGATTTATATAGCCACCGTGTAGTAGCTTTGAGTTCGTGTTGGTATGTCGGATTTCCTCTTAAAATGGAATGCATGTTATATTATCTGACATATCGGTGCTCGCGCAAAGAAATTACATGGATGGTCGCTCCTCAACAGCCTTATTCTCCATGCTAGTCGACAGCATTCACCGTAATGTTCTTGGCTAGCGTGGGTATAGAGGTGGGGCGTCACAGCTTGGTATCAGAGCCAAACTTCGGAACAATATGGAATATTATAACAAGAATCATCGTCCTAAGTCTTTCTTAGGAGTTGTGCTTTAGGATTTTATTCGGGTCTTCGTACCGTTCCATCCTATTTTTCTTATGATTCCTTGTTTATCTATCAAGATTTCTTGATATTCAATTTGGTGAATAACCTTTTTCTTCTTCTTCCTTCTTTCTTAAGGAAGAGAAATGTCTAGACCAGGCCGCCCCAGAGCCGTGCCATCTAGCACTACGCCCAAGGATGGAGTTTTTATGACTGCTTAACAGCTTCTTGATTTGGTAACAAATGCTCAAGCGGCTGGAGATAACCCGGAACCTACTCACCCAAAGTCGGGATTTGCACGCTTGTGTAGCGATTACACTAATTTGGGTGGGGAGTCATTCAGAGGTTCCGAAACTGTTATTGAAGTACAGGCTTGGCTAAGGTCATGCGATCGAATCTTTTCTCGCATGAATCTTATTGACCTTCACCGAGTTCAGGTGGCCTCTAGTATGCTCCGAGAAAGAGCATTGGATTGGTACGAGCTTCTTATTTCTGAGATTAATGAAGCGGATCTCACTTGGGAGAGATTCCGAGAACGCTTCGAGTTGAAATTCGTACCGGAAGCTGAAAAAGTGACATTGGCTCGACGATTTATAGACCTTGTTCAAGGTGAGTCCTCCGTGACTGATTACGTCGCCTCCTTCGAGTCGCTTTCCAAATACGGGGTTGAATACATCAACACCTCTCTTAAGAAGAACCAGAGATTCGTTTATGGCTTAAACAAAAGCCTCAAGAAGCCATTACTTTTAAAGTTAGAAGTTTCTTTCGACCAACTCGTTGATATCGCTCTTCGTCTTGAAGAGGCGGATAGAGAGAATGATGTTGAAGTGGTGGGTTCCAAACCAAACTTCAACAACAGAAAGAGGTCAAACAAATTTAAAGGCCCTTATCCCAATAAGAAAGGGAAGCAAGCAACCTCCGTGGCAAAGACTTCTTCCTTTGGTCGTGGGGAATGCTATAATTGTGGTTCGAAGGACCATTATGCGAACAAGTGCCCAAAGTCTCTTTCTTGTCGCTACTGCAAAGTTCCCGGTCATGTTATATCTTCATGCCCCAAGCTTCAGGGCAAGAAGGAGGGAAAGTTAAATGTTGCTCAATCCCCTGGTAACACATCTCGTGGCCAAGGTATTTCTCATTCTATTCTAGATGGAATTATTTTGTTTCGTGATCATCCTATTCGAGTTCTTTTTGATACGGGTGCGTCCCATTCTTTTATATCAAAAGAACTTGTTGATACTTTTTCCTTGGATGCTTTGTGTTTAATGACTTCTTTGAGAATTGCGAATCCGGTTGGTGGATCCGCAACAATCAGTTTATTGTGTAAAGATGTCGAGATTATTTTGTGTGATTTTTCTTTCCGAGCCGATTTGCATGTCATGCGTTATTTAGGCTTTGGAATGATTTTGGGAATGGATTGGCTTAACCGTTATGAAGCTCATATCCTATGTCCTGAGCGGACTATTCATCTTCGACATCCTCAATCTGTTAATCAGGTTTCTGTTATTCTTAAAGATTCAGATTCTGCTTTGGTTGCATCTTTATATTCTTTAAATCCTCGTGATGATGATGATGATGATGAGGGTGATATTATTTCTCTTATTCACGTCGTTTGTGAATTTTCCGACATATTCGAGCCCGTTTTAGGATTACCACCTAAACGAGCAATTGAGTTCAGAATTAATCTTACTCCGGGAGCTCAACCTATCACTCGTCCTCCTTATCGTATGTCCAATAAAGAAAACGAGGAGATGCGTAAACAATTATCTGAATTGGAAACGAAGCAATTTATTCGCTCTAGTTCCTCGCCTTGGGGAGCTTCAGCTATTTTTGTGAAGAAATCCGATGGTACACTTAGGCTTTGCGTTGACTATCGCAAGCTTAATGATCTTACTATCAAAAATAAATATCCTTTACCTCGGATTGATGATCTATTCGATCAACTTAGTGGTGCTAGAGTCTTTTCACGATTGGACTTGGCTACCGGTTTTCATCAGCTTCGTATTGCAGAGGATATCATTCCTTTGACATCGTTCCACACTCGGTATGGATCTTGTGAATGGCTTGTTATGCCATTTGGGTTAACAAATGCCCCGGCTTATTTCGTTGACTTAATGAATCGAGTTTTTAAAGACTTTCTCGACCGGTTTGTTCTCATCTTTATCGATGATATTCTTGTTTATTCTAAAACCGAGGAGGAGCATGAAAAACATCTTCGGATTGTGTTGGAAACTCTTAGGAGTAATCAATTAAAGGCAAAATTTTCTAAATGCCATTTTTGGCAATCTCGTGTGAAGTTTCTCGGTCACATCATTTCCGAATCCGGAATTTCCGTGGATCCTTCAAAGATTGAAGCGATTCAAGATTGGAAGAGACCGGAGAATGTGACAGAGATTCGTAGTTTTCTTGGATTGGCGGGCTATTACCGTCATTTTATTAAAGACTTTTCTAAAGTTGTCGTGCCTCTCACTAGCTTGACGAAGAAAGGTGTTAAATACATTTGGTCGGACAAATGTGAAGCTTCTTTTCAGAAATTAAAAGAACTTCTTTCTAATGCTCCTATTCTTGTTATTCCCGAAGGGAATCAAGATTTCGTTGTTTATACCGATGCTAGTCGCATTGGTTTGGGTGCCGTTCTTATGCAAAAGGAACGCGTTATTGCTTATGCTTCTAGGCAATTAAAGCCTGCTGAGACTAGATATGCCACTCATGATTTAGAGCATGCGGCTATTGTTTTTGCTCTTCGGATTTGGCATCATTATCTCTTAGGGGAGAAATTTGTTCTTTACACAGATCATAAGTCTTTGAAATATTTATTCTCTCAAAAAGAACTTAATTTGCGTCAACAACGTTGGCTCGAATTTCTTGCACCATATGATCTTGATATTCTTTATACTCCCGGTAAGGGTAATCTTGTCGCCGATGCTCTTAGCCGTAAACAACAAGCTATTGTTTCTATGATGATATCCGAATGGAACGATCTCGAGATTTTATCCACTTGCGAAATTCGAGACCGTGTTTCCGATTTATGCTCATCGTTTGTTTTATGTAGCCTTGTGGCTCATCCATCTCTTTTAGACCGCATTCTTGAAGCTCAAGGGTTAGATCCCGACTTGGCTCTTCTTGGCCAAAATATTAGGGATAAAATGGATATTGAAGGTTTGAAAGACTTTGATATCGATTCTCGTGGCGGCATTCGGAAATTTGGTAGACTTGTCGTGCCAAATATTGGTGATCTTCGTAAAGATATTTTAGAAGATTCACATCGTTCTAAATTTACCATTCATCCCGGTAGTAGTAAAATGTACGCGGATATGAAGCGACTTTATTATTGGGAGGGAATGAAACTTGACATCGCTAACTTCGTTAAACGTTGCATGACTTGCCAACTCGTTAAGGCCGAACATCAAAGGCCCGGAGGGTTATTGCAACCTTTAGGGATTCCAGTTTGGAAGTGGGATCAAATTTCCATGGATTTTATAGATGGCCTTCCCCGTTCTCGATCGGGTTATGATAGCTTATGGGTAATTGTTGATAGACTTACTAAATCCGCCCATTTTATTCCCGTTCGGTCTAACCGAACTGTTCCTCTTTTGGCCAAGATATTTATCAAAGAAATTGTTAAATTGCATGGTGTTCCTACTTCTATTGTTAGTGATCGTGATCCATTGTTTACTAGTGGATTTTGGAAGAGTCTTCAAAAAGCTTTGGGAACGAAGCTTAATTTTAGCACCGCTTATCATCCCCAGTCCGATGGACAAACCGAGCGTGTGAATCAAACTCTTGAAGATCTTCTTCGTGCTTGTGTTCTTGATTTTGGTGGAGGTTGGGAAGATCATATTTCACTTGTTGAATTTTCCTATAATAATAGCTTCCAATCTAGTATTGGTATGGCACCTTTCGAGGCACTCTATGGTAGGCCATGCCGATCTCCTTCTTGTTGGCTTGAGGCCGGTGAGAGGCTGGCTTTAGGTCCAGATTTTATTCGTGATTCCACAGAAAAGATTGATCTTATTCGTCATAGGATGAAAGAAGCCCAAAGTAGACAAAAATCCTATGCCGATAACCGGAGAAGGAAGTTAGAATTTTCTGTGGGAGATCTTGTGTTCATTCGTGTTTCACCTATGAAAGGTGTTGTACGTTTCAGTCGATCGGGAAAGTTAGCGCCTCGATATATTGGGCCATTTCCTATCACCGAACGTATTGGTTCCATGGCTTATCGCCTTTTATTACCGGCTCAATTTTCTGCTATGCATGACGTGTTTCACGTTTCTCAACTTCGGAAATGTCTTCGAGATTCCGATTCTATTCTTGAGCCCGGTGTTGTGGAAGAGATTGAAGTTTCGCCTAATTTAACTTATGAGCAACATCCTATTCGTATCATTGCTTCGGAAGTCAAACGACTTCGAAATAAAGATGTTCCGCTTGTTAAAGTTCAATGGTCTTCAAATCCTAAGGATTGCTCTTGGGAATCTAGAGAGTACATCGAGCGTACACATCCGGACTTACTTTCTTGTGCTCTTTGAGGTGAACTTCTTATTTCAAACTTCTTTTGTGTTGAATATGCTTCTATGGTTGTTACTATATATCTTCTTCTTGTAATATTGCGAGGACGCAATTTCTTTAAGGAGGGGAGTCTGTAACAACCCGCATATTTGTCGATTTTATATTTAAATATTTTATTTAAATATTTTATCGTTAGTCGGATTTTAGTCCGAAAAGCTACTTTTTGCATACGGTCGAATTAGGGCTCGGGACCACTCCCATTGAGTTTAAAATGCCGTTTGCGACCTTTTTGAGTATAAGCTTCGATATGTTTGGAGAAAGTTGATTTCTGCTACTTTTTACTTTGGGTTTGGTTTTTGGGCTCAACCCTATGTTAACTTATGCTCAAATCTGAGCCACTCTTCCCCACTCACCCTCATTCTCTTCTCATTTCAGTTTTTAGAGTGTTAATGGTGGGAGAGATTGGAAATTAAAATTCCAAAACCCTAGATTCTCTTGCAAATCCATCTCCTTGCTCCAAACTCAAGAAGAACCCCTTGGTAAGCATCTCCTTCTTCTTCTCCAACTCTTTCTCCATTCAATTTCAGAAATTCCTAAACCTAATTTCGGGAATGTTCTTGTTTTGAGCTTAGATTCAAGCTCATTTGGGTTGTGATTGAAGAGAGGTTGATTCTCCATTTGCTTTCAAGCTTCTTCTTGTTCGATTTTGTGAAAAGGTGAGATTTTTATCTCACATCTATGACTATAATTATCTTTGGTTGTTGGGTATGAATTCCTAACACTTCTTCATGTGCATTTGCTCTTGATTTGGATTGGTTTTGTGAATATTCCAATTTTTGGGCTTTTATGTCAAATTTGTGTAAAATCCTTTTATGGATGTTTGATCATGCTTTTGGTGATGCATCGAGGAGCATATAGGGCCGGGTTGCCGATTGGCATAAACCCTTAGAGCCAATGTTCGTCCGATTGCATTTTGGAAGAGTTTGCTCTTCATTTGAATAAGGCTGAAAAACAGCCCAGGCATGATTCAGTCGACTGAAATTCTCTGTTCAGTCGACTGAACCTGAAACCCGAGAGTTTCTAGGCATGATTCAGTCGACTGAAAACTCTGCACAGTCGACTGAAACTGGAAACAGAAAGTTTCCTGAACCTGGAAAATTTCCATGTACAGGGTCAGTCGACTGAAATTCTCTGTTCAGTCGACTGAACCTGCTGTTTGAGTCCAATTTGCCTTTTTGGATTGGAATTCCAATTTAAATCGATTCGTGATAATCTTATTTGTTGTTATCATCTGTTATGATTTTGATGACTCTTTTTAGGGATTTTTGAATATCCATTTCGATGGATTCTTTATCGATTTCTTTGGATTTTATTCACGTCTTCGTATGTGAATTTTTGTGATTGATTGTTCTTACAATCTTCTTCGTGATTTGTCACTTTAAAAATATAAAGGTTTTCTATACTAGTAGTAAATATCAAAACTCTTTCCTCAAACGATTTCAATACTATTTTAATACCAAATTCGTTTATAAAACCGTTTTCCAATCTATTAGTATATACAAACCTTTACCTCACTCGTATGAGAAATCTAATTAAACGGCTTAGTAAAACAAGTGGTATGAAACGCTTGCGTTTACTTTATCGGTTAATTCTTGGACTTGTTCGATTGAACCTCTTGTGACAATTTTCTAGTGGAGACTTACAGTTTGTTCGTAAATATTTAAGTTAAGCAAGTGGTTATGGGACATGAAGCTAAACTCATATATTTACTAGCTTAGTGTAATTGACACTTCTCGCTGATCATGACGATCATCTTTGTGATTTAGACTAGCAATGTGCGATGTCTCTTTGTCTGCGAGGGAGACTAAACCCCGTTTTGTGGAGTTTCGACTCAATTTGTGATGGGGTAGCAACCCATGGTCTTCGGGCCGTTTGTGGAGTTTCGGCTCAATTTGTGATGGTTAGCGACCATGGAATTAGCGTTCCGTTTGTGATACACGTGTTGGTGAGCTTTATGCTCCCGTTTGTGATAGGCCTCCCCCCCTTTTTGTGATTTCTGGATTTCTTGTGTAGATTTCTAGAATTTGTGTTTCACCAATTTTCGTGATTTCCATTGATAAGTTTTATCAATATTTGTGCATTGGTGAATTTGTGTGTCATTGACTTTTGTGATTTCTGGATTTCTTGTGTAGTCTTCTGGAATTTGTGTGTCATTGGCTTTTGTGATTGACGTTGATATTATCATCAATATTTATGGTATGGTGAACGAAATTAGGAGTATGACGTTTCTTTGATTCTTGTGTAGATTTGGTGACATTGATTAATCTCTTGATGATTATCAACTAAGTATATATTTATATATATATATCACAGCTTGGCACTGTGATTATTATGTGTTTAGTCATATCTCTTACTCTATATCGTTTCATCTGATATTTATAGTTAGACTGATACGTTTATTATTTTCTTATTAAATAATACTCGGGTCAGACCGAGATGTTACAGGTGCTTCTGCTTGACTTCTCTCTTGGGATTGATTTCTCTTGCTTTTGGTTAACTACTTAGATTAGTAGTTTTTGTTGTATACATTGAGATATAGACTCCATAATGTATACTTATTCTTTTGTGTAGTTCATGTAACTATTCTTTTGTGATATTGTGGAACTTTTGAGACCACTACTCTGATGTACACTTTCTAGTGTAATATTCATATCTTATTCCGCCTTTGTGATATGAATTGTCTGTGACTGATTTGTGTTATGTTTATTTCTATATTTTTTTCCGAAGGATTTATATAGCCACCGTGTAGTAGCTTTGAGTTCGTGTTGGTATGTCGGATTTCCTCTTAAAATGGAATGCATGTTATATTATCTGACATATCGGTGCTCGCGCAAAGAAATTACACGGATGGTCGCTCCTCAACAGCCTTATTCTCCATGCTAGTCGACAGCATTCACCGTAATGTTCTTGGCTAGCGTGGGTATAGAGGTGGGGCGTCACACGCTTGGCTTTTCGTTTTCTTTTTGAATCTGAGGGGTCGTGGTGCCATTTTGTAGTCGTACCGAGCTAGCCGCGCAAAGGTGACGCTGGCGAAATTTTTCGAAAATTTCGAGTTTTAGAAAATTTTTGAGAAAATTTTGAAAGTTTGAAATTTAAATTTAAATTGTTAGGGAAACAATGTTGGTTGAAACTTATAATTGAAGTTGGAACGCTAGTTGAAATTATAATGAATCTCTAATAAAAAGATTTAGGGTAGTAAGTTGATAAAACTATTTAGATTGTAAAAAAAATAGTAGACGGGTTAAGGACCATTTCTTCCTAACTTGTAATTTCGGGACGAAATTCTTTTAAGGGGGGAAGATTGTAACGACCCAGAATTTCGAACAATTTAATTTGAAAATATTTAATTAATTTTAAATATTTGAATGATGGTCTGAATTGAATTTTCAATATAACTTTGAATTTGGCGATTAAATTATAAAATTTAATCTATTGAAAGTTGAATAAAAATTTGAATCTTCAATTTTAAGCTGATTAAAAATATGTTAAAGGCTTGTAAAATTTATATTGATAAAACTGAAGATAATAGAAGCTTCAGAATTGAATTTGAAAGTGAATTGTTCGGTTTTGAAATTACAACGTTTGAATCGATATTTAAAAATAGTCATTTTTCACACAGTCTCGGAATTTGACGAAACCAGTTCCATTGGGTCCATAATATCGAACTATTATCGGATTTCAAATTTCGTATTTTTCGGAGTTGTTATGCGAGCGTACGACGAATAAACGCGTTGAAATTAAATCAAACTCCATTTAAATTAGTCAACAAACAGCACGTTATCTTCCCTATAATTATTCCTAGAATCACGGCAAGGATCACGGGGAGAAAATCGTGCAGAGCATACTTCATTCAATATTAAATATTCTTCTCCAATTCAAACAACAGCCGAGACCTTTTTCACTTTCTCAAATTGAAATCAAAAATGGCCGCTCCTTTTTAATCTCCTTCCCCCACTTCTATCTGTTCGTATAAAAGAAAGAAAAAAAACAAATGAAATTAGGGCCGAAGCCTGTTCAAATCGATTCGAAAGTTCATTGTCTCGTTCGATTTTGGTCTGAGCCGACCTCGATTCAAGTCGCGAGCAATTTTCAGGCGACAGAGGAGAGCTCGATCGATGAAGGCGGTAAGCAATGGCAATGTACTCGAGGGGATTAATGGCGGCGCGGTGCTCGTGGCAACAGGAGGTGAAGGCGGAGAGGGTTGTGGGTGCGCGACGCGACCTGGGTTCGCGAGAAATTGAAGTCGAACGATGAGGCGACTGGTTAGGGTTTTTAGCAAGAGGAGTTCGCGGCTATGGCAGGTGGCAATCCAATTCGTGGAAGTCTCGGTGGCGAACGAAGTTGGATAGCCTCAATTCGTTTCCCTGTAAGGTATATCAATCTGATTTGTTTTGTTCTATATATAAATATTTTACAGTAGAATGTAAAAACAGTTCTGCTTTTAGATGGAAAGAAATTTTATAAGGATTTAATAAATATACATATACAAAAATAATTTGGGGAATATAGAAAAATGTAAATATCGTGGAGTTCATATAAAAGTTAGATTTTGAATCCAGATAAAATTCCTATTTTTTCATTCACTGGAAATTATATACAGATTTTCGATTTACCTATATATAGGTAAGAGTTTGAAAATTTAAAAGAATTGGTTTAAAATTAAAAGTTTTAGTTTAAAGTAAAATCACTAGTTAATTTAAATTATCAAATAAAAAAATTGATTACTCGATTATTTCAAACATTAACAAATCATATAAATTGTTTATACAAGGTATAAATCAAGAAAAATCGAGTCAAGGTGGAAATGGACTGCAATTCAAAAGCTAAGGTGAGATCTTCTCACTCAAATTAAAAATTTAGATTGCAGTTATTGATTTCTGTTTGGTTGTGATATTAGATATAGTAGGATATATCTATATATAGCAATATATATATATATATATATATATATATATATATATATATATATATATATTGGCATATGTATATATTGGAGTTGTTGATTTCCCGCATTATATAGCGGATGAGACCCTATTGCGTCGCCTATTAAGCGGATAATATTTTATAAATCCCATATACCGCGATATCCCGTCTTGAAACGGGATTGGTATTATGCTAACATCTGTGGATGCAGGGAAACAGGTTGGAGGGATCCAACTGGATTCCTCAACCATATTTATTTATTTACATATAGTGTGATATTTGTTGATTATCATATGATGATATATGATGTTTGGATGCCGTGATTGATTATTTGGTGTGTTGCATCATCGGATCCATTTTTGAAGTTTAAAAATAACGATTTTGATTTTTAAGGGATTTTTAAAGTGATTTTCGAAATTATACGTTTATTAAATTTTCGAATTGATTCATTTTAAATAATTAAAACGTTATAAATTTTTATGGTATAAAAATTTGGATTTTTATGAAATTTAACCAAAGCATGATTTTTGAATAAAATAGCTGACAACTTTATAAATAGTTTAAATTGGGATTTTTGAATTATTATAAACGATTTATATAAAAGATTTATAAAATTGATATTTTATAAGTTAAAGATATTGGAATTATAAAACGAGCTTTTATAAGTATTAAAATAAAGTTGTACCTAGTTTTATAAGTAAATAAGAATTTTAGATTTATAAATTAATGATGATATAAAAGAATGGATTTGTGAATAAATGGATTATAAGAAATTTACTTATAAGTTGGATTTGACATGTAAACGAAATATAAATAGAATTGGTGATTAAAGGAGATTTATAAATCGAAGTAGTTATGAAATAGAAATGGAATTTATAAGCGTTGTTTTATAAATCCGTAATCAAATAAATTCGATAAGTAAACATAGAAATTTTTAAAGGAATTATATCCACGATTTTGGACTGTGGAAAATCCTTTAATTTAATATATGAAAGTGTTTAATTTGGATTAACGAAGTATATTCACGATTTTGGATAATGAATAATATATTAAGGAAATGTTTTGGGGAAAAATGATATTTTAAATAGAATTAAAACGATTAGAGATGTTTTAAATGTATTAAGTATTGAAAACATAGATTTCAACATTTATTGTTGAAATAGGCGTTTTCAAGGAATTGAAGGAAATAGTGGACTATAACACTATTGTTATAGTAAATGATTTCCGAAAGGAAATGTTTTTGTACAGTATTGGGATTTATATATCTATCTAAATTTCGAATCTCTATACTAGTGATTTTGGGTCGTCATAACGATGTTTTACGCAACATTCGTTTTGACCCAAATAATGGGTTTAATAGAATGTTTTCCTTAAGAAATGAAATATATACTTGATTTTGATTTAAGTATATTGAATATTTCCAAGTGTTGAAAGTAAATAGATTTGTGAAATACTTATTATTAAATAAGTAGGGAAATGTTTTCCAATATGAAATGAACGTTTGAGAATTATCTTTTTAAAGATAAATTGAAAGTAAACATTTGAAATCGATTTGGAAATCGTATATTCACAAATATTTTGGAAATGTAAATTCAATATGGAATTTATAAATGAAATTGGGAAAATTGGTTTAAAAATAAATATCGATTTATTTTTGAAGTATGGAGATTATATATATATATATATATATATATATATCTTGTAAAGATATTTTTGGAAGATAAATAATTTGAAAAATTATTTGGAATCTGGTGATGTTGTGCATACCTATTGATAGTTAAATAACCGACTATCAATATTTACCTTTAAATAGGTATTTGTTGTGATTGCTTGAATTTGAATGCTACACTTATTTTTGAAATAAGCGCTCACTATTCGGGTTAGCCGGGAAAGAACCTTGGGGTCGTATAACCCATTCTGAATATGTGATACGTCGTAATAGATAGCATTGATGACCGGTGTTGAAGACCAGATATTTATGAAAACGAAAGGATTACCGTCGAATGTTTCTGCATCGGCTGATCCCCGATATAGAAATTTATTACCCTTTGTGATGGGAAGTCCGGTCGTGATTAGTGAATATCCGGATTGCAAGGACTTCTTTGTAAGTGCCTTCGGTACCGTTCGATCCCGGAACGGACTTGTATGGATGTGTGTCTGAGGTTACAATTTGAGATGTAAAGCTGGTTTCTATCAAATATATTTCCGTTAGTGGTGGAGAATTTATTCTCTTAGCTTAACACCCTTAGAGGTTATGTAGTTGATGGTTACTAGTGATACATTCCCGAATTGGTAATGTGGCATACGAAGTGCTGTTGAGCATTTGATGATCAAAGCACAGCTTTTGTATAAAGCGTGGCTTTGTGGACGAGACTTCGTCGGACCTCACACCCCGGAAATGGTCAAAACAGGAAGGATGCAGCAAGGTTATTAGGGGGTAGCGCCCCTTTAGTGTATGTCATTCCTTCTGGATAGAGGTGGTATCATGGTATGGAGCCCAGATACTTAACCTATGTTGTTGCTGCAAATTTATTGCTTTGTGGTTGTTGGAAATCGAGGATCCTCGGATATAGATCGGTTACGATCGGGGGATGACATATTCGTGTCAGTAGTTACCCAGTTAGGGGTAACCCGGCCTTGTGTTGGCAGAGATCCGGTTTGGTTCTCGGGACGTCATTCCAGAGGCGTTTCCATGTGGCGATGTGAAGTTCCTTGGCCTGACCATTTGTTGGAAATCCAAAGAAACAATACGAGCCTTGTACGGTTTTAGTTGTAGAACCTGCCATCTAATATGGTAGCTATAGTAGGCATAATATAATGGTAACTATGCCGGCTAAGATTTATATTCTACTTTGGAAATGTTTTCTACACTATGCACTAATAATAATATCAAAAATGATTTGATTTTGCGTAGTAAGCATCTTTGACTAACATAAGAAGAAATCTCCTCCAAGTCTGCGTTTGCATTGTGCGTGTGGTGGGAGGTCTTATGGTAGTTACATTTTCAAAAAGCATTGCGAATTGATATTAAAATTATCCTGTTCTTTGTTTTAAAGATAAATAACCGTTTTTAGTTCTCACACCAGTCACATGACCGGCCTGGGTTTATTGTTTCCCTTCCTAAACTCTGGGTCCCCACCAATTTCCACACGGGCAGTCTAGAGTCAGGTTTATCAAGATATTCTGGAATTCAGGAGTTGCTGGAGGCAAGATGGATGGCGTAGCATATTACTAAGTATATAGTATTTCTTTTCCGCTGTTTGCTGTTGTAAACTCTGATAATGAATGTAATGTGATGTAATGTGTAAAATATACAGTTCTTTTGTTTTAATGAATATTCATTTATCTATTATATGTTGTTCCGCTGCGAATTGTGAGATTCTGATATTGTTCTGTTCTATCTTTTTCTTTCTTCTTCTACCTCTTCTTCTTAAACCATAACGGTTCGGTTTTTCAGCATCGAAAAATCGCAGTACGTTACATATTGATTAAGACAATAAATGTTCTTTATTGTGAAAATAAACCGTAAGTTAAAATTGAACATTTGGCATGTAATTTTAGTTAATGCAATATTGATTAAACCAATATATGTTCTTTACTGTAATAATGAAATGCAAATTAATAATATACTTTTAACTTAACATAGGGAATTTCAACTTTAAATAGGAAATTACAATAATTAAGTCTATTTAACTTAAAAGCATGGTTTATTTAATATCTAAATGAATTAATTAGTGTAATGAAATAGAAATGATAAAATAATAAGGTAAGAATTGTAAGTATATAAACATTTGGATTATATAAAATGGTAAAGTGGAAAGTATATACTATTTTGAAATAAATGATATGATTTTGAAGTGGGTATGATAATTTGGTTTTGAAAGTATATACTGTTTTAAAATAAATGATATGGTTTGAAATGGACATGATATTACGGTTTTGGGAGTATATACTGCTTTGAAATAAATATCCATGGGTTATAATAATGATTGGTTGGCAAAGAGACCGGGATCGGATATGGGCATACTCTCTTTCGATACCGAAAACCACTTTAACAACCGTGTACGCGGTGGAGATTCCAGAATGAAGTAGGATGGTGGCGACGTTCTATTGAGGTATGTACGTAGACCCGACTCCCGTGAGTTGGTGGCTAAAACAAGGGCGATTCTCGGGCTAAGGAGGTAGCACCTCTTATCGGTCGCACTTCTTCATATGCCATTCTATTACTTTGTAATTGTTTGGTGCGCACCTTTGATTTTGGGAGTGTGGTTCGAGGTGGGTGGTAGTAGCTGCTATGCGTTACCACCGGTCTGGATGCGTAATTGGTATATCTACCCTTGCATTGCCTTGTTGTGTCATGTCACCTACCATAGCGCGCCTTGTACGAGTTTGATTTGTGTTGTACCTATGGAGTATCCTCTGGTAACCTCCCGATCAGGAGGTATTACGGTACTGTATAGACTACTGGCACTATTTATGTGTTAAGGGGAATATTGGGTCACTCCTTAACGCTATTTCAAAGTAAGTTTATTTTACTATAGGCATTATTATAATAGAGAAATATTACTGCATAGTAAATACTTTAACGGATCCTTAGAGGATGGGCGGTCCCAAGCATGCTTTAAGTTATTTGTACCTTATATTACAGTTCACTTGAGTTAGTTTACATTATATAAGTATGTATGTCCTGACTCGAGTGTATTGTGTTTTTCTTTACGCTCGAGTCAGACTGAGTGATACAGCATTAGAGACTCACCTTCGGAGTTGGAGCTTTTCTTGAAGATCCAGCTATCTATTTCACTCTTCGTTATCCAGCCGATTCCACTGTTGTATTCAGCTTTGTACTTGATTTCGTCTTGTTATTTCTGTTGTATCTTATCTAACTCTTATGAACATGTATAGTAGCTTCATGAACTACTATTTCCTTACTTCCGTTGCATTATATTACTCTGTGTTTGTGATCTATGATTTATTTATTTACTGTATATTTTGAGTTTTGCCAAATTTGTTTTACAATTTAGTATTTTGAACAATTCAAGTCCGACATGTGCGGATGCAAATGGTTGAAAATATCGGGTCGCTACAGAGAGAGTGTAACGACCCGCATTTTTCCGATAATTAAAATATTGAATTTAATAAGATTTTGTAATTTAATATTGGAAGAAAATAAAAAATTATGATGTATAAAGGAGAAAATTAACTAGAATGAAGTTTAATAATGTTAATTTAATGTAATAGACGACTATTTTGAATGCAATCTCAAGTAATTGCAAAGTTAAATTGGTTAGAAATTGCAGATAAGGAAATAAAATCAATTGCAAAGTTAAATTGGTTAGAAATTGCAGATAAGGAAATAAAATCAATGTTGTATGTAATGATGAATTTCACATAAATAATTGAAATTGGTTAATATACAATAACTAATCAGTATGTGAATTTATTTGTTTATTGTTTGTAAACAATAAACATAGAAATGTATTTGAATTATTAATGTGTAGGGATTGCTTAATTATCATTCATTATTTAATCCGTTGAAATTAAATTGGAAATCAATTGCAATTAATCTAACTAAAAATTGCAGCTAATATGAATTAAGATGGTAATTGTAGAAGATTGAGGTAATGAAATGTAAACCAATGTTAATTATAGCCGTAAGATGATATTTGAGTGAAAAATAAGATATAAATCAAAATAAAAGTATTTATTTGAAATAAAAATATAATTAATTGGATTTTTATTACAATTGAAATTGAACACCATCATTAGTGCAATATTTTAAATTACTACGAAATCAAAATGATAAAAATTATTAGTTATAAAAATTGAATTTAAAAAGTGATTAAATTAATATAATAATAATTTATTTAATTAGTGAAAAATAGCCATTTTGGCCACTGTCTTGGATTTCGAAGTAACCAGATTCATCGGATTCGTAATGGTGAATTGCTATAAGATTTCAAGTTTCGTAGCCATCGGACTTGTCGTTTGATCGTGCGTGCTCAAAACGTGTAGAAATCAATTTAATGAATTCAATTTTAAATAAGCTAATTTTAAAAGCTAACTTTTTCATACAATGGAATTAGGACTTGAAAATTATTCCACTAAATATAAAAATATCAGAAACATCTATTTTGATATATGGGATAACCCACTTTCGGTCCGAAAGAGGAATGGGCTTTTCGGGTCAATATTGTCATTTCAAGCCAATTCGATATGTTCATTCTTTCTTATCGGGCCTTGTCTATGTAAATAGTTTTTTCTAAATCCTAGCAGCCTTTCAAATTCTTATTACAATACATACAATTCCATCAATTTGTTCCTCCCTCTCAATGGTAGCAACCCTAATTCCTGGATTCAATTGCAAATCAAAATCAAATCGAAAAATTAAATCTCCTCAAACTATATCATATTATATATCATTGGAAAGCTCTTGACGAGCGCAATCTATTGCACTGATTCGTTTTTCAATTTGAATCATGTTTTGTCTAGAAATTAGCTATTTGTCCCCAGCCGTTCATATGTGGTTTGGGATTGGACGGTGGATTGGCGACAAGGGTTCGATAGGGAGGTATAGGCGCGTAGAGGAGGTGTAACAACCCGTAAAAATTTAATAACTAAAATTGTTCATTTAATAAGATTTTGTAATTTAGAGTTGAAATAAATAAAAATTTGTAATTTAATAATGAAATAATAACTAGAATGAATTGTAACAAATTTAGTATAAGTTAACTTTTAACAATTCCTGTGGAATTCCAATTGATTGAAATAATGTGAATGTTATAACTTGGTTATAAATTCAATGTAACGAAATAAATGTAAATATGAATTAATTATGGAGATAAAATATAACTAATGGTAATTGAATAAAGTCAGTATTATGTAAGTAATTATAATATATGTTGTATTAATGTGTGCATTAATTTATAATGGGATATAAAAGGTAGTTGATAATTTAAACTGTGGACTTGTTAGTAAAACAATGTGTAATGAATGGAAATGAAATAAATTTAGTGTAATGAGAGTTTTTATTATAATTGTTTATAAGAAATGAACTTACAAATATTATAAACATGTATAATGGTGACAATTGTTGTTGTTATCAATTTAATTAATCAATTACAAATAAATGTCAATAAAATGCTACATAAATACGAGTTAAGGTAAATGGTGGTCACTAATATATGATACTCATTTATATAGTCTATTAAATTGAATTGGAAATAAATTAAAATTAAATGAAATTTAATGTTACCTTAATGAGAATTAAGACGATAACTGAAATTTGTAAGTGTAATAGAATGAACGGAAATGTTAATTTTATTCACAAGGGTATAATTGGTGCATATAAAAGAATGGAACCAAGGTGAATAAATTAGTTGGGATTTTGAATTATAATTAATATGCTGAATTGACAAAAAATTAACGTAATGGAACATAGTAGTTAATACAAATATAAGATGAGAAACTATTATTTAGTAAGAAACGTGTAATTACCATTTGTATCCAATAGTGTATAAATATGTTTAAATCACTGTTTGATAGGAAATAATTGTTCTATTTCTCATTACATTTATTTTGTCCATTTTGAAATTCACCTTTGTAAACAATTGAAAATGATGTAACTGAATAATTTCAATTAATGATAGAGAGGACACCAAATTGTAAATTAATAGGTGTAATTAAACGTAGCTTATGTTTTGTGAAAATATAAGGAAAGTGGGTTTAATGAAAAGAACATTTATATCAAATAAAATGGATGTTTCTTTTGTGAATGTAGGTTTAATTCCATTAAAATAAAGAATAGAATGATTGATTTTAAAGGAAAAAATATATGTTTATTGAACTATTTTTAGCTGACAAATTGATTATAAGAATAGGAAAATAATCTATTTCAAAGTTATTTATTACTCTTGTGTATAAACAACAAATTTATAAACGTGTTTTAAATAAACAATTGTTCTATTTTTCATCCATTTTAGTTGTCTGTTTTGAAATTTAACTTTGTAAGTAATTGCAAATAATGTAACTCAGATATTTCAATTAAAATGAAAGAAAACGTTGATTGCAATTAATAGATTTAATAAAAGAAACGCACGTTTTATGTTAAACAAAAAGGGTGTTTTAAAAGAAATAAAAGATCATTTTGGGAAAACCAAATTGAACGTTTTCGTTTTTAAGGTAAGTTTACTATTTTTTATGCGTAGATAAAAACCTAAATGCGTACAAATTTGAATATTATTTGAGTTAATAAAGTAAATTTGGTTACATTTCAGAAAAATTGAATTTAAAAGGTTGTGCGATGTACATGGTCCCTTCATTTCTTTTGTTATTAATTGTGGAATGAACTTTTTAAAATAGTTACCTTATTATTAGTACTTAATATATTCATTTATCCTTATGTTTAATACCTGAGCCTAGACTTTTCGGTTATATTTAATTCTTGCCACCTCATTTTCACGTATACAAAATTTCACTTTCCTTTCGTTTACAAACTTCTCCATTCCTACGTACATTTCCTTATGCATTACTAATGCTTGAAACTTTCAAAATAAACTGTGACATTCATTTTTGTCCCTCCAACTTCATTTCCTAGTTATAAATAACTTGCGGCTTATTTCTTCATTTGCGTTTTGTTTCTCCTGACACCTCATATTCAAAAGCTCTTATTCTTGCAAATGCAAAAGATTTTTTTTATGAAACATGTTTTTTTTCATTTTTTCGTACGCGTCCTGTCCTCATCTTAGTTATTCTATAATCTTTTCCTGAAGCATCATCATGAGAAAAACGTAAATATTAAAATTTGTTCATTTTTTTGCGTACTAATTATTATTTTAATAATATTTCTTATAACATGAATATCTTTCGCATAAACTTTGATTCACGTGTGATTTCTTCTGTGGATTCATATTAAATTCCGCACAACATGAAAATTAATTTAGTTGAATTTGGAGACTATTGCGTTTTGCGCTTCTATTTGGATTTTTATGGGCTAAAATTCAAATGTGGGTGTTTTGACCTACTCACAGCTTCTAAAATTTCTTATGTTTGTTAAATTAAATTTACGATAGGATTAGAATTTTATTTATGGTTGTTTGGAATTTTAATTTGCTATTCCTGCTAATTTGTTATAATTTGAATTAAACTGTTACTTAATTTATTTCTGAATTTAAATTGCTATTAAATACCTGTTATTGAAATTAGTTATTTTTGAAACTAATTTACTGAATTGTATGATGATTTTGATTGATGTTTGATGGTTGATATTGGATGATTGGACGATATGTTGATTTGTATATTGTTATAACTGCAAGTTTCTCTATGGATTGAAATGATACATACCCGAATTGTAACAACAGGATATTTTCAACCATTCGCATCCGCACATGTCAGACTTGAATTGCTCAAACTACCGCGTTGTAAATAAAATTTGGCAAATCTCAGAGTATACAGTAAATAAAATCACAGATCACAGACACAGAGTAATAATAGTGCAGCGGAAGTAAAAGAAATAGTAGTTCCTGAAGCTACTATGTAAATATATCAGATTTACATAAGATACAACAGAAGAAATAGAGTACAACAGAAGTCTCAATACATATAAGTCTACTAATACAAGAGCTGAAAAGGAACAACGGACTGAAAAAATAAAACTAGACAAGTAGATAATCTCCAGCGATTCCAATCTCCAAAATGTGGAAATCCAAATTTGTGAATACTCAGACTGACCCGTGCGTAAATAAAAATACAAACACTCGAGTCAGGACATACATACTTATACAATGTAAACCAACTCAAGTGAACTGTAGTAAAGGTACAAGTAACTTAGAGGATGCTTGGGACTGCCCATCCTCTAAGGATCCGTTAAACTATTTACTATGTAGTAATATTGCACTATTATAATAATGTCTATAGTAAAATAAACTTACTTTAAAATAGCGTCACGGGGTTACCCATATAGCCCCAGACACGTAATACTCCCAGTAGTCCATCCAATATCTGCAAATCTCTTGATCGGGAGACTACGAGAAGATACGCATGGGCTACGGAAGAAAACCAAACTCGTATTAAAGGCTCGATAGGGTAGGTGACACGGCACATAAGGCAATGCCAGGGTAGATATACCAATTACGCACACGGGCTACTGGTAACGCAGCAGCCACATACGCCCACCTCGGAACACATTCCCAAAATCGAACGGGCGCCCAAACAATCACAAAAGCAATAGAATGGTATCGAAGAAATGTGTCCGACCAGAGGAGCTACCCCTTTAGGCCCGAGATCGCTCCTATTTTAGCCACCTTATGCCAACTCACGGGAGTTGGGTCCACGTAATATACCTCAAGAACGTCGCCACCCTTCTACTTCATTCTAGAATCTCCACCGTGTACACGGTTGTCAAAATGGTTTTCGGTATCGACAGAGAGTATGCCCATATCCGATCCCGGTCTCTTTGCCATCCAATCGTTGTTATAACCAATGGTTATAACTTAAAAATAATGTTTATACTTCAAAATAAAATATCATTTCAATCTTTATTAAAATAAAGATTAAATCATTTCCAAACCATTTCAATATATCAACATACCATATCTTTCAAATTCAAATATTTATCGAAATAAATATCAAGTCATTTCTAACCATTTCAATATATTAAATTTTCATATCCTTTCAAAACTTCCTTTCAAATCATTTTAATACATAAATATCATATCTTTCAGAACTTCATTTCCAAATCATTTTAATATCAAAATATTATATCTTTCAGGACTTCATTTTCAAATCATTTTAATATCAAAATATGATATCTTTCTGAACTTCATTTTCAAATCATTTTAATATCAAAATATCATATCTTTCAAAACTTCATTTTTCAAATCATTTTATAAGTTGAAATCCAAATATTCAACTTTAAATACCTTCTAAATTCAAGATAACGTTCATTTATTATCCTTTCAAATCACCTTTAAATAGTTTATATTCCAATTAAATTAACTCATTTAAACCATTTAAAAGTGGAGTTATTATACTTTCAAATTAAATATTCAATTTACAAAAATAATAAAAACCATTTAAACATTATAAAAATCATGCTTTAACATTCAAAAATGTTTATTAACATACCTTTAGCATATGATTTTTATAAAACAAATTTCTTATACATAAATCAAATTTTTCTATAAATTTACTTAACAAATTAAAGTGTATAATTTCCATTCCTTCACATATGCAATTTATTAACACTTACATTTTTTTATTCCCATTTCACAAATTAAACTAAATTTCCAATTGATTTTATTTAAATAAAACCTTTAATTAAACCAAATTTCACATTTCCAAATCAAGTTGTATTTTAAAATTACACATTTAAGCATTCATTTATTTAACCATTTAAATTCATAGAAAAATCAATAAAACTTTAATAAATCGCTTAAATTCAAATTTAAATCAAATTATCATATTTACCATTTTCCAAATATAATTAAATTTCCATTATAACTTAAATATCATTTTAAAACCAAAATTCCAAATTCTAAACTTAAGTTATATTTCCAATTCCAATTTAACTAGTCACTTATTTACATTTTTAACTTATAGGAAAAATCATAATTTATTTATTCAAAACATTTTAAAATCTATTTAAATTAATTTATCATAAATTTAAATTTTAAAACACTTAAAATTTTATTTGTATAACTTAAATGTCATTTTAAAAGCCAAAATCCAAATTTCCAGATTTAAGTTATATTTCAAAAATTCAATTTGTTTAATTATTCAACATTTTTAACTTATAGAAAAATCAAAATTTCTTATTTAAAACATTAAAAATCCAATTTATATCAAATTTTCATAAATTTATATTTTTAAAATACTTAAAAATATCCAAAACACTTTATAAAATAACCACGGGCCTGTATATAGTTTTCTAACCACGGTCAAGTGACACAGATATATATCATTTCAATACGCAGTTTAGAAAGATAAATACGGGTTCTATCATTTCAAACCCATAATCCCAAGTTAAAATAAATAAATAAAAATATTTTAGGCCTACCATTTCAGCCAATAATGATTTTTCCCTATTCTAAAGTCCGTTCGGGTATGTATCATTTCAACCCATAGTGAACCTAATCTACAAGGAACTTGCAGTGTGATAAACAGCGAAAAATGAACAGTTAACAACATATAACAGTAATAGATGAGACGACATGTAATTTAACAGGTTTAACATCATACATAAATAATCACAAGCAGTTATAACATCATTTATAATTCTACACATTCAAATGATGTCGCTTCACAATTGCATAAGTATATAGTGTCATGTGAGATTTACTCACCTCTTGTGCTGGAGATATGATACAAATGACACAATGGATTCCAAAACACAATGACAAGACTATAGACTTGAGTGAAGAGCGAGATCCAAGCTATACATCTTGTGTTACAACCCAAAACAAAAATCAAAACAAAGTTTAAATTCAACATAACATTGAAATTGAATAACTTTGAAATCAAAAGCAATTTGAATGCAACAATTTTTGCCTTGCTTCCTATATTATTTTGCACGGCCTAGGGGTTGGATTTGCTTGGGTTTCGACATGATTAGGCTTAGGTATAGGCATAGGAATGCACTGCCTAAATGCTAGAACATGGAGGGGAGTTTATAACATGAGAAGGTGAAGGGGTTTTAGGCAATGTAGTGTGATTTTGGTCAACAAAAGGGCTCGACCTTGGAGGCACTTGGCTCGGCCATTGGGTGTGGGTCTAGTCAAGGGTAGGAGGGGTGAGTAAGGGTCTGGACAGAGATGGTGGTGGCAGCCTATGGTGATGGTGGTGGTGGAAATGGAAGTGGTGGTCAAACAACATGTTTTCAAGGCATTTGGTTGCATTTTGGTGGATTTTTGCACCATGGTGGGTTCGGTCTTGGCCAAGACCAGAGGGGTAGCTGGTGATCATGACAGGGAAGAGGTGTATGAGGTGGTGGCTGTGGCAACAGAGTGGAGGCCGATCAAACATCATGTGAAAATAAGGCAAAAATATAGGAAAATAGAAGAAAAGAAATAAAAAAAGATGATGCAATTACCAAGTTTTCTTCTCTTCTAGCCGTGAATAAAATGAGACGTAAAAAATTTTGTGCACGAGAAGTGATGAAACTCATGGCTAGTCAAAATAAAATACACGGCCAAAAGTAAATGAGGAGGTTATGGCAAGTGAAAAGACTTTAGGAGGTGAAAGGACTTAAGTTTCAAACCCTTCAAAAGCTCTTCAAATTTCTTAATTTCTTTAATCCCAGTAAAACAAAATAAACTCATAAATAAGCTTTAACAACTTAAAAAAAGTATTATAAAATAAAAATAATTAATTAATTTTATAGAAATTAGAAAAAGAATATAAGAAATTGCTTAAAAATCTAAAACAGTGTCCAAAAATTACAAATAAATCATCACTAGCCTTGGAAAAATATCCACTTCATTTTAAACATATTATAAAGCAAAAATTTGAAATAACATAATCTATTTATCATTTATAAAATGAAATAAATAATTAAATTGGATAAAAATAGAAAAGGAACTAAAGAAGTTGTTTAAAAATTGAAAACAGAGCATGAAAATTACAACAAAATTACCATTAACTCTAGAAAAATTCCTACTTCACTTTAAAACAAATAAAATTTCAAATAAATAAAATAAATGAGTAAAAAAATAAAGTGGGAATGATAATAAAATAAGATCTTAAGAAGATAGAAAAATAAAGATTTCTTTAACTAATCGAAACTGGAAATTAGAAATTGTAAAAATAATACAACTGACTCTGGAAAATGTCAATTACACTTTCAATAACATTTTAAAACCAAAATATATACAATACATGTTATTTACCCATATAAACATAAATTATAACATTAAAAGACCACTAAAATATTATTTATAAAATTTAAAGTAAACAATTTTGTTAAATACAGCAAATTACACACAATAGTTAAAAAGGCATAACTTTCACATTACAAATCAGATTTCAACGAAACGAAAAGCAGTGTTCTTAAAATTTTATTTACTTTCATAATAAAAGATAAAATACAAATTTTCAAACTTCCAAATTTTTGAATTTAAAAGTCAAAGTTGACCATATTGATTAAAATTCACTTTTTTGGAAAATATTCCTTTTTAGTCATGTTTTGGAATTCTAATTCACATCAAGATCAAAGTTTATATTTGAAATAACAAAATTATCTAAAGTAAATAAATAAAATAAAGTTAAATCAAAAATTCAATTAAAAATAATTAAAATATACGATTAAAATAATCACAAAATACAGGGTTGTTACACTCTCCCCCACTCAAAAACTTTTCGTCCCCGAAAAGAAATGAGGTACAAGAAAGCACAGAAAAGATAGAAATGAAATAAGATTAAGACAACGTGACAAGAAGATTGAGATTATACCTAATAACTGTTGTTATTTGTAAGTTTAACAAGGTGGATACGATCTTTCCAAGATCCTCTAGAATCAAGAACACAAGCACGAAAAGGTGGATTCAAAATGAGTACCAAAGATCATCAAAGATTATAGAAAGATTTTCTAAACAGAAAGATTATAGAAAGATGCCTATACCAGTCTGTAGCAAGATAAGGATAATAAGGACAACCAAAAGATAGTTTGAAAAACAAAAAGGGAAAGTAATTTGAAACCATGGAAATTTCAACTTAAATAGCAAATAATTTTTTACACAAGTTAAATAAATCTTAACTATCACAAATTTCATTCTCTTATTATTCAATCATCTTAAATTATAATTTTTAGAACCATGGGTTTGAAAAATAATCATTTATTATACTCATAATGTACTTAATAAATTTAATTCTTCTTTATTCCTAATTAAAATTAAAATTATTCCTCTCAATATATTTATCACTTATGTTAAATATACTTACACTTGTTGTAACTGCTTTATTTTATTTTTAGTTCTTTTAACATTATTTTATTGTAAGTTAATCAATTACCCTTTATTATATTTACCTCTATTAATCATTTTATAACTAAAATTTAAGTGTATAACATTTATTATAACCACTCAAATTTTATTTATAAAATCTTTTTATATTGTATATTATCCAATTACATTGTTAACTTTTGAAATTTAGGTAAGTTATATTTGAATGCAATTGTATTATTCAAATAAAACTTTCCAATTAAATCATTTCATGCTTGAATATTCATCCAAAAATTTTGATTTTCTTTTTATAATTGAAATTATTCTTTAGAAAAAATATTAAGAATTAAATTACTGATTTCCTTCAAACCATTTAGAGATAAATAAATATACATATACTATATATATATATATATATATATTCATTCAATCCCTTTCCAATTCCGACTTGATTTCACAGTTTTGACATTGTATAAGCAATTATACAATTCATTAATATTTGAAGTAATCGAATAACCAGTTTTATTTTATTTTTGTGTTTGGTAATTTTAATTATCCAATGACTTTATTTTAAACCGATTTCTTCTAATAAATTCATTTAACAAAAATTAAATTTAATCCAACATTTATTTTATAAAATATTCTTATCGATTAAAATAATTTAATAAGTTTATTAACAGATTTATCCCATATTACATTATAAAAAATAATAATTAGTATTGAACAAATGCAGATAAAATTGAAAACTGTATAAAATACATTACTGCAACTATTTATAGTTGAAATAAAATAAAGAAAAACACAAATTTCAGTTTACGATAAATTTATAATAAAATCAAACAGCAAGAATACCTCACTACTGCCCCATCGCGCTAGAGCTCACCGAACCACCCCACTTCGCTGACTCGCGGCGCTCCGATTGAAGTTCCAAATCCCTAAAACGACAGCTTCGATCGAAGCTATTTGCTCGCAGCGATGTTCGAGCTCCTCGTTGATCGTGCAGCAGCATGCCGCGCCGCTAATTCCCTTACGAGCCACCGCATCACCAGAAGTCGAACAATCCAGAGCCGCTCCACCCTCATCGAACGTGTGCGCCACTTCCGCCATCAAAATCGCGACGACGTCGCTTGAAAACTGTTATCGCGGCCCTTAAATCGACGAGTCTCCTCCCCCTGAACGCGATCCAACTCGCGAAACCACTCATCGAACTCCTCTCGCGAACCTCACTTCAGTATCCATCGCGCACCTCCTTGTTTGAGAAGAAAGGGGCTTCAGCCATGATCCTCTAGCAATTTGAATTTGAAATGAATAGAGGAACGCAACCATATATTATATCTTTTTTTGTTTCTTTTTTTTTTTAGGATCGGCCTTTCAGATCTGGCTTGGTTTTGAACAGAAGAGGAAGAGGGGAAATAAGATTTTGAAGAAAGAAGTTTGTCGGCCCTGATTTGAAATGAAGGGATAGGTCGTGTGTACGAGTGGGGGACAACGATTGCAGAGGCGACCAAAAGTTTAGATGTGAAAAATAATATCTCAGCAGATGTTGGCCAAAGTATATATATATATTTTAAGTTTTAAATCTAAATCGTCTCGCTACACAGTCTAAAATTTTGAACCCAGTTATTATTTAATTTCCGATATAGATTTCAACGCGTTTGCTTATCGTACGGCCAAACGACAACTCCAAACACTACAAAAATTGAAATCCAATAATAATACAATATCTCGAATCCAATGGAACTGGTTTCGTTGAATTCCAAGACTGTACCTCGGAAGGCTATTTTTTAAATATCGATTTAACGATATAATTTCAAAACTGAACAAATCACTTCCAATTTCAATTCTGAAGCTTTTATTGTCTTCGGTATTATCAATATGAATTTTACAAGCCTTTGAAATATTTTTAATCAGCTTAAAACTGAAGATTCAAATTTTTACCCAACTTAAATAAATTAAATTCAATAATTTAATTGCCAAATTCATAATTAATTTTGAAATTCCAGTTTAAAAACAACTTCCAATATTAAAAATCAATTAAATATTTTATTTCAAATGTTAAAAATTTCCGGATCGTCACATCCTTCCCCCCTTAAAAGAATTTCGTCCTGAAATTACAAGTTAAGAAGAAAGATCCTTAACCCATGTAATATTTTCCAACCCAAACAGTTTTATCAATTTATCAACCCAAATATTTTTATTAAAGATTCATTTCAACTAACTTTCCAAGTTCAATTATAAGTTCTAAACAACATTGTTTTCTCACTAATTCAAGTTTAAATTTAAATTCAAATTTCAAATTTTCAAATTTTCTTAAATTTTTTCTAACACCCTAAATTTTCGAAAAATTTCGCCAGCGTCTCCTTTGCGCGGCTAGCGCGGTTCGACTACAAAATGGCACCACAGGCCCTCAGATTCCAAAAGAAAACAAAAGGCCAAGTGGCTAGATAAGAAAATCACCTAATTTCATACTGAAATTGAAATACATACCTTTTTGTCGAGCAATTCAAATTTTATCTTTGAAATCAAAATCCCAATTCCATTTCCCTGTACACACCTGTATATTCTGGTATTCATAATATCCAATTACAACATTCAAATATCCTTTTATACATTTCCTTACAGGAGTTTCATATCTACTTTTATTCAAATTTGTTTCCCATTTCCCTATGAATTCAATTTATCTTCAACTCTAAATATTGAATTTTATCTTCCGTTTGTAACTGATTCATGTTATTATTTTAAATTGGTTTTATTCACTAATTTACTTCAATTTCCAATTTGAAATCGTTTTTGCTAACAAAAAATTTTCAAAAAAATTCTAACTCCTAAAATTTTAAGAAAGTTTTGGCAGAGTCTCCTTTGTACGGAGGAGCTTTTGCAATTTGACAAAAGATATAAATATATATACATCGACCCACCCGGTCAGTAAAAACAAAAACAGTTCATATTTCCTATTTTTATTGCGTAGGCGTACCTTATTGAGCATTTTTAAGCAAGCGGCCTATTTAATTAGCATTTTGCACAGTCAAATCCAACCAAACGGCCTCATGTATCCGTACTTACTCAATTTGAACACGTAAGTGACATATATAAGAAATTTATTCACATTTCACTTATTTCCAATAGTAAACACATAGTTTTCACAAGCAATATTCAAAATTGTTTCAATTAGCAATTTATATGGTTTTGATACAATTTTAATTGCTTACAATCAATTCACATACCATTTCTATTCAATTCAAGTGATTTACAAATCACTTTCTTTTATTCAATTTATTTTTAAGCAAAAGGAACTCATATCTATTTCAATTGATTCAAAAATCAATTTGATTTGCTTTTATTAACTCTTAGAATTTTATACATACTCATTTGCGCCAAACGACAACCATTTCTATGCAAATTCGACGATATTCGCTTAATAGAATATCCAATCTAGTTTATAACTAATTTAAACTGATACAAACCCAATTTACTCTTTATTCTATTTCATTTCCAATTGATTCCGTTCAATTCATTTTGCATTCCATATTCACATTCATTTCAATTAAAACCATTTCACAATTTCCAGTTTATCCTCCATTTATTAATTTAGAATATTTCCCAACTCTAAATTTTACTTAAGAATTTTACCATTTATTTCTTAAGTTCAAGATAATTATTCTATATGCTTCTTATATTTATTTCCAATTCACCACTTTAGTTTATAACCATTATATTTAAACTGGATTCCAAATTCCATATGAATTCATTTTACCTTTCATTTATAAATATTGAATTCAATTCATTTTGAACCATATTAAATTTGTCATTCTTTTAATTAGTTTCACTAACTAATTTTAATTCCCTTATTAACATTTAGCTCCATTTGATCCAATATTTACTTAAGTTATTTCAATTCAAAACTCAAATTTATTTTTCCTTGTAACACTTCCCAATTTAAATCCTTGATTTTATTTTCATTTATCAAATTCATTCCATCTACTAATTTAGTTAAATTAGTTTTGCTCACTTATCCATTTAAATTTCAACTTTCCATTCTCAATTCATCTCGAATTTGTTTTATTAATATCAAGGAAATTTTCAATTTATTTCTACGTACTTGAATTTATTTGCAAATTCGAACCATTTTTGTTTAACACACAAGTCAAGTTTTAATTTAACTAATTCAACTTTCCTATTTCATGAATTAATTAATTATCATATTAGTTTACTTGAATTCAATCCATTTTATTTTTCCCATGTTTGGATTTTTATTCAACTTAATCCAAGTCAAATCTCATTTCAATTTATAAAACTCATTTATACGATCACATTACCAATTTCATTCCATTAATGAATTTTATTCCAAATTATAAATTACATTTAAAATTTACATTTACAAATCTCATTTGTATTTTTTTTATTTTCTTAGCTTTTGGTTTTGATTTCAATTTCTCATACAACGATGATAATAATCCAATATTATCGCTTCCTAACAACCAAGCAACCATATATTATAATAATTCATAGAAAATTTATTTCTTTTATATACGAAAATAGTTTTGGATAAAATTATCTCATTTACCCTATTTTAAAACAATATTGTGTCAATTTATCTTGTCTAAGAGTTTAGAAACCCCTATCGATACAGTTGGCCAAACTGCACCGACTAGAATCTATAAACAATCAACCGATAAGTCAACACAATATAAAACAATTTTATATTCACTAACAAATACGCGCTCATATCTATTATTACACTCACACTCATTCTAGAGTACTACTGAATCTATCTCTATTGAGTAACACCCAACAGAGCCAAGGTTGTCGCTTAACCAAATGCTCTGATACCACTTTTGTAACGACCCGATTTTTCGACTTTCGAAAATCGACATTAATACGTCCACTGTATCAACTGCGAACCATCGAACGCCGGAAAACCGAACCATTCGGGTTTAAGAAGAAGAAGAGGTAGAAGAAGAAGCAGAACAATAACAAAATCTCACATATCGTAGCGGAACAAATATAATAGATAAATAAATATCTTTAAACAGAATCACTATATCAGTTATAACATTACATCACATTACATTATCAGAGTGTATAACAACAAACAGCGGAAAGAAATATTAAATATACTAGTGATACGCTTCACCATCCAGCTTGCTCCTGATCTCCACAGCAACTCCTGAATTCCAGAATGACCTGATAACCTGACTCTAGACTTCCCGTGTGGAAATTGGTAGGCACCCAGAGTTTAGAAAGAGAACAATAAACTCCAGGTCAGTCGTGAGACTGGTGTGAGATCTTAAAAACAGTTATTTTCACAAAGAAAATAAAAAGAATTCCGCTAGCTTTTGAAAAATGAAACTACCATAAGGCCTCCCACCACACACACAATGCAAATGTAGAATTGGAGGAGATTTCTCCTTATGATAGTCAAATATGCTTACAACATAAAATTCTTTCGATATTATTTTTAGTGCATAGTGCAGAAAACATTTCGAAAGTATAATATTAACCTTAGCCAACATACGACGTTTCGTCGCATGCCTACTATAGCTACCATGTTCAATAGCAGGTTAACACCATATTCCATGGCAGGTTATACAACTAAAACCATACAGGGCTCGTATTGTTTCTTTGGATTTCCAACAAATGGTCAGGCAAAGGAACTTCCTACACCGAAATGGGTACGCCTCTGGAGGGACGCCGCGAGAACTTAACCAGCTCTCTGTCAATACAAGGCCGAGTTACCACACGCTTCTAGGTGCAATGAAGCTGTAACTTGATAACTCCACACAAAAAATATGCCATCCCCGGTCGTTACAAACGTTTATCCGAGGATCCTCAACCACAAAGCAACATCACATAGTAATGAAATTGCAATAACCACATAGGTTAAATATCTGGGCTCCATACCATCATACCACCTCTTATCCAGAAAGAAATGGACATACCCTAGGGGCGCGACCCCTAAAAACCTTGCCGCAACATTCCTGTTTCGACCATTTCCGGGTTGTGAGGCTCGACGAAGTCTCGTCCACAAAGCTACGCTTTTCACAAAAGCCTTGCTTCGATCAACAAATGATCCGCAACGCTTCGTATGCCACATTACCAGATTGGGAATGTATCACTAGTAACCATCAACTACATAACCTCTGAGCTCGTACGTCTCAGAGAAGGGTGTTAAGCTAAGAGAATAAATTCTCCGCCACCAACAGAAATGTATTTGATAAAAACCAGCTTTACATCTCAATTTGTAACGTCATACACACATCCATACAAGTCTGTTTCGGCTTCGAACAGAACCGAAGGCACTTCCGAAGAAGCCCTTGCAATCCGGGAATTCACAATCCCGATCAGACTTCCCATCACTTAGGGAATCTCTATACTGTAGCTACTCAGTGCAGAGACAATCGATAGGTCATCCTATCATTCTCGCAAATACCTAGTCTTCATCACCTGTCTTCAAATGCAATTCCATTTCGTCGTATCATTATTTGGAATGGGTTTTATGAAACAAAGGTCCTCTCCCGGCTAATCCGAATAACGAGCGCTTATTTTTAAAAATAAATGTTCATTCAGATTTCAACAAATCACAACAGTTTTCATTTTGATCCTTTAAATAAAAGATCTATCATAATCACAAAGGTTCAATGTGGTTTCCGGATATCCACTTGGAATCCGACCCCCGGTCGCATCGAAATTCAAACGCCATTTAAAGGCAAATATTGATAGTCGGTTATTTAACAATCAATCAACATTCACAACAATTATCAGATTTGAACAATTTTTCCCAAATTATTTATTTCAAAATATCTTCGTAGGATATATTTTTAACACCTCATCACTTTGAAAATCAAATTTCAAATCGATTTTCCATCCTTTGAAACAAGTTTCAAATCTTTTCCACACTTTAAAAATAAACCAATGTTTATTTTAAAACCAATTTCCCTTTCCCTTATAAATTTCCATTGTGAATTTACATTTCTAAATATCAACTGATATACGATTTTAAATCGATTTTCCAACATTCACTTTCAAACCCCAAATCAAATTCCAAATTGATTTCTAAATTTATTTTCATAACATGAAATCAATTTCCCTTCGAACGCCAAATCAATTTTCATATTGATTTTCAAAATTTATTTCAGTTACCAAATCAATTCCAATTTGATTTCCAAAATTGCTTCAAACACCAAATTAATTACAAGTTGGTTTCCCAAGGATTTATTTTCAAATACCAAGTCAATTTTCCAAATCGATTTCAAAATTTATGTGACGCCCCACCTCTATACCCACGCTAGCCAAGAACACTACGGTGTAGTGCTGTCAACTAGCGCGGAGAATAAGGCTGTTGAGGAGCGACCATCCATGTAATTTCTTATCACACGGTGGCTATAAAATAATCTTCGGAAACAAATATAGAAGTAAGCATAACATGCGAACCAATCACAGATATCCATATCACAAAGGCGGAAAGAGATATGAATATATATCACATAAAAGTGTACATCGGAGAAGTGGTCTAAAAAGATCCACGATAATACAAAAGAATAGCAACGCGTGCTATACAAAAGAATACAACTATGAGTCTATAACTCAAGTGTAAACAACAAAAGCTGCTAATCTAAACAAGTAGCCAAAAGTCTGAGTAGTGAATCACTGGGGGAGGAGTCAAGCAGTAGCACCTGTAACATCTCGGTCTGACCCGAGTATTATTTATAAGAAAATAATAAACGGATCAGTCTAGCTATAAATATCAGATGACATGATATAACATAAAAGATATGGCATAAACATAAAATATCCATACTGACATACTACTATAAGTATGCACATAATGATCAACAGGAGATCAACCGATAAGAGATATATCAATATCACAAGAATCTTCTCAAAGATCCAAAGAGGGCATCATACCCTAAACTTGTACTCATGACAAGTCAAAGAGATAAATTCCAGAAATCAACACAAGAAATCCAGAAATCATAAAAAGGGAAAGAGGCCTATCACATGACGGTCCGAAGACCATGGGGAGCTACCCCACATGTGTGAGTGGAATCACACAGAATGAGGTCAAGACTAACCAAAAAGCAGAAAGGTATGTGTGAATGGAATCACACAAGTGGTGTCTAGTCTAACCTTGCAATGAAAGAGACATCGCGCAGTTGCTAGTCTAATTCATAGAGCGATCATCAAGATCAACGAGAAGTGTCAATTACACTAAGCTAGTAAATATAGAAGTTTAGCTTCATGTCCCATAACCACTTGCTTAACTTAAATATTTACGAACAAACTGTAAATCTTCACTAATAAAATTGTCATAAGAGGTTCAATCGAACAAGTCCAAGAATTAACCGACGAAGTGAACGCAAGCGTTTCATACCACTTGTTTTACTAAGTCGTTTAATTAGATTTCTCATCCGAGTGAGGTAAAGGCTTGTATATACTAATAGATTGGAAAACGGTTTAAGAAAAGAGCTTTGTTATTAAAAATAGAGTTGAAATTGTTTGTTAAAAGAGTTTTGATATTTACTACTAGTATTGAAACCTTTATATTTTTAAAATGACAAATTACAGAAGAGATTGTAGAAACAATCATCACAAAGATCACATTCGGAGATGTGAATAAAATCCAAGGAAATCGGCTCAAAAGCATCAAAGTGGAAGTTCCCCAACGACCAAACGTGGCCGAGATAACCAGAGATGGTTTGTCTCGAAGAATGGTCAACTCAGCATCTCAACAAAGCAAGTTCTGTTGAATGTTTTTTAGATAAGATCGCCTACGGAGGGGGGGTCCAGGGGGGGTGGCAACCCCCCAAGGTGGGGGTGCGGGGGCAACGCCACCGCTTACGGGGTTCGACCTGCCCGGTCAGGTCGCGGGGGTCTAACGACCTAAGGACTCAAGGGTCTAACGACCTAACGACTCAAGGGTCATACGACCTAACGACTCAAGGGTCCAACGACCTAGCGACTCAAGGGTCCAACGACTCAGCGACTCAAGGGTCCAACGACTCAGCGACTCAAGGGTCCAACGACTCAGCGACTCAAGGCTCCAACGACTCAGCGACTCAAGGCTCCAACGACTCAGCGACTCAAGGCTCCAACGACTCAGCGACTCAAGGCTCCAACGACTCAGCGACTCAAGGCTCCAACGACTCAGCGACTCAAGGCTCCAACGACTCAGCGACTCATGGACGAACGACTTAACTCCGAACGACCCAAAAATGGCCAGAACGACTCAAGTGCAGAAAATTCAACAAAACGCTAAAAATTGGAGTTTTTTGCCAATCCAATCCAAACCAAATGCTAACATGCATGCAAAAATGATAGGGAATCATTCCCAACAGTCCAATATAATTATAGGCTAGAATTGTGAGATAAAAATCTCACCTTTGCTCCAAAACCCAATGAAAATGAAGAACAAAGCTTGAAGGCAAATGGAGAAGCAACCACAAGCTTGAATCCGATGTCTTCTTCTTGAATTTGGAGTTGAATGTTGGAGTTGCAATAAAACAAAGACTTTGGAGTTTTAATTTCTCATTCCATTCACCATTTTTGTTGAAGCTTTAGTGTTAGGAAATGAAATGAAGCAATGAAGAAGAAGGGGGGTGGAACTTGGGCCTAATGGGCTAAAAGTCCAAACCAAAGGCTCAAGTGAAAAAGTGGTGAAATTCCACTAACCCCAAACATATCAATGTTTATACTTAGAAGATTGCAAACGACGTTTCGAACTCAATGGAAGTGGTCTCGAGTCCTAATTTGACCGTTTGCAAAAAGTAGCTTCGGACCAAAATCCGATTAACGATAAAATACTTAAATATAAAAATCGATAAATATGCGGGTTGTTACAATTTATTTCAGCTCCAAATTAAATCCCTAATTTAATTTCTAATTTTATTTCCTTTTTGAAATAAATTCCTTTATCCCTTTCAAATATTTAAAATCTGTATTTTAAATAAATTCTTCAACCTTTGAATAATATTACCCGAAATCCATTTATTAAGGCTTTTCCTCATATTTTGGAATTTTATTCAATAGGATTAAAATAAAACTTTATCCTTTTAAAATTCCTTCTTTTAAATTTATCCAATTCTCAAAATAAAGTTTACTATAAACTTTCAACTTGAATTTTCAAAAATCCAATTTTTTATTTATTTCCTGTATCCAACGATACCAAAAATATATTCGGTTAAATTATAGCCTTTAACGAATTTAACCACAAATAAAATCACACGGGGATTATAAATAATCAACACACATCATATGAAACAAACTCAATATTTGAGAAATCCAGTTGGATCCCTCCAACCTGTTTCCCTACATCCACAGGTGTTAGCACAACAATTAAATACCAATTCCACTTCGAGGCGGAATATCGCGATATATGGGATTTATACAATATTATCCGCTATTATGCGGCGCAATAGGGACTCATCCGCTATATAATGCGGGAAATCAACAACTCTAATATATATTATATACTACTATATATATAATATTATCCAGTGAATAATTAGTATAAATCAATCATCAAGCACACAGACAATCAATTTAAATTTAGCTACTTAAAATCAAATTGGAAATTTAATTAAGTGAGAAGATCTCACCTTAGCTTTCATTTTGCAATCCCTTTCCATTTTCGACTTGATTTCACAGTTTTGACCTTGTATAAGCAATTATACAATTCATTAATGTTCGAAGTAATCGAATAACCAATTTTATTTCATTTTTGTTTTTGGTAATTTTAATTATCCAATGACTTTATTTTAAACCGATTTCTTCTAATAAATACATTTAACAAAAATGAAATTTAAAACTAAATTTAATCCAATATTTATTTTATAAAATATTCTTATCGATTAAAATAATTTAATAAGTTTATTAATAGATTTATCCCATATTACAATATAAAAATAATAATTAGTAATTGAACAAATGTAGATAAAATTGAAAACTGTATAAAACACATTACTGCAACTATTTATAGTTGAAATAAAATAAAGAAAAACACAAATTTCAGTTTACGATAAATTTATAATAAAATCAAACAGCAAGAATACCTCACTGCCCCATCACGCTGGAGCTCACCGAACCACCCTACTTCGCTGACTCGCGACGCTCCAATTGAAGTTCCAAATCCCTAAAATGACAACTTCGATCGAAGCCATTTGCTCGCAGCAATGTTCGAGCTCCTCGTTGATCGTGCAGCAGCATGTCGCGCCGCTAATTCCCTTACGAGCCACCACATCACCAGAAGTCGAACAACCCAGAGCCTCTCCACCCTTATCGAGCATGCGCGCCACTTCTTCCTTCAAAATCGCAACGACGTCGCTTGAAAACTATTATCACAGCCCTTAAATCGACGAGTCTCCACCCCCGGAATGCGATCCAACTCGCGAAACCACTCGTTGAACTCCTCTCGTGAACCTCACTTCAATACTCCATTGCGCACCTCCTTGTTTGAGAAGAAAGGGGCTTCGGCCATGATCCTCGGGCAATTTATATTTGAAATGAATAGAGGAACGCAACCATATATTATATCTTTTTTGTGTCTTTTTTTGTGTCTTTTTTTTTGAGGATCGGCCATTTCAGATCTGGCTTGGTTTTGAACAGAAGAGAAAGAGGGGAAATAAGATATTGAAGAAAGAAGTTCGTCGGCCCTGATTTGAAATGAAGGGATAGGTCGCGTGTACGAGTGGGGGACAACGATTGCAGAGGCGACCAAAAGTTTAGATGTGAAAAAAATATCTCAGCTAATGTTGGCCAAAGTATATATATATATATATATATATATATATATATATATATAAATTAAGTTTTAAATCTAAATCGTCTCACTACACAGTGTAAAATTTTGAACCCAGTTATTATTTAATTTCTGATATAGATTTCAACGCGTTTGCTTATCGTACGGCCAAATGACAACTCCAAACACTACGAAAATTGAAATCCGATAACAATACAATATCTTGAATCCAATGGAACTAGTTTCGTTGAATTCCGAGACTGTGCCTCGGAAGGCTATATTTTTAAATATCAATTTAACGATATAATTTCAAAACTGAACAAATCATTTCCAATTTCAATTCTGAAGCTTCTATTGTCTTCAGTATTATCAATATGATTTGTACAAGCCTTTGAAATATTTTTAATCATCTTAAAACTGAAGATTCAAATTTTTACCCAACTTAAATAAATTAAATTCAATAATTTAATTGCCAAATTCATAATTAATTTTGAAATTCCAGTTTAAAAACAACTTCCAATATTAAAAATCAATTAAATATTTCATTTCAAATGTTAAAAATTTCCGGGTCGTAACAAATTTGTTCTGTCAAAGTGTTATAGAAATCCTATCAATATCGTTGATCAGACGAATCGATCGAAAATCCAAATCAACATCAACAACTCAAACAACACAATCTATAAAAAAAACATAGATTTACAAGTACAATTCAAAATGTTTGGAAGAATAGATTGGGAACAAAAGACAAGATGATTAAATAACAGAGTAGGGAGATGGGTAAGCTTAAGTAAGTCGCGGGCAACCTTAACCAGGTCAACCGTGACTTAAAGAATAAGATCAATGTGGATTTTTCTGGGGTAAATCTACATTCGATCTCAAGAGGTAGAGTTTGGAATAACAAAAGATATTAGCATCTAAACCAAAGATAGATATAAATCCCATGTGAATCGATCCTAATTGTAAAGGAGTTTCACCCCTTTACAAATCATTAGGATATTGGCGAGATCGCCAATTAACTATAAAGATCATTTGAAGCGGAGTTATGGGATACTCCAGAATCAAGAGAAGATGAATAGTGAGGGATATGAATGGATTTTGGAACTGTAGGGAACGTTCCAAAATTCGAAGGAAATTCGAATCAAAAAGGAAAGATTCAAACTCGAACGAAAGTGATTCTGTAAATAATTTACCTTATATTCTAAGTTTTTGCCAAAGCTCTAATAGCACATGTAACAACCATATATTTTCAACCATTCGCATCCGCACATGTCGGACTTGAATTGCTCAAAATACCACGTTGTAAATAAAATTTGGCAAATCTCAGCGTATACAGTGAATAAAATCACAGATCACAGACACAGAGTAATAATAGTGCAGCGGAAGTAAAAGAAATAGTTGTTCATGAAGCTACTATGTAAATATATCCGAGTTACATAAGATACAACAGAAGAAATAGAGTACAACAGAAGTCTCAATACATTGAAGTCTATTAATACAAGAGCCGAAAAGGAACAACAGACTGAAAAAGATAAAACTAGGCAAGTAGATAATCTCCAGCGATTCCAATCTCCAGAAAGTGGAAATCCAAATTTGTGAATACTCAGGCTGACCCAAGCGTAAATAAATACAAACACTCGAGTCAGGACATACATACTTATACAATGTAAACCAACTTAAGTGAACTGTAGTAAACGTACAAGTAACTTAAAGGATGCTTGGGACCGCCCATTCTTTAAGGATCCATTGAACTATTTACTATATAGTAATATTGCGCTATTATAATAATGTCTATAGTAAAATAAACTTACTTTAAAATAGCATCACGGGGTTACCGATATAGCCCTAGACACGTAATAGTCCCAGTAGTCCATCCATTATCTACATATCTCCTGATCAGGAGACTACGAGAAGATACGCTTGGGCTATGGGAGAAAACCAAACTCATAGTAAAGGCTCGATAGGGTAGGTGACACGGCATACAAGGCAATGCCAG
This sequence comes from Allium cepa, assembly GCA_030765085.1. Taxonomy (NCBI): domain Eukaryota; kingdom Viridiplantae; phylum Streptophyta; class Magnoliopsida; order Asparagales; family Amaryllidaceae; genus Allium; species Allium cepa. The sequence goes on along the minus strand of CM060945.1, from coordinate 992,850,095 downwards.
GGTAGATATACTGATTACGCACACAGGCTGGTGGTAACGAAGCAGCCACATACACCCACCTCGGAACACATTCCCAAAATCAGAGGGGTGCCCAAACAATCACAAAAGCAATAGAATGGTATCGAAGAAATGTGTCCGACCAAAGGAGCTACCCTTTTTGGCCCGAGATCGCTCTTGTTTTAGCCACCTTATGCCAACTCACGGGAGTTGGGTCCACGTAATATACCTCAAGAACGTCGCCACCCTCCTACTTCATTCTGGAATCTCCACCGTGTACACGGTTGTCAAAGTGATTTTCGATATCGACAGAGAGTATGCCCATATCCAATCCCGGTCTCTTTGTCAACCATTCATTATTATAACCCATGGTTATAACTTAAAAATAATATTTATACTTCAAAATAAAATATCATTTCAATCCAAATATTTATCAAAATAAAGATTAAATCATTTCCAAACCATTTCAATATATCAACATACCATATCTTTCAAATTCAAATACTTATCAAAATAAATATCAAGTCATTTCTAACCATTTCAATATATTAAATTTTCATATCCTTCCAAACTTCATTTCAAATAATTTTAATACATAAATATCATATCTTTCAGAACTTCATTTTCAAATCATTTTAATATCAAAATATCATATCTTTCAGAACTTCATTTTCAAATCATTTTAATATCAAAATATGATATCTTTCAGAACTTCATTTTCAAATCATTTTAATATCAAAACATCATATCTTTCAAAACGTCATTTTTCAAATCATTTTATAAGTTCAAATCCAAATATTCAACTTTAAATACCTTCTAAATTCAAGATAATGTTCATTTATTATCCTTTCAAATCACCTTTAAAATGTTTATATTCCAATTAAATTAACTTATTTAAACCATTTAAAAGTGGAGTTATTATACTTTCAAATTAAGTATTCAATTTACAAAAATAATAAACGTCAATTTAAACCATTTAAACATTATAAAAATCATATTTTAACTTTCAAAAATGTTTATTAACATACCTTTAACATATGATTTTTATAAAATAAATTTCTTATACATAAATCAAATTTTTCAATAAATTTACTTAACAAATTAAAGTGTATAATTTCCATTCCTTCACATATGCAATTTATTAACACTTACATTTTTTATTTCCATTTCACAAATTAAACTAAATTTAAAATTAATTTCATTTAACTAAAACCTTTAATTAAACCAAATTTCACATTTCCAAGTCAAGTTGTATTTTAAAATTACACATTTAAGCATTCATTTATTTAACCATTTAAATTCATAGAAAAATCAATAATACTTTAATAAATCACTTAAATTCAAATTTAAATCAAATTATCATATTTACCATTTTCCAAATATAATTAAATTTCCATTATAACTTAAATATCATTTTAAAATCAAAATTCCAAATTCTAAACTTAAGTTATATTTCCAATTTCAATTTAACTAGTACTTATTTACATTTTTAACTTATAGGAAAAATCATAATTTCTTTATTTAAAACATTTTAAAATCTATTTAAATCAATTTATCATAAATTTACATTTTAATACACTTAAAATATTATTTATATAACTTAAATGTCATTTTAAAAGCCAAAATCCAAATTTCAAGATTTAAGTTATATTTCAAAAATTCAATTTGTTTAATTATTCAACATTTTTAACTTATAGAAAAATCAAAATTTCTTATTTAAAACATTAAAAATCCAATTTAAATCAAATTTTCATAAATTTATATTTTTAAAATACTTAAAAATATCCAAAACACTTTATAAAATAACCACGGGCCTGTATATAGTTTTCTAACCAAGGTCAAGTGTACAGATATATATCATTTCAGGCCTATCATTTCCCAAGTTAGAATAAATATATATCATTTCCCAAGTTAGAATAAATATATAACGATTTTTTCCCAAGTTAGAATAAATATATATCATTTCCCAACTTAGAATAAATATATAAAAATCGTTCAGGCCTATCATTTCAGCCCATAACGATTTTTTCCTATTCTAAAGTCCATTCGGGTATGTATCATTTCAACCCATAGTGAACCAAATCTACAGCGAACTTGCCGTGTGATAAACGGCTATAAATGAACAGCTAACAACATATAACAGTAATAGATGAGATGACATGTAATTTAGCATGTTTAACATCATACATAAATAATCACAAGAAGTTATAGCATCATTTATAATTCTACACATTCAAATGTTGTCGCTTCACAATTGCATAAGTATATAGTGTCGTGTGAGATTTACTCACCCCTTGTGCTGGAGATATGAATACAAATGACACAACGGATCCCAAAACACAATGATAAGACTACAGACTTGAGTGGAGAGCGAGATCCAAGCTATACATCTTGTGTTACAACCCAAAACAAAAATCAAAACAAAGTTAAAATTCAACATAACATTGAAATTGAATAACTTTGAAATCAAAAGCAATTTGAATGCAACAATTTTTGCCTTGCTTCCTATATTATTTTGCACGGCCTAGGGGTTGGATTTGATTGGGTTTGGACCTGATTAGGCTCAGGTATGAGCATAGGAATGCACTGCCTAAATACTAGAACATGGAGGGGAGTTTATAACATGAGAAGGTGAAGGGGTTTTAGGCAATGTAGTGTGATTTTGGTCAAAAAAAGGGCTCGGTCTTGGAGGCACTTGGCTTAGCCAGTTGGTGTGGGGTCTAGTCAGGGGTAGGAGGGGTGAGTTAGGGTTTGGACAGAGATGGTGGCGGCGGTGGAAATGGAAGTGGTGAACAAGTGGTGGTCAAACAACATGCTTTCAAGGCTTTAGGTTGCATTTTGGTGGATTTTTGCGCAATGGTGGGTTCGGCCTTGGTCAAGACCAGAGAGGTAGCTAGTGATGATGATAGGGAAGAGGTGTAGGAGGTGGTGGCCGTGGCTATGGAGTGGAGGCCGATCAAACATCATGTGAAAACAAGGCAAAAATATAGGAAAATAGAAGAAAAGGAATAAAAAAAGATGATGCCATTACCAAGTTTTCTTTTCTTCTAGCCGTGAATAAAATGAGATGTAAAAAATTTTGTGCGCGAGAAGTGTGAAACTCATGGCAAGTCAAAAGAAAATACACGGCCAAAAGTAAATGAGGAGGTTATGGCAAGTGAAAAGACTTTAGGAGGTGAAAGGAAAGTTTCAAACCCTTTAAAAACTCTTCAAATTTCTTAATTTCTTTAATCCCAGTAAAACAAAATAAACTCAGAAATAAGCTTTAACAACTGAAACAAAGTATTATAAAATAAAAATAATTAATTAATTTTAAAGAAATTAGAAAAAGAATATAAGAAATTGCTTAAAAATCTAAAACAGTGTCCAAAAATTACAAATAAATCATCACTAGCCTTGGAAAAATATCCACTTCATTTTAAAAATATTATAAAGAAATAATTTGAAATAAAATAATTTATTTATCATTTCTAAAATGAAATAAATAATTAAATTGGAGAAAAATAGAAAAAGAACTGAAGAAATTGTTTAAAAATTGAAAACAGGGCATGAAAATTACAACAAAATTACCATTAACTCTAGAAAAATTCCTACTTCGCATTAAAACAAATAAAATGTCAAATAAATAAAATAAATGAGGAAAAAAATAAAGTGGGAATGAGAATAAAATAAGATCCTAAGAAGATAGAAAAATAAATAAAGAATTTCTTTAATTAATTGAAAGTGGAAATTAGAAATTGTAAAAAAAATACAACTGACCCAGGAAAATGTCAATTACACTTTCAAAAATATTTTGAAACCAAAATATATACAATACACGTTATTTACCTATATAAACATAAATTAGAGTATTACAAGACCAATAAAATATTATTTATAAAATTTAAAACAAACAATTTTGTTAAATGCAGCAAATTACACACAATAGTTAAAAAGGCATAACTTTCACATTATAAATCAGATTTCAACGAAACGAAAAGCAGTGTTCTTAAAAATTTATTTAATTTCATAATAAAAGATAAAATACAAATTTTCAAACTTTCAAAATTTTAAATTTAAAAGTCAAATTTGACCATATTGACTAAAATTCACTTTTTTGAAAAATATTCTTTTTTAGTCATGTTTTGGAATTCTAATTCACATCAAAATCAAAGTTTATATTTGAAATAACAAATTATCTAAATTAAATAAATAAAATAAAGTTAAATCAAAAATTAGATTAAAAATAATTAAAATATACAATTAAAATAATCACAAAATACAGGGTTGTTACACGAATGATCTATGATTAGGAGAAATCGTTATGGGTTGAAATGATAGACTCGAGCAATTTTATGGACTTTATCTAAATTCGAGATTGTGGTTTGAAATGATATATAATCGTAAAATATTTAATTGCGGATCGAAATGATAAATATCTGCATCACTTGACCCTAGGGTAGAGAATTATATACGGACACCGGATCGGATAAATTAAATGATTTTTAAATTCTTAATTTTCGAATTTAATTTAAATGAAATTTTGAAATAAAATTTTATTTACATAAGCTGAATTATTTTTGGAAAATCAAGTTTTATGTGAAAATGAATTGGTTTAAAGGAATTGCTTTAAAAAATTTAATTAAAAGTTTAAAGTTAAAGTTGATCTATGAAGTATAAATTAAAACTTTTCGAAATTGAGTTATTAAAATTGTTTGAAATATAACATTGAAACATATTGAAATTGGGTTTGTTATTTGGAAATTTCAAATTGTTTGGATATGTTGAAATAAAATAAATAGTTAAATTTATATGAATTCCAAATTCATGTTTTCAAATATAAACTGTTTTTAAAATATATTATTTTTAAGATTCTAAATCCTTAAGGTTTCCAAATTTTTAAACTAGTTTAACCTATATTTACTAAATTAAATCAACTTAACCAATGTTAAACCATTTAATTTATTTTAAAACTAATTAAACCATTTTACCTTATATTAAATTTAATTAATCTATTCAAAGCTTGTTAATCTATTTTAATTTTATTTAATCTATTAACCTATTTTAAATCTATACTAACTATTTTAGAGTAATTTGACTATTAAAATTTATTTAAATTATTTATAATTATTTAAATTATTTTTTAAATTTCTAGACTAGGTAAAGTAGGAGTGTCTATATTCAATTCATTGTTTTAAAAGAGAATACGGTTAAATGGTGTTATAACCAACTTTGGGATTTAAATTGTTATAATAATTTGAATATGATGATTTTGAAGTAAAGATTTAACCTACATTGGAAATATGATTTTTGAAAGAAATTATGATTTTGAAAACGATATGATTTGAAAGTGAATATGGTTTGAAGTGAACATGATTTCGACAGAGATACGATCTGAAATTGAATATGATATTTTGATATAAATGACTTTTGAAATGTAAAAGAACCATCCAGTGTGAAATAAGCGATTGTAAGAGAGACCGGGATCAGATATTTTCGTACTCCCCGCCAATACCGAAAACCACTTTAACAACTATGTACGTGGTGGAGATTTCAAACATGAAGTAGGATGGTTTGGTAAACAATTCCTTTGTAAGTATAACGTGACCTTGACTCCTGTGAGTCAGCTTAGATGTGACTAAAATCAGGAGCTATACCGGGCCAAGTGAGGTCATTCCTCCTATCGGGCATATTTCTTCGATACTATATTTTGATTTTGTGATTGATTTGGTAGCCATCCCTCGATTTTGATTATGGGAGTGTGTCCAATGTGGGCGGTAGTAGTTGTTATATGTTACCACCGGTCCGAGAGTGTAATTGGTATATTGTAACAACCCAATTTTTTTTATATATTTTTAAATTTAATTTATTTGAAAATTTTGATTTTTAATTATTTAAAATTTGAAATTTTGAAATTTTCCAATATAATTTTGGAGTTTTCTTATAAATTATTTTCCCAAATGCAATAAAATAAACAATTTCTGAAAATTTTCATTTTAGTCAAACTTTGACTTTTATTTGAAAATTTTAAAATTTAAATTTTAAAATTATGATCTTTTTATTTGAAGATGGATATAATTCTAATATCTGTTACGCTTTTCGTATCGTTAAATTCTAATTTATACTTTGTAAATTGGATAACATACAGCGTTTTAAAAGCAATTAATTTCTACATTTTATTCTATATTTTTCCTATGTCGATCACTTTATTTTATTTTCTATTTTATTTGTATAGACTTTTATTTATTGGATGTTTCATTTGTATATCTTTTATTTAATAGCTAGAAAAAAATCAATTAGACATACGTTACTTTGTTTTAATTAGGCATACGTTTCATTGTTTATTTCTTGCCCTTATATTTGTCTACCCTCTTTATTTCCTACAATAGTCGTTCACTATTTTCAGCCGTGTATTGCAAAACACTAGCCGCCTCCTACCCTATCAATTGACGTAAAAAATAGTATCTCATCTCATTTTCATTTGTGTCCAGAGAAAAATACTGTAAGTTCCATGGCTTCTCTCCTCTTGCTTTTTCCTTTTTTCCTTTTATTTTTCCTTTGTCTGCTTCATCATATGCTCGGCCTCCACCATAATCCCGACCTTATCCCCTCTCCACCTCCTCCATGACCGACCATCATCTTCCCATGCCTTTGGCCATGACCATAGATGAAGATCTATCACCAAAAGCACCAAAAAGTCCATCTAAAGCCTATATATTCACCACTTTCCTTTTATTTGCCTCGGCCACAACACTAACCATCTCCACCTTGCTTTGGCCGTGACCTATCTCCATCTCCTAACCATGAATCAGATGTGACTTGACCAAGCCTAGCCATGGCCGAGCCATGTAGACCTAGGCCGAGCCCAAACTCCTCAAATTGCTTGATCTCTAGCCTTCCATGCTTTGTAACTTGCCTCTATTCACCTTCCATAGCCCATAGCCATGCCTAGTGACCTCATAACCAAACCTAGATTCCCTCTAAACATCATGGTCGAGCAAAATATGGTGATGACCGAGCTTATAGGTGATGTGGCTGAGCCCATTTGTGATTTAAACCAAGTTTTGTTTCAAATCTATTCATGTTTTATATTGTTTTAATTTACTTTAGGTTAAATCATATATTTTTATTTGTTTTATTTATTTGATTACAAGATCTACTTCTTCTCGAATCTTGTCGTGCCTTCTCGTGCTTGCGGAGTGTGGATTTTTTTGTTTTGGATTGATCTCTAGCTTCAAAAAAGTGAGTTATTCATGCTAGACATTCTATACTTATATATTTGTGAAACGATGACAAGTGAATATGTAACGATCAATATACTATATTCATATATGCATGTGATCTATTTATATGATGTATAACCTGATTTTATACCTGTTACATCATATGTTATAATATTATATGATATACTGCTATTTTATTTTCTGCATCTCACACTGCATATTCCCTTATCACTATGGATTGAAATGATACATACCCGAAGGACTATAGAATAAGGAAAAATCATTATGAGTTGATATGATAAGCTCGAGTGATTTTTATTGTATTTGATTTACTTGGGATTGCGGGTTTGAAATGATAGAACCCGGATTTTTCTTTTTAAATTACGGATTGAAATGATATATTTCCGTATCACTTGACCTAGGTTAGAAAATATTATACAAACCCATGGTTAATTTATATATTTTTCTGAAATTTATAAGTATTTTTAAATGTAAAAATATGGCATTTTAACTTAAATTGGATTTAAATAATTTAGATGAATTCATAGTGATTTTTCTACAAGTTAGAATGTACAAAGAATTAAATGGAAAGATGTATTTTAAAATGTGACTTAACATGGAATTTGGAAATTTGGTTGTTATGGGAAATTTTTAAGTTAAGTAAATAAATGGAAATTTAATTTATGAAATGGGTTTTTAAATTTAAGTATTAAGTTAATTGAAAAATATATATAAAAAAGTTGAGAAATAATTGACTTTGACCTTAATAAGTGAACTATTGTTTAAATTGGATATTTATTTATTAAAGGTTTATTTTATTGAATCATAAGTTAAAACAGTACCCAAGTGAATATTTTTGACGCGAAAAATATGATTTTTATAAGTTAAAATGGTTAAAATTGAAGATTAAATGTTTTTGAAATTTTATAGTAAATCTTGAATTAGCATTGGTGGCACTTTAGAAATGTTGTTTTTTAAGACAGCATTTGTTAAGTGCTGTCATTTTTGGAAATAAACTAAGTTCTGAAATAATAAAGAGCTACTGCAGCACTTTGTAAGTGCTGTTGTTGCAGAAACTAAACTATGTTTTGAAATAACTAAAGAGCTACTGCACCACTTTGTAAGTGCTGTTGTTGCTGGTAGTAAACTGTTTTAATTAACTAAATAGCTACTGCAGCACTTGGTAAGTGTTGTTGTTGCTGAAATGAAAGTAAACTGTTTTCAATTTCTAATACCTATTGTAGCATATGGTAAGTGCTGCTGTTTTGAAATTGAGCTGTTTTGAAATAACTAAATACCAACCGTAGCACTTTATAAGTGCTGTTGTTTTTGAATTTGACAATGTTTTTGAAATATTACTATATCTACCGTAACATTTTACAAGTGCTGTTATAGATGGAATTTACAATGCTTTGGAAACTTTATAATTGAATGAATGAAATTAGAAATGTTACAACTTTGAAATGAATATTATTGGACATTGAATTTAGATGGTTTAATTGAGTATGTTTTGAAGTGAACTGTAAACCATTTTGAAATTTATAACCATGGGTTATAATAATGTTGGATTGTTGAAGAGACCGGGATCGGATATGGGCATACTCTCTGTCGATACCGAAAACCACTTTAACAATCGTGTACGCGATGGAGATTCCAGAATGAAGTACGATGGTGGTGATGTTCTATTGAGGTATATACGTGGACCCGACTCTCGTGAGTTGGCATAAGATGGCTAAAACAAGAGCAATCGAAGGGCTAATGAGGTCGCTCCGCTGATCGGACCCACTTCTTCGTGTGTCATTCTATTACTTTGTAATTCATTGGTGCGCACCTTTGATTTTGGGATCGTGGTTCGAGGTGGACAGTAGTAGCTGCTACGCGTTACCACCGTTCCAGAAGTGCAATTGGTATATCTACCCTAGCATTGCCCGGTTGTGTCGTGTCACCTACCCTAGCGAGCCTTGTACGAGTTTGATTTGTGTCGTACCTATGGAGTATCCTCTGCTAGCCTCCTAATCAGGAGGTATTACGGTACTGGATAGACTATTGGCACTATTATGTGTTAAGGGGGATATTGGGTAACTCCTTAACGCTATTTTAAAATAAGTTTATTTTACTGTAGACACTGTTATAATAGCGAAATATTACTACATAGTAAATAGTTTAACGGATCCTTAGATGGTGGGCGGTCCCAAGCATCCTTTAAGTTACTTGTATATTTATATTATAGTTCACTTGAGTTGAATTGCATTGTATAAGCATGTATGTCTTGATTCGAGTGTTGTGTTTATTTTCTTACGCTCGGGTCAGTCTGAGTATCATAGCTTGGATCTATGTTCTGGAACCAAGAGATTTCTAGAGTTTATCTGCTTATCGAGTTTTATATATTTCAGTTCAGTCATTCAGTTTCAGCTGAAGTATTAGAGACTTATGTATTTGGTATTTCTGCTGTATTTGTTTCAAAACTGTATTTTTTTCATAATATGTATTTTGTAATTGTTTTGAGACTTGTTTTGAGATTGAGTTGTAGTGGCTTCATGAACAACTATGGTTATTTTAATTCCACCGTGAGTATTTTGATTTATCTGTGTCCGTGATTCTGTGATTGGTTTTATTTGCTCCAAATTTTATCACAATCAACTGTTTTGAATTATTCAAGTCAGACATGTGTGGTTTATTATTGATTTGAGTGGTCCAAAATTAGGGTCGTTACATTTGGTATTGAAGCTTTGGTTTTAGGTAAACCATAGCCTGCAGAGCAAAAACTCGTTATAGATAGGGTAGAAATATCCTAGAATGAGTGAAATCAATCTTAGAATCCTTTCTTTATGAGAGAATGTATTTTAAAGTATAAAATGATTTTTCAAATGATTTTCAAAGGATTTTAAAGAGTATTTTGATACAAAAACTTATCTTGTTTTAACATCAAATTTTTATTAACTTCCTTCTTTTCTTATCCCCTTTGTTAATAATGTCTTTATTTAGGACATTCGTTCAGTTGAATTCTTATCTTATCTTATTTAATCTTGTCTTTGTTTCTCGGTTACCTTTGTCCTAAAATTCATTGTTGATTTTCCCAGGATGAGTCATAGGAATGCAAGAGCTAGGGGACGTAGTGTTGCCCCAGCTCCTGAGCCTGTTGCCCCAGTCAGGTTCACTAAGCTTTGTAAGGAATACACTGAGCTTAGTGGTACCAAGTTCACCGGATCTGAGAGCATCATTGAAGCTCATCAGTGGTTAAAGGATTTTGAGAGAATCTTCTCCGGTCTTGAGATCACTAATGCCCAGCAGCGTCAGTTGGCAGCTTGGCAATTGAAAGGAACAGCTTTGGATTGGTGGGAGACTGTCACATCTCACAGGAAAGTCTAAGCTATATCGGGAATTCATGGATTTGAAACAGGGTGATATGTCGTTTGCTGAATATGAGAGGAAGTTCAATGAACTTTCTAAGTTTGGCCTTAATTTGATTGACACTCCTCTCAAGAAAAATGAGAAGTTTATTGCTGGTGCACGCCCGGAGTACGATGATCGCCTCATAGGCCATGTGCATTGTCCTTTCACCACTCTGATGGACATGGCCGTTAGATACGAGAATCCTACCTCTAAGGATCCTCCAACTACCTATTCTCCTCCATCTCAGTTTTCCTCTAGTAGTTCTAAGAAGAGGAAGCAAAACTTTTAGCATTAGAAGTGGAATTAGAACAAGACTCCAGGGTTGGGATCATCTTCTTCATCTCAGAGGTAGTCGATCGACCTATCTGCCATTACTTGCTATAGATGTGATCAGAAGGGACACTGTGCTAATAGTTGTCCTACCTTGGGTGCTGCTATTCCTTTAGCTCAGTTGACCAGGCATGACCTCTGTCATATTTGTCTGCAGCCCGGCCATTTCAAGAAGGACTGCCCTACTCAAGGAAAAGGCAAGGCATCTGGTATTTTTGCTATGACTTCTGCATCTTCACCGGCTCCTCCACCTGCACTTGCTCCTACTCCTGGTGATAACCAAGGTACACTTCAAGGTTCTTTTTCTCTATTTAATTTTCCTGCTCGTGTTCTCTTTGATACCGGAGCTTCCCATAGCTTTATCTCTGTGGATCTTTGTAATAAATTTATGCATCTTCTTTCTCCTGAATTGGCTCCTGTGCCTTTATGTGTCTCAAATCCTATTGGCGGTCCTGCGAACCTTAGTAGGGTTTGCCAAAATGTTAAACTCTTCTATTCTAGCTATCGGTCTTCCGGGGATTTCTATGTTCTGGGTTTTCATGCTTTTGATCTATTGCTTGGAGGTGATTGGCTGAAGAGGCATGATGCCTATATCTCTTGTAGTTCCCGAACTGTCTCTCTCGTTGGTGGTAAATGTGATTCTTTGGTGATTCAGTATAGTTTGCCCAGGATTTTGCTAGCAGCTTTATTTATTCCCTTGATGTTTCTCTTGGCGATATTCATTCGACTCATGTGGTCAAACTCATTCCCGATATATTTGGGGAAGTCACTTCTTTACCTCCTAAGTGGGAAATTGACTTCTGTATTGATCTCATTCCTGGAGCTCGACCTTTGGTTCTTCCACCCAGAAGAATGGCACCCTATGAGAAGGTCAAGTTAAGGAAGCAAATAGAGGACTTGTCCTCCAACGGTTTGATCAGACCTAGCTATTCGGAATGGGAAGCAGCAGTGGTCTTTGTCACTAAGTCTGATGGTTCTTTGCGGATGTGTGTTGATTATAGGGATCTGAACAAGCTCACTATGAAGAAGAGATATCATATGCCTCGCATCAATGATATGTTTGATCTGCTCCATGGAGCTACTGTTTTCTCTCATCTTGATCTTTCCACAGGTTTCCACCAGCTCAGAGTCGCTGAGGATTACCCAAGACTGCTTTCCATACTGAGAATGGTTTTTATGAATGGTTAGTTATGCATTTTGGTTTGAATAACACTCCTGCTTTCTTTGTTGATTTGATGAATCGCGTCTTTCGTGATATGCTCAATAAATTTGTTCTAGTCTTTGTTGATGATATTCTTGTGTTCTCCAAGTCTGAGGAAGAGCATAAATCCCACTTGACTTTTGTTCTGGAGACTCTTAGAAATCATCAGTTGAAGGCTAAATTCTCGAAATGCCATTTCTGGAGAGATGAAGTCTGATTCCTCGGGTATATTGTTTCTAGTGATGGAGTTTCTGTTGATCCAGTAAAGATCTCTACAATCAATGTAAGTCTTTCCTTTCTCCTTTTTTTGTAATTTGATCGTTCTATCTTTCCTGTGGTCCTTATTGCTCCCTATTCTATACATGATTGGGAAACTCCTAGGACTCCAACTGATATTCGCAGATTTCTAGGCCTTGCCGGCTACTATCGGAGATTCATTGAGAACTTTTCTCGGATTTCCGCACCTCTCACTGCTTTAACTCGAAAGAATGCTAAGTTTATATAGGATGATAAGTGTAAAGCTATATTCAATAAGTTGAAGCATAAGCTTAATTACGCACCAGTGCTTACCGTTCCGAACGGAAATGAGGGATTAACAGTGTACACTGATGCTTGTCGTGAGGGTCTGGGAGCTGTTTTGATGCAAGATGGGAAGGTGATTGCTTTGCCAGTCACCAGCTGAAGACCCATGAGGCTTATTATGCTGCTCATGATTTAGAGTTGCTTTCTGTTGTCTTTGCTTTGAAGCTTTGGAGGCATCATCTTTTGGGTACTAAGTTTGAGCTCTTCACCCATCATCAGTCTTTGAAATATATCTTCACCAAAAGGATTTGAATCGGTTACAGGTTCAGTGGCTTGAGTTCCTTTCTTCTTATAATATCGACATTAGCTATACTCCTAGGAAGCTAATATTGTGGCTGATGCTTTGAGTCGGAAGAAGGCTATGTTGTGTCAGCTTTTCGTATATTCTTCTTCTCTTTTGGACCTTATCAAAGCTAAGCAGGATGAGGATGAGATGCTTAGGTGCATGAAGGAGAGTGTTCGCAGCAGAGTTGGTGGTAGAAGTCCTAATGGTAGTGGAGCTCAGATCAATGATAGAGGGATTTTGAGGATTAATAACCGGATCTGTGTCCCGAATGTTGATGGATTGAGGCAGGAGTTACTTCCAGAACATCTTTGATCCCGACTTTCTATTCATCCTGGTTTGTCGAAGATGTATCAGGATATGAAGAGACTTTATTGGTGGAGAGGTATGAGGTGGGATATCTCTATTTTCGTTAGTATGTGTGCAACTTGTCAGCAAGTCAAGGCAGATCACTAGAAGACCCCTGATTTATTGCAGCCCCTTGAGGTTCTAAATTGGAAATGGGAACAGGTTTCCATGGATTTTATTGATGGTTTACCGAGAACTCGGAGGGGAAAGGAGAGTATCTGGGTTATTGTAAATGGACTAACCAAGTCCGCTTATTTTATTCCGGTCAAGTCTACCTGCTCTTCTTCCAGTCTGGTTGAGATTTATATGAGGGAGATTGTTCGTCTCCATGGTGTTCCTATTAGCATTGTTTGTGATTGAGATCCTATTTTCACCAGTCAATTTTGGAAAGCTTTCCAGGAATCTTTGGTTACTTGTCTGAATCTGAGCACTGCGTACCATCTGCAGACCGACGGTCAAACGGAAAGAGTGAATCAGATTCTCGAGGATCTTCTTCATGCCTGTGTTCTTGATTATGGAGGATCTTGGGAAGATCATCTCCATCTGGTTGAGTTCACCTATAACAACAGTTATCAGGTATATATTTTCAATCTTCTATTTTGATCTTACCTTAATCTTTTATCTATATCATTTCGTCTTTGAATTTAGGCTAGTATTGAGATGTCTCCGTTTGCTGCCCTTTATGGAAGACCTTAGAGATCTCCATCTTGCTGGATTGTATCCGGTAATCGTTTCGTTCTTGGTCCTGAGATGATCTAGGAAGCTTCGGAGAAGGTTGAGGAGATTAAGAGGAAGTTGAGGATTGCCTAGGATAGGCAGAAGAAGGATGCTGATCGTTGTAGGAGTTTGGAGTTTGCTGTTGGTGATCATTTTTTTCTTAAGCTCTCTCCCTTAAGGAGTGTGGTTCGTTTTGGTCATAGAGGGAAGCTTGCTTCTAGGTTCATCGGTCCTTTCCGCATCGTGGAAAGAGTTGGTTCTCTAGCTTATTGTTTGGATTTACCTGAGAATTTTGCTGGAGTACATAATGTATTCCATGTTTCGCATCTTCGTTGATATCTGCATGATCCATCTTTATTGTCCAGCCTTCTGCTCTTGATAGTTTGGATATTGAGCCTAATCTGACTGTTGAGAGGAAGCCACTTCGTACCGTCGATTGAGGTACGAAGAAGATAAGAAGGAAATCTGTCAACCTGGTCAAAGTGCAGTGGAGTAGATCCGGATTGTACCTGGAAGACGGTGGAGATCATACGTGCTTTGAATCCAGAATTGTTTGTTTCAGGTACTTTTGCTTTGCTATATTATCTTTCTTTGTTTACCTTATTCCGTTCCTTTTCGAGGATGAAAAGTTTTGAGTGGGGGAGAGTGTAACAACCCAAAATTTTGTAAATATTTTTAAATTTAATTTATTTGAAAACCTTGATGTTTAATTATTTAAAATTTGAAATTTTGAAATTTTCCAATATAATTTTGGGGTTTTCTTATAAATTATTTTCCCAAATGCAATAAAATAAAAAATTCTGAAAATTTTCATTTTAGTCAAACTTTGACTTTTATTTCAAAATTTCAAAATTTTAAAATTCTAATCTTTTATTTGAAGTTGATATAATTCTAACATCCGTTATACTTTACGTTTCATTAAATTCTAATTTATACTTTGTAAATTGGATAACATGCATCGTTTTAAAAGCAAATAATTTCTGTGTTTTATACTATATTTTTCCTATGTCCATCTCCTTATTTTATTTTCTATTTTGTTTGTATAGACTTTATATTATTTATTGGATGTTTCATTTGTATATCTTTTATTTAGTAGCTAGAAAAAATGAATTAGACATATGTTACTTTGTTTTAGTTGGGCATACGTTTCATTGTTTATTTCTTGCTTTTATATTTGCCTACCCTCTTTATTTCATACTACAGCCGTTCACTATTTTCAGCCGTGTATTGCAAAATCCTAGCCGCCTCCTACCCTATCAATTCACATAAAAAAAAGAGTATCTCATCTCATTTTCATTTGTGTCCAGAGAAAAATACTGTAAGTTCCATGACTTCTCTCCTCTTTCTTTTTCCTTTTTTTCTTTTATTTTTCCTTTGTCTTCTTCATCATATGCTCGGCCTCCACCATAATCCCGACCTTATCCCCTCTCCACCTCCTCCATGACCGACCATCATCTCCCCCATGCCTTTGGCCATGACCATGGATGAAGATCCATCACCAAAAGCACCAAAAAATTCCATCTCAAGCCTATATATTCACCACTTTCCTTTTATTAGCCTTGGCCACAACACCAACCATCTCCACCTTGCTTTGGTCGTGACCTATCTCCATCTCCTAGCCATGATTTAGATGTGACTTGACCAAGCCTAGCTATGGCCGAGCCATGTAGACCTAGGGCCGAGCCCAAACTCCTTAAATTGCTTGACCTCTAGCCTCCCATGCCTTCTAACTTGCCTCTATTCATCTTCCATAGCCCATAGCCGTGCCTAGTGACCTCATAACCAAACTTAGCTTGCCTCTAAACATCATGGCTGAGCAAAATATGGTGATGGCCTAGCTTATAGATGATGTGGCTGAGCCCATTTGTGATTTAAACCAAGTTTTGTTTCAAATTTATTCATGTTTTATATTGTTTTAATTTACTTTGGGTTAAATCATATATTTATATTTGTTTTATTTATTTGATTATAAGATCTGAATTTGGTTGTTACTTCTTCTCGAATCTTGTCGTGCCTTCTCATGCTTTGCGGATTGTGGATTTTTTTTGTTTTGAATTGATCTCTAGCTTCAAAAAGGTGAGTTATTCATGCTAGAAATTCCGTACTTATATATTTGTGAAACGATGGCAAGTGAATATGTAATGATTGATATACTATGTTCATATATGCTTGTGATCTGTTTTTATGATGTATAACCTGATTTTACATCTGTTACATCATCTGTTATAATATTATATGATATACTGTTATTTTATTTTCTGTATCTCACACTACAAGTTCCCTTATCACTACGGGTTGAAATGATACATACCCGAACGGACTTTAGAATAAGAAAAATCGTTATGAGCTGAAATGATTGGCTCGAGTGATTTTAATTGTATTTTATTTACTTGGGATTGCAGGTTTGAAATGATAGAACTTGGATTTTTCTTTTTAAATTACGGATTGAAATGACATATTATCCGTATCACTTGACCTAGGTTAGAAAATATTATACAAACCCGTGGTTAATCTATACATTTTTTTGAAATTTATAAGTATTTTCAAATGTAAAATATGGCATTTTAACCAAAATTGGATTTAGATAATTTCGATGAATTCATAGTGATTTTTCTATAAGTTAGAATGTATAAAGAATTAAATGGAAAGATGTATTTTTAAATGTGACTTAACTTGGAAATTGGAAATTTGGTTGTTAATGGAAAATTTTAAGGTAAATAAATAAATGGAAGTCTAATTTTATTTATGAAATGGGTTTTTAAAATAAAGTATTAAATTAATTGAAAAAAATATATAAAAACTGAGAAATAGTTGACTTTGACCTTAATAAGTGAACTATTGTTTAAATTGGATATTTATTTATTAAAGGTTTATTTTATTGAATCATAAGTTAAAACAATACCCAAATGAATATTTTTGAAGCAAAAAATATGATTTTTATAAGTTAAATGTTATGATTGAAGTTTTAATGTTTCTGAAATTTTATAGTAAATCTGGAATTAACATTGGTAGCACTTCAGAAATGTTGTGGTTCAAGATAGCATTTGTTAAGTGCTGTCATTTCTGGAAATAAACTAAGTTATGAAATAATAAAGAGCTACTACAGCACTTTGTAAGCGCAATTGTTGTAGAAACTAAACTAAGTTTTGAAATAACTAAAGAGCTACAGCAGCATTGGTAAGTGCTATTGTTGCGGAAATGAAAGTAAACTTTTTTAAATTTCTAATACCTACTGTAGCACTTGGTAAGTGCTACTGTTTTGAAATTGAGCTATTTTTAAATTACTAAATACCTACCGTAGCACTTTATAAGTGCTACCATAACATTTTATAAGTATTGTTATAGCTGGAATTTACAATGCTTTGGAAACATTATAATTAAATGAATGAACTTAGAAATGTTACAACTTTGAAATGAATATTATTTGATATTGAATTTAAACGGTTTAAATGAGTATGTTTTGAAGTGAACTGTAAACCATTTTTGAAATTTATAACCACGGGTTATAATAATGTTGGGTTGTCAAAGAGACCAGGATCGGATATGGGAAAACTCTTTGTCGATATTGAAAACCACTTTAATAACCATGTTGGTGGAGATTCCACAATGAAGTAGGATGGTAGCATCATTCTATTGAGGTATATACGTGGACCAGACTCATGTGAGTTGGCATAAGGTGGCTAAAATAGGAGCAATCGACGGGCTAATGAGGTCGCTCCTCTGATCGGACCCACTACTTCGTATCCCATTCTATTACTTTGTGATTACTTGGTGCGCACCTTTGATTTTGGGAGTTTGTTTGAGGTGTGCGGTAGTAGTTGCTACGCGTTACCACCGCTCCAGAAGTGCAATTAGTATATCTACACTGGAATTGCCTAGTTGTGCCGTGTCACCTACCCTAGCGAGCCTTGTACGAGTTTGATTTGTGTCGTTCCTATGGAGTATCCTCTGGTAGCCTCCCGATCAGGAGGTATTACGGTACTGTATAGACTATTGGCACTATTGTGTGTTAGAGGGATATTGGTTAACTCCATAACACGATTTGAAAGTAAGTTTATTTTAATGTAGACACTATTATAATAGCGAAATATTACTACATAGTAAATAGTTTAACGAATCCTTAGAGGATGGGTGGTCCCATGCATCCTTTATGTTACTTGTATATTTATATTACAGTTCACTTGAGTTGGTTTACATTGTATAAGTATATATGTCCTAACTCGAGTGTTTTTGTTTATTTTCTTACGCTCGGGTTTGCTTGAGTATCACAGCTTGGATCTATCTTCTGGAAGCTAGAGATTTCTGGAGTTTATCTGCTTATCTAGTTTTATATATTTCAGCTCGGTCATTCTTTTTCAGCTGATGTATTAGTGACTTATGTATTTGGGATTTCTACTATATTTGTTTCAGAATTATATTGTTTTTCAGACTATGTATTTTGTAATTGTTTTGAGACTTGTTTTGAGATTGAGTTCTAGTGGTTTCATGAACCACTATGGTTATTTTAATTCCGCTGCGAGTATTCCGATTTATCTGTGTCTGTGATTCTGTGATTGGTTTTATTTGCTCCAAATTTTATTATAATCTACTATTTTGAATTATTCAAGTCAGACATGTGTGGTTTATTGTCGATTTGAATGGTCCAAAATAGTGGGTCGTTACATATATCAACCCTGGCATCTCCTCGTGTGCCGTGTTCACATGACCTAGCGCGCCTTCTACGAGTTTGTTTTGTACCATACCTATGGAGTGCCCTTTGATAGCCCTCCAGTTTATGGAGGAATTATGCTACTATATAGACTATGGAAATATATAAAAATGCATTAAGGGGGACATGGGTAACGCTTTAACGCTATTTTAATACTTTACTTTACTGTAGACATTATTATAATGGCGTATTTCACTACATAGTAGATAGTTTAACGGATGCTTAGAAGAGGTGAATCCCGAACATCTTTTAAGTTACTGCACGCACGTTAGACACTGGATAGGAGATGTCAAACCCCATAAACATCTCTGATGCCGTTGCTCTCATATTTACCGTTGATTTAACTTACATAAGATCTTTTAGTTCTGACTCGAGTGTTCTGTCTTTTCAATTCGCTTGGGTCAGCCTGAGCCTTTCAGGATTTGAAGAACTTATTTCTAAAGGACGAAGACGAAGATTTGTACTACTATTATAGTATATTTATTCCACTACATTCATATTATTCCGCTGCATTTATTTATTTGTTTATCCTTGTTGTATGTAACTCTGATTCTGTGTTGTATAAATATAATTAAATGTTTT
This sequence comes from Allium cepa, assembly GCA_030765085.1. Taxonomy (NCBI): domain Eukaryota; kingdom Viridiplantae; phylum Streptophyta; class Magnoliopsida; order Asparagales; family Amaryllidaceae; genus Allium; species Allium cepa. The sequence goes on along the minus strand of CM060945.1, from coordinate 992,830,752 downwards.
TGTAAACAGCTACATGAATTGTTATTTGATTATTATATTTCGTCATTCCACTGCGAGATTCTGTTTTGTTTTTTTTTTGTTTTTTTCCTCTGCTTTTTCTTATTTACCTTAATAACAATCTGTCTCTCTGTATGGTTTGAGTTGGCATGTGTGTCTGCTTAAACCATCATAAAAGGTAGGTCGTTACATAACGCTACGGCTTTCAATCCACGCGGTTACATCTTGCCATAGATGTCTTGATTCGCCAGAAAGTCGTGACCTTTGCTAGTGGCGATGGTGGTCTTTGATGGATTGTAGGGGCGTCGTTTTCAAAGGATGGGTGGCCAAGTGTGGTGGTGGTAGTATCGTCTATTGGAGTAAACCGCCTTGTAAGCGTGGTGTTTTGGTCGAGTTCGTGGTGGTCGTGGGTGAGGTATGTTCAATCGCAATCTGAGAGAGAGGTTAGGGTTTCAACGAGCAGTGCTGACATGGTAAAGGGTAGCGTGTTTTCTTTTCTTTTCATTTTACAATTTAAAACTCAATGTTCTAGCGTATACACCTTTTGCATACGAGCTCGGATCTACCCTCGGTTTATTCCGTTGGGATTGTATCGAAATTCCAAACATTATAAAACTATATTGGTGGGATTCTCCGAATGTTGAATTTTGGTTCTTTATTGGATTTTAAATCGATTTGAAATCAAAGATGAGAGTTTTAACCCACTCACAACTACTAAATTATTTTATGTTAGTTAAATAAAATTTATTATGTGATTAGAAGTTGTTTGATTGTTGTTTGGTATATTTAAGTTGTCATTCCAGGTAAATCTTGAATTTTGTTGAATATAATCGCTATTTAATTGAGTATTAAATTTTAAATTGCTAATTAAGACCTGTTAATGGTCATCAGTTAATTTTTTTAATTTATTGGTTAATTTGAATAATTATTTTGATGCATGTTTAACTTTGATATTGGATGACTGTACGTTATATTTATATATCGATATCACACTGCAAGTTCCTTCAGTCGATTGTTAGGAAAATCACTTTGGGTTGAAATGATACATACCCAAATGATCTATAGATAGAGAAAAAATGTTATGGGTTGAAATGATAGTCTCTAGCAATTGTATGAATTTTGAATGTTAATTCGGGATTACGGGTTGAAATGATTTACACCATAAATTTAAGTTATTGCGGTTGAAATGATGTATATCCGTATCACTTTATATACGGACACTGGATTGGTTAAATTAATTGATTTTTAAATCCTTAATTTTTGAATTTAATTAAGTGATATTTTGAAATAAATTTGATTTATATAAATTATTTTTGAAAATCCAAGCTTTAAATGTTGAAATTGGTATTGGTTTAAATGAATTGTTTAAGGATTTAAATTGAAATTTTAAAGTTGAATTTGAACTATAAATGAAGTTTATCAAAATTGAAATTTGAATTCTACTTAATTTGAAGTAGTTTAAATTTATAATTTAAACATGGATTTGAAATCGACATAGATTTAAATGGTTTTATTAGGAATATGAATTAAAAGATAAAAATTGAGTTCGTTAATTTAAAAGCTGGATATGGTCCAAATTGTTGAACTGGAAATAGTTTAATTTGATATCACTTTCAAATTAATTATTTTAATATAAATGTCTAAAAATATATTATTTTAAAATTCAGATTTATTTAAATTTTCAAACCATTTTATACTATACTATTAAGCTATATTAAACCTATTTTGATCTATATTTAATCTATTTTAAACCGTTTAATCTATTTTAAGCTATTTAATCTATTTTAAACTATTAAACTATTTTAATCTATTTTAATCTAGTTTAACTACTTTAAACTAGTTTTAATCTATTTTAAACTATTAAACAATTTAAACTATTTTGATCTATTTTAAACTATTTTAATCTATTTTAAACTATCTTAATCTAATTTAAATCTATTCTAAACCATTTAAACTTTTTAAAGTATTTCAAACTATTTTAAAACTATTTTAAAACTATTTTTAAATTATTTTGAAACTATTTATGACTATCTAAACTATTTTCAAAAATTCAAGCTATGCAAGGCTGAATTGTTTATATTTAAATCCTAGATTTAAAAATGAATATGGTCAAATGATGTTATAACCTAAGTTTGGATTTAAAATGCTATTTTCTAGTGAAATGATATATTTTGAGTAAATATGATGATTTGAAATGAGGGTTTAACCTATTTTGAAAATATGATTTCGAAAGTGAATATGATTTCGAAAGTGATATGATTTTTAAAATATGATATTTTGATACTAATGTGAAATGATTTTGGAATAAAAGGGACCATGCAGTATGTATAGGTGTTTGGTTATTAAGAGACCGGGATCGGATATTGTCATACTCTCTAACAATACCGAAAACCACTTTAACAACTATGCATGTGTTGAAGATTCCAGAATGAAGTAGGATGGTTTGGTGAATTATTCTGTATGAGGTATTAACGTAGCCCTGACCCATTCGGGTCGGCTTGATGTAGCTAAAACAAGAGCCATGTCGGGCCAAGCGAGGTCGCACCTCCGATCGGACACATTTCTTCAATACCATATTATGACTTTGTGATTGATTTTGTAGCCACCCCTAGATTTGATTATGGCAGTGTGTTCTGAGATGGGCGGTAGTAGCTGCTATGCGTTGCCACCAGTTTTGATCAGTAAAAAGTAGTATCCTGCCCTGGGCATTGCCTCACATGCCTTTTCACATGCCTTATCGTGCCCATTACGAGTTTGGTTTGTACCGTACCTATGGAGTGCGCTCTGACGTCTCTTCAGTTTATGGAGGAATTATGGTAATGTATAGACTACGAGAATATATAAAAATGTGTTAAAGGGGATATGGGTAACAGCTTAAATCTATTTTAATACTTTACTTTACTATAGACACTTTTATAATAGTGTATTTTACTATGTATGTAGATAGTTTAATGGATCCTTAGGAGATGGAATCTCGAACATCTTTTAAGTTATTACACTCACGTTAGACACTGGATAGGAGATGTAAAACCCCGTAAACATCTCTGAAGCTGTAACACTCATATTTATTTACTATTGATTTAACTTACGTAAGATCTTTTAGTTCTGACTCGAGTGTTTTGCCTTTTCATTATGCTCGGGTCAGTCTGATCTTTTCAGTGTATTGAAGACCTTATTTCTGGAGGATGAAGACGAAGATTTCATACTATTATTTATTTATTATATTTATTCCACTACATCATGATGTTCCGCTACATTATTTATTTATTCCCACCGTATGAAACTCTGATCTGTATTGAAAAGTGTAATCAAATGTTATATGTAAAACAGCTTCATGAACTGTTTATTTGATTATTATATTTTTTTCATTTCGTTGGAGATTCTGTGTTTTGTTTTTCTTTCTTTTCTTTTCATTTTCTTATTTGCCCCATAATAATACTTCATTTTGAATGGTTTGAGTCTGACATGTGTTGTTTATTGTCTTCTTAAACCGTCCAAAAAGGCAAGTCGTTGCATATTTCACACCTTGGACATTATTATAATATAATTGGATTTTCTAATAGAAATGGTTTGGTCATCATAATGTTAAAACCCATCCATGTTTATTGATGGCATGGTATTATGAGATAACCTTATTTTTGAAGGGTTTTATAAATATAAAAATGCATATGATTTGAGTTTCTCACGTTGGCTTGCCAGACTGATCCAAGTGTTAGTTTCTTATAATGCTCGAGTTGGCCTGTGTACATTTCCAAATTTAGTTGTGGTTCACTAGAGTTCTTAGAAAGGAACTGGATGATTTGCTACCGTATTTATTTTCTAGTGCATTTTTGTATTGTATTTATCAACGTGTGTGAGGACAAGCTATTAAAAATGTCCATGCCGATGATAGGTTAGTTTACTTTGATTCTTATATATATATTAAATTATTATTTTTAGTAAAGATTTTTTGAGATATTAAATATTATCGTTCCCTTGTGAGTTTCTGACTTTATGTTTTCTCTTTCTTGTTCTATTTCCTTCAACCCGCATTTTTGATAATTAAAAATATTAAATTAAATAAGATCTTGGAATTTAATATTGTGAGAAATTAAAATTTATGATTTATAAATGAAAAAAATTAAATGTAATTTCATAATGTTGATTGAATGAAATTGACAATTGCTAATGTGATTTCAATCAACTGTAATGGTAAAGCTAATTGGGAATGTAATTGTAGAGCCTAAATTGGAAATAATTGTAAGTCAATAAGGAATGAAGTAAATGTTTTATTAGTGGTGAACTTATATGTATTGAATTGAGATTAGTTAATGTAGAAAATGAAATCAGTTGAGGTTAGTAATTTACAACCCTTGGTTATAAATAATGAATTAATAGATATGAGTTACTAAGCTATAACAATTGATTTATTAGCATCTCATTGATTAAACAAGTTTGGGATAAATTTGGAAATCAATGAAATTTAATGTAATTAAATATTGCAGTTAAAATGAGTTAAGACGATAACTGTAGAATATGTATGTAACAAAATAAAAACTAATGTTAATTATATTCATAAGGTAATAGTTGATTCAATAATAAGAGCGAGAACCAAAATAAAAGAATTTATTGGAATCTTTTAATTAAAAAAAGGGAAGACGCTAATTGTAAGCATATATTGAAATAAAATAAAATTGGGTGATTTATTTTTAATTAATTCAGTTCATGCTTCAAAATTTAATGTTAGTTTACTGCATATATGTTTATACTTAAATATAAACTTATGTTCTAGATACAATTATATCATAAAAAAGGTTTATTTAGGTCTGAAATCTCATACGATATTAAATTAAATGTTAGTAGGGGATGATAAAGGGGGTAAAATAGATTAACACTTGACTAGTTGCTTTTCAATTAGGAGTGATTAGATTTTAATTGCAACATAATTTATCTTTCCATCTTCAATTTTCTAGTTTACTCTTACATTCATTCCATCCTTATGTGAATTATTTTCATACATTTTTTTTATGAATGTAAACTATAAGTGACGATAAAGATGTACATACACATGTTTATATTTCCTTATTTATGCTATCATATTTTTGAATGTATGTTAACGCATTCCTAGTAAAACATTCGATCGAAATGTTAACATGTTTGTTTAATTCCCAATCTAATCAAAGAGAGAGAGAAATGAAAAGTTCTTAATGTTGTATGTTCTTTTAATTAATGGCAAAAATTTGTGTAGAGAATTTATTTTCATTTATCGTGTGTTAATTAAATCTTTAGTGGATGTCAATTTTGGTATGTTTGGGGTTAACAAAATTAATTAAGTGAATAATTTTTTTTCAAATTTGAATTCCAAAAAATTGTTTATAGTGTAGAGCTAGTCCATTCATTCCTTTTTTAATTGATAATTGTCACACACTTTTCATTGTTTCCTCATTTGTTCCATTACTCCTTTCCATTTAAACCGCCTGAAGCTTTTTCTCACAAATGTGAAATGCTTTTCATATTTTTAATACTTTCCTTCACCTCTTTTTAATACTTGCTACTTTTACAAAGGCTATTCAGATTTACGTTATTTGAATACCTAATTTATTCATATTTACTTTACATTTTCATATTTCATTACCCAAAGCCTCATTTCATTTATTTCTAATTAATAGCAGCCTCATTTTTTAACTTTCAATGGCTCTAAACCTATCATTAACCTTATAAATAACATATGATGCATATGAAACCTTAGCCTCGATTCTAATCTTTTTCTTTTTTTCCTCTTCAAATCTTCTTCTTCTCTCTTATTTTTTTTCTTATTCTTCAAATCTTCTTCTTCTGTTCCAAACCTTCTTCTTCTTTCAAATCAATTTCTTCAAATTGAGATCCATTCAAACTTCTCCATCTCTTTCAAAAAAAATTATAAAAGAAGATTTAAGATAGAAAGGGAATAAAACATAAGGAGAAAGTAGTAGGGATCCAAATCTGACTAGAAAGGGGAAAGCCAAAAGGTGAGTGATTTAACCCACTCACGAAATACTAAACTTTCTTATGTTAGTTGAATTAAATTTATGAATTGATAAGAATTTTATTGATTGGTGTTTGGTAATTAATATTGTCATCTAAATTTAATTTGAATTAAGTCGCCATTTAAAATAATTTTGAAACTAAATTGATATTTAAATACCTGATATTGATAACTAGTTAATTGTTATAATTGATTGACTGATTTGGATGTTGATTGTGATGGATGTTATTTGTTGATATTTGGATGATTGGATGTTATGTTTATTACATATGTTGTTATCGCACTGCAAGTTCCTTTAGATTGTTGTTAGGAAAATCACTATGTGTTGAAATGATACATATCCGAACGGTCTTATAGATTAGGGAAGATCGTTATAGGTTGAAATGATACATGCCCGAGCGATTTTATTGATTTGGAAATTATTGATTTGGGATACGGGTTGAAATGATATATGCCCAGAAATTTCAACCATTTTAGGTTGAAATGATACATACTCTATCACTTAACCATAGGATAGAAAATTATATACGAACATCGTTGGTCGGTTTTAAATTATTTTCTAAATGATAAAGTATGTTTGATTTATAAATTTGATTTAATGATTGTATTTAAGTAAATTATATTTTGGAAAATAATTTATTTTATATGTTATAAAGCTTCAAACTATAAGTCAATATACGGTTCAAAAGAAATTTTGAGATTTTAACTCATAATTTTATTTAGTTTAAAATTATACATTTTAAATAGTTTAAAATTTAATTTAATAAATATTTAATATAGTTTTATTATATATGTTTTAAATTTAATATAATATAATAAAATATAGTTTTGATTTAAGATAATAAATATAGAATTTTATAATAACTTTTATAGATAAAAGATTTTTTGTAAAAGATTTTAGAATTTTATAAAAGGATTTTATAAAAGATTTTTGTAAAGGATTTTAAAATGGTGTTATAAAGGAGTTATAAAAGTTTTAAAGGATTTATAAACGGTTTTATAAAACTTGTATAAAGGTATTTAGAAGTGTTTAAAAAATTTATGTAGAGACTTATGAAAAAGGAAGATTGTAAACTGCTTTGGAATTTATAAACAGCTTTATAAATGGTTTTAAAGCATTTAAACAATCTATAAATGGTTTAAGTAAGATTTATAAATTATTTTTGAAATTGATTGGAAGAAATCTTCCTCGGTATTTATGAATATATTTATACTTTTGGAATAAGTATATTGATATCTTGATATGAAGGTATAAAATGTTTTATGGATTTATTTAAGTATGTTTTTAAAAAATGACCATGGTGTGAAAAATATAACGATTGGTTGTAAAAGTGAATACTCTTTGCCAATTCCGTAACCACTTTAACAACTGTGTACATGGTGGAGAACCCAGAACGAAGTAGGATGGTTTGGCGAATGCTACTGTATGAGGTATGAACGTCGTGCTGACCCCCTCGGGTCAGCTTGATATGACTAAAATAGAAGCTATCCCTGGCCAAGTGAGGTCGCTCCTCTTATCGGACACACTTCTTCGATACCATATCCGTTACTTTGTGATTGATTGGTATCCACCCTCGAATTGATTACGGGAGCATGTTCTAGGTGGACGGTAGTATCTGCTATGCGTTACCACCAGTCTGGGCGTGCAAAACGTAGAACCCAACCTTAGACATTGCCTCGCATGCCTTGTCTTATGCCTTATCGAGCCCACTACGATTTTGGTTTGTGTCGTACCTATAGAGTGCTCCCTGGTAGCCCACCGGTTTGGTGGAGTTTACAGTACTGTATAAACTACGGCATTTATAAAATGTGTTAAAGGGGATATGGGTAATGCCTTAGCGCTATTTTAGTACTTTACTTTACTGTAGACACTATTATAATAGCTATTGTATTATGTATGTAGATAGTTTAACAGATCCTTTGGAGATAGAATCCCAAACATCTCTTAAGTTATTGCACGCACGTTATACAGTGGATAGGAGATGTAAAATCTCATAAACATCTTTGAAGCCGTCGCACTTATATTTATTGGTGTTGATTTAACTTACTTAAGATCTTTTAGTTTTGATTCGAGTGTTTTGTCTTTTCATTACACTTGGGTCAGCCTGAGCTTTTCAGTGTTGAAGACGTTATTTCTGGAGGACGAAGATGGAGTTTGGTATTATATTATTATTTCACTATATCGTGTTGTTTCGATGCATTATCCTATTATACCTGCTATATGTATAAAAAGAATAATCAAATGTTATTTGTAAAACAGCTTCATGAACTGTTTTTTTAATTGTTATATTTTGTCATTCCACTGTGAGATTCTGTTTTGTTTTTCCTTCTTTTCTCTTATTTTCTTATTTACCCCATTGACAACCTGCCATTTTGAATGCTTTGAGTTGACATGTATGGTTTATTGTCAAGTTAAACCGTCCAAAAAGGTAGGATGTCATAGTTTCCTCTTCCTTTTCTTTTACCCTAATGTTTTATCTTTTTGGCACTTGGGTATTCGACACCAAAATACCATGGATGTATTAGTGTCAACATTCCATGGTCAAAATGGCCGATAGTTATAGATGTAATAGTTGTGCTCGACCACATTATGAGCATTTGTACCTTTTCACTGCATGGGTTGGGAAAATAGTAACTTTTGGGAACATTGAAAATAACACCTTGTGAATTAAGTCTCATAGTTTGACAATAAGACATACTGTGATAATGAGGTTTAAATTTAATTTTAGTGAAAGTTGTTTATTACAATCCAAGCAAAGATATACATTTTTGAAATGATTTATATAAGAAAGTAACTTTATATAAATATAGTTTATGAATGAAGAGGTTATACACTAAGAATTTAAGAACCTAAATCTCAATGTTTTAGGAAATTATTTTTCAAATTTCTTGAAAAGAAAATAATACAGGTATTATTTGAAAGTATTTATGAATAGAAATGTTTCAAAACAATTTTAAAAGAGATAGAAAGTACTGAACTCACTTCTGTCGCTGGCAAATAATTCGGGCGATGACTATAGCATCATGGGCATTTGTTTTCGAGTTTCAAAGTAGGGAATGACACCGTAGTTGTTTTACTTCATAGTTCTTTTGGTAAAACAAATTTTGATTTGAATCCCAGAAGTATGATTTGATATACAAAAAGTTATCATTATATATTATTTCAAACTGATTTGAAATGAAACCCACTGTTTAGTTTTTAAATTATCTGTTATGTTATAGTATGGACACATGTATCTTATGCATTAGGGTAGTTTGGTTGTTCATCTTGTTATGGTATGTTGTTCAGTAGTTTTTAGTTGTTAATGTAAAACGGAATTTTCGGTTATTTTAGACAGTCGAAAACTTCAGAATTGATATAAGAATTAATGCTAAGTATTTTTGTGAAAATATAAAAGTTGAGATTTTATAACTCTTAAATGGAAAGATAGTAGTAAACAAGTTTTAAATTATTTGAAAATCCTTGTTAAGTAAACTGAATGAGAATGTTTTTGTATATACTCTTAGGATATAGTGGAGTATTATACAAGTAAGAATTTAAGTTATATAATGTTAGAAGTAAAGTTTTATGAAATGATTCATAAATGATTTTATTATTAAATGAAGTATGTTATATGGAAAATGAAAAGTAACTGGTTTAGTTAAGACACCAATTAGAATAAAGTATGTATGTTGTACGAAGATCATTTTATTTGCACGACAGGTCTTGATGTAGGATTTGAGTACATAGATTTCATGTGATCTACACCTGTCTGAGTTAGTATTTTTCACTCGATTCTTGACGAAAAACACTTGATACAAATTTTTGAAATGACCCTAAAATTTTCTATCATAATATATGGCTATGTGAGGAAAATAGAGGTTCCTAATTAAGGCACCTGATTGGAATCCACACTAGAGGGGTCAGTTATCTATACTAGTTTGGAAGTGCAAATTATGTGATCGAGCTAGCGATTAGATTTGATGTTGCTTAGATTGGCATTCAAATGGTAAGAAGCTTTCTCAAGAGAGATATGAATTTTTGGACGTAGGTCACCGCATATTTTTTATAATGATGATACATTCTTATTTTGGAGTTTTGTAGTGCTGAAAGCATAAGGGAAGATACTATGGGAATTTTTCGAAACTGAAATTCGAAAAGTTTGGTCAGTCCTGTTATTTTCTCATACTCATGTGAATATTGGGGAAAAAAATCTTTTAAGGAGGGGAGAATGTAACACCCTGTAATTTTAAAGATCGAATATTTAAATGATTAATTTAAATATTTAATCGTTAAGCGAGAAAACGTGGAATGACCCAGAATTTCGCTGCTTTGATTTGCAATATTTAATTAATTTTAAATATTCAAATAATAGGTTTTATAATGAAAATAAAAACTTTAAATAAGAAACAATGATGGTGAAATAGTTTCCAAATTTAGTTTACAAAAATATTTTTTTCGACGAAAAATAGAAAATGTAACCGGAAATCATATTTCTAATTTTCAATGCTTCGGTGTACGAAAGTTGTTTGAAATGTTGTGAGCCCTGTTTATATGTGGAACAAAATTTAAGTGGTTAAGAATGTAAATTATTTGGTGTTATCCGGGTTCCCGGCCGGGCTATATTCAAACGGACTAGACAAGTTAGACTAGATGATCATCAAGGAAGACAGTCTGAAAAGATGACTACTAGGATCAATGATCAAGCGTGGGAGATGATATGAAGCGATGATCAACCATAGCCAAGAGATAGACTCTCTAGAATATTCTAAGTGTGGAATAATACCTTCCTTAGGTAGCGGATCAGTGCCTATCCCTTTTCCTAGGGAATCAGTACATATCGCCAATTTTTGTCCCAAACTTGGTAAGATCGATATACTATGATCAAGGAAGGCCCCATAAGGCTACATTTCAAGTTTCAAGTCATTTGGAGTTCGTATGCTCGAGTTATGGGAAAATTACTTCCAAATTTTAAGAGTTATATATCCAAAAATCCAAGAGAAATATGACTAATTTTTGGGTCCGGTTTTGTGAATTCAACAATATTCGAAGTACCTCCACCTCTCCAAGTCAAGCCCACACATCCTTGTTCTTATGATGTCTGCGTCATGCATGCCTTAGGCCGAGCCTGTTTCAAGATGCAAGGGTCCTAAGTCAAGTTTGCAAAGTTATTTCAAGTTTTCAAAAAAAGTTTTCTGATCTTTAGCGAGTAAACTTTTCATTTAAAACTTTTAACATTAGTTTTTGTGCTACTTGGTTACTAAGTATGATGGTTGTTTAGATGAGATCTATGTTGAGATGTAAGTGTACATTTGTGCTTGGGTTTGATATTGTTTAATATGTATACATATATGCTTGGATGTGATGTTTAGTTTGACTTAGAAATCTAAGTTTAAAAAGAGTAAGTGAATGGAAAGGTGTAATCATACATATGGCTTGTGTATGGCATGTGAATGCATGGTTTTGGTTTGTGTATATGCTAAGAAATTAGCATTAATTTGTGAACTAGCAACGCAAAAATTCCTTGCTTTCAAAATGTGTTTACTTAATTTTTATAAAGTGTTAAAATTTGAAATCTTTTTTATGTTTAAACTTTGTTTAGCTTTACCAAATACTTATTTATGTTTTATAAAAGTAAGCAAGCTTTCAAAACGATAAAGATTTTAAAGAAAATTTAGCAAAACAGTTTTAGTTAAGGAATCCATAACTATAGTCGCTATGGATGCAGTTTCGTTTGAAAATCCAATTTTTTGAAATTTGGTTTCTATACTTAAAATGATTATAAAATGTTTTATAAACTTAATAAATATGTTTTTAAATTGAAGAAGTTTTTATTAATTAATTATTAATTAACTAAGTTCGGTAATTAATATTATTCAGATTAAACAAGGCTTATTAATCTTCACTATGTAAAGATTAGTACTAATTATTATCTTTTAAAGGTAAGATTAGTTTTTAATTAATTATTAATTAAGTAAGATTAATTTTAATTAATTATGAGTTTAGTACATGATTACTTTTAATTATTTATTAATTAAATATAAGGTCTTATTTAATTAATCAAGTATTTGATTATTTTTAATTATAAATTAGTTAAGGTTTTAATTTAAAATAATTTATTAACGGTTTAATTTATTATTTAATTTTAAATTAAATATTAACTAATTAATTAATTGATATTAATTAATAGTTAATAATGGTTTTTAATTATTATTTAATAATTAATAAAGGATTAATTAAGAAATTAATTTATAAATAAATTGTTTATTAAAGGTTTAATTATTTATACATTTATAATAAATTAAATTCAAATTTATTAAAGATTAATTACTATTTAATACGAGTTTAACTTGTAATTAATCATTTTAAAAGGGTATTTTAAGTTTTAATCCTTGTTTTCCAAGAATCAAATGGTTAAAGGTACTTTTCAAACATGTTTTGAACATAAGGAATTCAAATATCGATACCATTAAGTAGAAAAACAACTATGAATGAACTACGATGTGAGTTGTTGTATTTGTGTAGACATCTATTAGCAGAATAAATCCTCGTTCCGCTACAATGTAATTAATTTGATGTTATGGACATATAATAGTAGAATAAATCTCCATTCTGCTATAGATTGGTTGTTTGATTGTATGGACATATATGTTGGCAGAATAAATCCTCATTCTGCTATAAGTTAATTGTTTGATTGTTTGGACATCTTAGCAAGACAAATCACTTGAACCCTTGCTGCTGCGCTGTGCCCTCGCCTTTTGGATTCAGAACTCGACTTAAACACGGTGCCTTTTATCCACTTCCCTTGCGTCCTGTGACTAAATGGGGAATAGATGATCAAGCGGCAAATTCTGAATTACAACCAAGGAATGGACAAGCAACCACTACTTAAATGATACTCCCAAAGGTTTGAAAACATAGGTGATGTGACTCTAGGAAAACCTCAGAAACTTTGGCCCAAAGCCAAAATTGGGTAAAACCAAGTTTTCTCCAAGCAAACACCAAGATAACTCCAAGCATCATTCTTCACTGACCCAACACTTCGATTCAGTGACTACAAGCAAACCGATTGTTGACTCCAAGCAAATAGTTGATTTTCTCGGGTCCAACTCTAAGTAAGTTACCATTGATCCGTCAGTACCCATCCATCTTGCTTTTCTCATATCTTGAGCATGCATACATAATTCAAAAGCATAACAGTAGTTGTAACTTAAAAACGAACCGAATTGCCAGTCTCTCCCTCGATCAAAGCTTATCCATTGAAGCCGTTCAGTGTGCAAAATATCCAAGGAGATTCAATGTACCGATCATATTGGTTTACTTAGGGAAAACCGACCTTGGACTACATCTCATGAAATTCGAGTGGCATGTGAATCCCGCAAGAGCGATATATGCCATCGAATGAAAACACTTTCCTACATTCCTCGAAGGTGTATCAATCGTGTGATTTATGCGATTATTGCCATAATCTATCTCCTCATTCAATCAACCGGATTAGAAATTTTTAAGCAGCTTGGAATGCATGCGACTCACACTGGGGATGTGATGTCATTATCCAATTTATTCTAGATGCTAGTAAGCATATCATACTGATTACATTGATGAGTGTAATCGACTCCTGGACGGATTTTGGCAACTAGTTAGCTGGGGAGCCTCCTACGATCTTGGATCATTTCTATTACAAAGTGAATCAGAACCTAAGCAAGGAAGAGAAAGAGTCGACTAGGAGAAAGAACAATATAGGGCCATTGGCAAAGGACTTAGATTTCAGGAGACGACCCAAAATCTCAAAATTTGACTCATATACTCCATTGAATGATTCAGTCGATTACATCTACTTGGAGACTCATGACTCAAAGCAGTACTGAAAACCAGCCTCGAGAGAGTCCATTGAAGCCCATAGAAAATCTAGGGAATGTTGCATATTCCAAAGTGAACACGGTCCTAACACTGGTGATTGAAAACACCTCCGAGATGTGATCGGAAAGCTGATTATGAAAGGAAAGTTTCAAAAATATATGCAAACCCTATAGAGTGGCGGGCTACGAACATCCGAGGCCTATCCTGATTATCAATTAGACTGCTGACGGTCGACATCCTGCTAAAAGGAGCTAGAGGGAAAGTGGAATAGCGAATACACAATGCTACTTCACTTATCAATGAGATTTATTCCTTTTTTTTGAATTATTTTATTTTAATTTCAATTTCAATTATGTTATGAACTATGACCACTATGAATTAAACTACTTACATACGATGCAGGTAACAAGGTACCTAGAGTTGGGCGCCAACCAATCTCCGTGGATCATGATCAGACCTTTTGCGTTTCATCAAGACAAACGTTATTCAACCACTCATCAACTACCATTTACCTCTGACTTTGGGCTAAGGACTCGAAATGGAAAAGCTCGACAAGGTCAGGATCTAGCAAAAAGTGGACATGATTGATCGTATACCCATCAACTTCCACGCCTGACTTGGAGTGGATGCAACCCAACCATCCACTCCCCAGCTCATACTTGAAGTTCGTTAAAAAAATTACGCCTCTCCCGAAGCTCAGCATGACCGAGGTCCAACTAAAAGTGGACGCGATTCGACTATCCATACATTAACTTCTGCCCTGAACACGGGATGCAGTTCAAAAGATCAACTTAAAGTAGGCATGATTGACTGCCTACTCATCAACCACTACCCTCAACACGCGAATGCAACTGTAGCTTGAGGTGGATGTGACCTGACCGTCCAACCCAAGCATGGATGTGATTCGACAATCCATCACCTGCTCCTTTCCTTGACTTAATAAGAGGAGCTACAACCATAAGCGATATTAATCGATCATCTCACTTGCCAAGTTTTGTCCTTGATGTTGGGGGCAGAATTCCATTCCATAAATGGACGTGATTCAACCATTCATGTGATAACTCTTACCTCAACTTGTAGAAGAGTATAAATCAAAAACCGGTGCTATTGACCATCCATCAAAAAACTCTAAGTCCCCAAAGTGTGGACTGGAGTATAAACAAGAATCGGGTGGAGACCGACCGCCTGCGAAACAAATCTAAGTCCCTAGAATAGGGAATGGAGTATAAACATAAATCAGGTGGAGACTGACTGGAGGCGAAACAACCTTAATCCCCAGAGGGCGGACGGGACTATAAAATTAAATTGGTAGAGACCGACCACCCTCGAAACAACTCTAAGTCCCCAAAGTGCGGGTTGGAGTATAAACATAAATCGGGTGGAGATCGACTGCCTACGAAACAACTCTAAGTCCCCAAAGAGTGGACTGGGGTATAAACATAAATCGGGTGGAGACTGACCTCCCGCGAAACAAATCTAAGTCCCTAGAGTGCAAACTGGAGTATAGACATAGACTGGGTGGATACCAACCACCCATGAAACAACTCTAAGTCCTTAGAGTGCGGATAGAGTATAAACATAAATCGGATGGAGATCGACTGCCCATCAACTAAATATTATCCTCAGAGTGTAGATACAAACATGAATGAATGATGAGTCAAGTTCGACTGTTCTCTATTCCACAAACTCTGGCTTGAAACCGACGGGAGAAGTATAAACACACTAAGGATGGAACTCGACAATCCATGAACTAACTCCATTAACCCAAGACTGGGAGCAGGAGTACATATCACTAAAAGCTGAATACGATAGCTCACTATAGCTCTGGCTTAGTGTTCTTTATGACTTAAGGCAACAACTGTAAGGAGGCCTTAATACAAACCAATTGGAACGACATCCAAAGTTACGGGTGACCGACTATATTGTACCATCAGATCGAGGGTCAATATCGAGCCACACCAACCACAAATGGATGTGACCCGAATGTCCATCGAATAGCTCATATCACTAAAGCATGGATAAGAGAATAACCCACGAATGAGTGTGACTTGATCATTAATTCTCTAGCACCCTCCTTCGATCCATTAGGAGGAGTATGAAATCGGATGAGCATAACCCGACTACTCCTGAGCCAACTCTATCACAAGATCTAGCCAGAGAATATACGCAACTGACCGTTCAGTTGCGAATGAATGCAGTGCAACCATTCATTTGTTGCCTCTTACCATAATCTAACTAGAAGAAAAATATGAAATGGACGTGGCTCGACCATCCGCACACTGATCCTTGCCCTTGTTCCGATAGGAAGAGCATCAATCACTGATGGGACATGATTTGCCTTCCTACTTATCGATGTATGCCCCAGACTTGAGGGCATGAGCGAGAAACAAGATGAATGTGAACCGACTATTCATCGATCAACTCTATATGTCTTTGGATCTTAGTGGGAGTATATACATTACTAGGACGAGACTCGACCGTCCATGCGCCACTTTTATAAAATTGAGACCGAGGGTGGAAATATGATCGTCCAAAGACTGACTGCGATATCTTAATACTGTGATTCATACCTAGTGTGTACAACAACTTGAGGCTACGACCGAAAGGATGCCAAGGGATAGAATCATCGAATCAATGCCCAAGCTCATGGGCAACTGATCATCACTCCAACCCGAATGATGAGCAACGAATCAAGAGTACATTGAATGGAAAGCGCGTTACTAGAATATAAAAGCATATTCAAACTCAAAGCAAGAGCCAACTATGCAATTGTGCGCAACACAAGGCCGACCCCTACTCGACGTTTGTTTCAACGTGCTTTTGATCTTCAGCCATTTGCTGATAATCGCTCAAAGAATTTAGAGCCCTTCTCTATCAGGCTCAATAACTAATAATAAGACTCTGGGATTCGACCAGAGTAATCGTCATTATTTATCATCCCAACTAAATTTCACGTTGATTGTTACGCGAAATAGTTACGTATGAATTCAAGGAATCCAAGGCCGCATTCGTTTACATGACAATTGACATTACAGTCAGCCATGGCGAACCAACACGGGTACTGAAGACTAGATCATAGCTCAGTGCAACGATAATGAAGGAATTAATTGGCTTATTCTGAATGAATCTTGATGTGTTTGCTTGGACCTATTCTGACATGTGTGTGATCTCACCAACTATCGTGAGCCATGCATTGAATATCGACTTAAGGCATGTCCCGATGAAACAAAAGCAATAGGACATGGATCTAGAGGGATTTGCTGCACTTAAAAAGGAGGTGGATAAACTCAAAAACAATAGGTTTACCTATGACACACTCTACTCGAAGTGGGTATACAATCCAGTTCTTATAAGGAAAGCTAATGGATAGTAGCGGTCGTACATCGACTACCCAGACCTGAACAAAGCATGCCCAAAAGATAGCTTTCCACTTTCGAGGATCAACCAGCTGGTAGAATCAACCCTTGGATAGGAACTGCTTTCAGTTATGGATATGCACTCCGGATACAACCAGATCCTGAGCACGTCCTCGACCAAGGGCACACCAACTTCATTACCAATCTAGGGTTATATCATTATGTTGTGATGTCATTTGAACTAAATAATGCTAAATCTACTTACCAGTGACTAGTCAACTGGATGTTCAAAGATCAGATTGGGTGATCGACGGAAGTATATGTGTATGATACGCTTGTGAAGTGACGACGATCAAACGACCACATCGGTAACTTAGCATTGATGTTCAGTTTTATTCAAAGATATGGAATGAAACTCAATCTCTTAAAATACTTTTTTGGCATTACGTCAGGGAAGTTCATGGGTTTAATGTTCAACTCTCACAGAATTGAAGCCAACCCTAAGACGATTCAAGAAATTCGAAACAATTAGGTACTGAAGACGATTAAGCAGGTACATAGCTTAAATGAGAAGGTTGCCACCCTAAGGTGCTTCATCTCCAGGGCCACCGATATGTGTATTCCTTTCTTCGACTTGATCAGGAGAGGGAAGAGGAACTTTGAATGGATGTTGGATTGCATAGATGCGGTTCAAGATCTAGTAGATCACTTAGAGAGACCTTCCATCCTATCCAAGCCATTGGATCATGAAGACTTATACATCTATTTAGTGGTGTTGGTACAGGCCAAAAGAGCCATACTGTTACATGAAGAGAATTAGATCTAGAGGCTAGTATACTATGTTAGCGAGTGATTGACAGGTGTTGACAGAAACTACTCAAAGCTGGAAAAGCTCGTGTATTTCCTATTGATTGCATCATGAAAGCTTCGCCATTGATTCCAAGCTCACCCCATCAATGTCTACCCCGACCGACCATTACGTTAGGTCCTGCAGAAACCTTAGACATCTAGAAGGTTACTCAAATGGAATATCAAACTGAGCCAATTCAATATCACTTATTTCCCTTAAAGAGCTATCCAAGGACAGACATTAGAAAACCTCATGTCTGAATTTGCGTCAGACGACTATTCGAAGTGCAGTGGAGAATGGACCAACATATGGAAAATGTACATGGTTGGAACATCCAATGATCGTTGTTCTAGCGTTAGAATTTTGTTAATGACTCTTGAGGAACGATTAATCTTCTATGCTCTAAAACTCTACTTTCCTACAACAAATAACGAAGCTAAATATGAATCCTAATCGCTAGGTTCAAACTTGCTAGACAACCGGAAGGAGGAAATTTACATATCTTTTGTGATTCCTGGTTAATAGTATGTCAAGTTAGGGAAGTTATCTGGCTAGTGGGCAGCAACTTGCTACTTGTCTCGGTCGGGCCCAAGGGCTACTGGTAGACTTCAAGTATCACACCATTACACACACCCCGAGGCCTAAATAGGAAAGCTAACTCACTGGCCATGCTGCCCAATTCTGGGCATGTGCAATAAACGGGCTTAGTCCTAATTGAAGTACTAAAAGCTCCAAGCATCGAGAAGATCAAGATCGATCGTAGGAGATGGAGCCGGATAAGGAGTCATGGATGACTCTTATGAAAGACTTTATACAATAGGGAATCATTCATGATCAAGGGAATGAAAAATGCCATATCCTACGCAAAGCTACATGTTATTTCATCCGAGAAGGAACCATGTACAAGAAGGGTTTATCCGTTCCTCTGCTTCAATGAATTGCCCACGAAAAAATCTAACAAACATAGAGAGACTCAATTCTCCACAAAGCAGCTCAACGGCAATGGAAGGACAATAACCATTCGAGACATTGAGTAGAATCCTCTCCAATGACCTTTACTAGACATCAATTCAAAGCATGTCACGTACGCAACAAGATATACTTTAGGGGGCAAGTGTTATCCGGCCTTTTGGCTCGGCTATATTCATACTGACTAGACAAGTTAGAATAGACGATAATTCAGGAAGACAGCCCGGAGAGATGATTATTTGGCTCAGAGATCAAATGCGGATGATGATATGAAGCGACAATCAATCGAGGCCAAGAGATAGAGTTTCTAGAATATTCTAAGTATGGAATAATACCTCCTCTAGATAGGGGATCAACGCTTATCCCTTTCCCCAGGGGATCGATACATATCCTCAGTTTTTGTCCCAAACTTGGTAAGATCGACATAGAGTGACAGGAAGGCTCCATGAGGCTACATTTCAAGTTTTAAGTCATTTGAAGTTTGTATGCTCAAGTTATGGACAAATTACTTCATCTAGTAAAAGGGATCTGTACAAATGGGATCGGTATAAAAGGGATCGTCCTTATTCAACTTTCACTACATATTGTAACAATGGTCGGTCAATAATTCAGTATACATATGCTATCAACATGAAACTTGGAGTATAAATTAATTAGAACATGTGAAACACCCCACAGGGATTGCATGGAATTTGGAGCAAGCTGGAGGGGTCAGTACCTATCCACCATAGGGATCAGCTATAAACAACCTTCACAACTATTACAACAAAGATTGATCAATAACTCGAGTTCTACTAATCCAATTAGCATGGAACTTAGAGGCTAAGCATAATATAATATAGAGAAGCTCATTTTGGGATCGCATGGAATTTGGAAGAGATTGAAGGGATCGATACCTATCCCTCTAGATGGTCGACAGAAATCAGAATTCAAGCAACACTACTTCATGGAAAATGTGATATCTCACAAAATGTACGTCGAAATTGCATGAAATTTGGATAGCAAGTAGCTAACATCATTGGGCGTCCCTCATAGAGATCGCAGCCTATTTGGATGCATTAATAGGGATCGGTACCGATCACTATTGTGGGCCCCGATGAGTCTGCAAAATATTTGGATGGCCTTGTCTTGGTCTCTCGAACCATCTGCTAAAATATCAGTCCAATTCATGCATATCTTCCCTTATAAATACCGTGGGCATGGCATCAAAAAATGGTCATATTTTCTCTTCCAAGGCTTTGCCATTTTTATTCTTCACTTTTGTACTAATGGATCCCAACTGACCCAAACATTCTTGTAATCAAAATCAAGTAGAAGATCAATAAAAATATGAAGTGGACATAGGCTAAGATTGCCTGACCGTTATAAAAATCTATATGTTCCTCTAGGATTTTTACTTTGTTTTTGTTTCATTCTTCATTTAATCTCTACTAGATTCTTTTGGGTGTTAATGCCCATTTTTGTCGATAACATTTAGTATATAACGATATATACATAGGGATATATACTTAAGTATATACATTTATATTCTAAAATATGCTTTAAGAAACATGATTTAACACTTTGACGACTCGAGTACAAAACAAGTTTAAACATGTTTTCTTTGACATGATGAGAGGGGACAAGGTGGAGGGCTGAAGTGCCATGTGTGGTGGATGGTGTTGAGGTGGCAAAATAATGTGGAGGGTAGAAATACAATGGTAGATAGGTAATTTTCTTTTTTCTTCTATTTATAAATAGCCTTCCATTTCTTTATTTTTCGTCCTCATCCTTCTATCATATCTTCCTATTATCCGATCTGAATGGAGAAATTAGAGTTTTCATACCGTGTAAATTCCATTGGCTACAACTTAATTTGTATCACTTCTTCAAATTTCGAGCCTGCCAAGGTCAAAAATGTGTTTCTTTCGGACCTATTTTCGAATCCATATTTTCAAGCTCGAAAATACCACTCCTTCTGTTGATTATATCTCCCTTAAAACCTAGTGATTATTTTTCTTGAAATTGTAGAGAAAAAGAATTTCCAACATTCATTTGACCACTTTTCCAAATTTTGAGAGTTACATATCCAAAAATCTAAGAGAAATATTACTAATTTTTAGGTCCAGTTTTGTCAATTCAACATTGTCTGAAGTACCTCCTAGCATTGTATCTACTACCGCAAAACATACCATATATGGATTTTCTATTAAATATACTTTTAATTAAATTAATTAAATAATTAATATATAACATATTACATCAAGTATATAACATAAATAAAAAACCTTTTATTTCGAAAAAGATTGGTTATCGAGTTAGATATATGTAACAATTACATAATTACCCTTAGGGCATACCCCTACATCAATCATGAGTTTTACGAAATGCGAAATGATTATAATTTAATTGTTTCCTACCAATGATTGATCCATAATATTTTCATGATGTAGAGCTCTAAGCTTCTTGGCGTAGGTGTAACGAACGCCTATTAACCCCAAAATGTCGACACTGATACATTCACGGTATTCACGTGTCAAACACCCAAGTGCCTGAAAGACAGATCGTTTAGGTAAAGAAAAGAAAAGGAACAAGAAAGGGGGAACAAAGATATCAGAATCTCACAACTAAATGATATCATACAATAACAAAGTGATCTTTAAAGAGAACTATATGGAAACAATAATCAAAGCAAACTAACCTATCATCAGCCTGAGCAGTTGTAACTGTCTATCTTCACAATTTCCGATATATGTAAACAAAGTAATGTAGCAAAAAAAAACTATGATATGTAATCATCAAGCTCCTCTTCAAGAGCTCCAACGAACATCAACAAAATCTAAAATATACATGGGGCTGACCCGAGAATTATAAGAAAATAACACCCAGATCAGTCTGGTAAAACCAGCATGAGAAACTCAATTATATGGATTTTTTATATTCATAAATATTTTCAAAAATAAGGGAATCTCATAAAATCGCTCCACAAATAACACTGACAGGTTTTTACCTTATGATAACCAAACCATTTCATTGGAAAATCCAATGATATTATAATAATGTCTAGCATGTTGGATATAAGAAATAGTTGTGTTGCAAGTGAGTGTACACTACAACAGTAATAAGTATAAAATCAAAAACTACTATGGTGCATTCGCTAATTATGTAGGGTTTCCATGGAGACACCCTCGGTACTTCGAGGCAGATCTCCTACACAAGGGTCGGAGAATTCCTTTTTGAGCATCGTATATCTCTAGATAAAATATACCATAAGGTTAACACAACTGGCCCAATAATGAACTGAATGGCACCAAGGATCAACAACTTCCACGTGCAACATCTCGACAAGCATACTCTAGATATGGAGTTGTTATACCTTTATGGGTTAGTTAAACTTGAGACTATGAATCCTACTCTGTATTTAGTCATTTCCCAACGTTGAGGCTACATTCGGCATCTTTACAGGAGTCTTCAATACATGAACAAATCTCAAAACTATGCATGGATTCCCATATCTCAATAGATCTTAGAATCACATATGGATTCCTACCTTCTGAATAGATCACGAACCTCTATATGGGTTCGAGCATCTTAATCAGATCTCAAATCTCCATATAGATTCCAGCATCACAAACAATTCCACTCCCAAGAGATGGAACATGTATCTCAGTCTTGAAGTGGTTTTCGATAAGTAGAAGACTTACTGATCTCGGGCACTTAAGACTGAACCGACGAATTTGGTCATTTTCAACAACAATGAGAATGACTGCATATGGAAACAAAGTCCTTATACTTTTTATAAGTAAGTAAACACACAAGCACTATCAATTCATACAAAGCACGATCAAGTCACACAATGAATTTTAACCCCTTTTTAATTAATTTAATCTTTAATAATTAAATCCTTTTCTATTAGTAAAACTCCATTTTAACTAATAAATCTTCTTTCATTAATCAAAAAATTAATTAATTAATACTTCTTTATTAATTAAAATTTCCTTTATATACTTGTTTATATATTTAATTATCCATTTATACTCTTTTCAATACTTTAAGAGTTTTCATATACTTATCTCAATAGTATAAACATATCCACAAATCATTTAACAAGATTTACTTAAAATATAATCAAAGAGATTAAAAACAAACGTTACTCAAACATCGTTACCATAAACCCATTCTCTCTTTTATCCTTAAAACATATACCTTTTCTCTATCTTTGTTCCAAAAGATTCCATTCTTGTTATTATCTTTAAAATTTCATTATTAAAGGTTAATATTTATTTATAATCATTTACTATATTTTTCCACTGAAATTATAATTCAAGAGTTTAAAAACAATTATTACTAAAACACTGTTTACTAAAAACCGAAAATAATTTATAATTACCTTTTAAAGTATTTCTTATTAAGGTGTTAATCACATTTCTAATTGTGGTACTCATTATAATTTATAAAGTTTATAAACAAATGTCACTAAAAACATGGTTTACTACAACCCAACACACTTCACATTTAATCATTATCTTTAAAACTCTCTTTTAAAGATATATTTACATTTATAAGGGTTAAAGACAAGTGTTATCTAAACAATGACACAACAAATCCAAAATAATTTACTCTAAAAAACATCATTAAAGTATTCCCTATAAAATCCAACCTCTTCCAAAACTGACTTGTATAGTAGTTTTGAAGTGGTATTCAGTAAGAAAAACACTTTCTGATGTATCTTCAGTACTAATCAACGAATTTTAGGTTAACTTAATTTCAATTCATTTTGAAATAACCCAAAGCTAGAGGCGATTCGTACCAATACTCCTCACTGGGATCTCATTAGTATAAATTCGTGAAGCTTTTCGTGTACTTCTTAAGTTACGTTTGGTCAAGACCGACAGTCGACTAATTGACTATCGAGTCTCAAGTGCTTGCTTATGGAAATTAAGGTTCGTATGCTTAACACATTTGCTACCTTCCAACATAACTATTCCTCAGTCAAGAGGGAAGCTGGTAGGTTAGAGCTCTATTGCTCTATCCCTACTCGAACATTAATCTTGACTCTCACAAATAGAGAAGGCTACCTCGTTTGGCTTTTAGTGTTAAGCATAGCAATACTAACATTCCATAAACAATCAAACAAAGGTCATTTCATAATGTTACTTTTCATCCCTTCTTATAAAACAATAATCTTTTGAAATTACTTATATAAATAAGTTAAAAACTTTTTAAAATGATATATATGTAAGTGGGTGGGTATATGTGTATAATAGTTTTATTTAATATGGAAATTAAATTTAAAATAAGTTAAGGAAGAAAATTGAATAAAAAGCTCTTACTTTAATAAGAGATTAAAATAGTTTCATAGACTTATATATGAATATAATACCTTCAGAATAGTTATAAATAAGATATGAATAGTTATATGAAATATTACTTTAAAAATAGTTACATAATATTGATTTTGAAAACCTTTACTATTTTAAAGAAATAAACAAGTTTTATTTATAGAAAATAAGAATAACCTTTACTTAAATCTTTAAAATAATTATTTAAAAATATATCAAAATTTCAAACTTATTTTAAAAAACTTATATATCTTTCATAAAACTTCCTTGAAAATATTTCATAAAAATATCCAAGGTAATAACATTTTAAACTTTACAAAAAATTGTTTTTCAAAGTGCATCTATAGTGACCATCACTATATAGACTATAACTTTACTAAATTTGTTTTATAAGAAAAGCTATCAAACTACATTTCTTACTATCTTTTATACTTCTATAAATGTAGAAAGCTTTTTATTTAGAAATAAACTAAATATGGAGTTTAAAAGGTAAGATAAAAGAGAGGGATTGAAAGTGCGTTTATAGCAACTATCGCTATATGGACAATTCTGTATTTAATTCAGTATTAATATCATTCAATCATACAAACATATAAGACTCCCAAATTCAAATCATTTCACAAAGAGGCATGGTATTACATATGTATAATTAATATATTCAAATTCAAATGTTCAAATTTCTAATGATACATGCCCAAATAAACAACATAATCAAAGCCTTCAAAAGTACAACAAATAAACAAATAATATGTTATTCATTGTACACTAATATGGGTTATAACTTTAACTAGTTGGGGTCTACTATTATTAATAGCAAGTAAAATCAACCATATTTTGACAAGAAATTTGACTAGTTTTTAAATTCATTCAAGAAGTGAGATAACTCGTATTTATTCAAACCAAACACTACCAAAATCTCCTTCCATCCAAGCAAGCATCAGAACACTTACTACCTTAACCCAAGCATACGCCCATGACCTCCACCCCCACCTCTGCTCACGGCCAAGCCATCCTTTTCCCACTTTGCTCACGGCTATGAAGGGATCTACCATTACACCATTTCTTTATTTTTTCGATTCTAAACCGTGTTCTCTAAGTTATGTAGAACTTTGTGAAAGTTTGAAGGAGAAAGGAGTTTGTTTGATATGAGTTTAAGAAAGTTAGAGAGGACCTTGCATACATATTTATAGGCTTGAGAATGAGTGGCTAAAGACCAAGAAAACCTTTCCTTAGCCACAAAGAAAAAGGACATCCACCTTTCCAAGCCATGCCATAGTACAAACACACCTTACTTTGTATTAGTCATTCCTTGATTTTAGGGTCCTTTATTCCTCTTTTACTTTTATCAATTAATTCTTAGTTTAATTAATATTTTTTAATAAAAGAGAGATGTTTCATTCTTGTTAATGTGTTCATATGTTACTTTACAAATTCCAAAATATTTATACAGCTGTATTGAACAAAAAGTTAATTTTTAACAAAATGTTGTCCGGTCACATTTTCAGTATTTCTAAAAAGTATATATTTTGCAAACACAATTCAAAAACAATTTTTATAGCATTAGTTATTGTTTTATTTAATAAGGTTATAAATCATTTTTATTCATATTAAATCTAAGGTACAAATATTTAAATAATTTAGATATTTAAATATGAAGTGTTCGAAATTACAGGTCGTTACAATATATCCACTATTTCATGCATTTCCTTTGCTTCTTCTCATAGAATCTCTTCTTCTTGAATTCGGTATCGAATGTCATAATACATTTGAGAAAAGATGAAGTATCTGTTTTTGCATATGGTTACCTGATGTGTGAGAAATGATGAAGTTTATAATGTGATGTTGGAGATGAATGTGAGATACCTTATATAAGTGAATTGGAATTTGCTTTAGTAAAGTTTGACAAATGGGCAGACAATTATTTTAGAGTGTTCTCATCTCAATTTTAATAAGTGGAATAGGTAGACAATTATTTCATTGTGTTTTCATCTCAACTTTAACAATTGGGTATCCCGTACTGATTTCACTTGTTATTATGGAATCTGCTTTAATAAAGTTTGCGGCGTGGGCAGACAATTATTTCATTGTGTTTTCATCTCAACTTTAACAGTAGAGACATTCAGCATCAAAACACTCTTGATTAGTTGGTGGTGGCTCCAGATGGAATTGACGTTAGTCATTGATGAGGAGCGGCATTCATATGGAGCAGTATTGAGAAAGAGAAGTATAGTAACTTCCATGGATATTGATGATTTTCGACATTAATATGCATTTATAAATGTGCATCCTTTAAGGATTAATAAAATTTGTCATCAACAAGGTATGACATTGATTATCGATGGTATTTACAATGAGCGGCATTGTCCTATTGCAGAATTATTGAAGTAGTGTCGACAATCATATAGCCTTCGTAGCAACATATAGGGTATCCTTATATAACAACATTGGTAACAGGTGGTATCAATGATGATTAGTATTAATAAGATGCGACGTTATTGAGTTGCGAAGTCGTATATAATCCTTCATCGATGAGATGCAGCATAAATTATGTCGCTCTAACTTTGATGAATTACGAAATTGCTTAGCGATGTAAGAGATTCAGTATTAATCATCCAACTCTATATGTCCCTTTATTATTGAAATGCGAGACGTAGACCTTCGATGTTGATCTATCTTCATTATTTTGGTATTGGTTCATCACCATTCTTTAGACATTGATTATTTGTAGTATCATCCTTTTATGGCACCGGGTTACTTTGCATCATTGCTTATTTACGACATTTTTATTCTAGCTTCATTGTTGTAGCATTAGTTCCTGTGACATTATTTATCCTTATGACATTACTGGCCTTCGACGTAATACCTAGTGGCATTGATTTATTTGTGATGCCACTTGTTACTCCAAAAATCATCTTTCGACTTAGTCGAAACCATTCCAAGTAGCGAAGAAAAGAAAGCAAGAAAAAAAAAGCACTAGCTAGACCTTTCAAAAGAGTTGAAGGGATGCTACCGTCAAAATCTGGAAGCTTTAGGATTTTTTGATGGTGTTGGAAGATTTCTCCAGGCAATATCCAGAAGATTCTTACCTTTCGAAGGAGATGAAGGAGTCGAAAGAATCCTTCCACCTTCGTTAACAATCTTTTGATATATGAAGACCTTTTGATTAAGTCGAATCCATACCTTCCGAAGACAATGAAGAATAGCTCTTTGAACATGCGCCAAACCATTCGAAATCAATGGTTCCACCTTCATTCAAACTGCTTGAAAGCAAGTATTATCCTAAGTAACCCATTCGTAAGCTATTGTAAGCCTTTCGAATCGGTCGAAAGCAACATGGTCCAGAAGGGTTCTACATCAGATCAGAAACAAGAGCATAGATGTAACCAACATCATCAAAACTAATGAACAAAGGCTATCGACAAAGTCAGAAGCACTCGCAAGACAACTCAAAGAAGAGGAGCGCAACCTTACCTTTCGACATAGGTAACAACATGTTTAAGTCTTTCGACAACCACCTTTCGACCCAATCGAAAGCATCAGGGTCGAATGGTACTGATCCGCATTTATAAAAAAGACCCAAGGAGTCATATTTTGGGGATCCGATTCTTCTCATTCTCAACTTGTATACTCTTAAGTAAAGTGTTGTAACCCTAATTACAAAATTTATTTAGGGATTTTAAGGAATAAAGCCACCCTTTACTTACGAAGGGGAAGTTTCATATATTTTTGATTACTTTATAGTTCCATTAAGGTGTTTGTTGGTTTCATTCTTATATTTCAAGTTTCGCCTGCATCGAAAAGTCATTGTCGACACAGTCGAAACCTAGAAAATTCTAATTACTTCAATTACCTATCTCAACCTATCTTCCTTTGAGCCGTAGCTTTTGACAAGGTTGAAACTTGGCCACAGTTTAATAAAAACCTTCAATTAACACAAGGAGTCAAAAGACTAAGCTTTCGAAAAGTTCAAACCCTATCATAGAATTAATGTAACTTGAGATTTCCAATTCAAATACAAGGAGGGAAAGTTCACATTTTTCGACAAGGTCGAAATCCCCAATTTTAAACCTCAACCTAAGTCTTAGTTATCAAACTATTAAGGCCTCCGACAAGGTAGTGTCCAACATTATCGAAAGGAAAGATTTCGAAAGAGGTTCCACATTAACTCTACTAAGTCGAAAGGTCATTAAGCAGGAAAAACAACCCCTTTCGACGCAGTCGATAGGTCGATCTGAGTAATTCCAACTACCATAGCTTATTCAAGAGGAAATTCGAAAAGATTCTTTCTACCTTCTTTACTCTACTTACCTAAAGTATATTTCTCATTCCTTAGCAAAACTTTTGGGTGTTGACAAGAAATCTTATTAATATCTTTGGTGCTAGAAGGAGGGCTCGAACCACCAACTTAGATAAAGCCCCAACATTACTACCCTCTAACTCCACTTAATCCTATCCCAAGATCATCTACTATGGTCTGATCATGGCCAGGAAAATCATAAGATCAGAACAAGGATCTTCTAAACCATATTTGATAGGATTCTCCCCAACAACCATCAGAATTCCAATTAGAATGAAGAGAAAAGGCTCAAATTAGAAGCTTTAAGAATCATAAAACAAAAGAAAGCGGAATCATGATCCTAAGAAATGGAGTTTAAATCCTTTTCATGTTGGCCCCACCTACATCTTTGCACTAGGAAAGAAAATAAATGGATGCGACAATGTCTTCAATCAAATGAGAAGAACAATCCAACACTATTCAAAAGGCACAATCTTTAAAAATAGATAATAGATGATTACAATGCCTTTGCACATAAATGGCAACCAACTACAGTAAGATCTCTTCCAACTCAAGAAACTCAATGGGTGGCAAAAAGAAAAGCAATTGAAGAGTGTGAAACAATAAGTTAAAAAGCCATCAATAAGAATCAAGTTTCAAGCCTAGCTTCCAAAAGAGTGCAAATTGAAAACTTCCATAGAGAATGTCGACTTGCTTACTAAGGAAGATCTTAAATATTGGCCATCATAAAAAAAGAAACCAAAACATGAATGGAATCTAGGAGGATCCTATTGTCATTACCATATGATGAATGGCTATGAAACCAACCATTGTAGAGCCCTGGAGGGGATGATCATAAACTTCTTCCGTTAAGGAAAAATTCATGAGTTTGTAAAAAGAATTTGAGAACAATAAAGAGCTACCTTTCATAAAGAGAAAATCTATGAGGTTGGGAGTGAAATGCACCTTATATTTGGATACTACCAAGATGGTAGTCTACCTAAGATGGTAGAAAAGCCTCTGTCCGCGCGTCAGGGCAGAGCACCTCTCGGAGGAAGGTCGGGTAAGCCTTTAGCCGTGCCATAAGATGGCCAGGATGAAGCACTGGACAAGCCCTTAGTCACGCCTCTGGTCGGGTAAAGGCACTTCCTGAAGGGAGGACGGAGTAAGCCTTTATCCGTGTCATAAGATGGCTAGGTTAAAGCACTGAACAAGCCCTTATCCATGCCATGTTATGGCCAGGGTAAGGTACCTTCTAGGGGGAGGATGGAGTAAGCCTTTATCTATGCCATAAGATGGCCAGGGTAAAGCAACAAATAAGCCCATGTTCGTACCACAAAAGGGCCAGGGTAGGGAGCCTACTGGAGGGAGGTTGGATAAGTCCTTGGTGTCATCCCATAAGATGAGGTAACCAAGAACACCGGACATTAATGGGCTAAGACATCCAGGCCCAAGAATAGGCCCAACAAACAATGGACTAAGATGTCCAAGCCTAAGAAGAGGCTCATTCTATAATGGAATGAGACGTCCAAGCCCAAGAGGAGGCACATTCAGCAATGTACTAAGATGTCTAAGCCCAAGAAGAGGCTTATCAAATCATGAACTAAGATGTTCAAGCTCGAGAAAAGGCATTTCTGATTATGGACTAAGGCGTCAAAGCTCAAGAGGAAGCTAATCAAATTACATCTATGCAAGACCTGAAGGATTCACACCTTAAAGGAGTAGAACAGAGCTCCACTTATTAATACCTGAATTTGGGTTTTGAGTCACTAATATTTAAATCTTATCAATTAATACCCGAATCAAGGTTTTCGAGATTTTCATTTCTAAATATCATCTATTAATACCTGAATCTGGGTTTAGGGTTTCTCATAAAAGAATTTCCTTAATACCCAAATAAGGGTTTCGTGACACTCATTTCAGCACTTCATTTACTAGTGCCCAAATCTGGGTTTCGGGTCTATATCGATCATTGATATCATTGAATACCTGAATCTGGGTATCGAGACAACTACTTATTTGATCCCTAATCTGGGTATAAAATTTTGATAGTGGATTTCTATCACAAATGCCCGAATCTGGGTCATAAAATACTCTCCAAGAGATTATTATTATAAGTTTTCGTTAATAGCCGAATCTGGTCTCAGATTACTGAGTTTTCAAATTTCACTAAAGCCCGAGAATGAGTCCCCGAGAGTCTATTACAAATATTCAGACAATGGTTTCTAAATTCAATTCCTTGTCAACTATCTTTTGAAAAATTACTATCTAATATTATACTCTTTTGATAAGGCGGAATTACCTATCAACAAATTTCAAATATTCCAACCAAATGGTTGAAGTTAAATTCTCGAGTATTTCTCATCATGGTTGGAAATGAGATTTGTATGTTTAATATAAATCATCTTTCATGCAATTAATGGTTTTTTTAATTTAAGACAATAATATACATAGATAGGTATGTTAATTGCAAGCTAATAATTAGAAATATGGTTTGCTTCATACTTTTTAGGTAAATGAGCACAATAAAGAGGAATAAAAGATTTAGCAAATTTGAAAGTAATGAATGAGCTATTGAACAAAATTTCAGAAGTGACATTACAGAAAATGATTACAAATCAAGTGATATCTACAAAACTAATATGATTTACATAAGTCATGAGATAATTTATAAAACTATGAAGTTATTCATACATGTACAAGACGAGTTTATTTATATCAAACATACAAATAGATTACAAATCTTTTGCAGCCTTGTCATGAGTCTCGGCAACTGAAGGATCCACTACATGATGAATCGCAGTGTAGAGAACTTTCAATTTCGTTTCTTTCCTCCTTACTCTGGCTTCATCATCGATTACTTCAATGTTAGTCTTTAAAGCATAGTTAAAGGCTCTATTCGCAGCCCTAAGGGTCTTGTTATTCCTTTCTAACTCTACGATGCGCTTCTGAAGGAAGTAATAATCGTGTTCAAACTTTTGATTCTTAGTAGCATAATCATTGATAGTCTGAGAATATTTTGCCTTCTATTGCTCGTCAAAATACTTGGCTATTTTGAATTTAACTTTCTAACACCAATTCCCCACAACATTCTCATCTAGGCCTAGGGGAGGGTTGAGCATAGTAAGGAATTTTTGGGCCACAAGATGTGTTGACCTTGTAGGTTTAGTAATCGAATGAGTAGCGCGAGGGATCGGTAGATCAATACTTGAATTTTTATCCCCCATGATAAATTCCAATGAATCACACTGTGCCTGACTATCCTTCAGTTTTAACTCCAAGTCACTAATTCGTTGAATAAGCTCTGACATCTTGTGATTGAAGTCAATTGAGGGATTTGTCTTCACCTGTCACTTTAGTGTGGAAATTGTTTCATCCTTACTTTTAACTTAGCCTCAAGATAGGCCATTTGAACCTTTTGTTTGCTGTTAATGGTTTGCTAAAGAAAATATCTTTTATTCCATTTCAAAGCTTCGATATTACCACCAAAGTGTTCTAATAAAATATCGTCACTAAGCATAATCCCTCCTCTTGATTTCAACAATTTCTCTCTAAGAACATCGATGCGTGATGATAAATTAAAGGAAAGAGAAACTACAGATAGTTGTAGCTACTATTTAAGCAAAAGAAATAAAACAGAGTCAAAATCAGAATGGAAATTTTCTTTATTATTGCAACAAAGGACTACAATTCAAACAACAACGAAGTCAAAAAATACAATAGACAATTGATTGACGTCTTGAGCTAGGAACTACATTTATAATTTTCTCTAATGAATTGGTGGAAAGATTAACTTTAGAATCAAAAGGAATATTTAGACCTTAAGAAGTTAACACTAGGGGACATTTTCTATAGTCCCACTTCCCAACTGAGGACTATCACGGTCGCAAATTAATTTTGCATGAAATGCCCTGATTTCTTCAAGAAATGTCACTTTTCCATCACCAAGAAAATCAAACCGAAGTCGAGGGTATTCCAAGTAAAGTTTTTGCAAATCTCTAATAAAGCAGTATCTTGTAAATTTTGAAGATTTTAAAATCGATGCTATTTAAGGATAAAATCGTCTCAATTTGATATATTGGCTTAAATGGTCTTTAGAAAAAAGATGACCTAATGAACAGTTACATTGAAATAATATAATAAAATGGAGCTAAGTATAAAAGGAAAAACTAAGACAAATATTTATAAATCGATAAAATGTTACAAGTTACAACTATTCAATTGGTTCATATAATACATATTTAGAAAATAATTCAAATAAAATTTGTTCTTGTACTTAAGTTTTTCTAGGGGGAGATCTTAAGGATTTGGTCTGACAGGGGTA
Source organism: Allium cepa (assembly GCA_030765085.1). Taxonomy (NCBI): domain Eukaryota; kingdom Viridiplantae; phylum Streptophyta; class Magnoliopsida; order Asparagales; family Amaryllidaceae; genus Allium; species Allium cepa. The sequence goes on along the minus strand of CM060945.1, from coordinate 992,797,815 downwards.
ACTTACAATAAGCTCCAGGCAGCGGGTCAAATGCGAACTCATTCAAGTATCTCTTATGAAAGCATCAGAGTAAACCCCCTCTAAATTCATCTAAGTATGAGAAATCAATTATTGAGTGTCTAAGATTTATATAAAAAGTTGACTAAAATGTCTCTCTCTTTGATCAGCATCCAAAATAAGGTAAATAACTCCCCATTTTCCTTTAAAAAAGTGTCGTACGGAGGTGCTCTCTCTTTAATAAGGGGGCAGCTTTTGTTGTTTTAAAGACGCTAGCACCAAGGCACTCTATCGAGCCTATGATACTTATCGAAGAGTATATTATGCTCTTTTATCTGTTTGTCTAACTCCTTATATAACTTGTTAATTTCAGCTTGTTTTCTCTAAAGTTTTGTTTTATAAGGGAGGATGAACTTCTTCCTTACCTAAAAAGAATGATTTACACTATTATAACCTTCGAAGAGAAAGATATTTAAATAGAGAATCCCATACCTATGATATTGGGACAGAGGTCTAGGAAGCCTGTTCTTTCCCTTTAGGCTCTTTAACATTAACGGGAGAAGGCTCATCCTCCTGATGAGAAGAAGGCCTAAAAGATTCAGGCAGAGTAGTTGTAGGAGGAGTGGGCTTTTTTTATGAAGCTTTGGTGTTATCATCCCCATCCTTATCAAAGGCTTCTTGGTAAGCTCTGCCATCTCCGCTTGGGCCCTAACCACCAGCAAGGTTTTCGTCGTTGTCGTCATTATCATCGCCATCATCATCGCCTTCTTCCATAGCGGCATCATCCTGTCACGCTCATCCTTAGAGTCTGATTCAATATCAAAAGAGGAGACATCAAAGGAAATGATTTTAGAAGCATCGATTTCATCCTCATCTGCAGGTCCAATCCCTTGCTTCATTTGATCGATCTTTCCCATTACGCTCTCAACCAAGGCAAAATCAAGCGAAGGGAAACCGAAGTCAGGACACTTCTTGAAGTTGTTAGCATGGTCAAGCATGAGGGCTTCTCAATTGGAGTTCAGCAACATTTTCCTAAGAGTAGTACCAATAAATTGAGACACTTGTTGCTTAGCATCGTAAATGGTGTTAACCGCGAGTTTCAGTGAAGCCTTGGTTCTCTTTAATTTTTCCTTCAAAGAAATTTCCTTGACGATTAAGCGAGCTTTTTTATCATCATCGTTTAAAGTAAGCTCCAGAGCAAACTTTTCATCAGTAATGAGTTGATGGGCCTTTCTTTCTGCCAAAAGATCAGTTTCTGCTTGAGCAAGAGAAGCCGTTAGTCATTCCAATTCTAAAGTTGCTTCCTCTTTGGCCATAGAAAGTGTAGATACTTAATTCTTAAGGGCCAAGATTTCCTCCTGGGACTTAGATGATTCAAGGGAAGATCTGGATGCATGTTCATGAAGAGTTAACCAACTCTTAAAAATATGAAAGAGGAAATGTAACATAAGTTAGTGATTTAGGAAAAACCAATGATGATAAGATCAATTAAAGTGGAACTTACCAGAAGTTGTTGTTATATTAGAGAGTGATAGTGCCCTGCCAAATCTGGAACGGAAGAAGGCAGGTGAATTGAAGTGAAGGACTTTAAGTGAAGGATAGACTCGATCATCTCTTTGAAGTTGATGGCAGAGGGAGAAGAAGTCGATGGCTGAGAAGGAATGTGCTTTTTAGTAGGGGACATATTCAAAGCCAGTTGCATTTGTGCGAGAGCAGCTAGCGAGTCTGAAACAGAGAAGCGAGAGAAGGGATCAAATGCAATAGGGGTTTTCACTGGTTTGTCTTTGGAAGCTTCCACAATTGGGCTCTTTGGAGCTTTGTCAAAAGATAAATGCTCATCTTCGTTCTACATCTATAACTATAGCAGCCTTCTTTGGAGGCTCTATTTCAGAAGATTCCATTAACTTCCTTTTCAAAGCCTTCTTGGATTTGGTGAGAGATTCAATGATGGATGGTGCTTCATAGGTTGTAGGAGGGGTAGAGGCATCGCTAACAAACTTTTCAACATGAGAAGCAACAAGAAAGAGTTCAAGCAGATTAAAAGTCAGCAAAATAATTTAGAAAATGATAGGAATGGAAAACAAACGTTACACCTAAATTTTACTAGATTAGTTTGAGAAAATGGGTGACATAGGAGAAAAGAGTTCGAAATCTCCTGGGAAGACGAAGCGTTTTCCTTTTGAAGTATGTTGGATCAAAGGGGGTGGTCCCAAAACCCTTTGACCAGGGAGAAGAAGAGAATGGTTCCTTAGGTTCGATGGTATCAACTTTTTCAGTTGATTTCCTCTTTTAGTAGAAGCCGCGATCAGAGATTTCACCATTCTTTTGTCTACTTAGTTAAGTTCCTTGGCAGGAGAACCTAGTATGAAATAAAGATTAGATAAGAGAAAAAATAAAATGGAAGGAAGATAATGAAAATTTGAACTTACGTGGTGAAGAAAAGATCCCATTGATGTCTGGGAAACATGAGACAAAGAAAAACTGGTTCTCCTAGTCTTCAAACTTATTGACCCCATCTGATATAAACTTCTTAGAGGGGTTAGCTCTTAAGATATGATGATTAAGAGTGCAAAGTTTGATTAATCGAGTCAAGTAGTTCAGTACATTAGCATTTAGGGAGGCGAAGTCCTGACTACAGTGCTGTCAGCTCCAAAATAAAAGCTAGATGTATATGTTTGGAGATAGCTGAATTGGAGCAATTCCAAGATGTGAAAGAAATCTGAAGAAGAATTCAGGAAAGGGAAAGAATCCTCCATGCCATATGTGGATGGCGGTGTAGGTAAAGAACCCTTCAGGAGGGTTGTTGATAATATCAGTCTCCTTAGAAGGAATGACTTAGGTACAAGTAATACCAAAGTCATCAAGGATTGCATTGACTTCGCCGAGTTGATATAAGAGAATGTTTTGAGATAACTTCAGCCTTCTTTGGAGAGCTCATGATTTTGCTAAGTGAAAATGTTTTGGTTAATTTTTTTTGTTAATTAGGAATGTAGCATGCTTTCAAGAATTAGTCAGAAAACCTACCTGAATCACTTAAACATAAATCGTAAAGTTAAAAGTCAAGAACATTAGGCTTTTGACAGAATCGAAAGGAAAAGGACATCAACACTTGGCAAGAACATCTCAACATTGTCGAAAGCTTAAATAAGAGTGTTCCTTGAGCTATCGACAAGGTCAGAAGGATAAGAAAAATATTTGTTCAGTTAACACTTTTCAACTATGTCGAAAGCTCTACAAAAACCAAAATGCTAAAAGGAGATAATCAAGATTAACTTAAGAACTTGAGTAAAAATATACACAATAAACATTTCACAAACAAGATAGCAAGACCATTCGACACTGTCAAAACCAATAATTTTGGTTTCCTAAGAAAAATACAAATGTCGTTGAAACCTTACAAATTAATTGGGTCGAAAATCCTAAGTTAAACTTTTGCATACTTTGAACGTTTTGACAATGCTGGAGAAAGGTAACTCTAGAGTGTATCGACTCATTAGATTTAAATGGTGTCGAAAGGGTAGAAGGGATATGACGGTTCCAAAGGTAAACTAGAAAGTATGGATTGCAATCAGCACTAAGGTTTCGACTAGTTCGAAACATTTTGCTTTCGAAAGGGTGACTACACTCTACTTAACTACATATCCTTTCGACAATGGTGATCAAATTCGCACCTCAACACCTTTCGACCTCATCGAAAAGGGCTAAGGAAGCAAAAACAAAGTTGCCGCCTCAATTCCTTTCGAAGGGGTAGAAAGGTCATTTTGTGGCGCCAATTTTTCACCTACACATTTGAAACTCCCGGGTGAAGAAAACAAGTTTTACCGCCTTCCCCAAACTGATTGCAAATCTAAGATTTCAAATTTATTAAAGTAAGTAAACAAAAATAAGAAAGTAGATGTTAAAAACAAGATAAAATAAAAATAAAATAAAATAAAATAAAAATAATGTGGATTTCAACAGGAATCGATCTTCTTCAATTTCATAAGTATAAAAATTATTATTAAATTGGAAATTTAGATTCCCTAAAGAACAACAGAAATTGTAAATATCAAAGTAAAAATCCAAAACAAGAAGCAAGATCTATCGATTCATAAGAATGAATTTAAGAAAAATTTCTAAGTAAGTCAAACTAAACCCACTCTCAAAAAGTCGAAATTCAAATATTCTAAGGTCGAAACTCAATTTTGAAATATAGAAAAGCAAAATTTGATTAAAACTAGAAAAACAAGAATGAATCTAAAATTTTGATTTAGATTTGATGTTTATTTTGATCTCTGGAAGTGAATAGAAAGTTAGAGAATTTTTAGAACTCTTTTACTCGTGTTCAAATTTATGATTGCAAAAAAGTGAATGAGGAAGAAGGAGGAGAAGCGTATTTTATAAGAAAAGTCGCCCAGAATTATCAGTCGATAAATAAGATTCGAATAAACGGCCCAGATCCACGTGGGAAGAAGTGCCAAGAAGCTTCTAGGTTTCGACAAAGTTGAGTTGAAAATTCAAGTGTATCCCCTCGCGGGGGCAAATGTTACTCCAAAAAACACCTTTTGACATAGTCGAAACTATTCTAAGCAGAGAACAAAAGAAAGCAAGAAAGAAAAGCACCGGCTAGACCTTTCAAAAGAGTTGAAGGGATCCTACCGTCAAAGCTTGGAAGCTACAGGACCTTTAGAAGGTGTCGGAAGATTTCTCCAATCAATATCCAGAAGGTTCTTATCTTTCGAAGGAGATGAAGGAGTCGAAAGCATCCTTCTGTCCTCATTAACAACCTTTCGACTAGATGAAGACCTTTCGCTTAATTCGAAGCCATACCTTCCGAAGACGATGAAGAACAGCTCTTTGAACGTGCGCCAAACCATTCGAAACCAATGGTTTCACCTTCATTTAAACTGCTTGAAAGCAAATATTAATCTGAGCAACCCTTTCGGAAGATATAGTAAGCCTTTTGAATCAGTCAAAACCAACATGGTCCAGAAGGGTTCCGCATCAGATCAGAACAAGAGTACAAACGTAAACAACATCATCAAAACCAATAAACAAAGGCCATAAGTCGGAAGCATTTATAATACAACTCAAAGAAAAGGAGCACAACCATGCCTTTTGACAAAGGCGGAAACATGTTTAAGTCTTTCGGCAGTCACCTTTCAACCCGTCGAAAGCATCAGGGTCGAAAGGTGCTGACTCGCATCTATAAATAAGACCAACGGGGCCACATTCTGGGGATCCTATTATTCCCATTCTCAACTTGTATGATCTTAAGTAAAGTTTTGTAACTCTAATTACAATATTGATTTAGGGATTTGAAGTAATATAGTCATCCTTTACTTGCAAAGGGGAAGTTTCATATAATTTGGTGCTGAGAGGAACCTAGTACTGAGAGCTTTTGTTTTTCTTTTTATCCTCCAAGCTCCATACACCTAAACTGTAATCTCAAGTGATTATGATCAAGTGCTTTTCTCTAAGATTGACAAGCAACACTATGAATTGTCATACTTTTATCATGTGCGACCCGAACTGGTAGTATCCTACCTTGGACATTGCCTCACGTGCCTTGTCATACTTTTGTCCCTAAATGAGACTCCTACGATTTTGGTTTAGTGTTGTCGTATCATGGCACATCCCTATCCACCGATCGTTTAACTGGTGTTTTATATGCAAACTATACGACAATGCTTAAAAACGCATTAAGGGGGGTCAATATAAAACCTTAACGCTAAGAAAATTATTTATTTTATTGCTTAGACATCATATATGTAGTGTATTCTACTACATATAAATATTTTGACAGATCCTTAGGAGATGAAAAATCTCGTACATCTCTTGAGTTATCACATGCACGTTATACACTGGATAGGGGATGTGAAAACCTGTAAGCATCTCTAACGCCACGACACTCATGTTATACGCGATTTCGATTTGAGTCACATAAGGATATTTTAGTCCAGACTCGAGTTTTTTATTCTTTTCATTACGCTCGGGTCAGTCCTGAGTTTTTCAGCTTATTGAAGACTTACTCTGGACGACGAAGATGAAGATTTGGTATCCTATTACTATTATTATCCCTGCATCATGTTGTCTACTGCATTACTGATTTATTCTCGATGTATTTATAACTTTGATAAATGTTGTATTGAATATAATCAAAAATATTGTATAACATCTTCACGAACTGTTTATTTGATTATTATATTTTGTCGTTCCACCGTGAGATTCTGTGTTTGTTTTCTTCTTCTTTTCTTATTTTTCTCAATTAACCCCATTGATTATCTATATTTCGTATTGTTTAATTTGGACATGCGTGAACTATCGTCGATTTAAACCTTCCGAAATGTGGGTCTTTACATTATTGTTAAAAAAATTATATTACCTAGTGACGGTTTCAATATGAGATTCAAATCTTAAATCGTAAAGTTTGAAATTTGAATCAAAATGGGATTTGAATTGTGAATCTAAATCTGAGTGAGATTCAAATTGTAACTATATAAAAAGAGTATACTTATTTGTGAAATTCTATGCTCTTTTTTAATTACTGAAATAACATTTGTAAAAATCAAGTGTACTTATTTGTAACATCTCCTATCTTGAGGCCAAAAGCTAAGCACTATAGATGCTGCAGTTATCCGTAGTATTAACTTCTAATAACAAAATACAATAATGCTAGATACATTGATATAACAGAAACATAGGGATATGGAAAAAAAATTTAAACAAAAACAAACATCTCAATCCATTCCAAATCACATTTCAAATTCATTACGTAATCCCAAATACGTTAACCACGTTCAGAGAAATATAATTATTACAACATATGCCAAAAGCAACATATGAAGATGCCACCTTGGATGATCAGAGTACATAACTAGGCAAGCAAATATCTTTGCCTTTACAACCAAACACAGCAAAACCAAAATAGAAAAATCTCTAAATAGCTATGGGCTGACTAATAACCTATGTAATGTTTATGGACTCCCTGTCAAGTTTCAAGTTTTTATGGGCTATCTATTAACCCGTTTAAATTTGTGGACTCCCTGTCCTATTTTATTGTTTTCATGGGGTCACTAAGAACCTATTGGCCTCTGCCAATAACTTCATTATTTCCAGAAGTTTTCGCAACTCGATCATGTATGATGGAATCATCAAAGATTTTATCTTTTCTAACTCTATCCATAACTCACTAGAGGCTTGGGACCAAAAGAGAAGATGGATACGAACGAGATATCCAGCAACAAGAAGAAGGAAAAGGATTGAATAGAGGAACTCGATAGATGTTATGATATTGAAGTACAGATTTCAAAGCATATTTATTTAGGTAATTGATTTTGCAAGAATTTGTAAAATATATATGCATGAGATAAAGAAGATAAGTCCCAATAAATATTATAATTTTTGTTCCTAATACTAAAATTAGCATTATAAAAAATATTATAAAATGACTTTTTTATAGTCGAAATAAAGTTCTTTATTTTTTGATTTGTCATTTCAATTCCTTCTTGATTTGTCTTATCATGCTAATAATGCCTTTATGGCCAATGCCAGAGTTTTGGAAGAGTAGTTAGTCCGATAAGAAAGGCAAAATAGGAGTATCATCTGGTGAAGCTTGCACTTCTGGTTTCTTATATTAAGTCCTAATAACCACGGGTACTTGGAAGACTATACCGGTATACTAAGTGGTCTTTGTTGAGAAAAGGACCATTACTTTCAAACATGAGGAGGGTATTTTATTACTCGATGTCATTAGCTGACTGAGGGAATAGGGTTGCCGGACCCCCAGGAGGAACCAATGAAACGATATCAATTGAAACCCTAGATCTTCGAATTGAGAGAGAGAGTGACATCAAGAATTCTCTCTATTTCTTAGATTCATGGATCAAATTCGATTCACTGGGATTTTTCACTCACATTTTTTTCCACCAAGAATGTTTTATGAAACTCTCTCTGCAATGGAGCTCTCAACTAAAATTTGTTTCCGAGTCAATCTCCTCAGTTTCCATTAACCGGAAGCTCTTTATTATTTATATATCATTTATTATTTATATATCGATCGATACAATATTAAAAAATATTAAAAAAATATGAAAGTAATGCTTTGTCACACTGACTTTTATTTATATGAGGTAATTCATAGACCATGCATATTGGAATTATATATCATTGATATTTTTATTCTCTCTTAATCCAGAAGTACCGGTGGAGGCCCAAAAAACCACTCGACTTCATACATCTGTAACAGTTACAATGGTATGGTATTGTTGAAATTGGCTTGAACATGAATAACTCCTTTTGTTATTCTACGTCTAGTCTTACATAAATTAATACGCCTATTCCTACGCGAACCAATTCTTAGTATAGGTTTTGCCATATTTTACCATCTTATAAATATGGGATCACACTCCACCAAAATTCGTATTTTATATTCAATATTTCAACTATTTATTCAATGAAAAATTGAAACATGAGAATTCTCTCTAGGGATATATACATAAGAGAGAGACCTGTCTCGGTATTTGGGTAACAATTTGTGTTTTGGGGTTTACATATACACATATATGTTGTTATAATTGAAATAAAAAAGTATTTTTACTGAAAAAATGAGATTAGTTATAAATCGGTCTTAAATCAATTTTCTTTTCCCATTCAAGGAAATAAAATTTTATCTCCGATAAAAATTAAAATTGAGGAACCATTCACCAATTTCACAGATGATTATTCATCTGCTTTCTAAAGAAATCGACGAATTTCTTGGGAATCCTACAAGATCGATTCGTTCTTTTTGCTCTGATAGATGGTCAGAACTTCATCTGGGTTCGAATCCTACTGAGAGGTCCATTAGAGATTGGAAATTTTTAAAGAAAAAAAAAGTTGTTTCTTTTGTCTCTTCCAAGCGATTAGAAAATAAAGAAATGGTTGATATATTCAAGATAATTACATATTTACAAAATACCGTCTCGATTCATCCTATTTCATCAGATCCGGGATGTGATATGGTTCCGAAGGATGAACCAGATATGGATATTTCCAATAAGATTTCATTCTTGAAAAAAAATCATTTTTTGATATATTTCATCTATTCCATAATAGGAAAAAAGGGGGATACACATTACACCACGATTTTGAATCGGAAGAGAGATTTCAAGAAATGGCAGATCTATTCACTCTATCAATAACTGAGCCGGATCTGGTGTATCCCATATTCACTATCATGAGATCCTTTCTTGTAGGTGGTACAGTCATAACTTTTCTTCCTTAATTCAATTCAATATTCCATGAATTTAGCAAAATGAAGTTGATCAAAATGCAAAATTTAATAACTAAATAAAAAATTCAAACCAATCTTAAACTTAAAATTAACGAGTTTTTGACCCCCGAATACCCAATTGGTTAATCAATTTCTTATAACATACTCGATTTTTCTTTGACAAATAATCCAACAGCCGTTGACGTTTTCCCAGAATTATTCCTAGACCTCTTTATGATAAAAAAATCTTTTTTATGTAATTATAAATGTGAAGTAAGTCTTTGTATCTTATTAGTGAAACTAAATACTTAAAATTCAACAGATCAATAAATTTTTTCTTAGGCCCATGAACATCAAATAGTTGTTTCATTTGATCCAGCTAATCGAAAAGACCAACTTTTTGGCAAGGTGATAGATAAGAGCATCCTTAATTTCTCCAATGAGAAAGGAATTTCGTAAGCCTACCGAACTTGTGTAAATTAGACCAGGGGCAAGCGCTCTCTATAGAGCTTTCTTGTGAGCCAGGTTGCTTATTATTATGCTTCTTGGTGTTTGGATCTTGTGAAACGCATTCCGTGTTCTTATGCACCTCCTTATGGTCGCCTTAGTCATGGTATCATGAGGTAGAACTTTAGCGGTGTGGAAGGAAATACCATCTTCTCGGCTGCTTGGGGGACTGCTTTATAGTTTATCTAGAGAGGTATCCAGTATATTAATTAGGGACTGATCCAGTATATTTAATCGAAGATGTGAAATCTACGTGAACTCATTCGGATTTGCCCTTAGTAATGAAAGAACCACATTCATCTAGGGGATTTCACTTGGAAAAGAAAATGTTCCATACTAATGGATTCGGGTCCATAACCATGGGTTCTAATGCACGAGATCTTGTAGCACTTATCAATGAGGCCCTATCAATTAGTATTACACAGAAGAAATCAATTATAGAAACTAATACAAATAGATCCGCTCTTCATAGACAAACTTGGTATTTGCGATCCCAAGTTAGATCGATTCAAGATGAGCTTGGTCTTACTTCACCGTCGAGAAACGAAAGAAGACTTCAATATCCAAGCTTAGCTCAGATGTGGCATGCTTCTTTTTGGGTGTGAAGCAGTGTCAAACAGAAATACCCAACAAGCATAAGCATTAGCTCTCCTTAAAAAGGAGGTGATCCAGCCGCACTTCCAGACCAGATCATAAATTAGTAACTGCATCCAATCTACAAAAAGTCCCAATTATTTCAAACTTTTTGGATATCTTATTTATGGAATCCCTATGTATAGGATCAAACCTTATTCCATGATATTTTCATAAGATTCCTCTTTCTTATTCTTAAGCAAGTCCTCGAGTCTGATTCTGTAGACAAATTTACCTCTTGGAGGTAGATTTGTTGTGTTTCCTTAGGTCGCTTGCAAGAAAACTATCTATAGGAGGCTTTGATCATTCAAATTGACTCGGGTGCTATTAAATCAGTGATTCGGACCGCCTTCCTTAGCTTTAGAGTTTAGAGTTAGGAATTTCAAAATTCTTCATTCTATAGATAAGGGTCTAAAACTTCTGAAATTCTACTTTACTAACACAATTGAAGAGGTCAGGTCGAATGAAGAAGGGTAGACTGAGAATCCGAACTCTTATGCCTAAGAGCCATTGAAAAGTGTTGTGTATTGAAGGAAGGTAATTTAGTGATCCAATCAGCCTGAATCAGGCATTTTCCAACTAATATGGAAAACAACTATTGAAATTGCATTGTACATCCAGAATAAACCTAAAAAGACATGATCCCAGGAAGATACTTGACATGTCCCCCCCCCCCCCTCTTCCAGGCTCATCGTAAGGGAAACAAAAACTGAGATTTGCTTTATCGGGTATCAAATGGGAACTACGAGCAATCAATAATACAGTTCGGATCCTAAATGTAAAAATAAAAGAAGGGGGACCCCCTCTTCATCGAAAGAAATAAGATTGTTGCTGACACAATAAAAAAAGAACTAAATTAACCAAATTTTTCTGATGTAGAGACAATCAAGAAAGCTGCATAAGTGAATATATAACCTATAGAAAATGTGTCTTTAGCGGATCTATTGATAGAAATTAATCGTTTATTCCATGATGCTTTGTCATTCCCTTTTTTTTAATTATAGTTAAAATCATATTTTATTTTGGAGAATAGAAATGGAAAAGAGGTTCCTGTATAGGATAAAAAATTCCACAAAATCATACCCGCTTCAAGTAAAGTAAGAAGTACCCCGGTTATCCAGTCCCCTAAGCCTTTATTCCGGGAGTCTGTCCCTTAGTGAAACCAGAACAAGAACTTCATTCATATTATTTTATCGAAGTCTCCATCCGAGGCTAGGTACCTAATCTCCCAAAAAGAAGACTGAGGGTCGTATCAACCTGAATCATTTCTTAGCCTTGACTTAATAGATGCAAGAAATGCTCTCACTTATCTTGCAGTTGAGAATCGGATGCTAACCTTTGACACCGAATCCTCTCAGGAAGAAAGGCAAGTATATCAATTGGGGTGAGGCGACCGATAGGGAGGCGACTAACAGGAGGACCCAGTATCTTAATTAGAGGTCCAGTACACCAAGTATATTAATTTCAGACGCCAGTATACTAAGCCCAATAAATATACTGGCCTTCCTTCGGCACTGTTACCTAGTGCTAGCTATAGTCCCCTAAGAATAACTGGCCGGACAAGGCATTCTATCCGAAACAGAAACAGGACAGGCACCAATTCCCGGTGGTAAGGAAGGCACTTACTCCAAAGCTTCGTAGGTATCCTATCACAGTTAAGGAACAGAGGAAAGTTAGTGTTGAATATGCGAGTATATGATTTTTGTTTGATGATAATAAACATATATATATTCGTGTAAATGTATTTGTTAATGTACTATTTTATTTTTCATAGACTAAATAAATATTTGCTGAATAAAAATAAAAATAACACAGAATTTGAGTTCAAACAGAATTTTTATTCAAACAAATATTTATTACACTCTTTGAATAGTACAAACTTTATGCTCTCACTGTATATATAATTACAGTACAACTTTGATTACATCACGATTCACATTTACATTTGACCTCATTACACATCACTCATTTACTGAACTCGTATTTTATCTTCAACTTCATTCCAGATTGAATCCAGCATTTGAGCAATCTGCAAAAATAAATTTTAACGCAGTAAAGTTGAAAAGGAAATATTTTTGCAGTATAAAATAACATGTGAATTTTGCAAATAATATTTGCCTCGGTTATTTGGGTTGTTCGTCATCATTTAATTTTTCAATTCATCATACACGAACAACTTGTGACATACACAGTGTATCACTGTATATGCCATCAGGCCGTGCACACCGATATATACACTTGATAAATTTACAGGGACAGGTAAGCACAGGTCAAACCCAAATTATCGGATTCAACTCAAATGCGATAAAATAATGTCACAACTTTCAGCACAAGGTCAAATCCGAGCTACAAGCTGGATTCAACTCAGGTGTAATTCGAATAACAAACCAATGCATACAACACATGTATGGTGCTGCACAAGCAAGGCTAAGGCACAGTGCTATCAGGTTGAAGACATATGAAAGTGAAGACTTAAATGGAAGCTGACTCGAATATCACAAACATGTATCAGAGAGCATATGCAAGGGTCAAGTAAGTGATATATGAAAACATATATATACAGTGAACTGTGCAGCCATGCAAGCAACAGGTCGAGCACAAAGGAATGTAACATATCATAGATAGTTCACATGCCCAGCCTTACGCCAACATAAAACAAACTCAATCCAACTAAAAATGAAAAGCCTCGACCAAAATCCAAACCAAGCTCGAGTTATACAAGCAAAACTCAAATTAGTGAGTGCACCAGAGAAATGACAACACAGCAGCAAAGGCTAGCCAGCAAAATTCATGAAATCGTAGAGTGAAGTCAAAAATCATCAAATGCAGATCAATGAACTAGACATGGCATAGTTACAATTCAGTGAAGTTACTATTGCTAGATATCAACGCAATGGGATGAAGTCGCATTCTTAAAACCACGACCATGCTAAAGTGCAAACAAATATACACAGTGAAGTACAACATCAATCTCAATGAATTGAATGAACAAAACTCAACTGTATACAAAGTGTTTCAGTAATGCACAAGAACTGGACAAGCTATTATGAATGAACAAAAACAAAAATGAAACAGAGATATGCTACATGTGTGGTCAGCGAAAACCAAGATATCAGCAACCACAACATGAAGGAAACAAACTACAAAATCAGGTCAGGAAGGTTCAAAAGTGGTCTGCAATAATTCCATGGGAGTATGACAGTATGCAGTGCGAAAACAAATCAAAGTATAACAAATTCAAGGCCGCAAAGCCAATACACAATGGTGAAAAGCTGACCGTACTCAAGATGAACAAGTCGAAATCAGGGTGGCCAAGAAAAATGACCAAAGTCAAAAATCATCAAAATGTGACAATCAATAAATTAGTGTCAAAGTCAGAACCTTGGCAATAAAGAAATCGAACCAAGTCAGAATTCAGCACTGTGGAATTCAAGCAACGAAAATATATTTGAATTGAACAAGTCATAAATCATCTCAAACGTTCAAGCATTACCAAGCAGCAGAGCAAAAGTTTTGACGAATTCAACTAAAAAATATACGACGAAAATTTTGGAGTTCGACTCCTATAAATTGCAATCAACATCGTCGGCAAATGGTATCGAGTTCAAGCAAGCATTAAACCAGAAAAGAAAAGGAATAAATTACATACCAGTATCAATCGAACTCGACCAACATCGAAGCATCCAAACGCAACTCAAGGAGACGAACGATCGACAAATCAAACACGCAAATATCCACTAATCGATGAACATAGGCGGTGCTTCGAAGATTTCTCAAAAGCCCTAATTTAAGAGCATGGAATAAAAGAGAACAGGAAGCCGCCATTTTCACCATAGAGATAACGGGCCGAAAATATAAAAAGAAAAGGGGGATTTTAATCACTATTTTGTGGGCCGACCATCTCTTTTAATATTTAGGCTTTAGTTTATTTTTTATTAGGGTTTTGGGATTATTCAATTTGTTTTTAATTTAAATTCTCTTTTAACCGTTGTATTTACTAGTCGTGTGACTAGGGGACAAAATACGTGGCGTAGTTTGAGAATTCGCAACTCAATGGCTGAGTTTCTGAGTTGCGGCAGGGTTTTGAGCGTAGAGTTAGGTTAGTCAGTAGCGGGTGTCACGAGTTTACGTGTGTAAGCATGTAACTACTTAATTTCTAGTAGAAATCTTGGGGGCAGCACGTAGGCAGGGTTTTGCCGAAGCTGGGTAAATTCTGTGTTGTTCTATTTCTGCATTTTATTATTTTTCTGTGCTGCTATTATTCTGTGATCTGTGTTGAAACAATTTTATAAGCTTCCGCAATTAATTTTTATAATTGATAATATCACCTTATTCACCCCCCCCCCTCTAGGGTGAAATCGATCCTACAAGTGGTATCGGAGCTAGGAACAAAAGCCGTTTTTGTTTTAAAATTTTGATTTTACAAAAACCAATTTTTGTTTTAAAAAGTTGAATTTTTAAAATGGCTTCTTTTAATACTGCTTTTGCTGAGGGTCAATCCATAGTTAGACCACCAATGTTCAATGGTGAATATGCTTACTGGAAAAATAAGATGGAAATTTTTCTGAAAACCATTGACGCTTGGAATATTGTTGAGACAGGTTACAGAGCACCGACTATAACTGTAGATAATCAGGAAATAGATAAACCTAAGGAACAATGGACAGAACTGGAAAATAAATTACAAAATACTAATGCTAAAGCTATGAATTCTATTATCTGTTCATTGGATCAATTTGAATTTAATCGTGTCTCACATTGTCTAACTGCGCATGAAATATGGCACACACTAGAAGTGACTCACGAAGGAACATCTCAAGTCAAAGAATCTCGCCTTGCCATGCTAAGCAGCGAATACGAGAACTTCACAATGGCGAAGGAAGAAAATGTCAAAGAGATGCATGGACGACATTCCAATATCGTATACAAATCAAAAGCTCTTGGAAAATCATACACAGAGTTGGAGATAGTCCGAAAAATCCTCAGAGTCCTTCCACGAAGTTTTGAAGCCAAAGTGACTGCCATTCAAGAATCAAAAGATTTAAAACAAATGAAAGTCGAAGAACTCATCGTAAATCTCACCACTTATGAGCTAGAAATGAAATTCAAGGAAGAGCGTGAAGGAGGAGATACTTGAAAGAAATCAATAGCTCTCAAAGGAACAACTAAAAGTGATGACGATGACGATGATGACGGAGCAGCAGAATTGGAGCTAATAATAAAGAAAGTCAAAAGGTGGAATTACAAATACGGAAATCCAGCTCTAAATCGAAAATTGAAAAGCAGAATAAATAAAATATTGGACAATCCAGAAGAACAAAAAATCATCTGTCATAAATGCCATCAACCCGGACACATCAAGCCCAATTGACCTCAAAATCAACGCGACTTTGAAAAGAAATCAAAAAGGAAAAGTTTTGCAGCTACGTGGAATACAAGTATGAAGATAATCAAAGTTCTAGCAGTGAGAGTGAGAAAGCAGATATGTGCCTTCGTGGAAGTATAACTGATAGCGACTATGACGAGCCAAGTGAGGTATCAAAACTCACTCACTCAGAATTACTTATATATTTTCACGAAGTAAATGGCTGTTTTGAACGACTTAGGGAGAAGTATGCCAAACTTGAATCACAAAAGATACTTTGATAGAATTAAATGAACAACTTGACCAATTAGTTAAAGCCTATTAAAGTAGGATCCCTAAGTGTGATAAGTGTCTAACATTCGAAGAAGAAATTAAAAAATCAGAAATTAATATAAAATCACTTGAAAATGAAATTCTGATTTTGAAAGAGAGTGAAAATACGAGGAGAGAGAACTCTATTAAAAAGTGCACACAATTATTGAACGAAAATGAATCTCTCAAAGCACAAGTCCAACAATTGTCAACGACTTTAGATAAATTTTCAAAAAGAGAAAAATCGTTCAATATGCTATTAGGGAAGCAAACTATTAATACAATTAGACAAGGACTTGGATATAATCAATCCAAAAATGTTAGAAATAAGATTAATCAAGTAAATTCTATGTGCACAATTTGTAGAAAATATGGACACAATCACAATAGTTGTTGGTATAGACCCAAACATGTGAAAACTATACCAATTTGGGTTCCAAAAGACACAAATATAAAATGTCTCAAAGTTGAAAAAATTTGGGTGCCAAAGGGAACAATTATAAATAGTTTTGGGTCTCCACAAAATTATTTTTCTAAATATTCTGCCACTAACAACCATGGACCTATAAAAACAAATAGTTCACAAAAATCTTTCAACGTGTAGGTGTGGTGGCGGGCTAAGGAACAACAATAGTGCCACTTGGATTCTGGCTGTTCCAACGACACAACGAGCGACAAAGCAAAGTTCATTAGCCTAGTATAAAGGTGACAAAATCACAATGGACAACAACGAAAAATATCGTAAAGGTAAAACAGGTAATGGTATATTTATTTGAACGATATATTAAATGTGATAATCTGCACCGTAAACTAAGTAAAATCAGCCAATAATGAGATGATGAAAAGATGATGATTTTGATTCTGACTTATACAAAATTGTTGGCCAATTATATTCTTATGCCAAAAACACTATAAAAATCTCTAGAGCATTTGAATTACTTCATATATATTAGTTTGGATTAATAATAATGTTTTGTTGGATGATAATACATTTGGTTATAATACGGCTAACTCTATATTCACGGGTTCTGATTATTTACACGGCTTCATTTCAAATTCAAGAGAATGTCATCTAAATTCTGTTAAAATTGATTTTGAGATATTTTGTTGCACACTTCATGTTCTGGTCTATCAAATTCAATTAATGATAATTTTGAGTGAAAGAGAAATTCAGATGCAGATTACACTAGTAATCTAGTTGATAGAAAAATTACTAGTTGAACGTGATTTTTGTTGAGACATTTAGTAACTGCATCATTTTTCAAAGAAAATATCTGCATATTTTTCATTTCAAATAATTTTCAAATAGCAGAAATTTTTCATATAACCCCTTCGGCAAAATCATTTTGACCATGTGTTCAGATCAGTCATTTTGAAAAATTGATTTCATAATTATTTTTGAATTTTATTTTAAATGATTACATTAACTAATCTAACTCCCTAATAATTATCGAGAAGATGAATAGTGATTAAAAAAGTGATGAGTGTTAATATTAATCATACATTATAACTCGAGACGGTATAATTAGTAAATTTCTTTAGAAATTTAAACAAGAGTTATAAAACTTTTTGTTGGTAAAAATTCCACGATCATCTCTATTTCTAACGACCATCACTCATCAAAATTCAATATAGTTTGTCGATATGTGGTACTTTTAAATAGGAATCATTCGTTTTTCATTTTATTTTTTTAATAATAATAATAATAATAATAATAATAAATAACAAAGTATTCACTCTCATTTAAAAGTCCTCACGGTTATGCATGGGTGAATTACTTGGAATTTGCTATGTGCTTCCATGCTCATTTAAAAGTCCTCACAGTTATGCATGTATGGAACGCATATCAAAATTGGTTTTTAAAATAAACAAGTTGATTCTAATCCCATTTAAAAGTCCTCACGGTTATGTATGGTTAGAAGATACTTGAATTCATTTTTTTAAATAAAATTGAAATACTACTAATCTCATTTAAAAGTCCTAACGGTTATGCATAGTTAGTAGATATTCAATTCCTGATAAATATACCACAAGTAGACACAACTGTATGGTTTTATATGATGACATTATTCCCATCATTCTAAAAGTGGAATATGTGCCTAACAAAGTATTTATGATTTTTGTTTGATTTTTTATTAAAATTTAATATTTATATTTGATTGAGTTTTTAATGTTGAATTAATATCGATCACTTTATCTCTATTTTCTCTAACACTATTACTCTTTTGCTGATAACAAAAAGGGGAGAGAAAAGTTAAGATTTTGTCAAATAAAATCAAGCAAAGGTCAAATATTTTCCATTTGCATCTAGGCTCATTTGCATATTTTTTAATTGTATGCATATTTGTAGGGGGAGCTTTGTGTAAAGAGGAAGCATTTAAATAGCGGGAGCAATTAGAGTATATCTATGATCAAATACATTTAACATATTCAAAATCTTAAATATATGTTTGTTATCATCAAAAGGGGAAGATTGTTGAATATGCGATTATATGATTTTTGTTTGATGATAATAAACATATATATATTCGTGTAAATGTATTTGTTAATGTAATATTTTATTTTTCATAGACTAAATAAATATTTGCTGAATAAAAATAAAAATAACACAGAATTTGAGTTCAAACAGAATTTTTATTCAAATAAATATTTATTACAATATTTGAATAGTACAAAGTTTATGCTCTCACTATATATATATATATATAATTACAGTACAACTTTGATTACATCACAATTCACATTTACATTTGACCTCACTGCACATCACTCATTCACTCAACTCGTATTTTATCTTCAACTTCATTCCAGATTGAATCCAGCATTTGAGCAATCTGCAAAAATAAATTTTGACGCGGTAAAATTGAAAAGGAAATATTTTTGCAGTATAAAATAAAATGTGAATTTTGAAAATAATATTTGCCTCAGTTATTTGGGTTGTTCGTCATCATTTAATTTTTCAATTCATCATACACGAACAACTTGTGACATAACAGTGTATCACTGTATATGCCATAAGGTCGTGCACACCGATATATACACTTGATAAATTTATTGGGACAGGTTAGCACAGGTCAAACCCAAATTATCGGATTCAACTCAAGTGCGATAAAATAATGTCAAACTTTCAGCACAAGGTCAAATCTGAGCTATAAGCTGGATTCAACTCAGATGTAATTCGAATAACAAACCAATGCATGCAACAGATGTATGGTGCTGCACGAGCAAGGCTAAGGCACAGTGCTATCAGGTTGAAGACATATCAAAGTGAAGACTTAAATGGAAACTGACTCGAATATCACAAACATGAATCAGAGAGCATATGCAAGGGTCAAGCAAGTGATATATGCAAACATATATATATATATACAGTGAACTGTGTAGTCGTGCAAGCAACAGGTCGAGCACAAAGGAATGTAACATATCATAGATAGTTCACATGCCTAGCCTTACGCCAACATGAAACAAACTCAGTCCAACTAAAAATGAAAAGCCTCGACCAAAATCCAAACCAAGCTCGAATTATACAAGCAAAACTCAAATTAGTGAGTGCACCAGAGATATGACAACACAGCAGCAAAGGCTAGCCAGCAAAATTCATAAAATCATAGAGTGAAGTCAAAAATCATCAAATGAAGATCAATGAACCAGACAGGGCATAGTTACAATTCAGTGAAGTTACTGTTGCTAGATATCAACGCAATGGGATGAAGTCGCATTCTCAAAACCACGACCATGCTACAGTGCAAACAAATATACATAGTGAAGTACAACATCAATCTCAATGAATTGAATGAACAAAACTCAACTGTATACAAAGTGTTTCAGTAATGCACAAGAACTGGACAAGCTATTATGAATGAACAAAAACAAAAATGAAACAGAGATAAGCTACATGTGTGGTCAATGAAAACCAAGATATCAGCAACAACAAAATGAAGGAAACGAACTACAAAATCAGGTCAGGAAGGTTCAAAAGTGGTCTGCAATAATACCATGGGAGTATGACAGTTTGCAGTGCGAAAATAAATCAAAGTACAACAAAGTCAAGGCCGCAAAGCCAATAAACAATGGTGATCAGCTGACCGTACTCAAGATGAACAAGTCGAAATCGTGGTGGCCAAGAAAAATAACCAAAGTCAAAAATCATCAAAACGTGACAATCAATAAATTAGTGTCAAAGTCAGAACCTTGGCAATAAAGAAATCGAACCAAGTCAGAATTCAGCACCGTGGAATTCAAGCAACGAAAATATATTCGAATTGAACAAGTCATAAATCATCTCAAACGTTCAAGCATTATCAAGCAGTAGAGCAAAAGTTTTGACGAATTCAACTAAAAAATATACGACGAAAATTTAGGAGTTCGACTACTATAAATTGCAATCAACATCCTCGGAAAATGGTATCGAGTTCAAGCAAGCACTAAACCAGAAAAGAAAAGGAATAAATTACATACCAGAATCAATCGAACTCGACCAACATCGAAGCAGCCAAACGCAACTCAAGGAGATGAACGATCGACAAATCAAACACGCAAATATCCACTAATCGATCAACATAGGCGGTGCTTTGAAGATTTCTAAAAAGCCCTAATTTAAGAGCATGGAAAAAAAGAGAACAGGAAGCCGCCATTTTCACCATAGAGATAACGGGCAGGAAATATAAAAAGAAAAAGGGGATTTTAATCGCTATTTTTTGGGCCGGCCATCTCTTTTAATATTTAGGCTTTAGTTTATTTTTGTGACGACCCGAAAATTTTAACGAATTAAATTGGAATAATTAATTGTTTTTAAATATTCAAAAGTTAATTTTAACTTGAATTCTAGGTAAAAATATTTACTGGATAATTAAATCATTGAATTGTATAGTTTAAATATTGAATTTAATAATTGAAATTTGGTAAATTGTTGAATCAGAAAATTCTAAGTCTGTTTAAAATAATTTGAAGGCTTATAAAATTTATAATGATGCTACTGAATATAGTAAAGGTGTTAAAATCGAATTTGGAAGTGTTTTGTTCCGTTTTGAAAATATATCGTTTAAATTGGTATTTAAAAATAGCCTTCCGAGACACAGTCTTAGAAATCGACGAAACCAGTTCCATTGGATCCGTAATAGTTAGTTATTATCGGATTTCAATTTTCATAGCAATCGGAGTTGTCGTTTGACCGTGGCAGCTCGAAATGCTTAGAAATTATTTTAATCGATTTAATTGAAATTTGATCGTTTAGTTTCGTAACTCACGCATAAGATCAAACTAGCTTCCGAAACACGTTCCATTGTATTCGAAACGTGGGTAAAACCCTGTAATCGTTTGTCGGCATGTCTTATTTGGGGTTCGGGATTTTGCGTTATGCAACTCGAGATATTTGCTATATTTAATTATTATTAATCAACGCGTACTCGGGACGCTTCATTCCATCTATAATCCCCCGTCCTCTCTTGGCTTCTTCAGAAAAAATAAAAACGAGGCCGAAGGAAAAAAAAATTAATAGGAAAGAATTCGTAGTCGCTTGCATCAGGAAACGCGAAATCTTCCCCTCCCTTTTTTCTTCAACAGCGAACGAAACCTCGGAATTAATTCGTGAGGCTTTTGACTTCAATCCCTATTTCTCTATAGCTCGCGAGCGTGAAATGGTTGGGACGACTATCACTTTGGGGTGGAAGGGACGGAGGGGCCTGCGTGTTACCGTGCGATCAAGCAAGGTGAAGGAGGCGATCGATTTTTGATCGAGCGTGGAATTTCGAGTGTTAGTTGCTGTAGTGGAAGGTCGGCGACCTCTCGGTGTGGGTTCGTGATGGTGGGGCTGCGGTGGTTGACCAAACGAAGGGTTTTTTTTGGCTCGTAGGCTCTGGCAAAGGCAAGGAAGGCTCTGGGCAACTCGAATGATGCTTGATGGCCTCTGGCAGGGTCACGCTACAGCATTGATTTTCGGTGATGACTGGAGGAGGGTGAGTTCGTGGATTAGGGGGAAGGGGCCTGCTGCGTTGATTTTAGGGCGAGGCTTCAAGCTCGTTGGAGATGGTTCAAAATACATTAATCGTGATGAGAATGGATTGCAAATCAAAAATCAAAGGTGAGTAAATCTCACTCGTCTGGTATTATTTAAATTTAAATAGTTAAATTTAAATAATTGTTTGAATGATTGAATTGAATTAATGTGCACTGTGAATTGATGATCTGTTGATTTTGGTTTTGGTTGGTTCTCGAGTAAATTCTTGATTAACTAGAAGTATTGGGGGTTTTAAATTGTTTTAAACTTAAGTTATAAATAAGAAAATGTTTCATTATTAATAAGGGTTAATGATTTGTGATTCAATAATTTAGCAGGGTAAATAAAATGGATAATTAATTAATTAAATTAATTTAAGATTTGGGTTAATTAATTTAGTAACTAAGGGTTGAATTAATTAAGTAAGGACTAAGTTAATTAATTAAGTCTGATTAATTTGGAATAATCAATGTATGGTTTGAAGGGCATTCACTTAATGTAATTAATAAAATATAATTACTTTATGAAATTAATCAAGAGATTAATTAAGATAATTGATTAAGAAGTAATTAACTTATTAATGAAATAAATAAAAGAACAATTAACTACAGATTGAGATTAATCGAGAATGATTAATATTGGGGTTGAATTAAAGTAATAAATTTAGATTAGAACAAATCAAAACATAATCGGGAATCATTAATTTGTGTAATCAACGATGTAATTAAAGATTGATTAATTAAGATGAATTAATCATGAGTGACGCATGAGAAATTAATTAATATAAGTAATTAAGAATTAGTGTAATTGATTATAATTCATTAATTTGTGAAGTAAATAAAAAATTACTCATTGATTTGGTCAAGAATAATTAATATCATGAAATTAAATAAAGATAATTACTTAAATGTGATTGAAGTAATTAATCCAGGGTGATTAATTAAGATGAAAATGAAGGGATGACGAATTAATTGAATTGGAATTAATTAATATTGAAGAAAGGAATCTAAGAGAATGTGGTTAGAAATTCAATTAAAATCAATTGAATTAATTTATATGTGATTAAGCATTGCTTATGGATGACTAAATGGTATTGGATGCTTAAATGAGTTGATACCTCTAATATGAAATGTTGTGTATTTCGTATGGATAAATTGGAATAAGATGATGTGAGACTCGAAGAGGCCGGGATCGGGTATTGGGAAATACCCGAAACCACTTCGAATATTTTTATGGATTGATATGTAAAATCTATATGCTGGAGTGAAGTGATTAAAGGATTTTGACTATTTAAATCTAAGCTTTGGTACTTAGGAAATGGATGTGTGAAATTAGTTATGTCTAAAACATATTGTGAACTTGTAAAATTGGTTTGAGTTACCCGGGTTTTATTTAAGTTCTTTGCTTCGGTATTCCTTGTTAGTTGGATTTACTCACGTTGGTTTCCAGCCTGACCCGGGTGTTACTTTGGTGTAATGCTCGGGTTAGACCGAGTATTACAGATTTTCAGGTAGGTACGTTCTGGAGCTCAGGAGGCAAGCAGGATGGCAATATCGCTTAGAATATTTCCGCTGTAATTATATTATTGTAATTCTGTGATAAATTGATTGTTTATGACCAGCATTTGAATATATATGAAACTCTGATGTATTGAAATGTAATCAACAGATATAGTATTCTTTTGTAAGCTATTATTATTTATTATTATATTTTATCTGCTGCGAATGTGAGTTGTTTGGTGTTCTGTTCTTCTTCTTCTTCTAACTCTTTCTTCTTTTTCTTAACTGTCTGGAATTTTCGGGATCGAAAATTTCGGGTCGTTGCAATTGGTATCAGAGCTGAAAGGTTAGGCGAGAACCTTGGCTCTGGTGGGGATTACTCATTAAATAGAGTCCGAAGTATTCTAAAATGAGTTAAGCATATATATATGAGCGCGTACTTGTTATTTTATTATATAAAAGTTTTAAATGAATTTATAAAAATATATTTTGATATATATAAAGCAATATTTCCTTTTAATAAATATTAAGGTGATTGGTTGTTAATTATTGAAATTAAAATTAAGAAGTAATATAATACAACCAAACTGAAGTCTAGAATTGGAATTAAATTAAGTAGGAACAAAAATACAACTAAATTAAAATTTAAGTGATTGAAAATGAAATTCTAAATCTGGTCCCAGATTTTGAAAATTTTGTTTCAAAGTAATGAAAAATAATAAATAAGCATTATTTGGATAATTGGGACTTGTTGAAAACAATGGGTTGTTTGAATTTTGATTTGAATTTAAAACCAAGGGTGGTTTAAAATTTTAAAACATGGCTGGGATGGCCAAGAAATAAATATGTATATATGTATGGATATTCATGATATCAAAGATAATTTGAAATAATGAAGAAAACTCTAAGAGGTTGAGTTTTGATTTTTTTTTTCCTGAAGTGTGATGTAAAAACCCAAAGTGATATAAGTTTTGAACTTATAAGAGGGAAAGAATTTTGAAGTTGAAGCGAAAATTCAAATTGAGTAAGGTGACTGGATTAAGTAAATTGAATTTAACTTGGGAGAAGTTAAATAAGTTAAATGAACAATTTGAATTAGTAGTTTGTGTGATCTCAAATCGGGTTTGAGATTTAAAAATTGAAAATGGAGGGACATTTTAAATTAATTGGATGATATCATCCTATTGTTAATGAAAATCTTTAATTTAAGAATGGTATTGTATAAATAAAATAAATTTGAATAATTAAGTTTGTAAATTAAAATTGTTTAAGATTTGGCTTCAAATTGGAAGATAAAGTTTAATAATAAATTAAAATTTTAAAAATAAAATTGTATTGAATTCTTATTTGAACTTTTAAATACATAAGTAAAGAAAATTTAAAATGGAATTTTGAGAATTGAACTCAGAAATTAACATATTAAAACTTTGAATAAAAGTTAATTGGGTTTAAGAAGGTAAACCAACCTTTGAGAGTTTAACTCGAATTTATATAATTCGAGGTAGTTTAAATTCAAGATTTAAATTGAATTAGTTCAAAATTGAATTTGGTTTGAATTAAGTGGATTGGTGATTGAAGATGTATAAGTTTAAAATTTTAAATGGGAAATTAAATTGGATTATATCGAAATGATTTGAATTTGAAATGGGTTCAATTGATAACAATTCACATTGATTGGAATAATTTGAAATTATAATATAAGTTGAACATGATTAAAATTAAATGGAATTTGTTTTAAATTGGGAAGAGAATCAAGATTGATTCGACTTGAATTGGGTTTAAATAAAATTTAATAGAAATTAAAGTTATTCAAGCTGGAATTGAGTCAATTAAATGGAAATTAGTTGGGAAGTGAACAGTTTGACTCCTTACTATTTTCAATATAAATTGTTTTAATATAAACTTATTTTTCTAAGCTATTTAATATATACAACTTTTCTTTCTTAAAGCCAAATTATTTTATACTTGGTTTACACTATTTTTCAACTGTTTTATAAACTAATTACTATTTTTTCAACTATTTTACAAATAAATTACTATTTTTCAATTACCTAAAATTTCTGGAACTATTTAACTATTTTTCAACTATTTTACAATTAGTTAACTATTTTACAGCTATTTTGCAAACTAATAATTATTTTTCAACTACTTACCTATTTTTCAATTATCAAGCTATTTTCTAAACTGGTCGAAGTTCAAACTGTTATTGATTAAATACCAAACCAAGATAAGAATTGAAGCGATAGTTCAATGGAATTGAGGTATTTTGAATAGAAAGGGAATTGATGTGGCTGATAATCAATGAAATAAATACATAGGGTATACATATATTATTCTATTCGCATGGTGATTTAATCCAGATTCGAGCACAGAATTTCGAGATAGTTATCGATCCGAGTTGGGATTTTTCACTCGATTTTCGACGGTGAATCTGGATATGGATTGTTGATTGGTTCTGGATATTCTCTATCATAGTTATAGCTATGCAAGGAAAATGACGATTTCTAATCAAGAAACCAGATCTGTGTCCGCACTAGGAAGTCGGGTGGACGATACTAGTTCGGAGGTGAAATTATGTAATCGAGTAAGCGATCAGGTTAATATAGCGTACTGATGATATGTGTACATCGTACGGATTTGAATGAAATTGATATTGGAAAGAGTAATCAAATTTGAATATTTTATTTGAATAAACAAAGTTATATATATCTTTGTTATATAAGATAAATATTTCCTTGTTAAATCTATTGCCGGAAGAAAAGGATTTTTGAAAGTGTTTGAAGTATAAAAGGGTTTTATACAAGTTGGAAATGATCCAAAGTATAAAATTATATATATCTGTATATATATAAAGGATCTTATGAGGAATTTGGAAAAAGGTTTTGGGAACCTTTGGATTTGGAAAGCCTTTTGATTTTGGGTAAAATCAATATTGAATTTGAAAAGCCTAGTTTGAGAACTATCGATTTTGGGATAATCGATTTTGCGTAAAGAAGCTTTGTATAATATCATACTAGGTGTATGATTTGAAGATACTATATGTGTATAGTATAAAATATTTTGATGATGGCTCTGGGGAAAAAGGCGCTCCCTTGAAATGAACTTCTCAGGAGTGCCACCGGGTGGTGCTGCTTTGAGCCCCAAGAGGGGTTCTAAAGTTGATCCTGTGAGGAGTCTGGACAAAACTAGTTCCTGAGGATTATTGGGTAGCGAAAGTCGAGGGCGCTGATGCCTACAGAGGCATTTGGGTTATGCTGTGACGACAATGTAACTCGATGTCGCTGCGATCTACTGTGGGGACCATAGCGGAAATCGTGTGAAGGATGAGTGTCAACGGTCTACACTTGATTTTGCCGGGAAGGCAACGCAACATCGGTAGACTGCGGTCTATGGTCAAGTGGAGTGGAGAAGTTTCATTTTTGGCAGCGAAATTCGATGGCGCTGATGCCTACAGTTATATGGGTTTTTGCTGTGATAGCTACGTAACCCCAGTTGTAGCTGCGATCTGTCGTGGGTTCCATGGTGTAATCGAGGGGCGCGGAGGCCTACAGTTATCTATGGATTTTGTCGGGATGGCAACGTAACCATCGGGTTAACTGGGACCATGGATGGGGGTGATGATTTCCAGAGCATTCTCACCAAAGTTATTTCCTCTATTTTCAAAAACTGTATTCAATATTTTTAATAAAATTATTTTTCGAGTATTTTCACTGGGTGTTGAAAACGGGTTTACCAAGTACTTATAGATTTTCAGTCCTACGCCTGATCAACGTATGACTGAATTTCTGTGAGAACAAGGATGGACTGGTTGAGACATCGAGTTATAGAAAGTATTTCTATAAAGAGCTATTTTATTAGTATGGTGTGAATTTAAAGGCATTTCTAAAATTTGTAAATAAAAGTGTTGGGATTTTGGGAAAATAAAAAGGAAATCTAAACCGAAAGTTTAAATGAGGTGATTTTTGAATTAAAAGTTGGAAGTAATTAATGATAATTATTTGATAGAGTATGTTAATGAAAATTTAACTTGGTTAAACAAATGGTTTGTAAGTTGATAATGGGTTTGGAAATGAATTCGAATTTTAAATGGAATTCAACCTAGATCTAATAATGAATTAAATAAGAAGAGATGTTGTAAAATAAAAATAAAATAGAGTTGGATTGAAAATGTGATGGTTTGAATTACAAATAAAATTCAAGTGTGATTTGAATATAAATAGGTATGATGGAAGTGATGTCAAATGAGATGAAATTGAATTACAATAAAAAGATTTGCGTTGCAAATAAAACCCCAGTGAATAGAAATAAATTGGGAATGACATTGAATTAATAAAATAAATTCGAATGAGTTAAGCAGGTGAATTTAAAATTTAAAATGGGGTGGATAAATTGGTTAATTGAGTTAAATAATAAATAGATGAAGTCTGATTGAATAAAAACTAAATCAAAGTTGTGATTGGAATTGGATTATCAGACTAAATGCAATGGAATTTGATTAAATGAGAATCAAATAGAAGTAAACTTAAGTTTGATCTTGGAATAAACTAAATAAATGGTTGGTGAATAAATTAGAAATGAAATTAAATTCAGATGAAATTAATTTAAAGTAGTTATAAACTGAAATAGATACTCTATTAAACGAATATCGTCGAAATTGCATGAAAATGGTTGTCGTTCGGCGTAAATAAAAGTAATTAAAATGCTATGAGTCAATAGAGATTAAATAGAATTGGTTCTAAATCATTTGAAGTGAATATGAGCTTGTTTGGCTTAAAAATCAATTAAATGTAAGAAATTGAGTTGCAAACCATTAAAAATTGAATGAAATGGCTTATGAATTGGTTGAAAGCAATGGAATTAGCTTTGAAAACATATAAATTGCTTGTGGAAGTAATTTTGAATGTATATCTTTTAGAATTGAAGTGTTATAGTTGTTTATGTAAGAGAAATGTTATAAACTTCATATATATGATACTTATATGTTTAAATTGAGTAAGTACAGGTACCTGAAGGTCGTTTGGCTGGATTTGGATTGCACTAATTGCTAAAATAAATAAGCTGCATGCTTAAAATGCTAAATAAGGTACGCCTATGCAATAAAAATAGGAAATGTGAACTGTTTTTTCTTTTTCCGACCGTGTGGGTCGATGTATATATATTTTTATCTCTTGTCAAATTGCAAAAGCTCCTCCGTACAAAGGAGACTCTGCCAAAAAATTTCCAAAATTTTGGGAGCTAGAAATTTTTGAAAATTTTTGGAAAATTTTTTGTTAACGATAAAAAATTTCAAATTGGAAATTAAGGTAAATTAGTAGATGAATCTAATATGAATCAGTTATAAATGAAAGATAAAATTTAATACTCAGAAGTGAAGGCAAATTGAATTCATATGAAATGGGAAAACTAATTTTGAAATAGATATGAACCTATATAAGGAAATATATAAATGATTGGGAATGTTACGATTGGATATTATTGTTAAGTAAGATATGCAGGTGTTAAAAAAGGGGGAAAAGAAAATTGGATTTGATTCCAAAAGATAAATGTGAATTGCCCAACAAAAAGGTATGTATTTCAATTTCTGTATGAATTGGATTGGGTTTTTGATCTAGCCACTTGGCTTTCTGTTTTCTTTTTGGTATTTGGAGCCCGTAGAGGCCTTTGTAGTTGTACCGAGCTAGCCGTGCAAAGGAGACGCTGATAAAAAATTTCGGAAATTTAGAGAGTTAGAAAAATTTTGAGAAATTTTGACAATTCAAAATTTGATTTAAAATTGAAATTTAGATAATTGAGCAAAGGGATATGATTTGAAACTATGAAAGGTTTTGAGAAGTTGGTTGATGTGATAATAGGTTTTTAATAAAAGGTAGTTGGTAGGATGTTGAATAGTGAGTTTTGGAAAGAGGTAAACGGGTATTGGTCCATTCTTCCTAACTAGCAATTTCGGGGACGAAATTCTTTTAAGGGGGAGGAATGTGATGACCCAGAAATTTTAACGAATTAAATTGGAATAATTAATTGTTTTTAAATATTCAAAAGTTAATTTTAACTTGAATTCCACGTAATAATATTTACTGGATAATTAAATCATTGAATTATATAGTTTAAATATTGAATTTAATAATTGAAATTTGGTAAATTGTTGAATCAGAAATTTCTAAGCCTGTTTAAAATAATTTGAAGGCTTATAAAATTTATAATGATGCTATTGAATATAGTAAAGGTGTTAAAATCGAATTTGGAAGTGTTTTGTTCCGTTTTGAAAATATATCGTTTAAATTGGTATTTAAAAATAGCCTTCCAAGGTACAGTCTTAGAATTTGACGAAACCAGTTCCATTGGATCCGTAATAGTTAGTTATTATCGGATTTCAATTTTCGTAGCAATCAGAGTTGTCGTTTGACCGTGGCAGCTCGAAACGCTTAGAAATTATTTTAATCGATTTAATTGAAATTTGATCGTTTACTTCCATAACTCACGCATAAGATCAAACTAGCTTCCGAAACACATTCCATTGTATTCTAAACGCGGGTAAAACCCTGTAATCGTTTGTCGGCATGTCTTATTTGGGGTTCGGGATTTTGCGTTATGTAACTCGAGATATTTGCTATATTTAATTATTATTAATCAACGCGTACTCGGGACGCTTCCTTCCATCTATAATCCCCCGTCCTCTCTTGGCTTCTTCAGCAAAAATCAAAACGAGGCCGAAGAAAAAAAATTAAATAGGAAAGAATTCGAAGTCGCTTGCATCAGGAAACGTGAAATCCTCCCCTCCCTTTTTCTTCAACAGTGAACGAAACCTCGGAATTAATTCGTGAGGCTTTTGACTTCAATCCCTATTCCTCTGTAGCTCGCGAGCGTGAAATGGTTGGGACGACTATCACTTTAGGGTGGAAGGGACGGAGGGGCCTGCGTGTTACCGTGCGATCAAGCAAGGTGAAGGAGGCGATCGATTTTTGATCGAGCGTGGAATTTCGAGTGTCGGTTGCTGTAGTAGAAGGTCGGCGGCCTCTCGGTGTGGGTTCGTGATGGTGGGGCTGCGGTGGTTGACCAAACGAAGGGGTTTTTTTGGCTCGTAGGCTTTGGCGAAGGCAAGGAAGGCTCTGGGCAACTCGAATGATGCTTGATGGCCTCTGGCAGGGCCACGCTACAGCATTGATTTTCGGTGATTACTGGAGGAGGGTGAGTTCGTGGATTAGGGGGAGGGGGGCTGCTGCGTTGATTTTAGGGTGAAGCTTCAAGTTCGTTGGAGATGGTTCAAAATACATTAATCGTGATGAGAATGGATTGCAAATCGGAAATCAAAGGTGAGTAAATCTCACTCGTCTGGTATTATTTAAATTTAAATAGTTAAATTTAAATAATTGGTTGAATGATTGAATTGAATTGATGTGCACTGTGAATTGATGATCTGTTGATTTTGGTTTTGGTTGGTTCTCGAGTAAATTGTTGATTAACTCGATGTATTGGGGGTTTTAAATTGTTTTAAACTTAAGTTATAAATAAGAAAATGTTTCATTATTAATAAGGGTTAATGATTTGTGATTCAACAATTTAGCAGGGTAAATAAAATGGATAATTAATTAATTAAATTAATTTAAGATTTGGGTTAATTAATTTAGTAACTAAGGGTTTGAACTAATTAAGTAAGGACTAAGTTAATTAATTAAGTCTGATTAATTTGGAATAATCAATGGATGGTTTGAAGGGCAGTCAATTAATGTAATTAATAAAATATAATTACTTTGTGAAATTAATCAAGAGATTAGTTAAGATAATTGATTAAGAAGTAATTAATTTATTAATGAAGTAAATAAAAGAATAATTAACTACAGATTGAGATTAATCGAGAATGATTAATATTGGGGTTGAATTAAAGTAATAAATTTAGATTAGAACAAATCAAAACATAATCGGGAATCATTAATTTGTGTAATCAACGATGTAATTGAAGATTGATTAATTAAGATGAATTAATCATAAGTGAAGCATGAGAAATTAATTAATATAAGTAATTAAGAATTAGTGTAATTGATTATAATTTATTAATTTGTGAAGTAAATAAAAAATTACTCATTGATTTGGTCAAGAATAATTAATATCATGAAATTAAATAAAGATAATTACTTAAATGTGATTGAAGTAATTAATCCAGGGTGATTAATTAAGATGAAAATGAAGGGATGACGAATTAATTGAATTGGAATTAATTAATATTGAAGAAAGGAATCTAAGAGAATGTGGTTAGAAATTCAATTAGAATCAATTGAATTAATTTATATGTGATTAAGCATTGCTTATGGATGACCAAATGGTATTGGATGCTTGAATGAGTTGATACCTCTAATATGAAATGTTGTGTGTTTCGTATGGATAAATTGGAATAAGATGATGTGAGACTCGAAGAGGCCGGGATCGGGTATTGGGAAATACCCGAAACCACTTTGAATATTTTTATGGATTGATATGTGAAATCTATATGCTGGAGTGAAGTGATTAAAGGAATTTGACTCTTTAAATCTAAGCTTTGGTACTTAGGAAATGGATGTGTGAAATTAGTTATGTCTAAAACATATTGTGAACTTGTAAAATTGGTTTGAGTTACCCGGGTTTTATTTAAGTTGTTTGCTTCGGTATTCCTTGTTAGTTGGATTTACTCACGCTGGTTTCCAGCCTGACCCGGGTGTTACTTTGGTGTAATGCTCGGGTCAGACCGAGTATTACAGATTTTCAGGTAGGTACGTTCTGTTCTTCTTCTTCTTCTTCTATCTCTTTCTTCTTTTTCTTAACTATCTGGAATTTTCGGGATCGAAAATTTCAGGTCGTTACAGTTTTTTATTAGGTTTTTGGGGTTATTTAATTTTTTTTAACTTAAATTCTCTTTTAACCGTTGTATTTACTAGTCGTGTGACTAGGGGACAAACCACGTGGCGTAGTTTGAGAATTCGCAACTCAGTGGCTGAGTTGTGGCAGGGTTTTGAGCGTAGAGTTAGGTTAGTCAGTAGCGGGTGTCGCGAGTTTACGTGTGTAAGCATGTGATTGCTTAATTTCTAGTAGAAACCTTGGGGGCAGCACGTAGGCAGGGTTTTGCCGAAGCTGGGTAAATTCTGTGTCGTTCTATTTCTGCATTTTATTATTTTTCTGTGCTGCTATTATTTTGTGATCTGTGTTGAAACAATTTTATAAGCTTCCGTAATTAATTTTTATAATTGATAGTATCACCCTATTCACCCCCCATCTAGGGTGAAATCAATCCTATAGTTAGCTTGGCAAAGGAGAATAGAGATTCTCTTTATCGAATTGCCATTACCTAAGGCCAGCAGGACGAACTTAGCACCAATCGGACATTGGCTCGATGCATTTTCTTTACCCCTTCTTACCTTGCAAAAGCAAAGTCACCTTGCTTCCTTGAACTGATTACCATCTTTCGGCTAACCTAGCCTCCTTCATTCCTTGGGACCAACAAGGGGTAGTATAGGAATACTCACATGTTGTCCATTGACTATGCCTTTCAGTCTGATCTTAGACCCTGACTCACCCTCCGTGGACGAACCTTGTGGAGCAACCCTTAGGTTTTCGGGGCATTGGATTCTCACCAATGTTTGCGTTACTCAAGCCGACACTCTCGCTTCCGCTTCGTCCACACCTGCTTGCGTGGGTGCTTCCCTCTAAGGCAGAACGCTCCCTTACCGATGCATTTTGACATCCCACAACTTCGGCGGATCATATTCGGCTTTCGTGTGCTAGAACTTTAGCTCGTAAACATAAAAGTACAGTACACATTTCTTTGCATAGATTAGGTTCGGGGTTATTATAAGAATTCTTTATGGAAGAAGAACATATTCTTTCTTTTATCTTCCCAAAACAAATTCCCCAGGCAGTAGAAAGAACATAATCCCTTGTTTTCATTGCATTGATGAAACAATGCCAACAAACATTTGTGTGTAACCAAACATGTCCGGTGAAACACTTCCCGTTCATGGTTTCTCTTGGCTATATGGTTCATCTGGGGTGAAGATCGAGCTTCAAGAAATAGTGAATGGTCTTATCAATACACAAATGTATAACTCCCCAGGAATTTCAATTGCACTTATATCCATCACTGTAGGAATTAGGTTCAAGCTTTCCCCAGCCCCTTTTCATCAATGGACTCCTGACTTATACGAAGGAGTGCAGTTCACTCAACAAATTCCTACCTCTGGGTTTTCGAAATAGTGTAATGTAAAAAGAAGTGCTTCGAATCATTGCTATTTAACTCGAACCTGTTCCGAAAAAGTCGAGATATTTCAAATTGTTTGTTGACACGGGCAAAGTAAGGGAAAATATCTGAAATGATTTCAATATTGGACTTGGACATATTATAGTTCCGAACTGAATCTCTTTTAGAAAAAGATCTTTTGTCTCATGGTAGCCTTCTCGAGTCCCCTTACGAAACTTTCGTTATTGGGATCTCGGACGACTCACCAAAGCACGAAAGCCAGGATTTATCAAAAAATGAATTCCTATTTGAAAAGTGCATAACCGCATGGATAAGCTCATACTAACCCGTCAATTTTGGATCTAATTCAAGATTTTCCTTGGGAGGTATTGGGAAGAAATTGGAATGTAATTATATCGATTCACATAGAAGAAAAGGTTCTCTGCCGAGGATTCGAATCCCTCTCTTTTCATTTCTGTTAATTCACCACCGTTACCAACTACAATATATCAAATCAAATAAAAACGAATATCATTATATTATTCCAACAACTTTATTTGATATAAAATTATGATTCCTAATTATTGTGGTATGGATACGTAAAAGAAAAATCTTGTGGTAAGAGAAAAAAATTCTACTGCGTATCAATCTTCGATAAGAACTTTCAATGACGAATCAAATCACACAACACACACACATCCAAGATGGAAAACTCGCATTGTAGCTCGATTTTTATGTATAAGTTGTCGGTACAATTGAACTACCAAAAACGGAGGCTGCGGAGCGGAACCATCCTAAATGGAAAGTGTTCAATTGGAACATGAAAATGTGAATGAATTGGTCTTAGTTACTCTTCGGGGCAGAGTGGAATAAGGGAAGAGATTCTTGAACGAAGAAAAGGATCCAATTACTTTGGAAGAATTGAACGAGGAGTCGTAAAAGGGTAAAATCTCATGTACGGTTCTGTAGAGTGACTTGTCTGTCAACTTTTCCACTATCACACCCAAAAAACCAAATTTTGCCTTACGTAAAGTTGTTAGAGTACGATTAACCTCTGGATTTGAAATCAATGCTTATATACCTGGTATTAGCCACAATTTACAAGAACATTCTGTAGTATTAGTAAGAGGAGGAAGGGTTAAGGATTTACCCGGTGGTATAATGGGTGGAACAAAGGGTCGCGACCCCATGAGGGTGAGCTGACTCCAAAAACCCATCCTCGGTTCGGATTATAGGCTGCAACTCACTGAAGTCGAAATCGCTAGTAATCGTCGGTCAGCCATACAGTGGTGAATTCGTCCTCGTTTCTGTAGTGGACCAATTCATTAACATACCACCAAGCCATTTTTTATTAACATAATGACATCGAGCCCTTATTGTAGTTGAGACTACTAAATCCACTGCTTTATTCTTTAACCATTAAAAAGGTTTTCCTCGACTTGCCGCATCAAAAACTAAATCATAGGCTTCTGATAAAAAACGAGCAGTTCTAGTAAGATTTGCAATATGAATACCTTTATGCTTTGTAGAAATGTAAAGGACCATTCTAGGAAAGGATTGAGTCGAGTTTAATTGCAATCAATTAGGAGAAGAAACAACAATTGCTAAATTATGTGCACTTAGTTCTTATATTCTCTATTTATCTATCTTATCTACTGGTTCGAACTCGAAATTGATCTCTTTCCATACTTCACAAGTAGCCACAAGTTCGGGACTCCATTTGCAAGCTTCGCGGATAATCTCATTACCTTCGCAAGCAAGGTCACGTCCTTCATTACGATCTTGTACACACGCTTCTAAAGCTACTCGATTAACTACCGCATCAGGTGAATTTCCCCAAGGGAGGTATCTTTTTGAACAAAAATGGTAATATTGTTCCTCCATTGATCAAGAATTTCGGTCTTTGGGAAGTATCATGATCATCCAATAACAAGGGTTTCAATTTATTCAAATGAACGATTTGAACACCTATTTATTGTAACAATTGGTTGCAGCGTTGATCATTTGGACTGTTACATTCATAGATGTGGATCTTGGACCTATGAATGGGGGTATTCTTGATACTCACAAAGAAAAAGGGAAGTGACTTAGACAAAAAGGGAAGTGACTTGGATAAAAAGAGAAGTGGCTTGGACAAAAAGAAACGAAATGACTTAGACAAATCTTGTTTATTGATATCCTAAGTTAAAGAGAAGTAACTTTTCGATCAAACCAGTACTAAGAACAGAACGACCAATTCACTAATCGATTGCAAGTCGAATTAACGGTCTCCTACACAACTCTCACATCTTCTTTTGTGTTCACAACTCATTCATGATTCATGAGCGGGTTTGAACAACTGGCAAACCAAGTTCTTCCTAAAAGCTCATTGTATGAGCGCGACCTTCGGGTCTAGTGAAGACGGTTAAGTTGTCTAGTCTAGATTCAATCTGCGATTGAATCATTGATTGGCTTAAGTTGATGGAAGAGGACCGAAACATGCCACTGAAAGACTCTACTGAGACAAAAGGATGGGCTATCAAGAACGTAGAGGAGGTAGGATGGGAAGTTGGTAAAATCTAGTATGGATCGTACATGGACGATTGTTGGAGTCGGTGGCTCTCTTAGAGTTTCCTTCTGTTCAAATTTTACTTTTTTTGACAAAGAAAGATGGGTTTCAATCAGATTGAAGTTTATAAAATATAAATTTTGTAGTATACAAAATGCATGGAACTATTACTATTTTATCTAAGTTAGATAACCAAGGACTTTATTTTACTATGGATTCTTATAACTCGAATCTAATAACTTAATAAATTTAGATTTGGTCATGACTATTGATTCATTTATCGGGGGAGGGGGGCGAATTTAGGGTTAGACTACTTTGTTAAGTACATCCTCAATATAGAAAGTAAAAGTTTAAATTGTAGGTCTCAAATCCCAACAAGTTTGAAATAAATTTAATAACATTTTTTATATTACATTACATTGTATTTAAACTCACGAAAGGCTACTAGTGATCAGACATAGAATCAGAATAGTTGGTCGACTTTTATAATATAGAGTAAAGGTAAAAATTGAAAAAAAAAGAATATACTATGTAGTAATAGTGGTAGTGGGTTCTACTGATCTTTCATAGAAAGACAGTAAGCCTAGATCAAATAGAAAATAGAGGTATCTGATATATAGTTGTGTATAGAAAAGACGCGTATATCATCTTGTGCTTTGGTGAGTCGTTCGAGATCCTTTCGATGACCTGTGTTGTGTTGAAGGAATATCTATATGATCCCATCGATTGCGTAAGGCCCGCGATAGCAACAGAATCGGTGAATGTATATAGAAAAGATAGTTCTTTCTGTTATATTAGTATTAGTTAGTGATCTCGGCTCGGTGGGTCCCTTCCTTCGGAATCTTTCTGTGCAGCTAGACTTGAAGCGGTCCTTTATGGCATAATGGCAAAGTTGGAAAAGAGAAAGCATTAGGTAACCAAGGCGACCTCTTCATGAGGTGCACTTTCGTCCAAGCGAAGTGAGGCTGGACTTGAGCCCGGTGAGGCTATTTCTATTTGACCCACAAATTAATATACTGGGGCAGGCTCCCATCAAGTCATCAACTAGGAAGACCTCAATCGGCTTCCCGCCAATGAAAGCTGGTGACTTCTGTTCCAACTGAACCAGGGACGGTCAGGTGCACCCATTGGACCCTGGAGCCAATGTTCTACACACAGAAGGACATACTGGTATATTCATACCATAACATATGAATAGTAAGAACTAGAACTCTTATTGATAATGGAACTCATGGAGAAGAAAATAGAGTTATGGATGGAACCAAATATGCAATATTTACAGAAAAAAGTATTTGGTTATTGGGGAACAATCAATATACTTCTAATGTCGAATCAGGATCAACTAGGACAGAAATAAAGCATTAGGTCGAACTCTTCTTTGGTGTCAAGGTAATAGCTATGAATAGTCATCGACTCCCAGGAAAGGGTAGAAGAATAGGACCTATTATGGGACATACAAATGCATTACAGATGGCGTAGGAGATTGGCCCTCGAGTGCAAAGGCATAAGGGAGCTTGACTGCAAGACCCACCATCGAAAAGGGACGAAAGTCGGCCTTTGTGATCCGACGGTGCCAAGTAAAAGGGCCGTCTTAACTATGGATATGTAAAATACATCATTTCCAATCCTAGCAGGAAAAGGAGGGAAATGGATACTCAATTTAAAGTGAGTAAACAGAATTCCATACTCGATCTCATAGATACATATAGAATTCTGTGGAAAGCTGTATTTGATGAAAGTCGTATGTACGGCTTTCCTTGAACCTATTGATATCTCCACTAACTTCTCTCTTATCCTAGTTTTCATGGGTTGACTAAGAATCTATTGACATTTGTCAATAACTCAATCCGGATATAGTTTTCATGGGTCCACTTCAAATCTATTGGCCCATGCCAATAACTCAATCTAATCAAAGTTTTCATGGGTTTATTATGAAACCATTGGCGCCTGCTAATAACTTTTCCTAAACATAGTTTTCATGGGTTTACTATGAACCTGTCTATCCTACATTCTGGTTTATCCGACCTCCTGAATGTAATTCTACTCATTCAAGGGTTAATTCAATTTATATTCGGTACTGGGTCAACTTAGCTGGTTATTCTTCTCTTTTCTCCTCAAAATACAGTTATGGATCCATTATAATGTGAATACATATATTAGAAGAAGCAAACATAATATAATAATACCAACACATGTGGTTTAATATCCTTGAAATCACTTTCATATAAAGCATGGTTAATCCCTTCAACCTATTATTTTATCAAAGAAAAACAGGGACGATATCTGAGAGGGGCTAAGAAATCACCCTCATGTATTCAATGACTTCTTTCTCACTGAGAAATCTAGTGATTTCTATAGAAATTTCCTTTACCTGCTTCTTATATTGCTCAATTTCCTCTCTGTAAACAATGTCGTGTAGCTTTTCACCCTTTTTTAAGGTCTGCTCTATTCCTTCCAATTTTGATGCAGCATCCCCCGACCAACGTGGCCAGGTTAAGAATATGCGAATGAGGGAAAGTTGACTGGAGCAACATCTAGGGAGAAAGCCATTGACGAATAGTCGGATGCATAGAAAGGTACAAACCACACTGGAAATGTTTGGGAGTAATGGAGGCATATCCCTCCAACGGTGTATTAATGCGTTCATGAGATTTGAAAACCCTAACCACATAGCCAGAAAATCCAAATTGTCAAAGGGCGCGAACAACCTCTTCCAGCCGGGTGATCTTAGAAGGAAGAAGCGTAGAGGAAGAAAAATAGGAATCTATATCAAAATTCTAAAGATTACTTCTAAAATGGATCGAACAAGAATCGAAACAATTTCTCTTACTGACAATCTACCGAAGACACATCCAAATTTGGCAATTAACCTAATATCGGTTCTTTTCAAACAAAAGGATAAAAGGAAGTGTTGGAGAAATGAAGAAAGAATATACATATCTCAATTTGAATAATGGCCGCACTACTGTAGCGATCAAAGATTTTTATAAAACGTAGATTTTGCCGCTAAAATAATGAGTGCAAAGATTTACAAAAATCCGCATAGAGAAATGAAAAGCCAGATTGAACGACTATTTAAAGATAGTCCAGTAAGGGAATGACATGTGTGCAAGAGCATTAAATGCAAGTGCGGCCAAAAAGACATTTTTCTAGCACTGAAAAGGTAGACTAGAAAGAACTGACTAGATATACATATCACGTGTTCAAGACAACAAGTCTACACTAACATACGGTCATCACAGACTTGGAGACAAGTGTTATACCCATTCTTACGATGAACTACCCGAAGGGAAATGGGCAGTCCTTAAAGTTAGAAAAGCTACCCTCATGTCAAGAAGACTAGAGAAAAAGAAGTGAATCAACTAAATTCCTATTGAATGGGGAACTAGCTGGAAGTCACAATACCTAACCCAACCCAAGCCCTGCAACCAATGGAACCATGACAAGAGACAAATACTGCTTGTATTTGGAAACTTGGGCAGGTCATGGTGGCTATATCAAAAATCAAAGGCAAAAAGTGAAATACTCCACTGAGGCATGGGAAGCAATACATGATATACTAAGCTCACCATACATCTAAGGTTTATATTTTGTCAAACAGGTCTACGCCAGCATACATCGCAAGCAACCTAGGGAGCGCCGTACAGGGTCAAAAGCACTCCTAAGTGGCTATATACGTGGCCGCTCTAGATATGCTTCAATGCAGAATCATACTTATAGGTAAATGACAAATGTGAAGCCCTCTCTCATTGGCAGTCCAAGCATATTTACAAAGAGGGCCACTCAAGCTGCACCCAACTCAAATCACAAATAGCCCCAAGCACATTCCAAGCGTATGCCAAGTCAAATCTTAAATTAGAATGGGAAATGCTATTCCATCCAGACCAGACATGATGTCAAGTCAAGCAAAGACGACAAAGGTATTGGCAGTACAACCTTAACGCAAAGCGCTATTCACCACTATAACAATTCATATGCATCAACAACATATTCGAAGCATCAGGGCAGTCCCCTACTATTCCTTTTAAGACATTTTCCATTCTGGGAG
This sequence comes from Allium cepa, assembly GCA_030765085.1. Taxonomy (NCBI): domain Eukaryota; kingdom Viridiplantae; phylum Streptophyta; class Magnoliopsida; order Asparagales; family Amaryllidaceae; genus Allium; species Allium cepa. Next base: position 992,757,478 of record CM060945.1, on the reverse strand, counting down.
AAAGAAGACCAACCCATACAGATTTCGGCTTCCCGCTCAATTTTTTAGACATCTCGTCTCAAATTTCTAAGATTCCATCAATGTCATGGTTTCCCGCCAAAAACCCATCACTAATCCAGGTACAACGAATAGGTAAATGCAGATGAATGACAAATTTCAAATCTAAGGGCGGAGATTGAAGAAAAAAGATCAAAGGCAACCGCGACAACTAGCATTGCACTTTTCATACTGTAAAAGGAAACATTAGAGGACGAAAAAGTGATCCTTTTCTTCTTAGAAGGGAAAATATGAGATTTGAATATTATATGCTTCTGGACGATTGTAATCATCTGTACCAAAAAATAGAAAATAAATAGTGGATTATTCTATGAATGTAGGATTAACAATAATCCGAACAATGTAAAAAAATTTATGTCCTTTACTTTTATTATTCCGTCATCTAATTTTAGATTGTCATTCATTTGTAAAACCATCTTGATATTTTAACAAATAATTGAAGCGCGTCTACTAGTCTATGTAAGCATTCAGTAATATAGTCACTTCTCAAAGGCAGATTTAACAAAGATTAAATTTGCCGATTCCAATTCTTAGAAGTAATTAATGACTAGATTGCTCCACGATCTAGTTGAGTGTGGTGAAGCCAAAACCTTCATCAACATGTACTATCGACGAGCATGGTTTCTGAAATGCAGCAATGATGCATTAAATCTAATCAAATAATTCTGCAAAGCTCATTCTCTCTCTGCTTTACACTTGAAAGTGTGAACACATTTCTTACTCAAACTATATGAACTATGAATTGGCTCATAAACTTTTCCACTAAATTGGTGCACATATTGATGATGGACCAATTATCTAGTTGGCGAAACCACATGGCAGCCAAATCAATCAAGTACAATAGGAGCATTGTCCCATCACCTCCTCTAAAATTGCTAACACTCTCGTACATTGGATGTATATCATTAAGTGAACGGTTGGATACGTCCTTCTATGGTATGGCTCCAATGTAGGTAATTTGAAATCAGATGGATTCCTTGCGTGTCGGGTGTTTGGGGGTGAAATGGTTTCCATTCACGTCCTCCAAACTTCGATCCATAGCTTCACCTCGAAGTACATGTCTTACCATCTCAGTTAATTGATCATTTGGATTCAGTTGAAATCTCTATGCACGCCTTTGATTCAAATCTTCTTCATGCTCTCGTTCTTGTAGGGAACTTGTGACGACCTACCTTTCTAACCCCAGAAAGACGTATCATCAATAAGAAAAGAAAGGGATATAAATAGAAAAGATAAAAAGAAAGAATGACAACATCAGAATCTTACAGTGGAACGGAACAAAATATAATACATCACATAACTATTACATAGTTTTTTTTATATATATCAGAGTTACATAACATCATACAACAAGACAGTCATACATATATCTGTCATTACATATATCCCAAAATACAACATACATCAACTAACACAGCGGAACTAGATAGATAGATACATACGTCTAGACTTCTGCTCTATGCTCCTCCAGAACTCAACAATCCCAAAACCTATCACTTGGCTACTCATAAAAAATTTGAGTACCCAAGAGTTTATGAAAAACAAAATATAAACTCCGGGTCAGACATGGGTTTGGTGTGAGTAAACAGGTTAAAGTTGTTTAACTTTGAAAACCATTTGAAAATAAAGGTATCACGTAAGACTTCCCACACATAAACACGGGTAAGTTTTTATCTTACGCTAACCAAAATATTTTATAGGAAATCCAGTGATATTATAATAGTGTCTAGGGTTTTCAAGTAAATAGAAAATAGCCGAAATTATTACATTCATTAAATTCTAGCTACTAGCCACAAAAGTGGGTAATACAAATCAAAACCGTAGGGTCTCATAGGGAAAATGGGTTTCCATCAATGGCAGGGCTACTGGGGTACCGCCCGTCAAAGTACGTGGCCTAGATCACCGTACCGAGGATTACTTCCGACCCTCTACAACACAAGGCCGGAACCATTCCTTATTGAACAGTCCGGAACAAGATAACCCGCAGTTGTGGCCAACAACTGCCCACACAGCCAAAAATAAAGGGACATCTAGACAGGGGTATATCTCGTCCTGCTTGGGTGCTACCCACCTAACCTTGCTGCATCTCCCCTGTTTTAGCCATTCTCGGTTGATGAGGCTTGAGGCTGCGATTAACTTTATAGAACATATCTCTTAGAATGTTCATCGTCCGCCTGACGATGTGCTGAAAGCATTCAATCCATACAAGTTCGTTCCGGGTTCGAACGAAACCGAAGGCATTATCTCGTTACACTCATTTTGGAATCACCCTCAGAGTTAACGACGATAACCCTTGCACTCTGAAACTTCATCTCGACCTTCACTTGAGATGTCACGACCTATCGTTTAATTTGGATCGATGTGGTTTTCGGAATATCGAATTGATACCCGATCCCGGTCTCATCAAAATCCAAACGCCATTTTAAAAACCAAGTTGTTTAATAGTTTAAACAATTTAATTCAACACTTTGAATTCACATAACATTGATCACAGATAAATCATACTCAATCATCATAGATATATCCAAAGCATATCACAGAGTATCATAGAATATCACCCAATAGATATCACAAATCCAGATATTCTACTCAAAACAATCATCCAACAGGGATTATTAATCCATATCATAATTAATTTAACTATCTTAAATTAAATTAATTACTTAAGAATTAATCACTAATCCTGCTTAATTAACCAAATCATTTAATAAATCACTTCTTAACCTTTTAAACAATTAATTTAAACTTTAATTACTTGATGAATTATTCCTTAATTATTAGTTAATAACCTTAATTATTAATTAATAAAATTTAGTTTCAATTTAATTAATCCTTATTTATTTATTTATTAATCCTTAATTACTAAGTTAATCAATTATTTATTCTTATTTAAATTATTTAATTAGTTAACTATTAATCATATATTAATTAACTTTAATTAGTTTCTTTAAAATTCTTAATTACAAATTAATTAAACACTTACTTATTTATTACTCAATCTTAAATTACTAATTTATAAATCTCAATCCACTTAGTTGATTTCAATTATCAATATATTGACATTCTTAATTACCTTGCAATATAATTAATCAAATAAAATCATTTATCTTTCATTTTGAAAGTCTTCCTCCATAACTATAAATAAATTAGTTACTAACTTAAAGCTAAATGTTAATTGAAGTTAAACAAATTAAAATATTAATTAAGCCTAATACTTAACTGTTTAAGGAGATTAACATGAATTAAATTTACAAATACTTAAACTAGTTGCAAAACGATTTACAAACTAAATTTGATTAGGCTTAACATCTTGAAATCAAACCCGAGAAAACCCATAGGAAAACTCGAGTAAACCCATCATTTCCCGAGTCCCTCCTCTTCTTCCTCCTATATTTATTTTTTTATTTTTTTAAACAGTTAAGTTTAAACTGTAAAAACTAGAAAGCAAACACATGAATCTCGTGTTTCAACCCGAGACAAACTATCACTATCTCGAGTATCAACTCGAGTCACTCTCCTCTCAACAAACTCGGACACCAAAACAAGGTCGTGCACGTGCACAGAGCATCGGTGGCATCGCCACCTTTGGCGACTTGCTCTACGCATCAGCAATCGACTCCATACTCGATTCTCACTTTCAAATCGACCTTACTAAGCACGAACGGAAATCGACCTTTCCAGTCGAAAACTGGAACCAAACAATGCGACAAGATCGCCTCGCACCCATGTCTCCGACCACCAGAGATGCTCCAACTCCGACAACGACCTCGTCACCCTCCATACTATCATCTCACAAAGCCACGTGCAACTCGATGCACGCACGAAGCCTCAGCGATCACTTTTCCGACCATCGCCAAAATTAGGGTTAAAAATCAAATTAACCCATCGTCGACGCCACAGTCACCATGCACCCCTTCCACCATTTTTCCCGACTTCCACGCTCACTCACCTAGCCTCGGCCCAAGCCCCGACCACGGTAGAGCCTCTGACCACCTGGAATTGGTCGAAACCCATATCTCGATCAATAGGAAACTGCTCTATGCATACACATCTACAAATCATCGTACTTATTTTAAAAATCCTATTTTCGAATGATAATTCACATTGTATAATTGAATCAAAGTTTTGTCATGTTCGAATTTATCCTATGTTTGTGTTTCCCTGAAAAAAAAAAATCAAATTTTAGATGCTGTATATCACCATTCAGCTTGAAACCATTTTTAGATTTTAACTCAAGTGTGAACAATCATGTTTTGTTTTAAACTCAAAGCCTAAAAATGGCCAGATTAAAGGGATTTGAAATTTTTCCCTGTTGTTTGTACCCTGTAATCAAAACAGAGAAGAACATGCTTAATTTAAATTCACAGAGCAGATCATATGGATATATATACAGAGCCACCTTAAAATATTTATGCAAAGCAACAACATATGTACCGATTCAAATAAACTTGGGTTTTAAATAAATTTGTTTACTCACCTGTAAAAAATTTTGAACGGAGAATAACTCTAGCCTTTGAAACTACTAGTTGATCTTATTTCCAAGCTTCTCGTTTGTTGAGTTGAGATCTTATTCAAGTGTCAGTTGTAAGATTAATTTAGTTGTTGTTTTAAATTTTTGTGGTAGGATTAGTTTTTGGTTTGCAAAGTTGTGATGAACGAAATGAAGTAAGAAGATGTACATATATAGAAAGAAAAGATGTGTACAGGCTTGTTTTACTGGTACAAGATTTCTTGTATTTGATCAGAGATTTTTTATTTATTTTGGACGCTGAAATGATTCAAATATATTTCGAAATGACTTTCTTGTGTGCTATCATTAATTATAATTGTCTTGTTCCAATCTTCATACTTATCCTATTATTTTTTTTAATCTTATTTCTTGGCATATACATATTTTTATAGTACATATATTACTTGCCTGATCTGCTTTCTACCCTATGCTTCTATAAAGTTGTTATATTCCTAGAGTTATCTTATGTTCATTTCATGTGTTACAGAATTATCAATTTATTTTATATATTTATTTCTATTTTAAACTTAAATTATCAAATACTTCATTTACTTATTTATTTTTATACTTATATTAATATCATAGTTTTCTTATGTTTATATATTTATGTTTATAACCATATATTTCTTTTATACTTATGTTTAATATTTATAAGATTTATTTATTTTAACCATTATTCTCTAGATTACATCGTAGTTATATATATTTAGATCAAATATCAATAAGGTAGAGCCTACTTTAATATAATGTGAATAAGCTAGATTTTATTTTGAATATTTTTAAAAGATTTTATTTTAAATTCCAAATCATGATTTCTTCCAAATACACATATATACTTGTTTTTAAAATAATAAGTTTGTATTTTTTTTAATTTATAAGATTAAATGCTTATTAAAATAATATTGCCAAATTTCCGGGTTGTCACAGAACTTTCGGTTCTAATCCTTGCAGTTGTAAGTTTGCATTTTGATTTCAAGGCTCGACATCATCCATTTAACGTGCCTTTCCATGCTCGACCATACCACCATGTCCAAACATGTCACCATCGACTGGTTTGGACCTCTAGGTACCATGCTGGGGGATGGTTTTAGATTGTTTCGCTTAATTTCCTTGTCTCTCTGTTCTGCCTTCTAGCATTCAATTCTGATGTTCAACAATGTCAGCTGCACTTTATCATTCCATTCTTTGGAAGAATCCATTCATCATCTTTTCTTATCGAGATATCAATCTCGCTTGTAAACTTGTCATCGTCGTTTCAATTTCCTCTCTAGCCACATAGATAAAATATGTATTTAAACTAGTGAGCACCTCCCGCCCGCCCATTGCTCTAGTTGACTCGGTCCAAAATGACTCTTATATTATGCCCTTCATCTTCCCCAATATAAGATCTAAATTCATCTTAGTGGAAGTAATAAAAATGTTGTCCAAAAGATTGGTACAGGGCCCTCAATTCACTAGAAAACGAATCAAATAAATATTAAAAATGAAGAAATTAAAAGAGAACGAAGAAAAGACATAAGATTTTTATAGCGGTCTGGCAAAATCTTCGGTCTCGGTCCAGTCAATCAATTTTCTTTACGAGCACTTTCAGAAATACAATCAAATCGGAGAATATACCTCCACTTTCTCAAAGTGGTTTGGCAATGATGAAGACCGAGATCGCGATGCTGAATCCGAAATAATACCGACTCAATCTAAGGGGCTTTACATTTCAAGTCCATATTTATGATGTTTACAAGAAAGTTCATGTAGTATTGAATATGTAAATTAGATCTCTATTTTTAAAAATAACAAAACGCAAACTAGTTGAAAAGTGCAAATTAACGTAAACTTTTTAAAAAGTTTTTCAAAAATTGAAAAATCAAATTTATTTATTAATAAATAATAATAATTGCTATTTAAGTATAATTTTAGTAGATAATTGCCCGGTTCAGGTAAATAGACACAAGAAAGAAGGACAACAAGTTTGCATTTTAGTTTGAAGGACACTTTTTAGTGTAAACTGAAAATGATAGTTACAACTATCATTCTGCGATTTATACTAAAAATGTCCTTCAGGTTAAAAACAAACTTTTTGTCCCTGAAACTAAATTTTTCTCTAATTTTTCCTTTAGTCTAAAAACCCCATTGCAGTTTTTTTATTATTGAATTTTATAAATAAAAAAAAATTAAATTGCAGCACCGCTTGCAATTCTTATTAAAAAATAAAGTTGTCTTGCAGTTTCTTTTTGCCTAATTGAGACAATCTCTAATGTAGCCGCTTACTGGTAGCAGCGTCAAAACAGAATCAGGGACCGTAAATTTTCAACTATTCTGTCAGTCATCTTCCTCCCTGAAGCTTAGGGATTCTAAAAAAATTCAGGTTTCCTGCTGCTGCTTCTTCCTATTCCTTCTTTTTTTTTCTTCTTTTTTTTCTTTTTTACTGAATCGAGATCGCGATGCCGGACTATATCTCTTTTGATTTTTTTTCGGTTCGATGTTTAAATTAAAATCGCGATTCAGTATTGGACTCCAATATTATCGTTCTGAAATACAATCGCACATTTTACACGGGTTGCGATCCAATTTAACTCTTGGATCGGGAAGGCTGCGATTCCTTCCAAATTGCTCGTTGGAACGTACGATCTCGCGATTTTTGCAATCACTGATGTTTCGTGTATGTGGCTTTTGCATGTATATTCGTTTGGGCTTCTAATAATGAAAGAATGTTTGTACTTTGGACAGTCGATGAACTGCAATGGGTATTCAGTAAATAAGAAAATTAGGTAATCGTTAAAATTCTCAAGATGAAATGTAGTATTTTGAATTTTATGCGAATGTTCAAAATTCAAATGTAAATATTGCTATATAAATTTTTGGTTGTCTAACGGTTATTGTGTGATCGTTATACCTGGTTTATGTTTTTATTCTTCAAATAAATGGACATCAGCATTCATTTGATATAGTAACTGTCAAAAGTGTTCTAGTTACGCTATTTAGCACGAGATTTTGAGTCTCGCTTTTTGGATAACTTACAAACACAACGGTGTCTACATTTCACAAATCGTTTCATTCCAACCTGTTCATAGAAATCCAACAACACGGCCTTTTTATAGTTCGTATACACATTTGTGGACATACATGAAATAAGAGAAGGATCTTCCGAACCCCCGTTTAATCGATTGAGATGATTGCAGAATGTGGACATCATTGCGTGTGCATGGAAAGTTGGTTGACTGACCAACAAAAGAGAGACAACTTTTACATTTTTATACAATATAAATTTCCAAATACAGAAATATAAAAAATCTTATTTTAATTTAATCAATTAGATTCTTATATCAAATGAATTAATTTGATAAAATATATATTCAAAATCTTCAAAAGTTTATTGTATTATTTATTTATTTTATAAAAAAATTCATATCAAGCAACATAGCATAATTCTTATATTGAAAAACTGTATTTTTTATACCAAATGATTTAACTTGCACAAATTTTTTATATTAACTTAACAGAAGAGTTACCGAACATTTGTTAATGAAATATTTCGTTGTTCTTGTTTGAATGGTGACAACTTGAAATATTTAAAGGGCAATGATGTAAAGACTCATCGTTACCTAATTATTACATGTTGAAGTATCATGTAGAAACTAGCCTGCAAATGACACGGCAAAGAACTCCATACGCTATTGTGGCTTCCGGTAATTGTTTAATTCCCCGGTGATTCTATCGATAACTACGTTCTGGAAAATAGAATGAAAGAAATGGTTAATGATGGTGCATGTTAGATTATCCATTGTTTACAAGAAACTGTGGATATAAAGTCGCGGAAGCTCCTAATGGAGAAGCTAACAAATTTTTTGACTTGCTAGAATCTACAAATAATCCATTGAGGTAATGTTGCACAATGCACACAGTGTTTTCTGCAACTTAGAAATTAAAATTTCAAGATTCATCACTCTACAAATATAATATTGTAGATATTGTAGAATGTCAATAATCGTAACACTGAGAGAATTAGGTAAATAGATCCTAAGATGAATTCCTTTATTCGTCATCTCCCTGTTTGCAGCCTGAATATCATAACTAATATCCCTACAATCAAAAATTTTCTTGTTTGGGAATATGCTAGAATTATCCACACTCTTCTCTACAGAACGAACCCACTCTAGCCTGAGAAGACATTTGGGAGAAATGTTTGACAATCTCAACAGGAATTCCAGACCCACTAGCCCTTCAAGGGTGCTATAGTTCCCACCTTCATTGCTGCCTATGATTGCAAATAAGACTACTCTATGGTTGTATATACTGAGAATTACTCTTAGTTATCGATTGAATAAAAAGAGCTATATACTCCTATGATTATATATGGTTATTTCACTAAATTTTGGTTAGTAATATTAAGTACATTAATTTTCAAAGTACACATATTAACGAGTTATTTAACTAACTTTTGTGTTAATAATTAAATGAGTGACCTTAATTCTCTGCATCAAAATTAACCATGGATATCTACCTTTGTCATTGATTTTGCATATTTCACTCGTTTAGTTTTATTAACACAAAACTTAGTGAAATAAGTCAGCCATATGTGTACTTTGAAGATTAATATATGTTCACTCACTTAATATTTTAACCAAAAATTTAGTGAAATAACAACCATATAAAACCATAGGAGTACGGCTTCTTTCATTTAGCTCCTTTCATTTAATCTATAACTAAAGCAATTCTTAGCATATCAAACCATGTACCGAGTATCGACCTTATTTTGCAATCATGGACGACAAAGGCAGCGGATAATCTAACATCTTTGAAGGGCTAATGGGTTTGGACAGTCCTTCCGTGTTAGAGTGACTTCATTCTGAAGGGAAGGGGGATGAGGATTTTGCATATTCCTGATAAGAATTTTTTTGATTTTAGGGATATTGGTTATGAGAATCAATCAATCAAGCTGTAAATAGGGAAAGTTTGAACAAATTCATCTTTGGATCTATTCACCTATTGTTCTTAATATTCCAATTATTGACCTACCTGCAATATTTACAGTGCAAATTGGACATGGAAACAATGATTTGAAAGTGCAAATTCAAGTCATGAGCCTGTCGCACATAAACAATGAGAAATGTATTATGTTAGCGGTGTGTCCGGAAAATGCACCACTAACAAACTTGGATGGAGTTTGAATTGCAGGGAAGGTTAATCCTGAAGGTACAATTTAAGATTACTTATATTTCTTTGAATTAGAACAACATTTCTAGTCCAGTAATTAATTGAATATTTGTCCGCTCTTTCTGCACAATTTTGCACCATTGGTGTACTGACCAAGGTATATATTTCTTCTTATACAAACAATTTGCTATATATTATTGCTAGCACATAACCCATGGCTGTACACGGATGATGCTAACAACGTAGTAATAGTATAATTGTATAATGATGAATCTTGAGGTTTTAAATTTGTAATTTTAAGAGGTACCAATTCATTGCATGCTATTTTTTACAGGTTTCTGTAAATGTGTGTTAAGACTCAAGATCAATTACAAATTAATTGTATTATTGAGTGTATAGTTGCAATTAAGAGTAATGTGTAGAGAGTTATTTATGATGATTTGGGTTGCTCTCATTGCTGGGTGAAGCGGCATGATTTCATATCGCACCATCAAGCCCAAAAAAAGCAGTTTTTGTATTTTGAAAACCAAAACAAAAACTAACAGTTTAAACGATTTCTTTAAGGATATAGTTTGTAATTGTTAAAAATAATGAGAGCAGGCTGGACAGTGATTTTGTAGAAATTATGAGAAAATAATGGTCATGAATATTTTACATTTCCACATGTATTTTAGTTGGTCGCTTATGTAATTACCTAAATCATACATTCAGAGCACTGTATATCCATTTCCAAAGTGTTTTAAGTCTGACCCCATTCTTCAGTACCAACACAAGGTTCCTCACCTATTTCCATTTTTTCTCTGAATACTTTGTTTTATTTTCTTAGCCATTTTAATCCGAACTTAAACTCTTTTTTTCTGAGTTTATAAATTTATTCAGTTCTAGTTATAATTTAATTTGCTTACATTCCTAACGAGATGCATTTTTTGGGTGATTTCAACTGTTTTTTTTAGAAGATAACAGAACCTGTAGGAAATCTTCTGAAACAGTGAATGGTAAAGGCTTGATTATATTCCTAAGAGATGGAAGTAAATATTTTAAGGATTAGATTAACCAGCATGTCAATAAAGATGTGTCGGAAAAACATTTGGTAGATGTTCTAAATAACTTGATTTGTTTTACCTAATGTGTCAAGTTCCTAGGTTTCTTTGGCAGCTGAATCTTGAACATTAAGAATTTTTCAAGGGACCCAAAATGGGGTCTCCGGTTTTCTCACATTTATTAATGGAAGGTGTGTGCTGCAAATAAATATTGCATTTTTCTCAACATACATTTTTCTCTAACGTGAGTGTCAGATTTGGAACTCTTTTATCAAAAGCCTCCCTTATTCAAGTTTAGTGTCATTTTAACAATGCCCTGTCTACTGTCTTCGACGAATCAGTTTGATTGTGATTTAAGACACTAAATTCGTTAAATTACTTAATCTTCTCTTATAAAATGCTTATCTTTTTAGTCAATCCTTCTCTATCTCTTTCATGTGTACGCTCACATTGTACTAATACATTAGTACACACCTGTTAGTTTCTTATTCTTTATTTGAGTTTATTTCGTGTTCATGAGAGGGTGAATTTGACTGCAATTTGCTTGCCATTTGTAAGTTAATTATATAAAGCTATTTATTTTAAAGATAATAATATTGAATAAGATTTTTCAAATATCTCAACGGTTTGTTATATAATTTCAATTGCCTTTTCGTGTTCTTACTGTGCAAAAATTAATATTGACACAAATATTTTCCTTAATTGCTACTATAGCAGCTATGTTTCTTAGAAAATTGAGAATCAAGCACTCCTTGGGAAGATCTTTCAGCTGCAAGGGTGTCCATGAGTCGGCTATTACTGAACTGAATAAGGTGATTAATATCCTACACATTCGAACAAATTTTTTAAATCATTTTTGAGGAACTTCTGTAATACAAACTCTTTTTAACCACCATTGCTCTTTTTTCTTTGAACAAGCACATGTCCGGTGTGTTCATTAGATAGATTTACCTTATCATTCTAATCCTTTTTCTAGTAACATTCAGGAAATGGAAGCAATATTTGGTGTGCCACCAACATCAGATGATATTGAATCCCCAACTGTTTCTTACAAATCGTCCGAATCTGAACCAGAGTTGACTCATGTTGATAAAGGGGGTCAAGCAACAATGGTTAACATATCCTCTAAGCAAGACACACAGAGAGTTGCAATTGCCGCATGCAAAGTTCTTTTGGGCAGAAATGCATTCAATCTAGTTGCTGCGAACCAAATATCCAAAGGCAATGTCCTGAATGTGGCAAAAATAGCGGGAATCTGTGGCGCAAAGCAAACTAGCAACCTTATACCACTTTGTCACAATATAAATTTATCTACCGTTCGTGTGGATTTAAATTTGAACGATGAGGATTTGAGCGTTGAAATAGAAGGAGAGGCGGTTACTACAGGTAAAACAGGTGTAGAAATGGAAGCTATGACAGCTGTGACAATAGCAGGGCTTACTGTTTATGATATGTGCAAAGCGGTTTCGAAAGATATTCAAATCACTGACGTGCGGCTTGTTTACAAAAGTGGAGGGAAAAGTGGGACTTGGACTAGGAAGGTGTGATTGCCTTTCATGGTGTTTTCCTTATTGTTCAAGGTAACTTGTGTTTTATTCAACCATAATCTGAATATTTGAATTATTCATCTTAGAGCGGGCTCCAACGTCGAGTATACAGAACTAATTCTGTAATTTAAACCTCAAAATGGCTTCCAATGATTGATTACTGTGTGTAATATTACAAAAGTTGGGGTTAAGAGTTTACAAATCTGTAATCTCACTGAGTGCACGTTCAACATGCGCTTGGATGCTGGGAATTTCAAATTCCCAGCAACTACGTACTTGTTGACCATGCGTCCGTCTCAATTTTTATTTAGGCGCATATTCAACGGACACTTAACTTGTGACCTATATACCAACTATTGGGGGAAAAATCTCGATTATGAGTGTAATATTACAAATCTGTAGTTGTAATCAGCTATTGGAGATACTTATCATGATGGATTTAAATGGATATTCCTTTTGGCTTCAAACATACGATGCTTTGTGTAAGTATAGCATCAAATGATAGAACAATTTGACTTGATCTTGAATCCCGTATGAACAGTAACTATGCCAAATAAATAAATAAAAATTGCTGGAAACTGATCTCATTTCTGCATATCAAAAATTACTCTGATCATTTTATGCTTTCAACCTCCACGGTTTAACCTTATCTTTAATGAATAGAGTTAATGATATCATATCAAAATCTACGTCTTATTATTCATATTATCATCATTATTGTGTATAACAATTCTTTTCGGACACTTCCATCTGATGATGTATTATTAGGAAGCTAAGATACCAAAGCATGAATATACAACTGAAATAGAAATGAAAAAGCTGCAGAAAATCGAATAAGTGGCGATATTAATTGAAAAATATTCCAAACAAATCGAAACAGTAAACAGTAGACAAATCGTGTAAAGCTTTTTCCACACATAAGGATTAAAATCTTCAACCAACGTTTCCTATCTTTCTTCTTTATTCAGGTATTTTCTTTTAGTCCTCTTCTTTGATCAAACTTTTTTATTATGTATATACCATATACTTTTTTGACCAAAATTTCTTTTTCTTCGTGATCAGTATCTAGAAAAAAGTTAAAAGAGTTTAATTCTTGTTAATCAAAATTTCCGTTTAGCAACTTTCTTCATATCGACTAGATTTCAAAAATATAATAATGATTTCTGCATTTAGGCACTTAATTTTTTTTTTTTTTTTGGTTTTTTGATCGAGTCCTTGCCTTGAATGGTAGTTGAAGGTAAGATGGTAAATGGATGAATGTAGAGTAATTTGTGTTTACTTGTCGAAATTATGGTTATTACTTGAGCTTGCTTAAGAACGTTTTTTGCATGTGTTATGTCACTCTCGTCGCTATCGTATGATGTTATATGATTGAAAAAATATTGTTTAAACGAACGTGCACTACCCATGATAGATGTTTTATTAGTATTTGCAAACAGTATTCGTAATTTCAAGTTATAATATTTTAGGCTAAAATTTACTTCAGAATATGCAATCTAGTTTTGTTAGGGTTTAAAAAATTGATGAACTATCTAAGGAAGTTATGGACCTTCTTAGTCTCCATTTACATCGATCTTGTAGCCAATTAAGGTACGTGCCTTTTACAGTTGAAAGTGGTCAATTGATCCCTCATTTACTTTTATTCTATATTTGACCTTAATTGTTATAGGATAATGTCAAATTACTTCAAAACGATTTGAATAATGTAGAAAAACATAGAATTAGTGAATAACTATCCTACCCTTATCTCACGACTAAATTTCTTCTTTTACTTGTTCAATTTTAGTGGACAGCTTACGTATCTCTATCTAATGAGAACCTTATGAACCGTATGATATATTGTTAATTACATAACGATATCAACGACATAACAAAGCTTCTAAACAACTCTAACAACAATAATAGTTTTGATTATATATAACAAAGAAACCCTGAATGAAGATCAAACATGTATGAACATCTTGTTTGTTGAAATCTTTTAAGTTTCTATGCTTGATTTTTCTCGAATTTCATGAAACATTTTGTTATTTTAAAGGTTTTTAGGCATTTTCTTAGTTCTTTCATAAGTTCAAGGCATAGTTTGTTGTTTTGTGAATGTACAATATGCTGTTTTATGATAAAGCCAAAAGCGACGCATTGAGTACTTGTTTTCTCAAATGTTCAAATCAAAGACACAAGTTGAACACGTGTTCCCTTCTCGTCTAAAAAGAATCAGGTAACCCAAGTTTTAGGCCTTTCACTACGATAAACTTTTTCTGGTTCTCGCCTTTCATACAGATTCTGCTTCATCGAAAGGGAGGGCGGGTAGATGACACTCAACTTTTTATTCCCTCAGTTTTTAATTCTTTTACTTCAGTTTATACCTTTTAATTCCTCAATTTCTCTTTAACATTCATATCCTATTGGTTTATACTTTTTTGCTTCTGTTTTCTTCTGTCTTTAAATCTTTATGTAATGGAAAATAGTGCATCGTAATAAAAACATGTAATATCCATACTTTCAGTAACGTTGACGACAGCAAAACATACGAGCGAAAGCCGAGTATTTTCTATATATTTCATAAACGCCCCACACCCTTTAAGAAAAAAAGAAGAGCCAAAGCCGAGTATTTTCTATATATTTCATAAACACCCCACACCCTTTAAGAAAAAAAGGAGGACAAATCCACACGTGCGTGCATTATCAAAAGAGCGCATATTTTAAACTAGGTTTTGCATAAAACTAGAATTTGTTGAATTGTTCAGCTTTTAGATTAAAGAAACACGAATTGGTGGGAACGGAGTGAACATTTTTCGGCTCTTTTATGATCCCTGTTTCTTATTTTTTTTTGAACTAAACTTTTTTCTATGCTTTTCTTGAAAAGTACACACTTCTTTTTTTAAATTTACATTTCTGTAGGGTTTTGATTTGAGACCATAGATATAGAAGCATAAATCTGTTTTAGTATTTGCTAATAGTGAATTCTTTAACCATCCTGTGTTACAGGACATATGCACTAACATAACTTTATGTTTGTGAACTAAGATTTGACGGTGTGTGTGGAATATGTATTTAATCATTTCATTGCTTCCCATCTCATAATTCACCACGTATCATCGCCTCATTTCGCATTTCAAACAACTCCCTCAAGCTTCACGAACTAATTCGGTGAAAACCAGGAGCACTTAAAGTTCCATTTATTCCTCATTTGGGTAGGAGTGAAATTGACATTATGTTGCTCGTGGAAAGAATCTGCTAGTTCATCTTACCAAAATCCAACTTGCCCCTCGCGAGTTTCTATCATCTCATAGCGCATGTCGACAATTGATTTGGACGACAAAGAATCAAAGGAAGAATTCGATATTCTATGTATAAAAGGAAAAAGTACAAAGAATTCTCAAAAAAGTCTTAGGAAAGCATATATGATGCAGGTATTGAAATAAGCACGGATATACCAAAAGAAGAACTAAAAAACGGATTCGTCAGAAAATTTGATTGGAAATTTGGATTTGAAAGCGGAGATGGGAGGAGAGGAAGATTAAAGGAGATAAAATAGATGGAAGAACAACATTGGTTGGGGCGTGTTATCCACCTATTTTCTGACTACTATGTTAGAAGAGTTGTAAGGGAAAAGGGAGCAACTAAGTCAGCATGAGGATATTGAAGCATTGAAAAATAGGTATCGAGCATATGTGGTGATATGACGAGTCAATAAATTCATGGTGATATATTGAGCTTCCAAGTCAATGATACATCGAACCTCTAACAATGCTTTATCAACAAGGGTGTTAAGTGTCTAAAGAAAATATGTCGAGTTTGGAAATGACGAGAGTTGTCGAAGATAGCAGGGTTATATATCAAGCATTTAACCTGTGGAAAGGGATAACGAGCCTCTAGCAACAACAAAAAAGCATCAAGCGTCTAACAGTGGATGGTTGTCGAGCCTCTACAGCCATAGGGATGTCGAGCACTTAAGAAGTTAGCAAGCCTTTGCAAAGAATGAAGAGGTGTCGAGTCTCTAAGGGATAGCAAGCCTCTACAACAGTAAGTGTTGTCGAGCATCAACAAGTAGAAGGTGATGTCGAGCATCTAATAATAAAGAGAACACGTCGAGCTTGTAAGGTAATGGAGATGTCAAACTAGTAAAAGCTTGGACATATCAAGCTACCACAAAATTGGAGGAACAAGAGATATCGAGCTCCTACAACACAAAAGTTGTTGAGCCTAAAGATAGCAGGGTTGTCAAAGATGTAAAAAGGATGTCGAGCCTCTATAACACGAGGTGTGTCGAGCATGTAATAAAGAAAGGATGTTGTACCAGTAGAAGATGTCGAGCATCTAACTACAAGGCAATGTTGTTGAATTTTTGCAAGGAAGACTGTATTGTCCAACTTCTACAAGCGATGTCGAGTCCCTATGAAGGAAGCACTACCATGATTTCACCAAGATGGAGTTAGCGGAGCGCTTAGATTCCAAACTAGGACACATGTCAATCATCCCACATGATTGACACTGTTATAAATAGGACCCCCTCCACCACTTAAAGGAGGTGAATACTTAAATACAAACCATAAATCCTAAAAATTTCTAATTTGGGGATTTTAGGTTCGATTGTAACTCTTAACTATTGACGATTAAGGGCTTCGACATTTAACTTTGCATAGCGTGACTATCATTGAACAACGGACGTGCATGTAGCGATAAACTTGAACTTGAACACAAATGGACTAGGACCTGAATATATTCTTAAGCTTGCATAAGACTACTTAAGCCCTTGTTCAAACTAGCATAAAGCATGTCTTGCATATAAAGTTAGCAAAGAAATTTGCTAATATTTTTTGCAATATTTGCGCTAGGAGTGCTTGAACCTCCAAACGGTTGAAAAATGACTAAAATGCCTCTGATTTCAAAAAAATTAGAATTTTTTTAGAAAATTACAAGAAATAAAGGTGTTTTTTTATAAGAATACCGATCAAAGAATTTTTCAAATTCGATTATTTAATAAAATGTTATGGTTATTAATATTTACGTTTTGTGCATTTTATATTATATATGTACCTTATACATTTTAATTCGCGTTTACGTTATTTTATAGCTACAGCATTCAGGGCACCGCACACGATTGCGTTCATCATCCAGTGGTCCACAAGTAAACGCAGCAGTAATCTAGCGGCTCAAATATAACCGAATTAAAATAGAAACTCTAGTATAGCCACTTGAAAAGAAGCAGTGCAATCAAGTATGGTATCGAGCTTCTAAATCTAAATAAAGATGTCGAGCTCGTAAATAGTAATGAGTATGTCGAGCATCTTGTGTCCAGCTTATAGATGATTGAATCGAACCTAAAAAATAATGATTTCAAGTAAGGAAGCAATATGGAGCTATCAAGTACATAAAACATGAATCCCCATGTCATGTTAAGTACATCCCAACCGTGCTACATTAATTAAGTAATCAGAGATGGTACACATATTAGAATAAAGTAGAGAGTATCCCGTGGAACTAAAGAAGCAGGAATTGACAAATAAAGGAAGTATGTTTATCATCCACGCATGCATGATTTTGAGCCTATCATCCTATGGCCAAGAAGTTATCAAGTGGTTAAACAATAACTTCATACTAATAAAGGAACTCTGCAACATATTATTAGAATATTAAACAACATGCAGTGCAATGGTGACCGGCCAGCAGAGGTTTCGAACTTATATTTAGTATGATATATCGAGCTTATAATGGAGTTATCGAGCTTGTAATGGAGTTGTCAAGCATGAAGATTTTTACATCGTTGAGTATGTGGTTGCTAGCTACCGAGTATGTATAAGTAACGGTATCGAGCTTCTACAATGTGGTATCAAGCTTCTACATTAAAGTGTCGAGCATTTAAAAGTATGGTGACGAGCTTGTAAATAAGAGAAATGATGTGCATGTCTAACCTGCAAGTGGACAAACATGTCGAGCTTATAAATAATCAGAGATGTCAAGCTTGTAGGTAATCAGAAATACCGAGCTTGTAAATGGTCAGAGTTGGTGAGCCTATATGATAATGAAGACGATGAGCCTGTAAGTGCTTTGAAGATGTCAAGCTTGTAAACAAAGAAAGTTATCAAGCATAAATATAGAAAACAATACCGAGTATGTATAAGTAACAATATAGAGCATCTAAGGGGAAGTATCATGATCCCAAAATGATGTCGAGCTTGTAAATAGAAGACACGTCGAGCATGTTAATAATAGAGATGACAAGCTTGTAAGTGAACAGACATGTCGAGCATGTAAGTAATGAACATGTTGAGCATGGAGATGTCATGCTTGTGTCCGAAGGCAGTATCGAACTTCTAATATAGAGGTAATATAGAGCATCAACAGTTTAAGGACGGTAATCACCCAAGCTAAGGAGCTCCATTAAGCGATGTGAGACTTTTTGACACGGCAGAATTTGTACACGTGTACAGGGGAAGAAAAACATAGTGACATTCACAGAATGACAAAAACTCAAAGTTCAACCACGTTCAGATCTCGATCAGTCCCATTTACGGCCAGCATCGATCAAGTTGAACCTTGGAAAATTCATGGAAAGTACCTTGTGAATCAATGAGTCCAACCATAATTAGAAGCCACCTCCTAGTTTGTCGAAATTGCCGCAATTTGCCAAAAAAGACTGATACCTTGCTGGAAAAAAGAGAGTTCATCAAAGTATTATTTCTCCCTAACCACTTCACTAGAAGTCATGAAACCACCCTCTAAATTCAGTGCTCCCTTTCCTCTTTGGCTTCTACCGCAGTAGAATATTTTTTAAGGCGACAATCGAGGAGATAAAAATCCAAGAAGTGAAGCAGCTTTTGTGACTAAAAATTCGTATTTCGGCCAAGTCATGAAGTATTAGAGTGATCGGCCATCGTGCATCAACTCAACTCATCAAAATATACAAGACCATGTCCTTGAATCCACAAGCAAAGCTCTGGATTGGTGATTGGAATTTGGATGGCCATCATTGGCCCTATGTATTTGTGAAAATTCAAGTAGGGGTAGCTTTTGATGAAATCGGTATAGCAAGAGGTTTTTAGATAAATGTGAACAATGGTGATGACCGTTCATCCATATCTATCCGTATGAAAGAGAAATTGCTTTTTTGAAGTTCGAAAAATCGAACAGCGATTAATTTTGAAATTTAAAATCCAAAAGGTTTGAATTTTTAAAACTATAAAATATGACACTGGAAACATAATAGACTTTTAAAATGAAAATATAATAGCATGTAGAGGTAACCAGTCATGATAATATCCTTGAAAAGCTTTGAACAAAATTATTAACATCAGTTAATTTCGATAAAGTGAATTATTAGGATCACGGGCCTATTCGACCTGCTAAATGTTAGATTTATTGCATACGTCAATTCGTAAATACACTTAGTAGATATTTATCAAATTTTTAATTCATTTTGTTTATACATGAAATTCACCATGTATTAACACAGAATTTAAGTTTCTTTACATATTAAAACAAGGACTTATCTACCATAGATTTCAACATCAAGCATTAGTTTCTAGATTATGAACATTGCCCTCGAAATGGAGTTTGTGGAATTCTTGCTCTTATTACCAAGTTTTCTATCTCAAGCCAGAAATTCAGATTCTCCTGTACATGGCAATAGGATTTCCTTGGATTTTTGGTTTCCATATTATCTTGAAAACTGACTCCTCCAATCCAAGCTCACCATCCCTAATATGGTAATTGATACGACTCCTTAGATCGAAGATATCGTCGAACCCTCCTATTGGATCCATTCCTAGAAGGGTTATTTTATAGCTCTCTGGCGAAATCACTTTCTAAAGTTCAATGATTTTTTTTAGATCTATTACCCAACCAAATAAAGTGGGATAATACACAACATCCATTATTTTGATAAAATACTTTGATTTTAAAACCTTTCTGTCCAAAAGAATGAATTTTGGGAGTTTAATTACCGTTGAATATTTTACTAACCCATGAAAACTTACAAACTATATTTTCAAAAGCAATTTGGAAAATAATATATAGTTTTTACCGCTATGTTCACAATTTTAACCCAAAGGATGTTTTGATGAGATCATTTTTAAGATTTTCCAAAAAGAAATTGCAGATTACTAATATTGACCTAAAATATGGCTAGTCACAAAAATATCCTATGAGATTTCAAGACCAGAGTATGGATTTCAAACAACAAACACAAAATCCCTTATTTGAGGAATCTGATTTCTTTAACTGTTCAAGTAGTTTTCGAGAAGTTGAAAAATGGAAAATTCCTCATCAAGAACCATGATTTTGATCAGTCAAAAGGACAAATTGGTTGAACTAATATTTATTGATAAAGCTTGGTCCTGTCATGCATTAAAAACAGAACCTTGATCTTCAAATCTCGATTATCGATAATGAATTTTCATACATAGAGAAAGGAAAATCCAACACCATTAATGGATCGCCTCATAGTTTTGGCATACAAATGTTTGAAGACATTAGCTCTACTTCAAACAAGGAAAGATTCAAATAAAGAGTAAGCAACCACCATCGTTAATATATGGGAAATGAAGCAGCAATGGTAACCGAGTAAATGAGTGCCAGCCTAGGATCAAGGAACATCGGAAAAATTGAAATGATAGATATGTATTGCATACCATGACCAAGAATATTCTAACATCTATAATAAGTAACTCAAGAGAAATGAGTGGAGCCGTGAAACTAAATTTAGAAAGGATTTTTATACGGATTATCCCAATCATATGAAGCAAAGTAAAGAAAGAAACAAGATAAAAAGTCATTAGCCATAATGAAAGTAAGGACAAAATAGTCAATACTTTAAGATGAGATAAGTATTAATGTTCCTTCGTAATCTAACATCACTCCAACTCAAACCCGCAACTTATGATGGAACAGAAGACCACTATTTGACTCGAAAAGAGGAAAAATGTAAGTAACAACAACCAACTATTCGCCCAACAATTGGAGGTCGAAACGTCATCCAACATAGTAATCTTTAAATGTTACACTTACTTATAAATAAAGATGTTTCTGACTATGGAATTTAGTTTAAACTCGAAAAAATCATCCGAGAATGAAATAGCCAAAGTTCTATTTCAAGAATCTCAAACAATAACAAGGCAACATGACCAATTCAGAATGTCCTAAATAACTATTGGATTTCAACAAAAATCAACATCTACAGCGTGTAAGTTCAAAAAATATTGATTATCATAAACCGATCTTTATATAACCTCAATATGGATTATCGAAAAAATCACGAAATGTATTCGAACGAATTATCCACAATTTTGGAAAAGAGAATCAGGTAAAAGAATTACCCCAGATATTGTGAACCCATCGAACAATCACATATATATCTAGTCTCTATTGAAAAGAAAAGACTTCCCTTAAGAAGTGGCTAGACAAAGCAAAAGGAAATTGCATAGAAAAACTACCACTTGTGCTCTGGGCATACCGAACTTTTACTTAGACTGTAATAGGACATACTTCGATTTCTTTGACATATGGATGTGAAGCAATGCTTCTAATCGAAGTTGAAATATCATCTCATCGAAGTATAAAACATGCATTTAATCCCAATCAAGAGCTAAAAAAAGAATCCGTAGATTTGATCAACTATGTAACAGCCTTGTTTTCTACACCATATAAATAGATAAATTTTATTAAAATAAAATTGATTGAATTAGATTCGTGATAATTAATATTTTGAAAATAATTTTTTAGTTAATTAATTTTATTTAATAAAGGATGTTGTTTTAATAAATTGAATTAAATTAATAGATTTTTTTCGAACAATTTATTGAATTGAATAAAATGGTGCAGTCGTCGATGTAAATATTATTGAGAGTGAAATGTATATTAAGTAGATCGAGAATTTAATAACAACATAATGAGAGAGTAATTTAAATGAAGAGAGGATTAAATAAATGGGCAAAGTAGGAATTTGAATCAACACCTAAAACTAATTCGATCTAAGTCCATCTCCCTTCTCTCCATTCTTCTGGAAAACTCTCCCCACTTCTATACGCAAACCCAAACTCGATTTCTTAAATCCAACCCTAGTCCCCTTTCTCAGAAAAAAAATCAAAGCATGCGACTTTGAAAAAAAAGAACATAGCCGCGATTTGAGCCGAAGCATGGCACGACGAGCGAAGACAAGGAGGCAAACGACGATGGTGTCGTTGGTGTTAGGGTTGAGGCGCACGATGTCAGAATGGGCGATGGAGGGGATTGTGCTATAGTGGACCGATGATGACGACCCGGGTTACAATCGTCGAAGATGGAATCGCGGTTTCCTAGCCTAGGGTGATGGTGAACTCGCGATGGGGAGCTGCGGTTAAGGTGGGGGGACGCTGATGTGTGTGCATGTCAGTCGAAGTGGGCTTTGAAATAGCTATGCAGGAGTGACTTTTGCTGGTTGTGTCGGAGAAGGAGTACGATTGGGTGACTATTACGATGGCGTTGTTGCAAGTTTTGGCGCTGGTGGTTGGGTGCAACCATAGACGTGATTCATGCAATTTGAGGTTGGCGGCGATGGACAATATGATGAAGGAGGTGTTAGCGAAGATGGTATAGTTCGAGCTGGCAGCGGAGAAGATGGTAGGTGTCGATTTTTGGAATCCAAGCATCGTTTTGGTGAGTTATCTCACTCACATCTATGTCTAATTCATTTTATTCGATCCATATTTACCATTATAATTGTTTGATTTGCTTGCTTGGTTGGATTGTTAATTATTGGATGAAATTAGTTGTTTGTTGACGATTGATGATTAAGTTGTTTAAATTGGATGAAATTATGTTATGAACTATGATTAATTGTTGTTTCGATGATTGTTGTTAGATGCTTGATTTGCGATGTTTGAGTAGTAATTAAATGATTACAAATAATCGAATGGTATTGGAAATTGTTTGAAAAAAAATTATGAATTAAAGATGTAAATTGGAGACAAAATAACGAATTCTAGAAAAATGTTTTCATTTAGTATTGAGATTATTTGTAATTAATAGAAAATTTAAAGGAGGGATGATTTTGGGAAGAATATATAAGTGGAATAATTTAGAAGATTTTGTGAATTAAAACTTTTGATAATTGATGAGTTTTGAAAATTCTATTAACAAATGAATTTTTGAAGAGTTAAATTATTTGTTTATCGTTGATTACAAATTTTTTTGAAGAATGTTTATAAAATGGAAGTTGAAGTTATACTTTTAAAAACGATGAATGATTTGAATTAATAGTTGGAAGTTTATAAAATGATATTTTGTAGTAATTGGAAGATGGTTGCAATTTATTTTATTTAATTGAATAAAAAATTTCATTTATGAGAATTGAATAAGAAGTGAATTTTTGGAAGTAATATTTATTATTATTTTTGATAGATTACTAGCTTAAAAAGAAGCATTCGAAACAATTAAGGATTTTAAATTATGATTTTGAAGTTGTAGATTACGAGTTGCAAATATTTTTAGATTGTTCGGATTTGAGATTTGAAAGATAATTAAAAATATAAATTCATTTGAAGTATTTCTATATTATTAAAGAGGAAATTTGAAGTGAAAGTATTTTTATCGAATGGGTTCGAATAAAGATTTCTTTGAAACCAAATAAAGTATTTTAAAATATGGATTTGAATTAGATGACAGAATTAAATTTATTATTTTAAAAAGAGATGGAAATAAATACAGAAGATGTTTTGTGTTAAATTAAATTGAAGAGTTTTTATAAAAAGAGCAAGAAAATTAAAGTGAAACAGATTTAGACAAAACCCTTCATCTCGTTAATCATTAATTGAATAATACATTGATGTATGAATGGATAATTGTTGACTTTAGAGTTATGGATGAGATGAAGTAAAATTAACCGTCGTGTTGAATTATAAAATAATAAAATTGAAGAATAATGGATAGAAAAGTGATTTAAGCAAGAGTGAATTAATAAGCGAAGTGTAGATTTATTTAATATTGATTAGTTAAAGGCGTTGTTTATATAATTGTATTTCATCGGGCACTATGTGATAATGTCGGATAATTCATTGAAGACCGAGTATTTAATACCTGGATATCGGTGAATTTATATTATTTGGATTTTTAACTTGACTTATGAGGTAAATTGTATTATTCTTTATGTTATTTTAATGCAGGAATATGATTATCTCTACTTTTAAGTGAAACGAGGAGTCCCTTACATAGATGTGATAGACAGAAGTTTTTGCTAGTCCCATCCTAGCTTGACTGGCCGTGGGGTAGCTCCCCGATGGTTGCAGTGATATGGACCCCTCGTCATGTAATCATAGTCTGCTACACGGGCCAATGGGACAGATACAAAACAAGGCGAGGAGGTTGATGATGGGAGAAAGGAGCAAGGAAGCGAGGAGGCAAGGAGTGAGTGTTTATTGTGCAGCTAAAGGCTGGTGAGGACGTTTTAAAAAAATTTACGAGTAGGGTCTCCCCTTGTATTTGAGAAGCCACATGGCTTTGGCATGGACTCGGTTTCTAGCAATAACAATAACCACAGTATGTATAATAGCAGTTGTAGTAACAAATAAAAATGAATGATAAAATGTATATATTTAATACTACTAAATAAATATGAATGAACTGATGTTTGTGGTGTGTTGTTTGCAATGTATGATGTGTGATGTGTAGATGTGTGCGATGTGTGTGATGTGTAATGTATGGGCTGTGCGTTGTGTGTGATGTGTGCGATGGGTGTTTGATGTGTGTTGTGTGACTATATGATAGTGTTTTATGTTTGATCAATATTTTGATATTTGATGTGTTATGGATGTTGTTCAATGTGTTGTGGATGTTTGATTATTCCTTTGATGATTGGAGTACTTTATTGTGCTTTGTATATGTTATTCCTTAAGATGTCATTTATATTCTCACCATTAAGCCTAGACAAAGCCTTAGTGGTTTATTATTTATATAATACTCGGGTCAGTTCGAGAAATTTCAGGTTCAGGGATGATGTGACCGAATTGGCTTATTGGGCTTAGTCGGAGGATATATTATTTGTATATTAATAGATGGAGTCATGTATGACGTTGGACTTGATGTATTGGATTTATCTTATATATAATTAAGATTTAGTAGGATTTTGACTTTTTGTATCCCACTCAAAATTATGTGATGTATTATGTTTTTATTGCTGCGTTGATGACTTTGTCTTCTCTGTGATTTATTTTATGTTTTGTATTATTCTATCCTCGATAATCACACATGTTTATTGCTTTATTACCGAGACTGTTTACGTCGAGGTAAAAGATTTTTATGTTATATGACGTATTCAGTGTTCGTACAAAGGAATATTCACATGTGCATCACTCACATCGCCTCATTCCCCATATTACTTGATATTATTACTTAGTAATACTCTTGGGTAATATGAGTATAGAAGTGGGGTGTTACAAACGAACTAAGAGATGAAGCAACCATACAAACGGCTGAATATCAACAAAGGATATCAAGACACTACAACTCCAAAGTTAGAGGAAGATCATTTCAAAAGGAAGATTTGGTGCTTCGAAAAGTCATGGGAAACACCAAAAAATCCCGTAGATGTACAACTTGGACCAAATTGGGAAGGACCTCTTATTATCCATGAAGTAATCCCATTAGGAACTTATCGACTAAGTCGACCCGATGGTAATGTAGTAGAAAGAACTTGGAATGCCAATCATCTGAGACCTTATTTTCCTACAATGGATAAATAAATAAACTGAGACAAGAATATCTATGGAATTGATAACAAATAAAAAGGAAGGAACTCAAAAAATAAAAAAAGCCTTTAATCCTTCCACAAGGGCCTGGTCAAAGCATTATAAGCCATCGGTCCTACCTATAAGACCTGACCTCAGCACCTTCTAGAGGGAGGTCGGAGTAAGCCTCTAGTCCCTCCCACAAGGCCTAGCCAGAGCAGCGCAAGCCTTTGGTTCCGCCTACGAGGCCTGATCAGAGCGCCTTCTAGAGGGAGAACAAAGCAAGCCTCCGGTCCCGCCTATAAGGCCTGGCTAAAGCACCGACCAGCTTTTGGTCTCGCATATAAGACCTATTTAGAGGGCCTCCTGAGGGAGGATGGGTTAGACTTTGGTCCCGTCTAAAATGGTCCGACCAAAGCACCGACCAACAGCCTTCGGTCGCGCCTATAAAGCTTGTTCGGAGCCTCTCCTAATGGAAGGATGGGTTAGACTTTGGTCCCGCCTAAGATGTCCTGGCTAGAGCACCGACCAATGATCTTCGGTCCCGCCTAAGATGGCCTGGCTAGAGCACCGACCAACAGCCTTCGGTCCCACTTATAAGGCCAATATAGAGCGCCTCTTAAAGGGAGGACGGGTTAGACTTTGGTCCCGACTAAGATAATCTGGCCAGAGCACCGACCAACAGTCTTCGGTACCACCTATAAGACCCGTCTGGAACGCCTTCTAGAGGGAGGACGTGTTAGACTTTGGTCCCGCCTAAGATAGCCTGGCCAGAGCATTGACCAACAGCCTTAGTTCCTGCCTATAAGGCTTGTTTGGAGCGCCTCCTAGAGGAAGGACAGATGAGATTTGGTCCCGCACAAGATGACCTGACCAGAGCATCGATCAACACCCTTCGGTCCCACCTATAAGGCCTGTCCGAAGCGACTCCTAGAGGGAGGATGGGTTAGCCATTGGTCCCACCTAAGATGGCTTGGCCAGAGCACCGACCAGCCTTCAACCTTGCCTAAAAAGTATAGACAGGGCACCCTTATATAAAGAAGTCAATCAGACAAGTCTAATTCTATCTCAAAGATGGGCCAGAGCAATCTTCTAGAGAAAGTGCAATCAAACACGATCAATCTTTCTCCAAGGCAAAATTCGAGAACTCTTCAAAGGAAAGGTCAGGTGGCTTTTCATGTTCATATAATCTCATCCGACAAAGAAAAATCATCAAATTATCATCCAAGAAACTCAGACTGAGGGAAGGATATTTACTCTGAAAAATCAGCGAGGTTAATGATATTTAAGCAATAATGATTCATCTATAAAATATCCAACCAAGAAAGATAAGAAGGTAGATTGATCCACATCTTTACTAAATTTGAATGGATTTGTCTAAAATTCTGCTAATTCAATAATTATTCCACGGAAGAATTGCAAAACCAAGTTTTCAAAGTTTCAAAGATCAATAAGAAAACTTTTTCACAAATTGCTTTGGCATTTACAAAACAAAATGATCAATTTGAAAAAGAGATAACTTAATGAAATTATGGGAGTCGTCATCATTTTCTTTATGTTTTTCAAAAGAAAAGGATTTAAAAAGAAAGTCTCAAAGGAAGTGAGAACTGGAAAGATAAGAAAATATTTGGTTTTACACTAAAATGTAAAAAGCTTCTTTTATATAAGAATGGGGAAAATGCTAACCACATTTTTCGACTACTGTGCTAGAAGAATTATTAGGGGAAAAAAAGCAACTAAGTCAATAGAGGATATGGAAGCATTGAAAAATAAGTATTGAGCCTGTAAATGCATGGAGATACGACAAGTCAATAAATTCATGGTGATATATTGAGCTTCCAAGCCAATAACATATCGAAACTCTAACAGTCCTCTATCAACAAGGGTATCGAGCATCTAAAGAAAATATGTCAAGCTTGGAAATGATGAGAGTTGTCGAAGATAACAGAGTTCTTAGGCATTTAACTAGTAGAAAAGGATAACTTGCCTCTAGCAACAATAAAAAGGTATCGATGTCTAACAGCAGAGGTTTGTCGAGCTTTTGCACCCATAGGGATTTCGAACACTCAAGAAGTAGCCTTTACAAAGAATGAAGAGGCGCCGGGTCCCTAAGGGATGTCAAGCCTCTACAATATTAAGCGTTGCCAAAATATACAAATAGGAGGTGATGTCGAGCATCTAACAATAAAGAGAACATGTCGAGCCATAAGGTGATGGTGATGTCGAACTAGTAAATGCTTAAAGATATCAAGTTACTACAAACTTGGAGGAACACGAGGTATCGAGCTCCTACAACACAAAAGTTGTTGAGCCTAAAGATAGCAGGGTTGTCGAAGATGTAAAAGGGGATGTCGAGCCTCTACAACACGAGGTGTTATCAAGCATGTAACAAGGAATGGATGTCGTGCCACTAGAAGACGTCAAGCATTTAACTATAAGAGAAGGTTGCCGATTTCTGCAAGGAATACTATATTGTCGAACTTCTACAAATAAGTTATATCGAGTCCTTACAAATGAAGTACTACCAAGAAGAAGCTAGTAGAGCCTTAGATTCTAAGCCAAGACACGGGTCAATCATCCCGCATGATTGACACTGCTATAAATAGGACCCTCTCTGCTACTTAGAGGAGGCGAATCATTCTTCTTTCTCCACTTCTTAAATACAAATTGTAACCCATAGAAATTTCCAATTTGGGGATTTTAGATTCGATTGCAACTCTTTGACAACTGAAACATAAGAACTTGGATATTTAATATTGCATAATATATTTCCCTTGAGGGTGCATACTTGACAATTATTAAACAACGGACATGCATATAGCGATAAACTTGAACTTGAACACAAATGGACTTGGACTTGCATATAGTCCTAAGCTTGCATAAGGCCACTTAAGCCCTTATTCTAACTAGCCTAATGTCCGCCTTCAATATACAGTTAGCAAAGATAATTGCTAACAAGATGCTAACTAATCAAATTCTCATGTGGTTCAAACGATGCATTTGGATGAAGACACTAATTGTCGTGTGTGTTTTATGCATCAAACACGGTACATACTTTGTTTTTTCTTCACACCCATAGTGTATGAAGACTAAAAACAAACTATTGCACATGTGCCTAATTAGAATGGTAAAACAACCCGCTTCAAAGATCATGATTCCAATTGAAATTTCAATAATACATCTAACATTACATGTTAAAAATAACATATGATGTCACATCATGAACAAGCACTTATATACATCAATATATGAGTGTATGCATCCATACACACACAAATATACACGCATACACTTTTGCAAATACGTATGTACACATGTTTATGTATATATATCCATATGCATACATGTTCAACAATGATAAAACCAATTGTATACATATAGGTTGGTCTGTGTGTATTAGGAGTCTATGATTCACTAATTTGGTTATATTTGTTGTTGTATGTGCAAGTATGTGTATGTGTACAAATGAGTATGGTGGTACTTCCGTTGGACCTATACAAAGAAGGAAGTGAACAGATTTATTATTTTGTCTAATTATGACATTGTGAGATTAGAGTAAAGTTTTCATTAATTGAGGAAAAAAAGAGGAATGTATGGCCATAAAAAAAGAAGGAGTAAGAAAAATGATTGGAAATCCGGATGATAATAAAGCACCTTTGAGTTACATCAAACTTAAATTATCCATAACATTTTCTAGTTCAGTTAATAAGAAATTGATTAAGGCATGTTTGTTTTTAAATCTTAACTTAGTGCAGGGTTGATCTTATTTGTGTGATTAGTGCAAATATATTTTACTAATATCCTTACTAGATTATGAAAAGTGATGGTCATGCAATTTATTACATGAATTTTAAATTTAGATGGTGGATATCAAAACTTGAGCATAGTAAATACGTTAAAGTAATTTTTTGTCTATATGCCACATCTTTATGAAGAATTTTGCATATATATATATATATATATATCACTATAGTTTTAGCACATTCATATAAACGTAGATGACAACAATAGTAAAACACCAGATAAATTGACTTTTTACTCAAACCATGGCAGTGAAAATTTAATGGATATACAAAATTTTCATCCCCATTTGAAATCAGAAGATGATAGCCTCGAATCATTGTTAGTTTCGTTACTGATTGCTACCTAGTCAAAATCAACTCTTTCAACATGTAAAGAAGTTTATCCTTTTTCCATGTATGTAGAATTGTTGCAAAGTATGCTTTAATTTTACTTCTTTGTAGTTGATTTTTTATGTCAGAGCCTATTTGTAATTGTTCCTTGGAAGGAGACCATACATTTAGATTGCAGTTGTACTAATCTTTCTGAACGCTCTTATGTGAAGTTACCGATTGTGGACATTTGTAAGTTCAATCGAAAAATAAACTTTAAAATATTAAAAATAGGAGGACATACATGATATACTATATTTAGTTCTCCCTTCAAGATTCAGATTGTGTCTTTAAAGTACTTACAGTTTTCATTCATGTATCACAAGATGGTAGTTCACATCACACTTGTCTACAATGCAGATTTATATATGTTTGCATATATATGTGTATACATATAGACACATATGTATGTATGTATGTGTATGTATAAGTGTGTGTATGTATGTATGTATGTATAAATATACATGTATGTGTACATATATTGACATATTTGTATGTATGTGTATGTATTAGTGTGTGTGTGTGTAATACACATACTTATTCATCATGCATATATGTCTTAATATCCCGCTCTTTTAAGTGTAAGAAACACAAAGACAACTAATTTAACTATGAGATGCTATTTCAAAACACTTAATATACGTATGTTTGCCTTTATATATGTGTGAAATTGAGTAATGATATCCATGGTGTGGATGTGTGTGTGTGTACGTATGTTTTTTTCTATGTATGCGCATGTTTTTGTACAATACGAAAGAAGATAAGTATATTGATACTAATAAAATGCTTCCAAACTAATTTGGTACTGTAATGTTTTTCTACGGACATGACCATGTGAATTTTATATTTACATCAGTATATGAATAACTAATAATATTTGCACAAATTGCCGGCCTTAACCAAATCACCATGTTATCTACATTTTTCATGATCTAATGCAAGCAGTTGAAAACTTGATATATGTATATTACGAAACAACATATCAACTAACAAATGGTTGAACGTAAGAGAACAATGAAAAGTAATCAAATGGACATAAGAAAGCATTTAAAAGCAAGCAATTCAATGCATTGACACACCACATTGACAACTTGTTATTATTACCCAATTATTCAAATACTATTTCGTTGCTAAGGAAAAAGAAAGTAAAAGAAAAGAAAAAGAAAAGGAAGCAATATACAAATAGAAGTGGTAAATTATAGTAGATGTTTGCAAGTATGATTTGAAGTAGTCCTAGAATAATTATCACTTTAATAATTGTGCATATTCATATGTGTAGTGCAACAAATAAATAAAACTCGCTTCGCTAAAAATGGAACCTCACCAGATCTCTTATATAGTCAAATGAATGAAATGCACCCATATATTTGCACCCATATATTGGATACCGGTATCTTCTTTTCAACACGACACTTTGAACATAACTATATTGGTATATGTGTATTAATTGACATATATATGGTTTTTATTTGTAACACTTAAATCATGGGTTATATAATATGTATGAAATGGTTGCTCATTTGATGAGATGATGGATAACTGAGAATGCATTATTCAGAGGTTCATCCAAGGAGAAGAATAGATCATAAAGAATTTGTTAAAACGGCGGTTTGAATAGTATATTAATGGAATATCACGCTAAATAAAAAAGAAACCGATGATCCATCAAACAATCAATAATCTTTTAATAGTATAATGAGTAATTTTCCAAATGGTATTTACCTCAAATCAATGGAAAAAATTAAGGAATCAAGTTGGAACAAAATCATTAGCACACTTATAAAACATCCCTCTTTACTCAATTTTACAAACTAATATCATCATAAATACACAAAGATAAATCATACCACCAACTGATGTGACAAATTTAGCAACGCTACTAGACGACTCATCGTCATCTTTCTCACTATCAGAATTTTGGAGTTGAAAGCATACTTCTTATTCTTCCTTCTCATTTCCACTACTAAAGTTCAATAGCAATCTCTTCGCTTTAGTAGGTATTCGAATTTGTAGGAGTCATTAAATCCTTTTAATTACAACACTTACTGTCATAGACCAATACACTTCAATTACAATAAGAAGAAAATAAATCACTAACTAAATATTTAACACAAAAGGAGACAATAACCTGACCAAGTCATGTACTGTCATAGTTCACCATATAGTTGTGGAAGGACAATTCCCGAATAGCCAATGCAATTATTCTTATAAAAAGAGAGAGAATGAAGAAGTAATCAAAAAATTGACATGTAGAAAAAATTAGTTAGGGAAGAAGATTATTGAAAATGTGTTGTTGAATGGCTTCAAAACGTGGTGGACAAAAGGCAAATGTATCCTTATAACTTTACTGAGATAAACTCTCCAATTAAAATAAGAAGAGGGTACCATTGGCAATACCAAAAAGACTTTAAGCGGTAAAGTGTTTGGTTTATTATACATACATACACATACACATACATATACATATACATATACATATACATATACGTATACGTATACGTATATATCATTGTATGTACGTATGTATATATGTATGTTTGTGTGTCTATTTATACACGCGCTCGTGTAAAGTGTGTATTCATGTTGTGTCATCTAAAACAACTGATTTTTAATAGAAAATACCGGTAATGCTGCATGCAAACTTAGTCTTTTCATTGGAATTTTTTGCGATTACCATGGATATCGGAGTGGGTTGTATTATTCCAACTGATAACACTTTACACACATGTGTAGTCATTTGTTTTTGGTCTCCAATCTCCACACACTATGTTTCATTTTTGCCATTGACATATTGTGCTCTTCTATTCAGATAATGGCTCACCAGATGTTGGTGAACTATTCCATGACTACGATGCTATTTTTGTGTTCCTCCATTACCATAACACCCCGTAAAATTAACCATAAATAAATTGGATAGATTAAATTAAATTAAATAAAGTAGGGGTAAAAATGAAAATTTTGGAATAGTTGGAATTTGGTCATGAAAGTTAGGCAGTTGCATTCGTGGCGAAATTCTAATCAATTTTCATATATAATATGTTGAAAACAGAGCTCAAATGGCAAAGTTATGGACATTTGAAGTTTTCGGGTATAAAATAATTTAAATAGAATTCAAATTCTAATGAATAGTTAATTTTAAAATTTGAAATTCAAAAGTTAGTAGTAGAGAGACTTGGGATTAAGTAAACGTTAAAATCAATGTTAACGTTAAATATTAATTAAGGAATAAAATAATTTAAAAAATCAACGGCATGATAAAAATTCTCAAAATAAATGAACCGATCGACCGTCCCCTTGGACTGGTCGACCGGTCCGGAACGAGGTTATGGTTTATTGCGTAGAATGAGCGTCTGGATTTTTTATATTATTAAATCGACTTAAATCCAACAGTTCTGCTTCACTTCAACCACTATAAATAAGACACTAGAACCTTCACTTTTATTCACATAATATTTTGAAAACATTAGCAAAGCTCCTTTAGTTCGTCTTTTCAAGATTCATAAAAACTCCATTAGGGTTTCAGGTAAGAGATCCTATGGATCTATCTTTGTTTATTAGTAATCTTCTTAACTTCTATTCCTCCAAACCTTTAATTTTCTAAATGATGTATATACAAAAATCTTGCTATATATATTAATAAAAAAGAAGAGATCTTATAGAGGTTGCCAAAGGCATGTTGTAACGACCCGATTTTTTTGACTCCCGAAAGTCGACGCCGATACGTCCACCGTATCAAATTCCGAACAATCAAATGCCGGAAAACCGTACCGTTATGTTTAAAGAAGAAGAAGATAGAAGAAGAGATAGAAAACAATAACAGAATCTCACATTTCGCAGCGGAACAACGTATAATAGATAAATGAATAATCTTCAAAACAAAAGCACTATATCAGTTTATACATCACATTATCAGAGTTTACAACAACACAACAATGGAAATGAAATATTATATACTAGTGATACGCCTCGCCATCCAGCTTGAACTCCCGATCTCCACAGCATACTTTTCTGACTTCGCTCCAGAATAATGATAACCTGACTCTAGGATGCTCGTGTGGAAAATTATGGGCACCTTGAGTTTAGAAATGGAACAATAAACTCCAAGTCAGTCATGGGACTGGTGTGAGATCTTAAAAACAGTTATTTTCACAAAGAAAAGGAAAAGAAATCCGCTATGCTTCTGGAAAATGAAACTACCATAAGGCCTCCCGCCACACACACAATGCGAACGCAAAATTGTAGGAGATTTCTCCTTATGATAGTCAAACATGCTTGATACGTGAAATTATTTTTAATATTATCATTAGTGCACAGTGTGAAAAACATTTGCAAGTATAATATTAATCTTAGCCAGCATACGTACCATTATAGCATGCCTACTATAGCTACCATAATAGATGGCAGGTTATACAACTAAAACCGTACAAGGTGCGTATTGGTGATTGGATTTCCAACAAATAGTCAAGCTAAGGAACTTCCTGGGCCACATGGGTACGCCTCTGGATGGACGCCTCGAGAACCTAACCGGATCTTTGCCAACACAAGGCCGGGTTGCCTCTGTAACTAGGTAACTACTACACGAGTATGCCATCCCCCGGTCATTACCGACCTTTATTCGAGGATCCTCAATTGCAAAGCAATAACCACAAAGTAATAATTTGCAGCAACCACATAGGTTAAATATCTGGTCTCCATACTATGATACAACCATTTTCCAGAAGGAAATGGACATACCCTTAGGCGGCGCTATCCCCAAATAACCTTGTCGCATCTTTCCTTTTTCGACCATTTCCAGGTTGTGAGGTCCCACAAAGTCACGTCCACAAAGCTACGCTTTACCCAAAAGCCTTGCTTCGATCAACCAATGACCAGCAACACTTCGTATGCCACATTACCAAATTGGGAATATATCACTAGTAACCATCAACTACATAACCATTGAGTTTGTACGTCTCAGAGAAGGGTGTTAAGCTAAGAGAATAAATTCTCTGCCACCAACAGAAATGCTATTTGATAGAAACTAGCTTTATATCTCAAAGTGTAACGTCAGACACACATCCATACAAGTCTCTTTTGGGATCGAACGGAACTGAAGGCACTTTAAAGGAGCCCTTGCAAATCCGGATATTCACTAATCACGTCCGGAATCCCCATCACAAAGGGTGATAAAATCTCTATACCGAAGTAACCCAGTGCAGAGACATTTGACAGGTAATCCTTTCGAAAATGCCTGGTCTTCAACACCATCTTCTAATGCAATCCCATTCCGTCGTGTCATTATTTGGAATGGATTTTATGACACAAAGTCCTCTCCCAGCTAAACCGAATAACGAGCGCTTATTTTAAAAATAAGTGTTACATTCAGATTTCAAATAAATCACAACAAATTTCCACTTCGATCTTTTGAACAAAAGATCCATTACAAAGATTCGATGTGGTTTTCGAATATCCATTTGGAATCTGACCCCCGGTTGCATTGAAATTCAGTTGCTATTTAAAGGCCAATATTGATTGTCGATTACTTAACTATCAATCAATAATTCACAACAATCACCAGATTTAAATAATTTTCCCTCAATTATTTATTTTCAAAATATTTTCCCAAGATATATTTTCAACACTTCAACACTTTGAAAACAAATTTCAAATCACTTTCCTCACATGGAAGATTTTCCAAATTTTTATTCATTTCCACTGAAAATTTGCCGAGTTTAAATACTTTAAAAATAATTCAAATCACTTTTCCAAAATATTCTTTGAAACATTTAAAATAAAACTATTTTAAACACTTACTTAAATATTAAATATGAAAACATTATACTGATATCACATATAAACTTTAAGCCCAAACTAATTTTAAAATAAAATTAGTAGATAGGGTATAACTATTTAAATAACCATTTTCTAAAACAAATGTCAATTAAATCTTTAAATAATCACTTCTATAATTAATTAATTAAATATTTACTTTAAAGATTTTCAAAATAACTTAAGAAAAATGATTTCTCCATAAACATTCTTTTCAAACCAACTCTGGAACTTTTAATTTATATTTGAAAGCTACTTTGAAAATATACTCGGCTTTCCAGGGAAGAATTCTCTTTCCATTTCAAAATGGCCCCTTTAAATTAATTAATAAATCTTTCTTGATTTATTTCAATTCACATTTCAAATTCGAAAATTTCTTTCCACACTTTAAAAATAAACCAACATTTATTTTTACACAAATTTTCCTTTCCTTTATAAATTCCCATTATGAATTTAAATATCCAAATATCCACTGATATACGATTTTCAAATCGATTTCCAAATATTCACTTTGAAACACCAAATCAAATCCCAAATTGATTTTCAATTTTATTTTCCAACACCAAATCAAATTTTCCAAATGATTTCCCGTAGATTTATTTTTAAACATCAAATCAAATTTCCAAATTGATTTCAAAGATTTATTTTCAACACCAAATCAATTTTCATATTGATTTCTAAATTTATTTCAGATACCAAATCAAATTCCAAATTTGATTTCTAAATTTATTTCCTTTTAAAATAAACTCCTTTATCTCTCCAAAACTATTTAAAATCTGTATTTTAAATAAACTCTTCAACTTTTGAATAATATTACTCGAAATCCATTTATTAAAAATTTTTCCAATATTTTGGAATTTTATTAAATAGGATTACAAAAATTAATCTTTTTTTTTTACAATCCATCTATTAAATTTATCTAGTTTTCAAAAATTAATTTTATACTATAAACTTCCTACATAAATTTCAAAAATCATACTTTATTTGTTTCTGGTATCCTACGATACCAAAAATATATTCGGCTAAACTATAGCTTTCAACGATTTCAATCACAAATATAATCACACATAGATTATAAATAAATCAACACACAATATATGAAACAAATTAAAATATTTGAGGAATCCAGTTGGATTCCTCCAACATGTTTCCTTGCATCCACAGATGTTAGCATAACAATTAAATACCAATTCCACTTCGAGGTGGAATATCGGGGTATATGGGATTTATAAAAATATCATCCGCTATTATGCGGCGCATAGGGTCGCATCCGCTATATAATGCGAGAAATCAATCACTCCAAATATATATATATATATATATGTATGTATGTATGTATATATACAC
Organism: Allium cepa; assembly: GCA_030765085.1. Taxonomy (NCBI): domain Eukaryota; kingdom Viridiplantae; phylum Streptophyta; class Magnoliopsida; order Asparagales; family Amaryllidaceae; genus Allium; species Allium cepa. The sequence goes on along the minus strand of CM060945.1, from coordinate 992,720,149 downwards.
TACTATATATACTACCACATCTAAACAGTCAATCAATAGCTGAAATTCCAATTTAATTTGAGTGAGAAGATCTCACCATTTATTATGCATGCAACCCATTTTCATTCCAGCTTTATTCTTCACGATTTTTAAACCTTATATAGACATTTATACAATTTATTAATATTCGAAATAAATCGAATAATCAATTTTCTTTTCAATAGATTAAATTAATAAACACTTTTAAATTTGAACTAATCTAATTAATTTCCTATTAGATAAATTACATTAGCCAAATTATTCTATTAAACAAATTTTCTCTTACCAATTTATTTCATTAAATCGAATTCCCTTTTGAAAACCTTTATTTAATTAAAATACAAGTAAATTACTTATAATACATTATTTAAAACAAGCTATAAATTTTCTTTTACAAAAAATCTCTTAAATCATTAAATAAGCTAATTTTAACAAGTTAATTTTCTTAAATCAGTCTTCAACTTGAAATATATATATATATATATATATATATATATATTTCTGTTTTACTGGAAAAAATGCATGTATATATACTTCACTATATATGTATTTATAAACATTACAGCTATATTATTTTTTTGGTTTCCAATCTATATATATATATATTTTAAAATTGTACGTGTATATATTTATTAAGTTAAATAAAAAAATATAAAAATATACCTCGTTTCCCCAGGCTCCCCGACTCCCCTTGCATGCCAACAACCCATCGACTTATGAACATCGCCGCTCCCTACCAAAATCATCGCGATCCCTAAATTTTCCTCATGGAGACCACAACATTCAAACGCGATAGCCTACTCTTTTCTTGAATCGAAATGACGATGATGATTCCCTCAGACAGCGATTCGACCGTGAATCCTTGCTTGACTACAACATATGCGCGAGAACCTTAATCGAACATCGCCTGAATTGATCGCGACTTCACCTTCCAATTATCGTGCGCTGCTCGCCTTCGATGCCCTAGGATCGCCACCACGTTACTTACGACAACTCTGAACCCGAGATGCCCCAGCTTGTCGTGAAAGCACTGGCGAATCGACGCTTGAAAATTGCTATTGCGACCCCCCGAACGCGATTTTGATTTTGAAAAACAAGGGACGCAATTTTTGTTTAATCGCCAGCAATTCGTTTGCAAAGGGAAGGGAGCACGGTCATTAATTTGATTTCTAACGAAAATGGTATTCGTATGCAATTAAAATTTGATTTGTATTATTTAACACAAGGCTCTAATTATTTTTTTATTTGAAAACGAATGCGTGTAAAAATTTCTGCCAAGTGTTGTAAGAGGGAAGAAATGTGTCATTTTGCCTTGAGAAAATATTGTATCAAATTTATATATTTTTTAAATTTAAATTTAAATTCAAATTTAAATTATCACGGTTTCGCAACACAAAATCCCGATCTTAAATCAAGGCATGCTGCTAGTCGTTTATAATGTTTAACCACTATCCCGAACGTAACGGAAAAGGTTTCGGGTCCAAATTCGATCGTATGGAGTAGATAGCTTTTCGGGCCTAACTTTTATTTTGAATTTTCGATTTAATTTCAGCACTTTTTTTTATCGTACGGCCACACGACGACTCCAAACGTTAGAAAAATTGAAATCCAATGATAATACAATATTACGGATCTAATGGAATAGGTTTTGTCGAATTCCGAGACTGTGCCTCAAAAGGCTATTTTTTAAATATCGATTTAAATGATAAATTTCAAAACTGAACAAATCTTTTCCAAATTCAATTTTGAAGCTTCCATTATCTTTAGTATTATCAAAATAAATTTTTCAAGCCTTTGAAATGTTTTTAATCATCTTAAAACTGAATATTCAAATTTTTACCCAACTTCAATAAATTAAATTCAATAATTTAATTACCATATCCATAGTTATATTTGGAATTCAAGTTAAGCTATCATTCAAATATTTAAAATCGATTAAATATTTCAATTTCAAATGTTTAAAATTCTAGGTCGTCACACATGTCAAGTCCAAGAAGGCAAAGCTAGCGATATTATATGAGTAGAAATCATAGATTTTCTATTTTAGTACTTGATTAGTGTAATTTAGGTTTGAACATGCCTTGGGGAATTTTGGTTTGCGAAAACATCATATTACCAACCCTAACTCCTTCAATATAAGGGTCAATTCTAGGTTAACATTTTAAATTTGTTTATGTCAAAATAATGGAAATTGTGTAGATTTACGGTTTTGATAATTTTACCTTCTATTCCACTTCTTATTATTTTCTTTGAATTTGGTTAAAGAATTTTGATTAACGAATATTGTGTAAGGTACAATTTTTTGCATTGCTTATTCCCATGAATTAAATAGAAATTCCTTTGTTTATTTTTATGTGAAAAAGGAGTTGAATAGAGCGTAAAAACTGATATTGCAAGTTTCTATAATAAATATGTTCTATTATTTTGATGCAATAAGTTGACTTTAAATTATTATTGTATACAAGTCTACTGATCGGAATCTTTGGACATGAATATTAGGATTTTGGTACTGTTGTTAACATGGAATGAGACTTGTATAATTGTTTAAAGAGTTGACACTTAAGGGCTAGTTTAGGACGTTTATTCCGCACACTTAGAAATTACTAGGCACGTATTTATATACATATATTAGCATAATTAACGTATAATTAGAATATATAATCACATAATTAAATAGTTTACCAATTCTGTTAAATCCCCCTCATGAAGGTAATTAATGTTAATGCGAAATAAAAAGATTTCTCATAAGGCCTTGATTACGGAAACAGTTGAAAGGGACAACAGATAAGGATCTTAAGGCTAATTTAACACTAGGGGGAGTAAATAGTGTTTAATGAATTCTATGACTTATATGAACTAAATTGAAATTATGACACAAACAAATGCCGAACTTAATCACAGAACATTCACAGAATCAAATACAGATGCAGAAAGTAAATAAAAAGCAGTAAAGAGAAAGAACACACCGGATTTTATACTGGTTCAGAGTTACCCGACATCCAGTTCTGTACCAAGGCAAACCACCTCATACAGATTTTTTTTAAATCAGTGTCGAGATTACAATCCTTAATTTATAAAGGCATCGAGGTACCCTCCTGTCTCACGAGTCCGGGGCAAACTCTCTTGATTTACGGGCCACAAGATTACCCAACCGATTTCCAGGCACAACCACACCTTATAGAGAGATTCGATAAACTTTTGGTTACAAATTGATCCTATAACTCTGAATAGCACTTTGATCTTCGAGAGAGAATAGAGAATCAAACAAGAATAAAATTCTAATTTGATTCACTTGAGAATTTGGCAGAATTTCTACACGATCTTAAAAATATGATAACTATAGAACATGAATTTGTTTTGAAGAAGAAGTAAAGAAAATATGAGAATTTTAATTCTTTTGAGAAGGCTATTTATAGATTACCAACTGTCATAACCATTCGTGAAGAGATTTAAACGAATAGACACTTCTTTTGAAAATTGAAGCTTTTGAATTCATCGGCCACCATGTCGACATGGGGTATCCCATACGTTGACATCCCCTTGTTAAAAAATGAAAAACTTGTTTTGAAAATGGTATTGAAATGAAAACAAAATGAAATAACTCTGGAGTAAAATAAACTAATTTTACTATGTTTTAAAACACAAAAACAAAGAATATTTTAAGGCTAAAACGTCTTTTTGGAAATCATTTGAAAAGATAGTTTTAAGGCTAAAACATTTTGAAAAGAAGTTTGGAAAATCCATTTTGAAGTTGTTTTGCAAGCTTCTTCCTGTTGAATATCTCATCACATCAAGCCTCGAGAACTCGTACAAAACCAGGATGTTCGTGGGTTTGTAAGCCACTTGTCTTAGGTTTGTAAGCTACTTGTCGTGAGTTTGTAAGCCACTAAGAAGGTAGAAATGGGTTACATCCCAAATGAAATTAGAAATGAAGATTTCCATGTTGTTATGAAGTTTTAACAAAAACTAGATACATGTCTTGAAATCTTGATCTTGATACTTTATAGTCTTCAATCTTGAGTCTTGAGTCTTTATACTGATCAGTCTTCAGTAATCAATGCCTGCATATCTATATATCCTGCATGTACATATCTATCTATATTATAGTGTTAGTATATATTTTACAATAAGAAAGTCAAAAAGGTTGTTTTCATCAAAACCAACATCTTAGTTCCTAACAATCTCCCCCTTTTTGATGATGGCAACCTGTATTTATAAAATATACTTACTGTACCATAGCTCCTATCATAACTCCCCCTTACTCCATAATCCCCCCTTACTCAAAACCATCATAACTCCCCCTTACTCCAAGCCAACTACTATTTTATAACTTCTCCCCTTTTGTCATCTACAAAAACTTCTAACTAATAAAATCCCTGAACTTGTCATAAGATAATCAACCATAATAAAATAGAGTAAACAATATATAGGTGTAATAAGTGCTAAGTGTGATCATAAGTGTAATCAAATAAATTAATCATCAGCCAATCATAATTATAGTAATTATTCAATCCAAACATATATACAAACCATACCAAATATGTTAAGTCAATCAAGTTTTAAAACACGCCAATCAAATCAAACAAATAACATATGGAATGACTAGACATTCCTTGGTACTTTCACCCATCCATCTTCTCTAAAGATAGGGTATGCTTTAATGGCATCCCATTCTTTTTTATCTTTGTCGAGAGTGACTGGTGAAATTCCTTCGAGAACGTCCTTGTTAAGGGCTGAGATCATCCAACGAAGGGCGTCGAAATGTTTCTCTTACTCTTTGATCATCTGTATTTGACTTACTTCTAAGTGACTCTGATTACGAAGTATGAATGTAAGAATATTCTTGAAGGAAGTGAGAGTTTATTCAAGATTATCACTTAGATTCTTAATTGAAAAAGCCATAATTCAAGAAATAGAAAGAAATATGAAAGAGAGCGATTAGAGATGAAATTTGACAATTTATTCTGGAAGAAACAGGTATAAAAAGAGATAGAACATCGTTTGAAATGAATAGACATAAGTTAATTACATGAAATTAAAATTTGAAAGTGTAACTAGTTTCTGCCCGTTGGATTTCGACGTAAGGGTATAGTGTATGTCGACATGCCTCCGCCTAAAGTGACATTTTGCTTTGTTTTGAATATTATTAACAAATATATTAAACTAAAATTTGTATAATATAAAAACAAGCAATTACAGAGACAAATGAACATGAATAATAGGAAATGAACGATTTCATTAATAATTCTAGTTAACATTACATAATATAATATAATATTAACTAAAATAAAAAAATTACAAAGAGAGAACCTAAGATAACATGAATTTAAAGCTAGTTAGATGAAGATGATGAAGATGATATTCCAAGATTTCTACTAATTTCCCAATGAACTTGTCAATTTTAGTGGAAATCTTATCCATTTTCTTACTCATTGATCTTTTAAGTGTCTTTTGATTTTCCACTATAATTCTTTGATTATTGAGAATGGTCTTGTTGGATGGATTAGCGGGATTAGTAGGATATTCTATACTTTCTAAGGAGGTTTCTTGATCTTCCTATTCCTCCTCCTCAATTTCCATTCCTTCCTCTTCCTCTTCCTCTTCCTCTTCTTCTTCTTCCTCCATTTCTTCCATTTCTTTATGAGCAAGCCTTTCTTCCTTTTCCGCAAGTGTTTCATATGGTTGAAACACTAATGGAATTTGCACAAGGGAAATGTTTCCATGGTTGAACGCTTTTCTAGTTATAAATTCTTCCATTTTAAAATCAACTCCAAAGTAATTGAAAATCCAAGTAAGATAAATTCCATGGTATAATGTGTTTTCACTCATGGTAAAATTCTTAGGCTTTAGCTCATCCAAAATAACTTGAGCCCAATTAATATCATAATTTTCAAAAATTGCAAAAAGAGCTTTGCAAACTTTCAAAGTCAGGTTGTTGTAGTTTTTCGATCTTGGTATAAGAGTGTGTTGGATAAGAAGATTAACAATTCTTGCTTTTGGACGAAAATACCGATTTTTGAATTCCAAGTTGTCATCCCCTTCAAAAGTGCGATGAAATGTCTCTCGATCATTTTCATTGATTTTAAATTCCGAGAGATTCATTCTGGTATAATTGCATCCCAAAATATTTCCTAAAATTTCACAATCCAAAACAATTTATGTTCCTTTAACACTACTCCAAATTTGTTGTAATGACCCACTATTTTGGACTATTCAAATCGACAAAAATCCATACATGTCGGACTTGAATAATTCAAAATAATAGATTGTAATAAAATTTGGGGCAAATAAAATCAAACACAGAATTACAAACACAAAAATATCAGAATAACTTACCGCAGAAAAAAATACACCATAATAGTTCATGAAGCTACTATCTACATACTCTCAAAACATATACAAGATATCATAGTTTAAAATGGATACAATAGAAGTCTGGATACATAGATCACTAATGTAGAAGCAATATCGAATAGGAAATAACTGGATCGGAAATAGACTAATAGATGGTCAGATAAGCTCCAACAAATCTCTAGCTCCAGAAGGTGAATCTAAAGCTGTGACTCTCAGGCCGACCCGAGCGTAAAGTAAAACACAAAACACTCGAGTCAGGACATACATACTTATACAATGTAAACCAACTCAAGTGAACTGTAATAGCAATGCACAATAACTTAATGGATGCTTGGGATTGCCCATCCTTTAAGAATCCGATAAACCATCAATTAAGCAGAAATAAACACTATCACAGAAATACCTATATTAAAGTAATTAATGCAAATAACAGTGTAAATGTGGCTAGGGCAGCGCAGAGCTGCAGTAATCGCTCACCTCTACCACACTCTTAAATTTAAGGTGTGTATCAAAACAATAATAAGGAAATCAAATGGCACACAAAGAAGTGTACCAGTGGTTATAAATTTTAAAATGGTATTTTATACTTCAAAAATAAAATATCATTTCAAATTCAAATCTTAATCAAAATAAGGATCAAATCATTTCCAAACCAATTCAATATATCAAAATATCATATTCTTTCAAAATCTCATTTTCAAATCACTATTTGAATTCAAATTCAACTATTCAAATTTAATTACCTTTTAAAATGGTTTGTATTATAATCAAAAATAATTCATTTAAACAATTTAAAAGTGAAGTTATTATACTTTCAAATAATTAAATCCAAATTTTCCAATAATTCATTTATTAAATTCCAATTTACTTTCTTTAACTTAAATCCTCATTTTACACCAAATCTCAAATTCCAGGTTAGATTATATTTCAAGTTACACTCTTAAGCATACATTTATTTAACATTTTATATTCACAGAAAAATCAATAACACTTTAATAAATCATTTTAAATTCAAATTTAAATCAAAATATCATAATTTACATTTTAAAATACTTAAAACTATCCAGAAAAGTATATAAAATAACTACAGGCCGGTATAACATTTTCTAGCCTAAATCAAGTGATACGGATAATATATCATTTCAACCCGTAATTTACAAAGAAAAATCCGGGTTTTATCATTTCAAACCAGCAAAACCCGAGTTAAATAAAATAAATAAATAAATAAAAATCGCTCAGGCCTATCATTTCAGCCCATAACGATTTTTCCCTATTCTAAAATCCATCCGGGTATGTATCATTTCAACCCATAGTGATTCTATTCTGCAGGGAACTTGTAGTGTGAGAACAGAATAAAATAAACAATATAGCATCATATAGCAGTAATAGATGATATGACAGGTTTATAAACAAGGTTAACATCATATGATTTATATCACAAGCAGGTATAACATGATATAATATTCTACACATTCACTTGTTGTCAATTCACTAATTATATAAGTATAAATGTCATGAGTGAATACTCACCTTTTTACGCTGGAGATAACAAATCAAAACCCACGAATAAAATTTAGAAAGCACGATAGCACGACTTTTGATTTAAGTGGATTGGAGGGCCAAGATGTTATTCTTGTATTCAACAACAAAACAAAGCAGAATATAAATATAAATATAAATACAATACTAAAATTATTGGAACAAAATGGAAATAGAGTTTACAAACATAACACCAAGTTTTCAATTGATTTTGCTTGACCACAAATCACATTTGCTCGGCCACAAAGCTATATAGGTTCGGCCTTGGTGATGTTTTGGTTAGGGTATGGATCTGGTTTAGACTCATATAGGCATGGCTACAAACAAATTTAAAAACAGGTAACATATCTTACTTAATACATTTCCTATAAATTAAACAAAGGTGTATACAAGAATCTTTCACAAACAAATAAATACAATTACGTTGAATAAATACATTTTAAAGATATGTCTTTTAAAGCAATAGTGTGTGTGTGTATTTGAAATTTCTTTCCAAGAAATAAATAAGGATCTAAACACTACCATTTAATTAATAAATGAATGTCTAAATAGATAAATAAGGCAGAGATAGATATTATGAAAAATAAATAAATAGTTTTAGGAAAAGTAGGAAATAAATAAAGAAAATACTCTATTTAATGGAAATTAGAATTAAAAATTGTAAATAAAATTCAACTGATTTTGGAAAATTTCGACAACACTTCTAAATAAATAAAAGTCAAGTAAATAAAATAAATGCTGAACAAAATAAAGTGTAAATGAAAATAAATAATTCTTTTAAGGAAAAATAGAAAATAAATAAAGAAATAGCTATTTAATTGAAGGTAGAATTTAAAAGTTGAAAACAATATACAATCAACATTTGAAATTATAACTATACTTTAAAAATGTTTTAAAATAAAATATATGCATAACATATCATGTTACACAAATTAGAACATGATTTTACAACCTAAAATATTATTTATATAAATTAAAATAAACAAATTTGTTAAATAAAACAATTTACACACAATATTGTAAAAAGCATAACTTTCAAAATATTAATCCAATTTCAACGAAATGAAAAGCAGTATTCTTGAAATTAAATATATTTTCATAATAAAAGATAAAATTCAAAAATTTGAATTTTAAATTTAAAAGTCAAATTTTGACCATTTTGACCAAAATCCACTTTTTGAAAATATTCCATTTATACATGTTTGGAATTATAATTCACACAGAAATCAAAATTTATTTTAAAAATAAAAAATTTATCCATTTTAATAAACAAAATAAAGTTTTAAATCAGTAATTTCAGTTAAAATAATTAAAATACAAAATTAAAATAATCATAAAATACAGGGTTGTTACACTCTTCCCCACTCAAATCTTTTCGTCCTCGAAAAGGAACGAGGTATGGAAAACATAGAAAAAGACAGAATAAAATAGGATTAAAACAAAATGACAAGAAGATTAAAATTATACCTGATAACTATTGTTATAGGTAAGTTTAACAAGGCGGAGAATAGGAATAGCTAGAAGGGAAAAACAGGTTGAAACACAAGGATGAACCATTATTTTAAAGCTATATAAATTTCAATTATTTAGAAGGATAAAATAAATGATCAAAATATCCTTTATATAATACTTTATCAAAATACTTTTATAACTCGATGTCTTAACAAGTTTATTCTCTTTCCTGCGGGCTCTGGCCATGCGTTGATCAAGCGCAAAGGTAGAAATGTCCAGGTACTTAGTAGACTTGTTCAACACCCAGTGAAAATACAGGAAAAACTTTTTAGAAAAAACAAATATGGAAAGTACAATCCAAACAAAACAACCAAACCAAAATATGTCGATCATGGATCGCGGATACACAGTGGTTACGCCTTAATCCCCCAGGAAACATCCGTACCTGTAGGCTGGCTACCACAGGGCTGGCTACCGCAGCCCTACGATTACGCCATGAAGACTGGTAGTACCGCAGATACAAAATGATTATGCCTGGATCCCCCAAGAAACATCCGTACCCGTAGGCTCATGCAGCCCCTGCTGATTACGCTACCAAGCGACCCAATAGATCGCAGATACACAATGGTTACGTCTGGATCCCCCAGGAAACATCTGTACCCTTAGGCTCTCGCAGCCCCTGCGAATTACGCTATGCAGTCATGCTCAAAAGACCATGGGTTACGCCATGGTAGGACATTCGAGTATCACATCCGGAAAACCAAAAATCAGATAGAATAATATCGATAGAATGAATCCACAATGTGGCCACAAAGCGGATATCAAGCAGAAGGCACTTTCCATATCTTTACTTCGAAAATATGTATCATATAGTACCTTTTTCAAATCACTTTCAAATATCATACTTATATAAAGTCCATTATATATAAGATTTTATTTTCAAATCGAATACTTTCTAAATCAATAGTATATCAAATCACACTTATATAGACTTCGATTATATAAGATTTCTCTTTCCAAATTGAGTACCTTTCAAATCAATAGTTTTTAAATCAACTTCATACTTATACACATCCATTTTATATAAGTTCAAAAACTCCCAAATTAAGTGCTTAATAATACAAGGTTTTGAATTCCAAATCATTTCAATACCAATTCAGTTTCAAAATCATAAATGATTTCACCAAATCATTTCTTCCAAATTAAATATCTTCAGTTTCAAAGTTTCCAAAATAATAAGTTTAGAAAAATAATCCAAATTTCCAAATCAACATAATTTATGTCAAATAAATATGTTTCTAAAGTCATCATATAAATACTGGGTTTTAAATTCTAATCTATTTCCAAAACCAAATATTTTCTCAAAATCAATTATACACAAACTTGTTACTAAGTTTAAAACCATCCCATTTAAAACCTTTGAACTATTTATTTCTACATGAAAAATCCAATTTACCATTGGAAAGATTATTATTCTATATATAGATACTTTATTCTAAACATTTCCAATCTATATTTCATACTAGTATAATTCAAAATGGTCTTATTCATTTACTTAACAAAGCAGTTTCAAACTAATTTAAATCATATTAAAACATACAAAACTAAACTCATATACTTTATCAAATACTTTATACTTTCCAAAATTACTTAGCTTGGAAAAGTTAACCTTGATTTGGAAGTGTTCGAACATTCAAATAGTTGAAGAAATCATATTTCAAATCCTAAAGTTGAAAATCAACAACAAATCAGTAAATCAATTCCCAAAGATAGGGTTATATCAATCAAATTCAAAACTCAAGAACTGAACACCGGCTCAATTCAAAACTGTGTCACATATATATGCATACATCTATTCAAAAATCAAATTATACTTCGGTATTTGAAATCAAATTGGTTTCATAAAATCATTCGCATAGCAAAGCTATTGGAGTGGCCTCTCCCCCACTTAGGAACTCGAAAATCAATGTCGATGATGCATGCATTCATCACCGAAATTATTTTCCAGCGACATAAGTGAGTTATGGACTTTCATTTTCTCGAAAACTTCTTTTGAAATTTCTTCGAATCATTTGAAACTCATTAAAATAATTTGAATCATTTCTTATTCGGAAAAATACTTTTAAATCATATTATTATATATTTTCAAAACATTAAACCAATTTAGAATGCCGGAGTTCAATCACTCAAATTTCAATTTCAAAACCTTTTCATCAAAATCAGTTTATAAACCAAATAATTTTCAAAAATTTCAAATCCTTTCAAAGCTTCAAATTTTCATTTTAAAAGGTATATAATTCTTATCGAAAACATTTCACTTTTACATGCAAAATATGGCCATCCTTATCAAAATAATAATTTCGATGTATACACAATTTCAAAATACAATCAATGAAAATTTCTCAAGGGATGATTCAAGGATGGAATTCAAAATAGAACAGAGACTCAAATTTAGAGGAACCCTAATCAAAAGAATCCTAACCGATGAGATTTACTAACAAGGTGGATGCAAAAAGGACGAAGTTTAGAAAATTTTGCTTTTGAAATAAAATTTGTACCAAAATAATTTTTAAAAATCCTTTAAAATCATTTGAAAATCATTTTATACTTCGAAAGTGCGTTCTCTCACAAGGAAATGATTCCGAGATTGATTTCACTCATTCTAGGGTATTTCTACCCTATCTCTAATCAGTTTTTGCTCCTTTGGCTAAGGTATGCCTAAAACCAAAGCTCTGATATCAAATGTAACGTTCCACTATTTTAGACCATTCAAATCGACAAAAATCCACACATGTCGGACTTGAATAATTCAAAATTACAGATTGTAATAAAATTTGGAGCAAATAAAATCAAACACCGAATCACAGACACTGAAATATCAGAATAAATCGCAGTGGAAAAAAATACCATAGTAGTTCATGAAGCTACTATCTACATACTCTCAAAACATATACAAGATATCATAGTTCAAAAATGGATACAATAGAAGTCTAGATACATAGATCACTAATGCAGAATCAATGCCGAATAGGAAATAACTGGATCAGAAATAGACTAATAGATGGTCAAATAAGCTCCAACAAATCTCTAGCTCCAGAAGGTGAATCCAAAGCTATGACTCTCTGTGATGACTCGGAATTTTTAAGCAATTTAAATTGGAATATTTAATTGATTTTAAATATTTAAAAGTAAATTTTTAACTCAAATTCAAATATCACTAATTATTGATAATTAAATTATTGAATTAAATAATTGGAAGTTGAGCTAAATGTAGAATCTGAAGTTTTAAACCTGTTAAGAATAATTTATAGGCTTGTAAAATTTATAATGATAGTGCTGAAGATAATTGAAGTTGTAAAAATTTAAATTAGCAGTGGTTTGTTCAGTTTTAAAATTTTATAGTTTAAATTGAATTTCAAAATAGCCTTCCGAGGCACAGTCTCGGAATTCGACGAAACCAGTTCCATTATATCAGTAATATTGTATTATTATCGGATTTCAATTTTCGCAACATTTGGAGTTGTGGTGTGAGCGTACGATATATAAACGCATAGAAACTTATTCTAAGGCAAATTGAAATTAAATAAAATATAATTGTTTTCTTTTATCCGACAATAAGTACAACCCACCTCCATTGTCTCCTTCGTACCCATTTTTCTTTCCTTTCCATCTTCTCAAGTCAGAATTCGATCAGAAGAAAAAAACAATAAAAATGGCCGCTGCATAAATCGCAAGCCCTCCTTTTCCCTTCTTCCTTCATTTGAATAATTTCGTTCCCCTTTCCTTTTCTCAAATCGAGTGTAAACCAGATTTCCCTCCGCTTTTTTTTCGCATCGGCTGTTCGTCTGCGCATTCGAGATGATGTGGCGATTCATGATTTAGCGAGCAAGGCAGTGGCTCGAGTTCGATTCGAGCTCGAGGGTAGCACCACATCTGGGTGTAGGCACGCGTGGCAGTAGGGTTTCGCGTGTGCATTTGGGTAGGGCTCGTGCTCGAGTTCAGCAAGGAAGAAGGGAGTTACGCCTTCGCGTGCGCAAGAGGAGGGGGGAATCGAGATTTTTGGGGCTAGGTTCGAAATGGCGACTTCGGCAGCAGTGCAGGTTCTCGAATGGAGGTTAAGGCTTGGGTTCAGTTCAATTTTCGAACTCGGTAGAGGTGGAGTCGAGGTATAAACTAGCTTTGTTTTAATCATATACATCCACACATATTTTGTTAAAAACAGTAAAAACATATAAAACGATTTCGTTTTAATTTAGTGTATATAGGTCTGAAGAAACTTATGTTGTATTGGAATTTAACCCATATAGATTTTTCTCACGAATATATTTATGTAGATTCAAAAGAAATTATATTTATGCACATATTAAACATACTGGTTATTTTAAATAATAATTTAGTGATTTATTCGTTTTATTAACCTATTTAATTATTTCAACTATTGGAAATTATTTATTAAAGGGAAGTTAGTTTTAAATTAAATAATTAATTAATGAAATCATTAGTTAAGATAAAATTTATTTGCTAAGTTAAATTATATAAAAGGGTTAGGCAAATATAGATACATATATGTTTTAGTTTAAAAATAAAATAAAATATAAACAGGAATATATGTGTCTTTCAAAAAAAAAATTGATTCTGTTTGTAAACAGTTGGGAATGTAAAGTAAAGTAAATATACCTATTTTCTAGTTACTAAGGAAGTTATTTTAAAAGGAAAAAACGGTTTGAAATTTAATTCTTTGTTTCCTATTAATCACCTGTTTAAAACTAGATTTAATTAAATTTATTTAAATTGAAAATTAATTGTTCGATTAATTCTAATATTTAATAAATTGAATAATGTTATTCAAGGTTTAAATCATGGAAACAAGCTGTTGGTTGGGACTGCAAATTAAAAAGCAAAGGTGATTTAATCTCACTCAGTTAAATTTAAATTTAAATGATTAAATTTAAATAATTTTTGAATGGTTGAATTGATTGATGTGCTATAGTATGGTATATTTTGGGATTGGTATTATATATTGTGCTAACGTCTGTGGATGCAGGGAAAACAGGTTGGAGGGATCCAACAGGATTCCTCAAAAATTTTTAGAATTGTTTGATATTCTGTGTTATGGATATTTGATATTCTGTGATGAATATTATTGTTAATTGGAAATACTGATTGCTATGATTTGCTTGAATATATTTCGGTGCACTGAGTTATCGAAATATATGAAATTGAATTTTTGAAAAGAAAATAAAAGAGCGAATTTAAACTAAAATAATTATAGTGAATTTGAATAAATTAAGAATGAATTGAAAGGAAAGAAAATGAAATTAAAATACTAATAAATAATTTTGAGTACGGAGGATAAAGGATTTGAATAAGCAGAAATTAATAAATAGTAAACTTAAGTGATACCAATTAAAGGAATAAAGAATTATTTTAAATTTCAAAGATTAAATTTATTTTAATGGATTAAGAAGTAAATTGAGGAATCTAAAATTGGAATTTCCAGTTAAAGGTGTTTTAAATCATAAGTAAGGAATGAAATCTGAAATTAAAGGATTTTGGAATAAATGAAGTAAATTGAAAATCAATTTGAAAATTGATTTAAGTGTTTGAAATAGGATATTTGGAAGAATAAATTGAAGATGAGAATTTATTAAGAGGAAATGAGAAAAAAAATTTAAAGATAGATAGTGATTTATTTTTAAAGGAATGTGAAGAGAAGTATATTTCCCTGGATAGCCAAGTACGATTTCAAAGTGAATTTTTAAAAATAAGATAAAAGTTTAAGGTTGTTTTAAAAAGCATATTTTAGAAAATTTATTATTTCTGAATGTTTAAAATTCTAAAGTAAATATTTTTCAAATATATTATTGTAGTAATTATTTAAAGTTAACTTAGTGTTTTATTTTAAAAGGTGGGATCCTAGTTTTATTTTATTTTATAAAGTAACCTTATTTCCAAATATTCATATAGTATGTATTTTTAATAAATTATTGAAGTCGTTTTTGAAATAAATATTTTATAGTATATTTCAAAATAAAGTGTTTTTAAAGCGTTTTAAGAATCTAAAGTTTTATACTTGGTGATTTCAGTGGAAATAGAAAATACTTGGAATTTATTCTGAAAAAGGAAGGTAGTTTGAAATTGTTTTCAAAAGGGTCTGAAAAGTGGAAATTTATCTTGTGAAGATATTTTTGGGATTAATAAATAATTTGAAAAATTATTTATTGATTGATGGTTGTTTGTGAATATTAATTAATAGTTAGATCACCGACTATCAATATTGACCAAATGCGCTGATCGTTTCGAAGAGACCAGGATCAGGATTTATTTCTCGAAAACCACTTCGATCCGGTTTGTACGTTTTCGTGAAAAACGAGTTTGGATTCGAAGATGGAGTAGAGGAGTGCAAGGGCTAGTCGCTACTAATCCTGAGGATATTTCCAAAATGGATGTAGTAGGAATAGTGCCTTCGGTTCCGTTCGAACCCGGAACGGACTTGTATGGATGAATGCTTGCGAAACATCGTCAGGTGGACGATGGGCATTCTAAGGGATATGTTCTAAAAAGGTAACGCTTAGCCTCAAGCCTCACCAAATGAGAATGACTGAAAATCAGGGGTTATGCAGCAAGGCTAGGTGGGTAGCACCCAAGCAGGGTGAGGTCATCCCTGTCTAGATGTCCCTTTTATTTCGGTTTAGTGGGCGGTCGCTGATCCCAACCGTGGGGTGATCTCACTCGGGATTATCCAGTAAGGGGTAGTCCCGGCCTTGTGTTGCAGGGGAGCGGGCGTACTCCTCGGTACGGTGATCTAGGCCCCGTACTGTGACGGGTGGTACCTCGGTGCCTAGTCATTAGTTGGAAATCCATTCTCCCTACGAGCCCTGTACGAGTTTTGTTTGTATTACCCACTTTGTGGCTAGTAGCTAAAATTTAATAGATGTAACAATTTCGGCTATTTTATAAGTATTTGTATATAGACCCTATTATAATATCAGAGGATTTCTATAAAAATCGTTTTAGCTATCGTAAGGTAAAAACCCGACATGTTTATTTGTGGCGCAGTCTTACGAGATGCTTTTGTTTTTTTCAAAGGATTTTTGAAACTTAATAATCAATTGGGTGTGATTTTCTCACGCTGGTATTCCAGACTGACTCGGGTGTTATTTAACTGTAATGCTCGGGTCAGACCGAGTATTATAGGATACAGGATTTGATGCCGTGGAGCTCAGAAGACGAGCAAGATGACGATACGTATCCCCGTACTTGTTTTATATATATATTCCGCTGTGTTGAGTAGCTGTGTATGCAGTTGTATGTTATTGATGTTGAGCTGTGATTGATGTACTCTGATGATGTAATATATGTAAACAGATATATTTGATTTTTGAGTAAAGATTATTTATTATCTATTATATTTTATTCCGCTGCGATGGTTAGATTCTGATGTTGTTTTCTATTTTCTTCTTATACCTCTTCTTCTTTAACCCTAATGGTTCGTATTTCCGTACAACTTGAGTTGATTGTTGCAGAATAGTGTTGACTCAAGCGGTATGGATTTGTGGGCTGTTACACTTGGTATCAGAGCTTAGGTTGGAGATAACCTTTGCTCTGGTGGGAATTACTCATTTAAAATAGAGTCTGTAGTACTCTAGAATGAGTTTGAGCGTATTAATAAATATGAGCGCGTATTTGTTAGTGAATATAAATTGTTTTAATATTGTGTTGATTAGTTTATTGAGTGGCATATGAACCTTCGTCGACACAGTCTACGCAACTGTATTGAAGGGGTTTCTAAACACTTGAATAGAACAATCGACATGGTATTGTTTTAAATATGGGTAAATGAAATAAATTTACCCAAAAGCATATTTTGATATAAAGAATAGTTTTTGAAAACTATTTAGCTAATACATGGTTGCTTGGATGTTAGAAATGGTAATATTAAAGTATTATCATTGTTAAGTGAAAATTTAACTAGAAATTGAAATATAACTAAAATTTAGGGGAATTAATTCATTATAAAATGAAATTTATAAATATGAATTATAAATGTAAATTATAAATTGAAATACAATCAAATGAGAATTTGTATAAGCATAAAGTGTACAAATGAATTATATTTAAAATTTAATTTAGGCAGGATTTGAAAATTTAAACCCTGGAGATTTGGAAGTATTTTGAAGATAGATAATAGCATTATGGTTTTAGAGATATTTTTGAAAGATATTTATTTTTAAATGGATTTTGGAAGTGATAGAAATCACTTGGATTATTGGAAATTAATTCTGATGATGACTGCCGCATCATCAGTATTCATTTTCGAATTTCTAAGTGAAGGATTGCTGCCAAATTGATTTGTTCAGGAAAACCTAGTTGTCTTTGAAAATTTCAAAGGAAATTTGTTGGGGATTAAGGCCAGGATTGGTTTAAAATTTTAAGAAATGTGATTTGAGATGATGGAGATTTCAAAATGTTTTGAAACCAAAAGTCGGTGTTTTTAAAATTCCTAATGAGATGGGTTATAAGCTTATAAGTTAAGATGATTTTTTTTTTTAAATCAGGAAGGAAATATAAGCTTTGAATGTTGGAGATTTAGATTTAAGGGAAAAGTTAGAAATGAAATTAACTTAGAGTGGAGAATAAAATTTAACTGGATTGAAATTAATTGAATAAGTTGAAAATGATATCCAGTTTTATTCGAATTAAGTTAAAATCGAATTGAGTTAAATAAATCTGAGTTAAAATCAAATTGACTTGGAATAAGAATTCAATTGAGTTATTGGATAGAATAAATTAGAATAACTTATAAAAAAATCAGAATTAAATTGCATGGAATAAAATATGCTTGGGATATAAATAAGCATAAGGCTTGAGTTAAAATAAAAGAATAATATATTCAAGCCTATGATGAATGGAATTGCGTAAATAATAAGTTGTGACTTATAAAATTTTAAAAGTGGAATAGAAAATCCAAAATAAGTATTGTTTGATGTTTTGGATAATGAAATGGAAATCTAAACTTGAATTATATAATAAAATTGAACTAAGAAAATAAAATGAAGTGGTATTTGAAATCAAAATAAATAAATTTAGTATTGAACTATAAATAGGAGAGAACTAATTTTATAATAAATTAGTTAATAAAATGTGTAAATGAAAATGTAATGTTGTTTAATTGAAGCTGAATTGTGAAATTATGATGAAGTTTGGAAATCAAACTCGAGTTATAAATTGAATTCGACTTGAATTGTCAGTAAAGGAAATGTAACTGAATTGTGAGTTCATGAAATTTGGTGATAAATTGAAAATGGATAGTGGATTCAGAACTTGAGTTATCAATTAAAATTTAATATGAAGTGTTAACAAATTAAGTATAATTGAAATGTATCGAATAAAAATGTAAATGGATTAAAATAGTAATGGTATGAATTGCAAATAAAATCTAACTAAGTGAAGATAAATTGGAAAATAGCCAGGTAATAAATTGAATGAGTTGAATCTGGGAAGTTAAATTCTAAAATAACCAATCAAATGAAATTGCAAATTTAAAATGAGATTTAATTGAGAGAGAGAGAATTAAGTTGAATAGAAAAGAGAAAAAAATTTACTTGTAAAATGAAAACGAGCTTAAGTATAAAATGAAGTAAATTGACTTAAGCTAAACAAATGGAAGAGTTAGATTAAATTCAACTTAAAACTAAGTTTAATGATGTCGGATTGAATTTAAATCAAGTAAAAATAAATTTGGATCGGAATAAAATTTGGTGGGTTGTAAATAATATTTAAGAAAATGAAAATTCAATATGGATTGAGTGGATAAACTAATTATATTGAATAAATAAATGATGGGATAAATAAGAATCAAAGGGAAGTGAACTTAAGTTTGAAGTGAAATAAATTGAGTAAATTAACTTAAGTTAAGAATAATTAGAAGCTCAACTACAAGTAAAATTGGAAGACCATTAAATTAAAGCTTGGTTTGAATTAATTCGGGAATGGGTAGTAATGTGCAAGCTTGGAATGGGTCGAGCTAAATAAATGGTCGTGAATGAATTGAAATAAAAAGGAAATTTAATTAGTAATAATGATGAACCTAAGTTGTTAATGGTTTTGTATGGAACTTGTTTGAATAATGGAACTAGTTGGTTAATAAAACGAAATGCAAGTGAATGGATTCAAATTTAAAATGCAACGAAAATGAGAATATATGGATCGTGAATAATTAAAAAAAGGGAATAGAATTAAGTATAAATTTAGTTGAAATCAGTTTCAATTGATTATAAAACATAAGGACTTATTTATTCACATAAATCTCGTCGAATTGCATAGAATAAATTGACACTGGATGTAAATGGAAGTAATTAAATTCTATGAATTGATAGAAGTAAAATAAATTGATTTTGAGAACCATTGAACTAAATATGAGTTCAGTTTGCTTAAAAATAAATTAAATGTAAACGATTGAGTTTTAAACCATCCAAATTGATGAAGTTATATACGAATGGATTGAAAACCATTCAAATTGAATGAAAATGGATATGAATAAGTTAAAACAGTTGAATTAGGATGGAAACTGTATAAATTGCTTACGGAAAAATGTTTGGTGTGAATTTATTTTAGAATTCATATGTTCTAACTATTGCAAATAAGTGATATGCTATTAAACTTCATATATTTAGCACTTACATGTTTAAATTGCGTAAGTACAGGTACCTGGAAGCCGTGTGGCTGGATTTGGTTGCGCTAACGGCTAAATAAATACGCTACTTGCTTAAAAATGCTAAATAAGGTATGCCTACGCAATAAAAATAGGAAATATGAACTGTTTTTGGTTTTTCCGACCGGGTGGGTCGATGTATATATATTTATATCTTTTGTCAAATTGCAAAAGCTCCTCCATACAAAGAAGACTGCCAAAAAATTTTAGAAATTTTGGGAGTTAGAAAAATTTTGAAAATTTTTGGGAAAATTTTTAGTTAACGACAAAACGATTTCAAACTGGAAAATTGAAATAAGTTAGTGAATGAAACTACTTCATAATAATAATATGAATCAATATAAATGGAAGATAAAATTAAATATACAGAGTTGAAGATAAATTGAATTCGGATGAAAATGAAAGAATCAATTTGAATAGAAGTAGATATAAACTAAAGTGGTAAGATGAAAATAAATATAAGAAACACATAAATGCTTGTATTAGCTTAAGTAAAGAATGATGCATTCTCAATTGGAAATTGATATTTCAAATATAATTTAAGTTAGTATTTTAATTAATAGATGTTGACATTTGTAAGAAAGTCGATAAAACGTCTTTGAATATTGTGATGGGACATATTGCTGTGTAAGATGTGCAGGTAATATAAAGGTAAAGAGAATTGATTTTGATTTCAGAAGATAAATTTGAAATGCTCGACAAAAAGGTATGTATTTAAATTTGGTGTGAAATTTGATTGGGATTTTGGATTGAGCCACTTGGCTTTTTGTTTTCTTTTTGGATTTGGGAGGTCGTAGAGCCATTTTGTAGTTGTACCGAGCTAGCCGCGCAAAGGAGACGCTGACGAAATTTTTCGGAAATTTAAGGAGTTAGAAAAATTTTAAGCAAATTTTGGTAATTCAAAAGTTGATTTTAAATTGAAACTTGAATGGTTAAACAAATAGTATTGTTTGAAGCTATGAAAGGTTTTGGAAAGTTAATAAGAATGATAGCGGGTCTATAATAAAAGATATGTATGGCAAGTTAATTAAATCGTTTGGTTTTGGGAAAAAGTAAACGGGTATTGGACCATTCTTCCTAACTAGAAATTTCGGGGATGAAATTCTTTTAAGGGGGAAGGAATGTGACGACCCGGAATTTTTAAGCAATTTAAATTGGAATATTTAATTGATTTGAAATATTCAAAAGTAAATTTTTAACTCGAATTCAAATATCACTAATTATTGATAATTAAATTATTGAATTAAATAATTGGAAGTTGAGCTAAATGTAGAATCTGAAGTTTTAAACCTGTTAAAAATAATTTGTAGGCTTGTAAAATTTATAATGATAGTGCTGAAGATAATTAAAGTTGTAAAAATTTAAATTAGCAGTGGTTTGTTCAGTTTTAAAATTTTATAGTTTAAATTGAATTTCAAAATAGCCTTCCGAGGCACAGTCTCGGAATTCGACGAAACCAGTTCCATTAGATCGGTAATATTGTATTATTATCGGATTTCAATTTTCGTAACATTTGGAGTTGTGGTGTGAGCGTATGATATATAAACGCATAGAAATTTAGTCTAAGGCAAATTGAAATTAAATAAAATATAATTGTTTTCTTTTATCCGACAATAAGTACAACCCGCCTCCATTGTCTCCTTCGTACCCATTTTTCTTTCCTTTCCATCTTCTCAAGTCACAATTCGATCAGAAGAAGAAAAAAACAATAAAAATGGCCGCTGCGTAAATCGCAAGCCCTCCTTTTCCCTTCTTCCTTCATTCGAATAATTTCCTTCCTCTTTCCTTTTCTCAAATCAAGTGTAAACCAGATTTCCCTCCGCTTTTTTTTTCGCATCGGCTGTTCGTCTGCGCATTCGAGATGATGTGGCGATTCATGATTTAGCGAGCAAGGCAGTGGCTCGAGTTCGATTCGAGCTCGAGGGTAGCACCGCATCTGGGTGTAGGCACGCGTGGCAGTAGGGTTTTGCATGTGCGTTTGGGTAGGGCTCGTGCTCGAGTTCAGCAAGGAAGAAGGGAGTTACGCCTTCGCGTGCGCAAGAGGGGGGAAATCGAGATTTTTGGGGCTAGGTTCGAAATGGCGACTTCGGCAGCAGTGCAGGCTCTCGAATGGAGGTTAAGGCTTGAGTTTAGTTCGATTTTCGAACTCGGCAGAGGTGGAATCGAGGTATAAACTAGCTTTGTTTTAATCATATACATCCACACATATTTTGTTAAAAACAGTAAATACATATAAAACGATTTCGTTTTAATTTAGTGTATATAGGTCTAAAGAAACTTATGTTGTATTGGAATTTAACCTATATAGATTCTTCTCACGAATATATTTATGTAGATTCAAAAGAAATTATATTTATGCACATATTAAACTTACTAGTTATATTAAATAATAATTTGGTGATTTATTCGTTTTATTAACCTATTTAATTATTTCACCTATTGGAAATTATTTATTAAAGGGAAGTTAGTTTTAAATTAAATAATTAATTAATGAAATCATTAGTTAAGATAAAATTTATTAGCTAAGTTAAATTGTATAAAAGGGTAAGGAAAGTATAGATACATATATGTTTTAGTTTAAAAATAAAATAAAATATAAACACCTTTCAAAAAAAAATATTGATTCTATTTATAAACATTTGGGAATGTAAAGTAAAGTAAATATATCTATTTTCTAGTTACTAAGGAAGTTATTTTAAAAGAAAAAACCCCGGTTTAAAATTTAATTCTTTGCTTCTATTAATCACCTGTTTAAAACTAAATTTAATTAAATTTATTTAAATTGAAAATTAATTGTTCGATTAATTCAAATATTTAATAAATTGAATAATGTTATTCAAGGTTTAAATCATGGAAACAAGCTGGTTGGTTGGGACTGCAAATTAAAAAGCAAAGGTGAGTTAATCTCGCTCAGTTAAATTTAAATTTAAATGATTAAATTTAAATAATTGTTTGAATGGTTGAATTGATTGATGTGCTATAGTACGGTATATTTTGGGATTGGTGTTATATATTGTGCTAACGTCTGTGGATGCAGGGAAAACAGGTTGGAGGGATCCAACAGGATTCCTCAAAAAAATTTAGAATTGTTTGATATTCTGTGTTATGAATATTTGATATTCTATGATGAATATTATTGTTAATTGGAAATATCGATTGCTATGATTTGCTTGAATATATTTCGGTGCACTGAGTTATCGAAATATGTGAAATTGGGTTTTTGAAAAGAAAATAAAAGAGCGAATTTTAAGTAAAATAATTATAGTGAATTTGAATAAATTAAGAATGAATTGAAAGGAATGGAAATGAAATTAAAATACTAATAAATAATTTTGAGTGTGGAGGATAAAGGATTTGAATAAGCAGAAATTAATAAATAGTAAACTTAAGTGATATCAATTAAAGGAATAAAGAATTATTTTAAATTTCAATGATTAATTTTATTTAAAAGGATTAAGAAGTAAATTGAGGAATCTAAAATTGGAATTTCCAGTTAAAGGTGTTTTAAATCATAAGTAAGGAATGAAATCTGAAATTAAAGGATTTTGGAATAAACGAAGTAAATTGGAAATCAATTTGGAAATTGATTTAAGTGTTTGAAATTGGATATTTGGAAGAATAAATTCAAGATGAGAATTTATTAAGAGGAAATGAGAAAATTTTGTTTAAAGATAGATAGTGATTTTTTTTAAAGGAATGTGAAGAGAAGTATATTTCCCTGGATAGCCAAGACGATTTCAAAGTGAATTTTTAAAAATAAGATAAAAGTTTAAGGTTGTTTTAAAAAGCATTTTTAGAAAATTTATTATTTCTGAATGTTTAAAATTCTAAAGTAAATATTTTTCAAATATATTATTGTAATAATTATTTAAAGTTAACCTAGTGTTTTATTTTAAAAGGTGGGAACCTAATTTTATTTTATTTTACAAAGTAACCTTATTTCCAAATATTCATATAGTATGTATTTTTAATAAATTATTGAAGTCGTTTTTAAAATAAATATTTTATAGTATATTTCAAAGTAAAGTGTTTTTAAAGCGTTTTAAAAATCTAAAGTTTTATGCTTGGTGATTTCAGTGGAAATAGAAAATACTTGGAATTTATTCTAAAAAGGAACTTAGTTTGAAATTGTTTTCAAAAGGGTCTGAAAAGTGGAAATTTATCTTGTGAAGGTATTTTTGGGATTAATAAATAATTTGAAAAATTATTTATTGGTTGATGGTTGTTTGTGAATATTAATTGATAGTTAAATCACCGACTATCAATATTGGCCAAATGCGCTGATCGTTTCGAAGAGACCAGGATCGGGATTTATTTCTCGAAAACCACTTCGATCTGGTTTGTACGTTTTCGTGAAAAACGAGTTTGGATTCGAAGATGGAGCAGAGAAGTGCAAGGGCTAGTCGCTACTAGTCCTGAGGATATTTCCAAAATGGATGTAGTAGGAATAGTGCCTTCGGTTCCGTTCGAACCCGGAACGGACTTGTATGGATGAATGCTTACGAAACATCGTCAGGTGGACGATGGGCATTCTGAGGGATATGTTCTAAAAAGGTAACGCTTAGCCTCAAGCCTCATCAAATGGGAATGACCGAAAATCAGGGGTTATGCAGCAAGGTTAGGTGGGTAGCACCCAAGCAGGGTGAGGTCATCCCTGTCTAGATGTCCCTTTTATTTCGGTTTAGTGGGCAGTTGCTGATCCCAACCGCGGGGTGATCTCACTCGGAATTATCCAGTAAGGGGTAGTCCCGGCCTTGTGTTGCAGGGGAACGGCGTACTCCTCGGTACGGTGATCTAGGCCCCGTATTGTGACGGGTGATACCCCAGTGCCTAGTCATTAGTTGGAAATCCATTCTCCCTACGAGCCTTGTACGAGTTTTGTTTGTATTACCCACTCTGTGGCTAGTAGCTGGAATTTAATAGATGTAACAATTTCGGCTATTTTATGAGTATTTGTATATAGACTCTATTATAATATCAGAGGATTTCTATAAAAATCGTTTTAGCTATCGTAAGGTAAAAACCCGACATGTTTATTTGTGGCGCGGTCTTACGAGATGCTTTTGTTTTCTTCAAAGGATTTTTGAAACTTAATAATCAATTGGGTATGATTTTCTCACGCTGGTATTCCAGACTGACTCGGGTGTTATTTAACTGTAATGCTAGGGTCAGACCGAGTATTATAGGATACAAGATTTGATGCCGTGTAGCTCAGAAGACGAGCAAGATGACAATAGGTATCCCCGTACTTGTTATATATATATATATTCCGCTGTGTTGAGTAGCTGTGTATCCAATTGTATGTTATTGATGTTAAGCTGTGATTGATGTACTCTGATGATGTAATATATGTAAACAGATATATTTGATTTTTGAGTAAAGATTATTTATTATCTATTATATTTTATTCCACTGCGATGGTTAGATTCTGATGTTGTCTTCTATTTTCTTCTTCTACCTCTTCTTCTTTAACCCAAATGGTTCGTATTTCTGTACAACTTGAGTTGATTGTTGTAGAATAGTGTTGACTCAATGGGTACGGTTTTGTGGGCTGTTACACTATCAGGCTGACCCGAGCGTAAAGTAAAACACAAAACACTCGAGTCCGGACATACATACTTATACAATGTAAACCAACTCAAGTGAACTATAATAGCAATGCACAATAACTTAAAGGATTCTTGGGATTGCCCATCCTTTAAGGATCCGTTAAACCATCAATTAAGCAGAAATAAACACTATCATAGAAGTACCCATATTAAAGTAATTAATGCAAGTAACAGTGTAAATGTGGCTAGGGTAGCGCAGAGATACAGTAATCGCTCACCTCTAGCCACACTCTCAAATTCAAGGTGTGTATCAAAACAATCATAAGGAAATCAAATGGCACACAAAGAAGTGTACCCGTGGTTATAAATTTTAAAATGGTATTTTATACTTCAAAAATATAATATCATTTCAAATTCAAATCTTAATCAAAATAAGGATCAAATCATTTCCAAACCATTTCAATATATCAAAATATCATATTCTTTCAAAATCTCATTTTCAAATCACTATTTGAATTCAAATTCAACTATTCAGATTTAATTACCTTTTAAATTGGTTTATATTATAATAAAAAATAATTCATTTAAACCATTTAAAAGTGAAGTTATTATACTTTCAAATAACTAAATCCAAATTTTCCAATAATTCAGTTATTAAATTCCAATTTATTTTCTTTAACTTAAATCCTCATTTTACACCAAATCTCAAATTCCAAGTTAGGTTATATTTCAAGTTACACTCTTAAGCATGTATTTATTTAACATTTTATATTCACAGAAAAATCAATAACACTTTAATAAATCATTTTAAATTCAAATTTAAATCGAAATATCATAATTTACATTTTAAAATACTTAAAACTATCTGAAAAAGTGTATAAAATAACCACGGGTCGGTATAAAATTTTCTAGCCTAAATCAAGTGATACTGATAATATATGATTTCAAACCGTAATTTACAAAGAAAAATCCGGGTTTTATCATTTCAAACCCGTAAATCCCAAGTTAAATAAAATAAATAAATAAATAAAAATTGCTCGGGCCTATCATTTCAGCTCATAACAATTTTTCCCTATTCTAGAGTCCATTCGGGTATGTATCACTTCAACCCATAGTGATTCTATTCTACAGGGAACTTGCAGTGTGAGAACAGAATAAAATAAACAATATAGCATCATATAGCAGTAATAGATCATATGACAGGTTTATAAATAAGGTTAACATCATATGATTCATATCACATGAAGGTATAACATAATATAATATTCTATACATTCACTTGTTGTCAATTCACTAATTGTATAAGTATAAATGCCATGAGTGAGTACTCACCTTTTTACATTGGAGATAGCAAATCAAAGCACACGAATAAAATTCAGAACGTACGATATCACGATTGATTTGAGTGGAATGGAGGGCCAAGATGTTATTCTTATATTCAACAACAAAACAAAGTAGAATATAAATATAAATACAATACTAAAATTATTGAAACAAAATGGAAATAGAGTTTACAAAAGATAACACCAAGTTTTCACTTGATTTTGCTTGACCACAAATCATATTTTCCCGGCTATATAGGTTTGGCCTTGGTGATTCTTTGGCTAGGGTATGGATCTGGTTTGGACTCATATAGGCATGGCTACAAGTAAAAGTGAAGGGATAGGAGTTCCTAGTGAAGGAAGATCAAAGGTTAAGGCAAAAAGAGGAGTTTTGGTGCAACTTTAGGCTTGGACATGCATGAATTGGGCTCGGCCTTTGCATGTACAGACCTGGTGGTGGCTGGAGTGAAGGCTAAGGGTGGTGAACTTGATGGTGGTGGTGGCTAAGGGGTGGCCAGGGCAACATATGAAGTGGATGGTGGAAACTAACTTGGCTATGCATGGTTTCAAGGGGTATTTTGCAATTTTTAGAGGTGTTTGCATCATTTGATGGTCATGGCCAGTCTTGGTCAGAGAAGGGGTGGTTTAGGCCGTGTATGGTGATGGGAAGGAGGTGATGTGGTGGTCGGTGAAGGTGGTGAGGGGTTTAGCCGAGTAAAGCTAGAGATGAACAAACAAAAACAAATGAAAAAAAGAAGAAGAAAGGAGAGAAAAAGAGATGCCATTGCTTACTTCTTTTTCAGATCTGAAGTGCCGTGAGAAATGAAGATGTAAAGAAATTTTATCACGTCAAATTAGGGATATTGGCGGCTAGGGATTAAGGAATGAACGGCACAAATTGTGGAGAAGTTATGGTAGAAAATCAAGGGATGGAAAGATAAAAAGGTAAGAAATCAAAGTAATGTTTTCCAAAAATTAAAAACAGGTAAGTATCTTGATTGATGCGTTTCCTATAAATTAAATAAAGGTGTATACAAGAAGCTTTCACAAACAAATAAATACAATAATGTTAAATAAATACATTTTAAAGATATGCCTTTTAAAGCAATACCATGTGTGTGTGTGTATATTTATATATATTTGAAATTTCTTTCCAAGAAATAAAAAAGGATCTAAACACTTACCATTTAATTAATAAATGAATGTATAAATAGAAAAATATGGTAGAGATAGATATTATGAAAAATA
Source organism: Allium cepa (assembly GCA_030765085.1). Taxonomy (NCBI): domain Eukaryota; kingdom Viridiplantae; phylum Streptophyta; class Magnoliopsida; order Asparagales; family Amaryllidaceae; genus Allium; species Allium cepa. The sequence goes on along the minus strand of CM060945.1, from coordinate 992,691,953 downwards.
AATAAATAGTTTTAGGAAAAGTAGGAAATAAATAAAGAAAATACTCTATTTAATGGAAATTAGAATTAAAAATTGTAACAACTGACATTGGAAAATTTCAACAACACTTCTAAATAAATAAAAGTAAATAAAATAAAATAAATGCTGAATAAAAAAAAGTGTAAATGAAAATAAATAATTCTTTTAAGGAAAATAGAAAATAAATAAAGAAATAGTTATTTAATTGAAACTAGAATTTAAAAGTTGAAAACAATATACAATCAACATTTGAAAATTATCAAATGTTGGGCACGTTTTTACCTACTACCGAACCATCCCTCTCCATGCATTGCCGAGCCAACTCCCTTCCCCACATAGCCGAATCAACCTCCTTCCCTGCCTACCGAATCAACCTCCTTCCCTGCCTACCGAATCAACCTCCTTCCCTACCCACCGAACCAACTCTCTCAAGCTTCCACCGGTTCCACCTACTACCGGTCCAAACAACATACCACCTCCCACCGAACCAACTCTCCCAAGCTTCCACTGGTTCCACCTACTACCGGTCCAAACGACATACCACCTCCCACCGAACCAACTCTCCCAAGCTACCACCGGTTCCACCTACTACCGATCCAAACAACATACCACCTCCTACCAAACCAACCTACTCCACCCATTGCCGAGCCAAATTCTACCGGACTAACACTCCTAGGCCAGATTGCATCAGCCCAGGCCCACCAGCCACTATATACATCCAAGACCCCTACCCCCAACCTCACTCTATAAATAGAGGGGCAGGTGTACAACAATGGCAGACAAGTTTGAGAGCTCAAGCACAGATAGAACTTTCAAACAATTTTCAGTTACTTGTAATCAAAGCTTTGTACTTGTAATCTGAATAGAAAAGGAGAATAACATATAAAGTGGACGTAGGCACGTTTTGGCCGAACCACTATAAATCTGTGTGTCTTTTACAGTTAGTACCTGCTTTTTATATATTTGCATAAATCAACCAAATCACTAAAAACAACATAAAATCAACTAATTCATACGACTTGGAGGTGTTTGCCCATTTTTTGTGCAAACATTTTTGGTGCTTTCACTGAGAAATAGGAGCTCGAAGCTTCAGCTTCCCCTGCTTAACCCTTTTTCTATCAGCACCGTTCATTGCTTGGAAAACATGCCTCCCGGACGGAAGAAAGATTCTAACAAAGGAAAGAACGTCGCAACTGGCAGTATCCCAGATCCAGTGATCAAAGACCAAGACAATCATTCGGTTCCAACAGCGAATGTAAATCAGGCAAATCCGACAGCCCCTGCTACGGAACAACCAATTACAAGGGCGGATCTGGACAGGGTTGTGGCTGAAGTAACTAACCGCTTCGTATCTCAACAAGGAGCCTTGGTGGATCAACTCATGTCACGCTTAAGGGATGCTGAAGAATCCAACCTCAACACTGAATCGTGGGGAGAGTCCCAGTTTGGAGGATCTAGAAGACGACAAAGATCTTTCTTCTACAAAGAGGCTAACAACAGAAACAACAATGGTAGGAGCCGAGTCCGGACTCAGCCCGAAATCCGACCCGAAGAAACACTTGGAACTGAACCCAACAGGGGAGGTACCAGGCGAGGGTTGGATGTAGCTGAGCCTGTCATGATACCGAGCCACGGGAACACTACTGAATGGGGCCGAGCTAGAGTCCAGCCCGAAGTTGGACCCGAGGAAGTGCTTGGAGCAGAACCCAGCAGGGGAAGATCCAGGCAAGGGCCAACTGTAGCTGACCCCAGCATGCTCCCAGAAGACTGAAGACAGCCACTGGAAAATGTTAGGAGTGATAGACTATACCATCCCTACAGGTCATCTGGACGGGATCAACCCCGCAGGGAAGAACCCTGCTCATTCCTATCTGCCCCAGATTCTGATGAGAGGATGGCACGATTGTTCAGAGAGTGCGTCCGACGGGATCAAAGATATAGAAGGATAGGCGCTAGGGTAACCAGCCCCTTCACCCGCAATATCGAAATTGCCATCACCCTCCGAGAATGGAAAATGCCAACAATGGAACCTTACAAGGGGACCTCTGACCCTGTTGTACACTTACAGAAGTACACGCAACATATGTTCATGAGTGGAGCAACAGAAGGAGTGTTGTGCAAATGCTTTCCACTATTCCTGGAAGATCTGGCTACCTCCTGGTTCTGCCATCTACCCAAGGATCAATCAGCTCATGGGAAATGTTGAAAGAAAAGTTCATCAGCCAGTTTCGCATTCATGTGGAACAACCCAAGGATGCTTATTCATTATCCAATATCAAACAGAAGCCGGGAGAGACAGTGCAACAATATCTAACCCGATTCAATGCCGCAGCGGCCGCAGTCCAAGACGCCGATGAGAAGCTTATCCTAATGACCCTCTGCAGCGGTGTACATCCGGATACTAAATTTGCTAGGCGACTAACGAAAGAAAAACCAGCTACATTACCCGACTTCTTCCATGAAGCCGGAAAATATATGAGACTTGAAGACGCTGCCACTAAGAGGCAATCAGGGCAACAGGCTAAGACAACTCCAGACAGGGTTCCCGCTGCAGCAAAGGATGTTCGGAGAAATGACTCTAGAGACAATGCTGGGGGCAAGAAGGAAGAAAAGCGTTTATATCGACCAGGACCGAGATTTGACTCTTACACTCCTTTGAATGAAACAATTGAAAACATCTTCCTGGCCATCCAAGACGAAGTTAGATACAAACGTCCCCCGCACAAGAAGGAATCAGATAACGCAATTAAGTCGGGAAAATTCTGCCGTTTCCACGAATCTCATGGGCATGATACTAATGAATGTCATCATCTCTGGGACTTAATTGAGGAACACATCCGAAGAAAGAAACTGGAACGCTATGTGAAAACCAGAACAGGACTCCGGCTCCTGCCAATGAAAATCCAAGGCTACCTCCCCAAGAGATGGGCAGAGGAAATCGCAACACCGGTGGCTCCAGTCAGGAAAAGATAGTGGTCCATACCGTATCAGGAGGACCACACATCGCTGACAGAAGCTGGGCAGAAATGAAAAGATACGGAAAGTCACTTAGAAACAATGAAGATTGCGTTAACTCTGTAATAGAAGAACGCCACCCGAAACGGAAAGAGAGTGACGACATCACATTCAGTGGGCGTGATCTAGAAGGAAGGCAGTACCCACACATGGATCCTATGGTCATCTCTGCCTGGTTCGGCCCAACCGAAGTTTTTCGAATTCTAATAGATACCGGAAGCTCAGTAAATATTCTATTCAAGCATACTTTCGACAAAATGAAGCTATCTATGAAGGATGTGTCTCCCTGCAACAAACCGCTACATGGTTTCACTGGAGATGCGAAGATGCCCCTCGGGCAACTGGACCTCTTTGTCGAAATAGGAAGTCATCCCCGCTCCGTTATGCGAAAACAAACATTTGTTCTAATAGAGAACCACTCGGCCTACAACGCCTTTTTGGGAAGACCAGCCTTGTCTGAATTCCAAATTGTCCTAGCCCCGTGGTGCCTGAAGATGAAGTTTCCAACAAATAACGGAATAGGAGAAATAGAGGGAGATCAAGACGCCGCTCGAGATTGCTATGTAACTGAACTTCGCAATAGCCGCAGGAAGGATAAGGGGAAGGATGCAGAGACCTCTCTCTGCAAGAAAAACTTGGAAGCATAGCAATTAATGAAAGCCCCTCCTCTTCGATATACCAGTGATCCTTTCAACGAATTAGACCCCAGAGACAAGGAGGAGGAGGCCACCACCGAGCCTGCAGAGGCTATGGAATTTGTATCTGTAGACAAACACGACCCAAGTAGACTGCTGAGAGTTGGGTCTCAGTTAAGAGCGGAATTGAAGGATCAACTCGTCGATTTTCTTCGCCACAATTTGGATGTATTTGCATGGACGCACGTTGACATGACTGGAATCTCCCCAGACGTGCCACGTACTGAACATCGATCCCACTAAGGTACCAGTAAAGCAGAAAAAGAGGAGCATGGGGTCAGAACGATCAGCAGCCCTCGAGGAAGAAGTAAAGAACTTACTTGCCAATGACTTCATACAAGAAGCCATCTACCCAGAATGGATCGCCAACCCGGTACTGGTAAAGAAGGCTAATGGGAAGTGGCGAACATGCATCGACTTCTCCAACTTAAATGACGCTTGCCCGAAGGACTGCTTCCCACTCCCTCAAATCGATCAGCTCGTGGACAGCATAGCCGGACATGAACTCTTATCCTTTATGGACGCATACTCAGGATATAACCAGATCCATATGCACGCCCCCGATCAAGACCACACTAGTTTCATCACTGACCGAGGATTGTACTGCTACAAAGTAATGCCTTTTGAACTTAAAAACGCTGGAGCTACTTATCAGCGCCTCGTCAACAAGATGTTTGCGGAATTAATAGGACGAACTATGGAAGTTTATGTGGATGACATGCTGGTAAAATCGAGGAAAGCCAACGATCATATAAACCACCTGGATGAGATGTTTCAAGTACTTCGCCAATATGGAATGAAGCTGAATCCTCTAAAGTGCTCCTTCAGAGTATCGTCGGGAAAGTTCTTGGGATTCATCGTCCATGTCAGGGGGATTGAAGCATACCCCAAACAAGTCCGGGTTTTGAAAGATATCAAGATACCATCCACTCGAAGAGAGATGCAAAGCCTAAACGGGAAGGTGGCTGCCTTAAGCAGGTTCATCTCTAAAGCAACCGACAAATGCATCCCTTTCTTCAAAGCTCTTAAGAAAGACAAAGGAAAGTTCGAATGGACTGACGAATGCTCGACAGCCTTCCTTAACCTAATCGAACACCTTCAGAGACCACCAGTACTCTCAACTCCAAATGAAGGCGAAGAACTATACCTATACCTTGCTGTATCATCCCATGCTTTAAGCGCCGCTCTGGTAAGAGAAGACAACCGCGCGCAGCGGCCCGTATACTTTGTAAGCAAGAGATTTACAGGGGCAGAAGCCAAATACCCTAAACTTGAAAAGCTAGCATACTGTTTGCTAATCACGTCACGGAAACTGCGACACTATTTCCAATCTCATTCCATCAGAGTTTTAACCGATCAACCGCTAAGGCAGGTACTCCATCGCCCCGACACTTCTGGACGACTACTTAAATGGTGCATTGAACTGAGTCAGTATGATATCACCTACCATCCTCTAACCGCCATCAAGGGACAAACCATGGCCGATTTCATTGCCGAATTCACTACCAACGAAGGTAAAGATCGATCTGAAATAACAAAGGATATCAAGTGGAATCTCTTTGTGGATGGAGCATCAAACGAACAAGGCTCACGGGTAGGTATTGTGATAATCACCCCCAGGGGAAGGAAGCTGCACTATGCCCTAAGATTGGAATTCGCTGCCACCAACAACGACGCAGAATACGAAGCAGTGATAGCCGGATTAGAACTTGCCCTAGAGATTGGAGTCAGTTCTTTATGTCTCCATAGTGATTCTCAACTTATTGTAAATCAAATACTGGGAGAATTCCAGACTCGAGGAGAATGACTCACAGCGTATCTAAAGAAGACCAAGCTGCTGCTCAATCAATTGGATCACTATTTAATCAAACACATTCCTCGAGGAGAAAATCAGGAGGCCGACGAACTGGCAAAGCAAGCTAGCATGAAGGACGGCACCACTTTCGGAACAATAACCATCTCAAAGCAACTAGCCCCGAGTTTCGAGCCAATGAATCTGATAGCTGCAATCGAAGAGGAAACTTGGATGACTCCCATCCGGAAGTACTTACAAAGTGGCACACTACCCGACGGGCGTAACGAAGTTAAGAAAATCTTGGGGAAAGCTTCCCGCTACACAATACAAGAAGGCATCCTCTATCGGCGCGGCTTCTCTAACCCTTATTAAGGTGCGTCGCTGGAAGGGAAGCCAAGGAAGTCTTGTCCAACATCCATCAAGGAAGTTGCGGAGATCACACTGGAGGGCAGACTCTAGCAAAGAAAATACTCCGATACGGGTATTACTGGCCCACTTTAAACAAAGACGCCTTAGACTTCGTCAAAAGATGTGACAGATGCCAGAAATTTGCTAAGATTCCTCGACTACCAACAAATGAAATTACTCAAATGACCAGCCCTTGGCCCTTTGTAGTATGGGGAATTGACTTGATTGGCGAATTGCCGATGGGCCGAGGCGGAGCCAAATATGCTATAGTGGCAGTCGACTATTTCACCAAATGGGTGGAAGTGGAACCTTTAAATAAAATATCTTCGGCAAAAGTTATTAATTTCTTGATCAAAAATGTTCTATGCAGGTACGGGGTTCCACTCAAAATCATATCGGACAATGGACTTCAATTTGACAGCGAGGAATTCACTGACTGATGCCGTGAGCACGGAATTCACAAAAGCTTCTCATCTGTAGCTTATCCCCAGGCAAACAGACAAGTCGAAGCTGTCAACAAAATTCTCGAAACTCTAATCAAGAAGAAACTTGAAAAGTCAAAAGGCGCTTGGGTGGATGAACTTCCTACGGCACTTTGGGCCTACTGCACATCTTACAGAACATCAACCGGACATACTCCTTTCTCTTTGCCATACAGATCGGAGGTCATGCTCCCAGTTGAAACTGTAGTGCCCTCCCACCGTAGGATCCACCACAACCCAAAAGAGAATGAAGAAATCCTACACATGTCTTTGGACCTAATTGAAGAAAGAAGAAATGATGCAGCACTTAAAGCGGCAGCTCACAAGCGAAAAGTGACAGCACGATACAACTCCAAAGTCAAGCACCGCAGCTTACAAGAAGGAGACCTTGTTCTCAAACAGATCTTGCCGCGCTTCGAAGCGCTAGATCCTATCTGGGACGGACCCTATGTAATTCATAAAGATCTCCACAACGGAGCTTATATTTTGTCAACAGTGGACGGAGAGGTGTTCCAGAGGGCATGGAACATCCAACACCTTCGTCGATACTTTTCTTAACTTGTACTGCCCATATGAAGTGAATTAACAAAGAGAATCAGTGGGCGTAGGCATTTTCGTGCCGAACCACTTTAAAAATCTTGTCTCTTTTTAACTTGTTCCTTTATATCTTGGATGTTTGTTAAGCTTTATCCTTTTCTGTTGAACAAAATCCTGCATAACGGCATTTCCATTCTGGACACTTCACGGCACAACCTCACCTGGACAAGACCTAACAGGTACTATACGAATCTATGCCTTCGTCAATGAGACACTTTTGCTCCAGCATCCCTCTGCTGCAGGTTAACTCATTGCTCGCGACGGCCCTCAAAGCCAACTGTAATGAACCAATCATAAGCCACCGAGAAGGCCGACTATAGCCGAGGCAGCTCATTACGGCGTTCGGCTCACCGGCGACTGTGAACCGACTATAAGCCCCAACATAAGGTGTGGCCAGCCGAGGGCAGTTCACAGTTGACGATCGGCACCCACGCTAGCCGGCCACGGTAAATCGAATAATACCCACGATTACGGGCCATAATGGCCCGGGTAGTTACTGTGCGCGATCTCGGCTCCGATGTATCTTAAGTACGGCTGTGGTAAAAAAGAAAACTCCCCGCGGAGGCGTAAGATGGGTGACGAATGTCTCCAAGACCCACAGCTAGGGAAAGTAACTACAAAACCCGTTTGCCACGAACTTAAGCACATCGAAGGCCTTCCGTGATTGGAAGTTTTACTATTTCTTATATTTCCATTTTATTTATAAAAACTTTCCTCATATCCCCTATAACGATCACTAAAGTACAGGACACAAAATGGGAGACACTCGCTAGTGGAAATGAGAACTCACAACTGGATAACAGGTCACTCAACTGCATTCCATCCTCAGTCACACAAGACATTCAAAGCTACCGTCTACAACTAAAACATGAAGGGCGGTACTTCCTTTTCTTGTACATAAACATGTAGCTATAGCCTATTCACACATCGCACTAACATTGCGAGACATGAAATTACATTTTAAGCAAGAGCTTAGCATCAAACACGGTTAAAGCACATGCATATACACAGCTATATTTCTTATGCAACACATCAAAATAACGATAGCATTCTAATATGACAGAATCAACTTATGTTATAAAATTATATAAGAATAAAATCATTCGCTACAATGACACAATTACATAATTGCATCCTGAAAGTACATTAATGTTTTGGACTAGTATATTCAGGAATGCCAAGTAAACCAAAAAAGTAGTTAGCTACAGCAGGGCTCCGCCTCTATCCTGCTAGCCCTCCGGGACCTACTTGACCGCTGGATCAGAGCTCCCAGCATGCTGGCCAGAGGTCCCACCTGTCCAATTCAGGAGAAGAATCCATCAGATAAATGATACACGATCAAGTTAAGAAAAGATTGAGAGGGAAGACTTACCAGCACCTGCTCCCTGATCATCATCCCCCAACTGCACACCCACTTCCTTGGCGGTAAGCAGCCGCATGCCCTCCTTCACTGCCACTTTCTCCTCCTCAGTAAACTGGGCCGTGACCACATCCATTCTGAAAGCTATGCCACCCTCCTTATCCGCCTCAGCCTTGGCCTCCTCCAAAGCCCGAAGATATATCCTAGCCATGCTCCGGGGATAGTCCTCCATCCAGGACAGGTTGCCCTGCTTCCAAGTACGGAAGTACATGTCCTGCAGCATCTCATCCATCATCCCCTCGTTCTCCTCAAACTCCCTCATCCGGGCCTCGGAAGATGAAAGCCTTGCAATGGCAGCATCTCTCTCCAATCGGTATCTCGAGCAGTCAGCCTGAAGGGATTTCCGCATCGCCTCCATCTCCTCCTTCAGCTTGGCTTGAGCAAGCTCGGTGACCTCAAGCCTCCTAGATAACTCCTCTATCTTCTCAAGATCCGCTCTCCGTACCTCATCCACCGTGGCAATGGCCATATCAATTCGTTCCTTGTAGCTGGCCTCCATCTTTCGCAGCTCGGCTCTGCTAGCCTCCTCCATAGTTTTCTTTAGCCGTCTGGAGGCCGCCTCATGCTTGGAGATCTGAATGGCCTGATCGGCAAGCTGTTTGGCCTGATCGGAAACCATTAGCCGCAGCCGAATGTTAGCACTTCTGATTTCCTCTCTAGCCTTGACCAATCGGTCGTGATGCCCCATTAACTCCTTGGTCTCTTCAGCCACCCGATCGATGTTTGCCTTGGCCTCATCCCCCATAGTCACAATCCGAGTGGTCAACAAGTCGAGATCCAAAGACTTAGCCTCATCAAGCACCCTTACCATAGGATTGCGGGGTAGGAGGTTGTGACGACCTGGAATTTTCGAGCATTTAAAATCGGAATATTTAATTGATTTTAAATATTCAATATAGTGATTTTAACTTGAATTACAAATATCACTAATTATTTAAATATTTAAATTATTGAATTAAATAATTTGAAGTTGAGTTAAAGGTTGAATCTGGAGTTTTAAGCCTATCGAAAAAAAATTGAAGGCTTATAAAATTTTATATTGATAACATTGAAGATAATAGAAGTGTTAAAATTGAATTTAACAATGATTTGTTCAGTTTTGAAATTTCATTGTTTAAATTGGATTTAAAAATAACCTTCCGAGGCACAGTCTCGGAATTCGACGAAACCAGTTCCATTGGGTCCGTAATATTGAATTATTATCGGATTTTCAATTTCGTTTTGATCGGAGTTAGTGTGTGAGCGTACGGTATATATATACACGCTGGAATTTATATCGAAAATTCAAAGTTTAGTGCTTCAAAAGGTTATCTCCTCCATACAATGAGGTTTCGAATTGCGGAATTGTAATAGTTTCAAATTAAAATTTAAAAAAAGGATATGTAGATATATTTAATATAATACTATTGTCAAAAGATAAATTACATATTTATTGGTTTCAACACTGGGCAGAGGGTTGTACTCGCGTTCTTCCTTCTTCTGGAAGCCAAACCGAACCTTGTAATCAAAGCCTCGCCCCTTTTTCTCTTCTCTTGCCTTCGAGCAACAACAGATAAAAATAATAATAATAATTTAATGGCCGCATGCGAATTGTATTTGAAACCCAGATGGATCGTTCGAAGCTTTTTCTCCTCTTCTCTCGGTTATGAACTCGAACGCATTAAAAAAAAAGGGGAGAGGCGATCTGGAATCGGCTATAGATCGAGAGAGGCCCTCGTTCAATTTTCAACGATCGAACATCCACGTTTGAATCGCGAGTTTGAGGGCTATTTAGGGTTGCGGTCGCGATTCTAGTCAATGATGGCGACGTCAACCGCGAGGCAATGGTTCGAGTCGCGATTTTCTGGTGGCGGTGGCGATTCGATTGGCGAAGCGTTCGATGGCAGTTTGCCGCTAGGGTTCGTGGAAGCTGGGTATAGGCAGTGAGGTACCCGCTGTTTCATTTTCTTTTTTTCCAATGTAGTAATATATATATGTATGTGTATTAAAAAAAAGATTTTAAATCAAGATCTTTATTTTTACAGTAAAGTAGATTTCTATTTGTTATTTACAGAAAAGGAAATAAAAAATATTTTAAAAACAGCAAGTTATTTTATTTACTGATTGAAACAGTAAATGTATATATATACACATAAGATTCAGAAATAGAATTGTAAATGGAAATACAGATCATTGTTATAAGTATATATGTAGTTTCAATAAAAGGAAAATGAATATACACATACCTATTTTAAATTTAAATCACTAGTTAAAAATATAATTTTGGGTTGATTAAACTGTTAAACGGAAATTGATTGTTTGATTTATTCAAATATTAATAAAAATCATATAATATTTATTCAAGGTTTGAACCTGAAAGGAAATAAGCTGGACGGGAATGAATTGCATTCAAAGTTAAAGGTGAGTTAATCTCACTCAGTTTAAATTTAAATTTAAATGATTGAATTTAAATAATTGATTGAATGGTTGAATTGAGTGATGTGATATAGTATAGTATCATTTGAAATTGGCATATTATGTGATGCTAACGTCTGTGGATGAGGAAAACAGGTTGAAGGGATCCAACTGGACCCCTCAACTTTTATTTAAATTATTTAGTATTCTCTGTTCTGATTATTTGATAATTCTATAATGAATTATGTGGAAGTATTGAATGCTATGGCTTGGTTGATATAATTGGGTATAATGAATTACCAGAAATATAAATTAGATTTCGGAAAGAGAAATAAAGGAAATGAATTTATAAGATAATTATGGAAACTTGAATAAATTTAATAACGAATTGGAAAAGAAATAAAGTGCCTGTAAAATTCTAATAAATAAGTCTTAAGTTTAGTAAGGGAAATTTGAATAATCAGAAGATTAATGAATTTTAAGTTTCATTGTTATTATTTTAAAAAGAATAAAACATTTATTTAAAATTTAAATTTAAGATCTAATTTATTGAAAAGAACATAGAAGAAATTAGGAAGAAGCTGAAATTGGTATATTTCAGTTATATGATATAAAATCAATCGAAAAATAAATAAATAAAATATAAAGTCCATAATTAATGAATTTTGAGATAAACTGATAAGTAAAGAAATTTATTACAAATGGAATAAATTGGGAATCAATTTGGAAAATTGATTTAAGTGATTGAGATTGAAATTCTCCCTGGTAACCAAGTACGTTTTCAAAATAAAATTTTAAATATAAATTAAAAGCTTTAAAGTTGTTTAAGAAGGTATGTTTTGAAAAACTTATTATTTCTAAATATTTAAATTATAAAAGTAAGTATTTCCTTAAATCTATTATAGCAGTAATTATTTAAAGAGCGGGTTGGTATTTTGTTTTTAAAGGTAGAAATCTAGTTTTATATTTTATTAAGTAACCTTATTTTCAAATATTCATATAGTATGTATTTTTAACAAATTATCAAAGTAATTTTAACTTGAATGTTTTAAAGTATGTTTTTAAAAGTAAAGTGTTTTAAATTAATTTAGAAAAGCTAGTTTTGTGCTTGGTGATTTCAGTGGAGATAGAAAATATTTGGGAAAGTTTATTCCGAAAAGAAAGATGGTTTTGAAACTGTTTTCAAAGGATTGAAAATAGAAATATATCTTGTGAAGATATTCGAGGTTAATAAATAATTTAGGAAATTATTTATTGTCGGATGGATGTTTGTGAATATTAATTGATAGTTAAATCATCGACTATCAATATTGGACACAAATACGCTGATCGTTTCGAAGAGGCCGGGATCGAGAAAAATTTCTCAAAAACCACTTCGATCCGGTTTGTACGTTTCGTGTAAACGATTTTGGATTCGAAGATGGAGCAGTGAAGTGCAAGGGCTAGTCGCTACTAATCCTGAGGATATTTCCAAAATGGATGTAGTAGGAATAGTGCCTTCGGTTCCATTCGAACCCGGGACGGACTTATATGGATGAATACTTGCGAAACATCGTCAGGTGGACGATGGGCATTCTAAGGGATATATTCTAAAAAGGTAACGCTTAGCCTCAAGCCTCATCAAATAGGAATGGCTAAAAATCAGGGGATATGCAGCAAGGCTTCGTGGGTAGCCCCCACTGGAGGGTGAGGTCATCCCTGTCTAGATGTCCCTTTTATTTCGGCTTAGTAGGCGGTTGTTGATCCCAACCGCGGGGTGATCTTGCTCGGGACTGTCCAGTAAGGGATGGTTCCGGTCTTGTGTTGCAGGGGAGTTAGGTTGGCTCCTCGGTACGTTGATCTAGACCGGGTACTGTGACAGGTGGTACCCCAGTGCCTAGCCATTAGTTGGAATCCATTTTCCATACGCGCCCGTACGATTTTGATTGTGCCCAACTATTGCTGAAACGTGAGATGCAAGCATTTCAGCTAGATTCTATTTACTTTCTATAGACACTATTATAATATCAGAGGATTTTTATAAAACTGTTTTAGCTATCGTAAGGTAAAAACCCGACATGTTTATTTGTGGCGTGGTCTTACGAGATGCTTTTGTTTTCAAAGGATTTTTGTAACTTTAATAATAAATTGGGTGTAATTTTCTCACGCTGGTATTCCAGACTGACTCGGGTGTTATTAACTGTAATGATCGGGTCAGACCGAGTATTATAGGATACAGGATATGATGTTGTGAGCTCAGGAGACGAGCTGGATGTCGATACGTACTCTCGTACTTATTTATATATATATATATTTCCGCTGTGTTGAGTTGTTGTGTATCCATTTGTATGATATTGATGTTGAGCTATGATTTATGTATTCTGATTATGTAATATATAAAGAGATATATTTGATTTGAGTAAAGATCATTTATTATCTATTATATTTTATTCCGCTGCGATGGTTAGATTCTGTTGTTGTTTTCTATTTTCTTCTTCTACCTCTTCTTCTTTAACCCAAATGGTTCGTATTTCTGTACAACTTGAGTTTATTTAGGTAGAATAGTGTTGACTCAAGGGGTACGGATTTGCGGGCTGTTACACTTGGTATCAGAGCTTAGGTTGGTGGTAACCTTGGCACTGGTGGGAATTACTCATAAATTAGAGTCTGTAGTACTCTATAATGAGTTTGAGCATACTAATAAATATGAGTGCGTATATGTTAGTGAATATAAATTGTTTTAATATTGTGTTGATTGGTTTATTGAGTGGCATATGAACCTTCGTCGACACAGTCTGCGCAACTGTATTGAAGGGGTTTCTAAACAATTGAATAGAACAATCGACACAGTATTGTTTTAAATATGGGTAAATGAAATAATTTTACCCAAAACATATTTTGATATAAAGAATAGTTTTTGAAACCTATTTAGCTAATATATGGTTGCTTGGATGTTGGAAATAATAATATTAAAGTATTATCATTTTTAAGTGAAAATATAACTAGAAATTGAAATATAACTAAAATTTAAGAAAATAAATTCATTATAAAATAAAATTTATAAATATGAATTATAAATGTAATTTATAAGTTGAAATATAATCAAATGAGAACTGGTATAAGCATAAACTATACAAATGAATTTGTAGTTAAAATTGATTTAAGCAGGATTTGGAAATTTAAATGCCGGAGATTTGGAAGTGTTTTAAAGATAAATGATAGCATTATTATTTCGGAGATATTTCTGAAAGGAAATTGTTTTAAAGGGATTTTAAAAGTGATATAGCATTGAAATCACTTGGATTATTGAAAATAATTCTGATAATGACAGCTGCATCATCCGTATTCATTTTCGTATTTCTAAGTGATGGATTGCTACAAAAAATTTATTTGTTCAGAAAAGCTAGTCGTTTTGAAATTTCCAAAGGAAATGTGTTGGGAATAAAACCAGGTTTGGTTTAATTTTTGAGAAATGTGATTTTGAGATGTTGGAGATTTCAAAATAATTTGGAACCGAAGTCGGTGTTTTTAAATTCCTGATGAGATAGCTGTAAGCTTATAAATTGTAAACTTATAAATTGAGATGATTTTTAAATCGGGAGAAAATATAAGCTTTGAATGTTGGAATTTAAAATTTAAAGTGAAAGTTAAAATTGGAATAAGAATTCAATTGAATTATTGAATGGAATTAGATTCTTTCCTGGATAAATGGAAAATAAGTTGGATAAGGATTGAATTGAAATAAATCAATAAGAATAACGTGTAAAAGAATTATAATGCATGAAATAAAATATTCTTGGGATATAAATAAGCATAAGCCTTGGGTTAAAAATAAAAGATGAATATATTCAAGTCTAGAATGAATGGAATTGTGTAAATAATAAGTTGTGACTTATAAAATTGAAAATGGAATACAAATCCAAAATAAATATTGTTGGATGAATTGGAAAATAAAATAAAAATCCAAACTTGGATTATAAAATAAATTTGAACCTAAGAAAAGAATTAAATGAAGAGACTTTGAGATTAAAATCAAGTTCTGGATTATAAGTTGGGAAAGGCTATTTAGATAATAAATTAGATTATGAAATATGTAATGAGAACCCAATGCAGTTAAATAAAAGCTGAATTGTGAGATAATAATGTGGTTTGGAAATAAAACTCAAGTTATAAATTAAATTCAACTTAAATTGTTGATGAAGTAAATATAATTGAAATGTGAGTTCATGAAATTGGGTGGTAAAATGAAAATGGTTTGTAGAATCAGAACTTGGGTTATAAATTAAAATTTGACTTGAAGTGTTAAAAAATCAAATATAATTGGAAAATGTATCGAATAAAAATGAAATTGGATTAAAATAGTAATGGTTTGTATTGTGAATAAAATTCAAATATGTAGAAATAAATTGGATATGGCCTTGGAATCAATTGAGTTAAGTTGACTTAAGCTGAATAGATGGAAGAGAGTTGAATTTAATTCAACTTAAACTAAGTTTAATGATATTGGATTGGATTTAAATCAAGTGCAAATAAATTTAAATCGAAATAGAATTCGGTGAGTTACAGATAATATTTAATGGAATGAAATTCTTAAATAAATAATTGTAAACCATTTAAATTGTTAAGAAATTGAAATAACTTGGAGTCTATAAGAAAAATTGAAATGGTTATTGAGCGAAATAGCCTAGATTGTTTTCGAGCTAAATAAAATAGTTTGGAATAAACTAACATGGAATGAAATGTAAATGAATGTATTGTGAATGAAATTTAAACAGAATGTGTCGAGCTAGGTCGAATGATTTTGAATGGAACCTGTTTGAACAATGAAACTAGTTTGGTTAATAAAATGAAATGCAAGTGAATGGATTCAAATCTGAAATGTAATAAAAATGAGAATATATGGATTGTGAATAAATTTAAAAATGGAATAGAATTGAGTATAAATTGAGTTGAAATCCATTTAAATTGGTTATAAAACATAAAGACTTATTTATTCACATAGATCTCGTCAAATTGCATAGAATAAATTGTCATTTGATGTAAATGGAAGTAATTAAACATTCTATGAATTGATAGGAGTAAAATAAAATTGACTTTGAGAACAATTGAATTAAATATGAGTTCGGATTGCTTAATAATAAATTAAATGTAAGTTTGTGAGTTGTTAACCATTCGGATTAAGTGGAACGATATATGAATTGGTTGTCAACAATTAAGAATTATGTTGGAACATTGGAAATGAAACTGAATAAAGTATAATTGAATTGGTATTAATTTTAAGTAGTTATAAAATAGAATGGATATTCTATTAAGTGAACATCATTGAATTTGCATAAAATGGTCGTCGTTGACGCAAATGAGATTGTATAAAAATCTACGAGTTAATATAAGCACTGAAATTGATTTTTGAATCAATTGAGATAAATATGTTTTCGTTTGGATTAAAATGAATAGAATGTAAGAAATGAAATGTAAACCATTTAAATGGAATGAAATTGATGGGTGATTTAGTTGTAAGCAACTAAATTTGTATCGGAACCTTATTAATTTGCTTTTGGAAGTGTTTAGTGTATATTGTTTATATTATACATGTGTTTAACTACTGAAATTAAGTGAAATGCTATAAACTTTGTATATTTGTCACTTACATGTTTAAATTGAGTAAGTACAGGTTTTTGGAAGCCGTGTGGCTGGATTTGGGTTGCGTTAACTGCTAAATAAATAAGCTGTCTGCTTAAAAATGCTAAATAAGGTACGCCTACGCAATAAAAATAGGAAATATGAACTGTTTTTCTGTTTTCCGACCGTGTGGATCGATGTATATATATTTATATCTTTTGTCAAATTGCAAAAGCTCCTCCGTACAAAGGAGACTCTGCCAAAAAATTTCAGGAATTTTGGGAGTTAGAAAATTTTGAAAATTTTGGAAAATTTTGTTAATGACAAAACAATTTCAAACTGGAAAATTGAAACAAATTAGTAAATGAGACTACTTAAAATAATGACATGAATCAGTATAAATGAAAAATAAAATTCAAAATTTAGAATTGAAGATAAATTGAATTCTAATGGAAACGAAGGAATCAATTTGAATATAAATAAATATAAACGAAAATGGTAAGGTGAAAATAAATAAAGGAACACATAAATGCTTATACTAGCTTAAGTAAGGAATGAGGCATTCTCAATTGGAAATTGATATTTCAAATATAATCTAAGTTAGTATTTGAGTTAATAGATGTTGAAATTTGTAAGTGAGTCGATAAAATGTTTTTGAATATTGTGATTGGACCTATTGCTGTGTAAGATGTGCAGGTAATAAAGGTAAAGAGAATTGATTTTGATTTCAAAGGATAAATTTGAAATGCTCGACAAAAAGGTATGTATTTAAATTTGGTAAGAAATTTGATTGGGATTTGGATTGAGCCACTTGGCCTTTTGTTTTCTTTTTGGATTTGGGAGGCCGTAGAGCCATTTTGTAGTTGTACCGAGCTAGCCACGTGAATGAGATGCTGGAGAAATTTTTCGAGAATTTAGGGAGTTAGAAAATTTTTGAGGAAATTTTGATAATCCAAAATTTGGTTTTAAATTGAACCTTGAATGGTTAAACAAATAGTATAGTTTGAAACTATGGGAGAACTGAGAAGTTAATAAGAATGTTAATGGATCTTTTATAAAAAGATAGTTGGTAGATGTTGGATTGTTTGGTTTTGGAAATAAGCAAACGGGTATTGGACAATTCTTTCTAACTAGTAATTTCGGGGACGAAATTCTTTTAAGGGGGAGGAATGTGACGACCTGGAATTTTCGAGCATTTAAAATCGGAATATTTAATTGATTTTAAATATTCAATATAGTGATTTTAACTTGAATTACAAATATCACTAATTATTTAAATATTTAAATTATTGAATTAAATAATTTGAAGTTGAGTTAAAGGTTGAATCTGGAGTTTTAAGCCTGTCGAAAATAATTTGAAGGCTTATAAAATTTTATATTGATAACATTGAAGATAATAGAAGTGTTAAAATTGAATTTAACAATGATTGTTCAGTTTTGAAATTTCATTGTTTAAATTGGATTTAAAAATAACCTTCCGAGGCACAGTCTCGGAATTCGACGAAACCAGTTCCATTGGGTCCATAATATTGAATTATTATCGGATTTTCAATTTCGTTTTGATCGGAGTTAGCGTGTGAGCGTACGGTATATATATACGAGCTGGAATTTATATCCAAAATTCAAAGTTTAGTGCTTCAAAAGGTTATCTCCTCCATACGATGAGGTTTCGAATTGCGGAATTGTAACAGTTTTAAATTTAAATTAAAAAAAAAAGGATATGTAGATATATTTAATATAATACTATTGTCAAAAGATAAATTACATATTTATTGGTTTCAACACTGGGCAGAGGGTTGTACTCGCGTTCTTCCTTCTTCTGGAAGCCAAACCGAACCTTGTAATCAAAGCCTCGCCCCTTTTTCTCTTCTCTTGCCTTCGAGCAACAACAGATAAAAATAATAATAATAATTTAATGGCCGCATGCGAATTGTATTTGAAACCCAGATGGATCGTTCGAAGCTTTTTCTCCTCTTCTCTCGGTTATGAACTCGAACGCATTAAAAAAAAAGGGGAGAGGCGATCTGGAATCGGCTATAGATCGAGAGAGGCCCTCGTTCAATTTTCAACGATCGAACATCCACGTTTGAATCGCGAGTTTGAGGGCTATTTAGGGTTGCGGTCGCGATTCTAGTCAATGATGGCGACGTCAACCGCGAGGCAATGGTTCGAGTCGCGATTTTCTGGTGGCGGTGGCGATTCGATTGGCGAAGCGTTCGATGGCAGTTTGCCGCTAGGGTTCGTGGAAGCTGGGTATAGGCAGTGAGGTACCCGCTGTTTCATTTTCTTTTTTTCCAATGTAGTAATATATATATGTATGTGTATTAAAAAAAAGATTTTAAATCAAGATCTTTATTTTTACAGTAAAGTAGATTTCTATTTGTTATTTACAGAAAAGGAAATAAAAAATATTTTAAAAACAGCAAGTTATTTTATTTACTGATTGAAACAGTAAATGTATATATATACACATAAGATTCAGAAATAGAATTGTAAATGGAAATACAGATCATTGTTATAAGTATATATGTAGTTTCAATAAAAGGAAAATGAATATACACATACCTATTTTAAATTTAAATCACTAGTTAAAAATATAATTTTGGGTTGATTAAACTGTTAAACGGAAATTGATTGTTTGATTTATTCAAATATTAATAAAAATCATATAATATTTATTCAAGGTTTGAACCTGAAAGGAAATAAGCTGGACGGGAATGAATTGCATTCAAAGTTAAAGGTGAGTTAATCTCACTCAGTTTAAATTTAAATTTAAATGATTGAATTTAAATAATTGATTGAATGGTTGAATTGAGTGATGTGATATAGTATAGTATCATTTGAAATTGGCATATTATGTGATGCTAACGTCTGTGGATGAGGAAAACAGGTTGAAGGGATCCAACTGGACCCCTCAACTTTTATTTAAATTATTTAGTATTCTCTGTTCTGATTATTTGATAATTCTATAATGAATTATGTGGAAGTATTGAATGCTATGGCTTGGTTGATATAATTGGGTATAATGAATTACCAGAAATATAAATTAGATTTCGGAAAGAGAAATAAAGGAAATGAATTTATAAGATAATTATGGAAACTTGAATAAATTTAATAACGAATTGGAAAAGAAATAAAGTGCCTGTAAAATTCTAATAAATAAGTCTTAAGTTTAGTAAGGGAAATTTGAATAATCAGAAGATTAATGAATTTTAAGTTTCATTGTTATTATTTTAAAAAGAATAAAACATTTATTTAAAATTTAAATTTAAGATCTAATTTATTGAAAAGAACATAGAAGAAATTAGGAAGAAGCTGAAATTGGTATATTTCAGTTATATGATATAAAATCAATCGAAAAATAAATAAATAAAATATAAAGTCCATAATTAATGAATTTTGAGATAAACTGATAAGTAAAGAAATTTATTACAAATGGAATAAATTGGGAATCAATTTGGAAAATTGATTTAAGTGATTGAGATTGAAATTCTCCCTGGTAACCAAGTACGTTTTCAAAATAAAATTTTAAATATAAATTAAAAGCTTTAAAGTTGTTTAAGAAGGTATGTTTTGAAAAACTTATTATTTCTAAATATTTAAATTATAAAAGTAAGTATTTCCTTAAATCTATTATAGCAGTAATTATTTAAAGAGCGGGTTGGTATTTTGTTTTTAAAGGTAGAAATCTAGTTTTATATTTTATTAAGTAACCTTATTTTCAAATATTCATATAGTATGTATTTTTAACAAATTATCAAAGTAATTTTAACTTGAATGTTTTAAAGTATGTTTTTAAAAGTAAAGTGTTTTAAATTAATTTAGAAAAGCTAGTTTTGTGCTTGGTGATTTCAGTGGAGATAGAAAATATTTGGGAAAGTTTATTCCGAAAAGAAAGATGGTTTTGAAACTGTTTTCAAAGGATTGAAAATAGAAATATATCTTGTGAAGATATTCGAGGTTAATAAATAATTTAGGAAATTATTTATTGTCGGATGGATGTTTGTGAATATTAATTGATAGTTAAATCACCGACTATCAATATTGGACACAAATACGCTGATCGTTTCGAAGAGGCCGGGATCGAGAAAAATTTCTCAAAAACCACTTCGATCCGGTTTGTACGTTTCGTGTAAACGATTTTGGATTCGAAGATGGAGCAGTGAAGTGCAAGGGCTAGTCGCTACTAATCCTGAGGATATTTCCAAAATGGATGTAGTAGGAATAGTGCCTTCGGTTCCATTCGAACCCGGGACGGACTTATATGGATGAATACTTGCGAAACATCGTCAGGTGGACGATGGGCATTCTAAGGGATATATTCTAAAAAGGTAACGCTTAGCCTCAAGCCTCATCAAATAGGAATGGCTAAAAATCAGGGGATATGCAGCAAGGCTTCGTGGGTAGCCCCCACTGGAGGGTGAGGTCATCCCTGTCTAGATGTCCCTTTTATTTCGGCTTAGTAGGCGGTTGTTGATCCCAACCGCGGGGTGATCTTGCTCGGGACTGTCCAGTAAGGGATGGTTCCGGTCTTGTGTTGCAGGGGAGTTAGGTTGGCTCCTCGGTACGTTGATCTAGACCGGGTACTGTGACAGGTGGTACCCCAGTGCCTAGCCATTAGTTGGAATCCATTTTCCATACGCGCCCGTACGATTTTGATTGTGCCCAACTATTGCTGAAACGTGAGATGCAAGCATTTCAGCTAGATTCTATTTACTTTCTATAGACACTATTATAATATCAGAGGATTTTTATAAAACTGTTTTAGCTATCGTAAGGTAAAAACCCGACATGTTTATTTGTGGCGTGGTCTTACGAGATGCTTTTGTTTTCAAAGGATTTTTGTAACTTTAATAATAAATTGGGTGTAATTTTCTCACGCTGGTATTCCAGACTGACTCGGGTGTTATTAACTGTAATGATCGGGTCAGACCGAGTATTATAGGATACAGGATATGATGTTGTGAGCTCAGGAGACGAGCTGGATGTCGATACGTACTCTCGTACTTATTTATATATATATATATTTCCGCTGTGTTGAGTTGTTGTGTATCCATTTGTATGATATTGATGTTGAGCTATGATTTATGTATTCTGATTATGTAATATATAAAGAGATATATTTGATTTGAGTAAAGATCATTTATTATCTATTATATTTTATTCCGCTGCGATGGTTAGATTCTGTTGTTGTTTTCTATTTTCTTCTTCTACCTCTTCTTCTTTAACCCAAATGGTTCGTATTTCTGTACAACTTGAGTTTATTTAGGTAGAATAGTGTTGACTCAAGGGGTACGGATTTGCGGGCTGTTACACTTGGTATCAGAGCTTAGGTTGGTGGTAACCTTGGCACTGGTGGGAATTACTCATAAATTAGAGTCTGTAGTACTCTATAATGAGTTTGAGCATACTAATAAATATGAGTGCGTATATGTTAGTGAATATAAATTGTTTTAATATTGTGTTGATTGGTTTATTGAGTGGCATATGAACCTTCGTCGACACAGTCTGCGCAACTGTATTGAAGGGGTTTCTAAACAATTGAATAGAACAATCGACACAGTATTGTTTTAAATATGGGTAAATGAAATAATTTTACCCAAAACATATTTTGATATAAAGAATAGTTTTTGAAACCTATTTAGCTAATATATGGTTGCTTGGATGTTGGAAATAATAATATTAAAGTATTATCATTTTTAAGTGAAAATATAACTAGAAATTGAAATATAACTAAAATTTAAGAAAATAAATTCATTATAAAATAAAATTTATAAATATGAATTATAAATATAATTTATAAGTTGAAATATAATCAAATGAGAACTGGTATAAGCATAAACTATACAAATGAATTTGTAGTTAAAATTGATTTAAGCAGGATTTGGAAATTTAAATGCCGGAGATTTGGAAGTGTTTTAAAGATAAATGATAGCATTATTATTTCGGAGATATTTCTGAAAGGAAATTGTTTTAAAGGGATTTTAAAAGTGATATAGCATTGAAATCACTTGGATTATTGAAAATAATTCTGATAATGACAGCTGCATCATCCGTATTCATTTTCGTATTTCTAAGTGATGGATTGCTACAAAAAATTTATTTGTTCAGAAAAGCTAGTCGTTTTGAAATTTCCAAAGGAAATGTGTTGGGAATAAAACCAGGTTTGGTTTAATTTTTGAGAAATGTGATTTTGAGATGTTGGAGATTTCAAAATAATTTGGAACCGAAGTCGGTGTTTTTAAATTCCTGATGAGATAGCTGTAAGCTTATAAATTGTAAACTTATAAATTGAGATGATTTTTAAATCGGGAGAAAATATAAGCTTTGAATGTTGGAATTTAAAATTTAAAGTGAAAGTTAAAATTGGAATAAGAATTCAATTGAATTATTAAATGGAATTAGATTCTTTCCTGGATAAATGGAAAATAAGTTGGATAAGGATTGAATTGAAATAAATCAATAAGAATAACGTGTAAAAGAATTATAATGCATGAAATAAAATATTCTTGGGATATAAATAAGCATAAGCCTTGGGTTAAAAATAAAAGATGAATATATTCAAGTCTAGAATGAATGGAATTGTGTAAATAATAAGTTGTGACTTATAAAATTGAAAATGGAATACAAATCCAAAATAAATATTGTTGGATGAATTGGAAAATAAAATAAAAATCCAAACTTGGATTATAAAATAAATTTGAACCTAAGAAAAGAATTAAATGAAGAGACTTTGAGATTAAAATCAAGTTCTGGATTATAAGTTGGGAAAGGCTATTTAGATAATAAATTAGATTATGAAATATGTAATGAGAACCCAATGCAGTTAAATAAAAGCTGAATTGTGAGATAATAATGTGGTTTGGAAATAAAACTCAAGTTATAAATTAAATTCAACTTAAATTGTTGATGAAGTAAATATAATTGAAATGTGAGTTCATGAAATTGGGTGGTAAAATGAAAATGGTTTGTAGAATCAGAACTTGGGTTATAAATTAAAATTTGACTTGAAGTGTTAAAAAATCAAATATAATTGGAAAATGTATCGAATAAAAATGAAATTGGATTAAAATAGTAATGGTTTGTATTGTGAATAAAATTCAAATATGTAGAAATAAATTGGATATGGCCTTGGAATCAATTGAGTTAAGTTGACTTAAGCTGAATAGATGGAAGAGAGTTGAATTTAATTCAACTTAAACTAAGTTTAATGATATTGGATTGGATTTAAATCAAGTGCAAATAAATTTAAATCGAAATAGAATTCGGTGAGTTACAGATAATATTTAATGGAATGAAATTCTTAAATAAATAATTGTAAACCATTTAAATTGTTAAGAAATTGAAATAACTTGGAGTCTATAAGAAAAATTGAAATGGTTATTGAGCGAAATAGCCTAGATTGTTTTCGAGCTAAATAAAATAGTTTGGAATAAACTAACATGGAATGAAATGTAAATGAATGTATTGTGAATGAAATTTAAACAGAATGTGTCGAGCTAGGTCGAATGATTTTGAATGGAACCTGTTTGAACAATGAAACTAGTTTGGTTAATAAAATGAAATGCAAGTGAATGGATTCAAATCTGAAATGTAATAAAAATGAGAATATATGGATTGTGAATAAATTTAAAAATGGAATAGAATTGAGTATAAATTGAGTTGAAATCCATTTAAATTGGTTATAAAACATAAAGACTTATTTATTCACATAGATCTCGTCAAATTGCATAGAATAAATTGTCATTTGATGTAAATGGAAGTAATTAAACATTCTATGAATTGATAGGAGTAAAATAAAATTGACTTTGAGAACAATTGAATTAAATATGAGTTCGGATTGCTTAATAATAAATTAAATGTAAGTTTGTGAGTTGTTAACCATTCGGATTAAGTGGAACGATATATGAATTGGTTGTCAACAATTAAGAATTATGTTGGAACATTGGAAATGAAACTGAATAAAGTATAATTGAATTGGTATTAATTTTAAGTAGTTATAAAATAGAATGGATATTCTATTAAGTGAACATCATTGAATTTGCATAAAATGGTCGTCGTTGACGCAAATGAGATTGTATAAAAATCTACGAGTTAATATAAGCACTGAAATTGATTTTTGAATCAATTGAGATAAATATGTTTTCGTTTGGATTAAAATGAATAGAATGTAAGAAATGAAATGTAAACCATTTAAATGGAATGAAATTGATGGGTGATTTAGTTGTAAGCAACTAAATTTGTATCGGAACCTTATTAATTTGCTTTTGGAAGTGTTTAGTGTATATTGTTTATATTATACATGTGTTTAACTACTGAAATTAAGTGAAATGCTATAAACTTTGTATATTTGTCACTTACATGTTTAAATTGAGTAAGTACAGGTTTTTGGAAGCCGTGTGGCTGGATTTGGGTTGCGTTAACTGCTAAATAAATAAGCTGTCTGCTTAAAAATGCTAAATAAGGTACGCCTACGCAATAAAAATAGGAAATATGAACTGTTTTTCTGTTTTCCGACCGTGTGGATCGATGTATATATATTTATATCTTTTGTCAAATTGCAAAAGCTCCTCCGTACAAAGGAGACTCTGCCAAAAAATTTCAGGAATTTTGGGAGTTAGAAAATTTTGAAAATTTTGGAAAATTTTGTTAATGACAAAACAATTTCAAACTGGAAAATTGAAACAAATTAGTAAATGAGACTACTTAAAATAATGACATGAATCAGTATAAATGAAAAATAAAATTCAAAATTTAGAATTGAAGATAAATTGAATTCTAATGGAAACGAAGGAATCAATTTGAATATAAATAAATATAAACGAAAATGGTAAGGTGAAAATAAATAAAGGAACACATAAATGCTTATACTAGCTTAAGTAAGGAATGAGGCATTCTCAATTGGAAATTGATATTTCAAATATAATCTAAGTTAGTATTTGAGTTAATAGATGTTGAAATTTGTAAGTGAGTCGATAAAATGTTTTTGAATATTGTGATTGGACCTATTGCTGTGTAAGATGTGCAGGTAATAAAGGTAAAGAGAATTGATTTTGATTTCAAAGGATAAATTTGAAATGCTCGACAAAAAGGTATGTATTTAAATTTGGTAAGAAATTTGATTGGGATTTGGATTGAGCCACTTGGCCTTTTGTTTTCTTTTTGGATTTGGGAGGCCGTAGAGCCATTTTGTAGTTGTACCGAGCTAGCCACGTGAATGAGATGCTGGAGAAATTTTTCGAGAATTTAGGGAGTTAGAAAATTTTTGAGGAAATTTTGATAATCCAAAATTTGGTTTTAAATTGAACCTTGAATGGTTAAACAAATAGTATAGTTTGAAACTATGGGAGAACTGAGAAGTTAATAAGAATGTTAATGGATCTTTTATAAAAAGATAGTTGGTAGATGTTGGATTGTTTGGTTTTGGAAATAAGCAAACGGGTATTGGACAATTCTTTCTAACTAGTAATTTCGGGGACGAAATTCTTTTAAGGGGGAGGAATGTGACGACCTGGAATTTTCGAGCATTTAAAATCGGAATATTTAATTGATTTTAAATATTCAATATAGTGATTTTAACTTGAATTACAAATATCACTAATTATTTAAATATTTAAATTATTGAATTAAATAATTTGAAGTTGAGTTAAAGGTTGAATCTGGAGTTTTAAGCCTGTCGAAAATAATTTGAAGGCTTATAAAATTTTATATTGATAACATTGAAGATAATAGAAGTGTTAAAATTGAATTTAACAATGATTGTTCAGTTTTGAAATTTCATTGTTTAAATTGGATTTAAAAATAACCTTCCGAGGCACAGTCTCGGAATTCGACGAAACCAGTTCCATTGGGTCCATAATATTGAATTATTATCGGATTTTCAATTTCGTTTTGATCGGAGTTAGCGTGTGAGCGTACGGTATATATATACGAGCTGGAATTTATATCCAAAATTCAAAGTTTAGTGCTTCAAAAGGTTATCTCCTCCATACGATGAGGTTTCGAATTGCGGAATTGTAACAGTTTTAAATTTAAATTAAAAAAAAAAGGATATGTAGATATATTTAATATAATACTATTGTCAAAAGATAAATTACATATTTATTGGTTTCAACACTGGGCAGAGGGTTGTACTCGCGTTCTTCCTTCTTCTGGAAGCCAAACCGAACCTTGTAATCAAAGCCTCGCCCCTTTTTCTCTTCTCTTGCCTTCGAGCAACAATAGATTAAAAAAAAATTAATGGCTGCATGCGAATTGTATTTGAAACCCAGATGGATCGTTCGAAGCTTTTTCTCCTCTCCTCTCGGTTATGAATTCGAACGCATAAAAAAGGAGAAAAAAAAGGGGAGAGGCGATCTGGAATCGGCTATAGATCGAGAGAGGCCCTCGTTCGATTTTCAACGATCGAACATCCACGTTTGAATCGCGAGTTTGAGGGCTATTTAGGGTCGTGGTCGCGATTCTGGTCAATGATGGCGACGTCAACCGCGAGGCAATGGCTCGAGTCGTGATTTTCTGGTGGCGGTGGCGATTCGATTGGCGAAGCGTTCGATGGCAGTTTGCCGCTAGGGTTCGTGGAAGCTGGGTTTAGGCAGTGAGGTACCCGCTGTTTCATTTTTTATTTTTATTTTTCAATGTAGTAATATATATTGTATGTGTATTAAAAAAAGATTTTAAATCAAGATCTTTATTTTTACAGTAAAGTAGATTTCTATTTGTTATTTACAGAAAAGGAAATAAAAAATATTTTAAAAACAGCAAGTTATTTTATTTACTGATTGAAACAGTAAATGTATATATACACACATAAGATTCAGAAATGGAATTGTAAATGGAAATATAGATCATTGTTATAAGTATATATGTAGTTTCAATAAAAGGAAAATGAATATACACATACCTATTTTAAATTTAAATCACTAGTTAAAAATATAATTTTGGGTTGATTAAACCGTTAAACGGAAATTGGTTGTTTGATTTATTCAAATATTAATAAAAATCATATAATATTAATTTAAGGTTTGAACCTGAAAGGAAATAAGCTGGACGGGAATGAATTGCATTCAAAGTTAAAGGTGAGTTATTCTCACTCAGTTTAAATTTAAATTTAAATTTAAATGATTGAATTTAAATAATTGATTGAATGGTTGAATTGAGTGATGTAATATAGTATAGTATCATTTGAAATTGGCATATTATGTGATGCTAACGTCTGTGGATGCAGGGAAAACAGGTTAGAGGGATCCAACTGGACCCCTCAACTTTTATTTAAATTATTTAGTATTCTCTGTTCTGATTATTTGATAATTCTATAATGAATTATGTGGAAGTATTGAATGTTATGGCTTGGTTGATATAATTGGGTATAATGAATTACCAGAAACATAAATTTGATTTCGGAAAGAGAAATAAAGGAAATGAATTGATAAGTAAAATAATTATGGAAACTTGAATAAATTTAATAACGAATTGGAAAAGAAATAAAGTGCCTGTAAAATTCTAATAAATAAGTCTTAAGTTTAGTAAGGGAAATTTGAATAATCAGAAGATTAATGAATTTTAAGTTTCAGTGTTATTATTTTAAAAAGAATAAAACATTTATTTAAATTTAAATTTAAGATCTAATTTATTGAAAAGAACATAGAAGAAATTGGGAAGAAGCTGAAATTGGTATATTTCAGTTACATGATATAAAATCAATCGGAAAATATAAAAAAAGTCCATAATTAATGAATTTTGAGATAAACTGATAAGCAAAGAAATTTATTACAAATGGAATAAATTGGGAATCAATTTGGAAAATTGATTTAAGTGATTGAGATTGAAATTCTCCCTGGATAACCAAGTACGTTTTCAAAATAAAATTTTATATATAAATTAAAAGCTTTAAAGTTGTTTAAGAAGGTAGTTTTGAAAAACTTATTATTTCTAAATATTTAAATTATAAAAGTAAGTATTTCCTTAAATCTATTATAGCAGTAATTATTTAAAGAGCGGCTTGGTATTTTGTTTTTAAAGGTAGAAATCTAGTTTTATATTTTATTAAGTAACCTTATTTTCAAATATTCATCTAGTATGTATTTTTAACAAATTATTAAAGTTATTTAACTTGAATGTTTTAAAGTATGTTTTTAAAAGTAAAGTGTTTTAAATTAATTTAGAAAAGCTAGTTTTGTGCTTGGTGATTTCAGTGGAGATAGAAAATATTTGGGAAAGTTTATTCCGAAAAGAAAGATGGTTTTGAAACTGTTTTCAAAGGATTGAAAATAGAAATATATCTTGTGAAGATATTTCGAGGTTAATAAATAATTTGGGAAATTATTTATTGTTGGATGGATGTTGTGAATATTAATTGATAGTTAAATCACCGACTATCAATATTGGACACAAATACGCTGATCGTTTCGAAGAGGCCAGGATCGAGAAAAATTTCTCGAAAAACACTTCGATCCGGTTTGTACGTTTCGTGTAAACGATTTTGGATTCGAAGATGGAGCAGTGAAGTGCAAGAGCTAGTCGCTACTAATCCTGAGGATATTTCCAAAATGGATGTAGTAGGAATAGTGCCTTCGGTTCCGTTCGAACCCGGGACGGACTTGTATGGATGAATGCTTGCGAAACATCGTCAGGTGGACGATGGGCATTCTAAGGGATATATTCTAAAAAGGTAATGCTTAGCCTCAAGCCTCATCAAATAGGAATGGATGAAAATCAGGGGATATGCAACAAGGCTTCGTGGGTAGCCCCCACTGGAGGGTGAGGTCATCCCTGTCTAGATGTCCCTTTTATTTCGACATAGTGGGCGGTTGCTGATCCCAACCGCGGGGTGATCTTGCTCGGGACTGTCCAGTAAGGATGGTTTCGGTCTTGTGTTGCAGGGGAATTAAGGTGGCTCCTCGGTACGCTGATCTAGACCAGGTACTGTGACAGGTGGTACCCCAATGCCTAGCCATTAGTTGGAATCCATTTTCCATACGCGCCCGTATGGTTTTGATTGTGCCCAACTATTGCTGAAACGTGATATGCAAGAATTTCAGCTAGATTCTATTTACTTTCTATAGACACTATTATAATATCAGAGGATTTCTATAAAACTGTTTTAGCTATCGTAAGGTAAAAACCCGACATGTTTATTTGTGGCGTGGTCTTACGAGATGCTTTTGTTTTCAAAGGATTTTTGGAACTTTAATAATCTATTGGGTGTGATTTTCTCACGATGATATTCCAGACTGACTCGGGTGTTATTTAACTGTAATGCTTGGGTCAGACTGAGTATTATAGGATACAGGATATGATGTTGTGAGCTCAGGAGACGAGCTGGATGTCGATACGTGCTCTCATACTTATATATATATATATATATATATATATATATATATATATATATATATTTCCGCTGTGTTGAGTTGTTGTGTATCCATTTGTATGATATTGATGTTGAGCTATGATTGATGTATTCTGATGATGTAATATATAAACAGATATATTTGATTTGAGTAAAGATCATTTATTATCTATTATATTTTATTCCGCTGCGATGGTTAGATTCTGTTGTTGTTTTCTATTTTCTTCTTTTACCTCTTCTTGTTTAACCCAAATGGTTCGTATTTCTGTACAACTTGAGTTGATTTAGGTAGAATAGTGTTGACTCAAGGGGTACGGATTTGCGGGCTGTTACAGTGGTGCTCACCGGTAACCTCTTCGAAGGAAATATCATGAGAACTTGGGTCCAGATCTGGATGACCCGCAAATGGGTTACGAGCCAAGCCGGGACGATCAACATGAGTAAGGGAAGGATTCTCTGATGGATGCGGAGATGGTATGGACTCAGTATCCTCCCCCGTGATGTCATGAATAGGCTGGGTTGGGGGCTGAGGTCCAAGTGAAGGTTCGAACATGGAACGCCTCCTCTTTCTCTTTTGAATATCCTCTTCAATGACTCCGAGAAGAGGACGGTAACTGATTACGCCCCCGGAACGGTCAGTCAAGGGCTTCGGTTTAGCAGAATCCTTGAAGAGTTTGAATTGCTCGAGGCGGTGCCGAATGTCTGATGTCTTGGCCGCCTCAACCATTCCTGGAATAAAAACCAAGTGTTACAAGCGTGCACGAGACTATAATCCAAGAAACATGTGAAGTTAAAAGAGGAGTCGAAAATTCACCATGAACCGCTGGAGTTTCCCCAGCTGAAATGCTCTCAGAAGATGGACTGGCACCAGTCCCGGCCTTATCAGATTTATTCGGTTTTCCCGCCAAGGCCGACCCTTCCTCCAATCCCTCAAAGGCTTGGCGGAAAGCATCATCCGTCCACTCTTGAATCTCACCTGCTTGCCCAGAGGTCAAGGCACCAACTCCACTACCACTCTGTCCTTCGCCACCGTTACCACCATCACATTCTTCATCACCTCCGCTCTCATCCTCGCCTCTTTCTTCCTCTCCACTTTCCTCCTCCGGAACATCTGGGCATGTGCTGGGAGAGGGTCCATCAGATTTCTTGAGCTTCTTCCCCCCGACAACTGGAGGTATCGAGAAGGGTCTCCTATTGCTGCTCTTTGTCGCGGCCCCTCCTTTTGCTTTGGCAGCTCTTTCCTCAGCCGTATCCCTTTGCTTGACCACAGACTTATGTGGTAGAATCAAGTTGTGTCCCAGGAGAGTGGCATTCCTGATTAGGTAAGAAGCTGACCTATCCCTTCCCGAAATGGCCTCTATCTCCGCGGCCATCTGAACCATATGATCATTCTCCACGACCGTAAAGCCACTTGTCGCTAGCAAGAGATAAAAGCACATAAGAAGAAGCATCTCAGTTAGAATGTAAATTATAAATAAGCTTCAACTTACAGCCAGACGTGAAGCGGTGGATCGAAACGGTGTCATCCTGGATGAAGAACCATTCCTTCTTTAACATGGTGAACTTTGAATACAAGTCCAAGACCGGCTCGAAGGACACGGCCGATTCCAAGCTGATGTATGGAGACCCCTTCTTATAACCTCTCAAGTTATATAGATACCGAATCTCCCGGTTAGAAGGGGGGCGCCCGTACTTTCTCTGGAAAATCACGAATAGGCACACCAAGATAGCGTAGGAGTTGGGCTGGAGCTGGAAAGGGGCCACCTTCAAATAGGTGACGAAGCTAACTATCCAAGCATTGATTGGAGGAATGGCCCCACACATGCAGTGGTACCTACTATAAGCGAAGTATCCTTCAGGGGGATTATAGGGCATGACCCCCTTCCCTGGCAACAGCATGTGTGCTCTATCAATCCTAAAGGTGCGGGAGATAACATCAAGCTGCTCCTCTCTGAGAGAGCTCGGAAAGCAATCAGGAGGAGAGTTCAGAAGCTCTTGGGGACCATACCCATCTACCAGCGATCTCGGGATGGGTCCGTGACGTTCCGGTCCTGGCTGGGCTGGGGGCACAACGGGGGACTCTCTTCCATCCGTAGATTTTCTCTTTTCTGATCGAGTTTCCACTTTGCGAGACATTATCTGCAACACCAAAAACAAACACGTCGTTAGAAGTAGAGATATAAAAAACAAGTTTCATTCGGCAATTCAAATACGAGAGTGTCGTTCGGTACTTGCAACCACTCAAGTTCATTTGGTATGAGTCCATTCGGTGGATTCAATCATAAAAGTCGTTCGACAGAGGAACACTCACCTGGTCCGGCAGTTGAGTTGATTCGGTAGCTGATTGGTTCGGCTGTTCTAAGCAATCAAGTTGGTTCGGTATTCAGTTGATTCGGCTGATAAGGAAAAATGAAGGTGTTAGGCCCCTATTTATAAGCAAAAACAATGACCGGACCAGTTGGTTCGGCATTAGAGACCGGATGATAGCAAAACAAAGCACGCCATATACAGACATATGCCCTACTTTGGGGGCAAATGTTGGGCACGTTTTTACCTACTACCGAACCATCCCTCTCCATGCATTGTCGAGCAACTCCCTTCCCTACATAGCCGAATCAACCTCCTTCCCTGCCTACCGGTCCAAACAACATACCACCTCCCACCGAACCAACTCTCCCAAGCTTCCACCGGTTCCACCTACTACCGGACCAAACAACATACCACCTCCCACCGAACTAACTCTCCCAAGCTTCCACCGGTTCCACCTACTACCGATCCAAACAACATACCACCTCCCACCGAACCAACTCTCCCAAGCTACCACCGGTTCCACCTACTACCGATCCAAACAACATACCACCTCCTACCAAACCAACCTACTCCACCCATTGCCGAGCCAAATTCCACCGGACCAAGGCACACCGGACCAACACTCCTAGGCCAGATTGCATCAGCCCAGGCCCACCAGCTGCTATATACATCCAAGACCCCTACCCCCAACCTCACTCTATAAATAGAGGGGCAGGGGTACAACAATGGCAGACAAGTTTGAGAGCTCAAGCACGGATAGAACTTTCAAACAACTTTCAGTTACTTGTAATCAAAGCTTTGTACTTGTAATCTGAATAGAAAAGGAGAATAACATATAAAGTGGACGAGGTACGTTCTGGCCGAACCACTATAAATCTGTGTGTCTTTTACAGTTTAGTCCCTACTTTTTATATATTTGCATAAATCACCCAAATCACTAAAAACAACATAAAATCAACTAATTCATACGACTTGGAGGTGTTTGCCCATTTTTTGTGCAAACAATAACTATGCTTTAAAAATGTTTTAAAATAAAATATATGCATAACATATCATGTTACACAAATTAGAACATGATTTTACAAACAAAAAATATTATTTACATAAATTAAAATAAACAAATTTGTTAAATAAAATAATTTACATACAATATTGTAAAAAGCATAATTTTCACAATATTGATCCGATTTCAACGAAACGAAAAGCAGTATTCTTGAAATTAAATCTATTTTCATAATAAAAGATAAAATTTAAAAATTCAATTATTTAAATTTTAAATTTAAAAGTCAAAGTTTGACCATTTTGACCAAAATCCACTTTTTGGGAATATTCCATTTATTCAGGTTGGAATTATAATTCACATAAAAATCAAAATTTATATTTAAAATGATAAAATTTGTCCATTTTGTAACGACCCGTAAATTTCGACAATTAAATTTGTTAATTTTAATATGATTTTGTAATTAAATTTTTGTAGAAATAATAAAGATGATAAATTAATATTGGATTGAACGCTAAATAAAAATATAACAATGGTAATTAAAAACCTATTTATAGTAAATTGAATAAAATTCAAATGAATTAAGTAGTAAGAAAGATTTTTACCTGGATAAAAATTGAATATAAAGAATATAGGGTAGGCATTGAATTAGTTAATGTAAGAACACGTTGTTACAGTAATAAATTGTAAATTTAGGAAACGTGTTAATACAAGTTAATAATTAATGACTTGAATGAAATTCCAATTCAATGAAATAATTTAAATGTTATGATTTGATTTTAAATGGAATATGAGAAAACAAATGTAAGTATTGAATTAATATATGTTATTTATTTAGGGTATTGAATAGAATTGGTAATCCAATTGTAATTAATGGTAATAATGTTGATATTAGCTAATAAATTAAATTTTAATGCAGTACCCATTAATGAATGGAATGAAATGGAATTTATGTAAATGTATACTAGGTTATTAATCAAATAGAAGGAAACAAACGTAAATATCGAATTGATTAATGAATAAATGTACATTGAATAGTAATTGAATGTAAAGTTAATGGTAATTGTATAAAATCAATATAAGATAATGAATTGCAATAATTGTGGGTTGATAATAAGGTGTGAATGGGAAATGATTGTTAAGGTAAATGGGTACTTGGTAATAAATTTAAACAGACTTAAATATTGAATTTATTTAATTAATATACATAATAAATAATGATTAAATAAAAACCAATACTCTGTAAATATCTATAATATTTGAGTGGAAATAATATACTCATAAATGTGGGATTGAGAGTTTTACAACAATTATTATGAGTATATACTTAGTTCATTCTATTAAATTGGAAATCATTGCAAAAGATATAAACTAAATGTTACGTTAAATAAATTAAGGTATAAATGGGGAAAAACGTAAATGTCTTCATAATATGATGATTTGTGAATAAAAAGAATGGAAATAAAGTTTTATTAATATATCGGAATTTAATTTATGATAAAAAGGTTAATTGCAATTAAATGAGTTAAATATTTAAATGGGAATCAAGCTTTATTTATTTATTTGGATTTAAAATATGACAATTTGGATTTATTGCAATTAATTGAAATTAAATATAAAATTTTACGTTTAGTGGAAATTTAGTTGAAATTGGAAAGTATATGTAATAACTTTGAACCAATGTTGATTTCACCCATTTGACTGTAATGGATTGAATAAAAAGAATGAATAGTAAATTCAATGGAATTATTGAAAAGTTAATTTATAATTGATAAATATAACGAAATTTAAATTTATGCTGAAATTTATGATTAAATCAACAATTAATTGACATCTGAATCGGTTTAAATCAATGAGATTGTTTAAGAAAACATAACTGATAAGATTTGTAAATGTTGGAAGTGAAATTGAAAAAGTGATTTAATTAATGAATTTTTAATTTATTTAATTAGTGGGAAAAAATAGCCATTTTGGCCACTGACTCGGATTTCAACGAAACCAGTTTCATCGGATCCGTAACGGTGAATTATAATAGTGTTTCAAGTTTCGTAGCGATCGGACTTGTCGTTTGATTGTACGGACTCGAAACGCCTTGAAATTTATGCAATTAAAATCAATTTGAAACCAATTTGAGAATATTGATTTCAGCATAACTTCTGCATACGATGGAATTTGGACATGAAACCTTTTCCATTGCGTTTAGAATATTTTAAAACACCTATTTTGATATATGAGTAGACCTAATTTCGTTCCGAGGTCAGAACGGGCTTTTTGGGTCACGTTAACGGTAGCACGTATATCTATCAACCCCATCCATCTATTTTTCAACTTTATCTTTAAATACACTACTAAACCCTAGCCTCCGCCTATTCTCATTTGTCTACGCGTAAATTTCATCAGCTCCCCCTCTTCTTCCAATGGCTGCAAACCAAACCTAGATCAAATTACAATTTCAAAATCAAAGTCAAAATTCAAATTTTCAGAAAATTCCAAAAAAAAATATGTTAATGCTCTCGACGAGCGTAATTCAATGGTGTAATTCATTTTCAATTCGTTGCGTCATTTTCTCTGAAATTAAAAGTTTATCCACGGCCATTCATCATCGCCGCATTTATCGTCGGATCGGGAAACAGTTTCTGGGTGTTGAAGAGGAAGCCGAGGGGATCTCATCTGTATGATTTTTGTGTCGATTCAACAATCAGATCGCCATATATAATTGGATTAGGGTTTGTTGTTGGTGGCGGTCGGTGGATGTTTGCATGTGGATCGAGCAGCGTAGGGGCTACGGTAGGTGCGGCCGGAGTAGTGGAGTTCGATGGTGGTGGTAGCGTGGTGAACGGCGGCCGGAATAGGGGTGGAAGGATGGTCAAATATCGGTCAACTTGCTATGAAATTGGGTTCGGTCGCGGCCTGTAGCGTGCGCGTGGGGGGAAAGGATGCAGGTGATGCGGATTTATGTTGGTTTGAAATGTGTTCACATATTGTTTTTTTATTTATTAAAATTCAATCACAATTTTCGCAATATCTCTCGCATATGAACTCTTTTTCACGCGCGGTTTTTTTTGTTAGGATCGTAATAAAATTTTGGATTCGTTGATGCTGGTTTGGATGAATTTGGAGACTGCGAAATTTTTGGGTTTAAATTGGATTTAAATCCAATTTAAATTCAAAAGGTGAGTGTTTTAACCCACTCACAACTTCTAAGTTTTCTTATGTTTGTTAAATTGATTTATGATATGAGTAGAAATTCATTTATGACTGTTTGGCATATTTTATTCATCATCTCAGTTAGATTGCATTTGTTTAAATTAAATTGTTATTTAATTTTATTATTGCATAAAAAAATTTACAATTAAAATTTATTTATTTGCATATAAACTGCTAGTTAAACAGTTATTAAATTTATTATTGAATATAAACTGTTAGTTAATACCTGTTATTTATTACCTGTTATATTTTATATGTTATATATTGATGTTTTGTTCAAATTGGATTATGATTATAATAAATGGTTGATGATTGATATTTGGATGAATGGATGTTTATTTACATAAACTGCAAATTATCATGCATTTCATTTCATTCGGGATTACGGTTTGAAATGATACACAATCGCATTTTTTTATTTTTAAATTGCGAATTGAAATGATAAATATCCGTATCACTTAACCATAGGATAGAAAATTATATACAGGCACCGCGGTATATATATATATATATATATATAATTATTTTTGAAATGATTTTATGGTTTGGATATGATACAGTTTAATAAATATTAAATTTGGATATTATATAAATATATTTTATATATACATATGTAGTTAAATTTTGAATTTAAGCTATGTATAAATCGGTAAGAAAAAAAAATAAGTTGAATAATGTAGTTTTAATGATTTAAATCAATTAAGATTGGATGGTAAATTTGGAATTTATTTGAATGGAACTTATTTAAAAATTTCACTCCATAAGTTGATGTAAAGCTAATTAAAGCTTGGAAATTTAATGGTATGATATTTATAACTGGATTTTCATTCAAGATAAATTAAACGAATATTTCTAGCATAAATAAATTGAAGAAAATATTTAAGTTGTTAGAAATTGGAATTTTATTTTAAATGATTTTTGATCTATTATGAAACATTTCAAAAGTAAATAATAGGATAATGAATTGGTGAATATAAGTTTCCAACCTTAAGTTTTGAAATTGTTAAATATTCAAAGTTAGAAATATATTGAAATTGAAGTGGTTTATTTAACTGAAAGTGAATTTAAAATTTATGGATTTAGACTAAATTTTAAATGAATAAAATTGTAAAATCGTGGAAATTATTTTATTTCATAAAGTAATTTTAAACTCAAACTATTTTATTCTATATACTGTTTGAATAT
The DNA here is from genome assembly GCA_030765085.1 of Allium cepa. NCBI lineage: Eukaryota > Viridiplantae > Streptophyta > Magnoliopsida > Asparagales > Amaryllidaceae > Allium > Allium cepa. The sequence goes on along the minus strand of CM060945.1, from coordinate 992,654,484 downwards.
CCAAACCATTCAAGTTTTAGAAATTATGGTTTTAAAGCTATGAATTTCGTAGTATTATGTTTTGAAAGTTAAAATTCAAATGTTTGGTTTCCAAATATTATAAATTTAAAGCAGTATGATTTTGGAAAAGAAATATATTTGAAATGAAAATGATATTATTGATTTGGGTTTTATAAAAATAATATCAAAATGAGTTGTTTTGGAATTGGAAATGATATCGTATTTATGGGTTTTGAAATGGATAATCATTTTCTGGTTTTAAAGTATAAACTATTTTAAAGACCGCGGTGTTATAATAACGTTTGGTTGTTGAAGAGACCGGGATCGGAAGTTGTCATACTCTCTACCAACTTCGAAAACCACTTTAACAACCGTATACGCGGTGGAGATTCCAGAATGAAGTAGGTTGGCGGCGGCGTTCCTTTGAGGTAAATACGTGGACCCAACTCCCATGAGTTGGCATAAGGTGGCTAAAACAGGAGCGATCGACGGGCTAAGGGGTTTAGCGCCCTTTATCGTACACTCCTCTTCGATACTATACTCTGACTTTGGATTTATTCGGTGGCCACCTTTACTTTTGATTTTGCGGGAGTCTGTTTGAGGTGGGCGATAGCTGCGGCTATGCGTTACCACTGGTCCGGAAGCGTAGTTGGTATATCTACCCTGGCATTGCCTAGTTGTGCCGTGTCACCTATCCTAGCGAGCCTTATACGATTCTGGTTTTGTACCATACCTATGGAGTGCCCTCTGACGACGCCCAACACGGGGGAGATTACAGTACTGTATAGACTATGGGAATACATTATGTGTTAAGGGGAATATTGGGTCACTCCTTAACGCTATTTTAAAGTAAGTTTATTTTACAAGTAGACACTATTATAATAGCGAAATATACTACATAGTAAATAGTTTAACGGATCCTTAAGAGATGTGAATCCCGAGCATCTTTTGAGTTACTGCACTCATATTTATTTCTGTTAATTTAACTTACATAAGATCTATTAGTTCTGACTCGAGTGTTTTTGTCTTTTCAAATTCGCTCGGGTCAGTCGAGCGTTTCATGATTTGAAGATTTAGCTCTGGAGGACGAAGACGAAGATTTGTATTATTATTAACTATATTATTCCACCACACTATTTAATTCCGCTGCATTGATATTTATTGGTATATGAACTCTGATAATTAAATTATAAAGAAGAATCAATTGTTTTGTAAACTGTTTTATGAACTGTATATTGATTATTATATTTTATCCTTCCGCTGTGAGATTCTGTTTTATTTTATTTCTTCTCTGTTTTTCTTATCTACCCCAAACAAATCCGCCCTTCCGTATGGTTTAAGTTGGCACGTGTGTCGATTTGAAGCGTGCGAAAAGGCAGGACGTTACACATTTTAATAAATAAAATAAAGTTTTTAAATCAGGAATTTTAGTTAAAATAATTATAATACAAAATTAAAATAATCACAAAATACAGGGTTATTACATTTGTCTTTCTTCCCCATCATAAAAACTGCTTTTCAAATTCGCATAAAACATCTTGACAAGGTTTGGATAACATATAAAATCATTTTGTTTGTTATCAACTAAACTAAGAATAGAACATTATTGAAAAAGATTTTCAATTTTATAAGAAGGAAAATCTTCAAAAATAGCAAATTTTCCCATATGATTTTTACCAAAGTTTACATAGTTGATGTAAGCTTTGATAGCTTTCAGGTCATTAAAAAAAGTTTTTGACAGATGTTGGAAGCCTAATGGTGTTAGGAGTGCTTGAAGAGGCCATTGAAAAAGTTTGAGAGGAGTTCAAGATAACGAAGATAAATTTAAATTTTGAAATGAAAGTGAAAAGTGATGATAAAGAGAGTGAGATAAATAAAGATTCTATGATCATGTTCTCAGGTCAAGAGGCATCTTTCCAGAGCGTTGAAGTTAGTGAAAACGTGGAGGAAAATTCAAAATATTGAATTCAAATTTTGAAATCAAATTCTAAGGGGCATGTCGACATGGGGTATTCGGGTATGTCGACATGTGCCTATTGATTCAAAGGACAAGTGTTTGATCCTATTTTCTAATAACTATATATATTATATCCTATATTCTAATTATATAATTCCTACTAAATAATTGATATAATAATATTTAATATTAATAATTTAATATTTAAAATATTATTAAAATTATATTATTTTTGAATTTAAAATTCAAATTTCAAGGGATAAATTTGAAATTAAAATTCGAGGAATTTAATAAAATCAAGCAAACAAACAAGCATCCATTCAACTAAGAATAATTAAAAATAATGTAAATGCGTACCTATTTTTTAGATTCATACTCTCATCGTCGTCTGATTCTTGAATAGCAGTGAAACACAAATTTGAATTTTCCATTTTCTTTTCATCATCACTGGATGATGAGTCTGAGTCATCAAGAGTTGTTTTATATGCTTTCTTTGTTTTCCTTGACGAATCATTGTTCGGAAGGAATAACTGTTTATTTGGATATAGACAGTCTTTCCTATAATGCCCGACTTTATTGCAATTGTAGCATCTATCATTGTTGGCGTTCTCTGCATTATTTCTTGAATTCCTTTGATCGTTTCTTTTGTAATTATTCATTTTTCTATATTTTAGGAATTTCTGGAAGTTTCTTGTCATGAAAGCAATCTTCTCATCACTGTATGGTTTTGAATCTTTAGTTGTTGCATTGAATGCAAATGGCTTCTTTTCTGTAGCCTTGTTTTTTCTTCTTTCTTGCAGTTTAACTTCATAAGACATTAGATTCCCAATCAATTCTTCTATTTTCATTAAGCTGATGTCATTTGCTTCTTCGATTGCAAGTGTCTTTTGATCCCATTCTTGAGTGAGTGAATTTAGAATTTTTCCGACTTGGTCTTCCTTCGAAAAGCTTTTTTCCAGTGCAATTAGTGAATGAACAATATCTTGAAATTGGCAGTTCATGTCGGAAATGGACTCATTTGCATGCGTTTTAAACAATTGAAATTGATTAGCTAATATCGAAATTTTAGTCTAAACTTTGCTTGTTCCTTCTGAGTAACTTGCAAAGTTTTCCAGATTTCAAAAGCACACTTACAAACAGACACTCTATTAAACTCATTCCTATCTAATAAACAAAATAATATATTTAAGTCCTTTGCGTTATTTTATGCAACACCCTTTTGCTCAGTTGTCCACTGGGCAAAATTGGTAGTTGGTTCAATATACTCAGTTTGTGTGATATTCCAATTGTCTAATCCTACTGAATTTTCATTTTACAAGCCCAATATGCATAATTACTGCCATTGAAAAATGGTGGTCTGACAGTAGACCGACCTTCTACAAATGAACTAGTGTTAGAGATAACAGAACTAGTGCCAGAGTTGACATTATCAGTGTTGGTAGCCATTAAAACAATTTTCAAGTTTCAGATTATGAAAACCAATGCTTTGGTACCAATTGAAAGGGATTGCGATTAAGGATCATAAGGTTAATTTAACACTAGAGGGGGGTGAATTGTGTTTTATGAATTCTAAGACTTATATGAACTAAATTGAGGGTGAATTGTGTTTTATGAATTCTAAGACTTATATGAACTAAATTGAAATTATGACACAAACAAATGTAGAACTCGATCATAGAGCAATCACAGAATCAAATATAGATGCAGAAAGTAAACAAAAAACAGTAAAGGGAAAGAATACACCAGATTTTATACTGGTTCGGAGTTATCCTACATCCAGTCCTGTACCAAGGCAAACCACCTCATACAGATTTTTATTAAGCCAGTGTCGAGATTACACTCCTCAATTTATAAATTCCTTGAGGTACCCTCCTGTCTCACGAGTCCGGGGCAAACTCTCTTGATTTACGGATCACAAGATTACCCAATTGATTTCCAGGCACAACCACACCTTATAGAGAGACTCGATAAACTTTTGATTACAAATCGATCCTATAACTCTGAATAGCACTTTGATCTTCGAGAGAGAACAGAGAATCAAAAAAGAAAGAAATTCTAATTTGACTCACTTGAGAATTTGGCAAAATTTCGGCACGATCTTAAAAATATGATAACTATACAACATGGATTTGTGGAGAAGAAGAAGTGAAGAAAATATAAGAATTTTATATCAAAAATTCATTTGAGAGGGCTATTTATAGAGTACCAACTATCATAACCATTCGTGAAGAGATTTAAACGAATAGACACTTCTTTTGAAAATTTTGAATCCAACGGCCACCATGTTGACATCCCCTTGTTAAAAAATGAAATTTTTTTTTGAAAATGGTATTGAAATGAAAAAAAAATGAAATGACTCTGGAGTAAAATAAACTAATTTTACTATGTTTTAAAACACAAAAACAAAGAATATCTTAAGGCTAAAACAACTTTTTGAAAATAGTGTGACGACCCAACTCGATGTCCGACAAACAACATCAAATTCGTATCGCCGGAGCTTGCAACACCATTAGATGATAAATAACACAGCGGAAATAATAGTTGATATCACTGATACAACATGAATACAATATCTGATACATCAACTTAATACAATGATAATCATCAATATCAGAGAATATACAACACAGAATATAGCGGAACACGATACAATATGAGCTACGTCTTCACAGAATCTAATATTGCAACTTCAATCCAAAACTCCAAAGTTAGAAATCCAAAACTCCAAAGTTAGGGCTCCAAAACTTCAAGCTTGATCCACCATCAAGGTTGCACAAAGATAAGCAAGTCTCGTCCGTCGTCCAAGGACTGAACTAGCTCCAGATAATCAACCAAACCTGACTATCTGAAAAATCAAACTCTAGACTGCCCGTGTGAAAAATTATGGGCACCCAAAGTTTAGAAACGGAATAATAAACTCCAGGTCAGTCATGGGATTGGTGTGAGCAAACGAAAAGGTTTGTCTTTAAAAACAATCAAAAGGATTTTAAATTTTAAATCTGCAATGCTTTTTCGAAAATGAAACTACCATAAGGCCTCCCGCCACACACACCATGAAAACGCAGAATTGGAGGAGATTTTTCCTTATGATAGTCAAAAATGCTTGATACGCGAAAACCATTTTTATATTATTATTGGTTGATAGTGGAAAATATTTCGAAAGTATAATATTAATCTTAGCCAGCATAGGCATTTCGCACTTATGCCTACTATAGCTACCATGTTCAATAACAGGTTACCGCCACATTCCATGGCAGGTTATACAACTAAAACCGTACAGGGCGCGTATTGTTTCTTTGGATTTCCAACAAATGGTCAGGCTAAGGAACTTTCTATTGCCACATGGGAATGCCTCTGGATGGACGCCCCGAGAACCTACCGGGCTCTTTGCCAACACAAGGCCGGTTACCCCCTTCTCGAGAAGTAAAACCTAAGATATGCCACTCCCGGTCGTTCGCGACCTTTATACGAGGATCCTCTACACCAACAACATCACACAGTAATAAATATACTACAGTGCCCACATGAGTAAGTATCTGGGCTCCATACCATGATACTTCCCTTTTCCAGAAGGAATGGTCACACCCTAGGGGAGCTACCCCTGAAACCTTGTCGTATCTTTCCTGTTTCGACCATTACCAGTTTGTGAGGCTCGATGAGGTTTCATCCACAAGGCTACGCTTTACACGAAAGCCATGCTTTGATCACAAATGATCATCAACACACAGTAGCACTTAGCATGCCACACTACCAAATTGGGAGTAAATCGCTGATAACCTTCAACTACCTAACCTCTGAGCTCGTACGTCTCAGAGAAGGGTGTTAAGCTAAGAGAATAAATTCTCCACCACCAATAGATATGTATTTGAAAAGAAATCTGTTTTATATCTCAAAGTGTAATGTCAGACATACAACCATACAAGTTTGTCTTGGGTTCGAACAGAACCGAAGGCACTTCCGAAGAAGCCCTTGCAATTCTGGGTATTCACAATCCCAATTGGACTTCCCATCACTTAGGGAATATCTATACCGAAGCTACTCAGTGCAGAGACAATCTATAGGTTATCCCATCGTTCTCACAAATATCCGATCTTCACCGCCGGTCTTCAAATGCTATCCATAACGACTATCATTATTCGAAATGGGTTATATGACACAAAGTCCTCTCCCGGCTAAATCGAATAATGAGCGCAATATTTAAAACATATGGATAAGGGATTTCAATTAAGTCACAACTTTAAAATTCAACTTCCTTTCAAATGGTTTAAACCAATTACCATTTAAAATCTTTTAAACAAAAAGATTTATTTCACGAAGTTCATCCAGTTTCATAAAGATCTGTTTACAGATTTCAAGACAATTTCCATTTCAATTTGATTTATTCATTTAAATCTTTAAATCAAGATTTGACTTATAGCTTTCAAAACTCGTTTCTAAAGATTCATTCATAAATTGGAAAACCATTTCTATTCAAACTTGAAATCCCTTTATTACAAATTGGAAATTCATTTCTTATATGAAAGCTTTTATTATTTGAAAACAACAGTTTTATTTCGGAAAAATCCTATCTCATTTATACAAGTTAAGATCTTTGGGGTTAATTCAAAATTCCAAAATAGTACTTTAAAAATGGTTTAAAACCCATATAAGCTTGTATAATCCTTTTTAAATCATAAATACCAAATACATAATTCAATTTCAGACTTTGAATTCAAATTTAAATCAAATTATTCAAATTTCAAATCTTTATTAAGTCATTCAAAATAACTTCTATTTTTAAAACACCTTTCCAAAAGCTTTTCACTTTAAACCTAATCCATTTCCAAAACCATTTGGATTTAAAATTCAACTTTTAAAACCATTTTTAAAATCTGTGACTTAACCGATTTCCACGTGCAATCTATATTTCTGTGTGTATAAGTGTGGTCCAGGAGTTTTACACAATAGTGCACAACATCAATCATTACAGATATATCAATATCGATAAGCGGTATAATCCATAACGCTTATCTTCATTTACAGATTCGTAGATAAAGTAAATTTATTAGTCACAAAGATTCATCATTACAATTCGATGTGGGTTTCGGATAACTAGCTGGAATCCGACTCCTTATCGCATCGAAATTCAAATGTCGTTTTACGGGCTAGGGGGTTTTCACAGACATACAGAAACAAATCACAAATCACAGTTCAGCACAAAGCAATTCGCATCATGCAATATCACAAACAAAACAGGAATATCAATCCAGTACACAACAATAGTTGATTATTTTTCAATCAAGGTGAATATGGATTAAAAGAATTAACCACATAATTATTTTTATTGATGGATTTAAATCAATGATTAACTATTAAGTTTTAATTAATTATTCCTTAATCAATTATCTTAATTGACTACTAATTATGTATTAATCAACTTTAATCGTCTAGATTACAATTCTTAATTACAAATAAATTAAATACTTAATTGTTAATTAACCAAATCTTTAGTTTCAAATTGACTAGTCTCTAGTCACTTAGTTAATTACAATTTTAAATTAATTATCCATTCTTAATTACCCTTTTTAAACAATTAATAACAATACTTATTTGTCTTAATTAACATTTTAAAAAATCTTCCATGAACTTTGAAAATAAATTATTACTAAATTAAAAACTTTAGTGGTAATTAAATTTCAACACTTGTTTTACATTAACTACTTAATCAAAATATTAATTAGATATTAAAAACATTCTAAAGTATTAACTGGAAATAATTAAAACTGGTAATAAAGTCTTAAATTGTCAAACATTAATTATTTTGTTAACACCAAAATCTGTTTACACAACTTAAATCTGTTGGGCTTAACCCTATCTAAAACAAACCCGAGATTACCAAGGTTTCACTCGAGTTAATACTCGAGTCTCTTTCCCTATTCCTCGAGTCATCCCTCACTCCCTCTCGTACACTTCTTCTTCCTCTTTTTATTTTTTTTCCAGTAAGTTAAATTTAAGTTAAATTATAACAACAAGCAACAAACTCACATACTCGAGCACGAACTCGAAGCATTCACCCACCTTTCTCGAGTATCACTCGCGTCAATCATCACTCCAAGTTTTTGCTGACACCGTTCACTGTCGTGCATGGCACGTCGCCGTCGCTCCGGCAAACCGCGCCATCACCGGCAAGTCGTGAAAACCCTCTGCACCTGAAAACAAAACGCAATTCGAAACCGAAATCTCGAAATCGCGATTCACCCATTCGTTCGAACTGCAACTCGAATACACCAAACCCAAAACACCTCGTTACCCTCACGCCGACCACCGGAACCATCGCGTCTTCGTCCATGCCTCCATCTATGTCTCCAGCACATCCCCTCCAAATTTGGCCATGCTCGATGCATTGACGAGCGTGCACGAGCCCAAAATCCGACACCGCTTTTCACTGTACTTAAACCCTAGTTTTAATTCGTTCTCCCATCTCTTGCAATAGAAATTTTTTTCTACATTTTTCCTGAATTCAACGATGGCCATACTTCCTTCAAGCAAGATCTCAGCATTCAAAATGGGTTCGATCATCAGAAATTGATCAAAATGCAAATTTTGTTCGAATATGAACTGCACTTGGAATACTTCATTAAAAATCATCATATTAATTTCAAAAATCATATCTTTAGTTGTTTATCCAAGTTATATAATCAAATCCATAATTTAAACTACTCGAATAAATCATATGATTTCTTATTTAGCTGTAAAATGAGTTTACAGGGTCAAGTTCTTTCATTTCAAACTAAAAAAAATTTCTGGACCATGGTTTAGGTTTAAACAAACATAATTTGTTTAAAATCCTAAGTTTAAATTTTTTTGTATGAAGAAGTATAAAAAAATTTCCTACTTATCTTTGCTCAGAAACTAGAAATACTGAAAAAACCTGGCATACTAGAACTTCCAGTATAACAGAAAACATTTCAAAACTACTTATTTACAGTACACAACAAGCATAAAGTTTTCATGAACAAAATACCAAGATTTAAATTTTTTAAAAATAGTAGGTTTACTCACTTCAATTTGAAGAACAGAGAACACTTGTTGTTTGAAACTGCAGTATTGATTTGCCTTTGAATCTGTTTTGCTTTCTTTAAGTTAAATGGTGTTTTGAGTTTGTAGATTATGATGTTTATATTTTCTTTTCTGGTTTTGCTTAATATTTTTTTCTGAACTAACCAGAATAGAGTTGATGAACACATATATATGGAAAAACAGTTTGTATATAAGGGGAAGGTATTGTCCAGTCAAGCCTCTTTTATTTCGAAGAGATTTTTTATTTTATTTGACTAAAGATTTTTTCTTTGTTACTGAAATGAAGTAATATTATTTCGGCTGAGATGATATATTTGGTGTGCTTGAGAAGGAAGCATTTAATGCAATGTCCCCATTTTTGTTTACATATGAATCCTATTTGAATTGTATATGCAGTTTTGTTTGTTTTTTTGTAGATATTTTTGTTTATTTCATTATCTTCTTTTGCAAGCCTTTGTGTTTTATTATTCACATGCAAATTTGTATGTATTTTATTTTTTTGTTTCTTCTATTTGCTTTGTATATATATGTTTTTATCTATCTTCTTATCTTTGTGCTTTATACAAAATTGTTATAGTATGTATTTATCCTATGTTGCCATATGACCATATAAATTTTATTATTAATATAAATTCTTGAATTTTATTTCTATTTATAGTTTAACTATCGAACATTAATTTATAACATATATTTTACTTATATCTTACACTTATATTTAATATCGACAGGATAAATTTTTATACTATATTTTTTATAACCTCATAAAGAAAATGGATTAAAACACAATTTATACATTTAATAAAAAATCATAATATTCTATATTTTTTCCAAAGTATAATTTTTAAATCCAATTCATTTTGAATACATTTTGAATATCCAAATCAAAATTTTATTTATGATCCAGTACAATTTAAAACATTTATTTTGAGTTTCAAATCCAATTTACGAAATAAATAAGTATATATCTGAAAAATTCAAACAAATCTACAATTTAACCCAAAATTTTAATTTAATCACATATTAAAATTCGTCTTTAAACCGGGATCGTTGCAGATTCCCCCCTTAAGAAATTTCGTCCTCGAAATTTGCCAAGGAGACAACTAAGAACAGATAAAAGATAGAGAAATATTTTTTCAATTAAACTGAATGTTTATTCTGCATATGGCTTACCAAATCAGAATATCAACAATAGATATGAGAACAAACTCAATCAACTACGAAACAATTGGGTTATCTGATCTACAAAGTATACAGGGGTATTGGTTAATTCGAAGGGATAACTAAGCATTCGTAGATATATCGAAACCCAATGACATAGACAAAAATAGATTCGACTACGATCTCAGATTCAAGATTTAACTCATTTACGATTTGCTGAGGAATAAAACTATGGGTAGTTCTCGTGTCGAACAAATTCGAACAATTTAATCGTAAACGGGAAGGTCACCTTATAAAATTTCTTTTCCTTAATTAGCTTTTGAGGTTGAAGATTCATCTCTGATCGCATACACCTTCTTTACTAGAGCTTGCTTATGAGCTAGACAATCGTTGATCCTATGCTCTGGCTTGCGGCAGTAATAGCATCCCGTAGATTCCTGATCTGGCCTCATAAATGGCTCTCTCATTCCTGGCTTCCAAGAATTCTTGCATTTATCCGAGTATTGGCCTTTCTCCAAGCAATTGAGACAAGTAACATCTTTCACCTTTTTCTTCTGTATATTCTTCTTTCCTTTGCCTCTTCTCGGTTTCTTTCCACCGAACTTCCTTTTTCTCCAATTCAGATTACTTGTATTTCCATCCTCCTCTGGAATTTCCTGCTTATCTAGAGTATCATATCTATAACCCATATTAATTAATTCAGAAAAAAGATTCCTTAACGTGAGTAGTCATCATTTCTTGAAACTCCTTGTTCATTCCCCGAATAAACTTTTCATTCTTCTTTAACGGTGTATTCACCAATTCTGGACCAAATTGAGATAATTCATTAAATTTATTTAAGTACTCCTCAAATGATAAGCTTCCTTGCTTCAAATCCACAAATTCCTGATACATTCTAGAGATACCAGCAGACGACATATATCGCTGCTCGAACACTTCCTTGAAATGACTCCACGTAAATTCATCCGCCGACTTATCCAATGTAACTGTTTCCCACCAAGCTAAAGCCTCTTCCTGGATTTGCCAAGAAGCTATCAATCGCATTTGATCATCTTCTAATTTTAGTCCCTTGAAAATCCTTTCACACAATCGAATCTAGGCTTGTGCTTCGATAAAGGTTTCCTTTCCTGTGAACGGCTTTCCACCAAGTCTAGAAAACCTTCGATATAAATCAGCCAAATTTGATTGAGACTGAATGGGAATATCAGTTGTTGCAAGGCTTTGACCAGCTGCAGTGGTACTTCCCTGTCTCCAATCTCGTCCTCTTCTTCCACTCATTCTTACTATCTATGAATTGTAAGAAGACCGATTTAGGCATTCGGACGAAATATCTTAGAGAATAACAACAGATAAAGAGAATAGACTAAGAAATTTGAGTTTTTTGGTTTCACTGGTTATACTCATTCTAGGGTATACTTCACCCTATCTCTAATGAGCCATCTAATTTGTTACACTCCATTGCTAAAGTTCTTACTCAGCCTTTAGCTCTGATACCAAATGTGACGACCCGAACTCGATGTCCGACAAAAAACATCAAATTCGTATCGCCGGAGCTTGCAACACCATTAGATGATAAATAACACAGCAGAAATAAAAGATGATATCACTGATACAATATGAATGCAATATCCGATACATCAATTTGATACAATGATAATCATCAATATCAGAGAATATACAACGCAGAATATAGATAAACACGACACAATATGAGCTAAGTCTTCACAAAATCGAACACTGCAACTCCAATCCAAAACTCCAAAGTTAGAATGTCACAACCCATTTTTCCATATTGATTTAAACCGACTTTGGACCACTCTTGTCAGCTAAATTGTAAAGAAAGACGGATAATGAAAGAAAGAAGATAGAAATAGAAAGAAGATAGAAGAAAAGAGAACAAATCAGAATCTCACATCGGAACGAATAAATTATAATATAAACAAATCTTTACATGAAACCAAAACTATTATCTTAATATATAACATATACAGTTTTTACATCAGAGTTACAACCATACAACTCAGACAGTTATATCAATCCTGTCCTTACGATCATAACCACACGACCAAAGGATTATATATAAACAATTTACGAGAATACGTCTCATGATCCAGCTCTTTCTTCTGAAGCTTCCACTCTTCTAGTTAACCCTGGAAATATGCTCGGTCTGACCCGAGCATATAGGAAAAACACCAAAGCCCGGGTCAGTCTAGTATACCAGCGTGAGAAAACATAATCAACTTGATTATTAAATTTTGAAAATTCCTTTTGAAAACAAAAGCATCTCGTAAGACCACGCCACAAATAAACATGTCGGGTTTTTACCTTACGATAGCTAAAACATTTTTATGAAATCCTCTGATATTATAATAGGGTCTATATACAAATACTTATTAAAATAGCCGAAATTGTTAATTATTAAACTCCAGCTACTAGCCACAGAGTGGGTAATGCAAACAAAACTCATACAAGGCTCGTAGGGAAAATGGATTTCCAACAAATGATTGGGCACTGGGGTACCACCTGTCACAGTACGTAGCCTAGATCACAGTACCGAGGAGTACGCCCGCTCCCCTGCAACACAAGACCGGAACCATCCCTTACTGGACAGTTCCGAATAAGATCACCCCGCGGTTGGGATCAGCAACCGCACCACTTAGCTGAAATAAAAAGTGACATCTAGACAGGGATGACCTTAATCTCAAGTGGGGGCAACCCACGAAGCCTTGCTGCATAACCCCTGATTTTCAGTCATTCCTGGTTGATGAGGCTCGAGGCTAAGCGTTACCTTTTTAGAACATATCCCTCAGAATGCTCATCGTCCACCTGACGATGTTCTAAAAGCATTTGTCCATACAAGTCCGTTTCGGGTTCGAACGGAACCGAAGGCACTTTTCCTACTACTTCCATTTTGGAATCACCCTCAGGATTAGTAACGAGTAGACCTTGCACTTCACTGCTCCATCTTCGACTCCAAGCTCTTGTCTTCATTCCAAAAACGTATCGTTGGATCGAAGTGGTTTTCGGATTTCAAATCCGATCCCGGTCTCTTCGAAACAAAGTTCGCTATTTCCCGTAAACTCAACCCCGGTTCTTTAGGAAATACACCGACGAAATACAAGATCAGAGTTCACCTCCTAACCGTTAAAGTACGGGTCTCCTTATAATTCTCCTAGAGAACAACGAGTTTATATGTACGGTATAACACCTCGATCGGCAACCGTACCATATAATTCTCGAGTCTCCTCTAGATATTTCCAAAGTCAGGTTTGTCCAATTTCGATAGTCGGTTATTTAACTATCAAAACAATCAATCAATACAACAAAGTTATTTCCCATTGCAACCGTTAAATCTTGTTCACCTTTTAAAATCCAAGTGAATTACCATTTATTTAAGAAAGCTTATTTCATTTGAAATATATATAAAACTATTTCCTTTCAAATCATACTTATAAATTTACAAATATTATTTCAAGCTAAATAAATAAAATATTCTTCATAAAGGTTATTATAATTTATTATTTAAACTACTTTTATTAAAGAGATTTTAATTTGAAGAAAATATGCTTGAATATTAATAAAAATTGTCCTTTAAAGAGTTATTACAAAATGAGTTAATACTTGAAACAATTTAAAAATTATAACTTAAAAAGATTTTCAAAGGTAGAAATAAATAGCTGCTTTCAATACTCCAAATATTGATCAATCTTAAAAACATTTCTAAAAATAATATTATTATATTACTTTAAAAACTAATTTCATAAATCAATCCAAATCGAACAAGGCTTACCAGTCCAACGATACTTATTAATTCACATTTCATAATTCACAATCACAGATATTCAAATTAATCCACTACCATGGATCGATTCACAATATTTTCTCAATATAATTAACAGGTACATAACAGATATATGCGAGAACAACATATTAGGGATTATCATTACTAGAACAATTATTCAGACACAATCAGATCAATGGCTTACACGCTATACAACAATTAGATTAATTATACAGCAAAATGGTGTTAGTTCCCGCTGTCCGAATGCCATCTAGTTTAAATAATCTAAATAAACGCAACTAATTAATTGGAATCATTTCAACAGTTTGGCCATAAAATTATTAAATGGCATTCATTCCCGATTGATAATTAGATCCTATCTAAACAAGCTTATACAATTTCACACATTAACTTCACAATGGATCATATGACGACATAACATTCGTCTATACGAACCATTCATTCCATAATATTTTATTTATGAAATAATTATAATATAATATAACTTAAGGACTTGAATTCACTTCAAAGTATAAGTATTTATCCCTTTATTATTTCAATTATATTTCACTTTTTAAATTAATCATCCTTGATTAATTATTTTCTAATTACATTAAGTAATTAACTTTTAATTAATTACACAAATTAATTATTTTTAACCGTTTCTGCATTTAACCTTTAATTGCTTAATTAATTACATAATCCTTTAATTAATTATAATTAATTATTTGATAATCATTTATATTGATTACTTATTCCTTATCTAATCAACCCTTAATCCCTTCATTAGTAAATTAAAAATCTTTAAGCACTTGATTAATTCAAAAGCTCAATTATAATGATCTTCCAAATCATCTTTACTTTACTCAATTTATTCGAATAAACTTAAGTAAAAGAATTTTGTCATTTAAATTAAATCAAATACTGATATCAATTTTACTTAATAACTATAATTAAATATTAATATAAACAATTTGTTATTATTAAAACCCATTGTTTTTAATTAAATCTTTAAAAATATTTAAGATCAAAGATATTGTTTAAAAGATTCACATATATCATCATACTTGTTAAATGTGAGAAAACAATATAAATTTAAAACTTTTTATATACCAATTCTTTTAAAATAATAAACTTTACTTTTAAACAAACCATACCCCTAGTCACAGCCCAAAGCAACAGGCTCGACCAACAAATCAAGCCCGATATAATCCAAGCCGACACCCTAAAAAAAACAAATCAACAATGTAACCAGTTGGGCCGAAGCCCAACACAAAACCAAACATCACACCCTTCTTCCCCAATATTTTGCTGAACCCCCACATTCCACCTCCAAGAGTACAACCCAAATTTGAACGGAGATCATCGCCTGAAACACATTTCCTCGAATCACATTGACAATCGCCGAACCCCAAAGTCACTCACCCTCCAACATGGTGACGAACAACCCACGCAATGCCACATGCTACCTGGAACCGCGTGCACGTGTACGACCATAACTTCGGCCAACTCACTGTCGCGACGCCTCAAATCAACTCCACAATAACGCTCGAATTCAACAAGCTACTCGTCGAAGCAAACATCACTGATGATCGAAATTTCGAGCTTCAGTGACGAGGATTTCAAATGCGAAGTCCACACTCCACCACAAATCAATCTTCTGCTTCAACAACTATCCACGATCTCGAACATCATCCACCATTATTGAGTGCTGACACATGCAGCTACCCATGAGCCGAAACCCAAGAACTCCGGTCGCCCCCTTGTTTCTCAAACCCGCCGCGATATGACCAAGGATTCAACCCCCTTAAACCCTAAGACAACAAAGCATGCGCAACCAAAAACAAATTCTTAAATTCCGCCACGGTCATCACCTTCCCCAAGTCACCCGGCACCCTCCAGTCCCGGCCGCGCCACCCCTCGACGAAGAAATCGCCGAAAATTTATTTTTGAACAGAAAAAGTTCAACTCCAAATTTCTTACAAACTAGGTGGTTAAAAATCACAATTCAACCTCTAAAAATCCTATTTTAACAGAGAAACTGTAACGAATCGACTTTTCGATGCTCGAAAACCGACATCAATACGTCCACTGTATCAACTGCCGAGCAATCGAATGCCGGAAAACCGTACCGTTATGGTTAAAGAAGAAGAAAAGGTAGAAGAAGGGAGAAAGAAAAAGAAACCAACAGAACAACATCAAAATCTCACAATCGCAGCGGAACAACATATAATAGATAAATGAATAATCTTTAAACGAAGAACTATATCAATTATTACATTACATCACATTATATTACATTACATCATCAGAGTGTACAACAACAAACAGCGGAAAAGAAATACTATATACTAGTGAATACGCCATGCCATCCAGCTTGCCTCCAACAACTCCTGAATTCCAGAATATCCTGATAAACCAGACTCTTGACTGCCCGTGTGGAAATTGGTGGGCACCCAGAGTTTAGGAAGGAAAACAATAAACTCCGAGTCAGTCATGGGACTGGTGTGAGAACTTAAAACAGTTTATCTTTAAAACAAAGTACAGGATAATTTTAAAATAGATTCGTAATGCTTTTTAGAAAATGAGACTACCATAAGGCCTCCCGCACACACACACAATGCAAACGCAGAATCGGAGGAGATTTCTCCTTATGATAGTCAAAGATGCTTGATACCCATTAAAAAGAAACATTTGATATTATTACTAGTGCATAATGTAGACAACATTTCGAAAGTAAAGATATAAATCGTAGCCAGCATAAGCATTTCGCACTTATGCCTACTATAGCTACCATGTTCAATAGTAGGTTACCGCCACATTCCATGGCAGGTTATACAACTAAAACCGTACAGGGTTCGTATTGTTTCTTTGGATTTCCAACAAATGGTCAGGCCAAGGAACTTCCCATTGCCACATGGGTACGCCTCTGGAAAGACGACACCAGAACCTAACCGGATCTCTGCCAACACAAGGTCGGATTACCTTTCAAACTAGGTAACTACTGACACGAATATGTCATTCCCCGATCGTAACCGATCTATATCCGAGGATCCTCGATTTCCAACAACCACAAAGCAATAAATTTGTAGCAACAACCAAGGTTAAGTATCTGGGCTTCATACCATGATACCACCTTTATCCATAAGGAATAACATACACTAAAGGGAGCTACCCCCTAATAACCTTGCCGCATCCTTCCTGTTTTGACCATTTCCGGGGTGTGAGGTCTGCTCAACAGCACTTTGTATGCCACATTACCAATTATACGACCCTAAGGTCCTTTCCCGGCTAACCCGAATAGTGAGCACTTATTCAAAAATAAGCGTGGCATTCAAATTCAAGCAAATCACAACAAATGCCTATTTAAAGGTAAATATTGATAGTCGGTTTTTAACTATCAATATGCATGCTCAACATCACCAGATTCCAAATAATTTCCCAAATTATTTATTTTCCAAAAATATCTTTACAAGGTATATAATTTCCACACTTTAACCATTTGAAAACAATTTTTCAAATCACTTTTCACCTTTACCACTTTCGAAAACAAATTTCAAATCATTTCCCTATACGGGATATATTCATAAATCTTTATTCATTTTCATTTTCAAAATGGTTCATTTAAACCAATTAAATAAATCCTTACCGATTTACTTTATATTTACGTTCCAAACCCGTAAAATTCATTTCCATACTTCAAAAATAAATCAATGTTTATTTTTAAACAAATTTCCCTTCCTTTTATAAATTCCATAGTGAATTTACAATTTCAAAATATCTATGAATATACGATTTCCAAATCGATTTCTAATATTCATTTTCAATTTATCTTTAAAAGATAAAGTCTCAAAATATTCAGTTCATACTGGAAAACATTTCCATACTTATTTAATAATAAGTAATTTACAAATCCATTTATTTTCAACACTTGGAAAATATTCAATATACTTAAATCGAAATTAAGTATATATTTCATTCTTTAAGAAATCATTCTCTTAAACACATTTGTTTGGGCCAAAATGAATGTTTTGTAAAACATCGTTATGGCAACCCAAAATCACTAGTATAGGGATTCGAAATTTAGATAGATATATATAAATCCCAATACTATATAAAACATTTCCTTTCGAAAATCATTTACTATAACAACAGTGTTATAGTCCACCATTTCCTTATTTCTCGAAAACGTCTATTTCAACAATGAATGTTGAAATCTATGTATTCGATTCATAATACATTTTAAAACATCTTTTTAAAATAATTAAATTTATTTTATAATATCGCTTTCCCAAAACATAACCATTTTATTTAATAATATATTCACTATCCAAAATCGTGAATATACTTCACTAACCAAATTTCAATATTTCTACACATTCTATATAAGGAATAGTTCGCTATCCAAAATCGCGAATATACTTCTTTAATAAATTTCTATATTCAATTTATCAAATTCAATTGATTTTGAATTTATAAACAATGTCTATGAATTCCATTTTTATTTATAAACTTCAATTTATAAATCTCCTTTATTAATCCAATTCAATTTATATATCTCAAATATATACCAAAAGTCTATATTATAAGTTAAATACTTATAATTCATTTATTTACAAAATCGTTCTTTTTAAACTTCCATTACTTATAAGATTCATTTATATTTTATAACAACTTCAACTTATAAAATTTTCTTTATTAACAATTCCTATTAATATCCCATTTAAATGCCAAAATCCAGTTTATAAGTTAATTACTTATAAATCTTTTATTTTACAACATCTATTCATTTTATAATCTTCAAAATTTATAAATCTATAATCTTTAATGAAATCCATTTTATACTTCACTTTAACACTTAATAAACCCGTTTTATAATTCCAATATTATATATATATATATATATATATTTTTATTATAAATATCAATGTTAAAAATCTTTTATATACATCCTTTATAATAATTCAAAAATCCAAATTTAAACTATTTTATAAATCTATTTATTTTAAAAATCACCTTTTGGTTATATTTCACAAAAATCTTTATTTTTATAACATAAAAATTTATAACGTTTTAATTATTTAAAATGAATCAATTCAAAAATTTAATAAAACGTATACTTTAAAAAATTATTTTAAAAATCCTTGTAAAATCAAAATCGTTAATTTTAGACTTTAAAAATGGATCTGATGATGCAACAGCACCCAATAGTCAATCACGACAACAAACATCATATATCATCATATGATAATCAATAAACATTAAAATATCTGTAATCAAATAAATACTGGTGAGGAATCCAGTTGGATCCCTCCAACATGTTTCCCTGCATCCACAAACATTAGCACAATACCAATTCCGTTCAAAGCGGAATATCGCGGTATATGGGATTTATAAAATATTATCCGCTTAATAGACGGCGCAATAGGGTCTCATCCGCTATATAATGCCAAAAATCAACTCCAAGTACATAAATAATACCAATTTCACTTTTCAGTGAAATTATCACGGTATATGTTTTTAATAAATAACATCCGCTTACTAACGGCGCATAATGTCTATTTCAACCAATAACAGATAATAAATTTATCATCCAGATATACAATCAAAATTTTTAAATCTAACTATTTAAAATTAACATCGAACAATTTCGATTGAGTGAGAAGTTATCACCTTGCTTTCAATTCAGTTCCAGCGTTTTATTTCGAATAAAATTAAACGCACGTTTAATTTTACCCAAAATTTTCACTAGCTCCAAAAGACTCCAATCTAGCTCCATAGCGTAGTGCTCGTCAAAACGAACCCAACGCAACTTATTTCGTGTGAAACGGACCTCGTATCAAAAAATTATGGCATTTTAAAGTTTAAACGAATTAAAAGATAATCGATTTCAATTTCTATTTTTAATTTAAACCCTACTTTTCATCGTGGCCATTCATCTTTGTAAGACCAGATCTGGGCCGCCTCTTTCTTCTTCTCTTCCCCTCGTTCAATGTACGTACGTGAAAACTCACGTTCAAACCCATGAAGCCGTCGTTCTTTGGCGAATTATTGCGTCGCCTCCACTCGACGAGAGGACGATCAAGGACCATCGTTCCGAAGCCCCTAGCCTCATGCATCACCGCCCCCAACCTGGTAGAGCTCGGCCCCCTCCTCTCCTTGAAATACGTGCACAAAGCCGGCCCCTTCAAACATAAATTATCGTTGATTTTCTCAACGAAAATCGATCATCCCCGCATGGATTCGTAGATCTCACTTAGCTCTATAACTTTGTAGTTGGAAGCTTTTACTAATTGTTTATGAATGGAGAAATATTGAGGGATGAAATTTCGAATTTTCCAGGCCATTGAATCAATGAGGGTGGCGGCCTGAACGTATAAATTAGGGTTTGCCTTTGTTTTGTAAAAAAAGAAAATAATGAAGTGCTTATATAGAAAATATTCAAAACACTATTCATTCCGGGTTTTCTAAACTCAGATTTGCGCGCGGTAACCGACGTTTCTAGGGTTTATCCCGCATTTCGGACACAATGGAATAGGTTTCAAAAGCTAATTCGATCATTTGTGCGAGTTATGACAATAAACAATCGATTTAAAATTAAATCGGTTAATCAATTTTCTAGGCGTTTTGGCTTGCCCCGGACAAACGATAAATCCGATTGACTTGAAAGTTGAAATCTTACAATAATATAACTTTACAGATCCGATGAAACTGGTTTCGTCGAAATCCGAGACTGTTTGAAAAATGACAATTTTTACACGTCAATTAAATATTAAAATATTCAATTTTCAAAAATCAATTTCTAATTCGATTTTAAAAGTTCTATAACGTTATTATAACTTCAATATGATTAAATAAAATTTTCTAAATCATTTTTAATCATATTAAACTCGATTTTCAATTATTTCTGGAATTTCCATATTAAATTATCGATTTAAATTACCCAATTAAATCCATATATTCGAAAAATAAATTATTCGACTTACAAATCTTACTTGTTAATATTTAAATTCAATTAAATAAACGAATTTTAAATAAATAGAAATTTTGGTTCGTTACAAACTTCCCCCCCTTAAAAGAATTTCGTCCTCGAAACTACCAAGTAAGAAAAATTCACGAAATCCATTAACTTTTCAAAAACCATTCGTTCAAATTAAATTTAAAATTCATTTAAGTGTTTAACTTTCTCAAAATCCATAGTTAAATTTCTTATAGTAACTTTACTAGGTTTCCAAATCCAAACTTAGTTTTCAAAAAATTTGAATTTTCTCAAAAAAATTCTAACGCCTTAAATTTTCGGAAAAATTCGCCAGAGTCTCCTTTGCGCGGCTCGATCCGAAAAAAATGACAATATATATATCACAGATATACATCTCATCAAGTGATGAGGCATCCCGCAAGGAAAAAGTGTAAAAGTACGGTATGTAATCCGAGATATGTACCTTATTTATTATTAGCGAGCGTATACGGCTAATATAGCGCGAAAGCGAGCTCCAAATGCGAAGCAAGTGCAATCCGCACCTACTAAATACTCAATAACAACATGAGAAACATGTATATATGAAAGTAATATCAATATACAACATATATCACTACAACAACTACATATGCCAATATAGCAAATGCAATCAAAAGCAACAAATGCAACCACCAAATCAATATAAATTCACTTCTCATTAATATTCAATGAATTGGTTTTTCCAATTTAGATCACATTTGATTCATTGACATTGGATTTTACTAACATTCATTCTCAATTCAATTAGTTAACATTCACTAATTTACATTCACATTAGTTCACTTTCAAATCAAATCAAATTCAATTCTATTCAAATTTACATATTATCCATTTGAATTCAATTACATAGCTTCCAATTTCGCTAATTCAATTTCATTAACACTTAATGAATTTATATATATAATCAATTAACAATCAAATAACAACCAATGTTTATTCAATATAACCAAATTATTTACTTCGCTTACATTCATTCAATTTGGTCCAACACTTTTAATTCCAATTGGTTTATATTGAATTGATTCCCATTCAGTTTTTTTCAACTTCCAATAACATTAGCTTTTAATGAATTAACACTTTCATCCATTATCTCATATCAACTTATTTACATTCAATTGATTAATATTTCATCCATTTATCAATTCAATTGCTAATTCCTTTAACAATATAAAGTTGAATTTCGTTTATATAACTCAAGTTCAATTCTTAATGACTTCATTTCATTAATTTACTTCGACACCAAAATCAACTTCATTCAACATCACTTAAGTTATATTCCATTTCAAACATCATTTTCTTAGCTTAACTTAAATTTCCACTTATAAATCCAATTCAGATTTCATTTTGCTTAACAAAATTGTTTAACCACTCCAATAATTGGTTTTACTTATCCTTTCCCATTTTATAAGTTATACAACTTATTTATTAACTTCCAAATCCATTAACTTATCCAAAGCTAAATTTATTATTCATATTATAAGTTCAAAACTCATTTCACTTATATTCATCAATTACAACTTGGATTTTAATTGATTCACTTGTACTCCCTTTAACTTAACTCCATCCTTTAAGTTAAATTTATTCTATCCAAATTCGAATTGTATAAGTTATCAACTCATTTATCATTCCCATAATATTTTAAATAGGATTCCAGAGTCTTTTCAACCTTTCAAAACCATTTTTGAAATCAATTCAAATTATCCTTTGAATTTCAAAACCCAAACTCAAAATTTTCCAAACAACTTTCATTTAAAACATTTTGGCAGTAATCCCTCTTTTGGAGATCCGAAAATGAACACCGATGATGTCATGATCATCATCGGAATTATTCCAACGACCGAAAAGAGTTTAGAGCTTTAATTTCTCCAAAACAATTTTCCAAAATATCAAATCATTTCAAAACACTTCTTTGGAATTTTCTTTCAGATTATAAATCACATTTATAAATCCTTTTACTTATATAATTTCACTTATTATATATATAAAGATTATTTTACAATTGTAGATCATTTTAATTATAACTTCATACTTATAATTCATTAGCTTATACAATTATTCTTTAAAAATTGTTGTTTTTATTCAACAATCAAACAGTCAATTTATATACACTTTAATAATTCTGAAAAATTATTCCTTTATATATAAAATATAATCAAGGTAAAATTATTTCATTTACCCTATTTAAATAATACTATGTCGACATACCACGTTTAAGTGTTTAGAAATCCCTATCGATAATATGACGTCCCACACACCGACCAGAATTCACAAACAACTCAACGGATAAGTAAACACAATATAAAACATTTTTATATTCACTAACAAATACGCGCTCATAGCTATTATTACACTCACACTCATTCTAGAGTACTACTGTCTCCACCTCCAATGAGTAATTCCCAACAGAGCCATGGTTGTCGCTTAACCATATGCTCTGATACCAAATGTTACGAATCGACTTTTCGACGCTCGAAAACCGACATCAATACGTCCACTGTATCAACTCACGAGCAACCGAATGCCGGAAAACCTTACCGTTATGGTTGAAGAAGAAGAAAAGGTAGAAGAAGAGAGAAAGAAAAAGAAAATAACAGAACAATATCAGAATCTCACAATCGCAGCGGAACAACATATAATAGATAAATGAATAATCTTTAAACAAAGAACTATATCAATTATTACATTACATCACATTATATTACATTGCATCATCAGAGTGTACAACAACAAACAGAGGAAAAGAAATACTATATACTAGTGAATACGCCATGCCATCCAGCTTGCCTCCAACAACTCCTGAATTCCAGAATATCCTGATAAACCTGACTCCTGACTGCCCGTGTGGAAATTGGTGGGCACCCAGAGTTTAGGAAGGAAAACAATAAACTCCGAGTCAGTCATGGGACTGGTGTGAGAACTTAAAACAGTTTATCTTTAAAACAAAGTACAGGATAATTTTAAAATAGATTCGCAATGCTTGTTAGAAAATGAGACTACCACAAGGCCTCCCGCACACATAGACAATGCAAACGCAGAATCGGAGGAGATTTCTCCTTATTATAGTCAAAGATGCTTGATACGCATTAAAAAAAATATTTGATATTATTACTAGTGCATAGTGTAGAAAACATTTCGAAAGTAAAGATATAAATCTTAGCCAGCATAGGCATTTCGCACTTATTCCTACTATAGCTACCATGTTCAATAGCAGGTTACCGCCACATTCCATGGCAGGTTATACAACTAAAACCGTATAGGGTTCATATTGTTTCTTTGGATTTCTAACAAATGGTCAGGCCAAGGAACTTCCCATTGCCACATGGATACGCCTCTGGAAAGACGATCCGAGAACCTAACCGGATCTCTACCAACACAAGGCCGGGTTACCTTTCAAACTAGGTAACTACTGACACGAATATGTCATTCCCCGATCGTAACCGATCTATATCCGAGGATCCTCGATTTCCAACAACCACAAAGCAATAAATTTGCAGCAACAACATAGGTTAAGTATCTGGGCTCCATACCATGATACCACCTCTATCCAGAAGGAATGACATACACTAAAGGGGCGCTACCCCCTAATAACCTTGCCGCATCCTTCCTGTTTTGACCATTTTCGGGGTGTGAGGTCCGACGAAGTCTCGTCCACAAAGCCACGCTTTATACAAAAGCTGTGCTTTGATCACATATGCTCAACAGCACTTTGTATGCCACATTACCAATTTGGGAATGTACCACTAGTAACCATCAACTACATAACCTCTAAGGGTGTTAAGCTAAGAGAATAAATTCTCCGCCACCAACGGAAATATATTTGATAGAAACCAGCTTTACGTCTCAAATTGTAACGTCATACACACATCCATACAAGTCCGTTCCGGGATCAAACGGAACCGAAGGCACTTACAAGGAAGTCATTACAATCCGGATATTCACTAATCACGACCAGACTTCCCATCACAATGGGTAATAAATTTCTATATCGGGGATCAGCCGATGCAGAAACATTCGACGGTAATCCTTCCATTTTCACGAATATCCGGTCTTCAACACCAGTCATCAAATGCAATCCATAACGACGTATCACATATTCGAAATGGGTTATACGACCCCAAGGTCCTTTCCCGGCTAACCCGAATAGTGAGCGCATATTCAAAAATAAGCGTGGCATTCAAATTCAAGCAAATCACAACAAATACCTATTTAAAGGTAAATATTGATAGTCGGTTTTTAACTATCAATACGCATGCTCAACATCACCAGATTCCAAATAATTTCCCAAATTATTTATTTTCCAAAAATATCTTTACAAGGTATATAATTTCCACACTTCAACCATTTGAAAACAATTTTTCAAATCACTTTTCACCTTTACCACTTTTGAAAACAAATTTCAAATCATTTCCCTATACGGGATATATTCATAAATCTTTATTCATTTTCATTTTCAAAATGGTTCATTTAAACCAATTAAATAATTCCTTACCGATTTACTTTATATTTACGTTCCAAACCCGTAAAATCCATTTCCACACTTCAAAAATAAATCAATGTTTATTTTTAAACAAATTTCCCTTCCTTTTATAAATACCATAGTGAATTTACAATTTCAAAATATCTATGAATATATGATTTCCAAATCGATTTCTAGTATTCATTTTCAATTTATCTTTAAAAGATAAAGTCTCAAAATATTCAGTTCATATTGGAAAACATTTTCCATACTTATTTAATAATAAGTAATTTACAAATCCATTTATTTTCAACACTTGGAAAATATTCAATATACATAAATCGAAATTAAGTATATATTTCATTCATTAAGAAATCATTCTCTTAAACACATTTGTTTGGGCCAAAACGAATGTTACGTAAAACATCGTTACGGCAACCCAAAATCACTAGTATAGGGATTCGAAATTTAGATATATATATATAAATCCCAATACTATATAAAACATTTCCTTTCGAAAATCATTTACTAGAACAACAGTGTTATAGTCCACCATTTCCTTATTTCTCGAAAACGTCTATTTCAACAATGAATGTTGAAATCTATGTATTCGATTCATAATACATTTTAAAACATCTTTTTAAAATAATTAACTTCATTTTATAATATCGCTTTCCCAAAACATAACCATTTTATTTAATAATATATTCAATGTCCAAAATCGTGAATATACTTCACTAACCAAATTTCAATATTTCTACACATTTTATATAAGGAATAGTTCGCTATCCAAAATCGCGAATATACTTCTTTTCATAAATTTCTATATTCAATTTATCAAATTCCATTGATTTCGAATTTATAAACAATGTCCATAAATTCTATTTCTATTTATAAACTTCGATTTATAAATCTCCTTTATTAATCCAGTTCAATTTATATATCTCAAATATATACCAAAAGTCCATATTATAAGTTAAATACTTATAATTCATTTATTTACAAAATCCTTCTTTTTAAAACTTCTATTACTTATAAGATTCATTTATATTTTATAACAACTTCAACTTATAAAATCTCCTTTATTAACAATTTCTATTAATATCCCATTTAAATGCCCAAAATCCAGTTTATAAGTTAATTACTTTTAAATCTTTTATTTACAACATCTACTCATTTTATAATCTTCACAATTTATAAATCTATAATTTCTAATGAAATCCATTTATACTTCACTTAAACACTTAATAAACTCATTTTATAATTCCAATATTATATATATATATATATTATTATAAATATCAATGTTAAAAATCTTTTATATACATCCTTTATAATAATTCAAAAATCCAAGTTTAAACTATTTTATAAATCTATTTATTTTAAAAATCACCTTTTGGTTATATTTCACAAAAACCTTAATTTTTATAACATAAAAATTTATAAAGTTTTAATTATTTAAAATGAATCAATTCAAAATTTTAATAAAATGTATACTTTGAAAAATCATTTTAAAAATCCTTTTAAAATCAAAATCGTTATTTTTAAACTTTAAAAATGGATCCGATGATGCAACAGCACCCAATAGTCAATCACGACAACAAACATCATATATCATCATATGATAATCAACAAACATCAAAATATCTGTAATCAAATAAATACTGGTGAGGAATCCAGTTGGATCCCTCCAACCTGTTTCCCTGCATCCACAAACATTAGCACAATACCAATTCCGTTCAAAGCGGAATATCACGGTATATGGGATTTATAAAATATTATCCGCTTAATAGACGGCGCAATAGGATCTCATCCACTATATAATGCCGAAAATCAACTCCAAGTACATAAATAATACCAATTTCACTTTTCAGTGAAATTATCGCGGTATATGTTTTTAATAAATAACATCCACTTACTAACGGCGCATAATGTCTATTTCAATCAATAACAGATAATAAATTTATCATCCAGACATACAGTCAAAAATTTTAAATCTAACTATTTAAAATTAACATCGAACAATTTCGATTGAGTGAGAAGTTCTCACCTTTCTTTCAATTCAGTTCCAGCGTTTTATTTCGAATAAAATTAAATGCGCGTTTTAATTTTATCCGAAATTTTCACTAGCTCCAAATGACTCCAATCCAGCTCCATAGCGTAGTGCTCGTCAAAACGAACCCAACGCAACTTGTTTCGTGGACCTCGTATCAAAAAGTTATGGCATTTTAAAGTTTAAACGAATTAAAAGATAATCGATTTCAATTTCTATTTTTAATTTAAACCCTACTTTTCATCGTGGCCATTCATCTTTGCAAGACCAGATCTGGGCTGCCACTTTCTTCTTCTCTTTCCCCGTTCAATTTACGTACGTGAAAACTCACGTTCAAACCCATGAAGCCGCCGTTCTTTGGGGAATTATTGCGCCGCCTCCACTCGACGAGAGGACGATCAAGGACCATCGTTCCGAAGCCCCTAGCCTCATGCATCACCACCCCCAACCAGGTAGAGCTCGGCCCCCTCCTCTCCTTGAAAAACGCGCACAAAACCGGCCCCTTCAAATACAAATTGTTATTGATTTTCTCAAGAAAATCGATTATCCCCGCAGGATTCGTAGATCTCACTTAGCTCTATAACTTTGTAGTTGGAAGCTTTTACTAATTGTTTATGGATTGAGAAATATTGAGGGTTGAAATTTCGAATTTTCCTGGCCATTGAATTAATGAGGGTGGCGGCCTGAACGTATAAATTAGGGTTTGCTTTTGTTTGGTAAAAAAAGAAAATAATGAAGTGCTTATATAGAAAATATTCAAAACACTGTTCATTTCGGGTTTTCTGAACTCCGATTTACGCGCTGTAACCAGCGTTTCAACGGTTTATCCCGCGATTTGGATACAATGGAATAGGTTTCGAAAGCTAATTCGATCATCTGTGCGAGTTATGACAATAAACAATCGATTTAAAATTAAATCGGTTAATCAATTTTCTGGGCGTTTTGGCTTGCCCCGGACAAACGATAAATCCGATTGACTTGAAATTTGAAATCTTACAATAATATAACATTATGGATCCGATGAAACTGGTTTCGTCGAAATCCGAGACTGTTTGAAAAATGGCAATTTTTACACGTCAATTAAATATTAAAATATTCAATTTTCACAAATCAATTTCTAATTCGATTTTAAAAGTTCTATAACTTTATTATAACTTCAATATGATTAAATAAAATTTTCCAAATCATTTTTAATCATATTAAACTCGATTTTCAATTATTTCTGGAATTTCCATATTAAATCAATTATCTATTTAAATTACCCAATTAAATCCAGATATTCGACAAATAAATTATTTGACTTACAAATCTTACTTGTCAATATCTAAATTCAATTAAATAAACAATTTTAAATAAATAGAAATTCTGGTTCGTTACAGAAACCAACATGCATGCTTGAATCTTTGATTCAAATATTTTGAAATTTCACAAAAATATGATTTTTACTGTAAAACTAACCCCAAGCTAACTACACAGCATAAGTAATTCAATAACTAATTTTAACTTAAACTATTCTAGTAAATAAACATATTTCTAGTTCACAAAATTTTCAAATTCAAACTAGATCAACAGATATGGATTTTATAAGTGAAGATAAACATAATAATCACTATAAACAGAGCATGCCTAAAATTTTCATTTTGAAAACTACAGTTTTCTCACCTTGAACATTCTGATTCCTGATTCTTTTAAAACTTGAAGTTGAATTTGAAAACTTAAATCTTGTTTTAGAATCCCTGAGCTTGAATCTAACAGGGAATATCTCTGTCTTCTTACTTGCAGAATATCAGAGTGCTGCTACTCTTCTTTTTTTTATGTTCTTATACTCTAAAAATGTGAACTGAGATATTCTTTTGCTACTGATTTTATAACCTATATAGTTATAAACTTTACAACATAAATGTTGGACAGAAATAACATTTGGAGGCTGAAGTAATATCTTTTTTAAACAGAGAGAATTTTTGAAAAGAAACTTAAACGATTATGTTAGATTTCTAGATTTTAAGGTGCCAAATGTAAGTTTATTTTACTGATAGAATTTCTTACTTATTTACCCATAGTTTTAATTAGATAAATTTAGTTTACTTGCTCCTTTTTATTAATCTGCATTTACATTTGACAGTAGAAAGTTTGGAGGTCCATTATTTATTGTTTATACATGCAATACAATATTAATACACATGCAACTATATTTAACATTTCAACAGCCCATACTTAAGGTTGATCAAGTATAAATGTGATTGTCACTTTTACATTTTAAACAAAAATAAAAACTTAATTATATAAGACTTAAGGTATGTATTCTTATTTGTTTTAAAATAAAGATGAGGAATTAATCAATTAAAATAAACCCCTTTTTGATTAATACTTTTTAATAAATATATTGTTACTTTAAACAAAATGAAATAAAATAACATTTATATTTTCATATGATTTTATACCAAATGAAACTTTGATAAAAATAAAATCTGTACCATTGATTAAATTTCAAAATAAATCAAGTCACTCTCCTCTTTATAATATAAAAATATATGACTTCAAACAACTAAGTTTCATTAATATTTATGTATAAATAGTTTCTCTTATTTATTTATGTGATTTTTATACATATCAATTTATAACATTTCTCTCAATTAACTACTATAAATTTTTCTTTTGACTTATCATAACATATATATATAATCATCCTATTCAAAGTACATATATTTTTAAAGAAACCTAAAATTATTTTATCCAATATAAACAATATTGTTGGTATATAGCAAATCAAAGTATAACACTTTCACTTCATTAAGAATTTCATCTAATTTATTACATAAAAATTTATCATCTTATATATGAAAATAATGGATTTTCAATAAATTTAAATTTTCTATTATATTTCAACTTTAAAAGAAATATACATATTTATCCTTGAAACAAATACATATATTAAATCTAAACAATATATACAAATTTTACTTTGAAACAAAATATAATTTTAAGAAATTTTATTTAAATCAACTTAATAATTTAATATAGTTTTGAAAACCCAAGTTATATTGATTTTAGAAAATTTTTATGTAACGATAAATCATTGATTAATGGAAATATTGTATATTAAAATACAATATTATTGACTCGGGATGTCCAAAATCCCGGGTCGTTACATTCCTTCCACCTTAAAAAAAATTCGTCCTCGAAATTCCATAGTTAAGCCAGTAAAAATTATCCTTTCACAATAAAATAGATCAATAACAACTCAAACTACATTGGTAAACATAAAGATTCACATAATATATCAAAATATACATTATATTAAGCATTATCCAAAAAATTCCTACAAATGTTATCACCATCCATCAACCATACATAAATACACAGATATGTAACTACCCTACCAAATACTTAACATCCATGACGTCCATGGGTCAAAACACAAACAAAAACTATATATACATCGAGGAGAAAACAACCCAACTCCTACTACGGACTCCCACTATCGGAGTCCTCCCTCTCAGGTCCTGATAACTCCCTAACCTCTCAACATGAACCTCCTCTGGATGAGGTCCACCAGCAACTGGTCCCTCAACAACTTCAACTATATTCCAAATGAAAGCATCATCGTTATCAGATTCGGGATCTTCTTCCACCTCGAATTCCTCCTCGTCGTTGAACTCCTCTTCTTCTTCGACCTTAAATTCTTCTTCGTCGTCGAAGTCCTCTTCTGAATCTTTCTGATGAGGCTGAGGCTACGACTGAGGCTGAGGTTGAGGCTGCTCAACCGGCTCTTCAGGTGCCTCCGTCTCTTCTTCATACAAGGATGGCTCATTAAGTCCCGCCCTAATCCTTCTGACTTCGTCCAAGTTACCCTCTCTTCTAGCTCGGGCCAAAGCTCCACCACGATGAATAATACGGGTTTTCTATAATCAAAACCAAGTCTAGAAATGAGATCCTAAGGTTTGAATTCTTCAAGTTAAGAAGTTCATCAAAGTTTATACTTCCAATTTATTCTACCACTTTGAATTCTCATTATCCAAGATTTTATAAAACCATCTTTTCAAAATAATCCAAGTATATATATATTTTTTTGAAAAGAAATTATACGTAGAAAAATATTCACACACATATATATATAATAAGTTTTTTTTTATAAACGTTTATTTCTTCAATTTGTAGATCCATATATATATATAAATAAATTGTTATAAGATTTAAAATTTCAAACATTCCCAATTAATTAACCAAATCAATAATTAAAATTAATCACATTATTCAATCATCACATAATCCCTAGTTAATGACCTTCACAATAACTATTAACAATTCTTTTTAATTATAATTTATCTCTAATCACTGAATTAATTAAGTGTTAATTATAACCCACTTAATATTTAATTACTTGTTTAATTAATTTTATCTTTAAAGAGTGGAAAATTTCCCAAAAATTTACTAGTTTAAAAACTTTTCAAATATCAATTTAAGAGTTTTCTAAATTTCTCTTGTAAATAAAACTTATTAAGAATATATTTTCCACAGATTCAAATTCTAAAGGGTTCAATTTCTAAGGGTATTCTCTAGTCAAAAGGACAATCCAATGCATATACTTAAGGTTGTTAACTAAGACCACACAGAAACCAGATGATAAATTATTATCATCACAACCACTCATTTTAAATTCCATATATGTTTTTTAAAAAATCATACTTTTATATGGAAAATATATTTGGGTAAAATTATTTCATCTACCCCTTTTTAAACAATATTGTGTTCATTGGCCTGGTTCAAGTGTTTAGAGATCCCTATCAATAACGTTAGCTACTCGTATCGACCAGAATCCATATGCCACTTAACCGATCAATTAACACAATATAAAACCATTTTATACAATTAAAAAATACGCACTCTCGTGTATATATATATACAAACTCAGACTCAACAGGTTGCTATAAACTCTATTCCTAATGAGCAACCTACTCAAACCTAGGTATTCACTCAACCTAGGCTCTGATACCACAATGTCATAACCCATTTTTCCATACCGATTTAAACCGACTTTGAACCACTCTTGTCAGCTACATCGTATAGAAAGACGGACAATGAAAGAAAGAAAGAAGATAGAAATAGAAAGAAGATAGAAGAAAAGAGAACAAATCAGAATCTCACATCGGAACGAATAAATTATAATATAAACAAATCTTTACATGAAACCAAAACTGTTACCTTAATATATAACATATACAGGTTTTACATCAGAGCTACAACCATACAACTCGGACAGTTATATCAATCTTGTCCTTACAATCATAACCACACGACCAAAGGATTATTTATAAACAATTTACGAGAATATGTCTCATGATCCAGCTCTTTCTTTTGAAGCTTCCACTCTTCCAGTTAACCCTAGAAATATGCTCGGTCTGACCCTAGCATATAGGAAAAACACCAAGGCCCGGGTCAGTCTGGTATACCAGCGTGAGAAGACACAATCAACTTGATTATTAAATTTTGAAAATTCCTTTTGAAAACAAAAGCATCTCGTAAGACCATGCCATAAATAAACATGTCAGGTTTTTACCTTACGATAGCTAAAACATTTTTATGAAATCCTATGATATTATAATAGGGTCTATATACAAATACTTATTAAAATAGCCGAAATAGTTACATTATTAAATTCCAGCTACTAGCCACAAAGTGGGTAATAAAAACAAAACTCGTACAAGGCGTGTAGGGAAAATGGATTTTCAACTAATGACTAGGCACTGGGGTACCACCTGTCACAGTACGTGGCCTAGATCACAATACCGAGGAGTATGCCTGCTCCCCTGCAACACAAGATCGGAACCATCTCTTACTGGACAGTTTCGAATAAGATCACCCTGCGGTTGGGATCAGCAACCGCACCACTAAGCCGAAATAAAAAGGGACATCTAGACAGGGATGACCTTACCCTCAAGTGGGGGCTACCCACGAAGCCTTGCTACATAACCTCTGATTTTCAGTCATTCCCGGTTGATGAGGCTCGAGGCTAAGCGTTACCTTTTTAGAACATATCCCTTAGAATGCTCATCGTCCACCTGACGATGTTCTGAAAGCATTTGTCCATACAGGTCTATTCCGGGTTAGAACGGAACCGAAGGCACTATTCCTACTACATCCATTTTGGAATCACCCTCGGGATTAGTAGCGAGATGCCCTTGCACTTCACCGCTCCATCTTCGACTCCAAGCTCTTGTCTTCATTCCGAAAACGTATCGTTGGATCGAAGTGGTTTTCGGATTTCAAATCCGATCCCGGTCTCTTCGACACAACGTTCTCTATTTCCCGGTAAACTCAACCCCGGTTCTTTAGGAAATACACCGATGAAATACAAGATCAGAGTTCACCTCCTAACCGTTAATGTACGGGTCTCCTTATAATTCGTCCTAGAGAACAACGAGTTTATACGTATGGTATAACACCTCGATCGGTAACCGTACCATATAATTCTCGAGTCTCCTCTAGATATTTCCAAAGTTAGGTTTGTCCAATTTTGATAGTCGGTTATTTAACTATCAAAACAATCAATCAACACAACAAAGTTATTTCCCATTGCAACCGTTAAACCTTATTCACCTTTTAAAATCCAAGTGAATTCCCGTTTATTTAAGAAAGCTGATTTCATTTGAAATATATATAAAACTATTTCCTTTCAAATCATACTTATAAATTTACAAATATTATTTCAAGTTAAACAAATAA
Source organism: Allium cepa (assembly GCA_030765085.1). Classification (NCBI taxonomy): domain Eukaryota; kingdom Viridiplantae; phylum Streptophyta; class Magnoliopsida; order Asparagales; family Amaryllidaceae; genus Allium; species Allium cepa. Next base: position 992,620,279 of record CM060945.1, on the reverse strand, counting down.
AATATTCTTCATAAAGGTTATTATAATTTATTATTTAAACTACTTTTATTAAAGAGATTTTAATTTGAAGAAAATATGCTTAAATATTAATAAAAATTGTCCTTTAAAGAGTTATTACAAAATGAGTAAATACTTGAAACAATTTAAAATTTATAACTTAAAAAGATTTTCAAAGGTAGAAATAAATAGCTACTTTCAATATTCCAAATATTGATTAATCTTAAAAACATTTCTAAAAATAATATTATTATATTACTTTAAAGACTAATTTCATAAATCAATCCAAATCGAACAAGGCTTACTAGTCCAATGGTACTTATCAATTCACATGTCATAATTCACAATCATAGATATTCAAATTAATCCACTACCATGGATCGATTCACAATATTTTGTCAATATAATTAACAGGCACATAACAGATATATGCAAGAACAACATATTAGGGATTATCATTACTAGAACAATTATTCAGACACAATCAGGTCAATAGCTTACACCCTACACAACAATTAGATTAATTATACAGTGGAATGGTGTTAGTTCCCGTTGTCCGAATGTCATCTAGTTTAAACAATCTAAATAAATGCAACTAATTAATTAGAATCATTTCAATAGTTTGGCCATAAAATTATCAAATGGCATTCATTCCCGATTGATAATTAGATCCTATCTAAACAAGCTTATACAATTTCACATATTAACTTCACAATGGATCATATGACGACATAACATTCGTCGATACGAACCATTCATTCCATAATATTTTATTTATGAAATAATTATATATAAGATAACTTAAGGACTTGAATTCACTTCAAAGTATAAGTATTTATTTCCCTTTATTATTTCAATTATATTTCACTTTTTAAATTAATCATCCTTAATTAATTATTTTCTAATTATATTAAGTAATTAACTTTTAATTAATTACACAAATTAATTATTTTTAACCGTTTCGGCATTTAGCCTTTAATTGCTTAATTAATTACATAATCCCTTAATTAATTATAATTAATTATTTGATAATCATTTATATTGATTACTTATTCCTTATCTAATCAACCCTTAATCCCCTTATTAATAAATTAAAAATCTTTAAGCACTTGATTAATTCAAAAGCTCAATTATAATGATCTTCCAAATCATCTTTACTTTACTCAATTTATTCGAATAAACTTAAGTAAAAGAATTTTATCATTTAAATTAAATCAAATACTGATATCAATTTTACTTAATAACTATAACTAAATATTAATATAAACAATTCGTTATTATTAAAACCCATTGTTCTTAATTAAATCTTTAAAAATATTTAAGATCAAAGATATTGTTTAAAAGATTCGCATATATCATCATACTTGTTAAATGTGAGAAAATAATATAAATTTAAAAAATTTTATATCCCAGTTCTTTTAAAATAATAAACTTTACTTTTAATCAAACCAAACCCCGACAGGCTCGACCAACAAATCAAGCCCGATATCATCCAAGCCGATACCTAAAAAAACAAATCAACAATGTAACCAGTTGGGCCGAAGCCCAACCCAAAACCAAACACCACTTCCTTCTTCCGCAATATTTTGCTGAACCCCCACATTCCACCTCCAGGAATACAACCCAAATTCGAACGGATCATCGCTTGAAACACATTTCCACGAATCATGTCGACAATAGCCAAACCCAAACGTCACTCACCCTCCAACATGACGACGAACAACCCACGCACTGCCACAGGCTACCTGGAACCGCGTGCACTGATACGCGTTCACGTGTACGACCATAACTTCGACCAACTCATTGTCGCGATGCCTCAAATCAACTCCACAGCAACGCTCGAATTCAACAAGCTACTCGTCGAAGCAAACATCACTGATGATCGAAATTTTGAGCTTCAGTGTCGAGGATTTCAAATGTGAAGTCCACACTTCACCACAAATCCATCTTCTGCTTCAACAACTATCCACAATCTCGAACATCATCCACCATTATCGAGTGCTGACACGTGCAGGTACCCATGTGCCGAAACCCCAGAACTTCGGTCGCACCCTTGTTTCTCAAACCCGTCGCGATATGACCAGGGCTTCAACCTCCCTTAAACCCTAAGACAACCAAGCACTCGCAACCAAAAACAAATACGTAAATTCCGCCACGGTCATCACCTTCCCCAAGTCACCCGGCACCCTCCAATCCTGGCCGCACCACCCCTCGACGAAGAAATCGCCGAAAATTTATTTTTGAACAGAAAAGTTCAACTCTAAATTTCTTACAAACTAGGTAGTTAAAAATCACAATTCAACCTCTTTCACAAAAATATGATTTTTATTGTAAAACTAACCCCAAGCTAACTACACAGCATAAGTAATTCAATAATCAATTTTAACTTAAACTATTCTAGTAAATAAACATATTTCTAGTTCACAAAATTTTCAAATTCAAACTAGATCAACAGATATGGATTTTAGAAGTGAAGATAAACATAATAATCACTGTAAGCAGAGCATGCATAAAATTTTCATTTTGAAAACTACAGTTTTCTCACCTTGAACATTATGATTCCTGATTCTTTTAAAACTTGAAGTTGAATTTGAAAACTTGAAATCTTGTTTTAGAATCCCTGAGCTTGAATCTAACAGGGAATATCTCTGTCTTCTTACTTGCATAATATCAGAGTGCTGCTACTCTTTTTTTTATGTTCTGGTACTTTAAAAATGTGAACTGAGATATTCTTTTGCTGCTGATTTATAACCTATATAGTTATAAACTTTACAACATAAATGTTGGACAGAAATAACTTTTGGAGGCTGAAGTGATATCTTTTTTAAACAGAGAGAATTTTTGAAAAGAAACTTAAATGGTTATGTTGGATTTCCAGATTTTAAGGTGCCAAATATAAGTTTTTTTTACTGATAGAATTTCTTACTTATTTACCCATAGTTTTAATTAGATAAATTTATTTTACTTGCTCCTTTTTGTTAATCTGCATTTACATTTGATAGTAGAAAGTTTGGAGGTCCATTATTTATTGTTTATACATGCCATACAATATTAATACACATGCAACTATATTTAACATTTCAACAGCCCATACTTAAGGTTGATCAAGTATAAATGTGACTATCACTTTTACATTTTAAACAAAAATAAAAACTTAACTAAATAAGACTTAAGGTATGTATTTTTATTTCTTTTAAAATAAAGATGAGGAATTAATCAATTAAAATAACCCCTTTTTTTATTAATACTTTTAATAAATATATTGTTACTTTAAACAAAATGAAATAAAATAACATTTATATTTTCATATAATTTTATACCAAATGAAACTTTGATAAAATTAAAATCTATACCATAGATTAAATTTCAAAATAAATCAAGTCACTCTCCTCTTTATAATATAAAAATATATGACTTCAAACAGCTAAGTTTCATTAATATTTATGTATAAATAGTTTCTCTTATTTATTTATGTGATTTTTATACATATCAATGTATAACATTTCTCTCAATTAACTATTATAAATTTTTCTTTTAACTTATCATAACATATATATAAAACTGTATTATTCAAAGTACATATATTTTTAAAGAAACTTAAAATTATTTTATCCAATATAAACAATATTGTTGGTATATACCAAATCAAAGTATAACACTTTCACTTCATTAAGAATTTCATCTAATTTATTACATAAAAATTTATCATCTCATATATGAAAATAATGGATTTTCAATAAATTTAAATTTTCTATTATATTTCAACTTTAAAACAAATATACTTATTTTCCTTGAAACAAATACATATATTAAATCTAAACAATATATACAAATTTTACTTTGAAAAAAATATAATTTTAAGAAATTTTATTTAAATCAACTTAATAATTTAATATAGTTTTGAAAACCCAAGTTATATTGATTTTAGAAAAAATTTATATAATGATAAATCATTGATTAATGGAAATATTGTATATTAAAATACAATATTATTGAATACTATAAATAATATTCACAACTCGGGATGTCCAAAATCCCGGGTCGTTACATAGAGCCCCAAAACTTCAAGCTCGATCCACCATCAACGTTGCACAAAGATAAGCAAGTCTCGTCCGTCGTCCAAAGACTAAACTACCTCCAGATAATCTACTAAACCTGACTATCTGAAAAATCAAACTCTAGACTGCCCGTGTGGAAAATTATGGGCACCCAGAGTTTAGAAGCAGAACAATAAACTCCAGGTCAGTCATGGGACTGGTGTGAGCAAACGAAAACGGTTTGTCTTTAAAAACAATCAAAAGGATTTTAAATTTTAAATCCACAATGCTTTTTGGAAAATGAAACTACCATAAGGCCTCCCGCCACACACACCATGCAAACGCAGAATTGGAGGAGATTTCTCCTTATGATGGTCAAAAATGCTTGATACGCGAAAACCATTTTTATATTATTATTAGTGCATAGTGGAAAAATATTTTGAAAGTATAATATTAATCTTAGCCAGCATAGGCATTTCGCACTTATGCCTACTATAGCTACCATGTTCAAAAGCAGGTTACCGCTACATTCCATGGCAGGTTATACAACTAAAACCGTACAGGGCGCGTATTGTTTCTTTGGATTTCCAACAAATGGTCAGGCTAAGGAACTTCCTATTGCCACATAGGAACGCCTCTGGATGGATGCCTCGAGAACCTACCCGGCTCTCTGCCAACACAAGATCGGTTACCCCCATCCTGGGAAGTAAAACCTAAGACATGCCACCCTCAATCGTTTGCGACCTTTATACGAGGATCCTCTACACCAACAACATCACACAGTAATAAATATACTACAGTGCCCACATGAGTAAGTATCTGGGCTCCATACCATGATACTTCCCTTTTCCAAAAGGAATGGTCACACCCTAGGGGAGCTACCCCTGAAACCTTGCCGTATCTTTCCTGTTTCGACCATTACCAGTTTGTGAGGCTCGATGAGGTTTCATCCATAAAGCTATACACGAAAGCCATGCTTTGATCATAAATGATCATCAACACACTGCAGCACTTAGCATGCCACACTACCAAATTGTGCGCTGATAACCTTCAACTACATAACCTCTGAGCTCGTACGTCTCAGAGAAGGGTGTTAAGCTAAGAGAATAAATTCTCCGCCACCAACAGATATGCATTTGAAAAGAAATCTGCTTTATATCTCAAAGTGTAATGTCAGACATACAACCATACAAGTCTGTCCTAGGTACAAACAGAACCGAAGGCACTTCCGAAGAAGCCCTTGCAATTCCGGGTATTCACAATCTCGATCGGACTTCCCATCACTTTGGGAATCTCTACACCGTAGCTACTTAGTGCAGAGACAATCGATAGGTTATCCTATCGTTCTCACAAATACCCGGTCTTCACCATCGGTCTTCAAATGTTATCCATAACGACTATTATTATTTGGAATGGGTTATATGACACAAAGTCCTCTCTCGGCTAAACCGAATAATGAGCGCAATATTTAAAACATATGGGTAAGGGATTTCAATTAAGTCACAACTTTAAAATTCAACTTCCTTTCAAATGGTTTAAACCAATTACCATTTCAAATCTTTTAAACAAAAAGATTTATTTCACAAAGTTCACCCAGTTTCTCAAAGATCCATTTACGGATTTCAAGACAATTTCCATTTCAATTTGATTTAAATCTTTAAATCAAGATTTGAATTATAGCTTTCAAAACTCGTTTCCAAAGATTTATTCATAACTTGGAAAACCATTTCAATTCATACTTGAAATCCCTTTAATACAAATTGGAAATTCATTTCTTATATGAAAGCTTTTATTATTTGAAAACAACAGTTTTGTTTCGGAAAAATCCTATCTCATTTATACAAGTTAAGATCTTTGGGTTTAATTCAAAATTCCAAAATAGTACTTTAAAAATGGTTTAAAACCCATATAAGCTTGTATAATCCTTTTTAAATCATAAATACCAAATACAGAATTCAATTTCAGACTTTGAATTCAAATTTAAATCAAATTATTCAAATTTCAAATCTTTCTTGAGTCATTTAAAATAACTTTTATTTTTAAAACACCTTTCCAAATGCTTTTCACTTTAAACCTAATCCATTTCCAAAACCGTTTGGATTTAAAATTCAACTTTTAAAACCATTTTTAAAATCTGTGACTTAACCGATTTCCATGTGCAATCCATATTTGTGTGTGTATAAGTGTGGTCCAGGAGTGTTACACAGTAGTGCACAACATCAATTATTACAGATATATCAATATCGATAAGCGGTATAATCCATAATGCTTATCTTCATTCACAGATTCATAGCTAAAGTAAATTTATCAGTCGTAAAGATTCATCATTACAATTCGATGTAAGTTTCGGATAACCAACTGGAATCGGACTCCCTGTCGCATCGAAATTCAAATGCTGTTTTACGGGCTAAGGGGTTTTCACATACATATAGAAACAAATCACAAATCACAGCTCAGCACAAAGCAATTCACATCACACAATATCACAAACAAAACAGGAATATCAATCCAATACACAACAATAGTTGATTATTTTTCAATCAAGGTGAATGTGGATTAAAAGAATTAACCACATAATTATTTTTATTGATGGATTTAAATAAATGATTAACTATTAAGTTTTAATTAATTATTCCTTAATCAATTATCTTAATTGACTACTAATTATAAATTAATCAACTTTAATCATCTAGATTACAATTCTTAATTACAAATAAATTAAATACTTAATTGTTAATTAAACAAATCTTTATTTCAAATTGACTAATTTCTAGTCACTTAGTTAATTGCAATTTTAAATTAATTATCCATTCTTAATTTCCCTTTTTAAACAATTAATAACAATACTTATTTGTCTTAATTAACATTTTAAAAAATCTTCCATGAACTTTGAAAATAAATTATTACTAAATTAAAAACTTTAGTGGTAATTAAATTTCAACACTTGTTTTACATTAACTACTTAATTAAAATATTAATTAGATTTTAAAAACATTCTAAAGTATTAATTGGAAATAATTAAAACTGGTAATAAGGTCTTAAATTGTCAAACATTAATTATTTTGTTAACACCAAAATCTATTTACACAACTTAAATCTGTTGGGCTTAACCCTATCTAAAACAAACCCGAGATTACCTAGGTTTCACTCGAGTTAATACTCGAGTCTCTTTCCCTATTACCCAAGTCATCCCTCTCTCCCTCTCGTACACTTCTTCTTCCTCTTTTTAGTTTTTTTCCAGTAAATTAAATTTAAGTTAACTTATAACAACAGGCAACAAACTCACGTACTCGAGCACGGACCCGAAGCATTCACCCACCTTTCTCGAGTATCACTCGCGTCAATCATCACTCAGTTTTTGCTGACACCATTCACTACCGTGCACATGCACGGCACGTCGCCGTCGCTCCGGCAAACCACGCCATCACCGGTAAGTCGCAAAAACCCTCTGCACCTGAAAACAAAACGCAATTCGAACCCAAAATCTCGAAATCGCGACTCACCCATTCGTTTGAACTGCAACTCGAATACACCAAACCCAAAACGCCTCGTCATCCTCACACCAACCACCGAAACCGCCGTGCCTTCGTCCATGCCTCCATCTATGTGTCCAGCACATCCCCTCCAAATTTGGCCACGCTCGATGCATTGACGAGCGTGAACGAGCCTAAAATCCGAACACCACTTTTCACAGTCCTTAAACCCTAGTTTTAATTCGTTCTCCCATCTCTTGTAATAGAATTTTTTTTCTACATTTTTCCTGAATTCATCGATGGCCATACTTGCTTCAAGCAAGATCTCAACGTTCAAAATGGGTTCGATCATTAGAAATTGATCAAAATGCAAATTTTGTTCGAATATGAACTGCGTTTGGAATACTTCATTAAAAATCATAATATTAATTTCAAAAATCCTATCTTTAGTTGTTTATCCAAGTTATATAATCAAATCCATAATTTAAACTACTCGAATAAATCATATGATTTCTTATTTAACTGTAAAATGAGTTTACAGGGTCAAGTTCTTTCATTTCAAACTAAAAAAATCTGGACCATGGTTTAGGTTTAAACAAACATAATTTGTTTAAAATTCTAAGTTTAAAATTTTTCGTATGAAGAAGTATAAAAAAATTCCTACTTATCTTTGCTCAGAAACTAGAAATACTGAAAAAACCTGGCATACTAGAACTTCTAGCATAATAGAAAACATTTCAAAACTACTTATTTACAATACACAGCAAGCATAAAGTTTTCATGAGCAAAATACCAAGATTTAAATTTTTTAAAAATAGTAGGTTTACTCACTTCAATTTGAAGAACAGAGAACACTTGTTGTTTGAAACTGCAGTATTGATCTGCCTTTGAATCTATTTTGCTTTCTTTGAGTTAAATGGTGTTTTGAGTTTGTAGATGATGATGTTTATATTTTCTTTTCTGGTTTTCCTTAATATATTTTTTTCTGAACTAACCAGAATAGAGTTGATGAACACGTATATATAGAAAAACAGTTTGTATATAAGGGGAAGGTATTGTCCAGTCAAGCCTCTTTTGTTTTGAAGAGATTTTTTTCCTTTTATTTGACTAAAGATTTTTTCTTTGTTACTAAAATGAAGTAATTTTATTTCGGCTGAGATGATATATTTGGTGTGCTTGAGAAGGAAGCATTTAATGCAATGTCCCTTTTTTTGTTTACATATGAATCCTATTTGAATTGTATATGCAGTTTTGTTTGTTTTTTTGTAGATATTTTTGTTTGTTTCATTATCTTCTTTTGCAAGCCTTTGTGTTTTATTATTCACATGCAAATTTGTATGTATTTTATTTTTTTGTTTCTTTTATTTGCTTTGTACATAGATGTTTTTATCTATCTTCTTGTCTTTGTGCTTCATACAAAATTGTTATAGTTTGTATTTATCCTATGTTGCCATATGACCATATAAATTTTATTATTAACATAAATTCTTGAATTTTATTTCTATTTATGGTTTAACGATCAAACATTAATTTATAACATATATTTTGCTTATATCTTACACTTATATTTAATATCGATAGGATAAATTTTTATTCTATACTTTTTATAACCTCATAAAGAAAATGGATTAAAACACAATTTATACATTTAATAAATAATCATACATATTATATTTTTATTTCCAAAGTATAACTTTTAAATCCAATTCATTTTGAATACATTTTGAATTTCCAAATCAAAATTTTGTTGATGATCCAATTCAATTTAAAACATTTATTTTGAGTTTCAAATCCAATTTACAAAATAAATAAGTATATATCTCTTACTAAATTTGAAAAATTCAAACAAATCTACAATTTAACCCAAAAATTTAATTTAATCACAAATTAAAATTCGTCTTTAAACCACGATCGTTGCAGATAGTTTTAAGGCTAAAAAATTTTGAAAATCAGTTTTCAAAATCGTTACGAGAAACCATTTTGTAGTAGTTTTGCAAGCATCTACCTGTAGATTATCTCATCACATCAGGACTCGAGAACCTGTACAAAACCAGGATGTTCATGGGTTTGTAATCAACTTGTCGCAGTTTTGTAAGCTACTTGTCGTGTGTTTGTAAGCCACTAAGAAGGTAGAAATGGGTTCCATCCCAAATGAAATTCAGAATGAAGATTTCCTTGCAATTATGAAGTTTTAACAAAAACTAAATGCATATCTTGAAATCTTGATCTTGATACTCTAGAGTCTTTAATCTTGAGTCTTGAGTCTTTATACTGATCAGTCTTCAGTAATCAATACCTGCATATACATATCTATCTGGATTATAGTGTTAGTGCATATTTTACAATAAGATAGTTAAAAAGGTTGTTGTCATCAAAACCAACATCTTAGTTCCTAACAACAGTGAGGTGTATGATAATATATATAGAGTGTGATATAGATTGTAAATAAGTTACAGGAATGCAAGATCAGTCAAAAGCGCAAGGAAGTCTGTCTAGCTAATCTGGCTACCAACAGTGTGACTTTAGGGCTGATGTGAGACATCACCTATAATAAGTGGCTACAATGACATGAGGTTAGTCCCAAATTCGATAGGATAAATCTGCCTAGCTAAGTTGGCTACCAGTATCTACGAATAGCCGGGGAAATGTGAGATGTCACCATGGGGTACGAGTCTTAATACAAAGGACCTACTATAGAGATTGAAGATATTAAGTGGTTGTGTGAGGGCCCGTTTGGGTTATGGGTTAGGCATGATAGAGGATATCTAGGGAAATGGCACGCTTTAATAGGAAGTATTAAGTTGCTAAAAAAATTCCATACAATGCCAGCTAGATAGTTACTAGCGAGGAGTCCTCCATGGGTTCATAGATCGTAGATGACGTGGACCTTCCTTAAATAAGGTATTACATAGTCGAAGTTTTTTTAATTCCCATTAAAAGGTATTTAGTGACTTGAGTACTATCTCTTACATTGATAGGATATTATAGACGATAGATATAGGTTCTTGGATTGATAGCAAGTTGGCTACGGGCTTATATTTAGAAAACCTTTTATTTTAGTTTGAGAAAAACCTTTGGGCTTACATCTGAAAAGACTTATGTTATAGGTAGAAATGCATGACATGTTTCTATTTAAATTATACAACCCAAGTAGTAATCTAGTAAGGATTGAGATATTTATTCATCATGTGTGTGTGTGTGTGTGTGTGTGTGTGTGTATTGTTCTAATTCCCTCCTCATTACAACACATGTTAGGAAGGGTGATGCTGAAGGCGAAGACATTGATGATGCTTTTTGCAGTCAGCTTTCTATTTAATTGTTATTTTTTGTTGTTTTGGATGTACCCGTGAAATAAAAATAATGTTGTAATTTTGAAATATTGCGGATATGTACGGTTATTGTTGGGTTTTGACATTATGGATATTTTATTATGGTTTGAATGACATTTTGGAATTCAAATGAAATGGGTCTTTTTGTTATTATTATATTTTATCCTTTCGCTGTGCGAATCTGAATGATTAGATATATAGCTCTGTATCGTTCTTTTTACCAACTAATGGCCAGCTTTGAGATGGTTTTAAGTCTCGATGGGCCTTTTCCAAGTTGGAATTTAGGCCCATTTTAGGGCAGGTTGTTACATTTACTATCAGAGCCTAGGTTATCCGAACAACGGGGAAAAGTATACACTTGAGAGACGTATTTGTTATTTTGAAAAGATTTTTCCAAAAACCCTATTATATATACACTTTACTAGGAACATACGCATATACACTAGGCAAATCTTTCTTTCAACTTATAATACTATCTTACAAAATCATAAATAAAAGTTTAACCAACAGATAGTAGACTATGGCTGAAAATCCTTTTTCTTTTGAGATTTGGAACCCTACCAGAGGAATGCCCACCATTCAAGGGATGCCCGAATCGTTTAAACAATACTTCGAGCATGTAGGACAAGTCCTTGTTCCTTAACAGAGACCACTGTCGCGACCCGTATCCCAACCACTGAAGCATCACCTCATCCAATCAATTCTCCAAAAATGTGTAAGGATTTTATAAGTATGGAAGGAAGAGTATAATCTGGAAACGAAAGCTTCATTGAGACCGTGGCATGGATAAATGACCACGAGGAGGATATTTTGGGAGACTGGGTGGAAGGATCAAGTGAAGTAGAGAATGGTAGCTTGGCACCTTAATGGAGAAGCCTTAGATTGGGGGAATATGGTGGCTGGGGAGGACGTTGGTAGGGTTGTCACTAAAGATGAGTTCAAGAATCGATTTGTGACTAGGTTTATATCAAAAGCAAAAGTAAGCCTGCAATTAGAGAAATTTATACAGCTTAGGCATGGAGGCTCTACTCTAATGATTACATTAGTAAGTTTACATAATTAGCTAAATTCGGAATGAGTTTGACTGATATACCCATGTGAAAGGCCACGAAATTTGTCATAGGTACGAACTCCTTGCTTAAGGAATGGTTGTTTATTTAGATAACCACTAAAGCTACCAATGAGATGCTTGTTAAGATGGCTTTACTATAGACAATGAATGCCGAGGAGAAATAAATAGAGGAGGAGAAGGAGCAAGCAGGACCTGCATGGAATTGGGAAGGGCTCGGTAAGGAATGCAAATAAGAAGTCAAAAAGGAAATTTAAGAAAAAAGGTAAAGCGTGTAATATATGCCAAAAGAAAGGACATCTCGTGAAGGTTTGCAGAGTAAATTTGTTAAAAGATGCTTTTAAGGGAAAGTGTTACCATTACGACGAGGAAGGGCATTTCAAAAATCAATATCTGAAGGTGGTGAAGGAAGGGCTGAGTGGGAACGCCTATGCCATTGATACTGCCCCTGTTTCGAGTAGACCACCTCCTAGAGTCCAAGAAAAGACAACTATGCAAGGTGTAACTCATATTTAAGGAAATAAAATTTGTACTCTATTTTACTCCAGAGTATCGCATTCATTCATAGCTAGGAATGTAATTAACGCATTAAACCTTCAAACCCAAACTATTACATGTCCAATAGAAATTTCAAATCTAATTGGGGGGACGACAAATCTTTTCTCAATTTGCAAAGGCCTAACGTGAAACATATACGACGTTGATTTCATATGCAATGCGCACATTCTAAATTCATGGGATATGGACTTATTTTGAGTATGGATCGGTTTTTGCATTACGAAGCAGTCCTAGATTGTGATAAGAGGTTAATATGGTTAAAGAGTTGTAAAGGGTGACACCTAGATGTTCATTATACACCCCACAATTTAGTTGAGTTAACTTACCTGTACTCGGTGGACCTATCGCAATATGTACTTTCATCCATATCCATAGTTCGAGAATTTTCTGATGTTTTTGAAGAAGTTTCGGGGATTCAACCCCAAAGAGAGATTAAGTTTAGAATTGATCTGAGAAGAGCACTAGACTAGTCACTCTACCATTAAGACATATGGCCCCTAAGGAAAGGCGAGAACTTGATAAGCAGATTTTGGAGTTACTGCAGAAAGGATTCACTCGATGAAGTATCTTTGAATGGAAAGCCCCTATTATCTTTGCCACTAAGGTAGATGGCCCATTAAGGTTTTATATTGATTATAGGGAACTCGTCAAGTTAATGAAGGAAAGATATCCTTTACCTAGGATATATGATTTGTTTGAACAACTTGTGGGAGCCAAAATTTTCTCCTAAAAGGACTTAGCAACTTGATTTCATCAACTAAGGAACGTAAAGGATAGCAAACCAAAGACTCCATTTTGCACATCAGAAGGGCTTTATAAATGGAAAGTGATGCCTTTTGGATAGACAAATTCCCCCGCATTCTTTGTAAATTTTATGAGTAGAGTATTTGGGGGACAATTAAACAAATTTGTGGTAGTTTTTGTAAATGACATCTTGGTATTTTCCAAAAGTGAAAAGAAGCATGAAAGTCACTTAAGGGAGATATTAGGAACCTTGAGAAGGCACCAACTTAAAGCAAAATTCTCAAATTTCCATTTTTGGAAGAAGAAAGTGAGATTTATTAGGCACATTATTTCAAACATGGACTAGCAGTAGACCCTGCAAAAGTAGAAGCTATTCAGAATTGGACCACTCCAAAGAGCCATGAAGGTTAGAAGCTTTCTAGGGTTAGCAAGATGTTATAAGAAATTCATAAAAAAATTGCAAAGATAATAGTTCCTCTAACCTGTTTGACCAAAAAGAATTCAGTCTTCGCTCAAGATGAGGAATGCACAGAAGCGTTTGGGAAGCTAAAGGAACCATTGGCAAGTGCACCAGCACTTGTCATCTCCGATGGAATGAAGCCTTGTACGGTTTATACAGACATATATGGCACATGATTGGGAGCAGTTCTTATGCAAGAAGGAAGAGTGATAGCTTATGCTAGCAGGCAACTAAAGGACCATAAGAAGAGATACCAAGTGTATGACTTGGAGCGGGTAACCATTGTTTTCGACTTGAAGATGTGGAGATGCTATCTTTTGGGGGAAAAGTTTAAGTTTTTTATTGACCATAAATCACTCAAATACCTATTTTTCCAAAAAGACTTAAATCTTAAGCAGCAAAGGTGGATGAAGTTTATAACATTATATGACTTTGGGATAAAGTATACCCCTAGAAATGGGAATGTCATCACCGAAACCCTTAGCCAAGGGCATGCTACCTTCGATGCTATATATGAGTGAAGGCAGTTGGATTCCTTTGCGAATTTCAACTTCCAACCGCCAATAGAACCCACTCAAAACTATTTGGAAGCAATGGAGGTTAGACCAGTGTTGATGGATCGTATTGGACTTAAGCAAAGTAAAGATGAAGGGATAGTTGATATCCTGGATAATTAATGAGAGGAGAACAATTTTCCCATGTTAATAGATATGCAGTTGATGAAAAGGGTTGTTTGAGGCGAGATGGACGCCTCTCTATCCAAAGGATTGATAGTATATTGGGGGAAGTGCTTACTGAATGTCACCATTCATGAATGACTATTCACTCCGGAGGAGATAAGATGTATAAGGATATGAAACGGATTTTCTATTGACCAAGAATGAAGAAGAACGTAGTTGAATTATTTTCTAGGTGTTTGACATGTAAAAAGATTAAAGTTGAACAAGGAAATCCCAGAGGATATTACTGCCATTCGAAATCCTGACCTGGAAATGGGAACACATATCAACGCACTTTGTAGATGGATTTCCTTGGAGTCAAAGAGGCAACGAAGCAATTTGGACCATAGTTGATAGACTTGCTAAGAGCGCCCATTTTATTCCCCTTAGGAGCAATATGACCGTAGCATCTTTAGCATAAATTTACATTAAGGAAGTGGCTCAACTTCATGGAATTCCAATCAGCATCATTAGTGATAGGGACCCCTTATTTACTAATGAGTTTTGGAGGAGTTGGCAGATAGCTTTAGGAACATCATTGAATCTTAGCACCACTTACCACCCTTATAGATGGAAAATTGTAAAGAGTGAATAGGACCTTAATGGACTTGTTGAGAGCATGCACTATGGACATTGGAGGACATTATGCGCAAAACCTAACTTTAGTGGAGTTCGCTTATAATAATAGTTATCAACCAACGATTGGTATAGCACCATTTGAAGCATTTTATGAGAGTCCATGCAAATCGCCTAACTGTCAGTTGGAAACCACCAACAAAATTTTATGAATACAAGCTTATCATGTGAAACTACCCGACAGATTAGCAGGAGTCCACAACATTTTTCACATCTCACACTTGAGAAAATGCCTTCATGATACAACTATTGTGGTAGAGCCTGATAAATTGGGGGATATTGAGACGGAGTTAATAGCATCACATACCACCATACATATTATGGAGTACGAAACTAGGAAGCTCCACAACAAAGAAATTAGACTGGTTTGAATACAACGGGGAGATAAACCGGCGAAAAGCATATGGAAGACGGATGAAAAGATGAGGATCTCTCATCCTGAATTTTTCATCGGTATACATTTCACTTCAAAATTATATTTTGGTTTCATCATAGTTGCTAGATTGGATAGTAGGAGGTGATTGCTACACTTCTCACCATCACCTTGCACTCATTTAGAACATGCATGTTTAGGGTGCTTAGCATACATACTTATATGTCGCGGTTACACAATCATGCTAGGATTGATTTCATTTATAGAATATTTGCAATACATGATCATATTGTACTTTTGGATAAGTAAATGGATGTGTAGATAACTTGGTTGTGTAAGATGGATGCTCAAGCTGTTCGGCCATTAGAAAAGATCTCGAAGACTAAATCCTTTTTACAGGGGAAAGGATGTAACACCCCTTAAAATCAATATAAATAAATTAGATAAAATAAATTAAATAAGGTAGGGGTAAATGGAAATTTTTCTTGAAATTTGGCCATGAAAATTATGTCTTTGCATTCGTGGCCAAATACTGATCAATTTTCATATATATTATGTTGACAGCGGAGTTCAAACGAGAAAGTTATGGATATTTGAAGTTTTCAGATTTAACATAATTTAAATAGAATTCAAATTCAAATGAATGATTAATTTTAAAATTTGAAATTCAAAAGTTAATAGTAGATAGACTTGGGCATTAAGTGAATGTTAAAATCAAATTTAACGTTAAATATTAATTAAATAATAATAAAAAGATTAACAGTACGATAAAACTTTTCAGAATAAACGAACCAGTCGGCTGCTCCCTTTAGGCCGGTCAATCACCAGCGGTCGACCGTTGGGAAGTGACGGTCGACCGATCATGAACAATGAGTAGGTTTTTTTGCGTATAATGAATGTCTGGATTTTTATATTATTAAATTGATTTAAATCCAACGGTTCCGATTCACTTCAACAAATATAATAAGATTCTAGACCCTTCACTTTTATTCACTTAATATTTTGAAAATATTAGTGAAGCTCTATCAGTTCGTCTCTTCAAGATTTAGAAAAACTCCATCAGGGTTTCAGGTAAGAGATCTTATGGATCTATCTTTGTTTATTATTTATTTTCTCAACTTCTTCTCCTCCAAACCTTTGGATTTTTGAATCTGACATTCATATAAATCTCTTGCTGTATATATGTATCAAAAAGAAGAAATCTTATAAAGGTTGTCAAAAGTGCGTCAAATCCAAGGAGGCAAAGCTAAGGATATACCATCAGTGGAAATATTAGCTTTTCTATTTTAGTAATTGATTAGTATAATTTGGGTTTGTATATGATTTAGGGAGTTTTGGTTTGCGAAAACAATATAATAAACCATATAAACTCCTTCAATGCAAAATGCCAACTCTAGATTGAAACCTCAAATTTGTTTATGTCAAAATAATGGAAATCGTGTAGATTTGCAGTTTTGATAATTTTACCTTCTATTCAACTCCTTGTTATTTTTCTTTGAGTTTGATTAAATATTCTAATTAAGGACTAGCATGTAAGGTATGAATTTGTTCATAGTTTGCACTGCTTATTCCCATGAATTAAACAGAAATTTCTTTATTTATTTTATGTGAAAAATAGTTAAATAGAGCGTATATTAGAATCGTAAGTTTCTATTATCAATATATTTCATTATTTTGATGCAATAAGTTGAGTTTAAATTTTTATTGTATACAAGTCCATTATTCGGAATCTTTGGATATAAATATTGGGATTTTGGTATTGTTGATAATATGGAATGAGATTTGTATAATTGTTTAAAGAATTGACATTAAAACGCTAGCTTAAGGTGTGTATTCTGCACGCTTAAAAATGGTTAGGCGCGTATTTATATACATATATTAGCATAATTAGTGTATAATTATAACATACAACCGCATAGTTAAATAGGTTATTAACTCTATTAAATCCCCCTTATGAAGGTAATTTATGTTAAACGCGAAATACGAAAGATTTCTTATAAGACCTTGGTTATGGAAACAGTGAGGCGTGTGATAATATATGTAGAGTGTGATATAGATTATAAATAATTTATAGGAATGCGAGATCAGTAAAAAGCGCACGGAAGTCTGCCAGCTAATCTGGCTACCAATAGTGTGACTTTAGGACTGATGTGAGACATAACTTATAATAAGGGACTACGATGACACGTGGTTAGTCCAAAATTCGATAGGGTAAATCTGCCCAGCTAATCAGGTCACCAGTACCTACTAATAGTCGGTCTAATGTGAGACGTCGCCATGGGATATGGGTCATAATACGAAGGATCTGCTTTAGAGATTGAAGGTATTAAGTGGTTGTGTGAGGGTCTGTCTCTTCTCTATGTAGGAAGTAGTAAACAGTCGGGGTTATGAGTTAGGCACGGTAGATGATATCTAGGAAAAGGGTCTTCTTCAATAGGAAGTATTAACTGGCTGAAGAGATTATGTGGAATGTCAGCTAGATAGTTACTAGTAAGGAGTCCACCTTGAGATTATAGGTAGTAAATGAACTTGATCTGCCTTAAATAAGGTATTAAATGGTGGGAGTCTACCAAATTCCCATTAAAAGGTATTAAGTGACCTGAGTACCATCTCTTACATTAATGGGACATTATGGACGATAGACATGAGTATTCGGTTAATAGCAAGTTTGCTATGGGCTTATATTTCGAAAGCCTTATATTTTAGTTCAAGAAAAGTCTTTGGACTTACGTTTGAAAAGACTTATGTGGCAGGTAGAAATATAGGATATATTCCTATATAAATTATACTGCTCAAATACTAATGTAGTAAGGTTTGAGATTTTCATTCACCAGACATATGTTGTTCCGACTCCCTCCTTATTACAATATAGGTTAAGAAGGGCAACGCTGAAAGCGGAGACGTTGATGTGCCTTGTGGAAATAGACTATCTATTTACTTGTTATTTTCTACTGTTTTTGATGCACCCATGAAATAAAAACAACGTTGTAATTTTGGAATATTGCGGATATGTATGGTTATTGTTGGGTTTTAACATTATGGATATTTTATTATTGTTTTGAATGACACTTTAAAAATCGAATAAAATGGGTGTTATTGTTATTATTATATTTTATCGTTCCTCTACGAGAGTCTGAATGATTAGATAAATACATCCATATTGCTTTTTATCAAACAATAGCCCACTTTACGATGGTTCTAAGTTTTGACGGGTCTTTTCTGTATTGGAGTTTAGGCCCATTTCAGTGTGGTTTTTTACAATTTCGGATTTGTTTCTACAATGGCCGGGGTATTCATAGTTGATATATGCATCTGGTTCCAGTATGAATCTAATTTACATGCTTCCGTTGAAACATTATATTTTTCATGGGCCCTTCACATATTTTACAACCATCAGCGGTTGGTGGGCTGGAGAACATGAGAATACTACTACTTAACTCATACAGACTTAATTTTACGGGAAGGATTACTATGTATTGACAACTACAATTAATATGAAAGCACAAATCACCTATGAAAGGTAGGAAGACAATTAAAATATGTATGTTATATGTTATAAAAATATAAAATGTAAAAATGTGTACGTTATTTCCAAAAATACGAAGAAAAAATGCAAGGGAGCAAATTATCTACCAAAACTTAGATAATACCCATAGTTATGAGAGGCGTGCTACGGTGCGCATCATGACATAAGGCATGGTACGACACTGCATTTGCGCTATTCTTCTGTATGTCACTGCTCATATGGAAAGGCGCGGTGAATAGCGCAAATGACGCTTATGGTGCATATGGCATGAGAGGAAAAATTGACACGCGTTTTCATTATTTTATTGTACTTTTTTTAAGTTTTTAATTTTTTTACAGTATAAACTAATATTCAACAATGGCTAAATGTATTTAATATTTTATACAATACTACGATTACACTTTGAGCCAATTTCCAACAAACTTTGAACTATTTATTTATATTATTTTCGCATCGAATGACGATGGGCAATTAAAACCGAGATCTATAAATCCAAACCAAACCAATTCGAACCGGATGGGACTTGAATCGATTTCGGTTGATAAAAAATAACATGAAAATTGATCCGACCTGGTAGATTGAAAAAAAACAAGAAAATATATGAATTTTTACCCTTTTTCCCAGTCGGATATGAATCGACCCAATCCGAAACGAACCTCGGGTTAGGCTAATTTTTTAAAATATATAGGTTCGACACAACAGAACAAAACTTAATTAGAATCGTGGCTTGTCGAGTCAGGTTAGAATCCGACCCGACGTGTCTAATTACCACCCTTGTATCGAACAAAGAATCTCGAATGATCGCATTCTCCAAAATTAATCTTGAATTAACTTCGAACTATCAGTTATAGTTACTTTTGCACCGAAAAAATAATCTCAAATGGATGATTTTTTTTCAAATTAATCTTCAACGAATATCGAACTGTCTGTTCCTATTACGGTCACACCGAACAAATTGTCAATCGTCATGTAATAGATGAGGAAGATGTTAAAGTTAATGAATTTGATGTTGGATATATTGATTTAGAAAATATGATTACTGAACCAAATTCATATTTCTAGATTTTCAATAATTTGTACTATTATTTTAGATTTTGGCTTTTGAAGATTGTTTGCTTGAAACTATATGTTTATGATGTTATATTTGATGGTATTTTTGGTAAAATTCTAAATAGACTTTATTACATATGTATTAGGATAAAAATATAAATTACATTGAAAATTTAAATTAATTGTTATGTATATTAAATTTATATAGAAAATTCTAAACATGCACAGTAATTTAAAAAGACCTGTGTCATTTGCCGCGCCGTGCGCCATGGCTTTAGGAAGTCTTTGCACCTTTTTGTGCTTTGCGCAAAGCCTTTCGGAAGGCTCTGTGCCTTTTTGCACGGTGCGCCATTAATAACAATGAATACTGCTTGTATTAGTGATCTTAATATGTCGTATCACCAACAAAAGATAGTCAAAAAAAGTCTCTTTTTGATTTATATTCTTCTTATACCTATGAATTCCATTGTAGTAAAAAACAAGACATTGGAAGAATCTTTTTGGTCTTTCAATGTCACTAGCCTGATTCTTTCACTCATATATCTTCCAAAAGAGAGAAGATTTCTTAGAGTTGTTTCATGAATCCATAAGAGAGTATTTGGGTTTTTTCAATAAATAAAAAGCGCATCATGTTTAATTGAGCTAGGGTTCGCAATGGTAGAGGATAAAAATAATGTTATTTTATGTTACATTTCAACGTTTAATTTTAAATAGCACTGTACGTTATTACCATGAAGCATTTTCATATTTTATGATGTTATTACAACGTTATGTAAATTGTAAAATTAAATAACATTTTATGATTTATCGCGACATTTTAGCAACATTTATTTAATACTATATGTTTTTATATTTTAAGTAACATTTAAACATTTCGATTTTAATATCATTGTACATCATTATTGCACAACATTGTCTATCTTAATACTACTTGTATTTGTAATGCTACTTATGTGTTGCTTGGAATAAAAAGTTCTTTGTAAAGTTATTTTAAGTAACATTTTGACACTTAGATTATTTAAATCCTTAAAGCTCCAAATATCATTGACATTAGTAATGCTAGTAAAAATGCATGCATCTGTGTGCATACCATAAATAATAAGAAATATATAATATGGAAAAACAATTTTATTGTATAATAATTTTGTTTATATTATGTGTGTGTTATAAGTGAAAACTTAGGTGCTCAAACACTTATACTTAAACATTCTTGTTGGTATTGGAGGCTGCAAATCGATAGTGAGTTTCCGTTGATGGGTAATCACGATGAGGATGGTGAGGCATATAAATCGATAGTGATATTCCTGTGATGAGTGATCGAAAGGAGAATGCTATTGAAGGTAGTTTTGGAATTTCAAAAAATACATGGTGGAAACCTTTTGATTGAACTTTCATTATTAATAATAGAGATATACAACTCTTCATCATTTAATTCTATGTTATGGTAACATTTCATATTTATTAAGATACTTATAATAGTATTATTTGAATAGATGAATTGAATTTAGCATTTCATGTTATAATGTTATCTAGTATTAACATTTCATATTTTGATATTACTTCTAGTAGCATTATCCAAATTAAGAAGTTGAATATACCATTTTATTTTACAGTGCTACGTTATAGTAATATTTTATGTTTTAGTTCTAATTATAATAAAATTATGTGGATTGGAAAAGGCAATATAGTAGTTCATTATAATGCTACCTAGTTATTCTACAATTCTTATTTATAGTTTTTCTTCTAATGCTTTGATGCCACTTTTTCCCACCATTCAGTTGTATTTTTTTTACACGTTTAGTGCATTGATATTTATTAACATTTTTTTTAGCATTTGATATAATTATAATTTCATGGTTTTAAATTATGGTTTATTTTTGTTGTTTGTAGTTTTTATAATGCATCATATAGTTGCATTTAATGTTTTATTGTTGGTTTTTATAAGATTTGGAAATCAAATTTAACATTCCATGTTATAATACTATATTGTAATAGTATTTAATTCCTTATTTTATACTTACCGAATTTTTTTTTATATTACTACAATAAAATAGCATTGTATATCTATTTCTAGTGTTTATTGTTTGCAATTATTGATGATGTTGGATGGTGAGGGATGATGTGAAATAGTGGTGAAGAGGGAGGTGTGGTCACATGGTGAGATAAGATGTTGTCTGGAGGTGATGGAAAGCAGGGTATTAAGGTTTTAGGATGATGTTTATGGTGATGACAACTATTATGGCGTGGGGATGGTCGTTTGAATGGTTGCATCGTAAAAGATGGTGACACGTGGGATGCACAGGTTATAGTGGCTAGCTGTAACAACCCGTACCTCTATGGGTCTAAATTTCCAAAAAATTTGAAACCCAAGTCCATCAAAGCACATATCATTGAATTTGATACCTGCAGATAAACATAATCATTATCAAAGATTGATAGAAACCTAAACTCACAGCGGAAACAATAATAGGATAATGATACTGACTATGACTACTATCTTTAAATTAATGATATTCCTTGGATAGTAGATTGTCACATCAGCATTGAGCATGAGAGAAAGATTACTACTCCAACAACAAAGCACAACCAGCTCTAATGATCTGTTCCTCTAAAATTCTATATTGTGGGCTCTAATGAGGAGGGGGTCAAAACAACGTTTTGGTGACTAGAGAAGTAAATAAACTATCCATAACATAAATTTATACAATTGGTTTCCATTAATAGTTATGTCCATTAAGGTTAGCAATTTTAATCCAACCTAGTAATGCACACATGATTACTTAGTACCCTTTCCCAAGGTACAAAATACCAGCAAAGACTTATCAACCACCCAATACTTCCAAACTCATTTGCCACTTAATACTTCTAAATATGGAGCGGGCTTCTATAATACCTTTAAAAAGAGAAATATGCAAAATCTTCCATTTAAGACCTCAAACAAGGTAGACCCCGTCATTTAAGACCTATTCCCAAGGTGGTTCCCAAACAATGTTGTAAATGGTTGATGGGACCTAGCTACAAGACCTCTAACTACTATTTAAGGCTTCCGACATTTAATATCCAACTATTATCGCATCCATCGTTGATAAAATCGTAGCCATGTAATAAAAAGTACCCAACCATTTAATACCTTTTATTGAAAAATAAGTGGATTTCGGTCATTTAAGACCTTAATTAAGGCAGACCCCTTTATTTAAGACCTATCCCCATAGCGTGCTCCTGAATGGTACTATTGTTATTACGGCCTTAACAATGTAAGAGACTGTACCCAAGTCGCTTAATACTTCAAAGTGAAAAATAGGCAAACTCTGGTCATTTAAGGCCTTATTAAGGCAGACCCCATCAATTAAGACTATTTCCAAAAGCATGCTCCTCAATGGTACTATCTAGCTATCATTACTTGGCAATCATATTGGGCTACTTAATACTTCTTTTATATGAAAGAGAAGGACCGTAAGTCACTTAAGACCCCAAATCTGAAGCGAACCCTTCTCGAGATATCCACTATCACTCTAGATTATAAATATGGAATCTCATTAGGTTACTTCTTTCGATAGGGAGGCGGGCCTTTCAACCACTTAAGAGCTCAACACTGAAGTAAACCCTTTTAAAGAACATCCTTATTTATTTATCTGGAATCTCAATAAGTTACTTAATACTTCCATTTAGGAGAGAGGCGGACCCTATAGCAACTTAAGAACTCAAACCAGAAGTAAACACTTATGGAGATATTCCTCGACGCTCCTAATTCGAAAATTTGAAACATTTAATACTTTCCAACTAAGAAATTAAGCACAGTCTCTCACGTCATCACGGGTCCTAAGGTTAGTGGTATCTCACATCAGTAGTAAGTACACCCGACTGCGGTAGCCTTAAAGCGAAGGATAGTCTTCCATCGAGTGACCCTACCGACCTCGCATTACTGACCCACTAAATTCAATTAACCATCCTATGTCTTTACTTATATTACCTTTGGTAGACATTGGACTAAGCGTACTAATTTCCTTTTTTATTTAAGGCAATAAGATTTACCCTAAATATTTATCTACCCATAAATCCCCCTTTTAATGCTTATAAGTCAATTTGTCCACAAAATCCTAATGAACATTTCCTAAAACATTCATATATGATTACTAATTTCAAATTAGTAACCTTTTATATGTATTCCATTTTTATCCGTCCCATTAATCCATTTACTTTATCAAATTATTGCAACTCCCATATTTATTACCATTTATTGGAGTTACAATCTTTTAAATTCTTTTTCCGTTAGTTAATTATTCTAAACACGAATATTATGTACAAGCGTCGTTATTTAGCTTTTTATTTAATTATTATAAGTGCAGTAAATTGCTTACTAATATTTAATTTTATCTAATATGTTCCGGCTATATCTCTTCACTAGAATATTCTTTTTCCATGTTAAATTGTTGGAATCAATCCAAAAAGATTACCTGCTATAATTTTCATAAATTAGTCCAAAATAAAAGATTTATCTTTAAAAGATTAAATTGTTTGAAATTGCAAGGAATAATCATTTCTTTTTATTACTAAAATAGATATTGTAAACTATAATGAATTCATACTTTTCACATCATTTTCTCTTTCTATATATTTCTTGTTAGATCAAACGCTATATTTTTCTAAAAGGGAAAAAATCAAACTAATTTACAAATATTAAACAAATCTGAATTCCAACATAGAAAAATTTACATTCCAATAAGATTAGGGTAATAATCCAAATTTATAATATTATTAGACAACCTATTACAGATATGGAACTTCATTTAAATCAATATTTCAAATTCATACTTTTGTGACTAATTTCTAGATTAAGTTGTAAACAATGCTAAATCAATTCATAAACAAGAATATGTAGGCTATATTTACTATATTCAGATTATATTCAATTAATTGCTTACAACATCATATACAATTATCCAATTTGGCACAAAAATCAAATAAACACCAATGAGATAATTTTCACATTATAACAATCTATAAGATTTTCTACTCGCCTTTTAAAAGTGATTCAAATCTCGAGATCTGAAGTGGAACCT
Organism: Allium cepa; assembly: GCA_030765085.1. NCBI lineage: Eukaryota > Viridiplantae > Streptophyta > Magnoliopsida > Asparagales > Amaryllidaceae > Allium > Allium cepa. The sequence continues at coordinate 992,595,248 of CM060945.1, read as the reverse complement.
TTGATTCATTTCCAAATCCTTTTTAATCCAAGTGATATGTATAAAAGGGTACATACATACATTAAAATTATAGATCTGAGAAGAGATTTAGAATAGGGAGAGAAATTTGATACATACATACATACATACATACATATATATATATACACACATACATGCATGCATACATACATACATATATATATAAATTACCCCAAATACACATATGGTCGATTCTCTTCTCTTTTACTTTTTATTATATTTTACTCTTGATTTTATGAATGTACAAATATTTTATCTTCATAATTTATAAAGAAAGTGGAGAAGAAGAAATGGCAGAGCTTCGCTACTACCTCCATAAAAATATGAGAAGAGAAGGGAGGGCTAAGCCTGAATTTATAGTCATTAGAATCAGCCACAACCGTTGGATTTAAAATACTAAATCCAGCCTGTTGTGACTTAGGCTAACCCTAGCCGCTTGAAGGCGGCCGATCAACCACCCTAGGAGCACTTGTCGAACGTTAAAGGTCGACCGGTCCCAATGATAGGTTGGCCTGTGGGCCCAGTAGATTAATTATAAGTGTTAATTTTTCTTATTTAATTATTTTCTTTCAGAATCAGTTTTCGTCCATAACTTCTTCATTTGGGCTTCGACCGTAAAACTCCAAATATAAAAGTTGCTCAGAATTTCACCACAAACGCAATGGTGCAAGTTTCATGGTCAAATTCTACCATTTGCACAAATTTCATTTTTAAAGCCTAATTAAATAACTAACTAAGTAATTAAATAACTAATGCCACATTACGGGGTGTTATATTCTCCCCCTTTAAAAAGAATTTCATCTCCGAAATTTCATTAATAACTAAGTCGTGCTTTTGGCTTCTAATTATTCTAAACTACGCAACCAATGAGTGTACATATTTTTTTTGAAACCAAACGTGCGTAAGTGCATAGTGTGAATGATTCTAAATCAGATCCTCCTACATGAATTCATTTCTTTTGATAACATTTTCGAAAAAATATAATGCAAACAACCTACATATATACTGCTAGATTTATATGTATGTAGCTTTTGGAAAAATCTTTTTAACCAAAACCCCAATACTCCTATAAATAGAAGTATAAAACGTAACCAATTTTGTATCCACTTCTACTATCCAATAATCTAACGCATCGAAAAACCACTTCCTAAATTTTATTCCTATGTTGGAAAAAGGAATTTAGATAGAGAATTTAACATTCTTACCATTCTACAATCTTCATATTCCTATAGTATAGTGAAAATTTTCTCGCTGCCCCAGATGTACTCCGAATTTTTCACATACAAAACACATAAGGAGGCTTATTTTCAAGCTCAAAGCCAGAATTAAGTCTAAAATTAGACTTAAGCGCATCGTCGATAAGGTATGGAAGTTGAAATTCCAAGGCTAAAATGGCTTTTCCCTTGTTATCGCTTGCATTTATCACATCGTTGACTCTAACGCACCGCTAAATCCACAAATCCTAACCCGATTTGTCTTTTCTAAGCCTAACTTGTGGCCTTCAAAACCAAATATTTCACAAAGTCTTTCTCACTTTTCAAATTTGGACGTTATTTGGAAATAAAATCCCAAAATATTTAGACGCACATTTTCTCTTGAATCAAATTTTGGACAGAAACTCTAAAAATAATTTAAGAGTCAAAAATAACTAAAACACAAAACCTTTATGAAAGGGAACTGGTCGAATCAAGGGGAAAATTTTCAAAATATTTTCCTTCTCAAATTTTTTGATAAATCAAGCCACAATTTAAGCTTTGTCGAAAATCGGTTATGCACTGAGTGCACAAACCAAATTTAAAAATTCTATAACTAACATTTGCCCAAAAATATGAAATTTTATTTATAAATGTCAATGCATCCATTATTTAAAAAATTTAGCCTTTAAGGAACATGAGCAATAATCCTTAATATCAAAATAACTATATCATATCCTTCGCTAAAATTTTCAACTATTCTAAACTTTCAGTTTTATATTACTTTTACTATTAGTTAAGTGACTTTATGAGGTTCTCATGTTTATATTTCTTCTCTACTATGCATATATAGGAGTGGTTTGTATATCCAGAAACAATAGCATAAAAAATGAATAGAAACTCGTAATATCATGCATGCCATTTATAAGAGACAACCAACAGTTACAACCCAAATAACCTAAAAGAAAAGAACAAATCTTGGAAGGGAAAGACAACAACACCATACATCCTAAAATAATGCCTATAGACTATGAGATGCCTTTCTCCATGATTGGAGGTCGATCAATTGCTGCGATCCTTGAATTGTCATAGCATGATAGTTATACATCCAATCTCGTGCCGAGCGCTACCGGTGTTGCTGACGACTTTGGAATTGCCATCTTTCTAAGGAAGGATCTAATGATGGTTGAAGGAACCTTCTACTGAATTGCTTCTCTACGGAGTTTCACCCGTAATACCTAAAGACGAAAGTGGATAGATGAAAATATGGAAAGTGACATTGTGGAGTGCCAATCCTTGGTCAATAATTGAATCAAAAGGGTGCGAGTCCAATTAACGGCGATGCCACCAATAATAGCATAGTTGGTCTTCCGCACCATAGGATAAACTCGGTCGTAACTACCCATCTTTGGGATGACATTGTGCCGAATGATGCACATAATCATATGGACGGTCAGATGTAAATTTTCCATTTTCCAAACACCGATATCATAGGAAAAGATCTACTACAAAATCTTTGAGTTAGCCACTTCAAAGTCATCCAAGTCCACGGCCTTCGTGGAGGCCTCCAAAATCTTAGCAAGATCATCACTAGTCAACTAAATCAAGACATCAGCTCCTAACAAATCAAACTATTGCTTCCATTGAAAGGCAGATGCAGCGTGGGTAACATTCTCGCTCAAAAGCCTCAAAGAAGAGGATCGGTGCAAATCTTATCACGATGAATAACTCTTCCAACCTAAAAGTGATGAAACCTTCTACTTATTCTGGTCTAGTTAGGTGGCATGTTGAGGGTTGAGACCATAATCGTGCGAGGAGAAACCAGTAGCGCGAAAAGGTGTTTTGGGTTAAGAAGTGGTTGGAGGGAGGAAATAAGGTTTAGATCTAGAGTGATGGTGGGGCAATCTAACATGCAAAACCAACGCGAGGGGGACGTGAGGCTGCCGTTTCTAGGGAAAAATGACATTGCCTAAGGAAGGAACGAAAGAGAGAGGCTGATACTTGGATGAGGGTGGAGGATGGAGATTGGGTTCGGCTTGTTGAGGAAAGATGAACGAAAGAAGGCAACTGGAGAATTCGAACGCGACTTTTATATTTCCGTTCCAGGTTCAAGTTGTGCCAAAACTCATTAACTAGTAGACCATTATAGGTTTACTGCTAGGTGGTCAGCCACTAAACGGGCTTTGCGTGTCAATTGAATCTAGACCCAATTAGAGTTGGATTAAATGATAATAATCATTTTGCGCCGTCTCTTTCGATTCGGTACGATCCGAAAAATTCTTGTCCTCATCACGGTAGTGTCAACGCCTACAGCCTAGTCCCGAACCATGCCCTAGCAATTCACAGTAGTCCCAACAAACCTGTTGCGACCAACAACAATTCCAAAAACTCAAAAATATTCCAGTTGCTATTTCCTGCCTATTTCGCATGTAAATATTTCTTCCAATGGCTGGTCGCTACAACAACACTTCAAACTGCATACCCTAATGAAATTGAGTGTTATTCCTATTTTGTCTGTAACTTAAAGAGATAAAATATAAATCCTCGATTTTATAAACTGAAAAATTACTGAGCTAAATATATGCTCTTTTATACTTGTTTCTAAATAATATAAACCATTTCATACCAAAACTTCCCTTAAAAGTCAAACTTATATATATATATATATATTATAGGATTTTCAAAAACCTTTTTAAAACATAAATATTCAAAATTGGAAAACTATTTCCTTGCCAAAAATCAATATCAAGCCTTTACCGATATATATATAAATATTTAATGATTTAAAGAATTAATCAATTATAAACTAAGAATTTATTAATACGACTAACTTAGTGCTATACATGTTTATTTGAAAATTAAATTTCAAAACTTTCCCAAAAAAAATTTGCAAAATAAATCTTTGGGAAAAGAAATCATTTGAAACCCTTTTTTAAAATCTAAGCCATTTCCGAAATATACTTTATAAAAATTCTCTCACAGGTTATAGACTAAGGAATTGACATTAATTATTCAAATAAAAACCCGATTTGCCATCCAAGAGGTGATCAATGAATGTATCCTAGCAAAACTTGCTTTCGGACAACAGCAACATACAGACTCTAATTTCCCGTGAAACGGGCTTCTATAATACTTTCAAAAAGAGAAATATGAAGCATGCTTCTATAATAATTTCCCGTGCAGCGGGCTTCTATAGCAACCTCCAAACTCATTTTCCACTTAATACTTCTAAATATGAAGCATGCTACTATAAAACTTTTAAAAGAGAAATATGCAGACTCTTCCATTTAAGACCTTAATCAAGGTAGACCGCATCATTTAAGACATATTCCCAAGGTAGTTTCCTAACAATTTTGTAAATGGTCAATGCGTCTTAGCTACAAGACCTCTAACCACTATTTAAGGCTTCCGACATTTAATGTTCGACTATTACCGCATATATCGTCGATAAAATCGTAGCCATATAATAAACAGTACCCAAGCCACTTAATACATTTTATTGAAAAATAGACAGATTCTAGTCATTTAAGACCTTAATTAAGGCAGACCCCATCATTTAAGACCTATCCCCAATCCGTGCTCCTAAATGGTACTATTGTTTTTACAGCCTTAGCAATGTGAGAGACCGTACCCAGCCGCTTAATACTTCCAAGTGGAAAATAGGTAAACTTTGGCCATCTAAGACCTTATTAAGGCAGACCTCGTCATTTAAGACCTGTTTCCAAAATCGTGCTCCTCAATGGTACTATCTAGCTATCATTGCTTGAAAATCTGAATGGGCTACTTAATACTTCTTTTATAGGAAAGAGGAGGACCTACAGTCACTTAAGACCCCAAACCTGAAGTGAACTCATCCCGAGATATCCACAATCACTCTTAATTATAAATATAGAATCTCATTAGGTTGCTTCTTTCGGTATGGAGGCGGATCCTTCAGCCTCTTAAGACCTCAATAATGAAGTAAACCCTTTTTATTAGGCATCCTTATTTATTTATTTGGAATCTCAATAGGTTACTTAATACTTCCATTTAGGAGAGAGGAGGACCCTGCAACCACTTAAGACCTCAAACCAGGAGTAATGAAGATATTCCTCATCGCTCCTGATTTCAAATTTGGAAGATTTAATACTTTCTAACTAAGAAATCAAGCCCAATCACGTCGTCACGGGTCCTAATATTAGTGATATCTCACATCTGTAGTAAATATACCCAACTGTTGGTAGCCTCAAAGTTAAGGGTAGTCTTCTATCGAGTAACTCTACTGACCTCGCATCACTAACTCACTATGTCCAATCAACCATCCCAAGATTTTACTTATATTATCTTAGGTAGATATTGAACTTACCATACTAATTCCCTTTTTATATTTAAAGCAGTAAGATGTACCTTAAATATTTATCTACCTATAAATCCCCATTTAATGCTCATAAATGTTAAATTTGTCTATAAAACCCTAACAGACATTTTCTAAGACATTTATGTATAATTACTAATTTCAAATTAGTAACCTATTATATCTATTCCATTTTTATCAGTCTCATTAATCCATTTACTATATCAAATTATTGCAATACCCATATTTATTACCATTTATTGAAGTTATAACCTTTTAAATTATTTTCCTATTAGTTAATTATCCTAAACGCGAATATTACATGCAAGTGTCGTTATTTAGATTTCTGTTTAATTATTAGAAGTGCAGTAAATTACGTACAAATATTTACTTTTATCAAATATGTTCTGATTATATATCTTCACTAGAATATTCTTTTCTATGTTAAATTGTTGGAATTATACTAAAAGGATTATCGTTAAAATTTCCATAAATTAGTCTAAACAAAAGATTTAACTTTAAAAGATTACATTGTCAGAAATTACAAGGAATAATCATTTCTTTTTATTACCGAAATAGACAGTGTAAACTATAATGAATTCATACTTTACACAACCCTTTCTCTTTCTATTAGCATATATTCTTTGTTAGATCAAACATTGTATTTTTCTAAAAGGGAAAGAAATTATATAATTTACAAATATTAAACGAATTTAAATTCCAACAATTCCAACATAGAAAAGTTTACATTCCAATAAGATTAGGGTAATAATCCAAATTTATTACATCATTATACAACCAATTTTAGATATGGTGTAAATTTCATCCAAATCAATATTTTAAATTCATACTTATGGGACTAATTTCCAGATCAGGTTGAAAACGATGCTAAATTAATTTATAAACAAGAATACGTAGGCGATAATTACTATATTCAGATTATATTCAATTTATTTCCTATAACTCATATGCAATTATCCAATTAGGCATAAAAAGTAAATAAACACCAAAAGGATAATTTTCATATTATAACAAATTATTTCTCACTCACCTTTTGAAAGCGACATAAATCTCCAGATCTGAAGTAGAACCTTTGATTCATCTCCAAATCCTTTTTAAACCAAGAGATATGTATAAAATGGTATATATACATATTAGAATTACAGATCTGAGAAGAAATTTGGGATAGAGAGAGAAAATAGATACATATCATATATACATACATATATATAAATTACCTCAAATACGCATATAGTTGATTCTCTTCTCTTCTCCTTTTTACTAGATTTCCACTCTTCTCCGATTTGTATGAATATACAAATATCTTTTTTTCATAATTTATAAAGAAAGTGGAGAAGAAAAATGGCAGAGCTTCGCTACTGTTTCCATAAAAACACGAGAAGAAAAGTGAGGGCTAGACATAAATTTATAGGCGCTAGAATCAACTAGAACCATTCAATTTAAAATATTAAATCCGGACCGTTGTGGCCTAGGCTAACCCTTTCCACCTAAAGGCGACCGGTCGACCGCCCTTAGAGTACCGGTCGACCGCTAAGGATTGACCCGTCCCAATGACAGGTCGGCTTATGGGCTTGGGCGATTATTTATAAATGTTAATTTTTCTTATTTAATTAATTTCATCCCTAATTTGTTTTTCATCCATAACTTCTTCGTTTGGACGCCGATTGCAAAATTCCAATTATGAAAGTTACTCAGAATTTCACCACGAACGCAACGGTGCAAGTTTCATGATTAAATTTCATTGTTTGCACAAATTTCATTTTCAAAGCCTAATTAATTAATTAACTAACTAATTAAATAACTAACGTCAAACTAAGGAGTGTTACACTAGCGATATGACGTTGATGTTGTATTGGGGCATGGTGAGGGACAAGATTATATCGTGGAATGTAGAAGATAAATATGCCTCTTGTCCTTTGTTCTAGTTTCGCAAACTTATGTTTTGGAATCCAACTTTGGTTCATCATTAAAAATATAAAAGTAAAAGTAAAATAAGAAAATGCAGTAGAACTTTACACTTTTATGCAATTTTAATAGTAGAAAAACTAATAACATTTTCATAATACCAAGGGTCTTTCCAGTGGGGATGGATTGAAAGCAACTCATGCCCAATCGATCATCCTTTGCCACTTTCAGGCTGCCAAATCCGAAGCTTCATCACTTACTCGACCTTACAAATGTCAAATAATTAATTATCTATATGTATATGCACAAGGTATTAAATACCATCATTATCTACTTATGTCGTATTCGTGTGTGCGCGCGCACGCACATACGCCTGTCCAGCTAAAACCCCGTAAAATTCCTTATCACGGAGCATAGTATTTTTCGACCGCTACGTTTTTCAATATAGGCTATTAAACAATACCTCTGCTTTAAGCCTCGCTATGTGCGGCTAAATCGCTAAATCAAGACTTTTTAGCATCTGTTTTAGCAACATTAATATAAAGATATTGATTTTAGTTCTCTATTAAACCAAATCATAAAAACTAGTTGAAGACCTTATTTTAGGGTATGTGTGCTCTATATTAGTTAGAAATCTATTGTAGTTACCAAATCCGGACTACCAGATTTACAAGTACTAGAGGCAGCAAATTAAAGACTAATTAAGAATTATGCCCCTAATATCATTCATCAAGGGCAAGTAAATTTTTGGTCCATAATATTAACAGGGCCGGCCATTATAACGCCCCTATCTATACAAGTACGAAGGCACGTCCGGTGGACGTGCATAAGGCAAACTTGTGTAAAATTGGTTGGTTGGGAAGAAAACTATGTTAAATGTCCACTTTGAAAAAAAAATTGCTATATGAATTCATTTTGTTGTCAAATCTTCGTATTTTGTCAATGTTTCATTTTGTTGCCAACTACCTCAATTCAATGAGCAAGCATGTTTCTCCATCATGCTACTGCTCATTATTTTACCCATCGCTACTGTTAAAAAAGAGAATTCGATGAATAGAATTTCCACGGTTTCTTTTTGAAATTCCTGAAATACCCGCTTCAATCTCACTGTTGGTTTACAATCTCAACCACCATTCTCTTACTGAACACTCATCAATGGATTTCACTATCAATTTGCAAGCAACACCACCACCAACTACTTGAAATAAAAACAGTGTGACCACCAAAGATTTTGCATTTATAGCATATCTCCATCCATTAATTATTTATTGAATAAAAACTGAATATCCTTAGTTGTTAAATGCACGTATGTGTGATGTATACTTGTATATAAAGTTATTTTTACTCAAAGTTGCATGGACTGTAGAAATCAATATGCCAGACCGGTATGACATAATTAAAAACTTCAAATAATTTTTTTTCTACGTATGTCTATTTATGAGCCTAAAAACTGATCTTTTACACATGGTAATATATAGAGACATTAGTAAAATAAGTTAGTATAGATGCAATTTTTACATCAACTAAGTGTTTATAGAAGACAATTCAGTTGAGAATTTAGAACAGTGAGTTTAGAACAGCCAGAAGACAATTAGAATGGTGGACTTAAAGCATAGCAGTATTACGGGAAAACTGACAAAGTGTGAATGAGAAAAAAAATATTAGCACATAAATGCAAACGTGTATATATATACACACATGTACGCACAGACATTAGTAAAATAAGTTAGTACAGATGCAATTTTCACATCAACTAAGTGTTTGTAGAGGACAATTCAGTTGTCAATTTAGAACAGTGAGTTTGGAACAGCCAGAAGACAGTAAAATGGTGGATTTAAAGCATGGCAGTGTCACGGGAAAACTGACAAAGTGTGAACGGGAAAAAATATTAGCACATAAATCCCAAAGTATATATATGTATATACGTATGTGTGTTAAGAAGTTCGATATATTAATGTTTTGGGAGGTGTAGTTTTAACTGTGTAAATTAGTTTCTTAACTTTGTTGGCTATAAATGCTCTAGCAAATTTAGACAGCCTCCTAAGCCCAAATATTACAGAAAATATAGGCTATGCTGAATAATAGTCATCCTATTATTATGAAAGAATACAAATAATTAACAGTAAACTGCTTTGTGAATCTGTGATACCAATGGAGCTAAAGTTGTACTCTTGCCGCCACTATGTTTGGGGAAAAAATACAATTGTAAATGAATCGTGAAACTGCATCGTCAAACTGGAATTCTTTTACTTAACATATTTTTGTTGCACAATTCAATGATTACATGAAGGGTGAGAAAAATATAACAAACTTTGATTACCCAACTGACCTAGCATAAGCTTACATTACTCATGAATAATATATCTTTTATTTTATTTTACTATCAAATATTCAATTTTTAAGGTTAACAAATGTTTAAAGGAGCAATAACGTCCAAAGGAGACTTTATTTAACATGGTAAAATGGTGGACATTTACTTCATAGCTGTTTTACAAAGTCAAATCCTCAATCGCCACTTACTCTTTTTAGAAGATTGCTTATAGTTACCTCTTCAGTAAATAGTTATAAGCTCCAAAAAGTCAGAAAGCATAACCAAAATCTCTCGTGGGCCCCACAACTGCCTTTGATGAATCAGAATCAGAATCATTCATCTCACCACGCGTAGCTTATGATGCCAGAGGTTTGTACTTTGGAAACTTGTCCACTTCCTGTAAAAATGAGCTAGAACATAGACCTAAAATTCTCAAATGGAACCGTCGGAGGAGAGGGTAATGACTTAATTGTATCGCCCTGGTTGCTAGTGCTGCCAATAACCATCAATGTGGAGAGTAATGTATGCGAAGTTTGGTTTTTCCTTGAAAATGATAGTGGCAACATATTCCTGGTCAACTTCCTCCACCTTAGAGCTATGCAGGTAATTTTAGAAAGGAAAAATATCAGTGGTGAAAAAATATACTTTATGTAAGGTAAGTATAAACTTTTGATGTTGTACGATAATTTTTGATACGTCTGTCTATTTACATCCATTTGATCGTGCATTACAACTGTGTGATTTTAAAAACATGGATTGAAGGTATCAACATGTGTGTTACAATATTTGTTGACACCTAGTAAATTAAAGGGACACCAAGCAACAATTACTAAAATGTGATAACATGTTAAAACCAAATTCTTATAGGTTCACGCTCTTGTGACTTGCGATAAATTTAGACTTACAGTCTGAATCATGCCAAATAATTTTGGAGTAAACTTGATCTATGTGATAGACCTAAAGAAACTTCAGAGCTTTTTTTTCATAAACTAAAAAAAAGTTCAAGTGGATTAACAATAATCAAGTAAAACGAAAATGCAAGATACACACATAAATACATGTTAATTCTATTCGCATGGTCTACTCCACTAAATAACAACTCAAGAAATTTTATCCTTAGTGATGACATAATGAAGAAACATATAGTAAACTTGTAAATTCAACCCAATGAATAAATGTCTTGGATGAAGTTCTACCTCACGTTTCTCTAGAAATATCTTATAATTTCATAATATATCTTGGATGAAGTTCTACCTCATGTTGCTCTAGAAATATCTTATAATTTCATAATATATCTTGGATGAGCTGAATAAATGATGTGATCGAATGAATAACCGACTAACCTTTGAATATGTTCACTTATGCCAAAGGATAGGTAGATCCAACGTGGTTATCCTATCAACTGAATTTCTTTTTAGTTTGTTGCCAAGCGTGAGCATATCCAACAAATTCAAATATACATAACTTCATGTGTTATTCAATATAAGCCACTGAAGGTACAAATAACAAACTTTATTACTAATTAGATACATAAAGTGATATAAACTCCACATATGACAACCAATAGTTTTACCTGTGTGTTGCGGATATTTTTGTCAAATTTGAGCATATTGAGAATATTAGACATAGGTAACTCATTATATTTAACAAAAATTCACTCATGAGTTACAATCATAATCTATTCCATCTGATTTGCAACCGAATACCTTTAGCACCACAAAGCAAAACCACCGCGGTCCACTGTCGACACTTCTATCTCCACCACGCCTTAAACAAACAAAGCCATCGTAGCCTCCGATGCCCACATCCACCTTGAACCTGCAACTAACTTCGCCAATCACCAGATCTGGACCTAAGCATGCCAGATTTGAAGCCAAACCATACCCGAATCCCTACCTCTCCAAAGCAAAAAATCGAAGATCCCTCAAAATTAGGTTACCTAAATCATAATTTGTTAGCTCGTCGATTTACACCTGTAACCGTTGAATTGAAAAGAAAATCAACAAGGAGATACGCTGTATTTCAGTGCCAAGCATCACCGGGTTAGAGGTAGAAGAGAGCACAGTCCAGACATGAAACCGGGTCGAGCCTTTTCCGCTAATACTCGATTTTGAGCACCCGTGTTCCGATATGAATAGCATATCGATTTAGTTTGTAGAAGAAACGGAAGAAGGAGAATTTTGTGAGAGGCGATTGGAGCAGAAGACATTGGAACGAGAAAATGGGGATAGCAGAAAGTGGGAAGAATTATTGACGAACAACTGAAATTTTAGTGGGGATTAGAGCGTGGGTAGGACAAAGGACAGATATGCCCTCATTCCGTTTTTTGTATTTAGTTTTGTCGATAGTATGTCAATGGGTTGTTTGGGAAGTTTGAAAAAGCTTCACCATAGCAAAGTATTTACATGATTAGTAGAGATTACTCATGCAGAACCAACACATGGCGAACATTCCAAAATAAACAAATTCCTCTCCCACTTTTCTTTTCGCTCCTTGTCACCATCCCAAATTAATCAACCAGCTAAAATGAAATATCAAATAAAAGCCCTAACTACTCCTTCTAACCTCCATTGATTTTACTATAAACTTCCTCGTCGCCACACTATTCTCCGCAACCGTTTGATGAAATTCACTGTTCACTATTTTAAATCTCCACTGCAATGAGTGAACACAGCCGCTGCTTACTTCTTTCTCTCTTCTTCCGTCCGTTAGTTTTTTCAATCCAGGTGATTGATTCTCCTCTCCTAAATTTATATTTTAATCTATTCAGATTAGATTTGTTTCACTCCATTCTTATGCATAGATCTAAGGTTAAACTAAGATCTCTGCTACAATTTGCGTATTTAGTTTAGATCATATTATCACCTATTTATTAACAATCGAAGTTGTTTGCAGAAAATTAATTATTCCTTTTTTCATACTGGGATGCTAAATTTAGGTTTTTCTGATCCCATACTCTCTGTGTTTGTTGCCAATGATTTTTTTTTCATTAGGTCTTATGAAAGTAATTGTAGAAATAGTATAAAATCTACTATAATATTAATGAATATTGAAATGATACACGTCTGTGGGTACCAGAATGACATAACAAGCTATTGCCGAACAAAATGGGTAAGTTGCACTTAACAGAATGCTCAAATATAATTTAAGAGGTAGACGATTTATTTTATATAGGAATCTATTATATAATATGAAGTGATAAATAAATTTAGCGATATAACCTGAAAGCTATACTCATAAAAGTTAATATACTTCAGTCTCTATCATGACAGAAAATTCTCGGAATCTCACAACCAAGTGAAATGATAATTTTAATATGGATTTTCTCTCTCTCATTTTGACCTCATTTTTAAACTTATTATCGCAAATAGCCCAGATTTAAAACTAATATCAAATATAGTCCTGTTTGCACTGGCGCCAGAAAAAAATTTATACCGACGACTTTGAAAAGCCGCCAGTGCATTTTGGCCAGTTAAGCGCCGAGCTGGCCAAAACATGGCTATATTTGATATTAGTTTTAAAACTAGGCTATTTGCGATAATAAGTTTAAAAACGAGGCCAAATCGAAAAAATATATTTTTAATATAGGTAAAGCTGCTACATGCAAATGACATAGTAGAGACAAAGGGAAAAGAACTTTATGGATGTTATTCATCACCCAGGAGTATGGAAAATAACGCAAGTTATGTTACTTAGATTGTTCATTAACAACTTAAATTGATCTATCAAGTTAAATTTATAAGTATAAAACCGTTGCATGTGTTCTTTTTGCACCTTCAATGACAAAATTTAACCAAAGTTTCAAATTAAACTATCAAAACACTTGAATACTCAATGACAAAATTTAACAAAAGTTTCAACTTAAGCTATCAAAAAATTGAGTACTGACTTAATACTAATAAAAGGTTGCAGCTTAACATTATTACTTTTTAATTATTTATGAAAAGACTGCTCCCGCCGAGACTCTTCATGGTAGAACTTCCATCTAAGATAAATAAATAAAAAAGGATATTTATTTTATTTTTTCTATTTATTTAGCGCTACTTTAAGTTATAAATTAAAAAACCTTTGAGTTGTTCTAGCAAAGTTATACCCGTATAGTCTTTAGAAGCTGTTGTTACCAGGAAAATGCTGATATGAGGTTAACCCCACATTCTAAATTGGGAGGGGAGGCATAGTCAATGAACTTAAATAACTAACTTATTCAAATAACTAACTACCTAATCCAATGTTTATGATCATGCAACCTCATAGATTTTACGCAAGTTTAACCTTAGAATAAGGGGCCTTTTGTTAAAAAATATTAACTAATCATAAATGATCATATTTCTTAGTAGTTTAATATTTATGTTACTGATATACCACGCTATCTTGAAAACTGCTAGATTGGAAAGTCCAACCTGTTCAGAACTTACTGTTCACAATAATAGTGCAAATAGAGAAAACTCTGAGGTGATAAAGACAGCTGAAACTAATGTCGTGCGTCTAAAGGATGATTTATGTAAAGCAGACCGTTGGATAAGTCCATTCAGAAACCTTTCTTGGTTTCCACACTTTAGTTCGACATGCATTGAGCAATGTAAGTTATTTTAATCCATTCACATTGCTGATTACATGTATAATATATCATCAATCTACCTTCATGAAGCTAAGGAGTTTGGCATGATAAAGCCCTATCTTTTACTTTTTGTAAATCAGATGCTTGGGAAAAAAGATAGAGTTGGCCAGAATGTCAAATCACCACCGACAATTCTATCGACAGGTATGCAATATTCATTCATAATAATCATTTACATCATATAATTATTTTAAACAACTTTTCTATCAAATTTCAAGCTACATTGTAATGTGATCTCGAATTTAACGAATGAGAAAATCTCACTGTGAACAACCTTTTTAAAATGCATATTTGATACCGTGCAATTAAATTGAAAATTACTTTTGTACTTTCCACCATGCGACCACATCTACCTAGACCCCATTACCTCTTGCACTTCTCTGCTCATCCAAATTCAACAAAATCTCCATCTTCTTTTAATTTCTTTAATTTATCTAAGGAATAAATCAATTGGTAATGTGAAAATTTTCCACTTCCGAAAGTTTTACTTACTGTTCCCATTTTTGGAGGTAATGTAACATCGAATTTCACTCTTATTAAGATTTCTTTGCGCATTCAAACAACAATCATATCATGTATAGTTAGTCTAATTTCTTGATTATTTTTTATGCAGAAAACGTAAGATTGGAGTTGGTTTCATGGCTTTTCATCAACTTATGGGAGGTAAGGGACTATTTTCCACGGTGCTGGCATTTCGGTATTAAGTAGATTATGGTTTGTTTTCATAAGGTGCTGGCATAAGCTAAGGGACAAATTTACCGCTACTGCAATAACAAGTTTGTCTTTTCTATATCTTTTTTGCCTTTATATTTGTACATTAACCTGTGCTACCTTGATCAGTAATTTGTAACATACTTATTTCTCATTGGAAAACGGCTATGCCGATCACGTTTCCAGTTAAATATTGCTAATAAAAAAAACCTAAAATAATTCTACTTCATACAATAGTCACTCTTTATTTCTGTACAAAATGCTGTTTACATAGCAGACAAACTATTTTTTCTATTGCATGTTCAAAACTATTGAAATGTGCATGCATTGGCTTACATCATTCAAATTGTCTAAAATATAAGCACCACAATCCTGCCTAATTTGAAATGTTATATTGAGTTTCAATGATATTGATTTTCAACAACAACGTGTGCCTCCACATCGGACAAATAACTGGCTGCATCATATGTGGAACATATCAATTTGGTCTTCTTCAAAGATTTTGATTCTAGCGAAGTTGAAGCATATTTCTTTAAGGAGAAAATTTTGTTGTACTTCTAGTGTCATGTCATGCATCAAAGGAAATGCTATTTTTCTTTTATGCTTTCCCAGATGAAAATGTATTAACATTTTTTCCGATGCCAGTAATACTTGGCCAGTGTTGTCATTTTACATTATTCTGTTCATTATATTGAATGTTACAATGTGTTCGTTTTGTTGAATAATATATATAATAATTTGTTGTTGCACGGTTAGTTTGCAGTATGGAAGTTCATATGATTTTATTATAATCTTTGTTTGATATTGTTATTTAATTATAGTGCTCATTAGAAATTCCTGTTTTTGTCAATGTCTGCGTTCACATCTGGAGCTTTAATGAAGCAAAAGATGCATTTGCTGTAAGTTTTAGAGGGCCTTATATTTTCCTCTAATATGTTGCAGTTTATTTCTTGCTTGCATGGCACATTACAGACTAGAGGCAAATTAAATGAACTATCTGGTATCTGCCCTTATATTTCTTTAGAGATGGCATTTTTTGGGGCAGAAGCTATTTTGCCTCTCAATAATAATAAGGGCAATTCAAGGAATTTTTTGCCCTCTATTTAGAACAAGAGGGACATCTATAAATGCCTTTTAAAGCTCCGCTTGGAAATTTATTTTATACCGGTTTTGACTAGTTTTGGACGGCTCTATATTTCAGGTGTTACTATAACTCTTGCTTGTTAGTTTTTTTTTATATCGGTTATTATTATAAAACCAACAAAAACCGATGTATTGTAATTTTCATGGTAATTCTCAATCCATCAAACTAGCGTGTTTTGAGGGGTTATAACTTTTTTTTTTCAGTTATGCCCTTCAGTAATTATATTGTAGAATTAATTTTTATAAAATATAATGATATATATGTAATATTACTTTCGTGGAAAATTCTCAAAACTAGCGTATGTTAAACTCTCAAGTGTACATTGATTGATTATAACAACAATTTCTGTAAACCAATCAAAACCGCTACGATCGTTGACGATTAAAACTGGTACTCTTAAAACCTCTAATAACCGGTATCAGAAAACTCCCAAGTGGAGCCTAATGCTTTTATTTTCAGTAGTGACATGATGTTAGAATGAGAATCATAATTATTTAGTTTTATATCTAATGAATCTTTTTGTACCTTTGTCATTTTTCGTTATATCTCATTTATCCTCGCTATAACTTTTTTCACTTACACCGCATTGGAGCCGACAAACATTTTATCAACACAAATACACACACATTAGCTTGATGAAATTGACTCTCAATTGGGTATTCCTGAAAAACCTGTAAGTAGCTTAAGGTGAATCAATAGATTATGTAAATTACTATCTATTTGAAACTGCTCATCGCTAGGATGAATTTCCATAGCTAGACCGATGTCCAACACGGAGTAAGACCTAACACTCCGAAAGAAAAAAACGAAAAGTGCATGGTGTTCCACCACCGCATGACTGTGCGTTCGAATTCAATAATGCTTTTGTTAACGGTAATTAGGTTTATTGTACAAGACAAAAATGTATGAAATAAAAAGAGCTAAGTAATTAATTACGTACCTAAAAAATCACCAAATCCTATTTTTTGTAAGAAATGTAGCAACAATCTTTATTAACAAAGATTTTTTGACACGTGCATATAAAAAACCATACATAATGATATAAAATCGTTAATTTTTAAATTTTTACATAGCTTTGATATGTGAAAGTTCAAAATTGTAAAGAAAAGTAATGTAAAAATTAAGTTGAGATTCGAATTTGAACCTGTGATATAATTTATATATCAAATTATTTATTCAGAAATGGATATTGTTTTTGTTTTGAGTGGGATTTGAACTTCTATTTTCTTATTCGTATATAAGGGCATTTTTGAAACTTCATAGTCAGAAAAATAAATTGATACTTTATTTCAATTATTAATAAAGATACGAAGGTGAAATATCCATGTGAATGAACAAAGACGACCTACCCAAACCTGGTTGATATAGAATAACTTTATTTATTTAGTTTAAATTCAAAACCACCATACAATTGTTATTTCATTCAACCATTCTACATTCATGAGTCAAACTTACTATGTTTATTAATTCAATTTAATTAGCATACATTAATTTTAATATAAATTTCATTCAAGTTATAAACAACCTTACAATGTTATCAATGACCGTGCTAATGTGTTGCTATTAGCTTGAGAGAATACAAAAATTGCTAGCTCCTTACCGGTCTCAAGTTTCAGGTTTTTATAGGTAGAATAGAATGAATGTTCAAGCAAAGGTCGCAGTTTAAGTTTTGCTTTACAGGGAAAAATGCAAAAGCTTCGTCAAAGAATTTAACTTAAATTGCAGTTACTCGGTTTGATTACCCTCTTTGGAAAAGCTTATAATTATTGTATGAGGTAAATTTTGAAAAGCTTATAAATGTTTTCCCTTGGATTTCGTTATGCATGGACATATAGTTATATTAAGTTCCTCTGTCGAGTCTACTTGGTATTCAAACCGAGCAAACAAAATTTTGAACTCAGTGGCATACCATAAACAGAAGCATGTTTTTGATCCTTTTGAGGTGGAAAACGAGCGAGGTTACAAAGAACTTGCTCAACCCTATGTTTTTCTTTTACCAGGAACGCCCACAAGTTCCTAAAATTGAAAAATGACGAAAGAAAAGTTTCTATTTAAAAATGTTATGAAAATTTGGTTTTTATTTTTAATTCTTGATTAACTTATGTTACTTTTGCTTCTGATTTCAATACTGGACCAGTCTTTTAGAAGTGTACAATTTGATTAAAAAATAAGTACATAGATTTATTAGTAGAGATTTTTTGTGCATGAGCTTTGAGAAGACATTTAGTCCAAAACTCTTTTTATCTTGCCTTAATTTTGTCAAGCATGTTTTATCTGCTCTCTTCTTTCCTTTAATTATCATCGTACCACTTTGTTTCGATTCGACCTTTAAATATTTCAACCACCATCAATTCAATGTGGATTTTTCATGTGTTTTAGGTCGATTACAGGGTGCGACGTGGGTTTAATAAGCTACCACCTGACGATTGGGGACGCTTCAAGGAGATCATAGATTTTGTCATTCTCATCGCTTGAATATACTTGAAGATGGATTTAATTGTGTAATAATAGCACCTTAATCCTGCCATTCATTCGACCAACTTGTCAGTTCTATTCAAATTTTAAAGCATCTAACCTACAAAACTCAACAAATCACCAGAAATCACATAACAGCTGAACCTTAGAAGATCAATTCGGGTTCGGTCAATTCAAGCGTTAAATCCGTTCTCATCCTTATTTGAAAACAAATAAACATCTGATATCCAAAAAATGGAACGTAGATGCGGATATGAGGGTATCCGTATTCGAAAATTATCCATTTGAATTTTGTGAAGATTATGGTTTATTTTATGTGTTTTAGTACAATGAAATATATGTATTTATTATTTTATTAAGTTAATATATTTTATTACATCCGTTTAATGCATATAACTACTCAATAACATTCGTTATAAACATATTTGTTGATTTTGCATACTTTTATAATCAATGAGATCGGAAAAAAAACATTAAACCAAAATTTTTATTTGTTTTTTTTAGTTTATTGACCGTTAGTCGACCGGATAATTATCCGATATCCGTTCGTATCTGTGCATGCGGATATTTGATATCAGGAAATAATTTCGAATGTGAGTATGGAGATCACACTATTCGCATCCGAAAGTATCCGTTAGGGTCTAGTTGGAGTTCTATTTGGTACAAATTGGAACTGTATCAAACATAAAGGCACCGGTTAGATTTTTACTGGACATAAATTTGCGAGCAGAATAGGCTCACTAGTGTTAGGATCGTTCAATATACTCCGAATAGGGTATTTAAAAAATTTCGTAAATAAACGGATAAACAATACGAAAACTTAAATGCGAAAAGTAAATGACATATAGATATGTTCAGTTCCATTCACTAACCCGTTAGTACCTGCTGTACATAAAGTTACACTAGAATTATACATCCGAACTCTTACAACATCTGTATATTTACACTGTCTGCTAATCCGAGTACACTAATCCTATGTCTTATGACGATGCACTATTTTTAACATCTAAAATCAATTATAACGACGTCAAAATACGATTACAACTAAAGTCAGATATTAAAGACCGTGAGCTGTGGATGAATAGAAAGGGAAGTCTCACGGTAGAATATATACATAAATCATTTCAACAATTAATATTACACAATTTGGATACATCATGTAATATACATTCTTCAATACATCAACCATTTAATTTAAAACAATTTTATAACTATGATACAAGAGATATACATGTGGATATGACCTATCCCAGATTCTTTGTTTCCTCCTTTACTTTCACATACAAACTTATGCATTTAAAGTCCAGCAAATTCTCGCTATAGCACATAGCGCTCTTTGATCGCTACGTTTTTTATCTAGTGCGATTAAACGATAGATCTGTTTTAAGTTTCGCTATTTTTCGATGTATCCGCTAAATCAAGGCTTTTTAACATCTGCTTTAGCAACATTAATATAAAAATATTGATTTGACTACTTCTGTTTTGAATCAAATCAACAAAGTTAGGGTAAAAACATAATTTTAAGGTATAAGTGCTCAAGATAAGTTAGAAATCTATTATAGTCATCAAATCATAGATGGTATAAATTATGATGGTCTTTAGTTTTGTTATATAAGATTAAACGATATTTCATTTTCCTACACAAATGATGTGAGAATGAGAATAAATTAAATTTTAGTATTTGGTTTTATATCTAATGAAGCTTTTGCACCTTAACTATCTTCCGTTATATTCTCGCTTTATCTCACTTATAATTTTTTACACCTCCACCGTCAAGGAACCGCTAAGCGTTTCAACCGAACAGTTACAAATTTACAAATACACAAATGTACATACAATAAAGGGAAAAAGTGTCAGCCGTGTTTGGATTGTATCGATTTCTATACATCTCGATCATAAGGAAACCGTGGACTATTGCATACAAAAAGACTGTCTCCATATCCTTTCGAGGTTAAACCCCACGCAGTTCTATTCATGCTCTTTTCCCATATCCAAATACTTGTTAGTGTGTAGTAGTCATCGCATCTATACAACCGATACAAGCAATGCTGGCAGAGAACATTACTACTAAGCATCACAATCAGACATCATCAATATGGGGGTAATGAGAATAGTAACGACATAGCCATCAAACATCGTAATATTACTCAATTACAACGCTTATTCATCAAATAGAAAAACGACACAAATATGCTTACATAAATACTAATCCAAAGATGATCAAAATAAAAGAGGTCCTAATGCAAGGAGACTAACTAAATTGTTTATTATTTGTAAAAAAACCTAAAGAAAGAAATATGAAACAAATTTGTAGTGCGAGTTGATATGAACCTGTGGTAAAATCTGCTAATGCACGGCTACATCGAAGGACCGAGTTATGATGGACAGTGCTGCAAAGAATTGAAGCATTTTAAGTGAGAGTGCTGAGAACTAAGCTATGCTGGATAGGCCGAGCACACTGTACTATGAAAACTACTTCAGTTTCTGGCTAGAATCATACTTTAGGTGCTGCGAGTAAATGGATGACGGAAAGGCCTGAAGCTAGTATAGAACTGGGCCCCATCTACCTAGACCCCATTACCTCTTGCACTTCTCTGCTCATTCCAAATTCAACAAAATCTCCATCTTCTTTTAATTTCTTTAATTTATCTAAGGAATAAATCAATTGGTAATGTGAAAATTTTCCACTTCCGAAAGTTTTACTTACTGTTCCCATTTTTGGAGGTAATGTAACATCAAATTTCACTCTTATTAAGATTTCTTTGCGCATTCAAACAGCAATCATATCATGTATAGTTAATCTAATTTCTTGATTATTTTTTATGCAGAAAATGTAAGATTGGAGTTGGTTTCATGGCTTTTCATCAACTTAAGGGAGTTAAGGGATTATTTTCCACGGTGCTGGCATTTCGGTATTAAGTAGATTATGGTTTGTTTTCATACGGTGCTGGCATAAGCTAAGGGACAAATTTACCGCTGCTGCAATAACAAGTTTGCTTTCTCTAAATCTTTTTTGCCTTTATATTTGTACATTAACCTGTGCTACCTTAATCAGTAATTTGTAACATACTTATTTCTCATTAGAAAACGGCTATGCTGATCACGTTTCCAGTTAAATATTGCTAATAAAAAAACCTAAAATAATTCGGCTTCATACAATAGTCACTCTTCGTTTCTGTACAAAATGCTGTTTACATAGCAGACAAACTATTTTTGCTATTGCATGTTCAAAACTATTGAAATGTGCACGCATTGGCTTACATCATTCAAATTGTCTGAAATATAAGCACCACAATCCTGCCTAATTTGAAATATTATATTGAGTTTCAATGATATTGATTTTAACAACGTGTGCCTCCACATCGGACAAATAACTGGCTGCATCATATGTGGAACATGTCAATTTGGTCTTCTTCAAAGATTTTGATTCTAGTGAAGTTGAAGCATATTTCTTTAAGGAGAAAATTTTGTTGTACTTCTTGTGTTATGTCATGTATCAAAGGAAATGCTATTTTTCTTTTATGCTTTTCCAGATGAAAATGTATTAACATTTTTTCCGATGCCAGTGATACTTGGCCAGTGTTGTCATTTTATTATTCTGTTCATTATATTGAATGTTACAATGTGTTCATTTTGTTGAATAATATATATAATAATTTGTTGTTGCACGGTTAGTTTGCAGTATGGAAGTTCATAGGATTTTATTATAATCTTTGTTTGATATTGTTATTTGATTATAGTGTTCATTAGAAATTCCTGTTTTTGTCAATGTCTGCGTTCACATCTGGAGCTTTAATGAAGCAAAAGATGCATTTGCTAAGTTTTAGAAGGGCTTATATTTTCCTCTAATATGTTGCAGTTTATTTCCTGCTTGCATGGCACATTACAGACTAGAGGCATATTAAATGAACTATCTGGTATTTGCCCTTATATTTCTTTAGGGATGGCGCTTTTTTGGGGCAGAAGCTATTTTGCCTCTCAATAATAATAAGGGTAATTCAAGGAATTTTTTGCCTTCTATCTAGAACAAGAGGGACATCTATAAATGCTTTTAGAGCTCCGCTTGGAAATTTATTTTATACCGGTTTTGACTAGTTTTGGACGGCTCTATATTTCAGGTGTTATTATAACTCTTGCTTGTAAGTTTTTTTTATATCGGTTATTATTATAAAACCGATAAAAAATGGTGTATTGTAATTTTCATGGTAATTCTCAATCCATCAGACTGGTGTGTTTTGAGGGGTTATAACTTTTTTTCTTTCAATTATGCCTTTCAGTAATTATATTGTCGAATTAATCTGTATAAAATATAACGATATATATGTAATATTACTTTCGTGGAAAATTCTCAAAACCAGCATATGTCAAACTCTCAAGCATGCATTGATCGATTATAGCAACAATTTATGTAAACCAATCAAAACCGCTACGATCGTTGACAATTAAAACTGGTACTCTTAAAACCTTTAATAACCGGTATCAGAAAACTCCCAAGTGGAGCCTAATGCTTTTATTTTCAGTGGTGACATGATGTTAGAATGAGAATCATAATTATTTAGTTTTATATCTAATGAATCTTTTTGTACCTTTGTCATTTTTCGTTATATCTCATTTATCCTCGCTATAACTTTTTTCACTTCCACCGCATTGGAGCCGACAAACATTTTATCAACACAAATACACACACATGAGCTTGATGAAATTGACTCTCAATTCGGTATTCCTGATAAACCTATAAGTAGCTTAAGGTGAATCAATAGATTATGTAAATCACTATCTATTTGAAACTGCTGATCGTTAGGATGAATTTTCATAGCTAGACCGATGTCCAACGCACGGAACAAGACCTAACATTCCAAAAGAAAAAACGAAAAGTGCATGGTGTTCCACCACCGCACAGTTCGAATTCAATAATGCTTTTGTTAACGGTAATCAGGTTTATTGTACAAGACAAAAATGTATGAAATAAAGCGAGCTAAGTAATTAACTACGTATCTAAAAAATCACCAAATCCTATTTTTCGTAAGAAATGTAGCAACAACCTTTATTAACAAAGATTTTTTGACACGTGCATATAAAAAACCATACATAATGATATAAAATCGTTAAGTTTTAAATTTTTACATAGCTTTGATATGTAAAAGTTCAAAATTGTAAAGAAAAGTAATGTAAAAATTAAGTTGAGATTCGAATTTGAACCTGTGATATAATTTATAAATCAAATTATTTATTCAGAAATGGATATTGTTTTTGTTTTGAGTGGGATTTGAACTTCTATTTTCTTATTCGTATATAAAGACATTTTTGAAACTTCATAGTTTGAAAAATAAATTGATACTTTATTTCAATTATTAATAAAGATACGAAGGTGAAATATCCATGTGAATGAACAAAGACGGCCTACCCAAACCTGATTGATATAGAATAACTTTATTTATTTAGTTTAAATTCAAAACCACCATACGACTGTTATTTCGTTCAACAATTCTACGTTCATGAGTCAAATTTACTATGTTTATTAATTCAATTTAATTAGCATACATTAATTTTAATATAAATTTCATTCAAGTTATAAACAACCTTACAATGTTATCAATGACCGTGCTAATGAGTTGCTATTAGCTTGAGAGAATACAAAAATTGCTAGCTCCTTACCGGTCTCAAGTTTCAGGTTTCTATAGGTAGAATAGTGAATGTTCAAACAAAGGTCGCAGTTTAACTTTCGCTTTACAGGGAAAAATGCAAAAGCTTCGTCAAAGAATTTAACTTAAATTGCAGTTACTCGGTTTGATTACCCTCTTTGGAAAAGCTTATAATTATTGTATGAGGTAAATTTTGAAAAGCTTATAAATGTTTTCCCTTGGATTTCGTTATGCATGGACATATTATATTATGTTCCTCTGTCGAGTCTACTTGGTATTCAAACCGAGCAAACAAAATTTTGAACTCAGTTGCATACCATAAACAGAAGCATGTTTTTGATCCTTTTCTTGATTAACTTATGTTACTTTGGCTTCTAATTTCAATACTGCACGTCTTTTAGAAGTGTACAGTTTGGTAAAAAAAAATAACAAAACAAAAATCTAATTTACATAGGTTTATAATTATGGACTTTTGTGCATGAGGTTTGAGAACAGACGCCTTTAGTTCATTACCTTAATTTTGTCGAGCATGTTTTATCTGCTCTTCTTTCCTTTAATTATCATCGTACTACTTTGTTTCGATTCGACCTTTAAATATTTCAACCACCATCAATTCAATGTGGATTTTTCATGTGTTTTAGGTCGATCACAGGGCGCGACGTGGGTTTAATAATCTACCACCTGACGATTGAGGACGTTTCAAGGAGATCATAGATTTTGTCATTCTCATCGCTTGAATATACTTGAAGATGGATTTAATTGTGTAATAATAGCACCTTAATCCTGCCATTCATTCGACCTACTTGTCAGTTCTATTCAAATTTAAAAGCATCTAACCTACAAAACTCAACAAATCACCCGAAATCACATGACAGCTGAACCTTAGAAGATCAATTCATGTTCGGTCAATTCAAGCGTTAAATCCCTTCTCATCCTTATTTGAAAACAAATAAACATCCGATATAAAAAAAAATGGGATGTAGATGCGGATATGAGATTATTCGTATTCGAAAATTATCCATTTGAATTTTATGTGTTTTAGTACAATGAAATATATATATTTATTATTTTATTAAGTTAATAATTTTTATTACATCCGTTCAATGCATATAACTACTCAATACCATTCGTTATAAAATATTTGTTGATTTTGCATACTTTTATAATCAATGAGATCGAAAAAAAAACATTAAACCAAAATTTTTTATTTGTTTTTTAGTTTATTGACCGTTAGTCGACCAGATAATTATCCGATATCCGTTCGTATCTGTGCATGCAGATATTTGATATCCGAAAATAATTTCGAATGCGAGTGTGGAGATCACACTATTCGCATATGAAAGTATCCATTAGGGTCTAGTTGGAGTTCTATTTGGTACAAGTTGGAACCGTATCAAACATAAAGGCACCGGTTATGTAACAGCCCAAGATTTTTACAAGCGCTGTATTCTTTTATTTATAAAACCTTGGGATTTATTATAATATAAATCTTTAATTTGATTAAATCATTTCCCAAAATTTAAATAAAAGACAAGGGTTTTGAAATTTCAACTTTGGTTAAAGATAACTCTAATTGGAATGTTAAAATTTTAATTTCTAAATCTTTTATATATGAATTATATATGTACAAGATTTACTGTGAGAATGTTTACTTATATTGGTAATAATATTTATTTCCCTTTTTGGTTCTTTTTAAAATAAATTATATTAAAATTAAGTAATAAATTTCTTAGAAAATGGTAAATAAATCCGAAAAATATAAACAAATTCTATTTTTAGTTAAATAATAACTTTCACAATTTACAGTGTAGTAATAAACCGTTGAATTACACGTTTAAAGGACGCGTTAATTGATAGGATAAATAACGTATAAGAAAACGTATGAAATTTAAATCCGTTATTTTCGTTATATTTGGGCATAAAGTATTGCGTCTGTTGCACGCATTTTAAATATATTTACTTTCTTTCTGATTTAGTAGAAGCGTTACCCACAAATTTATAACCGTTCACATTCTAATTGTAGTCTTTGTCCTAAATCAATTGTCGTGCACGTTTAAAGGAGGAAATTCACCATGCCTTGCCATTACTTCCATTTATTTAAAAACGTATATTTTTTTTAACTCTTCCAAAGAGCTGTTAATTTCTTTTAAAACTGGATTGAAACCACCGGAGGTTTCCACTTTCCTTTGCGTGAATAATTAACAATTATTAATTCATAGACGTTTCAAAATAATAAATATATTTATATTTTGTAAAAGAATTTAACCTTATTCGTTTACCATTTTGTTTCTTAGTTAGTAAGAAATAAATAAAATGTTAGATTGGATAGTAGATAGTGGATAAATAAGCTTTATAAAAGGCACGTTTCAAATTTACGTTTATACACGTTTTGTTTCATTGGGGTGTAAATAGTACGTATGTAATAAAATACTCTTTAGCATATACGAGTAGCAAATGAATAAAAACGTGTAAATTTAAATGCGGGAGTACGTTTGATTTAAATCTTGCGTCTAGAGTGAGCGTTTTAAATAATAAATTAATTAATTATAGCTGTTCAATGTATAGTACCATGAATACATGTGCAAACGTTATACTTTCCATTTTTTTCATTTGTTTTAAATTTGATATAAAACTTTGAATAAAATAACGTTCAAATCATTATTTATTTCTTACCTATCTTTCATCCCAATCAACGCAAGTTTTAAATCGTGTATATTTTTCCAATTTCATTTATGGTAAAAGCCGTTTCTTTTCGGATAGATTCCTTTCCCACTATACCATTTTTCAACACATCTTCTCTTGATAATAAATCACGTTCAAAATTTTTCTTTTACCGTCCCCAAAGCAATTTATATCTTGCCGTTACTTTTGCGTAATCCACGCAAATCTCCACTGAAATCAATACTCACTGAAATATGAGTTCCCAAATCTTTCTTGCCTAAGTCAACGCATAGCTCATTAATAAATACCAGTCACGAACACTTTTTCTTTATCTCATCTTTTGGACTTCGTCTCCTAGCTTGTGTGGAGCTTCAGGTAATGACAGGTATTTTCTTTCTTCTTCCTTTTATTTATTTTTCTTTTTCTTTGTTTTCTTTTACTTCACTCGGCTGCTCCACCTGAAGCTTTGAAATTCCATTTTCATTCTCCATCTTTTGCAAACTTTATGCCTAACAGTATCTTACTTTGTGAATTCTCGTGCATATAAAAAAAAATGAAAAAAGGGGAATCAATTTGCATAAGCACGGTGAAAAATGTAGATGGGTTATAGGCTGGATTTCGTAAATTTTCAACGTGGATACGTTGCATGTGAATAGGATATAGGCATGAGCCACCTAAGTTTAGCTTATTGTTTTTTTTTATCTAGCACGTTATAATATTTGGTTTTAATTTAAAAAAGAAAAATAACAATAACGTGCATAAATGGCGAGAATAGTAGTTGCGTGTTCAAAATTTTAAACCAAAGTTTCATCACCTTTTGCATTGTTGGAAAAAATAAGTGTGCGTGCACCACTTTTTGATCACAGACTTTATACTAAATTTTCCACTGTTCATTCTTTAGCATTCATATAATTCAAATAGAAATTTGGGCCGAGCTTTGAGAATGAGGTCAAGTCTTGGGTGGAGTGTTCGAGAAATTGTGGCAACCATCCTTTTATTTTAATCTCGTTCCAGTTGTTATTTAAAATTTTGATCGTTTTGAATTTCGCGTAATTAGTTATTCGTTTATCTTGTTCAAGATCTGAATCGGATTGGCTCATCTTCCAATCATTGATCGTGCCTTCTGTACGCTGTTCTGTTGTGGTCACTGTAATTTCGAATCAAAATCTTCAGCTTCGTAAAGGTGAGTTTTCTCACCTGACAAACGTACTTATATATATATATCTGTAAATTGATCACAAGTGTGATTGTAGAATAATTATTATTGTTATTTGACTGTGATATAAATTGATGAAAAAAAGAAAAAAATCCCGTTATTAAACCTATACATTATCAGTTATATTATATACTGTTTATTTATGCTGTTACACTATTTAGTTATTATTTATAGTTAATCACACTGCAAGTTCCCTGTAGAATAGAAATCGTCACAAGCTGAAATGATAGGCCTGAACAATATTTATTTCTTTTATTTATTTAGTTTATTTTATTCTTGGGATTGCGGGTTCGAAATGATAGAACCCGGATTTATTTTGTAAATTACGGATTGAAATGATATATTATCTGTATCACTTGACCTAGGTTAGAAAATATTATACAGACCCGTGGTTATATTTATGTATATATATTTTCTGGAAATATTAGATATTTTAAAAAAAAAAAAATGTTATAATACTTGTTAAAAGTGAATTAAAAGATTATTATAAGTATACTGATATTTTACAAGTTAAATATGTAAATAAATAAATGTTAAAAATATAAAGCATAAGTTTATCTTGTAAATTTTGATGTAAAAATAAACAGAATTTAAGTTAAGGAAAATATATGAAAATTTGGTATAACTTGAACATAAAGCGAATTAATGAAGGTTAAGTTTTTATGTATTGATAGGTAACTTGGGAAATATGGAAGTTAAAATATAACTTGATTTAGAGGTTGGTTTAAAACAAAGGTAAGTTCAGAAATAAATTAGAAATTTAGCTTATTTTGAAACGGTAACTAAACTTAATTGTTAAGAAAATTCATAGAAAATTTTACACTTGATAAGAAAGTATTAGAGGTTAGATATATATTTGTAAATTTTACGTTATAAAAATCATAATATATTGAGTAATTTAAATGGCTATTTCAAGGTGGAAATTTTGGATTTTTTTAAGTAAAATTGTTTGAATAAAGGTTTAAATTCTGTTGAAATTATATTGAAGTCTAAATTTTAATTTACTTAAATTATTAAAAGGATATTTCCACATTTGGCAAAGAGCTGAATGATGAAGCAGATAAACTAAGGCTAAATCTTCTCACCTTTAAACAGTTTAAAATAAAGTATTTCGATTGAAATATAAACTATTTTTAAAGGTTTATAACCATGGGTACTAATACGTTGGTTGTTAAGGAGATCGGGATCGGATATGGACATACTCTCTGTCGATACCAAAAACCACTTTGACAACCGTGTACGCGGTGGAGATTCCACAATGAAGTATGATGGTGGTGACGTTTTCTTTGAGGTAAATACGTAGACCCGACTCCCTTGAGTTGACATAAGGTGGCTAAAACAGGAGCTATCGACGGATTAATGAGGTAGCACCTCTGATGGACGCACTTCTTCGTATGGCATTCTATTACTTTTGTGATTGTTTGGTGCGCACCTTTGATTTGGGAGTGTTGTTCGAGGTGGGCGGTAGCTGCGCGCTACGCGTTACCATCGGTCCAGAAGCGTAATTGGTATATCTACCCTGGCATTGCCTAGTTGTGTCGTGTCACCTACCATAGCGAGCCTTGTACGAGTTTGTTTTCTCCCGTAGCCCGTGGAGTATTTAGGGTAGTCTTCCGATCTGGAGATGTGTTGGTACTGGATGGACTATTGAGACTATTATGTGGTAAGGGCTATATGGGTAACCCCTTAATGCTATTTAAAATAAGTTTATTTTACTAATTGACACTATTATAATAGTGAAATATTACTACATAGTAAATAGTTTAACGGATCCTTAGAGGATGAGCGGTCCCAAGCATCCTTTAAGTTACTTGTACTTTATTACAGTTCACTTGAATTAGCTTACACTGTATAAGTATGTATGTCCTGACTCGAGTGTTATGTTTTATTTTATGCTCGGGTCAGCCTGAGTTTCAGTTCAGACTTCACTTCCGGAGCTAGGACTTCAGCAGATCATCTCTTTTCAAGCTTCCGTCAAGTGTTTGTTCAGTCCTTATTTTAGCCTTTGTAATCAAGACAATTTATGATTGAGAGTTTCTGTGAAGATTTCAAAGTATATTCAGTTTCAAGACTTTGTACTTTATACTTATTTTGAGACTATTGATAGCGGCTTCATGAACCACTAAGTTATTTTTAAATTCCGCTGCGAGTATTTTGATTTCTGTGTTTGTGGTTCTGTAATTTGATTTCATTTGCTCCTACTTTATTTACAATCTATTATTTTGAACTATTCAAGCTTGACATGTTTTAACTTATTGTCGAATTTGAATAGTGCAAAATAGTAGGTCGTTAATGCTGGTATCAGAGCTTAGGTTTAGCCATAGCCTGAGGAGTAAACTCATTAGAGATAGGGTAGCAATACCCTAGAATGAGTGAAGTCAAATCTTAGAATCCTTCCTTTGTGAGAGAACGTATTTTAAAGTATAAAATAAATTTTTAAATGGTTTTTGAAAGAAGTATTTTGATATACAAACTTTCTTGTTTTGAAAAATTTAATTTTTCCGACTTCTTGCCCTTTTCTCCACCATATATAAAGATTTGGTCCTTTGTTGAATGCCTTTTGGGTTAACTAACGCTCATGCCTTCTTCGTCGACTTGATGAATCGTGTCTTTTGCGATGTGCTCAATAAATTTGTTCTTGTCTTTATTGATGACGTCCTTGTCTTCTCTAAAATAAGGGATGAACATGAGTCGCACTTGAAGTATGTTATAGAGACTCTCCTAAATCATCAATTGAAGGCTAAATTTTCGAAATGCCATTTCTGGGAAGAGGAAGTCCGATTTCTCGGACATATTATCTCTAGTGAAGGAGTCTCTGTTGATCCAGTCAAGATCGCTGCGATCAAAGTAAGCCTTTTCCTCTTTTCTCTTCCTAAATTTAATCCCTCTAGCTTTTCTAGAGTCCTTATTTCTCCCTATTCTTCTATAGGATTGGGAAGAACCTAAGACTCCAACCGATATTCGTAGTTTTCTGGGCCTTGCCGGTTACTATCGGAGGTTCATCGAGAACTTCGCTTGGATTTCTGCGCCTCTCGCTGCTCTAAATAAAAAGAATGCTAAGTTTATTTGGAGCGATAAGTGTAAAGCGGCATTCCAAGAGTTAAAGAATAAGCTTACTTCCACAACAGTGCTTACCGTCCCGAATGGAAATGAGAGATTAACAGTATTCACCGATGCTTGTCGAGAGGGTTTGGGAGCAGTATTAATGCAAGATGGGAAGATGATTGCCTATGCTAGTCGTCAACTGAAGACACATGAAGCCAACTATGCTGCTCATGATTTAGAATTGCTGGCTGTTGTTTTTGCATCGAAGCTTTGGAGACATCATCTTTTGGGTGCTAAGTTTGATCTCTTCACCGATCATCGGTCTTTGAAATATATCTTCACCCAGAAGGATTTGAATCAGAGACAAGTTCGGTGGCTCGAGTTCCTTGCTTCTTATGATCTCGACATCAACTATACTCTTGGGAAAGCTAATGTAGTGGCAGATGCATTGAGTAGGAAGAAATCTTTGTTGTGCCAGCTTATTGCTTCTTCTCCTCTTGTGGATCGTATTAAGGCTAAGTAGGATGAAGACGAGATGCTTAGGCGTATGAAAGGAAGTGTTCGCAGCAGAGTTGATGGTAGTGGAGCTCAGATTGATGATAAAGGGATCTTAAGGATTAATAATCGAATTTGTGTCCCGAATGTCGATGGTTTGAGGCAAGAGTTACTTCAGGAACATCATCAATCCTGACTTTCCATTCATCCTGGCATAGCAAAGATGTATCAGGATTTAAAGAAACTTTATTGGTGGAAGGGTATGAAGCGCGATGTCTTTATCTTCGTTAGTAGGTGTGCGAGTTGTCAACAAGTCAAGGCGGATCATCAGAAGACACCAGGATTGTTGCAGCCTCTAGAGATTCCAAATTGGAAGTGGGAGCAAGTTTCTATGGATTTTATCGATGGTTTACCAAGATCTAGAAGGGGAAACGAGAGCATTTGGGTTATCATGGATAGACTGACCAAGTCCACTCATTTTATTCCGGTCAAGTCTACCCGTACGGCTTCGAGCTTATCTGAGATCTACATGAGGGAGATTGTGCGCCTCCATGGCGTTCCCCTTAGCATAGTTTGTGATCGAGACCCTATCTTCACTAGCAAATTTTGAAAAGCTTTTCAGGAATCCTTGGGTACTCGTCTGAATCTGAGCACTGCTTACCACCCACAGACTGATGGTCAAACAGAAAGGGTGAATTAGATTCTAGAGGATCTTCTTCGTGCCTGTATTTTGGATTATGGAGGATCTTGGAAAGATCATCTCCATCTTGTGGAATTCACCTATAACAATAGTTATCGGGCTAGTCTTAAGATGTCCCCATTTGCTGCTCTTTACAGGCGACCCTGTAGATCTCCATCCTGCTGGATTGAATCCGGTAATCGCTTAGTTCTTGGTCCCGATATGATTCTAGAAGCTTCAGAGAAAGTTGAGGAGATTAAGAGAAGGTTAAGGATTGCTCGGGATAGGCAGAAGAAGTACGCTGATCGTCGTAGAAGAAGCTTGGAGTTCGCAGTGGGTGATTTGTTTTTTCTTAAGGTTTCTCCTTTAAGAAATGTGGTTCGGTATGGGCGTAGAGGGAAGCTTG
The DNA here is from genome assembly GCA_030765085.1 of Allium cepa. Taxonomy (NCBI): domain Eukaryota; kingdom Viridiplantae; phylum Streptophyta; class Magnoliopsida; order Asparagales; family Amaryllidaceae; genus Allium; species Allium cepa. The sequence goes on along the minus strand of CM060945.1, from coordinate 992,562,372 downwards.
CTCCTAGATTTATCGGACCGTTCCGCGTCTTGGAAAGGATTGGATCTCTTGCTTATCGACTGGATTTGCCGGAGAAATTTGCTGGAATACACAATGTATTCCATGTATCCCACCTTCGACGCTGCCTTCATGATCCATCTCTTATTATTCAGCCTTCTGCTCTGGATAGCTTGGACATCGAGCCTGACCTAACTATTGAAAGAAAGCCGCTTCGTATCGTCGATCGAGGTACGAAACAACTAAGAAGAAAATCTGTTCGCTTGGTCAAAGTGCAGTGGAGCACTGATGAACGGGATTGCACCTGGGAGACGGAGGAGAGCATTCGTGCTTCGAATCCGAAATTATTCGTTTCAGATACTTTGTTTTATCATCTTATCTTCCTTTGTTTTCCTTCTTTCTTTCCTTTTCGAGGACGAAAAGCTCTGAGTGGGGGAGAGTGTAACAGCCCAAGATTTTTACAAACGCTGTATTCTTTTATTTATAAAACCTTGGGATTTATTATAATATAAAACTTTAATTTGGTTAAATCATTTCCCAAAATTTAAATAAAAGACAAGGGTTTTGAAATTTCAACTTTGGTTAAAGATAACTCTAATTGGAATGTTAAAATTTTAATTTCTAAATCTTTTATATAGGAATTATATATGTACAAGATTTACTGTGAGCATGTTTACTTATATTGGTAATAACATTTATTTCCCTTTTTGGTTATTTTTAAAATGAATTATATATATTAAAATTAAGTAATAAAATTCTTAGAAAATGGTAAATAAGTCCAAAGACTGTAAACAAATTCTATTTTAGTTAAGTACTAACTTTCATAATTTACAGTGTATTGATAAACTATTGAATTACACGTTTAAAGGGCGCGTTAATTGATGGGATAAATAACGTATAAGAAAACGTATGAAATTTAAATGCGTTATTTTCGTTATATTTGGACATAAAGTATTGCGCCTGTTGTACGCATTTTAAATATATTTACTTTCCTTCTGATTTAATAGAAGCGCTACCAACAAATTTATAACCGTTCACATTCTAATTATAGTCTTTGTCCTAAATCAATTGTCGTGCACGTTTAAAGAAGGAAATTCACCATGCCTTGCCATTACTTCCATTTATTTAAAAATGTATATATATATATATATATATTTTAACTCTTCCAAAGAGCTGTTAATTTCTTTTAAAACTGGATTGAAATCACCGGGGGTTTCCACTTTCCTTTGCGTGAATAATTAACAATTATTAATTCATAGATGTTTCAAAATAATAAATATATTTATATTTTGTAAAAGAATTTAACCTTATACGTTTACCATTTTGTTTCTTAGTTAGTAAGAAATAAATAAAATGTTAGATTGGATAGTAGATAGTGGATAAATAAGCTTTATAAAAGGCACGTTTCAAATTTACGTTTATACACGTTTTGTTTCATTGGGGGTGTAATAGTACATATGTAATAAAATACTCTTTAGCATATACGAGTAGCAAATGAATAAAAACATGTAAATTTAAATGCGGGAGTACGTTTGATTTAAATCTTGCGTCTAGAGTGCGCGTTCTTAATAATAAATTAATTAATTATAGCCGTTAAATGTATAGTACCCTGAATACACATGCAAACGTTACACTTCCCACTTTCTTCATTTGTTTTAAATTTGGTATAAAACTTTGAATAAAATAACGTTCAAATCTTCATTTATTTCTTACCTATCTTTCATTCCAATCAATGCAAGTTTTAAATCGCGCTTATTTTTCCAATTCCATTTCTAGTAAAAGCCGTTTCTTTTCTGATAGATTCCTTTTCCACTATACCATTTTTCAACACATCTTCTCTTGATAATAAATCACGCTCAAAATTTTCCTTTTACCGTCCCTAAGGCAATTTATACCTTGCCGTTACTTTTGCGTAATCCACACAAATCTCCACTGAAATCAATACTCACTGAAATATGAGTTTTCAAATCTTTCTTGCCTAAATCAACGCATAGCTCATTGATAAATACCAGTCACGAACACTTTTTCTTTACCTCATCTTTTGGACTTCGTCTCCTAGCTTGTGCGGAGCTTTAGGTAATGGCAGCTATTTTCTTTCTTCTTCCTTTTATTTATTTTTCTTTTTCTTTGTTTTCTTTTACTTCACTCGGCTGCTCCACCTGAAGCTTTGAAATTCCATTTTCATTCTCCGCCTTTTGCAAACTTTATGCCTAACAGTATCTTACTTTGTGAACTCGCGTGCATATAAAAAAAGGGAAACAATTTGCATAAGCACGGTGAAAAATGTAGGTGGGTTATATGCTAGATTTTGTAAATTTTCAACGTGAATACGTTGCATGTGAATATGATATAGGCATGAGCCACCTAAGTTTAGCTTATTGTTTCTTTTTTTAATCTAGCACGTTATAATATTTGGTTTTAATTTAAGAAAGAAAAATAATAATAACGTGCATAAATGGCCGAGAATAGTAGTTGCGTGTTCAAAATTTTAAACCAAAGTTTCATCACCTTTTGCATTGTTGGAAAAAATAAGTGTGCGTGCACCACTTTTTGATCACAGACTTTATAACTAAATTTCCCACTGTTCACTCTTTAGCATTCATATAATTCAAATAGAAATTTGGGCCGAGCTTTGAGAATGGGGTCAAGTCTTGGGTGGAGTGGTCGAGAAATTGTGGCAATCATCCTTTTATTTTAATCTCGTTCCAGTTGTTATTTAAAATTTTGATCGTTTTGAATTTCGCGTAATTAGTTATTCGTTTATCTTGTTCAAGATCTGGATCGGATTGGCTCATCTTCCAATCATTGATCGTGCCTTCTGTACGCTGTTCTGTTGTGGTTACCGTAGTTTCGAATCAAAATCTTCAGCTTCGTAAAGGTGAGTTTTCTCACCTGACAAACGTACTTATATATATATATCTGTAAATTGATAACAAGTGTGATTGTAGAATAATTATTATTGTTATTTGACTGTGATATAAATTGATGAAATAAAAGAAAAAAATCCCGTTATCAAACCTATACATCATCAATTATATTATATACTGTTTATTTATGCTGTTACACTATTTAGTTATTATTTATAGTTAATCACACTGCAAGTTCCCTGTAGAATAGAAATCGTCACAAGCTGAAATGATAGGCCTGAACAATATTTATTTCTTTTATTTATTTAGTTTATTTTATTCTTGAAATTGCGGGTTCGAAATGATAGAACCCGGATTTATTTTGTAAATTACGGATTGAAATGATATATTATCCGTATCACTTGACCTAGGTTAGAAAATATTATACAGACCCGTGGTTATATTTATATATTTTTTTTATGGAAATATTAGAATTTTTTTTTAAATGTTATAATACTTGTTAAAAGTGAATTAAAAAGATTACTATAAGTATAGTGATATTTTACAAGTTAAATATATAAATAAATAAATGTTAAAAGTATAAAGTATAAGTTTATCTTGTAAATTTTGATGTAAAAATAAACGGAATTTAAGTTAAGGAAAAGATATGAAAATTTGGTATAACTTGAACATAAAGCGAATTAATAAAGGTTAAGTTTTGATGAATTAATAGGTAACTTGGGAAATATGGAAGTTAAAATATAACTTGATTTAGAGGTTGGTTTAAAACAAAGGTAAGTTCAGAAATAAATTGGAAATTTAGCTTATTTTGAAACGGTAACTAAACTTAATTGTTAAGAAAATTCATAGAAAATTTTACACTTGATAAGAAAGTATAAGAGGTTAGACATATATTTGTAAATTTTACTTTATAAAAATCATAATATACTGAGTAATTTAAATGGCTATTTCAAGGTGGAAATTTTGGATTTTTTTTAAGTAAAATTGTTTGAATAAAGGTTTAAATTCTGCTGAAATTATATTGAAGTCTAAATTTTAATTTACTTAAATTATTGAAAGGATATTTCCGCATTTGGCAAAGAGCTGAATGATGATGCAGATAAACTAAGGCTAAATCTTCTCACCTTTAAACAGTTTAAAATAAAGTATTTCGATTGAAATACAAACTATTTTTAAAGGTTTATAATCACGGGTAATAATAATGTTGGTTGTTAAGGAAACCGGGATCGAATATGGGCATACTCTCTATCGATACCGAAAACCACTTTGACAACCGTGTACGCGGTGGAGACTCCAGAATGAAGTAGGATGGTGGTGACGTTTCCTTTGAGGTAAATACGTGGACCCGACTCCCGTGAGTTGACATAAGGTGGATAAAACAGGAGCGATCGACGGATTAATGAGGTAGCACCTCTGATCGGACGCACTTCTTCGTATGTCGTTCTATTACTTTTGTGATTGTTTGGTGCGCACCTTTGATTTGGGAGTGTTGTTCGAGGTGGGCGGTAGCTGCGCGCTACGCTTTACCATCGGTCCAGAAGCGTAATTGGTATATCTACCCTAGCATTGCCTAGTTGTGCCGTGTCACCTACCATAGCGAGCCTTGTACGAGTTTGTTTTCTCCCGTAGCCCGTGGAGTATTTAGGGTAGTCTCCCGATCTAGAGATGCGCTGATACTGGATGGACTACTGGGACTATTATGTGGTAAGGGCTATATCAGTAACCCCTTAACGCTATTTAAAAGTAAGTTTATTTTACTAATAGACACTATTATAATAGTGAAATACTACCACATAGTAAATAATTTAACGGATCCTTAGAGGATGTGCGGTCCCAAGCATCTTTTAAGTTACTTGTACTTTATTAAAGTTCACTTGAATTAGCTTACACTGTATAAATATGTATGTCCTGACTCGAGTATTATGTTTTATTTTACGCTCAAGTCAGCCTGAGTTTCAGTTCAGACTTCACTTCCGGAGCTAGGACTTCAGCAGATCATCTCTTTTCAAGCTTCCGTCAAGTTTTTTTTCACTCCTTATTTTAGTAGCCTTTGTAATCAAGACAATTTATGATTGAGAGTTTCTGTGGAGATTTCAAAGTATATTCAGTTTCAAGACTTTGTACTTTATACTTATTTTGAGACTATTGATAGTGGCTTCATGAACCACTAAGTTATTTTTAAATTTCGCTGCGAGTATTCTGATTTCTGTGTTTGTGATTCTGTGATTTGATTTCATTTGCTCCTACTTTATTTACAATATATTGTTTTGAAATATTCAAGCTTGACATGTTTTAAATTATTGTCGAATTTGAATAGTGCAAAATAGTGGGTCGTTACATGTTAGATTTTTACTGGACATAAATTTGTGAGCAAAGTAGGCTCACTAGTGTTAGGATCGTTCAATATACTCTGAATAGGGTATTTAAAAAATTTCGTAAATAAACAATACGAAAACTTAAATGCAAAAAGCAAATGACATATAGATATATTCAGTTTCATTCACTAACCCGTTAGTGCCTGCTGTACATAAAGTTATCCTAGAATTATACATCCGACTCTTACAACATCTGTATATTCACACTGTCTGCTAATCTGAGTACACTAATTCTATGTCTTATGACGATGCACTATTTTTAACATCTCAAATCAATTATAACGACGTAAAATAAGATTACAACTAAAGTCAGATATTAAAGACTGTGAGCTGCGGATGAATAGAAAGGGAAGTCTCACAGCAGAATATATACATAAATCATTACAACAATTAATATTACACAATTTGGATACATCAGGTAATATACATATTTCAAAGCATCAACCACTTAATTTAAAACAAATTTATAACTATGATACAAGAGATACACACGTGGATATGACCTATCCTAGATTTTTTGTTTCCTCCTTTACTTTCACATACAAACTTATGCAGTTAAAGTCCAGTAAATTCTCGCTATAGCACATAGCGCTCTTCGATCGCTATGTTTTTTTATCTAGTGCGATTAAACGATAGATCTGCTTTAAGTTTCGCTATTTTTCACTGTATCCGCTAAATCAAGGATTTTTAACACCTGCTTAGCAACATTAATATAAAAATATTGATTTGACTACTTCTGTTTTGAATCAAATCAACAAAGTTAGGGCAAAAACATAATTTTAAGGTATAAGTGCTCAATATAAGTTAGAAATCTGTTATTGCAACATCCAGCCTTTTCGCGCACTTTAAATCGACACATGTGCCAATTCAAACCATACGGAAGGGCAGGTTGTTATGGGGTAAATAAGAAAAACAAGGAAGAAATAGAATAAAATAGAATCTCACAGCGGAAGGATAAAATATAATAATCAAATATACAGTTCATGAAGCTGTTTTACAAATTTTGATTATATTTATACAATACATAACAGAGTACACATACCAGAGAATAATAATTTATGCAGCGGAATTTAATAGTGTAGTGAAATAATATAGTAGATAGTAATACTAAAATTTTTGTCTTCGTCCTCCAGAATAAAATCTTCAAATCCTGAAACGCTTGGACTGACTAGAGCGAATCGAAAAGACAAAACACTCGAGTCAGAACTAAAAGATCTTATGTAAGTTAAATTAACAGGAATAAATATGAGTGCAGTAACTCAAGAGATGCTCGAGATTTACATCTCCTAAGGATCCGTTAAACCATTTACTATGTAGTATATTGCGCTATTATAATAGTGTCTAATTGCAAAATAAACTTACTTTTTAATAGCGTTAAGGAGTGACCCAATATTCCCCTTAACACAATAATAGTCCCAGTAGTCCATCCGAAATCATAGTCCCTCCGGATCGGGAAGCCACCAGAGGATACCACACGGGCTACGAGAGAAATCCAAACTCGTACAAGGCACGATAGGGTAGGTGACACGGCACAACTAGGCAATGCCAGGGTAGATATACCAATTACACTTCCGGGTCGGTGGTAACGCGTAGCGCGCAGCTACCGCCCACCTCGATCCACACCCCCAAATAAAATCAAAAGTGGCCACCGAGTTAATCCAAAAGTCAAGTATAATATCGAAGGGATGTGTCCGATCAAAGGTGCTACCTTATTAACCCGTCAATCGCTCCTGTTTTAGCCACCTTATGCCAACTCACGGGAGTTGGGTCCACGTATTTACCTTACAGGAAACGCCGCCACCAACCTACTTCATTCTGGAATCTCCACCGCGTACACGGTTGTTAAAATGGTTTTCGGAGTTGGCAGAGAGTATGAAAACTTCCGATCCCGGTCTCTTTAATAACCAAACTTTATTATAACACCGCGGTCATTTAAAAAATAGTTATACTTTCAAAACCAGAATATAATTATCCATTTCAAAACCCATAAATACGATATCATTTCCTTTTAAAACCCAAATAAATATGATATCCTTTTATTTCAAATATATTTCTTTTCTAAAATCATGCCACTTAAAAATTTATAATACCTCGAAACCAAATATTTGAATTTTAACTTTCAATATAATACTTCGAAATCCATAGTTTAAAACCATAACTTTCAAAACTTAAACGGTTTGGATATTCAACAGCATATAAAATAAAACAGTTGAATTAAAATTTCTTTAAAAGCAAATAATTTCCACGCCTTCACAATTTTTATTCACTTTAAATTCAGTCCAAACCCAAAACCTTTATATCCTCTTTCAGTTTAAATAAAACACTTCGATTTTCAATATTTCAAACTTTGAGTATTTAATGAATTTCAAAACTAAGGTTGGGGTTTCAAATCAACAATTCATTTTCCTATTATTTAGTTTGAAAGGTTTATATGATAAATCCATAACCATTTAAAATAAACTAAATTTATTAACACTAAAATTTCCTTACATTTATTTATACTAGAATTATTCATTAAATCTAGTTATAAATATCATACCTTTAAAATTTCCAATTTTAATAAGTTTACATCAACTTATGGAGTTAAAATTTCAAATAAGCTCAATTCCAATTAAATCTCCAATTTATCTTTCAATCTTAATTTATTTGAATCATTTCTAACTCTATATATATACAAGAACTTAAACTCATACTAAATCGTATAATATAAATTATCAAATGCCATTTTAAGCTTATTCATTTTATTTAGCAGATTTATACATAGTTTAAATTCAACAATTTAACTTTGTATGTATATATAAAATATATTTATATCATATCCAAATTTAATATTTATTAAACCGTATCATATCCAAACCATAAAAATCATTTCAAAATAATTATATATATATATATACCGCGGTGCCTATATATAATTTTCTATCCTATGGTAAAGTGATACAGATATTTATCATTTCAATCCGCAATTCAAAAATAAAAATGCGGTTGTATATCATTTCAAACCGCAATCCCGAATGAAATGAAAATGCATGATAACTTGCATTTTGTATAAGATAGGACACATCATCCATTCATCCAATATCAATCATCAACTAATTTATTTCAATTATCATTAATTTATTTCAATCATCGTCAATTTAAACAAACATCAATATATAACATATGCAATATAACAGGAAATAAATGACAGTTATTTAACTAACAGTTTATATTCAAAATAAATTTAATAACTGTTTAACTAGCAGTTTTATGCAAATAAATAAATTTAACTGTCAAATTTATATGCAATAATAAAATTAATTAACAGTTAAATTAAATAAATGCGATTTAACAGAGATAATGAATAAAACATGCTAAAAACAGTCATAAATGAATTTCTACTCATATCTAAAATCAATTTAACAAACATAAGAAATTTTAGAAGTTGTGAGTGGGTTAAAACACTCACCTTTTGAATTTAAATCGAATGTAAATCAGATTTAAACTTAAAAATTCGACGGTCTCCAAATCTGTCCAAACTAGAGTCAGTAGATCCGGAATTTAATTACGATCCTAACAAAAATAGTTTCGCGTGAAACGGAGTTCGTATGGGCAAGTTATTAAGATTTTAACAACTGAATTCGAAATTTAAAATAGAAGAAAACGAACCAATAGGAAGAAGACACGTTACTCCTTCCTCCTCCTCACGGCTACAGGATGATTCGCGCATTCAAACCCATACCCTACCGTTGACCACCACTTTGACCACGAATACCCAGCGCCGCCGACCACCAGGTGCTAAGCCATCGCCCCCACCGGTCTTGCCTCGTCCAACAGGCCTCCTTGGACCCACCGCGAAGCCGCTCGAGCTGCGGCCGCCGCCGACGAAACATAGGGTTTGCTGAACCCTAAGTTGGCAATTCCTATCAGCTTCGGCCAAATTGAATCGCCGCACCACCACCAAACGACTCCTCATGCCGTCCTCTTCAATACCCATCTCTCAATTTCATCGATTGGTGTCGAAATTAAAAACGCCCAAATCGACACGTAGGGTTCCACGATTTTGACCTTTGACCGCGATTTGCCGTTGATCCTAGCACCAATTTCAAAAACAGAAACCACGCGTAGATTCATACCGATGAAATCTACAACATATATTTTATTTAAACTTTAGGCTTTGAATTTGATTTTTGAAATTTGAATTTAGATCTCGGGTTTGTAGCCATTAGGAAGAGAAGGAGCTGAGTAAATGAACGTACAACCAAATGAGAATAGATGGAGGCTAGGTTTTATGACTGGGTTTATATAGGTAGGTTAGAAATAGAGAAGATGGATCCGATAAACAAACGTGCTGAACGATAATTGGCCTAAAAGCTCGTTCTGTCCCTAGAACGAAATTGGGTAAACCCATATATCCAAATAGGTGTTTTAAAATATCCTGAACGCGTTGGAAAAAGTTTCACGTCAAAATTCGATCATATGAAGGAGTTATGCTGAAAAAAATATTTTCAAATTGATTGCAATTAAATCGATTTTAAGGCGTTTCGCATTCGTACGATCAAACGACAAGTCCGATTGCTACAAAATTTGAAACCCTACAATAATTCACTGTTACGGATCCGATGAAACTGGTTTCGTTGAAATCCGAGTCCGTAAACAAAATGGCTATTTTTATATTAATTAAATAAATTCAAAATAAATAAATAAAATCCAATTTTATATTTAGATTCTAAAATTGACCCATTTTATCACCTTTAAAAATTCTTAATCATTTACAAAATTCCAACAAGTTTAGATGTCAAATTAAAGAAGGTAAACTTATAAATTTCAATATAAATCCTTAATTTCATTAAATTCCCAAATTATAATAATATCCTAAAATTTTGTTAAGTTAAATAAATTAATAAGTATTCCATTCATTCCTGTCAAACAGATGGATTAAATATTGGATTCCAAACTATCAAACAAATTTCTCACATTATCTTTATTTCAAATAACGAATTATTTAACTATATTCAATCTCATTTAATTGCAATTAAATTCAATTATTAGACTTTAAGTTTCCACAAAAATAAATAAATCCTGATTCCCATTCTTAAATCCACTATTTATCATATTACCATCTTGGGTACCATTTATTTTAATATATATATCCAGATACTTTAACATTTTCCAATTGTTTATCTCAATTGCATAACATTAAATTTATATTGATTGCAATGGTTTCTGATTTAATTGAACGAACTAAGTATATAACTCATAATAGTTGTGGTAAAACTCTCAATCCTACATTTATAAGTATATCCTTATCTGTTATATCTATTAATTAAATAAATTCCATTTTTAAGTCCGTTTAAATTTATTACTAAGTACCCATTTACTTTTTTCCAATAAATTTGAATTCCATTCATTTACCATACAATCACTTTCCCATTCACACCTTATTATCAACCCACAATTATTGCAATTCATTAGCTTATATTGATTTTATACAATTACCATTTACTTTACATTCAATTATTATTCAATGCATATTTATTCATCAATCAATTCGATATTTACTTTTCTTTCCTTCTATTTGATAAATAACCTAGTATACATTTACATACATTCATTTCATTCCATTCATTTATGGGTATTGCATTGAAATTTAATTCATTAGCTAATACCAACATTATTACCATTGGATTCCCAATTTTATTCAATACCCTGAATAAACAACATATATATTAATCAAATCCTTACATTTGTTTTTCTCAATTTCCATTTAAAATCAAATCATAACATTTAAATGATTTTATTGAATTGTAATTTCATTCAAATCATAAATTATTAACTTGCATTAACACGATTCCTTAATTTATTCCAATTACCGTTTACACTCTTTTATTGCATTAAATCAATTTAATATTTTCATAAATTTCTCATATTGAATTTTATATCCAGGTAAGAATCCTTTTTCTACTTAATTTATTTGGATTTTATTCAAATTTCTATAAATAGGTTTTAAAGTCACCATTTATATAATTTATTTTAGCCTTCATTTTAACATTTATTTATCCCCTTTATTGTTTCTACTAAAATAAATTACAAAAATCCTATTAAATAAACAAATTAAATTGTCGAAATTTACGGTCGTTACACTCTCCCCCACTCAAAACTTTTCGTCCCCGAAAAGGAAAAGAAGGGAAAAGAAGAAATAAGAAAACAATATATCTTTCTTAATTAAATTTATAAACAAATAAGTTTATAAAATAAAATAATTTAACATAAAATATACCAATTTATAACCATTTAAATCCTTTATACATAAATTGTTAAAGTTTGTAAACATTTGCAAAAATTTTCTAAGTCCAAAATTTACGAAAGATTTGGCAGAGTCTCCTTTGTATGGAGAGGCTTGGAAGAAAATATAATATAAATATAACAACATACACAAATATTTTCCAAAATAATATATATCCCTACGCGGGAAAATATATAAAATAACGCTATAATCCGTAATCCGAAAACGTACCTATTTGTCGGGCAATTTATGCTAAATTTATGGAACCAAAGGCAGTAGCAATTGCTTCCATAACCTGCATTTCACTTATAAAATTCAAAAGGGTTAACAATTTATATAAAGTGAAATATTTAAGTGGTTTCAATCACTAACAACAAATAAATACAACAACCATCAATTTTAACAACAGCATCCACAACAAATACAAAACAACCATTCAATCAAACAAACAAATAGTTGTTCGGGTTCAAAACTTTTAAATTGTACGGAATGAAGAATAAACCATCAAGTGCATCATTTACTCAACAGTCTTAGATTAAACACAATGAATTATTTATCCATCCTAACAAAATTAAAGTTTCCTTACCTAACAACCACAAACCACGACAAACAACAATTTCAGCAATAGATTTAGTCTATTCTTATTTATTCCATTCATATATTTGTTGTTTGATTCTTTTCATTCATATAATGGTTTATTCTTTTTATTTTCATTTATTTCTTTTAATTTTATTTAGAAATAACTGCAACCCTTTTCTTAAGTTTACAATTTCTCTTTATTATATTACATCCATTTCTTTTCACTTACTACTTACTATCCTTCATTTCCATTAACTCAGGTCATGCCATTAACTACTATAACTATTCATTCATTTATTACTGCACATTTATTTACACTTTAATTATTTAAGTTTATAATCATCTATTTGTCATACTTACCTTTTATTATATTTACTTATAGTAAAATTCCAATTATAACTTAAGTTTATAACATTAAATTCTCATTTATAATAGAAAATTCATTGAATACTTCATTACCTACTTTTACTTGTACAAATTTCTATTACATTTCTTATTAAACATTTCAACTTTTTATATTTGGTAAGTTATCTATGCTTTTACAGAATGTAATTGAAAGTTATACAAGTTTTCTCATCCTTTTAATTAATTCATTTTTAAATAAATTTTTACCTTTTCTTATAGTTACAACTTTAACTTCTTTTTTATTTCCTTTATAACTTAGCATTTCAGTCTCTTATTTTATTTAGGGTTTCAATTATTAGTTAAATTCTGTTTCACTACAATAATTGAAACAACTAATTAATGGAAATTAAGGAATTTAATATCGGTTTAAATTTTAATTTATTTTAAAAAATAGATAAATATATTCTTACAACTTATATATCTCTAATTATATTTAAAACAATTCAAAATTTATATATTTCAAAAATGAAGCTGCAGTAGAACTACTACAGTGGCCTTTCCCCTTCGAAACTCGAAAATGAAAGTCGATGATGCGGCCGCCATCAACGAAATTATTTTCCAGCGACAGAGAGGAAAGTACAAAACTTATTTTCTCAAAAATCCTTTTTAAAACAATTCTTCCGAATTACATTGAAATATTTATATCAGAAAGTCCTTATAACAATATTATTATATTCCAAAATTTATTCGAAAGAAATTTCAAAACCTCGGATCTTAAGTTCTAAATTTCCAAATTTCATTTATTTTATTTTTCAATCTTATTTCTATTATTATTTATACACTTTACTACCTAACGACCAATCTATTGCAACCAAATATAACTATCATTTGAAAATTTAAATTTATATATAGAAAATATAATAGGCAAAATTATTTCACTCACCTATATTAAAACCGATATTATGTCGGTCTGTCCTATTAAGTGTTTAGAAATCCCTATTGATGTCACAGTGTCCCATGTACCAACCAGAATTTATAAATACAAAACGGAACAGATTAACACAATATAAAAACCTTTTTATAACACTGACAAACACGCTCTCTCATATGTATATAATCAGCGACTCCCATTGGGTATTACGACCCTATTAATAAAGAGTCAAACCCCACAAAGCTAAGGTTTATCGTTAAACCAAAGCTCTGATACCAACTGTAACATCCCGCCTTTTCGCACACTTTAAATCGACACACGTGCCAATTCAAACCATATGGAAGGGCAGATTGTTATGGGGTAAATAAGAAAAACAAGGAAGAAATAAAACAAAATAGAATCTCACAGCGGAAGGATAAAATATAATAATCAAATATACAGTTCATGAAGCTGTTTTACAAATTTTGATTATATTTATACAATACATAACAGAGTACACATACCAGAGAATAATAATTTATGCAGCGGAATTTAATAGTGTAGTGAAATAATATAGTGGATAGTAATACTAAATCTTCGTCTTCGTCCTCCAGAATAAAATCTTCAAATCCTGAAACGCTCGGACTGACCCGAGCGAATCGAAAAGACAAAACACTCGAGTCAGAACTAAAAGATCTTATGTAAGTTAAATTAACAGGAATAAATATGAGTGCAGTAACTCAAGAGATGCTCGAGATTTACGTCTCCTAAGGATCCGTTAAACCCTTTATTATGTAGTATATTGCGCTATTATAATAGTGTCTAATTGGAAAATAAACTTACTTTTTAATAGCGTTAAGTAGTGACCCAATATTCCCCTTAACACAATAATAGTCCCAGTAGTCCATCCGAAATCATAATCCCTCCGGATCGGGAAGCCACCAGAGGATACCACACGGGATACGGGAGAAATCCAAACTCGTACAAGGCACGATAGGGTAGGTGACATGGCAGGCAATGCCAGGGTAGATATACCAATTACGCTTCCGGGTCGGTGGTAACGCGTAGCGCGCAGCTACCGCCCACCTCGAGCCACACCCCCAAATAAAATCAAAAGTGACCGCCGAATCAATCCAAAAGTCAAGTATAATATCGAAGGGATGTGTCCGATCAAAGGTGCTACCTTATTAACCCGTCAATCGCTCCTGTTTTAGCCACCTTATGCCAACTCACGGGAGTTGGGTCCACGTATTTACCTTACAGGAAACGCCGCCACCAACCTACTTCATTCTGGAATCTCCACCGCGTACACGGTTGTTAAAGTGGTTTTCGAAGTTGGCAGAGAGTATGAAAACTTCCGATCCCGGTCTCTTTAACAACCAAACGTTATTATAACACCGCGGTCATTTAAAAAATAGTTATACTTTCAAAACCAGAATATAATTATCCATTTCAAAACCCATAAATACGATATCATTTCCTTTTAAAACCCAAATAAATATGATATCCTTTTATTTCAAATATATTTCTTTTCTAAAATCATGCCACTTAAAAATTTATAATACCTCGAAACCAAATATTTGAATTTTAACTTTCAATATAATACTTCGAAATCCATAGTTTAAAACCATAACTTTCAAAACTCAAACGGTTTGGATATTCAACAGCATATAAAATAAAACAATTGAATTAAAATTTCTTTAAAAGCAAATAATTTCCATGCCTTCACAATTTTTATTCACTTTAAATTCAGTCCAAACCCAAAACCTTTATATCCTCTTTCAGTTTAAATAAAACACTTCGATTTTCAATATTTCAAACTTTGAGTATTTAATGAATTTCAAAACTAAGGTTGGGGTTTCAAATCAACAATTCATTTTCCTATTATTTAGTTTGAAAGGTTTATATGATAAATCCATAACCATTTAAAATAAACTAAATTTATTAACACTAAAATTTCCTTACATTTATTTATACTAGAATTATTTATTAAATCTAGTTATAAATATCATACCTTTAAAATTTCCAATTTTAATAAGTTTACATCAACTTATGGAGTTAAATTTTCAAATAAGCTCAATTCCAATTAAATCTCCAATTTATCTTTCAATCTTAATTTATTTGAATCATTTATAACTCTATATATATACAAGAACTTAAACTCATACTAAATCGTATAATATAAATTATCAAATGCCATTTTAAACTTATTCATTTTATTTAGCAGATTTATACATAGCTTAAATTCAACAATTTAACTTTGTATGTATATATAAAATATATTTATATCATATCCAAATTTAATATTTATTAAACCGTATCATATCCAAACCATAAAAATCATTTCAAAATAATTATATATATATATATATATATACCGCAGTGCCTATATATAATTTTCTATCCTATGGTCAAGTGATACAGATATTTATCATTTCAATCCGCAATTTAAAAATAAAAATGCGGTTGTATATCATTTCAAACCGCAATCCCGAATGAAATGAAAATGCATGATAACTTGCAGTTTATACAAGATAGGACACATCATCCATTCATCCAATATCAATCATCAACCAATTTATTTCAATTATCATTAATTTATTTCAATCATCGTCAATTTAAACAAACATCAATATATAGCATATGCAATATAACAGGAAATAAATGACAGTTATTTAACTAACAGTTTATATTCAAAATAAATTTAATAACTGTTTAACTAGCAGTTTTATGCAAATAAATAAATTTAATTGTCAAATTTATATGCAATAATAAAATTAATTAACGGTTAAATTAAATAAATGCGATTTAACAAAGATAATGAATAAAACATGCCAAAAATAGTCATAAATGAATTTCTACTCATATCTAAAATCAGTTTAACAAACATAAGAAATTTTAGAAGTTGTGAGTGGGTTAAAACACTCACCTTTTGAACTTAAATCGAATGTAAATCAGATTTAAACTCAAAATTTCGACGGTCTCCGAATCTGTCCAAACCAGCGTCAATAGATCCGAAATTTAATTACGATCCTAACAAAAAAATTTCTCGTGAAACGGAGTTCGTATGAGCAAGTTATTAAGATTTTAACAACTGAATTCGAAATTTAAAAATAGAAGAAAACGAACCAACGGGAAGAAGACACGTCACTCCTTCCTCCTCCTCACGACTACAGGATGATTCGCGCGTTCGAAACCCATACCCTAACCGTTGACCACCACTTTGACCACGAATACCCAGCACCGCCGACCACCAGGTGCTAAGCCATCGCCACCACCGGTCTTGCCTCGTCCAACCGACCTCCCTAGACCCACCGCGAAGCGCTCGAGCTGCCGCCGCCGCCGGCGAAACATAGGGTTTGCCGAACCCTAATTTGGCAATTCCTATCAGCTCCGGCCAAATTGAATCTCCGCACCACCACTAGACGGCTCCTCATGCCGTCCTCTTCAATACCCATCTCTCAATTTCATCGATTGGTGTCGAAATTAAAAACGCCCAAATCGACACGTAGGGTTTCGAGATTTTGACCTTTGATCGCGATTTGCCATTGATCCTAGCACCAATTTCAAAACCAAAAACCACACGTAGATTCGTATCGATGAAATCTACAACATATATTTTTTTTGGAATTTTTCTGAGGAATTTAAATTTTAGGCTTTGGATTTGATTTTTGAAATTTGAATTTAGATCTAGGGTTTGTAGCCATTAGGAAGAGAAGGAGCTGAGGAAATGAACGTACAACCAAATGAGAATAGATGGAGGCTAGGGTTTATGACTGGGTTTATATAGGTAGATTAGAAATAGAGAAGATGGATCCGATAAACAAACGAGCTGAACAATAATTGGCCCAAAAGCCCGTTCTGTCCTTAGAACGAAATTGGGTAAACCCATATATTCAAATAGGTGTTTTAAAATATCCTTAACGCGATGAAAAAAGTTTCACGTCCAAATTCGATCGTATGTAGGAGCTATGCTGAAAAATATATTTTCAAATTACTTTCAAATTGATTGCAATTAAATCGATTTCAAGGCGTTTCGCATTCGTACGATCAAACGACAAGTCCGATTGCTACGAAACTTGAACCCTACAGTAATTCACTGTTACGGATCCGATGAAACTGGTTTCGTCGAAATCCGAGTCCGTGAACAAAATGGCAATTTTTATATTAATTAAATAAATTCAAAATAAATAAATAAAATCCAATTTTATATTTATTCTAAAATTGACCCATTTTATCACCTTTAAAAATTCTTAATTATTTACAAAATTCCAACTAGTTTAGATGTCAAATTAAAGAAGGTAAACTTATAAATTTCAATATAAATCCTTAATTTCATTAAATTCCCAAATTATAAATAATATCCTAAAATTTTGTTAAGTTAAATAAATTAATAAGTATTCCATTCATTCCTGTCAAACAGATGGATTAAATACTGGATTCCAAACTATCAAACAAATTTCTCACATTATCTTTATTTCAAATAACGAATTATTTAACTATATTCAATCTCATTTAATTGCAATTAAATTCAATTGTTAGACTTTAAGTTTCCATAAAAATAAATAAATCCTGATTCCCATTCTTAAATTCACTATTTATCATATTACCATCCTGGGTACCATTTATTTTAATATATATATCCAGATACTTTAACATTTTCCAATTGTTTATCTCAATTGTATAACATTAAATTTATATTTATTGCAATGGTTTCTGATTTAATTGAACGAACTAAGTATATAACTCATAATAGTTGTGGTAAAACTCTCAATCCCACATTTATAAGTATATCCTTATCTGTTATATCTATTAATTAAATAAATTCCATTTTTAAGTCTGTTTAAATTTATTACTAAGTACCCATTTACTTTTTTCCAATAAATTTGAATTCCATTCATTTACCATACAATCACTTTCCCATTCACACCTTATTATCAACCCACAATTATTGCAATTCATTATCTTATATTGATTTTATACAATTACCATTTACTTTACATTCAATTACTATTCAATGCATATTTATTCATCAATCAATTCGATATTTACTTTTCTTTCCTTCTATTTGATAAATAACCTAGTATACATTTACATACATTCATTTCATTCCATTCATTTATGGGTATTGCATTGAAATTTAATTCATTAGCTAATACCAACATTATTACCATTGGATTCCCAATTTTATTCAATACCCTGAATAAATAACATATATATTAATCAAATCCTTACATTTGTTTTTCTCAATTTCTATTTAAAATCAAATCATAACATTTAAATGATTTTATTGAATTGGTATTTCATTCAAATCATAAATTATTAACTTGCATTATGATTCCTTAATTTATTCCAATTATCGCTTACACTCTTTTATTGCATTAAATCAATTTAATATTTTCATAAATTTCTCATATTGAATTTTATATCCAGGTAAGAATCCTTTTTCTACTTAATTCATTTGGATTTTATTCAAATTTCTATAAATAGGTTTTAAAGTCACCATTTACATAATTTATCTTATCCTTCATTTTAACATTTATTTATCCCCTTTATTGTTTCTACTAAAATAAATTACAAAAATCCTATTAAATAAACAAATTAAATTGTCGAAATTTACGGGTCGTTACAATTATAGTCACCAAATGACAGATGGTATAAATTACGATGGTCTTTGGTTTTGTTATATAAGATTAAACGATATTTCATTTTCCTACACAAATAATGTGAGAATGAGAATAAATTAAATTTTAATATTTGGTTTTATATCTAATGAAGCTTTTGCACTTTAATTATCTTTCGTTATATCTAGTTTTATCTCACTTATAATTTTTTACACCTCCACCCGTCCACCGTCAAGGAACCGCTAAGCGCTTTAACCGAACAGTTACAAATTTACAAATACACATACAATAAAGGGAAAAAGTATTAGCCGTGTTTGGATTGTATTGATTTCTATACATATTGATCATAAGGAAACCGTGGACTATTGCATACAAAAAGACTGTCTGCATATCCTTTCGAGGTTAAACCCCACGTAGTTCTATTCATGCTCTTTTCCTATATCCAAATGCTTGTTAATGTGTAGTAGTCATCGCACCTATACAACCGATACAAGCAATGCAGGCAGAGATCATTACTACTATGCATCACAATCAGACATCATCAATATGGGGGTGACGAGAATAGTAATGACATAGCCATCAAACATCGTAATATTACTCAATTACAACGCTAATTCATCAAATAGGAAAACGACACAAATATGCTTACATAAATACTAATCACCAACTATAGTAATACATCATCAATGTAAGTATAAGTCGTAAAATATGTACTAATCACTTCGCAATAGTTACACCACATAAATATTAAATGTGTACCAATTCAATCAACATTTACAACACAACATCAGTTATCACATAACCATAATTATGTTTATTGTTATATCGTCCTCAAATATCAAATATATGTGATAACTATAATCGACAATTAATCACACATTTTACAACCTTCTAAATAATACGTTTATGAAAATTTTCTCTTGAGTATAAAATTGTTTTATTATTTTTTATTATACAATCACCTTTTTTTGTACATCTTGAAACAAAAATAATCTTTCGTAAATGATAATTTACTTCAAAAGCCCTTAAACCCTTTATTATACTTCTATTTCTTTAAATACATTAAATCACCGTATTATAGTCAAAGTAGTAATGTATATCAAATTACTTTCAAAGTAATTATAATTATTATTTTATGTCAAAATAATAATATATTATAACCACCCGATATTTTCTAGAATCAATTATTTACCTCAAAAACGACAATATCTTATTTAAACCATCAAAACAGCTTTCATTTCTATACATTTTAAAATAGTAATTATTTTATCCAACACACTATTAGAGACATATTTTCACTATTTTAATTATTATTATTCAAAAATGCATTATTTATTACTCAAATAATAATAATAATATTTCTTACTATAAATACCATAAAATCAATTATTTTGTTATTTACATACGACAATATTACTTACACAAAAATTAATACTATTATCATTTATAATGTTGTTTTATTTTGTAAATAATAATAAACTTCCTAAATCTTAATTTAAAATATAACGTTGGTTGTTATTTATGAATTTCTTTAGAAATTCGTGTATAATAACCTTATTAAATTCCATACTTTAATCTCTGTAAGATTTATTAAGTCATCGTTATTTACCGATATCATCCAAAATCTTTGAATAACCTTATTTATCATCTATTTATCTATTTTTTTCATTATTACCCATTTTATTTCAATTAATTTTCTTTCAATTCAGATCAAAAATTAATTATAATCAAACACCCAAATATACTACAATCAATAATAAACTATTCAGTCAAGACACAATACATCCAAAATATCATAATAACCTAACAGTAATCCATAGTACATGACACATAACAATAAATATAATTTTTTACCAATAGGTACATAATTTATATTTTAAAATTCAATTAACCATACCGTTGATTGTAATTTTCGTCAACCTCGAAAATGCACTACGAAAAGCAAAGGTTACTTACTAATCATCCGGTTTAAGAGCTAAAATGAGCATTCAATGGATAAATAACACAAGATATAGAGTGATTCAACAGAGCTGTCAACATCCACTGTGAATTCCTCTTATTATATGTCTCTCTTACAATTATAGGGAGTTACAAGATATACTACAAGATAAAATGGGTGGCCCAAGACTACGGCTGCTACTAATCTTAAGGGCTTGCTGAGTTAAGAACTTAAGGCGGTGAGCTGCTGTGAGAATTTGCTGCTTTATGCTAAGCTTTGGATGCAGGATCGTGGGTAACTGACGGATCCTTCGGATAAATCGACCCTAGTTGGATGGCGACCAACAACCAAATGGCCGACCCTAGGCAAGTTGCGAATAGCAACCGAATGGTCGAGCCTAGGCAAGTGACGACCAAAAACCCTTTTGAAGTTTTCATTCATAAGGTATTTATAGTGGTTGAAACTAATGCTCGAGCAGCTGAGATAGTACCGTAAAACCAATTGGAAAGGTACTGCGCCGTAGATCTGATTAATGAGGGATAACTGGCGAAGTGAAGGGAATCAGCACTGGAGGTCAACATCAATATGAAAAACCATGCCCTGCACTTACTATTCTGGTAATGTCCAACATAGTGATAGAAAGTTTCACAACATGCTCTGTGCCAGAGGAGGCACACCTGAATGTACTTATTTGTTGGTCTTGTCCGCATGCTGATGTGGCGAGGCAAACTAAGCAGGTTAAGAGGTGGGAAACACCAAAGGTTATACTTGTTTGCATCAAAATGTGGCACAAACACCCAAATGAGTATACTAGAGAAATGAGTGAAGAAAATAAGAAAAAACAATAAATAACAAGACACAAAAGTTTTATAGTGGTTTGGCTAATCATTGCCCATGTCCACTCATCTTTGTTGCTAATTTAGTTGCTGTTATCAAGTGCCATTCTTATGGATCGGTGTGGATTCTCAGGAATACAAGATATTATAGAGAAAATTGTTAAGAGAGATAAATGATCCCTCAAAATGATGGCCCAACCTCCTATTTATAGCTGTAGATAGCCTGAAAGCTCTCCCCCACGATTTCTACCACATTCCCCACGTCCTAGTAGCAGTTGAGCTCGAGAAAACATGGTCATTCTGCAAGCATGTTGAATCGGTACCGATCCATAAGAGTAACTTATGGACTTATTCAATTGGTTTACTTTGATGCAACTTATTGCTAGCTTCATGTGTTTCATCTTGATTGCTCTACAAGAAGTTCGTTTCTGAGTCAATTAGATGGATCGATGGTGGAATGAAGTTCCTAATTTCGAGTGCTTGAGATGCTTGATAGCAAAGTATCTGCAATTGATCCAATGATGTTTAGAATGGGATACAATCACCAATTTTTGGAAGTAGAGGGAGTTTGAGGTGTTTGAAGGAACTAGGCTAGCCCACAACGGAAGAAATGAGTGAATTTAAAAGAAAATTACCATTTTGGATCTTTAATGGGCCTACGAAGTCTAAATTTGGTTTAAACAAACCTTGTATTCTATCTAAAATACTTAATCAAAAGTTTAAATAAATTTATTTTCAAATGTATAGTGCATCAAATACACCTAACATTTAATTATACGTGCTAATGTATATGGAATGAAACCTTTCATTTCTTTCCCTAAAACAAGAAATAATTGAGAGCATTAATTGTATTAAATGAAGAGAGAAATCTTTCATTTTATCTCTTTAGTTTGAATTGATTGATTCATTAAATGTCATTATTAATAATTTATTCGTGGAAATATTTATTACTATGTCCATATGTATTTTAGCTGTACAATTTGTAATTTGAGATTTATTTTATTTTATTTTATTTATTTATACAAGTATACATACATGCATGTATATATGCATGTATGTATGTATGTATCATACACACACATATGTGTATGCATATGTAACATCATAATCCATGAATGCTATAATGTGCCGGTATATAGATGCCGCGATTACATTGCGACAGACACATTAGCTCATTTGGTATGTACTACAATTTGTCCAAATATGTGCTTGTATAATATGTCAAAACAAAATACTAATATATGTGTGTGTATATATATATATCTCTGTGTGTGTGTAATTTATTTAATTAAACAGTTTTTGCCAGTAAAATAATTATATGATAATAATACAAGTTTTTAAATTTTCAAAAAATCTAGAAGCACATTTTTGACTTAAGATTAATTTATGGAATTTTTACAATTAAAATAATATTTATTATTAAATAATTGATAATAGCCCATAATAAAATTAATTCTTAAAGAAAGGAAATCAAGGTGAAAAATTCTAAAAAAAAATTCTGAAGGTATTTGAGGCCTGTTTTGAGCTTTGAAATTTTTTGGGATTTTCTCAACTGAAATTATATTTTTAATCAAATAATTAATTGCATTCCAAAAATAAATTAATTCAAAAAATTAATCAATTAAGTTATAAAGATATGGAAATTTTTCTAACGGTTCCAGATACATATTTAAGCCTTAATTTTTTTTGAGAATGTTTTCAATTGAAATTATATTTTTAATTAAATAATTGATTGTAGGGAAAAAGTAAATTAATTTTTAAACACAATAAATTAAAAAATCTGAAAATTTTATTATATTCTTGTTACATGGTGTAGAAAATATAAAAAATATAAAATTGATATTTTGGATCATAAATTAATTTAGTCATAACAAGCAATTCACAAAATCATTAAATAATAAAAACATATGTAAGTATATATTTAATAATATATTTTTATATTATATGATTCGTAATAGGCACAAATAATTATAAGAAAATTTGAAGATTAAATATATATGATATATAAACACATATACAATTATACATGTTCATAAATTACAGATTTGTACACATTTAATATACATACATACATACATTCATACATACATACATACATACATACATATATACATACATACATTCATACATACATACATACACACACACATACATACATATAATCAAAATGAAAACTTTTTTCAGAAAGCTAATTCAACAATAAATCAATAAACAAAATATATAATAAGAAAATAACCTATCTATTGTAACAAACACATATACCCACAAAAATCTTACAAAATCTAAACAATAAACAAATCTGAATATAAACAGAGGATTTGGATGTAAATCAACTTTTAGATGATAAACTTAAAATAAGAAAAATGATAATAAACAAAAATTCACCTCCTAATGAAGCCTTTGAATCCATGTTGAATAATGATTTCTCTACTAAGAACAACTCACAATCCATCAGGTTGCTAATCCAGGATTGGAGATCTTCTACTACAAATTATTATTTTTAATTTTTAATTGGATTTGAGAATTTTGGGGATGATTTTTAAGGAAAGTTGTTTCCATTAAAATGAGGAAAAGGAAGAAGAAAGTGGCAGCTCAAAAATGAATTAGCCTGTAATTAGGGTTTTGAGATTAGCTTTTAATTATATGGATATGACAAGAGAGCAAACAATGATCTCGACCACACATCTCAAAACCTAATCTCACATATTGTAGCCACCTCCTATCTTTCTCCAAACCAACGCCTATCCTCTCCAAATTGCATGGGCTATGAGCCCATTTAACCCAAATTAAATATGTACAATCATATTTAACATATTTTGTTATCGGTATCTCATGTCGATCAATATAATCATAACTTTCATAAATATATGCAAAAAAATTTATTTCTCAAATCACATTCAAAATTCATAATAAAATTCATTGTTTGGTCTAAAGAGAATTCATCGTTTCGGTTGTGTGACTTTTGGGTGTAAGTTTGATCAGCGATTAACATCGAGCTATTCGAACGTTAACGTTCACAATTCACTTAGCAGGTGGTGTAGGCCAAATTTATAGCTTACTCATTTTTGGAAAAACCTTATTTTAATTTAATAAGCTTTATCCAGTTGTGACAATTATTTACACCAATTCTCTTCGTCAAAATTATGCCACTTTAGACTTGCTGAGTTTGGTAATCGTCAAAATTCTAACATCATCCACACTCAACTCCATAATCCAAACACAAAGTTCTTGGTTCAATAATAACAATTATTATCAACCGAACTACTCTGGCTAAAGATTTTGACTTTGGCTTGAGTTGAGTTAACTATGATACTTATCCCATAGAACTGATAAGAGGAATCCTCTCTTGAGTAGTGCTTCACTTCCAATACTTCTACTCGACCCAACTATAGTCACTCGATGGACGCTATGCCATGATTTGACTATAATCAAAGTGGAGCTTTCATATTGAAGATTCACAGTATTCTCAAGTTGAAAGAACTGTGTAAATTAGTCACATCGATATTTTCTGTTTGATCTTAGTTGTATTAACCAACCGAAAACTACCGAGTGAGTCATTCCAAGTTGTCCAATAGCTATTTGTACATAACCCCTAGGTGCCCCCAACAGTCATGAGTAATACACAACCCAATATTTAGAGAGCGTTACGTATTCTAGTCTCAACGATTACATTAATATCCAGTGTCAATTCATCTTGATTAAGAACATTTAAAATGATATATTTGTTTCACTGTGATAAATTACTCACGGTTACAACACTTTGTAACTACTATTAAAACATACCATTTATGGATTGAATATACTTTTAATTAAACTAATCAAAATAACCACATTATATCAAATATATAATAGAAAGAAAACACCTTAATTTCTAACAATATTGGTCAACGAGTTAGATATATGTAACAAATTACATAATTGCACCTTAGGGCATACGCATAACTCTATCAATCTCCCACTTGTACTTGGGGTCAATTATGGAATCTTATTCCAACATCTCTAATCGGTTTTCTCAAAACCAATTGGGTCAGACCCTTTGTGAACGGGTATGCTATTTTTTTTCAATTATCTACTCTATCAATCAACTTTCTCCCTCGGTGATAAACTATTTTATCATATGAAAAATTTCGGAGTATGTCTCTCAACTTTTAGTAAGCTCTAAGTTCTATTACGAACTATATTGCGACATTTTTATCATATAACAATGTTATGAGATTCTCAACATTTGGAATCGGCTTAGTTACAAATTTGTGCACTTATATATGTATATACATTGTTTTTATTGTGGCGCTATTCAAGACGATATACTTAGTCTTTTTCATTGAACCAGCCCCGATCTTTCATTTGGAACATTTCTGTCACGACCCATTTTTTCGTACCGATTTAAACTGACTTTTAAACACATTTGTCAGCCAACTCGCATGGGAAGACGTAGTGAAAGAAAGAAAGAAGGTATAAGACAGAAAGAAGATAGAAGAAAAAGAGAACAATTCAGAATCTCACAGCGGAACGAATAAACTATAATATAAACAAGTCTTTACATGAAACCAAAACTGTTGCTTTGATAACTTATACAGACTTAAATCAGAGTTACATCCATACAACTCGGACGGTTTATAACAATCCTGCCCTTACAACTTGTTGACAACACAACCAAATTACAATTGAATATAATCATCTACTTGAATACATCTCCTGATTTCAGCTCCTCTCCTAAAGCTTCCAGTCTTCCAGCTGAACCTGGAAATATGCTCGGTCTGACCTGAGCATATAGGAAAAACACCACGCCCGGGTCAGTCTTTAAACCAGCGTGAGAAACACACATAAATTAATTAATTAAATTTTAAAAATCTTTTCGTAATCAAAGGTATCTCGTAAGACCATGCCACAAATAAACGTGGCGGGTTTTTATCTTACGATAACCAAAACATTTTCTTATAAAATCCTTTGATATTATAATAGTGTCTATGTACAAATACTTATCCAAATAGCCAAAATTGTTACATTATTAAATTCCAACAATACTAGCCACAAAGTGGGTTCGACAATCAAAATCGTAAAGGCACGTAGGGAGAATGGATTTCCAACAAATGACTAGGCACTAAGGTACCACCTATCACGGTACCTGGTCTAGATCAGCATACCGAGGACCCTTCCGTTCCCATACAACACAAGACCGGACTACCCCTTACTGGATAGCTTGAATAAGATCACCCCGCGGTTTGGATCAGCAATCTCCCAGACAGCCGAATAAGAAGGGACCTCTAGACAGGGATGACCTTACCCTTAATTGGGTGCTACCTTCTTAGCCTTTCTGCATATCTCCTGATTTTCAGTCATTCTCGGTTGATGAGGTTCGAGGCTCAGCGTTACTTCTTTAGAACATTTATCTTAGAATGCTCACCATCCTCCTGACGATGTTCTGAAAGCATTCATCCATACAAGTCCATTCCGGGTTCGAACAGGACCGAAGGCACTATTCCTACTACATCCATTTTGGAATCACCCTCAGGATTAGTAGCGATTAGCCCTTGCACTTCGCTGCTCCATCTTCGACTCTGAGCTCTAGTCTTCGTCACGAAAATGTATTCATTGGATCGAAGTGGTATTCAGATTATAAATCCGATCCCGGTCTCTTCGAAACAATGTTCGCTATTTTTCGGTAAACTCAACCCTAGTTCTTTAGGAAATACACAAACGAAATATAAGATCAGAGTTCACCTCCTAACCGTTCGTGAGCGGGATTTCTTGTAATTCGTCCTAGAGAAAAACGAGTTTATACGTACGGTATAACACCTCGAACGGTAACCATACCATATAATTCCCGAGTTTCCTCTAGATATTTCCAAAGTTAAGTTTTGTCCAGTTTGATAGTCGGTATTTAACTATCAAAAAAATCAATAAATTCAACCAAGTTTATTTCCCATTGCAACCATTAAGCCTTGTCACATTTAAAATTCCAATAGATTAAAACTTACTAGGAAAGCTGATTTCACTGGGTAAATATATACATAAAACAATTTCTTTCCAAATCATGCTTATAAAATTTCCAAATAAATTTCGCAAGTTTTAAAATAAAATACTCTTTTATAAAAGTTACTATAATATATTATTTAAAACTACATTTATATTCAATAGACTTATATTGAGGAAAATATACTTATATACTAATCATTCTAAAATAGAAATTTACTTTTAAATGATCACCATATAAATAGTTTTTATATTGGAAAATAGTTTTAAATAACTCATGACTATTATACTTTATAAAGATTTCCAAAAATAATAAATTAACTACTTTTAGTCATTTCCAAAATATTTATCAATTCTTTTAAAAACGTCATTACAAATAATATTCATTTTTAAAACAAAACTCGGTTCAAAGTCAACCCTAAAAGAATAAGGCTTATCAGTCTCAACGGTACTTATCAAGCTACAACTCACAGACAATACATATATTCAATATCAATCAGCTTTCATAGATCGATTCACATTATATTCTTAAATATAACTAACAGGCTAATAATCAGATATATACATGAATAAGTAGACTAGAGATTTATCATTGCTAGTAAATATTCACAACAACTACACAGAAAATATCAGATTGATGGCTTATACTACGCACAACAGTTAAATTAAATAATTAGCAGAATGGTGTTTAATTCCGCTGACCAGATATCAAGCAGTTTGAATAATCTACAATGAACACATTTATTTTGTGTAGGAATAACTTAACAGATAGGCCGTATAAAATTATATAACGGCACTTATTCTCAAACGGTAATTGAATTCAGTTCGAACAAGCTTGTAAAATTTTACTTATTTAACTTCATAACAGATTACACGACGGCGTAATATCCGTCGGTACAAACCATCTTCTTAATAACACTTTATTATCTGTGAAATTAAATAATTATTTTATATATACAGAATCACTTGAGAACTTGAGTTAATTCAAAAGTATAAACATTTTATTTTCCCTTAATTATCTTAATTATACTCCAATTATTCAAATAAAACTCAAGTATAAATAATAAGAATTGATTTTAAAAGCTTAACCAATTTATGATAAAATAAATTACTTAAATGAGCTTAATTAAATAATTTCGAAGTAAATCAAGTTTATTATTTCCAAAATTCCTTTGTCTATATAAATCTTTAAATAATCATTTAACATTAAAGAAAATTGGTTTTAAAATATTTACTTCAAATCAACATGCCTGTTATAAACTTTGGAAAGACAATTGGTTATGGATTTTATTTTAACTTTATAACAAATTTTTCTTATTAATAAATCCTGTATTTAAAATAAGCAAAGATCAACGGGCCGAAGCCCAAACCCAGAAGCAAAGAAACAAACGGAAGACCTATTTGTTAGCACAAACCCAAATGGGCCGTAGCCCAACCCAAACAAACTACCCACTTATCCTCCATCACTACTCTTCTTCTCCTAACCTAACAGATTAACATCCCTTCCCAAATCCACTCGAATTTCGACGCCACAACCCGGAAACATCTCCGATCAACTCATTAACAACCTACTCGAACATCGAATGAAACACGAACAAACACGGCCAGTACCGAACCCACTTCCTCTCGCCTATCCCAAGACCTTCCACGGTCGATTATCACGTGTGCACGGTGCACGTGCACAAACGCTCCGATGTCCACTCCGACCTCACGAAACCCTAAGTCGACACCCCTCCTCCAATGGTCACCATCGCCACCTCAATGAAGACACAAATTCACCCCAACGAAAAACAATCCCTTGAACGATACATCGAAACACCCAGGTCCCAAACTTCGAAGAGCTGCTCTCACCTTACACCATCGATCGAAACAACTCCCCCACCGATCGAAAGCCCTACCCTGATACTACCTTCCGGCCAAACCCCAAAGATTCTGGTCGCGCCACCTACTCCCAATTTCATTGCGTTTGCCAACCTCCCCAAATCCTTCCCAAAACCTTACACTCGCTCGATGATCCAATCCCAAGCCAAAACCAAGATTCCGCCACGATAGTCACCTCCCCTAGGTCCACCTGCTCCCTCCAGACCAGGCCGCACCACCTCACGGCAACTAGATCGACAAAAAAGATTTTCTAATGAATTTTGGTCATCCTTCAGTATCTCATGACATAGAACACTAAAAATTATAATTTTACCACTAAAATTCATATTTCCACACAAGAATCCTAATTGCATGCTTGAATTCTTGATTTAAAAATATTGAATCTTCACCAAAATTGGTTATTCACTGTAAATCCTACCATTAATTAACTACACAGCTTAATTTATTCACTAACTATTTTTAACACAAACTATACTAGAAAATAAACGTTTTCCTAGTTTACAACATCATCAAATTCGAACTAGATTAAGATATATAGATTTTTAAAATAGGAACAGGTATAATAGTTTACAGTTAACAGAGCAGTAAGCCAAATTATTTCTAAGTTTGGAAATTTAAGTTTCTCACCTTCCACATTTTGATTCTAGAATCTTTTAAAGTTGAAATCTTTAAATCAGAATTCCAACAACTTGCTTTAGAATCCTTTCTTGAATTTAACAGAGAATGCTTCTTAAACTTCCAGACTAGTTACAAAGTAATTGCTTTTTTTTTTAAAATTTTGATTTCTGTTGTTTACTGTAACAGCCCGCAAATCCGTACCCCTTGAGTTAACACTATTCTACAACAATCAACTCAAATTGTACAGAAATACGAACCATTTGGGTTAAAGAAGAAGAGGTAGAAGAAGAAAATAGAAATCAACATCAGAATCTAACCATCGCAGCGGAATAAAATATAATAGATATAAATAATTTTACTCTAAATCAACTATCTCTGTTTATATATTACATCATCAGAGTACATCAATCACAACTCAACATCAATAACATACAACTGAATACACATCAACTCAACACAGCGGAATATATATATATATATATATATATATATATATATATATATAAACAAGTACGAAAGTACATATCGTCATCCAGCTCAGGTCAGAAGCTCGTCTCCTGTATCCTATAATACTCGGTCTGACCCGAGCATTACAGTTAAATAACACCCGAGTCAGTCTAGAATACCAGCGTGAGAAAATCACCCTCAATTAATTATTAAAGTTTCAAAAATTCTTTGAAAACAAAAGCATCTCGTAAGACCACGCCACAAATTAACATGTCGGGTTTTTACCTTACGGTAGCTAAAACAATTTTTATAGAAATCCTCTGATATTATAATAGGGTCTATCTACAAATACTTATAAAATAGCCGAAATTGTTACATTATTAAATTCCAGCTACTAGCCACAGAGTGGGTAATACAAACAAAACTCGTACAAGGCTCGTAGGCAGAATGGATTTCCAACTAATGACTAGGCACTGGGGTACCACCTGTCAAAGTACAGGGCCTAGATCACCGTACCGAGGAGTACGCCCGCTCCCCTGCAACACAAGACCGGGACTACCCCTTACTGGATAATCCCGAGTGAGATCACCCCGCGGTTGGGTTCAGCAACCGCCCACTAAGCCGAAATAAAAAGGAACATCTAGACAGGAATGACCTCACCCTGCTTGGGTGCTACCCACCTAGCCTTGCTACATAACCCCTGATTTTCAGTCATTCCCATTTGATGAGGCTTGAGGCTAAGCGTTACCTTTTAGAACAATATCCCTTAGAATGCCCATCGTCCACCTGACGATGTTTCGCAAGCATTCATCCATACAAGTCCGTCCCGGGTTCGAACGGAACCGAAGGCACTATTCCTACTACATCCATTTTGGAAATATCCTCAGGATTAGTAGCGACTAGCCCTTGCACTTCACCGCTCCATCTTCGAATCCAAAATCGTTTACACGAAAACGTACAAACCAGATTGAAGTGGTTTTCGAGATATAAATCTCGACCCCGGTCTCTTCGAAACGATCAACGCATTGTCCAATATTGATAGTCGGTTATTTAACTATCAATTAATATGCATAAACATCCATCAACCAATAAATAATTTACCCCAATTATTTATTTATCTCAAAATATCTTTACAAGATATATTCTCACTTTCAAATCTCTTTGAAAACGGTTTTCAAACTATCTTCCTTTTTCTCAGAATAAATTCCGAGTATTTTCATTTCCACTGGAATCATCAAGCACAAATTTTAGATTTTTAAAATAATTTAAAAACACTTTATTGTAAAATATATTTAACATTTAATTAAGGAAAATTTACTTTAATACTTAATTTATAATAGTACTTTAAACAAAAGACCAAATCATTCTTTAAATAATTATTACGATAATAGATTAACAAATTACTTACTTTAGAATTTACTTTGAAATAATTAAATTAAAACTACTTCAATAATTGATTAAAAATATATACTATATGAATATTTGAAAATAAGGTTACTTTATAAATATATAAACTAGATTTTTCACCTTTAAAACAGAATTACTAAGTCACTCTTTATAAATTATTACTAGGGTAGTAGATTTAAATAAATATTTACTTTAAAATTTAAACATTTAGAAATAATAATTTTCCAAGAACGTACTTTGTAAACAACATTAAAACCTTTATTTTATTTTAAAAGCTTACTTTGAAAACGTACTTGGCTATCCGGAGAAATATACTTCTCTTCACAACCTTTAAAAAGAAATCACTATTTATTCTTAAACAAATTTTTTTCTCATTCCTTTAATAAATTCCCACCTTGAACTTATTATTCCAAATATCCAATTTCAAACACTTAAATCAATTTCCAAATTGATTTCCAATTTACTTCATTTTGAAATAAATTTCTTTAATTTCTCAATTCATTTCAAAATTCATTAAGTATGGACTTAATTATTGTTGTTATTATTTTCCATTTGATTTTAAAACTTTTAACTAAAATATAAAAATTCCAGATTTTCCCCAATTTCTTCTTTATCATTTCCATAATTTAAATCTTAACTTTTAAATAAATGGTTTGTTCTTTTTAAAAATAACAATGAAGACTAAAATTTATTAACTCTCAGTTAATTCAAATTTCCCTTTCCATATCTAAGATTTGTTTATTAGAATTTTTAAAGTCACTTTATTTCTTTCTCAAATTCATTCTTTAAAGTTATTCTATACTTATTTTACTTACAATCCACTTCTTTTATTTTCTTTCCAAAATTCAATTTATATATTTTTATGGTAATTCATTATACCCAATTATATCCAATCAAACCATAGCATTCAATATTCCACTATAATTCATCATAGAATATCAATATAATCACAACTGCAGGTATTAAATAATTTAAATAAATGTTGAGGGATCCAGTTGGATCCCTCCAACCCATTTTTCCTGCATCCACAGATGTTAGGACAATATAATATGCCAATCGCAGAATATACCACACTATAGCACATCAATCAATTTCAACCATTCAAACAATTATTTAAATTTAATCATTTAAATTTAAATTTAAATTAGCTAAGTGAGATTAACTCACCTTTTATATTATTCGCAATCCACTTCAATATTGCCTTGGATTTCCTGAGGTTCGACCTTGTATCAATAATTTAAATGGTTCATTAATATTCGAATGGATAGAATAATTAATTACTATTCATTTATTTAATTTAACTAGTAATTTGGGTTTAAACTAATTTCCTTTTTGAATAACCCTATAGTAACTAAAATAAATTTTAAATAAGTTAACTAAACATATGTATTACTAAAATTCATTGTCAAAAATAAACTAGAAGGTAAATAAAAATATGTATATTTATTTTTCATTTCTGATTCCATATATATAAATAAATTCCAAAATCTTTCTATACATATATTCCTCTTTTTACCTTCAATTTAAAATAGGCAGACACATATATAATTTATAGATATACCAAATTTAAATTGAAACTAAAAATCCCCTTTCAAATCCTTTGCAAAAGTAAAGTATATATATAGATTTAAACTGAACTCCTCTTTAAAATCCCTACTGTTTTATTTGTTTTTTTGAAACTCCATATGTATGTATTAAATTGTTTCGACCTTACTGACAAACTTTTTGTTTTTTTAGAATATTAGTGAAAATAAGTAATCAATATACCTAATGCAGAAAGGTAAGCGAACCCAGCTCAACACGAATTTCCAAACCCGCCTGTCTCGAACTTCGCCCAGAGCACTCACGACACAGCTTCGACCTTCCAAGGCTGTTGTGCTTCCACCGAAGATCGCCTCTCACTCGCACGCCTTCGCCTCGTTGCCAATGCTTCGCCATCGAACGGCAAGGGCTCGGCCGCGATTTCGAATCGCTTCCCCCCTCGAAATTAAAATTGAACGAGGCGCTGGGTTGACGCGATTCCGAACGAGGCTCGACCCTGATTTCCCCCTCTTCCTCGATTTGATTTCGCACGGGGCAGCTAGATTTTTTTTGTTTTGTTTAAGAGGAGCGATAATTGATTGGAAACGAAAAAGGGGGTTCGGTCATGCCTTGAGTTCGAACGAAGGAGTAAGGGTTTTTTTTCTTCTGAAGATACAAGGCTTCGGCCATTTTAAGATTTCAATTGTTATGCGAATTGAAGGGGAGAACGAGCGTTGATATGAATGTGCGGCCATGCTTTGATAAAAGTGACGAGAAATGGAGTATACTGGAAGATAAGGGTAGCTTGTTGAGGAATGGATAAAGGATGGCGTACACAAGAAGCTCAATCAATTAAATTAAATTTCATTAGATTATTATCAATTAAATTTTCAACGCGTTTATATATATCGTACACTCACACACTAACTCCGATTAATACAAAATTTGAAATCCGGTAATAATTCAATATTATGGACACAATGGAGCTGGTTTCGTCGAATTCCGAGACTGTGCCCCGGAAGGCTATTTTTAAATTCAATTTAAACAGTATAAATTTTAAAACTGAACAAACCACTATTAGTTTCAATTTTACAATTTCTATTACCTTCAGTATTATCAGTATAAATTCTACAAACTTTCAAATTATTTTTAATAGGGTTAGATCCAGATACAATATTTTATCCAACTTCAAATTATTTAATTCAATAATTTAATTATCAAATAAATCATGATATTCGTAATTTAAGTTAAAATTACCCTATTGAATATTTACGATCAATTAAATATTCTGATTTTAAATGCTCGAAAATTCCGGGTCGTCACATTTACAATTTT
Organism: Allium cepa; assembly: GCA_030765085.1. Lineage (NCBI taxonomy): Eukaryota > Viridiplantae > Streptophyta > Magnoliopsida > Asparagales > Amaryllidaceae > Allium > Allium cepa. The sequence goes on along the minus strand of CM060945.1, from coordinate 992,527,453 downwards.
TGAACAGAGGCTAACTTCCTTAAGTTACAGGTTGGATATTTTAAAACAACATAGATCTAAATGCTCTCTCTCTCTCACACACACACATATATATGTGTATGGAGCAATAGATGATATACTGAGATGACCTTTGGTGGCTGAGCAGATGGTTACTTTATGAAGAAAGAAATTTGTAAAGAAAAAAGAATGATTATCACAATATTTTATTAGTTGTTTACTGCCAAGTGTTAGTATGTTTCTAAATTAAAATGTATTATTAATTTACCCATTGTTTTACTAGGTTAAAAACTGTTTTCTTAACTGTTTTATCTTAACAGCTAATGACTTTGAGATCTCTTTTCCCTTATTATATTTTTATATAAACCACAAAACATTTTAAAGTATATGTAAGTACATTTATGAAGTTAAATAACCCATATTTATTTTTGCTTTTGATAAAGTAGTGTTTGTATTTGTCTCTTATACATTTTAAAATAAAAGTGAGAAACAAGTAAATTGAAATAACCCTCTTGGTTAACTTGTCCTATATAAATATATATGTTACTTTAAACAAATGGAATAAAATAACATTATATACTAAATACCCTATATATATATGTGTTATAGGAACTTCAAAGTGATATAAAAATTATTTTTAATCCTTCATGTATATATGTAACCATATATACATTTTATAAATCCCACCTTTTCGCACGCTTTAAATCGACACACGTGCCAATTCAAACCATACGGAAGGGCTGATTGTTAAGGGGTAAATAAGAAAAACGAGAAAGAAAAAAAATCGAATGTCACAACGGAAGGATAAAATATAATTATCAAATATACAGTTCATGAAGCTGTTTACAAAATATTAAAATTTTCTTATATAATATATATCAGAGTTGCACATACCAATGAATATAATCGATGCAGCGGAATACAGTGTAGTGGAATGTAATAATAATGAAATCTTTGTCTTCGTCCTCCAGAAATAAAGTCTTCGATCCTGAAATGCTCGGACTGACCCGAGCGAATTGAAAGGACAAAACACTCGAGTCAGAACTAAAAGATCTTATGTAAGTTAAATCAACAAAAATAAATATGAGTGCAGTAACTCAAGAGATGCTCGGGATTTACATCTCTTAAGGATCCGTTAAACTATTTACTATATAGTATATTTTGCTATTATAATAGTGTCTATTAGTAAAAATAAACTTACTTTTGAATAGCGTTAAGGGGTTACCCATATAGCCCTTAACACAAATAATGCCAATAGTCTATACAGTGCCTGCATATCTCCTGTTCGGGAGACTACGAGAAGACACTCCATAGGGACTACAGAAATAGAAACTCGTACAAGGCGCGATAGGGTAGGTGACACAACACAACTAGGCAATGCCAGGGTAGATATACCAATTACGCATCCGGGCTGGTGGTAACACGTAGCGCGCAGCTACCGCCCACTTCGAGCCACACTCCCAAAAAGAAAATCAAAAGTGGCCACAGAATCAATCCAAAAGTCAAAGTATAAAATCGAAGGGATGTGTTCGATCAGAGGAATGACCTCATTGGCCCGAGAATCGCTCCTGTTTCAGCCATCTTTTGCCAACTCACGGAAGTTGGGACCACGTATTTACCTCAAAGGAAACGCCGCCACCATCCTACTTCATTCTGGAATCTCCACCGCGTACACGGTTGTTAAAGTGGTTTTCGGAGTTGGCAGAGAGTATGACAACTTCCGATCCCGGTCTTTTCAACAACCAAATGTTATTATAACACCGTGGTCTTTTCAAAATAGTTTATACTTTAAAACCAGAATAAAATATCCATTTCAAAACCATATAAATACGATATCATTTCTATTTTAAAACCCAAATCAATATGATATCATTTTTATTTCAAATATATATTTTTTCCAAAAATCATAGTACTTTCAAATACATATACCTTAAACCCATAGCTTCGAAACATAATTTTCAATACTTAAATGGTTTAATAATAAATTACTTTATAAAGTAAATTAGCTTTTTATTTCTCAAATCAATTCCAAATACAGATTTGAATTCCCAGATAAACCATGTGAATTTTCATATATTTCAATGTTTTTAATATTCCACCCTTTCAAAACTAAATTTTTAATTCATATATATGCGCCAAATTCCCTTTTACTATTATTTAGTTTTGAAATACTTACTTAATAAATCCACTATCCTTTAAATAAAACTTTCAAAGTTCAATAATTGAATATTCCTCAATTTATTTAGGCTAGATATATTCACTTAAATCATCTTAAACCCGAATTTAGTTATAACACCATATTCTTTCAAATCTAAATTTCAATAAGATCTTAATTAAATAAAATCTCAAATCAATTTCAAAATTATCTTCACAATTTTGATTTATAAAAATCTATATAAACTATATATTAGAATATGATTTAAGTAACTACTTATCCATAATATATTTTAATAAAATCAACTTTATTATTAAACTTACTTCATACTTTAAACAATTTTATACATAGCTTAAAACCAAGAATTTAACTATATATAAAATAACCTTTATTAAATATCCAGATCAATATCTCAAAAATCATATAACTTCTTTACAAACCATAGATATCATTTCAAAATATTATATATATATATATATATATATACACCGTGGTTTTTGTATATAATTTTCTATCCTATGGTCAAGTGATACGGATATTTATCATTTCAATCCGTAATTTAAAAATAAAAATTACGGTTATATATCATTTCAAACCATAATCCCGATAAGATAAGAATGCATAATAAGTTGCAGTTTATACAATATACAACACATCATCCATTCACCAAATATCAATCATCAACCATTTATTACAATCATCATCCAATTTAAACAAAACATCAATATAGAGCATATAAAATATAACAGGTATCGACGAACAGTTTATATTCAATAATAAATTAATAATTGTTTAACTAGCAGTTTATATGCAATAATAAATAAATTTAACCGGCAATTTATATGCAACAATAAAATTAAATAAAAATTTAATTTAAATAAATGCAATCTAACTGAGATGATGATTAAATATATGCCCGAACAATCATAGATAAATTTTAAATCTCATCAAAACTAATTTAACAAACATAAGAAATTTTAGAAGTTGTGAGTGGGTTAAAACACTCACATTTGATTTTAGCCCATAAAAATCCAAATAGAAGCGCAAAACTCAACAATCTCCAAATTCAACTAAATCAATTTCATGTTGTCTGGAATATAAATTTGAATCCACCAGAAGAAATCGCGCGTGAATCAAAGTTTATATGCAAAAGGTATTCATGTTACAAGAAGTATTATTAAAATAAAAATTAGTACGCGTTAAAAATATATAAATAAACAAATTTTAATACTTACGTTTTCTCAAGATGAGGCTTCAGGAAAAGATTGAAGATCAACTAAGATATGGGCAGGAAGTGTACGAAAAATGAAAAAGAATCATTTTTATAAAAGAATGCTTTTGGATTTGCAAGAATAAGAGCTTTTGAATATGAAGTGTTAGGAGAAAGAAGAAATAGGATGTAGGTTATTTATAATTAGGAAACGAATGTGGAGGGACAAAAATAAATGTCACGTTTTATTATTAAAACTTTAGGTATTAATAATACATAAGGAAATGTAAGTAGGAATGGAAAAGTTTGCAAACGAATGTAGAATTTTGTATATGTGAAAATGTGGTGGCAATAATTAAATACAACCTAAAAGTGCTCAAGTATTAAACAGATGGAGAAATAAACGAATCAAGTATTAATAGTAAGGTAACTATTTTAAAGCGTTCGTGCAACAATTAATAAAAAAAAATTAAGGGACCATGTACCTCGCATAACCTTTTGAAATTTAATTTTTCTGTAACGTAACCAAATTAACTTCATTAACTCAAATAATATTCAAATTTGTACGCATTTAGGTTTTTATCTACGCATAATAGAATATTTATACTTAACTTAAAAAGAAAACGTTCAATTTTGTTATCTCAAAATGATTTTTTATTTCCATTAAAACACCCTTTTTGTTTAACACAAAACGTGCGTTTTTTAATTAAATCTATTAATTGCAATCAACCTTTCCTTTTCTTTTAATTGAAATATTTGAATTACATTAATTGCAGTTACTTACAAAGTTAAATTTTAAAACAGACAACTAAAATGGATAAAAAAATAGAACAATTGTTTATTTAAACACGTTTATAAATTTATTGTTTATACACAAGAGTAATAAATAGATTATTTTCCTATTCTTGTAATCAGTCTTATGACGACCCGAAAATCCGTACAATTTGAATCGACAATAATCCACACATGTCCGACCCAAAAGGCACCAACTGATTCCAGAATACTATACGAAAACATTTTCTTTGGAAAATCATTTACTATAACAACAGTGTTATAGTCCATCATTTTCTTATTTCTTGAAAACGTCTATCTCAACAATGAATGTTGAAATCTATGGTTTCGATCCTTAACATATTTTAAAACAACTTTGAACCACTTTCTTCATTTTAAAATATCACTATCCAAAACATTTCTTTAATATATTATTCGCTATCCAAAATCGTGAATATAATTCATTTATCAGATTCAACACACTTCTACATATTTAATTAAAGGATTATCCACTGTCCAAAATCGTGGATATATCTCCTTTAATATGATTTCATATTTACTTATCAAATTCAGTTGATTTCGGATTTATAAAACAATGTTTATAAATTCCATTTATATTTTATAACAACTTCAACTTATAAAATCACTTTATTAACAAATTCTTATTTATAACTCAATTACATGCCAAAAATCCAAATTATAAGCAAATTACTTATAATTCTCTATTTACAAATTCATTCATTTATAACTTCACAAAAATATAAATCTTATTTATTTATAAATCCAATTATAACTCCATTTTAACATTCCCAAAACTCCTTTATAATTCCTCCATTCTAATTTATAAAAATTCAATTTTATAAATCTTATATATAAAACCATTTATAATAATCCAAAAATCCCAATTTAAACTATTTTATAAAATCATTAACTCCATATTTCAAAAATCACATTTCAACTATATTTCTCAAAAATCATAATTTTTATAACATTAAAATTATAACGTTCATTTATTTAAAATAAATCAATTTTTTAACAATTCAAAATTCAATAAAACGTTTATTTCAGAAATCACTTTAAAATCCTTTTAAATTTGGAAATCATCACTTTAACAATTTTAAATTATCAAAAATAGGCCCAATGCTGCAACATCACCAAATACATCAATCACGGCATCCAAACATCATATATCAATATGATAACAGCATATGTATCAATATCTGTAAATAAATCAATACCGGTGAGGAATCCAGTTGGATCCCTCCAACCTGTCACCTGCAACAAATATACATATTAGAATATGTGTACAATGTCCGCTTCAAGGCAGACGCATGTACAAAGGGTCATCTGCTCATACACAGGAACGTATAGGGTCTCATCTGCTCCAATAGGCAGGTATATATCCATATATCAATCAATATATCATATAACATCCAAACAATCATCAGTTATCATATAATAAATATTTTCTCACTTATATAAAATATCAGTGAGTCAGAAAGAGTGAGATGTACACACATTGCATCCAAAAGCAGTTGTAGTGTTTGATTCCGAATAAAATTAAACGCGCGTTTAATTCTATCCAAAATTTACACTAGCTCCAATCAACTCCAATCCTACTCCATCGCGTAGTGCTCGTCAATATGAACCCAACGTAATTCGTTTCGTGTGAAACGAACCTCGTATGAACAAGGTATCAATTTTTAAACATCGTACAAATTTATATAATATAAATTTACACATTTTCTTCTTTTTTATTATAAACCTTTAAACGAAATCTCGGACGTTCTTTTTGATTGATGAGATCTCATCTGCTATTCCTTTCTTCCCCAATCAAATCATCAGGTCGAGCAACCCAATACACACGCAACCAACATTCGAACACCGTTCCACCTACCATCATCGAGAAGTCGATCGACTACTGCCACGTCGAAGCTCACGTCACCGTACGTCACCGAGCCAAGTGTGGCTGAGCTCGGCTACAACATCACGTGGAAAATCAAACCCAAAGCCGGCCTAAACGCGACCCCCTAGCCCCCACGTCTAGCCTCCATTTCAAATCATGACCGTTGGATTTGTCGAGCTCGAGGAGCTCTACAAGTTTGCCGTTGAACATTTTCCTTGATTGTGAATGGATCGAGAGTTATTGAAAAGGAAAAAATCTAAGATTTCGGCCATTGATGCTAAACGGCGGCTAGACCTAAGTTTATTAGGGTTTGATGCAAATTAGAAAGCAGGGGACCTTATATAGAAAATTTAAAAACACTATTCATCCGAAATTTTTCCGAACTCTAAACGAAGCGTGCTGCCTGGCGTTTATAATATTTTACCCCCATTTCGAACACAATGGAATATATATCGGGAGCCAATTTGATCGTATTTGAAAGATAGGTTTTTAAATCGACTATTTAAATTTAAAATTCACTTAAACCTATTTCTACGCGTTTTAGCTTGCTCCGGACAAACCGTAAGTCCGATTGACACGAAATTTGAAATCTTATAATAATATAACATTGCGGATCCGATGAAACTTGTTTCGTCGAAATCCGAGACTGTTTGAAAAATGGCTATTTTTACTCGTCAATTAAATATTAAAATATTCAATTTCTACAAATTAACTTTTAATTCGATTTTGAAAGTTCTCTAGCATCATTCTAATTCAAATAGAATTTATTACAACTTTATAAATCAGTTTTATGCACATTAAATCCAAATATCAATTATTTACGCAATTTCAAATATTAATTTAACAATTTAATTATCCAATTAAATCACTATATTTCTAATACAGGTTATTCATAAATTTAAATTTTAAATATTCAAAATCAATTAAGTATCTGAATTTCAAATGACAGAAATTCTGGGTCGTTACATTCTCTCCTACTTAAAAGAATTTCGTCCTCGAAATTACTAAGTAAGAAAAAGTCACAAAATTCATTAACTTTTCAAAATAATTCGTTAAAACTAGATTTACTAAAATCATTTAAATGTTTAACTTTTAACTCAAAATCAAACTTTTAGTTTTCAAATTTTTTTCCAATATTTCCAAAATTTTTCTAACGCCTTAAATTTTCAAAAAAATTCGCCATAGCGTCCTTTGCGTGGTTCGATCCAAAAAAATAACAATGTATATATCACAAATATACATCTCATCATCAAGGATGAGGCATCCCAAAGGGAAAAAAGTGTAAAAGTACGATATGTAATCCGAGATATATACCTTATATATTATTAGCGAGCGTATACGGCTAATATAGCACGAAAACGAGCTCCGAAAGCGAAGCAAGCGCAATCCGCACCTACTAAACACTCAACAATAATGAGAACATGTATACATGAAAGTAATATCAATATACAACATATACCATCAACTATATATGCCAATGTAGCAAATGCAATCAAAAACAACAAATCCAAACATCAAACAACTATCATCCAACTAACATCCATAACCAATCTATATACATACATTTTTATTAACTTCAATGAATTGGTTTCCAATTTAAATCACATTTGATTCATTAACATTGGATTTTACTAACATTCATTCATTCATCCATTTTCAATTAGTTTACATTCACTAATTCATATTCAAGTTTATTTACTTCCAGTTCAAAACAAATAAAATTCAATTCTATTTACTTCCACTTCCAATTTGGATTCAATTATTTTAGCTTTCAATTATATTGATTCAATTTCATATGAATTTTTATACAATCAATTAACAATAACCTAGCATCCATCTAACAAACCATGCATAACCAACATTTACCAAATTTACTTAATTTTCATTCAACATTCAATTTGGTTCATCACTTTTAATTTCAAATTTCATTAGCTTGATGAATTAACACTTGCATTCACTATACCAAATCAATTCATTTACATTCGATTGATAGTTCATTCAATTCACATTGGATTCTAGTATTCACTATATTCACAACTTCTTAACTTAAGTTGCATACAATTCTTAACAACATCATTTCTAATGTTGATTCATTTTACAATTAAAGTTGAATTTCTTTATATAACTCAAGTTCACATTCATTTAATTCACTTTATTAATTAACTTTGATACCAAAATCAATTTCGTTCAAAATTACTTGAGCTATATTTCATTTTATAAACGTCACTTGGTTTCATTTAACTTAAGTTTCAACTTATAAATCTAAGTCAGATTTGAATTCTAAACTTAAGTCAATTTCATATCACCATTCAAATTCAAATTTTTGTTTTACTTAACAAAATTGTTTAACCACTTTAATAATTGGTTTTACTTACCTTAACTCATTTTATATGTTATACAACTTATTTTTATAAACTTCCAAATTCATACTATGTAATCATTTACCATCTTAAGTTTAATTTTCCATTCCAATAACATATCTAATCCAATTCAAATCCAATTTTATTTAACCTTCCTTAGTTAAATTTCAAATCATATAATTCACTTACTAACTCAAATTTTATTTCAACTTTACCCAAGCTAAAATTTTATTTCATATTATAAGTCCAATTTCATTTCACTTATATTTATGAATTCTAACTTGGATTTTAAATCAAATTTGTCTATCAAAACAAAAATTCAATTTCAATTTCAGTTTGGTAGCAAATCCATCACATAGAAACTCGAAATTGATACTGATGATGCTGCAGTCATCACCCTTATTATTTTCTAGCAATAGTAGTGAATCAGTGCGTTATATTCTTTTTTTATTTACAAATCATATTTACAAATCTTTTACTTATATAATTTCACTTATTTTCTATTTATAATAATATAACATCTTTAACTTTGAAAACAAATTTCAAAATCAACAGGATTCAAATTTCACAAATTCTTAGTTTAAATCCATTTTTTATAACTCAAATAGTTTCATTTCTTATATGTAAGATTATTTCACAATTGTAAATCATATTAATTATAGCTCAATACTTATAATTCATTTGCTTATACAATTTGTTATTTTACAATTGTTGTCTTCAATTAAGATAATTCAAATATTTTTTTATTAACTCATATATATTTACATTTTCAACAAACAAACAATCAATTTATATACACTTTAATAATTCTGAAAATCTGTTTCCTTATATATAAAATATAATTGAGGTAAAATTATTTCAATTACCCAATTTAAAATGATACTATGTCAACTTGCCTCGTTTAAGCCTTTGGAAATCCCTATCGATAACATGGCGTCCCACATCACGACCAGAATTCACAAACAGCTCAACGGATAAGTAAACACAATATAAAATATTTTATATTCACTAACAAATACGCGCTCATATATATAATACACTCAAACTCAATCTAGGGTGCTACTGTCCCTATTTATACTGAGTACACATCAAAGCTTAGGAATATACAAAATCTAAGCTCTGATACTAAATGTGACGACCCAAAAATCCATACCCTTTGAATCGACAATAATCCACACAAGTCCGACCCAAAAGGCACAAACTGATGGAAATTCAAGAGAAAGAAAAGAAGAGAGAAGAAGAGAAGAGAAGAAAGAGAGTAGATAGAACCAAATAGAATAACACAGAATCTCACATCGCAGCGGAAAATATATAATATCATATCAATGATCTTTATAAAACAGAAACTGTATATATACACATACATAAATCAGAGTTCAACAATCATCAGAGTTATCAGCCTGAACAGTTACAATAAACTGTCCTCATAAATGCTGATAATAACAACAACTAAGCAACAATGCAACGGATAATCAAGCAAATACGGATGTACGAAAATGAAGATCTCCAGCTCTCCTGCTGAAGCTCCAAAAGCACCAAAGCATAACCTGTAGATATGCTCGGTCTGACCCGAGCATTGAAAAGGAAGAATGCCTGGATCATTCTGGTAAACCAGCGTGAGAAACACACTCAACTGAATTTATTAAATTACCAAACTTTTCCTTTATCAAAACAAAAGTATCTCGTAAGACAAGTCCAAACATAAATACGGACATGTTTTTACCTTACGATAACTAAAACATTTCTTTCATATCAAACTCACGTGATATTATACTAGTGTCTAGTATACAAATAATATTTAAAATAGCCGAAATTGTTACCATTATTAAATTCAAGCATACTAGGCTCTACAAATAAATTGGCAGGAACGTAGAGGAGTTTGGGTTTTCATACAAATGACCAGGTGAAGGGACTACCTTCCGGTAGTACATCTCTAGAAGAATGTAGCGAGAAACCATCACAAAGTTTCTCTACCAACACAAGACCGGCCCACTTCTATAACTAGATGGTACCGAATATGTCATCCTCTGGTCGTTACCGACCTTTCCGAGGGCCCGCATAGCGTACAAACCATAATAATCAGATACACGACGTCATAGCGTGTAAAGATATATCTAGAAGAGGATGATCATATCCTAATTGAGAGTGACCCACTTAGCCTTGCCGCATCTAATCCTGTTTCGGTCATTTTCGGTTGATGAGGCCTGATGAGGTAACGTTACCTTTCATAATCATATATCACATCACTTAGAATGCCACACGACCATTTCCGTTGACTACTAATTGCCTTCCACAAAAATACAACCCTTAAGCTCGTATGTCTCAAGGAGGGTATTAAGCTAAAAGAAGTTGCCTTCTCCGCCACCACTGATGTACATTTGTAAAAACCAATGTACGTAATCTATAGAAATGCAATGTCAGACAAACATCCATACAAGTTGTCCAGGAACAGGACAAACTGAAGGTACTTTCCTACCACATCCTGTCGGGAAATCCCTAAGATTAGTAGCGAATAGTCCTCGCATTGGATATTTCATAATGAAGAGACCACTGCTACTGATGTATATTGGGATTTTAACCCCAAACGATCAACAAGCAGTCTCCCACTATGAAATCCGAAAATCAATATCATCACAAGCAACCTGCACAATCGTCGCATATACGTTGGTCCGAAGTGGTTTTCGGATAACCGATCCCGTTCTCTTCGCACCAACAACGCAAAAGTGTTTCTCAACCTCACACAGCAACTAAGTCTCGTAGACTTATCACGTCTCCAACTTTTAACTTGCTATCCTTCGGGCCAAGAAGGAAGCTCGATAGATTAGAGTAATACTCTGTACTATACGAATCAACATCCTCAACATAAATCATAATCAAGCCTACACAGAAGGCTACGTACTAAGTGTACGACTAAATAGTTCCCATATCAAGTCGAGGAACTAAAATTTTTGGGCAATTTGATAGTCGGTTATTTAACTATCAAAGCAAACAAACAAATATTCAGCACCATAACAATCACTGGGCCCTTTTAATTAATTTTCCATTAATTAAATCACTTGCCAAATATTCACTTCATTTTATCTTTAAAAGATATAATCTCAAAACATTTCACTTCATATTGGAAAACATTTCCAATACTTATTTAACAATAAGTAATTCACAAATCTATTTATTTTCAATACTAAGAAAATATTCAATATACTTAAGACATGATTAAGTATATATTTTATTCTTTAAGGAAAACATTCTCTTTAAACACATTTGTTGGGTCAAAATGAATGTTGCGTAAAACATCGTTACGACAACCTAAAATCACTAGTATAAGGATTTGAAATAAGATAGATATATAAACCCCAATACTATAAGAAAACATTTTCTTTCGAAAATCGTTTACTATAACAATAGTGTTATAGTCCATCATTTCCTTATTTCTCGAAAACGTCTATCTCAACAATGAATGTTGAAATCTATGGTTTCGATCCTTAACACATTTTAAAACAACTTTAAACCACTTTCTTCATTTTAAAATATCACTTTCCAAAACATTTTTTTAATATATTATTCGCTGTCCAAAATCGTGAATACAATTCATTTATCAGATTCAACACTTCTACATATTTAATTAAAGGATTATCCACTGTCCAAAATCGTGGATATATCTCCTTTAATATGCTTTCATATTTACTTATCAAATTCAGTTGATTTCGGATTTATAAAACAATGTTTATAAATTCCATTTATATTTTATAACAACTTCAACTTATAAAATCACTTTATTAACAAATTCTTATTTATAACTCAATTACATGCCAAAAATCCAAATTATAAGCAAATTACTTATAATTCTCTATTTACAAATTCATTCATTTATAACTTCACAAAAAACAAATCTTATTTATTTATAAATCCAATTATAACTCCATTTTTACATTCCCAAAACTCCTTTATAATTCCTTCATTCTGATTTATAAAAATTCAATTTTATAAATCTTATATATAAAATCATTTATAATAATCCAAAATTCCCAATTTAAACTATTTTATAAAATCATTAACTCCATATTTCAAAAATCACATTTCAACTATATTTCTGAAAAATCATATTTTTTTATAACACTAAAATTATAACGTTCATTTATTTAAAATAAATCAATTCTTTAACTATTCAAAATTCAATAAAACGTTTATTTCAAAAATCACTTTAAAATCCTTTTAAATATGGAAATCATCACTTTAACATTTTTAAATTATCAAAAATAGGCCCAATGCTATAACAGCACCAAATACATCAATCACGGCATCCAAACATCATATATCAATATCATAACAGCATATATATCAATATCTGTAAATAAATCAATACTGGTGAGGAATCTAGTTGGATCCCTCCAACCTGTCACCCGCAACAAATATACATATAAGAATATGTGTACAATGTCCGCTTCAAGGCAGACGCGCGTACAAAGGGTCCTCCGCTCATACCCAGGAACGTATAAGGTCTCATCTGCTCCAATAGGCAGGTATATATATCCAAATATAAATGAATATGTCATATATCATCCAAACAATCATCAATTATCATATAATAAATATTTTCTCACTTATATAAAATATCAGTGAGTCAAAAAGAGTGAGTTATACTCACATTGCGTCCAAAAGCAGCTGTAGTGTTTGATTCCGAATAAAATTAAATGCGCGTTTAATTCTATCCAAAATTTACACTAGCTCCAATCAACTCCAATCCAGCTCCATTGCATAGTGCTCGTCAGTATGAACCCAACGCAATTCGTTTCGTGCAAAACGGACCTCGTATGAACAAAATATCAATTTTTAAACATCGTACAAATTTATATAATATAAATTTACACATTTTCTTCTTTTTTATTATAAACCTTTAAACGAAATCTCGGCCGCTCATTTTGATTAATGATATCTCATCTGCTATTCCTTTCTTCCCCATTCAAATCATCAGGTCGAGCAACCCAATACACACGCAATCAACATTCGAACACCGCTCCACCTACCATCATCGAGAAGTCGATCGACTACTGCCACGTCGAAGCTCACGTCGCCGTACGTCACCGAGCCAAGTGTGGCTGAGCTCGGCTACAACATCACATGGAAAATCGAACCCAAAGCCAGCCTAAATGTGACCCCCTAGCCCCCACGTCTAGCCTCCATTTCAAATCATGACCGTTGGATTTGTCGAGCTCGAGGAGCTCTACAAGTTTGCTGTTGAACAGTTTCCTTGATTGTGAATGGATCGAGAGTTATTGAAGAGGAAAAAAATCTAAGATTTCGGCCATTGATGATAAACGGCGGCTAGACCTAAGTTTGTTAGGGTTCGATGCAAAATAGAAAGTAGGGAACCTTATATAGAAAATTTAAAAACACTATTCATCCGGAATTTTTTCGAACTCCAAACGAAGCATGCTGCCTGGTGTTCATAATGTTTTACCCCCATTCCGAACACAATGGAATATATATCGGGAGCCAATTTGATCGTATTTGAAAGATAGGTTTTTAAATCGACTATTTAAATTTAAAATCCACTTAAATCTATTTCTACGCGTTTTAGCTTGCCTCGGACAAACTGTAAGTCCGATTGACACGAAATTTGAAATCTTACAATAATATAACATTACGGATCCGATGAAATTAGGTTCGTCGAAATCCGAGACTGTTTGAAAAATGGCTATTTTTACTCGTCAATTAAATATTAAAATATTCAATTTCTACAAATTAACTTTTAATTCGATTTTAAAAGTTCTCTAACATCATTCTAATTCAAATAGAATTTATTACAACTTTATAAATCATTTTTATGCACATTAAATCCAAATATCAATTATTTACGCAATTTCAAATATTAATTTAACAATTTAATTATCCAATTAAATCACTATATTTCTAATATAGGTTATTCATAAATTTAGCTTTTAAATATTTGAAATCAATTAAGTATCTGAATTTCAAATGACAAAAATTTTGGGTCGTTACATTCTCTCCTACTTAAAAGAATTTCGTCCTCGAAATTACTAAGTAAGAAAAAGTCACAAAATTCATTAACTTTTCAAAACAATTCGTTAAAACTAGATTTACCAAAATCATTTAAATGTTTAACTTTTAACTCAGAAATCAAACTTTTAGTTTTCACAAATTTTTCCAATTTTTCCAAAAATTTTCTAACGCCTTAAATTTTCAAAAAATTCGCCATAGCCTCCTTTGCGCGGTTCGATCCGAAAAAAATAACAATGTATATATCACAAATATACATCTCATCATCAAGGATGAGGCATCCCAAAGGGAAAAAAGTGTAAAAATACGATATGTAATCCGAGATATGTACCTTATATATTATTAGCGAGCATATACGGCTAATATAGCACGAAAACGAGCTCCAAAAGCGAAGCAAGCGCAATCCGCACCTACCAAACACTCAACAATAATGTGAACATGTATACATGAAAGTAATATCAATATACAACATATACCATCTACTATATATGCCAATGTAGCAAATGCAATCAAAAACAACAAATCCAAACATCAAACAACTATCATCCAACTAACATCCATAACCAATCTATATACATTCATTTTCATTAACATTCAATGAATTGGTTTCCAATTTAAATCACATTTGATTCATTAATATTGGATTTTATTAACATTCATTCATTTTCAATAAGTTTACATTCACTAATTCATATTCAAGTTTATTTACTTCCAGTTCAAATCAAATAAAATTCAATTCTATTTACTTCCACTTCCAATTTGGATTCAATTATTTTAGCTTTCAATTTTATTGATCAATTTCATATGAATTTCTATACAATCAATTAACAATAACCTAGCATCCATCTAACAAACCATGCATAACCAACATTTACCAAATTTACTTAATTTTCATTCAACATTCAATTTGGTTCATCACTTTTAATTTCAAATTTCATTAGCTTGATGAATTAACACTTGCATTCACTATTCCATATCAATTCATTTACATTCGATTGATAATTCATTCAATTCACATTGGATTCTAGTATTCACTATATTCACAACTTCTTAACTTAAGTTTTATACAATTCTTAACAACATCATTTCTAATGTTGATTCATTTTACAATTAAAGTTGAATTTCATTATATAACTCAAGTTCACATTCATTTAATTCACTTTATTAATTAACTTTGATACCAAAATCTATTTCATTCAAAATTACTTGGGTTATATTTCATTTTATAAACATCACTCGGTTTCACTTAACTTAAGTTTCAACTTATAAATCTAAGTCAGATTTGAATTCTAAGCTTAAGTCAATTTCATATCACCATTCAAATTCAGATTTTTGTTATACTTAACAAAATTGTTTAACCACTTTAATAATTGGTTTTACTTAACTTATCTCATTTTATATGTTATACAACTTATTTTTATAAACTTCCAAATTCATACTATGTAATCATTTACCATCTTAAGTTTAATTTTCCATTCCAGTAACATATCTAATCCAATTCAAATCCAATTTAATTTAACCTTCCTTAGTTAAATTTCAAATCATATAATTCACTTACTAACTCAAATTTTATTTCAACTTTACCCAAGCTAAAACTTTATTTCATATTATAAGTCCAATTTCATTTCACTTATATTTATCAATTCCAACTTGGATTTTAAATCAAATTTGTTTATCAAAACAAAACTTCAATTTCAGTTTGATAGCAAATCCATCACACAGAAACTCGAAATTTATACTGATGATGCTGCAGTCATCACCCATATTATTTTATAGCAACAATAGTGAGTTCAGTGCTTTCTATTCTTTTCTTTATTTACAAATCACATTTACAAATCTTTTACTTATATAATTTCACTTATTTTCTATTTGTAATAATATAACATCTTTAACTTTGAAAAAAATAAATTCAAAATCGATAGGATTCAAAATTCACCAATTCTTAGTTTAAATCCATTTTTTTATAACTCAAATAGTTTCATTTCTTATATATAAGATTATTTCACAATTGCAAATCATATTAATTATAATTCAATACTTATAATTCATTTACTTATACAATTTGTTCTTTTACAGTTGTTGTCTTCAATTAAGATTATTCAGATATTTTTTTTATTAACTCATATATATTTACATTTTCAACAAACAAACAATCAATTTATATACACTTTAATAATTCTGAAAAACTGTTTCCTTATATATAAAATATAATTGAAGTAAAATAATTTCAATTACCTAATTTAAAATGATACTATGTCGACTTGCCTCGTTTAAGCGTTTGGAAATCCCTATCGATAACATGGCGTCCCACATCACGACCAGAATTCACAAACAACTCAACGAATAAGTAAACACAATATAAAATATTTTATATTCACTAACAAATACGCGCTCATATATATAATACAATCAAACTCAATCTTGGGTGCCACTGTCCCTATCTATACTGAGTACACATCAAAGCTTAGGAATATACAAAATCTAAGCTCTGATACCAAATGTGACAACCCGAAAATCCATACCCTTTGAATCGACAATAATCCACACATGTCCAACCCAAAAGGCACAAACTGACGGAAATTCAAGAGAAAGAAAAGAAGGGAGAAGAAGAGAAGAGAAGAAAGAGAGTAGATAGAACCAAATAGAATAATACAGAATCTCACATCGCAGCGGAAAATATATAATATCATATCAATGATCTTTATAAAACAGAAACTGTATATAAATACATACATAAATCAGAGTTCAACAATCAATCAGAGTCATCAGCCTGAACAGTTATAATAACCTGTCCTCACAAATGCTGATAATAACAACAACTAAGCAACAATGAAACGGATAATCAAGCAAATACGGATGTACGAAAATGAAGATCTCCAGCTCTCCTGCTGAAGCTCCAAAAGCACCAAAACATAACCTGTAGATATATTCGGTCTGACCCGAGCATTGAAAAGGAACAATGCTGGATCAATCTGGTAAACCAACGTGAGAAACACACTCAACTGAATTTATTAAATTACCAAACTTTTCCTTTATGAAAACAAAAATATCTCGTATGACAAGTCCATACATAAACACGGACATGTTTTTACCTTACGATAACTAAAACATTTCTTTCATATCAAACTCATGTGATATTATACTAGTGTCTAGTATACAAATAATATTTAAAATAGCCGAAATTGTTACCATTATTAAATTCCAGCATACTAGGCTCTGCAAATAAATTGGAAGGAATGTAATGGAGTTTGGATTTCCATAAAATGACCAGGTGAAGGGACTACCTTTCGGCAGTACATCTCTAGAAGAATGTACCGAGAAACCATCACGAAGTTTCTCTACCAACACAAGACCGGCGCACCTCTATAACTAAATGGTACCGAATATGTCATCCTCTGGTCATTACCGACCTTTCCGAGGGCCCTCATAGCATACAAAACACAATAATCAGATACACGACGTCATAGCGTGTAAAGATATATCTAGAAGAGGATGATCATATCCTAATTGAGAATGACCTACTTAGCCTTGCCGCATCTAACCCTGTTTTGGTCATTTTCGGTTGATGAGGCCTGATGAGGTAACGTTACCTTTCATAATCACATATCACATCACTTAGAATTCCACACTGCCATTTCCGTTGACTACTAATTGCCTTCCACAAAAATATAACCCTTAAGCTCGTATGTCTCAAGGAGGGTGTTAAGCTAAGAGAAGTTGCCTTCTCCGCCACCACTGATGTAAATTTGTAAAAACCAATGCATGTAATCTATAGAAATGCAATGTCAGACAAACATCCATACAAGTTGTCCAGGAACAGGACAAACTGAAGGTACTTTCCTACCACATCCTGTCGGGAAATCCCTAAGATTAGTAGCGAATAGTCCTCGCATTGGATATTTCATAATGAAGAGACCACTGCTACTGATGTATATTGGGATTTTAACCCCAAACGATCAACAAGCAGTCTCCCACTATGAAATCCGAAAATCAATATCATCACAAGCAACCTGCACAATCGTCGCATATACGTTGGTCCGAAGTGGTTTTCGGATAACCGATCCCGTTCTCTTCGCACCAACAACGCAAAAGTGTTTCTCAACCTCACACAGCAACTAAGTCTCGTAGACTTATCACGTCTCCAACTTTTAACTTGCTATCCTTCGGGCCAAGAAGGAAGCTCGATAGATTGGAGTAATACTCTGTACTATGCGAATCAACATCCTCAACATAAATGATAATCAAGCCTAAACAGAAGGCTACGTACTAAGTGTACGACTAAATAGTTCCCACATCAAGTCGCGGAACTAATTTTTTTGGCTATTTGATAGTTGGTTATTTAACTATCAAAGAAAACAAACAAATATTCAGCACCATAACAATCACTGGGCCTTTTTAATTAATCTTTCATTAATTAAATCACTTGCCAAATATTCACTTCAATTTATCTTTAAAAGATATAATCTCAAAACATTTCACTTCATATTGGAAAACATTTCCAATACTTATTTAACAATAAGTAATTCACAAATCTATTTATTTTCAATACTTAGAAAATATTCAATATACTTAGGACATGATTAAGTACATATTTTATTCTTTAAGGAAAACATTCTCTTTAAACACATTTATTGGGTCAAAAGGAATGTTGCGTAAAACATCGTTACGACAACCTAAAATCACTAGTATAAGGATTCGAAATAAGATAGATATATAAACCCCAATACTATACGAAAATATTTTCTTTCGAAAATCATTTACTATAACAACAGTGTTATAGTCCATCATTTCCTTATTTCTCGAAAACGTCTATCTCAACAATGAATGTTGAAATCTATGGTTTCGATCCTTAACACATTTTAAAACAACTTTAAACCACTTTCTTCATTTTAAAATATCACTTTCCAAAACATTTTTTTAATGTATTATTCGCTGTCCAAAATCGTGAATATAATTCATTTATCAGATTCAACACTTCTAAATATTTAATTAAAGGATTATCCACTGTCCAAAATCGTGGATATATCTCCTTTAATAAGCTTTCATATTTACTTATCAAATTCAGTTGATTTCGGATTTATAAAACAATGTTTATAAATTCCATTTATATTTTATAACAACTTCAACTTATAAAATCACTTTATTAACAAATTCTTATTTATAACTCAATTACATGCCAACAATCCATATTATAAGCAAATTACTTATAATTCTCTATTTACAAATTCATTCATTTATAACTTCACAAAAATATAAAACTTATTTATTTATAAATCCCATTATAACTCCATTTTTAAATTCCCAAAACTCCTTTATAATTCCTTCATTCTGATTTATAAAAATTCAATTTTATAAATCTTATATATAAAACCATTTATAATAATCCAAAAATCCCAATTTAAACTATTTTATAAAATCATTAACTCCACATTTCAAAAATCACATTTCAACTATATTTGTCAAAAATCATAATTTTTATAACATTAAAATTATAACGTTCACTTATTTAAAATAAATCAATTCTTTAACAATTCAAAATTCAATAAAACGTTTATTTCAAATATCACTTTAAAATCCTTTTAAATTTGGAAATCATCACTTTAACATTTTTAAATTATCAAAAATAGGCCCAATGCTGCAACAACACCAAATACATCAACCACGGCATCCAAACATCATATATCAATATGATAACAGCATATATATCAATATCTATAAATAAATACCGGTGAGGAATCCAGTTGGATCCCTCCAACCTGTCACCTGCAACAAATATACATATTAGAATATGTGTACAATATCCGCTTCAAGGCAGACGCGTGTACAAAGGGTCATCCGCTCATACACAGGAACGTATAGGGTCTCATCTGCTCCAATAGGCAGGTATATCTAAATATCAATCAATATATCATATATCATCCAAACAATCATCAATCATCATAAAATAAATATTTTCTCACTTATATAAAATATCAGTGAGTCAGAAAGAGTGAGTTGTACTCACATTGCATCCAAAAGCAGTTGTAGTGTTTGATTCCGAATAAATTAAACGCGCGTTTAATTCTACCCAAAATTTACACTAGCTTCAATCAACTCCAATCTAGCTCCATCGCATAGTGCTCGTCAATATGAACCCAATGCAATTTGTTTCGTGCGAAACAGATCTCGTATGAACAAGATATCAATTTTTAAACATCGTACAAATTTATATAATATAAATTTACGCATTTTCTTCTTTTTTGTTATAAACCTTTAAACGAAATCTCGGCCGTTCGTTTTGATTGATGAGATCTCAGCTGCTATTCCTTTCTTCTCCATTCAAATTATCAGGTCGAGCAACCCAATACACACGCAATCAACATTCGAACACCGCTCCACCTATCATCATCGAGAAGTCGATCGACTACTACCACGTCGAAGCTCACGTCGCCGTACGTCACCAAGCCAAGTGTGGCTAAGCTCAGCTACAACATCACGTGGAAAATCGAACCCAAAGCCGGCCTAAACGCGACCCCCTAGCCCCCACGTCTAGCCTCCATTTCAAATCATGACGGTTGGATTTGTCGAGCTCGAGGAGCTCTACAAGTTTGCCGTTGAACATTTTCCTTGATTGTGAATGGATCGAGGGTTATTGAAGAGGAAAAAATCTAAGAGCTGAAAGGACCAACAGACCGCAAAAGGTAAAACTTGACAAGTAGATAATCTCCAGCGATTTCAATCTCCAAAAAGTGGAAATCCAAATTTGTGAATAACTCAGGCTGACCCAAGCATAAATAAAAAATACAAACACTCGAGTCAGGACATACATACTTATACAATGTAAACCAACTCAAGTGAACTGTAGTGAAGGTACAAGTAACTTAGAAGATGCTTGGGACCGCCCATCCTCTAAGGATCCGTTAAACTATTTACTATGTCATAATATACGCTATATACAGTAGTGTCTAATCAGTAAAGTATAATCATATAGAAAATAGCGTTAAGGGGATGGTGAACCTTAACGCGGTCGGATCTTTAAAACCAAAATCGTAGTGGTCGATATAAGGATATGACACGGCACGCGAGGCAATGCCAGGGTGGATACACCATTTGCACTCCCGGACCGGTGGTGACGGCAAGCCAACAGCTTCTGCCCACCTCGAACAATACCCCTGAATCAAAGTGGCGCCACGTATCGAATCACAAAAGTAATAGAATGGTTTCCGATGGAGCATGCTCGATGAAAGGGTGCGACCCTTTGTGTAGCCCGATATAGCTCCTGTTTAAGTCATATATGCCAACTAACGGGAGTTGGGTCCACGTAATATACCTCGAGAACGTCGCCACCATCCAACTTCATTCAGGAATCTCCACCGCGTACACAGTTGTTAAAGTGGTTTTCGGTATTGGCCGGCTATAAGACAATATCCGGTCCCGGTATCTTTAACAACCAATCATTATTATAACCCGTAGTTATAACTTTAAAACAATATTTTATACTTTAAAATAAAATATCATTTCAACCCAAATCTTTATCAAAATAAAGATTAAATCATTTCCAAACCATTTCAATATATCATCATACATTATATTTCAATTCAAATATTTATCAAAATAAATATCAAGTCATTTCTAACCATTTCAATATATTAAATTATCATATCCTTTCAAAACTTCCTTTCAAATCATTTTAATATATCAAAATATATAACCTTTCAGAGCTTCATTTTCAAAATATCATATCTTTCAGAATTTCTTTCAAATCATTTTAATACCAAAATATCGTATCTTTCAAAACTTCGTTTCAAATCATTTTAATATATCAAGATACCATATCTTTTCAAAACAACATTTCAAATCATTTTAATATATCAAAATAGCTATATTTTTTCAAAACCACATTTCAAATCATTTCAATATACCAAAATATCATATCTTTCAGTACCACATTTCAAATCAATTTAATATATCAAAAGTTATATTTCAAAACAAATTACTTCATTTTAAATCATAAAAATGAAGTTATTACATTTAATAATTAAATTATTAAATTATTAAATTCCAAAAATTTAAACCTTTCAATGTTCATTTATGCACTTAAATTTATTAAAACAATGAAAATTCAAGTTTCGTAGCATTTAGAAAATGCTACAGAAAGTTACATTAAAAAACAATTCAATTTAACAAAAGACAGTATTAAAAATGCTGTTAATTAACTTCAAATATTTAATAGAATTTCACAAACACTTATATTTTTATTTAAATCATTTTTAACTTATAAAATCATACAATTTCACATTTATAAGCGTCATTTAATTTTCCTTAAATTCATGATTTTATAAAGTTAAGTTTCCTTTCAAAATCAATATTTATTAATAATTCGCTTATTAAATTTCAACATTCAAATTTAAATTCATTACATTAAATTTAAAATTAACACTTAAGTTTAAAATTTCAAATATAACTTAATTCCATTTTATTTAACTTAACTAAAAATTTCACTTTTAAACCAAATTCATAAATTCCAATTTATGTTATATTTCCAAATTCAACTCAATATTCACTCATTGACATTCTAACTTTATTCAAAAATCATTAATATGTTATAAAATAATTTTAAATCAATTTAAATTCAAAATATCATAAATTTATCATATTTCAAAGTTAATTTAAATTCCATTAAAAATTAAATCAAAATTTCCAAAATAACTTACATTCAGATTTTCTAACTTTTCCATAATTTATTTAACTTATAGATTTCCAGAAAATCAACAATAATTTACAAAAATTATATTTTTATTTAATTTTAAATCAAAATATTATAATAATTAATTTCTAAAATATTTAAATTTTTTAGAAAAACAAATTTTAACTACGGGCCTGTATATAATTTTCTACGCTAGGTAAAGTGATACGGGTAATGTATCATTTCAACCCGTAATTTACAAAGAAAAATCCGGTTTTATCATTTCAAACCCGCAGTCCCAAGTAAATAAAATAAGTTGAAAATCGTTCAGGCCTATGATTTCAGCCCATAACGATTTTTCCCTATTCTAAAGTTCGTTCGGATATGTATCATTTCAACCCATAGTGATTCTAATCTAAAGGGAACTTGCAGTGTGATAAACCGATAAAATAGCAGAACAACATAATATAACAGTAACAGATATTATAACAGGTGTTTAAGCATGGATGAACATCATAAAATCATAATATAGCAGGTGTAACATGATAATGCATTTTACAGATTCAAAAGGGGTCAATTAACTAGTTATATATGTACATATTTTCTGGTGAGAATAACTCACATGTTCAAAGCTGGAGATACCTACCAAAGCACACAACGCAACACAATGAAGGCACAATGATATGGATATGACTTGAGAGTGGAGAGCCAAAGCAATTTGACTTGTTCAAACATTACACAAAACAATACAAATATATGTAAGTTTCAACACGATTTAAACATCGAATAACATTAGAATTCAAAACCCAAAACAACATCGAATGAATTGCACTTGTTCTCAACCTCATGTACTTCAGTTAGGAAGTGAATAGGCTCAGCTAACTCAGGGAATTGGTTCAGGTTTGGGTGTGTAAGGGTCAGCCTACATATGGGTTTGAATGTGGGTTTAGTCTAGGTGCATAAAACTAGGTGTACAGGGCTAAAACTATGCAACATACATCATTTGTTGCTCTTATTTGGTTCGGCCAGAGGCTAGGTGGGCCCAACCAGTGGTGCAAGTGGTGGTGGGTGATGTGGTAGAGGGTGGAGGTCAGGTCAGAGGTGGTGGTGGAGGTAGTGGCGGCTAATGGTGGTAGAAGGAGGAGATGATAAACTAGACTAGGCTAGTGCAATAGGTGATGGTTTTTGGTGGATTTTGTGGTGGTCATTGCCATGGATGGTCCCGACCTGAAATGGAGAGGTAGTAGGATGGGTGATGGTCAGAGGAAAGGGGTGGTAGAGGTCAGGTCAGATCTGGTTGAGGAGGAGCCAAGCTATGAAGTTGAGAACAAGTACAAAATTCAAAATAGAAAAGTAGAAAAACAAAGGAAGAAGAAGATAATTTTTACCTCAACTCCTTCAAGCCATGACCGTGTTTTTTTCTTTTTTTCTTTAGATGAGACATAGATCTGAGATCCACATGAAAAATGAAGGAGGAAGTCACGGCTAAAAGAGAAAAAAAAAATAGTCAAAGAGTAAATGAGGAAACGGTAAAAGAAATGACTTACGTTTCAAAACCTTTCAAATTTCCTTAATTTTGTTTATATAACATGATATTTCTAGAAATAATAATAATCCCATATAAAATTTCGAAAATTTATCAAAATATAAAAATATATATTATATTTATTAATTATATAAAGTTAAATTAAGGAAAATAGCTAAAAATAGTAAACTAGTCTAGAAAATTTGAAATTACATGAAATAAATTTTAGAAAATTCATATGAGCTTGTAATATAATTTTAAACATAAATAATAATATAAAATGAAAGTAAATTCACAAAATAAATATAAAAAAATTAAATTTAAATATAATTTTAATGAAGAAAATAGCAGAAAATAAGAAAACAGCCTTAAAAAAATGAACTCAACACAGTAAACTTTGGAAAAATTGTTTACTTCATTTTATAATTATTATAACACAAAAATATACCTACAATAACATATTGACCCAGATTAAAATGAAATATGATAATAAAATTTGATTTATACAATTTAAAAATAACAAAATTGCAGAATAAACAAATTGCACTCAATATTGAAATATACATAACTTTCACAGTTTAACTCCGTTTTCAACGAAATGAAAAGAAGTGTTCAAGTTATTACATCTATTTTCATAATAAAAGATAAAATTTAAGATTTTAAATAATTTAAATTTGAAGTTTAAAAGTCACAGTTTGAACAGCTTGACCAGAAATTCACTTTACAGTAAAATATTCAAATTATACTAGTTTGAACTATAAATCACTTAATAATCATCATTTATATTTAAAAATGAAATGTTTGAAATAAAACAAATTTAAAATAATTTAAAAATAAAAGAAAGTCCAATTTAAATAATATACAAAAATCTAGGGTTGTTACACTACTTCTTAACTTAAGGTTTATACAATTCTTAACAACATCATTTCTAATGTTGATTCATTTTACAATTAAATTGAATTTCTTTATATAACTCAAGTTCACATTCATTTAATTCACTTTACTAATTAACTTTGATACCAAATCAATTTCAATCAAAATTACTTGAGCTATATTTCATTTTATAAACATCACTTGGTTTCACTTAACTTAAATTTCAACTTATAAATCTAAGTCAGATTTCAATTCTAAACTTAAGTCAATTTCATATCACCATTCAAATTCAGATTTTTGTTTTACTTAACAAAATTATTTAACCACTTTAATAATTGGTTTTACTTACCTTATCTCATTTTATGTTATACATCCTACTTTTATAAACTTCCAAATTCATATTATGTAATCATTTACCATCTTAAGTTTAATTTTCCATTCCAATAACATATCTAATCCAATTCAAATCAAATTTAATTTAACCTTCCTTAGTTAAATTTCAAATCATATAATTCACTTACTAACTCAAATTTTATTTCAACTTTACCCAAGCTAAAACTTTATTTCATATTATAAGTCCAATTTCATTTCACTTATATTTATCAATTCCAACTTGGATTTTAAATCAAATTTGTTTATCGAAACAAAACTTCAATTTCAATTTCAGTTTGGTAGCAAATCCATCACATAGAAACTCGAAAATGATACTGATGATGCTGCAGTCATCACCCTTATTATTTTCTAGCAACAGTAGTGAATTCAGTGTTTTTTATTCTTTTTTTTATTTACAAATCACATTTACAAATCTTTTACTTATATAATTTCACTTATTTTCTATTTATAATAATATAACATCTTTAACTTTGAAAAACAAATTTCAAAATCAACAGGATTCAAATTTCACAAATTCTTAGTTTAAATCCATTTTTTTATAACTCAAATAGTTTCATTTCTTATATATAAGATTATTTCACAATTGTAAATCATATTAATTATAATTCAATACTTATAATTCATTTGCTTATACAATTTGTAATTTTACAATTGTTGTCTTCCATTAAGATTATTCAAATATTTTTTTATTAACTCATATATATTTACATTTTCAACAAACAAACAATCAATTTATATACACTTTAATAATTCTGAAAAACTGTTTCCTTATATATAAAATATAATTGAGGTAAAATTATTTCAATTACCCAATTTAAAATGATACTATGTCGACTTGCCTCGTTTAAGCGTTTGGAAATCCCTATCGATAACGAAGGGTCATCTGCTCATACACGGGAACGTATAGGGTCTCATCTGCTCCAATAGGCAGATATATATCCAAATATCAATCAATATATCATATATCATATGTCATCTAAACAATCATCAATCATCATATAATAAATATTTTCTCACTTATATAAAATATCAGTGAGTCAGAAAGAGTGAGTTGTACTCACATTGCATCCAAAAGCAATTGTAGTGTTTGATTCCGAATAAAATTAAACGTGCGTTTAATTCTACCCAAAATTTTTACTAGCTCCAATCAACTCCAATCTAGCTTCATCGCGTAATGCTCGTCAATACGAACCCAATGCAATTCGTTTCGTGCGAAACGGACCTCCTATGAACAAGATATCAATTTGTAAACATCGTACAAATTTATATAATATAAATTTACACATTTTCTTCTTTTTTATTATAAACCTTTAAACGAAATCTCGGCCGTTCGTTTTAATTGATGAGATCTCGTCTGCTATTCCTTTCTTCCCCGTTCAAATCATCAGGTCGAGCAACCCAATACACACGCAATCAACATTCGAACGCCACTCCACCTACCATCATCGAGAAGTCGATGGACTACTGCCACGTCGAAGCTCACGTCGCCGTACGTCACCGAGCCAACTGTGGCTGAGCTCGGCTGCAGCATCATGTGGAAAATCGAACCCAAAGCCGGCCTAAACCCGACCCCTTGCCCCCGCATCGAGCCTCCATTTCAAATCATGACCGTTGTATTTGTCGAGCTCGAGGAGCTCTCTAAGTTTGATGTTGAACATTTTCCTTCATTGTGAATGGATGGAGAGTTACTGAAGAGGAAAGAATCTAAGATTTCGGCCATTGATGATAAATGGCGGCTAGACCTAAGTTTATTAGGGTTTGATGCAAATTAGAAAATATGGGGTGTTATATAGAAAATTTAAAAACACTATTCATCCGAAATTTTTCCGAACTCCAAACGAAGTGTGCCGCCTGGCGTTTATAATGTTTTACCCCCATTCCGAATACAATGGAATATATATTAGGAGCCAATTCGATCGTATTTGAAAGATAGGTTTTCAAATCGACTATTTAAATTTAAAATACACTTAAACCTATTTCTACGCGTTTTAGCTTGTCCCGGACAAACCGTAAGTCCGTTTGACACGAAATTTGAAATCATACAATAATATAACATTACGGATCCGATGAAACTGGTTTCGTCGAAATCCGAGACTGTTTGAAAAATGGCTATTTTTACTCGTCAATTAAATATTAAAATATTCAATTTCTATAAATTAACTTTTTATTCGATTTTAAAAGTTCTCTAACATCATTCTAATTCAAATAGAATTTATTACGACTTTATAAATCATTTTTATGCACATTAAATCCAAATATCAATTATTTACGCAATTTCAAATATTAATTAACAATTTAATTATCCAATTAAATCACTATATTTATAATATCGGTTATTCAGCTTATAAATTTAACTTTTAAATATTTAAAATCAATTAAATATCTAAATTTCTAATGACAGAAATTCTGGATCGTTACAAGTCTGTAAGCTAAAACACAGTTCAAATAAACATATATTTCTTTCTTTAAAATCAATTTTTCTATTCTTTATTTTAATGAAATTAAACCTACATTCACAGATGAAACCTTCATTTTATTTGATGTAAATGTTTTTTCTCTCTCATTGAATCAAAACTTTCCTTATATTTTCACAAAACATAAGCTGCTTTTAATTACACCTATCAATTTACAAATAGTATTCCCTCTCCTATTAAATAGAAATTTTCATTTACATTCATTTCAGTTGATTAAGTTTCAAAATGGACTAAATGAATGTAATGAGAAGTAAAACAATTTTTCCTATCTAATAGTAATTTAAACATATTTACATTATTGGATACAAATAGTAATTACACATTTCTCACTAAATAATAGTTACTCATCTCTACAATCAATCTTTCAGCTAACAAACATTTCAAATAAATAAACATATTTTTACTCTTTTACAAAACTTATTCATTTATATTCTTTTATTTTGATTTTCACTCCTTACTATTGAAGCAATCATTACATTATGAATACAATTAACATTTCTATTTCTTTTTATTACGTTCACACTACAATTATGGTTTTATTCCACATTAATGTAACATTTTGTTGACATTTATTTGAAACTGATCAGTTAAATTGGTAGCAACACCAATTGCCACCATTATACATTTTATACTATTTGCAAGTTAATTCTTTACAAATAATTATTACAACAACTCTCATTACACTACACGTATTCCATTTCTATCCATTACATATTGTTTTCTTAATAAATCAACCTTTAAATTATTAATTGCCTTTTAAATCCTACTATAAATCAATGCACACATTTATTAAAATTTATAGTCCTAATTTATTTATTAATCTTGGTTTCATTATTTTTATTAAATCCATTAGCACTCTATGAATAAAATTTACATTATTATCGCATATTACCTAAATTTACATTAACGTAATACCAAAATTTAAATTTACATTATTACCACATATTACTTAAATTTACATTATTTCCACATATTACCTAAACTTACATTAACGTAATACCTAAATTTAAATTTACATTATTACCACTTATTACCTAAATTTACATTATTACCACATATTACCTAAACTTACATTAACGTAATACCGAAATTTAAATTTACATTATTACCACTTATTACCTAAATTTACATTATTACCATATATTACCACAAATTACATCATTTATTACTTTACAAAATACCCAATATTTCTATGCATCTTATTACATTTATATCTTGTAATTATTTTCTTAAACTCATAATTGTAATACCAAGTTTCATTTTAAATTTCAATTGATTCCCACTCACAGCTTAATAGCCTAAGTAAACTGGTAACAAATAATAATGGTCACTATTTGCCCTAAATCACATTTATAGGTTTATAGTTTACAACAAATGTTCCAATGACTCATATGATATCGATTTTATCCAATTACCATTCAATCTATACTAATTCATCAATTTGTACAATATATCTCTTGTTTCCATAAAATAAATTTATGTTTCTATTAAGTTTTCATTCACACTTCCGTTACTATATTAATAATCATTGAAGTAACGTTTATTATCAATAACAACATTATAATTACTTGCAGAACACTGATTTTTCAATGACCATTTATTATAATTTGAATTCATTAATTTAATTCAATGCTTACATTTTGTTTTATATATTCAGTTTATTTCCAAATATTCCTATTTACAATCAATTTTAACCTAAACAGCCGTTTCAATCAATTTGAATTGCATTAAATTGGTTATTCATCACTGCCATTAACATTACTACCTTAATTTACATACAATTACTATTAATCAACGTATTATTCCATCGATAAATTAAATGCCTATTTTTATTTACTTATATTTTAAATTTTATACCCAAATGCAACAAATTTATACTTTCCATTATTATATAAATTTGAATTCCATTCTAGTTAATATTTTTATTGGTAATTCACAAATTCAACATTCCCTTTTGTTTCTTATATTAAACTTATAACCAAGTATGAAAATTTACACTATTTCAATTAATTGCAATATAAATTTTAAATTATTGATTTTATTTACAATTGATACATCTAATTTCTACATTCGCTCCCATATAAATTATAAGATTTTTATTTCTTTCTAAATTTAAATTAAAAATCTTATTAATTTAATTCAATTTAAACATCGAATTTTACGGGTCGTTACACATTTTTTTATTGATAATAAAAATATATATTATTTCCAAATAAACCAAGTAATCTGTTATTTATGTATGTATATAGTTTCTCTTAATTATACTTATGTGATTATTATACACATCATTTTATTTTATAACATTTTCCTATTTATGAACACTATAAATTTTCCTTTCAAACTTATCTTTACATATATACAACTTTTCTTATTCATGGTGTATATATATGTATATATTATTTTAGAAACTTAAAACTCCTTTTTATTTAATAAAAATAATATTGTTTATATGCCCAAAATAAAAAATACCCTTTTTACTTTATTATGAATTCCTATCCAAATTATATGTATACATATAAATTTTATTATCCTTATATGTAAAAATATATGCATATGATTTTTTCCAATTAATTTTTAATTCTCTATTATATTTTATCTTTAGAATAAAATATACATATTTTATCTCTAAAACAAAATGCACCTATTTTTTCTAAAATAAAATATACATATATAAGAAATTCCATTTATTCAATTCGTATTTTAATTTAGGTCTGAAAATTCCAACCATACTGGTTTTGGAAAATTGTACACAATTATTAATCATTGATTATTATGAATATTGTATATTAAAATATAATATTATTGAATATTATAGATTAATATTCACAACTCGGGATGTCAAAAATCTCGGATCGTTACATTTCTCCCCCTTAAAAGAATTTCGTCCCTGAAATTCCATAGCTATGTTAGTAAAACTATCTATACATATTAGAACTGATCAATAACAACCCATACTACAATAGTAAATACACAGATTTCATACTTATATAAATATCAACAATATACTTTACATCTAGTACCAGCCAGAATATTCCTACGGGTGCTATCATCATCCATACAAGCATACCTATATATACAGATCTATATATCACCCTACCAAACATTTAACACCTAACAACCATGACGTCCAAGGGTCATAGACACATACAAAAAGGCATACACTACATAGAGAAAGCAATCCAACACTAACTATGGACTCTTACTACCAGTGTCCTCCCCTTCGGGTCCCGACAATTCCCTGGACTCCACATCATTGTCCGGAATCCAAACAATCCTTGGACTAGGCTTTCTCTGAAGGAAAACACCAGCAACTGGCTCCTCAACAACTTCACCTATCTCCCAAATGACCGCGTCATCATTTTCTGATTTAAGATCCTCCTCTACTTCAAACTCTTCGTCATCTTCAAACTCATCATCTTCACCCTCGACTTTAAACTATTCTTCACCGTCGAATTCCTCATCGGAGTCTTCTTCCTCAAGCTAAGGCTGAGGTTGCTCACCAGGCTCTACCGGCTCCTCCGGCTCTTCCTCATATAATGACGACTCGTTAAAATCTGCACGAATTCTCTTGACCCGGTCAAAATCACCATCCCTCCTAGCCCTAGCCAGTGCTCCACCTTGACTGATGCTACGGGTTCTCTACAATAAATACGAAAACCCAAGATGAGATCCTAGGTTTAGACTTCTATAGGCTAAAGAGTACATCAAGGTTCACACTTCAAAATTTATCCCCCTTTAAATTTCTATTACCCAAAATTTTATAAAATTATCTTTCCAAAAATAATTTAAGTATATATTTTGAAAGTGGTTATAAGGTAGAGGAAAAATATACAGTAGTACAGTGAGTTTATAAACAATTTATTTCTTCAATCTATAGATCTATAGATATATTTATATACAGCAAAGTAAAGTGTTATAAGATTTTAAATTCTTAAATATCCTTTTAGAAATCCATAATTATCAAATTATCTTTAATGGTGGAATTTTTTTCTTCAAAATATTAGATTAAAAGTTTTCCAAATTCCTTAAGTAAATAAAATTTAGTAAAAATCCCTTTTGCAAATAAAACTCAATAAAAATCCATTTTTCCTAAGATTCGAATCCTAGATGGTTCATATCTCTAAGGGTATACTCAAGTCAAAATGGACAACAAATGAAAATACTTAAGGTTGACGGCTAAAACCACTCAATCCTAGATGATAAATTATTATCATCACAACCGATCATTTTAAATACTATATATTTAAAAATCAAACTTTTTATATAGAAAATACATTCCGGATAAAATTATTTCATCCACCCTTTAAAACAATATTGTGTCCGTTAGCCTGGTTCATGTGTTTAGAGATCCCTATCAATAACGTTAGTTACTTGTATTGACCATAGTCCATTTCCACTCAACTGATCAATTAACACAATATATAAAAACCATTTTTATATAACTAACAAATACGTGCTCTCGTGTACACACGTACACTCAAATTCAATTAGGCTGCTGCAGACTCTATCCCTAATGAGCAACCCAGCCGAACCTAGGCTCTGATACCATAATGTCACGATCCTTTTTTCCATACCGATTTAAACTGACTTTTAAACTTACTTGTCAGCCAACTCGCACGGGAAGACGGATAGTGAAAGAAAGAACGAAGGTAGAAGATAGAAAGAAGAGATAAAAAGAGAACAATTCGGAATCTCACAGCGGAATGAATAAACTATAATATAACAAAGTCTTTACGTGAAACCAAAACTGTTGCTTTAATAACTTATACAGACTCAAATCAGAGTTACATCCATACAACTCGGACAGTTTATAACAACCCCACCCTTATAACTTGTTGACAACACAACCAAATTACAACTGAATATAAGCATCTACGTGAATGTGTCTTCTGATTCCAGCACCTCTCCTGAAGCTTACAGTCTTCCGGCTAAACCAGAAATATGCTTGGTCTGACCCGAGCATATAGGAAAAACACCACGCTTGGGTCAGTCTGGTAAACCAACGTGAGAAACACACACAACTTGATTAATTAAAGTTTAAAAATCTTTTTGAAATCAAACGTATCTCGTAAGACCATGCCACAAATAAACATATTGGGTTTTTACCTTACGACAACCAAAACATTTTCTCATAAATTCCTCTGATATTATAATAGTGTCTATGTACAAATACTTATTCAAATAGCTGAAATTGTTACATTATTAAATTCCAGTAATACTAGCTACAAAGTAGGTTCTAGAATCAAAACCATAAAGGTACGTAGGGAGAATGGATTTCCAACGAATGACTAGGCACTAGGGTACCACCTATCACGGTACCTGGTCTAGATCAGCATACCGAGGACCCCTTCGTTCCTCTGCAACACAAGATCAGACTACCCCTTACTGGATAGTCCGAATAAGATCACCTCGCGATTGGGATCAGCAACTGCCCATACAGCCGAATAAGAAGAGACCTCTAGACAGGGATGACCTTACCCTAATTGGGTGCTACCCACTTAGCCTTACTGCATATCCCCCGATTTTCAGTCATTCCCGGTTGATGAGGTTCGAGGCTCAACGTTACTTTTTTATAACATTTCTCTTAGAATGCTCACCATCCTCCTGATGATGTTTTGAAAGCATTCGTCCATATTAGTCCGTTTCCGGTTTGAACAGAACCGAAGGCATTATTCCTACTACATCCATTTTGGAATCACCATTAGGATTAGTAGCGATTATCCCTTACACTTCCCTATCCATCTTCGACTCCAAGCTCTAGTTTTCATCACGAAAACGTACTCCTAGGATCAAAATGGTTTTGGATTACAAATCCGATCCTGGTCACTTCGAAACAACGTTCCCTATTTCCTGGTAAACTCAACCTCGGTACTTTAGGAAATACACAGACGAAATATAAGATCGGAGTTCACCTCCTAACCATTAGTAAACAGGTTTCCTTATAATTCATCTTAGAGAACAAACGAGTTTATACATACGGTATAGCACCTCGAATGGTAACCGTACCATATAATTCCCGAGTTTCCTCTAGATATTTCCAAAGTTAAGTTTTGTCCAGATTGATAGTCGGTTGTTTAACTATCAAAATAATCAATCAATTCAACCAAGTTTATTTCCCATTGCAACTATTCAGTCTTGCTCACATTTAAAATCTCAATAGATTAAAATTTACTAAGAAAGCTTATCTTACTGGGTAAATATATTCATAAATCAATTTCTTTCCAAATCATGCTTATAAAATTTCCAAATAAATTTCTCAAGTTTTAAAATAAAATACTCTTTTATAAAAGTTACTATAATATATTATTTAAAACAATATTTATATTTAATAGATTTATATTGAAGAAAATATACTTAAATACAAATCATTCTAAAATAAAAATTTACTTATAAATGATCACTTATAAATAGTTTTTACTGGAAAATAGTTTAAATAACTCATAACAATTATACTTTATAAAGATTTCCAAAAATAATAAATTAACTACTTTTAGTCATTTCCAAAATATTTATCAATTCTTTTAAAAACATCACTACAAATAATATTCATTTTAAAACAAAACTAGGTTCAATGTCAACCCAAACAAAATAAGGCTTATAAGTCTCAACGGTACTTATCAAGCTATAATTCACAGACAATACAGATTTTGAATATCAATCAGCTTTCGTAGATCGATTCACATTATATTCTTAAATATAACTCACAAGCAAATAATCAGATATATGCATGAATAAGCAGATCGGAGATTTATCATTGCTAGTAATATTTACAAAAATTACACATAAAATATCAGATTGATGGCTTATACTACTCACAGCAGTTAAATTAAATAGTTAGCGGAATGGTGTTTGATTTCGCCGACCAGATATCAAGCAGTTTGAATAATCTATAATGAACACATTTATTTGTTTGGGAACAACTTAACAGATAGGCTGTATAAAATTATACAATGATACTTATTCTCAAACGGTAATTGAATTCAGTTCGAACAAGCTTGTAAAATTTTACTTATTTAACTTCACAACAGATTATACGACGGCGTAATATCCGTCGATACAAACCATCTTCT
Organism: Allium cepa; assembly: GCA_030765085.1. Taxonomy (NCBI): domain Eukaryota; kingdom Viridiplantae; phylum Streptophyta; class Magnoliopsida; order Asparagales; family Amaryllidaceae; genus Allium; species Allium cepa. The sequence goes on along the minus strand of CM060945.1, from coordinate 992,492,036 downwards.
TAATAACACTTTATTATCTATGAAATTAAATAATTATTATATATATATAATCAGTTGAGAACTTAAGTTAATTCAAAAGTATGAATGTAACAACCCTGACTTTTTTAAGTAAAAATAAAATTGAAGATTTAAATTGTTTATTTGGAATAAACAATAAATTTTGAAAATTAAAATAAGAAAATAAAGTTTGGAGCTTTATTTTATTTGTTTGAGTCAATAATAAATGGAAAATAGTTTTTATTTTGAGAAAATGCAATAATTGTATTAATTATTACCAATTACTTCTTCTAATAATTTTTAAAAGAAGTATTTGTTTTTTAAAGGCTGTTTAATCAAATAAAAAGGTGGAAATTGATATAAAAATGAGTTTTAATTATAAATTTGAATTTATAATGGTTAGATATATTTTTCTAAGCAAGAAAAATATTTTTGTTGAATTTTAGAAGCTAAAGTGTAGATTTTTACATTTATTTGGTAAAAATTGTGCATTTTTGTTAAATAAGAGAATTTAATAATAAAAATATTTTAAAAATACAAATTTATCTTTTTATGTGGTAGAAAATGTTTTGTTTTATAAGTATAAATGTTTACATATTTTTCTTATGTTAAAATATGAAGAAAACTGCATTTTGTTTTGTGTACATGTTATATTTGAAGCATTTTAGTTTATAAGTGAATTAATTAACCTAGGCCTTTTTTTTCCTCTTTTAATTGTTGGGTATAGGCCCACTTAGGACTTAACCAGGTGAGAAATGAGAAAATAAAAATCACCTGTACGTTCATTTTCCTCCTCTTTCTCAACTCCTTCCTCCTTCATCCTATAACAATATACAGTAAACCCTTCCTCCAAATTGCAAAATCCAACTAAATTCTCAATTGAAATTCACCAAACTAAAGTATTTTTGTAATCTAGAGACAAATCAAAGGTAATCAAACTCCAAATATCTTAATTTCATTAAAAATCCCTGATTTGTGAATTAGGTTTCAAAATTATTGAAGTTTTGCTCTTGCATGTTTGTATAAACTCTTTTTAGGTTGTTGAAGCTTTCTCAAGGCCAAAGTTTGTATCTTCTCTCCAATTAGCTCTTGTTGCTCTACTATTTTGTGAGGTGAGTTACTGCTCACAATTTCTAGCTGAAGCAAAAGCTTCAAAATGACAAAATCTAACCAAAAATAGCTTCAATACAATGATTTCATGTTCATGTTTTGTTTTTGTGAAATCTGAGTTGGTATGCCACTTTGCACATCATTTTCTTCTAATTCCGGCAACGAAACGCTACCGGATTTTCTTTAGTTGAAAGCCTGTGTGTTGTACTATACGCATGTCAAATTTCATTGCAAAACATATTCGTTTGATGCCTGGAAACTGCAGTGCAAAATCAATGCACAGCCTGAAATTTTCTGTGCACATTTTATTGTGTTGCTGCAAACATGACCTGAGTTCATTTTTGAGACAACATAACTCATTTACTTCTTACTGGAATTCAATGATTCTTTTTTTTTGAAAGATAAAGTTTTCTTGTACTTGTCTACCAATTTTGAGCTCAATCCGATATCATTTGTTCCTCTGTTTTATGCCTGGAAGTTGAACCCAGGATGGTTTCAGGCCTGTACATTTTCGGTTTTTGAACTGTTGCAAATATGGCCTGAGTCCATGTTTGAGGCATCATAAATCATTCGTTTCATATCGTATTTGAGTGATTCATTTTTTAGATTGTAGTAGGAGTGTTGATTTACATTCCAATAAAATTTCATGACAATCCAGGTTGGGTTTCTATTTCTAAACTACTGTCGAACTTGTACGCATAGCTTGCTGTAATTCACTGTTTTAAACCTTGTTTTGGTCCAACTTTGAAACGACGCAGGTTCTTCGTTTCAAATCAGATTTGAACAATTCTTTTAGCAGATCGAAGTAGAAGCATTAGTCTATTCTTATACCAAATTTAACCAAGATTTGGGTTAATTTGCCCCTTCGAACTCATCGTCGAAGTTGAACCTTTGCGCTGTTTTTACACAGCAGTTTACAGTGGTTTTAGTCCAACTTCGGAAAGATGCAATTTCTTCGTTTCAAGTCGTAATTGTGTGAATCTTTTTGCAAATTGGAGTAGGAATGTTAAACAAATATCATGTCATTTGGATTCTGTTTTCAGGTCCAAACCTGCTGTCGAACTTGGATTCGCAGCGTGTTTTCAGCGGTTTTTATACTTGAATAATTTCCGCCATTTTTGATATTTTTCCGAATTCTCGAGTTTTCTCTCTAGATTTCGTGCACGGGTTTTATAAAGCATTTTAAAGTGTTTTTCAAACAAATTGGCTTGTGAAATTATTATTTGATATTATTTTGGCTAAGTATTTTTATGTCATTTTTCCGTCCGATTTTTGACATTTACTCATGTTTTTGTGATTTTTCTAAAGTATTTTGAGGGCTATGACGCCTTTCAATAGGTTATCCCAGTTTTGATGAATTTTGAATTCAAATATTGAATTATTTGAATTTAATTTGAATTTAAATTTGAATTTTGGGTTGAGTGGAATTTTGCTGTTTTTTGGTCGTTTTCGAGTACGGTTTTCTCCAATTCTTTTTGAAATGATTTTTAAAATTTAGGAGATTTAAAAATAATTATTATATAATAGTTTAAAGTATTTTCAAGTATAAAACCTATTTGTTCCTTATAATAAGGGAAATTTTCAAATATGGTTTCCAAATGGTTTTCGAAATCAGTTTTAAAAGCTTATTTTCAAGGTAAATTATTTTCTATAAAAATTACACGTTTTTGCACTGTCGAGCAAATGAGAAGGAGAGTTAAACGTTTGTGTAAAAGGCATAGTATGGGATACGTGCGTTTATCCTTTGGTTAATTCCTAACTTATCCATTTGATCGTTTTGGCCTACCGGCCTAGTTTACCGATGATATGAGGTGAACCTTTTAGTGCTTTGAGTGTGAAATTTACTAACTGTTAGTAAACCGTTTAGTAAAACGGGTGGTATGCGACACACGTTAACACTTTTCAGGTTCCTTTCCGAGAGTTTGTGACACATTTGCCTGTTGGCGTGCCAGTACTGGACCTTCGGGTCATTTGCCATTGCGGCGTATTTGTCTTCAGACGTTTGCCATTGCGGCGTATTTATCTTCGGACGTTTGCCATTGCAGCGTATTTCCCATTGCGGCGTATTTGTCTTTTGATGTTTGCCTTTGGGCGAGGTACCTATTATGTGAAGCAGTACTCGGCAAAAATAGCACGTGCAAAAATAGCACGTGCAAAACCTTCGGGTCATTTGCCATTGCGGCGTATTTGTCTTCAAACGTTTGCCATTGCGGCGTATTTGTCTTCGGATGTTTGCCATTGCGGCGTATTTGCCATTGCGGCGTATTTGTCTTTTGACGTTTTCCTTTGGACTCTTGGGAGTTCTTTTGAGGTTTTCATTGCCTACACTGGCGTGTTGAGATTTGCCTTTTGGCGCATATGTATATTGAGATTGCCTATTGGCGCTATTTATGGGATTTGCCTTTTTGGCATTGTATGAGATTTTTATCTCTTTGTTGACATTTGTCTTATGGCTTATGTCGAGATGGCTTTTGCTTATGCTTTCCTTAGAGTTGCCGATATGGCGGGTTTGGGAATACTCTTTTAGGAGTTTACATTATATTATTCCCAAAACCATTCTTATTTGATTTATGATTGCCGATGATACGAGGCATGCTACATTTTAGTGATTCATGAGATTTTTTGTCTTCTTTGTGTTTTATGCTTATTGAAGCAATCACATTCTATCACCTAGTGTAATTATATATGCCATACATGATGCGTATCCTCCATATGTTAATGGTTAACTTTCTTATTGTTTCTTCTTGTTTAAGAAGAATATCACTATGCTCTATTATTCCGCTATCACCTTTTACTGATTCGTTTAGCTAGACTGACCCGTATATTTTATACTCGGGTCAGACCGAGGTGTTTCAGGTTAGGTACTTTTGGACTTAGCCTATTCTGCTTCTGCATGGACTGTTCTGCTAGCCCTTTTTGTTGTAGCTTTTTGTGTTGTCCCTTTTGGTTTGCTACTCTGATATGTATATTCTTTTGATTCGTGTTTGTACTGTGGTCGTCATACCACATATGTGATGTATCATTTTGTATACTTTGTGATGTATCTGTGTATGTGTGTATCTATGGGATTATCTACTGTTCTGTGATGTGTTTTACATTTAAGTTATTGTATTTTGTTCTGATAGATCCTATAGCTACCTATGGCTTTGTATTAAGTATTTATTGGATATGTCGATCCCCTTGAATCAGGAAAAAATAGCATTGTCGACGTACTCAATAGATATTTAAGACAAGGCTATAGATGGTCGCTCCTATCCAGCCCTATTCTCTGCATTAGCAGACAGTATTACCCAGTAATACTCTTTGTTAATGTGGGTCTCGGGATGGGGCGTTACAACAAACATTTTATTTTCCCTTAATTATCTTAATTATACTCCAATAATTCAAATAATATAAATAATAAGAATTGATTTTAAAAGCTTAACTAATTTATGATAAAATAATTTACTTAAATGACCTTAATTAAATAATTTCAAAGTAAATCAAGTTTATTATTCTCAAAATTCCTTTGTCTATATAAAACTTTAAATAATCATTTAACATTAAAGAAAATTGGTTTTAAAATATTTACTTTAAGTCAACATGCCTGTTACAAACTTTGGAAAGACAATTGGTTATGGATTTTATTTTAACTTTATATCAAATTTTCCTTCATTAATAAATCCTATTTTTAAAATAAACAAAGAAAAACGGGCCGAAGCCTAAACCCATAAGCAAAGAAACAAACCGAAGAGCTATTTATTGGCACAAACCCAAACGAGCCATAGCCCAACCCAAACAAACTACCCACTTCTCCTCTATCACTACTTGTCTTGTCCTCACCTAACAGATTAACATCCCTTCCAAAATCCACTCGAATTCCGATGCCACAACCTAGAAACATCTCCGATCAACTCATCAAAAACCTACTCGAAAATCGAACGAAACACGAACAAACACGGCCAGTATCGAACCCACTTCCTTTCACCTATCCCAAGACCTACCGTGGCCGATCATCACGTGTCGACGGTGCACGTGCACAGACGGTCCGATGTCCACTCCGACCTCACGAACCCCTGAGTCGATGCCCCTTCCTCCACTGGTCACCATCGCCACCTCAATCAAGACACGAATTCACCCCAACAAAAAACAATCCCTCGAACGAACCATTGAAAAACCCAGGCCCCAAACTTCGACGAACTGCTCTCACCGTACACCACCGATTAAAACAACTCCCACAGTGATCGAAAACCGTACCCAGATACTACCTTCCTGCCAAACCCCAAAGATTCCGGACGCGCCACGTTCTCCTAATTTCGTCGCATTCGCCGACCTTCCCAAAGCCTTCCCAAAACCCTACAACTCGCTCAACCATCCAATCCCAACCCAAAACCAAGATTCCGCCATAGTAGTCACCTCCCCTAGGTCCACCTGCTCTCTCCAGACCAGGCCGCACCACCTTACGATGACTAAATCGATAGAAAAAGATTTTCGAACGAATTCCGAACATCCTTCAATACATCGTGACATAGAACACTAAAAATTATAATTTTACCACTAAAATTCATATTTCCACACAAGAATCCTAATTGCATGCTTGAATTCTTGATGTAAAAATATTGAATCTTCACCAAAATTGGTTATTTACTATAAATCCTATCATTAATTAACTACACAGCATAATTTATTCACAAAATATTTTTAACACAACTATACTAGAAAATAAACATTTTCCTAGTTTACAACATCATCAAATTCGAACTAGATTAAGAGATATAGATTTTTAAAGTAGGAACATGTGTAAGAGTTTACATTTAACAGAGCAGTAAGCTAAATTATTTCTAAGTTTGGAAATTTAAGTTTCTCACCTTCCACATTTTGATTCCAGAAGCTTTTAAATTTAAAGTTGAAATCTTTAAATCTGAATTCCGACAACTTGCTTTTAAATCCTTACTTGAATTTAATAAAGAATGCTTCTTAAACTTCCCAGACTAGTTACAGAGTAATTGCTTTTTTTTTTTAATTTTGATTTCTATTGCTTACAGTTTTTGAACAGAGGCTAACTTCCTTAAGTTACGGGTTGTATATTTTAAAACAACACAGATCTAAAATGCTCACACACACACACACACACACACACATTTTGGAACAACAGATGATAGACTGAGATGACCTTTGGAGGCTGAGCAGATGGATACTTTATGAAGAAGGAAATTTGAAAATAAAAAAGTACAATTATCACAATATTTTATCAGTTGTTTACTGCAAAGTGTTAGTATGTTTCTAAATTAAAATTCATTACTAATTTACCCATTGTTTTACTAGATTAAAAACTGTTTTGTTAACTGTTTTATCTTAACAGCTAATGACTTTGAGATCTCTTTTCCCTTATTATATTTTTATATAAACCATAAAACATTTTAAAGTATATGCAAGTACATTTATGAAGTTAAATAGCCCCTAGTTATTATTGCTTTTTACAAAGTAGTGTTTGTATTTGTCTTTTATATATTTTAAAATAAAAGTGCGAAACTAATAAATTAAAATAACCCTCTTGGTTAATTTATCTTACATAAATATATACGTTACTTCAAACAAAATGGAATAAAATAACATTCTATTCTAAACACCCTATATTTATATGTGTTATAAGAACTTCAAAGTGGTATAAATTTTATTTTTAATCCTTCACGTATATATATAACCATATATACATTTTTTTATTGATAATAAAGAAATATATTATTTCCAAATAAACCAAGTCATTTGTTATCTATGTATATATATTTTTTCTCTTATTTATACTTATGTGATTATTATACACATCATTTTATTTTATAACATTTTTCCAATTTATAAATATTATAAATTTTCCTTTTAAACTTATCTTTACATATATAAAACTTTTCTTATTCATGATGTGTGTGTGTGTGTGTGTGTGTGTGTATATATTATTTTAGAAACTTAAAACTCCTTTTTATTTAATAAAACCAATATTTTTTATATGCCCAAAATCAAAAATACCCTTTTTTACTTTATTATGAATTCCTATCCAAATTATATATATACATATAAATTTTATTTTCCTTATATGTAAAAATATATGCATATGGTTTTTCTCAATTAATTTTTAATTCCCTATTATATTTTACCTTTAGAATAAAATATACATATTTTTTCCCTAAAACAAAATTCACATATTTTATCTAAAACAAAATATACATATATAAGAAATTCCATTTAATCAATCTGTTTTTAATTTAGATCTAAAAATTCCAATCATACTGGTTTTGGAAAATTGTATACAATTATTAATCATTGATTAATGGGAATATTGTATATTAAAATACAATATCGCTGAATATTATAAATTAATGTTCACAACTCGAGATGTCAAAAATCCCGGGTCGTTACAGTTTCTAACTTAAAGATTCTCAATTTGAATTTATTATTGACATATTATACTCAATATCACTTATGATGTTTGAGTCCGAACACTCCTCCATAAGGAGTTTTTGTTTATGTAAACAATTCTCTAGTATGTCATAAATACACGAGAACACTTCAGATAACCATTTAGTGATATCAATTTGGATTTGATATTCGCTTCATGCATCAAATACATAAGCAAATCATAATATTGTAGCCAACATAACATGTATGATAATTTCTATGGCCAATGCATAAGGAACTCACATATTTCATATTAAACAATTTAATAAGGTGTATTTACATATCAATTTAGGATATTCGCAATACCTTTTATACTCGCTATAAAAGACATCACTTACAATCCAAAGTTGAGTATTAAAACAACTAAGGTTGATTTCAACATAAGTGCATCGTTAAAATCAATAATGTGTTATTTACTTATAGTTTAGAAATATCAATATATCTTTTAACATTCTTTCTTACGAACACATGCTTCCTCTACACTTTGATTGAAAATCAAACTATATAATTTCTATCAAAATACTTGTCCAATCTTGATGCTTATAAAATGATACTTTCGTATCATTTCTTGGATCATATCGAGAGACTCACAAACTCAATATCGCTCCAACTGACTTCGAGACATTTTGGTTAATATATGTAAACAGCTTACTCTAAATCATCATTTAGAAATTTTTGTTTCAATACATATGTACCAAAATGCTATGTCTTATCAAGTAATAATTTTGTAAGTAAATCCGAATTAACTTAAGCATGTTGAATACCGAATCTATTATGCTAATTTCAACAATTGAAATTTACCATATTATTTTTATTAACATTACTCAGTTAATTCTAACTACATTAGTATTTCTCATAAAGACACAGTCTGGCGGATGGATCACATCCCTTCGGTTACGACCGCCAAAATCATATTTTGATAGCGGACTTGGAATTCGTTTGGATTTGCGCATCATACCATATAGAGTCAACAATCTTAATGGTTTAATTAAACAATCGAGGATTATATAATTTCGACATTAATAAGAAACTCATAGTTTCTCTTCGATGTATGAGAATACTTATTAGACATTCTAATGCTACGTGTTCACTTAGGTTAGCTAATTTCATTTCATCTCATATAATCAGTTCTACCTATGGATCATATCCAGTTCCATTTAACTACCAATAATTCCACAAAGAAATTCCTTTACAATGAAGTGGGTATATCTTGAAATAACAATTTTTTAACAATTTAAACAGAATAGGGATTCACAAACGCTTTATGAATTTCTTTATTTATAAAACTGATTTTGTTTTAGTTTACAAAATTTATATTCAAAACATAAATATGTCTTTCAATGACAGTCCTTTCCAAAATCCTTTTGAGAGATTCATAAAAAATCCCTCATAAACAATTATTACGTGCAATCTTTCGACTCACATAACCTGCCAACTCCTTGGCCTAGGATATGTTGGAGTTTCTAACAGACCCTTATCTTGTAAGATTTTATCTGTTATTCAGATGAAGCAATATTAACCTTGTATAATACTCTTAAGTACACTACTTTATAGAAAGAAACTAACTTAACTTCACACACAATTAGTTGTACATAGTCCAATAAAGTTCCATTATTCCATATCGATGCATCATTATATATCACATGAAGGAGTTACTTTGAGATTGAATCTTTATTCATTTTAGGTACGTTTGAAACTTTTTTCAATATACTTACTCATTCGATCAAATCGAATCATTTCTATTGCATGTTATTTTTACTTTTGTTTTATATTTAATGAGTTTACCATAGACATACTACATGTGTATCAAATACACATGTCTATGTCGATGATAACTTATCACTGGATATGACAAAGTATGTGGAACCTTTTTGGTATTTATAGAATTACGATTGCATACATCTATATGTATCAACCTGAAGAGTTCATCAACTCTGATGATGCTCGCACTAAATGTGTGCGTAGCCCTTTATTGTTCGAGATATATTAATAAGTATTGTATGATTCAAAATCATATAATAAAATTATTTTCTCAAAAATACGACTTAGTTTATAATTCCTGAATAAATGAAAATAATATTAGATACTTGTATTTGCCAATGCATCACTTTTTTCATGTAAAAAATACCATATTATAGTTTTATTTCATAATGAATATTCATAATATTCATAGAAGTATAGCTATGTTTATTTTTTCAGTCCATAACAAAAAATAGTCATTATTTCATAAATAATGTTCGGTACATTTTACGAAAACAATCTTCGTAATTTGATGCAATCAATAAGTGCTATAAGACATGCTCCCACTATTTCCACCATTACTATAATAGCAAGCTAAATTCAGAGGTCCATAATTCACTAAATATAGATTCGTTTATTTCATATACTGCAACTAGTTTACCGTGGAGAGTTCTTTGGTCAAATATCTTGAACCCAAAGAAACAAATCTCATAGAAAACAATTTTCTAAATGAAAATACATTTTTAAATAGAAATCATATTTCTCATTCCAATATTAAGTATCAATCACTATTATTACAATTCTCGTTTCCTTTGCTTCTTTATGAAGAAGCAATGACTATTCACTCTCTCCATCCCAACTATACCTTAAATCACATTTACACTTATACATTCATTTTCCTTTCGAAATGGTCAAATCATTCAAAAAAAACCCTTTCTACAATATCATAATGAACTCTTTACGAAAGCATATTTGATTATACTTAACATTTAAGGACATCAAATATGTTTCTCTTTGCATAAACTAATTAAACTGACTTTTCAACGATCGAGTTCTTAGATTTATCTTGTAGTATTAGTCTTGTGCTACCATTAACACAATATGATCTTTTGTGCAATCAATCAAATTGAATATTCGATCTCATCGTATATTTATTGGCTTATTTCGAACGAACTATATTAATTGAGGTATCACACGTAACGAACTATGACCATTCACCATATAACATTCATATGTGATAGTATATGGATCGAATATCCATCAATAGTCTTGTATTGCTTTTAGAGTTCGAAACTTATAAAATGCAATACATGGTCTAAACTAGATGAACATGTAAGTGATCATTTTACGAATGTATTAAGTAGTTGTAAAAATTAGGCACTTGCATGGGTATAGAAAACATTAACATGCAATAGGCATTTAATAGTGGGTATTATTTTTCCATTTGTCAACTTTCAATTTAGCTCATCTGTATATGTTAATTGATAAATGTTTTATCAATCATATTAAATGCACAAATTTATCATTACAGTTAATTATAACATTATTTAGCATAGGTTCTTACAATATTAGAAAGGTTAAATGTTACCATTTCATTTTTCTAATAAGGCTCCCAGTAGTATTTTATGTTTCACCTAGCTCTAAGCAAAACATAGAAGTCTTTAAACTTCACTAGTGGGTGTTAGGACTTGTATGTCTTAGAATTCTAACCTTGAGGAAAGCTCAACAAATTATGTGCCCACATATGACGGATAACTCTTTATCAGTTGTATCACATACAACTCCTGACATTTGGTACCTTGTCCTAATCCTGCCTTTATCTTGAGGAAAGCTCAACAAGTAAAGTGGGACTATTCACTCGGACTTATCATTCCGCGATGGCCGAAATATAATGCACGTATCTTGAGGAAAGCTCAACAAATACATGCAGTTATCTTACCTCATATATTCAATATATTAATGGTACTACACATAACATCCTTAGCTTGACGAAATCTCAACAACTAAGGAGTATGCAAGTAATCTATTAATATATAAATGACAGAGACCAACTTTATATTAAAGATTCATAATCTTCAATATATTGTAGGGAGTGAGAACGACCGATGGAATAATGTATTTCTTATGAAATACTCTCATGATTCAAGTGTTGGACACATCAGAAATCATGGTACACGTACATTTACCTATGTATTTATTCCTAGAGTCTTTTTAGGGTTTCTTTAAAGTTCCGTCTTTTGTTATACATTCATATTACATAAGCTGAATTATTATATAACTTTTATAGCTTAATTAACTTATATAATAGTCTTATGTATAACGGGTATATGTGCACGTCTATTTGGAACTACATCCATTTACTTGAAATTTTTTTGAATAAAAGACCGATACTTTTGTTTAAGCAGGGAACTCATCTTTTGATGTCTTGTGGGTTCGAACCCATAATCTCAGCTTACAGCGCTATACCATATGCACTTGAGCTAGCGGTCGACAGTTACTTGAATATATGAACTTTATATATATTATTATGCATGTACTATCTCTTTCAATGAACGCATTGTTTTCTTCCTTTCATTACACCTATTTATGTTTACCATATCCGATACAGAGGGCCTCTAGAAGGGACGGCGCACCGACCAACTCCAATGGAGGATTAAGTTGTGCCTATCTCCTTCAACTCAAGGCACACATATATTTATGAATTAGTTTCTTGCTTTTGTTCTTGTTCAATATATGTAAAAAACCAATGTGTGTACTCTTTATGCTTATTGTAGCATGCTTATACTGATCATACTTATTTACTCAATATATGTGTCTAAAAAACCGACTGGTATTATATCAATTGAATGAGGTGATAATCTTGATTTCATGCATGGTTTTGCATAACTTATCAAGCATCATACATACATGCCTAAATTACATCACCAAGAAGATTAGTTAGACATTCAATAAAATACGAGATGGTTAAGCAGGAAAAGAAATAGAAAGAGAGATAAATACTTTGTATACATTGCTTCAAGACATATTATACAAAAGTATGGATAAATGAATATGCATGAAACAGTGATGTTCAGCACATAAACCTACAATTAAGATCTTCACTTAGGTTAACAAATCAGTTAATTTTCATTTATCAAAATGCAAGTTTATGAATAATCATTGATCAACTGGTGCTGCTTAAATTTTAAGAGCTTTATTTTGTTGCTACTTAATATTACGGTTACTATATACTTTTCGCTAACCATGTTTTTTTCAATTTTGTTCGATTTATTTTTGGAAATTTTCATTAACTTAAAAAGTTAATTTGCTAGATTAACATTTCACAAAATATTAAATGCATACACAAAATATTATTTCACTTGCTAATATATTGCTAATGCAAAACATATACAGTAGAATTATTTGTAGTTGTGACGACTCAGAATTTTGGAACATTTGAAACTGAGATATTTAATTGATTTCGAATATTCGAATGTTAATTTAACTTGAATTTCAAATATCATTGTTTGTTTGGTAATTAAAATTTTGAATTACACAATATGAAATTGGGTAAACTATGAAATTTGAAATTCTAAGCTTGTTAAAAATATTTTTAAGGCTTAGAAAATTTATATTGATAATATTGAAGATAATGGAAGCTTCAGAATTGAATTTGGAAATGCTTTGAGCAGTTTTGAAATTATATCATTTAAATCGATATTTAAAAATAGCCTTCTGAGGAACAGTCTCGAATTTCAACGAAATTAGTTCCATTGGATCCGCAATATTGTATTATTATCAGATTTTAATTTTCATACTGTTTGGAGTGATTGTTTGGCCGTACGATAAGAAAACTTGCTGAAAATTATATCGAAATTTAATTTAATAACTGGGTTCAAAAAGCTATCTTCTCCATACGATAGAATTTGGACTGGAAACCTTTTCCATCACATTCGGAATAGGGGTATAACGTTATAAACGCCTAGCGGCATGCCTTGATAGGAGATCGAGATTTTGAATTGCATTTATCGAGAAAATTTAAAATTTGAATTTGAATTCAAAAATATAAATAATATTGTGATATTAAACTATTATGTCTAGGCTTTGCGGACGCATGTAGAAATTCTTAGCACGTGTTCGTTTAAGTGACACGCGTTGAAGAATTTTTTTATCTTGCTCGAAGAATAAAAGAAAAAAAACGAAAGCCTCTCGTTTAAAAAAAAAAAACTTAATCTCGTTCGAAATTAATGGTCGCTACTGTCTTCACTCAAAATCAAAGAAAAAATAAATCAAATCGTTCGAGCTAAGGGCGGCTATAAAGAGAAATGTCATGATCGAAGCTCGAATCGTGTGAAACGAAGTAGGGTTTTCTAAGCACTGCCGTGGATGGCTCGACGATCGATTCAAGGTCGTGTCTTTTGCTCGTCTCGAGGGCATGGTGATAGGCAGCAACATGGAAGCAACGGCGACTCATCGCTACAGTGCGAAAAAGCTCGGTGTAGAGGGTTGCGATGTACCTTCACAGGAGAATCTAATGGGTCGCGAATGACGAGCTCAAGGCGGTGGTGCATCGCATTATGAAGAAGGCGACACGGTGCTCGTAGGGCAAAGGCGACAGCTCAATTTCGTGCAATTACTTTGGGATTGGGAATCGCGATGCTTGGTAGTCCCTTGGGTTGTAGCGGTGCGTTCGCGTATGTAGGGAGAAGTCGTAGCCATGGCAGTCTAGACGCGCGAGGATCGAGGTGCACGGAGGCGTAATCGCGTGGTCTGGCGACTTGTCGTGAACAACAAGGTACTTTATTTATTTATTAGTTTATAGATTATCTATATAGGTGAAAAAGAAAAAAAATATGCAGAAAACAGATTTTTTTTAAGGCTTTGGGTAAAAATAGGAATTTTATATAAAGATTTGATTTTTGAAAGAATAGTTTTTATAAGTATATATGAAGTTAACATACATATACAAATTACAAATTTAGTTTTAAATATTTAAAATAATGAATTTATGGTGAACAAATAGTTTAATTAGTTAATTTATTTATTTTGGTTACCAAAGATTATTTAAAAAGGAAATTTAGTTTTAAAATTTAATTTTTTGTTAAATAAATTTATTAAAAGGAATTGGTTTAAAATTTAAAAGTATTAGTTTAAAATAAAACCACCGGTGAATTAAAATTATCGAATGAAAATTTATTATTCAATTTTTTCGAATATTAATAAATTGTATAAATGTTTATACAAGGTCTAATACCGTGAAGAAAACAAGTCGTGATAGAAATGGATTGCAAATAAAAGGGTAAAGGTGAGATCTTCTCACTCAATGGAAAATTTTGAATTTCAGTTATTGATTGATTGTCTGGTTGTGATAGTGTGTGTATATATATATTGGAGCGATTGATTTCCCGCATTATATAGCGGATGAGACCCTATGCACCGCATAATAGCAGATGATATTATATAATCCCATATACCGCGATATTCCACCTCGAAGTGGAATTGGTATTTAATTTGTTGTGCTAACATTTGTGGATGCAGGGAAACAGGTTGGAGGGATCCAACTGGATTCCTCACATTGTTAAATTCATTTGTATATGTTGTGATGTGATAATCTGTAAATGATTATATTGGTGTGAATGATTGTATTGCTGATTGAAATTTATTGAAAGCTATGGTTTAGCCGAATGTATTTTTGGTATCGTAGGATACCAGAAATATAAAATTGGATTTTTGGAAATTAAAGCAGAAAATTTTAAGTAAAGTAATTTTTAAAGAATTGGGAATTTAAAAGGGTAAAGATTGATTTTTATAACCCTGTTGAATAATTCCAAAATATGGGGAAAAGAATTTAACAAATGGATTTTTAGCAATATTGTTTAAAAGTTGAAGAATTTATTAAAAATTCGGATTTTAAATAGTTTGGAAGAAATAAAGGAATTTATTTTAAAATGTAATAAATTTGGAAATCAATTTGAAAATTGATTTGGTGCTTGAAAATAAATCTTTGGGAAATCGATTTGGAATTTGATTTGGTGTTTGAAATAAATTTTAAAATCAAATTTGGAATTTGATTTGCTGTTTGAAATAAATTTGGAAATAAATTTGGAATTTCATTTGGTGTTTGAAATAAATTTGGAAGTCAATTTGAAATTTGATTTTGTATTTGAAAGTGAATATTTGGAAATCGATTTGAAAATCGTATATCAGTGGATATTTGAAAATTTAAACTCACAATGAGAATTTATAAAGGAAAGGGAAATTTGTTTTAAAGATAAATATGGGTTTATTTTTAAAAACGTTGAAAGAAATTTGCGGATTTGGAATGTAAAGTAAAATAAATCAAAAAAGATTTATTAATTGATTTAAATGGACCATTTTGAAATGGAAAGAGTATACTTCCCTGGAAAGCCGAGTATGGCTTCAAAGTAGCTTTTAAAATATTGATTGAAAGTTCTAGAATTGCTTTTAAATGGAATATTGTTGAAGAAATTATTTTCCAAAATTGTTTTTAAATCTTTAAAGTGAATATTATTATGTTGATTATAGAAGTGGTTATTTTATAGATTAAATTGGTATTTGATTTAGAAAATGGTTATTTTAATAATTACACTTTATGTAATAATTTTATTCTTAAAATTATTTGGACTTTAGTTTTTATATGAGATATTGATTTTAAATTTCATAACTAATGTTTTAAATAAAGTGTTTAAAAATAGTTTTTATTTTAAATGTATCGAAGTACATATATTTTTGGATAAGTGATTTAAGTCATTTTAAAGAATTCGGACTCGGAAAATTTTCAGTGGAAATAAATAAATAGTTGGAAATTTATTCCACGTGAGGAAAGTGAATTGAAATTTGTTTTCAAAGAGTAGAAGTGTGAAAATATATCTTGTGACGATATTTTGAAAAATAAATAATTTGGGGAAATTATTTAAATTTGGTGATTTTTATGAATGTTGATTGATAGTTAAATAATCAACTATCAATATTGGCCTTTAAATGGCATTTGATTTTCGATGCGACCGCGGGTCGGATTCCAAACAGTTATTCGAAAATCACATCGAATATTTATGATGGATCTTTTGTTTAAAAGATCAAAGTGGAAATTTGTTGTGATTTACTTGAAATCTGAATGTAACCACTTATTTTTTTATAAGCGCTCATTATTCGGTTAAGCCGGGAGAGGACTTTGTGTCATAAAACCCATGCCGAATAATGATATGACGAAATGGGATTGCATTTGAAGATGGTGTTGAAGACCGGGTATTTTCGAAAACGAAAGGATTACCTGCCGAATGTCTTTGCACTGAGTTGCTCCGGTATAGAGATTTTATCACCCTTTGTGATGGGGAATCCAAACGTGATTAGTGAATATTCGGATTTGCTAGGGGTTCTTTGAAGTGCCTTCGGTTCCGTTCGAAGTTAGAACGGACTTATATGGACGTATGTCTGACGTTACACTTTGAGATGTAAAACCGGTTTTTATCAAATACATTTTTGTTGGTGGCGAAGAATTTATTCTCTTAGCTTAACACCCTTCTCTGAGACGTACGAGCTCAGAGTTATGTAGTTGATGGTTACTAGTGATATATTCCCAATTTGGTACTGTGGCATGCTAAGTGTTGTCGATCATTTGTTGATCGAAGCATGGCTTTTGTGAAAAGTGTAGCTTTGTGGAATGACCTCGTCGGACCTCACAACCCGAAAATGGTCGAAAAAGGAAGGATGCGGCAAGGTTATTTGAGGGTAGCGCCCTCAGGGTATGTCCATTTCCTTCTTGAAAAAGGTGGTATCATGCTATGGAGCCCTAATACTTAACTTATGTGGTTGCTGCAAATTTATTACTTTGTGGTTGTTGGTGTTGAGGATCCTCGGATAAAGGTTGGTAACGACCGGGGATGGCATACCTGTGTAGTTACCTAGTTACAACTTCATTAAAGCGTGAGGTAACTCGTCCTTGTATTGGCAGAGAGCTAGTTAAGTTCTGGGGGCGTCCCTTCAAAGGTATACCAATATGGCATAGGAAGTTCGTTAGCCTGACCATTTGTTGGAAATCCAAAGAAACAATATGCGCCCTGTACGGTTTTAGTTGTATAACCTGCCATCGAATGTGGTAGTAACCTGCTATTGAACATGGTAGCTATAGTAGGCATACTACGAAATGTGTATGATGGCTAAGATCTATATTATACTTTCGAAATGTTTTCTACACTATGCACTAATGATAATACTAAAAAGATTTTGCGTATCAAGCATGTTTGATTATTATAAGGAGAAATCTCCTCCAATTCTGCGTTTGCATTGTGTGTGTGGCGGGAAGCCTTATGGTAGTTTCATTTTGCAAAAGCATAGAGGATTTCTTTTCCTTTCTTTGTGAAAATAACAGTTTTTAAGATCTCACACCAGTCCCATGACTGATCTGGAGTTTATTGTTCCCTTTCTAAACTTTGGATGCCCATAATGTTCCACACGGGCAACCTAGAGTCAGGTTATCCGTTGTTCTGGACCAAAGTCAAGAAGTTGCGGTGGAGATTGGAAGGCAAGCTAGATGGCGTGACGTATCGCTTATACTATGTATTATCCGCTACGTATGAGTTGGTGCAAGTTCAGTTCCATGTAGTCAAGTTATAATAACTGCCAATGTTGTATAGTTTTGTTGTAAACTCTGATGATGTATGTATAAACCGATATAGTTCTTTGTTTTAAAGATATTCATTTATCTATTATATGTTGTTCCATTGCGAAATGTGAGATTCTATTTATTGTTTCTATTTCTTCTTCTATCTTCTTCCTCTTTAACCCTAACGGTTCGGTTTTCCGGCATTGGATACAGTGGACGTATCGATGTCGACTTTCGGACGTCAAAAAATTGGGTCGTTACAATAGTTCACTAATCAATCACTACTAATCAATCACCAACTAAAAAATACTTAAAAACGGATAAAAATAATTCCAATAAGTATAATTGTTTTGCACTTATCTTGGATTCGCCTTTAACATAGTAAGTTCTTTCAGACATAAATGAAAAAAGCCATGCTTTCAACTGGCTTCAGGAATTTCTTTTTTTGTTTCAGCGATGGACCGAGGATCATTATCTAATAATCCTTTCAAGAACTTATCAATGTTGGTAATGGACAGATTGAGCTCCTCAAAGGATAACAAGCAAATCGAGCTCCTCAAATGAATCAGGGGTTTATAAAAACCATCATCAAAATTTGAAGATGACTGCAAAAATTCAGCAATGATATTTTCCAATATTCAAGTCAAATAACATGAAACATATAAAATACACGCTATCAGTATTGATCCTTAGAAGGGTTTAATTCATATACGCATAGGCTTGTGTTCAAGCTACAACATTTACATTGCAAGGCTTCTACTTGTATTTATTATAATTTTTCACTAATTAAGGTGATGGAAAAATGTTAGAACTACCGGATATCAAATAATTGAACATAGAGAAATCTAAACAAAGGAGTCAATGCTATAAAATAGGAAGCAAAAAAAATACAACATTATCTAATGTGCTATATTATGAAACTGAAATAATGAAAAATACAACATTGCCTTGCATATTTGGATACAAAAACGTAGGTAAAACGATGAAACTTGGTTAGCAATGTATTTTTTTTGTTTGAAGGCTAAGGTAGTTAAAAATAATTTGCTTGGATTAATGAAGTAAATCCATTAAGGAAAAACAGTAAATTTTATAATGCAAAACAGAACTATATAAAAACCAACCATGATCATGTTTTTCCTTCCACATGGAATTATACATTTCCGTTGCTCATGAAGTCATATTTTTTCTAGTTTACACTACAGCCTGTGATCATGCAACATCGATCTTCACTCTAGCCTATTGATATTGCATTAAGCCAGCCTAGAAACCCATTAAATTCCATAAACTCTTCACCCTACTACCCTATTGATATGCTCATGGAGTATATATGCACATCTATGTATACTTACGTTTAGTCAATAGGCTATTGGCCTACTTCTTTGTTGTGCATTTGCATATAAATAACTTGTGTACAATAATCAACTGGATGAGTCAATTTTTATCATCATTTGAAATCAAAGTACCATATGGTTGGTTTATGAAAGCTATAAAAGAAAGAATATGAAACAAATGGCAAACTTTACTATTTCTCAATCAGCAGATTTTTAGTGATAATAGTAGTTAAAACTATTTTGATAATAAGGTAAGCAATATACCAAATATCTATTACTACTTTAGAGTATTCCCGAAATGGGTAATAGTAATATTTACTATTTTTAGTATCAATATACCTAAAACTAATAAGTTTAGAACCATTGCCAATAATATTTTAAAATCATATTGGGTAACAATATCACCTTGTTGAAAACAAATACAATGAGAATCAAATTTTAGAGTATTCCTAAGATGGATCAAAATTTAACACGTTATTCGCTCTTTTTTTCACATTTGTTTTCTGCTACAACCGAAAATCATTAATTTAACAAGAATTTAAGAACTAAATACCGGGTTCATTTCAAATCATTTTGAAATAATATATATATTCATATCTTTTATCTATCAAATCATATTTAGAAATTAAAAATTAAGATTTGTTTGTTGAAATAAATGTGTAGCAAAGCTACTATAATGGTCTTCCCACTTTGAAGCTTGAAAATGAATGTCGATGATGTCGCAGTCATCACCGAAATTATTTTTCAGGGATAGAAGAAGGGAGTACATAATTTACTTCCTTTTAAAATTCGTTTAAAACATTTCTTTCAAATCACATTGAAAATATTTTTGTCCAAAAATACTTCCAAAATACTAATATTATATTCCAAAATCTTTGAAAACCAATTTCAAAACTCTGGAACTTAAGTTCTCAAATTTCCAATTCATATTCACTTTATTTTTAAAATCTATTTTGCAATCAATATTTATAAAATTTCACTTCCTAATAACAAACATATCACATACAACTATATCCGTTTATAAAAATTATTCTTTTATGTACAAAATATAATACTAGGTAAAATTATTTCGTTTGCCTATATTTCAAAAACAATATTGTGTCAATCTGCCCTATAATGTGTTTAGAAATTGCTATTGATGTAATTGCATCCTATGTCCCGACCAGAATTTTTAAATACTAAACAGAACAAATTAACACAATATAAAAACATTCTTATAGCACTAACAAATACGCTATCTCATATATATACTCTCAAACTCATTCTAGGGTATTAAAAACCCTATCTCTAATAAGTTAACCCCGAATAGGCAAGGTATCTTCAAACCAAAGCTCTAATACCAACTGTAACGACCTACCTTTATGGACTATTTAAATCGACAATTAACCATGCATGTCCACTCAAACCATTCAAAAGGGAGGATTTTTAATGAGGTAAATAAGAAAATAAGAGAAAAGACGGAAAAACGAAACACACAATCTCACAGCGGAATGATGAAATATAATAATCAAATAAACAGTTCATGAAGCTATTTTATAATGTATGTTTGATTACATAATTTTTACAACAATCAGAGTACAAACAATGACATACCAATAATGATGTAGCAGAAAATTTCTAACAATATAATACATCAAACTCCATCTTCATCCTCCATAAATAAAGTTTTCAACGCTGAAAAGCTCAGGCAGACCCGAGCATAATGAAAAGACAAAACACTCGAGTCAGAACTAAAAAGATCTTATGTAAACTAAATCAACAATAAGTAAATATGAGTGTAATGGCTTTAGAGATGTCTATGGGATTTTAATCTCCTGTTCAGTGTATAACATGCGTGCAATAACTTAAGTGATGTTTCGGGATTTCCATCTCCTAAGGATCCGTTAAACTATTTATATATAGTAATATATGATATATATATATATATATATAATGTCTATCGGTAAAGTATTAAAATAGCATTAAGGCATTACCCATATCATCCTTAACACATTTTTATGAATGTCATAGTCTATATAGTACTGTAAACTCCATCAAATCGATAGGCTATCAGGGAGCACTCCATAGGTACGACACAAACCAAAATCCTAATGGGCTCGATAAGGCATATGACAAGGCACACGAGGCAATGCCCAAGGTAGGATTCTATCGTTTTGCACACCTAGACTGGTGATAACGTATAACAAATACTACCGCCCTCCTCGAAACATACTCCCGTAATCAAATCGAGGGTGGCCACCAAATCAATCGCAATGTAACAAATATGGTATCGAAGAAGCGTGTCTGATCGGAGAAGCGACCTAACTTGGCGTGGGATAGCTCTGTTTTAGTCATATCAAGTTGAGCCGTAGGTCAGGGCTGCGTTCTTACCTCATAACAGTAGCATTCACCAAGCCATCCTACTTCGTTCTGGATTCTCTACCACGTGCACAGTTGTTAATGTGGTTTCGAAATTAGCAGAGACTATGACAATATCCGACCCCAGTCTCTTTAACAACCAATGTTATATTTTTCACACCGTGGTCATTTTATAAAACATTTATAATAATAATTCCAGAAAGCAGTTCATACTTTTATATCAAGATATCTATATACTTATTCTAAAATTATAAATATATTTATAAATACCGAGGAAAATTTCCCGTAATCAATTTCGAAAATAATTTACAAATCTCTCTTAGACCATTTATAAACCTTTTATTTGCTCTAAAACCATTTATAAATTCTAAAACAGTTCACAACTCTTCCCTTTTTCATAAACCTCTACGCAAATTCCTTTAAAACGCTTCCAAATCCCTTTACAAAGTTCTTTTTTAAAACCCTTTATAAATCCTCTAAAACCTTTATAACTCCTTTATAAGTAGAAATCTTTTATAAAAATCTCTTATAAAATCCTTTGGAACCTTTATAACTCCTTTATAAATAAAAATCTTTTATAAAATCCTTTTATAGAATCCATTATAAAATCTCTTACAAAATTTTTATAAATTCCTTACATAAACTTTTGAAATTTCTAAAATCTTTTACAAAAATCTTTTATCTATTAAAGTTATTATAAAGTCTATATTTATATCTTAAATCTAAACTACATTTATTGTATTAAATTATATTTGAAATATATATATATATATATATATATTAAAACTATATTAAATATTTTATTAAATTAAAATTTTAAACTATTTAAAATATATATTTAAAAATAAATAAAATTATAAGTTAAAATTTAAAATTTACATTTAAAACCATATATTAACTTATAGTTTGAGATTTAAAACATACATAATAAATTATTTTCCTAATTTTTTTAAAATAAAGTCATTAAATTAAATTTAAAAATCAAATTTATAAATTAAACATACTTTACTATTTTGAAAATAATTTAAAACTAAACAATGGTGTCCATATATTATTTTCTATCCCATGGTCAAGCGATTGGGTATGTATCATTTCAACTCAAATTGTTAAATTTCCCGGGTATATATCATTTCAACCCATATCTCGAATCAACAATTTCAAAATTAATAAAATCGCCTGAGTTTATCATTTTAACCCATAACAGTTCTCCCTAATATATAAGATCATTCGGCTACGTATCATTTCAACCCATAGTGATAATAGGGATATAAACATCCAAATATCCAAAATATCAATAAATAAACATCGATCACAATCAACATCCAAATCAGCCAATAGATCACAACAATTAACTGGTTATCATTATCAGGTATTTAAATTCAATATTAATTTAAATGGCGATTTAATTCCATAAAATTCAATTTCAATTAAAATTTCAAATTGAACTACCAAACAACAACAAAAAATATTCTTATCATATCATAAATTTAATTCAACTAACATATGAAGGTTTAGTATTTGTGAGTGGGTTAAATCACTCACATTTGATTTATAGCCCATTTAAAGTCCAACTAAAGCCCAAAATTCCAATAGTCCCAAAAGTCAACCAAACCAGTCTTATATTGTTTGGAATTTCGATATGATCGTAACGGAAGAACTCGCTCATCAAACAGACCTCGTATCAAAAAGTTATGATGGTTAGAACATTGGAAAATTTAATTTTTTTAGCACAGCTAGCTAGCTTTATAGTGGACCATGCCACTGTATATATAATGGGGAAATATGTGTTCTACACATGCACAGAACAGCTAAAAAGAAAAAATAAAGTACAGGAGCTAGGCAAAAAGAACCTAGACTACTAAACAACAAAAGTACGCGCCCTTCGAAGAGGAGTGGCCAGAACAATCGTCGGTCAACGGGCCAATAACATGAACAAACCCAGTGAAAATGTGACGACTTGGATTTTCTGACGTCTGTTATTGGGCAAGTAACTAATTTTGATTATTGGAATATTAACTTCTATTAGTCGAATAAATAAATTTTTTGATATTTAAATATCTTATATATTAATTAAAAACTAGATTTAATTTTAGATTTTAAAGGAAAATTCTAGATATCATAAATATTATAGTTGTATGTATATATAAGCTTTACCATTTAAATTAAGATAAATATCCATTGATACACACACACATACAAGCTTTATGGAGTTTGATAATATATATATATATATATATATCTGTGTGTATGTGTGCCCATATGAATGATATACATGTAAATAGGAAATAATGTGAGAATATATTTGTCCATAAAAGTATTGTATGTGTGAATATGTGTATATATGTTATGAAAACAATGCTTATGGAAATATAAATATCTATATGGAAAAAATGTATATGTATAAAAGATATATGTATATGTGAGTGCGACAAAATATATTTATAATATGAGAATATATATATATATATATGATGGTAAAATATATATACGTATATGCATATATGGTGAAAAACTAGTGTAAGTGAACACACACACAAACATATATATATATATATATATATATATATATATTTATACATGTATATATTTATACATGTATGTATCAAGGGGACACCATCATGGCATGCAATCAATTCAAGCACACATAAATCAAAATCAAGTCACATGAGAAATCAAAAATCAACTTTATATTTAAAATCAAGTCATATAAGAATCAAACTTTTCATAATATATCAAATCTAAAAGGGAATAAAATAAGAAAGAAGTGAATAAAATAAAAGCATGTACACACAAAGTTTAATCCCTTTGGCTTACCCTGTACACTCCCATTCTTCACTATATATGGCTGATCCTCACTTGATAAATTGTTCATTCAAAATTAAAAGAAGAAAAGAAAAAAAAGAAGAAGACTCAAAAACCGCAGCAAAACAAACAAAAGGGAGAAGACTCAAAAAAAAAACGTGAGTACAACACTTATATTTCAACTGGTTATATCAATACATACAAATTGTGCCTGTGAATAAATTATTGATCTGGGTTAAATGTTTATATGTTTTGCCAGGTATATATGTATATGTAAGAATTAGACATGAAGGAGTTTCACTTATAGGAAAATATACATACTCTGTTCATTATTTTTAGTTAAAACCAGCTAACCTTCCTCTTCAAAAATCAATTTCTCTTTATACAATTTGTTTTAGGCTTCGATTCCAAAAGCAAAACCGACTCATTTTGAGTGTAGTTTTTTTAAAATTGATTTCGTTTGATACCTTCGAGTGTAGAGCAAGAAAAACCTATAATACAGTAAATAACTCATGCTTGGTTGAAATTTGAGTATCTCGATTGTATGATTGGATTATATGATCTTGTTAGTTGTTTAAAAACAAGAAATTTAGGCTTTCTTTGGTGATTTTTAGTGTTGTATTGAGAGAGGATTCTCGAGTTGAGAGATATTGGGGAATTGGTCGAATGGTAGTGAAGGGTCATTGTCGTGGTCGGAATTTCAGCGAGGAGGAGGATTGGGGTTTGGGAATCCCATAAAAATGGCAATTGATTTTCCTATTTGAGGGTTGCTCTGGTAGAGGCGATAGTAGGGTTTAAGGCCATCGTTTTCGTGCTTCGGTCTCAAGCTTGTGGTGGCGTGATGGTGAAGGTAGGGTCGTACGGTGTAGGGGGAGAAGGAAGAGGGGGATGTGATATTCTTCCTGATATAATTGGGTGACGATCGGTGGACCGTGGTGACATAGAGAGGCGGAAGGGAATGGTGGAGTTCCATGCTTGGAGTTAGAGGTCGAAAGTTGAACTGGGGAGGGGGGTTTGTTGTATTTCAGGTGGCGGGACTGGGATGGAGGGGGAAAGGGGGACTAGCGTGGGTGGTCGGCGACTGGAAATGGTGGCCGACGTTGATGTGCAGGTGCACACTCATGTGCACAAGCTCCCTATGCTTCGATTTGGTTAGGAAGAAGATGATACTGGAAAGGAAAAAGAAGAGGGGAAGAGAAAAAGAAATGGGTCGGGTGGTGGGCCAAAGTATAAAAGATAAGAAAAGAAAAGAAAAGGAAAAAGATAAAGGAAAGGAAAAGGGAAAGAAAAGTAGGAAAATGAGAAAGAAAAATAGAAAGGATAAAATAAAAATAAAAATAAAAATAGAAAGAAAGGAAGAATAAGGGAAGTGGCGAGTATGGTCTCGGCTAGGTCCACTGTTCGTTGGGCTTGTTATGGAATTAAAGAATTTTTATGGCAAATGTTTTTATTTTGAAATATTAATATATATATATATATACACGTATACATACATACATACATACATATATGTATGTATATATACCTTCACTCATTGAAAATCAAACCATCATAAAGATTTTAGCAATGTGATGCTACTAGTGGAATTATGAATTTATTTTGTTGATTTTCCTATAGATTTAAAATTTTATTATACCACCGTCATTTAAGTGAGTAATTAATTTTACTTCTTAATTTTGTGCTAGAATATATATATATATATATATATATATATATAATTAATAACAAACTGTTTTATAGTTCTTGTGGTCTAATACTAATTTGGATTAAAAATAATAAGTAGATCCAATTTAAATTGAGATCAAGTTTTGATTTTAAATTGTTGAAAATAAGTGTTAATCGTTAAATTAGTAACGGCCTATGCTTTGGGTTATGGTTATTGGATTCTTATTTTAAATTATTCTTTCTATGCCATTAAATGTTCAAACGGTTAAAATAAATAGAATAAAATGATAATATGTTTTATTTGAAACAAGAATCTATAGTAAATTCCCATATTTGAATATTGTCACTCAAAGTAATAAATTGTTACCTTAAACAATTTACCCTTTTAAACTTATTACTTGGGTTCGAGGAGGCCAGGCTCGGAAGTTAGTGTTATCCGAAACCTCTTCAATTTAATAATCTCTACGAACCTTTATGTGGTTGATTATAGAGTTAATAGGCAGGAATTTGGGTTAATTTCACAAATTTAACTATTTTAAATAATTAACTATACTTAAACATTATTATAATATCGATGGACTTCTGAAAAGATGTTTTGGTTATTATCAGATAAAATCTAGTCGTGTCGTACGAGTTACCCCTGCTCAAGGATTTTTTATAACTTAAGTATTTCAAATTAAATGGCTTTACTCACACTGGTTTCCAGCCCGACTTGGGTGTTACTTTAGTGTAATGCTCGAGTCAGACTGAGTATTACAGAATTTCAGGTTAGGATGATTTGTAGCCCAGGAGACAAGCTGGATGGCAGAATCGTATTGATTATTCCGTTGTGTATTGTGGGCCGTTTTTCAGCATTTAGAGACAGGTTATTATAACTGTCTAGATTTATTTGTTGATAACTATACTCTGATATCTTGTATGTGTTTTAACAGTTATAGCTTTCCTTTGTATAAAATGCTATTATTATATATTATATTTTGTTCCACTACGATTGTGAGATTCTATGCGGTTACTTCTGTTCCTTCTTTTATCTCCTTTTCTTCTTAACCCTAACAACCTAGTATTTCCAGCACTTGATTACTCGGCACTCTATACAATGGACGTATTAGTGTCAATTTTCGAGGGTCGAGAATCTCTCGGGGTCATTACGCGTGGCATCAGAGCCGAAGGTTAAGTGAGAACCTTGGCTCCGGTGGGGATTACTCTTTAGAGATAGGGTCAGTAGTACCCTAGAATGAGTTGAGTGTAGTATATATGAAGGCGTACTTTTTATTTTCATATATAATGATTTTAAAAATTATTTTTAAATAATTTCTATATGAGATTATATTTTGATACAAAAGAAATAATTTTTATAGATTATTATAGTATATTAAGTTGATAGGTTGTTATTGAAATTCAATAAGATTATAAATTTAAGTGGTGATATGTGTAACCAAATAGAAATTTAAGGTAAGAATAAATTATGCAAATGAGTTACCCTATTTCATTTTTGCCTTAGAAAATTATAGAGTACATGGTGTTTTAGATTTCTGGATGTGATAATTACCATAAATTGGTTGTTGTGCCTTAAAAAAGGGATGTTTATTACAAACTGAACAATGATAACACATGGTTAAATGTTTTAGGGAAGTGAAATTATATAAGCTTAATTTATAAACATGATTTATAAATTAAAATGAATTTAAATGTGAAGTTTTAAATCTAGGCCCCAGAAAATTTTGAAATGTGTTTCAAAGTGTTTAAGGAAATAATAAGTAATATTATGAGAATATATCATGATGTGTGAATTTTATTTTGAAAACAAGAGTTGTTTTGAAAATTCGAAAGGAATATATTTTGGATAGAAACCAAGAATGGTTTAAAATTTAAAATTTGATATGGAAATGGGATAAATATGTTTATATACGTGGATATATGTGATTTCAGTGTTGATTTGAAATAAATATTGATGTTCTAATTTTAGAACCCCTTTAAAACAAGAAGTATAACCCAAAGGGAAATAAGTTTTTGAACTTATAAATGGGAAGTGGTATTAATAAGAATTGGATTTAGAATGTAAAATTTTAAATTGAGTAAAGGATAAATGGATTGAACAAGTTGAAACTTTACTCAGGGCAAGTTAAATAAGTTTTGAACTTATAAACTGAATTGGGAAATTCAAGATGAAATTAAGATTTAACTTATGGAGGTTAAATGGATTAAATTGTAAAAGAAAAGTAGGGATTTGAGAAGAGGTGAAAAAGAAGTTATGTATAATTCAAAATGATTTTTGAAATTAAAATGGTTTCGAATTATGGAAATTTGTGACGAATGCTATTAGTTAAAATTTTAGATGATTTGGATGTCTATTTGTTTGATATATCCTATTTTCATTTTGTCTATTATTTACAATATATAAAACTGCAAATTGGACGATTTCGAATAAATTAAGAAGTGGATCGAAATGATATACATCCAACCCTAAAGTTGAATAGAAATAAAGTTGAATCTACGGAAAGTGGACTTATTTTGAACTAAAATTTGAAATGTCAAAAATGAATTTATCAATCGAAATTTGCTTAAAGAATCAGGTTTAAAGTTTAGTTGGGAAAGAAATTAAATTCTGAAAATTGATTTGTTCTAAAATGATTTGAACTCTCACTTGAACCTAGAAATAAGTTTAAGTAAAGGTAATTTTGGCTTAGAATTTAATTATTAAAGATTTAGATTGTTAAAAAAACAATTAAAGGTTAATTTGATTTAAGTGATTAAATCGGCATTTGAAAACCGAACCCGAATTTATATGAATTGAGATGGTTTAAAAATTGAGAATGTGATTGAAATTAGTTCAAATTGGAATTGAATTGAATTAATTGGAATTGTAATCGAAACTGAATTAATTTCAAATCGAAATGGGAATTGATTTAAATTAGGATGGGTATTGAAGTTAATTTGAATTGAAATCTAGATTGAATCAATTTAAATGGAAGTGGAAATTGAAAATTGATTTGAATTAGAGATTGGAAATTGAATCAGTTTGACTGAAACTATATCTACATAAATTATTTTAATATAAACGGTTTAAATCTATCTTCTTAAGTATTCAAATTATTCTGATTTTCCAAGCTATTTACTATACAAACCTTTCTTTTAAAAGCCCAAACTCTCTTATATTAACAATTTAACAACTATTCAAGCTATTTTCTAAATTCAACCGGTCAGAGTGGAAATTGGTTATATTTAAATCATGGACTTAAATACAAAATTTGATAAAATTGAAGTTATAACCCAAAATGAAACTCAAAGCAAGATTTTGATTTGGAACTGAAATTAGATATTGAGGCAAAAATGATTTTAAAGTAAAATGGCATATTTTGAACAAATATGATGATTTAAAATGAGGGTTGTATAGCACTATAATTGAAACTTACCTTGTAAGAAGTAAGAAATGTTACAAATAAGCTTGTAAAGGAAATCAAACTTGATAATTTGATTTGGCATAGAAGAGAATATAAATGTTAGTTATATATTCAAACTTTCCCTTGTTGGATTTATGATCAGAAGAAAATGGTCTATGAAAGATATTTGAAATATAAAGTGGAATTTATATAAGTATGGGATGGACTCAGAAACTATTGATCCGACAATTATTCAAGTTGAAAGGAATGATTTTATATGAAAATGAGAATGAAACTGAAAGGTTTTTGGAATCCATTGATTTTTTAAAGGCTTTTGGTTTTGGTAAAAAGTCAGTTTTGGAAATTTGGTAAACCAAATTTGAGAATTATCGATTTTTAAGGTATCGATATCGTATAAATGAAGTTCATATTTGATGCATATAAAGAGCATGATTCGAAAGGTACTATATATGTATATAGTATGATGCGTTTTGAGAAAGGTATGGAAAAAAGGATCCCCTATTGAGAGTCGAAACTTATAGTAGAAGATTCAATAGATGGTTCTACCTAAAATCCTGAGGGAGGGTTCAATGAAATTGGGATCTCAGAGGACGTTTGGACAAAACTCGAGTTCATGATCATCATTATTGGGTAGCGTAAGTCCAGTGGCGCTGATGCCTACTGTTACATCGGGTTTTGCTGTGATGGCAACGTAACCTTTATTGTAACTATGATCTACTGCGTTCCATAGCGTAAGTCGAGTGGCAGTGATTGCCTATAATCTACGTTTGATTTCGCTGGAAGAGTGACGTAACATCAGTACATAGCGATCTATGTGGTTCCATAGTGGAATTCCTGTGGCAGTGAGTGCCTACAGTCTACATTAGGTTTGACTGGTGTAGTCTGCGATCTATGTGGTAAAGTTTCATTTGGCAGCATAATTCGAGTGGCGCTGATGCCTACAGTTACATGGGTTTTACTATGATGGCAGTGCAATACTGGGTGTAGCTGTGATCTGTGCAGTTTCCATGGAAAAAGTCGAGAGGTGCGGATGCCTATAGTTTTTTTATGGATTTTGCCGGGATGGCGATGCAATCATCGTGCTTACTGCGATCCATGGAGGGGGTGATGCTTTCCATAGCATTTTTGAAAAGAGGTTTTCAAGTATTTTAACCGGGTGTTGAAAGTGGGTCTACTAAGTACTTATAGATTTTCCGTCCTATGCCTGATCAATGTATGACTAAATTTCTATGAGAACAAGGATGGACATATTTAGACATCGAGTTATGAAAATATTTTTAATAAAATATTTTGGTAATACTATGGGATTTAAAGAGTTTTAAATTTTATAATTAAAAGAGTAAAGAGTTAGATTGTTTAGAGATGATTAACTAATAATAAACATCAAAAATTAAAATTCTTTCTTCGTTTCTTTTCGAGGACGAAAAGTTCTACGAGGGGAGGAATTTGACGACCTGGATTTTCTGACATCTGTTATTGGGCAATTAACTAATTTTATTTATTGGAATATTAACTTTTATTAGTTGAATAAATAAATTTTATGATATTTAAATATCTGAATATATATATTGATTAAAAACTATATTTAATTTTAAATTTTAAATAAAAATTCTGGATATGATAAATATTATAGTTGTATGTATATATAAGCTCCACTATTTAAATTAAGATAAAATATCCATACATATATACACAAGCTTTATGGTGTTTGATAATATATATGTATGTATGTATGTATGTATGTATGTATGTATGTATGTACTCCCATATGACGTGATATACATGTAAATAGGAAATAATGAGAGAATATATACGTTCATAAAAGTATAATATGTGTGAATATGTGTATATATGTTATAAAAACAATTCTTATGGAAATATAAATATCTATATGGAAAGGATGTATATGTATAGAAAGATATATGTATATGTGAGTGTGACAAAATATATTAATACTATATGATGGTAAAATATAAATATGTATATGCGTACTATGTCAAAAAATAGTGTACATGAATATATATATATATATATATATATGTATGCATGTATGTATGTATATGTATATGTATATTTATACATGTATGTATGTAAGGGGACACCATCATGGTATGCAATCAATTCAAGCACACATAAATCAAAATCAAGTCACATAAGAAGTCATAATCAAATTTATATTTAAAATCAAGTCACATAAGAATCAAACTTTTCATAATATATCAAATCTAAAAGTGAATAAAAGAATAAAATAAGAAAGAAGTGAATAAAATAAAAGCCTGTACACACAAAGTTTCAGCCCTTTGTCCTACCTCATACACTTCCGTTCATATCTATATATGGCTGAGCCTCACTTGATAAATTGTTCATTCAAAATTAAAAGAAGAAAAGAAAAAAGAGAGAAGAAGGCTCAAAAATTGCAGCAAAACAAACAAAAGGAGAAGACTAAAAAAAACTGTGAGTACAACACTTATATTTCGACTGGTTATACATATACATACATACATACATACATACATATACATATGTGTGTGTGTGTGTGTGTATATATATAAACATACAAATTGTGCCGGTGAATAAATTGTTGATCTGGATTAAATGTTTATATGTTTTGCTGGCTATATATGTATATGTAAGAATTAGACATGAAGGAGTTTCACTTATAGGAAAATATACTTACTCTGTTCATTATTTTTAGTTAAAACCAGCTAACCTTCCTCTTCAAAAATCATTTCTCTTTATACAATTTGTTTTAGGCTTCGATTCCAAAAGAAAAACGACTAATTTTGAGTGTAGTTTTTTTTTTAAAAAATGGATTCGTTTGATACCTTCGAATGTAGAGCAAGAAAAGCCTATATTACAGTAAATAACTCAAGCTTGGTTGAAATTCGAGTATCTCGATTGTATGATTGGATTATATAATCCTGATAGTTGTTTAAAAACATGAATTTTAGGCTTTGTTTGGTGATTTTAAGTGTTGTATTGAGAAAGGATTGTCGAGTTGAACGATATTAGGTAATTGGTCGAATGCCAGTTACCGGGTCAATGTCATGGTAGGATTTTCGACGAGGAGGAGGCTTGGGGTTTGGGAAACCCAAGAAAAATGGCATTTGATTTTCCTATTTGAGGGTTGCTCTGGTAGAGGTGATAGTAGGGTTTAAGGCTATCGTTTTTGTTCTTCGATCTTGAGCTTGTGGTGGTGCGACGGTGAAAGTAGGGTCGTGCGGTGTAGGGGGAGAAGGAAAAGAGAGATGCGACGTTCTTCATGGTATAATTTGGTGATGATTGGTGGACCGTGGTGACAAGGCGAGGGAAGGTTATGGCGGAGTTCCAGACTTGGAGTTGGAGGTTGAAAGTTGAACTGGGCGGTTTGCCGTATTTCAGGTGGTGAAAATGATATAGAGGGGAAAATGGGGACTAGCATGGGTGGTTGGCGACTGGAAATGGTAGCCAGCATTGATGTGCAGGTGCATGCTTATGTGCACAAGTTCCCTACGTTTCGATTTCCTAAGGAAGAAGAGGATACTGGAAAGGAAAAAGAAGAGGAGAAGAAAAAAAATAAATGGGCCGGGTGGTGTGCCAAAAGAGAAAAGAAAAGAAGAAAAAAGATAAAGGAAAAGAAAAGGGAAAGAAAAGAAGGAAAACGAGAAAGAAAAATAGAAAGGATAAAATAAAAATAAAAATAAAAAGAGAAAGAAAGAAAGAATAAGGGAAGTGGGCTAGTATGGTTTGGGCTGGGTCCACTGTTCATTGGGCTTGTTATTGAATTAAAAGAATTTTTTTTGGCAAATTTTTTTATTCTAAAGTCATAATATATATATATATATATATATATATATATATATATAATACATTCACTCATTGAAAATCAAACCATCATAAAGGTTTTAGCAATGTGATCCTATTAGTGGAATTATGAATTTATGTTGTTGATTTTCCTATAGATTTAAAATTTTATTATACCACCGTCATTTAAGTGAGTAAAAAATTTTACTTCTTAATTTTATGTTAGAATATATATATATATATATATATATATATATATATGTAATTATAAACAAATTATTTTATAGTTCTTGTAGTCTAATACTAATTTGGATTAAAAATAACAAGTGGATCCAATTTAAATTAAGATTAAATTTTGATTTTAAATTGTTGAAAATAGGCGTTAATCGTTAAATTAGTAACAGTCTATGCTTTGGGTTACGGTTATTGGATTCTTATTTCAAATTATCCTTGTCCGTGCCATTAAATGTTCAGATGGTTAAAATAAATAGAATAAAATGATAATATGTTTTATTTGAAACAAGAATCTGTAGTAAATTCCCATATTTGAATATTGTCACTCAAATAATAGATAGTTATTTTAAACAATTCACCCTTTTAAACTTATTACTTGGTTCGATGAGGCCGAGTTCGGACGTTAGTGTTATCCGGAACCGCTTCAATGTAATAATCTCTACGAACCTTTATGAGGTTGATTATATAGTTAATGGGCTGGAATTGGGGTTAATTTCAAAAATTTAAATATTTTAAATAATTAACTGTACTTAAACATTATTATTATTATATCGATGGACTTCTGAAAAGATGTTTTGGTTATAATCATATAAAATATCGTCGTGTTGTACGAGTTACCCTTATTCAAGGGTTTTCTTATAATTTAAGTATTTCAAATTAAATGGGTTTGCTCATGCTGGTTTCCAGCCTGACTCGAGCGTTACTTTATTGTATTGCTCGGGTCAGACCGAGCATTATAGAATTTCAGGTTAGGAGACTTTGGAGCTCAGAAGACGAGTTGGATGGCAGAATCGTATTGATTATTCCGCTGTATTGTGGGCCGTATTTCAGCATTTAGGGACAAGTTATTGTAACTATCCAGATTTATTTATTGATAATTGTACTCTTATATCTTCTATGTATATAATAGTACAGCTTTCCTTTATATAAAATGCTATTATTATATATTATATTTGTTCCGCTATGATTGTGAGATTCTATGTTGTTATTTATGTTCCTTCTTCTATCTCTTTTTCTTCTTAACCGTAACAATCTGGTATTTCCGGCACACGATTGCTCGGCACTCTATACAGTGGACGTATTAATGTCGATTTTCGTGGGTCGAAAATCTCTCTATCATTTTGAAAAAGAGCAGGGAGATTTGGATCATAACCATAAGAAGTGGGTGAGTAAATAAATTTTCTATCCCAAGTGACGTCATAAACGTACTTTCATTCTCTTCACCAATCTCACCAGTCCTAGTAAGAGAGATCCTCACCCTCGATATGATACAAAAGACTGCCACTCTCACCCTCAACATCACTGATGAAGGTGTAGTAAGTAACAGTTACTGGGGAGTAAGACATATCAAAAGGAATATGAATCCACGCTCACTTCTCATAATTCCAAGTAATAGTATCAGTCAGAATAGGAGTGGCATCCATAGACTGGGCCCCACCAAAAGGATCATCAATAACAGAAGCATCAACAGTCGGAATCACAACAACATAATCGACAATAGGAACATCAATAGCAGGAGACACATCAACATGAGCGACAACAGAAGTATTAGTATCGAGAGACACATTTGCAGCAACGACAACAGGAGGTGAAACAAAGGAATGCGGTGCAACCTTCGGGACCAACTTCTTGACAGGTGGACGAGGCAAAGGAACCCGATCAGAAAGAGGTAAAATGCTAGCAGAAGCCGAACTGGAACATGCCTCCAAAGGATGTCCAAAGGACTGGCAGGTCGAACATGACTCCGGTTTCCAACTGTATCGTACTCTGACCTCTACAAAATGGCCCTTATCAGTTCTGACTTTTAGTACCAAAGGCAGAGGTTTAGCAGGTGTAATTTCGATCAGAACTTTGGCATAAGCTAATTTATTTATGGCTACCGTGTTTACATTACAAAATATTTCCTTGCCAACAAGGAATGCAAGCCAATCTATCTCGATGAGAGGATGAAGAACGGATGGAATGTGGGAAAAGCGGGCCCAAACTGGAATAGATAAAACCTGAGAACATGCCCTATCCACTGATGGACTCCATGAAAGGTTTCTCTTCTAAGAGAATTGGGTCGGCCTCTAATATACGTTGTCTTTCATCATTTTGCCTGAATTTAAAATAGAACATTTCATTATCAAAGTAAACACTCAAGCCCCCTCTAGGCTTCCATACCTAGTTGCATCTAGCCTTAGCAAGATGATAGGAAGGATTGGAGTCGAAGAAAAAGCCACTAAAAAATCTTTCCAGTAAACAACATCGGCCTCGATTACTTCCATAGTAGGAATCATTACACCGTCAATTCCAACATTTTCAAATGAACGTGGTGAATGCACACCCGTATTGTTCGGCATTTCGGTAAACAATGGCGACCTCGAAGAGGCAGCCATACGAGGTGTGGGAACTACAGAGACGGTAGAAAAAATAGCAGATGATGGACGACTTATAGGTTAACAGTCAACACTGATTTTGGGGTCGACATTTCCACAAGCACTTTGAGTGCTACCATGAGATTTAACACATTCAGAAGGTTTGGACCCAGTAACTTCGTGCACAAACGTACATCATTTCCCTCACTAGCATCGGCCATAGACCCATTACCACACTTGATTAGGGAAGTATCGACATCACCACGCTTGGTATCATCTTTGAAACTAACATCAGACTGGGACCAAGATTTATTTCCAACAGTAGCCAAGAAGGGTGTTAAGGAATGCTCGCCAATAACCATTAGGTAGATAGGCGAATTAGAAGCGGCACAGTCCAAATCAATCAGTAGTCGCACTAGGGGATTGTCGTGACTCATGAATTCATAGAATCAACACAATCGACATTCTCAGTCGTTATTTGTATTGTCAAAGACGGATCCAGAAGAGCAGGAGGATCCGCAGTCGCACGTTCCATACATGAAGAGGCATTGAACAAAATGCCAGAGTGTGTGATAGGGCATTCCAGATTTTGCAAGGAGGGAATAGGCCTCTTTTTGATAGGGATAAGACAGAGACGAGGCGGAGGCGAAAAAGGGAGAGAGGGGGAAAAGACGACGAATGTGCTTAGATAAGAGAAGCAACAAGGACATGAAGATAAGCCAAATCGAAGATCCATATTTCCTGTGGACGAGCCATTGAAAGACTTATGGTTTTTTCCATTATAACCTGAAATGAAAATTTTAAATTTTAAATAAAAAATTAAATGAAAAGGAAAATAGGGTTAACATGTCACCTTCTCAACCCTAGGTCGTGCATTCGACAACCAACTATAGCCGCTGCGTAGATCCCTCAAACGCCTCCACTACGAATGCCTGCACCCAGATCCACCCATGACAACGTCGCCCATACCTCGAGTCGCTCCTGGCCACGGCCGCGCCGACCATCCCCCGCCTCGATTGCAGCAGTGCTGCCGCCGCCTCCCCATGCCAGTTCCGGCAAACTCAACGACCTCTAACATGAACGAACACCATAGATCGCCTCCCTTGATCGTCTTCTTCGCAGCGACGCCTCCCGATTGTCGATCGGACGAGATCGACCATCGAAAAACAAACTCTAGTGTCAACCGTCGAGACTTCTACAACAATTTCTACTCATAGCACACCCAAATCGAAAAATGAATCTCATATCTAGATTACGTTCTTCGAGAGCTTTGCAATGATATATAATTTGATAAGGTTTGAATTTTCGATTTGATTTTGAATTTGGGAACTAGGGTTTTGATTGAAACTAAAATTAGGGTTTTCTGCCATTGGGAAGGAAGAGGAGATAATTGAACAGATACGTACAGTAAAATGGAATAAACAGCTAGGATTTCAGAAAATATCTATTTATATAGACAGAGATGGATAAGAATGAATGGACATATCGAATCGGGTCGAAACGATAACAACGATCTTATGTGATGACCCGACTTTCTACTCCCAGAAAATCGCATCATCTTTAAGAAAGAAAGGGATAGAAAAGAGAAAAGAAAGAAGAGAAGAAAGAAACAACATCAGAATCTACACAGCGGAACGAATAAATATTATTAATAACAAAATACTTTACATAGTATCACATACATCAGAGATACACAGCATAATCAACTCATACTAGACAGTTATAACACCTGTCTAGTTATACAACTCAATACAACTCAAAAACAACAACTCAGAGAACACACAGCGGAATACTCTATAACTATACGTAGAAGCCTCCTGCTCCATTGCTCCTCCAGAATTCGTCAAGCCAACTTAAAATCCTAACCTGAATCCCTTGGCTACTCGTAAAAATTTGAGTACCCAAGAGTTTAAGAAAAACAGAATAAACTCCGGGTCAGACATGGGTCTGGTGTGAGTAAACGGTTAAAGTTGCTTAACTTTTAAAAACCTTTTGAAAAGAAAAGGTATCACGTAAGACTTCCCACACATAAACATGGAAAAGTTTTTACCTTACGCTAACCAAAAACATTTGATAGGAAATCCGATGATATTATAATAGTGTCTAGGGTTTTCAAATAAATAAGAAATAGCCGAAATTGTTACATTATTAAATTCCAGCTACTAGCCACAAAAGTGGGTAATACAATCAAAACCGTTGGCACTTATTGGATTTTGGATTCTATACAATGGCAGGGCTACTAGGGTACCGCCCGTCACAGTACGTGGCCTAGATCACCGTACCGAGGAGTACTCCCACTCCCCTACAACACAAGGCCGGGACCATTCCTTACTGAATAGTCCCGAACAAGACCACCCCGGTGATTCTAGCTAGCAATCGCCCCACACAGCCGAAATAAAAAGGGACATCTAGACAGGGATGTATCTCGCTCTCCAGTGGGAGCTACCCACGAAGCCTTGCTGCACCTCCCCTGTTTTAGCCATTCCCGGTTGATGAGGCTTGAGGCTGCGATTACCTTTATAGAACACATCTCTTAGAATGCTCATCGTCCTCCTGATGATGTGCTGAAAGCATTCAATCCATACAAGTTCGTTCCGGGTTCGAACGAAACCGAAGGCATTATCTCGTTACGCTCATTTTGGAATCACCCTCAGAGTTAACGACAATAACCCTTGCACTCTGAATCACCATCTCGAACCTATAAGAACTAGTTCCGTCAAACTCATTACGGAATCACTCACAGAGTTATACTGACGTATAGCTCTTACACCTCGAGTCTTCACTTGCTCCACTTGGATTCACGACCTAACGTTTAATTGGAATCGATGTGGTTTTCGGATATCCAAATATGGAAACCCGATCCCGGTCTCATCGAAATCCAAATGCGTGTCTTTTAAGGCCAAGTTGTTTAAAGGTTTAAACAATTCAATTCAATACAATTCAATGCTTTGAAATCACACATCAATAACATAGATAAATATCACATATTTATCATTGATATAACCTATATCATCTCACAGAATGTCACAACACATATCAACAGATATCAATCCAATAGATATCATCCAATTCAACAACCAATCATCCATAAGCAAGCATTATCAATTCATATCATAATTAATCTAATTTCTTAAATTAATCCCTTAAGAATCAACCCCTAAATCTTGCTTATACAATCATTCATTAATCACTAACCTTAATTGATTAATCACTCCTTGATTAACTCCCTTAATCACTTAATTAATCCTCAATCCCAGATTAATTCCTTTAATCATCAATTAATAAAGCCTAATGATTAATTAATCTCCTTTAATACAAAGTAATTAATCCTTAATTACTTTATAATTAATTAATTAACTTTTAATTAACTGATTAATTATCCATCAACTATCGATAAATAACCTTGATTATTAATCAATATCTCTTAATACATTTTAGTTAATCCATAATTACTTTTATAATTAATTATCCCTTAATTATTAATTAATAAACCTAATTATCAATTATTAATTAAGAACTTAATTACAGATTACTTACTCCTTAATCACCAGTTAATTAATCATTTAATTAACCCTTAATTAACTGTTAACCCATCCTTAATTAACAGATAATCAATCCTTAATTATCATTTGGTTAATCGCTAATCACAATTGATTAATCAATTAATTACAAGTTAACAACTTCTTACTTAATCCTTAAACATGGATTAATTATTCTCTAATTATTTAATTAATAAAATTTAATTATAAGTTAAACACATCTTAAATACTAATTATGTAACCCTTATTACTTAATTAACAACTTATTAATTACTTAGTTAATAAATCTTAACCACTTAATTAATTTAAGTTTAATTTCACTTAATTACTTGATTAATGAATCCCTAATCATTGATTAAAAATCTAGTTAATGATTTTTAAAGAATCATTTAATTAATCTTAAATTAATAACCTTTAATTCTTAGCCATTTATTAACCAAGTAAATCATTTTCCCTTAATTAGTTTTCTAATTAATACTTTATTCTTAATTAATCAATTAAACTTACTTCATCAAATTAACTCCATCAAAATTAAGATATTTAAAACCCTAATTAAGATGAACATTTACCTTATACAATGCTTTAATTGATTTAACAAATTAACAATCTATTTTACACATCTATTCCTACTTAATTAATATTTTTTTTTAAGTTCAAACTAAACCAATCTTTTGGCTTGATAAATTAAAGTTATCAAACACAATTTTAAATAACCTAAATAATTATCAATTTATAGCTTTAAACTAATTTCAACTTGTATTTAAAACTTGTCTTTATATAAACCATTAGAATTAACTTTTAAAACTTGTTTTCAAAATCATTCAAAATTTCTAAATATGTTTAAATTTAACAAAACTTCAAAACATTTTAAAATATGTTAAATAAAACATTTGTTAAATACATCAAGTAATTATATAAAGTTTTTAACTAATTTAGAATTCCTAAACTTTTAAACAAGTTTAAACTTTCTTCTTTTTTTCTGTTAAAAACTGTTTATTTTACAGCTTCGGGTCAACACCTTATTTACTCGGGTCAAAACTCGAGTTACTTCTTCCATTTTTTTTAAAAAACTTGATTTAGTTACAGCTGCAAAACCTACAGGAAAAGCCAATAATCATACTCGAGAAACTCTTCGAGTTTCCCCTAGCTAAACTCGAGTGCCACTTCGAGATTCCCCAACGCCAAACTAACATACATCCAACAACCGCCTCGTGCACATGCACGCCACTGTGGAT
The DNA here is from genome assembly GCA_030765085.1 of Allium cepa. Classification (NCBI taxonomy): domain Eukaryota; kingdom Viridiplantae; phylum Streptophyta; class Magnoliopsida; order Asparagales; family Amaryllidaceae; genus Allium; species Allium cepa. The sequence goes on along the minus strand of CM060945.1, from coordinate 992,451,450 downwards.
CACCACCGACCAACGCCACCGCCTCCAGCAACTTCCTCGTCACCTTCGTAACCAAAAACAATCACTCAAACACACAGTCGCCACTTGGATCAAAATCTGGGTATGCTGCAGAACCCAAACCCAAATAACCCCACAAGAACCACCTCCTAACTCCAAGCTCCGATCACCAGAAAATGCGCGACGCCGACCATCTCTTGCCCAGCCCATTTGCTACCTCCAGCCAAAGATTCGAAGCGCTCGATGCTACGGTGATCACAAAAAAAAACAAACTCCAACCAGCAAAAAAAACTAGGGCTTAAACCCAATTCCGGCCACTACCGTCGCCACTGCCCCTTACAAACTCGACCACTATTTTTCCCCAAAACTCCAAGACGACCTCCATCTACAGAAGCAACCCCGATCCACCTCATTGCTCCATCATCCAGAAATCTCTCAAATTCACATTCTCAGTAAAACCCAATTCCACTCTCAATGCTATTTTAAAATCTGGATTTTTGTGTTAAAAAATCATAATCTTGATTGTTGATTCAATTTATATACATGAATAAATCAAATTCAAAATTTTATTTGTTTCATGCTATAAGTTTCCACTGCAAACTTAAGCCTACAGGTAGATTTTTAAAACTTAACTTGTTTAAACATAATTCCCTAAGCTAGATGAATTTACACATAAAAAAGTTGCTTTAAATCCAAAGTTTCAAAGTTTTATATATATAAAAACTTGAATTTGTCTATCTAAAGAACTCTGTAAACATGAACAGAGAGCTAAAAAAAATGCAGATTCTATTGCATTCTTATTCCAGATGCAACTTTCTTTTAATTTTTATTAAGTTTTGATTTTTCTTTGCAATCAGGAAAGATCAGAGAAGCTCATATCCTTGGCATTCAGATTCAAATATATCTATACCAACAGATTTATATACAAATATCTACATATGCAGGAATCATTATCAGTTCTTGCAGTTCATATTTCTGTACAATTTAAATTTTGTTGTTTAAACTAAATTTGTTCAAACATCTCAACATACAACTAGCCAGAGACACCCTGCAGTTCAAAAAAAACAGAAAGAAACAGACATGCACACACATTAACTCATTCATATTTGTATATGCAGTAATACCACAAAAACATCATTAACACAACAATTACTTAAGCAACCATATTAACCTACTTAAGATAAAAATTTGATGTTTACTCACCTCTAGAATTTGCAGAGAGTTTTTAGAAAGTGTAATTGAAAATTGAAGCCCCCATTTGTTTTTGAAAACTTGTTGTAGCAATTTCCAGAAACCATGAAGATTACTGACACAAGCCCTTGCTATACAACTTGATACCAGATCCCTTTAAAACTGGAACCATGGTGATGATTAAGGCCTTTGAAAATGGGTTGTTTTCCAGATTACACTGAAGCTTTATCTCAGGCATGCAATTTTGAAACATGCAATAGGTCTTTGATTATAAATTCTGGTTTTAGGTATTTGAAAAGGTTACAGGGTTTAGGCATAAGCAGTTACAGAATTGAATTGCATTTGTTTGAGGAAAAGATTACATTATTTTATTCATTTCTGGTTGAGTCTTTGTTTTTAGAAGAGATAATTCAGGTCTTGATTTCAGGTTTGTTTGAACTTTTACAAACAGAATGTTGCAGGCTTGTAGGGGTTACAGATATTGGTTTGAGGAAGTTAAGTTTCAGGCTTTGGTAAATAGGAATTAATATTTCTGGTTTGAGAAAATGGTTTATTTTTCTGATTTGCCTTTTTTTTAGAGAATGGTTTTAGTTTCCTCAGTTTTGAACTGAAGAATAGAAAAAGAATGAAGAGAAGTAGAAATTTGTTTATATAAAGGCTGAATGATTTTATTAAAAATAAAAGAAAACAAAATTTTAGAAAAATGCCACTTGTACTAAACTACACCATTTGTCATTCTCATATTTATATTTACTAACACATGTTAAAAGAACCCCTAATACATTAACACTTGTCATTATTTATTCATATTTATTCTAAAAGAGTTATAAAGGCCTTTTTATTTTAAGTAAATTTTCAAATTAAATTTCAAGTAAACAAATACATTTATATATTTATAAATGTTTGCTAAATTTATATAAAAAGCAATCTTTGAAAAGAATTGAAACCAAATATGATTTAAATAAAATTTATATACAATATTTCAACTTGTTTTAAAATGTTATTTCCAAGCCTTGCATTTATTTTATTAAATAAACACAAATCAAATTTGTATAAAACAAATCTTATTTTAATTAAAATCATTACCTATGTGATTCAAAACCAAACCATATTATCACTTATTTAAATATGAATGTATACTTTTAAATTCAAATTTATATTCCTTTACAAAGTCAAATCAAATCTAAAATAAATTTAAATCAATATAAACAACTATTTTAAAATAAGTTTATTATTATTTATAAATAATATATCCTGTTTTTGAAATCAATTTAAAATACACAGATCTAAATACACAGATATAAATTCAATTTAAACACACTTATAAATTTTGAAAACAATAAATCAATTTTGAATTTATTTACACAAATAAATAATTATTCTTATTATAAAACCAATTTATAACAATAATTAAAATATTACTTGATTAATTATCTTTGAAAATAACAATTTATAAATTTCAAATAATTAAAATTAAGAGATTATCAGCATTTTAAACTCCTGGAAATTCCGGGATATTACAATCCTTCCCCCTTAACAGAATTTCGTCCTCGAAATTTAAAACAAAGATAATCCAAAGTTTTATTTCTTATTTTCAACCAATTCAAACATACATAACAGCCATACACTATCAACCAAACAAACAATTTTATCCAAACAACCAATTCAATCAAACAACACCAGTTATCCGGACACAGATTCGGATAAACTTTCTAAAATTATCCCGAGTTTCCCCAGTACAGACACAGGGATACTCACTCTATTAAACCCAAACTAGCTATACTTATAAGCTACTGAGTTCCTACTCAGCTAAATCTATAATCAACCCAAGATACCAGACCATAAACAAGTCTGGTCAACATCTAAAACCTTCGCAGAACTACTGGTCTCAAAAACCAGTGATGACCAAACATGTACTTCCTCAAAGACACGTGAAATAATATGAATTCCAGTCTTCCAAACTGGCAATTCAACTCTTCAATCCAAAGCACTGATCTCTACAAAAACTCAGAAGAATCCAATACCTCGAAGATCACCTCAAAACCCAATATACTTCGAAGCTTACCAAAACTTATTACTTCCTTTACTAGAGGAAACTCAACAACATCGAAGTCTCCAACTTAGAATTCCAAATTCTTTCGTTACTTAACCTCAAAAACTCCCCAGATGATCCGGGCAGCCCACAGATCCTTCCCGATCAGCTCAACCTTTGCTGATGCTTCTAACAACCAACTGGATCACAACAACTCAATAAACTAATCTTCACAAGATCAATCCACCATTAAAACCAAACTCTACTATTAACAGTAGAAAACAACTTCTCCTATCTGGAAAAGACAAAACAGAATCACTCGCCAACTTGCCTCAGATTCTGAAAAATAAATTCAATAGAAACTTTCTAATCCAAAATAATGCAACATCCAGTTGCTTCTACTCAAGTCAACAACCACCTTGCTTCCGCTGCACAACTCTGATCTGGAGCAGATGAAAATGCCGTAGAAGAACACAGGCACAGACTAAGCAACACATCTCGAAAATAAGGTTCAACAGAAATTCCAAGAAATACAGAGCTGCTACACCAAACAATAATCCTAGAAGACAACCTTCTACCCAACTGAATCACTTGTATTACTCCTGACATCAAGTTGATTCAGAATTCAAACTTCAATGCGGGCAAAACTCTGACTTTCCTGAAGATATATCCAGAAAAATCTTCAGCAATTCCATAACTCTCACATCCTCTAGAAATGCCACAAATCCAAGCAGAAGACTATCTAAGATAATTATCAAACCATCGCAAGTCACTTTTGTGATCAACCAATCCAATATCCAAGATACTGTTCTTTCTTCACTAAACAGTTTATCATCGACCAACTATTCCATCTAAGAAACAGGTCCTTACTGCTGCTTCTGAATTCCACCTCCACGAAATTCTAAGCCAAAAAGATCTTCCTGCTGAAACACAGAACACTTCCGAGCTAAACTGCTAACACAGATGCCAAAGACTTCTTATCCAAAGCTCTTGGAGAAACTCGGACCTCCAACTAAACACAAACGTCCTGCTGAACTCAGCTACAACTCTGAAGCAGACACATTTCTTTAAACTTGCTTCGAAAGAAAACATCTCCGGAGACTTCCATAGTCACTGCATCTCATCATGAAGCTACTACTCCCTGAGGCATCAAAATACCATCACTCGCTTCTGCCCAACCAACAGATCCAAACTCTCAAAAATCAGCTCACACGAGCGAAATCAAACTTACACTTCAAAGACAAACTCCGAACCTTAACAGGTTTCCTTCAGAGATCAATGAAATCCTTATACCAAACTACAAAGATTACTCGAGATGGTATTAGGTCTACAGTCTCGACAAATACACTTCCAACCTCAAACATTCAAACTCCAACAAATGGTATTCGTGTTACTCACACCACTACTCATCTACCTTTATAACTTATATTGGAAAACCCGAACAGGTAACCCAACTGATAGGTAGAAATAGATATATATATATATATATATAGTAATATATAATAAAAATTACAAGTATGCTCTCTCAAGAAAGACACCACTACAGAGCCTAGGTATTCACTCAACCTAATGCTCTGATACCAAATGTGATGACCCGACTTTCTACTCCCAGAAAATCGCATCATCTTTAAGAAAGAAAGGGATAGAAAAGAGAAAAGAAAGAAGAGAAGAAAGAAACAACATCAGAATCTACACAGCGGAACGAATAAATATTATTAATAACAAAATACTTTACATAGTATCACATACATCAGAGATACACAGCATAATCAACTCATACTAGACAGTTATAACACCTGTCTAGTTATACAACTCAATACAACTCAAAAACAACAACTCAGAGAACACACAGCGGAATACTCTATAACTATACGTAGAAGCTTCCTGCTCCATTGCTCCTTCAGAATTTGTCAAGCCACTTAAAATCCCAACCTGAATCCCTTGGCTACTCGTAAAAATTTGAGTACCCAAGAGTTTAAGAAAAACAGAATAAACTCCGGGTCAGACATGGGTCTGGTGTGAGTAAACGGTTAAAGTTGCTTAACTTTTAAAAACCTTTTGAAAAGAAAAGGTATCACGTAAGACTTCCCACACATAAACATGGAAAAGTTTTTACCTTACGCTAACCAAAAACATTTGATAGGAAATCCGATGATATTATAATAGTGTCTAGGGTTTTCAAATAAATAAGAAATAGCCGAAATTGTTACATTATTAAATTCCAGCTACTAGCCACAAAAGTGGGTAATACAATCAAAACCGTTGGCACTTATTGGATTTTGGATTCCATACAATGGCAGGGCTACTGGGGTACCGCCCGTCACAGTACGTGGCCTAGATCACCGTACCGAGGAGTACTCCCACTCCCCTGCAACACAAGGCCGGGACCATTCCTTACTGAACAGTCCCGAACAAGACCACCCCGGCGATTCTAGCTAGCAATCGCCCCACACAGCCGAAATAAAAAGGGACATCTAGACAGGGATGTATCTCGCTCTCCAGTGGGAGCTACCCACGAAGCCTTGCTGCACCTCCCCTGTTTTAACCATTCCCGGTTGATGAGGCTTGAGGCTGCGATTACCTTTATAGAACACATCTCTTAGAATGCTCATCGTCCTCCTGACGATGTGCTGAAAGCATTCAATCCATACAAGTTCGTTCCGGGTTCGAACGAAACCGAAGGCATTATCTCGTTACACTCATTTTGGAATCACCCTCAGAGTTAACGACAATAATCCTTGCACTCTGAATCACCACCTCGAACCTATAAGAACTAGTTCCGTCAAACTCATTACGGAATCACCCACAGAGTTATACTGACGTATAGCTCTTACACCTCGAGTCTTCACTTGCTCCACTTGGATTCACGACCTAACGTTTAATTGGAATCGATGTGGTTTTCGGATATCCAAATATGAAAATCCGATCCCGGTCTCATCGAAATCCAAATGCGTGTCTTTTATGGCCAAGTTGTTTAAAGGTTTAAACAATTCAATTCAATACAATTCAATGCTTTGAAATCACACATCAATAACATAGATAAATATCACATATTTATCATTGATATAACCTATATCATCTCACAGAATGTCACAACACATATCAACAGATATCAATCCAATAGATATCATCCAATTCAACAACCAATCATCCATAAGCAAGCATTATCAATTCATATCATAATTAATCTAATTTCTTAAATTAATCCCTTAAGAATCAACCCCTAAATCTTGCTTATACAATCATTCATTAATCACTAACCTTAATTGATTAATCACTCCTTGATTAACTCCCTTAATCACTTAATTAATCCTCAACCCCAGATTAATTATCCTTTAATCATCAATTAATAAAGCCTAATGATTAATTAATCTCCTTTAATCCAAAGTAATTAATCCTTAATTACTTTCATAATTAACTAATTAACTTTTAATTAACTGACTAATTATCCATCAACTATCGATAAGTAACCTTTATTATTAATCAATATCTCTTAATACATTTTAATTAATCCATAATTACTTTTATAATTAATTATCCCTTAATTATTAATTAATAAACCTAATTATCAATTATTAATTAAGAACTTAATTACAGATTACTTACTCCTTAATCACCAGTTAATTAATCATTTAATTAACCCTTAATTAACTGTTAACCCATCCTTAATTAACAGATAATCAATCCTTAATTATCATTTGGTTAATCCCTAATCACAATTGATTAATCAATTAATTACAAGTTAACAGCTTCTTAATTAATCCTTAAACACGGATTAATTATTCTCTAATTGTTTAATTAATAAAATTTAATTATAAGTTAAACACTTCTTAAATACTAATTAAGTAACCCATATTACTTAATTAACAACTTATTAATTACTTAGTTAATAAATCTTAACCACTTAATTAATTTAAGTTTAATTTCACTTAATTACTTGATTAATGAATCCCTAACCATTGATTAAAAATCTAGTTAATGATTTTTAAAGAGTCATTTAATTAATCTTAAATTAATAACCTTTAATTCTTAGCCATTTATTAACCAAGTAAATCATTTTCCCTTAATTAGTTTTCTAATTAATACTTTATTCTTAATTAATCAATTAAACTTACTCCATCAAATTAACTCCATCAAAATTAAGATATTTAAAACCCTAATTAAGATGAACATTTACCTTATACAATGCTTTAATTGATTTAACAAATTAACAATCTTTTTTACACATCTATTCCTACTTAATTAATAACTTAATTTTTTTTTAAGTTCAAACTAAAACAATCTTTTGGCTTGATAAATTAAAGTTATCAAACACAATTTTAAATAACCTAAATAATTATCAATTTATAGTTTTAAACTAATTTCAACTTGTATTTAAAACTTGTCTTTATATAAACCATTAGAATTAACTTTTAAAACTTGTTTTCAAAATCATTCAAAATTTCTAAATATGTTTAAATTTAACAAAACTTCAAAACATTTTAAAATATGTTAAATAAAACATTTGTTAAATACATCAAGTAATTATATAAAGTTTTTAACTAATTTAGAATTCCTAAACTTTTAAACAAGTTTAAACTTTCTTCTTTTTTTCTGTTAAAAACTGTTTATTTTACAGCTTCGGGTCAATACCTTATTTACTCGGGTCAAAACTCGAGTTACTTCTTCCCTTTTTTTAAAAAAAACTTAATTTAGTTACAGTTGCAAAACCTACAGGCAAAACCAATAATCATACTCGAGAAACTCTTCGAGTTTCCCCCAGCAAAACTCGAGTGCGACTTCGAGATTCCCGAACGCCAAACTAACATACATCCAACCACCGCCTCGTGCACATGCACGCCTCCGTGGGTCACCACCGACCAACGCCACCGCCTCCAGCAACTTCCTTGTCACCTTCGTAACCAAAAACAATCAATCAAACACACAGTCGCCACTTGGATCAAAATCTGGGTATGCTGCTGAACCCAAACCCAAATAACCCCACAAAAACCACCTCCTAACTCCAAGCTCCGGTCACCAAAAAATGCGCGACGCCGACCATCTCTTGCCTAGCCCATTTGCTACCTCCAGCCAAAGATTCGAAGCGCTCGATGCTACGGTGATCACAAAAAAAAACAAACTCCAACCAGCAAAAAAAACTAGGGCTTAAACCCAATTCCGGCCACTACCGTCGCCACCGCCCCTTACAACCTCGACCACTATTTTTCCCCAAAACTCCAAGACGACCTCCATCTACAGAAGCAACCCCGATCCACCTCATTGCTCCATCATCCAGAAATCTCTCAAATTCACATTCTCAGTAAAACCCAATTCCACTCTCAATGCTATTTTAAAATCTGGATTTTTATGTTAAAAAATCATAATCTTGATTGTTGATTCAATTTATATACATGAATAAATCAAATTCAAAATTTTATTTGTTTCATGCTATAAGTTTCCACTGCAAACTTAAGCCTACAGGTAGATTTTTAAAACTTAACTTGTTTAAACATAATTTCCTAAGCTAGATGAATTTACACATTACAAAGTTGCTTTAAATCCAAAGTTTCAAAGTTTTATATATATAAAAACTTGAATTTGTTTATCTAAAGAACTCTGTAAACATGAACAGAGAGCTAAAAAAATGCAGATTCTATTGCATTCTTATTCCAGATGCAACTTTCTTTTAATTTTTATTAAGTTTTGATTTTTCTTTGCAATCAGGAAAGATCAGAGAATCTCATATCCTTGGCATTCAGATTCAAATATATCTATACCTACAGATTTATATACAAATATCTACATATGCAGGAATCATTATCAGTTCTTGCAGTTCATATTTCTGTACAATTTAAATTTTGTTGTTTAAACTAAATTTGTTCAAACATCTCAACATACAACTAGCCAGAGACACCCTGCAGTTCAAAAAAAAAAACAGAAAGAAACAGACATGCACACACATTAACTCATTCATATATGTATATGCAGTAATACCACAAAAACATCATTAACACAACAATTACTTAAGCAACCATATTAACCTACTTAAGAAAAAAATTTGATGTTTACTCACCTCTAGAATTTGCAGAGCGTTTTTAGAAACTGTAATTGAAAATTGAAGCCCCCATTTGTTTTTGAAAACTTGTTGTAGCAATTTCCAGAAACCATGAAGATTACTGACACAAGCCCTTGCTATACAACTTGATACCAGATCCCTTTAAAACTGGAACCATGGTGATGATTAAGGCCTTTGAAAATGGGTTGTTTTCCAGATTACACTGAAGCTTTATCTCAGGCATGCAATTTTGAAACATGCAATAGGTCTTTGATTATAAATTCTGGTTTCAGGTATTTGAAAAGGTTACAGGGTTTAGGCATAAGCAGTTACAGAATTGAATTGCATTTGTTTTAAGGAAAAGATTACATGATTTGATTCATTTCTGGTTGAGTCTTTGTTTTTAGAAGAGATAATTCAGGTCTTGATTTCAGGTTTGTTTGAGCTTTTACAAACAGAATGTTGCAGGCTTGTAGGGGTTACAGATATTGGTTTGAGGAAGTTAAGTTTCAGGCTTTGGTAAATAGGAATTAATATTTCTTGTTTGAGAAAATGGTTTATTTTTCTCATTTTCCTTTTTTTTAGAGAATGGTTTTAGTTTCCTCAGTTTTGAATTGAAGAATAGAAAAAGAATGAAGAGAAGTAGAAATTTGTTTATATAAAGGCTGAATGATTTTATTAAAAATAAAAGAAAACAAAATTTTATAAAAATGCCACTTGTACTAAACTACACCATTTGTCATTCTCATATTTATATTTACTAACACATGTTAAAAGAACCCCTAATACATTAACACTTGTCATTATTTATTCATATTTATTCTAAAAGAGTTATAAAGGCCTTTTTATTTTAAGTAAATTTTCAAATTAAATTTCAAGTAAACAAATTCATTTATATATTTATAAATGTTTGCTAAATTTATATAAAATGCAATCTTTGAAAAGAATTGAAACCAAATATGATTTAAATAAAATTTATATACAATATTTCAACTTGTTTTAGAATGTTATTTCCAAGCCTTGCATTTATTTTATTAAATAAACACAAATCAAATTTGTATAAAACAAATCTTATTTTAATTAAAATCATTACCTATGTAATTCAAAACCAAACCATATTATCACTTATTTAAATATGAATGTATACTTTTACATTCAAATTTATATTCCTTTACAAAGTCAAATCAAATCTAAAATAAATTTAAATCAATATAAACAACTATTTTAAAATAAGTTTATTATTATTTATAAATAATATATCCTATTTTTGAAATCAATTTAAAATACACAGATCTAAATACACAGATATAAATGCAATTTAAACACACTTATTAATTTTGAAAACAATAAATCAATTTAGAATTTATTTACACAATTAAATAATTATTCTTATTATAAAACCAATTTATAACAATAATTAAAATATTACTTGATTAATTATCTTTGAAAATAACAATTTAACAATTTCAAATAATTAAAATTAAGAGATTATCAGCATTTTAAACTCCTGGAAATTCCGGGATAATACAATCCTTCCCCCTTAACAGAATTTCGTCCTCGAAATTTAAAACAAAGATAATCCAAAGTTTTATTTCTTATTTTCAACCAATTCAAACATACATAACAGCCATACACTATCAATCAAACAAACAATTTTATCCAAACAACTAATTCAATCAAACAACACCAGTTATCCGGACACAGATTCGGATAAACTTCCTAAAATTATCCCGAGTTTCCCCAGTACAGACACAGGGATCCTCGCTCTATTAAACCCAAACTAGCTATACTTATAAGCTACTGAGTTCCTACTCAGCTAAATCTATAATCAACCTAAGATACCAGACCATAAACAAGTCTGATCAACATCTAAAACTTTCACAGAACTACTGGTCTCAAAAACCAGTGATGACCAAACACGTACTCCCTCAGAGACACGTGAAATAATATGAATTCCAGTCTTCCAAACTGGCAATTCAACTCTTCAATCCAAAGCACTGATCTCTCCAAAAACTCAGAAGAATCCAATACCTCGAAGATCACCTGAAAACCCAATATACTTCGAAGCTTATCAAAACTTATTACTTCCTTTACCAGAGGAAACTCAACAACATCGAAGTCTCCAACTTCGAATTCCAAATTCTTTCGTTACTTAACCTCAAAAACTCCCTAGATGATCCGGGCTGCCCACAGATCCTTCCCGATCAGCTCAACCTTTGCTGATGCTTCTAAAAACCAACTGGATCACAACAACTCAATAAACTAATCCTCGCAAGATCAATCCACCATTAAAACCAAACTCTACTATTAACAGTAGAAAACAACTTCTCCTATCCGGAAAAGACAAAACAGAATCACTCACCAACTTGCCTCAGATTATGAAAAATAAATTCAGTAGAAACTTTCTAATCCAAAATACTGCAACATCCAGTTGCTTCTACTCAAGTCAACAGCCACCTTGCTTCCGCTGCACAACTCTGATCTAGAGCAGATGAAAATGCCGTAGAAGAACACAGGCACAGACTAAGCAACACATCTCGGAAATAAGGTTCAACAGAAATTCCAAGAAATACAGAGCTGCTACACCAAACAATCATCCTAGAAGACAACCTTCTACCCAACTGAATCACTTGTATTACTCCTGACATCAAGTTGATTCAGAATTCAAACTTCAATGCGGGCAAAACTCTGACTTTCCTGAAGATATATCCAGAAAAATCTTTAGCAATTCCATAACTCTCACATCCTCTAGAAATGCCACAAATCCAAGCAGAAGACTATCTAAGATAATTATCAAACCATCGCAAGTCACTTTTGTGATCAACCAATCCAATATCCAAGATACTGTTCTTTCTTCACTAAACAGTTTATCATCGACCAACTATTCCATCTAAGAAACAGGTCCTCACTGCTGCTTCTGAATTCCACCTCCACGAAATTCTAAGCCAAAAAGATCTTCCTGCTGAAACACAGAACACTTCCGAGCTGCACTGCTAACACAGATGCCAAAGACTTCTTATCCAAAGCTCTTGGAGAAACTTGGACCTCCAACTAAACACAAACGTCCTGCTGAACTTGTAGGATCTAGATTAACCCTAGAGGGGGGGGGGGGGTGAATAGGGTTATAGCAAATTTTCTCGAATTAAACACAGAAATATAATTGCAGAAATAAATATGCAGTAAAGTAAATCACACACAAAATTTACCCAGCTTCGGCAACCCCTGCCTACTGCTGCATTCACAGATTTCTATTAGAATTAAACAGTATCACGCTTACAAACACTCTACTAGACTCGCAGACCCTTTTGCTCCCGCTCACAAACACTCTACTAGACTCGCACACCCTGCTCCCGCCTATAGAGTTTCGCTCACTCGCAAACACTGCTCCTGCCTATAGAGCTTTGCAAACTCGCACACCCTGCTCACTGAACTAATTCTAAATAGACAATCTGACACTACCTAATCCCTAGGTGGTGATTTACAAATTCTTCGACTCGAAAAGAAAAAACAACTTCACAAATAACCGCAGGAGCAAAAATTAAAATACGAGCTTGAATGCATAATTTTTGCTCAAAATAAAATATGAAAACCCCTTTAGTTTAAAACCCTAAGTAACTAAATCAATAAAACCCCTTTTAATACTAAAGAAGACCGGCCCCTTTATTTTTCAACCGATCCACTATCTTCCCTTATTCTTTGACCCGGTCCACTTTTGCTTGCAAAAATGTCGGCCTTTCTTTGTCGAATTAGGGCTTCGGCTTCTTTCTCGAATTAGGGCTTCGTTCTGATGATCGATTCTCTGATTTGTGACCGATGGCTTGCGTCGCTTGTTCTCTGATAATTGATTCTTGTTGCTAGCTCGTTCTCTGTTGATCGATTTGCATTGAAAGTTCGTTCTCTGATGATCGAGTTGTTGATGATTCGGTATGTTATTTCTTTTCGTTGCTGGTTTTAATGATTTGCTTGACTCTATAACTCGATGCCGATGATGATAGTATGGGGTTTTTATTTATATGAATTCGAATCAATTGATTCGTTCATATTCACTCGCGAATTCATCACTTTCCTGATTTGTTGCAACTTTGATACGCACGGCTTCTATTCTATAGCGTTCGATTGCCTTGAGTCACACGGCTTTAACTTTTGCACGTTCGATTCTTTTTGTATAAAGAAAACAGAAACTTTCCCTTTTTAATTTTGCTGACTATTTCAAAGACGAATATATTTGTTGAATTCTCTGTCTTGACTTTAGCATCCTATTTTCGAAAATTCTGACTTCGGCACTGCTTCGACCATCTTGTGTTTGTCCCTGTCTTCATCTCTGGCCATCTTCACTAGTCTCCTTTTGAACATTGCACCGTTGTTCACTGTTTACATCACTGGACTTGATATCATTGATCTGCATTTCTTTATTTCTTATGGCTCCACTGTTTCACTTGAGTGGTTTCAAACATGTGAGTTGTTGTTTGCTTTTGATGTAGCTGTTAGTCTGCATTTTTTCGATTCCCTGTGTCACTTGATCTATCACACTGTTGCATACATTTGCATTGTATATATTCTTGGATTTTAACTGCTTCGTGTACTTGATATTGTGGCAAGTAGTCTTTGCTGTTGTGTTGATGCATTGTGCCTTTGTGGTTGTAACTGGACAGTTCATATTGCTTTGCTTCATCGTTTGTGTCCACTGCATTCTATTTCACTTTGGTTTTGGAGTTGCTGCTATATTGGTTTAAGTTGCACTGTACTTTGTATACACTTTGCACAGCTGAACTTGTGTTGTCTTTGATGTTGTTGAACTTGGTATTGCTACATCCATTGTAGCTTGCTACTGTAGTTGTATACTTGGTTGTTGTTCATCTTGTAGTTGCTCATTTGCAAGTGCATGTACATTGCTTCATGTTGCCTTCAGTAGCTTCACTGTTGCATTTGTATCACTGGTTCATTGCACTGTTTCATGCATGCTCGACATTGTGACTTGAGCTTTGTATATGAACTGTGTTGTCTTCATGCCTGACTTGATGCTTGTAAATTGTGATTTCATGCTTCATGCATGTACTCTGTTCATATGTTCTTGGTGGCATTTCTTTGGACTGCACTGCAGTATTCATTATGTTGGTCTATGTTGTCACTTGATCTTGTTGCTGTTGCTATGCAGTTGCTATGGTAGTTGCTTCTGTGCATATATATTGGACTTTTAATTTATGCTGCAGTCTGCAGTTGCACATTGCTGCTTGTAGCACTTGTATACTTGGTCGAGTCCATTTGCATTCTACAGGCTTGTACTGTCCACTGCCCTGTAATCTTGAGTTTGTTTACTTCGTGTCTTCATTTTTGATGCAGAACTTCATTACTGACTGTAGTTGAGTTGATACATTTGTCAGTTCTACATTTGTTTCACTTGGCCACTGACTTGATGCTGCATACATGTTTGTTGCAGTCCCTTTTTGCTGTTGCTATCCACATTGAACTGCCTTTGATGCACTTTTGAACTTTGTTGCATTCATGTCTTCGCTGTGCACATGTTGTAGTTGCATTTATGTCACGTAGTTGCATACTTTGACTTCACTGAGTCATTTGGAATTGGTCTGTTGTGATTTGTCGAAGCTTTGAACTGTTTGCAACTTGACACTGCTGTACACTTGCTCTTGTTGGCTGCGCACACGAGTTGGCGAGGCAGTGCACACGTGTATGAATGTACACGTGTGTATTGCAGCCACTTATGGCTACCTGTCCCTGTAATATCTATGTGCACTACTTTGTGATGAAAGCAAGTGTGAATTATGACGAACAACCCAAATAACTGAGGCAAACCATTTTTTCAAAAATCGTATTTCATTTTATATTGCAAAAATATTTCTTTTTCAATTTTACTGCGTTAGTGAATATTTTTGCAGATTGCTCAGGTGCTGGATTCAAACTGGAATGCAGTTGAAGACAAAATACGAGTGTGAGTGATATGTAGTGAGGTTATCTATGTAAAAACATTTGTGATGTAATCGTGATGTAATCAGAAATGTATATGTATAGTGAGAGCATGAATTTGTACTATTCAAGATTGTAATAAATATTTGTTTGAATAAAATTTCTGTTTGAATTCAAAATCTGTGTAACTTGTTCTGTTTGAATTCAAATTCAAATTCTGTGTAATTTATTTTATTCAACAGATATTTATTTAATCTATGAAAAACAAAATAGTATATAACCAAATACATTTAAATGAATATATATGTTTATTATCATCAAACAAAAACATATAAGCGCATATTCAACAATCTCCCCCTTTTGATGATAACAAACATATATTTAAGATTTTGACTAAGATTTTGACCGTGTTAAATGTATTTGACCAATTATATACTCTAATTGCTCCCCCTATTTAAATGCTTCCTCTCTACATGATGCTCTCCCTACATGTATGCATGCAAATAGAAATATATTCAAATGAGCCTAGATGCATATGGAAAAATTATTTGACCTTTGCTTGATTCTATTTGACAAAATCTTAACTTTTCTCTCCCCCTTTTGTTATCAGCAAAGGAATAATAAAGTGAGAGAAAAATAGAGATAAAGTGATTGATATTAATCCAACATTAAACTCAAATTGAATATAAATATTAAACTTCAATAAGAATCAAACAAAGACCATAATTACCCTTGTTAGGCGCATATTCCACTTTTAGAAATGATGGATATGATGTTCATATAAAATCATACAGTTGAATCTTCTTGTGGTACATTTCCATCAGGAATTTGAATATCTACTAATCATGCATAACCGTTAGGACTTTTAAATGAGATTAGTAGTATTCGAATTTAATTTTAAAAAAATGAAATCAAGCATCTTCTAACCACGCATGACCGTGAGGACTTTTAAATGGGATTAGAATCAACTTGTCTATTTAAGCAATTTAATTTTGATATGCGTTCCATACATGCATAACCGTAAGGACTTTTAAATGAGCATGGAAGCACATAATCAAAAAAATCCAAGTAATTCACCTATGCATAACCGTGAGGACTTTTAAATGAGAGTGAATACTTTGGATATTTATTTATTTTTAAAAAAATATGACATGAAAAACAAATGATTCCTGATTATAGTACCACATATCGACAAACTATATTGAATATTTGATAAAACTTGGTCGATAGAAATAATGATAGATATAGAAATGGTCATGGAATCTTTACCCAACAAAAAGTTTTATAATTCTTGTTTTAATTCCTAAAGAAAGTTTTTAAAATATACTCTCTTGAGTAATGTATGTTAAATATCAACACTCATCACTTTTTCAATCACTATTTATCTCTTTGATAATTAGTAGGGAGTCGGATTAGTCAAAATTTGTCATTTAAAATCAAATAAAAATGACTAATCTGAAAATATGGTCAAACAATTATTTTCTCGAAGGGGTTATATAAAAAATTTCTGCTAAATGGAAAAATTATTTTAAGTGAAAAAATATGCAGATATTTTCCTTGGAAAAAACGATGCAGCAAATGAATGTTTCAAAAATTAATCACGTTCAACTCGTATGTTTTCTATCAACTAGATTACCAGTATGAACTACATCTGAATTTCTTTTTCAATCCAAAATATCACTAACTGGATTTGGTAAACCAGACATGAAGTGTGCATCAAAAATTTCAAACTCAATTTTAGCAACAATTTAAATGACATCCTTTGGATTTTGAATTGAAGCCATGTTCACACTCAACCAAATATCATGGCGTTAATTTCAGAAAGTATAGGATAAACAATTATATTCATGAGTAATCAACAGTCAGTCAACATCATAACAATTTTTTGAAGTTTCAACAATTTCTTAAAATCCTTTTTCACATGAATTTGAAATCGTGCAAATTTACAAGCAGTGATCAAAATGTCAAAATATATCTACGTGTAGCATGAGTAATCAAGGATCATTAAAATACCATCATTTGACCAAACATATTAAGTTCAATGATGAAAGGATGGTTGGTCTACTTTTAAGCACAAATCAAAGTAAGAACAAGTCAAAGGAAAAATCATATCAGTAAGTCAGAATTAAAGACATCACATCATTATCACAATTTTGGCTGATTTAATTCAGAATATGGTGCAGATTATCACATTTAATATACCTTCACCTGTTTTAACTTTACGATAATTTCTCGTGATTGCCCATTGTGATTCTGTCACCTTTATACTAGGCTAAGGAACTTTGCTATGTTCCCCGTTGTGTTTCTGGAACAGCCAAAATCCAGAGAACACCGTTGTTGTTCCTTAGCCTGCCACCACACCTACACGATGAAAGATTTTTGTGACCTATTTCTAGGTCCATGATTGTTAGTGGCAGAAACATTATGAATAAACAAACCCTTTGGAACCCAAACTTGTTTAGTCCTTTTATTCTTGTTCCAATAGACATGAAATTTGTTTGTAGAATTCTTAGGAACCCAAACTTGTATAAATTTTGTGTTCTTGTTCCTATGACTACAATTTTCAACATGACGTCCAATTATTTCACATTTATCAAAGACACTTTTCTCTTTTGCATTATCCTCAGCTTGTGTTTTCCCAAAACCAAGTCCTTTTCTGTTGTTAGCAAAAAATTGATTTCCCAACAGCATGTTGAAAGATTTTTCGCCTCTTGAAAAGTTATTCAAAGATTTCTCAAGATTTTGGACTTTGGTTTTTAGTGTTGTATTTTCAGTGACAAGTGAGGTGCATCGATTTATAAAATCCTTTTTCCTAGTGTCGATGGTTTCCTTAAGATTCAAGTTTTCTTTTTCAAGATTCTCAGAGTTATTCTTAAGTCTTGTCAATTCTGAATCTAAAACTTTACATCTTTTACATTCTAGGTTTTGAATATTTTCAAGTTCAGTTTCTAACCTAAAATTTTTACGAGCAAGTTCTCTCCTATCAGTTTTGAGTTTTTCAATTTTAGATTCAAGAGCATCAACTACTTTAGTAAGATCAGAACACATAAAAACAAGATCTCTATAGGAATACTCACCTTCCTCACTAGATTCCTCTGAGCTTGAATCTGAATTTGATTTCGCCATAAGACACAAGTTAACCTCCTCTGAGCTGCTATCCGAGGCTTCTTCTCCTTCTTCATCATCCCAAGTTGCTGCAAATACCTTCTTCGCCTTTTTCTTTCCTTTGTTGTTTTTGAGAAGTGGGCATTTTTGTATGAAGTGTCCGGGCTTCTTGCAGTTAAAGCACGTCGGTTCATTATCGGAATTGTCAGAATCTTTTGGCCTATTACGATTTGTTTTCTTCTTGCGTGGCTTGAATCTCGACCATTTTCTAAGATTATTGACAGCCATTGCAAGCTCTTCAATTGGATGTTCTCCTTCTTCATCGCTTTCTTCTTTGCTCTTTAAGGCAATCGTCTTTTTCTTTGGTTCGGAGTTGTTGCGTTCTTCCTTTGCTTTTAGCTCAAGCTCATATGTCATCAAGTTTCCAATCAACTCCTCCATGCTTAGCTTACTCAGATCTTTCGATTCTTGGATTGCCGTGACTTTTGCCTCAAAGTTCATTGGTAAGACTCGTAGTATCTTCCGCACAAGCTCTACCTCAGTAAATACCTTCCCAAGTGCTCTAGCGTTGTACACCAAAGTTGAAAAGCGTTCAAACATGTCCTTTATGCTCTCGCCTTTGTCCATCACAAAGTTCTCGTATTCATTGCTGAATAGGGCTAGACGAGACTCCTTGACTTGAGAAGTTCCTTCGTGTGTCACCTCCAAAGTGTGCCAAATTTCCTGTGCTGTTGTACAATGAGAAATTCTATTAAATTCATTTTTATCAAGAGCACATATCAAAGCATTCATGGCTTTAGCATTTGTCGTTTTCAATCTCTTATCGTTAGCATCCCACCTATCCTTAGGTTTAGGAATCTCAGTATCACCAACGATTATAGTGGGAAGTTTATAGACAGTTTCAATAATATCCCAAACATCATAATCAACGGAACTAAGATAAATACTCATCCTAACTTTCCAATAAGCATAATCATTCCCGTTAAACATGGGTGGCCTAACAATAGATTACCCCTCAGAAAAAGCATTATTTGACGGATTCATGACTCTAGAGTTAAATAAAAATACCAGGCTCCGATACCACTTGTAGGATCTAGATTAACCCTAGAGGGGGGGTGAATAGGGTTATAGCAAATTTTCTCGAATTAAACACAGAAATATAATTGCAGAAATAAATATGCAGTAAAGTAAATCACACACAAAATTTACCCAGCTTCGGCAACCCCTGCCTACTGCTGCATTCACAGATTTCTATTAGAATTAAACAGTATCACGCTTACAAATACTCTACTAGACTCGCAGACCCTTTTGCTCCCGCTCACAAACACTCTACTAGACTCGCACACCCTGCTCCCGCCTATAGAGTTTCGCTCACTCGCAAACACTGCTCCCGCCTATAGAGCTTTGCAAACTCGCACACCCTGCTCACTGAACTAATTCTAAATAGACAATCTGACACTACCTAATCCCTAGGTGGTGATTTACAAATTCTTCGACTCGAAAAGAAAAAACAACTTCACAAATAACCGCAGGAGCAAAAATTAAAATACGAGCTTGAATGCATAATTTTTGCTCAAAATAAAATATGAAAACCCCTTTAGTTTAAAACCCTAAGTAACTAAATCAATAAAACCCCTTTTAATACTAAAGAAGACCGGCCCTTTTATTTTTCAACCGATCCACTATCTTCCCTTATTCTTTGACCCGGTCCACTTTTGCTTGCAAAAATGTCGGCCTTTCTTTGTCGAATTAGGGCTTCGGCTTCTTTCTCGAATTAGGGCTTCGTTCTGATGATCGATTCTCTGATTTGTGACCGATGGCTTGCGTCGCTTGTTCTCTGATAATTGATTCTTGTTGCTAGCTCGTTCTCTGTTGATCGATTTGCATTGACAGTTCGTTCTCTGATGATCGAGTTGTTGATGATTCGGTATGTTATTTCTTTTCATTGCTGGTTTTAATGATTTGCTTGACTCTATAACTCGATGCCGATGATGATAGTATGGGGTTTTTATTTATATGAATTCGAATCAATTGATTCGTTCGTATTCACTCGCGAATTCATCACTTTCCTGATTTGTTGCAACTTTGATACGCACGGCTTCTATTCTGTAGCGTTCGATTGCCTTGAGTCACACGGCTTTAACTTTTGCACGTTCGATTCTTTTTGTATAAAGAAAACAGAAACTTTCCCTTTTTAATTTTGCTGACTATTTCAAAGACGAATATATTTGTTGAATTCTCTGTCTTGACTTTAGCATCCTATTTTCGAAAATTCTGACTTCGGCACTGCTTCGACCATCTTGTGTTTGTCCCTGTCTTCATCTCTGGCCATCTTCACTAGTCTCCTTTTGAACATTGCACCGTTGTTCACTGTTTACATCACTGGACTTGATATCATTGATCTGCATTTCTTTATTTCTTATGGCTCCACTGTTTCACTTGAGTGGTTTCAAACATGTGAGTTGTTGTTTGCTTTTGATGTAGCTGTTAGTCTGCATTTTTTCGATTCCCTGTGTCACTTGATCTATCACACTGTTGCATACATTTGCATTGTATATATTCTTGGATTTTAACTGCTTCATGTACTTGTTATTGTGGCAAGTAGTCTTTGCTGTTGTGTTGATGCATTGTGCCTTTGTGGTTGTAACTGGACAGTTCATATTGCTTTGCTTCATCGTTTGTGTCCACTGCATTCTATTTCACTTTGGTTTTGGAGTTGCTGCTATATTGGTTTAAGTTGCACTGTACTTTGTATACATTTTGCACAGCTGAACTTGTTTTGTCTTTGATGTTGTTGAACTTGGTATTGCTGCATCCATTGTAGCTTGCTACTGTAGTTGTATACTTGGTTGTTGTTCATCTTGTAGTTGCTCATTTGCAAGTGCATGTACATTGCTTCATGTTGCCTTCAGTAGCTTCACTGTTGCATTTGTATCACTGGTTCATTGCACTGTTTCATGCATGCTCGACATTGTGACTTGAGCTTTGTATATGAACTGTGTTGTCTTCATGCCTGACTTGATGCTTGTAAATTGTGATTTCATGCTTCATGCATGTACTCTGTTCATATGTTCTTGGTGGCATTTCTTTGGACTGCACTGCAGTATTCATTATGTTGGTCTATGTTGTCACTTGATCTTGTTGCTGTTGCTATGCAGTTGCTATGGTAGTTGCTTCTGTGCATATATATTGGACTTCTAATTTATGCTGCAGTCTGCAGTTGCACATTGCTGCTTGTAGCACTTGTATACTTGGTCGAGTCCATTTGCATTCTACAGGCTTGTACTGTCCACTGCCCTGTAATCTGGAGTTTGTTTACTTCGTGTCTTCATTTTTGATGCAGAACTTCATTACTGGCTGTAGTTGAGTTGATACATTTGTCAGTTCTACATTTGTTTCACTTGGCCACTGACTTGATGCTGCATACATGTTTGTTGCAGTCCCTTTTTGCTGTTGCTATCCACATTGAACCGCCTTTGATGCACTTTTGAACTTTGTTGCATTCATGTCTTCGCTGTGCACATGTTGTAGTTGCATTTATGTCACGTAGTTGCATACTTTGACTTCACTGAGTCATTTGGAATTGGTCTGTTGTGATTTGTCGAAGCTTTGAACTGTTTGCAACTTGACACTGCTGTACACTTGCTCTTGTTGGCTGCGCACACGAGTTGGCGAGGCAGTGCACACGTGTATGAATGTACACATGTGTATTGCAGCCACTTATGGCTACCTGTCCCTGTAATATCTATGTGCACTACTTTGTGATGAAAGCAAGTGTGAATTATGACGAACAACCCAAATAACTGAGGCAAACCATTTTTTCAAAAATCGTATTTCATTTTATATTGCAAAAATATTTCTTTTTCAATTTTACTGCGTTGGTGAATATTTTTGCATATTGCTCAGGTGCTGGATTCAAACTGGAATGCAGTTGAAGACAAAATACGAGTGTGAGTGATATGTAGTGAGGTTATCTATGTAAAAATATTTGTGATGTAATCGTGATGTAATCAGAAATGTATATGTATAGTGAGAGCATGAATTTGTACTATTCAAGATTGTAATAAATATTTGTTTGAATAAAATTTCTGTTTGAATTCAAAATCTGTGTAACTTGTTCTGTTTGAATTCAAATTCAAATTCTGTGTAATTTATTTTATTCAACAGATATTTATTTAATCTATGAAAAACAAAATAGTATATAACCAAATACATTTAAATGAATATATATGTTTATTATCATCAAACAAAAACATATAAGCGCATATTCAACAGAACTCAGCTAAACTCTGAAGCAGACACATTTCTTTAAACTTGCTTCGAAAGAAAACATCTCCGGAGACTTCCATAGTCACTGCATCTCATCATGAAGCTACTACTCGCTGAGGTATCAAAATACCATCACTCGCTTCTACCCAACCAACAGATCCAAACTCTCAAAAATCAGCTCACACGAGCGAAATCAAACTTACACTTCAAAGACAAACTCCGAACCTTAACAGGTTTCCTTCAGAGATCAATGAAATCCTTATACCAAACTACAAAGATTACTCGAGATGGTATTAGGTCTACAGTCTCGACAAATACACTTCCAACCTCAAACATTCAAACTCCAACAAATGGTAGTCGTGTTACTCACACCACTACTCATCTACCTTTATAACTTATATTGGAAAACCCGAACAGGTAACCCAACCGATAGGTAGAAATAGATATATATATATAGTAATATATAATAAAAATTACAAGTATGCTCTCTCTAGAAAGACACCACTATAGAGCCTAGGTATTCACTCAACCTAATGCTCTGATACCAAATATGATGACCCGACTTTCTACTCCCAGAAAATCGCATCATCTTTAAGAAAGAAAGGGATAGAAAAGAGAAAAGAAAGAAGAGAAGAAAGAAACAACATCAGAATCTACACAGCGGAACGAATAAATATTATTAATAACAAAATACTTTACATAGTATCACATACATCAGAGATACACAGCATAATCAACTCATACTAGACAGTTATAACACCTGTCTAGTTATACAACTCAATACAACTCAAAAACAACAACTCAGAGAACACACAGCGGAATACTCTATAACTATACGTAGAAGCCTCCTGCTCCATTGCTCCTTCAGAATTTGTTAAGCCACTTAAAATCCCAACCTGAATCCCTTGGCTACTCGTAAAAATTTGAGTACCCAAGAGTTTAAGAAAAACAGAATAAACTCCGTGTCAGACATGGGTCTGGTGTGAGTAAACGGTTAAAGTTGCTTAACTTTTAAAAACCTTTTGAAAAGAAAAGGTATCACGTAAGACTTCCCACACATAAACATGGAAAAGTTTTTACCTTACGCTAACAAAAAACATTTGATAGGAAATCCGATGATATTATAATAGTGTCTAGGGTTTTCAAATAAATAAGAAATAGCCGAAATTGTTACATTATTAAATTCCAGCTACTAGCCACAAAAGTGGGTAATACAATCAAAACCGTTGGCACTTATTGGATTTTGGATTCCATACAATGGCAGGGCTACTGGGGTACCGCCCGTCACAGTACGTGGCCTAGATCACCGTACCGAGGAGTACTCCCACTCCCCTACAACACAAGGCCGGGACCATTCCTTACTGAATAGTCCCGAACAAGACCACCCCGGTGATTCTAGCTAGCAATCGCCCCACACAGCCGAAATAAAAAGGGACATCTAGACAGGGATGTATCTCGCTCTCCAGTGGGAGCTACCCACGAAGCCTTGCTGCACCTCCCCTGTTTTAGCCATTCCCGGTTGATGAGGCTTGAGGCTGCGATTACCTTTATAGAACACATCTCTTAGAATGCTCATCGTCCTCCTGATGATGTGCTGAAAGCATTCAATCCATACAAGTTCGTTCCGGGTTCGAACGAAACCGAAGGCATTATCTCGTTACGCTCATTTTGGAATCACCCTCAGAGTTAACGACAATAGCCCTTGCACTCTGAATCACCATCTCGAACCTATAAGAACTAGTTCCGTCAAACTCATTACGGAATCACTCACAGAGTTATACTGACGTATAGCTCTTACACCTCGAGTCTTCACTTGCTCCACTTGGATTCACGACCTAACGTTTAATTGGAATCGATGTGGTTTTCGGATATCCAAATATGGAAACCCGATCCCGGTCTCATCGAAATCCAAATGCGTGTCTTTTAAGGCCAAGTTGTTTAAAGGTTTAAACAATTCAATTAAATACAATTCAATGCTTTGAAATCACACATCAATAACATAGATAAATATCACATATTTATCATTGATATAACCTATATCATCTCACAGAATGTCACAACACATATCAACAGATATCAATCCAATAGATATCATCCAATTCAACAACCAATCATCCATAAGCAAGCATTATCAATTCATATCATAATTAATCTAATTTCTTAAATTAATCCCTTAAGAATCAACCCCTAAATCTTGCTTATACAATCATTCATTAATCACTAACCTTAATTGATTAATCACTCCTTGATTAACTCCCTTAATCACTTAATTAATCCTCAATCCCAGATTAATTATGCTTTAATCATCAATTAATAAAGCCTAATGATTAATTAATCTCCTTTAATACAAAGTAATTAATCCTTAATTACTTTCATAATTAATTAATTAACTTTTAATTAACTGATTAATTATCCATCAACTATCGATAAATAACCTTGATTATTAATCAATATCTCTTAATACATTTTAATTAATCCATAATTACTTTTATAATTAATTATCTCTTAATTATTAATTAATAAACCTAATTATCAATTATTAATTAAGAACTTAATTACAGATTACTTACTCCTTAATCACCAGTTAATTAATCATTTAATTAACCCTTAATTAACTGTTAACCCATCCTTAATTAACAGATAATCAATCCTTAATTATCATTTGGTTAATCCCTAATCACAATTGATTAATCAATTAATTACAAGTTAACAGCTTCTTAATTAATCCTTAAACACGGATTAATTATTCTCTAATTATTTAATAAATAAAATTTAATTATAAGTTAAACACTTCTTAAATACTAATTAAGTAACCCTTATTACTTAATTAACAACTTATTAATTACTTAGTTAATAAATCTTAACCACTTAATTAATTTAAGTTTAATTTCACTTAATTACTTGATTAATGAATCCCTAATCATTGATTAAAAATCTAGTTAATGATTTTTAAAGAATCATTTAATTAATCTTAAATTAATAACCTTTAATTCTTAGCCATTTATTAACCAAGTAAATCATTTTCCCTTAATTAGTTTTCTAATTAATACTTTATTCTTAATTAATCAATTAAACTTACTTCCACAAATTAACTCCATCAAAATTAAGATATTTAAAACCCTAATTAAGATGAACATTTACCTTATACAATGCTTTAATTGATTTAACAAATTAACAATCTATTTTACACATCTATTCCTACTTAATTAATATATTTTTTTTAAGTTCAGACTAAAACAATCTTTTGGCTTGATAAATTAAAGTTATCAAACACAATTTTAAATAACCTAAATAATTATCAATTTATAGTTTTAAACTAATTTCAACTTGTATTTAAAACTTGTCTTTATATAAACCATTAGAATTAACTTTTAAATCTTGTTTTCAAAATCATTCAAAATTTCTAAATATGTTTAAATTTAACAAAACTTCAAAACATTTTAAAATATGTTAAATAAAACATTTGTTAAATACATCAAGTAATTATATAAAGTTTTTAACTAATTTAGAATTCCTAAACTTTTAAACAAGTTTAAACTTTCTTCTTTTTTTCTGTTAAAAACTGTTTATTTTACAGCTTCGGGTCAATACCTTATTTACTCGGGTCAAAACTCGAGTTACTTCTTCCATTTTTTTTAAAAAAACTTGATTTAGTTACAGGTGCAAAACCTACAGGAAAAACCAATAATCATACTCGAGAAACTCTTCGAGTTTCCCCTAGCCAAACTCGAGTGCCACTTCGAGATTCCCCAACGCCAAACTAACATACATCCAACCACCGCCTCGTGCACATGCACGCCACCGTGGGTCACCACCGACCAACGCCACCGCCTCCAACAACTTCCTCGTCACCTTCGTAACCAAAAACAACCACTCAAACACACAGTCGCCACTTGGATCAAAATCTGGGTATGCTGTAGAACCCAAACCCAAATAACCCCACAAGAACCACCTCCTAACTCCAAGCTCCGGTCACCAGAAAATGCGCGACGCCGACCATCTCTTGCCCAGCCCATTTGCTACCTCCAGCCAAAGATTCGAAGCGCTCGATGCTACGGTGATCACAAAAAAAAAACAAACTCCAACCAGCAAAAAAAACTAGGGCTTAAACCCAATTCCGGCCACTACCGTCGCTACCGCCCCTTACAACCTCGACCACTATTTTTCCCCAAAACTCCAAGACGACCTCCATCTACAGAAGCAACCCCGATCCACCTCATTGCTCCATCATCCAGAAATCTCTCAAATTCACATTCTCAGTAAAACCCAATTCCACTCTCAATGCTATTTTAAAATCTAGATTTTTATGTTAAAAAATCATAATCTTGATTGTTGATTCAATTTATATACATGAATAAATCAAATTCAAAATTTTATTTGTTTCATGCTATAAGTTTCCACTGCAAACTTAAGCCTACAGGTAGATTTTTAAAACTTAACTTGTTTAAACATAATTCCCTAAGCTAGATGAATTTACACATAAAAAAGTTGCTTTAAATCCAAAGTTTCAAAGTTTTATATATATAAAAACTTGAATTTGTTTATCTAAAGAACTTTGTAAACATGAACAGAGAGCTAAAAAAAAATGCAGATTCTATTGCATTCTTATTCCAGATGCAACTTTCTTTTAATTTTTATTAAGTTTTGATTTTTCTTTGCAATCAGGAAAGATCAGAGAAGCTCATATCCTTGGCATTCAGATTCAAATATATCTATACCTACAGATTTATATACAAATATCTACATATGCAGGAATCATTATCAGTTCTTGCAGTTCATATTTCTGTACAATTTAAATTTTGTTGTTTAAACTAAATCTGTTCAAACATCTCAACATACAACTAGCCAGAGACACCCTGCAGTTCAAAAAAAAACAGAAAGAAACAGACATGCACACACATTAACTCATTCATATTTGTATATGCAGTAATACCACAAAAACATCATTAACACAACAATTACTTAAGCAACCATATTAACCTACTTAAGATAAAAATTTGATGTTTACTCACCTCTAGAATTTGCAGAGAGTTTTTAGAAAGTGTAATTGAAAATTGAAGCCCCCATTTGTTTTTGAAAACTTGTTGTAGCAATTTCCAGAAACCATGAAGATTACTGACACAAGCCCTTGCTATACAACTTGATACTAGATCCCTTTAAAACTGGAACCATGGTGATGATTAAGGCCTTTGAAAATGGGTTGTTTTCCAGATTACACTGAAGCTTTATCTCAGGCATGCAATTTTGAAACATGCAATAGGTCTTTGATTATAAATTCTGGTTTCAGGTATTTGAAAAGGTTACAGGGTTTAGGCATAAGCAGTTACAGAATTGAATTGCATTTGTTTTGAGGAAAAGATTACATGATTTGATTCATTTCTGGTTGAGTCTTTGTTTTTAGAAGAGATAATTCAGGTCTTGATTTCAGGTTTGTTTGAGCTTTTACAAACAGAATGTTGCAGGCTTGTAGGGGTTACAGATATTGGTTTGAGGAAGTTAAGTTTCAGGCTTTGGTAAATAGGAATTAATATTTCTGGTTTGAGGAAATGGTTTATTTTTCTGATTTGCTTTTTTTTTTAGAGAATGGTTTTAGTTTCCTCAGTTTTGAATTGAAGAATAGAAAAAGAATGAAGAGAAGTAGAAATTTGTTTATATAAAGGCTGAATGATTTTATTAAAAATAAAAGAAAACAAAATTTTAGAAAAATGCCACTTGTACTAAACTACACCATTTGTCATTCTCATATTTATATTTACTAACACATGTTAAAAGAACCCCTAATACATTAACACTTGTTATTATTTATTCATATTTATTCTAAAAGAGTTATAAAGGCCTTTTTATTTTAAGTAAGTTTTCAAATTAAATTTCAAGTAAACAAATACATTTATATATTTATAAATGTTTGCTAAATTTATATAAAATGCAATCTTTGAAAAGAATTGAAACCATATATGATTTAAATAAAATTTATATACAATATTTCAACTTGTTTTAAAATGTTATTTCCAAGCCTTGCATTTATTTTATTAAATAAACACAAATCAAATTTGTATAAAACAAATCTTATTTTAATTAAAATCATTACCTATGTAATTCAAAACCAAACCATATTATCACTTATTTAAATATGAATGTATACTTTTAAATTCAAATTTATATTCCTTTACAAAGTCAAATCAAATCTAAAATAAATTTAAATCAATATAAACAACTATTTTAAAATAAGTTTATTATTATTTATAAATAATATATCCTATTTTTGAAATCAATTTAAAATACACAGATCTAAATACACAGATATAAATGCAATTTAAACACACTTGTAAATTTTGAAAACAATAAAACAATTTAGAATTTATTTACACAAATAAATAATTATTCTTATTATAAAACCAATTTATAACAATAATTAAAATATTACTTGATTAATTATCTTTGAAAATAACAATTTATCAATTTCAAATAATTAAAATTAAGAGATTATCAGCATTTTAAACTCCTGGAAATTCCGGGATATTACATCTTAAAAGCCCATTTCTTTCCCGAAATGAAAGCAAGTCATCCCATATATCCAAATATAGGTTTTCAATAATTTTAAACTCAATGAAATTTGTTCCAAACACCAATTCGATTGTATATAGAAGTTAGCTTTTAAAATCAAATTTTATTCATTTAAATTCCATTAATCAATTTCTATGCATTTCGAGCTCGCACGATCAAACGACAAGTCTGATCGCTACAAAACTGGAAATCCGACAATAATTCACTGTTATGGATCCGATGAAATTGGTTTCTGCAAATCCGAAAGAGTAGCCAAAATGGTTAATTTTCACGTATTAAATAAAAAATCGTTAAATTGATTTATTCACCTTTAAAATTCAAATTTAAAAGTTTACCATTTTATCATTCTTGATTACTTAGAAATTTATAATCTTTTAAAATAAAATTTCCATATTAAATCCAATATTTAAATATTGCACAAATTTCAGCATTCAATTACAACTATAATAAAATGCCAATTAATTATATTTTTATTTCAATCAATTTCTTTTATTTCGATTTACAGTCATATTATTCGATCGTCCAATACCATAAGAATTCATTTAACACTAGTTTACATTTTTATTACATTCATATTTTACAGCTATCATCTTAACCCATATTAACTGCAAAATTTAATTACATTAATTCCAACAATTGATTCCAACAATTATTTTATTCCCTATTAACTTACAACTGTATCCAAATTAAGCTCTATAATTATATTTCAATTAGAAATAACAATCATTCCATCCTTATAAAATTAACGTTCAAAGTTTACAATTGATTGAATTTACGTTAACATGGTTTTTAATTACGCTTAATCAGTATTATTAATTATATTCTAATTTGCATTACTATCTTTCACTTCACTATAGTTATTGTTTCAAAATTCCTTTAAGATCAAGTTATGAATTCTAAAAATCTTTCATTAAAAAAACATAAATTTTAATTTCTCACAATATTTAATTCTAGAATCTTATTAAAACTATATTTTTAGTTATCAAAAAATGCTAGTCGTTACACTCTCCCGCACTCAAAACTTTTCGTCCTCGAAAAGGAATAAGAAGGAATTAAGAAACTTGATAAAATTTTATTCAAAATAATCAATATATAAACAATTAATTTACATCAATTGGTTTAATAATAATTTGAAAATAACTCAATATACACAAAAATTTTCTAAGTCCAAAATGTACGACGAATTTCAGAAGAGTCTTCTTTCGACGTTTAGGTCCGAAAAAATAATATATCAACAATTGCAATATGTGTGTGTATATATATATATATATATATATATATATCATATTTCAATAATTAACATCCCAAACCATGGCAAAAAGCAATAAAATATCATTCTAAAAACCGCAATCCGAGAACGTACCTATTTTTCAGGCAAACAACTTATTTATGAAACCAAATGTGGCGCAGTGGTAAAATACTCGCCTCCTGGTAAGCAGGTCATAGGTTCGATTCCCCTTTGCCCTACTCCCATTTTAGGGTATGGAGGTGGATCCCTATAAAACCGTATTACATGGTTCGGGGCATCAAATCTCTGTGCTGGGCTGGCTGAAAACACTCCTATCTATGGTCGGACCAAGCTAGGGGGAGCTCATCTCATCCCTTCGATTTCATCAGGGCTCTGGGTTGAGTTTATAAAGAAAAGCAGTAGTTATTGCTTTAATAAACCTGTACTCACTTACATAATCCAAAGGGGTTAAAATTATGTAATGAGTAATATTTTAGCTATTCCAATTAACAACACAGAAAACACAACATAATAATAGTCATATGCAAACAAACAGAGCACAACCATTATATGAAATCAAAGTATCCATCATACATCCACAACAATTAAAACTAATGGTTTGTTTAGATTCAGAAACTTTTCATCGTACAAGGATGGTAAATAACTATCAAGTGTACCTTAGGTTCAAAGGCCTTAGATAATTACTTAATAGATTATTCATACATCCTTAAACAATTTGAAGTATCATTTCCCAAACATCCCATCAGCCAAAACAACAAAGACTTTAAGTATTATTTAAATTTACATTATGTACATAAATATTTTACACACAATATCAGTTCTAATCGCTTGCTTGAATACACACATTGTACTTTCGAACAAGTATTATTAACCCGGCCACACTTGTGCGGACTATGATCCGATTTCTTGATTTAAAATTTCTGTTTTCCTTGCATATCTATAAACCATGATAGAAAAACTTCAAATTCATATCAAAAATTCTTATCAATTGTTCGCTGTCAGGAATCGAGCGAAAAATCAAAATTCGAACTGGTGTGAGTTATACAAATCTTGTATCCAAATCTGAATCAGAATTGTTATGCAAATAAAATGATTTACGCACAATTAAGTTATTTTATTCTATTGGTTTCTTTCCACATCATTATTTACTTTTCATTTGTTTTAATTCATTCATATAATAATTATCTTTTATTAATTTTTGGTTACTATTAGAAGATTTTTGACCCCGAAAATCGACACTAATACGTTCAGTGTATAGAGTGTCGAGCAATCGAGTGTCGGGAATACCAGACAGTTAGGGTTAAGAAGAAAAGAGATAGAAGAAGAAAACAGAAACTACAACACAGAATCTCACAATCGCAGCAGAACAAAATATAATATACAAATAGCAGCATTTTATATAAAGAAAAGCTATAACTGTCAATATACATACAAGATATCAGAGGACAACAAATCTGGACAGTTATAATAACTTGTCCTCAACTACTGTCTATATAGTCCACAATACACAGCAGAATCTCGATATGCCTCTGCCATCCAGCTTGTCTCCTGGGCTCAATCCACCCTAACCTGAAAATCTGTAATACTCGGTTTAACCCGTGCATTACACTAAAGTAACACTCGAGTCAGGTTGGAAACTAGAGCGAGTAAACCCATTTAACTTGAAATACTTAAGTTCTAAAATGTCCTTTGAAACCAAGGTAACTCGTATAACCCGACGAGTTTATTTGATTATAAACAAAGCACATATATTGAAACCCATTGGTATTATAATAATGTCTAAATACAGTTACCTACTTAAGGTAGTAAATTTTGTGAAATTAATCAAATTCCACCCTATTAAACTCTATACTCATAAAGATTTGTAGTACCTATTTAATAGAAGTGGTTCCGGTATCACTGATATCCGATCTCGATCTCTTCGAATCCAAACACTATCTTTATGAGTTGTTTTAACAAAACAATTCAATTTCAAAATATCAACATTCATATTGAAAAACCATCACAATATCTATGCGACCAAAACGTCTCCTGTTTTTATTCAACTGTTCGGTTTAGGGTACTTAATATCACAGAATAAGTGAAAAGAACTCACTAGAGGAATCAAGGAAATTCAGTGTACTTAACCATTTAAACCATTTCTGATCAATATTATCAATCACACTATCATCTATTTAATTTAAAAACAAATTTAAATATTTTACAAATCCTGTTTATTTAAGTTAAAATAATCACAAACTATTTATTTTACTTTAAATTCTAGAAATTAATCAGTAATTAACATATATAAAATTAACCTAAGTTTAATTAATTTAAGTTTTAATCATTTTATTTACATTGACCATTAACTAATTAAATTTCAAATTATTACTTAAATAAGGTTATTTACAAGTGTTAAAGAGATTAGGCAAAGCTTGGTTTTTGTTATATAAAAACAGGAATTTAAAGTCAAAGAAAATAGTTAAGAGAAACTTGATTTTTGGAAAGACTTAAGACATTTTTTTTAACCTTTTTTTTAAAAAAACCGGCCCACTGGCCCAAACCCGAGACCTAGAAAAAAAAGTCCCCTCCCCATTCCTTCCTCTTCTCTTCTTCTTTTACCTCCTGCTAACCTATCTGTTACAACTGGACACGCGACACGGCGTGCATGTGCATATGCCGTCAGAGACGCATCGACCACCGTCGACTCCACTCCCACGTCACCGTCGCCACACTCGACCTTCCCGACCATCCAGAATTCCTCGACGATCTCGAAATCGAAACTGAACCATTCGAAGTCACCAAAAAAAAAACCGACCTCCTGTTTCACCTCACGCCACCACCTCCGACCGTCGAAACCTGAACTGTTTCGCCAGGAGCTTCGTTGCTCCCCTCTCCACCAATTCCCCCTACACCGCAGGCCTAACTACCCACCACAATGCCACAATCGTATGCCAACCCACCTCGACCAAAAATGAGCCTAAAACCCTATTCCTCTTCCAACTCGCCACCTCGTCACTCAGAAAATCGTACCACCATTTTCACTATTGCCACCAGCCACTCGGCCTCCTTTGATCAAAACTCCGACGCCGACAAACCTCGCGATCATCAGGAATCGTCCCACGACCATAATTTGGCCATCACTTCCTTTCTCATCAATTTTGCAACTAAAAATCAAGATAAACCTACCAAAATTCATAATTTCTGAAGCCGATTGTAGTTATGTAAGTGAAAACAAAATTTAACATGGTCCGAATTTTCTTGAAATGTTTGCTTACTTATTGTACATCCACTTTGCTGTATTTCTACTTGATAATATTCTATGCAATTATTTTTAAAATTTAGTATGCTCTAGTATCTTCAAACTTCACAGGCTAAAACTGCATAGATGAAGAGGTATGGATTTTTGAAGGTTGAACATGGCAGAAACAAGGAGCAAAGAAAAGAAATATGTATAGGCATTCATATCCATCCATATACAGGCATATACACACATTTTATTCTTAGGAAACCACATATTCAAACTGTTACTTCTATTTAATCTTTAATCATAATCACATTATAAGGAAGATTAGATTTTGAAAGGAAGTTTACTCATAGACAAATGTTTTGAACAGAGAACAATAGTTTTGAAAACTTCTGCTTGATGATGATCTCTGATGAGTTGAGTTATTTTAAGTTTGTGAAATGGTAGTGATGTTTATATTTTTGTTTAACTTACTTAGTTTTCGAATGAATGAAATAAGAAGACAGTGGAGGTATATTTAATAAAGTATAGGCTGCAGTTCCGTACTCAGTAAATTCTATTTTTCACTTTTCTTTCTAGCTTCTATTTTATTTATTTCCTTTGGTCAGCAATTTGGTTTTGACCTGATTTGATTTTTTTTGAAAAAATATGCGATTTATTGAAATGGGATTTGATATTTTATGTGCTTGAGGGGATGTGTATTTAATGTGTGTTCCCTCTTTTGTTTACATACATATATTGATTCATATACATACATATGTATACAAATATGGATTTGTCTTGTTTGCCCTATACCCCTATACATATCCATATATACTTATCATTGTCATCATACACATATGTTATCATGTGCATTGCTTAGGTATATTTTGATATTATATATATATATATTCACATTTGTACAACTTTCCTATATTTTTCTTCATATGACATATATACATTTATATATACTTATATACTTTATCCACATCATCAGCTTGTATATTCTTAATTATCGTGTATATATATATATATATATTTACACATTTTCATGTATATTATTTCATATGGGCATACAATCATATACTTGTATATCAAAATACTTTTATGTATATATATATACATATATTCAAACATCATAAAGCTTATACCTATATGTTTATGGATATTTTATCTCAATTTAAATGGTGGAGTTTTTATATACATATAATTACTTTTTAAAAGATTTATCATATTCTGGAGGTTCTGTAATTAAATATCCTATATAGTTTTTAAGCCAACTTATGTATGTCCAGATATTTTAATTATTAGAAATTTTATTTGTTCGACCAATTAATATTAATATTTCAGTCATAAAATCAGTTAATCATCCAATTGACCCACGTCAAAAATCTAGGTCGTTACATTCTTCCCCTCTTTAGTGCTTTTCGTCCTCGAAAAGGAACAAAGCGAGAATTTTAATCCTGATGTTTATTATTAGTTAAATCATTCTTTAGACCGTTAACCCTTTACTCTTTTATTCTAAAACTTTAAAAAAAATTTTAAACGACATAACATTATCTAACTAACTTTATATAAAATACTTTTGTTTATAACTCGATGTCCAAACAAGTCCATCCTCGTTCTCATAGAAATTCAGTCATACGTTGATCAGGCATAGGGCTGAAAATCTGTAAGTACTTAGTAAACCCGTTTCAACACCCAGTGAAAATATTTAGAAAATATTTTACGAGAACTCTACGGAAATCATCACCCCATCCCATGGATCGCAATTAGCATGATGACTGCGTCGCCATCCCGACAAAATCCATAAGAAAACTGTAGGCATCCGCACCCCTCGCTTCTGCCATTGGAAATGCAACAAATAGAAGCTACACCCAGGGATACATTGCTATCAGAGCACAACTCATGTAACTGTAGGCATCAACGCCCCTGGAATTACGCTACCAAACGAAACTTCACCACATAGATTGCAGACTACGTAAAGGTTGCATCACTATCCCAGTGAAATCCAATGTAGACTATAGGCACTCAGTGCCACACGAATTTTGCTATGGAACCATATAGATCGCAATCTACCGATGTTACGTCGCTATCCCAGTGAAATCAAACGTAGATTGTATGCAATCCTGCCACTCAACTTACGCTATGAAACACAGTAGATCCTAATTACAAAAAATGTTATGTTGCCATCATGGCAAAACCTAATGTAACTGTAGGCATTAGCGCCCTTAACTTGCGCTACCAAATGAACATCAGGAACTACGTACAGTTTTTTTCGGACGTCCTTTGGGACCAAAATTTAGAATCCCCTAAGGGCTCAAGGCAAAATCATCCAGTGGATCTCGTACTATAAGTTTCAACTCTAAGTGGGAGCGCCTTTTCTCCCATAGCATTCTCAAAACATTTCATATTATATACATATAGTACTTTTCAAATCGTACTCTTTATATGTATCACATATAAGTTTCAAAATCAGTATCTCAAAATCGAAAGTTCTCAAACTTGGCTTTCCAAATTCCTAAAATTTACTTTTTTCCAAAACCAAAGCCTTTCAAAGTCAAAGAGTTCCAAAAACCTTTTTCAGTTCCATTCTCATAAAATCATTCTTATATATATAAGTTTATTCTTTCCACTTGAATAATTTTCCGGATCACTTCATACTTATGTAGATTCTCTTTATATTTCAAATATCTTTAAAAGATCATTTCTTTTGGTTATATTTTCAATAAGGAGGGTTTTTAATATATAACAAATATCTATAACTTTATTTATGCCAAATCAAATATTCAAGTTCGATTTCCTTTAAAAATTTATTTGCCACATTCCTTACTCTTTATAAAGTAGGTTTTCAGTTATAGTGCTATCCAATCTTCATTTTTATTCATCATATATTCCTTAAAATATACTCTTCCATTTCAAAAAATCATTTTTGCCTAATGTATGATTCGGTTCCACTTCAGAATTGCTTCCATTTCCCATTTGGATTATAACTTCAGTTAAACCTAATTAGTATTTAAATCCATGGTTTAAATATAAACAATTTCCACTCTGATCAGCTTGAATTTAGAAAATAGTTTGAATAGTTGTAAAATAATTAAAAATTAATATAAGATATTTTGAGTATTAAAAGAATGGTTTGTATAGTAAATAGCTTGGGAAAAACAGATTTAAGATAGTTTATATTAAAATAATTTATTTGAAAATAGTTTCAAGGTCGAAATGATTCAGTTTCCAATCTCCAATTGATTCAATCCAAATTCCAATTCGAATTAACTTCGATCCCATTCTAATTCAAATCAATTCCTGTCTGAATTTAAACTTATTGCACTTCGATTACAATTCCAACTAATTCGATTCAATTTCGATTTTGAGTTAATTCCAATTTCATTCTCAAATTTTTAACCATCTTGATTTATAAAAATTCGGGTTCCGTTTCCAAAATGTTGATTTAATCCCTTAAATCAAATTAACCTTTAACATTTAATTTAACAACCTAAGTCTTTAAAATAATTCAATTCTGATCCCAATTTCCAAATTAAATAACTTTTACTTAAACTTATTTCAAGGTTCGAATGAGAGTTCAATCTTTTTAAACAAATCAATTTTCAGAATTTAATTTATTTCCCAATTATACTTCAACTTTAAAACCAAATTATTAAACAAACTCCAGTTGACAAATTCATTTTTAACATTTAAATCTTAAGTTCAAAGTGATTCCCTTTTTATAAGTTCAATCTTTATCTCTTAAAATCAAAATCATTTGACTAAATTCAGGTTAGAGTTTACTTCTCTTTAATTTTCAGGAATGGATATATATATATATATATATATATATATATATATATATATATATATTTTATAGGAATCACTCAATGAATCTCCGAAAAGATGAAAAACCAAAATTGTCACATTGTATAGTTCATTTTGCAACTAGAAACCTCTACATTTTATCCCAACACATTCTCCAGACTGTACTCCTCTTCCATACGATTGCTTTGATTGGTGGGTCACTTAATTCCATTAATAAACAAAGGAGATATGGCAATTTCAAATTTTCCACTTCTCTATTTTATCAAATTAATCCAATTTATAGCATTATATATGCGGTCAAACAGGATGATAGCGGAATATGTCAAATTAAATAAACAACCAAACTATCTAAGGCATCAATCAAATAGCACTCATTACCAATTTCCAGAATTTGAAAACCCACTTTATTTTAAAAGCTGTTTGAAATTATCCATACATAATTTCATATCCATACTTTCCTCTTCAATTTAATCGATTTAACTTCCCTAAGTTGAATCTTAATCCCATCTTGAAATTCCCCAATTCCAGATTATAAGTCCAAAACATAGTTATGTTACCCTAAGTTAAATTCCAATTCAATTAATCCAATTAATCCATTTAAGCCTACTCAATTTAAATTTTCAGCTTAATTAATATGAAAAGTGATTTTATATTAGATCATATTTCAACAAAATATTTCACACACCGATAGACTACCACACTTGTGAATTTCAAACACTACATCCATCTATCCATATAAAAGTCTTACAAAAGGTCATAAATCTAGATGCCTTAATAACTATCTATGGTTTAAGCAAAGAATAGAGTCCTAACATCCTTCATAAAAACTTCCTTATGGTCTTCCCTCCAACTAGCCAAAGCACGTTCAGGCAATCCGCAATAGAGTGTTCCCATTTAAAACATTTTCCATAAAAGATCTCTACACTTCCATCTTCATAGGTGATTTTCGCATCTTTCACGGACCGTTTTCCAACTTTCTCTTTCTTCCATCTCTTGGGGCAATCCCTACCGATATGTCCAGTCATTTTACGATGCTAGCAGATGGTTGACCCATCGACTGGTACCATGGGTTTATGCTTCACCTTCCTCGTTTCCGGGCAATGATTTAGGAAACGTCCTTTCTTTTGACACTTAAAGCACAAAATCTCAGAGCGAAATAGTTTGACCTCTTCATTTCTTTCCTTTCTTGGTATACTACACTTAGCTACATAATGCCCTTTACTGTGATATCTATAGCATGTGACATTATCATAAGGGCCTGGTCCAGTCCTTTCCCTAACCCGTTTCTCATATTTTTGCATTGCTTCTTCCCGTGCCTTACGTTCTGCTGCTCTCTGCTCGCTACGCCTAGCCTTCTATTCTTCTCCTTTTGCCATCTCTAGAGCTAAATTCTAGTGGGACCTCCTAACCTATAATTAAACCTCGATTAGTTGAATTTCAGTTTTATTCTTATTTAAATACTTTGAAAATTCTTTTGAAATTTTCAGGATTTAAACTCAGATTTTGAATCCCTTTTCAACTCAACTTATTTGTATAGTTAATCCTTACCCAAACTTTTATTTTGGTTGTATGTACTACCACTTGAATTTAATATTCTTATTCAATTATAACTACAACCATTCACCTTAATATACATTATTAATTAGAAAACTATTTCTTTATATATCAAAATATAAGCTTATATAAAATCTATTTTTAAAACCGTTTTGAAAAATCATTATATAGGAAAAATAACAAACGCTCTCATAAAATAATACACTCAAATCATTCTTGGTTACTACTGACCCAATCTCTAATGAGTAATCCCCACCAGAGCCAAGGTTCTTGCTTAACCTTCAACTCTGATATCACGTGTAATGGCCTAAAAATTTTCGACCCCGAAATCAACACCAACACGTTCACTATGTAGAGAGTATCGAGCAATCGAGTGTCGAAAATACCAAGCTTTTAGAGTTAAGAAGAAAAGAGATAGAAGAAGAAAAAAAACAGCACAGAATCTCACAATCGCAGTGGAACAAAATATAATATACCAATAGCAGCATTTTATATAAAGAAAAGCCATAACTGGCAATACACATACATGATATCAGAGTACCTTAAATCTGGACAGTTATAATAACTTGTCCTCAACTACTGTCTATACAGTCCATAATAAACAGCGGAATCTAATCGATACATCTTTGCCATCCAGCTTGTCTCCTGAGCTCAATCCATCCTAATCCGAAAAATCTGTAATACTCGGTCTCACCCGAGCATTACAATAAAGTAACACCTGAGTCAGGCTGGAAACCGGTGTGAGTAAACCCAATTAACTTGAAATACTTCAGTTCTGAAATGTCCTTGAAACCAAGGAAACTCGTATAACCCGACGAGTTTATTTGATTGTAAACAAAGCACTTATACCGAAATCCATTGGTATTATAATAATGTCTAAACACAGTTACCTACTTAAGATAGTAAATTTTATGAAATTAACCCAATTCCAGTCTATTGAACTCTATACTCATGAAGATTTGTAGTACCTATTTAATCGAAGTGGTTTCAGATATCAGTGATATCCGATCCCGATCTCTTCGAATCCAAACACCATCTTTTTAGACCAAGTTGTTTTAAAAAAACAATTCAATTTAAGAATGTCAAGATTCACACAGAAATACCATCACAATATCTGTTCGAATAAAACGTCTCGCGTTTCTATTTAACTGTTAGTTTATGGTACTTCATATCACATAATAATTGAAAAGAACTCACTGGAGGAATCAAGGCAATTCAATGTACTTAACCATTTAAACCATTTATGATCTATATTATCAATCACACTATCATTTATTTAATTTAAAAACAACTTTAAATATTTTACTAATACTGTTTATTTAAGTTAAAATTAATCACAAACTATTTATTTTACTTTAAATAAAGTCTAGAAATTAATCAATAATTAACATATATAAAATTAACCTAAGTTTAATTAATTTAAGTTTTAATCATTTTATTTACATTGACCATTAACTAATTAAATTTCGAATTATTACTTAAATAAGGTTATTCGGAAGTGCTAAAGAGATTAGGCAAAGCTTGGTTTTATTTTATAAAAATAGGAATTTAAAGTCAAAGAAAATAGTTAGAAGAAACTTGATTTTTGAAAAGACTAAAGACATTTTATTTTATTTTATTTTTTTACCCTTTTTTGTTTAAAAAAAACCCAACCCACTAGCCCAGACCCGATACTAAGGAAAAAATCCCCTCCCCTTTCCTTCCTCTTCTCTACTTATTTTATCTCCTTCTAATCTATTTGTTACAACGGGACATGAGATACGGTGTTCACATGCACACACCGTCGAAGATATGTCGACCACCGTCGACTCCACTCCCACGTCACCGTTGCTACCCTCGACCTTATCGATCACCCAGATTTCCTCGACGATTTCGAAAACGAATTTGAATAATTCGAAGTCACCAGAAAAGAAAAACCCAACCTCCTGTTTCACCTTGCGCCGCCACCTCCGACAGTCGGAACCCAAACTGTTTCGCCAGGAGCTTCGTTGCTCCCCTCTCCACCGATTCCCAATACACCACAGGCCTACTACCCACCACGACGCCACAATCATACGCCAACCCACCTCAACCAAAAACGAGCCTAAAACCCTATTCTTATTCCAACCCGCCACCCTTCACTCAAAAAATTGTACCACCATTTTTACCGTTACCACCAGCCACTCGGCCTCCTTTGATCAAAACTCAAATGCCGACAAACTTCGCGATCGCCAGGAATCGACCTGCGACCACAATTTGGCCATCACTCCCTTTCTCATCAATCCCGCAACTAAAAATCAAGATAAAGCTACCAAAATTCATTATTTCTCAAGCTGATTCCAGTTGTGTAGTTGAAAACAAAATCTAACATGGTCAAATTTTCTTGAAATGTTTGCTTACTTACTATACATCCACTTTACGGTATTTATACTTGATAATATTCTATGCATTTATTTTTAAAATTTAGTATACTCTAATACAAAAAAAATTCTTCAAGCTTCATGGGCTAAAACTGCCTACACGAAGAGATATGGATTTTTGAAGGTTGAACATGGCAGAAACAAGAAATATGTATAGGCATTCATATCCATCCATATACAGGCCTATATACACATTTTATTCTTATGCAACCACATATTCAAACTGTTACTTCTATTTAATCTTTAAACATAATCACATTATAAGGAAAATTAGATTTTGAAAGGAAGTTTACTCATATACAAATGTTTTGAACAGAGAACAATAGTTTTGAAAACTGCTGCTTGATGATGATCCCTAATGAGTTGAGTTGTTTTAAGTTTGTGAAATGGTAGTGAGGTTTACCTTTTTTGTTTAACTTACTTAGTTTTCGAATGAATGAAATAAGAAGACAGTGGAGGTATATATAAGAAAGTATAGGCTGCAGTTCTGTACTCAATAAATTCTTTTTTTTTCACTTTTCTTTCTAATTTCTATTTTATTTAATTCCTTTGGTCAGCAATTTGCTTTTGACCTGATTTGATTTTTTTTTTGAAAAAAAATGTGATTTATTGAAATGAGATTTGACATTTTATGTGCTTGAGGGGATGTGCATTTAATGTGTGTTCCCTCTTTTGTTTACATACATATATTCATTCATATACATACGTATGTATACAAATATGGTTTTGTCTTGTTTTCTCTATACCCCTATACATATCCATATATACTTATCATTATCATCATATACATTTGTTCTCATGTACATTTCTTTGGAATATTTTGTTATTATATATATGTATATATATTCACATTTATACAACTTTTCTATATTTTGGTTCAAATGTCATATATACATTTATATATACTTATATACTTTATCCACATCATCAGCTTGTATATTCTTAATTATCATATATATATTTACACACCTTCATGTATATTATTTCATATGGGCATTCAACCATATACTTGTATATCTAGATACTTATATATATATATATATATATATATATATATATTCAAACATCATAAAGCTTGTACCTATATATGTATGGATATTTTACCTCAATTTAAATGGTAGGGTTTATATGTACATATAACTTACTTTTTAAAAGATTTATCATATTTCGAAGATTCTATAATTAAATATCCTATATAGTTTTTAAGCCAATTTATATATATCCAGATATTTTAATTATCAGAAATTTTGTTTGTTCGACTAATTAATATTAATATTTCAATAAAAAAATCAGTTAATCATCCAATTAACCCACATCAAAAATCCGGGTCATTGCATTTTCCTTCATTACTTACACAATTTATTTCCCATTCTATATTTGAAATCATCAACGAATCCATTATTAAAGTATTATGCACATTTCATTGCAGTTAATTTCATATTTATTATTTACTTATAACCTTGATATCCTTTTAATATTAATATTCATAAATGAACAATTTCAGTCATTTTCTTGAGTTTATAACCATTTACTTAAACATTATTCACTTTTTATATTTAATTTAATCACTAGCACTTTAGAATATTAACATATGTTTAAAATATTTCTTGTGCATCAATTCTTATTTGTAGATATAATTCTATTACTTATTTCTTACTTGTATAAAAATTCTATTAGAAAATCATATTAACATTTCAACTTTTAAACATTTTTGGTTCGTTTTATATATGTTTTTAGAATGAAATTGAGTGTTATACAAATATATCTTATTCATTGTTGTTAGAAAAATATTCAATAGTTTACGTCTTCTAAATTTCCTTACCCTTTAATTTACAGGTGACAAATCTTCGATTTCATTACAGTTTCATTAATCACTTAGCTTCTAATTTCTTATTTTTCATTTTAGAAGTTTCCAACTATTAAAATTTCACTTTATTCCTACGACTGAAAATCATTAATTTAGCAGGAACTTAAGAACTAAATACCAGGTTCATTTCAAATCATTTTGAAATAATATATATATATATATATATGTATGTATGTATGTATGTATGTATATGTTCATATCGTTTATCTATCAAATCATATTTTGAAATTTAAATTTAAAATTTGTTTATCAAAAATTTTTGTAGCAAAGCTACTATAGTGGTCTTCCCACTTTGAAACTCAGAAATGAACGTCAACGATGTCGTGATCATCCCCGAATTTTCCAACGATAGTAGATGGGAGTACAAAATTTACTTCCTTTTAAAATTCTTTTAAAAGATTTCTTTCAAATCGAATTGAAAATATTTATATCCATAAGTACTTCCAAATAATACTAGTATTATATTCAAAAATCT
This sequence comes from Allium cepa, assembly GCA_030765085.1. Taxonomy (NCBI): domain Eukaryota; kingdom Viridiplantae; phylum Streptophyta; class Magnoliopsida; order Asparagales; family Amaryllidaceae; genus Allium; species Allium cepa. Next base: position 992,407,774 of record CM060945.1, on the reverse strand, counting down.
TTGAAAACCAATTTCAAAACTCCGAAACTTACGTTCCCAAATTTCCAATTCATATTCGCTTTATTCGTAAATCATATTTTGCAACCAATATTTATGAAATTTCACTTCCTAATAAACAAACATATCACATACAACTCTATCCATTTATAAAAATTATTCTTTTATACAGAAAATATAATACTAATTTACCTACATTTCAAAAACAATATTGTGTCGGCCTGCCCTATTAAGTGTTTTGAAATCCCTATCAATGCTACAGCGTCCTATGTATCGACCAGAATTTATAAATACTAAACAGAAAAAATTAACAATGTAAAAACATTTTTATAACACTAAAAAATACGCTTCTCATATATATACTCTCAAACTCATTCTAGGGTATTAATTACCCTATCTCCAATGAGTTAATCTCGAACATGCTAAGGTATCTTCAAACCAAAGTTCTGATATCAACTGTAACGACCTACCTTGTTGGACGGTTTAAATCGACAATAAACCACACATGTCAACTCAAACCATTTAAAAGGGAGGATAGTTAATGGGGTAAATAAGAAAATAAGAGAAAATAAGGAAAAACAAAACATAGAATCTCACCGTGGAATGACAAAATATAATAATCAAATAAACAGTTCATGAAGCTGTTTTATAATATTGATTACATAATTTTACAACAATCAGAGTACAATAATGACATACCAATAATGATGCAGTGGAAAATTTATAATAATATAATATATCAAACTCCGTCTTTGTCCTCCAGAAATAAAGTCTTCGACATAAAAATGCTCAGGCTGACCCGAGCTAATGAAAAGACAAAACACTCGAGTCAGAACTAAAAGGATCTTATGTAAATTAATTCAAAAATAAGTAAATATGAGTGTAATGGCTTTCGAGGTGTTTACGGGATTTTACATCTCCTATCTAGGTTATAATGTGCGTGCAATAACTTAAGAGATGTTTCGGGATTTCCATCTCCTAAGGATCCGTTAAACTATTTATATGTAGTAGTATACGCTATATATATAATGTCTATCAGCAAAGTATTAAAATAGCGTTAAGGCGTTAAACATATCCCCATTAACACATTTTTAAAAATGCCGCAGTCTATACAGTACAATAAACTCCACCAAACCGGGGGGATATAAAGGAGCACTCCATAGGTACGACGTAAACCCAAATCGTAGTGGGCTTGATAAGGCATATGACAAGGCACGCGAGGCAATGCCCAGGGTAGAAATCTATCGTTTTGCATGCCCGGACTGGTGGTAACACATAGCACCTACTACCGCTCACCTCGAAACACGCTCCCATAATCAAATCGAGGGTGGGCACCAAATCAATCACAAAGTAACAAATATGGTATCGAAGAAGCGTGTCCGATTGGAGGAGTGACCTCACTTGGCCCAAGATAGCTCCTGTTTTAGTCATATCAAGTTGTGGCGAAGGTCAAGGCTGCGTTCTAACCTCATAACAGTAGCATTCGCCAAACCATCCTACTTCGTTCTGGATTCTCCATCATGTGCACAGTTATTAAAGTGGTTTCGGAATTGGCAGAGACTATGACAATATTCGACCCGGTCTCTTTAACAACCAATTGTTACATTTTTCATACCATGGTCATTTTATAAAACATTTATAATAAGAAATGCAAAAAATAGTTTACACTTTCATATCAAGATATCTATATACTTATTCCAAAAGTATAAATATGTTCATAAATACCGTGGAAGATTTCTTTTAATCAATTTCGAAAATAATTTATAAATCTCTCTTAGACCATTTACAAACTATTTATATGCTTTAAAACCATTTATAAAGCTATTTATAAATTCCAAAACTGTTTACAACTCTCCCCCTTTTCATAAACCTCTATGCAAATTCCTTTAATACGCTTCCATATCCCTTTACATAAGTTCTTTTATAAAAACATTTATAAAATCCTCTAAAACCTTTATAATTCCTTTATAAATAGAAATCTTTTATAAATTTTTTTATAAAATCCTTTTATAAAATCCTTTAAAACCTTCAAAGCTCCATTATAAATAAAAATCTTTTATAAAATCCTTTTATAAGATCCTTTTACTAATTCCATTATAAAATCTCTTACGAAACTTTTATAAATTCCTTACATAACCTTTTTCAACTAGAACTTTTACAAACATCTTTTATTTGTTGAAGTTATTATAAAAGTCTATATTCATTATCTCAAATCAAAACTGTATTTATTATATTAAATTATATTTGAAATATATATATATATATATATATATATATTAAAAATATATTAATATTTTACTAAATAAAATTTAAACTATTTAATATATATATATATATATATATATATATATATATTTATAACTAAATAAAGTTGCAAGTTAAAATTTAGAAGGTTTAGTATGAACTAACATAAGTTAAAACCTTCTTATGTCAGTTATATATTCTTATCACATCATAAATTTAATTCAGCTAACATAAGAAGGTTTAGTATTTATGAGTGGGTTAAATCACTCACCTTTGATTTATACCCCACTTAAAGTCCAAATAAAGCCCAAAATTCAAACAGTCATAGATCCACCAAACCAGTTCCCAGTTGTCCGAAATTTCGATACGATAGCAATGGAAGAAACTGCGCATCAAACGGAGCTCATGCACGCGATAACTAACAACAGCTGTCGTCCAGATCCCTCAACCACTGCCGCTACGAATGCCTGGACCCCGATCCACCCATGCCAACGTCGCCCATGCCTCGAGCCGCTCTTGGTTATAGACGCGCCGACCATCCGCCGCCTCGATTGCAGCAGCACAGCTGCCGCCTTCCTATGCCATTTCTGGCTAATTTGACAACCTTTGACATGAATGAACACCATAAATCACCTCCACGGATCATCCTCTATACAGCAGTGCTTCCCGATCGCCAATCGGACGAGATCCACCGTCGAAAAGCAAACCCTAGTTTCAACCGCCAAAAATTCTTCAATAATTTGTTGTCAAAGCACACACCAAATCGGAAAACAAATCTCAGAACTAGATTACGTTCGTCGAGTGCTTTCCAATGATATATAATTTAATATGGTTTGATGAGTGTGAATATTAGATTTGATTTTGAATTTGGGAATTAGGTTTTGATTAAAATTAAAATTAGGGTTTTCTGCCATTGGGAAGGAAGAGGAGATAATTGATTAGATACGTATAGAAAAATGGGATAGACAAGGAAATATCTATTTATATATACAGAGATGGATAAGAACGAATGAACATATCGAATTGGGTCGAAACGTTAACAACGACTTGAAAAGCCCGTTTCGTCTCCGAAACGAAAGTAGGTCATCCCATATATCAAAATACAGGTTTTCGATATTTTTAAACTCAATGGAACTAGTTTCAAACCCTAATTCCATTGCATATAGAAGTTAGCTTTTAAAATCAAATTATATTCATTTAAATTCCATTAGTAGATTTTTGTGTGTTTCGAGCTCGCACGATCAAATGGCAAGTCCGATCGCTATGAAACTTGAAATCCGATAATAATTCACTATCGTGGATTCATTATTTCCATACTAAATCCAATGTTTAAATATTCACAAATTTCCGCATTCAAATACAACTGTAATATAATCGCAGTTAATTATATTTTTATTTCTGGCAATTCCATTTATTTCTATTTACACCCTTATCATTCAATCATCCAACACCATATGAATTCATTTAACACCAGTTTACATTTTTATTACATTCATATTCTACAGCTATCTTCTTAACTCATATTAACTGCAATATCTAATTATATAAATTCCAACAATTGATTCCAACAATTATTTTATTCCCTATTAACTTAGAATTGTATCCAAATTAAGATCTATAATTATATTTCAATTATAAATAACATTCATTTCATTCTTATAACATTAATGTTCAAAATTTACAATCGATCAGATTTACATTAACGTAGTTTTTAATTACACTCAATCAATATTATGAATTATATTCTACTTTGCATTCCTATCTTTCACTTCCCTATAGTTATTGTTTTAAAATTCGTTTAAGATCGAATTATGAATTCTAACAATCTTTTCATTAATAAAAAATAAATTTTGAATTCTCACAATATTAAATTTCAAAACCTTATTAAATTTAATATTTTTAATTATCAAAAAATACGGGTGTTACACTTTGGATAAATCGACCATAGATTTGTGGTGACCAACAACCGAATTGTCGACCCCAGGCAGATGGTGACCAACAAACGCATGGTCCACCCTAGGTAGGTGGCGACCAAAAAACCTCTATGAAGTTGTCATGCACAGGGTATTTCTAGTGGTTGAAACTGATGCTAGGACAGCTGAGATAATGTCGTATAACTGACTGCAAATGCACTGCATCCTCGATCTGATTAATTAGGGAAAGATGGCGAAGTAAGGGGAATTGATAGAGGAGGTCAACATCAATAGGGAAAATCATGCCCTACCCCTACTGTTTAGGTAATGTTCATGTGCAGCGCTAGCAGGTCGCACAATATGAACTTTGTCAATAGAGGATGCACCTGGTTGTGCTTCTTTGTCGGCCTTGCAACATGCTAATGTGGTGATGAAAACAAAGCAAGCCAGGCTTTTACCAAGGATGTGGATAAAGGTAGGAAACTGCCAGATGTTGTGTTAAAGGACAGTCCGAGCAAGGCGGTTTGAATGCAGTACCCAAAATGATACGGAGGACCAACTGTAAGGTTGCTTGGGGGGCTGCATCAGAGTTAGGTCGGTGGGCCATGCTCCAGGCAATCTAGAGACGCGTTGATTGTGGACGAGCCGGGTGAGTTGCTTGAGTAGTTGGGTTGTTTGAGAGCCAACCGGTCATAAGACAAGGGGTTATATGATGGGGCCTAGACCGAGTAGTGCGGATGCCTTACTTTACTTGTCAAGCCGTTTATTGGTCATTGCTTCGAGATGCACTGGTTTGGGTCAGACTTGAGGTGCTAGGCAGAGGACAAGCTGATAGGGGTCTAACCTAGACGGTAGTCGAGGGAGATTGTTGGCTTGCATCTGATTCCCGAACAGCTTGTGGTTGGCTGGCATGGACCTAAACCGGCTTGGACCAAAGCAGACCAGACTTAAAAACCTCTATTAGCCTTATAACGACCTGACATTTCAAACCATTCGCAACCGCGCATGTCAAACTTGAATTGCTCAAAACAACAAATTGTTAATTTATATTTAGCAAAACTTATCATATATAGTAAATAAATAGATCACAAAATCACGGACATAGAGTATTACAACAATAAGCAGCGGAATAGATGAATAGTAGTTCATGAAGCTACCATATAAACATCAGAATCTTAAACAAAATATAATAGAAATCTCAAATACAGAGTAGTCTCAAAATGCAAAAGTAACCGACGAGATTGAATAGTAATAACTGGAACAATTGAAAGCTGACTAGATATAAGATAGATCTTCAAGCAAATCTCCAAGCTCTAAAGGTGAGTATCGAATGCTATGTCACTCAGTCTAACCCAAGCATAAAGAAAAACACAAAACACTCGGGTCAGGATTAACATTCTTATATCAGTAAATTAACTCAAGTGAAATGTCAAATGAAATACAAATAACTTAAAGGATGTTTGGGATTTCCATCCTCTAAGGATCCGTGGAACTATCTACTATATAGTAATATACGCTATTATAATATGTCTATTAGTAAAGTAAAGTATTAAAATAGCGTTAAGGCATTACCTATATCCCCCTTAACACATTTTTTATATTCCCATAGTCTATACAGTACCGTAATTCCTTTGTAAACTAGAGGGCTATCGGAGGGCACTCCATAGGTATGGCACAAACCAAACTTGTAGAAGGCGCGACAGGGCATGTGATAAGGCACATGAGGCAATGTCAGGGTAGATATACCGTTTGCGAATCCGGACTGGTGGTAATCGCATAGCAGCTACTATCGCCCACCTCGAGACACACTCCTAAATTAAAGGCACACCCAATAAAATCACAAAGTAATGGAATGGTGTCGAAGAAATGTTTCCGATAGGAGGATTGACCTCACTTTTCTCGGCGTGGCTCCTGTTTTAGCCACATCGAGCTGACTCACGAGAGTCGGGGTTTCGCTACTACCCATATAGAATCGTCGCCAAACCATCCTCTTCGTTTTGGAATCTCCATCACTTACACAGTTGTTAAAGTGGTTTTCGGTATTGGCAGAGAGTATGACAATATCCGATCTTGGTCTCTTCAACAACCAAATGGTTTTTCACAACTGGTTATTTCATTTCAAATAGTTTGTACTTCATATCAAAATATCATATTCATTTCAAAACAATATCAATTCGATATTCACTTTAAATAATATTCATTTCTAGTACCGTGACACTTCAAAAACTATAATACTTTCGTAATCATAAAACTTTTTGAAATCATAACACTTTTGAAATCATAACACTTCCAACTTAAATAATTTAGACATTGAAATATAGTATATATATTAAAATAATTATAAATATTTAAAATAGTTTATATATATATTAACAATACTTTATATACTAAAATCAGTTTCCTCCGATTTCGCAAATCGATTCAAATCAACTTAAATTCTCAACAAACCACTTCAATTTTTATTGATTTCAAATCCACGTTTGAGCTATCATTTCAGTCAGATTGAAGGTTTAAATATTCAAACATTTTCAATTAAGTTTCATTTAGATTTCAACATTTAACTTTTAATTTCATTCCGATTGGAAAACGCTAAATCGTTTTGATAACAATTAAATAAAATCTCTATTTATAAATTTAAATCAATATTAAATATTCGGTCTCAATTTTATTTAAAGTTGAGAATATTCATTTAATCACTTTTCATCAAATCAAGTTATAAATCATACCTTTCAAATCTCAAAATCAATAAGTTCAAACAAATTCTTGTTCAAATTCAATTATTAACCAATTAAAATTTCAAGTCAATTTTACTTTATTTTTCCCAACCTCTATTTATTTAAAGTTATTAGAAAAATCTATTTAAAAATACCAATGTAAATTTTTAAATAAATATTTAAACATATTATATATATACTAGTTGAATTTTATTTAAATAAATTATATTAAATTAAATATTATTAATAAATCTATTTTAAATGTTATTTTATATATTCTAAAAGTAATAAAATTATAGGTAAAATCTTAAAATTTATATTTTCAAAACTAACTTATAAATTTAAAATTTCCAAACATATAATTTAAAAATCTAATTTTACAAAATGAAATGTCTTTATATTATATAAAATAAATATTTAATTAAATCCTTCCTTTCAAAACTTTGGCAATCATTTTTTAAATTAGACCAACGATGTCCGTATATAATTTTCTATCCTATGTTCAAGTGATACGAATATTTATCATTTCAATCCGCAAAAATTTAATCAGTTTACAGAGGAATTACGGTACTGTATAGACTACGAGAATATATAAAAATGTGTTATTTACGGGTGTATATCATTTCGACCCACAATCCCAAAATTTAATTTCAATGAAAATCGCTTGGGTTTATCATTTCAAACCACAACGATTTTCCCTTACTCTATAATATGATAATAATATCACGCATCAACGACATGCATATACCATCAGTGATAAATTTAAATATAATATATATGCAAGTTATGGTGCATATGTCAATAAATACAGGTTAACAATTTTAAATGATAGCATATCATATACAAAAATTAAATAACTAACAACAACATTTCAATCGTCATTTCAAGTGAATTAAATTTACTAAATATAATAATGTTAATCGTGAGTGATTGCTCACCATTTGAGGCTAGAGAAATTTTGACAATGAAATGCGCTACAAATCCACGCACAAATTCCAAAGCAAAGCACGGTAAACATGAATTTGACGAGCAAAGTTGATAACTTGAAGTCGAAGAAAGTAGATCAAAACCAGTTTGATATCAACTGAAACAAAAACATACTTATATGTCATATTTCTTAAAATGCATATTAAAATTTAAAATAAAACTTTTATATTATCTTTGGAAATCAAACACATATAATTAAACCCTTATAATCATTAGTTTCTACAGCATATTTATTCCCATTTCCTATCAAATATATAAATAACCTATATATAAACTTGGATATCTTTCAAATTAAAATTACAAACCCATATACTTTTTCCAAATTTTATAAAACCACATATATCTCTTATCAAAATTTCCAAAGGAATATTTAAACAATATATATACTAAAGCTATTACAAAACTATTTTTAAATAAAATCACATATTTACATATAAACTCTAAACATATTATATCTCTAACAGATAATATATACCTTAATAAAATAAATGAGGAATGGCCGATGAGTGCTCGAAGTGGAGGTGGCTGGAGCAATTGCCGAGTTCGATAGCAAGGATGGATTGGTCGAAGATTAACAAAGCAGAAAGGAGGGAAGGGGACTGAGCGCTGTCAGGAGGAGGAACGAGTAGGGTCAGGCTGTAGGGTGAAAGGGATGACGTGCATGATGGCTTCAAGGTGGAGCACAGGGGCGATGCGGCTGGGGTTGGATTAGGTGACGGTGGCGGCAGTCAAATGGAGGAAGAGGGGATGGTGAGTGTACGGGCTGTGGAGGGGCTGCGCTCGGCAATGGTGCAGTGGGTAGCATAGATTAGTGTGGCTGCAACAGTTCTCATATATGCATGGGGACAGTGGTGGTGCGACCATTAGGCAAGGCGGAGGGTGGTGTTCATGTCAGGGGTGGGGCTGCTATGGCAGGCGAATAACTTTGCTAATGGAGAGGGTGAGGCTGCTATGGCTTAGGGTTAAATGTGAATGAACTTGAATCTAGAGCAAGGAAGGGTGTGGGGAAGTAGAGGTGCTGGCAGGCCATGGACTGGTGGTGGGCGGTTGCTCAAACCGAGCTCCGGGATGTTCACGTGGCGGGAAGGTTTGGCACTGTAGTGGAGAAAGGCTCTTGTGCAGGGGAGGATCAGTAGGCCGAAGTGAGAGTGGGAGATGGTGGGCATGGAGGTCAATGGGTGGGATGAGATCGGTGTGTGCTCGGCTGACATGGGAAAGAAGGGTTCGGCAACACAAAACGCACAAAGCGTCAGGTATGAATATGAGTAGGAGGAAGGCATGGTTTCAACCGTGAGGAAGACAATAGGCTTTATTATAAAATTATATATAATAAGCCGTATATTGTATCAAACGAAAAGAGACATATATTTTTCTTTGTAGAAGCAAGATCAGAGAGGTGAGAACGAACCAGTGAAAAGTGAAGTGGCACGTATAGATTTACAATGGGAATAGAAAAAGTCAATTAAATCCTGGGAATACAAAAGGCTGGTGACCATTGGTTTTCAACAGGAGAACAATTGAATGGTCACGAGAGACCAAAAGGCATAAAAATGAAGTAGATACGACTAATTATTCTGTCAATTTCGCCGCGTTCCAGATGTCTAATTACAAAAATTAATATATTATGGAGATCAGCACAACGAGTCGAACAAAATGGTGCATAGATATCAGTGATACGATCATCCTATCAAAAGTCGATATTCACTGCTATAATTCGTTGAAAATAAGACAAATAGGGCTGAAGAAATCCATATATGACAAAATGAATAGTGACGTTTCACTCTAATTTATATTTTTATTATATAAAAATATTTAGGTTCCGAAAATATTTTATTTCAATCAAATTTAACTGATTTAAATGAAACATAAATTAGACAACAAAACTAACTTTCATATTTTTCATAGAAAATTTTCCCTTTGCTATGTTTAATAGACGCATCTCAAATATCAAATTTTCATTGCTAAATTTTATAGTTTTAAATTTCATAAAAATTCAGTTAATTTTGCTATAAAATCATTAAAATTTACCGATCGTTATAAGCCTACTTTCTTATTTACAAAAATTTGAGTAAAAGAAACCAATGCACTTTTGCAAAATACCTCAAAACTCAGATAACCTAGCGTAAAATCATCTTGAATTCTACCATAAGTTCAACGAACTGCGCATGGATCAAAAGTGCAAAAGATATGGAGGTTTGAAGATCCATGGTCTAATTTTTAATAAAAAAAAATATAAGGACCTAAATCATATTTGTATTACAACCGTCAAACCTATTGCCGACCAGATTTCTAGACTTTGACCGGTGATTTGTCTCACCTTCTGTAATGACCTGCTATTTTGAACCATTCAAATCGACAAGTATCCACTCATGTTAGACTTGAATTGCTCAAAATAACAGATGGTTAATTTATATTTGGCAAAACTTAGCTTACAAAGGAAATAAATCAATCATAGAATCACAAACACAGACTAATATAACAATAGGCAGCAAAATAGATAAATAGTAGTTCATGAAGCTACTACAGAATATCAGAGTCTAAACAAAATACAATAGAAATCACAAATACAAGAAGTACAAATACATAAGTAAATGTCAAGTCTGGACATAACAACTGGAAACAACTGAAAAGCTGAATAGATAAAGATAGATCTTCAAGCACAACTCAAGCTCCAAAGGTGAGTCTCAAATGCTGTGACACTCAGTCTAACCCTAGCATAAAGAAAAACACAAAACACAAAACACTCAAGTCAGGATTAACATTCTTATGCTTTTAAATCAACTCAAGTGAAATGTCCAAGTGAAATGCAATATAACTTAAAGAATATTTGGGATTCCCATCCTTTAATGATCCGTTAAACTATCTAAATATATAGTACAATACGTTATATCGATAATGTCTATAGTAAAGTAAAATATTAAAATAGCGTTACGGCGTTACCCATATCCCCCTTAATAAAAATATATTTAAACATTTATACATGAAAATAATGACAAGTATAATCATCTCATCATGAAACTAAATATGTGTAAGCATGATAATAAGAGATTTAAACAAGCGTAAAACATGTATCATGCAAATTTACAAATGTCATTATTTTATTTTTATTTTTTAGTAATATATACAATAAAATGAAGGCAATATATATATATATATATATATTACTCTTCTCATTTTATCTCTAATAATTTCAAAACCATGGTAACTAAGAACAAAACCAGATAAAAGATAGAAAATCAAACAACAACCAAAAGTAAAGTCTAAAAACAAACAGAACAATTCAAACAATCTTTTACATCTCAAATTTCTGAAGCAAAGTTCGAAATCAAACCTGGAAAACCAAAGCAAAGATCATCTCAGCTATAAGTAAGCTAATTCAACTAAATCAAACAGCAAGTGATTCAGATCCAAGGATAAGATTGACAACCCAAGTTCCAGATTTTCAAAACATAAAACAATTTCCAAGATCAGATCAAAGTCTAAGTTCAAAACCCAAAATCATTCCCAACTTTTCAGTTTCTAATTACTTCCTAGTTTTCAAGATCAAAACTTTCTCTGTTCTTCAATTCTAGGTTAGTAAACTGCCCTTTTTAAATCTCAAACCTGTTTATATTTTGATTGTGTGTGATAAATACCTGATGATTGTTATGAAAAATGTTTTATAGATGTTAAATATGCATGTGCTTGTCAGTATATATGTATGTACACACCTTTTTTTGTGTAACAGGCTTTAGAAATCTCTATATAAATTCATATCTCATTATATAGATAGTTTTATGTGATGATCCTTAAAAGAAATATGTTAGTAATAACTAAATTAGAATTTTAAAGATATTTTTAAATAAAAATTAACAAGAAAGTTTACAGGGATCAAGAAATTATAAAGAAATCTTTTTAAAATAGAAAAATCAATCATCCTAATTTCTAGTTTTGATTTTAGAAACAGACTCATACTAGAAAATAATGATTTTTGATAAAAGTATCATGATTTTTAGATTCGTATATGTTGAGATTTTTCGAGTTGATCAGAAATCGATTTTTATCAATTTCCAGAGATCACGTGAGCTATGAGGGTCGGGACTGATGCTGGAGGTAGAATGACGGTCAGGGGATCCAGGAAAAATGGTAGGTGGAATTCTCGACCACCATGGTGGCTGGTCGATCGTAAAATATGGTTTGAGGACCTGATTTGGTTGATGTGGGAATTCGAGCTGCCGCGTCGTCGTCAACGCATCAGAGTCAACCAGTGGTGGGGGGATTAAAGCGTGAAGTCGTGATGCATATTTGGACGTGATCGCATGACCTCTGGTAGTCGGAATCAGCGGTACGAGGAGGATCTAGTTGATCAGTTTTGGGTTCCAGGTAGTGTCGAATAGCTTGATTTTGATTTCATGCAAGACTGACAGAGCTGTGTGGTCGTGGTGACTCGAGGAAACATAGGTGACTCGTCGATGGTTAGGGAGGTGATCGAAGGTAGTTGATCGCGGCGTACACGTGCACATGGTATCAGAATTGGGTAGTTGCTGTGTTGGTTTGAGGAAGAAGCAATGGTATCGGGTTGGGACTCGGGAAATTAGCAGGGTTACTCGAGTTTGGCTTCGGGTCGATCACGCGAGTGTTTAAAATGTATAACAAGGTTTTAAAATTTAAAAGCATGACAAAGAAAAAAAAGAAGGGAAAGTTTTCTCGGGTTTTCTCGGGGAAAATGTGAAATGGCTCGGGTGAAAACCCGTAGCGGTCTCGGGTTAGGTTGAAGCATTATCCAAGTTTTATGAATTTTAAATAAAGCATGTTTTTAAAGTTAAAACTAATCAAGTTTCTCAAACAAGTCTTTCAAACTTAAATTTTAAATTCAATGTGATTTGAAATAATTTGATTTGGATTTGAAAACAATTTTATATTAGATTAAATTTTTAATTAAATCCCGAAGTGGTTTTCAAATATATTTTAATAATGTAATTAATGGGTAATTAAGATTTTCAAATATAATTTAATAATGTAATTAATGGGTAATTAAGATTAGTGTATTAAGTTTCAATTAAAAGGCCTTTAGTAATTTTGCATGTTAATAGTAAATTTAATTTCAAACCTTTGATTTAAATGAGATTTAAATAATAATTATAGGTTAATTAATCAATTGTTTATAGGTTAATTACTTAATTAAAGGGTGATTAATTAATGATAAGTAATTAAAGGGAAATTACTTAATGAAATTAATTAAGCATAATTACTAAATGTAATTAATAAAAGATTATTACTTAATGTAATTAAGGGATAATTACTTTGTGTGATTACATAAAAGGATAATTAATTAATTAAGATTAATTAATGAAAGTAATTAAGGGTAATTAATTGCTTAAAGATAACTACTTAATGAAAGTAATTAAGGATAATTAATTAATGATTAAAGGTTGATCAATCAAGTGATTAAAGAATAATTAATTAAAAGATAATTTGTAATTAAAGGTTAATTAATTGAAGGTTAATTAATAATTAAGGGTTAATCACTTAATAATAAAAGGTCAATTAATTAATCAGAGGATGATTAATTAATGAAATTAATTGAGGGTTAATTAATTAATGTAATTAACTTAAGATTAATTAATTTTAGTGATTAATTAAGGATTAATTAATTAAAGATAATTTATTACGTTGGATAATTAAGAATGATTAATTAATTTCGTTAATTAATTAAAATAATAACTAATGGTTTGTAATTAATTAATTGATGTTAATTAACTAGGATTAGTAATTTATTCATAAGTAATTAATCTGGTTCAAACTAATTATAATCAGGTGATTAATTTAATCTTACTTATGGATGATTGGATTCTCTTGAATGCTTTGAATTGCTTGATATCTCTGATATGTGGTGTTCTATGATATGATTGTTTTGAATTGAGCTGTGAACTGTGATTTATTTATCTGTGATGAATTTACTTGTTTATCTGTAAACGGAAGACAAGCGTTATAGGATTATACTGCTTATCGATATTGTTGAGCTTGAATTAATGATGGTTGTGATATTTTATTGTTATCTGTGAAACCTCTGGACTACACACACACACACACAAACATGGATTTCACGGGAAATTGGTTAAGTCTGTAGGATCGATTTCACCCTAAAGGGGGGTGAATAGAGCGATGCTGTTAATTATAAAATTAATTGCTGAAGATTATAAAATTATTTCAACACAGATCACAGAATAATAGCAGCATAGATAAATAGCAGAATAATAAAATGCAGAAATAGAACGACACAGAATTTACCCAGCTTCGGCAAAACCCTGCCTACGTGCTGCCCCCAAGGTTTCTACTAGAAATAAATAGTCACACGCTTACACACGTAAACTCACGACACCCGCTACTGACTAAGCTAACTCTATGCTCAAAACCCTGCCACAACTTAGCCACTTAGTTGCGAATTCTCAAACTATGCCACGTAGTTTGTCCCCTAGTAACACGACTAGAAATTTAAACGGTTTAAAAAGAAATTACAAATTAAAAAACAATTTAAAATAAAATAACCCTATTTTAAAATTAAAAACCGTTATATAATAAAAGAGAAAGCTCTTTAAAAACAAGCCAGCCATTTGATTATTGCTTAGATGCTTGTGATTTCACTGACTAAATCAAATTCGTATAAGTTCGTGTTACTTGGTTGACACGGTTTTGAATTGCTATCATGGTCATCACGGTGTTGATTTTTTGCTTTGACTTTTCCCATTTTTGATTTCGTGAATATCTGGCTCTGACTTGAATTTGTTCGAACTTGCATCCTTGGCTTTCCTTGGAATTTGCTGAGAAACTTGATAGACTTGCGACTTGATGCGTGAATTTCTGGTCGGCTTCGACTCTGGCCATCTTTGTGTTCATCCCTGAGCATTTTCAATATTCATATTCTTGCTGTCATTCAGTTTGCATACATATTCATCATGTAGTTCACCACGTATATGCACAGTTTCATACATTGTGTCATTTGTTTTGCTCTTGGTAGTCTACAGGCTTCTCTTGTATACTTCACTTGACCTATACATTCGAGTCTGCACTGTGCTCATTTCAGTCGTTGCAGTTTATTTGTTATGGATATTACTGAGTGGTCTGATTCATCATTTTGTCATTTGGGCTTGTAATTGAATGTAAGTTGTATCATTGTTGTATCTTTGGTGCAGTTGATATGTTGGGTCATTTTTGCATGTTGTCACTGAAATGTGAACCGTTGAGTTACTTGCGACAGTTTGGGCATTGCCTCTACGTATTTCATGTAGTATTTGTATCACTTGATGGCATCAAGCCTGATCTACTGTTGCCTTGAGTCTGTGCGTTGATATTGGCTGCGACGAACTTGTACATCTCCTTTGGTTTGTTTGGATTGAAGTTGTATTTTGCTGTGTATGACATGGTTGTTGTTTCTGTCCATTTGCCTCTAATTTGAACCATTCTTTGATTCACTGTATATTTATTGTGTTGCCATATTTTTGGTGCACTTGGTCAATCGAGCCTTTGCGCTTTAGTGCTGCAGTTGAGTTGAGTCAGTGACTAGACCTTTTGCATTTTGTTTGTTTTTCGAAATACACCTGAGCTGAATCTAGCTTGAAGCTTGGATTTGACCTTGTGCTGAAAGTTGTGATATTATTTTATCGCACTTGAGTTGAATTCGATAATTTGGGTTTGACCTGTGCTTACATGTCCCTGTAAATTTATCAAGTGTATATATATCAGTGTGCACGGCCTTGTGGCATATACAGTGATACAATGTGTAAGTCACAAGCTGTTCGTGTATGATGAATTCAAAGTTAAATGATGACGAACAACCCAAATAACTGAGGCAAATATTATTTCAAAATTCACATTTTGTTTTAAACTGGAAAAATATTTTCTTTTCAATTTTACCGTGTCAAAATTTATTTTTGCAGATTGCTCAGATGCTGGATTCAATCTGGAATGAAGTTAAAGATAAATCATGAGTGAATGAGCGATATGTAGTGAGGGCACTTGTCAATGTGAAATTGTGATGTATTGTAATGAAAGTTGTATATGTATAGTGAGAGCTTGAATTTGTACTATTCAAAATTGTAATAAATATTTGTTTGAATAAAATTTCTGTTTGAATTCAAATTCTATGTTATTTAATTTTATTCAGCAATATTTATTTAATCTGTGAAAAATGAAATAGCACGTTATCAAATACATTACACGAATATATATATGTTTATTATCATCAAACAAAAATAATATAACCGCATATTCAACAAAGTCATGATTATTTTGAATTTAATAATATTTACTCAAAATGGTGAAAGAATTTAAAATTGAATTTTGAATTCAAATTGATTTGGAAGTGATTTGGGTTAAATATGGAAAACTTTTGAAAAGGGAATCTTTAATATAAAAATTATTTTGAATATAATATGGTTTGTTAAGGTTCCGAAATTAAAAATGATTTGAATTTGAGTTCAAGAATTGAAGTTGAATTCTATTTATATATAATTTGAAATTTTGGAAACCATGGTTCAAAAGGATTATACAGGTTATATAATAAATGGATTTTAAACCATTTTTGAAGTATTTTAAATGAATTATTTTTGGGTTTAAATTTAACTCAAATAGAACTTGCGGAGGATACAGCAGTTCGCTGATTTTCCAATGTATACTTTGAAAGGTTATAACTTGAGTAAATTAGATCGGATTTTTCCGAAACGAAAAACATTTGTTTTCAAACGATAATAGCTTTCATATTAAGAAAGGATTTCTAGTTTTTGTTGAAAGGATTTCAATTTATGGGTGAATCAAATTGGAAATAGTTTTGAAAGCTATGAATGAATCTTTGTTAAAGATTGGTGAACCTTGCTCCAAATCTAAGAGGATCTTAAAGGGTAAATCTTTGTTTATAAGACTAAAGTGGAAATTTGTTTAAACCATTCAAAAGAAAAGGTTTTGGGATAAATGTTGTGACTTAACTAAGATCCCAATATATCCATATGTTTTTAAAACAAGCGCTCATTATTCAGTTTAGCGGGGAGAGGACTTTATGTCATAAAAACCATTCCGAATAAATGATACGACGAAATGAATAGCAATTGAAGACGGTGGTGAAGACGGGTATTTTCGAGAACGAAAGGATTACCTGTTGAATGTCTCTGCACTGAGTTGCTCCGGTATAGAGATCTCCATATGTGATGGGGAGTCCGATCGGGATTGTGAATACCTGGATTTGCAAGGGCATCTTTGAAGTGCCTTTGGTTCCATTCAGACCCAAAAGGGACTGTATGGACGTATGCCTGACGTTACACTTTGAGAGGTAAAGATGGTTTCTATCAAATACATTTCTGTTTGGTGGTGGAGAATTTATTCTCTTAGCTTAACACCCTTCTCTGAGACGTACGAGCTAAGAGGTTATGTAGTTGATGGGTACTAGTGATTTATTCCCAATTTGGTAACGTGGCATGCTAAGTGCTGATCATTTGTTGATCGAAGCATGGCTTTTCTATAAAGCGTAGCTTTGTGGGACGAGACTTCGTCGAGCCTCACACCTCGGAAATAGTCGAAACATGAAGGATGCTGCAAGGTTATGAGGGTCGTGCCCTTTAGGGTATGTGCATTTCCTTGTGGATAAAAAGTGGTATCATGGTATGGAGCCCAGATATTTAACTTATGTGGTTGTTGGAATTTGTTGGTGAATCCCGGGATAAAGGTCGGTGAAGATCGGGGATGGAATACTCATGACAGTTAGTTACCTTGTTACAGAGGTAACCCAGCCTTGTGTTGGCAAAGATCCGGTTAGGTTCTCGGGGTGTCCCTCCAGAGGTGTACCCATTCGGAAAGGAAGTTCCTTAGCCTCGGCCATTTGTTGGAAATCCAATCACCCAATACAAGCTCTTTACGATTGCAGATGTATAACCTACCATTCTTAAATGGTAGTCATAGCAGGCATAATATAATGGCACCTATGCTGACCAAGATTAATATTATACTTTCGAAATGTTTTTCGACGCTATGAACTAATAATAATCTCAAAGGATTTTGCGTACCATGCATGTTTGACTATCATAAGGAGAATTCTCCTCCAATTGTGCGATTGCATTGCGTGTGTGGTGGGAGGCCTTATGGTAGTTTCATTTACCAAAAAGCGTAGCGGATTTCATTTTTATTTCTTTTGTTCAAAAATAAACCTTTTTTATTTGCTCACACCAGTCCCAAGACTGACTTGAAGTTTATTGTTCCATTTCTAAACTCTGGGTGCCCACAATTTTCCACACGGGCAGCCTAGAGTTAGGTTATCCGATAGTCAGCTAGTAGATGTAGCTTTTGGCCATCTTTTGGAGTCTTTGGTTTGGCGATTGCATTGTCAACCGAGTTTTCTTAAGTTAACATGATGGAGGTTCTCGCTTCTGGTTTGAGATCTTTGGAGCTTGGCATTGAAGATATTGTCTTTCCGCTGCTGCTGCTTTGTTTTTCCACTGTTGTATCTATCTCTAATAATGTTGATCACTTCATATTGTATCAGATTGTTGTGTATCAATAAAATTATTCTTCTGTATCCGCTGTGTTGTTATCACCTAATTTTGTTATAAGTTCCGACGAATCGGATTTCAACGTTTGAATCTACGGCATTCGAATACAGGTGAAGTATGGATGTCGATTTTTAGAGCGTTGAAACCCGAATCGTCATATATATATTGTAAATAAATATTTAAAACATATTATCTATATATATAAGTTAAATCAAATCCTTATTAAATTTTATTATACTAATTATTATTAAATTAAATCTTACTATTACTAAATCTAATTTAAATATTATTTTATATATTTTAAAAATAATAAAGTTATAAGTAAAATTTTACAATTTAAATTTTTAAAACCTAACTTATATTTTAAAATTTCCAAAACATATAATTTTAAAAATCAAACTTTACACATATATTAAAATAAAATATTTATATTATATTCTAAAATCAATATTTATTAAAACACACTTTCTCTTCAATTTTTTTGGAAATCAATTAAAAATAGACCAACGGTGCCCCTGTATGATTTTCTAACTTATGGTAGTGATATGGATACTTATCATTTCAATCTGTAATAATTTAATATTTACGGGCATATATCATTTCAACCTGCAATCCCAAAATTTCAAAAATCAATAAAATCGCATGGATTTATCATTTCAACCCATAATGATTTTCCATAATCTATCATATCATTCAGGTTTGTATCATTTCAACCCATAGTGATTTCCTAAAATTAAGGAAACTTTCAAAGTGAGAAATAATAAAATAATTACAAGCATATATAATCATTAAAAATTTAAATTTAACATATATATATGTATATATATGTATATATATATGGACTAACAGATTATGGTGTCATAAGTCAATTAATATAGGTAAACAATTGCAGACGATAAGATATCATAATCAACAATCAAATTACAAACAAATTCAAATTTGACAATATTTTTAAATTGTCATTTTATGTGAATTAAACTTTCTAGCATATAAATGCCAATCATGAGTTATCGCTCACCGTCCGTGGCTAGAGGAATCTGACAATCATGAATTCGAAGAAAACAAATATTTATACTATATATATTATTGTCTTAAAAGCTTGGCTGCTTGGTTAGCTATTGTCTTGAACAAATTTTTTCCAAATGCTCATAGATGCAGGCATTGCAGGATTAGTTTATATCCTTTCGAAGCAGCAATAAATGCAAGAGCAATGCCAGTTTAACAAAACTGTTCTTTCCATGCTCATTCTAATATATATACTATAATAATCTGTAACGATCCCGAATTTTAATTAATTTTAAACTGATAATTTATATTAATTTTTGAATAAAAATTGTGAATTATTTTCTAAATTAATCAAATATAGAAAAATACACCTATGTAATTCCTTTGATATGTATTTATTTTCAATCCATTGTCTTTTAAATAATACGTATAAATACAAACATAAAATATGTACACAAGACAAAAATCTAAGTACAAACAACTAAAATAAGACAAAGAAAATAGGCAGCCTGTAGAGTAACTAAATAAACAAATGAAGACAAGCATCTAGGCTATAAACAAAAGCATAGCAAATAAAATACTTGTACCTGATATTGTATAAACAAACTATCAGCCAACAAAAGATAAGATAAAGTATGAAGACATGGGCTAAGCATGGAAACAAGGTACTAAAGCATTTAATGCTAGCTCAAAACAAAGTCAATTCGAGTTTGCTTAGGATCCTTTTAGCCACCATATTGTATAAACAAATCTCTGGTATGGTTTGTACAAAATAAAATAATACATCTCAACCATGCTTATTAAACAAAATAGTATTACTTTGTACAAATAACATCACCCTGTATAAAGTTGTAACCCCTATACACATCTCCTTTATATCAGCCTTCCCTATCTCAGTCTCGTTCAACAAAGCTAAGAAAAGAATCTGAAATGATATCATCTTAAAACTAAAACACAATTCAACAAATTCATCTTAAAGCCAGAGAATCAAGGAAGCAAAGTTTCAATGGGAAAAAAAAACAAATCCTATTTCAATAAAAAGCTTTGTCACTTTGCTAAAAACTGTGAGTAACATCACATTTCAATTTTAAGTATCTATTATCTATTGCATATTAATTTCTGGAAATGGAATATATTTTTGAGTGAGTAGCAGTTAGTTTTTTTCTTTTTCTTGAAAATATGTTAACCTTGCTCTGTGAATATCTGCTTGAATCAGTGCTTCTTCTCTGCTTAGTCTCCGAGTCTCAATACAACAAGAAAAATTCAAATTCTTCTTTTATAATCAATATTAGGCTTTAGTTTCAAAACAAAACAAATGTGTTTAAGAATGAATTGTGATATAAAAATAGTTTCATGAAGAGTAAACATATACAGGATGAACAACTCAAGTTCTACAAAGAAAATTTCAAAATTTAATAAAATTCGAACCTAACGATTTGCAAATTCGAATACGTATCTTGAATCCTTATTGGAAAATGAGATTTTTAAGCTCAGTTTGATGATTTTTACGAGAGTGGGTTAAGAGTGGTTCGACGATGAATAAAAAATGATTTTTTGTAAATTTCTGGAGATACAAGAAATCTGAAATGATGAAAATTGTTGTATAGCTAGCTTGATGATTCTCGAGTATAAGAAAAATATTAGGAAAAAATCCTAATGCAAGGAGGTTGGGGGCGAAAATGATTTAGGGTTTTATCCCTGTGTTTTTGCCGATCGATTCTCGAGGCAATGGTGCAATCTATGTCGCATCGGTCCAGATAGGGTTGATGGGTGGCGGTGAGTGGTCGATAGGGGAAGCTCGTAGCGAAGGCGCGTGGGTTCTGTTACTGTGTAGCGGCGGTATGAGGTGGTTTCAGGTTTGAGGGTGTTTCCAGTTCATGGGTTCCAGTTTTGAATGGGTGGCTCGATTTTAATTCGAGACAAGTTTGGGTATTTTGATGATTGGAGAGGGTCGTAGGGGTGATAGTCAACGTGCCGAAGGTTCGCCTGGGGTCGGAGTCGCCTCCGTTGCTCGTGCACGTGCGTGCGGTATCATCAGTTCCTGATGATGTTGAAGTTTGGGGGAAAACGGAGGTAACTCGAAGTATTTCTCGTGGAAATCGAGTGCAGACTCCAGTGTGTGAGTGGGTTACCGGGCCTCAAAGTTTTAACTGTTGCAATTAAAGTTTTAAACTTGAGAAAAAAAAGCGAGAAGCAGAAGAAGTTGTGTACGGGAAGACTCAAGGTCGAGTGCATGAGAACGAGTTATAGACTCGAAGCAGGTAGTCGTATTGCTCAGGCTTGGTGTTTTGTCTTGCCGAAGTAAACGATACCAGCTCTGGTTTTGTTTTAAACCAAATTTCAAAATTTTAACAAAGCTCAAATTTGGTTAACATCGGAAGTTTAAATATAAATCCGAGTTTAGTTTGTAAACTTAGATTTTAATAAATGAATTTTGGGTTTTTATTTAAAATTTGTTTGATGATTTCAAAGTGTTAAATGAAGTCAAGGTGGAAGTTTGAGAAAATGGAAGGAAAGTAAGTCAAATTTGTATAGCCTGGGTTTAAGTAAATTTAAATTCCAATTTTTGAAAGAAAGGAAGTTTATAAATTTAAATATTGTAAATAAGTTTAAATATTTTGAATTTAAGGGAAATTTGATTTAAATCCCTTCATAAAAAAGAAAATTTGAAAGAAATGTTTTTAAACATATTGAAAGTGAAAATTTAAGCACTAATAAAAATAAGTTTACTTTGAGAAATGAAGATTTAAGATTTTATATTCATTAACCATTGATCAAATAATTTGAAATCAATTAAAGTTAATTAATTATGATTGATGACCATGTAATTTAAATTAATCAGATAATTAATTGAGCCTACTTATGGATGTTTGAATTCTACTAATGTTGAATTGTTTGATACCCGTGATGTTGATGCTTTGAGATATGTCTTGATTTGTGTTATGATCTGAAATGTAATTTATTTATCTGAGATAAATGTAATTATTATCATCTGTGATATATATATCTGTGTTCTATGAATAAAAGACAAGCGTTGTGGTTTATACCGCTTATCAAATAAATTTCTGTATTTGATCTGTGATGGTTGAATGATGTTGCACTATTGTGTTAAACCCCTGGACCACACTATACACACACAATTATGGATTTCACGAGGAAATCAGTTAAGTCGCAGATTTTTGAAATAGTTTGAATGTGAATTTTTAAATTCAAATGTTTTGGAAATGGAATCGGAATAAATGTGAAAAGCTTTTGGAATGGAATTTCAAGATAAAATTTATTTTTAAAATTACTTGATTAAGTTTTGGAAATTTAAATAATTTGATTCAAACTTAGATTCAAGATTTGAAATTGAATTATATGATTTGAAATTAGGCATTAAAGATGTTATACCAGTTATATGTGGATTAAACTATTTTTTTTAGTATTGATCCGAGAATGTGAATAAAATTCAAAGGGTTTAACTCGTATAAATATAATTGGATTTTTCTGAAACAAAAACTGTTTGTTTTCAAATAATAAAAGCTTTCACAAAAGAAATAAACTTCCAATTTGTTTTAGAAGGATTTCAACATTGAAATGAAAATGATTTTCCAAGTTATGGAAACGATTTGAAAGCTATAAATTAAATCTTTAATTTAAAGATTTTAAACGAGTAACTCCAATTAAGATGAAATTGTTTTGAAATGCAGGAATGAATCTTTGTGAAACTAGGTGAACTTTATGTGGTAAATCTTTTGTTTAAAAGATTTGAAAAGGCAATTGGTTTAAACCATTTGAAAGAAAGTTTGAATTATTAAGTTGTGACTTAATTGAAATCCCATATCCATATGTTTTAAATATTGCGCTCACTATTCGGTTTAGCCGGGAAAGGACCTTTGTGTCGTATAACCCATTCCGAATATGTGATCCGACGTTATGGATAGCATTTGAAGACCGATGATGAAGACCGGGTATTTGCGAAAGCGATAGGATGACCTATCGATTGTCTCTGCACCGAGTCGCACCGGTATAGAGATTCCCTAAGTGATGGGAAGTCCGATCGGGATTGTAAATACCCGGATTGCAAGGACTTCTTTGGAAGTGCCTTCGGTTCTGTTCGATCCCAGAACAGGCTTGTATGGATTGTATGTCAGACATTACAAGTTGAGATATAAAGCTGATTTCTTTCAAATATATTTTTGTTGGTGGCGGAGAATTTATTTTCTTAGCTTAACACCCTTCTCTGAGACATACGAGCTGAGAGGTTATGTAGTTGATGGTTATCAGCGATATATTCCCAATTTGGTAATGTGACATGTTGAGTGTTGCTGTGAAATGATCATTGTTTGATCATTTGTGATATGATCATTTGTTTTATCATTTATCTTTGTGATCATTACTTTGATCATTTTTTGACCCAAAGCATGGCTTTGTACCAAAGCGTGGCTTTGTGAACGAGACTTCGTCGGACCTCACACCCCAGAATGGTCAAAACAGGAAAGATGCAGCAAGGTTATTGGGGGTAGCACCCCTTAGGGTATGTGCGTTTCCTTCTGGATAGAAGTGGTATCATGGTATGGAGCCCAGATACTTAACTTATATTGACATCGCAGATATATATATTACTTTGTGATTTGTTGCTGGGGCCCCGGTTAAAGGTTGGTTACAACTGGGAGATGGCATACTCGTGTCAGTAGTTACCCAGTTAGGGGTAACCCGGCCTTGTGTTGGCAGAGATCCGGTTTGGTTCTCGGGAACGTCCTTCTAGAGGCGTTCTCATGTGGCAATGGGAAGTTCCTTGGCCTGACCGTTTGTTGGAAATCCAAAGAAACAATACGAGCCTTGTATGGTATTAGTTGTAGAACCTGCCATCTAATATGGTAGCTATAGTAGGCATAATATAATGGTACCTATGCTGGCTAAGATTTATATTCTACTTTCGAAATGTTTTTCTACGCTATGAACTAATAATAATCTCAAAGGATTTTGCGTACCATGCATGTTTGACTATCATAAGGAGAATTCTCCTCCAAGTGTGCGATTGCATTGTGTGTGTGGTGGGAGGCCTTATGGTAGTTTCATTTACCAAAAAGCATAGCGGATTTCATTTTTATTTCTTTTGTTCAAAAATAAACCTTATTTATTTGCTCACACCAGTCCAAAGACTGACTTGGAGTTTATTGTTCCCTTTCTAAACTCTGGGTGCCCATAATTTTCCACACGGGCTGCCTAGAGTTAGGTTATCCGATAGTCAGCTAGTAGATGTAGCTTTTGGCCATCTTTTGGAGTCTTTGGTTTGGCGATTGCATTATGCACCGAGTTTTCTTAAGTTAACATGACGGAGGTTCTCGCTTCTGGTTTGAGATCTTTGGAGCTTGGCATTGAAGATATTGTCTTTCCGTTGCTGCTGCTTTGTTTTTCCACTGTTGTATCTATCTCTAATAATGTTGATCACTTCATATTGTATCAGATTGTTGTGTATCAATAAAACTATTCTTCTGTATCCGCTGTGTTGTTATCACCTAATGTTGTTATAAGTTCCGACGAATCGGATTTCAACGTTTGAATCTACGACATTCGAATACAGGTGAAGTATGGATGTCGATTTTTCGAGCGCTGAAACCCGAATCGTCATATATATATTGTAAATAATTATTTAAAACATATTATCTATATATATAAGTTAAATCAAATCCTTATTAAATTTTATTATACTAATTATTATTAAATTAAATCTTACTATTACTAAATCTAATTTAAATCTTATTTTATATAATTTAAAAATAATAAAGTTAAATGTAAAATTTTATAATTTAAATTTTCAAAACCTAACTTATATTTTAAAATTTCCAAAACAAATAATTTTAAAAATCTAAACTTTACATATATATTAAAATAAAATATTTATATTATATTTTAAAATCAATATTTATTAAAACCCACTTTCTCTTCAATTTTTTTGGAAATCAATTAAAAATAGACCAACGGTGTCCCTATATGATTTTCTAACTTATGGTAGTGATATGGATACTTATCATTTCAATCTGTAATAATTTAATATTTACGGGCATATATCATTTCAACCTGCAATCGCAAAATTTCAAAAATCAATAAAATCGCATGGATTTATCATTTCAACCCATAACGATTTTCCATAATCTATCATATCGTTCAGGTTTGTATCATTTCAACCCATATTGATTTCCTAAAACTAAGGAAACTTGCAGAGTGAGAAATAATAAAATAATTACAAGCATATATAATCATTAAAAATTTAAATTTAATATATATATATATGTATGTATATGTATGTATGTATATAGACTAACAGATTATGGTGTCATAAGTCAATTAATAAAGGTAAACAACTGCAGACGATAAGATATCATAATCAACAATCAAATTAAAAAAAATTCAAATTTAACAATATTTTTAAATTGTCATTTTATGTGAAATAAACTTACTAGCATATAAATGTCAATCATGAGTTATCGCTCACCGTCCGTGGCTAGATCTTAAAAGCTTGGCTGCTTGGTTAGCTATTGTCTTGAACAAATTTTTTCCAAATGCTCATAGATGTAGGCATTGCAGGATTAGTTTATATCCTTTCGAAGCAGCAATAAATGCAAGAGCAATGCCAGTTTAACAAAACTGTTCTTTCCATGCTCATCTAATATATATACTTTAATAATCTGTAACGATCCCGAATTTTAATTAATTTTAAATTGATAATTTATATTAATTTTTGAATAAAAATTGTGAATTAATTTGTAAATTAATCAAATTTAGAAAAATACACCTATGTAATTCCTTTGATATGTATTTATTTTCAATCCATTGTCTTTTAAATAATATGTATAAATACAAACATAAAATATATACACAAGACAAAAATCTACGTACAAACAAATAAATCAAGACAAAGAAAATAGGCAGCCTGTAGAGTAAGTAAATAAACAAATGAAGACAAGCATCTAGGCTATAAACAAAAGCATAGCAAATAAAATACTTGTACCTGATATTGTATAAACAAATTATCAGCCAACAAAAGATAAGATAAAGTATGAAGACATGGGCTAAGCATGGAAACAAGGTACTAAAGCATTTAATGTTAGCTCAAAACAAAGTCAATTCGAGTTTTCTTAGGATCCTTTCAGCCACCATATAGTGTAAACAAATCTCTGGTATGGTTTGTACAAAATAAAATAATACATCTCAACCATGCTTATTAAACAAAATAGTATTACTTTGTACAAATAACATCACCCTCTATAAAGTTGTAGCCCCTATACACATCTCCTTTATATCAGCCTTCCCTATCTCAGTCTCGTTCAACAAAGCTAAGAAAAGAATCTGAATTGATATCATCTTAAAACTAAAACACAATTAACCAAATTCGGCTTAAAGACAGAGAATCAAGGAAGCAAAGTTTCAATGGAAAAAAAAACAAATCCTATTTCAATAAAAAGCTTTGTCACTTTGCTAAAAACTGTGAGTACCATCACATTTCAATTTTAAGTATCTATTATCTGTTGCATATTAATTTTTGGAAATGGAATATATTTTTGAGTGAGTAGCAGTTAGTTTTTTTTCTTTTTCTTGAAAATATGTTAACATTGCTATGTGAATATCTTCTTGAATCAGTGCTTCTTCTCTGCTTAGTCTCAGAGTCTCAATACAACAAGAAAAAATAAAATTCTTCTTTTCTAATCAATATTAGGATTTAGTTTCAAAACAAAATAAATGTGTTTAAGAATGAATTGTGATATAAAAATAGTTTCATGAAGAGTAAACATATACAGGATGAACAACTCAAGTTCTACAGAGAAAATTTCAAAATTTAATAAAATTCGAACCTAACGATTTGCAAATTCGAATATGTATCTTGAATCCTTATTGGAAAATGAGATTTTTAAGCTCAGTTTGATCATTTTTATGAGAGTGGGTTAAGAGTGGTTCGACGATGAACAAAAAATGATTTTTTGTAAATTTCTGGAGATACAACAAATCTGAAATGATGAAAATTATTGTATAGCTAGCTTGATGATTCTCGAGTATAGGAAAAATATTAGGAAAAAATCCTAATGCAAGGAGGTTGGGGGCGAAAACGATTTAGGGTTTTATCCCTGTGTTTTTGCCGATTGATTCCCGAGGCAATGGTGCAATCTATGTCGCATCGGTCCAGATAGGGTTGATGGGTGGCGGTGAGTGGTCGATAGGGGAAGCTCGTGGCGAAGGCGCGTGGGTTCTGTTACTGTGTAGCGGCGGTATGAGGTGGTTTCAGGTTTGAGGGTGTTTCCAGTTCGTGGGTTCCAGTTTTGAATGGGTGGCTCGATTTTAATTCGAGGCAAGTTTGGGTATTTTGATGACTGGAGAGGGTCGTAGGGGTGATAGTCAACGTGCCGGAAGGTTCGCCTGGGGTCGGAGTCGGCTCCGTTGCTGGTGCACGTGCACACGGTATCATCAGTGCCTGATGATGTTGAAGTTTGGGGGAAAACGGAGGAAACTCAAAGTATTTCTCGTGGAAATCGAGTGCAGACTCCAGTGTGTGAGTGGGTTACCGGGCCTCAAAGTTTTAACTGTTGCAATTAAAGTTTTAAACTTGAGAAAAAAAAAGAGAGAAGCAGAAGAAGTTGTGTACGGGAAGACTCGAGGTCGAGTACGTGAGAACGAGTTATAGACTCGAAGCAGGTAGTCGTATTGCTCAGGTTTGGTGTGATGTTTTGCCGAAGTAAACGATACCAGCTCTGGTTTTGTTTTAAACCAACTTTCAAAATTTTAACAAAGCTCAAATTTGGTTAACATCAGAAGTTTAAATATAAATCCGAGTTTAGTTTGTAAACTTAGATTTTAATAAATGAATTTTGGGTTTTTATTTAAAATTTGTTTGATGATTTCAAAGTGTTAAATGAAGTCAAGGTGGAAGTTTGAAAAAACGGAAGGAAAGTAAGTCAAATTTGTATAGCCTGGGTTTAAGTAAATTTAAATTCCAATTTTTGAAAGAAAGGAAGTTTATAAATTTAAATATTGTAAATAAGTTTAAATATTTTGAATTTAAGGGAAATTTGATTTAAAATCCCTTCATAACAAAGAAAATTTGAAAGAAACGTTTTTAAACATATTGAAAGTGAAAATTTAATCACTAATAAAAATAAGTTTACTTTGAGAAATGAAGATTTAAGATTTTATATTCATTAACCATTAATCAAATAATTTGAAATCAATTAAAGTTAATTAATTATGATTGATGACCATCTAATTTAAATTAATCAGATAATTAATTGAGCCTTCTTATGGATGTTTGAATTCTACTAATGTTGAATTGTTTGATACCCTTGATTTTGATGCTTTGAGATATGTCTTGATTTGTGTTATGATATGAAATGTAATTTATTTATCTGAGATAAATGTAATTATTATCTGTGATATATATATCTGTGTTCTATGAATAAAAGATAAGCGTTATGGTTTATACCGCTTATCAAATAAATTTCTGTATTTGATCTGTGATGGTTGAATGATGTTGCACTATTGTGTTAAACCCCTGGACCACACCATACACACACAATTATGGATTTCACGAGGAAATCAGTTAAGTCACAGATTTTTGAAATAGTTTGAATGTGAATTTTTAAATTCAAATGTTTTGGAAATGGAATCGGAATAAATGTGAAAAGCTTTTGGGATGGAATTTCAAGATAAAATTTATTTTTAAAATTACTTGATTAAGTTTTGGAAATTTAAATAATTGATTCAAACTTAGATTCAAGATTTGAAATTGGATTATATGATTGAAATTAGGAATTAAAGATGTTATACCATTATATATGGATTAAACTATTTTTTTTAGTATTGATCTGAGAATGTGAATAAAATTCAAAGGGTTTAACTCGTATAAATATAATTAGATTTTTCTGGAACGAAAACTGTTTGTTTTCAAATAATAAAAGCTTTCACAAAAGAAATAAACTTCCAATTTATTTTAGAAGGATTTCAACATTGAAATGAAAATGATTTTCCAAGTTATGGAAACGATTTGAAAGCTATAAATTAAATCTTTAATTTAAAGATTTTAAACGAGTAACTCCAATTAAGATGAAATTGTTTTGAAATGCAGGAATGAATCTTTGTGAAACTAGGTGAACTTTATGTGGTAAATATTTTGTTTAAAAGATTTGAAAAGGCAATTGGTTTAAACCATTTGAAAGAAAGTTTGAATTATTAAGTTGTGACTTAATTGAAATCCCATATCCATATGTTTTAAATATTGCGCTCACTATTCGGTTTAGCCGGGAAAGGACCTTTGTGTCGTATAACCCATTCCGAATATGTGATTCACGTTATGGATATAATTTGAAGACCGGTGATGAAGACCGGGTATTTGCGAAAGCGATAGGATGACCTATCGATTGTCTCTGCACCAAGTCGCGCCGGTATAGAGATTCCCTATGTGATGGGAAGTCCGATCGGGATTGTGAATACCCGAAGTGCAAGGACTTCTTTGGAAGTGCCTTCGGTTTTGTTCGAACCCAAAACAGACTTGTATGGATTGTATGTCAGACATTACAAGTTGAGATATAAAGCTGATTTCTTTCAAATATATTTCTGTTGGTGGCGGAGAATTTATTTTCTTAGCTTAACACCCTTCTCTGAGACGTACGAGCTCAGAGGTTATGTAGTTAATGGTTATCAGCGATATATTCCCAATTTGGTAATGTGACATGCTGTGTGTTGCTGTGAAATGATCATTGTTTGATCATTTGTGATATGATCATTTGTTTAATCATTTATCTTTGTGATCATTACTTTGATCATTTGTTGACCCAAAGCATGGCTTTGTACCAAAGCGTGGCTTTGTGGAGGAGACTTCGTCGAACCTCACACCCCGGAATGGTCAAAACAGGAAAGATGCAGCAAGGTTATTGGGGGTAGCACCCCTTAGGGTATGTGCATTTCCTTTTGGATAGAAGTGGTATCATGGTATGGAGCCCAGATACTTAACTTATGTTGATATCGCATATATATATATATATATATATATATATATATATATTACTTTGTGATTTCTTGATGGGGCCTCGGTTAAAGGTTGGCTACAACCGGGAGATGGCATACTCGTGTCAGTAGTTACCCAGTTAGGGGTAACCCGACCTTGTGTTGGCAGAGATCCGGTTTGCTTCTCGGGAACGTCCTTCCAGAGGCGTTCTCATGTGGCAATGGGAAGTTCATTGGCCTGACCGTTTGTTGGAAATCCAAAGAAACAATACGAGCCTTGTACGGTATTAGTTGTAGAACCTGCCATCTAATATGGTAGCTATAGTAGGCATAATATAATGGTACCTATGCTGGCTAAGATTTATATTCTACTCTTGAAATGTTTTTCTACACTCTGCACTAATAATAATAATCAAATGATTTGATTTTACGTAGTAAGCATCTTTGACTGTCATAAGAAGAAATCTCCCCTAAGTCTGCGTTTGCATTGTGTGTGTGGTGGGAGGTCTTATGGTAGTCTCATTTCTAAAAGCATTGCAAATTGACTTCAAAAATTTTTGTTGATAGTTTTTAAAGATAAACTGTTTTTGTTGCTCACACATGTCCCATGACTGATCCGGAGTTTATTGTTTCTTTCCTAAACTCTGGGTGCTCAAAATTTTTCTACACGAGCAGTTTAGAGTTGGGTTTTTCAGATAGTTAGGTTCAGTGAATTATCTGGAGCTAGTTCAGTCTTTGGATGTGGACGAGACTTGCTTGTCTTTGCGTATCGTGATGTAGAAACAAGCTGCTGCTGCTGGAGTTCTCTTTTGAAGACTATCTTAGAGTTATATTGTTCCGCTGCTAGATGTTATCTATTTTCCTTTTTCCGCTGCTATTTTATTGTATCATATCTCTGATGTACATTGATATCTATTGGATCATTTGTTGTATAAGATATTATATCAAAGCTGTATATCAATGTTTTATTCTTTTATTCCGCTGTGTTGTTTACTTAATGTTGTTATAAGCTCCGGCGAATCGGATTTGAACGGTCGAATCTACGACATTCGAGTACGATGTAAAGTATGGATGTCGATTTTCGAGCGCGTAAAATCTCGTTCGTCACAAGTGGTATCAGAGCTAAGGTTGAACTTTAGCTCAGGAGTATAACACATTAAGTAACTCATTAGAGATAGGATGAAGTAAATCCTAGAATGAGCAATCCTTAAGATATCCGTTCGAATGCCTCGGTAAATTCTCTTGCTATCCACTGATAGTGAGTATGAGTGCAAGAAGAAAATGAGATAGGGGATAGGGAAATACAACTATAAATGGTCAATACCCTGCAACAGTGGAAACAATCTTTCTTAATCAAATTTTCTTTGACTCGTTCTAAATTCTTTTGATTGCTTCGTAACAGCTCCAGAAAGTAGTTTCGGTGTGATGATGGCTCTACGAATCGTTGTAGAAAACCCTTACTTCGTATTTCATCGGTTTCTTATCAGCTTTCCGTTTTAAACTTTAATGAATTAGAAATTTGAAATTATGAATTTTAAATAAATTGGAAATTTTAAATTGAGTTAAATTGGTTAATAGAATATGAAGCTAAATTTGAATTGTATCAATAAAGCGATTTCGTTTAGAACCAAATTTGAAATTTATTGTAATTTCATGGGTAGATCGAAGTCCGAAGAGAGACAAGTTGTATATACCCTATAGTATAAGTATTCCGACTTGAGATTGGAATCCATATCTGATGTTTGGAAATTGTGGAAGATTAAATCCATTTATCTATTATTTGGGTCTCAATATAATCTACGAACGGTTAGTTATCCCTTCGAACTAACCAATACCACTGCATATTTCGTAGATTCGATAACCCGAGTATCTTGTGAAGTGTTAAATAGATTCGTTCTCGTATCTATTATTGATATTCTGATTTGGTAAGCCAAATGCAGAATAGATATTCAGTTTGATTGGATGAAACATTCTTCATCTTTATTATTTTCGTGCCTGCGAATTTCGAGGACGAAATTCTTTTAAGGGGGAAGTCTGTAACGATCCCGAATTTTAATTAATTTTAAATTGATAATTTATATTAATTTTTGAATAAAAATTGTGAATTAATTTGTAAATTAATCAAATTTAGAAAAATACACCTATGTAATTCCTTTGATTATTTATTTTCAATCCATTGTCTTTTGAATAATATGTATAAATACAAACATAAAATATGTAACAAGGCAAAAATCTAAGTACAAACAAATAAAACAAGACAAAGAAAATAGGCAGCCTGTAGAGTAAGTAAATAAACAAATGAAGAGAAGCATCTAGGCTATAAACAAAAGCATAGCAAATAAAATACTTATACCTGATATTGTATAAACAAATTATCAGCCAACAAAAGATAAGATAAAGTATGAAGACATGGGCTAAGCATGGAAACAAGGTACTAACGCATTTAATGCTAGCTCAAAACAAAGTCAATTCGAGTTTGCTTAGGATCCTTTCAGCCACCATATTGTATAAACAAATCTCTGGTATGGTTTGTACAAAATAAAATAATACATCTCAACCATGCTTATTAAACAAAATAGTATTACTTTGTGCAAATAACATCACCCTGTATAAAGTTGTAACCCCTATACATATCTCCTTTATACCAGCCTTCCCGATCTCAGTCTCGTTCAACAAAGTTATGAAAAGAATCTGAAATGATATCATCTTAAAACTAAAACACAATTCAACAAATTCAGCTTAAAGCCAGAGAATCAAGGAAGCAAATTTCAATGTGAAAAAAAAAACCAAATCCTATTTCAACAAAAAGCTTTGTCACTTTGCTAAAAACTGTGAGTAACATCACATTTCAATTTTAAGTATCTATTATCTGTTGCATATTAATTTCTGGAAATGGAATATATTTTTGAGTGAATAGCAGTTTGTTTTTTTCTTTTTCTTGAAAATATGTTAACATTGCTCTGTGAATATCTGCTTGAATCAGTGCTTCTTTTCTGCTTAGTCTCAGAGTCTCAATACAACAAGAAAAATTCAAATTCTTCTTTTCTAATCAATATTAGGCTTTAGTTTCAAAACAAAATAAATGTGTTTAAGAATGAATTTGTGATATAAAAATAGTTTCATGAAGAGTAAACATGTACAGGATGAACAACTCAAGTTCTACAGAGAAAATTTCAAAATTTAGTAAAATTCGAACCAACGATTTGCAAATTCGAATACGTATCTTGAATCCTTATTGGAAAATAATATTTTTAAGCTCAGTTTGATGATTTTTACGAGAGTGGGTTAAGAGTGGTTCGACGATGAACAAAAAATGATTTTTTGTAAATTTCTGGAGATACAACAAATCTGAAATGGTGAAAATTGTTGTATAGCTAGCTTGATGATTCTCGAGTATAGGAAAAATATTAGGAAAAAATCCTAATGCAAGGAGGTTGGGGGCGAAAACGATTTAGGGTTTTATCCCTGTGTTTTTGCCGATCGATTCTCGAGGCAATGGTGCAATCTATGTCGCATCGGTCCAGATAGGGTTGATGGGTGGCGGTGAGTGGTCGATAGGGGAAGCTCGTGGCGAAGGCGCGTGGGTTCTGTTATTGTGTAGCGGCGGTACGAGGTGGTTTCAGGTTTGAGGGTGTTTCCAGTTCGTGGGTTCCAGTTTTGAATGGGTGGCTCGATTTTAATTCGAGGCAAGTTTGGGTATTTTGATGACTGGAGAGGGTCGTAGGGGTGATAGTCAACGTGCCGGAAGGTTCGCCTGGGGTCGGAGTCGCCTTCGTTGTTGGTGCACGTGCACGTGGTATCATCAGTGCCTGATGATGTTGAAGTTTAGGGGAAAACGGAGAAAACTCGAGGTATTTCTCGTGGAAATCGAGTGCAGACTCCAGTGTGTGAGTGGGTTACCGGGCCTCAAAGTTTTAACTGTTGCAATTAAAGTTTTAAACTTGAGAAAAAAAAGCGAGAAGCAGAAGAAGTTGTGTACGGGAAGACTCGAGGTCGAGTGCGTGTGAACGAGTTATAGACTCGAAGCGGGTAGTCGTATTGCTCAGGTTTGGTGTTATGTCTTGCCGAAGTAAACGATACCAGCTCTGGTTTTGTTTTAAACCAAATTTCAAAATTTTAACAAAGCTCAAATTTGGTTAATATCAGAAGTTTAAATATAAATCCGAGTTTAGTTTGTAAACTTAGATTTTAATAAATGAATTTTGGGTTTTTATTCAAAATTTGTTTGATGATTTCAAAGTGTTAAATGAAGTCAAGGTGGAAGTTTGAAAAATGGAAGGAAAGTAATTCAAATTTGTATAGCCTGGGTTTAAGTAAATTTAAATTCCAATTTTTGATAGAAAGGAAGTTTATAGATTTAAATATTGTAAATAAGTTTAAATATTTTGAATTTAAGGGAAATTTGATTTAAAATCCCTTCATAACAAAGAAAATTTAAAAGAAATGTTTTTAAACATATTGAAAGTGAAAATTTAATCACTAATAAAAATAAGTTTACTTTGAGAAATGAAGATTTAAGATTTTATATTCATTAACCATTGATCAAATAATTTGAAATCAATTAAAGTTAATTAATTATGATTGATGACCATCTAATTTAAGTTAATCAGATAATTAATTGAGCCTACTTATGAATGTTTGAATTCTACTAATGTTGAATTGTTTGATACCCCTGATGTTGATGCTTTGAAATATGTCTTGATTTGTGTTATGATCTGAAATGTAATTTATTTATCTGAGATAAATGTAATTATTATCGTCTGTGATATATATATTTGTGTTCTATGAATAAAAGATAAGCGTTATGGTTTATACCGCTTATCAAATAAATTTCTGTATTTGATCTGTGATGGTTGAATGATGTTGCACTATTGTGTTAAACCCCTGGACCACACCATACACACACAATTATGGATTTCACAAGGAAATCAGTTAAGTCGCAGATTTTTGAAATAGTTTGAATGTGAATTTTTAAATTCAAATGTTTTGGAAATGGAATCAGAATAAACGTGAAAATCTTTTGGAATGGAATTTCAAGATAAAATTTATTTTTAAAATTACTTGATTAAGTTTTGGAAATTTAAATAATTTGATTCAAACTTAGATTCAAGATTTGAAATTGAATTATATGATTTGAAATTAGGCATTAAAGATGTTATACCAGTTATATATGGATTTATTTTTAGTATTGATCTGAGAATGTGAATAAAATTCAAAGAGTTTAACTCGTATAAATATAATTGGATTTTTCAGAAACGAAAACTGTTTGTTTTCAAATAATAAAAGCTTTCACAAAAGAAATAAACTTCCAGTTTGTTTTAGAAGGATTTCAACATTGAAATGAAAATGATTTTCCAAGTTATGGAAACAATTTGAAAGCTATAAATTAAATCTTAATTTAAAGATTTTAAACGAGTAACTCCAATTAAGATGAAATTGTTTTGAAATCCAAGAATGAATCTTTGTGAAACTAGGTGAACTTTATGTGGTAAATCTTTTGTTTAAAAGATTTGAAATGGCAATTGGTTTAAACCATTTGAAAGAAAGTTTGAATTATTAAGTTGTGACTTAATTGAAATCCCATATCCATATGTTTTAAATATTGCGCTCACTATTCGGTTTAGTCGGGAAAGGACCTTTGTATCGTATAACCCATTCCGAAAATGTGATTCGACGTTTTGGATAGCATTTGAAGAACGGTGATGAAGACCGGGTATTTGCGAAAGTGATAGGATGACCTATCGATTGTCTCTGCACGGAGTCGCGCCGGTATAGAGATTCCCTAAGCGATGGGAAGTCCGATCGGGATTGTAAATACCCGAATTGCAAGGACTTCTTTGGAAGTGCCTTCGGTTCTGTTCGAACCCAGAACAGACTTGTATGGATTATATGTCATACATTACAAGTTGAGATATAAAGCTGATTTCTTTCAAATATATTTCTGTTGGTGGCGGAGAATTTATTTTCTTAGCTTAACACCCTTCTCTGAGACGTACGAGCTGAGAGGTTATGTAGTTGATGGTTATCAGCGATATATTCCCAATTTGGTAATGTGACATGTTGAGTGTTGCTGTGAAATGATCATTGTTTGATCATTTGTGATATGATCATTTGTTTGATCATTTATCTTTGTGATCATTACTTTGATCATTTGTTGACCCAAAGCATGGCTTTGTACCTAAGTGTGGCTTTGTGGAGGAGACTTCGTCGGACCTCACACCCCAGAATGGTCAAAACAGGAAAGATGCAGCAAGGTTATTGGGGGTAGCACCCCTTAGGGTATGTGCATTTCCTTCTGGATAGAAGTGGTATCATGGTATGGAGCCCAGATACTTAACTTATGTTGATATCGCAGATATATATATATATATATATATATATATATATATATATATATATATATATTACTTTGTGATTTGTTGATGGGGCCCTGGTTAAAGGTTGGCTACAACCGGGAGATGGCATACTCGTGTCAGTAGTTACCCAGTTAGGGGTAACCCGGCCTTGTGTTGGCAGAAATCCGGTTTGGTTCTCGGGAACGTCCTTCCAGAGGCGTTCTCATGTGGCAATAGGAAGTTCCTTGGCCTGACCGTTTGTTGGAAATCCAAAGAAACAATACGAGCCTTGTACGATATTAGTTGTAAAACCTGCCATTTAATATGGTAGTTATAGTAGGCATAATATAATGGTACCTATGCTGGCTAAGATTTATATTCTACTTTCGAAATGTTTTTCTACACTATGCACTAATAATAATAATCAAATGATTTGATTTTACGTAGTAAGCATCTTTGACTGTCATAAGGAGAAATCTCCCCCAATTCTGCGTTTGCATTGTGTGTGTGGTGGGAGGTCTTATGGTAGTCTCATTTCTAAAAGCATTGCGAATTGACTTTAAAATTTTTTGTTGATAGTTTTTAAAGATAAACTGTTTTTGTTGCTCACACCAGTCCCATGACTGATCCGGAGTTTATTGTTTCTTTCGTAAACTCTAGGTGCTCAAAATTTTTCTACACAAGCAGTTTAGAGTTGGGTTTTTCAGATAGTTAGGTTCAGTGAATTATCTGGAGCTAGTTCAGTCTTTGGATGTGGACGAGACTTGCTTGTCTTTGCGTATCGTGATGTAGAAACAAGCTGCTGCTGCTGGAGTTCTCTTTTGAAGACTATCTTAGAGTTATATTGTTCCGCTCCTAGATGTTATCTATTTTCCTTTTTCCGCTGCTATTTTATTGTATCATATCTCTGATGTATATTGATATCTATTGGATCATTTGTTGTATAGGATATTGTATCAAAGCTGTATATCAATGTATTATTCTTTTATTCCGCTATGTTGTTTACTTAATGTTGTTATAAGCTCCGGCGAATCGGATTTGAACGGTCGAATCTACGACATTCGAGTACGATGTAAAGTATGGATGTTGATTTTCGAGCGCGAAAAATCTTGTTCGTCACATAAACCCTTTTTTTAAAGAGGAAGTGAGGCGTTATGTGGAGTGGACGAGGCCGAAGGTGATCGAGCTGAGGGCTGCAGTGTTTGGTTTGTGGTGCGTATGAGGGAGAAATAGGTGGCAAGGCTTCCGAGGCTCAAAAACAACAATGGGCTGCATGTGAGGGGTATTATGCAGCAGCTTGTGAAACGACCCTGACTCGACCTTCGAAAATTGGCACCGAATACATCACTCGTATTCGAATGTCATAGATTTAAACGCCGAATCTGGTTCACGGGAGCTTATAACACATCAAGTACAACACAAAGCGGAAGAAAAATGAATATATCATATAACTCCAATGATACAATATCCAATGATATACAACAATGCTCACAAATACATATCAGAGATCTATAACAACACAGCAGAAACACAAAGGCACCAGTAGTGGAAATAACTTGAACTCCAAATGGAACTCCAATATCTGCAACTCCGTTGCCAAAACTCCAAAGCTAGAAAGGCTCCAAATCAAAAAGCGAGAACCACCATCATCAATGCTGAAGTGAAGTAGCTCGATCCGATGCGATTGACAAACCAAGAACTTCAAAGATCGAAGGCTATCGATTCTATATCTACTATTTGATTATCTGAAAAATCCAACTCTAGACTGCCCGTGTATAAAATTGTGGGCACCCAGAGTTTAGGAGGGGAACAATAAACTCCAGGTCAGTCATGGGACTAGTGTGAGAAAACAAAAACAGTTTTGTCTTTAAAACAAACAACAAAAGAATTTTAAAATTGAAATCTGCAATGCTTTTTGGAAAATGAAACTACCATAAGTTCTCCC
Organism: Allium cepa; assembly: GCA_030765085.1. Lineage (NCBI taxonomy): Eukaryota > Viridiplantae > Streptophyta > Magnoliopsida > Asparagales > Amaryllidaceae > Allium > Allium cepa. The sequence goes on along the minus strand of CM060945.1, from coordinate 992,369,143 downwards.
ACCGCACACATAATGCAAACACAGAATTGGAGGAGATTTCTCCTTATGATAGTCAAACATGCTTGATATGCAAAAACCATTTGATATTATTATTAGTGCATAGCAGAAAATATTTGCTAGTATAATATTAATCTTACCCAACATAGACATTTCGAACTATGCCTACTATAGCTACCATCTAAACAGTGGTGATCACCATAAGTAAATGGCAGGTTATACAACTAAAACCGTACAAGGCGCGTATTGGATGATTGGATTTCCAACAAATGGTCAGGCTAAGGAACTTCCTTCTGCCACTTGGGTACGCCTCTGGAGGGACATCCCAAGAACTTATCCAACTCTCTGCCAACACAAGGTCGGGTTACCTCTATAGCTAGGTAACTACTACACGAACATGCCATCCCTCGGTCGTTTGCGACCTTTATCCGAGAGCTCTCAACCACAAAGCAACCATAAAGTAATAGATTTGCAGTGACCACATGAGTTAAGTATCTGAGCTCCATACCTTGATACCACCCTTTTCCAGAAGGGAATGGCACACCCCAAAGGGCGCGACCCTCATAACCTTGCCGCATCTTTCCTGTTTCAGCCATTTCTGGGATGTGAGGTCCAGATACAGTCTCGTCCACAAAGCTACGCTTTACACAAAAGCCATGCTTTGATCAACGAATGATCACACAGTAGCACTCAGCATGCCACACTACCAAATTGGGAGTATATCACTGATAACTATCAATTATCAACTACATAACCTCTGAGCTTGTATGTCTCAAAGAAGGGTTTTAAGCTAAGAGAATAAATTCTCGCCACCAAACAGAAATGTATTTGATAGAGATCAGTTTTATATTGTAACGACCCGTATTTTTACGGATCGAAGGATCGTAGAATTGTTGTCATTAGGTTGTTAGTGTTTTTAAGTCGTTTGGAGCTTAAGTCGTCCAGAGATGAGTCGTCCAAGGTTAGGTCATGTCATAGCATAAGTCGGTGGAGCGACTTAAGGGATGGAGCGACCTAAGGAAAGTGAACGGCTTAAGGAGGTGAGCGACTTAAGAGATTAGACGACTTAGAGAAGTTAGTGGTAGTGGTTGCCGACTTAAGGGAAATAACGACTTAGGAGTTAACGGCTTAAGTTAGTAAACGACCTAAGGGATAGTGGTATAGGAGATAGGTCGGTTGAACGAGTTACCGACCTAAGGAAGATAGGTCGGTGAGGCGACTTAAGGTAGTTAGCGGCTTAGGTTGTGGACGAGATAAGGAAAGGGTGTTAGGCCACCGGGTCGCTAAGCCGTGTGTGTAGTTAGGTCGTAAGTCGCATGATGGCTTGAGTCGTTGAGTCGTGAGTCGGTAGGTTGTTAAGTCGTCCAGACGACTTAGGAAGGAACGCGGCTTGCATGTTAGGTCGCGTGTGTGTTGAGCCGTGTTTGTGTTAGGTCGCGTAGAGGCTTGAGTCGATAGGCCGTGGGGTTGATAAGTCGTAAGTCGTGGGGCCTTGTTAAGTCGTGACCGACTTAAGGGGGGGCGAACGACTTAAGGGTTTGGCCTATAAATATACGACCTTATCTCACTTTTTGGCACCGGATTTTGAAGCGACGAAGTGCTGCTATTTTGAGGGTTCGACTACAACACTTCTTCACTTCTTTTCTCCACTTTAATCTTATGCATCCATCCATCTAAATCGAAGATCCAAGAGCCAAAGTTGAAGATCTACATCCATCGAAGAGAGATTTCATCGTTTGAAGGGAAATCTTGTCGGATCAAGCTAGATCCTTCACTGTTCGGATCTGGAGTTTGTTGCTTTTGAGGTGTTTAGGTGATTCAGTGGGTGGTGGTTATCTCTCACACGGACCCAAAGGAGTACATTGGATCGGTGGCTTGTTTGTGTGTTAAAGATAGTGATTTCATGCATTTTCCTTAAGTCTGCATGTAGATCCATCGTTCATAAAGTTTTGATATCCACTTTACTACATGTTAACCTATGCTAGTTCATTCATCAAGATATTACTTAGAATCCAGGCTTGTTAGATTTGGACTCTTTATTTACGAAATTTCCATTATTGTTATAACTGTTTATTTAGATCTTATTTGAATGATTGATTACTTGGATTAATGATTGATCTGATTGATTGTTATAAATTAGTTGATTGATGATTTGATTTGGACAAGTTGGTCGAAGATGATTCAAAAGCTAAGTGGAAAGGCTCTTGAATAAGGAAAGCTGCTCGTGGCATATGAAGCGGATAATAAAGCTCGTATGGATAGATTTGATGATGATGTTGAGATGGGACTTTACTATGATGCGATGAGGCAAAGCATGATGTTGAGATGGGACTTTTCTATGATGCGATGAAGCAAAGCATGATGTGAGATAGCCTTGGTTTAATCCAGACGGGATCATCCCAAGCATGTTGATAACTCGGTGATATGGTTCGAGTTCGTTGATAATGGTTGGCTCAAGAGGCGCTTGAGCTAGTATGAGAATAGTCATCAAGGAGGATGACTAGGAGGCTGAGATTTCATCGTTGTTGAAGGTTCTAGCATGCTCAAAGCAAGAGTACGCTGGGCAGCTTCGATAGTCCCAAGACCAATAGTTGAAGGTCTAGTACTCTGGGAAGATTCGATAGTCCTAGGCACGAGTCACGATGACGTGCGGAGTTATGTCTAGAACCGGGGTTACCATTAGCCCTTGACGGACGGATGAAAGAATGAGACGGTCATTCAATTAACGGTGATATCGAAGCAATGATAACAGTGATAGCCAGAGTCATGGATGTTTGGTTGTATCATCATTCGGTCTCAAGAGCGGTGCTTTTTGGGTGCTTATCTGATCTTGGTTTAGGCCTTGGGGCTTTGTACTTGGAAAACATCGACCTTGACTCGAGTGATAATTGCTTTACTTTAATTGTTTGCTTTTCTATGTTTGTTTCTGCTTAGTGTGTCTGGGGGCTATCACTGTAGAAAGAGGTGGAGTGGGATGGTTGGGTTCCTATTCCTTTTTACCCCTTTATGCTCTTTTGGTATGTTTGATAGTTGATTTACTGTTCACTAGGACTTTTGTCTGACTCAAGGTTTTATGTTCAAATCTTATACCTTGGGCTATTCATCCATTTTGGGATGGGCAGACTAGGTAGCAGGTGACAGGTGTTGTTCTTACTGACCAACGCTGTTGACGACGAAGACGAGCTGGAGGCTTTTGCATATTGTTTTTCTTACTATATGTACTGGATGTTCCACTGCTTGTATGATTCTCTGAGTGTTATGTAGTGAGGCTTGATGTATTGACTATTCAGATGTTTGTATCAAATTGTTTTGTAGTGTATTGATGAGATTCTATTTAGTGAAGCTTCACTATATATATTTCTCTATTGTGTTTTATCCCTGCGCTGTGAGTAATACGATAGACTATTCTGTGTTTACCTTACCTTGATGATCATCCATGACTGCCGTCATGCCTTTCAGCGCACTATCTCCTTGTTCAAGTGCAGGAGTTAGGGGCGGTCGTCACATTTGGTATCAGAGCTTTGGTTAATCGATTTTAGCCAACGCTCGCTGACGTAACTACGTATGAGAGACGTAATTGTATTTTGATGGATGATTACTATATATAATATAGTAGCTTAGAAGGATTTGAACCTCTTATGCAGTTGTTTCTCAAGATTTACTAATCATTCTTTTATAGATATTAAGAATGAGTCGAAGAGGGGGACCAGCATTTAGGGAAGGCCGTGATTCTGAGGGGGCTGCTGATTATGCTGCTATGTTCGAGGCTATGATGACTTCGATCATGAAAAGAATACCAGCTCCAGGGCCATCAGTAGATGTTGGAGTTCAGGTTCAAGCCCCAAAACCAGTGGATTATGCTAAGTTGTGCAAAAACTATACTGCACTTGGAGGAAAGGTTTTCTTGGGGACAGAGTCAACCATAGAAGTTCAGAGGTGGATTGATGCTTGTAGAAGGATCTTTGGTGACTTGGGAATTGAGGATGCAACTAAGAGGAAGCTTGCATCAAGACAGCTTCAAGGAAGAGCTTCTGATTGGTGGAATTCTATCACCATTGATACTCCGGAGGAAGAGATCACTTGGGTGCAATTCCAAGCTAGATTTGAGGCTAAGTTCGTTTCTACAGCTCAGAAATCCGTTCTGTTTAAGAAATTTGTGGAGATCAAGCAAGGTGGAAGACCAGTTCTTGAGTATGTTTCTGAGTTTGAAGCTTTGTCCAAGTATGCTCGGTCGTATATTGAATCTCCCTATCAGAAGAATGAGAAGTTTGTGACAGGTTTGGACACTTATCTTGGGAGACAGTTGGTGGATCATCTGGACGATCCATTTGAGAAGCTTGTGGAGAAAGCTCTCAGGCACGAGAATCTGTTTCCTAAGGAAGGATCTGTTGTTGCTGTGACTAAGGAGGAATCTAAACCATAGCAGGGTGGAAACAAGAAGAGAAAGCAGCAGCAGCAGAAGGGTAAGGATGGCCAGAAGAAGCCGAAGGACGAAGTGACCTGCTACAATTGTCAGCAGAAGGGCCATTTCTCCAAAGATCGTATGAATCCAAAGGTGCCGGTGAAGTGCCACAACTGTGACAAGCTGGGGCATATCAGGAAGAATTGTCCGAAACCGAGGAAGGACAAGCAGATTGTGCAAGCTTATGCTTTGGGGGCTGTGCCATCGTCTTCGAAAGCTCCTACCGCCGAAGAAAAAGGAAAGAGTGTGGTGGTTCAAGATACTCTTTCCATTTGTGGTGTTCCAGTTAGAGTGTTATTTGATACTGGGGTGTCGCACTCTTTTGTTAGTGATGAACTTGTAGGCCGGTTGGGTTTGGAACCGGATATTGTTGATAGACCATTGGTTGTGACTAATCCAGTTGGGGGTTCGTCTTGTTTGTGTATGATATGCCGTGGTCTGGTTGTATCGAGTAATGATTGCTCTTTTGTTTGTGATTGTTTTGTTCTGAACTTTGCGGGGTTCGGAATTATTTTGGGTATGGACTGGCTTAGGAAGTATGCGGCAAGGGTTGATTGTAAGAGGATGGAGGTGACAGTCGAGAATGTGGAGGGGCGAAGGGTTGTGATACGATGTAAGCATGAAGAAGGCGTCTTCATGAGCTTCATGTACTCGCTAGATGTTCCACGGGATGGACTGTCATCAGTGCCTATTGTGAATGGATTTGAGGATGTTTTTGACGAGGTCAAAGGGTTACCGCTGCATAGAGAGATCGAGTTTCGTATCGATCTAGTTGAAGGAGCCAGACCTGTTGTGATGTCTCTTAGGCGAATGGCGCCTAGGGAACAACAAGAGTTGAAGGTGCAAGTTGATGACCTTTTACAGAAAGGATTCATTCGGCGTAGTGTGTCCGAATGGGGTGCACCAGTTGTGTTTGCAACCAGAGCGGATGGATCGTTGAGGTTGTGTGTGGATTATCGTGAGCTGAATAAAGTGACTAAGAAGAACAAGTATCCATTGCCGAGAATAGATGACTTGTTTGATCAGCTTCACGAAGCTAAGGTGTTTTCTCAGATGGATTTGGCAACGGGATTTCACCAATTAAGAGTGGCAAAGGATAGTGTGCCGAAGACTGCTTTTAGGACACCATCAGGTTTCTATGAGTGGTTAGTAATGCCATTCGGATTGACCAATGCACCAGCATATTTTGTGGATCTTATGAATAGAGTGTTCGGGGATCAGTTGAACAAGTTTGTACTTGTGTTCGTAGATGATATTTTGATTTATTCCAGAACTGAAGAAGAGCACAAGACGCACTTGCGTATTGTTTTGGAAACCCTGCGAAAACAGCTGAAGGCTAAGTTTTCGAAGTGTCACTTCTGGAAGAGCGAAGTGAGGTTCTTAGGCCATATTATCTCTGGAAGTGGAATAGCGGTTGATCCCGCCAAGTTGGCAGCAGTCCAGGATTGGATTAGACCTAAGAATGCATCTGATGTGAGAAGTTTTCTTGGATTAGCAGGATACTATCGTCGATTTATCAAAGACTTTTCCAAGGTAGCTGCACCATTAACAGGATTGACGAAAAAGAATCAAGTATTCAGATGGGATGCTAAGTGTGAGCAAGCTTTCGGAATACTGAAAGAGCGACTGACAAGTGCTCCCGTTTTGACTATTCTAAGTGGAAATGATGAGATAGTGGTTTACACCGATGCATGTGGTACTGGACTTGGAGCAGTGCTAATGCAGAAGGTTAAAATTGTTGCATATGCAAGTCGATAGCTGAAGCCGCATGAAAAGAATTATCCGACTCATGATTTGGAGTTAGCGGCAATTGTATTTGCTTTGAAAATGTGGAGACATTACCTATTAGGAGTCCGATTTGAGTTGTTTATAGATCATAAATCGTTGAAGTATCTTTTCTCCCAAAAGGATTTGAATCTCCGGCAGCAACGATGGCTATAGTTTTAGCATCATATGATTTTGGTATAGCCTATACTCCGGGAAAAGATAACGCAGTGGCAGATGCATTAAGTCGTAGACATGCAGGATTGGGAGCCATGTTTTCGGAATGGAAGGGTCTCGAGTATTTAGCTGGATTTGACTTCAGGCCCAGATGTGAATTGGAACCTGAGATGTTGGCAAACTTATCAATAAGACCTACTCTGGTGGAAAGAAGTGGCAAGAGCCAAAAGCGAGACGATAAGCTTGTCAAGATTATCCATGATTTGGAATCTGGATTGGACCCAGAAAAGGATAAAGGATTCGAGGTCGATCGAGAGGGTTGGCTTCGGAAGCAAGGACGACTAGTTGTTCCCGATAGATGAATTGAGAAATGAAGTTCTGAAGGAAAGTCATCACTCGAAGCTGACAATTCATCCGGGTGGAAATAAGATGTATCGGGATATGAAGAGAACCTATTACTGGGAAGGTATGAAGAAGGATGTTGGAAATTTTATTTCCAAATGTATGAACTGCCAGTTGGTAAAAGCCGAGCAAAAGAAGCCCAGTGGATTGCTTCAGCCATTAGAAGTTCCTACATGGAAGTGGGAGCAAATATCGATGGATTTTATCGATGGGTTACCTAGAACCAGAGCAGGAAATGAAGGGATTTGGGTCATCGTAGATCGTTTGACTAAGAGTGCAAGATTTATTCCTTTTCGATCAACCAGGACTGCATCGAAATTGGCTGAGCTATATGTTAAGTGGATAGTTCGATTCCATGGTATTCCGAAAAGCATAGTGAGCGATCGAGACCCATTGTTCACTAGTGGATTTTGGAAGAGCTTCCAGGAAGTTTTGGGAACCGAGTTGTGTTTGAGTACAGCTTATCATCCCCAAACAGATGGCCAGACAAAGAGAGTCAACAGAGTTTTGGAAGATCTTCACAGAGCATGTGTTTTAGACTTCGGAGGATCATGGGAAGATCATCTTCATTTGGTGGAATTGCGTATAATAACAGTTACCAGTCAAGTATTGGTATGGCACCATATGAGGTATTGTATGGAAGACCGTGTAACTCTCCGACATGTTGGTTGGAAACGGCGGAAAAGTTGATACTTGGGCCAGAAATGATTCAACAGACTTCGGATTGTATTAAGATCATTCGGCGACGAATGAAGCCAGCCCAAGACCGTCAGAAAAGTTATGCCGATAAGCGTCGTAAGGATTTGGAATTCGACGTAGGAGATATAATTTTTGTGAAGATTTCTCCACTGAAGAATGTTATTCGATTCGGGAAGAAAGGAAAATTGACTTCGAGATTTGTTGGACCATTTTCGATCGTTGAGCGAACTGGAAAGCTCGCGTATAAATTGGAGTTACCGGAAAAGATGACGAGTGTGCACAATGTTTTTCATGTATCGTATCTACGGAAGTATGTGCACGACTCGAATACAGTGGTTTCTACTGATAGTTGTGAAGATTTAGAAGTTGATTCAGTTGTTAGAAGAGCTCGCAAGCCGCTTCGTGTTGTGGAAACTGACACGAAACAGCTTAGGAGGAAGGTAGTCAGGTTGCTCAAGGTACAATGGAGTGATGATATTAACGACTGTACATGGGAGGAGGAAGAGAGGATGAAGCAGCTCATCCTAAACTCTTCGAGGTATGGCCCTAAGGTGTCGGGACATCTCATGAATTTGTAACTTGTTCTAGTCTTAGAATTCTGCATGCTAGGCTAGTAATTGGATGCATGGTTTGTTGATTGCTATGGATGGTAGGCATGCAGAATAGTTTTGGTTGCTCTTGTTTGTTTGGAATTTCGGGGGCGAAATTCCTAAGGAGGAGAGAATGTAACGACCCGTATTTTCACGGATCGAAGGATCGTAGAACTGTTGTCATTAGGTTGTTAGTGTTGTTAAGTCGTTTGGAGCTTAAGTCGTCCAGAGATGAGTCGTCCAGGGTTAGGTTATGTCGTAGCATAAGTCGGTGGAGCGACTTAGGGGATGGAGCGACCTAAGGAAAGTGAACGGCTTAAGGAGGTGAGCGACTTAAGAGATTAGACGACTTAGAGAAGTTAGTGGTATTGGTTGCCGACTTAAGGGAACTAACGACTTAGGAGTTAACGGCTTAAGTTAGTAAACGACCTAAGGGATAGTGGTATAGGAGATAGGTCGGTTGAACGAGTTACCGACCTAAGGAAGATAGGTCGGTGAAGCGACTTAAGGTAGTTAGCGGCTTAGGTTGTGGACGAGATAAGGCAAGGGTGTTAGGCCGCTGGGTCGCTAAGCCGTGTGTGTAGTTAGGTCGTAAGTCGCATGATGGCTTGAGTCGTTGAGTCGTGAGTCGGTAGGTTGTTAAGTCGTCCAGACGACTTAGGAAGGAACGCGGCTTGCATGTTAGGTCGCGTGTGTGTTGAGCCGTGTTTGTGTTAGGTCACGTAGAGGCTTGAGTCGGTAGGCCGTGGGGTTGATGAGTCGTAAGTCGTGGGGCCTTGTTAAGTCATGACTGACTTAGGGGGGCGAACGACTTAAGGGTTTGGCCTATAAATATACGACCTTATCTCACTTTTTGGCACCGGATTTTGAAGCGACGAAGTGCTGCTATTTTGAGGGCTCGACTACAACACTTCTTCACTTCTTTTCTCCACTTTAATCTTGTGCATCCATCCATCTAAATCGAAGATCCAAGAGCCAAAGTTGAAGATCTACATCCATCGAAGAGAGATTTCATCGTTTGAAGGGAAATCTTGTCGGATCAAGCTAGATCCTTCGCTGTCCGGATCTGGAGTTTGTTGCTTTTGAGGTGTTTAGGTGATTCGGTGAGTGGTGGTTATCTCTCACACGGACCCAAAGGAGTACATTGGATCGGTGGCTTGTTTGTGCTTTAAAAATAGTGATTTCATGTATTTTCCTTAAGTCTGCATGTAGATCCATCGTTCATAAAGTTTTGATATCCACTTTACTACATGTTAACCTATGCTAGTTCACTCATCAAGATATTACTTAAAATTTAGGCTTGTTAGATTTGTACTCTTTATTTACGAAATTTCCATTATTGTTATAGCTATTTATTTAGATCTTATTTGAATGATTGATTACTTGGATTAATAATTGATCTGATTGATTGTTATAAATTAGTTGATTGATGATTTGATTTGGACAAGTTGGTCGAAGATGATTCAAAAGCTAAGTGGAAAGGCTCTTGAATAAGGAAAGCTGCTCGTGGCATATGAAGCGGATGATAAAGCTCATATGGATAGATTTGATGATGATGTTGAGATGGGACTTTGCTATGATGCGATGAGGTAAAGCATGATGTTGAGATGGGACTTTGCTATGATGCGATGGAGCAAAGCATGATGTGAGATAGCCTTGGTTTAATCCAGACGGGATCATCCCAAGCATGTTGATAATTCGGTGATATGGTTCGAGTTCGTTGATAATGGTTGGCTCAAGAGGCGCTTGAGCTAGTATGAGAATAGTCGTCAAGGAGGATGACTAGGAGGCTGAGATTTCATCGTTGTTGAAGGTTCTAGCATGCTCAAAGCAAGAGTACGCTGGGCAGATTCGATAGTCCCAAGACCAATAGTTGAAGGTCTAGTACTCTGGGCAGATTCGATAGTCCTAGGCATGGGTCACGATGATGTGCGGAGTTATGTCTAGAACCGGGGTTACCATTAGCCCTTGACGGACGGATGAAAGAATGAGCCGGTCATTCAATTAACGGTGATATCGAAGCAATGATAACAGTGATAGCCAGAGTCATGGATGTTTGGTTGTATCATCATTCGGTCTCAAGAGCGGTTCTTTTTGGGTGCTTATCTGATCTTGGTTTAGGCCTTGGGGGTTTGTACTTAGAAAACATCGACCTTGACTCGAGTGATAATTGCTTTACTTTAATTGTCTGCTTTGCTATGTTTGTTTCTGCTTAGTGTGTTTGGGGGCTATCACTGTAGAAAGAGGTGGAGTGGGATGGTTGGGTTCCTATTCCTTTTTACCCCTTTATGCTCTTTTGGTATGTTTGATAGTTGATTTACTGCTCACTAGGACTTTTGTCTGACTCAAGGTTTTATGTTCAACTCTTATTACCTTGGGCTGTTCATCCATTTTGGGATGGGCAGACTAGGTAGCAGGTGACAGGTGCTGTTCTTAGTGACCAACGCTGTTGACGACGAAGACGAGCTGGAGGCTTTTGCATATTGTTTTTCTTACTATATGTACTGGATGTTCCGCTGCTTGTATGATTCTCTGAGTGTTATGTAGTGAGGCTTGATGTATTGACTATTGAGATGTTTGTATCAAATTGTTTTGTAGTGTATTGATGAGATTCTATTTAGTGAAGCTTCACTATATATATTTCTCTATTGTATTTTATCCCTACGCTGTGAGTAATACGATAGACTATTCTGTGTTTACCTTACCTTGATGATCGTCCATGACTGCTGGGCACGCCTTTCAGCACACTATCTCCTTGTTTAAGTGCAGGAGTTAGGGGCGGTCGTCACATATATCTTAAAGTGCAATGTCAGACATACAACCATACAAGTCCGTTCAGGGTTCAAACGGAACCAAAGGCACTTCGTCCAATAAAGGAAGAAGCCCTTGCAATCTGGGTATCCACAACCCCGATCAGACTGCCCATCACATATGGTGAACTTTATACCAGAGCAACTCAGTGCAGAGTCATTTGACAGGTTATCCTATGGTTCTCAAAGACACCCAGTCTTCACCACCGTCTTCAATTGCTATCCATTCGTCATATCACTATTCGGAATGGGTTATATGACACAAAGTCCTCTCCCGGCTAAACCGAATAGTGAGCGCAATATTTTAAAACCATATGGATAATAGGATCTCAGTTAAGTCACAACTTGTTACCCAAACTTTTCTTTCAAATGGTTAAAAAAATTACCATTTTTATCTTTTAAATCCAAAAGATTCACCTCACAAAGTTCACCGATTCTTCACAAAGATTCATTCGCAATATTTAAACAAAAGATCTATCTTTGAGATCCTCTTTTGTTTGAAAACAAAATTCACAAATATTTAACAAAGATTCCTTTATAGCTTTCGAAACAATTCCATTTCAAATCTTTTATATGAAAGATACACCTTTAAGATTCTCTTAAATTTCAAAACAAGGTTCGAAGATTCATTTATAGATTTCATAACTATTTTAACTCTATTTCAAACTTGAAATCCTTCAATACAAATTGGAAATCCCATCTTTGTATGAAAACTATTATTGTTTCAAAACAAATAGTTTTCGTTACCAAAAAACCCGATTACATTTGCACGAGTTAAAGCTCTTCAAGTATAAAATTTGGGTTAAATTCATATTTCCAAAAAAATACTTTTGAAATGGTTTAAAACCCATATAAACACATTTACAACGTGTATAACCTTTTTAAACCATAATTTCCAAACATAGGATTCGATTTCAAATCTTGAATTTAAATTTAAATCAAATTATTTAAATTTCAAAATTTTATCAAGTTATTCAAAATAACTATTATCTTTAAAACTCCTTTTCAAAAGCTTTTTTTATATTTTAACCCATTTCCATTTCCAAAACCATTTGAATTCAAAAAAAATTCAACTTTAAAACAAATAATATTTAATTTCAAAATATCTGTGACTTACCCGATTTCCTGTGAAATCCATATTTGTGTGTGTACGGTGTAGTCTAGGGGTTTTACCCAATAGTGCAACAACATTAATCATCACAGATTCAAGCAACATCAATATTGATAAGCGGTATAATTTATAACGCTTATCTTCATTTACAAATTCACAGATAAATAATGTAAATTTATCACAGATAAATAAATTACATTCATCACAGATCATACCAAAACAATTCATAGCACAAAGCATAACATATCAGGGATATCAATATTTCAACATTCAATAGAGTCCAAACATTCATAAGTAAGATCCACAAATTATCTGATTAATTTAAATCAGATCAATCACCAATCTTGGTTAATTAATATTAATTGATTACAAACCATCTTAATTAATTAACCTTTAATCATTTATTAATTAATCTTAATTATCCATCTTAATTCATTATTCTTAATTAATTAATTAATACTTAATTAATCTCATTAATTAATTAACTCTTAATTAATCATTCTTTAATTAATTACCTTTAGTTAATCACATAAATAAATTAATCATCTTGATTTATTGTCCCTTATTAAATTAACCTTAAGTTAATTACAAAACAAATTATCCTTTAATTACATTAAGTAATTACAAATTAATTAACATTTACTCACTAATTAATTAACCTTTAATCATAAATTAATTATAAATTTAGCTTAATCATTAAATTAATTAACCTTAATTAATCTTAACTAATCTTTAACTAGTCCTTAATTAATATTAATAAACCTTAATTAACCTTTAATTGCTTAGATTAAGTAATTATTCTTTAATTACTTTAATTAATCCCCCTATTAATTATATTAAGTAATTAGCCCCTTAATCTCTTTTATTAAGTAATCATCCACAACTACTTACATTAGATAAATTATACTTTGTTAATTATATTAAGTAATTTTTCTTAATTGGATTTCATTTGAAAAACACATAAGGGTTTACTTAATTATCTTAATAAAAATTATTACAAACTACATCAATTAAATTTAAAAACATTTAATCATTAAAAATAAATCTTGGAACTTGTTAATAAATTTACCTTAAAACTTGGTCATCATCTACTTGAAAGCTTTGTTATAAAATTACTTTCTTACTTTTTTAAAAAAAACACTTAAGTCTTAATTAATAAAAATAATTATTTCAAAATAATTTAGATTCAAATAGATTTGTTTTAAAATTTCATATTTGAAATTTGTTTTGGAAAACTTGTAAAATACCTTAGCTTGAAAATCTTATTTCACATTTCTTTGTTTTTATTTTAAACCTTAACATCTGTCACAACAGCAAACGTTCTCAAACGTTCTCAACATCATGCATACTAACCCGAGCCACCCTCCTATTTTCACGAGAGCAAACTCGAGACAACGCTTTCTTCTTCAATCCATAAACTTTCCAGATATACGAACAGTCGCATGCACATGCACCGATGATCGGAACTACTCCGTTCGACCTCGCCGTCTCTAACATATCGATGTTCATCAACTCACACCTTCAGGCCAACCAATTCGTCAAACCCATGATGAATCCGAAATAGAGAAGCCTAGTTCAGCCTGGAACAGAAATTGATCACCAAATACTTCCTCGTACCGCCACCACAAATCATCAGCGAACCCACGATCGCTACCAGTGCTCCACTGATAACCCACATTTCTTTCCCCACCGGTCCGATCGCCCTTGATCACCCACGATGTTATACAAATCTGAGCGCCAGCGACAACTAAATTTACTCCTAAAACCTTATCTTAATGCCGACCGACCAACTTGACCATTAATAAAATCTACCACCATTTTTCTAATGATCTCTGACCTCTAAGCTAACTATGGCCATGATCCGGAGATCCACCTCCTTCTTGATCATCAGAATTTTACGAAAATAGCAATTCCGTTCAACTAGCATTTTCTAACAATTTAATAATCAAAAAAATAGAAATTATTATCTAAATTCACCATATTGCAATACGATCAGTTTATAAAATCCAAATTCAAAATTAAAACGATTGATTTTTTTGTCAATTCCGAAAGTTACACTGTAAATTTCTAGTTTCTAGTTGATTTCTTAAGAAAATTTCTTGAAACTATTTTTGAAAATAAGGTTATATTCTTACAATTATTTTTTATTTAAAGATTAAAGCCAAATATTAATTCGTTTGGGTAATATGAAATTTTGAAACAGGTTTAAGAACCTGTTATATATCACAGAGATGATATATACTTATACACAGACCTGCATATGACTCTATATGTCCACGTGCAACACTTTGTCATTCATAGAAACCAATTTCAAGTCATCATCATCATAAACATGCAAGCAACAATATATAACTAGATTAAGGGTTGAATATTTGCTCACCAATCATGATTGAAGAACAGTGGAAGGCTTGAACTTCCAAGCATTTGAAAATTTGGAAAAAACTTTGTTTCTTTTATTTTTAGGTCTGTTGTTTGATTTCCCAATTGAAGCTGAAACCTTGCATTTTTTTAGTTGAATCTAATCTTGTTAAGTTGATCATTTCAAATTTGAAGCTTCAGGTTGAACAGAAGCTTGTTGTTTGATTTGCTTTCTGGTTTTACTTTGATTTCCAGGTTGAAATGCTATTGATTCAGGTTGAATTGTAACTTGGATTGCATGCATTTGATTCATGTTCCCAGGTTTGCAACCTGCTTAAAATCTAACTTGGGCTATTAAAACCGAGGCTTGCTTTTGTTGATGATGTTTTGAGTTGCTTCAGATTTTTGAACATTTTTGTTTTTTTTGTTTTTCTGATTTGATCTTAATTTTGAAATAGGAGATGATTTTGTTATCTTTTTTTTTCTTTTGCTTTTTGATCGGGCTTTGTTTTTAGTTTTAGAAGTTTAAAACTGAGAATAACTTGATTTTCTCATTTTTTATTTATTTACATTTTCAAATTAAAAGAAATCCATAATGCCACTTGTTAAGGCTCAAATCATATTAAACCTACATATGTAATTACATAAAATGATAAGCCTACACTTGTTTAAGATGAGTATTTTTATGGTTGAATCCCATACTTTATTTAATTTATAAATTCATTTTAAACCCTTATCTCATTTAATTATTGTAAGTTATACTTTAAACCCTTAAGTATTTATTTCTTAACATATGTTTAAATGTTTATTAATATTTTATTCAAATCTTATTTACATATATAATATCTTGTTTACACTTGATAAAAAACAAATGTATATACACATACAATTCTATTATTAATGCATATATATATATATATATATGTGTATGTATATATATATATATATATATTTATAACTTTCAAGGAAATTGATTTTAAGGCTTAATTATATACTAATAATATATCTATATATATAAATTAGATTTTTAATCTTTTAAATAGCCTTTTGAAAATTATATATCAGATTAAAAATACCATTTCCAAATCACAATGTATATATAAATTTTAGAATTAGGAAATTCAAATTCAACTCAATTTACAATCAGTATGTATTATAAATGAATAAACAAACAAATATCTATTTAATTAGGAAAATACCAAATTAATTCACAATTAAATTTCAAAAATTAAATAAATTACCAATTTACTTTTTGATTTAAAACCAGGATCGTTACAGCTTAGGTGTAGGCTACGGTATGGTGTGATGCGGCCAAGGCTGGAATGGTGGAGCAAGAATAGGTTGGAGATGGACGGGGTTAAGGCTGTTGAACAGTGGGTGGAAGAAGGAAGCAAGGCGATCGGCAATTGGTGGTTGGAGCGGTGATAGGGGCGGAGGACAGTAGGACAGTTGACAGTTGGAGAAAAGAAAAGGAGGGTTCGGAGATGGTCGACTACAGGCTGTCAAGTGACTGCAGGGTGAACTTGTGGCTGTGAGGAGATGGGGCGGAGCATAGGTGTGGCGGTTGGGTGGCTGTTGTTGTCGGTGAGCATGGAGGCTGTGGGTGTTGCGTAGGGGCTGAAATCGCTGGGTGAAGGATGTATGGCTATCTGGAGTAGTGGACGGAGGCTTGGACGATGGAAAGCAACTAAATGGAGGGGCGGTGAATCTTAGTGGCTACAGTGGAAAGGAAGTTGGACGTTGGAGTGAAAGTGGGTTCAAAAAAAATGGGGAAGATGAGCAAGCTGCGTTTCTCAAATCAATATGCTAACTTATACTATATAAACCAATAATTATGTAATGTTTTTCAAATTAGCAGAACAAAACAAAGAAGAGGATGGGTTTAAGGGAGGCGTAAGAGATAATCACGGTGATGGGTTTGCCAAAAGAAAAGCGTAACAATCCGATATTTTCAGCCATTCGCATCCACACATGCCGGACTTGAATTGCTCAAAATAACGCATTGTAAATAAATTTGGAGCAAATGAAATACAAATCACAGAATCACAACCACATAAATATCAAAATAACTCGCAGCGGAAATTAAAATACCATAGTAGTTCATGAAGCTACTATAAAAAACTCTCAAAACATAATACATAATATCAGTCTGAAAAACATATACAGTAGAAATCTCAAATACATAGCATTTTATAAATACCAGAGCTGAAATAGAACAACTGAAACTGAAAGGGAACAGATAACTAGACAAGCAGAATCTCCAGCGATTCCTAGCTCCAGAAAAGAAATCCAAAGCTAAGCTGTAAATACTCAGGCTGACCCGAGCATAAAGTAAAACACAAAACACTCGAGTCAGGACATATATACTTATATAATGTAAACCAACTCAAGTGAACTGTAGTAGAAACGCACTATAACTTAAAGGATGCTTGGGATCGTCCATCCTCTAAGGATCAGTTAAACCATAAATTTCACACATCCCGTGGTTAAAATTTCAAAATAGTAATTTATACATCGAAATAAAATGTCATTCCAAAATTCAATATCATTCAAAATCCATTTCGAAATATCAAAATATTATATCGTTTCAAAGCCACATTCATTTTATTTAAAACACCATTTCAATACACATTTCAAAATAGTTTATATTTCAAAACAAATTACTTCATTTTAAATCATTAAAATGAAGTTATTATATTTAATAATTAAATTATTAAATTTTCAAAATTTTAATCTTTAAAAGTTCATTTATTCAGTTAAATTTATTAAAATAATGAAAATTCAACTTTCGCTGCATTTAGAAAATACTACGGAAAGTTACTTCTAAAACAATTCAATTTAACAAAAGACAGCATTTAAAAATGCTGTGAAAGGGTTACTTTAGTTCAAATAAAGCCTTAGTTAATTTCAGCAACTACAACACTTACGAAGTGCTATAATAGCACCTAATTCAATTTAGCCATTTAGTTCATTTCTATCAACTATAGCATTTACAAATGCTGCAATATCCTTTACATTAGAAATAATAACATTTCAAAATGCTGCTAATTAAATTCCAAATATTCAATGTAATTTCACAAATAATTAAATTTTTATTCAAATCATTTTAAGCTTAAAAATAATATATTTTCACTTTTAAAACAATCATTTACATACCCTTATATTCATGATTTCATAAAGTTAAATTTTCATTCAAAAATCAATTTAATAATAATTTACTTATATAATTCAGCATTCAATTTCAATTCTTTATAATTAAATTTTTAACTTAACACTTAAGTTTAAATTTCCAAATATAACTTTTTTTCATTTTATTTACTTAACTTAAAGTTCATTTTTAAACAAAATTCATAAATTTCCAATCTAAGTTATATTTCAAAATTCAACTTAAATATTCATTTATTTAAACTTTTAACTTATTCAAAAATCATTAACACTTTACAAAAATCATTTTAAATTCATTTTAATTCAAAATTTAAATCTATTTTCATATTTCCTACTTAATTTAAATTCCATTTATAACTAAATCATAATTTCCGAAATAACTTATATCTCAAATTTCTGACTTTACCATTAATTTATTTCGCTTATAAATTTTTAGAAACTCAATAATACTTTACAAAATAATTTTTAATTAAGTTTAAATCAAAATATTATAATATTTACATTTCTAAAATACTTTAAAAGTTTTAGAAAACATATTTTAACCACAGTCTGTATAAAATTTCTATCCTAAGTCCAATGATACAGATAATGTATCATTTCAATCCGTAATTTACAAAGGAAAAAATCCGAGTTCTATCATTTCAAACCTGCAATCCCAAGTAAATGCAAATAAATTAAAATCGCTCAGGCCTATCATTTCAGCCCATAATGATTTTTCCTTATTCCAAAGTCCGTTCGGGTATGTATCATTTCAGTCCATAGTGATTCTAATCTAAAGGGAACCTGCAATGTGATAAACTGATATAAATAAACAAAATAGCATAATATACAGTAACTTATGATATAACAGGTGTATAAGCATGGGTGAACATTGTATGATCATAGCATAGCAGATATAACATAATGATATGGGTTTACAGATTCAATTGCGATCAGTTTACTAATCATATAAGTATAAATTTGTCTGGTGAGAATTACCCACTTGTGTAAGCTGGAGATGACAACCAAATGCACAAACAAAGATCTTCAAAGGCACGATAACACAACTGCGATTTGAGAGTGGGAGAGCCAAAGCTAATTGCCTTGTCAAATAGCAAATAAAACAATGTACAATATAAATTTCAAACCAAACTATTATCAAATAATGCAAGAAATATATGTACAACACAAAGCCAAAGCTTTTGCACTTGCATTCAAAAACTTATGCTTCAGCCATAGGTTGGAAAAGCACTGGTATGGGATGGATTTGGATCAGGTTTAGGGTACAAAGGTCGGCCATAACAACATATGAAGGAGTAGAGAGATATGTGTGCATGTACATACAAATTCAAGGCACAAAAGTGAATTTCAAGGCCATAAATGTTCTCGACCAAGGCGTGACTGGACAAGGTCAGATCTGGTGAGTTCATGTACAGGTGTCGCAGAGGTCTCAGGCTCAGATTTGGCAAGTGGTGGTGGTGCACAAGTCGGCCAAGGTGGTGGTTGGAGTGGTAGAAACAAGGGGAGAGCTCGGCTATGACATAAAGGTGGAGTTTGCTTCATTTTTTTGTGGATCACCATCATATATGGCCTCGGCCATTCAAGGGCATAAGAAGGAGGAGATGGCGGCTAGTTGTAGTAGTGGTGGAGGCGGCCATGATGCTGGAGTAGAGAGGCCGAACTACATAGATTGAATGCAAGTACAGAATCAATACAAACAAGTAAGAAAAAGTGAAAAAGAATCAAAAATTTACCAAAATTTTCATCAAGTGATGGCCGTATTTTATTTTAGGGTTTGATATGTTTTTTCACATGAGAATAGAGTAAGGAATCGGCTGAAAGAAAGAGTATATGGCAGCAAATTGAAGTGGTGTTGATTGGTGATGAAAAGGTGACTAGAATGTGAAAAAGCAATGCACATAAATGGTCACAAAACTTTCAAATTTCCATAATTCTTTTTCAATTTTTAAATACATGTAAAAATACATATAAATAAAAATAAAAAACAAAAAATATTGAATGCATAAAAATAAATAAATAAATTTTAAATAAATATAATTTAATTAAGAAAATAGCTTAAAAATAGAAACTAGGTTATAAAAATTTAAAATAAATACACTAAGCTTTGGAAAAATTATAACATCACTTTAAAAATGTTTTAAAATAAAATATATACCCAAAATGTCATATAACACATATTAGAACATGATTTGACAAATTAAAATATTATTTATATAAATTAAAATAGATAATTTTACTAAATAAATCAATTTACACCCAATATTGTAAAAAACATAACTTTCACAATATAAATCGGATTTCAACGAAACAAAAAGAAGCATTCTCGAAATTAAATTTATTTTCATAATAAAAGATAAAATTCAAAAATTCAATTATTTAAATTTTAATTTAAAAGTCAAAGTTTGACCAGATTGACCAAAATCCACATTTCTCTGGAAATATCCTATTTATTCAGGTTTGGAATTATAATTCACACAAAAATAAAAAAATTATATTTAAAATAACAAATTTTATCCATTTTAATAAATAAATAAAAAATCATCAGCAATTCAATTTAAAATAATTAAAATATACAATTAAAAAAATCACAAAATACTAGGTTGTTACATTCTCCCCCACTCAAATCTTTTCGTCCTCGAAGAGAACGAACAAGGAAAATAAGGAAAAACAGGATAGATATCAAATAGTATCTGGAAAAACAATTTCGTATTCGAGTCGAAGCATGAATGCTCTCCTCCGTCTCCTAGGTACAAACTCGATCATCAGTACTTCACAGTACTTTGATCAGACTAACAGATTTTCTTCTTGGCTGCTTCATACCCCTACCGAAAATACGAACTGGCTTATTCTCGACAGTCAGATTAGGCTAAATATCCAAACTATCAAAGGCAGAAGTCTGAAATAATAAGAGATGAGTTATGGAGATATTATAGAAGATGTGAGACATGGAATACATCATGCACTCCAGACAGCTTCATGGCAAATCCAGACGATAAGCCAAAAAACCAACTCTTTCCACAATACGGAAAGGACCCTCGAAGAGGACAAAGGTAGGAATAGCTAGGAGGGAAAATAGGTTAAAAGACAAGGATGAACCATTATTTTAAAACCTTATAAATTTCAATTTAAAATTTTATATTTACAACATTTTAAACATTTTATAATATGATAAATAGTCATTTGATTCAAATTTGTTAGTTCGAAGTAAACAATATTTAAAACATTTTAAATTATTTAGACAAGTAAAATAATGATCAAAATATCCTTTATATAATACTTTATCAAAATACTTTTATAACTCGACGTCTTAACAAATTTACTTTCGTTCTTGCAGACTCTGGCTATGCGTTGATCGGGTGCAAAGCTAGAATTCTCCAGGTACTTAGTAGACTTGTTTTAACACCCAGTGAAAATACTTGAAAATTTTCAAAAAACAGATATGGAAAGTACAATCCAAACAAAACAACCAAACCAAAACATGTCAATCATGGATCACGAATACACAATGGTTACGCCTGGATCCCCCAAGAAATATCTGTACCCGTAGGCTGACTACCGCAGCCCTGCGATTACGCCATGAAGACTGGTAGTACCGCAAATACACAATGGTTACGCCTGGATCCCCCAGGAAACATCCGTACCCTTAGGCTCTCGCAGCCTCTGCGGATTACGCTACCAAGCGACCCAATAGATCACAGATACACAATAGTTACGCCTGGATCTCCCAAGAAACATCCGTACCCTTAGGCTCTCACAGCCCCTATGAATTACGCTATGCAGCCGCGCTCAAAAGAAAAACCATGGATATCGCTATGGAAATCGATGGACACTCGAGTATCATATCCGTAAAACCCAAATCATAGAGAGAATAATATCGATAGAATGAATCCACAATGTGGCCACATAGGGGATATCAACCAGAAGGCACTTTCCATATCTTTACTTTGAAAATATGTATCGTATAATACCATTCACAATTACTTTCAAATATCATACTTATGTAAAGTCCATTATATATAAGATTCCATTTTCAAATCGAATACTTTCCAAAATCAATAGTATATCAAATCACACTTATATAGATTTCGATTATATAAGATTTTTCTTTACAAATTGAGTACCCTTTCAAATCAATAATTTCAAATCACTTCATACTTATAAAATCAATTTCATACTTATACAAATCCATTTATATAAGTTCGATAACTCGCAAATCAAAGTATTTAAATAAACAAGATTCTCAATTTCAAACCATTTCATTATCAATTCAGTTTCAAAATCATATATGATTTCGCCAAATCATTTCTTCCTAATTACATAGATTCAGTTTCAAAATTTCTTAAAAAAATAGATTTAGAAAATAATCCAAATTTCCAAATCAACAAAATTTATATCAAACAAATTCATTTCCATTTCAAACTTATATTCATTTTCAAAAATCATAATACTTTCAAAGTTATAAATCTTTCGAAATCAAAATACTTGAAATCATTACACTTTGGAAATCATAACCTTTCGAAATCATAAATTTGAAATCATAAAACATTCCTTTAATTCTTTACATTTCACAAATTTATTTAATTCAAACCATCAGTTTTAATTCAATTTAGTTTTCTAACAAAACCATTTCAAATATTATCAAATTTCAAAATAAGATTTGATCCATAAAATAAACTATTCAATCTCTAATATATTTAAAAGCTTAAATATACCATATTTCAAAACTAAATCTTATAATTTCATATATCTCAAATTTTAATTCATTATTACTTAGTTTTGAAATATTCATTTTATAAATCCATCTTTTTAAATAATCTCAAATTTCAAGTGAACCAAATATCCTTTCATACAAATTTAAACTTCAAATATTCATTCATCAAAATCAATTATCATTTCAAATTCACATTCTTTATCAAAATAAAGATTAAATCATTTCCAAACCATTTCAATCATCAAAATATCTAAAATGGTTACTAAGTTTAAACCATCCCTTTTAAAACCTTCAAACTATTAATTTCTATATGAAAAATCTAATTTACCAATGGAAAGATCATTATTCTATATATATACTTTATTCAAAACATTTCAAATCTATATTTCGTACCAGTATAATTCAAAATAGTCTTATTCATTTCACTCAACAAACAGTTTCAAACTTATATAAATCATATTACTTTATACATTAATCATACCAAACTAAACTTATATTCTTTATCAAATACCTTATATGTTTTAAAATTATTTAGCTTTGAAAAGTTAACCTTGATTTGAAAGTGCTCGAACCTTAAAACAGTCAGGAAAAAAATCATATTTTCAATCCAAGAGTTGGAAATCACCAACAAATCAGTAAACCAATTTCAAAAGATAGGGTTATACCAAAACAAATCTGAATCTCGAGGATTAAACACCGGCTTACTTTAAATCATTTCAAATATACATATATCTTTCGAATATCAAACCATACTTCAAAATCTAAAATCAAAATTTGGTTTCACAAAATCACTCGCATAGCAAAGCTACTAGAATGGCCTCTCCTTCACTCAGAAACTCGAAAATCAATGTCGATGATGCATTCATCACAGAAATTATTTTCAAGCGACATAAGTGGGTTCTGGACTTTTATTTTCTTGAAACTTCTTTGAAGTCTCTTCGAAATCATTGGAATTCATTTGAATATATTTGAAACCTTTTTATTCGGAGAAATATCTTTAAATCATATTATTATTATATATTTCCAAAATCTTGAAACCGATTTCAAAACACCAGAGTTCGATTCCTCAAAATTCAAAATTCAAAACCCTTCAATCATAAATCATTTTTCTTATAAGTCAAATTCTTATAAAATTTTCAAAATTTCAAATCCTTTCAAAGCTTCAAATTTGCAAAGAAAGAAAAATATACAATCCATATCGAAAACATTTCACTTTCATATATAAAATAGGGTCACCCTTATCAAAATAATAATTTCGATGTGTGCACAATTCAACATACAACTAAACACAAATTTTCATGGGATGATTCAAGGTTAGATTTCAAATAAACAGAGATTCATATTTCATATCATATGAAAATAGGAACATAAATATGTTAGTTTGAGAACTTCAGCTAAGCAAAAGATACAATAGAGTTCACCAAATGCAACCTAACAACTACTGAAAACAAATAGATCCACATAATACCACCCTACATAAACAAAGCATCGGTATTAATTCTGGTACTTCAACGGGTCCAGAAAACTCCCCCTGAATATGTCCTCAACTACTACATTTCTGGCATAAATGCACCACACTTCCTTCTTCCTTCTCAAAATGTGGATACACAGCTTTCCTTCCAGGTTGTCTCATAGGGCAATCTTGGCTATATGCCCAAACTTCCTACAATGGTAGCAAATGGTTGATAGGCCAATTGATGCAGTGGGAGCAGATTTCACTTCCTTCATCTTCTGGCAGCGGCTTGGAAAGTGTCCCTTCTCCCGGCATTTAAAACAGAAAATCTTGGACCGAAACCATTTGCCCTCTATCCATTTTCCCCCGTCACTCTTTCTACACATAGTCGCATAGTGTCCCTTCTCATGACACCGATAACAAACGAAATGGTCATAAGGACCAGGTGCTGCCCTTTCCTTCCACAGCCTTTCCCACTTCTCGTAGCTTCCTCCCGCTCCTTACGGGCTAGTACTCTTCGTGCCCGACGAGCTGCTTTCTGCTCTTTCGATCTTGCCATAACTACAATAGCTTCCTATCGAGAAAAGAGTCTGGATCAACAAGATAGAATTCCCAAATCCTAGTGAATCCTAGCCAAAGAAATTACTAACAAGGTGGATACTGAAGGAATGAAGTTTAGAAGATCTTGATTTCAAAATAAAAATATTTTTATACCCATATAACCTTTGAAAAATATCATTTAAAATAATTTTGAAATCATTTTATACTTCTAAATTACGTTCTCTCACAAAGAAATGATTCTGAGATTGATTTCACTCAATCTAGGGTATTTCTACCCTATCTCTAATGAGTTTTTGCTCCGCAGGCTAAGGTTTACCTAAAACCAAAGCTCTGATACCTACTTTAACAGCCCGATATTTTTAGCCATTCGCATCCACACATGTCGGACTTGAATTTCTCAAAATACTGCATTGTAAATAAATTTGGAGCAAATGAAATACAAATCACAGAATCACGGACACAGGAATATCAAAATAAATCGCCGCGGAAGTAAAAGTACCATGTAGTTCATGAAGCTACTATAACAAACTCTCAAAACATAATACATAATATCAGTCTGAAAACATATACAATAGAAATCTCAAATACATAGCATTTTATAAATACCAGAGCTGAAATAGAACAACTGAAACTGAAAGGGAACAAATAACTAGACAAGCAGAATCTCCAGTGATTCCTAGCTCCAGAAAAGAAATCAAAAGCTAAGCTGTAAATACTCAGGCTGACTCGAGTGTAAAGTAAAACACAAAACACTCGAGCCAGGATATACATACTTATATAATG
Source organism: Allium cepa (assembly GCA_030765085.1). NCBI lineage: Eukaryota > Viridiplantae > Streptophyta > Magnoliopsida > Asparagales > Amaryllidaceae > Allium > Allium cepa. The sequence goes on along the minus strand of CM060945.1, from coordinate 992,344,100 downwards.
TAAACCAACTCATGTGAACTGTAGTAGAAACGCACTATAACTTAAAGGATGCTTGGGATCGCCCATCCTCTAAGAATTAGTTAAACCATAAATTTCATACATCCCGTGGTTAAAATTTCAAAATAGTAATTTATACTTCGAAATCAAATATCATTTCAAAATTCAATATCATTCAAAATCCATTTCAAAATATCAAAATATCGTATCTTTTCAAAACCACATTCATTTTGTTTAAAAGACCATTTCAACACACATTTCAAAATAGTTTATATTTCAAAATAAATTACTTCATTTTAAATCATTAAAATGAAGTTATTATACTTAATAATTAAATTTCCAAAATTTTAATCTTTCAAAGTTCATTTATTCAGTTAAAGTTATTAAAACAATGAAAATTCAACTTTCGCAGCATTTAGAAAATGCTATGGAAAGTTACTTCTAAAACAATTCAATTTAACAGAAGACAGCATTTAAAAATGCCGTAATAGGGTTACTTTAGTTCAAATAAATCCTTTGTTTATCTCAGCAACTATAGCACTTACAAAGTGCTATAATAGCCCTTAATTCAATTTAGTCATTTAGTTCATTTCTATCAGCTACAACATTTGCAAATGCTGTAATATCCTTTACATTAGAAATAATAACATTTCAAAATGTTGTTAATTAAATTCCAAATATTCAATATAATTTCACACACAATTAAATTTTTATTTAAATCATTTTAAACTTATAAAATCATATATTTTCACTTCTAAAACAATTATTTACATACCCTTATATTCATGATTTATAAAGTTAAATTTTCATTCAGAAATCAATTTAATAATAATTTACTTATATAATTCAACATTCAATTTCAATTCTTTATAATTAAGTTTTTAACTTAACACTTAAGTTTAAATTTCCAAATGTAACTTATTTTTCATTTTATTTACTTAGCTTAAAATTCATTTTTAAACAAAATTCACAAATTTCCAATCTAAGTTATATTTCAAAATTCAACTTAAATATTCATTTATTTAAAATTTTAACTTATTCAAAAATCATTAACACATTGAAAAAATCATTTTAAATTAATTTTAATTCAAAATTTAAATCTATTTTCATATTTCCTACTTAATTTAAATTCCATCGATAACCAAATCATAATTTTCGAAATAACTTATATTTTAAATTTCTGACTTTACCATTATTTTATTTCACTTAGAAATTTTTAGAAACTCAATAATACTTTAAAAAATCATTTTTAATTAAGTTTAAATCAAAATATTATAATATTTACATTTCTAAAATACTTTAAAATTTTTAGAAAACATATTTTAACCATAGTGTGTATTAAATTTCTAACCTAAGTCCAATGATACAGATAATATATCATTTCAATCCATAATTTACAAAGGAAAACCCGGGTTCTATTATTTCAAACCTGCAATCCCAAGTAAATGCAAATAAATAAAAATCGCTTAGGCCTATCTTTTCAGCCCATAACGATTTTTCCCTATTCCAAAGTCCGTTCGGCTATGTATCATTTCAACCCATAGTGACTCTAATCTAAAGGGAACTCGCAGTGTGATAAACTGATATAAATAAGCAGAATTGCATAATATACAGTAACATATGATATAACATGTGTATAAGCATTGATGAACATCGTATGATCATAGCATAGCAGATATAACATAATGAGATAAGTTTACAGATTCAAGTGCGATCAGTTTACTAATCATATAAGTATAAATTTGTCTGGTGAGAATTACTCACTTGTATAAACTGGAGATGACAACCAAATGCTTCATTTTTTGTGGATCACCATCATATATGGTGTTAACATAAAAATCTGACGCTAACACCCTGATGCAAGTAAAGCAAGTGTGAAAGCACCATCCGATGATACGGGAATCAGAAATAAGCAGGAAAATATCAGAAAGACCGTAAAAGACACAGTTTTTATAGTGGTTCGGCTAATAGTCAAGCCTACGTCCACTTTATATCTCTTTATTGCTGAATCAAGTACAACTTATACAACTTTCTTCAATTACAACACACTTTAGACTAGTAGATCAAAATTTGATGGAGAATAATCTTTCAAATCCATGTTGAATGATGTAGATTTTCTCTTGAAGTTTGTCATAGTGTCCTTGGTGTTTGGAGTACTTGAAGTGCTGTTCGAGTTGAGAAAATGATAAAGTATCGGCGCTTCGAGAATGAGCCGAAAGATCCCCCGAACATTGGAGCTCACGCTGTATTTACAGGAGTTTCCTGGTCATAAGTCGTAGGTCGGAAGTTGCAACTTAAAGTAAGTCGTGGGTCGAAGGTTGCGGCTTAAAGTAAGTCGTGGGTCGAAGGTTGCGACCTAAAGTAGGTCGTAGGTCAAAGATAACGACTTAAGGTAGGTCGTAGACCACATGTGAGCGACCTAGCAGAGGGAAGCTTCGGCCCTTCCTGGTAACACTTGTCTTTTTTGGATGAAGTACTAGGTCGTGGACGACTTAGGGGAATGGCTGGCAACCTTATAGCGCTAAGTAGCGACCTAAGCTAACTCGTTAACCCACTATGTCGCATAGCCCATTAGGTCATTAGGTTGCTTGTGGTTTTAGGTCGCTAGGTCGCGGACCTCTTAGGTCGGTAGGTCGCTGCCTGTTAGGTCGCTAACTCGCTTCTTACTTTAGGTCGCTAAACCGCCAGGTCTTTTAGGTCGCTGAGTCGTGTCTTCCTGTAAGCAGTTAGGTCGTTCTACCGTTCCACCTCTTAATCGTTACACCTTTTAGGTCATGCCACCTTTAGTTCGTTAAGTCGGTTACTTCTCTAAGTCGTTAGGTCTTTATCTTGTTAACTCGTAGGTCGCTTCGATCTTTAAGTTGCTAAGTCATGATGCAGAGCCTCATTCCAGTTGCCCCGCTATTGCCTTGGGTCACTTACTTCCTTGGGTCGCTGAGTCACTTAACATTGGAGTTAACATTTGTCCCTCGAAGTACATGCCTAGGACGTGGGTCGTGTGCTTCGATCTAGTTTCGTTAGGTCGTGAGCGACCCAAGAGATAAGACCATTCGTCTTCTTCTTTTTGCCCTTTTTAATCCATTGACTCGCTCTCTCTCCTTTACTGAACTGCCTTAATAACCTCCTCCCCCATTAACACTCTTTCGAGCTTCCTAAGGCGAATCCTTTCCAATCAAGTTGTCAATCCATTCCAACTTCCATTTTACGTAAGTGATTCCGTCTTTGCTTACCTCACGATTGTGACTAAATCACGGGTTTTGGATTCTCGTTTCATATTCTTATGTTTTCCTTGTAAACCATGTCGTGATTGATCTCTGATGGAATTGAGGTGGCTTGATTCAGTTTTGGGGTGATTTTCAATGATCCGAGGAGGAGATGATGGATTACCGTATGTTAGGCTAACTGATTCATGATCTTGGAGGGAGATTATTAACGGCTTAGCGAGTTATGAGGGATGAGACTTAGGGTTTCTCCAAGGGGAAATGGCCTGAGATTACAGAGCGACCTCTGGGACAATCGAGTCAAAGATTCTCGGAATCCAGGAGAAAACGAACGACCCACTATCTTACGACTTAGCGTGCCTGTGACCTTTTTTCTCGCGACTTATCACATTTGGACGACCTAGGCTTTAAAGTAGAATGACCTTACTTAACAACAACCTATCTGTCAACGACATAAGGATTAGGTCATTCCCGAGCTAAGACTTGGACTGATTTTACATCACTTTGACCTGAGCCCCTTTTTCCTTCAATATGCATCACAACCTGAAGAGCTTACAACTTAACTTCTTAGGTCGTGTTAACGGCCTAGGACTTGAATAACTTGAGAGCTTCAAAATCTTGACAGAACTTGATTGCACTCCAAACTTAAACTTTGAACTTCCGAGATAACTTGCATGACCTTGCTATGCCTTCTTAACAGAATATACCAAATTTGACGCTAATAACCTGCTAAATACAACATTTGCAGAAAACTAGGGCGAATATACTGTCATTGACCGCCCATATCGAATGACAGATTAGTCGATAAAAGATAATTAACTCAACTTAAGGAAATTGTATGAAATGATGTGAGTCAACAAATTCAAGTGAAGTAGTAAAGCAATGTTAGTCAACTAAAGCCGATCTATTTGCATTAATACTGCACTTGTACTTGGACTTAGAGCGACAAGTCTCGAAATTTAATAATTGACACATGTTCATTAGTTTAATTTCAGTTGTATTTACTTATCGCTTTATTAATTTTACACAACACTTCACACATTTAGGATACGTGCACCTTCACATTTGAATATCCAGTTCCTTGTGTAGAATGTCTTCTCGTCAAGAGGAAGAAGTAGTACAAACCGGAGAGGCCCTCCCAATGGCTGGTCCACTGATCAACCCACCAGAAAGAACTTCAACTACCCTGAGTTACCGGGTGTTCAACCAGTTACGCGCCCAATTTGGGATTGTAGAAGCAGATGCTATTCTCCCTTGGCCAAATGATTTTGCTGATAGTCCTCCCTTCGGGTTTGTTGCCGTTAACCGCCAAATGTGCCTTTGTGGTGCCATTCCTCCTTTCAACAATTTTCTCCAACAACTCTTTCATCGATTGGCTATTTCTCCTTTTCAATTGCACCCCAACGGCTACGCCATTTTGATGGGATTATGCGTTCTCTTCAGAAGGATGCTTCCGCCTCCCAAGCTTCGAAGGAATCTGCTATTTATGCACATTTGCGAGAAGTAAAGACCATCCTTCCATTATATATGTGAGAAGCGCCAGAAATCGCAAGCTTATTACTGATCTCTCTGATAGCGCTCATGGTTTCCTAAACCAATTCTTCTTTGTCCGTTGTCTCCAGGGATTTTATGCTATCTGGAGAGTAGGGGGTAGGCTTACTTATCTCCATTCTTTCCTTTTCTAAGCTTTGCTAGATCCAAATTGCTAAATGTTAACTTCGCTCTCTACTTTTGCAGTCCTCCCTCCTCCTTGTAGAGATCCCGGTCACAAGACGACTTTCGATAGATTAAGTGTCGTGCCGGCTGACGAAAGAAGTATTAAGTTTTTGCTGAGAGATGAACTTTTGCACCAATATGGGCTTTTGCACCCTTCTCGCTCTACTCAACCTCACGAAGTTCCCGATTCTCCCGCCAACCCGCCAGATGCCCCAATTTCTGCCGAGGAACCTATACTGAAGGAACCTACTTCTGAGGCTTTACTGGTGAAGTGCTCTACTTCTACTGATGTTGCGGGGTCATCTGGCAAATTTGCATTTGCCCCGGTCATTGAAGAAGAAGAGCCTCGAGAATCTCCCCAACATTCAGGGAAGTCCGGTGATGAAGGAGCCGGGAAAACAAGCCCTGTCAAGCAGAGCGGGGATGACACTTTTGAAGGGTTGAGCGACCTGTTTATCACCTCACAGGAACTCTTTAAAGATGACCCTGTTACCACTAGGGTTTCCTCTTCAGTAGTTGAAGCAACTTCTATTTTGCAACAGATTCCGTCGACTCAAGAGTTGACGTTAGCTACTACACCCATCATTTCCCCGCAATCGAGGAGTGGTTCGTAGTTTGACGCGTGTAGTTCGCACGTTACACACACTTAGGATTTTTCAGCATTTATATGTACTGTCATGCACTTTACTTCCAGGATTTTCAAGTTTTGCCTCTTTCTCATTTTCAAGTTCTCCAATGGGGAATAGCGGTTCCTATTATGATGACTTTCAACAGTACAGAAGGTGTGGTCAGTATGATTATAGGCGCTATCTTCCCGCCCACAGGGAAACTGATGAAGAAAGAGCTGCTCGAAAAGCTCAAGAAAGAAGAGTGTATGAAGAAAGGTATGGAAGAAGGGATGAGCAACATGACTCTTCTCGCAGAGGCGATGACTCTCATAAAAGAAAAACTTATGACGATAGAGGAAAGAGTCATGACATCGGAGACCCAAGCAAGCGGGCCAGGCTTGATGAAAGGACCGCATCTGCAACTTTAGAAAAAGCCGCTGCTCTCACTTCTCTTAAAATTCCCTCAAAGTCTCCTGCCCTCGAAGGAGCCGGCATTCAGACACTTCTCGGCATGCCCTCGTATCAAGTTGAAAGAGGTCCGCCAACCCTTCAAAGTCGGTTCCCGCATTGGTGCTTAAAGGGAGTCCGCTTCGACCTTGACTTGGTTCCCATCGACAAAGAGGCCATGCTACGAAATCTTGACACTGTTAAACTTGATATTGAGAGAATGTCAGGGTGGCAAAAGCTCGTCGATGAACTTAAGAGGGTGAACCAGGCCAACCTTGAAGCTATGCTGACGATGGAGAACGACAAGTCTGAATGGCAGAAAATTCTTGATCAGCACAACACCGAAATGAAAAACATTGCTGAGTACAACGAAAAGCTTGAGGCGGAGGTCGAGAAACTTAAGCACGAGCTCGCTACTTCTTCCACCTCTTATAATCAAAAGGAAGAAGTGCATCAGAAGCAAGTTCGAGATGCTCATGCCACTCAACGGTATGTCGAAACCCGACTTGAAGCTACATAGAAGACGGTGGAAAAATATCATGCTGACTTTGTAGAGTTACGGGAGAAAACTAACTCCCAGGACTTAGAAATCATGAGGCTGAAAGCTCAACTACTAAAGACTGAGAAAGAACGTGATGAGGCCATGGCTGGAAAGAGAGCCGCCGAACAATCTGATGAAGAGACAAAAGCCAACATCAGCTCTACTCTGTTTGATTTTTACGTCCAAAGCATCTTGGGGCGTGGCAGCCTTGCATTTTTGGGGCCTAAATACGAAGTCACCTTGGCTGAAGTGTGGGAGGATGTAATGGATATGCTCAAAGGTGCCGGTTATTCCGAAGATGAACTTGAGGCACATTACTTTGATGACGAAACTCGTGCTGCTCTTGCCAGAGGAAAGGAGCAGCTTGTTAAAGTACGAGCCGAAATGATGGGAGGGGAGCATCCAGAGAAAGAAGCACCTTTAGTTGCCCCTGTCCCTTCTTCGACTTCGGCCGACATTGATATCATAGGCTCCGGTTCCCATTCTCCGCCCACGGCTAAAGTCGTAACTGAGATTACAAGCGCACAGGGCGGAGACGAAGGCGAAGAAAGCACTGAAGCGCAAGCTTATGAAATTGACGTTAGAAAGCCAACTTCTCCAGGTAACTTTAATGCTGATCTTGCTCAAGTAGACTGCTCATTTGCTTCATATGAGTTTGATGAGCCTCTTGATTATTTCCTGAATTTCAATGAGCCTTTATCTCCTCTCTTTACTGATTTTAACTTCTTTTCTTCTGTAGAGAAAGTACTGAGCATTGTTCAGACTTCTTCTCCTCCAGTTATTCCTCCCCCGTCTCTGCAAGTCACTCCTCCTTCTGCCTCTCAACGGGGATCACAAGAGGAGCAAATAGAAGCTCTCCAAGACTTGGACGATCCCATTGCTTCTCAAGAACATAGGGGAGAAGAAACTGAGGAGGGCGAAAAGACTCCAGAACTAACTGGCTCCGATGATACGCCGTTAGCCACACTTTTTACTCCAGAAAGCAGGCCTTCTTCTAAGAAAAGGGGAAAAAGTGGAGTTTCAAAGAAGAAAGAAGCTTCAGCTGGCGAGAAAAAAGAAGAAACAAGTCCGATTGTTCCCCTTTCTCCTTCTTCCCCTACTCTTTCTAGCCGGCGCAAGAAGTTGGTCATCCGGCCAGGTGCATGCTCAAAAGGTGGAGGGCAGAAGAAATGACGGCTTTGGTCCTGTGCTTTTTTATCTCGCTCTTTGCTTTTTGCTTGTATATAAGCTTGTGTTGACTAGAGATTGTGCGGGTACCAGTCCCCGCTTTCTTTTACTTTGAAACCTGCATATGTATAAAATTCTCATAGTATGGAATAAAATGGTTCTTTTACTTATACAAATTTCTGTCTGTATTTGAGAACGCTTTTATTTTCTGTTTTCATGCAAGTTTCTTTATCCTCTTTATGTGAAGTTGCAGTAAACCTATGGTATGTTTCTTGAGCATTGTTTTCATTTTTCTGATGACTATATTGTATTGCCCCCATACCATGGTTTATTGCAATCTCTTTCACATTAGCAAAGTTTCGGAGAACAACTCTTCTATTTCGAGAAGACTTGTACTCTTCCTTTAGAGAACAACTCTTTCATTTGAAGGAAGTTTGCATTTGTACTTTATAGGATAATATTTTCGTTTCAAGAAAATATTTTTCTAATTTAGTAGAATGCACTTCATATTGGAGGAGTTTTCTCTTCTTCTTTTTATTGCGAAGTTTTTACACTTCACTTTTTGAAAAAAGTCACTTTTGCTTTGGCAAGTGAATTTCACTTCATAGTACAGTGGGTCTTCCGTAGAAGGGATTCAACCTGCTTGAGCCTCCGAAGAGGTCTTTCTGTTTGGTTGCGCCTCCGGGAAGAGGTCTTTTTGTTTGGTTGCGCCTCCGGGAAGAGGTCTTTTTTTTATTGTGCCTCTGGGAAGAGGTCTTTTTGTTTCTGCCTCTTGGGAGAGGCTTTTATCTTTTCCCTGTTCGCTAGGAAGCGGGCCTCCGAAGAGGGCTTTTCACATTTCGACTCGTGTGAAGTTTTATTTCAGATCACGGTGAAATGTGTGCCTCTGAGTAGGGCTTTTACCTGGAAGTTTGGAGTTTCCTTCTCTTAGTTGGATGGATTCACGGGGCGGACACGAGTGTTCTGTGCCACCGATCAGTCCGCAACTTTCTGTCGAGAAAGAACTCTCTTTTTCTGGCGAGGAACGCTCGAGGTCTTTTAGCATTTCAACTATGGTGAAATGGGCCTCCGAAGAGGGCTTTTCACATTCCAGCACTTGTGAAGTTTTATTTCAAATCTCGGTGGAATGCGTGCCTCTGAGTATGCCTGGAAGTTTCTTCCTCATGGTTGGCTGGATGCACGGGGCGGACACAAGTTACTTGGACGCTTATTTGCGCAGATTGTCTCAGCTAGTGAACAAGCGCCTTGCCTTCCACTTGGGAAGGTGCCTCCGATCATCGTATGGATTCACAGGGCGGACGCAAGTTACTTGGACGCTTGTCTACGCAAACTGTCTCAGCTAGTGAACAAGCGCCTTGCCTTCCAGTCGGGAAGGTGCTCCCGGTCATTCCATACCAATCTTATTTGTTGAGAAAGTCTTCTGGCATGCCTCGTTCAAGGTCTTTATCCTCCGAAGAGTTGTGCCTCCGAAGAGGGCTTGTGCCTCCGAAGAGGTCTTTGGCTGTTTGATACTTGCTCGCCCATGTCTCTTTGCCATCTATTCATATCAGCGATCCCCGTTATCTTTTCTAAGTACACTTCTATTTTAATTGCCAACAATTTCCTTTACCCAAAGAAGTTTACTTCATAGTTAAGCGAGTTGGTGGGGGCAGACACAGGCTATTTAACTGGATGCTTGTTTGTGCAAACAACCACAATTAGTTAGCCAGGGCCCACTTCCAGCAGAATCACTAACTTTTTGCTTGAAGCACTCCTTTCGTAGGATTTGAGTATGGAAATTTTGAACGGCTTAGCGTTTTCTTGTTAGGTGATGCCAGGGATTGCTTGGTCCTTCGATGGGTAAGCGTTGTTTTTATGGCCTGCATTATTAAATCGACATTTTAGTAATACAATTGACGTATTTTATATATCGAAATAAAACAAAGCAGTCTATAATAGTAAAGAACACAAGATTTATAGTGGTTCGGCCAAGAACTGGGCCTACATCCACTTTATGGTTCTTATTATTCACTTGCACTGGCTTTACAACGGCTTTCAATACAAGAATCATATATTCATCATTCTTTTACAATATTTCATTAAAGCCTTTGAGTAAAATATGGGCGTAAATGATTGCTGTTCCAAGCTCTTGGAATTGGGTCTCCTTCGACAGTTATGAGTTTGAATGTGCCATCAAGAAGTTTTTGGCCTATAACATACGGCCATTCCCAGTTTGGCCCAAACACGCCTGTAGGTGTCATAATTCTTTTTAAGATTAGACCCCCAACTTCAAAGCTGCACTGGCGAACTTTTGAATTGAAGTGCCTGGCTATTTTTTGCTGATGAGCCGCAATTCTGAGCTCAGCTTCTTCTCTTTTTTCATCAAGGAAGTCAAGGGCTTCAAGTTGCAGCTTTTCAGTTTCGGCTTGATTGAAATGAATTCTTCTATGTGAAGGGGCCTCTATTTCTACCGGAATCATTGCCTCTGATCCATATGCCAATGAAAATGGTGTGTGCCCCGTCGCAGTTTTATGTGTAGTTCTATATGCCCATAGTGCTAGTGGAAGCTTATCGACCCAACCACCTTCCGCTTTTTCCAGCTGTTTTTTGATGGTCGATTTGGTAATTTGTTTACTGCTTCCACTTGCCCATTTGCCTGTGGATGAGCCACTGCTGAGAAACTTTTCTGGATCTTGAATTTCTTGCAAAAATCTTGGAACTCTTCACTTTCAAATTGGGTTCCATTGTCTGTGATTATCTTTTGAGGCACACCATACCTGCAAATGATATTCTTATTTACAAAGTTTATCATTTTCTTAGAGGTAATAGTAGCTAAGGGTTCAGATTCAGCCCATTTAGTAAAATAATCAACAGCAACAATAGCATATCTGATTCCGGATTTTGCAGTTGGCAAAGGCCCGATGAGATCCATTCCCCAAATAGCAAATGGCCACGGACTGACCATCTGTGTTATCTCAGTGGAAGGTGCTCTTGGGATTTTTGCAAATCTCTGGCATCGGTCACATTTTCGGGCGTAACTTGCGGCATCACGATTAATATCTGGCCAAAAGTATCCATAACGGAGAATTTTCTTTGCTAAAGTTTGACCACCTGAATGATCTCCACACTCTCCTCCGTGTACCTCAGTTAGAATTGTCTCAGCCTCTTCCTTGGTCACACATCGGAGTAATGGCATTGAGAATCCCCGCCTATACAATCAGCCATCTTGAATTACATATCTGGATGCTTTTCTTAACAACTTCTGCCGTTCTTTTGAGTTTTCTGGTAGAGAACCGTCGCGCAGATATTCCAATATCGGAGTCATCCATGATTCTCGCTCCTGTGATATGGAGTTGACAGGACTTCCATAGGAACTAATCCCAATAATTGAGCTTCACCAGTGTTGCATACTTTACGAGGGAATCTGCCTTCATGTTTTCTTCCTGGGGTATAGGGTTTATCGTATAATGGTCGAGGTCATTGAGAATCTCCCAGGCTCTTGATAAGTAAGCAGGCAGATTTCCTCCTTTAGTCTGAAACTCTTTCTTGACTTGACATACAATAAGTTGTGAATCACTAAAGATCTGCAACATTTTGACATTCAATTCTTTAGCAATTCTCAAACCGGCAATAAGAGCTTCATACTCTGCTTCATTGTTTGTCGAAAGGAATTCCAATCTTAAAGCATAGCACAATGATCGCCCTTCGGGATTTTCAAGCACAACCCCAGCCCCGGAACAGTAATCATTTCTTACGCCATCAACATACAATTTCCATAGAATTGGGGAATTATCGGTTACTACCTCCTCACTATCACCTTTGTCTGTACATTCTGCGATGAAATCTGCCAAAGCTTGTCCATTGATTGCTCTCCGAGGATGATAAGTGATGTCATGTTGACTGAGTTCAATATTCCACTTCAAAAGGCGACTCGAAGTCTCAGGGCGAAAGAGGACTTGCTTCAGAGGCTGATTAGTGAGGACCTTGATTGGATGAGCTTGAAAATATGGCCTAAATTTTCTTGATGCGATCAGTAGACAATAGGCAAGCTTCTCCAACTTTTAATAATTCATTTCTGCCTCAGTAAACCTTTTGCTAATATAGTAGACTGGGTGCTGAATTTTGGCATCTTCTCGCACCAGTGCCGCACTAAGAGCGTGAGATGAGATCACCAAGTATACAAAGTGATCTTCACCATTGTCGGGCTTAGAAAGTATCGGGGGAGATTCATATGACGAATTAACTCATCGAAAGCTTTCTGGAACTCCGGAGTCCAGTCAAAGTTTTTCCTTCCTTTCTTAAGAGCATCAAAGAATGGAATGCATTTATCAGTAGCTTTGGAAATGAATCGACTTAAGGCAGCGACTTTTCCATTGAGACTTCGCAGTTCCTTCTTCGTTCTAGGAGCTTTGACTTCTCTTAAGGCGGTGATTTGAGCAGGATTAGCCTCAATGCTCCTAGCGCTCACAATGAAACCCAAGAACTTTCCGGACTCCACCTCGAATGAACACTTCAAGGGATTAAGCTTCATTCCATACTTTCGTAGGACAGTGAACATTTCCGCTAAGTGGTCCATATGGTCTACTGCTCTCTTTGATTTAACCAACATATCATAAACATAAACTTCCATGGTCTTTCCAATCTATGGCTTGAACATTGCATTAACAAGTCTTTGGTAAGTTGCTCCTGCATTCTTCAGTCCGAAGGGCATGACTTTGTAGCAGTATAGACCAACATCGGTTATGAAACTCGTGTCCTCCTGATCTGGCTCATGCATCATGATCTGGTTATATCCGGAGTAAGCATCCATAAAAGATAACAATTCATGTCCCGCTGTTCCGTCAACCAACTGGTCAATCCGGGGAAGCGGAAAATAGTCTTTGGGGCTGGCTTTGTTTAAATATGAAAAGTCGATGCATACTCTCCACTTTCCGTTAGCTTTCTTAACCAGTACTGGATTTGAAACCCAATTCGGATAAGTTGATTCCCTGATAAAGTCATTCTCCATGAGCCGATCTATCTCTTCTTTCAATGCTGCTGACCTTTCGGGACCTTGAGTTCTTCTTTTATGCTTCACAGGTGTAAACTTCGGATCAATATTCAAAGTATGTACTGCAACTTCAGGTGATATTCCATACATATCAGCATGGGTCCAAGCGAATACATCCAGATTTGCTTTCAGGAATGATATTAAAATATTCTGTACTGCCGCACTAAGTTGTGAACCCACATTCAACACCTTGTTTGGGTCTTTTGGGTCAACAGGTACTCGTACTGTTACTTCCACTAGCACCACTCGATTCTCCCCTGCACTGGCTTTTCTGGGATCCATTTTTCTTCGTGCTTCGCTACATTCGCCAGTACAGGGTCCGCCCTGTAATTGCTACAAGGTTGATTCTTTGATGCGGACTGGAGCTGCCGCATCCTTTCCCATCTCTCTTTTTCTTGCTTTACGCAGTTCTATCAGATAACATTCCCGCCCCGCATTCTGATCCCCTTTAACAACACCAACTCAATTATCTGTGGGGAATTTCATGGTAAGGCACCATGGGGCGAGGATTGCTTTAAAGGCTGCAAGAGTTGGACGGCCTAGGAAGGCGTTGTAAGCAGAAAATTCATCAACAATTACAAAAGTCTGCCTTCGAACGACCTTCTTCTGCTCCTCTCCAAGTTCCACGAACAGGTCAATAGTCCCAACCAGCTGCCTGGGTTACCCAGTAAACCCAACGATCTTTTGCGATGAAGCTTGAACATCAGCCATTGGGATCTTCATCTGATCAAAAGTCTTCTTGAAAAGAATCTTGCAAGAAGCACCACAATCAACAAGTACTCTTCTTACAATAGCTGGGCCAATGCCAGCAGAAATAACCAAGGGATCTATGGTAGGGGCTTCAACACCCATAGAATCCCTGACTCTGAAGATAATGTCATCATTAAAAGTTTTCTGCTGCTTCAAAGGTGCAACATCTTCCAACACAAAAATACTCTCCTCTGCTGGCACATACTTCAATGCATGAGCGTACCAGCTTCTGCCAGCTGGGTGAGGTCCTCTTATAATCACATTAATAATGGGCCTCTCCGATTCATGAGCTGCTGCCTTTTCACTTGAGCTGGGACGATGAACAGGAGCCTGTTGTCCTTGAGTTGGCGAAGTCGGGTCATTCTTGTTCCTCCTTACATATTGCTGGAGCTTGTTTTCTTTCAATAGTTCCTCAATCAACTCCTTCAAGTGACGGCACTCATTGGTATCATGCCCGGGTGGTTGTGGAACCGGCAAAACCTTCCATTCTTCTCGGCTTTTTTATTAACCCTTTCCTTAGCTGGTACGGGGAACTCGACTGTGTCTTTGTTTGCAAAGTAGATGTTTTCTGGGGTATCTGTCAGAGGGGTGAAGTTGAAGGGACGACTTTTCTTTGCATCTCCTTACTTCCTCTGACCATCGTTTCCCCTCTTCTGATTGCCATATTCCTTCCTATTTGGAACAGCATTACTATTTCCAGCCCCTATCGATACCGCCTTAGCCGGTGCTTGGAGGCTTTCCAGGCGCATGAATTCATCGGCTTTCTTGTAAAACTTGTCAAGCGAATTCGGTTCTTTCATCTTCAACCACCTCCCGAACTCACTTGTCTTATCAATAGCCTTCATCAGGTACGTCAAAATCATTCTCGGCTCTGCGTTGTCTACTTTAGCCAGAGCTATATTGAAGCGATTCAAGAAAGCTCTAATGGATTCTCCAGAATTCTGCTCCAAGCTGGATAACGACATTATATCTTTCGCCTTCGAAGCGTACAATCTGAACTGTTCCTTAAACTTTTGAGTCAAATAAGAAAATTGGTCTATCGACCGGACCGTCAGCTTTGTGAACCAGAGTAGAGCAACTCCCTCTAGGTATACCGGAAAATATCGGCATTTGATCTCATCAGAAGCTCTGGCACCAGTCATGTGCCAATCATACTTGTATAGAAATTCATTAGGGTCACTTGTCCCCTTATAAGCCGGTATGGTAGGAGGAACAAACTTCCTAGGAAATTTTTCTTTCAAAATCCTTTCAGTGAATGGAGTCTTGCTCGGAGCGAACCCCCATTCTTTTTCGTCTTCCTCCCTTTGCATACTTTCCTTCATGATTTGTCGGACCATCCCTGAGAAATATTCCTCATCGTTAAGGGGCTCGGCAGGACAGGCATCGGCCATCTTCTCAGAAGTCTGCCTTGACAGGCGTTCACGGATAGTTGGCTGTTGTCCCGATCCTCCAACTTGGGGAGGCGTGTCTTTAACCGGGCTAGCTTCCCTTTGAGGAACATCTCTTTCTTCCACATCATGAATATTATCAGCAAAGTTTGGTTCGTTATTCACCGGTTGACGGTTAGCCCCAAGCAACGCGTTCAACCTTTCCAACATCAGATTGTTTTGGGCTTTCATCTGCTAATATAGCCCAGAAACCACGGCATCCAATTCTGCTCGCGTTACTCCAACAGTTGGAGTTGTTTGACTTAGAGGAGGAGAAGTGGCAGTAGTTTCGCGAACATCGTCGGATCTAACAGACTTGCGCTTTCTTCAAGGAGCCATTATTTTTGACTAACTTCTGGTTTTTAGAGAGATCCTTTCTATGAATTTCTGCGAAGCTATGATGACAGTATCCTGAGTTAGGTTCTCAGTGAAAGGACCAAAAATGTTAACGTAAAAATCTAACGCTAACACCCCGATGCAAGTAAAGCAAGTGTGAAATCACCACCCGATGATACGGGAATCAGAAATAAGCAGGAAAATATCAGAAAGACAGTAAAAGACACAGTTTTTATAGTGGTTCGGCTAATAGTCAAGCCTACGTCCACTTTATATCTCTTTATTGCTGAATCAAGTACAACTTATACAACTTTCTTCAATTACAACACACTTTGGACTAGTAAATCGAACTTTGATGGAGAATAATCTTTCGAATCCATGTGGAATGATTAGATTTTCTCTTGAAATTTGTCGTAGTGTCCTTGGTGTTTGGAGTACTTGAAGTGTTGTTCGAGTTGAGAAAATGATAGAGTATCGGCGCATCTAGAATGAGCCGAAAGATCCCCCGAACGTTGGAGCTCACGTTGTATTTATAGGAGTTTCCTGGTCATAAGTCGTAGGTCGGAAGTTGCGACTTAAAGTAAGTCGTGGGTCGAAGGTTGCGACTTAAAGTAAGTCATGGGTCGAAGGTTGCGACCTAAAGTAGGTCGTAGGTCGAAGATAACGACTTAAGGTAGGTCGTAGACCACATGTGAGCGACCTAGCAGAGGGAAGCTTCGGCCCTTCCTGGTAACACTGGTCTTTTTTGGATGAAGTACTAGGTCGTGGACGACTTAGGGGAATGGCTGGCAACCTTATAGCGCTAAGATATCCGATGTAGCGACCTAAGCTAACTCGTTAACCCACTATGTCGCATAGCCCATTAGATCATTAGGTGGCTTGTGGTTTTAGGTCGCTAGGTCGCGGACCTCTTAGGTCAGTAGGTCGCTTCCTGTTAGGTCGCTAACTCGCTTCTTACTTTAGGCCGCTAAACCGCCAGGTCTTTTAGGTCGCTGAGTCGTGGCTTCCTGTAAGCAGTTAGGTCGTTCTACCGTTCCACCTCTTAAGTCGTTACACCTTTTAGGTCGTGCCACCTTTAGTTCGTTAAGTCGTTTACTTCTCTAAGTCGTTAGGTCTTTATCTTGTTAACTCGTAGGTCGCTTCGATCTTTAAGTTGCTAAGTCGTGATCCAGAGCCTCAGTCCAGTTGCCCCGCTATTGCCTTGGGCCGCTTACTTCCTTGGGTCGCAGAGTCGCTAAACATAGGAGTTAACATATGGCCTCGGCCATGGAAGGGCAGTGGGAAAGAGGAGATGGTGGCTGGTTGTACTGGTGGTGGAGGCGGTCATGGTGCTGGAGTAGAGAGGCCGAACTACATAGATTGAATGCAAGTACAAAATCAATACAAACAAGTAAGAAAACGTGAAAAAGAAATGAAAATTTACCAAAATTTTCTTCAAGTGATGGCCGTATTTTTTTAATGGTTTGAGATGTTTTTTCATGTGAGAATAGAGTAAGGAATCAGCTGAAAGAAAGAGTATAGGGCAGCAAATTGAAGTGGTGTTGATTGGTGATGAAAAGGTGACTAGAATGCGAAAAGGCAATGCACGTAAAAGGTCACAAACCTTTCAAACTTCCATAATTCTTTTTCAATTTTTAAATAAATAAAAATAAAAATAAAACACAAAAAATATTGAATGCATAAAAATAAATAAATAAATTTTAAATAAATATAATTAAATTAAGAAAATAGCTTAAAAATAGAAACTAGGTTATAAAAAATTAAAATAAATACACTAAGCTTTGGAAAAATTATAACATCACTTCAAAAATATTTTAAAATAAAATATATACCTAACATGTCATATAACACATATTAGAACATGATTTTACAAATAAAAATATTATTTATATAAATTAAAATAGATAATTTTATTAAACAAATCAATTTACACCTAATATTGTAAAAAACATAACTTTCACAATATAAATCGGATTTCAATGAAATGAAAAGAAGTACTCTTGAAATTAAATGTATTTTCATAATAAAATATAAAATTCAAAAATTTAAGTATTTAAATTTTAAATTTAAAAGTCAAAGTTTGACCAGATTGACCAAAATCTACATTTTTCTGGAAATATCCTATTTATTCAGGTTTGGAATTATAATTCACACAAAAACTAAAAATTATATTTAAAATAACAAATTTTATCCATTTTCATAAATAAAGAAAATTCATCAGCAATTCAATTTAAAATAATTAAAATATACAATTAAAAAAATCATAAAATACTAGGTTGTTACAAAAAGGGCGAGCAATGCTTCAGGAAGATGACAAGCAGTTCAAGGCAAATAATACTTTTGATATACATAATTTTTTTTAGAGAACAGAACCAATAGAAGCAAACGAAAAAATATATAAGGTGAAAAGGTGGATTAACAAAAATCAGGTACGAATTTTTGGAAATATTAAAAACAAAAGGCTATTGGTACTACATGTTGGATAATGAATGGACATAGAATACCAAAAGGTTCAAACGGGTACCAGTACGGCTAACAGTTTCGTAGATTTCATTGCGTACCAAACACCTAAATTCACATATGAATATACCACGGAGATTAGCATGACGAGATGAATAGAATGGTCCACTAATATGAGTGACATGACCCACCTATCAAAACTCGAACTTCCCTGCCCAAAACTACTGCTAAAACGCCGAAAACAATATTAACGCAGCTAGAGCTGTCCATATTTGACGAAATGAAATATGACATCTCACTTAGAAATTGATTTACATTTTTATTATATAAAAATATTCAGGTTTCAAAAATATTTCATTTCCATCAAATTTAAACTGATTTTAAATTTTAAAAAATTGAAATTTCACAATAGAACAAAATAATGAAAATCTATCACTTGCTATGCTTTAATATACACAGGCCAAATATCAAATTTTCATTTCAAAATTTTTAATATATATTTTCAAGAAATTTTTTAGTTAATTTTGTTATTAATTTTTTTTTAAAAGTTCTGGGTCGTTACACTCTGCTCCACTCAAAACTTTTCGTCCTCGAAAAGGAACAACATAGGAAATAGAAGCAACAGAAAGGAAAAATTGATTCGAAATATATAGTACCAAATACATCAACTAATTTCAAAAACCATATAAAATTTCATTTTGGACATCTTATTATTTACATTTATATTATATATTATTCAATTACATTTAAACTTTCTTTATTTTTATCATCAGGGGAGTTTTGTTGACGTTTTTGAATGTAATTGAGCACTATACAAATTTACCTTTTATTTACAACATTTCTATTAAGCAAAAATTTAGTTTGAATATTTTTATTATTTAAGTCTCTCTTGTATAGCCTTCAATTACATATTCATATGGACATTTTAACATTTTGAATATTTCATGTAAGTTATATGTGTTTAGAATGCAATTGAGTATTATAAAAATAAATTTTATCCTAATTCAACTGTTTCAAGTTGTTTGAATTCCACTTCTCATTTTAGACACTCCAATTATTTAGAAAATTTGCTTCATTTCAATATTTGAAAACATCACTTAACATAAAGCTTAAGAGTTAAATTTTCGATTTCACTTCAAACCATTTTGAAATAAATATATACATATACATATACATATACATATACATACATATATATATATATATTGTATTTCGAATCATACTCAAGAAATTCAAATCAAATCCATTTTCCTAAAACAAAAGTGTAGCAAAGCTGCTAAGTGGTCTCTCTACTTTGAGACTCGAAAATGAATGTCGATGATATTGTATTCATCATCGAAATTATTTTCTAGCGACAAAAGAGGAGAGTATTGACTTATTTCTTTTAAAATTCATTAGAAACAATTTAAATTCGAAAATACTTTCCAATAATATATTTTTTCAAAATCTTGAAAACCAAATTTTGAAAAACACCAAAAATTAAACTCTCAAATCCTTAATTTAAATTCATTTTATTTGCAAATAAGATTTATAAACCTTATTTATAAAATTTCAACTTCTTATAACAAATTGGAATAGTTAATGGTTTAGGAACGTTAAAAAAACAATAAATGATAATCTAGTACTACCATTTCTAACAACCAATTCATTTAATCGTCTAATTTTAGAAAATTATACCTCATATATAACATATAGTCATACATAAAATTATTTCATTTACCAATTTCGAAAACAGTATTATGTCAGTTTGCTCTATTTAAGTGTTTTGAAATCCCTGTAGATAGCTTTGACCAGACGAATCGATTGAAACTCTAAATTCAAGCTTAACAATTCAAACACAATATAAAACATATTTATATCAATTACAAATACGCTCCATCAAGGATGATTCAAGAATGGATTTTAGAACAAGGATAGAGATTTAAATTTTAAAGTGGCCCTAATCAAAGAAAATTCTAACAAAGAAGATAGGATCGAAAGGTAGGTAAGATGGTTAAATTACAAAAGAGGAAAGATGGATAGACTTACATTAATCGCGGCAACCTTAACTCGGTCAAACGAGATTCCATTTTCAGAAAAAATGTGCCAAAGGAATCAGACTTCATCTCTCCAAAAATGGAATTTAGAAAATTTGGCTTTCAACTGATGACTCCTAAGAGTTTGGAGAACATAACTCAAGTGAGATTCATGCTCCTTTTCTGACTTAGAAAAGACGAGAATATCATCCATGAAAACTAGGACAAACTTGTTGAACACATCGTGGAAAACACGCTTCATGAGATGACGAAGAGGGTTGGAGGATTGGTTAATCCAAAGGGCGTGACTAACCATTCGTGGAAACCATTCGTCTGAGAGGAAGGACAACATGTCGAGCTTCAAGAATATGATCGATGCAGAACGCTTAGCTTTGGGCCTCTAGATAGAGGATGTTACAACTTGGTATTAGAGTATAGTTTTATGAAATACTTTAACTAAAAATGATTTTTGATAAAATAATCCTTAGCAATTAGAGTTAGGATTGAGGCATTGGGATAACGCTATAGTAACGTACTTGTATTTCCTATATATAAGTATACGCTTTATCTCTAGACTCCTATCTTTGTTAGGCTATTCTTCTATATCTTAGGAGGCATGAATACAGATATGGATGAAAGAAGAGGCAGAGTCAGTCTATGAGGAGATAGCACCAATACAAATGGAAATTCTCGACCAAATGATAGAAGAGGTCAGGCTCAGGCTGAGAAAGTTGGTGCTGGGGTTCTCCATTTAGACATGGTAGCCATGTATCAGTTTTTCGTAAACATGACGCAAGCTGGAATCGTATCTGGAGTTGTAGGAGGCAATGCTGCTGGAGAAAGAGTTTAGGAGGCTTCGATGGTCAATTAGTATGTTAACTTGAGCAAAGACCGTACTAGTCTTAGAGGAAAACTGTTTATCAAAATGGAGGATGCTATTGAATTAGAAAACTGGCTACTAATTGCGAGAGGATTTTTGCTGACCTAGGGCTCAACGACGACCAGAAAAGAAGACTTTCTTAAAGACAGCTTCAAGGAGCTGCTTTGTTTTGGTGGAATACTGTAACTACTGGTGTGGATGAAGAGACTACGATGTAGGCGGAATTCAGGAGGAGGTTTCATGAAAGGTTCATGTCAGTAATGTTGCAACCTATCTTGGTTACGAAGTTTGTTGAGCTATGAAATATGCTAGTAGATTCAAAGAGTTAGCCGGTATGGGTATGCCACTATTTACAGAGTGTTGAAAAGGAATGAAAAGTTTATTAGTGGTCTGAAGCCGGATTTGGCCAGAGCTACTTTACGCATATTAGAGATCTGTATGATGTGGTAGTAGAAATGGCGTTGAGACATGAAGAGATGTTAACTTGCTTAGAGAAGAAGAAGGAGAAAGATGTCTAGGTCTAACAGGGCCAAAAGAGAATTTTTTCCACAAAAAAATGCTCGGAAAGGAGGCGCAGAAAAGAAAGGAAAGTCTGAGGTGGTCTGCTACAAGTGTGACAAGAAAGGCCATTATACCCAAGAGAACAAAAGAAAGAAGGCCGCTGAGAGGAAATGGTTTAGATGTTTTAGCTGTGATCAAATTGACACTACAAGAATCAGTGCAAAGAGCCAGCAAAAGGGTATAAAGGCCAAGTGTTTGCATTGGAGTCTGCTACGTCAAAGCCGACGTTGCAGGAGAATGGAAAGGCTGTGTTAGGAGGTACGCTTCATATCCATGATACATCTGTTAGCGTTTTATTTGATATCACTGCATCTCATTCTTTTATATCTAGATGTTTGGTGGATAAACTTAACCTAGAACCCACATATTTAGTTACTTCCTAAAGAGTTGCAAATCCGATAGGAGGGTATGCGACGCTAGGGATGAAGTGTGACCACTTAGAGTTTGACTTGCTAGTTACGCCTTTGTTTGCAGTTTGCATGTACTTGATTTTGTTGGGTTCAAAATCATATTGGGGATGGATTGGTTAAGTAATTATGATGCTAGGATATTTTTCCTTGATAGGAAAATATCACTTAGACACCCGGATTGTAATTATCAGATATTTTATCCCGTAGTAAACCCCATTTGTAAGGAGAATGCTTTGTTGGGTGTTATAGAGTTGGAAGATGAGTCGAATCGTGTTTTCGTAGTTACAGAATTGGCAGATGTGTTTGAGCTTGTAGTTGGGTTGCTGCCAAAACGAGCCATTGAGTTTCGGATTGATTTAGTGCCTAGTGCAGAACCAGTAAGTAGGCCGCCAAGCAGGATGACACCAACAGGGATGAGGGAGCTGAAAGCTTAGTTGGTAGATTTGGAAGGAAAGCGTTTTATTAGACCGAGTAGTTCACCTTGGGGAGCAACCGCTATACTTGCTAAAAAGCCGGACGGATCTTTAAGGCTATGTATCCATTATCGTAAGCTGAATGAGAAGATGATAAAGAATCGATATCCACTGCAAGGATTGACGATTTATTTGATCATTTGATTAGGGCTAAGATATTCTTTCAGTTGGATCTGGCAACATGATTTCATTAGCTTAGAGTAGTGGAAAATAGTATACCTTTAATGGCGTTCATGACGAGATATGGGTCATATGAATGGTTAGTTATGCCGTTCGAACACACTAATGTGCTGGTATTCTTTATAGATTTGATGAATCGAATCTTCCAAGAGCACTTGGATAAGTTCGTGTTGGTTTTATAGATGATATTCTGATGTAATCTAAGGATGAGATGGAGCATGAAGTCCATCTTAGTGTTGTGCTGGAGTCGCTGAGGCAACATCAGCAAAAGGAAAAGTTTTTGATGTGCCATTTTTGGAGGAAGGAAGTGAAGTTTCTTGGTCACGTGGTTTCGGGGAAAGGATTGTCAGTTGATCCAAAAAGATCGAAGCCGTTAATAATTGGAAAAGACCATAAACGATAGCTGAGATAAGAAGTATCCTTAGATTAGCGGGATATTATCGGAGGTTTATAAAAGATTTCTCGCGGATTGCAACGTCGATGACTAAGCTGGCACAAAAGGATGTAAAGTTTGTATGGACCGATAAGTGTGAGGAAGATTTTAAAGCTTGAAGCACTTGTTGACCCATGCACCTGTGTTGGTGGTTCCAGAGTGAAATCATGGTTTAGTTGTTTATACTGATGCATGTGGTACTGGGTTGGAAGCTGTACTAATCCATAAGGGTAAAGTGATTGCCTATGCTTCTAGACAGCTTAGACCACATGAGGTTAGGTATCCAACACGTGACTTGAAGTTAGCTGTAGTTATATTTGCGTTAAAGGTGTGGAGGAATTACCTTTTGGGAGAGAGGTTTGAGCTCTATACAGATCATAAGTCATTGAAGCACTTGTTCTCCCAGAAGGAGCTGAATATGAGACAGCAGAGGTGGTCATAATTTTTAGTCGCTTATGATTTTGGAATAGAGTACACACCATGGAAAGGCAACAAGGTTGCAGATGCACTTAGTAGAAAGCATCAGAAAATAGTGTTAGCTATGATAGGAAAATGGAAAGACATAGAAGCATTGTCAGCCTGTAGAGTACTATTGAGATCTGAGGCCAAGTCTAGCAAAGGATATGCTAGGTTGTCTTATTTGAAAGTCCGATCGGTATTGATTAAGAAGATCGCTTCTAAACAGGAAGAGGATCTAGTGTTAGCTGAAAGGATCAGGAAATTAAACGATGGAATGGAAAGCGATGACATAAATAATTTCCATCTTGACCAAAACGGATGGTTTAGAAAGAAGGGCAGATTATGTGTTCCAAATGTGGAAGACATAAGGAAAGACATTTTGGAGGCATGCCATCGTTCAAAATTAACTATCCATCCAGGAGGAACCAAGATGTATTGAGATATGAAGAGAGGTTTCTTCCGGGAAAGCATGAAGAGGAATGTTGGCTTATGGGTGAAACAATGTTTGAACTGTTAGTAGGTAAAAGCCGAACATCAAAAGCAGAGTGGATTGCTTCAGCCATTGGACATTCTAGTATGGAAGTGGGACACCATCTCTGTGGATGTCATTGATGGGTTGCCAAGACCTAATAGAGGAAATGAAAGTATATGGGTCATAGTAGATAGACTGACCAAGAGAGCCTATTTAATTCCAGTTAAGCAAATAGGACGGCACCTATATTGGCTAAGTTATTTATGAAGAATGTGGTTTGACTGCATGAAATTCCTAGTAGTATTGTTAGTGATAGAGATTCTTTGTTTACTAGCGAGTTCTAGAAAAGTCTTCAGGAGAGCTAAGGAACCAAGCTCAAGATGAGTACCACTTACCATCCATAGATAGATGGGCAGACGGAAAGAGTAACAAGATCTTGGAGGACTTGTTGCGAGCTTGTGTACTTGACTTTGGGGGATCATGGGAAATACACCTAAATCTAGTCGAGTTTTTGTATAATAATAGCTATTAGACTAGTATAAGAATGGCACCGTTTGAAGCCTTGTATGGAAGACCATGCAAATCCCCTGCATGTTTGGTAGAGACTGGAGGTAAATTAGTCCTTGGTCCTTATTTGGTAAAAGAAGCAGTAGCAAAGATTGAGCTGATAAGGGCTAGAATGAAGGAATCTCCGTCTAGATAGAAAAGCTATGCAAATAAAGGTCGAAAAGATTTAGAGTTCTCGAGCGAAGTCGTCGATGAAAGGTCTTATCAGGTTCGGGAAGATGGGGAAGTTAGCACCGAGGTTCGTTGGACCATTTCCTACTTTAGAAAGGATCGACAAACTCATGTATTGGTTTTAGGGTTACTGAATAGTCTAACAAGAGTCTACAATGTATGTCATGTATCCCATTTGAGGAATTGTGTTAGGGATCCAAACACTACTATAGCACCGGCTATGTTAGAAGATTTAGTAGTGGAACCAGATATGACTATTGTTAGGATGCCTATCTGGATAGTCGAGAGAGATGAGAAGAAGCTGAGGAATAAGACAGCCAAATTAGTAAAAGTCCAGTGGAGTGACGATGCTAGAGACTATTGTCTTGGGAGATAGAGAGCAGGATTAGAGACACTTATCCTAATTTGTTTGACGATATGTTTTACCTTTGATTATTTTGATGTGTACCTTATCGTAATTTCGAGGATAAAATTCTTTAAGAGGGGGAGATTGTAACACCCCATATTTTTAGTTACATTATTTAGAATATTTAATTAGCTAAATAAAATTAAATAATGTAAGATGATTAATAGATTGAGATTTGATTTAACCAAGGGTAGCCATGCCTACATGTAGAATGTACTAAAGAAATAAGTTGGAAATAAGTGTTAGGAAATAAGGGATGGCAAAATAGGAAAATGATAGAAAATATATTCCAAACCTCAGGAAATCAAACATACGTTCATTTCATTCTCAAGCAAAAATATTTTAAGGCCGGCCACCATTTTCAATCTCAAGAGAAGAAAAGGGTAGGATTCAAGGGGAAGAAGTAAATACAACTTATTCAACATCAAATCTCACATCTTTAACCACAAAACAAAGGTGAATGATAATTACATCCCATTTTTCTTATAGCTTTCGGTTTTAAGGTTAACCTAAAAATGTTTTGCATGATAATGCCATTTTTAGATGATTAAATGTTTATATATACTTATTGGTGATTTATATGCATGTTTATACTGAGTTTTATGATATATTTTGATCTAAAAACCCTATTTAATGACATCCAAACGCCTTGCAATTTTAGATATAGACCAAAATGTTATTTTAGAGATGGTTTTCAGTTTTCATAATTTTCTTAATTAATGTGGATTTTATATTAATTTTCTAGTGAAGAAAATGATTTACTGGGTTATAAATTATTTATGGCATAATAAATAATTATTTGGGTCTGAAATTTATATATTTTAGAAAACATAATGAAAAGGATTTTCTAGATTTTTGTAGAATATTCCAAAGTGTTTTGACGAATAGATAAAATTATTTAAGGTATGGACTTAAATGTTTTATATATTTAATTAAGGAGAAGGGGTATTTCGCAAATGATTTAAATAAATTAATTCTGAATTTATGGCAGCGGTTTTTGTAGGATCGATTTCACCCTAGAGGGAGGGTGAATAGGGTGATAGTATAAATTATAAAAATTAATCGCGGAAACTTATAAAATAATTTTAACATAGATCACAGAACAATAGCAGCACAGATAATAGCAGAATAATAAATGCAGAAATAAAACGACACAGAATTTACCCAGCTTCGGCAAAACCCTGCCTACGTGCTGCCCCCAAGGTTTCTACTAGAAATTAGGTAGTCCCTCGCTTACACACGTAAACTCGCGACACCCGCTATCGACTAAATCTAACTCTATGCTCAAAACCCTGCCACAACTCAGCCGCTGAGTTGCGAATTCTCAAGCTACGCCACGTAGCTTGTCCCCTAGTCACACGACTAGTAAATACAACGGTTTAAAGTTAAAAAAAAGGTTTAAACAACAATTTAAAAATAAAAACAAAAACCCTAATATAAAATTAAAGGCCCTTTAATATAAAGGTCGGCCCCCTTCTATTTTCGCCCGTTCTCTTTTAATCTCTGTTCCTTTTATTTCCTTCGTTCGTTAATTTTGAGATGGCGGTCGTTCCCTTTTTTTTTGAAGCTAAATTAGGGCTTCGTCCCTTCGATCCAATTTAGGGTTTTTGAAATTCGAAGCTTGCGACTGTGATGGAATTATTGACTTGGCGTTCTTTTGTCAATCGCTAGTTTCCTTTGTGCACTACGACTGCTTCGAATTGATCGAGTTCGTCCCTTGCTTCGGTATGTAATTTTATGCTTTTGTTTTGCTGGTTTTATGCTTGCTTGAACTCGATTTGATTCGAGATGAATGATTATTATTCTCAGTTTAGCTTGAACTCGAATACTTTAATTGCCGATGATGTTAATCACTTTTATAGGGTTCGACCCCCCTGTATTTTCGTCGTATAATTATATTTGAATTTGTCGTTATCATGCTTTCGGCTATTCGATTAATTTTTGATGTAGGTGATTTTACTGACTTAATCAAACTCATATATTTGATGCTTGGCTCTAACGGTATTGATTTTTGACTTCGCCCACTTTTGACTACCACGTCTCTGACCTGTTCAACTTTGATTTCGATCCGTGTATTGATTTTTCTGCTGTCTTTTGGTAGTACTTTCAACCTTATTTGATTTGTTTCATGACTCCGGCCATTGATTTATTGATTGCCTCGGCTTGTACTTGGTGTATCATCTATATTAGTGCGTTGCGGTGTTCACTTGATTGTTATGCACTGAGTTTGCTTCGAGTTAGTTTCATTGTTGCTGTGTCACTGGTTCATTTGAAGTTGTAGCTTGCACGTTCGGTCTTGTTCCTTCACTTTACTTGAGCAGTTAGCATTCAAACTGTATGATTCATTTTGTATGTTGTACTGTGAAGCATCTTGATCATTATATATTGATACTTGTTCATTTGCATTTGTGTTGACTCTGTGTTTGCTATAGTCTTCAAGCATTGCGAGTCACTTGAATTTAATGTGGTGTTTATACTACTGCGTATCACGGCATTTTCTTTACTGCTGTACCACCACTCGTGTCTGCACTTGCTCGATCCAATTTTCACTTTATTCGGCCTCCTCTGGTCATGATGGTTATACTTCTCTTGCTTGTGTCATTTGTGCATTGTTGCTCGATTCTGACCTTGTTGCCTCTGTTCATTTGCCGGTTAGCTTGCATTTGCTTGCTGTTGTTTGGATATTGTGGGATGCCATCTTCATGTACTCGATATTGTGGCATGTGGTCTTGCTGTGTTCCCATTTGGGCTTGTAGTTGATTCTTTGAGTCTTTCTGAAATTTATTTGTGAATTCATGTGCTTGATATTTGAGTTGTTGTATGGTCAGTGGTGCACTTGGTCATTCAAGTCTTCCCTGCATCATTATCTGTTGCATCTTTGGTTTTGGGGCTGCTGTATTATCATCATGTTGGTTTGGTTGTTTGATTTTTACTATCCACATGTCACTGGTCTTGATCAATGCTCGGCCATGTTGCATATTGGACATTGGTGTACTTGACTGTTGCTCGATTTTCCTATTGAGACCTCTACACTGTGCCTTGTACTTGTGGCCCTGCTTGCAGTCATATTGTATTGTGTTTGTTCATGTTACATCAACTTGTTTTGTACTGATGCACTTCTGTTTGCTGTAATATTGGCTTGTGACATTCATGTTGCAACTGGTTTACTGTCTTGTTTATATTAGACTAGTCGACACTTGATTCTTGAGTTTTGGCCATTTGCACCTGTGTTGAATCCAGTTTCACAGCTCGGGTTTGACCTTGTGCTGAAGTTGAAATTTTATTTATGTTGCACGAGAGTTGAACCCGGCTTTTCATTTGGGTTTGACCTATGCTCACTTGTCCCTGTAGCATTATCAAGTGTATATATCGGTGTGCACGGCCTTGTGGCATATACAGTGATACACTGCGTATGTCACAAGCTGTTCGTGTATGATGAATTCAAATTTAAATGATGACGAACAACCTAAATAACTGAGGCAAATATTATTTTCAAAATTCACGTTTTATTTTATATTGCGAAAATATTTCTTTTTCAATTTTACTGCGTTAGTGAATATTTTTGCAGATTGCTCAGATGCTGGATTCAAATTGGAATGAAGATAAAGATAAAAATACGAGTGTGAGTGCTATGTAGTGAGGTTCTGAATGTAAATTGAATTGTGATGTAATCAGAAATGTATTGTAATTGAAAATGTATAGTTATAGTGAGAGCTTGAAAATGTACTATCAAAATTGTAATAAATATTTGTTTGAATAAAATATTCGTTTGAATTCAAAATCTGTGATATTTATTTTATTCAGCAAATATTTAATCTGTGAAAAATAAAATAGTATATTATCAAATACATTTAAACGAATGTATATATGTTTATTATCATCAAACAAAAATCATATAAGCGCATATTCAACAATCTCCCCCTTTTGATGATAACAAACATATATTTAAGATTTTGAATATATTAAATGTATTTGATCATTGATGTGCTCTAATTGCTCCCTCTATTTAAATGCTTCCTCTCTACACAAAGCTCCCCCTACAAATATGCATACAAATAAAAATATGCAAACGAGCCTAGATGCAACTAGAAAATTATTTGACCTTTGCTTGATTTTATTTGACAAAATCTTAACTTTTCTCTCCCCTTTTTGTTATCAGCAAAAGAATAATAGTGTTAGAGAAAATAGAGATAAAGTAATCGATATCAATCCAACATTAAAAACTCAATTGAATATAAATATTAAATTTCGATAAAAAGTCAAACAAAAATCATAAATATTTTGTTAGGCGCATATTCCACTTTTAGAATGATGGAAATGATGTCATCATATAAAACCATACAGTTGTGTCTATTTGTGGTATATTTATATCAGGAATTTGAATATCTACTAACCATGCGTAACCGTCAGGACTTTTAAATGAGACTAGTAGTATTCCAATTTTATTTAAAAAATAATAAATTCAAGTATCTTCTAACCACGCATAACCGTGAGGACTTTTAAATGGGATTAGAATCAACTTGTTTATTTTAAAAATCAACTTTTGATATGCGTTCCATACATGCATAACCGCGAGGACTTTTAAATGAGCATGGAAGCACATAACAAATTTCAAGTAATTCACCCATGCATAACCGTGAGGACTTTTAAATGAGAGTGAATACTTTGGTATTTATTATTATTATTATTATTACCCCTTTTTTTTCAAAAAAAAAATGTGAAAAATGAAAAACGAACGATTCCTGTTTAAAGTACCACATATCGACAAACTATATAGAATTTTGATGAGTGATGATCGTTAGAAATATGACAGATATAGAGATGGTCATAGAATTTTTACCAACAAACAATTTTATAACTCTTGTTTAAATTTCTAAAGAAATTTATTAATTATACCGTCTTGAGTCATAATATTTGATCAATATTAACACTCATCACTGTTTCAATCACTATTTTTCTTTTCGATAAACATTAGGGAGTCAGATTAGTCAAAATAGTCATTTAAAATCAAATTCAAAAATAATTATGAAATTAATTTTTCAAAATGACTAATCTGAAAATATGGTCAAAAATGATTTTCTCGAGGGGTTTTATAAGAAAATTTTCTGCTATTTGAAAATTATTTGAAATGAAAAATATGCAGATATTTTCTTTGAATGATGCAGTTACTAAATGTTTCAAAAATCATGTTCCTTTAGTAATTTGTCTATTAACTAGATTACCAGTGTAATCTGCATCTGAATTTTACTTTCACTCAATTATCACTCGTTGAATTTGATTGACCAAATCATGAAGTGTGCACAAAAAATTTCAAAACCAATTTTAAACAACAATTTAAATGACATTCTTTTAAATTAGAATTGAAGCCGTGTTAATAATCAGAAAACGTGAATATAGAGTTAGCCGTATTATAACCAAATGTATTATCATCCAACAAAAACACTATTTTTAATCCAAACTAATATATATGAAGTAATTCAAAGAATCTAGAGAATTTTATAGTGTTTTTGGCATTAGAATATAGTTGGGCCAACTATGTTGAATAAGTCAGAATCAGTCAACCATCATAATTACTCCAAGTTATTCTATTTAAAAATGATTGGTCAATATTCTGAAAAAAGTCAGACTCAAAATCATCATCTTTTCAACATCTCAATATTGGCTGATTTTAATTCAGAATATGGTGCAGATTATCACAATTAATATATCATTTAAATAAATACACCTTTACCTGTTTTTACCTTTATGATATTTTTCGTTGTTGTCCGTTGTGATTCTGTCACCATTAAATTAGGCTAAGGAACTTTGCTTTGTCGTCCGTTGTGTTTCTGGAACAGCCTAAAATCCAGAGAACACTGTTGTTGTTCCTTAGCCTGCCATCACACCTACACGTTGAAAGATTTATGTGACCTATTTGTTTTTATAGGTCCATGGTTGTTAGTGGCAGAAAATTTTGAAAAACAATTTTGTAAAGACCCAAAACTATTAATAATTGTTCCCTTCGGCACCCAAATTTGTTTAACTTTGAGAGATTTTATATTTGTGCCTTTTGGAACCCAAATCGGTATAGTTTTCACATGTTTGGGTCTATACCAACAATTATTGTGATCGTGTCCAAATTTTCTACAAATTTTGCGCATAGAATTAACTTGATTAATATTGCTTTCAACAATTTTCGAACTATTATATCCAAGTCCTTGTCTAACCGAATTAACCGTTTGCTTTCCTAATAGCATATTCAATCATTTTTCACTTTTGGAAAATTTATCTAAAGTAGTAGACAGTTGTTGGACTTGTGATTTGAGAGGTTCATTTTCGTTTAACAATTGTGTGCACTTTTTAATAGAATTCTCTCTCCTTGTATTTTCATTCTCCTTTAAAATCAGAATTTCATTTTCAAGTGATTTTATATTGATTTCTGATTTTTTAATTTCCTCTTCGAATGTTGGACACTTATCACACTTAGGGATTCTACGTTGATAGTTCTTAACTAATTGATCAAGTTGTTCATTGCATTCTATCAAAGTATCCTTTTGAGATTCAAGTTTGGCGTATTTTTCCCTAAGTCGTTCAAAACAGCCATTTACTTCGTGGAAATAAATAAGTAATTCAGAGTGAGTAAGTTTTGATACCTCGCTTGGCTCGTCATCATCGCTATCAGTTATATTTCCTTGAAGGCACGTATCTACTTTCTCACTCTCACTGCTAGTACTTTTATCATTCTCATCCATTTCATCCTAAGTGGCTGCAAAACTTTTCTTTTTCTGTTTCTTTCCAAAGTCGCGTCGATTTCGAGGACAATTGGGCTTGATGTGTCCGGGTTAGTTGCACTTATGATAGATGATCTCCTGTTCTTCTGAGTAGTCAAGTGCTTTGCCTATTCTGCTTTTCAATTCATGATTTCGAGCTGGATTTCCGTATTTGCGATTCCACCTTTTGAATTTCTTTATTAGTAGCGCCAGCTCTGCTGCTCCATCATCATCATCATCATCGTTATCATCATCACTTTCGGTTGTTCCTTTGAGCTCTATTGATTTCTTTCGAGTATCTCCTCCTTCACGCTCTTCCTTGAATTTCATTTATAGCTCATAAGTGGTGAGATTTCCGATGAGTTCTTCGACTTTCATTTGTTTCAAATCTTTTGATTCTTGAATGGCAGTCACTTTTGCTTCAAATTTTCGTGGAAGGACTCTGAGGATTTTTCGGACTATCTCCAACTCTGTGTATGATTTTCCAAGAGCTTTTGATTTGTAAACGATATTGGAAAGTCGTCCACGCATCTCTTTGACATTTTCTTCCTTCGCCATTGTGAAGTTCTCGTATTCGCTGCTTAGCATGGCAAGGCGAGATTCTTTGACTTGAGATGTTCCTTCGTGAGTCACTTCTAGTGTGTGCCATATTTCCTGTGCAGTTAGACAATGTGAGACACGATTAAATTCAAATTGATCCAATGAACAGATAATAGAATTCATAGCTTTAGCATTGGTATTTTGTAATTTATTTTCTAGTTCTGTCCATTGTTCCTTTGGTTTCTCTATTTCCTGATTATCTACAGTTAT
The DNA here is from genome assembly GCA_030765085.1 of Allium cepa. Taxonomy (NCBI): domain Eukaryota; kingdom Viridiplantae; phylum Streptophyta; class Magnoliopsida; order Asparagales; family Amaryllidaceae; genus Allium; species Allium cepa. Next base: position 992,311,815 of record CM060945.1, on the reverse strand, counting down.
AGTAGGTATTCTATAACCTGTCTCAACAATATTCCAAGCGTCAATGGTTTTCAGAAAGATTTCCATCCTATTTTTCCAATAACCATATTCACCATTGAACATTGGTGGTCTAACTATGGATTGACCCTCAGCAAAAGCAGTATTAAAAGAAGCCATTTTAAAAATTCAAATTTTTAAAACAAAAATTGGTTTTTGAAAAAAAATCAAAATTTTAAAACAAAAACGGCTTTTGTTCCTAGCTCTGATACCACTTGTAGGATCGATTTCATCCTAGAGGGAGGGTGAATTGGGTGATAGTATAAATTATAAAAATTAATCGCGGAAGCTTATAAAATAATTTTAACACAGATCACAGAACAATAGCAGCACAGATAATAGCAGAATAATAAATGCAGAAATAGAACGACACAAAATTTACCCAGCTTCGGCAAAACCATGCCTACGTGCTGCCTCCAAGGTTTCTACTAGAAATTAGATAGTCCCTTGCTTACACACGTAAACTCGCGACACCCGCTATCGACTAAATCTAACTCTACGCTCAAAACCCTGCCACAACTCAGCCACTGAGTTGCGAATTCTCAAGCTACGCCACGTAGCTTGTCCCCTAGTCACACGACTAGTAAATACAACTGTTTAAAGTTAAAAAAAAGGTTTAAACAACAATTTAAAAATAAAAACAAAAACCCTAATATAAAATTAAGGGCCCTTTAATATAAAGGCCGGCCCCCTTCTATTTTGGCCCGTTCTCTTTTAATCTCTGTTCCTTTTATTTCCTTCGTTCGTTAGTTTTGAGATGGCGGCCATTCCCTTTTTTTCTGAAGCTAAATTAGGGCTTCGTCCCTTCGATCCAATTTAGGGTTTTTGAAATTCGAAGCTTGCGACTGTGATGGAATTATTGACTCGGCGTTCTTTTGTCAATCGCTAGTTTCCTTTGTGCACTACGACTGCTTCAAATTGATCGAGTTCGTCCCTTGCTTCGGTATGTAATTTTATGCTTTTGTTTTGCTGGTTTTATGCTTTCTTGAACTCGATTTGATTCGAGATGAATGATTATTATTCTCAGTTTAGCTTGAACTCGAATACTTCAATTGCCGATGATGTTAATCACTTTTATAGGGTTCGACCCCCCTGTATTTTCGTCGTATAATTATATTTGAATTTGTCATTATCATGGTTTCGGCCATTCAATTAATTTTTGATGTAGATGATTTTACTGACTTAATCAAACTCGTATATTTGATGCTTGGCTCTCACTGTATTGATTTTTGACTTCGCCCACTTTTTGACTACCACGTCTCTGACCTGTTGAACTTTGATTTTGATCTGTGTATTCATTTTTCTACTGGCTTTTGGTAGTACTTTCAACCTTATTTGATTTGTTTCATGACTCCGGCCATTGATTTATTGATTGCCTCGGCTTGTACTTGGTGTATCATCTATATTAGTGCGTTGCTGTGTTCACTTGATTGTTATGCACTGAATTTGCTTCGAGTTAGTTTCATTGTTGCTGTGTCACTGGTTCATTTGAAGTTGTAGCTTGCACGTTCGGTCTTGTTCCTTCACTTTACTTGAGCAGTTAGCATTGAAACTGTATGATTCATTTTGTATGTTGTACTTTGAAGCATCTTGATCATTATATATTGATACTTGTGCATTTGCATTTGTGTTGACTCTGTGTTTGCTGTAGTCTTCAAGCATTGCCAAGTCACTTGAATTTAATGTGGTGTTTATACTTCTGCATATCACGGCATTTTCTTTACTGCTGTACCACCACTCGTGTCTGCACTTGCTCGATCCAATTTTCACTTTATTCGGCCTCTCTCTCTGGTCATGATGGTTATACTTCTCTTGCTTGTGTCATTTGTGCATTGTTGCTCGATTCTGACCTTGTTGCCCCTGTTCATTTGCCAGTTAGCTTGCATCTGCTTGCTGTTGTTTGGATATTGTGGGATGCCATCTTCATGTACTCGATATTATGGCATGTGGTCTTGCTGTGTTCCCATTTGGGCTTGTAGTTGATTCTTTGAGTCTTTCTGAAATTTATTTGTGAATTCATGTGCTCGACATTTGAGTTGTTGTATGGTCAGTGGTGCACTTGGTCATTCGAGTCTTCCCTGCATCATATCTGTTGCATCTTTGGTTTTGGGGCTGCTGTGTTACATCATGTTGGTTTGGTTGTTTGATTTTTACTGTCCACATGTCACTGGTCTTGATCAATGCTCGGCCATGTTGCATATTGGACATTGGTGTACTTGACTGTTGCTTGATTTTCCTGTTGAGACCTCTGCACTGTGCCTTATACTTGTGGCACTGCTTGCAGTCATATTGTATTGGGTTTGTTCATGTTGCATCAACTTGTTTTGTACTGATGCACTTCTGTTTGCTGTAATATTGGCTTGTGACATTCATGTTGCAACTGGTTTACTGTCTTGTTTATATTAGACTAGTCGACACTTGATTCTTGAGTTTTGGCCATTTGCACCTGTGTTGAATCCAGTTTCACAGCTCGGGTTAGACCTTATGCTGAAGTTGAAATTTTATTTATGTTGCACGTGAGTTGAACCTGACTTTTCATTTGGGTTTGACCTGTGCTCACTTGTCCCTGTTGCATTATCAAGTGTATATATCGGTGTGCACGGCCTTGTGGCATATACAGTGATACACTGTGTATGAACAAGCTGTTCGTGTATGATGAATTCAAATTTAAATGATGACGAACAACCCAAATAACTGAGGCAAATATTATTTTCAGAATTCACGTTTTATTTTATATTGCGAAAATATTTCTTTTTCGATTTTACTGCGTTAGTGAATATTTTTGCAGATTGCTCAGATGCTGGATTCAAACTGGAATGAAGTTAAAGATAAAAATACGAGTGTGAGTGATATGTAGTGAGGTTCTGAATGTAAATTGAATTGTGATGTAATCAGAAATGTATTGTAATTGAAAATGTATAGTTATAGTGAGAGCTTGAAAATGTACTATCAAAATTGTAATAAATATTTGTTTGAATAAAATATTCGTTTGAATTCAAAATCTGTGATATTTATTTTATTCAGCAAATATTTAATCTTTGAAAAATAAAATAGTATATTATCAAATACATTTAAACGAATGTATATATGTTTATTATCATCAAACAAAAATCATATAAGCGCATATTCAACAGTTTTCGAAAAGAAAAATTAGCAACCGATAAAATTTTGACAAACAAGGCAGGTTAGTTAAAAGGTTTACTTAAAAAGGTTTAAAATCAGAAATTCATGTTAAAAGTTTGTTCTGCCACTTTTTGTTTAGCCCCGATAGCCTTCGACTAAGACCCTCTGCCTCCTTCCTTAAACCAATGCACATAGTATCAATTTCGGTACGCAGTGACTTAGACAAAGACGGAAGGTAAGAGTTGAAATCAAGGGGTTCCGAAAGGGTCGAAGTGCCCTTTTGTTTTAGAATAGAAAAGCGTCTGCTTGCTTTCGGCCAAATAGCTTTCGACGTAGTTAGCTTACGACTAGGTCAATTGATTTGAGAAAGGTTTTAAGGTTGTGCCCTTGTTCTAAGAAATAGCTTTCAACTAAGTCTGCTTTCGACTAAGTCAATGATTTTAAAAGTTGATTTCGTAATAGTTACACCCTTGTTTTTAAATGATAGCTTTTGACTATAACGAAGTCTTTACTGCTGCCTATTTACCTTTCAAAACGGAGCTTTCAAAGGGGTTTTTTTGTTTTATAAAAACTCTACTGCTTCTCCAGTGCTTTTGGAAGGGGTGTTTTGGCACCATCACTTCCTAACTTAGTAATAGCTTTCGAAAGGGTAGTGATTTTTAAAGAATAACCCAATGGCGTCGAAAGATAATGGTTTCAACTTAAATGGTTTCGATAGGCAATTTTTATTGGTTTTAAAGAGGGATGTCTAAGGTTTTTAGCTTTCCAAGGAAAAAGAATTTCTCTGGTTTCGAAAGGTTTATATGAATGATTTCAAAAGGGGTACTTTCAATAAGATCGAAAGGGGTACTTTCAAATGTTTAAAGGTTCTCATCAACAAAGATTTGAGTAAAGTCTATATATAACATGTTAAGGTGATTTTAAGTAAAGCATAGTATAAATGTTTTCCTTTTTTAAGTTTGGTTTAAAAGATTTTAAATCAATTTCAAATGAAAAGGTTTTCAAGGAAAATTATGGGAAGCTACCCCTAAGTGAAAATGACTCAGATATTAGAATACCAGATGAGACTGGTATAGGGTCGCGTCCAATACATTTGCTAGTGGCCCCAGCTAATTTAGCCCAAAATTCTAGTGTGTAGGGCTTTGTCACAGGTAAGACTAAAATTACGATTACACATAGAAGAGAATATACGTTTGTATACAGATAGGTTGTTGGTGAGCCCGCAAAACCATTAGGATCAGGTGACCATGGGAGATGTTAAGTTAGAGACAGACCGTCCAAAAGAGAAGTATTTAATAGATGTTAAGGACAGACCGTCTAGAAGAGGTGTCTAACAGAAGTTAGATAAATTTTGTTATTTTTTCTGATATGCCCGAGTCAGCCAAAAGGTTAAAAGTTAGCCAAACAAAACTATATTGTTCGAACAGAAAGTCCATTTGTTACATGATATATATGTTTACATAATAATGCTTTACATTTTTAACCAGTTTTGGTTGCAGGATAACAGTTTGCAAAGATATGTTTTAAAAAAATGATAGTGAGTGGAAACTCGTTCCACTAAGCGGCGTGGTCTCATTTAACATTAATAACTGGGACGTATAGTATCACCATTCTTTATGTTTGACTTGAAGTTTATATTTTCCCCTTAAACTCTCAGGTGCTCAAAATTGATTTGAGTAGGCTGAGGGTTGAGGTTCTTTTAGGTTTTAATAGGTTGATGAATAAATCTACTGGAGGAAAGTGGGAGGTTAACAGATAGCTATTTAGGAGTTGCAGTTCTTTATTTATGTTTATTTCATTTGTATATGTATTAATTCAATTATGTATATGACTCTGATCATCGAAGGGGGCATCTTCATATGTCGCTCTTGGCGTATTTTGTAATATGTATATTTTATCATTTCTTGGGAAATGTTTTGGGATTATGTAATCTAAATATGGGACATCTGCTTTAAAATGTAATGGACAAATGATGTTTTGAAATCTATGCTTTGTTTCATATTCAAATGCTTCTGATATATTATTGGTACCATTGACATAGCCGTATTTAGTCGCCGGAAGTTAATACTATAGATGACTACATCATCTGTAGTGCTTAGCTTTGGGCCTCTAGATAGGGGATGTTATAGTTCTTCATTATTTGAGCAAAGATGGAGGGATGTGAAGCAGAAGAAAAATTAAAACACAACTGGGACCTTAAATCAAGGGACGCGACAAACTTGTGGCTTGAGTTTGTGGAACGATACCGATCCAAGAGGATGGCTCGGTACCAATCCAACTAATGCTGAAACCAAAACTTGCCCTCTAGACTGCGATATGGATGTGATCTCTGGACATGATGTTGATGATCATAATCTAGAATATTAACGAACTGCTAACGATTCAATGCACGAGAATTAAACATGGGGACTACTAGATGATTGGATCTCCTAGAGTTTGGAGAGTCTTGGTATCGAGAGCTTATCCAAGAGCGTTTTCCGGGCCGAACACTCGGGGTAGATCTCGATTACCGCCATTCATTCGAACCTATAGAACTGGAGTACTTGGAAGATATGGTAAGAAGACTTCTAAGTGAAAACCGGTTTATAAGCGATGATGAATAGGTACTTCTCCTAGTCGAAATTCATTTACTAAGAACGTTCTACGTATAAAGTATCCATGGGGTTTGTAATGCCAATAGTGCCACTATACTATGGAAAGACAGATCCAAGGTAGCATTTGATCAAGTACGAGTGGAATATGGACTCAGCTAGGGCATTTGATACCGTGAGATGTCGTTGCTTTCCAATTTTCCTAAAGGGAATAAAGATGATATGGTTCACCAGGCTCCCACCAAGATCCATATCATCTTTCGCTGTATTGTCACAAACATTTCTGGAGCAGTTCCGTCTGCACACTTCACATCCAAAAGATGTAATGTCATTATCAAACCTCTTCCAAGGTGCACGAGAATCGTTAATGGATTTCAACTAGTTCCATATAGTTGTGACAGACGTAATAGATCCCAATGATGACATATTATTGATGGTATTGATCAGGGGGATTCATCCCGAAACCATCTTTGGGAGATGGTTGGAAATGGAGCCCCAATCGACGATGAATTTTTGCTATAGGAAGGCTAATTAGGTCCTGCATTTGGAGGAGGCACATAATCAGCTTCGATGAGATGAGGTTGGGAGTTCACCCAACGTGTTACAGAGCAACATTGCTTTAAAACTGTCCGAAGGAAGTTCTAGGAATGTAGATGTAAATGTTGGTAACAAGAGATGTTGTAACACCCCACCTCTATGCTCACAATAACAAAGAGTATTAAAAGAAATACAGTCCGTTACTACGAAGAATAAGGCTGGATAGGAGAGGCCATCCGTAGTTAGGCCTTACACTAGTATTGGTTATCTCGATAGGAGTGATATATATTTTTAATTTTTCATCTCTTATTTATTTACTCCCATCGACATACCCAATTCCAATATAAAACGAACTACGATGGTTCATAATAGTTTAGGACAATATATATAATAATAACATAGACAAGCTAAGTGCGGAACACAGATAATTAAAAGTCTCGTATATATATAACTGAAGTCAGTTGATATACATATGATACAATACATATGATACAACTACATCTGTTGACTCTGGAAGTTACATATATAAGTACATTATCGTGAATAATATGCATGAATATACAACATCCTATACTATGACAACATCTACTCCAAATGATATAAAGAAACTTCATAGCTCTCGAAGCAACACAAAGCAAGATATCTACAACCTATAATAACTCGGTCTGACCCGAGTATTAAATTCAAAAGAAAATAATACACGGGTCAGTCTAATTCAAACTCAGTTATTAGTGCACAGAAGCAATAATAATTAAGTAACAAATAGACGACAGTCACAATAAATCTCGTATATCCGATCCTTAAATAAAGAAATCGGATAACGATAAATATAACACGTAACAGTGTTAAACAAAAAATCAGCAAATCCGAATTATCAACGAAGATAAATTAAAAAGATTATCAATGAAGATAGTTTAGAAAACAACAGAATTGCCAAAACGAAAATTTACAACAAAATCATCAAATTAAACCAAATCAGAATAGGACACAAAATATCAATTAAAATGTCAATTCGGGTAGGGCTGCAGTACACGCACGCATGTACTGCCTCGCCACTACAGCATATGGAATATGCAAAAGATCAATAAGTCAAAACAAAATAGAACATACCGTGTGGCTGCAGTACACGCTTGCGTGCACTGCCTTGCCACTACAGTGATGATTTACACAAACGGGCACAGGGTCAAACCTGAAATACCGGATTCAACTTAAGTGAATTCGAAAAACAAATCCAAATACATCAATGCAATGCAAACAAACAAGGGCAAGACTGCATACCAAAGAAACTAAACAGTCAAGCAACGACAACTCAAGTGTCGAACTCAACTGGATAACCCAACATGGACATGGTACATAAAAAAGTGGCATACCCAAAACAAGAACAGAATAGTTCAAGCTTGAAGCCATCAAGTGAACAGAGTACACTCAATTGAGATGCAACAGTGAAAAGCATCAGTGAGGCTCTCCCCAGGGCAACAACATGAATGGTCAGAAATAACTCAAATCAGGTTCAAGTGCACCAGTACAAAGAAGCAACCAAGACAGTACACGCATGGAAGCAGTGCACATTGTTGTATCAGTGCTTAACAAAGTGGACTGTGCTATCAAGTGCACGAGCTGGGCTACCACTTCAACAACATATTTACCTATATACACATATATGTATACATGTATATAATCTCAATATGCTATGCACAAGAACCAGACTCGAGGATATAAACCAGCAAAACCAATATGGCACATGAATGAACAACAACATATATCAAGCACAATTCAATACCCAAGTGCTAACAGGTACAACATGCAACAGCAAGTGATAATCCAGAATGCACATGAACTACATGCCTCGAAGAACAAGCAATAAAGGAGGCAAACAAGTGATGTGCACATGAACGCACAGTGGAATCAGTGCACATGTATACGTGACCGATTGCCACAATTCAAATGATATAAGTGAAATGACTAGAAGCAAAGCAACAGTCAATACCAAGGCATGAACCAACAGAAGTTAGCAACCTTAAGTATGCATACATGAACCAATAGAACATGATTCAATGCAATATGAACCAGTTATAACAAAAATCAGGCAGCAGTTTTGAACAAACATGCCAAAGTCTAAAAATCACTTCGAATGAACAAAGTCACAAAATGTCAGAGAATCATATACAGGAATGCAATGGTTCTTTCAAAAATATGCTACAGAGATGTGTGGATACACAACGAAATTCCAGAAGCAAAAACAATCATATATATACATACCTGAATGCATATATATACCTGATAATGGAAAGACATATATATATATACAAATGAAAACACATCAAGCCCAAAATTAATAAGAACTGAATCAAAGCCATGGTATCAAAGAATTAAAAGCCAGAGCTGTACCAAAATATCCCCGCAATACCATCATAATCGAAGACCAACCAATTTGCAGAAATCATCATGTAAACAAAGTTAAGACCGAATAACACGAAGCACAAGGATGCGAGCATCACTTATCATTATTGACCAAAGACAAATTTTTGTTCGAAGTCAACATCAAAAATGGCAGAGAATTCAAACCAACAATTTCGAACCAAAGTCGGAAATTACTCAAGTTCGAAACAGAAGTAGCCAAGAAAACAAACAAAAAATTCACGAATAACGAGATTAAATTAGATGTGAGCGGAATAAATCACTCACTATGCCGAAGAGCTCGAATAGGAATCGAAGCCGAAGACAACAAAAAACAAAGTCAAGTGGCCGAAGGATGGGCAGAGTCGAACAACCCAAATTATCACCTCAAAATCATCAAGCCGTGGGAAACAAAAGACGAACCAAGACGAAAACATCGACCGACAACTTAGTCGAATGGTCAAATAATCAAGTGACAAATTCACAATTTTATACGAACAAAAATAACATCATAAAATCAAGCAGCAAAAATCGCGAATTCAAACAAGTCAGAAAACATTAAGACTTGAAATAGATGTGAGTAATAAAATTACTCACCTGAATCGGAGCAGCGGCGAGCTCAATCATGAAGCCGCGAGCATCTCAAGAGGGATCGACAATCGGCGCGGCTTCAAAGTAAAAGCCCTAATTTTTGCCGAGACGAAGAACACGGCTGCCATTTTTTATTTCCTTTTGTATGTTAGGGTTCGTAATTGAAAAATGAAGGAACGGGTAAAAAGAATGGGCATCGGCCTTGCTACATATCACAACCCCAATGAAAACATGGCCCAAAGTAAATTTTAAAGAATTTCAACTGATTAAAATACTCAATAGCAATTAACAATCAATTAATCGTTTAATGATGATTATTAATTGTTGTAAAACCCTGGGTTGTTATAGACTCCCCTCCTTATAAAAATTACATCCCTGCAATTTTCCTACTTAAAGTCGTCAATAACAATTATTTTTCTAACATAAACTGGTTAAGCTAGAAAAATACAAGTCGGGAATATAAACACCAAAGAAATCTTTTAATTTCATAAAAGAAATTTACGAATTCTCAACAAAATCTAACTATCAAATAGATAATCAGAAAAAAACGCAAACTCCATAATCAGCAAACTCTAACTATCAATAGAGATAGATAGAAAACAACAAATATTCAATTATCAAAAACATAATCAAATCTCAAATCAACAAATATTCGATTATCAAAAAACGATAATCAAATATCAAATCAACAAATATTCAATTATCAAAAACGATAATCAGAATCAACAAATATCTAATTATCAAAAACGATAATCAGAATCAACAAATATCTAATTATGAAACAACAATAATCAAATCTCAAATCAACAAATATTCAATTATCAAAAATGATAATCAAATCTCAAATCAACATATATTCAATTATTAAAAACGATAATCAAATCTCAAATCAACAAATATTCGATTATCAAAAACGATAATCATTTCTCAAATCAACAAATATTTAATTATCAAAAACGATAATCAAATCTCAAATCAACAAATATTCGATTATGAAATACGATAATCAAATCTCAAATCAACAAATATTCGATTATCAAAAACGATAATCAACTCTCAAATCAACAAATATTCGATTATCAAAAACGATAATCAAATCTCAATTCAACAAATATTCGATTATCAAAAACGATAATCAGAATCAACAAATATCTAATTATCAAAAACGATAATCAGAATCAACAAATATCTAATTATCAAACAACGATAATCAAATCTCAAATCAACAAATATTCAATTGTCAAAAATGATAATCAAATCTCAAATCAACAAATATTCGATTATCAAAAACGATAATCAAATGTCAAATCAACAAATATTCGATTATCAAAAACGATAATCAAATCTCAAATCAACAAATATTTCATTATCAAAAATGATAATCAAATCTCAAATCAACAAATATTCGATTATCAAAAACGATTATCAAATGTCAAATCAACAAATATTCGATTATCAAAAACGATAATCAGAACTCATATCACAAATATCCAATTATCACAAGCGATAATCAGAAACAACAAATATTCGATTATCAAAACGATAATCAAAACTCATATAAACAAATACCCAATTATCACAAGCGATAATCAGAAACAACAAATATCCGATTATCAAAAACGATAATCAGAACCCATATCAACAATTATCCAATTATCACAAGTGATAATCAGAAACAACAAATATCCGATTATCAAAAACGATAATCAGAACCCATATTAACAAATATCCAATTATCACAAGCGATAATCAGAAACAACAAATATCCGATTATCAAAAACGATAATCAGAACTCATATGAACAAATATCCAATTATCACAAGCGATAATCAGAAACAACAAATATCCGATTATCAAAAATGATAATCAGAACTCATATCAACAAATATCCAATTATCACAAGCGATAATCAGAAACAACAAATATTCGATTATCAAAACGATAATAAGAACTCATATCAACAAATATCCAACTATCACAAGCGATAATCAGAAACAACAAATATCCGATTATCAAAAACGATAATCAGAACTCATATGAACAATTATCCAATTATCACAAGCGATAATCAGAAACAACAAATATCCGATTATCAAAAACGATAATCAGAACTCATATCAACAAATATCCAATTATCACAAGCGATAATCAGAAACAACAAATATTCGATTATCAAAAACGATAATCAGAACTCATATCAACAAATATCCAATTATCACAAGCGATAATCAGAAACAACAAATATCCGATTATCAAAAACGATAATCATAACTCATATCAACAAATATCCAATTATCACAGTCGATAATCAGAAACAACAAATATTCGATTATCAAAAACGATAATCAGAACTCACATCAACAAATATCCAATTACATGTAGATAATTGGAAACAACAAATATCTAGAAATCAATTAAGATGATCTAGAAAACAACATAAAAGGTGGATCGATCCCATCATATGGCGAGTTTTAGCTACGCCGCACGTGCATCTCATATGGCCGAAGCCTACCAAGTACCGTCATCATAATTTTGGCGCCCATCATATGACTCGAAGGTCCAACATATGACCCGAAGGTCTGGTACTGGTATTTGACCCTAAGGTCCTCATATGACCCGAAGGTCCATCATAGTGGCTCGAAAGCACATGAAAATCATCAAATATTTCAATTAACGAGTCCGGAATTAACCAAAATAGCAAACGCACATGTCCTATAACAACGAGTTTTACTAAATCATTTAATTCTCTTCATCGTTTCCTTGAAAGTGTAAAATCATCAAAATCATCGAACAACAAATGTTTCAATTAACGAATCCAGAATTAACCAAAATAACAAACACACATGTCCCATAACCACGTGTTTTACTAAATTGTTTAAATCTCTTCGTCGTTTCCTTGAAAGTGCAAAATTGTGTATTCCAAAAATAACATTTCATATTCTCAAACGAACAAGTCCGAAATTAAGCGAATTAGTAAAAGAAAGGGGTCATAGTCCTCGATTTTGCTGAAACGTTTAAGTCACTTTCTCATTATTATGAAAGCGCCAACTGTAAAAATTCTGAAAACAATTCCATTTATTTTATAAAAGTAATAATTTACATTCTCAAACGAACAAGTCCGGAATTAAGCGAATCAGTAAAAGAAAGCGTTCATAGTCCTCTATTTTGCTGAATCGTTTAAATCGCTTCCTCATTCTTTTGAAAGCGTAAACTATAAAAAAATTAAAAACAAATTTATTTTAAAAACGATTTGCAAATCCGTGATAAAAACAGCAACATTAATGACAATTTCGATAAGGAAATTGTCTTTCTCAAAACACCGTAAAAACGGATCTCAAAATCAGCATTGTAGGATAACTGCTTGAAAATCCACTTTAAAATTGACGGATACTGAAGCCAAAGCGATAGTAGTTTTTAAACGTCAAGATCTCATCAAAATAATTTACATCAAAATATAATATTAGTGAATTTTCATTCATTGAAAAGGTCAACAAAACACCATGCTTCAAAAACTTAGCACCAGTGTGAAAACCCAGTTATAAAAATAACGGCAACAAAATACGTTTTAAAACCAAACATCGGTTTAACGTAAAATTAATGTAGTAACGTGCAACATAAATTTGCACGTATACCACAAAATAAACAAAGAAATCATTCAAATATATCTTCAACGAAGATAATTCAAAACAGCAAAAAAAATCTCAACAAAATCACATAACTGCAATCACTTCGGATCCCCAAACTGGATTCGAAATTTTCAAAGGAAACAAAATAAACACAGCTATGTAAACAACAATTGAAATTTATTTCAATTTCATATTTTGATTTTCAAATCAAAAAGGTTATCAGCCGTACTCATCGAAGACAGTCTCACTGTTTTCGCTGCGCACTCTGATAAACAAAACACGAATCAACCAATCATCAAAACACAGTTTCACTTTTTATTTTTAAATAAAGATATTTAAAAATTTCAACATATTTTCAAAACTTTAGTTTGACTCAAAACACAACTAAAACATCGACTAATAGTTGTAACACATGTTCCATCTTAGTTATGTTTTATATTATGTCCATAAACCCCAAGCTCTGATACCAACTGTAATGCTCCACCTCTATGCTCACAATAACAAGGAGTATTGAAAGAAATACCGTCCGTTATTATGAAGAATAAGGCAGGATAGGAGCAGCCATCCGTAGTTAGGCCTTACACTAGTATTGGTTATCTCGATAGGAGTGGTATATATTTTTAATTTTTCATCTCTTATTTATTTACTCCCATCGACATACCCAATTCTAGTATAAAACGAACTACGATGGTTCATAATAGTTTAGGACAATATATATAATAATAACACAGACAAGCTAAGTGCGGAACACATATAATCAAAAGTATCATATATATATATATATATATATATATATATATATATATATAAAAAAACTGAAGTCAGTTGATATACATGTGATACAATACATATGATACAACTACATCTGTTGACTCTGGAAGTTACATATACAAGTACATTATCGTGAATAATATACATGAATATACAACATCCTATACTATGACAACATCTACTCCAAATGATAAAAAGAAACTTCATAGCTCTAGCAGCAACCCAAAGCAAGATATCTACAACCTGTAATAACTCGGTCTGACCCGAGTATTAAATTCAAAAGAAAATAATACACGGGTCAGTCTAATTCAAACTCAGTTATTAGTGCACAAAAGCAATAATAATTAAGTAACAAATAGACGACAGTCACAATAAATCTTGTCTATCCGATCCTTAAATAAAGAAATCGGATAACGATAAATATAACACGTAACAGTGTTAAACAACAAATCAGCAAATCCAAATTATCAACGAAGATAAATTAAAAAGATTATCAATGAAGATAGTTTAGAAAACAACAGAATTGCCAAAATGAAAATTTACAACAAAATCATCAAATTAAACCAAATCAGAATACGACACAAAATATTGAAATATCAATTAAAATGTCAATTCGGGTAGGGCTGCAGTACACGCACGCGTGCACTGTCTCGCCACTACAGCATATGGAATATGAAAAGGATCAATAAGTCAAAACAAAATAGAACATACCGTGTGGCTGCAGTACACGCTTGCGTGCACTGCCTTGCCACTACAGTATTGATGTACACAAACGAGCACATGGTCAAACCCGAAATACCGGATTCAACTTAAGTGAATTCGAAAAACAAATCAAAATACATCAATGCAATACCAACAAGGGCAAGACTGCATACCAAAGAAACTAAACAGTCAAGCAACGACAACTCAAGTGTCGAACTCAACTGGACAACCCAACATGGACATGGTACATAAAACAGTGGCATACCCAAAAAAAGAACAAAATAGTTCAAGCTTGAAGCCATCAAGTGAACAGAGTACACTCAATTGAGATGCAACAGTGAAAAGCATCAGTGAGGCTTTCCCCAGGGCAACAACATGAATGGTCACAAATAACTCAAATCAGGTTCAAGTGCACCAGTATAAAGAAGCAACCAAGACAGTACACGCATGGAAGCAGTGCACACTGCTGTAACAGTGTTTAACAAAGTGGACTGTGCTATCAAGTGCACGAGCTAGGCTACCACTTCAACAACATATTTACCTATGTACACATATATGTATATATGTATATGAGCTCAATATGCTATGCACAAGAACCAGACTCGAGGATATAAACCAGCAAAACCAACATGGCACATGAATGAACAACAGCAAATATCAAGCACAATTCAATACCCAAGTGCTAACAGGTACAACATGCAACAACAAGTGATAAACCAGAATGCACATGAACTACATGCCTCGAAGAACAGGCAATAAAGGAGGCAAACAAGTGATGTATACATGAACGCACAGTGGAATTAGTGCACATGTATACATGACCAATTGCCACAATTCAAATGATATAAGTGAAATGACTAGAAGCAAAGCAACAGTCAATACCAAGGCATGAACCAACAGAAGTTAGCAACCTTAAGTATGCATACATGAACCAATAGAACATGATTCAATGCAATATGAACCAGTTATAACAAAAATCAGGCAGCAGTTTTGAACAGACATGCCAAAGTCTAAAAATCACTTCGAATGAACAAAGTCACAAAATGTCAGAGAATCATATACAGCTATGCAATGGTTCTTTCAAAAATATGCTACAAAGATGTGTGGATATACAATGAAATTCCAGAAGCAACAACAATCATATATATACATACCTGAATGCATATATATACCTGATAGTGGAAAGACATAATATATATATATATATACACACAAATGAAAACACAGCAAGCCCAAAATTAATAAGAAATGAATCAAAGCCATGGTATCAAAGAATTAATAGTTAGAGTTGTACCAAAATATCCCCACAATACCATCATAATCGAAGACCAACCAATTTGCAGAAATCATCATGTAAACAAAGTTAAGACCGAATAACACGAAGCACAGGGATGCGAGCATCACTTAGCATTCTTGACCAAAGACAAATTTTTGTTCGAAGTCAACATCAAAATTGGCAGAGAATTCAAACCAACAATTTCGAACCAAAGTCAGAAATCACTCAAGTTCGAAACAGAAGTAGCCAAGAAAACAAACAACAAAATTCACGAATAACGAGATTAAATTAGATGTGAGCGAAATAAATCACTCACCTATGCCGAAGAGCCCGAATAGGAATCAATGCCGAAGACAACAAAAACAAAGTCAAGTGGCCGAAGGATGGCCAGAGTTGAACAACCCAAATTATCACCTCAAAATCATCAAGCCATGGGAAACAAAAGACGAACCAAGACGAAAACATCGGCCGACAACTTAGTCGAATGGCCAAATAATCAAGTGACGAATTCACAATTTTATACGAACGAAAATAACATCATAAAATCAAGCAGCAAAAATCGCGAATTCAAACAAGTCAGAAAACACTAAGACTTGAAATAGATGTGAGTAATAAATTTACTCACCTGAATCGGAGCAGTGGCGAGCTCAATCATAAAGCCGCGAGCATCTCAAGAGGGATCGACAATCGGCACAGCTTCTAAGTAAAAGCCCTAATTTTTGCCGAGACGAAGAACACGGCTGCCATTTTTTATTTCCTTTCACATGTTAGGGTTTGTAATTGAAAAATGAAGGAACGGGTAAAAAGAATGGGCATCGGCCTTACTATAGATCACAACCCCAACGAAAACATGGCCCAAAGTAAATTTTAAAGAATTTCAACTGATTAAAATACTCAATAGCAATTAATAATCAATTAATCGTTGAATGATGATTATTAGTTGTTGTAAAACCCTGGGTTGTTGCAGATGTGGTCATAAATAGAATGACAATGGGGCCATAAAGTGAAAGCCTAACAATATGAACCCTCCCAAGAATCCTAAGTATGATAATTATATTAAGTCGAATAACTCGATTAAGAATATCTGTCTAGCAACTCAAGGTATCGAGTAGTACAGAAAGCCAGCTCCGAGGGAGTTGACTGAGAAGGAGAAGATATAGCAAGTTCCCCAAGTTTTATGAGACGCATGGTCATAACACCAATGAGTGCAGATACTAGCGTGATATGATCGAGGAGTTGATCCACAAAAGAAATTCCAACAATTCATGAAATCCCTATAGGATGGTAGGCAAGGAAATTCTAACCCCCTTAGGTCATCTTCCCAATGGGGGCAAGCTGAGCCTAGCAGTGAAGAACTTAGGTGGCCTAAAAAATGTTTGGTGATAAATACAATCATCTTGGACCACATCCGGTTGACAAGTGTTTGAATGAGACAGATAGGTATGTTGGCGCATTGAAACACACAGAGAATGAAAGCTGCTTCACTGTAAAGGATGGGGCTTTGGCAACACAGCTCAGAACCATGACTGAAGATATTGTTTTCCAAGATAGAGATGTTGATGGAGTAGAAGACCCGACAATTGACTCATTGGTTATAAAGGCCACGATACCCTACTATACGAAAAGTGTTGGTTGACCGTGGGAATTCATACAACAT
The DNA here is from genome assembly GCA_030765085.1 of Allium cepa. Taxonomy (NCBI): domain Eukaryota; kingdom Viridiplantae; phylum Streptophyta; class Magnoliopsida; order Asparagales; family Amaryllidaceae; genus Allium; species Allium cepa. The sequence continues at coordinate 992,294,508 of CM060945.1, read as the reverse complement.
TCTATTCAAAATAGTTACGACCATATGATTTAGGAAGGAAAGGACGTAAAACCGTGTAAATCTTGGATACATGGATTTAACAGGATGGCTACTAAGCAGGTTGGTTATGTGGAACTATTGGTAGTACTTGGAGTGGTGACCGCAAGCGAGTGCAGCTCATGCCTTTTGTGGTGTTGGATTTTTACCTTGCTTGCATGCATTTTTAGGTTGACCGACCCTGGCTGAGTTTAGAACGGCTATTACTCCTTGGTGCTTAGCAATGAAGTTTCCTATAGAGAATGGTGTGAGAGTTGTGCAAGGAGATCAAGAGCTTGACTGCGAGTGTTATGTTGCTTGCGTAAAGGAGGCGAGGTGAAGAAGAAAGGAAAAGGTGTAGAGGGGCCTCTCTGCATCAAGGCTTTGGACACATAGCAACTAATGCCTGAGCCGTGGCTTAGGCAGCACAGTCGGTTCCATAAGGATATGGATCTAAATAAAGAGACGGAAGGTAGAAGAGAAGCTCTTGTCGAGTTAACGATCAACTTTCTATTTAGTTAGGATGACCCAGTAGGGATCCTAAAAGTCAGATCATATCTTGGTGTGAGAATGATAAAGGATTGGCTATTTTTCTCTAGGCGAACCTGAATGTATTCACCTAGATGCACTTTGATATGTGTGGGATCTCGTCGGAGGTAACGAGCCATGCACTGAACATAAATCACAAATGTGTTCCTGTGAAACATAAGCGTCGCAGCCTAGGTCTAAAGAGATCCATTGCACTAAAACAAGAGGTGGATAAGCTAAAACAAAATGGCTTCATCTTTGATGCCTTATACTCGAAATTGGTATCTAATCCGGTCTTGGTGAAAAAGTAGAATAGAAAGTGGAGAACATACGTTGACTATTCTGATCTAAAAGGTAGAACAGAAAGTGATGAACATCGACACGTCGATTATAAGGTATGGGATCATGGAGACTGGCGAATGGGGCATATCTGCATAGGTCGTTCGTCGAATCAATGCTCAGATTGACTAGAAAATTACAACTAGGGTTAGAGCAAAGGCTGCGGCGGCTGTGTTTGTAGGCTTCGATCGGCGTCAACATTGGCTGTGGCGGGTCGTGGATGGGGTAGAGGTCGGCGGCGGGGCTAAAGGGGCGGTCGCGATCTCGTCGGGCATCAGCAACGATGATGGTGTAGGCGGCTAGGGTTAGTGCGTGTGTGCGTGCTGAAGGTTCATGTTCGATTTTCTAGGAGAAGGGTGCGTGATGTGTCAGGGTAATGGCTAATTGTTTTTTTAAGTTAACTTAAAATTTCAATCGTTCTAACACACACATCTTTTGCATACGAACTCGGATTCATGCACGGTTTTATCCACTGGGATTGTATTAAAATTCCGGACATCTTCATGCTGGTTTGATGAATTCTTATACCATTCAAATTTTGGGCTTAAATTGTATTTCAAATCGATTTAAATTCGAAGGTGACTGTTTTGACTCACTCACAACTTCTAAAATTTCTTATGTTAGTTAAATTAAATTTATGATGTGATTAGGAATTTATTTATGGCTGTTTGGTACATTTAAACTGCTATTTTTGTTCATTTGAATTTATTTTGAATTAAATTGTCATTTAATTTATTATTGAGTTTAATTTAAATTGCCAATTAATCTTCTATATATAATAATTTGTTAATCTTTTTATTCATGGTTTGAATTGGATGACGATTATGATAGATGTTTGAATTATTATTGAATGATTGGATGATATGTTTGATTTATATATATTGTTATCACTCTGCAAGTTCCCTTAGTTATTTAGAAAACCACTATGGGTTGAAATGTTATATACTCGAACGACCTATAGATTATGGAAAATTCGTTATGAATTGAAATAATAGACTCAAGCGATTTTATGGATTTTGATATTAAATTCCGGATTACGATTTGAAATAATATACAGCTGTAAATTTTAAATTGCAGATTGAAATGATAAATATCTGTATCACTTGACCTAGGGTAGAGAATTATATACAGACATCGGATTGGTTGAACTAAATGATTTTAAAATTCTTAATTTTTGAATTTAATTAAATGATATTTTGAAATAAAATTTGATTTATACAAGTTGAATTATTATTGGAATTCAAGTTTTATATTGAAACGTGCATTGGTTTAAAGGAATTTCTTTAAGAAATTTAATTAAATGTTTAAAGTTAAATTTTTTAGCATAACTGAAATTCTACCGGAATTGAGCTATTGAATTTGTTTGAAATATAACTTTGAAATATTTTGAAATTGGAGTAATTTGAATTGATACTTGAACGTGGATCGAAAACGATATGAAATTCACTAGTTTATTTAAATTTTGAATTGAAGGATTTGAAATTTGGTTGTTGATTTGGAAGTTGAGTGGTTCGGATGTGTTGAAATAAAATAAATAGTTGAAACTGATTTTAATTCCAAATTCATATTTTAATATAAACTGTTTATAACATATTAACTAAAATTTCTAATTATTAAAATTTTCAGCTATTAAACTATTTTAATCTATATTAACTATATTAAATCATTTTAACCTATATCAAACCATTTAATTTATTCTGGAACTAATTTAACCATTTTAAATTATTTTTAATCTAATTAATCTATTTTAAAGCTATTTAATCCATTTTAGTTATATCTTATCTATTTTAAATCTATTTAACTATCTTAAGTCAATTTAACAGTATGTTAATATTTAATTATACTATTTAGAGTATTTTAGCTATTTATAACTATTTAAAACTGGTTGTAACTATCAAAACTATCTTTCTAAATCTCAAATTAAATAAAGTAGATGTGTTTATATTTAAATCCTTGATTTTAAAGTGAATATGGTTAAGTGATATTATCACATAAGTTGGGAATTAAATTACATATCTGATTTGAATTTGAATTTCTGAAATAAGGATTTAAACTATTTTGAAAATATGATTTCGAAAGTGTTATGGTTTTAAGAATACGATATTTTGATATAAATTTTGAATTGACTTTTGAAATGTAAAAGAACCATCCGGTGTGAAATAAGCATTTGATTGTTAAAGAGACCGAGATCGAATATTGTCATACTCTCTGCCAATACCCAAAACCACTTTAACAACTGTGTATGTGGTGGAGATTCCAGAAATGAAGTAGGATGGTTTGGCGAACGATTTCTGTATAAGATATAACATGACCCTGACTCCCGTGAGTCAGCTTAGATGTGACTAAAACAGGAGCTATACCTGGGCCAAGTGAGGTTATTCCTCCGATCGGACATGCTTCTTCGATACCATATTATGACATTTGTGATGATTTGGTGGCCATCCCTTGATTTTGATTTGGGAGTGTGTTCCAAGATAGGTGGTAGTAGCTGCTATGCGTTACCACCAGCACGGTTCTGTAATTGATAAATCTACGCTGGTATTGCCTCGAGTGCCGTGTTCACATTCCCTTGAGCGCCTTCTACGAGTTTGTATTGTACCATACCTATGTGATGTCCTCTGGGTAAACCACCGGTTTGGTGAAGCCTAAGGCATTGTATAGACAACGAGAATATATAAAATGTGTTAAGGGGGATATAGGTAACGCCTTAATGCTATTTTAATACTTTACTTTACTTTACTATAGACACTATTATAATAGCGTATTGTACTACATAGTCGATAGTTTAACGAATCCTTGGGAGATGTGAATCCCGAACATCTCTTAAGTTACTGCACTCATGTTAGACACTCGATAGGAGATGTCAAACCCCGTAAACATCTCTGATGTCGTCACATGCATATTTACCGTTGATTTAATTTACATAAGATCTTTTAGTATTGACATGAGTGTTTTGTCTTTTCAATTCGCTCGGGTCAGCCTGAGCATTTCAAGTTTTGAAGCCCTTATTTTCTAGAGGACGAAGACGAAGATTTATACTATTATTATTTATTATATTCCACTGCATCATGTTGTTCTGCTGCATTTATTCATTTATTTGTTTATCTCTGATATGTCTAACTCTGATTCTATATTGCATTAGTATAATCAAATTTATTTGTAAAAATCTTCATGAACTATTATTTGATTATTATATTTTATCATTCCGCTGTGAGATTATGTATTTTTTATTTCTTTCTCTTTTTCTTATTTACCACAACAACAAGCTGTCCTTTTGTATGGTTTGAGTTGGCATGTGTGTCTGGTTAAAACATCCAAAAAGGTAGTCATTACATTAACATTCTTATATAGTAAATTCAACTCAAGTGAAATGTCAACTGAAATACAAGTAAATTAAAGGATGTTTGGGATATCATCTTCTAAGGATCCATGGAACTATCTACTATGTAGTAATATACGCTATTATAATATGTCTATATCAAAGTAAACTATTAAAATAGCGTAAGGCGTTACCCATATCCCCCTTAACACATTTTATAATGCCGTAGTCCATACAGACACTGTAAACTTCACTCGAAAGTGGGTTATCAAGGAACACTCTATAGGTACGACACAAAACAAACTCGTAGAAGGCGCGGTAGGGCATGCGACAAGGCACTTGAGGCAATGTCAGGGTAGATATACCATTTGTAGATCCCGACCATCGGTAACACATAGTAGCTACTACCGCCTACCTCGTGAGACACTCCCAAATAAAAGGTGCACCCAATCAAATCACAAAAGCAACAGAATAGTATCGAAGAAATGTGTCTGATATGAAGAATGACCTCACTTGGCCTGGCGTGGCTCCTATTTTACCCGCATCAAGCTGACTCACAAGAGTCATGGATATGTAAATACCATATAGAATCGTCACCAAACCATCCTACTTCATTTCGGAATCTCCACCACGTACATAGTTGTTAAAGTGGTTTTCAGTATTGGTAGAGAGTATGACAATATCTGATCCTGTTCTCTTTAACAACCAGACGATTATTTCACACGGTAGTCATTTCATTTCAGATAGTTCATACTTCATATCAAAATATCAATTTCATTTCAAAAACCACATTAATTCGATATCATTATTCAGTTAAATAATATTCAATTCCAGAATCGAAACACTTTCAAAATTATAACACTTGAAATCATAACACTTTTGAATCAATAATACTTTTGAAATCGTAACACTTTGAATCAATAACACTTTGAACTTAAACAATTTAGATATATAAATTAAAACAGTTATAATAAAAATAGTTTATGAATTAAAATAATTTATGTATATTAAAATAATTTATGTATATTACAATACTCTATATAATAAAAATAGTTCTTTTAATCTCACAAATCAATCCAAATCATTTTAAATTCCAATATTCAATTTAAATCAATTCTAGTTTAACCATTTTAAGTTTAAAGTTCAAAGACTCAAGTTTATATATTCAAACATTTACACTATAAATGTCATTTATATTTCAACATTTAACTTTAATTTATTTCAAATTGGACAATATTCACCTAATCGTTTAAATAACAATTTGTTTGAATTCCAATTTATAAATTTAAATCAATATTAAATATTCCATCTCAATTTTATTTAAAGTTGAGAACATTCATTAAATCAAGTTATAAATCATATCTTTCAAAACCCCAAAAATCAATAAGTTTAAATCAATTCCTATTTAAATTCACTTATTAACCAATTTAAATTCCAAGCCAACATTAATTTATCTTCCAACCATTATTATTAAAGTTTTAAAATATTAGTATAAATTTAAATAAATACTTAAACATAATATATACTAATTTTAAATTAAATTTTATTAAATTAAATCTTATCATTAATTTTTTAATATTAGATCAATTTTTATATATATTTAAAATAATAAAATTATTAGTGAAAATCTTAAAAATTATATTTTCAAAACTGATTTATAATTTAAAATTTCCAAAACATATAATTATAAAATCTAGATTTTATACGTGTGTAAAAATAGCCTATATATATTATATTAAAAATCAATACCTTTCAAATATACTTCCTTTCAAAACTTTGGAAATCAATTTTCAAAATATCGACCAATGGTGTCCGTGTATAATTTTCTATCCTATGGTCAAATGATATTAATATTTAATTATTTACGGGTATATATCAATTCAACCCACAATCCCAATATTCAAAATTAATGAAAATCGCTTGGGTTTATCATTTCGATTATTCGTTATTCTAGAATATCGTTCGGGTATGTATCATTTCAACCTATGGGAAACTCTAAATTAACAGGCAACTTGCAGAGTGAGAATATATGATAATAATATAACATATCGACAACATACATATATCATCAATAATAAATAAGATATAATATAATTAACAGATAGTGGTGTGAGATGACACAGGTGAACGGTTACAGATAATGGCATATCATATACAGTAATTATATAATTCATAGTTCAATTTAGCAGCATATTTCAATTGTCGTTTCAAATGAAATCAAATTTTACTAAATATAAGAATGTTAATCGTGAGTGATTTCTCACCTTTCAAGGCTAGAGAGACAAGAAAATGACACGGACATAAATACACACACGGAATAGCGACAAGCTAGGAATTGCTGCGCTAAATCGATATTGAGATGGTAAGTTAAGATGCACAAGAGATCTTGAAAAATGGTATATTACATATATATAAATTTTCTAAAATCAATTTAAAACATATATTTAAAATAAAAAATATTTTTTTTGAAAACCAAATTTGTGCATACTTATATATATATACATATATATATTTTTTCAAAAGTGGAAATTAGCCACAAGGGCCTCTTTAGCAAGTGCAATTAGTTTCTAGGAAACACAACTGAAATAATTACATTTATGGACAAAATGAAAAATAATTAGTTTCTAAAGCCTAAAAACCTATGAAATTATGTCCTTAAAAGTAATTGGACTACTGACTTTGTCCTTAAAAGTAATTATTCTCCTGACTTTGGCCTCGAAACTAATTACTGTGGTTGTGTGTCCTAGAAATTAATTGGACTGCAAAGTTTGTCCTAGTGAAATGCACCTTTTCAAAAATCAATATTGTTGAATCACTAGTTTTGATTCATGACAAGATGGTTCAGAAGCTAAAGCGAAATATGCACTCATACATGACAAAAAGAAGACATCAGAGGATCAAGACTACAACTCTATGCCTAAGTAATTATTATATGTGTTTGAGTCTTAGAAATATGTTAAAATCAATCCTCAAGTTTTCTAGCTTTCCATTTTTTCTTTAAAACAGAGTTCACTGTGCAAAATATACACAGCCAGTCGACTGGCTATGCATGCCCAATCGACTGACTGTGCATATGCACAATAGTATACTTTTTTTTCAAAAAACGGTCAAACATTATCAAATTTTCAAATTCAGTCGACTGATCCAGCTTCAACTGTCAAAATTCTGAATGGACATCTTCTTCCACGAAGGGATGTACTTCATGAATAGATGTCTCTCTTGGCTGAAACTCTTAACTAAGAGTTGCTTCTCTCTGAAAACTATATATAGAAGTTATCACTCACTTCATAATCACCAATTTTTGACTCTAATTCTCTCTATTCTCACTTGTGATTATTCTAGTGCATTCATACTCTTCATTGCTTTGAATCTTTGAATTATATTACATATACTTTGATTCTTAGCAATATTCTTCCTTTCAAATCTTCACATAATCTTTATATTCTTGAGGAATTGATTATAGAAAGTGTGTAATCTTAAAAGACAAATCAGTATTATCAAGAACACATTGAGTCAACTACTTTTATATTTTGTTAAAGACCTGTTCTGCTGCTCAGGCAAGGGAAAGTCCTCTTCGGCTGTTGAGGCAAAAATCCTGTTATGTTGCTCAGGTGTCTGTTCTGCTGCTCAGACCTATTCCTCCGGGTTAAGTGAGGGTATTGTTAGTTAGAGCCAAAAGTTAGTCTAGGACTGGACGTAGAACGGAAGTTCGTACCAGTATAAAAATTCCTGGTGTGCTCACTCTTATTTACTTTACTGCTTTTAACTGCTTTCGATTTTAGTTTAATATATATTCCATATCTATCAATCCATATAAAATTTCATTTGGTATCGAAGCAAGGCATCTTATAATCGTTACACAGTTATCTGATATTTTGCTAATATGGAAAACAACACCAACACTACCAACACTGTCACTAACACTAGTTTTATTGAAGGTCAATCCACTGCATGAACTCCATTTTTCAATGGTTTAAATTATAATTATTGGTCTACTCGTATGAGAATTTATATGCAGTCTATTAGTTTTGATTCATGGTATATCACACATAATGAATACACTCTTCCTACTGGAGAGTATTCCACTTGGTCAAACACAAAAAATTAGATGCTACTTCCAATGCTAAAGCTATGAACATGTTATTTTTTGCACTAGATAGAAATGAATTTAATCGTGTTAGCATGTGTCAAACTGCTTATGAAATATGGAGAATGCTTAAAACCACTCATGAAGGAACTAACAAAGTCAAACAAAGCAAAATCTCCATGCTCAAAAACCAGTTTCAAAACTTTAGAATGAAACAAGATGAGTCTAGAAATGATATGTACTCTAGATTCCAAGACATATATCACTCATTGTTAGCACTAGGAGAAAAGTATACAGATTTTGATATAGTATCAAAACTCCTCAACTCACTCACGGATGAATGGGAGAGAAAAGTTTTAGCTATTGAAGAAGCTAAAGATATTTCTACCATAAAACCAGAGGAGTTGATAGGAAATCTAATATCTTATGAAGTTAATTTACAGGCTAAAAAAGTATAGGAACAAGACAAAAAGAACATAGCTTTTCGGGCTGAAGAAGAAGAGAACCAAGATTCAGATGATGAGAATTTAGCATTCATTGCCAAAAATTTCAAGAAATTCTTAAAGTATCGAAAGAACAACAAATTCAATGATAAAAAGAATTTCTCAAGCAAACCATCTGCATCAGCTTTAGAATGTTATAATTGTCACAAGAATGGACATATCCAGAAAAACTGTCAGAACTAAAGAAGAATTATTCCAACAAGGAAAGAAAAGATAGGTACAAAAAGAAAGCATTCTCTGTCACATGGGACGACTCGGATTCCTCATCATCAAAAAGTGACAATGATAATGAAAAAGAACAAGCAAATGTATGCTTCATGGCCACAGAAAATGAGGTTAGTGATCTGACTTTTGATGATCTAATTGAAATTAGTTCAGAACTTTTGAACACCTTAAAAAGTTTCAAAAGAAAATATAAAGAAGCTTGCGAAAATCAGAACAAAGCAGAATTCAAAAGAGATATGCTTGAAGATGACAAGAAAATACTAGAAGAAGAACTTGAAAAACTTCAAGAATCAGACTCTAATACTAATTCTCAACTTACTTTATTGAGTCAAGAAATTGAAACTCAAAAAGAAAAGAATAATGTTCTTGTCTCTGAAAATCATGAGCTAAAAACAAAAGTAAAATTACTTGAACTAGACAATACTGCTAAAAAGTAAGTTAGAGAATATTACTAAAAATGTTTCTAACTTTAATAAAGGAAGAGAAAATTTGTCTAAAATTATTGAAAATTCTCAATCAGTATCAAGTAAAAAGGGGTTAGGCTATGTTAAGAAGTCTATAGCTCCATCTAGAATAGAAAATAAAAGGAGAATTGATTTTAAACCCACAATCACTAAAGAAAATTCAAAAAGGACAAATTTAAAAACTATAAAAATATGGATTCCTAAAACAAACAATAGTTTGATTAGGAAGAAATATATAAACACCTTTTTAGAAACTGTTCATAAAAATAAAGATTACATTTTTAAATGGGATACTGAGCCCTCTTGGGTTTGGTTCCCTAAGATTTAACTCTTAGGACCATATTAAAAGGTAGGTACCAATGTTATCTTATATTTTTTGTAGGTCCCACTCAAGAAAAGAGGAAAATGGATACTCGATAGTGGTTGTTCAAAACATATGAAGGGAGATAAAGATATGCTATCAAATATTACTTACTCGGATGGAGGCTCCGTCACATTTGGAGACAATTCCAAAGGATATATCATCGGCGAAGGCAATGATTCGAACTCAGGATTTCCTGGTAAGTATGGATGTGTCTTTTCCACTAGGCTACATAATGTTTCTTGTCTAAGCTCATAGTTCATTTCAGCTTACTCTTTTTAATGGTCCACATCTCCTTGATTATTGTCCTCAATTCTCTTATGGCTGAAATTGAATCTCTCTATATTTAATCTTAGCTATTATTTTGTTTTAACAGACTTCTCTAATTATATTCATTCGTAAACTTTCCTATTTGATTAAAGAAATTTTTACTTCTATCAAAAACGATCAAACATGGTTTTCAACTTTGCATTATTTTTCTACACCATGGCTGGATCATCCTCAGATGAGCCTTCCTCTCATTACTCGTCTGGATATTCTTCAATTAATTATGAATCTCCAAGTTCAAGGTCTTCAAATCTTCCAACTCCAACTCCTACTTATATCCTAATATGTCCACCACAAAACCATCATATGGGATATACGCCAGAAAATAAACGCACGCGAAGAAACTTATTTCCAACTCCAACAACTAAAGAAAAGATAGATGGCTTGCATCACTATCAGAGGGAAACACTTGAACTTCAACGTGAAATGTATTATGAACAAAAGAGTCATGGTAAGAGACTTAGTTTTCTTGAATAATGTGCTGCAAAAATATGTGGTTCATCCCCCATCAACACGACGCACATATTCACTCACCTCAACGCCCTCATGTATCACCAAATTCATGGAAATGTGGGGGAACGAGCAACTCGCTGATTCAAAAAGAATGTTCTCCTATAAAACTATTTGTTGAAAATACAAAAATTGAACCAGGAGAAGAATCGGAAGACTCACACTCTCATCTCTAATTTTTGTACACGCAAAAAAAACTTCTATGCTCATTGTCTGTGTTTTAAAATTGTATTTATGTTCTTAAATAAAACTTGTATGTCTTCATGTAAAATAATTCAAAAGATGTTTTGCAATTTTTTACATTCAGTTGACTAAAATTAATTTTCAGTCAACTGTTTACAGGTATGAAAAACTCTTGGGAACCAGTCAGTCGACTGACCTAAGACGATCAGTCAACTGGCTGTATAAATTTTTGATTTTTTCAGTGCACCAGTCGACTGTCTACAATATACCAGTCGACTGGCTGTATGAAAATTCACTATATTCCATGTTTACTTCTTTATTACTTCTCCCTTACTTTACCATTCTCAGTCTTTTACCCAAATCTATTTCATACACAAACCCTAAAATCCCAAATAAACTCAAATTTTTCACTACATACTAAATCAAATGGCTCGTACAAAGCGACATAGGCAAATCTCTTCTTCCGCCAATCCTACCGATGCCCAAATTGCACAATGGCTATATAATGATGTAGCAATAGCAACATGGCATAAAATGAAAAATTCGCGAATCCTTGAAGGTTCATTCATGGCCTACAGCGATTTTGCGGCTTACGGTTTACAAGAGCTTATGCGTAGATGCAGATTGGAATCTCTACTTGACTTGAATCTCAATTCTCACAAGATCAATCATCTCATGGTGAAGCTTTTTTTATGCTAATTTAAATCTTCCTCATCAACGTCCATCAAATAGAGATGATTGTGTTTGGAGTTTAGTTTGTGGGCATCAAGTTTTATTCTCCTTAGATCGAATGGCGCACATACTTCAAACTCCTAACCAAGGTATTCCTCTAAATGATGTCGATTGTAATATTCGACAAAGAGATCAAGTTAGCCATTTGTTTATGAGAGACAATATGACGGAACTCAAATCTATTCTTCTTCGACCAAAAGCAAGAATTCTTCATAAAGCATTCATGAGGAGTATCCTTCCAAGAACCGGGTCTTATGAACTTATCTACCCGGAAAATTTCAAAGCACTATACGCGGTAAGGAGAGAAATTCAAGTAAATTGGCTTATGGAGAATATTGGATGAATTTCTCACCTTCAATAATGGTAATATGAGAACCATTTACTTTGGAGAATATACAATGAGATTACTTTTAAATGTGGGTACATCGCAACCAGAATCTGAAACTTCTTCCGTTGGAATTATCAACATTCGCACATTAAGTCCCATGAAACTATCGTCAGCTCCTCCATCATTCTCCTCATATAAAGAATGGAATCGCCAATAACAACGACAATCAGGCGGACCAATCATTCGAGAACGAACACCACATCCCGAAGAAGACGAAGAAATTCATCTTGCAAAAACGGCTAGTGTACGAGAAACCATAGAGATCCATTCTAGAAATCAACAAATACTAGGAATGAATAAAGTTGATAAAAAATTAGACAAGGTCAAAGGATTTTTCTCTATACTATGGGATGTGATTTCATGATCTTCATCCACGACTGCTTCTTCGGTAGCACATGGAAAACGACCAGAGCCGAGATTCACATGGTCTATTTCCGAGGAACACACTGGAAGCAATACTAGCGGACCAAGTGGTAGTGGACAAAACACATCAAGGCCTGGCAAGGAGCATATATCTGAAGAGGATTTTGACTATGATCATGATATGTAAGCTTCTTTTTATTGTTTGTAAGATTTGATGAAATTTGCAATGTACTATGATACTCTATCTACTCTATGTGTACTATTAGTATGTTATACTCTGTTTTCTCTATTTCTGTGTTGTACACTAAAATTTATTGAATTTGTCTCCTTTTTGTCAATGACAAAGGGGGAGAAAAAGTATGTGCACTAACATATTTGATGTACGAAAACGATATCATACATTCTGGAGGAGAAAATTTTCTCTCTAAAATATATACAGGTTATCATCAATCAAAAAGGGGGAGAAGGTTTAATCACTAGTTTTGATTCATGACAAGACGGTTCAGAAGCTAAAGAAAAATATGCACTCATACATGACATAAAGAAGACATCAGAGGATCAAGACTACAACTCTATGCCTAAGTAATTATTATATGTGTGTGAGTCTTAGAAATATGTTAAAATCAATCCTCAAATTTTCTAGCTTTCCATTTTTACTTTAAAACAGAGTTCACTGTGCAAAATATGCATAGCCAGTCGACTGGCTATGCATGCCCAGTCGACTGACTGTGCATATGCACAATAGTATACTCTTTTTTAAAAAATGGTCAAACATTTTCAAATTTTCAAATTCAGTCGACTGGTCAAAATTGACCAGTCGAGTGATCCGGCTTGAACTGTCAAAATTCTAAATGGACATCTTCTTTCATGAAGGGATGCACTTCATGAATAGATGTCTCTCTTGGCTGAAACTCTTCACAAAGAGTTGCATCTCTCTAAAAACTATGTATAGAAGTTATCACTCACTTCATAATCACCAATTTCTGATTCTTATTCTCTTTATTCTCTCTTGTGATTATTCTAGTGCATTCATACTCTTCATTGCTTTGAATCTTTGAATTATATTACATATACTTTGATTCTTAGCAATATTCTTCCTTTCAAATCTTCACATACTCTTTATATTCTTGAGGAATTGATTATAGGAAGTTTGTAATCTTAAAAGACAAATCAATGTTATCAAGAACACATTGAGTCGACTACTTTTATATTTTGTTAAAGACCTGTTCTGCTGCTCAGGCAAGGAAGTCTTCTTCGGCTGCAGAGGCAAAAATCCTGTTCTGTTGCTCAGGTGTCTGTTCTACTGCTCAGACCTATTCCTCCGGGTTAAGTGAGGGTATTATTAGTTAAAGCCAGAAGTTAGTCTGGGACTGGACGTAGAACGGGAGTTTGAACCAGTATAAAAATTCTTGGTGTGCTTACTCTTATTTACTTTACTGCTTTTAACTACTTCTGAATTTAGTTTAATATATATTCCATATCTATCGATCCATATAAACTTAAAATATTCAAACCCATGCGCATATATATAAATAAAATCTATGTATATATTTTAAAACTAATACATATTAAAATAATATCTTTACATATACATATTTGACCATTTATATTTATTTAAAACACACTTCTTAAACCAAATTGACTATATAAACAAAGAATTGTAGCTCGCATATAAAATCAATACATAAACAGACAAGTCACAAATTTTATATATAAACTTTTATATACAACAACATATCATATTCGAAAGTCAATACCTATGTAAACTTATATAAATATTCATATGTATAACCAAACAAGTTGGACACAACTTATATAAACTGACATATAAAACTAACACATTACAAACTATAACTACCTTTATAATATATATACACCTTATACAAAAATGCTGTCACAGGTAAGATTCTAGAAATAAATACAAATAAAACTTAATTATAACCACATACCAACAACCTAATAAGCACAGTAGAGATATATTGCATTTTAAAACCATAAAAATCAATACCTTTCATGCATTATATATATTATACTGTAATATATAACTAATATATATATATATATAAACATATGAACTGAATTTTAAGCGAATATAAACTTATATACACTTTTATATATACTGTAAATTTTATAAACTCTTTTATACGTACTGTAACTTATATATATATATATATATATATATATATATATATATATATATATAACATAAAACAACAAACTTATATAACTTCATAAACATACAAAACTCACGGCATATTAGAAAGCAAAATATATATATATAAATATACACATTGAAAAATACTAGCAATATATATATATGTATGTATATATTAGAATTATATATATACGTATAGATACATACACAACTTTAATGACCGGATGGGAGGCCAAGTAGCTCGGGTGTTACATGTGGAAGATGGCAAGTAGAATAAGTGGGGTCAGGGGAGGAACTCGGCTGCTGAGTTGACAGAGATGGGGAGAGGAGGAGATGAAGGCGACTATGAGTGTTCTCTGGTGGTGGAATGGTAAAGTGGTGAGGCCGAGATTGGTGGCGATGATGGAGCGAGAGGGGAGATCTAGAAGTTACATAGGCAATGGCTGCATGGATGGGAAGGAAAGAGGAAAGTGACTAGGTTGGAGAAGCTGGCTTGTGGTGGATGATGAGAGCACGGGTGATGGAGAGGAGATGCGGGCTCATAGATTTGGCTGACTTCATGCAAAAGAAGTGGAAGAATGGGTGGACGAGCAAAGAAAACTGTATTATAATATATATATATATATATATATATAATTTCTTTCATATTATTTTCTCAAATCTATAAAAGAGTAGTAGGTTTCAAAGCAAAATGAATATGAGCAGGTTTCAAGGCAAAAGATAGACCAACAGTTTCAAATAAATATATGTGTGATAGCTTGCAACCAAAAGAGACATGACCCTTCACATCGTATACATATTTACATATATTTTAAACGATGTGAATATCAGAGGGAAGAGTTGAGTTTAGTAATTATGAAAGAAAACAGCTATTTGGTTGTCTCAGGGACAACGAAAAGACACTTAGAAACAAAAGAACACGAATGGATACAGATATGGTGAACTATTCTGCAATTTTCATCGCGTACTGGACATCGAAATGAACGATTGAATATACTATTGAAATCATCTCGACAAGACAGACAGCATGGTACAAAGATATCAGCGATACGACCATCCTACCAATAGTCGATATTGGTACCGAAAGTGCTTCTAAAACGCCCAGAATAAGATAAACGGAGCAATAACAGTCCAAATTTGACGAAATGAAATATGACGTCTCATTTAAAAGATGATTTACAAATTTGTTATATAAAAATATTCAAGTTTTGATAAAATATTTTATTATCATCAATTATTAACTGATTTAAATTTAATTAAATTACACAACAGAACTAGCTTCCATATTTTCTGATGAAAATTTACTATTTTCTATGTTTAAATAGACATATTCCAAATAATAAATTTTTGGTTAAAAATTCAATTATTTAAAATTTCATAAAATTTCATTTAATTACTTTATAAAACCATTAAAATTTAAGGATCGTCACACTCTACCCCACTCAAAACTTTTCGTCCTCGAATAGGAACGGGGTAGGAGAGTATGAACAACCAGAAGGAAAAGATAGATTTGAAATATACAATATTAGATACAACAATTAATTTAAAACCATATAAATTTTTAATGGTTTTAAAATTAATCAATGCTCGACAATTTTGGTTTAAATCAACTTAAATCCAAAGTATTTCAATCAATTGATTTGATTTCAATTTTACCATTTGTTACAAAATTTCTTTCAAAACAAAGTTTATTTTATTTTACTCATTTATTAAGTCCATTTGACTTTTTACTTAAATTAATTCCACTTAGAATTAAATTTCAATTATTCTTAAGTCCATAATTATTTACTGAAATAGTATTTATTATGATTATTTAATTTATTTCACTTAACATTTTTGCAACTTATATTAAGTGTACACATTTTACAACCATATGTTATTCAACAATTAAATTTTCTTTTATATTATTCAATTTATTATCTAATTTATTATCAGTAAATACCCTTAATAAAATATCATTTTTGATATCCTATTACTTATATATCATAGTGTACACTATCCAATGACATTCTAATTACATTTAAACTTTCTAGGTAAATAATATTAATGTTTCTGAGTGAAATTAAATGCTATACAAATTTCCCTTTCTATTTACAACATTTATATTAAACAAAATTTTACTTTGAACAATTTATTACTTAGTTTCCCCTTGAATGACCTTCAGTATATATTCACCCTAACATTTCAACCTTTTTAATATTTTAAGTAAGTTATATATATTAGAATGCAAATTTAGTATTAAATAAGTTTTATTCCAATTCAACTATTTCAAGTTGGTTTAATTTCATTTATCATTTTAGATATTCCAATTATTCAAAAATTTCACTTTATTTCAATAATTGAAACCATTTCTTAACACAAAACTTAAGATTCAAATTTTCGGTTTCACCTTAAATTATTTTGAAATAATTATATACATACATATTTTAAAAATCAAATTATGCACAGGGAATTTAAATTAAATCTATTTTTCCAAACAAAAGTGTTGTAAAGCTACTAAGGGGCCTCTCCACTTCGAGACTCGAAAATGAATGTCGATGATGCTACAGTCGTCATCGAAATTATTTTCGAGCGAAAAAAGAGGAGAGTACTAACTTACTTTATTTTAAAATTCATTGGAAACAAATTTATATTCAAAAATACTTACCAATAGTCTATTCTTTCGAACCATGAAAACCAATTTTTTTTGAAAAGCACCAGAAATTAAATTATTAAATCCTTAATTTTAAATTCATTTCAATTCCAACTCAATTTATAAACCACGTTTATAATTTCATTATTTGTATCATGTTGCAATAGTCAATGGTTTACAAATAAATGATAATCAAATATTATCATTTCTAACAATTAATTCATTTAACTATTTAGTTTTAAAAAATTATACCTTTACATATATAATATATGCATGCATAAAATTATTTCATTTACCAATTTGGAAAACAATATTGTGTCAGTTTGCCCTATTCAAGTGTTTTTGAATTTTTATCGATAGTGTTGGCCAGACGAATCGATCGAAACCCCAAATCAACCTTAACAATTCAAGCCATAATATAAAACATTTTTCTTAATTACAAATGCACTGCCTCACAGGATGATTCAAGGACAGATTTCAAAACAAGGATAGAGATTCAAATTTTGAGGAGTCTTGATCAAATAGAATTCAACTACGAACATAACATGAACGGAAAGTAATATTACAAAAGAGAAGGAATGGATATACTAGTATTAATCGTAGGTGATCTTAACCAGGTTAACAGAGATTCCGGGAATAGTATCATTACGGAGTTTAATTTTCGGCTGGAGAGAGGAGAGAAATATCATCACTAAAACATTAGGATATTTTTTGTTTATCGATGTGGAGTCAAAATTACAGGGGGATTACCCTGATCGTCTACTAGAGACAGTTCGGGCTTTGTAGGATATAACGGCATCAAATCAAAGATGTAGAAATCTTCGGTGAATCAACGCTTGTTGTAAAAGAGTTTCACCCCTTTACAATCATATTAAGGTTGGCGGGATCGACGATGGGATTAGACACACATAAGGACGAACTTGCCAATAGATGTGGCAAGACGTGCTCGAATTTATTACAGAGATCGATATAAATGAAGCTATGGGGTGCTCCAGAATCAAGAAGAACACGAGCAGGAAAAGACAAGAATGGGTTTCAGAATAAAGGGGAGAGTTCCAAAATTCAGAGGAAACCGAGTCAAAGAGGAAGGAACTCAAGCTCGAAAGAAGGTGATTTTGTAATATAAATTTACTCTATATGCTAAGTTTTGCCTAAACTAGAGCTCTGATACCAACTGTAACGACTCTGATATTTTGAACCATTCGCATTCGCACATGTCAGACTTGAATTGCTCAAAACAACAGATTGTTAATTTATATTTGGTAAAACTTAGCATATACAATAAATAAAATCAATCATAGAATCATAGACACAGAGTAACATAACAATAAGCAGCGGAATAGATAAATAGTAGTTCATGAAGCTACTATATAACATGAGAGTTTGAAATAAAATACAACAAGATATCTCAAATACAATGAAGTCTCGAATGCTAACAGATGACATTTATGAACAAATCAACTGGGAAAGCTGAATCGATAAGACAGTTCTTCAAGCAAAGCTCCAATCTTCAAAGGTGAGTCTCAAATGTTGTGTTACTTAGTCTGACCCGAGCATAAGCAAAACACGGAACACTCGAGTCAAGATTAACATTCTTATATAGTAAATTCAACTCAAGTGAAATGTCAACTGAAATATAAGTAACTTAAAGGATGTTTGGGATTTCCATCCTCCAAGGATCCGTGGAACTATCTACCATGTAGTAAAATAAGCTATTATAATATGTCTATAGGAAAGTAAACTATTAAAATAGCGTTAAGGCATTACCCATATCCCCCTTAACACATTTTATATAATGCCGTAGTCCATAGAGATACTGTAAACTCCACTAGAAAGTGGTCTATCAGGGAACACTATATAAGTACGACACAAAACAAACTCGTAATAGGCGTGATAGGGCATGCGACAAGGCACCCAAGGCATGCCAGGGTAGATCTACCGTTCATGGATCCGGACTGGTGGTAACGCATAGCAGCTACTACCGCCCACCTCGTGACACACTCCTAAATCAAAGTATCACCCAATCAAATCACAAAATCAATAGAATGGTATCAAAGAAATATGTCCGACAAGAGGAATGACCTCACTTGGCCCAGCGTGCCTCCTGTTTTACCCGCATCAAGCTGACTCACGGGAGTCAGGGCTACGTAAATACCATATAGAATCGTCACCAAACCATCCTACTTCATTTTGAAATATCCACCACGTACACAGTTGTTAAAGTGGTTTTCGGTATTGGCAGAGAGAATGACAATATCTGATTCCGGTCACCTTAACAACCAAGCGCTTATTTCAGACCGTGGTCACTTCATTTCAAATAGTCCATACTTCATATCAAAATATCAGTTTCATTTCAAAAACCACATTAATTCGATATCATTATTCACTTAAATAATATTCATTTTCAGAATCGTAACACTTTCAAAATTATAACACTTTCGAAATCATAATCATTTTGAAATCATAACACTTTTGAAATCATAACACTTTGGAATCAATAACACTTTTGAAATCATAACACTTTGAATCAATAACACTTTGAACTTAAACAGTTTAGATATATAAATTAAAACAATTATAATTAAAATAGTTTATATATTAAAATAATTTATATATACTAAAGTAGTTTATATATATTAAAATACTCTATATAATAAAAATAGTTCCTCTAATCTCACAAATCAATCCAAATCATTTTAAATACCAACATTCAATTTAAATCAATTCCAGTTTAACAATTTCAACTTTAATGTTCAGAGATTCAAGTTTATATATCCAAACATTTACAACATAAATTTCATTTATATTTCAACATTTAACTTTAATTTATTTCAAATTGGACAATATTCACTTAATCGTTTAAATAACAATTTGTTTGAATTCCAATTTATAAATTTAAATCAATATTAAATATTCCATCTCGATTTTATTTAAAGTTAAGAATATACATTAAATCACCTTTTATCAAATCAAGTTATAAATCATATCTTTCAAAACCCCAAAAATCGATAAGTTTGAACCAATTCCTATTTAAATTCACTTATTAACCAATTTAAATTCCAATCTAACATTAATTTATCTTCCCAACCTTTATTATTAAAGTTATAAAGTTAACTTTCAAAATGTTTATATAAATTTAAATAAATAGTTAAACATAATATTTACTGATTTTAAATTAAATTTTATTAAATTGAATCTTATTATTAAATTTTTTATATTAAGTATATTTTTATATATTTTTAAAATAATAAAATTATAAGTAAAAATCTTAAAAATTATATTTTCAAAACTAACTTATAAATTTAAAATTTTCAAAACATATAATTCTAAAAATCTAGATTTTGTATGTATATAAAAATAGCTTATATATTATACTAAAAATCAATAGCTTTCAGATATATTTCCTTTCAAAACTTTGGAAATCAGTTTTCAAAATATCGACCATAGGTGTCCGTATACAATTTTCTCTCCTACGGTCAAGTGATACGGATATTTATAATTTCAGTCTGCAATTTAATTATTTACGGGAATATATAATTTTAACCCGCAATCCCAAAATTCGAAATTAATGAAAATCACTTGGGTTTATCATTTCAACCTATAATAATTTTTCCCTATTCGAGAATAACGTTCGAGCATGTATCATTTCAACCCATGGGGAAATCTAAATTAACAGAGAACTTACAGAGTGAGAACATATGATAATAATATAACATATCAACATTAGACATATATCATCAATAATAAACAAGATATAATCTAAATAATAGATCATAGTGTCAGATGTCACGGGTGAACAGTTATAGATAATGGAATATTGTAACATTCTTGATTCTAAGGCCAAATTCATTTAATAATTAATTTGATCTTCTGAATTAAACTTTGAAATAATTGATAATTAATATGAAATTTTGAATTAAATTGTGTGGTTAATTGGTAAAATTTATTTGAGTTTCTCCAGAAACAATTAAAATGTGGGTTTTATAGATAGATTGTGAAAACAGGAATTAATAGAAGCTTTAGAATTTATATATATGTATATAAATGGATTTTTAAATTGAATCTGGAATTTGAAATTCAAAAATAAATATTATGAGAAATAAATTGGATTTAAGATTTTTTTAAACTAGTAGAGATTTTTTTCTATTATATATACATGTATGTAAATATATACGTTGTGATTGGGAAGATAGGATTAAGATCAATATAAGAATTTTTTTCTTAAAGATGTATAAATAGTTATAAAAAGGAAATATAAATAGAAATTAATACAAAGATATTTGAATTTAATTTTATGAAATGGATTTTAAAAGTCGTTTGAAGTTAAACCTTTATTCTAAAGACTTATATACATATATAATCTATATATGTGTTTATTATTATTAAAATACAACTAAACTTTGAAATCAATTTCTTTAAAAGTTATGATTTGTACAATGACTTGAATTTAAAATTTAAAACAAGAATGAATGTAAAATATTTACCTTTTGAAATTTAATAAATGTATTGTAAAAAAAATTGATTTAATAAATAAATTTACAAAAGCTTTATAAACTAAGAAATGTATATGTGTATGATTTATTTGTTGAGTGTACAAATTGTTTTAATCCATTTCTCTTTAAAAGTTGTAAAAGTAAAATAAATACAAGTGTATGTAAATGATCTGTAAATAAATTAATAAAAAGGTTTAAAAGCATAAAGCATGTTTTCATAAATTAAAATAAAGTAAGAATTAAAATAAAGTTACAAATAAATTATAAATAAGGGTGTAAACATAACTTGTAAGATAAAATAGAGAAGAGGGATTTCAACACAATTTTAACAATAATGGACACTTGTAAAATAAGTAACCATATGTATTAACACTTGTGAACTTTGTATGGCTTATTATTACAAGTGGCAAAAGATGTTTTTATTTATTTTAAAATGTAAGTGAATATCAAAAGACATAACCAGGTTGTTTCCCGACCAAAAGCAATTCAAAACCAAAAAGCAAGTCCTCTTCCTTTATTTCTAAAACCAGAGAAAGCAAAAATATAATCAAGTTCGAGCTGAAGCAAATATATGGATTCAACTTAAAACAACTTCCAGAACAGGAAAGCAAAGCAATTCAAAGTTTTAACAAACTCAACCTGATTCAAACCTGCAAAGCCAAGATCAAACCTCAAGAAAATTCAAAATAGATGCAAAAGTTCAACTTCAACAAACTGGAAATCAAGCCTAGGATGATCAACTCAAACAAATTCGAGTTCAGAACAAACTTCAGCTTTTAAACCAGGATCGAAAAATTCAGTTTTTAAAAATCAATTCTAGATTTTTGTTCTCTATTCTTTCCAAAACTCTAGGTGAGCAAACGTACCTCTTTGATTTGATTCATGACCTGATGTGTGATTAATGCTTGATGAAAAGTTGTTAATCTGTTTGCATGTATACAAATACGTATACATATACTTGTGCATGTTTGGAAAATATGCATAATTTGCCTCTGTTCATATGCTACAGGTTTCAAACCTGTATAAACAAAATTTAAAAATCTCTTTCCTTGAACGTTTTTAGGTTAGAAATTTTAAATGAAAAATGTATGTATATGGATAATATGATTTTTAAAAATAGTATCAGGTTTTTATATTTGATAATTATTTCAAAATAAGACATTTACAGTAAAAATCAATATAAGTCAAAAAATTAATTGATCTAATTTCACGATTTGATTTCATAATTTGATTAGTATTTGGAAATGATGAATTTAAGTAAAGGTTTCATGATTTTAATTTAGATAATGTTGCGTATTCTTGAGATAAACGAAAATCAATTTTTCGTCAAAATCCATCGATCTAAGGACAATTAAGCTTCGAGTTCAAATCTGGAGGGGGATAACGTGATGTAGATTATAGGCAAACAATCATAAATTTTCTCATCAATCGTGGTGTTCAGGCGAAGATGTTTTAGGGTTCAAGGACCCGTTCTGATCGATGATGTTTAAGAATCAATCGCGACAACTTGGTCGCATCGAGCTTGACCAGAGCGAAAGGGAACTGCAGCGCTGGACAGTGGCGAGGTTTTGAGTTGGTCGAGATGATCTCCAGTGATCGGAGATAGGAGTAGCAGGGTGGTTTCGATGGTCAGGTTTGGATCCTGGTAGTGTTAAGTAGCCCGAATTTGAGTTCGACGTTGTTGAGGCAATTTGGGCGATAAGGTCGTCAAGGGAGGTGGTCGTGGACTGGAGGATGGTCGCGGCGATCATCGAAGTGGGTCGGAGCATTTGTACATGTGCACGAATAGGGGTGTGCATCTATGCTTCTTGAATATTTGGGGAAGATGAGAAGTTCTCGGGGTCGAACCTGAGGAAATGAATGTGTTGCTCAAAGAAAGGAGTGTGTGGAATTACTGGGAGTCAAGCTCGGGTGAATCTCGAAATAGTTTGGGTTGGTGATCAAAACAAATTTTGAATTAAAAAACTTAATCAAGTTTTTTGTGATGACCCGGAATTTCTAAAAATTTAAATTGAAATATTTAATTGATTGTAAATATTTAAAAAGTTGATTTTTTACTTGAATTCAAATATTATTATTAATAGCAATTAAGTTATTAGATTTTATAAACTAAAATTGGGTTAAGTGTTGAATCTGGAGTATTAAGCCTGTTAAAAATAATTTCGAGGCCTATAAAATTTATATCAATAGTACTGAAGGTAGTAAATGTGTTGATATTGAATTTGGGTATGTTTTGTTTAGTTTCGAAAATACATCATTTAAATCGATATTTAAAAATAGCCTTCCGTGGCACAGTCTTGGAATCCGACGAAACCAGTTCCGTTGGATCCGTAATATTGTATTATTATCGGATTTCAATTTTCGTAGTGTTTGGTGTTGTCGTGCGATCGAACATAAGTAAGCACGCTGAAAATTAAATTGAGATTTTTTTTAAATATAAAAATATAAAGGTTAAATCAGCAGCCACCCTATAAGTGTACTCGAGCCACCCTAGCACTTGGATTGCGTCGACCTAGATTATCTCTTCTTCTCGTTTTAAACGCGTATCTTCCTTTACAGATCAAAAATCCAGTTCGAATTCATAAAGATAAAATAAAAAGTGAAAACCTTCTTGTGATAAAATTCATGGCCGAGAAACCATGTCCTCTTCCACTTTCGAATTAATCGATGTGCGCTATTTCTTATCGTGAGCGAGCATCAAGAGGAGGGTCGGAATTGTGGAAGTCGTGAGCTCGAAGTGATCTAGGGTTGGGCCAGATCATGGCGATGGGTCGCTGGTGAGGTTGTCGCGACTGTCCACGCGTGCACGTGCCGAAGGTCAATTGCGAGGCGATGGTCGATGCGCACGTCGGAGGCTAGGACTTGAGGGTAGCCGAGCTCGCTAATTTGGATAGTGGCAATAGAGGTGGTTCGCCACCTATGGCGTTCGCGAGTGGGACATGGCCGAGGCAAGGTGGGGGCACATGCGAACTCGGTGAGGACGATGGAGGTTGTGCGATGGCAGAAGCTCGAATCGAAGGCAGTAAGGTAGTGATTCCATTTTTATTTAATTCAATTAAACATGTCTTCGAATTGATAGTAAAAGGAGGAAAAATAAGATTTTTATAGTAATGAAATTACTTCTTGTTGTTTAAAGTAAAATATAGGATAATTCTGGTTAGAAGTAAATATTATTTTTCATTAGAAATTAGTGTGTGTGTGTATGTGTGTATATATATATATATATATATATATATATATATAATTGTGAAAATAGAAATTTCAAATGTTGAAAAGGGTATTTAAAATTTAATTTTGGAATCCATATAGATATTTTTAGTCCTAAAGAAAATAAGTGTACGTTTACATAACTTAATTTACTAACTTATTTTAGATAATGAATTTGGTAATAAATTTGTTCAATTAACTTATTTAATTTATTTTAGTTACTAAAAAAATTTATTTATTTTGGGAAGATTAGTTTAAATTAAATTATTAGTCTAAAGTTAAATGATTGGTTAATTTAATTTATAAAAGGGGAATTAATAGTTTAATTTATTTCAAATATTAAATAATTATATAATGTTTATTTAAGGTCAAAAATCGGAAAACCAAGGCAAGGTTGAAGTGGATTTCAAATTAAAAGCAAAGGTGAGTTAATCTCACTCTTTTGTATTTTTATTTAGATTTAAATGGTTAAATTTAAATAATTGGTTGAATGATTGAATTGATTTGATGTGCACTGTACAGTGATGATTTGGTGACTTTAGTTTTGGTTGGTTCTCCAGTTAATTGTTGCTTGACTCGAAGCATTTGGGTTTTAAATTTTTTTAAAACTTAAATCATATATAAGAAAATGTTTTCGTTTTAAAGTTAATAAGGACTTAATGATTTGTGACTCGTTAAATTAGTAGGGTAATTAAAATGGATAATTAATTTAATTAATCAATGATTTAGGTTAATTGATTTAGTAGTTAAGGGTTTGAATTAATTAATTAAGGTTTAAGTTAATTAATTAACTTTAATAGATTTAGAAAAATCATTGGGTGGATTGAAAGGTAATTACTTAATGTAATTAATAAAATATAATTACTTTGTGTAATTAATCAAGATATTAATTAAGATAATTAACTAAGGAGAAATTAATCTATTTAATGAAATAAATAAAAAGGTAGTCAATTACTGGTTGAGATTAATCAAGAGTGATTAATATTTATGGTTTAATTAGTGATTAATTACTTAATGTAATTAGTTTAGATTAGCAAAAATTACTTAATGTAATTAATTTAGATTAGGATAAATTAAATTGTAATTAGAAATCATTAATTTATATAATTAATGATGTAATTAAAGGTTGATTAATTAAGATTAATCAATAATAGGTGATTTATGGGAAATTAATTAATATAAGTAATTAAGGATTAATGTAATTAATTATAGTTAATTAAATTATGAAGTAATTAAAGATTTATTACTGTTCTTGGTTAAGAATAATTAATTTGTGTAATTAATTAAAGATAATTACTTGAATGTAATTGAAGGATAATTAATCCAGGGTGATTAATTAAGATGGATAATTAAGGGATGATTAATTAATTGATTTGAAATAATTAATGTCAAGTGAAGGAATCTAAGTGATTGAGGTTAGTAATTCAATTAGAAGTGATTAAATTTATTTTGGGAGTGATCAAGTTTGCTTATGAATGATTGAATGGTACTGGATGCCTTGAATGAATTAATATCTCTGATATGAAATGTTTTGTAGTATCATATGTTTGGGCGGACGGGATATTGTGGTTATCTATCCATGATGAATTGTTGTGTAAAGGGACATCCTGTATTTAAAGTTTGAAGTGTATTTCATTTGGGAACTTGGGTTAGGATTACATGAGACTAGAAGAGACCGGGGTCGGGTATTAGAAAATACCTGAAACCACTTCGAATTTTTATGGATTGATATGTGACATCAGTAGGCTGGAATGAAATGATTTAAGTGAATTGGCCTATTTAATCTAAATTTTGGTACTTAGAAAATTGATGTGTGAAATAATTGATGTCTATAGCAAATTGTGAATTTGTAAATTGATACGAGCTACCCCGTAAGGTATGCTTTATATTTCATGTTAGATGGATTTACTCACGCTGGTTTCTAGCCTGACCCGGGTGTTACTTTGATGTAATGCTCGGGTCAGACCGAGTATTACAGATTTTCAGGTAAGGATGTTCTGGAGCTCAGGAGGCGAGCTGGATGGCAGGAACGTATAGAGTATTTCCGCTGTAATATATTTCTGATTATCTGAGACATGATGATTTGTATATGTCCAGTGTTTGAGTATGTTTGTAACTCTGATGTATTAAAATGAAGTCGATAGATATAATATTCTTTTGTAAACTGTTATTATTTGTTATTATATTTTATCCGCTGCGATTGTGAGATGCTGGTGTTTCTGATCTTCTATTTCTTCTATCTCTTTCTTCTTTTTTCTAACTGTTTGGAATTTTCGGGATCGAAAATTTCGGGTCGTTACAGTTGGTATCAGAAATGAAAGCTTAAGCGAGAACCTTGGCTCGGGTGGAATTACTCATTAAGGATAGGGTCAATGGTACCCTAGAATGAGTTGAGTGTGTGTGTGTATATATATATGAGAGCGTACTTGTTATTTGCTTATATAAAGATTTTAAATGATTTTATATAAGAATCTATTTTGATATATAAAGCAATATTTCCATCTAATAAATATTTAGGTGATTGGTTGTTAGATTATCGGAATTAAATTAAGAAGTAATATAATACAACCAAATTGAAATCTTGAATTGGGATTAAATTAAGTAGTAATAGAAATACAACCAAATTAAAATTTAATGAAGAAAAGTTTGAAATGGATTTAGAATTAAATGGTTTAAGGAGATAAGTTGATTTAATTTAAAGGATTAAATCAACATAAAAAAATTATTATTAACTCGAATTTATATAATTCGGGATGGTTTACATTTGAAATTTGAATTGAATTCGTTCAAATTGAATCTGATTTGAATTAATTGGATTTGTGATTGAAGATGTATAAGTTTAAAAATTTTAATGGAAAATTTGAATTGGATTGAATTGAAATGATTTGAAATTGAAGTAGATTCAGTTTATATTAGTTCAGATTGATTGGAATTATTTGGAATTGTAATTAAAGTTGAGTAAGTTTAAAATCAAATGGAATTTGTTTGAATTTGGAATGGAATCAAGATTGATTCAACCTGAATTGGGGTTAAATCAATTTCAATAGAAATTGAAGTTATTCAAATTGGGATTGAGTCAATTTAGATGGAAGTGGAAATTTAAATTGAATTGATGAGAAAGTGAACAGTTTTGACTCTGGACTATTTTCAATATAAATTGTTTTAATATAAACTTATTTTTACAAGCTATTCAATATATACAACTTTTCTTTTTAAAGCCAAATTATTTTATATTAATTTTTCAATTATTTTTGGAACTATTTAACAAATTTTCAACTGCTTTCTAAACTGATTTCTATTTTTCAACTAAATTACAAATTAATTACTATTTTACAACTATTTTGCAATTATCTAAAAAATTTGAAATTATTTAACTATTTTCCCACTGTTTTACAATTAGTTAACTATTTTGCAGTTATTTTGCAAACTTATTTTTCAACTACTTATTTATTTTTAAAATTTTCAAGCTATTTTCCAAAGATAAACTGGTCGGATTCAAACTGTTATTGATTAAATACCCAACTGAGTAAGAATTGAAGTGATAAACCAAATGGGGATTAAGGCAATTGTGAATAAGTGTACAGAAACCATAAGTGAATGTAAATAGAAAAGGAAACTGATTTGGCTAATAATCAATGAAGATAAATATGTAGGATGTACGTATATTATTCTATTCGCATAGTGATTTGATTCAGATTCGAGCACAGAATTTTGAGATAATTATATTGATCCGAGTTGGGATTTTTCACTCGATTTTCAACGGCGAACCTGGATATGGATTGTTGTTTGGTTCTGGATATTCTCTATCATAGTTATGGCTATGCAAGGAGAATGATGGTTTCTGATCAAGAAACCAGATCTGAGTCCGCGCTTGGAAGTCGGTTGGACGATACTAGTCCGAAAGTGAAATTGTGTGATCAAGTGAGCGATCAGATTGGTATAGCATACGGATGATATGTGTACATCATACGGATTTGTATGAAATTGATATTGAAATTTGTGAATAAGAAATGTGAAATGATTTCTTTTGAATTGATAGTATATTTTATGAAATATACAATGGATAAAAGTGAAAGTTGGATATTTTTATGATGATAAGTAAGATGGAAATAACTTTAAAAAAAAGTATTCAAATTTGAATATTTGATTTTGAATAAACAAAGTTATATATCTTTGTTATATAAGATAAATCTCCCTTTGTGAACTATAGCCAGAAGAAAAAGATTTTGAAAATGCTTGAAGTATAAAAGGAGTTTATACAAGTTTGAAATGATCCAAAGTTTTTAATTATATATATATATATATATATATATAGAGGATCTTATGGGGATTTTGGAAAAAGGTTTTGGGAACCTTTGGATTTGGAAAAGCTTTTGATTTTTGGGTAAAATCAATATTGGAATTTGGAAAGCCTACTTTGAGAATTATCGATTTTGGGATAATCGATTTTGAGAAAAGGACATTTTTATGAGATTCATACTAGGTGTATGATTTGGAAGATACTATATGTGTATAGTATAAAGTGTTTTGATAAAGGCTCTGGGGAAATGGCGCTCCCTTGAAATGAACTTCTCAAGAGTGCCACCGGGTGGTGCTGCATTGAACCCTAAGGGGGGTTCTAAAGTTGATCCCGTGAAGAGTCCGGACAAAACTAGTTCCTGAGGATTATGAGTAGTATGTAGCGAAAATCGAGGGTGCTGATGCCCACAGAGGCATTTGGGTTATGATGCGACGACAGTGTAACTCGATGTCACTGCGATCTACTGCAGACCAAATCGAAAGTCGTGTGTGCCGCTGAGAGCCAACAGTCTATGTTTGATTTTACATCGGTAGACTGTGACTTATGGTAACATAGCGAAAGTCGTGTGTGCCGCTGAGAGCCAACGGTCTACGTTTGATTTTATATCGGTAGACTGCGACCTATGTAGGAGTGGAGAAGTTTCATTTTTGACAGCGAAAATCGAGGTGCGCAAAGTGCCTATAGTTACATGGACTTTTGATGCGATGGCAACGTAACCCTGGAATGTAACTGCGATCTGTTGTGGGTTCCATGGCGTAACCGAGGGGCGCAGAGTGCCTATAGTTACTGTAACGACCCATATTTTTACGGACCGAAAGATCGTTAAAACTGTTGTCATTATATTTTTAGTGCCATTAAGTCGTTTAAACCTTAAGTCGTTTGGAGCTTGAGTCGTGTAGGACATAAGTCGGTTGTACGACTTAGTGGTGTTGAGCAACTCATGGTAGTGGCCGACTTAAGGTAGGTAGCGGCTTAAGGGGGGTAACGACCTAGTGGCTATGCCGTGTTATAGTTAGGCCGTGTGCTTAGTTAGGCCGTGACCGACCTATGTTAAGACGTGTGGGTACTAAGTCGTTAGGATGTTTGGTTGTCTCTTGTGCTAAGTCGTAAGGTCGGCTTTGTAGGTAAGTCGTCGTTGTTGTTAAGACTTGTGGAGCTTAGGTCGTATGAGAGTTAGGTTGAGAGAAGCGACCTATAGATGTAATGGCTTAAGTATGTTGAGCGACTTAAGAGTTAGGTTGTGTAGGAGTTAAGTCGCATAGGATTTACGTCGTGTGGAAGTTAGGCGACCTAAGGTAGAAGAGCGACTTAAGGTTACCGAGTTAAGGTATGGAGCGACCTATAAGTTGGACGAGTTAGCGAGTTATAGGATATTACGACCTAAGAGAGTGACCGACCTAATGGGAGTTAGCGACCTAAGATAGTGAGCGACCTATAGGATAGTGGTTTAGGTCGGTGGAACGACCTAAGGGTTAGGGCGACCTAGGCTTAAGGGTTTAGAAGACCGAAGGGGTTAGGTCGTGTGGAAGATAAGTCGTGAGCGACTTATGGTTAAGATAGGTCGTGTGTATCGCTTGGTCGTAAGAAGGAGTTGTGGTTAGGTCGTGAGCGACTAATGATAGGTTGTTAGGTCGCGTAAGAGCTTAAGCCGTTGGATCGTGAGTGCGTTAGGTCGTGGATGCGCATATGCAGTAGGTCGTTAGGTCGTAAGTCGTGGGAAGTCTTAGGTCGGGGGCGACTTATGGGTTAGGTCGTGGACGACTTATGGGGGCGGCGACCTAAGGATTCAGCCTATAAATAGAAGCACCTATCTCACTATTTTGGCACCGGATTTTGAAGCGACGAAGTGCTTCCATTTTGAGAGCTCGACTACAACATTTCTTCACTTCTTTTCTCCACTCTAATCTAGTGCTAACATCCATCCAAGATCGAAGATCAAGATCGAAGATCCAAGAGCCAAAGTTGAAGATCTTCATCCATCGAAGTGAGATTTCTCCGTTTGAAATGGAATCTTGTCGGATCAAGCTTGATTCTTCGCTGTCCAGATCTGAAGTTGATATCTTTTGAGGTGTTTAGTTGATTTGGTGAGTGGTGGTTATCTCTCACACCGACCCAAAGGAGTATATTGGATCGGTGGCTTGATTGTGTGTTAAAGATAGTGATTTCGTGCATTTTCCTTAAGTCTGCATGTAGATCTGTTGTTCATGATGATTTGACACCTATTTTACTACATGTTTACTTATGCAAGTTCATTCCTCAAGTTGTAAAGATATTGTTCATAATTCATGCTTGTGAGAATGCATGTTAGATTTGGACTCTTTAATTATGAAATTGCCATTATTGTCATAATCGTTTATTTAGATCATGTTTGATTTCTTAATTACTTGGATTAATGATTGTCTTGATTGATTATTTAGAGTTAGTTGATTTATGGTTGGATCTAGACAAGTATGGTCGAAGATGATCCAAAAGCTAAGGGAGAGGCTAAGGGATGAGAAAAGCTGCTCGTGGCATGTGTAGTGGATGATGAAGCTCATATGGACGGATTTGGTGACGATGTTGTGATAGAGCTTTGCTATGATGAAATGAGGCGAAGCATGACGTGATGTAGCCTTGGCATAATCCAGACGGGATCATTCCAAGCATGTTGATAACTCGAGGAATGGTTCGAGTTGGTTGATAATGGATTGCTCGAGGGTAGCGTGGGCTAGTATGAGAATAGTCGTCGAGGAGGATGACTAGGAGGCTTGGATTTCATCGTTGTTGAAGGTTCTAGCAAACTCAAAACAAAAGTACATGGGGCGCCCAAAACGACTACAGGTAGGTGGTCGGGACACCCAAAAGACTACAGGCAGGTAGTCGAGTACTCTGGGCAGAGTAGCTAAGTCCTAGGCACGGGTCACGACGACGTGCGGAGTTATGTCTAGAACCGGGGTTACCATTAGCCCTTGACTTACGGCTGAAAGAATGTGCCGGTCATTCAATTAACGGTGGTTTCGAGGCAATGATAACAGTGATAGCCAGAGTCATGGATGTTTGGTTGTATCGTCATTCGGTCTCAAGAGCGATGTTTTGTGGGTGCTTATCTGATCTTGGTTTAGGCCTTGGGGGTTTGTACTTGGAAAACATCGACCTTGACTCGAGTGATAATTGCTTTACTTTAATTGTCTACTTTGCTATGTTGTTTCTGCTTAGTGTTTTTGGGGGCTATCACTGTAGAAAGAGGTGGAGTGGGATGGTTGGGTTCCTATTCCTTTGTACCCTTTATGCTCTTTTGGTATGTTTGATAGTTGATTTACTGCTCACTAAGACTTTTTTCTGACTCAAGGTTTTATGTTCAACTCTTATTACCTTGGGCTGTTCATCCATGTTGGGATGGGCAGACTAGGTAGCAGGTGACAGGTGCTGTCCTTAGTGATTGACGCTGTTGATGACGAAGACAAGCTGGAGGCTTTTGCATATTGTTTTCCTACTATATGTACTGTATGTTCCGTTGTTTGTTTGATACTCTGAGTGTTATGTAGTGAGGCTTGATGTATTGACTATTCAGATGATTGTATAAAACTATTATGAGTTTATATGATGAGACTTCTGTTCTATAGAGCTTCACCATGTATACTTTCTATTGTATTTTATACATGCGCTGTGAGTAATACGATAGAGTCTGCTGTTTTATCTTACCATGATGATCGTCCATGGCGGCCTGGCACACTTTTCAGCGCATTATTTCCTTGTTTAGTGCAGGAGTCATGGGCGGTCGTCACATTTGGTATCAAAGCTTTGGTTAATCGATTTTAGCCAACGCTCGCTGACGTAACTACGTATGAGAGACGTAATTGTAATTTTGATGGATGATTACTATATATAATATAGTAGCTTAGAAGGATTTGAATTCCTTATGCAGTTGTTTCTCAGGATATATTAATCATTTTCTAATAGATATTAGGAACGAGTCGAAGAGGGGGACCAGCTGCTAGGGAAGGCCGTGCTATTGAGGGGGCTGCTGATTATGCTCCTATGTTCGAGGCTATGATGACTTCGATCATGAGGAGGATGCCAGCTCCGAGGCCATCAGTAGATGTTGGAGTTCAAGTTCAAGCTCCGAAACCAGTGGATTTTGCTAAGCTTTGCAAGGACTATACTGCTCTTGGAGGAAAGGTTTTCTTGGGAACAGAGTCAACCATTGAAGTCCAAAGATGGATAGATGCTTGTCGAAGGATCTTTGGTGATTTGGGAATTGAAGATGCAACTAAGAGGAAGCTTGCATCAAGGCAGCTTCAAGGGAGAGCTTCGGATTGGTGGAACTCTATCACCATTGATACTCTAGAGGAAGAGATTACTTGGGAGCAATTCCAAGTCAGATTTGAAGCCAAGTTCATCTCTACGGCTCAGAAATCTGTTTTGTTTAAGAAGTTTGTGGAACTCAAGCAAGGTGGAAGATCAGTTCTTGAGTATGTTTCTGAGTTTGAAGCTTTGTCCAAGTATGCCAGATCGTATATTGAATCTCCCTACTAGAAGAACGAGAAGTTTGTGACAGGCTTGGACACTTATCTTGGGAGGCAGTTAGTGGATCATTTGGACGATCCATTTGAGAAGCTTGCGGAGAAAGCTCTTAGGCATGAGAATCTGTTTCCTAAGGAAGGATCTGTTGTTGCTGTGACCAAGGAGGAGTCTAAACCGCAGCAGGGTGGCAACAAGAAAAGGAAGCAGCAGCAACAGAAGGGTAAGGATGGCCAGAAGAAGCCGAAGGGCGAAGTGACCTGCTACAACTGCCAGCATAAGGGCCATCTCTCCAGAGATTGTAAGAATCCCAAGGTGCCGGGATAGTGTTACAACTGTGATAAGCTGGGACATATGAAGAAGAATTGTCCAGAGCCAAGGAAAGACAGACAGATTGTGCAAGCTTATGCTTTTGGAGCTGTGCCGTTGTCTTCAAAAGCTCCTACTGCTGAAGAGAAGGGGAAGAGTGTAGTGGTTCAAGGTACTCTTTCCATATGTGGTGTTCCAGTTAGAGTATTGTTTGATACTGGGGCGTCGCATTCGTTTGTTTGTAATGATCTTGTAGGCCGGTTGAGTTTGGAACCGGATATTGTTGACAGGCCATTGGTTGTGACTAATCCGGTTGGGGGTTCATCATGTTTGTGTATGATATGCCGTGGTCTAGTTGTATCGAGTCATGATTGCTCTTTTGTTTGTGATTGCTTTGTTCTGAACTTTGCGGGGTTTGGAATAATTTTGGGTATGGACTGGCTTAGGAAGTATGCGGCAAAGGTTGATTGTAAGAGGCGGGAGGTGACAGTCGAGAATGTGGAGGGGCGAAAGGTTGTAATACGATGTAAACATGAGGAAGGCGTCTTCATGAGCTTCATGTATTCGCTGGTTGTTCCACGAGATGGACTGTCATCGGTGCCTATTGTTAATGGATTTGAGGAAGTCTTTGACGAGGTCAAAGGGCTACCGCCGCATAGGGAAATCGAGTTTCGTATCGATCTAGTTGAAGGAGCCAGACCTGTTGTGATGCCTCTTAGGCGGATGGCGCCTAGGGAACAGCAAGAGTTGAAGGTGCAAGTTGATGACTTTTTACAGAGAGGATTCATTCGGCGTAGTGTGTCCGAATGGGGTGCACCAGTTGTGTTCGCAACCAAAGCGGATGGATCGTTGAGGTTGTGTGTGGATTATCGTAAGCTGAATAAAGTGACTAAGAAGAACAAGTATCCATTGCCGAGAATAGATGACTTGTTTGATCAGCTTCACGAAGCTAGGGTGTTTTCTCAGATGGATTTGGCAACGGGATTTCACCAGTTGAGAGTGGCTAAGGATAGTGTGCCGAAGACTGCTTTTAGGACACCATCCGGTTTCTTTGAGTGGCTGGTAATGCCGTTTGGATTGACCAATGCACCAGCATATTTTGTGGATCTTATGAATAGGGTATTCAGAGATCAGAGGAATGAGTTTGTACTTGTGTTCGTGGATGATATTCTGATTTATTCCAGAACTGAAGGAGGGCACAAGACGCACTTGCGTATTGTTTTGGAAATCTTACGGAAACATCAGCTGAAGGCTAAGTTTTCGAAGTGTCACTTCTGGAAGAGTGAAGTGAGGTTCTTAGGTCATATTATTTCTGGAAATGGAATAGCGGTTGATCCTGCTAAGGTGGCAGCAATCCAGGATTGGGTTAGACCTAAGAATGCATCTGATGTGAGAAGTTTTCTTGGATTAGCAGGATACTATCGTCGGTTTATCAAAGACTTTTCCAAGATAGCTGCACCGTTAACAGGATTGACGAAAAAGAACCAAGTGTTCAAATGGGATGCTAAGTGTGAGCAAGCTTTTGGAATCCTGAAAGAGCGACTGACAAGTGCTCCTGTTTTGACTATTCCAAGTGGGAATGATGAGATGGTGGTTTACACTGATGCATGTGGTACTGGACTTGGAGCAGTGCTAATGCAGAAGGATAAAGTTGTTGCATATGCAAGTCGACAACTAAAGCTGCATGAAAGGAATTATCCGACTCATGATTTGGAGTTAGCGGCGATTGTATTTGCTCTGAAGATGTGGAGACATTATCTATTGGGAGTTCGATTTGAGTTGTTTACAGATCATAAGTCGTTGAAGTATCTGTTCACCCAAAAAGATTTGAATCTTCGGCAGCAACGATGGCTAGAGTTTTTGGCATCATATGATTTTGGTATAGCATATACTCCAAGGAAAAGGAAACGCAGTGGCAGATGCATTAATTCGAAGACAAGCAGGATTGGGAGCCATGTTTTCAGAATGGAAGAGTCTCGAGTATTTGGCTGGATTTGACTTCAGGCTCAGATGTGAATTGGAACCTAAGATGTTGGCAAACTTATCAATAAGACCTACTCTTGTGGAAAGAATTGGCGAGAGCCAAAAGCGAGACGATAAGCTTGTCAAGATTATCCGCGATTTGGAATCTAGATTGAATCCAGAAAAGGATAAAGGATTTGAAGTCGATCGAGAGGGTTGGCTTCGGAAACAAGGACGACTGGTTGTTCCCGATATAGATGAATTGAGGGATGAAGTTCTAAAGGAGAGTCATCGCTCGAAGTTGAAAATTCATGCAGGTGGAAATAAGATGTATCGGGATATGAAGAGAACCTGTTACTGGGAAGGTATGAGGAAGGATGTTGGAAATTTTATTTCCAAATGTATGAACTGCCAGTTGGTAAAAGCCGAGCAGAAGAAGCCAAGTGGATTGCTTCAGCCATTAGAAGTTCCTACATGGAAGTGGGAACAAATATCAATGGATTTTATCGATGGTCTACCTAGAACAAGGGCGGGAAATGAAGGGATTTGGGTCATCGTAGATTGTTTGACTAAGAGTGCAAGATTCATTCCTGTTCGATCAACTAGGATTGCATCGAAATTGGCTGAGTTGTATGTTAAGTGGATAGTTCGATTCCATGGTATTCCGAAGAGTATAGTGAGCGATCGAGACCCATTGTTTACTAGTGGATTTTGGAAGAGCTTCCAAGAAGTTTTGGAGACCGAGTTGTGTTTGAGTACAGCTTATCACCCTCAAACAGATGGTCAGACTGAAAGAGTCAACCGAGTTTGGAAGATCTCCTTAGAGCATGTGTTTTAGATTTCGGAGGATCATGGGAAGATCATCTTCATTTGGTGGAATTTGCATATAATAACAATTACCAGTCAAGTATTGGTATGGCACCGTATGAAGCATTGTATGGAAGACCGTGTAACTCTCCGATATGTTGGTTGGAAACAGGAGAAAAATTGATACTTGGGCCAGAAATGGTTCGACAGACTTCCGATTGCGTAGAGATCATTCGGCAACGAATGAAGGCAGCCCAAGATCGTCAGAAAAGTTATGCCGATAAGCGTCGTAAGGATTTGGAATTCGACGTAGGAGATATGGTTTTTGTGAAGATCTCTCCATTAAAGAATGTTATTTGATTCGGGAAGAAAGGGAAATTAACTCCGAGATTTGTTGGACCATTCCCAATCATCGAGCGAATTGGAAAGCTCGCCTATAAATTGGAGTTACCAGAAAAGATGTCGGGTGTGCACAATGTTTTTCATATATCGTATCTACGGAGGTATGTGCACGACCCAAGTACAGTGGTTTCTGCTGATAGTTATGAAGATTTAGAAGTTGATCCAGTTAGAAGACCTCGTAAGCCACTTCGTGTTGTGGAATCTGACACGAAACAGCTTAGGAGGAAGGTAGTCAAGTTGCTCAAGGTACAATGGAGTGATGATGTTAACGACTGTACATGGGAGGAGGAAGAGAGGATGAAGGCAGCTCATCCTGAACTCTTCGAGGTATGGCCCTAAGGTGTCGTGACATCTCATGAATTTGTAACTTGTTCCAGTCTTAGAATTCTGCATGCTAGGCTAGTAATTGGATGCATGGTTTGTTGATTGCTATGGATGGTTGGCATGCAGAATAGTTTTGGTTGCTCTTGTTTGTTTGGAATTTCGGGGGCGAAATTCCTAAGGGGGAGAGAATGTAACGACCCGTATTTTTATGGACCGAAAGATCGTTAAACTGTTGTCATTAGATTTTTAGTGCCATTAAGTCGTTTAGATCTTAAGTCGTTTGGAGCTTGAGTCGTGTAGGACATAAGTCGGTTGTACGACTTAGTGGTGTTGAGCAACTCATGGTAGTGGCCGACTTAAGGTAGGTAGCGGCTTAAGGGGGGGTAACGACCTAGTGGCTATGCCGTGTTATAGTTAGGCCGTGTGCTTAGTTAGGCCGTGACCGACCTATGTTAAGACGTGTGGGTACTAAGTCGTTAGGATGTTTGGTTGTCTCTTGTGCTAAGTCGTAAGGTCGGGTTTGTAGTTAAGTCGTTGTTGTTGTTAAGCCGTGTGGAGCTTAGGTCGTATGAGAGTTAGGTTGAGAGAAGCGACCTATAGATGTAACGGCTTAAGTATGTTGAGCGACTTAAGAGTTAGGTTGTGTAGGAGTTAAGTCGCATAGGATTTAGGTCATGTGGAAGTTAGGCGACCTAAGGTAGAAGAGCGACTTAAGGTTACCGAGTTAAGGTATGGAGCGACCTATAAGTTGGACGAGTTAGCGAGTTATAGGATATTACGACCTAAGAGAGCGACCGACCTAATGGGAGTTAGAGACCTAAGATAGTGAGCGACCTATAGGATAGTGGTTTAGGTCGGTGGAACGACCTAAGGGTTAGGGCGACCTAGGCTTAAGGGTTTAGGCGACCTAAGGGGTTAGGTCGTGTGGAAGATAAGTCGTGAGCGACTTATGGTTAAGATAGGTCGTGTGTATCGCTTGGTCGTAAGGAGTTGTGGTTAGGTCGTGAGCGACTAATGATAGGTTGTTAGGTCGCGTAAGAGCTTAAGCCGTTGGATCGTGAGTGCGTTAGGTCGTGGATGCGCATATGCAGTAGGTCGTAAGTCGTGGGAAGTCTTAGGTCGGGGGCGACTCATGGGTTAGGTCGTGGACGACTTATGGGGGCGGCGACCTAAGGATTCAGCCTATAAATAGAAGCACCTATCTCACTATTTTGGCACCGGATTTTGAAGCGACGAAGTGCTGCCATTTTGAGAGCTCGACTACAACATTTCTTCACTTCTTTTCTCCACTCTAATCTAGTGCTAACATCCATCCAAGATCGAAGATCAAGATCGAAGATCCAAGAGCCAAAGTTGAAGATCTTCATCCATCGAAGTGAGATTTCTCCGTTTGAAGTGGAATCTTGTCGGATCAAGCTTGATTCTTCGCTGTCCAGATCTGAAGTTGATATCTTTTGAGGTGTTTAGTTGATTTGGTGAGTGGTGGTTATCTCTCACACGGACCCAAAGGAGTATATTGGATCGGTGGCTTGATTGTGTGTTAAAGATAGTGATTTCGTGCATTTTCCTTAATTCTGCATGTAGATCTATTGTTCATGATGATTTGACACCTATTTTACTACATGTTTACTTACGCAAGTTCATTCCTCAAGTTGTAGAGATATTGTTCATAATTCATGCTTGTGAGAATGCATGTTAGATTTGGACTCTTTGATTACGAAATTGCCATTATTGTCATAATCGTT
Source organism: Allium cepa (assembly GCA_030765085.1). Lineage (NCBI taxonomy): Eukaryota > Viridiplantae > Streptophyta > Magnoliopsida > Asparagales > Amaryllidaceae > Allium > Allium cepa. The sequence continues at coordinate 992,255,328 of CM060945.1, read as the reverse complement.
TATTTAGATCATGTTTGATTTCTTAATTACTTGGATTAATGATTGTCTTGATTGATTGTTTAGAGTTAGTTGATTTATGGTTGGATCTAGACAAGTATGGTCGAAGATGATCCAAAAGCTAAGGGAGAGGCTAAGGGATGAGAAAAGCTGCTCGTGGCATGTGTAGTGGATGATGAAGCTCATATGGACGGATTTGGTGACGATGATGTGATAGAGCTTTGCTATGATGAAATGAGGCGAAGCATGACGTGATGTAGCCTTGGCATAATCTAGACAGGATCATTCCAAGCATGTTGATAACTCGAGGAATGGTTCGAGTTGGTTGATAATGGATTGCTCGAGAGGTAGCTTGGCCTAGTATGAGAATAGTCGTCGAGGAGGATGACTAGGAGGCTTGGATTTCATCGTTGTTGAAGGTTCTAGCAAACTCAAAACAAGAGTACATGGGGCGCCCAAAACGACTACAGGTAGGTGGTCGGGACACCCAAAAGACTACAGGCAGGTAGTCGAGTACTTTGGGCAGAGTAGGCAAGTCCTAGGCACGGGTCTCGACGACGTGCGGAGTTATGTCTAGAACCGGGGTTACCATTAGCCCTTGACTTACGGCTGAAAGAATGTGCTGGTCATTCAATTAACGGTGGTTTCGAGGCAATGCTAACAGTTATAGCCAGAGTCATGGATGTTTGGTTGTATCGTCATTCGGTCTCAAGAGCGATGTTTTGTGGGTGCTTATCTGATCTTGGATTAGGCCTTGGGGGTTTGTACTTGGAAAACATCGACCTTGACTCGAGTGATAATTGCTTTACTTTAATTGTCTACTTTGCTATGTTGTTTCTGCTTAGTGTTTCTGGGGGCTATCACTGTAGAAAGAGGTGGAGTGGGATGGTTGGGTTCCTATTCCTTTGTACCCTTTATGCTCTTTTTGTATGTTTGATAGTTAATTTACTGCTCACTAAGACTTTTGTCTGACTCAAGGTTTTATGTTCAACTCTTATTACCTTGGGCTGTTCATCCATGTTGGGATGGGCAGACTAGGTAGCACGTGACAGGTGCTGTCCTTAGTGATTGACGTTGTTGATGACGAAGATGAGCTGGAGGCTTTTGCATATTGTTTTCCTACTATATGTACTGGATGTTCCGCTGTTTGTTTGATACTCTGAGTGTTATGTAGTGAGGCTTGATGTATTGACTATTCAGATGATTGTATAAAACTACTATGAGTTTATATGATGAGAATTCTGTTCTATAGAGCTTCACTATGTATACTTTCTATTGTATTTTATACATGCGCTGTGAGTAATACGATAAAGTCTGCTGTTTTATCTTACCATGAAGATCGTCCATGGCGGCCTGGCACACTTTTCAGCGCATTATTTCCTTGTTTAGTGTAGGAGTTATGGGCGGTCGTCACAGTTACATGGACTTTTGCAGCGATGGCAATGTAACCTAGGATGTAACTGCGACCATGGATGGGGGTGATGATTTCCAGAGCATTCTCACCAAAGATATTTCCTCTATTTTCAAAAATTGTTCTCTATATTTTCAATAAAATTATTTTTCCAAGTATTTTCACTGGATGTTGAAAATGGGTCTGCTGAGTACTTATACATTTTTAGTCCTACGCATGATCAACGTATGACCGAATTTCTGTGAGAACAAGGATGGGCTGGTTGAGACATCGAGTTATAAGAAGTATTTTTATGAAAATTTATTTTAATAGTATTATGTGAATTTAAAAGCATTTCTAAAATTTTAAAATTAAAGTGTTGGAATTTTGGGAAGCGAAAGAAAATCCAAACTGGAATTAAAAAAAAGATTTGAACTCAAGAAAATTTAATGAAGTAATTGTTGCAATTAAATCGAATATCAATATAAAAGTTGGAAGTAAGCTAATTAGCTAAATAAATTATTTGATAGAGTATATTAATAAAATTTAACTCGGTTAAATAAAATGGATTGTAAGTTAATAATGAAGTTTGGAGATAAACTCGAATTATGATAGAATTCGACTTTGATTGATAATGAATTAAAATAAGTAAAGATGTTGTAAAAATAAAACGGAATTGGATTATAATGGAAATGATTTGAGTTACAAACAAAATCCAATTCTAGTATAAATGAGTTAAGTATGTGCTTGGATATTATTTTGATAAATTGAGAAGGTGAATTAAAATAAAATGGATGGGCTAACTGAATTAAATGGAATTTGATTAGATGAGAATTAAATGGAAGCGAACCTAAGTTCGAAGTTGGAATAAATTGAAATAAATTAACTTAAGTTAAGAATAATGAGAAGCTCGACTTCGAGTAAGAATGGAAGACCATTAAATAAAAGCTTGGATTGAATTAATTTGGAAATGGTTAGTGGTATATAAGCATGGATATCATCAAATTGCATAGAATAAATTGTTATTTGACGTAAACAAAGGTAATTAAAATTCTATGAGTTGATAAAGATTACATAAATTGATTTTAAGATCAATTGAAGAGAATATGAGTTTGTTTTTCTTAAAAATGAATTGAATGTAGGAAATTGAGTTGTAAACCATTTAAATTGAATGAAGTGTATACGAATTGGTTGTAAACAATTAAAATTAATGTCGAAACCCTATAAGTTACTTATAAATTTGTTTAACCTGCATTGCTTATAGAAACTCGTATGTATTGCTAGTTAAATGTGTAAAATGTTGTTAAGTTACATGATTTTGGCACATAATTTTTTTAAATTGAGTAAGTATAGGTACTGGGAAGCCGCTTGGCTAGATTTGGGTGCGCTAATTGCTAAAATAATAAGCCACTTGCTTAAAATGCAAAATAAACGTACGCCTATGCAATAAAAATAGGAAATATGAATTGTTTCTGTTTTTCCAACCACGTGGGTCGATGTATATATATTTATATCTCTTGCCAAATTGCAAAAGCTCCTCCGTACAAAGGAGACTCTGCCAAAAAAATTCGAAAATTTGGGAGTTAGAAATTTTTTGAAATTTTTGGGAAAATTTTTGTTATCGACAAAACGATTTCAAATTGGAAATTGAAATAAATTAGTGGATGAAACTAAATTAAAACAATGATATGAATCAGTTATAAATGGAAGATAAAATTCAATATTCAGAGTTGAAGATAAATTGAATTCATATGGAAATGGGAAAACTAATTTGAATAGAAGTAGATATGAAAATTTCTGTAAGGAAATGAATAAATTGATATTAAAAGCTATGATTGATATTATTGTTAAGTAGGATATGCAGGTATTATAAAGGGAAAGGAAAATTGGTTTTGATTTCAGGAGATAATTTGAATTGCCCGACTAAAAGGTATGCGTTTAAATTTCTGTATGAAATTGATTGGGTTTTCTGATCTAGCCACTTGGCTTTTTGTTTTCTTTTGAAATCTGGGGGCCCGTAGAGGCATTTTGTAGTTGTACCGAGCTAGCTGTGCAAAGGAGACACTGGCGAAATTTTTCGAAAGTTTAGGGAGCTAGAAAATATTTAAGAAATTTTGACAATTTTAAACTTGGTTTTGAATTATAATTTGAAAGGTTGAATAAGCAAAAAATGTTTCGAAACTATGGAAGGTTTTGGGAAGTTGGTTGAAGTAATAGTGGGTCTTTAATAAAAGATAGGTTATGGCATGTGGATAATAACTGTTTAGTTTTGGGAAAATAGTAATGGTATTGAATCATTCTTCTTAACTAGCAATTCCGGGGACGAATTTCTTTTAAGGGGAAAGGAATGTGATGACCCGGAATTTCTAACAATTTAAATTGGAATATTTAATTGATTGTAAATATTTAAAAAGTTAATTTTTAACTTGAATTCATATATTATTATTAATAGCTATTAAGTTATTAGATTTAATAAACTGAAATTGGGTAAAATGTTGAATCAGGAGTTTTAAGCTTGTTAAAAATAATTTGAAGGCTTATAAAATTTATATCAATAGTACTGAAGATAGTAAAAGTGTTGAAATTGAATTTGGGCATGTTTTGTTCAGTTTTGAAAATGCATCGTTTAAATCGATATTTAAAAATAGCCTTCCGAGGCACAGTCTCGGAATCCGACGAAACCAGTTCCATTGGATCTGTAATATTGTGTTATTATTGGATTTCAATTTTCGTAGTGTTTGGAGTTGTCATGCGATCTAACGATAAGTAAACGCGCTGAAAATTAAATCGAGATTTTTTTTAAATATAAAAATATAAAGGTTAAATCAGCAGCCACCCTACAAGTGTACTCGAGCCACCCTAGCACCTGGATTGCGTCGACCTAGCTTATCTCCTCTTCTCGTTTTAAACGCGTATCTTCCTTTACAGATCAAAAATCTAGTTCGAATTCATAAAGATAAAATAAAACGTGAAAAACTTCTCGTGATAATTTTTTTTTTTTTTGAAATGGTACTTTATATACAACAAATCACTGTGACAACATATCACATGTCAAATAAACGTTCGAATCACGCTATGCAAGTTTCGAACTTGTGACCTCTCGCACCAAAGTCAAATCACTTAACCACTGGGACAATGATGCTTTTCTCGTGATAAAATTCATGGCCAAGCAACCACGTCCTCTTCCACTTTCGAATCTATCGGTGAGCGCTATTTCTTATTGCGAGCGAGCATCAAGAGGAGGGTCGGAATGGGGGAAGTCATGAGCTCGAAGTAATCTAGGGTTGGGCCAAATCGAGGCGATGGGTCGCTGGTGATGTTGTCGCGACTGTCCATGCGCACACGCGTGCTGAAGGTCAATTGCGAGGCGATGGTCGATGCGCACGAGGGAGGCTAGGACTTGAGGGTAGCCGAGCTCGCTAATTTGGATGGTGGCAATAGAGGTGGTTCGCCGCCTGTGGCGTTCGCGAGTGGGACATGGCCGAGGCAAGGTGGGGGCACAGGCGAACTCGGTGAGGGCGATTGAGGTTGTGCGACGGCACAAGCTCGAATCGAAGGCAGTAAGGTAGCGATTCCATCTTTATTTAATTCAATTAAACATGTCTTCAGATTGATAATAAAAGGAGGAAAGATAAGATTTTTACAGTAATGAAATTACTGTATGTTGTTTACAGTAAAATATAGGATAATTATGGTTAGAAGTAAATATTATTTTTCATTAGAAATTAGTAAATATATATATATATATATATATGTATATATATAATTGTGAAAATAGAAATTTTAAATGTTGAAAAGGGTATTTAAAATTCAATTTTGGAATCCATATAGATATTTTTAGTCCTGAAGAAAATAAGTATACATTTACATATCTTAATTTACTAACTTATTTTAAATAATGGATTTGGTAATAAATTTGTCCAATTAACTTATTAATTTATTTTAGTTACTAAAAAAATTATTTATTTTTGGAAGATTGGTTTTAAATTAAATTATTAGTCTAAAGTTAAATCATTGGCTAATTTAATTTATAAAAGGGGAATTAATAGTTCAATTTATTTCAAATATTAATGAATTATATAATGTTTATTTAAGGTCAAAAATCGGAAAACCGAGGCAAGGTTGAAGTGGATTGCAAATTAAAAGCAAAGGTGAGTTAATCTCACTCTTTTGTATTTTTATTTAGATTTAAATGGTTAAATTTAAATAATTGGTTAAATGGCTGAATTGATATGATGTGCACTGTACACTGATGATCTGGTGACTTTGGTTTTGGTTGGCTCTCGAGTTAATTGTTGCTTGACTCGAAGCATTTGGGTTTTAATTTTTTTTAAAACTTAAATCATAAATAAGAAAATATTTTCGTTTTAAAGTTAATAAAGACTTATGATTTGTGACTCGTTAAATTAGTATAGTAATTAAAATGGATAATTAATTTAATTAATTAATGACTTGGGTTAATTGATTTACTAATTAAGGGTTTGAATTAATTAATTAAGTTTTAAGTTATTTAATTATGTTTAATAGATTTAGAAAAATCAATGGGTGGATTGATGGGTAATTACTTAATGTAATTAATAAAATATAATTACTTTGTATAATTAATCAGGAGACTAATTAAGATAATTAATTAAGGAGAAATTAAATTATTTAATGAAATAAATAAAATGGTAGTCAATTACTGGTTGAGATTAATCAAGAGTGATTAATATTTGTGGTTTAATTAGTGATTAATTACTTAATGTAATTAATTTAGATTAGGATAAATTAAATTGTAATTAGAAATCATTAATTTATAAAATTAATGATGTAATTAAAGGTTGATTAATTAAGAATAATCAATAATAGGTGATTTATGAGAAATTAATTAATATAAGTAATTAAGGATTAATGTAATTAATTATAGTTAATTAAATTGTGAAGTAATTAAACATTTATTACTATTCTTGGTTAAGAATAATTAATCTGTGTGATTAATTAAAGACAATCGCTCGAATGTAATTGAAGAATAATTAATCCAGGGTGACTAATTATGATGGATAATTAAGGGATGATTAATTAATTGATTTGAATTAATTAATATCAAGTGAAGGAATCTAAGTGATTGAGGTTAGTAATTCAATTAGAAGTGATCAAATTTATTTTGTGAGTGATCAAGTTTGCTTATGAATGATTGAATGGTATTGGTTGCCTTGAATGAATTGATATCTCTGATATGAAATGTTTTGTAGTATCATATTTTTGGGCGGACAGGATATTGTGGTTATCTATCCATGATGAATTGTTGTGTAAAGGGACATCCTGTATTTAGAGTTTGAAGTGTATTTCATTTGGGAACTTGGGTTAGGATGACATGAGACTCGAAGAGACCGGGGTCGGGTATTAGAAAATACCCGAAACCACTTTGAATTTTTATAGATTGACATGTGACATCAGTAGGCCGGAATGAAATGATTTAAGTGAATTGGCCTATTTAATCTAAATTTTGGTACTTAGAAAATTGATGTGTGAAATAAGTGATGTCTATAGAAAATTATGAATTTTTAAATTGATACGAGCCACCCCGAGTTTTATATAAGTTGTATGTTTTGTATTCCATGTTAGATGGGTTTACTCATGCTGGTTTCCAGCCTGACCCGGGTGTTACTTTGATGTAATGCTCGGGTCAGACCGAGTATTACAGATTTTCAGGTAAGGACGATCTGGAGCTCAGGAGGCGAGCTGGATGGCAGGAATGTATGAAGTATTTCCGCTATAATATATTTCTGATTATCTGAGACATATTGATTTGTATATGTCCCGTGTTTGAGTATGTGTGTAACTCTGATGTATTAAAATGAAATCGACAGATATAGTATTCTTTTGTAAACTGTTATTATTTGTTATTATATTTTATCCGCTGCGAATGTGATATGTTTGTGTTTTTGATCTTCTATTTCTTCTATCTCTTTCTTCTTTTTCCTAACTATCTGGAAATTTCGGGATTGAAAATTTCGAGTCGTTACATTTTTAAAACACTGTCCTAATTAAATGTTTTATACCAATTTTGTTAGTTAGATAAAGTCTTAAAAATAATTAAGTCTAGGCGTTTTAATTCCTTATTTAAAAAACAATTCTTAAGTTTATTATAAATAAATTTAAAATTGTTTAAAGATATATGTAAGTTTTATTTTGAAAATTTTATTTTAAATAAACTTTATAACATTAAAGGTTAGCTAATTTTTTTTATAAAAAGAATGTTTTAATGGTTAATTAACTTTTAAAGCTTAAAGTTAATTTACTTGTTAAAAGAAATTAATTACTGGAAGTGAATTACTTAATAAAAGTAATTAAGCTAAATTTGTTAATAATTTAAGTTTGATTAATCAAGTAATTAATGATTATTGAATTAAATGATAATTAATTTCTTAAAAATAATTACTTAAATGAAAGTAATAAGGGATGGATAATTATTTATTAAAGATTGATTAATCAAGTATATAAAGGATAATTAATTTAAAGAATAGTTAATTAATGTGATTAATTAATTAAGGTAATTAATTTGAGGATAATTAACTAATTAAAGGTTAATTAATTAATAGAAGTGATCAAGAAATGATTATTAATTAAGGATTAATTAATTAATTATTGTAATTAATTAAGGATAATTAATCAAAGGATTAATTATTAATTAAAGGTTAATTAATAGATGATTAAAGAGTAATTAGTCAAATTGATTTGTAATTAATTAATATTAATTAACCAGGATTAGAAATTTATTCATAAGTAATTAATCTGATTTATTTTAAATCGGATAATTTAATTTATTTTTTCTTATGGGTGTTTGGATTCTATTGAATGTTTGAATGCTTTGATATTCCTCATATGTGATGCTTTGTGATACGAATTATTTGGATTTGTGCTGTAAACTGTGATGTAATTTATTCATCTGTGATGGAATTTATTCCTTCGCGATGTAACTTATTTATCTGTGAATCTGTGTATATAGATAAGCGTTATTGGAATATACCGCTTATCGACATTTATATGATTGAATCTGTAATGATTGATGATGTTTTTGCACTATTATTGTGTGTAAAACCCCTAGACTACACTATACACACACAAATATGGATTGCATGAGGAAATCGGTTAAGTCACGGATTTTTAATGATTTTAAAGATTAAATTTTTGAATCCAAAATAGTTTTGGAATTGGGATTGAAAACTTTTGAAAATGATTTTCAAAAATAAAAGTTATTTTGAATAACTTAATAAAGTTTTGAAATTTGCATAATTTGATATTTGAAATTGAATTCAATAGTTTGAGGATCATAGTTTAAAAGGATTATACAAGTTATAAAGGTGTTTATATGTTTTTTAACATTTAAAAAGTATTGTTTTGGGAATTTAAATTTAAACCTAAGTTTTATACTTGAATGCCTTTAACTTATGTAAATGTAATCAGCTTTAACTTTGTGAAAGATTATTAAACCTTGTTTTGAAATCTAAGAGGATTTTAAATGGTATACCTTTCATATAAAAGATTTGAATTGGAAATGGTTTGAAAGTTATGAATTAAATCTTTAATTTAAAGATTGGATAAGTTAATCCAATTAGAAGTGAAATTATTTTGAAAAGCCATGAATGAACCTTTGTGGAAAAATTGGTGAACTTTGTGAAATAATTCTTTTTGTTTAAAAGATTTAAAATGGTAATTTGTTTAATCCACTTGAAAAGAAAGTTTTGGGTTTTAAGTTATGACTTAATTGAAATGCCATATCCATATGATTTAAATATTGCGCTCATTATTGGTTTAACCAAGAGAGGACCTTGTGTCATATAACCCATTTCGAATAATGATACGTCGTTATGGATAGCATTTGAAGACCGGTGGTGAAGACCGGGTATTTTCGAGAACGAAAGGATAACCCATCAATTGTCTCTGCACCGAGTCGCGTCGGTATAGAGATTCCCTAAGTGATGGGAAGTCCGATCGGGATAGTGAATACTCGGATTTGGAAGGGCTTCTTCGAAAGTGCCTTCATTTCTATTCGAACTCGGAACAAACATGTATGAATGTACGTCTGACATTACACTTTGAGATGTAAAATCGGTTTCTATCAAATACATTTCTGTTTGGTGGCGGAGATTCATTCTCTTAGCTTAACAACCTTCTCCGAGACGTACGAGCTCAGATATTATGTAGTTGATGGTTACTAGTGATACATTTCCAATTTGGTAATGTGGCATACAAAGTGCTGCTGATCATTTGTTGATCAAAGAATGGCTTTTTGAAAAAGCGTAGCTTTGTGGACGAGAACTCATCGAGCCTCACAACCCGGCAATGGTCGAAACAGGAAAGATGCGGCAAGGTTGCAGGGGTAGCTCCCCTAAGGTATGTCCATTCCTTCTGGAAAAAGTGGTATCATGGTATGGAGCCCAGATACTTACTCATGTGGACACTGTATATTTATTACCGTGTGATGTTGCTGGTATAGAGGGCCCTTGGATAAAGGTCGCAAATGACCGGGGGTGGCATATCTTAGGTTCTACCCCCGGAAAGGGGGTAGACCGGCCTTGTGTTGGCAAAGAGCCGGGTAGGTTCTCGGGGCGTCCCTCCAAAGGCGTTCCCATGTGGCACTAGGAAGTTCCTTGGCCTGACCATTTGTTGGAAAATCCAAAAAAAACAATACGCGCCCTGTACGGTTTTAGTTGTATAACCTGCCATGGAATGTGGCGGTAATCTGCTATTGAACATGGTAGCTATAGTAGGCATACAATAATGGTTGTATGCTGGCTAAGATTAATATTATACTTTCAAAATGTTTCCCACTATGCACTAATAACAATATCAAAATGGTTTTCGCGTATCAAGCATTTTTGACTATCATAAGGAGAAATCTCCTCCAATTCTGCATTTGCATGGTGTGTGTGGCGGGAGGCCTTATGGTAGTTTCATTTTTCAAAAAGCATTGTGAATTTGAACCTTAAAAGCTTTTGTTGTTTTTTTTAAAGGATAAAACTATTTGTTTGCTCACACCAGTCCCACTAATGACCTGGAGTTTATTATTCCCTTCCTGAACTCTGGGTGCCCACAATTTTCCACACGAGCAGTCTAGAGTTAGGTTTTTCAGATAATCGAATCGTAGGTGTAGATTCCATAGCTTTCAGCCTTAGGATTTGGCAATCACATTTGGGTCGAGTTGCTTCACTTCATCTTGATTGGGAGTTAGAGCTACATTTGGATTGGTGCTTTGGAGATAGAGATACAGTTCTGGATTCTATCTCTCTTTCTCTCTTGAAGACCCTATTGGAGATATTGTTCCGCAGTTGGTGTCATATTTTCTTTCCTTTGCTATTGTCTTGTATCAAATCTCTGATGTATATCAATATTCATTGTATCATTCAGTTGTATCAGATATTGTATCAATGTTGTATATTGATATATTCTTTTTCTTCCACTGTGTTGCTATACTTAATGTGTTATAAGCTCCGGCGAACTAGATTCGACGTTCGGATCTACGGCATTTGAATACGAGTGTCGTATTCAGTGTCGATTTTCAAAGGTCGGGTCAGGGTCGTTACAGTGGTATCAGAGCTGAAGGCAAATACTTTAGCTCGGGAGTATAACACATTAGATGACTCATTAGAGATAGGGTGAAGTACACCCTAGAATGAGTATATCCCTAAGATATCCGTCTGAATGCCTTAGTAAATTCTCTTACTATCCACTGATAGTGAGTATGAGTGCGAGAAGAGGACGAGATAGGGGACAGGGGAGTACCACTATAAATGGTCAATACCCTGCAATGGTGGAAATAACTTTTCTCTATCAATCTCCTTTGTTTCGATTTCAAATTATTTGATTGCTTCGTGGCAGCTCGTGGGAGAAGCTTCGGTGTGATGGTGGCCCTACGAGTCGTTGTAGAAAATCCTTACTTCGTATCTCCATCGATTTCATATCAGTTTTTCGATTTAACCTTTGGTGAATTTGAATTTGAAGTTGGAAAATTTAAATAAATTGGGAATTTTAAATTGAGTTAAATTGGTTAATAGAATATGAAGCTAAATTTGAATTGAATCAATAAAACGATATCGGTTAAAACCAAAATTGAAATTCTATTGTAATTTCTTGTGTATATCAAAGTCCAAAGAGGGACAAGTAATATATAATTTAGGGTGTTTCGACTTAAGTTTGGAATACATATCTAGTGTTTGAGAGTTGTGGCAGATTAAATCCATTTATCTATCTTTAGGTCTCGATATATTCTACGAACGGTTAGTTATTCCTTCGAACTAACCTGTGCCCCCGCATATTTCTTAGATCTGGTGACCCGAGTATCTCGTATAGTATTGAATGAGTTGTTCTCATATCTATTTTTTATATTCTGATTTGGTAAGACAAATACAGAATAGATAATCAGCTAGATTTGTGAGTCGATTCTCTATCTCTTGTATCTATCCATTCTTTGTTGTCTCCCTGGCAAATTTCGGGGACGAAATTTCCTTAAGAGGGAATCTGTAACATTCCTAATTTTAAGGCCAAATTAATTTAATAATTAATTTGATCTTTAGAATTAAACTTTGAAATAATTGATAATTAATATGAAATTTTGAATTAAATTGTGAGGTTAATTGGTAAAATTTATTTGAGTTTCTCCAAAAACAATTAAAATGTGGGTTTTATAAATAGATTGTGAAAACAGGAATTAATAGAAGCTTTAGAATTTATATGTATGTACATAAATGGATTTTTAAATTGAACCTGGAATTTGAAATTCAAGAATAAATATTTTGAGAAATAAATTGGATTTAAGATTTTTTTAAACCAGTAGAGATTTGTTTTCTATTATATATACATGTATCTAAATATATACGCTGTGATTGGGAATATAGGATTAAGATCAATATAAGAAGAAAAAATTCTTAAAGATGTATAAATGGTTATAAAAAGGAAATATAAGTAGAAATTAATATAAAGATATTTGAATTTAATTTTATGAAATGGATTTTAAAAGTCGTTTGAAGTTAAACCTTTATTCTAAAGACTTATATACATATATAATCTATATATGTGTTTATTATTATTAAAATACAACTAAACTTTGAAATCAATTTCTTTAAAATTATAATTTTTACAATGACTTGAATTTAAAATTTAAAACAAGAATGAATGTAAAATATTTACCTTTTGAAATTTAATAAATGTATTGTAAATAAAATTGGTTTAATAAATAAATTTAAAAAATCTTTATAAACTAAGAAATGTATATATGTATGATTTATTTGTTGAGTGTACAAATTGTTTTAATCTATTTCTCTTTAAAAGTTGTAAAAGTAAAATAAATACAAGTGTATGTAAATGATTTGTAAATAAATTAATAAAAAGGTTTAAAAGCATAAAGCATGTTTTCATAAATTAAAATAAAGTAAGAATTAAACCAAAGTCGCAAATAAATTATAAACAAGGGTGTAAACATAACTTGTAAGATAAAATAGAGAAGAGGGATTTAAACACAATTTTAACAATAATGGACACTTGTAAAATAAGTAACCATATGTATTAACACTTGTGAACTTTGTATGGCTTATGATTACATGTGGCAAAAGATGTTTTTATTTATTTTAAAAGGCAAGTGAATATCAAAAGACATAACCAGGTTGTTTCCTGACCAAAAGCATTTCAAAACCAAAAACCAAGTCTTCTTCCTTCATTTGTAAAACCAAAGAAAGCAAAAATGTAATCAAGTTCGAGCTGAAGCAAATATATGGATTCAACTTAAAAGAACTTCCAGATCAGGAAAGCAAAGCAATTCAAAATTTTAACAAACTCAACCTGATTCAAACCTGCAAAGCCAAGATCAAAGCTCAAGCAGATTCAAAATAGATGCAAAAGTTCAACTTCAACAAACTGGAAATCAAGCCTGGGATGATCAACTCAAACAAATTCGAGTTCAGAACAAACTTCAGCTTTTAAATCAGGATCGAAAAATTCAGTTTTTTAAAATCAATTCTAGATTTTTGTTCTTTATTCTTTGTTCTTTCCAAAACTCTAGGTGAGCAAACTTACCTCTTTGATTTGATTCATGACCTGATATGTGATTAATGCTTGATGAAAAGTTGTTAATCTTTTTGCATGTATACAAATACGTATACATATACTTGTGCATGTTTGGAACATAGGCATAATTTGCCTCTGTTCATATGCTACAGATTTCAAACCTGTATAAACAAAATTTAAAAATCTCTTTCCTTGAACCTTTTTAGGTTGGAAACTTTAAATGAAAAACGTATGTATATGGATAATATGATTTTTGAAAATAGTTTCAGGTTTTTATATTAGATAATTATTTCAAAATAAGAAACTTAAAGTAAAAATCAATATAAGTCAGAAAATTAATTGATCTAATTTCACGATTTGATTTCATAACTTGATTAGTATTCGGAAATGATGAATTTAAGTAAAGATTTCATGATTTTTAATTTAGAGAATGTTGCGTATTCTTGAGATAAACGGAAATCAATTTTTCATCAAAATCCATCGATCTAAGGACAATTAAGCTTCGAGTTCGAATCTGGAGGGGGATAACGTGATGTAGATTATAGGAAAAATGATCGCAAATTTTCTCATCAATCATGGTGTTCAGGCGAAGATGTTTTAGGGTTCAAGGACCCGTTCTGATCGATGATGTTTAAGAATCAATCGCGGCAACTTGATCGCATCGAGCTTGACCAGAGCGAAAGGGAACTGTAGCGTTGGACAGTGGCGAGGTTTTGAGTTGGTCGAGATGATCTCCAGTGATCGGAGATAGGAGGAGCAGGGTGGTTTCGATGGTCGGGTTTGGATCCTGGTAGTGTTAAGTAGCTCGAATTTTAGTGCGACATTATTCAGGCAATTTGGGCGATAAGGTCGTCAAGGGAGGTGGTCGCGGACTGGAGGATGGTCGCGGCGATCATCGAAGTGGGTCGGAGCATTTATGCATGTGCACAAATAGGGGTTCGCATCAATGCTTCTGGAATGTTTGGGGAAGATGAGAAGTTCTAGGGGTCGAACTCGAGGAAAAGAATGGGTTGCTCGAAGAAAGGAGTGTGCGAAATCACTCGAAGTCAAGCTCGGGTGAATCTCAAAATAGCTCGGGATGGTGATCAAAACAGTTTTTAAATTAAAAAACTTAATCAAGTTTTTAAAACACTGTCCAAATTAAATGTTTTATACCAGTTTTGTTAGTTAGATAAAGTCTTAAAAATAATTAAGTCTAGGTGTTTTAATTCCTTATTTAAAAAAAAATTCTTAAGTTTATTATAAATAAATTTAAAATGGTTTAAAGATATACGTAACTTTATTTTGAAAATTTTATTTTAAATAAACTATATAATATTAAAAGTTAGCTATTTTTTTATAAAAAGAATGTTTTAATGGTTAATTAACTTTTAAAGCTTAAAGTTAATTTACTTGTTAAAAGAAATTAATCACTGGAAGTGAATTACTTAATAAAAGTAATTAAGCTAAATTTGTTAATAATTTACATTTGATTAATCAAGTAATTAAGGAATAATTGATTTAAATGATAATTAATTTCCTAAAAATAATTACTTAAATGAAAGTAATTAGGGATGGATAATTGTTGATTAAAGATTGACTAATCAAGTATCTAAATGATAATTAATTTAAAATAATAATTAATTAATGTGATTAATTAATTAAGGTAATTAATTTGAGGATAATTAACTAATTAAAGGTTAATTAGTTAATAGAAGTGATCAAGAAATGATTATTAATTAAGGATTAATTAATTAATTATTGTAATTAATTAAGGATAATTAATCAAAGGATTAATTATTAATTAAAGGTTAATTAATAGATGATTAAAGAGTAATTAGTCAAATTGATTTGTAATTAATTAATATTAATTAACCAGGATTAGAAATTTATTCATAAGTAATTAATCTGATTTATTTTAAATCGGATAATTTAATTTATTTTTTCTTATGGGTGTTTGGATTCTATTGAATGTTTGAATGCTTTGATATTCCTCATATGTGATGCTTTGTGATACGAATTATTCTGATTTGTGCTGTAAACTGTGATGTAATTTATTCATCTGTGATGGAATTTATTCATTCGTGATGTAACTTATTTATCTTTGAATCTGTGTATATAGATAAGTGTTATTGGAATATACCGCTTATCGACATTTATATGATTGAATCTGTAATGATTGATGTTGTTTTTGCACTATTATTGTGTGTAAAACCCCTAGACTACATTGTACACACACAAATATGGATTGCATGAAGAAATCGGTTAAGTCACGGATTTTTAATGATTTTAAAGATTGAATTTTTGAATCCAAAATAGTTTTGGAATTAGAATTGAAAACTTTTGAAAATGAGTTTCAAAATTAAAAGTTATTTTGAATAACTTAATAGAGTTTTGAAATTTAAATAATTTGATGTTTGAAATTGAATTCAATAAATTGGGGATCAATGTTTAAAAAGATTTACAAGTTATAAAGGTGTTTATATGGTTTTTAACCATTTAAAAAGTATCGTTTTGGGAATTTAAATTTAAACCCAAATTTTATACTTGAATGCCTTTAACTTATGTAAATGTAATCAGCTTTAACTTTGTGAAAGATTACTAAACCTTGTTTTGAAATCTAAGAAGATTTTAAACGGTATATCTTTCATATAAAAGATTTGAATTGGAAATGGTTTGAAAGTTATGAATTAAATCTTTAATTTAAAGATTGGATAAGTTAATCCAATTCGAAGTGAAATTGTTCTGAAAAGCCGTGAATGAACCTTTATGGAGAAATTGGTGAACTTGGTGAAATAAATCTTTTTGTTTAAAAGATTTAAAATGGTAATTTGTTTAATCCATTTGAAAAGAAAGTTTTGGGTTTTAAGTTATGACTTAATTGAAATCCCATATCCATATGATTTTAAATATTGCGCTCATTATTTGGTTTAGCCGGGAGAGGACCTTGTGCCATATAATCATTTCGAATAATGGTACGTTGTTATGGATAACATTTGAAGACCGGTGGTGAAGACCGGCTATTTTCGAGAACGAAAGGATAACCCGTCGATTGTCTCTGCACCGAGTCGCGTCGGTATAGAGATTTCCTAAGTGATGGGAAGTCCGATCGGGATTGTGAATACCCGGATTTGCAAGGGCTTCTTCGGAAGTGCCTTCGGTTCTGTTCGAACCCGGAACAGACTTGTATGGATGTGTGTCTGACATTACACTTTGAGATGTAAAACCGGTTTATATCAAATACATTTCTATTTGATGGCAGAGATTCATTCTCTTAGCTTAACACTCTTCTCTGAGACGTACGAGCTCAAAGGTTATGCAGTTGATGGTTACTAGTGATACGTTCCCAATTTGGTAATGTGGCATACGAAGTGTTGCTGATCATCTGTTGATCAAAGCATGGCTTTGTGAAAAAGCGTAGCTTTGTGGACGAGACCTCATCGAGCCTCACAACCCGGTAATGGTCGAAACAGGAATGATACGGCAAGGTTGCAAGGGTTGCTCCCCTAGGGTTTGTCCATTCCTTCTGGAAAAGGGTGGTATCATGGTATGGAGCCCAGATACTTACTCATGTGGGCACTATATATTTATTACTGTGTGATGTTGTTGGTATAAAGGGCCTTCGGATAAAGGTTGCAAACGACCGAGGGTGGCATATCTTAGGTTTTACACTCGAGAAGGAGGTAGACCGACCTTGTGTTAGCAGAGAGATGGGTAGGTTCTCGGGGCGTCCCTCCAGAGGCGTTCCCATGTGGCAATAGGAAGTTCCTTGGCCTCAAAATTTATTGAAAAATCCAAAAAAAACAATACGCACCCTGTACGGTTTTAGTTGTATAACATGCCATGGAATATGGTGGTAACCTGCTATTGAACATGGTAGCTATAGTAGGCATACAATAATGGTTGTATGCTGGGTAAGATTAATATTATACTTTCGAAATGTTTCCCACTATGCACTAATAATAATATCAAAATGGTTTTCGCGTATCAAGCATTTTTTTACTATCATAAGGAGAAATCTCCTCCATTTCTGCGTTTGCATGGTGTGTGTGGCGGGAGGCCTCATGGTAGTTTCATTTTCCAAAAAGCATTTCGAATTTGAACCTTAAAAGCTTTTGTTGTTTGTTTTAAAGGATAAAACTATTTTTGTTTGCTCACACCGGTCCCACGACTGACCTGGAGTTTATTGTTCCCTTCCTAAACTCTCGGTGTCCATAATTTTCCACACGGGCAGTCTAGAGTTGGTTTTTTCAGATAATCGAATCTAGGTGTGATGTAACGCCCCGCCTTTTCGCACGCTTTAAATCGATGCACGTGCCGATTCAAACCATATGGAAGGGCGGATTGTTATTGGGTAAATAAAAAAACAAGAAAGAAATAAAACAAAATATAATCTCACAGCGGAAGGATAAAATATAATAATCAAATATGCAGTTCATGAAGTTGTTTACAAAATATTTAATTTTACTTATACAATATATATCGGAGTTACACATACCAATAAATAACAATTATGCAGCGGAATAAGATGGTGTAGTGGTATAATATAGTAGATAATATTACCACTAGTCGTCCTCTTCTTCCTCCAGAGCTAAAATATTCAAATCCTGAAACGCTCGGACTGATCCGAGCGAATTGAAAAGACAAACACTCGAGTCAGAACTAAAAGATCTTATTTAAGTTAAATCAACTGTAAATATATGAGTGCAGTAACTTATGAGATGCTCGGGATTCACATCTCCCGAGGATCCGTTAAACTATTTACTACGTAGTAACATTTCGCTATTATAATAGTGTCTATAGTAAAATAAACATACTTTTAAATAGCATTAAGGCTTTACATTTTCCACCTTAACACATAATAGTGCCAATAGTCTATACAGTACCGTAATACCTCCTGATCGGGAGGCTACCAGAGGATACTCCATAGGTACGACACAAATAGAAACTCGTACAAGGCGCGATAGGGTAGGTGATACGGCACAACTAGGCAATGCCAGGGTAGATATACCAATTACGCATCTAGGCTGGTGGTAACGCGTAGCAGCTACTACCGCTCACCTCGAAAAATACCCCAAAAATCAAAAATCAAAAGTGGCCACCGAATCAAATCCAAATGTCAGAGTATAATATCGAAGGAGTTCGTCCGATCAGAGGAATACCTCATTGGCCCGAGAATCGCTCCTGTTTTAGCCACCTTATGCCAACTCATGGGAGTTAGGTCCACGTATTTACCTCAAAGGAAATGCCGCCACCATCCTACTTCATCCTGGAATCTCCACTGCATACACGGTTGTTAAAGTGGTTTTCGAAGTTAGCAGAGAGTATGACAACTTCTGATCCCGATCTCTTCAACAACCAAACGTTATTATAACACCGCGGTCTTTTCAAAATAGTTTATGCTTTTAAAACCAGAATATAATATCCATTACAAAACCATATAAATATGATATCACTTCTTCTTTTAAACCAAATAAATATGATATCATTTCAATATATCCTTTTCTAAAACTCATTTCAAAGTTATAATATTTTGAAACCAAAGACTTGAAATATAGCCTTCCAAAACATAAACTTTGAATTTCATAACTTTGAAATACAACTACACCACTGAAATGGTTTAAATATTGAATTATTTAATAAAATAAATTAGCTTCTTTAATTTCGCAATCAATTCTAATACAGATTTAAATCCTTAAATAAACCATTCAAATTTCATATATTTCAAAGCTTTAAAATTCAGTGTTTCAAAACAAATTTTATAATTCATATATATATATACACCAAATTTACTTTACTATCATTTAGTTTTGAAATATTTAATTTAATAAATCCAGTATCCTTTAAATAAACTTCAAATTTCAACAATTTAATATTCCTCAATTTAATTAGACTTGATATATTCACTTAAATCACCTTAACCCCGAATTTTGTTATAAAACAATATTCTTTTAAAATCTAAATTTCAATAAGTTCCAAATGGACTCTTATTCAATATAATTCTTAATTAAATAAAATCTCAATCAATTTCAACTATCTTCTCATCCTTGATTTATAAAATCAATATAAACTCTGTATTAAATATAATTTAAGTAAATACTTATCCATATTATATTCAATAAAATCAAACTTTATTTTATACTTTAAACCAATTTTATACATAGCTTAAAACAAAAAAATTAACTGTATATAAAATAACCTTTATCAAATATCCAAATCAATATCTCGAAAAAACCATATATATTCTTTACAAACCATAGATATCATTTCAAAATATTATTATACATATACCGCGGTGTCTGTATAAAATTTCCTATCCTATAGTCAAGTGATACGGATATTTATCATTTCAATCCGCAATTTAAAAATAAAATTTACGGTTGTATATCACTTCAAACCGTAATCCCGATAAGATAAGAATGCATAATAACTTGCAGTTTACACAATATAGAACACATCATCCATTCACCAAATATCAATCATCAACCATTTATTACAATCATCATCCAATTTAAACAAAACATCAATATAGAGCATATAAAATATAACAGGTATCAACGAATAGTTTATATTCAATAATAAATTAATAACTGTTCGACTGGCAGTTTATATGCAATAATAAATAAATTTAACTCGCAATTTATATGCAATAATACAATTAAATAACAATTTAATTTAAATAAATGCAATCTAACTGAGATGATGATTAAAACACTCAACTTTATAACAAACATAAGAAATTTTACAAGTTTTGAGTGGGTTAAAACACTCATCTTTTGAATTCAAATTGAATTTAAATCCAATTCAAACCCAAAAATTAGACCGTCTCAGAATTCGTCCAAACCAGCGTCCTCAAGTCCTCAATTACAATACGATCCTAACAAAAGAAACCGAGCGTAAATCGATATCGTATGCAAAAGTTATGACGATAAATGTGATTGAATAAATTATAAAAATAAAAGAAAAAATGGAACACATTTGCAAATTGCCACATCATCACCTTCTCTTGCCTCATGCGATTTACAGAACCAGGGTTCCGTTCGAACCCACGAACCAATGCCCCAGCCGCCACGATCGCACCCCCTTTTTGTTCTTCCACTTGCCATCACAACCCACCCTAACGCGTCGACGACCTCTCCAGCCCCCTCGAACATCGCCGTTCAACTCCGATCGAACCCAATATCCAGCCACCGCCGTATAAAAACTTGACCTAATTGAATTTATCTACGCGATCAAACCATTCAAACGAATCACGCCGATGCCATCCCCTTCGTCCCCTCTACACAACGGTATAAGCGATTTGACGATCGGACCAACTTGATTTCGGCGTGATGAACGGCCATGGCTTCTTTACTCGATTCTGGATGCACAGAAATTCCAATTGAAAAATGGACAGTGGATCTGGATTGCACTCTTCAAGAGCTTCAAATTGATATATAATTTGCTATATATTGTGGATTTTGAAATTTTAACTTTTGATTTGGTTTGGTATTTTATTTGGATCTAGGATTTGTTTGTGTGCCATTGAGGAAGAGGAGGAACTGATGAAATTTTACGCGTAGACAAATGAGAATAGATGTAGGCTAGGGTTTAGCAGGGTATTTATAGATGAAGCTGGAATAGACAGATGGATCCGAATTATAAACGTGCTAAACGATAATTGGCCCAAAAAGCCCGTTCTGACTCCGGAACAAAATGGGATAAACCCATATATCAAAATAGGTGTTTTAAAATATTTAAACGCAATGGAAAAGGTTTTAGGTTCAAATTGCATCATATGAAGAAGTTATGCTAAAAACAATATTTTCAAATCGATTTCAAATCGATTTCAATTTCATTTATTTCAAGGCGTTTCAAAGCGTTTCAAGCCCGTACGATCAAACGACAAGTCCGATCCATACGAAACTTGAAATCCTACAATAATTCACCATTACGGATCCGATGAAACTTGTTTCGTCGAAATACGAGTCCGTGACCAAAATGGCTAATTTTTAGGTGATTAAATAAATTTAAAATAAATCAATTAAACCAAATTTTTTATTTCACTTCTATAATCGACAATTTTTACCCCTTTAAATTTCTTAAATCATTTACATTAATTTAAACAATTTATATGTCAATTTATAATTGATAAATTTATCAAAGTCCAGGGTTAAATTTAATCTCATTAAATTCAAAGATTATAAAATAATTCAATAATTCCATTGAATTAAATTTTTATTCTATTATTCTATCTATTAGTATCAAATAGATGAAATTAACATTAGATTCCTACTTATTATATAACTATCTCCAAATTTCATCTAAATTTCAATCAACGTAAAATTTAAATGTTAAATTTCATTTATTCGCAATAAATTCAATTATTGAATTTTTTTCTCAATTAAATAAATAAATCTTGCTTTCTATTCTTTAAAAATTTGTCATATTATAAAAGGATTAGCATTAACTATATCTCATAACATTAACCATTTTCAACGACAAATCACACCTACCCTATCTGCATAAATTAAGTCAATTAGTTGTACTTGATTCCACATTAAATGTTATTAATTTGTAAACTGAAATCTCAATAAATCCGTTTATTGATTTAATATCTTGCTATTAAATAAATTGACATTTTACGTATAATTTACAGTGAATTATATTACATTTCCTTAATGTATTTATTAAATTTCCAAATAACGTACTACCTAATTTCCTTTAATTGCAATTTGATTTCCAAATTTAATGCACATACTAAAGAATAAAACATATATCAATTGATTTGTCATTGAAAGATGGTTAATGTTATTTATTAATTACCATTAAGGTAACGTTTATTATTTACAACAGTCATTAAGATTACTTATCTACATTGATTGCATAAATTTCCATAAATTGTGTATTACTTCGTCGGTACTATAATATTGGATTCCTTAAATTGTCACTAATTTTATCATTGCATTAGTCAACACAATATTCCCATTTGTTTCCTTATGTTAAATTTCTTTGCCTAGAATAACAATTCCCATTACTTCAATGCACCGAAATTTCATTTTTATTTTTAATACTTAGCTTTAATTTCAAATTTTGCATTTCACTCCTACATTTACTTCAATATGAATTATAAACATTTTAATTTATTTCTAAATTTAATTATAAAAATCCTATAAATTTTACTAATTTAGTTATCAAAATTTATGGGTCGTTACTTGTAAATTCGATAGCTTTTAGCCTAAGGATTTGGCAATTGCATTTGGTTCGAGTTGCTTCACTTCATCTTGATTGGGAGTTCGAGCTACTTCTGTATTGGTGCTTTGGTGATGGAGATACAGTTCTGGATTCTATCTCTCTTTCTCTCTTGAAGACCCTATTGGAGATATTGTTTCGCTGTTGGTGTTATATTTTCTTTCCGTTTCTATTGTCTTGTATCATATCTCTGATGTATATTGATATTCATTGTATCATTCAGTTGTATCAGATATTTTATCGATGTTTTATATTGATATATTCTTTTTCTTCCTCTATGTTGTTATACGTAATGTGTTATAATCTCCGGTGAACCAGATTCGACGTTTGGATCTACGGCATTTGAATACGAGTGTCGTATTCGGTGCCGATTTTCGAAGGTCGAGTCAGGGTCATTGACATATCATATCACTACACCAAATACTGAGATTTGCAGCTAACCATCCGCGCATTTGGCAACGGTTGTTAACCGTTGCCATTTAGAAACGGTTAATCACCGTCTTGGTTCAGTTAACAATGGTTTTTTGTCGTTGCTAATTGGGAACGGTTATTAACTGTAGCTTCTTTGGAGACAAATGATGGCGGTGAATTTCATCCTTTCGTGCCATAATTTTTGGCACGCTTCGTTCCAACTAGCAACGGTTTTCAACCGTGGCTAATTAGCAACGGTTTGTAACCGTCGTAAATGTTGTGGCAAATAATGGCGCTAATTTTGTGCCAAATATTCGCTGGGAACCAAAAAGAATTGGCCCGTCACTTTTCCTTCCCTCCTTTCCTTTGATATTCGTTTCGTCCTCTTTCAACGAAAAGAAAACCTAAATAAATAAAAACCCCAATTCCACCAATTCGATTTGCTTCAACCCGCTCATCTTTCCATCTAATCGTGAAATCATCTTCCATCCAACCGCGAACCCATCTTTCCACCTAATCGTGTCCAGCTGCGAACTCATCTTCCTTCCAGCCGCACCAGTTCTTCCTTCATTCAACGCCAATCAGGGGCCCTCTCAGATCTGTGTTCGGAGAAGTATTACAACGTGAATTTATCGAATACCTACTCCAGGTTGGGTACTCATTTTTAATTATTTGATTTCTATTTTAAATTTGATTTTGTTTCATACTTGTATTATAAAATCTAATTTGAAATCTTAATTATCTCGGATCTGTGTATCTTTGATATTTGGTTCCTCGAGTTTCGTTGGCATAATCGAAGAGAGCGCATAACTGCCAGGTAAGCTTTGTTTTGTAATAATACTTGTTGTCAATTGGAATGGAAACTCTGTGTACATGTATTTGCGGTGCATTGTTATATCACGGTACTTATGTGTAGAATTAAAAGAACCTTTAACTTCATACGTTGCTCGGCTAAGTCTTGAAGAACCTGGTTCAAATTTAACATGAATATTTTCATGGTGATAAGATAAACTTTTTAACTATGTACCAAGGATTTTCTGATTCTTCTCGGCCAAAAAATTTCCACCTTTTGCTTGTTCCATGTCGCTGAAAAGAGATTTAGGACGAATGTTACAGTCGGCTTGAAAATTGACTTATCACAACTTAGTTAAAAGAATGTCAAATGCAATGATAACAAATTAATCTGTAATCCACACATGATTAATAGAAATCAGTAAATTATTTGGAAAATAAGCATGTGTGTTTCTACTTAGTGCTTTATATGTATTATCGACGACTGGCTGTCTGTACACGGTGAACCATTCGTTTCTATGGTTGAATAATAGGAAAAGATTACATGCTTATATTTGTAGTTTAGAATAATAAAGAAAGGGATGCAACACAAGTTAAGGAACAGTTTATTCCCTATAATGCTTGCTTATGGGTTTGTTTAGTGTTACCATATAAGCTGTCATTTGAGTTCCATCATTATCTTCATCTTTTAGGATTGATGTTTCATTAAGTTTTTGGGGATTGATTATAGTCAATATCTACTACTCTTTAACAGTTTGCCAAAGTAGAGATGCACCTTCTAATATGAACCATGAGAATACATATTTGATGTTTTAAGTATACAGTGTTAGAGAACCAAGAAACAATTGGTTATGCAAAGGATGATCTTTTTACATTTATATATGATTTGTTTTACAAATTGTACAATGTGAGATAATCTAACACGTCCCCGTACGTGTGGTGTATCATCAGCCAAACATTGCAACATGGAAGAGAAGTAGTGTTGTAGTGTGCATTCTCATATTTACTAAAGCCTAAATGTTGTACTGTACTGCATGCTAGCTAGACATAGCTGCTAATAGTGACTGCTAGGGTATAAGTTGATGCAATGAATTTTGTTTTACTAAATATGAGACCATATCTAGTAAGTGGATAAAATTGTTGTTAATGGCGCAAGCCAAGTATCAGGAAAGGGGTAATGCATAGACATTACTCTGGTGCTACAAAATGGCGCTGTTGTAATGGCAAATTTTTTGGAAACAGTTTGATGCTAGTGTTAAATTTCAAGTGAAATCAGAAGAATATACATCTGTTTAGTTAATATCAGAGTTGAACTTGGTGGAAAGCCATAAGATATTGTTACCCATGATTTCTTATTAGCTTTTTTTATTTTCTTTCAGTATGTCTTTTAGTATAGACAAACAATGGATGAATCAATCTAATCGAAGAAATACAGAATATGTGGAAGGTGTGAGAAATTTCGTTAAATTTGTTGCTGAAAACGGTGGCAATAAGGAAAAGTATTCGTGCCCTTGCATGCGGTGCAAAAATGAAGATACATTCAAATTAAATGACATTCATTTTCATTTGCTTAGATATGGTATTGTTCAATCATATACCGTGTGGTGTTTTCAGGGGGAAAGAATACCTGAGAAGCCAAAACAACAACCGGTTAGTCATGCCACAAATACTGATGAGTCCGAACATATTAGGATGGAGGATTTGATTAATGATGTAGATAGATTCCATCATTTTCAACCTACAAGTCAGTTGCATGATAATGCTAATATTGGTGAGCAGTTTACGGATAAATCATTTTTTGATAGTGCAACTACAACAGAGCCATTGTATCCTTCTTGTCCAAAAGAGATTACATAGTTGTATGCCATTGTGAAACTGAATAGCTTGAAGACCCAATACGGCTTTTCAGACAATGGTGTGACTGCACTACTCGAATTCATAAAGGAGTTACTCCCCGAAGGTAACACACTACCGTCAAAGTACCCCGACGTAAAGAAGATCATTAAGCAAGTTGGGATGAATTACATAACTTATGATGCATGCATTAATGACTGCATCTTATAGTGGAAAGATAATGCGAACGAAGTTTCATGTACAAATTGCAACGCACCAAGATATAAGACATCATTCGACGAAGAGAGAAAAGCTACCACAGTACCTCAAAATACCTTAAGACATTTTCCTTTAATTTCTAGATTGAGAAGACTGTATACTGTACCATGGATAGCAGAAGCGATGACCTGGCATGGTCGTGCCAAGTCCGGTACAACCGTAATGCGTCATCCGCGTGATACTTCTCAATGGAAAACTATAGATTCTTTTGATTCTTCATTTGCTGCTGAACCCCGAAATATCACGCTTGGAATAGCAACAGATGGTTTCTGTCCGAATGCTTCTTTAACTAACCCTTACAGCTGTTGGCCAGTAATTCTAGTACCATATAACCTTCCTCCGTCTTTGTGCATGAAAAGAGAGTTCTCAATGTTAACACTGTTGATTTCTGGGCCAAAACAACCGGGGAAGGATATTGATGTTTATTTAGAACCTTTGATAGACGAGTTAAAGCGGTTATGGGAAGGAGTCGTTACATTTGATTCATTTAAGAAATCTGAGTTCATAATGAGAGCTAGAGTGTTGTGGGCAATCCATGATCATCCCGCTCTTGGGACTTTATCGGGATGTACAACTCACGGCTACTTTGCATGTCCTATTTGTGGAGAAGAAACTACATCTGTTTATCTCCCTGAAAGTAAGAAGATTTGTTACATGGGACATCATAGATTTCTTCCGTCCGGACACAAGTTTCGATACGATAAGACAAATTTCAACAACGAGCAAGAACTTAAGCGTCCTCCAAAACCACTGACTAGTTATCAAGTTGAAAAAAAGGTAGCGAATATAAAAATGAAAGTTGGTAAAAACATATCGGAAATTGGTCGAAAATGGAAAAAGACAATCGATGAAGAAGTTCCTGCATGGTATAGGAGGTCGAAGTTCTTTGATTTTCCATATTGGAAAACAAGTTTGACCCGACATAATATTGATGTTATGCATACGGAGATGAATGTCACGAAACATTTGATCAACACAATTATGAACCATAAAGACATGTCAAAAGATGGGATCAATGCACGGAAGGTTTGAAAATCATGGGTATAAAACAAAAGTTGTGGGTGATAGAAGATCCTGAAACAAGTAAAGTAACCATACCAAATGCGACTTTCACTTTGAGCAAAGAAGAAACGATACGGTTTTGCACCGTTTTGAAAATTTTGAAAGTGCCGAGCAAATTCTCTTCGAACTTCCATAACAATGTGAGCATCAACCCTCCTGAACAAAAAAATATGAAGTCACATGATTACCACGTCATAATGCAACATTTACTTCCGGTATTGCTTCAGCATTGTTTTCCACAACATAAGGATCTACGGAATGCTATTCACCGCATTATTCTCTTTTATAACATTTTGTGCTCAAAGGTGATCAACAGGGAACATCTTCTAAAAGCGAAGGCTAGTTTGGTAGAAGCAATGTGTGTTATTGAAAAACATTTTCCGCCTGCATTTTTTGATATCAGTATTCACCTTATGTTTCATTTAGCCAATGAAGCATTGATTTCTGGTCCTGTTAGATATAGGTGGATGTACCCATTTGAACGGTAAATTACTAATTTTAGTTATGTCAATAATTATTCGATTTAAATAGCTATTGATGTCTACATTTTACAATTATTCATCTTCATAGGTTGATGAAAACATATAAAGGATATGTGCGCAACAAAAGATATATTGAAGGGTGTATTGCAGAAGGTTATATTGTACAAGAAGCTAGTCTTTGCTGCATGGAGTATATGCCAAAAGGAGGTGCTGGCACTCATAAACATACCCGTGAAGCGTTTTTAGACGAGGATGATGAGTTTGCTTATGAAATAGCACTAGATAATGGTAAAGATATAAAGTTAACTCAAGTGCAATTTCAACAAGTGCGTAAATGGGTCCTTGATAAGTACGACGGATTGGATGAATGGAAGAAGTAAATTCATGAATTTATTCTGATTTCTTATTATTGTAAATCAATTCATATATATAGTATTTATTGTGTGTTTTTCGTAGGAGGTATAACTCCTATGTTCAAAGCACCGAATCTCAAACTCGAGGCGGGGGTACATCTGGGGAGGCTATTTAAAATTTCACTTTTTGGTTACGTGAGGAGGTATATGTATTAAATATTTAACGCATTTTCAAGTTGACCATACACCTCCTTGACAATGTTTTTTTACTTATTGTGTTTGTTGTAGTTGTTGAAGACCGTCGATGTTGACTCAACTCTTTGGCGGTTAGTTAACAGGCCGAAGTTTGATGCCCGTAGTTATATGAAGTACCAAGTGAATGGGTTTTTATTTTCTCCGAAGAGTTATGAAGAGCGAAAGATAACACAGGATAGTGGTGTATGCATGAGAGCAATTACATAATTTAGAGCGAGTGGGAAGGATAAAATTTTTAAGGAAGCAGAAACAACTTATTACGGAGTCATTCAACAGATAATTGAGTTGGATTACATTGACAGTTTTTTATTGTGATTAGGTAAAGGTCGAAGATAAGATCAATGGTTGTAAAATAGATTCTGCTTCAAGCTTGATCACAGTTAAACTGGGAAAATTGAAGAATAAAGATAGCGTGAATGATGAGCCATATATTCTTGCATCGGAAGCGAGTCAACTGTTCTACTCAAAAGATTTAAAAAATAACGGATGGTTTGTGGTTTTGCATACACCAAAACGGTTGACCATAAATGTGGATGACACTGAGTTTCCCACCGTTTATCAATTAGCTTTTGAAGACAATCAAAAATTAGAAGATCTTATCAAATGCATATGTTAACTTTGTATTTCAGAGCAGTTATCGTACCTTAACAAAAAAATTATTTAAAATGGTGTAAAATGTAAAATGGTATGTTATATGATAGTAATAGATGCATTATATTTTTATTAGTGCCATTATAATATCATGATGGATCCATAAGGATGGATATATTGCAAGAGTTCATTTTGTGTTTGTAGTTGTAGGTACTTACATATGATCACATACATACACACATGTACACATACATACATATGATCAGCTTGATTATTCTTTCTTTCTTTGTGTTTGTAGGTAGACAGGTAGTTCAAGATATTGTATTTGCACCCTTTAGTTCAGCAGTGCTAAGGTAATATATTTTTGTATTTGCATCCTTTATTTCAGTCGGTATTTTAGATATTGTTTTGAATCCGCTTAAGTTTAAAATTCTAGTGATGCAGGAAGACTTTATCACTGCCGCATAAAAGTGAATGTTCCCCTTCCCGCCCATCCCTGTGATGCCCGATTGCTGTTAAGCTGCTGTACATCTGATATAGTAAAAAACGTCCCCTTATGATTTGTCTGATCCCACCAGTTTCTCATCACATTACGATTATTGTCAGTCGGACTGACAAAAATCGTAATGTGGTGAGAAGTTGGTGGGATCAGACAAATCAATAAGGGGACGTTGGTTCATATATCAGATGTACAGTAGCTTAACAGTGATCGCTTGGAGCAAATT
This sequence comes from Allium cepa, assembly GCA_030765085.1. Taxonomy (NCBI): domain Eukaryota; kingdom Viridiplantae; phylum Streptophyta; class Magnoliopsida; order Asparagales; family Amaryllidaceae; genus Allium; species Allium cepa. The sequence continues at coordinate 992,225,906 of CM060945.1, read as the reverse complement.
TTATTAAGACATATAAGGCGTTTGATCTTGTTATGGAGGGGACTCCGTGCAATAATTTGGCCGACAGCAATCGGGCATCACAGGGATGGGCTGGAAGGGGAAGAAATGTACATTATAATGTTGTTGGGATTATTTTAGACTTTATAGGACATAATGTCACAATATGCCACACCACTGTCAAATGATACAACTTCACAATCATCCACTTTAAAATGAGCGAAAATTAATATAGACAACTACGGTTCTCCAGTCGGAAAAAATGGTTCAAAGGTCGCTACGAAGATTGGTAAACTAGTAAGAAATCATGTGCCAATCTCATATCCAAGTTGGAAAAAAGTTCCACCAAATTACAAGGAAGACGTGTGGAATCAATTGGCGGTAAGTTCTCCGATCTCATAACCATTTTTATGTGCTGTTTCTGTTTGTAAAATATAGTCGTCTGATTGTAATATGCACCCTATTTATGTACTGTTTCTGTTGCTGTACTGTTTCTGTTTCTGATTGTAAAATAGGCCTGAATGAGCGAGGGTTCATATGAGACCATATTTATGTACTGTTTCTGTTTCAAGATATATTATTTTATGATATTTATAGGATATTTAGATTGATCACTTTATTCATAGAGACTGATGAAACTATATACGTTGAAATGTAAAAATCCATATACTTTGAAATGTAAACTATGTACATGAACTTAGATGGTTTAAATTCATTTATAATGCTTTCAATACATAAATAAAAAATGGTTTACATGCATTTTTTGTTATGCAGAAATATTATGAGCTCGATCCTCTATCAAAGGACCTTATTATGAAAAAAAGGTCCGAGGCTTTTAGGAGACACAAGAATGATTTGCGCAAGAATCATTATGACCATTTCATCACTGACGAAGAAAGAATGAGAAATTTTCCACCGAAAATTGCTCAAGATGATTGGGATGAGTTCATAAGAAACGAATCAAAACCCGAGGCGAAAGAAAAAAGGAAGCGAGGCAAACAAAATAGATCAATGCTCGAATATGGTCATCATTTGGGACGTAAGAGTCACGCTATGATTACTCAAGAAATGGTATGTGTCATTGAATTGGTGCATCTATTGCATATACCATTAGTTCCAAATATAATTTTACGTCATTGTATGCAGGTCGATTCAAGTAGTCCGGGAACAGAAGTATCACGTCTTCAAGTATGGGAGAAAACGCATAAGAAAAAAGATGGCAGCACGTCAGATGCGACATCTCCCTACTTTGTAAGTTAAACAAATAATAACGCCTCTAAATTAAATTTTCATTATTCATATATATGTATTGACTTTTAGGACAAAATTGAAAATGAAAAGGAAACGACGAGTGGTGGTGATGAAGCCGTCTTTATATCAGTGTTTGGTAAAGATGTAAAGGGCAGGAGCCGAAGTATTGGGACCAATATAGCTCCTAGCCATGTTAAGAGTGTTGTCATTCCATGCAAACGGCTCAAACAGGCCCAAGGAGTATATGAGCAGCGACTGCAAAATGTGGAGCAAAAATTGATGAAGCTGGACAATATGGATGATAAACTGGAGCGTCTTCTCAGCATATCCCAAGATAATCGTCAAGTAGGCAGTGAAATCGCATCTTCTTAGTTTGCCACTCCGAACAATCAGTTAATCGACCAAAGATGTGAAATTCTGACCTTCGAGGACGAAGTAATTGCAACAGGTACTATTTTAATCGACCAATCAGTCTTTTTGTGCTTCAACCGAGTTTACTGCTCTCTGTTATTGTGCATATAAACAAATTAATGAGTATTAGTGCATGTGTATTTATAGATTCCAAATTATCTTTTGTTATGGAAAAAGAGGTTAGGCAACAAAGGTTCACGTTTGACATGTACGTCATAATTAGGTTCACAAGAGGTGTATATGACATTTTCAAATCCAAATTAACATAATCATAAGATATAAGAGAATATTTAGCAAAATTTATAATGCTATAACCGTAGGATAGAGCAAATTAAGAAGTTTTAAGTAGTTTTAGCAAATCAATAACAATGATCACATGGATAAGTTCGGGTGGGCACAACCTTCACTAAATTCTTGCTTGGCTGAAAGTACAGTGTTATTTAAAAAACGGTTGTGTTCATGATTAGATTTGAGAAACAGTGAGAGATAGCAAAAAATGATGAAGAATCACGTAAAAGTTCAAAATGCTATTGCAGAGCTGGAGTTTGAGACAGCGAATGAATGACAGAGATGAGAAGGAATTCATTGTCAATAGCGATCTAGTTTGTATACTTATACTCATCGTAGTCTTTATCTTATATCTGTTTTGGTTTCAATTTTCATTGGCACTCACAATAGCCATTATGTCCAAAAATAAATCAGTAAACTCCAAAACAAAAAAGGATATAGAAAGATCATAAAAGTTTACACCTTCCATTCCAATCTTGCATGATTTTAAAGATCGAATATCGCATACACAATGGGTCTAGGACTTGTGTAGCTCTGCACAATGGTCTTAAATGTTTGGAAGCTTGTTAGTTCTGTAAATGTGATTCCATATATTCACTCCAGAAATGCTTATATAACAGGTACGATATGCCGAGATTCCACAGCATTAGTAATTCATGGAAAACCAGTACCACCCACATACGAAAAAGTGTTGTTGGAAAAATTTTTATTACCGGATGAGCTAACCGCCAAAATATGTCGACAATTTACCGAGACCTTTGGGGATGTTGGAGCCGGAGGTTATGTGAGCCATCAAAAGGGTTTGATACGATATCTTTAGTCGGAGGTATTGATATTTCTGACTTGTTCTTTGCATATATTGCTGATTTTCTTTTGTTTGCTGTATATGAAATTTGCATATGCAAATGCATGTGTATTTTATCCTGGTCTGTCTTGTTTACAAGATAATCGACAATTTATCAAATACTAGGAAGTAAAGTCAAAATTCAAGGACAAAATCAAAAAACAAAAAACATGATCAATGTGCCTGAACGATGAATGGAGGTCCAATAAACTAAAAATTGATTAGCTAAAAAAATTTATGTGTGTATCGTACTAATTGGGTTTAATGGGTGGTAAAATAATTTGGTTATGATGTAGGGGAGAGGACTGAAATGGTAGGGGACTGGAATGTTTGGTAGGGAACTGGAGTGGTTACTGGAGTGTTTACTGGAGGTTGGAGTGGTTGATACTGGTGGTTTATGGTAGAGTTGGTGAATAGGAAGTGGGAGGCAGTTTGTAATGCTGGAGTTCATTGCAGAATGTGGAGTTAGAGAGGATGGTCGGGATAGTTGAATTATGCTGACAGTGTTATGGTTGTGATTTGGTTTGAAGAGGAAATGAAATGTGTAGTGATTGGTTTGAATAGGAAATATGGAAATGTTGTTGGAGTGCAGGCAGGTTTGTAGTTTGTGTTTGATGGATTTCTGTTACCAAGGGAACCAGGTTGGAAGTGTAAATGGTGGATGAAAGGGAAGTTGAAGGCTACGGAGCAGTCAGAAGAAGACTGTTACAGTTTTTGTGATGTGATGTGAATGTGCAGTTGACAGGGGATTGGTTTTGAAGCAGACAATAAAAGGAATTACAGTTGTTAGAATGCATATAATTGATTTAAAAGTTATAACAGTTAGAATGCATATAATTAACTCGTTTAATCAATGTTGGATTACCAGCAGAAACACTCGCCGCATTCGCAGACATCTCTTTTGCCTGAGTACTGAGTAGAACCAAACCTGTACTTGGCTTATTTATGATAACGAGGCTATGTGCAATATCCTTTTGTTTTCATATATTCTAGGTGAAATCAATCATAGATTGAGCATACATAATGTACACCTACCAACGAGGTAATAACTTAAAGGTATAATGCAATATAGCTTTCGTTGGATATTAATGGTGCAAAATTGGTACATACTATTAACATCAAGCAATATTTATTGAAAAAACCATTATAAAATGTTTGGATTTAACTTGATAGGTGTGTGCACGTACAAACATTAAAGATTATGGATTTAACAATACCCGAATGAGATAATTAAGAAAAATAGTAGAATCAAATGCATTCGGAGGAGGTGGACATTTAAGGTTAGATATGTCCGAGCAACTTGTTCATATTACTTGATTTCTGGCTCAGTACAAACGGTGCAACATTGGACAAAAACCCAAAAATAGTGTAGTACTTAAGTGTAGTACTTGACCAAGCTAATGGTGTATGTTGTTGACAGGCAATAGGCAGTAGGGGGTGTGATGTAGTACTTAAGTGTGGATGAGATGAAAACAGAGAAAATGAGGAAGTGCTGTAGTGTGTAGGAGTGTGGTTGTGAGTGGAAGTGTATAGCAGAGGGGATGGGATGAAGTTGAAAGGCAGTTTTTTTTGTTAGTGTTGTTATAGTTGTTTAAATGTTTGCTGCCACTTTTACTTGTGCATTATTATTGCTTACACAGGAATACCGTTGCTCTATTAACTGAACTTGACCAAGCTAAAATTCACTGTATGATTTGAGTTTAAAACCTGTTTTTACTTTTGCGCAGGAATTGGATAGAATACTGTATGCACCACAACATGAGCCAAAGAAATATCAGCTTCGGCTAACCTGCTCAGCGTCCTTTTAATCTGTTTATTATATGTAGACTTCACTACTTGCAAAACAAGGTAGTGTAATTAATGAAATCTTTGTTGTGTAGTGTAATAAACAATGCAGTGTAATAAGTATGATATTCCGACACGGTAGCATTCTGTTTGCAAAACAATGAGTCTAATTATAAGTTTGATAATTTTATATGTATGGTATATGTGCGATATGTTTATAGTGCTTGTGTACCAATATTTTGATATTCTGGCATATTTTGATATATATTGATATTCTGGTATATATACTGAGATATGCGTGTAACGCAGTAGTGAGTTACAGATGTGATTTTGTAGGAGCAGGAGCAAACACTATGTGCAACGTGTAACGACCCAGAATTTCAATTAATTAAATATGAATATTTAATTAATTTTAAATATTAATAAGTGAGATTTATAAGTCGAACAAATTTTATTTTGAATAATTGGATTTAATTGAATAATTAAATCGATAATTTAATATGTTAAATTATGGAAATAATTGAAAATTGAGTTAAATATGATTGAAAATGATTTGTAAAACTTTATTTTATCATATTGGAGTTAGAATGATGTTTTGGAACTTTTAAAATCGAACTAAAAGTTTATTTGTGAAAATTGAATATTTTAATATTTAATCGACTAGTGAAATAGCCAATTTTTGAGCAGTCTCAGAATTTGACGAAACTAGTTCCATTGGATCCGTAATAGTTTGTTATTATCGGATTTCAATTTTCGTAGCAATCGGAGTTACCGTTTGATCGTAGCAGCTCGAAACGCATCGAATTGTTTTTAATATTAATTTGGCGAGTTAAAATAGCCATTTTTCAAACAGTCTCGGATTTCGACGAAACCAGTTTCATCGGATCCGTAATGTGATATTATTGTATGCTTCCAAATTTCAAGTCAATCGGATTTATCGTTTGTCCGGTGCAAGTTAAAACGCCTAAAAAATCGTTTAAATCGGTTTAATTTAAATTGAACGTTTATTGCCATAACTCGCACAGATGACCGAATTAGCTTCCGAAACCTGTTCCATTGCGTCCGGAATGCGGGGTAAACCCTAGAAACGCTGGTTACGGTGCGTAAATCGGAGTTTGGAAATTCCGAAATGAATAGTGTGTCGTTCGTTTTCCTATAAATAGACCATCTCCATTCACAAATAAAAAAATATATAAAAGCCCCTCAACTTGTTCATTTGCAAACAAACCTAACCCTAATCAGTATCCGCCACCTTCATAAATATGAATGGCCGAAATCAACTAGTTTTCTTCTCTTGATTTCATCAAATCCACGAACAATTATCAGAAATCTCCAACTACAAAGTTGTAGAGCTCTGCGAGCTTTACAAATCCAACGGTGGTGATCATCTATAGAGGCGTAGATCAACGGGAAATTGGGCCGTCGCATTCACACGCGTTTCTAGGGAGAAGGGTGCAGCCGAGCTCTGAGACTTTTGGGCCAAAGATGGAGTTGGTGACGGCGCTTCAAACGGTGGTGCTCGATCAACTTCTAGTCGAGTGGTGTGGCGTGCGTTTTGAACCCTAGAAGGAGTAAAATGGGTTCGGTTTCACGTTGTAGCCTGTTGGAACGAAGAGAAGAAGGAGGGGGGAGACGCACGGTCTGAATGCAAGCAACAGGATCTCACGGCTATGATAGTTCTAGGTTTTAAAAATTTAATTATGTTGTAATTAGTTTATATAAATCGTATAAAACTTGTGAAAATCTTAACTTTTTCATACGAGGTCGAAAACGCGCGAAACCAGTTGCGTTGGAATCGTATGGACGAGCACTACACTATGGAATTGGATTGGAGTCGTTTGGAGTTAGTGAGAATTTCGGGTAAAATTAAACGCGCGTTTAATTTTATTCGAAATAAATCGCTAAAACGAAATTGAAATCAAGGTGAGGACTTCTCACTCCATCGAATCGGTTTCGATTTTATTTTAAATAGTTAGATTTAAAATATTTGAATGCATGTTTGAATGATGATGTTATCTATTAATTGTTAAAATAGACATTATGCGCCGTTAGTAAGCGGATGTTATTTATTAAAAACATATACCGCGAATATTTCATAAACAGTGAAATTGGTATTATATATAATAGCAATATATATATATATATATTGGCATATGTATATATTGGAGTTATTGATTTCCCGCATTTGTATAGCGGATGAGACCCTATTGAGCCGTCTATTAAGCGGATAATATTTTAAATCTCATATAACGCGATAATTCCGTACTGGAGCGGAATTGGTATTGTGCTAATGTTTGTGGATGCAGGAAAACAGGTTGGAGGGATCCAACTGGATTCCTCAACAGTATTTATTTGATTTCAGATATTTTGATATTTGATTGATTATCATATCGATATATGATATCGTTGTTGTCGTAATTGACTATTTGGTATGTAGCATCATTGGACCAAATTTTGGAACTTTAAAATGATTTTTAAAGTGATTTTTGAAAATATACTATATGTTTGGAATTGATCCATTTTAAATAAATAAACGTTATAATTTTAATGTTATAAAAATTATGATTTTTGAGAAATATAGTTAAAGGTTGATTTTTGAAAATATGAGGCTAATGATTTTATAAAATAGTAAAATTGGGTTTTTTGAATTTATTATAAAAAAGTTTAAATATAGGATTTATAAAAATTTGATTATTTTATAAATCAAAGAAAATGGTGAAATTTATAAAGGACTTTAAAGACGTTTTGAAATAATAATGTAAATTGATTTATATAAGGGATTTATAAATTGATATTTATAAATTAAAATATTTGAATTATAAAACGAGTTTTTATAAGTGTTAGAATGAATTGTGAATGGATGTCATAAATGAATGAAACTTATAGAATTATAAACGGTGAAGTTATAAATGGAATTTTATAAGTAGTAGGTTTATAAAATTTGAAAAGTTATTTGAAGAATGGATTTCTTGATAAATAAATGAATCTTATAAGTTATAAGATTTATATATGGGGATGTTCAAAGGAACGATTGTGCAAACAAATATATTCTAAGTATTTAACTTATAACATGAACTTTTATTTTATAATTGAGTTATAAATTGAATAGGTTAATAAAGGAGTTTATAAAAGGAAGTTGTTATAAAATAAATAGAAATGGAGTTTATAAACGTTGTTTTATAAATTCGCAAACGACTTATTTTGATAGGTAAATTGTTGTAATTTATTTATGGAGTTATATTCACGTTTTTGACTGTGAATAATCCTTTAAAACAAAATGAATAGAAAGGAAGAAATTGGTTAACGTAGTATATTCACGTTTTTGAATAGTGAATAATATGTTAAAGAAAATGTTTAGAATGTGAAATTTTAAACAGAATGAAAACGATCTAACGATGTTTTAAATGTGTTGAGATTCAAAACCATAGATTTCAACATTTATTGTCGAAATAGATGTTTTCGAGAAATAGAAGGAAATGGTGGACTATAACACTGTTGTTATAGTAAATGATTTCCGAAAGGAAATGTTTTGTATAGTATTGGGATCTATATATTTATTTTAATTTCGAATCCCTATACTAGTGATTTTGGGTTGTCGTAACGATGTTTTACGCAACATTCGTTTTGGCCCAAATAAATATGTTTAAGAACATGTTTACCTTAAAGAATGAAATATATACTTAATTTCGACTTAAGTATATTGAATATTTTCCAAGAGTTGAAAATAAAAAGATTTGTGAATTTCTTATTAAATAAGTATGGAAATGTTTTCCAATAAAAAGTGAATATTTTGAGAATTTATCTTTTTGAAGATAAATTGAAATGAATAATTGAAATCGGATATCAGTAGATATTGTGAAATATAAATTCACTAAGGAATTTATAAAAGAAAAGGGGAATTTGTCTAAAAAATAAATATTGATTTATTTTTGAATTGTGAAAATTATTTATCTTGTAAAGATATGAAATTTAGGAAATAAATAATTAGGAAAATTATTTGGAATCTGGTGATGTTGTGCATATCCATTGATAGTTCAATAACCGACTATCAATATTTACCTTTGAAAGGTATTTGTTGTGATTTGTTGAATTTGAATGCCACACTTATTTTTAAATTATTGCGCTCGTTATTCGGATTACCCATTCCGAATAGTGATACGACGTAATGGATAGCATTGAAGATCGGTGTTGAAGACCCGGTATTTGCGAGAGCGATAGGATGACCTGTCGATTGACTCTGCACCGAGTTGCTCCGGTATAGAGTTCTCCATATGTGATGGGAAATCCGATGAGGATTGTGGATATCCGGATTGCAAGGACTTCTTTGTAAGTGCCTTCGGTTCTGTTCGAGCCCGGAACAGACTTGTATGGATTGTATGTCTGATGTTACAAATTGAGATATAAAGCAGATTTCTTTCAAATATATTTCTGTTGGTGGCGGAGAATTTATTCTTTTATCTTAACACCCTTCTCTGAGACGTACGAGCTCAGAGGTTATGTAGTTGAAGGTTATCAGCAATATATCCCAATTTGGTAATGTGACATGCTGAGTGTTGCTGTGAAATGATCATTGTGTTGATTATTTGTGATAGGATCATTTGTTTGATCGTCTATCTTGGTGATCATTTCTATGATCATTTGTTGACCCAAAGCATGGCTTTTGTATAAAGTATGTTTTTGTGGACGTGACTTCGTCGAGCCTCACACCCCGCGAATGGTCAAAACAGGAAAGATGCAGCAAGGTTATGAGGGGTAGCGCCCTTTAGGGTATGTGCATTTCCTTCTGGAAAAGGGTGGTATCATGGTATGGAGCCCAGATACTTACTCATGTTGAAAACACTTTATGATTGTGTGAATTGATTACGAGCGCTCGGTTAAAGGTCCCAAAGGACCGGGGGATGGCATACTCGGTCAGTTGTTACTCAGTTAGGGGTAACCCGGCCTTGTGTTGGTAGAGATCCGGTTTAGTTCTCGGGGATGTCCTTCCAGAGGCATTCTCATGTGGCAATGGGAAGTTCCTTGGCCTGATCATTCGTTGGAAATCCAATTCCCAATACGAAACCCTGTACGGTTTTAGTTGTAGAACCTTCCATTTACTTATGGTGGTCACCACTGTTTAGATGGTAGTTATAGTAGGCATAGTTCGAAATGTCTATGTTGGCTAAGATTTATATTCTACTTTCGAAATAATTTTTTCTACACTATGCACTAATAATAATATCAAATGTTCTTTTTAATGCGTATCAAGCATCTTTGACTATCATAAGGAGAAATCTCCTCTGATTCTGCGTTTGCATTGTGTGTGTGTGGGAGGCCTTATGGTAGTCTCATTTTTAAAAAGCATTGCGAATTGACTTTAAAAATATTCCTCTATTTTGATTTTAAAGATAAATAAACTGTTTTGAGTTCTCACACCAGTCACATGACTGACTCGGAGTTTATTGTTTTCCTTCCTAAACTCTGGGTGCCCACCAATTTCCACACGGGCAGTCAAGAGTTAGGTTTATCAGGATATTCTGGAGTTGCTGGAGGCAAGCTGGATGGCATGGCGTATTATTAGTATATAGTATTTCTTTTCCGCTGTTTGTTGTTGTTGTTGTACACTCTGATGTAATGAAATGTAATATGATGTAATGTAATAACTGATATAGTTCTTTGTTTAAAGATTATTCATTTATCTATTATATGTTGTTCCGCTGCGAATTGTGAGATTCTGTTATTGTTCTGTTGTTTTCTATTCCGTTCTATTTTCTATTTTCTTTTCTCTCTATTTTCTATCCTTTCTCTCTTCTTCTATCCTTTTTCTCCCTCTTTCTTTCTTTTCTTCTTCTTAAACCCTCCGTGTTCGGTTTTCCGGCATTCGATTTCTCGGGATTCGATACAGTGGACGTATTGATGTCGATATTCCGGAGTCGAAGAATCGGGTCCTGACACAACGGGTGTTAACCGTTGCTTTATGTGTGACTTTGGGCATAAAGCAACGGTTTTTAACCGTTTTTTACTGGACATAAAGCAACGTTTTTTGGCCATAAAGCAACGCTTGCACCCGTTGCTTTTCGGACAGAAAGCAACGGTTTATATCCGTTGATTTTTTGCCCATTAAGCAACGGTTTGTAACTGTTGCCTTTTGTACATTAAGCAACGGTTTGTACCCGTTTTCTATTGTCCATAAAGCAATGGTTTATACCCGTTGCCTTTGGCCCAATTTGCAACGGTTTAAACCCGTTGCCTTTGGCCCAATTTGCAACGGTTAATACCCGTTGCCTTTGGCCCAGTTTGCAACGGTTTTGCCTTTGTCCCAATTTGCAATGGTTTATACCCGTTGCCTTTTGGGCATAAAGCAACGGTTTTCTCCCGTCGCTAAATTCAACCACTCCTGTGTTGAAGACGGTTTTTACCCGTTGCTTTTGGACTTAACAACGGTTTTTACCCGTTGTTAATAGCTTATAATGGTGTAGTGTATACAGCAATTATTTAATTAACTGTTTAATTTAGCAGCATATTTCAATTGTCATTTCAAATGAAATAAAAATTTACTAAATAAAAGAATGTTAATTGTGAGTGATTGCTCACCTTTCGAGGCTAGAGAGATAAGTAAATGACACAGACACAGATACACAAACGGAACAGCGACAAGCTAAGAATTGCTACGATAAATCGATATTGAGATGGTAAGTTAAGATGGATAAGAGATTGATGAAACAAGATATATTACATATATATAAATTTTCTATAATCAATTTTTTAAAATGAAATATATATATGTGTGTGTGTGTGTGTGTTTTGAAAACTAAACTCATTCATACATACATATATATATTTATATTTTCAAAAATCAATATTTATCCAAACCCATGCGCATATATATAAATAAAATATATATAAATATTTTAAAATCTATATATATTAAAATAATATCTTTACATATACATATTTAACCATTTATATTTGTTTAAAACACACTTCTCAATGCAAATTGACTACATAAATAAAGAATTATGACTCGCGTATAAAATCAATACATAAACAAACAGGTCATAAAATTTTATATAAACTTTTATATACAACAACATATCATATTAGAAATCAATACCCATGTAAACTTATATAAATATTGCATATGTACAACTAAAGAAGTTAGACACAACTTATATAAACTGACGCATAAAACGAATATATTACAAACTATAACTATATATATAATATACACCTTATACAAAATGTTGTCATAAGTAAGATTCTGGAAATAAATACAAATAAAACTTAATTATAACCACATATCTACAACCTAATAAGAACAGTAGAGATATAATGCATTTTTAAAACCAATAATAAAAACCAATACCTTTCACGCATTATATATATATATATATATATATATATATATATATATATATATATATATATATCATACTATGATATATAACTAATATATATAAACATTCGAACTAAATTTTAAGCAAATATAAACTTATATATGCTTTTATATATACTGTAACTTTTATAAACTCATATATACATACTGTAACTTTTATATATATCCAACATAAAACAACAAACTTATATAACTTTATAAATATACAAAATTCACGGCATATTACAAAGCAATATATATATATATATATATATATAACTATACACACTGAAAAATACTACCATTATATATGTAACATCCTAAAATTTTAAATTTTAAATTCAGTATACTGTTTGAACTTTTAAAATTTAAATTGCAAAGTTTCAAATGAAACAAAATATTATTAAAATTAAATAAAAGAAAGATATATGGGATTAAATAAATATTTGATAGTTTAAGCTTTAAATAATAATAATAATAATAAATAAAACATGTAACAAACAGGAAATTGTATTAAACAATAAAATAAAATATATGTGATGAATTAAATATTAATAGTTAATTTTAAAATGGAAATAAAAATTTAAGGTTTATGTTTGGAATAAAATCATGTAGTTATAAAGAGTCATATGCAAGAATACATATAAGGTTGTATGAAAATTTATAAACTAAGAAACAATAAAATAAAGAGTTGTAGTCAGAACAAAATAAAATTTGATTACAAAAGAAAGGACATACATTTAAATATAAGTATGTAGAAATATAACTAAGAAAAAAATATGTAAAACAAAACCAAATAGTACATATAAAATCAAACAAGGCTTACACAAGAAGATAGATATCTTAAATAAAACAGAAATTAGTGCTTACAAAGAAAAAAATTTGTACTTACAGAAAAAATCAAGCAGCATATATATGTTAACAAAAATGGGGGCATGAGCATTAATGCTATCTACTCTTCTGCATGAACAAAACCATATCAGCCGAAATAATTTTTGGCTTAGTCAACAAAAATAAACAAAACAATAATCTGATCAAAAGAAAAAAAAACACTTGCACCAGTTAAACCTCCCCTTAGTACAAACCCTCTCCTTTATATAAACACATCAATATTCATTTTATTTCATTCATCAGAAACACAACAAAGTCAGGAAGAAGAAAAACTACAAAACATCACCACAAATTTCAAATTTAAATAAAATCTGTTGAAATAAAGGCATCAAACTGCGGTCTTTCAAAATATATATATATATATATATATATATATATATATATATATATATAAAGAAGAAAAGGAGTTCTCTGTTTCAAAATAATATTTAGGTGAGTTAACATATTTTGAAAAGTTTCTAGCATGATTCAAATTGTGCAGATGATTTATAACAAGTATTATGTTATACAGCTATATACAGATGAAAAGTTCATGTTTGTTAATAATGTTTGTTCCGGACATAATTGCCAATCATCATCTATTCTGTTTTTTTAAGATACAAGATTTAATCAAGTAAAACTTTAAATTTCACTTCTTTAATCCCTGATGGATTTCAATTTGCAACAAAAAGGTTAGTTAAACATCATCTATGAATTATATACTGTTTTATGCTTGATTATGAAGAAGTTAACCCTGTAACCAACAATTTACAGTAAAAACAACTTCTTATGATAAATTCAAGTATGTTAAATCGTTGTTTTGATTATATAATTTGAATAATTACACAAAGAGATGATTTTTAAAATTAATATGATGATTTTTATTTAAGTGGTTCAAGAGCAGTTCACGTTTGAACCAATTTTGTTCTTTTTCCAATTACTGATGATTGATCGAATGATAATTGATAAAAATTGGTGTGAAGCTAGCGGGTTGATCCAGGACTTCAGGAAAATTGTCGAAGTATTTTTCTATTGTGTAAATTGATGAGTCGAGTTCAAATTAGGGTTGTAGCCGAGGTTGTTTGCGTGTTTGTAAATGAGGTGATTTCATCACCTCGGAGGCATCGACCTTCGCATGGTTCTGGAGGATGATGGCTTAGTGTGTTGACGAGGTGAGGCCAAAGGCGTGGTGGCTCCGGTGGTCGGTGTGAGGGTGACGATGCGTTTTAGGCTGGGTGTGTTCAAGTTACAGTTTGAACGAATGGTGAATTTCGATTCTATGTTTTTTGTGCCGAATTGAGCCTTGTTTTCGAGCATAGAAGGAATTTGCGACTCGCCACCGAGGTTGGTGTTCGCTAGAGAAACGGCGATGTGTCGTGCATGTACACGGCAGGGAATGGTGTCATCGTTGGGTGAAAGGTGAATGACTCGAGTCAACACTGGAGGAAATGCACGCGTGGCTTCGATATGGAACTCGTGTACGCGAGTATATTTACCTGTTATTTCGTTAGGCTTAATGTAAACTTCAACTGGAAAAAAAAGAGGAAGAAGAGGAAACAGGTACGAGAGGAGGAGAGAAAGAACATGGGGAGAGGACGAGAGGAACTTGAGTTGACTCGAGTGAAAGACTTAGTTTGCTCTGGTTACTTTAAATATGGGTTTGGCCCAAATAAAATTTAAGTTTTACTATTAACAGACTATAGTTTTGTGAAGCAATTAATATGGACTATATTGAATTAAAGGCTTATTACCAATTTTAATTAACTAAGTGCATACTTAATAAACTAATTAATACTTTAAATAATTAAATTTAAAGATAGGAATTGAAGTAAATTAACATTAAATTTTTTAATGTAACAATAAATTGATTTTTAAAGTATAAAGAAGATTTTTAAACAATAATTAAGGTGAATAATTTCTTTTATAAATTAATGGTTTTGAAAATAAATTAAGAATGATTTATAATTTGTAATTAAAAATTGATAAACAATTAAGTGTTTAAAGTTATTTGTAAATTAAGAATTTGTTAATTAGATAAATTAAGTTGATTAATTGGCAGTTAATTAAAATAATCAAATTAAGAAACAATTAATCAAGTTGATTAAGATTTAATTAATTTATCCAAATTAATCATTGACTTTAAATAATCAATAAAATAATTATGTGGTTAGTCTATTAAATCACACTCACATTAATTGAAAATAATTAACTACTGTTGTGCACTAGATTGATATTCTGTTCTGGCTGTGATACTGTGTGATGTAGATTACTCTGTACTGCACTGTGATCTGTGATTTGTTCTGTGTTAATGTGAAAACCCCTTTGCCCGTAAAACATCATTTAAACTTCGATGCGATAAGGAGTCGGAATTCAGTTAGTTATCTGAAACCCACATCGAACCCTGAATGTGAATCTTTGTGATTGATGTATCCACGTGTTTAAAAATTAAACGCTCACTATTCGGTTTAGCCGGTAGAGGACCTTTGTGTCATATAACCCATCCTGAATAGTTATATGTCGAAATGGATAGCATTTGAAGACCGGTGGTGAAAACCGGGTGTCTTCGAAAACGATAGGATAACCTATCGATTGTCTCTGCACTGAGTTGCTCCGGTATAGAGATTCCCTAAGTGATGGGAAGCCCAATCGGGATTGTGGATACCCGGATTTGCAAGGGCTTCTTTCTTTATTGGACGAAGTGCCTTCGGTTCTGTTCGAACCTGGAACAAACTTGTATGGTTGTGTGTTTGACACTACACTTTGAGGGATAAAGCAGATTTCTTTCAAATACGTATCTGTTGGTGGCGGAAATTTTTTTCTCTTAGCTTAACACCCTTCTCTGAGACGTACGAGCTCAGAGGTTATGTAATTGAAAGTTATCAGCGATATACTCTCAATTTGGTACCGTGGCATGCTAAGTGCTGCTGTGTGTTGATGATCATTTGTTGATCATTTGTGATCAATGCATGGCTTTCGTGTAAAGCGTAGCTTTGTGGACGAGACCTCATCGGACCTTACAACCCGGAAATGGTCGAAACAGGAAAGATGCGGCAAGGTTATAAGGGTCGCGCCCTTTAGGGTATGTCATTTTCTTCTGGAAAAAGGTGATGTCATGGTATGGAGCCCAGATATTTACCTGTGTGGTAGCTACAATCTCATTTACTGTGTGGTTGTTGCTTTGTGATAGAGGGCCCTCGGATAAAGGTCCCAAAGGACCGGGGAGTGGCATATTCGTGTAGTAGTTACCTAGTTACAGAGGTAACCCGCCTTATGTTGGCAGAGAGCTGGTTAAGTTCTCGGGACGTCCCGCCAGAGGCGTACCCATGTGGCAGTAGGAAGTTCCTTAGCCTGACCATTTGTTGGAAATCCAATTCACAATACGAACCCAGTACAGTTTTAGTTGTATAACCTTCCATTTACTTATGGTGGTCACCACTGTTTAGATGGTAGCTTTAGTAGGCATAGTTCGGAATGTCTATGCTGGCTAAGATTAATATTATATTTTCGAAATGATTTTCCACACTATGCACTAGTAATAATATCAAAGAACTTTCCTCATATCAAGCATGTTTGACTATCGTAAGAAGAAATCTCCTCCAATTCTGCGATTGCATTGTGTGGGTGGCGGGAGGTCTTATGGTAGTTCCATTTTCCAAAAGCATATCGGATTTTCTTTTATAAATCTAGTTTATTTAAAAGCAACTGTTTTGTTTACTCATACCAGTCCCATGACTGACCCGGAGTTTATTGTTTCTTTTCTAAACTCTGGATGCCCATAATTTCTTCACGGGCAGCCTAGTAGCAGGTTTTTGTGTTCTGGTGTAGCAGTATTTTGGAGCTTTTGCCTTGGGGATATTTTAGAAGATTTTGGGATCTTAGGTGTTAGTTTTTGGGAGTTCGTTATCACTTCAATCCTTTGAAGACTTTTTGGATATATGATCACTATTGTATTATTATGATGTTCATTTGGAGTTGTGGTGTATGTATATTGAAAAAAAAATTACTCTGATGTATTAATGGATATTATGTTGATGTATGCATGATATTCATTTTGTTACCCTGCTTTATATTCATCTGATGTTGTTATAATCTCCGGCGAACAAGATTCGACGTTTGGATTCACGGCATTTGAATACGAGTGTCGTATTCGGTTCTGATTTTCGAAAGTCGAGTCAGGGCCGTCACATGTGGTATCAGAGTTGAAGGTTGAGTAAGAACTTTAGCTACGGAGTATAACACATCAGATGGCTCATTAGAGATAGGGTGAAGTATACCTTAGAATGAGTATAACCAAGACCGAAACTCCAATTTTCTTAGTCTATTTTCTTTTACTGCTGATATTCCTTTAGATATCTCGTCTGTATATCTGAACCAGTTTTCTTACTAATTACAGATAGTAAGAATGAGCGGACGAAGAGGAAGAGTTAGGGGTCAAGGAAGTGCCACAACAACTAACCAAGATCCCCCAACAGTAGTAATAGTAGTACCTATTCAGCAATAGCCGAATCTGGTTGATTTACATAAGAATTTCTCAAGGCTGGGTGGTAAGCCGTTCACCGACAAGGAGTTAATTGTTGAGGCTCAAGAATGGATCGGATCATGTGAGAAAATCTTCAGAGGGCTAAAACTGCAAGACGATCAGAAGCGACTCATAGCTTTTTAGCAACTTCAAAGGGAAGCCTTAGCCAGGTAGGAGACAGTCATTGTAGGCAAACCAGAAGATGAGTTTACTGGGAAAAATTCAAAGAAGTATTTGAGAAGCTCTATCTTCCATCAGCAGGAATTTCTCGAATGTACCAGGAATTCATGGAGTTAAAGCAGAGGAGTTTGTCATTCGAGGAGTGTCTCAACAAATTCAATGAATTGTCTCGTTTTGGTCCCGAATTGGTAAACACGCCTTTAAAGAAGAATGAAATATTTATTCGTGAGATGAATAAGAAATTCCACGAAAGAATGACAGGCCATGTTAAAGAATCCTTTTAAGATTTGGATGATATGGGATACAGATATGCCACACTTGATATGTAGGAAGCCCCAGCTGAGAAAGGAAATTCGGGCAATCAAAATTGGAAGAAGCGAAAATTTGGAGGCAAGAAACAATGGAAAAGCAAGGAGAAAAAGAAGAGCGTTCAGGGAAGTGTAGCAGAGAATGTCACTTGCTATAATTGTCTAGAGAAAGACCACTACTCAAACAGTTGTAAGAAGCTAAAGAGAGATCAATCCGCTTAAGCAAAGCCTAGGAAGTGCTATTACTGTCAGAAATTGGGGTAGGTCTACGCAGTTAAAGACCAAACTACGTCTTCAAAAGCAGAGAAAGCAAAAGGAGTTCTGGAAGGTAACCTCGTTATTTATGATAGCATTGTTAGAGTTCTTTTTGATATGGGCGCTACACATAGTTTTATCTCTCAGCAAACTATAAATGAATTAAATCTTGAACCTGATTTTGTTGATGAGCCTATATGCGCAAAGAATCCAGTTGGAGGTCCCGCGAATATTTATCTTCGATGTAGAGACGTTCCTATCTTATATTCTTGTTGTCAATTTCCTATCAGTCTCTTTGTTCTTGATTTTAACGAGTTTGAAGTCTTACTCGGAATGGATTGGCAAGCAAAGTACGAAGCCAAATTGGATTGCAACAATCGATTGATTTCGATTAAAACCGAATTTGGAGATTTTATCGAGATTTCTTGTGAGGACCCTAGTCCTAAAAGGGAAGAATTGATGTATAACTTGGGTTATCCCGAACCCAGTTTGGTGTCTATACCAATTGTTAGAGATTTTCCGGACGTGTTTAGAGAAGTGAAATGTCTACCTCCACATCGTGAAAAGAATTCAGAATCGACCTAGTGCCCAATGCTCATCCTATCGTTCACGCAAGTCGCAGGATGGCACCTAAGGAAAAGGTTGAATTAGTTTAGCAAACCGATGATCTACTAGCAAAAGGATTAATTCGACCCAGTGTTTCTGAATGGGGCTCAGCAGTAGTATTTGTTGCTAAATCGGACGGATCTTTGAGATTGTGTGTAGATTACCGCGATCTCAATAAGATGACTCTCAAGAATAAATTTCCACTACCCAGAATTGATGATCTATTTGATTAATTGCACGACGCTCGTTTCTTTTCAAAGATGGATCTAGCCCAGGGATTCCATCAACTACGAATCGCCTAATGTAATGACCTGTAAATTTCGATAATTAAACTGGTTAATTTAATAAGATTTTTGTAATTAAATTTAAAAAGAAAAAAAAAGAAAAAAAACCCTTTATAATTTATAATGAAGTGAGTGTTTAAAATGAAATGAAAATAAAAAGGATATAGTAACGGTTGTAAGTTACTATTTAATTGGTCTATTAATGTAGTTATAACAGTTACTTTTGAGTATTAAATTGAATATATGCAAATAAACGTATGGTAATGGAGTGAATTCAACATTATATAAGCAATTCTGATAATTAGTGGGAATAATAAAATTGACTGTAATATAAAGTTAGTGACAACATTTATGCAAGTCACCTTTTTATTTAGGGCTGCTAAACTCAGAGTAGGAAGTCAATTACATTTAAATGTAGGTAAATGTTCGTTAATGTGAGATAGGACTGTAGCTGTAATGTGCGAATGTAAATGAAATGACATAAATGGAAATTTATATTTTATTCATAAGATGAAATAAAGGAATGAGACCAAGTTGAATAAATTGATCTAGGTTTTATTTATGATAAATGTATATATTTGGGAAATTCAATATAATTGAAAATAACAAGTTATTACAAAAGAAAGATGAAATTTGGAATATATATTTTTGTAAGGAAAGATAAACAAATAATAACTAGGTTTATAGAGTGATAACAGATTTAATAAAAGAGTAGAATTGAAGCATGCTAGTTATTGGAAAGTAATTTATTGAAATTTGGATGAATTGGGAATTTTTTTTTTGTATTAGTATATAAACCAATTTTAATATTACCCATAAGAGGATAAGTTAATAGTTGATTCAATAACATGATTGAGAAATCAAATATATGGATTTATTGGGAATTTAAAACTTATACTTTTTGTTTTTGATAAAATACAGCGTTTTACATGCAATAAATTTTTATACTTTTATTACATATTATATTTATATATATATATATATATTATTTTCTTATATCCACGTCTATTTTATCTTTCTGTTTTTATTTTGTCTAGACAATCATGTTTATTTATTGGATTGTTGCTTGTTTATATCATTTATTTATGGCTTGGAAGAAACTAAATGGGTATGCGTTATATTGTCTTAATTGCTTGCCTTTTTAATTGCCTACTCTTTATTTCTTTTAGCTGTCCATTTTCTTTTGGCCGTGTATTGTACTTGCTATTCACGTACAAAACTAATCATTCTCATCTCTCATGCAATTCTAGAAAGAAAGGAAATTTAATACATCAAGCTATTCGTTTATACCCTCTTTCTTTCTTACCTTAGCCCTCCACCTCATTCATAACTGTGTATTTCTTTTTTCCATTCAAATAAAAAGATTTATTTCCCACTTCTCATTTTTATTTGCCTAGTCTCTGTATTATTTTCCTATGTCTATCTCTTGACATTTATTTCTTTATTTATTTTTCTAGACCTTATTTTATCTATTAAATATTTCTTATGTGTATCTTTTATTTAATAGCTTGAAAAAAAAAATTCAATTATACATACGTTACTTTGTTTTAAATTACGCGTACGCTAAATTGTTTATTTCTTACCTTTTTATTTACCAATCTATTTAATTACCATACTTTAGTTATGTATTACTCTTCCTAATCACTCTAAAATCTTCTCCTTATCTCGTTCCTTTTTCATTTGCATATAAGATCAAATTTTTTTTTCTTTTACCTTAACTCATGACCTTTTCAATTCTAGCCTCTTTATTTCTTGCCATTCTTGTAGCCATTCATTTTCCATAACCTTAGCCCTCCACCTCATTCATAACTGTGTATTTCTTTTTGCCATTCAAATAAAAAGTTTTATTTCTCATTTCTCATTTTTATTTGCCTAGTCTCTGTATTATTTTCCTATGTCTATCTCTTGACATTTATTTCTTTATTTATTTGTCTTGACCTTATTTTATCTATTAAATATTTCTTACGTGTATCTTTTATTTAATAGCTTGAAAAAAAATTCAATTATACATACGTTGCTTTGTTTTAAATTACGTATACGCTAAATTGTTTATTTCTTACCTTTTTATCTACTCATCTATTTAATTACCATACTTTAGTTATGTATTACTCTTCCTAATCACTCCAAAATCTTCTCCTTATCTCATTCCTTTTTCATTTGCATGTAAGATTAAATATATATGTTTCTTTTACCTTAACTCATGACCTCTTCAATTCTAGCCTCTTTATTTCTTGCCATTCTTGTAGCCATTCATTTTCCATAACCCTAGCCGCCACTTTTATTATTATTTCATGTGAAAAGTTCTCACCTCACATATTTCATTGGCGTGAAAAAAAATAGGAAGCTCTAATCCCATGGCTTCTTCCACTATCTTCCCCTTCTTCCATCTTGTTTTTGCTTTTGTTCTTCAGGCTATTGCTCGGCCTCCACCACCATGACCACCTCCATAACCTCCTCACTTCCTCCACCGTATGGCCATGAACACCTAGTGGCCATACATTGCCAAAAGTTAATACAAACCCTAACCAAGCCATTTATTGATCACCTTGCGTTGATTTATCAAGGTTATGTCATTTTAATCCCTATCTTTCATTGTTTTATCTATATTCCTTTGTATTGAATCATGTTCTTATGTCGTGATATTTGTTTTCTCTATTTTGTTATGTACAAGATGTGGATCTTGGCTCTCTTTTCACTCAAGTTTGCATCTTGCCTTGTTTTATCAAAAGGTTATGTCCCTTGATTCATATTGTTCATAGTTTGATTCATAATCTTGTATGTTGAATTATACACTTATGTTTGTATGATTGTTTGTATACAAGATTTGGATCTGACTCTTCATCCACTCAAAAGAATATAGTTGTGCCTTGTCGTGACTTTTCGTGCTTTGTGGAGTTTAGATTTGGGTTTGAATTTCAATTCTAGGTGTCAAAGGTGAGTATTCCTCACCAGACAAACATACTTGTATATTTGTGAATTAATCACAAGTGTAATTGTAAACTTATTTTATTTAATTTTATCTGCTTGTGATATTAACTTATGATGTTATACCCCATTATTTAATTGACACACCATCAGTTGTATTATCTATTGTTATATTTTGCAGTTATACTATTTATTATTATTTACTGTTTAAAAATCACACTGCAAGTTCCCTGAAGAAAAAAAAGAGATCATTACAGGCTGAAAAGATAGGCCTGAACGATACTTACTTATTTATTCATTCATTTATTTATTTAGTGATTTATTTAACTTGGGATTACGGGTTTGAAATGATAGAACCTGGGTTTTCTTTGTAAATTGCAGATTGAAATGATACATATCT
Organism: Allium cepa; assembly: GCA_030765085.1. Classification (NCBI taxonomy): domain Eukaryota; kingdom Viridiplantae; phylum Streptophyta; class Magnoliopsida; order Asparagales; family Amaryllidaceae; genus Allium; species Allium cepa. The sequence goes on along the minus strand of CM060945.1, from coordinate 992,203,629 downwards.
GTATCACTTGACCTAGGCTAGAAAACTATATACAGACCCGTGGTTTATATAATATTTTTTTGAAATGTTTTAAAAACATTTTAAATGGAAAATTTATAATATTCTGGTTTAAAATGTATTTAAATGATTTTTATAAAATTTATAATGATTTTTGAATGAGTCAAATGTTAAATAAATGAAGGTTTAAACAAAATTTTGAAATATAACTAATTTTGGGAAATTCTGAATTTTTGTTAAAAGTGAGATTTTATAAAGTAAAATAATTGATAATAAGTTAGATTCTTGGAATTTAAAACTTAATTGTTAAATTAATAATTTAATTAAAGAAATGGGAATTTAACACTTGGATTTAAATAAGAGATTCATAATAAAATTTGATTTTTTTGTATGAAATTTACTTATAAATTCTTAAAAATATGAGTATTGAAATTATGACTTCATCATGTGAAAATATATGATTTGTAAGTTAAATATGATTTAAATAAAAATTTACTTAGTTATGAATTATAGTTAAACCTTGAAAATTTTAAATATAAAGGATATTACAACATTTGTGAACGTTATAGTTAAATTTAAATGAACTTAAAGGCTAATTTGAACAGAAAGCTATTATAGCACTTTATAAGTGCTATAGTTGATAAAGATAACTAAAGTTTAGTTGGAAATAAAGAAATCTATTACAGCGCTTAAATGTTGTCTTCTGTAAATGAACTGTTTAACCTATAACTTTAGGTAGCATTTTATAAGTGCTACAGAAACTGAATTTTTGATTGTTTTAATAAAATTTAATAATCTTTGGGAAAAAGGCTTAAATTTTGGAATTTAATATGTAATTAATAAAAATAAGGAATTGACTTTAAATGGTTTTAAATGGAAGAATTTAACTTTTAAATGCGAGTTGAAAGGCAATTAATTCCTAAATAAATTGAATAGATTTAAATCGTATTTTATATTAAATAAAATGACTGATGTTTAAATAAATGGTGTTTGAAATGATATTATGATATTGAAATGTGTTTGAAATTTATTTTGATTTTTAAAGTATAAATACCATTTTTAAAAGTTGTAACCACGGGTTATAATAACGTTTGGTTGTTAAAGAGACCGGGATCGGATATCTGGCATACTCTATGTCGATACCGAAAACCACTTTGACAACCGTGTACGCGGTGGAGATTCCAGAATGAAGTAGGATGGTGGAGACGTTTCCTTTGAGTAAATACGTGGACCCGACTCCCATGAGTTGGCATAAGGTGGCTAAAACAGGAGCGATCGACGGATTAATGAGGTACCACCTCTGATCGGACGCACTTCTTCGTATGCCATTCTATTACTTTTGCGATTGTATTGGTGCGCACCTTTGATTTTGGAGTGTTGTTCGAGGTAGGCGGTAGCTGCGCGCTACGCGTTACCATCGGTTCGGAAGCATAATTGGTATATCTACCCTAGCATTGCCTAGTTGTGCCGTGTCACCTACCATAGCGAGCCTGTACGAGTTTGGTTTTCTCCCGTAGCCCGTGTGGTATCCTCTGGTGGCTTCCCGATCAGGAGGGACTATGATATTGGATGGACTACTGGGACTATTACCTGTTAAGGTGGAAAATGTAAAGCCTTAATGCTATTTAAAAGTAAGTTTATTTTACTAATAGACACTATTATAATAGCGAAGTATTACTACATAGTAAATAGTTTAACGGATTCTTAGAGGATGGGCGGTCCCAAGCATCCTTTAAGTTACTTGTTCTTTAATACAGTACACTTGAATTAGCTTACACTGTATAAGTATGTATGTCCTGACTTGAGTGTTTATGTTTTATTTTACGCTCCGGTCTGCCTGAGTTGCAGTTCAGTTTCATCCCGGAGCTAGGATTTCTGTAGATCACTTTCAAGCTGCTGGCAAACTTCCTTTCCAGTTCTTTATCTAAAATTTTGAAATCAAGACTAGTGGACATTTGGATTGTTCTACTGATGATTTAAAACTATATTTGGATTAAAGACTATGTAATTTTTATTTGATTGATACTATTTATAGTGGCTTCATGAACCACTAAGTATTTTTAAATTCCGCTGCGAGTATTCTGATTCTGTGTCTGTGATTCTGTGATTATTTATTTACTGTATATTTTGAGATTTGCCAAATTTTATTGACAACGCGGTATTTTGAACAATTCAAGTCCGACATGTGCGGATGCGAATGGTTGAAAATATCGGGTCGTTACATTTGGTATCAGAGGCTTGGCTCTAGGCAAAACTTAGAATATATGGTAAATTTAATTTACAGAATCACTTTCATTCGAGTTTGAATCTCTTCCTTTTCAAATTTTGGAAAATTCCCTGCGGTTCCGAAGTTCATTCGTGTCCCTCACTATTCATTTTCTTTCGATTCTGGAGTATCCCATAACCCCACTTCGGATGATCTTTATTGTGAATTGGCGGTCTCGCCAATATTCTAATAAAGGGGTGAAACTCCTTTACAATTATCATTAATTCACCAGATATTTTTATTTATCCTCGGTTTAGATGCTAGTATCTTAGGTTATTCTGAACTCTATCTCTTCAGATCGAATGTAGATTTACCCTAGAAAATCCACATCGATCTTATTCTTTAGGTCACGGTTGACCCGGTTAAGGTTGCCCGCGATTTATATAAACTTATCTGGTTCCTTATTCTGTTATTTGATCATCGGATCTTCTGATTCCAACTAATCTTTAAATCAAAATTCTTTGATTTTAGTCCTTCAAATTTGAATCTCTATACTTGTTTTGAAAAATTTATTCCTATATTTGGGAAAAATCTAATATTATATATATATAAGTATAATTTTCAGAATTTAACTAGTTGTTTAGAGATAATAGTGTTTGATTTTATTTATGGTTTTGTAAACCATTGGTTTTGTCTTATATAAATAATTGAACTATAAAACATGGTTATAAATTTATTTGGAAACAGAAATGAATTTAAAACAAGAATTTAAGAATTTAATTTCTGATAGTTTCAAACCTTGTGTTTAAAGTCTTAAAAGGATATATTATTATTTAAATATTTTCGAATAGAAATTTGTTTCCAAAGAATTTTAAAGTTTTAAAAATTAGTGCTCTTCTCTTTGTCGCTGGAAAATAATTTCGGTGATGATTACAGCATCATCGACATTCATTTTCGAGTATCGAAGTGAAGAGACCACGCTGTAGTTTTGCTCCAAAAATTTAATTGATTGAATTTCTAAAATATGACTTAATTTATAATATATATATAGATATATGATTTAAATTTGATTTGACATATACTATATGTATGTATTTATTTATCTCTAAAGTGTTTGAAGTTAATTGGAAATTTAATTCGTAAATTTATGTTAAAAGGTGATTCTAATGATAAAATAAAGTCAAATTTTGAATAAATATTTTAACTTGAATAATAGAATTGGAAAAAAAATTACTTGTATAATTGCATGCCAATATAACTTACCTAAATCATTCAGAAATTAACTATGTAATTGGATAATGTACAATATAAAAGGATTTTATAAATAAAATTTGAGTGGTTATAATAAATGTTATACACTGAAAGTTTCAGTTACAAAAAGACAAATAGAGGTAAATAGAATAAAAAAATAATTGAATAATATACAATATCAAATGGTGTTAAAGGAAATTTAGAAATAAATTGGAATAGTTATAATAAATGTAATCTACTTAATATGTGCGATAAGATATATTAAGTAGAATATATTTAATAATAATCTGGAATAAAGAAGAATTAAATTTGTTGAATAAAAGATTATTATTATAAATGACTATACAAATTTATGATTTTAGAAATTGTTAATTTCAAAATAATTGGATAATAAGATAATTAATTTGGAAATAGTTAAGATTGATTTAACTTCAGTAAAAATCAAATGAATTAAATCAATTATTGAATATTAATTAATTTAAATTGAATTTATATGGTTTAAATAAATGATTCCATTTTGAGTTTCAATTTAGTTTTCTTTCACGGTGTTCTATTCTCCTACCTCCTTCCTTTTCGAGGACGAAAAATTTTGAGTGGGGGAGAGTATAATGACCTGTAAATTTCGATAATTAAACTGGTTAATTTAATAAGATTTTTGTAATTAAATTTAAGAAGAAAAAAAAGAAAAAGAAAACCTTTATAATTTATAATGAAGTGAGTGTTTAAAATGAAATGAAAATAAAAAGGATATAGTAACGGTTGTAAGTTACTATTTAATTGGTCTATTAATGTAGTTATAACTGTTACTTTTGAGTATTAAATTGAATACATGCAAATAAACGTATGGTAATGGAGTGAATTCAACATTATATAAGCAATTCTGATAATTAGTGGGAATAATAAACTTGAGTGTAATTTAAAGTTAGTGACAACATTTATGCAAGTCACCTTTTTATTTAGGGCTGCTAAATTCTGAGTAGGAAGTCAATTACATTTAAATGTAGGTAAATGTTCATTAATGTGAGATAGGACTGTAACTGTAATGTGTGAATGTAAATGAAATGACATAAATGGAAATTTATATTTTATTCATAAGATGAAATAAAGGAATGAAAACAAGTTGAATAAATTGATTTAGGTTTTATTTATGATAATTGTATATATTTGGGAAATTCAATATAATTCAAAATAACAAGTTATTACAAAAGAAAGATGAAAATTGGAATATATATTTTTGTAAGGAAAGATAAACAAATAATAACTAGGTTTATAGAGTGATAACAGATTTAATAAAAGAGTAGAATTGAAGCATGGTAGTTATTGGAAAGTAATTTATTGAAATTTGGATGAATTGGGAATTTTTTTTGTATTAGTATATAAACCAATTTTAATATTACCCATAAGAGGATAAGTTAATAGTTGATTCAATAACATGATTGAGAAATCAAATATATGGATTTATTGGGAATTTAAAACTTATACCTTTTGTTTTTGATAAAATACAGTGTTTTACATGCAATAAATTTTTCTACTTTTATTACATATTATATATATATATATATATATATATATATATTATTATTATTTTCTTATATCCACCTCTATTTTATCTTTCTGTTTTTATTTTGTCTAGACAGTCATGTTTATTTATTGGATTGTTGCTTGTTTATATCTTTTATTTATGGCTTGGAAGAAACTCAAAAGGTATGCGTTATATTGTCTTAATTGCTTGCCTTTTTAATTGCCTACTCTTTATTTCTTTTAGCTGTTCATTTTCTTTTGGCCATGTATTGTACTTGCTATTCACGTACAAAGCTAATCATTCTCATCTCTCATGCAATTCTAGAAAGAAAGGAAATTTAATGCATCAAGTTATTCGTTTATACCCTCTTTCTTTCTTACCTTAGCCCTTCACCTCATTCATAACTGTGTATTTCTTTTTTCCATTCAAATAAAAAGATTTATTTCCCACTTCACATTTTTATTTGCCTAGTCTCTGTATTATTTTCCTATGTCTATCTCTTGACATTTATTTCTTTATTTATTTGTCTAGACCTTATTTTATCTATTAAATATTTCTTATGTGTATCTTTTATTTAATAGCTTGGAAAAAAAATTCAATTATACATACGTTACTTTGTTTTAAATTACGCATACGCTAAATTGTTTATTTCTTACCTTTTTATTTACCTATCTATTTAATTACCATACTTTAGTTATGTATTACTCTTCCTAGTCACTCCAAAATCTTCTCCTTATCTCATTCCTTTTTCATTTGCATATAAGATTAAATATATATGTTTCTTTTACCTTAACTCATGACCTTTTCAATTCTAGCCTCTTTATTTCTTTCCATTCTTGTAGCCATTCATTTTCCACAACCTTAGCCCTCCAACTCATTCATAACTGTGTATTTCTTTTTTCCATTCAAATAAAAAGATTTATTTCCCACTTCTCATTTTTATTTGCCTAGTCTCTTTATTATTTTCCTATGTCTATCTCTTGACATTTATTTCTTTATTTATTTGTCTAGACCTTATTTTATCTATTAAATATTTCTTATGTGTATCTTTTATTTAATAGCTTGAAAAAAAATTCAATTATACATACGTTACTTTGTTTTAAATTACGCATACGCTAAATTGTTTATTTCTTACCTTTTTATCTACCTATCTATTTAATTACCACAGTTTAGTTATGTATTACTCTTCCTAATCACTCCAAAATCTTCTCCTTATCTCATTCCTTTTTCATTTGCATATAAGATTAAATATATATGTTTCTTTTACCTTAACTCATGACCTTTTCAATTCTAGCCTCTTTATTTCTTGCCATTCTTGTAGCCATTCATTTTCCATAACCCTAGCCGCCACTTTTATTATTATTTCATGTGAAAAGTTCTCACCTCACATATTTCATTGGCATGAAAAAAAAATAGGAAGCTCTAATCCCATGGCTTCTTCCACTTTCTTCCCCTTCTTCCATCTTGTTTTTGCTTTTGTTCTTCAGGCTATTGCTCGGCCTCCACCACCATGACCACCTCCATAACCTCCTCACTTCCTCCACCGTATGGCCATGACCACCTAGTGGCCATACATTGCCAAAAGTTAATAAAAACCCTAACCAAGCCATGTATTGATCACCTTGCGTTGATTTATCAAGGTTATTTCATTTTAATCCCTATCTTTCATTGTTTTATCTATATTCCTTTGTACTGAATCATGTTCTTATGTCGTGATATTTGTTTTCTTTATTTTGTTATGTACAAGATGTGCATCTTGGCTCTCTTTTCACTCAAATTTGCATCTTGCCTTGTTTTATCAAAAGGTTATGTCCCTTGATTCATATTGTTCATAGTTTGATTCATAATCTTGTATATTGAATTATACACTTATGTTTGTATAATTGTTTGTATACAAGATTTGGATCTGACTCTTCATCCACTCAAAAGAATATAGTTGTGCTTTGTCGTGACTTTTCGTGCTTTGCGGAGTTTAGATTTGGGTTTGAATTTCAATTCTAGCTGTTAAAGGTGAGTATTCCTCACCAAACAAACATACTTATATATTTGTGAATTAATCACAAGTGTAATTGTAAACTTATTTTATTTAATTTTATCTGCTTGTGATATTAACTTATGATGTTAAAACCCATTATTTAATTGACGCATCATCAGTTGTATTATCTATTATTATATTTTGCAGTTATACTATTTATTATTATTTACTGTTTAAAAATCACATTGCAAGTTCCTTGGAAAAAAATTTGATCATTACAGGATAAAATGATAGGCCTGAACATACTTACTTATTTATGCATTCATTTATTTATTTAGTGATTTATTTAACTTGGGATTACGGGTTTGAAATGATAGAACCTGGGTTTTCTTTGTAACTTGCGGATTGAAATGATATATATCCGTATCACTTGACCTAGGCTAGAAAACAATATACAGACCCGTGGTTTATATAATATTTTTCTGAAATGTTTTAAAAACATTTTAAATGGAAAATTTATAATATTCTGGTTTAAAATGTATTTAAATGATTTTTATAAAATTTATAATGATTTTTGAATGAGTCAAATGTTAAATAAATGAATGTTTAAGCAAAATTTTGAAATATAACTTATTTTGGGAAATTCTGAATTTTTGTTAAAAGTGAGATTTTATAAAGTAAAATAATTGATTATAAGTTATATTCTGGGAATTTAAAACTTAATTGTTAAGTTAATAATTTAATTAAAGAAATGGGAATTTAACACTTGGATTTAAATAAGAGATTCATAATAAAATTTATTTTTTGTATGAAATTTACTTATAAATTCATAAAAATATGAGTATTGAAATTATGACTTCATCATGTGAAAATATATGATTTGTAAGTTAAATATGATTTAAATAAAAATTTACTTAGTTATGAAATTATAGTTAAACCTTGAAATTTTAAATATAAAGGATATTACAACATTGTGAATGTTGTAGTTAAATTTAAATAAACTTAAAGGCTAATTTGAACGAAAAGCTATTATAGCACTTTGTAAGTGCTATAGTTGATAAAGATAACTAAAGTTTAGTTGGAAACAAAGAAATCTATTACATCACTTAAATGTTGTCTTCTGTAAATGAACTGTTTAACCTATAACTTTAGGTAGCATTTTATAAGTGCTACGGAAACTGAATTTTTGATTGTTTTAATAAAATTTAATAATCTTTGGGAAAAAGGCTTAAATTTTGGAATTTAATATGTAATTAATAAAAATAAGGAATTGACTTTAAATGGTTTTAAATGGAAGAATTTAACTTTTAAATGTGAGTTGAAAGGCAATTAATTCCTAAATAAATTGAATAGATTTAAATGGTATTTTATATTAAATAAAATGTCTGATGTTTAAATAAATGATGTTTGAAATGATATTATGATATTGAAATGTATTTGAAATTTATTTTGATTTTTAAAGTATAAATACCATTTTTAAAAGTTGTAACCACCGGTAATAATAACGTTTGGTTATTAAAGAGACCGGGATCGGATATCTGGCATACTCTCTGTCGATACCGAAAACCACTTTGACAATCGTGTACGCGGTGGAGATTCCAGAATGAAGTAGGATGGTGGAGACGTTTCCTTTGTGGTAAATGCGTGGACCCGACTCCCGTGAGTTGGCATAAGGTGGCTAAAACAGGAGCGATCGATGGATTAATGAGGTAGCACCTCTGATCGGACACACTTCTTCGTATGCCATTCTATTACTTTTGTGATTGTATTGGTGCGCACCTTTGATTTGGGAGTGTTGTTCGAGGTGGGCGATAGCTGCGCGCTACGCGTTACCATCGATCCGGAAGCGTAATTGGTATATCTACCCTGGCATTGCCTAGTTGTGCCGTGTCACCTACCATAGCGAGCCTTGTACGAGTTTGGTTATCTCCCGTAGCCCGTGTGGTATCCTCTGGTGGCTTCCCGATCAGGAGGGACTATGATATTGGATGGACTACTGGGACTATTACGTGTTAAGGTGGAAAATGTAAAGCCTTAACGCTATTTAAAAGTAAGTTTATTTTACTAATAGACACTATTATAATAGCGAAGTATTACTACATAGTAAATAGTTTAACGGATCCTTAGAGGATGGGCGGTCCCAAGCATCCTTTAAGTTACTTGTTCTTTAATACAGTACACTTGAATTATCTTACACTGTATAAGTATGTATGTCCTGACTCGAGTTTTTATGTTTTATTTTATGCTCGGGTCAGCCTGAGTTGCAATTCAGTTTCATCCCGGAGCTAGGATTTCTGTAGATCACTTTCAAGCTGCTGGCAAACTTCCTTTCCAGTTCTTTATCTAAATTTTTGAAATCAAGACTAGTGGACATTTGGATTGTTTAACTGATGATTTAAAACTATATTTAGATTAAAGACTATGTAATTTTTATTTGATTGAGACTATTTATAGTGGCTTCATGAACCACTAAGTATTTTTAAATTCCGCTGCGAGTATTCTGATTCTGTGTCTGCGATTCTGTGATTATTTATTTACTATATATTTTGAGATTTGCCAAATTTTATTTACAACGTGGTATTTTGAACAATTCAAATCCGACATGTGCGGATTTGAATAGTTGAAAATATCGGGTCGTTACACCTAAGATTGTGTCCATTTGACCGCTTTCAGGGGTCCTAATATGTTCTATGAATGGTTAGTCATGCCTTTCGGGCTAACCAATGCTCCAGCATACTTCATGGATCTCATGACCCGTGTATTCTAGGAAGTATTGAATAAATTTGTGCTCGTGTTTATTGATGATATCTTAATCTATTCCAAGACCGAAGAGGAGCATGCCGAGCACCTTAGAATCGTTTTGGAGATATTGAGGAGAAATATTATATTTGCAAAATTTTCCAAATGTCACTTTTGGGTCAAAGAAGTTAAATCTCTTGGCCATATTGTTAATGAAGAAGGAATTTATGTTGATCCTAGCAAAATTTCCGCTATTCTTGATTGGAGAAGACCTACTACCCCAAAAGAAGTTCGAAGCTGTTTGGGCCAAAATTGGTCACAAACACCCAATATCACGAAAGCACCCGTTTGCGTATTCAACTTGATAATAATCAACGCAGAACTCAGCAACAATCAATATAAAATTCAGCTCTAGGTAACAAATCACAGTAATTCACAAACAACAATCACAAACACAGGATTTATAGTGGTTCGGCGTTCGTGCCTACGTCCACTTTGAAGGATTTCTCTTTATTGCTTTGCTCGATTCAATCGATTACAACGGATTACAATTGATAATAGCCTTGAAATCTGAATACGACAGTGATTCTGGTGAATAGATTTGAATCCGGCAGAGTCTTAGCGTTTAATGGCAGAAGTTCTCGGAAGATCCCCTTTCTGAAGGCTTCAGGGTGCTATTTATAGGCGTTGGAGGCGCAGATCTGGCTGAAACTTCGGGAGACCTCTTCTGGCACGTGAGTGGGCCCACGCGACCGACCCCACCAAGTTTCATCTCGATCTGACATCGATTCGAAGTCATTTCGAACCCATCAAGAAATGGTCCAATCGAGCTGAAACTTGGCAGGAACAATCTTTACCTTGTATAGAAGCTGCTGTGAAAATTTGGTTGCATTTGGATGTGTGGTTGAGGAGATGTGATCGGTTCGAAATGGTGTTTCTCGGTTGGCTGTGGAGTTCGAACCCATCATCTTCGAAACCATGACTTCGAATCCATGGACACACGTGATTCTGCAGTGACGTGGCGCGTGCTCCTCGAATCGATCCTGTTTTGTCTCCGAGTTGACCGCTTCGCACCCATGGATTTCGCCTCGTTCGTATCGTGGGGCGACACGTCATCCAAGTTAGCTGACTTGGTGGGTACGAACAAGTGAATGTCCCTGGGTTCGAATGCGACCATTTCGAACCAAGGTGTACTCGTGGGTTCGAACTCGATCGATTCGAACAAGATCGATTCGAAGCGACTTGGATTCGAAGCTGGTGGACTTGAATGGATTCGAAGATGATGGTTTCGTATGTAATGGAGTCGAAGTACATGATGGCTGCTGGATTCGAGGCACGGCCATGTCTCGTGGGTTCGAACTACTGCTAGGATGATGGGTTCGAACTTCATGGATTCGAAGGAAGGACATCGGTTGGGTTCGGAGTAGATGGTTTCGAAGACGATGGGTTCGAAACAATGAAAGGGTGATGGATTCGAACCGAGCAAGGCCCAACTCTCTCAACTTGAATCCATCATAACTTGGGCAAACGAACTCGGATTGACTTGAAATTTGAAATGACGACTCCTTCGACCTTTCTTGTCATGTTCTATCAATTTCGGCCCTTTCCGGACTCGGACAAAATTCATCGATATCCATAGCAAAGTGAAGTATAATCAATCTCTGAGACGAACTGTCTTTTGTTTTCGATCAATCTTTTGGTATCACGGCTTTGCCAAAAAAGCGGGATAACATTTTGCCCCCCAAAACATGCCTTACGGTAGGAAGGTGTGTTTTGTAATGCTTCGAGTTGGATGTTCGTATCCGATCATCAACCTGCAAAGAACTTGATAGTTTTCATATGGCCTCAAATGACGATCGTTCGGGATCGAGCCATTTGGGATGAAGCGCGGCCGTTCGTGGTCAAGCGCTCAACTTCAAATGACGATCGTTCGTGATCGAGTCATTCGAGGTGAAGTGCGACCGTGCGCGGTCGAGCGTATGAATCCATGCGTCGATCGTTCGAGATCGTATGCTGTTTGAGGTGAATCGAGACCGTTCGCGGTCGATGCCATTCGCGGCAAAGGATGGAATAGGACCGTTCGCGGTCGATGCCGTTCGCGGCAAATGATGGAATAGGACCGTTCGCGGTCGATACTATTCATGGCAAAAGATTGAATGGGACCGTTCGCGGTCGATGCCGTTCGCGGCAATTGATGATCGTTCGCGACCAAGTGCCGTTCAAGGCGAATGGTGACCGTTCGAGGTCGGATTTTACAATTAGTGAACCATGACCGTTCGCGGTCGGTGCCTTTCAAGGCAGAAAGTGATCGTTCGCGATCGTGTGCCGTTCGAGGCGAATTTGTGACCGTTCGCGGTCGGGTGTTGGACCTCAAGTGACGACCGTTCGCGATCAAGCCATTTGAGGTGTGGTGAGTTGTGACTGTTCGAAGTCGAGTGCCGTTCGAGGCGAACTGTGTGCCCGGGAGGGCTTGATGTTATCGATGCCAGGGTCACGTTCGGGTGAGATCCTGGATCGTTTGTCAGAGCGGTTCATCGCCATCTCAGAGCATGCCTAAGGATCGTTCGCGACCCCGTACATGTGTAAGTAGCTTAGCCATTCCAGAGTTATCAGAATCAAATATCTATTACACGGATGAGTTTTCAAAACAGAAATGTCCAAACAAACAGAGTCTAAATGTTCAAATTGAAATGATATGAAAGCAAAGCACGGATGTCGAAGCGTAAGTTCCCACTACGAAACGGTCAATGATCATTCAGAGCATGCCTGGAGATCGTTCGCGATCTCGCACATGTGTAAATGATTTAATTGCGTTAGTGGAAGCTTACAACTTGTTCATCGTTATCTCACTCAATTGATAACCAAACGGTGCCTTGATTCAGGATCGCCTCTAGCTGATGTGGACGGTGGTCGTTCTGGTTCCGCCACAGGAGCTCGCCTCCTTACATATTGAAGGAGCATACCGTTCCTGATATGCCCTTCCACCTCGTCCTTCAGGTGCCTACAATCGTTAGTGTTATGACCATTTAATTCATGGAATACACAGAACTTATCTGATTTCCTTTCGTCAGAGGTAGGGTCCCTTCGCATCGGCCTTCGATACGGAATCTGCTCTTTGGTATCCTGATAAATTCGTTCTAGGCTCTCGTTCAGCTCAGTGTAGGTGGTGAATCGCGGCTCCCTCCATTGCCGCTTTGATCTATCTCCGTTATTCTCAATCTTTCTTTTACCTTTATCCTTGTCCGAGTCCCTTCTAGGGGGCTTTTCATCTTTGAGTGCATAAACTTCTATCCCATCTCCTTCTTCTCTTTCTGCATTCGCATCCTCTAATCGTAAAAACTTTTCCGCCTCATGATAGAATTCTCCCAGATCTACGGGTGGATCTTTAGTTAATGAATTTTTGAACTCCGTTCCGTCTGCTATTCCGGACACAGCCGCCATCATAACCATGGATGGATCCGGTCTATCCACGGAAGCTGCCGCCGCATTGAACCGTGTCAGGAAACTTCTCAATGTTTCTCCAGCCCTCTGTTTTAAAGTTGCTAACGTCATCACATTCTTGGGTCTTGTAATGTGAACCCTGAATTGCCTCATAAATCTCTCAGTTAAATCATTCCATGTTCCAATGGATCCACTATCTAGTTGCTTGAACCATAACGCCGCAATATCCGCCAAGTACAGTGGAAAGCACCGGGCCATAACCTCCTCTGATGCCCCCAGCACTTCCATATGCCTCATATATTTTGTCAGATGGACCGTGGGGTCCGTCCTCCCGTCATACATATCCAGCGATGGTAATTTGAAATCCGGTGGGTTTCTAGCTCGTCTAATTGCCGGAGTGAAAGGACTCCTATTAACATCCTCTAGGTCTTTGTTCACCAAGCCTCCTCTCATTGCTCGCCTAACCATCTATGCCAACTTGTCGGTGTCTCCGAGATGTAACCTTCATTCGTTACTTTCATCCTACCCCCCGAGTTCACGAGGGAACTCTGAAATCTGCCCCCTTGACTGGGCGTTCATTCCTCTGCTGTCTCCAGGTTGCGCAGATACTCCTCTTTCTCCCTCCGAAATTGGACCAACATTCTCCATGGGTGTGCCCCCTAATCCGGGTGCGACGCCGGATGGTCCTGCTTCGTTCTGGACTCCATTGGCTCCTCTATTCTGTGCTCCAAGCTGTCCTATCTGTTGAAATAAACTATGGATCAACTCCTCTTGCTTCTTCATCATCGTCTCCATCTCGTCCCTAGTGATGTAGATCGATGGTTGATTCGCTCCTGAGGAAGCCTCCTGACTCCCCTGCTGTTCACTCCTCTCTGGCCTTGGCCTTCTACTCGATTGTCTCGTCATAATTTCTCAAATCCAAACTTTCAAACTTTCTCTGAATCAATTATCAACTGATAGAACCCCTGAGTTCAGTTTCTCGGTGGAATCACCAAAATGTTTGGGCCAAAATTGGTCACAAACACCCAATATCACGAAAGCAACTGTTTGCGTATTCAACTTGATAATAATCAACGCAGAACTCAGCAACAATCAATATAAAATTCAGCTCTAGGTAACAAATCACAGTAATTCACAAACAACAATCACAAACACAGGATTTATAGTGGTTCGGCGTTCGTGCCTACGTCCACTTTGAAGGATTTCTCTTTATTGCTTTGCTCGATTCAATCGATTACAACGGATTACAATTGATAATAGCCTTGAAATCTGAATACGACAGTGATTCTGGTGAATAGATTTGAATCCGGCAGAGTCTCAGCGTTTAATGGTAGAAGTTCTCGGAAGATCCCCTTTCTGAAGGCTTCAGGGTGCTATTTATAGGCGTTGGAGGCCCAGATCTGGCTGAAACTTCGGGAGACCTCTTCTGGCACGTGAGTGGGCCCACGCGACCGACCCCACCAAGTTTCATCTCGATCTGACATCGATTCGAAGTCATTTCGAACCCATCAAGAAATGGTCCAATCGAGCTGAAACTTGGCAGGAACAATCTTTACCTTGTATAGAAGCTGCTGTGAAAATTTGGTTGCATTTGGATGTGTGGTTGAGGAGATGTGATCGGTTCGAAATGGTGTTTCTCGGTTGGCTGTGGAGTTCGAACCCATCATCTTCGAAACCATGACTTCGAATCCATGGACACGCGTGATTCTGCAGTGATGTGGCGCGTGCTCCTCGAATCGATCCTGTTTTGTCTCCGAGTTGACCGCTTCACACCCATGGATTTTGCCTCGTTCGTATCGTGGGGCGACACTTCATCCAAGTTAGCTGACTTGGTGGGTACGAACAAGTGAATGTCCCTGGGTTCGAATGCGACCGTTTCGAACCAAGGTGTACTCATGGGTTCGAACTCGATCGATTCGAACAAGATCGATTCGAAGCGACTTGGATTCGAAGCTGGTGGGCTTGAATGGATTCGAAGATGATGGTTTCGAATGTAATGGAGTCGAAGCACATGATGGCTGCTGGATTCGAGGCACGGCCATGTCTCGTGGGTTCGAACTACTACTAGGATGATGGGTTCGAACTTCATGGATTCGAAGGAAGGACATCGGTTGGGTTCGGAGTAGATGGTTTCGAAGACGATGGGTTCGAAACAATGAAAGGGTGATGGATTCGAACCGAGCAAGGCCCAACTCTCTCAACTTGAATCCATCATAACTTGGGCAAACGAACTCGGATTGACTTGAAATTTGAAATGACGACTCCTTCGACCTTTCTTGTCATGTTCTATCAATTTCGGCCCGTTCCGGACTCGGACAAAATTCATCGATATCCATAGCAAAGTGAAGTATAATCAATCTCTGAGAAGAACTGTCTTTTGTTTTCGATCAATCTTTTGGTATCACGGCATTGCCAAAAAAGCGGGATAACAGAAGCTTTTTGGTTCAGCAGGCTATTGCTGGAAGTTCGTTCAGGACTTTTCTATGATAGCTAGTCCGTTGACTAAGTTAACGATGAAAGATGTAAAGTTCAATTGGACTCCGAAATGCGATGAAGATTTTCAGGAATTGAAGAAGAGATTAACCACTGCTCCTGTTCTCGCTATTATAAACGGGAATCAGGGACTATCTGTTTATACCGACGCTTGTGGTGACGGGGTAGATGCAGTATTGATGCAAAATGGGAAGGTAATTGCCTACGTGAGTAGACAATTACGTTCGCACGAGAGAAACTACCCAACACATGATTTGGAGCTATTGCTGTTGTTTTCGCCTTAAAAATCTGGCGACATTATCTTCTGGGTAAGAATCTTTTCAGCTTTCTTAACAATTTACGAAATTAACTTAACTTAAACAATATACTTAATGAACTCTTCTTTCTCTAGGTGAAAATTTTGAATTATTCACCGACCACAAATCTTTGAAATATCTCTTTACCCAGAAGGATCTAAATCTGCGACAATAACGTTGGTTGGAATTTCTGGCATCCTATGACCTGGATATTCTGTATACACCGGGAAAGGCCAATGTAGTTGCCGATGCCTTGAGTAGGAAGCATGCTATTCTTGCTCATCTGGTCATCGCTCCTACTCTTCTTAAAAGGATTGCGAGACAGCATTATGAAGATGAGTTTCTTCGAGGAATTTATAAAAGGATATGCCAAGGAGAAGACACT
The DNA here is from genome assembly GCA_030765085.1 of Allium cepa. Taxonomy (NCBI): domain Eukaryota; kingdom Viridiplantae; phylum Streptophyta; class Magnoliopsida; order Asparagales; family Amaryllidaceae; genus Allium; species Allium cepa. Next base: position 992,187,324 of record CM060945.1, on the reverse strand, counting down.
AGTTTTGAGATGGATAATAGAGAAGTTCTAAGATTAAAAGGCAGAATTTGTGTCCCTGACATTCCGGAACTGTAACGTGAAGTTTTAGATGAATGCCACAAGTCCAAACTTTGCATCCACCGAGGAGTTAATAAAATGTATCGAGATATTAAAAGAACTTTGTAGTGGAAGACAATGAAAAGAGACATATCCATATATGTGAGTGGCTGTGCTACTTATCAACAAATTAAAAGCGACCAATAGAAAGTGGCAGGTTTACTTCAGCCATTGGAAGTACCAAAATGGAAATCGGATCATGTATCGATGGATTTCATCAACGGATTTCCACGAACCAGGAAGGGAATGAAGCAATTTGGGTTATAGTGGACCGTCTAACCAAAATTGCTCACTTCATTCCAGTGAAATCCAATTGGACTGTAGCAAGCTTAGCAGGGCTATATATAAAGAAAAATTTTCGTCTCCATGGTATTCCTGCAGCACAGTGAGTGATCGTGACCCGATCTTCACTAGTAGATTTTGGGAGGCATTCCAAGACGCTTTGGGAATAAGATTGAATCTCAGCACTGCTTATCACCCACAGTCTGATGGGCAGACTGAGAGAATTAACAGAATCCTAGAAGGCCTTTTGCGTGCTTGCATTCTCGACTTTGGTGGTTCTTGGGAGGACCATTTGCATCTGGTCGAATTTTCATATAACAACAGCTATCAGGCCAGTATCGAAATGGCTCCTTTCGAAGCTTTATATGGTCGTCCATGTCGATCACCTGCATGCTGGATTGAATTATTTGATAGACTCGTCCTTGGACCACATATGATTAAAGAAGCCATGGAGAATGTAGATTTTATACGAAAGAAATTGAAAGCAGCTCAAAGTCGTCAGAAGAGCTATTATGACCATCGAAGAAGAGATTTGGAATTTCAAGTTGGAGATTCTGTATTTCTAAAAGTATCTCTGATGCGGGATGTATTGAGATTTGGGAAAACTGGAAAGCTAGCACAACGTTATATTGGTCCTTTTCCTATTTTAGAGAGGATCGGTCCTCTAGCATATCGAATGCAGCTACACAGCTCGTTGTATGGTGTGCATAATGTGTTCCATGTTTCTAGTCTTAGAAAGTATGTGCACGACCCAAATAGTATTATTGAGGAGGCAGCTCAGCAGGATCTTGGGATCACTCCCAACTTGACAGTTAGAAGATATCCGATTAAGATCGTAGATCATGATGAAAAGCGGTTGAGAAACAAAGTTGTGAAACTCGTTAAAGTACAGTGGAGTGGCGATCTAAAGGTCTGTACTTGGGAAACCGAAGATAATATGCAGAAATCATATCCCAACTGCAGAGTTGACATCTCCGCTTAAACTGGTAAGCCATTCCCTTATTTTTCTGAATTCGTAAATTCTTTGTTGCTTTTTTCTCTCTTCTAAATTTCGAGGACGAATTTTTTTAAAGGGGGATATTTGTAACATTCCAAAATTTTGAATTTTAAATTCAGTAAATTGTTTGAACTTTTAAAATTTAAATTGAAAAGTTTCAAAAGAAATAAAATATTATTAAATTTAAATAAAAGAAAGATATATGGGATTAAATAAATATTTTATAGTTCAAGCTTTAAATAATAATAATAATGAATAAAATATGTAACAAACAGGAAATTGTATTAAATAATGAAATAAAATATATGTGATGAATTAAATGTTAATAGTTAACTTTAAAATAGAAATAAAAATTTAAGGTTTATGTTTGGAATAAAATTATGTAGTTATAAAGAGTCATATGCAAGAATACATATAAGGTTGTATGAAAATTTATAAACTGAGAAACAATAAAATAAAGAGTTGTAGTCAGAAAAAAACAAAATTTGTTTACAAAAGAAAGGACATACATTTAAATATATGTATGTAGAAATATAAACAAGAAAAAAAATCTGTAAAACAAAACCAAATAGTACATATAAAATCAAACAAGGCTTATACAAGAAGATAGATGTCTTAAATAAAACAAAAATTAGTACTTACAAAGAAAAAAATTTGTACTTACAGAAAAAAAATCAAGCAGCATATATATGTTAACAAAAATGGGGGCATGAGCAATTAATGCTATCTACTCTTCAGCATGAACAAAATCATATCAGCCGAAATAATTTTTGGCTTAGTCAACAAAAATAAACAAAACAATAATCTGATCAAAATAAAAAAAACACTTGCACCAGTTAAACCTCCCCTTAGTACAAACCCTCTCCTTTATATAAACACATCCATATTCATTTTATTTCATTCATCAAAAACACAACAAAGTCAGAAAGAAGAAAAATTACAAAACATCACCATAAATTTCAAATTTAAATACAATCTGCTGAAAAAAAGGCATCAAACTGCAGTCTTTCAAAATAAATAAATAAAAGAAAAGGGCTTCACTGTTTCAAAATAATATTCAGGTGAGTGAACATATTTTGAAAAGTTTCAAGCATGATTCAAATTGTGCAGCTGATTTATAACAAGTATTATGTTATACAGCTATATACAGATGAAAAGTTCATGTTTGTTAATTATGTTTGTTCTGGACATAATTGTCAATCATCATCTGTTCTGTTTTTTTAAGATACAAGATTTAATCAAGTAAAACTTTAAATTTCACTTCTTTAATCCCTGATGGATTTCAATTTGCAACAGATAGGTTAGTTAATCATCATTTATGAATTATATACTGCTTTATGCTTGATTATGAAGAAGTTAACCTGTAACCAACAATTTACAGTAAAAACAACTTCTTATGGTAAATTCAAGTATGTTAAATCGTTGTTTTGATTATATAATTTGAATAATCACACAAAGAGATGATTTGTAAAATTAATATGATGATTTTAATTTAGGTAGTTCAAGAGCAGTTCACGTTTGAACCAATTTTGTTCTTTTTCCAATTACTGATGATTGATCGAATGATAATTGATAAAAATTGGTGTGAAGCTAGCATGTTGATCCAGGACTTCAGGAAAATTGTCGAAGAATTTTTCTATTGTGTAAATTGATGAGTCGATTTTAAATTAGGATTGCAGCCGAGGTTGTTTGCGTGTCTGTAAATGAGGTGATTTCATCACCTCGAAGGCATCAAGCTTCGCATGGTTCTGGAGGATAATGGCTTGGTGTGTTGACGAGGTGAGGCCAAAGGCACGGTGGCTCCGATGGTCGGTGTGAGGGTGACGAGGCGTTTTAGGCTGGGTGTGTTCGAGTTACAGTTCGAACGAATGGTGAATTTTGATTCTAAGTTTTTTTGTGTCGAATCGAGCCTTGATTCCGAGAGTAGAAGGAATTTGCGACCCGCCGCCGAGGTTGGTGTTCGCCGGAGCAACGGCGACGTGCCGTGCATGTACACGGCCGGGAATGGTGTCAGCGTTGGGTGAAAGGGTGAATGACTCGAGTCAACACTCGAGGAAATGCATGCGTGGCTTCGATATGGAACTCGTGTACGCAAGTATATTTACCTATTATTTCATTAGGCTTAATGTAAACTTCAACTGGAAAAAAAAGAGGAAGAAGAGGAAACAGGTACGAGAGGAGGATAGAAAGAACATGGGGAGAGGACAAGAGGAACTCGAGTTGACTCGTGAAAGACCTGGTTTGCTCGAGTTACTTTAAATATGGGTTTGGCCCAAATAAAATTTAAGTTTTACTGTTAACAGACTATAGTTTTATGAAGCAACTAATATGGACTATATTGAATTAAAGGCTTATTACCAATTTTAATTAACTAAGTGGATACTTAATAAACTAATTAATATTTAAATAATTAAATTTAAAGATAGGAGCTGAAGTAAATTAACATTAAAACTTTTAATGTAACAATAAATTGATTTTTAAAGTATAAAGAAGATTTTTAAACGATAATTAAGGTGAATAATTTCTTTTACAAATTAATGGTTTTGAAAAGTAATTAAGAATGATTTGTAATTTGTAATTAAAAATTGATAAACAATTAAGTGTTTAAATTTATTTGTAAATTAAGAATTTGTTAATTAGATAAATTAGGTTGATTAATTGGCAGTTAATTAAAATAATTAAATTAAGAAACAATTAATCAAGTTGATTAAGATTTAATTAATTTATCCAAATTAATCATTGACTTTAAATAATCAATAAAAATAATTATGTGGTTAATCTATTAAATCACACTCACATTAATTGAAAATAATTAACTACTGTTGTGCACTAGATTGATATTCTGTTTTGGTTGTGATACTATGATGTAGATTACTATGTACTGCACTGTGATCTGTGATTTGTTCTATGTTGATGTGAAAACCCCTTTGCCCGTAAAACGACATTTAAACTTCGATGCGACAGGGAGTCAGATTTCAGTTAGTTATCCGAAACCCACATCGAACCCTGAATGTGAATCTTTGTGATTGATGTATCCACGTGTTTTAAAAATTAAACGCTCACTATTCGTTTTAGCCGGGAGAGGACCTTTGTGTCATATAGCCCATTCCGAATAGTGATACGTCGAAATGGATAGCATTTGAAGACCGGTGGTGAAGACCAGGTGTCTTCGAAAACTATAGGATAACCTATCGATTGTCTCTGCACTGAGTTGCTCCAGTATAGAGATTCCCTAAGTGATGGGAAGTCCGATCGGGATTGTGGATACCCATATTTTTAAGGGCTTCTTCCTTTATTGGACGAAGTGCCTTAGCTTCTGTTCGAACCCGGAAAAGACTTGTATGGTTGTGTGTCGGACACTACACTTTAAGGGATCAAGCTGATTTCTTTCATATAGGTATCTAATGGTGGCGGAGAATTTATTCTCTTAGCTTAACACTCTTCTCTCAGACGTACGAGATCAGAGGTTATGTAATTGAAGGTTATCAGCGATATACTCCCAATTTGGTAGTGTGGCACACTAAGTGGTGCAGTGTGTCGATGATCATTTGTTGATCATTTGTGATCAAAGCATGGCTTTCGTATAAAGCATAGCTTTGTGGACGAGACCTCATCGACCTCACAACCCGAAAATGGTCGAAATAGGAAAGACGTGGCAAAGTTATGAGGGTCGCGCCCTTTAAGGTATGTCATTTCCTTCTGGAAAAAGGTGATGTCATGGTATGGAGCCTAGATATTTATCTGTGTGGTAGCTCCAATGTCATTTACTGTGTGGTTGTTGATTTGTGATAGAAGGCCCTCGGATAAAGGTCCCAAAGGACCGGGGAGTGGCATATTCGTGTAGTAGTTACCTAGTTACAGAGGTAACCCGGCCTTGTCTTCGCAGAGAGCTGGTTATGTTCTCGGGACGTCCCACCAGAGGCGTACCCATGTGGCAATAGAAAGTTCCTTAGACTGACCATTTGTTGGAAATCCAATTCCCAGTACGAACCCAGTACGGTTTTAGTTGTATAACCTGCCATTTACTTATGGTGGTCACCACTATTTAGATGGTAGCTATAGTAGGATAGTTCGTAATGTCTATGCTGGCTAAGAATAATATTATATTTTCGAAATGATTTTCCACACTATGCACTAGTAATAATATCAAAGAACTTTCCTCATATCAAGCATGTTTGACTATCATAAGAAGAAATCTCCTCCAATTCTGCAATTGCATTGTGTGTGTGGCGGGAGGTCTTATGGTAGTTTCATTTTCCAAAAGCATATCGGATTTTCTTTTACAAATCTAGTTTATTTAAAAACAACTTTTTTGTTTACTCATACCAGTCCCATGACTGCTTGGAATTCATTGTTTCCTTTCTAAACTCTGGGTGTCCATAATTTCTTCACGGGCAGCCTAGTAGCAGGTTATCGTGTTCTGGTGTAGCATTGTTTTGGAGTTTTTGCCTCGGGGATATTTTAGAAGCTTTTGGGATCTTAGGTGTTATTTTTTGGGAGTTCGTTATCACTTCAATCCTTTGAAGACTTTTTGGATATATGATCACTGTTGTATTATTATGATGTTCATTTGGAGTTGTGGTGTATGTATATTGAAAAAAAATTACTTTGATGTACTAATGGATATTAAGTTGATGTATGCATGATATTCATTTTGTTCCACTGTTTTATATTCATCTGATTGTTATAAGCTTCGGCGAACCAGATTCGACGTTTGGATCTGCGACATTTGAATACGAGTGTCGTATTCGGTGCTGATTTTCGAAAGTTGAGTCAGGGCTGTCACAATATATATATTAGAATTATATATACACATACCTTTAATCGTGGGATGGGAGGCCAAGCAGCTCGGGTGCTACGCGTGGAAGATGGCAAGGGGAAAAGGTAGGATCAAGGGAGGAACTTAGCTGCTGAGTTGATAAAGAGGAGGAGAGGAGGAGATGAAGGCGGCTATGGGTGCTCTCTGGTGGTGGAATGGTGAAGTGGTGAGGTCGAGATTGGTGGTGATGATGGAGTGAGAGGGGTGATCGGGAAGTTGCATGGGTGATGGCCGAATGGCTAGGAAGGATAGAGGAAAGTGACTGGGACGGAGGAGCTGGCTTCGGTGGTGGGTGGTGAGAGCACGGGTAATGGAGAGGAGATGCGGGCTCATGGGCTTGGCTGGCTTCATGCAAAAGAAGAAGGGGAAGAATGGGTGGACGAGCAAAGAAAACGTGTATTATAATATATATAATTTCTTTCATATTATTTTCTCAAATCTGTAAAAGAGTAGCAGGTTTCAAAGCGAAATGAATATGAGCAGGTTTCAAGGTAATAGATAGAGCAACAGTTTCAAATAAATATATGTGTCTCGGCTTGCAACAGAAAGGGGCGTGTCCACTTACATCATATATATATTAAATGACGTGAATATCAGAGGACAAGAGTTGAATTCTGTAATTATTAAAGCAAACAGCTACTTGGTTGTCTCAGGGACAACGAAAAGATACCAGGATAAGAACACGAACGGGTACCGATATGGCGAGCCATTCTGTAGTTTACGCCGCGTACCGGACAACGAAACGTACGAATGAATATACTATAGAGATCAGCCCGACAAGACGGACAGAATGGTACACAGATATCAGCGATACGACCATCATATCAAAAGCCGATATTTGGTACCGAAAATGTCGCTAAAACGCGGAGAATAAGATAAACGGAGCAATAACAGTCCAAATTTGACAAAAAGAAATATGACATCTCACTCTGAAGATGATTTACAAATTCATTATATAAAAATATTCAGGTTTTGAAAAAATATTTTATTATCATCAATTTTTAACCGATATAAATTTAAATAAAATTACACAACAAAACTAACTTCCATATTTTCTGATGAAAATTTACAGTTTGCTATATTTAAATAGATGTACTCTAAATAATAAATTTTTATCTCAAAATTTAATTGTTTAAAATTTCACAAAATTTCAGTTAATTTCGTTATAAAATCATTAAAATTTAGTAATCATCACATATCACTTATTCCAAAATAATATATCCCGAACCATTGAAAAACAGTAATATCACTATAAAACTATAATCCATAGCATACCTATTTGTCGAGCAAACAACGATTAATTTATGAAACCAAAAGCAGTAGCTATTGCTTCCATAACCTGTATTTCACTTATATAATCCAAAAGAGTTAATAATTACATAAAAGAGAATATTTATGTTATCTCCATTAGTCATAACAAAATCAACTCAACATACGATAGTAACAAGCAACAGAACCATACAATCATCACATGCAATCAAAACAATCCACCATCCCTCTATAGCAATCAAAACAAAGGGTTTGTTCGGGTTTCGAAACTTTCAATCGTATAAAAATGGTAAATAAACTACTAAGTAAACCATACACTCAACAGTCGTAGATAATATTTTGTAGATTATTTATACATCTCTATACAAAATAGAAGTATCCTTTCCCAGCTAATCCATAAGCCAAACAACAATAATTTCCAATAATATTTAAGTTTTATTCTTATTACTCTTTTTTGTTCACATTATTTACTGTTTATTTTCATTTATTCATACAATGCTTGTTCAATTACTTGACATTTATCACTTACAAAATTCATTTTCTTTTCATTACCTTACATTCATTGCTTACATAAGTTATTTTCATTTCAATTATTAGATTATTCGTTATTATGCAAGTCTCTTTACGATTTAATTCACAATTAATAGATTATTTCCTTTTCACATTTATTCTTCTATATATAGTGTTATTGAATATTAAATCCATTTCTAAATCATTTCAATGTTTTTTGATGTTATAACCATTCAATTAATATAGTACTCATTTTAATTATAAATGGCTTCAATATTAATTTAAGTTTGTAATTATTTACTTACAGTATTCACCTTAACTATTCAATCTGATTATAGATAGCTCAAATGTTAACTTAAGCTTATAACCATTTTTCTTGCATTATTCACTTTTATTACCTTTAATTAGTAGCATTTCAAACTATTAACTTTAGTTTATAACAATTTATAATGTTAGAATTCTTATTTATAGAAGTAATTCCATTGAAAACTCCCATTTTTCCAAATTTTACTTGTATAATGTTCTATTACATATTCTTATTAACATTAAAAGTTTTAACACTTTGTTAAGTTATATATATGTCTTAAGAATGCAATTGAAAGTTACACAAGTTCATCTTGTTCAGTTTTTTTCTTAAAGTTCAATAATTCATCTTCTAAATTTTCAACATTCTTAAGTTTACAAGTTTCCAATTTATCATATACACCATTAGTCACTTATCATCTAATTCCTTATATTTTTCTTCATTCTAGAAACTTCCAGTTATTAAAATAATTAGGATTTCATTCATTTCAATAAATGAAAACTACTAATTATCAAAAAAGTAAAGAACTAAACTCCGGGTTCATTTTAGTCACTTAGAAAATAATATAGACATACATACATATATATATATATATATATATCCTTTATAAATCAAATAATTTTAGAAATTCAAAATGTTTTATTCATCGAAAAAGATATGTAGTAAAACTACTACAGCAGTCTCCCTACTTTAAAACTCGAAAAAGAATGTCGATGTCGCGTGCACTCGTCACCAAAGTTATTTTCCAGCGACTGAGAGCGGAGTACAAAGCTTATTTCCTTTAAAATTTCTTTTTAAAACCTTCTTTTAAATCACATTGAAATATTTATATCGAAAATACTTTCAAATAATACTAATATTATATACCAAAATCTTTCGAAAGAAATTTTCAAAATCCCGAAACTTAAGTTCTAAATTTCTAATTTATATTTACATTATTTGTAAATCCTATTTTACAATCAATGTTTATAAAATTCCACTACCTGATAAACAACATATTACATCCAACTATATCATTTACAAAATTTATCTATACAAAATATACTAGGTAAAATTATTCATTTACCTATATTTCAAAACAAATATTGTGTCCGTCTATCCTATTTAGTGTTTAGAAATACCTATCAATGCCATAGCGTGCTATGTACCGACTGAAATTTATAAATACTAAGTAGAACAAATTAACATAATACAAAAACCTTTTATAACACTAACAAATAAGCTCTCTTGCATATATGCACTCAACGACTCATTCTAGGGTATTACTAGCCTATTTCTAATTAGTCAGACCCCATGAAGCTAAGGTTATCGCTAAACCAAAGCTCTGATACCAACTGTAATGACCTACCTTTTTGGATGGTTTAAGTCGACGACAAACCACACACGTTAGATTCAAACCAATAAAAAGGGCAGATTATTATAGGGTAAACAATAAAAAGTAGAGAAAGAAAGAAAAAGAAATACAGAATCTCAGAGCGGAATGACAAAATAAAATAATCAAATAAACATTTCATGAAGCAGTTTACAAATAACATTGATCAAAACCTTTATAATACAGATCGGAGTAACATAAAAAAGAATAAATAATAAATAAATGTAGCGGAACAACATGATGTATTGGAATAAATTTAATAAATAATATTAGTACAAACTCTTTGTCTTCATCCGCCAGAAAGCAGTCGTCGATGAACTAAAAAGCTCAGACTGACCTGAGCGAAATGAAAAGACAAAATACTCGAGTCATAACTAAAGATCTTATGTAAGTTAAATCAACAGTACATAAATATAAGTGTAATGGCGTCGGAGATGTTTATGGGGTTTGGCATCTCCTATCCAGTGTCAACATGAGTGCAATAACTTAAGAGATGTTCGAGATTCACATCTCCTAAGGATCCATTAAACTATCTACTATGTAGTACAATATGCTATTATAATAGTGTCTACAGTAAAGTATTAAAATAGCGTTAAGGTGTTACCTATATCCCACTAAACACATTTTTATATATTCCTATGGTCTATACAGTACCGTAATTCCTCCATAAACCGGAGGGCTATCAAAGGGCACTCTCTAGGTATGGTACAAACCAAACTCGTAGAGGGTGTGATAGGGCATGTGAACACGACACTTGAGGCAATGCCGAGGTAGATATACCAATTGCGGATCCAGACTGGTGGTAACGCATAGCAGCTACTACTGCCTATCTTGGAAGACAGTCCATAATCAAATCAAGGGGTGGCCACCAAATAATCACAAAGCCATAATATGGTATTGAAGAAATGTGTCTGATCGGAGGAATGACCTCACTTGGCCCGGCATGGCTCCTGTTTTAGTCACATCTAAGCTAGCTCATAGGAGTCAGGGTAACGTAAATACCTCATACAGAATCGTCCGCCGAACTATCCTATTTCATTTCTAGAATCATCACCACGTACACAGTTGTTAAAGTGGTTTTCGGTATTGGCAGAGAGTATGACAATATCCGATCCCGTTCTCCTTAACAACAAAATGCTTATTTCACACCGGATGATTCTTTTACATTTCTAAAGTTAATTCACAATTGATATCAAAATATCGTATTCTCAAAACCATATCATTTCGAAATCACATTTACTTCCAAAATTATATCACACGTGAAATCATATCACTTTCTAATTCATATTTCTAAAATAGATTAAATCCTCATTTATAATCATCATATTCCTCAAATATGTCATTTAAATCCCTACTTATGTTATAACATCATTAAACTTTATTCACTTTAAAATCAAGGCTTTAATTATAAACATTTCCAATTTACACCACCTAAAATTTAGAAAATAGTTTAGATAGTTATAAATAGTTTAAACTAGTTTAACATAGTTTAAATAAATATATATTAGGTTAAATAAGTTTAAAAATAGATTAAATAGATTTAAAATAGATTAAATAAATCCAAAATACTTTAAATGGATTTAAAATAGATTAAACGAATTTAAAAATGTATTAAATAGGATTAAAATAGATCAAACAATTTAAAATAAATTAAAATAGTTTAATAAAGTTTAAATGGTTTAAAAATAGATTAAAATATATTAAAAGAGATTAAATGAATTAAAATAGATTAAGATAGAATAAATGGGTTAATTAGTTTAAAATAAGTTAAATTTGATTAAAATGAATTAAATTGTCTAAATTGATTAAGTTGATTTAAATTAGATTAACTTATTTTAATACTTGAAATCTTAAAATTTAGGTTTGAAAGAACATATACATTTTATATTCAGATAATAAATTTTGAAATTAACATAATATTTAACCATTTCTTCCATTTCAACAAATTTGGGCCATATCCAGATTTCCAATCAAAACTCAATTTCAAATCTTAAAATATCAATTTTAAGCTATTCCAATTTCAATTGATTTCAAAGTTACAAATTTCAACATTTCAATGACTAAATTTTGATAAGTTTTGTTTATACTTCAAATTCAACTTTAGAATTCCAAATTTAGACCCTCTAAGCAATTTGCTTAATACAATTCCAAAATTTCAAATTTAATCCTTTAAACAATTCAGTTTATATAATCAAATTCGATTTCAAAATATCATTTAGTTGAATTCAAAATTTAAAGATTTAAAACCTTTTAATTTAACTAATCCGGTGTCCATATATAATTTAGACTCATATATATATATATATATATATATATATATCCTATAACGTGTGATATTTGACGTAGTGGGATATGTTGAGGGAATCTAACAGGATTCCTTACTGTTATTTGATTCTGTTGTACACATATTGTTATACATATATGTGTATCATATGATGTTTGATGTGTTGGATGCCATATTTGTTGAGTTGACCCTTTATCTCCTTATTTTTGTGCTTGAGTAGCATTGGGCCATATTTTCAGTATTTTGAAATGTTATAAAAGTGATTTCGGTTTAAAAGTGATTTTTAATGATTTTGAAGTATTTGTGCTTATCATAATTTATGAATTATGAAAAGGATCTTATTCATATCAAAATGGATTGTATGGTTTTTATTGTTTTAAATTTGCAATTTTTATGTAATATTTGTAAATTAGATTTTCAAATAGATTTTGTATAAAGGATGTATAAAGGTAACATTTTTATAAGTTAAGTAATTGATTTTGTAAATATAGTTTTAAAAATATTATGAATCAAGATTAATAAAATTTGAATATATGAAGATCTTGTGATTAGAATTGCAATGTTTGACTATAAGATGTTTCATAAAAATAATTGATAAGCGAGAAATTAGTTGGAACCTGATATTAAATTTAGGTAGGATAATTAAATGCTTATTTATAAAATATTTATCAAGGAATGATAATATTCATTTATTATTGTAACGTTTGCGACTTTTCGATGCTCGAAAACCGACATCAATACGTCCACTATATCAACTGCCGAGCAATCGAATGCTGGAAAACCAAAATGTTATGGTTAAAGAAGAAGAAAAAGATAGAAGAAGAGAGAAAAAGATAGAACAGAACAGAAAGAAACAACAGAACAATATCAGAATCTCACAATCGCAGCGGAACAACATATAATAGATAAATGAATAATCTTTAAACAAGGAACTATATCAGTTATTACATTACATCATATTACATTACATTACATCATCAGAGTGTACAACAACAAACAACAACAAACAGCGGAAAAGAAATACTATATACTAGTGAATACGTCATGCCATCTAGCTTGCCTCCTACAACTCCTGAATTCCAGAATATCCCGATAACCTGACTCTTGACTGCCCTTGTGGAAATTGGTGGGCACCCAGAGTTTAGGAAGGAAAACAATAAACTCCGAGTCAGTCATGGGACTGGTGTGAGAACTTAAAATAGTTATTTATCTTTAAACAAACAACAGGAATATTTTAAAATAGATTCGCAATGCTTTTAGGAAAATGAGACTACCATAAGGCCTCCCGCACACGCACACAATGCAAACGCAGAATCGAAGGAGATTTCTCCTTATGATAGTCAAAGATGCTTGATACACATTAAAAAGAAACATTTGATATTATTACTAGTGCATAGTGTAGGAAAAAATCATTTCGAAAGTAAAGATATAAATCTTAGCCAACATACGACCATTATCGTATGCCTACTATAGCTACCATGTTCAATAGCAGGTTACCGCCACATTCCATGGCAAGTTATACAACTAAAACCGTACAAGATGGTATTATTTCTTTGGATTTCCAACAAATGGTCGGGCCAAGGAACTTCCCATTGCCACATGGGTACGCCTCTGGAAAGACGACCCGAGAACCTAACGTTATGGTTAGATCTCTGCCAACACAAGGCCGGGTTACCCTTCAAACTGGGTAACTACTGACATGAATATGTCATTCCCCGATCATAACCAATCTATATCCGAGGTCCCTCGATTCCAACAACCATAAAGTAATAAATTTGCAGCAACAACATAGGTTAAGTATCTGGGCTCCATACCATGATACCATCTCTATCCAGAATGAATGACATACACTAAAGGGGCACTACCCCCTAACAACCTTGCCGCATCCTTCCTATTTTGACCATTCCGGGGTGTGAGGTCCGACGAAGTCTCGTCCACAAAGCCATGCTTTATAAAAAAGTTGTACTTTGATCACATATGCTCAAAAGCACTTCGTAAGCCACATTACCAATTTGGGAATGTATCGCTAGTAACCATCAACTACATAACCTCTGAGCTCGTACGTCTCAGAGAAGGGTGTTAAGCTAAGAGAATAAATTCTCCGCCACCAACAGAAATATATTTGATAGAAACCAGTTTTACATCTCAAATTGTAATGTCAGACACACATCCATACAAGTCTGTTCCGGGATCGAACAGAACCGAAGGCACTTCCAAAGAAGCCCTTGCAATCCGGATATTCACTAATCACGTCCGGACTTCCCGTCACTAAGGGTGATAAAACCTTTATATCGGAGATCGGCCGATGCAGAGTCATTCGACGGTAATCCTTCCATTTTCACAAATATCTGGTCTTCAACACCGACCATCAAATGCAATCCATAACGACGTATCACATATTCGGAATGAGTTATACGACCCAAAGGTCCTTTCCCGGCTAACCCGAATAGCGAGCGCTTATTTTAAAAATAAGCGTGGCATTCAAATTCAAGCAAATCACAACAAATACCTATTTAAAGGTAAATATTGATAGTCGGTTATTTAACTAACAATAGGCGTGCATAACATCACCAGATTCCAAATAATTTTCCAAATTATTTATTTTCCAAATATATCTTTACAAGATATATATTTTCCACACTTCAACATTTGAAAACAAATTTCAAATCACTTTTCACCTTTACAACTTTTGAAAATAAATTTCAAACATTTTCCTTACGCGGAAATTCTTTCATTTCAAAATGATTCATTTAAACCAATTAAATAAATCCTTAACGATTTACTTTATATTTACGTTCCAAATCCGTAAAATTCATTTCCCTTTCTTTTATGAATTCCATAATGAATTTACAATTCCAAATTATCTATGAATATACGATTTCCAAATCGATTTCTAATATTCATTTTCAATTTATCTTTAAAAGATAGAATCTCAAAATATTGACTTCATATTGGAAAACATTTCCATATTTATTTAATAATAAGTGATTCACAAATCCATTTATTTTCAACACTTGGAAAATATTCAATATACTTAAATCGAAATTAAGTATATATTTCATTCTTTAAGGAAAACATTCTCTTAAATACATTTATTTGGGCCAAAACGAATGTTGCGTAAAACATCGTTACGACAACCCAAAATCACTAGCATAGGGATTCGAAATTAGATAGATATATAAATCCCAATACTATACAAAAACATTTCCTTTCGAAAGTCATTTACTATAACAACAGTGTTATAGTCCATCTTTTCCTTGTTTCTCGAAAATGTCTATTTCAACAATGAATGTTGAAATCTATGGTTTCGATACTTAATACATTTTAAAACAACTTCAAATCATTTTAGTTCCATTTAAAAGATCACTCCCTAAACATTCCTTTAATATATTATTCACTGCTTAAAATCATGAATATAAATCATTAACCAAATTCAACACTTTTACATATTCAATTCAAAAATTATCCACTGTCCCAAAATCGTGAATATACTCCATTAATAAGCTATAAAAATTTACTTATCAAATTCAATCAATCTTGAATTTATAAATCAATGTTTATAAATTCACATTTATATATTATAAACACTTCAAGTTATGAAATCCCTTTATTCACAAATTTTATCCATATCCCATTTACACGCCAAAATCCATATTATAAGTAAATTTAACTATAAATCTTTTATTTTACAAAATCTATACATTTTATAACTTCTCAATTTATAAATCTATGAATTTCATTACTTACTAATCCATCCATTTAATATTTCATTTTAACACAAAAAAAACTCGTTTTATAATTCTATTATTTTTAATTTATAAATATCAATTTTATAAATCTTTTATATACACCGTTTATAAAAATCCAAAAATCTCAATTTAAACTATTTTGTAAAATTCATTAACTCCATATTTCAAAAATCACATTTTAACTATATTTCTCAAAAATCATAAATTTTATAACATTAAAATTATAACATTTATTTATTTAAAATCAATCAATTCCAAAATTTATATAAAACATATACTTTCAAAAATTACTTTAAAATCCTTTTAAATTTTGAAAATCATTCCTTTAACATTTTTAAAACTCCAAAATAGGCCCAATGATGCAACAGCACCCAATAATCAATCACGGCATCCAAATATCATATATCATCCTATGATAATAGAATATATCACAAATATCTGTAAATAAATCAATATTGTTGAGGAATCCAGTTGGATCCCTCCAACCTGTTTTCCTGCATCCACAGATGTTAGCACAATACCACTTACATTCCAATATGGAATATCGTGGTATATGGGATTTATAAAATATTATCTGCTATTATACGGCGCAACAGGGTTTCATCCGCTATATAATGTGGGAAATCAACTCCAAGTACATGTATAATACCAATTTCACATCAAGGTGAAATATTCGCGGTATATGGTTTTAAATAAATAACCTCTGCTTAATATACGACGTATAATGTCTATTTCAAAATGACAGATAGAAATCATTATTCAAACATACATCCAAGCAATTTTAAATCTAACTATTTAAAATTTAATTCGAAACAATTCGATTGAGTGAGAAGATCTCACCTTGGTTCCAATAATAGCCGCAGCGTTTTATTTCAAATAAAATTAAACGCGCATTTAATTTTACCCAAAATTTTCACTAGCTTCAATCGACTCCAATCTAGTTCCATAGCGTAGTGTTCGTCCATACGAACCCAACGCAATTTGTTTCGTTCAAAATGGACCTCGTATGACAAAGATACGATATTTTAAAGTTTGAACGAATTTTAAATATAAATTAATTTACATTTTAATCCTTTTCTAACCCTAGATGCAATCCAGGCCGTCCATTCCAACCCATCAGATCGTGGTTGCACCTGCCTTCTTTTCTCCCCCCGTTCACGTTCGTGAAAAACGAACCCATGCCGCCTCTCTTACATGAATTAACGAGCCACCACCACGACACTTCAGCCCGATCGACTACCACCACTATGAAGCCAACGTCGAGCCCCACCTTCACCATCAAACACGTACAACTCGGTCATGGCTATGGTTCGAAAATCGTGCCCAAACGACGTGCGAACGCGGGTTAATTTCTTCTTCTCTGGTCGACGATTCGACGAAGTAGCCGTATGGATCTGAAGCTCTCTTTGTGCTCTTCAATTTGTTAGTTGAAAGCTCTTGCTAATTGTCTACGGATTGAGAGTGATTGAGGGGAGAAGAAGAGAAGTTTCTAGCCATCGATTCATTAGTGGTGGCTGAAGCAAAGGAATTAGGGTTTGAGTGATTTGTGAGGAAGGGGGTCCTTTTATAGAATTTCGCCAAAACACTATTCATTTCCAAATTTCTGAACTCCAAATCTCGCACGGTGACCGGCGTTTCTAGGGTTTAACCCATGTTCCGGACACAATGGAATATATTTCGAAGGCTAATTCGATCATATGTGTGAGTTACGGCAATAAACGATCAATTTTAAATTAAATCGATTTAAACTAATTTCTATGCGTTTTGGCTTGCCCCGGACAAACGGTAATCCCGATTGACACGAAATTTGAAACTTACAATGTATCACATTACGGATCTGATGAAACTGGTTTCGTCGAAATCCGAGACTATTTGAAAAATGGCTATTTTAACTCGTCAATTAAATGTTAAAATATTCAATTTTCACAAATCAACTTTAAATTCAATTTTAAAAGTTCTACAACATCATTCTAACTCCAATATGATAAAATATAACTTTACAAATTAAATGTAATCATATTAAACCCAATTTCCAATTATTTTTGTAATTTCAACTATTAAATTATCGATTTAATTATCCAATTAAATCCAATTAATCGAAATAAAAATTTATTCGACTATTTAATTTCACTTGTTAATATTTAAAATCAGTTAAATATACGAATTTTAATTAACAAAATTTCTGGGTCGTTACAATTATCATTGATTGATTGGATTTATTTGATATGAAATTTGAAGCAAGAATACCTTGTGAATTCATTTTCACGATTTGACTATAAGTTATTTGATAATAATAAATGGTGTAAGGTTAGCAATTTAGTTATGAGCATGTTTGGCAAATTCACAATTTTGGACAATGAATAATCCTCTCAATTGAATTTTTATAAAGAGAATACGTTCACGATTTTGGACAGTGAATGTTCCTTTAGAATAAATGTGTAGTAACAATATATTTAAGTAGAGTTTAAATGATTTATGAATATGCTTATTCCGTTGAGATAAGTATATGGAATTTTTTTTCCAATTATCGAATATTTGTGAAGTTTGTGAGTATGTATCTTTTTATAGATTTATTTGAGTATATTTATAATTTAAAAGCAATTTGGTTTATAATAATTATAAAAGGGCCTAATAATTGCTTTAGTACTAGATTGTGCCTATTGGAAAAGTTTCGGTTCCTTGACTAGATGTGGAAACTGATTAGTCGTGCACTTAGCACAAGGCTAATTTTGCTTGCTTGATTATCATTTATGTTGAGGATGTTGATTTGTGTAGTGCAGAGTATAACTCCAAACTATCAAGCTTCCTTCTTGGCCGAAGGATAGTATGTTGAAAGTTGGAAGCGTGATAAGTCAACGAGACTTAACTTCTGCATGAGGTTAAGAGCCACTTTTCGATATTGGTACGAAGAGACCGGGGTCGGATTTATTCCGAGAATCAGTTCGTACCAACGTATATGCGGTTAATTGTGCAGATTGTTGATGATATTAATATTTAGGATTTTCACAGTGAAGGACAGCTTGTTGATCGTTTGGGGTTAATATCCCAGTATGCATATAGTAGCAGTAGTCTCTTCTTTATAAAATATCCAATGCAAGGACTATTTTCTACTAGTCCTAGGGATTTCCCAACAGAACGTTGTAGGAAAGTTCCTTCGGTTTGTCCTATTCTTGGACAACTTGTTTGGATGGATATATGACCGTGCATTTTCTAAGATTACATATATTGGCTTTTACAAACATACATCTATGGTAGCAGAGAAGGCAACTTCTATTAGCTTAACACCATCCTTGAGACATACGAGCTCAAGGGTTGTTTTTTTGTGGAAGGCAATTAGTAGACAACAGAAATGACAATGTGGCATTCAAAGATGATGTGATGTGATATGCGAAAGGTAATCGTTATTCAGGCCCCATCAACCGAAAATGACCAAAACAGGGTTAGATGTGGCAAGGGTAAGTGGGTCATTCCTAATTCGGATATGACCATCCCCTTCTAGATATATTTCTTCTCGCTATGACATTCGAGATGTAAATTATTATGGATGTATGCAATGAGGGCCCTCAAATAAAGGTCGGTAATGACCGAGGGATGACAATTTCGGTACTATCTAGTTATAGAGGTGGGCCGGTCTTGTGTTGGTAGAGGGCAGATGTTCTGCGCCTTGGGACTTCCATCTAGAGGTGTACCCATCAGAAGGTAGTCCCTTCACCTGGTCATTTGTATGGAAATTCAAACTCCACTACGTGCCTGCCATTTTATTTATAGAGCCTAGCATGCTGGAATTTAATATTAGTAACAATATCAGCTATTTTAATATTATTTGCATAATAAACACTATGATATAAGAGAATTTGATATGAAATGTTTTCGTTATCACAAAGTAAAAACATGTCTATGTTTATGTGTGGGCGTGTCTTACGAGATACCTTGGTTTTGATAAAAGAACGCTTTCATAATTTAGAAAATAATTTCAAATGAGATGTGTTTTTCTCATGCTGGTTTACCAGACTAACCCGGGCATTCTTCCCTTTCAATGCTTGGGTCAGACCAAGTATATTTCTAGGTTTAGAGTTGGCGCTCTGAAGCTTCAGTAGGAGAGCTGGAAGTCTTCAGATCGTATTCCCATATATATTTATTTTTCTGCTTCTTTGTCATTTAAATTATCAGTAATTGTAAGGACATGTTACAATAACTTTACAGGCTAATGACCTTGATTGATTGTTGTACTCTGTTTGATGGAATTATGTATATGATATTACAGTTTCTCTTTTGTAAAATTTATTCATCTATATTATATGTTGCTGCGATGTGAGATTCTGTATTGTTCTGTTTGGTTTTCTTCTTCTCTCTTTCTTCTCTTCTCTTCTTCTCTCTTCTATCTTTCTCTTAACTTTCCGTCCTTCTATGCTTTTTGGTCGGTCATGTGTGGTTCATATTGTGTTGATATATCTGTTATTTGGCTTATAAATTCTGGTCATATGTGGAAGCCACATTATCGATAGGGGATTCTAAACACGTGAACGAGGCACATCGACATAATATGTTTTTAAATTGGGTAAATGAAAAAAATTTACCTTGATTAATTTTATATATAAAGGAACAATTTTTCAAAATTATTATAGTGTATATAAATTGTTTATTTTGTTGTTTGAAAATGTGAATATATATAAGTTAATAAATGCTATATGAATAATTTAAATAAAAATAGCAATTGTAAAAGAACAAATTATATAAGCAAACGAATTATATAGTATGTAATTATAATTAATATGATATATAATTCTGAAATAATCTTATGTATAAGAAATGAAATTACATGAGTATATTCATAAATGTGAGTAGTAAATAAAAATGGATTTGAACTAAGAATTTGAGAATTTGAATCCCGTTGATTTTGACAGTTGTTTTTCAAAATTTGAAGGGGTTATATTTTTATAAATCTAAAGAAGATAAATAAATTTAGAATGAACGAATATAAGTGAAGTAAAATAGTGAAATTATACAAGTAAAAATTTATAAATGTGATTTATAAATATGAAAGGAATTTTAAAAGAAAATAAAACACAGAATTCACTAACATTGCTGGAATATAATAAGGGTGATGGCTGCAGCATCATCAGTATCATTTTCGAGTTTCTAAGTGTTGGATTTGCTACCATTAGTAAATTGAAAATTTAAGTTTCCTTGTAGTAAACAAATTTGAAATTTAAAATCCAGTTTGAAATTGATAAATATAAGAGAAATGAGTTTTGAACTTATAATTATAAATAAGAAAATGAAATTTCAAAAAAAATTAGTCCGAAATTGAGATATGAAATTAAAATTTAACGTAATTAAGGTTAAATTGAATTGAGTTGGTAAGTGAATTATATAAATTGAAGTTAACTTAAGGAAAGTTAAATAAATTTGAGTTGCATAATAACATATATGATTTGAAATTTAACGAAAGGAAAGTTGAATAAATTGAATTGGATTTGAACTGGATTAGATAAGTTATTGAAATAAAAATTAAACTCAAGTAATAAGTGATTATATAACCATGAATTGAAATTATAAAATGTGAATGGAAGTAAACTTAAGTAAATGTTCATGGAATTGTAAATAAATAAGTTGTACAACTTATAAAATGGGAAAATGTAAGTAAAACGAAATATTAAAATGGTTAAACCATTTTGTTAAGCGAAAACGAACCCGATTTTGAATAGTGATATGAAATTTGGCTTAATTAAAAGTTAAATAAAATGGAGTTAGTGAATCAAATTAGGTATATTGATGAACCAAATAAAAGTGAATATACACTTAAGTTATAAAGTGATTGTATAACTCCGAGTTGCAAAAATAGTATGTGATTAAACTAAAGTCAAATAAATATTCAAGAAAGTTGAAGTTAACAATTTTGTATAACTTATGAATTTGGTAATAATAAGTTGGAAACAAAAAATTTCTATTTGTTAATTATGAAATGTTAAGAAATGAAATCTGAATTGGATTTATAAGTTGAAATTTAAGTTAAGTGAAACAAAATGATGTTTAAAATAGGATTTGAACTTAAGTGATGTTGAATAAAGTTGAAATTGACATTAAAATGAATTAATAAAGTAAGTTAAAAATTTGAAGTGATGAATATGAACATAAATTTGAATTTTTAAATGAAATTCAACTTTGGTTGTAAAATAAATTAGTAAATAAAATATGGATTGAATGTTAATCAATCGAATGTAATTGGATTGATATGGAATAATGGGTGTAAGTGATAATTCAGTAAAAGCTAATGAAATTGGGAATCGAATAATTGAATGAAAATGAATTGAATATCAACCAATTAGAATTAAAAAGTGTTAAATCAGATTGAAGGTAAACGAAGTAAATATGAATGTTTGAGTATAAATTATATAAAAAAAATTATGTTGGATATGCATTGGTTATTAGTTGGATGTTAGTTGATTGAATATAAATTCATTAAGTGTTAATGAAACTGGATTAATAAAATTTAAAGCTAAACAATTGAATTCAAATTGGAAGCAAAGTGAATCTTAATAGAATTGAATTTGATGTAATGTGGAAGTGAAGTAATTTGAATGTAAATTAGTGGATATAACCTAACTGAATTTGAATAAATGAATGTTAGTTAATCCAATGTTAATGAATCAAATGTGATTAATATTAATGAGAAATGAATGTATATTGATTTGGTTATGGATTGATTGGATAGATGTTGATTTATTGGATGTTAATTGGATGATAGTTGTTTGATGGTTGAATTTGTTGCTTTTGATTGCATTTGCTATATTAGCATATATAGTTGTTGATTGATATGTTGTATATTAATATTACTTTCCATATATACATGTACTTATTGTTTGTTGAGTATTTAGTAGGTGCAGATGGCGTATGCTTCGCATTTGGAGCTCGCTTTCATGCTATATTAGCCGTATATGCTCGTTATAAATTTATAATGTACATATCTCAGATTACATATCATACTTTTACACTTTTCCTTACGGGATGCCTCTTCCTTGAGAGATGTATATTTGTGATATACATATTGTGATTTTTTCTAATCGAACCGCGCAAAGGAGGCTATGGTGAATTTTTCAGCAAATATAAGGCGTTAGAAATTTTTTGGAAATTTGGATATTTTTTTTATAACTAAAAATTTGATTGTTGGGTTATAATTTGGAATGATAATAGTTGATTTTTTGAAATGGTATTAGTTAATAATTATAAATGAATTTGGAAACTTAGAGATGTTTTTGTAAAAAAAGTTGCAGCTAAATTATTTTGGAAAATAAGCACTTAAAAGAATTGGTAATCTATTTTAACCAGTTGATTTTGAAAAGATAATAGGATTTTGGGTATTTTTCTTATGTAGTAATTTCGAGGACGAAATTCTTTTAAGGGGGAAAGAATGTAACGACCCATTTTTTCAGTCGTTCAAATTGGAATATTTAATTGATTTTAAATATTCGAAAGTAAATTTTATAAGTTGAACAACTTATATTTCAAATATAGTGATTTATTTGAATAACTAAATTATTTAATTTAATATTTGAATTTAATAAATAAAAATGATTTCTCACGTTGTTTTAAATCCTATTTGAATTAGAATAGAATCAGTAAACATTTAAAATTGAATTAAAAGTAAATTTATATAAATTGGAAATTTTAATATTTAATTTAGCGTGTAGAAATAGTCATTTTTGACACTGTCTCGAATTTCTACGAAACCAGTTTCATTGGATTCGTCATGTTTATTATAGGATTTCAAATTTTGTGTTAATCGGACTTACGGTTTGATCGTGCGAATCTGAAACGCATAGAAATTTATTAAGTAAATTTAATTAAAATAACTCGGTTCGAAAATCTATCTTCCAGATACAATGAAATTGGCCCCCGTTTTATAAATGCCAGGCGGCGTGCTTTGATTGAAGTTCGAAATTTCGTGGATGAATAGTGCACGAAAATTTTATATAAAAGGACATCACTTTCTTCCATTTGAAGAAATCCTAGGGTTTCAAACCCTAGCCTTTGTTTGAATTTCAATGGCCAAGAAAGTTCGATCCTTCCTCCTCGTTTATCTCTCAATCCATCTACTTTTGTCAAAAGCTTTCTACATGAAAAATGTAGAGCACCTTAAGATCTTCAATCTCAATGGCTATGATCATCTTAGGGAAGTGGATCGATGGCGACGGGCATTCAAAGGCGCAGCATTCGTAGTCGTTTATCTCGACATGTTGTTGATTGAAGGAGGCCGCACTGGGCACGTGGGTGTGGTAGAGGATGGCGCACATCATGGTGAAGCTTGATCGATCTCTAGGGTCGTATTGTAACGTTTGCGATTTTTCGTTGCCGAAAAACCGAAATGTTATGGGTTTAAGAAAGAAGAAAGAAAGGAAAAGAGAGAAAAAGGCAGAAAAGATAGAGGGCAGAGAAAATAGAAGATTTTAAAATAGAAGAAAATAGAAGAACAGAAAATTTTAATTTTTTAAAATAGAAGAAAAAGAGAAAAAGAACAGAAAGAAAATAGAGAAAATAGGACGAAATTTTAAAATAGGACGGAACAGAAAACAACAGAACAACATCAGAATCTCACAATTCGCAGCGGAACAACATATAATAATAAATGAATAATCTTTAAACAAAGAACTATATCAGTTATTACATTACATCACATTTCATTACATCATATCACCAGAGTGTACAACAACAACAAATAGTGCAGCGGAAAAAGAAATACTATATAAGTAGTACGCCATGCCATCCAGCTTGCCTCCAGCAACTCCAGAATATCCAGAATATCCTGATAAACCTTAACTCTTGACTGCCCGTGTGGAAATTGGTGGGCACCCAGAGTTTAGGAAGGAAAACAATAAACTCCAAGTCATTCATGTGACTGGTGTGAGAACTCAAAACAGTTTATTTATCTTTAAAATCAAAATAGAGGAATATTTTTAATCAATTCGCAATGCTTTTAAAAATGAGACTACCATAAGGCCTCCCGCACACACACACAATGCAAACGCAGAATCGGAGGAGATTTCTCCTTATGATAGTCAAAGATGCTTGATACGCATTTAAAATAACATTTGATATTATTACTAGTGCATAGTGTAGAAAAAATTCATTTCGAAAGTAGAATATAAATCTTAGCCAACATACGACCATTATCGTATGCCTACTATAGCTACTATCCAAACAGTGGTGACCACCATAAGTGAATAGCAGGTTCTACAACTAATACCGTACAAGTTTTCGTATTGGGAATTGGATTTCCAACAAATGGTCAGGCCAAGGAACTTCCCATTGCCACATGAGAATGCCTCTGGAAAGACATCCCCGAGAACCAAACCGGAACTCTGCCAACACAAGGCCGGGTTACCCCTAACTGGGTAACTACTGACACGAGCACGCCATTCCCCGATCGTAAACGACCTTTCTCACGGGATCCCGAAAACCAACAACCACAAAGTAATAAATTCGTAGTAACCACATAGGTTAAAAATCTGGGCTCCATACCATGATACCACCTCTATCCAGAAGGAAATGTACATACCCTAAAGGGTGCTACCCCTCATAACCTTGCTGCATCTTTCCTGTTTTGACCATTTCCGGGGTGTGAGGCTCGAAGAAGTCACGTCCACAAAAACATACTTTATACAAAAGCCATGCTTTGGGTCAACAAATGATCAACACAATGATCACTAAGATAGACGATCAAATAAACGATCCTATCACAATAATCAACACAATGATCATTTCAGCATCACTCAGCATATCACATTACCAAATTGGGAATATATCGCTGATAACATTCAACTATATAACCTCTGAGCTCGTACGTCTCAGAGAAGGGTGTTAAGCTAAAAGAATAAATTCTTCGCCACCAACAGAAATATATTTGAATGAAATCGGCTTTATATCTCAACTTGTAATGTCAGACATACAATCCATACAAGTCTGTTCCGGGCTCGAACAAAACCGAAGGCACTTACAAAGAAGTCCTTGCAATCCGGATATTCACAATCCTGATCGGATTCACCATCACATATGGAGAACTCAATACCGTAGCTACTCGGTGCGGAGTAAATCGACAGGTCATCCTATCGCTCTCGCAAATACCGGGTCTTCAACACCGATCTTCAATGCAATTCACAACGACGTATCACATATTCGGAATGGGTTATACGACCCCATGGTCCTTTCCCGGTTAACCCGAATAGTGAGCGCTTATTCAAAAATAAGTGTAGCATTCACATTCAAACAAATCACATCAATTACCCATTCAAAGGGAAATATTGATAGTCGATTATTGAACTATCAATTGATATGCATACATCACCAGTTTCCAAATAATTTTCCAAATTATTTATTTTCCAAAAATATCTTTACAAGATATATTATTTCACACTTCAAAAAAAAAATCAATATTTATTTTTAGACAAATTCCACTTCCTTTATAAATTCCTTAGTGAATTTATAATTCCCAAAATACCAATGAATATTCGGTTTCAATTATTCATTTTCAATTTATCTTCAAAAAAGATAAATTCTCTAAACGTTTCATTTCACATTGGAAAAACATTTCCATACTTATTTATTCATAAGTAATTCACAAATTCTATTTATTTTCAACACTTGGAAAATATTCAATATACTTAAATCGAAATTAAGTATATATTCCATTCTTTAAGGAAATCATTCTCTTAAACATATTTATTTGGGCCAAAACGAATGTTACGTAAAACATTGTTACGACAACCCAAAATCACTAGTATAGGGATTCAAAAATTAAAATAGATATATAAATCCCAATACTATACAAAACATTTCCTTTTGGAAATCATTTACTATAACAACAGTGCTATAGTCCACTATATCCTTTTATTTCTCGAAAACGTCTATTTCAACAATAAATGTTGAAATCTATGGTTTCGAATCTCAACACATTTTAAAACATCGTTAGATCGTTTTAATTCTATTTAAAACATTCACATTCTAAACATTTCTTTAACGTATTATTCACTATTCAAAAACGTGAATATACTACGTTAACAAATTTCATCAATTCTATGCATTTTATTTCAAAGGATTATTCACGGTCTAAAAACGTGAATATAACTCCATACATAAGTTATAATAATTTACTTATCAAAATAAGTCATTTCGAATTTATAAAACAACGTTTATAAATTCCATTTCTATTTATTTATAAAAACTTCCTTTTTATAAATTCTTTTATTAACCTATTCCAGTTTATAACTCAATTATAAACTAAAAGTTCATATTATAAGTTAATTACTTATAAAACGATTATTTTACAAAATCGTTCTTTTTATGACTTTCCAAATTATAAATCTTATAACTTATAAGATCCATTTATTTAACCAATCTACTCTTCAAATAATCTCACCAAATTTATAAATCTTACTATTTATAAATTTCATTTATAACTTCACAGTTTATAATTCTATAAATTTCATTCATTTATGAATTTCATTTTCACTTCATTCAAACACTTATAAAAACTCGTTTTATAAGTCAATATTTCAATTTATAAATATCCGTTTATAAACCTCTTAATATAAATCAATTTATATTATTCTTTTAAAACGTCTTTAATTTCCTTTATAGTTTCACCATTTTGATTTATAAAATAATCAAATTTTATAAATCCTATTTTTAAACTTTTATAATATATTCAAAAATCCAATTTAAACTATTTTATAAAATCATTAACCCTTATTTCTCAAAAATCAGCTTTTAACTATATTTCACAAAAACCATAATTTTATAACTTTGAAAATTATAACGTTTATTTATTTAACATGGATCAATTCCAAAAATATTTTATACTTCAAAAATCACTTAAAAAATCATTTTAAAATTCCAAAACTTGGTCCAATGATGCTACATACCAAATAGTCAATCACGACAACAACGACATCATATATCGTATATGATAATCCATCAAATATCAAAATATCTGAAATCAAATAAATACTGTTGAGGAATCCAGTTGGATCCCTCCAACCTGTTTTCCTGCATCCAAAAACATTAGCACAATACCAATTTCGCTCCAGTACGAAATTATCGCGGTATATGTTCTTATTAAATATTATCCGCTTAATAATGGCGTAATAGGGTCTCATCCGCTAAACAAATAAATGCGGGAAATCAACAACTCCAATATATACATATGCCAATATATATATATATTGCTACTATATATAATACCAATTTCACTGTTTATGAAATATTCGCGGTATATGTTTTTAATAAATAACATCCGCTTACTAACGGCGTATAATGTCTATTTTAACAATCAATATATATCAATCAACATTCAAACATGCATTCAAATATTTTAAATCTAACTATTTAAAATAAAATCGAAACTGATTCGATTGAGTGAGAAGTTCTCACCTTGATTTTAATTTCCGTTTCAGCTTTTATTTCGAATAAAATTAAACGGACGTTTAATTTTACCCAAAATTCTCACTAACTCCAAACGACTCCAAACCAACTCCATCGCGTAGTGCTCGTCCATACGATTCCAACGCAACTGGTTTCGTAATTTTTCGACCTCGTATGAAAAAGATATGAATTTACGAAGTTTGTACACGATTTAAATAACATAATCAACATAAATTAAAAATTAAAACCCACATCCATCATCCACCGTCCATTCCTTCTCAAGCAAATCTGGGCCATCCCGCCTTTCTTCCCTCTCCCTTCGTTCCATCTATAGAACACACGAAGAGAGGCCGAACCCATTACAACCATTTAGGGTTTAATATTGCATCATCATCTCTCGACTATACTCGATCACATCACCGCCATGACGAAGCTCTCGAACCCCCCTATGCTCGGCCCCAGCCCTGGCCAACTCGGCCCCCTCTTCCACCTAGAAACGCGTGCATGAGCAATGGAGAACGCGGCCTATTTTCACACGAAATACAACTCCATACGCGATCATGACCGTTGGATCTCTAGTTCGTGTTGTGCTCTACCACTTTGTAGTTGAACATTCTTGCTAATTCTTGATGGATTTGGAGTAATCGAGTGATGTAGG
This sequence comes from Allium cepa, assembly GCA_030765085.1. Lineage (NCBI taxonomy): Eukaryota > Viridiplantae > Streptophyta > Magnoliopsida > Asparagales > Amaryllidaceae > Allium > Allium cepa. The sequence continues at coordinate 992,158,567 of CM060945.1, read as the reverse complement.
TTGCGAATTTCTGGCCATTCACTTATTAGGGCCGGCTGCAGTTCAAAACTAGGGTTTTTTTATTTTATTTTTTATTTTTTTGAGATAGTGGGCTATTTTTAAGGAATCGACGAAACACTATTCATCCCGGAAATTCCGAACTCCGATTTACGCGCCGTAACCAGCGTTTTTAGGGTTTACCCCGCATTCCGGACACAATGGAACAGGTTTCGGAAGCTAATTCGGAAGTATGTGCGAGTTATGGCTGTAAACGCTCAATTTGAATTAAACCGATTTAAGCGATTTTCTAGGCGTTTTAATTTGTACCGGACAAACCGTAAATCCAATTGACTTGAAATTTGAAACCTTACAATAATATCACATTACGGATCCGATGAAACTGGTATCGTCGAAATCTGAGACTTTTTGAAAAATGGCTATTTTCACTCGTCAAATTTAAATTAAAAATAAATCGATGCGTTTCGAGTTGCCACGATCAAACGATAACTCCGATTGACACGAAAATTGAAATCCGGTAATAACTATCTATTACGGATCCAATGGAACTGGTTTCGTTCAATTTTGAGACTGTTCAAAAATTGACTATTTTCACTAGTCGATTTAAATATTAAAATATTCAATTTTCACAAATTAACTTTTAATTCGATTTTAAAAGTTCTAAAATATTGTTCTAACTTCAATATGATAAAATAAAATTTTACAAATCATTTTCAATCATATTTAACTCTATTTTCAATTATTTCTATAATTTAACGTATTAAATTATCGATTTAATTATTCAATTAAATCCAAAAATTCAAATAAAAATTTATTCGACTTATAAATTCACTTATTAATATTTAAAATTAATTAAATATTCAAATTTTAATTTCTAAAAATCCTGGGTCGTTACAATCTTCCCCACTTAAAAGAATTTCGTCCTCGAAATTAACAAGTAAGAAAAATTACAGAATCTATTAATTTTCCAAAATTCATAATTAAACTTCTTATAATAGTTACTAAGTTTTCAAGTCATACTTAGTTATCTTTTCGAAAACAACTACTATTGTTTAACTTTCAATTCAAAATCAAAGTTAAAGTTTTCAAAAAATTTCCAAATTTTCTCAAAATTTTTTTCTAACGCCTTAAATTTCCGGAAAAATTCGCCATAGTCTCCTTTGCGCGGCTCGATCCGAAAAAAAATGACAGTATATATATCACAAATATACATCTCATCAAGTAATGAGGCATCCCGAAGGGAAAAAAGTGTAAAAGTACGGTATGTAATCCGAGATATGTACCTTATATTTTTATTAGCAAGCATATACGGCTAATATAGCGCAAAAGCGAGCTCCAAATGCGAAGCAAACGCGATCCGCACCTACTAATCACTCAACAAACAACATGAGAATCATGCATATAGACAATAATCTCAATATACAACATATATCAACATAATCACTATATATGTCAACATAGCAAATGAAACCAAACAACAAATGCAACCATCAACCAACTAGCATTCAACTAACATTCATAACCAAATCAATATTCATTCATATTCTCATTCATATCCAATGAAATAGGTTTTCAATTTAAATCACATTTGATTCATTAACATTGGATGTTTTTACTAACATTCATTTTCAATTAGTTTATATTCACTAATTCATATTCAAGCCGGTTCACTTCCAAACAAATTCAATTCCATTTAAGATTCATTTAACTTCCAATTGAATTTCAATTACTTTAGCTTCCAATTTCATTAACACTCAATGAATTCATATACAATCAACTAACAATTATATAACAATCAATGTATATTAATTACAACCAAATTCCTTTACTTATAATTGGTTTAATTTAATTGATTTTCATTCAATTATTCAACTTCCAAATAACATTAGATTTTAATGAATTAACACTTACATTCATTATTTCATATCAATTATTCACATTTAATTGATTAATATTCAATCCATTCATTTCTAAAGTTGAATTTCGTTTGCATAACTTTAGTTCACATTCATTTTTATTTACAATTCATATTCATAAATATATTCATATAGTTTCACTTCTTATATATATAAGTTTATTTCACAATTGTAAATCACTTTAATTATAATTCAATTCTTATAATTCTTTTGCTTATACAATTATTCTTTTATTTAGATTATTCAAACAACTAAACAATCAACTTATATACACTTTAATAATTCTGAAAAATTATTCTTTATATATAAAAATATACTCAAGTAAAATTATTTCATTTACCAAATTTAAAAACAATATTGTGTCGAATTGTTCTATTCAAGTGTTTAGAAACCCCTTCGGCATAGTTTGACAGACCGCGCCGACGAAAGTTCATATGCCACTCAATAAACCAATCATCACAATATAAAACAATTTTATATTCACTAACAAATACGCTCTCATAGCTATTCTTACACTCAAACTCATTCTAGAGTACTACTGACTCTATCTCTAATGAATTATACCCAACAGAACCATGGTTGTCGCTTAACCATATGCTCTGATACCAAATGTAACGTTTGCGATTTTTCGTTGCCGAAAAACCGAAATGTTATGGGTTTAAGAAAGAAGAAAGAAAGGAAAAGAGAGAAAAAGGCAGAAAAGATAGAGGGCAGAGAAAATAGAAGATTTTAAAATAGAAGAAAATAGAAGAACAGAAAATTTTAATTTTTTAAAATAGAAGAAAAAGAGAAAAAGAACAGAAAGAAAATAGAGAAAATAGGACGAAATTTTAAAATAGGACGGAACAGAAAACAACAGAACAACATCAGAATCTCACAATTCGCAGCGGAACAACATATAATAATAAATGAATAATCTTTAAACAAAGAACTATATCAGTTATTACATTACATCACATTTCATTACATCATATCATCAGAGTGTACAACAACAACAAATAGTGCAGCGGAAAAAGAAATACTATATAAGTAATACGCCATGCCATCCAGCTTGCCTCCAGCAAATCCAGAATATCCAGAATATCCTGATAAACCTTAACTCTTGACTGCCCGTGTGGAAATTGGTGGGCACCCAGAGTTTAGGAAGGAAAACAATAAACTCCAAGTCAGTCATGTGACTGGTGTGAGAACTCAAAACAGTTTATTTATCTTTAAAATCAAAATAGAGGAATATTTTTAATCAATTCGCAATGCTTTTAAAAATGAGACTACCATAAGGCCTCCCGCACACACACACAATGCAAACGCAGAATCGGAGGAGATTTCTCCTTATGATAGTCAAAGATGCTTGATACGCATTTAAAATAACATTTGATATTATTACTAGTGCATAGTGTAGAAAAAATTCATTTCGAAAGTAGAATATAAATCTTAGCCAACATACGACCATTATCGTATGCCTACTATAGCTACTATCCAAACAGTGGTGACCACCATAAGTGAATAGCAGGTTCTACAACTAATACCGTACAAGTTTCGTATTGGGAATTGGATTTCCAACAAATGGTCAGGCCAAGGAACTTCCCATTGCCACATGAGAATGCCTTTGGAAAGACATCCCCGAGAACCAAACCGGAACTCTGCCAACACAAGGCCGGGTTACCCCTAACTGGGTAACTACTGACACGAGCACGCCATTCCCCGATCGTAAACGACCTTTCTCACGGGATCCCGAAAACCAACAACCACAAAGTAATAAATTCGTAGTAACCACATAGGTTAAATATCTGGGCTCCATACCATGATACCATCTCTATCCAGAAGGAAATGTACATACCCTAAAGGGTGCTACCCCTCATAACCTTGCTGCATCTTTCCTGTTTTGACCATTTCCGGGGTGTGAGGCTCGAAGAAGTCACGTCCACAAAAACATACTTTATACAAAAGCCATGTTTTGGGTCAACAAATGATCAACACAATTGTAACAGCCCGCAAATCCGTACCCCTTGAGTTAACACTATTCTACAACAATCAACTCAGGTTGCACAGAAATACGAACCATTTGGGTTTAAGAAGAAGAGGTAGAAGAAGAGAATAGGAAACAACAACAGAATCTAACCATCGCAGCGGAATAAAATATAATAGCTAAATAATAATCTTACTCAAAATCAAGTATATCTGTTTACATATATTACATCATCAGAGTACATCAATCACAACTCAACATCAATATCATATAATGGGTACACAACAACTCAACACAGCGGAATACGTATATAAATATACAAGTACGAGAGTACGTTTCGTCATCCAGCTCGTCTCCTGAGCTCCACAGCATCAATCCTGTATCCTATAATACTCGGTCTGACCCGAGCATTACAGTTAAATAACACCCGAGTCAGTCTGAAATACCAGCGTGAGAAAATCACACCCAATTGATTATTAAAGTTTGAAAAATCCTTTGAAAACAAAAGCATCTCGTAAGACCACGCCACAAATAAACATGTCGGGTTTTTACCTTACGATAGCTAAAACAATTTTCTATAGAAATCCTCTGATATTATAATAGGGTCTCTATACAAATACTTATAAAATAGCCGAAATTGTTACATCTATTAAATTCCAGCTACTAGCCACAGAGTGGGTAATACAAACAAAACTCGTACAAGGCTCGTAGGGAGAATGGATTTCCAACTAATGGCTAGGCACTGGGGTACCACCTGTCACAGTACCTGGTCTAGATCAGCGTACCGAGGAGCCACCCTAACTCCCCTGCAACACAAGACCGGAACCATCCCTTACTGGACAGTCCCGAGCAAGATCACCCCGCGGTTGGGATCAGCAACCGCCCACTAAGCCGAAATAAAGGGACATCTAGACAGGGATGACCTCGCCCTCCAGTGGGGCTACCCACGAAGCCTTGCTGCATATCCCCTGATTTTCAGCCATTCCCATTTGATGAGGCTTGAGGCTAAGCGTTACCTTTGAGAACGATATCTCTTAGAATGCCCATCGTCCACCTGACGATGTTTCGCAAGCATTCATCCATACAAGTCCGTCCCGGGTCCGAACGGAACCGAAGGCACTATTCCTACTACATCCATTTTGGAAATATCCTCAGGATTAGTAGCGACTAGCCCTTGCACTTCACTGCTCCATCTTCGACTCCGAACACGTTTTTCGCACGAAACGTACAAACCGGATCGAAGTGGTTTTCGAGAAATGAATCTCGATCCCGGTCTCTTCGAAACGATCAACGCATTTGTCCAATATTGATAGTCGGTTATTTAACTATCAATTATATTCACAAACATCCATCAATAAATAATTTCCCAAATTATTTATTACCTTCAAAGTATCTTCCCAAGATATATTTCAATTTTCACTCCCTTGAAACCGTTTTCAAAATCATTCTTCTTTTCAAAATCAACTTTCCCCAAATATTTCTATCTCCTCTAAAATCACCAAGCACAAAAATAGATTTTAAAAATAAATTTAAAACACTTTACTTTGAAATATATACCTTAAAACACTTAGGATAAAATTACTTAATAATTTGTTAAAAATACATATTATATGAATTTGAGAAAATAAGGTTACTTATAAAAAAAAAATCAGGTTTTCACCTTTAAAACAAATACTAAGTCACTTTTAAATAATTAATGCTATAATAGATTGAAAGGAAATACTTACTTTAGAATTCAAAATATTTAGAAATAGTAAAATTTTCAAAACATACTTCTTAAACTACTTTAAACTTTTAAATCTATATTTAAAAATTTACTTTGAAAACGTACTTGGTTATTCAGAGAGAAATTTTCAATCTCAACCACTTAAATCAATTTTCCAAATGATTCCCATTTTATTCGATTTGAAATAAATTTCTTTACTTATCCGTTCATTTCAAACTTCATTAATTATGGACTTTATTATTATTTCAATTTGATTTTTAAATCCTTTAGCTGAAATATACAAAATTTCAGGTTATTCCTAATTCCTTCTTTATTCTTCTTAAACAGATTAAATCCCAAATTTAAAATAAATTTTTTGTTCTTTTAAACAATGACAGTGAAGTTTAAGTTTCATTGACTCTCTGTTTATTTAAATTTTCCTTTCCATGCTCAAGATTTATTTATTAGAATTTTAAAATCACTTTATTTTATTTTATTTTCACTTCATTATTAAATTTATTCCAATTCATTAGAATTATTTACATAAAATTTTACTCTTTTATTACCTTTTAAAAATCTAATTCTATAGATTTTGGTAACTCTTTATACTGAGTTATTCCATCCAACCATACTATCCCATATTCCAATTATCCATAAAACAATCACAGGATATCAAATATTCGTCACACAGAATATTAAATAATCTAATTAAATTTGAGGAATCCATTTGGATCCTTCCAACCTGTTTCCCTGCATCCACAGATGTTAGCACAATATAAAATACCAATTCCACTTCAAGGTGGAATATCGCGGTATATGGGATTAAATAATATTATCCGCTATTATGCGGCGCATAGGGTCTCATCCGCTATAAAGTGCGGGAAATCAACAACTCCAATATATACATATTCCAATATATATATATTGGTATATATACTACTATATATACTATCACATCCAATCAATCCAAACAAGCATTCGATCAATTATTTAAATTTAACTATTTAAATTTAAATAAAATTCACTGAGTGAGATTAACTCACCTTTGCCCTTTTTGTTTCGCAATCCATCCCATCTAAATTTGTTTTCCCACGATTCAGACCTTGTAAAATCATTAGATGTTTTATTAATATTTGAATGAGTCAAATGAACAATTTATTATTTAAAGAACTTGAATAAATCAATTACTATTTTATTGATTTATTTATGTATTCTATTTTATTTTTCAGAAAATTTGTTGTAAAAATCTTTATCTATATTCACTTCATTAAATCTATATATATCTACATATATATAAAGTTTAAACAAAAATACAATTTTTCTTTTAACATTTATCTTAACCCAAACAATCTGGTTATTGTAAACTTTTGCAAATTCATTTATTATTATTATTATTTAAAATACATAAACTGTATGTATAATTTTAAAACTAAAAATAGATTTTATTCTATTATCTATTATTTTGAAACTACAAGTTCTAAAAATAACCTATATATAATTACTGTTTATATCATTCTTTCCTTTACCGTTATTAATTTCATTACTAAGACAGATTTAATAAATTTCCAATTTGCAAATAAATCAACAGACTCTGTATGATGAGGTTACTAAATTTATTTTAAATCTGCAAACACATATTTATCAAGTTAATATGATAAACAAAATCGAATACCTCACAGCTGTTCGGCAGCCAAAATCACCGCTGCCTCGATTCCCCAGCGACCCCACTCGACGCTTCGGCCTCAGCCCACCACGCTCCCAGTTGCATCCAAGTGCTCGTGCTCGAGCCAACCAAACGCGATAGTCCCTCGTCGCGTTTCCTGCTCGCGAACCCAACGCATCGCCACTGCCCTATGCCGTTGTCGCGTACGAAGTCGAATCCCCCAAGCTTGCGAACGCATACTCTAGCTGGAGCCGCGACTGACTTGCGATCCTCCCATTCGAGCGTCGACCCCTATGCTTGCGCAACTCGCGGCGACTTCGGTCGCGCTTCCTCACCAATGCTCCCACGATTCGCAGCGACGTCGGTCGCTTCCCCTTTATATATATATATATATATATATATATATATATATATATATATATATATATATTTTCGAGTTTGATTTGGGATTTCTGGAATAGAACTGAGGAAATAAGAAGAGGGGCTCGAGTTTATTTAAATCGAATTCGTACAGGAAGATGGATTTGATTTTTGCACCAGCCATTGCTTGTTTCAGAGGGGACTCAAAAGTGTCGATGGTGAAAGGAAGCGGCTGATAGAAAGTTTGATGCAGGAGATGTTTCGCGTGTTGATGTTAAAAGAGGGGACACGGATAAGAAGGAAGTCGGCTGATATTGACCAATAGAAATATAAAATTTAAATTGAATTCAATATAGATTGTAGCGCGTTTACTTATCGTACGCTCACATACCAACTCCGATCGACACGAAATTCGAAATCCGATAATAATTCAATATTACGGATCCAATGGAACTGGTTTCGTCGAATTCCGAGACTGTGCCTCGGAAGGCTATTTTTAAATTCAATTTTAAACAGTATACTTTTTAAAACTGAACAAAACACCTTTAAATTTAAATTTTACAACTTCTATCGTCTTCGGTATTATTAATATAAATTAAATAAGCCTTCTAATTATTTTTAACCAGCTTTAAAATCAAGATTCAATATTTTTACCCAATCCCGATAATTAAATTTAATAATTAATTATTCAATAAATATTGATATTTGAAATTAAAGTTAATAATTAACTTTCGAATATTTAAAATTAATTAAATATTCCCATTTCAAATATACAAAAATTCTGGGTCGTCACATTCCTCCCCCCTTAAAAGAATTTCGTCCCCGAAATTACTAGTTAGGAAGAATGATCCATAACCCATTAACTATATTACATACTTACTTATCAATTCAAAACTTAAATTTGAATTCAAATTTTAAATTATCAAAATTTTCTCAAAATTTTTCTAACTCTCTAAATTTTCGAAAAATTTCGCCAGCGTCTCCTTTGCGCGGCTAGCTCGGTACTACTACAAAAATGACTCTACGGCCTCCCAAATCCAAAAAGAAAACAAAAGCCAAGTGGCTCAATCCAAAAACCCAATCAAATTTCATATAGAAATTCAAATACATACCTTTTTGTCGGGCCATTAATTTTAATCTTCTAAAATCCAAAATCTTTATTTATCCATTGCTTTTATACACCTGTATATCCAACTAAGCAACAATATCCCATCACAACATTCAAAAACATTTACAAATTTCAATATCTATTCATTCAAGCCCGTACGATGCACATATACCATTCGTACGCAATATCAAATTCGATCGCTCACTCGATCACACAATTTCATTTTCGAACTAGTATCGTCCACCCGACTTCCTAGTGCGGACTCAGATTTGGTTTCTTGATCAGAAACTGTCATTCTCCTTGCATAGTCATAACTATGATAGAGAATTTCCAAAATCAATCAACAACCCATATCCAGGCTCGCCGTCGAAAATCGAGTGAAAAATCCTAACTCGGATCGATATAACTATCTCGAAATTCTGTATTCGAATTCTGGATCAATATAGCTATGCGAATAAATAATATACATACACTTTACGTAATTAGCCCAATTGGTTTTAAGCTATCCCAATTCTCTTTTATTCACATTCATTCGGGTTTCTATTCTCTTATTCACAACCTTTCAGTTTTATTTCCATTTAATTATTCACTTGGAATAATTTTCTCAATATCAAATTTACTTAAGAATTTCACCATTCACTTCTTAAGTTACATATAAACATTTTACATAATTCTTATATTTATCTTCACTTTCTATTGAAGTTTATTTCCATTACTATTCTCTTTTCCTTTACAGTTCATTTGAATTCCATTTGGCTTCCACTTTAAATATTTAAATTAGTTTCACTTAGTAATTAATTTAAACCTCAATTAACAGTTTATTTGCAAATTTCACTTCTTTAGTTTCCTTCGATTTCACTTGCTTTACATTCACATTTTAAATTACATTTAAATATTCAGTTCCAGATCTATGTGCTTAACAAATTTAACTCATTTGTTATTAGTGAAAATTTCCAAAAATTTCAAAAAAAATTCTAACTCCCAAAATTTACGGAAAATTTTGGCAGAGTCTCCCTTGTACGGAGGGACTTCTGCGATATCGCAGGATGCACAAAAACATATATACATCGGCCTCAGGCCGGAAATCAATATACATCGACCCACACGGTCGGAAAACAGAAAAAAACAGTTCATATTTCCTATTTGTATTGCGTAGGCGTACCTTATTTAGCATTTTTAAGCAAGCGGCTATTTATTTAAGCAATTAACGCAGTCAAAACTAGCCAAGCGGCTTCCCTGAACCTGTACTATCTCAATTTAAACAAGTAAGTGTCATAATCATGTAACTAATCAACATTTTACATATTTGACTAGCAAACATTCTAGTTCTAATAAGCCATGTAGATTATACAACACTTATAAGAAATTTTAGAGGGTTCCAGCATTAATTTAAATTGCCCACAACCTATTTATATACAACTTCATCCAATTCCAATGGTTTACCACTAAATTTCTTTCATTCAATTTATTTTAGCAAAACAACCCACATTTAATTTAATTGATCTTAAAACCAACTTATTTAACGTCTATCAACTCATAGGTTTTAATTACCTTAGCTTACGTTAAACGACACTTCATTTATATGCAATTTGATAATATCCATGTGAATAAATAAGTACTTAATTCTATTCCATTTTTAAATTTATTCACAATCCATATATTCTTATCTTCATTGCATTTAAAAGTTGAATCCATTTTCCTGCATTTCTTTGTTAACCCTATGCATAACATAAACAATGTGCACTAACACTTCCCATAAGTGAATTTATAAAGTTCAACTTGAATTTATATGCCTTCAATCCATTTACACACCATCTTACTCAATACATTCCTATTCCGTTCCATTTAAATGGTTTGCACTTTATTTTAAAGACTTCCAATCAATATTCAAACCATCCCATTCAATTTAAACGATTTTACAACCCTCTTACTCAACTTATATTCATTTTTAAGTCCAAACAAACCCATTTAAACTGAATTGATTTCAAAAGCAATCTAGCTCTCATTTTTTTTTCAGAGTCAAGTTCTCATTAACATAACTTGAATTAGTTATCTCAATTACTAATTCCATTCCATTTACCAAACAAATTTTATTTACAACCTTCTCTTACATTCAATTCATTTTAATTGATTCCAAAATAAATTTTTAGTCAATCTCTATTTATTCATAAAATTTGATTTTATTAATAACAAAGTCTTTTCCATTCTATTTCAACCTACTAGGATTTTATTCACAAATTCAAACCATCACTATTTCAACTATATTTTAACATGAGTTCATTGACAGCTCCATTTGTTGAAATTTAATTAGTATATTTCATTGAATCAATTATGAATTCTAATTCACATTCAATAATTTATTTCTAAACTCCTTTCATTTTATAACAAGGCCATTTCCAACTATATGTACTTAGCTTTTTATTTGCAATACAAATCATTTTTTTCTTTATGTTCATTCAATTTCCATTCAACTTCAATTTAAATTTAATTCACTTACAATTTCAAGTTGAATCTCTATTAATAACTCAAGCTTCACTTTAAATTTTATCATTTCTTCAGAACTCAAATTTTTAATTAACTAATTCGAATTCCACTTCCATATTCCATTAATTAATTTATTATCAAATTAGTTTATTTCCAAAGTTTATACCCAATATTTGATTTTATATCCAACTCACTTTTATTATCTTATTGGAGTTCATTTTATTTTATAATCTAGGTTTAGAATTTTATTCATTTCCAATACAAACAAATTTTATTTCAGAATCTCTTTATCTATTTTACAGGAGTTCAACCTATTTATTTAGTAAGTTAAGTTTTGAATTTTCATTACCATTACAAACAATTTCATTTTGGCTTATTTATCTTACTTCCCAATTTTTTTAAGTCACACTTGTTTATATTCATATCTCATTTATTTACAATCAAACTCATTTACCTTTTACACTTTACTTCAAATTATACATTTTGTTTAGTCAAGTATATTTTTATTATTCTATAAACATTTAAATATGATTCCAGAGTTTTTAAACAAATTTCCAAAATTTCAAAATCACCTTTGAAATCAACTGCATCCAAAACCCTTGGCAAATTCAATTACTCTTTTGAATTTTCAAAGCCAAACCCAGTTTTGCAAACAAACACCGATCCAAAATCATCCAGGTAGCAATCCCTCTCTTGGAAACTCGAAAATGAACACCGATGATGTCGCGATCATCATCGGAATTATTTTCCAGCGACCACAGAGAGTTTAGTGCTTTTATTTCTTTAACAACATTTCAAATATTTTTAAATCCCAAATCTCTCCATATTCGATTTCCGAAATAATATCACTATTATTTCTCCAAAACTTTGAAACCATTTTCAAATCCAAGGAATTTAAACTTTTCCCAAATTTCCAAATTTGAAATCCATCCCGATTTATTTTCAAATATTTCTCTGGAATCCTATTCCCAATTATAAATCACATTTATAATTTATATTTTCAACATTCATTTTGTTATATAATTTATTCTTCAACTTTGGTTATAAGTTTCCAATTGCTTATTCAATTTTTACACTTAAATGATAAAATTTTAATATTATCACTCCTTAACAACCCAGCATCCAAATACTATAATATTTTACAAAAATTTATATCCTTTATTTACAAAAATAATTTGGGTAAAATTATTTCATTTACCCTATTTTTTTAAAAAAAAAAATATTGTGTCGAATTGTTCTATTCAAGCATTTAGAGATCCCTATCAATAGCGTTAATTACTCGTATTGACCAGAATCCATAAACTACTCAATAAACCAATCGACGCAATATAAAACAATTTTATATTCACTAACAAATACGCGCTCATATCTATTAATACGCTCAAACCCATTCTAGAGTTCTATCGACTCTATTTCAATGAGTAATTCCCACCAGAGCCAAGGTTATCTCCAACCTAAGCTCTGATACCAAGTGTAACAGCCCGCAAATCCGTACCCCTTGAGTTAACACTATTCTACAACAATCAACTCAGGTTGCACAGAAATACGAACCATTTGGGTTTAAGAAGAAGAGGTAGAAGAAGAGAATAGGAAACAACAACAGAATCTAACCATCGCAGCGGAATAAAATATAATAGCTAAATAATAATCTTACTCAAAATCAAGTATATCTGTTTACATATATTACATCATCAGAGTACATCAATCACAACTCAACATCAATATCATACAATGGGTACACAACAACTCAACACAGCGGAATACGTATATAAATATACAAGTACGAGAGTACGTTTCGTCATCCAGCTCGTCTCCTGAGCTCCACAGCATCAATCCTGTATCCTATAATACTCGGTCTGACCCGAGCATTACAGTTAAATAACACCCGAGTCAGTCTGAAATACCAGCGTGAGAAAATCACACCCAATTGATTATTAAAGTTTGAAAAATCCTTTGAAAACAAAAGCATCTCGTAAGACCACGCCACAAATAAACATGTCGGGTTTTTACCTTACGATAGCTAAAACAATTTTCTATAGAAATCCTCTGATATTATAATAGGGTCTCTATACAAATACTTATAAAATAGCCGAAATTGTTACATCTATTAAATTCCAGCTACTAGCCACAGAGTGGGTAATACAAACAAAACTCGTACAAGGCTCGTAGGGAGAATGGATTTCCAACTAATGGCTAGGCACTGGGGTACCACCTGTCACAGTACCTGGTCTAGATCAGCGTACCGAGGAGCCACCCTAACTCCCCTGCAACACAAGACCGGAACCATCCCTTACTGGACAGTCCCGAGCAAGATCACCCCGCGGTTGGGATCAGCAACCGCCCACTAAGCCGAAATAAAGGGACATCTAGACAGGGATGACCTCGCCCTCCAGTGGGGCTACCCACGAAGCCTTGCTGCATATCCCCTGATTTTCAGCCATTCCCATTTGATGAGGCTTGAGGCTAAGCGTTACCTTTGAGAACGATATCTCTTAGAATGCCCATCGTCCACCTGACGATGTTTCGCAAGCATTCATCCATACAAGTCCGTCCCGGGTCCGAACGGAACCGAAGGCACTATTCCTACTACATCCATTTTGGAAATATCCTCAGGATTAGTAGCGACTAGCCCTTGCACTTCACTGCTCCATCTTCGACTCCGAACACGTTTTTCGCACGAAACGTACAAACCGGATCGAAGTGGTTTTCGAGAAATGAATCTCGATCCCGGTCTCTTCGAAACGATCAACGCATTTGTCCAATATTGATAGTCGGTTATTTAACTATCAATTATATTCACAAACATCCATCAATAAATAATTTCCCAAATTATTTATTACCTTCAAAGTATCTTCCCAAGATATATTTCAATTTTCACTCCCTTGAAACCGTTTTCAAAATCATTCTTCTTTTCAAAATCAACTTTCCCCAAATATTTCTATCTCCTCTAAAATCACCAAGCACAAAAATAGATTTTAAAAATAAATTTAAAACACTTTACTTTGAAATATATACCTTAAAACACTTAGGATAAAATTACTTAATAATTTGTTAAAAATACATATTATATGAATTTGAGAAAATAAGGTTACTTATAAAAAAAAATCAGGTTTTCACCTTTAAAACAAATACTAAGTCACTTTTAAATAATTAATGCTATAATAGATTGAAAGGAAATACTTACTTTAGAATTCAAAATATTTAGAAATAGTAAAATTTTCAAAACATACTTCTTAAACTACTTTAAACTTTTAAATCTATATTTAAAAATTTACTTTGAAAACGTACTTGGTTATTCAGAGAGAAATTTTCAATCTCAACCACTTAAATCAATTTTCCAAATGATTCCCATTTTATTCGATTTGAAATAAATTTCTTTACTTATCCGTTCATTTCAAACTTCATTAATTATGGACTTTATTATTATTTCAATTTGATTTTTAAATCCTTTAGCTGAAATATACAAAATTTCAGGTTATTCCTAATTCCTTCTTTATTCTTCTTAAACAGATTAAATCCCAAATTTAAAATAAATGTTTTGTTCTTTTAAACAATGACAGTGAAGTTTAAGTTTCATTGACTCTCTGTTTATTTAAATTTTCCTTTCCATGCTCAAGATTTATTTATTAGAATTTTAAAATCACTTTATTTTATTTTATTTTCACTTCATTATTAAATTTATTCCAATTCATTAGAATTATTTACATAAAATTTTACTCTTTTATTACCTTTCAAAAATCTAATTCTATAGATTTTGGTAACTCTTTATACTGAGTTATTCCATCCAACCATACTATCCCATATTCCAATTATCCATAAAACAATCACAGGATATCAAATATTCGTCACACAGAATATTAAATAATCTAATTAAATTTGAGGAATCCATTTGGATCCTTCCAACCTGTTTCCCTGCATCCACAGATGTTAGCACAATATAAAATACCAATTCCACTTCAAGGTGGAATATCGCGGTATATGGGATTAAATAATATTATCCGCTATTATGCGGCGCATAGGGTCTCATCCGCTATAAAGTGCGGGAAATCAACAACTCCAATATATACATATTCCAATATATATATATTGGTATATATACTACTATATATACTATCACATCCAATCAATCCAAACAAGCATTCGATCAATTATTTAAATTTAACTATTTAAATTTAAATAAAATTCACTGAGTGAGATTAACTCACCTTTGCCCTTTTTGTTTCGCAATCCATCCCATCTAAATTTGTTTTCCCACGATTCAGACCTTGTAAAATCATTAGATGTTTTATTAATATTTGAACGAGTCAAATGAACAATTTATTATTTAAAGAACTTGAATAAATCAATTACTATTTTATTGATTTATTTATGTATTCTATTTTATTTTTCAGAAAATTTGTTGTAAAAATCTTTATCTATATTCACTTCATTAAATCTATATATATCTACATATATATAAAGTTTAAACAAAAATACAATTTTTCTTTTAACATTTATCTTAACCCAAACAATCTGGTTATTGTAAACTTTTGCAAATTCATTTATTATTATTATTATTTAAAATACATAAACTGTATGTATAATTTTAAAACTAAAAATAGATTTTATTCTATTATCTATTATTTTGAAACTACAAGTTCTAAAAATAACCTATATATAATTACTGTTTATATCATTCTTTCCTTTACCGTTATTAATTTCATTACTAAGACAGATTTAATAAATTTCCAATTTTCAAATAAATCAACAGACTCTGTATGATGAGGTTACTAAATTTATTTTAAATCTGCAAACACATATTTATCAAGTTAATATGATAAACAAAATCGAATACCTCACAGCTGTTCGGCAGCCAAAATCACCGCTGCCTCGATTCCCCAGCGACCCCACTCGACGCTTCGGCCTCAGCCCACCACGCTCCCAGTTGCATCCAAGTGCTCGTGCTCGAGCCAACCAAACGCGATAGTCCCTCGTCGCGTTTCCTGCTCGCGAACCCAACGCATCGCCACTGCCCTACGCCGTTGTCGCGTACGAAGTCGAATCCCCCAAGCTTGCGAACGCATACTCTAGCTGGAGCCGCGACTGACTCGCGATCCTCCCATTCGAGCGTCGACCCCTATGCTTGCGCAACTCGCGGCGACTTCGGTCGCGCTTCCTCACCAATGCTCCCACGATTCGCAGCGACGTCGGTCGCTTCCCCTTTATATATATATATATATATATATATATATATATATATATATATATATATTCGAGTTTGATTTGGGATTTCTGGAATAGAACTGAGGAAATAAGAAGAGGGGCTCGAGTTTATTTAAATCGAATTCGTACAGGAAGATGGATTTGATTTTTGCACCAGCCATTGCTTGTTTCAGAGGGGACTCAAAAGTGTCGATGGTGAAAGGAAGCGGCTGATAGAAAGTTTGATGCAGGAGATGTTTCGCGTGTTGATGTTAAAAGAGGGGACATGGATAAGAAGGAAGTCGGCTGATATTGACCAATAGAAATATAAAATTTAAATTGAATTCAATATAGATTGTAGCGCGTTTACTTATCGTACGCTCACATACCAACTCCGATCGACACGAAATTCGAAATCCGATAATAATTCAATATTACGGATCCAATGGAACTGGTTTCGTCGAATTCCGAGACTGTGCCTCGGAAGGCTATTTTTAAATTCAATTTTAAACAGTATACTTTTTAAAACTGAACAAAACACCTTTAAATTTAAATTTTACAACTTCTATCGTCTTCGGTATTATTAATATAAATTAAATAAGCCTTCTAATTATTTTTAACCAGCTTTAAAATCAAGATTCAATATTTTTACCCAATCCCGATAATTAAATTTAATAATTAATTATTCAATAAATATTGATATTTGAAATTAAAGTTAATAATTAACTTTCGAATATTTAAAATTAATTAAATATTCCCATTTCAAATATACAAAAATTCTGGGTCGTCACATTCCTCCCCCCTTAAAAGAATTTCGTCCCCGAAATTACTAGTTAGGAAGAATGATCCATAACCCATTAACTATATTACATACTTACTTATCAATTCAAAACTTAAATTTGAATTCAAATTTTAAATTATCAAAATTTTCTCAAAATTTTTCTAACTCTCTAAATTTTCGAAAAATTTCGCCAGCGTCTCCTTTGCGCGGCTAGCTCGGTACTACTACAAAAATGACTCTACGGCCTCCCAAATCCAAAAAGAAAACAAAAGCCAAGTGGCTCAATCCAAAAACCCAATCAAATTTCATATAGAAATTCAAATACATACCTTTTTGTCGGGCCATTAATTTTAATCTTCTAAAATCCAAAATCTTTATTTATCCATTGCTTTTATACACCTGTATATCCAACTAAGCAACAATATCCCATCACAACATTCAAAAACATTTACAAATTTCAATATCTATTCATTTAAGCCCGTACGATGCACATATACCATTCGTACGCAATATCAAATTCGATCGCTCACTCGATCACACAATTTCATTTTCGAACTAGTATCGTCCACCCGACTTCCTAGTGCGGACTCAGATTTGGTTTCTTGATCAGAAACTGTCATTCTCCTTGCATAGTCATAACTATGATAGAGAATTTCCAAAATCAATCAACAACCCATATCCAGGCTCGCCGTCGAAAATCGAGTGAAAAATCCTAACTCGGATCGATATAACTATCTCGAAATTCTGTGTTCGAATTCTGGATCAATATAGCTATGCGAATAAATAATATACATACACTTTACGTAATTAGCCCAATTGGTTTTAAGCTATCCCAATTCTCTTTTATTCACATTCATTCGGGTTTCTATTCTCTTATTCACAACCTTTCAGTTTTATTTCCATTTAATTATTCACTTGGAATAATTTTCTCAATATCAAATTTACTTAAGAATTTCACCATTCACTTCTTAAGTTACATATAAACATTTTACATAATTCTTATATTTATCTTCACTTTCTATTGAAGTTTATTTCCATTACTATTCTCTTTTCCTTTACAGTTCATTTGAATTCCATTTGGCTTCCACTTTAAATATTTAAATTAGTTTCACTTAGTAATTAATTTAAACCTCAATTAACAGTTTATTTGCAAATTTCACTTCTTTAGTTTCCTTCGATTTCACTTGCTTTACATTCACATTTTAAATTACATTTAAATATTCAGTTCCAGATCTATGTGCTTAACAAATTTAACTCATTTGTTATTAGTGAAAATTTCCAAAAATTTCAAAAAAAATTCTAACTCCCAAAATTTACGGAAAATTTTGGCAGAGTCTCCCTTGTACGGAGGGACTTCTGCGATATCGCAGGATGCACAAAAACATATATACATCGGCCTCAGGCCGGAAATCAATATACATCGACCCACACGGTCGGAAAACAGAAAAAAAACAGTTCATATTTCCTATTTGTATTGCGTAGGCGTACCTTATTTAGCATTTTTAAGCAAGCGGCTATTTATTTAAGCAATTAACGCAGTCAAAACCAGCCAAGCGGCTTCCCTGAACCTGTACTATCTCAATTTAAACAAGTAAGTGTCATAATCATGTAACTAATCAACATTTTACATATTTGACTAGCAAACATTCTAGTTCTAATAAGCCATGTAGATTATACAACACTTATAAGAAATTTTAGAGGGTTCCAGCATTAATTTAAATTGCCCACAACCTATTTATATACAACTTCATCCAATTCCAATGGTTTACCACTAAATTTCTTTCATTCAATTTATTTTAGCAAAACAACCCACATTTAATTTAATTGATCTTAAAACCAACTTATTTAACTTCTATCAACTCATAGGTTTTAATTACCTTAGCTTACGTTAAACGACACTTCATTTATATGCAATTTGATAATATCCATGTGAATAAATAAGTACTTAATTCTATTCCATTTTTAAATTTATTCACAATCCATATATTCTTATCTTCATTGCATTTAAAAGTTGAATCCATTTTCCTGCATTTCTTTGTTAACCCTATGCATAACATAAACAATGTGCACTAACACTTCCCATAAGTGAATTTATAAAGTTCAACTTGAATTTATATGCCTTCAATCCATTTACACACCATCTTACTCAATACATTCCTATTCCGTTCCATTTAAATGGTTTGCACTTTATTTTAAAGACTTCCAATCAATATTCAAACCATCCCATTCAATTTAAACGATTTTACAACCCTCTTACTCAACTTATATTCATTTTTAAGTCCAAACAAACCCATTTAAACTGAATTGATTTCAAAAGCAATCTAGCTCTCATTTTTTTTTCAGAGTCAAGTTCTCATTAACATAACTTGAATTAGTTATCTCAATTACTAATTCCATTCCATTTACCAAACAAATTTTATTTACAACCTTCTCTTACATTCAATTCATTTTAATTGATTCCAAAATAAATTTTTAGTCAATCTCTATTTATTCATAAAATTTGATTTTATTAATAACAAAGTCTTTTCCATTCTATTTCAACCTACTAGGATTTTATTCACAAATTCAAACCATCACTATTTCAACTATATTTTAACATGAGTTCATTGACAGCTCCATTTGTTGAAATTTAATTAGTATATTTCATTGAATCAATTATGAATTCTAATTCACATTCAATAATTTATTTCTAAACTCCTTTCATTTTATAACAAGGCCATTTCCAACTATATGTACTTAGCTTTTTATTTGCAATACAAATCATTTTTTTCTTTATGTTCATTCAATTTCCATTCAACTTCAATTTAAATTTAATTCACTTACAATTTCAAGTTGAATCTCTATTAATAACTCAAGCTTCACTTTAAATTTTATCATTTCTTCAGAACTCAAATTTTTAATTAACTAATTCGAATTCCACTTCCATATTCCATTAATTAATTTAATTATTACTAGTGCATAGTGTAGAAAAAATTTAAAATAACATTTGATATTATTACTAGTGCATAGTGTAGAAAAAATTCATTTCGAAAGTAGAATATAAATCTTAGCCAACATACGACCATTATCGTATGCCTACTATAGCTACTATCCAAACAGTGGTGACCACCATAAGTGAATAGCAGGTTCTACAACTAATACCGTACAAGTTTCGTATTGGGAATTGGATTTCCAACAAATGGTCAGGCCAAGGAACTTCCCATTGCCACATGAGAATGCCTCTGGAAAGACATCCCCGAGAACCAAACCGGAACTCTGCCAACACAAGGCCGGGTTACCCCTAACTGGGTAACTACTGACACGAGCACGCCATTCCCCGATCGTAAACGACCTTTCTCACGGGATCCCGAAAACCAACAACCACAAATTAATAAATTCGTAGTAACCACATATGTTAAATATCTGGGCTCCATACCATGATACCACCTCTATCCAGAAGGAAATGTACATACCCTAAAGGGTGCTACCCCTCATAACCTTGCTGCATCTTTCCTGTTTTGACCATTTCCGGGGTGTGAGGCTCGAAGAAGTCACGTCCACAAAAACATACTTTATACAAAAGCCATGCTTTGGGTCAACAAATGATCAACACAATGATCACTAAGATAGACGATCAAATAAACGATCCTATCACAATAATCAACACAATGATCATTTCAGCATCACTCAGCATATCACATTACCAAATTGGGAATATATCGCTGATAACATTCAACTATATAACCTCTGAGCTCGTACGTCTCAGAGAAGGGTGTTAAGCTAAAAGAATAAATTCTTCGCCACCAACAGAAATATATTTGAATGAAATCGGCTTTATATCTCAACTTGTAATGTCAGACATACAATCCATACAAGTCTGTTCCGGGCTCGAACAAAACCGAAGGCACTTACAAAGAAGTCCTTGCAATCCGGATATTCACAATCCTGATCGGATTCACCATCACATATGGAGAACTCAATACCGTAGCTACTCGGTGCAGAGTAAATCGACAGGTCATCCTATAGCTCTCGCAAATACCGGGTCTTCAACACCGATCTTCAATGCAATTCACAACGACGTATCACATATTCAGAATGGGTTATACGACCCCATGGTCCTTTCCCGGTTAACCCGAATAGTGAGCGCTTATTCAAAAATAAGTGTAGCATTCACATTCAAACAAATCACATCAATTACCCATTCAAAGGGAAATATTGATAGTCGATTATTGAACTATCAATTGATATGCATACATCACCAGTTTCCAAATAATTTTTCAAATTATTTATTTTCCAAAAATATCTTTACAAGATATATTATTTCACACTTCAAAAAAAAAATCAATATTTATTTTTAGACAAATTCCACTTCCTTTATAAATTCCTTAGTGAATTTATAATTCCCAAAATACCAATGAATATTCGGTTTCAATTATTCATTTTCAATTTATCTTCAAAAAAGATAAATTCTCTAAACGTTTCATTTCACATTGGAAAAACATTCCCATACTTATTTATTCATAAGTAATTCACAAATTCTATTTATTTTCAACACTTGGAAAATATTCAATATACTTAAATCGAAATTAAGTATATATTTCATTCTTTAAGGAAATCATTCTCTTAAACATATTTATTTGGGCCAAAACGAATGTTACGTAAAACATTGTTACGACAACCCAAAATCACTAGTATAGGGATTCAAAAATTAAAATAGATATATAAATCCCAATACTATACAAAACATTTCCATTCGGAAATCATTTACTATAACAACAGTGCTATAGTCCACTATTTCCTTTTATTTCTCGAAAACGTCTGTTTCAACAATAAATGTTGAAATCTATGGTTTCGAATCTCAACACATTTTAAAACATCGTTAGATCGTTTTAATTCTATTTAAAACATTCACATTCTAAACATTTCTTTAACGTATTATTCACTATTCAAAAACGTGAATATACTACGTTAACAAATTTCATCAATTCTATGCATTTTATTTCAAAGGATTATTCACGGTCTAAAAACGTGAATATAACTCCATACATAAGTTATAATAATTTACTTATCAAAATAAGTCATTTCGAATTTATAAAACAACGTTTATAAATTCCATTTCTATTTATTTATAAAAACTTCCTTTTTATAAATTCTTTTATTAACCTATTCCAGTTTATAACTCAATTATAAACTAAAAGTTCATATTATAAGTTAATTACTTATAAAACGATTATTTTACAAAATCGTTCTTTTTAAGACTTTCCAAATTATAAATCTTATAACTTATAAGATCCATTTATTTAACCAATCTACTCTTCAAATAATCTCACCAAATTTATAAATCTTACTATTTATAAATTTCATTTATAACTTCACAGTTTATAATTCTATAAATTTCATTCATTTATGAATTTCATTTTCACTTCATTCAAACACTTATAAAAACTCGTTTTATAAGTCAATATTTCAATTTATAAATATCCGTTTATAAACCTCTTAATATAAATCAATTTATATTATTCTTTTAAAACGTCTTTAATTTCCTTTATAGTTTCACCATTTTGATTTATAAAATAATCAAATTTTATAAATCCTATTTTTAAACTTTTATAATATATTCAAAAATCCAATTTAAACTATTTTATAAAATCATTAACCCTTATTTCTCAAAAATCAGCTTTTAACTATATTTCACAAAAAACATAATTTTATAACTTTGAAAATTATAACGTTTATTTATTTAACATGGATCAATTCCAAAAATATTTTATACTTCAAAAATCACTTAAAAAATCATTTTAAAATTCCAAAACTTGGTCCAATGATGCTACATACCAAATAGTCAATCACGACAACAACGACATCATATATCGTATATGATAATCCATCAAATATCAAAATATCTGAAATCAAATAAATACTGTTGAGGAATCCAGTTGGATCCCTCCAACCTGTTTTCCTGCATCCAAAAACATTAGCACAATACCAATTTCGCTCCAGTACGAAATTATCGCGGTATATGTTCTTATTAAATATTATCCGCTTAATAACGGCGTAATAGGGTCTCATCCGCTAAACAAATAAATGCGGAAAATCAACAACTCCAATATATACATATGCCAATATATATATATTGCTACTATATATAATACCAATTTCACTGTTTATGAAATATTCGCGGTATATGTTTTTAATAAATAACATCCGCTTACTAACGGCGTATAATGTCTATTTTAACAATCAATATATATCAATCAACATTCAAACATGCATTCAAATATTTTAAATCTAACTATTTAAAATAAAATCGAAACTGATTCGATTGAGTGAGAAGTTCTCACCTTGATTTTAATTTCCGTTTCAGCTTTTATTTCGAATAAAATTAAACGGACGTTTAATTTTACCCAAAATTCTCACTAACTCCAAACGACTCCAAACCAACTCCATCGCGTAGTGCTCGTCCATACGATTCCAACGCAACTGGTTTCGTAATTTTTCGACCTCGTATGAAAAAGATATGAATTTACGAAGTTTGTACACGATTTAAATAACATAATCAACATAAATTAAAAATTAAAACCCACATCCATCATCCACCGTCCATTCCTTCTCAAGCAAATCTGGGCCATCCCGCCTTTCTTCCCTCTCCCTTCGTTCCATCTATAGAACACACGAAGAGAGGCCGAACCCATTACAACCATTTAGGGTTTAATATTGCATCATCATCTCTCGACTATACTCGATCACATCACCGCCATGACGAAGCTCTCGAACCCCCCTATGCTCGGCCCCAGCCCTGGCCAACTCGGCCCCCTCTTCCACCTAGTAACGCGTGCGTGAGCAATGGAGAACGCGGCCTATTTTCACACGAAATACAACTCCATACGCGATCATGACCGTTGGATCTCTAGTTCGTGTTGTGCTCTACCACTTTGTAGTTGAACATTCTTGCTAATTCTTGATGGATTTGGAGTAATCGAGGGATGTAGATTGCAAATTTCTGGCCATTCACTTATTAGGGCCGGCTGCAGTTCAAAACTAGGGTTTTTTTATTTTATTTTTTATTTTTTTGAGATAGTGGGCTATTTATAAGGAATCGACGAAACACTATTCATCCCGGAAATTCCGAACTCCGATTTACGCGCCGTAACCAGCGTTTTTAGGGTTTACCCCGCGTTCCGGACACAATGGAACAGGTTTCGGAAGCTAATTCGGAAGTATGTGTGAGTTATGGCTGTAAACGCTCAATTTGAATTAAACCGATTTAAGCGATTTTCTAGGCGTTTTAATTTGTACCGGACAAACCGTAAATCCAATTGACTTGAAATTTGAAACCTTACAATAATATCACATTACGGATCCGATGAAACTAGTTTCGTCGAAATCCGAGACTTTTTGAAAAATGGCTATTTTCACTCGTCAAATTTAAATTAAAAATAAATCGATGCGTTTCGAGTTGCCACGATCAAACGATAACTCCGATTGACACGAAAATTGAAATCCGGTAATAACTAACTATTACGGATCCAATGGAACTGGTTTCGTTCAATTTTGAGACTGTTCAAAAATTGACTATTTTCACTAGTCGATTTAAATATTAAAATATTCAATTTTCACAAATTAACTTTTAATTCGATTTTAAAAGTTCTAAAATATTGTTCTAACTTCAATATGATAAAATAAAATTTTACAAATCATTTTCAATCATATTTAACTCTATTTTTAATTATTTCTATAATTTAACGTATTAAATTATCGATTTAATTATTCAATTAAATCCAAAAATTCAAATAAAAATTTATTCGACTTATAAATTCACTTATTAATATTTAAAATTAATTAAATATTCAAATTTTAATTTCTAAAAATCCTGGGTCGTTACACGTATGGAGGCCGCGACAATCAAGGAATAAACGCGGCATTGCATTTGTGAGTGCATGTGAACGAATGCCAGAAAGATGATAAGGGTGTGGCCAGATTTCATTTCCAAGAATCAACGGCCAGCTTTCGTTGAAGGTTAAATTAAATAAAATAAAAAAGGTATTAATTATATTGTTTTAAAATCGTTAATCTTATAAATATCATAACATCTTCATACGAGGTCGAAATTGCATGAAACGAGTTGCGTTGGGTTCGTATTCGCGAATACTACGCGATGGAGCTAGACTACAATTTTTTTGAGCTAGAGAAAATTTTGTATAAAATTAAATGTCGGTTTAATTCTATTCGAAATAAAACGCCGGAACGTCAATTGGAAGCAATGTGAGTAAAATTCACTCTCTTTGTCTCGCTTATATTTTTATATAAGTGAGAATAAATTTATTTTATGTTGTGCGATGATTGTTTGGATGTTATGCTATAGTAGTTAGTAGTTGGATATATTCCTGCCGATTGAAGTAGATGAGACCTTATACGTTCCCATGTATGAACGAATGACCTTTTGTACGTGCATCTGCCTCGAAGCAGATATTGTACATATTCTGATATGTATATTTGATGCAGGTTACAGGTTGTAGGGATCCAGCTGGATTCCCCACCACTATTGTTTGTTTTATTTACACACACACACACACACACACAGATATATATATATGCTATAACGTGTGATATTTGATGTAGGGGGACAAGTTGGGGGAATCCAACAGGATTCCTCACCATTGTTCGATTTTGTTATACACATACCGTTATACATATATGTGTATCATATGATGTTTAATGTGTTGGATGCCATATTTGTTGAATTAATTGTTTATCCCCTTATTTAGTACTTGAGCAGCATTGGGCCATATTTTCAGTATTTTGAAATGCTCTAAAAGTGATTTTGGTTTAAAAGTGATTTTTAATGATTTCGAAGTATTTGTGCTTATAATTGTTTGTGAATTATAAAAAGGAGTTCATTTAAATAAAAATGGAATGTATGGTTTTGATTGTATTAAATTTGCATTTTCATGTAATATTTGTAAATTAGATTTTTAAATAGATTTTTTGTAAAGGATGTATAAAAGTAACATATTTTATAAGTTAAGTAATTGATTTTTGTAAATATAGTTTTATAAATATTTATGAAATCAAGATTAATAAAACTTGAATATATGAACATCTTGTGATTAGAATTACAAAGTTTGACTATAAGATATTTCATAAAAATATTTGATAAGCGAGAAATTAGTAGGAGCCTGATATTAAATTTAGGTAAGATAATTAAGTACCTATTTATAAAATATTTATCAAGGAACGATGATGTTCATTTATTATCATTGATTGATTGGATTTATTTGATATGAAACTTGAAGTAAGAACACCTTATGAATTCACGATTTGACTATAAGTTATTTGATAATAGTAAATGGTGTAAGGTTAGGAGATTAGTTATGAGCATGTTTGACAAATTCATAATTTTGGATAGTGAATAATCCTCTCAATTGAATTTTTATGAAGAGATTACATTCACAATTTTGGACATTGAATTATCCTTTAAAATAAATGTGTACTAGCAATATATTTACATGGACTTTAAATGATTTATGAATATGCTTATTCCGCTGAGATAAGTATATGGAAATATTTTTCAATTATGGAATATTTGTGATGTTTGTGAGTATGTATCTTTTTATAGATATATTTGAGTGTGTATATATATTTTAAAAGTGATTTCATTTATAATAATTATAAAAGGACCTAATAATTGGTTTAGCATTAGATTTTGCCTATTGGAAAAGTTTCGGTTCCTTGACTTGATGTGGAAACTGATTAGTCATGCACTTAGCACATGGCCAATTGTGTAGGCTTATTATCATTTGTGTTGACGATGTTGATTCTTGTAATGCAGAGTATTACTCCAATCTATCGAGCTTACATCTCGGCCGAAGGATAGCAAGTTGATAGTTGGAACCGTGATAAGTCTATGAGACTTAGTTTCTGTATGAGGTTAAGAGCCACTTTCGATATTGGTGCGAAGAGACCGGGGTCGAATTTATTCCGAGAACCACTTCGGACCAATGTATATGATTTCGATTATGTAGGTTGTTGATGATATTGATATTAAGGATTTTCATAGTGAAGGATTTTTTGTTGATCATTTGGGGTTAAAATCCCAATATGCATATAGAGCAGTAGTCTCTTCTTTATGAAATATCTAATGCAAGGACTATTCACTACTAATCCCAAGGATTTCCCGACAGGATGTGGTAGGAAAGTACTTCGGTTTGTCTTGTTCCTGGAAAACTTGTATGGATGGATGTCCGACAGGCATTTTCTGAGATTATGTACATTGGCTTTTACAAACATACATCTGTGGTGGCCGGAAAGCCAACTTCTCTTAGATTAACACCCTCCTTGAGACATGTGAGCTCAAGGGTTGTATTTTGATGGAAGGCAATTAGTAGTCAGCGGAAATGGCATTGTGGCATTTAAAGATGATGTGATGTGATATGTGAAAGGTAATCATTAGCTCAGGCCTCATCACCGGATATGACCAAAATAGGGTTAGATGTGGTAAGGCTAAGTGGGTCATTCACAATTAGGATACGATCATCCCCTTCTAGATATATGTCTTCCTGCTATGACGGTCGGGATGTAAATTACTGTGGATATATGTTATGAGGCCCTCGGATAAAGGTTGATAATGACCAGAGGATGACATATTCGGTACAATCTAGTTATAGAGGTAGGCCGGTCTTGTGTTGGTAGAGGGCGGATGTTCTGTTCCTCGGGACATCCATCTAGAGGTGTACCCATCGAAAGGTAGTCCCTTCACCTGGTCATTTGTGTGGTAATCCAAACTCCACTACGTGCCTTCCATTTTGTTTGCAAAGCCTAGTATGCTAGAATTTAATAATGGTAACAATATCGGCTTTTTTAATATTATTTGTGCAATAGACACTATTAAATATTATAGAATTTAATATGAAATGTTTTAGTTATTGTAAGGTAAAAACATGTCCGTGTTTATGTGCGGGCGTGTCTTACGAGATACCTTTGTTTTGACAAAAGAACGCTTTGTTAATTTAAAAAATAATTTCAGTTTAGACGTGTTTTTCTCACGTTGGTTTACAAACCAGCTTTCTTCCGGTCAATGCTTGGGTCAGACCGAATATATTTTCAGGTTCAGAGTTGGTGCTTTGAAGCTTTAGCAGGACTGCTGGAAGTCTTCAGATCATATTCCCGTATATGTTTATTTTTTTTCGCTGCTTTGTTATTTAAGTTATCAGTAATTATAAGGACAGGTTATTATAACTATCCTAACTGATGATCTAGATTGATAGTCGTACTCTGATTGATGGATGTATATATGCATATGATATTATAGTTTCTTTTTTGAAAAGATTATTCATCTATATTATATGTTAATCCACAGCGATGTGAGATTCTGTTTGGTTTTCTTCTTCTCTCTTTCTTCTCCTCTCTTCTTCCCTCTTCTTTCTTTCTCTTGACTTTCCGTCATTCTATGCTTTTTGGGTCGGACATGTGTGCTTTATTTTCAATTTAAAGGGTACAGATTTGTGGATCATCACAAAACAAAAATTTAAAATTTGAAGTAGACAGAATGAGTGTCGAGGTAAGATGGTGTGAAGGGTATGGCTATGTGGATGATAGCAATGATTACTCATGGTCTTAAAGAATAATATCCGTAGAGTATAAAGAATGATAAATGGTATTAAAATATGCTTCTACAAGTTTTAGGATATGCATATATGAAAGTCAAAGATAATGAAAATAAATACCAAGATTTGATAATACTATCATGTGATTTAGACTAAAGAAGATGGTAACAGGAGATTATGAGCTGGTAAACACACATAGAGAATATCGGTAGACTCAAGTTATGGAAGGCAAGATAGGGGTTGGAAAAGTTATTTTGCCGAGCCAGTTTCCAATAAGTTATTAGAAATGTGCATAGTTTGTATTTCCTATCCACTACAGTGTGGGGATCCATAGTTTATTGCATGTACGAGTGTACTGATGGAAGTATGAACAGACCTTATTCATTATAAGGTGTAAAGGAAAACTAAGATATGAAAATTGCACAAGGATTACACATTGGAAAGGTCCATTTAAGTCAGAAGTGATAGAGCCACAATATCATTAGTGTTAGTTGACGTTTAAGCGAAACTTCCAACAATGATTCTTTTTAAGGTTAGGCTGTAAGCATTAGTTGTCATTATTGGGGTGTTAAAGCACGTACGATATTATAGAAAATGTCCATTTTTATGTGTTTTGGTGTGGACCGCAATGTTATAGGATAACAATAAGGCAAGGAAATTTCAGGAAAGGCGGTCAACTAGTGCAAAAGAAAAGAAAATAGCAGAGGCTAGAAGTTAAGAAATAAATTAAGAAAATTTATTTAATTGACTACTAAAAATATAAAAGAAATAAGATTGCAAGTCCCAAAAAATTCTGAAAATAAATTGAAGTTAGCGGATGACAGAGAAACAACATTGCCCCCGCGAGTGTATATCTCTCAACCTTAAAAGCCGAAATTTATAATTGAATTTGTATGCTGGTTGCTATTATATATAAAAGAAAAGTTATGGAAATTAAAATTCAACGTGTGAATAATAAAGTCCACTATGGACATTAGACTACTGACTAAACCCCAATTTCATAAGTTGTGACATAAATCATTTTGAAGAAAATATATAATATGCAAACTTTTGAAAAATTTTGTTTGGTATTCTTGGTTTTAGAAAATAAAATATTTTTGTAGGAAGTTTTGGAAATTTTGTGATGAATTTTTTTAAAATAATTTAAATGTTTTACCAAAATTTTGAAAATTAGTATAAAAAAGAAATTGGCTAGAAAATGAGAAATCAAATCTTAGAAGTACCACATACTTAATATGGGGGAATAGTTAACGTGTTAACTAGTATGAATTTTACTGTGCAGTAGAAACGGCGGTAAAAAAATATAATTAGTGGCAAAAGCTGATTTAGCTTTGAAATCTTTTCCTATATACCTTATTGATAGACGAATAAAAGGTTTATTTTTGAAATAAATCAGTTTTAAAACATAAAGAACAAAATTAACTGTGCAAACTATACTTGGAAAATATGAAAAAGAATTGCGGACAAACGAGGAAGTGCCAAAGTATAGTGGGAAGTTGGGTACCTTAGAGAAAAGGGATGGAAATATAAAATTTTATGTCTAAACCTTTATCCTGGCATAAAGAAAATAGGTTTAGAAAATTTAATTTTTCAAATTTGGATGTTAGTAATGGTGAACTAGTATTTTTAGATGGTAAGATTTCGATGTAAAATTAGCAGAACTATACTTATGTTTGTAGAGGTGTAGGAAAATTTGGATGTAAAAACAAGTTGTTGATTTTCAAAGGTTGCATACGTGTAGAACTTCCAACACATTTATGATGTTTGCATCATATTTTCAAAAATTGATTTAAAGGAAAACAATCATATAGGAGGCACCAATTAGAATCATTTTGCATACATATCATATGTATTGTGATACATATGTTTGTGCCAAAATTGGTAACAAACACCCACTTGCTGATGAAAGAACCGGTTCACAATCACGGATCACGGATAGCAAGTATGTAGAGAATATAAATGTGAAGAACATTCATAATTTAGAAGGAAAGCAGTAAAAACACAAGATTTATAGTGGTTCAGCGTTGTAGCTTAAGTCCTTTGAAGAGTTGTTGTTTTATTTATTATAACTCGCTGGTTACAAAGGTTTCCAATAATACAATCGAGCTACAACAATGATTCTGGCAGGGTATCATCATAGAAGAGCCAAAAGATCCCACTTTCTAAAGCCCTTGGAATACTATTTATTGGTATAGCCTGGAAATCTCATCCAGATCTCGGAAGACTCCTTCTTTCACGTGGGTGGACCCACATGATCGATCCCTTGATATTTCAACTCGATCCCTGATCGATACGTACCAAATTCATATTGATCCAAAATTGCTCCTTTTGGGATGGGGTCAATCATGGACATTCTTGAGGTTGTATGCAAGATTCTGTGAAAATTTGGTTGCATTTGGACCTGTAGACTGTGAGATATGGTCGATACAAATTTTGATCTTCAATGTGTAGCCGAGCTCGTATCAGTATGTTCGTATCGATCTCGTTTGTGTCGATTCTAGGCACGTGATGACCAGTTGATGTGACGCTATCTTCTAGGATCGATCTTATTGATCATGCCTCGTTCATATCCATCCAAGGAACATTCCTCATATCGGTAGGTGGAGAACCAATTCGTATCAATGCACGTCCATGCCTTTTGTACCGATCAGATACAGTCCTTTTCGTATCACTCCAAACTACTGTATTCATATCGATCTTTGGAATGTAGTTTTACATCAGTGTGGGATGGTTTCATATCGATATTTTACCAATCGATACGAATCATGTCATCAATGACCGCTACAAATTGGGCGGTTGATGGAAGCGACATGATCGGGTTTTAAGCGATGGATACGAAATGTGATAGGTGTGATGGATATGACCGAGGCTTTCTGGATGCATACGAATGAAGTGGACACGAAGAAGGTGATCGCTAACTTGATGGTAGTGAACGAGATTGTTTCTTCCCAAGTATACGAACCATTTGTTTGTTCAGATGGATACGAAGCGGAGGGGTACGAGTTGATGTAAATCTTGATCGATCCATATCTTGAGCATACGAACACTGATTGACTTGAAATTTGAGATGTTGGATTTCATTGCTTTTCTTTTCATACCATATCAATTGTAACTTGATCCGGGCTCGGACAAAATTTTTTAGTTTCCATAGCGAACCTTTGTATTACCGATCTTCGGGACAGACTGTCATTGGTTTCTAGTCAACTCTTTGGTGTCACAGCCTTGCCAAAAGGCAGGATAACACTTGCCTCCCAAAACATGCCTTGTGGTATGAAGGCGTGTTTTGAATAGCTTCAAGTCCAACATCCAAAGTCCATATGTTATCCATATCCATACCATCCGATCCATAATCCAATCCGTTACCAAGCCATTCTATCCGAGTGCCATAGCATATCCTTATCCAAATCCGCGACCACTCCAAGTTGATATCCGATTCCAAATCCAATAACCAAATCCTTAGCCAATTCCATAGCATTCGAACCCATCAACCGAGTTGTAATCCGTCCATATCCGATAACCAAATCCATGACCTCTCCGAGTTGATATCCGAATCCGGGACCGCTCCAAGCCCTTAGCCAAATCTGGGGCCTCTCCGGGTCCATTTATCCTAAGCCAAATCCAAATCCATGACCTCTCCGGGTTTAAATTCAAATCCGAAGACCTCACCAGGTCGCTTTGTCCTACTTAGGCCTCGACTGTCTGGTCGAGGACTTTTATGTCCTCCGATCTCGACTCTCTAGTCGAGGACTTTTATATTCTTCGGCCTCGACTGTCAGGTCAAGATTCTCCGGCCTCTATTCTTCGGTCAAGAACTTTTGTATTCTCCAACCTCTACTGTCTGATCGAGGACTTTTATATTATATTTGAGTCCATTCCATCACTCTCCGACGAAGGGACTCATAACTTGCGATTACAGCCCCATCTCTTCGGTCGGGACCGTAATCGCGCGACCTGCATTATTTATTACATTAACCTAAATCCAATCATCACAGAATCCAATTAAAAAAATGAAAATTCTTACAACCAGGAAAAACAAATAGCCACAGTACCAAGAAAGATACTAGAGCTTGCAAAAAACAAAAAGGAAATTAAGATTTCATAAACCCGAGCATCATGATTTCTCATCGTCTCAGAGCATGCCTAGGGACAGTCCTTGATCTTGTACATGTGTAAGCGACTTAGCTGTACTACTTCGGGGTTTACTACTTATTTCATGCCACAAATCCGATCAGTTTATAATAAGCCGATGACGATGCCTAAATCCAACGCCATCTTCATTTGAGGTGGGCGGTGGCTCCTCCTATTCCACTGACATAGCTTGATTCCTTACTTATTACTGCAAATGACCATTTCCCACATGCTCCCCAATGATATCCTTCAAATGCTTGCAGTCGTTTGTGTTGTGCCCAACCAATTCATGGAATAGGCAATGCTTTCTCGATGCCCGTTCAAATTCAGAGGGTTCCCTTTTTGCCGACCATCGATATTGGAGGCGCCCTAGAGTATCCAAGTAAATCCTTTCCATAGTTTTAGTTAAGTCCATGTAAGAAGAAAAATTTGACTCCCTCCATGGCCTTTTCGAAGTGCAGTTGTTGTCATTCGTTTTTTTTTTCTTTTATCGTCTTTGTTTGAATTGTCGCTGGGTGTACCTCCACCCTTCACCGCATAAGCTTCATCCTCTCTCACTTCTTTCTTATCTCATGCATCTTCTTACCTTAAAAATATTTTCGCTTCATGGTAGAACTCCCCGAGATCCATCGGTGGATCCCGTTCCAGTGGTATCTTGAAATCCGAATTATCTGCAGTCCTGAGACTGTCGTTATCAAAACCATCGATGTATCATGTCAATCTATTGAAGCCAATGTCACATTGAATCTGGTTAGGAAATCCCTAAGTGGCTCTCCCTTCCACTGTTTCATCGACGTCAAATTCATTACATTCTTGGGACTGACTATGTAGACCCGAAATTGCCTCATAAACCTCTCAATCAACTCGTCCATGTGCCAATAGAGCCACTCTCCAACTGTCTGAACCATAATGCTGCTACATCCGTCAAATACAAACGGAAGCACCATGCCATGACTTCCTCTGATGCCCCCAGCACTTCCATGTGTCTCATGTACCTTGTCAAATGAATAGCATGATCCGTTCTCCCATCGTACATCTCAAGCATTGGTAGTCTGAAATCCGGTGGGTTCCTAGCTTGCCTGATCATAGGAGAAAAGGGACTCCTATTCATATCCTCCATGTCTCTATTTACCAATCCTTTCCTCACCACCTATTTGATCATGTCCGCTAATCTGTCGTTGTCATCAAATGGTAGCCTTTGCCTACTATCTCCAACCTACCCCCAAGTTCTAGAGGGAATCCCGAAGCCTGTCTTTCTGGATGAGCGTTAATATCCCGATCAACTCCAAACTATAGAGCGCCACCTGGTATCATTCTTGGAATCGAGTCAACATGGTTCGGGGGCATGCCCCCAAGCATAAGAACTGCTCTCGATGGTCCAGCTCTGTTTTGTGTCGCGTTTACTGCTTTCTCTCGATCCTAATTCTAAACTGTGTCTGCTTCTGCAGCTCCAACTTCACGGATCTAAACTCTAGCAGCTCCACCTGTTCCTGCCTGTCCAAACTGTCTAAGAATGTTCATTACCATTTCCACCTGTCTTTTCAGCATCGTTTCCATCTCGTCCCTAGTGATGAAGATTGAGGTCTGATTAGCTCTTGAGGAAGCCTCCTGACATCCTTCATGCTGACTCATTTTCGCTCTTTGTCTCCTTGTTGATTGCTTCGTCATACGTTTCCAGATCCGAGTCTTTAAGCCTGTAGATCGAAAGTTTAAGTTGTAGAATCCCTAAGTGCTCGCTTTCTCAGTGAAAGTACAAAAATGTTTACGCCAAAATTGGTCACTAACACCCAATTACCGATGAAAGCACCCGTTCAAAATCATAGATCACAGGTAGCAAGTATGTAGAGAATATAAATATGAAGAACACTCAAATTTTAAAAGAAAAGTAATAGAAACAGAAGATTTATAGTGGTTCAGCACTGTAGCCTACGTCCACTTTGAAGAGTTCTGCTTTATTGGTTATAACTCGCTGGTTACAATGGTTTACAACAGTACAATTGTGTTACAACAATGATTCCGCTAGAGTATCAGTGTAGAAGAGCCAAAAGATCCTCCTTTCCGAAGCCCTTGGACTGTAATTTATTGGTGTAGGCTGGAAAAATCTCACCCAGATCTCGAAAAGCTCCTTCTTTCACGTGGTGGGCCCACGTGATCGATATCCTGATATTTCGACTCGATCCATAATCAATACCTACCAAATTCATATCAATACAAAATTGCTCTTTTGGGTTGGAATCGATCCTGGAAATTCTTGAGGTGGTATGCAAGCTTTTG
This sequence comes from Allium cepa, assembly GCA_030765085.1. NCBI lineage: Eukaryota > Viridiplantae > Streptophyta > Magnoliopsida > Asparagales > Amaryllidaceae > Allium > Allium cepa. The sequence continues at coordinate 992,123,422 of CM060945.1, read as the reverse complement.
TAAAAATTTGGTGGCATTTGGACCTGTAGATTGTGAGATATGATCGATACTAGTTTTGATCTTCAATGTATAGCCAAGCTCATATCGATACGTTTGTATCGATCTCGTTTGTGTCGATTCTAGGAAAATGATGATTAGGTGACATGGCGCTATCTTCTAAGATTGATCCTTTTGATCTTGCCTCGTTCATATCCATCTAAGGAACACTCCTCGTATCGATAGGTGTAGAACCAATTCGTATCAATGCATGTCCGTGCCTTTCGTACAGATCTGATATAGTACTTTTCATATCGCTCCAAACTACTATATTTGTATCGATCTTTGGAATATAGTTTTACATCATTGTGGGATGGTTTTGTATCAATATTTTACCAATCGATACGAATAGTGTCATCAATGACCGCTACAAATTGGGGAGTTGATGGAAGCGACACGATAGGGTTTTAGGTGATGGATATGAAACGTGATAGGTGTGATGTATACGGCCAAGGCTTTCTAGATGGATACGAATGAAGTGGACACGAAGAAGGTGGTTGTTAACTTGATAGAGGCGAACGAGATTGTTTCTTCCCAAGGGTAAGAACCATTTGTTTATTCAGATGGATACGAAGCGGAAGGGTACGAATTAATGTCTTCCAAGTGAATATTGATCGATCCATATCTTGAGTATACAAACTCCGATTGACTTGAAATTCGATATATTGGCTTTTATATCTTTGATTGTCATGCCATATCAATTGTAGCTCGATCCGGGCTTGGACAAAATTGGTCAGCATCCATAGCAAACCTGTGTATAATCGTTCCTTGGGACAGACTGTGCTTGGTTTCTAGTCAACTCTTTGGTGTCATGGTCTTTCCAAAAGGTGGGATAACATCATGCAATTGTATACGACTAGTTGTAAAATTGTTTGCGTACCAATGGATTTTTCAGTATAGAACGGATACACATTAGGTTACATTGTCGAATCCTCAAGAAATTTCGGGGACAAAATTATTTTAAGGGGGGAACGTAACATTTCATGATTTTTCAATACTTAATTTAAAAGAAACTAATTTAAAATAGAAAACATGGAAAAATATAATCTTTACAAATGTCAAAATTTGACAACGAAACCTCAACGGTTGAAATTTTAGAAGTAGAAATAGTTATATATATAATTAAGGAAACAAATAATTATTAATCAATGTTAATTACAAACTGCTGAGTTTAATAGTAGTGTAAACCTTAAGAAAGTAATTAGTGGAGATAAATAATGGAAGTCAATTAAATTTGGAATGAAATTAAAAAAAACTTCAACGCTGTCTAATTAATGCATATAACGCACCATAGGTCGATCGACCATGTAACTAGGTCAACTGGTAACGGTCGACTTTGGGTAGGGTTGGTCAACCCATGGTCTATAAACTGTGGCTGTGAATTGTTGCTTGAACGGCCTGATTTACGACGGTTTAATAAAATGGCTAGCATTTGTTTGAACCGCTATAAATATAGATTTGGTCCCTCACTTTTAAACTCATATCTTTCTAATGGACATGAAAGCTCTATCACTTTCTCTTCTCAACAAATTTTTAAATTAGTTCCAGTTATGAGTATATACACAATTGAAGAATTGTAGAAGATGATAGAAAAAAGGAATATGTCAAATTAAAGTGTCAACGCTGAGGTGATCTATAAGTTAGGATTTAATTTATTAATCAATCCAAATTTCTCTCTCTTCTAAAATATATTTCAAATAGATCTTTATAAGCTTGCAACATATATCAAAATAGGATGGAAAAGGTAGTCGAATGGAAATAACATGAATTAGATCTGAAGGTTTGGATTACTTAATAAGGTGAGTGGGAATATTGAATGGTTTTATATAATATTAAATTATATCGTTGGAAGTCTATTACTATATGCCTATAATGTTAAATTGGAGTTGTAGGCAAATTTTATAAATATGAAATTTGAATTAGAAAACTTTCCAACATATTATGTACCTGATAATTGTTATATTTACGTATTATATGAATGAGAACCTATAATTGTGCAAGATATTAGCAGTTCTTATTATTCATTATTGAGGATTATGAAACTATCGATTTTTTTATGACATGATATAAGAGAATTGGTATTCGAACGAAAGATGAATGTGTAAATTAAAGAAATTTTATTAAGATTTTAGTGGTTTAAGCAATATTTTAATTCGTTAGGATATGGGATCTTGCAAGTAGAATTTTATGTATTAACAAGTTTAAATGAACAAAAGTGTGATGTTTGAAATGACGAGGAATACACTTAAAAAGAAAGAGATGTACAAAATAGGAATATTTACCATATTTTGTATCGTGTATTTCAAATAATAAAACGATAGTTTCTTGTAAATATAATCACCACACAAATCTCTATTTGTGGATAAAATATGAAAATTTACCATGTTTAACATTTTTATGATAGAAATATAGTTCTAATGCGTTAAAATGTAGTAAACCTTAAGGGTTAAACAGAAAGATATGAACGCGATAAGAATATCCTAAAAAAAGAAATGAGAAATACCAATAAAAATGGAAAGTAAACAAAAAGAAAATCCATAATATGGGCAAGGAGAAATAAAAAGATAAAATAGGAATAGAGATAGAAAATGGGAAAATGGATAAAATGAATGGAAAATGATATTATGAACCTGATAAGAGGAAAGTAGTAAATAAACATAAAGTAAAAAAAGGATAAATGCATAATGAAATAAAGATGTAAAATCAACAGTAAACTACAGATGCAAGTTAATTTGGTAAGAATGAATATATATATGTGTGTGTGTGTGTGTGTGTATGTACGTATGTATATGATATATACACACATACCCATAGTCTTAAGTATGCGTTTATGATGGGTGTGAACTATCATAGTAAAGTATAGTTAAATGGACAATATGACATTTGGTCATCAGAATAGGTTGGAATACGAGGTTTGTAGTGTTATACAGTAGAATTCTACTCACCGCAAGGGGCTTCCAGCAGTTGTGTAGCATTATACTAATATGAGACATGTCCAACCAAAAGACCTATGGAGGATATACTTTTGTGTATAGATAAAGGAATAGCCTTAATGGATAGAGTGGTCTGCTTCAAATATGGTACTAAATGAGGTATTGTCTTGATTGCATTTGGCAATCTAATTGGGATGGTGAGTAGGATTGGGTACTATGCATCAATGTGTTGGTACCAAATCAGGGGTAGGGCTTCATAGGGAAAGAACCTCACCAGTTGCAGGGTTACATCTAAGCAGTCTTTACCTTCTACCAAGCTAGTTCCAGCTAGGTTATGTTCCACTTGCTAGTTTATTCATTAAGGCAAGCTAGTTAACCCAAAGAGTGTTCTTTCAAAACGGTTAGGGTGGTCTGTAGAACCAAGTCCATAATAAGAAGTAGACAAAGTAGTAAATCCCCAAAGCGAGATAGAGTACAGTAAAATAATTGAAAAGCCATCATTAGGCACTATGGAAATTCCTCGATATGCATGACTACCAGATCGTGATACGGTGAGGGCAACGGATCTTGATGGGATGCTGATTTAGAGATAGTAGCGGAGATAGTATCTAGGTCTAGTAGAGGACTATGGTACTTGTATACCTATATATGTATGTAGTTATAATCTACAATGGGTAGATAGAATGTATCATACGCGAATGTTAAGTCGAGACAGCTAATTAAATATTAATACATAACGGGTGATATAGAACAATTGGGATATATCAACGTTATGTTTAAAGTGTATAATCTTGGCAGTCACTTGAAAGTTGTTCTGATCCCACCTCATTACAACCCACATAATATCTTGAAGGACAGGTACTAGTACTAGGCGTATACAATGCTGGTAAGGGCACTAGACCTTGGAAGTGTCAAATCTTGGTCTGTAGTTATGTGAATTATTGTATTTTATTTATTCTGTCGTGGCTTGTTTCGTTAGTGCTCTGATATGCATTCATTGTTTTATTTGCAGGATACCAAACCAATTAGATTGGTATTCTGGTGTACTTCGGTTTTCAATTTAGTAGAAATTCTGACCCATTAGGTGTAGGTTGTCACATTTAGTATCAGATCTAAGCTAGTCAATCTTGAAAAATTAGGAAACGTTAGGTGAACATATTTTTATTTTTCCTAAATATAAATATATTATATGCCAAATCCTAAGAATTTCAACTATATGGTAGTTGCATATGGAAGGTCCCTGTAGCTGGATAGTACATGACTTCCTTGTCGGGCCTGATTACCCCAGTGGTTGTAGATCCTCGTATGATTGCTGATTGATAATGTACAGTAGGTTTAGATAAGGGAAATGTAAGAATCCATATGTTGTTGATATCCGAAAGCAGTTGGTTTCCTAAAGGATAGTGCAAATTAGTTACTCCAAGTTAATAGCTGGATTTTCCATATTGGAAAGAAGATAAGTCAGTAAGTTAAAGAGTTGAAGTTCTAAAGAAATAATAAATAGAAATCCACTTTAAATGCAACCCAATAGAAAATGGTTTTTAAAGTTGAGAAAAATATATAATTAACATATTTGAAAAGTAAGCAAATATTAGATTTTATAACGCATGTATGAATATTAATATTTAGTTAAATTGATAGTTTTTCGTAAATAGGTTTTACAAAAGCCAATGGATGTACATTATAGGGCGTATATAGCTCCCTAGTTTCTTTATAAAGAAAAATAAAAGTGTAAAAAATAAAGTTCTAACAGAAATTAAAATTTGTTTAAATCCAAAATTTCAGTAAAATAAATTTGGTAACAAGCTATTTCTTTTGAAAGTAAAAAAATAATATAGCAATATAGCTCATGGGTTTCTATGTAATGAAAAATTTTAAGCTGTAAAAACATTTTAGGGGTGGACAATAGAAAGCGGTACAAGTTTGAACTGGATAAATAGTACGAGAAAGAAGATTTAAAACTTTGAAACAAAGCTGTAGGGGAATGCACTACAGTTGCTCAGCAAAGAAGACAGCTAATTGAGAAAAAAGCAATTGGAATTAATGCAGTTTAGGTAGAGGAAAGTTGGTTAGTAATAGCTTTGTAAAATATAAAAATAATATTTGGAATTCATATAAAATGATGTTAGTAATTAGAAATAACATTAGAGGATTATATTAAATAATGCTAGTAATCTAATTAGAAGCAACATAGGAAATTTAAAGCAAAACAAAGGAAAGTGGATTGTTCCATTGTTATGTGCATTTATTGCAAGTATCTTTTAAAAGCCCCCTTCATACGATATTAGAGACTTCATCGAGGATTGGAAATAAAGATAGTATAAGTGATAAGAAAACGATAGAATAAAAGTTGTTCTCTTCTACTCCAGTGTTTAATGTTTCAAATTATAAAAGATGTTTTAGAAATATTGTGAAGTGCATTTTCACAAAGAAATGGTTTGGTATAAAAAATAGGTTTTTAAGAGGAAAAACTAATAAATATTTTGAATTAAAATCCCAATTGTTAAAAAGTAAAAGTTAAGAAGGTCTTTAAAAGTAAATTATAATTTGAAAAAAAATGAAGAAACTTAAAAAAAAATAGAATTGCTAGCAATTTCTTTTAGATTCAATGAACAAGCTAAATTCAAAAATCCTAAATTATAGTTTTAAAAGTTAGGACACCAGGTAGTTTTGAATTTATTAAATGGTTTCTAAGTTGTACTAATTAGAGACAAAGGTTTTGGGATTAGGTATTTCAAAAAATTTGAAGTTTACAATTTTTGAAAAAGTTGGACATCAAACTAAAAATTTAAATATATAGTAGATAGGAATGAGTGGCTAGGTAAGACAGGATGAAAGGTAAGGCTACGAGGAAGATAGTAATGATTACTCCTGGAGTACTAATAAGGAATACTCATAGGTAAAGAATAATGGTAAGAACCTAGGAATATTTTATTAAACATGTATGCAAGCCATAAGAAAAAACAGTAACGGAATGATAAATGGTATTAAAGTAGCTTCTATGAGTTCTAAGACATGCTCATATGACGGATCAAAGAAAAAGGAAATAAATACCAAGATTTGAAAATACTATCATGGGATTTGGATGGTAACAGCAGACTATGAGGTGGAAAACACACATAGAGGATGTTGGTAGACTCAAAGTTATGGGAGACAAGATAGGGGTTGGAAAAGTTATTCTACCGAGCCAATTGTCAATGAGTTATTCAAATTTGCATAGATTGTATTTCCTATCCACTATAGTGTAGGGATGCACAGTTGATTCCACGATCAGGTGTAGTGATGGAAGTGACGAATAGACCTTATTCATCAGAAGCCATAAAGAAAAAGTTAAGATATAAGGATTGTAGAAGAATGACACGTTAGAAAGATCCATTCAAGTTAGAAGTGATAGAGTCATAACATCATTATTGTTAGTTGATGTTGAAAGGAAGCTTCCAGCAGTGATTCTTTTTTTAGGTTGGGTTGTAAGCAATAGTTGTCTTTGTTGGGATGTTAAAGTTCATACAATATTACAGGAAATGTTCCTTTTTCGTGTTTTCGATGTGGACCGCAATGTTATGGGATAACAATAAGACAAGGGAATTTCAGGAAAGACAGTCAACGAATGCAAAAAAAAAAAATACTGGAGACTGGAAGTTAAGAAATAAATTAATAAAATTTATTTAATTGACTACTAAAAACAAAAATGAAGTAAGATTGTAAATCCCAAAAAATTCAGAAAATAAATTTTAGTAAACAGTGAATAGGGAAAAGATATCGTGTAGCCACGTTCAATGTCCATGTACCTTAAAAGCTAAAATTTATAATTGAACTTGTGTGCTGGTTGCTATTATAAATAAAAGAAATGTTTTCAAATTTAAAATTTACCACATAAATAGGTAAAGTCCACTATGGACGTTCGACTATTGCACAAACCCCGATTTAATGAGGTGTGGCATAAATCATTTTGAAGAAAATATATAATATGTATACTTTAGAAAAAATTTGTTCAAAGTTCTTGGTTTTAGAAAATAAAATATTTTGTAGGAAGTTATGAAAATTTTTTGATGAATTTTTTTAAAAAAGTCTAAAATTTTTACTGAAATTTTAAAACGTAATATAAAAATATATTTTTTGGAAGAAAAGAAGAAATTGAACTTTACAAGTGTCACATAATTGATATAGGGGAACAATTGATGGGTTAGCTAGTATGGATTTTACAGTGCAGCAGAAGTGGTAGTAAACTAAAATACGGTTAGTGATGAGGAAGTTGTTTTGCCTATGGAATCTTTTCCTATATACCTTGTCGATAGATGCACTATAAGTTTACTTTTGAAATAAATCATGTTTTAAAACTTTAAGAACAAAAATTAACAATGCGAACTATACTTGGAAAATTTGGAAAAGAATTAGGGACAAAAGAGAAGGTTTCAAATTATTATGGGAAATTGGGTAAAATTGGGTGCTCGAGAGAAAAGGAATGGAAATACGGAATTTTCGTTCAAAACCATTTTCCTTGCTTAAAGAAAACAAATTCAGAAAATTGAATTTTTCAAATTTGGATTTTAGTAATGTTTTGTAGGATTTTTGGATGGTAGGATTTGGATGCAAAATTGGTTGAACTATATTTCTATTCGTAGTAGTGTAGGAAAATTTGGATGTAAAACAAGTTTTCAAATTTCAAATGTTGCATACGTGTAGAATTGCTAGCATATAAGATTTTTGGATCATATTTTCGAAAATTGATTAAAAGTAAAGCATTCATATAGGAGGCATCGATTTGAATTAGTCTGCATACATATCATATGTATTGCGCTACACCATGAAGTTGTGCACGACTGGTTGCAAAATCGTTGCACCTTAATTGATTTGTTAGCATAGAATGGACGCATGTTAGGTTACATCGTTGAACCCTAAGAAATTTCGGCGATAAAATTCTTTTAAGTGGGGCAGAATGTAACACCCTATGAGTTTTATGATAATTAATTTAAAAAAACTAATTAATAAATAGAAAACATAGTGAAATAGAATTTTTACAAATGTCAGATTTGGCTACAAAACTTGCACCATTGGGGTCATAGAGATTTTTTGATCAATTTCATATATAAACTTTTCCGATCCGAGTACAAACGAAAAAGTTATTAACCCTTGAAATTTTAGATCAGAAATAATTATACATGTAATTAAAAAACAAATAATAATTAACCAACATTAATTGCAACCCGTTAAGTCTAACATCAACTTAGATGTTAAGAAAATAATCAGTGGAAACAAATAATAGCGATCAATTAAATTTGAAATGAAATTAACAAAAATATTTAACGCTGTCTAATTAACGCATATAACACACCATAAGTCAACCGAACATGTACCTAGGTCGACTTGTAGCGGCCGACCTTCGGTACATGGGCGTCTATCTGGGTAGGTAAACTGCAGCAGTGATTTGTGGCCTAAACGGCCTGGATTTAGGACGGTTTAATTGAACGGGTGGCATTGGTTTGATCCCCTACAATTATAGACCTAGACCCCCATTGCCAAACTCTATGGGCGCAAAAGCTCTATCACTTTCTCTTCTCCAAAAATTTCTAAATTTATAAATTAGTTCTAATTATGAGTATATGCATAATTGGAAAATTGTGGAAGATGATAGAGAAAAGAGAATATGGTCAAATCAAAACGTCAAAGCTGAGGTAAACTATAAATTTGGATTTAATTTATAATCAATCCAAATCTCTCTCTTATAATCTAGATTACCAATAGATGTGTATATGCTTGTAATATATATCAAAATAGGATGAAAAAGGGAGTCTAATGGAAATAACAGGAATTAGATCAGGAGATTTGGAATGCTTAAAATGGTTAATGAGTATATTATATGTTTTTTTATAATATTAGATTATATCATTGCAAGTCTTTTCCTATATGCCTGTAATGTTAAGTTGGAGTTGTAGGCCAATTCATTATTGAGGATTATGAAACTATAAATTTATTTACGACATGGTATAAGAGTTGGTATTTGACCGAAGGATAAGAATGTAAATCAAATAAATTTTATTAAGATTTTCGATGTTTAAGTGATATTTTGATTCATCGGAATTTTGGGTGTTGCAAGTAGATTTCAATTTTAAATAAACAAAAGTTCAATGTTTGAAATGACAAGGAATACACCTAAAAAGAAAGAGATGTACAAAATAGGGATATTAACTATATTTTGTATCATCTATTTCAAATAATAAAAAGATAGTACTTTGTAATTACAAACATCACACAAATTCCTCTTTTTGGATAAGATATGGAGATTTATAGTGTTAATGCTTTAATGTTAGAAATGTAGTTCCAATGCAGTAAAATGTAGTAAACCCCAAGATTTAAATAGGAATATATGAATGCAATAAGAATATCCTAAAAATATATAATGCAAAATACCAATAAAAATGGAAAGTAAATAAAAAGGAAATTTAAAAGATAGGCAAGAAGAAATAAAATAATAAATGGGAATAGAGATAGAAAATGGGAAAACGGATAAAAAGAATGGAAAATGAAATTATAACCCTAATAAGAGGAAAGCGGTAAATAAACTTAAAGAAAATGATAAACGTATAATGAAATAAAGGCCTAGGGTCAATAGTAAACTATATAGGAAAGGCAATTAAGTAAGCATGAATGAATGAATATATATACACGCACACGCGCACGCACACGCACACGCACACGCACATGTAGCCTTAAGTATGCATTTAAGACGGATGAGAACTATCATAATAAAGTATAGTTAAATGAATAATATGATATTTGGTCATTAAAGTAAGTTAGAATGTGGGTCAGTAGTGTTGCACACTAGAGGTCTGCCCACAGCAAGGGGCTATCAGCAGTTGTGTAACATTATACTGATGTGACACATGTCCAACCATAGGACCAATGGAGGATATACATTTGCATATAGAAAATGGAATAGCCCTAATGGATATAGTAGTCTACTTCAAATATGGTATGGAGAGTGGTATTGCCTTGATTACATTAGGCAATCCAAATGGGATAGTGAGCGGGATCATGCACTATGCATCATTATATTGATACCAAATCAGGGATAAGGCTATCATAGGGCGAGAATGTCTTCAATCCTTGCGATTAACAAGAAAGATAGGGTTCAACCTAACTGGTCATTGCCTCTTATGAGGGTAGATCCACTTGGGTTATGCACCGCCATAGTTGTTTGCTAGTTTATTTATTAGGACAAGGCTAGTTAACCCAAAGAGAGTTCATTCAAAATGGTTAGGGTTGTCCGTGGAACCGAGTCTATAATAGGAAGCAGACAAAATGGTAAATCCCCAAAACAAGATAGAGTAGGGCAAAAAAATTTGAAAATCCATTATTAGGCACTACGTGAGTTCCTCGGTATGCATGACGGTCATGTAATGATATGGCGAGGGAAATGGATCCTAACGGAGTATTGGTTTAGAGATACTGTAGGGATAATATCTAGGTCAAATAAGGGACTGTGATACTTATATATATGTACATAGATATAATCTTCAATGGGTAGATAGGATCATACACGGACGTAGAGTCGAGATGACTAATTAAATATTAAAAGACATAGCAGGTGATAGAGAACAATTAGCATAAAACAATGTTATGTATAAAGTTTATAATTTTTCCAATCATCAGAACGTTGTTCTGACCCCCTCCTTATTAAAACCCATAGGACATTTTAAAGGACATGAACTGGTACTAGGCTTATATGGTGCTGACAAGGACAGTAGACCCTGGAAGTGTCAAATATTGGTCAGTAGTTACGTGAATTATTATATTTTATTTATTCCAATATTGCTTGTATCGTTAATGATTTGATATGCATTCATTATTTTATTTGCGGGATGCCAAACCAACGATCTGTATTCTGGTGGACTTTGGTTTTCGATGTTGTGAAAATTTGTGTCCATTGGCGTGCGGTTGTTACAAATCAACTAATTACTAGGAAATCATCTATCAATAAACCATAAGCACATGAGGTACTACAAGTATGATATGTATGTCTATGTATCTCAATCGCATACTCTGGATGAGAGCGTAATAGCACACAACATGTTCTAGGGGAGAATGCACAATACTAATAACACATCCTATAATCTTAGTTACTCTTGGTCATCATCGCTCTTTGTCCATTATATACCATAGACATGAGCCGATTGCCCTATGTAGTTAAAGCCCATCAAAATCTCCACTGTGGCACGTAGAACTCTTCGACCGTTGTGCTATCGATCCACTTTAAGCCTAAATCAAGCTTTTATAGCATCCGCTTTAGCAACATTGGTATAGAATGTATATTTACGTAGTCTTCTTTTAAAATAAATCAACAAATTTAGGGTAAAGACCTAACTTAAGGCATAAGTTCACAATATAAGTTAGAAATCTATTATAGACACCAAAACTAATTTGCATAAATCATGATATTCTTCGGTTTTGTTATATAAGATTAAAAAATATTTCTGTTTCCTACAGAAATGATGTGAGAATTTTAATAAATTAACTTTAGAAATTTTATTTTATAGTTTATGAAGCTTTTTACACATTCGGTATTTTGCGCTATATTTCCGTAGTAACTTTTTGCACCTCCACCGCTATAGAATCGCTAAACGATTTAACTGCACAACTACTGCCTAATCTAAGAGACTGTTTGGATAGTGTAGCATTTAAGCACATCATCACACAATCTATATATCATCCCACACAACACGTAATAAGGTGATGCCATAGATCCGGGGCAAGACCCCGTGATCAACCAACTCGGATGGACACTAACCTATTTGGATAAACAACATATATAACAAATAGGAACATATCAAATAGCCATACTAAACCATCTTGTACATAGCAATAGTAATACGCAGCTACCACATCTCATATATGAGTGTCAACTACATTTAAGAAATAGAAAATAACTAGCAGCATGAGTGTCCCATGTCACGTAGTGCTGCTCACTTACCCAATGTATGTGAATCTCACTCAACACCCACATCATATTCTATATAACAAGTCCAATGAATAACTGTAGAAATATTATTGAAAGTCTCATACTTGATGGTATTATAACTCAGTTTATTCAAATTCCTCGTTACATGGAAAATGTAATAAAAGAAAATGCATAGTTTATTTTAAAAATATATATTATTTATAGTAAAATTATATTTAAAGTCTCCAAAACCTTTAAATTATTTATAAATTGAAAATACAACCATTTTCCCACTTGTTAACCAAAATAGAAATTTTAACACTTATAATAAATTTCCAAATCTCTTTCTCATATACATCTACTTTTATAATAAAATTTTATTTATAAAAGTCATCCCACAATTTCCTGTAAATAAATATGCTTTTTAAAATTAGTTAATAAACTTCTGAATCAATTCCTATTTATTTCAACCCATAGAATATAATTTAAAATCACTTCTACCTATTCCAAAATCATGGATTATACTTTTAAACTTAATGCAACAATAACATATAATAAAAACTATATAGAAGTCCAAATAGATCTACAAATAAGTCTAATACCCACTTTCTCCAAATATATACAAAATATATTCCATACATACTACCATACAAAAACATATATGAGGCTACATCGAATATGTGACAATGGACCACTATACTAAATAACTAGCCTTCACTATGCCCAAAGATCATAAACTAGTCTCTTCATCCCCGAACCTAAAATGTATTGGACTGACCTGAGTATTATACAAATAACACATGGGTCGGACTACGTATAAATGTTGTGTTAATATGACATAGAAGCCGGCATGGTACAATAGATAGCGCAAAATGGCATATGAACATCACTAATATAACAACATATCTCAAAACCATGCACATGTCTCATTACCCATGTCAAAGCATAGTCAAGTAACACATTGAGTGATCAATATCAAAATGGATGAACAACATAGCCATAAATTCATAGCACATTGGGTGAATCAACCAAATACCCAATCATCAACCAATCCACTAATGCTTAACTGGGGAAACTTCTATCAACAATCATGAGCATGTGAGGTACTACAAGTATGGTATCGTATGTCTATGTATCTTAATCACATACTCCACATGAGAGCCTAACAACACACAGCATGCTCTAGGGGACAACACAACACACTGATAGAATACAATACACACTACAGTCTTAGTTACTCTTGGTCATCGTGATTCTTTGTCCATATGTACACACACAATGGTCACAAGCCTAATGTCCAACAGTAATAGACTGTTTTGCTAGTGTGGCATATGGATATATCATTACACAATCTATATGTCAGGATACACGACACGTAATAAGGTGATGCCATAGATCTGGGAAGCCCCCACACGATCATCCAATTAGGATGGGCACTAATCTATCTGGATAAATATCATACATTACTAATAGGCACACGGTTGATAGCTATAAGTAACAGTCTTACACACAATAATGGTAACATGCAGCTACCATATATTATATATGAGTGTCAACTATATTTAAGAGGTAATCAGATAAATAGCTATTTGAGTGTCCCATGCCACTTAGTGCTACTCACTTATTTACCCAATATTTGTGAATCCCACTCAACTCGAACATCATATTCTATATAACAAGTCCACTGAATAGTTGGAGAAATATTATCAAAAGTCTTATCCTAGACGGTATTATAACTCCGTGTATTCAAATTCCCTGTTACATGGAAAATATAATCAAATAAAATACACAATTTATGTAGAAAAGATTATTATTTATAGTAAAATTATATTTAAAGTTTCGAAACCTTTGTATTATTAATAAATTGAAAGTACAACCAATTCCTCACTTACCAAAACCAAAATAGGAATTTTAGTGCTTATAATAAATTTCCAAATCTCTTTCTCATATTTAATATCATATAAATTTATTATAATCAAATTTTTATTCATAAAATTCAACCCATAATTTCTAGTAAATAAATATGCCTTTTAAAATTAGTTAATAAACTTCCACATTAGTTTCTGTTTATTTCAATCCATAGATTATAAAATAAAATCTCTTTTACATATTTCGGAATCATGGATTACACTTTTAAAATCAGATAATATTTATTATATATCCTTCCATAATTTTCTATAATTAACATGATTTCTAAATGAATTTTTCAACTTCAAATCACTTTTTTATTTATTTTAATCCATAGGATACATTTCAATATCTCTTCTTTATCCTTAAAATCATCAAAGGCTTCTAAAATCAATTAATAACATATATAAATCATTCCATAATTTTTTTGAACTAAATAGGATTTTTAAATAATTATTTAAGGCCCAAAATCAATTTTATTTAATAAATCAATTCCTATAATAAAATAATTAATATCATCTTAAACAAATATTTTTCCATAATATCATTTCATATTAATAACATGTCTACTTTATACATTAAAAACAAATTTTACTTTATTTTTAAAATATTTCTTTCTTTTAAAATAATGGAAACTCACTGATTTGGAGCGAAAGTGTGTGCCAGGTTCATACCGATCCATGGGTTAACTGGTGTGGTGACGTGAATCGGGTATTCGCTCTAGACCATAAGAACTTCACCACCTTCTACCTCCCTTTGCTTGCATGAACAAACTCTACTTCTTCGCTTAACCCAAACACAATCACTCAAGCACACACGCCAAATTCAAACAACGCAAAAACATTGAATTAAAGGAAATAGATTGATATTAGGATTTATAGTAAATGGTTTATCAACATAAAAGCATCAATCAATTCAAAACAACCATAATCACTTCAATCAACTCTTCTAGACAAAAGTTTATGAGTGAAGGACATTAACTTTAAATTTAGCTAACTAATTCCTTTTCAAATCATTAACTTCTTTCGATTTTCCATTCAATGGAAAATTTAACCATACTCCAAACTTGATCATGACTATAATTTAAAGACTTCTTGGAGTGAATAATTATGTTGAGAAGCTTGGTTTCAAATTTCATAATGTTTGATAATTGATTTTATTTTATATGAATTATTAAAGAAGGGAGGTAGGGTTTTGTTTACATTTTGCAAAACAAAGAAAATGAGAAATAGGCTATGCTTTTTGAAGTTAAACATGAAATCAAGAGGACCTAAGAGGAAATGAGAAAGGAAAGATGGGTTCACTTATTTGATTTGGGAGGCCCTACATTACCCTCTATTATTTAATTTTTATCTCTTTTTTTATACTAAATACAAATTCCTCCATGTGTCAAACCATATACACCTAGCATAAACATCACTAAATCCTGCTTAAAAATCCCATTTACCTTCAACTTGTTAAGCAACTATATATATTTTAATAAAATTATTTTCCACAATGTAATCTTATTTAAATAATTATTTCCTAAGTTGCGTTTTTAGGCTTAATCCAAAATAAAATTCCAAATTCTTTTTGAAAGTAAAGTGAAATTTCTTTTCTTTTGCAAAAATATACTTCTAAACTCTTATATTTTAGTTATTTGACTTTATAATAATTACCTACCCATTTTAATTCATTTTAAATAAATCATTTAGCGTATAAGTACTCCAAGATTAATTCAAAATTACCAAAATCATCACTATTACTAATCCATAGCTTTAAAATATTTAATACCTTAAGAGGACACTTGTAGGGCGGATACCTATAGAGCAAACACCTAGAGAAGGGAATCTATTGACATGGAAGAATTTGTTGACTTTATCAATCAACCTCATTGAATTACCTTTAATCGGATGGAAATTCACTTGAACTAATGCCAGAGAGACACCTTCGATGGTTTTGTTAGATAGGGCCTTCACTGGTGAGGAATTGGAAGATTCTTTATCCCTTTCTAAGGCTACTATTCTAGCTAGCATACTTTCTGACCACTGCCCCATCATTCTTAACACTAAAGATCAGCTCCCTACCAATAGACCATTCAAAATTGAAAAAATATGGCTTAATGAAGAGAATTTTGAAAATCTTGTAATACAAAATGGACTTTTTTGAATAGCAAAATTACAAATGATGCTGCTAAAAACCTCATTTACAATTAAGGAAATACGATCTCACTTAAAAAATTTGAAGAAAAAGTTTTTGGAAGTATAAGTTTCAAAAGGAAAGATACCTTTACTGAAATTTTGGATTTGGACAACTTGAGTGAACAGAAAAACCTAACTACAGACGAAAACACCATATTATTCTTCTTAAAAAATGAACTTAACAAATTAATGGACCAAGAAGAATTCCGTAGAAACAATGATTCCATTTCCAACGGATTAAAGAGGGGGACAAAAACACTAAATTCTTTTACTGCATTGCTAATGGAAAAAGACGATAGAATATAATAAAATTAATGATATTGAATATAAAGAAGAGAGTGAATTAAATAACATTACTACCAAACATTATAGGTAGATCTATGGTAACAGATGTAATCATAAAATTCAGGCAAACTGGCAAGCTCTTTACCCAAACATGGATAATTTTCTAATTGAATTAGACTCCCCATTCACAGAGGATGAAGTCTAGCCTATGATTAAGGGTCTTGTAAGTGACAAGGTTCCAGACCCTGATGGTTATCTGATGTCTTCGATCAAAAATTCTCGAAGCTTACTAAGAGAGACATAATGTAACTTTTTGATGAATTTCACAATGGTACCCTTCAATTAGGTAGGTTCAATCTAGCAGATGTTATGCTAATCCCTAAAAAGGAGAATCCGGAATAACCTTCTGACTTCAGACCCATTTCTTTGATAAATTGTTCGATTAAAATTTTAACCCATATTCCAGCTAATAGACTTAAGCATAAAATGGAATTCCTAATTGACAAATCACAAACATCTTTCATTCAATACAAACACATCATGGATGGGGTTGCTGCGTCCAAAGAATTCATTAACTACTACCACAAAGAGAAAATTTCACGTGCTCTTCTAAAACTAGACTTCGCTAAAGCTTTTGACTCAATCGACTGGAATTTTCTGCTAGATGCCCTCAAAGTTAGAGTGTTGGTAGAAAAATATATCTCTAGACCAGCCTTATCCTAAAGACTATTTCATGTTCTATTCTTATGAATGGTTTTAAAGGTAACGAATTCAATCCAAGAAATCAATTTGCCAGGGTAACCTCTATCACCCCTTCTATTCAGTCTTGCGGTGGATTTTTTCTACAAAGTTATCTCTCCTACAATAATAAACAACATTCTTCCCAATATTGGAAATTACATCACCTTTGATGGGGTATCTTCTCTGCAATATGCAGACGACGCTGTCTCACTATGTTCCCACCTCCCCCATCATATTGCCTCACTTAAACTCATATTACATAATTTTGAACTTCTCTCGAACTTAAAATTAACTTCCATAAAAGCTCGGCTCTAGTCCTCAATGAAACATCAAATATTGCGGTTGAAGTGGCCAATACTCTAAACTATTAATCCTTAAACTTTCCTTTTATACAATAAGATGTATGAAACCAAAAAAGGATGATTGGAGCATTATCATTGATAGAATTAGCAATTAATTGCCGTTTTGGAAAGCGAACTGTCTGTCAAGGGTAGATAGGGCGGTCCTGAAATTAGTATTTTCTACTATACTAGTTTATTAGATGCCCTAGTACTAATTTCCTGATTGGATAGTTAAAAAAAATAGTATCATAAGAAATTTTCTATGAAAAGGAGGAGTGACTAACTGAAATCTCATAAACTGGAATCTTGTTTGTAAGCCCAAAACTTACGGGGCCTGGATATCATTAACTTAAAGGCTTTAAATACCTCCTTGCTCTATAAATGGATTTGGAAATTCCTAGATGACGAAATTTATACATGGAAAGAAATCATTAGCAACTACTATTACAATGGATCAAAAAATCTAAACTTGCAAAACAAAACAAAAAATCTTCTTCTAGAAAAACATTTCCAACTTATATCATATATTTAAAATTGGGATTAAAAACAACGTTCACTCTAGGGACAAGACCACCTTTTGGAATGAACTTTGGTTATCCTCCATAGCTTTGAAACATGAACTTCATAATCTATTTTTGGTAACTAATGATAAATATGATTTAACCTAAGAAGTGTAGATACCCCAATCATCCTTTAACTGGAATATCTTATTTATTCATAATTTAATAGGGAATATTCTTCGTCAATACATAAGATTAATTAGCTTGATTAAAAACTATAGTATCAGAAACAACCACGATCATTTTATATGGTGTTGGGATATAAAAAGGAATGTTATTCCACCAAATCGATGTATAATTTTCTAGTTTGTTCGGTAACTAATGATTTTACTTACTTCAAACCTATTTGAAAAATCAATACCCCTCCTAAAGATAAATTTCACAATTGGATTGTTTTACATGATAAACTAAACACCATGACCATGCTTAACTAGAAAATAGCCACCAATAATAATCTACACTTATGTTACCTATGTAATATGATGCTCGAGACAACTTCGCTTTTATTATTGGACTATCACTTCTCTAAATATATAATTCGTGAAATTCAAGAGATTTTTAACGTAAATATTACTCCCAACCTACCCTCACCTAAGATTTAATGGACTAGCTTTAGATTAAACATTACTCAACCATCCAGAAAAAAATCTAGATTCAATCGAATCTATCACATGTTGGAGCTTATGGCTTGAACGTTATCATCGCATCTTTAACAATACCTATAAGAAATCCACTTCCGTTCTTTATTTTACTGCCTGGTATATTTCTTGTTATATAGACGCTGATCGAATACAAATCAAAAGGATCGAGGGAGTCAATCGTTCCATAAAAAACGAGGCATTGACTTAGATCGCTCCTTATTCTGATTATTTCTATTCTTCTAACAAGGTCTTAAAAGATATTATGATATACCTCATGTTTTTTCCAACTATTTAGCTACCTTTAAGTAATTTTAAAAATCATTTATCGTCTTAAATCGGACATAAATATGTACATATACGACTAATATTATCATTAATACATTAGGCATTTTGTTTCCATGTATACTCACACACAATTATATATGTGCGTATATATATATGGGAGTGTGTGTGTGTAAATGTATATAGATTGTTGAATATAAAATATAATTGATTATAAACTGAATCGGGATTGGACAATATTTTAATATTTTAGAACGAATTGTGGACAATATGAATTTAAATTGTCTAAAAATATAAATAAAAGTGTACTGGTTAAAATAACAATGAATGTAAACAAAAAGGGAGAGATGTACAAAATAAGGGAATCACCATATTTTGTACCATCAATTCCAATAGAAAAATAATATATAATTCCTAGTTATTTCATCCATAACTCTTTTAAGTAATTTATATAGAATTATAGTGTTAACAATTTCCTTTGTGAAAAGAAGCAATTCTAATGTATTAAGATGTAAAAAATCTTTAAATATGACTAAAGTAATGAATGTAGGGATAATAAAACAATTGAAAAGGGGAGGCCTAAAGTATGTAATTTAAAATTGTGTAGTAAATAGACGACAAACAAAGAGGATACAAGAATAGGGAAAGAATAAGTATAAATAGGCAATTAAAGGGAGATATTAGTTAAAAAGGAAATAAGAAATTTCATTTAGTAATGTTAAACAAATGGGAAATAACAAATGCACTTATGTTGATAAACTTGAAATGGATAAGAAATGATAGTAAACGACAAGAATAATTCAAAGTTAAGATTTATTTTACATCATTGATTAAAAAGTTAAAGAATATTATTAACAGTTGAACATCGGAAGCATAATAATTTAGCAAGTATGAATTAATATATATGTGTATGTGTGTGTATATATGTGCGTAAATATATATATATATATATATATATATGTATATGCACACATACATACATATATATACGTGGCCTCAAGCATGCATTTATGACGAGTGTGAATTATTAAAGTTAATATATAATTAAATGGATAGAATGAAATGGTCATTATAATGGGTTGGAATGCGAGGTCAGTAGTGTTACACAATATAAGTCTACCGACCACAAAGAGCTACTAGTAGTTGTGTATAAATTATGCTGATGTTAGACATATCCAACCGTAGGGCCCATGGAGAGTATACGCTTATGTATAGATAAAGGAATACCCCAATAGAAAGTGTCGTCTACTTCAAAGATAGGAAAGGAGGGAGCTGCCTTAATTGTAGTAGGCAATCTTAATCGGATGGTGAGTGAAAAACGGTGTCATGGCAATATGTGGGGGTATCAAATTAAGGAGTAAAGGTTGCACATAGGAAAGGAACGTCATCAATCCTTATCGATCAATAGAAAAAACAGGTGTTACACCTAACGAGCTACACTCTCTACTAGGTTCGATCCATGTTTTGTTATGCATCCCCACACATTTGTTCTCTAGTTTGTTTGTAAGGAGGCAAGGCTAGCTACCCCTTTTAGAGACGTCTTTCAAATGCATGGGGTGGTGTATGAGTTGATTCCACAGCCGATGGTGAAGTCCACCTTACTTATACTTCGTAGAGCCGAGTCTACAAAACAGGAAGCAGACAAGTCAAAAATCCCCATAAATTCAAGTTAGAGTATGGTTAAGTTATTGAAAAGCCATTATTAGGCATTATGGGAGTTCCTTGGTATACATAGTGACGAGAACATGATATAGTGAGGGTGATGGATCCAAACAAGGTGATGATTTAGTGATACTAAATGTGATAGTATCTTGGTCTAATGGTGGACCATGGTACTTATGTATTTATTGCATGTTGTTGTAGTCTGCTACGAGTAAATGTGACGTATCATGTGTGTATGTGGAGTCGAGACGACTAATTAAAAATAAAAGACATAACATGTGATAGAAGAAAATTGGCATAAACTAGTGTTATCTATAAAGTGAATAATTTACCATTCACTAGAATGTTGTTCTAACCTCTTCCTCTTTAGAACCTATAGGATAGCTTAGACGGACAGGTTCCTTTGGCATGCTCGACACTGATACAGACACTAGGCATTTGAAGTGTTACTCTTGGTCAGTAACTAGTGACTTATTATATTTTATTATTCTGCTGTGAGTTATGCCATTTGTGCTCTGATATGCGTTCATTTATTTTATATGAAGGATACCAAACCAATGATTTGTATTTTAGTGGACTTGGATTTATGATCTAGCATAAATTCAGGCCAACTAGGGTACGGGTTGTTACATTTGATATCAAAGCTTAGGTTAGTCAATATTGAAAAATTAAGAAACATTGGGTTAATGTATTTTTATTCTGACTATAAATATAAAAATATTACACACTAAATCTTATAAATTTCGACTATAGAGCGGTTGCAACCATACATTGAAATATGGATAAGTTGGTTATAAGTCATAATAATGAAAGAAGTTGAGGATTTACACCTACCCCAACTACCCCATAGGAAATAGGTCGTTTGGAAAGGCGTTGACTTAAAAAAGCATGAGTACAGCATATGGAAGGTCCTTGAAGCTGGATAGTATGTGACTCCCTGGTTGAGCCCACTATAATCCAATGATTTTGGATCCCCATGTGGTTGATGATTGATGATCTACAGAAGGTCTAGATTTGGGGAAAATAAGAGTCCATATGTTGTAGATATTTGAAGGTAATTAAGTTTCCAAAAAAAAGGTGTGAAGTAATCACTATAAGTTTTTAACGACTTGGATTTTTCGATGATAGATTGTGAATATTTAAATAGTTTTAAATATTTAATTTGAATTATAGATTGATTTTGAATGTGAAAATTTAGGTTTTGTTTATAAAAAAAATTCAGAAGTTGAATATATAATGTGACTCCCCACCTCTATACCCACGCTAGGCAAGAACACTACGGAGTAATGCTGTCAACTAGCACGAAGAATAAGGCTGTTGAGGAGCGACCATCCGTGTAATTGCTTTGCGCGAGCACCGATATGTCAGATAGTATAACATGCATTTTATTTCAAGAGGAAATCCGACATACTGATGCAAACTCAAAGTTATTACACAGTGGCTATAGTGTCTTTGGAAACAAATATAGATATAAACATAACACAAATCAGTGTCACAGATAATTCATATCCCAATGGCGGAAGAAGATATGAATATATAACTAACACATGAAAGTGTATATCAGAGTAATGGTCAAAAAGATCCACAATAATACAAAAGAATAGAAACACGTGCTATATGAAAGAATACAACTATGAGTCCATATCTCAAGTGTATACAACAAAATAAACTACTAATCTAAGTAGTTAACCAAAAGTCAAAGAAGTCAATCCCAAGTGAGAAGTCAAGCTGAAGCACCTGTAACATCTCGGTCTGACCCGGGTATTATTTAATAAGAAAATAATAAGCGGATCAGTCTAGCTATAAATATCAGATGAAATGATATAGAATAAGAGATATGACTAAACACATAATAATCACAATGCCAAGCTGTGATAATAAGTAATTGAAAATCAACAAGAGATTAATCAATATCACAAAAATCTACTCAAAGATCAAAGAAATGTCATACTCCTTATTTTGTTCACCAAACCATAAATATTGACGATTATATCAATGTCAATCACAAAAGTCAATGACACACAAATTCACCAATGCACAAATATTGATAAAACTTATCAATGAAAATCACTAAAATTGGTGAAGCACAAATTCTAGAAATCATCTCAAGAAATCCAGAAATCACAATAAAAGGATGGCCAATCCCATAAACTGGACATCGACGCACCAAGAAAGACACGCCCCATGCACAGTCGAACATCGACGCACCTAGAAAGATACGCCCCATGCTCTAGTATCGACGCACCTAGAAAGATACGCCCCATGCATAAATAAACATCGATGCACCTAGAAAGATACATCCCATGCTTAAATAAACATCGATGCACCTATAAAGATACATCCCATGCATAAATAAACATCGATGCACCTAGAAAGATACATCCCATGCATAAATAAACATCGATGCACCTAGAAAGATACACCCCATGAAATATCTAACATCGGTGCACCTAGAAAGATACACCCCATGCAAAGTCGAACATTGACGCACCTAGAAAGACACGCCCCATGCATAGACGAACATCGACGCACCTAGAAAGATACGCCCCATGTCCCGACTTATTGAGCCGATTGCTCCACGAAGTAAACAAACATCGACGCACCTAAATAGGTACGACCCATGTGTAAATAAACATCGACGCACCTAAATAGGTACGACCCATACGAGAAGTAAACATCGACGTATCTAGAAAGATATGACCTATGCGAGAAATGAGATGAAGCTCAATAAAATGAGGTACAGTCCTCCATACAGACAAAGAGACATCGCACATTGCTTGTCTAAACCATAAAATGATCATCATCGATCCTCAAGAAGTGTCAATTACAATAAGCTAGTAAATATATGAGCTTAGCTTCATGTCCCATAACCACTAGCTTAACTTAAATATTTACGAACAAATTGTAGATCTCCACTAGAAAATTGTCACAAGAGGTTCAATCGAACAAGTCCAAGAATTAACCGACGAAGTAAACGCAAGCGTTTCATACCACTCGTTTTACTAAGCCGTTTAATTAGATTTCTCATATGAGTGAGGTAAAGGTTTGTATATACTAATAGATTAGAAATCGGTTTGAGAAAGTGAGCTTTGTAATAAAATAGTGTTGAAATTATTTGAAGAAAGAGTTTTGATATTTACCACTAGTATAGAAAACCTTTATATTTTTAAAGTGACAAATCACAAAGGAGATTGTAGGAACAATCAATCACGAAAATTTACATTCGAAGATGTGAATAAAATCCAAAGAAACCGATACCGAATCCATTAAAATGGATATTCCCAAAATCACGAAGAAGATGTCATCAAAGTCGAAAATAAGTGATAATAACAAAAGGGAATCAACACGAATCGATTAACGTTGGAATTTCGAGCTAAATAGGCAAATAGGCAAAAATTGGCATATTCAGACGTCTGAATCTGGAAAATAAAATACTTTCCAGGACACAATTCAGACGTCTGAATCAATAAATTCAGACGTCTGGAAGTGCCCAATTTTAGCCTATTTCCTTTCTGGTTCAATTCGAACCAATTCAGACGTTTGAAATCATATATTCAGACGTCTGAATTTGGGAATAGAAATCTTCCCAGAACAATATTCAGACGTCTGAATATTACGTTTCAGACGTCTGAATGAAGCGTTAAGGGCATTCCCTGAACCTAGGCCAAAAATGGCCAAACGGATACTGGAAACGATCGATCGAGCGACGATGACTAAGGAATTACGTCGAGCGACAACCCAGCCTTAACGGCTCTTCGATACGCCTCAAATATCAATGTCCAAATATCCATAAAAGGATTTTCATAGATTTTGATTTCAAAACGTCAAAAATCAGAATATACACCAAATCAATCCAAACCAAAATCAATTGCACAAGAATAAGTGTTAGGAATTCATACCTAACCATCGAAGACAATTATAGACAAAGATGTGATATAAAAATCTCACCTTTGAACCCAAACGATTGAAGAAGAAGCTTGAAAGCAAAGGAAGAATCAACCACACTTTAATCCCAACTCAAGAAGCTTGATTCTAAGCTTAAAAGAAAAATGTTTCCCAAATTAGGTTTAGGAATTTTCTGAAATCAAAGAGAGAATGAGTTGGAGAAGAAGAAGGAGATGCTTACCAATGGGTTCTCTTGAATTTGGAGCTAGAAGTTGGATTTGCTAATGAAGACTAGCGCTTGGAGTTTTAATTTCCTCTTCCTTCCCCCATTTTTGCTTTAGCTTGAAGTGTTAGGAAAATGAGGAATGAAGTAATAAAGAGGAGAGGGGGTTGGGACTGAGTTAGTAAGAGGGTTCAACCCAAACCAAAGCCCTAAGTGAAAAAGTAGCAAAAATCAACTTACTCCAAACATATCGAAGCTTATACTCAAAAAGGTTGCAAACGGCATTTTGAACTCAATGGAAGTGGTCTCGAGTCCCAATTCGACTGTTTGCTAAAAGTAGGTTTTCGGACCAAAATCCGACGAACGATGAAATATTTAAATAAAATATTTAAATATAGAATCGATAAATATGCGGGTTGTTACAGACTCCCCTCCTTAAAGAAATGTGTCCTCGCAATACTTAAGAAGAAAATAGAGAGTAACACCATAGAAGCATATCAACACAAAAGAAAATTTGAAATAGGAAGTTCACCATAAGGAGCATGAAAAAGTTAGCCTGAACGGGTTCGCACGGTGAATTCTCTGGATTCCCAAGAGCAACCCATAGGATTTGAGAACTATTGAACTCTCACAAAAAGAACATCTTTATTTCGAAGGCACTCAACCTTCGAAGCAATGATGCGAATAGAATGTTGCTCAAAAGTCAAATCCGGTGAAACTTCATTTTCCTCAATATCACCGGGCTTAAGAATAAAATAGAAAACCTAAAAGAATTTCCATAGTTAAAAGACGCAGAAAACGTCAAGAATATCAGAAAATTGAGCCAGTGCAACGGCGTAGTACAGAAACGGTACGCCCGAGAAACTAGAAACTCGAATAATTTGGAACACCGACGTAGTACAAAAACGGTACGTCCAATGAACCAATAAACCGGAACAACGATGTAGTATAATAATGGTACATCCATTGATCCAGATAAGACGGAACATCGATGTAGTATAATAACAGTACATCCAATGCACCGAACACCATAAAAGAACATCGGACGCTAGTCCATAAAAAAAATGAGATAAAGCTCACTAAAACGAAGTATATCAAAACGTCCTATGAACTTGATAAAAAGATAATTCCATTCAGACAACATCAAAGAATCAACCACCTGTTGCTTATGACGAAGCGCATTGGCAACACGATTTCCCCTCCGGGAATAAAAAGAATATCGAGATCATAAGATGCAAGGATTTCTAGCCAACATTAAGTTTCTTATGAGAAAATAAATATTCCAAAGATTTATGATCGGGGTAGAGAACAAATTTCTCATCCAAAATGATGATGCCAAATTCTAAAAATAAAAAAAATAGCCGTGAGCACTAGATCATGAGAGGCATATCTAGTCTCGATAAGCTATAACGATTTAGAAGCACAAATGATAGCACGTTCCCATTTCCAAGAGAGCGGCATCCAAACCAATACGATTAGCATTGGTACAAAAGATAAAGTCTCCGTTCCCCATGGGAATCACGAGAATAAGAGTATCGAAAAGAAAGAACTTCTTTTAAATAATTTTCTTTCCCGAAAAGCTAAAACTTTCAAAATCTCAATTATCTCAATGTAAAAATCTTTCTAGAAAAATTTACATTTTTACAAGTCAATATATCGTGTCTGACTGTCTCATCAAAGCGTTTAGGAAATTCTTATCGATAACATTGATCAGGCGCATCGACCAGAATTCTTAAAACATTAAATGGGCAACACAATCACAAAATCATCTTTTATAGGATAAACATGTTTCTAAAAACTTTTGAAAATTCTCTTTGTTCGTTCTAAAAACAAAAATCCTATTTATACTTATAAATAAATCTTATGAAAAAGATTTGCAAAAATTTTAATATCTATTTTCATCCAAAATCAATAAATACGAAAATGAAGTCATCGAGATATTCATAGATTACTCGATCCATAAAATGGATGAAACAAGATGGGCAAACTGAATGACATAATAAGTCATTCATAAGAATCATAACGAGTGCGGAGTGCGTAAGTGGAATGCTAACTCCCGCAACTCGTAGCCAAATTAAAATCGGTGGCAAGGTCGAACTAGAAAGACCTTACCACCACACAAAAGATTTCTTAGGTGATAATCCTAAGACAAACTCAAAAATACCGGAAAGTTTCACAAACTATTTAGATAAGAGAAACAACACTTTCCTTATCATGAAGGCTTAAAGAATAAAATGATGCCATCAAATTGGGATCAAAATCACAAAGAGAAATAGAAATCTGCTTAACAGATAGAAAATGTCGAAGATGAATAGTCCACACGGAAAGTAGGATCTTGGCTTCTGTGACGCCCCACCTCTATACCCACGCTAGCCAAGAACACTACGGTGTAGTGTTGTCAACTAGCACGGAGAATAAGGCTGTTGAGGAGCGGCCATCAATAGTTAGGCCTTACACTAGTATTGGTTATCTCGATAGGAGTGGTATGTAAATATCTATATTCTTTCATTTTCCATTTCTGATTTTATTTTCTCCCATCGAAATACCCCAATTCCAGTATAAAACGAACTACGATGGTTCATAATAGTTTAGAACAGTAAATATAAAATATTACACAGATAATATGATGCGGAACACAAATAAAATAGAAAGTCTCATATATATAATAACTGATGTCAGTTACAATACATTTGATACAATACATATGACACGGTACATATGATACAACTACCACAGTCGACTAAGGAAGTTACATATACAAGTACATTAACGTATATAATATACATGAATACATATTTTCCTATACAATTATACAGACTACTATAAGTGACGATGACTACTCCAAAAGATATGAAAGAACTTCATAGCTCTAGCAGCAACCCAAAGCAGAATATCTACAACCTGAAATACTCGGTTTGACCCGAGTATTAGATTTAAAGGAAATAATACTCGGGTCAGTCTAATTCAAACTCAGTTATTAGTGCACAGAAGAAATAATAATTAAATAATGAATAGACGACAGTAATTAAACCAGATCAGAGTGCAATTCAGAATATTGAATTGAAATGAACAAAACAGTTCAAACCATTGAAATATCAATTAAATATTAATTCAAGTAGGGCTGCAGTACACGCACGCGTGCACTGCCTCGCCACTACCGCATATGGAATACGCAAAAGATCCATAAATCAAACAAATAGAATATTATAAAAGCCGCACCGTGTGGCTGCAGTTCACGCTTGCGTGCACTGCCTTGCCACTAAAGTGATGATGTACCCAATGAATATCGTGTGGCTGCAGTTCACGCTTGCGTGCACTGCCGTGCCACTATAGATGAGGTACCCAATAAAGATTCACAAGCATCGCCGTGAATTTCATAAGGCCGAGTGTCGATTAAATTGCAGAGAGAAATGCGAGGTCAAGCCCAATGAATTTTAGGCTCAACACAAGGCAATGAGCAAAGTAGCAAGTCATGTACACCAAAACAAAATCAAGAAACATATAAATGCACATGAACAAGCTACTGACCGGACACACAAGTGCACAAAGGCACTGTTACTGCATAAAGTCATCAAAAATGAAGGTGGGAGCACCATAAACATGGCACCACAACACAACATAAAAGAACATAGAGAGTCAGTACCCAACAGAGGCAAGTCCAAGTAAAACACATAGGAAAATTGTAATCAACAAGGTTGCATGCATGCATATGTATGAATACACATACATATAACACCAATTGAAACAGCACTTAGCATAGGCAATTGCCAAAGATAGTTCGAGCAGAACCATTTAAACTGGGTCGAACCCAAAGTTAAAATGCAGCAAGCACAAATAAAGGCAAGGCAAAAATTGAACAACAAGAACAAGTCAGAAATCAGGTCAGAGAAACGAACATGTGGAACAACAACAAGTATGCAAACAGGTACAACGGCACTGCAATTTCAAGAAGGCAGTAAACTGAAGTCTAGAAGTAGTTCAAGTGCATAAACACATAAACCAAGTATCAGCATATAAAATATGCAAAACAAAAGTTGCAGTGGTGAAGAACAATTCAACTACAAACGCACTGTCACGACATGTACACAGCTGCATGAAACAGCAAGTACAAACACATGTAAACTACATGCCTCGAAGAATAGAGCACAGAACTCGAATGACCAAAAGCATATGTCAGTGGTCCAGCATGAAGACACTGCCGAATGGAGGTGAAGGCAAACAGGATGGCAACTTTAACTAAATCAAAAGAAGTCCAAATATACTGCAACTACGCTCTCAACCTCAATTTTCTCAAATACAACTTGACAGTAAAAGGCTCAGGACAGTTTTAAATATGAATACTGTCACAAATGAAGTATAATGATCAAATACAAATGAATACACTGCATCAATACAGTGTATCAGGTTCGAGTTCAACCAAGGAGACAGACATCAAGTGGACACAAGACTCACATATATACATATACATGTATATACATTATATACATGGAAACAACAGCATCGAGTAGAGACCAAAAGTGTTCAGGAACACAAACAAGTACAGGGATACAGTGGACAAAAACAAGCCTACAAACAAATGTGCCAGATTGCAATTCAAGTCAATCCACCCATATATGCATACACACAAACATATGTATATATGTACATATATGCAGACACTGGTGACAGAGCAAGCTTGTGTACAACTCGACACATTCATTTCATTTCATTTCATTTTATTTTTCTTTAAAAACATTTGCAGGTCTAAAAATCATGTAAATAAAAATCTACCCGAGCCTTACAAAGTTTTACCCGAGTCAAAAGCAACGAAAACCCGAGGCAAGCCTAAAATAATCAAGTAGCGAAACAGGTCAGTGAAGCCGGTCATAATGAATATGACAAAAGAAATGGCCAGCAACAACATGCTTAAGGACACTACGGTGTACAATGAACAATGTAAGTCATGGGATCTAAATCAACAGCCCCGAAATCATCTCAAGGCAGAAAAGCATCAGCATCGAACAAAAACAGGGTCGAGGCGACAAAGTTACAAAATCAATCATCAAAACAAATCGAATGGCCGAAGTCAGGTACAAAAATTCAAGGCCGAACACAAAATCACCAAACAATGAATTTGAATTAGATGTGAGTAGGGATTACTCACATTGTCGACGAATTTAGGGGAAGCCGGCCAGAATTCGAGCGAAGACGAACGAAGCGATCAACCGAAGCCCTAAATTTGGACAAAGAGGGAACGAATGCGAGCGCCCCCATTTTTTTTTATTTTTCGGTGGTTTTAGGTTTTGCAAATCGAAAATAGAAAAGGGGGAGAGGGGGACCGGTTTGAATAAAAAGAGGGGATAAGGCCAAATAAAAATAAAAAGAAAACTTTTATTTAAAGTCCTAAATTTCTTTTAACAATTTATAAATCAATTTTAATTCAAAATTTAAAAACTTCAAATAGAAGTTTGTGTCAATATTAATCGTCAAAATGTCAATTATTAATTGATGCAAATACCGGGTTGTTACAGACTCCCCTCCTTAAAGTAATTGCGTCCTCGCAATCTTAAGGAATAAATGGGCAAAAGGTAACAACCCCCAAAACACAATGACACAAGATGAAGAAATTTCAAATAGGAAGTTCACCATAAAGAGCATGAAAAGGTAAGCTTTTAATTTCATAAAAGAAATTCCCAAATTCTCAACAAAATTCTAATTATCAATAGATAATTCAGAAATCTCAAATCACTAATATTCGATTATCAAAAACGATAATCAAATCAACATCTATTCGATTTTCAACATCGAAAATCAATCTCAAATCACAGATATTTAATTATCACAAACGATAATCAAAAACAACAAATATCTGATTATCAAAAACTATAATCAGAAATCACAAATATTTAATTATCACAATTGATAATCAAATCTCAAATCTCAAATGTTTAATTATCACAATTGATACTCAAATCTCAAATCTCAAATGTTTAATTATCACAAACGATAATTAAACCACAAATATCTAATTATCACAAACGATAATTAGAAACAATAAATATCTGATTATCAAAATGATAAATCAGAAATCACAAACATCCGATTATCAAAACGATAATCAGAAATTACCACAACGGTAGTCAAATTTTAAATTACAAATTTTTCAATTAACGAGTCCAAAATTAACCGAAATAGCAAACACACATGACCCATAACCATGAGTTTTACTAAATCGTTTAATTCACTTCATCGTTTCCTTGAAAGTGCAAAATTGTGTATTTTAAATAAATAACATTTTACGTTCTCAAACGGACAAGTCCGGAATTAAGCGAATCAGTAAAAGAAAGGGGTCATAGTCCTCGGTCTTTCTGAAACGTTTAATTCGCTTCCTCATTCTTTTGAAAGCGCAAATCGTAAAAATTTTGAAAACAATTTTTAAAACACGTGATTAAAACAGCGACATCAGTAGCAACTTCGATAAGTGGATTTTCATTCATCAAAAATGTCACAAGAATCTTCTCAAAGATAGGAAGGGGTATCATACCCCAAACTCGTATTCATAACAAGTCAATATCACACGAATTCACCAATGCACAAAAATTGATAAAACTTATCAATAGAGATCACGAAAATTGGTGAAGCACAAATTCTAGGAATCTACACAAGAAATCCAGAAATCACAAGATGAGAGTATGAAAACTCGAACCGGGGTATGAAAACTCGAACCGGAGTATGAAAACTCGAACCGGAGTATGAAAACTCGAACCGGAGTATGAAAACTCGAACCGGAGTATGAAAACTCGAATGGGAGTATGGAAACTCACCTACACGTGAGCATGAAAAATCACCAACACGTGCAACACAAAGCGAGAACGGGAGCATGGAATCTCACCTACACGTGAGCATGAAAATCACCAACACGTGCAACGCAAAGCGAGAACGGGAGCACGGAATCTCACCTACACGTGAGCATGAAAATCACCAACACGTGCAACGCAAAACATAAAATATCCATAATAACATACTACTATAAGTATGTAAATAATGATCAACAGGAGATCAACCGATGAGAGATAATCAATATCATAAGAATCTTCTCAAAGATCCAAAGAGGTATCATACCCCAAATTTGTACTCATGACAAATCAATAACATATGAATTCACCAATACACAAAAATAGGTGAAGCATAAAATTTCCAGAAATCAACATAAAGAATCTAGAAATCACAGAAAAAGGGAAAGAGGCCTATCACATGACGGTCCGAAGACCAAGGGGAGCTACCCCACATGTGTGAATGGAATCACACAGATTGAGGTCAAGACTAACCAAAAAGCAGAAAGGTATGTGTGAATGGAATCACACAAGTGGTGTCTAGTCTGACCATCAGAACGATCATCATGATCAACGAAGAGTGTCAATTACACTAAGCATGTGTGAATGGAATCACACAGATTGAGGTCAAGACTAACCAAAAAGCAAAAAGGTATGCGTGAGTGGAATCACACAAGTGGTGTCTAGTCTAACCTTGCGATGAAAGAGACATCGCGCAATTGCTAGTCTAATTCATAAAGCGATCATCAAGATCAACGAGAAGTGTCAATTACACTAAGCTAGTGAATATAAAAGTTTAGCTTCATGTCCCATAACCACTAGCTTAACTTAAATATTTACGAACAAATTGTAGATCTTCACTAGAAAAATGTCACAAGTGGTTCAATCGAACAAGTCCAAAAATTAACCGACGAAGTAAACGCAAGCGTTTCATACCACTTGTTTTGCTAAGCCGTTTAATTAGATTTCTCATACGAGTGAAAATAAAGGTTTGTATATACTAATAGATCGGAAAACGGTTTAGGAAAAGATTTTGATATTGAAAATAGAGTTGAAAACATTTTGATAAAAGAGTTTTGATATTTACTACTAGTATTAAAACGTTTATATATATTTTTTTATTTTTTATTTTTTTTTTAAAGTGACAAATCACAAAAATGATTGTAAAATCAATCAATCACAAGAATTCACATACGAAGACGTGAATAGAATCCAAAGAAATCGATACCGAATTCATCGAAAGGTATGTTCACAAAAATTCCCGAAGAAATGGTCATCAAAGTTGCTAATAAATGATAGCAACAAATCGGGAAATTAACAAGAATCGATTAAATTTGGAAACCAAATCAATTCACTAAAATTCACATTCGAAGACGTGAATAAAAACCAAAGAATTCGATTCTTAAATCCATCAAAGTAGGAATATCCAAAAATTCCAGAAATAGAAGTTATCAAAGTCGACAAAGAAGATAACAACTAATCGGAAAAGAAGAATCGATTAACAATTGGAAAAACAAAGCAGAACGAGCATAAATGCATAAATGACTTCAACAAAAATAAAAATCGAGTCAATGTCGAAGTCAATAATTAATGGCCCTAATAGAGTACAAAACGATTCAACATCATCATAAAAGGACTCAACGGCAAACCAAATCAGAGTCTTGGAAATCACGAATTTAGAAATTTCTCAAAAACAAAGTGACCGAAGTCGAATGGAATTCAAAAGGAGGAAAACATAAAATATCAAGTTCAGAATTGCTGAGATTCGAACAAAATCAATCATCGGCTAAATCAAATCAAAGCCGAAAACACAAGAATCAAAATCAAATGCATAGGAATAGGCGTTAGGAATTCATACCTAACAATCAAAGACAATCATATGCAATTATGAGAGATAAAACGTCAACAAATAGTTGTAACATATGTACTATCTAATTTATGTTTTATATTTGTTCTAAACCCCAGGCTCTGATACCAAGCTGTGACGCCCCACCTCTATACCCACGCTAGCCAAGAACACTACGGTGTAGTGCTGTCAACTAGCACGGAGAATAAGGCTGTTGAGGAGCGGCCATCAATATTTAGGCCTTACACTAGTATTGGTTATCTCGATAGGAGTGGTATGTAAATATATATATTCTTTCATTTTCCATTTCCGATTTTATTTTCTCCCATCGAAATAACCCAATTCCAGTATAAAACGAACTACGATGGTTCATAATAGTTTAGAACAGTAAATATAAAATATTACACAGATAATATAATGCGGAACACAAATAAAATAGAAAGTCTCATATATATAATAACTGATGTCAGTTACAATACATTTGATACAATACATATGACACGGTACATATGATACAACTACCACAGTCGACTCAGGAAGTTACATATACAAGTACATTAACGTATATAATATACATGAATACATATTTTCCTATACAATTATACAGACTACTATAAGTGACAACGACTACTCCAAAAGATATGAAAGAACTTCATAGCTCTAGCAGCAACCCAAAGCAGAATATCTACAACCTGAAATACTGGGTCTGACCCGAGTATTAGATTTAAAGGAAATAATACTCGGGTCAGTCTAATTCAAACTCAGTTATTAGTGCACAGAAGCAATAATAATTAAATAATGAATAGACGACGGTAATTAAACCAGATCAGAGTGCAATTCAGAATATTGAATTGAAATGAACAAAACAGTTCAAACCATTGAAATATCAATTAAATATTAATTCAAGTAGGGCTGCAGTACACGCACGCGTGCACTGCCTCGCCACTACCGCATATGGAATACGCAAAAGATCCATAAATCAAACAAATAGAATATTATAAAAGCCGCACCGTGTGGCTGCAGTTCACGCTTGCATGCACTGCCTTGCCACTAAAGTGATGATGTACCCAATGAATATCGTGTGGCTGCAGTTCACGCTTGCGTGCACTGCCGTGCCACTATAGATGAGGTACCCAATAAAGATTCACAAGCATCGCCGTGAATTTCATAAGGCCGAGTGTCGATTAAATTGCAGAGAGAAATGCGAGGTCAAGCCCAATGAATTTTAGGCTCAACACAAGGCAATGAGCAAAGTAGCAAGTCATGTACACCAAAACAAAATCAAGAAACATATAAATGCACATGAACAAGCTACTGACCGGACACACAAGTGCACAAAGGCACTGTTACTGCATAAAGTCATCAAAAATGAAGGTGGGAGCACCATAAACATGGCACCACAACACAACATAAAAGAACATAGAGAGTCAGTACCCAACAGAGGCAAGTCCAAGTAAAACACATAGGAAAATTGTAATCAACAAGGTTGCATGCATGCATATGTATGAATACACATACATATAACACCAATTGAAACAGCACTTAGCATAGGCAATTGCCAAAGATAGTTCGATCAGAACCATTTAAACTGGGTCGAACCCAAAGTTAAAATGCAGCAAGCACAAATAAAGGCAAGGCAAAAATTGAACAACAAGAACAAGTCAGAAATCAGGTCAGAGAAACGAACATGTGGAACAACAACAAGTATGCAAACAGGTACAACGGCACTGCAATTTCAAGAAGGCAGTAAACTGAAGTCTAGAAGTAGTTCAAGTGCATAAACACATAAACCAAGTATCAGCATATAAAATATGCAAAACAAAAGTTGCAGTGGTGAAGAACAATTCAACTACAAACGCACTGTCACGACATGTACACAGCTGCATGAAACAGCAAGTACAAACACATGTAAACTACATGCCTCGAAGAATAGAGCACAGAACTCGAATGACCAAAAGCATATGTCAGTGGTCCAGCATGAAGACACTGCCGAATGGAGGTGAAGGCAAACAAGATGGCAACTTTAACTAAATCAAAAGAAGTCCAAATATACTGCAACTACGCTCTCAACCTCAATTTTCTCAAATACAACTTGACAGTAAAAGGCTCAGGACAGTTTTAAATATGAATACTGTCACAAATGAAGTATAATGATCAAATACAAATGAATACACTGCATCAATACAGTGTATCAGGTTCGAGTTCAACCAAGGAGACAGACATCAAGTGGACACAAGACTCACATATATACATATACATGTATATACATTATATACATGGAAACAACAGCATCGAGTAGAGACCAAAAGTGTTCAGGAACACAAACAAGTACAGGGATACAGTGGACAAAAACAAGCCTACAAACAAATGTGCCAGATTGCAATTCAATTCAATCCACCCATATATGCATACACACAAACATATGTATATATGCACATATATGCAGACACTGGTGACAGAGCAAGCTTGTGTACAACTCGACACATTCATTTCATTTCATTTCATTTTATTTTTCTTTAAAAACATTTGCAGGTCTAAAAATCATGTAAATAAAAATCTACCCGAGCCTTACAAAGTTTTACCCGAGTCAAAAGCAACGAAAACCCGAGGCAAGCCTAAAATAATCAAGTAGCGAAACAGGTCAGTGAAGCCGGTCATAATGAATATGACAAAAGAAATGGCCAGCAACAACATGCTTAAGGACACTACGGTGTACAATGAACAATGTAAGTCATGGGATCTAAATCAACAGCCCCGAAATCATCTCAAGGCAGAAAAGCATCAGCATCGAACAAAAACAGGGTCGAGGCGACAAAGTTACAAAATCAATCATCAAAACAAATCGAATGGCCGAAGTCAGGTACAAAAATTCAAGGCCGAACACAAAATCACCAAACAATGAATTTGAATTAGATGTGAGTAGGGATTACTCACATTGTCGACGAATTTAGGGGAAGCCGGCCAGAATTCGAGCGAAGACGAACGAAGCGATCAACCGAAGCCCTAAATTTGGACAAAGAGGGAACGAATGCGAGCGCCCCCATTTTTTTTTATTTTTCGGTGGTTTTAGGTTTTGCAATCGAAAATAGAAAAGGGGGAGAGGGGGACCGGTTTGAATAAAAAGAGGGGATAAGGCCAAATAAAAACAAAAAGAAAACTTTTATTTAAAGTCCTAAATTTCTTTTAACAATTTATAAATCAATTTTAATTCAAAATTTAAAAACTTCAAATAGAAGTTTGTGTCAATATTAATCGTCAAAATGTCAATTATTAATTGATGCAAACACCGGGTTGTTACAGCTTCTCAACGATCAAGCCAATCCTTACAAAAATCAATTCTGAAGCCTAAGTAAAAATCGGCTTGGAAAGAAAAATCACATAAAATAATTTCGACATCAATAGAAAGCAAATTGAGTGTTGCGGATCCACTAATCCGGATTCACAATCCTCAAAGAAGTCAACAAGTTCTTTTGATATAAAAATAATGAGATGAACCCATATCAACAAGAACTCGAAAGGATGGTCACAAAAAAAATGTAATCAAGGATTAAATAAGAAATACCTTGACCATAAGAAGTGTTACCAGGAGCTTGCACTACATTGAGCTTTCCCTCCTTCCTACTTTGAAGTATGGGACATGCAGTTATATGGTGACCCGAATTTTTGCAATAGCGACAATAAAGAGGTTTCGGACACTCCCTTGCATAGTGGTCCGTGGAACCACAATTGTAGCATTGCCCACGACTAAAGGTAGGGACCTTTGCTACCGGGGTTTCTTGCCTCCCTTTCTTGTTGGGAATGGGGCCTTTGAATTTAATAGGCCTCTTCATGTTGTTGTTGAAGTTTTGTTTGGCACCCACAACTTCAACATCACCTTCATTATCGGCCTCTTCAAGACGAAGAGCGATATCAATAAGCTGATCAAATGAAACCTCAAGTTTCAAAGCAATGGCTTCTTAAGATTCTTATTCAAGCCATAGACAAATCTCTGATTTTTCTTCAATGAGGTATTAATGTACTCAACCCCGTATTTGGACAGAAATTCGAAAGATGCGACATAGTCTGTCACAGAAGATTCACCTTGAACAAGGTCAATAAAACGCCATGCTAAAGTTACTTTTTCAGCCTCTGGCACAAATTTCAATTCGAATCTTTCCCGGAATTGCTCCTAAGTGAGATCCGCTTCAACGATTTCAGAAATTAAAAGCTCATACCAATCTAACGCTCTTTCTTGGAGCATGCTCGAAGCCACTTGGACTCGATGTAGATCAATAAGGTTCATGCGAGAAAAGATACGATCGCATGATTTGAGCCAAGCTTGAATTTCTATAACACTCTCGGATCCCCTGAATGGCCTTCCACCCAAATCGGTGTAGTCTCTGCACAAACGTGCAAAACCGGATCTAGGATGAGTAGGCTCTGGAATGGGTCCGGCTACTTGAGCGTTCTTTACAAGATCAAGAAGCTGCCGGGCAGACATAAATACTCCATCTTGGGGAGTAGCACTAGATTGACCGACGGTGGGACGACCAGGTCTAACCATTTCTCTTCTTTAAGAAAGAAAGAAGAAGAAAAGTTATTCTCAAAATAAATATCAAGCAATCTTGATAGATAAAACAAGGAATCATAAAAGAAAATAGGACAGGACGGTACGAAGACCCGAATAAAATCCTAAAGCACGACTCCTAAGATAGACTTAGGACGATGATCCTTGTTAAATTATTCTACATTGTTCCGAAGTTTGGCTCTGATACCAAACTGTGACGCCCCACCTCTATACCCACGCTAGCCAAGAACACTACGGAGTAATGCTGTCAACTAGCACGGAGAATAAGGCTGTTGAGGAGCGACCATCCGTGTAATTGCTTTGCGCGAGCACCGATATGTCAGATAGCATAACATGCATTTTATTTCAAGAGGAAATCCGACATACTGATACAAACTCAAAGCTATTACACAGTGGCTATAGTGTCTTCGGAAACAAATATAGAAATAAACATAACACAAATCAGTCATATATAATTCATATCACAATGGCGGAAGAAGATATGAATATATAACTAACACATGAAAGTGTATATCAGAGTAGTGGTCAAAAAGATCCACAATAATACAAAAGAATAGAAACACGTGCTATACAAAAGAATACAACTATGAGTCCATATCTCAAGTGTATACAACAAAATAAACTATTAACTAAGTAGTTAGCCAAAAGTCAGAGAAGTCAATCCCAAGTGAGAAGTCAAGCAGAAGCACCTGTAACATCTCGGTCTGACCCGAGTATTATTTAATAAGAAAATAATAAACGGATCAGTCTAGCTATAAATATCAGATGAAATGATATAGAATAAGAGATATGACTAAACACATAATAATCACAATCCCAAGCTGTGATAAATAAGTAATTGAAAATCAACAAGAGATTAATCAATATCACAAAAATCTACTCAAAGATCAAAGAAATGTCATACTCCTTATTTCGTTCACCAAACCATAAATATTGACGATTATATCAATGTCAATCACAAAAGTCAATGACACACAAATTCACCAATGCGCAAATATTGATAAAACTTATCAATGAAAATCACTAAAATTGGTGAAGCACAAATTCTAGAAATCATCTCAAGAAATCCAGAAATCACAATAAAAGGATGGCCAATCCCATAAACTGGACATCGACGCACCAAGAAAGACACGCCCCATGCACAGTCGAACATCGACGCACCTAGAAAGATACGCTCCATGCTCTAGTATCGACACACCTAGAAAGATACGCCCCATGCATAAATAAACATCGATGCACCTAGAAAGATACATCCCATGCTTAAATAAACATCGATGCACCTAGAAAGATACATCCCATGCATAAATAAACATCGATGCACCTAGAAAGATACGTCCCATGCATAAATAAACATCGATGCACCTAGAAAGATACACCCCATGAAATGTCTAACATCGGTGCACCTAGAAAGATACACCCCATGCAAAGTCGAACATCGACGCACCTAGAAAGACACGCCCCATGCATAGACGAACATCGACGCACCTAGAAAGATACACCCCATGTCCCGACTTATTGAGTCGATTGCTCCACGAAGTAAACAAACATCGACGCACCTAAACAGGTACGACCCATGCGTAAATAAACATCGACGCACCTAAATAGGTACGACCCATACGAGAAGTAAACATCGACGTATCTAGAAAGATACGACCTATGCGAGAAATGAGATGAAGCTCAATAAAATGAGGTATAGTCCTCCATACGGACAAACAGACATCGAACGTTGCTTGTCTAAACCATAAAATGATCATCATCGATCCTCAAGAAGTGTCAATTACAATAAACTAGTAAATATATGAGCTTAGCTTCATGTCCCATAACCACTATCTTAACTTAAATATTTACGAACAAATTGTAGATCTCCACTAGAAAATTGTCACAAGAGGTTCAATCGAACAAGTCTAAGAATTAACCGACGAAGTAAACGCAAGCATTTCATACCACTCGTTTTACTAAGCCGTTTAATTAGATTTCTCATACGAGTGAGGTAAAGGTTTGTATATACTAATAGATTAGAAATCGGTTTGAGAAAACGAGCTTTGTAATAAAATAGTGTTGAAATCATTTGAAGAAAGAGTTTTGATATTTACCACTAGTATAGAAAACCTTTATATTTTCAAAGTGACAAATCACAAAGGAGATTGTAGAAACAATCAATCACTAAAATTCACATTCGAAGACGTGAATAAAATCTAAAGAAACCGATACCGAATCCGTTAAAATGGATATTCCCAAAATCACGAAGAAGATGTCATCAAAGTCGATAATAAGTGATAATAACAAAAGGGAATCAACACGAATCGATTAATGTTGGAATTTCGAGCTAAATAGGCAAATAGGAAAAAATTGGCATATTCAGACGTTTGAAAGGTATGATTCAGGCGTCCGAATCTGGAAAATAAAATATTTTCCAGGACAGAATTCAGATGTCTGAATCAATAAATTCAGACGTTTGGAAATGCCTAATTTTAGCCTATTTCCTTTCTGGTTCAATTCGAACCAATTCAGACGTCTGAAATCATATATTCAAATGTCTGAATCTGGGAATAGAAATCTTTCCAGAACAATATTCAGACGTCTGAATATTACGTTTCAGACGTCTGAATGTAGGGTTCAAGGCATTCCCTGAACCTAGGCCAAAAATGTTCAGACGGATACCAGAAGCGATCGATCGAGCGACGATGACTAAGGAATTACGTCGAGCGACAACCCAGCCTTAACGGCTCTTCGATACGCCTCAAATATCAATGTCCAAATATCCATAAAAGGATTTTCATAGATTTTGAATTCAAAACGTCAAAAATCGGAATATACACCAAATCAATCCAAACAAAAATCAATTGCACAAGAATAAGTGTTAGGAATTCATACCTAACAATCGAAGACAATTATAGACAAAGATGTGAGATAAAAATCTCACCTTTGAACCCAAACGATTGAAGAAGAAGATTGAAAGCAAAGGAAGAATCAGCCACACTTTAATCCCAACTCAAGAAGCTTGATTCTAAGCTTAAAAGAGAAATGTTTCCCAAATTAGGTTTAGGAATTTTCTGAAATCAAAGAGAGAATGAGTTGGAGAAGAAGAAGGAGATGCTTACCAATGGGTTCTCTTGAATTTGGAGCTAGAAGTTGGATTTGCTAATGAAGACTAGGGCTTGGAGTTTTAATTTCCTATTCCTTCCCCCATTTTCGCTTTAGCTTGAAGTGTTAGGAAATAAGGAATGAAGTAATGAAGAGGAGAGGTGGTTGGGACTGAGTTAGTAAGAGGGTTCAGCCCAAACCAAAGCCCTAAGTGAAAAAGTAGCAAAAATCAACTTACTCCAAACATATCGAAGCTTATACTCAAAAAGGTTGCAAACGGCATTTTGAACTCAATGGAAGTGGTCTCGAGTCCCAATTCGGCTATTTGCTAAAAGTAGGTTTGCGGACCAAAATCCGACGAACGATGAAATATTTAAATAAAATATTTAAATATAGAATCGATAAATATGCAGGTTGTTACATATAAATTTATTGGATAATTTAATTATTGAAGTTTATAATTGAATATTGGTTAAAATAGTGAATCTGGAGCTTTAAGCCCGATAAAAATTATTTAAAGTCTTGTAAAATTTATATTAATAATAATGAAAATAATAAAAGTCTAAAAATTGAATTTATAGGTAATCTGTTCAATTTTAAAAATAGTAGTTCAAATTGATATTTAAAAATAGTCTTTCGGGACACGGCCTCGGAATTCGACGAAACTGGTTCCATTGGATCCATAATGGTGTATTATTATCGGATTTCAATTTCCATAGCGTTTGGAGTATCATTTGGTCGTACAGTATAGAAACACGCTAAAATTTTATATCTAAAATTAAATTAAATAATTGGGTTCAAAAAGCTATCTTCCCCATACGATCGAGTTAGGACTCGAAACCTTTTCCATTGAGTTCAGAATAGGGTGTAACATTATGAACGTCTAGCAGTATACCTCGATAGGAGGTCAAGATTTTAAGCTATGGTTTCAGGACGATTTAAACTTAAATAATATATATATATATATATATATATATATATATATATATTGACTTGACTAGTTCTTTAGCATCAGTTGTTTTTCCTGATCACCTCAAGTCACTGTACCTTTTTGCTCTCCTATATGCCACCATTGTATCTTATCCCCTTCCCTCTTTTTTTTAAAATGCACGAGCAGGTAGATTTAAATAAAAAAGAATAATGAAATGAAATTCGTTCTTTCAAAACACATACAAAATGAAAAAAATGACAAGCAAATCAAAATCATTCTCCTCCAATTCAAAATAATATCGTTTGAGTTTAAATCGATTGCATTGGGGAAGAGCGTGCGCGGTGATTGCTCGCATGATGGAGTCGTGGTTAGTCCTCGATCGAAGGCCGAAGTCGCGGTGTTCGTGAGGCACGCGAGCTAGTGGCTGAGGGCGGCGAAGCTGGGTGGCTCGGGGTTACTTCGCATTGGGGTTTTGCTCGCGAGGCCATGGAAAGGTGCCGCGATGTGTGTTTGAGGCTCAGGTGGGCTAACGAGATGTCAGGGAGGGTTACGAGATGTGGAGGAAGGGGGTCAGCGTCAGGGACGAAGTCAGGTTGATGGATGTGGTTGCAATTTTAGGGGTGCGGGGCGACTGAAGGCACCTTGACCTCGTGCTACTCGTATGCCTAAGGCGGCGTCGCGCTGATGCTCGAGTATGGTGGTAGGCAGAAGGTAGTCGAGCAAGCTGTCGTTCGATCGAGTAAGATAGTTAAAATTTTAATTATCTTGAATAGAATATAAGATGGTGAATATAGAAATATATATATATATATTTGTTAATATAAGTCGTCAAATTTCGTACGAGGTTATATTAGACAAAATCATTCGTATAGTAATTTGAAGCTACAGATTCTAGGCGAGAGAATTTAAATTGGAACGATTATCAAACTCAAAAATCAAGGTGAAAATTTCTCACTCATTTGGATTACCGTATTTAAATTTAAATGTTTAAATTTAAAATATTGGATGTTAATTGGATTGATAAATTTATAATTATCCGTTGGTTGTCTTATATATATAGTAGTAATATATTAGTATTTGGAGTGATATTCCCGCACATTATAGCGGATGAGACCCTATGCGTCCCGTATAATAGAGGATGACCCTATATTTCACGATATCCCCCTCGAAGTGGGATTGGTATTTTTACTATTGTCTAACATCTGTGGATGCAGGAAAAACAGGTTAGAGAGATCCAACGGGATTCCTCAAATATGTTATTATTTTTCATTTATATAAAATTTTGGATTATTGTGTGTTCTAAATTTTAAGTAATATAATGGCATGGAAATTAATTTTGGAAACATTAAATACCATAAATATTATTCTAATTTTTAAAGGACTAAAAGGGATTGTTAATATAAAAATATGTATATCTGAATTTGGAGTATTTAAAAGAGATTGGTTTGAATAAGAAATGGTGAATTTTTTATCATAATTAAATAATGCGGGAAAAACTTTCAAAATAGAAAATTTAAAATAAACTTTAGAAAGGAATTTTTAAAGACTAAATTTTTAAAATGATATTGAAAAATATAGAAAGAAGTTGAAATTTGATATTAAAAATAGATGGGCAAAAATAAGATAGATTTATAAGAAATTGAATTTCTAGAAATGGAATTTTATAAGGGAGATTATTTTAGTGAAACTCAAGGAGTTATAGAAAAATTTATAAACGTAGTTTATAAATGAAGGAAAGTGATATCGGATGATAAATATGGGAATACAAATTTACGGGAAGAATTTATATTGGAATATGGATATAGGGTGAGAAAAATAGTAGTTACTATTTTTTTAAAGTGAAATGGTTAAGGAGACCGAATGGAAGTAATGTGATGGAAATCGAGAAGATTTTTAAATTAAAATTGGTTATTGAGATTTAAAAATTTATTTTATCGATAGGTTAAATTTTTATTTTAAAAGGAAAGTTTTTATTTATTAAACTATATAAATTTCAAGGTTAGTTGGTATGGAAATATTTCATAAGTGAATTTTTAAAATACTTGATATCTATTTTAATAAAAAACCAAAATGTTTAAACCTGCTATGAAATGTGGTGTTATAGGAAATGTTTTCAATATTTTAAATAATTATTTGTATATGTCTTAAAAACAAATTATCATTTATTTTCCTTAAATACTTACTTTTATTTACATATGTGTATATGTATAAATTTTAGAAAATGTTTTAAATTTATTTTTTAACCTTCTCGGGAGAGTGGAAATGAGGTTATTCAGTAAATATGATTTATAAGAAAATTCTTAAATAGAATTGGGAAGAAAAGTAAGGAAATTTTCGAAGAAGTTAGATAAAAGTGAGATTCGAAAATGAAAATAGAATTCATAAAGAAGTACAAAGTAAATTGGGTTTATAAGCAAGTATAATTGGTTTTGAAAATATTAAGGGAATTAATTAAGAAGTTCCGAGAATTATAGAATTCGTGTAAACGAGTTAAGAAATTTACAACCAAAATTGTAAATGATTTTGAAAAAAGAAATAGGAAATAAAAGGAGTATTTCCTAAGTGTGAATTTAAAATGAAGTGGGAAAAATATTCTAAGTATTAGGAAGGGTTGGAAATGTTCCTTGTAAATATAAGAATTTGAAACTGTTTACAAATGTGAAAAACCGGAAGAAATATCCTATAAAGATATTTTGAAACAAAATTTAGGAAGATTTTAAATAAGGCTGATGTTTGTCTATGGATGTGTGCTGATAGTTAAATAACCGACTATCAATTTTGGCTAATTTCCTAAATTGTTTAAGAAAGACTGGGATCAGATTTAATTATCCGAAAACCACTTCGATCTGGTTTGAATATGAACGAATGAATACCATAAAGATGATGAAGAAGGTGATTCAGTTTGTCCAGACCCAAGACAACTTGTACGGACGAATGCTATCAAAACATCGTCATTAAAGACGATGAGCATTCTAAGATAAATTGTTCTTGAAAGGTAACGCTTAGCCTCGAGCCTCGAGCCTCGAGCCTCATCAACCGAGAATGACTAAAACAGGAGAGATGCAGCAAGGCTAAATAGGT
This sequence comes from Allium cepa, assembly GCA_030765085.1. Classification (NCBI taxonomy): domain Eukaryota; kingdom Viridiplantae; phylum Streptophyta; class Magnoliopsida; order Asparagales; family Amaryllidaceae; genus Allium; species Allium cepa. Next base: position 992,078,489 of record CM060945.1, on the reverse strand, counting down.
CGCACCCAAGTAGGGTATGTTATCACCTTTCCAGATGTCCTCGGAAACCCTATTCATCTTAGATATGGGTACACATGAAAGGAGAAGTGCTTGATTGTAAGGGTGGAAACACCCGGGTGATAACATATTCGGCCTATCCAGGTTAGGGGTAGGCCGGTCTTGTATGGCAGGGGATCCCGACGTGGTCCTCGGTACATGGTTCTAGAGATATACTGTGATGGGCGGTACCCCAATGGCCTAGTCATTCGTTGGAATCCTTTCTCCAATACGATCTTACATTTTTGTTTGTAGAGCCTAGTATGCTAGAATTTAATTAATGTAACAATTTCAGCTATTTAAATAAGTATTTATAACTAGACACTATTATAATATCAGATGATTTTGATAAAAATAGTTTTAGTTATCGTAAGGTAAAAACCCACCATGTATATTTGTGACGTGGTCTTACGAGATATCTTTGTTTTCAAAGGGTTTTGAAAAAGTTAATAATTCAAGTTGCTCAAGCTGGTTTTCCACACTGACTCATGTGTTATTTTATTACAATGCTTGGGTCAGACCGAACATTACAGATTCAGGATAGGAAACTATGGAGCTCAAGAAACGAGTTGGATGGCAAGGCATACTTTCGTACTTGATTATTATTCCCCTGTGTAAAGAAAATTTATTAAACTATCAAGATTGATTATTGCCTATTGTACTCTGATGGTTGTAAGTATATAACAGTTATAGATTTCTTGTATTTAAATTCTGTTATTATATATTATATTTTGTTCTGCTGCAATTGTGAGATTCTATGTTGTTGTGTTTCCTTTCTTCTACCTGTTTCTTCTTCATCCCCAATGAACTGATATTTTCGGCACTCGACCGCTCGGCATCTTATATCATGGATGTATTGATGTCGATTTTCGAGGGTCATAAATATCGTTTTTTACAAATTTGGTAGCCATGTTTTATAATTGGAAGAAGATAAATCAATAAGTAAGTTGAAGGAGAGAGTCCAAAAGAAAGGGCAAACAAAAATTCACTCTAAGTCCGACCCAATAGAAAATAGTTTTAAAAGTTGAAATGATTTTAATATAAAAGTTTGAGAAAATATATATGTAATCTATTTGAAATGATTTTCTAGGGAATTATTTCATGTTAGAAAAACCTTATTTCTAAAAAGTGAGTAAATATTAAATTTTAAAAAATAATTTAGGTAGCTATGTTGTGTTAATTAAAATGTTTTAGCAGAATATTAAAATTTGTTGGACAGAAAATAACAGTAAATAGGTTTTAGTAAAAAGGTTAATTCTTTTGAAAAAGAAATATAATAAAGCGTATGTAGCTCGTTGATTTTTCTAAGATGCAAAACTTTTAAGTTAGAAAATTCTTTTTAGGCGAGGATAATACGAAATAGTACAAGTTTGAAATGGGGTAAAAAGAACAGGAAAGAAGATTGGAAGCCAAAAATAAAGCAGTTGGAATAAGGAAAGTTTAGGTAGAGAAAGGTTGAGTAGTAACAACATTATAAAATATAAATAAAAATAATATTAGGAATTTATATAATATAATGTTAGTAATTATAAATAATGTTAGAAGGTTATGTTAAAAATAATGCTAATAATCCAATTAGAAGCGACATAGGAAATTAAAGGCATAATAAATGAAAATGGACATTTTTCAATTAAATCCATAATAAATGAAAATGGACATTTTTCATTTGTTGTGTGCATTTATTGCAAGTATCTTTTAAAAGTCCCCCTAGATGATATTAGAAACTCCGCCAAGGTTTGGAAGTGGAGATAGTATGTGATAAGAAAATGATACAGTAAGAGTTGTTCTTATCTTTTCCCCTTTGTATTATTTACAATTATAAAATATGTTAAGAAACTCTAAGAAATGATTCGGTGTAACAATTGAGTTTCCAAAAGAAATACTTAATAAATGGTTTGAGTTAAAAATCCTAATTTTTAAAAAGTAAAAGTTAGAAAGGTCTTTAAAAGGAAAAGAATTTTTAAAAATTTAATTATAATTTCAAAAGTTAAGACACTAAGTTATTTTTTTGAATTTGCTAAAAAGTTTCTAAGTTGTACTTTTAAAGATAAAAGTTTTGGGATTAGATGCTTCAAAAATTTTAAGTTTTAATTTTTAAGGAAAATTTATGAAGTCCAAATTATTTTTTTAATACAGAGCTGATAGAATGGTTGCCTAGGTAAGATGGGGTAAATGATAAGACTATAAAGATGATAATGATGACTACTCGTAGAGTAGCAATAAGGAATCCCCATAGAATGTAAAGAATACTGATGAGAGCCTAAGGATGTTTTGTTCGACATGTGTGCAAGCCATGAGAAGAACCTGCAAAGGAATGATAAATGGTATTAAAGTAATATATGTTCTGGGATATTCTTGTATAAAGGACCAAAGATAAAGGAAGTAAATACCAAGATTTGGGAGCTCCATCAAGGGATTTTGATTAAAACAAGAAGGTAACAGTATGAGTTGGCAAACAGACTAAGAGGATATTGATAGACTCAAAATTAAGGAAGGCTGGATAGGGATGGAAAAGTTATTTTGCCAGGCTAATTGCTAATGAGTTGCTCAAAATGTGGATAGATTGTATTTCCTTGCCACTACAGTATGGGGATGCACAATTTATTCCATAATTAGTTGTGGTAATGGAAGTATTGAATAGACCTTAGTCATCAGAAACCATAAAGGAAAGTTAAATATGTGGGTTGCAAAAGGATGCATGCTAGAAATGTCCATTCAATTTAAGTAAGAAGTAATAGGGCCACAACAACATTAGTGTTAGTTGATGTTGTAGGGCAGCTTTCAACAGTTGTTTCTTTAAGGTTTGGATTGTAAGCATTAGTTTTCTCTAGGTATAAAAGCGCATATGATATTATAAGAGATGTTCATTTTTATGTCTTTTCGGTGTGGACCGCAATATTGTGCGAAAACAATAAGACAAGGAAATTTCAGGAAAGACACTTAACTAAACAAATAGTTGAGTCTGAAAGTTAAGGAATAAATTAAGAAAATTTTAATTAGCTACTAAGATAAAAATAAAATAAGAGTGTACAGCTGTAACGACCCGTATTTTACGAGTCGATAAATCGTAGAATTTGCAGGTCGATAGTGTTGTTTGTGTTGCTTCTAGCTTGAGTCGTTTAGAAGTTAACCCGGGTACAAGTGATGAGTCGTGACCGACTCATAGGGGACCGACTCAAGGAGGGGTAGCGGTTTAAAATGTTGGCCGAGATAAGGATGGACCGACTCAAGAAGTTAGGCGACTCATAGGATGACCGACTCATAGAGGGCCGAGATAAGAAGTGTGGCCGAGTCAACGAGTTACGACTCATAGGGTTTGCCGAGTTAAGGAGTTAACGGGTTAAGGGTGTAGCGACTTAAGGGGTTTAGGCTTAGGTCGTGGGTAATGAGTCGGCAGGGTTTTGAGTCGTAGGGCCTGATGAGTCGTGAGTCGGCATCATAGTTGAGTCGTGAGTGTGTATTGTTGAGTCGTCGTACGACTTAGGACTTGGGGAAAACGCGGCAGTGTCTTAGGTCGGAGGCTTTTAGGTCGTGACCGACTTATGTTGAGTCGGCACTGGTCTTGAGTCGTGAGTCGGTAGGTGTTGAGTCGGTTTGGGTTTGAGTCGTATGACCTTGTGCCTTGGTGTATTGAGTCGTTGGCTTGTGTCGGAAGGCTGTGCAGTTGAGTCGGCTGGGGTAGGTCGTCATGGCAATGAGTCGTGAACGACTCATGGTAAGTAGGCAGTGTTATGTTGAGTCGGTAAGGGCTGATAAGTCGGCAACGACTCATGATGAGTCGTGGACGACTCATAGGGACGACGACTCATGGTTGATCCAGCCTATAAATAGAGGGGTTTGGCTCACTTTTTGGCACCGGTTTTTGAAGCGACGAAGTGCTGCCATTTTGAAGACTCGACTACAACATTTCTTCACCTTCTTTTCTCTATTCCAATCTAGTTCTAACATCCATCCAAGATCGAAGATTTAGATTGAAGATTCAAGTGCCAAAGTTGAAGATCTTCATCCGTTTGAGCTAGATTTCATCGATTGAGACGAGATATTGCCGGATCAAGCCTTGATCTTCGCTGTCCAGATCTGAAGTGTTTAGTTTTTTAGGTTGTTTTGGTGATTTGGTGAGTGGTAGTTATCTCTCACGCGGATCCAAAGGAGTATATTGGATTGGTGGCATGTTTGGGTGTTAAAGTTAGAGATTTCATGCATTTTTCTTAGATCTAAGTCTAGATTCATGGTTTTTGAAGATGTTTACTTATGCAAGTTTGTTTAATAAGCATTAGAGACAAAACCCATGTTTTATAATTGATAGATCTATGCTAAAAACCATGATTTCACATATGTTGGACTTTTGCTCGTTTATTTACGAAATTCCCATTATAGTTGATATTGCTTAAATTGCTTAATAGATCTTGTTTGAATGATTGATTATTTGAATGTATGATTGATTTGATTGTTTCCAAGTTAGCTAGTAGTTGATTTGGAACAAGATGATGAAAGAGGATTCAAAAGCTATGGAAGAAGGCTCTTGAATGGTGAAAGCTGCTTAAGGCATATGTAGCGGATGTTGAAGCTCATATGTATAGATTGGATGATGTTGAGATGGGACTTTGCCATGATTTGATGAGGCAAACCATGTTGTTGAGTTGAGACTTTGCTTTGATGCGATGAAGCGAAGTATGATGTGAGTCTTGGCTTAATCCAAGCAGGGATCATTCCAAGCATGTTGATAACTTGAAGAGTAGTTCAAGTTGGTTGATAATGGATTGTTCAAGAGGTAGCTTGAGCTTGTATGAGGATAGTCGTCAAGAAGGATGGCTAGGAGGCTTGGATCTCGTCGTTGTTGAAGGTTCTAGCATGCTCAAAAGCAAGAGTACATGGGGCGCCCATAACGACTACAGGTAGGTAGTCGGGACACCCAAAAGACTACAGGTAGGTAGTTGAGTACTCTGGGCAAAGTAGATAAGTCCTAGGCACAAGGCAGTGTGCGGAGTTATGGTTAGAACCGGGGTTACCATTAGCCCTTGACAGATGGTCATTCAACTAACGGTGAAATCGAGGCAAGGATAACAGTGATAGCCAGAGTCATGGATGTTTGGTTGTATTATCATTCGGCTTCAAGAGCTGTGTTTTCTGGGTGCTTATCTGATCTTGGTTTAGGCCTTGGGGGTTTGTATTTGGAAAACATCTTCCTTGACTCGAGTGGTATTCGCTTTACCTTAATTGTCTATGTTGTTATGCTTGCTTCTCCTTAGTGTGTGTCTGGGGCTATCACTGTAGAAAGAGGTGGAGTGGGATGGTTTGGTTCCTATTCCTTTTATCCTTTATGCTCTTTTGGTATGCTTGATAGTTGATTTACTGCTCACTAAGACTTTGTCTGACTCAAGGTTTTATGTCTCCTCTTATTACCTTGGGCTGTTCATCCATGTTGGGATGGGCAGACTAGGTAGCAGGTGACAGGTGCTGTGCTAGGAGTTCTACGATGAAGATGACGAAGACGAGCAGGAGGCTTTGCATATTAGTTTTCTTACTATATGTACTGGGTATCCGCTGCTGTATTTGGTTGAGTGATTTGTAGTGAGGCTTTCATGTATGGATTTGAGTAGATGATTGTATGAAACTACTGTGATGCTTATATGATGATGTTCTGTTCTATGGAGCTTCACTATATTATATTTCTCTATTGTATTTTATCCATGCGCTGTGAGTTATGCGATAGAGATTCTTCTGTTTTGTTTTACCCTGACTATCGTCCATGGCTGCCTGGCACACCTTTTAGCGCATTATTTCCTTGATTTGGTGCGGGAGTCATGGGCGGTCGTCACATTTGGTATCAGAGCTTTGGTTAATCGATTTTAGCCAACGCTCGCTGATGTAACTACGTAAGAGAGACGTAATTGTAATTTGATGGATGATTACTATATATAATATAGTAGTTTAGAAGGGTTTGAACTCCTTATGCAGTTGTTTCTTAAGGTGTTCTAATCATTCTTATTTACAGATATTAAGGATGAGTCGAAGTGAGAGACAAGCTGCGAGGGGTAGCCGTGATGCTAGGGAAGCTGTTGATTATGCTCCTATGTTTGAGGCCATGATGACTTCAATCATGAGGAGAATACCAGCTTCAGGATCATCTGTGGATGTGGGAGTTCAAGTCCAAGCTCCGAGACCGGTGGATTTTGCCAAGCTTTGCAAGGATTATACTGCTCTTGGAGGGAAAGTTTTCTTGGGGACGGAGTCGACTATTGAGGTGCAGAGATGGATTGATGCTTGCAAAAGAATCTTTGGTGACTTAGGGATTGAGGATGCAACTAAGAGGAAGCTTGCATCGAGACAGCTTCAGGGAAGAGCTGCTGATTGGTGGAATTCTATCACCATAGATACACCAGAAGAAGAGATTACTTGGGAGCAATTCCAAGTTAGATTTGAAGCTAAGTTCATCTCTACTTCCCAGAAATCTGTCTTGTTTAAGAGGTTTGTGGAGCTCAAGCAAGGGGGAAGGCCTGTTCTTGAGTACATTTCTGAGTTTGAAGCTTTGTCTAAGTATGCCAGATCGTATATTGATTCTCCCTACCAGAAGAATGAAAAGTTTGTGACTGGTCTGGATGCTTATCTTGGGAGGCAGTTAGTGGATCATCTGGACGATCCATTTGAGAAGCTTGTGGAAAAAGCTCTTAGGCATGAGAGTTTGTTTCCTAGGGAAAGTTCTGTTATTGCTGTAGCTAGGGAAGGATCTAAACCACAGCAGAGTGGCAATAGGAAGAGGAAGCAGCAGCAACAGAAGGGTAGGGATGGCCAGAAGAAGCCGAAAAGTGAAGTGACTTGCTATAACTGCCAGCAGAAGGGCCATCTTTACAAAGATTGTAAGAATCCCAAAGTGCCGGGAAAGTGTTACAACTGTGATAAGCTGGGACATATCAAGAAGGATTGTCCAGAACCGAGGAAAGATAGGCAGGTTGTGCAAGCCTATGCTTTGGGGGCTGTTCCATCGTCTTCGAAAGCTCCTACTGCTGAAGAGAAGGGGAAGAGTGTGGTTGTTCAAGGTACTCTTTCTATTTGTGGTGTTCCAGTTAGAGTGTTGTTTGATACTGGAGCTTCGCATTCTTTTGTTTGTGATGATTTGGTAAGCCGGTTAGGTATGAAACCGGATATTGTTGATAGGCCATTGGTTGTGACTAATCCGGTAGGGGGTTCGTCATGTTTGTGTATGTTATGTCGTGGTCTAGTTGTGTCGAGTCATGATTGCTCGTTTGTTTGTGATTTCTTTGTTCTGAACTTTGCGGGGTTCGGAATTATTTTGGGTATGGACTGGCTTAGGAAGTATGCGGCTAGGATTGATTGTGAGAGGCTTGAGGTGACAGTCGGGAATGTGGAAGGGCGAAAGGTTGTGATACGATGTAAGCATGAAGAAGGCGTCTTCATGAGCTTCATGTATTCGCTGGTTGTTCCACGGGATGGACTGTCATCGGTGCCTATTGTGAATGAGTTTGAGAATGTCTTTGAGGAAGTCAAAGGGTTGCCGCCGCATAGGGAGATCGAGTTTCGTATCGATCTAGTTGAGGGAGCCAGACCTGTTGTGATGCCTCTTAGGCGGATGGCACCGAGGGAGCAGCAAGAGCTGAAGGTGCAAGTTGATGACCTTTTGCGGAAAGGATTCATTCGGAGAAGTGTGTCCGAATGGGGTGCGCCCGTTGTGTTCGCAACCAAAACGGATGGATCGTTGAGGTTGTGTGTTGATTATCGTGAGCTGAATAAGGTGACTAGGAAGAACAAGTATCCATTGCCGAGAATAGATGACTTGTTTGATCAGCTTCACGAGGCTAAGGTGTTTTCTCAGATGGATTTGGCAACGGGATTTCACCAGTTGAGAGTGGCGAAGGATAGTGTGCCGAAGACTGCTTTCAGGACACCATCCGGGTTTTATGAGTGGCTGGTAATGCCGTTTGGATTGACTAACGCGCCAGCATATTTTGTGGATCTTATGAATAGAGTGTTCAGAGATCAGTTGAATAAGTTCGTGCTTGTGTTCGTGGATGATATTTTGGTTTATTCCAGAACTGAGGAAGAGCACAAGACGCACTTGAGGATTGTTTTAGGAATCTTACGGAAACATCAGCTGAAGGCTAAGTTTTCGAAGTGTCACTTCTGGAAGAATGAAGTGAGGTTCTTAGGTCATGTTATTTCTGGAAATGGAATAGCGGTTGATCCCGCTAAGGTGGCAGCGATCCAGGATTGGGTTAGGCCTAAGAATGCATCTGATGTGAGAAGTTTTCTTGGATTAGCAGGATATTATCGTCGGTTTATCAAAGACTTTTCCAAGATAGCTGCACCGTTGACAGGATTGACGAAGAAGAACCAAGTGTTCAGATGGGATGATAAGTGTGAGCAAGCTTTCGTAATCCTGAAAGAGCGACTGACGAGCGCTCCTGTTTTGACTATTCCAAGTGGGAATGATGAGATGGTGGTTTACACCGATGCATGTGGCACTGGACTAGGAGCGGTGCTAATGCAGAAGCATAAAGTTGTTGCGTATGCTAGTCGACAACTAAAGCCGCATGAAAGGAATTATCCGACTCATGATTTGGAGTTAGCGGCGATTGTGTTTGCTTTGAAGATGTGGAGACACTATCTATTGGGAGTTAGATTCGAGCTGTTTACAGATCATAAGTCGTTGAAGTATCTGTTTTCCCAAAAGGATTTGAATCTTCGACAGCAAAGGTGGCTAGAGTTCTTAGCATCGTATGATTTTGGTATAGCCTATACTCCAGGGAAAGGTAACGCAGTGGCTGATGCGTTAAGTCGAAGACATGCAGGATTGGGAGCCATGTTTTCGGAATGGAAGAGTCTTGAGTATTTGGCTGGATTTGATTTCAGGCCTAGATGTGAATTGGAACCTGAGATGTTGGCAAACTTATCGATAAGGCCTACTCTTGTGGAAAGAATTGGCGAGAGGCAAAGGAGAGATGATAAGCTTATCAAGATTATCCGTGATTTGGAATCCGGATTGGATCCGGAGAAGGATAAGGGATTCGAGGTCGATCGAGAGGGTTGGCTTCGAAAGCAAGGGCGACTAGTTGTTCCCGATGTAGATGGATTGAGAGATGAAGTTCTGAGGGAGAGTCATCACTCGAAGTTGACAATTCATCCAGGTGGAAATAAGATGTATCGGGATATGAAGAGAACCTACTACTGGGAAGGTATGAAGAAGGATGTTGGAAATTTTATTTCCAAGTGTATGAATTGCCAGTTGGTGAAAGCTGAGCAGAAGAAGCCCAGTGGATTGCTTCAGCCATTAGAGGTTCCTACATGGAAGTGGGAGCAAGTGTCGATGGATTTTATCGATGGTCTACCTAGAACTAGGGCAGGAAATGAAGGGATTTGGGTCACAGTAGATCGTTTGACCAAGAGTGCAAGGTTCATTCCTGTTCGATCGACTAGGACTGCATCGAAGTTGGCTGAGCTATATGTGAAGTGGATTGTTCGATTCCATGGTGTTCCGAAGAGTATAGTAAGCGATCGAGATCCGTTGTTCACTAGTGGATTTTGGAAGAGCTTCCAGGAAGTTTTGGGAACCGAGTTGTGTTTGAGTACAGCTTATCACCCTCAAACAGATGGTCAGACTGAGAGAGTCAACCGAGTTTTGGAAGATCTTCTTAGAGCATGTGTTTTGGACTTCGGAGGGTCATGGGAAGATCACCTTCATTTGGTGGAGTTTGCTTATAACAACAGTTATCAGTCGAGTATTGGTATGGCACCATATGAGGCATTGTATGGAAGACCGTGTAACTCCCCGACATGTTGGTTGGAAACTGGAGAAAAGCTGATACTTGGGCCAGAGATGATTCGACAGACTTCAGATTGTATAGAGATCATTCGGCAACGAATGAAGGCAGCCCAAGATCGTCAGAAAAGTTATGCCGATAATCGTCGTAAGGATTTGGAATTCGACGTAGGTGATATGGTTTTTGTGAAGATTTCTCCTCTGAAGAGTGTCATTAGATTCGGGAAGAAAGGAAAGTTAACTCCGAGATTTGTTGGACCATTCCCGATTATCGAGCGTATTGGAAAGCTCGCTTATAGATTGGAGTTACCGGAAAAGATGGCGGGTGTGCACAGTGTTTTTCATGTATCTTATCTACGGAAGTATATGCACGACCCAACTACGGTGGTTTCTGCTGATAGCTGTGAAGACTTGGAGGTTGATCCAGTTGTTTCGAGACCTCGTAAGCCGCTTCGTATTGTTGAAACCGATACGAAACAGCTTAGGAGGAAGACGATTACGTTGCTCAAGGTACAATGGAGTGATGATGTTAACGACTGTACGTGGGAGGAGGAAGAGAGGATGAAGGCAGCTCATCCCGAACTCTTCGAGGTATGGCCCTAAAGTGTCGTGACATCTCATGAATTTGTAGCTTGTTCTAAGTCTTAGAATTCTGCATGCTAGGTTAGAATTGGTTGCATGGATTGTTGATTGCCATGGATGATAGGCATGCGGAATAATTTTGATTGCTGTTGTTTGCTTGGAATTTCGAGGGCGAAATTCCTAAGGGGGAGAGAATGTAACGACCCGTATTTTACGAGTCGATAAATCGTAGAATTTGCAGGTCGATAGTGTTGTTTGTGTTGCTTCTAGCTTGAGTCGTTTAGAAGTTAACCCGGGTACAAGTGATGAGTCGTGACCGACTCATAGGGGACCGACTCAAGGAGGGGTAGCGGTTTAAAATGTTGGCCGAGATAAGGATGGACCGACTCAAGAAGTTAGGCGACTCATAGGATGACCGACTCATAGAGGGCCGAGATAAGAAGTGTGGCCGAGTCAACGAGTTACGACTCATAGGGTTTGCCGAGTTAAGGAGTTAACGGGTTAAGGGTGTAGCGACTTAAGGGGTTTAGGCTTAGGTCGTGGGTAATGAGTCGGCAGGGTTTTGAGTCGTAGGGCCTGATGAGTCGTGAGTCGGCATCATAGTTGAGTCGTGAGTGTGTATTGTTGAGTCGTCGTACGACTTAGGACTTGGGGAAAACGCGGCAGTGTCTTAGGTCGGAGGCTTTTAGGTCGTGACCGACTTATGTTGAGTCGGCACTGGTCTTGAGTCGTGAGTCGGTAGGTGTTGAGTCGGTTTGGGTTTGAGTCGTATGACCTTGTGCCTTGGTGTATTGAGTCGTTGGCTTGTGTCGGAAGGCTGTGCAGTTGAGTCGGCTGGGGTAGGTCGTCATGGCAATGAGTCGTGAACGACTCATGGTAAGTAGGCAGTGTTATGTTGAGTCGGTAAGGGCTGATAAGTCGGCAACGACTCATGATGAGTCGTGGACGACTCATAGGGACGACGACTCATGGTTGATCCAGCCTATAAATAGAGGGGTTTGGCTCACTTTTTGGCACCGGTTTTTGAAGCGACGAAGTGCTGCCATTTTGAAGACTCGACTACAACATTTCTTCACCTTCTTTTCTCTATTCCAATCTAGTTCTAACATCCATCCAAGATCGAAGATTTAGATTGAAGATTCAAGTGCCAAAGTTGAAGATCTTCATCCGTTTGAGCTAGATTTCATCGATTGAGACGAGATATTGCCGGATCAAGCCTTGATCTTCGCTGTCCAGATCTGAAGTGTTTAGTTTTTTAGGTTGTTTTGGTGATTTGGTGAGTGGTAGTTATCTCTCACGCGGATCCAAAGGAGTATATTGGATTGGTGGCATGTTTGGGTGTTAAAGTTAGAGATTTCATGCATTTTTCTTAGATCTAAGTCTAGATTCATGGTTTTTGAAGATGTTTACTTATGCAAGTTTGTTTAATAAGCATTAGAGACAAAACCCATGTTTTATAATTGATAGATCTATGCTAAAAACCATGATTTCACATATGTTGGACTTTTGCTCGTTTATTTACGAAATTCCCATTATAGTTGATATTGCTTAAATTGCTTAATAGATCTTGTTTGAATGATTGATTATTTGAATGTATGATTGATTTGATTGTTTCCAAGTTAGCTAGTAGTTGATTTGGAACAAGATGATGAAAGAGGATTCAAAAGCTATGGAAGAAGGCTCTTGAATGGTGAAAGCTGCTTAAGGCATATGTAGCGGATGTTGAAGCTCATATGTATAGATTGGATGATGTTGAGATGGGACTTTGCCATGATTTGATGAGGCAAACCATGTTGTTGAGTTGAGACTTTGCTTTGATGCGATGAAGCGAAGTATGATGTGAGTCTTGGCTTAATCCAAGCAGGGATCATTCCAAGCATGTTGATAACTTGAAGAGTAGTTCAAGTTGGTTGATAATGGATTGTTCAAGAGGTAGCTTGAGCTTGTATGAGGATAGTCGTCAAGAAGGATGGCTAGGAGGCTTGGATCTCGTCGTTGTTGAAGGTTCTAGCATGCTCAAAAGCAAGAGTACATGGGGCGCCCATAACGACTACAGGTAGGTAGTCGGGACACCCAAAAGACTACAGGTAGGTAGTTGAGTACTCTGGGCAAAGTAGATAAGTCCTAGGCACAAGGCAGTGTGCGGAGTTATGGTTAGAACCGGGGTTACCATTAGCCCTTGACAGATGGTCATTCAACTAACGGTGAAATCGAGGCAAGGATAACAGTGATAGCCAGAGTCATGGATGTTTGGTTGTATTATCATTCGGCTTCAAGAGCGGTGTTTTCTGGGTGCTTATCTGATCTTGGTTTAGGCCTTGGGGGTTTGTATTTGGAAAACATCTTCCTTGACTCGAGTGGTATTCGCTTTACCTTAATTGTCTATGTTGTTATGCTTGCTTCTCCTTAGTGTGTGTCTGGGGCTATCACTGTAGAAAGAGGTGGAGTGGGATGGTTTGGTTCCTATTCCTTTTATCCTTTATGCTCTTTTGGTATGCTTGATAGTTGATTTACTGCTCACTAAGACTTTGTCTGACTCAAGGTTTTATGTCTCCTCTTATTACCTTGGGCTGTTCATCCATGTTGGGATGGGCAGACTAGGTAGCAGGTGACAGGTGCTGTGCTAGGAGTTCTACGATGAAGATGACGAAGACGAGCAGGAGGCTTTGCATATTAGTTTTCTTACTATATGTACTGGGTATCCGCTGCTGTATTTGGTTGAGTGATTTGTAGTGAGGCTTTCATGTATGGATTTGAGTAGATGATTGTATGAAACTACTGTGATGCTTATATGATGATGTTCTGTTCTATGGAGCTTCACTATATTATATTTCTCTATTGTATTTTATCCATGCGCTGTGAGTTATGCGATAGAGATTCTTCTGTTTTGTTTTACCCTGACTATCGTCCATGGCTGCCTGGCACACCTTTTAGCGCATTATTTCCTTGATTTGGTGCGGGAGTCATGGGCGGTCGTCACAACAGCCATAAAAAAATTGGGAAATACATTTTAACGAGCAGAGGACAGAGAAGGAATGTTGCGTAGCCATGGGTTAATGTCCTTGTACCATAAAATTCTAAAATTTATAATTGAATTTGTTTTCTAGTTGCTATTATAAATAAAAGAAATGTTCTGAAACCTAAAATTTACCGCAAAATTTGGTGAAGTCCGCTATGGGCGTTTGACTGTTAACTAAACCCTGATTTCATGAGATGTGGCATGAATTATTTTGGAAAAAATATATAACATGTACATTTTTATGAATATTTGTTCAAAGTTCTTGGTTTTGAAAAATAAGATACCTTATAAAAGTTTGGTAAATTTTATGATGAAAATTTTTGAAGTCTAAATTTTTTACCAATATTTTAAAAAACAATAAAAATATTTTTTGGCAGAAAAAATGAATTCAAATTTTGGAAATGCCACATACTTGACATGGGGGAATAGTTGACAAGTTGGTTAGTATGGATTTTACTGTGCAGCAGAAGTAGTAGTAAAATAAAATACATTCAGTAAAGAAGAAGTTGTTTTAATTGTGGAATCTTTTCCTATATATCTTGTCAATAAGCGAGCGAAAAGTTAATTTTTGAAATAAACCCTGTTTTAAAAATTTAAGACAAAAATTAACTATGCAATACTCGAAAGAGATGGAAAAGAATTGGGGGCAAAGACAAGGTTCCAAAGTACAGTTGGAAGTTTGGTACCAAGAGCAAAAGGATGGAAATATAGATTTTTCCATCCGAACCCTTGTCCCAGCATAAAGAAATAGGTTTAGAAAATTGGAGTTTTTAGATTTGGATGTTAGCAACGCTGTGCTATGATTTTGGATGGTAGGCATTGGATGCAAAATTGGTTCTATACTTCCTTTCGTGGAAGTGTGGGAAAATATAGATGTAAAAAAAAAGTTTTTTTGTTTTCAAAATTTGCACGCATATAGAATTGAAGTATATTTAGGATGTTTGCACCATATTTTCGAAATTGGTTTCAAAGAATGCACTCATATAGGAGGCGCTAATTAGAATTATTCTGCATACATATCATATGTACTATGATACACCCTGCACTTGTTCCAGACCAAGATATGAAAGGCATAAACTTAGTCATCAAAGCGGCCACGTGCGAACTACTGGACTAACTTACCCCGGGTAGAGCTCCCAGCCGAACCGAGAAGGCCATATATGGAATGAAATTGGCACATATCAGGAAATTATTAATCACATTCGATCATATTCAGGAATATTCCATTTGGGTGTGTTGTATAAGGAAACTATCAGCTTGACCTCCCTATACCTTTACTCCTATAATTACCCAACCTTCTAACAACAATAAAAACAACTCTAAAGAGCCAAGCTTATGCCAATAATAGCAAGAAAGTTAGAGAAAGCTAGGAGCCTGCTAGCAAGAATTGCATAGTAGGCACAATCTAGTAGTAACAACCTAATAGGATCTGCCTAACAAGAACAGTCTACTAGGAACTGCCTAAAAGGAATAGCCTAACAGAACAGTCTAATAGGAACTTCCTAACAAGCATAACCGAACATGAATAGGCTAACATGAATAGTCGAACAAGAATAGTAGAACATACCTCTTTGGGTTTATATCTTACTTTATACTGAGCGATAGATCATCAAACTATGTACTCCATGCATTGTACCAAAGGTCTACTAAAGGATAACGAAAATGAATAGTAAATATAGGCACATTTTGGCTAAACCACTATAAATCAGTGTGTTCTTTACTTTGATGCAATTTACTTTCTGCGTAACCTATACGTAAACTGCTTTATGAAAATCAATCGTAATACTAATATAACAACTGTGTTATGCACCCGTATCCACGACTCTACAATGAATAGATTGGAGGTGTTTGCTATTTTTTATGCAAATATAAATATATTATGAATTTTCTATATATTTTTATAAAACTAATTTTGTTTTTAAGTCTACGAAACTTATGTTCATAACATAAATTGGTCAATCAATATTGATAGGTACCAAACTCATTTGTGTGGGTCCATGCAAGATCCTTTATGTACAAGTATCACGTGCAGTCTCTTGACTCACATAACCTGTTAACTCCTTGACATAGGACATGTAAAGTTGCTTATAAACTTTTATCTTCTATGATCTCATACACTTTATCTTAGGTGAAATTAATTTTAACCTTATGTCCTTGCATGCAAGTACATGACCTTACATTAAGACGTTAACTTAACTTCACTCATCATTAGTCTTACTTTGTCCAATAAAGTCCAATTACATCTTATTGATGCATCATTATGTGTGGCATAGGGAGCAGTGACTTCTAATATGGAATCTTATTCACTTTTAGGTGCCTATGGAATCCTTTCCAATACACTCCTAGATTTGATCAAATCGAATATTTTATTTTCTTGTTATGTTTTTAACTTCCATTTTGAATTCTTTGAAATTATCATAAACATACTACTTGTGCATCAAATACACATGTTCATGTTTATGATAATTTATTGCTAAATTTTCCAAAGTGCCTGAAACTGTTGGGAATTATTAGATCTGCTATTATATACATCTATATGTATTAATCTGAAGATTTCTACAAAATTGGTGTTTTTCTCTTAACCTTCCGAGATAGAATTCATCAGTGCCATATGATTGATAATCATACGATTTAAAAAATTATTCCTCAAAATGGTAGCTTTATCCATAGTTCCAAAATTAATTGTTTAAATTTTAGATACTTCTGTGCTATGTAGCTAATACAACAAATACCATTATTATATTAGATTTACTTCATAACGAATATTCGAAATATTCATCAAAAATAAAACTGTATTTATTTTCAATCAATACTGAAAACAATTATTATTTCATAAACAATATTTGATATACTTACGAAAACAATTTTCACATCTTAATGATTTCATTGATAAATATTATATGACATGCTCCCACTATTTCTGCCATCACTATAATAACATATGAAAGTTGAAGCATTATTTAACTACTTATTATGGATTATTTATTTCTTTTACTGTAACTAGTTTATAATCAAGAGTTTCTGATCAAAAATATTAAACTCGTATAACTAAACTTTGTAGAAAACTATTATCTATACTATTATATTGAATAGAAATCACATTTCTCATTCCATATTAAGTATCTTTTGTTATTTTATATTCTCGTTTCTAATATCCCTTTATAAAGCAGAGTCGACCATTCAATCTAGGCCTGTAAATGGTTAGGTAGTGTCATATCTGTATCTGTATTTGAAATTGATTTCGGATATTGGATATCCATATTCACGGATGCAGACAGATATTGGATATTTATTAGATATTTTTCGTCCAATTAACAACTAATAAATCTAAACAAATTAACTAAAAACTTTGACTTGTCATAAATCCATTTTAGTACTAAAAATATAAAAAATAATAAATAAGTTAAGAAAAACAATTTTAAGTAGCAAATATTTATTTTTATACATATGTTAAATTTTCTACCTTAATAAAACAATAAACGAGAATCATTCTATCTATTAAAAAACAAAACAATAACTATAAACTTGATAAAAACTAGATAGATAACCGTCAAACGTTGATGCGACCATATCCACCAATGTATCTATTATTCGGATATCAGATAATTTTTCATATTTCAGATATAGATATGGAAGGATTTCAGATTTTTTAAGTACTCACTGACAACCCTATTTCACTCTCTTCAACCCAACCATGCGTAAGTTACATCCACTTTCGTACACTTTTTCTTTTCTAAAATTGTTTAACTATTCAAATGAGATCCTTACTGTAATCAATCATATTGAATACATGACTTTGCATTGTGGTTTATTTTTTTGGTTCCAATGAACTAATTTCATTGAAGTTCTGTACATTATGAACCACGACCGTTCACCAGATAACATTTACATATGACAGAACATAAGGATAAAATATACATATTTTCGTATTCTTAAGAGTTTAAAACTCATAAAAAACAATACATAGTCTCAGAAAAATTAACTTATAAGCCAACAACATGTTCAATGCATACAAGATCGGAAGTTCATCTTCACAGAAGTGTATTTGAAAAGTGTTGCACTCACTACCCAAATTAATGGCATCCCTTTCAGGATGAAAGAAATGGACCAATTCATTTGGTTTAGTTGAAGCCACTACTCCTTTGGCAACTATTGCTCATGTTCCATCCACATTAATCAACTTGCATTTATTTTTGGAAGTAGACCTTTGTAACAACCCATTTTTTTACGATTGAATGTTTAAATAATTTATTTAAATATTAAATTGTTAATTAATTAATGGTCCCAAAAATATGATTTTTTGCATATGACCGAACAAGGACTGGAGATCTCCACTGAGTTTGTATCGACATTGCAGATTAAAATGAGTATAAGGATTGCTATATTTGGAGATCGGACGATCGGATGGCCGAAACGGTCTCGAAAAGCACAAAATTATCATCCCGGAGTGCTTTGTCGGATAGCGATGAAATTTATACCATCGGGACTGAGAAATAAGATAATGCAAGCAGACGAGTTTTGTTGCGATCGGAGGCACCGTTTGATCATGCGAGCTCGAAATGCACGATCGTTTTATTTGAAAATTCAAATAAAGTGAATATTTTATTATTATATAAGCCAATAAAAACCCTCCCTAAATTTGACATTTACTGTTCCATTGCTCTGCTTCAGAAACCATGGCTGCCTCTCATTTCACTCCTTTAAATATTTATTTCAAACAGTACGCTCCATAAAAAAATGAAACTAGTTTCATTAAATACATATCGAAGAAATCTCCACGATAACCATGGTGGAATTTTAATCCACTATGTTTGGCAAGATCGACCTCTTCATGGCCCCGACTAAGATTTTAGATTGCCAGAGCTATGGGCGACGATAGGCAAAATGGGATCGCTGTTGGATTTCTCTTCGCGAATACCACCTACCTGCCAAATCTTGTTGAGTGCAATCACCTATACCAAAATGCATCATTGCAATGTTGAACAAGACGTGACCAGGTTGCGTTTCATATAGATTGGTCGAGCTCCTTCTTTTTGGGTCCGAGGTGGAGAGGATGCATAGAGAGACAAGTTGCAATTTTCCGTACGTAGATCTATCGAGAAATGAGTGAGATAGGGAAGGGAGAAGGTGTGGTGCAAATCGGTTCATGTATAGGAATGCATGGCCTGGAGATGGATTGAGGAAGAAAGTGATTATGAAGGGGGATAAGTTTGATTTGGTAATTACTTAATTTATTTGGTTAATCAACGGTTTATCTTATCCCGATTATTATAAATTCCTTATCATTTACATGCGAGGTCCACCTTGGATGATGTTTCTTGTGTTGCACTTGTAATGAAGAGCTCTATGACTTGTCGATGGCTTGATTAGATTTGGTTGAGGTGAGTGACATTGTCTCTCACCATATAATGTTTGTTAATATAGTATGAAAACAATGTTTTGAATGTTTTCTAACTTTAAAATATGATTTCTAGGATATTTAAACTTGTATACTGTTTTATAAAAGAACTTAAAATTGTTTTTAAATGGTTTTAAATTAAATATCACATTTTTCCTATTGATGCACTTTTTTGACTAAATATATATATTTAGACTATTTTGATATTAATCCCACATTAGTTACTTTGGATGGATTGTGTTGTGTTATTATGGATATATGTAGGGTATTATGAACATTTATCTACTTGTTGGTTGCATGTTTGCTTGTTTGGTAGTTGGTTGAAAAGGCCGTTCGAAGGCAATGTAGATAAAATCCTATTAGGTGGAGTTTAGTGTATATCGATCGAATGCACGCACGATTGGGACTCAAATAATGTAATAGAGTTTCATGCATATTGATTTAGCATACAAACTACGATAAACTTGAATAGATGGAATAAATATGTAGAGGAGCATTGGTGTGTGTCGATTGAACTAAAAATGAAGGATGGCGGACTTGGATATGTGCTTTTGATTTCAGAGAAGATGTCGGACATTTTCATTTAGTTTTTACCTAGGCATTTGGCTAAATACATGACCAAAGTGGACGTTACCGACTGCTTTGAAGTGGTCCATACCTACTACTATTAATGATGGTCGATTTGAGATTTTTTGACATGAGCGATGATAAGGCTTCGAGAAGCATGGTAAGATTATTCGTTCGACATTCGATTTCGACGTGATGGCTCTTCGACGAGATGTTTTAGCATTGAAGTTGATGTGATGCCTCAATACAATGATTTCGTGATTTGACAATGATGATTCCATGATGGGAAGAGATGGCTTTGACGATGGATAGCTATACTTTAGGACGCAGTGAGTGCGACAATGGGTCGGATTGATGGAACTACCGAAGAAGGGTTATGGAATGCACGGTGACATTCTATGATTGACATTGGCTATCTAGAATAGTTCCTAAGTTTTGGGATGTATGGTGATATTCTATGACCAATGATGGCTATCTAGAATAGTTCTTAACGGGAACGACTTCAAACGATAGTTATATGGAAAGTTCCTAGATGAGCTCTGCTATGGATGACATGTGTAAAGGGATCATTGATATTCATAGGTGTCGAAGTGTACATGTAAAATAGGAGTATATGAGGACGCTCATTTAGGCTATGAGGTATGCTTCGAATCACACGAGGTTTCCATCCAAGTACCCCAGGCTGCTATGGGGTGCGCAGTCTTGTTCTCGGCCTTCTGAGAGGTATGGATTCTAGTACCAAGAAACCGGGACAATGAGTAGTTCTTGACTACATGATAGGGTTATAAGAGTATCATATATCCAATGCATTGAGTGAGTGAAAGTACAGATGGATGATGGATGCCAAGTTTGTTTGACTGTTGTTATCACATTAGGGA
The DNA here is from genome assembly GCA_030765085.1 of Allium cepa. Classification (NCBI taxonomy): domain Eukaryota; kingdom Viridiplantae; phylum Streptophyta; class Magnoliopsida; order Asparagales; family Amaryllidaceae; genus Allium; species Allium cepa. The sequence continues at coordinate 992,058,234 of CM060945.1, read as the reverse complement.
GGTCACATAATATAGATATCATCAATGCAGATATCTAGACACCCTTAGCACTTTGATCTATAGTACACCCATGATGACTATTCTAGAGCAGCATATATCCTTCGTTATGTACTGACCTTGTAGATACAAGAACATGTCAGGCATGATTCTCCATACCCTTTGTTCTATATACTATACCGACTTTTATAGTGTTTTGAGATTATTTATCACTCACTCCAGACTATTGTTTGACTCAAGGTTTTATGCTTTGCTTCTTATTATCTCAGGTGCTCTTAAATGAGTACGTTACATAAAAGGTGTAAATATCACTTGGAGATGTGAAGATGAACTAGCAGATGGTGACACTTTCTCATATTTATATTTTGAGTTATTATTGTTTATTTCGCTATGACACTGTAGAGCCTTGACAGTGTTGACTTGCTATTATTAGAGAAAGTTTAATAGTTGAGTTTTTTTACAAGTTGTATAAACTTTATTACTGTTTTGTATAACTTTATAAGCATGTATACCCTGATTATGCAGTTTATATAGTTATTACTATCTTGCCTATTTTATATCTCTGATAACTATTATACTTTGTCTGATGCATTGTGAGATATACGACATGTTATGTGATTGTGTGAAGTTTTATTCCTTTCTCTTTTCTTCTATTCTCTTCCCTTTTTTCTATCCCTCTTCTTTACTTCTATTACTTTCCCTTAACAATAGTCCTACATCTATCGGATGCTCCTACGGCACATTATTCGATTATATGAGCATCGATGGTGTAGGGTGGTCGTCATGTTTGGTATCAAAGCTTAGGTTATATTATTAACCTAAGTTGATACCGTGATTTAGTAGAGATAGGGTTGGAGTTTTCACCCTAGACTGAGTCGAGAGTATACTTGTATTATGATAGAGTGTGTATTTGTTATATATTTTTATATTTAAAAGTATATAGTAGCATATATAGTATATATGTTGTATTGCATGCATGAGCATTGCCATTTTCTCTATGGGAGGCTGATCATCCTCATCATAGACTAGGAATGATCTGGCATATGAGAAATGTTGTTACTGACTCCATCTCTAGAGTTGAGAGTGGGTAGGATCGGGGACCACTTACCTCGATCATAGAATATCTTTGCTGAGATGGTGCGAATCATTATTCGGAATGCCTAAGTCACTCCAAATGATTATGGTGCTCAAGTGAAAACTCCTAGAGTTGACTTTGTCAAGTTGTATAAAGACTTTATGGGTCTAAGTGGCATACCATTCTTTAGAACGAGATCGACTATTGAGGTGCAAGATCGGATGGATATCTGCGAGAGGGTCTTCAATGACTTGGAGTTAGATGATGTAATGAGGTAGAAGTTGACCTCTAGATGACTTCGGGAACAAATAATGAATAGGTGAAGTGCCTTTATAGCTTCGATTCCCTAGGATCATTTTACTTGGGATTAGTTCATTGTTCGCATCGGGGAGAAATTAATCTCAACTTTTGAAAGTCGATGTTGTTTAGGAAGTTAGCCAATTTGAAGTAAGGCGATATGTCAGTGTCGGAGTATATGGCCAAATTCAACGTGCTATCAAAGTGCGATCTATCTTTCATTGATACTCCACTTAGAAAGAATGAATAATTTATCATTGGGTTTGAGTGATCATCTTGGGAAGCGATTAGTTGGTCATATTGATGAGAGCCTCGAGAAATTGATCGAAAAGGCTTTAAGATTTGAGAGCATGTACCCAGCGTAAAAGAATTGTTCTAAACTAGCTGGATAGGGGTAGATAATGAAAACATATGTGTTGAATGCAATTTTGATTTTGTTAAGTGCCCAATCGTTGAAAGAGAGGATAAAGGCATCACCATCCAAAATATGCTTTCTACTTATGGCATTTCTATATGTGTTTTATCTGACGTCGAAATTTCACATTCCTTCACATCTAGTTATTAATAGATAGATTGGATTGAGACTTGAAATTTTTAACCGATCTTTTTAAATTATAAGAACCTTATTGCAGGATCAGCAAAACTATACGTCTATAATATTCCATATTTTGTCACTGAAACTAATACTATAGATAAGGGCATCACCATCTGTAGCATCCCATCTGTAGCATTTAGTTTCGGACCTCAAAAGGGAGAAGTGTTTCAACATGGCTTGTCTAAACTTAGCTTATACATGGTTTGTCGAAATTTTGTCTTATCGAGTCATGAATGTTTGTTTGTTTGTTAATAATTAGTTTTGGGGTTTAATTGGACTTATTTTATTAGAGTCTATGAATTGACTGGCTGAAGTAAGGAATAGTGGTGGATTACGAGAGGTCGTTGGTGATGACGAGGACTGACGATGAGTGTAAGGTAGTTTTTCGCTGATCATTTGATAATGAGGTGATAGTTAATTCTATATTCACTCGATATCTCACACGATGAGTTGTCATTTGTGCCTATAGCTAAACAATATTCAGACACATTTGATGAGGTGACCGGACTACCACCATATAGGATAGAGTTCTGTATCGATCTGGTTAGACGTGCTAGACTAGTAATTATGCCTTTAAAGCAAATGATGCCCAAAGAGTAGAGGAGACTAAAGGTACAAGTAGATGACCTATTGATGACAGTGTTCATTCATAGCAGCATATTTTGGTAGGATGTACCTATAGTGTTCGCCACTAGGGCAAATGGCTCTTTGAGTTTATATATTGATTGTTGTGAGCTGGATGAGATGATGAAAAGTATTCACTCCCCCTTAATAATGGCTTGTTCGATCAGCTCTTTAACGCGAAGCTATACTCTTACTTGGACCTTACAAGGGGATTTCATCCAATAAAAGTATCTAGAGAGGGTAAGCCAATTATAATGTTTCGTACGTTACTATGATTTTCAATTGGTTGTCATGCTTTGTTGATTCCTTGAACCGTGTTTCAAGAGATCCCTTAAGTAGGTACATATCTGTGCTTCTTAATGATACATTCGTTTACTCATGGACGAAAGAAGAGCACATGAAACGATTGATTATTGTATGTTAGGTGTTGAGAAAACACCGATTGATGATGAGAAGTTTCGTTGGATCGGTGAGTTGTTATATATGCTTCACCAAGGACTTCTCAAAGGTAGCAGCATCATTAACCGATTTGACGAGAAGGATTAGACTTTTTATTTGAGACGCAAGGTGTAGAGGTACGTTTGTGAGTCTGATGAGATGGATTAGGCTTTTTATTTAAGATGCATGGTGTAGATACGTGTTTTTAAGTCTGACAGAGAGGTTAACAAGTGCACCGATGTTACTCATTCCAAGCAGGAATGAGGAGTCGATAGTATACAAGCCTGTGGTACTTAATTATGTGCAGTGTTGATACCGAAAGATAAGGTTATCTCATATGCTATTCGACAACCGAAACTGCCTAATAAGAAGCATTCAACTCATGATTTCAAGTTGGTAGCTATAGTTTTTTCTTTGAGGGAAGGAATATCAGTTTAAGAGTGATATTCCTAGAGTGGACATTTCTTGAGTTTATTGAAGGTTATGATTTCAGAACTCGATGTGAGCTAGTGCAAGATGATGGCTAGTTTAACTATCATACCTACTTTGATTTAGTGGATCAGTACTAGTCAGAGGCATGAAGCTAGACTAGTAGAGATCATGGCTAAGTTAGAAGAACGAGTAGTATCTAGAGAGGTGATGTAGTGCGGACTCAACCGAGTCATTTGGATCTGAAAGGATGAGATAGATTTCATCGATGGAATGACAAAGACTAGAAGAGAATATGATAACATTTGAGTCAAATTTGTTATAGCAACGAAGATGTTAAATTTATATTCTTTAAGTCCAGTGGAACGACATCCAAATTTGTTGAGTCGTATATGGAATAGATAGTGTAATTCCATTGTGTGCAAGGGCATTGTAAGTGGCCAAAACTCGTTGTTCGCTGGTGGGTTTTGGGAGAACTTACAAAAGTCATATGGAAATTTAGTACCAAATTGACTTGATGATGTCGAGACTAAACTAGAAACTTCGAGATCTTGTAGGACTATTCCTACCATAGACGTGATATGAAACAGGTTAGGTAGAAGGCAATAGAGTAGTAAAGGTTCAGTTGAGTGAAAGCAAAGGCGATTGCATTTGAGAGACCGAGAAGAGCATAAGGATTGCTTATCCGGAGCTCTTCACTTGGTGAGATTTCATTTTTCACCAACTTTCATATTAGATATCATGTTTGAGGTATTATATTAGATAGTTTAGTATCATGCATGATAAGGTAGACATGGATGTTACTTTTTGATGTTTGATCTTGTATATGCCAGTTTGATGTTTGATTGTTGCCATTTGATATTATAGCATACACTTATATGGTTTTAGGCATGCAGAATAGCTATGGTTGATGAGCGTATTTATTTAAGATGAAAAGCATATATATGATCTATTATACTTATTTACATCATGATGTTACTGTTGTGCTTAATCCTTTTTATCGAGTACTTGAGCAAGTACATGTAAGCAAGTGCTAGCTATTTGGATCCTAACTCACTTTTATTTGCATCTAAATATTATGCTCTTGCTATAAAAGATGTATGTAACATCTGTAGTGTAGATTTGGTGATATATGTTTGGTTGTCCTCGGAAATGAGATGCCTTAGATATGAGATGTATATATTTCTATGTTGTATCAGGATTTTTCTTAGACCTAGCCGCGCAAAGGAGGTGCTATCAAAATTTTCCATGGCCTAAGTCAAGAACTGAGAGAAAAGTCGATGTATAGGATATTAGACATTTCCGATAGTTAAGAGGGTCGGTAATATATGATATTTTGTTGACTTTCCTTTTGATTAGTGAATTGACACTTTTGTTTTCCATTGTTCATTTCTATTGAAATAAGTGTGCAACTTAGACGTTTGGTTTAGCTACCATTATTTCAAATTTTATAGTGATTTTACTTAGGGGTTAGGATGACAGCTCCAAGTGATTTCGGGTCTATTCCCTTTGTAGTGACCACATTCAGTGATTGTTGTCGTGAGTGAATGAGTGATGATTTCTCTTGTATCGTTGCTTATATGAGGGTATTGTGTTGCTTCCTTCTTAGCATTTTGAGGACAAAATCCTTTTAAGGAAGGGAGAATGCAACGACCCCTGTTTTTAACATTGAATAGTTAAACAATTTATTTGAATATTAATTGACGATCCTAAAAATATGGTTTTTCATATGCAATCGAATCAGGACTTGAGACCACTTCCATTAAATTTGTATCAGCATTGCGGATTCAAATAAGTGTAAGGATTGCTATATTTAAAGATCGAATGATCAGATGGTTGAAACGATCTTAAAAGTAAGAAATTATCATCTTGGAGCGCTGTCTAGGATAGCAACGAAATTTATACCATCGGAACAGGAAAAATAAAGTGATGCATGTAGACAAGTTTCGTTGCGATCGGACACACTATTTGATCGTGCGAGCTCGAAGCGCATAATCGTTTTATTTGTGAATTCAAATAAGATAAATATTTTTTATTAAATAATCCAATCAAAACCCTCCCCAAATCTCATGTTTACTATTCCATTGATTTCCCGCAGAAATCATGGCCACCCCTCATTCCACTCCTTTAAAAATTAATTTCAAGCAACCCGCTCCATGAAAAAATATAAAACCGGCTTCACTAAATCCGTATCAAAAAAATCTTCATGATGACCATAGCAGAATTTTGATCAACTATTTTTGGCGAGATCAACCTCTTAATGGCCACGCCTAAGGATTTGGATTGCCAGAGCTATGGGCGCAACAGGCAAAATGGAGATTGTTGTTGGATTTCTCTTCGCGGATAGCATATACCTGCCAAATCTTATCGAGCGTGACTAACACTAAAAAATGCGACATTTCAATGTCGAACACAATGGGACTAGGTCGCTTTTCCTTCAAGAAATGAGTGAGATTGGGAAAAGAGAAGGCGTGGTGCAAGTGGGTTCTTGTACAGGAATGTCCGGCCTGGAGATGGATTGGGGAAGAAAGTGATTATGAAGGGAAATTAGTTTAATTAGTTAATTACTTAATTTATTTGGTTAATTATTGTTTATTTTATGCCGATTATTATGAATTCCGTATCTTTTGCATGCAAGGTCTGTTTTGGACGTCGTTTCATGTGTTGCGCTCATAATGAAGAGCTCTATGACTTGGCGATGGTTTGGTTAGATTTGGTTGAGGTAAGTGATATTGTCTCTCACATTACTATGATTGTTAGTATAGTTTAAAACGACGTATTGAAACGTTTTATAATTTAAAATGTGATTTTTAGGAGATTTATACCTATATATTACTTTATAGAAGAACTTAAAAGTGTTTTAAAATGATTTTAAATTAAATATCATATTTTTCCCATTGACACACTACTTTTGACGAAATTGGTAGATTTGGCTATTTTGATATTAACAAATTAGTTGCTTTGGATGGATTATGTTGCGTTATTATAGATATATGTAGGCGATTATAGACATTTCTATGCTTGTTGGTTGCATGCCCACTTGTTTATTTGTTGGTGGAAATCATCATTCGAATGTGAAACAGGAAAAATCCCATTGGGTAGAGTTTAGTGTATATCGATCAAATGCACACACGATAGGGACTCAAATGATGTAATAGAGTTTCATGCATATCGATTTAGCGCACAAACGTTGATAAACTCGAATGGATGGGATAAATACGCGGATGAGTATTGGTAAGTGCCGATTGATATGAAGATGAAGGATGATGAACTTGGATATGTGCTTCAGACTCCAGGAAAGATGTCAGACGTTTTCATTTGGTTTGTGCCTAACCATTTGGCTAAGTACATGACCAAAGTGATTAAAGATTACTCTGGTGTGGTCGATACCTACTACTATTGATGATGGTCAATTTGGCAATTTTTGAAGTGGACGATGATGAGCTTCGAGGAGCATGGTAGAATGGTCTGTTCAATATTTGGTTTCGACATGATGGCTCTTCGATGAGATGTTGGCATTGAAGCAAGAATGCAATGCTTCAACATGATGATTTTTTGATCTGACGATGATGATTCCATGATAGGAAGTGACAACTTCGATGATTGATAGTTGTAATTTAGGACATGGAAAGGGCGACGACGAGTTGGATTGATGGAACTGTCGAAGAAGGGTTATGGGACGCACGATGACATTCTGTGTTTGAAATTGGCTATCTAGAATAGTTTCCAAGTTTTGGGAACTATGATGACATTTTATGACCAACGATGGCTATCTAGAATAGTTCCTAATCGCGACGACTTCAGACAAGAGTTATAAGGATAGTTTCAGGATGAGGTTTGCTGTGGATGACTTGTGCAAAGGGATCATTGATATTCGTTGGTTTCGAAGTGTACTCATAAAATAATGCATATAAGGATGCTCATTTAGGCAACGAGGTGTGCCTCAGATCATATGATGTTTAAATCCGAGTACCCTGGGCTTTTACAAGGTGCGCTGTTTAGTTCCTAGCCTTCCGAGTGGTACGATTTGAGTACCGAGAAACCGGGACGTTGGGAAGTCCTTGAATGTATAGTGGGGGCATACAAATGTCATATATCAAACACATTGAGTGAGTGAATGTGAGGATAGATGATGGATGCCATGTTTGTTTGACTATTTTTATCACTTTAGTGAGTCATACGATGTAGATATTACCGATGCAGATATCTAGACGTCCTTAGTACTTTGATGTATAGTACACCTATGGTAATTATCATAGAGCACCATATATCCTATGTTATGTGTTAACTATGTGGATGTAGGAACATGTCAGGTATGATTCTCCATATCCTTTGTTCCATATACTATACGACTTTCATAGTGCTTTGAGATTATTTATTGCTCACACCAGACTATTTTCTAACTCGAGGTTTTATGCTTTGCTTCTTGTTATCTCGGGTGCTCTTAAATGAGTAGATTAGATAATAGGTGTAAATAGAAGTTGGAGCTATGTAGATGGAGAGCAAATGGTGACGATTTCTCATATTTATATTTTGAATTATTATTGTTTATTCCACCTTGTGACACTATGGAGCCTTGGCAGTGTTGACTTACTATTATTAGAGACAGTTTATCAGTTGAGTTTATTTACCAATTTATAAACTTTATTACTGTTTTGTATAACTGTGTGAGCATATACTCTGATTATGTAGTTTATATTTATATTACTGTCTCTTTATTTTTATACATGTGATAACTATTATATTTTTTATGATGTGCTGTGAGATATATGACAGGGTATGTGATTGTATGATGTTTTATTTCTTTCTCTTTCTTCTATTCTCTTCCCTTTTTTCTATTCCTCTTCTTTACTTCTATTTCTCCCCTTTGACAGCCGTTGTACATCTATCGGATGCTCCGGCAACAAAATATTCGGTTATACGAGCATTTGTGGTGTGGGGCCGTCATCACAGCCTTCTACTTTATGAAGCAAGAAAAGAAAAGTGATTGTTTTAATATATACTTTTTAGTTAATAATTTAGATAACATTTGCAACAATTTTGCATAAACATATTACCAAATGAAATGTTGTAACTTTGACATGACTAGTAAGAAATGATGCAGCTTTAACTTTCTCGACAACCACAATTAGTTATGGTAAAGCTACTTTACTACCAACAAATTCTTCAGTGTATATCATACCATTTGTTGGCCTCCATAAATAGGTATCATAATTCTTTGGACTATCAATATATTATAACAGGGTAGATAGTCCAAGAGAATGTCATTCATAAGTTTCTTTGGATCACTAAAGTACAATCATCCTTAGTTAGCTAATTGTTCAACTTCAGTCCAATCGTATAGCTTGTATGCAGTGTTTGTGCTGCTAGTTTTACTCTATCAAAGAAGACATATATTTATGAAGTTTTTAGTAGTACAATAAAATAAAAATAATTATCATGAAAAATAACGTACCATATTGTCAAATTGATCCACCTTATGTATGATTACTTTATCAACATACCATGCTACCAACATACCCACAGCCTCTCCAATATATATCGTATTATGCACAATTCTCCATGAAAAAACATCAAATTTCCTTGGAAACTTTATTAAAACTACCCTTGCATTTGGTCCTAAAGGAATTATATGCACAAGCTTCACGACTCTTTTTCGCAACTATTTCATCAGTTCCACTTTAGTCGAATAAATCACATTTATCATATGTTATTCCACAATTACTTTGTAATTCAATAAAAGTTTAAATTAAGTACTAGATTTAAATCAAATTTTAATCACAATGGTAATATGTTTGATGTTTACTTGAGACATGGATTTTTCTCTCCTACATACATTAACATAAAAAAGCAATAAAGAGAGCATTGAATTCTTATATAAATTCAATTATGTTTATTAGTTTTATAGGAATATTTTTCCTAGGATTTTACCATATGGTAAGAGCTCGACATGTTAAAGGTTTCATATAGACTATTATCGTACCAACGGAAATCTTTTGTTCCTTCCATCTTACTTTTAATGACCAAATTTATATGGCTTGCCAAGAAAATTTTAGTTTATTCATTTATCATCTAATGGTTCTTTCACCGAGTAAAATCTTAAGACCAAATTTGATAAGAAAAATACGAAACATGTATTTTTTACCTCATTTTTCAAGAATAAAAGAGACAGATGTATGGGGACGTGCAAGTACACATGTACACATATATATGCAACCATGTTCTGAATACACACACAAACATGCATACATTAAAGAATGTTGTTATATTAACTCATAATATTATAAGCTCATAATATTAATCAACTAGTTTTCTACTAACTTAAATGGTGCTACATAAGTTAGAAAATGGGTATCAAACTAAAAATATATTTGAAATATGGTAAACATAGTAGTTATCATCTATTGAACTTAATATTACTAATCAGTATATTAGTGTAAACTATCATTTTGTGCACATGTAAAATAACTAAATTTTATAGAAGTTTTTAGTGTTTAACATCAATTGTAAAATGATTGAAAATGCCTATATAACTGTTATAATTATAAATCTAAAATGATCGTTTGTTTATGAATTAATTTAATATTAAAACTAGGAAAATTGCTCCTTTTAATAATATACGACCTGAAATTCAACTTGAAACAAAAGCACTGAATATGTCCATTTAAAAAGTGAAATAAACTTCATAATAAGCAATATCCTTTTGCTAAATAAGATTTGATATGCTTTATACCATTTTTTCTTTAACATGCGAGCCTTCTCCTCCACTTGTGAAACTCTTACATCTTTAGTTTGTAAGAGCATGGACTTGGTGTAATTTGCACTTCTTCCCTTTGCTTGTAGTCACTCAGGTCTATCCTAACCCAAAACTTGGGAAATAACATCTTCTTTTAAAGAATTATTTGTTGAGATTTGACTGTAATTCACTTTTGATTATTTTACCTTATCCTACAAAAATTAACATTTTTTATTCATTTATAAGCATCAATCGTAATGCCAACAAATATTCGAAAGACATTATCCTATGACTTTTATCCATACTGTAAGTCATACAATGATATTTCCGTCATCCGTATTAACTGGTTCACCATTTTTCGAGTTTTGGATTTAATCCAAATTTGAGCTCTATAAATGAAAATTTCAACACCACTATCCTTCTCTATTTTAAGAATGATACATAAAATGAATAGTTGTATTAAATAAGTCATCATTATATGTTAGATTAATTAATCGAACTATTCTTTCTCATATCTTTGGCTAGCCATTCCTTTTGCTACTAGTATATGTGCCACTTGAGCACACCTAATAGTTTTGAATTGTTCACTTTGTGATTGAGATAAAAAGATATAATACATTGGTTAATTATCATGTTTCTCTTAAATAAATATGATGGATAATTGATATGTTTTTACCTCAAACTTTCGATCAATTTTTGTTTTTGATGAAATCCCTCTATTCCTTTATATTTTTGACATTATCTAGTTTGAGCTTAATCCTTTCTTTTATGTTCTTTGCTTTTAATATTTAGCTAACTAATTTGATTTTTGAAGCCCTTCAGATGTATTCCATTTGTTGAAAAATATGTAGCCATTTTCTGTGACTTCTGATCCGGTTTAAATCCGGTGTAAATTTCAAAAAGCTCCAATGTTAATGTAGAGAATGTGAAAAATCAAATTGTACAACTACCTAGACATTGGTTTAATGTTAATGTTAATGATGATATACAATATACATTTCTCAAACTTTTCGTCCTTGTCATGGTTGTGGATTTTTAACATATAATTGTATGAGAACAAAACATTCAGGATGCTTAATAAAGTGGCTAGATCGAATAAAGGAAAGAACTGATTAAAGAGGCTTAGCAAGTTGGTGATACCAAATAAACAAAATAGACCATATCCTCTGACATTGACTCAAATATATGAACAACATAAAAGGAGGAATTGGAGAATATCAAAGTTATACCAGATGGAACTCCATAACACAAATTTTAAATCATCATCAATCGGCCTCTAATCATCAATTATGACTAAAACATTCACTTCTAAGCGACATAGGATCTGAAGGAAGTGTTTTCATTTTAGTTAGACCTCTAGCGTTTTTCATTTCAACTGTATTTTATCTACTTGCTGAATATCTATCTCATTTTCCATTGCACTATTTTCATTTTTCAATCTCTAACTCATTATTTTCAATAAGTATTTACTTCAGATTACACTACTTTGTCTTTACACGCTTCAATTAGTTGCTTACTGGTTTGAAATTTTGCTTTAGGTTGCTCAATGATTTCAATATTTGCTTCAGATTGCTAATTAGGTCCTTGCTTATTTTTGGTTGGGAGTAAGCTTCCACTTATTTTCCATATCATGCATTAAAACATGTGTGGTAACTTTTCAATAATTACATGTGATCATCATTATTATTGGCACAATTATCAAAGTTTAATTAAGAACATATGTAAGAAGTTAATATTTTCTATAAAACATAGATAACTTTTTTGTAAAGATATGTTGATTTGAATATTATTGTAAAAAGTCAAACGCATTATCATAGTTTCTAGTCTTGCTACAAAATTGGACAACCAAAACACATCAATGCGTAAAATTAATATTACAAGGTACTACATTTGAAGTTACGACCAAAAGAAAAAAGAAAAAGAAAAAGAAAATGCGTTCAAAATAGACCATAAGCAATATGACTAAAACCATTATCATTGTGGAGTTGCATATTATGGAAAGAGTTTTGTATTTTTGAAAAATAGACCATAAGCAATAAGCAAAATAGACCACAAGCAATAAGCGACATAATCAAATGCAGCAGCCACAAATTTTGTACTTTTGAAAAATGTTTTTTGTGTAATTATCATCGTAGCCTTATTCATTATGCGAAACAATGTTATAGCTTTGCATCAAAGTGGAGTTGCATATTATGGAAAGAGTGGGATATGGTAAACACTAATTAACTCAGACTAAAGGTATGGTACATTAACGCTCTAACTATACCACTTCTCAAAAAACTAATCATCCACGTAGTAGGGATGATTAGTCTTTTATTTTATTTTTTATTTTTTTTGTTTGCTTAACATGAACCCATATATATACACGCATAACACTAGAAAGAGAAGGACATCACTCTACAATTACCAATTTATAATACGAGAACATCTCCAACTATTTCAGAGCTATATATTGAGCCCTTAATATTAAAGGAAGTTGGTCAGTTGCCTATTTAATAGGCGTTTAAGTAGATGCCTATTTAATAGGCACCGTGCATGAAATTGAAACGCATATTTGATAAGTACATGAATACTAGACACATACTTAATAGGCGTTTGAGCATCATGAACCTATAAATAGGCATTCAACATTGGACACCTATAAGAGGGGTGCTCAGCCTCTCCCCTTAATTTTACTCTCTTTTGAATCTTTTTATCTGAAAAAAACATCGAAATGCCTCCATATGTTACCACAATTGCAAGGCATACCACACGGATAGGGACAGATGAGCAAACTAGTTCGCTTTATACTCTTTCTAGTCCTTATATGATGATTTTCAACTTAAGGATCTTGCAGGAGCTTCCAAGTGAATACACACATTACGTATGGACTGTTTTGGATACAATCGAGGTATAAATATAAAATAACTGTTTGTATATTGGTGTTATGTTAATTGTATATTAGTTAATTAGCAGTATTTATTACTGCAAATTATATACCCTAAATATCATTATTGTGAATTATACAGTTCAAATGTATCAATTTTCAATTATCGTATATTAATTATGAACTACCGTTTATTATATAGACCTAGTATATTAGTTGTTGGGGCAGTTGGTCCAAGTGTATTGGATAGTTTTACGATACACTCTCTCTGGTTTTAGTGGATAGGCTACGAACTAGTCCTTTTGCCTATTTCCTACATATTAGACCTCGTTAGTGTTTTGACCGTCCTTCCATTTCTGCCCTAGTTTATCAATCTATTTATCAAACAAGCTTAGACAATTTCCTCTACACTACACCTCTAGATTCTTCTATCTATTATCAAATGAAAAGTTTTTCCTAAGTTAGGTTATAGGAAAAATCAAGAAACGAAGAGGGATTGAGATGAAGAAGACGAAGAGAATGCTTACCTAAGCTTGTCCTTGATTTTTGAACTTGAATTTGAATTTCCAAAGAGAATTAGGGCTTAAATTTAGTTTCCTCTTCCGCCAATTTTCCTAGGGCTTGAGCGTATTAGAAAATTAGAAATGGAATGAATGAAGAAAAGTGGAGTGAGAGGTATATGGTAGAACGTTTAGGTTCTGTTATTGGGTTAATGGACTGGGAACCCAAAAGCCCAACTGAAAATACTAAAATCCTAATCAACTTCAAACATAGCAATGTTTATATTCAAACATGTTTTAAACGCCGTTTTGAACTCAATGAAAGTAGTCTCGAGTCCGGATTCGACTGCTTACAAAAAGTCATATTTTAGAATTTAATCCAACCAACGATGCAATATTTAAAAAAACATTTGAATATTTAATCGTAAAATATGTGGGTTGTTACAATGATCATTCATTATTTCGTTCTACTGATAAGGCACCCAAAATTTAAACAAAACATATTTTCCCTCCAAGCAATGAAAAATCGATCATCAAAGCTAACAAGGCAGAAGTCCACTATATCAAACCATTTTTCTTCCGTTTTTGCTGTTTGTCACGGTTATTTGTAGCCGTGAGTTTCACTTTCCCACGATGATTAGAAACCGTGATATTGAAAGCATTTTTTATGAATGTAGTTTGAGTGAAGCAATTCACAGGTCGACGCTAAATAGCTACCTATTTCAGAACAAATTCAATACAGTCGAGAAGTACAGAGCTTACTACCTTATTCACTGGTTGCTGCTCAACCGCCATGTGGTTTGAAGAATGTTCAACTACAAACGGTCGTGAAGTGCTAAGCTATGCCATATTCACTAGTCGGTGCTCAACAACCGTGTGGTTTGAAGAATGCCCGGTTACAAACAACCATTCGGTTGTATATGGCTGAGTGAAAGAATTGAAAATAGTGGACAGAAGTACATAAAAAATATTGATATATAATAAAATTATAATGGTGGCGGAAGAAAAAAACTGAATGTAGTAGTACACCATAGAATATCATATCAATGTGGAGATAAATTTTAGTGTTACAATATCTCATATTTAAGTATATTTTGAAGATGTTTGAGTTAAGGTGAAATTGTGACTCAAATACACAATCTTTTTTTATAAATTTTGAAAACGAATAATTGTTTTTTTTTTATTACATTAAAGAAGACAAAGAATTATCTACACGTCAATGATTTATTGCAAGAGATGAAAATAATCTTTGGCTGATTAAAGAAGCATTTAATCCAGACTTCGTGCACATAAATTAGGGAGTTACTGATCCATGTATAGTGCAACCGTAGTGACAAATAATGATGACAGCAGTACATTTGAATACGGTGGATCAGAATCATTTGCGCCCAAGGTTGAACCAAAACAAAAAAATTCAGAATTTGTTCGCTATTGATTCACCCATTTGGTGATGACAAAGCTCATCTAATATCTGACAAAAGATTAGATACAGTAGTTTGTGTGTACCTAGCTTTTTTTTTCTTCTTCCCTTCATTTGTGTTCATAAATTTGCAGTTGTTTTGTGTTAAACATCAGTGAAAAACTTGATTATATCTACTAACTAATCCTGTATATTACTCTTTTGCAACTTTGCGACCTTAAAAGCAGCCATGCATATGTAACATCCTCTCGTAACTTAAACAAAGCTGTCTCAATTTATCCCTCAAACTTTATGTTTCACTGCTTGTTATATCACACTGAGTGATTTTAAGTCCGTAGATAAAACATAATTTTACTCGAGATGCAGAGGTATATATCCTTAATACGATCAGTTTTAGAATACATATAAGGGGAACCTGTAGAGTAAGGTTTAAAAACCTCATTACTTGTACTGCAGAAAACTATTTATTATAGACAATAAGCTGATCAGCTCAACAATCTAAGTTATAATGGCTAAAAATAGTAGTACTAACCAGCTGGTTAAGCAAAATTCAAATTCATTAACATATCATCGGACATAGATAATCCTCTTCCATAATCATTTTGAGTGATTCATACCATGTCAAGCTTAAGTTGTTAGAGGTATAATATTTTAAGCAAATGTTCCAGATGCCATAATTTCAAACCCCTAAAACATTAATTTAACGGGGACATGAGACAGGAAATATGGACACATTCATGCCTTCCATACATCCCATTTCAGTCTAATCAAATTAATTATTCACTGTTATAGCAAGATTCCAAAATCCCAACTTCAACTGCTCATGTCCATTTATAACTACACCTTTAACCATTTAATACATCATCTATCTGTCGTTTATATTTCAGATCACATAATAATTAGCGATAAAGACACGAGCGCGTGAAAGATAGGCTCAGCCAACAAACACAATGAATCACCAACCACCTTCATCTTCTTGACTTCTTCTTAATTGTTACTTCTTACCGGATTCATTTATCCACCTCAATGATGAGTCAAGTTAAGAACATGGGTGTATATTTAAGAACTTAACAACAACCTTAGACGTTGTCTGTTTAAAATGCTTAATGTTGAATATTCAATGTTGACCGTTGAACCTGTTTGTTGAATGTTAATAGCAAAATACTTATATTGGTTGTTTACATTTCGATTGAAAAATTATTTTTTGAACCTAATTTATTACTTTGGCAATATGAAATGTTGGTTTCGGAATTAGATAGAGCAGGAAAAAGAGTCAAATATGTAAATAAAATTCAAATTTAAATTGGACGTATACAATCAACCAAACTAGATCAATACAGCAGAAAGTAGAAGCTATGCTTGCATTATATGAAATGCTTTCACATTATACTAAAAAGGAAATTTACCATTTTTCGACGGAGGTCGCTTATTCGTTAATAGAATCATGGAAATTACGAAGGTCGATTTTCTACCTTGCATTGATTTATCATTGAATCAAGTTTTTCATTTTCTATATGTGATGTAGGTATATGAGTTGACAAGCATTTATTATAACACGATAAATCTTTAGTGTTTTGAATCAATCAACTATAATTATTTTTTATATTTCATTAAATATTAATGGCATGAGATTATTCCAATTTCAAATCGATCGTTTTTACTTCCAGATGCGAAACAACCCTGACATGCATCTCTTAAAACAAAAAACAGAAATGAAATAAAGATGGATTAACTATTTATGATTTTCAAACATAGGTTTACAAATTATTCAAAAAACTATATTTGAAAGGTTGGGTCTAAAAGTTTGGGATTACATACGAGGAAAGGGGAAGACGCAAAAGAGAACACGATCTACCGTTTGGCATTTACAATGTGTAAATCTTCCTGCTATTGGTTTGATAAAATGCATATGATAAAAGATGGCACAGACGATGATATCGCAACTAGAAGGGAGTTTCGCACGACTGACATTAGAACAGCTCAAAAAAAGAAATATATCAAATGTTCATCCAATCTGTTTCTGGTAGGGTCTCAGTCCATAACTGAGGAAGAAAAATCACATGCTGACCTAGTCCAATAATAAAAAAACCGATGACTGACTATTAAAAAAAAATGAACATTTACCAAAACATTATCAACAATTCAATTCTCCTTTGAAATACAAGTGGAGTGACTTAAAGTCTCCAACTAAGATCAGTTAATGTAGATCCTGTTCATCAACCCTGAGCCATCTCTACCAATAAATGGCAGTACAATCATTTAAGACCCATTTAATACCCCTCATTATTATTGTCCCCAACACTAATTCCTTTATATTCACATCTAAATCTGACAATTCAACATCAAACCTTCCATCCTTCTCCATCGCATGTTTCGATCCATAACGGAACAAACAACAATGACATTTTCTTCATTTTTAAACTACATTCCCCTTCCGTTTCTTGATTTTCATCCTTACATCACACTCATGTACGTTTCATTCACACTCGTTACAATCGCAACAATCTTCTACCTATCACTTCCAAGACCCATCTACCTCATAGACTACGCATGCTGCAAACCCCCTCCTACATTCCGGGTCCCGTTCGCCAAGCACATGGAACACATAAAGCAGTTTCCATTCTTCAACAAAAGCTCCGTCGACTTCCAAAAGCGCATTCTAGAACGTTCCGGACTTGGAGAAGAGACATGCATCCCTCCAGCCAGTCACTTCTTGCCTCCAAAACCAAGCATGGAAGCTGCACGTGGCGAGGCTGAGCTTGTAATATTCTCAGCCTTGGACGTTCTTTTCCGCAAAAGCAGCCTCAACCCTAAAGATATCGACATACTAGTTGTTAACTGTAGCCTTTTCTCTCCTACACCGTCGCTTTCCGACATGATAATAAACAGGTACAAACTGCGAAGTAACGTTCGTAGTTTCAACCTTTCCGGTATGGGTTGCAGTGCCGGGATGATTTCTATAGATCTTGCACAAAATCTTTTGAAAGTGCACAAGAACTCGAATGCACTTGTTGTTAGCACTGAGGTTTTGACTAAGCATTACTATTGTGGAAATGAAAGATCTATGCTGCTTCCTAATTGCTTGTTTAGGATTGGTGCATCGGCTGTTTGGTTGTCTAATAAGCGAAAAGATAGAAGTCGTGCTATGTACCGTCTACTTCATCTTGTTCGTACTCATAAAGGGCAAGACGATAAGGCGTTTCGATGCGTGTATGAAGAAGAAGACGAGGATAGAACCACTGGGATCTCTTTAAAGAAAGATCTAATGGTAAACTTTAAAAACATATGTACTATTTTATCAGAGGTTTATGAACGGTGTCTAGACTTTATCATGTTCTTTTGTGAAATGGCAGATAATAGCAGGGCAAGCGCTGAAGGCGAACATAACGAAGATGGGACCATTAGTGCTACCCATGTCGGAGCAAATACTATTTTTACTAACACTTATAGGCAAAAAGTTAATCGATCCGGAACTGAAGATGTATATTCCAGATTTCAAGCGAGCGTTTGAGCATTTTTGCATCCATGCAGGAGGGAGAGCAGTGATAGACGAACTGCAGAAGAATTTGCAGCTTTCTACAGAGCATGTAGAAGCATCTAGAATGAGTTTGCATAGATTTGGAAACACTTCGAGCAGTTCGTTGTGGTACGAACTTAACTACATTGAATCCAAAGGGAGGATGAAGCGTGGGGATAGAGTTTGGCAAATTGGATTTGGTAGCGGGTTTAAGTGCAACAGTGCAGTTTGGAAGTGCATGAGAAGTGTTAAAACTCCAGTTGAAGGACCTTGGGCTAGCTGCATTCATAACTATCCTGTGGAGATTCCGGAGATAATCAAGCTCTAACATGTATTGTTTAGAGATTAAATTTCTCGAAAGAAATTCATTATCTCCATTTTCATTTTTCGCCAGTGCCCAACTGCCCATGATATTATGGCAATTTAATGACGGATAAATTTTTTATGTTGGTATAAGTTTTATTCCTTTTTGGAGTTTGTGGTGCTACGCATGCACAGGGAAGCTATATATATATATATATATATATATATATATATATATATTTTACTTTACTAAGGATTTGGCGCAAATCTTCACTGTTCATTTGTAATATTTATTAAAAAAATAGAAAAAAAAAATTAAAAGATGAACGAGTAGATTTCAAAAATAGACTTCAAGGATACATGGATGTAAATTGATTATTTGTATATGAATACGTATCTGGCGATCCATTTCAGAGCAGGAAGTGACTTGTCATTATTGAAGCATTAAAATGCTATTAAATGCATTTGTTACGGGTTCATCCAGAAGCATATTTTTAGATGCAGGTTGATACCTGCCTTTCTAAAAACGGAAATTTTTTTCAAAAAGTTTCTAAAAGTTCCAAAATTCACTCAACTCATCTACAAAAACAGATTTCATGAAACACGCTTATTAATATGCTCGCGAAAATGTACATATTTTAAACCACAGTGCACATGTTTGCAGTTAGAATTGCAAATATTTGCATTCTACAGTGTAAATATTTAAATTATACACTATAAATATTTGTAGTTCAAACTGTACATTTTTGTAAAATAAAAATTTGCAATTAACATCACAAGAATGTGCATCTTACACAATAAATATTTGCAATTCACACTACACTTATTTACTACAAATATTTATTTTATAAATATTTGGCATTTTAAACCGCACATGTTTATAGTTGCTTATTAAACTATAAATATTTACAATTCTAACTGCAAATATATACAGTTTAAAGTGCACACTTTCGTTGAAAATATTGATATGGGTATTTTGTAAAACTTGTTTTTGAGAAGGTTTTCATGGATTAAATTTGAAAATAAAGGACAGGTCCTAATTTACACTTCTAAAAAAGGGTTGGATTTGATAATGGATATGTTTACAAACTTTTTCTTGTCCAGTTTTCGACGTGGCTCGAAAACCTGAGTTGGCCACATAGAAGAATTAGTTTGTTCAAACAAAATTATTGAACTTGGACGCGTCGGACGTTTCAAGACCCAATGGTCATTTCTCAACTAACTATATTAACACCAACCGCTTTCTTTCTTTACTACACTCCATACACCCTATTCGATCTTCTCTAGCTTGAACCTTCTAATTTCAAGCTTAAAACGATGTATTTCCCTTTATGGTTATGTTTATTTCACATTTCTATACAACATATATTTTTTATGATTTTTTTTTAATTTTTTATATTTCAAAATGTCAAAAACCAACAACACAAACGTCCAAAAAAGGGTCTATCATTGCTACTGCACATTTCCCATGAGCACTTTTGACTGAATACAATGCTTCAAGAAAACAGTGGATGATCTAGCAAAGCTTATGCAACAAAACCGGAGCGAGCTGAGATTTTGTTTAGGAAACCATATCCAATACTAAGGAATGGTGGGTTGATCATGTCAACAAGTTTGATACTTCTATTAGAAGTTTAAAATAATATCAATAGAGAATGTAGAAGCTTTACAAATAATATTTCAAGGTTCAAATGCTAGATGATTCGCTGCTTTCTCACCCACTACTACGCCAAACGAAGATGCACATCAATCTCCTCCACGCTCTAACATTATTCAACCATCTATCGATCAAACCAGAGAATTAACAACAATTTAGAACATGTTCACATAAAACCGACGCAACTTTTACCTAATATTGTAATGACGCGGATTTTTAGCCATCAGATATTGGGTAATTAACTAATTTTAATTTTGAAATATTCATTTTTATTAGCCGAATAAATGAATTTTCCGATATTTAAAATTATTTGAATCTATATATTGATTAAAAACTATATTTAATTTCAAATTATAAATTTTTGAATATGATAAATTTTATAGAAATATGTATATGAACTGCACCATTTAAAATTTAAAATTTAAAATAGAATATACATATATTTATATATATATATATATATATATATATATATATATATATAATATATACAAGCTTTATGATGTTTATATATATATATAAGTATATGTATATGTATATATGCCCATATGAAGTAATGTATATGAAAGATATGTATAAATGCAAATATGATAAAATAAATGCGTATATATATGCATATCCACACACACACACATATTTGTATTTATGGTAAAAATAGTGTATATGAAATTATATATAGATATACATATGTAAAAACTTCATGACGATAAACTCCTAGCTATTGATTAAAATGCATAGATATGTAAAACTTCACCATTTCAAATACAAGATTATATGTATATAAATATACAAAGTATGATGAAAGAAGTATAGAAATAAATACATGTAAGTAGCTATATTTGTGTGTGCATGCTAAATATAGTGTGTAGGCAAGAACATGCGCATACGGTCAAGAAGAGTGTGTGTGTACTATAAAGCAAAACCTTTGGTCAACCGATCAAAGTGAAGCCTTGTATGAACTTTCCAAAATGCCCATTGCTCTCTGGCCAAAGGTCCATTTTGTCATTTATCCCACGCACACCTCCCCCCCCCCCCCTCCTCACAGCCCCCACTAAGCCACATTCCACGTGTATAGTTTCTTCCCCAAATAGACGCACCTTCTTCCCCAATTTCTTCATCGTTCGCATAAAAAAAAAGATATTCAGAAAATAGTGATTCTGCATGCTCGAATTTCTTTGCTTCTGCATCCAAATGAATATTTTGGTAACGAATTGCCGCTTCATCCCCCAGTAGGAAGATTCGGGTAGAATAGAACATTCATTTCCTCTACTCAACTGAATGGATGAACATGGTGGAAAAATCGAAGGGAGAACAACTAATATAAGAGGGGACAGAGTACCGAAGTGATGAATGATCTCAAACTACAAAAAGGTTAGCAAATTTAATTATATAGGCTTTTTTTCTTCTTTTACCGATCGAATCCTCTAATTTTCATTCTACTAACAAATTTATATTGTATAAAATAGGGTAACGGGGGCAGGATACAAAAGATGGAAGATCTCAAATTATAAAAAAGGTGAGCAATTTACTTTTTAATGGTTTTGTACTCATATTTTTATGGTAGGATCTAATTTCATTGCGGGACAGATTCGGGTAGAATAGAACATTCATTTCCTCTACTCAACTAAATGGATGAACATGGTGGAAAAATCGAAGGGAGAAAAACTAATATTAGAGGGGACAGAGTACCGAAGTGATGAATGATCTCAAATTACAAAAAGGTTAGCAAATTTAACTATATGGGCTTTTTTTCTTCTTTTACCGATCGAATCCTCTAATTTTCATTCTACTAAAAAAATTTATATTGTATAAAATAGGGTAATGGGGGCAGAGTACAAAAGATGGAAGATCTCAAATTATAAAAAAAAGGTGAGCAGTTTACTTTTTAATGGTTTTGTGCTCATATTTTTATGGCCGGATTTAATTTCATTATACATACAAATTTATTTGTTTCAATCCATAAACTGATAAAGCAAAATTTGGACATAATGCAGTAATAGGAAAGTATGAAGATTTAGTGTGTGTACAAAGTATTGACTGTACAACGGTTTATTTTTATAAATATATAGTCTGCAAATGTTAGTTACTCTTTAGCCGATTGTTTCCAAATGCCAAAGTTTTGTTTCCCTGATATCATGTTCAAGTGTGTATGCAGCCTCACAACATCTCAATGCATCTTCATTTTGCGTTTTGTCATCGTGTCATATTACTTATTCCACTTATTTCTTCACTTATGAAAGTTGTAACTCGGTCATGTTAAAAGAGATAGAAGAGCATGTTGTTTATTGTACGATTACTTTGATTTTCAATAGCAATTTTAAATTGCTATATGCATACGGTTTAATTTCTGAAAATTTGGAATTCATGTTGACTTAATGTTATAACATACTATTTATTTTCACTTGCAGAAATAAGTACTCTAAATGATGCATATCACTTCGGACTTATTGGAATAGTGCTAATTTACATGGACATATATGCCTGAGAAGTCAGAGGTAAGCAAATGCACACATATGAAATGAGTTTATATTTAAGTCATTTATGTGAGTTGATATATCCATTTATACATTTTATCATTGTTATATTTTCTATACTAGGCATTATATGTTTTTTGGCAAGTGAAAATTTAAATCTGAATTTATCTAAACGGAAGCTTAGTACAAAAATCAACCGTACTTAATGGAATAGGGGATAAAACTAAGTTTTATGTTTTTTTCATGTTAGTAAATGAACAGAGTTAACCTCGAATAGTGAGTTCTTTCTCTTCCTATAGCACAAAAAACTTTCCTGCATCGTTGATATACTCGTTTTTCTGTTATATCTCATATTTTTACATGTTATAATACAGTATGCGTACAGTACTTTAACTGGACCTTGCCTGTGTTTATGAGTATTGGATTTTTATCATTGTATGCTTAAATTGTCATATAATTGACATATAGTGACCCAAAATGATTCACAGTATCCTCACATTGCTTTACAGTAACCAAAAATGTATGTTTAAATGACTATACGGTACATATGCGCTTGATATACATACATACATACATACATACATACATACATACATACATACATATATGCCTATATGCAATGTGATATGCATATATCACAGATCACAGCAGGTGCATTTATTTTTCTATTGATTAGAATAGTTCATACTTAATAAGTTAGAAAAATGACATTCACATGTTACACACATATTACTTGCTTTGGATATCACCGGTTTAGTTTGTCAGATCTGCAACTAATTTATCCTATATTATTTGTTTCAATACCATAAACTGATAAAGCAAAATTTGGACATAATGTAGTAATAGGAAAGTATGAAGATTTAGTGTATGTACAAAGTATTGACTCTACAACGGTTTATTTTTATAACATATATTGTCTGTAAATGTTAGTTACTCTTTAGCCGATTGTTTCCAAATGCTAAAGTTTTGTTTTACTGATATCATGTTCAAGTGTATATGCAGCCTCACAACATCTCAATGCATCTTCATTTTGCGTTTTGTCATCGTGTCATATTACTTATTCCACTTATTTCTTCACTTATGAAAGTTGTAATTCAGTCATGTTAAAAGAGATAGAAGAGCATGTTGTTTATTGTATGATTACTTTGATTTTCAATAGCAATTTTAAATTGCTATACAAATATGGTTTAATTTCTGAAAATTTGGACTTCATGTTGACTTAATGCTGACTTAATGTTATAACATATTATTTATTTTCACTTGCAGAATTAAGTACTCTAAATGATGCATATCACTTCGAACTTATTGGAATAATGCTAATTTACATGGACATATATGCCTGAGAAGTCAGAGGTAAGCAATACACACATATGAAATGAATTTATATTAAGTCATTTATGTGAGTTGATATATCCATTTATACATTTTATCATTATTATATTTTTTATACTAGGCATTATATGTTTTTTGGCAACTGAAAATTTAAATCTGATTTTATCTAAACGGAGCAACTCAGCTTAGTAATAATATCAACCGTACTTGATGGAATAGGGGATAAAACTAATTTTTATATTCTTTTTGTATGTTAGTAAATGAACAGAGTTAACCTCGAATAGTGAGTTCTTTCTCTTCTTATAACACAGGAAACTTTCCTGTATCGTTGATATACTCATTTTTTGTTATATCTCATATTTTTACATGTCATAATACAGTATACGTACAATACTTTAACTGGACCTAGCCTGTGTTTATAAGTATTGGATTTTTGTCACTGTATGCTTAAATTGTCATATAATTGACATACAATGACCCAAATGATTCACAGTATCTCAACATTGCTTTACAGTAACCCAAAATGTATGTTTAATGACTATATGGTACATATGCGCTTGATATATATATATATATATATATATATGCCTATATGCGATGTGATATGCATATATCACAGATCACAGCAGGTGCATTCATTTTTCTACCGATTCCACGTTCAAATATGTGCCACCAGTCCTTCGTAAGTTCCGTACAGTTGGACAAAGAACAACAACATGTGTCATTGACCTATATATATATATATATATCACAGTCCTACATCAATACATGAGCTCACACATACATGCACACTTTTCAAACATGTTTAACAAGCTTGAGTAATCAACGTGACCATGATTCTTTTCTCATCAACACCAGCTAATTGCCACAGTTCTCTCTATTGCAGATGATGCACAAATCTTGCTTCGACTGAGATCAAATATCTTTCAGAACAAATAGGCAACGAAAAATGCATTTTTGAAGTTGAAGAGGTAGCTCATTTATTTCCATTTACTGCTATATGCTGTTCATTTTTTTATTTGCAGTTTTACAGTGCTTATTGACTTACAGTAACCCAAAAGAAATTTTTATCATCGTATGCTTAAATGACTATATGATTGACATGCAGTGACTCAAAATGATTCACAGTAACCCAAAACTTATTTACAGTAACCCAGCTACTAGATAGTCAAAACACACAAAACTCACAAACATAAAATATGCATGGCCAAATATTCACTAAACATATAGATCACTGATTTTGATTCATACGTTTTGTGACAAATAATTCTCACCTGAAACTTGCTCGCTCTCGCCCTCCTCTATATGACATTGCCTTATTGCTAATTATGGCTTCTATGAAATCACTTTCATTCTGAAAACTTCTGTGCTATTAACACCGTTATAAGTACAACTACCTCCTTTATGCCACTTTTGCTTTTTTTTTCTTTTGTGCATCTCCCCCGTTTTTGTTACCTTTTTATATTTATTACCGAACTTGATTACCATGGGTGCTGAATTTTACCTTCGTTTCTTATTGTTTTTACACTTTTTTTTAATTTCTTTCCAAAATCTAGTTTATATATTTTTGGAAATTCATTATACCCAATCATAACCAATCGAACCATAGCATTCAATATTTCAACAAGGTTCATCATAAAATAGCAAATAATCGCAACAGAGGGTATAAAATAATTTAAATAAATATTGAGGGATCCAGTTGGATCCCTCCAACCTGTTTTTCCCTGCATCCACAGATGTTAGCACAATATAATATTCTAATTCCAAAATATCATACTATAGCACATTAATCAGTTCAACCATTCAAACAATTATTTAAATTAAATCATTTAAATTTAACTTCAGATTCAGCTGAGTGAGATTAACTCACCTTTGATTCTGTTTGCAATCCACTTCAATATTGCCTTGGTTTTCCCGATATTGACCTTGTATAACATTAGATGATTTATTACTATTTGAATATATCAAACAATTTATCACCATTTATTATATAATTTAACTGATAAATTTGGGTTTAGACCCAATATTCGATTTCAAACAAATTTCCTTTCAATAAAATATTTTAGTGACAAAAGTACTTAAATAGGTTAACTAACAATTTAATCACCATAATCTATTATTTATTTAATTTTTTTTTCAAAATGAACTATAAAATTTAAATATGTGTTTTCGTATATTTACCTTATTTTTAATTTCTTTGAAACTACCTATATGCTAGAATTAACCTATATAGATATAATATCTAATTTTAATTACATAAACCCCCTAACCATTTTAAAATTCCCAATTCCAAAATATGATCTATATATTTTATTTTTCTATTAAAACAGAAATGGTCTTTGCTTATTGTTGTAAAATTAAACAATGGTTTATATATATATTCATAAAAAAATTTAAAACAGAATTTCTTATTTCCTACTGCCACTAGTATATATCACTGACCAACGTTTTCTGTTCTTTAACCTTGTATATATATTCAATCTACATATCTATATACTTATTAAATTAAAGTCAAAAATAAAGCAACCTATATTCTTATTGTAAATATATATAACAAAAATTTCTTTCTATCATGATTTATGAACATATATATAAATAAATTAAATAAATAAAAACACAAAACACCCTCACCAGATCTCGAAACCCTCCAACCCAAAAAGTCAGGCCGCACTCTCAAAGTCGAAGAACCCTTCGTCCTCCACGAATACGTTCACGACTTCCAATAGCCGTCGAAGCCCAAACTACCGCTTCCGTCTTCAATCGAGCAAGCTGAGCTCTGATCCTCTCACCGTCGTATGTGAACCTTCCTTGCTCGACTTTGAGCTTTCGTCCATTCCTTCACTCGCCACAAAAACACGTCGCGAATCCTCTCGAGTTTTGATTCGTAAAAACGAATTGAGATGGTGACGTGAATTCGAATTGAGTTCGAGCTGAGAATTCTACACATTCGAACGAAAATTGCTTTCGTTTGAATTCCTTGTGTTCCACCATTTTTTTTTCTGTTAACGAATTGATTCGCTTTGCTGAAGAAAATAAACGAGAGGGTTGTTTTATCTTGTTCTTTTTTTTTGAACCGGCTTAGAAAAAGGAAAAGACGTGATATTGCCGTGTTTTGCAAGGTTTTCTACAGTAGCCCGAAGTGATAAAAAAATCAGCTGATGTGAAATGTATTTGACTAGTTGAAATATTATATTTAAATTCCGATCCGGCTATTACTAATTAAATTTTCAACGCATTTACCCATCGTACGATCACACGACGACTCCAAACATCACCAAATTTGAAATCCAATAATAATTCAATATTACGGATCCAATGGAACTGGTTTCGACGAATTCCGAGATTGTGCTTCGGAGGGCTATTTTTAAATGTCGATTTAAACGATAAAATTTTAAAACTAAACAAACCACTGTTAATTTCAATTTTACAACTTCTATTATTTTCAGAACTATCAATATAAATTTTACAAGCCTTCAAATTATTTTTAATAGGCTTAAAACCCCAGCTTCAAAAATTTACCCAACTTCACTTATTTAAATTTAATAATTCAATCATCAAATAAATTGCGATATTCGTAATTCAAGCTAAAATTACTCTATTGAATATTTAAAATCAATTAAATATTCCGATTTTAAGTGCTTGAAAATTCCGGGTCGTCGCATTTCTCCCCCCTTAAAAGAATTTCGTCCCCGAAATTACTAATTAGGGAGAATGGTCCAATACCCGTTTATCTTTCCTCAAAACTAATAATTCAACATCTTATCAACTATCTTTTTATAAAAGACCCATTATTATTCTTATTAACTTTCCAAACTTTTCCAAAACTTTTCCCTAGTTTCAAACTATACCATTTGTTTAACCATTCAAGTTTCAATTTAAAACCAAATTTTGAATTATCAAAATTTTCTCAAAATTTTTCTAACTCTCTAAATTTCCGAAAAATTTCGCCAGCGTCTCCTTTGCGCGGCTAGCTCGGTACAACTACAAAATGGCTCTACGGCCTCCCAAATCCAAAAAGAAAACAAAAGGCCAAGTGGCTCAATCCAAATCCAAATCCCAATCAAATTTCATACCAAATTTAAATACATACCTTTTGTCGGGCAATTCAAATTTATCTTCTGAAATCAAAATCAATTCTCTTTTCACTTTATATTACCTGCATATCCTGCTTAGCACTTATATTCCAATCGCAACTTTCAAAAACATTTTATCGACTTCCTTATCAAAGGTCAAAATCTATTCATTCCAATATTATCTTAGATTATATTTGTAGTATCAATCTTTCATTTAAGAATTCAACATTCCTTCTTAAATTAGTATAAGTATGAAATATGTTCCTTATACTTATTTCCATCTTACCACTTCAGTTTATATTTATTTCCATTCAAATTGATTCTTTCATTTTCATATGAATCCAATTTATCTTTAACTCTAAATATTTAAATTTTATTTTTCATTTATAACCAATTCATGGCATTATTTAAGTTAGTTTCATTTACTAATTAATTTTAGTTGCCAATTAAACTTCGTTTTGTTATTCGCAAAAATTCTTCAAAAAGTTTCGAAATTTTTTGGCAGAGTCCCCTTTGTACGGAGGAGCTTTTCCAATTTGACAAAAGAGATAAATATATATACATCGACCCACACGGTCGGAAAAACTAAAAACAGTTCATATTTCCTATTTTTATTGCGTAAGCGTACCTTATTTAGCATTTTAAGCAAGCAGCTTATTATGTTTAGCAAATAGCACAACCAAATCCAGCCACACGGCTTCCAGGTACCTGTACTTACTCAATTTAAACATGTAAGTGTCAAATGTATGCAATTTAAACATATATTCACTTAGTTGCAATGGTTAAAACATATGGATTCTAAAGAAATGCACATCCAACATTCTCCGTAAGCAATTTTTTTTTTTACAACTTCATACTAATCCAACTGTTTCAATTTATTTACAAACCATTTTCATTCAATTTGAATGGTTTTCAATCCATTCTTATACCACTTCATCAATTTGAATGGTTTAAAACTCAATCTCTTACATTTAATTTATTCTTAAGTAAACTGAACTCATATTTAATTCAGTTGCTTTCAAAATCAATTTATTTTACCCTTATCAACGCATAGAATTTTAATTACTTCCATTTGCATCAAATGACAATTTATTCTATGCAATTTGACGAGATCTATGTGAATAAATAGGTATTTATGTTTATAACCAATTTAAATGGATTTCAACTCAATTTATACTTAATTCTATTCCATTTTCAATTTATTCACGACCCATATATTCTCCTTTTCATTGCATTTCAGATTTGAATCCATTCACTTGCATTTCATTTTATTAACCAAACTAGTTTATTCAAAACCATTAACAACTTAGGTTCATCTTCATTACCTATTAAATTTTATTCACGGTCCACTCTATTCACAGTCCACTCATTTATACTTCATTTCTTATCCACATTCATTTAAATCCATTCTATTAAACTTGAAACATTCTATTTTCTTATTGTCTCAAGTTACTTCAATTCCTTAATAATTTAAAATGGTTTACAATTATTTATTCTAGAATTTCATTCCATTAATATTATTTATAACTCACCGAATTTTATTTCGATTAAAATCCATTTTTACTTGATTTAAATCCAATCCATTATTATTAAACTTAATTTTAAGTTAACTTCAATTCAACTCTCCTCCATCCATTAGCTTAAGTCAATTTACTTTAATTTATTCAAATTTTATACTTAAGCTCATTTTAATTGATTACAAGGCCATTTCTAATTTATTTCCACTTAGTGGATTTTATTTTCAATTCATACCATTACTATTTTACTCCAATCTCATTTTTATTCGATACCTTTCCAATTATATTTAATTTGTTAACACTTCAAATCAAATTTTAATTAATAACCCAAGTTCTGATTCCACCATTCACCTTTAACTTACCATCAAATTTTATTGACTCACAATTCAACTTCATTCTCTATTTTTTTAATTAATTGCAAGAGCACTTTCAATTATATTTTCTTCACTAATGATTCAAGTCGAATTTGATTTATAACTTGAGTTTTATTTCTAAACCTCATTATTATCTCACAGTTCAGCTTTTATTTAACTGCATTGGGTTCTCATTACATATTTCATTATCTAATTTATTATCTAAATAGTCTTTCCAACTTATAATCCAGAACTTGATTTTAATCTCAAAATCTCTTCATTGAAATTTCCTTAAGTTCAAATTTATTTTATAATTCAAGTTTTGATTTTTTTTTTCAATTCATCAAAAATATTTATTTTGGGTTTTCTATCCCACTTTTCAAATTTTATAAGTCACAACTTATTATTTACACTATTCCATTCATTATAGGCTTGAATATATTCTTCTTTTATTTTTAACTCGAGTTTTACACTTATTTATAACTCAAGCATATTTTTATTCCATGCATTTTTAATTCTTTTATAAGTTATTCTGATTTATTTATTCCAGTTCCAATCCTTCACCAATTTAATTTCCATTTATTCAGGTAAGAATCTAATTCCATTCAATAATTCCATTGAATTCTTATTCCAATTCAATTTTATTTGAACTCGGTTTATTTAACTCAATTCGATTTCAACTTGAATCGAATACAACTAGATATTATTTTCAGTTTATTCCATTTATTTCAATCCAGTTAAATTTTTTTTCTATCCAAGTTAATTTCATTTTTAGCTTTTCATTTTAAATTTACATTCCATTATTCAAAGCTTAAATTTCTTCCTGATTTATAAATCATCTCAATTTATAAGCTTACAACGTATCTCATCAGAATTTTTAAACTCCCGGCTTTGGTTTCAAAATGATTTGAAATCTTCAATATCTCAAATCACACTTTTCAAAAATCTTAAACCAATCCTGGCTTTATTCCCCAACTAATTTCCTTTGAAATTTTCAAAACCAACTAGCTTTGCTAAACAAATCAAATTTTTTGGCAGCAATACGTCACTTAGAAATTCGAAAATGAATACGGATGATGCGGCCGTCATCATCGGAATTATTTTCCAATAATCCAAGTGATTTAAATGTTATATCACTTTCAAAATCCATTTAAAACAGATTTCCATTCAGAATTATCTCCAAAACAATAATGCTATCATTTATCATTAAAACACTTCGATAAACATTTCCAAATCTCCGGGATTTTAAATTTCTAAAGCCTGCTTAAATAAATTTTAACTATAATTCATTTGTACAATTTATGCTTATACAAATTCTCATTTGATTGTATTTCTATTTATAAATTACATTCATAATCCATATTTATAAATTTCATTTTATAATGAATTTATTCCCATAAACTTTAGTTATATTTCAATTTCTAGTTAAATTTTCACTTAACAATGATAATACTTTAATATTATCATTTCTAACATCCAAGCAACCATATATTTGCTAAGTAGTTTTCAAAAACTTCTCTTTATATCAAAATAAGTTTTTGGATAAAATTATTTCATTTACCCATATTTAAAACAATATCGTGTCGATTGCTCTATTCAAGTGTTTAGAAACCCCTTCGATACAGTTGCGCGGACTGTGTCGATGAAGGTTCATATGCCACTCAATAAATCAATCAACGCAATATTAACACAATTTATATTCACTAACAAATACGCGCTCATATCTATTAATACGCTCAAACTTATTATAGAGTACTACGGACTCTATTTTAAATGAGTAATTCCCACCAGAGCCAAGGTTATCACCAACCTATGCTCTGATACCAAGTGTAACAGCCCGCAAATCCGCACCCCTTGAGTCAACACTATTCTACAACAATCAACTCAAGTTGCACAGAAATACGCACCATTTGGGTTGAAGAAAAAGAGGTAGAAGGAGAAAAATAGAAACAATAACAGAATCTAACCATCGCAGCGGAATAAAATATAATAAATAATAAATAATCTTTACTCAAAACAAATATATCTGTTTACATATATTACATCATCAGAGTACATCAATCACAGCTCAACATCGCTATTATACAAATGGATACACAACAACTCAACACAGGGGAATATATATATATAATAAGTAGGAGAATACGCATCGTCGTCCAGCTCGTCTCCTGAGCTCCATAGCATCATATCCTGTATCCTATAATACTCGATCTGACCCGAGCATTATAGTTAAATAACACCCGAGTCAGTCTAGAATACCAGTGTGAGAAAATCACACCCAATTGATTATTAACGTTTCAAAAATCATTTGAAAACAAAAAGCATCTCGTAAGACCACGCCACACATAAACATGTCGGGCTTTTACCTTACGATAGCTAAAACAATTTTTATAGAAATCCTCTGATATTATAGTAGGGTCTATTTACAAATACTTATAAAATAGCCGAAATTGTTACATTCATTAAATTCCAGCAACTAGCCACAGAGTGGGTAATACAAACAAAACTCGTACAAGGCTCGTAGGGAGAATGGATTTCCAACTAATGACTAGGCACTGGGGTACCACCTGTCATAGTACGGGGCCTAGATCACCGTACCGAGGAGTACGCCCGCTCCCCTGCAACACAAGGCCGGGACTACCCCTTACTGGATAATCCCGAGTGAGATCACCCCGCGGTTGGGATCAGCAACCGCCCACTAAGCCAAAATAAAAAGGGACATCTAGACTAGAATGACCTCACCCTGCTTGGGTCCAACCCACCTAGCCTTGCTGCATATCCCCTGATTTTCAGTCATTCCCATTTGATGAGGCTTGAGGCTAAGCGTTACCTTTATAGAACATATCCCTTAGAATGCCCATCGTCCACCTGACGATTTTTCTCAAGCATTCATCCATACAAGTCCGTCCCGGGTTCGAACGAAACCGAAGGCACTATTCCTACTACATCCATTTTGGAAATATCCTTAGGATTAGTAGCGACTAGCCCTACACTGCTCCATCTTCGAGTCCAAAGTCGTTTTTCACGATAACGTACAAACCGGATCGAAGTGGTTTTCGAGAAATAAATCCCGATCCCGGTCTCTTCGAAACGATCAACGCATTTGTCCAATATTGATAGTCGGTGATTTAGCTATCAATTAATATTCACAAACAACCATCAACCAATAAATAATTTCTCAAATTATTTATTTATTCAAAATATCTTTACAAGATATATTCTCACTTTCAAATCCTTTTGGAAACAGTTTTCAAACTATCTTCCTTTTCTCAGAATAAATTCCGAGTATTTCCATTTCCACTGGAATCACCAAGCACAAAATTTTAGATTTCTAAAATAATTTAATACACTTTATTGTAAAATATATTTAACATTTAGTTTAGAAAAATTTACTTTAATACTTAATTTATAATAATACTTTAAAGGAAATACCAAATCATTTTTTAAATAATGATTACGATAATAGATTAAACAAAATACTTACTTTGGAATTTACTTTTAAACATTTAAGTTAAAACTACTTCAATAACTTACTAAAAATATATACTATATAAACATTTGAAAATAAAGTTACTTAATAAAATATAAAACTAGATTTCTACTTTTAACAACAAAATACTAAGTTACTTCTTACTAATTACTGTTAAAAATAGATTAAAATAAAATACTTACTTTAGATTTTAAATATTAGAAATAATAAACTTTACAAAACTTGCTTTCTTAAAAACAATTTTCAAACATTTAATTTATATTTAAAAAATTACTTTTAAAACTTGGCCATCCAGAGAAAATTCCCACTTCAATCACTTAAATCAATTTCCCCAAATTGATTTTCAATTCATTTTATTTGGAATAAGTTTCTTTAATCTCTCAATTTATTTCAACATTCATTTATTATGGGCTTTAACATTAATGTTATTAATTTCTGTTTGATTTTAAATCTTTATCTGAAATATACAAATTTCAGATCTTATCCCAATTCCTTCTTTATTCTTTCAAAATTTTCAATCTTAAATTTTAAATAAATGTTTGTTCTTTTTAAACAAAAATAATCATACTGAAGTTTAAAATTCATTAATCTCCTGGTTATTCAAAATTTCCATTCTATACTCAAGGTTTATTTATTAGAATTTTACAGTTACCTCATTCCTTTTCCAATTCATTTTTTTATTTATCCTATAATTATTTTATTTACAAATTCACTTTTTTTTTAATTTCTTTCCAAAATCTAATTTATATATTTTTGGAAATTCATTATATCCAATCATAACCAATCGAACCATAGCATTCAATATTTCAACAAGGTTCATCATAAAATAACAAATAATCACAACAGAGGGTATAGAATAATTTAAATAAATGTTG
This sequence comes from Allium cepa, assembly GCA_030765085.1. Taxonomy (NCBI): domain Eukaryota; kingdom Viridiplantae; phylum Streptophyta; class Magnoliopsida; order Asparagales; family Amaryllidaceae; genus Allium; species Allium cepa. The sequence goes on along the minus strand of CM060945.1, from coordinate 992,023,666 downwards.
AGGGACCCAGTTGGATCCCTCCAACCTGTTTTTCCCTGCATCCATAGATGTTAGTACGATATAATATTCCAATTCCAAAATATCATACTATAGCACATTAATCAGTTCAACCATTCAAACAATTATTTGAATTTAATCATTTACATTTAAATTCAAATTCAGCTGAGTGAGATTAACTCACCTTTGATTCTGTTTGCAATCCACTTCAATATTGCCTTGGTTTTCCCGATATTGACCTTGTATAACATTAGATGATTTATTACTATTTGAATATATCAAACAATTTATCAGCATTTATTATATAATTTAACTGATAAATTTGGGTTTAGACCCAATATTCGATTTCAAACAAATTTCCTTTCAATAAAATATTTTAGTGACAAAAGTACTTAAATAGGTTAACTAACAATTTAATCACCATAATCTATTATTTATTTTTATTTTTTTCAAAATGAACTATAAAGTTTAAATATGTGTTTTCGTATATTTACCTTATTTTTAATTTCTTTGAAACTACCTATATGCTAGAATTAACCTATATAGATATAATATCTAATTTTAATTACATAAACCCCCTAACCATTTTAAAATTCCCAATTCCAAAATATGATCTATATATTTTATTTTTTTATTAAAACAGAAATGGTCTTTGCTTATTGTTGTAAAATTAAACAATGGTTTATATATATATTCATAAAAAAATTTAAAACAGAATTTCTTATTTCCTACTGCCACTAGTATATATCACTGACCAACGTTTTCTGTTCTTTAACCTTGTATATATATTCAATCTACATATCTATATACTTATTAAATTAAAGTCAAAAATAAAGCAACCTATATTCTTATTGTAAATATATATAACAAAAATTTCTTTCTATCATGATTTGTGAACATATATATAAATAAGTTAAATAAATAAAAACACAAAACACCCTCACTAGATCTCGAAACCCTCCAACCCAAAAAGTCAGGCCGCACTCTTAAAGTCGAAGAACCCTTCGTCCTCCACGAATACGTTTCACGACTTCCAATAGCCGTCAAAGCCCAAACTACCGCTTCCGTCTTCAATCGAGCAAGCTGAGCTCCGATCCTCTCACCGTCGTATGCGAACCTTCCTTGCTCGACTTTGAGCTTTCTTCCATTCCTTCACTCGCCACAAGAACATGTCGCGAATCCTCTCGAGTTTTGATTCGCAAAAACAAATTGAGATGGCGACGTGAATTCGTATTGAGTTCGAGCTGAGAATTCTATACATTCGAACGAAAATCGATTTCGTTTGAATTCGTTGTGTTCCACCATTTTTTTTTACTGTAAACGAATTGATTCGCTTTGGTGAAGAAAATAAAGGAGAGGGTTATTTTATCTTGTTCTTTTTTTTTGAACCGGCTTAGAAAAAGGAAAAGACGTGATATTGTCGTGTTTTGCAAGGTTTGCTACAGTAGCCCGAAGTGATAAAAAAAATCAGCTGATGTGAAATGTATTTGACTAGTTGAAATATTATATTTAAATTCCGATCCGGCTATTACTAATTAAATTTTCAACGCGTTTACTTATCGTACGATCACACGACGACTCCAAACATCACCAAATTTGAAATCAAATAATAATTCAATATTACGGATCCAATGGAACTGGTTTCGATGAATTCCGAGATTGTGCTACGGAGGGCTATTTTTAAATGTCGATTTAAACGATAAAATTTTAAAACTGAACAAACCATTGTTAATTTCAATTTTACAACTTCTATTATTTTCAGAATTATCAATATAAATTTTACAAGCCTTCAAATTATTTTTAATAGGCTTAAAACCCCAGATTCAACAATTTACCCAACTTCACTTATTTGAATTTAATAATTCAATCATCAAATAAATTGTGATATTCGTAATTCAAGCTAAAATTACTCTATTGAATATTTAAAATCAATTAAATATTCCGATTTTGAATGCTTGAAAATTCCGAGTCGTCACACCCTTTCTGCCATGATTGCAGTTTTTCTTCTTGTATATGCATACACTGTCAATATGCAAGAATTATAGGCGGTGCGTCTTCACGGCAGTTAAAAAAAAAATACACGAACTCCACAATGGGTCATCGTCATCTCAAATTACATTTTTTTACAAATACTATTCATACTAACGACACGATACTATCCGCCTACGGTACAATGATTAGCCAATACAATTTACCTAACATTTTTCTGCTGCTGTGTAATTATTTAACATGGGTAGTTTTAATTTTATCAAACTAATCTTTTACTTTTTCACTAATTCATAAATTTTGCTTTTTACTACAGCTGAACCTAAACATGGTCAGCAGCTTTCTCTTCCTCTGCAGTACATACGCTTTTTCAACAAATACATATATCTTCATTCTCATTACATATCGACCGACGCTACTTTTCTATTCCTATTCTTTTAAACATCAGTCATCGCTCACTTTTTCACTCCAATATGTTATTATCTTACTGCTTGAAATTATGTATTACCTAAATTTATATCGTACTTCTATACAATCCAGTGTTGAATAACGTACAATGTTTGGGTCCTTGCCAAATATGTTGCAGTAATTATCATAATCAACTACTTAACTGTTTTGGAAATTATATGAATTAACGGAATAAAATTCTAAAATTATTAAATAAACGTATGACTCTTTCATATACAAACGTTTTTGCTGAGTCACAAATTTAATACTACTACTTCACAGTAACATGAACAATTCACTTTCAGTAATCAAAAATTAAATCCCCCGGTTTTACATGTTTTGCGCTGCTCTGTTTGTAAAATTTTACCCATATTTCTTAACTCTGTCTGAACGTACCACTTTCAGACACATAGTCTGTTGATCTGTAGATAGTCCTCTATATGCCATGCTTTCTACAAGTAAACATTTTGTTTTACTTCATTTTTACACGTATCCATGCTTATAGTTTAAGCCATCGCCCATTGCTGAAAATAAACAGCAGTGGGTTTCCAAATCAAAAAATTATAACCAATTTGGTAACAGCCTGTACTTAATAATTTCTTCCCCTAATCCCAACATTGTTTACTGCATACAGTACTTCCACTTAAATTATCAAACCTACATTAATTTGCTCATTTTTAACTTTAAACTTTTTACACGTCATTCCTTATTTACTTTTACTGTTAAATATATGTTCACACCACACTACTGCAAATTCTAGCCTTACGAAATTTTCTCCATTTTTTAGTAAAAAGTAAATATACAATTAAGTACAAACATTAGTCTTTTATTTTTTTAGTACTTCATACAGTTTACTTTTTAATTATGCTCAACCTACTGCTGTTAACTAATTTTCTGTACGTATGCAGTACATACATTTTTTTACCTTCACATATGTTCATTCTTATTACAAGACACCTGATGGTAATTTTCAGTTCTTCCTCTTATACACGTCATTCATCAACTACTTTTTCTATCTAGCATGTTATTACCTTACTGCTTGAATTTATGTGTTAAGCAAATTTATATTCAATTCCCATCCCTTTTCAGGTAATAGTTTTTTACTATTTTGAAACGTCAAACAACTCTAAGTTGTAAATTCATTAACCATTTAAATATGTACAACCAGGCACACACAACCACACATACACACACACATTTATTTATCACCGTCATATATCTTCATTCACATCATATATCTACTGACGCTAATTTTTATCTCTTAATCCTTTATACATCATTCAGTTCTTCAATTTTCTTTCTGCTCTACTGCTATCTTACTACTACACAAACTAGTTCTAGATAATGTGCACTCTTTGGGTCCCGATTATACGTTTTGTGGTTATTATCGTAATCAGTTAATTACATTTTCTAGGATTTATATACATTAAAGGAATAACATTATGAAATTATTAACTACACAGCTGAATCTTTCATGTACTACCTTTTTGTTGCACCAAAAATTATTACTATAACTTTTAAGTAACATGAAATATTCATTTGTGGTAAACAAAAATTAAATTCCCATCTTCTACATGTTTTACCCTGCTCTGTTTGAAAATATTACGATATTTTTTTGATCCATCTTAACTTACGCTTTTCAAACATAACAGTTGATACTGCTTATACTGCACCAACAGATATATCTCCTCCCCAACAACTTCTGCATCAATCTACTCTTCCTACCCGTTATAATTGTGGTCGAAATTTTATTGCTCCCCAGCCTTTCCTCCGCCATATCCTACCTCAACCAACTTAGTGCCGATACTGTACTACAAAATTATTTCCCCATGAAACAAGTGGGAATTGTTGCTCAAGTGGTAAAGTTACCACTTCCTACCCTCCGCCACCTCCTGCACTTTTAGCTTTATTCACCGATGACAGTGACATAGGTTTACATTTTCGAACTAACATTAGATCTTACAACAATGCTTTCGCATTCACCTCCATCGGGGCTAACATCGACCAACACTTGGCCTTCGGTCGGAACGGAATATACTCTTACCGTGCACAAGGCTCCATCTATCACAGCATTGGAAGTGTTCTGCCTCTGTCGGGTAGTAGACCTAGATACCTCAAATGTGCATCTACGATACTGATCATGAGATTGAAAATCGGCAACATGATAGTGCAATATTAAGACCAGACATCCTGCAAACATTACAACAAATCTTAGATTTTTACAACCCTTATGTACATGTGCTGCGACAGTTGGGGCAGCATACTGATATAGAAAATTGCAGGCTGATAATAAAAGAACTTAGAGCTAATCGTCATTTTCACCAAGTACCTACTGCGTCACAAGTGGCGGGTATCATTGTCGGCGACGATTGCTCAAACAGTTCAAACGACAGAGAGATTATAGTTCAAACAAGATCAGGAACCTTGCAACGAGCTGCCGATACAGCTGGATTTTATGATCCACTGCAATATCTACTTCTCCTCCCACGCGGTGAACAAGGATGTGATCTGAACATCCACAATACAGGTCCTAACCAAATTAGCTGTAGAGCCTACTACTCTCACATGTTACAGGTTTGTACTCCCCTATGCTGAACGAAATATACAACTTTTGTACGCACACCTCAAATACATTAACTCTCGCATATATCCCCTATGCTTACCACTTTGTACACATCGTAGGTACAACTACGGAGCAGCCTCTTCTGCTACTTGGTGGTCGCCTACTCCAACAATTTATGGTTGATACTTATGTCAAAATTAAAACAATGCGACTACGCTATCTTCGAGACCACCAAGGTACTATTCGAGCCGACTTATATCAGGGTTTATAAGATGCTCTAGCCAGTGGGGAGACAACTGCCGATTCGTACTTTCCACCCCATCCATTTTCCCCCCATTCACAATATACATTACACACTTAAATTTTGACACAACTCTGCTATTTGTAGGAAATGTTGGGGTTCGAAAAGTACTACCATCCTCCCATATTGGTAGCCCTCGAGACATGCATCAACGGTATTAGGACGCAATGGCAATTGTACGAAGGTATGGCAAGCCTGACTTATTTATTACTGTAACCTGTAATCCTAATTGGATTGAGATTACACAAGAGCTATTTACCTTTCAACAACCATATGATCGTCATGATTTGACAATTTGAGTTTTCCTTGCAAAATTAGAGCAACTTAAAGCTGATTTATTTGATAAATATGTCCTAGGTAAAGTCATTGCACATGTTCATGTGATAGAGTTTCAGAAAAGGGGATTACCACATGCTCATATTTTACTTATTCTGGCACACTGATAAACTAAATGCCGCCGACTACTATGATACTATGGCTAGGGCAGAAATTCCAAACATTGAATTAGAACCAGATTTGTACATGTTAGTTATTAAACACATGATTCATCATCCAAGCGGCAATTTCGACCCCATATGCATGCGAGGTGGGATATGTAAGAAGGGATTTCCTAAACCCTTTGCCACATCAACTTTACAAGGAGCTGTTTCGTATCCCATCTACAGACGTCATGACAGTGGAATACAGGGTCATACAACTAATACTGCAGTTGACAATCGTTGGGTCGTTCCTTATAACCCTTATTTGCTTCTAAAATATGACTGTCATATAGACGTTGAAATTTGTTCCAGTATTACATCTGTCAAATATCTATATAAATACGTTTACAAAGGATCAAATCGCGTATCCGTAAGCGTGTCTTCTTCATCATCCGCCATTGATGAAATTTCTGAATTCATTAATGCCAGATGGATCTGCACACCAGAGTCCCTATGGAGGATATTTAAGTTCCAACTTAGTAGCATGTCTCCGTCAGTAATAGGACTACAAATACATCTACCTAACAAGCAACATATTCAATTTAACTCAGACGAAAGCGTAATATCTATTGTAGCCGATGAACACAGAACAAAAACTATGCTTACCGATTTTTTTTTTACCAAAACTTAACAGACGAGGACGCACGCCAGTACCTTTACCACGAATTCCCTGAAAAGTATTGGTGGAACAATGAACAAAAACAATGGATACGTAGACAAATACAGCGTAAAGTAATTGGTCAGCTATACACCGTACCACCAACCGAAGATGACCGCTTCTACTTATGACTATTACTGAATCATATTCTAGGACCACTTTCTTTCGCACACTTACGCACGGTCAACGAAACTGTTTACAGTACCTTCAAAGAGGCAGCCGAACACTGAGGATTGCTATAAAACGATAACAGTGTTAAGGATTGTTTAACTGATGCTTCGAACACCCATATGCCTATTTCTTTACGGCGATTATTTGTTACCATTTTAGTGTACTGTGAACCATGTGGTGTCCATGAACTATGGGATGAATTTTGGCCTTTTCTAACTGAAGATTACCTATCCACTTCTTCTGCCTCACCGTCTACTACATATTTAGTCGGCCGATGTCTTTTTTATCTTAACAACCTTCTAAAACAGTATAATCGAACCATATTTGATTATGATTTCCCACGTAAGTACGTACATTTAACTGACGAATACAACAATTCAACGCTTCTTTTGGAAGAACAGTCAATACAAATAACATTATCTGATTTACAAGTAATGCATAAGTTAACCACTGAACAAAAGGAAGCTTTTGACGCGATCATGTTTACGGTAGATTCGAAAAGCAGCTCCATTTATTTCACCGACGGCCCTAGAGGGACAGGAATTTTTTTTTCTATATAAAGCAATTTTAGCTCATTTATGAAACCGAGGTCTTACCGCAATTGCAACCGCTACTTCTGGAATAGCTTCTATTGCGTTGCCCAGTGGTAGAATAGCACACTCATGATTTAAAATTCCTATTAACTTAAACTCTTCGTCCACATGTCATATTACCAAACAATCTGATACTGCAAAACTTCTATCCGCGGCAACCATTCTACTATAGGACGAAGCAACCATGGCTCACCGTCACGCGTTCGAAGCTTTAGACAGAACATTATGAGACTTGACCAATGCCGATGTTCCATTTGGTGGAAAAATTATTATTTTAGGCGGTGATTTTCATCAAGTTTTACCGATTGTTCCAGGCGGTACTAGAGCTCAAACATCTGATGCATGTATAGTTCGGTCATATTTGTGGTCAAGTGTTAAAGTATTTTAGCTAACAAAAAATATGAAGGCACGATCTGACCAACCTTACGCTGACTTTGTTTTGCGCGTTGGAAATGGAACCGAACCCACCGTACACGACGACATGATCAAACTACCACTGCATATTGTCATACGATGGGACGGTCCACCTTCGTTACACCTTTTGAGTAACGAAATCTTCCTCGCATTGCATGATAATTTTAAAAATACAGACTACATGCTTAGTAAAGCAATATTATCACCAAGAAATGAAACTGCAGATGAAATTAATAACATGATAATAAACCAATTTCCCCGCGACCAACACATTTACTACTCTTTCGACAAAATAGAAGATGACCCATCAAACTTATATCAAACTGAGTTCTTAAACTCGCTTAACCCAAGTGGTATGCCACCTCATAAGTTGACTCTTAAAGAAGGATGTCCAATAATGTTACTACGGAACCTTGATCCACGAATTGGACTGTGTAATGGGATGAGACTAATCTGTTGTGTCTTCCATCGAAACCTTATAGATGCTGAAATTTCTTTCGGTCAGTTCCAGGGTACAAGGGTATTCATTACACGTACACCATTAAAGCCTTCTGAAAACATAAAGCTACCATTCAACCTTATCCGTAAACAATTCCTCGTGAGACTTGCCTTTGCATTAACAATAAACAAATCACAGGGACAAACCATCACACACGTTGGAATTTACCTTCCCAACCATGTTTTCAGTCATGGCCAACTTTACATCGCTTTATCCCATGGGATTTCAAGCAAGACAATAAAAATTTTGGTTGCAAACGGAGAACTTCATCGCCATAATGAAAAACACACTCGAAATGTTTTTTATCACGATGTGTTGCATGCGTGCTCTCAAGTTATGAATGTCCCATAAACACATCTTACCGACCCCACTTTTCAACCAACCGTCCACACGCTACTCAGTTCACCCTTCCCACCTCTTCCTATCCCCCTTCTGCACTTACTATGTTCTAAGTTACATTCCAGTTCTTTTTTCTTCCAACGCTTAGCCTCCTGTCTTTACCACACATTTACATTACAAATTAACAAAATAAACAAACATTAAAACAAAACTGCATTTCCTTCTTCTCGTCACACCCCCTGAGTCCATTTGTTTTATGTGCAAATACTATTGTTTGACTTTACATTTGGCATATGCCTTTTCAACTGTTATACTTCTCCGCTTCTCTGCCTACTACCAAATTTCCTTCTCTCTTTCCTGCATAACAAACTGCTGTTGATTTACTTGCAAACTATGATTTGGGTTCACGCTGTCAACTCGAGTGAGGTGCCTAACTACTGAACTCAAAATATCAACGGGACTAACTGGGTACGATTCACACAACTATCCTACTCCACCGACGCTGTTTTCCACATCACAACTTCAACCACTTTTCTCAAGTTAACTGAATTACACAAACTGTAAGTTCTCAAACTGTAAGATTGCAAATTATACACATTATATATATTGTTCTTCTAACACAATATTCTGTGTTTTATTTCTTCTACAGGCATGATTTACTTAGTATTCTATAAGGACACAACAGAAATATATAATAATTGCCTTTCAATCCCCCGAAAAAGTCATGGTATGCATCCATTTAAAAACTGTATCTTCATCATTATATTGATAGTTTTGTTATACTATTTCACTAACACTTTGTACAAGAAGTTAAAAAAGTAAAAACAAGCCTTATTCCATTTCTTAGGTTAGCAGCTTATTTATTTCAATAGAACAATAAATTTTGGTCCTTCGCCATTTCATATATTGTACTTTCTTTCAAAATTTTGCTTGCATACTTTATTGATTTTGTTTCCTAATGTTCTCCTTCCTCTCTCTTATTTCACCTCTCTTTGCCTCGACTTCCTTTATCTTCTTAGTTCGGATGGATAGTTTATATTTGAATAGCTTTTAATACTGCATTTTCTTCTCTGTTTTTTTTCGTTTTGTTTTTCCCCCACTGCTGATCCTTGGCCATCATCACTGTACAAGGCTTAAGCTATGAAATAATAACGATTCATTTCTATAGTCCACATGTTTGCTGAAATGAAAACTGTCTTCTGCATAGCCATTCTATTCCACAGCTAAATAGTTTTGAATTGTTTGAGTTTGATGGTGGAAACATTTTTCTTCGGCTTGATTTTTTCGGATTGCCCGTGTTGTGGTAGCGCACTGAGCTAGATATGGAATTGTTCAAACATGAGGCGACTAGGTGGCTTTCATATGGCAGTGGTGATGTGGGTCTAGGTAGGGTGTATCGGCGGCTATCGAGTGATATTCATTGTCGGTTTATTTTTGGCTCGCATTTTTGAATTCAAGGAGGGTCCTAAATTGATGGGGGCTACCGGAGTAGGTGGCGAGGATGTGGTCATGTTAGTCTCACGAAGTGGAGTATATGGGTGGTCAGCGATCGAAGACTGGGCTTTTGGTTGGTGCTGTCAGTGACATGCATGCATGGTGGTTCACATTCGTGTATAGGAGGAGATCAGAATTGGAGGGGAAGGTAGATGCAGGACAAGTTGTGTGGTGCTGGGCTTAGCCTATCTGCAATGCGAAAATTAGTAGTACATGCACGGGTATTTTAATTTTGTAAATGTATTGCATATTTCAGTTATGCCTCATATTATGTATTACATATTTCAGTGATGAAAATGAGAAGTACTTAAGGATGAATCCCCTTCAACTACTGATGCTAATACTGCTCTAAATAAAAAATAATGTAAAAGATTGGTTGTGCATCACTGAAATTTTCATTTTTGTATATACTGTCATTATTTTTATGCATATTTGTTTCTCATTTCCATCTATGGAGGCTGCTATAATAAGAAATGAAATATCTTAACACTAACTGATTTATGAGAATGTATATGTTTTTCCTATTTTCAGCTAATATGACTTTCACTTTTAGTTTACTGTGTAACTTGCTGCTTGATGCTATGTTGTAATAATATGAAAATTTAAGTTTATACACGGATATCCTAAGATTTTCAACACTGCATGAGTTTAGAATTTCTATTACGTGGGAAACTATCCTCCAACAAAAGTACAGAAGAAAAAAAATGAAGATTAGGGAATCAAGGACAGATGGACAACTTAATTTCGCTGCAAACATGTTTAATTTTATACATTGCATGGAAAAGAGTACAAGTAACAGTTTCAGCTACACGTAGAAGTCACATACTCCTCAACTTTTTTATCTTACTGCTAATATATTGATAAACTTATGTCTTAAATTTGTTTAACATTTGCAAATAGGCAATTAATCTGACATGAGTTTGTTCCCACTATTTATCAAAGATGACGAATTGCAAAGAAAACAAAGATAAGAAAGCACTGGGAATTTTTCTTGATTTTTTATCTATATTTTTCCAGTCAAATTCAATTCTCAATTCAAATCACAACAATTCAAGCGGAAGTGCATGCAGTGCATGTTAACCTCAGAATTTCAACCGTGTGAATTTCATCGCAGGTCAATGGAGTTATTAAGTCAACACAAATATTGACTTAATCTAAACCTTATTTATCATATATTCTTATTTGTACCTACTTTGAAGGAAGTCGATGAAATTGTATGACAGAATGATACAGCCATATAATTTGAACAATAAACGATATGAACATTGTATGCATTCATTTTTATCCATGTGTTTTATCCGTATATAAATAGTGAACATGCTTATCAAATTAATATTGTATGTATAAATATGTTAACTATTTATCATGAACATATGTTTTATCCATATGTTAAATATTTATACTTGCAGTGAACCATATCCATATGACACGCGTTTATTGACCAATAAACGATATGAAATTGTATGGCAGGCAATTTGATTCATACGTTAACATATTTATACCACGTCCAGTGTAATTCACAATGTCCTATTGTACTACTTCTGTAATTTTCTGACAGCCTGCCAATGTTAACTATTTAACATGCTTTCAACAAAGTTTCCTTCCACTGTACGTGGTACCCATTCACAGCATATGGTTCACTGCACAGTTTGTATACACAGTCAAACTTAATAAAATACTATTTTACAACGATTTTTTATTCCACTGACTTATAAACTACACTGCACTACGCACACTATGCTATAGATTGCTTTATTAAAGATGGACAGCTTTACTCTTCATGCACACAAGTATTTATGCAGCACCTTGCTCTGTTTTCCATGCAAGTATTTATACAGCACCTTGCACACAAGTACTGCCACGCACACACATACATGTAACGTCCTGTTCTACAGCAATTTCCCCCCTATCATACAGCAGTTTCCATTTCCTACCCACTTACGTGTTTTCCTCTCATCCATTTCACCGTAATCCCAATGAGACCAAGTTACCCCCATTTGCCGAATAATACTGATTCAACTCTTCCAGCAACTACCTCATTCCCTCACATGTTCTCCTCTCCCACTTACCACCTCACATCCCCACCAACTTATAAACTCCTCAACTCCCTAAACTTTTACTATCAGCTTAATACAGTCTGCTCCTTTAATGACAAAGGTAACACCGTCCGCCTTTTTCAAATATAGTTGTTCACTGTTATTGCACTACTTTTTTTCGTATTTCGTTTCCTTCTAACTCACTGACGACTTCCTCCAATGCAGACCAAATGTTCAACATCCACTCAAGTGAGTGCAGTAAACCTTTCCATAGAAAGGATTAAACGAAAATGCACCCGTTCAACAAAGCTTCTTCAAACTCTTCCTACTGAAATAAATGTTCTTCTACTGCCTTACTACCGCCTCCTGCTCAACAGCACGATTCAGACAATGGTACCAATGCAAAATGACTACAACATCTTCAATCGTGCGTACCAACAACAAAGAGTTCGCAGAAACAAATGGACTTGAAGGAAGCATCTGTATTTTCGGATCAACTACAAATCCCTACCGACCATCATCCCCATGCACCTTACCCGACAGACGGTAATTGGGATGATTTCTTCACTCCCGAAGTGGTATGCTACACATACTAACCTACACTTCAAAACATCTGCATGTTTGTGCATACGTATATCAATCGTCTAACTTTCAACCCCTTTAACCTTCTTCTGCAGATTGAAGAGTGTGATCGAGCCATTGAGCGCTATCTTGCAGAACGTTCGCAGAACTGATTACTCTATGTATAACTACAACAGTTAATCAATTCCATGTTATGCTGCATATTTTCTCCATCTGTACTTTTCCAATAAACTAGCTTTTACTACTGCTTTTCCTTATGCAGTGGACTTATATACATAATTTGATTTCCATCTACACGTTTCTCTAACTGTACGGCTCCTTATTTTCTATTGTACGTACACTAACAAGTAATCTGCTACTACAACAATAAATGTTTTTTCCCTACAACACATTACCATCAATTGCATCTAACTAACACAGTATCAAACACAAAAAATATGCTCACCTGATCTCCTCCTACTACATCAACCAACTAACATTTCGCCTACTAATTTTAACCCCACTGCATTCCAACATACCAGATTACTACACTTTTGCTGCTACAACGCAACTTCTAACTTCGCACATATATAATTCCCCCTCTATATTCCAGTAATTAACGAAAACATTACTACAATCTCTCACAATATCATAATTGTAACAAAGACAAAATACGTCACTTCCTTCTTTGCACACGTCCAACGGACGTGCCACCATACTTGTATATATATATATGAAGTATATATATATATATATATATACATAAGGGGACATCATGATGGAAAAATATCAAATCAAGCATAAAATAAATCAAATCACTCAAACATTAAATCAACTTATAAAATTAAATTAGAACATGAAATCACATCAGCTCATATATAATCAAATCTAAAATAAATAAATAAATTAAAGTAAAAGTGAGAAGCCTGTACAATACCCAGCCACCTCATTGCTTACTCTGTACACCTTCTTTTCTCTATTTATATGTAGCTGTGCCTTATTCATACTTGTACAAATAAAAGTAAACAAAACAACAAATTGCTGCCATTAAAAGAAAAATAGGATCAAGACAGTTAAAGCTTGAAGAGGTGATAAACAGAAAAGCAGTAGTTTCATTTTGCATAAAAACAGTGAGTACAACTATAAAGTTATTGCTTAGTGGAATCGTATATGTATCTATACCCTTGAAAATTTGAATGAACTATTGTATTTTGGCATAAATTCATGTATTAGTATGTTCTATGTATTATATATGTGTATTAGGCATGTCTAAACACTTTGTAACTCAAAAAGTATGAATAACACCTCTATTCTTAAAAAAGATCTTCCAACTTTAAAAATCCATATCTCACTAACCAATTAATGTTAGGTTATGATTCCAAAAGGAGAATTGTTTGTTTTTTAACGTAATTTATTTTAAAATTAGTTTCGTTTAATATTTTGGAGTGAAGAAGAAGAAAATACATTTTTACAGTAAACAAGCTAGAAATGACCAAAAATCAAATATCATAATTTAGTTAATTGATTACATGAACTTGTTTATTATTGAAAATTTTGGTGGTGGTTTGGAGATTTTTAGGCGTGTATTGAATGAGATAAAGGAAGATGATCAAGAAAGGGTTTTTGGTCGATTTCAGGCGGCCGAGGCGATGGGGCGACTTGGCGTTGGTCGTGGAGGAGGCGTGGGTGATGAGAAAGCTAGGAAAAATATAGTGGCATTTTATGGTGGCATGTGGCGTCGAGGAAAAGTTGATTTAGGGTTTAGGCCATGTTTTTTGGAGGGTTCAGTTTTGAGCCACTTGCGGCGTCGTTAGGTGAATGAAGACGTGCGCACAAGGGGTTTAGGTCGAGAAAGTATCGATGGAGCTTAGAGCGAAATCTGGTGGTTGATGGCAGTGGTGGTTGGCAAGAAGAGGGTTTTGAACGGCTTGGGTTTTGTTCCAGTATCTCATGGAAGATTCGAAATTCGAACTGAGCTCGGCCGTGGGTTTTCAGGTGGGTAGTCGTGTTGAGAAGGTCATGGTCGACATGTGAGGATCGATGACGATCAAGGACGGTGGCCAGAGTTGGCATATACGTGCACATGTGCTTGAATGTTTCGTGCTTCCAGGCGAATGAAAAATGAAGAGGAGGGAAGATACTATGATGAAGAAAGGAGAAGGTGGGTTTGAAATGTCGATCTTGTTTGTGATGGGCTTGGCCTTTGTTTCTTTTAAAAGATTTAAAATTAGTTAATTTATTTAAAATCTATAAATTATAAAACACTATTTCTCTTCCATTAAAATAAAATCGATGTGTGAATTTTTTCTTCAGGACCCAATCAACAAGTATTATCATATGAACAACTATCGTCAAGATTTCTGCAATGTAAAATCGAATGTTTTAAACAATTGAAAGTTAAAAAAGGTAGTCTTATTTAATTAAGTATTCGTCAATTAATCTGTTGACTATTAAATGGATTTTTAATGGATTGCTAAAATTTTAATTTAATTGTTTTATTTAATTCCTCTAGCTAATGAGTAATCTGAAATAAGAATGCAACTCGTCTCAGTTAATTGGAAGTAACTCAATCCTGAATTGTAAACTAATTTAATATCAGCTATATATTATCCATTGAGTTAATGATCTATGTTTAGCTGATATTGTTTTCAAATATATATTGTTTGTACTATTAAGTAACCAAATAAATTAAAGTAGTTAGAATAAGTCGTTGATGAGTTTTATTGAAAGTAAATCGACTCGTACTAACCACTATTTCAATTTTGTAAAAAAAATGAAATGATTACAAGCAAACTAATGTCGATGGACTGGTTATGATAAAGAAAACATATAGAATGAATTTCCATATGTGTATGTTGACAGCTTGATTGTGGAATTTTTATTTAACGATTTAGCTCTTTAAAATTTACCATTTCAGATTCAAAGAGACCGGGATTGGATATCAGCATTATCCGAAAACACTTTGGTTCGAATAACCATTATGAACCTTTACGGTTTTGATTATAGATTCTAATACGCTGGAATTGAATTAATTTAGCAAATTCGGCTGTTTAAATATAGGTATTTATTCTTAAACACTATTATAATATCACCGAATTTCTATAAATGTATTTTGGTTATCGTAAGATAAAAACCCGTCGTGTTTATATGTAATGTGGTATTACGAGTTACCTTGGTTTTTCGAAGGATTTTGATATCTTTAGTAGTTCAATTTAAGTGTGTTTACTCACGCTGGTTTCCAGCCTTACTCGGGTGTTACATCATTGTAGTGCTCGGGTCAGCCCGAGTATTATAGATTCAGGTTAGGCTGCTTTGGAGCGCAGGAGAAGAGCTGAATGACAGAGACGTATGACACGTATTTGATTATACTCCGATGTGTATTGTAGGCTATATATTCAGCATTTGAGGACAAGTTATTATAACTGTCCACATTTATATGTTGATGGTTGTACTCTGATAATTTGTATGTATATTAACATTTACAGTTTTTCTTTTGTATAAAAAGCTATTATTGTATATTATATTTTGTTCCGCTGCCATTGTGAGATTTTGTGATTGAGTCATTTTTATTTCTTCTTCTATCTCTTTTCTTCTTAAACCCTAACAATCTGGTATTTCTGGCACTCGATTGCTCGGCACTCTATACAATGAACGTATTAATGTCGATTTTCGAGGTTCGAAAATTGCTCTGTTGTTACAAGTTGTATCAGAGCTGAAGGTTAAGCGAGAACCTTAGCTCTGGTGGGGACTACTAATTAGAAATAGGGTCAGTAGTACCCTAGAATGGGTTGAGTGTATTATATATGAATGCGTACTTGTTATCTTCTTATATAATAATTTTAAAGGATAAACAATTTAAAAATAATTTTTATAGAAGATTATATTACCATATAAGAGAAAATAATTTATGAATTATTATAGTATATTAATGTGATTGGTTGTTGTTATTATAATCAAATAAAGATTATAGAATTTAAGTCATTATATATATATATATATAACCAAATAAGAATTTGGTAAGATGAATTATGTAAATGAGTTAAGCTAAAAATGGGATCGAACCAGAATTTAAATTCCAAAAATTTCGGAAGTGTTTTCCAAAGTGTTTTGAAATGAAATAATTTTACCCTGATTATATTTTTATATATAGTAATAATTTTTCAGGAAATTATTATGGAATATATGGTGTATTTGGTTTCTTGGTATGGTAATATTGATTATTATCATAAATGGGTGGTTGTGCCTTAATAAAGGATGTTTATTATAAAATAAACTATGATAAAATATGGTGAAATGTTAAGGAAGTGAAAATTATATAAGCATAATTTATAAATGTGACTTATAAATTTAAATGAATTTAAATTGAAAAGTTACGAATCTAAATCCCAAATTTTTTGAAATGTATTTCAAAGTGTTTGAGGAGATAATAAGTAATATTATTTAGAATGTTTGCTATATTGGGATTTTTGTTTTGAAAACTATGGTTGTTTTGGAAATTCTGAGGAATTTGTTTTGGGTAGAAACTAAGGTTGGTCTAAAAATTTAAAAGTGTGATTTGGTATATAAATGGGATGTATATGTGTGTGTATCTGATTTCAAAGTTAATTTGAAATAAATACCGATGTTTCAATTCTGGGATTCCCATTAAAATGAGTAGTAGAACCGAAGGAAAAATAAGTTTTTGAACTTATAAGTGGGAAGTGATACTAATAAGAATTGAATTTCAGGATGTAAAATTTAAATTGAGTAAGTTTAAAAGGGTTCAATGAGTTGGGAATTAACTCAGGCCAAGTTAAATAATTTTTGAACTTATAACCTGAAATTGGAAATTTCAAGGTGAAATTAAAATTTAACTTATGGAAGTTAAATAAATTAAACTGTAAAAGAAAAGGTATAGATTTGATTAGAGGTGCAAAAGAATTTATGCATGTATGGATGATTCAAAACGATTTTTGAAATAAAAAAGGTTTCGAATTCTAGAAATTTGTGACGGATTCTATTGATTGATGTTTTAGATGATTTGGATATTTACTTATTTTGATATATCCTGCTATCATCATATATACTATTTACATTATATAGAACTATAAATCTAATTATTTCAAATAAATTAAGAAATAGGTTGAAATGATATATACCTATGACATTAATTTTGGATTAAAATGATATATATCCATCCTTGAAATTAAATTAAAATAATGGATTCACTTGCCATAGGATAGAAAATTATATACAGATACCGGATTAGTTAAATTAAATGATTTAAAAAAACTTGATTTGGAACTATTTAAATGATTTCGATTTTAAGAAATAAAAGTCGAACTTATAGAAATGGAATCATTGTTGAACTTGAGTTTGAAATGTTAAAAATGGACTTGTCAACTGGAATTGTTTAAAGAGTCGGGTTTGAAATTTTGAAGTTATAATTGAGAAATCACTGAATTCCAGAAATTGATTTATGTAACGACTCATAATTTTGGGTAATAAAATAATAGTTAATTTAATAAGGTTTAGTGATTTAATGTTGGAGGAAATAAAAATTTACGATTTAATAATCAGAAAATAACTAGAATAAAATGTAATAGTATTAATTCAAGGTAATTGGTAATTGCTTTAAATGTAATTCCAATTAATTGAAATTATAAAAAAAATTATAATTGGTTATAGGTTTTAAATAACTTGTAATGATGTGTGTATTAATTGATAAATTGGATAAAAGGTGTAATTGATAATCTAAATATGTAAAATTAATGAAATAGTATGCGATTAATTGCAATTGATAAAAGTAGTGTTGTGTAAGTAGTTATGGCATTTTGTGCAGTACAAACTTACAAATATAATTAAATTAAGAAAAGGTAACAATTGTCATTTGTTACCAATTTATTTAATCCGTTGAATTAAATTTGTAATCAATCGCACATTAAATGTAATTAAAAATCACGTTAATATGAGTTTAGACGATAACTAAAAATTTATGAATGTAATAAAAGGTACATAAATGTTAATTATATTCACAAGGTGATAATTGATTTAATAAAAAAGAGTGAAACAAATATAAATTAATTTATTGAGATTTTAAATTATAACAAATTGACAAAAATTCAATGTAATTAAAATACTACATCTAATATGGTAAAAGATGATAATTGTAGAATATTAGTGTAATAAGATATAAACAAATGTTAACTATGTCTATAGAGTAATAATTGATTGAATAAAGGATTGAAATCAAATTAAATTTTTTTACTGAAATTAAATTATAATTAATTGGATTTAATTGCAGTTGAAATTGAACACTGCAATATGTGTAATATTTAACACTTAATTGATATGTAATTTTTTTAAATTATTGTAAATGTCCAAGTAATCAAAAATAATAAAATATGTTAATTATAGGATTTGAAATTTAAAAGTAATTTATCCAATTTAATAATAATTTATTTAATTAATGTGAAAATAGCCATTTTGGTCACTGTCTCGGATTTCGATGAAACTAATTTCATTGGATCCATAACGGTGTATTATTGTAGGATTTCAAGTTTCATAGCGATCAGATTTGTCGTTTGATCGTACGGACTCGAAATGCTTTGGAATCAATTTAATTAAATTCAATTGGAATCAATTTGAAATCAACTGATTTTAAGGCTAACTTCTTTATACGATGGAATTAGGACTTGAAACTTGTTCCTCTAGATTTGGAGATATCCAAAACATATATTTTGATATATGGGATGACCCACTTTCGTTTGAGAAGTGAAACGGGTTTTGGTCGCTATTTGTCGTTCGTACTAATCCATTATACGTTTATATTTTCTTATCGGGCTTTGTTAAAATAAATAATTCTGTTTCCCAAACCTTGGCAGTCATTTTTTTATTTCTGTTTGTACAGTTCTATCTGACTATTCTTTCTCTCTTCCTCTATGGCAGAAACCTAAGTTACATTAAATACCAAAACTTAATCTTCAAACCAATTTCAAAATCAAACTCCTCCAAACCATATCAAAATATATATTATTTCAAAGCTCTCGATGAGCGTAACCTAGATCTACAATTCATTTTTGCCATCGAATCCCCATTTGTTCAGAAATCGAGGATAAACCACAGCTGTCCATTCTAGGTTTTGGATGATCCAACAGTGGATCTTTAACCGATTGACGATCAGGGAGTGGCGTTGGGAAGAGGGAGTCAAGCAGGCCGTATGGTAGTGGTCGTTCATCGTAACTCGGTCAGGATTCACCAAAAATCGATAGGGAAGGGCTGACTATCGGCCTAAGGCTTGGAGTTGGATGGATGTGTCATGGGGGACCGGTCGTAGGGCATCGGTTCAAGGCCGTCGAGGTGGCATACTCGGAACTTGGTGAAACCGCCTCAGGCGTCGGCGAATTGGATCGAACTACGATGTTTTGGGTTCGAACGAGCACTGCTGCTTCTCGTGTGCGTTGATGGAACATGCGATCATTGCATGGCAGGAAGTAAGGGTTTGTATGATATTATCTTATTTAATTCAAATTTTAACTTTGAATGTTCTAATATGAATAACTTATGCATGAGAACTCAGATTTGGATGCAGTTTATTTCATTGGGATCGTATTGGAATTTCAAACATTTTGATGCTGGTTTGGACGAATTTTGAGATATTGAAATTTGGGTCTTATTTTGGATTTCAAATCGATTTTAAATCAAAGGTGAGTGTTTTAACCCACTCACAACTACTAAAATTTCTTATGTTAGTTAAATAGTATATATCATGTGATTAGAAATATATTGATTAATGTTTGATAGGTTTAAATTACCGTTCTAGTTAAATTTGACTTTTATTGCATTTAATCATCATTTAATTTAATATTGAATTTAATTGTCAATTTAATACCTGTCAATGATAATCAGTTATCTATTGATGTTTATTGGTTGATTCGGATGATGATTGTGATGGATGTTTGACTGTTGATATAGGATGACTGGATGTTGTATTTTTATATTGTTATATATCAAAACATTTGATATTATTTCTAATGACATCTCTTTGAAAACATTTGCAAATAAATTTATTAATCTTATCTGAAATGGTTACCTACATAGCATTTTGAGGATATTCATTATGCCAATACAAATAAAACCGCAGGTCCTTATTAGAGAATGAATTTTCATACAAATGACCAGGTGAAGGGACTACCTTCTGATGGGTACACCTCTAGATGTTTGTCTCGAGGAACCATCACAAAGTTCCTCTACCATAATAAGACCAGCCTACCTCTATAACTAGATAGTACCGAATATGTCATCCCTCGGTTGTTACCCATTTTTAACCAAGCGCGCTCTAGCATATAAATCACATTAATTTACATCTCGAACGTCACAGCGGGAAGAAATATATCTAGAAGGGGATGATCATACCCTAATTGAGAATGACCCACTTAGCCTTGCCGCATCTAACCCTATTTCGGTCATTTCCGGTTGATGAGGCTCGAGGCTATGTTTACTTTTCACATAGCACATCTTCTTTCACTTTGAATGCCATATTGCCATTTCGCATTCACACGACTAATTTCTACAAAGGTATAACTTCCTGAGCTTGTATATCTCGGGAAAGGGTGTTAATCCAAGAGAAGGTGTCTTCTCCGCCAACGACTGATATACATTTATAGAGATAACTCATTGTGATTTAGAATGCATGGTCAGACAGTCATCCATACAAGTTCATTCTGGAATTGAACGAAACGGAAGGAACTTTCCTCGAACATTACTAGTCAAGAAGCCCTTATGGTTTTTAGGGTTTTCACAACAAAGAGACCACTGCTAATATAGTGAATCGGGAGTTTATGACCAATTAATCATCAAGTAGTCCCTCGTTATTATTCGTCTCAATATATTCGTCTTCAAACATCTTCATTCTTCGAACACATAAATTGGTTCGAAGTGGTTTTCGGATAGGAATCACCTAAATCCGACCTTAGTTCATTCGGAATCCAATTATCGATAAAATGTGAAGATGATTATACAGGATTTATTAAGCTCTTTTCACTTTAATTCTTTTCGGATGATTTCTAAATCTATTCCTTTTGTCTTAGAGAAATTCGAAGTTAATTCATTCTTTTAAATTTGGATAATATTTCAATTTCCCTCACTTAACTCTCGATCCAAATTCCTTAATTTTTTGGCAGGCCAAAAAAATAGTGTTATTTAAGACATCGTTTATGGTAACCCTAAATCAATCTTAGCAAATTTTTTGAGTAAACAGGATCATAGAAATTATTCATTTTGGAGATTGCTTAAATTTTGGATAATACCATTCTTCTTTGATTTTGAAAACTTAATACGATCTTTTTAGAGCATTCGGGATTTCCTTTCGATCTGTTCCACCCCTCGTCTAGGAAAAAAATAGGACATGTAAGTTCAAAGTACTGGTTGCTCCATCCATAACCTCAGTTAAACACCTTGTTTTATCTTCCCAGATCTCACAGACGAGATAAATGACCTAGTCGTTTCCACATACTCAGTTATCAGCTTTATTTTGGTATTGATTATAAAGATTCCAAATTCTCTTTTAAACGCTTAGTTTTCCTTTTAAAAAACATTCATAATTGATTCTAGGAAAAATCGTTACGTTTAAACTTATATTCCAACGGTTATAGAATTCGCAGCATAAAAGTGCAGCGGAAAGCGCTGCATAAGATTATTTGATTGAAACAACTTTTAATATTTAAAAATTCATATTTTGCATTTCAAATCTCTTTTAAACTATTTAAATAGATTTATCAAATTTATTCCATATTTTTCCATAATAAAAAACGTTCATTCAAACGGATTTCACGTTATGGTCACTTAACTACACCAGCGCGATTTTTCTAGAAAATTGATTTAGATATATTTCAAAATCTATTCAACGAAATTTGGATTTTCTTCCTTCGTTTAGAAGATATGGATATAACTGTCCAGAATTTTCTTATCTCGAAGAATTCCAAGCTATATTTCACTCTATACACTCATTTGAACTTTTCGACGCGAAATCGTAAACTATCGTTGCACGATGCACCTAATTTTAATTTATTTTTCAATATTTGAAATGATTTATCCAAATTAAATTTATTTACTTATAAAACCTTTACAAATCATTTTAAATTAAAATTTTCACTTTTTTAAAGATATTAAAATGTGTTTTCACTATTACCATATTACAATATTATTTTATTCCTATTATTTTAATATAAAATTTTAAATTCCAATTTCAATTCAATTTCAATTCTAACTTCAAATTAAACTCAATTTAAACTTAGGTTTCAAATCTAATTTTCATTCCAATTCAAATTTCAACCTTAATCTCACTTTCAATTTTCAAAATCGATTTCAGTTTCAATTTCAATTTCAATTTAATTATCCTTTTTAATCCCGTTTTACTTCAAATTCTCATTTATTTCCACTTAATTTCAATTCCACTTAAAAAGAGACTATTTTTTCATATTATATCATATCACCAAAATTGGGTCTTTAACAAAGAGATCACTTAATAAAAAATGATAGAAATTTAATATCCAAATTAACATCACAACCATACAAATGATCATATGACATTAACTTATTCAATACAGGTATAGTATGATAAATTTTATAGCATTACTATGGATTATCCAATATGCAAACAATTATTCAAACATCCATATCATAAAATGGTGTTTATCTATCATAGCAAATCAACTCAAAAATCAATATAAATTATATAGCGATGAGAATTTTCTCACCTTCATATCCACTCCATCAAAATTTTACGTGAGATACACGTATCTCGAGCTAACGTGCTATTTCCAAAAGTCTCGAATTTTCCGTTTCCTTTCATTCTTTTTTTTATGGCAGTGGGTGGGCTTTAGATGGAGGGTGTGTGGCCTATGGAGTGCATGTGGGGCTTTCGGTAGGCGGGTAATGTGTGGGTAGGGACCGGGCCATGGGTTATGGGTCTTAGGAGGCAGGTAGGTGAATGTGTGGCTCGGGTAGGTGGTGATGGATGCGTGTATGGGTGTTGGAGACTCGGGAGGTGGGTAGGTGGTTGGCCGAGGGGGTGGAGGGATGGTGATGGTGTAGTGATGCTTAGTTGCAGTGGTGGATGGAATGGATGAAGCTTTGGAAGTGGAAGAGAATTTGGATGTCATGGAAATGGATGTGAAGAAGATGGAGTAAGTGAAGAGAAAGGTAAAGAATGAAGTGTGCAAAAATGAAAGGTGTGGATGCTTATTTATAATTGAGTTCGGAAAGGTAAATAAATTAAATATCCTTACCTTACTTTTTGAATTTTGCTGATGTGAAGTGCATTAATGGTGGAAAGGATGTTAAGATATGATTTTTTTACTTAAGAAACGATGTTTGCCTCTTTTTCTTAAACTTTAAAATGTTAAAATAACATTTGCTCATTTTCCTTGCAAGATAAGACTTATGCATTTATGATGATGGAAATGAGTGTAATGATGATGTTTGTAGTAAAAAAAAATGATATTTAAATAAGGAGATTGGTTAGATTTTGTAAAAGTAAACTCCTTTTGTCATTTTCTGCTTTATTTTAATTAATTGATCCTTTTGCTTAATTAATCTTTTCTTAGTATAAGAGAGATTTTTATAACGTATATATGTGTTAGATTACATATCATGTTGCAACAACTTTATGACAACTTGTTTTCGTTGAAAATGGTGTTTTTGTTGACAAATTTTACCGTCAATATTTGACATTTTTCTTAAGCTATATATTGAAGTAAACCAAAAGTAAAAATGAAATTTTTTACTTCTTTTAAATAAATTAAAACATATATTTTAAAACCCTATATAAATAATATCAAAATATCTATTTTTACAGTGTATGTAAAACTGACAAAATGTGACAAATTTTGGTTATTTTGTAAAACGATTGTTAATATACTTTTAAATCTTTTAACATGCTTTTATTATCTTTATTAGATGTTTCTAATATATCTTTTTAAATAAATTTCTAACTTATTTATTTAGGCATTTATTTATTTTTATCGAAAACTTAATTTTTGCTGATTTGTTCTAAAATTCAAATTTATACTTTTTAATTATTAACTACAAAATTAAATAATATCTCTGTTATTATTTATTATATATAACTTATTTATTTAACTTTTAAACCTTTTAAATTTAAAATAAACAAAATCTCTCATTTTGAAGTAGCGAAATTATGGGTCGTTACATTCTCCGCTACTTAAAAGCATTTCGTCCTCGAAACGAAAGTTGGATAAAGGAATTTATCTCATACACGTATCCTCAAACATTCAAGCTTATTTATACCGATGATAGAAAAAATGCATATATAAAAAGAAGGTTGATACCATGACAACACTAAAACAAGTGATACCAAACATACATATAGAGATTCCCTATACTAACCTGAGTACTTATATTGTACTTAAGGTTATATATACATATATAAAGTTAGACTTCTATCGTACCATCCTAGTGCATACTGCACAATTAAGATAATATATACAACAACTCAACAAGACTATACATCCAAAAACAACCAAACTGATACTATATCAACATAACTGATACATCCTACATAACCCATCGCTTGACTTGAGCATGTACTACACCTGAGGTCCATACACACACACACCCCCCAAAACATCAGTCCAACCACTATATCTTAGTTCATATTATTTAAGATAACTATCTAACTACTATGTAGACAGACCCAAAACATCATACTATATGGATATTTGATTCGATCTATTATTCGAATCCACAACTTTACTTTTAAACTAGTATCGATCCCTCGATTCAGAATATGATCCGACTTCTAGACCACAAACCCTTGCATAGCTCTCAACTATGATAGAAAAATTGAGTACATAATCACAAGCCTTCATCAATGTTTTCCGTCAAGAATCGAGTGATAAATCCTTTTTCGTATTGGTGTAAACACGTCAAAGTTCTGTACTCAAATCTTAGATCAAAAATTTATATGATAAAATGATTTATGTATAACTTGCATATTTATTCACATTTATTTTTACCTAATATGTTTCTTTAAAATTTTTATAATCCAAATTTATTTCACAAACATTTACTTTTTACTAAATCCATTATTACTTAAGCTTACAAATATGACTTAAACTTGTATAATATACCTTTACTTCCTAAGAGTATATATACATATCCCCAACTTCAATTAGGGTGTTTAACTAATGTGGAATTCTAATATTATCTCAAATTAATAAGTTATAAAACTTAATCCTTAGTTTTATTTACCTAAATTCTTAATTTAGCTAACATTATTTGTCTTATCCATATATTAATAAGACAATTTTTCTTAGTGCACTTCTTTTTCTTACAAATCTTATGATTATCTACTTAATTTGTTTACCTATCCATTTTCAAATCAGATTTCTTTACCTTAAATCCATCAAATACCTTATAGTCAAATGAACCTTAGTTCACTTGGTATTTGTTTGTTTAAAAATTTTCATTTAACAATGACCTACTAACCATATAATTCAAAAACATCCACTTCTAATCTTACTTCATTTTAAATTACAAATGTTACCTTAAATGTATCACTAATTCAAAGTTTTATATTAGGATGTTATTTCTTATATCTCTTATTCCTAATTTTCATTTTGATTTTAACTTAACCAAAGAGTCTAAATTTCAAATTATCTTATCTCCTTTATAAGTTATAGAACTTATCCTTTTATATTATATTTACCCAAAATCTCAATTCAGGCTTATCGTTTTCTATCTTATTGATAAGAATTTTTTTCTAAGTGTACATTTTCTTTTTACTTTCTCTAATTACAACTTCTAGCTTAAATATTATTATCAAATATCTTATAATCTAATCGTGAATTAATTTTACTTCACAAGATATTTGTACTTACCTTTAAAATTAATCAATTCGATGATCATCAAACCATTATTTCTTAATACTAAATATCTATGGGTACATGATTAAAGTTCTAAATTCTAGCTTTCAACTAATTGATTCTTATCTTTATAGTTAAATTGTGCAATTCTAATCACAAGATATTCATATTTTTGTTTTACTGTGCCAAATTACAAACAATGCTTAATTTCTAACCCAAAAATAATAATATCCCTTTTAATATCTAAAATACAAAAGCAAGATAAAATTATTTCATTTACCATCTTTTAAAACAAAACATTTTTATAAAATTAACAAATACGCACTCGTATATATAATACTCTCAAAACTCATTTTATGGTGTTACTAACCCTATCTCTAATGAGTTACTCATCCTAGGATATTACTAATCCTATCTCTGATGAGTCTTTACCCAACCAAAGCCAAGGTTCTCGCTTAACCTTCAGCTTTGATACCGAATATCATGGCCCGTTTCTCCATACCTTTTGAATCGACAATAAACCACACATGTCCAACCCAAATTGCACAAAAAGACGAAACATGAAGGGTAATAAATAGAAATAGACAGATTAGAATCTTCAAGAATGGAATAATATATAATATTGAACATGTTTCTTTACAACAGAAAACTTTTAAAATACATATATCAGAGTCTAGCCTAAATTCAGTTTGGACTGTTATTAACATCCGTCCTTATAATTGCAGTCAAACATCAAACTAAAAAAACAGACCACACAAAGCGGATAATAGAATAAGTCCATACGTAAACACTCCTTTGGAAACTTCAACCGTCTTCGATTAAACCTAAAACTATTCAGATCAGACCCGAGTATTGAAAATACACGAATCAGGCTTGATAAACCAACGTGAGAAAAACTTAATATTAAATGGTAGTGCAATATATTAGCCTTTGAATAATGTAACAACCCGAAATTTTTAATAGTTTTTATAATGCAATTAACTAAAATTTTACTTAAAATTATAAATACTTGAATTTAGAAATAAAAATTTGATATTTGTAATACGTCTACTTGAACATAGAAAATGGTAAATTTTCTTCTAAAAATATGGAAGTTTATTTTATTGTGGAATTTTATTTCAATTCAAATCAGTTAATATTTGATGATAATAAATGTTTTCCAAACCCGAATACTTCGCTACAATAAATTTGTAAATCATCTTCTGAGTCAAACGTCATATTTCGTTTCGCCAAATTTGGACTTTTCTAGCTTCTAGCGAATTTGTATCATTTCTGGTACCGAATATCGACTTTTTATCCGATGATCGTATCACTATATTTTGTATACCGTTTTGACCGTCTCGTCGTGCTGATGTCAGCGGTATATTTATTTTTGTAGTTTGAGATCCGGTATGTGACGGAAATGATAATAACTATCCGTTGTAACGGTAGCAAAATTTGTGACTTTCCACTCTTTATCTTTTCAAATTTGAAACATACAGCCCAAACCACTATAATTAATTACTTTAATTTCTTAGCTAAATATTAGCGTGAATGTTACTATTCCTCTATTCTATTTATATGTAACGTATCACTTTTGGCTTGTCAGCGTTTCTTTATATAAATGTAATACTGTTCATCAACCTGTTCACTTCATTCCTCCTAGCCTCACCTGCTCATCTCCACTCCTTGCTCCCTCTATCAAATCCTATTCTTTCCTATAATACATATATATACATATATATAAGAACGCATCGCCTAAAGCCGATCGCTCGAACCCTGTGGCCACCGTCCCTTACTCCCACGTTCACCGTCTCCCTCTTCGCCGTCGTCCATCGGCCTACCACCTGACTGAGCATTCCCTTCCTCCTTCCCAGCCTTAGGCCGACCCCATGCATGACATGTATACATATATATGTATATAAACATGCTCTCATCCTTCTTTTCTGGTGCCATACTTCCTGCAGCCTTCCCTTGCTTGTATAATCAACTTAGGTAAGCTTATAATGTATTGATTTTGTGGAGCGACTGTGTGCATATAACAATATATTAGCTTGTAATATATATATATATATATATATATATATATATATATATATATATATATATAGTTGTATTTTTATAATAGTCGATAGGTATATTTGATAGTGTTTATATATTAAGGCTGTATATATATGAACTTTTACAAAGAACCAATTTTATCAAATTTCGGTTGTATATATATGTTATATATAACTAGTTGCTTATTAATTACTTTATTGTTTGTATATATATAATAAATGTATATAGTTTATATATGTGTATAATGTCTGTTAGTTGCGTATAACATATAAGTTTATATACGGAAGTTGCATATGCATGTTGTATATAACCTGCGATTTCAATTTAAAGTTTTCGTATATAACCTGCGGTTATATATGCATGTTGTATATCACTTTATTTTATATAAAAGCCTATGTAAATTATATAAAATATAATAGGTTAGTTGTATGGTCTGTTGACTTATATGTAACGAAGTAAGTAGGTTATTATATGATATGTTGTGTGTAAATATTTTATATAAGTTACAGTATTGTATTTTTAAAAGTCTACTATGTATGAGGCATATATATATACTAAAAGTATATATTATCAGTAACATATTTCAGTGTTATATTACATTACAGTATATATATGTATAGTTGTTTGTTGTGTGAATATATACTTATTTGTATATCAGACCTTCTGTTTAAAAAACATAAGTTTACATATGTGATATAAGATCTGTTGGTTTTTATATAAAACCTATATAAGTTAGTTGTTCGCATATATATTATGGTTTACATAAGATTTATGTATGATCAAAATTTGATATATATATATATATATATATATATATATATATATATATATTACATAAGTGAAGTTATATCGATTTATAATAAAGATTGGTTTTAAATTATAATCAATACGTAAGCTTATATATGTGTATATAGTAGTATATATATAATTTTGTTTCCATATATATAGAGAATTTATTTTGATATGTGTTTCAAAGCAAATAATTTTTAAAGAAATATATAAGTTTACTTATACCATTGATACTCATTAATACAGTTTTGATTCGATTTCGTCAATTCCAAACTGTCAACTTTGCTCGTCAAATTCGTGTCCGTCATGCCGTACTATGAAACCCATGCTTGGATTCGTAATCCATTTCATTGACAAATGTCTCTAGCCTCCAAAGGTGAGCAATCACTTACGATTAATGTTCTTATATTTATTAAATTTGATTTTGATTGAAATGACAATTGAAATATGATGCTGTAGTTATTTAGAATTGTTATATATGTTATTATCTGTAACTGTTCACCTGTGGGATATGACACCATATCCTTTTGTTATATTATATTATTATTAATGATATATGTCTGTTATGTTATTATCATATCTGTTATCACTCTGCAAGTACCCTGTTAGTATAGAATTCCCTATGAGTTGAAATGGTACGTACCTGAACGATCTGTAGAATATGGGAAATCGTTATGGATTGAAATGATAAACCCAAGCAATTTTCATTGAATTGAGTTTAGGACTGCGGGTTGAAATGATATATACCCGTATATATATTTAAATTGCGGATTGAAATGATAAATATCTGTATCACTTGGCCATAGGATAGAAAGTTGTGTACGTACACCATTGGTCTATATATATATATTAAATGATTTCCAAGGTTTTAAAAGTGAATATTTTGGTTTTAATAAATAATTGATTTTAAGATATTATATATACATATATGTTATTTATAAGGGTTTAAATTTTAGATTTTTAAAATTTATATATTTTGAAAATTGTAAGGTTATAAATAAATTTTGAAATTATATTTCAAATATAAAGTTTATAATAGAAATTGGTTTGAAAATTTATTTATTTAAGAATTATACTTAAATAGGTTGATTTGAAATTTATTAAATTTGAGATTTTAAAGATACGATTTTTATAACTTGAATTTGATTAAAAGTGATTTAAATGAATATTTCAAATTTACATAAATTGAAATGGTATATTTAGTTTTAATTAAAATTTGGAAATGTAAGGTTTATTTAAATGATATTGGATTTATTAAGTGAATATTTCAAAACTAAATAATAATGAAGTTAAATTAAAGCGATATACGAAATTATCAAACGTAGTTTTGAATTTGTGGAATATTTAAAGTTTTGAAATATACTGAAAAATAAATGGTTTATTTGGTGGTTCCAATCTGTACTTGAAATCGACTTAATTTGAAATGGTTTATGAGAGAATGAATTGAATAAAAAATTGATGAATTGAGATTAAATTTGAAATTTTGGAGTTTGAGTTAATTTGAATCGATTTGTGAAATTTGAAGAAGCTATTTTATTATATAAAGTATTTCTAAATTATATTTAAAAATATTTATTTATCTTACTTTATAAATTATTTTAATATAAACTATTTTATTGTAAATCATTTTAATATAAAACTATTTTAACTATTTTATACTAATTATTTTTAATATAAACTATTTTAACTTAGAAATATTTTATCTTATAAACTATTTTATTATATATATTATTATTAATGTAGCGACCTAACTTCCAAACTCCAGGAAGTCGCATCGCTAAGAAGAATGAAAGGGATAGAAAAGTGTAACGACCCGCTATTTTGGACTATTCGCATCCGCACACGTCGGACTTGAATAATTCAAAATACCGAATTGTTAATTTAAAATTTGACAAAACTCAGATATACAGTAAATAAATAATCACAGAATCACAGACACAGAGTAATAATATGCAGCGGAAGTAAAAGAGATAGTAGTTCATGAAGCTACTATATAAATATATAAGATACATCAGAGTTTACAACAAAAGAGAAATACGATACATCAAGTACAAATCAAAATACATCACTGGAATCATCGAATACTGAAAGCAGAATAGATGGCTGGATCTTCAACCAAAGCTCCAACTCCAAAGGTGAGCCTCGAGTACCGGTACACTCAGTCTGACCCGAGCGTAAAGAAAAACACAAAACACTCGAGTCAGGATTAATATTCTTATATCAATAAATCCAACTCAAGTGAAATAGCAATCGAAATACAAGTAACTCAAAGAATGTTGGAATCACCATCCTCTAAGGATCCGTTAAACTATCTACTATGTAGTAGTGTACGCTAAATAGATAATGTCTATCAGTAATATAAAGTATCAAAATAGTGTTAAGGCGTTACCATTATCCCCCTTAACACATTTTCATATAATGTCATAGTCTATACAGCACTGTAAACTCCACCGTAAACTAGTGGGATATCAGGGAGTACTCCATAGGTATAACACAAAACAAATTCGTAGTGGTCGCGTATATAGGAATACAAGTATGACAAGGCACATGAGGCAATACCCAAGGTAGTGAAACTACCGTTTGCCTGATCCGGACTGGTGAGAACGCATCGCCGCAGCGATCGCAACACCGCGAAACAACACTCCTGAAATTCCGAGGGTGCACCAATCAATCACAAGTAATGAGTAATAATTACGAAGAAGTGTGTCCGCTCGAGGTAGCTAACCCCATTTGGCCCGGCACGGCTCCTGATTTTAGTCATTTCCAATTTGACACAAGTGTCAAGGCTATCCATTATCGTTCTCTTTCTTCAGTCATCACGTACATCATTCCAACCACTTCATTCTGGATCATCACTCTGCGTATAGTTATTAAAGTGGTTTTCGGTTTAGACAGAGAGTATGTCCATAACCGATTCCGGTCTCTTTAATAACTTTCGTAATTATTACACCGATTGGTCGTTTAGTAAATTTCAAAACCAAATCAATTTCAATTTCAACTAGAATTTAGATTCAACATTTCATTAGTCTTTCACTATCAATTTCCAAAAATTTACGTTTCAAAACTTCCAAATGACTATTTCAAAGTCTTACAATTCAATTTCAATTTTTATTTAGAACAATTCAAACATCGATTCAAGTTCGTATATAAGTTTCATTCCGAAATCATCTAGATTAACTTAATTTAACATTCAAATCAATTTAAATACGTTGATCGATTTCATTCAATATTCGTTAAGTTACTTTATCATTCAAACAATTTTACTTAATTCCCAATTCATTAAATCATTGACTTACGTTCATCTTCATTATATCAAAACTTCAAATTTAACTAAATTAGATTCGTCAAATCAAATTTCCAAAATTACAAGTCTTACATTAATTTCAATAAATCACATTTTATTTCTTGTTAAAGAATTTCAATTTCATTTATTTACTTACTCGGTTACACATTTCAAACTCAATTAATCAAGAACTAAATTTCATATATTCAAGAAGTTCAATTTCACTTATCATCTTACTTAAATTTTCCAAAACTTTACTAATAAAGAAACAAAATTTCATTTACTAACGAAGTTCAAATTCACTTATTCAAAAGTTCAATATCTCTTATCAAAGAATTCAAATTTTATTCAATTATCAAATAATTCAATCTCATTCAATTATTAAATAATTTCAACTTAATTATTAATAATTTCAAATCTAATAATTACAAACTTGGTTAAAAATTTAAACATAATTATTAAATCATTTCTACTTATTTATGAATCCAAACTTAATTATCAAATCATTTCAAACTTAATAATTTCAAAACTCAATTATTACCAATTCCAAATTATTTACTAATGATTCCAAATTTAATTATTAAATAATTAAATTTCAAATAACGTTCTTTCATCAATTACTACGTTAGTATTTGTTTCAAATTTCAATATTTACATTTTCCTTTCATAAAGATCCAAATTCTAACCTTATTTCAAAACTTATTCTTTATTCGAATAAAATCATTATTTTATTTTTTAATCAAATTATTGACCAATCGGATTTTTATTTAATTTTCTATCCTAAGTCAAGTTCATTTGGGTATTTATCATTTCAACCCGATTCCAATTTCAATTCAAAATACAAACATAACAAAGGGAACTTGCAGTGTGATAACTGGGATGGTGTCAAAGTAAATAAACAAGCAATAACAACAATCAATAACAATTCAATAATCAATTCAAATAATCCCGAAATAATCGTGTTAATTCGCGTTGTTATTTGTGCGAATTAATATAATTATCTCTAGAATCTACACTATCATTTCATGTAGACTAAAGATTATTACATTACGGTTTTTCCACTTGTCGTTCACTTCCATTTTTTTTTATACTACACCAGTTAATCTAATATACGTTCAAAGGTTCAAGGTCTAATTTTTTTTCAAATTCTACGTGTCACTTAACTTACAATTAAAAGGGGTCATATTACTCAAATTAACTAATCAAATTCAACACATATGTCGATTCAAATTTTATAACTATTCTACGCCAAATTCAATTGCATAATATTTATCACTCTATACATTACAATTTAACATCCAATATAAACAACAAGCAATCAATCAATTATCAACCAAACTGGATTATCATCGCATAAATAATTTACAGATAATGGTGTCAGATGTCATAGGTGAACAGATACAGGTGATAGCAGATATAACAGTGTAATTAACTAACTGCAGCATATTTCAATTGTCGTTTCAATTGAAATCAATTTAATAAATAAAAGAACATTAATCGTGAGTGATTGCTCACCTTTCGAGGCTAGAGAAAATAGGAGATGGCACGGATACGCACACTGATACGGACACTGAAATGGAGTTACAAATCCAAGCATGATTCTTAGAGCAAAGTAAGATTGGCACGAATCGACGAGCAAAACTGTTAAATAGGAATTGCCGAAATCAATCAAAATATTCAACATAGCAACAATTACAAAACATGTCCTACGTCAAAGTTTAACAATATAATTCTATGTGCTACCGAGATCGAAATGGTCTGAAATTTGGTATGGATAAAGATCAAAACTTTTATTTCAAAACTGCAAAAAAAATCACTTGATTCCGACGTAAGACGGAAAAGATACGATGCGTCAAACATGAACTCAGGTCGTGTTTGCAGCAGTGTAAAATAATTCTAAGTACAAAGGAATATCTGCCTGGGTCTAACTTTCAGATCCTCGACCACAAATCAAACGATGTCGGATTTTGCTGGAATTTGACATGTATAAACTACGTAGCTTAAACTTCTTTTTAAAAATAGAATCAACCCATTCCGATAAAACGGGAGTGAGATATGATGCGTCAAACATGAGGTCTAACTGCTGTTCAGAAAAATAAAATAAACAAATATAAACTTATATTTCAAAACCCGCATATATATATATATACATACAATACAATAGTAATGTACAGGTTCGAACATATTAATACATATCGTACTTTTTTAAACTTTCGTTATTAAAACTAACGTAACATATACCTTTAAATACATATATCGACCGCTTTTATACAACTTAGTATAACTTATACAATATAAAATGAAAGTATTATAAACTTAATTAAAGCAAGCCTATATGAACCGCCTATATAAAATTTTAGAACAAAGTGCAGGTTTTATCAATTTAAATGAATACAGGCTTTTATTACTGATGCAAAATTTACTTTTGTGATGTGATATTTCATTAGAACGAAAACTGAAGACTATACTTGGGTATGGCTCACGTGTCCATTGTAATAAGATAATTAATCCACTTGATAAATTAGTTGCCTGCCTAAGTAGATGAACCACTATTGATGTATTATCATATACTAACTCCTTTATAGAATATATATAACTATAATATGGAAATCAAGTATCCAAATATATGACACTATATGTATATATATACTAACCTAACAAGCAGAAGGTAACTGAGATATATATACATACCAGATATATATACATACAAGGAGAAGCCGAAGGTAACTCGGCATCAGGCAGGTCGGAGCCGCCGCTTGCGTGTCCATCGGGTGGAAGAGGCAGAGGGTTGGTAGGTAGTCTGGGCGAGGTGGATGCACGTGGAGATGGTGGCCGCGTGCTAGGTGCTCGGCTGTAGTGTGGCACGGGTGTGAGCGCGAGGAGGGTGGCCCGGTTGCACGGCTATGCTTGAGGTCAGGGAGGAGGAGCGGTCGGCAATGAAGTCGGCCAGCTGCATGGTGGGGCCGAGACAGGCTTCGGGGTGGTCGGTCTTGGGCACAGGCGCGGCGGAGATAGGCGTTCAAACATGGAGGGGTCGGGTTAAGCTCGGTTGCGTTGGTGGTTTTTATTTTTATTTTTTTTTTTTTATTTTTGAGAGAAGATGAGAAGTAGAAGGAGAGATGGAGAAGTGGGAATGGAAGGGAGTTTGTACAGTGAGAATATGAAAGTGCGTTTTTTTTTTCTCTGGAAGTGGAAAATGCAAAGCTACATGCATGTGGGCACCAAAATAAAAGTCATAGCATATTACCAAGCGGAAGAGAAAAAGGCATGCGGTGATTTCAAGGTAGAATAGTAGAGGTCAGATGTTACTATTAGGAATAGAAAAGGAAAAAGGCTGAAAGGCCACGGGAAATCAAAATGTACAAACCGGTACCGATACGATTAATTGGTTCACCGATTCTGTCGTGCATCGGACGTCAAAACACATATATGAGTATGCCGTAGAGATCAGCATGACGAGACGGTCACAACGGTATAAAAATATCAGTGGTACGGTCTAATTATAAAAATTCGAATTTTCAACTAGCGGAAAATGCATAAAAACGCAGAAAAATAAGATCGACGGAGTCAAAGATGTCCGAATTTAGAAAAACGACCAACTGACAACTTGTTCAAAAGATGATTTAGAATTTTTCTGTGTAAAATATTTTGATTTTGAAACGTTTTGTTTTCAACGCTTTTTAACTGATTAAATTGAAGTAAATTTACGCGCGAAATAAACTTCCATATTTTCTGACGAAAATTTACTGGTTGCTATATTTAACTGGACGCATTCCAAATATTAAATTTATATTTCAAAATTTTATCGTTTTAAATTCGCACAAAATTTCAATTAAATACGTCACTACAACCGTTAAAATTTACGGGTCGTTACACTCTCCCCCACTCAAAACTTTTCGTCCCCGAAAAGGAAAGAGGTAGGAGAATAGAAACAATCAAAAGAAAATAGACTTGAATTACATAATAAACAATTAATTAAAACCATATAAATTCCAATTTAAATAAATTTATATTCAACAATTTTGTTTTTTTTTTTTTTAAATTCAAGATTTTCATTAAATTGTTTTGATTTCACATTTATTAATGTTAGGTACAAAAGGTTTCTTCAAATGAAATTGAATTCAAATTCAATTAATTTGAGATGCTCATTTAAGTTGATTTAATTCAATTTATTAACTTTCAAAACAAATTTTTCTTCTATTCATCATACCGATTATTCATTTGACTAATTATTCTATTTATCTCCATAACATTTTATAATTTAAAATTTAAGTGAATAATATTTATTATACGCACTCACATTTTATTTATAAAGATAATTTATATTATATACAATCCAATTTCTTAAATTTACAATTTCAAAGATCATAAATTTGAATAGTCATTTATTATAATCATATTTTATTTAACAAATTTAATTCTTCTTTATTCATAATATTATTAAATTTTATTCTCTTAATATCTTATCACATTTATATTAAGTATATTTACATTTATTATAACTACTCAAATTTATTTAAAATTCCTTTGATATCATTTCCTACGGTATAATATTCAATTACATTGTTAACATTTTGAAAATTTAGGTAAGTTATATATAATGCAATTGAGTATTGTCCAAATAAAATTTACAATTTACTTATTTAAAATTAAGTGTTTAGTCAAATCTTTTGGCTTCATTGAAATCATCTTTAAATCAAAAATTTAAGAAATAAATTTCCGATTAATTTCTAATCATTTTAGAGATAATTATGTATATACCATATATTAAATATCTTTAAATCGATTTAATTTCTAAAACAAAACCGTAGCAAAGCTACGAATTCGTCTTTCCACTTTGAAACTCGAAAATAAATGTCGATGATGCGGCCGCCATCACCGAAATTATTTTCCAACGACAAAAGAAAAGAGCACTGATATAATCATTTAAAAATTCTTTGAAAACCATTTCTATTCGAAAATACTTTAGATGATACATTTAAAACCTTTAAACCAAAGTTTTGAAACCACCGGAAATTAAATTCTCTAATTCTTGTTTAAATTTGTTACAAGTTCCGAATCAATTTATAACCAAATCTCATACATTCATTTATTTATATTATGAAATAGTCAATGATTTATAAAATAATGAATGAAAATTAAATATTATCATTTCGGACAACAAATTCATTAACAATTTAATTCCAGAGAAATTTTACTTATAGATAATATAATCATACAGAACCATTTTTATTCACTAAACTTGAAAATACTATTGTGTCAGTATGTTCTGTTCAAGTGTTTTGGAAATTCTATCGATAGCGTTGATCAGACGAATCGATCGAAAATCCAAATCAACATCAACAACTCAAACAACACAATATATATAAAACATTTCAGTATAAATACAAATACACTCTCTTGCTTGGCGATACAAGAATGGATTTCAAACAAGTATAGAGATTCAAATTTGATGGTAATCAAATCAAAGAGGATTTTGATTCGGAGATAGGTTTGAAACAAAGATAAGATGATTCAATAACAGAATCGGAAGGTGGATGAGCTTATTGAATTCATGGGCAACCTTAACCGGGTCGACCGTAATTTCAAGAATAAGATCGATGCTGAATTCCGAGGTAAATCAACATTCAATCTCAAGAGATAGAATCCAGGTATAGCAGGGAATAGATAGCATCATAAACCGAGAATATAGAAATCTCCGATAAATCGATGTCTATTATAAAGGAGTTTCTCCCATTTACAAATAATTCGAAATTTGGCGAGACCGCTGATTCATTATAAGGATCATTGGAAGTGGAGTATGGGATGCTCCAGAATTGAAAGAAGACGAATAGTTAGGGACAAGAATGAATTTCGGAACCAAGGGAACGTTCCAAAACTCAAAGGAATTGAGTCAAAAGGAAGAGATTGAGACTCGAATGAGAGTGATTCTGTAAATAGATTTACCTTATATGCTGAGTGTTGCCTAGAGCTACCAAAAACTCTGATACCAACTGTAACGACCCGCTATTTTGGACTATTCGCATCCGCACACGTCGGACTTGAATAATTCAAAATACCGAATTGTTAATTTAAAATTTGACAAAACTCAGATATACAGTAAATAAATAATCACAGAATCACAGACACAGAGTAATAATATGCAGCGGAAGTAAAAGAGATAGTAGTTCATGAAGCTACTATATAAATATATAAGATACATCAGAGTTTACAACAAAAGAGAAATACGATACATCAAGTACAAATCAAAATACATCACTGGAATCATCGAATACTGAAAGCAGAATAGATGGCTGGATCTTCAACCAAAGCTCCAACTCCAAAGGTGAGCCTCGAGTACCGGTACACTCAGTCTGACCCGAGCGTAAAGAAAAACACAAAACACTCGAGTCAGGATTAATATTCTTATATCAATAAATCCAACTCAAGTGAAATAGCAATCGAAATACAAGTAACTCAAAGAATGTTGGAATCACCATCCTCTAAGGATCCGTTAAACTATCTACTATGTAGTAGTGTACGCTAAATAGATAATGTCTATCAGTAATATAAAGTATCAAAATAGTGTTAAGGCGTTACCATTATCCCCCTTAACACATTTTCATATAATGTCATAGTCTATACAGCACTGTAAACTCCACCGTAAACTAGTGGGATATCAGGGAGTACTCCATAGGTATAACACAAAACAAATTCGTAGTGGTCGCGTATATAGGAATACAAGTATGACAAGGCACATGAGGCAATACCCAAGGTAGTGAAACTACCGTTTGCCTGATCCGGACTGGTGAGAACGCATCGCCGCAGCGATCGCAACACCGCGAAACAACACTCCTGAAATTCCGAGGGTGCACCAATCAATCACAAGTAATGAGTAATAATTACGAAGAAGTGTGTCCGCTCGAGGTAGCTAACCCCATTTGGCCCGGCACGGCTCCTGATTTTAGTCATTTCCAATTTGACACAAGTGTCAAGGCTATCCATTATCGTTCTCTTTCTTCAGTCATCACGTACATCATTCCAACCACTTCATTCTGGATCATCACTCTGCGTATAGTTATTAAAGTGGTTTTCGGTTTAGACAGAGAGTATGTCCATAACCGATTCCGGTCTCTTTAATAACTTTCGTAATTATTACACCGATTGGTCGTTTAGTAAATTTCAAAACCAAATCAATTTCAATTTCAACTAGAATTTAGATTCAACATTTCATTAGTCTTTCACTATCAATTTCCAAAAATTTACGTTTCAAAACTTCCAAATGACTATTTCAAAGTCTTACAATTCAATTTCAATTTTTATTTAGAACAATTCAAACATCGATTCAAGTTCGTATATAAGTTTCATTCCGAAATCATCTAGATTAACTTAATTTAACATTCAAATCAATTTAAATACGTTGATCGATTTCATTCAATATTCGTTAAGTTACTTTATCATTCAAACAATTTTACTTAATTCCCAATTCATTAAATCATTGACTTACGTTCATCTTCATTATATCAAAACTTCAAATTTAACTAAATTAGATTCGTCAAATCAAATTTCCAAAATTACAAGTCTTACATTAATTTCAATAAATCACATTTTATTTCTTGTTAAAGAATTTCAATTTCATTTATTTACTTACTCGGTTACACATTTCAAACTCAATTAATCAAGAACTAAATTTCATATATTCAAGAAGTTCAATTTCACTTATCATCTTACTTAAATTTTCCAAAACTTTACTAATAAAGAAACAAAATTTCATTTACTAACGAAGTTCAAATTCACTTATTCAAAAGTTCAATATCTCTTATCAAAGAATTCAAATTTTATTCAATTATCAAATAATTCAATCTCATTCAATTATTAAATAATTTCAACTTAATTATTAATAATTTCAAATCTAATAATTACAAACTTGGTTAAAAATTTAAACATAATTATTAAATCATTTCTACTTATTTATGAATCCAAACTTAATTATCAAATCATTTCAAACTTAATAATTTCAAAACTCAATTATTACCAATTCCAAATTATTTACTAATGATTCCAAATTTAATTATTAAATAATTAAATTTCAAATAACGTTCTTTCATCAATTACTACGTTAGTATTTGTTTCAAATTTCAATATTTACATTTTCCTTTCATAAAGATCCAAATTCTAACCTTATTTCAAAACTTATTCTTTATTCGAATAAAATCATTATTTTATTTTTTAATCAAATTATTGACCAATCGGATTTTTATTTAATTTTCTATCCTAAGTCAAGTTCATTTGGGTATTTATCATTTCAACCCGATTCCAATTTCAATTCAAAATACAAACATAACAAAGGGAACTTGCAGTGTGATAACTGGGATGGTGTCAAAGTAAATAAACAAGCAATAACAACAATCAATAACAATTCAATAATCAATTCAAATAATCCCGAAATAATCGTGTTAATTCGCGTTGTTATTTGTGCGAATTAATATAATTATCTCTAGAATCTACACTATCATTTCATGTAGACTAAAGATTATTACATTACGGTTTTTCCACTTGTCGTTCACTTCCATTTTTTTTTATACTACACCAGTTAATCTAATATACGTTCAAAGGTTCAAGGTCTAATTTTTTTTCAAATTCTACGTGTCACTTAACTTACAATTAAAAGGGGTCATATTACTCAAATTAACTAATCAAATTCAACACATATGTCGATTCAAATTTTATAACTATTCTACGCCAAATTCAATTGCATAATATTTATCACTCTATACATTACAATTTAACATCCAATATAAACAACAAGCAATCAATCAATTATCAACCAAACTGGATTATCATCGCATAAATAATTTACAGATAATGGTGTCAGATGTCATAGGTGAACAGATACAGGTGATAGCAGATATAACAGTGTAATTAACTAACTGCAGCATATTTCAATTGTCGTTTCAATTGAAATCAATTTAATAAATAAAAGAACATTAATCGTGAGTGATTGCTCACCTTTCGAGGCTAGAGAAAATAGGAGATGGCACGGATACGCACACTGATACGGACACTGAAATGGAGTTACAAATCCAAGCATGATTCTTAGAGCAAAGTAAGATTGGCACGAATCGACGAGCAAAACTGTTAAATAGGAATTGCCGAAATCAATCAAAATATTCAACATAGCAACAATTACAAAACATGTCCTACGTCAAAGTTTAACAATATAATTCTATGTGCTACCGAGATCGAAATGGTCTGAAATTTGGTATGGATAAAGATCAAAACTTTTATTTCAAAACTGCAAAAAAAATCACTTGATTCCGACGTAAGACGGAAAAGATACGATGCGTCAAACATGAACTCAGGTCGTGTTTGCAGCAGTGTAAAATAATTCTAAGTACAAAGGAATATCTGCCTGGGTCTAACTTTCAGATCCTCGACCACAAATCAAACGATGTCGGATTTTGCTGGAATTTGACATGTATAAACTACGTAGCTTAAACTTCTTTTTAAAAATAGAATCAACCCATTCCGATAAAACGGGAGTGAGATATGATGCGTCAAACATGAGGTCTAACTGCTGTTCAGAAAAATAAAATAAACAAATATAAACTTATATTTCAAAACCCGCATATATATATATATACATACAATACAATAGTAATGTACAGGTTCGAACATATTAATACATATCGTACTTTTTTAAACTTTCGTTATTAAAACTAACGTAACATATACCTTTAAATACATATATCGACCGCTTTTATACAACTTAGTATAACTTATACAATATAAAATGAAAGTATTATAAACTTAATTAAAGCAAGCCTATATGAACCGCC
This sequence comes from Allium cepa, assembly GCA_030765085.1. NCBI lineage: Eukaryota > Viridiplantae > Streptophyta > Magnoliopsida > Asparagales > Amaryllidaceae > Allium > Allium cepa. The sequence continues at coordinate 991,981,333 of CM060945.1, read as the reverse complement.
TATATAAAATTTTAGAACAAAGTGCAGGTTTTATCAATTTAAATGAATACAGGCTTTTATTACTGATGCAAAATTTACTTTTGTGATGTGATATTTCATTAGAACGAAAACTGAAGACTATACTTGGGTATGGCTCACGTGTCCATTGTAATAAGATAATTAATCCACTTGATAAATTAGTTGCCTGCCTAAGTAGATGAACCACTATTGATGTATTATCATATACTAACTCCTTTATAGAATATATATAACTATAATATGGAAATCAAGTATCCAAATATATGACACTATATGTATATATATACTAACCTAACAAGCAGAAGGTAACTGAGATATATATACATACCAGATATATATACATACAAGGAGAAGCCGAAGGTAACTCGGCATCAGGCAGGTCGGAGCCGCCGCTTGCGTGTCCATCGGGTGGAAGAGGCAGAGGGTTGGTAGGTAGTCTGGGCGAGGTGGATGCACGTGGAGATGGTGGCCGCGTGCTAGGTGCTCGGCTGTAGTGTGGCACGGGTGTGAGCGCGAGGAGGGTGGCCCGGTTGCACGGCTATGCTTGAGGTCAGGGAGGAGGAGCGGTCGGCAATGAAGTCGGCCAGCTGCATGGTGGGGCCGAGACAGGCTTCGGGGTGGTCGGTCTTGGGCACAGGCGCGGCGGAGATAGGCGTTCAAACATGGAGGGGTCGGGTTAAGCTCGGTTGCGTTGGTGGTTTTTATTTTTATTTTTATTTTTTTATTTTTGAGAGAAGATGAGAAGTAGAAGGAGAGATGGAGAAGTGGGAATGGAAGGGAGTTTGTACAGTGAGAATATGAAAGTGCGTTTTTTTTTCTCTGGAAGTGGAAAATGCAAAGCTACATGCATGTGGGCACCAAAATAAAAGTCATAGCATATTACCAAGCGGAAGAGAAAAAGGCATGCGGTGATTTCAAGGTAGAATAGTAGAGGTCAGATGTTACTATTAGGAATAGAAAAGGAAAAAGGCTGAAAGGCCACGGGAAATCAAAATGTACAAACCGGTACCGATACGATTAATTGGTTCACCGATTCTGTCGTGCATCGGACGTCAAAACACATATATGAGTATGCCGTAGAGATCAGCATGACGAGACGGTCACAACGGTATAAAAATATCAGTGGTACGGTCTAATTATAAAAATTCGAATTTTCAACTAGCGGAAAATGCATAAAAACGCAGAAAAATAAGATCGACGGAGTCAAAGATGTCCGAATTTAGAAAAACGACCAACTGACAACTTGTTCAAAAGATGATTTAGAATTTTTCTGTGTAAAATATTTTGATTTTGAAACGTTTTGTTTTCAACGCTTTTTAACTGATTAAATTGAAGTAAATTTACGCGCGAAATAAACTTCCATATTTTCTGACGAAAATTTACTGGTTGCTATATTTAACTGGACGCATTCCAAATATTAAATTTATATTTCAAAATTTTATCGTTTTAAATTCGCACAAAATTTCAATTAAATACGTCACTACAACCGTTAAAATTTACGGGTCGTTACAAAAAGAGAAATGAAAGGAAAGAAAGAACAGACAACATCACAAACTCACAGCGGAATCGAATAAATTATAATATATCACATAAAACATTACATAGTATCATATACATCAGAGTAATACAGCTAATACAACACAAACTAGACAGTTATAAACATCTGTCTAGCAATTACAATCTAAGTACATCAGAGAAACAAATACTACTCAAACACAGCGGAACCACTAAATATATCTACACGCTGAAGCCTCCTGCTCCATTATCTACTCCAGAACTTGTCAAAGCAATCCTGAATCACTTGACTACTCATACATAATATGAGTACCCAAGAGTTTAATAAAACAGAAGATAAACACTCAGGTCAGACAGGGGTCTGGTGTGAGTAAACGGTTTAAGATTGCTTAACTTTAGAAAAACCTTTGAAAGAAAAAGGTATCCCGTAAGACTTCCCACACATAAACATGGAAAAGTTTTTACCTTACGCTAACTAAAACATTTGATAGGAAATCCGGTGATATTATAATAGTGTCTAGGGTTTTCAAGTAAATAAGAAATAGCCGAAATTGTTACATTCATTAAATTCCAGCTACTAGCCACAAAAGTGGGTAATACAAACAAAACTGTAGGGTCTCGTAGGGAAAATGGGTTTCCATCAATGGCAGGGCTATTGGGGTACCGCCCGTCACAGTACGTGGCCTAGATCACCGTACCGAGGAGTACTCCCACTCCCCTACAACACAAAGCCGGAACCATTCCTTACTGAACAGTTCCGAACAAGACTACCTCGCAGATTGGTCGTCACCAACTGCCACACAGCCGAAATATAAAGGGACCTCTAGACAGGGATAAATCTTGCTCTCCAGTGGAAGCTACCCATGAAGTCTTGCTGCACCTCCCCTGTTTTAGCCATTCCCGGTTGACGAGGCTTGAGGCTACGATTACCTTTATAGGTCGTATCAATCTTAGAATGCTCATCGTCCACTTGACGATGTTCTGAAAGCATTCAATCCATACAAGTTCGTTCCGGGTTCGAACGAAACCGAAGGCTTTATCTCGTTACACTCGTATTGGAATCACCCTCAGAGTTAACGACGATAACCCTTGCACTCTATATCACTATCTCGAATCTATAAGTACTATTCCGTCAACTCATTACGGAATCACCCACAGAGTTATACTGACGTATAGCCCTTACACCTCGAGTCTTCACTTGCTCCACTTGGATTAATGACCTAACGTTTAATTGGAATCGATGTGGTTTTCGGATATCCAAATATGGAAATCCGATCCCGATCTCATCGAAACCAAACTGTGTCCAAGTTATATTTAAGGGTTTAAACAATTAACTTATTTCATTGTTATCTATTTCACAGATAGATAAATTACATATCACAATGGATAATCACATTCATATCATAAACGGATAATCTATATCATTATCACAAACAGGAAATCATCCAACCAAATAATCCATCACAAACCATCATACTTAAACCAATCATCCATATCATACAGATACAACTAATCTCATTACTGAGATCACAACCATTCAAGCAATAACATCCATAAGTAATGATTCATTAACCATCAATTATAATTAATTTAAAATGAATTAAATTAATTACAACCATCTCTAATTAATTTAAAATAAATTAAATTAATTACCCATTTAAATCCTACTTTAATATCCTTTAATTAATTAACCCAGTTAATTAATTATTCCTAAGTATTCAACTTGATTAAACATCTTTGATTTATCATTCACTAATTACAATAAGTAATTAGTCCTTAATTAATTTTATAAATTAATTAACCTTAATCATAAGTAATTGAAATTTAATTACTCATTTATTAATTAATTATAATTAATTAATCATTTAACTTAACTTAATCAATAATCTTTAATTACATCATTAATTATAATAATTAATGATCTCTAATATTTAAATAAATTACTTAATTAAAATTAATTACATTTAGAAATTAATCTAATTATTAATCACCTTGATTAATATTAAATTTAGTAATTAACTATCTTTAATTGCTTATTTATAAATTAATTAACAAATCATTAATCATTAATTAATTCCTTAATTAATTACAAAAGTAATTATCCAAATTACTAATTACATTCCAGTAATTACCATTATTACTTCTCTAAGTAATCCTGCTCCATTAATTACAATAAATAATTACACTCATAAAATCATCAAATGATTTACTTAAATTAATTAAACTAAATTAATTAACTTAAATAAATCACACATCAAAATTAATTACAATAAGTAATTAATTCCTTTATTACTTTAACAATTCATTATACTTAACAAATTTCAATTAATTATATTCAATTAATTAATCTAGTTAATTATCAAAATTAATTACATTAATTAATTACTAAATTATCCTTAGATAATTATTTTCATTAATTACAATATTTCCAATAATTACTTACTTAAGAAAGATTATCCTAGATTAATTATCAATAAATCATTTCTAATTAATATTAATCTAAACCATTAATTAAAGCCAAATAATTAAGTAAATTCTCAATTATCTTAATTATTTTCAAATAATTTAATTACTTATCAAATGACTCATTTACATTCAAAATGTATTAAAACAATACATTTCTAAAATTTAATTCAAATTCCAATTTAAAAAAAATTAATATTTAAAATGTTTAACTATTTAAACATTGATTCAAATTTTAATAAATAAAATTCTTAAAATAAAATGAATGTTAAAGAACATTCATTACTTAAATATAAAGAAAGATTTAAAATAAATTACTTGATTAAAATTAATCTTTGAAAATAAATTTATTATTTCAACTTTCAAATTAAAATTAACACTTCATATTTTAATTCAAATACTTGAAGAAATAAACTCTTTCAAGTTTTAAAACTTACTTGAAATCAAATTTCATTTTCAAATCTACTTTTAAACATTTGAATATATTCATACATTTTTTTTTTAATTTACAAACTGTTTTGAAATCTAAACTGGATTCCAAAGTAAATTTGAAATTTTTTTTAACTTGATTTCAAAACAATTTAAATCTTGCTTAAACATTTAAATCTATTAAAAACTTACAAAACTGTTTTGAATTAAATTCTGGTTTAAAAGGATAAACCTGAAACTATTTTTAAAACTTAATTTAAAACTGAATTCAAATCTTGTTTAAATTTAAGATTTTCATTTTTAGAAAACTTTGAATTCAAAACTAAATTTGAATTCAGATTCAAGTTATACTTGAATCAAGTATTCAACTTAAAAAAAAATGAATTCATTCAAAAATCTAAAAACTGCAAAATCTCAGGTTTAACCCTGCAGCTACACTAACCCGAGAACCTATAATTTTACTCCGAGTTCCAAACCAACCTGCTTCGAGTCAAAAACAGAAATACCTGAAGTCATCTCCGAGTCAAAAACCCTGCACACTCCATATGTCCACCAGACTCCAAATATGCATGTTTCATATGCACTGTCGCCTCGACGAACTCCAACCACTCCATTCTACTGCTACAAATCACTGACCATCTCCCTATGCTAACACAATCATCCAAACCCTCCCATATCAGTTGAAATCAAAAATAAGAAAATCCACGGCAACCTGGAAAAACCCAGCTACACCCACCCTAAACCTGTCAGCGCCGAGAAATCCCACCTCCGGCCACCATCGTTGACTCGACCTTGGCCATAGCTACCTCTACACTCTCTCTACAACCTCTCAAATCCTTACCCCACTCGATGCAACAGAGAGTATGTGCATAGACTAAGAACTGCAACACTGCATGACAGTGGTTTGAAAACCTGAAAACCCCAATCCCCATCTCCTCTCTCTCTGATCATCTATCACCAAATTTTACCTCATTCTTACATCAATACTTCACCTACAGGAAGTATCTTAATACCTAAAATTTACTAGCTTAACAGATACTTCAAATTTCCTATTTCTTTTCAAAACTAAAATGCTAATACTACAGTTCATTTTTAAAAAGTGAAATTTGTTTTACACTTTCTGATTTCTAACGTACGTCAATGTTATAATCTTGTTTAAATAGTTAATGATGTTGATATTTTGTTTTATGCAAAAATGTTTACAGTAGAGTTGTTTTCAGAGAGAAACAGACCTCAAATTCTAATCTAAATCATAATTTTATAAAACCTGCATTAATAATAAACAACATGCTTTGTTTACACATACTTTGCTAACTAAAACAATTCAAGAGATAAGGAATTTCCTATTAAAGAAAATTTTAGTTACAACTAATTATAATTGTAGATTCAGGAAATCAGCAACATACAAATATATGCATATATGTTCACATAGAGCAACCATCACAACATATTCCTTTCTACTAATTTATATGCACAGAGATCACAGGCTTTTTGCATGATGAAGTTACTCAATTCATTTTTTTTTAAAACAGGAAATAGAACAGTTATGTCTAAACAAATTTTGATTTCTGTGACTTATAGCCTGAGTTCTGCAAATTAAGTTTGGCTTTGATTTATAAAGAAAACTGTTTTTAATAAAGAAGCTTACTCACCTTTTTAAATTGAAGAAGCAGAAAACAATTCAAAGAAGCATCACAAATTCCAGGTCCCTGTTTTGAAACTGCATGTTGATCCTGGGCTTGCATTTGCTTACTGGAGTTGCTCTTCTGGTTGATGAAGATTGCATGCAAGCCCATTTTCAAATGCACAGATTTGAAGTTGTTCTTCAATTTGCAGTTGAGATTTTGAAGAAAAAGGTTGCAGATTTGATTTATTTTGAAGAAATTGATTTGTATTTGGTTTACTGGATTTGATTTGTATTTTTGATTGCAGATATTGATTGAAGTTTGGTTTTGATCTTACTGAAATTTGATTTTCAGGTTTTCAAATGAGAAAATGTTTTAACCAAATGTATTTATTATGTTTCTTATCAATATAACTTAAATTTTAAAAATAAATAAGCTTGCCACTTGTTATGTTATTATCCCAAAATTTTTACAAGTGTTCACTTTATGTTTTAAGATTTTAACACATGTGCATTTTCAATATAAAAAGAAAATTCTAAATTTGTAATTGTATTTAATTTATTCTAAAACTATTTCTAATTTATTTTAAAATGTTTTTAAATGTTTATTAACATCTAGTATTTAAAATGAGTATATGTTTGCTTATAAATTTCTTTATAAAACTATACACTTACATTTTAATGTTTGTTTAATTATTTTTAAAATAATATCTTTTTAAAACTAATTTCAAAAGAAAATAATTTAAGAAGAAAAGAAGTGTTGAATTCATTTTATTTCAAAAGTTTTCAAACTAAATGTTATACTTTAACAAGAATGAATTAAATCTTATTTCAAAGAGAAAACACTACACCATACTGCCCATTTTGCCACACCCCAACGCGGAAAAATTACCACGGTTTTGAGCCGTGGCAATTTTACCACGGTGTTGAGCCGTGGTAAAATAATCAACCATGGCTACTGGCCGTAGCAACATTTACACGGTTATGGACCGTTCCGATATTAACAAAAAAAATTGACCCCATCCCCGCTCATCTCCATAACCCTACCGTCCACCTCTAAAAAAAAGAACGCCAAAATTAGCCCGCCATGGATCCCGCGCCCTAATTTCACCCAACCAAAATTAGCTGTAGTTCACTCTTCTTCTCACTCAAATCGCGTATCTCACTCAATCGCTCTTCTAGGGGTTCGAGGTATTCTCACTTAATCCCGTATGTCCAATTTTTATTTATTTTCAGGTTTATATTTTGATTTTCCATCATTTGGTTAATGATTAATGATTTTGGATTAATTTTTACATATATTATGATGTTCGGCTGATGGGATTAGGTTGATTTTGGATTAATTTAGATGACCATATCGATCTTCTTGATTTTAGAATACAAGTAGAAGGTAGAAAAGAGTGTCCTTTAGTTTGAAGTTGTTTCTAAGCAGTAAGATCGCATACATAAACTTGATTTTCTTCGCATACATAAACTCGATTCATTTTATTTGTTGGTTTTAAGTTTCGCTTTTCTCTCTATCACTATATATTTCATTTCTTTCTACTAAAAACAAGAAAGCACTCAGAAAGTTGTAATCTTGTTAAGAAAACTAAGGAATATTTAACACGGTTTCCATTATATCAATGCATGTTAAATATCCAACATGATGTTCTCAAGGCTTAGCAACGGCCAAACTTTACATGATTCAATTTTTGTTTTGCTGTTTTAGTTTAAACTGGCAATATAAGAGAACGATTATATTTTCCGGATTCTAAGGCGTTATAATTTTCATCTGTGTTTGTGCAGTTTTCAAATGACAGGCCATATATGCATCTTTCATTTACTAAATAACTTACACTATAAGTTATTTTGTACTAAATTTTCAAAACTAGTCTAATCCATCATGTTGTAGTCTCTTTTAGGCTGAATCCACAAAAGATGGTGGAAAGGTATTTACAAGACTATAAACACCATAAAATCACTGTTTATCTTGTGGTATACGACTATGTTTAAAAGCATTATACTTGACTTTTTATGAGTTATATTTCAATTATTTTGCTTTTTAAAATACCAATCAAACAGTTCTTACTAACCATGTCTTGGTCTGTTGTGCACTGGCTTTGGTTCAACTTGAAATGAAGTTTGTCATGAGTTTTTGTGGTTATAGTAAGTTTCCTTTTGGTGATATTTTAGTGTTATAGTTTGAAGCTATACTTTATTTTGAGTTACAATGAATCTGGAAACATGAAATATTTTTATTCTTCTTCTCACCAATAAGGTTGATCTGAAGTCTCATCTGGTAATAGTTATTTTTATTTAACACAGTATTTTGTTTTGCATGAAAGCAGCTTAATATAGCCGAGTAACATATTGCGTAAAACTTTTCAGGTGAATATGAGTACTGCAATACTACCAATAGCGAAAGGGGTTTAAGAGGAATCCCACAAATGTTGGTTTGATACAGTCTTCATTTTTCTGGGGTTATTTGTTTAATCAGGTTTAATAAAGTGTTTCTTTCTTCCTGTACTTTCACTTTGCCTTGAAAACAAACTAGTCAACTCACTATTCCATATTAACTAAATAATTTTCAACCATGCTTCAAACTGGATTTAATATATCTTCGTTGTTATTATTTTTCTTTCATATATAAAATTGCACATGTGTTGCTTCTATACTTGTTCATGAATATACTGTAATGAAAACAGACTAGTGTTTATGTAGTATATCTATATTGATAATCGATATCAATGCTTTTAGCACAATGCAGTTCCATTTGATAAGGATGACCTTATGTTAATATTTCCTTGATCCTATTAACTTCATACAAAAATTGTATGCCTACCAAATCCATCTATTGTCAATTCTGATAATTAGCAGTTGCATGTTTGGGTTGACTCCAGTTTAAACTAATAGCATATAAAAAATTTATTGCAATTAGGTGATAAGTGAAGCTGTGATGTTTTGTGCCTTTATTGATCAAAGTTGACAAAATCATTATTATACACGGTAATTTGGTTTCCCTTCCTTTCCTTTCTTCTTTCATTATTATACACGGTAAACTTAGAGATTTTATTTTGAAAAATTGCATAGTATAAACATGCCATCAAAGTTTATTAGTGGTTTCTAACTGTTTTCCCAATTCATTGACGTCAATTGTGGTATGGTCGTCATACCGTTGTTATCGTACTGATAATTGCATTAGATCCGCCTATCTGACATTTCCTTTAATTGCTTGTCGTCAAGTTTTATCTCTATATTCAGAATAGTAAACTCAACCATCATCTTAGCTATTGATTTCTCATTATCTGCACTATCAATGCAATTAGCCAACCTTTAGCTATGCTTTTTCGTTGAGTAAAGAGATCGTGTAGTGGAGATGTATTAAATAAATCCTCGTATGTACTTGAGAATCTAAAATTGAGGCTTTATTTAAGTCTTATTTAAAGCATCAAATTAATGTCTCTCAGTACTACAATATTAAATGCTAGTTTCTTTTCCCAGTAATATTTGTATTGTTCGGGCATATCCTCTATTATTTATAGGAAGCCGAGACAGGTAAACTAATGAGTTTCCGAGAAAGTTTCGTGGCTTGGCATATTAAAAGAGAAAAGGCGAAGGAAATAGGAAAGCAAGCGTGCTTTTGTATCAACTTGTGAATTTGTTGACAATAAGTCGCAAAAAGTCTATGTGAGTTATTTTAAACTTTATTAATCTTGTTACTTACTTTGTAAGTATAAATTTAAACAGGTTACATTTTTGGTCGTTAAAATTGACATGGTAGCACAATCCTCATTTCTTACTATAGCAGTACAATGTTCTGGCTTTAGTGCTTATAAAGACATTATAAATCAGGTATAGTGCTTACGGAGACAGTATAAATAAATCATGGTAGTACTTCACAACTGGAAAACATTACTCCAGATAAGCTGTACATTTCTTGTAACTCAGCAATAGTTACAGTCTAAATCTTTTATTTTAATCTTTAATTTGAAGTTAATTCTTAATTTTATTTTTCTAAACATATCTTATAGTGTCCGAAATTTGAGAAGATTACGAATATAAGTGTCAAGGGGGAAAATATATCTGAGCATTTCATCAAACTACTATGACGTTATTATTAATCCTGATACAGCAGCAAGGTATAAAAGTTAGTAACATTTTCCTATTAAAGTAATAATGGTATAATATTAAAGTAATAAGGGTATAATAATGGTATAATATAATCTTGCACCTATAACCATTCGTACATACGACCGTTATCGATTTCTAATGCTTAGTCGCTTTCACAACTTTATAGTTTCTTCATCTTGTATATAGCCAGCTATGTAGAACAATAGGCTTGTCTTTTTTATCATCAGACTAGTAGCATATTGTAGCACTAAGTTAAACTCAGTTTTTGCTGAGTAAACATAATTAAAAAATCGGGTTTTAAGCTTTTTAACTCAGTTTATTTGTTTAACTAAGTCAATTAAGTTTAAACTCAGCTTTTTTAAACTTTTAAACTCAGTTTATTGGTTTAGATCATATATAAGTCAGTTTGTTGGAAGCCTAAAAACTGAGTTAATTGAGTTTTAAACTGAGTCAAAAAGCCGAGTTAACTGAGTTTAAACTCATTTAAAATCTGGATATAACTCAGTATGTAATGTTTCTTAGGTTATTCAATTAAATGTTTTTTCTTTGAAGGAAAAAATACAAAATGTTACATGGTAAATAAATTACATTTATTTGTTCTAATAATTAGTTGCACAGTCATATGTGCATGGATTTCATGTTTTTTACGTTGTGTGTCTCAGATGCTCATGGAATCCATCGATCATGTATAATGATATGTATGTATATGGAGTATACTTTGTTATATATGATATGAATTCGATCTTGTTTCGATCGTGTAAATATATATTGAATTAAGGTGTACAGAAAAGCACTAACCGCGCAAAGGAGATGTTGTTGGAATTTTATGAAATCCGATAAGTTTATAAAAATTAATATAGTTTTATAGAAATTTAACCGAGTTGAATTTTTATTAAAATTAATAATTTTACAATAATTAAATAAATTAATAAAAATTAACTAATTTTTATAAATGTTAATTAAGTTTTATAAAAATTAAATAAGTTCATAAAAATAACTAGGTTTATAAAAATTAGTTAAGTTTTAAAAAAATAACAAAGTTTATGAAAATAACTAAGTTAATAAAACTTAACTAGTTTTTATAAAATTTAACCAAGTTTTATAAACTTTTGACTAAATTAACTAACTTAGTAAAATTTAACAGAGTTTTATAAACTTAAATATGTTTATAAAATGACACTGATGCATGTACGCGTTATCATACATGTTCGGTTCCTATAATCTAAAATAAGATATTTATATGTACATGGACACTATGCTTTGGTCATCTACTTCAAGAACCTCCCATTCTAATCCTCAAATGTAAGAGATAAATTGAATTAAATTTGCATGCCAAAATACTAATAAAAAATATTGAACTGGAAGAAGTTGAAAATAAGATTTCTACGCTTTGAAATTTAATTCAATTGGATAAATATTAAGAAGACAAGCATAAAAAACCTATTATATGAATAAATCATAAGTATGGATTGATCATAATACGCACTGCTTTACATGGTACACTGCTTTTATATCAGTTCCTTCATGCATTCTTAGATTATCAAATCTTGAAATACAGCAAGTGTATAAAAGCGTAAAATTCAGTAAATTACTATAGTTGATTATATGAAAAAATAAAAATAGTATAAGGTTAAATACAATTGGTCGTTCTTTTCATGTCATGTAGTTGATGAGGAATGGACATAAGTAGAGGTAGTGCCCACCATAGGTAGTACAACCAATGTGATTAACGACTGCATATAGCTCATATTAAGTTTGCTCCTACAATATATAAATGTAATTAACAATACCACAAAAAATATTGCACCGACTTCTAATAACATCAACCACAATTGTATAATTGTAATAAATAAAAATTAGTGATTTAAGGTTATTGAATAATAAATATTTAATATTTAATTTTCTTTTCTAAATAACAGTGAAAAGAATATGCACCAGAGGTGCAAATTCTTCTCTATACTGCTAATGCACTAGCAATACAGATCAGGCCTTTTACTATGATACCACTAGTACACCACTATGAATATTGAACTGCATCTTAAACACTATAAATGTTTGTGTAGACAGATCAACATATATTCAAATTACACGCTATAAATGTTTGTGTACATAGGTCATTGTTTTCTAAAATATTACTTCAACTGAAGCTCCACGTCCTTAGATTTTTTTTATGAGGTTCAAATATAAAAAGTTAGGCTTCAAGCTTATGTTCTTACTATATATCATAGCCTAACGTATGCCATCTGTCAAAATGTCATTCACCTGCCTAACACAAATTTGCTTTGCAGGTTGGTCACCTGAAGTAAGGGTCTGCTATGGATGGGTTGCTTCTATTTGCTGAATACTAAAGTTATATGTAATATGTATGAACTTTGAAGTAAGTTTCATGCCTATATATTTAGTTAATTTGTATCATGTAATATATACTACGTTTTTACATTTTAGTTATGAACACTGATGTGTTGAACTTTGAAGTAAGGGTCTGTAATTTAAATTGCTGGTGCCTACCGACATTATGAATTGAAGTTGAACTTTGTAGTTTTTAGTTTGGAGATGTACTTGTGCTAAGTATGAGTTGTTGTACATTTGAACACTGTAAATTCGTAGCTTTGAAGATTACAATTTGTATTGGTGGTATTACCTTGTTTATATTTTGTTCAAACTTGAGCTTTATGCTTTAGGTAGAGGTTTCTAATTTATATGCGGTTTTTCCAACTGAATTTAGCCACGGCTCAAAGCCGTGGCTAATTTATGTTTGCAATATTTTCAATTTAATATTGCCACGGCCTTGAGCCGTGGCTAATTAAAATTTTGCCACAGCTCAAAGCCGTGGCTAAATTTCAATTTGCCACGGCTCAAGGCCATGGCAAAATTTTACCACAGCCCATTTTGCCACGGCTTTGGACCGTGGCAAAATTAATTAGCCACGGTCCAAAGCCGTGGCAAAATCACATTTCTGGTGTAGTGAAAACAATTTTAAAATAAAACAAAACAAACTTTTATTATAAAAAAAATTAAACTATATTTATTTTTTTATAAAATAAATGCTTACTTACATTTCTATAAAAATATAAGAAAGATTTTTAAAACAAACTTTTGAAAAGTTTACAATACTAATTCAAATTAATTTAATCAATTTACAAATTATACAATTATATAGTAATTAGAAAATATCTTTTATTTAATATAAATTAAAATTAAAACCAAATCCTCTATTTACAATGTATAAACATTTATACATTATAAATAAATATTTTTAAATCAGCATAGAAAGATAAATTTATCATTTATTTTTTTATTTTTTTTGAAAACAATATCATCTATCAAATTAAATAATTATTAATTTTCAAAAGAGAATTTCTGTTTGAATTAAATTATTAAATCAGTATTTCACATTTTAAAATAATTATTAAATAAATTATTAAATAATTATTGCCTAAATTTCCGGGACATCACAATTAATATCTAAACTATTTAAAGGAAAGTATTATGATTTCAAAGTGTTATTATTTCAAAGTGTTATAATTTCCAAAGTGTTATAAACTCAAGTATTTGGTTTCAAAATTGTTATAACTTTGAAGTGCTATGAAATAGATATATTTGAAATGGAAATGATATTTTGGTTGTGAAGTATAAACTATTTTGAAATGACCATGGTGTTATAATAATGATTGGTTGTTAAAGAGACTGGGATCGGATATTGTCATACTCTCTGCTAATACGGAAAACCACTTTGACAACTGTGTACATGGTGGAGATTCCAGAAATGAAGTAGGATGATTTGACGACGATTCTGTATGGTAAGACGTGACCCTGACTCCCGTGAGTCAGCTTGATGTGGCTAAAACAGGAGCTATACCGGGCCAAGTGAGGTCATTCCTTCGATCAGGAACATTTCTTCGATATCACTCTATTGCTTTTTTGATTGATTAGGTGCACCCTTGATTTGATTTAGGAGTGTGTCACGAGGTAGGTAGTAGTAGCTGCTATGTGTGACCACCAGTCCAGAAGTGCAAATGGTGTATCTACCCTGGCATTGCCTCGAGTGCCGTGTCACATGCCCTATCATGCCTTCTACGAGTTTTTTTTGTACCGTACCTATGTGATGTCCTTTGGGTAAACCTCCAATTTACGGAGGAGCGTACAACATTGTATAGACTAGGGGAATATATAAAATGTGTTAAGGGGGATATGGGTAACGCCTTAACGCTATTTTAATACTTTTTACTTTACTATAGACGTATTATAATAACGTATATTACTACATAATAGATAGTTCCACGGATCTTTAAAGGATGGTTATCCCGAACATCCTTTAAGTTACTTGTATTTCCATTGATATTTCACTTGAGTTGGATTTTTTAATATAAGAATGTTAATCCTGACTCGAGTGTTTTGTATTTGGCTTACACTCGGGTCAGACTGAGTAACACAGCATTTGAGACTCACCTTTGGAGTTTGGAGCTTCGCTGGGAGATCCAACTATCAATTCAGCTTCCAGCTTTTCTAGTTGATGTCATATGTTTGTATTTGAGACTTCATTGTATTTGAGATATTTTGCTGTATTTTATTTCTAACTCTGATGTTTATATAGTAGCTTCATGAACTACTATTTATCTATTCCATTGCTTATTATTGTTATATTACTATGTGTTTATGATTCTGTGATTGATTTATTTACTGTTTATGTTGATTTTTTCCAAATATAAATTAAAAATATGATATTTTGAGCAATTCAAGTCTGACATGTGTGGATGTGAATGACACAAAATATCGGGTGGTTGTAAATAAAATCCTTTAAAAAGATAGAGAATCTCATAAGACCACGCCCACACATAAATAAGTACGGGTTTTTACCATATGATAACTTAAAACACTTTTATGTATCAAAACATTTGATATTATTTCTGATGACATCTTTTTGAAAACATTTGCAAATAAACTTATTAATCTTATCCAAAATGGTTACCCGTATAACATTTAGAGGCTATTCATTACGTCAATACAAACAAAACCACAGGTTCTTATTGGAGAATGGATTTCCATACAAATGACCAGGTGAAGTGACTACCTTCCGATGGGTACACCTCTAGATGGTTGTTTCAAGGTACCATCACAAAGCTCTTCTACCAACACAAGACCGGCCTACCTCTATAACTAAATAGTACTGAATATGTCATCCCCCGGTCGTTAACGACCTTTAACCGAGCATGCTTTAGCATACAAACAACATTAATTTACATCCCGAACGTCATAGCGGGAAGAAATATATCAAGAAGAGGATGATCATACGCTAACTGGGAATGGCCCACTTAGCCTTGCCGCGTCTAACCTATTTCGATCATTTCCGATTAATGAGGCTCGAGGCTGTGATTACCTTTTCACATAACACATCTTCTTTCACTATGAATGTCACTTTGCCATTCCACATTCACATGACTGATTTCTACAAACGTATAACTTCTTGAGCTCGTATGTGTTAGGAAAGGTATTAAGCTAAGAGATGGTGTCTTCTCCGCCATCGACCGATATACATTTATAGAGACCACTTATTGTGATTTAGAATGCAAGTTCAGAAAGTCATCCATACAAGTTCGTTCTTGGACTGAACGAAACCGAAGGAACTTTCCTCAGCCATTACTAGGCGAAAAGCCCTTGTGTTTTGAGGGTTTTCATAACAAAGAGACTACTGCTACAATATAGTGAATCGAGAGTTTATCCCCAATTAATCAACAAGTAGTCCCTTATTATTATTCGTCTCAATATCTCTATCTTCAAACATCTTCATTCTTCGAATAATAAATTGGTTTGAAGTGGTTTTCGTATAGGAATGACCCAAATCCGACCCTAGTTCCTTCGAAATCTAATTATCGATAAAAAGTGAATATGACTACACAGGATTTATTAGGTCACTTTTCACTTTAATTCTTTTTGGATGATTTTGAAATCTATTCTTTTTGTCTTAGAGAAATTCTAAGTTAATTCATTCTTTGAACTGTGGATAATATTTCAATTTCCCTCACTTAACTTTCGATCCAAATTCATTAACTTTTTGGCAGGTCAAAAAACACTATTATTTAAGACATTGTTTACGGTAAACCCTAAATCAGTCTTAGCAAACATTTTTGAGTAAATAGGATCATAAAAATCGTTCATTTTTGAGATGGCTTAAATTTTAGATAATACCAATCTTCTTTTATTTTAGAAACTTAGTACAATCTTTTTAGAGCATCCGGGCTTTCCTTTCGATCTGTTTCACCCCTCGCTAAAGAAAAAAAATAGGCCAGGTAATTTCATGCACTAGTTGCCCCATCCCTAACCTTAGTTAAACATCTTGTTTTAGCTTCCCAGATCTCACAGGCGGGACAAATATACTAGTCGTTTCTACATACTCAGTTATCAACTTTATTTTGGAATTGATTATAAAGTTTCAAATTCACTTTTAAATGCTAAATTTTCCTTTTAAAAAACATTCATAATTGATTCTAGGAAAAATCATTATGTTTAAACTTATATTCTAACAATTATAGAATTTGCAGCATAAAAGTGTTGCGGAAAGTGCTATATAAGCTTATTTGATTTAAACAACTTTTAATACTTGAAAATTCGTATTTTCCATTTTAAATCTTTTTAAAACTATTTAAATAGATTTATCAAATTTATTCCATATTTTTTCAAAATTAAAAACATTATTTTAAACGGATTTCCAGTTACGGTCACTTAATTATAATGACGCGGTTTTTTTAGAAAATCGAGTTGGATATATTTCAAAATCTATTCACCGAAATTTTGATTTTCTTTCTTCGTTTAGAAGATATAGATATAATAGTTCGGAATTTTATTTTCTCGAAGAATTCCGAGCTATATTTCGGTCTATACACTCATTTGAACTTTTCGACGCGAAATCGCGTACTACCGTTGCACGACGCACCTAATTTTAACTTATTTTTCAATATTTGAAATAATTTATCCAAATTAAATTTATTTACTTATAAAACCATTATAAATCATTTTAAATCAATATTTTCACTTTTTTAAAGTATTTAAAATGTAATTTCACTATTACCATTGTGACGGTCCGGATTTAGCGCTCGAAAATCCACATCCATACTTCACCCGTATTCGAAAGCCGCATATTCGGCCGTTGAAATCCGATTCGTTAGAGTTTATAACAACATTAGGTGTATACAACACAGCGAAAAACAAAAGAATATTTTTTTTTGATACACAACATTTGATACAACAATGATGCAAATGAAATGATCAACATATCAGAGATAGATACAACAGAGGAAATAATAAGACAGCAGCAACATCGGAAAACAACATCTCCAATGCAAAAAACTCCAAAGCTCCAAACACAAAGAGAGAACCCCCATCATGCTGTAATGAAGCACAATGCGACCACAAATCCAAAGACTTCAAAGATTGCCAAAAGCTACACCTACAAGCTGACTATCCGTTAACCTGACTCTAGGTTGTGGAAAATTATGGGCACCCAGAGTTTAGAAAGTGAACAATAAACTCCAGGTCGGTCATGGGACTGGTGTGAGCAAACAAAAATAGTTTATTTGAACGAAAAAAACAAAAGTAAATATAAAGAAATTTGCTATGCTTTTTGGAAAATGAAACTACCATAAGGCCTTCCGCCACACACATAATGCAATCGCACACTTGGGTGAGATTTCTCCTTATGATAGTCAAACATTCTTAATACGCAAAAATCCTTTTAATATTATTATTATTAGTGCATAGTACAGAAAACCTTTCGAAAGTATAATATTAATCTTAGCCATCATAGGTACCATTATATTATGCCTACTATAACTACCTCCTGAGGTGGAAGGTTATACAACTGCAATCGTAAAGGGCTCGTATTGTTTTGTTTGGATTTCCAACAAATGGTCAACGCTAATGAACTTCCTCACCTAATGGATACGCCTCTGGAGGGACACCCTGAGAACTTAACCAGCTCTCTGCCAACACAAGGCTGGGTTACCTCTGTAACTAGGTTACTACTGACACGAGTATGCCATCCCCTGGTTGTCACCGACCTTTATCTGAGGATCCTCAACACCAACAAATTCCAACAACCACATAAGTTAAGTATCTGGGCTTCATACCATGATACCACTTTTTATACAGAAGGAAATGCACATACCCTAAAGGGCGCGACCCTCATTACCTTGCCGCGTCCTTCCTGTTTCGACCATTTTCGGGTTGTGAGGTCCGACGAAGTCTCTTCCACAAAGCTATGCTTTTCACAAATGTCATGCTTCGATCAACAAATGATCAGCAGCACTTAGCATGCCACATTACCAAATTGGGAACATATCACTAGTAACCATCAACTACATAACCTCTGAGCTCGTACGTCTCAGAGAAGGGTGTTATGCTAAAAGAATAAATTCTCCACCACCAATAGAAATGTATTTGATAGAAACCAGCTCTACATCTCAAAGTGTAACGTCAGATATACGTCCATACAAGTCCATCCTGGGTTTGAATGGAACCGAAGGCACTTCAAAAGAAGCCCTTGCAAATCCGGGTATTCACAATCCCGATCGGACTCCCCATCACATATGGAGATTTCTTTACGGGAGCAACTCAGTGCAGAGTCATTCGACGGGTAATCCTTTCGTTCTCAAAAATATCCGGTCTTCACCGCCATCTTTAAATGCTATCCATTTCTTCATATCACTATTCGGAATGGGTTTTATGATATAAAGTCCTCATCCGGCTAAACCGAATAATGAGCGCTAATTTTAAAAACATATGGATATGTTGGGATCTTAGTTATATCACAACTTTTAGCCCAAAATCATTCCTTTTTGAATTAATTTTCCGAAAACCACTTCGACTCGGTTTGAACGTTTTCATAAGGAAGACAAAGAGCTAGGAGTCGAAGATGGAGCATGAAGTGCAAGGCTAATCGCTACTAATCCTAAGTGTGATTCCAAAATGGATGTCGTAGGAGTAGTGCCTTCAACTCCGTTTGGATCCGGAACGGACTTGTATGGAGAATGCTACCAGAACATCGTCAGGAGGACGGTGAGCATTCTAAGTGAATTTGTGCTAAAAAGGTAATGCATAGCCTCGAGCCTCATCAACCGGGAATGGCTAAAACAGGGGAGGTGCACACAAGGCTAAGTGGATAGCAACCAGTTATGGTAAGGTCATCCCTGTCTAGAGGTCCATTTATTTCAGCTGTGTGGGCGGTTTCTGATCCCAACCGTGGGGTGATCTTATGCGGACTATCCAGTAAGGGGTAGCTCCGATCTTGTGATGCAAGGGATCAGGGTGGATCCTCGGTACGATGATCTAGACCACGTACTGTGATGGGTGATACCCCAAAGCCCTGCCATTGCTGGAAATCCATTCTCCCTACGTGCATTTATGGTTTTGTTTGTAGAACCTAGTATTGCTGGAATTTAATGAATGTAACAATTTAGGCTATTTAAATAAGTATTTGTATATAGATATTATTATAATATCAGAAGATTTGATAAGAAAATGTTTTGGTTATCGTAAGGTAAAAGCCCGACATGTTTATTTGTGGCGTGGTCTTACGAGATACCCCTTTTCAAAGGATTTTGGAAACTTTAATAATCCAATTGGGTGTGTTTTCTCACTCTGTTATTCCAGACTGACTCAGGTGTTATTTAACTATAATGCTCGGGCCAGACCAAGTATTATAGATACAGGAAAGAATGCTGTGGAGCTCAAGAGACAAGCTGGATGGCGAGACGTATCATCACGTATTTGATATACTATATGTTAGTCTTTGAGATGATGGTTTTGATGACAACAACCTTATGATAAGATTATAAAATATAACTACTAACATTATAGTTTAGATATATATGTATATGCAGAATTTAACCATGCAGGTACTGTTGAATCACTAGTTTTGATTCATGACAAAAAGAAAATGGACTATGGTTATATCATCAAAGACTTTTAATCTATGCTTCCACTGTCTAGTATGTATGATTGAGTCTTAGAAATATGTTAAAATCTATCCTCGAGTAGTCCGCACTTCATATTTCACAAAAAACATTCAAAATAGAAGCACACTACGTAAAATGTCACAGCCAGTCGACTGACCGTAACCATCCGGTCGACTGATTGTGTACATATACATATGCATTGTTTATTTTTTAAATATTCTGCATAGTCAGTCGACTGACCCCAAACGACCAGTCGACTAACCCAAGACCAGCTGCCATATTTTCGAAAAGACATCTTCTTCTCCAAAAGGATGCAACTCTTCTCTGAATGGAAATAGGTGCTCCTCTTCGTCAGAATTTTTCACCAATGGCAGTAACTCTTCAACTATTATATATAGATACTCCCAAACACTTCACAATCACCGATTTTCATTCTAACTCTCTAATATTCTTCTTGTGCTTTAATATTTGCATTCAAACAGCGAACATACGCTTTTACTGCTTTAAATCTACAAATAACTTTCATAATCTTTGATTCTTAGCATTACCCTCTCTTCATATCTTCACATACACTTCATATACTTGAGGATTTGATTATAGGAGGTTTGTACTATCAGTGATAAATTAGTGTTATCAAGAACACACAGTGTCAGATATTATTTTGTATTTGAAAAGTCCTCTTCTGCTACTGAGGCGAAAATCCTGTTCAGTTGCTCAGGTGTCTGTTCTGCAGCTCAGACTGTATATACCTGTTCCACCGGGTTAAGTGAGGGTTATTGTAGTTGAAATTTCAGAAGGAGTTTAGGACCGGACGTTGAACGGGAAGTTCGAACCATTATAAAAATTCCTGGTGTTCTTGTCCTATTTTACTTGTTTCCATTTACTTTGCTATTATCATCTATTCCACATTTAGATTTAAGTATATTCCATATTACACGATCCTACACACTTTCAGGTACCAAGAATGAAGACTGTACAGTATAGAGATTCAAGATATCAAGATTGAAGACTCATGAGTATCAAGATTATCAAGAGTTCAAAATTTCAATAATAAGTAATTTAATTAGCATTTTTTTTAAAACTCCTAGAAAAGCACTGACATCTTAAAATCCAATTTGTTTGTGGAACGGAATCCATTTCGAGCCTGTTAAAGGGATGGAACCCTAAGTAGGATGGAACCTACAAAAAATCTAGTGGAACACTGTATTGTATCCACTAACTTTTATTCAAATGTTTTCACAAAATTATATCTTGTTTTCAAAATGATTTCAAAACCTTCCTTTTAAAAGAATCAAAAACATCTATCATGGTTTTAAATATTTTTAGCCTCAAAATAATCTTTATTTTCAAAATCAAATTATCCTTGGTTTTAAACTATCTTTTAATAATAATATATTTAACTTTTAATATTTTTACTTAGATTTAAATTATAGTAAAATTATATATATATATATATCAAAATATTATTCTCTATATTTACTTATGTATTTTAACTATAGTTAAGTATATTTATAGAGTTTAAAATAGTTTTAATGCAAGATAGAAGTTGCAAATTACCAAAATACCTTAGGCATGTCAACATCCTCAAGTACCCCTGGTCGACATGGTAGCAGTTTATTTCAAAATTTTGAATTTCAAAGGAAGTGTCTATTCGTCATATCCTTTCACGAATGACATGGTTGTTGTTCTACTATAAATATTGGTAGTTTTGAACGAATTTGTATTCATATTTTCTTTGATTTCACTCCTCTTCTTCTTCCACATTTCTTTATACACATTTTTACCATTACTCTGTCGAAATCAACATTAATCTAACTAGATCATATCTGGTTTGATTCTCTATCACTATCTTAACAAGATCTCAGTGCTATTCAGAGTTATAGGCTTCTTTGTAATAGACTAAGCGAGAAAAGGTGTGATTGTAGCCTATGAAATCAATCAAGTGAGAAAAGGTGTGATTGTAGCCTTGGAAATCAATTGGGAGAACTTGTTGCTCGTGAAATCAAGTATCTCTATCCAAAAGATTGTGAATCTGAAGTGGTGTACCTCGTTGCCTTGAAATCGAGGGTGTAATTGTATAATTGCTTTTGAAAGAAAATCCGTACTTGTGTGTGGGACTGGATGCAGGGTAACTCCGAACCAGTATAAAATCCGGTGTGTCCTTTCCTTTATTTCTTTTACTTTATTTCTGCATTTGTGTTTGTTTCTATGATCATATATGTGTCTGAATATTGCATACATTTGTGTTCAAATTAATAAAAACTTAAAAAGATTTAGTAATTCCTTAAAACACTATTCACCCCCTCTAGTGTTAATCCTAGCCTTAAGATCCGTATTCTGCATTTCACACATTTGATATCAGAGCAAGGTTTTCAAAGTTTCATAATATGATTTTTGAAAAAGTTTTTAAAATGGCTATGTTTAAAAAACTTGTTAATACTAGTTTAGAAATAATCAGATCATCAATGTCTCTTGAGTCTGCATATAATCAATATTCAAATTCAAGTTGTCTACCAAAATTGTATGATGTGAAGGAAACATGCTTTATGGGTGTTGAGGAATCAATCCACAATGGACAAATTGTGCGGATCAAAAATAATAAATGGATACTCAATAGTGGATGCTCTAGACACATGACTGGCAATCCAGATATGCTGAATGATATAATATATAAACACGAATGACTGGTTAACTTTGGAGACAATTCAAAAGGATATGTGATTAGCATCCGCAAAGTCGGTAACTCTGAAACTCCTATTATTATGAATGTTTTGCTAGTTAAGAATCTGAAACATAATCTGCTAAGTATCAGCCAATTTTGCGATAAAGGATATAAAATTAAATTTGAAAAAGATAAGTGTCACATTGAAGATAATAATTCAACCATAATATTTGAGGGAATTAGGAAAAAGAATATTTATATTCTTAGTATGAAAGTTTCAAATGATAACCTGTGTCTTTTGGCAAATACAAGAGACCCTTGGATTTGGCATAAGAGATTTGGACATTTGAATTTCAAACTCTTATCTAGACTGTCAAAACATGATCTAGTAAGAGGTCTCCCTAAAATGAATTTTAAAATAGATAGTTTATGTGATGCATGTCAATTAGGAAAAATTAGAAAAAGTTCCTTTAAATTAAAAAATATGATTTCAACCTCAAAACCTCCTGAATTACTTCATCTTGATTTATTTGGTCCATCCTAAATTCTGTCAATAAATCATAGTAAATATGTTTTTGTAATTGTAGATGATTATTCTAGATTTACATGGACAATATTTTTAAAACATAAAAGTGATACTTTTGAATGTTTTAAGAACTTT
Organism: Allium cepa; assembly: GCA_030765085.1. Classification (NCBI taxonomy): domain Eukaryota; kingdom Viridiplantae; phylum Streptophyta; class Magnoliopsida; order Asparagales; family Amaryllidaceae; genus Allium; species Allium cepa. The sequence continues at coordinate 991,957,898 of CM060945.1, read as the reverse complement.
ACAAAAAGGATTCAAAATCAACTTTCTCTAAAAATTATAACTATCCGTAGTGATCACGGTGATGTATTTGGAAATGAAAAGTTTGAGGAATTCTGCAATGAAAAGGGAATAATTCACAATTTATCATTTCCAAGAACTCCACAACAAAACGGGAGTGTGCGAGAACTATGCTTTCAGATGGTAAATTACCAAAGTATTTTTGGGCAGAAGCAGTTGCTACCGCCTGTTATATTTTAAATAGAATTTTAATTAGACCTTTAACTAATAAGACATCTTATGAACTTCTTCACAGAAAGAAACCTAAGGTATCTTATTTTAGAAATTTTGGAAGTAAATGTTTTATTTTAAATGATAACTTAGATATATTTGATCCTAAATCCGACAAAGCGTACAGAGTGTTTAATTTAAGAACTAACACCATTGAAGAAACAATGCATGTTTCATTCGATGAAAATCTCAAAAATTTTGAAGATACAAATGATGAATAGGATTTAATAACTCAAAATCAAGAGTCAACTAAAACTAATAATGAAATTAATCATCTTAATGAAAGAATTAAACTTTTAAAAGATCATCCTATAGAAAATATACTAGGAGATATGCAATCTATTGTTACAACTAGAAATCAATTAAGTAAAATGAGCAATGTAGCCTTTACATCAACTATTGAACCCAAAAATCCAAAAGAAGCATCAACTAATGATTCATAGATTTTGGCAATGCAAGAAGAACTAAATCAATTTACTAGAAATAATGTTTGGGAACTTGTTCCTAGACCTGAAAATAAATTTATAATTGGAACTAAATGGGTTTATAAAAATAAAATGACTGAACAAGGAGAGGTTGTTAGAAATAAAGCCTGGTTAGTCGCTCAAGGTTATTGTCAAGAAGAAGAAATAGATTTTGATGAAACCTTTGCTCCCGTAGCAAGATTAGAAGCCATTAGGATTCTACTTGCTTTGGAAAATCATAATAATTTCAAATTATTTCAAATGGATGTTAAAAGTGCCTTTTTAAATGGATTTGTAAAAGAGGAAGTATATGTTGTACAACTACCACTTTTTGAAAATGAAAAATTACCAAATCATGTTTACAAACTTAAGAAAGCTCTATATGGTCTAAAACAAGCTCCTAGAGCCTGGTATGATAGACTAAATCTTACTTATTACAATCAAACTTTGAAATTGGTAAAGTATATAATACTCTTTTTATTCAAAGAAATAAAAATGACATTCAACTAGTACAAGTCTACGTAGATGACATCATTTTCGGATCAACTAATTTTGAAATGAATAAAGAATTTTCTGAAATAATAACAAAAGAGTTTGAGATGAGTCATATGGGTGAATTTAACTTCTTTTTAGGATTACAAATAAAACAAGTAGATAACGATATCTTTATTAGTCAAAAAAATAAGCTAAAGACCTAGGTAGTAAATTTGGTTTGACTACTGCAAGTGGAAAACCTACTCCCATGGCAACCAATGAGTACCTAAGTAAAGAAGATCTCTCGAAAGACGTAGATCAAAAATTATATAGAGGAATGATTGGATCACTACTCTATGTCACTTCTAGTAGACCTGATATCATGCATAGTGTTTGTCTCTATGCATGATATCAATCCCAGCCTAAAGAGACCAACTTAAAAGCCGTAAAATGTATCATAAGATATGTTAAACACACCTTTGATTACGGCTTATTCTATCCTAAAAATGATTATTTTGACTTAATATCTTACTGTGATGCTGATTATCTGGTTATGAATCAGACCGAAAAAGTACAAGTGGAACTTGTCACTTTTTAGGGGCATTCTCTGATTTCCTGGTTTACTAAAAAGCAAACCACAGTTTCTTTATCAATAACTGAAGCAGAGTATATTTCTGATGCTTTGGCTTGTTCTCAAGTAATATATATGCAAAAAACTTTAAAAGATTTTGGTTTAAATATCTCAAAATCTCTGATTTATTGTGACAATGCTAGTGCAATAAATTTATCCAAAAATACTACTCATCATGCTCGAACTAAATATATTGATATCAGACATCATTTTCTCAGAGATAATATAAGTAAAGAAGTAATTACTCTCGATTATATCAATTCTGAGAATCAAATTGCTGATATCTTAACAAAACCTTTAAATGAATCTATATTTACTAAACTAAAAAGAGAATTAGGTATTTGTTCAATAACTGAAATATAAAATATAAATAACAAATTATAATTAGAAATTAAATCAAAATAAATCAAATAGTAAAAATATCAAGCACCATGTCGACAACCCCCTCCTACCCATGTCGACATACAAAGATTTTTTTTTTTTGAAATTTTCCCACCAAAATTCAAATAAGCGTTTATATATTCCTCTTATTTCAAAATTTTGATCATTCTTTCCGTTCTCACTCTATTCTAACTTCTGAAATCAATAAAATAATGGCCTCCTCTTCCAAACCAAAAAAAATCAATATTTTTTGTTCCCTTCTCCTTCTACTGGACCATTTCAACGAACTACGCTCGCACGAGTGATAAAAATGGAGGATTCCTTGAAGGTGCACTACAACTAATGACTGAAATTCAAGTGGTGCAACTTAGAATGGCCAAAGAACAAGAACAGCAAGGCAAAATCCTTAGAAATTTGCAAAAGTTTCTAATGGACAATCACGCTTATCCGATCTTGATTGATGAAATCTTCAGGAGATCTAGTGCAAGAGGACAGCGAGGAAGAAGAAGAAGTAGCCTTCATGGAAGAAGAGCATGCTGAAGATGACGACAAATTCGTTTGCGTTGGCGAAGTGTGCTTTGACAAGGATGGAAATCTAGTCGAACAACGTGAAAATTTCTGTTTCTACCACCCAAATTGTTCGGTTCATAGATCTTCCATTTTCAAAGACACATATTAGTTTATTTTCTCTCTTTCCTAGTGTTGTATATTCTTTCTTACGTTCTCTATGAAAATGTAAATAAAACAATATATAATTAATAAATAATTTGTGTTCTTATATTTGATTTTTCACTATTATAGGTATTATCGTATATGGAATCTTAGTTAGGATAGTTAGTAAATTAGGATTAAGTTTTAGTTTTAGAATCAAATGTTGATTATTTATGATAACACTATCATTATAATCACCATAGAGTATTAGGTTAAGGGAGAGTTATATAGTTTGGAGTTAGTTTTTGTTGATGACAAAGGGGAAGAAGTATAAAATAGGATAGTTTGGCATAGATTAAAGGGGAGTTATTAGGATAGAAGTAATATTTTATAAACAAAGGTTGTCATCATCAAAAAGGGGGTGATTGTTAGTCCTTGAGATGATGGTTTTGATGACAACAACCTTAGAATAAGATTATAAAATATAAATACTAACATTATAGTTTAGATATATATGTATATGAAGGATTTAACCATGCAGGTATCAAGAATAAAGACTGTACAGTATAGAGATTCAAGATATCAAGATTGAAGACTCATGAGTATCAAGATTATCAAGAGTTCTAGATTTTAATAATAAGTAGTTTAATTGAGAATTTTGTTAAAACTCCTAGAAAAGCAGTGGCATCTTAAAATCCAATTTACTCGTGGAATGAAATCCACTTCGAGCTTGTTAAAGGGATTGAACCCTAAGTAGGATGGAACCTACAAAAAATCTAGTAGAACATTGTTTTGTATCCACTAACTTTTATTCAAATGTTTTTTATAATTATATCTTGTTTACAAAATGATTTCAAAACCTTCCTTTTAAAAGAATCAAAAACATTATCCTAGTTTTAAATATTTTTAGCCTCATAATAATCTTTATTTTCGAAATCAAATTATCCTTGGTTTTAAACTATCTTTTAATAATAATAATATATTTAACTTTTAATATTTTCAATTAGATTTAAATTATACTAAAATTATGTATGTATATATATATATATCAAAATATTATTCTCTATATTTACTTATTTATTTTAACTATAGTTAAATATATTTATAACGTTTAAAATAGTTTTAATACAAGATAAAAGTTATTTTCAAAGAAAAGCAAATTACCAAAAATACCTTAGGCATGTCGACATCCTCAAGTACCCCTTGTCGACATGGTAGCAATTTATTTCAAAAATTTGAATTTCAAAGGAAGTGTCTATTCGTCATATCCTTTCACGAATGGACGTGGCTGTTGTTCTATTTTTGAACGAATTTGTATTCATATTTTCTCCGATTTCACTCCTCTTCTTCTTTTGCATTTCTTTATACACATTTTTACCATTACTCTGTCGAAATCAACATTGAATCTAACTAGATCATCTTTGATTTGATTCTCTATCACTATCTCAACAAGATTTCAGTGCTATTCAGAGTTATAGGCTTCTTTGTAACAAACTAAGCGAGAAAAGGTGTGATTGTAGCCTGTGAAATCAATTAAGTGAGAAAAGGTGTGATTGTAGCCTTGGAAATTAATTGGGTTAACTTGTTGCCCATGAAATCAAGTATCTCTACCCAGAGGATTGTGAATCTAGAGTGTGTACCTCATGGCCTTGAAATCGAGGGTGTAATTGTACAATTGCTTTTGAAAGGAAATCTGTACTTGTGTGCGAGGCTGGTTGTAGGGTAACTCCGAACCAGTATAAAATCCGGTGTGTTCTTTTCTTTATTGCTTTTACTTTATTTCTGCATCTGTGTTTGTTTCTATGATCATATCTGTGTCTGAATATTGCATACATTTGTGTTCAATTTAACAAAAACTCAAAAAGATTTATTAATTCCTTAAAATACAATTCACCCCCCCTCTAGTGTTAATCCTAGCCTTAAGATCGTATTTCGCATTTCTCACACTATCCGCTGTGTATGCTTTGTTGCAAATTCAGTTTCTATATGGACTAGTTATCATAACTGTCCAGTGTTGTGTTTTGTTGGTGTTGTACGCTGATGATGTAATGTGTAAAGAGATATAGTTCTTTTGTTTGAAGATTTGTCATTTATCTATTATATATTATTCCGCTGCGATGGTGAGATTCTAATATTGTTTATATTTCTTCTTCTACCTCCTTCTTCTTTAACCCTAACGGTCTGTTTTTCCGGCATTCGATTAATACAGTGGACGTATTGACGTCGATTTTCGAGCATCGAAAAATCGAATCGTTACAACAGTTGCCATTATATAATATTCTTTCAAATTGGGGTTTTAATACAGTTGGCAATAAATTAGTATACCAAGTTGGTATCATCAAAAAATGTCGGTTTCTGACCATAAATAATATCAAAAGTAAATTAAAAAATAAATTGGTGGATAACAACTGTCAAACTGAAATTAATAAGGTTTACATGTCAGATGAATTAGGAAACTTATCTTATGTAACGACCCATAATTTTCGATATTTAGAATTTGTTGATTTATTAAGATTTTGGTAATTAAATCAGAAATTGATAAAAATTTGTAATTTGTTAATGAATTAATAACGGTAGTGAAATGTAAGAATGTTAATGCAAGTCAATAAATAACTTAATTTAGTGCAATCCCAATTAATTGGAACAATTGTAAGGCTATAATTGATTGTAAATAGTAAATTAGAAAATAAATTCAGAGTTATATAAATTGATGAAATAATGCACAATAAATTGAAATTTGATAAAATCAATGTTAGATAAGTAATTATAATATTTGTTATTTGATAATAAAGTATGAATGAGATTTAATTTAGGCAAATTGGGATATTTTTAATTGTTTACCCATTTATTTAATCTATTGAAATTGATCTAAATCCATTGTAATTAAACGTGATTAATTATTAAGTTAATATGAATTTAGCTGATGACTATAAACCATTAGGGCAATTGGATATATAGTAGTGTTAAAGTTATCCATAAGATAATGGTTGATTTAATAAAAAGAATGGGAATCAAGGTTTATTGATTTAAATTTAACAAATTGGATTAATTAAAAATAAATGAAATTTAATATTTAAATATTACAAAATGGGAATTAAGATGAAATTGGGGAATATTAATGTACCAATATATAAACCAATGTTAGTTAAATCCTTATTGTAAGAAAAGACTTGAATAATAAGGTTTAAAAATTTGATAAATGGATTTTGGAGTTTTAATTTATAGTTTTTGAATTTAATGAAATTGAAAAATAACACTGAGATTGATGAGTTAATCAACTTTAAATCGACATCTAAATTTGTTTAAATTATTGTAAATAATTAAGAAATCTAAAATTATAGAAATTGAGATCTATTAACTTTGAATTGAAGACATGATTTAATTAATTTAATATTAATTTATTTAATTAATTAAAAAAATAACCATTTTGGCCACCGACTCGGATTCCGACGAAACCAGTTTCATCGGATCCGTAACGGTGAATTATTATAGGATTTCAAGTTTCGTAACGATCGACGTGTCGTTTGATCGTACAGGCTCGAAACGCTTAGAAATCAATGAAATTGAAATCAATTTGAAATAACTTGATTTTAGCATAACTTCTTCATATGATGGAATTAGGACTTGAAACCTGTTCCGTTGATTTTAAAATATTTTAAAACATCTATTTTGATATATGGATTAATCCAATTTCGTTCCGAAGTCAGAACAGGCTTTTCGGGTCATTTTCGTTCGATTTTTTCAAACCAATCAAGCCCATTTTCTTCTATTTTTTTCTACCTATATATTTGTCGTTATAAACCCTAGCCTTTCTATTTCTCATTTCTGTACGTACATAAATTTATGTTGCTCCTCTTTCCAATGGTTGAAAACCCTAAAACTCCTCAGTTCAATTCTAAAAATCAACTTCAAAAATAGAAACTCCTCAATCTCTATCGAATTATATATCGATTTGAAGCTTTCGACGAGCGCATCTCAGATCTATAATTTGTTTTCCAATTTGTACCTCTGTCTGTTCAGAAATTTAAGAATAATTCTCGACCATCCATTGTGTCGTGAACTACTTTATCTGATCGACGAATCGAAGGTACAGGGGCGCAGAGATCGTCGCGCGCAGTACATCAGCGGTGGTCGTTTAAAGATTTAACGGCTAGATTGATTGATTTAATTCGATTAGGGTTTAACCTAATCGGCGACGGCTGCATCGTTTGTGGACGATGGTGGAGCGTTCTCCGCGCCATTGGGTCGTGAGCTCGTGGTGGCCGCGGTCGGCCTGCTGGTGGCACGCATTGAACGATAGAGGGGCTTCATCGTGTAGCGTGCGTTGCCTGTAGGGTTCGGACGAGCATCTGCTCGAGTTATTCGGTGGTGCATACAGGGAGAAGAGGGGTGACTTGTGGGCAGGTGTGTGGTGCTTCCTTTTGGTTTATTTTTTTATTTTCAATTTTAACGTTCTAACTCGCATAATTTCTACATACGAGGCCCGATCCATGCATGGTATCTTATGCTAGGATCGTATTAAAACTTCGGACATTTTGGCGCTAGTTGGGATGGATTCTAAGATTGTTCAAATTTTGGGTTTAAATTGGATTTAAATTTAGTTTAAATTCAAAAGGTGAGTGTTTTAACCCACTCGCAACTTCTAAAATTTCTTATGTTTGTTAAATTGATTTATGATGTGATTAGAAACTTATTTATGACTATTTGGCATATTTTAACCATCATCTCAGTTAAATTGAATTTATTGAATTAAATTGTTATTTAACTTATTATTGCATATAAATTGCCAGTTAAATTGGTATTTAAATATAAGCTGCCAGTAAATACCTGTTATTTATTATATGTGCTATATGGATGTTATTGATTGAATTGGATGATGATTATGATAAATGTTTGATGATTGATATTGGATGAATGGATGTTGTATTTTATATTGTTATAAACTGCATGTTGTTACGGATTTTTACTTCATTCGGGATTGCGGTTTGAAATGATATACAACAGTATTTATATTTTAAATTACGGATTGAAATGATAATTATCCGTATCACTTGACCATAGGATAGAAAATTATATACAGACACCGCGGTCTATATATAAAATATTTTGAACTGATTTCTATGATTTTGTAAAGAATTATATGGGTTATATAAGTATTAATTTTAGATGTTATATAAATGTTATTTTATTATTGATTTTTAGCTATGTATAACTTTGTTTTGAAATATAAAATAAATTGAATAATAAAGCTTGATTTCTTTTATATAATATGGTTAAGTATCTGTTTAAAATATATTATATATAGAGTTTATAATGACTTAAATAAAATTAAGGTTGGAAGATAAATATGAAATTGATTTGAATCAAATTATTTAAGAATTATACTCGAACAAATTTGATTTGAAATTTAAATAAAATTGAGAGTTTAAGGAGTATGATTTTATAACTTGAATTTGGTTTAGAGTGATCTAAATGAATATCTAGTTGATTTAAATGAATATATCAAGTTAAATAAATTGAAAGAATATCCAGTTATTTGAAGTTTAAAAGTTTTACCTAAATGATATTGGATTTATTAAGTAAACATTTCATATCTAAATAATAGTAATTGAATTTGATATATATGGAATTATCAAAGAATTAGTTTTTAAATGGTGGAATATTTAAAGCTTTGACATACATGGAAATTGAAATGGTTTATTTAGGGGTTCAAAATTGTATTTGGAATTGATTTGTGAAATTGAAGAAGCTATTTTATTATATAAAGTAATTTAATATTTAAGCCATTTAAGTGGTGTAGTTATGTTTCAAAGTTATGAGTTTCAAAGTATTATGATTTGGAAGTGTTATACTCTAAGTGTTTTGATTACGATGTGTTGTAACTTCAAAAGTGCTATGGTTTTGGAAAAAGGATATATATGAAGTAAAAATGATATTATATTAATTTGGGTTTTTATAAAAATGATATCATACTGATTTGGTTTTTAAACGGAAATGATATCGTATTTATATGGGTTTGAAATGGATATTATATTCTGGTTTTGAAGTATAATTATTTTGAAATGACCGCGGTGTTATAATAACGTTTGGTTGTTAAAGAGACCAGGATCAGAAGTTGTCTTACTCTCTGCCAACTCCAAAAACCACTTTAACAACCGTGTACACAGTGGAGATTTCAGAATGAAGTAGGATGGTGGCGTCGTTTCCTTTGAGGTATATGCATGGACCTGACTCCCGTGAGTTGGCATAAGGTGGATAAAACAGGAGCGATTGACGGGCTAAGAAGGTAGCACCTTTTTTCGGACACACTCCTTCGATACCATTCTATTACTTTGTGATTGATTTGGTCCCTTTTGATTCTGGGGGTGTGGCTCGAGGTGTACGGTAGTAGCTGCTACGCGATACCACCGGTCCGGAAGCGTAACTGTTATATCTACCATGGCATTGCCTAGTTGTTTTGTGTCACCTACCCTAGCGCACCTTGTACGGGTTTGGTTTTCTCCCATAGCCCTTGGAGTATTTAGGGTAGTCTCCCGATCTGGAGATGCGTTGATACTAGATGGACTACTGGGACTATTACGTGTTAAGGGCCACTACGCTATTTAAAAGTAAGTTTATTTTACTATTAGACATTATTATAATAGCGAAATATTACTACATAGTAAATGGTTTAACGGATCCTTAGAAGATGTCAACCCCGAGCATCTCTTAAGTTACTGCACTCACGTTTGACACTGGATATGAGATGTCAAATCTCGTAAACATCTCTGACGCTGTTCCACTCATATTTATTCCTGTTGATTTAACTCACATAAGATCTTTTAGTTCTCACTCGAGTGTTTTGTCTTTTCAATTCGCTCGGGTCAGCCTGAGCATTTCGGGATTGGAAGAACTTACTTCTGGAGGAACGAAGACGAAGATCGTATTACTATTACATTCATACTGTTCCGCTGCATTATTTAATATTCTCTGGTATGTGTAACTCTGATATGTGTTGTATATGTATAATCAAATGTTTTGTAAAACAACTCCTTGAACTGTTATTTGATTATTATATTATGTCATTCCGTTGTGAGATTCTTTTTTTTTTAATTTCTTTCTCTGGTATTCTTATTCACCCCTATAACGATTCGTCCTTTTGTACGGTTTGAGTCTGATGTGTGTGGTTTATGGTCGATTTAAAACATACAAAAAGGCGGGATGTCACATCTGGTATTAGAGCTTTGGTTTAGCGATAAACCTTAGCTTTGTGGGGTCTGACTCTTTATTAATAGGGTAGTAATACGCTATGACGAGTCGCTGAGCATATATATATGAGAGAGTGCATTAGTTAGTGTTATAAAAAGGTTTTAATACTGTGTTAATTTGTTTCGTTTTATATTTATGAATTCTGGTTGGTGCATAGAACGCTATGACATCAATAGGGATTTCTAAACACTTAATAAGATAGACCGACACAATATTTGTTTTGAAATATAGGTAAACGAAATAATTTTGCATACTATATTTCTGTATATATAAAGAAATAAATTTTATAAAAGTTATATTTGGTTGCAATATATTGGTTGTTAGGTAGTGAAATTTATATATATTGATTGAAAACAAAATTTGAAGAAAATAAAATAAATTTGGAAATTTTAGAACTTAAGTTCCTGGGTTTTGAAAATTTCTTTCGAATGATTTTCGGATATAATAATAATATTGTTAGAAGTATTTTCTGATATAAATATTTCAGTATAATTTGAAAGAATTGTTTTATAGAAACTCTGGAAAGAAGTAAGTCATGTACTCCCCTCTCTGTCGCTGGAAATAATTTCGGTGATGAGTGCACACATCATCGACATTTATTTTCGAGTTTTGAAGTGGGAAATCCACTGTAGTAGTGTTACTACAGAATTATTTTGATAAACAAATATAAATTTCAAATTGTTTTAAATATAGTTGGATATGTAATTGTAAGTGTATACATATATTATTATTTTTAAAACGATTTGAAATTTAACCCGGTATTTAGTTCTTAAGTTTCTGTTAATTTATAGTTTTAATATCGTAGTGAAATGGAATGTAACTAATTTATAATCTATAAAAGCAAAGGATATGATTATTGAACATTTGATTAATTAAAAGAAATAAGATAAACTTGTGTAATTTTCAATTGCATTCTTAAAAACATACATATAACTTACCAAGAGATTAAAAAATTTGAAGTGTTTAATAAGAAAATGTAATGGAAAATTGGACAAGAAAAAATTATATAATGAAAGTGTTCAATGAATCACTTTAATAAATAAGAATTTGATGTTGTAGTTGTTATAAACGTGAGTATATTTGAAATGCTACTAATTAAATATAATAGAAAGGTTACAAAGAAATGATAATAAATTTAAGTAAATGTTGAGGTTATTTATAATAAAAAAATAAGTAGAAAGATGAATACTGTAAATAAATGAAATTAAGCAGTGAACAAATGAATGTAATACAATAAAAAGAAAATTTACATGATACGAATAAATGAAAATAAATGGAGAATTGTAAGATGTTAAGTGTAAATTAAAAGATAAATCATTATACGAATGAAAAGGAAATCAAACAAAAAATGTTATGAAATGAAACTGATAAAAATGAACTTGATCTATTGTTTGGAATTGTTGTTGGTTTGGTTTATGGTTGGTCGGGCAAGGATGCTTTAAAATTGTTTGGATGAATGAATAATCTATTTAGTTTGATATAAGACTGTTGAGTAAATGGTGCACTTAGTAGTTTATTTTTCATTCTGTAAAATTTCAAGTTTTGAATCCGAACAACTATTTGTTTTTTTTGACATAAATGGCTAATTGATTGCGTTGATTTTTCATGATGACTGTATATGGTTGCAAGTGATTGTTATTTATATTGATTGCTTGTGAGTGGTTGAAATAACTTTAAATGTTTCATTCTATAATTATTAACCTTTTTTAGACTATATAAGTGAAATACAGGTTATGGAAACAATTGCTACTGCTTTTGGTTTCGTAAATAAGCGTTATTGCCCGACAAATAGGTACGTTTTCAGATTACGGTTTATAGTGTTATTATATTGTTTTCCCGTGTTGGGATATATATTATTTTGGAAAATATATGTTATAATTGTTATATTTGATATCGTATTTTCTCCCGAGCCATTCCGTACAAAGGAGTCTGCCGAAATTTTCCGTAAATTTTAGACATAGAAAATTTTGAAAAATGTTTCAAACTTTATTAATTTAAGTATAAAAAGATTTAATGGTTATAAATTGATATATTTTATTTAAAATATTAAATTTTGTAAATTTATTTGTTTATAAAATTAATACTTTGAATAAGAAATAATATGTATTGACTACTTAATTCCTTCTTTTCCCCTTCACTTTCCTTTTCGAGGACGAAAAGTTTTGAGTGGGGGAGAGTGTAACGACCCATAATTTTCGATGTCTAGAATTTATTGATTTATTAAGATTTTGGTAATTAAATCAGAAATTGACAAAAATTTGTAATTTATTAATGAATTAATAACGGTAGTGAAATGTAAGAATGTTAATGAAAGTCAATAAATAACTAAATTTAGCGCAATCTCGATTAATTGAAACAATTGTAAGGCTATAATTGATTGTAAATAGTAAATTAGAAAATAAATTCAAAGTTATATAAATTGATGAAATAATGCGCAATAGACTGAAATTTAATAAAATCAATGTTAGATAAGTAATTATAATATTTTTTATTTGATAATAAAGTATGGATGAGATTTAATTTAGGAAAATTGGGATATTACTAATTGTTTACCCTTTTATTTAATCTATTGGATTTGATCTAAATCCATTGCAATTAAACGTAATTAATTACTAAGTTAATATGAATTTAGCTGATGACTATAAACCATTAGAGCAATTAGATATATAGTAGTGTTAAAGTTATCCATAAGATAATGGTTGATTTAATAAAAAGAATAGGAATCAAGGCTTATTAATTTAAATTTAATAAATTGGATTAATTAAAAATTAAATGAAATTTAATATTTAAATATTATGTAAATGGGAATTAAGATGAAATTGGGGAATATTATTGTACCAAGATATAAACCAATGTTAGTTAAATCCTTATTGTAATAAAAGACTTGATAACAAGATTTAAAATTTTAATAACCGGATTTTGGAGTTTTAATTTATAGTTTTTGAATTTAATGAAATTGAAAAATAACACTAAGATTGATGAGTTAATCAACTTTAAATTGACATCTAATTTTTTTTAAATTGTTGTAAATAATTAAGAAATCTAAAATGATAGAAATTGTGAACTATTAACTTTGAATTGAAGACTTGATTTAATTAGTTTAATATTAATTTATTTAATATTAATTTATTTAATTAATTAGAAAACAACCATTTTGGCCACCGACTCGGATTTTGACGAACCAGTTTCTCGGATCCGTAACGGTGAATTATTGTAGGATTTCAAGTTTCGTAACGATTGGACTTGTCATTTGATCGTACGGGCTCGTAACGCTTAGAAATCAATGGAATTGAAATCAATTTGAAATAACTTGATTTTAGCATAACTTCTTCATACGATGGAATTAGAACATGAAACCTGTTCCATTAATTTAAAAATATTTTAAAACATCTATTTTGATATATGGATTAAACCAATTTCGTTCCCAAGTCAGAACAAGCTTTTCGGGTCATTATCGTTCGATTTTTCCAAACCAATCAAACCCATTTGCTTCTATTTTGTTCTTCCTATATATATGTTGTTATAATAGCCTTTCTATTTCTCATTTCTGTATGTACATAAATTTCTGTTGCTCCTCTTTCCAATGGCTGAAAACCCTAAAACTCCTCAGTTCAATTCCAATTCAAAAATCAACTTCAAAATTAGAAAAGCTCCTCAATATATATCGAATTATATATAGATTTGAAGCTATCGACGAGTGCATCTCAGATCTTTAATTCGTTTTCCAATCTGAACCTCTATCTATTTAGAAATTTAAGAATGATTCTCGACCATTCATTGTGTTGCAAAAAACTTTGTCTGATCGACGAATCGAAGGTACGGGGTCGCAAAGATCATTGCACGCAGTGCATCAGCGATGGTCGTTGGGAGATTTAACGGCTAGATTGATCGATTTAATTCGATTAGGGATTAACCTAACTGGTGGCGGCTGCGTCGTTTATGGCCGATGGTGGAGCTTTCGCCGCGCCATTGGGTTATGAGCTCATGGTGGCAGGCGGTCGGCCTGCTGGTGGCACGAGTTGAACGATAGGGGCGGCTTCATCGTGTAGCGTGCGTTGCTTATAGGGTTCGAGCGAGCATCTGCTCGAGTTATTCGATGGTGCGTACAGGGAGAAGAGGGGTGATGTGTAGGCAGGTGTGTGGTGCTCCCTTTTGGTTTATTTTATTTTTTTATTTATTTTTGATTTTAACGTTCTAACTCACATAATTTCTGCATACGAGGTCCGATTCATACACAGTTTCTTGTGCTAGGATCATTTTAAAATTTCAGACATTTTGGCGCTGGTTGGGATGGATTCTACGACTGTTCAAATTTTGGGTTTAAATTGGATTTAAATTCAATTTAAATTCAAAAGGTGAGTGTTTTAACCCACTCACAACTTCTAAAATTCTTATGTTTGTTAAATTCATTTATGATATGATTAGAAACTTATTTATGACTGTTTGGCATATTTTAATCATCGTCTCGGTTAAATTGAATTTATTGAATTAAATTTTTATTTAATTTATTATTTCATATAAACCGCCAGTTAAATTGTTATTTAAATATAAACTGCCAGTAAATACCAGTTATTTATTATCTTTGCTATATGAATGTTATTGATTGAATTGGATGATGATTGTGATAAATGTATGATGATTGATATTGGATGCATGGATGTTGTATTTTATATTGTTATAAACTGCAAGTTGTTATGGATTTTTACTTGATTCGGGATTGCGGTTTGAAATGATATACAACCGTATCTATATTTGAAATTCAGGATTGCGGTTTTCAAATGGATATTATATTCTGGTTTTGAAGTATAATTATTTTGAAAAGACCGCGGTGATATAATAACGTTTGGTTGTTAAAGAGACCAGGATCGGAAGTTGTCATACTCTCTGCCAACTCCATAAACCACTTTAAAAACCGTGTAAGCGGTGGAGATTCCAGAATGAAGTAGGATGCTGGCGGCGTTTCCTTTGAGGTATATGCGTGGACCCGACTTCCATGAGTTGGCATAAGATGGCTAAAACAGGAGCGATTGATGGGCTAAGAAGGTAGCACCTTTTTTCGGACACACTCCTTCTATACCATTCTATTACTTTGTGATTAATTTGGTCCCTTTTGATTTTGGGGGTGTGGCTCGAGGTGGATGGTAGTAGCTGCTACGCGTTACCACTGTCCGAAAGCGTAATTGGTATATCTATCATGACATTGCCTAGTTGTGCTGTGTCACCTACCCTAGCACGCCTTGTACGAGTTTGGTTTTCTCTCATAGCCCGTGGAGTATTTAGGGTAGTCTCCCGATCTGGAGATGCGCTGATACTGGATGGACTGCTGCGACTATTACGTGTTAAGGGCTATATGGGTAACCCCTTAATGGTATTTAAAAGTAAGTTTATTTTACTATTAGATATTATTATAATAGCGAAATATTACTACACAGTAAATACTTTAACGGATCCTTAGGAGATGTGAACCCCAACCATTTCTTAAGTTACTGCACTCACGTTTGACAGTGGATAAAAGATGTCAAATCCCGTAAACAACTCCGACGCCGTTCCACTCATATTTATTCCTGTTGATCTAACTCACATAATATCTTTTAGTTCTGACTTGAGTGTTTTGTCTTTTCAATTCACTCGGGTAAGCCTGAGCATTTCAGGATTGGAAGAACTTACTTCTAGAGGACGGAGACGAAGATTGTGTTACTATTATTTATTATATTATTCCACTACATTCATACTGTTCCGCTGCATTATTTAATATTCTCTGGTATGTGTTACTCTGATATGTATTGTATATGTATAATCAAATGTTTTGTAAAACAGTTTCATGAACTGTTATTTGATTATTGTATTTAGTCATTCCGCTGTGAGATTCTGTTTTTTTTTATTTCTTTCTCTGCTTTCTTATTCATCCCAATAACGATTCGCCCTTTTGTATGGTTTGAGTCAGATGTGTGTGGTTCATCATCGATTTAAAACGTACAAAAAGGCAGGATGTTACATCTTAACTGATTTAATGGAGCAATGTCAAATGTGTATCTTCAATATAGAAGCATTTTTAGAAAATCAATTCATTTACAATGGATCAAAATAGAAAGAAATATAATATTAAAATTGAAAAAAGGGAAACCAAACCTGAAAGCAATTGTTCAAGATTTTTAACTGCAACAAAGAGGGAAAATTACTAAGTGCAGGTAAATATTGAAAATGAGTACAAGAGAATGCTACGCACAATATAAGAATATTTGTTAATAATATGTTAATCAAAGACACAACACAAAGAAGTATAATCTGCTTATAACTCAAAATTAATCAATGGTTTTACTTTTCTTTTCTACAATTTCGCTATAGCTTTGTTCAACTTAGGGAAGGAATTCCTCAAATGTATGCTTTCATGTCTGTTATAAAATAAAGAAATAAAAAATTAATTACTTACTTATATATACTGCTTTGGATATTTGCTTATGCTTAAGCAGCTAATTTAGAGCAGAAAAGGAAACATCCAAAGCGAGAAATGCTCACCTAATAATTGACATCAATGAGTAAGAATTTTAGTACTCTTATAAGTTTGTGACAACATAAAAAGATCAATTAATTTGATAGTATTAATTGTATTGTAATGCATGAGTCAATATAGCAAAGACATTTATAATTAATTAACTTTTATGTTGTTGATGAAAAAGTTATTAGGCTTTATAATAAATATAAAAGGGAAAATGAATAACTAATGGCTACAAAAATGACTCGTTATAGCATGAGTCGTTATAGCCAAGCTTTAGTAATTCTCCATAAGCTACAGATATGCCCATCTTTTTCTGTAACCGGTTGATAAGTTTGGAACACAATGGCGGAAAAGAATCAATTTACTATGTAATTATGGAATTTTTAACATATTTGTAACATAAAAAATAACACATCAAACGTTTATATTTCTTAAAACATTATTTATTTACAATTGTTAGATGCTAAATGAATACGAAAATTTATATTACTTTGTGTTATTATGTTCACATGCTTCAATAGTATTTGATTGAAAAGCATTGAAAGAATTCTTATTAAAGGATGGACAGAAAAATATCAAAGCTAGGAGTGCAAGCATATCTCAAGGGGAAAGATTTTTACATCTTTCGGTTTGATATAGCTGATGAAGCAGCTTCGGTGACTGATCATCCATTCAAAATGAGCACAACGTTTCTTTTTGGAAATGAGGGTACAGGGCTATCACAAAAGGTACTGGAGACATGTGATTACTTTGTGTATATTGTGCAATATGGTTTTGCTACCGCTTCATTGAATGACAACCACATCAATTGTTCTACATCAATTTGGAGTATGTGCCGATTTCCAGAAAGAAGTCGCGAGGGGAACAAATTTGATGTAAAAAAGAGGCCTATAAAGCAAGGTGTTCTATTTTTTGAGTTCAGGCTTTAATAGAGGCATGTAGTATTATTCCATCTTTGAAATTCAAATTTTGTGGTTAAATATCATTCATATGAGTCAAAAATATTACTTAATTTTTTTTCCAACATGCAGCTGTATTTTTTCAATATATGTTATTTATTTCGTCTTAAATGATTATTTTACTTCAAACTGACTGTATATACTATGTTCAGTCAAACTCATAAACTGAATCTTTATACAGTTTTAACCTGTATTTTTTTTAATTTGAGGAACTTTCTACACAGTAGATGGATATATGAATCATTCTTCCTATGAATGTTAATATTTATACCGGAAATGACTTTCTTCTTCCAAATTTTTAATAATTTGTATTAATGATTTGTCTTTAAAAAATCACATTATAACAAAATTTTAAATGTCCAATTTCTGTTTAATTATTTTAGTTTAGGAACAACTTTTTAATTTAAGGGAATTGAAATAAAAATTGAATAATTATATTTTATAGTAACATTTTTATTGATATTGAAAGTGGATATATATTGGTATGAATTCAATTTGTTATTACTATTATTACAAATCCTTCTGACTGTACTTGCATGTTGTTACTACAATGACAAAGTGTGGATTCTCAGTTATGTCCCAAAACTCTCTTTGCTGTCTGCTGCAAATAGTTAATACATATTCATTAATCTAATATTAGGAAGTTATATGAACGTTATTCGAGTTAACGTTGTTAGATTTATGCATAATCCTGTAACATTATGCGGGCTACTGTCCTATTTATGTCTAACCAACATGTACATAACCACGAGATGATCACTTGCTATATTTACCCTACATGTGTGTACAGTTAAGTCGAGTTTTTTAAACAGTTGAGTAGTTTCTTTGAGACAGCGATGGTATATGACAAAGGTCCAAAATTTTAAGTTACTATATTTTCACATCCTTTTTAACCTCTACATTATACTGACCCCGTATTTTACATACTACTGACTGAAAAACAAAGTACATAACGTTTTCTTTCTATCATATCAGTTGTTTACTAGCCGTGTTAATTTTTTTTAACTGTACCTGCCTTACTTTCTTTTTTAAAACATATTTTTGTATTCTTGATATCTACATTCTAACCCTGTTATCCTATCGTTAAAACAACTGAAATGCTCATTTTAAGTACGTACCATGAACTCATACATGTATATTTAATGAAATGACGAATTTTGAAGTACATACTAACGACTTTAAAAAAAATACTTAATTTCCTAAACTTCAAGTTTTTCATATTGATGAGCTAAAACTTGGGAAAGAATACTATTGCATTATCATTAACCTACCTTTAATATAATAATAATACTTGGAATGTCAACTTACATGAGTTCAAATGACTTAAAATCGTGCTCATGGTAAGAATTATTGAACCAGACTGTCTGTTACGTATTTCTTTAGGTGATATCAGAATGAAATATTTGCTCAGAGATCCACTCAATCAGTGAGTGGTTAAATATCTGCATCTTTCAATTTTGTTAATTTTTCAAACTAATTTGGAGCGTGAATTAGTTAGTGGATCAAATGTCTTAACAAGCATATAAAGAAATTATACTACAAGTTTAAATTAAATTTCCTCACACACCTACATCTCTAGAATTTCTTTACACATTCAGTTACCCAGGGTTAGCTTATTGACTTGAATGCCTACATATCTATATCCTTTAGTACTGCTATATATGATTAAAGTAAAGGTCAAAGATTACATTTATTAGTTACAAAAATAATTTTGCTGCTGAATATTAGTATGTTTCCCCTCCTAACTTTTTGTGTGACTGTGTTATTTCAAAACTATTTTACAGTACGGAATTTAACCATGATCTAAAATCTGGGTTCATGATTAACTTTACAAAAAAGAAGTTAACCTTAAGTTAGTAGATATATTTCAAATAAATATACTATTAGTTTTCTACATTTTCTTAATCCTAGTTTTATTTTTCCTGCCTCCATATTTTCCTTGTGAACAACTAAGTTGGATTATGGACCTTGGGAATAGCTAAACTGCACTGTGCACTGTTGTTGCTAGCTCAACAATATCTTATTTTACGTACTATATGACAGACATGATAACTTTATATTCACCGTAAAGTTAGCTAATAGAACTGCAGGTAGGAAGTGAAGTAGTTATAGTTTCGACCTCAAGTAGCATACATCTGAAATCAAAGCAGAATTCAAGCACAAGGTGAATGGGTCACGAGAGAATAGAAAACGTAACATGACATATTTGACAATTTAAAAGGAAGTTTATGGAAACAAAACATCAGCATTATTAAGGTAGAATCAATTCTTTGAAGTTGGATTATAAAAGTAAATACCAGTACCTTTCTAAATATGTTGGTTCTACCGAAGATTTTACTTGAGAAGGATTTTCCCTAGAAAATTAAAAGCGCCTCTTGAAGGCTTTTGCCATAGAAAAATTATTTGAAATTTGGGAAAGACGCGGCCGATGGAAATGGGAAGCGTGATAAGTGTTGTGAGACGAGATGTTTAATGTTTTCCATCTTTATCCTTTTCTTTTTATTTTACTTTCATTTTTACCAAATGTTGCAACGGTTTGATGGCGAACAAATGAATTTTTTTCGCTTGAGAATATATTGCTCTTTTACTAATGGCTTTAAAAAAAACCTAACGGAGTTTAAATTTTATTATTTTATAACGGCATCTGAAAGTTAGCAATCAAGAAATACTTCTATTAGGAATTCCATGTTTTGGTGTAGTGGGAAGTAAATAAAATTTCCATGAATTAATAGAAGTGAATAAATTGATTTTTAATCAATTTAGAATGAATATTAATTTCTTTAGCATAAATGTAAATTAAATAGCAATTTGGTTGTAAATCATTCCGGATTAAATGAGACGATATATGGATTGATTGAAGGTAATCTAATTGATGTTGGAACCATAAAATTTCTTATAAATATATGGTTGGCATGTTGCTTATGAAATAATGTGTTTAAATTGTTAAAATGTTATTAAATTTAATATATTTGGTACTTACGTGTTTAAATTGAGTAATTACAGGTACCTGAAGGCCGTTTGGCTAGACTTTGGTCGTGCTAATTGCAAAATAAATAAGACGCTTACTTATAAATGCTAAATAAAGGTATGCCTACACAATAAAAAAAATGAAATTATTGATATTGATATACGTTTTTGTTTTTCCGACCGTGTGGGTCGATGTATATATATTTATCCCTCTTGTCAAATTGCAAAAGCCTTTCCGTACAAACGAGACTCTGCCAAAATAATTTGAAAATTTAGGGTATTAGAAATTTTTTGAACATTTTTGAAATTTTTTTGTTAACGACGAATTGATTTCGAATTGGAATTGAAAATAAAGGATTCTGGAGTTAGAATTTGAAACTAATTGTTTTGGGGGAAACATAGGATTAGAAAAGTGGACATCGAGTTTAACTTAGTGGGTTTTAATAAGCTAATGGGTTTGGAGCATTCTTCTTCTTTAGCAATTTTGGAGATATAATTCTTTTAAGGGGGATTGTAACAACCCAAAATTTTCGACGGTTAATTTGAAATATTTAAATGGTTTTAAATATTGAATTTGAATTATAGGTTGACTTGAATATGGAAATTTGGGTTTTTATTTATAATTATATTCAGAATTTAAATATAGCAATTTATTGGATAATTTAATTATTGAATTTAATAATTGAATATTGGTTAAAATTACTGTATCTTGAGTTTTAAGCTCGATAAAAATAATTTAAAGGCTTGTAAAATTTATATTAATAATAATGTAGATAATAAAAGTTTTAAAATTTGAAACTAAAGGTAATCTGTTTAATTTAAAAATAGCTTGTTCAAATTGACATTTAAAGATAGCCTTTTGTAACGACTCGATATTTTCAACCATTCGCATCCATTATAAGTGAATAGGTAGACACTCATGCCGGAATTGAATTGCTCAAAATACCACGTTGTAAATAAAAATTTGGCAAATCTAAGAATATACGGTAAATAACATCACTGATCACAGACACAGAGTAATAATAATGCAGCCGAAGTAAAAGAATAGTATTTCATGAAGCTACTATATAAAAAATATCAGAGTTACATAAAATACAACAGAAGAAATAAAGTACAAAGGAAGTCTCACTACATAGAAGTCTACTAGTACAAGAGCTGAAAGGAACAACAGACTGCAAAAGATAAAAATAGACAAGCAGATAATTCCAGCGATTCCAATCTCCAGAAAGTGGAAATCCAAATCTGTGAATACTCAGGCTGACCCGAGCGTAAATAAAAATACAAACACTCGAGTCAGGACATACATACTTATACAATGTAAACCAACTCAAGTGAACTGTAGGAAAGGTACAAGTAACTTAGAAGATGCTTGGAACCGCCCATCCTCTAAGGATCCGTTAAACTATTTACTATGTAGTAATATACGCTATATACAGTAGTGTCTTATCGGTAAAGTATAATCATATAGAAAACAGCGTTAAGGGGATGGTGAACCTTAACGCGGTCGGATCTTTAAAACCAAAATCGTAGTGGGCTCAATATAAGGATATGACACGGCACGCGAGGCAATGCCAGGGTGGATACACCGTTTGCACTCCCGGACCGGTGGTGACGGCAAGCCAGCAGCTTCCGCCCACCTCGAGCAAAACCCCCGAATCAAAATGGCGCCACTGTATCGCATCACAAAAGTAATAGAATGGTTTTCGATGGAGCACGCTCGATGAAAGGGTGCGACCCTTTGTGTAGCCCGGTATAGCACATGTTTTAGTCATATATGCCAACTCACGGGAGTTGGGTCCATGTAATATACCTCAAGAACGTCGCCACCATCCTACTACATTCTGGAATCTCCACCGCGTACACAGTTGTTAAAGTGGTTTTCGGTATTAGCCGACTATAAGACAATATCCTATCCCGGTCTCTTTATCAACCAATCGTTATTATAACCCGTGGTTATAACTTTAAAACAATATTTTCATACTTCAAAATAAAATATCATTTCAATCCAAATCTTTATCAAAAGAAAGATTAAATCATTTCTAAACCATTTCAATATATCAACATACCATATCTTTCAAATTCAAATATTTATCAAAATAAATATCAAGTCATTTCAAATCATTTTTAATACATAAATATCATATCTTTCAAACTTCATTTTTGAATCATTTTAATTTCAAAATATCATAACTTTCAAAACTTTATTTCAAATCATTTAATATATATCAAAATATCATATCTTTCAAAAACTTCATTTCAAAACATTTAATATATATCAAAATATCATATCTTCTCAAAACTTCATTTCAAAACATTTAATATATATCAAAATGTCATATCTTTCCAAAGCTTCAGTTTCAAATCATCATTTAAGTTCAAATCCAACTATTCAACTTTAAATACCTTTTAAATTCAAAGATATCATTCATTTATTGTGATTCCAAATCACCTTCTATATAGCTTATATTTTAATCAAAATAATTCATTTAAACCATCTAAAATTTAAGTTTATATACTTTCAAATCAAGTATTCAATTTTCAAAGTTTTAAACCATTATGAGTTCATTTACTAAGTTAAAACCATAAACATTGAAAATTTCAACCTTTTACAGCATTCAGAAAAAGGTGCCGAAAGTTATACTTGAAAACATTTCAATTTAAACCATTTAAAAATTATAAAAATCATATTTTAACATTTAAAGATGTTCATTAAAATACTCTTTTAATTAATGATTTTTATAAAGCAACATTTTATAGTTAAATCAAATTTCACAAATCCACTTAATAAATTCAAGTGTAAACTTTCCTATTTTTTACATTTAACACTTTATTACCATTTACATTTTTCAAATTATCATTTCACAAATTAAACTAAATTCCCAATTTATTTAATTAACTTAAAACTTTAAACAAAACCAAATTCCACATTTTCAAATCAAGTTGTATTTTAAAATTTCACTTTTAAGCATTCATTTACTTAACCAATTTAGTTCATAGAAAAAACAACAATACTTTATTAAATCATTCAAATTCAAATTTAAATCAAATTATCATATTTACCATTTTCAAAATAAGAATAAATTTCCATTTTATTTATATAACTTAAATATCTTTTTTAACCAAAATTCCAAACTTAAGTTATATTTCAATAATCCAATCTAACCGTTCATTAATTACATTTTTAACTCATAGAAAAATCACAATTTCTTTATTTTAAAACATTTTAAAGTCTATTTAAATCAAATTTCATAAATTTATATTTTTAAAATACTTAAAAATATCCAAAAACACTTTATAAAATAACCACGGGTCGGTATATAGTTTTCTAACCTAGGTCAAGTGATACGGATATGTATCATTTCAATCCGCAGTTTAAAAAGAAAAATCCGGGTTTTATCATTTCAAACTCGCAATCCCAAGTTAAATAAATTAATTAAAAACCGTTCAGGCCTATCATTTCAGCCCATAATGATTTTTCCCTATTTTAAAGTCCGTTCGGGTATGTATCATTTCAACCCATAGTGATTTCTAATCTACAGGGAACTTGCAGTGTGATTAACAGATATAAATGAACAGTAACAACATATATAATAACAGATGATATGACATGAAATTTAACAGGTTTAACATCATATATAATTAATCACAGGCATTTATAACATCACATAATAGTTCTACACATTCAAATGATGTCAATTCACATTTTTATAAGTATAAATGTCTGGTGAGATTTACTCACATGTTCAAAGCTGGAGATCGCTGCCAAAGCAAACAACGCAACACAACGAAGGCACAATGACATGGATATGACTTGAGAGTGGAGAGCCAAAGCAATTTGGCTTGTCCAAACATTTACACAAAACAATACAAATATATGTAAGTTTCAACACGATTTAAACATCAAATAACATTAGAATTCAAAGCCCAAAACAACATCGAATGAATTGCACTTGTTCTCAACCCATGTACTTCAGTTAGGCAGTGATTAGGCTCAGCTAACTCATGGAATTGGGTCAGGTTTAGGTGTGCAAGGGTCGGCCTACACATGGGTTTGAAGGTGGGTTTAGTCTAGGTGCATAAAACTAGGCGTACAAGGCTAAAACTATGCAACATACATCATTTGTTGCTCTTGTTTGGTTCGGCCAGAGGCTAGGTGGGCCCAAGCAGTGGCGCAGGTGGTGGTGGGTGATGTGGCAGAGGGTGGAGGTCAGGTCAAAGGTGGTGGTGGTGGAGGTATTGGCGGCTAATGGTGGTAGAAGGAGGAGATGATAAACTAGGCTAGGCTAGTGCAATAGGTGATGGTTTTTGGTGAATTTTGTGGTGGTCCTTGCCATGAATGGTCTCGACCTGAAAGGGAGAGGTAGTAGGATGGGTGATGGTCAGAGGAAAGGGGTGGTAGAGGTCAGGTCAGATCTGGTTAAGGAGGAGCCAAGCTATGAAGGTTTGAACAAGTACAAAATTCAAGATAGAAAAGTAGAAAAACAAAGGAAGAAGAAGATAATTTTTACCTCAACTCCTTCATGCCATGGCCGTATTTTTTAAGATGAGAAATGGATCTGTGATCCACGTGAAAAATTAAGGAGGAAGTCACGGCTAAAAAGAGAAGAAAAAAAACAGTCAAAGAGTAAATGAGGAAACTGTAAAAGAAACGACTTAGGAGGTGAAACGACTTTACGTTTCATAAGCTTTTAAAACCTTCCAAATTTCCTATATATATTTATATACATTTTAAATAACTGAAAATTCTTATCAATTTCAGTCATATTCAAAAATATAACAAGTAAACAAAATATTAATAATTAAATATAAATTAGATATGATTAAAATAAGAAAATAGCACAAAATGAAAACTAGTCTAGAAAATTTGAAATTAAATGGAACAAACTTTGAAAAATGTTATGGACTTGGAAAATATTTAAAAATAATGATAAGAAAACAAAATAAAAATGCCTTCACAAAAAAAAAATTAATTTAATATAATTTAAATGAAGAAAATAGCAAAGAAAAATAGAAACTAGGCTTAATAAATTTAAATAAATTTCAATAGACTTTAGAAAAATTCTATTATCACTTTACAAATATTAAAAGACAAAAATATACTTAAAAACATATTAACACATATTAAAATAAATAATTAAATTTAAAGAAATAGAAAAAGATTTAAAGAAATTGCTTAAAAATCCAAAACGGTGTCCAGAAATTACAAATAAATCACCATTGACTTTGGAAAATTGTTTACTTCATTTAAAAATTATTATAATACAAAAATATGCATACAATAACATATTTACACATATTAGTATGACAAGGAAAATATAATTTATATAATTTAAAATAGACAAAATTGCAAAATAAAACAAATTATACTCAAAATTGAGATGTACATAACTTTCACAGTTTAAGTCCGTTTCCAACGAAACAAAAAGCAGTGTTCAAGTTATTTCATCTATTTTTATAATAAAAGAAAAAATTTAAGATTTAAAATAATTTAAATTTGAAGTTTTAAAAAGTCACAGTTTGAACAGTTTGACCGAAATTCACTTTACAGTAAAATATTCAAATTATACTAGTTTGAACTATAAATCACTTAATAATCATCATTTATATTTAAAAATGAAATGTTTGAAATAAAAATAAATTTAAAATAAATAAAAATAAAATAAAGTCAAATTTAAAATATATAGGCAAAAATCTAGGGTTGTTACACTCTCCCCCACTCAAAACTTTTCGTCCCCGAAAAGGAATGAGGTACGGGAAAGCATAGACAAAGAAAGAGTGAAATCGGGTTAAGATAAGATGACAAGGAGATTGAAATTATACCTGATAACTATTGTTATAGGTAAGTTTAACAAGGTGGAGATGATCTTTCCAAGATTCTCCAAAATCAAGAACACAAGCACGCAAAAATAGATTCAAAATGAGTACCAAAGATTATCAAAGATTATAGAAAGATTTCTAAACAGAAAGATTATAGAAAGATGCTTATACCAGTCTATAGCAAGATAAGGATTATAAGGATAACCAAAAGATAGTTTGAAAAACAAAATAAGGAAATAAATTTGAAAGCATGGAAATTTCAACTTAAATAGAGAATAAATCTTTACACAAGTTAAATAAATCTTAACTATCTCAAATTTCATTATCTTATTATCCAATCATCTTAAATTAACAATTTTTAAAACATGGTTTTGAAAAATAATCATTTTTTTTACACTTACAATGTACTTAATAAATTTTATTCTTCTTTACTCCTAATTAAAATTAAATTTATTCCTCTCAATATATTTATCACTTATGTTAAATATACTTACACTTATTATAACTGCTTTCTTTTATTCTTAGTTCTTTTAAAATTATTTTATATTGTAAACTATTCAATTACCCATTTATTCTATTTACCTCTGTTAATCATTTTATAATTAAAATTTAAGTGTATAACATTTATTATAACTACTCAAATTTTATTAAAACAAATCTTTTTATATTGTATATTATCCAATTACATTGTTAACTTCTGAAATTAAGGTAAGTAATATTTGAATGCAATTGTATTATACAATTAAATCATTTCATGCTTGAATATTCATCCAAGATTTTATTTTCTTTTTATAATTGAAATTATTCTTTAAAATAAAATTTAAGAGTTAAATTTTCAATTTCTTCAACCCATTTAGAGATAAATAAATGTATGTACATAATTTATCAAATCAAATTTAAATCATATATCTATATATATTATAAATCAAGTCATATTTTAGAAATTCAAATCAAATTGATTTCCAAAACAAAGCTGTAGCAAGACTACAAAGCGGTCTCTTCACTTCGAAACTCGAAAATGAATGTCGATGATGCTGCAGTCATCACCGTAGTTATTTTCCAGCGACAAAGAGAAGAGCACTAAATTTTTTAATCTTTTAAAATACTTTCAAAACAAATTTCGATTCAAAAATTCTTTAAATAATATAACCTTTTAAAACTTTAAACACAAGGTTTGAAACCATCGGAAATTAAATTCTCAAATTTCTTGTTCTAAATTCATTTTAGTTCCCAAATCAATTTATAAACAACTATCCATAAATTCATTTATAGAACAATAAATGATAAATTAAGTATTATCACTTCAAATAATCAGTTTAAATTAGTTTATTAAGTTCCATAAATTTACTTATATAACAAAATTTATTTCACTAACCAAATTTTAAAAATAATATTGTGTCAGTTTGTTCTGTCAATGTGTTTTAGAAATCCTATCGATAGCGTTGATCAGACGAATCGATCGGAAACCCAAATCAACATCAACAACTCAAACAACACAATATATAAAACAAAACATAGATTTACAAGTACAATTCAAAATGTTCGAAGATAGGTTGGAAAAAAAAGACAAGATGATTAAATAGAAAAATAGGGAGGTGGATAAGCTTAAATAAATCACGTGCAACCTTAACCGGGTCAACCGTGACTTAAAGAATAAGATCAATGTGGATTTTTCTGGGGTAAATCTACATTCAATCTTAAGAGTTAGAGTTTGGGATAACAAAAGATATTAGCATCTAAACCAAGGATAGATATAAATCTCTGGCGAATCGATGCTAATTGTAGAGGAGTTTCACCCTTTTACAATTCAATTTTAGAGATTGGCGGGGCTGCTAACTCAATGTAAAGATCATTCGAAGCGGAGTTATGGGATATTCCAAAACCAAAAGAAGATGAATAGTGAGGGACACGAATGGATTTTGGAACCGCAGGGAACGTTCCAAAATTCAAAGGAAACCGAATTGAAGAAGAAGGAATTCAAGCTCGAACGAAAGTGATTTTGAAATTAAATCTACTCTATATACTGAGTTTTGCCTAAAACCAGAGCTCTGATACCAACTGTAACGACTCGATATTTTCAACCATTCGCATCCATTATAAGTGTATAGGTAGACACTCATGCCGGAATTGAATTGCTCAAAATACCGCGTTATAAATAAAAATTTGGCAAATCTCAGAATATACAGTAAATAAAATCACAGATCACAGACACAGAGTAATAATAATGCAGCGGAAGTAAAAGAATAGTAGTTCATGAAGCTACTATATAAAAAATATCAGAGTTACATAAAATACAACAGAAGAAATAAACTACAAAGGAAGTCTCACTACATAGAAGTCTACTAATACAAGAGCTGAAAGGAACAACAGACTGCAAAAGATAAAACTAGACAAGCAGATAATCTCCAACGATTCCAATCTCCAGAAAGTGGAAATCCAAATCTGTGAATACTCAGGCTGACCCGAGAGTAAATAAAAATACAAACACTCGAGTCAGGACATACATACTTATACAATGTAAACCAACTCAAGTGAACTGTAGTAAAGGTACAAGTAACTTAGAAGATGCCTGGGACCGCCCATCCTCTAAGGATCCGTTAAACTATTTACTATGTAGTAATATACGCTATATACAATAGTGTCTAATCGGTAAAGTATAATCATATAGAAAATAGCGTTAAGGGGATGGCGAACCTTAACGCGGTCGGATCTTTAAAATCAAAATCGTAGTGGGCTCGATATAAGGATATGACACGGCACGCGAGGCAATGCCAGGGTGGATACACCGTTTGCACTCCCGGACCCGTGGTGACGGCAAGCCAGCAGCTTCCGCCCACCTCGAGCAAAACCCCCGAATCAAAGTGGCGCCACCGTATCGAATCACAAAAGTAATAGAATGGTTTCCGATGGAGCACGCTCGATGAAAGTGTGTGACCCTTTATGTAGCCCGGTATAGCTCCTGTTTTAGTCATATATGCCAACTCACGGGAGTTGGGTCCACGTAATATACCTCGAGAACGTCGCCACCATCCTACTTCATTCTAGAATCTCCATCGCATACACAGTTGTTAAAGTGGTTTTCGGTATTGGCCGGCTATAAGACAATATCCGATCCCGGTCTCTTTAACAACCAATCGTTATTATAACCCGTGGTTATAACTTTAAAACAATATTTACATACTTCAAAATAAAATATCCTTTCAATCCAAATCTTTATCAAAAGAAAGATTAAATCATTTCTAAACCATTTCAATATATCAACATACCATATCTTTCAAATTCAAATATTTATAAAAATAAATATCAAGTCATTTCAAATCATTTTTAATACATAAATATCATATCTTTCAAACTTCATTTTTGAATCATTTTAATTTCAAAATATCATAACTTTCAAAATTTTATTTCAAATCATTTAATATATATCAAAATATCATATCTTTCAAAAACTTCATTTCAAAACATTTAATATATATCAAAATATCATATCTTCTCAAAACTTCATTTCAAAACATTTGATATATATCAAAATGTCATATCTTTCCAAAGCTTCAGTTTCAAATCATCATTTAAGTTCAAATCCAACTATTCAACTTTAAATACCTTTTAAATTCAAAGATATCATTCATTTTTTGTCATTCCAAAACACCTTCTATATAGCTTATATTTTAATCAAAATAATTCATTTAAACCATCTAAAATTTAAGTTTATATACTTTCAAATCAAGTATTCAATTTTCAAAGTTTTAAACCATTATGAGTTCATTTACTAAGTTAAAACCATAAATATTGAAAATTTCAACCTTTTACAGCATTCAAAAAAAGGTGCTGAAAGTTATACTTGAAAACATTTCAATTTAAACCATTTAAACATTATAAAAATCATATTTTAACATTCAAAGATGTTCATTAAAATACTCTTTTAATTAATGATTTTTATAAAGCAACATTTTATAGTTAAATCAAATTTCACAAATCCACTTAATAAATTCAAGTGTAAACTTTCCTATTTTTACATTTAACACTTTATTACCATTTACATTTTTCAAATTATCATTTCACAAATTAAACTAAATTCCCAATTTATTTAATTAACTTGAAACTTCAAACAAAACCTAATTCCACATTTCCAAATCAAGTTGTATTTTAAAATTTCACTTTTAAGCATTCATTTACTTAACCAATTTAATTCATAGAAAAAACAATAATACTTTATTAAAACATTCAAATTAAAATCAAATTATCATATTTACCATTTTCAAATTAAGAATAAATTTCCATTTTATTTATATATCTTAAATATCATTTTTAACCAAAATTCCAAATTTTCAAACTTAAGTTATATTTCAATAATCCAATCTAGCCATTCATTAATTACATTTTTAACTCATAGAAAAATCATAATTTCTTTATTTTAAAGCATTTTAAAGTCTATTTAAATAAAATTGCATAAATTTATATTTTTAAAATACTTAAAAATATCCAAAAACACTTTATAAAATAACCACGGGTCGGTATATAGTTTTCTAACCTAGGTCAAGTGATACAGATATGTATCATTTCAATCCGCAGTTTAAAAAGAAAAATCCAGGTTTTATCATTTCAAACCCGCAATCCCAAGTTAAATAAATTAAATAAAAACCGTTCAGGCCTATCATTTCAGCTCATAACGATTTTTTCCTATTCTAAAGTCCGTTCGGGTATGTATCATTTCAACCCATAGTGATTTCAAATCTACAAGGAACTTGCAGCGCGATTAACAGATATAAATGAACAGTAACAACATACATATAATAACAGATGATATGACATGAAATTTAACAGGTTTAACATCATATATAATTAATCACAGGCAGTTATAACATCACATAATAGTTCTACACATTCAAATGGTGTCAATTCACATTTTTATAAGTATAAATGTCTGGTGAGATTTACTCACATGTTCAAAGCTGGAGATCGCTGCCAAAGCACACAACGCAACACAACGAAGGCACGATGACATGTGTGACGACCCGAGATTTTTAAACATTTAAAAGTGGAATATTTAATTGATTTTAAATATTCAAGATAATAGTTTCAACTTGAATTACGAATATCACAATTCATTTGATAATTTAATTATTGAATTTAAATAATTTAAATTGGATGGAATGTCGAATCTAGAATTTTAAGCCTGTTAAAAATAATTTGAAGGCTCATAAAATTTATATTGACAACACTGAAGATAATAGAAGTTTTAAAATTGAATTTAATAATGATTTGTACAGTTTTAAAATTTTATCGTTTAATTTGAATTTAAAAATAGCCCTCCAAGGCACAGTCTCGGAATTCGACGAAACCAGTTCTATTGGATCCGTAATATTATATTATTGTCAGATTTCAGTTTTCGCAGTGTTCGGAGTTACCGTTGGATCGTACAATCCGTAAATGCATAGACGAATTAATTAACTTTAATTTGCATAGCCAAACCTTTTCACAGAAGCCTCACTTTTCTAGCTTCTCACGCAAGCTTCATTTTCCCTTAAATAATTCGCCGAAGTCTCCTCCTTCAATCGAATACTCAGAATAATAATAATAATATAACCGAGCCACTCCTCCTTCAATTAAATCAACTGAAAAATGGCAAACGAAACGAATTACCCCAAATCGAAAGCAAAAGCTCAATCATGGCCGCATACTCTCCTTCCTCAAATTCAAAATCGCATTCGCTCTCAATAATATTAATGGCGGAACGCACGAACTTCTGAGACTCGAATCAGAATCGAGTCGCGATCTCGGAACAGTGGTGGAGGCCGCCTCTGGCGAGGGGGGAATTCGATTTATCTAGGGTTTTGGGCTTGATCTTTGATTTGCGTGCGCACGTGTGGAAAAGTGGGGTGGAGGCGCGTTGTTCGTTGAAGTTGTGCTGCTCGGGTTCGTTCCGATGGAGGTCGCAATTGTTTTGCGAGATGGGAGGCACGTCAACTTGAGGGTCTGGATCGCGAGATGTTGGCCGAAGTCGTGGAAAGGCGTGAGTAAATCAAGTCTTGGTGCTCGAGATTATGTAAGGTATTTTATTTTATTTTTTATAAAAATAAGTAGTAAACATTGTTTCACATTTTTGTTGAACTACAGTGACTATATTCTGGAAATTCGTTAACTATAGAAATATAGGGATGTTAAAGCAAATGTTATATGGAGTTTATAAAGAAAAGAGAAAGGGCAGATCATTAAAGTATAGATTGATTCAAAATGATAATAATAAAATGGAATGGATACACATATGTACCTATTTTTATTTAAAACTAAAATTTAAATTATGGGGAATAATTTGGTTAATCTGGTTAATTAACCTACCTATTTATTTTATTTACTAAAAATAAATTACCTAAGGAGAATTAGTTTAAAAATGAATAATTAGTTGTTTAAAATTAACCGGAATTAATGGTTCAATTAGTTCGAATATTAACAAGACATCTAATGATTATTCAAGGTTGAAAATCAAGAAACCAAGGCAATATTGGAAGGGGTTGCAAATAGAATGCAAAGGTGAGTTAATCTCACTCAGTTAATTTAAAATATAAATTTAAATGATTTAACTTAAATAATTGTTTGAATGGTTGAAGTTGATTGATGTGATATGGTATGGAATATTCTGGAATCAATATATTATTGTGCTAACATCTGTGGATGCAGGAAAACAGGTTGGAGGGATCCAACTGGATCCCTCAACATTTATTTAAATTATTTAATATTCTCTGCTGTGAATATTGATATTCTATGATGAGTTGTATTGGAATATTGAATGTTATGGTTGATTGGATGTATTTGAGTAAATGAATTACCAAAATATATAAATTGGATTTGGAAAGATAATAAAAGAAGTGAACTTGTAAGTAAAATAATTATAGAAATTTGAATGAATTTAGGAATCAATTGGAAAAGAAATAAAGTGCCCTTTTAAAATTCTAATAATAAATATTAAGCTTAGTAAGGAAAATTTGAATAAATCAGAAGATTTATGAATTTTAAATTTTAGTGTTATTATGTTAAAGGAATAAAACATTTATTTAAAATTTAAGATTCAATTTATTGAAAAGAACAAAGAAACTTGGGAAGGAGCTGAAATTGGTATATTTCAGTTAAATAGTACAAAATCAAACAGAAAGTAATAATAATAAATATAAAGTCCATAATTAATGAAATTTGGAGATAAACTGATAAGTAGAGAAATTTAATTTCAAATAGAATAAATTGGAAAATCAATTTGGAAAATTGATTTAAGTGCTTGAAGTTGGAATTTTCTCTGGATGGCCAAGTAGATGTTTTAAAAAAAAAGTAAATTTGTACATATAAACTAAATGTTTTAAAGTTGTTTTTAAAGAAAGCAAGTTTTGTAAAAATTTATTGTTTCTAATATTTAATTTCTAAAGCAAGTATTTCCATTTAATATATTATAATATTAATTATTGAAAAGTGACTTAGTATTTGTTTTACAAGTGAAAACCTGGTTTTATATTTTATAAAGTAACCTTATTTTCTCAAATTCATATGGTATGTATTTTTAACAAATTATTTAAGTAATTTTATCCTAAGCGTTTCAAAGTATATATTTCAAAGTAAAGTGTTTTTAAATTATTTTAAAAATCTAGTTTTGTGCTTGGTGATTTCAGTGGAGATAGGAAATATTCGGGGAAGTTTGTCCTGAAAAAATTGATGCTTTGAAACTATTTTGCAAAGGAATTTGAAAGGTGAAAATATATCTTATGAAGATATTTTTGAGATAAATAAATAATATGGAAAAATTATTTATTGGTTGGATGGTTGTTTGTGAATATTAATTGATAGTTAAATCACCGACTATCAATATTGGACCAATACGCTGATCGTTTCGAAGAGACCGGGATCAAGATCTATTTCTCGAAAACCACTTCGATCCGATTTGTACGTTTCGTGAAAACGATTTTGGATTCGAAGATGGAGCAGTGAAGTGCAAGGACTAGTCGCTACTAATCCTGAGGATATTTTCAAAATGGATGTAGTAGGAATAGTGCCTTCGGTTCCATTCGAACTCGGGACGGACTTGTATGGATGAATGCTTGCGAAACATCGTCAGGTGGACGGTGGGCATTCTAAGGGATATATTCTCAAAAGGTAACGCTTAGCCTCAAGCATCATCAAATGGGAATGGCTGAAAATCAGGGGATATGCAGCAAGGCTTCGTGGGTAGCCCCCACTGGAGGGTGAGGTCATCCCTATCTAGATGTCCCTTTATTTCGGCTTAGTGGGCGGTTGCTGATCCCAACCGCGGGGTGATCTTGCTCGGGACTGTCCAGTAAGGGATGGTTCCGGTCTTGTGTTGCAGGGGAGTTAGGGTGGCTCCTCGGTACGCTGATCTAGACCAGGTACTGTGACAGGTGGTACCCCAGTGCCTAGCCATTAGTTGGAATCCATTTTCCCTACGCGCCCGTACGGTTTTGATTGTGCCCAACTATTGCTGAAACGTGAGATGCAAGCATTTCAGCTAGATTCTATTTACTTTCTATAGAAACTATTATAATATCAGAGGATTTCTATAAAAATTGTTTTAGCTATCGTAAGGTAAAAACCCGACATGTTTATTTGTGGCGTGGTCTTACGAGATGCTTTTGTTTTCAAAGGACTTTGAAACTTTAATAATCAATTGGGTGTGATTTTCTCACGCTGGTATTCCAGACTGACTCGGGTGTTGTTTTATATGATGCTCGGATCAGACCGAGTATTATAGGATACAGGATATGATGCTGTGGAGCTCAGGAGACGAGCAGGATGACGACACGTACTCTTGTACTTGTTTATATATATATATTTCCGCTGAATTGAGTTGCTATGTATCCATTTGTATGTTGTTGATGTGATCTGTGATTGATGTACTCTGATGATGTAATATATGTAAACAGATAGATTTGATTTTGAGTAAAGATTATTTACTATCTATTATATTTTATTCCGCTGCGATGGTTAGATTCTGATGTTGATTTTGTTTTCTCTTCTTCTACCTCTTCTTCTTAAACCCAAATAGTTCGTATTTCTGTGCAACTTGAGTTGATTGTTGTAGAATAGTGTTGACTCAAGGGGTACGGATTTGCGGGTCGTTACACTTGGTATCAGAGCTTAGGTTAGGAATAACCTTGGCTCTGGTGGGAATTACTCATAAAATAGAGTCTATAGTACTCTAGAATGAGTTTGAGCGTATTAATAGATATGACGCGTAATTGTTAGTGAATATAAAATGATTTTATATTGTGTTGATTGGTTTATTGAGTGGTTTATGGATTTTAGTCAATACGAGTAATTAACGTTATTGATAGGGATCTCTAAACACTTGAATAGAACAATTCGACACAATATTGTTTTAAACAGGGTAAATGAAATAATTTTACCCAAATTATTTTTGTATATGAAAGATATAATTTTTGTAAAGTATTATAGTATTTGGATGCTTGATTGCTAAGGAATGATAATATTAAATTATTAAAACTATTGTGAAGAAATTGAATAAGAAATTGGAACTTATAACCAAAGTTAAGGAAATAAACACATTATAAATTGTAAAATTCATAAATATGAATTATAAATGAAATTTATGAATTGAAATATAATCAAATAAAAATTAGTATGCGCATAAGCTATGCAAATGAATTGTAGTAAAATTGAATTAAGCAGGGTTTGGAAATTTAACATCCCGGAGATTTGGAAGTATTTGAAGATTAATGATAGCATTATTGTTTTGGAAATATTTCTGAATGTAAATCTGTTTTAAATTAATTTTGAAAGAGATATAGCATTGAAATCACTTGGATTATTAGAAAATAATTCTGATGGTGACGGCCGCATCATCAGTATTCATTTTCGAATTTCTAAGTGACGGATTGCTGCCAAAAATTTGATTTGTTCAGGAAAACCTGTTTGTTTTTGAGATCTCAAAGGAAATTTGTTGGGAATAAAACCAGGATTGGTTTAACTTTTGAGAAATGTGATTTGAGATGTTGGAGATTTCAAAATGATTTGAAACCAAAGCCGGGAGTTTAAAAACCCTAATAGGATGGGTTGTAAGCTTATAAATTGAGATGATTTTTTTTTTAAATCAGGAATGGAATATAAGCTTTGAAGGTTGGAATTTAAATTTAAAGTGAGAAGTTAAAAATGAGATTTACTTAGATTGATAAATAAAATTGAATCGAATTGAGTTAAATCAAACTGAGTTCAAATAAAATTAGATTGGAATAAGAATTCAATTGAACTATGAATGGAATTATATTCTTACTTAAATAAATGAAAAATAAATTGAATAAGGATTGGAATTAAAATAAATAAATCAGAATAGCTTATAAAAGAATTAAAAACCCATGGAAATAAAATATGCTTGGGCTATAAATAAATAGAAGGCTTGAGTTAAAAATGAAAGATGAATATACTTAAGCTTATGATAAATGGAATTGTATAAAACAATAAGTTGTGACTTATAAAATTTCAAATGGAATACAAAGCCCAAATTTAATATTTAGATGGATTGGAAAATGAAAAGAAAATTCAAACTTGAATTATAAAGTATATTGAACTTAAGAAAATAAAATGAAGTGATATTTGGAATAAAAAAAAAAATTCAAGTGTTGGATTATAAATAAGGGAAGAACTAATTAGATAATAATTTAGTTAATGAAATTGAATTGTGAGTTTATGATGAAGTTGGAAATAAACTCAAGTTATAAATTAAAATTGATTCAAATTGTTGATGAAGTGAAAGTAATTGAGAATGAAGTTGAATTGTGAGTTAATAAATGGGATGGTAAATTAAAAGTAAATAATAGAATCAGAACTTGAGTTATAAATTAAAATTAAAATTTGGAGAGTTAACAAAATTAGATATAATTGAAATGTATTGAATAAAAATGGAAATGGATTAAAATAGTAATGGTTTGAATTGAAAATAAAATCCAACAAAGTGAAAATAAATTGGAAATGGCCCTATAATAAATTGGATGAGTTGAATCTGGAAAGTTAAATTCTATAATAATCAAATAAATTTGTAGTTGAAATGAGATTGGATTGAGATAGAATCAAATTAAAGTGAAAAGAGAAATTTATTTGCAAAATGAAATGATCTTAATAAAAAAAAATGGGATTTGAATAAATGGTAGTAGATTAACTTAAGATAAAAGATAGAAAAGGGTTGAATGGAATTCAACTTAAAAATTAAGTTTAATGATAGTGGATTGGGTTTAAATCAAGTAAAGATAAATTTTAATTGAAATAAAATTCGGTGAGTTGCTGATAATATTTAATGGAATGAAAATTCTAGAATAAATAATTGTAAACCATTGAAAATTATTAAGGAATTGAAATAACTTGGGACAATAAGGAAAATAGAATGTTTCGAGTTTATTAGAATGGTTTACGTGAATGTGGATAAACTAATTATATTGAATAAATAAATGATGGAATAAATAAGTATCAAATGAAGTGTTGGTTGAAATAAGTTAAGAAATGGTTATTGAATAAAATAGCTTGGATTGTTTTCGAGCTAAATAAAATGGTTTGGAATAAACAAATATGGAGTGAAATGTAAATAAATGGATTGTGAATGAAATTTAAATGGAGTGTGTCGAGCTAAATAAATGCTTGTAAATGGATTAAAATAAAGGGAAATTTAAATTGGTAATGAAGAGAACCTAAAATGTTAATAGTTTTGTATGAACTAGTTTGGTTAATAGAAGGAAATGCAAGTGGATGTATTCAAATCTGAAATGCAATAAAGATGAGAATATATGGATTGTGAATAAATTGAAAATGGAATAGAGTTAAGTATAAATTTAGATGAAATCAATTTAAATTGGTTATAAGCATAAATACTTATTTATTCACATAAATCTCGTCAAATTGCATAGAATAAATTGTATTGATGTAAATGGAAATAATTAAGAATTCTATGCATTGATAGGAGTAAAATAAATTGATTTTGAAAGCAATTGAATTAAATATGAGTTCAGTTTGCTTAAAAATAAATTAAATGTAAGCAGTTGAGTTTTAAACCATTCAAATTAATGAAGGTATATACGAATGGATTGAAAACCATTCAAATTTAATGAAAATGGTTTGTAAATAAGTTGAAACAGTTGAATTAGCTTGGAAACTATATAAATAGCTTAGGGAAAATGTTTGGTATGAGTTTCTTTTAGAATTCATATGTTTTAACTATTACAAATAAGTGATATGCTGTTAAACTTCATTTATATGGCACTTACATGTTTAAATTGAGTAAGTACAGGTACCTGGAAGCCGTGTGGCTGGATTTGGTTGTGCTATT
Source organism: Allium cepa (assembly GCA_030765085.1). Classification (NCBI taxonomy): domain Eukaryota; kingdom Viridiplantae; phylum Streptophyta; class Magnoliopsida; order Asparagales; family Amaryllidaceae; genus Allium; species Allium cepa. Next base: position 991,919,215 of record CM060945.1, on the reverse strand, counting down.
TGCTAAAAATAATAAGCCGCTTGCTTAATATGCTAAATAAGGTACGCCTACGCAATAAAAATAGGAAAGATGAACTGTTTTTGGTTTTTCCGACCGTGTGGGTCGATGTATATATATTTATCTCTTTTATCAAATTGCAAAAGCTCCTCCGTACAAAGGAGACTCTGCCTAAAATTTGCAGAAATTTTGGGAGTTAGAAAAAAAAAATTGAAAATTTTTAAGAAATTTTTGTTAAAGACATAGCGAACTTAAATTGGATACTAAAATTAGTTATAAGTGAAACTGATTAAAATAATGACATAAATTAGTTATAAATGAAAAATAAAATTTAAAGTTTAGAGTTGAAAATAAATTGAATTCGTTTGGAAATGAAAGAATTAATTTGAATAGGAATGGATATAAACTAATGTGGTAAGATGAAAATGAATATAAGAAACATATGAAATACTTATGTTAACTTGAGTAAGGAATGGTGAATTTCTTAATTGGAAATTGATACTACCAATGTAATGTAAGTCAATATTGAAATGAATAGATATTGGCATTTTGTGAGAAAGTGGATAAAATGTTTTTGGGAATATTGAGATTGGATATTAGTGTTAAGCAGGATATGCAGGTATTATAAGGAAAAAGGAAAATTGGTTTTGATTTCTAAAGATGAATTTGAAATGCTCGACAAAAAGGTATGTGTTTAATATTTGTGAAATTTGATTGGGATTTGGATTGAGCCGCTTGGCCTTTTGTTTTCTTTTTGGATTTGGGAGGCCGTAGAGCCATTTTGTAGTTGTACCGAGCTAGCCGCGCAAAGGAGACGCTGGCGAAATTTTTCGGGAATTTAGGGAGTTAGAAAATTTTTGAGAATTCAAAATTTGGTTTTAAATTGAAACTTGAATGGTCAAACAAATGGTATAGTCTAAAACTAGGGAAAGGTTTGGAAAGTTAATAAGAATGATAATGGATCTTTTATAAAAGATAGTTGGTAAGATGTTGAGCTGTTAGAAACTGTTTGGTTTTGGGAAAAATAATAACGGGTATTCGACCATTTTTCCTAACTAGTAATTTCGGGGACGAAATTCTTTTAAGGGGGGAGGAATGTGACGACCAGGGATTTTTAAGCACTTAAAAGTGGAATATTTAATTGATTTTAAATATTCAAGATAATAGTTTCAACTTGAATTACGAATATCACAATTCATTTGATAATTTAATTATTGAATTTAAATAATTTAAATTGGATGGAATGTCGAATCCAGAATTTTAAGCCTGTTAAAAATAATTTGAAGGCTCATAAAATTTATATTGACAACACTGAAGATAATAGAAGTTTTAAAATTGAATTTAATAATGATTTGTACAGTTTTAAAATTTTATCGTTTAATTTGAATTTAAAAATAGCCCTCCGAGGCACAGTCTAGGAATTCGACGAAACCAGTTTTATTGGATCCGTAATATTATATTATTGTCAGATTTCAGTTTTCGTAGTGTTCGGAGTTACCGTTGGATCGTACAATCCGTAAATGCATAGACGAATTAATTAACTTTAATTTGCATAGCCAAACCTTTTCATAGAAGCCTCACTTTTCTAGCTTCTCACGCAAGCTTCATTTTCCCTTAAATAATTCGCCGAAGTCTCCTCCTTCAATCGAATACTCAGAATAATAATAATAATATAACCGAGCCACTCCTCCTTCAATTAAATCAACTGAACAATGGAAAACGAAACGAATTACCCCAAATCGAAAGCAAAAGCTCAATCATGGCCGCATACTCTCCTTCCTCAAATTCAAAATCGCATTCGCTCTCAATAATATTTATGGCAGAACGCACGAACTTCTGAGACTCGAATCAGAATCGAGTCGCGATCTCGGAACAGAGGTGGAGGCCGCCTCTGGCGAGGGGGGATTCGATTTATCTAGGGTTTTGGGCTTGATCTTTGATTTGCGTGCGCACGTGTGGAAAAGTGGGGTGGAGGCGCGTTGTTCGTTGAAGTTGTGCTGCTCGGGTTCGTTCCGATGGAGGTCGCAATTGTTTTGCGAGATGGGAGGCACATCAACTTGAGGGTCTGGATCGCGAGATGTTGGCCGAAGTCGTGGAAAGGCGTGAGTAAATCAAGTCTTGGTGCTCGAGATTATGTAAGGTATTTTATTTTTTATAAAAATAAGTAGTAAACATTGTTTCACATTTTTGTTGAACTACAGTGACTATATTCTGGAAATTCATTAACTATAGAAATATAGGGATGTTAAAGCAAATGTTATATGGAGTTTATAAAGAAAAGAGAAAGGGCAGATCATTAAAGTATAGATTGATTCAAAATGATAATAATAAAATGGAATGGATACACATATGTACCTATTTTTATTTAAAACTAAAATTTAAATTATGGGGAATAATTTGGTTAATCTGGTTAATTAACCTACCTATTTATTTATTTACTAAAAATAAATTACCTAAGGAGAATTAGTTTAAAAATGAATAATTAGTTGTTTAAAATTAACCGGAATTAATGGTTCAATTAGTTCGAATATTAACAAGACATCTAATGATTATTCAAGGTTGAAAATCAAGAAACCAAGGCAATATTGGAAGGGATTGCAAATAGAATGCAAAGGTGAGTTAATCTCACTCAGTTAATTTAAAATATAAATTTAAATGATTTAACTTAAATAATTGTTTGAATGGTTGAAGTTGATTGATGTGATATGGTATGGAATATTCTGGAATCAATATATTATTGTGCTAACATCTGTGGACGCAGGAAAACAGGTTGGAGGGATCCAACTGGATCCCTCAACATTTATTTAAATTATTTAATATTCTCTGCTGTGAATATTGATATTTTATGATGAGTTGTATTGGAATATTGAATGTTATGGTTGATTGGATGTATTTGAGTAAATGTATTACCAAAATATATAAATTGGATTTGGAAAGATAATAAAAGAAGTGAACTTGTAAGTAAAATAATTATAGAAATTTGAATGAATTTAGGAATCAATTGGAAAAGAAATAAAGTGCCCTTTTAAAATTCTAATAATAAATATTAAGTTTAGTAAGGAAAATTTGAATAAATCAGAAGATTTATGAATTTTAAATTTTAGCGTTATTATGTTAAAGGAATAAAACATTTATTTAAAATTTAAGATTCAATTTATTGAAAAGAACAAAGAAACTTGGGAAGGAGCTGAAATTGGTATATTTCAGTTAAATAGTATAAAATCAAACAGAAAGTAATAATAATAAATATAAAGTCCATAATTAATGAAATTTGGAGATAAACTGATAAGTAGAGAAATTTAATTTCAAATAGAATAAATTGGAAAATCCATTTGGGAAATTGATTTAAGTGCTTGAAGTTGGAATTTTCTCTAGATGGCCAAGTACATGTTTTTAAAAAAAAAAGTAAATTTATACATATAAACTAAATGTTTTAAAGTTGTTTTTAAAGAAAGCAAGTTTTGTAAAAATTGATTGTTTCTAATATTTAATTTCTAAAGCAAGTATTTCCTTTTAATATATTATAATATTAATTATTTAATTGTGGGATTATTTGTGAGTTAATTAGAGATTTTCAGAATAAACTTAATGTTTTAGATTTTAAATAGAAATTTGATTACAAGTAAACAAAAAATTGAATTGACTTGAAATTTGGGGATTCTAAGATTAAAATATATTGTAAATAGAATGTAAAAACTTAGAGATTAATAAAAAGTATATATTTTAAAAATGGAACTTTTAAATTGAAAATTCAATCATTTATATTTTTATAAGATTAATTGATACATGTTTAATTACCAATAACATAATTAGTTAAAAATTCATTTCTTTCCCTAAATTAATATAAGTAGAGAATAATTAAACAAAATATATGTATGTAAAACAAGAAATAAAAGTTTAAAATTAAAATAACATATATATATATATATATATATATATTGTTTAAAAGATATAATAGTTTTAGTTCAGAATATATTGAACTAAGTCTAAAGTAATATTGGTTTAAAAAGTGATATTGTAAAATTGATATAAACAAAAGTTTACAAAAGCTAAATTATCTTGTATACTTAATAATTAGATTTGATAAAATAAGAAGGACTTAAAACACATAGTACCTATACATATATACAAACAAATTTTGTTTATACAAAGCTTTGAGATGAATGCATAGTTTGGAAGTGTAAAGTTTAAAGTACATGAAAACAAAACAAATGTAAATATACCTTTAGATCTTACATATCTATATACATACCAATAGCATCATTACTTTTATTTAAAATAATGAAATTTAAAATTACAAGAAACTTTACATCTCCCCATAAGTAATTATATTTACTCTCACCAAATCTGGCCAAATCAGTAACAAGATCTCGCATTGCAAAATCCAACACACAAGCAAGGAAAGAGAAAAGAAAATTAGAACAAAAGGGTTTGGGCATCACAATATCATAAAGATGAACCTATTTCAGTTAATATTCATCAAGCCTACAGTTCGAAATTCAAATAGCAAAGTTTGAAAACTGAATCAAACAAACCAGAGAATATGAAACAAAGGAAATGAAACCTGAAACAAAGAAAAACTCAATGCAAATGAAATAGAAGCTCAGGCTTCAAATCTTAAACAACAGCATCAGAAGCAAAAACAAGTTCAAGCTATAATTCCATCTTTCAGGTTGATAGAGCTTCAGGCTTTGGTTAGCAAGAAACAGTGCGGTGTTTTCTAAAACAAACTCAAGCAAAGTAATCAAGATCAAGACCTTAATCTATTTCCAGTTTCAAGTTCCAGAAAAGGAAGCTCTCTGTTCAACAAAAAATAAAAGAATTTAAACTATTTGCAGATCTAAACTCCAGGAATTAAAGAAAACAAAAAAATAAAAGTCCAAGAGCAAAGGAAAAAGGTCATCATTCTTAGATTTCTGTTCTTTGCCTCTGCCCCTCTCTGTTCTTTCTAAACTCCAGGTGAGCGAACCCTTAACCTTATACACATTTTAGTTTGCATGAAGTTGGTATTGATGAATGTTTGTGAATAAGTTTGCATATGATTATGATTACATGAATGTGTATGGTTAAGGATAATGATATGCATGCCAGTATTTAGGCTCTGTTCCATGTTGTTCAGGTTTCCAAAACTTGAAAAAAATCCAAACCCTCTTCCCTGAATCTCTTTAGATTTTACTATGTGAATAAAAGATGTTAGCTACATAAAAATATTTTTTAAAAAGAAAAAAAATGTGTGTTTCAGAATTTGACCAGATATGATGTACAAGCATGTATATACCTGTATAGTAAAAACCCCTTAGATCATTCAATTATAGGCTATGATCTTTAAATAAAAATATTCGAATTAACAAGACCAAAGATTTGAAATACTTTTAAGGATAATTTGAAGGTAATTTTTTTTATCTAAAACAAGAATATACAGTGGAATTTTATAAAAAAATATATGATGGATTTGAAACTCATAACTTCTTGATTCGTTTACATTATTTTGCTCTACTTTGGAAATCATGAATTTTAATAATAGAATCAGAATTTCTAAGCAGTTATCCAAAGAGAAATCACAGTTTGAACGAATTAGCCACCTTCGTCAAAATCTTGTGATCGACACGAAGTTAGTTGCCGAGATTAATGGGGAAGAAGGTTGGAAGGTTGGAGAATGCAGGAAAAATAATTAAAAAATTCTTTTTCCACCAGAGAAGCCGATTGATGAAATTGTAGGGTTTAGGCTGTTTTTCTGGTCGAGGTCGAACGCAGGAAGATTTCGGCATTTTGGTGATGTCGAGCTGAACAAGGTTAAGTGAAGAGGAAGATGTGAGTATGGGGAAGGTCTGGGCGAAGGGGCAGTGTTTCTGGTGATCGAAATGATCGTCGTAGAGGTGATTTTTGTCAAAGGATTTTTTTTTCCAGTCAAGTTGAGATGCTCGTTTCTGATCGATGGGAAAATTTAAGAATTTTAAAGCTCGGGAGAGTCGAGTGGATCACTGAGGATTGGTGGGGGATGGCGATGGTGATCAGAGTCACTCTGATCATCTGTAGACGTGCACGGTATTTGTTGTGTCAGTGATTTTTATTTTGGAAGAAAGGAATAAATGGGTTTGCTCGTGAGTAATATGGCGAATGTCTCGAAGCAAGGAGAAGGAGGAAGGTCTTTGGGTCGAAGCGATCTTCATGCAAACTGGGCGATGATTCGAGTATAACTCAGAGGGGATTTTGTGAGCATACTGGGTAAACATTTTAACACTTTAAACAATTTTTTTTTATGTCTGGAAAAAAAAAAGAATGCACAGGTAGAATGGTGAAAGACCCGAAGCAAGGCTCGGGTAAAATAAAGGATAGCTCGGGTTTGTCCATTTCACTATAAAAACAGTTTTGAACTTTTAAAATAAATCAATTTTTACTTAATAATTTTCTTGAAAACCACTTCCTTTCAAAATAACAAATTCTTATTTAATCTTGGGATTAACTAATGGTTTTAAAATAAGTTTACTTTAAGATAATAAACTTAATGAAGGTGATTAAGGATGAATAATTAATGTTTTAAAGATTTATAATCAAGTATTTAAAGGCTAATTAATTAAATAAAATAATTAATTTGATTAATTAATAAAGGTAATTAATTTGAAAATAATTAATCAATTAAAAATAAATTTGAAAGCTAAATGTTTTCAAAAGCTTTGATTAGGTAAGAAATGTTTTATCTTAAAGATAAATTGAATTGAATGATTTGGATTCATTAAGTTAATTAATCAGGTAATTTATGAATGGTTAAATAAAAATAATAATTACTTAGTGAAAGTAATTTAGAGTAGAGATTAGAGATTTAAGATTTGATAATCAAATATTAAAGGTTAATTACTTCAAAGAGAAATTCATTAATGTGGTTAACTTATTAAGGTAATTAAATCAAGAATAATTAATTAAGTTTAATTAACTTAAAATGATTAAGAAATCATTATAAATTAAGGAGTAATTAATTGTTCTAATTAATTAAGGAATGACAAACCTATAAATTAATCAATTAAGGATAATTAATTATAATTGAGATTTAATCAAAAATTAATAAATTTAAAGTAATTAATTGAGGGATAATTAATTAATAGAAGTAATTAAGATTCAATTAATTACAATTAAGGTTTAATTAATTAGGATAATTAATTAAAGAAATGATTAATTATGAAGGTGATTAAAACTTAATCAATTGAAGTTCATGATAATTAATCATTGATTAAAGATTACTAATGAAAGTAATTATGTAGGCAATAAATTTAAAACCACCCAATTATTCATCTTAATTGTAGATGTTTGATTGCTATTGAATGCTTTGTGATGGATTGATATATTTGATATATGATGTGATGCTATGTGATGTTTTGTGCTGAGCTGTTATATTTGTGATGTTTATGCTGTTGTATGAATATGAAAAACCCCTTGACCCGTGGAATGACATTTGAGATGTCGATGCGACAGGGAGTCGGATTCCAATTGGTTATCCGAAACCCACATCGAATCATATTAGTAAATCTTTGTGATTGATAATTTACTTTATCTATGAATTTGTGAATATAGTTATGCATTATGGGTTATACCGCTTATCGATATGATTGAATCTGTGATGATGTTGTGCACTATTGTGTTGAACCCCTGGACCACACTTATACACACACAAATATGGATTGCACGAGGAGATGGGTTAAGTCATAGATTTTTGAAATATATTTAAAATTGTATTTTTGAATCCAAAATAGTTTTGGGATTAGAATTGAAGCTTTGGGAAATGGTTATTTTGAATAACTCGATTGAGTTTGAAATTTAAATAATTTGATTTAAATTTGAATTCAATATTTGGGATTGAATTTATGGCTTGGAAACTATGGTTCAAAAGGGTTATTCAACTTATCAATGGGTTTTTAAACCATTTTAAAAGCATTGATTGGGAATTTAAATTCTAAACCCAAAGTTTTTAACTTGTATAAATATAATTGAATTTTTCTGAAACGGAAACTATTCGTTTTCAAAAAATAGAAGCTTTCACATAAGAAATGAATTTCTAATTTGTGTAAGAAGGATTTCAAGTTTAAATAAAGACGGTCTTCCAAGTTACAAATAAATCTTTGGAAATGTGTTTTGAAAGCTATAAATTAAATCTTTAGTTTAAAGATTTAAGGAATAAATCCAATTGAAATGGAATTGTTTGAAATCTATGAATGATCTTTGTGAAACTGGGTGAAACTTTGTGAAATAAATCTTTTTGTTTAAAGATTTAAAATGGTAATTTGTTAACCATTTGAAAGAAAAGCTTTGGAATTTTAAGTTGTGACTTAACCTAATCCCATATCCATATGTTTTAAAATATGACACTCATTATTCGGTTTAGCCGGGAGAGGACCTTGTGTCATATAGCCCATTCCGAATAGTGATACGACGTTATGGATTGCATTTGAAGACCGGCGTTGAAGACCTGGTGTCTTAAAGAACGATAGGATAACCTATCGATTGTCTCTGCACCGAGTAGCTACGGTATAGAGATTCCCTTAGTGATGGGAAGTCCGATCGGGATTGTGGATACCCAGATTTGCAAGGGCTTCTTCGGAAGTGCCTTCGGTTCTGTTCGAACCCGGAACAGACTTGTATGGTTGTATGTCCGACATTACACTTTGAGATATTAAACTGATCTCTATCAAATACATTTCTGCTTGGTGGCGGAGAATTTATTCTCTTAGCTTAACACCCTTCTCTGAGACGTACGAGCTCAGAGGTTATGTAGTTGATATTTATCAGTGATATATTCCCAATTTGGTAATGTGGCATGCTGAGTGCTGCTGTGTGATGATGATCATTTGTTGATCATTTGTGATCAAAGCATGGCTTTTGTATAAAGTGTAGCTTTGTGGACGAGACCGCATCAGGACCTCACACCCCGGAAATGGTCGAAACAGGAAAGATGCGGCAAGGTTATGAGGGTCGCTCCCTTTAGGGTGTGTCATTCCCTTCTGGTAAAGGGTGGTATCATGGTATGGATCCCGGATATTTACTCATGTGGTTGCTCCAATCTCATTTACTGTGTGGTTGTTGCTTTGAGGCGCCTCGGATAAAGGTCCCAAAGGACCTGGGGATGGCATATTCGTGTAGTAGTTACCTAGTTACAGAGGTAACCCGGCCTTGTGTTGGCAGAGATCTAACCGTAACGTTAGTTTCTCGAGACGTCCCGCCAGAGGCGATCCCATGTGGCAGTAGGAAGTTCCTTAGCCTGACCATTTGTTGGAAATCCATTCATCCAATACGTGCCTTATACGGTTTTAGTTGTAGAACCTGCCATTTAACATGGCAGCTATAGTAGGCATAATATCATGGTACCTATGCTGGCTAGGATTTATATTATACTTTCGAAAGATTTTCCACTATGCACTAGTAATAATATCAAAGAAATTTTCTCGTATTAAGCATATTTGACTATCATAAGGAGAAATCTCCTCCAAGTCTGCGTTTGCACTGTGTGTGTGGCGGAAGGCCTTATGGTAGTTTCATTTTCTAAAAACCATTGCGGATTTTCAAATTTAAATTCTGTAGTTTGTTTTAAAAAGACCAAATGTTTTTGTTTGCTCATACCAATCCCATGACTGACCTGGAGTTTATTGTTCCTTTCCTAAACTCTGGGTGCCCACTATTTTTCCACACGGGCAGTCTAGAGTTGGGTTTTTCAGATAGTCAGGTTTAGTAGATTATCTGGAGCTAGTTCCGTCTTTGGATCAGGACTGCACTTGCTTAGCTTTGTGCATCGTTATTGAGAGTTCGAGCTGTCGCTGGATTGGTGATTTGGAGATGGAGATTACCGATGCTGGAGTTCTTTCTTGAAGACCTTATTAGAGATTTTTGTTCCGCTGCTGTGTTATCTTTTCTTTTCCGCTGCTGTTATCTTATATCATATCTCTGATGTATATTCATTGTATCATCTGTTGTGTCATATTGTATCTGAGATTGTATCAATGTTGTATATCAAATGTATATTCTTTTTCTTCCGCTGTGTTGTTTTACTTAATGGTGTTATAAGCTCCGGCGAACCAGATTCGGCGTTTGGATCTGCAGCTTTTGAATACGAGTGTCGTATTCGGTGCCGATTTTCGAAGGCCGAGTCAGGATCGTCACATTTGGTATCAGAGCTGAGGATTAAAACTTTAGCTCAGGAGTATAACACATTAAGTAGCTCATTAGAGATAGGGTGAAGTATACCCTAGAATGAGTATATCCCTAAGATATCCGTTCGAATGCCTCAGTAAATTCTCTTACTATTCACTGATAGTAAGTATGAGTGTGAGAAGAGGACGAGATAGGGGACAGGGAAGTACCACTATAAATGGTCAATACCCTGCGACAGTGGAAACAACCTTTCTTCTCAATCTCCCTTGATTCGATTCCAAAATTATTTTGATTGCTTCGTGTCAGCTCTGGAAAGAAGTTTCGGTGTGATGGTGACCCTACGAATCTTTGTAGAAATCCTTACTTCATATCTTCATCGATTTCTTATTAGCTTTTCGATCTAAACTCTAATGAATTTGAAATTGAAAATTTAAATTAAATAAATTGGAAATTTTAAATTAAGTAAAATTAACTAATATGAAGCTGAATCTGAATTGTATTAATAAAACGATAACGGTTAAAACCAAATTTGAAATTCTATTGTAATTTCTTGTGTATATCAAAGTTCGGAGAGGGACTAATTGATATATATTTTGGAATGTTCCGACCTGAATTTGGAATCCATATCTAGTGTTTGAGAAATAGTAAAAGATTGAATCCGTCTATCTATTCTTTGGGGTCCGGATATATATTCTACGAATGGTTGGTTATCCCTTCGAACTAACCAATGCCACGGCATATTTCGTAGATTTGGATAACCCAAACATCTTGTAAAGTGAATTCGTTCTTGTATCTATTTGTTGATATTCTGATTTGGTAAGCCAAATGCAGAATAAAAATTCAGTTTGATCTGGAAAGATATTTCTCTATTTTTCATCCTACTCTTTGTTGTCTCCCTAGCAAATTTCGGGGACGAAATTTCTTAAGTGGGGGAATCTGTAACATTCCTGTAATATTAGCCGAAACAATTCAATAATTAATTTAATTTTAAAATTAAATTGTGGGATTATTTGTGAGTTAATTAGAGATTTTCAGAATAAACTTAATGTTTTAGATTTTAAATAGAAATTTGATTACAAGTAAACAAAAAATTGAATTGACTTGAAATTTGGGGATTCTAAGATTAAAATATATTGTAAATAGAATGTAAAAACTTAGAGATTAATAAAAAGTATATATTTTAAAAATGGAACTTTAAATTGAAATTCAATCATTTATATTTTTATAAGATTAATTGATACATGTTTAATTACCAATAACATAATTAGTTAAAATTTCATTTCTTTCCCTAAATTAATATAAGTAGAGAATAATTAAACAAAATATATGTATTTAAAACAAGAAATAAAAGTTTAAAATTAAAATAACATATATATATATAAATATATATATATATTTTTTGTTTAAAAGATATAATAGTTTTAGTTTAGAATATATTGAACTAAGTCTAAAGTAATATTGGTTTAAAAAGTGATATCGTAAAATTGATATAAACAAAAGTTTACAAAAGCTAAATTATCTTGTATACTTAATAATTAGATTTGATAAAATAAGGACTTAAAACACATAGTACCTATACATATATACAAACAAATTTTGTTTATACAAAGCTTTGAGATGAATGCATAGTTTGGAAGTGTAAAGTTTAAAGTACATGAAAACAAAACAAATGTAAATATACCTTTAGATCTTACATATCTATATACATACCAATAGCATCATTACTTTTATTTAAAATAATGAAATTTAAAATTACAAGAAAATTTACATCTCCCCATAAGTAATTATATTTACTCTCACCAAATCTGGCCAAATCAGTAACAAGATCTCGCATTGCAAAATCCAACACACAAGCAAGGAAAGAGAAAAGAAAATTAGAACAAAAGGGTTTGGGCATCACAATATCACAAAGATGAACCTGTTTCAATTAATATTCATTAAGCCTACAGTTCGAAATTCAAATAGCAAAGTTTGAAAACTGAATCAAACAAACCAGAGAATATGAAACAAAGGAAATGAAACCTGAAACAAAGAAAAACTCAATGCAAATGAAATAGAAGCTCAGGCTTCAAATCTTAAACAACAGCATCAGAAGCAAAAACAAGTTCAAGCTATAATTCCATCTTTCAGGTTGATAGAGCTTCAGGCTTTGGTTAGCAAGAAACAGTGCGGTGTTTTCTAAAACAAACTCAAGCAAAGTAATCAAGATCAAGACCTTAATCTATTTCCAGTTTCAAGTTCCAGAAAAGGAAGCTCTCTGTTCAACAAAAAATAAAAGAATTTAAACTATTTGCAGATCTAAACTCCAGGAATTAAAGAAAACAAAAAAATAAAAGTCCAAGAGCAAAGGAAAAAGGTCATCATTCTTAGATTTCTGTTCTTTGCCTCTGCCCCTCTCTGTTCTTTCTAAACTCCAGGTGAGCGAACCCTTAACCTTATACACATTTTAGTTTGCATGAAGTTGGTATTGATGAATGTTTGTGAATAAGTTTGCATATGATTATGATTACATGAATGTGTATGGTTAAGGATAATGATATGCATGCCAGTATTTAGGCTCTGTTCCATGTTGTTCAGGTTTCCAAAACTTGAAAAAAATCCAAACCCTCTTCCCTGAATCTCTTTAGATTTTACTATGTGAATAAAAGATGTTAGCTACATAAAAATATTTTTTAAAAAGAAAAAAATGCGTGTTTCAGAATTTGACCAGATATGATGTACAAGCATGTATATACCTGTATAGTAAAAACCCCTTAGATCATTCAATTATAGGCTGTGATCTTTAAATAAAAATATTCGAATTAACAAGACCAAAGATTTGAAATACTTTTAAGGATAATTTGAAGGTAATTTTTTTATCTAAAACAAGAATATACAGTGGGATTTTATAAAAAAATATATGATGGATTTGAAACTCATAACTTCTTGATTCGTTTACATTATTTTGCTCTACTTCGGAAATCATGAATTTTAATAATAGAACCAGAATTTCTAAGCGGTTATCCAAAGAGAAATCACAGTTTGAACGAATTAGCCACCTTCGTCAAAATCTTGTGATCGGCACGAAGTTAGTGGTCGAGATTAATGGGGAAGAAGGTTGGAAGGTTGGAGAATGTAGGAAAAATAATTAAAAAATTCTTTTTCCAACCAGAGAAGCCGATTGATGAAATTGTAGGGTTTAGGCTGTTTTTCTGGTCGAGGTCGAACGTAGGAAGATTTCGGCATTTTGGTGATGTCGAGCTGAACAAGGTTAAGTGAAGAGGAAGATGTGAGTATGGGGAAGGTCTGGGCGAAGGGGCAGCGTTTCTGGTGATCGAAATGATCGTCGTAGAGGTGATTTTTGGCAGAGGATTTTTTTTTCCAGTCAAGTTGAGATGCTCGTTTCTGATCGATGGGAAAATTTAAGAATTTTAAAGCTCGGGAGAGTCGAGTGGATCACTGAGGATTGGTGGGGGATGGCGATGGTGATCAGAGTCACTCTGATCATCTATAGACGTGCACGGCATTTGTTGTGTCAGTGATTTTTATTTTGGAAGAAAGGAATAAATGGGTTTGCTCGTGAGTAATATGGCGAATGTCTCGAAGCAAGGAGAAGGAGGAAGGTCTTTGGGTCGAAGCGATCTTCATGCAAACTGGGCGATGATTCGAGTATAACTCAGAGGGGATTTTGTGAGCATACTGGGTAAACATTTTAACACTTTAAACAATTTTTTTTTATGTCTGGAAAAAAAAAGAATGCACAGGTAGAATGGTGAAAGACCCGAAGCAAGGCTCGGGTAAAATAAAGGATAGCTCGAGTTTGTTCATTTCTCTATAAAAACAGTTTTGAACTTTTAAAATAAATCAATTTTTACTTAATAATTTTCTTGAAAACCACTTCCTTTCAAAATAACAAATTCTTATTTAACCTTGGGATTAACTAATGGTTTTAAAATAAGTTTACTTTAAGATAATAAACTTAATGAAGGTGATTAAGGATGAATAATTAATGTTTTAAAGATTTATAATCAAGTACTTAAAGGCTAATTAATTAAATAAAATAATTAATGTGATTAATTAATAAAGGTAATTAATTTGAAAATAATTAATCAATTAAAAATAAATTTGAAAGCTAATTGTTTTCTAAAGCTTTGATTAAGTAAGAAATGTTTTATCTTAAAGATAAATAGAATTGAATGATTTGGATTCATTAAGTTAATTAATCAGGTAATTAATGAATGGTTAAATAAAAATAATAATTACTTAGTGAAAGTAATTTAGAGTAGAGATTAGAGATTTAAGATTTGATAATCAAATATTAAAGGTTAATTACTTCAAAGAGAAATTCATTAATGTGGTTAACTAATTAAGGTAATTAAATCAAGAATAATTAATTAAGTTTAATTAACTTAAAATGATTAAGAAATCATTATAAATTAAGGAGTAATTAATTGTTCTAATTAATTAAGGAATTACAAACCTATAAATTAATCAATTAAGGATAATTAATTATAATTGAGATTTAATCAAAAATTAAGGGTTTATAAATTTAAAGTAATTAATTGAGGGATAATTAATTAATAGAAGTAATTAAGATTCAATTAATTACAATTAAGGTTTAATTAATTAGGATAATTAATTAAAGAAATGATTAATTATGAAGGTGATTAAAACTTAATCAATTGAAGTTCATGATAATTAAGCATTGATTAAAGATTACTAATGAAAGTAATTATGTAGGCAATAAATTTAAAACCACCCAATTATTCATCTTAATTGTAGATGTTTGATTGCTATTGAATGCTTTTTGATGGATTGATATATTTGATATATGATGTGATGCTATGTGATGTTTTGTGCTGAGCTGTTATATTTGTGATGTTTATGCTGTTTTATGAATATGAAAAACCCCTTGACCCGTGGAATGACATTTGAGATGTCGATGTGACAGGGAGTCGGATTCCAATTGGTTATCCGAAACCCACATCGAATCATATTAGTAAATCTTTGTGATTGATAATTTACTTTATCTATGAATTTGTGAATATAGTTATGCATTATGGGTTATACCGCTTATCGATATGATTGAATCTGTGATGATGTTGTGCACTATTGTGTTGAACCCCTGGACCACACTTATAAACACACAAATATGGATTGCACGAGGAGATGGGTTAAGTCATAGATTTTTGAAATATATTTAAAATTGTATTTTTGAATCCAAAATAGTTTTGGGATTAGAATTGAATCTTTAGGAAATGGTTATTTTGAATAACTCGATTGAGTTTGAAATTTAAATAATTTGATTTAAATTTGAATTCAATATTTGGGATTGAATTCTACGGCTTGGAAACTATGGTTCAAAAGGGTTATTCAACTTATAAATGGGTTTTTAAACCATTTTAAAAGCATTGATTGGGAATTTAAATTCTAAACCCAAAGTTTTTAACTTGTATAAATATAATTGAATTTTTCTGAAACGGAAACTATTCGTTTTCAAAAAATAGAAGCTTTCACATAAGAAATGAATTTCTAATTTGTGTAAGAAGGATTTCAAGTTTAAATAAAGACGGTCTTCCAAGTTACAAATAAATCTTTGGAAATGTGTTTTGAAAGCTATAAATTAAATCTTTAGTTTAAAGATTTAAGGAATAAATCCAATTGAAATGGAATTGTTTGAAATCTATGAATGATCTTTGTGAAACTGGGTGAAACTTTGTGAAGTAAATCTTTTTGTTTAAAGATTTAAAATGGTAATTTGTTAACCATTTGAAAGAAAAGCTTTGGATTTTTAAGTTGTGACTTAACCTAATCCCATATCCATATGTTTTAAAATATGACGCTCATTATTCAGTTTAGCTGGGAGAGGACCTTGTGTCATATAGCCCATTCCGAATAGTGATACGACGTTATGGATTGCATTTGAAGACCGGCGTTGAAGACTGGGTGTCTTCAAGAACGATAGGACAACCTATCGATTGTCTCTGCACCGAGTAGCTACGGTATAGAGATTTCCTTAGTGATGGGAAGTCCGATCGGGATTGTGGATACCCAGATTTGCAAGGGCTTCTTCGGAAGTGCCTTCGGTTCTGTTCGAACCCGGAACAGACTTGTATGGTTTTATGTCCGACATTACACTTTGAGATATTAAACTGATCTCTATCAAATACATTTCTGCTTGGTGGCGGAGAATTTATTCTCTTAGCTTAACACCCTTCTCTGAGACGTACGAGCTCAGAGGTTATGTAGTTGATATTTATCAGTGATATATTCCCAATTTGGTAATGTGACATGCTGAGTGCTGCTGTGTGATGATGATCATTTGTTGATCATTTGTGATCAAAGCATGACTTTTGTATAAAGTGTAGCTTTGTGGACGAGACCGCATCAGGACCTCACACCCCGGAAATGGTCGAAACAGGAAAGATGCGGCAAGGTTATGAGGGTCGCTCCCTTTAGGGTGTGTCATTCCCTTCTGGTAAAGGGTGGTATCATGGTATGGAGCCCGGATATTTACTCATGTGGTTGCTCCAATCTCATTTACTGTGTGGTTGTTGCTTTGAGGCGCCTCGGATAAAGGTCCCAAAGGACCGGGGGATGGCATATTCGTGTAGTAGTTACCTAGTTACAGAGGTAACCCGGCCTTGTGTTGGCAGAGATCTAACCGTAACGTTAGTTTCTCAGGACGTCCCGCTAGAGGCGATCCCATGTGGCAGTAGGAAGTTCCTTAGCCTGACCATTTGTTGGAAATCCATTCATCCAATACCTGCCTTATACGGTTTTAGTTGTAGAACCTGCCATTTAACATGGCAGCTATAGTAGGCATAATATCATGGTACCCATGCTGGCTAGGATTTATATTATACTTTCGAAAGATTTTCCACTATGCACTAGTAATAATATCAAAGAAATTTTCTCGTATTAAGCATATTTGACTATCATAAGGAGAAATCTCCTCCAAGTCTGCGTTTGCATTGTGTGTGTGGCGGAAGGCCTTATGGTAGTTTCATTTTCTAAAAACCATTGCGGATTTTCAAATTTAAATTCTGTAGTTTGTTTTAAAAAGACCAAATGTTTTTGTTTGCTCATACCAGTCCTATGACTGACCTGGAGTTTATTGTTCCTTTCCTAAACTCTGGGTGCCCACTATTTTTTCACACGGGCAGTCTAGAGTTGGGTTTTTCAGATAGTCAGGTTTAGTAGATTATCTGGAGCTAGTTCCGTCTTTGGATCAGGACTGCACTTGCTTAGCTTTGTGCATCGTTATTGAGAGTTCGAGCTGTCGCTGGATTGGTGATTTGGAGATGGAGATTACCGATGCTGGAGTTCTTTCTTGAAGACCTTATTAGAGATTTTTGTTCCGCTGCTGTGTTATCTTTTCTTTTCCGCTGCTGTTATCTTATATCATATCTCTGATGTATATTCATTGTATCATCTGTTGTGTCATATTGTATCTGAGATTGTATCAATGTTGTATATCAAATGTATATTCTTTTTCTTCCGCTGTGTTGTTTTACTTAATGGTGTTATAAGCTCCGGCGAACCAGATTCGGCGTTTGGATCTGTGGCATTTGAATACGAGTGTCGTATTCGGTGCCGATTTTCGAAGGCCGAGTCAGGATCGTCACATTTGGTATCAGAGCTGAGGATTAAAACTTTAGCTCAGGAGTATAACACATTAAGTAGCTCATTAGAGATAGGGTGAAGTATACCCTAGAATGAGTATATCCCTAAGATATCCGTTCGAATGCCTCAGTAAATTCTCTTACTATTCACCGATAGTAAGTATGAGTGTGAGAAGAGGACGAGATAGGGGACAGGGAAGTACCACTATAAATGGTCAATACCCTGCGACAGTGGAAACAACCTTTCTTCTCAATCTCCCTTGATTCGATTCCAAAATTATTTTGATTGCTTCGTGTCAGCTCTGGAAAGAAGTTTCGGTGTGATGGTGACCCTACGAATCTTTGTAGAAATCCTTACTTCATATCTTCATCGATTTCTTATTAGCTTTTCGATCTAAACTCTAATGAATTTGAATTGAAAATTTAAATTAAATAAATTGGAAATTTTAAATTAAGTAAAATTAACTAATATGAAGCTGAATCTGAATTGTATTAATAAAACGATAACGGTTAAAACCAAATTTGAAATTCTATTGTAATTTCTTGTGTATATCAAAGTTCGGAGAGGGACTAATTGATATATATTTTGGAATGTTCCGACCTGAATTTGGAATCCATATCTAGTGTTTGAGAAATAGTAAAAGATTGAATCCGTCTATCTATTCTTTGGGGTCCGGATATATATTCTACGAATGGTTGGTTATCCCTTCGAACTAACCAATGCCACGGCATATTTCGTAGATTTGGATAACCCAAACATCTTGTAAAGTGAATTCGTTCTTGTATCTATTTGTTGATATTCTGATTTGGTAAGCCAAATGCAGAATAAAAATTCAGTTTGATCTGGAAAGATATTTCTCTATTTTTCATCCTACTCTTTGTTGTCTCCCTAGCAAATTTCGGGGACGAAATTTCTTAAGTGGGGGAATCTGTAACATTCCTGTAATATTAGCCGAAACAATTCAATAATTAATTTAATTTTAAAATTAAATTGTGGGATTATTTGTGAGTTAATTAGAGATTTTCAGAATAAACTTAATGTTTTAGATTTTAAATAGAAATTTGATTACAAGTAAACAAAAAATTGAATTGACTTGAAATTTGGGGATTCTAAGATTAAAATATATTGTAAATAGAATGTAAAAACTTAGAGATTAATAAAAAGTATATATTTTAAAAATGGAACTTTTAAATTGAAAATTCAATCATTTATATTTTTATAAGATTAATTGATACATGTTTAATTACCAATAACATAATTAGTTAAAAATTCATTTCTTTCCCTAAATTAATATAAGTAGAGAATAATTAAACAAAATATATGTATGTAAAACAAGAAATAAAAGTTTAAAATTAAAATAACATATATATATATATAAATATATATATATATATATATATATTTTTTTTGTTTAAAAGATATAATAGTTTTAGTTCAGAATATATTGAACTAAGTCTAAAGTAATATTGGTTTAAAAAGTGATATTGTAAAATTGATATAAACAAAAGTTTACAAAAGCTAAATTATCTTGTATACTTAATAATTAGATTTGATAAAATAAGGACTTAAAACACATAGTACCTATACATATATACAAACAAATTTTGTTTATACAAAGCTTTGAGATGAATGCATAGTTTGGAAGTGTAAAGTTTAAAGTACATGAAAACAAAACAAATGTAAATATACCTTTAGATCTTACATATCTATATACATACCAATAGCATCATTACTTTTATTTAAAATAATGAAATTTAAAACTATAAGAAACTTTACATCTCCCCATAAGTAATTATATTTACTCTCACCAAATCTGGCCAAATCAGTAACAAGATCTCGCATTGCAAAATCCAACACACAAGCAAGGAAAGAGAAAAGAAAATTAGAACAAAAGGGTTTGGGCATCACAATATCATAAAGATGAACCTGTTTCAGTTAATATTCATCAAGCCTACAGTTCGAAATTCAAATAGCAAAGTTTGAAAACTGAATCAAACAAACCAAAGAATATGAAACAAAGGAAATGAAACCTGAAACAAAGAAAAACTCAATGCAAATGAAATAGAAGCTCAGGCTTCAAATCTTAAACAACAGCATCAGAAGCAAAAACAAGTTCAAGCTATAATTCCATCTTTCAGGTTGATAGAGCTTCAGGCTTTGGTTAGCAAGAAACAGTGCGGTGTTTTCTAAAACAAACTCAAGCAAAGTAATCAAGATCAAGACCTTAATCTATTTCCATTTTCAAGTTTCAGAAAAGGAAGCTCTCTGTTCAACAAAAAATAAAAGAATTTAAACTATTTGCAGATCTAAACTCCAAGAATTAAAGAAAACAAAAAAATAATAGTCCAAGAGCAAAGGAAAAAGGTCATCATTCTTAGATTTCTGTTCTTTGCCTCTGCCCCTCTCTGTTCTTTCTAAACTCCAGGTGAGCGAACCCTTAACCTTATACACATTTTAGTTTGCATGAAGTTGGTATTGATGAATGTTTGTGAATAAGTTTGCATATGATTATGATTACATGAATGTGTATGGTTAAGGATAATGATATGCATGCCAGTATTTAGGCTCTGTTCCATGTTGTTCAGGTTTCCAAAACTTGAAAAAAATCCAAACCCTCTTCCTTGAATCTCTTTAGATTTTACTATGTGAATAAAAGATGTTAGCTACATAAAAATATTTTTTAAAAAGAAAAAAATGCGTGTTTCAGAATTTGACCAGATATGATGTACAAGCATGTATATACCTGTATAGTAAAAACCCCTTAGATCATTCAATTATAGGCTGTGATCTTTAAATAAAAATATTCGAATTAACAAGACCAAAGATTTGAAATACTTTTAAGGATAATTTGAAGGTAATTTTTTTTATCTAAAACAAGAATATACAGTGGGATTTTATAAAAAAATATATGATGGATTTGAAACTCATAACTTCTTGATTCGTTTACATTATTTTGCTCTACTTCGGAAATCATGAATTTTAATAATAGAATCAGAATTTCTAAGCGGTTATCCAAAGAGAAATCACAGTTTGAACGAGTTAGCCACCTTCGTCAAAATCTTGTGATCGGCACGAAGTTAGTGGTCGAGATTAATGGGGAAGAAGGTTGGAAGGTTGGAGAATGCAGGAAAATATAATTAAAAAATTCTTTTTCCAACCAGAGAAGCCGATTGATGAAATTGTAGGGTTTAGGCTGTTTTTCTGATCGAGGTCGAACGTAGGAAGATTTCGGCATTTTGGTGATGTCGAGCTGAACAAGGTTAAGTGAAGAGGAAGATGTGAGTATGGGGAAGGTCTGGGCGAAGGGGCAGCGTTTCTGGTGATCGAAATGATCGTCGTAGAGGTGATTTTTGGCAGAGGATTTTTTTTTCCAGTCAAGTTGAGATGCTTGTTTCTGATCGATAGGAAAATTTAAGAATTTTAAAGCTCGGGAGAGTCGAGTGGATCACTGAGGGTTGGTGGGGGATGGCGATGGTGATCAGAGTCACTCTGATCATCTGTAGACGTGCACGGCATTTGTTGTGTCAGTGATTTTTATTTTGGAAGAAAGGAATAAATGGGTTTGCTCGTGAGTAATATGGCGAATGATTCGAAGCAAGGAGAAGGAGAAAGGTCTTTGGGTCGAAGCGATCTTCATGCAAACTGGGCGATGATTCGAGTATAACTCAGAGGGGATTTTGTGAGCATACTGGGTAAACATTTTAACACTTTAAACAATTTTTTTTTTATGTCTGGAAAAAAAGAATGCACAGGTAGAATGGTGAAAGACCCGAAGCAAGGCTCGGGTAAAATAAAGGATAGCTCGGGTTTGTTCATTTCACTATAAAAACAGTTTTGAACTTTTAAAATAAATCAATTTTTACTTAATAATTTTCTTGAAAACCACTTCCTTTCAAAATAACAAATTCTTATTTAATCTTGGGATTAACTAATGGTTTTAAAATAAGTTTACTTTAAGATAATAAACTTAATGAAGGTGATTAAGGATGAATAATTAATGTTTTAAAGATTTATAATCAAGTATTTAAAGGCTAATTAATTAAATAAAATAATTAATGTGATTAATTAATAAAGGTAATTAATTTGAAAATAATTAATCAATTAAAAATAAATTTGAAAGCTAATTGTTTTCTAAAGCTTTGATTAAGTAAGAAATGTTTTATCTTAAAGATAAATAGAATTGAATGATTTGGATTCATTAAGTTAATTAATCAGGTAATTAATGAATGGTTAAATAAAAATAATAATTACTTAGTGAAAGTAATTTAGAGTAGAGATTAGAGATTTAAGATTTGATAATCAAATATTAAAGGTTAATTACTTCAAAGAGAAATTCATTAATGTGGTTAACTAATTAAGGTAATTAAATCAAGAATAATTAATTAAGTTTAATTAACTTAAAATGATTAAGAAATCATTATAAATTAAGGAGTAATTAATTGTTCTAATTAATTAAGGAATGACAAACCTATAAATTAATCAATTAAGGATAATTAATTATAATTGAGATTTAATCAAAAATTAATAAATTTAAAGTAATTAATTGAGGGATAATTAATTAATAGAAGTAATTAAGATTCAATTAATTACAATTAAGGTTTAATTAATTAGGATAATTAATTAAAGAAATGATTAATTATGAAGGTGATTAAAACTTAATCAATTGAAGTTCATGATAATTAATCATTGATTAAAGATTACTAATGAAAGTAATTATGTAGGCAATAAATTTAAAACCACCCAATTATTCATCTTAATTGTAGATGTTTGATTGCTATTGAATGCTTTGTGATGGATTGATATATTTGATATATGATGTGATGCTATGTGATGTTTTGTGCTGAGCTGTTATATTTGTGATGTTTATGCTGTTGTATGAATATGAAAAACCCCTTGACCCGTGGAATGACATTTGAGATGTCGATGCGACAGGGAGTCGAATTCCAATTGGTTATCCGAAACCCACATCGAATCATATTAGTAAATCATTGTGATTGATAATTTACTTTATCTATGAATTTGTGAATATAGTTATGCATTATGGGTTATACTGCTTATCGATATGATTGAATCTGTGATGATGTTGTGCACTATTGTGTTGAACCCCTGGACCACACTTATACACACACAAATATGGATTGCACGAGGAGATGGGTTAAGTCATAGATTTTTGAAATAAATTTAAAATTGTATTTTTGAATCCAAAATAGTTTTGGGATTAGAATTGAAGCTTTGGGAAATGGTTATTTTGAATAACTCGATTGAGTTTGAAATTTAAATAATTTGATTTAAATTTGAATTCAATATTTGGGATTGAATTCTATGGCTTGGAAACTATGGTTCAAAAGGGTTATTCAACTTATAAATGGGTTTTTAAACCATTTTAAAAGCATTGATTGGGAATTTAAATTCTAAACCCAAAGTTTTTAACTTGTATAAATATAATTGAATTTTTCTGAAACGGAAACTATTCGTTTTCAAAAAATAGAAGCTTTCACATAAGAAATGAATTTCTAATTTGTGTAAGAAGGATTTCAAGTTTAAATAAAGACGGTCTTCCAAGTTACAAATAAATCTTTGGAAATGTGTTTTGAAAGCTATAAATTAAATCTTTAGTTTAAAGATTTAAGGAATAAATCCAATTGAAATGGAATTGTTTGAAATCTATGAATGATCTTTGTGAAACTGGGTGAAACTTTGTGAAATAAATCTTCTTGTTTAAAGATTTAAAATGGTAATTTGTTAACCATTTGAAAGAAAAGCTTTGGATTTTTAAGTTGTGACTTAACCTAATCCCATATCCATATGTTTTAAAATATGACGCTCATTATTCGGTTTAGCCGGGAGAGGACCTTGTGTCATATAGCCCATTCCGAATAGTAATACGACGTTATGGATTGCATTTGAAGACCGGCGTTGAAGACCGGGTGTCTTCAAGAACGATAGGATAACCTATCGATTGTCTCTGCATCGAGTAGCTACGGTATAGAGATTCCCTTAGTGATGGGAAGTCCGATCGGGATTGTGGATACCCAGATTTGCAAGGGCTTCTTCGGAAGTGCCTTCGGTTCTGTTCGAACCCGGAACAGACTTGTATGGTTGTATGTCCGACATTACACTTTGAGATATTAAACTGATCTCTATCAAATACATTTCTTCTTGGTGGCGGAGAATTTATTCTCTTAGCATAACACCCTTCTCTGAGACGTACAAGCTCAGAGGTTATGTAGTTGATATTTATCAGTGATATATTCCCAATTTGGTAATGTGACATGCTGAGTGCTGCTGTGTGATGATGATCATTTGTTGATCATTTGTGATCAAAGCATGGCTTTTGTATAAAGCGTAGCTTTGTGGACGAGACCGCATCAGGACCTCACACCCCGGAAATGGTCGAAACAGGAAAGATGCGGCAAGATTATGAGGGTCGCTCCCTTTAGGGTGTGTCATTCCCTTCTGGTAAAGGGTGGTATCATGGTATGGAGCCCAGATATTTACTCATGTGGTTGCTCCAATCTCATTTACTGTGTGGTTGTTGCTTTGAGGCGCCTCGGATAAAGGTCCCAAAGGACCGGGGGATGGCATATTCGTGTAGTAGTTACCTAGTTACAGAGGTAACCCGGCCTTGTGTTGGCAGAGATCTAACCGTAACGTTAGTTTCTCGAGACGTCCCGCCAGAGGCGATCCCATGTGGCAGTAGGAAGTTCCTTAGCCTGACCATTTGTTGGAAATCCATTCATCCAATACGTGCCTTGTACGGTTTTAGTTGTAGAACCTGCCATTTAACATGGCAGCTATAGTAGGCATAATATCATGGTACCTATGCTGGCTAGGATTTATATTATACTTTCGAAAGATTTTCCACTATGCACTAGTAATAATATCAAAGAAATTTTCTCGTATTAAGCATATTTGACTATCATAAGGAGAAATCTCCTCCAAGTCTGCGTTTGCATTGTGTGTGTGGCGGAAGGCCTTATGGTAGTTTCATTTTCTAAAAACCATTGCGGATTTTCAAATTTAAATTCTGTAGTTTGTTTTAAAAAGACCAAATGTTTTTGTTTGCTCATACCAGTCCCATGACTAACCTGGAGTTTATTGTTCCTTTCCTAAACTCTGGGTGCCCACTATTTTTCCACACGGGCAGTCTAGAGTTGGGTTTTTCAGATAGTCAGGTTTAGTAGATTATCTGGAGCTAGTTCCGTCTTTGGATCAGGACTGCACTTGCTTAGCTTTGTGCATCGTTATTGAGAGTTCGAGCTGTCGCTGGATTGGTGATTTGGAGATGGAGATTACCGATGCTGGATTTCTTTCTTGAAGACCTTATTAGAGATTTTTGTTCCGCTGCTGTGTTATCTTTTCTTTTCCATTGCTGTTATCTTATATCATATCTCTGATGTATATTCATTGTATCATCTGTTGTGTCATATTGTATCTGAGATTGTATCAATGTTGTATATCAAATGTATATTCTTTTTCTTCCGCTGTGTTGTTTTACTTAATGGTGTTATAAGCTCCGGCGAACCAGATTCGGCATTTGGATCTACGGCATTTGAATACGAGTGTCGTATTCGGTGCCGATTTTCGAAGGCCGAGTCAGGATCGTCACATTTTAATTATTCTCTACTTATATTAATTTAGGGAAAGAAATGAATTTTTAACTAATTGTGTTATTGGTAATTAAACATCTATCAATTAATCCAGGTTAGAAACAGGGTGGGTTCTCGTGATTGCTGCGTGGTCGTGGATGAATCGAGTGCTATTGCGCTCAGGGGGGGAGAAGCATTGGGCTATGGCGCAGCTTTGGAAGCAATCGTACACTTTCTGATGGCGTGTGGCGAGGAGATGGAGGGTTTTTCCAGGCGAATGTTGTTTCCAGGTGGTTTGCAGATTGTCGCGACTTCGTTCTGATGATGGTTTCGTGATTGTGGTTGCTCCAATTGTTTCTGGTGATCATTTATGATGTGGGGGTGATCGCGATGGCGGCTAGAGCATCGCCGTGCGACCGTGCACGTGCACGTGCCTGTTGGCGTGTCAGAGTGTTGATCGGTTTTGGGGAAGATGAAGTCATACTCGGGTTCAAGTACGGGGAATTTAAGAATTGACTCGAGTTTTTTTACTAAAGCAATGAAAAAGAAAAAGGGGGAAAGAAGGAGGAGCTGAAAGAAAAAAAAAATGGACGAATCATCTTTCTCGAGTTCGAGCGCGTAAAGTTGAGGGTTAGGCTTGGTTTCATCTTCGCAACAGTACGCGAGTGATTAATATGTTTTCCAAGTTTTTTTTTTAACTTTAACCAAAACTTAGTTTTGAAATGAAAATTAGTTTTACTCGGGTCATGATTAGAGTAGGAATTGAGTCGAAAGCGAAGCCAGTTTTTTTAAAACTGTTCTAAATAGTTTTATAAAAGCAAGTTTTAAACTTCAATTGGATTTAGTAATAATGTTTTAAAGGGGTTGATTTAAGAAGTTATAACTGGTTTAACCAAATTTTGTTAAAGTAAATGTTATTTTTGGAAACCTAAAAGTACATGATTTAAATTTTTTAAAGATAAAATGTTTATCTTTTAAAGATCTTAAGTAATAATGGTTTATAAATGTAAATAATTAAAGATAAATTTCTTAATTAAAAGGAATTAATTAATGATAAAAGATTAGGCAATCAAGGGATTAAACGATAATTACTCTATGTCATGTATAAATTAATAAAAGTGATTAAGGATAATCACTTATGATAATTAATTAAGGATTTATTAAATGGTAATTGACTTAAGGGTGATTAATTTAAGAATAATCTATTAAAGGATAACCGGTTATATTTGAGAGTTAATTAATAATTAAGGATTTATTAAATAATTCAAGTTAGTTAATCAAGTAACTAATGAATGATTAAATTAAAATAATAATTACTTAATGAAAGTAATTAAGAATAGATAATTAAATATTAAAGATTGATTTATCAAATATTAAGGGTTAATTGCTTTAAAGCATAATTAATTAAAGTGGTTAATTAATTAGGGTAATTAAATTAAGAATAATTAATCAAAGGGTGATTAATTATAATTAAGATTCAATTAATCAATAATTAAAGGTTTATTATTTTAAAGTAACAAATTAAGGAATAAGATTTAATTAACTATAATTAAGGGTTAATTAATTAAGATGATTAGTTAAGAAATGATTAATTAAGACTATATCAATTGAAATTAATGATAGTTTATCATGGATAAAAAGATTACTAATTTGAATAACTATGTGAGTAATAAATTTAAAACCACACGACTTATCCACCTTAATCAAAGTTGTTTGATTGTTTTTGAATGTTGTGTGATAGATTGATATATTTGATATGTGATGTGATGCTATATGATGCTTTGTACTGAGCTGCTATATTTGTGATGAATGTACTGTTGTATGAATATGAAATCCCCATGACCCGTAAAACGACATTTGAATTTCGATGCGACAGGGAGTCGGATTCCAGTTGGTTATCCGAAACCTACATCGAATGGTAATGGTGAATCTTGTGATTGATAAATTCATCTTATCTATGAATCTGTGAATAAAGATAAGCGTTATGGGTTATACCGCTTATCGATATGATTGAATCTGTGATGATTGATGTTATGCACTATTGTGTTGAACCCCTGGACCACACTTATACACACACAAATATGGATTGCACGAGGAAATGGGTTAAGTCACAGATTTTGAAATTGTTTTGAAATTGAATTTTTGAATCCAAAATGGTTTTGGAATTAGAATTGAAGCTTTAGAAATGAATTTCAAAAATAAAGGTTATTTTGAATAACTAGATTGAGTTTTTGAAATTTAAATGGTTTGATTTAAATTTGAATTCAATATTTGAGATTGACTTCTATGGCTTGGAAACTAGCGTTTAAAAAGGTTATTGAACCTATAAATGGGCTTATATGGGTTTTTAAATCATTTTAAAAAGTGATTTTTGGGATTTAAATTTAACCCAAGATTTCAACTTGTATAAATTGGATTTTACTGAAACGAAAACTATTTGTTTCAAATAATAGAAGCTTTCACATAAGAAATGAATTTCTAATTTGTGTAAGAAGGATTTCAAGTCTAAAATAAAGACGGTCTTCCAAGTTACAAATAAATCTTTGGAAACGTGTTTTGAAAGCTATAAATTAAAATCTTTAATTTAAAGATTTAATGAGTTAATCCAATTGAAATGTAAATTGTTTTTGGAAATCTATAAATAGATCTTTGTGAATCTAGGTGAACTTTGTGAAACGAATCTTTTTGAAAAAAGATTTAAATGGTAATTTGTTTAACCATTTGAAAGAAAAGCTTTGGATTTTCAAGTTGTGACTTAACTGAAATCCCATATCCATATGTTTTAAACTATTGCGCTCATTATTCGGTTTAGCCGGGAGAGGACCTTGTGTCATATAGCCCATTCCGAATAGTGATACGACGTTATGGATTGCATTTGAAGACCGGTGTTGAAGACCGGGTGTCTTCGAGAATGATAGGATAACCTGTCGATTGACTCTTCACTGAGTTGCTCTGGTATAGAGTTCTCCCTTAGTGACGGGAAGTCCGATCGGGATTGTGGATACTCGGATTTGCAAGGGCTTCTTCGGAAGTGCTTTCGGTTCTGTTCGAACACGGAACAGACTTGTATGGTTGTATGTCCGACATTACACTTTGAGATATTAAACTGATCTCTATCAAATACATTTCTGCTTGGTGGCGGAGAATTTATTCTCTTAGTTTAACACCCTTCTCTGAGACGTACGAGCTCAGAGGTTATGTAGTTGATATTTATCAGTGATATATTCCCAATTTGGTAATGTGGCATGCTGAGTGTTGCTGTGTGATGATCATTGGTTGATCATTTGTGATATGATCATTTGTTTGATCATTTATCTTTGTGATCATTGCTTTGGTCATCTGTTGACCCAAAGCATGGCTTTGTGCCAAAGCGTAGCTTTGTGGACGAGACTGCATCAGGACCTCACACCTCGAAAATGGTCGAAACAGGAAAGATGCGGCAAGGTTATGAGGGTCGCTCCCTTTAGGGTGTGACATTCCCTTCTGGTAAAGGGTGGTATCATGGTATGGAGCCCAGATACTTACTCATGTGGTTGCTCCAATCTCATTTACTGTGTGGTTGTTGCTTTGAGGCGCCTCGGATAAAGGTCCCAAAGGACCGGGGGATGACATATTCGTGTAGTAGTTACCTAGTTACAGACGTAACCCGGCCTTGTGTTGGCAGAGATCTAACCGTAACGTTAGTTCTCGGGACGTCCCGCCAGAGGCGATCCCATGTGGCAGTAGGAAGTTCCTTAGCCTGACCATTTGTTGGAAATCCATTCATCCAATACGTGCCTTGTACGGTTTTAGTTGTAAAACCTGCCATTTAACATGTCAGCTATAGTAGGCATAATATCATGGTACCTATGCTGGCTAGGATTTATATTATACTTTCGAAATGGTTTTCCACGCTTTGCACTTATAGTAATAATATCAAAGAAATTTTCTCGTATCAAGCATATTTGACTATCATAAGGAGAAATCTCCTCCAAATCTGTGTTTGCATTGTGTGTGTGGCGGGAGGCCTTATGGTAGTTTCATTTTCCAAAAAGCATTGCGAATTTTCAAATTTAAATTCTTTCGTTTGTTTTAAAAAAAATGTGACGATCCTGGGACCTGTGGGTTATGGGCCCACCACGCTTCCGCTGCGCCACTCCGATGAATAATAATTTTACCCACGATTTTTCTGACCACCACCAACCCATCGGCCACCTACCACATCAATTTCGAGACCCCTGATCACCGTGACCGCCATTAATTGCCCAAATACCATTTTCTGTTCATTCTAAGAATTCTCGACATCAAGTTGCTTAAAAAATCCCGAGACATGTATCTAAATACATAAATTCGTGATACAAACTTGATTTTACAATCAAATTTTGAAGTTAGGCAGTTTGAATTTTTCTGGTGTACTATGATCTACTGTGAATCACCTTTTCTCACAAAATTTATTCAATATTTTTGCTTGAAATTATTTAAAAAAAATAATTTTACATTCAAAACATCATTTGCCTTCAGTGATCTTATTTTAATATTGAATGTATAAAGAGCACTTAATTTTTTTGTTTTATTTGGTTTGAGATTGTAGAATAACAGAGTAAATATATACTCAGGCATAACAATACAAGCATAGTTTAGTCCATAACCTCCCCGACCAATGCAACCCAAAATTTAACCAGTTCTAAGAATTTAAGAGAAGAGTTTACTCACAGGAGAGGTTTGAGGCAGAGACAAGGAACAGAAGAATTTTTGTTGGTGATGATCTGAAGTTTTAAGACTTACTGGGACCAAAACAAGTATGTATACAGGCATAAATTCCTGTACCCACATCTAATTACAGGCATGCAGGAATATTCATCAACAATTCAGGCAATTTTCTTTTCATCACACATCAATATCATCACAGAACAAAGGATAATCCAGATTCAAGTTATAGATAGATTTGCTCACCTTTTTTTCCAGAAAACAGAAATGCTTTCCTGACAGTTTTCAAAGATAGATGAAGGCCTGTAACTTTTTCCCCCTTTCCTACTTTAATTTTGGAGTTTGGCTCTGCAAATTACAAATGGAACTCTTTGCTTATACTCAGTCATGTTCATATACTTAAGTCATTAATAATAGTAGTTTATTTATTTATTTTACTTACAGTATGAATCTCTGCTATACACAGAGAAGCCTTTTTATTTCTGCAGTTGAAATCCAGAAATGGATTAAGTCTTTGATCTTGATTTTGTTTTCCTGCAACTTGTTAATAAAGTTGTTTAAATATTTGTTTTAATATTGATTAACAATATTAAGTTCAAATCAAAAAAAAATGCTTGCCTTTATTTATCTTCAGAGAAAAAAAACTGCACTGTTTTCCTGTCCAAACTGAAGCACCATTTTTTCCTTTTTTTGTAAAACAAATCTGCAAATTTTTTTTTCTGAATTTTTTTTATGTTAAAACTTGATTTTGAAATCATAATTTATTAAACTATAGGATATAAAATTCACCCGAGATATAGAATACAAATCCACTGCTTGATGTTGATTTGCAGATTTTCTGGTTTTGCTCATCTTTTGTTTCAGGTTGCATTGAATTTGTTTTTTTTTTTTGAACTTGCATTTGCTTCCAGATTGAAGTTTTGATTGCATGACCTGGAAGTATATTTTTTTTCTGAAGCTTTTATGTTTGAGTTGAATATTGAACCTTGCTTTCATTTCTAGGTTTTGTTTCAGTTTTGAGAAGCTAATGGCAGATTTTTTTTTTCTTTATGTTTTTCTTTGTTTTTGAACAGCTTTATGTATTGAAAAATGTGAGGCCAAATCCTTTTTCTACTATTTTGTTCAGATTTTCTAAGATACTATATGATGGCATATGGGAAGATGTGAAGTTTCTTGTAATTTTAAATTTCATTATTTTAAATAAAAGTAATGATGCTATTGGTATGTATATAGATATGTAAGATCTAAAGGTATGTTTACATTTGTTTTGTTTTCATGTACTTTAAACTTTACACTTTCAAATTATGCATTCATCTCAAAGCTTTGTATAAACAAAATTTGTTTGTATATATATATAGGTACTATGTGTTTTAAGTCCTTCTTATTTTATCAAATCTAATTATTAAGTATACAAGATAATTTAGCTTTTGTAAACTTTTGTTTATATCAATTTTACAATATCACTTTTTAAACCAATATTTCATTATACACATTATCCTTAATGTATACACATTATATACATTATTTAAATGTAGTATTTGTTTTAAAAGTGAAAACCTGGTTTTATATTTTATAAAGTAACCTTATTTTCTCAAATTCATATGGTATGTATTTTTAACAAATTATTTAAGTAATTTTATCCTAAGCATTTCAAAGTATATATTTAAAAGTAAAGTGTTTTTAAATTATTTTAAAAATCTAGTTTTGTGCTTGGTGATTTCAGTGGAGATAGGAAATATTCGGGGAAGTTTGTCCTGAAAAGAATGATGCTTTGAAACTATTTTGCAAAGGAATTTGAAAGGTGAAAATATATCTTATGAAGATATTTTTGAGATAAATAAATAATATGGAAAAATTATTTATTGGTTGGATGGTTGTTTGTGAATATTAATTGATAGTTAAATCACCGACTATCAATATTGGACCAATACGCTGATCGTTTCGAAGAGACCGGGATCGAGATCTATTTCTCGAAAACCACTTCGATCCGATTTGTACGTTTCATGAAAACGATTTTGGATTCGAAGATGGAGCAGTGAAGTGCAAGGACTAGTCGCTACTAATCCTGAGGATATTTCCAAAATGGATGTAGTAGGAATAGTGCCTTCGGTTCCGTTCGAACTCGGGACGGACTTGTATGGATGAATGCTTGCGAAACATCGTCAAGTGGACGATGGGCATTCTAAGGGATATATTCTCAAAAGGTAACGCTTAGCCTCAAGCCTCATCAAATGGGAATGGCTGAAAATCAGGGGATATGCAGCAAGGCTTCGTGGGTAGCCCCCACTGGAGGGTGAGGTCATCCCTGTCTAGATGTCCCTTTATTTCGGCTTAGTGGGCGGTTGCTGATCCCAACCGCGGGGTGATCTTGCTCGGGACTGTCCAGTAAGGGATGGTTCCGGTCTTGTGTTGCAGGGGAGTTAGGGTGGCTTCTCGGTACGTTGATCTAGACCAGGTACTGTGACAGGTGGTACCCCAGTGCCTAGCCATTAGTTGGAATCCATTTTCCCTACGCGCCCGTACGGTTTTGATTGTGCCCAACTATTGCTGAAACGTGAGATGCAAGCATTTCAGCTAGATTCTATTTACTTTCTATAGAAACTATTATAATATCAGAGGATTTCTATAAAAATTGATTTAGCTATCGTAAGGTAAAAACCCGACATGTTTATTTGTGGCGTGGTCTTACGAGATGCTTTTGTTTTCAAAGGACTTTGAAACTTTAATAATCAATTGGGTGTGATTTTCTCACACTGGTATTCCAGACTGACTCGGGTGTTGTTTTATATGATGCTCGGGTCAGACCGAGTATTATAGGATATAGGATATGATGCTGTGGAGCTCAGAAGACGAGCAGGATGACGATACGTACTCTCATACTTGTTTATATATATATATATATATTTCCGCTGAATTGAGTTGCTATGTATCCATTTGTATGTTATTGATGTGATCTGTGATTGATGCACTCTGATGATGTAATATATGTAAACAGATAGATTTGATTTTGAGTAAAGATTATTTACTATTTATTATATTTTATTCCGCTGCGATGGTTAGATTCTGATGTTGATTTTGTTTTCTCTTCTTCTACCTCTTCTTCTTAAACCCAAATGGTTCGTATTTCTGTGCAACTTGAGTTGATTGTTGTAGAATAGTGTTGACTCAAGGGGTACGGATTTGCGGGTCGTTACAACATGGATATGACTTGAGAGTGGAGAGCCAAAGCAATTTGGCTTGTCCAAACATTTACACAAAACAATACAAATATGTGTAAGTTTCAACACGATTTAAACATCAAATAACATTAGAATTCAAAGCCCAAAACAACATCGAATGAATTGCACTTGTTCTCAACCCATGTACTTCAGTTAGGCAGTGATTAGGCTCAGTTAACTTAGGAAATTGGGTCAGGTTTGGGTGTGCAAGGGTCGGCCTACACATGGGTTTGAAGGTGGGTTAGTCTAGGTGCATAAAACTAGGTGTACAAGGCTAAAACTATGCAACATACATCATTTGTTGCTCTTGTTTGGTTCGGCCAGAGGCTAGGTGGGCGCAACCAGTGGTGCAGGTGGTGGTGGGTGATGTGGAAGAGGGTGGAGGTCAGGTCAGAGGTGGTGGTGGTGGAGGTAGTGGCGGCTAATGGTGGTAGAAGGAGGAGATGATAAACTAGGCTAGGCTAGTGCAATAGGTGATGGTTTTTGGTGGATTTTGTGGTGGTCCTTGCCATGGATGGTCTCGACCTGAAAGGGAGAGGTAGTAGGATGGATGATGGTCAGAGGAAAGGGGTGGTAGAGGCCAGGTCAGATCTGGTTAAGGAGGAGCCAAGCTATGAAGGTGAGAACAAGTACAAAATTCAAGATAGAAAAGTAGAAAAACAAAGGAAGAAGAAGATAATTTTTACCTCAACTCCTTCATGCCATGGCCATACTTTTTTTAGATAAGAAATGGATCTGAGATCCATGTGAAAAATGAAGGAGGAAGTCACGGCTAAAAAGAGAAAAAAAAAACGGTCAAAGAGTAAATGAGGAAATTGTAAAAGAAACGACTTAGGAGGTGAAACGACTTTACGTTTCAAAAGCTTTTAAAACCTTTTAAATTTCCTATATATATTTATATACATTTTAAATAACTGAAAATACTTATAAATTTCAGTTCAAATTCGAAAATATAACAGATAAACAAAATATTAATAATTAAATATAAATTAGATATGATTAAAATAAGAAAATAGCACAAAATGAAAACTAGTCTAGAAAATTTGAAATTAAATGGAACAAACTTTGGAAAATATTATGGAGTTGGAAAATATTTAAAATTAACGATAAGAAAACAAAATAAAAATGTCTTCACAAAAAAAATTAATTAAATATAATTTAAATGAAGAAACTAGCAAAGAAAAATAGAAACTAGGCTTAATAAATTTCAATAGACTCTAGAAAAATTCTATTATCACTTTAATAATATTAAAAGACAAAAATATACTTAAAAACATATTAACACATATTAAAATAAATAATTAAATTTAAATAAATAGAAAAAGAATTAAAGAAATTGCTTAAAAATCCGAAACGGTGTCCAGAAATTACAAATAAATCACCATTGACTTTGTAAAATTGTTTACTTCATTTAAAAATTATTATAATACAAAAATATGCATAAAATAACATATTTAGACCTATTAATATGAAAAGGAAAATATAATTTATATAATTTAAAATAGACAAAATTGCAAAATAAAACAAATTATACTCAAAATTGAGATGTACATAACTTTCACAGTTTAAGTCCATTTCCAACAAAACGAAAAGCAGTGTTCAAGTTATTTCATCTATTTTCATAATAAAAGAAAAAATTTAAGATTTAAAATTATTTAAATTTGATGTTTTAAAAAGTCATAGTTTGAACAGTTTGACCAGAAATTCACTTTACAGTAAAATATTCAAATTATACTAGTTTGAACTATAAATCACTTAATAATCATCATTTATATTTAAAAAATGAAATATTTGAAATAAAAATAAATTTAAAATAAATAAAAATAAAATAAAGTCAAATTTAAAATATATAGGAAAAAATCTAGGGTTTTTACACCTTCCGAGGTACAGTCTCGGAATTTAACGAAACCAGTTCCATGAAGGTAGCGCATCGGCGCGAGGCCGATGCACTCGATGGATTGGACATGGCACTCGAGGCCAAGTTAGGGGAGTTGCCGCTGTTTGTTGGGGGGATCGGTGGTGGATTCCGATCATGCCAAGGGTGGTAGATTCGTGGACAACGAGCATAAAGTTTTAGGAAGGTAATTTAATTTAAAGGCATTTTCTTTATTTATGATAGTCATGTTTAAACTTATGGAAAAAAATCCACTGATAAGTAGTTCAAAATTAAATAATTAGTAAATTTATTTTTATTGAAATAGTAATCACTAATTTATGTTATTCTAAATTTACATACGAGATCCAAAAATCATGGAACGGGTCGAGTTGGATTTGTAGCTATGAACCGATGCTACAGATTTGGTTTGATGGATTTAAAAATCAAACGTGGGAATTTCTCACTCGTTTGGATTACCATATTTAAATTTAAATGTTTAAATTTAAATTATTGGGTTCTTGATTGATTGATAAGTTTATAATTTATCTGTTGGATGAATATATATATAGTAGTATATATATTAGTATTTGAGTGATATTCCCGCACATTATAGCAAATGAGACCATAGACGCCCCGCATAATAGCGGATGACCTTATATACTGCGATATACCCCTCGAAGTGGGATTTGTATTTATTTTATAATGTATTAACATCTTTGGATGCAGAGAAACAGGTTGGAGAGATCCAACTAGACTACTCAAATATATTGTTTATTTTTCATATATAGTGATATATGAATTATTAGAATAATCTAATATAAATTATTGCAGTGATTTAAATTATTAGACGCTATTGTAGCACTGGCCTGAATTTCGATAATTTAAATACCATAACTGTATTTTTATAATTTATGGAATTGAAGGGAATTTGAAAATAAAATATATATCGGAATTGGAGTTATTTTAAATAAAATTGAATTAGAGAAAAATATATTTGACTATTGTGGGTTAGTAAATGGAGATTTTTTAAAATGAACTATATAAAATAATTTATAAATGATATTCTAGAAGTATAAAACAAGTTTAAGTCAATATTAAAATAAATTGGAAGTATAAAAGGAATTTATAAGAAATGAATGCATATAACGGAAATTTATAAATAAGATTTGTTCTATAAATAGATAAACCAAGGGATTATAAAATTGATAAATGATGTTTATATATAAAGGAATTCGATATCAGATGATAACTGAAAATATAAATTCATAGGGTGAGTTTATATTAGAATATGGAAAACATGGTTGAGGAAAATGGTAGATTCTATTTTTGAATTGGGAATGGTTAGGAAATCGACAATAAATCGATATGTTGTGAAATCGAGAGAAAGTTACAAATTAAAGTTTATTATTGAGATTATAAAAATATATTTTTAACTTTAAATGAGTTTATTTTAAAAGGAAAATTTTATTATTTTAAAACTATGAAATTTTAAACTAGTTGAGACTGAAATACTACGGTCAATAGATTTTCAAATATAAAGTATCTAATTTATTAAATTTTAACTTTTAAAAATCTGCTTTGAAATTTATTTGTTTAACTAAAAATGAGTTACTGATGTTTATAAAAGTGTTTTCGGTATTTTAAATAATTATTCAAACATGTTTTTGAAATTAAATTATTTTTCTTTAAGATACTTATTTTATATACATATCTAGAGTTTGAAGAGATTGAAATTTTTATCTCATAATTGTCTCGAGATTCGAAAAAAGTTTATAAAGAATATGATTTGAGGAGAGAAAATTTATTTGGAATTATGGAGAGTTTTGGCAATAAATTACGGAATAATTCTCCGAAACATTAATATTGAAAGGATTTGGAAAATAAGATTGGTAATATTCCCCTAAGTATAGAAAATAGAAATTTGAAAATATTTCGAAGTGTTGAGATGTTGGAACTATCCTTTTACGGATTTAAGTATTTGAAAAAAAATTGTTTACAAATATTGGAAGGAATTGATATGTCTTTAAAGATATTTTGAAAGTAACTATTTTGGGAAAGATTTATATTAAGGCTAGATGATTGCTTATGGATGTTCATTTGATAGTTAAACAACCGACTGTCAGTATTGGCCAATTTCGTTAATTGTTTCGAAGAGACCGGGATCGTATTTAATTACCTGAAAACCACTTCGATCCTGTTTGAACGTAACGAATGAATACCGTGAAGATGATGAAGACGGTGATTCAGTTTGTCCAGACCTAGGGCAACTTGTATGGACGAATGCGAACAGAACATCGTCACTGGAGGACAATAAGCATTCTAGTAAAATTGTGTTCTTGAAAGTTAACGCTTAGCCTTGAGACTCATCAACCGGGGAATGACTAAAATAGGGAAGATGCAGCAAGGCTATGTAAGTCGCACCCGAGTAGGGTAAGGTTACCCCTATCTATAGTCCCTTTTATTCGGTCGTGTAGTGTGGTTGCTGATCCCAACCGTAGGGTAATCTTACTCGGACTATCCAGGTTAGGAGTAGTCCGATCTTTTGTAGCAGGGGATCTCAACGTAGTCCTCGGTATATTGTTCTAGAGGTGTACTGTGATGGGCGGTACCCAATGGCCCAGTCATTCATTGGAATCCATTCTCCAATACGAACTTACGATTTTTTGTAGAGCCTAGTATGCTAGAATTAAATTAATGTAACAACTTCATCTATTTGAATAAGTATTTGTATTTAGACACTATTACAATATCACTGAATTTTTATAAAAATGTTTTTGATTATCGTAAGGTAAAATCTCGTCGTGTTTATGTGTGACGTGGTCTTACGAGATACCTTTGTTTTCGAAGAATTTTGATAACTATAATAATTCAAATTGAGTGTATTTTCTCAAGCCGGTTTTCCAGACTGACTCGGGTGTTATTTTATCGTATTACTCGGGTCAGACTGAGTATTACAGATTCAGGATAGGGTTCTATGGAGCTCAGAAGACGAGCTGGGTGATAGAGACGTATTTCCATACTTGGTTTATATTTCAACTGTGTAAGGACAAGCTATATAACTGTCCAATTTGATGTATTGATCGTTGTACTCTGATAATTGTAAGTATAAAATGGTTGTAGATTATTTTGTATAAAAATCTGTTATCATATATTATATTTTGTTCCACTGCGGTTGTGAGATTCTGTGTTGTTATTTGTCTTTCTTCTTCTTTCTTTCTCTTCACCCTAAAGATTCGTATTTTTCGTTCAATATGAGTTGAAATGATGTGACTATGGTCGATTCAAGGGGTAAGGATTTATGGGCCTTTACAGGATAGGTTATTAAACTTTCCAAATTGATCGATGTATATCGTACTCCGATAATGGTATGTAAATTAGCAACGTGATTATTGTATTTAAAATGTGTTATTATATATTATAATTTGTTCCGATGCAATTGTGAGATTCTGTTCTATTTTCTTATATCACCTTTTTCTTCTCCACCCTAAAGATATGTGTTTTTCGTTTAATTTGATTCGAACTGTAATGAATTATGGTCGATTCAAGGGGTACGAATTTGTGGACCGCCACATTTACTATCAGAGCTGAAGGTTAAGCGAGAACATTGGCTCTAGTGGGGGATTACTCATTTAAGATGGAGTCAACAGTACTCTAGAATGAGTTGAGTGTAATAATAGATATGAGCACATATTTGTTAGTGAATATAAAATGGTTTTATATTGTGTTGACTTATATGTTGAGTGGTGTATAAATTCTGGTCGAATAGTGGACGCCACTGGAAGCGAAAGGAGTTTGTAAACACCCAAATAGAGTAATTCGATACAGTATAGTTTTGATGTGGGTAAATGAAATAATTTTACCCAAATTATATTTTGATATAAAAGGAATAATCTTCTGGAAATTATTATAATGGATTGATGTGTTTGGATTATCATTTTATGACCAAAGTAAGATTTTAAAAACTTGGAATGGTTATTAAAAAAACAAATTAGATTGTATAAGTGAAGTATACAAATAAAATAAAAACTAAAAATGAATTCAAACCAGGATTTGGAAAATTAAATCTCGGGGATTTCTGAAAGTATTTTCCAATGTGTGTGAAGATAAATAATAGTATTATTAGGAAATATTTTTGAAGAGAGAATTTGTTTAAAATGGATTTTGAAAGTGATATAGCACTGAACTCACTTCAGTCGTTGGAAAATAATTTTGATGATGACGGACGCATCATCAGTGTTCATTTTCGAGTTTCTAAGTGACGGGTTGCTACCGGAATAACTGATTTGGAGATTCTAGTAAAAAACAAATATTGTTAGAAATTTCAAAGGAATTTGTTTTGGAATAAAACCAAACGATTTTGAAAATTCCAGAAGAAGTGGTTTGTTAAACCAAAAAGAGTGTATATATATATTTGATTTCAAAGTGATTTGAAATAAATACTGGGTGTTTAAAAATTCTACAAATTCTTATTTAAAAGTTCCAGAGAATATTAGAAAAATAAGTTTTAAAAACTTATAAGTGGAAGATGTTATTTATAAGGAAAGAAGCGTGAAAATTGAAGTTTGGAATAAAAATTTAAATTGAGAAAGTTGAAATGGAGTTCAACTAAAGTTAAGTTGAGTAAATTATATTTTAGAAATTTAATTGACTGGATTGGAATTGGATTAATGTAGTGTAGTAATGAAATAGGAGTTAGCCTAGCAAAGTAATTGGAATATATAATGAAACTGAAAGGATTAAAAGTAAATTTTTTGAAGTAAAATTGGTTTAAGTACGAATAACTCGAATATAGTTTGAAATGTTGGAAATGAAATTTAAATTAAATTAAATTAGATTGGATTAGTAATAATATCGTATTGAGTGAATGAAAAATGTGAGGGGTAAATGATTATATAGCTATAAGTTACAAATTTTGAATGGGATAAAATTTATGTGGAAATTGTTGGAATGGTGAATAAATAAGTTATATAGTTTGTACAAACTGAAATTAATGGAATAAAATATATTTAAGCTATAAATAAATGTGAAATCTCGAGTTAAATTGATGAAAATGCGAAAAATAAGTTGTATGACTTATAAAAATCGAAAAGCGAAATAGGAATCCAAAAAATAAAAATAATTTGATATTTTGGGTGAGGGAATAAAATCCAAACTTTAATTTTAAAATGAATTTGAACTCAAATAACCTTAAAGGAGTGATTTTTGAGATTTAAAAAAATCAGATATTGAGATATAAATTGGAAGTGAACTAATTAAATAAATTTATTAGTGAATGGAATATGGGAACGGAATTTAACTTGGTTGAATATAAACAGTTTTGGGGTGTGTGTGTGTATTTGAAATGGAATTGATATTGTATTGATATGGTTTTGAAATGGATATGATATTCTGGTTTTGAAGTATAAACTGTTTTGAAATGACCACGGTGTTATAATAACATTTGGTTGCTAAAGAGACCGGGATCGAATATTGTCATACTCTCTGCCAATACCGAAAACCACTTTAACAACTTTGTACTTGGTGGAGATTCCAGAATAAAGTAGGATGTTTTGGTGGCGGTTCTATACGGTATTTACATGACCCTAACTCCCGTGAGTCATCTTGATGTGACTAAAACAGGAGCCATACTGGGCCAAGTGAGGTCATTCCTCCGATCGGACACATTTCTTCAATACAATTCTATTGCTTTTGTGATTTGATTGGGTGCACGTTTGACTTGGGAGTGTGTCATGAGGTGGGCCTTAGTAGCTGCTATGCGTTACCACCAGTCAAGGTCCGCAAACGGTATATCTATCCTGGCATTGCCTCATGTGCCTCGTCGCATGCCCCATCGCGTCTTCTACGAGTTTTTTTGTACCATACCTATGGAATTCCCTTTGATAGCCCTCCAGTTTACGGGGGAGTTACGGTACTGTATAGACTATGGGAATATACAAAAACGTGTTAAGGGGGATATGGGTAATGCCTTAACGCTATTTTAATATCTTTTAATTTACTATAGACATATCATAGTAGCGTATATTACTACATAGTAGATAGTTCAACGGATCCTTAGAGGAGGGAAATCCCAAAGATCCTTTGAGTTACTTGTATTTCAGTTGATATTTTACTTGAGTTGGATTTATTGATATAAGAATGTTAAACCTGATTTGAATGTTTTGTATTTTGCTTTACGCTCGGTCAGACTGAGTGATACAGCATTTGAGACTCATCTTTGGAGGTTGGAGCTTCGCTTGGAGATCCAACTATCAATTCAGCTTTCAGCTTTTTCAGTTGATTTGTTTAGACATATCGTCGTTTGTATTTGAGACTTCACTATATTTGAGATATTCTATTGTATTTTATTTCAGACTCTGTTGTTTATGTAGTAGCTTCATGAACTACTATTTATCTATTCCGCTGCATTATTATTATATTACTCCGTGTTTATGATTATGTGATTGATTTATTTACCGTATATGTTGAGTTTTGCCAAATATAAATTAACAATCTATATTTTGAGCAATTCAAGTCTGACATATGTGGATGCGAATGCATGAAATACCGGGTTGTTACAGTTGGCATCATAGCTCTGGTTTTAGGCAAAACTTAGCATAATAGAGTAAAAATTAATTACAAAATCAACTTTGTTCGCGCTTGAATTTCTTCCTCTTTGATTCAGACTTTCCTTGAATTTTGGAACTTTTCCCTTCATTCTGAAATCCATTCTTGCCACTTCCCGTTCGTGCTTTTCTTGATTTTGGAGTATCCCATAACTCCACTTCGATTGATATCTACAATGAATCGGTGGCTCCGCCAATCTTAGAATGATTTGTAAAGGTGTGAAACTCCTTTACAATTGGCATCGATTTACCAAAGATTTCTGTATCGACAGTTTAGATGCTTCTATCTCTTGCTATGTCTGAATTCTATCCCTTATGATCGGATGTCGACTGCCTCAAAATTCTACGTCAATCTTATTCTTGAAGTCATGGTTGACCCGGTTAAGGTCGCCCGTGATATATCTAAGTCTACCCATCTTTTCTCTTTTGTTATTTAATCATCTTATCTTCGTTTTGAACTTATCTTCTAGATAGAATTCTTTGACTAGAGTTCCCTTGTATTTGAATCTCTATCTTTGCTTTGAAATTCATTCTTGAATTATCGAGTGAAGGAGCGTATTTATAATTAATATAAAAATATTTTAAATATTGTGTTGTTTGAGATGTTAAGTTTGAATTTTGGGTTTCGATCGATTCGTCTAGCTAACGCTATCGACAGGAATTCCAAAACACTTAAACAGAGCAAGCTGACACGATATTGTTTTCAAAATTTGTAAATGAAATGTGACGATCGAGTTTTTAAATCAAATTTAATTTAATAATTAATATAAATTTTGGAATTTAATTGTGAGTTAATTTGAATTTTGCAAAACAAATAAGATATGAATATATATATATATATAAATAGATTGTAACTTGAATTTGAAATTCAAAAATTAATATTTTGAAAATAAATGGAATTTAAAAATAATATATATGATTTTTTATTAGTGTATAATTTAGTTTTAGAACATATTCTTTGAAATTATATAAATATTAATATAAGAAAAAGTATTCATTAAATTTGAAAATAGAACATAAATTATATAAAACATATATAAATATAAACTAATTATAATGTAATATATAAATTATATAAAAGACATAATTATCATGCAAATGACAAATGTAAGTATGTTAACACATAGTTTAACAAGTGTAAGTATTATAATATATGTGTTAACAAGTGTAACTCAATTTTTCATGCATAATTAACAAGTGTCATTAATTTCATTTATTTTTAAAAATAATGAATAAGAGGAAATAAATTATATATACTACCTCATTTACTCTTTCTATTTTATTTCATATTTCGAAACTAAAAACAAAAAGAAAATCAAAAAGCTCAAGCCTGGTAACTCAAACCAAAAAACAAACTCAAACCTGAAGCAATAAAAATTTAAGCAAAGCTTTTAGCTCAGCAATCAAGCAACTCAGTTAGATCATCTCAAGTATATATTCAACTCAAGAAAATCAAAGTTTTCAACATCAAATAACAAACTTCAAAGATCAAAACCAAAGTACTTCCCAGATTTTCAAATTAAAAACAAAAAAAGTACAGGCTCTCTGTTCTTCTTTAACGGGTGAGTAAACTTCTTTGATCTGATCTATAAAATTGATGTGGTAATTTATGTTGAAGTGAAGCTGTGAAAAATGTTTGAATGTATGTAAATATGCCTGCGTGTATATATATACACATGTAAATAATGTGTGCATG
Source organism: Allium cepa (assembly GCA_030765085.1). Taxonomy (NCBI): domain Eukaryota; kingdom Viridiplantae; phylum Streptophyta; class Magnoliopsida; order Asparagales; family Amaryllidaceae; genus Allium; species Allium cepa. The sequence goes on along the minus strand of CM060945.1, from coordinate 991,875,812 downwards.
TCTGGATACAAGGAAAATTGATCTATTCCAGGTTTACTGGTTTCAAAACCTAATTCAAAAACCAAAATCTCTCCCTCTGATTCTGGTTAAGCTTTAAGATCTAAACAAAACATGTTTGTTTAATCAAGATCTAGGTTCTAAAAATGTTTGTAAGTAAAAAATTGAAGACGGTTTTGATTGGGAAGAAGAAAAACAGTAAAACTTAAAAACATGTCAAAATTCAAGTGTCACATTTTCTTGATTCACCTATATTATATTGTTTGTGTTTGAAAACCATGAATTTTAAAATAAAATCATGATTTTTAAGTTTGGAAATCATGAGCATTTGCGAGTTGAACGAAAAGAGGGGTTCGGGCATTTTCTGATGATCAACGAGGTGAGGGAGGTCATGGTCATGGCCAAAGGATGTTTGGAGGTCGGGGATCTCAGGAAAAATGGTGGGTGAATTTCTCGATCACCGTGGTGGCCGGGCGAGGTGGGTTTAGGGTTTTAGACCCATTTTTGGTCGACTTTAATTTTCAGGAAAGTTTGACGTCGACGATGTATCGAACAGGACCGAACATGGGGGAATTGAAGCATGGATCTTCTGTGAAGCTTTGGTCGGAGTGGGTTGGGTCCGGATGGCCTGTGGCGGCGTATCGAGGTGGATTTGGATGATCGGGTTAGGCCCAATGGAGTTCAAAGTTGTTCGATTTCGGGTTTGTCGTCGTTTCAAGAACCTGGGTGGTCGAACGGTTAAAGTTGATGGTCGTCGAGATGCAAAGGGTGGTCACGATGTCAGAGTTACTCCGATCACCTATGCATGTGCACAGTGTCAAGAATGTATTAGTGTCTTGCTTTCGGTGAAGAAGGTTGTAGACTCGGGTTTAACCTCGGGAAGATTAGTTTGTGGCTCGAGTTCTGGTTTGGGGCGTTTGTGTGGGTAAACATGTTAACAGGTTTTTAAGTTTTTAAAATAAAACAAAGTATAAAAGGAAGGGGAAGGGATTTACTCGGGGAAGAACTCGGGGAAGCTGGTGTTTGGCTCGGGATGATGCTCGGGGATGTGGCATGATGGCTCGGGTTAGTTTAAAATATTAACTAAGTTTTTAAATTTTTTAAATAAGGCAAGTTTAAATTAATTTCTTAATTAATTCTTTCATTTTTATCTAAGTTTGGAATTAGTGAAAGGTTTTGAAACAAATTATTTTAAATTAATTAAGTTTAAAATGTTTTAAAAAATATAACCTTTATTTTTAAAAGTTTATTTTTTAAATAAACTTAATGCTGTAATTAAGGAGTTAATCGAGAAGATAAAATATTTTTAATTGATTAATTAACTTAAAAGTTTAAGTTAATTTATATGTTAATGATGATTAATTACAAGGGTTATTAAATAAAGATTTTTAAAGATAATTAAGTAATTACTTAAGATAAATGGATTATCTTTTAATTAATTAAGATCTTAAGTAATTAATGATTAATTAATTAATAAAAGTAATTGAAGGATAATTACTTAAAGAATAATAACTTAGTATAAGTAATTAAATAATAATTAGGTTAATTAATTAATATTTGAGGTTAATTAATTTATGATTTAAGATTAATTAATTTATGATTTAAGGTTAATTAAATAATGATTAAAAGTTAATTAATTAATAATTAAGGATTAATTAATTAATAATTAAAGATAACTAATTAGTAATTAAAGGATAATTAATGAAAGAAATTATGTGATTAATTAATTATAGTTAATTAAAATGGTTTGTAATTAATTAACGTTAATTAAGCAGGGTTAAGTGATAAGTAATTAATTTATTTTGATTTGATTAAATAAATAATAATCATATAATCAATTAATCTTGCTTACGAATGATAAACCTGAATTGAATGCCTTGGATTATTTGCCTTCATATGTGATTTGTGATGCTCTGTGATTTGAATTGCTTTGGATTGAGCCGTGATATCTGTGATTTATTGCTGTGCGAATGTGAACTTCTGAATTGGATTGAAATTTTTTACTTAAACAACTTGGCCTTTAAAATGGCATTTGAATTGCGATGCGACCGGGGGTCGGATTCCAGATGGGTATCCGAAAACCACATCGAATCTTAAAGGTGAATCTTTTGTTTAAAAGATTATAAATGGAAATTTTTTGTGACTTATTTATCCACTTGTTTTTAAAATAAGTGCTCATTATTCGGTTAAGCTGGGAGAGGACATTGAGTAATAAAACCCATTTTGAATAATGATACGATGAAATGGGATTGCATTTGAAGACGGTGGTTGCAGACCAGGTAATTTCGAGAATGAAAGGATTACCTGTCGATTGTCTCTACACTGAGTTGCTCCGGCATAGAGATTTCCCTATGTGATGGGGAGTCCGGTCGGGATTGTGGATATCCGGATTTGCAAGGGCTTCTTCCTTAATTGGACGAAGTGCCTTCGGTTCCATTCAGACCCAGGATGAACTTGTATGGATGTATGTCTGATGTTACACTTTGAGATGTAAAACTGGAATCTATCAAATACATTTCTGTTTGGTGGCGGAGAATTTATTCTTTTAGCTTAACGCCCTTCTTTGAGACATACGAGCTCAGAGGTCAAGTAGTTAATGGTTACTATTGATATACTCCCAATTTGGTAGTGTGGCATGCTAAGTGTTGGTCATTGGTTGATCGAAGCATGGTTTTTGTGAAAGGCGTAGCTTTATGGGACGAGACTTCATCGAACCTCACACCCCGAAAATGGTCAAAACAGGAAAGGATGTAGCAAGGTTATGGGAGTCGCGCACCTCAGGGTATGTGCATTTCCTTCTAGATAAAAAGTGGTATTCTGGTATGGCACGCAGATAATTTGCTTATGTGGTTGTTGGTGTTGAGGGCCCTTGATAAAGGTCGGTTATGACCGAGGGATGGCATATCGTGACAGTTAGTTACCTAGTTACAGAGGTAACCCAACCTTGTGTTGGTAGAGATCCGGTTAGGTTCTCGTGGCATCCCTATAGAGGCGTACCCTTTTGGATTAAGGAAGTTCCTTAGCCTTGACCATTTGTTGGAAATCCAATCACTCAATACGCGCCCTGTACGGTTTTAGTTGTATAACCTGCCGTCTAACATGGTAGCTACAGTAGGCATACTATAATGGTACGTATGCTGGCTAAGATTAATATTATACTTTTGAAATGTTTTCCACACTATGCGCTAATAATAATATCAAAAATATTTTCACGTATCAAGAATGTTGACTATCATAAGGAGAAACCTTCCCTAAGTGTGCGATTGCATTGTGTGTGCGCCAGGAGACCTTATGGTAGTTTCACTTTCTAAAAAGCATAACGGATTTCTTTTTGTAATTTGTTTTTGGTTCAAACAACTATTTTATGTTTACTTATACCAGTCCCATGACCGACCCGAAGTTTATTATTCCCTGTCCTAAACTCTGGGTGCCTATAATTTTCAGCACGGGCAGCGTAGAGTCAGGTTATCCGTGTTCTGGAGCTAGTTCAGATAGTAGATCTAGATTCGGAAATCCTTGAAGTCTTTGGTTTGGAAGCTGTTGGGTTTTGGAAGCTTTTGGTTTGGAAGTCTTTGAAGTTTTTGAGCTTTTCTGTTTGGAGCTTTGGATAAAGTCGCAGTATGTTGGATTCTTTTAAAGACCCTGTTGTTGTTCCGCTGTTATGTTATTGTTCTGTTGTTGTATCATATATACATTGTTCTCTGATGTTGGTGGTTGTTGTTGTAATGAATGTTGTATCTATGTTGTATCCATGTTATATATCAATGAAATTATCATTTTTGTTTCCGTTGTGTTGTTATTCATCTAATGTGTTATATGCTCCAACGAACTGGACTCCAATGTTGAATCTCCAACATTCGAGTGAGGTATTGGATATCGATTTTCGAACGCTGGATTCCGGGTCGTCATATTTGGTATCGGAGCTAAAAGTTGAGTAAGAACTTTAGCTTTGGAGTATAACTCATTAGGTGACTCATTAGAAATAGGGTTAGAAACACCCTAGAATGAGTATATTTCAAGATATCTCGTCTGTATACCTAAATCAAGTTTTCTTACTATTTACAGATAGTGAGAATGAGTGCAAAAAGAGGACGAGGTAGGGGACGGGGAAGTACCAATACAAATGGTCGAGACCCTGCAAAAACAATAGCAATGGAGGGAGCAGCTCTTCCCACCCAATCCCAGCCGAATTTGAAAATTTTATATCAGAGTTTCTCAAGACTTAGAGGTACCATTCACAGGCAAGGAGACTATTATAGAATCGCAAGCCTGGATTCGATCTTGTGAAAGAATTTTCAAAGGATTGAAGTTGGAGGATGATCAAATGAGGTTGATAGCTTCTTGGCAGCTCTAGGAAGATGCTTTGGCATGGTGGGAGACTATTACTTTGGCCGATTCGGAGGATGAGTTTACGTGGGATAGATTTAAGCAAGTATTTGAGCAGCGTTATATGCCTTCTGCTGGTATCTCTAGGATGTATCAGGAGTTTACTGACTTGAAACAAGAAAGTTTATCTTTTGAAGAATACTTGAACAAGTTTAACGAGTTATCCCGGTTTGGTCCGGAATTGGTGAATACCCCTCTTAAGAAGAATGAGAGATTTATCCGAGGGATGAATAAGAAGTTTCATGAAAGGATGACAATCCATGTAAAGGAATCTTTTGCTAAATTGATAGACATGGGATATAGATATGCCACCCTAGATAAACAAGACATTCCAAATGAGAAAGGAAGCGGAAGCAATCCAAATCAGAAGAAAAGGAAGTTTGGAGGAAAGAAGTCGTGGCAAGGCAAAGAAAAGAAGAATAATCAGGAAAACAAGGCGAATGATGTTACTTGTCTGAACTGCCTGGAAAAGGCCATTATTCAAGTAGTTTCAAGAAGCCCAAGAAGCAAGGAAAGAAGGATCAACCTAGGAAGTCGGGTCAAGAATCTAGGGAATGCTACTATTGCCATAAGCCAGGACACCTAGTTAAAGATTGCCCGACAAAGAAGCAGGCCCAAGTAGCAAAGGTGTATGCTATCAAGGATCAGCCTTCGACCTCAAGAGATGATAAAGGAAAAGGAGTTTTGGAAGGTAACCTTCTTCTTTATGATAAAGTTAATTAGAGTTTTATTCAACAGTGGAGCCACACATAGGTTTATTTCCCAGCAAACCGTAAACGAGTTAAATCTTGAACCCGAATTCATAGACGAACCCATTTGTGTAGAGAACGCGGTAGGAGGCCCTGCGAATCTTTATTTACGTTGTAGAAAAGTTCCTATCTCGTATTCTCATCATCAGTTTCCTATCAGTATTTTCGTTCTTGACTTTAATGAATTTAAAATTTTACTTGGAATGAATTGGTTAATGAAATATGAAGCTAAATTAGATTGTACCAATCGAATGATTTCGATCAAAACCAAGCTTGGGAATTTTTTTGTGATTTCTTGTGAGGATCCAAGTCCAAAGAGGGACAAGCTAAGGTATACTTTAGGGTATCCTGACCCAAGTCTGGAATCCATGCCTATGTTCGAGAATTTCCTGACGTATTTGAAGAGGTTAAATCTTTACCTCCGCATATGGAAATTAAATTCAGAATCGACTTGGTTCCCAATGCCCATCCAGTTGTGCACGCAAGTCACAGGATGTCACCAAGGGAAAGAGTGGAGTTAGTTAAGCATACCCAAGATTTACTGGAGAAATGATTCATACGACCCAGTCGTTCCAGTTAGGGTTCAGTTTTTGTATTCGTAGCCAAGTCTGATGGATCTTTGAGACTGCGCGTAGATTTCCATGATCTCAATAAGTTAACTCTTAAGAATAAATTTCCTTTGCCTCGAATCGATGACCTATTCGATCAATTGCATGGTGCTCGATTCTTTTCCAAGATGGATCTAGCTCAAGGATTCCATCAACTGAGAATTGCCGAAGATTGTATTCATTTGACTACTTTTAGGGGTCCAGACTACATATTTCGTAGACTTGATGACCCGAGTATTTCGAGAAGTGTTGAATAAATTCATTCTCGTTTTTATTGATGATATTCTGATCTATTCCAAAACTGAAGAAGAGCATGCCAAACACTTAAGAATTGTTTTGGAAATATTAAGGAGGAATATTCTTTTTGCCAAGTTTTGTAAACATCAGTTTTGGGTTAAAGAAGTTAGATTTCTGGGACATATTGTTACAGAAGAGGGAATTTCTGTAGACCTTGGTAAGGTTTCCGCTATCCTAGATTGGAAGCAACCCACAACTCCCAAGGAAGTCAGAAGTTTTCTGGGATTAGCCAAATAATACTGAAAATTTATCCAGGATTTCTCTAAGTTAGCCAGTCCGTTAACTATGCTGACTGTGTAGAATGCAAAGTTTATTTCGACTCCGAAGTGAGAGGAAGCATTCCAGGAATTGAAGAAAAGGTTGACCACTGCTCCCGTTCCTGCTATTATTAACGAGAATCAAGGTTTATCTGTTTACACAGATGCGTGTGGTGAAGATGTGGGTGCTGTTCTAATGCATGAAAGGTAGAGTGATTGCCTAAGCGAGTAGACAATTGCGACCACATGAGAAGAACTACCCGACCCACGATTTGGAGATTTTGGCAGTTATCTTTGCTTTAAAAATCTGGCGTCATTATCTTCTTGGTTAAAATTTTGAATTGTTCACCAACCATAAGTCTTTGAAATACCTCTTTACCCAGAGGGATTTGAATCTAAGGCAACAACATTGGTTGGAATTCTTAGCGTCATACGACCTGGATATTCGGTATACACCTGGTAAAGCCAACATGGTAGTTGATGCTTTGAGTAGAAGACATGTTGTTCTTGCTTATCTTGTTGTCACCCCTACTCTTCTTGAGAAGATAGCTAGTAAGCAAAAAGAAGATAAGTTTCTTCGAGAAATTTATGGGATAATACTTCGAGGCAAAGCTACCATCTTTGAAACCAATAATAGTGGAATTATAAGACTGAAAGGGAGGATCTGTGTTCCAGACATCCCAGATCTCAAACGAGAAGTATTGGAAAAGTGTCACAAGTCCATGTTCTGTATACATCCAGGGGTTAACAAAATGTATCGAGATATTAAAAGGACCTTTTAGTGGAAAATGATAAAGAGGGATATATCTATTTATGTTAGTCGGTGTGCAACTTGTCAACAAATAAAGAGTGATCAAATGAAGATGGCGGGTTTACTCCAACCACCGAAAGTGCCTTAATGGAAATGGGATCAAGTGTCTATGGATTTCATAGATGGTTTGCTACATACTCGGGAGGGTAATGAGGCGATTTGAGTTGTTGTGGATCATCTGACCAAGACTGTCCACTTTATCCTAGTCAAATCCACCCAAACGGCAGCGAGTTTGGCAGAGTTATATGTGAAAGAGATTGTTCGATTCCATAGAAAACCAAGTAGTATTGTGAGTGATCGCGACCCGATCTTTACTAGCAGATTTTGGGAGGCATTTCAAGCCGCACTAGGAACCAAGTTGAACTTCAACACTGCTTACCACCCGCGGTCTGATGGGCAAACTAAGAGAATAAATCAAATCTTGAAAGATCTGTTGCGTGCTTGTATTCTTGATTTTGGAGGTTCATGGGAGGACTATTTGCATCTGGTTGAATTTTTATACAATAATAGTTATCAGGCCAGTATTAGAATGGTTCCTTTCGAAGCATTGTATGGTCGTCCTTGTAGATCACCTGCGTGTTGGATTGTGTCGGGTGATAGGCTTGTTCTTGGTCCGAATATGATAAGGAAAGCTACTGAGAAGGTTGATTTTATTCGGAAGAAGTTGAAAGCTGCCCTAAGTCATCAGAAAAGTTATGCTGACCATAGGAGAAGAACTTTAGAATTCCAGGTTGGAGATACAGTTTTCCTAAAGGTTTCTCTAATACATGGAGTTTTGAGATTTGGAAAGACGGGTAAGCTAGCACCGCGATATGTAGGTCATTTTCCTATACTTAAGAGGATCGGTCCTTTGGCTTATCAAGTGCAGTTACCTAATTGGTTAGCTGGCGTACATGATGTGTTCCATGATTCACACCTTTGAAAAATATGTGCACGATCCAGATCATATCATTGAGGAGGTCGCTCAATAGGATTTGGAAATCACACCTAATTTGGCAGTGGAAAGAGATCCATTGAAGATTATTGATCGACATGAAAAGCGGTTGAGGAATAAAGTGGTGAAATTAGTAAAAGTACAATGGAGTGGAGACCTGAATGATTATACTTGGGAAACAGAGGAAAGCATGCAGAAGTCCTATAACAAGTGTAGAGTAGATACCAAATTAGTAAAAGTACAATGGAGTGGAGACCTGAATGTAACTCAATTTTTCATGCATAATTAACAAGTGTCATTAATTTCATTTATTTTTAAAAATAATGAATAAGTGGAAATCAAGCTATATATACTACCTCTTTTACTCTTTTTATTTTCTTTCATATTTCAAAACTAAAAAGAAAAAGAAAATCAAAAGGCTCAAGCCTGGTAACTCAAACCAGAAAACAAACTTAAACCTAAAGCAATAAAAATTTAAGCAAAGCTTTCAGCTCAGCAATCAAGCAACTCAGTTAGATCATCTCAAGTATATATTCAACTCAAGCAAATCAAAGTTTTCAACATCAAACAACAAACAAGTTCAAAGATCAAAAATAAAAGTATTTCCTAGATTTTCAAATTCAAAAAAAATACAGGCTCTCTTTTCTTCTTTAACAGGCGAGTAAACTTCTTTGATCTGATCTATAAAATGGATGTAGTAATTTATGTTGGAGTGAAGCTGTGAAAAATGTTTGAATGTATGTAAATATGCCTGCATGTATATATATACATGTAAATGATGTGTGCATGTCTAGATACAAGGAAAATTGCTCTGTTCCAGGTTTACAGGTTTAAAAACCTGATTCTAAAACCAAAATCCCTCCTTCTGATTCTTGTTAAGCTTTCAGATCTAAGCAAAACATGTTTTTTAATCAAGATCTAGGTTCTAAAATTGTTTGTAAGTAAAAAATTGAAGACGGTTTTGACTGAGAAGATGAAAAACAGTAAAATTTAAAAACATGTCAAAATTCAAGTGTCGCATTTTCTTGATTCACCTATATTATCTTGTTCATGTTTGAAAACCATGAATTTTAAAGATAAAATCATGATTTTTAAGTTTGAAAATCATGAGCATTTGCGAGTTGAACGAAAAGAGGGGTTCGGGCATTTTCTGGTGATCGACGAGGTGAGGGAGGTCATGGTCATGGCTAAAGGAAGTTTGGAGGTGGGAGATCTTAGGAAAAATGATGGGTGAATTTCCTGATCACCGTGGTGGCCGGACGAGGTGGGTTTAGGGTTTTAGACCCAATTTTGGTCGACTTCAGTTTTCAGGCAAGCTCGACATCGACGATGTATCGGACATGACCGGACATGGGGGAATCGAAGCATGGATCTTCAGTGAAGCTTTGGTCGGAGTGGCTTGGGTTTAGACGGCCAGTGGCGGCGTATTGAGGTGGATTTGGATGGTCGGGTTAGATCCAGTGGAGTTCAAAGTTGTTCGATTTTGGGTTCGTCATCATTTCAAGAACCTGGGTGGTCGGACGGTTAGAGTAGATGATCGTCGACATGCGGAGGGTGGTCTCGATGGTCGGAGTTACACCGATCACCAGTGCGTGTGCACCGTATCAAGATTGTATCAGTGGCTTGCTTTCGGGGAAGAAGGTTGTAGACTCGGGTTTAACCTCGGGAAGATTAGTTTGCGGCTCGAGTTTTGGTTCGGGCATTTGTGTGGGTAAACATGTTAATAGGTTTTTAAGTTTTTAAAATAAGACAAAGTATAAAAGGAAGGGGAAGGGATTTACTCGGGGAAGAACTCGGGAAAGCTGGTGTTTGGGTCGGGATGATGCTCGGGGATGTGGCATGATGGCTCGGGTTAGTTTAAAATATTAACTAAATTTTTAAATTTTTTAAATAAGGCAAGTTTAAATTAATTTATTAATTAGTTCTTTCATATTTTATCTAAGTTTGGAATTAGTGAAAGATTTTGAAACAAATTATCTTAAATTAATTAAGTTTAAATTCTATTAAAATATATAGCCTTTATTTTTAAAAGTTTATTTTTAAATAAACTTAATGTTCTAATTAAGAAGTTAATCTAGAAGATAAATGTTTTTAATTGATTAATTAACTTAAAATTTTAAGTTAATTTATATGTTAATGATGATTACTTATAAGGGTTATTAAATAAAGATTTTTAATGATAATTAAGTAATTAATTAAGATAAATGGATTATCTTTTAATTAATTAAGATCTTAAGTAATTAAAGATTAATTAATTAATAAAAGTAATTAAAGGATAATTACTTAAAGAATAATTACTTAATATAAGTAATTAAAGAATAATTAAGGTTAATTAATTAATATTTGAGGTTAGTTGACTTATGATTTAAGATTAATTAATTTGTGATTTAAGGTTAATTAAATAATGAGTAAAAGTTAGTTAATTAATAATTAAGGATTAATTAATTAATAATTAAGGATAACTAATCGGTAACTAAAAGATAATCAATAAAAATAATTATGTGATTAATTAATTATAATTAATTAAAATGGTTTGTAATTAATTAATGTTAATTAAGCAGGGTTAAGTGATAAGTAATTAATTTATTTTGAGTTAATTAAATAAATTATAATCATATGATCAATTAATCTTGCTTAGGAATGATAAACCTGAATTGAATGCCTTGGATTATTCGATATCCTTGATATGTGACTTGTGATGCTCTGTGATTTGAATTACTTTAGATTGGGCTGTGATATCTGTGATATATTACTGTGTGAATGTGAACTTCTGAATAGAATTGAAATTGTTTACTTAAACAACATGGCCTTTAAAACGGCATTTGAATTTCGATGCGACCGGGGGTCGGATTACAGATGGGTATCCGAAAACCACATCAAATCTTAAAGGTGAATCTTTTGTTTAAAAGATTATAATGGAAATTTGTTATGACTTATGTATGCGCTTGTTTTTAAAAATAAGCGCTCATTATTCGGTTAAGCCGTGAGAGGACATTGAGTCATAAAACCCATTCTGAATAATGATACGATGAAATGGGATTGCATTTGAAGACGGTGGTTGAAGACCGGGTATTTTTGAGAACGAAAGGATTACCTGCCGATTGTCTCTGCACTAAGTTGCTCCAGTATAGAGATTTCCCTGTGTGATGGGGAGTTCGATTGGGATTGTAGATATCCGGATTTGCAAGGGCTTCTTCCTTAATTGGACGAAGTGCATTCGGTTCCATTCAGACCCAGGATGGACTTGTATGGATGTATGTCTGACATTACACTTTGAGATGTAAAGCTGTTTTCTATCAAATACATTTCTATTTGGTGGTGGAGAATTTATTCTTTTAGCTTAACACCCTTCTCTGAGACGTACAAGCTCAGAGGTTATGTAGTTGATGGTTACTAGTGATATACTCCCGATTTGGTAGTGCGGCATGCTAAGTGCTGATCATTGGTAGATCGAAGCATGGCTTTTGTGAATAGCGCAACTTTGTGGGATGAGACATCGTCGAACCTCACACCTCGGAAATGGTCGAAACAGGAAATGATGCAGCAAGGTTATGGGGGTCACGCCGCTTAAGGTATGTGCATTTCCTTCTGGAAAAAAGTGTTATTCTGGTATGGATCCTCGGTAATTTGCTTATATGGTTGTTGGTGTTGAGGGCCCTCGATGAAGGTCGGTTACGATCGGAGGATGGCATACTCGTGACAGTTAGTTACCTAGTTATAGAGGTAACCCGGCGCTGTGTTGGCAGAGATCCAATTAGGTTCTCGGTGCGTCCCTCCAGAGGCATATCCTTTTGGATAAAGGAAGTTCCTTAGCCTTGACCATTTGTTGGAAATCCAATACTTTAATACGCGTCCTGTACGGTTTTAGTTGTATAACCTGCCATCTAACATGGTAGGTATAGTTGGCATACTATAATGGTATGTATGCTGGCTAAGATTAATATTATAGTTTCGAAATGTTTTCCACACTATGCACTAATAATAATATCAAAAAGATTTTCACGTATTAAGCATGTTTGACTATCATAGGGAGAAACCTTCCCCAAGTGTGCGATTGCATTGTGTGTGTGCCGGGAGATCTTTTGGTAGTTTCATTTTCTAAAAAGCATAATAGATTTCTTTTCGTAATTTGTTTTTGGTTCAAACAACTGTTTTATGTTTACTCATACCAGTCCCATGATTGACACAGAGTTTATTGTTCCCTTTCCTAAACTCTAGTGCCCATAATTTTCCACACAGGTAGCCTAGAGTCAGGTTATCCGTGTTCTAGAGCTAGTTCAGATAGTAAATGTAGATTCGGAAATCTTTGAAGTCTTTGGTTTGGAAGCTGTAGGGTTTTGGAAGCTTTTGGTTTGGAAGTCTTTGAAGTTTTTGAGCTTTTCTGCTTGGAGCTTTGGAGTTTGGTGTTTTGGAGTGAAGACGCAGTATGATGGATTCTTTTGAAGACCCTATTGTTATTCCGCTGTTAAGTTATTGTTCTGTTGTTGTATCATATATACATTGTGCTCTAATGTTCGTGGTCATTATTGTAATGAATGTTGTATCTATGTTGTATCCATGTTATATATCGATGAAATTATCATTTTTTTTCCATTGTGTTGTTATTCATCTAATGTGTTATAAGGTCCAGCGAACTGGACTCCAACGTTGAATCTCCGACATTCAAATATGAGGGAGGTATTGGATGTCGATTTTCGAACGCTGGATTCCGGGTCGTCACATGAAATAATTTCATGTATAGTTATATTTTATATATAAAGGTATAATTTTCTGAAATTAGATAGTTAATAAAATTTGGTTATTGGAAATAATAATACTTAATTATCATTTATTGTTTGTCAACCATTAACTATTGTTGTATGTTATAAGAAGTTGAAATTATAAAACATGGTTTAAAAATTTAATTTGGAATTGAAATGAATTTAAACTTAGAATTTGAGAATTCAAATTTCCAGAATTTTCAAGATTTTGGTTTTTTTAGTTCTGAAAGGTATTATTATTCAAAAGTATTTTGAATAGAAATTGTTTACAAAGAATTTTAAAGGAATCAATTAGTACTCTCCTCATTGTCGTTGCAAAATAATTTCGGTGATGACAGCAGGCATCATCGACATTCATTTTCAAGTCTTGAAGTAGAAAAGCCCTTTAGTAGCTTTGCTACGCTTTTTTTTTTTGGGAAATGGATTTGATTTAAAATTCCTTGTGTATAATTTGATTTACAAAATATATACATATATAATTATTTCAAAATAGTTTGAAGTGAAACCGAAAATTGAATCTTAAATTTTATATTAACAAATGGTTTCAAATAATTGAAATAAAGTGAAATGTTTGAATAATTGGAATATCTGAAATGATAAATGAAATTAAACCAACTTGAAATAATTGAATTTGAATAAAACTTATTTGTATAATATTAAATTGCATCCTAATATAGATAATTTGCCTAAATATTCAAAAGTTAAAATGTTAGGATATAATAAGGTTGTACAAGAAGAAAACGTAAGTATTAAATTGTTCAAACCAAAATCTGGCTTCATATAAATGTTGTAAATAAAAAGGAAATTTGTATAGTATTTAATTACACTCCGAACATTATTATAACTTACCTAGAAAAGTTTGAATGCAATTAGAATGTAATCGGATAGTATGCACTATGATAGGTAATAGGATGTCAAAATGATACTTTGTTAAGGGAACTCACTGTTAATAAATTGGATAATAAATTGAATAATAAAAAGTGAATAAATTTGTTGAATAATATATGGTTATGATATGTTTATTTCACTTAATATATGTGGAAAAATATGTTAAGTGAAATAAATTAAATAAATAAAGGAGAATGCTAGTTAAGCAAACAAATAGGAACTTAAGAATAGTGAAACTGAAATTTTAAGGGAAACCAATTTAACTAGGGTCAAATGGATTTAGTAAATGGATAGATAAATGAGTTAAACCAAATAAATTTTGGTTTGGAAAGGAGTTTTTGCAACAAGTGCTAATAAATTGAAATCAAGTCTATTGATTGAAATACATTAAATTAAATCAATAAAATATGAATATAAGAGATAGTTATTGATTTAATAAAATAGATTAAACCAAATTGTTGATTTATTTTGAATAGTTGAAGTTGAATGTTGAGGTGGAATTAACTTTGGTTGATCAATAGATTTAATAGATGAGTAAAATAAATAAAAAATTATTGTGGACTTTTTTGTAATAAATGTTAATAAATGAGAACAAATCAGTTGAATAAAAATATATGGAAATGAAATCAATCAAATGTGAACACAATAAACTTGATTTGATTAAATAAAATGAATTGGAATCAATTAATTGATTATAAACCAATTTTAAAATAAATGTAGTTTATATGGTTTTAAACGAATTGTTGTATTTTGTATTTCAATCTATTTTTCTTTCTGGTTGTTTCTATTCTCCTACCTCCTTCCTTTTTGGGGACGAAAAGTTTTGAGTAGGGGAGAGTGTAACAACTCGAAAATTTTAATAGTTTTATAATGTAATTGACTGGAATTTTTCTTAAAATTTTATAATTGAAATTGGAAATAAAAATTTGATATTTGGATTACTTCCATCAAAACATAGCAACAGGTAAATTTTCATTAGATAACATGAAAGTTTATTCTATTGTGTAATTCTATTTCAGTTTAAATCAGTTATAAATTGAGGATAATAAAATGCTTTCCAAACTTGAATATTTTTATGCAATAAATTTGTAAATCATCTTCTAAGTGAGACGTCATATTTGATTTCTTCAAATTTGGGCTGCTATTGCTCGGTTTATCTTATTTTCGATAGATTTGCAGCATTTTGGTACCGATATCGACTTTTGATAGGATGGTCATACCACTGATATCTGTATACCTTTTTAATCCTCTCGTCGTGCTGATCCCCATAGTATATTCATTTGCGTACTTTGGTGTTCGGTACCGACGGAAACCATGAATTGGATAGTCGTATCAGTTACGAAATTTTAACTTTTGGGTTCCCTATACTCTTTCATTTAGTCTTCCGTGAAATTAAAACAGCCACTAACTTTCGTTTTTACAGTTATTTCATCGTTTATTAAATTTGAATGGTTCACTTTATTTTAAACTGGTTTATAAAACTTGTATATGTTTCTATTTATTAAATCTGAACAGTTCACTTTGTTTTTCTGTTTTGCCTTTTTAACTTCGTTTTTTTTACTTCTTTCCTTTTATTTTATTATATAAATTTTAGAAGTTTGCAGTCACATGTTACTTTGCTTCGTTGCCTGCTCCTTTCTCTCCCCAGATCACCATCCTCCTTACCCCAGAGAAAAAAGAATGATATAAAATAAAATAATTAGCAAATATAAAAACCTGTTGTATCAAAAAACCTGTTCACTCATGCTTAGACCTCCACCTTCATTTTACTTGTGCCACATGACGTCGCCATTGGTCATTTTCTTCACCGCATCCAACACCGGACCCGACCTCATCCTCCCCTCCTTTGCGACACCAAGCATGCACCCTCCAACCGAACAAGCAACGCTTGTACATATGGCCGAACAGAACTCCACCGAAGCTTCCATCTTCCCACACAATCGGCCTCAGCAACCTCCACCATTCCTTCTTCTTTTCCCTTGACTTGGGCGCCTAATACCATTGCTCAATCCCCAACCGACCGAGCTTTTCATCTTCTTCTAGTTGAAGGTATTTGCAGTCTTATATAAATTGTACGGTAAATATAATATATATCATATTATGTATGTTGTTTGGATATTAAGCTTTTGGGTGTTTTGGTTAATATTATAAACATATTTGGAAATGTTGTATAGTATATAAATTTTAATAACGTAAGTTCATGTTCATATAGGTTACGTTTATTTTTAATGTATATACTATTTAAATTTGGTACATGTTTATATAAATAAAAGTCTATGTTAGTAATAGATATATTTATATAAGATGCAAGTTACATCTGTTGTGCTATATCAGATCTGAAGTTATATGTTGTATATATCTTGACAGTTATAAAAATATTTTGCTATAAGCTATATTTTATACTACAAAATATATCTGACAGTTATATCACTACAACAAAGGCAGCGTATAGCGACGGCAAAAATGCGTCGGCGGCCGTTGCTAGCCGTCGCTAGCCGTCGCTTTTTGCCGTCGCTATTCAATCCGTTGCCAACAGGAAAAGCAACGGCAATAGCGACGGCTCCGTCGCTAAAAAAGCGACGGCAAGCGACGACAACGTACACGTGTCAACGCCATGTGGCAGTTAGTTTGTTTTCCGGAAGTCTGTTACTTGCCGTTACTAGCCGTCGCTTGCCGTCGCTATATTGTCGTCACTAGCCGTCGCTGACCGTCGCTATATTTGCCCAGAAAGCCGTTACTATCCGTTGCTAGCCGTCGCTTTTCTGAGCAAAACCTGCTGTGCACATAGCAGCTATTCTTCCACCAAACCTCATTCTAAACCTCAAACCTCATCTCAAACCTCAAAAATATCAACAATAACACATCTCAACAATACCCACAACATCAATATTCAACAATATAACCAAAAAAACAAAAAACCAACCAAACCAACATAATATACAAAACCAAACCAAGTATCAAGGTACAAGGATCAAATCCAAATATAACCAAACCCAAACATTATACAAAATACCTAGTATCCAAGCCCAAGTATCAAATCTAGTCTAAATATGTACATAAATACGTACCCACAAGAATAGTAAAACTATGCATCATCATCCTCCTCATCATCCTCGGCATCATCAGATCCATCTCCCTGCTCCCCAGGCATAGAGTCGTGCTCCTGATGAAATGCTGCAATGCGCTTATCTATCTGCTGTGCCAATTGGCCCTTTCGCCAATCGTTGAGCTCATCCGGCTGCCTCTGCATCTGAGCAATACGCTCCTCCTCCATCGATTTGCTATAAGCTCTTTGGAAATTAACAGCCTGTGAAATAATTGAAGTTAATACGATGGCATTTTACATGAATTTTGAATGAATTGGATAGTATATAGATAATTCTTTTGATGTGAGAATAATGTGGATCTTTTAATATGAAGTTATATGCTTTGACTGTTGTCAAATTATAACAATAATAATTATTATGTGTATTTGGACTATAAAGTATGTGTCAATAACAATAATAATTATTATGCCAAAGTATGTGTAATTGGACTATAAAATTGAATGTGAGCAATTTTGAAATTAGATCATTATCGTATTTCATAAGTGCAAAATGATATCATTTAGACGAAAAGAATTGATGTATATAAATGTCACAACTTACTAATGGCAATTAAATTAAAATAAGAATTTACTATACATATGTAAGCGACAAATTAAGGCACGATGTCACATGATGTGCTAAGTGATATTTGAACGTTAGCGTTTGGATAGTTTGACTCTAATTATTGATCGAATTTACATTCAAAATTTTCACAGTTGAAACGGAGAATTATTTTGAAGCCAAATAATTTAATTAGTTTACATTTATTTAATACTTATGAAATATGAAGTATAAAATTTGACTATGTTTTGAAAAATTAATGATATTGTATGTATTCATAATTATTATAAATTTATTGATCGATATGAGATCTAGATATGCAATTGTATCATATTTAAATAAATGTACTTGATTGGGCTAAAATAAGCTATTACTTCACAACATTGGAGGGAAATTTGTATCGATGTGAGAATAATGTGGATCTTTTAATATGAAGTTAGTGAAATGGTTTACCTCCTGATTGCCGAAACCATAACGCCTATTTCGAGTAGGCGGTACAATAACGGAATCCCAAATCCTGTTGGACTCCTCAACTGTAAGTTCTGCTCTTCCACTCGCCTGTGTCAATGCCAATGCCTTTGCCTCATATCGCCCCTGCAATTACAAACATAATTTTGAAACAATTGGTATACAATTTACATATATACAATTTGAATCACGAGTTAGCATATTTACCATCGCTGCTTCAGCTTTGCTGTCGGTGCAATCGTAGGTCGCATTCCTCTCATCATCAACAGACTCAACTGCGTGTGTGGCTCTAAAAACCTCAGCCATTGTAGGCTCCCTTCCGTACTTTGCAAACTGAAGATATACACGAATAAGATATATTGAAAATAAGCATAAATGTTATACATGAAGATATGCATCACCATATGCTAAATATATTTTATATTTACCACTTCTCTCCTATGCTGTTGGAAAGATTTAAAGCCACCTCGATGTAAACCAGGATTCTTATTCCTATTCGCTTGGTTTCTCGTTGCTACTTCCTATTAATTTAGATACACGATTAAAATAATGCAACTAACATAATTGTAAGCATTCTCATCATAGCTTACTTTAGCTGCTTCTGACTCCCAATATGTGAGAAATCCGTTCCAGACTTCATCGCTCATCCAACCTGGCTTTTTGCCAGCCTTCTTCGCCCTTGATATTGTCTCTCTATAATTCTTTCGCATTTTTGGGTTCCAATTATTGCTAAAAACATCTAAATCATGCGGCTCCACTCGTACAACAGCCTGCATATTGAATTTATTTTGAATTACATATAGCATATTATTTTCAATAGAAATATATAAATTGTAATTACCATCAAGTCGGCCCATATAGCAATTTTAATATGAGCTGGAATGTTATCCCAATGCGGCCAAGCTGCTGACATCCGACCCTTATATGAATTCTTCGAGACATCTAAAATAAACTGTGATGGTTCCACCTCGAACCCCCTGTAATTGTTAACGTGCATATTTTATATAGTTTATATATTTTAAATAATATAATTGAAATAAATTTGACATTTACCCAACACTCTTTGGAATAATCTCTACAACTCGGCGTGTGTCTGCCTCTAAGCTACTAGGACCCGCTGCAGCTCCAGGAGACTGAGATGGAGAAGGCTGAGATGTACTCCTACGTCTTCTATCAGCCATATCTGCCACAATCATATATTATATATAAAAGCATAATGATCAAATGAGCATCACATAATCATACAATAAAACGATAACGCATAAATCAGAATAGTACATCGCTCAGAATATTACATAGCTCAGAATAGTACATTGCATAAGTGAATATATAGCTCAGAATAGTACATTGCATAAGTGAATACATAGCTCAATATAACACATGACATAACTCAGAATAGTACATCACATAATACAACAAACGATGCCATCTGTGATCATTCTTCATCATCTTCTGATTCAGACTCGGTCTCGTACTCTATATCGTTTTCTTCGTTACTAATAAATGCATCTATTAAAACATTCGCTTCATCATTCAACGATCCTACATCGATGTCTAAAAATAGATAACATTGTTTGAGAAGAATCATGCTCAACAGCTTCTTCTTTACGGGGAACACTTACAAACGATAAGTTCACATCGTCATTAAAGTACTGTGAGAAAAAAAAAGCTTCCTCTTCAAGGTACGATTTGCAAATTGAACCTTCTACTCGTGCTTTTTGTCTAATTTTTTTCTTCAAATGATTCAAGTACCTATAACAAAAATAATTAATTTTGTATATTGGTACATGAATATACATTTTCAACTAATCAACAAGAATATTGAGGAGTTTAAAATCACCTCTCAAATGGATACATCCATCCATATTGCACAGGACCTCGAAGGAGTGCTTCGGATGGCAGATGCACAGGCAAATGCTCCATTACATTAAAAAACCGGTCGGAAATATTTTCTCGAGTTTGCAGAGCAATACAGGAATTTCTACTTCAAGTTTACGTAAATGATCTACCTTTAATGTGGTCGAACAAAGCTGTTTGTAAAACATACTTAATTCTGTTATAACACTCCATATTTTTGTTGGCAACAGTTCTTTGAATATCACAGGTAAGAAATATTCCATCATGATATGGCAATCATGACTTTTCATCCCACTCAATTTATTGTTTTTCAAGTCAACACATCTGCGAAGGTTAGAAGAAATCCCATCAGGACATCTTAGTCCTTCCACCCATTTGAGCACGAGTTTTGCTTGCTTGTTGTCTAGCTCATAACATGCTTTGGGTTTTTTGTTATCGTCGTACAACTGAAGTTCGTGCCGCTTACAGAAATGTAATATATCACGTCTCGAATTCGCATCGTCCTTGGTTTTCCCCTTTACATTCAAAACTGTATTAAAAACATTATCAAACACATTTTTTTCATTGTGCATGACGTCAATATTATGTTGCAGTAAGAGATTTTTTCAATAAGGTAACTCCCAAAATATACTTTGCTTGCACCAGTTATGAATGTCCGATTTACCCGGAATGTCGACCTGTTTCCCAGTTTCATGAATCTTAGGATAGTCTTTCACGATTTCATATATCTCTTCACTTGTCCAAACTTTAGGTGGTAGCATATTCTCTACTCTGTTAGCTTTAAAGTTTGTTTTATCCATTCTGAATTTATGATTAATATGCAGAAAACACCGATGACAGTCAAACCAGGAAATTTTCTTGCCGTACTTTAATGAAAATGCTCGTGATTCTTCCATACAATATGGACAAGCTAGACGTCCAGCTGTCCTCCAACCTGAAAGCATGCCATATGCGGGAAAATCATTAATAGTCCATAATAAAGAAGCGAACATACGAAAATTTCTTTTTCTCGAAATGTCATATGTTTCAACTCCTTCACGCCATAGTGTTTTCAATTCTTCGATCAACGGTTGTAGATAAACATCAATTCCTTGAGTGGGATCATCAGGACCGGGAACGACAATCGTTAAAAACATATATGGAGTTTTCATACACATCCATGGAGGTAAGTTATAAGGAGTGACAATAATAGGCCATGATGAATATTTACTACCAAATTGAGAGAATGGCGAAAATCCATCTGTACATAAACCGAGCCTAACATTACGGCTCTCTCGAGCAAATTCAGGATACGTCCTATCGAAATGTTTCCATGCTTCTCCATCAGATGGATGTATCAATGTTCCTTCTACTGGTGTTCTCACGCTGTGCCATCGCATATGACATGCTGTAGCAGAAGAAGCATATAGCCGTTGAAGTCTGGGAGTGATGGGTAAATAATGCATTCTTTTAAAAGGAACTTCTTTTCCTTTCTTTTTCCTCGGTTTGTATCTTTCCTCGTTACATATTATGCATTTTCTAAGGTGAGCGTCGTCTTTCCAAAATAACATGCAACCTTTAACACATGTATCTATCTTCTGGTATGGAAATCCAAAAGCAGACATAAGTTTTTTAACTTTATAATGACTATCGCACATCAAATTATTGGGTGGCATGTGTTGTTTAGCAGTTTGTACAATTGCTGTAAACGCTGCTTCTGTAAGATTGAATTTTGATTTCATCGTGATGTATTCAGCGGTTACAGATAATTCGGTTCCACTTTCACATCCATCCCACAATGGTCTCTTAGCGGAATCCAATAAATCATAATTTTTTTTAGCTTCCATAGTCGGTTCTTCACCATTTTCGTTTTCAATGTCGCCTTGATCAATGGATGGAAACATTGATCGGGCTGCATCTTGCACCATATTTTCCATTGGATTTGCCACTGTATTATCATCCTCTTCCACTACAGGATTAGGTTTATATTGAACAAACTCTCCGTGACGATCCCATAAATAATAATTCGGTACAAAACCAAATTTATACAAATGAACTTCTACTACATCAGCCGTCCAATGCTTCAGATGTTTGCACTTAGCACACGGACAACGAATGTCTACGTTATTTCCATTATTAGATTTAGCAAATCTAACAAACTCGTGTACACCGTTAACAAAATGTTCCTTTATTGATCCTTTCATACCTTTTCGGGATTCATACATCCAACTACGATCGAGAAAATAATCGAACATATCTCCTGATTTGCAAAAATTATATTAGAAAATTCAAACAAACACTTCACTGAAACAAATTAGACTGGACTTTAGTAAATTTTATTAATTTAGTAACTTTATTAATTTGACAAATTAGACTGAACTTTAGTAAATTTATTGATTTGGTAAATTAGACTAACTTTATTAATTTGGTAAATTTTAAACTAACTTTAGTAAATTTTAAACAAACTTTAATAAATTAGACTGAACAAATTTATTAGTTTCAAACTAACTTTTAAATTTTATTACTTTAGTAAATTGCACTTAATACATTATTTGATTGTTTTATAAAATACAGATCATATACAACACTTGTTAATACTTGTTTAACGGCCGGTCATCCTACTTCCCATTACAAACACAATAACGTAATCATATTTTATAAATCATTTCAGATTAAACGATTCAACAAAATTTCGGGAGCATTTCCCTTTATTCCCTGTATCGTACACAAATGCATGTACACAGGGAAAAAAAGGAAGTGCCATCGAAATTTCGTTAACCGTTTAAACTGAAATGATTTATAAACTGCGATTACGTTATAGTGTTTGTAACTTGTCCAATACTGGGACAAATCCAACAAATATTGTACCAGATGAATACAGATGTCCGTTCTGTGTAAAAACGAACATCCATATAACGATCATATACAACACTTGTCAGACGGGGCCAAAAATTGTCTAAGGGGTTCACACAAATAAAAAAAATTCTAATTTATATTTTAACAACTATAATTTTTTTAATAATACGTTCAATAAATATTTGTCAACTAAATTTCACATTTTAACACGTACTTTAAAATTTGGCTAACTAAGTCATTTTAAATAACGAATTTTTTTAAATCAAATTAGAAGTTAGCACTTATAATAAATTGAATTATTTTTATTTTAAACTATATACGTTTAATTGGAAATTCCACAATGAGACAAAAGTGAATCATTGTAATTCTTTTAGGCTATGAGTACTTTAGCATGGCCATTGCAAGTGAGCATAAATGATATATTTGAACAAAATACACAGTTGTAGTGTACTTACACTTATAACTAACGCATGCTAAATAATTAAATTTTCACCTACTCCAACATTGCATAAACTTATCAATAAGCATCTTAAACATGTTATCACCATCTTAATCCAAATCACATCACCAATCATTAATTCTACAATAACCAACATCATAATAGTATGCGTTAATCATCGATTTCAACTTCGAAATAAAATGATTTTATTCTCAAATCAACCTACAATACTACTATCACTATACATATACCACATAACTACCAATCTCAAACCTATAAACATGTCATTAACAACCAATTTTTAAACCCAATAAACATGCAAATAAACCCAAACTAAACCCTAATTGAATACAAAATAGGGTTAGAACACATACCGGATCAATTTGGGAGGTAGGGAGCGAATTTTTGAGTACCAAATTGGCGGGGCGACGGGGGGCGACGGGTAGGGTTTTTTAATTTAATTTTTTTTGTTTTACAGAATGGGGAAGAAGAAGGCTCGGGTCTGGTAGATATACAGGTCGAGCAACGGCTAGCGACGACCGCTTTTTTTAGCCGTTGCCCCTGTCCGTCGCTATGCGAGGCGTTTTTTGTAGTGTATATTCATAAGTGTTATATTTTATATGGGTTATAGGTTAGTATATATATTAGTTGTACCTGTTAGATTTTTATAAAGTGTATATAGGTTTGTACCTGTTAGACTTTTTTTTATAAAGTGTATATAGATTAGGACATGTAAGATTTTTATAAAGTGTATATACGTTAGTACCAGTTAGATTTTTTATGTTATAGGTTAGTATGCATAGGACCATATATATATATATATATATATATATATATATTATTTTATACATATTTTATTGGATTTTAGAAATGTTTTGCCAGGGTGCATATGATTATGATATATATATATATATATATATATATATATATATATTTCGATAGTGTATATGCTTTCTTTTTTTGTATTGATTTAAAATATGACAAATAAAGATTTTGATTTCTATTTTATCTATTTATAGAGGTTATAATGTTTATCAATTTTTTATTTTTTCAACTTAAATATCTTATATAGATATGTGATTTAAATATGTATTTTTAATTGAGTATTGGTATAAATTATATAACATACATTTCGTTTCAGTAATAGTAAGCTGATTTTGATTCGTTTCACCATTTCCTAGCTATCAACTTTGCTCATCAAATTCGTGTCCATCGTCGTACTCTGAAATCCGTGCTTGGATTCGTAACTCATTTCATCGTCAAATCATCTCTAGCCTCGAAAGGTGAGTAATTACTCACGATTAACGTACTTGTATTTATTAAATTTGATTTCAATTGAAATGACAATATAAATATGTTGTTATAGTTATTTCAATTTGTAATATATGCTATTTTCTGTAACTGTTCACCTATGAGATATGACACCATATCCTGTTGTTTATATTATATTGTTATTGATGATGTATGCCTGTTATGTTATTATCATATCTGTTATCACTCTTCAAGTACCCTATTAGTATAAAATTCCCTAAGGGTTGAAATGATACATACTCGAATGATCTGTAGAATAGAGGAAAATCGTTAAGGGTTGAAATGATAAACCCAAGCAATTTTCATTGAATTGAGTTTGGGATTGCGGGTTGAAATGATATATACCGTATATATTTTAAATTACGGATTGAAATGATAAATATCTATATCACTTGACCATAGGATAGAAAATTATATACAGACACTGTTGGTGTGTGTGTGTGTGTATGTATATATGTATATATTAAAATGATTTCCAAGGTTTCAAAAGTGAATATTTTGGTTTTTAATAAATAATTGATTTTAAAATATTATATATATATATATATATATATATATGTTATTTATAAGGGTTTAAAATTTAGATTTTTAAATTTTCTATATTTTGAAATTTGTATGGTTGCAAATGAATTTTGAAATTATATTTCAAATATAAAGTTTATAATAGAAATTGGTTTGAAATTATATTAATTTAAGAATTATACTTAAATAGGTTGATTTGAAATTTATTAAATTTGAGATATTAAAGATATTATTTTATAACTTGTATTTGATTAAAAGCGATTTAAATTAATATTTCAAATTTACATAAATTGAAATGGTATATTTAGTTTTATTTAAAATTTGCAAATTTAAGGTTATTCAAATGATATTGAATTTATTAGGTGAATATTTAAAAACTAAATAATAATGAAGTTAAATAAAGAGGTATGTAAAATTATCAAATGTAGTTTTGAATTTGTGGAATATTTGAAGTTTGGAAATATATTGAAAAATAAATGGTTTATTTGGTGGTTCAAATCTGTACTTGAAATCGATTTAATTTGAAATTGTTAATTGAGAGACTGAATAGAATTAAAAATTGATGAATTGAGATTTTGTAACGCCCCGCCTTTCCGCACGGTTTGAATCGACAATAAACCAAACACATCAGACTTAAACCATACAGAAGGGCGGATTATTATAGGGTAAATAAGAAGAAGCAGAGAAAGAATAAAACAAAACAGAATCTTGCAGCGGAACGATAAAATATAATAGTCAAATATACAGTTCATGAAGCTGTTTTACAAAGCATTTGATTATATTTATACAATACATATCAGAGTTGCACATACCAGCGAATAATAATATTGCAGCGGAACAATGTGATGTAGGGTAATAATATAATAAATAGTAGTAATAAAATCTTCGACTTCGTCCTCCAGAAATGAAGCCTTCAATTCCTGAAATACTCAGGCTGACCCGAGCGAATTGAAAAGACAAAACACTCGAGTCAGAACTAAATGATCTTATGTAAGTTAAATCAAATGTAAATAAATATGAGTGCAGTAACTTAAAAGATGCTCGGGATTCACATCTCCTAAGGATCCATTAAACTATTTACTATGTAGTAATATTTCGCTATTATGATAATGTCTATAGTAAAATAAACTTACTTTTAAATAGCATTAAGGCTTTACATTTTCCACCTTAACACGTAATAGTCCCAGTAGTCCATCTAATATCAAGGTCCCTCCTGGTCGGAAAGCCACTAGAGGATACCACACGGGCTATGGGAGAAAACCAAACTCGTACAAGGCGTGATAGGGTAGGTGACACGGCACAACTAGGCAATGTCAGGGTAAATATACCAATTACGCTTCCGGGTCGGTGGTAACGCGTAGCGCGCAGCTACCGCCCACCTCGAGCCGCACCCCCAAAAAAGAAAATCAAAAGTGGTAACCGAATCAATCCAAAAGTCAGAGTATAATATCGAAGGGATGTGTCCGATCAAATGAGCTACCTCGTTAGCCCGTCAATCGCTCCTGTTTTAGCCACCTTATGCCAACTCACGGGAGTCGGGTCCACGTATTTCCTCAAAGAAAACGCCGCCACCATCCTACTTCATTCTGCAATCTCCACCGCGTACACGGTTGTTAAAGTGGTTTTCGGAGTTAGCAGAGAGTATGACAACTTCCGATCCCAGTCTCTTTAACAACCCAACGTTATTATAACACCGCAGTCTTTTCAAAATAGTTTACTTTAAAAACCAGAAATAAATATCCATTTCGAAACCATATAATTACGATATCATTTTTATTTCAAATATATCCTTTTTCCAAATCATAACACTTTCAAATCTATATACCTTAAAACCCATAGCTTTGAAATATAGCTTCGAATGCTTAAATGGTTTAGATATTAAATTACTTTATACAATAAAATAGCTTTTTTTCACAAATAAATTCCAAATACCAATTTGAACCTCAAATAAAACCATTTAAATTTCCATGTAATTCAAAGCTTAAATATTCCACCATTTCAAAACTAATCCTTTGATAATTCCATATATATATCACATTAAATTACTATTATTTAGATTTGAAATGTTAACTAAATAAATCCAATATAATTTAATAAAACTTTTAAAACTTCAATTAACTGGATATTCTTTCAACTTATTTAACTTGATATATTCATTTAACCGACTTGATATTCATTTAAATCACCCTAAATCAAAATCCAGTTATAAAATCATATCCGTTAAAATTTCAATTTTATTAAAATATCAAAACAATTTGTTCGAGAAAATTCTTAAATAATTCAATTCAACCAATTTCATATTTATCTTCCAACTTAATTTTTATTTAAGTCACTAAAACTTTATCTATACAATATCTTAAACAGGTACTTAACCAATATAATATACAACAATCAAACTCCATTATTATGCTTATTTTTATTAAACAAATTTGTACATAGCTTAAATCCAAGAAATTAACTATATATATATATATATATATATATATATGTAATATCAAAAATTAACATTTATTAAACCGTATATTTCTTTCTAAAACCATAGTAATCATTTCAAAATATTTTATATATAGACCATAATGTCTGTATAAAATTTTCTACCCTATAGTCAAGTGATACAGATATTTATTATTTCAATCCGCAATTTAAAAATAAAAATGCGGTTGTATATCATTTCAAACCACAATCCCGAATCAATAATAACAAATCAATAAAGAACTTGCAATTTATAATGATATAAAATAAAACATCCATTCATCCATCATCCAAATCACACATCCATCACAATCATCATCCAAAACAATCAATCAATATCAATATATAACTGATAATATATACAGGTAATTAACTGGCAGTTATATTCAATAATAGATTAAATAACAATTTTGATTTTTAATAAATGCAATTAGCTAGGATGATGATTAAAAATATACAAAATAGTCATAAATAATTCAAAATCACAACATAAATTAAATTTAACAAACATAAGAAATTTTAGAAGTCGTGAGTGGGTTAAAACACTCACATTTTGAATTTAAATTGAATTTAAATCCAATTTAAAACCAAGATTGAACAGTCTCCAAATCCATCCAAACGAGCGCCAAAATGTTCGGAATTACAATACGAACCTAGCGGAGAAAACCGCACGTAAATCGGATATCGTATGTGAAAGTTATAATCAATAGAAGATAGAAAAACAAAATTTAAATAAATAAAACAAATTCACCTAGCCACGTCATACTCTTCTTCACGCTACTATCTCTAAGACACGCACGAAACAGAACACAAACCCTAGCCTGTAATTCAACGCGCCGCCACCACTGCCCTTCTCGCATGCGATAACCCACGTTCGGTCGCCAATGCATGGTTGTTGCGCCCATGCTCCACCACCACGCTAGCATCCCTCATGCGATCACCCACCCGCGACGACAAACGACGTACAAAAAGCACAACCGCCGCTGAAAATATAACCCTAGGCGAATTTTTACGCTACATCCAACCGTCCAATCGACAAACTAATCACCTAGATGCGATCCCCTCGGCCTCCTCTTCAAAACCCAGAAAGGATTTCCCAATCAGACGAAGTTCATCGTCGAGCGATTTCTATTATATTTACTCCTAGTAACATTTTGTTATACTCAAGTTTATAATAACCGCAACATCAAAATTTTATTTATTAAAGAATTTCATTAATTACTTCATTACTTCAAATTTTACTTGTAATTTCCCATTACATTTTCTTTAGCATTTAAACTTTTTTTTAGTTTGTAAGTTATGTATATGTTAAAGAATGCAATTGAAAATTATACAAATTTATCTCATTTCTTTTAATTTTATCTAATATTCAATAATTATACGTTAAAGCATTTAAACCCCACCTTTCCGCACGGTTTGAATCGATGATAAACCACACACGTCAGATTTAAACCATACAGAAGGGCGGATTGTTATGGAGTAAATAAGAAGAAGCAGAGAAAGAATAAAACAAAACAAAATCTTGTAACGGAATGATAAAATATAATAATCAAATATACAGTTCATGAAGCTGTTCTACAAAGCATTTGATTATATTTATACAATACATATCAGAGTTGCACATACCAGCGAATAATAATAATGCAGCGGAACAATGTGATGCTGGGTAATAATATAATAAATAATAGAAATAAAATCTTCGCCTTCGTCCTCCATAAATGAAGCCTTCAATTCCTGAAATACTCAGGCTGACCCGAGCGAATTGAAAAGACAAAACACTCGAGTCGAACTAAAAGATCTTATGTAAGTTAAATCAACTGTAAATAAATATGAGTGCAGTAACTTAAAAGATGCTCGGGATTCAAATCTCTTAAGGATCCGTTAAACTATTTACTATGTAGTAATATTTCGCTATTATAATAATCTCTATAGTAAAATAAACTTACTTTTAAATAGCATTAAGGCTTTACATTTTCCACCTTAACACGTAATAGTCCCAGTAGTCCATCCAATATCATGGTCCCTCCTGATCGGAAAACCACCAGAGGATACCACACGGGCTATGGGAGAAAACCAAACTCGTACAAGGCGCGATAGGGTAGGTGACATAGCACAACTAGGCAATGCCAGGGTAGACATACCAATTACGCTTCCGGGTCGGTGGTAACGCGTAGCGCGCAGCTACCGCCCACCTCGAGCCACACCCTAAAAAAAGAAAATCAAAAGTGGCCACCGAATCAATCCAAAAGTAAGAGTATAATATCGAAGGGATGTGTCCGATCAAAGGAGCTACCTCATTAGCCCGTCAATCGCTCCTGTTTTAGCCACCTTATGCCAACTCATGAGAATCGGGTCCACGTATTTACCTCAAAGGAAACGCCACCGCCATCCTACTTCATTCTGGAATCTCCACCGCGTACACGGTTGTTAAAGTGGTTTTTGGAGTTGGCAGAGAGTATGACAACTTCCGATCCCGGTCTCTTTAACAACCCAACG
Organism: Allium cepa; assembly: GCA_030765085.1. Taxonomy (NCBI): domain Eukaryota; kingdom Viridiplantae; phylum Streptophyta; class Magnoliopsida; order Asparagales; family Amaryllidaceae; genus Allium; species Allium cepa. The sequence goes on along the minus strand of CM060945.1, from coordinate 991,846,078 downwards.
TTATTATAACACCGCGGTCTTTTCAAAATAGTTTATACTTTAAAAACCAAAAATAAATATCCATTTCAAAACCATATAATTACGCTATCATTCCTATTTTAAAATCCAAATCAATATGATATCATTTTTATTTCAAGTATATCATTTTTCCAAATCATAGCACTTTCAAATCTATATACCTTGAAACCCATGGCTTTGAAATATAACTTCGAATACTTAAGTGGTTTAAATATTAAATTACTATATATAATAAAATAGCTTTTTTTCACAAATAAATTCCAAATACCAATTTGAACCTTAAATAAAACCATTTAAATTTCCATGTAATTCAAAGCTTAAATATACCACCATTTCAAAACTAATCCTTTGATAATTTCGTATATATATCACATTAAATTACTATTATTTATATTTGAAATGTTAACTAAATAAATCCAATATAATTTAAGAAAACTTTTAAAACTTCAATTAACTGGATATTCTTTCAACTTATTTAACTTGATATATTCATTTAATCGAGTTGATATTCATTTAAATCACTCTAAATCAAAATCCAGTTATAAAATCATACCCGTTAAAATCTCAATTTTATTAAAATATCAAATCAATTTATTCTAGAAAATTCTTAAATAATTCAATTCAACCAATTTCATATTTATCTTCCAACTTAATTTTTATTTAAGTCATTAAAACTTTATCTATACAATATCTTAAACAGGTACTTAACCAATATAATATACAACAATCAAACTCCATTATTAAGCTTATTTTTATTAAACAAATTTATACATAGCTTAAATCCAAGAAATTAACTATATATAGATAAATATATATATATATATATAATAATTATATAATATCAAAAACTAACATTTATTAAATCGTATATTTCTTCCCAAAACCATAGAAATCATTTTAAAATATTTTATATATAGACCCTGGTGTTTGTATAAAATTTTCTACCCTATGGTCAAGTGATACGGATATTTATCATTTCAATCCGCAATTTAAAAATAAAAATGCGGTTGAATATAATTTCAAACCACAATCCTAAATAAATAATAACAAATCAATAAAGAACTTGCAGATCATAATGATATAAAATAAAATATCCATTCATCCATTATCCAATTTGCACATCCATCACAATCATCATCCAAAACAATCAATCAATATCAATATATAACTGATAATATATACATGTAATTAACTGGCAGTTATATTCAATAATAGATTAAATATCAATTTTGATTTTTAATAAATGCAATTTGCTAAGATGATGATTAAAAATATTCAAAACAGTCATAAGTAATTCAAAATCACAACATAAATTAAATTTAACAAACATAAAAAAAATTTAGAAGTCGTGAGTGGGTTAAAACACTCATCTTTTGAATTTAAATTGAATTTAAATCTAATTTAAACCAAAAAATGAACAGTCTCCAAATCCGTTCATACCAGTGCCATAATGTCTGGAATTCTGATACGAACCTAGCGGAGAAAACCACGCGTAAATCGGATATCGTATGTGAAAGTTATAATAAATAGAAGATAGAAAATGAAAATTTAAATAAATAAAACAAATTCACCTAGCCACGTCATACTCTTCTTCACGGTACTATCTCCAGGACACGCACAAAATAGAACACAAACCCTAGCCTGCAATTCCACGCGCCGCCACTACTACCCTTCTCGCATGCGACAACCCACGTTCGGTCGCTGCACCCATGCTCCACCACCACGCCAGCGTTCCTCATGCGATCGCCCACCCGCGACGGCAAACGACGTACAAAAACCATGACCGCCGTTAAAAATGTAACCCTAGGCAAATTTTTACACTGCATCCAACCGTCCAATCGACAAACTAATCACCTAGATGCGATCCCCTCGGTCTCCTCTTCAAAATCCAGAATGGATTTTCCGATCAGACGAAGTTTATCGTCGAGCGATGAATGGCCGAAAATTGATTTGCAATTTCTGGAGAACCGATGATTCAAAACCAAAAAAAACTGCAGATCTGAGACACGTACATCGAGAGCTTCAAAATATAATTTTTATGAATTTTTTTAAGGAGTTTGAAATTTCACTTTGATTTTGTGCAGTTGGAATTAGGTGTTTGTCCGCGTTTGAAACGAGGAGGTGAAGGGGAATTGTACGCACAGACAAATGAGAATGAGGGACAATTAGGGTTTATAACCGGGTATTTATAGACAAAGTTGAAAATAGAATAGATGGACCCGATTTATAAACGCGCTAAACGATGAATGGCCCGAAAAGCCCGTTCTGACTCCGGAACGAAATTGGGTCAACCATTATATCAAAATAGGTGTTTTAAAATATTTTAAACGCAATGGAAAAGGTTTCAAGTCCAAATTCCATCGTATGAAAAAGTTGTGCTAAAATCAAAATTTTCCAAATTGATTTCGATTGATTTCAATTAAATCGATTTCAAGGCGTTTCGCATTCGTACTATCAAACGACAGCTCCGATCGCTACAAAACTTGAAATCCTACAATAATTCACTGATACGGATCCGATGAGACTAGTTTCATCGAAATCCGAGTCAGTGGCCAAAATGGCTATTTTTCCATTAATAAAATAAATTTATAATTAATATATTAAATCAAATCTTAAATTTCAAATCTATAATTGACAATTTTTACCCCTTTAAATTTCCTTAATCATTTACACTAATTTAAACAAATTTGTATGTCAATTTAGAGTTGATAAATTTATAAATTTCAGTGTTAGCCTTAATTCCTTTAACTTCAGAAATTATAAATTTAATTTCCAAAAATTCTATCTAATTTACTTTTCATTATATTATTTAGTTCATCAGTAACAATTAGATGAAACTAACATTGGATTCATACTTTATTACATAAATATCTTCAATTTCATCAAAATAATATTTACGTAATATTTAAATATTTAATTTCAATTGATTGCAATAAACCCAATACCTTAATTTTGCATTCAAATAAATAAATCATGATTCCCATTATTGTTATTCAACAATCATTATCCTATAAACATATTTAACAGTTGTTTACGTTTCATTACACTAATACTTCAAATATCACCTTTATTCGTATTAACTATTTTATTTCCACTTATTGTGTAATAACTACTATAATTCAATCATATTGAAATTTGTCAATTTCACCCATAAATTAAGATTTTAAAACCAATTAACTAATTTACCTTGGTGACATCCTTTATTACATCAATTGTTGCTTTAATTTACATTAACAAAACGTTAAATTTAGATTTATTACAATTGATTACCAAAGTTTATTTAACATATTAAATAAATAAGCAACCTATATTAATTGCCAGCTATTTGCTTTTAATTGCATTTATAAGTTCGTTACTCATCAATTCAGATTATAATCTCATATATAATGCTAATTTTATTTCATTACATTAATATACGCTTATTTACATCTTAATTTCAATAAATATTACATTTCTAAATGTGTACTTCTATCAATTAAATACATGAATTAAGGTTTTAAAACCAATAAATGAATTTACCTTAATTCCATTCTTATGCTAAATTTTTACTTATGCATACATTAGTTTCAATGTAATTTATTCATTCATACTTCCGTTGTTTTATTAATTACCATTAAGGTAACGTTTATTATCAGCAACAAACACTATAATTACTTATCTACATTGATTGTATAAATTTTAATTTATTACGTATTACTTCATTGGTTAATATAACTTTGAATTCATTCAATCACCACTAATATATGCCTTTACAATTTTAATAAATTCATTAATTGCCATTTCATTCAACTTATTAATTATTAACCTAAATTAGCACTATTACGTTTTAGTTTACTTATTAGCTTACAACAAGTGCTACCATTAGTTCATATACTAATTTATTTAATTTCCATTCCTTATACATTATTTTATTAGTAAGCCAACGTTTTAAATTATTGATTTACCTTTTATTTACATTCAGTTACTATTAATCAAAATATTATTGCATTGGTAAGTTAAATGCTTATCTTTATAAATTTTCATTCCCAAACAATATTTCAATTACTACAGGACATTGATTTAATTCAATTTACTATTTAATATTATTAATTCATTAAATTAATTCACTATTTAGCTTTGTTTTTTTATATTCAATTCTTAGCCTAGTATAACAATTTACATTACTTCAATTATTCCTAATTTCATTTCAACTGTTAATACTTAGCTTTAATTTCCATGGTTTCATTTCATTTTCGACATTTGCTTCATTATTAATTATAAATTTTTTATTTCTTCCTAAATTTAATTGCAAAAATTAATTTAAATTAACCAATTTATTTATCAAAATTTACGGGTCGTTAAAGATTTAATTTGAATTTTGGAGTTTGAGTCAACTTGAATAGATTTGTGAAATTAAGGAAGCTATTTTATCATATAAAGTATTTTTAAATTATATTTAAAACTATTTAGTTATTTTACTTTATAAACTATTTTAATATAAACTATTTTATTATAAATCATTTTAATATAAAACTATTTTAACTATTTTATACTAATTATTTTAATATAAACTATTTTAACTTATAACTATTTTATCTTATAAACTATTTTATTATATATACTATTATTAATATCTAAACATTTTAGAGGAAAGTATTATGATTTCAATGTGTTATAATTTCCATGTGTTATAAATTCAAGTATTTGGTTTCGAAAATGTTATAACATTGAAGTGTGATGATTTTGGGAAATATACATTATATTTGAAATGGAATTGATATTGTATTGATATGGTTGTGAAATGGATATGATATTCTGGTTTTGAAATATAAACTATTTTGAAATGACCACGGTGTTATAATAACGTTTGGTTGTTAAAGAGACCGGGATCAGATATTGTCATACTCTCTTCCAATACTAAAGACCACTTTAACAATTGTGTATGTGGTGGAGATTTCAAAATGAAGTAGGATGGTTTGGTGACGGTTCTATATGGTATTTACATGACCCTGACTCCCATGAGTCACCTTAATGCAGCTAAAACAGGAGCCATTTCGAGTAAGGTCATTCCTCCGATCGGACACATTTCTTCGATACCATTCTATTGCTTTTGTGATTTGATTGGGTGAACCTTTGATTTGGGAGTATGTCATGAGGTGGGCGGTAGTAGCTGCTATGCATTACCACTAGTCGGGATCCAAAAACGGTATATCTACCTTGGCACTGCCACGAGTGCCTTGTCGCATGCCCTATCGCGCTTTCTATGAGTTTGTTTTGTACCATACGTATGGAGTGCTCTCTGATAGCCCTTCAGTTTACGGGGGAGTTACGGTATTGTATATGTTATCTAGCCTTTTGGCAAGGCTGTGACACCAAAATGTTGACTGGGAATCAAGAACAGTTCGTCCCAAAGATTGGTTATGCACTATTTCGCTATGGATATTGTTATCCCGCCTTTTGGCAAGGCCGTGATGCCAAAAAGTTGATTGGGAATCAAGAACAGTTCGTCCCAAAGATTGGTTATACACTGTTTCGCTATGGATATCAATGAATTTTGTCCGAGTCTGGATCGAGCTACAATTGACAAGACATGACAAGTAAAACTATAAAAGCCAATGTTCCAAATTTCAGGTCAATCGGAGTTCGTATGCTCAAGATATGATTGATGCAATCAAGCAATCAATTGTTCGTATCCATCAAGTGAAGGGTCTTGTTCGTATCCATCAACTGAAGGGTCTTATTCGTATTCATCAATCCCCCACTGTTCATATCCATCAAGCCTCCACTTTCGTATCCGTCAAATACCCACTGTTCGTATCCATCAAGCCTCCACTATTCGTATCCATCAATCCTCCACTGTTCCTATCCATCTTGCCTCCACTGTTCGTATCCATTAATCCTCCACTGTTCCTATCCATCAAGCCTCTACTGTTCCTATCCATCAAGCCTCCACTATTCGTATCCATCAAGCCTCCACTGTTCCTATCCATCAATGCAACATTGATCGAGTACGAACAGTGCAACATCGATCGAGTACGAACAGTGCAACATCGATCGAGTACGAACGGTGCCATATCGATCGAGTACGAATGGTGCAACATCGATCGATACGAACAGTACAACATCAATCGAGTAGGAACAGTGCAACAGCGATCGATACGAACAGTGCATCATCGATCGAGTGCGAACAGTGCAACATCGGTCAAGTGCGAACAGTGCAACATCGATCGAGTGCGAACAGTGCAACATCGATCGAGTGCGAACTGTGCAACATCGATCGAGTGCGAACTGTGTAACATCGATCGAGTACGAACAGTGCAACAACGATCGATACGAACGGTGCAACAATGATTGAGGGCGAACAGTGCAACATCGATCGAGTGCGAACACTGCAACATCGATTGAGTGTGAATAGTGCAACAGCGATTGAGTGCGAATAGTGCAACGGCGATCGATATGAAGGAGACAGCCTTCGAAAAACACCAACTTGCATCGATCATATCTCACAAGCTACATGTCCAAATGCTACGAAATTTTTGCAGGAGCTTGCGTACGACCTAGAGAAGGTTCATGCCAAATTTCGACTCGATTGGATCAAATCTTGATGGATGAAATTCGTTCGTATCGATAACGGACTGAGCCAAAACTTTATGGGATCAATCGCGTGGGCCCACCCACATGCAAGAAGAAGTCTTCCGAGATCTGGGCGAGATATCAGCCTCCTACGCCTATAAATAGAGCCCCAAGGCCTACAGAAAAATGATCTTTTTTGCTTCTTGACGTTCAGACTCTGCCGAATCAAATTTTGCACTCCATTGCTGCAGTTGTACTCCAATTTCAACACATTAATTCGTTGTAATCCATTGAAATCAGTTGTAATCTGTAAGTGAATATCAATAAGTCATCAAACTTCAAAGTGGACGTAGGCTGAATTGCCGAACCACTATAAATTCTGTATTCTTTATTTCTTTATTCTAATTTTCTAAGTGTTCTTCATTTTTAATTCTCTACATACTTGTTATCTGTAATATGTGATTGTGAATTGGTGCTTTCATCAACATTTGGGTGCTTATGACCAGTTTTGGCGCAAACATTTTGGTGCTTTCACTAAGAAGGTAAGCATTCATGAATTCTACTGCTTGGACTTCAAATTTGAAGGCTTGAAGACTTAGATCTGGACAACTATGACGAAGCAATCAGCAAGAAGACAAAGAATGGAGAGGAGTCATCATGAAGGGAGTCAAGAAGAAGCCTCCTCAGGGGCTAATCAGACTTCACCTTTCATCACCAAGGACAAGATGGAGATGATGATGATGGGAGCCATGCATGAGGAGCTACTCAAAAGGCAAGAAGAGATGATGCAGAATATTCTCAAATGAATTGAGCAAGCGGGATCAGATGGAGCTATTGGAGTTCATACCAATGAAGCAAGATCGGAAGGACTAAACCGGGAACCAGATAGAGCGGGACCATCAGGGGCAACCCCTGAATTAGGGGGCGCCCCCCAAGAGCGTGTTGATCCAACCTTAGGTAGGATACCGGTTGAGATTAGACCGCAAGGAGCTAACAGAGGAGCTAATGCTCATCCATAAGAGCATATTCCAGCAAACCCTCATGAACTTGGGGGCAGATTAGAGGCAATGTACAAGGATTACAGCTTAGAGATAGTGATAGTATGGCAGGAATGGTCAGACGAGCCATGAGAGGCAGATTAGTAAACAGATGTGAACAGGAGTCCTTTCTCTCCTATGATTAGAATGGCTAGAAGTCCACCATATTTCAAACTACCAACATTGGAAACATATAATGGGAGGACAGATCCTGTAGTTCATCTGATCAGATACATGAGGCATATAGAGGTAATGGGGGCATCGAAGGTTGTCATGGCTCGGTGTTTCCCATTATATTTGACAGACATAGCGGCACTATGGTTCAGGCAGTTAGAGAGCGGTTCCACTGGAACATGGACCGAGTTGATTGAAAATTTTATGAGATAGTTCAGAGTTCATATTTCAAGGGCCAAGAATGTGATGAGTTTGACAACATTAAAGCAGAAGGCAGGAGGATCTTTAAGAAGTTTTCTGACACGATTCAACGCAGCGGCAGCATCAATGGATCGACCAGATCCATCCATGGTTATGATGGAAGCTTTATCCGGAATATCTGATGGCATCGAGTTTAAGAATTTGTTAACTAGAGATCCACCTATGGATCTGGGAGAGTTCTATCATGAAGCCGAAAAGTTTCTATGATTGGAGGATGCTAATGTTAAAAGAGAGGAAGGAGAAGGAGTTGATGTTTATGCAGTAAAAGGTGGAGACCCAGCTAGGAAGGATTCTGGCAAGGATAAAGGGAAGCGGAAAATGGAAGATAATGACGATAGGTCAAAGCGACCTTGGAGGGAGCCGTGTTCCACCACCTATTCAGAGTTGAATGAGAGTTTGGAGCGAATCTACCTGGATACCGGGGGCAGATTCCTTATTGAAAGCCAATGAGAAGGGATCCAACCAGCAATGGAAAAAGATCCGACAATTATTGCTTATTCCATGAGCTGAATGGTCATAACACAAATGATTAAAGGCACTTGATGGATGAGGTTGAGGGGCATATCCAGAATGGTATGCTATCGTGGTACGTGAGAAGGGGAGCCATGATGGTGGAACAAGAACGACCACCGCCTGCACCAATTGCGGACGACTCAGGATCAAGTCGTCAGCTTATCATCAACTGATTGAAATAATGACGAATAAGTGGAAAACTCCACATCGATGCGATTAAGTCATGTTACACATGTAAGGGATCGCGAATGGTACCCAGGCATGCTCTGATATGACTACAAATCGCATTAGTGTGGGTATTTGCACTTTGACGTCCCTGTTTTGTTTTTGTTTTCCATTTCTCATGTTTGGACTTGATTTTGTTAGACGTTTCTATTGAAAGGCTTATTTTGAATGTAAATATGCTATTTGTGATTCCATAACGGCTAAGCCACTTACACATGTAAGGGATCGCGAATGGTCCTCAGGCAGCTCTAAGATGGCGATAAACCACCATAACCAACAACTCAGAAACTCACTCGAACGTGAAATCTAACAGTAATGATATCAAGTCCCCTTTGGGCACACACAACTCGCCTCAAACGGTACTCGATCATGAACTATCATAATTCGCCTCGTAAGGCACTCGACCGCGAACTGTCACAATTCGTCTAGGGAGACACTCGATCGCAAACGATCATAATTCGTCTAGAACGACACCCGATCGTGAACGGTCACAATTCGTCTAGAACGACACCTGACCACAAACGGTCACAAATCCCCTCAAACGGCACCCCGACCGTGAACGGTCACCATTCGCCACGAACGGCACCCGACCTCGAACAGTCATCATTCGCCTCGAACGACATCCGATCGCGAACGATCACTATTCACGGTCAGACAAGATTATCAATTTCCTTGCAGATCATTAACAAGATACGAACATCCAGCTTATCGAACTACAAAACACACCTTCCTATCACAAGGCATGTTTTGGAGGGCAAGTGTTATCCCGCCTTTTGGTAAGGCCGTGACACCAAAAAGTTCACTGGGAATCAAGAAAAGTTCGTCCCAAAGATTGGTTATACACTGTTTCACTATGGATATTATTATTCCGCCTTTTGTTAAGGCCGTGGCACCAAAAAGTTGACTGGGAATCAAGAACTCTTCGTCCCGAAGATTGGTATACACTGTTTCGCTATGGATATCAATGAACTTTGTCCAAGTCCAGATCGGGCTATAATTGACAAGACATGACAAGCAAAACTATGAAATCCAACGTTCCAAATTTCAGGTTAATCGGAGTTCGTAAGCTCAAGATATGATCAATGCAATTCAAGCAATCAACTGTTCGCATCCATCAAGTAAAGGGTCTTGTTCGTATCCATCAAGTGAAGGGTCTTGTTTGTATCCATCAACTGAAGTGTCTTGTTCATATCCATCAATCCCCCACTATTCGTATCCATCAATTCTCCACTGTTCGTATCCATCAATCCTCCACTATTCATATCCATCAATCCTCCACTGTTCGTGTCCATCAATCCTCCACTGTTCGTGTCCATCAAGCCTCCACTGTTCGTATCCATCAAGCCTCCACTGTTCGTATCCATGTAACGACCCGTAATTTCGCTACTTCGAAGATAAGAAATTTCGTTTGTTTTAAATTTAAAAAGGTTTAAAACATAAATAAATAAGTAATAGATAACAGATAATAATAGAGAAATTATTTATTCTTTTAGTTGATAATTTAAAAAGTATAAATTTGGATTTTACAACAAACCAACAAACGTTAAGTTTTATTAAAAATAAATAAATGCTTAAATAAATAGGTTTAAATGTTTATTTCAAAAGATAAATATCATTGAAAACATCTAATAAAGATAATAAAAGTATATTAAAATACTTATAATTATGTTAATAATCGTTTTACAAAAATAACCAAAATTTGTCGCATTTTGTCAGTTTTACATACACCGTAAAATTTGAGATTTTGATATTAATTAAAGATAATTTTAAAATAAAAAGAGACATGTTTTAATTTATTTAAAGAAGTAAAAATTTCATTTTTAAATTTGGTTTATATAAATAAATAGTTTAACTAAAACGTCAAAATATGACAGTAAAACATTTTGTCGAAAAACAACGTTTTGTCGATTAAAAGTTATCGCAACGTCGCCGCACCTTTATTTTCTTATATAGGAACATATATTCAAATAGTATAATTATTAATTAATTTACTAATCAAGTTTACTTTTACTAAACAAGGTTAGAAACTTCTAGAAAACAATTAAGAAAAAGTAAGCACAAAAAGACAAAAATATCATTTCAAAGCAAAACGTAAAACATCAAATCAAAGAAACATAATTATTACTTACTTTACTTAATATCTAAGTAAAAATGACATAAAGTAATGATTTGAAATGTGATGTTAAGTGTTGAAAAAAAAATAAGATTACTTTATAAGTAAGTAAGGGTATTTTGGTCTTTTTACAAAATATTATTTTAATCCAAAACTTTTTCTATAAATAAAACCACCATTCTTCCACTTTCTTTTACACCATTTTCTACCTTCTTCTTCTTATTTCTTGAAGTTCTCTTTAATGGCTTCTTCTTCTCATCCAAAAACTTACTAACTTTTTCAAAACCATATCAAATCAACTCCAAACACCGCCAAACTTTGCCAAAGAGCTTAAAATACCATTAGAACATGGTTTAGCATCTAAAAATTAAAGAAACAAAGGAGAAAGGCAAGGATCAAGAGGAGGCCGAACTATTTGGAGGAAAGGAAGCAAGTTGGAAAGCTTCGGAGTGAGAAAAAGAGAAGGAAGTGCGGCCAAAATCAAAAGGAAAGTCTACGGAAAAGATTTGATAAAGATAAGAGGATTTAAGAGAAGTGTTGTTGCATATGAATGTTGGTAGGAAGAATTGGTTAAGTTAAAAGTGAGTACTCAAATCTTAGTTTTATTTTAATTAAACTTAAGTTGATAATACACATGTTAAATTAGAAATTAATATGTTGAATATTGGTTGATATTGGATGATAACTTGGTTGATATTATGTTTGTGATATGGTTGATAACTTGTTTGATAAATGATAAGATAAATGGTTAGTAACCATAGTTAATTAAATGAGAAGTAAATTCATACAAATGTGTATATGGAAGTTATTTAGCCTCTTAATGATTTTAAAATAGTTTAAATGTGGTTTAAAACAAATTTGAAGTGTTTCGGACAAGTTCCGAATCAATTCACAAAATTCGTCAAAATCGAGCTTGTCGCGTGGCGGCATTTCGTAAATTTCGATCCGTAACTTCAAATTGACGTAGAGAATGATTTATAAGTCGAATTTCTTCGAAATAAAAATTCTTTGGTTCACAATGATAATAGTTTTCCAACGAAGAAAGAAAATCATGATTTCGTTAAGTAGATTTTGAAATATGTCCGAAACAATTTTCTAAAAACATCGCGGTTTTGCAGTTCGGAATACAAAACAGGATTTCTTTATAAATGATATTTTTAAATGATCAAAAATATGAAATAAATTTGATAAATCTATTAAAATGGTTTGAAAGAGAGTTGGATTGAAAAATATGAATTTTCAAATATTTAAAAGTGGTTTAAATCAAATAAGCTTATATAGCACTTTCTGCAGCACTTTTATGCTGCAAATTCTATAACCTTTTGAATATGAGTTTAAACTTAACAATTATTTCCTAAAATTTTTGTGAATGATTTTAAAGGCATATTTGAATAATGTAAAGATGATTTGGTAGTTTTAATAATACTTTGAATAAATGGTTAAGAAGATTTGTTTATACCACTTAAACAAAAAGTGAAGAAGATTGAATATAATAACAAACTGACTATGCAAAAACGACTAGTACATTTGTCCAACCTGTGAGATCTGGGAAGATAAAAACAAGGTGTTTAACTAAGGTTAGGGATGGAGCAACCAGTGCCCTAAACTTACCTGGCCTATGTTTTCTCTTCTTAGGCGAGGGGTGGAATAGATCAAAAGGAAAGCCCGGATGCTCTAAAAGCTCATATTTAAGTTTTTCCAAGATAAAAGAAAAGAAAACCCCTTCAAAATAATTTTTGAAATAAAATATATTGAAGACAAAGATCATTAAAGATAAAGATGTTCATGATGTTGGATTACTTGTCATTAGTCCCTGGAAGTGAAAATTGCCATTAGTCCCTGGAGGTGAAACTTGCCATTGGTCCCTAGAGGTGAAACTTGTCATTAGTCCCTAGAGGTGAAATTTACCATATTTAAAGTGGCAGTAGTACTATGTTATGAAAATATTCGATTTGTAAGAATATGATTTGAAGTTAAGAAGAAAAACTTTGATTTAGATTTAATGAATGATTTGAGAATATTTTCCTTAAGTTAAAAGTTATAACTTGGATATTAGAAATCTTTGATTAAGATTAAAAGAATGATTTGGAAAAGTTTTCCTAAGTAAAAGAGAAAATGATTTGGAATTATTCCAAGATTTAAGAAAGGTTTAAATAAACCAAATGATTGATAAATGAGGCTTAATGATTCCATATATATATATTTGAAAAGGAAATGGAATAAATTGAAAAGATATATCTAAGAAAGATATTTGATTAAGATAAAAGATGAAGTAATTGATTGATGATTGATATCCATGTATGAACTTAACATCTTTTTTAAGCGATGATTGGCTTCGAAGGAACCGGAGATTGGATTTGTTTGATTATGTTCAGCATGATAGGGGGTTCTCGCTTTGTGAACAGTGACGAAGCTTAGACTCTTGCCCCTACATGTCCCTAGAGTGAAAGGGTTGGTTGATAGTCGAGAGGCTTGCCGTAAAAGCAGATCCGAGGTACCACATATAGTCACCTCCATGTTGAAAAGCAGGAGTGCCCCCATGTTGAAAAGCAGAAAGGTAGCGGGATGGTTGAAAAGCCTACCGGGGCGGGTCCGAAAAAACCCGTTCGTTACATTTGGTATCAGAGCTGAAGGTTAAGCGAGAACCTTGGCTTTGGTTGGGTAAAGACTCATAAGAGATAGGGTTAGTAATACCCTAGTTTGAGTAACTCATTAGAGATAGGGTTAGTAACACCCTAGAATGAGTTTGAGTGTATTGTATATATGAGTGCGTATTTGTTATTTGATAAGAAAAATATTTTGTGTTGATTTATCGGTTGAGTGGTTTATAAATTCTGGTCGATATAGGAAGTACAACTATATCGATAGGTATTTCTAAACTCTTAACAAGGCACATCGACACATTGGTTTGAAAAGATTATATTTTGCATATAAAATGTCTTTCAAAGGATATAAAATTTTGTGTGGTTAGGGAAATTTATAAGATACATTCCCTTAGGGAAGTCCCATGGATAAGGTCTTGATTCGTCTAGTGATAATTAAAATAATCTTCTAAGTATCAATCATATGTTGGCTTGGGAAAGCGGTATTGAGCACTTAGTAAATTATTCTTATTATCATTGGAGGATGAAGGCAAGTTCAAATCCAAAAAAGTTGAATTAAGTATTTGGATAAAAAAAATAAAATGGAAATGTTATAAACAATTCTAATCTTGGATATCACTTAGGGGCAGAATGGCTTATAATATGACGAGTCATGAGTTTTGGATGACTCCAAAGCAAGCTCGAAGAGCAAGTGCACAAAAAGAAGCAGAAGAAAAAGCAAAACTAGGACCCTTTGCTGACATCGACTGTTATTATTGCGGTAAGAAAGGACATTATGCGGTTATGTGTGAAACAAAGAGAAGTAAGAAGCAGAGAAGGGAAAATAAAAATTCTGATCAGGATGATATAGTCTGTTTCAAGTGTAAAGAGAAGGGTCATTTTCTACATAAATGTCCTAAAACCAAGAAGAAACCAAGAATTAAAAAGAAGAAAATGGGCTGCTACCGATGCAAGAACCTAAGACATGAGGTCAAAGATTGCCCCCAACGTACTTGTATTTGGTGCTTTCAAGGGAAACACTTAATGAAGGACTGTCCAAGAATGAAAGTGGTTAACTTAAGCCCCCAAGATAAAGCACCGTCTACCTCAAAAGGAATTCAAGAATAGTACATAGTATTCTAAGTATCTATATAATGGTAGTATGTGATAGGCTGTATTTCCTAGGAAAGTTATCTCTGAAACTTTGTAATGCTAGTTAAGGTTGGAAATGGATGTATGAATATGATGTTAATTAATAAACTTCCTTTTGATTATCCTCTCGATGCATTTCTTCAATCTTATATCCGACCAATCCTAATAAGATATTTAGAAATAAAAAGTTCAAAGGAATATTAGAAAGAAATAGCTTTATAAAAAAAAGTATTTAAAGTTTAGAAAAAATTATTTAAAAATATATTGTATGAAATAAAGTAAAGGATGAAACTATGGAAATTTTATCATAGTTTTTTTTTGAAAAAGTTTAAAGAAATAAAGGAAAGTTATTTAAACTTAACATAATTTTGGAAATGAAATCTATAATAAGATGTATTAGCAAAGAAAAAAATAATAGAGAGCTTAAATAAAATTTTAAGGATATTTTCCAAATAAAAGATAATCTATTTCTTTAGAAAAGAAGATATAAATATATTAGCTTAAATATTTGAAAATTTGTGAAATGGTTTCCTAAAAGATTTTTGAAGATAAATTATTCTTTTGAGTGAAAATTGGTTTCTTTGGAATATTTTCCTTTAATAAAAATATTTGAAAATAAATAATTAAAGGGATTATATAAAGAAGCACCTTATAAAATGTTTGAGCTTAAGATAAAGCTTTTTTGAAAGTTTTTGAAAATTAATAAATATATATGGTATATGTAAATCATTTCATCACATAAATTTTGATCTAAGATTCGAGTTCGGAACTTTGAGGTGTTTCCACCGACCCAAAAAGGATTTATCACTCGATTCTTGACGATGAATGTTGATTAGGGTTTATGATTGGGCACTTGAGTTTTCTATCACAGTTGAGAGCTATGCAAGGAAAGCAAAGGTTTCTAAGCAAAGAGCCTGATTAAAGTCTGCACTAGAGAATCGGGAGATCGATACTAGTTCTAAAATTAAGTTGTGTATTCGAATATGAGATCGAATAAAATATTTTATACGGATGATCTATGTATATTATAAAGATAAATGTTTTGGGCAGACTTTTGTTTGGGTAATTTCGAGGACGAAATTCTTTTAAGTAGGGGAGAATGTAACGACCCGTAATTTCGCTACTTCGAAAATAAGAAATTTCGTTTGTTTTAAATTTAAAAAGGTTTAAAACATAAATAAATAAGTTACAGATAATAGATAATAATAGAGAAATTATTTATTCTTATAGTTGATAATTTAAAAAGTATAAATTTGGATTTTACAACAAACCAACAAACGTTAAGTTTTATTAAAAATAAATAAATGCTTAAACAAATAGGTTTAAATGTTTATTTAAAAAGACAAATATCATTGAAAACATCTAATAAAGATAATAAAAGTATATTAGAATACTTATAAGTATGTTAATAATCGTTTTACAAAAATAACCAAAATTTGTCGCATTTTGTCAGTTTTACATACACCGTAAAATTTGAGATTTTGATATTAATTAAAGATAATTTTAAAATATAAAGAGACATGTTTTAATTTATTTAAAGAAGTAAAAAGTTCATTTTTAAATTTGGTTTACATAAATAAATAGTTTAACTAAAACGTCAAAATATGACCGTAAAACATTTTGTCGAAAAACAACGTTTTGTCGATTAAAAGTTGTCGCAACATCGCCGCACCTTTATTTTCTTATATAGGAACATATATTCAAATAGTATAAGTATTAATTAATTTACTAATCAGGTTTATTTTTACTAAACAAGGTTAGAAACTTCTAGAAAACAATTAAGAAAAAGTAAGCACAAAAAGACAAAAAATGTCATTTCAAAGCAAAACATCAAATCAAAGAAACATAATTATTATTTACTTTACTTAATATCTAAGTGAAAATGATATAAAGTAATGATTTGAAGTGTAATGTTAAGTGTTGAAAAAAAATAAGATTACTTTATAAGTAAGGGTATTTTGGTCTTTTTACAAAATATTATTTTAATCCAAAACTTTTTCTATAAATAAGACCACCATTCTTTCACTTTCTTTTACACCATTTTCTACTTTCTTCTTCTTCCTTGAAGCTCTCTTTAATGGTTTCTTCTTCTCTTCCAAAAGCTTACTAACTTTTTCAAAACCATATCAAATCAACTCCAAACACCACCAAACTTTGCCAAAGATCATAGAATACCATTAGAACATGGTTTAGCATCTAAAAAGTAAAGAAACAAAGGAGAAAGGCAAGGATCAAGAGGAGGCCGAACAATTTGGAGGAAAGGAAGCAAGTTGCAAAGCTTCGAAGTGCGAAAAAGAGAAGGAAGTGCTGCCGAAATCAAAAGGAAAGTCTACGGAAAAGATTTGATAAAGATAAGAGGATTTAAGAGAAGTGTTGTTGCATATGAATGTTGGTAGGTAGAATTGGTTAAGTCAAAGGTGAGCACTCAAATCTTAGTTTTATTTTAATAAAACTTAAGTTGATAGTACACATGTTAAATTAGAAATTAATATGTTGAATCTTGGTTGATATTGGATGATAACTTGGTTGATATTAGGTTTGTGATATGGTTGATAACTTGTTTGATAAATGATAAGAGAAATGGTTGGTAACCATAGTTAATTAAATGAGAAGTAAATTCATACAAATGTGTATATGGAAGTTATTTAGCCTCTTAATGATTTTAAAATAGTTTAAATGTGGTTTAAAACAAATTTGAAGTGTTTCGGACAAGTTTCGAGCAATTCACAAAATTGGTCAAAATCGAGCTTGTCGCGTAGCAGCATTTCGTAAATTTCGACCCGTAACTTCAAATTGACGTAGAGAATGATTTATAAGTTGGATTTCTTCGAAATGAAAATTCTTTGTTTCACAATGATAATAGTTTTCCAACAAAGAAAGAAAATCAAGATTTCATTCAGTAGATTTTGAAATATGTCCAAAACAATTTTCTAAAAACATCGCGGTTTTGCAGTTCGGAACCCAAAAGAGGATTTCTTTATAAATGATATTTTTAAAGGATTAAAAATATGAAATAAATTTGATAAATCTATTAAAATGTTTTTAAAGAGATTTGGAATGAAAAATATGAATTTTCAAATATTTAAAAGTGGTTTAAATCAAATAAGCTTATATAGCACTTTCCGTAGCACTTTTATGCTGCAAATTCTATAACCTTTTGAATATGAGTTTAAACTTAACAATTATTTCCTAAAAATTTTGTGAATGATTTTAAAGGAATATTTAAATAATGTAAAGATGATTTGGTTGTTTTAATAAGACTTTGGATAAATGGTTAAGAAGATTTGTTTATACCACTTAAACAAAAAGTGAAGAAGATTAAATATAATAACAAACTGACTATGCGAAAATGACTAGTACATTTGTCCCATCTGTGAGATCTAAGAAGATAAAAACAAGGTGTTTAACTAAGGTTAGGGATGGAGCAAGCAGTACTCTGAACTTACCTAGCCTATGTTTTCTCTTCTTAGACGAGGGGTGGAATAGATCGAAAGGAAAGCCCGGATGCTCTAAAAGGTCATATTTAAGTCTTTCCAAGATAAAAGAAAAGAAAACCCCTTCAAAATAATTTTTGAAATAAAATATATTGAAGACAAAGATCGTTAAAGATAAAGATATTCATGATGTTGGATTACTTGCCATTAGTTCCTGGAAGTGAAAATTGCCATTAGTCCCTGGAGGTGAAACTTGCCATTAGTCCCTAGAGGTGAAACTTGTCATTAGTCCCTAGAGGTGAAATTTACCATATTTAAAGTGGCAGTAGTACTATGTTATGAAAATATTCGATTTGCAAGAATATGATTTGAAGTTAAGAAGAAAATCTTTGATTTAGATTTAATGAATGATTTGAGAATATTTTCCCTAAGTTAAAAGTTATAACTTGGATATTAGAAATCTTTGATTAAGATTAAAAGAATGATTTGGAAAAGTTTTCCTAAGTAAAAGAGAAAATGATTTGGAATTATTCCAAGATTTAAGAAAGGTTTAAATAAACCAAATGATTGATAAATGAGGCTTAGTGATTCCATATATATATATATATATATATATATTTGAAAAGGAAATGGAATAAATTGAAAAGATATATCTAAGAAAGATATTTGATTAAGATAAAAGATGAAGTAATTGATTGATGATTGATATCCATGTATGAACTTAACATCTTTTTTAAGCGATGATTGGCTTTGAAGGAACCAAAGATCGGATTTGGATGATTCCTATCCGAAAACCACTTCGAACCAATGTATACGTTCGAAAGTGAAGACATGTTGAGGATGATGATTATTGAAGACCGTGGATCTTTATAGCGTGAAGACTGCTTGTTGAACATGCTCTGGTTGCTCACCATTATAGAGTTATTTATAGCAGTGGTCTCCTCGTGATGGAGATTTTTTGGATTGCAAGGACTTCTCGCCTAGTAATGGCCGAGGAAAGTACCTTCGGTTTCGTTCAGTCCTAGAACGAACTTGTATGGATGTTTTTCTGACATTGTATTCTAAATCACATTTGAGTGGTTTCTATAAATGTATATCAGTTGGTGGCGGAAAAGACAACTTCTCTTAGCTTAACACCCTTTCCCGAGACATACGTGCTCAGGAAGTTATACTTTTCTAGAAATCAGTCGTGTGACGTGGAATAATAATGTGGCATTCAAAGTGGAACCTGTTATGATCAAAGCGTGGTTTTGTATGAAAAGCGTGGCTTTGAAGAAATTGATCGTAGCTTCGCGAGCCTCACACCCCGGTTATGATGGGATTCTATGTGGTCAGATGTATGCTCGCATTTCAGATAGTAGTGATTTGGGTTATCAGATGTTCTGAGCCCTAAGTACCAGATACGTCTGGGCCTCAAAGCATTTATTGCCTCATGTGGATAAAGTGGTTAGCGTGTGAAAAGCAGGGAACTACTGGTTATCATTTGTAGTGTAGCAAGTATAGTTTCCAAGTGACTAGTTTGAGAAAAGCGATTAAGGCACCGTGGGAACTATGTTTGTTATGCGTGGATCAGAGAAAAGGTCACTAGTTTCCTATCATGTTGGAAATCCAATCCCTACGAGATTTAGGGTTTTGATTGTATTCCCAAGATAGCTGCAATGACTTGCAAACATTTCAGCTACCCCTTTTGGTATCATATATTCCGTTGGTATATTCCGTTGACCCAGTCCGGATATATTACCTTAGATTTAGTCCAGATATTGATATCTTACTTGATTAAGTTTATTTGCAAATGTTTTCAAAAGAATGTCATTAAAAATAATATCAAGTGTAAAACCCGTCCGTGTTTATGTGTGGGCGTGGTCTTATGAGATACCCTTCTTTTCAAGGGTTTTGATAACATAGTCGTTTTAAAGTTCGAGTATCTCATGCTGGTTTATCGAGCCTGATTCGGGTATTTTTAATACTCGGGTCAGATCCGAGTAGTTTCAGGTTTAGTTGAAGACGGTTGGAGTTTCCATAGGAGAGCTGGAGATCTTCATCATAGTATGGACGTATTCTATCATCCGCTTTGTTTAGTGTATTTTGTTTGATGTTTGTCAGCAATTGTAAGGACAGATGTTTATAACTGTCCAAGCTGAATTTAGGTTAGACTCTGATATTGTATTTAAAATTTTCCGTTGTAAAGACTATTATTGAAATAATATATATTATTCCATTCGTGTGAGATTCTGTTCTGTCTTTATTTTCTTTTTCTACCCTTAATGATCCGCTTATTCGTGCAATTTGAGTTGGACATGTGTGGATTATTGACGATTCAAAGGGTACGGAAAAACGGTTCGTTACAATCCATCAACGCAATAGTGATCGATATGAACAGTGCAACATCAATCGAGTACGAACAATGCAGCATCGATTGAGTACGAACGGTGCAACATCGATCGAGTATGAATAGTGCAATATCGATCCATACGAACGGTGCAACATCGATCGAGTGTGAACGGTGCAACATCGATCGAGTGTGAACGGTGCAACATTGATCGAGTTCGAACTGTGCAACATTGATCGAGTGCGAACAGTGCAACATCGATCGAGTGCGAACAGTGCAACATCGATCGAGTGCAAACTGTGCAATATCGATCGAGTGCGAACTGTGCCACATCGATCGAGCGCGAACTGTGCCACATCGATCGAGCGCGAACTATGCCACATCGATCGAGCACGAACAGTGCAACAGCGATCGATACGAATAGTGCAACATCGATCGAGTGCGAATAGTGCAACACTGCTCGAGTGCGAACAGTGCAACAACGATCGATACGAAGGAGACAACCTTCGAAAAACATGAACTTGCGTCGATCATATCTCACAATCTACATGTCCAAAGGCTATGAAATTTTCGCAGGAGCTTGCATACGTCGTAAGGAAGGTTCACGCCAAATTTCGACTCGATTGTATCAAATCTTGATCGATACGAAATTCATTCGTATCAGTCACGGATCGAGCCGAAACTTTATGGGGTCAATCGCATGGGCCCACCAACGTGCAAGAAGAAGTCTCCCGATATCAGGGCGAGATCAGCCTCTTACGCCTATAAATAGAGCCCCAAGGCCTACATAAGAAGGATCTTTTTTGCTTCTTGGCGTCAATACTTTTCCAAATCCAATTTTGCAATCCATTGCTGAGTTGTACTCGAATTTCAACACTTTAATTCCCTGTAATCCATTGAAATCAGTTGTAACCTACAAGTGAATATCAATAAATTCATCAAACTTCAAATTGGACGTAGGTTGGATTGCCGAACCAATGTAAATTCTGTTTTCTTTATTGCTTTCTTCTTAATTTTTTGAGTGTTCTTCATTTTTAATTCTCTACATACTTGTTATCTGTAATATGTGATTGTGAATTTGTTCTTTCATCAACAATTGGGTATTTTGACCAGTTTTGGCGCAAAAAGTATAGACTATGGGAATTTATAAAACTATGTTAAGGGGGGTATGGGTAACGCCTTAATGCTATTTTAATATCTTTTACTTTATTGTAGACATATTATACTAGCATATATTACTACAAAGTAGATAGTTCCACGGATCCTTAGAGGTTGGAAATCCCAAACAACCTTTGAGTTACTTGTATTTTGGGTCAGACTGAGTGATATAGCATTTGAGACTCACCTTTCAAGTTTGGAGCTTCACTTGGAGATCCAACTATCGATTCAGCTTTCAGCGTTTTCAGTTGATTTGTTCAGAGATGTCATCAGTTTGTATTTGAGACTTTACTATATTTGAGATATACTGTTGTATTTTGTAACAACCGGCATATTTATCGATTGTATATTTAAATATAGCATCATTCGTCGGATTTTAGTCCGAAAAGCTAGTTTTTGCAAACAGTCGAATTAGGACTCGAGACCACTTCCATTGAGTTCAAAATGTCGTTTGGGACCTTTTTGAGTATAAACTTCGATATGTTTGGAGTTAGTAGAGTTCTGCTACCTTTTCACTTTGGGTTTGGGTTTCAGCCCATTAACCTAACATATCAACCCAACTCCACTCCAACTCTTCATTACTTCATTTCTATTTCCTAACAACTCAAGCTTTATCAAAAATGGGGGAATAGAAAAAGAATTTGGAAATTCAAAGCCCTAATCATCTTTGCAAATCCAAGTTCTATCTCCAAATTCAAGAAGAATCTATTGGTAAGCATCTTCTTCTTCTTCTCCAACTCATTCTCCTTCCAATTTCAGAAATTCCTAAACCTAACTTTGGGAATGTTCTTCTTTTAAAGCTGAGATTGAAGCTTCTTGATTTGTTATTGAAGAGGAATTGATCTTAGCTTGTTTTAAAAGCTTCTCCTTCATTAATTCGGGTTTAAAGGTGGGATTTTTATCTCACATCTAAGTTTATAACTATCTTTGATTGTTAGGTATGAATTCCTAACACTTATTCATGTGCATTTGGTTTTGGTTTGGATTGATTTTGTGTATATTCCAATTTTTGGTGTTTTGGTCTAATTTATGAAAATCCTATTATGGATATTTGGACATTGATATTCGAGGCGTAACGAAAAGCCGTTAAGGCTGGGTTGTCGCTTGGCATAAATCCTTAGTCGTCTTGCTCGTCCGATCGCTTCCGATATTGTTTGGTCATTTTTGGCCTAGGTTCAGGGAATGCTCTGAAACACAGTTTCAGACGTCTGAATCCTTATTTCAAATGTCTAAATATTATACTAGGAATTTTTATTCCCCAGTATTCAGACGTCTGAATCAAAATTCTAGACGTCTGAATTTGCTCGTGAGCAACCAGAAAGGAAATATGCTAAAAACGCTTATTTCAGACGTCTGAATTATGTTCTGGAAAATATTTTTAATTTCCAGATTCAGACGTCTGAATCCTACACTTCAAACATCTGAATCTGCTTGTTTTTGCCTATTTTGCCTATTTAGCTTGGGTTTCCAAATTTAATCGATTCGTGTTGTTTCCCTTTTGTCGTTATCATTTATTATCGACTTTGAGGACATTTTCTTCGGGATTTTTGGGAATATCCATTTTGATGGATCCGGTATCGATTTCTTTGGATTTTATTCACGTCCTCGAATGCAAATTTTGGTGATTGATTGTTCTACAATCATTTTTGTGATTTGTCACTTTAAAAATATAAAGGTTTCAATACTAGCAGTAAAAATCAAAACTCTTTCTCATAACGATTTCAACTATTTTCTTACAAAGCTCGTTTCTTAAACCGTTTTCCAATCTACTAATATATACAAACCTTTACCTCATTCATATGAGAAATCTAATTAAACGGCTTAGTAAAACAAGTGCTATGAAACGATTGCGTTTACTTCGTCGGTTAATTTTTGGACTTGTTCGATTGAAACTCTTATGACAATTTTCGAGTGGAAATTTACAATCTGTTCGTAAATATTTAAGTTAAGCAAGTGGTTATGGGACATGAAGCTAAACTCATATATTTACTAGCTTAGTGTAATTTAGACTTATTCTCTAGTGGAAGTCTACAATTTGTTCGTAAATAATTAAGTTAAGCCAGTGGTTATGGGACATGAGGCTAAACTCATTTATTTACTAGCTTGGTGTAATTTACACTTATTGATCAATGATGATCATTTGGTGATTTAGACTAGCATTGTGCGATGTCTCTTTGTCTGCGAGGGAGACTAAACCCGTTTTTGTGGAGCTTCGGCTTGGTGGGGTAGCGACCCATGGTTTTCGAACCGTTTTTGTGAAGCTCCGGCTCATAGGTCTTCGGGCCGTTTTGTGGAGCTTCGGCTCAAAATTAATGGTTAGCAACCATGGAATGTGTTTTCGTTTTGTGATACACGTGTTGGTGAGTTTTCATGCTCCCGTTCTTGTGATAGGCCTCATTCCCCTTTTTGTGATTTCTGGATTTCTATTGATGATTTCTAGACTTTGTGTTTCACCAATTTTTCGTGATTTGTATTGATAAGCTTTATCAATTTTTGTGCATTAGTGAATCTGTGTTTCACTAACTTTTCCGATTGGCATTGATATGATCGTCAATATTTGTGGTCTGGTGAATATAATAAAGAATATGACATTCTTTTTAGTGCTTTGATATTTTCTGTGATATTGTATGATTTTTGTTACTAGTTACTGTATACTTTTTACAGTATGACATTTTTGTTATCATACGTTTTAATCACATCTATTATCCTATCTCATTTTATTTGATATTTATAGCTAGACTGATCCGTTTATTATTTTCTTCTTAAATAATACTCGGGTAAAACTGAGATTTTATAGTGCTTCTACTTGACTCCTTATCGGACCATCATCTGACTTTTGGCTAACTACTTAGACTAGTAGTTCTTTGTTGTATACATTTGAGATTTAGACTCCTTGATGTATACATATTTTTGTCTAGCACTTGTATCTATTCTTTTGTGATATTGTGGATCTTGTTAGACCACTACTCTGATATACACTTTTATGTGTAATATTCAGATTTGTTTCCGCCTTTGAGATATGAACTTCTGTGACTGATTTGTGTTATGATATTTCTATATTTGTTTCCGAAGATTACATATAGCCACTGTGTAGTAGCTTTGAGTTGTGTCGGTATGTCGGATTTCCTCTTGAGATGAAATGTTATATTTTTTTCTGGCAAATCGGTACTCGCACAAAGCAATTATACAGGTGGTCGCTCCTCAACAGCCTTATTCTCCGCGCTAGTTGATGGCATTACCCCGTAGTGCCCTTGGCTAGCGTGGGTATAGAGGTGGGGTGTCACAGCTTGGTATCAGAGCCAAACTTCAGAACAATGTAGAATAATTTAACAAGGATCATCATCCTAAGTCCATCTTAGGAGTCGTGCCTTAGGATTTAATTCGAGTCTTCGTACCGTCTTATCCTATTTTCTTTAGTGATGCCTTGTTTTATCAATCATTATTGTTTGACATTCATTTTGAGAAAAACTTTATTCCTCTTCTTTCTCTCTTTCCTAAAGAAGGAGAAATAGTTAGTTCTGGCAGTCCTAGTGCTGGTCAATGCAGTAGTCCTTCTCTGGATGGCGTACTCATGTATGCCCAACAACTTTTGGATCTTGTAAATAATTAAGAGTTTATCTGTGCTCTGAGTAAGAACCCTGAAATGGTTTTACCTTTGAAACTTGAAGTTCCTTTCAATCAGCTTGGTGATATCACTCTTCGACATGAAGAGGTTGGTAAAGGAGGTGATAGTGATATTGGGATTTCCAAGAAGAGGCATATTAAGTTCAAGAGCCCTAATCCCAATAAGAAAGTGAAGCAAACTAGTTTGGTAGCAAAGACTTCAATCCCTAATCGTAGAGAATGCTACAATTGTGGCTCTGTGGACCACTATGCAAGGGAGTGTCCGGAGCCACTCTTTTGTCGTTATTGCAAAAATTCAGGTCATCATATTTCTGCCAGCCCCATACTTCAAAGCAAGAAGAAAGGGGAACAAGAAACTTCGGTAGCAAAGACTCCTACCTTTAGTCGTAATCAATGCTACAATTGTAGTTCCACGGACCATTATGTAATTAAGTGCCCGAAACCCCTTTATTGCCGCTATTGCAAAGGCTCGGGTCATTACTTATCTACATGCCCCAAACTTCAAAGTAGGAGAGAGGGAAAGTAAAAGCTCCTAGTGACACTTTTCTTGGTCAAGGTATTTTCATTCAATCCTTGATTTCATTTGTTTTGTGATTATTCTTTTCGAGTTCTTGTTGATATGGGTTCATCTCATTGTTTTATATCAAAAGAACTTGTTGATTCTTTTTCTTTAAAACCATTTTGGGCTGATGACTTCTTTGAGAATTGCGAATCTGGTTGGTGGATCTGCAATACTCAATTTGCTTTTTTATTGATGACGAAATTATCTTATGTGATTTTTCTTTCCAAGCCGATTTGCATGTTATGCGTTACTAAGGCTTCGGAATTGATTTGCGTTATAGGATTGGTTTAATCATTATGAAGCCCATATCCTATTTTTCCTAGTGGACTATTCATCCTCGACATTCTAAATCTGTTAAGCAGATTTCTATTTTTCCTTTTTGATTTCGATTCCAATTTGGTGGCATCATTTTATTCTTTAAGCCCACATGTTGAGTAAAGTGTTATTTCTCTCATTTGGGTAGTTGTGAATTTTCCTGTATTTTTGAGCTTGTCTTAGGGTTATCACCTAAGCAATCTTTTGAGTGGTGTTAAGGTCTTTTCAGCTCGACCTTGCCACCGGTTTTCATTTTCTACGAGTTGCGGAAGTTAGCGTTCCACTTACCACATTTCGCACTCGTTATGATTCTTATGAATGACTTATTATGTCATTCAGTTTGTCCAGCTTATTTCATCCATTTTATAAATCGAGTATTCTATGAATATTTCGATGAGACCATTCTTGTATTTATTGATTTTGGATGAAAATAGCAATTTAAAAAAAATTACAAGTCTTTTTCATAAGATTTATTTATAAGTATAATTGGATTTTGTTCTTGAAACGAGCATAGAATATTCTTAAAAATTTTAAAGGACTTATTTATCATATAGAAGATGATTTGGTGATTGTATTGCCCATTGAGTGCTTTAAGAGTTCTGGTCGATGCGCTTGATCAACGTTATCGATAGGAATTTTCTAAACGCTTTGATGAGACAATCAAACACAATAAATTGACTTGTAAAAATGTACATTTTTCTAGAAAGATGATTACATAAAGTTAATTATAATTTTTGAAAGTTTTAGCTTTTCGGGAAAGAGGGTCAACTGAAAGAACTCTTTTCCAATACTCATATTCTTGTGATTCCCGAAGGGAACCGAGACTTCATTGTTTGTGCCAATACTAGTCGTGTTGGTTTGGGTGTCGTTCTCTTGCGAAAGAGAACGTTCTATCATTTATGCTTCTATACAATTAAAGCCTATCGAGACTAGGTATGCCACTCATGATCTAGTGCTCGTGGCTATTGTTGTCGAATTTTAGAGTTTGGCAACATCATTTATTTTTGGGGAAGAAATTCATTCTCCACTCCGATCATAAATCTTTGAAATATTTATTTTCTCATAAGGAACTTAATTTGCGTCAACAGCGTTGGCCCGAGTTCCTTGCATCTTATGATCTTGATATTCTTTATACTCCCGGAAAGGGAAATCGTGTTGCCGACGCCCTTAACCGAAAGCAACAAATGGTTGTTTCCATGATGATATCTGAATGGAATGATCTCGAGACTTTATCCACTTGTGAGATTAGAGATCGTGTATTCGATTTATATTCATCTCTTGTTTTATGTAGCCTTGAGGCTCATCTTTCTCTTTTGGACCGCATTCTTGAAGCTCAAAAGCTAGATCCCGAATTGGCTCTTCTTAACCAAAATTGTAGAGATAAAATTGATATTGAAGGTTTGAAAGACTTTGATATTGATTCTTGTGGCAGTATTCGTAAATTTGGCAGACCTATCGTGCCAAATATTTGTGATCTTCGTAAAGACATTTTAGAAGATTCTCATCGTTCTAAATTTACCATTCATTCCGGTAGTAGTAAAATGTAGGCGGATATGAAGCGACTTTATTATTAGAAGGGAATGAAATTTGATATCGCTAACTTCGTTAAGTGTTGCATGACTTGCCAACTCATTAAAACCGACCATCAAAGGCCCGGTGGGTAATTGCAACCTTTAGACATTCCAAGTTGGAAGTGAGATCTTATTTCCATGGATTTTATCGACGGCCTTCCCCGTTCTCGTTCGGGTCATGATAGCTTATGGGTGATAGCTGATAGACTTACTAAATCCGTCCATTTTATTCCCGTTCGGTCTAATCGGACCGTACCTCTTTTGGCCAAACTCTTTATCAAAGAAATTGTTAAATTGCATGGAGTTCCTACTTCTATTGTTAGTGATCGTGATCCATTGTTTACTAGTGTATTTTGGAAGAGTCTTCAAAAAGCTTTGGGAACGAAGCTTAATTTTTTGCACCGCTTATCATCCTCAATCCGATGGACAAACCGAGCGTGTGAATCAAACTCTTGAAGATCTTCTTTGCGCATGTATTCTTGATTTTGGTGGAAGTTGGGAAGATCATATTTCTCTTGCTGAGTTTTCCTATCATAATAGCTTCCAATCTAGTATTGGTATGGCACCTTTCGAGGCACTTTACGGAAGGCCATGCCAATTTCCTTCTTGTTGGCTTGAGGCCGGTGAGAAGCTGGTTTTAGGTCCAGATTTTATTCGTGATTCCACAGAAAAGATCGACCTTATTCGTCATAGGATGAGAGAAGCTCAAAGTAGGCAAAAATCCTATGTCGATAACTGAAGAAGGAAATTGAAATTTTCTGTGGGAGATTTGGTGTTTATTCGTGTTTCACCAATGAAGGTTGTTGTGCATTTCAGTCGATCGGGAAATTTACCACCTCGATATATTGGCCCCTTTCCCATCACCGAACGCACTAGTTCCTGGCTTATCACCTTTTATTACCGGCTCAATTTTCTGCTATTCAGGACGTTTCCCACGCCTTTCAACTACGGAAATGCCTTTAGGATTACGATTTTTATTCTTGAGCCCGGTGTTATTGAAGAAATTGAAGCTTCACCTATTTGACTTATGAGCAACATCCTATTCGCATCTTCGCTTCGGAGGTTGAGCACCTTCGAAATAAAGATGTTCTTCTTGTGAAAGTTCAATGGTTCTCAAATCCTAAGGATCGCTCTTGGGAATCCAGAGAATTCATCGAGCGAACACGTTCGGATTTACTCTTTCGTGCTCTTTATGGTGAACTTCTTATTTCAAATTTTCTTTTGTGTTGATATGCTTTTATGGTTGTTACTATTTATTTTCTTCTTAAGCATTGCAAGGACGCAATTTCTTTAAGGAGGGGAGTCTGTAACAACCCGCATATTTATCGATTGTATATTAAAATATTTTATTTAAATATAGCATCGTTCGTCGGATTTTAGTTCGAAAATCTACTTTTTGCAAACAGTCGAATTAGGACTCGAGACCACTTCCATTGAGTTCAAAATGTCATTTGCGACCTTTTTGAGTATAAATTTCGATATGTTTGGAGTTAGTAGAATTTTTCGACTTTTTCACTTTGGGTTTGGGTTTCAGTCCATTAACCTAACATATCAATACAACTCCACTCCAACTCTTCATTACTTCATTTCTATTTCCTAACAACTCAAGCTTTACAAAAATGGGGGACGAGAAAAAGAATTAGGAAATTCAAAGCCCTAATCATCTTTGCAAATCCAAGTTCTATCTCCAAATTCAAGAAGAAGCTATTGGTAAGCATCTCCTTTTTCTTCTCCAACTCATTCTCCTTCCAATTTCAGAAATTCCTAAACCTAACTTTGGGAATGTTCTTCTTTTAAAGCTTAGATTGAAGCTTCTTGAGTTGTTATTGAAGAGGAATTGATCTTAGCTTGTTTTAAAAGCTTCTCCTTCATTAATTCGGGTTTAAAGGTGAGATTTTTATCTCACATCTAATTCTATAACTATCTTTGATTGTTAGCTATGAATTCCTAACACTTATTCACGTGCATTTAGTTTTGGTTTGGATTGATTTTGTGTATATTCCAATTTTTGGTGTTTTGGTCTAATTTATGAAAATCCTATTATGGATATTTGGACATTGATATTCGAGGCATATCGAAAATCCGTTAAGGCTGGGTTGTCGCTTGGCATAAATCCTTAGTCGTCGATCGCTTCCGATATCGTTTGGCCATTTTTGGCCTATGTTCAGCGAATGCCCTGAACCACAGTTTCAAACGTCTGAATCCTTATTTCAGACGTCTGAATATTATACTGGGAATTTTTATTCCCCGATATTCAGATGTCTGAATCAAAATTCCAGAAGTCTGAATTTGCTCGTGAGCAACCAGAAAGGAAATAGGCTAAAAACGCTTATTTCAGACATCTGAAATACAGAGTTCAGACGTCTGAATTATGTTCTGGAAAATATTTTTATTTTCAGATGTCTGAATCTGCTTGTTTTTGCCTATTTTGCCTATTTAGCTTGAGTTTCCAAATTTAATCGATTTGTATTGTTTCCCTTTTGTTGTTATCATTTATTATCGACTTTGAGGAATTTTTAGGAATATCCATTTTGGTGGATTCGGTATCGATTTCTTTGGATTTTATTCACGTCTTCGAATGCGAATTTTGGTGATTGATTGTTCTACAATCATTTTTGTGATTTGTCACTTTAAAAATATAAAGGTTTCAATACTAGTAGTAAATATCAAAACTCTTTCATCACAACGATTTCAACACTATTTTATTACAAAGCTCGTTTCTTAAACCGTTTTCCAATCTACTAGTATATACAAACCTTTACCTCATTCGTATGAGAAATCTAATTAAACGGCTTAGTAAAACAAGTGGTATGAAACGTTTGCGTTTACTTCGTCGGTTAATTTTTGGACTTGTTCGATTGAAACTCTTGTGATAATTTTCGAGTGGAAATCTACAATCTGTTCGTAAATATTTAAGTTAAGCAAGTGGTTATGAGGACATGAAACTAAACTCATATATTTACTAGCTTAGTGTAATTTACACTTATTCTCGAGTGGAAGTCTACAATTTGTTCGTAAATAATTAAGTTAAGCCAGTGGTTATGGGACATGAGACTAAACTCATTTATTTACTAGCTTAGTGTAATTTACACTTATTGATCAATGATAATCATTTTGTGATTTATACTAGCGTTGTGCGATGTCCCTTTGTCTGCGAGGGAGATTAAACCCCGTTTTTGTGGAGCTTCGGCTTGGTGGGGTAGCGACCCATGGTTTTCGGACCATTTTTGTGGAGCTCCGGCTCATAGGTCTTCGGGCCGTTTTGTGGAGCTTCGGCTCAAAATTAATGCTTAGCGACCATGGAATAGCTTTCCGTTTTGTGATACACGTGTTGGTGGGTTTTCATGCTCCCATTCTTGTGTTAAGCCTCTTTCCCCGTTTTGTGATTTCTGGATTTCTATTGATGATTTCTAGACTTTGTGTTTCACCAATTTTTCGTGATTTGTATTGATGAGCTTTATCAATTTTTGTGCATTGGTGAATTTGTATTTCACTAACTTTTTCGATTGGCATTGATATGATCGTCAGTATTTGTGGTTTGGTGAATATAATAAAGAATATGACATTCTTTTTAGTGCTTTGAGATTTCCTGTGATATTTTATGATTTTTGTTACTAGTTAATGTATACTTTTTACGGTATGACATTTTTGTTATCATACATTTTAATCGCATCTATTATCCTATCTCATTTTATCTGATATTTATAGCTAGACTGGTCCGTTTATTATTTTCTTCTTAAATAATACTCGGGTCAGACTGAGATTTTACAGGTGCTTCTACTTGACTCCTTATCGGACCATCATCTGACTTTTGGCTAACTACTTAGACTAGTAGTTCATTGTTGTATACATTTGAGAATTAGACTCCTTGATGTATACATATTTTTGTCCAGCACTTGTATCTATTCTTTTGTGATATTGTGGATCTTTTTAGACCACTACTCTGATATACACTTTTATGTGTAATATTCAAATCTGTTTCCGCCATTCAGATATGAACTTCTGTGACTGATTTGTGTTATGATATTTCTATATTTGTTTCCGAAGATTACATATAGCCACTGTGTAGTAGCTTTGAGTTGTGTCGGTATGTCGGATTTCCTCTTGAGATGAAATGTTATATTTTTATCTGGCAAATCGGTACTCGCACAAAGCAATTATACAGATGGTCGCTCCTCAACAGCCTTATTCTTCGTGCTAGTTGACGGCATTACCCCGTAGTGTCCTTGGCTAGCGTGGGTATAGAGGTGGGGCGTCACTTATTTTATTTCAAACTCTTTTTTTTATATAGTGGCTTCATAAATTACTATTTATCTATTCCACTGCATTATTATTATATTACTTTGTGTCTATGATTATATGATTGATTTGTTTACTATATATCCTGAGTTTTGCCAAATCTAAATTAACAATCTGATATTTTAAGCAATTCAAGTCCGACGTTTGTGGATGCAAATGCACGAAATATTGGGTCGTTACATCTCTATTTAATCACATTTGTAAGTTTGTTATTTACAACAAAATTTATAGCCACTTGCACCATACTAATTCTATAAAATTTCTATTTATTACACATTATTTCATTAATTAATACAACCTTTAAATTAGAAATTTCTTCTTTAATCCAATTATCAATTAATACATACATTACTATAATTTATTTATGATATGCATCCGATTATAATTTTTAATCATTTTAATTAATTAGAATCACCTTCAAAGCAATTATAGGTTACCTTAAATTAATACCATTCCACTTTATTTCAGTTATATTGTTTATTATTAAATCGTAAATTTTTATTTCTTCCAACATTAAATTACAAAACTTTATTTAATTAACAATTTTTAATTATCAAAAATTACGGTTCATTACATTGGCGGATGGAGATGCGAATTTTGGTGTGGTCGTGGTCGAGCTTGGCAGTAGTTTTGGGATGGAGGCGGTGGTTTCTGAAATTGGTCCTAGCCGCGAGGGTTGGACGAGATGTAGGGGTAGCATGGAACGTAGGTGATGGTGGATAAGGGTTCGACATGGTTGGTGGAGGATAGGCATGATTATTTGTCAGGGCAGGGTGACTTCCAGTGGGAAGGAATTGGATTTTGGTAATTAGCTTAACTTTAATTTTTATTTAGTTATTAATTTTTTTTATATTATCACGTTATAGTAGCTAATAAATAATCTACTCACACGAGGACAAAAATCAATGAATGCGACAATTGGGATTGGAATGATTTACAAATTCGAAAATCAAGGTGAGTAAATTTCACTCATTCTGAATTTGCTCGATTAAATTATAATAGTTGAAATAAACTATTGAATGTTGGTTGAATTTAAAAATTATTATTTGTTGGATGTTATATATATATAGTAGTATATATATTAGTATTTGGAGTAATATTCTCGCATATTATAGCGGATGAGTGTTAATCGACTAATTTTCTATCGATTTAGAAAATGGTCGAAAATTTTCAAATTAAAAATAACCGCAAGCGCATGGCATATACTTGTAGTATGCGGTGAATATGGGTCGATCCGTAGGGAATTATGATTTTAAAAATTCTATTCAATCAAATTATACCAAAGTCGAGTGAAAGTTAAGCTAGAGAATTAGAAAATTAGCTAACTAACTAAAAAAAGAAATGCAAATATAAGAGTTAAATGACAATTTAGCGAATAAATCCACTCTCTAGATCACATAGTTCAACATATATGAAATATATGACGTGCTTATTATAAGTATGTCATATTTGTGCTATTAATTAGTCAACATAAGCCATCAAACTATAACACGTCCCTTAAAGCACTTGCTAACTTTCATGAAACTTGACAAAGAAAATGAAAATGAAATCTATTTTAAGTATGGCCTATTAACTATTGATTAGAAATATAGACCATAAAATTTCAACTTCAAATCACTTTTGCCATAATTATATTTTGATGAAGAGGCAATTAGTGTTAGTGATTGTTTAAGCATAGCCTATTGGTGTCAACAATATAGGCTATCAAATTCAAAGAAAAAGCAACTAGTAAACCATTTCTATCATCATCAACAAGCACAAAAAGAGAGCATGAATTAACAAATAGTTGAAGCTACATAATTAGAGAGCTTAATTACCCCTAAATTGAAGGGGTTTAGCCTCTCACATTTGTCTTTTGATTAACAAATGTAGCTTGCAACATGAAAGAAAAAAGAAAGGAAAATGAAAGTTAAATGAAAGAAGAGAACTAATTAACAAGAATTAACACTAATCTAATTTGCATGAAAGTAAATCTACACTACAAACATGAAAGGAAAATAAACAGGAGAAAAAAAGAGAAATATATTAAAGTTGCATAAAAATTACATAAAAGAAATGGCTAAGTAGCCATGAAAAGAGAAAGAGAGCTTTGAGTTTTATTTTGAGCCTAAACTGAACTAAAAGAGACTAAGAAAGAGGAGGGTTACATGAAACATAAGGGGTATACATACATGTGTTAAATCCTAATTCATAATTTTGGGGAATTCCCAAAACTCCCTCGAGAAAGTGTGGAGGCCAAGTAATCATTAGCTTCTACTAATCATCATTTAAGTGTGCATGAAGCCATTAATTCCATAAGCATGTACATTAGCCTCTAATTTGTACATTAAGATGGTGGCAGGTGGGATCCTCCATGTTCTTCACTTTGAATTATTTCCGTCTTCATTCCTTTGTATTTTGTGCATGCATGTGTCTTCATGAAACCACTTGTAATTGAGTTTAATTTCCTATAAAATAGTATAGAAATTTCCAGTTAAATTTTCTCAATTTAATATATGTACCCTTGGATGAAGATGAATATGTGACAATTTCAAATAATTTGAATTTTGGTTTAACTAAGTTAAAATACCCAATATGATCATTTATTCAATTTAAATAGATTAAATATAGTGGTAGAAATATGCACATTTACGTGCACATCAAATACCCCACACTTATCTTTTTATTCGTCCTCGAATAAAGAAAACTAAGATAAATCTGTTTTCGTAGGGAGCACGATTGCATTGAGCGTATGCAACAAGCCGTTAAACCTCTGGGTGTCCTCAGTAGGACGAGTGTTGTCTCATAAGGGTTTTCAGCGGATTCTACCCAAAAATCCAAATACAGGATGAAAATATTTACAAAATGCAAGATTTATTTACAATAGGATGAATGCATGTTTTTCGAAATATTTACAAATGAAGGATTTACTTTTAAATCGACAGGAATAAGCTAAATATAGGTTTTGGTCGTTATCTTAAAATTTAAGTCATTTACTCGTCAAAATTTCCAACAAAAATCAAGTTATCGTAATAAATAGACTATAGTTTAACTCGTTATTTAGATTGATAACAAAGTGTAATTGTGAACTAGATTCTTCAATGATTATCAAAGTTTATCAAAGTGATATATTCATTTTTTTTCAATAACAAGTTAAATCAAATAAGTTAAAATAGTGATTGGATTTTATTTGCTTACTCTCTCTTATTTTATTTTTTATTTTTTTATTTTTTGAAAGTTTTATTTATATTTACAATATTTACATATGCCTAACTCGGATAAACTGAGGCCAGATGTATTACCCATGCACTACCTTGCGGACTTATGTGAGGGGAATATAGAGTGTGGCGAGTGAACACATGAGTGTGAACACCTATTGACTGTGGGTGTTATTAAAAAAAATTATACATACACCTAGCTTAGATAAACTGAGGCCAGATATACCGATCGTGCACTGCCTTTTGGGCTTACGTGAGAAAGGTATAGAGCATGGTGAGTATACACACAAGTGTGTACACGTATCAACCGTAGGTGTTAAAATTATATACATATATACAAATATATTTTTTTGATGAAAGACCAAGTTTTGCAAAATAATCTTAGCACCACTTAACTTAGAAGACAAAAAATATATTACATCATTTACTTTAAATCAACCACTTTTAAAACAAAGAATTTCAATTAGGATGTATTTCATAATTAACCCATATGAGTCTTCCTATATACTAGTTAAACCATTGTTATTTGTAATCAAACTTTATTTTTATTTTTGTTAAGACAAATAAACTTTCAAAAATTTCAATTTAATAAGCCAAAACCATATATTTATCCTATAGTGTTTTATTAAAAATAAATCAAAATGCTTAAAAAAAAGTTAAGTTTTTTTGTTTTTGTTGTTGTTTAGGGTTTGAAAAGTAAATGTAAAGTAAACTATGAAAAATCAAAAAAAGAAGGCGAGTCTCCCCCACACTTGATTTTGACTTTCTCCCCACAGTCAACCAAAGTGAAAGGGATATTTATTATTATTTACAAGAAAATAAAATGCATTTACACGCCATTAGAAAATATATCGTTAAAAAGTAAATGAAACGGTCTTCCAAAGACCGATTCATTTGTCTCACCAAATGTGCGAGACACAGCTTAAGCGTAGAAAACCAAATCGTAAAAGATTTCTAAATTGAATGTTGATTTGGAAAAACGAATGTCTTTTTATTGAAAATCGTACGAGTTGATTTATTCTCGATGGATTTTTGGGTAGATATAACGATTGATTGAAAGGTGGATTATCACTTGACTAGTCATACGGAGTTTGATTTTGTTTTTCACGTTATTTCATATATGTTTCAAACAACGAATTCGTGTGATCATTGTAAATTTCGTTCATTTGCTCAAAAAAATCCAATTTATAGTTACTAACTTGAGAATTTTCGATTTGGATTTGTTGAGAACAAAAATTTTCAGTCGTATAAAAGTCGAGTTTATTCCCATTGCCAAAATTATTTGAAAAGTGGATCACATTTTCCTTTTGATTTTGAAATTCATTTTGAAATTCGAAATTGAATGGGCATGGGTTATGCTCGAAATCCTTTAAATTTTGAAGTGAATTCAACTCTTGATTATTTTGAAAATTTTGATTTGAATTATCACACAAATATGTATTACACAACTCATTTATCATTTGATTTTGTTGCGTAGAGAGTTCGAGTACAGATGAAATCATTTCAATGCTATTTTTGGGATTCTAGGGTGGGTCGTTGTTTTGAAAACTTTGTTGTTCAGAATTTGAATTGTTTAAAGAATAGTTGTCGTTAAAATATCCATACAATTTGAAGTGAAATCATATGTATTATATTGATTTCCACAACTATTGTAGAATTCAAATGAGGGGGAAACTCGAACATTTTCAAGAGTGTTTTTCATTTTTTTTATAAAGGAAAAATATTTATAAATAAAATTTATTTTTCAGAAGAAAAATTGATTTTTTTTGTTTTTGATTTTTCAATTTTATTTTTTGAAAAGATTTTGCATTTTTTTACTTTTGGTTTTTCTAAATTTTTGGATTTGAAATTTCGAGGAAAAAGATTTAAAAAATTTAAAGGAAAAGAAATATTTACAATTTTTTTAGTTTTGGATTTTGAATTTTTTTTGTTAAATATGCAAGAACTAATGTAACTAAATGAATGGAAGGGTTAATTACAAATGATTTATCCTAAGTTAATCCAAAATTGTATAATCACAAATTGTCTTAGATAAACAAGATAGTTCTCAGCCAGGTAACGGACAGGATTTATCGGTGCACCACGAATCACCGTAGCAATGCAGCCGAAGGTTTAATACCTTCAGAGAAACAACCAATATAACATTTACAAATCACCGTAATATTTATTAATGGTTATTACACTACCGTAGCCTAGACACCAAGAAATTAAATTGCTCAAAGAAGACAGATTGTCAATATACAATTATGAGTTATCGATGTGTAACCGTTATTATTAATCAAATTCTAAGATGAAATGCAAAGAAGAAATTAGACATGTATTAACAATGTAACTACGAATGAATTTTTGTTTTTTTTCAAATGTAAGTAAGCAATAATGCAAGACAAACAAAAACAATAGATATATACAATGCATGGAAAATAAAAGGAAAATTATAAATAAGCAAGCAGTTATATTTTTGGCAAGTTCAGCAAATCAAGCAATTTATTTTAGCAAGTATTTCTGCTCCTTCCTTTATCTGTTTTGACAACCTGAAATAAAAAAAGATATATATAGTTTTTGTTTAAATAAAAAAATTAAAATGGAACTAAACAAATTAAAATAATATATTTGTGAATGATAAAGCAAATCAGAACAAAAGAAAAGAAAACCACTTTTAAAGTGAGAAAAGGCAAACCCTTTTTTTAAGTGGGAAAAACAAACAAAACACTCCCTTTACTATTATTATTTTTAAATAGCAAGCCCACGGCCCACACTTCGTTTGTGTTATCCTTAAAGAAAAACCCCTTTGGTAATAAAAAATATCTTTGCTTCTTAAAAAAATTATTCAGTCACGATTCAAGAGATTGCGGAGGTGGTGGAATCGAAGTAATAGCTGACGTTCGATTTCGATTTAGGTCACAGTGGAGTTCGATTTCAGGTGAAGAGATTGATTGAGAGTGTTCACAGTGTTGTTTGCAGCAGTCCATGGAGTCCGTGGAAGTCTCGATGCTAGTGATGGTTCCGATTCGAGGTAGCTATTGTAACAACCCTGTATTTTGTGATTATTTTACTTGTATATGTTGATCATTTTAATTGAAATTCCAAATTTAAAAACTTTAGTTTATTTGTGGATAAAACTTTATTTTATTTATTAAAATGAATAAAATTTGTTATTTTAAATATAAATTTTGATTTATATGTAAATTAGAATTCCAAACATAACTAAATAGAATATTTTCCAAAAAAGTGAATTTTGGTCAAAATGGTCAAACTTTGACTTTTAAATTTAAATTTTAAGTATTTGAAAATTTGAATTTCATATTTTATGATGAAAATAAATAAAATTTCAAGAATACTGCTTTTTGTTTTGTTGAAATCTGATTTTTATTGTGAAAGTTATGCTTTTTACAATATTGTTTGTAAAATTGATTTATTTATCAAAATTGTTTATTTTAATTTAAATAAATGATATTTTTTTATCATATCTTGTGTATATATGTGTTATATGATATGTTATGTAATTATTTTACTTTAAAACATTTTTTTATAAGTGTGGTTTTAATTTACCAATGTTAAGTGTACATTGTTTATAATTTTAAATGCTAGTTTCAATATATTAGCTATTTTCTTATTTATTTTATATTTTTCCTTAAATTATTTATTTATTTTCTTTTTCATTTTATTTTTTCAGTATTTCATTTTATTTTCTGAATTGTATTTAGTTTATTTTAATTTAAAAGAATTTAGAAATCAAAGAGTCAGGTCCTTTCATTTCCAATGACTTTTCAAATGACATTGTCTCTTCATTTTCTTATTGCCTTTTCATTTTCCTTGTAGCCATCCATTTTTTTTGCTATAGCCATGTATTCCTTATCTTCATTCACGTGAAAAAAAATCCTTCCCACCTAAAACTCATGGCTATGGAAAAAAGAAGGGAAATGGCTTCTTCCCTTATCACTTTTCTCTTCTTCTTTCCACTATTTTTCAATGTTTTGCCATGCCTCTTCTCCTAACTTTGCTCGGCCCTACCACCCATCATCACCACCATCCTCTCCACCATCACCAGCCACAGCAACCATCAACCTCTCTTCTGACCACCACCTCAAGCCGTGACCTCTATGTGACCAAAACACCACAACTTTGCATAAAACTCCACAAAAATTGCCTAGCCTAGCCATAAACTCCACTATCTCCTTCATATCTTGACTTGGCCACACCCCTATCTCCACCACCACCTACCTACACCACCTCTAGACATCTCTTCAGATCTGACCATACCTGAAGTATGTAGGGCCGAGCCCAAAATTTTGCATAGCCGAGCCAAATGGTGCACAAAAACCATCCTATTTTGCCTTGACCCTTTGCCTTCTTCATATGAAACTTCTACCATCATCTCCACTTGTAGCCGCACCTGTACGATGCCATAACCTGAGCTTTAGCACCTTTATAGCTGAGCATATGAACACTATGGCTAAGCAATTGGAGTGATTAAAGCAAGGTCTAATCATTCTTGTCTTTGTTGCTTTGTATTTCCATTTATTTCAATGTTGTTTTGGTTAAATACTCATGTATATATTGTCTGTTGTTTTGATGTTTTCAACATCATACCTTGGCTCTCTCCAATCATTTGAATCCATAGTCATGCTGTGTTGTGCCATATCATGTTTTTGTAGAATTCATTCGTGTGGTTTGACTTGCTAACTCCAGCTTGAAAAGGTGAGTTTTTCTCACTCCGACATATTTACTTATGATATCGTAAATTGATGACAAGTGTTTAGTAATTAAAATATTAATGCAAGTTAATGATGATTATATGATATGTTATTTCATGTTATTACCATGTAAACTATTAATTATCACCTGACATCTGATGTATGACATTATATTGTGACATTGACATGTTAGTTTACATTGTTTATACAGTTTATTTACTTATGATCACACTGCAAGTTCCCTATTAGAATAGAATCACTATGGGTTGAAATGATACATACCCAAACGGACTTTAGAATAGGGAAAAATCGTTATGGGCTGAAATGATAGGCCTGAGCGATTTTTATTGTATTTTATTTGACTTGGGATTGCGGGTTTGAAATGATAGAACCCGGGTTTTCTTTTTAAATTGCGGGTTGAAATGATATATATCTGTATCACTTGACCTAGGTTAGAAAATTATATACAGACTCCGTGGTCTAATTTTTAAATGATTTTCTTAAGATATGTATTTTTAAAAGTATGAAATTTTGATTTAAAAATATATATGGTTTTGAGAAAATTAAATATTAAGTTTTGAATTGTGAATTTAAGTATATAAATTTGAAGTAAATGTGATTTTGACTTTAAATTATATTTTAAAAATATGAATAAATAATGGGAATTTAATTTAAAGTTTTGAAATGATATTTAAAATAAAATGTTTAGTTTTATTAAATTTGTAAGTTAATAAATGGTGAATTTTGACTTAACAAATGAAGGTGAGTTTTAATTATATATTTAATTATAAAATTTTGTTGTGATAAATCATATGTTAAAATTATTTAAATGTGAAATTTTAAAGTCTAGAAATATGATTTATAAATTTAAATAGAAACTTTTTGAGGTTTTATTGTTTTGAAAAGTTATAATAAAATCTGGAATTTTATTGACAGCATTTCTAAAATGCTGTAGTTTTATGACATCACTTTAAAATGCTGTTGTTTTGAACTTAACTATGTTTGAAATAACTAAATATCTATTACGGCATTTTATAAATGTCGTTATCCTTGAACTAAACTATTTTGGAAATTATAAGCTATGATAGCACTTTATAAATGCTGTCGTTGCTATAATTTGACAATGTTTTGAAATGTTATAGATTTCAACACTATTTGAGTTATATTTTAAAAGTGTTAAATGATTTAACTTTTGGAATTAATTATTTGTGAAATATAAGGAGTTTTGAATATATATTTAAAATTTAAAATTGTAATTTTAAGGATTTAAAATTGAATTAAATTTGAGTAAGGTTTACTTGGTTGTGTGTTAAATGGAATGGAATGTAATGAGATAAATGAATATTTGAATGGAATTTTGAAATATATTTTGATATGATATTTGAAATAATAAATGAAAGACATATTTGATTTTTAAAATGATATTTAAAATTTGAATATTTGAAATTGATTTCAAATAATGATTTGATAACGAGATTTTGAAGGATACGATATTTTAATAATTTTGAAATGGTTTTTTTATGATATAATTTTTATTTGATAAAGAATGTGAATTTGTAATGGTATTGTATTTTGATAAATGGATATTTGAAGTTATATTTGTATGAATAATATTGGATTTATGAAATAAATATTTCAAAACTAAGTAATAATGAAGTTAAATTTGGGATATATGAAATTATAGAATTTAGTTTTGAAATGCGGGATATTAAAGCTTTGAAATATATTAAAAATTGAATAGTTTAATTTGTGTATCAAATGTAGATTTGAAATTGATATGATTTGAAATGGTTGTTGGGAAATTTAATTGAAACTGATGGTTTGAATTGAATTATGTTGGAAATTGGAAATTTGGGATTAATTGAATGAATTGTAAAATGTAAAGAATTAAAGGAATGTTTCATGATTTCAAATGTATGATTTTGAAATGTTATGATTTTCAAAGTGTAATTGTTTCAAGTATTTTTGGTTTCGAAAGAGTTATACTTTGAAAGTATTATGATTTTGAAATGAATATACGTTTGAAATGTTTTTGGTTTCGAAGTACAAACTATTTTGATTAAATAAAAAGTTTTGAAATAAAAATGATTTTGGTTTCAAAGTATAAACTATTTTGATTGAAAGAGTTTTGAAATAAAAATGATTTTGGTTTCGAAGTATAAACTATTTTGATTGAATAAATATTTTTGGATTAAAAATGATTTTGGTTTCGAAGTATAAACTATTTTGATTGAATAAATAGTTTTGAAATAAAAATGGTTTTGGTTTGAAGTATAAACTATTTTGAAATGAATATAGTTCGAAATGAAAAGATTTGATCTTTTTAAAGTATAAACTATTTTGAAATGACCACGGCGTTATAATAACGTTTGGTTGTCAAAGAGACCGGGATTGTAAGTTGTCATACTCTCTGCCAACTCCGAAAACCACTTTAACAACTGTGTACGCGGCGGAGATTCCAGAATGAAGTAGGATGGTGGCGACGTTCTTGAGGTATATTACATGGACCCAACTCCCGTGAGTTGGCATAAGGTGGCTAAAACAGGACCGATCTCGGGCCAAATGAGGTCATTCCTCCGATCGGACACATTCCTTCGATACTATACTCTTACTTGTGATTGATTAGATGGCCATCCTCCAATTTTGATATAGGAGTGTGTTCCGAGGTGGGCGTATGTGGCTGCTACGTTACCACCAGCCCGTGTGCGTAATTGGTATATCTACCCTGGCATTGCCTTATGTGCCGTGTCACCTACCATACCGAGCCTTTACTACGAGTTTGTTTTTCTCCCGTAGCCCGTGTGGTATCCTCTGATAGTTTCCCGATCTGGAGATATCAAGATATTGGATGGACTACTAGGACTATTATGTGTGAAGGGTGATATGGGTAAGCCCTGAACGCTATTTTAAAGTAAGTTTAGTTTACTGTAGACATTATTATAATAGCGCAATACTACTACATAGTAAATAGTTTGACGGATCCTTAGAGGATGGACGTTCCCAAGCATCCTTTAAGTTACTGATGCATTTTGTTACTGTTCACTTGAGTTGATTTACAGTTCATAAGTATTTATGTCCTGACTCGAGTGTTTTGTGTTTTGCTTTACGCTCGAGTCAGATTGAGTGATTCAGCATTCAAGACTCACCTTCAGAGTTGGAGCTTTTCTCAAAGATCCAGCCATATATTCTGCTTTCAGTATTCCATGGTTTCAGTGATCTATTCTGATTTGTACCTGATGTATCTTGTTATTTTTTTGTTGTATTTTGTTTAACTCTTATGTTTCTTATTATTATATAGTAGCTTTATGAACTACTATCCCTTTTACTTCTGTTGCATTATTATTCACTCTGTATCTGTGATTATTTATTTACTGTATATTCTGAGAGTTGCCAAATTTTATTTACAACGCGGTATTTTGAGCAATTCAAGTCTGACATGTGCGAATGCGAATGGTTGAAAATATCGGGTTGATACAGTTGGTATCAGAGCTTTGGTAGCTCTATGAAAAACTCAGTATATATGGTAAATGTATTTCTAGAATCACTTTCATTCGAGTTTGAATCTCTTCCTTTTTGACTCTATTCCTTTGAATTTTGGAACGTTCCCTGTGGTTCCAAAATCCATTCGTGCCCCTCACTATTTATCTTCTTTTGATTCTAGAGTATCCCATACTCCACTTCGAAAGATCTTTATAATGAGTCGGCGGTCACGCCAATCTCAAATTGATTTGTAAAGGGGTGAAAATCCTTTACAATAGCATTGATTCACCAGAGATTTTATATCTTCGGTTTAGATGCTGGTATCTCTTATAATTCCAAACTCCATCTCTTGAGACCGAATGTTGATTTTCCTCAGAAATCCACATCGATCTTATTCTTTAAGTCACGGTTGACCCGGTTAAGGCCTGCGATTTATATAAGCTTATCCATCTTCCTATTCCGTTATTTAATCATCTCATCTTTGTTTCCAACTTATCTTCAAATCATTCTTGAAGTGTATTTGTAAATTAATATTTAAAATGTTTTATATACTGTGTTGTTTGAGTTGTTGATGTTGATTTGGGTTTCCGTTCGATTCGTCTGATCAACGCTATTGATAGGATTTCCAAAACACTTGAACAGAGCAAACTGACACAATATGTTTTTTTTTCAAATTTAGTAATGAAATAAATTTGTAACTACATTATAAATTTTTCTGGATTTTATTGAATTGGGTGTTAAGAAATAATATTTGATTTGTATACCATTATCTCTTGTTTCATGTAGAAATAATGGAACTATAAACATGGTTATAAATTTATTTGGAAATTTAAAATGAATTTAAACAAGAATTTGAGAATTTAATTTCCGATGTATTTCAAACCTTGTATTTAAAGTTTTAAAAGGATATATTATTTAAAGTATGCTCGAATAGAAATTTGTTTCCAAAGAATTCTAAAGTTTAAAATTAGTGCTCTTCTCTTTGTCGCTGGAAAATAACTTCGGTGATGACTGCAGCATCATCGACATTAATTTTCGAGTTTCAAAGTGAAGGGACTGTTCTGTAGTCTTGCTACAGTTTTGTTTTGGGGGAATTTGATTGATTTGAATTTCTAAAATAAGACTGGATTTATAACACATATTGATTTATGATTTAAATTTGAATGGATATATATACATAGTATATTTGTATTTATTTATCTCTAAATAGTTTGGAATTTATCAGATATTTAATTCCAAAATTTTCCTTCTTGAAAGATAATTTCAAGTATAATTTCAGCATGTGAATAAAATATTCAAGCTTGAAATGATTAAATTGAAAAGTTTTATTTTTATAATACACAATTTCATTCCAATATAACTTACCTAAATTATATAGAAGTTGAATATGTGATTGGATAATATACAATATAAAAAGATTTTATAAATAAAATTTGAGTGGTTATAATAAATATTATACACTTAAATTTTAGTTATAAAAAGATTAACAGTGGTAAATAGAGAAAAGGGGTAATGGAATAATTTACAATATAAAACGATGTTAAAGGAACTAAGAA
Source organism: Allium cepa (assembly GCA_030765085.1). Taxonomy (NCBI): domain Eukaryota; kingdom Viridiplantae; phylum Streptophyta; class Magnoliopsida; order Asparagales; family Amaryllidaceae; genus Allium; species Allium cepa. The sequence continues at coordinate 991,801,232 of CM060945.1, read as the reverse complement.
TAAATTTTAAGCAGTCATAATAAGTTTAAATATATTTAACATAGGTGATAAGACATATTGAGAGGAATAAATTTAAATGTTAATTAGGAATAAAGAAGAATTGAAATTTTATTGTGTACATTTTGAGTATAATAAATGATTTTTCAAATCCATGATTTTTGAAATTGTTAATTTAAGATAATTTGATGATAAAATAATGAAATTAGAGAGGATTAATATTTATTTAACTCATGCAAAATTTATTTTCAATTTAAGTTGAAATTTTCATTGTTTCAAATTTATTATCTTATTTTGTTTTTTTCAAACTATCTTTTGGTTGTCCTTATTTCTCTTATCTTGTAATAGAACGTGGAGGCTATTGCTTATACCAGTCTATTTAAAAATCTTTCTATAATCTTTAATAATCTTTGGTACTCATTTTTGAATCTGAACACTACTTTCCAGCCACAGACCGTCGGTTAAGCGGAAAGGGTGAATCAGATTGTAGAAGGTCTTTTTTGTGCTTGTGTTCTTAATTCAGGAGGATCATGGGAAGATTATCTCCACCTTGTTAAACATACCTATAACAACAGTTATCAAGTAAAATTTCAATCTTCCTGTCATCTTGTCTTAATCCTATTTCATTCTATCTTTTTCTATGTTTTCCCGTACCTCATTCCTTTTTGAGGACGAAAAGTTTTGAGTGGGGGAGAGTGTAACAACCCTGTATTTTGTGATTATTTAATTGTATATTTTGATTATTTTAATTGAAATTCCTGATTTAAAAACTTTAGTTTATTTGTGGATAAAATTTTATTTTATTTATTAAAATGAATAAACTTTGTTTATTTAAATGTAAATTAGAATTCCAAACATAACTAAAAAGAATATTTTCCAAAAATGTGAATTTTGGTCAAAATGGTCAAACTTTGACTTTTAAATTTAAATTTTAAATATTTGAAAATTTGAATTTTATCTTTTATGATGAAAATAAATAAAATTTCAAGAATACTGCTTTTTGTTTCGTTGAAATCAGATTTATATTATGAAAGTTATGCTTTTTACAATGTTATGTGTAAAATTGATTTATTTATCAAAATTGTTCATTTTAATTTATATAAATGATATTTTTTATCATATCTTGTGTATATATGTGTTATATGATATGTTATATAATTATTTTATTTTAAAACATTTTTTTATAAGTGTGGTTATAATTTTCCAATGTTAGGTGTACATTGTTTATAATTCTAAATGCTAGTTTCAATATATTGGCTATTTTCTTATTTATTGTATATTTTTCCTTAAATTATTTATTTATTTTCTTTTTCATTTTATTTTTTTCAGTATTTCATTTTATTTTCTGAATTGTATTTAGTTTATTTTAAGTTAAAAGAAATTAGAAATCAAAGAGTCAAGTCCTTTCACTTCCAATGACTTTTCAAATGACATTGTCTCTTCATTTTCTTATTGCCTTTTCATTTTCCTTGTAGCCATCCATTTTTTTTTGTGTAGCCGTGTATTCCTCATCTTTATTCACGTGAAAAAAAAATCCTTCCCACCTAAAACTCAAGGCTATGGAAAAAAAGGGAAATGGCTTCTTCCCTTATCACTTTCTTTTCTTCTTTCCACTATTTTTCAATGTTTTGCCTTGCCTCTTCTCCTAACTTTGCTCGACCCTACCACCCATCATCACCACCATCCTCTCCACCATCACCAGCCACAGCAACCATCAGCCTCTCCTCTGACCACCACCTCAAGGTGTGACCTCCATGTGATTAAAACACCACAACTTTGCATAAAACTCCACAAAAATTGCCTAGCCTAGCTAGCCATAAACTCCACTATCTCCTTCATATCTTGACTTGGCCACACCCCTAGCTCCACCACCACCTACCTACACCACCGTTAGACATCACTTCAGATCTGACCATACCTAAAGTATGTAGGGCCGAGCTCAAAACTTGGCATAGCCGAGCCAAATGGTGCACCAAAACCATCCTATTTTGCCATGACCCTTTGCCTTCTTCATATGTAACTTCTACAATCATCTCCACTTGTAGCCCCACCTATACAATGCCATACCTTAGCTTTAGCACCTTCATAGCTAAGCATATGAACCCTATGGCCAAGCAATTGGAGTGATTAAAGCAAGGTCTAATCATTCTTTTCATTGTTGCTTTGTATTTCACTTTATTTCAGTGTTGTTTTGGTTAAATATTCATGTATATATTGTCTATTGTTTTGTTTGTTTACGAGATCATACCTTGGCTCTCTCCAATCATTTGAATCCATAGTCGTGCCGTGTCGTGCCATATCGTGTTTTTCTAGAATTCATTCGTGTAGTTTAGCTTGCTAACTCCAGCTTGAAAGGGTGAGTTTTTCTCACTCCGACATATTTACTTATGAAATCGTAAATTGATGACAAGTGTTTAGTAATTAAAATGTTTATGCAAGTTAATGATGATTATACGATATGTTATTTCATGTTATTACCATGTAAACTATTAATTATCACATGACATCTGATATATGACATTATATTGTGACATTGACGTGTTAGTTTACATTGTTTACACTATTTATTTATTTATGATTACACTACAAGTTTCCTGTTAGAATAGAATCACTATGGGTTGAAATGATACATACCCGGACGGACTTTAGAATAGAGAAAAATCGTTATGGGATGAAATGATAGACCTGAGCGATTTTTATTGTATTTTATTTGACTTGGGATTGCGAGTTTGAAATGATAGAACCCGGGTTTTCTTTTTAAATTGCGGGTTGAAATGATATATATCTGTATCACTTGACCTAGGTTAGAAAATTATATAAAGACCCCGTGGTATAATTTTTAAATGATTTTCTTAAGATATGTATTTTTAAAAGTATGAAATATTGATTTAAAAATATATATGGTTTTGAGAAAATTAAATATTAAGTTTTGAATTGTGAATTAAAGTATGTAAATTAGAAGTAAATGTGATTTTGACTCTAAATTATATTTTAAAAATGTAAATAAATTATATTCTAAAAATGTAAATAAATTTAAGAATGGATTTCAAAACAAAGATAGAGATTTAATTTAGAGGAACTCCAATCAATAGAATCCTGATTCGAAGATAGACTCGATCGAAGATGAGATAATTAAATTATAAAATAGAAGATGGATATACTTCTATAAATCGCGGGCGACCTTTACCGGTCAACCGTGATTCCAAAATTAGATCGGTGTAGAATTCTGAGGCAATTCGACATTCGATCACCAGAGATATAGAATTCGGCATAACAAGATATGTCAGCATCGTAAACCGAGGATACAGGAATCTTCGGTGAGTCAATGCCAATTGAAAAGGAGTTTTCACCCCCTTTACAAATCATTCACAGGAGTTATGGGATACTCCAGAATCAAACGAATATAAATATGGAGAGACAGAATGAATTTCGGAACCGAGGGACATTCCAAAATTCAAAGGAAATCGAGTCAAAAGGAAAAGATTCAACTCGAGCGAAAGTGATTCTGTAAATAAATTTACCATATATGCTAAGTTTTGCCTAGAGCCAAAGCCCTGATACCAACTATAACGACCCGCTATTTTGGACCATTCAAATCGACAATAAAACCATACATGTCCGACTTGAATAATTCAAAATACCGAATTGTTAATAAAATTTGGCAAAACTTAAAATATACAGTAAATAAATCAATCATAGATCACTTACACAGAGTAATACAATGCAGCGGAATAGATAAAGAATAGTAGTTCATGAAGCTACTATATACCTCAGAGTTAGAAATAAAATACAACCGAATAGTTCAAATGCCATGAAGTCTCCAATGCAACAGATGACTTCTCTGAACCAATCAACTGTATGACTGAAGGGATAGATAGCTGGATCTTCAAGCAAAGCTCCAACTTCGAAGATGAGTCTCAAATGCTATATCTCTCAGTCTGACCCGAGCGTAAAGCAAAACACAAAACACTCGAGTCAGGATTAACATTCTTATATCAATAAATCCAACTCAAGTGAAATATCAACTGAAATACAAATAACTTAAAGGATGTTTGGAATAACCATCCTCTAAGGGTCCATGGAACTATCTACAGGGTAGAAATATACACTATAATACCGTGGTTCTTTCATCTTAATTTATACCTCAAAATCAAATATCATTTCACTTCAAATATAGCTATTTTCCAAAATAGTATTTAGATATATTAAATAATTTATACCGTAAAATATTTTCAATTCCCTCAACTTAATAAATTGTTTCAACATCAACCCGACCTTCCCATTTAAATTAAATTCAATTCCTAAAATAACCACTTCAATTTTATCGATCTCAAATTCGGATTTGTAATCACAAAATACCCCTTTATATTCAATATTTTTAAACCTTTAAGTATTCAACGTTTCAACTAAATTTTTATTCAATTTAGTTTTCTAAATAATAAATTCAAATTTAGTTCAACCCAAATTTTCATTTTAATTCAATTTAGTTTCTAAATAACAAATTTAACTATATTAATTTCAAATACAGATCCGAATCTCAAATTTAAACCATTTAAATTCCAATATAGTTTAAGGCTTAAAAATTTAAATGTTCAATTTAACCGTTTCATATAGATCTCGATTTAACCTCATTATTATTTAGTCTTGAAATACTTCATCATTTGATTCAAGATTATTTAATTAACCTTAAAAATATGCATTTAATCGCTTAAATCGAAAATCCAGTTATAAAATCCTACCTTTTTAAAATTTCCCATTTAAAAATTTTAGATCGATTTAATTAAATAAATCCTTATTTAGATACCATTTAATAAACTCAAATTTATCTCCCCATCTTAATTTATCCCAATTATTTCAAAAATCTATTTGAAATATAATTTACATAAATATTAACATAGTTTTATGTATTAAATCACACTTAATTAAATTAAATATTATTAATTCAATATATATAGAAATTTAAGAATTAACATTTATTAAGACCATATATTTCTTTCCAAACAAAGAATTTATTTCCAAAATACTTATATATGAACCACGGTGTCTGTATATATTCCTTATCATCTGGTCAAGTGTTACGGATATTTATCATTTAAATCCGTACACTATATATACACGGGTGGATATCATTCTAATCCGTAATCCCAAATTTAATTAAATGAAAATCGCTTGGGTCTATCATTTCAACCCATAACGAAATTCTCCTATTCTAAAGTCTGTTCGGGTATGTATCATTTCAACCCATAGTGAATTCTAAACTACATGGAACTTGCAGAGTGATAACAGATAACAAAAATATAGCAGGATATGATAATAATATACAACAGGAATATATCATCAGCAATTAAATAAAGTATAAACAATAGAATATGGTGTCATATCCCGTAGGTGAACAGATACAGGTAATAGCATAAATATAACAATTTAAATAACTACAACAACATATTTCAATTGTCGTTTCAATTGAAATCAAATTTATTAAATAAAAGAACGTTAATCGTGAGTGATTGCTCACCTTTCGAGGCTAGAGAGATTTGTAATGGGTTATGGATCTAAGAATGAATTTCCAAAATGAACAAGATTGGCACGAATAGGACGAACAGAGCTGATAAATAAAGATCGATGAAAATAAATTAGAAACTGCTTGATGTAGACCGAAACAAAATATATAACATCCCAAAATATTATTTGCTTAACTAATATTAACTTTGAGACTCATTAAAATTATATACATATGTTTTCCAAAAATATAAATAGTTTAGAAACAACTATTGACCATACGTTCTGTATAATCAACATATATCCATTATACATTTAAACTAGACTATATTTAAATTATACTATGTATAGTAATGTAATATAGTATACAGTACACTTATTACAATACACGTTAAGACTATAAATATAATATTTAACAATACACCTATAACAAAATATGTGTTTGTAAAATATCATTTTAATATAAACACAGAGAACAACCTTATATATTTATTAATATTCAGTTATATAAAAATTATTGCTATATATTTATATTCAAAAGCTAATAACATAACTATACTGCAAACGTATATGTAGTTGAGAATATATAATACCTTTTTATACTTTCTTATGCACTTAATATACTCAACAACGAGTTATATATATAAGTGGTCATGCATTTTTATATAAAACAACAAGTATAAAATAACTTTTAAAACTTTATCATTATATATATATTTTACACAATGAAAAGTTAAAATAACTTTTAAAACATTTTTAAAAACTTTATCATTATAAAATAACTTTTAAAATATACATCATACGAATGTTTTAACCCACACAAAAAGTATATGCTTCCTTATATATCTAATTTATTTATTCTTATTACTATTACGTTTTTATATATATAAAAGAAAAGTGGTGCCTGAATAATATTTTCTCATTCTCCTAGAGCATAGGTGTCTAACAAAACACGCATGGTCTAACATGTGATAACATTTATTTTCTATTTTTATAAAAGTGGTGCAAACATATTTACTCTATCTTAGATTACAAGTGGAGAAAATGATTTTTTTCAAGGCCTTAGCCAAATGTATATTTTACTCAAACCAAAATACTTATTAACGTTAAGACCTTGAACGAACAAAGCCGAGGAAAATATTTTTACTGATTTAAAACCTGAAGTAAAACAGCGATGCCACCTACATCATTTTCCAACGTGTTTATAAATGATATAAGCAACAATCTATCTATACTGTGGAGGGTGCTCTTGATTGTAGAGGAGGGTAGGTGTTATGCGGTGAAATAGTATAGCCAAAAATTTGAACAGAACAATGAAGAAAAGAGAAAAAAAAAGAAGGAAAAATAATTCGGTCATTACCTGATGCTTTGGTCACACACAAGGAAGAAGGAGAGGAACCCAAAATGAGATGCAGATGAAGTTTGATACGTGGTTTGTAGTTATTTGTGACAACACAATTGTTAAAGTGGGAAGCAAAAATCAAGGCATGCAAATTTTAAAGCAAGGAAGAAAACGTGATTAGCATTTAAAGAAAAGCTTGCGTGCATCAAGGGAAAAATGGAAAGAAATTTAAAGATTTTGGAACGGTTAGTAATTTGTGGATCACGTTCCTATTAAATCAGAAGGCAAAAGGAAAGTGAATATAATTTGCATGTAAATGGTGAGGCACACTTTATATTTAAAGAGAGTTATTTTTTGTTGATTGATTGAAGGAAATGGTATGAAATAAATTGCTTTAGGAACGGTAGAGAAGTATGAAATGAATCGTGTTTTATAATCAAACACGCGTTGATAATGGTGAAAGAAAAAGGCAGGAGGAAAGTTGATTTTGAACCGGATTGGATTTTAAAGATTTTATACCAATTTTAAACAAGAGGAAATTGGAAAGAGTAGAAAAATTTCCGCATGAATCCAAGGTATGAAGGTTTTAAACTAATTGAATGGTTAGGGAATTTAATTCTTTCCCACTTAAAAAATATATATACCTACGGATAAATTTAATTATTATCCCAAGGTCAGAAAATGAGACATGCGTAAAACTGACGTAAAAATATACGCCCAATTTATAACAAAGAAACGCTTTTAAATTTGTACGTTTTATTTATGTAGTAAATATAGGTTATAATATTACATCAAATTCATACCATTTGTATGCCAACTAAATTGTACAAATTAAAACGTGTATCTTAAATAACTTATTTACACTATTAACTTAAAATTTATTACTTAATTAAAATATGATTTGTTTATATCCTTTTGATTTACTTAACATTTAAGAAATAAACTGTTGTATATACGAATAAAAGAAAATGTAGAATGCGTACGACAGACGCAGTGATTTTTGTCAAAAAAAGTGAAAATAATGGATTTAAATTTTATACGTTTTCTTGTATGTATATATACATTATTTATTCCATCAAAATGTGCCTTTTAAACGCGAAAGTAAACAGTTTATTTATACATAAAGTTTTAGAAATTTATTACTTATATAAAAATATGATTTGTTTACGCATTTACTAAGAAATTTATATTCAACAATGTATATAAGTAAAATATAAAATATTAAATTTTTAAAAGTATAAAATCAGTTTTTTTTTTAAAGAACAAAAGGTGAAATAAACGTTGTTACGAACATATTAAATTAAACCAAAAGATTAAAAATTAAAAATTAAAATATTTATAACTTCAAAAAAAATGTTAAATTTTAACCAAAATAAGAATTTTAGAATTTTCACACTAATAAAAATCTTGGGTGATTATTTATAATAAAATTTAGACAATCAAATTTTCGAAAAATAAAACCCCAGAGTTATAAATAAAGAATAAAATATTGCTAAAATTTGGGCTGTTACAGGTGGCGACGTTCTTGAGGTATATTACATGGACCCAACTCCCATGGGTTGGCATAAGGTGGCTAAAACAGGAGCGATCTCGGGCCAAGTGAGGTCAATCCTTCGATCGGACACATTCCTTCGATACCATACTCTTACTTGTGATTGATTAGATGGTCATCCTCCGATTTTGATATGCGAGTGTGTTTCGAGGTGGGCGTATGTGGCTGCCGCGTTACCACCAGCCCATGTGCGTAATTGGTATATCTACCCTGGCATTGCCTTATGTGTCGTGTCACCTACCATACCGAGCCTTTACTACGAGTTTGTTTTTCTCCCGTAGCCCGTGTGGTATTCTCTGATAGTTTCCCGATCTGGAGATATCATGATATTGGATAGACTATTGGAACTATTATGTGTGAAGGGTGATATGGATAAGTCCGGAATGCTATTTTAAAATAAGTTTATTTTACTGTAGACATCATTATAATAGCGCAATATTACTACATAGTAAATAGTTTGATGGATCCTTAGAGGATGGGCGTTCCCAAGCATCCTTTAAGTTACTGATGCATTTTGTTACTGTTCACTTGAGTTGATTTACAGTTCATAAGTATTTATGTCCTGACTCGAGTGTTTTGTGTTTTGCTTTACGCTCGAGTCAGATTGAGTGATTCAGCATTCAAGACTCACTTTCAGAGTTGGAGCTTTTCTTGAAGATCCAGCTATATATTCTGCTTTCAGTATTCAGTGATTTCAGTGATCTATTCTGATTTGTACCTGATGTATCTTGTTATTCTTCTGTTTTATTTTGTTTAGATCTTATGTATCTTATTATTATATAGTGGCTTCATGAACTACTATCCCTTTTGCTTCCATTGCATTATTATTCACTCTGTGTCTGTGATCTATGACTATTTATTTACTGTATATTCTAAGATTTGCCAAGTTTTATCTACAACGCGGTATTTTGAGCAATTCAAGTCCGACATGTGCGAATGTGAATGGTTGAAAATATCGGGTTGTTACAGCTGTAGTTCGATTTGAGATGGTCAAAAGCTGTTTTGTGAATGATGTTCGAAAAGGCAATGGGGAATTGGGCAATATCGATTCGTTGTTGTTTTGGTTGCAAATTGGATGATGGTGGTTGCTTGAGTGGTGGTTCAGGTGGTTGACTGAAGTGGTATCTGTGAGTTTTGATGGGCAACAGTTTGTTGTAGATGGTGAAGGACAGAAGTAAGGCAGATGAAGAGTTGTTGGCACTTGGAAGGATGACTATTGGTAAAGAAAACTTGTTCGATCGAAGGCTACAAGCAGAAGACATGATGAAGTGATGGCAATTTTGCGGCCAGAGCAGTAAATGGCAAGTGTTTGAAGAAAGTAAATGTCGATTTGGCAATGAGGTTGGTTTATTATTCGAGCACTGCCGTGGTCTGGAGCAAGTAGTGGATAAAGTTAGTGATTGAATTGTTGTGGGTTTGTGAAGTGGTAGATGCAGCAAACTGTGATGACAGGGCTAGGGTTTTTTAGCAGAGGTGGTTAGCAAGAGGTCAGATAGAAAAGGGCACTATATCATGGTAGCAGTGGAGTGGGATTGTAGGACTGATGTAGGAGGCAGTTTGCTGTAGCAATTGGTTGAGCAGGGGAATGTTGTTATGCACACAGTGCACAGTGCACACAGAGCAGGTGTATGTTGTTTCTTTGTTTGAACTTGGTTTGAAGTGGTGGATCAATAGTTTGAAGTGGTAGGAATTTGGTTTATATGGTGTTAATGCAGTTGAATGGTAGTCTACGTTGTTGGTGATGCTATGTAGGTGTGTCGAAGGCTGTTAGATAGGGATGTTGTTATAGATTTGAGCCTTGTAGATATAATGGTTTGGATATTGCCTGTCGTGATTGATGAAGGCAAGTGGTTGAGAGGGGAGATGCTGGTGATAACTGAAGGCAAGTGGCTATGTACAAAGCAGTTTTGATGGTGGTATGGAGAGGGAAATGATGGAAGTTGCAAGAAGTAGGTTGTCTACGGTATGGAGAGGGAAATGATGGAAGTTGCAAGAAGTAGGTTGTCTACGGTGAGTGCTGAAGTGTTTGTATTGGGTGCAGTTGAATGTGGAGAAGTTTGTGATGACGAATGGGGGTAGCAAGGTGATTTAGTATTGTTGGATGTAGTTTGGTTGTAAGAGGTTGGTCAGTCAGGTGGTTTGTATCAGGGTGTATAGGAGTTGTAATTGTGAATGTTGATGTTAGGGGGGATGGCAGCAATATGTGTGGTCATTTGAGTGGCAGTAAGTGGTAGAGGAGCAGAGGGTAAATGTTGATGGCTGTGTTGTAAAACAGAGAGGAAATGTAGATAGAGAACCAAGAGTGTTTGACGATGTAAATGCAGAACTATAAAAAGAAAATGAAATTGGAAGAAGAACTTGTAAAATGAAAGTTGTAAATGCAAATTAAAGTGGAAATTTTTTCAGAAATAAAATTATGTGTCATTTTTTTTAAATAGAAATGCAATGCAAAATAAAATTAGAAAATAAGTAATAAACAAACACACAATACAATGCACACAAAAAAATCAAACAAATGCATAATTTTTTTAAAAATGCAAACACACACAAAAATCAAACAACAAATAATTCGAAAAATAGAAAATCAAAATCAATAACAAGTCCCCGGCAATGGCGTCAAAAACTTGTTAATCGATTAATTTTCTATCGATTTAGAAAATAGTCGAAAATTTTCAAATTAAAAATAACTACAAGCGCGCGGCGTACACTTATAGTACGTGGCGAACACGGGTCGATCCGTAGGGAATTGGTGATTTTAAAAAATCTATTCAATCAAATTATACCAAAGTCGAATGAAAGTTAAGCTAGAGAATTAGAAAATTAGCTAACTAACTAAAAGAAAAGAAATGCAAATGTAAGAGCTAAATGGCAATTTAGAGAATAGATCCACTCTCTAGATCACATAGTTCAACATATATGAAATCATGATCTCCCTTTTAAAGTCATTAGTGCTTTAATTGATGTGCTTATCATAAGTATGACATATTTGTGCTATTGATTAGTCAACATAAGCCATCAAACTATAACACATCCCTTAAAGCACATACTAACTTCCATGAAACTTGACAAAGAAAATGAATCTATTTTAAGTATGGCATATTAACTATTGATTAGAAATATATACCATCAAATTTTAATTTCAAATCACTTTCTTTTGCCATAATCATATTTTGATGAAGAGGCAATTAGATGATTGTTTAAGTATCAACAATATAGGCTATCAAATTCAAAGCAAAAACAACTAGTAAACCATTTCTATCATCATCATTAAGCACAAAAAGAGAGCATGAATTAACAAATAGTTGAAGCTACCTAATTAGAGAGCTTCATTACCCCTAAATTGAAGGGGTTTAGCCTCTCATATTTGTCATTGGATTAACAAATGTAGCTTGCAACATGAAAGCAAAAGGAAAGGAAAATGAAAGAAGAAAACAAATTAACAAGAATTAACACTAATCTAATTTGCATGAAAGTAAATCTACACTACAAACATGAAAGGAAAATGAACAAAAGAAGAAAATAGAAACATATTAAAGTTGCATAAAAATTACATAAAAGAGCTAAGTAGCTATGAAAAGAGAAAGAGTGCTTTGAGTTTTATTTTTAGCCTAAAAAGAGACTGAGCAAGAGGAGGGTCACATGAAACATAAGGGGTATATACACATGTGTTAAACCCTCATTCATAATTTTGGAGAATGCCCAAAATAACCTTGAGAAAGTATGGAGGCCAAGTAATCATTAGCTTCTACTAATCATCATTTAAGTGTGCATAAAGCCATTAATTCCATAAGCATGTGCATTAGCCTCTAATTTGTACATCAAGGTGGTGGGTAGGTGGGGTCCTCCATGTTCTTCACTTTGAATTATTTCCATCTTCATTCTTTTGTATTTTGTGCATGCATGTGTCTTCATGAAACCACTTGTAATTGAGTTTAATTTCCTACAAAATATATAGAAATTTCCAATTAAATTTTCTCAATTTAATATATGCACAAAAATGACCCTTTTGCCCTTGGATGAAGATGAATATGTGACAATTTCAAATAAGTTGAATTTTGGTGTAAACAAGTTAGAATACCCAATATGATCATTTATTCAATTTAAATAGATTAAATATGGTGGTAAAAATATGCATATTTACGTGCACATCAATAAGACCCTATGCGCCCCCCATAATAGTAGATGACCCTATATACCACGATATCCCCCTCGAAGTGGGATTGGTATTTTTTTATGTTGTGTTAACATCTCTGGATGCAGGGAAACAGGTTAGAGGGATCGAACTAGATTCCTCAATATATTGTTTATTTTTCATATATAGTGATACATGATGTGAGTAGATAACCTGTATAGATTATTGTTGAAATTGAAATTATTGGATGCTATTATAGCACTGGCCAGAATTTTGATAAATTTAAATACCATAAATACAATTTTATAATTTAAGGGATAAAAGGAAATTTTTGATATAAAAATATTGTATTGGAATTGGGAATCATTTTAAAGAAATTGAGTTAGAAAAAACTATTGGTTTTTGGTTATACTTAATTATGGTGAATTATGAAATGGAGATTTTTAAAAATGAAGTATATAAGAGGATTTATAAATGATATTTGAGAAATATATAAAAAAAAAAAGGAGTCAAAGTCGGTATTAAAAATAGATTGAAAATTATAAATGGATTTTTAAAATGGAATTTTATAAATAAGATTGTTTTTTAAAACAAGTAAAACTTAAAGGAGTTATAAATTTTTTATAAACGATGTTTTATAAAATAAAGGAAACCGATATCAGGATGATAAATTGGGAATATGAAATTCATAGGTGAATTTATATTAGAATATGGAAATAGGATGAGGAAAAATAGTGATTATTTTGAAAAGTGAAAATGGTTAAGAAAATCGAAATGGAGGTGATGTGATGGAAATTGAGAGGAATTTATAAGTTGAATTGGTTACTGAGATTTTGAAAATATATTTTTATTTTTTAAGAAGTAAGATTGTTTTTGAAAGGAAAATTTTATTATTTAAACTATGAAATTTTAAACTAGTTCGGATTGAAATACTTTGATAAGTAGATTTTCAAATATTTATTATTTATTTTAGAAAATTCTAACTTTTAAAATCAACTTTGAAAATTTATATGTTTATCTAAAAATGAGTTATTAGTGTTATAAAAGTGTTTTCAATACTTTAAATAATTACTTGAACATGTTTTAAAAATAAATTATTAATCTTTTAAATACTTATTATATATAGAGAAAGTTTTAAAGTAAACTGAAAATTTTATTTTATAAATTCTCTCGAGATTCGAAAAGAGGCTTATAAAAGGATATGATTTTGCGGCTGTGTAGTTAATGCCCCGTTATTACCCCGCTATAACCCCGCTATATCTCATAGCGGATTTCTACCACTACGATTTTTCCATGTAGCCCCAAAATATAGCATTTCCGCTTTAATCCCCGCTATTTCCGCTATATCCCGTTATTCCCGCTATATTTTGCTATTTCCGCTATATCCTCTTTAATAAAATGAATTAAAAAATTGGATTTATACATTATAAAAATTATGAAACAATTTATTTGATTTAATTTTTAATATATTTTCAGAAACGAAAATACTCTAATATTCTACTAAATTCAATTATGTTATATAACAGTTTTACGTTTATTTAAAGTATATTCACACATGTTTTTTGTTTAAAATTATTTATGTGTTAATTATAATTCAATTGAATGATAATTTTTCATTAAATTACCATTTAAATATTTGTAAAAACATTAAGTACGAGTTTTATATGCTATTTTTGAGCCATCCGCTATATCCTCACTGTATCCCTGCTATGACTTTTTGCACCTCCACCGCTTCGAATCTTCCGAGCGCTTTAACTGCACAGTTTTGAGGAAAAGAAATTTATTCGTGATTCCGGAGATTTTGGAATAAGTTACGGAATAATTATCTGGAATGTTAATATTGAAAGGATTTGGGAAAATAAGACTTAAGATATTTTCCTATGTATAAAAATGGAAGTTTGGGAATATTTCTAAGTGCTGAGATGTTTGAAAATATTTCATTATGGATTTAAGCATTTTCAAATATCGGAATATGGAATGGGATTGGATATAAATCTTAGTAAAGATATTTTGAAATAAATGTTTAAAGAATTATAAAATAAGGCCTAGTGTCTGCTCATGGTGTGCTTATTGATAGTTAAATAACCGGCTATCAATATTTTCTAATGCCATTAATCATTTCGAAGAGACCGGGATCGGATTTAATTATCCCAAAAAAACTTCGATCCGGTTTGAACATAATGAATGAATACTGTGAAGATGATGAAGACGGTGATTCGGATTGTCTAGGCCCATGGCAACTTGTATGGACGAATGCTATCTGAACATCGTCATTGGAGGACAATGAGCATTCTAAGTAGAATTGTTTCTTGAAAGTTAACGCTTAGCCTCAAGCCTTATCAATCGAAAATGACTACAACAGGGGAGATGCAGCAATGCTAAGTGGATCACACCCAATTAGGTTATGTTATCACTTTTCTAGATGTCCTCGGAAACCTATATATTATGAATATGGTTGTGCATGAAAGAAAGAGCGCTTGATGATAAGGGTGGGAACACTAGGGGTGATAACATATTCGGTCTATTCAAATTAGGGTAGGCCAGTCCTGCGTAGCATGTGATCTCGGCGATGGTCCTCGGTACATTATTCTAGAGGTGTACTGTGATTGGCGGTACCCTAGTGGCCCAGTCATTCGTATGGACCCCATTCTCCAATAAACGCTGTACGGTTTTGATTGTGTCCAACTATGCTGAAACGTGAGGTGCAAGCAATGCAACTATTTTCTGTTTACTTGGTCTAGACACAATTATAATATCAGATGATTTTAATAAAAATGTTTTGGTTATCGTAAGGTAAAAACCCGTCGTGTTTATGTGTGACGTGATCTTATAAGATACCTTTGTTTTTCAAGGATTTTGAAAATAGTAGTAATAATTTGAATTGAGTGTGTTTTCTCACGCTGGTTTTTCGGACAAACTCGGGTATTTTTTTATTATAATGCTCGGTTTAGACCGAGTATTACAGATACAGGATATGATGCTATGGAGCTCGGGAGACGAGCTGGATGACAAGACTTATTTTCGTAATTGATTTTTTTCTGCTGTGTGAGGATAGGTTATTAAACTGTCTAGATTAATTGCTGTATATTATACTCTGATAATGATATGTATATTAACAGTATAGTTCTTGTATTTAAAATCTGTTATTATATATTTTAATTTGTTCCGCTACGATTGTGAGATTTTGTTGCTCTATTTTCTTCTATCACTTTTTTCTTCTCTGTCCTAAAGATTCGTATTTTCCGTTCAATTTGATTCGAACTGTTGTGAATTATGGTCGATTCAAGGGGTATGGATTTACGGGCTGCTACAAATAGAAAATTACCATCCTAGTAAATTCAATAAATTCAACGAGAGGAACAAAATTTACTTCATCTACTCCTATTATTCAAAGGGAAAGGATTATAAATTCATTCATTTCTTTTTCTCTCGAAAATTCTACAAATTTCTTAGTTTTTTTACAAAATTTCCCTCGCCACTTCCTTCACATCCCTTCCATCGTTATATGTGATATCGCAATGTTTTATAGCAATGAGTGTTTCGCTATCAAACCATTTGTCTTTCAGAGTTTGAACCTTTGACATTGAATTGAAGAAAGAAAATGCAAATCACCCATTGTTGATATGGATAGGCTGAAGAACACCATTCCGAAATAACTTTACCCTGTTGAAAACAATTTTTTTTTTAAATTCCCCACACTCCATCTCCTCCACATGCCCTTTTATTGTTTTTTTTTACTCACCTATTTTCATTAATCGCACATACCAGACAGAAAAAGAAGAAAAAAAGGTAATCAACCATTGCGCTTCCTCAATTCTTACAACGCACTTCCATAAATTAAAAAGGAAACCTAGGTTTTTTTTCTCAAAATTCGGATCTGTCGTTATGGTGTTTTACTTCGATCGACGGTGATGACATTGCTAAATAATGCAATTAGTTGACTGATTAATAATTTTGTAGAATCGATTTCACCCTGGAGGGGGTGAATCAGGTGATACTATCAATTATAAAAGTTTAATGCAGAAGTATATAAAATAATTTCAACATAGATATAGTAGAATAGTAGTAGCACAGATAATAGTAGAATAATAAATGCAGAAATAGAACAATACAGATTTACCCAGCTTCGGCAAAACCTTGCCTACATGCTGCCCTCAAGGTTTCTACTAGAAATTAATTAGTCGGACACTTACACACATAAACTCACGACATCCGCTATCGACTAACCTAACTCTACGCTCAAAATCCTGCCACAACTCAGCCACAGAGTTGCGAATTCTCAAACTAGGCCCAGTATTTTGTCCCATAGTCATACGACTAGAATTTACAAAAGTTTAAAAATAAAGTACAAATTAACAATTTTAAAAAAATAAAACCATAATAAAAGCCTTATATAATTAAGACCCAATGCAAGCCGGCCCAATAAAAAGAATAAGTGATAAAATAAAGTGTCCCCCCTTTTATTTCTTCGGCCTTGTATTTGTGTTGAAAAATGGTTGTGTTCTTCTTTGTTCAAAATTAGGGCTTTCGTGGGAATTGAGGCCCCGCTTCAATTGATCGCTGATGCTTCGAATACTTTCTTCTATCACTGATTGCTTGCAGCTGCAAAGTCGAGACCTAATGATGGTTTGAATTAAATTGGTACGTGTAACGACCCGTAAATTTCGACAATTAAATTTGTTAATTAAATAAGACTTTTGTAGTTTGATTTAGTGGGAAAAAAAACTATAGCAATGGTAATTAAAACCTATTTGTAGAAATTCGAATTTAGTTCAAATGAATTGAATAAATCCTATTTATTGGAACCTTGTTTATTTATATAAAAAGTATAGTATATGAGTTATTGCAAGAAATGGAAAGTTGAATAGAATTCTAATGAATGATAATAAGGGAAAACGTATACAATCAATGTAGGTAATTAGTAATTACAATGTTGTTGAAATTAATAAACGTTTCTTTGTTGATAATTAATAGCATAACGGGAAGAGTAAATGTATTCATTAGAATATTAATTGCAATTGATAGGGATTTTAAGTAACAATGTTAATGTAAGGTAAGTAATGCTAAAGTAAAGTCAATAATAATGAATAGTGATTAATTCAAAATTTGTAACATATATTATAAATTACCTACTTATTTATTAATGGAATTAGAAGTTGTAATAAGTGATAATAAAATGAATGAATGTCACACTAATGGAAAATGAAATAACGTTCATTTAAATGTTGAGAAATTATAGGGTCGTATTTATTATAAGCGTTACTTTAATAATTATGATTAATGGTGAAATTAATACAAGAAGTATGTAAAGTAATAACTAAGAAAGTAATACGTTATAAATTGATTATGACCTAAACTTAAGTGTAAGTTGAAGGTTGCAATTGAATCTAATCCATTCAATTGGAAACTTATCAAAATAAATTGGATTCAATGTATAATAAATAGGTTATTTTAAGAAAGTGAAATAAATACTATAATTGGTAAAATAATTTACATTTAAAATTGAGATGGGAATTGGTTTAAAGAATTATAAATTAATAAGTAAATCAAGATGATAAATTTGATGAATTATAGGATTTGAATTTTCAATGGTGATTAAATTTACTTAATTTATAATAGTTGGATTTATTGCCAATAAATGAAATCAAATATTTAATTATTACGTTAAATTAAAAATTAAGTTGAAATTGGAAAATATTTATGTAATAGCTTTGAACCAATTTTAATTTCATCCATTTGACTGTAATGGATTGAATAAAAAAGAAGGAATAGTGAATTCAATGGAATTTTTGAAAAGTTAATTTATAATTGATAAATATAACGAAATTTGAATTTATGCTGAAATTTATGATTGAATCAACAATTAATTGACATCTAAATTCGTTTAAATCACTGAGATGGTTTAAGAAAACAAAGCTGATAAGATTTGTAAAATTTGGAAGTGAAATTGAAAAAGTGATTTAATTAATGAATTTTTTATTTTTTAAATTAATATAAAATAGCCATTTTGGCCACTGACTCAGATTTCGATGAAACCAGCTTCATCGTGTCCGTAACGGTGAATTATAATAGTGTTTCAAGTTTCGTAGCAATCAGACTTGTCGTTTGATCGTACGGACTCGAAACACCATGGAATTTATGCAATTGAAATCAATTTGAAATCAATTTGAAAATATTGTTTTTAACATAACTTCTTCATACGATGGAATTTGGGCTTGAAACTTGTTCAATCGCATTTAAAATATTTAAAAACATCTATTTTGATATATGGGACGATTCATTTTCGTTCCGGAGCCGAAACGGACTTTTCAGGGCATTTTTGTCATTCAAACAAATTGACTTGAACAGTAACCTATGAAAATGATGGAACTGGGCTTCGAAACCAGTACCATTGCGTTCAGAAGGCCTTTTTATATTAGGGTCGCCTGTCAGCACGCTTAAATTGGACTCTGGCCCGTTTTTGATGTTAAACTCTATAAATACGCACGCAAACCGAGACAGTTTTATTATTATTTTATTTCAGAAACCCTAATTCTATACCATGGCCGCCACTTATTCAATGACCAGAAATTGCTTATCTTCTTTCCTCGATATCTTTCAATCCGTTCAACGAAATCGAAAAATTCCAAAAGCAAAGTTGTAAATCTCGGCGAGCTCTTCAAATCCATACGGTTGATCTATGCTATTGGACTACGGATTCGCCAGAATCTGGCTTGGAAGCATGGACGTATTTTCTTGGATTGTGTGCAAACGGTAGCGAGTGGTGATGTGAAACTTGGTCCGTAGGTGGCTCTCAAGGTGGCGCACACACTGGTAGTCGCTGATCGAACTCTACATGTCTCGAGTTACGTGCGCACGGAAGAAAGTGGCGCGTGCGTGATGGGTTAGTAGGTTCCTGGATAAGGAAAAAGAGGATGGTACGTTATATTTTTTTATGTATTAATTAATTATGCTATATTAAAATTTAAATCTTTTTACTCAAATAACTTTTGCATACGAGCTTGGATTGACGCGCGGTTTTCTCCATTGCGTTCGTATCGAAATTCCGGACACTTTGATGCTGGTTTGGATGGATTTGGAGACTGTCAAATTTTTGGATTTAAATCAGATTTAAATTCAATTTAAATTCAAAAGGTGAGTGTTTTAACCCACTCACAACTTTTAAGTTTTCTTATGTTTGTAAAATTGATTTAAGATATGAGTAGAAAATTATTTATGACTGTTTTGCATTTTTTTTTTCATCATCTCAGTTAAATCGCATTTATTTAGTTTAACTGTTAATTAATTTTATTTTTGCATATAAATTGATAGTTATAATTTATTTATTTGCATATAAACTGCTAGTTAAACAGTTATTAAATTTATTATTGAATATAAATTGTTGGTTAATACCTTTTATTTATTACCCGTTATATTTTATATGCTCTATATTGATGTTTGTTTAAATTAGATGATGATTGGAAAAAAATGGTTGATGATTGATATTTGGATGAATGGATGCTATTTTTCTTATTTTGTATAAACAGCAAGTTATTATGCATTTTCATCTCATTTGGGATTGCGATTTGAAATGATATACAACCGCATTTTTTTATTTTTTTATTTGCGGGTTGAAATGATAAATATCCGTAACACTTGACCATAAGATAGAAAACTAAATACAGGCACCGCGGTATGTATATATATATATATATATATATATATATATATAATTATTTTTGAAATGATTTTATGGTTTGGATAGGATACGGTTTAATAAATATTAAATTTTGATCTTATATAAAATCTTATTTTATATACATACATAGTTAAATCATTGAATTTAAGCTATGAAATTGTTAAATAAAATAAATAAGTTAAATAATGGAGTTTAATGATTTAAATCAATTAAGATTGGAAGGTAAAATTTGAAATTTATTTCAATGGAACTTATTTAAAAAAAATTCACTCCATAAATTGATGTAAAACTTATCAAAGCTTGGAAATTTAAAAAAAAGATATGATATTTATAACTGGATTTTTATTCAAGATAAATTAAATGAATATTTCTAGTACAATTAAATTGAAGGAACTATTAAATTGTTAGAAATTTGATTTTTATTTTATGGATCTTTTTTGTGACTGTTCAAAACTAAATAATATGATAATAAATTGTTGAATAAAAATTCCAACCTTAGTTTTGAAATTATTAAATACTCGAAGTTTGAATATATTGAAATCGAAGTGTTTTATTGAAACTAAAGGCGAATCTAAATTTATGAGGTTTAGACCTAAAATTTTAAATGGATAAATTGTGAAGTTGCTGAAATTATTTTATAAAGTAATATAAAATCAACTATTTTATTCTATATACTGTTGAATATCCAAACCATTCAAGTTTCAGAAGTTATGGTTTTAATGCTATGAGTTTCGCAGTATTATGTTTTGAAAGTTATAATTCAAATGTCCAGTTTCCATATATTAAATTTTTTAAAAAGCAGTATGATTTTGGAAAGGAAATATATTTGAAATAAAATGATATTATTGATTTGGGTTTTATAAAAATAATATCAAAATGAATTGTTTTGGAAATGGAAATGATATCGTATTTATGGGTTTTGAAATGGATAATTATATTCTGGTTTTAAAGTATAAACTATTTTTTTAGACCGCGGTGTTATAATAACGTTTGGTTGTTGAAGAGACCGGGATCGGAAGTTGTCATACTCTCTGCCAACTCCGAAAACCACTTTGACAACCGTGTACGCGGTGGAGATTCCAGAATGAAGTAGGATGGTGGCGGCGTTTCCTTTGAGGTAAATACGTGGACCCGACTCCCGTGAGTTGGCATAAAGTGGCTAAAACAGGAGCGATTCTCGGGCCAATGAGGTCATTCCTCTGATCGGACACTCCTCTTCGATACTATATTTTGACTTTGGATTGATTTGGTGGCCACCTTTATTTTTGATTTTGGGGGAGTTTGTTCGAGGTGGGCGGTAGCTGCGCGTTGCGCGTTTCCACCAGCCCGGATGCGTAATTAGTATATCTACCCTGGCATTGCCTAGTTGTGCCGTGTCACCTACCATACCGAGCCTTTACTACGAGTTTCTATTTGTGTCGTACCTATGGAGTATCCTCTGGTAGCCTCCCGATCAGGAGGTATTACGGTACTGTATAGACTATTGGCATTATTTGTGTTAAGGGCTATATGGGTAACCCCTTAACGCTATTAAAAAGTAAGTTTATTTTACAATTAGACACTATTATAATAGCGAAATATACTACATAGTAAATAGTTTGACGGATACTTAAGAGATGTAAATCCCGAGCATCTTTTGAGTTACTACACTCATATTTATTTCAGTTAATTTAACTTACATAAGATATTTTAGTTCTGACTCGAGTGTTTTGTCTTTCAATTCGCTCGGGTCAGTCCGAGCGTTTCAGGATTTGAAGATTTTATTTCTAGAGGACGAAGACGGAGATTTATTATTATTATATACTATATGGTTCCACTACACACTGTATTCCGCTGCATTAATATTTATTGGTATGTGAACTCTAATATTTATTGTATAAAGAAGAATCAAATGTTTTGTAAACAGTTTTATGAACTGTATATTGATTATTATATTTTATCCTTCCACTGTGAGATTCTGTTTTTTTTTCTTTCTTGTTTTTCTTATTTACCCCATAACAATCCGCCCTTCCGTATGGTTTGAATTGGCACGTATGTCGATTTAAACCGTGCGAAAAGACGGGACGTTACATCTAGTATCAGAGCTTTGGTTTAGCGATAAACCTTAGCTTTGTGGGGTTTGACTCTTTACTAATAGGGTAGTAATATCCTATGGGAGTTGCTGAGTGTATATATATGAGAGAGCGTATTTGTTAGTGTTATAAAAAGGTTTTAATATTGTGTTAATCTGTTCTGTTTTGTAGTTACAAATTCAGGTTGATGCATGAGACGCTATGACATCAATAGGGATTTCTAAACACTTAATAGGACAGACCGACATGATATTTGGTTTTATTATAGTTGAATGAAATAAATTTTGCCTATTATATTTTCTATATATGTAAAATAATTTTTTTTATAAAGATTATCTTTGATTGCAATATATTGGTTGTTAGGCAATAAATTTAAATAAATAGTCGAAATAAGATTTAAAATAAAATAAATGGAAATTGGAAATTTAGAACTTAAGTTCCGAGGTTTTGAAATTCCTTTTGAATGATTTTTGAAATATAGTAATAATATTTTTAGAAGTATTTTCTGATATAAATATTTTATTTTAATTTAATTTGAAAGAATTGTTTTTAGAAGATTTTGGGAAAAAATTAAGTTCTGTACTTCCCACTCTGTCGTTGGAAAATAATTTCGATGATGAGTGCACGCATCATCAACATTCATTTTCGAGTTTCGAAGTGGGAAGGCCACTGTAGTAGTTTTACTACAGATTTATTTTGATAACCAAATATGAATTTCTAAATTGTTTAAAGTATAACTGGACATATAAATTTTGGCATAAACCTCTATCTATTATCTTTAAAATGATTTGAAATTAACCCGGTATTTAAATTCTTAAGTTTCCATTAATTAATAGTTTCAGTTATTATAGTGAATTTGAACGTAAGTAATTAATGATTGAAACCTTTAATTAAAATAAGTGATTTAATGCTAAGTTATAAATGGGGTTAAAAGAAAGTAGAAATTGTAACCTATGAAATAAAAGATGTAAGTATTGAACCATCAATTAATTAAAATGAAATAGAGATTAAACTTGTGTAACTTCTATTACATCCTTAAAAGCATGTATATAACTTACCAACTATAAAAAGTTAGAATGTTAAAAGAAATTATAATGGATATTATGCAAGTAATTAATGAAATTCTTTAATAAATAAGAATTCGTTGTTTTGAAAGTATAAAAATTTGGTATAATTGAAATTTGCTTCTAATAAAATATAATAGAAAGATAAGTAATATAACTAAATGATGAGATAAAACTTGTGTTAGTTCATTTACATTTTCTTCAACATATATAACTTGCCAAATATAAAAAGTTGAAATGTTTAATAAGAAATGTAATGGAAACTGTACAAGTAAAAGCTTGAGGTAATGAAAGAAATTAATGAAAGTCCTTAATAAATAAGGATTTGATGTTGTAGTTATTGAAAACTTAAGTTATAATTGGAATTTCACTATGTAATTAAATGTAAGTATCATAAATAGATGATTTTAAACTTAAGTAAATAAAATGAAATGCTACTATAATAAAATATGATGCAATAAAGAAGAAAACTTACATGACATTAAAATAAAAGTGAATATTGTAAGTAATAAATGAAAATAAAGGAAGTAATCACTCAATGAATGAAAGAAAGGAAATCAAACAACAAATGTATGAATGGAATAAATAAGAATAGACTAAATCTATTGCTGAAATTGTTGTTTGTGGTTGTTGGGTAAGGAAACTTTAATTTAGTTAGGATGGATGAATAATCCATTGTGTTTAATCTAAGACTGTTGAGTAAATGATGCACTTGATGGTTTATTCTTCATTCCGTGCAATTTAAAAGTTTTGAACCCGAACAACTATTTGTTTGTTTGATTGTATGGTTGTTTTGTATTTGTTGTGTATGCTGTTTGTTGAAATTGATGGTTGTTGTATTGATTTGTTATTAGTGATTGACACCACTTAAATATTTAACTTTACATAAATTGTTAGCCTTTGGATTTTACAAGTGAAATGCAGGTTATGGAAGCAATTGCTACTGCTTTTGGTTCCATAAATTTCGACAATTAAATTTGTTAATTAAATAAGACTTTTTTAGTTTAATTTAGTGGAAAAAAATAAACTATAGCAATGGTAATTAAAACCTATTTGTAGAAATTCGAATTTAGTTCAAATGAATTGAATAAATCCTATTTATTGGAACCTTGTTTGTTTGTATGAAAAAGTATAGTATATGAGTTATTGCAAGAAATGGAAAGTTGAATAGAATTCTAATGAATGATAATAAGGGAAAACGTATACAATCAATGTAGGTAATTAGTAATTACAATGTTGTTGAAATTAATAAACGTTTCTTTGTTGATAATTAATGTGAAGACCCGCAAATCCGTGCTCCTTGAATATACACTAATCTCCATAGATTAATTCAAGATGAACAGAAATACGAATTCTCAATGTTTAAGAAAAGAAAAAAAGACAGAAGAAGAGAGAAAAAGATAGAAAATAGAGAGAAAAGAAAATAGAAAATAGAACAGAATAGAAAACAACAGAACAATATCAGAATCTCACAATTCGCAGCGGAACAACATATAATAAATAAATAAATAATCTTTAAACAAAGAACTATATCAGTTATTACATTACATCACATTACATTTCATTATATCATCAGAGTGTACAACAACAACAACATCAAACAATGCAGCGGAAAAAGAAATACTATATACTAGTAATATGCCATGCCATCCAGCTTGCCTCCAGCAACTCCAGAATATCCTGATAAACCTTAACTCTTGACTGCCCGTGTGGAAATTGGTGGGCACCCAGAGTTTAGGAAGGAAAACAATAAACTCCGAGTCAGTCATGTGACTGGTGTGAGAACTCAAAACAGTTTATTTATCTTTGAAAACAAAATAGAGGAATATTTTTAAAGTCAATACGCAATGCTTTTAAAAATGAGACTACCATAAGGCCTCCCGCACACACACACATGCAAACGCAAAATCGGAGGAGATTTATCCTTATGATAGTCAAAGATGCTTGATACGCATTTAAAAGAACATTTGATATTATTACTAGTGCATAGTGTAGAGAAAATCATTTCGAAAGTAGAATATAATTCTTAGCCAACATACGACCATTATCGTATGCCTACTATAGCTAACTATGTTCAATAGCAGGTTACCGCCACATTCCATAGCAGGTTATACAACTAAAACCGTACAAGTCTCGTATTGTTTCTTTGGATTTCCAACGAATGGTCAGGCCAAGGAACTTCCCATTGCCACATGAAAACGCCTCTGGCGGGACGTTCCGAGAACTTAACCAGCTCTCTGCCAACACAAGGTCGGGTTACCTTTATCACTATGTAACTATTACACGAATATGTCATCCCCCGGTCCTTAGGGACCTTTAACCGAGCGCTCGTAATCACAATCACACCATAATAAATAAAGTGTTTCAACGTGAGTAAGTATCTGGGCTCCATACCATGATACCATCCTTTTCCAGAAGGAAATGCATATACCCTAAAGGGAGCTACCCCTCATAACCTTGCCGCATCTTTCCTGTTTTGACCATTCCGGGGTGTGAGGCTCGACGAAGTCACGTCCACAAAAACACGCTTTATACAAAAGCTGTGCTTTGGGTCAACAAATGATCATAGAAATGATCACAAAGATAAACGATCAAATAAATGATCCTATCACAAATGATCAACACAATGATCATTTCACAGCAACACTCAGCATGTCACATTACCAAATTGGGAATATATCGCTGATAACCATCAACTACATAACCTCTGAGCTCGTACGTCTCAGAGAAGGGTGTTAAGCTAAAAGAATAAATACTCCGCCACTAACAGAAATATATTTGAAAGAAATCTGCTTTATATCTCAATTTGTAATGTCAGACATACAATCCATACAAGTCTGTTCCGGGCTCGAACAGAACCGAAGGCACTTTCAAAGAAGTCCTTGCAATCCGGATATCCACAATCCTGAACGGATTCCCCATCACATATGGAGAACTCTATACCGGAGCAACTCGGTGCAGAGTCAATCGACAGGTCATCCTATCGCTCTCGCAAATACCCGGTCTTCAACACCGGTCATCAATGCTATCCATTACGTCGTATCACTATTCGGAATGGGTAATCCGAATAACGAGCGCAATAATTTAAAAATAAGTGTGGCATTCAAATTCAACAAATCACAACAAATACCCATTCAAAGGTAAATATTGATAGTCGGTTATTGAACTATCAATGGATATGCACACATTACCAGATTCCAAATAATTTTCCAAATTATTTATTTTCCAAAATATCTTTACTAGATATATAGTTTCAATACCTCAAAAATAAATCAATATTTATTTTTAAACAAATTCCCCCTTTCTTTTATAAATTCCATAGTGAATTTACATTCCAAAATATCCATGCATATACGATTTCAATTATTCATTTCAATTTATCTTCAAAAAGATAAATTCTCAAAACGTTTCATTTCACATTGGAAAAACATTTCCATACTTATTTATTCATAAGTAATTCAAAAATTTTATTTATTTTCAACACTTGGAAACTGTCCAATATACTTAAATCGAAATTAAGTATATATTTCATTCTTTAAGGAAATCATTCTCTTAACATATTTATTTGGGCCAAAACGAATGTTGCGTAAAACATCGTTACGACGTCCCAAAATCACTAGTATAGGGATTCGAAATTAAAATAGATATATAAATCCCAATACTATACAAAACATTTCCTTTCGGAAATCATTTACTATAACAACAGTGTTATAGTCCACCATTCCCTTTTATTTCTCGAAAACGTCTATTTCAACAATGAATGTTGAAATCTATGGTTTCGAATCTCAATACGTTTTGAAAACATCGTTAGCTCGTTTTAATTCTATTTAAAACATCACATTCAAAACAATTTCTTTAACATATTATTCACTATTCAAAAACGTGAATATACTACGTTAACCAATTCCATCACTTCTATACATTTTATCTTAAAGGATTATTCACTGTCTAAAACGTGAATATAACTCCTTTAATAAGTTACAACAATCTACTTATCAAAATAAGTCGTTTGCGAATTTATAAAATAACGTTTATAAATTCTATTTCTATTTATTTTATAATAACTTCCTTTTTATAAATCTCCTTTATTAACCTATTTGATTTATAACTCAATTATAAACCAAAAGTTCACATTATAAGTTAAATGCTTATAAAATGATTATTTTACAAAATCGTTCTTTTAGACTTCCCAAATTATAAATCTTATAACTTATAAGATTCATTTACTTATCCAAATCTATTCTTCAAATAACTTTACAAATTTTATAAACCTACTGCTTATAAAATTCCATTCATAACTTCACAGTTTATAATTCTATAAATTTCATTCATTTATGAAATTCATTTACAATTCATTCAAACACTTATAAAAACTCGTTTTATAATTTCAGTATTTCAATTTATATATATCCATTTATAAATCTCTTATATAAATCAATTTATATTATTCTTTTAAAACATCTTTAAACTCCTTTATAATTTTATCATTTTGATTTATAAAATAATCAAATTTCATAAATCCTATATTTTCAACTTTTTATAATAAATTCAAAAATCCCGATTAAACTATTTTATAAAATCATTAGCCTCATATTTTCAAAAATCAACTTTTAACTATATTTCTCAAAAATCATAATTTTTATAACATTAAAATTATAACGTTATTTGTTTATAATGGATCAATTTCAAAAATATTTTATAAACATATACTTTCAAAAATCACTTTAAAATCCTTCTAAAATTCCAAAATTTGGCCCAATGATGCTACATACCAAATAGTCAATCACGACAACAACGACATCATATATCGATATGATAATCAACGAATATCAAAATATCCATAATCAAATAAATACTGTTGAGGAATCCAGTTGGATCCCTCCAACATGTTTTCCTGCATTCACAAACATTAGCACAATACCAATTCCGCTCCAGTACGAAATTATCGCGGTATATGGGATTTAAAATATTATCCGCTTAATAGACGGCGCAATAGGGTCTCATCCGCTATACAAATGCGGCAAATCAATAACTGCAATATATACATATGCCAATATATATATATTGCTATTATATATAATACCAATTTCACTGTTTATGAAATATTCGCGGTATATGTTTTTAATAAATAACATCCGCTTACTAACGGCGCATAATGTCTATTTTAACAATCAATAGATAACAATCATCATTCAAACATGCATTCAATTATTTTAAATCTAACTATTTAAAATTTAAAATCGAAACCGATTCGATTGAGTGAGAAGTTCTCACCTTGATTTCAATTTCGTTTTAGCGATTTATTTCGAATAAAATTAAACGGACGTTTAACGTTTAATTTTACCCAAAATTCTCACTAACTCCAAACGACTCCAATCCAATTCCATCGCGTAGTGCTCGTCCATACGATTCCAACACTTCCTGTTTCGCGCGTTTTCGACCTCGTATGAAAAAGATATGCATTTTACAAGTTTCACGAATTTTATATAAACAATTTACAACATAATTTTTTATATTATAAACCTAAATCAATTACTGGCCGTAGATCTCACCCCCCACCATCATCAGGCCGTCCACCCCTCATCTCCTCCAAACGCGTATCCTCCTTCTCCCAGATAACACTCACGCACAACAAACCCATCAACGTTCAATTTAGGGTTACGTGCTGCCACCTCCTCGCTACACGAAACTTCATCAAACCATAGCCAAACGAAAGCTCATCACCACCACAACACTCGGCCAGAACCACCTTGAGCTCGGCTGCCTCATCCTCCATGAAAGTCGTGCGCAACACGGTGACTTTGATCGAGAATTGCCGTCAATCCGTTACTTTGTTTTCGATCATAACCGTTGAGATCGAAGATCTCACGTAGCTCTACAACTTTGTAGTTGGAGATTTCTTGAATTGAAGTGTGGATTGGAAGATAATTGAAGAAGAAAACTGTAAATTTTCGGCCATTGGTATAAGCTACTGGCGGCTAGGGTTTTCAAAACCCTAATTTCTTTTTCTTTTTTTGTGAAGAGGATGGTCTATTTATAGAAAATCGAACGAAACACTATTCATTTCGGAATTTCCAAACTCCGATTTACGCGCGGTGACTAGCGTTTCTAGGGTTTACCCCGCGTTCCGGACACAACGGAACATGTTTCGGAAGCTAATTCGGTCATCTGTGCAAGTTATGGCAATAAACGTTTAATTTAAAATTAAACCGATTAAACGATTTTCTAGGCGTTTTAGCTTGCACCGGACAAACGGTAAATCCGATTGACACAAAATTTGAAACAACACAATAATATCACATTACGGATCCAATGAAACTGGTTTCGTCGAAATCCAAGACTGTTTGAAAAATGACTATTTTAACTCGCCAAATTAATATTAAAAACAATTTCGATGCGTTTCGAGCTGCCACGATCAAACGACATCTCTGATTGCTACGAAAATTGAAATCTGGTAATAACAAACTATTACGGATCCAATGGAACTAGTTTCTTCCAATTCTGAGACTGTTTGAAAATTGACTAATTTCACTAGTCGATTAATTATTAAAATATTCAATTTTCACAAATTAACTCCTAATTCGATTTTAAAAGTTCTAAAATATCGTTCTAACTCCAATATGATATAATAAAATTTTACAAATCATTTTCAATCATATTTAACTCAAATTTCAATTATTTCCACAATTTAACATATTAAATTATCGATTTAATTATTCAATTAAATCCAATTATTCAAAATAAAATTTATTCGACTTATAAATTTCACTTATTAATATTTAAAATTAATTAAATATACAAATTTCAATTAATAAAAATCCTGGGTCGTTACAATTAATAGCATAACGGAAAGAGTAAATGTATTCATTAGAATATTAATTGCAATTGGATAGGGATTTTAAGTAACAATGTTAATGCAAGGTAAGTAATGCTTAACTAAAGTCAATAATAATGAATAGTGATTAATTCAAAATTTGTAACATATATTATAAATTACCTGCTTATTTGTTAATGGAATTAAAAGTTGTAATAAGTGATAATAAAATGAATGAATGTCACACCAATGGAAAATGAAATAACGTTCGTTTAAATGTTGAGAAATTATAGGGTCGTATTTATTATAAGCATTACTTTAATAATAATGATTAATGGTGAAATTAATACGAGAAGTATGTAAAGTAATAACTAAGAAAGGTAATACGTTATAAATTGATTATGACCTAAACTTAAGTGTAAGTTAAAGGTTGAAATTGAATCTAATCCATTCAATTGGAAACTTATCAAAATAAATTGGATTCAATGTATAATAAATAGGTTATTTTAAGAAAGTGAAATAAATACTATAATTGGTAAAATAATTTACATTTAAAATTGAGTTGGGAATTGGTTTAAAGAATTATAAATTAATAAGTAAATCAAGATGATAAATTTGATGAATTATAGGATTCTAATTTTCAATGGTGGGTAAATTTACTTAATTTATAATAGTTGGATTTATTGCCAATAAATGAAATCAAATATTTAATTATTACGTTAAATTAAAATTTAAGTTGAAATTGGAAAATATTTATGTAATAGCTTTGAACCAATGTTAATTTCATCCATTTGACTGTAATGGATTGAATAAAAAAGAAGGAATAGTGAATTCAATGGAATTTTTGAAAAGTTAATTTATAATTGATAAATATAACGAAATTTGAATTTACGCTGAAATTTATGATTGAATCAACAATCAATTGACATCTAAATTGGTTTAAATCACTGAGATGGTTTAAGAAAACAAAACTGATAAGATTTGTAAAATTTGAAAGTGAAATTGAAAAAGTTATTTAATTAATGAATTTTTAATTTATTAAATTAATATAAAATAGCCATTTTGGCCACTGACTCGGATTTCGATGAAACCAGCTTCATCGGATCCGTAACGGTGAATTATAATAGTGTTTCAAGTTTCGTAGCGATCAGACTTGTCGTTTGATCGTACGGACTCGAAACGCCTTGGAATTTATGCAATTGAAATCAATTTGAAATCAATTTGAAAATATTGTTTTTAACATAACTTCTTCATATGATGGAATTTGGGCTTGAAACTTGTTCCATCGCGTTTAAAATATTTAAAAACATCTATTTTGATATATGCGACGATTCATTCTCGTTCCGGAGCTGAAACGGACTTTTCAGGTGCATTTTTGTCATTCAAAAAAATTGACTTGAACACCTACGAAAATGATGGAACTGGGCTTCGAAACCAGTACCATTGCGTTCAGAAGGCCTTTTTATATTAGGATCGCCTATCAGCACACTTAAATTGGACTCTGGCCCGTTTTTGACGTTAAACTCTATAATTACGCACGCAGAGCGAGACAGTTTTATTATTATTTTATTTCAGAAACCCTAATTCTATATCATAGCCGCCACTTATTCAATGGCCAGAAATTGCTTATCTTCTTTCCTCGATATCTTTCAATCCGTTCAAAGAAATCGAAAAATTCCAAAAGCAAAGTTGTAAATCTCGGCGAGCTCTTCAAATCCATACGGTTGATCTATGCTATTGGACTACGGATTCGCCAGAATCTGGCTTGGAAGCATGAACGTATTTTCTTGGATTGCGTGCAAACGGTAGCGAGTGATGATGTGAAACTTGGTCCGTAGGTGGCTCTCAAGGTGGCGCACACACTAGTAGTCGCTGATCGAACTCTACATGTCTCGAGTTGCGTGCGCACGGAAGAAAGTGGTGCGTGCGTGATGGGTTAGTAGGTTCGTGGATAAGGAAGAAGAGGATGGTACGTTATATTTTTTATGTATTAATTAATTATGTTATATTAAAATTTAAATCTTTTAACTCGAATAAATTTTGCATACGAGCTCGGATTGACGCGCGGTTTTCTCCGTTGCGTTCGTATCGAAATTCCGGACACTTTGACGCTGGTTTGGACGGATTTGGAGACTGTCAAATTTTTGGATTTAAATTCGATTTAAATTCAAAAGGTGTGTGTTTTAACCCACTCACAACTTCTAAGTTTTCTTATGTTTGTAAAATTGATTTAAGATTTGAGTAGAAATTTATTTATGACTGTTTTGCATATTTTTTTCATCATCTCAGTTAAATCGCATTTATTTAGTTTAACTGTTAATTAATTTTATTTTTGCATATAAATTGACAGTTATAATTTATTTATTTGCATATAAACTGCTAGCTAAACAGTTATTAAATTTATTATTGAATATAAACTGTTGGTTAATACCTTTTATTTATTACCTGTTATATTTTATATGCTCTATATTGATGTTTGTTTAAATTAGATGATGATTGGAAAAAAATGGTTGATGATTGATATTTGGATGAAAGGATGCTATTTTTCTTATTTTGTATAAACTACAAGTTATTATGCATTTTCATCTCATTCGGGATTGCGGTTTGAAATGATATACAACCGCATTTTTTTTAATTTGCGGATTGAAATGATAAATATCTGTATCACTTGACCATAGGATAGAAAATTATATACAGGCACCGCGGTATATATATATAATTATTTTTGAAATGATTTTATGGTTTGGATAGGATACGGTTTAATAAATATTAAATTTTGATCTTATATAAAATCTGATGTTATATACATACATAGTTAAATTATTGAACTTAAGCTATGAAATTGTTAGATAAAATAAATAAGTTGAATAATGGAGTTTAATGATTTAAATCAATTAAGATTGGAAGGTAAAATTTGAAATTTATTTGAATGGAACTTATTTAAAAAAAATTCACTCCATAAGTTGATGTAAAACTTATCAAAGCTTGGAAATTTAAAAAAAAGGTATGATATTTATAACTGGATTTTTATTCAAGATAAATTAAATGAATATTTCTAGTACAATTAAATTGAAGGAAATATTAAATTGTTAGAAATTTGAGTTTTATTTTATGGATTTGTTTTGTGACTATTCAAAACTAAATAATAGGATAATAAATTGTTGAATATAAATTCCAACCTTAGTTTTGAAATTATTAAATACTCGAAGTTTGAATATATTGAAATCGAAGTGTTTTATTGAAACTAAAGGTGAATCTAAATTTATGGGGTTTAGACCTAAAATTTTAAATGGATAAATTGTGAAGTTGTTGAAATTATTTTATAAAGTAATATAAAATCAACTATCTTATTCTATATACTGTTGAATATCCAAACCATTCAAGTTTCAGAAGTTATGATTTTAAAGCTATGAATTTTGCAGTATTATGTTTTGAAAGTTATAATTCAAATGTCCAGTTTCCATATATTAAATTTTTTAAAAAGCCGTATGATTTTGGAAAGGAAATATATTTGAAATAAAATGATATTATTGATTTGGGTTTTATAAAAATAATATCAAAATGAATTGTTTTGGAAATGGAAATGATAGGTTTTGAAATGGATAATTATATTCTGGTTTTAAAGTATAAACTATTTTTTTAGACCGCGGTGTTATAATAACGTTTGGTTGTTGAAGAGACCGGGATCGAAAGTTGTCATACTCTCTGCCAACTCCGAAAACCACTTTAACAACCGTGTATGCGGTGGAGGTTCCAAAATGAAGTAGGATGGTGGCGGCGTTTCCTTTGAGGTAAATACGTGGACCCGACTCCCGTGATTTGGCATAAGATGGCTAAAACAGGAGCGATTCTCGGGCCAATGAGGTCATTCCTCTGATCGGACACTCCTCTTCGATACTATACTTTGACTTTGGATTGATTCGGTGGCCACCTTTATTTTTGATTTTGGGGGAGTTTGTTCGAGATGGGCGGTAGCTGCGCGCTGCACGTTTCCACCAGCCCGGATGCAAATTGGTATATCTACCCTGGCATTGCCTAGTTGTGCCGTGTTACCTACCATATCGTGTCTTTACTACGAGTTTCTATTTGTGTCGTACCTACGGAGTATCCTCTGGTAGCCTCGCGATCAGGAGGTATTACGGTATTGTATAGACTATTGGCATTATTTGTGTTAAGGGCTATATGGGTAACCCCTTAACGCTATTAAAAAGTAAGTTTATTTTACAATTAGACACTATTATAATAGCGAATATACTACATAGTAAATAGTTTGACGGATCCTTAAGAAATGTAAATCCCGAGCATCTTTTGAGTTACTGCACTCATATTTATTTCAGTTAATTTAACTTACATAAGATCTTTTAGTTCTGACTCGAGTGTTTTGTCTTTCAATTCGCTCGGGTCAGTCCGAGCGTTTCAGGATTTGAAGATTTTATTTCTAGAGGACGAAGATGGAGATTTATTATTATTATATACTATATGGTTCCACTACACACCGTATTCCGCTGCATTAATATTTATTGGTATGTGAACTCTGATATTTATTGTATAAAGAAGAATCAAATGTTTTGTAAACAGTTTTATGAACTGTATATTGATTATTATATTTTATCCTTCCGCTGTGAGATTCTGTTTTGTTTTTTTTCTTTCTTGTTTTTCTTACTTACATCATAACAATCCGCCCTTCCGTATGGTTTGAATTGGCACGTGTGTCGATTTAAACCGTGCGAAAAGGCGGGATGTTACAGTATGTTTATCCCTTTTTCGATTTATATTATACTCACTTGATTCGAGTTCTGGATCGATGCTTTGCTCTATGATATTGCTTGAACTCGAATAAATTAATGCCGATGATGTTAATAGCTTGAATAGGGATCAATTCCCTTTATTTTCATTCGAATATATTCATTTTAAATTTGTCGATTAATATGCTAGGCCATTCGATTTAACTTGAATGTTGGCAATTTCTCCGACTTCTTCAATTCGTATAATTTCCGTTTACTTGATTATCACGACTTTGAATTACGTTGAAGATGTTGATTTATGTTGGTCACCATGGCTTTGAATTGTTCAATTTTCTATGCTCGGCCACTTTGATTTTGTGAAAATTTGACTTTGACTTTGTTCTTGTTCGATCACTGTCCTTTTTTCCACTACATTTGAATTTGTTGGCATTTCAACTCGACTTGGTTTGAAACTTCTTTATTCTGATGACTTCGGCACTTTGATTTTGTGATGATATTTTTGAGATGAGAATTTTATCTTCGATTTGTTAAATTGACAATGTGTGACCACGGCTTTGCTTTGATATTGAACTGCTTATGTATTCATGTTGTCATTGACTTGATTTGGTTATTTTGACATCCCTGCGACATTTGAGCTGCTGCAGCTCATTCATTTGTACATCATTGATACTTCTGTTTCATTGTTGGTCTGCACTTGATTTTTGTAACTGCAAATTGACTTTGTTCATCTTTGTATTTGAGTTGATCTGGTCGCACTACATATATATACATGTACACATGTGTGTTTGCGCATGTATATATGTATGCTTGTGATGCACTGGTCTGTGTTGCATTGAGCTCTTGCTCTGTTCACTTCAAGTTGTTTATGTATATACATGGTGCACTTGCTTCCATGTTGCCAGACATTTGTACCATTTAAGTTGTGGTATTTGTGACGACCCGGAATTTTCTAGCAATATCAATTTAATAATCTGCATCAAATATTAAATTGATATGATATATTTTTATTAATTAAATCTGAATTTGATACTTTTCTTTTAATAAATATCTAATGGATAAATTTAATCTGTTAAAAATTAATTGTTTGTTTTCTATTTATATATGTATATATTTATATACATTGTAAATAGATGAGATTTGTTTTAAAGTTTAACTAATAAAATATGTTTAAATACTAATGTATATATTTAGTGAATTATAAATTGTGTTTTATTTAATATAAACATTTCAAAGCTAAATAAATAAATAGTTTGAAAACTTATTTTAATTAAGTTTAAATTTAAATTACTAACAAAAAGATTTGTTTACTTTTCTTTTTAGTATAGTTTGATTTAAAATATGAATTTAAAAATATATATGAGTTATATATATAATTTTGTAAATCAATACATTAACATACATTAATAAAATATGTAGTTTATGATAAAAAGATAATTTAATTTATTTACCATTATAAATTGATATATGAGTTACTCTTAAATAATATTAATAAATATAAATATAAGACTAAAAGATAAATTAGGAAAATGTAAAGTAGTACATTGGTTACATTATAATAGCTTAACAACTATAAATTCATTTAGTTTGCAAATAACAGAACAAAAATAACAACATTCACATGCATTTCAAAATATAACAAGACAACAATAAATAAACTAGAAAACAAATAAGTTTTTAAATTTGTAAACCCATATATGAACTGCAGTATACATATGTATATGTTTATGCACCAAGACAAACAAAATTCGGTAACAATAGTGTATGCAGGTCAAACTAGATTGCTATGTTTTATTGTAAAAAAAATTGGTTTTAGTTGAAACAAAGGATAGTAATATAAATACATGTCATACACACAAAATTCATGAACAAATATATATGTGTGCAGGCTAAAAAAATACACAACTGTATATGTGAAGCCTGTAAGTAGTTTCATAGGCAAATAAAATATGTATGTATGCAAGGCAAGAGAAATCTCTAAACAAAGTAAAAGAAAATATCTTAGTACAAAAGAAGATAAGTATGAAACATTAAGTACATTAGCATTAATTGCTTTCATCTCAGCACAAAACTGGAGTCAATTCAAAATGTTAAAAATATCATCTCAGCCTCCATTTGAAAGAAAAATCTCTGCATCAAAACAGATAAACTTATACCCAGTAAACCCCTCCCCTGTGTATAATATATCTCTTTTCATTTCTAATTCGTTCATCACAACAATTGCAAACTTGTAATAAATTAAAGTCTGCAACTTTTCTTTCAAAAGTTTAACTAAGAACTTGTAAAACTCAAACCCGTCATATTTTGTTTTCAAACTGGAAATCAAGTATCTTCCCTACATCAATTGGCTAAGGGGTTCGTAGTGCAAACTGTCTAGTTTCAGAGCATTTCAACTTTAAGTAATCAAGACTTAAAAGTATTTGCAAGTTCCAGGATTTCGTCCAAAAACCTGTTCTCTGTTTATTCCCAGGTGAGTAACTTTTTTTTTAAATACTTAGTAATCTGGTTGCTTGATGAAGTATGAAATAAATATGTTGTTGATCATAAAGTAAATTTTAAACTTGAATTCAAGTTAGATAAGGAAGAACTGTTTAACTGTGAGTAAACCTTTAAATTTAAAAGCCTAAGTAAATTTTAATTTGTTGCTTGTGAAGATTTCTGAGATGAAATATGCTTGTTTGTATATATATGTATGGGGTTGATAATTCTGGGTTTATAAATGTTTATATACTTGCTTGTTGCAGTCAAGTGTCTCTGCTCTTAGTTCAGAAATGTGAAAGTTTGATCCAAATACAAATCTATTCATCTAATCTTTTTAGGATTAGAGACCTAAACAATTTAAGTTTGTTCAATCATGAGTGCAAGTTTAGAATTTTACTTAAAGCAATATAGTCTTGAGTTTTATCTGGAACCAAAATTTGCCTGCAGTGTGTGCATATACTTGTTTCTGATACTCTCTGTAAAACAACATTTTGCTATTAAACATTATTTACTTCTTCCCTGATTTATGCTTGCACTTCAATTTCAAGTAAATGATGTTTGTATCATCTCAAACTAAGTTTAAGCATTTAGTTAAGATAAATCAACTTAAAATTTCATCTGGAACCCAAATTTAAAGCAAATTGGTGTTCGAAACCTAGTTTTTGTGGGTCGAGAACCTGTGATTCGTTCGTCCTACTGAATGCACCGAGTGACACGTGGCTTTTAGGGGAGGTAGAGGGTAGATGGACGGAGACGTAACCGGAGTTTGGTGGCCTCCGGTGGTGGGACCGCCGCGTGCGTGGAGTTGACAGGTTCGCGAGTAGTGAGGTCGTGTGTTTTTCCAGGTTCTGTAACCTGTTTTCATTTCGCGCGCGCCTGGTGAGTAACTCGAAGCAGGCTACGGGTTTTCTCGGGGGAAACTCGCGTATTACTCGAAGTAACATAAGGGGGAGCTCGGCTGTTATGTTTCTGATTTTAAAGCCTGTTGCTGTTTTTTTTTCTGATTTGAGACTTTTGGTTTTAAATTATAAACAAAGGCAAGTCTAATTTTAAATCAAGTTTAAAACTTGAATTTAAGTTAGTTTTGAATGTAGTTGGAAATAATAAAGTTTTCAAAATTTAAATTAGTTTAATATCTTAAAAGTGCTTCATGTTTAAGTATATTCAAGAAGGTGAATTTCAAAAAAAGAAAAAAAAAATGAAATCTAAATTGTTAAGAGAAGTTTTGGACAAGTTAACTCAAAAATTGAAATCCAGAGTTTGGATTTGAAATTCCAGATTTGGAATAAAATAAAGTTTTATAATTTAAATTTATTCAAATAAGTTTTAATTGTAATTAAACATGTGAGTTGGCAAAGGGGTTTTGAAAATATAATAAATTAGTTATAAAACTTTATTAAGAATAAATTGGTTTTATTTAGAAAGTAATTTAAATGAATATTTTAAAACATATTGAAATTTTACTTTAATTCATGAAGTTTTTAGAATTTTTATGTGCATTAACTCTTAAGTTGATTAAGTAAGAATAATTAATGATTGAAATTAATTAAACTAGTAATTAATAGTTTAAAAGTAGTAATTAAAGTTAATTAATGAATTAATTAACTAATACGTGATTTAGAACTATAGATTAGATTTTAAAATTAATAATGGTTAATTAACTTATAATTAATAATTAATATAAGTTGATTATGTTAGAAGGAAATAATCAAATAATTATTAATGAAGTTCATTAACCAGATTATGTTATAATTAATTAATATGATTAAGTTTGTAATAAATTAATTAGATAAAATGAAATTATTTATTTGGAAAGTAATTAATAAATTAATTACTTATTAATGGTGTAAATTAATTTGAGTTAATTAATTTAGTTTAATTAACTGATACTTCGGAATTGAATTACTTAGAGAAGTAATTGAAGGATAATTACGGGATGTAATTAATTGGGTGATGTTATTAATGGAAGTAATTGAAATATAATTACTTAAAATTAATCAGGGGATTAATTTAGAGTGTTATTGAGAAGTAATTAATATTGAATGATTAATTACTGTTTGTTATTAATCAAGAGGATTAATATTTATGATTTGAAGATGTGTATTCTTAATATAAATTAACAAATGAAGATGTAATTAGAAATCATTAATTAAAAATTAATGATGATATTGATTTATTTGAGAATAATAAATCAACAAGATAATTAGAAAGGTAATAAATCTATATAAATGTAATTAATTAATGGATTTATTCAAGATTTATTTTTGTAAATAAATTAAGGAAATTACTAGAATGTTGCAAAAGATATTTAAAGCAAAGATGATTAATTTGAATATATATATATAAGTAATGGATAATAAGATTAAATTAAGAAATCATTTAATGATTTGATATATGTGAATATAAATGTAATTAATGGAGCATAATTACTCAGAATAGTAATTGGACGATAATTACTTGATGAGATTCATTCAAGATGATTTGTAAATGAAGTAATGTGAGTAATTTCTTTTATAGTTAATCAAAGGATTGATTTATGGAAATAATTAATCATGGAATGATTAATTTGTTAATAAGTAATTAGGAGTAGTTAATTACTGGTTTGTTATTAATCAAGGGGTGATTAATAATTGAGTTTAAGTAAAGATTAATCACTTAATTAATTTAAATAAGTAATTGAATATAAATTGAAGATCATTAATTAATATAATTAATGATGTAATTAAGAATTGTAAATTAAGGAATAATTAATTAAGAAAGTAATTAAATGTTAATTGTTATAAATGATTTAGAATAATTCAATTGAGAATTAATTAAAGACTAAATTATTCTTGTAATTAGAGAATAATTAATTAATGATTGTGAGAGCATGATTTGTAGAATGAGAAATTAATTTAATTTACTTTAAATTAATTAAAGATAGAAGTAGTTAATTTAATTCATTTTAAATTAATTGTAGATTGTGATTCATAAATCATGCTTATGGATGACATTGATATTTCATTGTTTGATTGTGATCTCAGAAATGAGTTGGATGATGTCTATGTGATATGGATGTATGTTTTAAGTATGATAATGTTTAATTATCTATTTGGATGATGATATTAATTATCTGTTTATGATGATATTGTGATTATCTATTATGAGATGTGAATTATCTATCTGTGTATATTGTTAATATTGAATTCACTGTTAAGACTAAATAGACAACTTGGCCTTAAAAGACACGTTTTGGATTTCGATGAGACCGGGATCGGGTTTTCCGCATTAGGAACATCCGAAAACCACATCGTTTCCAAATTAACGTTAGGTCGTGAATCTGAAGTGAAGATGAAGGTTCAGAATGCAAGGGTTATCGTCGTTAACTCTGAGGGTGATTCCAAAATGAGTGTAACGAGATAATGCCTTCGGTTTCGTTCGAACCCGGAACGAACTTGTATGGATTGAATGCTTTCAACACATCGTCAGGCGGACGATGAGCATTCTAAGAAATATGTCCTATAAAGGTAATCGTAACCTCAAGCCTCATCAACCGGGAATGGCTAAAACAGGGGAGGTGCAGCAAGGTTAGGTGGGTCATGCCCAAGCAGGACAAGGATATTCCCCTGTCTAGATGTCCCTTTTTATTCGGCTTAGTGGGCGGTTGGTCTGCAGCCAACTGCGGGGTGTATCTTGTTCGGGACTGTTCAGTAAGGAATGGTTCCGGCCTTGTGTTGCAGGGGATGAAGGGAGTAATCCTCGGTACGGTGATCTAGGCCCCGTACTGTGACGGGCGGTACCCCAGTAGCCCTGCCATTGTATGGAATCCAAAATCCAATAAGTGCCAACGGTTTTGATTGTATTACCCACTTTTGTGGCTAGTAGCTAGAATTTAATGAATGTAACAATTT
The DNA here is from genome assembly GCA_030765085.1 of Allium cepa. Classification (NCBI taxonomy): domain Eukaryota; kingdom Viridiplantae; phylum Streptophyta; class Magnoliopsida; order Asparagales; family Amaryllidaceae; genus Allium; species Allium cepa. Next base: position 991,759,969 of record CM060945.1, on the reverse strand, counting down.
CGGCTATTTTCTATTTACTTGAAAACCCTAGACCTATTATAATATCACAGAATTTCCTATAAAATGTTTTGGTTAGCGTAAGGTAAAAACTTTTCCATGTTTATGTGTGGGAAGTCTTACGTGATACCTTTTGTTTTCAAAGGATTTTTCAAAATTAAGCAACTTTAACCTGTTACTCATACCAGACCCATGTCTGACCCGAAGTTTATTTTGTTTTTCATAAACTCTCGGGTACCCAAATTTTTACGGGTAGCCAAGGGATTCAGGTTTAGCTTTGACGAATTCTGGAGGAGCAATGGAGCAGGAGGCTTCAGCGTTATAGATATATAGTTCCGCTGTGTGGTATCTCTGTGATGTATTGTGTATTGTGTTGTATTAACTAGACAGGTGTTTATAACTGTCTAGTATGTGATGTACTATATGTATCATTCTGATTGATGTTATATACTATGTAAATACTTATGTGATTAATATACTTTATTCGTTCCGCTGTGAGATTCTGATGTTGTTGTTCTTTCTTCTCTATCTTTTCTATTTTCTCACCCTTTTCTTTCTTATTAACGATGCTACTTTCTGGGATAGGAAGTGGGGTCGTTACAGTGGTATCAGAGCGCTAGGTTGAGTGAATACCTAGGCTCTTAAGTGATTTCTTTCCTGAGAGAGCGTATTTGTAAATTTGATATATATATATATATATATATATATATTTATTTATTTATTTATTTTCTATCTATTTGTTGGATTACTTGTTCGGGTTTTCCAACATATGTATAAGGATAGATTAAGTAGTGGTGTGTGTAACACGACTACCTGTGGTTAGAAGTATATTTGGCGAGACTGTAGACCTAATACCGTCTCGAGTAAATTTATGGTGTAAGTATTTCACCTAAATCTCTTGAGGAACCTGTTAAGATTTGGAGTCCATTTTGTTGTACAAGTTTGGATGAGTAGAATTTGGATTTTGTTAGTTGAGCTGAAGCTAGAAATATTATGTTGGTAACTCAAGAAGTAGTAGTTGTATGTTGAGATGCAGTAGTGATGGTTTGTCTCCGAAGAAGTTCTCAAGGATCTTTGGATAAGGAAGCGTGTCTGCATCAGTTTTGAGATTGAGTTCAGCTGAATGTTGTGTTTGGCTTTGAGGCCTGAGTTTTTCGAGGAATTTTGGATTAAGGATTTTTGGCATCAGCAGCAGTGTTGCAGCTCAGATTTGTTCTGCCGGCACGCGAGGAGGTCATCTGTCCGCAGTTCTTTAGAGGTGAAGTCCAGAACCAGTTTGTGAATCCATTTCTTCAATGGATTGGCTAGATAAGTTTAAGATGTTCAAATTGGTAGGAGAGAACAGTTTTCTTTGGATATTAACCTGAGTGGATCGCAAAAGTGACTTGCGATAGTTAAGTATTCTCTGGGATGGCAGAAATTTTTCTGAATATCTTTGTAGAGGTCGGTGGTTTGCCTTAGCATCTGAGGAGTTGAGTTTGGTATCGACTAGATTTCAGAAGTAGTACCAATGGTTCAGCTTAGTAATAGAATGGTTTCTGGAGAAAGGAATTGGTAAAGCAACTCGAGTTTCGGAGGAATTTCTGAGTTCTATTTTGGATCTGCTGAATCATATTTTTGTAATGTGTTGTCCAGTTTATGCTTATGTGCATCATCAGCATTTTCATCTACCCAGATCAGAGTTGTGCAACGGAAGCAGTTAGAAGTGCATTTGTTTTTATTTTCTGCAAAAGAGAAGTTGTTTTCTACTGAGGTTAGAAAAAGGTTGAGTTCTTGGTTTTAGTTGATTTTGAGGAAATTATTCTACTGGATTGTTTTTGGATTCAGATTATTGTAGGAGTTATCAGCGAAGGTGGAGCTGATCAGTGGGTTGAAGGCAGCTCTGGACTGTCAAAAGTATTTGGTGGATAAGAGATGAGGGAATTTGGATTTGGGAGTCGGAAATTTCATTTTGTATGAATTTTCTTGGATTCGAGGAGTTCTATAGATTAGGAGTATAGACTGATTGGATTCTATAGATCGAGTATTCCGGTATTATACTGGAAAACTCTAGAGAACTCTATTTTGTATGGATAGTTAGCTTTGTTGATTGAGTAGATTGGTTGTGTTGATTGTTAGCATGTGATTGATATATACTTATGGTTTAAATTTAATTAAAATCTTAAATATATTATTAAATTACCTTTGCTTTTAAATTTCGGGGACGAAATTCTTTTAAGGGGGGAGGAATGTGACGTCCCGGAATTTTCTAGCAATATCAATTTAATAATCTGCATCAAATATTAAATTGATATGATATATTTTTATTAATTAAATCTGAATTTGATACTTTTCTTTTAATAAATATCTAATGGATAAATTTAATCTGTTAAAAATTAATTGTTTGTTTTCTATTTATATATGTATATATTTATATACATTGTAAATAGATGAGATTTGTTTTAAAGTTTAACTAATAAAATATGTTTAAATACTAATGTATATATTTAGTGAATTATAAATTGTGTTTTATTTAATATAAACATTTCAAAGCTAAATAAATAAATAGTTTGAAAACTTATTTTAATTAAGTTTAAATTTAAATTACTAACAAAAAGATTTGTTTACTTTTCTTTTTAGTATAGTTTGATTTAAAATATGAATTTAAAAATATATATGAGTTATATATATAATTTTGTAAATCAATACATTAACATACATTAATAAAATATGTAGTTTATGATAAAAAGATAATTTAATTTATTTACCATTATAAATTGATATATGAGTTACTCTTAAATAATATTAATAAATATAAATATAAGACTAAAAGATAAATTAGGAAAATGTAAAGTAGTACATTGGTTACATTATAATAGCTTAACAACTATAAATTCATTTAGTTTGCAAATAACAGAACAAAAATAACAACATTCACATGCATTTCAAAATATAACAAGACAACAATAAATAAACTAGAAAACAAATAAGTTTTTAAATTTGTAAACCCATATATGAACTGCAGTATACATATGTATATGTTTATGCACCAAGACAAACAAAATTCGGTAACAATAGTGTATGCAGGTCAAACTAGATTGCTATGTTTTATTGTAAAAAAATTTGGTTTTAGTTGAAACAAAGGATAGTAATATAAATACATGTCATACACACAAAATTCATGAACAAATATATATGTGTGCAGGCTAAAAAAATACACAACTGTATATGTGAAGCCTGTAAGTAGTTTCATAGGCAAATAAAATATGTATGTATGCAAGGCAAGAGAAATCTCTAAACAAAGTAAAAGAAAATATCTTAGTACAAAAGAAGATAAGTATGAAACATTAAGTACATTAGCATTAATTGCTTTCATCTCAGCACAAAACTGGAGTCAATTCAAAATGTTAAAAATATCATCTCAGCCTCCATTTGAAAGAAAAATCTCTGCATCAAAACAGATAAACTTATACCCAGTAAACCCCTCCCCTGTGTATAATATATCTCTTTTCATTTCTAATTCGTTCATCACAACAATTGCAAACTTGTAATAAATTAAAGTCTGCAACTTTTCTTTCAAAAGTTTAACTAAGAACTTGTAAAAATCAAACCTGTCATATTTTGTTTTCAAACTGGAAATCAAGTATCTTCCCTACATCAATTGGCTAAGGGGTTTGTAGTGCAAACTGTCTAGTTTCAGAGCATTTCAACTTTAAGTAATCAAGACTTAAAAGTATTTGCAAGTTCCAGGATTTCGTCCAAAAACCCGTTCTCTGTTTATTCCCAGGTGAGTAACTTTTTTTTTAAATACTTAGTAATCTGGTTGCTTGATGAAGTATGAAATAAATATGTTGTTGATCATAAAGTAAATTTTAAACTTGAATTCAAGTTAGATAAGGAAGAACTGTTTAACTGTGAGTAAACCTTTAAATTTAAAAGCCTAAGTAAATTTTAATTTGTTGCTTGTGAAGATTTCTGAGATGAAATATGCTTGTTTGTATATATATGTATGGGGTTGATAATTCTGGGTTTATAAATGTTTATATACTTGCTTGTTGCAGTCAAGTGTCTCTGCTCTTAGTTCAGAAATGTGAAAGTTTGATCCAAATACAAATCTATTCATCTAATCTTTTTAGGATTAGAGACCTAAACAATTTAAGTTTGTTCAATCATGAGTGCAAGTTTAGAATTTTACTTAAAGCAATATAGTCTTGAGTTTTATCTGGAACCAAAATTTGCCTGCAGTGTGTGCATATACTTGTTTCTGATACTCTCTGTAAAACAACATTTTGCTATTAAACATTATTTACTTCTTCCCTGATTTATGCTTGCACTTCAATTTCAAGTAAATGATGTTTGTATCATCTCAAACTAAGTTTAAACATTTAGTTAAGATAAATCAACTTAAAATTTCATCTGGAACCCAAATTTAAAGCAAATTGGTGTTACCTAGTTTTTGTGGGTCGAGAACCTGTGATTCGTTCGTCCTACTGAATGCACCGAGTGACACGTGGCTTTTAGGGGAGGTAGAGGGTAGATGGACGGAGACGTAACCGGAGTTTGGTGGCCTCCGGTGGTGGGACCGCCGCGTGCGTGGAGTTGACAGGTTCGCGAGTAGTGAGGTCGTGTGTTTTTCCAGGTTCTGTAACCTGTTTTCATTTCGCGCGCGCCTGGTGAGTAACTCGAAGCAGGCTACGGGTTTTCTCGGGGGAAACTCGCGTATTACTCGAAGTAACATAAGGGGGAGCTCGGCTGTTATGTTTCTGATTTTAAAGCCTGTTGCTGTTTTTTTTCTTCTGATTTGAGACTTTTGGTTTTAAATTATAAACAAAGGCAAGTCTAATTTTAAATCAAGTTTAAAACTTGAATTTAAGTTAGTTTTGAATGTAGTTGGAAATAATAAAGTTTTCAAAATTTAAATTAGTTTAATATCTTAAAAGTGCTTCATGTTTAAGTATATTCAAGAAGGTGAATTTCAAAAAAAGAAAAAAAAAATGAAATCTAAATTGTTAAGAGAAGTTTTGGACAAGTTAACTCAAAAATTGAAATCCAGAGTTTGGATTTGAAATTCCAGATTTGGAATAAAATAAAGTTTTATAATTTAAATTTATTCAAATAAGTTTTAATTGTAATTAAACATGTGAGTTGGCAAAGGGGTTTTGAAAATATAATAAATTAGTTATAAAACTTTATTAAGAATAAATTGGTTTTATTTAGAAAGTAATTTAAATGAATATTTTAAAACATATTGAAATTTTACTTTAATTCATGAAGTTTTTAGAATTTTTATGTGCATTAACTCTTAAGTTGATTAAGTAAGAATAATTAATGATTGAAATTAATTAAACTAGTAATTAATAGTTTAAAAGTAGTAATTAAAGTTAATTAATGAATTAATTAACTAATATGTGATTTAGAACTATAGATTAGATTTTAAAATTAATAATGGTTAATTAACTTATAATTAATAATTAATATAAGTTGATTATGTTAGAAGGAAATAATCAAATAATTATTAATGAAGTTCATTAACCAGATTATGTTATAATTAATTAATATGATTAAGTTTGTAATAAATTAATTAGATAAAATGAAATTATTCATTTGGAAAGTAATTAAGAAATTAATTACTTATTAATGGTGTAAATTAATTTGAGTTAATTAATTTAGTTTAATTAACTGATACTTCGGAATTGAATTACTTAGAGAAGTAATTGAAGGATAATTACGGGATGTAATTAATTGGGTGATGTTATTAATGGAAGTAATTGAAATATAATTACTTAAAATTAATCAGGGGATTAATTTAGAGTGTTGTTGAGAAGTAATTAATATTGAATGATTAATTACTGTTTGTTATTAATCAAGAGGATTAATATTTATGATTTGAAGATGTGTATTCTTAATATAAATTAACAAATGAAGATGTAATTAGAAATCATTAATTAAAAATTAATGATGATATTGATTTATTTGAGAATAATAAATCAACAAGATAATTAGAAAGGTAATAAATCTATATAAATGTAATTAATTAATGGATTTATTCAAGATTTATTTTTATAAATAAATTAAGGAAATTACTGGAATGTTGCAAAAGATATTTAAAGCAAAGATGATTAATTTGAATATATATATAAGTAATGGATAATAAGATTAAATTAAGAAATCATTTAATGATTTGATATATGTGAATATAAATGTAATTAATGGAGCATAATTACTCAGAATAGTAATTGGACGATAATTACTTGATGAGATTCATTCAAGATGATTTGTAAATGAAGTAATGTGAGTAATTTCTTTTATAGTTAATCAAAGGATTGATTTATGGAAATAATTAATCATGGAATGATTAATTTGTTAATAAGTAATTAGGAGTAGTTAATTACTGGTTTGTTATTAATCAAGGGGTGATTAATAATTGAGTTTAAGTAAAGATTAATCACTTAATTAATTTAAATAAGTAATTGAATATAAATTGAAGATCATTAATTAATATAATTAATGATGTAATTAAGGATTGTAAATTAAGGAATAATTAATTAAGAAAGTAATTAAATGTTAATTGTTATAAATGATTTAGAATAATTCAATTGAGAATTAATTAAAGACTAAATTATTCTTGTAATTAGAGAATAATTAATTAATGATTGTGAGAGCATGATTTGTAGAATGAGAAATTAATTTAATTTACTTTAAATTAATTAAAGATAGAAGTAGTTAATTTAATTCATTTTAAATTAATTATAGATTGTGATTCATAAATCATGCTTATGGATGACATTGATATTTCATTGTTTGATTGTGATCTCAGAAATGAGTTGGATGATGTCTATGTGATATGGATGTATGTTTTAAGTATGATAATGTTTAATTATCTGTTTGGATGATGATATTAATTATCTGTTTATGATGATATTGTGATTATCTATTATGAGATGTGAATTATCTATCTGTGTATATTGTTAATATTGAATTCACTGTTAAGACTAAATAGACAACTTGGCCTTAAAAGACACGTTTTGGATTTCGATGAGACCGGGATCGGGTTTTCCGCATTAGGAACATCCGAAAACCACATCGTTTCCAAATTAACGTTAGGTCGTGAATCTAAAGTGAAGATGAAGGTTCAGAATGCAAGGGTTATCGTCGTTAACTCTGAGGGTGATTCCAAAATGAGTGTAACGAGATAATGCCTTCGGTTTCGTTCGAACCCGGAACGAACTTGTATGGATTGAATGCTTTCAACACATCGTCAGGCGGACGATGAGCATTCTAAGAAATATGTCCTATAAAGGTAATCGTAACCTCAAGCCTCATCAACCGGGAATGGCTAAAACAGGGGAGGTGCAGCAAGGTTAGGTGGGTCATGCCCAAGCAGGACAAGGATATTCCCCTGTCTAGATGTCCCTTTTTATTCGGCTTAGTGGGCGGTTGGTCTGCAGCCAACTGCGGGGTGTATCTTGTTCGGGACTGTTCAGTAAGGAATGGTTCCGGCCTTGTGTTGCAGGGGATGAAGGGAGTAATCCTCGGTACGGTGATCTAGGCCCCGTACTGTGACGGGCGGTACCCCAGTAGCCCTGCCATTGTATGGAATCCAAAATCCAATAAGTGCCAACGGTTTTGATTGTATTACCCACTTTTGTGGCTAGTAGCTAGAATTTAATGAATGTAACAATTTCGGCTATTTTCTATTTACTTGAAAACCCTAGACCTATTATAATATCACAGAATTTCCTATAAAATGTTTTGGTTAGCGTAAGGTAAAAACTTTTCCATGTTTATGTGTGGGAAGTCTTACGTGATACCTTTTGTTTTCAAAGGATTTTTCAAAATTAAGCAACTTTAACCTGTTACTCATACCAGACCCATGTCTGACCCGAAGTTTATTTTGTTTTTCATAAACTCTCGGGTACCCAAATTTTTACGGGTAGCCAAGGGATTCAGGTTTAGCTTTGACGAATTCTGGAGGAGCAATGGAGCAGGAGGCTTCAGCGTTATAGATATATAGTTCCGCTGTGTGGTATCTCTGTGATGTATTGTGTATTGTGTTGTATTAACTAGACAGGTGTTTATAACTGTCTAGTATGTGATGTACTATATGTATCATTCTGATTGATGTTATATACTATGTAAATACTTATGTGATTAATATACTTTATTCGTTCCGCTGTGAGATTCTGATGTTGTTGTTCTTTCTTCTCTATCTTTTCTATTTTCTCACCCTTTTCTTTCTTATTAACGATGCTACTTTCTGGGATAGGAAGTGGGGTCGTTACAGTGGTATCAGAGTGCTAGGTTGAGTGAATACCTAGGCTCTTAAGTGATTTCTTTCCTGAGAGAGCGTATTTGTAAATTTGATATATATATATATATATATATATATTTATTTATTTTCTATCTATTTGTTGGATTACTTGTTCGGGTTTTCCAACATATGTATAAGGATAGATTAAGTAGTGGTGTGTGTAACACGACTACCTGTGGTTAGAAGTATATTTGGCGAGACTGTAGACCTAATACCGTCTCGAGTAAATTTATGGTGTAAGGATTTCACCTAAATCTCTTGAGGAACCTGTTAAGATTTGGAGTCCATTTTGTTGTACAAGTTTGGATGAGTAGAATTTGGATTTTGTTAGTTGAGCTGAAGCTAGAAATATTATGTTGGTAACTCAAGAAGTAGTAGTTGTATGTTGAGATGCAGTAGTGATGGTTTGTCTCCGAAGAAGTTCTCAAGGATCTTTGGATAAGGAAGCGTGTCTGCATCAGTTTTGAGATTGAGTTCAGCTGAATGTTGTGTTTGGCTTTGAGGCCTGAGTTTTTCGAGGAATTTTGGATTAAGGATTTTTGGCATCAGCAGCAGTGTTGCAGCTCAGATTTGTTCTGCCGGCACGCGAGGAGGTCATCTGTCCGCAGTTCTTTAGAGGTGAAGTCCAGAACCAGTTTGTGAATCCATTTCTTCAATGGATTGGCTAGATAAGTTTAAGATGTTCAAATTGGTAGGAGAGAACAGTTTTCTTTGGATATTAACCTGAGTGGATCGCAAAAGTGACTTGCGATAGTTAAGTATTCTCTGGGATGGCAGAAATTTTTCTGAATATCTTTGTAGAGGTCGGTGGTTTGCCTTAGCATCTGAGGAGTTGAGTTTGGTATCGACTAGATTTCAGAAGTAGTACCAATGGTTCAGCTTAGTAATAGAATGGTTTCTGGAGAAAGGAATTGGTAAAGCAACTCGAGTTTCGGAGGAATTTCTGAGTTCTATTTTGGATCTGCTGAATCATATTTTTGTAATGTGTTGTCCAGTTTATGCTTATGTGCATCATCAGCATTTTCATCTACCCAGATCAGAGTTGTGCAGCGGAAGCAGTTAGAAGTGCATTTGTTTTTATTTTCTGCAAAAGAGAAGTTGTTTTCTACTGAGGTTAGAAAAAGGTTGAGTTCTTGGTTTTAGTTGATTTTGAGGAAATTATTCTACTGGATTGTTTTTGGATTCAGATTATTGTAGGAGTTATCAGCGAAGGTGGAGCTGATCAGTGGGTTGAAGGCAGCTCTGGACTGTCAGAAGTATTTGGTGGATAAGAGATGAGGGAATTTGGATTTGGGAGTCGGAAATTTCATTTTGTATGAATTTTCTTGGATTCGAGGAGTTCTATAGATTAGGAGTATAGACTGATTGGATTCTATAGATCGAGTATTCCGGTATTATACTGGAAAACTCTAGAGAACTCTATTTTGTATGGATAGTTAGCTTTGTTGATTGAGTAGATTGGTTGTGTTGATTGTTAGCATGTGATTGATATATACTTATGGTTTAAATTTAATTAAAATCTTAAATATATTATTAAATTACCTTTGCTTTTAAATTTCGGGGACGAAATTCTTTTAAGGGGGGAGGAATGTGACGTCCCGGAATTTTCTAGCAATATCAATTTAATAATCTGCATCAAATATTAAATTGATATGATATATTTTTATTAATTAAATCTGAATTTGATACTTTTCTTTTAATAAATATCTAATGGATAAATTTAATCTGTTAAAAATTAATTGTTTGTTTTCTATTTATATATGTATATATTTATATACATTGTAAATAGATGAGATTTGTTTTAAAGTTTAACTAATAAAATATGTTTAAATACTAATGTATATATTTAGTGAATTATAAATTGTGTTTTATTTAATATAAATATTTCAAAGCTAAATAAATAAATAGTTTGAAAACTTATTTTAATTAAGTTTAAATTTAAATTACTAACAAAAAGATTTGTTTACTTTTCTTTTTAGTATAGTTTGATTTAAAATATGAATTTAAAAATATATATGAGTTATATATATAATTTTGTAAATCAATACATTAACATACATTAATAAAATATGTAGTTTATGATAAAAAGATAATTTAATTTATTTACCATTATAAATTGATATATGAGTTACTCTTAAATAATATTAATAAATATAAATATAAGACTAAAAGATAAATTAGGAAAATGTAAAGTAGTACATTGGTTACATTATAATAGCTTAACAACTATAAATTCATTTAGTTTGCAAATAACAGAACAAAAATAACAACATTCACATGCATTTCAAAATATAACAAGACAACAATAAATAAACTAGAAAACAAATAAGTTTTTAAATTTGTAAACCCATATATGAACTGCAGTATACATATGTATATGTTTATGCACCAAGACAAACAAAATTCGGTAACAATAGTGTATGCAGGTCAAACTAGATTGCTATGTTTTATTGTAAAAAAATTTGGTTTTAGTTGAAACAAAGGATAGTAATATAAATACATGTCATACACACAAAATTCATGAACAAATATATATGTGTGCAGGCTAAAAAAATACACAACTGTATATGTGAAGCCTGTAAGTAGTTTCATAGGCAAATAAAATATGTATGTATGCAAGGCAAGAGAAATCTCTAAACAAAGTAAAAGAAAATATCTTAGTACAAAAGAAGATAAGTATGAAACATTAAGTACATTAGCATTAATTGCTTTCATCTCAGCACAAAACTGGAGTCAATTCAAAATGTTAAAGATATCATCTCAGCCTCCATTTGAAAGAAAAATCTCTGCATCAAAACAGATAAACTTATACCCAGTAAACCCCTCCCCTGTGTATAATATATCTCTTTTCATTTCTAATTCGTTCATCACAACAATTGCAAACTTGTAATAAATTAAAGTCTGCAACTTTTCTTTCAAAAGTTTAACTAAGAACTTGTAAAACTCAAACCTGTCATATTTTGTTTTCAAACTGGAAATCAAGTATCTTCCCTACATCAATTGGCTAAGGGGTTTGTAGTGCAAACTGTCTAGTTTTAGAGCATTTCAACTTTAAGTAATCAAGACTTAAAAGTATTTGCAAGTTCCAGGATTTCGTCCAAAAACCTGTTCTCTGTTTATTCCCAGGTGAGTAACTTTTTTTTTAAATACTTAGTAATCTGGTTGCTTGATGAAGTATGAAATAAATATGTTGTTGATCATAAAGTAAATTTTAAACTTGAATTCAAGTTAGATAAGGAAGAACTGTTTAACTGTGAGTAAACCTTTAAATTTAAAAGCCTAAGTAAATTTTAATTTGTTGCTTGTGAAGATTTCTGAGATGAAATATGCTTGTTTGTATATATATGTATGGGGTTGATAATTCTGGGTTTATAAATGTTTATATACTTGCTTGTTGCAGTCAAGTGTCTCTGCTCTTAGTTCAGAAATGTGAAAGTTTGATCCAAATACAAATCTATTCATCTAATCTTTTTAGGATTAGAGACCTAAACAATTTAAGTTTGTTCAATCATGAGTGCAAGTTTAGAATTTTACTTAAAGCAATATAGTCTTGAGTTTTATCTAGAACCAAAATTTGCCTGCAGTGTGTGCATATACTTGTTTCTGATACTCTCTGTAAAACAACATTTTGCTATTAAACATTATTTACTTCTTCCCTGATTTATGCTTGCACTTCAATTTCAAGTAAATGATGTTTGTATCATCTGAAACTAAGTTTAAGCATTTAGTTAAGATAAATCAACTTAAAATTTCATCTGGAACCCAAATTTAAAGCAAATTGGTGTTCGAAACCTAGTTTTTGTGGGTCGAGAACCTGTGATTCGTTCGTCCTACTGAATGCACCGAGTGACACGTGGCTTTTAGGGGAGGTAGAGGGTAGATGGACGGAGACGTAACCGGAGTTTGGTGGCCTCCGGTGGTGGGACCGCCGCGTGCGTGGAGTTAACAGGTTCGCGAGTAGTGAGGTCGTGTGTTTTTCCAGGTTCTGTAACCTGTTTTCATTTCGCGCGCGCCTGGTGAGTAACTCGAAGCAGGCTACGGGTTTTCTCGGGGGAAACTCGCGTATTACTCGAAGTAACATAAGGGGGAGCTCGGCTGTTATGTTTCTGATTTTAAAGCCTGTTGCTTTTTTTTTTCTGATTTGAGACTTTTGGTTTTAAATTATAAACAAAGGCAAGTCTAATTTTAAATCAAGTTTAAAACTTGAATTTAAGTTAGTTTTGAATGTAGTTGGAAATAATAAAGTTTTCAAAATTTAAATTAGTTTAATATCTTAAAAGTGCTTCATGTTTAAGTATATTCAAGAAGGTGAATTTCAAAAAAAGAAAAAAAAAATGAAATCTAAATTGTTAAGAGAAGTTTTGGACAAGTTAACTCAAAAATTGAAATCCAGAGTTTGGATTTGAAATTCCAGATTTGGAATAAAATAAAGTTTTATAATTTAAATTTATTCAAATAAGTTTTAATTGTAATTAAACATGTGAGTTGGCAAAGGGGTTTTGAAAATATAATAAATTAGTTATAAAACTTTATTAAGAATAAATTGGTTTTATTTAGAAAGTAATTTAAATGAATATTTTAAAACATATTGAAATTTTACTTTAATTCATGAAGTTTTTAGAATTTTTATGTGCATTAACTCTTAAGTTGATTAAGTAAGAATAATTAATGATTGAAATTAATTAAACTAGTAATTAATAGTTTAAAAGTAGTAATTAAAGTTAATTAATGAATTAATTAACTAATATGTGATTTAGAACTATAGATTAGATTTTAAAATTAATAATGGTTAATTAACTTATAATTAATAATTAATATAAGTTGATTATGTTAGAAGGAAATAATCAAATAATTATTAATGAAGTTCATTAACCAGATTATGTTATAATTAATTAATATGATTAAGTTTGTAATAAATTAATTAGATAAAATGAAATTATTTATTTGGAAAGTAATTAAGAAATTAATTACTTATTAATGGTGTAAATTAATTTGAGTTAATTAATTTAGTTTAATTAACTGATACTTCGGAATTGAATTACTTAGAGAAGTAATTGAAGGATAATTACAGGATGTAATTAATTGGGTGATGTTATTAATGGAAGTAATTGAAATATAATTACTTAAAATTAATCAGGGGATTAATTTAGAGTGTTATTGAGAAGTAATTAATATTGAATGATTAATTACTGTTTGTTATTAATCAAGAGGATTAATATTTATGATTTGAAGATGTGTATTCTTAATATAAATTAACAAATGAAGATGTAATTAGAAATCATTAATTAAAAATTAATGATGATATTGATTTATTTGAGAATAATAAATCAACAAGATAATTAGAAAGGTAATAAATCTATATAAATGTAATTAATTAATGGATTTATTCAAGATTTATTTTTGTAAATAAATTAAGGAAATTACTGGAATGTTGCAAAAGATATTTAAAGCAAAGATGATTAATTTGAATATATATATAAGTAATGGATAATAAGATTAAATTAAGAAATCATTTAATGATTTGATATATGTGAATATAAATGTAATTAATGGAGCATAATTACTCAGAATAGTAATTGGACGATAATTACTTGATGAGATTCATTCAAGATGATTTGTAAATGAAGTAATGTGAGTAATTTCTTTTATAGTTAATCAAAGGATTGATTTACGGAAATAATTAATCATGGAATGATTAATTTGTTAATAAGTAATTAGGAGTAGTTAATTACTGGTTTGTTATTAATCAAGGGGTGATTAATAATTGAGTTTAAGTAAAGATTAATCATTTAATTAATTTAAATAAGTAATTGAATATAAATTGAAGATCATTAATTAATATAATTAATGATGTAATTAAGAATTGTAAATTAAGGAATAATTAATTAAGAAAGTAATTAAATGTTAATTGTTATAAATGATTTAGAATAATTCAATTAAGAATTAATGAAAGACTAAATTATTCTTGTAATTAGAGAATAATTAATTAATGATTGTGAGAGCATGATTTGTAGAATGAGAAATTAATTTAATTTACTTTAAATTAATTAAAGATAGAAGTAGTTAATTTAATTCATTTTAAATTAATTATAGATTGTGATTCATAAATCATGCTTATGGATGACATTGATATTTCATTGTTTGATTGTGATCTCAGAAATGAGTTGGATGATGTCTATGTGATATGGATGTATGTTTTAAGTATGATAATGTTTAATTATCTGTTTGGATGATGATATTAATTATCTGTTTATGATGATATTGTGATTATCTATTATGAGATGTGAATTATCTATCTGTGTATATTGTTAATATTGAATTCACTGTTAAGACTAAATAGACAACTTGGCCTTAAAAGACACGTTTTGGATTTCGATGAGACCGGGATCGGGTTTTCCGCATTAGGAACATCCGAAAACCACATCGTTTCCAAATTAACGTTAGGTCGTGAATCTAAAGTGAAGATGAAGGTTCAGAATGCAAGGGTTATCGTCGTTAACTCTGAGGGTGATTCCAAAATGAGTGTAACGAGATAATGCCTTCGGTTTCGTTCGAACCCGGAACGAACTTGTATGGATTGAATGCTTTCAACACATCGTCAGGCGGACGATGAGCATTCTAAGAAATATGTCCTATAAAGGTAATCGTAACCTCAAGCCTCATCAACCGGGAATGGCTAAAACAGGGGAGGTGCAGCAAGGTTAGGTGGGTCATGCCCAAGCAGGACAAGGATATTCCCCTGTCTAGATGTCCCTTCTTATTCGGCTTAGTGGGCGGTTGGTCTGCAGCCAACTGCGGGGTGTATCTTGTTCGGGACTGTTCAGTAAGGAATGGTTCCGGCCTTGTGTTGCAGGGGATGAAGGGAGTAATCCTCGGTACGGTGATCTAGGCCCCGTACTGTGACGGGCGGTACCCCAGTAGCCCTGCCATTGTATGGAATCCAAAATCCAATAAGTGCCAACGGTTTTGATTGTATTACCCACTTTTGTGGCTAGTAGCTGGAATTTAATGAATGTAACAATTTTGGCTATTTTCTATTTACTTGAAAACCCTAGACCTATTATAATATCACAGAATTTCCTATAAAATGTTTTGGTTAGCGTAAGGTAAAAACTTTTCCATGTTTATGTGTGGGAAGTCTTACGTGATACCTTTTGTTTTCAAAGGATTTTTCAAAATTAAGCAACTTTAACCTGTTACTCATACCAAACCCATGTCTGACCCGAAGTTTATTTTGTTTTTCATAAACTCTCGGGTACCCAAATTTTTACGGGTAGCCAAGGGATTCAGGTTTAGCTTTGACGAATTCTGGAGGAGCAATGGAGCAGGAGGCTTCAGCGTTATAGATATATAGTTCCGCTGTGTGGTATCTCTGTGATGTATTGTGTATTGTGTTGTATTAACTAGACAGGTGTTTATAACTGTCTAGTATGTGATGTACTATATGTATCATTCTGATTGATGTTATATACTATGTAAATACTTATGTGATTAATATACTTTATTCGTTCCGCTGTGAGATTCTGATGTTGTTGTTCTTTCTTCTCTATCTTTTCTATTTTCTCACCCTTTTCTTTCTTATTAACGATGCTACTTTCTGGGATAGGAAGTGGTGTCGTTACAGTATTGGTTATCACTACATACATCATATATATATATATATATGTATGTATGTATGTATGTATGTATGTATGTATATGTATATGTATATGTACACACATGTATCTATGTATGCGGTGTACTTCATTTTTGTTGCAGTTGAAACTTTGAACTATTATGGATTAAAGCTTGTGCACACTCGAGTTTGTATTGGTCATCATGTCGTTGCAGTCAAGTCTGCACTATTTTATGATGAACTGAAATGCTGTCATGTGTACATTTTGTATATAATCATTGAAGTCTGGTTGCTTCATTGTTGTGGTTGCTATAGAATTTCTGATGCTCTGGTCCAAGTGATTTTGGAATTTGTGTGCTGTCCACCATAAATGTGTACACTTGAGTTTGTATACTTCTGATTTACTCATTATTGTGATCTTTTTTGAAACTGTCTTTGAGTTTCTCGATTGCATCAAGTACATGTCCATATGCCTGATATGCTAGCTCGAGTATGGTACCTTTTGAAGCTCGATTGATTGAGTTGAACCTTGTTATTTTGTCAAAACTGTTTTAGTACACATTGGTTCATCGGCCTTGGTTCTAGTTTGAGTCATGTGTACTATTCATTTGCCTTTTAAGTTGACCCATTTGAATGTCGAGGCTATGTTGCTTGAGAAATTGTTTTCATGTGTACTCACTGAAATTATTGGTTGATGTAATCTGACCCATTCATCTGGACGCATATATGTGTATACATATATGTGTGCATATATGTATAAATATTTATGTGGTCTTTGCCTTTGTGTAATACATGTGTCATATCCCATTTATACTCGATTTGTTCATGTATGTATTTGCACCTGTGTTGAATCCAGCTTATAACTCGGGTTTGACCTTGTGCTCATGTTGTGACTTTATTTTTATTGCACTTGAGTTGAACCGAGCTCTTGATTGGATTTGACCTTATGCTCACCTGTCCCTGCAATTTTGTCGAGTGTATATAGGTGTGCATGGCCTTGTGACATGTTCAGTGATACACTGTGTATGTCACAAGCTGTTCATGTATGATGAATTCAAAATAAATGATGATGAACAACCAAAATAACTTAGGAAAATGATATTTTCAAAAATACACAATTTATTTTACACTAGACAAATATTTCTTTTTCAATTTTTCTACTTCATGTTTATTTTGCAGATCGCTAAGATGCTGGATTAAATTTGAAAAAGAGTTGAAGATAAATACGAGCAAATGAGTGATATGTAGTGAGGTGCAAATATAAATTAAAAATTGTGATGTAATAGAAAGTGTATTGTAATGTGAAATATTGTATATATAGTGAGTGCTCAAATTTTGGACTATTCAAAATTGTAAAAAATATTTGTTTGAATAAAATATTTGTTTGAATTAAATTCTGTGTCATTCATTTTATTCAGCAAACATTTATTTTATTATGTGAAAATAAAATAGTACATTAACAAATACATTTAAATGAGTATATATATGTTTATCATTAAACAAAAAATCATATATGTAACGACCTGATATTTCAACCATTCGCATCCGCACATGTCGGATTTGAATTGCTCAAAATATCAGATTGTTAATTGAAATTTGGCAATTCTGAACATCTGCAGTAAATAAATCCAATCACAGATCACAGAGTAATATAATGCAGCGGAATAGATAAAGAATAGTAGTTCATGAAGCTACTATATACATCAGAGTTAGAAATAAAATACAACCGAATAGTTCAAATGCAGTGAAGTCTCCAATGCAACAGATGACTTCGCTGAACCAATCAACTGGAAAGGCTGGAATCTGAATCGAAAGTTGGATCTCCAAATGAAACTCCGAACTCCAAAGGTGAGTCTCTAATGCTGTATCACTCAGTCTGACCCAAGCGTAAAGCAAAACACAAAACACTCGAGTCAGGATTAACATTCTTATATCAATAAATCCAACTCAAGTGAAACATCAACTGAAATACAAATAACTTAAAGGATGTTTGGGATAACCATCCTCTAAGGGTCCATGAAACTATCTACAAGGTAGAAATATACAGTATAACACCGTGGTCATTTCAGCTTAATTTATACTTCAAAACCAAATATCATTTTCACTTCAAATATCTCTATATTTCCCAAAATAGTATTTATATATATTAAATAATTTATACAATAAACTATTTTCAATTCCCTCAACTTAACAAATCGTTTCAACATCAACCCGACCTTCCCATTTAAATTAAATTCAATCTCAATTTATCAATTTAAATTCAACTCAATTCCAAAAATAAACACTTCAATTTATCGATCTCAAATTCGGATTTGTAATCACAAAAATACCCCTTTATATTTCAATATATTTCAAAACTTTAAGTATTCAACGTTTCAACTAAATTTTTATTCAATTTGGTTTTCTAAATAATAAATTCAAATTTGGTTCAACCTAAATTTCACTTTAATTCAATTTAGTTGCTAAATAACAAATTCAACTACATTGATTTCAAATACAGAACCGAATCTCAACATAAACCATTTAAATTCTAATATAGTTCAAGGCTTTAATATTTAAATGTTCTATATAACAGTTTCATATAGATCTCGATTTAACCTCATTATTATTTAGTCTTGAAATACTCCCTTATTAGATTCAATATCATTTAAGTAACCTTAAATTACATTTTACTCAATATTTTCTTTAATTTTATTAAACGTGAAATATTCATTAAATCACTTAAATCAAAAATTCAGTTACAAAATCATACCTTTAAATTTTCCATTCAATAATTTCAAATCGATTTAATTAAATAAATCCTTATTTAAATACCATTTTTAACAAACCCAAATTTATCTTCCAATCTTAATTATTCAACTTTTTACAATGGTAAATTTTAAAATATAAATCTTAAATAATACTCAAACATATTATATGGATTAAATCAATCTCAATAATATTATTATTAAATCTATATATAAAATTTCCATTTATATATATAATATTTTAAGAACCAATGTTTATTAAATCCCATATATTTCTTTTCAACTGTCTAAATTTATTTTCAATATATTTATATGGACCAACGGTGTCTGTATATATTTCCTATCATATAGTCAAGTGCTACGGATATTTATCATTTCAACCCGTACACTAAATATATACGGGTGGATATCATTTCAACCCATAATCCCAAATTCAATTAAATGAAAATCGTTTGGGTTTATCATTTCAACCCATAACGATTTTCTCCTATTCTAAAGTCCGTTCGGGTATGTATCATTTCAACCCATAATGATTTCTATACTAAGAGAGAACTTGCAGAGTGATAACAGATATAAAAATCATAATAACAATAGGCATATACCATCAAAATAAATATAAACAATAGGATATGGTGTCATATCCCATAAGTGAACAGTTATAGATAATAGCATATATAACAATTTAAATAACTACAGCCTCATATTTCAATTGTCGTTTCAATTGAAATCAAATTTAATAAATAAAAGAACGTTAATCGTGAGTGATTGTCATCTTTCGAGGCAAGAGATGAGCGAAAGTGGGATAAATTACGAATCCAAGCACAAGTTTCAAAGCAAAGCAGGATTGGCACGAATTCGATGGATAGATGTGACGCCCCACCTCTATACCCACGCTAGCCAAGAACATTACGGTGAATGCTGTCGACTAGCACAGAGAATAAGGCTGTTGAGGAGCGACCATCCGTGTAATTTCTTTGCGCGAGCACCGATATGTCAGATAATATAACATGCATTCTATTTCAAGAGGAAATCCGACATACCGACACAAACTCAAAGCTACTACACGGTGGCTATATAAATCCTTCGGAAAACAAATATAGAAATAAGCATAACACAAATCAGTCACAGACAATTCATATCACAAAGGCGGAATAAGATATGAATATTACACTAGAAAGTGTACATCAGAGTAGTGGTCTAAAAAGATCCACAATATCACAAAAGAATAGTTACACGAACTATACAAAAGAATAAGTATACATTAAGGAGTCTATATCTCAAATGTATACAACAAAATAACTACTAATCTAAGTAGTTAACCCCAAAAGTCCAGGAGTTAATCCCGGATGAGAAGTCAAGCAGAAGCACCTGTAACATCTCGGTCTGACCCGAGTATTATTTAATAAGAAAATAATAAACGGATCAGTCTAACTATAAATATCAGATGAAACGATATAGAATAAGAGATATGACTAAACACATAATAATCACAATGCCAAGCTATGATATATATATATACTTAGTTGATAATCATCAAGAGATTAATCAATGTCACCAAATCTACACAAGAATCAAAGAAACGTCATACTCCTTTTTTCGTTCACCATACCATAAATATTGACGATAATATCAATGTCAATCACAAAAGTCAATGACACACAAATTCCAGAAGACTACACAAGAAATCCAGAAATCACTAAAGTCAATGACACACAAATTCACCAATGTACAAATATTGATAAAACTTATCAATGGAAATCACGAAAATTGATGAAACACAAATTCTAGGAATCTACACAAGAAATCCAGAAATCACAAAGGGGGGAAGGCCTATCACAAACGGGAGCATAAAGCCCACCAACACGTGTATCACAAACGGAACGCTAATTCCATGGTCGCTAACCATCACAAATTGAGCCGAAGCTCCACAAACGGCCCGAAGATCATGGGTTGCTACCCCACCAAATTGAGTCGAAACTCCACAAAACGGGGTTTAGTCTCCCTCGCAGACAAAGAGACATCGCACATTGCTAGTCTAAATCACAAAGATGATCGTCATGATCAACAAGAAGTGTCGATTACAGTAAGCTAGTAAATATATGAGCTTAGCATCATGTCCCATAACCACTAGCTTAACTTAAATATTTACGAACAAATTGTAGATCTCCACTAGAAAATTGTCACAAGAGGTTCAATCGAACAAGTCCAAGAATTAACCGACAAAGTAAACGCAAGCGTTTCATACCACTTGTTTTACTAAGCCGTTTAATTAGATTTCTCATACGAGTGAGGTAAAGGTTTGTATATACTAATAGATTGGAAAACGGATTTATAAACGAATTTGGTATTAAAATAGTATTGAAATCGTTTGAGGAAAGAGTTTTGATATTTACTACTAGTATAGAAAACCTTTATATTTTTAAAGTGACAAATCACGAAGAAGATTGTAAGAACAATCAGTCACAAAAATTCACATACGAAGACGTGAATAAAATCCAAAGAAATCGATAAAGGATCCATCGAAATGGATATTCAAAAATCCCTAAAAAGAGTCATCAAAGCCATAATAGATGATAACAACAAATAGGATTATCACGAATCGATTTAAATTGGAATTCTCAAACGAATAGGCAAATAGGCAAAATACAACAGTTTCAGACGTCTGAAACAAGTGGTTCAGACGTCTGAATCTGGAAATATAAAAATTTCCAGAACACGATTCAGACGTCTGAACCAAATGTTTTAGACGTCTGAAATAGGCATATTTTAGCCTATTCTCTTTCTGTTTGAAAATAAGCCAATTCAGACGTCTGAAATCCCAAATTCAGACGTCTGAATCTGGGAATAGAAAACTTCCCAGACAATATTCAGACGTTTGAATATCACGCTTCAGACGTCTGAATGAAGGGTTCAGGGCATTCCCTGAACCTAGGCCAGAAATGGCCAAACGAATATCGAAAACGATCGAACGAGTAAATGGCGATGACTAAGGAATTACGTCGAACGACAACCCAGCCTAAACGGCTCTTCGATACGCCTCAAATGTCAATGTCCAAATATCCATAATAGGATTTTCCTAAATTGGACCAAACACCAAAAATTGGAATATACACCAATTCAACCCAAACCAAAATCAATTGCACACGAATAAGTGTTAGGAATTCATACATAACAATCGAAGATAATTATAGACAAAGATGTGAGATAAAAATCTCACCTTTTTACCAAAATCAAACAAGAAGAAGCTTGAAAGAAAATGGAGAATCAACATCTCTTCAACACAACCCAATTGAGCTTGAATCTAAGCTCAAAACAAGAACATTCCCGAAATTAGGTTTAGGAATTTCTGAAATTAGTAAGAGAATAAGTTGGAGAAGAAGGAGAGAAGCTTACCAATGGGTTCTTCTTGAGTTTGGAGCTAGGAATTTGATTTGCAAGAGAAACTAGGGTTTTGGAGTTTTAATTTCCAATCTCTCACACCATTAATACTCTAAAAACTGAAATGAGAAGAGAATGAGGGTGAGTGGGGAAGAGTGGCTCAGATTTGAGCATAAGTTAACATAGGGCTGAGCCCAAACCAAACCCAAAGTGAAAAGTAGCAAAAATCAACTTTCTCCAAACATCTCGAAGCTTATACTCAAAAAGGTCGCAAACGGCATTTTAAACTCAATGGAAGTGGTCCCGAGTCCTAATTCGACCGTGTGCAAAAAAGTAGCTTTTCGGACTAAAATCCGACTAATGATGAAATATTTAAATAAAATATTTAAATATAAAATCGATAAATATGCGGGTTGTACAGACTCCCCTCCTTAAAGAAATTGCGTCCTCGCAATATTACAAGAAGAAGATATATAGTAACAACCATAAAAGCATATTCAACACAAAAGAAGTTTGAAATAAGAAGTTCACCTCAAAGAGCACGAGAAAGTAAGTCCGGATGTGTTCGCTCGATGTACTCTCTAGATTCCCAAGAACAATCCTTAGGATTTGAAGACCATTGAACTTTAACAAGCGGAACATTTTTATTTCGAAGTCGTTTGACTTCCGAAGCAATGATACGAATAGGATGTTGCTCATAAGTTAAATTAGGCGAAACTTCAATCTCTTCCACAACACCGGGCTCAAGAACAGAATCGGAATCTCGAAGACATTTCCGAAGTTGAGAAACGTGAAACACGTCATGCATAGCAGAAAACTGAGCCGGTAATAAAAGGCGATAAGCCATGGAACCAATACGTTCGGTGATAGGAAATGGCCCAATATATCGAGGCGCTAGTTTTCCCGATCGACTGAAACGTACAACACCTTTCATAGGTGAAACACGAATGAACACAAGATCTCCCACAGAAAATTCTAATTTCCTTCTCCGGTTATCGGCATAGGATTTTTGTCTACTCTGGGCTTCTTTCATCCTATGTCGAATAAGTTCAATTTTCTCTGTGGAATCACGAATAAAATCTGGACCTAAAACCAGCTTCTCACCGGCCTCAAGCCAACAAGAAGGAGATCGGCATGGCCTTCCATAGAGTGCCTCAAAAGGTGCCATACCAATACTAGATTGGAAGATATTATTATAAGAAAATTCAACAAGAGAAATATGATCTTCCCAACTTCCACCGAAATCAAGCACACAAGCACGAAGAAGATCTTCAAGAGTTTGATTAACACGCTCGGTTTGTCCATCGGACTGGGGGTGATAAGCGGTGCTAAAATTAAGCTTCGTTCCTAAATCTTTTTGAAGACTCTTCCAAAATCCACTAGTAAACAATGGATCACGATCACTAACTATAGAAGTAGGAACTCCATGTAATTTAACAATCTCTTTGATAAAGAGTTTGGCCAAAAGAGGAACGGTTCGGTTAGACCGAACGGGAATAAAGTGGACGGATTTAGTAAGTCTATCAACGATCACCCATAAGCTATCATGACCCGAACGAGAACGGGGAAGGTCATCTATAAAATCCATGGAAATTTGGTCCCACTTCCAAATTGGAATTTCTAAAGGTTGCAATAACCCACCGGGCCTTTGATGTTCGGCCTTAACAAGTTGGCAAGTCATTCAACACTTAACAAAGTTAGCAATATCGAGTTTCATTCCCTCCCAATAATAAAGTCGCTTCATATCCGCGTACATTTTACTACTACCGGGATGAATGGTAAATTTAGAACGATGAGAATCTTCTAAAATATCTTTACGAAGATCACCAATATTTGGCACGACAAGTCTACCAAATTTTCGAATGCCGCCACGAGAATCGATATCAAAGTCTTTTAATCCTTCAATATCAATTTTATCCCTAATATTTTGGCCAAGAAGAGCCAATTCAGGATCTAACCCTTGAGCTTCAAGAATGCGGTCTAAAAGAGAAGGATGAGCCTCAAGGCTACATAAAGCAAGAGATGAACATAAATCAGGAACACGCTCTCGAATCTCACATGTGGATAAGATCTCGAGATCGTTCCATTCGGGTATCATCATAGAAACAACAGCTTGTTGTTTACGGCTAAGAGCATCGGCGACACGATTACCCTTACCGGGAGTATAAAGAATATCAAGATCATATGGTGCAAGAAATTCGAGCCAACACTGTTGACGCAAATTAAGTTCCTTTTGAGAGAATAAATACTTCAAGGACTTATGATCGGTATATAGAACAAATTTCTCTCCTAAAAGATAATGACGCCAAATCCAAAGAGCAAAAACAATAGCCGTGAGCTCTAAATCATGAGTGGCATATCTAGTCTCAGCAGGCTTTAATTGCCTAGAAGCATAAGAAATAACACGTTCTTTTTGCATAAGAACGGCACCCAAACCAATGCGACTAGCATCGGTATAAACAACGAAATCTTGATTCCCATCGGGAATAACAAGAATAGGAGCATCAGCAAGAAGTTCTTTTAATTTCTGAAAAGAAGCTTCACATTTGTCCGACCAAATGTATTTAACACCTTTCTTCGTTAAGCTAGTGAGAGGCACGGCAATCTTAGAAAAGTCTTTGATAAAACGACGGTAATAGCCCGCCAAGCCGAGAAAACTACGAATCTCTGTCACACTCTCCGGTCTCTTCCAATCTTGAATCGCTTCAATCTTTGAAGGATCCACGGAAATTCCGGATTCGAAAATAATATGACCGAGAAACTTCACACGAGATTGCCAAAAGTGGCATTTAGAAAATTTTGCCTTTAATTGATTACTCCTAAGAGTTTTCAACACAATCCGAAAATGTTTTTCATGCTCCTCCTCGGTTTTAGAATACACAAGAATATCATCAATAAAGATGAGAACAGACCGGTCGAGAAAGTCTTTAAAAACTCGATTCATTAAGTCAACGAAATAAGCCGGGGCATTCGTTAACCCAAATGGCATAACAAGCCATTCATAAGATCCATATCGAGTACGGAACGATGTCAAAGGAATGATATCCTCTGCAATACGAAGCTGATGAAAACCGGTAGCCAAGTCCAATTGTGAAAAGACTCTAGCACCACTAAGTTGATCGAATAGATCATCAATCCGAGGTAAAGGATATTTATTTTTGATAGTAAGATCATTAAGCTTGCGGTAGTCAACGCAAAGCCTAAGTGTACCATCGGATTTCTTCACAAAAATAGCTGAAGCTCCCCAAGGCGAGGAACTAGAGCGAATAAATTGCTTCGTTTCCAATTCAGATAATTGTTTACGCATCTCCTCGTTTTCTTTATTGGACATACGATAAGGAGGACGAGTGATAGGTTGAGCTCCAGGAATAAGATTAATTCTGAACTCAATTGCTCGCTTAGGTGGTAATCCTAAAACGGGCTCGAATATGTCGGAAAATTCACAAACGACGTGAATAAGAGAAATAATATCACCCTCATCATCATCATCGTCATCACGAGGATTTAAAGAATATAAAGATGCAACCAAAGCAGAATCTGAATCTTTAAGAATAACAGAAACCTGATTAACAGATTGAGGATGTCGAAGATGAATAGTCCGCTCAGGACATAGGATATGAGCTTCATAACGGTTAAGCCAATCCATTTCCAAAATCATTTCAAAGCCTAAATAACGCATGACATGCAAATCGGCTCGAAAAGAAAAATCACACAAAATAATCTCGACATCTTTACACAATAAACTGATTGTTGCGGATCCACCAACCGAATTCGCAATTCTCAAAGAAGTCATTAAACACAAAACATACAAAGAAAAGGTATCAACAAGTTCTTTTGATATAAAAGAATGGGACGCACCCGTATCAAAAAGAACTCGAATAGGATGATCACGAAATAAAATAATTCCATCTAGAATAGAATGAGAAATACCTTGGCCATGAGATGTGTTGCCAGGGGCTTGAGCAACATTAAGCTTTCCCTCCTTTTTGCCCTGAAGCTTGGGGCATGAAGATATAACATGACCGGGAACTTTGCAGTAACGACAAGAAAGAGACTTTGGACACTTGTTCGCGTAATGGTCCTTCGAACCACAATTATAGCATTCCCCACGACCAAAGGAAGAAGCCTTTGCCGCGGAGGTTGCTTGCTTCCCTTTCTTACTGGGATAAGGACCTTTAAATTTGTTTGGCCTCTTTTTGTTGTTGAAGTTTGGTTTATCTCCCACCACTTCAACATCACCCTCCCTATCCGCCTCTTCAAGACGAAGAGCGATATCAACGAGTTGGTCGAAAAAAACTTCTAGTTTTAGAAGTAATGGCTTCTTGAGACTTTTGTTTAAGCCATAGACGAATCTCTAATTCTTCTTAAGAGGGGTGTTGATGTATTCAACCCCATATTTGGAAAGCGACTCGAAGGAGGCGACGTAATCAGTCACGGATGACTCACCTTGAACAAGGTCTATAAATCGTCGAGCCAATGTCACTTTTTCTACTTCTGGTACGAATTTTAACTCGAAGCGTTCTCGGAATTTCTCCCAGGTGAAATCCGCTTCATTAATCTCCGAAATAAGAAGCTCAAACCAGTCAAATGCTCTTTCTCGGAGCATACTAGAGGCCACCTGAACTCGGTGAAGGTCAATAAGATTCATGCGAGAAAAGATTCGATCGCATGACCTTAGCCAAGCCTGTACTTCAATAATAGTTTCGGAACCTTTAAATGGCTCCCCACCCAAATTAGTGTAATCGCTGCACAAGCGTGCAAATCCCGACTTTGGGTGAGTAGGTTCCGGGTTAGCTCCAGCTGCTTGAGCATTTGTCACTAAATCAAGAAGCTGTTGAGCAGTCATAAAAACTCCATCCTGGGGTGGAGTGCTAGACGGTACGGCTCTAGGGCGGCCTGGTCTAGACATTTCTCTCCCTTAAGAAAGAAAGAAGAAGAAGAAAAAGGTTATTTACCAAATTGAATATCAAGCAATCTTGATAGGCAAAACAAGGAATCATAAAAGAAAATAGGATAAGACGGTACGTAGACCCGAATAAGATCCTAAAGCATGACTCCTAAGATAGACTTAGGACGATGATCCTTGTTAAGTTATTCTACATTGTTCCTAAGTTTGGCTCTGATACCAAGCTGTGACGCCCCACCTCTATACCCACGCTAGCCAAGAAAATTACGGTGAATGCTGTCGACTAGCATGGAGAATAAGGCTGTTGAGGAGCGACCATCCGTGTAATTTCTTTGCGCGAGCACCGATATGTCGGATAATATAACATGCATTCTATTTCAAGAGGAAATCCGACATACCGACACAAACTCAAAGCTACTACACGGTGGCTATATAAATCCTTCGGAAAACAAATATAGAAATAAGCATAACACAAATCAGTCACAGACAATTCATATCACAAAGGCGGAATAAGATATGAATATTACACTAGAAAGTGTACATCAGAGTAGTGGTCTAAAAAGATCCACAATATCACAAAAGAATAGTTACACGAACTACACAAAAGAATAAGTATACATTAAGGAGTCTATATCTCAAATGTATACAACAAAATAACTACTAATCTAAGTAGTTAACCCAAAAGTCAAGGAGTTAATCCCGGATGAGAAGTCAAGCAAAAGCACCTGTAACATCTCGGTCTGACCCGAGTATTATTTAATAAGAAAATAATAAACGGATCAGTCTAACTATAAATATCAGATGAAACGATATAGAATAAGAGATATGACTAAACACATAATAATCACAATGCCAAGTTGTGATATATAAATATATACACTTAGTTGATAATCATCAAGAGATTAATCAATGTCACCAAATCTACACAAGAATCAAAGAAACGTCATACTCCTTATTTCGTTCACCATACCATAAATATTGACGATAATATCAATGTCAATCACAAAAGTCAATGACACACAAATTCCAGAAGACTACACAAGAAATCCAGAAATCACTAAAGTCAATGACACACAAATTCACCAATGCACAAATATTGATAAAACTTATCAATGGAAATCACGAAAATTGGTGAAACACAAATTCTAGGAATCTACACAAGAAATCCAGAAATCATAAAGGGGGGAAGGCCTATCACAAACGGGAGCATAAAGCCCACCAACACGTGTATCACAAACGGAACGCTAATTCCATGGTCGCTAACCATCACAAATTGAGCCGAAGCTCCACAAACTGCCCGAAGACCATGGGTTGCTACCCCACCAAATTGAGTCGAAACTCCACAAAACGGGGTTTAGTCTCCCTCGCAGACAAAGAGACATAGCACATTGCTAGTCTAAATCACAAAGATGATCGTCATGATCAACAAGAAGTGTCGATTACAGTAAGCTAGTAAATATATGAGCTTAGCATCATGTCCCATAACCACTAGCTTAACTTAAATATTTACGAATAAATTGTAGATCTCCACTAGAAAATGGCCAAACGAATATCGAAAACGATCGAACGAGTAAATGGCGATGACTAAGGAATTACGTCGAACGACAACCCAGCCTAAACGGCTCTTCGATACGCCTCAAATATCAATGTCCAAATATCCATAATAGGATTTTCATAAATTGGACCAAACACCAAAATTTGGAATATACACCAATTCAACCCAAACCAAAATCAATTGCACACGAATAAGTGTTAGGAATTCATACCTAACAATCGAAGATAATTATAGACAAAGATGTGAGATAAAAATCTCACCTTTTTACCAAAATCAAACAAGAAGAAGCTTGAAAGCAAATGGAGAATCAACCTTCAACACAACCAATTGAGCTTGAATCTAAGCTCAAAACAAGAACATTCCCGAAATTAGGTTTAGGAATTTCTGAAATTGGTAAGAGAATAAGTTGGAGAAGAAGGAGAGAAGCTTACCAATGAGTTCTTCTTGAGTTTGGAGCTTGGAATTTGATTTGCAAGAGAAACTAGGGTTTTGGAGTTTTAATTTCCAATTTCTCACACCATTAATACTCTAAAAACTGAAATGAGAAGAGAATGAGGGTGAGTGGGGAAGAGTGGCTCAGATTTGAGCATAAGTTAACATAGGGCTGAGCCCAAACCAAACCCAAAGTGAAAAGTACCAAAAATCAACTTTCTCCAAACATATCGAAGCTTATACTCAAAAAGGTCGCAAACGGCATTTTAAACTCAATGGGAGTGGTCCCGAGTCCTAATTCGACCGTATGCAAAAAGTAGCTTTTCGGACTAAAATCCGACTAATGATGAAATATTTAAATAAAATATTTAAATATAAAATCGATAAATATGCGGGTTGTTACAATAGAGCTGACAACAGAATTTTACGAGAACAAATCCAAATCAGATTGACATAAATTGAAAATATAACATTATTATTTTCTTATTAAATTAATACTTCTTTTTAAGTCAAATATCAAAACAAAATACGTATGTAAGAAAAATCATTGGTTTGTATTAAACACATGTGTTAAAATCAAATATAATAAAATTTGAAATAAATGCTGTAACTTTTATATAGAAATATACATAAACATATACAAGTTTAAAGAAAAATGATGAGACCACTTTTCAAAATAACTTTATATATTACTGTAACAAAGAAAGCTACAAACGCAAACATAACAGTTTTATTATTTTATATAAAATAATATAACATATGTAACAACCCGATATTTTCAACCATTCGCATTCGCACAAGTCGGACTTGAATTGCTCAAAATACCGCGTTGTAAATAAATTTGGCAAACCTCAGAATATACAGTAAATAGATAATCACAGATCACAGACACAGAGTATTTAATAATGCAGCGGAATTTAAAAGAGATAGTAGTTCATGAAGCTACTATATATAAATAAGATACATCAGAGTTAAACAAGATACAACAAGAAGTAACAAGATACATCAGGTACAAATCAGAATACATCACTGAGATCACTGGATACAGAAATTAAAATAGATGGCTGGATCTTCAAGGAAAGCTCCAACTCCGAAGGTGAATCTTGAATGCTAACTCACTCAATCTGACTCGAGCGTAAAGCAAAATACGAAACACTCGAGTCAGGACATAAATACTTATGAACTGTAAATCAACTCAAGTGAACAGTAACAAAAATGCATCAGTAACTTAAAGGATGCTTGGGATCGCCCATCCTTTAAGGATCCGTTAAACTATTTACTATGTAGTAATATTGCGCTATTATAATAATGTCTACAGTAAAATAAACTTACTTTTAAATAGCGTTCCGGGCTACCCATATCACCCTTCACACATAATAGTCCCAGTAGTCCATCCAATATCATGCCATCTCCACTCCGGGTGACTGTCAGAGGATACCACACGGGCTACGGGAGAAAAACAAACTCGTAGTAAAGGCTCGGTATGGTAGGTGACACGGCACACAAGGCAATGCCAGGGTAGATATACCAATTACGCACACGGGCTGGTGGTAACGCAGCAGCCACATACGCCCACCTCGGAACACACTCCCATATCAAAATCGGAGGATGGCCATCTAATCAATCACCAGTAAGAGTATAGTATCGAAGGAATGTGTCCGACCAGAGGTGCTACCTCCTTTGGCCCGAGATCGCTCCTGTTTTAGCCACCTTATGCCAACTCACGGGAGTTGGGTCCACGTAATATACCTCAAGAACGTCGCCACCATCCTACTTCATTCTGGAATCTCCACCGCGTACACGGTTGTTAAAGTGGTTTTCGGAGTTGGCAGAGAGTATGACAACTTCCGATCCCGGTCTCTTTAACAACCAAACGTTATTATAACGCCGTGGTCATTTCAAAATAGTTTAAACTTCAAAAAGATCAAATCATTTCATTTCAAACTATATTTCTTTCAAAATAGTTTATACTTGGAAACCAAAACCATTTTTATTTCAAAACTATTTATTCAATCAAAGTAGTTTATACTTCGAAACCAAAATCATTTTTATTTCAAAAATACTTATTCAATCAAAATAGTTTATACTTCGAAACCAAAATCATTTTCATTTCAAAACTATTTATTCAATCAAAATAGTTTATACTTCGAAACCAAAAACATTTCAAAACTATATTCAAATCAAATAGTTTATCATTTCCATTTCAAACATATATTCACCTTTAAAAAATTCATAATACTTTCAAAGTATAACTTTTCCGAAACCAAAATACTTGAAATCATTACACTTTGAAAATCATAACGTTCCGAAATCATACATTTGAAATCAATCTTTTAATTCTTTACACTTTACAAATTTATTCCATTAAACCAAAATTTCAAATTTCAAATTTCCAATTTAATTCAATTCAAACAGTCAGTTTCAATTCATTTTAGTTTTCTAACAAAACATTTCAAATCTTACAAATTTCAAATATAGATTTGATCTACAAAATAAACAATCTAATTTTAATATATTTCCAAACTTTAATATCCCACATTTCAAAACTAAACTTTATAATTCCATATATTCATATCTCAAATCTAATTTCATTATTATTTAATTTGGAAATATTCATTCATTTCATAAATCCAATATTATTTAACTAAACTTAAATTACAATTAAACCAAATACTTTTTCATACAAATATAAACTTCAAATATTCCTTTATCAAATAGATCAAAATCAAATATTATTTCACGTTCATATTCTTTATTAAAATAAAGATCAAATCATTTCCAAACCATTTCAAAATCATTAAAATATTACATCCTTTCAAAACTTCATAAGTAAATCATTATTTGAATTCAAATCTAAATATTCAAATTTAAATATCATTTGAAAATCAAATATGTCATTCATTTATTATTTCAAACATTATTACAAAAATACATTTCAAAATTCCATTCAAAATTCATTTATCTCATTACATCTCATTCCGTTTAACACATAACTAAGTAAACTTTATTTAAATTCAAATTCAATTTAAATTCCTTAAAAATTCAAATTTAAATATTCAAAACTTCTAAAATTTTACAAATAATCCATTTCAAAAGTTAAATTAATTAACACTTTAAAATATAACACAACAGTGCTAAAATCTATAACATTTCAAAACATTGCAAATTATAGCAACGACAGCATTTATAAAGTGCTATCGTAGCTTATAGTTTCCAAAATGGTTTAGTGCAAGAATAACGACGTTTATAAAATGTCGTAATAGATATTTAGTTATTTCAAACATTGTTAGATTCAAAACAATAGCATTTAAAAATGCTGTCAAAAGACTACAGCATTTTGGAAATGCTATAAAATTCCAGATTTCATTTTAGCTTTTCAAAAATAATAGTAAAACTCCAATTTTTTTCATTATAACTTGAAAATCATATTTCTAGACTTCAAAATTTCACATTTAAAATCATTTTAACATATGATTTAACACAATAAAATTTTAAGATCAAATATTCAATTTAAAAACTCCATTCATTTATTAAGTCAAAATTCACTTTTTATTAACTTATAAATTTAATAAAACTTAACATTTACTTCAAATATCATTTCAAAACTTTAAATTTAATTTCCATTATTTATTTACATTTTAAAATAAAATTTAAAGTCAAAAATCACAATTACTTCAAATTTACGTACTTAAATTCACAATTTCAAGACTTAATATTTAATTTTCTTAAAACCATAAAACATATATTTTTAAATCAAAATTTCATACTTTTAAAAATACACATTTTAATAAAAATCATATAAAAATATACCACGGGATCTGTATATAATTTTCTAACCTAGGTCAAGTGATACAGATATATATCATTTCAATCCGCAGTTTACAAAGAAAACCCGGGTTCTATCATTTCAAACCCGCAATCCCAAGTCAAATAAAATACAATAAAAATCGCTCAGGCCTATCATTTCAGCCCATAACGATTTTTTCCTATTCTAAAGTTCGTTCGGGTATGTATCATTTCAACCCATAGTGATTCTATTCTAACAGGGAACTTGCAGTGTGAATATATGCATATATCATATGTCAGGTGATAATTAACAGTTTTAACATGGTAATAACATGGCATGGCATATCATATGATCATCATTAACTTGCATAACATTTTATATTACTAAACACTTGTCATCAATTCACTATTTCATAAGTATAAATGTCAGAGTGAGAAAGACTCACTTTTTCAAGCTGAAGACCACTACGACACACAAAACGATTCCAAAGGCTTGACAAGCACGATACAGCACGACTAGTGATTCAAATGAGTGGAGAGAGCCAATACATCATCTTGTAAACAACCAAAAACAAGACAATATAACATATGAATATTCAACACAAAATTATATAGAAACAAGTTGAAATACAAGGCAATAAAGACAAGACCTTGTCTTTACCATTCAAATGCATAGCCTAGGTGGAGCATACATTCAGCCATGATCAGGTTTAGATCGGGTATGGCATCCATAAAGCACGGCTAGAAGGAATATAAAAGGTAGGGTTTGCAACATGAAGCATATCAATGGACAAGGCAAAATAGGTGAAGTTTTTGGTGCATTTTGGTTCGGCTATGACCCCATATAGGCTCGGCCATGGGGTCTTCATGTTAGTTCAGATCTGGATAGCAGTGAAAGGGCAGCCAAAGGTGAAGTAGATGAAGGTGGTGGTGGCTAAGGGGTGGCCAAAAGCAACTACGAAGGCAATAGTGGAGTACAGGCTTGGCTAGCATTGTTTTGTTGAAGTGCTTTGCAAATTTGAGGTGGTAGCTTCATCTAATGGTCATGGCCAGAGGTGGTGGTCAGAGGAGAGGGGTTGGTGCTGCTGTAGATGGTGGAGAGTATGGTGGTGATGGTGGGTGGTAGGGGCCAAGCAAAGTTGAAGAGAGATCTAGGCAAAACAATGAAAATAGGAAGGAAAAGTAGAAGAAGAAGACCATGAACTTTGCCATTTTTTTTCTCAAATTGAAATGCCGTGAGTTTAGGTGAAGAATGATGTTTTCTCACGTGAATTTTGATGGGAGATACACGGCTAAGCAAGAAAAAGGTACGGCTAAAAGAAAGAAGAGGAAAAGACAAAAGCAAATGAAAAGACAAGGATATGAAAAGACTAGAAAATGAAAGGACTTTGCCTCTTTATTTTCTATTTTCTTTTTATATTTTAAATACATGTAAAATATGTATAAATACAGAAAAAATACAAAAATATAGTAAATAAACAAAAATAAATAAATAAATATTAATTAAATATAATTAAATTATGAAAATAACAAAGAAAATGTAAATTAGGCTTGAAAATTTGAAAATAAATGAAATGAACTTTGGAAAAATTGTATGTACATGAAAAATATTTATAATAAAGATCAAAACATAAAAATAAGATGCATACATAAAAATGAATAAATAAATTTTAATTAAATATAATTTAAATAAATAAAATAACAGAAAAATGGAAACTAGGCTTTAAAAATAGAAAATAAATTCAATAAGCTTTGGAAAAATTCAAACATCACTTTAAAAATGTTTATAAGGTAAGAATATATGTAACATAACATATAATACAAATTAGAATAAGATATGGCAATTAAAAAGATTATTTATATAATTTAAAATGAACAATATTGTTAAATAAAACAATTTACACCCAATTTTGTAAAAAGCATAACTTTCACAATATTATTCGGATTTCAACGAAACGAAAAGAAGTGTTCTTGAAATTTTATTTACTTTCATAACAAAAGATAAAATTCAAATTTTCAAACTTTTAAAATTTAAATTTAAAAGTCAAAGTTTGACCAAATTGACCAAAATTCACATTTTTCGGAAATATTCAATTTATGCATGTTTGAAATTCTAATCCACATAAAAATCAACATTTATATTTCAAATAACAAATTATATTCATTTTAAAAAATAAAATAAAGTTTATTTAAATTAGGAATTTAAATTTAAATAATTAAAATATACAATTACAATAATCAGAAAATACAGGGTTGTTACACTCCCCTCCACTCAAAACTTTTCGTCCTCGAAAAGGAATGAGGTACGGGAAAGCACAGAAAAAGATAAAATGAAATAGTATTAAGACAAGATGAAAAGAAGATTAAAATTATACCTGATAACTGTTACTATCGGTAAGTTTAACAATGTGGAGATGATCTTTCCAAGATCTTCAAGAATCAATAACACAAGCACGAGAAAAAAAATCATTTAGAATCGGATTCACCCTTCCCGTTTGACCGACGGTCTGTGGATGGCAAGCAGTGCTCAAATCCAAAGATGAGTACCAAAGGTTATTAAAGATTATAGAAAGATTTCTAAACAGACTGGTATAAGCAATAGCCTCCCATTCTGTAGCAAGATGAGGGAAATTAGGACAACCAAAAGATAGTTTGAAAAACAAAATAAGATAATAAATTTGAAACCATGAAAATTTCAACTTAAATTGATTATAAATCTTACATAAGTCAAATAAATCTAAACTATCTCTAATTTCATTATCTTATCATCCAATTATCTTAAATTAACAATTTCAAAAATCATGGATTTGAAAAAAAATCATTTATTATATTCAAAATGTACTTAACAAAATTTAATTCTTCCTTGTTCCTAGTTAAAATTTTTAATTTATTCCTCTCAATATATTTTATCACCTATGTTACATATATTTATAATTATTATAACTGCTTTATCTTATTCTTAGTTCCTTTATCATCATTTTATATTATAAATTATTCCATTACCCCTTTTTCTATTTACCTCTGTTAATCTTTTTGTAACTAAAATTTAAGTGTATAACATTTATTATAATCACTCAAATTTTATTTATAAAATCTTTTTTTTATATTGTATATTATTCAATTACATATTCAACTTCTGAAAATTAAGGTAAGTTATATTGGAATGAAATTGTGTATTATACAAATAAAACTTTCTAATTCAATTATTTCAAGCTTGAATATTTATCCAAATCTTGAAATTATACTTAGAAATTATCTTTGAAGATAAAATTTAGGAATTAAATTTCCGATAAATTCCAAACTATTTAGAGATAAATAAATGCTCATATACTATATATATCCATTCAAATTTAAATCATATATCAGCATATGTTATAAATCCAGTCTTATTTTAGAAATTAAAATCAATTAAATTTTCCCAAACAAAACTGTAGCAAGACTACAGGATGGTCTCTTCACTTGAAACTCGAAAATGAATGTCGATGATGCTGCAGTCATCACCGAAATTATTTTCCAGCGACAAAGAGAAGAGCACTAAATTTAAATTTAAAATTCTTTGGAAACAAATTTCTATCCGAAAATACTTTAAATAATATATCCTTTAAAACTTTAAACACAAAGTTTGAAATCCATCGGAAATTAAATTCTCAAATTCTTGTTTTACATTCATTTTAAATTTCTAAATAAATTTATAACCATATTTTATAGTTCAATTAGATATATGAAACAATAGAAAATGATATGTAAAATCAAATATTATTTCTTAACAACCAATTCAAATAAAATCCAGATAAAGATTTATAATATAGTTACAAAATTTATTTCACAAAATTTATTTCATTACTAAATTTTAAAAACATATTGTGTCAGTTTGCTCTGTTCAAGTGTTTTGGAAATCTTATCGATAGTGTTGATCAGACGAATCGATTAGAAACCCAAATCAACATCAACAACTCAAACAACACAATATATAAAACATTTTAAATATTACTTTACAAATACACTTCAAGAATAATTTGAAGATAAGTTGGAAACAAAGATGAGATGATTAAATAACAAAATAGGGAGATGGATGAGTTTATATAAATCACGGGCAACCTTAACCGGGTCAACCGTGACTTAAAGAATAAGACCGATGTGGATTTCTTGGGTAAATCAACATTCGATCTCAAGATGTAGAGTTCGAAATTATAAGAGATACTAGCATCTAAACCGAGGATATAGAATCTCTGGTGAATCGATGCTGTTGTAAAGGAGTTTTCACCCCTTTACAAGAAAATTAGAATACTGGTGAGACCGCCAATTCACTATAAAGATCATTCGAAGTGGAGTTATGGGATACTCCGAAATCAAATGAAGATGAATAGTGGGGAATAAGAATGGATTTTGGAACCGCATGGAACGTTCCAAAATTCCAAGGAATCGAGTCAAAAGAAAGAGATTCAACTCGAATGAAAGTGATTCAGTAAATACATCTACTCTATATGCCGAGTTTTGCCCAGAGCTACTAAAGCTTTGATACCAACTGTAATAACCCGATATTTTCAACCATTCGCATCCGCACAAGTCGGACTTGAATTGCTCAAAATACCGCGTTGTAAATAAATTTGGCAAACCTCAGAATATACAGTAAATACATAATCACAGATCACAGACACAAAGTATTTAATAATGCAGCGGAATTTAAAAGAGATAGTAGTTCATGAAGCTACTATATAAAAATAAGATACATCAGAGTTAAACAGGTACAAATCAGAATACATCACTGAGATCACTGGATACAGAAATTAAAATAGATGGCTGGATCTTCAAGGAAAGCTCCAACTCCGAAGGTGAATCTTGAATGCTAACTCACTCAATCTGACTCGAGCGTAAAGCAAAATACGAAACACTCGAGTCAGGACATAAATACTTATGAACTGTAAATCAACTCAAGTGAACAGTAACAAAAATGCATCAGTAACTTAAAGGATGCTTGGGATCGCCCATCCTTTAAGGATCCGTTAAACTATTTACTATGTAGTAATATTGCGCTATTATAATAATGTCTACAGTAAAATAAACTTACTTTTAAATAGCGTTCCGGGCTACCCATATCACCCTTCACACATAATAGTCCCAGTAGTCCATCCAATATCATGCCATCTCCACTCCGGGTGACTGTCAGAGGATACCACACGGGCTACGGGAGAAAAACAAACTCGTAGTAAAGGCTCGGTATGGTAGGTGACACGGCACACAAGGCAATGCCAGGGTAGATATACCAATTACGCACACGGGCTGGTGGTAACGCAGCAGCCACATACGCCCACCTCGGAACACACTCCCATATCAAAATCGGAGGATGGCCATCTAATCAATCACCAGTAAGAGTATAGTATCGAAGGAATGTGTCCGACCAGAGGTGCTACCTCCTTTGGCCCGAGATCGCTCCTGTTTTAGCCACCTTATGCCAACTCACGGGAGTTGGGTCCACGTAATATACCTCAAGAACGTCGCCACCATCCTACTTCATTCTGGAATCTCCACCGCGTACACGGTTGTTAAAGTGGTTTTCGGAGTTGGCAGAGAGTATGACAACTTCCGATCCCGGTCTCTTTAACAACCAAACGTTATTATAACGCCGTGGTCATTTCAAAATAGTTTAAACTTCAAAAAGATCAAATCATTTCATTTCAAACTATATTTCTTTCAAAATAGTTTATACTTGGAAACCAAAACCATTTTTATTTCAAAACTATTTATTCAATCAAAGTAGTTTATACTTCGAAACCAAAATCATTTTTATTTCAAAAATACTTATTCAATCAAAATAGTTTATACTTCGAAACCAAAATCATTTTCATTTCAAAACTATTTATTCAATCAAAATAGTTTATACTTCGAAACCAAAAACATTTCAAAACTATATTCAAATCAAATAGTTTATCATTTCCATTTCAAACATATATTCACCTTTAAAAAATTCATAATACTTTCAAAGTATAACTTTTCCGAAACCAAAATACTTGAAATCATTACACTTTGAAAATCATAACGTTCCGAAATCATACATTTGAAATCAATCTTTTAATTCTTTACACTTTACAAATTTATTCCATTAAACCAAAATTTCAAATTTCAAATTTCCAATTTAATTCAATTCAAACCGTCAGTTTCAATTCATTTTAGTTTTCTAACAAAACATTTCAAATCTTACAAATTTCAAATATAGATTTGATCTACAAAATAAACAATCTAATTTTAATATATTTCCAAACTTTAATATCCCACATTTCAAAACTAAACTTTATAATTCCATATATTCATATCTCAAATCTAATTTCATTATTATTTAATTTGGAAATATTCATTCATTTCATAAATCCAATATTATTTAACTAAACTTAAATTACAATTAAACCAAATACTTTTTCATACAAATATAAACTTCAAATATTCCTTTATCAAATAGATCAAAATCAAATATTATTTCACGTTCATATTCTTTATTAAAATAAAGATCAAATCATTTCCAAACCATTTCAAAATCATTAAAATATTACATCCTTTCAAAACTTCATAAGTAAATCATTATTTGAATTCAAATCTAAATATTCAAATTTAAATATCATTTGAAAATCAAATATGTCATTCATTTATTATTTCAAACATTATTACAAAAATACATTTCAAAATTCCATTCAAAATTCATTTATCTCATTACATCTCATTCCGTTTAACACATAACTAAGTAAACTTTATTTAAATTCAAATTCAATTTAAATTCCTTAAAAATTCAAATTTAAATATTCAAAACTTCTAAAATTTTACAAATAATCCATTTCAAAAGTTAAATTAATTAACACTTTAAAATATAACACAACAGTGTTAAAATCTATAACATTTCAAAACATTGTCAAATTATAGCAACGACAGCATTTATAAAGTGCTATCGTAGCTTATAGTTTCCAAAATGGTTTAGTTCAAGAATAACGACGTTTATAAAATGTCGTAATAGATATTTAGTTATTTCAAACATTGTTAGATTCAAAACAATAGCATTTAAAAATGCTGTCAAAAGACTACAGCATTTTGGAAATGCTATAAAATTCCAGATTTCATTTTATCTTTTCAAAAATAATAGTAAAACTCCAATTTTTTTCATTATAACTTGAAAATCATATTTCTAGACTTCAAAATTTCACATTTAAAATCATTTTAACATATGATTTAACACAATAAAATTTTAAGATCAAATATTCAATTTAAAAACTCCATTCATTTATTAAGTCAAAATTCACTTTTTATTAACTTATAAATTTAATAAAACTTAACATTTACTTCAAATATCATTTCAAAACTTTAAATTTAATTTCCATTATTAATTTACATTTTAAAATAAAATTTAAAGTCAAAAATCACAATTACTTCAAATTTACGTACTTAAATTCACAATTTCAAGACTTAATATTTAATTTTCTTAAAACCATAAAACATATATTTTTAAATCAAAATTTCATACTTTTAAAAATACACATTTTAATAAAAATCATATAAAAATATACCACGGGGTCTGTATATAATTTTCTAACCTAGGTCAAGTGATACGGATATATATCATTTCAATCCGCAGTTTACAAAGAAAACCCGGGTTCTATCATTTCAAACCCGCAATCCCAAGTCAAATAAAATACAATAAAAATCGCTCAGGCCTATCATTTCAGCCCATAACGATTTTTTCCTATTCTAAAGTTCGTTCGGGTATGTATCATTTCAACCCATAGTGATTCTATTCTAACAGGGAACTTGCAGTGTGAATATATGCATAAACAATATAAACAATGTCAATGTCACAATAATTTCATATATCAGATGTCAGGTGATAATTAACAGTTTTAACATGGTACTAACATGGCATAGCATATCATATGATCATCATTAACTTGCATAACATTTTATATTACTAAACACTTGTCATCAATTCACTATTTCATAAGTATAAATGTTAGAGTGAGAAAGACTCACTTTTTCAAGCTGAAGACCACTACGACACACAAAACGATTCCAAAGGCTTGACAAGCACGATACAGCACGACTAGTGATTCAAATGAGTGGAGAGAGCCAATACATCATCTTGTAAACAACCAAAAACAAGACAATATAACATATGAATATTCAACACAAAATTATATAGAAACAAGTTGAAATACAAGGCAATAAAGACAAGACCTTGTCTTTACCATTCAAATGCATAGCCTAAGTGGAGCATACATTCAGCCATGATCAGGTTTAGCTCGGGTATGGCATCCATAAAGCATGGCTAGAAGGAATATAAAAGGTAGGGTTTGCAACATGAAGCATATCAATGGACAAGGCAAAATAGGTGAAGTTTTTGGTGCATTTTGGTTCGGCTATGACCCCATATAGGCTCGGCCATGGGGTCTTCATGTTAGTTCAGATCTGGATAGCAGTGAAAGGGGCAGCCAAAGGTGAAGTAGATGAAGGTGGTGGTGGCTAAGGGGTGGCCAAAAGCAACTACGAAGGCAATAGTGGAGTACTGGCTTGGCTAGCACTGTTTTGTTGAAGTGCTTTGCAAATTTGAGGTGATAGCTTCATCTAATGGTCATGGCCAGAGGTGGCGGTCAGAGGAGAGGGGTTGGTGCTGCTGTAGATGGTGGAGAGTATGGTGGTGATGGTGGGTGGTAGGTGCCAAGCAAAGTTGAAGAGAGATCTAGGCAAAACAATGAAAATAGGAAGGAAAAGTAAAAGAAGAAGACCATGAACTTTGCCATTTTTTTTCTCAAATTGAAATGTCGTGAGTTTAAGTGAAGAATGATGTTTTCTCACGTGAATTTTGATGGGAGATACACGGCT
This sequence comes from Allium cepa, assembly GCA_030765085.1. Taxonomy (NCBI): domain Eukaryota; kingdom Viridiplantae; phylum Streptophyta; class Magnoliopsida; order Asparagales; family Amaryllidaceae; genus Allium; species Allium cepa. The sequence continues at coordinate 991,718,407 of CM060945.1, read as the reverse complement.
AAGCAAGAAAAAGGTACGGCTAAAAGAAAGAAGAGGAAAAGGCAAAAGCAAATGAAAAGACAAGGATATGAAAAGACTAGAAAATGAAAGGACTTTGCCTCTTTGTTTTCTATTTTCTTTCTAAATTTTAAATACATGTAAAATATGTATAAATACAGATAAAATACGAAAATATAGTAAATAAACAAAAATAAATAAATAAATATTAATTCAATATAATTAAATTACGAAAATAACAAAGAAAATGTAAATTAGGCTTGAAAATTTGAAAATAAATGAAATGAACTTTGGAAAAATTGTATGTACATGAAAAATATTTATAAATAAAGATCAAAACATAAAATAAGATGCATACATAAAAATGAATAAATAAATTTTAATTAAATATAATTTAAATAAAGAAAATAATAGAAAAATGGAAACTATGCTTTAAAAATAGAAAATAAATTCAATAAGCTTTGGAAAAATTCAAACATCACTTTAAAAATATTTAAAAGGTAAGAATATATGTAACATAACATATAATACAAATTAGAATAAGATATGGCAATTAAAAATATTATTTAAATAATTTAAAATAAACAATATTGTAAAATAAAACAATTTACACCCAATTTTGTAAAAAGCATAACTTTCACAATATTATTCGGATTTCAACGAAACGAAAAGCAGTGTTCTTGAAATTTTATTTACTTTCATAACAAAAGATAAAATTAAAATTTTCAAACTTTTAAAATTAAATTTAAAAGTCAAAGTTTGACCAAAATTCACATTTTCCGGAAATATTCAATTTATGCATGTTTGAAATTCTAATCCACATAAAAATCAACATTTATATTTCAAATAACAAATTATATTCATTTTAAAAAATAAAATAAAGTTTATTTAAATTAGGAATTTAAATTTAAATAATTAAAATATACAATTACAATAATCAGAAAATACAGGGTTGTTACAACATATGTAACAGAATTGTTAAATCCCAAGACTTTGTAAACCACGTACGTATATATTTTATAGGAATCAATACTATAAATCACTACAAACCAATGTATATATACTTAGAAATTTTATGGCTAAAGTATATAATTACACGTATACACAGTTGTAAACTTATGCATAAACGAATAATATAAAATCATACGTATACTATTAAAATTTGTAAGTAAGTAGGATATAAACAATTGAATCTCAAATAAACAGTACTTTATCCCTATATATATTACTGCAAATGAAATACAGTAATCTATATAATACTTAAAACAACATATAATATCAACTTATATACTATTATAATACAAAACATGTACATATATATTCTCTGTCCCATATGAAATATATATATACACAAACAAAAATCAGTTTAAAACATACAAAGAAAATATATCTTTGAACATAGAAAATTATACAATACTTTCATATAGATATGCCTTGTATTAATCGTAAACAGTTGAAAAAAAAATATAGAATATAGTTCTAAGTTATATATTACTCACCTGCTGCACTAAAAGAAGAGGAGGAGGAACAAAAGGTTAGAGATGGCATCAGGGAAGAAGGATGGTTTGCACGTCCTTCGGGTTGAAACAGGGTAAGAGGATGCAAAAGTTTTCAACAACATGAATTGGATCTGGGAAGATGAAAGCTAGATTATAAATATATACTTTATTTATTTGATAACGTGTAAGTACAGAAAAGGAATAGGTAAATAAATGATTCAAAGTGGAAAATGGAAGTGACAGACGCTATGATATCTAAAAAATTATTTCAAAGTAGCGTACGCCACAAATCAGATCAAAAGAAAATTTTAATAGGAACGGTTGTCCATTGATTTAGCAAAGTGTTTAAGGCAATAAAAAAACCGTTGCCAAATAAAGATAGGAAACGTATACCATAAATATAAAGTGATTTGAATAGTAACGGTCCCTCAGATTGAGCTGAATAATTAAAGCAAGAAATTTTTGTTTGTTTGGACAGTACGCAATGAGTTTGGAAAGGCAAGGATATTAAAATGGAAAAAGGAATGGCCAGAGAAATTTAAGCAAAGAAAAAACGTATGCATGTTTTGTACATTCATACTTCCAAAATGGTATGATGTGGCAACGGTCGAATTTCAGTAAAAGATAAAACAAATGTGAGAAATGAAATAAATAGGAATGAACCGCATTTTTCCAAAACGAAACGTATGCAACAAATCAGCAAATAAATAGAAACGTGTAGGGAGATGAGTGAGATAAATAGAAAATGTTAAAATATAAATAAATATAACATACATGAAAAGGACAACAGGATGATTTAGAAATTAATAAATGAGAAACGTATATCCCTATACGTTTTAGTTTCAAAAAGTACAGAAAATTTTATCAAAAGTTATAAAGAGTTAAAAGCATTGAAACGTGGTTTCCGCTGAAATTTATTTTATTCCCAACTGAGATGAGAGAGAAAGGGAAAGATTTCAAACAAATGAATATATTCCAAATGAATGTAATATAAACGGTCATGGTGTGGTTCATCAGAAAATTTAATGCAATTAATAATTGTGTGAGTTGTACGTTGATTTAAGGAAAAAAACAAAAGCAATTAATGGCTTGATTTAATAGTATGTTTCAAATTTGAAAAGAAAAGAGAGGTAAGGGTTGAAATTTTGATTTCAATTAAATGATCGCGTGAAGGAGCAAATAGCAGAAAGAGATAATGAAATATATGGTAGAAAAGAAATAAATGAAATGTGAACGGTTAGAATGTAAATTGAAACGGCAGAGAATTAAATATAAGGTGGAAAGGTGTGGCAACGCTCACCCATAGATTTAGCTAAAACCTTTAAAAGAAATTTAATATGGTATGAGTTGTACGGTTTCAAATTTGAAAAGTAGATAAATCCAAGTCACAAATTTCAGCACCGATGACGCACGTTTTTATTGTTTTCGCGTATCGCATCTCAAAATACAGAAATAAATATACCGTAGTGATCAGTACAAAAAGACGATCAAAATGGTACATAGATATTGGTGGTACGATTGAATTATAAAAATTTGAATTTTCACTAGCAGAAAAAAATGCAGTAAAAACGCAGAAAATAAGATCGACGGAGCTATAGAAGTCCAAATTTGGGAAAATGAAAAATGACGCCTCAGTCAGAAGATGATTTAGAATTTTTCTATGTAAAAATATTCAGGTCTTGAAAATAAATTTATTTTCACCAATTATTAACTGATTTGAATTTAATAGAATTATATAATAAATAAACCTTCATATAATTAATTGAAAATTTCCCATTTGCTATATTTGATTATACGTAAACCAAATATTAAAACTTTATTTCAAAATATTATTATTAAAATTTCTCAAAATCCAAATTAAATACGTTATAAAACCAATTAAAAATTAATAAAATTTTATGGGTGGTTACACTCTCCCCCGCTCAAAACTTTTCGTCCCCGAAAAGAAAGGAGGTAGGAGAATAGAACAACCAGAAATAAAGGTAGATTGAAAGTCAAGGGTAAATAATTAATTTAAAACTATATAAATTTTACTTGAAATATTCATTTGAAAACTTCATTTGCGATTCAGTTATCTTTAATACTTTAAGATTTTCAAAACTCAATGGAATTTAATATGTTTAACTAACACCTTTATACATATATGAAAGCTATTTGAAAACAATTATTTGCATCATTAGTTATATTTACAAAGAAGCTATTGAAAACATTAAATCCATAAGTCATAAATTTATAAATTTGTCTTTAGATGCTTTTCAAACATTATTAATAAATCATTCACTTTAAATATGTTTTATTTAATTAATAACTTCAAAAATATCTATAACACTAAAATTTTCTATTAAACAATGTAGTATACAAATAAGCAATATTTAAAAGATTATATTCAAAAAGGAAACAAGGTAGATTCGGAAAAACAGAATCAAGGTGAACAACTAAACCTGAGAAAATAAGGTAGATTTAAAGAATAGAATCGGGCACGAATCGTAAAATTCAAACCATAAGAGTTTCATTTTCAAATATTAACACAAAATTTCTTTATTGAAAAATACCTTTATAATAAAATACCTTTATATCGAAATAAATATTTCTTTCAGAAATATTTCTATAACTCGATGTTTCAACAAGTTTATCCTCATTCTTGCAGACTCTGGCCATGCGTTGATCAGGCGCAAAGCTAGAATTCTTCAAGTACTTAGTAGACTTGTTTCAACACCCAGTGAAAATACTTGAAAAACCTTTAAAACAGATATGGAAAGTACAATCCAAACAAAACAACCAAACCAAAACCTTTGTCCAACCATGGTTCGCAGAGATACAATAGTTACGCCTGGATCCCCCAGGAAACAATCTGTATCCGTAAGCTTTCTCAGCCCTGCGAGTTACGCCATGATGACTAGTAGAGTGCAGGGTACATAATGGTTACGCCTGAGTCCCCCAGGAAACAATCTGTACCCCTAGGCCGTCTCAGCCAGGCAGTTTCGCTACTAATCGCGACCTACACAGATTGTAGGATACACAATGGTTACACCTGGTCCCCCGGGAAACAATCCGCACCCCTATGCCAGACTCAACCAGGCAATTTGGCTATGCAGTCGCGAGAGAAAAAAAAACCATGGGTTACGCCACGGTGGGAACACTCGAGTATCACATTCGGAAAACCAAAATCAGAGAGAATAATATCGATAGAATGAATCCATAATGTGGCCACAAAGCGGATATCAAGCAGAAGACACTTTCCATATCATTGCTTCGAAAATATATATCATATAGTACCTTTTCAAATACATTCAAATATCATACTTATATAAAGTAATTATATATAGGATTATTTTTTTCAAATCGAATACTTTCCAAATCAATAGTATATCAAATCATACTTATATAGACTTCGATCATATAAAATTCTCTTTCCAAATTGAGTACCTTTCAAATCAATAGATTTCAAATCAACTTCATACTTATACAAATCCATTTTATATAAGTTCGACCACTCCCAAATCAAGTACTTAATAACATAAGGTTCTCAATTTCAAATCATTTCAATATCAATTCAGTTTCAAAATCATATATGATTTCATCAAATTTTCTTCCAAATTAAATATCTAAATTTCAAAGTTCCTAAAATAATAGGTTTAGAAAATTATCCCAGTTTCCAAATTAAAATAATTCAAGTCAAACAAATTCATTTCCAAAATCACCATATAAGTACTGGTTTTAATTTCAATTTAATTTCAAAACCAAATATTTTCTCAAAATCAATTATACTCAAAATGGTTTCCAAATTTATGATTATCCCTTTAAAACTTTTAAACTTTCTATTTCTATTTGAAATATCCAATTTACCTTTATAAAAACCATTATTCAAAACTATTTATTTTTCAAAACATTTCAAAACTAAATTTATATTCTTTATCAAACATTTTATACTCTTCGAAATTTCTTAGCTTTGAAAATTTAATCTCGATTTGGAAGTGTTTGAACATTCAAAATAGTTAAGGATATCAAATTTCCAAATTCAAAAGTTGAAAATCAACATAAATCAATAAATCAATTTCAATAGATAGGATTATACTAAATTAAATCCGAAACTCGAGGACTGAACACCGGTCTCACTTTAAATTGTTTCAAATATATACATATGTCTTTCGAAAATATCAAATTATACTTCGGAATTTGAAAACAAAACGGTTTTACAAAATCACTCGCATAGTGAAGCTATTAAAGAGGCCTCTCCCCCACTCTGAAACTCGAAAATCAATGTTGATGATGCGTGCACTCATCACCGAAATTATTTTCCAACGACATAAGTGAGTTTTGGACTTCTATTTTCTTGAAAACTTCTTTTAAATTTCTTCAAAATTATTGGAATTCATTTGAACTCATTTGAAACATTTCTTATTCGAAAAATACTTTTAAATCGTATTATTTTTATATATTTTCCAAAATCTTAAAACCAATTTCAAAATACCGGAATTCAATTCTCGAATTTCAAATTTAACCCTTCAGTTATAAATCATTTTTATATAAATCAATTTCTATCAATTTTCAAAATTTCAAATCCTTTCAAAACTTTTATATATAGGGTAACATTTTCACTTTTATATATAGAATAAAATCATAGTTATCAGAATAATAATTTTGATATATAAAACAATTTTAAAATTCAAACAAAACTCGATTTTCAAAGGATGATTCAAGAAAGGATTTTAAACAAAGATAGAGATTTAATTTAGAGGAACTCTAATCAATAGAATCCTGATTCGAAGATAGATTCGATCGAAGATGAGATAATTAAATTACAAAATAGAAGATGGATATACTTCTATAAATCGCAGGCGACCTTAACCGGGTCAACCGTGACTTTAGGAATATAATCGATGTGGAATTCCAAAACAAATCGACACTTGATCGCCGAAGATAGAATTCGGCATGTCAAGATATAGCAGCATCGTAAACCAAGGATACAGATATCTTCGGTGAATCAATGCCAATTGCGAAGGAATTTTCACCCCCTTTACAAAACATTCAGTGGAGTTATGAGATACTCCAGAATTAAACGAATATAAATAGAAAGAGACAAGAATGAATTTCGGAACCGAGGGACATTTCAAAATTCAAAGGGAATCGAGTCAAAACGAAGAGATTCAACTCGAATGAAAGTGATTCTGTAAATAAATTTACCATATATGCTAAGTTTTGCCTAGAGCCAAAGCTCTGATACCAACTGTAACGACCTGATATTTCAACCATTCGCATCCGCACATGTCGGATTTGAATTGCTCAAAATATCAGATTGTTAATTGAAATTTGGCAATTCTTAACATCTACAGTAAATAAATCCAATCACAGAGTAATATAATGCAGCGGAATAGATAAAGAATAGTAGTTCATGAAGCTACTATATACATCAGAGTTAGAAATAAAATACAACCGAATAGTTCAAATGCAGTGAAGTCTCCAATGCAACAGATGACTTCTCTGAACCAATCAACTGGAAAGGCTGGAATCTAAATCGACAGTTGGATCTCCAAATGAAACTCCGAACTCCAAAGGTGAGTCTCTAATGCTGTATCATTCAGTCTGACCCCAGCGTAAAGCAAAACACAAAACACTCGAGTCAGGATTAACATTCTTATATCAATAAATCCAACTCAAGTGAAATATCAACTGAAATACAAATAACTTAAAGGATGTTTGGGATAACCATCCTCTAAGGGTCCATGGAACTATCTACAAGGTAGAAATATACACTATAACAACGTGGTCATTTCAGCTTAATGTATACTTCAAAACCAAATATCATTTTCACTTCAAATATCTCTACATTTCCCAAAATAGTATTTATATACATTAAATAATTTATACAATAAAGTATTTTCAATTCCCTCAACTTAACAAATCGTTTCAACATCAACCCGACCTTCCCATTTAAATTAAATTCAATCTCAGTTTATCAATTTAAATTCAACTCAATTCCTAAAATAAACACTTCAATTTATCGATCTCAAATTCGGATTTGTAATCACAAAAATACCCCTTTATATTTCAATATATTTCAAAACTTTAAGTATTCAACGTTTCAACTAAATTTTTATTCAATTTAGTTTTCTAAAAAATAAATTCAAATTTGGTTCAACCTAAATTTCACTTTAATTCAATTTAGTTGCTAAATAACAAATTCAACAACGTTGATTTCAAATACAGATCCGAATCTCAACATAAACCATTTAAATTCCAATATAGTTCAAGGCTTTAATATTTAAATGTTTCATATAGATCTCGATTTAACCTCATTATTATTTAGTCTTGAAATACTCCCTTATTAAATTCAATATCATTTAAGTAACCTTAAATTACATTTTACTCAATATTTTCTTTAATTTTATTAAACGTGAAATATTCATTAAATCATTTAAATCAAAAATCCAGTTACAAAATCATACCTTTAAATTTTTCATTCAATAATTTCAAATCGATTTAATTAAATAAATCCTTATTTAAATACCATTTTTAATAAACCCAAATTTATCTTCCAATCTTAATTATTCAACTTTTTACAATGGTAAATTTTGAAATATAAATCTTAAATAATACTCAAACATATTATATGGATTAAATCAATCTCAATAATATTATTATTAAATCTATATATAAAATTTCCATTTATATATATATATAATATTTTAAGAACCAATATTTATTAAATCCCATATATTTCTTTTCAACTGTAGAAATTTATTTTCAAAATATTTATATAGACCAACGGTGTCTGTATATATATTTCCTATCATATAGTCAAGTGCTACGGATATTTATCATTTCAACCGGTACACTAAATATATACGGGTGGATATCATTTCAATCCATAATCCCAAATTCAATTAAATGAAAATCGCTTGGGTTTATCATTTCAACCCATAACGATTTTCTCCTATTCTAAAGTTCGTTTGGGTATGTATCATTTCAACCCATAATGATTTCTATATTAACAGGGAACTTGCAGAGTGATAACAGATATGAAAATAATAATAACAATAGGCATATATCATCAAAATAAATATAAACAATAGGATATGGTGTCATATTCCATAAGTGAACAGTTATAGATAATAGCATATATAACAATTTAAATAACTACAGCCTCATATTTCAATTATCGTTTCAATTGAAATCAAATTTAATAAATAAAAGAACGTTAATCGTGAGTGATTGCTCACCTTTCGAGGCTAGAGATGAACGAAAGTGGGATAAATTACGAATCCAAGCACAAGTTTCAAAGCAAAGCAGGATTTGCACGAATTCGATGGATAGAGCTGACAACAGAATTTTACGAGAATAAATCCAAATCAGATTGACATAAATTGAGAATATAACATTATTATTTTCTTATTAAATCAATACTTCTTTTTAAGTCAAATATCAAAACAAAATACGTATGTAAGAAAAATCATTGGTTTGTATTAAACACATGTATTAAAATCAAATATAATAAAATTTGAAATAAATGTTGTAACTTTTATATAGAAATATGCATAAACATATACAAGTTTAAAGAAAAATGATGAGACCACTTTTCAAAATAACTTTATATATTACTGTAACAAAGAAAGCTACAAACGCTAACATAACGGTTTTATTATTTTATATAAAACAATATAACATATGTAACAGAACTGTTAAATCCCAAGACTTTGTAAACCACGTACGTATATATTTTATAAGAATCAATACTATAAATCACTACAAACCAATGTGTATATACTTAGAAATTTTATGGCTAAAGTATATAATTACACGTATACACAGTTGTAAACTTATGCATAAACGAATAATATAAAATCATACGTATACTATTAAAATTTGTAAGTAAGTAGGATATAAACAATTGAATCTCAAATAAACAGTACTTTATCCCTATATATATTACTGCAAATGAAATACAGTAATCTATATAATACTTAAAACGACATATAATATCAACTTATATACAATTATAATACAAATCATGTACATATATATTCTCTGTCCCATATGAAATATATATATACAAACAAAAATCAGTTTAAAACATACAAAGAAAATATATCTTTGAACATAGAAAATTATATAATACTTTCATATAGATATGCCTTGTATTAATTGTAAACAGTTGAAAAAAAATATAGAATATAGTTCTAACTTATATATTACTCACCTGCTGCACTAGAAGAAGAGGAGGAGGACAAAAAGTTGGAGATGGCATCAGGGAAGAAGGATGGTTTGCACGTCCTTCGGGTTGAAACAAGAGAAGAGGATGCAAAAGCTTTCAACAACATGAATTGGATCTGGGAAGATGAAAGCTTGATTATAAATATATACTTTATTTATTTGATAACGTGTAAGTACAGAAAAGGAATAGGTAAATAAATGATTCAAAGTGGAAAATGAAAGTGACAGACGCTATGATATCTAAATACTTATTTCAAAGTAACGTACGCCACAGATCAGATCAAAAGAAAATTTTAATAGGAACGGTTGTCCATTGATTCAGCAAAGTGTTTAAGGCAATAAAAAAAAGAACCGCTGCCAAAAAAAGATAAGAAACGTATACCATAAATATAAAGTGATTTGAATAGTAACGGTCCCTCAGATTGAGCTGAATGATTAAAGCAATAAATTTTTGTTTGTTTGGACAGTACATAATGAGTTTGGAAAGGCAAGGATATTAAAATGGAAAAAGGAATGGACAGAGAAATTTAAGCAAAGATAAAACATATGCATGTTTTGTACATTCATACTTCCAAAATGGTATGATGTGGCAACGGTCGAATTTCAGTAAAAGATGAAATAAATGTGAGAAATGAAATAAATAGGAATGAACCACATTTTTCCAAAACGAAACGTATGCAACAAATTAGCAAATAAATAGAAACGTGTAGGGAGATGAGTGAAATAAATAGAAAATGTTAAAATATAAATGAATATAACATACATGAAAAGGACGATTTAGAAATTAATAAATGAGAAACGTATATCCCTATACGTTTTAGTTTCAAAAAGGACAGAAAATTTTATCAAAAGTTATAAAGAGTTAAAAGCATTGAAACGTGATTTCCGCTGAAATTTATTTTATTCCCAACCGAGATGAGAGAGAAAGGAAAAGATTTCAAACAAATGAATATATTCCAAATGAATGTAATATAAACGGTCATGGTGTGGTTCATCAGAAAATTTAATGCAATTTATAATTGTGTGAGCTGTACGTTGATTTAAGGAGAAAAATAAAAGCAATTAATGGCTTGATTTAATAGTACGTTTCAAATTTGAAAAGAAAAGAGAAGTAAGGGTTGAAATTTTGATTTCAATTAAATGATCGCGTGAAGGAGCAAATAGCAGAAAGAGATAATGAAATATATGGTAGAAAAGGAATAAATGAAATGTGAACGGATAGAATGTAAATTGAAACGGCAGAGAATTAAATATAAGGTGGAAAGGTGTGGCAACGCTCGCCCATAGATTTAGCTAAAACATTTGAAAGAAATTTAATATGGTATGAGTTGTACGGTTTCAAATTTGAAAAGTAGATAAATTCAAGTCACAAATTTCAGCACCGATGACGCACTTTTTTATTGTTTTCGCGTATCGGATCTCAAAATACAGAAATAAATATACCGTAGTGATCAGTACAACGAGACGATCAAAATGGTACATAGATATTGGTGGTACGATTGAATTATAAAAATTCGAATTTTCACTAGCAGAAAAAAATGCAGTAAAAACGCAAAAAATAAGATCGACGGAGCTATAGAAGTCCAAATTTGGGAAAACGAAAAATGACGACTCAGTCAGAAGATGATTTAGAATTTTTCTATGTAAAAATATTCAGGTCTTGAAAATAAATTTATTTTCACCAATTATTAACTGATTTGAATTTAATAGAATTATATAATAAATAAACCTTCATATAATTAATTGAAAATTTACCAATTGCTATATTTAATTATACGTAAACCAAATATTAAAACTTTATTTCAAAATATTATTATTAAAATTTCTCAAAATCCAAATTAAATACGTTATAAAACCAATTAAAAATTAATAAAATTTTATGGGTCGTTACAATATACTAGCATATTCAAAAATCTCCCCTTTTGATGATAACAAACATATATTTAAGATTATGAATTTATTAAATTATTTGATCATTCAATTTGTTCCCCCTATTTGAATGCTCCCTCTCTACACAAAGCTCCTCCTTCATATATGCATGAATTAAATAAAAATATGCAAATGAAACTAAATGCAAATGGAAAATACAAAATAAAATATTTGATTTTTATTTGCCAAAATTTTAACTTTTCTATCCCCCTTTTGTTATCAGCAAAAGATTAATAATGTTAGAAAAATAGAGATAAGGTGATAGACATTAGTACAACATTAATACCCTATTGAGTATAAATATTAAATTTCAATAGAAAATCAAAAAAAAACATATATGCTTTATTAGATGCATATTCCACTTTAGAATGATAGGGATGATGTCGGTATATAAAACCTAACTGTGTCTATTTGTGGTATATTTATATCGGAAATTTGAATATCTACTAACCATGCATAACCGTTAGGACTTTTAAATGAGATTCGTAGTATTCAAAAAATTTATATAAAAAAATGAATTCAAGTATCTTCTAACCATGCATAACCGTGAGGACTTTTAAATGGGATTAGAATCAATATGTCTATTTAATAAATAAATTTTGATATGCGTATGATACATGCATAACCGTGAAGACTTTTAAATGAGCATGAAAGCACATACTCAAAAATTCCAAGTAATTCACCCATGCATAACCGTGAGGACTTTTAAATAAGAGTGAATACTTTGGATGTTTTTGTTGCTAGAAAAAATATAATAAAATGAAGAACGAATAATTTTTCATTTAAAATACCACATATTAACATACTATATTGGATTTTTATGAGTGATGGTCGATAGAAATAAGATAGAAATAGAAATTATCATGGAATTTTTACCAACAAAAAGTTCTTATAACTCTTGTTTAAATTTCTAAAGAAATTTACTAATTATATCATCTCAAGTTATAATATATGATTAATATCAACACTCATCACTTTTTCAATAACTATTTATCTTTTCGATAATCAGTAGGGAGTCGGATTAATTAATATAGTCGTTTAAAATCTAATCCAAAAATAATTATAAAATCAAATTTTCTAAAATGACTAATCTGAAATAAGGTCAACAGAAACTATTTTCTGAAAGGGGTTTTATAAAAGAAATTTCTGCTAATTGAAAATTATTTGAGATGAAAAATATGCGAACATTTTCTTTGAAAATGATGCAACTACTGAATATCTCAATATAAATCACGTTCCACTAGTAATTTTTCTATTACCAGTGTAATCTGTATCCGAATTTTCCTTTGACTTAAGATTATCAATATGTTATAGACCAGACCGTGAAGTGTGTAACAAAATACCTTAAAATCAATTTAACAGCTTTCAAATGAAATTCTTTTCAGTTTGACTTGAAACCGTGCAAATAAAGAAAACAGTGAACATAGTATTAGATAAGATAAATATATCCACTTGTATCATCAGTAATCAACAATCAATAAAACACCATCATTAGTCCAAACACATCTATATGAACTGATTCAAAGTCTCTAGAAATACTTATTGTATTCTTAGCATAGAAGTATAATTGGCCAACAATTTTGCATAAACCAGAATCATTATCAACATTCATTACCACATAACTGGCTGATTTAATTTAGACTATGGTGCAGATTATCATATGGACGTACCATTACCTATTTTACCTTTACGATACTTTTTCTTTGTCGCCCATTGTGATTCTGCCACCTTTATACTAGGCTAAGGAACTTTGATTTGTCGCTCGTTGTGTGTCTGGAACAGTCAGAATCCAGGTAACACTGTTGTTGCTCTTTAGCCTGCCACCACACCTACGCGAAGAACTTTGTGACCTATTTGTTTTTATAGATCCATGATTGTTAGTAGCAAAAGATTTTGAAAAATATATTTGTGTAGACTCAAAACTATTTATATTTGTTCCTTTTGGCATTCAGATTTGTTTAACTTTGACGGATTTTATGTTTGTGCCTTTCGGAACCCAAATTGGAATGGTTTTCTCATGTTTGGTTCTCACACTTTTTCTCTAAACAGTGTTATTAGTTGTTTATTCATATTTTGATACTTTTGTAAATCCAAATGCATTCCTTTTATTCTCGAAGAGTTGATTTTCTAAGAGTATACTAAATGATTTATCTCTACGGAAAAAATTTCGAGTAACCAACTCAAATTTATTAGCTTTGGATTTTAAAAGTTTATTTTCATTTATTAGCTTCGAACAACAACTAATGGTACTATCTCTCTTTTCAAAACTATTCGTTTTTAATCGCATATTTTCATTTTGAAGCTCTCTAATTTTATTCTAAATTTCAAGCATCTCGGTTTCAAAGAGTTGGAGTTTTTTAAATTCAATTTTTTCAAAATCCTTGATTTTTTTCAATTTCCTTTTCAAACTCGTGATTTAATCGAATAATTTAAGATTTTCTCAAAATCACGTTTTCTTTTCAAGGGTTTTGAAATTATCACTGATCTCGTTTAATTTTTTTCAAAAATCGCACATATAGAAATTTTTGACTTCTTAAAGCCATCTAACTCCTTTTGCAAAATATTATTTTTACAAATCAACTCAATTTTGTTTTTCTCCTTCACTAAAATTTCATTTTCTAACTTTTGAAAGTTTTCATGAAAATGAGCAAATTCTTATTCATGATCCAAACACCTTTTGCAGTTAAAACTTTTATTTTTCTTAATATCTTTAAGCTTATTTTCCAAATCATTATCTTTCTGGTGAAGTTTAGCATATTCCCTTTCCAATTATTATTTTTCAACTCAAGAGCTTTATTATTTTCAATTAATTTTTAGCACAAGGGAACTAAATCTTTGAATGGAAAATCACTTATCTCATCGGCCATTGAATCTTTATCACTGCTGTCTTTTGTCAATCCCGTTAAGCACGTTTCTTTAACTAAGTCGATTATGGAGGATTTCTCATCGTTGTTGACTTTTTCACCATATATTGCATCGAAAGTATTATAGATTTCTTGTGCATTTTCACAATGAGAGAGAAAGTTAAAATTATCTTGATTAATATGAGAATACAGTATATGCATAGCGAGAGCAGTAATCGAAGTAATTTTCTCGTCTATTATATCACACCCACTTTCAATAATATCACAACATTTAACATTAACAGATTTTAAATAAAATTCTATTTTTAATTTCCAATTCAAAAAATCTATTCCATCAAAAATAGTCGGAATAATATTGGACCGGCCCTCAGCAAAAGCATTATTGAAAGAAACCATTTTAAAAATTCAGATTTGTAAAACAAAAATTGGCCTTTGAAAATATCAAATTTTTAAAACAAAAATCCGATACCACTTGTAGGATCGATTTCACACTATAGGGGGTGAATAGGGTGATACTATCAATTATAAAAGTTTAATGCGGAAATATATAAAATTATTTCAACACAGATTTCGTAAAATAATAGCAGCACAGATAATAGCAGAATAATAAAGAAGAAATAGAACAACACAAATCTATCCAACTTTGCCAAAAACCTGCCTACGTGCAGCCCCCAAGGCAGTCTGATCCATTCATCTGGACTCATATATGTGTATACATATATATGTGCATATATGTATATATATTCATGTGGTCTTTGCCTTTGTGTAATACATGTGTCGTATCCCATTTATACTTGATTTGTTCATGTGTGTATTTGAACTTGTGTTGAATCCAGCTTATAGCTCGGGTTTGACCTTATGCTCATGTCGTGACTTTATTTTTATTGCACTTGAGTTGAACCTAGCTTTTTATTGGGTTTGACCTTGTGCTCACCTATCTCTGTAGTTTTGTCAAGTGTATATACGTGTGCATGACCTTGTGACATGTACAGTGATACAATGTGTATGTCACAAGTTGTTCGTGTATGATGAATTCAAAATAAATGATGACAAACAAATCAAATAACTGAAGCAAAAAATATTTTCAAAATTACACAATTTATTTTACACTGCACAATTTTTTTTTATTTAATTTTTCTGCTTTAGTATCTATTTTGCAGATACCTCAGATGCTGGATTAAAGTAATAATGTTGAAGATAAATACGAACGAATGAGTGATATGTAGTGAGGTGCAAATGTAAATTAAAAATTGTGATGTAATCGAAATTGTATTGTAAGGTGAAATATTGTATATATAGTGAGAGCTAAATTTTGTACTATTCAAAATTGTAAAAATATTTATTTGAATAAAATATCTATTTGAGCTTAAATTCTGTGTCATTTATTTTATTAAGCAAATATTTATTTAATTATGTGAAAATAAAATAGTACATTAACAAATACATTTAAATGAGTATATATATGTTTATTATCATTAAACAAATATCATATACTAGCATATTCAACAAATTTAAGATTGGAAAGTCGACAAAAATCTGGTTTTCAACTTGTGGAACCATACTAATAGTTTGGAAAGTAATTAAGTAGAAATCCAGTTTTAATTAGCTAAATGTGTATGACCGTCAGCAGTAAAATTTGAAGAGGTATATTTAATTGTTTGTTATTATACTGCAGTGCATTTGTGTGTTAACTGTCCTATTATTTTAATTTTCTAATCTATTTTTTCAGCATTGATTAGCGTACGTCCTTGCATACTTTAGGTGGCATATGCTGCAACAATTTTTAATGTCATGCCATTTCTGTTTGGTTTTGAACTTTTCAAATCTATGTTTACCCGGTTATTGAATGGTTGTCGTGTTGCTTCCTATCTAATATTTGGATTCACACTGACCAAATATATGGAACAGAAACTCTATATTATGAGGACCTCGCCCAGATTTCGTAACAGAAACCATGGAAGGTAAATATTTTTCCAAGCTACTGATATTAGTAACAAAAATAACAGTCGATAGGTAGTACATGCACCAAAACGCTTATAGAGCAGCTGAAGTATGTCATTTTACTTGAATATTATCATTGAGTTGAATCATAACCAGTTTTCATTTCTAAAGTAATTTCCAGTAGAATTGTAAGGTTACCTGAACAAGGACTTTCTCCCCATGGTTTAGTTTGACACTAGACATAAATTTGTGTAGTCACTCAACCCTGTTCCTGTTGCATATTAAAACAGAATTTATATCATTGTTATCAACTTCTTACCATTTACTGTTATCAATAACCCAAAGTAATGATGTAATTTTTTGAGTTAATTTTTTTTAGCGAAGTGTTTTAGGCAGGAGTAAACAGATAAATTCAGTCCTATACTAATTTTGAGTTTGTAATTGACATGCTCATATTGTGAATGCTTCTTGTATATTTTGTTTTTCGCACCTATATATATATGTTATTACTGTCTCTGTTTTTCAGTGTGGATTAATACCTTTATTTGGTTTAATTCCTAACTTTTGTAGTAAACACGAGTGCCGCAACTGGTGTTTGCAATTTTCACAGGAAATCGAAATTTCTGCATTCTGAAAACATTAAGGCTCTGTTAGGTTTGTTGTTTTTAGTTCTGTGTTTTCGTCTAAATAAAAATGTCAACGTCGTATATATTACTGGAAAACAAACAATTTTGAAAAACGAAATTAACATATAAAATAGAAAACAAGTTTTTTTTCGTATTTTGGGAGATCACAAAATCACGAATAACAATCCAACTCCACCATACTACCAGTATTTCACTCAATTTCTATCTTCATATGCCACTATTGAAACTAACTAAAATTCAGTTTGATGCTACTTTTTCATTATACCTTAATAAGACACTTAACTAGAATAGAGCCCAGTGAAATAATTCTTTATCCTTACCAGTAACATATGCGATTCATATCAAATTTTCTTTTCTTCTTTTCTATAGTCATGTTTTCCTAAAAACATAGTTATATAGTAAATTTTACAAATATGAACGTAAAATAAGGTGAATCTGAGTAGCGAGACTTAGAGAAAGGCATCATAGTCTAATAAAATAATATCCATTAAAAAATAACCATACATGATGCAAAAAGTTATGGTTTAGAAGGGTGTAGCACTAGCATATCCATATTATAAATATGGAAAATCTATGCTAATTTATATAACAGAGAGAGTATGACCTGCCAGATGGTTTTTTAATGTATTCATGAGGGCTGTAATAGTTCAAATGTGTCTTGGTATGATTCATTGATCTATGATATCATTGGTCTGGTGCATGATATCAGACAAGAAGGCCCTGTCCTAATGCACTACTATAATGCATGGAATTGGAACATGCAAAGCTAATTTGCATCAGTTCCTCCTATATGATAATTTCGTTTCACGTTTTCTGTTTACTATGAGGTAGTTATATTTGCAAAAGTTAACAGCTAGATGACCATGTACCCAAAAAATTACCATCCAATAAAAATTTGAAATCCGTGTGCATATAGGTTCACTCTAGTATACAAAGATACTAGCTACACAATTAATTAGCTGCAATCCATGGATACACCCTAGTTATTATCAATAGTGCGATGAATTTTTAGTAAATCAAAATAAAGGATCTGATACATAAAAACACAGTCCATATCTGATTATAATTGTTTTCCGTTAATACTATCCAATAACAATGGAAAATATATATTTCTTTTTCTTAAACAATAAATTTAAAAAGGCAAATCCAACATTCATAGTGTTTCCCATAACTTTATAAAGCATAAGGTAAAATGGCCAATAACTTAGGTTATGCCCAACTGCCCATATAGAAACAACAAGTCAACAAATTTATTAAAGGATAAAGACCGGTACCTAAACCCTAACCAAATTACATCAAACAAACTAGAAGCCATTTCTAAATCTTCGTCTACAACCTAGCCACATAAATCAAGACATACTTCTAGCTTTACCCAAGAATGAGAAAAAACTCACCAAGCTTCAATGATAATAGCCCCTACCTTCTTCTCCACTTCAAAACTACCCAGCTTCACGTCATTGGTCTCCTTTTGGTTCTCCTTCTCTGAAAGAATAAAAAGGAAAGGTAATTTATTAGTACCAACAACCAAGGAAAAAAGGGAAAAAAGCACTGGCAAAGACAAATCGATAGTACCAGGGAGCAAAGAGATTATGATAGCAAAAAACCTGCAAGATTGAAACCATGCCAAATATGTAAAGTAAAAAGAAACGGGTAATTTGTTAGTACCTGCAAGTCTGCAACCAAGGAGAAAAGGGCGAGATAAATTTTTACCCTTGTTTCTGCAAACATCGATTGAGAAAGAAAAAGGACACATAGAGGCCATAGGTTGTAAAAGAGGACATAAATTCATGATAGGTTTGTGATTCAATTCGTGCTGCACCGAAGAATTGCTTTAATCTGGAATTTAATTTTCGAGATAAATTCATCATTTGTTTTTTTTTTTTTTTTTTTTGAAGCTTTAGGAGAAAAACAAAGAGGCGGAGTCACGAAAGAGAGAGGGAGAGAACAGAAAGAAAAAGGAGATTTATTATCCTGCCTTTGTTTTATCGATAACCAGTTAGCCCGCCAATCTATATAATATTGCATAGCGTTTGTACGTTAATTTCTTTTTACATGGTTATTTTAAATAGCATTCAAGATACAAACGCTATATTTCAATAATTTCAACTGCAATAAAAATGTTTTTCTTGTAGTGTATCTCTATCTACAGTACTTACTCCGATAATATCCTCGAGTGACGGCCCACTAAAGAAAAGCAACCATATCATCCATCAAAAAAGACATATTATCACTCATCTACGTGCTCTGTAACGATTCCGATTTTATAAAAGCCAAATTAATTTAGTAATTAATTTGATTTTTGGATTAAATTAAAAATTAATTTGGTAATTAATATGAAATTTTGAATTAAATTGTGAATTTAATTATTAAATTGAAATTGTGGGGATAAATATATATAAGTTTTTTTTTAAATAAAGAATTTGATTTAGAAATCTAAATATTTTATAAATAAATTATAATTTGGAATTTGAATTTGAAAATTCAAATACATATATGTTGAAAATAAATATTTGAAAAATAAATAGTTTGTGAATGGAATAAAATATATATTTATAAAAGGATATTGTTTGTTTATTCATTTATAAATAAAGTTGATTGTATATTAATTTTTGAATTTGAAATTTTAAATTAAATGTTTTGAATAATATATTGAGTTTGTCAACTCTGTATTTAAAAAAAAAACTAAAGTATATATATGTATATAAGATTATTTATGTGTGTATAATTGATTTTCAAATCATTTTTCTGTATATAAGCACAAATATAAACATTCATTCATTTAAACTATAGATTTTAAAATTTAAATAAGGATAAATAGGAAAGTATGGTTTAAATTCAATATAATATTTACAAAAGTCTTCAAGGTTAATCATTTGCAAAACAATAAGAAAATATATATATGTTTAAAATTGGTTTGTAAAGATATAAGATTAAGTAAATTATAAAGACATAAGGGTTTAAGATAAAATTTTAAATAAAATAAAAATAAAGGATTTAAACATAATTTATAAGTTTATAAGTAAGGGTTTCAACATAATATACATAGTTTGGGACATTTGTAAACTAATTATTTATGTAACTGAACAAGTGTTAGCATAACATGATTCGGGCAATACAAGTGGCAAAGATAAAATTTCTTTTGATTTAAATTCTATTAACATGCAAAAGAGGAAAATAACCAGTTTATTTTCAAACTCTCAGTTTGAACTCCTCAAAACTGAAATCAAAAAAATCTGAGAAACCAATCTAAAGCAATTCAATATGAAATCAAAACCAGGAAGTGAAATTCAAAGCAAAACAAAGAAATCAAAACAGAAAACGAAATAAAAGCAATCAAAATCTCAAACCTGGAAAATCAAAATGAAGATCAAAGATCAGGTTTCAATTCAAACTACAAGATGAGAAATCAAATTCAAGGCAAATTTAAATCAAAGCTTCAACCTGGAAAAGTAGAATACAAATAAAAAACCTGGAGTTCAAAGCATCTTCAGCCTGGAAGTCAAACTCAACAGTTTTCTCAAAAAAATTGGGATTAAAGCAAGATTCAAATCTAATGCAAGTTCCAGAAAAAAACAACAATTAAGTATCAGAGAAAATAAATGGATTCAGGTCAAAGAAAAAATAGAATTTCCAGATCAATAAAAACAAAGTCTGGCTCTGTCTATCTCTGTTATCATCAAGCAGGTCAGCAAACTACGTCCCAAAATTTTAAATCTGTTTCACATTTTGATCTGCATGCAATAATGTTGAAAGTGTGAATATGAATGTATGTGTATCTGTGAATGGATGTGTATGCTTGTGTATGTCTAGATGTTCCTCTGTTTAGTCACAGGTTAATCCAATTCAAGAGAAATTCATATCTCTTTATCCAAACAAATTTTGGCTATGATTTCTAAAGAGAAATTGCTTATAATAATAAAAATCCATTTTTAAGAAGTGTCTCCAAAAGAATGATTTAGAAAACATATCAAACATTTAATATTACAATAAAATCTCCTTTAAACAGAAAAATCAATGTAAACAATTTCAAGTTTTGATTACATATTTGAATTCGTATTGGTAAATCATGATTTTTAATATAGATTTTAGAATTTTTAAGTGCATGAGTAATGATGATTTGTTAGATGATCAGAAAGTGTACATTCATCAATTTCTGTCGAACGACGAGATTTTGTTCTTCGAGTTTTGGTGAGATGATGGATTGAGCATCAATGATGATGAGAAAAATACTCGTAAATTTTCTAGAAGATCGTGTTGATTGGGCAAGATAAATTTAGGGTTTAAATCTCGTTTTTGTCGAAACCTATTCTCAGAAGAAATGCGTCATCATCAAGGGTTTGTGATCGATCGCGCCAAAAGGAATAGATGCGTGGGGTTGTGCCGTTGTTTTGGGTGGAGCGACAAGTTTAGGTTCCAGGTAGAGTTGAATGGCTCTTGATTGGATTTGACCTTGTGCTTACATGTCCCTGCAGTTTTGTCAAGTGTAATAGGTGTGCATGGCCTTGTGGCATGTACAGTCATACACTGTGTATGTCACAAGCTGTTCGTGTATGAAGAATTCAAAATAAATGATGACGAGCAACCAAAATAACCGAGGAAAATAATATTTTCAAAAACACACAATTTATTTTACACTGCACAAATATTTCTCTTATAATTTTTCTGCTTCATGTTTATTTTGCAGATCGCTTAGATGCTAGATTAAATTTGGAATAGAGTTGAAGATAATTACAAGCGAATGTGTGATATGTAGTGAGGTGCAAATGTAAATTAAAAATTATGATGCAATCGAAATTGTATTGTAATGTGAAATGTTGTATATATAGTAAGTGCTCAAATTTTGGACTATTCAAAATTGTAAAAATATTTGTTTGAATAAAATATTCATTTGAATTTAAATTCTGTGTCATTTATTTTATTTAGCAAATATTTATTTAATTATGTGAAAATTAAATAGTACATTAACAAATACATTTAAATCAGTACATATATATATATATATATATGTTTATTATCATTAAAAAAATCACATACTAGCATATTCAATAATCTCTCCCTTTTGATGATAACAAACATATATTTAAAATTTTGAATTTATTAAATGTATTTGATTATTCAATTTGCTCCCCCAATTTGAATGCTCACTCTCTACACAAAGCTCCCCCTTCATATATGCATGAAAATAAATAAAAATATGCAAATGAACCTAGATGCAAATAAAAAATACAAAATAATATATTTTACCTTTATTTACCAAAATCTTAAATTTTCTCTCTCCCTTTTATTATCAGCAAAAGAGTAATAATGTTAGAAAAATAGAGATAAAGTGATAGACATTAATACAACATTAATACCCAACTGAGTATAAATATTTAATTTCAATAGAAAATCAAACAAAAATCATATATACTCTGTTAGGTGCATATTCCACTTTAGAATGATAGGGATGATGTCGGTATATAAAACCATATAACTGTGTTTATTTGTGGTATATTTATATCGGGAATTTGAATATCTACTAATCATGCATAACCGTTAGGACTTTTCAATGAGATTCGTGGTATTCAAAATTTTTATATAAAAAAAATGAATTCAAGTATCTTCTAACCACGCATAACTGTGAGGACTTTTAAATGGGATTAGAATCAACATGTCTATTTAATAAATCAATTTTGATATGCGTTCGATACATACATAACCGTGAGAACTTTTAAATGAGCATGAAAGCATATAACCAAAAATTCCAAGTAATTCACTCATGCATAACCGTGAGGACTTTTAAATGAGAGTGAATACTTTAGATGCTTTTGTTGCTAGAAAAAATATAATAAAATGAAGAACGAATAATTTCTCATTTAATATACCACGTATTGACACATTATATTGGATTTTTATGAGTGACGGTTGATAGAAGTATGATAGAAATAGAAATGGTCATAGAAATTTTACTAATAAAATGTTTTTATAACCCTTGTTTAAATTTCTAAAGAAATTTACTAATTATATCGTCTCAAGTTATAATATATGATTAATATCAACACTCATCACTTTTTCAGTCGCTATTTATCTTTTCGATAATCAATAGAGAGTTAGATTAATTAATATAGTCATTTAAAATCTAATTCTAAAATAATTCTAAAATCAAATTTTATAAAATGACTAATCTGAAATAAGGTCAACAGAAACTATTTTCTGGAAGGTGTTTTATAAAAGAAATTTCTGCTAATTGAAAATTATTTGAGATGAAAAATATGTAGATATTTTCTTTGAAAATGATGCAACTACTGAATATCTCAATATAAATCACGTTCCACTAGTAATTTTTCTATTACCAGTGTAATCTGTATTCGAATTTTGCTTTGACTCCAGATATCATTAGTTGTATGTTATAGACCAGACCGTGAAGAGTGTAACAAAATACCTTAAAATCAATTTTACCAGCTTTTAAATGAAATTCTTTTGAATTTGACTTGAAATCGTGCAAATAAACAAAACAGTGAACATAGTGTTAGATAAGATAAATATATCCACTTGTATCATCGGTAATCAACAACCAATAAAATACCATCATTAGTCCAAACACATCTATATGGACTGATTCAAAGTCTCTAGAATTACTTATTGTATTCTTAGCATAAAAGTATAACTGGCCAACAATTTTGCATAAGCCAGAATCATTATTAACATTCATTATCACATAACTGGCTGATTTAATTCAGATTATGGTGCAGATTGTCATGTTTAGTATATCGTTCAAGATGGATGTACTGTTACCTATTTTACCCTTACGATACTTTTTCGTTGTCGCCCATTGTGATTCTGTCACCTTTTGTACTAGGCTAAGGAACTTTTATTTGTCGCTCGTTGTGTGTCTGGAACAGCCAAAATCCAGGTAACACAGCTGTTGCTACTTAGCCTGCCACCACACCTACACGAAGAACTTTGTGACCTATTTGCTTTTATAGATCCATGGTTGTTAGTGGCAAAAGATTTTGAAAAATATATTTGTGTAGACCCAAAACTATTTATATTTTTTCCTTTTGGCACCCAGATTTGTTTAACTTTGAGGGATTTTATATTTGTGCCTTTCAGAACCCAAATTGGAATGGTTTTATCATGTTTGGGTCTCACACTTTTTCTCTAAACAGTATTATTAGTTGTTTGTTCATATTTTGACGTTTTTGCAAATCCAAATGCATTTCTTTTATTCTCGAAGAGTTGATTTTCTAAGAGTATATTAAATGATTTATCTCTAGTGAAAAAATTTCGAGTAATAACTCAAGTTTATTAACTTTGGATTTTAAAAGTTTATTTTCATTTATTAGCTTCGAACAACAACTAATGGTACTATCTCTCTTTTCAAAACTATTCATTTTTAATCGCATATTTTCATTTTGAAGCTCTCTAATTTTATTCTTAATTTCAAGCATCTCGGTTTCAAAGAGTTGGAGTTTTTTAAATTCAATTTTTTCAAAATCCTTGATTTTTTCAATTTCCTTTTCAAACTCGTGATTTAATCGAATAATTTCATATTTGCTCAAAATCATGTTTTCTTTTTCAAGGGTTTTGAAATTTTCTTTGATCTCATTTAATTTATTTTCAAAAATCGCACATTTAGAAATTCCTGACTGCTTAAAGCCATCCAACTCTTTTTGCAAAATGTTGTTTTTACAAATCAACTCAATTTTGTTTTTCTCCTTCATTAAAATTTCATTTTCTATCTTTTGAAAGTTTTCATGAAAACGGGAAAATTCTTTTTCATGATCCCAACACCTTTTGCAGTTAAAACTTTTATTTTTCTTAATATTTTTAAGCTTATTTTCTAAATCATTATTTTTCTGGTGAAGTTTAGCTTGTTCCCTTCCTAACTGTGCCGTTAATGCGCTCGGCAGATTCGAAGCGGAGGAGGTGCAAAAAGTCATAGCGGGGATACAGCGAGAATATAGCGGGATATAGCAGATGGCTCTAAAATAGCATACAAAACTCGTACTTAATGTTTTTACAAATATATAAATGGTGATTAATTATCATTCAATTGAATTATAAATAATACATAAATAATTTTAAATAAAAACATGTGCGAATATACTTTAAATAAACGAAAAACTTTTATATAACATAATTGAATTTGGTAGTATATTAGAGTATTTTCATTTCTGAAAATATATTAAAAATTAAATCAAATAAATTAGTTTCATAATTTTATAATGTATAAACGTAATTTTTCAATTCATTTTACTAAAAAAGATATAGCGGGAATAGTGGAACACAACGAAAATAACGGGATATAGCGGAAATAGTGGGGATTAAAACGAAAAGGCTATATTCTGGGGCTATATGGAAAAATCGTAGCGGTAGAAATCCGCTAAGAGATATAGCGGGGTTGTGGCGGGGTAATAGCTGGGCATTAACTACACAGCTTCCCAACTTATTATTCTTCAACTCAAGAACTTTATTATTTTCAATTAATTTTTGGCACAAGGGAACTAAGTCTTTGAATGGAAAATCGCTTATCTCATCGGCTATTGAATCTTTATCACTGCTGTCTTTTGCAAATCCTGTTAAGCACGTTTATTTAACTGAGTCGATTATGGAGGATTTCTCATCGTTGTTGACTTTTACACCATATATTGCATCGAAAGTATTCCAAATTTCCTGTGCATTTTCACAATGAAAGATAAAGTTAAAATTATCTTGATTAATATGAGAATATAGTATATGCATAGCGAGAGCATTAATCGAAGTAATTTTCTCGTCTATTATATCACACCCACTTTCAATAATATCCCAACATTTAACATTAGATTTTAAATAAGATTCCATTTTTAATTTCCAATTCAAAAAATCCGTTCCATCAAAATAGAAGGAATAAAATTGGACCGACCCTCAGCAAAAGCATTATTAAAAGAAGCCATTTTAAAAATTCAGATTTGTAAAACAAAAATTGATCTTTGAAAAAAATCAAATTTTTAAAACAAAAATGGCTTTTGTTCCTAGCTCTGATACCACTTGTAGGATCGATTTCACACTAGAGGGAGGTGAATAGGGTAAACTATCAATTATAAAAGTTTAATGCGGAAATCTATAAAATTATATCAACATAGATATAATAGAATAATAGCAGCACAGATAATAGCAGATTAATAAAGCAGAAACAGAACAACACAGATTTACCCAGATTCGGCAAAACCCTGCCTACGTGCAGCCCCCAAGGTAGTCTGACCCATTCATCTAGACTCATATATGTGTATACATATATATGTGCATATATGTATATATATTCATGTAGTCTTTGCCTTTGTGTAATGCATGTGTCGTGTCCCATTTATACTTGATTTGTTCATGTGTGTATTTGAACTTGTGTTGAATCTAGCTTATACCTCGGGTTTGACCTTGTGCTCATGTCGTGACTTTATTTTTATTGCACTTGAGCTGAACATAGCTTTTTATTGGGTTTGACATTGTGCTCACCTGTCCCTGCAGTTTTGTCAAATGTATATAGGTGTGCACGACCTTGTAACATGTGTAGTGATATATTGTGTATGTCACAAGTTGTTCGTGTATGATGAATTCAAAATAAATGATGACGAACAAACCAAATAACTGAGGCAAACAATATTTTCAAAATCACACAATTTATTTTACACTGCATAATTTTTTTTCCTATTTTACCGCTTCAGTGTTTATTTTGCAGATCGTTTAGACGCTGGATTAAATCTGGAATAGAGTTGAAGATAAATACGAGCGAATGGGTGATATATAGTGAGGTGCAAATGTAAATTAAAAATTGTGATGTAATCGAAATTGTATTGTAATGTGAAATATTGTATATATAGTGAGAGCTCAAATTTTGTAATATTCAAAATTGTAAAAATATTTGTTTGAATAAAATATCTATTTGAATTTAAATTCTGTGTCGTTTATTTTATTCAACAAATATTTATTTAATTATGTGAAAATAAAATAGTACATTAACAAATACATTTAAATGAGTATATATATGTTTATTATCATTAAACAAATATCATATACTAGCATATTCAACAAATTTAGGATTGGGAAGTCGACAAAAAAAATCTGGTTTTCAACTTTGTGGAACCATAC
Organism: Allium cepa; assembly: GCA_030765085.1. NCBI lineage: Eukaryota > Viridiplantae > Streptophyta > Magnoliopsida > Asparagales > Amaryllidaceae > Allium > Allium cepa. The sequence goes on along the minus strand of CM060945.1, from coordinate 991,691,215 downwards.
TAATAGTTTGGGAAGTAATTAAGTAGAAATACGGATTTAATTAGCTAAATGTGTATGACCATCAGCAGTAATCTTTGAAGAGATACATTTAATTGTTTCTTGTCATATGCAGTGCATTTGTGTGTTAACTGTCCTATTATTTTAATTTTCTAATCTATTTTTTCAGCATTGATTAGCGTACATCCTTGCATACTTTAGGTGGCATATGTAGCAACAATTTTTAATGTCATGCCATTTCTGTTTGGTTTTGAACTTTTCAAATCCATGTTTACCTGGCTAGTGAATGGTTATCTTGTTTCCTATCTAATATTTGGATTCGCATAGACTAAATGTATTTGAACAGAAACTCTATAGTATGAGGACCGCGCCCAGAATTAGTAACAGAAACCATGGAAGGTAAATATTTTTTTCAAGCTACTGATATTAGTAACAACAATAACAGTCGGTAGGTAGTACATGCACCAAAATGCTTATAGAGCAGCTGAAGTATGTCATTTTACTTAAATATTATCATTGAGTTGAATCATAACCAGTTTTCATTTCTAAAATAATTTCCAGTAGAATTGTAAGGTTACCTGAACAAGGACTTTCTCCCCATGGTTTAGTTTGACACTAGACATAAATTTGTGTAGTCACTCAACCCTGTTCCTGTTGCATATTAAAACAGAATTTATATCATTGTTATCAACTTCTTACCATTTACTGTTATCAATAACCCAAAGTAATGACGTAATTTTTTGAGTTAATTTTTTTAGCGAAATGTGTTTTAGGCAGGAGTAAACAGATAGATTCAGTCCTATACTAATTTTGAGTTTGTAATTGACATGCTCATATTGTGAATGCTTCTTGTATATTTTGTTTTTCGTACCTATATATATGTTATTACTGTCTCTGTTTTTCAGTGTGGATTAATACCTTTATTTGGTTTAATTCCTAACTTTTGTAGTAAACACATGCCGCAACTGGTGTTTGCAATTTTCACAGGAAATCGAAATTTCTGCATTCTAAAAACATTAAGGTCCTGTTAGGTTTGTTGTTTTTAGTTTTGTGTTTTCGTCTAAATAAAAATGTCAACGTCGTATGTATTACTGAAAAACAAACAATTTTGAAAAACAAAATTAACATATAAAATAGAAAATATGTTTTTTTTTCGTATTTTGGGAGATACAAAATCACGAATAACAATCCAACTCCTCCATACTACCAGTATTTCACTCAATTTCTATCTTCATATGCCACTATTGCAACTAACTAAAGTTCAGTTTGATGCTACCTTTTCATTATACCTTAATAAGACACTTAACTAGAATAGAGCCCGGTGAAATAATTCTTTATCCTTACCAGTAACATATGCGATTCATATCAAATTTTCTTTTCTCCTTTTTTATAGTCATGTTTTCCTAAAAACATAGTTATATAGTAAATTTTACAAATATGAACGTAAAATAAGGTGAATCTGAGTAGCGAGACTTAGAGAAAGGCATCATCATCTAATAAAATAATATCCATTAAAAAATAACCATACATGATGCAAAAAGTTATGGTTTAGAAGGGTGTAGCACTAGCATATCCATATTATAAATATGGAAAATCTATGCTAATTTATATAACAGAGAGAGTATGACCTACCAGATGGTTTTTTAATGTATTCATGAGGGCTGTAATAGTTCAAATGTGTCTTGGTATGATTCATTGATCTATGATATCATTGGTCTGGTGCATGATATCAGACAAGAAGGCCCTGTCCTAATGCACTACTATAATGCATGGAATTGGAACATGCAAAGCTAATTTGCATCAGTTCCTCCTATATGATAATTTCGTTTCACGTTTTCTGTTTACTATGAGGTATTTATATTTGCAAAAGTTAACAGCTAGATGACTATGTACCCAAAAAATTAGCATCCAATAAAAATTTGAAATCTGTGTGCATAGCATATGTTCACTCTAGTATAAAAAGATAACTAGCTACACAATTAATTAGCTGCAATACATGTGCATAGCACGGATACACCCTAGTTATTATCAATAGTGCCATGAATTTTTAGTAAATCAAAATATAGGATCTGATATGACTAGCGCATCAATACATGAAAAAACATAAAAACACAGTCCATATCTGATTATAATCGTTTTCCGTTAATACTATCCAACAACAATGGAAAATATATATTTCTTTTTCTTAAACAATAAATTTAAAAAGGCAAATCCAAAATTCATAGTGTTTCCCATAACTTTATAAAGCATATGGTAAAATGGTCAATAACTTAGGTTATGCCCAACTGCCCATATAGAAACAACAAGTTAACAAATTTATTAAAGGAAAAAGAACGGTACCTAAACCCTAACCAAATTACATCAAACAAACTAGAAGCCATTTCTAAATCTTCGTCTACAACTTAGCCACATAAATCAAGACATACTTCTAGCTTTACCCAAGAATGAGAAAAAACTCACCAAGCTTCAATGATAATAGCCCCTACCTTCTTCTCCACTTCAAAACTACCCAGCTTCGCGTCATTGGTCTCCTTTTGGTTCTCCTTCTCTGAAAGAATAAAAAGGAAAGGTAATTTATTAGTACCAACAACCAAGGAGAAAAGGGAAAAAAGCACTGGCAAAGACAAATCGATAGTACCAGGGAGCAAAGAGATTATGATAGCAAAAAACCTGCAAGATTGAAACCATGCCAAATATGTAAAGTAAAAAGAAACGGGTAATTTGTTAGCACCTGCAAGTCTGCAACCAAGGAGAAAAGGGCGAGATAAATTTTTACCCTTGTTTCTGCAAACATCGATTGAGAAAGAAAAAGGACACATAGAGGCCATAGGTTGTAAAAGAGGACATAAATTGATGATAGGTTTGTGATTCAATTCGTGCTGCACCGAAGAATTGCTTTAATCTGGAATTTAATTTTCGAGATAAATTCATCATTTGTTTTTTTTTTTTTTTTTTGAAGCTTTAGGAGAAAAACAAAGAGGCGGAGTCACGAAAGAGAGAGGGAGAGAACAGAAAGAAAAATGAGATTTATTATCCTGCCTTTGATTTATCGATAACCAGTTAGCCCGCCAATCAATATAATATTGCATAGCGTTTGTACGTTAATTTCTTTTTACATGGTTATTTTAAATAGCATTCAAGATACAAACGCTATATTTCAATAATTTCAACTGCAATAAAAAAATGTTTTTCTTGTAGTGTATCTCTATCTACAGTACTTACTCCGATAATATCCTCGAGTGACGGCCCACTAAAGAAAAGCAACCGTATAATCCATCAAAAAAGACATATTATCACTCATCTACGTGCTATGTAACGATCCCGATTTTATAAAAGCCAAATTAATTTAGTAATTAATTTGATTTTTGGATTAAATTAAAAATTAATTTGGTAATTAATATGAAATTTTGAATTAAATTATGAATTTAATTATTAAATTGAAATTGTGGGGATAAATATATATAATTTTTTTTTAAATAAAGAATTTGATTTGGAAATCTAAATATTTTATAAATAAATTATAATTTGGAATTTGAATTTGAAAATTCAAATACATATATGTTGAAAATAAATATTTGAAAAATAAATAGTTTGTGAATGGAATAAAATATATATTTATAAAAGGATATTGTTTGTTTATTCATTTATAAATAAAGTTGATTGTATATTAATTTTTGAATTTGAAATTTTAAATTAAATGTTTTGAATAATATACTGAGTTTGTCAACTCTGTATTTAAAAAAAAAACTAAAGTATATATATGTATATAAGATTATTTATTTGTGTATAATTGATTTTCAAATCATTTTTCTGTATATAAGCACAAATATAAACATTCATTCATTTAAACTATAGATTTTAAAATTTAAATAAGGATAAATAGGAAAGTATGGTTTAAATTCAATATAATATTTACAAAAGTCTACAAGGTTAATCATTTGCAAAACAATAAGAAAATATATATATGTTTAAAATTGGTTTGTAAAGATATAAGATTAAGTAAATTATAAAGACATAAGGGTTTAAGATAAAAATTTAAATAAAATAAAAATAAAGGATTTAAACATAATTTATAAGTTTATAAGTAAGGGTTTCAACATAATATACATAGTTTGGGACATTTGTAAACTAATTATTTATGTAACTGAACAAGTGTTAGCATAACATGATTTGGGCAATACAAGTGGCAAAGATAAAATTTCTTTTGATTTAAATTCTATTAACAAAGAGGAAAATAACCAGTTTATTTTCAAACTCTCAGTTTGAACTCCTCAAAACTGAAGTAAATAAAAAATCTGAGAAACCAATCTAAAGCAATTTAATATGAATCAAAACCAGGAAGTGAAATTCAAAGCAAAACAAAGAAATCAAAACAGAAAACGAAATAAAAGCAATCAAAATCTCAAACCTGGAAAATCAAAATGAAGATCAAAGATCAGGTCTCAATTCAAACTACAAGATGAGAAATCAAATTCAAGGCAAATTTAAATCAAAGCTTCAACCTGGAAAAGTAGAATAAAAATAAAAAACCTGGAGTTCAAAGCATCTTCAGCCTGGAAGTCAAACTCAACAGTTTTCTCAAAAAAATTGGGATTAAAGCAAGATTCAAATCTAATGCAAGTTCCAGAAAAAACAACAATCAAGTATCAGAGCAAATAAATGGATTCAGATCAAAGAAAAAATAGAATTTCCAGATCAATAAAACAAAGTCTGGCTCTGTCTATCTCTGTTATCATCAAGCAGGTCAGCAAACTACGTCCCAAAATTTTAAATTTGTTTCACATTTTGATCTGCATGCAATAATCTTGAAAGAGTGAATATGAATGTATGTGTATCTGTGAATGGATGTGTATGCTTGTGTATGTCTAGATGTTCCTCTGTTTAGTCACAGGTTAATCCAATTCAAGAGAAATTCATATCTCTTTATCCAAACAAATTTAGGCTATGATTTCTAAATAGAAATTGTTTATAATAATAAAAATCCATTTTTAAGAAGTGTTTTGTAACAACCCGCACATTTTACGATTGAATATTTAAATATTTTATTTTAATATTTTATCGTTGGTCGGATTTTAGTCCGAAAAGTTACTTTTTGCATACGGTCGAATTAGGACTCGGAACCACTTCCATTGAGTTCAAAACACCGTTTGCGATCTTTTTGAGTGTACATTTTGATATGTTTGGAGTTAGTGGAATTTTGTCACTTTTTCACTTTGGACTTTGGGTTTGGTTTAGCCCATTAGCCTAAGTTATTAACTCTAGCTCAACCTCCTCCTCTTCATAACTTGACTTTCATTTCCTAACACTCAAGCTTCATCAAAAATGGAGGAAGGAATGGGAAATTAAAACTCCAAACTCAAGTTCATTTGCAAATCCAACATCCAACTCCAAATTCAAAGAGGAGCCATTGATTCTTCCTTGCTTTCAAGCTTCTTCTTCATAAATTTCGTGTAAATGTGAGATTTTTATCTCACATATTTGTCTATAATTATCTTTAATTGTTGGGTATGAATTCCTAACACTTATTCATGTGCATTTGCTTTTGGTTTGGATTGAATTGGTGAAAACCCCAATTTTTAGTGTTTTGGGTTCAAATCTTTAAAAATCCAATCTTTGATGTTTAAACGCGTTTTTGGTGATGCATCGAGGAGCCAATACGACCGGGTAGCCTATAGGCATAATCCGCTAGCGTCCATGCTCGATCAGTTGCAAATTGGGAGAGTTTTGCACTCTAAAACCCTTAGGTCGCTCAGCCTGCACAATGGTGATTCTCGGCCTGCAGCTAGCTCGCATGCTCCTTAGGTCGCGACAAGTTAGGTCGTTCCCCCTTCGGTCGCTCGGCCATGATATGCCGTTAGTGCCTTAGGTCACTCAACCTTTCTCATACACCTTAGGTCGTTACGTCACGTGGCCTTGTTTACCCCTTAGGTCGCGTGGCCTTGTTTACTCCTTAGGTCGCTTCATGTTAGGCCGCCCACCTCCTTAAGTCGCGAGCTCTTAGGTCGTTCGGCTATATTAAGTCGCTCGTCTAGGTCGCACCACTTGGGTCGAAACCCCTTAGGTCGCGCGCTCGGCCTCTAGGTCGTTCCACCCTATAGCTCAACCTTGTTAGGTCGCTCGGCCTTTTGTTAGGCCGTTTGCACCATTAGGTCACGCATGCCTTTAGGTCGCGCCACGTTGGGTCGCACCATCCCTTAGGTCGCTCGCCCATGCACTTATGCTGCTACCTCTTAGATCGCTCATCTACTAGGTCGCGCCGTGTCATGCGGCAAGGGTATATCCACTTTGATGAATTTGGAATCGTATTCTCTGGATTTTATTCACGTCTTCGTATGTGAATTTTTGTGATTGATCGTTTCTACGATCATTTTTGTGATTTTTCATTTTAAAAATATACAAACCTCACTCGTACGTGAAATCTAATTAAACGGCTTCGTAAAACAAGTGGTATGAAACGCTTGCGTTTACTTCGTCGGTTAATTCTTGGACTTGTTCGATTGAATCTCTTGTGACAATTTTCTAGTGGAAATCTATAATTTGTTCGTAAATATTTAAGTTAAGCTAGTGGTTATGAGACATGAAGCTAAGCTCATATATTTACTAGCTTACTGTAATTGACACTTCTTGATGATCGTTGATGATCATTTTTGTGATTTAGACTAGAAAATGTGCGATGTCTCTTTGTCTACGAGGGAGACTAAACCCCGTTTCTGTGGAGCTTCGCTCAAATTGGTGGGGTAGCGACCCATGGTCTTCGGGCCGTTTTGTGGAGCTTTGGCTCAAAATTAATGGTTAGCAACCATGGAATAGCGTTCCATTTTGTGATACACGTGTTGGTGAGTTTTCATGCTCCCGTTTTGTGATAGGTCTCCCCCCTTTTTGTGATTTCTGGATTTCCATTGATGATTTCTGGAATTTTGTGTTTCACCAATTTTCATGATTTACATTGATAAGTTTTATCAATATTTGTGCATTGGTGAATTTGTGTGTCATTAACTTTTGTGATTGGCATTGATATTATTGTCAATATTTATAGTTTGGTGATTTGGTAAATAAGGAGTATGACATTCCTTTTGATCTTTGAGAAGATTCTTGTGATATTGATTAATCTCTTGTTGATTTTCAATTACATACTTATCACAGTATGGCTTTATGGTTATCATATGTTTATGTCATATCTCTTATTCTGTATCATTTTATCTGATATTTATAGCTAGACTGATCCGTTTATTATTTTCTTATTAAATAATACTCGGGTCAGACCGAGATGTTACAGGTGCTTCTGCTTGACTTCACACCTGGGATTATCACCCTGACTTTTGGCTAACTACTTAGATTAGTAGTTTTTTTTTGTATACATTTGAGACATAGACTCATAGATGTATCCATTCTTTTGTCTAGCACTTGTAGCTATTCTTTTGTGATATTGTGGATTTTGTTTGACCACTACTCTGATGTACACTTTCATGTGTTATATATTCATATCTATTTCCGCCTTTGTGATATGAATGTCTGTGACTGATTTGTGTTATGTTCATTTCTATATTTGTTTCCGAAGAATATATATAGCCACTATGTAGTAGCTTTGAGTTTGTATCGGTATGTCGGATTTCCTCCTTCAACCAAACGCATGCGGTACTATCTGACGTATCGGTGCTCGCACAAGGCAATTACACGGATGGTCGCTCCTCAACAGCCTTATCCTTCGTGCTAGTTGACGGCATTACCCCGTAATGTCCTTGGCTAGCGTGGGTATAGAGGTGGGGCGTCACAGCTTGGTATCAAAGCCAATCTTCGTAACAATGTAGAATAATCTAGCAAGGATCATCGTCCTAGGTCCATCTTAGGAATCGTGCTTTAGGATTTAATTCGAGTCTTCGTACCGATTCATCCTATTTTCTTTATGATTCCTTGTTTACCTATCAAAATTGCTTGATATTCATTTGGTGAATAACCTTACGTTTCTTCTTTCTTTCAAAAGGAAGAGAAATGGTTAGACCTGGTCGACTGTAACGACTCGGTATTTTCAACCATTCGCATCCATTATAAGTGTATAGGTAGACACTCATGCCGGAATTGAATTGCTCAAAATACCGCGTTGTAATTAAAAATTTGGTAAATCTCAGAATATACAGTAAATAAAAATCACAAATCACAGACACAGAGTAATAATAATGCAGCGGAAGTAAAAGAGATAGCAGCTCATGAAGCTACTATGTAAATATATCAGAGTTAAATAAAATACAACAGAAGAATAACAGGATACATCAGGTACAAATCAGATACATCAATGAACCACTGGATACTGAAACAAAATAGATGGCTGGATCTTCAAGGAAAGCTCCAACTCCGAAGGTGAATCTTGAATGCTAACTCAATCAATCTGACCCGAGCGTAAAGCAAAACACAAAAACCCTCGAGTCAGGACATAAATACTTATAAACTGTAAATCAACTCAAGTGAACAGTAACAAAATGCATCAGTAACTTAAAGGATGCTTGGGACCGCCCATCCTCTAAGGATCCGTTAAACTATTTACTATGTAGTAATATACGCTATATACGGTAGTGTCTAAATCAGTAAAGTATAATCATATAGAAAATAGCGTTAAGGGGATGGTGAACCTTAACGTGGTCAGATCTTTAAAACCAAAATCGTAGTGGGCTCGATATAAGGATATGACACGGCACGCGAGGCAATGCCAGGGTGGATACACCGTTTGCACTCCCGGACCGGTGGTGACGGCAAGCCAGCAGCTTCCGCCCACCTCGAACAATACCCTCGAATCAAAGTGGCGCCACCGAATCGAATCACAACAGTAATAGAATGGTTTCCGATGGAGCATGCTCGATGAAAGGGTGCGACCCTTTGTGTATCCCGGTATAGCTCCTGTTTTAGTCATATATGCCAACTCACGGGAGTTGGGTCCACGTAATATACCTCGAGAACGTCACCACCATCCTACTTCATTCTGGAATCTCCACCGCGTACACAGTTGTTAAAGTGGTTTTCGGTATTGGCCGGCTATAAGACAATATCTGATCCCGGTCTCTTTAACAACCAATCGTTATTATAACCCGTAGTTATAACTTTAAAACAATATTTTATACTTCAAAATAAAATATCTTTTTCAATCCAAATCTTTATCAAAATAAAGATTAAATCATTTCCAAAACCATTTCAATATCATCGTAAAATATCTTTCAATTCAAATATTTATTAAAATAAATATCAAGTCATTTCTAATCATTCCAATATATTAAATTTTCATACCCTTCAACACTACCTTTCAAATCATTTTAATATATCAAAATATCGTATCTTTTCAAAACTTCATTCATTTCAAAACAGTTTATATTCCAAAAATTCTTTTTTTATCATTTCAACGAAGTTATTATGTTTAATAATTAAATTATTAAATTTCCAAAAATTTCAACTTCCAAAGTTTATTTATTCACTTAAGTTTATCAAAACCGTGAAAATTCACTTTTCGCATCATTTAGAAAACTTCTACGGAAAGTTACATTCAAAACAGTTCAATTTAACAAAAGACAACATTTTAAAATGTTGTAATAGGGTTTACTTAAATTTCAAATAAACTTAGTTAAATTCAAAAATTATAGCACTTACAAAAATTGCTATAATAGCTTTTAATTCAATAGCTTTTTAGTTCATTATCATCAACCACAGTATTCACAAATGCTGTAATATCATTTACATTGTAATTAAAAGGATTTCAAAAATGCAGTCAATTAACTTCAAATATTCAATAAAATTTCTCAACCAATTATATTTTATTTAAAACATTTTTAACTTACAAAATCATACATTTTTTTTATAAACATCATTTAATTTTTCTCAAGTTCATGATTTTATAAAGTTAAATTTCCATTCAAAAATCAAGATTTAATAATAATCCACTTATTAAAATGCAATGTTCAATTTTAAAATCCATTACATTAAATTTCAACTTAACACTTAAGTTCAAATTCTCAAATATAACTTAGTTTTATTTTTATTTGCTTAACTAAAAGTTCACTTTTACGTCAATTTCATAAATTTCCAATTCTAGTTATATTTCAAAGTTTCAACTTAAAATATTTATTCATTTCACATTTCAACTTTATTAAAAATCATAAATATGATAAAAAATCATTTTAAATTCATTTAAATTCAAATTATCATAAATTTTTCATAATTTCATACTCAATTAAATTTCCAACTAAAATTAAATCAAAATTTCCAAAATAACTTACGTTCAAAATTTCTAACTTTTTCATTAATTCATTTCACTTACAATTATTCAGAAAATCAATAATATTTTACAAAAATCTTATTTTTATTAAATTTCAAATCAAAATATTATAATAATTAAATTTCGAAAATATTTTAAATTTTTTAGAAAAGCATATTTTAACTACGGGCCTGTATAAAATTTTCTACGCTAGGTAAAGTGATATGGGTAATATATCATTTCAACCCATAATTTACAAAGAAAATCCGGGTTTTATCATTTCAAACCCGCAATCCCAAGTCAAAATGAAAAATTTAAAACCATTCAGGCCTATCATTTCAGCCCATAACATTTTTTTTCTAACAGGGAACTTGCAGTGTGATCATATGCAGAAATAATATAAACAAGGTCAATATCACAATATACAGTCATATATCAGATGTCAGGTGAAAATTAACAGTTTAAACATGGTAATAACATGGTAATAACATGGCATATCATATCATATGATCATCATTATCTTGCATAAACATTTTATATTACTAAACACTTGTCATCAATTCACTTTTCATAAGTATAAATGTCAGAGTGAGAAAGACTCACTTTTTCAAGCTGAAGACCAAAACAACTAACACAAGTGCGATTCCAAAAGCACGACAAGCACGATATAGCATGACTTTTGATTTGAATGAATGGAGAGCCTTGATATTTGTCTTGTAAACAATAACTAAAACAAGACAATACACACATAACTATTCAACGCAAAACAATGTTGAAACAATGAAAATACGAAGCAACAAAGGAATAGATTACTTGACCTTGCTTTAACCATTCAAATGCTTGGCCTAGGAGGTTCTTGGGTTCAGCCATGATGATGATATAGCTCAGGTTTGGCACCATAACTCACGGCTAGAAGGAGTATGGAGTGGTAGGGTTATAATATGAAGCATACAATTGATCAAGGCAACATATATGAAGTTTTTGAGCACAACAAGGCTCGGCCTTGGGTCAAGTGGGGCTTGGCCATACTTGTACAGGTTTGGACAGTAGATGGAGGGGTGTGGGGAGGTCTGAAAAAGGTGGTGGTGGCGGCCTATGGTGGTGGCCAAGGTGGTGGATGAAGATATGAAGTGATAGGGTGGCTATCATGAATGTTTCAAGGCTTTATGCATTGTTTTTGTGGAGTTTTGGTTCATGGAGTCTTGGCCATGTCAATTTCAGATCTGGACAAAGGCTAAGATGAAGTGTAGTGGTGGTAGCAAGGTGGTGGTCGTGGCTAGAGGTGGTGGCCATGGTGAAGTATGAAGGTGGTGAAGTAATAGTGGTGGCTAGTGCATTGTTTTGGACATTATTTGCAATTTTGTGGAGTTTTGTCACCAAGGGACGTGTGGCCATGGATGGATCTGAAATGATGGCTGGAGATGATGCCAAGGAAGAGTGGTAGGGGATGGTGGAGAGTATGGTGGTGATGGTGGGTGGTAGAGGCCAATCCAGAAAGCATAGAAAACTAGGCAAAATACATAGAAAATGAGAAGAAAAAGGTAGAAAAAGATGTAGTCATTACCAGATTTTTTTCTCAAGATGGAGGCCATAATTTTTAGGGTTTTGGAGCTTGAAAATTCGTGAATAATATGAGGGAGTCGGCTGCAAAGGATGAAAAAACGAATGGCTAAGATAAATTGATGTATTAATTGCAAAAAGAAACGGATAAAACGCCTTTACGTTTCAGGCTTTTAAGATCTCTTAACTTTCTAAACCTTTTGCATTTCCTTTTCTTTTTAATTTTATAAAAACAAAATAAACTCAGAAATGTTATTTAAAACCGAAACTAAGCAAGAATAAAATAAAATAATAATTTATTTTAAGTAAAATAGAAAAAGGAAATAAGAAATTGCTTAAAAATAGCAACCCTGACATAAAAATTACAAGAAAATCTCCAATGACTTTGGAATTTAATACTTCATAAAAAAATATTTTAACACAAAATTTTAATTAAAAATGGTTTTAAAACATTTTCAAGGTAAAATAATAATTTAATTTTTATTAAATAGAAAGTTAAATAAAGAAAAATGCAGTAAATACCAACTAGGCTTTATAAATTGAAATAAATTCAAATAAACTTTAGAATAATTATATTATCATTTTAAATATACTTTAAAGTAAAAATATACATAATATAACATATTATCACATATTAAAATAAAATATAACCAAGAAGAAGTCATTTATACAATTTAAAATAGTCATTGTTAAATAACCCTATATACGCACAATATTGTAAAGGGTATAACTTCCACAATTTACATCCAAATTCAACGAAACGAAAAGTGGTGTTCTTAGAATTTTATGTACTTTCATAATAATTGGAAAAAAATTAAAATTTTAAACTTTTAAAATTTTAAGTTGAAAGTCACAGTTTGACTATTTTGACCAAAATCAGCATTTCAGGCAAATATTCAACTTACACAAGTTTGGAATTATAACTCATAAAAAATCAAGATTATATTTAAATAATAAATATAATCATTTCAAATAAGAAAAAAAATAAGTTTTTAAATCAAAATTTTACATAAAATAATTAAAATATACAATAAAATAATTACAAAACACAGGGTTGTTACACCGTCCTAACGCCAATCAATCTCATGCTACTCCCCAAGATGGAGTATTTATGTCTGCTCAGCAGCTTCTTGATCTAGTAAGGAATGCTCAAGCAGCCGGATCTAATCCGAAGTCTACTCATCCTAGGTCTGGATTTGCACGTTTGTGCAGCGATTATACCAATTTGGGTGTAAATCCATTCAAAGGTTCAGAAACCATTATTGAAGTCCAGGCTTGGCTGAGTTCGTGCAATCGAATCTTTTCTCGCATGAATCTTATTGATCTTCACCGCGTTCAGGTGGCCTCTAGTATGCTCCAAGAAAGAGCATTAGATTGGTATGAGCTTCTGATTTCTGAAATAAATGAAGTGGATCTCACTTGGGAGAAATTCCGGGAACGCTTCGAATTAAAATTTATGCCAGAAGCTGAGAAGGTAGCTTTGGATCGCCGTTTCATTGACCTTGTTCAAGGTGAATCCTCCGTGGCAGATTATGTCGCATCCTTCAAGTCACTTTCTAAATATGGGTTTGAGTACATAAACACCTCATTGAAGAAGAACCAAAGGTTTGTCTATGGCTTGAATAAGTCTCAAGAAGCCATTACTTCTAAAGTTAGAAGTTTCTTTTGATCAACTCATTGATATCGCTCTTCGACTTGAAGAGGCAGATAAAGAAAGTGACGTTGAAGTTATGGGTGCCAAACCGAACTTTAACAACAAGAAAAGGCCTAATAAGTTCAAAGGTCCTTATCCCAATAATAAGAAAGGGAAGCAAGCCCCTCCGGCAACTAAGACTTCTACCTCAGGTAGTGGGCAATGCTATAACCGTGGTTCTAAGGACCACTATGCGAACAAGTGTTCAAAGCCTCGTACTTGTCGCTATTGCAAAAGCCCATATCATTATTTATCTTCTTGTCCCAAACTTCAAAATAGGAAGGAGGGAAAGCTTAATGTTGCTCAAGCCCCTGGCAACACATCTTGTGGTAAAGGTATTTCTCATTCTATCCTTGATGACATTATTTTATTTCGTGATCATCCTATTCGAGTTCTTTTTGATACGGGTGCGTCCCATTCTTTTATATCAAAAGAACTTGTTGATACTTTTTCTTTGGATGTTTTGTGTTTAATGACTTATTTGAGAATTGCGAATCCGATTGGTGGATCCACAACAATCATTTTATTGTGTAAAGATGTCGAGATTATTTTGTGTGATTTTTCTTTCCGAGCCGATTTGCATGTTATGCGCTACTGAGGCTTTGGAATGATTTTGGAAATGGATTGGCTTAACCGCTATAAGGCCCAAATCCTATGTCCCGAGCGGACTATTCATCTTCGACATCCTCAATCTGTTAAGCAGATTTCTATTGACCTTAAAGATTTGAATTCCAGCTTGGTTGCATCTTTATATTCACTAAATCCACATGATGATGATAATGATGACGAAGAGGATATTATTTCTCTTATTCACGTTGTTCGTGAATTTTCTGACATATTTGAGCCAGTTTTAAGATTACCACCTAAGCGAGCAATTGAGTTCAGAATTAATCTCATCCCTGGAGCTCAACCTATTACTCGTCCTCCTTATCGTATGTCCAATAAAGAAAATGAGGAGATGCGCAAATAATTATCCGAATTGGAGACGAAGCAATTTATTCGCTCTAGTTCCTCTCCTTGGGGAGCTTCTGCTATTTTCGTGGAGAAATCCGATGGTCGCTTAGGCTTCGCGTTGACTACCGCAAGCTTAATGATCTTACTATCAAGAATAAATATCATTTACCTCGGATTGATGATCTATTCGATCAACTTAGTGGTGCTAGAGTCTTTTCACAATTAGACTTAACTACCGGTTTTCATCAGCTTCGTATTATAGAGGATAACATTCCTTTGACATCGTTCCGTACTCGTTATGAATCTTATAAATGGCTTGTTATGCCATTTGGTTTAACGAATGCTCCGGCTTATTTCATCGACCTTATGAATAGAGTTTTCAAAGACTTCCTCGATTGGTTTGTTCTCATCTTTATTGATGATATTGTTGTGTATTCTAAAACCGAGGAGGAGCATGAAAAACATCTTCGGGTTGTGTTGGAAACTCTTAGGAGCAATCAATTAAAAGAAAAAATTTCTAAATGCCACTTTTGGCAATCTCGTGTGAAGTTTCTCGGTCATATTATTTTCGAATTCGGAATTTCTATGGATCCTTCAAAGATTGAAGCGATTCAAAATTGGAAAAGACCGGAGAGTGTGACGGAGATCCGTAGCTTCCTTGGATTGGTAGGTTATTACCGCCGTTTCATAAAGGACTTTTCTAAAATTTTCGTGCCTCTTACTAGTTTGACAAAGAAGGGAGTTAAATACATTTGGTCGGACGAATGTGAAGCTTCTTTTCAGAAATTAAAAGAACTCCTTTCCAATGCTTCTATTCTTGTGATTCCCGAGGGAAACCAAGATTTTAATGTTTATACCAATGCTAGTCGCGTCGGTTTGGGTGCCGTTCTTATGCAAAGAGAACATGGTATTGCTTATGCTTCTAGGCAATTGAAGCCAGCCGAGACTAGATATGCCACTCATGATTTAGAGCTCGCGGCTATTGTTTTCGCCCTTCGTATTTGGCGTCATTATCTTTTGGGAGAAAAATTTATTCTTTACACAGATCATAAATCCTTGAAGTATCTATTTTCTCAAAAGGAACTTAATTTGCGTCAACAACGTTGGCTCAAATTTCTTGCAGCTTATGATCTTGATATTCTTTATACTCCCGGAAAGGGAAATCGTGTTGTCGATGCACTTAGTCGTAAGCAACAAGCGGTTGTTTCTACGATGATATCCGAATGGAATGATCTCGGAATTCTATCCACTTGTGAGATTCGAGATCATGTTTCTGATTTATGTTCATCTCTTGTTTTATGTAGCCTTGAGGCTCATCCTTCTCTTTTAGACCGCATTTTTGAAGCTCAAAAGCTAGATCCCGAATTGGCTCTTCTTGGCCAAAATATTAGGGATAAAATTGATATTGAAGGTTTGAAAGACTTTGATATTGATTCTCGTGGCGATATTCGAAAATTTGGTAGACTTATCGTGCCAAATATCAGTAATCTTCATAAAGACATTTTAGAATATTCTCATCGTTCTAAATTTACCATTCATCCCGGTAGTAGTAAAATGTACGCGGATATGAAGCGACTTTATTATTGGGAGAGAATGAAATCTGATATTGCTAACTTTGTTAAGTGTTGTATGACTTGCCAACTTGTCAAGGCCGAACATCAAAGGCCTGGTGGGTTATTGCAACCTTTAGAAATTCCAATTTGGAAGTGGGACCAAATTTCCATGGATTTTATTGACGGCCTTCCCCGTTCTCGTTCGGGTCATAATAGCTTATGGGTGATAGTTGATAGACTTACTAAATTCGCCCATTTTATTCCCGTTCGGTCCAATCGAACCGTTCCTCTCTTGGCCAAACTCTTTATTAAAGAAATTGTAAAATTGCATGGAGTTCCTTCTTCTATTGTTAGTGATCATGATCCATTGTTTACTAGTGGATTTTGAAAGAGTCTTCAAAAGGCTTTGGGAACGAAGCTTAATTTTAGCACCGCTTACATCCCCAGTCCGATGGACAAACTGAGCGTGTGAATCAAACTCTTGAAGATCTTCTTCGTGCATGTGTTCTTGATTCTGGTGGATGTTGGAAAGATCATATTTCTCTTGTTGAGTTTTCCTATAATAATAGCTTCCAATCTAGTATTGGTATGACACCTTTCGAGGCACTCTATGGAAGGCCATGCCGATCTCCTTCTTGTTGGCTTGAGGTCGATGAGAGGCTGGTTTTAGGTGTAGATTTTATTCGAGATTCCACAGAGAAGATTGACCTTATTCGTCATAGGATGAAAGAAGCCCAGAGTAGGCAAAGATCCTATACCGATAACCGGAGAAGGAAATTAGAATTTTCTGTGGGAGATCTTGTGTTTATTCGTGTTTCACCTATGAAGGGTGTGGTACGTTTCAGTCGATCGGGAAAGTTAGCACCTTGATATATTGGTCCATTTCCTATCACTGAATGTATTGGTTCCGTGGCTTATCGCCTTTAATTATCGGCTCAGTTTTCTGCTGTTCATGACGTGTTTCACGTTTCTCAATTAATTAAATGCCTTCGAGATTCCGATTCTATTCTTGAGCCCGGTGTTGTGGAAAAAATTGAAGTTTCGCCTAATTTAACTTATGAGCAACATCCTATTCATATTATTGCTTCGGAGGTTAAGCGCCTTCGAAATAAAGATGTTCCGCTTGTTAAAGTTCAATGGTCCTCAAATCCTAAGGATTGCTCTTGGGAATCTAGAGAATTCATCGAGCGAATCCGGATTTACTTTCCCGTGCTCTTTGAGGTGAACTTCTTATTTCAAATTTCTTTTGTGTTGAATATGCTTTTATGGTTGTTACTATATATTTTCTTCTTAAATATTGCAAGGACGCAATTTCTTTAAGGAGGGGAGTCTGTAACAACTCGCACATTTTACGATTGAATATTTAAATATTTTATTTTAATATTTTATCGTTGGTCGGATTTTAGTCTGAAAAGTTACTTTTTGCATACGGTCGAATTAGGACACGGAACCACTTCCATTGAGTTCAAACACCGTTTGCGATCTTTTTGAGTGTAAACTTTGATATGTTTGGAGTTAGTGGAATTTTGTCACTTTTTCACTTCGGACTTTGGGTTTGGTTTAGCCCATTAGCCTAAGCTATTAACTCTAGCTCAACCCCCTTCTCTTCATAACTTGACTTTCATTCCCTAACACTCAAGCTTCATCAAAAATGGAGGAAGAAATGGGAAATTAAAACTCTAAACTCAAGTTCATTTGCAAATCCAACATCCAACTCCAAATTCAAAGAGAAGCCATTGATTCTTCCTTGCTTTCAAGCTTCTTCTTCATAAATTTTGTGTAAAGGTGAGATTTTTATCTCACGTCTTTGTCTATAACCATCTTTAATTGTTGGGTATGAATTCATAACACTTATTCATGTGCATTTGCTTTTGGTTTGGATTGAATTGGTGAAAACCCCAATTTTTAGTGTTTTGGGTTCAAATCTTTAAAAATCCAATCTTTGATGTTTAAACGCGTTTTCGATGATGCATCGAGGAGCCAATAAGACCGGGTAGCCTATAGGCATAATCCCCTAGCGTCCGTGCTCGATCGGTTGCAAATTGGGAGAGTTTTGCACTCCAAAACCCTTAGGTCGCTCAGCCTGCACAATGGTGATTCTCGGCCTGCAGCTAGCTCGCATGCTCCTTAGGTCGCGACAAGTTAGGTCGTTCCCCCTTAGGTCGCTCGGCCATGATATGCCGTTAGTGCCTTAGGTCACTCGACCTTTCTCATACGCCTTAGGTCGTTAGGTCGCAACCCCCTTAGGTCGCGTGGCTTTGTTTACCCCTTAGGTCGCGTGGCCTTGTTTACTCCTTAGGTCGCTTTGTGTTAGACCGCCCACCTCCTTAAGCCGCGAGTTCTTAGGTCGTTCGGCTATATTAAGTCGCTCATCTAGATCGCACCACTTGGGGCGAAACCCCTTAGATCGCGCGCTCGGCCTCTAGGTCGTTCCACCCTATAGCTCAACCTTGTTAGGTCGATCGGCCTTTTGTTAGGCCGTTTGCACCATTAGGTCGCGCGTGCCTTTAGGTCGCGCCACGTTGGGTCGCACCATCCCTTAGGTCGCTCGCCCCTGCACTTATGTCGCTGCCTCTTAGGTCGCTCATCTACTAGGTCGCGCTGTGTCGTGTGTCAAGGGTATATCTATTTAGATGAATTTGGAATCGTATTCTCTGGATTTTATTCTCGTCTTCGTATGTGAATTTTTGTGACTGATCGTTTCTACGATCATTTTTGTGATTTGTTATTTTAAAAATATACAAACCTCACTCGTACGAGAAACCTAATTAAACGGCTTCGTAAAACAAGTGGTATGAAACGCTTGCGTTTACTTCGTCGGTTAATTCTTGGACTTGTTCGATTGAATCTCTTGTGACAATTTTCTAGTGGAAATCTATAATTTGTTCATAAATATTTAAGTTAAGCTAGTGGTTATGGGACATGAAGCTAAGCTCATATATTTACTAGCTTACTGTAATTAACACTTCTTGATGATCGTTGATGATCATTTTTGTGATTTAGACTAGCAAATGTGCGATGTCTCTTTGTCTACGAGGGAGGCTAAACCCCGTTTCTATGGAGCTTCGGCTCAAATTGGTGGGGTAGCGACCCATGTCTTCGGGCCGTTTTGTGGAGCTTCGGCTCAAAATTAATGGTTAGCAACCATGGAATAGCGTTCCATTTTGTGATACACGTGTTGGTGAGTTTTCATGCTCCCGTTTTGTGATAGGCCTCCCCCTTTTTTTGTGATTTTTGGATTTCCATTGATGATTTCTGCAATTTTGTGTTTCACCAATTTTCGTGATTTACATTGATAAGTTTTATCAATATTTGTGCATTGGTGAATTTGTGTGTCATTAACTTTTGTGATTGGTATTGATATTATTGTCAATATTTATAGTTTGGTGATTTGGTAAATAAGGAGTATGACATTCCTTTTGATCTTTGAGAAGATTCTAGTGATATTGATTAATCTCTTGTTGATTATCAATTACATACTTATCACGGTATGGCTTTATGGTTATCATATGTTTATGTCATATCTCTTATTCGATATCATTTTATCTGATATTTATAGCTAGACTGATCCATTTATTATTTTCTTATTAAATAATACTCGGGTCAGACCGAGATGTTAAGGTGCTTCTTCTTGACTTCACACCTGGGATGATCACCCTGACTTTTGGCTAACTACTTAGATTAGTAGTTTTTGCTGTATACATTTGAGACATAGACTCATAGATGTATCCATATTCTTTTGTTTAGCACTTGTAGCTATTCTTTTGTGATATTGTGGATCTTGTTTGACCACTACTCTGATGTACACTTTCATGTGTTATATATTCATATCCATTTCCGCCTTTGTGATATGAATGTCTTTGACTGATTTGTGTTATGTTTATTTTTATATTGTTTTCGAAGAATATATATAGCCTCTTTGTAGTAGCTCTGAGTTTTTATCGGTGTGTCGGATTTCCTCCTTCAACCAAACGCATGTGGTACTATCTGACATATCGGTGCTCACACAAGGCAATTACAAGGATGGTCGCTCCTCAACAGCCTTATCCTCCGCGCCAGTTGACGGCATTACCCCGTAGTGTCTTTGGCTAGCGTGGGTATAGAGGTGGGGCGTCACATGTTTCCAAAAGAATGATTTAGAAAACATATCAAACATTTAATATTACAATAAAATATCCTTTAAACGGAAAAATCAATGAAAACAATTTCGAGTTTTGATTACATATTTGAATTCGTATTGGTAAATCATGATTTTTAATATAGATTTTAGAATTTTTAAGTGCATGAGTAATGATGATTTGATAGATGATCAGAAAGTGTACATTCATCAATTTATGTCGAACGTCGAGATTTTGTTCTTCGAGTTTTGGTTAGATGATGGATTGATCATCAATGATGATGAGAAAAATACTCGTAAATTTTCTAGAAGATCGTGTTGATTGGGCAAGATAAATTTAGTTTAAATCTCGTTTTTGTCGAAACCTGTTCTCAGAAGAAATGCGTCATCATCAGGGGTTTGTGATCGATCGCGCCAAAGGGAATAGATGCGTGGGGTTGTGGCGTTGTTTTGGGTGGAGCGGCAAGTTTCGGTTCCAGGTAGAGTTGAATGGCTCGATTGTGTTTCCGGTCGTTTTGGTCGGACTTGTTAGATTGGAAGGCTCTGGTAGGGCATCGGCGACTTGTTGAAGGGGTCGGTGTCGATCGAAGATGATCGGAATAATGGTGCACGTGCACTGTGCACTTGCGTTCCTGGGTGGTTTTGATCGATTTGGGGAAGAAGATGGCTCGTGTTCGAGCACGAGAGAATGGTGTGTCGACTCGAAAAAAAGGAAATGCGAGTGGTTTGAAGTAAGGCTCGAGAAAAATTATAGGTTGCTTTGGGAATGGACTCGAGTTATCTCGAGTTGTGGCAGTAACAGATTTAAAACAAATCAAGTTTTAAATTTTAAATTATTCAAGTTCTAAATTATTTAAAAAAAAAACAAATTCTCTTTAAATGATAAATATTGTATTATTAGTTTAGAATTAGCTAAAGACTTTAAAAATAATTATTTTAATTAATCAAATTTTAAGTATGTGATATGTATATACTTCCATTTATTAATTTTTAGGATTTATTCCGAATGAAATTTAATAGCTCAGTTAAGAGATTATTATGAAGATAAAAATGTTTTTATTAAGTGGCTTGCGTATATAAGTAAATTTGTTGGATAATGATAAATTTATATAAAGGTTAATTTTTTTTATTAATCATTTTAAGAGTAAGTTTGATTTGGTTCTAGATTAATTTTGTATTAGATTAATTATTTGATTTAAATCGTTGAGTTTTTTTCAAATAAAATTAAATTAATTGAGAGTTAAGTAATTAATTAAGATAATTGGGTTATCTTTTGACTAATTTAGGTTGTGAGCAATTCTTAATGAAACTAATAAAAGATTATTTCTCAATGAAATTAAAGGGATAATTAATTTGTCTAATTACACTTATAGGTAATTAATTAATTAAGATTAATTAATATAAGTAATTAAGGGAAATTAATTACTTAAAGATAATTACCTAATTAAAAGTAATTAATTAATGATTAAAGTTAATTAATCAAGTGATTAGAGGATAATTACTCAAAGTAATTAATTTGTGATTTATTAATATAAGTGATCAGGATAATCACTTATTGAAATTAATTAAGGATAATTAATTAAAATGTAATTAACTAAGGGTTGATTAATTAAGGAATAACTAATTAATTAAGGATGACTAATTAGAAGGATAATTAAGGATTAATTAATTTTATTAATTAATATTAAATGATTAATTTGGATAATTAATTCATAAGTAATTAATTTAATTGGAAATTAAATTGAAGTAATTAAGGATTAAACAATTAATTAATCCTGCTTATAAATGATTATTGAATGCTTGAATTGCTTATGAATGATTGTATTGTATGAGATGCCTTGAATTGATTGTCCTAGCTGATCTGTGATATTTTGTTCAGTGAATTAAACTGTGTATAATTTATTTATCTGTGATACATTTATCTATGAATCTGTGAATGAAGATAAGCGTTATATGATTATACCGCTTATCGATATTGATATGATTGAATCTGTGATGATTGATGATGTTGCACTATTGTGTAAAACCCCTGGACTACGCCATACACACACAAATTTGGATTGCACGAGGAAATTGGTTAAGTCATAGATTTCTAATCATTTTATAGATTGAATTTTTGAATCCATAATAGTTTTGGAAATGGAATTGAAAGCTTTTGAAAAGGAGTTTCAAAAATAAAAGTTATTTTGAATAAGTTGATTAAGTTTTGGAATTTAGATAATTTGAATTCAAAATTTGAAATTGAATTCTATATTTGGAAACTATGGTTTAAAGATGTTATACAAATTATATATGCGTTAAACCATTTTAAAGGTATTAATTTGGGAATTTGAATTTAACTCAAGGGCTTTAACTCGTGCAAATATAATTGGATTTTTCCGAAACGAAGACTATTTGTTTTCAAATAATAATAGCTTTCATTTAAAGAAAAGATTTCCAATTTGTATCGAAAGATTTCAAGTTTTTTTAAATGAAATTGTGAATTGTTTTGAAAGCTATGAATGAACTTTTGTGAAAGATTGTTAAACTTTGTTTTGAAATCGAAGAGGATTTTAAATGGTGTATCTTTTATATATAAAAGATTTGAAATAGGAATTATTTTGAAAGTTATGAATGGATCTTTGGAAATAGTTTTGAAAGCTATAAATTGAGACTTTGGGTTAATAATTTGATGACATAATCCAAGTTGAAAAGAGTTATTTTGAAAAGCCGTGAATGAATCTTTGTCAAATATCGGTGAACTTTGTGAAGTAAATCTTTTTGTTTAAAGGTTTGTAAGTGGTAATTTGTTTAAACCATTTAAAGAAAGTATTTTGGGTTTTAAATTGTGACTTAACTGAAATCCTATTATCCATATGTATTCAAATGTTGCGTTCATTATTCGGTTTAGGCGGGAGAGAACCTTGTGTCATATAACCCATTCCGAATAATGATACGACGTTATGGATAGCATTTGAAGACCGGTGGTGAAGACCGGGTATTTTTGAGAAGGAAAGGATAACCCATCGATTGTCTCTGCACTGAGTTGCGCCGGTATAGAGATCTCCATATGTGATGGAGAGTCCGATCGGGATTGTGAATTCCTAGAATTGCAAGGGATTCTTCGGAAGTGCCTTTGGTTCTGTTCGAATCCGGAACAGACTTTTATCGATGTGTGTCTGACATTAAACTATGAGATGTAAAACTGGTTTCTATTAAATACATTTCTGTTTGGTGGCGAAGATCTCTTAGCTTAACACCCTTCTCTGAGACGTACGAGCTCGGAGGTTATGTAGTTGATGGTTACTAGTGATACATTCCCAATTTGGTAATGTGGCATACGAAGTACTGCTGATCATTTGTTGATCAAAGCTTGGCTTTGTGAAAATGCGTAGCTTTGTGGACGAGACTGCATCAGGACCTCACAACCCGATAATGGTCGAAACAGGAAAGATGCGGCAAGGTTGCAAGGTTCGCGCCCCTAGGTATGTCTATTCCTTCTGGAAAAGGGTGGTATCATGGTATGGAGCTCAAATACTTAACTCGCGTGGACACTGTAAATTCTATTACTGTGTGATGTTGCTTTGTGATTGAGGTACCTCGAATAAAGGTCGCAAACGACGGGGGGTGGCATATCTTTAGGTATTACTCCCGGGCAGGGAGGAAACCGGCCTTGTGTTGGCAGAGAGCTGGGTAAGTTCTCGGGGCGTCCCTCCAGAGGCATTCTCATGTGGAAATAGGAAGTTCCTTAGTCTGACCATTTGTTGGAAATGCAATCGAACAATACGAGCCCTTTACGATTGCAATTGTATAACCTACCACCTTAGGTGGTAGCTATAGCTGGCATAATATAATGGTACCTATGCTGGTTAAGAACCTATAGCTGGCATAATATAATGGTACCTATGCTGGTTAAGATTAATATTATACTTTTGAAATGTTTTCCACTATGCACTAATAATAATATCAAATGGTTTTGCGTAGTAAGCATGTTTGACTATCATAAGGAGAAATCTCTCCCAAGTGTGCGATTGCATGGTACGTGTGCCGAGAGGCCTTATGGTAGTTTCATTTTCCAAAAAGCATTGCGGATTTCAATGTTTTTAAATTCTTTTGTTGTTTGGTTTAAAGACAAAATGTTTTTGTTTGCTCATACCAGTCCTATGACTGACCCGGAGTTATTGTTCCCTTCCTAAACTCTGGGTGCCCACAATTTTCCATACAGACAGTCTAGAGTTGGGTTTTTCAGATAATCAAATAATAGGTGTAGATTCGATAGCCTTCGAAGTCTTTGGTTTGGTAGCTTTCAGTCTTTGGGAATCTTCTTCAGTCTTTGGATGACTTAACTTGCTTAGTACAACTTGATGGGGGTTCGAGCTATCTTTGGATTGGAGATGGAGTTTTTGGAGTTTGCATTGAAGACATTGTCTTTCCGCTGCTGTTGTCTCTGTTATTGTCTTGTATCTATCTTTGATATATTGATAGTCAGTTGTATCAAATGTGTTGTATCAAATACTGTTGTATATCAATGATATTTTTCTTTTTCTTCCGCTGTGTTGTTGTACTTACTGTGTTATAAGCTTCGACGAACTAGATTCGACGTTTGAATCTGCGGCATTCGAGTACAAGTGAAGTGCGGGTGCCGATTTTCGAAGGCCGAGTCAGGATCGTTATATGCTCTGAATATATGATAACCCGTATGAGCTCTTTACGGCTAGGGACTAGTGGAAATCCTGGTTCTCCTTTGTACTCTCATATCTCGCAGCCTAAAGCTGGATACATGTCTTGCAGCCCAAAGTTGGACACTAGACCCGAAGTCATGGGTCCAAGGAATATAGGTCCTCGCTACTAATCCATAGGCATCGCCACTTATAATAACCGTACTTCGAGTACAAAAGTAAACACTCCGAGCTTCAATGATTGCTTGGCACAACTTTCGAGCCCATCTCTGCATTGAGCCTTTCTTGCTCAATCCAATTTCCATTATTCACGAGGAACCTATCCACATTCCTCGATCCTACAACTCACTCCTTTACGAGCCACCATCTTAGGAACCTACTGCCAACACGAGCCAACATTCGAAGATTCTAGCTTTTCGTCATGTTGTTACATTGTCATTCAACCTAATACGATCGAGCTAACACATCTAGCATGACCTATAGAGCATCCTCTACCGGCCCTGAAAACTGCATATCCCTCCCATGCAGCGTGATAACTCGACACCGAGTTTTAGGTATAACTCGGCACTGAGTTATAGGTATAACTCGGCACCAAGTTTTACACCTAGCCAAGTACTGTCTACCTTCTTTTCCATGCCTCTAACACTCTTCTTTTGATGCTTTTGACCTTGACCCAAACATTCTAGATAACTCTATCCTAATCCAAAGCTCCATCTTCAAGTTCTAGAGATAACTCGGTAGTGCCCTCAACCCTAGCCAAATCTCTTGCATTTTTCTATAGATTTTCTCGTCTAGACATATGCTATCTATCCATGATGACCACTGACTCATAGCCTTCACCATTATAACTCGTCACCGATTCATCTGTAACATACCCCTGCTTGAAGGCCCAAAACTAACTGCAGTCATCCAAAGTTATTAATCCTTTGTGATCAAATACGGCGACATTAGATACATTGATATTGTGATGATCCGCATTTCATTCCATAGAAAGACGCATCATCATAAAGAAAGAAATAGGTAGAAAAGAGAATAGATAGAAGAAAGAAACCACAATCATCAAAATTTCACAGCAGAAACTGAAAAATATAATATTTCACATAACTATTACATGGTCATTATATATCAGAGTCAATACTGTTACAACATTCTCACATTAGATAGTCGAGAAGACCTATCTATCCATTATATTCCAAAATACGACAGACAAAAAACTCCAACACAGTGGAAATAGATATATAGATATGCCAAGACTTCTACTCCAAGCTTTCCCAAAATTCGTCAAGCAAACCAGATCACTTGGCTACTCATAAAAAATTTGAGTACCCAAGAGTTTAAGAAAAATAGAAGTAAACTCCGGGTCAGACATGGGTCTGGTGTGAGTAAACGGTTAAGTTGTTTAACTTAAAAAACCATTGAAATAACAGGTATCTCGTAAGACTCCTCAAATAAACACGAACAAGTTTTTCCTTACGATAACCAAAACATTTGATAGGAAATCTGGTTAATTATAATAGTGTCTAGGGTTTTCAAATAAATATTCACATAGCCGAAATTGTTACATTCATTAAATTCCAGCATACATTGGTATACAATCAAGTCTGAGATTACTTATTGGAGATTGGATTCCATATAATGGTAGGGCTACTGGGGTAACGCCCGTCAAAGTACGTGGTATAGATCATTGTACTGAGGATCCACCCTGATCCCCTGCATCACAAAACCGGAGCTATCCCTTATTGGATAGTCCGAATAAGACAACCCCGTGGTTGTGGCCAAACAACTGCCCACACAGCCGAATAAAAGGGACCTCTAGGGTGATACCCACTTAGCCTTGCACGCACCTCCCTTGTTTTAGCCATTCCCGGTTGATGAGGCTTGAGGATATGATTACTTATAGAACACATATCTTGGAATGCTCATCGTCCTCCATTGACGGTGGTCTGATAGCATTCATCTATACAAGTTCATTCCGGGTTCGAACGAAACCGAAGGCACTATCTCGCTACACTCATTTTGGAATCACCCTTAGAGTTAACGACAATGGCCCTTGCACTCTGAAACTTCATCTCGATTTTCACTTGAGATTTCACGACCTATCATTTAACTTGGATCGATGTGGTTTTCGGATAATCAGATTTGATATTAGATCCCGGTCTCATCGAAATCCAAACATTTCTTAAAGGCCAAGTTGTTTAAGGTTAAACAATTAAAATTTCAATCCAAAACTTTGTATACACACAACATTCATCACAGATAAATAACACAAATTTATCACAGCCATATCCAAAGTATATCACATCACAGAACATCACAGATTATCATACTATAAATATTAATCAATCCAGGCATTCTATACAATCAATCATCCATAAGCAAGATTTATTAATCCCATAATTATAATTACTTTAATTAACTCAAATTAAATTAACTATTCATGAATTAATTATCTAACCTACTTAATTAATCATTCATTAATTACAAACCATTTGAATTAATTAATCATTCTTTAATTACTTTACAAATTAATTAATCTTTAATTACTAATTAATTATCCTTGAATTATTAATTAACTAATCCTTAATTAATAATTAATTAACCCTAATTATTAATTAATAAATCCTTAATTATTAATTAATTAATCTTTAATTAAAAATTAATTAATTTCTAATTACTTAATTAATAACCCTTAATTACAAATTAATTAATCTCTGATTAATTAATTTACAACCCTTAATTATTAATTAATTAATCCTTAATCATTAATTAATTAAATTAATTAATTACTCTTTTATTACTTCATTTATTTAATTAATCTTTAATTATTCAAGACCTTAATTAACTTTCAAGATAAACCATTTATCTTTATTAGTTACTTAATTATCATTAACATATAAATTTAAAACATTTTATCTTCTCATTAACTATTTAATTAAACCATTTAATTTAAGTTTTTAAAATAAACTTGAGAATTTAACTTAATTAATTTAAGTAAAATAAATCATATAACTTTCCCTAAGCCAATATTTAAAAACATTTATTATATAAGAGAAATTGATTTAAGAAATCATTTAAACTTAATTAATTTTAAAATTTTAAAACTTAAAACTGTTATAAATATTTGCTTGTTGGTTCAACCCAGTTCCCAACCCGAGTCACACCCGAGAAAATCTCCCTCTCTTTTTTAAACTTGTTTGGTTTGAACTTTAAAACAGTTATCATAAAAAATCTCACATACCTCTACCCGAGACCATACCCGAGTCTTCTCCCCACTTACCCGAGCTTTCCCCCGAGACATAGACCTCCTTCCCTATAACCACTGACTCCAGATCCCTCGTGCATGTGCACGCCTGAATTTCGCCACTCCGACCATCATCGATACCTCCAACATGTCGACATTCACCTACACCTTCGATCCCGACCACCCAAAGTTCATCACAAACCCAAAATCGAAAACGAGCTACCCTGAACAAATCTGAAACCGAACCCATTGCCTAAAAACCCCTCGACCCGATGCTTCCGATTACCAGCGACCACGAAACCCTATCCACACCTTCGCCAACCAATCACGCTTCACTTCCCCCAGAACCAATTTCTTTGATGCTCTAAAGACGACGCAGCAATCCAATTTCTAGCCTCGACCAAAAGCTAGGTATTAAACCCTACTCCAATGCCTAGCCGCCGCCACGGTGGTTTAAAAACCCACCTACCATTTTTCCCTCACTTGTATACTCCCTCGCTACCTCCAGCCGTGAACTCGAGGCTGTTAGTCCATGAGATGATGGTTTTGATGACAAAAACCTTAGAATAGATTATAAAATATAAATACTAACAGTATAAGCTTAGATATATATGTATATGCAGGATATAACCACGCACGTACCAAGAATGAAGACTGTACAATATAGAGATTCAAGATATCAGGATTGAGGACTCATGAGTAAAAAGAATATCAAGATTATCAAGAGTTCATGATTTCAATTAATTTACTTTTTAATTAGGAATTTTGTTAAAACTCCTAGAAAAGCACTAGCATCTTAAAATCCAATTTATTCGTGGAATGGAATCCACTTCGAGCCTGTTAAAGGGATCGAACCCTAAGTAGGATGGAACCTTCGAAAAATCTAGTGGAACATTGTTTTGTATCCGCTAACTTTTTATTTAAAATTATTTTTCAAAATTATATCTTGTTTTCAAAATGATTTCAAAACCTTCATTTTCAAAGAATCAAAAACATCTATGTTGATTTCAAATACTTTTAGCCTCAAAATAATCTTGAATTTCAAAATCAAATTATCCTTGGTTTTAAACTATCTTTTAAAATAAAAGTATATTTAATTTTTTAATATTTATATATTTAGATTTAAATATAAAATTATAGTAAAATTTTATTTATACAAAAATATTATTCTATATATTTATTTATGTGTTTCAACTATATTTAAGTATATTTATAAAAGTTTAAAATAGTTTTAAAATAAGATAAAAGTTATTTTCAAAGAAAAACAGAACATTAAAAATTCCTTTGGGATGTCGAAATGCCCAAGTACCCCATGTCGACATAGTGTCAGTTGAGTTCAAAATTTAAATTTCAAAAGAAGTGTCTATTCGTCATAACTCTTCACGAATGGACATGGCTATTGTTCTTCTATAAATAGGGGTTGGTTTCAACAAATTTCAATAGATATTTTCTGGTTTTTCACTCCTCTTCTTCTTCCATATTTCTATATACATATTCTTACCATTACTCTGTCGAAATCAATATTGAATCTAACTAGATCATTTCTGGTTTGATTCTCTATCACAATCTCAACGAGATTCTCAGTGCTATTAAGAGTTATAGTTTTCTTTGTAATCAATTTAGTGAGAAAAGGTGTGATTGTGGCTTTAGAAATCAATCAAGCGAGATAAGGTGTGATTGTAGCCTTGGGAAATCAATTGGGTGAACTTGTTGCCCAGGAAATCAAGTATATCTACCCAAGGGATTGTGATTCTGGAGGGTGTACCTCATTGCCTTGAAATCGAGGGTGTAATTGTAAAGATTGCTTTTAAAGGAAATCCATACTTGTTGTGCAGGACTGGATGTAGGGTAACTCCAAACTAGTATAAAATCCGGTGTGTTCTTTCTTTTACTACTTTTACTTTATTTCTACATCTGTGTTTGTTTCTGTGATCATATGTGTGTCTGAATATTGCATACGTCTGTATTAAAATTAACATAAAATTAAAAAGATTTAGTAATTATTTATAAACACTATTCATCCCCCTCTAGTGTTAATCCTAGCCTTAAGATTCGTAATCCACATTTCTCACATTTGGTATCGGAGCAAGGTTTTCAAATATTCATAATCTGAATTTTGAAAAAGTTTTCAAAATGGCTACCAACACTGGTACTGTTACTAACACTAGTATCCCTGTCACTAGTCCATTTGTAGAAGGTCAGACCACTGTCAGACCACCACTTTTTAATGGCAGTAACTATGCATATTAGGCATGTAGGATGAAAATATATTTACAATCTATAGGATTAGACACTTGGAATATCACACAAACTGAATATTTTAAACCCACAACTGATTTTGCACAGTGGACCGCTGAACAAAAGACTGTTGCACAAAATAATTCTAAAGCAATGAATATTTTGTTTTGTTCACTAGATAGAAATGAATTTAACAGAGTGTCAATTTGTAAGTCTGCATACGAAATCTGAAAAACTTTGCAAGTAACTCACGAAGGAACAAGCAAAGTTAAACAGACCAAAATTTCCATGCTCACAAATCAGTTTCAATTATTTAAATGAATCCTAATGAGTCTATTTCAGATATGTATTGTAGATTTCAGGATATTGTGCATTCTTTAATATCCTTGGGAAAGGAATTTTCTGAAGAAGATCAAGTCAGAAATTTTTTAAATTCCCTTACTCCAGAATGGGTCAAAAGACACTTGCAATCGAAGAGGCAAATGACATCAATGCCTTAAAGATAGAAGAAATAATTGGAAATCTAATGTTGTTTGAAGTCCAAATGATTGAGAGAAGAGAAAGCAACGCATCTGAAAAGAAATCAATGACATTCAATGCATTGACCAATGGATCAGACTCAAACAGTGATAATGATGAAGAGATAACCTTTATGACCAGAAATTTTTGGAAATTCCTGAAATACAGAAGGATGAATAATCTCAAGAGAAACAACTATAAGAACTCCGCAATCAAAATGTAATGCCAAATAATGTCAAATGTTTCAACTATGATGAACCAGGCCATATCATAAGAGACTGTCCTTATGCAGATAGGCAAAATCCTCCTATGAACAATGATCCATTAAAGAAACGGAAGCATGCATTTACTGCTACTCTAGATGACGTAGACTTGTCCTCAAGTGATGATGATCAAAAGACAGATAATTCAAATTTTTGTTTCACGGTAGTTCACGACTTCGACGAATCCAGAGAAATGAACTTAGAAAAATGTACACATTTACAATATGATTGGTTGAAATTGCATGCTTAGAATTAAATGCTTGATTGATTGATTTTGAATTGGCGTGTTATTCGAATTTTAAATTTTTTACTATTATTTTTATTATTATTTTATTATTTTTATTATTATTTTCATAGTATAATAATACACTGAAAATACTATAATTCTAATAATATTCCAGATATATATACATTAAATATAATAAGTACATATATATATTAGAGTACTTAGGAAAAATAAATCGCAAAAAATTCATAGGCACATGTCGACATGGTCCCCACCATGATGTCGACATGGGTACCAGAATTTGAAAATCAAAATTTGAATTCAAATGGTTGAATTTTCCTCCACCTTTTCACTTCATTCAATTCTCTTAAAAGGCATCTTTTGACCAGAGAACGTGTCCTTTGAGAATCTATTTATTTACTATCTTTTATCATATCTTTTCACTCTCATTTTCAAATTCAAACTCTCTCTTCAAAACTTCAAGCTCTCTACTCTCTACTTTAATGGCTTCTTCAAGCAACCGCTTCACCATGAGAATTTCTAGAAAAATAAAAGTGCAACTCTTCAATGATCCGGAGGCAATAAAAGCATACATCGATTATGCTAATTATGCCAAAGTCCATCCCGGAAAGTTTGCTATTTTTCAAGATTTTTCTTCTTATGAAATTAATTCGCTTTTTGCAAACAATCATATTCTTAGTCTTATTGATTCTTCTCAAAATGATTTTGTTTGCAATCCAATTCTTGTCAAAATTTTCTATGCTAATTTAAACCGTGGATTTTATAATGGAAATTGAAGAAGAAGAAGAAGAAGAAGAAGGTGAAACCTCTTTGGAAAGCATCGACTATCCTTCTAATCCATCCAACAAAACCCTTCTCAAAAACCAAAAGACGATTGTTGAGAATCAACGAATTCTTAAACGATCCGTTAGTAAGAAGTTGGGAAAAATTTCATCCAAGATGAACAAGTTCATTTCCAAAGTCAGCAAGAAACTTGGACTTTCTTCATCATCTTCATCCTCTAACTAGTTCTACCTTTTCATATCTCGTTGTATTTGTTTTTGTTTGAAAGTTCATGTAGTTTTTTTTATGTTTAAGCATTGTATCGTCTTAGTATGCAATGAAATGGAATTTTCTTTCTGTTATCTAGCTTATCTTATCTTCAGAATAAATGTTAGTATATTATATATATATATATATATATATATGCACAATTATTCACAAAATCAAAATAAATCATCAAATTTCACTACACCATGTCAACAAACCCCCTATGACCATGTCGACTTGTACTGGTCAGAAATGACAATTCATTTTGAATTTGAAATTTGAATAACTACCATTTGTCTATTCATTTCAAACGAATTTCTACACCTATAAATATATACCTATTTCTTCCAGAATTCATCACTGAATATTATTTCTTATCTTCTCTATCTCTCATTCTTCTCACAATTTCAAATATGACTAATCCAATTCATAACTTATCTTATAATCTTGAAGAAACTTTTAATTCATTCAAAAATATTCTCTCGTTCATTCTTCGTAACCAGCGACACTTAGAATTGAGTCAAATGCAGATGATCAAGGAGCAAGAAAGGCATTTCGATGCGATACGATAGATGATTTCCTCCCTACACAAGGATGATAACGAAGCACATCCTCCAGTCTCTCTCACCAATGACAATGAAAATTGGGATGCCATTAAAGCAGACCTTATCTTTGGAGAAGAAGGATGGGTGGAAGTTCCTTGTAACGTTTGATTTTATTTGGTTGCTTTGTTTGAATTATTTGCTTTGATTGATTTGATTTCGTTTGCTTTGGCTTGGTTTGATATTGATTGATATTTAGTGTGGATTGAAGTTTATTGTACAAAACATGTATAATTATACATTGATATGTATATAATCTTTGATTTATTATTGTGTTGTCAATATAATTATCTCTTAATTATATATTCCATTGTATAAGTTTATTAATATAGGTATTTTAGTCCAAGAATGAGGGGGGTTATATAGTTTGGAAATGCAGGATCTAACCATGCAGGTACGAAGAATGAAGACTGTACAGTATAGAGATTCAAGATATCAAGATTGAAGATTCATGAGTAACAAGAATATCAAGATTATCAAGAGTTCAAGATTTCAAGTAATTTACTTTTTAATTAGGAATTTTGTTAAAACTCCTAGGAAAGCACTAGCATCTTAAAATCCAATTTATTCGTGAAATGGAATCCACTTCGAGCCCGTTAAAGGGATGGAACCCTAAGTAGGATGGAACCTACGAAAAATCTAGTGGAACATTGTTTTGTATCCACTAACTTTTTATTTAAAATGATTTTTCAAAATTATATCTTGTTTTCAAAATGATTTCAAAACCTTCCTTCCAAAAGAATCAAAAACATCTATCCTGATTTCAAATACTTTTATCTCAAAATAATATTGAATTTCAAAATCAAATTATCCTTGGTTTTAAACTATCTTTTAAAATAAAAGTATATTTAATTTTTTAATATTTATATATTTAGATTTAAATATAAAATTATAGTAAAATTTTATATATACCAAAATATTATTCTATATATTTATTTCTGTGTTTCAACTATATTTAAGTATATTTATAAAAGTTTAAAATAGTTTTAAAATAAGATAAAAGTTATTTTCAAAAAAAAACAAAACATCAAAAATTCCTTTGGGATGTCGACATGCCCAAGTACCCCATGTCGACATAGTGTCAGTTGATTTCAAAATTTAAATTTCAAAAGAAGTGTCTGTTCGTCGTAACTCTTCACGAATGGACATGGATGTTGTTCTTCTATAAATAGGGGTTGGTTTCAACGAATTTCAATATATATTTTCTAGTTTTTCACTCCTCTTCTTCTTCCACATTTCTATATACATATTCTAACCATTACTCTGCCGGAATCAACATTGAATCTAACTAGATCATTTTTGGTTTGATTCGCTATCACAATCTCAACAAGATTCTCAGTGCTATTCATAGTTATAGTATTCTTTGTAATCAATTTATCGAGAAAAAGGTGTGATTGTGGCCTTGGAAATCAATCAAGCGAGATAACGTGTGATTGTAGTCTTGGGAAATCAATTGGGTGAACTTATTGCCCGGCAAATCAAGTATCTCTACCCAGAGGACTGTGATTCTGAAGGGTGTTCCTCGTTGCCTTGAAATCGAGGGTGTAATTATAAAGATTGCTTTTGAAAAGAAATCCGTACTTGTTGTGCGGGACTGGATGTAGGGTAACTCCGAACTAGTATAAAATCCGGTGTGTTCTTTCCTTTACTGCTTTTACTTTATTTCTGCATCTGTGTTTGTTTCTGTGATCATATCTGTGTCTGAATATTGCATACATCTGTGTTCAAATTAACATAAACTTAAAAAGATTTAGTAATTCTTTATAAACACTATTCACTCCCCTCCAGTGTTAATCCTAGCCTTAAGATCCGTAATCCGCATTTCTCACAGAGGCCTCACTACCCTCCGATCACCAGCAATTGCCCAAAA
The DNA here is from genome assembly GCA_030765085.1 of Allium cepa. Classification (NCBI taxonomy): domain Eukaryota; kingdom Viridiplantae; phylum Streptophyta; class Magnoliopsida; order Asparagales; family Amaryllidaceae; genus Allium; species Allium cepa. The sequence continues at coordinate 991,656,440 of CM060945.1, read as the reverse complement.
CCCAATTTCTGAATAACCAATAATTTCTCACTCAAAGCCAAACTAAAAATTGAGATTTTCCTTTTAAGAATTCTAGTTTCCAAAGACGATTCAGATGATATAGATGAATCAGCAAATCATGATGTTTGATTTTAACATGTTTTAAGGTTTCCACTGTCTTTCTTAATCTCCAAATAATATTCAAACTTATTATACTTAATAAATTTTTAAAAGTTAGTTTATGTTTAAACATTCATAACTTATTTAAATACCAAAGCCTATAAGAGGTTAAATAAGGAGATTTTGAAATTTGTATAGATTTTTAGCCTGTAAATATAAAACAGAGAGATATATGTATACAGACATGCACACTTAACAACTTCATATTTATAAACATGCAAGCCTAATTTTCACTCATGCAAACAATTTATCACATCATTTTTTCATATATTCATCACATGCAACAATTAAAACAGGAATTAGTTTTGTTTACTCACCAATTTGTGTTGAATAGATAAGGTTATAAACTGAAACGTTGTGATCCTTTGAAACTTGAAAATGGGAAATTGTCAAAATGATCTTGCCTTGATTTAGTTTGAAGTTAGAAGCGTGCTTTAAACTAAGATGATTTTACTTGCTGAGATTTGAGATAGTTGATTGCTTTTGATCTTTTCTGGTTTGTTTATTTCTGTTACAGGCTTCTGATTTTGTTCTGTTTTTAGTATGTTTACAGACTTTGGTGTTTCTTAGTTTTGAAAAAAATGCAGATAGAAAAGAAAATAGAAGAGTAGAGTATAAGTTTATTTATATCCTTGATTTATCTTTTATTTAAAAATGAAAAGAAAACAAATTATACGACACTTGTAATTTACATGATAAAATTTACTTACATTTGTTAAACTACATACTAATAACTCTACACTTGTATTATGCATGTCTTTATTATTTTTAATATGTTTTTATAAATCTTTATATCTATTTTCTATTTAGTTAATACATTTCTTAATTTATATTTATTAAGTCCTGTTAAAGACAATAATGTAAACTAATTATATACTAATAAAAATTATATACATATATATATATATTTAAATCCAATTTTATTTAAGTTATTTATCTAATTGAATTTCAAATTCAAATTCAATCTAAAATCAACTCACATATACATATATAAACAACACATATTTTATGTGTTTGAAAAAAAATGAATAATTATATTTAAAATCTACATATATATATATATATATATACATATAAACTACCCATTATTATTTGTTTTAAAATAATAATTTGCCAATTTCAAATAATTTATAAAAGAGATTATCACATTTTATTTGCTTGAAATTTCCGGGATATCACATTCTTTCCCCTTAAAAGAACTTCGTCCCCGAAATTGAAAAGCAAAGATAATCCAAAAACTTTTTATTTCAAACAATCCAAGCATACATATCAGTCATACACTAACAACCATACAAATAATTCATTTAAACAACATTACTAGCTATCCGGACACAAATCATGATAGGCTTTCCTAAAACTATCTAGAGTTTCCCAAGTACTATCTTTGGGATCCTCGCTCCACTGAACCTTGACCAGCTTCACACTTTGTTTCAGAGCTACTTCTCATCTTGATCAACTATCCAGAGTGGATGCTTGACTATAGATAAGTCCAGTTAGATTTCCAAATCTTCTTGCACTACCCTCCACAACTAGAGATGGGTCGAACACGTACTTTCTTAGATGAGATACGTGAAAAACATTGTGAATTCCAGTCATCCGGACTGGCAATTCAATCCTGTAGGCCAAAGCACCAATTCTCTCGAGCACTCGGAATGGTCCAATATTCCTCGGGGCAAGCTTTCCCGTCTTTCCAAACCTGATCGCTCCTTTTATTGGGGAAACCTTGACAAAAACCAAATCCCCGACTTCAAATTCCAATTGCCTTCGTCTCTTGTCCGCATAAATCTTTTGGCGATCCTGGGCTGCTTTCATTCCCTTCTTGATTAGCTCCACCTTCGTAGATGCCACTCGGATCAAATCTGGACAAAGAACAAGACGATTTCCCTACTCTACCTAATAGGACGGTGATCTAAAAGGTCTTCCATACAAAGCTTCATAAGGTGCCATCTTGATACTCGCCTGATAACTATTATTATACGAGAATTCCACTAAATGTAGATGGTCCTCCTAATATCCACCAAAATCCAAAACACAAGCCCTCAACATATCCTCAAGAATTAGATTCATCCTTTCCGTTTGTCCGTTAGTATAGTGATGTTAGGCTGTACTCAAACTCAAATCCTTCTGGGAGAAAAGATATTTCAAAGGTTCATGATCCGTGAAGAGCTCGAACTTCTCTCCCAACAGATAGTTCCTCCAGATCTTCAAAGCAAAGACGATGGCCAACAATTCCAGATCGTGCGTAGCGTAATTCTTTTCATGTGGCTTCAATTGCCAGCTCGCATACGCAATCCCTTTCCCATTCTGCGTCAGCATTGCACCCAGCCTAACTTCACAAGCAACCATGTAGACTTCGAACTTACTCTTACCATCAGGAATAGCAAGAATAGGTGCACTGGTCAGTCTTGCCTTCAAATCCAGGAATGCCTCTTCACACTTGGGGGTCCATTTAAACATTGCTCCCTTCCTAGTCAACTTGGTTAAGTGTGAAAAAAATCTTAGAGTAGTCCCTAATAAATTTCCTGTAGTACCCTGCCAAATCCAGAAAACTGCGGACTTACATAGGAGTCTGCGGTTGCTTCCATTCTTGAATAGTTGCTACCTTGGCCGGATCTACAGAAATACCCTCTCCAGAAACAATATGTCCCAAAAATCTCACTTCCAATTTCCAAAAATGGCACTTTGAAAACTTAGCCTTCAGAACATGCCTCCTCAATGTCTCCAACATTATCCCCAAATGTCGCTTATGCTCCTCCTCAGACTTAGAGTGGACAAGAATGTCATCGATGAACATGAGCATGAACTTACTCAACACATCTCAGAAAACTCGATTCATCAAATCCACAAAATAGGTAGGAGCGTTGGTTAGCCCAAAAGGCATAACCAACCAATCATAAAAAAAATTGGGTACCCGGAATGCAGTCAAGGGTATACTGTCCTCAGCTACCCTTAACTGGTGGAAACCCGAAACTAAATCCAACTGGGAGAAAATAGAAGCTCTATGGAGTTGATCAAAGAGATCGTCTACACGGGGCAATGGATACTTACTCCTAATAGTAACGTTATTCAACTCCTGATAATCCACACAGAATCACATTGACTCATCCGACTTGGTCATAAAAACTACAACAGAACCCCAATTGGAAAAACTTGGCCGGATCAAACCTTTCTCTAAGAAATCTAGGGTCTGCTTCACCAGCTCTTCTCTCTCTTGGCTCCATCCTTCTACTGGGTTGAACAACAGGTATTTCTCCCGGAACCGAGGGGATCTGAAACTCTATTCCCCATGCGGGGGCAAACCTTGGACTTCCTCGAAGACATCTAGAAAATCTTTGACCACTTCGATGGATTCTACAACTCCTGGGGATGTCTCGATTCCTTGCAAAATATTACTCAAGTGAACTCCAGAATATTTCAAGTCACTTTAGCGATCCTTCTCAACTCCGATTCCAAAGTCACAATTCTCTCTCACAAATCAGAACAACCTTATGCTTATCCAACCAATCCATTCCCAGAATAAGGTCAAACCCTTTGAAATCCAATACATATGGGTCGCAAGAGAAACTATGAGACATATACGAAATTCTTAGGCCTCTGTAGATCTTATCTAACTTAGTCACCCCGCCTATAGGATTAGATATAAAAATAGGGCGGTCTACCACACTAGGGGAAAGATGAAACTTCTCTACTGATTCCAAAGAAATAAAACTAAGCGATGCACCAGAATCAAATAGAACTCTAATATAATTGCCATCTAAAAGCAAAATACCTTCAAGAACTCCTTTGCCTTTAGAAGAAGAAGTCGACGGTCCACCTTCCAGAGCAAACACCTTGTTCTGCCGGGCCTTCTGGAGAAGCGGACAAGCCTTCACCCTATGCACCGGCTGATGACAATTGAAACACAAAGACTTCTGAACCAATGCTGAACCGGATCCACTCTGATGCTGCTGCTATTGAGATCTTCCTTTAGGACACCACTTAGCCAAGTGACATTCTTGTTGACACACATTACACTTACGAGCTTTGTTATTTCCTCCATGTTTCCCTTGGCCTTGCTTTTTCCAATTTGGGTTGAAATTCCTTTTGTTCGGATTGGAAGAAGTTCCACTTCGTGCTGCTTCAGATGCCAAAGGTTTCTTATTCATAAGCTCCGTCATCTTCTCGTGGAACTCGGGCTTCATTCCAAGTACAAACATCTCATTCTTCTTGAGGGCATGTCAATCAGGCCAGGTCCTTAGCGAGATAATTCGTTAAACTTAGTCTCATATTTGGAAACCGACATACTCCCTTGCTTCAGTCCAAAAAATATCTATACAAACGAGTCTTTCTGGCTTAGGCAAAAACTGTTCCTCAAACAGTTCCTTAAACTTATTCCAAGAAATATCATCCTTAGAAATATTAACTGTAACTGCATCCCACCAAGCTGCAGCTCCTTCTTGAAGTTGCCACGATGCCATCACTCTTTTTTGCTCGTCTGACAGATCCAAACTCTTAAAAATTCTCTCACATGAGCGTAACCAAGCCTGAACTTCAATGATGGACTCTGATCCTTTAAAAGGTCTTCCTCCCAAATTGGTGAAATCCTTGCACAAAGCAACAAAACTTGCTCGAGGTGGCGTTGGATTAACAACCTCGCTAGTAGTCGAACCATTTTCATTAGTGGTCATCGTGCTGCCCACAACTCTGCCTCTCCTTCCTCTAGAACTCACGTTGGCAACCTAGACAGGTAACCCAACAATTTAGATAGGTATATAGACATACAAAATTTACAAGTTCGCGCTCTCAAGATAGATACTACTCCAAAGCCTCGGTATTATCTCAACTTAGCGCTCTAATACCAACTGTGACGACCGACCTTTCATTCCATGGAAAGAAACATCATCATAAAGAAAGAAATAGGTAGAAAAGAGAATAGATAGAAGAAAGAAACCATAATCATCAGAATCTCACAGCGGAAACAGAAAAATATAATATATCACATAACTATTATGTAGTCATTACATATTAGAGTCAATACAGTTACAACATTATCACATTACAGTCGTGAAGACCTATCTATCCATTATTTTCGAAAATACAACAGACAAAAGACTCCAACACGGCGGAAATAGATATATAGATACGCCAAGACTCCTGCTCTAAGCTTTTCAAAAATTCATCAATCAAACCTGATCACTTGGCTACTCATAAAAAATTTGAGTACCCAAGAGTTTAAGAAAATTAGAAGTAAACTCCAGGTCAGACATAGGTCTGGTGTGATGAAACAGTTAAGTTGTTTAACTTAAAAAACCTTTGAAATAAAAGGCAACTCGTAAGACTCTCCGTAAATAAATACGGACAAGTTTTTCCCTTATGATAACCAAAACATTTGATAGGAAGTCTGGTAATATTATAATAGTGTCTAGGGTTTTCAAATAAATATTCACATAGCCAAAATTGTAACATTCATTAAATTCCAGCACATATAGGTATACAATCAAGTCTGAGATCACTTATTGGAGATTGGATTCCAAACAAAGGCAAGGCTACTGGTTTACCTCCCGTCACAGTACGTGGTGTAGATCACTATACCGAGGTCCACCCTGATCCCCTGCATCACAAAACTAGAGCTATCCCTTACTGGATAGTCCGAATAAGACAAACCCATGGTTGTAGCCAAACAACCGCCCACACAGCCAAATAAAAGGGACCACTAGACGGGAAAATCTTATCCTACACCCACTTAGTTTTGCGTGCACCTCCTCTGTTTTAACCATTCCCTGTTGATGAGGCTTGAGGCTATGATTACCTTTTTGAACACATATCTTTGAATGCTTATCGTCCTCCATTGACGATGGTTTGATACATTCATTCATACAAGTTCGTTCCGGGTTCGAACGAAATTGAAGGCACTATCTCGCTACACTAATTTTGGAATCACCCTTAGAGTTAACGACAATAGCCCTTGCACTCTGAAACTTCATCTCGATCTCACTTGAGATTTCATGACCTATCATTTAACTTGGATTGATGTGGTTTTTGGATAATCAAATTCGATTTCCGATCCCGAACTCATCGAAAGCCAAACGATTCTTAAAGGCCAAGTTGTTTAAAGTTTAAACAATTAAAATTTCAATCCAAAACTTTGTATACACACAACATTCATCACAGTTAAATAACACACATTTATCACAGCCATATCCAAAGTATATAACATCACACCATCGCAGATTATCATACTATAAATATCAATCAATCTAGGCATTCTATACAATCAATCATCCATAAGCAAGAGTTATTAATCCCATAATTATAATTACTTTAATTAACTCCAATTAAATTAACTACTCATGAATTAATTATCTAACCTGCTTAATTAATCATTCATTAATTGCAAACCATTTGAATTAATTAATCATTCTTTAATTACTTTACAAACTAATTAATCTTTAATTACTGATTAATTATCCTGGAATTATTAATTAACTAATCCTTAATTAATAATTAATTAACCCTAATTATTAAATAATAAGTCCTTAATTAATATTAATTAATCTTTAATTACAAATTAATTAATCTCTAATTACTTAATTAATAACCCTAATTATAAATTAATTAATCTCTAATTAATTAATATATAACCCATAATTATTAATTAATTATTCCTTAATCATTAATTAATTAAATTAATTAATTACTCTTTTATCACTTCATTAATTTAATTAATCTTTAATTATTCAACACCTTAATTAACTTTCAAGATAAACCATTTATCTTTATTAATTACTTAATAATCATTAACATATAAATTTAAAACATTTTATCTTTTAATTAACTATTTGATTAAACAATTTAATTTAAGTTTTTAAAATAAACCTAAGAATTTAACTTAATTAATTTAAGTAAAATAAATCATATAACTTTCCCTAAACCAATATTTAAAAACATTTATTATATAAGAGAAAATTGATTTAAGAAATAATCTAAACCTAATTTATATTAAAATTTAAAAACTTACTTTTATTTAAAACTTAAAACTGTTATAAATATTTGCTTCGGGTTCAACCCGGTTCCCAATCTGAGTCACACCCGAGAAAATCTCCCTTTTTTTAAACTTGTTTGGTTTAAAATTTAAAACAGTTATCATAAAACTCTCATGCGCCACTACCCGAGACCATACTTGTCTTCTCCCCACTTACCCGAGCTTTCCCTCGAGACACAAGCCTCCTTCCTTAAAACCACTGACTCCACATCCCTCGTGCACGTGCACGCCTAAATTTTGCCACTCTGACCATCGTCGTTACCTCCAACCTGTCGACATTCACCTACACCTTCGATCCCGACCACCAAAAGTTAATCATAAACCCAAAATAAAAAACGAGCTGCCTTGAACAAATCTGGAACCGAACCCATCGCCTAAAAACCCCTCGACCTGACGCTTTCGGTCACCGGCGACCACGAAATCCCGTCCACACCTTCGCCAACCAATCACACTTCACTTCCCCTGGGACCGATCGTCTTCGATGCCCCAGAGATGACGCAGCAATCCAATTTCTAGCCTCGACCAAAAACTAGGTATTAAACCCTACTCCGACGCCTAGCCGCCATCACGGTGGTTTAAACTACTTACTATTTTTCCCTCACTCGTCTACTCCCTCGTTACCTCCAACCGCGAACTTGAGGACTCACCACCCTTTGATCATCAGAAATTGCCCAAAACCCAATTTCTGATCAACCACTAATTTCTCACCCAAAACCAAACTAAAAATTGAGATTTTCCTTTTAAAAAACCTTTTTTCCAAAGATGATTCAGATGACATAGATGAATCAGCAAATCATGATGTTTAATTTTAACATGTGTTAAGGTTTCCACTTCTTTCTTAATCTCCAGATAATATTCAAACTTATTATACTTAAATATATTTTTAAAACATAGTTTATGTTTAAACAATCATAACTTATTTAAACACCAAAGCCTATAGGAGGTTAAATAAGGAGATTTCGAATTTTGACTAGATTTTTAGCCTGTAAATATAAAATAGAGAGAGACATATATCTATACAGACATACATATGTAACAACTTCATATTTATAAACATGCAAGCCAAATTTTCACTCATGCAAATAATTTATCACATCATTCTTTCATATATTCATCACATGCAACAATTAAAACAGGAATTAGTTTTGTTTACTCACCAATTTATGTTGAACAGAGAAGGTTATAAACTGAAATGCTATGATCCTTTGAAACTTGAAACTGGGAATTTGTTGAAATGATCTTGTCTTGACTTGTTTGAAGTTGGAAGCTTGCTTTAAACTGAGATGATTTTACTTGCTAAGATTTGAGATAGTTGATTACTTTTGATCTTTTCTGGTATGTTTGTTTTTGTTACAGGCTTTTGATTTTGTTCTAGTTTTAGTATGTTTATAGGCCGTGGTGTTTCTTAGTTTGAAAAAAATGTAGATAGAAAAGAAAATGAGAGAGTAGAGTATAAGTTTATTTATTGCCTTGATTTATCTTTTATTTAAAAATGAAAAGAAAACAAATTACCACTTGGAATTTGCATGATAAAATTTACTTACATTTATTAAACTACATGCTAATAACTCTACACTTGTATTATGCATGTGTTTATTATTTTTAATATGTTTTTATAAATCTTTATATCTATTTTCTATTTAGTTAATACATTTCTTAATTTATATTTATAAAGTCTTCTTAAAGAAAATAATATATACTAATTACATACTAATAAAAATTATATATATATTTTTAAATCCAATTTTATTTAAGATATTTATGTAATTTAATTTAAAATTCAAATTCAAATTCAAATTCAATCTAAAATCAACTCACATATACATATATAAACAACACATATTTTATTTGTTTAAAAGAAGGAATAATTCTATTTAAAATATACATATATATATAGACACACACATATAAACAACCCATTATTATTTGTTTTAAAAGAATAATTTGCCAATTTCAAATAATTTATAAAAGAGAATATCACATTTTATTTGCTTGAAATTTTTGGGATATCACATTCCTCCCCCCTTAAAAGAATTTCGTCCATGAAATTTGAAAGCAAAGATAATCCAAAAACTTTTTATTTCAAACAATCCAAGCATACATATCAGTCATACACTAACAACCAAACAAATAATTCATTTAAACAACATTACTAGCTATCCGAACAAAAATCCAGATAGGCTTTCCTAAAACTATCCAGAGTTTCCTAGGCACAATCTCTTGATCCTCGCTCCAGTGAACCTTGACCAGCTTCACCACTTTGCTTCTGAACCGCTTCTCATCTTGATTAACTATCTGGACTAGATACCTGACTATAGATAAGTCCGGTTCGATTTCTAAATCTTCTTGCACTACCGGCTCCACGACTAGAGATGGGTCGAACACGTACTTCCTTAGATGAGATACGTGAAAAACATTGTGAATTCCAGCCATCTGGACTGGAAATTCAATCCTGTAGGCCAAAGCATCAATTCTCTCGAGCATTCGGAATGTTCCAATACACCTCGAGGCAAGCTTTCCCGTCTTTCCAAACCTGATCACTCCTTTTATCGAGGAGGCCTTGATAAAAACCAAATCCTCGACTTCAAATTCCAATTGCCTTCATCCCTTGTCCACATAACTCTCCTGGTGATCCTAGGTTGCTTTAATTCTCTTCTTGATTAGCTCCACCTTCGCAGATGCCTCTCGGATCAAATCTTGACCAAGAACAAGACGATCTTCTGACTCTACCCAACAGGACGGTGATCTACAAGGTCTCTTCCATTCAAAGCTTCATAAGGTGCCATCTTGATACCGCCTGATAACTATTATTATACGAGAATTCCACTAAATGTAGATGGTCCTCCCAAGATCCACCAAAATTCAACACACAATCCCTCAACATATCCACAAGAATTCGATTCAGCCTTTCTGTTTGTCCGTCGGTTTGGGGATGATAGGCTATACTCAAACTCAAATCCTTCTGGAGAAAAGATATTTCAAAGGTTATGATCCGTGAAAAGCTCGAACTTCTCTCCCAAAAGATAGTGCCTCCAGATCTTAAAAGCAAAGATGATGGCCAACAATTCTAGATCGTGCGTAGCATAATTCTTTTCATGTGGCTTTAATTGTCGGCTAGCATACGCAATCACTTTCCCATTCTGCATCAGCACTGTACCCAGCCCAACTCCACAAGCATCCGTGTAGACTTCGAACTTACTCTTACCATCAGGAATAGCTAGAACAGGTGCACTACAGCCTTGCCGTTAAATCCAGGAATGCCTCTTCACACGTGGGGTCCATTTAAACTTTGCTCCTTTCCTAGTCAATTTGGTTATGTGTGAAGAAATCTTATAGTAGTCCCTGATAAATTTTGTGTAGTACCCAGCCAAACCCAGAAAACTCCGGACTTCCGTAGGAGTCTGCGGTTGCTTCCATTCTTGAATAGTTGCTACCTTGGCCTAATCTACAGAAATACCCTCTCCAGAAACAATATTCCCCAAAAATCTCACTTTCGATTTCCAAAAATGGCACTTTGAAAACTTAGCCTTCAGAACATGCCTCCTCAAAGTCTCCAACACTATCCCCAAATGTCGCTTATGCTCCTCCTCAGACTTAGAGTAGACGAGAATGTCATTGATGAACACGAGCACGAACTTATTCAGCACATCTTGGAAAACTCGATCATCAAATCCACAAAATAGGAAGGAGCGTTGGTTAGCCCAAAAGGCATAACCAACCACTCATAAAAACAATTGGGTCCCTTGAACGCGGTCAAGGGTATACTGTCCTCACTACCCTTAATTGGTGGAAACCTGAAGCTAAATCTAACAGGGAGAAAACAAAAGCTCTATGGAGTTGATAAAAAACATCGTCTATACGAGGCAGTGGATACTTATTCCTAATAGTAACCGTATTCAACTCCCGATAATCCACACAAAATCTCAATGACCCATCCGACTTGGTCACAAAGACTACAACAGAACCCCAACTGGAATAACTAGACCGGATTAAACCTTTCTCTTAGAGATCTTGGGTCTGTTTCACCAGCTCTTCTCTCTCCCTCTGCGCCATCCTTCTACTGGCTTGAAAAACAGGTGTTGCTCCTGAAACCAAATCGATCCAAAACTCTATCTCCTGATGCGGGGGCAAACCTTAAACTTCCTCGAAGACATCCGAAAAATCTTTGACCACTTCGATGGATTCTACACCTTCTAGGGATGCCTCGATTCCATGCAAAAGATTACTCAAGTGAACTCCAGAATTATCGCAAGTCACTTTTGTGATCCTTCCCAACTCCGATTCCAAAGTCACAATTCTCTCCTCACAAATCAGAATAGCCTTATGCTTATCCAACCAATCCATTCCTAGAATAAAGCCAAACCCTTTGAAATCCTATAAAAATGGGTCTCAAGAGAAACTTTGAGACATATACGAAATTCTTAGACCTCTACATATCTTATCTAACTTGGTCATCCCGCCTATAGGATTAGATACAAAAATAGGGCGGTCTACCACACAAGGGGAAAGATGAAACTTCTCTACTGATTCCAAAGAAATAAAACTAAGCGATGCATCAGAATCAAATAGAACTCTAATATAATTGCCATTTAAAAGCAAAGTACCTTCAAGAACTCCTTTGCCTTTAGAAGAAGAAGTTGATGGTCCACCACCCAGAGCAAACATCTTGTTCTGCTAGGCCTTTTGAAGAAGCAGACAAGGCTTCTCCCTATGCCACGGCTGATGACAGTTGAAACACAAAGACTTCTAAACCAATGCTGAACCGAGTCCACTCTGACGTTGCTGCTGCTACTGAAATCTTCCTCTAGGACACTGCTTAGCCAAGTGACCCTCTTGTTGACACACAGAACACTTATAAGCTCTATTGTTTCCTCCTTGTATCCCTTTGCCTTACTTTTTCCAATTTGGGTTGAATTTCCTCTTGTTCGAATTGGAAGAAGTTCCACTTGGTGTTGCTTCAGATGCCTAAGGTTTCTTTTCATAAGCTCCTTATACCTCAATGCCATGTCGATTAATTCCACGAGATGAGCCGTCATCTTCTCATGGAACTCATGCCTCATTCTAAGTACAAACATCTCATTCTTCTTGAGGGGCGTGTCAATCAAGCCAGGTCCATAGCGAGATAATTAATTAAACTTGGTCTCATATTCGGAAACCGACATACTCCCTTGCTTCAGATCCATGAAATCTCTATACAAACGAGTCTTCCCGGTTGTAGGCATATACTGTTCCTCAAACAGTTCCTTAAACTGAATCCAAGAAATATCATTCACTATAATTGCATCCCACCAAGCTGTAGCTCCTTCTCGAAGTTTCCACGATGCCATCACTCTTTTTTGCTCGTCTGACAGATCCAAACTCTTAAAAATTCTCTCACATGAGCGTAACCAAGCCTGAACTTCAATGATGGACTCTGATCCTTTAAAAGGTCTTCCTTCTAGATTGGTGAAATCCTTACACAAAGCAGCAAAACTTACTCGAGGCGGCGTTGCATTAACAGCCTCGCTAGCAGTCAGACCTCTTCCATTAGTGGTTGTCGTGATGCCCACAACTCTGCCTTTCCTTCCTCTAGAACTAATGTTGGAAACCTGGACAGGTAACCCAACAATTTAGTTAGGTGTATAGATGTTTAAAAATTACAAGTACGAGCTCTCAAGACAGATATTACTCCAAAGCCTAGGTATTATCTCAACCTAGCTCTCTGATACCAACTGTGACGACCCACCTTTCATTCCATGGAAAGACGCATCATCATAAAGAAAGAAACAGGTAGAAATGATTATAGATTGAAGAAAGAAAACACAATCATCATAATCTCACAGCGAAAATGGAGAAATATAATATATCACATGCCTATTACATAGTCATTACATATCACAGTCAATACAGTTACAACATTATCACAATAGACAGTCGTAAAGACCTATCTATCCATTATATTCCAAAATACAACAGACAAAAGACTCCAATACAGTGAAAATAGATATATAGATATGCCAAGATCCTGCTCCAAGATTTTCCAAAATTCGTCAAGCAAACCTAATCACTTGGCTACTCATAAAAAATTTGAGTACCCAAGAGTTTAAGAAAAAAAGAAGTAAACTCCGGGTCAGACATGGGTATGGTGTGAGTAAATGGTTAAGTTGTTTAACTTAAAAAACCTTTGGAATGAAAGGTATCTCGTAAGACTCTCCGCAAATAAACACGGACAAGTTTTTCCCTTACGATAACCAAAACATTTGATAGGAAATTTGGTTATATTATAATAGTGTCTAGGGTTTTCAAATAAATATTCACATAGCTGAATTGTTACAGTAAGTAAATTCCAACATACATAGGTATACAATCAAGTCTGAGATCACTTATTGGGGATTGGATTCCATACAATGGCAGGGCTATTGGGTTACCGCCTGTCACAGTACGTGGTCTAGATCACTGTACCAAGGATCCACCCTGATCCCCTGCATCACAAAACTGGAGCTATCCCTTACTGAATAGTCCGAGTAAGACAAATCTTATCCTACTTGGGTGCTACCCACTTAGCCATACATGCACCTCCCCTGTTATAGCCATTCCCGGTTGATGACGCTTAAGGCTATGATTACCTTTTTGAACACATATCTTTGAATTCTTATCGTCCTCCATTGACGATGGTTTGATAACATTCATCCAAACAAGTTCGTTTCGAGTTCGAACGAAATCGAAGGCACTATCTCGCTACACTCATTTTGGAATCGCCCTCAGAGTTAATGACAATATCCCTTGCACTCTGAAACTTCATCTAGATCTTCACATGAGATTTCATGACCTATCGTTTAACTTGGATCGATGTGATTTTCGAATAATCAAATTTGATATATGATCCCGGTCTCATCGAAATCCAAACGTTTCTTAAAGGCCAAGTTGTTTAAGGTTTAAATAATTAAAATTTCAATCCAAAACTTTGTACACACACAGCATTCATCACAGATAAATAACACACATTTATCACAGCAATATCGTAGAGCTTCACAAATTATCATACTATAAATATCAATCAATCCAGGCATACTATACAATCAATCATCCGTAAGCAAGATTTATTAATCCCATAATTATAATTACTTTAATTAACTCAAATTAAATTAACTACTCATGAATTAATTATCTAACCTGCTTAATTAATCATTCATTAATTACAAACCATTTGAATTAATTTACCATTCTTTAATTACCTTACAAATTAATTAATCTTTAATTACTAATTAATTATCCTTGAATTATTAATTAACTAATCCTTAATTAATAATTAATTAACCTTAATTATTAATTAATAAATCCTTAATTATTAATTAATTAATTTTTAATTACAAATTAATTAACCACTAATTACTTAATTAATAACCCTTAATTACAAATTAATTAATCTCTAATTGATTAAATTATAACCCTTAATTATTAATTAATTAATCTGTAACCATTAATTAATTAAATTAATTGATTACTTCATTCATTTAATTAATCTTTAATTATTCAAGACCTTAATTAACTTTCAAGATAAACCATTTATCTTTATTAATTACTTAATTATCATTAACATATAAATTTAAAACATTTTATCTTTTAATTAACTATTTGATTAAACCATTTAATTTAAGTTTTTAAAATAAACTTAAGAACTTAACATAATTAATTTAAGTAAAATAAATCATATAACTTTCCCTAAACCAATATTTAAAAACATCTATTATATAAGAGAAAATTGATGTAAGAAATAATTTAAACTTAATTTATTTTAAAATTTAATAACTTACCTTTTATTTAAAACTTAAAACTGTTATAATTATTTTCTTCGGGTCCAACCCGGTTCCCAACCCGAGTCACACCCGAGAAAATCTCCCTCTTTTTTTTTAAACTTGTTCGGTTTAAACTTTAAAACAGTTATCATAAAAATTCTCACGCATCCCTACCCGAGACCATACACGAATCTTCTCCCCACTTACCTGAGCTTTCCCCCGAGACACAGACCTCCTTCCCCAAAACCACTGACTCCATATCCCTCGTGCGCGTGCACGCCTGAATTTTGCCACTCCGACCATTGCCGATACCTCCACATGTCGACGTTCACCTACAGCTTCGATCCCAACCACCCAAAGTTCATCACAAACCCAAAATCAAAAACGAGCTACCCTAAACAAATCTGGAACCGAACCCATCGCCTAAAACCCCTCAACCCGACGCTTCCGATCACCAGCGACCACGAAACCCCGTCCACACCTTCGCCAACCAATCACGCTTCACTTCCCCCAGTACCAATCGTCTCTGATGCTCCAAAGACAACGCAGCAATCCAATTTCTAGCCTCGACCAAAAACTGGGTATTAAACCCTACTCCAACGCCTAGCCGCCACCACGGTGGTTCAAAAATCCACCTACCATTTTTTCCACACTCATCTACTCCCTCGCTACCTCAAGCTACGAATTTGAGACCTCACCACCCTCCGATCACCTGCAATTTCCCAAAACCCAATTTCTGATCACCACTAATTTCTCACTCAAAACCAAACTAAAAATTGAGATGTTCCTTTTAAAAATCCTAGTTTCCAAAAATGATTCAGATGATATAAATGAATCAGCAAATCATGATTTTTGATTCTAACATGTTTTATGGTTTCCACTGTCTTTCTTAATCTCTAGATAATATTCAAACTTATATACTTAAATGTATTTTTAAAACTTAGATTATGTTTAAAAAATCATAACTTATTTATATACCAAAGCCTATAAGAGGTTAAATAAGGGGATTTTGAATTTTGACTACATTTTTAGCTTGTAAATATAAAACAGAGAGATATATGTATACAGACATGCACACTTAACAACTTCATATTCATAAACATGCAAGCCTAATTTTCACTCATGCAAACAATTTATCACATCATTCTTTCATATAATCATCACATGCAACAATTAAAACAGGAATTAGTTTTGTTTACTCAACAATTTATGTTGAACAGAGAAGGTTATAAACTGAAATGTTGTGATCCTTTGAAACTTGAATCTGGGAACTTGTTGAAATGATCTTGCCTTGATTAGTTTGAAGTTGGAAGCTTGCTTTAAACTAAGATGATTTTACTTGCTGCGATTTGAAATAGTTGATTTCTTTTGATCTTTTTTGGTTTGTTTATTTTTGTTACAGGCTTGTGATTTTGTTCTGGTTTTAGTATGTTTACATGCTTTGGTGTTTCTTAGTTTTGAAAAAAATGTAGATAGAAAAGAAAATGAGAGAGTAGAGTATAAGTTTTTTTATAGCCTTGATTTATCTTTTATTCAAAAATGTAAAGAAAACAAATTAAATGACACTTGTAATTTGCATGATAAAATTTACTTACATTTGTTAAACTACATGCTAATAACTCTACACTTCTATTATGCATGTGTTTATTATTTTTAATATGTTTTTATAAATCTTTATATCTATTTTCTATTTAGTTAATACATTTCTTAATTTATGTTTATAAAGTCTTTTTTATGAAAATAATATAAACTAAATATATACTAATAAATTTTTTATATATATTTAAATCCAATTTTATTTAAGATATTTATCTAATTGAATTTCAAATTCAAATTCAATCTAAAATCAACTCGCATATACATATATAAACAACACATATTTCATTTGTTTGAAAAAAATGAATAATTATATTTAAAATCAACATATATATATATATACACACATACATATAAAAAACCCATTATTTATTGTTTTAAAAAAATAATTCGCCAATTTCAAATAATTTATAAAAGAGATTATCACATTTTATTTGCTTGAAATTTTCGGAATATCACGGATACACAGAAACACAAGAATATGGAAAAAAATTAAACAGCAAACAAATATCTCATAAAATAGTTCAAATTGATTACATAATCCCAATTCGCAGACCTTGTTTAGATAACATATAATTATTACAAAATACGTGAAGAGCGACATATGAATATGCTCCCTCGGTAGATCAGAGTATATAGATAGGCAGGAGAACAATTTTCCTTTACAAACAAAAAATACATCAGAAATAATAGAACTCTACCTTTTGCACGTCCTCAAAAGCTTTATTTTCCTAAAAGAATACTTGGAAACCTTAACTCTCAACCTACTCAAAATCAATTGAGTACTTGAGAGTTTAAAAGAAAACAAAAACTTCGAGTCAGACATAAAGCCTCGTATAAATAATAATATACCATCTCAAACCATTTAGATATCTAGCGAGCCCACGCCGCTTAGTGGAACGGGTTTTCCCCTCACTAGTATCCTAAAACATTTATAAAACCATATACTATTCTCCTGCATCCAAAATGGTTAAAACATAGTATTTCAAAAACTTTATGATGATATGCAAAACAAGTAAATCAAATCTGGATTACCCATTCCCATTCATTCTGACTATATGTCTCAATTATAGTTTCTAGGATTACTATTAACCTGTTAATTGTTTATGGACTATCTTTCCAATATCATAGTTTTCATGGGATCACTAAGGACCTATTGGTAACTTAAATATTTTATTTCTTATCCTAGTTTTCATGAGCTAACTATGAACATATTAACCGACTGTCAATATCTTAATCCAGATTTAGTTTTCATGGGCTAACTACAAACCTACCGACCCTTGCTAGTATCAAATCATAGTTTTTATGGGTTGACTATGAATCTATTGGCCTCTGTCAATATTATACAGTTTTCATGGGCTTACTGTAAACTACTGGCCCCTACCAATTTCTTTAATTAAGATTTTAACATTTGTTAACTTATATTCACTACTAGGTCAACCTAGCTGGTTATTCTGCCCTTTCCCCAAAATACAGTTATGGGTGAAAAACAATGTGAATAATATTTCCAAAGTATTTATTTAAGCCATGGTTTTTCCTTTAAAAATGAGAATGGGTTATTTGTTTTGAAACTCTAAAACATCACTTTCGAAACCACGTCCTTCGAAAGCATAGAAAACCTCTTTTCAAACCTCTTAGTATGTACCATTTGAAACCAATGATATCTTTCGATGGTATCAAGAAAACATTCTTTAAGACATAGCTTCAAAACAAATGAAGTACCCTTTCGAAAGCATTGAGTTTGCTCTTTAAAAATATCATTTGGGTCAAAATGATTATATATGAAATTATCTCTTTCGATACCAATTAAAATTAATTTGGGATGAAGTTGATGGTGTTAGAACCATCTAGTCGAAAGCAAAACCTTTAAAAATTAAAACTTCGAAGGACAAAGTCGAAACCCCCTTTCAACTTCATCACCTTCGAAAGCCTAAACCCTTTTCGAAAGCAATTTGGAAGCGACTTAACCTAGGTATATGTTTCGACTATATCGAAGACTTTAAGTAAAACAAGGCAAGGCTTTAACTTTTGAAAAAATGTAGGGTTTTGATTCTATTGGAAGCTTAATTCTCGACACCAAAGCTTTCGCCTTCCTTCCAATCCACTATGCCCACCAGGTGATACCTTATGTGTTGGTTTCAACTATGATGGAGTTTTTGACTAGAATGGGGCAGAATCATTGGATTCGAAAGGAGTATTAATTGAGGCGGAACACCTTTTTCTAAATTAAAGGCTGAAATATTGCGTTTTTAGTAATTACTTTATATTAAATTGCCTATTCGTAAACCATTGATTCGCTGCCACAAAACTTTTGAAATACATTACAATTAAAATTTCTGCATTTATATTAGATCTAAATCATAAAATGTAACGTTTAAGCCTTTCCAAATAACAAAGGTAATATTTGTAAAAAAGTCCCTGTTTTGAAATGATTTATTTTTCCTAGTAAATCAATTGGGAAAAATCCTCAAAAATCAAAGAAATTCGATTTCATCATGTAATGAAACATACTAAAAATTTAGACCCAATTTCTTCCTGAAATATTCAAAATAAAATTTTAAAACCAGTTACATCATATTATCATCAAAAATTCATAATAAAATTTCCAAATGTTAGAAAATTCTGAAAATTAAAATGCATCTCAAAAATCATATTTTACTTGACAAAAAAAATTTCCATGGAATTTTTAAATCAATAAACCATGGTTTTGACCCTAAAACTGTACAAATTTAGTATATAAATAATTTGTTTAAATCAAACAATCCACAACTTTCGCATATCATCATCCAAAATATCATAAAGACGAAATAAATGCTTGAATCCGAAATCATAGGATTATAGAAACCAAAAGGAGGTGGAATGAATTATTATTCATCTTAAACTTGATAAGGAATTTGAGATTTGTTCTTGATAAATCCTTCTAGCTTTGGATCCTTTGCTTTAGATTTAAATTTCCACCTTTTCCTCCTTGTTAATGGCCGGCTATGTTTTTATTTTGTGGTTTGCATTTGTGATGGTAAGAAATGAAATGTGAATGGATAAAAATGAGAAGTGTATAGCCGTGTAAAATAAAATGGCTATTTACTAATATGTTGATATGTAAACTAATTAACCTTTAAACTAATTTAAAGCCCATTTATATAATTATTAAGCACGGCCCTTTATATAATTTATTCAATTCTCAATCCCATTATCATCATTATTCTATTCAATTTATCTAATTAAATTTTTTGAATAATGTTATCAAAAATTAGAGATGTTACAAGCTCCTCTCCTTAGAGAATTTCGTCATCGAAACTCAGTAAGGACTAAATACTAAACATAACAATCATCTTTAACAACTCCTAACAACCATACTAGTCTAACTGACTAGCATTTATTATATAGATATACTGTAAAAATACCCACAAATCAGATCAGGATAAGTATCTCTAATCCTGCCTATGTTTCCAAGTACAGTCCTTCTCGTTGTCACTCCACTGAAATTTCACCAACCTGACTGTCTTGTTTCTTAACCTTTTCTCATCTCTAGCTATAACCCAAACTGGCTGTCTAACAAAAAGAAAATTAGGCTCTACCACAAAGCCATGCAACCCTATCGAAGGAATAGTAGTCTCTGGATCATGCACATACTTGCGAAGATGAGACACATGAAAACATTATGGACACCTGCCAAACTACTTGGCAACTCTATTTTGTATGCAAGCTTTCCAATCCTCTTTATAATGTGGAATAGACCTACATATCTTGGGGCTAACATCCCTGACTTTCCAAATCGCATCACACCCTTCATTGGTGATACCTTAATGAAAACCTTATCTCCAACTGAGAAATCTAAATCCTTACGCCTCTTATCTGCGTAACTCTTCTGTCTTGACTAAGCTTCCTTCATCCTTATTCGGATTAACTCAATCTTCTCTGATGTCTCTCTGACCAAATCGAGGCCTATGACTAGTCTGTCTCCATTCTCCAACCTACATGCTGGTGATTTGCATGGCCTTCCATACAAAGCTTCAAATGGCACCATTCCTATACTAGTCTGGTAATTATTATTATAGGAAAACTCAACCAAATGTAGGTGATCCTTCCAAGATCCACCAAAGTCTAATACACAAGCTCTCAATAAATCTTCGAGTACATTATTGACTCTCGCTGTCCGCCCATCCATCTGAGGGTGGTATGTAGTACTCATATTAAGCTTTTTACCTGTTACTTCATGTACACTCTTCCAGAATTCACTAACAAACAAAGCATCTCTGTCACCGATTATACTACTAGGAACTCCATGCAGTCTAACTATATTCTTCAGGAACAACTTAGCTAAAACAGACGCAGTTCTGGTTGACTAACTGGAATGAAATGGGCACTCTTGGTCAATCTATCCACTATAACCCATATATTTTCATTACCTCTATTTGACATTGGAAACCCGTCTATAAAATCCATAGATATCGAATCCTATTTCCAAACTAGAATCTCTAAAGGTTGAAGCAACCCACTCGATTTCTGATGTTCAGCTTTCACTTGTTGATAGTTTGCATATTGCCTAACCCACAAGCCAACGTCCCTATTCATGCCTTCCCAATAGAAGCTTCTCTTCATATCCTGATGCATCTTTGTTCCTCTAGGATGAATTGTAAACTTGACCGATGATATTCTCCAAGAACTTCTTTCCTTAAGTCCTTCACATCGAAACACACAACTGTCACTTATTTCTTAGCCATCCTTTTTGGTCAAGGTTAAATCCTTTAAATCGTCAATCTCTATTCCAACCTCCAGTCTTCTAATCCTTTCAGTTAATACTGGATCCTTCTTCTGCTTAGAAGAAATTTTTTGAATCAATACCGTAGAACTTCTAAACTAGACAATCTGGCAGTACTCTGACAAGAACTAGTAGTCGATCTTAACTACACATCGCAATCAACTAAAGCTTCTAAATTCTTCCACTCCGCCAATATAGCTAACACCACATTCTGATGTCTCCTGCTAAGAGCAACAACCACTTTATTACCTTTTCTTGGCGTTATTCTATACCAAAAGCATAAGTGGCAAAAAACTCCAGCCACCTCTGTTGTCTCATATTCAACCACTGTTGAGAAAATAAATACCATAAAGACTTATGATCGGTATACAACTCAAATCTCTCCTCTACGAGATAATGTCTCCAAATCTTTAATGCGAAGATCACACCTGCTGACTCCAAATCATGAGTAGGTTATCTAACTTTATGCGGTTTAAGCTATCTAAATGCGTAGGCAATGACTTTACCATTCTGCACCAACACCGCTCCTAATCCAATTCCATATGCATCAGTATACACCACCAATCCTTGGTTTCCGTCTAGAACTAGTAACACTGGTGCATTGGTCAACAAATGCTTAACTTAAGCAATGCCTCCTCACATTTTTCGAACCAAACAAATCTCACATCTTTCCTGATTAGCTTAGTTAAGGGTGCTGCTATCCGTGAGAAATCCTTAATGAATCTCTGGCAGTAGCCAGCAAGTCCAAGAAAACTTCTAATCTCAGTCATCGCCTCTGGTCTCTTTCAATTATTCACGACTTCAATCTTATCTGGATCGATTGATAATCCTTTCTCTAAAACCATGTGACCAAGAAATTTTATCTCTTTCTTCCAGAAATGACACTTGGTAAGCTTCGCTTTTAGCCGATTCTATCTCAATGTCTCAAGTACCACTCTAAGATGAACTTCATATTCTCTCTTATCCTTAGAGTAGACTAGAATGTCATATATAACCACCAACACAAACCTATCTGAATACTCTCGAAAAACTCGGTTCATGAAATCCAAAAAGAAAGCAGTTGCATTTGTTAATTCAAATGGCATCACTAACCGCTCATATGAACCATACCTAGTTCGAAATGCTGTCAAAGGAATACTGTCCTCCGCCACTCTTAACAGATGGAAACCTGTCACCAAATCCAACTGGGAAAACACTCTAGCTCCACTCAGCTGATCGAACAGATCATCTATTCTTGGCAAAGGATACTTATTCTTAATTATCTTTTCATTTAACTTGCGATAGTCAATGTACATCCTTAATGACCCACCCGATTTCTGTATGAACACCGCGGTCGCTCCCCAAGACGAACTGCTTGGTCTAATAAAATTCCTTCCTTCTAGATCCACTAGCTACAACTTCAATTCCTTCATCTCAGTTGGTGTCATCCTGTTAGATAGTCTATTTATAGGTTCAACTCTCGGCACAAGATCTATTCTAAACTCAACAGCTCATTTCGGGGGTAATCTAGTGATTGGCTTAAAGACATCTACAAACTCTCTTACTACTTGAACCCGACTTAACTCGTTTCCTACCTCTATAGTATTAAGCATAGCACTAACACTCCGGTCAGTATTTTCTACTAAGAATATCACCCGGTTATGACTATCAAGGTATCTCGGTGATATTTCCCTATCTTGGCAAAATATTCTCTCCTCATACCTACTCAACCAATCCATACCCAAAATGATCTTGAAATCTATGAAATCAATAACATACAAACTGCATGCAAACTTATAACATAACAAATCAAGTTCTAACTGGTCACATCTTAATCCTAGAGTTGCATACCCTCCTATTAGATTCGCAACCCCTAAGGAAGTAACAAGGCAAGTGGCTTCTAAACATAATCTATCAACCAAACACTGAGATATAAATGAATGTGATGCACAGGTATCAAAAAGTAATCTAACTCGAATACTCAAAATCAAAAGCATACCTTCCATCACAGTCATTCCCTTATCTTCTGCAGTAGGCCTAGCTGATCCTATAGCAAAAACTTTTCCTTTGTCCTCTCTAACTGGCTCTGAACACTGATTCTTGTAATGCGCAACTTGATCATGGTTGAAGAATTTCGCATTCTTCTTTACTGTAGCTTTCTTCCCACTTCCTGACTAGCATTCATTAACAAAGTGACCCTTCTTATCGCACTTATAACAAACTACCTCTGCCTTTGACTTCTTATCACACTTATTGCAAACTACCTCAGCCTTTGACTTCTTAGTTGTATCTCCCTTCTGGGTTCCCTTCTTGTTAAGCAAATTTCTCTTCTTCCCCTGGGAACCCTGAGTTTCCACTGACTTCTCTTTAGCTAAATCAGCAAGCAACTCCTCAAAGAAAATGGCCAGCTCCACCACTATATTACAAGGATCATGGACATGTATCATGGTCATTCTAGCAAGCTCGAACCTCAATCCCCAAATGAACTTCTCATTCTTTTTTCTGTTAGTATTTATAACGGCATATCTATCGAGACAGTTCTTCAAACTAAGTAGCATAATCGACTACTAACATCTCTCGTTGAACTAAATCCATAAACTTCCTCATCGGCTCAGATTTAGCAAACTCAGATACAAACTTCTGCTCAAATCTCATTTTAAAATCAGCCCAAATTAACTACTCTTTCGAAACCCTAGCAGTGACACTATTCCACCAATGTAGTGCTGACCCCTGCAACTGTCTAGAGGCCAACCTTCTCTTTTGCCAATCATTCGGACCCAAATGAGTAAATATACACTCATAATACAACAGCCAATTCTGAACCTCTATGGCGCTCTCTGTTCCTAAGAATGGCTTCAGACCCAAGCTGGTGTAATCTCTACTCAGCAACGCAATATTCCCAACTTGAGCCATAGGATTAGCTCCTCCTACATTTCCAACAACTCCAGCAGCAGCCCCTACTTGCATCAAACCAGCAAAGAATTATTACATCGCCCGCATATCTACTATTGGATTTCCAACACTTACATTGGCATCAGCATTTTGATTACTAGCATTAGCTTATCGACCCGGATTCCTCATGGTAGTGTGTCAAGCATTTCTATTAGTTATGGTGCTTACTCCACCGAGATTTCCTCTTTCGTTTCCTACTTCCTTATCTCCTTTCTCATAAATCAGTATACGAGCCTTAGTAAGATACAGAAGAATAGTCTAAGAAAATGGGGAATACGTACTTATGTACACATAACTATATTTAACAAATACAAGTACATTACTATAATGCTAACCCAAAACCCAATCTTATTATCCGATTCATTGGATTATGATTGAAAATCCTTTACTTTTATGTTTCTTTTAAAGTTTCATAAACCTATGATCTGATATCAACTTGTAACATCCCCCTACTTGGAGGCCCAAAACTAACGATTATGGATGCTGCAGTAAACCATAGTTATTAATCCTTGGCGACCAAATAGGGTGACATTAAATACATTAATACACAGAAACATAAGAATATGGAAAAAAAATTAAACAGCAAACAAATTCCATATTCCATTTCAAAATATTCCAAATGATTACATAATCCCAATTCACAGACCACGTTCAGATAACAGATAATTATTACAAAATACGCTAAGAGCGACATATGAAGATACCTCTTGGTAGATTAGAGTATATAGATAGGAAATAGAACAATTTCCTTTACAAAAAAAACACAGTGGAAATAACAGAACTCTAATAACAAGCTTGCCTCCTACATGACATCGGAAGCTTTTTTTGTCTAAAAGAATACCTGAAAACCTTAACTCTTAACCTACTCAAAATCAATTGAGTACCCGATAGTTTAAAGGGAAAACAAAAACTTCAAGTTGAAAAAAAAGCCCAGTAATAAATAATAATTTACCATCTCATACCATTTAGATATCTAGTGAGACCATGCTGCTTAGCGGAATGGGTTTTCCCCTTAATAACATCCCAAAACATTTATAAAACCATATACTGTGCTACTGCATCCACAATGGTTAAAACATAGTATTTCAAAAACTTTATGATGATATGCAAAACAAGTAAATCAAATCTGGATTACCTATCCCCATTCATTCTGGCTATCTGTCTCAATTAAAGTTTCTAGGATTACTATTAACATGTTAAATGTTTATGGACTATCTATCCAATATCATAGTTTTCATGGGATCACTAAGAACCTATTGGTAGCTTCAATATCTTATCTCTTGTCCTAGTTTTCATGGGCTAACTAGGAACATATTGACCGACTCTCAATAGCTAAATCCAGATATAGTTTTCGTGGACTAACTACAAACCTACTGGCCCTTGTCAGTGTCAAATCATAGTTTTCATGGGTTGATTATGAACCTACTAGCCTCTGCAAATATCATATAGTTTTCATGGGATTATTGTAAACCTATTGGCCCCTAACAATATCCTTAATTAAGATTTTAACATCTATTAACTTACCTCTTTTCAAACCTCTAAGTATGTACCTTTTGAAACCAATGATACCTTTCAATGGTATCAAGAAAACATTCTTTAAAACATAGCTTCAAACAAATAAAGTGCCTTTCGAAAGCATTGGGTTTACTCTTTAAAAACATCGTTTGGGTCAAAATGGTTATAGAAGAAAGTATCTCTTTCGATGCCAATTAAAATTAATTTGGGGAAAAGTTGATGGTGTCGGAACCATCTAGTCGAAAGCAAAACCTTTAAAATTAAAATTTCGAAGGACAGAATCGAAACCCCCTTTCGACTTCATCACCTTCGAAATACTCAACCCTTTTCGAAAGTAATTTGGAAGAGGCTTATCTGAGGTAAAGGCAAAGACAGCCTTTTGAAGGCACCGATGACTTTAATACTTTGGAAGGAAAATAGCGGCTGGGTTTCGACTAGGTCAAAGCCACCCCTTTTGAAAGCTCTTATTTGAAGAACAAGGAACCTCTTCGAAACCTAATATTTTAACATAATGTGACCTTCTTCGAAAGCTATTATAAAACCCTTTCGAAGGCATATGTTTCAACTATGTCGAAGGCTTTAAGTAAAAGAAGGCAAGGCTTTAACTTTTTTAAAAAGGCAGGTTTTCGACCCTATTGGAAGCTTGCCTTTCAACACTAAGGCTTCCTCCTTCCTTCTAATCCATTGCCCACCACTAGGTGGTACCTTGGGTATTGGTTTCGACTATAATGGAGGTTTCGACTAAGATGGGGTGGAATCAATGGAGTCGCAAGGGGTATTAATTTAGGTAGAACACCTTTTTCTGAATTAAAGGCTGAAATATTGCTTCTTTTAGTAATTGCTTTATGTTAACTTGCATATTTGTAAACCATTGATTGACTGCCACATGACTTTTCAAATACTTTATAACTAGAACTGCCGTACTTATATCGGATCTAAACCATAAAATGTAACATTAAGCCCTTCCATATAACAAAATTAATATTTGCAGAAAAGCCCCTCTTTTAAAATAATTTATTTTCCCTAGTAAATCAATTGGGAAAAATCCTCAAAAATCACAGAAATTCAATTTCATCATGTAATCAAACATATTAAAAATTTAGACCCAATTTCTTCCTAAAATATTCAAAATAAAATTTTAAACCCAATTACATCATATTATCATAAAAAATTCATAATAAAATTTTCATAACCTGGAAAATTCTGAAATTTAAAACCCATCTCCAAAATCATGTTTTACTTAACATAAAAAAATTTCCATGGCATTTTTAAATCAATAAACCACGGTTTTGACCCTAAAACCTTACGAATTTAGTATATACATAAATTGTTTAAATCAACAATCCATAATTTTAGTGCATCATTATCCAAAATATCATAAGGACGAAATAAATGCTTAAATCCAAAATCATAGGATTGTTGAAACCAAAAAGTGATGGAATAAATTATTATTCACCTTAAACTTGATAAAAAAATTGAGATTTTTTTGTTGATAAATCCTTCCTGGCTTTGGATCCTTAGCTTTAGATTGAAATTTCCTCTTATTCCTCCTTGTTAATAGCCGGCTATAATTTTATTTTCTAATTTGCATTTGTGTTGGTGAGAAATGAAATGTGAATGGACAAAAATGAGAAGTGTATAGCCGTGTAAAATAAAATGGCTATTTACTAATATGCCCATATGTAAACGAATTAACCTTTAAACTAATTTAAAGCTCATTTATATAATTATTAAGCATGGCCCTTTATATATTTTATTCAAATCTCAATCCCCTTATCATCATTATTCTATTTAATTTATCTAATTAAATCTTCTGAATAATGTTATCAAAAATTAAGAATGTTACATCATCCCTATGAGTCGGTACCGAGCCTTCCCTTTAACTCCACTTGAGGTGCGGGTATTCCTATAGGCTCCTAGTATAGTCCAGAGATCCTCCTTCAAGTTTCATCCAATTCGGACAGAGTTTACCTTCGATCTGCCCAATTTACCAACCTACATCCCAAGCATTAATAAATAATATCAAATCACAAGATACAAACATAGAATAACATGCATTCACATTCAATGGCATAGGCAATACATAAATTATAACAATCAAACAATTTCTAATCCAATTCTACAAAATCAATGATCATATGGGTATAAATAAGATGGATCACAAGATAATTTCTAAAGAATCGTGTTATATGTCATTGATTTAGGCTCTAACATATGTTAACATGTTATTTAAAGTTAGAAAAGGATTTTTCTGTCAAAATCCATGTTAAAACCTATAATTCTACCATATAAACATCCAGAGGATAGTGAGAAGTAATAAAACTCACCAATTACCACATTCTACCAATTCGAATGTAGATCCAATATGGATATCAATGAAAAGCACTTTAATTAGCCAATTTGATGATCTTTAGCTTCTAATCGAAGATCTAATCATTAATCAACGATTTAATTTTATTTAGAGAGAAATTTGGATGATTTAGGGCTAATTAGGGTTTAAATCTGATTTGCAATGAGAGGAAATAATTTCAATTTGACTCTTGCAGCCTTATTTATAGTAATCTCTAATTAGACTAATGGGCTAACTAATGGGCTTAATTAATTACACACTAATTCTAGCCAGTGGCCACTAAAACTTAAAACATGGATAACTTCTTAATCATAAGCTCTTTTTTTATCATGACTACTCTACGAAATGGAAAACCATCATCCTGAAGCAATGGAACTACTAATTTGACTTCTATCAAAAGTTATAGCCCAAATAAGATTTTCAGGGTCAAAATAGTCACATAGAAATTCAAAAAAAATCATAGGTGTGTAAAATGTCCCTAAGAGTCATATTGTGGAAATATAGAATCATACGACCTCATACGAATATATTTTACGATCCTCCGGTACGTAAAATATAGGTCATTACATTCTCCACCCTTTAGGAACTTCATCCCTGAAATTCCCAAGCAAGCCAAAGCATAAGCAACCATGGTCATCCCACATGCCTAACAATCATACGCAACCATTAAACATCTCAAACAAGCAGCCATGCAACTAATAGTATAGTGAACTTATCCTAGCATGCAGAATACTAACTTATAGATGTTAGGAAATCAAATCTACGATTTCGATGACAACAACTATACAATGAAAATCGAATATGCATATATATATATATATATTTCTATATACAGTACTTGCTAGAGTAACATCACTAGAAAGACAAGAATAAAGCTTAAAGAATGTTACAAGAGACTACAAGTCGATAGGATCAAAGAAGCAATAGAAAAGATGCACACAGCAGACTTACACAGGTTTCAAACGTCTGGGTGCATAAGCCAGACGTCTGGAAAAGTCATTTGGAACAACAAACAGACTAAACCAGACGTCTGATAGTTGCACTCAGACGTCTGGTAGTTGCACTCAGACTAAACCAGACGTCTGATTTCAAACTCGGATTTTAAAATTCAAACTTCAATTGACTCATTCGAATAGACATCTCCGCTTCTCTTCGCTGCAACTCTTCATCATCAAAAGAAGCAACTGTATATATCATCATGAATCAAGAGAACCCTTATCTTGCTAACTTATGCTCTCTACTTACATACTCTATCATATATTCTTGATCTCTAGCAATCTATACTTGTATTTCACTCTTCCATATATTCAGTTCTTCACAGACAATACTCTCTAGATATGTAGTGGAAGCATTTGTACTAGTTAGTCAATATCCGTGTTATAGAATACATATTTGACAAGAACAAATTATTGTAACCAAGCCTTTTCCTCCGGGCGAAGCGGGGGTGTTTGATAGTCGCATTCCAAAGGGGAGCTTCGGAACTGGACGTAGGATGGGAGGTCCGAACCAGTATAAAATCTTGGTGTGCTTATTCTATATTTACTTAGATCAATATTTCTTTAGTTGCATCATATATTTTGCCACATATACTTGCATATACACTACACGTTCCACCCTGTAGACTTACAATCGAATTTAATATACGGTGATGAAAATAGATACAGTAAACATTGGGTCTTACCATTCAAAAAGCTCTGTACACCTAGTCCTCATGCTCTCCTTCATCTTCCACATACAATTGTCCCCACTTTTGCTCTATTATACCTTAACTAGTTTCACCATCTCTCTTCTAAGCTATTTCATATCGTATCCAATAATACGAAGCAGTCAACGAGATATAGAAACTTCCGGTTCCACTGAGCATCCTCTAGGTAATCCGGTTTAATCACCATACCTAATTCATGCAAAAACTTCCATGGATAAAAGATAGGAAAAATGGTGTGCATGCCTGCCTTCTTTTTAGGTAAGTCAACCTATATGCTAGCTTCCCAATCCTCTCAACTATTGGAAAAGGACTTACGAATCTTGGTTCCAACTTCCCCTTTCTACCAAATCGAACAACAATCTTTAGAGAAGAAACCATTAAAAACACCATATCTTCGACAAAAAACTCCAAGTCTCTACGTTATTTATCCATAAGGTTTTTTTTTCGATCCTGAGAAGCTTTCGTTCATTATCGAATTATCTCAATCTTATCCTAATCATATCTGGTCCAATTATCAATTCTCAGTCGCTTCCTGCCAACATGAAGGAACATTACACAATCTACTATACAATGCTCTATATGGAGCCATTCCAATACTCAATTGATAACTTTTATTGTATGCAAACTCCATCAAATGCAGATCATCCAATGATCCACCAATGTCTGTAATACATGCTCACAAGAGATCTTCCAATACACGATTTACTCTCTCGGTCCGCCTATACATGTATGGATGATAAGCTGTACTAAGATGCAGCTCGGTCTCTAACGCATCTTGTAAGATCTTCTAAAACCCATAGTAAACAATGGGTCTTAGTCAGCCACAATGCTCTGTGGCACACTGTGAAATCGTACTATCCACTTTACATACAACTCTGCCAGCTTGGATGCCATTCTACTTGACTGGACAGGAATAAATATTGCACTTTTGGTCAACTAATCTACTATGACCCAAATACCATCGTAACCTAATCGAGTCCTCGATTGCCAGACTACAAAATCAATTGATACTTGCTCCAATTTTCACTTAGGAATCTCTAACGGTTGCAACAATCCACTAGGTTTCTTCTGCTTTCCCTTCACTAGACGGTAGTTTATACATTTTGAGATGAATGACTCTGCATCCCTCGTTATACCTTCCCAATTATAGGTTCGCTTCATATCTCGATACATATTGTTACTGTCGGGATAAATGGTTAACTTCGAATGGTGACTGTCTCTTAGCAATTCATCATGCAATCTATCAACATTGGGAATAAACAACCTCCTATCCTTACGAAGCCAACCTACTCGATCGAGGTCGTATTGCTTCATGTCTTCCAATTCTACTCCTTATCCAACCCTTGCTACGATTTTTGCAAGCCTAGCTTCTTACTTCTGACTAGTACCAATCCTTTCGATTAGACTAGGTTTAATCGATAAGCTTGCTAAAGTTTCAAGTTCTAGCTTGCAATGAGGCCTGTGAAATCCAACAATATACTTTATCTGCTTCCATTCTAAGAATATTGCTCCCAATCTAGCATGTCTTCACTCAATGAATCCGCGGCTGTAGTCCCTTTTCCTTGAGTATAGGAAATATTGAAATCATAAGACGCCAAGAACTCTAACCATTGTTACTGACGAAGGTTGATATCCTTTAGAGAGAAAATGTACTTCAAGGATTTATGGTCCGTAAACAGCTGAAACCTTTCTCCTAACAAATAGTGCCTCCACATCGTCAACAATTGCCGTCGATTCCAAATCATGAGTTGGTTATTTCCTTTCATACGGCTTTAGCTTTTGACTTGCATAGGAAATTGCTTTTCCTTTCTACATCAATAACGCACATAATCCAGTACTATTGGCATCAACATATACTATTAACTCTTCATTTCAACTTGGAATGGTCAACACCGATGCACTTGTCAACCTCTCCTTCAGACTCGTAAATGCATGCTCACACTTTGCGTCCCAAAAAAAGTCTGATTTTTCTTTATCAAATTGGTCAACGGTGTCAATATCTTTAAGAAATCCTTGATAAAGCATTTATAGTAACTCGCCAATCCTAGAAAACTCCTCACATCCATAGCATTCATGGGCTAATTCCAATCTTGGACCACTACGACCTTTAGATGATCCACTGTAATACCCTATCCTGACACGAAATGACCCAAGAATCTCACTCTTCTCTCCAGAAGTGACACTTAGAGAACATTGCTCTTAACTTGTCTCTCTTTATATCTCTAACACAATCCTTAAGTGTGTCTTGTTCTCATCTTCGGTTCTGGAGTAGATCAGAATATCATCAACAAACATAAGCATAAAATTATTCAACTGCTCTCTGCAGACCTGATTCATGAGATCCACAAAGTAAGTCAGAGTATTGGTTAACCTGAATGGCATCGCCAATCGCTCATGAAATCCCAATGGCATACGAAGCAAGTTATAGGCACACTGTCTTTCGCTACTCTAAGCTGATGAAATCCCATCGCCAAATCCATTTGGGATAACACCTTCACACCGTATAACTGATCGAACAACTCATCAATGCATGGGAGTGGATATTTGTTCCTCTTTGTCACTTTATTCAATTCGCGATGATCTATACACAACCTCAAAGAGCCATCCGCCTTAATTGCGAATACAACTGGTGCATCCACCTTAGATATGCTTCTTCGAATGAACTCTTTCCTCAACATGTCATCCACTTGTATCTCCAATTCCTTAGTCCCTTTGTGTGCCACATACCTCAAAGGCATAACTATAGGCCTGGCTCCCTTCACTAAGTCAATCTGAAACTTGATCTCTCTATACAACGGCAATTCGGTCACTTCTACAAAGATATCCGGATACTCTCCAATGATCGGCACATATGATAACCCACCTTGTTGAACCTCAAGCAAATATAAAAAGTTAACCACACCGCATCCTTTGGTTGGTAGCTAATCACTACCGTTCCTCCATTTACATCTCTGATTGTCTCCAATAGATTCTCGCAATCTACTATAACCGATACCTCTTTAGCCAATTCATTCCTAAGGTAATCCAAAACCCAGCGAAATTTAGAACAAAGCCATCATAAACAAAAAAACATCCATGACTTGATAAAATTAGACCAACAAACTATGCATAGACAAGTTGAGCCTTCAATAGGATTTGTCACGATTAAGGGCCGGTCTACTATCTCGGGTTTCAATTCCAATCTATTTGCTAGGTTACTACGAATGAATGAATAAAAAGCTGATGTGCATGTAAATGTGCATATTTTTACCACAATATTTAATCTATTTAAACTAAATAAATGATCATATCGGGTATTTTAACTTGTTTAAACCAAATTCAAATTATTTTCAAATTGTCACATATTCATCTTCATAGAGGGGTAAAATGGTCATTTTTGTGCATTTATTAAATTTTGAAAATTTACTTGGAATTTTCTATGCTGTTTTGTAGGAAATTTGGTGAATTTAACAAGTGGTTTTATGATGAAATATGCATGCACAAAGAAGATACAAAAGAATGATGATGGAAATAATTCAAAGTGAAGAACATGGAGGAACCCACCCACTTACCTTGATTTTCAATTAGAGGCTAATGCACATGCTTATGGAGTTTATGGCTTCATGTATACTTAAATGATTATTAGTAGAAGCTAATGATTACTTGGCCTCCACACTTTTTCAAGGGTATTTTGGACATTTCCCAAAAATATGAATTAGGGTTTAACACATGTATATATACCCCTTATGTTTCACGTAACTCTTCTTCCTTAGTCTCTCTTAGTTTTAGTTTAGGCTCAAAAATAAATCAAGCTCTCTTCTTTCTTTTCATGGCTACTTAGCCATTTATTTCTTCTTTTCACGCAACTTTTTTATGCAACTTAATACATGTTCTTTTCCTTTTCTTGTTTATTTCCTTTCATGTTGTAGTGTAGATTTACATTCATGCAATGTAGATTAGTTTTAATTCTTGTTTAATTAGGTTCTCTTTTCCATTAGCTTTCATTTTCCTTTATTTTTTCTTTCACATTGCTAGCTACATTTGTTAATCAAATGCCAAATATGAGAGGCTAAACCCCTTACATTTAGGGGTAATGAAGCTCTCTAATAATGTAGCTTCAACTACTTGTTAATTCATGCTCTCTTTTTGTGCATAATGATGATCAATGATGTGTTTTATTTGTTGTTCTTGCATTGAATTTGATAGCCTATATTGTTGACACCCAATAGACTATGCTTAAACAATCAATAATACAAATGCCTCTTCATCAAAATATGATTATGGAAAAAGAAAGTGGTTTGAAATTAAAATTTGACGGTCTATATTTCTAGTCAATAGTTAATAGGTCATACTTAAAATAGATTTCATTTTCTTTGTCAAGTTTCATGAAATTTAGTAAGTGTTTTAAGGGATGTGTTATAGTTTGATGGCTTATGTTGGCTATTCAATAGCACAAATATGCCATATTTATGATAAGCACATCAATAAAGAACTAATGACCATAAAAGAGAGATCATGATTTCATATATGTTGAAGTATATGATCTAGAGAGTGGATTTATTCTCTAAATTGTCATTTAACTCTTATATTTGCATCTCTTTTCTTTTAGTTAGTTAGCTAATTTTCTAATTCTCTAGCTTAACTTTCACTCGACATTGGTATAATTTGATTGAATAGAATTTTTAAAATCATCAATTCCCTGCGGATCAACCCGTATTCGCCACATACTACAAGTGTACGCCGTGCACTTGTAGTTATTTTAGTTTGAATTTTTTTGATTATTTTCTAACTTGATAGAAAATTAGCCGATTAACAAGTTTTTGCGCCGTTGCTGGGAAATTGCTTTGATTTTGATTTTCTAATTATTTTTGTCTGATTTTTATGCGTTTAATTTGTGTGTTTGTGTGCATTCAAAAAAAAATTACTTGTGTGATTTTTGTTTGCGTTTGATTTTAAGCTTGCTATTGTTCTAGATTTTCGTTTTCATTTCCATATTTAAAGGAAAAAAAATTCACAGGTACATTTCGAAAAAAAATTCATTTCATTTACAATTTTTCTTTTACAATTTTTTTTTGTTTTACAGTGCTTATTGTTCATTGTTTCACTCTCATTCTCTATGTGTCACTCTATGCACATCAAATAACTTTTGCATATCACATTACATATGCTTCTCCGTTCATTTCTAACTACACATCTACCAAACATAGAGCAAACTCCTACACCCGAACCGCAGTTCAAACAACAATTCAACCCCTCTCCAACCAATCTCACTACATTCAATCACCAACTATTCACCATATCTCCTATTCAACCTACTACTTCAACTTCACTATCATCACTGCAAAACCACCTGAGGCTCATAATCAACAACTTCAAACTTCTGCCATTATGAAAATCAAAATCAAAGCAATTCCCCAGCAACGGGACAAAAAACTTGTTAGTCAGTTAATTTTCTATCAAGTTACAAAATAGTCGAAAATTTTCAAATTAAAATAACCGTAAGAGCACAGCGCACATTTGTAGTATGTGGCGAATACAGGTCGATCCACAGGAAATTGATGATTTTAAAAATTATATTCAATGAAATTGTACCAATGTCGAATGGAAGTTAAGCTAGAGAATTAGAAAATTAACTAACTAACTAACTAACTAAAAGAAAAGAGATGCAAATATAAGAGTTAAATGAAAATTAAGAGAATAAATCCATTCTCTAGATCACATAGTTCAACATATATGAAATCATGATATTTCTTTTATGGTCATTGGTGCTTTAATTGATGTGCTTATCATAAGTATGACATATTTGTGCTACTAATTAGCCAACATAAGCCATCAAACTATAACACATCTCTTAAAGCACTTACTAACTTTCATGAAACTTGACAAAGAAAAATAAAATGAAATCTATTTTAAGTATGGCCTATTAACTATTGATTAGGAATATAGACCATCAAATTTTAATTTCAAATTACCTTATTTTTTCATAATCATACTTTGATGAAGGGGCATTTGTGTTAGTGATTGTCTAAGCATAGCCTATTTGGTGTCAACAATATAGGCTATCAAATTCAAAGCAAGAAGAATAAATAAAACACTTCATTGATTATCATTAAACACAAAAAGAGGGCATGAATTAACAAATAGTTGAAGCTACATAATTAGAGAGTTTCATTACCCCTAAATTGAAGGTTTTAGCCTCACATATTTGTCATTTGATTAACAAACGTTGCTAGCAACATGAAAGCAAAAAGAAAACTAATGGAAAAGAGAAGCAAATTAAACAAGAAATAAAAGTAATCTACTTTCATTGAATTTAAATCTACACTATAACATGAAAGGAAACAAACAAGAAAAGGAAAAGAACATGTATTAAATTGCATAAAAAAGTTACATGAAAAGAAGAAATAAATGGCAAAGTAGCCACGAAAATAAAGAAGAGAGCTTGATTTATTTTTGAGCCTAAACTAAAACTAAGAGAGACTAAGGAAGAAGAGTTACATGAAACATAAGGGGTATATATACATGTGTTAAACCCTAATTCATATTTTTGGGAAATGCCCAAAATACCTTTAAGAAATTGTCGAGGTCAATTAATCATTAGCTTTTAGTAATCATCATTTAAGTGTATATGTAGCCATAAACTCCATAAACATGTGCATTAGCCTCAAATTGAAAATCAAGGTAAGTGGGTGGGGTTCTCCATGTTCTTTACTTTGGATTATTTCCAATTTCATTCTTTTGTATCTTCTTTGTGCATGCATATTTCTTCATAAACCACTGGTAAAATTAACCAAATTTCCTACAAAACAACAAAGAAAATTCCAAGTAAATTTTCACAATTTAATAAATGCACAAAAATGACCATTTTACCCCTGTATGAATTTGAATATGTGACAATTTAAAAATAATTTGAATTTGGTTCAAACATGTTAAAGTACCCGATTTGATCATCTAATTAATTTAAATAGATCAAATATGGTGATAAAAATATGCACATTTACGTGCACATCAAATACCCCCACTCTTATCTTTTTATTTGTCATCGAATAAAGGATAAAAACTAAGATAAATCCCAAAGAAATTTCGTCCTCGAATAAAGGATAAAAATCTTCATCTTCATAATTTAACAACTCATTTTCGAAAATTCTAAAGAAATCGTGTTCATTGAAATCGTCTTCCTTTATTGGATTATCAACAACTTCATTGTGTATCTCAAGTTCAAAATCCAAAGTTATTGTATTCAAATTTTCGAAATCGAGAAAAGGAAGATCGAATTTTAAATTTGGTTCTACATCCTCAAAAGAATTGAAATCCAACTCAATTATCGTGTTTTCAACAACTTCATTAAGATCATCATTTTTAGTTTCAAAAGTTGTTGTTTGAAAATCATTGATTTTGGTAAAAGATTTATTATTACTTAACTCGTCACATGTTGGGATTTGGTTTTGTTGTTCATGTTATTTCATATAAGTTTCAAACAACGAATCCGTGTGATCATCGTAAATTTCGTTCATTTGTTCAACAAAATCCAATTTGCAGTTATTAACTTGAGAATTTTCAATTTGGATCTGTTGAGAACAAAAAATTTCAATCGTAACATGGTTAAGACTATTCCTACTACCGAATTCGTTTGAAAAGTTGTTTCCATTTTCATTTTGAATTTGAAATTCATTTTGGAGTTCAAAATTTAATTGGCATGGGTTATAATCGAAATCCTTTGAATTTTGAATTGAATTCAAATTTTGAAATCCTTTACTCGAGTTACTACACAAATATGAATTACACAAATCATTTATATTTTGATTTTTTTATGTAGAGAGTTCAAGTAGAGATGAAACACTATTTTCGAGATTTGAGGGTTGATCGTTGTTTTGAAAATTTTGCGTTTCAAAATTCGAGGCATTTACATAATAGTTGTCATTAAAATATCCATAAGAATTTTCACTGAAATTATATGGATTATATTGATTTTCACAACTATTGTAAAATTCATATGGAAATTGAGACGTTTTCAAGAATGTTTTTGGTTTTTTTATTTATAAAGGAAAAATATTTACAAATAGAATTTATTTTTCAAAAGGGAAATTGATTTTTTTATTTTGGATTTGAACTAAAAGATTATATTTTTTTTTTTGGATTTTAGTTTTGAAAATTTTCAAATGAAAAGGAAAAAAACCAAGTTAACAAATATTTACAATTTTTTTAGTTTTACATTTTGAAACTTTCTTGTTTTTTTAAAAATATGCACGATCTAATGCAACCAATGAATGCAGTGGTTAATTATAAATGATTTATTCTAACTTAACCCAAAATTGTTAATCACACATTGTCTTAGATAAACAAGTTAGTTCTCAGCCAGGTAACAGACAGGATTTATCGTTGCACCACGAATCACCGTAGCAATGCAACCGAAGGTTTAAGTGCCTTTAGAGGAACAATCACTATAATATTTACGAATCACCTTAATATTTATAAATGGTTATTATTCTGCTACAGCCTAGACACCAAGAAATTAAATTGTTCAAAGAAGACAACTTATCAATGTACAATTAAGTGTTATTGATTTCTAACCGTTATTATTAATCAAAATCTAGGATGAAATGCAAAACAGAAATTAAATGTGTATTAACAATGCAACTAAGAATGGATTTTTGTTTTGTTTTTGTTTTTATTTTTTTTAAAATGCAAGAAGAAAACAATGCAATAAAAACAATAGATATAGCAAGCAAGCAGTTTATTTTTTTGGCAAGTAAAGCGAAGCAATTATTTTTAGCAAGCAGCTCCTTTCCTTTTCTACCTTTGCTACCTGAAAATAAAACAAAGATATATATAATTTTTTTTCATATATATAGGGATGGAAAAAAAGGAAACAACCAAAGAAGACAAATGGAAGTAAACTTTTTTTTGTTAAAACAAATTAAACCGTTTAAAACTAAATAAAAGAGTGATTTTTTTTGAGGCCTACAAATGAACAAGCCCAAAACCTACTTAACTTAAAACAATCTGATTTTCCCTTTTCACTCAAATACAGTAAAATACCAAATCCAAAAAAAACAACACAACCAAGCAAGTACAAAATACTTAGCTCTTCTTTCTTCTCGTTGAAAATACAGGAAAATGCAAAACCAAGCACTGCGATTCACTCAAATAGCATAATAAAACCACTGCGAATCAAGAGAATGGAAAAATAAAGCATTTGAATTGCAAGTGAATTAGCAATGATGTTTTGGAGGCGAATTGTAAGTGAGTTAACTAAGAATCGGCGGTGCATTGATGGCCGCGGTTTGTTCTATTTGGCGAATTAGGGTGCGGCAGTTTGCATCGCGAGTGGGTTCGAAGTGAAAGGCAATGTCATGGGTGGGCTGTTGATTTCGTGATGAAGCTTGGGTATGGGTTTTTGTCAGCAATGACACAGTGGTAATTGAGGGATGTGAGGAGAAGTTTCCACGGCGATTTTGGTTGCGGCGATTTTGGTTTGAATGAGGGTATTAGGTTCGACAGAAATTGGCAGATGGTTGAATGTCAGTGAGATGGGAGATTGGTGGTGTCTGAAGTGGAGCTGTAGTTTGAGTTGCGTGATGCCGCGATGGATTGACGGTGATGGTGATTTGCGAAGTGGTTTGGGGGCAAGCGGCAGTCGCAATTAAGTTTGGCCAGAGGAGTAAAACAGCAGTTGATGGATGTTGATGAATGTTGTGGTATGGTTTTAGTGTGTAGATGCACAAATGAATGTGAGGGAAAATTGTCAAGGCAGAGTAGTTGAGGAGATTGTTCTGGGAAGTGGAAATGTGGTGTGAAGCCTGAAGATTGTTTGAGGTGTTCTGAGAAGTAGAACAGTGGTGTGGTTGAGTACTTAAGGTGGAGTGATGTTTTTGTATTTTTGGTGAAGGTGCTTAGGATGTCGCGATTGATTATTGACAGGCGTGGATGAAGTGCAGACGTGAGTTAGGTCGTTTCAGGCGTGAAGTTGAAGTAGTAAGTTGAAGGGGAGATATGGTGAAGAGTTAGTGATTGAATGCAGTGAGATTGGTTGGAGAGGGGTTGAACTGCTATTTGAACTATGGTTCGGGTGTAAGATTTTGCTCTATGTTTGGAAGATGTGTAGTTAGAAAAGAATGGAGAAGTATATGTAATGTGTTGTGCAGAAGTTGTTTGATGTGCACAGAGTGATACACAGAGAATGAGAGTGAAAACAGTGAACAGTAAGCACTGTAAACAAAAAAAATTTGTAAAGCAATTTTGTTTTATTTTTGTGCATTTCATTTTGTGAGTTGTGTGCACTCAAAAAAATTTGTTTGTGTGATTTTTGTTTGCATTTGATTTTAAGCTTGTTGTTGTTCTAGATTTCCGTTTTTATTTCCATACTTAAAAAGAAAAAAAATTCACAAGTACATTTAGAAAAAAAATTCATTTCATTTACAATTTTTCTTTTGCAATATTTTTAGTTTTACAGTGCTTACTGTTCACTGTTTTCGCTCTCATTCTCTGTGTATCACTCTGTACACATCACATTACATATACTTCTCCATTCATTTCTAACTACACATCTACCAAACATAGAGCAAACTCCTACACCCGAACCACAGTTCAAACAGCAGTTAAACCCCTCTCCAACCAATTTCACTACATTCAATCACCAACTCTTCACCATATCTCCCTTTCAACTTACTAATTTAACTTCACTGTCATCGCTGTAAAACAACTTGAGCCTCATAATCAACAACTTCAAACTTCTGCCATCACGAAAATCAAAATCAAAGCAATTCCCCGGCAACGACGCCAAAGACTTGTTAATCAGCTAATTTTTTATGAAGTTAGAAAATAGTCAAAAAAAATTCAAATTAAAATAACTGCAAGCGCACGATGTACACTTGTAGTGCGTGGTGAATACGGGTCGATCCGTAGGGAATCAATGATTTAAAAAATTCTATTCAATCAAATTATACCAAAGTCGAGTGAAAGTTAAGCTAGAGAATTAGAAAATTAGCTAACTAACTAAAAGAAAAGAGATGCAAATATAAGAGTTGAACGACAATTTAGAGAACAAATCCACTCTCTAGATCACATAGTTCAACATATATGAAATCATGACCTCTCTTTTATGGTCATTAATGCATTAATTGATGTGCTTGTCATAAGTATGGCATATTTGTGCTATTCATTAGCCAACATAATCCATCAATCTATAACACATCCCTTAAAGCACTTACTAACTTTCATGAAACTTGACAAAGAAAATGAAAATGAAATCTATTTTAAGTATGGCCTATTAACTATTGATTAGAAATATAGACCATCAAACTTTAATATCAAATCACTTTGTTTTTCCATAATCATATTTTGATGAAGAAGAATTTGTGTTAGTGATTGTTTAAGCATAGCCTATTTGGTGTCAACAATATAGGCAATCAAATTCAAAGCAAGAACAATAAATAAAACACTTCGTTGATCACCATTAAGCACAAAAGGAGAACATGAATTAACAAATAGTTGAAGTTACATAATTAGCGAGCTTCATTACCCCTAAATTGAAGGGGTTTAACCTCTCATATTTGTTATTTGATTAAAAAATGTAGCTAGCTACATGAAAGCAAAAAAGAAAGGAAAATGTAAGCTATTTGAAAAGAGAAGCTAATTAATAAGAATTAAAACTAATCTACTTTGCATGAATGTAATCTACACTACAACATTAAAGAAAATAAACAAGAAAAGGAAAAGAACGTGTATTAAATTGCATAAAAAAGTTACATGAAAAGAAGAAATAAATGGCTAAGTAGCCATGAAAAGAAAGAAGAGAGCTTGATTTATTTTTGAGCGTAAACTAAAACAAAGAGAGACTAAGGAAGAAGAGTTACATGAAACATAAGGGGTATATATACATGTGTTGAGCCATAGTTCTTTTTTTTTGAGAAATGCCCAAAATACCCTTGAGAAAGTGTGGAGGCCAAGTAATCATTAGCTTCTACTAATCATCATTTAATTGTACATAAAGCCATAAACTCCATAAGCATGTGCATTAGCCTCTAATTGAAAATCAAGGTAAGTAGACGGGGTCCTCCATGTTTTTCACTTTGAATTATTTCCATCTTCATTCTTTTGTTTCTTCTTTGTGCATGCATATTTCATCATAAAACCACTTGTAAAATTCACCAAATTTCCTATAAAACAACATAGAAAATTCCAAGTAAATTTTCAAAATTTAATAAATGCACAAAAATGACCATTTTATCCCTGTATGAATATGAATATGTGACAATTTGAAATAATTTGAATTTGGTTTAAACAAGTTAAAATACCCGATATGATCATTTATGTAATTTAAATAGATTAAATATTGTGGTAAAAATATGCACATTTACATGCACATAAAATACCTCCACATTTATCTTTTTATTCGTCCTCGAATAAAGGAAAAAAAACTAAGATAAATCCGTTTTCGTAGAGATCACGATTGCATTGAGCGTATGCGACAAGCCGTTAAACCTCAGGTATCCCTGGTAGGACGAGTGTTGTCTTGTGAGGGTTTTCAGCGGATACTACCCACAAAATCCAAATGCATGATGAAAATATTTATAAAATGCAAGATTTATTTACAAGAAGATGATTGTGAATTTTTGACAATATTTACAATGAAAGATTCACTTTTAAATCGACACAAATCAGTTAAATATAGGTTTCGGTTATTATCTTGAAATTTTAAGTCATTTACTCGTCAAAATTTCCAACAAAAATCAAGTTATCATAACAAATAGACAATAGTTTAACTCGTTATTTAGTTTGATAACAAAGTGTAATTATGAAATGGATCCTCAGTTGATTAGCAAAGTTTATCAAAGTGGTATTTTCATTTTTGTTCAATAACAAGTCAAATCAAATAAGTTAAAATAGTGCTTGGATTTCATTTTCTTACTCTCTCTTGTATTTTTGAAAATTTTATTGATATTTATAATATTTATATGCCTAACTCAGGTAAATTGAGGCCGGATATATTAACCAGGCACTGCCTTGCGGACTATGTGAGGGGAATACAGAGCTGGCAAGTGAACACACGAGTGTGAACACCTATTGACTGTAGGAATTATTAAAAATAATTTTTATATATAGACCTAGCTCAGATAAATTAAGGCTAGATATACCAATCGTGCACTACCTTTCGGGCTTACGTGAGAAAGGTACAGAGCATGGCAAGTGTACACACAAGTGTTTACACCTATTGACCGTAGGTGTTGATAGAAAATATTTACGTACATACAAGTTCTTCTTCTTTTTTTAAAAAAAGAGAGTTTTGCAAAATCATCTTAGCACCATTTAACTTAGAAAACAAAAAAATGTTATATCCTTTATATTAAATTCACCACTTTTTAAAACAAAGATTTTCAATTAGGATGTATTTCATAATTAACACGTATGAATCTTCCTATATACTAGTTAAACCATTGTTATTTATAATAAATCTTCATTTTTTTTTGTTAAGACGAATAAATTTTCAAAAATTCCAATTTAGTAAACCAAAACCATATATTTATCATGTAATGTTTCTTTACAAATAAATCAAAAGAACAGTTATTTTTGGGATTTTTTTTGTTTTTAATTTTTTTTTGAGTTTTTAAAAGAAAAAGCAAAAATAAACAATGAAAACTTAAAGATCAAGATGAGTCTCCCCCACACTTTATTTTGACTGTGTTCCCACAGTTAACACAAGTGGAAGGAGAAAAACAAAAATAAAAACATGACCTTTATTTAAATGAAAATTAATGGTATTTACATGAGATCAGAAAGTATATCGTCAAAAAGTAAATGAAACGGTCTTCCAAAGACCGATTCATTTGTCTCGTCAAGTATGCGAGACACAGTTTAAGCTTGGAAAACCAAATCATAAAATATTTCGAAGTTGAATGTTGGTTTGGAAAAATGAATGTCATTTTATTGAAAATTGAATGGGTTGTTTTGTTTTCGATGATTTTTGGGGTTGATGAAACAATTGATTGAAATTCAAGTTTATTTTCACCAAGTTAAAGTTCAAACTTATCATTAAAAACTTCTTTAAAATTATCAATTTCGAAAGAAAAATGGTGATATAAATCTTCTCCTTTAGAATTTAACAACTCATTTTCAAAAATTCCAAAGAAATCGTGTTTATTGAATTCATCTTCCTTTATTGGATTATCGACAACTTCACTGTGTATCTCAAGTTCAAAATCCAAAGTTGTTGTATTCAAATTTTCGAAATCGAGAAAAGAAAGATCGAATTTTAAATTTGGTTCTACATCCTCAAAAGAATTGAAATCCAACTCAATTACCTGTTTTCAATAACTTCATTAAGATCATCATTTTCAGTTTCAAAAGTTGTTTTAAAACTACCGATTTTGGTAAAAGATGGATTATTACTTAACTAGTCATACGTTGGGATTTGGCTTTGTTGTTCATGTTGTTTCATATAAGTTTCAAATAACGAATCGGTGTGATCATCGTAAATTTCGTTCATTTGTTCAAAAAAAATCCAATTTGTAGTTATTAACTTGAGAATTTTTTATGTGGATTTATTGGGAACAAAAATTTCAATCGTAACGTGGTTAAGATTATTCCTATTTCCAAATTCGTTTGAAAAGTTGTTTTCGTTCTCATTTTGAGTTTAAAATTCGTTTTGGAGTTCAAAATTTAATTGGCATAGGTTATAATCGAAATCCTTTGAATTTTGAATTGAATTCAAATTTTGAAATCCTTCACTCGAGTTATTACACAAATATGAATTACACAAATCTTTTATACTTTGATTTTGTTGTGTAGAGTGTTCAAGTAGAGATGAAATGCTATTTTCGAGACTTGAGGTTTGAT
The DNA here is from genome assembly GCA_030765085.1 of Allium cepa. Taxonomy (NCBI): domain Eukaryota; kingdom Viridiplantae; phylum Streptophyta; class Magnoliopsida; order Asparagales; family Amaryllidaceae; genus Allium; species Allium cepa. The sequence goes on along the minus strand of CM060945.1, from coordinate 991,611,812 downwards.
CGTTGTTTTGAAAATTTTGCGTTTCAAAATTCAAGATATTTACACAATAATTGTCATTAAAATATCTATAAGAATTTTGAGTGAAATTATATGGATTATATTGAATTTTACAACTATTATAAAATTCATATGGAAATTGAGACATTTTCATGAATGTTTTTGGTTTTTTATTTATAAAGGAAAAACATTTACAAAAAGAATTTATTTTTCAAAAGGAAAATTGATTTTTTTTGTTTTGGTTTTGGATTTTCAATTTTTTTTAAAAGATTTTTTTTTTTGGATTTTGGTTTTGAAAGAGGCATTAGTATTAAACAAAACTCGAACAGGAACATCAACAATGGAAAGAATGCCTTGAATGATGACAACCTTTCCCTTCTTCTTCGTCGAGGGATCCCTTGTCGAAGTCAGGATTACGTCCAAAGCATACGCTTTCGCCATCTTCTTATCATTTACAGATTCTGGACAATTCTTCTTCAAATTCCTAAGCTTATCACAATTATAAAATTTCTTCTTCCCACTGTTTTCTAGTCTCTAAGTCGATGACCTTACTCGTTGCATCCATAGCAAGTAGATACCTATTTACCCCTCTTTTTATCATCCTTTCTTTGGGATTATTTTCTCATTCCATTCCACTTCTTCTTACCTTCACCGCCTTGCTGAGGTTTTGGCTCCTTTTTTAAGCAGAAACAATAATAACAGTTTTAGCTTTATGGTACAAACTCTCATGGCTAAGCGCCTTCTCTACAAGCTTTTCAAAAGGCTCATCAATATGATCTACTAACTTCTTTCCCAAGTAGTTATCCAAGTTAATGATAAATTTCTCACTATTTCTCAAGGGGTATTCCGAAACTGACATCTCCCCCTACTTCAGCTCGACAAACTTTCTAAACAATACCGACTTCTGGATAGCCGGGAAGAACTTTTCTTTGAACCTTGCCTTAAACTGGTCCTAACTAAACTGATCCTCTGGAGTAGAGACAGATACAACATTCCACCAGTTCATAGCTCACCTGTAAAGTTGCCTAGAAGACAACTTCCTCTTCATAGCATCATCAACTTCAATATCATTGAAGATGCGCTCACAAGTATCAATCCAATCTTGCACTTCTTTAGCTATGTTCATTCTATGGAATGGCTTCCCCCCAAGAGTAAAGTAATCCTTTTTCAACTTAGTGAAATCAGACTAGGCACTTGCACTGGAGCACCTCTACCAACAGCCATACCAAGAGCATTCCCCATCACCGTAGCTACCACAACATTGAATATAGCTTGGAAATTGGGCATAGATGCTCTTAATCCTTCTCCAACTTTAACTCCTAAAGCAAGTTTTATAATATTCCTTATATGCTAGCTCATTCTCACTTGTAACAAGAATGATCGGTCTCTCATAAAGAAAACTGTGTCTATGGTGCTCTTGTGCATGCGACTTATACTATATAATACGTTACTATATAGTTTTGAAAGCCAAATTTATAATAAGTATGCACTCTCTTGTATACACACACACACTTAAGACCTAGTCTAAGGTGATAACTCCTTCCTTATCTCTATTGGATCGCAGTATTAACTCAGGTTAATCACGTAACAAAAGCTCTGATACCAAACGGGAAGACAACCCTACACCACCGGCAAAAATAATAAATAAATAACACATTGCAGTCGTAATCAGTCAATATAAAACAATCATCAAGATAAATAATAACAAACACATCATATTAGATGTCATGAATAAAATATAATATCATATATAATAGAAGAGACGTAACAGCTATGTGAAAAAATCATCAGAGTACAGATCCACAAGTTATACATCAAATGTCATAGAGTTTATACAATTGAGACAAACCAATAACTATATCAAATACAACTATAAGTAGTCACTATTAAGGATCCCATGTGAGGCATTGTGGAATAAGCATAAAATCCATAGAAGTATATAATATGAGATAACTCCATCCAGCCCGTCCTCCAAACAGCTACTGCGTCATCTAGACCTGCTATCGAGTCTACTCATTTAAGAGTACCCAAGATAGTAGGAAGCAAAGTATAAAACCTTGGGCCAAACAACAGTCTTGTGTGAGCGGTAAATAAATCTCAAAATACTATATAGGCAAATATGGTAAAGAACAAGAGCATGCGAACCATACCTGGTATGTCCCTGCAACCAAAGAGTTAGCACATTATAGTATAATATGCTACTCTACAATATCATAAAGGTACAATATAGAAGACCATAGAGGATGTCCAAATATCCCTATCTCCAGTACCTGAAGGAATTGGGCCAACCCGCTACGGAAGATATGTGTGAATTTCAAATTTTTTTAGCTATTTTGGATTTTTAATGGGCCCATAAAGTCTAAATTCATTTGAAAATTTTCAAGTATCTTTTAAATAAAATCAATATTTTATTTAACTTCATAAATAAAGTTTCACTTTAATTTAATGTCTATGTTAGTTAGGGTATATCAAATATACTTTTATATACAAATTTGCATGTAACGTTTACTTTTTAAATTTATTCAGAGAAGGAAATATTTCATTTTCTTTCTCTTAATTTCACTTAGAGAAGGAAATATTTAATTTCCTTCCTCTTAACTTATTCAATTATTGGGCATAAATTTATTTAGAGAAGAATTTTTTTATTTCCTTTCTCTTAAATTATTCAACCAAAGAGGGATCATAAATTTAGTTAGAAAAGGAACGTTTTCAAATTTATTCAGAGAATGAAATATTTTATTTCCTTCCTCTTAACTTATTCAATTAATGAAGGGACATAAATTTATTTAGAGAATGAAACTTTTTATTTCCTTTCTCTTAAATTACTCAATTAACGAGGGATCATAATTAGAGAAGGAAACATTTTCATTTCCTTCTCTTAATTAAATTAAATAATTAATCAATAAAATAACATTAATAACTAATCTAAATATGACATGAATCGTAAATATAGTCACAGTAAATATTGTGCAAGTGCAACATATAGGGAGTATGTATAGTCACTGGTAATTGATATGTATACATAAATGAACAAAAACAATTTAAATGGTTATTACATAGGAATTGAAATGGAAATAAATAACGAATGACAAGGGTGATTGATAAAGTTTTCCTTTTAGTAAACTCAATTAATGCTACAAATTAATTACAACCGATGGGTACAAAATTGTAAGAATTTAAAAGGTAAACAATGAATTGTATGTATACATTATTGTCTTAAATAAAAAAGAGAAATGATTTGATACTATGACAATATATGTAAAGAAAAAGAAATTTATATGAACTCATACAAGTAGATCCAAATATGTATATATGGAAATCAGTTAAAGCTTTCTAATTATATAAATTAGGTAGTTATTACAGTCAATTTTAAAACATTGATTTGTGTTAAAATTCTATTTATTCATATGTAAATATCTAATGCAATAAAAAGTGCAAGTAATACATGCATACATATATACATATATTAATATTCAAACTAAAATTACACTTTTTTATGAAAGAAAAACTAAAATTATACTTTGTTATGAAAGATTAAAACATAGATCTACAATTGAAACATTGTATTGATTCCATATAAATTTCATTTTTAACTTTAAATATAATTCAATCAATCAACATGAAATTGTAAATTTCTAGATATAAAGAAATGGAATTTAAATTAAATGTTAAAACATAGAATTAAAATAAGACATAGTATTTTAAAATATATAGATTTAGTTTCAATTTAACAAAGTAAAAAAAAGCAGCTAAATAATTCAAACGTGAAAACATTCAGATTTGAAGAATTAAACTTTAATTAGAATGTTTAAAAACATAGATTGGCACTTAAATATTGTTTTAAAACGTAAAAAAATTAATTTTGATCTAACAAATGAAAATTCAATCTATCATTCAACAAATAATTCAATCTTCATAAACAATTTTTTAATTAAGCAAGACAGTAAGACATCGTACAAATTATAAAAGTGAAATTGTAACGACCCACTATTTTGCACCACTCAAATTCGACTATAAAAACAAAAAATGTCAAACTTGAATAGCTCAAAACAATAGAACGTAATAAAATTTGGAGCAAATAAAACAAATCAAAGAATCACAGACACAGATAAATCAGAATAACTTGTAGTGGAAAATAAAACAATAGCAGTAGTTCATGAAGCTACTACAACGCAGTCTCAAACACAGTCTCAAAACAAGTACAAAATACATAGTATGAAAGGTAAATACAAAAGAAATCCCCGATACATAAATTTTCACTAATACAATAGCTGAATGTAAAATCCTGAAAGAAATAGATAGCTACTAGATAACTGATGATCTCTAGCAAATCGTAGCTCCAGAAGGTAAATTTCAAAGCTGAAATACTCAGGCTGACCCGAGTGTAAGAAAATAACACAAACACTCGCATCAGGACATACATACTTATACAATGTAAACCAACTCAAGTGAACTATAAAATAATTGTACAAGTAACTTAAAGGATGCTTGGGACCGCCAATCCTCTAAGGTTCTGTTAAACTATTTACTATGTAGTAATATACGTTATTATAATAATGTCTAGAAGTAAAGTATAATTTATTTAAAAATAGCATTAAGGCGTTACCCATATTCCCCTTAACACATTTTATAGTTCCAATAGTCTATACCGTACCGTAATACCTCCTGATCGAGAGGCTACCAGAGGATACATCATAGGTACGACACAAAACCAAAATCATACAAGTCGCGCTAAGGTAGGTGACACGGCACAACGAAGCAATGCCAGGGTAGATATACTAATTATGCATCCAAACTGGTTGTGACGGGTAGCAGCCACTACCGCCCACCTCGAGCCGCACTCCCAAAAGGTGCGCACCAATCAATCACAAAGTAACAGAATGGCATACGAAGAAGTGTGTCCGATAAGAGGAGCTACCTCACAGGCTCGGAATCGCTCCTATTTTAGCCACCTTATACCAACTCATGGGAGTCGGGTCCACGTACATACCTCAATAAAAAGTCACAACCATCCTACTTCATTTTGGAATCTCCACCGCGTATATGGTTGCTAAAGTGGTTTTCGGTATTGACAGAGAGTATGCCCATATCCGATCCCGGTCTCTTTAACATCCAAACATTATTATTACTCGTGGTTATAAATTTCAAAATGGTTTATATTTCAAATCAGAATAATCCATTTAAACCATTTAAGTATGAAGTAGTCATCCTTCCCAATCAGATATTTAATTTCCAAAATTTCAGCATTTTCTAAGTTATTCGTTCAATCTCAACCTTTCAAAACATTGTATTTTTCAAAAACGGCAGCACTTATGAAGTGCGACAGTAGGTATTTTAGTATTATTCAAAAATAGTTCAAATTCAAAAACTGCAGCACTTTAGAAATGCTGTTATAGGTTTATTTAGAAATTTCAACACATAGTTCAAAATTTCAGAAACTGCAGCACATCAGAAATGCTGTTATAGGTGTCTTTAGTATATTTAACACATAGTTCATTAAACCACAACATTTCTGAAAATCTATAATTTCTGTTATACCCTTTAAAACAATATATCTTCAACTTTTCTCATTTTTAACTTATTAAACTTATTTCACCTTTCAAATTTTTTTATTTGGATATTACTTAACTTATAAATTTTAATAAAATAAGATTTTATTAATAAATATCCAATTTAAATTAAAATTCATTTGTTAAGTCAATACTTTATAAATTGCTTAACTTTTATTTCAACAAATAACTTAATATTTTATTTAACATACCCATCTCATAAATAAATATTCTTATCACTAAGTTAAGCTTAAAATTCCATTTAAACCCCAAAATTTTAATTATTAAATCAAATCAAAATTTACATTTTAATCATTAATTTGGTTATAAAATTTAACTTATAGAAATCATTATAACATTTATTTAAATCATTTAAATCCAATTTAAGTTCAAATTCATATTTTACATTTGAAAATACTTAATAAATTTTTAGAAATACTTAAAACTAACCACGGGTCTGTATATAATTTTCTAACCTAGGTCAAGTGATACAAATATGTATCATTTCAATCCGTAATTTAAAAAGAAAAATACAGGTTCTATCATTTCAAACCCGCAATCCCAAGTCAAATAAAATAAATAAAAATCGCTTGAGCCTATTAATTCAGCTCATAACAATTTTTCTCTATTCTAAAGTCCATTCGGGTATGTATCATTTCAAACCATAGTGATTTTATTCTACAGGGAACTTGCAGTGTGAGAAACAGTAAATATAATAAACAGTAATAGTATAATATAACATATCAGATGATGTAACAGGTTTATAAACAGATTTTAACATCATATAATCATATCACAGGCATATATGAACTTATCAACATGACAAATTCATTACTACATATCCACTTGTCATCGTTTCACAATTATATAAGTACAGAATGTCTAGAGTGAATAACTCACCTTCTCAAGCTAGAGATCAATTCAAAAACACAAAGATTCAAACTCCGCAAAGCACGAAAAGGCACAACTAGTTTCGAGAAGAAGTAACACCCAAATTCAAATCTTGTAATCAAAGAAGTAAAACAAATATAAGTATATGATTTAACACGAACAAGATAAGAATTTAACAACATAAAATATGAATCAATTTGGAACAAAATATGGATTTTAACCCCAAGTAGGCTCGGCCACACCACCTATAGCCTCGGCCACACCCCTACATCGCTCGGCCATGATGTGTTAGAGGCAAATAGGCTTGGTTATAGGGTCACAAGGCATGGCTAGGTGATGGAGTGTGTGTTGAGGCCCAGACGAGCAAGGTGGAGATGGTGATGAATAGGAATTCGGCTTGGGTTTTGATCATGCTTTGTGAAGGGTTTTTGGGTCTATGGTTTCATGGCATAAATGGTGGAGATGATAAGGTATTAGAGGCCGGGCATATTGGTGGTGGAGAGGAGAGATGAGGTCGACTAGGGTTTTGGCCGAGCAAAACAAATAGAAGAGAAAAAGAAAAGAGAAAAGAGAAGAAGGTAAAAGAAGAAGGAGGAGGCCATGAACTTACAGTATTTTTCTTTTTGAATGCAATTGAATTTTGAGATGAGAAACTTTTCTTTTGTATGTGATTTACAAAACTAGATGATGGCTAGGATTATGGGAAGGGTGTGAACGACTAGGATGTGGAGATGAAAGGCTAGCAAATGAAGAGGCCTAACTTGATTTCCAAGCAAATAAACCGAAGAATCTTTGAATTTCCAAGCCATTAATAAAAAATAAACCAATCAAAATCCAATAAATAAAATCAAATTCTAAACAAAATAAAATGGAAAAAGAAAATAAGAAATAAAATTAGAAATGAAGTAAGGAAAATAAAATATAAAATACCCAAAATAATTGCGTATAAAACGTTGTATTTTATCCAATTTTAAAAATATAAAGCAAAATTTAACGAAAACGAAAAGCAGAACTAATATTATAATAAAATACAGTTTCAAAGAAAAAGATTAGAATTTAAAAATTCAAATTTAGAATTTCTAACTGTGGTCAAACATTGACTTTCAGTTGACCAAAATATAAAAATTTCAAAAAATGTTTATTTTATTATATTTGGAAAATAATTTGTAAACAAAATCCAAAATTTCATTGGAAAATTCCAAAATTTTAAATTTTAAATAATTAAAGATCAAAGTTTGAATAAAAATTGAATTAAAATATTTATTAAAATTATGGGTTGTACACTCTCCTCCACACAAAACTTTTCGTCCTCGAAAAAGAAACTGCATACGAAAACAAGGAAAGATAATATAGAAAAGCAAATAGTATCTGAAATAAACAATTCCGGATTCGAAGCACGCATGCTCTCCTGCGTCTTCCAGGTACAATCCCGATCATCCGTACTCCACTGCACTTTGACCAGGTCGACAGATTTCCTTCTCAGCAGCTTCGTATCTCTTTCGATAATACGAAGTGGCTTCCTCTCGACAGTCAGATTAGGCTCAATATCCAAATTCTCGAGAGCAGAAGGTTGGAAAATCAAAGATGGATCATGAAGATATCGATGAAGATGCGAAACATGGAATACATTATGTACTCCAGTAAATTTTTCAGGAAAATCCACACGATAAGCTAGAGAACCGATCCTCTTAGAGATACGGAATGAACCAACAAACCTAGGAGCAAGTTCTCTCTACGACCAAACCGAATCTCTTTCCTTAAGGGAGAGACCTTAAGGAAATCTAAATCACCAACAGCAAACTCCAAACTCTTCCTACGCCAATCAGCATACTTCTTCTGCCTATCCTGCGCAATCCTCATCTTCCTCTTAATCTCCTCAACCTTCTCAGAAGCCTCCAAACTCACATTAGGACCAAGATGTTGAATATTTAAGTATATGATTTTTGTTTGATGATAATAAACACACACACACACACACACACACACATATATATATATTCATTTAAATGTATTTGTTAATATACCATTTTATTTTTCACATAATTAAATAAATATTTACCGAATAAAATAAATAACACAGAGTTTAAATTCAAACAGATATTTTATTCAAACAAATATTTATTACAATTTTGAATAGTACAAATTCAAGCTCTCACTTTATGTATACAATTTTCAACTAAAATATAAATTTGTCTACATCTTTTACATACATTTGCACCTCACTACATTTCACTCGTTCACTTGTATTTTATCTTCAACTTTAGTCCAGATTGAATCAAGCATCTGAGCTATCTGCAAAAATACACACTGACACAGTAAAATTGAAAAGGAAATATTTTTACAGTACAAAATAAAATGAATTTTGAAAATATTATTTGCCTCAGTTTTGGGTTGTTCGTCATCATTTAAATTTGAATTCATCATACACGAATAACTTGTGACATGCACAGTGTATTACTGTACATGCCACAAGGCCGTGCACACCGATATATACACTTGACAAAATTATAGGACAGATGAGTTCAAGGTCAAACCCAAATCAAAAGCTGTGTTCAACTCAAGTGAAATACAAATAGAATCATGACACAAGCACAAGGTCAAACCCGAGCTTTAAGCTGGATTCAACACAGGTGCAATTCAAAATGCAAATAATTCTCAGGTGAAACAAAGGCCACGCAAGCTACATAGAGTCTCAAGTGAAAGGCCGGACAGTCCAATCAAAATAAGGTACAAATATGAATACAACCATATACAAGGTCAATGCACCAGGGCTCGAAGGAGCAGCAGCCTTAACAAGTGAATGGCCAAGAAAAATAAACAGCAAAGCAACGACAATGCAACGTGAAATTAGCTCAAGATCAATGCACATGTTATATATGCAAAGTTGACTTGCACATAACAAGTTCAATCGAGACAAACAAACCACAGTACTGCAACTAGATGAACCAAACAAGTGCACATATATACACATGACAGTGAAACACACCAGAGACTTGGCACAATGAATACATGAACACAATATCCACAACAAACAACATGGTGCAGCAACCTAAATATACAGTGAACGGTGCAGTCATGATATGCAAGCATCAAGTAGCAGTTTTGATCAACGACATATATAAAGTCAATGCAACAATGGACACTGTAAGACAGAAACAGTGGTCAGATCAAGTGCAGCCTCTACATAAAGTATATAAGAAAATGAAAAATCAAATAAATAAGTACATATTCAAGTACACATGAACTACACGTTTAAATGAAACAACCCTTCAACACTACAGAAGCTAAACAAAGACCAGACACCGTGCAGACCAACTAGAAGTAATTCGAGAATCAAGTGCAGACAGTACAAAACCAAGTAAAGCAGACTACCATGAGCAACCGAGACATCACATACATATATGTGTACAAATGAAGACACAGTGCAAGTTCAATGCAAACAAAAGTTTTTTTTAACAAAGTCAAAACACATCAAGAATTTCAAAATGAACAAAGACAGAGAAGCTGAAGTCAGCAGCACCAAGTCAGAGCAGTGGCGACTAAGGCCAAAATTGAGAAAGTTTAAATTTTGGCAACAGCAGTTTCAAAAGCCGTGGTTGTCAAGAAACCAAATCAAGTCTCAAATCGAAGTTAGAAACCGTGATGACCAAGAAATCAACCAAGTCAGAAATCGAAGCCGTGCAAAATATATACGAAATTGAAGAAGTCAGAAGAATCACCATCATTTAATATTAATCAAGTGGCCGAGACGAATTCAAAGCTAAATTATTTGACGAATTCTTATAAAATATACGAACGAAATATAACGGTTTGAACACTACATACGAACATCATCGGCAAAATTAGGCATTTGACTCAAGCAATAACAGAGAAGATTATATCAATAACTCGAATCGTTGATCGAGTTTGAGCAAGCATTGAACTAGTAAAGCAAAAGGAACAAATCATATAGCATTATATCCGAACTCGATCAGTTTGAGTAGCCGTGTACAAAAATAGAAGAGACGATCATTCGACTGAGTAGCCAAAGCAAGATTGAATAATCGAACAATCAATTGAAGCGGCGCCTCAATTGTCTGTAACCCTATTTTCTGAACGAACGAGCAAAGCAACATTTTTCACAAAGAAGGATGGACCGAAGAATAAAGAGAGAAAGGGATATTATTTTATTACTTATATTGGGCCGACCTTTTTCATCTACTTGGGCTTATATTTAAATTTGGGTTTTGATTTCTTTAAATTGTGTTTAAACTGTATTTTTCTTTTTAAACTTGTGTAAATTCTAGTCATGTGACTAGAGGAAGAGCTACGGTGGTGTAGTTCAAGAATTCGCAACTCAGTGGCTGAGTTGTGGCAGGGTTTTGAGCGTAGGGTTAAGACGAGTTGATAACGGGTGTCGCAAGTTTACGTGTGTAAGCGTCTGACTACTTAATTTCTAGTAGAAACCTTGGAGGCAGCACATAGGTAGGGTTTTGCCGAAGGTGGGTAAATTCTGTGTCGTTCTATTTCTGCATTTATTATTCTTCTAGTATCTGTGCTGCTATTATTTTGATATATATGTGTTGAAAATATTTTATAAAACTTCTGCAATAATTTTTGTAATTAATAGCATCACCCTATTCACCCCCCTCTGGGGTGAAATCGATCCTACACAAGAACCAAACGATTACCGGATTCAATCTAACAAGATGGAGATCTACAAGATCCTCCGTAAAGAGCAGGAAATAGAGACATTTCAGTACTAGCCCGAATTCAAGGACGGAATGAGATAGATAAAAGGTTAAGATAAGATTAAAATAGAAGATGGAAAATATACCTGATAACTGTTGTTATAGGTGAATTCAAAAGGATGGAGATGATCTTCCCAAGATCCTTCATAATTCAGAACACAAGCACGAAGAAGATCCTCTAGAATCTGATTAACTCTTTCCGTTTGACCATCGGTCTGTGGATGGTAAGCAGTCCTCAGATTCAAACGAGTGCTCAAAGATTCCTAGAAAGCTTTCCAAAACTGATCGGGAAAGATAGGATCTCGATCATAAACAATGCTGATAGGAACACCATGGAGACGAACAATCTCCCTCGTGTAGATCTCAGCCAAATTGGAAGCAGAACGAGTAGATTTGACCGGAATAAAATGAGCTGATTTGGTCAATCTACCCACAATAACCCAAATGCCCTCATTACCCCTCCGAGTCCTCGGTAAACCATCAATAAAATCCATGAAAACCTCTTCCCATTTCCAGTTGGGAATCCCAAGGGTCTGCAACAAACCAGGGTTCTTCTAATGATCTTCCTTGACTTGTTGACAAGTTGCACATCTACTAACAAAGAAAGAGATATCTCGCCTCATAGCTCTCCACCAATAAAGCTTCTTCATGTCCAGATACATCTTTGTCACACCAGGATGAATAGAAAGTCTAGATCGATGATGTTCCTGAAGTAACTCATGCCTCAATCCATTAACATTCGGGACACAAATCCGATTATTAATCCTCAAAATACCTCTATCATCGATCTGAGCTCCACTACCATTAGTACTACTACCACCAACTCTGCTACGAACACTCTCCTTCATACGCCTAAGCATCACATCCTCATCCTTCTTAGCTTTGATACGGTCCAAAAGAGGAGAAGAAGCAAGTAACATTAGCCTTTCCATGGGTATAGCTAATGTCGAGATCATAAGAAGCAAGAAACTCAAGCCATCGAACTTGACCCTGATTCAAATCCTTCTAGGCGAAGATATATTTCAAAGACTGATGATCAGTAAAGAGCTCAAACTTAGACCCCAAAAGATGATGCCTCCACAGCTTCAAAGAAAAGACTACATTAAGCAATTCTAGATCATGAGCTGCATAATTGGCCTCATGGGTCTTCAGCTGGCGACTAGCATAAGAAATCACCTTCCCATCTTACATCAGAACAGCCCCCAAACCCTCACGACAAGCATCAGTGTACACCGTTAATCTCTCATTCCCATTTGGAATGGTAAGCACTGGTGTGGAAGTAAGCTTATGCTTCGACACATTGAGTGCAGCTTCACACTTATCACTCCATATAAACTTAGCATTCTTTCGAGTTAAAGCAGTGAGTGGTGCAGAAATCCGAGCAAAATTCTCAATGAATCTCTAATTGTAACTGACAAGGCCCAGAAAACTGCGAATATCAGTAGGAGTCCTAGGAGTTTCCTAATCCTGTAATAGAATAGGGAGAACTAAGGACCATAGAAAAGATAGAATAGTCAAATGACAAAAGGGAAATAAAGGATAGACTTACATTGATCGCAGCGATCTTGATTGGATCAACAAAAACTCCATTTCTAGAAACAATATATCCAAGGAATCGGACTTCATCCCTCCAGAAATGGCATTTCGAGAATTTAGCCTTCAAATGATGATTTCTAAGAGTCTCCAAAACAAATCTCAAGTGGGATTTATGATTTTCCTCCGACTTGGAGAACACAAGAATATTATCAACAAAGACTAGAACAAACTTATTAAGCATATCACGAAAAACATGATTCATCAAATCAATAAAGAAAGCAGAAGCATTAGTGAAACCAAAAGGCATAAATAACCACTCATAAAAACCATTCTCAGTACGGAAAGAAGTCTTAGGAATACTTTCCTCAACAACTCTGAGCTGGTGGAAACCTATGGCAAGATCAAGCTGAGAGAAAACAGTAGCTCCATGGAGCTGATTAAACATATCATTGATGCGAGGCATAGGATATCTGTTCCTCATAATAAGCTTGTTCAGCTCCCTATAGTCAACACACATCCTCAGAGAACCATCAGACTTAGTGACAAAAACCACTACTGCTCCCCATTCAGAATGGCTAGGTCTTATCAGACCTTTGAAGAACAAGTCCTCAATTTGCTTCCTCAACTCAGCCTTCTCTTGGGATGCCATTCTTTTGGGTGGAATAACTACAGGTCGTGCTCTAGGAATAATATCAATACAGAAATCATTTTCCCGCTTAGGAGGTAGAGAAGTGACTTCACCAAATACATCGGGAAATAGTTTGACTACAGGAGTCGAATGAATATCGCCAGGAGAAGCATCATGAGAATAAATAAAGCTGCCAACAAAATCCTTGGGCAAACTACACTGAATCACCAAAGAATTCCCGAAATCATCCATAAGAGAAATAGTTCGAGAGCTACAAGAGATAAAGTCATCATGCCTCTTCATCCAATCACCTCCAAGCAATTGATCAAAAGCATCAAAACACAGAACATTGAAATCACCAGTGAAACGGTGATCAAGATAGAGAAGCTTCACTTGCTTACAAATCCTACTAAGATTCGCAGGACCACCAATAGGATTTGAAAAACATAAAGGCACAGAAGCAAACTTAGGAGAAAGAAGATGCTCAAATTTATTACAAAGATCCACAGAGATAAAGCTATGGGAAGCTCCAGTATCAAAGAGAACACGAACAGGAAAATTAAACAAAGAAAAAGTACCCTGAAGTGTACCTTGGTTATCACTAGGAGCAGGAGCAGGAACCGGTTCAGGTGCATGAGGTGGATCTGGAGAAGGTGCATAAGTAACGGCAAAAATACCCAATGACTTGCCCTTCTGCTGAGTAGGGCAGTCCTTCTTGAAATGGCTAGGTTGCAGACAAATGTGGCAGAGATCACGCCTGGCCAACTGAGCTGTAGGAGGGATAGCAGCACCAAACAAAGTAGGACAACTATTAGCATAGTGTCCCTTCTGATTACATCTAAAACAAGTGATGGCAGATAGGTCTACAGAATGCCTCTGAGATGAAGAAGATGATCCCAACCTTGGAGTCTTGTTCTGATTCCTCTTCTAATGGTAAAAGTTGGGCTTCCTCTTCCTAGGATTACCAGAAAAAGACTGAGCGGAAGCAGAACGGGCAGTTGGAGGATCCTTAGAAGTAGGATTCTCGTATCTAATGGCCATATCCATCAGAGTGGTGAAAGGGCTGTGAACATGAGTGATGAGACGATCATAGTACTCTGGACGGGCACCAGCAATGAACTTCTCATTTTTCTTGAGAGGAGTGTCATTCAAACTAAAGCCAAACTTAGAAAGTTCATTGAACTTCCTCTCGTATTCAGCAAAAGACATATCACGCTATTTCAAATCCATGAATTCCCGATACAGCTGAGACTTTCCTGCCTCAGGCATCCATTTTACAAGAAAAGCCTCCCTAAAGCCCGATAAAGAGCATAAGACAAATTTCAAAAAAAGAAACTAAACCAAAATCAAAACTACAGAAGACGATACGTAAATTGTTCCCAAGAAATATCAGCCTCAGCAGTGTGGGCTGTGACGGACTCCCATCAATCCAAGGCTGCTCCTTTCAATTGCCAAGCTGCCAACTGACGCTACTGGGCATTAGTGATCTCAAGACCGGAGGAAATCCTCTCCAAATCCTTCGACTACCATTGAGCTTCAATAATGCTCTTAGATCCAGTGAACTTGGTGCCACCAAGCTCAGTGTATTCCTTATAGAGTTTTGTGAACCTGACTAGTGCAACAGGCTCAGAAGCTAGGGCAATACCACGGCCCCTACCTCTTGCATTCCTACGGCTCATCCTTAAAATCAATAATGAATTTTAGGACAGAGGTAATTGAGAAACAAAGACAAGATTAGATAAGATATGATAAAGTTAGATTCAACCAGAACGAATGTACTAAACCAAGACATTACCAACAAGGTAGATAAGGAAAAGAAGGAAGTTAAGAATAATTTGATTTCAAAACAAGAAATGTTTTTATATAAAAATACTCTTTTAAAATCCTTTGAAAATCATTTAAAATCAATTTATACTTTAAAATACGTTATCTCACAAAGAAAGGATTCCAAGATTGATTTCACTCATTCCAAGGTAGTGCTACCTATCTCTAATGAGCTTTTGCTCCGTAGGCTAAGGTTTGCCTAAAACCAAAGCTCTGATACCAAACTGTAATGACCCACTATTTTGCACCATTCAAATTCGACAATAAAACCAAAATATGTCAAACTTGAATAGCTCAAAACAATAGATTGTAATAAAATTTGGAGCAAATAAAACCAATCATAGAATCACAGACACAGATAAATCAGAATAACACACAGCGGAAAATAAAACAGCAGCAGTAGTTCATGAAGCTACTACAACACAGTCTCAGAACAAGTACAAAATACATAGTCTGAAAGGTAAATACAACAAAAATCCCCGATAGATAAATGTTCACTAGTACTAGCTGAATGGAAAATACTAAAAGAAATAGATAGCAACTAGATAACTGATGATCTCCAGCAAATCCTTGCTCCAGAAGGTGAATTCCAAAGCTGAAATACTCAGGCCAACCCCGAGCGTAAGAAAATAACACAAACACTCGAATCAGGACATACAAACTTATACAATGTAAACCAACTCAAGTGAACTGTAATATAAATGTACAAGTAACTTAAAGGATGCTTGGGACCGCCCATCCTCTAAGGATCCTTTAAACTATATACTATGTAGTAATATATGCTATTATAATAATGTCCAGAAGTGAAGTATAATTTATTTAAAAATAGCGTTAAGGCGTTACCCATATCCCCCTTAACACATTTTATAGTGCCAATAGTCTATACAGTACCGTAATACCTCCTGATCGGGAGGCTACCAGAGGATACTCCATAGGTACGACACAAAACCAAAATCGTACAAGTCGCGTGAGGGTAGGTGACACAGCACAACGAGACAATGCCAGGGTAGATATATCAATTACGTATCCAGACTGGTGTCATGCGTAGCTGCTACTACCGCCCACCTCGGGCCACACTCCCAAAATCAAAAGTGCGCACCAATCAATCACAAAGTAATATAATGACATAAGAAGAAGTGTGTCCGATAAGAGGAGCTACCTCACTGGCCTGGAATCGCTCCTGTTTTAGCCACCATATGCCAACTCACGGGAGTCGGGTCCACGTACATACCTCAATAGAACGTCGCCACCATCCTACTTCATTCTGGAATCTCCACCGCGTACACGGCTGTTAAAGTGGTTTTCGGTATCGACGGAGAGTATACCCATATCCGATCCCGGTCTCATTCACAACCAAACTTTATTATTACTCGTGGTTATAAATTTCAAAATGGTTTATATTTCAAATCAAAATAATCCATTTAAATATTAAGTAGTTATCCTTCCAAATCAAATATTCAATTTTCAAAACTTCAGCATTTTCTAAGTTATTCGTTCAATCTCAACCTTTCAAAACATTGTATTTTTCAAAAACAGCGGCACTTATGAGTGCTACGGTGGGTATTTTAGTATTGTTCAAAACATAGTTCAAACTCAGAAATTGTAGCACTTCAAAAATGTTGTTATAGGTATCTTTAGTAATTTCAACACATAGTTCAAATTTTCAGTAACTGCAACACTTCAGAAATGCTGTTATAGGTATCTTTAGTAATTTCGACATATAGCTCAAATTTTCAGAAACTATAGCACTTCAAAAATGCTAGTATAGATATCTTTAGTATATTCAACACATAGTTCATTAGACCACATCATTTCTGAAATGCTATAATTTCTGTCATACCCTTTAAAACAATATATCTTCACTTTTTCTCATTTTTAACTTTTCAGACTTATTTCACTTTTAAAAAAAAGTTATTTGGATATTACTTAACTTATAAATTTTAATAAAATAATGTTTTATTAATAAATATCCAATTTAAATTAAAATTCATTTTTTAAGTCAATACTTTATAAATTGCTTAACTTTTATTTCAACAAATAATTTAATATTTTATTTAACATGCCCATCTCATAAATAAATATTCTTATCAACAAGTTAAACATAAAATTCCATTAACCCCAAATTTTTAATTATTAAATCAAATCAAAATTACATTTTAATCATTAGTTTGTTTATACAATTTAACTTATAGAAATCACTATAACATTTATTTAAATCATTTAAATCCAATTTAAGTTAAAATTTCATATTTTACATTTGAAAATACTTAATAAATTTAGAAATATTTAAATTAAACCACGGGTCTGTATATAATTTTCTACCCTAGGTCAAGTGGTACGGATATGTATCATTTCAATCCATAATTTAAAAAGGAAAATCCGGGTTCTATCATTTCAAACCCGAAATCCCAAGTCAAATAAAATAAATAAAAATCGCTTGAGCGTATCATTTTAGCTCATAACGATTTTTTCCTATTCTAAAGTCCGTTCGGGTATGTATCATTTCAACCCATAGTGATTCTATTCTACAGAAAACTTGCAATGTGAGAAACAGTAAATACAATAAACAGTAATAGCATAATATAACATATCAAATGATGTAACAGGTTTACAAACATATTTTAACATCATATAATCATATCATAGGCATATATGAACTTATCAACATAGCAAATTCATTACTACATATCCACTTGTCATCGTTTCACAATTATATAAGTACGGAATGTCTAGAGTGAATAACTCACATTCTCAAGCTAGAGATCAATTCAAAAACACAAAGATCCAAACTCCACAAAGCACGAAAAGGCATGACTAGATTCAAGAAGAAGTAACACCAATATTCAAATCTTGTAATCAAATAAATAAAACAAATATAAGTATATGATTTAACACAAACAAGATAAGAATTCAACAATATAAAATATGAATCAATTTGGAACAAAATATGGATTTTAACCCCAAGTGGGCTCGGCCACATCACATATAGGCTCGGCCACACCCCTACATGGCTCGGCCATGATGTGTTAGAGGCAACTAGGCTTGGTTATGGGGTCACAAGGCATGTCTAGGTGATGGAGTTTGTGTTGAGGCAGAGACAGGCATGGTAGAGATGGTGATCAAAAGGAATTTGGCTAGTGTTTCGATCATGCTTTGTGAAGGGTTTTTGGATCTAGGGTTTCATGGCATAAGTTCTGGAGATGATGAGGTATTGGAGGCCGAGCATATTGGTGGTGGAGAGGAGACATGATGTCGGCTAGGATTGTGGCCGAGCAAAACAAATAGAAGAGAAAAAGAAGAGAGAAGAAGAGAAAGAAGAAGGAGGAGGCCATGAACTTACAGTAATTTTCTTTCCGAACGCAAATGAATTTTGAGATAAGAAACTTTTCTTTTGTACATGATTTACAAAACTAGATGGCAGCTAGGGTTATGGGAAGGGTGTGAACGGCTAAGATGTGTAGATGAAAGGCTAGGAAAATTAAGAGACCTAACTTGATTTCCAAGCAAATAAAACGAAGTCTCTTTGAATTTCCAAGCCATTAATCAAAAATAAAACAATCAAAATCCAATAAATAAAATCAAATTCTAAACAAAATAAAATGGAAAAAGAAAATAAGATATAAAAATAGAAATGAAGAAGGAAAAATAGAAAATAAAATACAGAAAATAATTGCATATAAAACACTGTATTTTATCCAATTTATAAAATATAAAGCAGAATTTAATGAAACGAAAAGCAGAACTAATATTAAAATAAAACACAGTTTCAAAGAAAAAGATTAGAATTTGAAAATTCAAATTTAAAATTTTCAATTGTGGTCAAACTTTGACTTTCAGTTGACCAAAATATAAAAATTTCAAAAAATGTTTATTTTATTGTATTTGGAAAATAATTTGTAGACAAAATCCAAAATTTCATTTGAAAAATTCCAAAATTTCAAATTTTAAATAATTAAAAATCAAAATTTCAATAAAAACTGAATTAAAATATTTATTAAAATTATGGGTTGTCATAGAAATTAAATTTCCATCAAACATTGCGCAATCACTTTAATATACACACATATATAGAAATGGCGTACCTTGCTACCAATCCTTAAACACACCTTATCGATGTTGCCTTTGATTCGCACTTTGAAAGTAGAATGCTTCTAGATCAGATTAAATTGCCTTAGGATGTTGTCTAAAAATCACACCTTGAATGATGATATCTCCTCAGATCTTCAAGATCCACGTCCTATCCTTGCAAGATATGGATGAACTACTTTTGGTTTGTTTTATTTGATCTTTTTATTTGGAGTTGAAAGATTTTGGAAATTCATTTTCATTTTTCTGCCATGAAAAGTTAAGCGAGAGTGTGAGAGAAAGAATGGATTATCTATACAAAATGAATTAGACAATATGTTTTATTTGAAGAATAAAACTCTTCCCGTTCTTTAATTAAAACTTCCTTAATTAATTACCTTGCTTGTTTCTCTCTCTTCAATCTTTTCTTTACACGTATGTCATCAAATGACATAAAATTTTCACAAATCATTTTCATCAAATGACATTATATTTCCATAAATCATGTCATCAAATGACAAAAATTTTCATAAATCGGCAATAATCTTTAAATTGCTTTGATATCGTATATCAATGTGGGTAAATATAACTTTTATAAATGCATTAAAATAATTAAAATAAATCTTCCAAACATCAAATAAATAATAATAATATTTTTCAAATATAAATTAATTTAATGAATTTACAACATTTTATAAATTAATTAAAGGGAGAATTAGGGAAAAGGACAAACTTTGAAAAAAATTTAAGCTGAAGGACATGAAGTTTTATTTTTAGGCTGAAGGACAAATGCTAGTTATAATTAGCATTATATTCAACTTTTACACTATAAAAATGCTAGTTATATCTAGTATTATATCCAGTTTTACACTATACAAATGCTATTTATAACTAGTATTGTCCTTTGGCCTAAAAAACAAACTTGATGTCATTTAATATAATTTTTTTCTAAGTTTTTCCTTATGCCTATTTTCCTGATAATTAAATCATGTTGTTTTTCAAAGAATTCATCATTACGGTTGTGCGATTCATAGGTGCAAATTTAGTTAGCGATTAATATCGAATTATTTGAATATCAACGTTTACACGTCACTTAGCAGGTGGTGTGTCATTTTGGCCGAATTATCACTTACACATCTTTTGATAAAATCTAGTTTTACTTATTATAAGCGGTACCTAATAGTAACAATTATTTACACTAATTCTCTTCATCAAAATTATATCACTTTGGATTTATGGAATTTGGTAATGGTCAAAATTCCAATCTCATCTACGTTCAGCTTTATAGTCAAACAAAATATCCTTGGTTCAAAATAACAATTATCATTAACTGAAATGCTTTGGCTAGAGACTTTGAGTTGAATTCAGTTGACCAGGATACTAATCTCATATATTTAAGCAGATGAATCCTCACTTGAATAATGTTTCACGTTTAATGCTTCCACTTGATCCAACTATAGTCGTTCGATGGATGTCTTGCCATAATTTATGTAAGATCCCTAAAATCTAGCCAAGTTTAATTTGACAATTAATTTAACTTTGGAATTAAATTGTGAAATTATTTGTGAATTAATCAGAAAATTGTAGAATAAGAATAATTTTTTTTATATATAGAATTCGATTTGAAATTTAAGGATAAGTATTTTTTAAAATAGAAATTGGATTTAAAAATATATGTATTCAAAATAAAATAGAATTTAAAAGATTTGAGTTAATAAAAAGTTTGATTTCTATTTTTTTTAAATATATTGATATTTGGAAATTTTAATTTAAGAATTAATGCAATCATTTTCAAAAGGTTAATTTTTAAGTTAAGTTCTCTCTTATATAAATAAAAGTGATTTTTTTGTTAATGTACGAATAAGGTTTTCAAATCATTCTTTTCTTTTAAAGCAAAAGTTGTGCAAATAAAAATAATAAAAATGTATGAATGTAATATATATATATATATATATATATATATATATATATATATATCTATGTATGTATGTATGTACAAAACTAAATTAAGTTTGAATGTAAAAAAAATATTTGAGATAAGATATTATTTGTGCAAATGTAAAAAATATTAAGGATGTAAACATTTTAAAATAAAGACATATATATATATATATATATATATATATATATATGAAATTTTATTTGCATGATGGGTTAAAGCAAAATTTACAAAATAATTTAAAATGAGGTTGTAAACACAATTTAGTTCACTTAGGACATTTGTTAATTTATAAGACCATGAATTGAACACTTGTAAAGAGAAAATGGAAAAAAATTACAAGTGTTAGCCTAAGTGGACAAGTGGCATTGGAAGTATTTTCTTTTGAGATTAAATTTGAAAACATGAATAGGAGAAAAGAGAAAAGAAAAAAAAGATAACCTGCATTTTCTTCTAAAAAAAATCTGAGAGAACCAAACTTTCAAAATCCTCTTCAAAAAAATCTAAATTTGAAATATTTTCACATCTAAATTCTCAAACAAAGTTTGAAACCTGAGAAGACAAATTCTAAAGCTCGAAGCAAAAGCAAATCATCAAAACAAAGAAAAACTGGGAATTCAAAAATCTGGAAATTTATCATCAGCCTGGAAATCTAAAATCAGAGCAAAAACAAAGATTTAAAGCCTGAAAGATTAAAAGCAAGATCAAATAAAAAATCTCAAGCAGGGGCAATACAAAATCAAGCAAGTTCAGACAAAATATTTAGAAAAAAATTTAAAAGCTTCTCTGTTCAAAGCTTCATCAGGTGAGTAAACCTCTAGCCCTTGTTCTGTTCATCTCTGATTCATGTGATTGAAACCATGATATGAAATATATTGTGTGAATGTGAAATATCATTGCATGAGTGTATACATGCCTCAGCGTATATGTCTTGCTATAGGAAGATAGAGTTCTGTCCTTGTTACAGGCTTTCAAATCAGGAAAAGGAAAATATATCTCTTCATATAATTGATGTTATGCCATGATTTTTAAAGAACATTTGTTCGTGTTAACCTAATGCTATTTTAATAAATATTATAAGTAAAATTAAGTAAGAAAATTTACTGGAAAAGGAAGTTATAGAGGAATTTCTTTTAAAACTAAAAATTCAATATTCTTAAATGCATGTTTTGAATTGATAATTGGAATCACATTAGAATATCATGAATTTTAGCAATCGAATCAGGATTTTTGGTTTGGTAGATTGTGGGGATTTTCAAGTTGAGCAGAAAATTCATTTTTGTCTAATCTCGATCATCGACACTAATTCATTGATCGAGCCTTTCGACCAAGATAGCACGCGAGTAGGGTAGTAAAGGAAAAATGCTTGATTTAATTATAGATCAACGTGGACGACAATCTGGATCGATTTAGTGTTTTTATGTGTTTTTTGGTCATGGTCGGAAATTTAAGTGCTACGTCGTCCATGGTGGATTATAGGCGATCGCGGCTAGGGGAATGGGAGCGTGGTGCTCAGACGAGGGTTCAGGTGAGAGGTCACGACCTCCGATGGTCAGAGATGGGGGATGCGAGGCGATTCTTGGGGAACAGTTTGTTCCAGTGGGTTCATTTGTGTTCGATTTAGAGTTCATCGGTGTTATCTTGGGTTCATGTGGTCGGTTAGTTTGAGTTGGTCATGGTCGACTTGTAGGTGGTGGCGAGATCGATCGGCGATGGCCAGCTTTGTGTGCATCGTGCATGATGTTCGTCTAAAGTTTGTGGTTTAGGGAAGATGGATTAGTTCGGGGTTTTCTTGAGAAATTCACATGCTCGACTCGAAGTCGTTGAGGTGGAATAGCCTCGTATGTTTGCTCGGGGTTTCTTTGGTTTTCCTCGGGAATTTTGCTGGGTTTACTCGAGTACTTTGAAAGGATATCAAATAAACAAGTTTATTTAAACAACTATGGTAACCAGCATTTGTATAAAAAGTAAATTAGCTAACAGGATTTTAAAATAAAGCGAGAACAAGTTTTTAAAGTGTGATAAAAGAAAATTAAATTTCAAGGTTTTTTAAACAAGATTTTAAAGATAAACAGGTTATCTCAAATAATGATTTTTATTACCAATTAGCTTTAAGGATTTAAGTTGAATTATATGATTATATTGATTTGTTTTAAAGGTTAGCTAAAAAACAAGACTTAAATAATGATTTCTTCCAGGTCATTAATAGGTTTAAATGGTAATTGTTTTTTTTCAAAGATGGATTAACAAATGGAAAGCTTTTAAAAAGAAGTTTTAAAGATAAATTACTTAATGAAAGTAATTAATGATAATTAATTAATGATTTAAACTTGATTAATCAAGTGTTTAAAGGTTAATTAATTTAAAGCGTAATTAATTAATGCGATTAGTTAATTGAGGTAATTAAGTTAAGAATAATTAATTAATTTAAAGTTTAATTAATTAATGAAGGTGATTAAGGAATGATTTTTAATTAAGGATTAATTAATTAATTATTTTAATTAATTAAGGATATATAATCAAAGGGTTAATTATTAATTCAGGGTTAATTAATGATTAAAGAATAATTAACAATAAAGGTTTGTAATTAATTAATTACTAATTAACTAGGATTAGTAGCTTATTCATAAGTAATTAATCTAATTCAAATTAATCAGATAATTTATTAATTTTACTTATGAATGTTTGGATTGAATTAAGTGCTTTGAATTGCTTGATATCCCTGATATGTGATGCTCTGTTTTGATTTAAGCTGTGATTAATGTAATTTATACATCCGCGATGTAATTTATTTATCTGGGATTAATGTAAGTTATTATCTGTGATATATATCTGTGATCTATGAATGAAAGATAAGCGTTATAGTTTATACCGCTTATCGTTGTTGATGTGTTTGAATCTGTGATGATTAATGTTGTTGCAGTATTGGGTAAAACCCTTGGACTACACTATACACACACAAATATGGATTGCACGTGGAAATTGGTTAAGTCATATATTTTTAAATGGGTTTAAAATTGAATTTTAAATCCAAATAGTTTTGGAAATAGATTTGGTTAAAGGTGAATAGTTTTTGAAAAGGAGTTTTAAAGATAAAAGTTATTTTGAATAACTTGCTTAAAATTTGAAATTTAAATAATTGATTTAAATTTGAATTCAAAAAATTTGAAATTGAATTCTATGTTTGGAGACTATGATTTAAAAAAAACTATACAAGTTATATATGTGTTTATATGGGTTTTAAACCATTTTAAATGTATTGTTTTGAATTTAAATTTAACCCAAGGGATTTAACTTGTATAAATAAAATCAGATTTTTTCGAAACGAAAACTATTTGTTTTCAAATGATAAAATCTTTCATAAAAAGAAAGAATTTCCAATTTGTGTTAAAAGGATTTCAAGTTCGAAATGAAAATGGTTTTCCAAATTATGAACGAATCTTTGGAGATGGTTTGAAAGCTATGAATTAAATCTTTGATTAAAAGATTGAAGGAGTTAATCCAATTTGAAGAGAAACTGTTTGAAAGATTATGAATGAATCTTTGTTAGAGATTGGTATACTTTTTTTTCAAATTGAAAAGGGATCTTAAAGGTGTGTCCTTTCTATAAAAGATTTGAAATGGATGTTGTTTTGAAATATATGAATGAGTCTTTGTGAAAGCTGTGTGAACTTTGTGAATTGAATCTTTTTGTTTAAAGATTTGAAAATGGTAATTTGTTCAAACCATTTGAAGAAAGGTTTTGGGGTAATAAGCTGTGACTTAACTGAGATCCCATATCCATATGTTTTTAAATATTGCGCTCATTATTCGGTTTAGCCGGGAGAGGACCTTTGCGTCATATAACCCATTTCAAATAATGATACGACGTTATGGATAGCATTTGAAGACCGGTGGTGAAGACCGGATATGTTCGGACGTGATTAGGGATTATCCGGATTTGCAAGGGCTTCTTCGAAAGTGCCTTCGGTTATATTCGAACCCGGAACAGATTTGTATGGACGCGTGTCTGACATTACACTTTGAGATGTAAAGCTGGTTTCTATCAAATACAAGCTTAACACCCTTCTCTTAGACGTACAAGCTCAAAGGTTATGTAGTTGGTGGTTACTAGTGATACATTCTCAATTTGGTAATGTGGCATACGAAGTGTTGCTGATCATTTGTTGATCGAAGCATGGCTTTGTGAAAAAGCGTAGCTTTGTGGACGAGACCTCGTCGAGCCTCACAACCCGGTAATGGTCGAAACAGGAAATATGTGGCAAGGTTTCAGGGGTCGCACCCCTAGGGTATGTCCATTACTTCTGGAAAAGGGTGGTATCATTGTATGGATCCCAGATACTTAACTCATGTGGACACTACATATTTTATTACTATGTGATGTTGCTTTGTGGTTGAGGATCCTCGGATAAAGGTAGCAAACGACCGGGGGTGGCATATCTTAGGTGTTACTCCCGGGAAGGGAGTGCACCGGCCTTGTGTTGGCAGAGAGCTAGGTAAGTTCTCGAGGCGTCCCTCCAGAGGCATACCCATGTAGCAATGGGAGTTTCCTTGGTCTGACCATTTGTTGGAAAATCTAAAGAAACAATACGCGCCCTGTACGGTTTTAGTTGTATAACCTGCCATGGAATATGGCGGTAACCTCCTATTGAACATGGTAGCTATAGTAGGCATACGACGAAATGTTGTATGCTGGCTAAGATTAATATTATACTTTCGGAATGTTTTCCACTATGCGCTAATAATGATATCAAAATGGTTTTCGCGTATCAAGCATTTTTGACTATCATAAGGAGAAATCTCCTCCAATTCTGCGTTTTCATGGTGTGTGCGATGGAAGGCCTTATGGTAGTTTCATTTTCCAAAAAGCATTGCGGATTTCAACTTTAAATCTTTTGTTTTCTCATACCAGTCCCATGGCTGACCCGGATTTTATTGTTCCCTTCCTAAATTTTGGGTGCCCACAATTTTCCACAGGGCAGTCTAGAGTTGGGTTTTTCAGATAATCAAGTAGTAGGAGTAGAGTCGATAGCTTTCAGCCTTTGGATTTTGGCGATAGCATTTCGGGATCGTATTTTCTTATGCCAACTTGATGGTGGTTCTCACTTATTGGATTGGAGATCTTTGAAGTTTGGCACTGAAGACATTGTCTTTCCGCTGCTGTCGTCTCTGTTATTGTCTTGTATCTATCTTTGAATATTGATAGTCATTTGTATCATATTGTATTCATTGTTGTATCAGATATTGTATATCGATGATATTATTTCATTGTTTTCTTCCGTTGTGTTGTACTTAATGTGTTATAAGCTCCGACATGAGTCGAATTTCAATGATTGAATCTACGGCATTCGAGTACAAGTGAAGTACGGGTGTCGATTTTCGAACAGTGAAATTTGGGTCGTGACAATTTAACTACAGTCAAAGTTATATATAAGTTATATATGTGTTTATATGGGTTTTAAACCTTTTTAAATGTATTGTTTTGAATTTAAATTTAACCCAATGGATTTAAATTGTATAAATGAAATCGGATTTTTTCGAAATGAAAACTATTTGTTTTCAAATAATAAAAGCTTTCATAAAAAGAAAGAATTTCCAATTTGTGTTAAAAAGATTTCAAGTTTTAAATGAAAATGGTTTTCCAAATTATGAACGAATCTTTGGAGATGGTTTGAAAGCTATGAATTAAATCTTTGATTAAAAGATTGGAGGAGTTAATCCAATTTGAAGGGAAACTGTTTGAATGATTATGAATGAATCTTTGTTAAAGATTGGTATACTTTGTTTTCAAATTGAAAAGGGATCTTAAAGGTGTGTCCTTTCTATAAAAGATTTGAAATGGAAGTTATTTTGAAATAGGTGAATGAGTCTTTGTGAAAGCTGTGTGAACTTTGTGAATTGAATCTTTTTGTTTAAAGATTTGAAAACGGTAATTTGTTTAAACCATTTGAAGAAAGGTTTTGGGTAATAAGTTGTGACTTAACTGAGATCCCATATCCATATGTTTTTAAATGTTGCGCTCATTATTCGGTTTAGCCGGGAGAGAACCTTTGTGTCATATAACCCATTCCGAATAATGATACGACATTATGGATAGCATTTGAAAACCGGTGGTAAAGACGGGATATTTTCGAATGCGAAAGGATAACCCGTCGAATGTCTCTTCACTGAATGTCCTAGGTATAGAGATCTCCATATGTGATAGGGAGTTCGTACGTGATTAGCGATTATCTGGATTTGCAAGGGTTTCTTTGGAAGTGCCTTCGGTCTTGTTCGAACCCGGAACAGACTTGTATGGATGTGTGTCTGACATTACACTTTGACATGTAAAGCTGGTTTCTATCAAATACATTTCTATTTGGTGGAGGAGATTTATCCTCTTAGCTTAACGCCCTTCTCTGAGACGTACAAGCTTAGAGGTTATGTAGTTGATGGTTACTAATGATACATTCCCAATTTGGTAATGTGGCATACAAAGTGCTACTGATCATTGTTGATCGAAGCATAGCTTTGTGAAAAAGCATAGCTTTGTGGACGAGACCTCATCGAGCCTTACAACCCGGTAATGGTCGAAACAGGAAGATGCGGCAAGGTTTCAGGGGTCCCACCCCTAGGGTATGTCCATTCCTTCTGGAAAAGGGTGGTATCATGGTATAGAGCCCAGATAC
Source organism: Allium cepa (assembly GCA_030765085.1). Lineage (NCBI taxonomy): Eukaryota > Viridiplantae > Streptophyta > Magnoliopsida > Asparagales > Amaryllidaceae > Allium > Allium cepa. Next base: position 991,583,985 of record CM060945.1, on the reverse strand, counting down.
TTAACTCATGTGGACACTGTATATTTTATTACTGTGTGATGTTGCTTTGTGATTGAGGATCCTCGGATAAAGGTCGCAAACTACCGAGGGTGGCATATCTTAGGTGTTACTCCTGGGAAGGGAGTGCACCGGCCTTGTGTTGGCGGAGAGCTGGGTAAGTTCTCGGGGCGTCCCTCCAGAGGCGTACCGATGTGGCAATGGGAAGTTCCTTGGCCTGACCATTTGTTGGAAAATCCAAAGAAACAATGCGTGCCCTGTACGGTTTTAGTTGTATAACCTGCCATGGAATGTGGCGGTAGCCTACTATTGAACATGGTAGCTATAGTAGGCATACGATGAAATGTTTTATGCTGGCTAGGATTAATATTATACTTTTGGAATGTTTTCCACTATGCACTAATAATAATATCAAAATGGTTTTCGCGTATCAAGCATTTTTTACTATCATAAGGAGAAATCTCCTCCAATTCCGCGTTTGCATGGTGTGTGCGGTGGGAGGCCTTATGGTAGTTTCATTTCCGAAAAGCATTGTAGATTTCAACTTTAAATCTTTTGTTTGTTTGTTTTAAAGATAAACTGTTTTTGTTTGCTCATACCAGTCCCATGGCTGACCCGGAGTTTACTGTTCCCTTCCTAAACTTTGGGTTCCCACTATTTTCCCTACGGGTAGTCTAGAGTTGGGTTTTTCAGATAATCAAGTAGTAGGAGTAGAGTCGATAGCTTTCAGCCTTTGGATTTTGGCGATAGCATTTCGAGATCGTATTTGCTTAAGCCAACTTGATGGTGGTTCTCGCTTATTGGATTGGAGATCTTTGAAGTTTGGCACTGAAGACATTGTCTTTCCGCTACCGTCGTCTCTGTTATTGTCTTGCATCTATCTTTGAGTATTGATAGTCATTTGTATCATATTGTATTCATTGTTGTATCAGATATTGTATATCGATGATATTATTTCATTGTTTTCTTCCGCTGTGTTGTACTTAATGTGTTATAAGCTCCGACACGAGTCGAATTTCAACAATTGAATCTACGGCATTCAAGTACAAGTGAAGTACGGGTGTCGATTTTCGAACATTGAAATTTGGGTCGTGACAATTTAACTATAGTCAAAGTGACGCTTCCACATTGAAGATCAACAGTATTTTTAAGTCGAGGGAACTGTGTAAATTAGTCACATCGATATTTTTTGTCTGAGATTAGTTATATTAACCAATAGAAAACTATCTGGTGAGTCAGTCCATAGTTATTGGATAACTATCAGTACGTAACCTCTTGGTGCACCCAACAGTCATGAGTAATACAATGTCCAACATTTGAAGGGCGTTACGTACTCTAGTTTCAACGGAGATATCCAGTCTCGATGCATTTTACTAGGAACATTTAAAATGGTATATTTGTTTCATTATGATTAATTACTCATGGTTACAACACTTTGTAACTACTATCACAAAACATAAAATTTATGGATTTTCTGTTAAATATGCTTTTAATTAAATTTATTAATTAATATAACCACATTATATCAAGTATATAATAGAAAGATAATACCTTTATTTCGAACAAGAATGGTTAATGAGTTAGATATATGTAACAAATTACAAAATTGCCTCTAGGTAATACTTCTAACTCCATCAATCTTCCACTTTCACTTGGGGTCAGTTATGAAATCTTATTCCAACTTCTCTAATCCGTTTTCTCAAAACCAATTGGGTCTGTCCCTTTAAGAATGGGTATGCTATTATGTTTTAATTATCTACACTGTCAATCAACTCTCTCTGACGCTGATAAATTGTTTTATCACATGGAACAATTCGGAGTATGTCTCTCACTTCAAGTGAGCTCTAAGTTCTATTATGAATTATATTACGACATTGTTATCATATAACTATGTCATGAGATGAGATTCTCAATATTTGGAATTAGCTCGGTTGTAAATTTGTGCACTTTTTATATACAATTTTTGTTATTGCAGCGCTATTCATGGCGATGTACCTAGTCATTTTCATTGAATCAGCCATGGTCTTTCATTTGGAAGATTTCCAATATAAAGATTTTTTACTGACATATTATACTCAATATTACTTGTGAAAGTTTGAGTCTGAACATTCCTTCATAAGGAACTTATTATTTTTGTAAACAATATTCTAGTATTTATAAATACATGGAACACTTCAAACAATCATTTAGTGATATCAGTTTGGATTTAATATTTGCTTCATGTATCAAATACATAAACAAATCATGATATCCTAGACAACATAACATTTATGATAATTCCTATTGCCAATGCAAAGGAATCAATCTTACATGTTTCGAATTAAACATTTTAATAAGGTTTCCTTGCATATCATTTGGACATTCCCAACTCTTTTATACTTACTATAAAAGACATCATTTATTAATCCAATGTTGAGTATTAAACAACTAAGGTTAATTTTGGCACAATTACATCATTAAAATCAACAACATGCGGTTTGCTTATAGTTTAGAAATATAAATGTAAATTTTTAACGTTTTTTCCTTATGAGCACTCGCTTCCTCAGCACTTTGACTAAAAATCAAACTATTTGATACTTCTATCAAAGTACTTATTCAATCTTGATGCTTATAAAATGATATTTTCGTATAATTTCTTAGTTCATATTCAAAGATCCACAAACTCAATATCGCTTCTATTGACTTTGAGACATTTTTGCTTAATATGTATAAACAGCTTACTCTAAATCGTTATTTAGAATTTTCTGTTTCAATACATATGTACCAACACACTAGGATTTATCGAGCAATAATTTTGTAAGTAAATCCAAATTGACTTGAACATGTTGAATATCGAATTTATTACGCTAATTTCAACAATTGAAATTTGTGATATAATTCTTATCAACATTGCTCATTTAATTCCAACTGCATTAGTCTTACACATAAAGACACAGTCGTGGTTGGTGGATCATATCGCTTCAGATATGACCACCAAAATCTATGTTTTGATAGTGTATTTGAAATTCTTTCAGATTTGCGCATCATACCATACAGAGTCGGCACTCTCAATAGTTCAATTAAACAATCTAGGATTACATATTTTCGACATTAACAATAAACACATAGTTTCTCTTCAATATGCGAGAATAATTATTACACATCCTAGTGCGGTGTTTTCACTTAGGTTAGGTTAATTTCATTTCTACCAACATGACCAGTTTTATCTTTAGATCGTATCCAATTCCTTTACTACCAATCATTTCTCTAAGAAATTCCTTCACAATGAAGTTGGTATTTATTGAAACAACAATTATCTCTTAGTGCAACGAAATTGTATTCCTAAACACTTTATGAATTGCCTTTTATATAAAACTGATTTAGTTTTTAATTTAAGAAACTTATGATCAAAACGTATTTTATGTCATCCAATGACTGTTTTCCAAAAACCTTTTTGGTGAGATTCGTGCAAGATCCCTAACGAAGAACTATTACGTGTAAGCTTTCAACTCGCACAGCCTACAAACTCCTTAGCCTAGGATATGTTGGGGTTTCCTATAACCAACATCTTGTATGATTTTGTAAACTTTTATATAGATGAAATAATATTAACCGTGTTACTCTTAAGTACATGACCTTATAGAAAGAAACTAACTCAACTTAACACACAATTAATCGTACATTATCCGACAAAGTTTGATTACTCCTAATCGATGCATCATTATGTATCACATAGAGGAGTTACTTTTGAGATTGAATCTTTATTCATTTTTAGGTACGTTTGGATTTTTTTCGGATATACTCACACATTCAATCAAATCGACTCATTTCTATTGCATGTTATTTTATTTCTATTTTATACTCTGTGAGTTTACCATAGACATACCACACATGTACCAAATACACATGTTCATGTCGATGATAACCCATTGGTGAATATGACAAAGTACAAGACAAGGTTTTGGTATTAATAGACTTACAATTGTATACATCTAATGTATCAATCCGAAGAGTTCATGAACTCTTATAATACTCCTACTAAATGGGTGCATAGCCCTTTATTGTTTGAGATATAATTAACAAGTATCATATGATTCAAAATAATACAATAAAATTATTTCTTGAAACTACGGCTTAGTCTATAATTCCAAAACTACTGTAAATAATATTAGAGACTATTGTATTTTCTAATGCATCACTTTTATTATAAAAATAATAATACCACGTCATATTTTTATTTCACAAAGAATATTCATAATAGTCATATTGAAATATAGCCATGTCTATTTTTTTTTCAATCGATACAGAAAACAATCTTTATTTCATAAATATCGTATGGCAAGTTTTACAAAAACAATTTTTGTACTATGATGCAATTAATAAGTGTTATGTATCATGCTTCCACTATTTCCACCATTACTGTAATAGCGTACTGAATTCGGAGGTCCATCATTCACTTAATACAGTTTGTTTGTTTCATAAACTCCAACTATATAAAGTGGAGAGTTTGTTGATCGAATATCTTGAGCTCAAAGAAATAAATCTCATAAAAAACAATTTTCTATATGAAAATGCATTACAGAATAGAAATCATATTTCTTATTCTACTATTAAGTCTCAATTATTATTACAATTCCTATTTCCAATGTTTCTCTATGAAGTAGAAGTGATTATTCATTCTCTTTATCCTATACCTTAATTACATAAATTATTATAAATTCATTTTCCTTTCAAATAGTCAAATTATTCAAAAGAAAACCTTACTACAATATCATAACAAACTCTTTACAAAAGTGCATTCGATTATCCTTAACATTTAAGAACATGAAATATGTTGCACTTTACATAAACTGATCAAAATGACATTTCAATGATTGAGTTATTAGATCTATCTTGTAATTTTTTGGTTCTTTGTTACGCTAACACAAGATGATCCCCTTTGTAATCAATCAAATTGAATACTTGATCTCGGACTAAGGTTTATTTGGGTATTTGGATAAACTAACTTCATCCAAATATTGAACATTACAAACTTTGACCGTTCACCATATAAAACTTACATACAATTGTATATGGAACAAATATCCATAGTCTTGTATTACTTTTAGAGTTCGAAACTCATAAAATGCAATACATGCTCTTGACCAAATAAATACGTAAGTGGCAAAACTTAGAATGTATTCAGTAGTTGTAAAATCAGGAACTTGCATGGGGTGTTGAAACGTTAACATGCAATAAGGATTTAATAGTGGGTACTATATTTCCATTTTTCAAATTTTAATTCAATTCAATTCATATTGAATGCACAAATTTATCGTTGTGGATAATTATAACATTATTTAGCATATGTTCTTACAATATTAGAAAGGTTAAATTTTATCATATCATTTTTCTAATAAGGCTCCCACTAGTCTTTAATGTTTTTCCGAACCATAAGATGAAACATAGAAATCTTTTGTAATACCCCATTAAAATAGGAATAATAGTCCCACATCGTCAAAAAACACTATGAAGTGGGTGCTTATATACCAAAGACTTCACCTTATAATAACGTCGAGGCCTTTTGAGGAACGAAACCCCACACCTTGGCTTAGCCCATGAGGCGGAGGTGACTAAGTTGGGACAATATCTACATTAGGTGAGGTGTGGGCTGTTAAATGGTATCAGAGCCATACCCAACCGGAATTGTAGTCTGTACGTATTACAGTCACGATGCTTGGGTGGTGCTGTGTTCATGAGCCAACGAGGGCATTGGGCTCTAAAGGAGGGGAGATTATAATACCCCTTCAAAATGGGAATGATAGTCCTACATCTTAGAAAAACACTATGAAGTGGGTGCTTATATACCAATGCCTTCACCTTATAATAACATTGAGGCCTTTTGGGGAACAAAACCCCACAACTTGGCTTGGCCCATGAGGCAGAGGTGACTAAGTTGGGGACAATATCTGCGTTAGGTGAGGTGTGGGCTATTACATCTTTCAAATTTACTAGTGGGTGTTATGACTTGTCTGTCCTGATATTCTGACCTTAAGTTATCTCAAAAAATCATAGCCCCACAAACGATGGATTACTCCTTATCGATTATATCACATATAACTCCTGACCCATTTTCCTTATCCTAATCTCATTTCGGCCTTAAGTTTGCTCAATAAATCGAAAGAGACTATTCACTCGTACCTACCATATCGTGATGGCCTAAGTATAATATATGTATGTTAAGTTTGCTCAACAAATACATATAGTTATCTTGTCTCATCTGTTTAATATATTAATAATACTACACATAACATCCTTAGCTTGATTTTGCTCAACAACTAAGAGTATGCAAGTAATTTATTAATATATATAGTATAACATTATATTTAAGATTCATAATCTTCAATATATTATATTGAGTGATATCTACTTATGGAATAATGTATTTCTTATGAAATACCCTTGCGATTCAAGTGTCAGACACATTAAAAATGACAGTTTACGTACATTCACGTATGTATTTATTCTTTAAGTCTATTTGAGTTACTTTAAAGTTCCATCTTTAGTTTATGCATTCATATCATATAAGTTTTATTGTTATATAACTTTTATATTTCATATTACCTATATAATAGTCTTATGTGTGATCTCTTTCTAACTAAATCTTATTTAGTTAATTTTAATTAATCAACTCCTCAATTAATTTTAAATTAGTATTCTAATACAACTTTTATATTGGACATATCGACTATAACCTATAAGTCACATAGATCTTATATATGCATATTTTTAGTTAATTAACTTACTTTTAATTAAATTATACTTATTTCGAAAATTTATCTTGTATACATACATGTGCTTATGTTATTTTAAACACTTCAAAGTAACACAGCATATATTAACATATATAATACATGCATATAAGTATTAATTAATTAACTCATTTAACTAATTTATATTATTAATCTTATTAATAATTTTAAATTTGGAAATTAATATTTACATAGTTTCAAACATTTTGAAATTTTCATCATATTTTCAAACATTTTGGAAATTTATGTTATATTATAACCTTTTATAATAAATATGTTTTTATTTTAAATTTAACTATTAAATTTAAAATCATGTCTTAATTTTCAAAACTATTTTGAAAATTAGTCCAAGACCCAATACAAATTGGATCTTTTCTAATAAGGGAAACCCTTGGGCTCACATCACTTTTCAGGGCAGGCAGGTAACCAAGTAGGACAAGGTACATAATTACCCAATTCCAGTCTTAGACATCACCTTTCTAAACACTGTACTAAGTACACCAGCTTAATTAGCTAGCCCTAACAAGATTAATTTAAACTGCATAGGCTATGGGGCTCTGATAACTTTGAAGGAAGTAGGCCAGCCTACAGTGAAAGAAATGAGTGAATTTCAAAAAAAATAGCTACTTTGGATCTTTAATGGGCCTACGAAGTCTAAATTCATTTCGAACTTTTCTATAACAACCCGAATTTTTAACGTATGTTTTTGTAACGACCCAGAAGTTCTGTCAATTAGAATTTGTATATTTAATCGATTTTAAATATTAATAAGTGAAATTAAACAGTCGAATAAATTTTATTTCGAATAATTGGATTTAATTGAATAATTAAATCGATAATTTAATATTTGGAAATTATAGAAATAATTGGAAATTGGGTTTAAAATGATTAAAATTGATTTGTAAAATTTTATTTAATCATATTGGAGTTAGAATGATGTTATAGAACTTTTAAAATTGAATTTAAAGTTGATTTGTGAAAATGGAATATTTTAATATTTAATTGACGAGTTAAAATAGCCATTTTTCAAACAATCTCGGATTTCGATGAAACTAGTTTCATCGGATCCGTAATGTTATATTATTGTATGGTTTCAAATTTCGCGTCAATCTGATTTACGGTTTGTCCGGGGCAAGCTAAAACGCATAGCAAATTCGTTTAATCGGTTTAATTTAAAATCGCCACACCATCTAACCCTAATCTAAAGCTTTAGCCGCCACCATTGTATTTAATGGCCGAAATTTTCTTAGATTCTTCCCTAAATCTCTCATAATCCATCAACAATTAGAGGAAACTTTCAACTACAATATTGTAGAGTGTATCAAGCTTTATATTCTCAACGGTCAAGATCGTTTTTAGAGCCACGAATCAACGGAAATCTTTGCTTGAACATCACGCGGTTATGCACGTTTTTTGGGGCATAAGCAAGGCTGAGCTCGCCTATATCACGGCCGAAGGTGGAGTCGTGTGGGGGCTTTCCAACAGTGGTGGCTGATCGTTGTGGAAGCAATGGTGTTGGTCACGAAATTCAAACCCTAGATGGCGGCTATGGGTAGTTGCGTACGTGAGAAACCTGGGAGGGAAGAAGAAGGGGCCGAATGGCCTGATGTTGAGCAAAAGGATCCAACGACAGAGATTGAATTAGGTTATAATTAAAAAAAGAAATTAGTAGAATTATTATAATTTAAATCGTGTAAACTTTAAAATGATGTAACTTTCTCATACGAGGTCAGAATTGCACGAAACGAATTGCCACGGGTTCGTTTTGTCGAGCACTACGCTATGAAACTAGATTAGAGTTGTTTGGAGCTAGTTTGAATTTCGGGTAAAATTAAATGCACGTTTAATTTTATTCGAAATAAAACACGGAACTGAATTGAAAGCAAGGTGAGAACTTCTCACTCAATCAAATTGTTTCGATTTAAATTTTAAATAGTTAGATTTAAAATTTCTTGACTGTGTGATTAGATGATAAATTATTATCTATTGATTATTAAAATAGACATTATACGCCGTATATTAAGCGGAGGTTATTTATTAAAAACATATACCGCGATAATTCCAACTTGTATATGTAGCGGATGAGACCCTATTGCGCCACATAATAACGGATAATATTTTATAAATCCCATATACCACGATATTCCGTATTGGAACGGAATAGGTATTGTTCTAACATCTATGGGTGCAAGGAAACAGGTTGGAGGGATCCAAATGGATTCCTCACCAGTATTTATTTGATTACACATATCGTGATATTTGTTGATTATCATATACTGATATATGATGTCTTTGTTGTCGTGATTGACTATTTGGTATGTTGCATCATTGGGCCAATTTTGGAATTATAAAAAAGATTTTTAAAGTGAGGATTTTCAAATTTAAAAAGGGTTTTAAAGTGATTTTTGAAAGTATACGTTTTGTTAAAATTTTGAATTGATTCATTTTAAATAAATTAACGTTATAAAATTTAATATTATAAAAATTATGATTTTTGTGAAATATAGTTGAAATGTGATTTTTTGAAATATGGAGTTAATGAATTTTATAAAATAGTATAAATTGGGATTTTTGAATTTTATAAACGGTTTATATAAAAGATTTATAAAATTGATATTAATAAATTAAAAATAATAGAATTATAAAACGAGTTTTTGTGTTAAAAATGAAATAGTAAATGGATGGTTAGTAAGTAATGAAATTTATAGATTTATAAATTGAGAAATTATAAAACGAATAGATTTTGTAAAATAAAAGATTTATAGTTAAATTTACTTATAAATGGATTTTGGCGTGTAAATGGGATATGGATAAAATTTGTGAATAAGGTGATTTTATAACTTGAAGTGTTTATAATATATAAATGTGAATTAATAAACATTGACTTATAAATTCAAGATTGATTGAATTTGATATGTAAATTTTTATAGCTTATTGAAGGAGTATATTCACGATTTTGGGACAGTGGATAATTTTTGAATTGAATATGTAAAAGGGTTGAATTTGGTTAATGATTTATATTCACGATTTTGAACAGTGAATAATATATTAAAGGAATGTTTAGGGAGTGATCCTTTAAATGGAATTAAAACGATTTGAAGTTGTTTTAAAATGTATTAAGTGTCGAAACCATAGATTTCAACATTTATTGTTGAAATAGACGTTTTCGAAATAGAAGGAAATAGTGGACTATAACACTGTTGTTATAGTAAATGATTTCCGAAAGGAAATGTTTTATATAGTATTGGGATTTATATATCTATCTTAATTTCGACTCCCTATACTAGGGATTTTGGGTCGTCGTAACGATGTTTTACGTAACATTCGTTTTGGCCCAAATAAATGTGTTTAAGAGAATGTTTTCCTTAAAGAATGAAATATATACTTAATTTCGATTTAAGTATATTAAATATTTTCCAAGTGTTGAAAATAAATGGATTTGTGAATTACATATTATTAATAAGTATGGAAATGTTTTCCAATGTGAAGTGAATATTTTGAGATTTTATCTTTTAAAGATAAATTGAAAATGAATAGTAGAAATCGATTTGAAAATCGTATATTCATAGATATTTTGGAATTGTAAATTCACTATGGAATTTATAAAAGAACGGGAAATTTGTTTAAAAATAAACGTTGATTTATTTTTGAAGTGTGGAAATAAATTTACGGATTTGGAACGTAAATATAAGGTAAATCGGTAAGGATTTGTTTAATTGGTTTAAATGAACCATTTTGAAATGAAAATGAATAAAGATTTGTGAATATATCCCGCGTAGGGAAACGATTTGAAATTTGTTTTCAAAAGTGGTAAAGGTGAAAAGTGATTTGAAAATTTGTTTTCAAATGGTTGAAGTGTGGAAATTATACATCTAGTAAAGATATTTTTTGGAAAATAAATAATTTGGAAAATTATTTGGAATTTGATGATGTTGTGCATACATATTGATAGTTAAATAACCGACTATCAATATTTACCTTTAAATAGGTATTTGTTGTGATTTGCTTGAATTTGAATGCCACACTTATTTTTAAAATAAGCGCCCACTATTCGGGTTAGCCGGGAAAGGACCTTGGGGTCGTATAACCCATTTCGAATATGTGATATGTCGTTATGGATTGCATTTGATGACCGGTGTTGAAGACCGGATATTTTTGAAAATGGAAGGATTACCGTCGAATGACTCTGCATCGGCAGATCTCCGATATAGAGGTTTTATGACCCTTAGTGACGGGAAGTCCGGACGTGATTAATGGATATCCGGATTGCAAGGGCTTCTTTGGAAGTGCCTTCGGTTCCGTTCGATCCCGGAACGGACTTGTATGGATTGTGTGTCTGACATTACAATTTGAGATGTAAAGCTGGTTGGTTTCTATCAAATATATTTCTGTTGGTGGCGGAGGATTTATTCTCTTAGCTTAACACCCTTCTCTGAGACATACGAGCTCAGAGGTTATGTAGTTGATGGTTACTAGTGATACATTCCCAAATTGGTAATGTGGCATACGAAGTGTTGTTGAGCATTTGATGATCAAAGCACAACTTTTGTATAAAGCGTGGATTTGTGGACGAGACTTCGTCGGACCTCACACCCCAGAAATGGTCAAAACAGGAAGGATGCTGCAAGGTTATTAAGGGATAGTGCCCCTTTAGTGTATGTCACCTTCTGGATAGAGGTGGTATCATGGTATGGAGCCCAAATACTTAATCTATGTTGTTGCTGCAAATTTATTACTTTGTGGTTGTTGGAATCGAGGATCCTCGGATATAGATCGGTTACGATCGGGGAATGACATATTCGTGTCAGTAGTTACCCAGTTTGAAAGGTAACCCGGCCTTGTGTTGGCAGAGATCTGGTTAGGTTCTCGGGTCGTCTTTCCAGAGGCATACCCATGTGGCAATGGGAAGTTTCTTGGCCTGACCATTTGTTGGAAATCCAAAAAAACAATACGAACCCCATACGGTTTTAGTTGTATAACCTGCCATGGAATGTGGCGGTAACCTTCTATTGAACATGGTAGCTATAGTAGGCATACGATAATGGTCGTATGTTGGCTAAGACTTATAGCTTTACTTTCGAAATGTTTTCCTACACTATACACTAGTAATAATATCAAATGTTTCTTTTTAATGCGTATCAAGCATCTTTGACTATCATAAGGAGAAATCTCCTCCAATTCTGCGTTTGCATTGTGTGTGTGTGTGCGGGAGGCCTTATGGTAGTCTCATTTTCCAAAAAGCATTGCGAATCTATTTTAAAAATATCCCTTGGTTTGTTTTAATGATAAATAATTGTTTTAAGTTCTCACACCAGTCCCATGACTGACATGGAGTTTATTGCTTTCCTTCCTAAACTCTGGGTGCCACCAATTTCCATACGGGCAGTCTAGAGTTAGGTTATCAGGATATTCTAGAATTCAGGAGTTGCTGGAGGCAAGCTGGATGGCATGGCGTATTCACTAGTATATAGTATTTTTTTCCGCTGTTTGTTGTTGTTGTTGTTGTACACTCTGATAATGTAATGTAATGCGATGTAATGTAATAACTGATATAGTTCTTTTGTTTAAAGATTATTCATTTATCTATTATATGTTGTTCCGCTGCGATTGTGAGATTTTGATATTGTTCTGTCGTTTCTTTCTGTTCTGTTCTATCTTTTTCTCTTTTCTTCTATCTTTTTCTTCTTCTTTAACCATAACATTTCGGTTTTTCGGCATTCGATTGCTCGGCAGTTGATACAGTCGACGTATTGATGTCAGTTTGCGAACGTCGAAAAATCGCAATCGTTACATTTGGTATCAAAGCATATGTTTAAGCGACAACCATGGCTCTGTTGGGTATTACTCATTAGAGATAGAGTCAGTAGTACTCTAGAATGAGTGTGAGTGTAATAATAGCTATGAGCGTGTATCTGTTAGTGAATATAAAATTGTTTTATATTGTGTTTGCTTATCCGTTGAGCTGTTGTGAATTCTGGTCGGTAGATGGGACGCCATATTATCGATAGGGGTTTCTAAACTCTTAAACGAGATAAACCGACATAGTATCATTTTAAATAGGGTAAATGAAATAATTTTACCTTGATTATATTTTATATATAAAGAAATAATTTTTCAGAATTATTAAAGTGTATATGAATTGATTGTTTGATTGTTGAATAAAAACAACAATTTTTAAAGAATGAATTGTATAGGCAAATGAATTATAAGTATGAAGTTATAATTAAAATGATTTACACTTGTGGAATAATCTAATATATAAGAAATGAAATTATATAAGTAAAAGGTTTGTAAATGTGATTTATAATCTAAAAACAAAATTCCAGAGAAGTGTTTTGAAAGGATTTATATTTTGGAAAATTATTTTGGAGAAATTAAAGCTCTAAACTCTTTTTGATCGCTGGAAAATAATTCCGATGATGATTGCGACATCATTGGTCTTCATTTTCGGGTTTCCAAAAGAGGAATTGCTGCTAGATAGTTTTAAATGAAAGTTGTTTGGAAAATTTGGGTTTGGGTTTTGAAATTCAAAAGATTATTTGAATTGATTTCAAAAGTGGTTTTGAAAGGTTGGAAAGACTCTGGAATCCTATTTAAAATATTTATGGGAATGATAAATGAGTTGATAACTTATACAATTTGAATTTTGATAGAATAAATTTAACTTAAAGGATGGAGTTAAATTAAAGGAAGTTTAAGTGAATCAATAAAAAAATCCAAGTGGTAATTGTTGAATATAAGTTGTATAACTTATGAAATGAGAAAATGAAAGTGAAACAAATTATTAAAATGGTTGAATAATTTGTTAAGAAAAATAAATCTGAATTTGAATAAGTGATGAAAATTTGGCTTTGGTAAAAAGTTAAATAGAAATGAAATCTGAATTGAATATAAGTGAAAAGAGTTTTGAACTTATAATATGAGATAATAAATTTGACTTTGGTAAAGTTAAATATAATTTACTTTAGAATTGGAATCCGAATTGAATTTATAAGTGGAAACTTAAGTTAAGTTAAACAAATGATGTTTGAAAGAGAATATAACTTAAGTGAAGTTGAATGAAGTTGATTTTGGTGTCGAAGTAAATTAATAAGTGAATTAATGAAATGAAGTCATTAAGAATTTGAACTTGAGTTATATAAATGAAATTCAACCTTATATTGTTAAAGGAATTAGCAATTGAATTGATAAATGGATGGAATATTAATCAATCGAATGTAAAAAAATTGATATGGAATAATGAATGTAAGTGTTAATTCATTAAAAGCTAATGAAGTTGAGAAATTGAATAAATTGAATGAAAGTCAATTTAATATGAACCAATTGGAATTAAAAGTGTTAAACCAAATTGAATGTAAATTGAATAATTTGGTAATACTGGATATACATTGGTTGTTATATGGTTATTAATTGATTGTGTATAATTCATTAAATGTTAATGAAATTGAATTTGCGGAATTAAAAGCTATGTAATTGAATTCAGATTGAAAGTGAACTAATGTGAATTTAATTAGTGAATGTAAACTAATTGGAAATGAATGAATGAATGTTAATTAAATCCAATGTAAATGAATTAAATGTGATTTAAATTGGAAAACCAATTCATTGAATATTAGTGAGAAATGAAAGAATATTGATTTGGTTATGAATTGATTTGGATAGACATTGATTGTTGGATGTTTATTGGTTGGATAGTTGTTTGGTGGTTGCATTTGTTGTTTTGCTGCAATTGCTATGTGGCACATGTAGTTGTTATGTTTCTATATGATGTATATTGATATTATTTTCATATATGCATGTTTCTCATGGTTTGTTGAGTGTTTAGTAGGTGTGGATTGCGCTTGCTTCGCATTTGGAGCTCGCTTTCGCGCTATATTAGCCGTATACGCTCGCTAATAATATATAAGGTACATATCTCGGATTACATACCGTACTTTTACAGTTTTTTCCCCGCGGGATGCCTCATCACTTGATGAGACGTATATTTGTGATATATACTGTCATTTTTTTTTCTCGGATCGAGCCGCGCAAAGGAGAATCTGGCGAATTTTTCCGAAAATTTAAGGCGTTAGAATATTTTTGAGAAAGTTAGGAAATTTTTGAAAACTAAGTTTGGATTTGGAAACTTAGTAAAGATTTTGTAAGAAGTTTAACTATGAATTTTGGGAAAATTAAACACTTAAGAGATTTGAAAAATCTAATTTGAATGGTTTGTTTCGGAAAGTTAATCGATTTTGTAACTTTTTCTTACTTGGTAATTTCGAGGACGAAATTCTTCTAAAGGGGAAGTTTGTAACGACACAGAAGTTCAGTCAATTAGAATTTTTATATTTAATCGATTTTAAATATTAATAAGTGAAATTAAACAGTTGAATAAATTTTATTTCGAATAATTGGATTTAATTGAATAATTAAATCGATAATTTAATATTTGGAAATTACAGAAATAATTGAAAATTGGGTTTAAAATGATTAAAATAGATTTGTAAAATTTTATTTAATCATATTGGAGTTAGAATAATGTTATCGAACTTTTAAAATTGAATTTAAAGTTGATTTGTGAAAATTGAATATTTTAATATTTAATTGACGAGTTAAAATAGCCATTTTTCAAACAGTCTCGGATTTCGATGAAATTAGTTTCATCGGATCCGTAATGTTATATTATTGTATGGTTTCAAATTTCGTGTCAATCGGATTTACGGTTTGTCCGGGGCAAGCTAAAACGCATAGAAAATTCGTTTAATCGGATTAATTTAAAATCGATCGTTTATTGCCGTAACTCACATAGATGATCGAATTAGCCTCCAAAACACATTCCATTGTGTTCGGAACGCAAGGTGAACCCTAGAAATTCCAGCCGGCACGTTTCGTTTGGAGTTCGGAAAATTTCGGATGAATAGTAATTTGGGCAATTTTCTATAAAAGGACCTCCTTATTCACTTTTGCAAACAAGAAGACCTAACCCTAATCTAAAGCTTCAGCCGCCACCATTGTATTTAATGGCCGAAATTTTCTTAGATTCTTCCCTAAATCTCTCATAATCCATCAACAATTAGAGGAAACTTTCAACTACAATATTGTAGAGCGTATCAAGCTTTTTATTCCCAACGGTCAAGATCGTTTTTAGAGCCATGAATCAACGACAATCTTTGCTTGAACATCACACGGTTAAGCACGTTTTTTGGGGCAGAAGCAAGGCCGAGCTCACCTATATCACGGCCGAAGGTGGAGTCATGTGGGGGCTTTCCAACAGTGGTGGCCGATCGTTGTGGAAGCGATGGTGTTGGTCATGAAATTCAAACCCTAGATGGCGGCTATGGGTAGTTGCGTACGTGAGAAACCTGGGAGGGAAGAAGAAGGGGCCGAACGGCCTGATGTTGAGCAAAAGGATCCAACGGAAGAGATTGAATTAGGTTATAATTAAAAAAAGAAATTAGTAGAATTATTATAATTTAAATCATGTAAACTTTAAAATGATGTAACTTTCTCATACGAGGTCGGAATTGCACGAAACGAATTGCGACGAGTTCGTTTGTCGAGCACTACGCTATGAAACTGGTTTGGAGTCATTTGGAGCTAGTTTGAATTTCGGGTAAAATTAAACGCACGTTTAATTTATTCGAAATAAAACGCGGAACTGAATTGAAAGTAAGGTGAGAACTTCTCACTCAATCGAATTGTTTTGATTTAAATTTTAAATAGTTAGATTTAAAATTTCTTGATTGTGTGATTGGATGATAAATTATTATCTATTGATTGTTAAAATAGACATTATACACCGTATATTAAGCGGATGTTATTTATTAAAAACATATACTGCGATAATTCCAACTTGTATGGAATTGGTATTATATATGTACTTGGAGTTGATTTTCTCGCATTATTTAGCGGATGAGACCCTATTGCGCCACATAATAGCGGATAATATTTTATAAATCCCATATACCGCGATATTCCGTATTGGAAGGTATTGTGCTAACATCTGTGGATGCATGGAAACAGGTTGGAGGGATCCAAATGGATTCCTCACCAGTATTTATTTGATTACAGATATCGTGATATTTGTTGATTATCATATACTGATATATGATGTCTTTGTTGTGGTGATTGACTATTTGGTGTGTTGTATCATTGGGCCAATTTTGGAATTATAAAAAAAAGATTTTTAAAGTGAGGATTTCAAATTTAAAAGGGTTTTATAGTGATTTTTGAAAGTATACGTTTTATTAAATTTTTGAATTGATTCATTTTAAATAAATTAACGTTATAAAATTTAATATTATAAAAATTATGATTTTTGTGAAATATAGTTGAAATGTGATTTTTTGAAATATGGAGTTAATGAATTTTATAAAATAGTTTAAATTGGGATTTTTGAATTTTTACAAATGGTTTATATAAAAGATTTATAAAATTGATATTTATAAATTAAAAATAATTGAATTATAAAACGAGTTTTTGTGTTAAAAATAAAATAGTAAGTGGATGGATTAGTAAGTAATGAAATTTATAGATTTATAAATTGAGAAATTATAAAATGAATAGATTTTGTAAAATAAAAGATTTATAGTTAAATTTACTTATAAATGGATTTTGGCATGTAAATGGGATATGGATAAAATTTGTGAATAAAGTGATTTTATAACTTGAAGTGTTTATAATATATAAATGTGAATTAATAAAAATTGATTTATAGATTCAAGATTGATTGAATTTGATAAGTAAATTTTTATAGCTTATTAAAGGAGTATATTAATGATTTTGGGACAGTGGATAATTTTTGAATTGAATATGTAAAAGGGTTGGATTTGGTTAATTATTTATATTCACGATTTTGAACAGTGAATAATATATTTAAGGAATGTTTAGGAAGTGATCCTTTAAATGGAATTAAAACGATTTGAAGTTGTTTTAAAATGTATTAAGTGTCGAAACCATAGATTTCAACATTTATTGTTGAAATAGACGTTCTCGAGAAATAGAAGGAAATAGTGGACTATAACACTGTTGTTATAGTAAATGATTTCCGAAAGGAAATGTTTTATATAGTATTGGGATCTATATATCTATCTTAATTTCGAATCCCTATACTAGTGATTTTGGGTCGTCGTAACGATGTTTTACGTAACATTCATTTTGGCCCAAATAAATGTATTTAAGAGAATGTTTTCCTTAAAGAATGAAATATATACTTAATTTCGGTTTAAGTATATTGAATATTTTCCAAGTGTTGAAAATAAATGGATTTGTGAATTACTTATTATTAATAAGTACGGAAATGTTTTCCAATATGAAGTGAATATTTTGAGATTTTATCTTTTAAAGATAAACTGAAAATGAATATTAGAAATCGATTTGAAATCGTATATTCGTAGATATTTTGGAATTGTAAATTCACTATGGAATTTATAAAAGAAAGGGAAATTTGTTTAAAAATAAACGTTGATTTATTATTGAAGTGTGGAAATAAATTTACGGATTTGGAACGTAAATATAATATAAATCGGTAAGGATTTATTTAATTGGTTTAAATGAACCATTTTGAAATGAAAATGAATAAAGATTTGTGAATATATCCTGTGTAGGGAAACGATTTGAAATTTGTTTTCAAAAGTGGTAAAGGTGAAAAGTGATTTGAAAATTTGTTTTCAAATGGTTGAAGTGTGGAAATTATATATCTAGTAAAGATATTTTTTGGAAAATAAATAATTTGAGAAATTATTTGGAATTTGATGATGTTGTGCATACCTATTGATAGTTAAATAACCGACTATCAATATTTACCTTCAAATAGGTATTTGTTGTGATTTGCTTGAATTTGAATTCCACATTTATTTTTAAAATAAGCGCTCACTATTCGGGTTAGCCGGGAACGGACCTTGGGGTCGTATAACCCATTCCGAATATGTGATACGTCGTTATGGATTGCATTTGATGACCGGTGTTGAATACCGGATATTTTTAAAAACGGAAGGATTACCATCGAATGACTCTGCATCGGCTGATCTCCGATATAGAGGTTTGATCACCCTTAGTGACGGGAAGTCCGGACGTGATTAATGAATATCCGGATTGCAAGGGCTTCTTTGGAAGTGCCTTCGGTCCCGTTCGATCCCGGAACGGACTTGTATGGATTGTGTGTCTGACATTACAATTTGAGATGTAAAGCTGGTTTCTATCAAATATATTTCTGTTGGTGGCGGAGGATTTATTCTCTTAGCTTAACACCCTTCTCTGAGACGTACGAGCTCAGAGGTTATGTAGTTGATGGTTACTAGTAATACATTCCCAAATTGGTAATGTGGCATACGAAGTGCTGTTGAGAATTTGATGATTAAAGCACAGCTTTTGTATAAAGCGTGGCTTTGTGGACGAGACTTCATCGGACCTCACACCCCGGAAATGGTCAAAACAGGAAGGATGCAGCAAGGTTATTAAGGGATAGTGCCCCTTTAGTGTATGTCATTCCTTCTGGATAGAGGTGGTATCATGGTATGGAGCCCAGATACTTAACCTATGTCGTTGCTACAAATTTATTACTTTGTGGTTGTTGGAATCGAGGATCCTCGGATATAGATCGGTTACGATCGAGGAATGACATATTCGTGTCAGTAGTTACCCAGTTTGAAGGGTAACCCGGCCTTGTGTTGGCAGAGATCCGGTTAGGTACTCGGGTCGTCTTTCCAGAGGCATACCCATGTGGCAGTGGGAAGTTCCTTGGCCTGACCATTTGTTGGAAATCCAAAGAAACAATACAAACCTGTACGGTTTTAGTTGTATAACCTGCCATGGAATGTGGCGGTAACCTGCTATTGAACATGGTAGCTATAGTAGGCATACGACAATGGTCGTATGTTGGCTAAGATTTATATCTTTACTTTCGAAATGTTTTCCTACACTATGCACTAGTAATAATATCAAATGTTTCTTTTTAATGCGTATCAAGCATCTTTGACTATCATAAGGAGAAAACTCCTCCGATTCTGCGTTTGCATTGTGTGTGTGCGCGGGAGGCCTTATGGTAGTCTCATTTTCCAAAAAGCATTGCGAATCTATTTTCAAAATATCCTTTGGTTTGTTTTAAAGATAAATAACTGTTTTAAGTTCTCACACCAGTCCCATGACTGACCTAGAGTTTATTGTTTCCCTCCCTAAACTCTGGGTGTCCACCAATTTCCATACGGGCAGTCTAGAGTTAGGTTATTAGGATGTTCTGGAATTCAGGAGTTGCTGGAGGCAAGCTGGATGGCATGACGTATTCACTAGTATATAGTATTTTTTTTCCGTTGTTTGTTGTTGTTGTACACTCTGATAATGTAATGTAATGCGATGTAATGTAATAACTAATATAGTTCTTTTGTTTAAAGATTATTCATTTATCTATTATATGTTGTTCCGCTGCGATTGTGAGATTCTGATATTGTTCTGTTGTTTCTTTCTGTTCTATTCTATCCTTTTCTCTTTTCTTTTATCTTTTTCTTCTTCTTTAACCATAACATTTCGGCTTTTCGGCATTTGATTGCTCGGCAGTTGATACAATGGACGTATTGATGTCGGTTTTCGAGCGTCGAAAAATCGCAATCGTTACAATTAATTAGGTGATTAACTGATCCGGATATTAATTTTGACTGGTCGACTAAATAAATTTTTTGTTAGTTAAGATATATGAACATATAAATTGATTAAAAACTATATTCAAATTTTAAATAAAATTTCTGGATTGGATAAATTGTAGAGAAATGTAAAAAAAAATCCACCATTTAAAATTCATGGCAGAATACATTTGTATATAAATATATATACATAAAAAACTTTATGATGTTTGATAATATATACATAAGTATGCAAATATACAAGTATATGTATGTATGCCATATAAAATAATATATATGAAAGTTTGTATAAATGTGAATATATATAATGGCAAAATATACATAAGCAATGTATATGAGAATATGTATAAGTAAAAAAATGTTTGTATGTATGTTGTGTAAAATAGTGCACATAAAATATATATAAGTACATAAGTTGAGATGTATGTAGAAATTGTAAATATGAAAATGTATAAATATGTATATGATGGTAAAAATATACATAAGTATATTTATGTGCATATAGGGTAAAAATCTAGTGTACATGAAATCTACCTATATGTATAATTACATGATGTATACAAATATATATATATATATATATACACACACACACACACATACATACATACATACATATATAGGAGACATCATCATGGCAAGTCGTCATTTCAAGCATACAAAACACTTTATCAAAGTCAAAACAAAATCAAAATCATGTCATAAGAAAATCAAATCATCTTTTACTAAATCAAGTCACATATTTATCAAATCAAAAAGAAAAATATAATATATGAAAAGATAAAGATCAAAGCCAGCGCAAGATTCAGTCTGCTCCTCCCACCCTCCTATTATATATACCACTACCTTACTTCACATTTTCTTCATCCAAACAATAAAAATAAAAAGAAGAAAACAAGCTGCCATTATAACTTGAAGGAGATTAAAAACAACCCAAGTACAAGAGGATCAAACCAAAGCAAGAAAACAATTTCAGAAAAAAATAAGAAAAGAAAAATCACTGCTCCGTTAAAAAAGAACAGTGAGTAAAACTAATTTTCTTTTACACTATAATTTGCACCTGATTATGGAAGTAGCGATTTGTTTGATAAGTATGTTTTCATAGGAATACACGTACATATACATATACATACATACATACATATATATATATATACATATATATATATATATATGGATGAATATTGAATGTTATAACCAGGACCTGTATAATACTTTTAGCTCTGTTCTGTTAGTATAAGGAAATGACATGCCTAGCTTCAAAAATTCCTACCTCCCAACCAAATTAGAGTTAGGTTATGTTATAAAAAGGAAAAATGTTTTTTTTCTGACTATACTTTGTTTTAAAATTTGTTTATAAAATATTTTCAAGTATAAAGGGATAAAGTTATAAAATACAGTAAGTCAAACCAATTTGTAAAGAATTCAAGTATCAGTTTTTATGCTTTTACTCATATAAAATTGATCGCATTTGGAAACGATGATTTCTAGAGCTTGTTTCACGATTTATAGTTGCGTGAATGATGAGATATAAGGGGATGAACGGAATTTGGACTTCGATCAAATTTCGACGAACCGATTGATGGTAGGGGTTGGCGTTTGGCCAGGAAGTAGCTACGGAGGTGGGGAGCATGGGAAAAACGGGGATGTATTTTATTTGGTGGCAGGGTGGTCAAACAAGGTGATAATAAGGTTTAACGGTGGGTTTCGTTTTAAATGGATGTGGCGACGAAATGGGAGGATGCGGGTGTGCGCACGTGGAGGGAACGAGGGAGGAGGCTGGGGTGAAGGTGTGGGTGAAGTCCAGTGGTGGATGTCGGACCAAGGAAGAATGTCGAGTTTGTAGTTGTATTTTTTTTCGATCAAGATGCTTTAAGGCTCGATTCTAGAACTGAAGACATGATCGCGTTCCAAGGGGATGAACGAGACGTGGGGGTCGGTGGCGACTCGTAGAGATAGTCGGCGTCAAATGGCGGCAGTTGGAGGGAGTGTGCATGTGTATGTGCACGACTATGTGCATTTGCCTGGAAATTTGATGAAGAATAGTTGAAGACAAGACAAGAAATGGGAGAAAGGAAGTAAAGAAGAAATAAAGGGAATGGGCTTGTATAGTTGGGCCGGGTTCAATGTTTGTTGGCTGGGGAAATTGTTCTGGAATTAAAAGAATTTTTGATAAATTTTAATATTCTAAAATCCTTTAATCTTAAAATAAATAGATAAATATATCCTCACCCATTTTAAATCAAATCATCATAAATATTTTTGCAATGTGTTCCCATTACTAGTATTATAAGTTTATGTTGTTGATTTTCCCATAGATATAAAATTTTGCTATACCATCACCGTTTTAATGAGTAATTAATTATATTTTTATATTGACTTAATTTATATATATATATATATATAAAATAACAAATTTTGTTATAATTCCTTTAATCTAATACTATTTTAAATTAAAAATATAAGTAGACCCAATTTAATTTAAGACTAAGTTCTTACTTTTAAATTGTTTAAAAATAAGTTGTTAATCGTTAAATTAGTGATAATCTATGCCTTGGTTTATGGATATTGGATATTTATTTCAAATTATTCTTGTCTGAGCCATTAAATGTTCAAATAGGTTAAAATAGTAGATTAGAGTGATGATACGTTTTTATTTGAAATTAAAATCTTTGATAAATTCCCATATTTGAATATTGTCACCCTAAAATATAAATTGTTTATTTTAAATAATTTACCCTTCCAAATTTATCACTTGAATCCAAAGAAAACTAGATCGGGTACCAGTATTATCCGGATCCACTTCGATTTGAAAACCACTACTAATCTTTATGGGTTTTTGGTTATAAAGTTAATATGTGGGAATTGGATAAATTTTACTAATTCAATTATTTCAATTAAGTAATTGTACATAGGCATGGTTAAAAATATCAATGCATTTGGGAAAAAATGTTTGATGATAATGAGATAAAAACTCGTCGTGTCGCACGAATTACCCTTGTAACGACCCAGAATTTTTGTCAATTAAAATTCGTATATTTAATTAATTTTAAATATTAATAAGTGAAATTTATAAGTCGAATAAATTTTATTTCGAATAATTAGATTTAATTAGATAATTAAATCGATAATTTAATAATTGAAAATACAGAAATAATTGAAAATCGGGTTAAATATGATTGAAAATGATTTGTAAAATTTTATTTTATCATATTGGAGTTAGAAAAATTTGGGAATTTTCGGAAAATTTTGAAAACTATCACTTTGATTTGGAGTTGAAAGTTAAATAATAGTAGTTGTTTTTGAAAAGATAACTAAGTATGATTTGAAAACTTAGTAAAGTTATTGTAACAAGTTTAACTATGGATTTTGGAAAGTTAATAGATTCTGTAACTTTTCTTACTTGGTAATTTCGAGGACGAAATTCTTTTAAGGGGGGAAGATTGTAACGATCCAGAATTTCTGTCAATTAAAATTCGTATATTTAATTAATTTTAAATATTAATAAGTGAAATTTATAAGTCGAATAAATTTTATTTCGAATAATTAGATTTAATTGGATAATTAAATCGACAATTTAATAATTGAAAATACAGAAATAATTGAAAATCGGGTGAAATATGATTGAAAATGATTTGTAAAATTTTATTTTATCATATTGGAGTTAGAAAGATGTTTTAGAATTTTTAAAATTGAATTAAAAGTTAATTTGTGAAAATTGAATATTTTAATGTTTAAATCGACTAGTGAAATTAGCCATTTTTCGAACAGTCTCGGAATTGGACGACACTAGTTCCATTGGATCCGTAATAGTTTGTTATTATCTGATTTCAATTTTCGTAGCAATTGGAGTTTTTGTTTGACCGTGGCAGCTCGAAACGCATCAAAATTGTTTTAATATTTATTTGGCGAGTTAAAATAGCCATTTTTCAAACAGTCTGGGATTTCGACGAAACAAGTTTCATCGGATCCGTAATGTTATATTATTGTATGGTTTCAAATTTCGTGTCAATCGGATTTACCGTTTGTCGGGGGCAAGCCAAAACGCTTAGAAATCTGATTTACCGATTTAATTTTAGATCTAACGTTTATTGCCATAACTCGCACAGATGATCGAATTAGCTTCCGAAACCTATTCCATTATTTCTGGAACGCGGGTTAAACCCTAGAAACGCCGGTCACCGTGCGAGATTTGGAGTTCGAAAAATGGAGTGAATAGTGATTTTTTGGAAATTTTCTATAAAAAGGAACCATATTCTTCTATTTTGCTCAAAACCCTAGCAACCTAGGTCAGCCGCCTCTTAAACATCAATGGCCGAAAACCTTCCTCGTTCTTCCTCAAATTTCTTCAAATCCATTTACAATTACAAGAAAACTTCAACTACAATGTTGTAGAACGTGGAGAGATCTCCACATCCATACGGTGGAGTGGCGAATAACTCAACGAATCGACGGCAAAATGGAGTTGAAACCGAAACGTTCGAGCTCGTTTTTAGAGTGGAGGAGTCAACCGAGCTTCGAGCTGCTCACGGTGGGGGTGGGCGGGGTGACGAGCTTTCAAATGAGGGTGCTTGATCAACGTCACGTCGATCGGAGGAGGGGGCGTTAGTTCGTGAAGTAGGCAGCTCGTTTGGGTTCTCTTGTGAATAATGCTTGGGAACGAACGGAAAGGGAGAAGCATCATCGAGCGGCCTAGATTCTATGGTGTTAAAATGCAAGGCTCTGATTAAAAGGTTAAAAGAATTTAAGTAAAAGTTGTAAATTTATTCATATTAAAAATTCGTATAACTTTAAAAATGTATAACTTTTTCGTACGAGGTCAAAAACGCACGAAACAAGTTGCGTTGGGTTTGTATGGACGAGCACTACGCTATGGAATTGGATTGGAGTCGTTTGGAGCTAGCAAAAAATTCGGGTAAAATTAAACGACCGTTTAATTTTATTCGAAATAAAAGCTGAAAACGAAATTGAAATCAAGATGAGAACTTTTCACTCAATCGAATCGGTTTCGATTTTAATTTTAAATAGTTAGATTTAAAATTATTGAATGTATGTTTGAATGTTGATTGTTATCTATTGATTGTTAAAATAGATATTATACGCCGCTAGTAAGCGGAGGTTATTTATTAAAAACATATACCGCGAATATTTCACAGTACAGTGAAATTGGTATTATTTATGTATTTGGAGTTGATTTCCTGCATTATATAGTGGATGAGACCCTATTGCGCCATCTATTAAGCGGATAATACTTTATAAATCCCATATACCGCGATAATTCCGTACTGGAACAGAATTGGTATTGTGCTAACATCTTTGGATGCAGGAAAACAGGTTGGAGGGATCCAACTGGATTCCTCAACAGTATTTATTTGATTTCAGATATTTTGATATTTGATGATTATCATATACAGATATATGATGTCGTTGTTGTCGTGATTGACTATTTGGTGTGTAGCATCATTGGGCCAATTTCGGAACTTTAAAAGGATTTTTAAAGTGATTTTTGAAAGTATACGTTTATAAAATATTTTTTTGGAATTGATTCATTTTAAATAAATAAACGTTATAATGTTAATGTTATAAAAATTATGATTTTTGAGAAATATAGTTAAAAGTTGATTTTTGAAAATATGAGGTAAATGATTTTATAAAATAGTTTAATTGGGATTTTTGAATTTATTGTAAAAAGTTTAAAATATAGGATTTATGAGATTTGATTATTTTATAAATCAAAGAAAATGGTGAATTTATAAAGGAGTTTAAAGATGTTTTTAAATAATAATATAAATTGATTTATATAAAGGATTTATAAATTGATATTTATAAATTAAAATATTTGAATTATAAAACGAGTTTTTATGAATGTTAGGATGAAGTGTAAATGGATTTCATAAATGAATGAAATCTATAGAATTACAAACGGTGAAGTTATAAATGGAATTTTATAAGCAGTAGGTTTATAAAATTTGTAAAGTTGTTAAAAAATAGATTTGGGTAAAAGATAAAAAGTGATTTGAAATTTGTTTTCAAATGGTTGAAGTGTGAAAATTATATATCTTGTAAAGATATTTTTTTGGAAAATAAATAATTTGGAAAATTATTTGGAATCTGGTGATGTTGTGCATATCCATTGATAGTTCAATAACCGACTATCAATATTTACCTTTAAATAGGTATTTGTTGTGACTCGTTTGAATTTGAATGCCACACTTATTTTTGAATAAGCGCTCACTATTCGGGTTAACCGGGAAAGGACCTTGGGGTCGTATAACCCATTCCGAATATGTGATACGTCGTTATGAATTGCATTTGAAGACTGGTGTTGAAGACCGGATATTTTTGAAAACGGAAGGATTACCGTCGAATGTTTCTGCACCGAATGGCCCCGGTATAGAAATTCCATATGTGATGTGAAGTTCGGACGTGATTAGCGAATATCCGGATAGCAAGGACTTATTTGTAAGTGCCTTCGGTTCTGTTCGATCCCGGAACAGACTTGTATGGATAGTATGTCTGACATTACAAATTGAGATATAAAGCTGATTTCTTTCAAATACATATCTTTTGGTGGCGGAGAATTTATTCTTTTAGCTTAACGCCCTTTTCTGAGACGTACGAGCTCAGAGGTTATGTAGTTGATGGTTATCAGCGATATATTCCCAATTTGGTAATGTGACATGCTAAGTGTTGCTGTGAAATGATCATTGTTTGATCATTTGTTTGATCATTTATCTTTGTGATCATTACTTTGATCATTTGTTGACCCAAAGCATGGCTTTGTACCAAAGCGTGGCTTTGTACCAAAGCGTGGCTTTGTACCAAAGCGTGGCTTTGTGGACGAGACTTCGTCGGACCTCACACCCCGGAAATGGTCAAAACAGGAAGGATGCGACAAGGTTATTAGGGGTAGCGCCCTTTAGTGTATGTCATTCCTTCTGGATAGAGGTGGTATCATGGTATGGAGCCCAGATATTTAACCTATGTTGTTGCTGCAAACTTATTACTTTGTGGTTGTTGGAAATCGAGGATCCTCGGATGTAGATCGGTTACAATCGGGGGATGGCATATTCGTGTCAGTAGTTACCCAGTTAGGAGTAACCCGACCTTGTGTTGGCAGAGATCCGGTTTGGTTCTCGGGACGTCATTCCAGAGGCGTTTCCATGTGGCAATGGGAAGTTCCTTGGCCTGACCGTTTGTTGGAAATCCAAAAAAACAATACGATCTTGTACGGTTTTAGTTGTATAACTTGTCATGGAATGTGGCGGTAACCTGCTATTGAACATGGTAGCTATAGTAGGCATACGATAATGGTCGTATGTTGGCTAAGATTTATATCTTTATTTTCGAAATGATTTTTCCTACATTATGCACTAGTAATAATACCAAATGTTTCTTTTTAATATGTATCAAGCATATTTGACTATCATAAGGAGAAATCTCCTCCGATTCTGCGTTTGCATTGTGTGTGTGTGCGAGAGGCCTTATGGTAGTCTCATTTTTTAAAAAGCATTGCGAATCTATTTTAAAATTATCCTATTCTTATGACTGACTCGGAGTTTATTGTTTTTCTTCCTAAACTCTGGGTGCCTACCAATTTCCACACGGGCGGTCAAGTGTTAGGTTTATCGGGATATTCTGGAATTCAGGAGTTGCTGGAGGCAAGTTGGATGGCATGGCGTATTACTAGTATATAGTATTTCTTTTTCACTATTTGTTGTTGTTTGATTGTTGTACACTCTGATGATGTAATGTAATGTGATGTAATGTAATAACTGATATAGTTCTTTGTTTAAAGATTATTCATTTATCTATTATATGTTGTCCGCTGCGATTGTGAGATTCTGATATTGTTCTGTTGTTTTCTTTCTGTTCTGTTCTATCTTTTCTCTCTTCTTCTACCTCTTTCTTTTTCTTAAAAACCCTAAGTGTTCGGTTTTCCGGCATTCGAGTGCTCGGCAGTTGATACAGTGAACGTATTGATGTCGGTTTTCGGAAGTCGAAGAATCGGGTCCTTACAACCCTGGTTTCAAAGATTTTCATAACTTAAGTATTTCAAATTAAGTGGGTTTACTCACGCTGACTCGGGTGCTACTTTATTGTAATGCTCGGGTTAAACCGAGTGTTACATATTTTCAGGTTAGGACGCTGTGGAGCTCAGGAGGCGAGTTGGATGACAAAGACGTATTGCACGTATTTGAGTATATTCTACTGTGTATTGCGGGCTTTATTTCAACATTTAGGAACAAGTTATTATAATTGTCCAGATTTGTTGTACTCTGATATCCTGTATGTGTATTAACAGTTACTGTTTTTCTTTATATAAAATGCTACTTTGTATATTATAATTTGTTCCGCTGCGATTGTGAGATTCTATGCTATTGTTTTTTTCCTTCTTCTATCTTTTTTATTCTTAACCTTAACAACCTGGTATTTCCAGCACTCAACTGCTCGACACTCTATAAAGTGGATGTATTGGTGTCAATTTTTAGGGGTTGAAAATCGCCGAGTCGTTCACGTGGTATCAGAGCCAAAGGATAAGCGAGAACCTTGGCTTTAGTGGGGATTACTCATTAAAGATAGGGTCAATGGTACCCTAGAAAGAGTTGAGAGTATATATGAGGACGTACTTGTTATTTTCATATATAATGATTTTGAAAATGATTTTTAAATAATTTTTATATAAGATTATATTTGGTATATAAAAGAAATAATTTTGTAGATTATTATAATATGTTAAGGTGATTAGCTGTAATTATTATAATCAAATAAGATTATAAAATTTAAGTGGTAATATATACATAACCAAATAGAAATTTGGGTAAGAGTGGACTATACAAATGAGTTAAGCAAAAAGTAGACTCAAAACAGAAATTTTAAAGCCCGTAGATTTCGGGAATGTTTTCCAAAAAGTGTTTGAAACTACTTTGATTGTATTTAGGAATAATCTCTTAGGAAATTATGATGAAAAATATGGTGTGTTGGGTTTCTAGATATGATAATTGGTTATTGTGCCCTAAAAAAGGATGTTTATTACAGAAGAAACGATGATGAAACAGAGTGAAATGTTTTAAGGAGGTAAAATTATATAAGCATGACTTATAAATTAAAAATGGATCTTAAGTTTGAAGTTTTAAATCTAAGCCCTAGAAAATTTTGAATGTGTTTCAAAGTGTTTAAGGAAATAATAAGTAATATTATGAGAATATACCTTGATGTGGGGATTTTTTTTGAAAACAAGAGTTGTTTTGAAAATTCTAAAGCAATATATTTTGGATAGAAACCAAGAATGGTTTAAATTTTAAAAGTGTGACTTGATATGTAAATGGGGTATATACATATATACATACATACATATATATATATATGTGTGTGTGTGTGTGTGTGTGTGGACATATATAGTTTCAAAGTTGATTTAAAATAAAAATTGGGAGTTGAATTAAGGAATCCCCCTTAAAATGAGAAGTATAACTGAAAGAAAAATAAGTTTTTGAACTTATAAGTGAAAAGTGATGTTAACAAGAATTTTCTTTCGGGTGTAAAATTTAAATTGTGTAAGGTTAAATGGATGAGATAAATTGGGAATTTTACTCAAGGCAAGTTAAATAATTTTTGATCTTATAATCTGAAATTGAAAAATTTCATGGTGAAATTGAAATTTAACTCTTGGAAGTTAAATGGATTAAATTGTGAAAGGAAATGGTATAGATTTGATAAGTGGAGCAAAAGAAGTTATGTATATGATTTCCAAATGATTTTTGAAATAAGAACGGGTTTCGAATTTTGGTACTATTGGTTGGTGTTTTAGATAATTTAGATGTTTATTTATTTGGACATATCTTGCTATCATCCTGTTTGTTATTTACAGTATATATAAGACTGTAAATTGAATTATTTTGAATAAATTAAGTAATGGCTTGAAATGATATATATCCAAACCTGAAATTGAATAGAAATAAAATTGAATTAACGGAAATGGAATCATTTCGAACTTAAGCTTGAAATGTTAAAAATGAACTTGTCAACCAGAATTGTTTAAAGAATCGGGTTTAAAATATTAAAGTTAAAATTGGGAAATAAATTTAATTTCGAAAATTTGTTTGTTTAAAAAGGTTTGGACTATTACTCGAACCTTAAAATAAGTTTAATTAATGGTAATTTAAAATAATATTATAAATCTATGCTCAGAATTTAATTATTCTAAAGATTTAGTTTGTTAAATTAAATATTAAGGTTTAATTTGGTTTAAGTGATTAAATCAACATTTTGGAAATCGAACTCGAATTTATATAAATCGTGGTTGTTAAAGATTGAGAATGGAATTAAAATTAATTCAATTTTGAATTGAATTAATTGGAATTGAGTTGAATTAATTGGAAGTCGAAATGGGAATTGATTTGAATTAAAATTGGAATTGAAGTTGATCCAAAATGAAGTCGGGATTGAATCAATCTAAGTGGAAATGGAAATTTGAAATTGACTTAAATTGGAGATTGGTAATTGAATCAGTTTGACTCTGAAACTCTTTTCAAATAAATTGTTTTATATAAACTATCTTGAAATCTATCTTCTTAAATATTTAAATTATTTTGGACTTTTCTAAGCTATTTTACTATACAAACCATTCCTTTTTAAAACTCAGACTATCTTATATTGACTATTTAAGTATTTTACAACTGTTCAAGCTATTTTCCAAATTCAAACTGGTCAAAGTGGAAATTATTTATATTTAAATCATGGATTTAAATAAGAATTGGGGTAAAATTGAAGTTATAACCCATGGAAATTTGAACCAATTCTGAGTTGGAATTAAAATTGGAATATTAAGGTAAAAACGATTTCTGAAGTAAAATAGTATATTTTGAGAAAAATATAACGATTTAAAATGAAGGTTGGAAGCACTATAATTGAAACTTACCTTGTAAGATGTAAATAATGTGGCAAATCATTTTAAAGGAAATCGAACTTAAAAAACTGATTTGGTATTAATGAGATTATAAATATTAGTTATATATTCAAACTTCCCTTGTTGAATTTTGGATCAGAAGAAAATGGTATTTGAAAGATAATTGAGATACTAAATGGGGTTTATATAAGTATGAAGGGTACTCAGAAATTTTTGATCTGAAAACTATTCAAGTTGAAAGGATGATTTTATAAGTATATGAGAATGAAACTGAAAGGGTTTTATAACTTGTTGATTTTAAAAGGGCTTTTGGTTTTGGTAAAAAGTCAGTTTTGGAAATTTGGTAAACCAAATTTGAGAATTATCGATTTTGAAGAAATCGATTTTGTGTAAATGAAGTTTATATGTTATGCATATAAAAAGTATGATTTGAAGGTACTATATATGTATATAGTATGGTATGTTTTGAGAAAGGTATGGAAAAAAAGGCACCCCCATTGAGAGTCGAAACTTATAGTAGGAGATCCACTAGATGGTTCTGCCAAGAACCCCAAGGGCGGGTTCAATGAGATTGGGATCCCAAAGGATGTCCGGGCAAAACTCGAGTTCCTAATGATCATTATTGGGTAGCGTAAGTCGAGTGGCACTGATGCCTACTATTACATCGGGGTTTTGCTGTGACAGCAACGTAACCTTTGCTGTAACTGCGATCTACTACGTTTCCATAGCATAAATCAAGTGGTAGTGATTGCCTACAATCTACATTTGATTTTGCTGGAAGAACGGCGTAACATTGGTAGGTTGCGATCTATGTGGTTCCATAGTGGAATTCGTGTGGCAGTGAGTGCCTACAGTCTACATTGGGTTTGGCTGGTGTAGTCTGCGATCTATGTGGTAAAGCTTTGTTTGGCAGCGTAATTCGAGTGGCACCGATGCCTACAGTTACAAGGGTTTTGCTATGATGGTGATGCATCCCTAGGTGTAGCTGCAATCTGTTGCTGTTCTTACAGCGAAAGTCGAGAGGTGCAGATGCCTATAGTTTTCTTAAGGATTTCGCCGAGATGGCGACGCAATCATCGTGCTAACTGCGATCCATGGGAGGGGGTGATGCTTTCCATAACATATTTCAAAGGAGTTTTTCAAGTATTTTCACTAGGTGTTGAAATCGGGTCTACTAATTACTTATAGATTTTCAATACTACGCTTGATCAATGTATGACTAAATTTCTGTGCGAAAAATGATGGACTTGTTAAGACATCGAGTTATAAAAAGGATTTTTAGATAAAACTAGTTTGGTAATACAATGTGATTTTAAAGCGTTTTAAATTGTATAATAAAAGAGTAAGGAGTTAAAATGTTTAAAGAATGATTTAATTAATAATACACATCAAAAATAAAATTCTCATTTCTTTCCTTTTTGAAGTCGAAAATTTCTAAGAGGGGAGGAATGTAACAACTCGGATTTTTAATGTATGTTAATTAGGTGATTAACCGATCAAGATATTAATTTTAACTGGTTGAATAAATAAATTTTCCAATAGTTAAGATATCTGTATCTATAAATTGATTAAAAACTATATTCGAATTTTAAATAAAATTTCTGGATTTGATAAATTTTAGAGAAATGTAAATAAAACTCCACCATTTAAAATTCAAGGTAGAATAAATTTTCATATAAATATAAAATACATACAAAACTTTATGATGTTTGATCATATATACATAAGTGTACAAATATACAAGTATATGAATGTATGCCATATGAAATATTATATATGAAAGTTTGTATAAATGTGAATATATTATATATATAATGGAAAAATATACATAAGCAATGTATATGAGAATATGCATAAGAAAAAAAATGTATGTATGTTATGTAAAATAGTGCATATAAAATATATATAAGTACATAAGTTAAGATGTATATAGAAATTGTAAATATGAAAATTTATAAATATGTATAAGATGGTAAAAATATACATAAGTATATTTATATGCACATAGGGTATAAATCTAGTGAACATGAAAATCTATATATACGTATATACTTACATGATGTATACAAATATATATATGGGAGACATCATCATGGCAAGGCATCATTTCAAGCATATAAAACACTATCAAAATCAAAACAAAAATCAAACTGATATCATATGAAAATCAAATCATCTTTTATTAAATCAAGTCACATATTTATCAAATTAAAAAGAAAAATATAATATATGAAAAGATAAAGATCAAAGCCTATACAAGCTTCAGCCTGCACCTCCCATCCTGCAGTTATATATATACCACTGCCTTGATTCACATTTTCTTTGTTCAAACAACAAAAATAAAAAGAAGTAAACAAGCTGCCATTACAACTTGAAGGAGATAAAAGACAACCCTAGTACAAGAGGATCAAACCAAAGTAATCAAACAGTTTCATAAAAAAAAGAAGAGAAAAATCACTGCTCTGTTCAAAAAGAAAAGTGTGTAAAACTAAATTTTCTTTTACACTATAATCTGTGCCTGGTAATGGAAGTAGCAGTTTGTTTGATAAGTATGTCTGCATAGGAATACATGTACATATACATATATATGGATGAATATTGAATGTTATAACCAGAACCTGTATAATACTTTTACCTCTGTTCTGTAAGTATAAGGAAATGACACCCCTAGCTTCAAAAATTCCTACCGCTCAACCAAATTAGGGTTAGGTTATGTTGTAAAAAGGAAAAATGTTTGTTTCGGACTATACTTTGCTCTAAAATTTGTTTTATAATAAATTATCAAGTATAAATGGATAAAATTATAAAATACAGTAAATTAAACCAATTTGTAAAGAATTCAAATATCAGTTTTTATGCTTTTACTCATATAAACTTGATTGCATTTGGAAACGATGATTTCTGAAGGTTGTTTCACAATTTATAGTTGCGTAGATGATGAGATATAAGGGGAGGAACAGAATTTGGACTTCGGTCAAATTCCGACGAATCGATTAATGGTGGGGGTTGGCATTTGGTCAGGAAGTAGCTACGAAGGTGGGGAGCATAGGAAAAATAGGGATGTATTTTATTTGGTGGCAGGGTGGTCGGACGAGGCGATAGTAGGGTTTAACGGTGGGTTTCGTTTTCCATGGACGTGGCGATGAAAGGGGAGGATGCGAGTGTGCACACGTTGGGGGATCGAGGGAGATGGCTAGGGCGAAAGCGTGGGTGAAGTCCAATGGTGGATGTCGGACTGAGGCAGAGTGGCAAGGCGAGTTTGTAGTTGTAGTTTTTTGATCAAGATGGTTTGAGGCTCGATTCTAGAACTGAAGACATGATTGCGTTCCAAAGGGATGAACGAGACATGGGGGTCGGCGGTGACTCGTAGAGATAGTCGGCGTCAAATGGCAGCAGTCGGAGGGAGCATTCACATGTACATGCACGACTTCGTGCATTTGCCTGGAAATTTGATGAAGAATAGATGAAGAGTGGAATTAGACAAGAAAAGGGAGAAAGGAAGTAAAGGAGAAATAAAGGGAATGAGCTTGTATAGTTGGGTCGGGTTCAAGGTTTGTTGGCTGGGAAAATTGTTTTGGAATTAAAAGAATTTTGATAAATGTTTTATATTCTAAAATCCTTTAATATTAAAGAAATAAATATATCCTCATCTATTTTAAATCAAATTATCATAAAGCTTTTTGCAATGTGATCCCATTACTGGTATTATAAGTTATGTTGTTGATTTTCCCATATATTCAAATTTTTATTATACCATCACCATTTTAATGAGTAATTAATTATATTTTTATATTTACTTAATTTTATGTTAATATATATAGCTAATAATTTTTTTTGTTATAATTCCTTTAATCTAATACTATTTTAGGTTAAAAATATAAGTAGACCCAAATTAATTTAAGATTAAATTATGACTTTTAAATTGTTTAAAAATAAGTTGTCAATCGTTAAATTAGTAACGATCTATGCCTTGGTTTATGGATATTGGATATTTATTTCAAATTATTCTTGCCTAAGCCATTAAATGTTCAAACAGGTTAAAATAGTAGATTAGAGTTATGATATGTTTTTATTTGAAATTAAAATCTGTAATAAATTCCCATATTTGAATATTGTCACCCTAAAATATAAATTGTTTATTTTAAATAATTTACCATTCTAAACTTATCACTTGAATCCGAAGAAAATGAGTT
The DNA here is from genome assembly GCA_030765085.1 of Allium cepa. Taxonomy (NCBI): domain Eukaryota; kingdom Viridiplantae; phylum Streptophyta; class Magnoliopsida; order Asparagales; family Amaryllidaceae; genus Allium; species Allium cepa. The sequence continues at coordinate 991,548,503 of CM060945.1, read as the reverse complement.
CGGGTACCAGTATTGTCCGGATCCACTTTGATTCGAAAACAATACTAATCTTTATGGGTTTTTGGTTATAAATTTAATATATAGGAATTGAATAAATTTTACTAATTCAATTATTTCAGTTAAGTAATTGTACTTAGGCATGGTTAAAAATATCAACGGATTTCGAAAAAAGTATTTGGTGATAATGAGACAAAAACTCGTCGTGTCATACAAGTTATCGTGGTTTCGAAGATTTTCATAGCTTAAGTATTTCAAATTAAGTGGGTTTACTCACGTTGGATTCCAGCCTGACTCTTGAGTTACTTTATTGTAATGCTCGTGTCAGACCAAGTATTACAATTATTCAGGTTAGGATACTGTGGAGCTCAGGAAGCGAGCTGGATGACAGAGACGTATTGCACATATTTGACTATATTCCGCTGTGTATTGTGGGCTATATTTCAGCATTTTAGAACAAGTTATTATAACTATCCACAATTGTTGTACTATGATATCTTGTATGTGTATTAACAGTCAAAAGTTTTTCTTTGTATAAAATGCTATTATTATATATTACAATTTGTTCCGCTACGATTGTGAGATTCTGTGCTATTGTTTCTATTTCCTTCTTCTATCTTTTTTCTTCTTAACCGTAACAACCTGGTATTTCCAGCACTCGATTGCTCGACACTCTATACAATGGATGTATTAGTGTTGGTTTTCGAGGGTCGAAAATCGCCCAGTCCTTACATTTTCCAAGTTTCTCTTTTAAATATAATCAATATTTTATTTAACTTCATAAATAAATTTTCACTTTAATTTAATGTGTATGTAAGTTAGAGTATATCAAATATACTCTTATATACAAATTTGTGTATAAGGTTTACTTTTCAAATTTATTCAGAGAAGGAAATATTTTATTTCATTTCTATTAACTTATTCAATTAATGATGGGACATAAATTTATTTAAGGAAGGAAACTTTTCATTTTCTTTCTCTTAAATTATTCAATGAATGAGGGATCATAAATTTAGTTAAAGAAGGAAAAAAATTCAAATTTATCCAAAGAAAAAAAATATTTTATTTCCTTTGTCTTAACTTATTCAATTAACGAGCGGCACAAATTTATTTAGAAAATGAAACTTTTCATTTGCTTTCTCTTAAATTATTCAAATAATGAGGGATCACAAATTTAGTTAGAGAAGGAAACTATCACGACCCGTCCATCTCGATCCTCGAAAATTGACACAAATACACCATAGTATATATGCCAACGATCGAGTGCCGGAAAAGACAGATTGTTGAGGAAAAAGAAAGAGAATAGAAGGAAGAAGGAACTAAACAATAACAAAATCTCACAATCGCAGCGGAACAAAAATCTAGTTAATAACAGATCTTTATACAAAAACGAAAACTATTTCTATTATATATTACATCATCATAGTAACACAGTCAAAACAACAGTTACCAGCCTGGAAGTTGTAACAGCCTGCCTCACAGCTTGCTGGCAATTTCAAACAACCACAGCATTGGAAATAAACAAGTACGGGTAATACGTCTCGGACTCTAGTTTCTCTCCTGAGCTCCCAAGCATCATATCCTGTATTCATAATACTCGGTCTGACCCGAGCATTATAATGAAATAACATCCGAGTCAGTCTGGAATACCAACGTGATAAAAATACACCCAAATTGACTATTAAAGTTTCAAAAATCCTTTAAAAATCAAAAGCATCTCGTAAGACCACACCGCAAATAAACATGTCAGGTTTTTACCTTACGATAGCCAAAACATTTTTATCAAAATCCTCTAATATTTAATAGTGTGTATATACAAATACTTATTCAAAATAGCTGAAATTGTTACATGATTTTATTCCAGCATATTAGCCACAAAGTGGGTTCTACAATCAAAACCGTACAAGGCATGTAGGGAGAATGGATTTCCAACGAATGACTAGGAACTGAGGTACCACATGTCATACTACCTGGTCTAGGTCAGTGTACCGAGGATCCACCCTAAATCCCCTACAACACAAGACCGAGACTGTCCCTTACTGGATAATCCCGAGTAAGATCACCCCGTGGTTGGTATCAGCAACCACACCACATAGCCGAAATAAAAAGGGACATCTAGACAGGGATGACCTTACTCTAATGGGCGTGACCCACTTAGCCTTGCTGCATAACCCCTGATTTTCAGTCATTTTCGGTCGATGAGGCTCGAGGCTAAGCGTTGCCTTTTTAGAACATTTCATTTAGAATGCTCACCGTCCTCCTGATGATGTTCTGAAAGCATTCATCCATACGAGTCCGTTCTAGGTCCGAACAGAACCGAAGGCACTACTCCTACTACATCCATATTGGAATCACCCTCCGGATTAGTAGCGATTAGCCCTTGCACTTCACTGCTCCATCTTCGACTCCAAGCTCTTGTCTTTATCACGAAAACATACTCGTTGGATCGAAGTGGTTTTCGGTACAAATCCGATCCCTCTCTCTTCGAAACAACGTTTGCTATTTCCCGGTTAACTCAACCTCGGTTCTCTAGCAAATACACAGACGAACGTAAGATCGAAGTTCACCTCCTAACCATTAGTGGACAGATTTCCTTACCAACGTCCTAGAAGTACGAACGAGTTTATACGCACAGTATAGCACCTCGCACGGTAACTGTACCATATAATTCTCATACCTCTTATAGATATTTCCAAAGTTATATTTGGTCCAGATTTGATAGTCGGTTATTTAACTATCAAATAAACAAACAATTCAACCAATTATTTCATTTCAACTGAAAACATCAAGTCTTTTAAATTTAGATTTTTATATAATTGAAATCACTTTTCTCAAAAATATATACTTAAGACATTTAAAAGTAAACTTCTTAAGTCACTTTACTCAAAATATTAGCCATGAAATTTTATAATAAATTTCCAATTAAAATTTAAGCCACAAAATTAATTTAAAATAAAAGTTTTATACAAAGTATATATATTAGAAAATCTTTTTAAAAACATAATGCCAGTTTAACCTTTCAAAATAATTGTCACAAAAATTAATTTGAGTAGATTTACTTTAAGATTCTAAAACAACAAAAAAAAATCTCTAAAACATTCTTTTTAAAACAAATTTTAAAACTTTAGGCTTATACATAAAAATTCCTTTGAAAATATACTTGGTTTTTCCAGTAAACACACTACCATTTCAGAATAACCCATATAACCCTTATAAATCTTGCTCGATTTATCTCAATCCAAATTTACATCTCAATCCCGTAAATTTCTTCCCACACATTAAAAATAGAACACCTTTTTATTTTTAAACACATTTCCCGTTTCCTGGAAATCGCTTTCAAAAGATATACTTAAATTATTAAAATAGGTTACTAAAATTAATTAAATCAAAATGATATTAAGAAATTTCTTAAGGGTTTCTAAGTAATTTAAACCAAGATTACTTTTTATTAAAATAAAGTTATTAAATCAAATATTTATATTAAAATTTCCTTTTGAAAACATAATTCCAAATTTACCTTTATAATAATTAAATACCATAATTACTTTTATAAATATCTACTTTTCTCTTAAGAATAATTAAAAATAATTATTTTCTAAAACATTTTAATAACTCAATTTTTAAACTTCTAATTTATACTGCGAAAGTTTTTCTTTGAAAACATGCTTAGTTTTCCAGGACAAATACACTTCCCATCTTTTAAAAATATTCTCACTATTACTTTTAAAACAATTTTTCACCTTCTCATAGAAATTTCCACCGGAAATCTATATTTTCAAATTTATCCACTGATAAATATTCCACTTCATTTGTAGACCCAGATTACAAATTTCCATTCTTCATTTCCTTTTTAAATCACATTTTAAAAGCACTTAACAAATTCCAAACCAATTTCTCGAATTTGATTCCCTTAAATTCATTACTTAAAAATTCCCTTTCATTTCCTTATAAACCCAATTCATTTTATTTTTAAATATCACATTGTATTCATCCAACCATAACACTACACAACAAAATTCCCAAATTAATCTATTACAGGATATCAATAAAATATAACACAGATTAAGATGTTAATTTCTATATTGTGAGGAATCCAGTTGGATCCCTCAAACCTGTTTCCCTGCATCCATAAATGTTAGCACACAGACAAATATTGATCCAATCTGATAATAATTTTCACATTCAACCAATCAATCAACCATTTAAATATTAACTATTTAAATTAAATGGGATCCAGATGTGAGTGAGATTAACTCACCTTGAATTAAAAACGCCAGGCGTTCAAATTTTACATTAAATCGAGCACGTTCGATTTAATGCAAAATTTTCACTTGCTCAGAACGATTCCAGATCTGTACCACATCGAAATGCTCGTCGTTGTGATTCCGGCGCTTCGTGTTTCGTCGGAATCTGATCACGCATGCTTGAGATATTCAGTTTTAAAGGTTTTGAATTGAATTTTAAACTAAACTCTAATTTAATTTCAATTGATTACCATTAGCCGTTAGATTAACACCAAGAATATCGGCCGCAGACTAGTTCTTCTTCCCACACGCAACGTCTAGCCTAAAACCGAACCCAACACCACTTCAAAAACCTAATCGCCGAGACTACGATCAAATGCCTCCACCTCGAAGCCCTTCGTCGTCTCAACCTTCACACCAATTATCACTAAGCTCGGCTCTCCATGACTCTTGAAAACAGTGTACGAACACACGGCGAACGGCACCAAAATACATCTTCAAACAACAACATCAAACAAGATCCACCGTTAGATGCTTAGATCTCGAGGTCCTCTTCGTTTCTCTAGTTGGAAATTTTCGATAATACAGTCTAGATCGAGAGGAAATGAGGAAGATAGTACGGTGGTTTTCGGCCATAGAAAATGTGAGTGGCGGCTGAAGAAAAGAAACTAGAGTTTCGGATATTAAATCCACTTTTAAACAACTTTTTCAAACGATCTCGAAACAATGCTTACCGATAGACGTTTATAAGTTTTTACGCGCATTCCCAACACAATGGAACGTGTTTCGGAGCCCATTTCAGTCATATGTGGAAGATAGCTTTTTGAATCAAGTTTAAATATTAAATTATCGATTTAAATTTCAACGCGTTTCTCACCCGTACAGACAAACGGTAACTCCAAATGCTTCCAAATTTGAAATCCGATAATAACTAACTATTATGGATCCAATGGAACTGGTTTCGTCAAATTCCAATACTATGCCTCGGAAGGCTATTTAAACTTTCGAGCGATTTTCAAAATCGTCGAAACCACTTAAAATTTTATCTTTAAAACTTTAATAACTTAATTATAAATCATATAGAATTTATAATCACATTAGAAATCATTCTGATTCATTTCGAATCAAAATCTGATTATTTGCATTATTATATTAAATTCCATTATTAAATTAATATAAAAATCCAATTTTAACTTATCGACTTTTGATTCCATCCAAAAGTCCACTATTAAAATTCAAATCAAACTAGTCTTCAAATAAATCTTTGAAACCATTTCCATAACCATTTATATCTAGATTCACCAATTATCCCAATTCCAAATATTAAATTATTCATATTCAAATCCAATTGAATTACCATATTTGAAATTTTAACTAATTTCATTAATTTTACCAAAATCTTCTTATTTCAAATCAAATTATAATTCACATTCAACATTTAAAATGAATTAAATGTTCAAAATCTAACCACCAAAATCCTGGGTCATTACAAAAACTTTTCATTTCCTTCTCTTAATTAAATTAAATAATTGATTAACTTATTCAATTAATGTGGCGGCATAAATTTATTTAGAGAATGAAAATTTTCATTTCTATTCTCTTAAATTATTCAATTAATGGTGGATCATAAATTTAGTTAGAGAATGAAAATTTTCATTTCCTTCTCTTAATTAAATTAAATAATTGATTAATAAAATAATATTAACGACTAATCTAAATATGACATGAATTGTAAATATATTAACAGTAAATATTGTGCAAGTGCAAAATCTAAGAAGTGTGCATAGTAAGTGGTAATTGACATATATACATAAAATAAACAAGAACGATTTAAATGGTTATTGCTTAGGAATTAAAATGGAAATAAATAAGAGATGACAAGGGTGATTGATAAAGTTTCATTTTTTTAGTAAACTTAATTAATGCAACATATTAATGACAACCAATAGGTACAAAATTGTATGAATATATAATGTAAACAATGAACCATATGTATACATTATTTTCTTAATTAAAAAAGAGAAATGATTTCATACTATGACAATATATATGTAAAGAAAAATAAATTTTATACGAACACATACAAGTAGATCCAATTATGAAATTCAATCAAATCTTTCTAATAATATAAATTAGATAGTTATTACGGTCAATTTCAAAACATCGATTTGTTGTTAAAATTCTATTTATATGTATGTAAATATCTAATACAATAAAAAGTGCAAGTAATACATGCATACATATATACATATGTTAACATCCAAAACTAAAATTATACTTTGTTATGAAAGATTAAAACGTAGATCTACAATTGAAACATTGTATTGATTCTATATAAATTTCATTTTTAACTTTAAATATAATTCAATCAATCAACATGAAATTGTAAATTTCCAGATTTAAAAAAGTGGAATTTAAATTAAATGTTAAAACATAGAATCAAAATAAAACATTGTATTATAAAATATATAGATTTAGTTTCAATTTAACAAAGTAAGAAAAGAGGCTAAGCAATTCAAACATGTAAACATTCGGATCTAATGAATTACAGTATAATGTTTAAAAACATATATCTACACATAAATATTGTTTTAAAATGTAAACAAATTTAATTTTGATCTATCAAATGAAAACCCAATCATATCATTCAATAAATAATTCAATCTTCATAAACAATTTTTTAATTAAGCAAGACAGTAAGACATCTTACAAATTATGAAAATCAAACTAATTTTCCATCAAAAATTACAAAATCAGTATTAATATATATAAAATGATAGACCTTGCTACCCAATCCTTAAAACCCACCTTGTTGATGTTGCCTTTGATTTGCACCTTAAATGAGAATGTTTCTAGATCCGATTGAATCACCTTAGGACGTTGCCTAGAAACCACACCTTGAATGATGATATCTCCTCAGAACTTCAAGATCCACATCCTATCCTTGCAAGTAATGGATGGACCATTTTTTTATTTAATCTTTTTATTTGGAGTTGAAAGTTGTCGAAAATTCATTTTTCTTTTTTTGTTTCTGCCATGAAAAGTTAGGAGAGAGAAAGAGAAAGAATGAATTGTCCGTACACGATGAATTAGAGTATATGTTTTATTTGAAAGAATGAAACCTTTTCCATTCATTTATTGAAACTTTTCCATTCTTTAATTAATACCCTTGATTGTTTCTCTCTCTCCAATCCTTTCATTACGTGTATGTCATCAAGTGACATAAAATTTCCACAAACCATTTCATCAAATGACATAAAATTTCCATAAACCATTCATCAAATGGCATGAAATTTTCATAAATCATTTTATGCAGTTATCTTTAAATTACATCGATATTGTATATCAATGTGCCCAAATATAACTTTTATAAATGCATTAAAATAATTTAAAAAACTTCCGAACATAAAATAAATAAAAATAATTAATATTTCTCAAATATTAATTTAATCAATTTAAAACATTTTATAAATTAATTAAATCATGTGGGTTTTCAAAGAATTCATCATTACGGTTGTGCGACTCATAGGTGTAAATCAGTCAGCGATTAATATCAGACTATTTGAATATTAACTTTAATACGTCACTTAGCAGGTGGTGTGAAATTTTGGCAGAATTTATCGCTTATGCATCTTTTAGTAAAATTCAATTTACTTATTATAAGCAATACCTAATGGTGATATTTATTTACATCAATTCTCTTCATCAAAACTATATCACTTTGGATTTATGGAATTTGGTAATGGTTAAACTTCCAATATCGTCAACATTCAACTTTATAGTCCAAACAAAAAGTCCTTGGTTCAATAATAACAATTATTATTAACCGAAATGCTCGTAGAGACTTTGACTTTGAGTTGACTTCAGTTGACCATGATATGAACTTCGTATAACTGAGGAGACAAATCCTCTCTTGAATATTATTTCACTTCCAATGCTTCCAGTCGACCCAACTATAGTTGTTTGATGGATGTTGTGCCATGATTTAACTATAATCAAAGCAGAGCTTCTATATTAAAGATCAATAATATTCTCAAGTCGAGAGAGCTGTGTAAATTGGTCATATCATATCCTCTGTTTGACCTTAATTATATTAATTATCATAAAATAGTGAGTCATTCCATAGTTATCCAATAACTATCCGTATGTTACTCTTTGGTGCCCCCAGGAGTCATGAGTGATACACCGTCCAGTATATGGAGAGCGTTACGTACTCTAGTTTCAACAGATACATTGATATCAAGTCTTAATGCATCTTGATTAGGAACATTTAAAATAGTATATTTGTTTCATTGTGATTAGTTACTCACAGTAACAAAACTTTGTAACTACTATCACAAAACATACCATTTGTGGATTTTCTATTAAATAACTTTTAATTCAATTGATTAATTAATATAACCACACTATGTCAAGTATATAATAGAAAGCAGATACCTTTATTTCCAACAAGATCGGTCAACGAGTTAGATATATATATATATATATATATATATATATATATATATATTACATAATTGCCTCTAGGGCATACCCGTAACTTTATCGGTACCTACTCCCAATGATATCCTCGAGTAATAGTCCACTAAAGTAAAGCAATCATAACATCCATCAAATAAGATTCACTATCACTGTGACGACCCGGCTTCCTATGCCCAGAAAGACGTTTCGTCTTGAAGAAAGAAAGGGATGAGAAAATAGAAAAGATAGAGAAGAAAGAACAACAACATCAGAATCTCACAGTGGAACGAATAAATTATAATAATCACATAAGTATTTACATAATATACAACATCAATCAGTGTTATACAAACAATACATCACATACTAGATAGTTATAAACACCTGTCTAGTTAATACAATATAACACAATCAACTCAATCAATACGACTCAGAGATACCAACACAGCGGAACTATATATATACATCTACAACGCTGAAGCCTCCTGCTCCATTGCTCCTCCAGAATTCGTCAAAGCTAACCTGAATCCCTTGGCTACCCGTAAAAATTTGGGTACCCGAGAGTTTATGAACAACAAAAATAAAATCCGGGTCAGACATGGGTCTGGTATGAGTAACAGGTTAAAGTTGCTTAACTTTGAAAATCTTTTGAAAACAAAAGGTATCACGTAAGACTCCCCACAAATAAACATGGGTAAGTTTTTACCTTACGCTAACCAAAACATTTGATAGAAAATTCTGTGATATTATAATAGGTCTAGGGTTTTCAAGTAAATAGAAAATAGCCGAAATTGTTACATTCATTAAATTCCAGCTACTAGCCACAAAAGTGGGTAATACAATCAAAACCGTTGGCACTTATTGGATTGTGGATTCCATACAATGGCAGGGCTACTAGGGTACCGCCCGTCACAGTATGTGGCCTAGATCAACGTACCGAGGATTACTCCCGACCCCCTGCAACACAAGGCCGGAACCATTCCTTACTGAACAGTCCCGAACAAGATAAACCCCGTAGTTGTTTGCAACCAACTGCCCACACAGCCGAAAATAAAGGGACATCTAGACAGGGGAATATCCTTGTCCTGCTTGGGCATGACCCACCTAACCTTGCTGCACCTCCCCTGTTTTAGCCATTCCCGGTTGATGAGGCTTGAGGTTATGATTACCTTTAGAGAACATATTTCTTAGAATGCTCATCGTCCACCTGATGATGTGTTGAAAGCATTCAATCCATACAAGTTCGTTCCGGGTTCGAACGAAACCGAAGGCATTATCTCGTTACACTCATTTTGGAATCACCCTCAGAGTTAACGACGATAACTCTTGCATTCTGAGTCTTCATCTTCACTTCAGATTCATGACCTATCGTAAATTTGGAATCGATGTGGTTTTCGGATGTTCCAAATAAGGAAACCCGATCCCGGTCTCATCAAAATCCAAAACGTGTCTTTTAAGGCCAAGTTGTCTATTTAGTCTTAACAGTTTAATTCAATATAATCAATACACACAGATAGATAATTCATAACATTACTATAGATAATCACATCATCATCACATAAAGATAATCAATATTATCATCCAAACAGATAATTAAATATTATCATACTTAACTATGCATCCATATCACATAGATATTACTCATGTCATATCTGTATTCACAATCATCAAATGAAATATTAATATCATTCATCCATAAGCAATGATTTATAATCATACCATTTGTAATTAATTTAAAATGAATTAAATTAACTACTTCAATCTCTAATTAAGTTAAAATAACTGAAATTAATTACTTCATCTATAAATCCTGCTTATACGATCATTAATTAATTATAAATCAAATCAATTAATTAATCTCTAGATATTCATCTTGATTAACACCTTTGATTAATCATTTCCTAATTACAATAGGTAATTAGTCTTTAATTAATTCACAAATTAATTATCCTAAATCATTTATAGTAATTATCACTAAATTACTTCATTTATAATTGATTTATTACATCATATTATTAAGTATTTCTTAATTAACCAATTCTTAATTTATATCAATAATTATATTAACTAATGATCTCTAATTTAGATTTAAATTAGATTACTTTGGTTAAATTAATTACATTAAGTAATTAATCTTTAATTAAACACAATTATCAATCGCCTTCGATTAATATCAACCAGTAATTAACTACCCTTAATTACTCATATAATTAAATTAATTATCCCATAATTAATTATCTCCACTAGTTAATCCCAAGATTAATTATAAGAGTAATTATCCAAATTACTTTACCAACACTTCATTTTTCATTAATTACATTCAGTAATTAACATTAATTACTTTCTTAAGTAATTATGCTCCATTGCATACACTAAGTAATTACACTTATCAATTATCAATGATTTTCTTAAATTAATTAAACTAAATTAATTAACTTAAATTAATCATTTTATCAAAATTAATTACAATAAGTAATTAATCCCTTAATTACTTTTATCAAGTAATTACACTAAACCATTTACAATAGATTACCTAATTAATCTGATTAATTCCAAAATTAATCACATTAATTAATTAATAATCCTTAGTTAATTATCTTCATTAACTAATAACATTACTTAAATTACTTTCTTAATTAATTTCCAATTATAAATTGATCTAAACTATTAATACATAAGTCATTTCTTAATTAACCTATTATTATTACGATAATTTATTTCTTTATTAATGACTCTATCAATATTACATTTTAAATTTAAATTCAAATATCATTTGAATTTAAGATTCAAAATGACTATAATTTAAATTCAATTTAAAATCCTTTAAATAAATATAAATAACATTTATTATTTACATATATGAACTTGTATAAGAAAATCTTTTAAATTAAATTACTTGAATCTTAATTTAAAATTAAATTCCTAAAATACATTTATATTTTAACTTGCAATTTCAAGTTAAACAATTTTATTTAACTTCCATTTCAAAGAATTTTGTAAAAATCCATTTCAAATATTTAATTGCAGACAAATTCTTTTTAAAACGAACTATTTGAATTTATCCTTGATTTATACATTTAGATTTTAAAATTGATTTATATTTTCAGATTTTGAAGTCATTAGTTTAACTTGAATTTTAAAACTTGGTTTTAACTTGCTTTGAAAAACTAGATTTTTAATTCTTGATTTAAAAATCCAAATTCGTTTCTAAAAACTTAGATTCAAAAGTTCACTTGGATCTATATTTTGAACTTTTAATTTTCAAACACAATTTAAGTTTGATTCAGATTTTAACTTAAATTTAAAATCTGAAACTGTCAGGTTGTATACCTGACAGGAAACCCATATTTAATTGTTTTAAACTTTATTTTTTTATTTAAATTTGAATTCAAAAGTAAACTAGAATTTGAACTTAAACTGGGTTTTTACATGTTTAAATTTATTATTTATTTTAGGTTTCATTAAATTTTAGAACAAAACTCTGTTTCCAGGCTTTTACAAAACCTGAAACAATACTACACAAACCCCCCTTTAATTGACTTCGGGTCCTCCCCTTGCCTTACTTCGAGTCACGTACTCGAGTTACTCGAGTTCTTCCCTAACCAAAAACCTGCACACAGAAACAACTACCCAGCCTTCAACGGCGCGGTGCACGTGCACCATGGCCCCAACCAACGCCGGACACCCTCTGGAATTCCAACACGTCGCCGACTACTTCCAGACAACGTCACGACCACCCAAAATTCATCACCACGCCCAAATCAAAAATGAGCAGTTCAAAGCAAAACCTGGAAACACATTTCCTTCCCTTCCCAAACCTGAAAACTTCACCGTTCTCCCAATGCCGATCATCGGAACGCCATTGCCTCCGGCTACAACCTCGACCATGTCCCCTCTTCCGATCCCCATAAGCGCGTCGAACTCGGTCACCAATTCAAGGCATACGCGACCCAAAACCGAAATAAGGTAAAATTAGGTTTACAGAAAATATTTCGTCGCCGTCGCCACGACGCCAAACTGCACCACCTAACACCAATTTTCCCATCACCGCGGTAAGCTCCTCCATCATCAAACAGATCCCCGACCACCCAGATACAGTGATCACCCCAAAAATTTCCAAAAAGCATTTTTAGTTCATCCTAGTACTGGCCCTCAATTCCCAAGTTAAAAATTATGATTTTGTTGTTAAAAATCATGTTATAGTTTTTGTTTTCACCTTAATATACTGAATTCATAATGTACAAAGTTTGAGTTTTTCACTTTTGTTTATTATACACTGTTATTTCCATATTTCAGAAACACTCAAGCTTGACATTTAGCTTAATTAATATTTAAACATTAGTCCATAACAAATCAAACAACTTTGTTTGAAATCCAAATTCTAACAACAATTGATTAAATAGAAAATGCATTTAAATCCTAGAACAGAAAACTGGAAAAAACTAAGTACAGAGAACATTCATATGGTAATAGACAGGCATACATCAGATTGCTTCACATGTATACATACTACAATGTTTACCACAGAAATAACAAGCAACCATATTTAATCTTAAGTTTGAAAAAAATGATGTTACTCACAGAAATTTGAAGAACAGAGCCTTCTTTTGTTTGAAACAACTTGAACTTTAAAAACTGGAAATGTTTTACTTGATTTTCCTTTGATTCTTCTTGCTTTCTTCAGTTGTAATATTACTTTGGTTTGTATAGATGAAAATGTTTGTTATTACTTCTTTGCTTCAGGTTTAATATGTTATGAACGAACTAAAAATAATAATATGTATATAAGGAAGTTCAGGGGAAGGTGATAACTGGGTTATGCATATGCTAGTACAATTAGGCTCTTGTTTGTATCAGGCAAGATATTTTAATTAGGGGCTGAGTTGATCTTTAAAACAGTTCGAAATGATTTTGTAACTTGCTAAGAAATGAAGCATTTATTGCCAATGTACTTTATGTCTCTACTAATCCTCATTTTTATGCTTAGATATTTTTCTTTGTTTATATTTGTTTTACTTTGCATCTCTAAGTAGTACAGGCTACACACCTATTCTACTTACCTGGCAACTTTATTTATTTGATCTTTTTATACAAGGCCTGCAAATTTTCGTACTACAACACCTTGCTTAACATTTCTTACAAGTTGACTGCACTTTCCTATGCCTGCATCATATTATTAAGTATTTCTTACTTTATTTTGTTTTATACTTGATGTTTATACATGTCAGAATCTTAATCTTACAAGCTACTAACATTTTATTTTATTTTGTTTAATTGCCAACATAACTATTGTATAGACATGATTACATGTTTCTTTTTCTTATTTTATTTTACATGTTTTGCTTATATACTTACTTGATTTGTTCTTGTATTCAAAACAGTTACAAGTTACATACAAATGTTTTCACTCGCCTGGGGATGCTTACATCCTATATACATAGTTGTTTTATTTTTCTTGTTTAAATATTTTATAAAATTTATTTCATCTTAGACATTCTTGAAAAAAATTATTTTATATCCAAATCATAGCTTCATATGTATATGTATTTAGACTTATGTTTAATATGTATAATTTTTTTTTAAATATTCTTGAAAGACTATTTTTTTTTAAATCTTTCAAATTATAGCTTCCCCCAAAATACACATACATGTATTTAAATAATTTTCCAATAACCATTTCTCTTTGTATTGAAATCCATTTGTAAAAATATTACATTATTTAGATTGTTTTAAAATAACTAGTTATTAAATCAAAATAATGAAACTACCACTACCTAAATATATTACTAATTTTATTAACCACATTTAAAATCAAAACAACCTTTGTTAAGTTTAAATTTAAGTTAAAATCATTTAAAAAAATTTTAATCTTATCTTGAGTATGTTTAAACCATATTTTATCAAACTATACTAAAAAGAAAATAAACAATCATTTTATTTAAATTTAAACCTAGACTAGAATTTACTTTTAAACAAATTAAATTTATCTTGAGTATTTTTAAAATCATATTATTATTTATTCAATATTAAATTCCCAAATTATCAAAAATAATAGAATTAGAAAACAAAACTCATCTATTTATGATATATACTAATATATACATATATACATTATAAGTAGAAACAATTTAAATTAGCTTCTAAAAGATAAATTATCGGTTAAATATTTATTTAAACAAAGATTATTAAATCAATCAAAATATTATTAACAAATATTATCAAATCAATTTAATTTTTAATGTAGATTATTAAATTGATATTGCCCTAAATTTCCGGGATATCACATTCCTCCACCCTTAAAAGAATTTCGTCCCCGAAATTTAAAACAAAGGTAATTTAATAATCTAATTAAAGATTTGAATTTTAAACACAAGCATATATCAACCATAAGCTAACAATCATTACAACCAATTTATCCAAACAAACAAATCTAACTATCCAGATAAGATTCCGGATAGAAATTTCCTCGAGTTTCCCCAAGTATAAATACCGGGTTACTCGCTCTATAGAATCCAAACAAACAATACTACTAAGCTACAGAACTTCTACTCATCTAGATTTACAAAACAAGTCAGGGTATCAGACTATAGACAAGTCTGAATCAACAACCAAAACTCCTTGAACTGCTGATTCTACAACCAGAGATAAATCTTACACGTACTCCCTCAGAGATACGTGAAACACAACGAATTCCAGTTATCCAAACTAGCAATTCGATCCTGAAGACTAAACACTTATCCAACATCAAATCTCCCACTACAGAATCCAAATTCCTTCGTCTCTTATCCACAAAACTCTCTGACGATCCTGAGCTGCCTACATCTTCCCTGATCAGCTCAACTCTTGCCGACGTTCCTAGGAAATCAACTCGACCAAAAACAATCCAACAAAATGATCTTTCCAAGATCAACTCAAAACTCTGAACACACTCTAACCCAAAATCAGAAGGCTGATCTCACTTCTCTTATCCGGAAAAGATACAATAGGTGCACCCCAAACTTGCCTCAGATTCAGAGAAATCTCCTGTAGAACTCTCCAATCCAAACATTGCAACATCCAATTGCTTCCAAACTAAAACAGCTACCACCATGCTTCCACTGCGCAACTCTGATAGATGAAAATGCTGAAGTCGAACACAGACTGGACAACACATTCCAAAATAAAACACAAAAGTTTCCCCCAAAATCTGAGCTATCCAACTCGATAACCACCCAATTATTAATCTGATCCATCAGTACCATTCCTGGAAATCCAGTCGATACCAAACTCAATCTCCAAATGCTGACAAAACTCCAACTTCAGAAAGACATCCAGAAAAATCTTTGAAACATAAGAGAACACTCAAACTATCGCAAGTCGCTTTTGCGATCAATCCAGCCAAATTCCAGAGATAATGCTTTCTCTTTACAAATCAGAACAGCTTAAGCTTATGTGGCCAGTCCATCAAAGAAATGGAACTACTCTGCATCTTCTAAACTCCACTGCTTCTGAAGTTACCCCAAAAAAAACTGCTAAGCCAGAAGACTTCCTAATCCAAAGCTCTTCGAGAAACTCGGACCTCAAAGCAAGCAGGAATACCTAACTAAACACAGCCACAACTGAAACAGACACTCTTCGTTAACTTGTCCCAAAGAAACATCTTCGGAGACATCATAGTCACTGTGTCTCATCACACAGCTACTATACCTTGATGTATCAAGATATCGTGACTTGCTTCTGCCCAACCGACAGATCAAAACTCTAGCTCAACCAAACTACACTTCAAAATGAACTTCGAACCTTAACAGGTTTCCTTCAGAGATCAATGAAATCCTTACACCACTCAAAGCTCACTCGAGACGGTATTAGGTCTACAGTCTCGACAGATACTTCTAACCTCAAACATTCAAACTCCAACCATTGGTAGTTGTGTTACACAAACCACTACCCAATCTACCCTTATAACTTATATTGGAAAACCCGAACAGGTAACCCAACAATAGGTAGAAATATATATATATATATATATATATATATATATATCAAAATTACAAATACGCTCTCTCAGGAAAGAAAACACTCAAGAGCCTAGGTATTCACTCCACCTAGCGCTCTGATACCAACTGTGACAACCCGGCTTCCTATGCCCAGAAAGACGTTTCGTCTTGAAGAAAGAAAGGGATGAGAAAATAGAAAAGATAGAGAAGAAAGAACAACAACATCAGAATCTCACAGCGGAACGAATAAATTATAATAATCACATAAGTATTTACATAATATACAACATCAATCGGTGTTATACAGACAATACATCACATACTAGACAGTTATAAACACCTGTCTAGTTAATACAACATAACACAATCAACTCGATCAATACGACTCAGAGATACCAACACAGCGGAACTATATATATACATCTACAACGCTGAAGCCTCCTGCTCCATTGCTCCTCCAGAATTCGTCAAAGCTAACCTGAATCCCTTGGCTACCCGTAAAAATTTGGGTACCCAAGAGTTTATGAGCAACAAAAATAAACTCCGGGTCAGACATGGGTCTGGTATGAGTAACAGGTTAAAGTTGCTTAACTTTGAAATCTTTTGAAAACAAAAGGTATCACGTAAGACTCACCACAAATAAACATGGGTAAGTTTTTACCTTACGCTAACGAAAACATTTGATAGGAAATTCTATGATATTATAATAGGTCCAGGGTTTTCAAGTAAATAGAAAATAGCCGAAATTGTTACATTCATTAAATTCCAGCTACTAGCCATAAAAGTGGGTAATACAATCAAAACCGTTGGCACTTATTGGATTGTGGATTCCATACAATGGCAGGGCTACTGGGGTACCGCCCGTCACAGTACGTGGCCTAGATCAACGTACCGAGGATCACTCCCGACCCCCTGCAACACAAGGCCGGAACCATTCCTTACTGAACAGTCCCGAACAAGATAAACCCCGCAGTTGTTTGCAACCAACTGCCCACACAGCCGAAAATAAAGGGACATCTAAACAGGGGAATATCCTTGTCCTGCTTGGGCATGACCCACCTAACCTTGCTGCACCTCCCCTGTTTTAGCCATTCCCAGTTGATGAGGCTTGAGGTTACGATTACCTTTAGAGAACATATTTCTTAGAATGCTCATCGTCCATCTGACGATGTGTTGAAAGCATTCAATCCATACAAGTTCGTTCCGGGTTCGAACGAAACCGAAGGCATTATCTCGTTACACTCATTTTGGAATCACCCTTAGAGTTAACGACGATAACCCTTGCATTCTGAGTCTTCATCTTCACTTCAGATTCACGACCTATCGTAAATTTGGAATCGATGTGGTTTTCGGATGTTCCAAATAAGGAAACCCGATCTCGGTCTCATCGAAATCCAAAACGTGTCTTTTAAGGCCAAGTTGTCTATTTAGTCTTAACAGTTTAATTCAATATAATCAATACACACAGATAGATAATTCATAACATCACAATAGATAATCACATCATCATGACATACAGATAATCAATATTATCATCCAAACAGATAATTAAATATTATCATACTTAACTATGCATCCATATCACATAGATATTACTCATGTCATATCTGTATTCACAATCATCAAATGAAATATTAATATCATTCATCCATAAGCAATGATTTATAATCATACCATTTGTAATTAATTTAAAATGAATTAAATTAACTACTTCAATCTCTAATTAAGTTAAAATAACTAAAATTAATTACTTCATCTATAAATCCTGCTTATACGATCATTAATTAATTATAAATCAAATTAATTAATTAATCTCTAGATATTCATCTTGATTAACACCTTTGATTAATCATTTATTACAATAGGTAATTAGTCTTTAATTAATTCACAAATTAATTATCCTAAATCATTTATAGTAATTATCATTAAATTACTTCATTTATAATTGATTTATTACATCATATTATTAAGTATTTCTTAATTAACCAATTTTTAATTTATATAATTATATATATTAATTAATGATCTCTAATTTAGATTTAAATTAGATTACTTTGGTTAAATTAATTACATTAAGTAATTAATCTTTAATTGAACACAATTATCAATCGCCTTCGATTAATATCAACCAGTAATTAACTACCCTTAATTACTCATATAATTAAATTAATTATCCCATAATTAATTATCTCCACTAATTAATCCCAAGATTAATTATAAAAGTAATTATCCAAATTACTTTACCAACACTTCATTTTTCATTAATTACATTCAGTAATTAACATTAATTACTTTCTTAAGTAATTATGCTCCATTGCATACACTAAGTAATTACACTTATCAATTATCAATGATTTTCTTAAATTAATTAAACTAAATTAATTAACTTAAATTAATCATTTTATCAAAATTAATTACAATAATTAATTAATCCCTTAATTACCTTTATCAAGTAATTACACTGAACCGTTTACAATAGATTATCTAATTAATCTGACTAATTACCAAAATTAATCACATTAATTAATTAATTTATAATCCTTAGTTCATTATCTTCATTAACTAATAACATTACTTAAATTACTTTCTTAATTAATTTCCAATTATAAATTGATCTAAACTATTAATACATAAGTCATTTCTTAATTAACCTATTAT
This sequence comes from Allium cepa, assembly GCA_030765085.1. Taxonomy (NCBI): domain Eukaryota; kingdom Viridiplantae; phylum Streptophyta; class Magnoliopsida; order Asparagales; family Amaryllidaceae; genus Allium; species Allium cepa. The sequence goes on along the minus strand of CM060945.1, from coordinate 991,529,167 downwards.
TCTTACGATAATTTATTTCTTTATTAATGACTCTATCAACATTACATTTTAAATTTAAATTCAAATATCATTTGAATTTAAGATTCAAAATGACTATAATTTAAATTCAATTTAAAATCCTTTAAATAAATGTAAATAACATTTATTATTTACATATATGAACTTGTATAAGAAAATCTTTTAAATTAAATTACTTGAATCTTAATTTAAATTTAAATTCCCAAAATACATTTATATTTTAACTTGCAATTTCAAGTTAAACAATTTTATTTAACTTCCATTTCAAAGAACTTTGTAAAAACCCATTTCAAATATTTAATTGCAGACAAATTCTTTTTAAAATGAACTATTTGAATTTATCCTTGATTTATACATTTAGATTTTAAAACTGATTTATATTTTCAGATTTTGAAGTCATTAGTTTAACTTGAATTTTAAAACTTGGTTTTAACTTGCTTTGAAAACTAGTTTTTTAATTCTTGATTTAAAAATCCAAATTCGTTTCTAAAAACTTAGATTCAAAAGTTCACTTGGATCTATATTTTGAACTTTTAATTTTCAAACACAATTTAAGTTTGATTCAGATTTTAACTTAAATTTAAAATCTGAAACTGTCAGGTTGTAAACCTGACAGGAAACCCATATTTAATTATTTTAAACTTTATTTTTTTATTTAAATTTGAATTCAAAAGTAAACTAGAATTCGAACTTAAACTGGGTTTTTACATGTTTAAATTTATTATTTACTTTAGGTTTCATTAAATTTTAGAACAAAACTCTGTTTCCAGGCTTTTACAAAACCTGAAACAATACTACCCAAACCCTCCTTTCATTGACTTCGGATCCTCCCCTTGCCTTACTTCGAGTCACGTACTCGAGTTACTCAAGTTCTTCCCTAACCAAAAACCTGCACACAGAAACAACTACCTAGCCTTCAACGGCACGGTGCACGTGCACCGTGGCCCCAACCAACGCCGGCCACCCTTTGGCACTCCAACACGTCGCCGACTACTTCCAGACAACGTCACGACCACCCAAGATCCATCACCACGACCAAATAAAAAATGAGCAGTTCAAAGCAAAACCTGGAAACACATTTCCTTCCCTTCCCAAACCTGAAAACTTCACTGTCCTCCCAATGCTGATCATCGGAACGCCATTGCCTCCGGCTACAACCTCGACCATGTCCCCTCTTCCGATCCCCATAAGCGCGTCGAACTCGGTCACCAATTCAAGGCATACGCGATCCAAAACCGAAACAAGGTAAAATTAGGTTTACAAAAAATATTTCGTCGCCGTCGCCACCACGCCAAACTGCACCACCTACCACCAATTTTCCCATCACCGCGGTAAGCTCCTCCATCATCAAACAGAGTCCCGACCACCCAGATACAGTGATCACCCCAAAAATTTCCAAAAAGCATTTTTAGTTCATCCTAGTACTGCCCCTCAATTCCCAAGTTAAAAATTATGATTTTGTTGTTAAAAATCATGTTATAGTTTTTGTTTTCACCTTAATATACTGAATTCATAATGTACAAAGTTTGAGTTTTTCACTTTTGTTTATTATACACTGTTATTTCCATATTTCAGAAACACTCAAGCTTGACATTTAGCTTAATTAAGTTTTAAACATTAGTCCATAACAAATCAAACAACTTTGTTTGAATCCAAATTCTAACAACAATTGATTAAAGAGAAAATGCATTTAAATCCTAGAACAGGAAACTGGAAAAAACTAAGTACAGAGAACATTCATATGGTAATAGACAGGCATTCATCAGATTGCTTCACATGTATACATACTACAATGTTTACCACAGAAATAACAAGCAACCATATTTAATCTTAAGTTTGAAAAAAATGATGTTACTCACAGAAATTTGAAGAACAGAGCCTTCTTTTGTTTGAAACAACTTGAACTTTAAAAACTGGAAATGTTTTACTTGATTTTCCTTTGATTCTTCTTGCTTTCTTCAGTTGTAATATTACTTTGGTTTGTATAGATGAAAATGTTTGTTATTACTTCTTTGCTTCAGGTTTAATATGTTATGAACGAACTAAAAATAATAATATGTATATAAGGAAGTTCAGGGGAAGGTGATAACTGGGTTATGCATATGCTAGTACAATTAGGCTCTTGTTTGTATCAGGCAAGATATTTTAATTAGGGGCTGAGTTGATCTTTAAAACAGTTCGAAATGATTTTGTAACTTGCTAAGAAATGAAGCATTTATTGCCAATGTACTTTATGTCTCTACTAATCCTCATTTTTATGCTTAGATATTTTTCTTTGTTTATATTTGTTTTACTTTGCATCTCTAAGTATTACAGGCTACACACCTATTCTACTTACCTGGCAACTTTATTTATTTGATCTTTTTATACAAGGCCTGCAAATTTTCGTACTACAACACCTTGCTTAACATTTCTTACAAGTTGACTGCACTTTCCTATGCCTGCATCATATTATTAAGTATTTCTTACTTTATTTTGTTTTATACTTGATGTTTATACATGTCAGAATCTTAATCTTACAAGCTACTAACATTTTATTTTATTTTGTTTAATTGCCAACATAACTATTGTATAGACATGATTACATGTTTCTTTTTCTTATTTTATTTTACATGTTTTGCTTATATACTTACCTGATTTGTTCTTGTATTCAAAACAGTTACAAGTTACATACAAATGTTTTCACTTGCCTGGGGATGCTTACATCCTATATACATAGCTGTTTTATTTTGCTTGTTTAAATATTTTATAAAATTTACTTCATCTTAGACATTCTTGAAAAAAATTATTTTATATCCAAATCATAGCTTCATATGTATATGTATTTAAACTTATGTTTAATATGTATTTTTTTTAAATATTCTTGAAAGACTATTTTTTTTTAAATCTTTCAAATTATAGCTTCCCCCAAAATACACATACATGTATTTAAATAATTTTCCAATAACCATTTCTATTTGTATTGAAATCCATTTGTAAAAACATTACATTATTTAGATTGTTTTAAAATAACTAGTTATTAAATTAAAATAATGAAATTACCACTACCTAAATATATTACTAATTTTATTAACCACATTTAAAATCAAAACAACCTTTGTTAAGTTTAAATTTAAGTTAAAATCATTTAAACAAATTTTAATCTTATCTTGAGTATCTTTAAACCATATTTTATCAAACTATACTAAAAAGAAAATAAACAATCTTTTTATTTAAATTTAAACCTAGACTAGAATTTATTTTTAAACAAATTAAATTTATCTTGAGTATTTTTAAAATCATATTATTATTTATTCAATATTAAATTCCCAAATTATCAAAAATAATAGAATTAGAAAACAAAACTTATCTATCTATGATATATACTAATATATACATATATACATTATAAATAGAAACAATTTAAATTAGCTTCTAAAAGATAAATTATCGGTTAAATATTTATTTAAACGAAGATTATTAAATCAATTCAAATATTATTAACAAATATTATCAAATCAATTTAATTTTTAATGTAGATTATTAAATTGATATTCCCCCAAATTTCCGGGATATCACAATCACCCATCCTTGTGCTCTGAAATATGATAACTCATAAGGCCTCCTTGTTGTCAGAGACTAATGGAAATCCCAGTACTCTGTTGTACTCTCGTATCTTGCAACCCAAAGCTGATATGTGTCTCATAGCCCAAAGCTGGACACTGGACCCAAAGCCACAGGTCTAGGGTTTACAGATCCTCACTACTAATCCATGGGTGCCCCCACTTATAGTACCCCTACTTTGAGTACAACAAAAAACACTCCAAGCATCAATTATTAGCACATACTTCTGGGCCCACCTTTGCTCCATTTGGATACCAAGCCCTTCTTTCCCAATCCAGTTTCCATTAGTCATGAGGAACCCATCCACATTCCCCGATCCTAAGGCTCACTCTTTACGAGCCGCCATCATCGGAATCTACTCCCAACGCGAGCCAACATCCAAAGATTCTAGCTTTTCATCATGTTGTTACATCGTTATCCAACTTGATACGAACGAGCCAACACTTTTAATATAACCTACAAAGCATCCTCTACCTGCGCTAAAAATTTCACATCAATCCCATACAGCGCGATAACTCGGTATTGAGTTATAGTTAGAACTCGATGTTGAGTTATACTCTTAGCCATTAGCTGCCTTCTTTTCCATCCCTCTAGTATTCTTCTCCAAGTGCTTTAGAACCTAACCCATACATCCTAGATAACTCAGTCCTAATCCAAAGCTCCATCTTCAAGTTCTAGAGATAACTAAATAGTGCCCTCAACCCTTAGCCAAATCTCTTGCATCTTAGCTACAGATTACCTCATCTAGGCATGCTCTATCCATCCATGATGACCGCCGACTCATAGCCTTCACCATTATAACTTATCACCAATTCATCCCTATGAGTTGGCATCGAGTCTTCCCCTTAAATCCACTTGAGGTGTGAGTTTCCCTAAAGGCTCCTAGTAAGGTTTAGAGTTTCACCTCCAAGTTCCATCCTATTCCGATAAAAATTTTCTCCGATTTGCCCAATTCACCAAATTATCTTCCTATGCATCCAATACATTAACAAACAATATCAAAGCACAACATACAAACATAGAATAACATGCATTCACATCCAATCACATAGGAAATACATGTAATTATAATAATATAATAATTATTAATCCAATTCTACAAAATCAATGAACATATGGGTATAAATAAGATGAATCATAAGGCAATTCTAAATAATCATGTTATATGTCATTGATTTAGGCCTTAGCATATGTTAACATGTTATTAAAGTTAGAAAAGGATTTTTATATCAAAAACCATGTTAAAACCTATAATTTTACCATATAGATATGCGTAGAATAGTGAGAAGTCATAAACCATTCACCAATTACCAAATTCTACAAAATCGAATGTGGATCCAATCTAGACAACAATGAAAACACTTCTAATCAGTTAATTAGATGGTCTTTAGCTTCTAATCGAAGATCTAATCATTAATCAACAATCAATTTTGATTTAGAGATAAATTTGGATGAATTAGGATGGATTTAGGAATAATTAGGAAAAGGCCTAATTTGGAATGAGAAGAAAAAGTTCTAATTTAACTCATATAGCCCCTATTTATAACAATATCTAATTAGTGTAATGGACCAACTAATGGGTTTAACTAATTACACGCTAATTCTGGCCAGCAGGCCATGTTAAAACTTAAAACAGACATAACTTCCTAACCGTAAGTCCGTTTTTCTATAATAATTACTCTACATAATGGGAATCCTAAAGTAATTGAACTGGTTTGAGACCCTAATTAACTCCTATCAAAAGTTATATTCCAAAAAATATTTTCAAGGTCAAAATAGTCACATAGAAATTTGAAAAAAAATCATATGTGTGTAAAATGTCCCTAAGAGTCATATACCAAAATTATAGAATCGTACGACCTTATACAAACAAAATAATAATATTTTATGATCCTTCGATACAGAAAATACGAGCACAACTGAGGCAACAACATAATAATTTAGAAAGAAAAGGCAGCGGATTAGATTTATGAAAGAGGGGATGACCTAGAGTTTTTCTAATTAAAGACAATGAATTTTTTTGGATTTTTTAGGCTTTCCTTAAATTTGATGGTTAGGAATGTAACTATTGTAGGCATGTCTTTTTGTTAGCACTCAAATGTAATTATTTTATGGTTAGAAAGTTTCATTATTGGATTTTTTGGGTTTTCCTTAAATTTGACTAATATATGGTTATCAGAAGTAGTTCTTTTTTAATTGTGCTGGTGAGCTTACATTATACTCAACTACAGATCTAGTTGAAATACAAATATGAGATTATAACTGTAAATATACAAATGTGTTTTATTTTTTAGTGCATTTATATCTTGAAAATTTTTGAGTAAGTAAAATAACGCGGAACGTATTGGAATGGAATTTCCAGAGTGGACCCAAAATTTTTAACATTTCAAATAATCGGAACCGAACTAAAAATTGGTAGTTCGATACTTGATTTATACATAAGATAAGATCACAAATCAAGTATAAAATAGATTACCAAGCATATATCCAATTACATAGTGATGAAATTGTTGGATTTTGACGATACTATATGAAGAGAATTGATGGGGTTGGAAGTAGCTTGGTAACGGAGAAAATGGTTCGCAAATCGAAGCTTGAAGGGGGAAGTTATGGCGTAGGAGGTGGAGTGGTACTGGAGTGTCAAGAACAGACGTCTAAGGTTTTAGCAGCTTTCTTTTAGAGAGATATGTCAGACGTCTGTCACTTTGGTTATGATAGACGTTTGAAGCTTCGGCATACAAATTCCAAAGACTCATGACAGATGTCTAAGTCTTCGACGGTTTTATTCTAGATACTTTGGACATACGTCTATCACTTCGTGACATACGTCTATGGCAACTGCTTCGACCTGGGTTTGGTATGACGGTTTGTGATATTCGAGGAAGCAATTTTGGAATCTCGCCTAGGTTTCCTATTCTCCTATATAAGCTATTTTCTGGATCCATATTTGTATGCAACAAAAAAACGACTGTAAGGGTTTTAGCCTCCACTAATTAGGATTTATCAAAACCTAATTTTCTTCATTCTCTTCTCCACAAACCAATTTCTATTAGAATTTTGATCATTGTAATCAATCCCGTGTACTCTTCTCATCGATATCAATAAAAGCTCTCTTAAAGTGGATGTACGCTAACACAACATTAGTGGAACCACTATAAATCGTCGTGTGATTTATTTTTCGTTATTGCTTCGATTTTTATATTTCTTGTTTTGGGATTGTGATTGGATTTGAATTGGATGAGATTTAGATTAAGTTATTGATTGGTTATGTTTACACTTCTTAACATGATCTCGTCTTCCGCTGTGCTTTTGGGGTTTTGATTTGAGTGGTCTCGAGTTAGAATTCCATCACAACATTTGGTATCAGAGCATTGGTGTTGGTAGGTGGTTGTAGAAATGCCAAAATATGATAATACCTCAACTTGTTCCTCAATGGTTAATCCAAGTGTAATAGCGCCTTATGTACATGGCTCGTACGCAGCTTTGGGATCAGAATTGGTTATAGACAAGTGGAATGATGATAATGATTTTGAAAAATGGCAATGGAAGATGAAAAGTTTTTAAGGAGGAATCGGCTGCATCGAATAGTGGTTGACAAACAATTGTTGCCAACGGGCATCTCAGATGTTGAGAGAGAGGAAATGAAAGAGTGGGAATTCACTACACTTCAACTTGCTATGCGGAGAAATGTTATCTCCGAAATTAGTGGTGAGACTACCACTAAGGGTATTTGGGACAAGGTGGAGGAGTTGTATATGAAGAAGTCGCTAACTAATCGTTTGATATTATTGCGAACGTTCTTCATCTTTAAGATGAAGGAAGGTACTTCGCTAAAGGCGCACTTGAATACTTTTGATGATTTTCTAATGAAGATGAAGGCAGTGGATTTGAAGATTAAGGAAGAGTAAAAGGCAATGATACTGTTGTGTTCGTTGCCGAACCACTATATAAGTTTTTCAAATAGTTTGATCTATAGCCGGGATACATTGACTTTTGACGATGTTAATACAAGTGTTCTTAGTGAGAAGTTGTGGGATCAAATGAAGGAGTTAGGTGATGAAAGTAGTGGTGCTAGTAGTGGTCATCGTTTGTTTGTAGAGAATGAGAGATATGTAAAGGAGAACCGAGGGCATTATAAATCAAGAAACCCTAGTTGGGGAGGAAAGTCGAAGGAAAGAAAAGGCAAGTGGTATATTTGTAAGAAGCCCGGTCATAAGAAGTATGAGTGTCAGGACAAGGAGAAGAAAAAGAAGGAAGTAACATCTTCATCAGTAGCGATGGAGATTGGATTTGGTGAGGGAGACGCAGATGTGCTATCGGCGGTAGCATCAGATGTTTCGAGTAGCGAATGGATGCTCGATCCGAGAGCGTCTTATTACATGACACCAAATAGGAATTTTTTTTCATCTTATGTTGACAGAGAAGGAAATTCAATTGTTATGGGAAATGGTGCTATTTGTAAGTCAAAAGGCATTGGTTCCGTGCAAATTCGTATGATTGACGAAGTGGTTCGTACTCTCACTAATGTACACTATGTTCCAGGACTTTGGAAGTCTCTTATCTCTTTGGGGCGGCTGGATTCTTTAGGTTGCAAGATAACTGTTGAGAGTGATAGATTGTGGGTTTCGAAGGGTATGCTTGTGGTAATGAAGGGTGCTAGAACTCATGGTATTTATTTGCTTCAAGGAGTGACCGAAGAAGGTGAAACATGTGTAAGAGTTGATAGTTCTCGTGGCTTGGATGCGAATAGGTTGTGGCATTTGAGGTTAGGTCATGTCTCGAAGAGGAGTTTGGATATTCTTCGAAAGAGGGAGATGATCAATGGAGAGAGTTTCAACAAATTAGAGTTTTGCGAAGAATGTATCATGGGGAAGCAAATTAAAGTATCATTCAGTGAGGGAAAATATGATTCGAGAAGGGTTCTTGAATATGTTCACACGGATGTTTAGAGACCAACATTGGTAGCATCTTTGGGAGGATTTCGCTATTATATTTCTTTTATTGATGACTTTTCTCGGAAGGTATGGGTGTATGTAATGAAGGCCAAGTCGGAGGCATTTACAAAGTTCAAAGCACAGAAAGCTCTTCTTGAGAATGAGAATGACAAGTCTTTGAAGATCTTAAGGTCCGACAATGGCGGGGAGTATGTTTCCGGAGAATTCTAGGAGTTTTAAAAGCATCATGGTATTCGGAGATATTTTACTACACCGGGAGATCCGTAGTCAAATGGTATCGTGGAGAGGATGAATCATACTCTACTAGAGAAGGCTTTATGCTTGAGATTGACATGGGTTTAGCTAAGGGATTATGGGCCGAAGCTTTGTCAACCGTAGTGCATATTATTAATTCCATGCTCGGTTATTGGTAATATAATTCCGAAGGGAGTGTGGGAGTGAAAGAGCATTGACTTGAGTTATCTTTGTGTGTTTGATAGTCCGGTTTATATGCATGATCCGAAAAATGATAAGCTTGAACCTAGAGCTTTCAAGCTGATTTTTCTTGGTTATACGGATGGAGTAAAAGATTATCGGATTTTAAATCTAGAAACAAAGAAAGTAGCGAATTCTCATCATGTTACTTTGATGAGTCGGTATTGTTCAAGGAGAATAAAAGCTCATCGGATGTTCCGTACTTGGTTTATGGTGAATCAAAGGAGAAGGAAATTATTTCCATTTTTGTCCAAGGATTAGCAAGAGTAAAGTAGTTGGAGATGCTTGTGAGGAGGTGGCGTTTGATGTAACATCATATAGTCCATAAGATTCCTTTAGTAGTGTTGGTGATGTGCATGATTCTAAAGAAGATTCGGTTCAAGGTGGAGCCGAAGTAGGTTTGGGTGATGGTATTACTACCTGGGTTGGTCGTCGTGCAATAAGGCCACCCGATAGATATGGTGATTAGAACTATCTTACCTTTTGTGATAATTTGGACTATGCTCTTTACGTAGTCCAAGATGAGCTGATGGACCTTGATGACGTCATGGAGTTCAGTGACAACTCGAAGTGGATTTGTGCCATGGAGGAAGAGATGCAATCATTGTTGAAGAACCAAACTTGAGATTTGGTTCCACTTTCTAAAGGAAACCGTGCTATTTGATGCAAACAGATATATAAGGTGAAGGACGATGGAAGACACAAAGCTAGGCTAGTGGCTAAGGTATTTTCACAAAGGAATGGGAAGGAGTATGATGAGATATTCACACCGGTTGTATGGCATTCTTTTATCTGGATATTACTTTCTATAGTTGTTATTCACGACTTGGAGTTGGAGCAACTTGATGTGAAACCGCTTTCTTGCATGGTGACTTGGATGAAGACATCTACATGGAGCAGCATGAAGGTTTTGTTGTGGATGATAAGTCAAATTTGGTTTGCAAGCTAAAGAAATCACTATATGATTTGAAGTAATCACCTAGATAATGGTACAACAGATTTGATCATTTTATGCTTGAAAACGGATTTGCAGAAGCGTCATAGATGCTTGTGCATATTTCAAGAAGTTGAAAAATGATTTTTGGATGTATTTACTCTTGTATGTGGACGACATGCTCATTGCTTCTAAGGATAAGAACGAAATCAATGAGTTAAAACCGAGTTTGAAATCGGAGTTCGAAATGAAGGATATTGGAGAAACAAGAAAGATATTGGGCATGGAAATAGAAAGAGATCGAAAGCGTGTTGAGTTGAAACTAACTGAAAAGGAGTATGTAGAGAAAGTGCTTTGTTGGTTTAGCATGGAAAATGCAAAGGCATCAAATACACCTTTACCTTTGCATATGAAGCTTTCGAGTAAGGGATCATCTATTTTGGAGAAAGACAAGACTTATATGGCGAAGGTGTCATATGCTAGTGCGGTTGGAAGTTTGATGTATGCTATGGCGTGTACAAGGTCCGATATTACAAATGTCATCGGGATGGTTAGTCGGTATATGGCTAATCCGGAGAAATCGCATTGAAAGCTGTGAATCTTATATTGAGATACCTTAGAGGCACGTCATATGTTTTTTGCAGTAATGATGGGAAGAATTGTAGGTTGGTTGGTTATTGTGATTCGGACTACGCCGATGATAGGGATCGAAGAAAATCAACTTTCGGATATGTCTTCACACTTGGTGGTACAACCATAAGTTGGAGATCGAGATAGCAGACTGTAGTTGCTTTATCCACTACGGAGGCGGAATTGATAACTGCGGTGGAGACGGTAAAGGAGGTACTTTATTTGAGGTGATTGTTGTGTGACTTGGAATTCGAGCATGAAAGTGTTGATGTTTGATGTGATAACTAGAATGCTATTCATTTGGCGGAAAATTAGACATTTAGCTCACGAACTAAACATGTTGAAGTGATAGAGTCATTTTTAGTAGCCATGGATGAGGATAAGCAAGTATCTTTGGAAAGTGCACATCAAGGATAACCTGGTGGATATGTTCACTAAGGCATTGCCGGTTGGAAAGTTCGAGCATTGCTCGAACTTGATTCATTTGGAGAAGTGCTAGGTGCCACGGGGTGGTAAGGTTGAGGGAGGAGCTTGGTTGGAGATGAGGAAGAGTATCAGTGAGAGATTGATGTCCTATCTTCTTGGTGAGTGCTAGTTTACACTCCTTAGCACTTTACTCTTTGGTGAGACGGTTTAGGATTTGGATATTTTCAACACTTCATTAGCCGGTGGGGGCTTAGCCCGAGCTCGTATTGATGGAGTGCAATAGGCGGTGATTTTGCTGGTGCTCATTGGGAACGCATTCATGTTTGGTTGAAGGTAGAAGTTGTGATAGTTGGAGCTATTAGTTGTTGATGATGGTGTAGTACCATTGGAGTTGGAGATGAATATAGTGTCGATGTGGAGTGTTGAATTTTTTGCGACACTATATGGAGAGAATTGAAGCGGTTGGAAGTAGCTTGGTAACAGAGAAAACAGTTCGCAAATTGAAGCTCGAAAGAGGAAGTTATGGAGAAGAAGGTGGAGTAGTACTAGAGTGTCGGGAACAGACGTCTGTCATTATGAACAGACGTATGAGGTTTCAGCAGTTTTCTTCCAAAGAGCTAGGTCAGATGTCTTTCTTTTGACAGACGTCTGAAGCTTTAGCAAGACGTCTGAAGTTTCAGCAGACTTGTTCCAGAGATATAGGACAGACGTCTGAAATCTTGGTCAGACGTTTGAGTTTTCGGTAGTTCTATTCCAAAGACTTTAGACAGACATTTGTCACTTTGTGACAGACGTCTACGGCGACTGCTTCCTGTTTTTCGACCTGGGCATGGTATGAAGATCTGTGATATTCGAAGGGGTAATTTTGAAATCCTGCCTAGGTTTCCTATTCTCCTATGTAAGCTATTTTCTAGATCCAGATTTGTATGCAACAAAAAACGATTGCAAGGGTGTTAACCTCTACTAATTATGGTTTATCAAAACCTAATTTTCTTCAACTTTCTTCACCACAAATCAATTTCTATTAAAATTTTGACATTGTAATCAATCTCTTGTACACTTCGTATCGATATTAATAAAATCTCTCTTTTAAAATGGTTGTACACTAACACAACGTTAGTGGAACCACTATAAATCGCTATGTGATTTATTCTTCGTTATTTCTTTGATTTCTATATTGCTTGTTTGGTATTGTGATCGAATTTGGATTGGTTGAGATTTAGATTGAGTTATTGATTGGTTGTTTGTACACTTCTTACCATGATCTTGCCTTTCGCTATGCTTTTGAGGTTTTGATTCATGTGGTCTCGAGTTAGAATTCCATCGTCACAACGGAAATGTAAGTAAACAAACAGCTAGAGGGAAACATTAATAATGAAATTTGGGTTTACATTAATAAAATAAATGGGTATAGAACTAGAAACTTCACAGGTTGAAGCAAAATCTGGATAGTGGAGTCTCAAATCTTGACACGTGAAATATATTGGATGCTTTGTTTCTTCAATACTTGGTGCTTTTCCTCTTTTTTTTTTTAATTTTTTTTTCCTTTTTTTATTTATTGTTATTATCTGGTAATTAGTTGTCAACTTTATTCAATCCTAGATCATCTAAATCCAGAGTCTAGATTCTTGCTACTAAGCCAGTGGGCGTCCACATATTTTGTCTTCCACTAACAAAACTGTAAAGTGCACAAAGCCGTAACTGTAGATGACACCATGCAAATCATGCTGAAGTTCGCTCTTGACATAATACTATGTTAGCAATGTACAAATTTGGAAAGTAAGTATGTTATTTAACTATCGTTCATTCAGGTAATTTGTTATTGACAAGAATCAATCTCACTCATTTTTCTATGACATGCAAAATGGATTTTACAGTGTAAGAAACAAGCTGTACATATCATGATTTTTCTTTGTATATAATCTTATCGCTGAGAATAAATTAAGTGCGTCAACGTTATATACTTGGAAAACAATGATATCGTTGTGCAGGCAAAAAAATATGCTCGGCAGATTGAGCACCAAGTCAACAGTTCGAGATGTAAACTTTGAATTCTGATTATGAAGCATAAACTTCTTGATTTACCTTGGCTGGACAGATGCATTTTCTTTACTCGTCTTCAGCAATAATATAATCAATCTACAGAGTCACATTTATATACTGAAACAAAACATGCTTTTATTTAATTTGTGCTTTAAGAACATAAGCATGGTATGGAATAGCATTCATATGTTTGATTTCAACTTTTTTCTGTAGGATGCGACAGAAAAGTTGTGGTTACTGTATTATGTTAGGGTAGGGCCAAATGAAGGTAAACAATATGCAATTTGGTCAATTAATAAAAAAAAAAAAAAATTAATGTATAACTCAACAGCCTTTTCACACAACAAAACTGCGGCCATCACTGTAAAAAGAAACAATCAAACACATATTTTTCCAGAGTAGCTCCATTCTCCTTTCACTATTTGTCTGATAATTGTGGTGCTGCTAGCCAAAACCTTGCCTTCTTTATTATGCATGTAAATTTATGCTATAAAATATAACAAATTACTTGTAACACAATGACACATATATATATATATATACTTATTAAATATCTGTGGGTACCAACTGAACTCAGCTGAAATCTCGAAATATTTCAGCAATAACGATGATGTATTTTTTCAACATTTACACCAGCTTCTCCAAGTAAACTTGCAACCCATACTTTGGTCTAATTGTAAGCACATTTATAGGTGCATGCCTGTAATTCTCAGAAATAGTGAACTTAAACTTGGACAAGAACATTGCCAGTACAACCTTAGCTTCCATTATAGCATATGCCTGTCCTACACAGTTGCGAGGGCCAGATGCAAATGGAAAAAAGTTACGGGTCATGGCAAAAGACCGAGTTGCAAACCTTTCTGGGTTGAACTCATCTGCATCTTCTCCCCATATTGACTTGTCGTGATGTATTGCAATCACCGGAATCCAAATTGATAGACCTTTTGGCAGTACTAGATCCCCGAGTTTTATGTCTTCAAATAGCATACGAGGTAGTATTTGGGCCGGTGGGTACAGTCGTAACGATTCATTGATTATCATGGTTAGCTGTGTAACAAGAAAGAGGAAAACAGTTGAAATCTAACATATCATGTAACTTTCTACCTACATGAAGAAGAAGAAGAAGAAGAAGAAGAAGAAGATTTATATTCGACTTTTCATTCAATGTTGCTATTTTTTTGTTTCTTTATTTTTTCTTTAAATATCGAAAAACTGAGCGTATGGTTGTGCACTCTGAAGAAGTTTGCACTGAATCCCCATTATATACTCTTGGTAAACCAAAAGAAGTTATGTCCATTGTTGACATCGAGGATTGAACTCTGATAGTTTGTTAACTCAACACAGCTTGTTAGGCCATGGTGTAGGGTCTATGTTTTTTTTTTTTGATTCTAATTTTCACTTTCTAAAAGATCAATAAAAATTTGACATTTGAGGTTACATAGGTGGTGATTATGTAAATAGTTCTGAAACTAATTCAAATACGTTGTTTCTGAAAATTGATTTAAATGAGTGTAGATAGTGATGAAACAATTGTTGATACTAACCACATTGAATTTGGACAAACTTTCAAGGGTGGGAGGTTCATCGCTGCAGACTTCGAAAACCTCGGCGCGTGCTTTATCTTGCCAGGTAGGATTAGTAGCAAGCAACATAACAGTCCAAGTAAGCAGCAAAGCAGTAGTTTCATGTCCAGCAAAAAAGAATGTTTTGCATTCATCCATCACTAACTGTAATGTGTAGCTAAACCCTTCTGACTTTTTCTGGGACACATCATCCAGTAGCATTCCAAGCATACCATTTCCGTAGGTTGATGTTCTTCCTATTCTATACCCATCTTTTCTGCTTTGTATGATTTCCATAAGTAGTTTTTCGGCTTCTACCTTAAGTTTTCTTACTTGATCTTTTGACTTGTTTGGTAAAAACCTGGAATTAATGGTTACTGGTTTATCAGTTTTGTACAATACATGCATTCAAAGAAACAAAAAGGATACTACTTTGACAACTTTAGGTGAAGGTCTGTCAGGTAAACACATGGAATAATTAAGCACATAATGAATAAAGGAAGATTTTTGAATAGATTTAGTTACCGGCTGCCAGGGATCCACAAGTATCGACTAGCCTTGGAAGTGAAGCTCTGCATTTGAGTTATAAGTTCGAATATTTGCTTTCCCTTTTCATAGCTGGTGTCGAATTCTGTTCTTGCTATTATGTCGCCACTTAGTTGGTTCATATATTCTCCTATTTCAACTTCATTACTATTGCATGTCTTGAGAGTTTCTTGCAATGTTTCCAGCATTTTCTTTGTGCAATCTACCATACACCCCAAATGTCCCTGAAAAACAATAATTTATTTATCATCGGTATTTTTCAGTTATAAATAATGATTCAGATACATTTTTAATTCCAAAAAACTAAATGTTGTGTAAATATGTGAATTTATCACAAATTTATAGAAGATATCCATAACCTTACAATTAAATATTTAAACCTTAGATTAAAAATGAAAATTTAATGGAGATGGAAATTTTGAAAGATGATCTTCGATGTAAAATTCTAAATTATTGTGAAATGCTTAACTCTTTCAAAAAATGCATTTCAACTATTGATGATTAAAATAAATACTGACAGTTGCATCCTTGAAGAAGTTAAAAGTTTTGGAATAATATCAAATTTTATACACATGATCTTTCTAAAACCGTAAGATATCTTACAAAGTTTATTTTATTTCTCACACAAACACGTGTGTGTTTTGCTGGAAATCGTTATCTTCATGTATGCTACCAAAAGTCTTACAACTAGACGATTAGTTATTTACACACACACTTTATACATATATATATGTATATACACAGTATAAATATGTATTGCTGGAAAGTTTATATAGGGTATGTAGGATTAGAGTTGTCAACAAGACCATAATTATAATGTGGGGAATTATCTTTTTTGCTTTTCTTCCAAACACTAAATTGAGCTTTTGAAAAACTAGCATTATTGTAATCATAGACAGTTCATTTGATACTACTGCACATACATATTACCTAACAAATAGAATAAAGATTACTAAATGGCAAATGAATATGTCCTTTTGTCTCCAAAAAATCCGTAAAAGCAAGCGTACAACTGAGAATAATGCAAATGCGATCAGCTCATTAAAACAACTATCACATCAAAAGTACAACATAAATTAAACCACACATACCATTTGATTTTAGACCCACTGAAACAGAAAGAGAGCTTATAATATCCGTGGATTATTGTAAAGAGAAACAAACCAGAATTTTGTTATGAACCAGCTCGTGACTAGGCATGCGGAAGCTACACACACACATCCACACACACACATACACACGTACATACGTGCTATTTATGAATCTGAATAATGAATTTGTATACATTTGCATATATCCTTTTTTTTTTATTGGTTTGGATGTAATATTTTTGATGTCAGATATTTTGATGTCAGATATTCAAAATTTAGACAGAGTTTATACTATGTCAACTTGAAATTGCTATTAGGTTTCTATTTTTAATGCTATATTTTGAAATTTCAATGTATGTACAACCATCATATTTTTTGGGATTTCAAGGCCTTGTATTTTCCTTTTTTTCCTTTTCTCAAAAACAAAAAATATAAAATAAATGGAAGAAAAGTTTTTTTTCCAGTGGAGGTACCTAAAAAGACTGAAATAGATAAATAATTTTTTTTAACATGGTTCATAAATATCAACAAAGGTTGATTTCAAGAATTGAATCGTGACCTTTAATATCGTAGTCTAAATTATCAACCAACTAAACCAATCATGTTGGCATAAATAAAAATTCCATTATTTAAAAACAAAATGCCTAAAACAAACTTTAGACTCTTGATTAAGCTTGTATCCCCATTGTATATAAGTGATAGGATGAAATATCTTCTTCTATTAACATGAAATTCAACCCCTTACCTTACACTACTTGCAAAGCTCAAGGCAAACGTTACTACTCTTATAGGATTAAAGATATGATCATAAATCATTGGTTTACAAAGATCATAATAACGTACCTTAAGTTTCTCCCCCATGAATGCAGGAGCGACAATATGGCGCTGATGAAGCCAGTTAGAACCATTAGCCATCAACACACCCTGACCAATGAAATCCTTCGTTCCTTCTTGTTGCATCCACGATTTACCTGAGATCTTAGCATATTTCGAAGTGAGAAACTCTTTGATCATCTCAGTGTCTGTCAAGCAAAATCTCGGTTCACTTCCATACCAATATATGAACCTCTTTCCTACAATACATACAAAGGCAGCCATACATCCTTAATTAGGCGGAGTAGTTTTCATTTATTTTTTACAACGCATAAATGCATTCATCGTTGGCAAATGCATTCATCGTTGGCATAAGCTATAAGTACTTATCATCAAATATGTTTGAAGAGCTGATTTTTTTTCTTTCTTTTTTTCTTTTATTCATAAAACATACCATAGATTTTGGACCACAAGACATAATGAGGCAAGATGCGATCGACTATATTATGCTTGACTGGGTTTTTTTCCATATCGTGCGATGTAGCCATGGAGGTAAGAAGAGCAGCTTCACGAAGATTTCCAACAAATAACTTTGGTTCTGGACCACCAACTCCTTGTCTCAACATAAATTTTCTGATGCGGTGTGGAGTTAGGTAGTAGCATGATACTGTAATCCATAATGCTCGAATGAGGAGGAAAGTGAAGACTGATAGAGCTATCAATGACAGTACTCCTATCATATTGGTGTATGTTGGTGAATAATGTTATCAACATGAATTGACAGTGGTATATATAGAAGAAGCTATTTTTTTTTTAATAATTAGTAAAGATTTTGGTTAACATTCAGTCATTATAAGTGGCTAAGAATGAATGTTGGATATAAGCATGCATCTTGGATGAAAATTTATTAATTTCCTATTTTGTTTTTTTGCCTGAATAACTTCATTCATTGCATATAAAACAATTAATGAATATTTGATTTTGCACATAGAAAATATAAAATAGATGGACCCGGCTTCCCATTGCAATTAAAATACTTTACAAAAATATTCTCAATCCAAATTTATTGCTTTCCGTTTCCATTGTTACCCAAAAGATGAATGAATTAAAAAACTGAGGAAAAGGTTAAGAGATCACAAAAAATATAGGTTTCTTTCAGTAACTTTATTATATTCTTTCATTAAAACTACTGGCAATGATTTAAAAATAGCCTAAACATGGTACTTATATTCTATAAAGATAATTACTCACGGTTTAAAGAGAAGTGGGGATGTGATGCTTTGTTTAATTGGTTTAAAGATGTAACACTATAGAAGCTTTCAAAGATAAATTTAAGAACTATTATTAATTAAGAACACTAACAAAATTATCTTATGGTTTAATTTTTATTGAAAAAGAACTTTGTTGTATTAAATCACTGATTATTTTTCATGGCCACTTGTGTAAGGCTACAAAGCTTGATAATGCAATTGACCACTTTTATCAATGTTTTCCTGGCAATGATGATGAACAACTTTTATATGATAAAAATTAAATAGATTATTCAACGGTTAAGAGGGCTTAGAACCTCACATGAATTCACATGAATTGTAAACAATGATCATAATAAGTCAAAATACTAGTAACAATAAAGGAATGCGTTGTAGAATAACTTTTCGTTTTAAATATAGATTTTGATTGTTTTGTTTAGTATGAAGCATCGAACTTGCATGTTATGATACATCGTGTATTAATAATTTTTTTTAAGTAAGCCTACTTTAAGGTCATACTGACTTCTTACACGATCAAGTTTAGTTTGCGGTTAGACTTTATCATAATCAGCTAAGTTATGTACAAACTTCAACAGTAAACTGTCAACTTTAGGTACTAAAGATTTGAGCAAAGTTTAAATAATCTTTACCTCCACATATTCACTACACGTCAATTTATAGCAGACCTTATATAATATCATATAATCCTAAAATTCTCGATCTATTGAAAGATTTCTACTGTAAATTACTATTTTTCTTTAACAAGGCAACGTAATTGTCCATCAAATTTATAAGAACAGGGTCAATTATGTGATTCAGATCGAAGTTGATCACGACAAAATTATACTACTCTCAAACTTAAAATGAATTGGATTTTGAACTGAAGAAGAAAGTTTTATTTCTTTTGAATAGAATGAAGAGAAACAGTTTGCAGAGATAAAAGATAAAACAGTTTTACAGATATGCATAGCTTTTATAAACATAAGCTATGACTTGGTCTTATGTATATGGAAATTACATTTTTGCCCCTGTAACCCTATGTATAAATACAAGTCATCAGTAGCAGATACGGCACTTCATATTATTTGCTTCAATTCGCCCCTTTGCTTCGAGCTAGGGTTTCCTCTCGTCCCCAAAATCTGTGCTGACTTGCCTCTCGAGAGGAAAAGTAGAGATTTATCTGTTGAAATGTTAGATTGCTTCTCAATTGCTGGACACGGCTTCTCCTTTTCTCTGGAATCATGACAGTTGCTTCTGATTTTCATTGAAGCAAATAATATGAAGTGCCGTATCTGCTACTGATGACTTGTATTTATACATAGGGTTACAGGGGCAAAAATGTAATTTCCATATACATAAGACCAAGTCATAGCTTATGTTTATAAAAGCTATGCATATCTGTAAAACTGTTTTATCTTTTATCTCTGCAAACTGTTTCTCTTCATTCTATTCAAAAGAAATAAAACTTTCTTCTTCAGTTCAAAATCCAATTTGGTATCAGAGCATGATCGTGAATCATCACAGCCTAACGGCATACTCATCAACGATCCAAAACAGAAATCTCATCAGATTTGATAAATCATCATCTGAGATTAGAATTTGGAAGAAATTCTGTAATCAAACCACTACCTTGCCAGAGATCTTGGCTGCAGTAGTTTAATCAGGAAATCCAGTCCAAATTCAAAGAAGAAAATCAAGAAAGCATCAAAAGATCATCAAAAGTTATCAAGAAAGTGCCATGCCTGAAAACCCATCATCAAAATCTAATCATTTGGGTTGTGGCTGCACATACCTGATTTCCTGAAGACCCTGATCTGTTTCTTGATTTTCTTTACATTTAGTTGTATCAGTATCATCATATCATCATGGCAGAAAGCTCTGCAACCTCTGCAACACTCAATATGGATCAATCAGCCACAGAGAGCCTCATTAAGACTGTTGTTAGTCCACAGAGTCAACTTGTCACTGCACACTTGGAAGATGATAACTATCTTCTATGGAAAGTGCAGGTAGAAACTGCAGTTAAAGGGTATGGCCTTGAAGAATATCTCTTTGGTACATATATTGCTCCTCCAAGATTTGTCACTAATGAAGAAAACAAAACAGTTAGCAATCCAGAATTTATCAAATACCAGAGACAAGACAGTTTAATCTGTTCATGGTTGCTATCATCTATAAGTGTAAAATTGCTACCACAAGTTATTGGCAGTAAAACTGCATATGGCATATGGTCAACTGTCGAAAGAATTTTTAATTCACAATCAGCAGCAAAGGTAATGCATCATAAAAGACTGCTACATAGCATCAAAAAGGAGAATCAATCTATGGGGCAGTATCTTGCAAAAATTAAAAGCACATGTGATCTTCTTGAAGCAGCAGGGCACAAAGTTCCTGCAACAGAACAAGTTCTAATCATCTTAAGTGGTCTGAGTGAAGAATATGAGGCTGTTGTGGCAGTTATCTCATCTCAAAGTGTTACACCATCTATTGAAGATGTTCACTCTATTTTACTTGCACATGAAGGAAGGATTGAGTTCAAGAAACCTATTGATTCAGATATATCCATAAACTATGCATCTGGCAACAAAAACAGAAATCAATACAACAACAGAAACAATCAATCATTTCAGAGAGGAAAAGTAGAGATTTATCTGTTGAAATGTTAGATTGCTTCTCAATTGCTGGACACGGCTTCTCCTTTTCTCTGGAATCATGACAGTTGCTTCTGATTTTCAGTTCTTCTCTCAATCGAGTAAAACTTCTTGCTGATAGAGCTTTTGTAAGTATATCTGCTCTCTGATATGCTGCAGGTACGTGATTTATGCTTAATCTACCGGTGTTAACTCGTTCACGAACGAAATATAAATCAAGTTCTATGTGCTTCGTTCGTGAGTGTAACACTGGGTTGGCTGATAAGGAAACTGCACTGAGGTTGTCACACCATATTATCGGCTTTTTGCTTGTGTTGATCTGTAATTCTTGAAGTAATGACTCTAGCCATATAATTTCTGATGTTGCGCTAGCTAGACTTCTATATTCTGATTCTGTACTTGAGCGTGATATTGTGGGTTGTTTCTTTGAGCACCAGGATACTGGATTTTCTCCAAGGAAAATGCAGTATCCTGTTGTTGACCGACGATCGTCTTGATCTGAGGCCCAATCAGCATCTGCAAAGCCAGTAATAGATAAGTTTGTATTTGATTTGAGAAGCAGACCGTGATTTGTAGTGCCATTCAGATATCTGAGAATTCTTTTCACTGCCTTCCAATGTTCACTTAAAGGTTGATGCATGAATTGGCATACTTTATTCACACTATATGCAAGTTCTGGTCTGGTGATAGTTACATACTGTAGAGCTCCAACAACACTTCTGTATTCTTTCTCATTGACTATGGCCTCACCCTTATGTTTTGACAGATGGAGATTACTTGTCATAGGAGTTGGTAATGGTTTGGCTTCATTCATTTTTGTTTTGATAAGTAGTTCCTTGATATATTTTGATTGACATAGATGTAATTCTGAACTTGATAACTGAGTCACTTCTATTCCAAGAAAGTAGCTTAGTTGTCCCAAGTCTTTGATTGAGAACTGCTTATCCAGAAATTGTATAACTTGGTTTATCTCTTCTTTGCAACTGCCAGTTATTAAGAAATCATCAACATAAACTAAAATATATGTTGTATTGCATTTATCTGCCTTGATGAATAGAGAAGTATCTGATTTTGCTGAGTTGTATCCCAGTTGAATAAGAATGCCTTTTAATTTCTCAAACCATACCCTGGGAGCTTGTTTCAAACCATAAATGGCTAATTCATTTGGAGACATGATATTGCATAGCTTCTTACTTCTCATGCCATCTCTTATCTAAAAATACCCTAAATTTAATTTTAGATAAATTCTCAAATCTTGTGCTTGAATCAATGGATTATGATAATGATAATATAAATCTAATGTAATCAGAAGACGTAAAACTTGAATTTGATGTTACTTTGATTTTCTTTTCTTTTTTAATCTGAGATTTTTACAGTTCGCAGAAGAGGTAAACCTTGAATTTTACATTGTTGTATGATGTTGTTGGGTGATTTTTTTTATGATGGATTTTTTTTACGAGTTTGATTTTTACTAAGAAAGTGTATAAAAACATAATTTTAACAATAAAATTGGTATACTCAATAAAAACATAGGTATGGTGGTTTTTTCAGCTTTGTGGGTCTATTTAGAAATTTTTCGAGTTTAACTTGAACCAGCCTACCAATAAATTTAAGTAATTAATGACATAAAAATTAAACAAAAAATTACAAATTGGAGAGGTTGACCTGAATTTTGAAAGAATCTTACTGTGCAATGTCCTAAGATAAAATTTCTTCCATATACCTCTGTTGTAAATTTATTATCTTGATCGACATCTGCCTTGCAAGTTAACTGAAAGTTCAAGGCTTGCTAGGGTGCCTTAGGTTATATTTGTTTGCACCAAAAATTAATAAAAACACCTAATAAAGATTTTATAGAGGAATAAATAAAAAATATTAAATGCAGACATAGAGAATATAGCAGTAAAGCAATATGAAATAAGCAAATAACAGAGACACAACAATTTATAGTGGTTCGGCGTTATTTGCCTACGTCCACTTTGAAGAGATAGCTTTATTAATCACTTTGTAAATTGAGTACAAGAGGGATCAGATTAGAATCCTTAGTTACGAAAGAATACAAAGCAACAAGCAGCATAAAGGTCCCTAAAATATACAATCAAGTCTGCATTTATAGGGGAAGACGACGAAATATCTTTCTGAAATTTTGGCAGTGGAGTCTCCAAATCCAAAAGAACTTACAATAACGATCGCGGGTCCCACATCACTTTTAATAACGATCGGCACCGATCGTTTTGTTAGCTCCTTTTCGCATGCAATCGATATGGTGAGCTTCACCCTTCAATATATTGATGTTCCCAAAGTTTCATGTGTATTCGACTTGTTGATTTTGAGATATTGATCGTTTTCCGTTGAGTTGAACTATAATATCGATACGGTATGATCCATAATTGGTGAATATGGATCGTACTCGATCCATTTTGAGTAAACGATGAACTTTCTTATTTTTAGCGTTCTATTGAGTCTGTCTTCCGCTTTCGCCCTGCCATTGGTCTATATTATCAACCATGCCTGATCTTTGGGCTTCGTGGTTGTTAATCTGACTTGTTGGTCCTAATAATAGTCGAGTCTAACTTGTCTAACCAGTTCGAATATAACCAGGCCGAAAGGCTGGATAACAATATTGAACTTTAATCTATGTTATTTATTCGATCTATGGATATATTTTGCTTTGGTGGAAGTTTTATTTTTATGATTTTGTTCTCTCTAAATTGAATATCTGATGGCATTGTTGAAAGGTAGAAGCCAACACTAAGTGATATGATAGTTTGAACTCAACTTTGAATTTTACAAAGTTGCAATTGTCCCGATCCGTCTACAGGATTATGTGGATCTGTCGACGAATTTATTTTCCACCAGTTCTCACATTTAGCCACTAGTGGTTTCTTTTGGACCGGAGCGTTCCTTAATAAGCACTTATCGAATTCACTTACCAAAGTAGTTAATCTAAGTCTCGAATATTTATGCTTTATAATAAATGTAACACCCGTAAATATTTACAATTTAATGAATGTTTAATGATGGGAAAAAAATAAAATTTACTTAAAGAGGTAAAATGGTAACTTTTACAATTGAATAAATTGTGTAACAAACTTCTACCATTGCAAAATTTACATTTTTCTACTCAAGTTTCAGTATAAGAACTTATTAATCGGAACAATAGGTTCGGGGTTATAACCAAAGAATTTGGGCTAATTTGGGTTGAATTGGGGTCCTAAAGCTCTTAGTACGAAACTTAATACAATTTTGGAAAGTTATATACATTTTTCCAACTTCTCATTTCTCTTTCTCTTCTCAATATAGAAAGGCAAATTCATCTTTCTATAACCTAGATCTAAATCTATAAAGGTAATTCTCTACCGAATTCAATAATTTTTTATGGACAAGGATATCAACGCGAGAAGAGCCATAAGGAGATATCAATCTCAGACTGATTAGTGGGGTTTGGAGCCTAGGGAAAGTTCCAAACAATGAACGAGAAGGAGATCCCGATCATATCAGAGGCTTTCTTAGATAATCGATGAGTGAGAATGAATAATTAAGATGCATAATATAGTATATGCTCTTAATT
This sequence comes from Allium cepa, assembly GCA_030765085.1. Classification (NCBI taxonomy): domain Eukaryota; kingdom Viridiplantae; phylum Streptophyta; class Magnoliopsida; order Asparagales; family Amaryllidaceae; genus Allium; species Allium cepa. The sequence goes on along the minus strand of CM060945.1, from coordinate 991,504,600 downwards.
TGTTGATTGTGGCCTAAGTTAGGCTAATGGCCTCGATTTAATGGATATAGATCGACGTACCCACTAAAATTAATAGGTTTGTGACTATGTTCCAATTAATAAAATAAAATTAATCATTAAAAGATAGCTTGTGGGCTTGGGTTATTTGAATCAGGGTAGATGAACAAATAGTATGTAACGACCCATAATTTTTTATAATTAAAAATTGTAAATTTTATAAGGTTTTGTGATTCAATGTTGGAAAAAATAAAATTTTGTGATTAAATAATAAGAATGTAATTAGATTAAAAGTTAATAGTATTAATTTAAGGTAATTTACTATTGCTTTGAATTTAATTCTAATTAATTGAAATGATTAAAAATTATAATTAATTATAGATGGTAAATTGATTGTATTAATGATGTGTGTATAATTTATAATTGGATTTAAAGAGCAACTCATAATTTAAATGTTGATTAATTAATAAAATAATGTGTAATAAATGGATTGGATAGTATACGTTGTTATAACAATTGGTGGTGAATAATAAAATTACAAATGTTATTAAATATAGAAATGGTGACAATTGTTATTTGTTACCAATTTAATTAATCGATTACAATTAAATGTAAATAAATGTTACATTAATGTGAGTTAAGACAATAACTGCAAATTGTGAATGTAATAAATTATATAGAAATGTTAACTACATTCATAAGGAAATAATTGATTTAATAAAAGAGTGAAATCAAGATAAATTAATTAATTGGGATTTTAAATTATAACTAATGTATAAAATTGACAAAAATCCAATAGAATTGAAATATAGTAGTTAATACAAAAAAAAGATGGAAATTGTAGCATATCAGTGAAATAAGATATCAAAAAATATTAACTATGTTATTAGAGTAATAATTGATTTAATATAAAGATTGAGATCAAATAAAAACAATTTATTGGGATTAAATTATAATTAATTGGATTAATTACAGTTGGAATTGAACATTAGAACTAGTGAAATAATTTACACTGAATTAATATGTAGATTTGCTTTAAGTTATTATAAATGTCTAAGGAATCAAAAATGATGAAATTTGTTAGTTTATAAATATTGAATTAAAAAGTGATTTAATTAATTTATAATAATTTATTTAATTAAGGTAAAAATAGCCATTTTGGCCACTATCTCGAATTTCAACGAAACTAGTTTCATTGAATCTGTAACAGTGAATTATTGTAAGATTTCAAGTTTCGTAGCGATCGGACTTGTCATTTAATCGTACGGACTCGAAACGCCAAGAAATCCGTTAAGTTGAAATCAATTTGAAATAAGCTAATTTTAACATAACTTCTTCGTATGATAAAATTATGACTTGAAACCTATTCTGTTGAGTTTAAGTTCATCGAAAACATCTATTTCTATATATGGGATGACTCATTTTCGTTCCGGAGACAGAACGGGCGTTTCGGGTCATTTATCATTCAATGTGTAAATTGATCTTATCCATTAATTCTATTTCTGATCTACCTATAAATAATCTGTTATAAACCAGATACTCCTTATATTCACTTTTATATACATGCATTTCATTTTTCTACTTCTCTTTCTCAGTGGCAGACAAACCTAACAAACTCCTCAATTCAATATCAATTTAGTATTCAACTTCAAAATCAAATCCCTCCAAACCATATCAAATTATTTATCGATTTGAAGCTCTCGACGAGCACAACCCAAATCTTTGATTCGTTTTTCAATCAGATTCATCATTTGGACAGAAACTGTATTTTATTCTCAACCGTTCATGAGTGGTCGACGAGATTCAACGGCGGATCGTCGATTATACGAAGATCGGAGATTGCTGCGAGGTAGAGGGTGTCAAAAGAAGTGCATCCATAGGGTTCGTTTTGGTCGAAGGTGCTCGTATTCGCCGCAGTCGACTGTTGAAAGAGCCGGCGGCGCTAGGTGCTAGGGGTGGTCATAGGCGATCTCATGGGGAGACTGAGGTGAGCCGAGGATTGGGGGACACAGTGGTGGCTCTCGATTTACGTGGAAGGCATCGTAGGCGCAGCGATTTTTGCTTGAAGGGGGGCAGCTAAGGTTCGATGTCTGGTAGGGTTCGTGCGGGGCACATTTGAACATGATGGAGAAGCTGCAGCGTGGCGTGGGGGTATTGGGTGTTTTTTTCTAATTTTAATTTTTATCGTTCAACTTCTAATATGTATAACTTTCACATACGAGGTCCGATTGACGCGTGCTTTTCTCCGCTATGATCGTATCAAAATTTTGGACATTTTGACGCTTGTTTGGAAAAATTCTGATACTGTTTGAATTTTGAGCTTAAATTGATTTTTATTCGATTTAAAATCGAAGGTGAGTGATTTGACCCACTCATAACTTCTAAAATTTCTTATGTTAGTTAAATTAAATTCGTGGTGTGATTAGGAATTTATTTATTGCCGTTTGGTATATTTAAATCGTCATTCCAGTTAATTTGAATTTATTTATGAATCAAATTATTATTTAAATTATTATTGAATTTAAATTTCCAGTTAATTATCGTAAATAATAATCTGTCATTGCTGTAAATTATTGGTTGAATTGGATGGTGATTATGATGGACGTTTGATTTATTGATATTGGATGATTGGATGTTATGTTCAAATTATATACTGTCATCACTCTGCAAGTTCTCTTAGTTATTGTCTAGGAAATTCACTATGGGTTGAAATGATATATACTCGAACGATCTATAGATTAGGAAAAAATCGTTATGGGTTGGAATGATAGACTCGAGCGATTTTATGGATTTTTATTTAATTCAGGATTGCGGTTTGAAATGATATATAACCGTAAAATTGTAAATTGCGGATTGGAATGATAAATATCTGTATCACTTGACCCTATGGTAGAAAATTTTATACAGACAACGGATTGGTTAAATTAAATGATTTTTGAATCTTTGAAATTTTTGAATTCAGTTAACTGGTATTTTGGAATAGAAATTGATTTATATATACTGAATTATTTTCGACAATCCATGTGTAAATGCTGAAATTGGAATTGGTTTAATGAATGGTTCAAAGGATTTAAATTAAAATTTCAAAGTCGAAGTGTCAAAAATAAATGAATTTATTGGAATTGAGTTATTGAAATGTTTGGATATAACTTTGAAATCTATTTTAAACTAATTTAAACTACTTTCATTAAATTAACTATTTTAATCAATTTAAACTATTTTTGAATTATATTACCTATTTAATCCAGTTAATCTATTTTACCAATTTTAAACAAATTAAATTTATTTAGTCCATTTTAAATCTATTTAAATAATTTAAATCTATTTTAAATTTATTTAAACTATTTAAAATCTACTTAATATAAATTTAATCTATTTAAATCTATTTAATATCATTTAAATCTATTTAATCTATTTTAAATCTATATAAATCATTTTAAAAATCTAATTTAATCAAATTCAAATCTATTTAAACTATTTTAATATCTAAACTATTTTAAATCTATTTAAACTATTTTTAAACTATATAAACTATTTATATTTACCTACACTACTTTCTATAATTTCAGACTATGTAAGGTCGATATATTTATATTTAAATCCTTGATGATGATACAACCTAAGTTGTAATTTGAAACTCATACTTTTTTGTAAAATGACATATCTTAGTAAATAAGATGATTTTGAAATGAAGAATTAATTTACATAGCTTATCGGTAATTTCAAAGTGCATGTGATTTGAAAGTGAATTTGATTTTGAAGTGAATACGACTTTGCAAGTGAATTCAGTTCTGAAAGTGAATATGATTTCGAAGGAGATATGATTTGAAATTGAATATGATATTTTGATATAAATTGTGAATTGACGTTTTTAAATGTAAAAGAACCATCTGATGTGAAATAAGCGATTGGTTGTTAAAGAGACCGGGGTCAGATATTGTCATGCTCTCTGCCAATATCGAAACCACTTTAACAACTGTGTACGCAGTGGAGATTTCAAAAATGAAGTAGGATGGTTTGGTGAACGATTTTTGTATGAGGTATGACATGACCCTGACTCCTGTGAGTCAGCTTAGATGTGACTAAAACAGGAGCCACGTCGGCCCGAGTGAGGTCATTCCTCCTATCGGACATATTTATTTGATACCATATCTGTTGCTTTGTGATTGATTTGGTAGCTACCTTTGATTTTGATTGGGGAGTGTGTTCAGATGTGGGAAGTAGTAGCTGCTATGCGTTATCACCAATCCAGATACGCAATTAGTATATCTACCCTGGCATTGCCTCAAGTGTCGTGTTCACATGCCCTAGAGCGCCTTCTATGAGTTTGTTTTGTACCATACCTATGCAATGCCATATGATAACCCTCCAGTTTACGGAGGAATTACGGTACTTTATAGAGTATGGGAATATATGAAAATGTGTTATGGGGGACATGGGTAACGTCTTAACGCTATTTTAATACTAAACTTTATTATAGACACTATTATAATAGTGTATTGTACTATCATAGTAGATAGTTTAATGGATCCTTAGGAGATGGAAATCCTGAACATCTCTTAAGTTACTGCACTCACGTTAGACATTGGATAAGAGATGTCAAATCCCGTAAACACCTCTGACGTCGCCACACTCATACTTACCATTGATTTAAGTTACATAATATCTTTTAGTTCTGAATCTAGTGTTTTGTCTTTCAATTCGCTCAGGTCGGTCTGAGCTTTTCAGTTTATCAAAGACTGCTTTTTGAAGGATGAAAACGAAGATTTGTACTATTACTACTTATTATATTTATTCCACTGCATCATATTATTCCGCTGCATTTATTTATTTATTCATGTTTTCTGTAACTCTGATTTTGTGTTGTAAAAGAATAATCAAATGTATTTATAAGACAACTTCATGAACTCTTATTTGATTGTTATATTTTGTCATTCTGCTGCGAGATTCTGTATTTGTATTTTTCTTTCTCTTCTTTTTCTTATTTACCCTAATAACAATCTTCTCTTTTGTATGGTTTGAGTCTGACATGTGTAGTTTATTGTCGATTCAAACTGTCCGAAAATGCGAGTCGTTACACAGTAGCTGAATATTTCCTTAGCGATTTTATCAACATGTTAATAGTATATACTTGGTGATTTTTCTCACTTACACAAGCATATGTATGATCCGCTGTATAAACTTTTGTATCTCTCTTTGATAGGTTGACATGACATTAGGGTAATGCTTGGTGTGCGATGGTGATGGTGATTTAATAGAGTTGTTGTTTTTCTTTAACTATCTACTATTCGGCTTTATGTATTTATGTTGAGCGAGTTGTTTATAAAGTGTTAAATTCATTTAATGTAATAATATGTGTGACCATTATCTAATATTATTTGGATTTTTATATTTTATGTGTTATATTATATTTTATTCCTTTCGCTGTCAGCTTTTAAAGTTGAAACTAAAGTAGATAGCTTTATGTATTGTTTTACCTTATTTAACCCTAATGTTCCCTCATTTATGGCTTTTAAGATGCGCGCGTCAACTAAGACATGGAATTGGAAGGTTATAAATTCTGGATTGTTACATTTGGTATCAGAGCTTAAGTTAACCAATTCCTATATGTTAATCATGCATTAAGAGACTGTAATGTGTGTGCATGTATGTATGTAGGGAAGCATGGTATATAGATAGTTGAAATGTACATGCACCACTTTATTTCCTATAACGTTGACTATACTAGGAAGTTGCTAACGAATCTACTTATAGATAGTTGAAATGGATAACAACACTGGAATTGGCATTGGTGATGAACTCAAGCTAATGCTAACCCTGGTGCATCTATACAGCCGGCACAAGGAGCAGTTCCTATGCACCCACCTGCCATAGATATTCCAAAGTTGTTTATAGACTTTAAGAGCATGCATGGAAAGCCTTATGTTGGAATAAAATCCTTTGTGATGCCAAGATGTTGCTTCATATTTGTGAGAAAATTTTGGATTGATGGGATTAGATGATGCTAGTAGAAAATAGCTTGCCTCTTGACATTTATAGGAAGAAGCTTTAAATTTGTGAGATATTTCTATTACTAGGGTGAACGAGGAAGAGATGACAAACATCCTTTGGGACAGAATTTGTGTCAATAACAGAACGATGAGTTCAACTAGAGAAGTTCATCCATTTATAGTATGGAGATATAACAGCGAATGAATGTACAAATTAGTTTAATAAGCTTGATAAGTATGGAATGGATTTATTGAACACTCCAACAAATAAGGGTATGAAGTTAGCTAAGGGATTGAAACAACCACTTCAAGATTTGGCACATAACTATATTCTGATTAGTGCCATATTTGAAAGCTTAGCAGAGATGACATTGCTAAATTCAATTTCTAAAGAAGTTGTGAAGGAGGAGCCAAAGAAGGAAGGCGACAGTGGAAATCAATAAGAAAACACAAAGAAGGAGGTCGTAAAGAAGAGCAAAGTAAATCCAAAAGGAAAATATTATATATTGAAAACATCAGAAGAAGGGTCACATAGCTAGAACTATAACATGAACATGAAAAAGAATAAATGATACATTTGTAATCAGTTTAGACACATGAAGTGGTAGTGCCCAACGTTGGGTAAAATGAACTTGATGTTATCCCTAGTGCTAGTAGACCACCAACGAAGACGGACAAAGGGAAGTTTTAATAATTTAATTAATTTTTAATAAATGGAAAATTGGGAATTTCACTTAAAAGTGAAACTATAATTTTTATAATTGAATAAATTAGACAACGAAACTTGTACCATGTCGAAAATTGAATTTTTCTAGTCAAATTTACTATAAGAATTTACTAACTAGACAAACTGATTAGGAATTATGACCAAATTAAAGTTGGAGCCCTAAGGCCTATTTGTACCAAACCTAAATAAAGTAACTATACAATTTAGGAAAGTTACATATATTTTTGTAGCTCCTCATTCTCTCTTTGTCTTCTCAAAATAGAAAGATAAACGTATCTTTCCAAAACCTAGATCTAAATCTACAAAGGAAATTCTCCACCAAATTAGATAATTTTAGGGGCTAAGGATATCAGGGCGAGAAGAGCTATAAGATATATCAATCTTAGACTAATTCATAGGGTTTGGAGCCTAGGAAATGTTCCGAACAATCAAGGCTAAGGAGATTCCGATCAAATTAGAGGCTTTCTTGGACAATCAGTGAGTGGAAATTAACAATTAAGATGTATAATATTGTATATGCTCTTAATCCTTTGATTGTGGCCTAAGTTAGGTTAATGTACTTGATTTAATTGATAAAGGTTGACATACACACTTTAATTGATAAATTTATGGTTATGTTGCAATTGAAAAAAATAAATTTAACTATTAAAAGATAGCTTGTAGCCTTGTGTTTTATGAATCGAGGTAGATGAACAAACTGTAGCTGAGATACTGAATGATGGGTTATTACTATGAAATATTGCACCAATAAAATATTAAAATGAGTAAGTTATGATAAAGTTCAATTAATATGAAGATAAAGCAGTAAATATGTGTAAATGGACATTATAGTGTGATAATAAAGAAAAATGAGGAAGAAGGCATATGTTAAAGATGACATGATTATAATTACAGTTAAGACAATTGGGTATGATCTAAATATGATGAAAGTGATAATATGATCATGAAAAGCATCAAATTATGTCTAAAAAATGTACAATGAAGTTTTTATATGGTTTAAATCAAATTTGCATGAATACTGAGCGGAAAATCAAGTAAAACAGTGGTAAATCGTCTTACATGACAAAATAGGCATCCACCAACCAATGGAATAAAACCATGTATAATCCACAAGTTTATAGTGAAATTGAGCGTTTCGTTGACTGGATATAGCTTTAGCTGGCTAAACTTAAATGCTAAACAGATTGAATTTGCATATAAACAGTTGAACAACTGAAGAATAATTTGCTTTAGGTAGTCGGTCGAGTGACCTATAATGTTAGTTAACTGAAAATTGGATCAGTTGACCAATTAATATAATTTGTCCAGTGAACATTAGTTATTAGGCCAATATGAACTTAGACATCAATAGGCCTATAAGAATGATTAAAAGCTCTCCATAGTAACCGTGTTATAATGTTTGGATGTTTAGTTTTCATTATATGGAGTATTATATAGTGTGATGCTCGATCTTGATGAGTTTTGTAAGCATGTCTGTTTACACAATTAAGTTTGATGCTATGAATGCTTTATGGTGCAGGGATTGGAGGAGATGGATATGTCCATCTAGCATCGCTATAGCGATTGTTATACAAATTTAGTTTTGGTTAGTTAGTTGTAGCTAGGGAAATATTCGACAAATTGGTTAGTCTTCGTATAAGTGCTTATAGTATACCAAAGTGAATAAAGTAGGATATGGTATACTATGAATATATAACATCAGTTAGGTATTGTTGCCTTTTTTCGACTTAGATGTTTTGCGCATTTACTTAGTTTGGGAAACCTTGACATCGGGCAGATTCCAAGCGAGTTGTATTGATGTGATATTGCGAAAATCCGTATGGATGACATTTATGATATTGATCTTAGAGTGGTTACCATTGAGCACATTTTATTATGATGGACTAATCCAATAGATATAGATGACAAAAAAGTGTAAGTGTAGTATTAGTCCAAAAGATATTTTGTAAGCATGGTAATAGTATACACTTAGTGATTTTCTCAATCATGCAGGCGTATATATGATCCCCTATATATTTTCTTTTTTTTATCTGTCGTTGATATGTTAACAAGACAATGGAGGAAATGTTTAGTGTGCAACGACGATGGTGATTTAGAGAAGTTGTTTGTTTTATTTAATTTTCTACAATTCAGCTTTATGAATTTATTTCGAACAAGTAGTTTCTAAAGTGTTAATTTGTTTCATGTAATAGCACATATGACTATTATCAAATATTGTTTGGATTTCTATTTTTATGTGCTATACAACAATTTGTTCTTTTGCTGTTAGTTCTTAAAGTTTTAATTAAAGTAGATAGCTCTGTGTATTATTTTACTATAGTTATCCCTAATGATCCGCCATTTATAGAATTTAGGATATGTGCGTCAATTAAGATGTGGAATCGAAAGGTCGTAAATGTCGATTTGTTACATTTGATATCAGATCTTAGGTTACCCAATTCCTATAGATTAAGAATGCATCATGTATAATTTTAATATATATATATATATATATATATATATATATATCTGTGTGTATGTGTGTGTGTATGTATGTGCTAGTATAGTACATATGTACATGTACCACTTTATTTTCAGTTATGATGATTACATTGGGAAGTCGCTAAATAACCTCACGTATAACTAGTTTAAATGGATAACAATACTAGAATTGGCATAGGTGATGCAGCCTTAGAGGATCTTAGCCTAATCACAACCCTTTGGTTCTACAGGTCTCTACAGGCATGAACTCAATATAATGTTAACTGGGGTGCATCTGTGCAGCTGGAACAAGGAGTAGTTTCTCTGCACCCACCTACCATAAACATTCCAAAGTTGTTTATAGACTTTAAGAGCATTAGTGGAAAGACTTGTAATGTAATAGAATTCTTTTTTGAGGATGTAAAGATATGGTTTTATATTTGTAAGCGAATTTTGGAATGATGAGAAGAGATGATATTAATAGAAGGTAACTTGCCACTTGGCACATACAAGGAGATGCTTTAAATTGGTGGGATATTTTTATTACTACATTAAATGAGAAAGAGATGAATTAGGGTGATTTCAAACGTTGTTTTAGGACAAAGTTTGTGCCAATGGCAGAAGAATTAGTTTAGCTTAAGAAGTTCATCCATTTATAGCACGAAGACATGATAGTGAATGAGTAGTAAATTAGTTTAATGAGCTTGCTAAGTTTGGATTGGCTTTGCTGAACACTTCAGCAAATAAGGGTGTGAAATTTGCTAAGGGATTGAAACAACCGCTTCAAGATTTGGCACCTAACCATATTCTAATGGATGCCGCATTTGAGAGCTTAGTAGAGATGACATTGCTAAATACAGTTTCTAAAGAAGTTTTGAAGGAAGAGCCAAAGAAGGAAGGCGAGAGTGGAAATCAATAAGAAAACACAAAGAAGAAGGATGTAACGAAGAGCAAAGTAAATCCTAAAGCAAAAGATTATGTGTAGGAAATGTTACAAGAAGGGTTACATAGCTATAACTATTGAATGAACATAGAGAATAATAAATGCAACAACTGCAATCAGTTTGGACATATGAAGTGGCAATGCCCAACCTTTGGTAAAATTCACTTAATATTGCCACTAGTGCTAGCAGACCACCAACGAAGATAAATAAAGGGATGTTTTAATAATTTAATTAATTTTTACTAAAGGGAAAATTAGTAATTTCACTTAAAGGGATAAAATTATAATTTTTATAATTAAATGAATTAGACATGAAACTCGTACCATTTCAAAGATCGGATTTTTTGGGTCAAATTTCATTACAAGAACTTATAATTGAACAATACGGTTAAGGGTTACAACCAAAATAGAAATCGGGATGGTTTGGGATTCTAAGGCCCATCCTTACCAAACCTAAGATAAAGTAAATATATACTTTGGGAAAGTTACACACATTTTCTTAATTCCTTGTTCTCTCTTTCTCTTCTCAAAATAAACAGAAAAACCCATTTCCGAAACCAATATCTAGATCTACAATGGCAATTCTCCTCCAAATTTAATAATATTTGAGGCTAAGTATATAAGCATAAGGAGAGCTACAAGGAGATATCAATCTTAGACCGATTCATGGGATTTTAAGCCGATGGTAAGTTTCTAACAACAAAGGAGAAGGATATTCCAATCAAGTTAAAAGCTTTCTTAGATAATCGGTGAGTGGGAGATATTAGTTAAGATTTATAATATTGTACATGCTCTTAACCTATTGATTATGGACCAAGTTAGGTTAATGGCGTGATATAGATTAAAGAGCCGACCATAATTGATAGATTTGTGATTATGTTGCTATTGATAACGTAAAATAACTACTAAAAGATAGGTTTCCCTAGGTTATTTGTATTAGGGAAGGTGAATATACCATATATAACCCATTAATGAATGATGGGTTGTAAATACTATATAATCGGACGATAGTAAAATATCAAAATGAGTACCTATTATCAAGTTCACTTAACGTGAAGATAAAGTAGTAAACACGGATAAATAAACATTTGATAATAAAGAATAACAGGGAAGATGGTATAAGTTAAAGATGATAAGACTATAATTAAAGTTAATATGTTTGGGTATGAGCTAAATATGATGAAAGTGATAATACGGCTGTGAAAGAGTCAAATTATATCTAAAAAAATGCACAATGAAGTACATAGATAATTTAAATGAAATAGGTATGAATACTTAGTGAAAAACCAAATAAAATAGTGATAAATCATCATACATAGAAAATCATTTGACTATCAAAATCCACTACCCGGTTGAACAAAACCTTATATAGCTTACAAGTTTAGTGCAATTTTGCAGTGTTTCATTCAACTGAATACAACTTCAGTCGACTGAACTTGAGTATACGGACGATTGAATTTTAGAGTGCAGATCTGTTAATAAATTTTGTTTCCGCCACTTCTTACATTTGCAGTTCCCGCTCTTGGGAGGTACCAAATAAATGACTATTGGAATCAGGGTTTTGGGCATAAAGATTCCACTGACCCGTAAGAAGTGGTTCTAACCCTTGGGGATAGGGTAATACGTCTAAGAAATTATTCCATCTTACGTACTCTCCCCTAGATCCAGGAATATATCCAAATACCAATAACATCCTACATTTGAAATATAACATGAGATTTTAACCACATGAGGTTTCTTTGGGACCCGGACCTTCTTTAGTGAGCACTTATCAGATTCATTTACCAAAGTAGTGAATCTTAGTCTTAAGCTATTTGCACTTTATAATAAATATAACACCCCATAAATTTAAATAATTTAATTAATATTAAATGAAGGGTATATAAATAATTACTTAAAGGGGAAAAACCATAATTTATACAATTGAATGAATTGGATAAGGAAACTTGTATCATTACCAAAATCGAATTATTCCGATCAAGTTTCATATAATAAGATATTAGTTGGATAAAGAGGTTGGTTATGACCAAACTAGAATTCTAGTTGGTTTGGAATAAGTTGGGGTCCTAAGGACTGTTAATACTAATCCTATGATAAAGTAACTATAATAACCTGGAAATTTTAATGCTAACTTAAAATATTAATAAGGGTAAAATATAACTTTAAATAAAATGAAAAAGTGGTAAACTTTCACAAATGTTGAAATTAGGCTTTTGAACTTATCCTATTACATCTGGAATGTCTTTCATAGTAAGAAAACATGTATAACTGGACCCAGTGTGATTTTCACAAATAATAATTCCGTGATAAATCTTAAGAACCTAATTTTCAAATATAAATGAAAGACTAACCCTCAACTCTCTTCCCTTAAAACCCTAGCCCCCGTTAAGAAACTCTTTTCTTCTTCCACGACAAAACTTCTTATGATCTAAACACTTTGTAATCTCTTCTCCAAAATTTCTAAATCAAAGATAAAATAAAATAAATAAACCAAAAAAGAAAGAGAGAATCGATTTAAAAGGTAAAGAGAGAGAGGGTAAACAAATCAGGACTTGGAGGTTTATGAAAGAGGATTCATAAAGATCGAAGAGAAGCAAAGCTTTAAAAAGGCGAGTGGAACTATTACGATGTGTTTATGTTAAGAAACAGGTAAATAAATTTGTTTTGTACATCTATCTAAATTAAATATATGAAATTTATATTTGAATGAGTAATTTAGATTGAATTAGAAATGGAAAAACCTAATGAAATAACTTTGAATCAATGAAACTTGGGAAAAAGAGTAAATCAAACAAACCCATTTTGAAAACTGTGTAGATCTAATTTATTAGTATAAGTTAGATAGATCTAAGAAAATCTACTCATATTCTTGGAAATTTATCTACATCCAACTCTATTTACTCTGAATTATACAAAGCAGAAACAGCATGAAATTAAGAATGATTAGAACAAAAATTGCATACAGTCACTTGCCTAAACTTGAATAATAATAAAACCAAAGTTTGTAATAAAATCCGTGAACATGGAATGAAAATTAAACATAAAAATGATGAAATATACGCAGGTTGGACATATGAATAATAAATCAGACGTTTGAATTATTTAACAGTGCAAACTAAAGCAAATTAGTTTGAATCTGGCTAGATTCAGACATATAAACCACTATTCAGACGAGTGGAATCAAACTTAGATGTCTAAATAGATTGTAATGGCCCGCCTTTCATACCACAAAAAGATGCATCATTAAGAAGAAAGAAAGGGATAGAAAAGAGAAAAGATAGAAAAGAAAGAACCACACAACATCAGAATCTAACAGCGGAACAAATAAATTATATTAATCAAATAAAATATTACATAGTATCACATACATCAGAGTTATACAGCTCAAACTACACAAAACTAGAAAGTAATAACTCCTGTCTAGATATTACAACTCAAGTACATCACAGAACAGAAACAACTCAAACACAGCGGAAAACTCTATAAATATATATCTACACGCTGAAGCCACCTGCTCCATATCTCCTTCAGAACTCGTCAAAGCAAACCTGAATCGCTTGACTACTCATACGTAATATGAGTACCCAAGAGTTTAATAAAACAGAAAATAAACACTCGGGGTCAGACAGGGGTCTGGTGTGAGTAAATGGTTAAAATTTGCTTAACTTTAGAAAATCCTTTGAAACAAAGGTATCACGTAAGACTCCCCACAAATAAACATGGGCAAGTTTTTACCTTATGCTAACCAAAACATTTGATAGGAAATCCGGTGATATTATAATAGTGTCTAGGGTTTTCAAAATAAAATACAGAAATAGTTGGAATGCTTACATCTCACGTTCCAACATAGTTGGGCACAATCAAAACCGTACAGGCACTTATTGGATTTCGGATTCCATACAATGGCAGGGGTACAGAGGTACCGCCCGTCACAGTACGTGGCCTAGATCACCGTACCGAGGAGTACGCCCGCTCCCCTGCAACACAAAGCCGGAACCATCCCTTACTGGACAGTCCCAAACAAGACCACCCCGGCAGTTGTCATGATCAACCGCCCCACACAGCCGAAATAAAAAGGGACCTCTAGACAGGGGTAAATCTCGTCCTACTTGGACATGACCCACTTAGCCTTGCTGCACCTCCCATGTTTTAGCCATTCCCGATTGATGAGGCTTGAGGCTGTGATTACCTTTATAGAACACATCTATCTTAGAATGCTCATCGTCCACCTGACGATGTTCTGAAAGCATTCAATCCATACAAGTTCGTTCCAGGGTCGAACGAAACCGAAGGCATTATCTCGTTACACTCGTATTGGAATCACCCTCGGAGTTAACGACGATAACCCTTGCACTCTGAATCACCATCTCGAGCCTGAAAGTACTATTCCGTCGAACTCATCACGGAATCACCCCAGAGTTATACTAACGAATAGTCCTTACACCTCGAGTCTTCACTCTTCACTTGATATTCACGACCTAACGTTTAATTTGGATCGATGTGGTTTTCGGAATCCCAAATTTGAAAATCCGATCCCAGTCTCATCGAAATCCAAACGCCATCTTAATGTCCAAGTGATTTAAGTTTATCAAATTGATTCAATTTAAATGTTGAATTCACACAGCATCATTCATAGATAAATATCACACATTTATCATTGATATATCCAATATCATACCACAGAATATCACAATATATCATCCAAAGATATCAACCAATCCAGATATTCCACAACAATCATACACAAACAGGCATTATTAATTCCTTTATAATTAATTTAATCATCTTAAATTAAATTAATTACTTGAGAATTAAACAACTAATCCTTCTTAAACAATCATTAATTAATTACAATTAATTAATTAATCACTCTTCAATCATCTTCATAATCCAATTAATTAATCTTCAATTACAGATTAATTATCCTTTAGTCATATTCTTAATTAATCACCTAGATTAATTATTCTTCAATTACACTATGTAATTAGCCTTTAAATTAATTGCACAAATTAATTTATCTTTAATCATTAATTAATTTTAATTAATTTCTAATTAATTAATTAACAATAATTAATTACAAAAATCCTTAATTAATTTCATTAATTAATTATTACTTCTTTCACACTTCATTGATAAATTATCTTATAATTAATCACATTTATAAATTAAATTAAACAATTAATTATTCATTAATTACATAAATTAATGACCCCTAATTACTTTACTATTCAATTTGCTCTCATAATTTTATTTAATAATTAATTATAAACTAAATTATAATTATTAATCAAGCTTGGTTAATAAAAATCAGTAATTAATTTCCTTAATTACATACCAATTAAACCATCACTTTGATTAATTTCATTAATCAATTCTTTTAATTACACTGAGTAATTATCCCTTAATTTCCTTAAGTAATTATACCCCTTTTTAATTACTATCCATCAAGTAATTTCCTCAATTAATTTCATTCAGTAATTATTCATTAATTACTTCACTAAGTAATTACACATCTTTAATTACATTAAGTAATTATACTTAATCCCATCATTAAGTAATTCTTTTAATTAATTAAACTTAATTAATTAACTAAAATTAACCATACTTAATTAATTACACTGAGTAATTAATTACCTTAATTACTTCATTAAGTAATTATGTTTAAATAATTCCTCAAAATGATTAAGTAATTAACTTCTTAATTACTTATTAAATAATTATTTCTTAATTAATTAAACTTGATTAAACTAATTTCTAATTAAGTAATTAATTATACTTAATTAATTACACAACTAATTTACCTTTATTTAATTACTTACATTAACCATTTAAGTAAATTAAGTAATTTACTTTAACTACCCTTATAAACAAAACTTAATTAAAATAAACCAAACATTTTACTAACTTAAATCAATTAAATATTTAAATTCGAAAACTTGTATTTGGTTTATACAAAAACATCATCTTTTGATTTACCATTATTAAATAACTTACTTCAATCACATTTCAAATTACTTCAAATATATTTTTATTTGAAAACATTATTATATCATTAACAAAATAAAACTGAAAACGAAAAATTATAAACAAAAGTTTACATATAAAAAATCCAAACTTCAAAACTAAAATTCTTTTAAATTCGAACATTCATTTTTATACAATAAATTTTAAAACACTTTGTTTAACATCAATTTGTTTCCAACTTTGAAACTTCAATTTTATAAAGTATAAAAATTCGGTTAATACAAGCTTTAAAAAAACAACAAACTATTTTAAAACAAATTCAACTTAACTCATTAAAACATAAAGTTTTAAATTAAAACATTTCAAACATTTTTAAACTATTCAAAACTTTGTTTTTAAAAACTGAGTTTGGTTTTTTTTAAACTTCAGAAATATCACTTTGCAGTAAAAAAAATTGAACAGGGTATAATTCCTGTAACCAAGGTTCTAAACCCAAACACACACGACACCTCCTTCAACTCCGGGTCCTTCTCGCATGAATCACGAGACTAAACTCGAGCAAACCACCGAAGAACCCATGGCCAAACACACTTCCCAATCAACAGCCGCTGCACCAAAACTAGCTCGTGCACGTGCATGCTGGAAATGATCGACGACGATCAACTCCGGCATACCCCACAAGTCGGCTTTGACCACGATAACCCCCTCAAACTCCTAGATCGACGTAAATGATACATCATCAAAATATGGGTAACAGCCTCCTCAATCCAGAATACAAACGAACCACATCCATCACCGCCAACGGCGAAATCCACCACCGGAGACCACGGCTTCACTTCCAGAGCCACCCTGCACTTCGACAACCCGATCCCCCTCCATGCGATTCGCCCACAATCAAAAAGGACGATGCAATGCTCACGATTCCGACCCAAAAAAAAACCCAAACCCTACTATGCGATTACTGATCACCACGACAAATCATAAAAAGCTGCCACTATTTTTCCCAAATCACCCATCACCGTACCCACCTCCATGCCGAAGCTCGACCTCCAACTCAGCTTCAATCATCGGCAATCGACCCATAAACCAATTCCAGGTAATTCTAAATTCCTCTCTTAATACTGAATTAAAAATTACAAATTTTACATTAAAATTCATAATTTGATAATATGAATCAGATTATCTAAGTGAATTCAAAATTCATCTAACATGAATTTTACTCAATTTTGAATGTCTACTGTATTTTCATAATTTTCAGAGTAATGTTCAAATATACTTACTTGTAATGAATTTTAAAAGCAAGAAAATCATGTTATTAACATTTTTATTCTAGAAATCAAAGTTAATTTTGATTATACAGAAAGATTTGAGATATTTTAGTCGATCTTGCAATAGATATTACAGGAAATACAACACACTGATATGTACTCATGTTTGTACAGTACAAACCAAATTTAAAATGAAAATTCTGAGCAACAACATGATTTAACATCATCATATCCAACATGCAAACATAGATACAATTTTAAACATTTCACAGATCAACAAATAAAGGATTGAAAACTGTTTTTAAAAAGAAATTTACTCACCAGAGCAAAAACAGAGAACACTGCATTTTATTTTTTGGAATTTGAATTTGCTTCTGCATTTTAACTTGCTGTTAAAACATTGAATCTTCAAATTGAATTTTGCTTGCTGAAGTTTGCTATTGATTGCATGTTCCTCAGATTTGGTTACTTGGATCTGAGTTGAATCATAGCTTCAGATTTTACAGATTTGAATTCTGTTTTCTGGATTTCAATTTGAAGTTTGCATTTGATTTCTTTTTTTATTTAGTTGAAGAAAAATTTAAAGAAGTTTGAAGAAAAGAAACAAACAGATTTTTTTTCTTTTCTAAACTTTAATTAAAACAAACTTTCTTTTTTAAAATAAAGAAGCCACTTGTTACAAGAATGAACCATGTATTAACAAATGTCAAACCCCATCATTATTTTGTAAACAAGAGTACTTTCTAATTTCTCATGATGCCAAATGTTTTTAAGAGGTGATTATTTACATTAATTACTTGTTTATAAATAAATTAAACCTTAATTACAATACTAATTTAATACTCATGTTATATATATAACTTATGAAATATATTTAACTTTGTGTTAAATTTATAATTATTCTAAAACTTACTTTCTTAAAAATAAGTTTTAAAAGTAAGAAAAATTCATTTACATTTTATTTTAAAGTTTAAACTAAGGTTGTTATAGCTATATTGATATTATATTTAAAAATCTAAATTTGTCTCCAAAAATCAATTTAAAAGAAAACAATTTAAATTTTATAACAATGTACTATATTTCAAGCTATTATTCTTTTAAATAAAAATAAAATTTCACTTTAAGTGTTTATAAATAAAATTTTAATTTTAAATTGCTTTTGAAAAACATTTTATTAAATCAAATCAAAAACTTTCCAAATTACTATAAAAACTTATGTATATTAAAATTTGAAAACACATTTTCCATTTAAGTTTAACCCATTATTTCTATTTACAATAAATATCCAAATATAAATATTCATTTTAATATAACATCTTAAATATTTGCTTTAGAAATTATTTTAATTTTAAAACAAAACATCAAATCAGAATATATATACATATATTTTATAATTTGTAAATATTTTTTTTAAATTGAAATTGAACCAATTTCCTTTTTACAATGTATACATAGATACATTCCAAATAAAATATCTTTATTAACTAAAAAAATCAATTATTATTAATTACACATATATATTATCATTATTATTTGAAAAGAATAAACATTCAAATTAAATTATCATTATTATCGAGTTTTTGAAAAGATAATCATTTGTTAAATTAGATTAATTATTAGTTTTGAACATATAATATTCGGTTAAATTAGATTTTAAATCAATATAACATATTTTAAAATAAATTATAAATGAAAATTATTAATTAAGTATTGCCCAAATCCGGGACATCACATAGATGGTCAGACGTTTGAACATCTGTAGCCAATTTTTGTACAAGCAATCAAACATTTGTACCAAAATCTAGAAGTTTGAATTATTGTAGCATTGTGGTGTTAAAGCGCTTCCCGGTTCTATAGCAGTAGAGGTGCAAAAATTTATATCGCGGATAAAGCGAGGATATAATAGAAAATAGCGAAGGCACGAAAGGCTTTATTAGAAATAAAATTAAATCTCCAAAGTTAATTTATTCTCATTCTTACATCATTTATGTAGAATAATAAATATTTTTTTAATCTTATATGAAAAATGGAGAATATCATGATATATGCAATCTTGACTTGGTTACTAAAATAGATTCTAACTGATGCTGAGCATTTAGGTCTTTATCCTTACTTTTCTAATTTGGTTAAAAGAGAACTAACCAAATTAACTATTTTGCAGTAAAATTTCTAATGTAGGTCCCAGAAACCATTGATCTAATAGATGTATTGGAAAATAATGAAGTTTCAAGCAGATCTACTATTAAATAGTGCTAAATTGAAAAGGCGTAGTGGTCGAAGAGCTCTACGTGTTTTAGTAGGATTTTAGCGAGGCTTTAACGACGCTTTAACTGCATAGCTATAGCAAGCCCAGGTTGAACCTAGACCTAGTACATGCCAAAAAGGATGGAATGAGGGAAACTTGTTCCCCTTTTCTCGATATGTCGGAGTTCACATAATTGCATGGAGCAGTGCAACAAGCGAGATTGGTTCCACACTTGGAGATGCATTTGGTTTCATACTTAATGGCATGCAAAACGTGGTATCCAACGAGGCATGCGATTACATCACAACTACATGGTCTTGTCATTGCTATAGCGCTCTTAGTCGTGCATTTTAACATGCTAGACAACAAGGAATAATGATGGAGATGTCCATAATAGTAAGGTTATATGGCCAGGTGGTGGATGAACCTACAGGGGAGTTGTATTGTTAAACGACTTCTTCGGCTTTAGGTTGAATTATATAGAGCATATGACATGTTTACCATTGAGAATGTTACATGCATGCTTCGGTAAGACATAAACCATTGGGGTTGTATGCTCTACAATTAAAGGATTGCTAAAAGCTTGCTAATCCCCGCTAAGGCTCTTAGTGTACTTCAATCACCATGCCTTTTCAATTTAGCGCTATTAAATAACAGATTTGCTTAATGCCCTGCCATTTTATGCTATGGCTACCAAATCAGTGGTTTTTAGATCCCGCTTTAGCAACTTAAACATAAGAAGATTAATTTTACCAGTTCCCTTATAAACCAAATCGACAAATTTAGGGAATAGGTATAACTTCAGTATCTAAGTGCTCAACATAAATTCAAACTCTATTCTAGTCACCAAGACTAAATGGCATAGATCATGATATTCTTCATTTTTATTATATAGTAGCAAGTAATGTTTCTTTCTTTTATCCTAATAGTAAGAATAAATCAACTTTGGAGATTTGATATTATCTCCAACAATGATGTTTACACCTCTACTATTTTTCGATATATCCCCGCTATAGCTTTTTGCACCCTACCATTATAAAATCTCTAAGCGCTTTAACTATAAAGAATATATGTTAATAATTATTAGGCCGTGCACCTTAATAGATTCAAAAATAAATTGATAATAGGGAAAAAATTAAATACATACACTAATTCTAATCCAAAACCATTAACAAGAATTTTTTAGTCTGTTATACACTAATTCATTAATGTTCATTGATGACCTTATTGTCTTCACTAAACCTACTATTCAATCTCTTCAAAGCATCAACAACCTGTCAAATACTTTTCACTCCTTCTCCAACCTTCAGGTGAACCATGGCAAATCTTTCTTACTGACTGTTGGTGTTAATGTTTAGTTACATCATCCCATTGAACACATTCTAAACATGCAACCTGCTCCTCCCAGCTTTGATTACCTTGGAATTCCTGTGACTTCCTCTAAACCTAAGTTATTAACCGGCCTCTCACTCTTTGATAAAATAACTAAAGTCATGAATAGATGGTCAACTAATTTATCTCTTAGGCAGGCAGAATCACTATTATTGTAAAATGACCCAGAATTTTGGTCATTTGAAATTGAAAATTTTAATTGATTTTTAAATATTGAAAAGTTAATTTATATGTTAAATAACTTGAATTTCAAATATTACCGATTAGTTTAGATGCTTTGGAGCTTCAGGAGATGAGTTGGAGGCCTAGAGACGTATTCATGTAGATGGTTATTTTCCACTATATTTGTTGTTGTATTTATTAGCAATTGTGAGGACAGACTGTTATAAATGTCCATGCTGAAATAGGTTAGTATACTCTAATTGATGTCTGTAAATATACATATAGTAGTTTTTTTGCACAAAGATTTGTTGTATATTATAGATTATTCATTCCGCTGTGAGATTCTATGTTGTTAGTTTTCTCCTCATCTTCTTCCTTCTTTCTTTTTACTTAACAATCGGGTTTTCTGGCATTTGATTTCTCGACATGTAGTGGATGTATCAGTGTTGATTTTTTAGGGTCGAAAAACCACGGTCATTACACTTGGTATCAGAGCTGAAGGGTAGGCGAGAACCTTGGCTTTGGTGGGGTACTTATGAAAGATAGGGTCAGTAGGACCCTAGAGTGAATTTGAGTGTGTGTGTGTGTGTATGAGCTCATATTTGTTAGTGATATTAAAATGTTTTATATTGTGTTGGTTAGTCTATTAAGTGGCTTATGGATTCTGTTCAATAGGAGTAATTAATGTTATTGATCTGGATCTAAAATCTCTTGAACAAAGCAATTCAACATGGTATTGTTTTGGAATTGGGTAAATGAAATAATTTTACCTTGATTACATCTTATATAAAGGAATAATTTTTCATAAAATCATTATGGTGTATATGGTGTGCTTGGTTGTTAGGAAATGATAATGTTAGATTATTATCATTTGTTGTTTGTTGTTTGTTGTTGTGCTTTAATAAAAGTTGTTGTTAAATTCTAAACAAAGATTAACAATTAAGAAATGATATTATATAACCAAGGTGAGTTTATATGAATATATAGTTTATAGGTATGATTCATAAATTGAAAGTAAATGAAATTTCACAAGTACGTTATAGATGTGATTTATAAAAGCGGTTTGTAAATTAAAAGGGTTTAAAGGTTAGGAATTGGGAATTCGATTCCCATTGGTTTTGGAAATGATTTTTCAAAGTTTTAGAAAATAATAGTAAATTTATTTGGAAAACATTTTGAATGAAAATATTTTTAAAAGCATTCAAAAGGGGTAAAAAGCACTGAACTCACTTCGATCGCTAGAAAATAATTTTGGTGATGACTACAACATCATCGACGTTCATTTTTAGGTTTCCAAGGGAGGAATTGCTACTATTGGAGTTTTCTTTTGGTAAAACTTGTTTTGATTTTGAAATTCGAAAGAAAGATTTGATATACCAAGGGGATTTTGTATATATATGATTTTAAAAATGATTTGAAATAAATAAGAACAAGGTGTTTAAAATCTGTGGATTTTCATTTAAGTGTTGTATGAAAATATAGGTAAATAAGTTTTGATAGCTTATGAAATTTGAAAATTAGTAAGTTAAAAACAATGTTTTAAATTGTTGAATAGGAATAAAAAGTAAATTTGAAACTAAACTATGAAATTAAATTTAACTTAAGTTAATTAAAATGAATTTTAAAAAGAAATTTAACCTAAGTAAGGTTGAATGAAATAATTTTTGGAAAATAAATTTGATAGTAATTTGGAATGAATTAATGAAAGAACTAATTAAATAAATTAGTGAGTTGAATGCGGTTTCAGAATATGGGTAAATGTTGAAATTGAACAAATGGATAGATTCAAATGAAATTTAAATTGATTTAAAATAAATAAAGACTTAAGTTGTAGAGTAACAATAAACATGAGAAGAGTTGTACAAAATGTTTTAAAATGAACTTAAGAAAGTAAATTTTATGGAATGATGTTTAAGTGATAATAGTATTAAATAATATACCGAGAAATAAATGGATGTAAATAAAGCAATATGAATAAATTGAAAGTAAATAAAATGGGAGGATGAAATGAACGAGAATGAAATGAATGCGAATAAAAAGAATATAGGATAGCTAAGTGATCGACTGAAATAAATATGTAAGTTGTACGTATATTATTTTATTCACATAACGGTTTGATCTAGATTCGAGTACATGATATCTAGATGATTTACATCGGTTCGAATAAGGATTTTCACTCGATTCTCGATGGCAAATACTGGATATGGATTTTTGGTTGATTCTGAAATTCTCTATCACATTATAAAGGTACGCTAGGAGAATGGCGGTTTCTAATCAAGGAACCAGATCGAAGTCTGCACTAGAGTGGTCGCGAGAACGATACTAGTTCGGAAGTGAAATTGTATGATCGAGCAATCGATTAGATATGATATTGCATACATGTGATATATGTACATCATATGGTTTTAGTAAAGTAAGTATTGAAAATTGAAAATACAAGTAATATGACTATGAATTATATGATTGGATATCATTGGTAAATAAGATGCAGATATATATAAGCAAAAGCTAGTTGATACCTTCGATTTCATAAGTAAAATTTTTTTGCCCGACAAAAAGGTACCCTATAAATTTGAGATTAGTTAAAAGGTTTTAAATAAATTATTTTAAATTAATTAAGTTTAAGATATTTTATTAAATGTCTTTTATTTGCAGTTAATGCTTAAGTTTATTAAATAAATTTAAAATGGTATAATTAAGTAGTTAATTAAAAAGATAAATGTTTGTTAATTATTAATTAACTTAAAAGTCTTAAGTTAATTTATGGGTTAATAATAAATTTATTTCAAAGGTTTGTTAAATAAGATTTAAATAATAATTAAGTAATCAATTAAGATAAATAGTTTATCTTTAATTAATTAAAGGATAATTAATCAATGTAATTAATTAATGATAATTAATTAATGTAATTAAGGGATAATTACTTAATGAAAATAATTAAAGGATAATTAATTAATGTAAGTAATAAAAGGATCATTAATTAATGTAAGTTATTAAAGGTTAATTAATTATTAATTAAAGGTTAATTAATGAATAATTAAGGTTAATTAATTAATAATTAAAGGATAGTTAATCAGTAATTAAAGGATAATTAAATAATGAAAGTAATTATGTGATTAATTAATTCAATAATTAATTAAAATGATTTTTAATTACTTAATGTTAATTAAGTAGGGTTAGGTGATTAATTCATAAGTAATTAATTTATTTATTTTGAGTCAATTAAATTAATTATAATTATGGGGTTAATTAATCTTGCTTATGGATAATTATTATTTCGATTGATTAATATCTCTAGTATGTTAATCTGTGATGTTCTGTGATGTGCAATGCTTTGGATTGAGCTATGATAAATATTTATCTGTGATGAATTGCTATATGAATATAATGTTCTGCATTGAATTATAAAAGGTACATCTTTTGTTTAAAAGATCTAAAAATGGAAATTTGTTTAAACCATTCAAAAGGAAAGGTTTTAGGAAATAAGTTGTGATTTAACTAAGATCCAAATGAATCCACATGTTTATAAAATAAGCGCTTATTATTCGAAAAGGCTGGGAGAGGACATTAAATCATAAAATCCATTCCGAATAATGATTCAACGGAATGGAATTGCATTTGAAGACGGTGATTGAAGACCGGGTATTTTCGAGAATGAAAGGATTGTCTGTTGATTGTCTCTGCACCAGTTGCTCCGGTATAGAGATTACCCTATGTGATGGGGAGTCCGATCGAGATTAGGGATATCCGGATTTGCAAGGACTTTTTCCTTAATTGGACAAATTGCCTCTGGTTCCATTCAGACCCAGGATGGACTTGTATGGATGTATGTCTGACATTACACTTTGAGATATAAAGCTGATTTCTATCAAATACATTTCTGTTTATGGCGGAGAATTTATTCTCTTAGCTTAACACCCTTCTTTGAGTATGAGCTTAGAGGTTATGTAGTTGATGGTTATTAGTGATATATTCCCAATTTGGTTATGTGGCATGCTAAGTGCTGAGCATTGGTTGATCGAAGCATGGCTTTTGTGAAAAGAGTAGCTTTGTGGGGCGAGACTTCATCGAACCTCACTCCTCGGGAAATGGTCGAAACAGGAAGGATGCAGCAAGGTTATGGGGTTCGCGACCCTCAGGGTATGTGTATTTCCTTCTGGATAAAAAGTGGTATTCTGGTATGGAGCCCAGATATTTTGTTTATGTGATTGTTGGAATTTTAGGGCCCTCGATAAAGGTCAATTACGACCGGGGGATGGCATACTCGTGACAGTTAGTTTCCTAATTATAGAGGCAACCCGGCCTTGTGTTGGCAGAGATCTGGTTAAGTTCTCGGGACGTCCCTCCAGAGGCGTACCTATTCGATAAAGGAAGTTCCTTAGCCTTGGCCATTTGTTGGAAATCCAAACAATCAATACGAGCCCTTTACGGTTTTAGTTGTAGAACCTGCCCTTTAACATGGTAGCTATAGCAGGCATACTATAATGGTACGTATGTTGGCTAAGATTAATATTATACTTTCGAAATGTTTTTCCACACTATGTACTAATAATAATATCAAAAGGATTTTCACGTATCAAGCATGTTTAACTTCTATAAGGAGAAACCTCCCCCATGTATGCGATTGCATTTGGGTGTGTGCCGGGAGACCTTATGGTAGTTTCATTTTCAAAAAACATGAATGGATTTCTTTTTGTAATTTCTTTTTGTACAGATAACTGTTTTATGTTTCTCACACCAGTCCCATGACTGACTCGGAGTTTATTGTTCCCTTTCTAAACTCTCTATGCCCCTAATTTTCCACACGGATAGCCTAGAGTCAGGTTATCAGTAGTTTTGGAGCTAGTTCAGATAGTAGATGTAGATTTTGGAAGTCTTTGAGCTTTTGGTTTTGAGCTTTTTGGTTTGGACCTTTCGAGCTTTGGAATGAAGATGTAGTATGTTGGACTCGCTCTCTCTCTCACTCTCATGGAAGACCTTGTTGATGTCATTTTCTTTTTCGCTGTTATGTTATTTCCGCTATTGTGTTTATATATAGATCTCTGATGTTGATGTTCACTTGTTGTAGAATGTTGTAATCCATGTTGTGTATCAATGAAATCATTTTGTTTTTCGTTGTGTTGTTACTATCTAATGTGTTATAGCTCCAGTGAATCAAACTCCAATGTTTGAATCTCCGGCATTTAAATATGGGTGATGTATTGGATGCCGATTTTCGAAGGTCAAAGTGCGGGTCGTCGCATTTGGTATCAGAGCTAAAGGTTGAGTAAGAACTTTAGCTTTGGAGTATAACTCATTAGGTGACTCATTAGAGATAGAGTTAGAAATTCCCTAGAATGAGTATATTCCCTAAGATATCTTGCCCATATGCCTAAATCAATTTTCTTACTATTTATAGATAGTGAGAATGAGTGGAAGAAGAGGACGAGGTAGGAGAAGGGGGAGTACCACTACAAATGGTCGAGACCCTGCAACAACAGTAATGGAAGGAGCAACTCTTCCCATCCAACCTCAGCCAAATCTGGCAGAGTCATATCAAAGTTTCTCAAGACTTGGAGGGAAACCATTCAAAGGCATGGGGACTGTTATAGAAGCGCAAGCTTGGATTCGATCTTGTGAGAGGATTTTAAAAGGATTGAAACTGGATGATGATCAGAAGAGGTTGATGGCTTCCTGAAGCTCCAGGAAGAAGCTTTGGCATGGTGAGAGACCATTACTTTGGCCGAATCAGAGGATAAGTTTACGTAGGATAGATTCAAGCAAGTATTTGAGGAGCGTTATATGCCTTCCGCTGGTATTTCCAGGATGTATCAACAGTTTACTGATTTGAAGCAAGGAAATATATCTTTTGAAGAATACTTAAATAAGTTTAATGAGTTATCCCGATTTGGACCTGAATTAGTGAATACCCCTTTTAAAAAGAATGAGAGATTTATTAAAGGGATGAACAAGAAGTTTCATAAAAGGATGACAGGCCATGTGAAGGAATCTTTTGCTGATTTGGTACATATGGGATATAGATATGCCACCTTAAATAAACAAGAGATTCAAGAGAAACGAAGCCGAAGTAATCCAAATTGGAAGAAGAGAACGTTTGGGGGAAAGAAGCCTTGGCAAGGTAAAGAAAAGAAGAATACTCAGGAGAACAAGGCAAAGAATGTTACCTGTTTCAATTGTTTGGAGAAAGGTCATTACTCCAATAGTTGCGAGAAGCCCAAGAAGCAAGGGAAGAGGGATCAACCAAAGAAGTCAGGTCAAGAAGCTAGGGAATGCTACTATTGCCATAAGCCAGGACACGTAGTTAAAGAATGCCCGAACATGAAGTTGGCCAAAGTAGCAAAGGTATATGTAATCAAGGATGACCCTTCAACCTCAAGAGCTAATAAAGGGAAAGGAGTGTTGGAAGGTAATCTTCTTATTTATGATAAAATTGTTAGAGTTCTATTCGACACTGGAGTTATGCATAGTTTTATTTCCTAGCAAACCGTAGAAGTGCTAAATCTTGAACCCATATTCATAAACGAACCTATTTGTGTAAAGAACCCGGTAGGAGGCCCTGTGAATCTTTGTTTACGATGTAGAGAAGTTCCCTATTCTCATCGTCAGTTTCCTATCAGCCTTTTCGTTCTTGACTTTAATGAATTTGAGATTTTACTTGGAATGAAGTTGTTAACAAAATATGAAGCTAAATTAGATTGTATCAATAGAACGGTTTCGGTTAAAACCAAACTTGGGAACTTTGTTGTGATTTCTTGTGAGGATCCAAGTCCAAAGAGAGACAAGCTAATGTATACTTTAGGGTATTCCAACCTGAGTTTGGAATCCATACCTATTGCTCGAGAATTTCCTGACGTATTTGAAGAAGTCAAGTCTTTACCTCCGCATAAGGAAATCGAATTTAGAATCTACTTGGTTCCCAATGCCCGTCCAGTTGTGCATGCAAGTCGTAGGATGGCACCAAGGGAAAGAGTAGAATTATTTAAGCAAACCCAAGATTTACTGGATAAAGGATTTATATGACCTAGTCATTCCATTTGGGGTTCAGCTATTGTATTTGTAGCTAAGTCCAACGGATCTTTGAGATTGTGCGTATATTATCGTGATCTTAATTAGTTAACCCTTACTAATAAATTTCCTTTACCCCGAATCGATGACCTGTTCGATCAATTGCATGGTTCTCGATTCTTTTCCTATATGGACCTAGCCCAAGGATTCCATTAGCTGAGAATTGCGGAAAACTGTATTCATTTCACGGCTTTTATGGGTCCTGATACATTCTACGAATGGTTACTTATGCCCTTCGGACTAACCAATGCCCCTGCATATTTCGTAGACCTGATGACTCAAGTATTTCGTGAAGTATTGAATAAGTTCGTTCTTGTATTTATTGATGATATTCTGATCTATTAAAAACTGAAGAAGAGCATGCCGAACACTTAAAAATAGTTTTAGCAATATTGAGGAAGAATATTCTTTTTGCCAAGTATTCTAAATGTCATTTTTGGGTAAAAGAAGTTAGATTTCTAAGAAATATTGTAACAGAAGAAGGAATTTCTATAGACCCTGGTAAGGTTTCCGCTATCCTAGATTGGAAACAACCCACAACTCCAAAGGAGGTCAGAAGTTTTCTGGGATTATCCGGATACTTCCGAAAGTTTGTCCAGGATTTCTCTAAGTTAGCCGGTCCATTAACTAAGCTGACCATGAAGAATGCTAAATTTATTTGGACTCCAAAGTAAGAGGAAGCATTCTAGGAATTGAAGAAAAGGTTGACCACCGCTCCCGTTCTTGCTATTATTAATGGGAATAAAGGTCTATCTGTTTACACAAATGCATGTGGTGAAGGTGTGGGTGATGTTCTAATGCAAGAGGGTAGAGTGATTGCCTACGCGAGTAGACAATTGCGACCACATGAGAAGAACTATTCGACCCACGATCTTGAGCTTTGGGTAGTTATCTTTGCTTTAAAAATCTGGCGTCATTATCCTCTGGGTGAAAAATTTGAACTGTTCACCGACCATAAATCTTTGAAATACCTCTTTACCCAGAAGGATTTAAATATAAGATAGCAACATTGGTTGGAATTCCTAGCGTCATACAACCTGGATATTCAGTATACACCTGGTAAAGCCAACGTGGTAGCTGATGCTTTGAGTAGAAGACATGCTTCTCTTGCTTATCTTGTTGTCACCCCCACTCTTCTTGAGAAGATTGCTAGTAAAAAGAAGACAAGTTTCTTCAAGAAATTTATGGAAGAATACGTCGAGGTGAAGATTCCAGCTTTGAAATCAATAATAGTGGAATTATAAAGTTGAAAGGGAGGATTTGTGTCCCAGACATCCCAGATCTCAAACGAGAAGTATTGGACGAATGTCACAAATCCAAGTTTAGTATCCATCCAAGGGTAAACAAAATGTATCGAGATATTAAGAGGACCTTCTGGTGGAAAACGATGAAGAGGGATATATCCATTTATGTTAGTCGATGCGCAACATGCCAACAAATAAAGAGTGATCAAATGAAGATGGCGGGTTTACTCCAACCATTGGATGTGCCCAAATGGAAATGGGACCAAGTGTCTATGGATTTCATAGATAGTTTGCCATGAACTCGGAGGGGTAATGAGGCGATTTGGATTATTGTGGATCATCTGGCCAAGACTGCCCACTTTATCCCAGTTAAATCCACCCATACAGCAGAAAGTTTGGCAGAGTTATATGTAAAGAAAATTGTTCGACTCCATGGAATACCAAGTAATATAGTGAGTGATCGCAACCCAATCTTCACTAGCAGATTTTGCGAGGCATTTCAAGCCGCACTAGGAACCAAGTTGAACTTCAGTGGTCGCAATTGTCTGATGGGAAAACTGAAAGAATAAATCGAATCTTGGAAGATTTTTTGTGTGCTTGTATTCTTGATTTTGGAGGTTCATGGGAGGACCATTTGCATTTGTTGAGTTTTCGTATAATAATAGTTATCAGGCCAGTATTCGAATGGCTCCTTTCGAAGCATTGTATGGTCGTCCTTGTAGATCACCGGCGTATTGGATTGAATCAGGCGATAGGCTTGTTCTTGGTCCGAACATGATAAAGGAAGCTTCTGAGAAGATTGATTTCATTTGGAAGAAATTGAAAACTGCCTAGAGTCGACATAAAGTTATGCCGACCACAGGAGAAGAACTTAGAGTTCCAGGTTGGAGATTCAGTTTTCTTAAAGGTTTCTCCAATGCGTGGAGTTTTAAGAATTGGAAAGACTGGTAAGCTGGCACCACGATATATATGTCCTTTTCCTATACTTGAGATAATTGGTCCTTTGGTTTATCGAGTGCGGTTATCTAATTGGCTAGCTGGCATGCATAATGTGTTCCATGTTTCAAACCTTCGGAAGTATGTGCATGACCCAGATCATATCAAGGATGCCGTTCAACAGGATTTGGAAATCATACCTAACTTGGCAGTGAAAAGAGAACCATTAAAGATTATTGGTCGAGATGAAAAGCGATTAAGGAATAAAGTGGTGAAATTGATAAAAGTACAATGGAGTGTGTTTGTACCAAAAATGGACACAACACTCTTCGGAAGTTTTTGAAGAGATAAAAGTGAAGAATATAAATGTAAAATGAAGATTATCTAACAAAAATTCTAGTAAACAATAACATAAATGCACAGACACACAATTTTAGAGTGGTTCGGCGTGTTGCCTACATCCACTATGAAGTTTTAGGGATTTTATTGATTCTCTTTGAACTATTACAAGCAATTACAGCGAATAACAATAAAGTACAGCTTGGAATTCGAATTCAACAGCAAGGGTAGGACGTAAATCTCGATCCGGCAGAGTCTGGGCGGTTGAGAATCAAAAGATTCTTTTTCTGTAAGCTTCAGGGGGCTATTTATATGCGTAGGAGGCTGATATCTCGCTCAAACTTCGAAAGACTCCTTCTGGCATGTGAGTGGGCCCATGCAATCGATCCCACCAAGTTTTGACTCGATCTGTGATCGATTTCGTATCGATTAAGAATTGGTCTAATTGAGCTGAAACTTGGCAGGAACATTCCTTGGCTTGTACGTAAGCTTCTGTGAAAATTTCATGGCATTTGGATCGGTGGATTTTGAGTTATGATCGATACGAGGTCGAGTTTCTCGTTGGCTGTTTGGTTCGAATCCATCAATTCGAATCGATCCACTTCGAATCGATAATGCATGTGCCTCTGTGATGACGCGGCGCGCATTCCTCGCATCGATCCTCTTTTTGCTCCGAGTTGACCGTTTCACATCCATGAATCTCGCCTCGTTTGCATCGATGACCGTTGCGTCAATCTGGGCTCATTTGACTTGATGGACACGAACAAGCCATTGGACGTGGATTTGAACACGAGCCCCTAATGGATACGATATAGTCACCGCCTGATGAATGTGAAGCAAGGTCATCTGATGGATACGAAAAGCAGTTGCCTGATGGATTCGAACTAATAGAACCTAATGGGTTCGAGTAATCACCTACTGATGGTTTCGAACTGGATGGTTGCAAATGAGTGTGCGCTAACGGATTCAAGACAGATGGATATGAGGGTATTGTAGCCCTGATCGATACAAATACGATGGATTCAAATAGAGGCTCAACCATGGATACGAGCTGTGTCTAGCTGGATGGATACGAAACAGGATCTAGCCGATCGTTACGAAATGTATGCTCTGTTGATGGATACGAACTTGATCGGTGTGAACCGAGGCTTCTTGATGAATACGAGGCTGGTCGGTGCGAAGTTGATGGATTCGAAATATGGCTCACTGATGGATACGAAAACATGGCTTTTCCCTTCAACTTGCACCGATCACAACTTGAGCATACAAACTCGGATTGACCACAAATTTGGAATGCCGGCTTTTATGGCTTCGCTTGTCGTGTCTTGCTGAGTTTAGGCTGATCCGGATTCGGAAAAAATTCATCGACATCCATAGCGAACCTATGTGTGCTTGATATACAGGATGAACAACCCTTGGTTTTAAACCAGTGCCTAATATCTCGGCCTTGCCAAAAGGCGGGATAACATTTGCCCCCCCAAAGTACGTCTTGTGATAACATGACGTGCTTTGAAAAGCTGTTGTCTTTATTATGAACAGTTATTGCTTCTTTGTTGAAGGTTGTAATCTTGCGTTGCTGTAACCGATTGCTACACGTTAGTGCTTAGTTGTTTGTTGTCGTAATCATAGTTAGATGAATATCTGATTGCTACTAACGTTGAAAATTGAATATTAGTTCGACATATATGCATATATGTTAAAATGATTCTCGTTAACGTTGCACGTTCACGAGTCGTTGTCGGTTTTCTTGTGTTGAATTCCGTATCGATCCTCTCCTGAATCGGTGTGAAAATCAAGTTGTAACAACGCCTGATGGTTGTTTTTGGTGCTTCTTCGTATCGATCCTCTCCTGAATCGATATAGAAGTTTGAAATGCCGCTCTCGCATTGGACTTCGTATTAATGGTTGCGAATTTAGCGTTTCGAATCGATGGATATGAGCATCGATGGATACGAAGTTAACATTCGTATCGATGGTCTTTGATGCCGCTGGATTTGAACAGGCGACCCTCAACATGCGCCGACGAATGCCGATTTTTGGAAGATGCGAATCGATGGATTCGTACAGCGTTGTTCGTAGCGATGGGCCATGGAAGGAGTCGCAAAATCGTCGATGCGAACAATGGTTGTGAATCGATGAAATATAGTGTCTCCAGAATAGTCCTTATCATACACTTCGTATCGATTGACCCTACCGGTTATTTCATCTAGGTGAAGGCCTGGGCCGATGGATTCGAATAGAACGTTCGAATTGGTCCGGGATTTGACCTGCTATGGCCGGTTGCATGGACTGGGAGGCGAATCGACCCTTTCTTTCACTTCGGCCCTTATAAATACTCTTGGACTTGGCCATTTTTCACTTTTTACTTTTACTACCGCCTCCTTATTTCCCGCATTCGCATCGATCTACGAACTCGAGAAGAAAGAGAAACTGCAAACTGCCTTCGAATCGATCAGATTCATCGAATTTCAACTTCAATCTAGGTAATGAATCAGCTACGACTAAATCCATGCGATAGAGGTTAAAATTCAGATCCATCTTACATTTGCCGATTGCGGATTTTGGCAAGCGCTAAGGCTAGATCTGGGCCAAAGTTTGGTTGAGAGGGGCCATGCGGCGCTTGTGTTGATTGGAGAAGAAGGAGTTTGGGGATACGGAGCGATTGGTTGATGACTGCTTGGCCTTCAGTTCATATAGGTGAAAAGAGAGAATACGGTTTGTCTTCGTATCGATGATTAAGTATGAAGCTCGCATCGATGTAGCGCTGAAGGACGAATGATGGGGTCCTTGTTGATCCACAATGGATGCACTTCGTATCGATTTAAAGTGTTTAACATGAAGCCGTTGGAATTATAATTGATACGAAGTCCTGTGCAGGTGATCGATACGAACCCCGTCATTCTTGATCGTTACGAATACGATCGATGCGAAGATGTCGAGCCGTGATCCATACGAAGTTGGCATAAACCAATCGATACGGAATGCACCAATTCAGACCTGGATGATACGAATCGTATAGATTCGAACCTGCGCGATACGAAATGCATTGATTCGAAGTCGATCGGTTCAAAGCGCATCAATTCGAATTTGATCGATACGAAACATATCGTTTCGAACGCACTCGATACGAATAGAAGGCCTCTGACTTGTTCCTGATTTGAACTGTAGCGATCGATCCCAAACCAGAGTCTGATAGGTTTAGAGAACTTCTGCACATTCGAGCATTCGAATCCAACGAGCTTCTGCCTTGCATAATCAGACTTGACCATAGAACTGCACATTTGACTGCCTTTTAAAGCTCGTTGATGGAACTATAACTTAACAACATGATAGGAAATTTTAATTTGGATCGATCGCCAACATCTGGATGGTATGGTGATGACGGTCAGTGATGACGGTCACTTCAACTGGATTCCAATTATCTTAGTCGTTTGTAAATTTTTCTTGAACTCTGCAAAATTTATTCAAGCAATGCACAACACTGCACTACACAACACACTCTCTACACGAGAGGAACACACAGGCTCTTTGTCGTCTAACGATGATTTTTTGTGAGTTAGTTAGTTATGGAAACTCCAAGCTCGCAGCCACAGGAAACCCAGAGTATAATTCCTCCCAGACTTGAAATACCAGACATGAGGCCGAAGTTATCGATCCGGCCCCAGACGAGGCACCTGACGCATCTCTTATCAATAATCCGCCAGACTTTGTTCCGTCCAACATTTCGGAAGATATGCTAGGGAGAATATGCCTAAGGCACGGTTTGTCAATGGATTATGTACTATTGTCGGGACCAAATGACAAACCACACAATCCACCGGAGGGGTATACCGCATTCAAACGACATGCGTGTGCAGCTGGGATGCTCCCCCCATTCAATCAGTATATAAGAGAAGTGCTGTCTTTTATAGGGATCGCCCCATCTCAGCTACACCTAAATGGATATGCTCTACTGAATATCTTATTCATTGCATTTATAGAGCACCTCTATTGACCACCCCGACTGACCGAGATAAGATACTTGTTCAACTTCAAGAGTCGAGCAGACAGTCCATCTTTCATGTTTCTAGAGGCCGTGAGAAATTGTCAAATAATTACGAGGTCTTAGACCAGGCTGAGCTACTTCAAGACGGAGTGGTTCTATGTTAGATGCCCTTAGGATTTTCCAGGCGATGGCTATTTAGACGTGAGTATTGCTATCTTCTCGAGCAGTTGATAAGACAGTTATAGATGAAGTCAAACTTACACCTCTTTTTCTTTACAGCGGTAATTCAGCGACCAGAAGTGAATACTTCTAGGAGATGGTTCGGGTTCTCCAAGAGGTCCCAAGTGAAGAGAGGAACATCGACTTGGTCTTGACAGATAGAAACCTTAGAATTCTTAGGCTTATTGAGCGAAGACAAAGTATAAGGTTCGATGGTACACTAAGGACTATCTCGAGGGAGCGAGTTAAGCGCAAGAAAACCAGAATCGTCATAGTTGAAGAAGTTGATTCTGAAAGAACCCATACTGATGACGAACCTTTGGTTGGGGCCACTGGTGTAGTTCAGGACTCTGAGGAAAAAAGAGAAGGCAAAGCAACAGTTTTAAGCAATTCAAATTGGGGAGATGGAAATTTTTAGTCACGTCCTGGTCCGCCTCCGGATTTAAAATTTCGGAGGCATCTCCCCCGCGAACGGAAAATCTTTACGAAGGACTCGCAGACCTCCCAATTCCAAACGACGTGTCCAAGCAACATGATGTCAAATTGGATGAACTCCAACACGCCTTAGTTTTAAGCGAGTCACTTCCAACTAGCGTGGCCGACACATCTGGTTGGTCGAGGGGTTGCACATACATTCGTACTTCACGGCACTACACGATTTTTGGTTGTAAACTGCCTAATGTAAAAGATTACTAATTTTGCTCCTGTTTTACTTTGTAGATACTATGTCCGATCAAGGCTCAATGCTTGGTAGTCTACGCAACAAGCGCCGATCTTCGTCATACTACGAACCTCTTAGGAAAGAAGGAGACAGAGACTATGATCAGGGGTAGGCTAGTCAGGAACGGTCCGATAGAGATAAGGGGTACAGGCGTCGGTCTCGATCTCGCACGCCCCTTCCTAGTGCTCCTGTACTGCCGCCAGTTCATGTTTCACGGCCCACAGAAGCTCCGCGACATAAACCGTCTTCTCAATCGTCTAGGCCAGAAACCCAGCGTAGAACTGAAATAGTGGCCCCTTCAACTACAGAACAGGTTATCGCTGAACCCACCGGGGAAGAAGCGATAAAGCTTGCTCAATTAAAAAAGGATTTCCCTGATATATGCTTTGATGGCTACATCTTTCCCCTACACTTAAAGAGAATTCCGGCATCGGCCGAGAACACCATTCATGACTACATGGCTAACATCTTCTTCCAGTACAAGGAGTGGTCGAAAGTTGCGAGGAAGGCGTCTAAGCGGCTTTCGACCGGGCTGCCATGATTGATAAACTAGAGACGAAGCTTTTGCAAAAAGATCGTATTATTCAAGTACTCAATAATGAGGCCGAGTCTTCTCGTAAATTCGAGATTAAAGCTCTTAAGAAGGCCGACGAGGCCCACGCGGCGATGGATAGAATGAAACGGGAGCACTATGCCATGGTGGAGGACATGGGCCATAGGAATACCATCGTGACCGCCGAGCGGGATGCATCCCTGACAGAGTTGAACGAGGTTAAGCCAAAATCTCTTAAATTATGAAAGAGAAAGATGCTACTAATGTTTCCGCTCAAGAAGCATGCGATCAAGCGGTGGCGCTTCAGAGGGAGAGAGACGCGGCTATGGAAAAAGCCCACGAGGTAGAGGCTGAAGTTAAGTCCGGATGGCGAAAACCAGGCTTGAGGATGACGTAGAGGAGCTCCTTGTCACTTACAATGCCAATGTGTTGAGGCATAGAGATCTGGCTTGGCTCGATGATTACCCAACACACCTTTACAATGCTTGGAACCTGCTAGTTGAGGAGGAGAAGGCGGGGCAGTCGAGCGGAGCCTTTGAAGAGTTTGAGCTGGAGAACTGCATACTGAATGAGGATGAAAAGAAGGTTCTTCACGAATCTATGATTTCTCACACAAGAGAGAGACTCGGCACCCCACACCAGGAAACTGGGGAAAGCTTAGGTATTGAGCATCATATTAAAGGTTCTGAGATTGTGACCTTATCTCGATCTAAGCCTACTCCAGTGGTTGAGCCTCAGCCTATCCCAGCTTACAACCCTGAACAGCCACGCCTATCTCCTATTAAGGAGCATTCATCCGAAGCTGTTCAGCCAACCGCAAGCCGAACTGAGGAAGGTACTCTGAACAAATCTAATGTGTATTTGAAATGAAAGGCTCGTTTTTGAAGTGTGTTCTAACAACTTCTTTTCATCCTTGTCCAGTGATTGAAGTTACATTGACAACGCCTCCTGCAATCCAAGAATCACATCAAGTGCAGGAGGCCATTATTACTGAGGCGATTACCATGACTGCGGCCGTGCCGATTGAGGTGACATAGGGGAGCTCAATTTCCTTTGACGAGCAGATGATGAACGAGCTCCTAGGCCGACATAGCGACCCTTTTGCGGACATACCGCTCATTCTTAGTGGGTTCCCGCCTGCTTCTAGTGCTTCATCACAGTCCACCGCTGCCCCCAGCGAAGCCCATGCTATTCGAGAAGCAGAGATATTGGCTGAAATTAATGTTGAAATGGAGGCAGCGGCTCATGGAGGTGGTTCTGAGGGTGGAGTGACGACGACGGTTGGTCCAACTCCACTTAGGATGATATCTCCTAGGGGCACATTCGTCGATACTAGCATGCCCATTCCGCCCCCGGTTGTAGATTCGACTCCCCCGACTCCTCCCAAAGAGAGTATTCCTTTAAGTCCAAGTTCGGAGGAGGACGTCAATATCATGCCTTCGTCAGGGGATGATTTGCCAAAGGGTAAGGGCTCGAAGCGAAAAACCGTTAGCGGTTCCGACGGTTCTGCCTCGAAGAGAAGGCTGAAGAAGAAAAAGTAGATAAGTTCCCTCTGGTGCATTTTTGGCAGTTAGGATTGTATTTTTGTCTTTTCCTTCATAGGCCGTGTACAGATGTAGGCTCGGCCCCCTGTTAGTAGATTTTTTTTTTGGAATAACTTGTAAATGAATCTTCACATACAATTTAG
The DNA here is from genome assembly GCA_030765085.1 of Allium cepa. Taxonomy (NCBI): domain Eukaryota; kingdom Viridiplantae; phylum Streptophyta; class Magnoliopsida; order Asparagales; family Amaryllidaceae; genus Allium; species Allium cepa. Next base: position 991,466,703 of record CM060945.1, on the reverse strand, counting down.
TTGAAATGAAATTTTGTTTCTTGGCTTTAATTTTCATTTTCATTTTTTTGATGCTTGAGTGAATTTCAGTTCAGTGTACTTGTGGAGTTTCTACTCTCAAGTTGAGTTCATTTCATTTGCCAAGTCTGAAAATTGTGATCACAAGTCCTAACTGGGGATCGAGTCAGACTTGGACGTTGTTCTGCTTCAATCAACTATTAATACTTAAGCTTTGCCCTCAGTCTAGGGGATGAGTTGTAAGGGTCAGACCGAGTATTGTAGGTTTTCAGGTAAGGACGTTCTGGAGCTCAGGAGGCGAACTGAATGACAGAAATGTATGAAGAGAATTCCGCTGTGTATATTATTATTTTTCTGGGACAAGTTATTTTAAATGTTCAGTGACTGTGTAAATATTGAAATTCTAATGTATTTAAAATATATTGACTGATATAGTTTTCTTTATATAACTATTATTTTATGAGATATTATATTTTATCCGCTGCGAATGTGAGAATCTGTGTTTTGTTTTTGTTTCTTCTTCTTTCTCTCTTCTTCTTTTCCTAACTATTTGGAGAACTCGAATCAGACTGAGTATTACAGCTTTTCCGGTAAGGACGTTCTGGTGTTCAGGAGGCAAGCTGGATGGCAGGAACGTATGGAGCGTTTTCCGCTGTGCGTATTATTGCTGATTATTTGGGACATGTTGTTTTAAGCTGTCCAATGTTGTGTAAATGTTGTAACTCTGATGTATAAAAATATAAGAGTACTGATACAGTTCTTCTTTGTAAAACTGTTTTTTATGTGATATTATATTTTGATCCGCTGCGAATGTGAGGTTTTTGTGTCTTGTTCTATTTTCTTCTTCTTTCTCATTTCTTCTTTTCCTAACTATCTGGAATTTTCTGGATGAAAATTTCCAGGTCGTTACTTTTGCTAAGCTAGCGATCGAAAATTGTTTCTGCCCCGTCGGGTTTTGCGTCGTTGGACCGATGCTAAAATAAGTGAGAATTGAGCGGTTGAATCACGCTTGTTTATTCATAAATAGTCACATTCACACTCTGGGGATCAGCACTTGTATTTAGGCGATCAGTCACGCATGTTGAAGTTTTTAAGCACATGTCCCCATTCTGGGGACTTGGACTTAGTATTTATACTCCAATTCACACTCTGGGAATTTGAAGTTAGCATTTATCTTTCGGTTCGCACTCCGGGAACCTGGAATTGATGTTTATATTCTAATTCACACTCCGGGAATTTGGAGTTGGCCGACAGATGGTCAGTCACATCTGTTTAGGTTTTTTAGGAATTCGTTCACACTCTGTGAACGACGGATTTATCGGGATCATGGATGGTCGGATCACACCCACCCCGAGTTAACAAGCGAGGTCGTTAGATGGACGGGTCCATCCTCCTCTAACTTGGTTTGGATACAACCGAAGTCGTTATGCGGACGGGTCCACCCTCTCCAGAACCGCATTTATATGTTTATACTCCAACTTGCACTCTGAGAGTTTGGAACCGACCGACAAACGGTCAGTCACGTTTGGTTAGGCCGTTTGGATCGTGTTCGCGTTCTGGGAACAATCGAATTATCAGGATCGTGGATGGTCGATTTACATCCACTCCGATTAGACAAGCAATGTCGTTAGATAGACGGATCCATCCTCCTCGAACTTGTTTAGGATACGGTCGAAGTCGTTAGGCATACGGGTCCACCCTCTTTGAAGCTGCATTTATAAGTTTTATACTCCAACTCGCACTTTGGGAGTTTGGAGTTAGTGTTTATACTCCGGTTCGCACTCTGGGAACCTAGAGTTAATGTTTATACTCCAATTCGCACTCTGGGAATTTGGAGTTGGGTTTATACTTCGTTTGGCACTCTGGGAACCTAGAGTTGATGTTTATACTCCAATTCATACTCTGGGAATTTGGAGTTAGTTATAGGACCGTCGTGTGCCGGTACAGTTCAGCCTTTAATGTGACGGCTTGCCCCCGAGCTGAGGTTTCACTTAGTGAGTGGTCGGTCGTATCACAGTCACTCGCTATTTGAATAACTTCCATCATACGATAGAACTTAGCTTTTCGTGTGTCGTGATAGTTGAATGTCGCATTCGATGAATCACAGCCCTAACTTGAAGAGATGTCAATTTATTGCTGGAATGGAAGAACATGGCAAAGTCAGTGCCTTATTACAAATTCGAACTTTAGAATGAAAGACAGATTGCAAAGGATTTATAAACTAAATAAATAAAGCCTGTCATGCGTAATAGTGATGAAGATCCTCGTCATTCCAGGCTCTTGGCGGAGTGGGTCCGCCACTAACGACGTTTATCACTAATCTCCCGCCGGTACGGGCACGGTCCTCCTGTCTCGCCCGATCGGGCGTATTATTCTGATTTGACGGGCCCGCTCCTCCAGGCTGCGACGCCCGCACAAATTGTTCCAGCTTCCTTTTTCTAATCAACTTTTCCATGAAACCTTGCAAATGACGACATTCATTCGTATTGTGCCTGTGGCTTTCATGAAACCTGCAAACTTTCCCGTCTGGATTGCCTTTCCGACGACGGTTTTGGTGCAGGTTTTTTATATTGAATTGTATTGCAGGTTTGTAAATACAAGTTCTCTAGTGATGTATTCAAAGGAGTGTAGTTGTCAAACATAGGATTCTTGCGCTGTGAGCCACGATTCTGATCTCGCTTTCTATTTTGATTCACGTTCTCCCTCCGCTGAGTTTGTTTGTTTTGAATGTTCAACTGAACCTTTCCAGAGCTCTCTCCGGACTGTTTGACCGCAACATTGCTCTGGATCCCTTCCGTGCTTGGCCCTGCATCATCTTGCTTCCTAGACTGTTTCGCATCTTCCCTTCTCAGGAATTGAGCCGCCTTGGCATAGAAACGGTCCAATGATGCAAGTGGTTTCCCGGCCAGCCAGTTGCCGAATTCAGAGTTGGGGTCAATCCCCTTAGTCAACGCCATAAGGATGGAGTTATCGTTCGGATTGCTGATTTCCGTACACGCAGCATGGAATCTCTCTAAGTAGCGTCTGAATGTTTCTCCGGGAGCTTGGGTGACACTAGATAGAGTGTTGACATCTTTCGGCCTCGCGACGTGCATACGGAATTGCTCAACAAATTTAGTGGCCAACTGGTCAAAGGAGGAAATGGATCGAGGTGGCAATAGGGTGAACCACATGGTAGCGATGCCCCCAAGGAAATGGGAAAACTGCGGTATTTACTGCATCGTCAGCTCTAGCAGCGCTCATCGACCATTCATATTTCAAAATATGTTGGTTGGGGTCGGAGTTTCCTTCGTACATGGGTAGAGTCGGCATCCTGAATCGCCGAAGGGGTTCAGTAGTAAGTATGTTGTCTGTAAAAGGAGTGTGACTTCGGGTGATTCTCCAGTCGTCATTCGTGAGACCCTGGCTCTCACGGATCATCTGACGTATCATGGTCGGAAGATCCGGCATTTGTACGTTCTATGTGGGTCGAGCCAGAGTGTGTTCGTGCTCCACATTATGAGGTTGGACCAGATGCTGTCGACGGTCCACATCTCGCCTTCTTGGCTCATAGTCCTCTGGGACGTATGGTTCTGGAGTACGTCCATGCTGACGACGGCCCAGGTTCGACTGATTTGGGAATCGAACCCGGGTTCAACCGCGCGGTCGTGGCGCGACAGTCTGTGGTGTAGTGAGGAGCGGCACCCCCTCGGGAGGAGGGTCCGGTTTTGAAACTGGCCGATGGACCAACTCAGCTATCCAACGGCCATTGCTGGTTGATATCCTACGGTATGTGTGTGACTCCCATCTAGTCGGGGTCGTGAAGATCGATGATGATAATCAGAAGAGGCAGAACTTTCGATGGAGGAGCGAGAAGCATGATCTCTCCTAGATCTCCTTCACTTTTGGTGATTCAGTTGGCTAGTCAGCTCGGCATTGGCACGTAGCTGCTCTGTTAGTTGTGGCCGACTCTAGGTCAGCTCCTGAAGAAGCAATTGGAACTCTTGTCAGGTAACCGGTCCTGATGGTTCGGAGGGTCTGGTAGCATCTTGGTTAGATGGAGGTAGTGGCACGGGATTCTGTCCATCCTAGCCTTCTTGATCAACAGCATTGGAGGTGGTCCTTGTGCTAACCTTCTTGAGGGTTGAACTCCTTTCCTAGACTTTGTGCAAATTTGAATAAGATGGAAGGAGTTCGGATTAATGGTCTGGATCTCTCTCTTAGATTTACGCAATCCAGTATCGACGATAGATCCAAGGAGCAGGAGAGAACCTGAGTTTAACTGTCAATGAAAGCACCAAAGTGTTTGTACCAAAAATGGGTACAACACTCTTCAAAAGCTTTTAAAGAGATAAAAGTGAAGAATATAAATGTAAAATGAAGATTATCTAACAAAAACTCCAGTAAACAATAATATAAATGCACAAATGCGCAATTTTAGAGTGGTTCGGCGTGTTGCCTACGTCCATTATGAAGTTTTAGGGATATTATTGATTCTCTTTGAACGATTACAAGCAATTATAGCAAACAACATTAAAGTATAGCTTGGAATTAGAATTCAACAGCAAGGGTAGGATGTAAATCTCGATCCGGTAGAGTCTGGGTGCTTGAGAATCAAAAGATCCTTTTTCTGTAGGCTTCAGGGGGCTATTTATAGGCATAGGAGGCTGATATCTCGCTCAAATTTTGGGAGACTACTTCGGGCACGTGAGTGGGACCACGCGATTGATCAACAAAGTTTCGACTCGATCTGTGATCGATACGAATCGACTTCGTATCGATCAAGAATTGGTCTAATTGAGCTAAAACTTGGCAGGAATATTCATTGGCTTGTACGTAAGCTTCTGTGAAAATTTCATGGCATTTGGATCGGTGGATCTTGAGTTATGATCGATACGAGCTCGAGTTTCTCATTGGCTGTTTGGTTCGAATCTATCAATTCAAATCGATCCACTTCGAATCGATAATGCACGTGCCTCTATGATGACGCTGCACGCATTCCTCGCATCGATCCTCTTTTTACTCTGAGCTGACTGTTTCGCATCCATGAATCTCGCCTCGTTTGCATCGATGACTGTAGCGTCAATCTGGGCTCATTTGACTTGATGGACACGAACAAGCCATTGGATGTGGATTCGAACAAGAGCCCCTAATGGATACGATGTAGTCACCGTCTGATGGATGCGAAGCAAGGTCATCTGACGGATACGAAGAGTAGTTGCCTGATGGATTCGAACTAACAGAACCTGATCGGTTCGAGTAATCACCTACTGATGGTTTCGAACTGGATGGTTGCAAATGAGTGTGCGCTAACGGATTCGAGACAGATGGATACGAGGGTATTGTAGCCCTGATCGATACGAAGAAGATGGATTCGAATAGAGGCTCAACCATGGATATGAGCTGTTCCTAGCTGGATGGATATGAAACAGGATCTAGCCGATCGATACGAAATGTATGCTCTGTTGATGGATACGAACTTGATCGGTGCGTACCGAGGCATCTTGATGGATATGAGGCTGGTCGGTGCGAAGTTGATGGATTCGAAATATGGCTCACTGATGGATACGAAAACATGGCTCACCGATGGATACGAAATATGGCTCACTGATGGATTCGAAATATGGCTCACTGATCATTACTTGAGCATACGAACTCGGATTGACCTGAAATTTGGAATGCTGGCTTTTATGGCTTCGCTTGTCGTGTCTTGCTGATTTTAGGCTGATCCGGATTCGGAACAAATTCATCGACATCCATAGCGAACCTGTGTGTGCTTGATATACAGGACGAACAACCCTTGGTTTTAAACCAATGCCTTGATATCTCGGCCTTGCCAAAAGGCGGGATAACAAAGTGGAGATCCGAATGATTGTACTTGGGAAATAGATGAAAGCATGCAGAAGTCCTATCCCAAGTGTAGAATAGATATTTCAGCATGATCTGGTAAGCCATTTCTCTATCTTTTTATGTGTTCATATGTTCTTTGTTTGTCTCCCTACCTATCAAATTTCGAGGACGAAAGTTTCTTAAGGGGGGAATTTGTAACGATCCCATTTTTAAGCCAAATTTAATTTAGTAATTAATATAATTTTTAGAATTAATTTGTGAATTAATTTGAATTTTTCAAAAACAAATAAGATATGTATTTGTTTGTATGTATATATAAATAGATTGTAAACATAATTTAGATTTGAAATTCAAAAAAATAAATATCTTAAAAATAAATTGGATTTAAAAATATATATGTTTATTTGTTAATGTATAATTAGATTTTAAATCATTTTTCTTTGAAGATTATATAAATATTAATAAAAGTAAATGTACAAATATAAATATAAATAAAAGAAAATGTATTTATTAAAATTGAAAATATAATACAAACTATATATATAAATATTTATTATTTGAGATATAATAGCTTAAGCTTAAGAAAATAAGATTTAATGAAAAGGTTCAACATTCTTTCTTTTAAAATTGCGCATGAAAATAAATATTGTTTGTATATATATAAATATAAAACATAAAAACATATATAAAATAAATATAATATAATATTTATATTATATAAAAATATTATTAACATGCAAAAAGACAAGTGTAAGTATTATGATATAAAATTTAACAAGTGTTAGCTTAATGATAACAATAACAACGAGTGTCAATTTAGTTATTTATTTATTTTTTTAAAAATAAAATAATTTCAAGGCTTTATATACATATATATTCTCCTACTCTTCTCATTTTCTTTTATATGTTCTAAAACAAAAAACCTAAGAAATAAAAAATTAGAAAATTAAAACAAAACAAACAATCCTTACAAATCTAAAGACTGAATCAAAGCAAAGATCAGATCATCTCAAACAAGATTTCAAATCAAAGAAAAGATTCAAAGTTCAATTCAACAAACAGCAAGCAGATCAAAAATCAAAACAACTTCAAGTTTCAAGTTCAAATCCATTTCCAGATCCTCTGTTCAACAAAACAGTGAGTAAACAACCTTTTTAAAAAGCTTAAACTGTTATATCTTGATTAGCATATGATAATCCTTGAAGTATGATGTGAAATATGTTTTGCTTGATGGTGTAAATATGATTTCTTGTGTATATGAATGGTGATATTGGTGTGCATGTCTGGGAAATAGGAAAATATGCCTCTGTTCTTGATTACAGGTTTCAAAACCCTTTCAAAATCAAAAATCTCTTCCTCTAATTCTTTTTAGGCTTTAAGGTATAAGCAAAATATGTTTCTATAATCATGATCTAAGTTTTAAAAATATTTTAAAGAATAATTGGTTAAAGTTTTTCTAAAAAATCAGAAATGACAATAAAGTTCAATGCATGTTGAAAATTTGAATACCAGGATTTCTTGATTCACCTACATCACCTAATTCGATTTCAAAATCCATGAACTTTAAACAAAAATCAAGATTTTTAATTTAGTAATGATTGAGAATTCATGGGTTGAACGGAAATGTTGCTTTAGGCATTTTCCGACGATCAGCAAAGTGATGGGTCTCGAGATCGTTGCTAGAGCATGATTGGAGGTCAGGGACCTCAGCAAAAATGATCGGAGAATTTTCTGCTCATCATGGTGGTGGCATGGTGTCTTAGTAGGGTTTAACGACCTATTTTAGTTGACCAGGTTTGAGTGGTTTTTGCAGCGTCGTCAAAGCATCGGACTTGACCGGTGGTGGGGGAATCGGTGCGTGGGTCTGCGACGAGGCTTTAGTCAGAGTTTCGGAGGGTCTGATGACCTTGAGGTGGTGGGTCGAGGAGGTTCTTGGATGAACTGTTTTTTTCCAGGTGGAAGTCGATATGCTCAAATTCGATTTCGTAGTTGTCACGAGGTTCTGGGTGGTCGGACTGTTAGGAGAGATGGTCGTAGACGTGCTGGGGGTGGCCTCGATGGTCGGAGCTGCTTCGATCACCTGTGCATGTGCACAGATGTCAGGATTTTATCAGTGGGTTGAATTTGAAGAAGAAGTCGACTCGAGTTTGAACTCGAGGAAGAAGGTGGAGCTCGGGTTTGAACCCGAGAAGATTGGGTTGTGGCTCGAGTGATGTATCGGGTGGGTTCGCGATAGCTTAACATGTTATAGGATTTTAAATTTTAAACCAAAACAAAGTTTTAAAATAAGAGGGAGGAGTTTTCTTGGGTTTGAGCTCGAGAAGGACACGGGTTAGGCTCGAGTAAGTTGTAGCAGCAGTTTAAAACTTTAAAACAAATCAAGTTTAAATAATTTCTTCATTATTTCTTTTTAAATAATAATTACTTAACTAAGTTTGAGATTAGTTAAAAGGTTTTAAAATAAATTATTTTAAATTAATTAAGTTTAAGATATTTTATTAAATGTCTTTTGTTTGTAGTTAATACTTAAGTTTATTAAATAATTTTAAAGTGGTATAATTAAGTAGTTAATTAAGAAGATAAATGTTTGTTAATTATTAATTAACTTAAAAGTCTTAAGTTAATTTATGGGTTAACAATAAATTTATTTCAAAGTTTTATTAAATAAGATTTAAATAATAATTAAGTTATTAATTAAGATAATAGTTTATCTTTGATTAATTAAAGGATAATTAATCGATGTAATTAATTAAGGATAATCAATTAATGTAATTAAGGGATAATTACTTAATGAAATTAATTAAAGGATAATTAAATAATGTAAGTAATAAAAGGATCATTAATTAATGTAAGTGATTAAAAGTTAAATAATTAGTAATTAAAGGCCAATTAATTAATAATGAAGGTTAATTAATTAATAATTAAGGTTAATTAATTAATAATTAAAGGATAATTAATTAGTAATTAAAGGATAATTAATTAATGAAAGTAATTATGTGATTAATTAATTCAATAATTAATTAAAATGGTTTTAATTGCTTAATGTTAATTAAGCAGGGTTAGGTGATTAATTCATAAGTAATTTATTTACTTATTTTGATTTAATTAAATTAATTATAATTATGGGGTTAATTAATCTTGCTTATGGATGATTATTGTTTGGGTTGATTAATATCTCTAATATGTTAATATGTGATGTTCTGTGATGTGTAATGCTTTGGATTGAGCTGTGATAAATATTTATTTGTGATGAATTGCTATATGAATATAATGTTCTGCAATGTTCTGCATTGAATTATCAAAGGTAGATCTTTTGTTTAAAAGATGTAAAAATGGAAATTTGTTTAAACCATTCAAAAGGAAAGGTTTTGGAAAATAAGTTGTGATTTAACTAAGATCCAAATGAATCCACATGTTTCTAAAATAAGTGCTCATTATTCGGAAAGGTCAGGGAAGGACATTAAGTCATAAAACCCATTCCGAATAATGATTCAACAGAATGGAATTGCTTTTGAAGACGGTGGTTGAAGACCGTGTGTTTTCGAGAACGAAAGGATTGCCTGTTGATTGTCTTTGTATCGAGTTGCTCCGGTATAGAGATTACCTTATGTGATGGGGAGTCCGGTCAAGATTGGGGATATCTGGATTTGCAAGGACTTTTTCCTTAATTGGACAAAGTGCATTCGGTTCCATTTAGACCCAGAATGGACTTGTATGGATGTATGTCTGACATTACAGTTTGAGATATAAAGCTGATTTCTATCAAATACATTTCTTTTTGGTGGCGGAGAATTTATTCTTTTAGCTCAACACACTTCTCTGAGACGTACGAGCTCAGAGGTAATGTAGTTGGTGGTTATTAGTGAAATGTTCCCAATTTGGTAATGTGGCATGCTAAGTGCTGAGCATTGGTTGATCGAAGCATGGCTTTTGTGAAAAGCGTAGCTTTGTAGGACGAGACTTTATCGAACCTCACACCCTGGAAAATGGTCGAAACAGGAAGGATGCAGCAAGGTTATAAGGTTCGTGACCCTCAAGGTTGTGCATTTCCTTCTGGATAAAAAGTGGTATTATGGTATGGAGCCCAGATATTTTGATTATGTGGTTGTTGGAATTTGAGGGCCCTCGATAAAGGTCGGTTACGACCGGAGGATGGCATACTCGTGACAGTTAGTTACCTAGCTATTGGGGTTACTCGGCCTTGTGTTGGCAGAGATCCGGTTAGGTTCTCATGACGTTCCTCCAAGGCGTACCCATTCGGATAAAGGAATTTCCTTAGCCTTGGCCATTTGTTGGAAACCCAAACAATCAATACGAGCCCTTTACGGTTTTAGTTGTAGAACCTGCCATTTAACATGGTAGCTATAGTAGGCATACTATAATGGTACGTATGGTGACTAAGATTAATACTATACTTTTGAAATGTTTTTCCACACTATGCACTAATAATATTATCAAAAGGATTTTCGCGTATCAAGCATGTTTGACTACTATAAGGAGAAACCTCCCCCATATGTGTGATTGCATTTGAGTGTGTGCCGGAAGACTTTATGGTATTTTCATTTTCCAAAAAACATGAACGGATTTCTTTTTGCAATTACTTTTTGTACAAATAACTGTTTTATGTTTCTCACACCAGTCCCATGACTGACTCAGAGTTTATTCTTCCCTTTCTAAACTCTAGGTGCTCATAATTTTTCACAAGGGCAGCCAAGAGTCAGGTTATCAGTAGGTTCTGGAGCTAATTCAGATAGTAGATGTAGATTTTGGAAGTCTTTGAGCTTTTGGTTTTGAGCTTTTTGGTTTGGAGATTTGGAATGAAGATGATGTATGTTGGACTCGCTCTCTCTCTCTCTCTCTTGGAAGACCTTGTTGAGGTCATTTTCCTTTTCGCTGTTATGTTATTTCCGCTGTTGTGTTGTATATATAGATCTCTGATGTTATTGTTCACTTGTTATAGAATGTTGTAATCCATGTTGTGTATCAATAAAATCATTTTGTTTTCCGGTGTGTTGTTATCGTCTAATGTGTTATTGCTCCAGTGAACCGGACTCCAATGTTAGAATCTCCGACATTTGAATACGGGTGATGTGTTGGATGCCGATTTTTGAAGGTTGAAGTGCAGGTCGTCACATTTGGTATCAGAGATGAAGGTTGAGTAAGAGCTTTAGATTTGGAGTATAACTCATTAGGTGACTCATTAGAGATAGGGTTAGAAATGCCTTAGAATGAGTATATTCCCTAAGATATCTCGTCTGTACGCCTAAATCAATTATCTTACTATTTACAGATAGTGAGAATGAGTGCAAGAAGAGGACGAGGTAGGGGAAAGGGGAGTACCACTACAAATGGTTGAGACCCTGCAACAACAATAACGGAAGAAGCATCTCTTCCCATCCAACCCCAGCCAAATCTGGCAGAGTTATATCGGAGTTTCTCAAAACTTGGAGGGAAACCGTTCAAAGGCGTAGAGACTATTATAGAAGCGAAAGCTTGGATTCGATCTTGTGACAGGATTTTAAAGGATTAAAACTGGATGATGATTAGAAGAGGTTGATGGCTTCCTTGCAGCTCCAGAAAGAAGCTTTGGCATGGTGGGAGACCATTATTTTGGCCGAACCGGAGGATGAGTTTACATGGGATAGATTCTAGCATGTATTTGAGCAGCGTTATATGTCTTCCGCTGGTATTTCCAGGATGTGTTAAGAGTTTACTGATTTGAAGCAAGGAAATCTATCTTTTGAAGAATACTTAAATAAGTTTAACGAGTTATCCCAATTTGGACCTGAATTGGTGAATGCCCTTCTTAAGAAGAATGAGAGATTTATTAAACGGATGAACAAGAAGTTTCATGAAAGGATGACGGGCCATGTGAAGGAATCTTTTGCTGATTTGGTACATATGGGATATAGATATGCCACCTTAAATAAACAAGAGATTCCAAAAGAGAAACGAAGCAGAAGTAATCCAAATTGCAATGAACATGTTGGCTCATCCGATATGTAATTATATATTGCCAAATATGTATATGTATATGAACGGCTACTTATATATATATATATATATATATTTATTTATATAAATACATATACATATACATGTATGTATATGAATGTTTGTTTAAATAATTTTATGTGAATGTATAAAATTTATATATATAGATATATATCTAAATTCTTGTAAATAAAATACTAGTAATATACACACACAAACATATTAATATAGTGTATTTAGTTACTAAATATTAAAATAATTTTTTTATATACCATAAATAGTATATATACAAATATATATAATAAAACGATATTTTTTTATTATAATATATACACACATAAATCAATATATTTATAATACATATATATATATATTAATTGATTAAACTATTAAAACACATTTTTTTATAAAATCCAGATGATGTGCACAACTTATAAATAATTTATTATTTTAAAATATAATTAAATTGAATATTCATTTAAAATTAATTTAAGTGTTAATAAAATTTATTTCAAAAATTTATTTCAAATTTCTAGTAAATCGTAAATGATCTTTTATGGTTTGAGAAATTTTCTCACATTTTTTTATTTAAATAAATTTTTGAATGATTTATTAATATTCGGCTGAATTAAATATTAATTTTTAAAAATAAAAAATTGTTTTCTGTTTTGGTCGAGAGCTTATCTGTTATTAACATAAATTTATAAAATTTAAAATTAATTTTCATAAATAATTAAATTAATATAATTTAAAATAATAATTATTTATAAAAAATTGTTTTCTTACTACCAAAATTTAATATTGCTCAAAAATTATATATATAGTTAGATGACTAATTTTGACAATAGTATGATGTTGAAATCAATTATAAGCTAAATATATTTAAGCAAATAATATATATATATATATATATATATATATATTAATTTAATAAAATACTAAATTATATTATTATTATATGCAGCTGCACTGATCTGTCATATATTTTAAAAAAATGTTTTTTAAACATATACATGCATATAGCTAAACAGATTTGTGATAACATTATTGCATATCAAAATCGTCACCCAAATAATAATGTAATACACGCGCATTTAATAAAATAATATACCGAGAATTATAATTTATAGCCTTACAAAAACCATACCTTAATTCCAATGCCTTGAAGTACACCTTGAAAAGATAAACTTTCCCCTTGAAACTCTTTCTGATTCAGTAGATTGTTAGTCCTTGAACCGTTGACCTTCAACTATTGAATGGTGATTAGACCTGACTTGATTTGAGTTTATACTAATAAAGAGGCAAGGAAAATTTTGACCAGCAAGTAGGGAAGAGGAGGTACCAAAAGATCATATCTAATTAGGGTTAGGAATGCTTATATAGTGGGTACAAAGGAGAGAAAAGTGGAACTAATCTTATACACTTTCTCCTTCAATCTGAGCCATCCAAATCAAGCCCCCTTCTACCAAAATTGAGCCGCCTATACCCATGTCCGCTACCGAAATTAACAAGCTCTATGATGGGCCTTAAACCTATTTAAGCCATATAAAAATTTTACGCTACTAAATCCAAATTAATCGTTTATTCGATAGCGTATATTGATTGATATATTTATAGCTATTACAAATATATTTTGTAACATTTATTTCTCAAATCATAATCAAAATTTATAATTAATATTTCATAAAAATGAATTAATATAATTAATTTAAAACAATTATAAGCTAATTAAATTTTCCAATCAAAGGACAATTCATCATTGTGATTATGTGACTAGTCAAGTGAAAATTTGGTCAGCAATTAATATTGAACGATTGGAATATTAACATTCCCACGTTACTTAAAAGATGGTGCGACATTTTGGCCAAAATTTTCGCTTACTTAGTTTTGGTAGAATCCAATTTTACTTTATTAAGCATTAACCATTTGTGATTTTTATTTACCCTAATTCCCTTCGTCAAAACTATATCACATTGAATACGAAATTTGGTAATGGTCAAAATTCCAGTATCATTCATATTCAACTCTATAGTCCAAACACAAAGTCATTGGTTCAATAATAACAATTATTATTAACAAAGTACTTTAGCCAGAGACTTTGACTTTGGGTTGACTTGAGTTGATCACGATACTAACCCCATATAACTAAGAAGACAAATCCTTTCTTGAATAGTGCTTCCAATACTTCCACTCAACCCAACTATAGTCACTTGATGGAAGTCGTGTATAACAACCCGAAATTTAATCACTTTAAATAAGAATATCTGATATATTTTTAAAGAATTAATTTGTGGATATTATAGATCAAATAAACCTCTTTCAAATAATAATTGATGATGGTGAAGTTGTTTTGGAAAATGTTTTACAAAAATAATTAGTTAGAGAAGAATCGAAAATTTGACCAAAAATTGTTTTGGATATTCGACTTTTCATCGTCTAAAAGTTATCGAGAAATGTTGTGTACACTAGAGTAGATATACATACACTTATATAAATAACATTTGAAATGGTTAGATTTAAAATAACTTAAATTATTTGCTTAAGTAATAAAGCGAATGTTGACTTTTCTTTTAAAATATTAAAATAAATGGAAATGTCACATAATATGGCAACATCATATCACATTCTGTAAATGCTAGGTCATAAATTAGTAATTGCATCCAATCTCCGAAAAAGTCCCAATTGTTTCAAACTTTTTGGATATTTTATTTACGGAATCCCTATGAATAGGATCAAACCTTATTCCATGATATTTCCATAAAATTCCGTTTCTACTTAGATAATTTTTAAAGAGCTTTTAAAATAATATTATAAGTTTTAAATTTTTTTAATTATTATTTAATTAAATAATTAAGTTGTAACGACCTGGTACTTTGACCCATTCGCATCCACACATGTCGGACTTGAATTGCTTAGAACAACAGATTGTTAATTTATATTTTCCAAAACTCAGCATATATAGTAAATAAAATCAATCACAGAATCACAGATATAAGTAGCAGAAAAGATAAATATTAGTTCATGAAGCTACTAAATAAACAATAGAGTTTGAAATAAAACACAACAGAATATCTCAAATACAGAATAATCTCGAATACAGAATAATCTCGAATACAAACAGATGACAAGTCTGAACAAAACAACTAGATAGTTGAAAGCTGAATAGATGTAGATGGATCTCCAAGTGAAGTATCTACTCCAAAGGTGAGTTTCAAATGTTGTGACACTCAGTATGACCCAAGCATAAAGCAAAACAAAAAACACTCGAGTCAGGTTAACATTCTTATAGTAATAAATTCAACTCAAGTGAAATATCAACTGAAATACAAGCAACTCAAAGATGTTTGGGATTTCCATCCTCTAAGGATCCATGGAACTATCTACTATGTGGTAATATACGCTATTATAATAATGTCTACAGTAAAGTAAACTATGAAAATAGCGTTAAGGCATTAACCATATCCCTCTTAACACATTTTATATGTAGCAACCTTGTATTTTGTGATTATTTTAATTGGATATTTTAATTTTTTTTCAATTGAATTGCTGATTTAAAAACTTTATCATATTTACTAAAATGGATAAATTTTGTTATTTTAAATATAAATTTTGTTTTTTGTGTGAATTATAATTTCAAACCTGAATAAATAGGATATTTCTAGAAAAAGTGGATTTCTGGTCAATCTGATCAAACTTTGACTTTTAAATTTAAAATTTAAATACTTGAGTTTTTGAATTTTATCTTTTATTATGAAAATAAATTTAATTTCAAGAATACTGCTTTTCGTTTTGTTGAAATCCAATTTATATTGTGAAAGTTATGTTTTTTACAATATTGGGTGTAAATTGATTTATTTAATAAAATTATTTATTTTAATTTATACAATAATATTTTTATTTGTAAAATCATGTTCTAGTATGTGTTATATGACATGTTAGGTATATATTTTATTTTAAACATTTTTAAAGTAATGTTATAATTTTTCCAAAATTTATTGAATTTATTTTCAAATTTTAAAGCCTAGTTTCTAATTTTTGCTATTTTCTTAATTCAATTATATTTAATAAAATTTATTTATTTATTTTTATGCATTCATTATATTTTCGTGTTTTTATTTTTATTTATATTTATTTTTACATGTATTTAAAAATTGAAAAAGAATTAAGGAAATTTGAAAAGTTTGTGACCTTTTGTGTACATTGTCTCTTCATATTCTCCAACTTTTCATCACCAATCAACACCACTTCAATTAGCTACCTTATACACTTTGTTCAGTCGACTCCACTTCAGTTTCTCACGTGAAAAAAACTTCTCAACCCTAAAAAAACAATCGGCCTACACCTGAAGCAAAATTTTGTTAAAAATCTTTCACTTATTTTCATTTTTTCCATTGTTTGTTTGATTTTTGTACTTGCATTCACCTTCATGTAGTTCGGCCCCTCCATCTCCAGCACCTTGGCTGCCTCCACCACCACCACAACCAGCCATCATCTCCTTCTTCCCATTGCCATTCCATAGCCGAGGCCATCCAAGTTGTAGACCCACCAAGAAAATGACACAAACTCCACTTTATTACCATAGCCGAACTCCCCTTTGATCCACCACTCCAACCACCACTTTGGCCGACCCGTACACCACCACCACCAGCCACTTCCTGGACCTAAGACCTCTGCAACACTTGATCTTTCCAGACCTGGCCTTGTCCAATCATGCTTGACCGAGACCATTTATGGCCTTGAAATCCATGTAGTTGCCTTGTAGTTGTGTGTTCATGCACACATATATCTCTCTTCTCCTTATATATTGTTATGGCCGACCTATATGACCTGAACTCGATCCAAATCCATCCTATAATAGTGCTTTTCCAGCCTATAGCTGAAGCATATGTTATTGAATGCAAGTGTAAAAGCTTTAGCTTTGAGTTGTGTATTTACTCCTAGCATTGTTTATAAATATTTTGGTTTGAAATTAATATTGTACATTGTTTTGTTTGCTATATGACAAGGAAATTAGCTTTGGCTCTCCCACTCTCAAATCTTAGTCGTGCTTTCGTGCCTTTGAAGATCTTTGTTTTGTGTATTTGGTTATCATCTCCAGCTTGTACAACTGAGTAATTCTCACCAGAAAAATTTATACTTATATGACTAGTGAACTAATCACAATTGAATCTGTAAACCCATATCACCATGCTATATCTGCTATGCTATGATCATATGATGTTCACCCATGCTTATTCACCTGTTATATCATATGTTACTATATATTATTACATAACTTCGATCATAGGGATCAATTTCTGATCGCGTAGCTTCATAATAATTCTGTAAAGCTTCCGCATAATTTCCTTCGGATTGAGCTGACATCCGTTACGGTCGTTAATTTATTTTATTCAAAATATCTCCGCTCCCTAAACAGACTGCCGGTGATAAGCCGGAGGAAGGTGAGGATGACCTCAAGTCATCATGCCCCTTATGTCCGGGGCGACATACGTGCTACAATGGGCAGGACAAAGGGTCGCGATCCCGCGAGGGTGAGCTAACTCCAAAAACCCGTCCTCAGTTCTCTATTGATTAAAACCAACGTTGTACCTATGGGATAGAGGAAGAGGAAGAAACCAAAGATTTCATATAATACTTTTTTTGATCGAAAAATCAATCTGATTTATTTCATACCCCTCGCTCGATAAGAAAATCGGTCAGATTTTACAAGATCAAAGAAGAAGATTATTATTTTTACCAAACACATGCGGATCAAATCACGATCTTCTATTCTAATCTAATAAGAACAAGAGTCTCGATCAATCCCTTTGCCCCCATTCTTCGAGAATCAGAAAGATCCTTTTCGAGTTTGAATTTGTTATTCTGTGTATTTATATCAGTTTATCACGCTGCAAGTTCCATGTAGATTAGAATCACTATGGGTTGAAATTATACATACCCGAACGAACTTTAGAATAAGGAAAAATCATTATAGGCTGAAATGATAGGCCTGAACGATTTTTAATTATTTCATTTTACTTGGGACTGCGGGTTTGAAATGATAAAACCCGGGTTTTCTTTGTAAATTACGGATTGAAATGATATAATATCTGTATCACTTTACCTAGGGTAGAAAAATTTATACAAACCCATGGTCAATATATATTTTTCTAAAATTTTTAAAGTATTTTAGAAATGTAAATATTATAATATTTTTATTTAAACTTAATTAAAATGATTTCATAAAGTACGATTGATTTTCTAAAAAATTAAGAGTGAAAAAAATTAGTAGTAAACTTAGAAATTTGAAATGTAAGTAATTTGGAAATTATGATTTGGTTTTAAATGGGATTTAAATTAAATAGGAAAATATGATAATTGGATTTAAAATTTGATGTAAAATGAAATTAAAATGATTTTCATAAAGTGTTAATGATTTTTGTGTAAATTAAAATGTGAAATAAATGAATTTTAAGTTGAATTTTGAAATATAACTTAAATTGGAAATTTGTGAATTTTGTTTAAAAATGAATTTTAAGTTAAGTAAATAAAATGGTATATAAGTTATATTTAAAAATTTAAACTTAAGTGTTAGGTTAAAAATTTAATTTAAAGAACTGAAATTTAATGCTTGAATTGTATAAGTAAATTATTATTAAATTGGCCGAACGAAGGTAGCCGAGCGACGTTGACCGAACGAAGGTAGCCGAGCGACGTTGGTCGAACGAAGGTAGCCGAGCAACGTGCATTGAGTCCCTACCATCACTTTTCTTTTTACCGAGTGGCATACGCCACCTCACCAAATGGCACCACGTATGCAGGCCGACCCGTGTATATAGGCTGTACCGTGCTTTCATCCTGAACAATGTATATATGCCGAACTCCTCAATTTGAGTCAATCTTTCATAGGCTTGAGTTTCACTTAGATTCAATCAAAACCTCTATCATTAGCATCTCGTAGCCAAGCTATGCAACCGGGTAACATTTCCCCCTAAAGTGTGTCGTGTGAAGCAACACGACATGCTTTGAGCCAGTAATCAATTCCTGCTTTCAAAAGTCGTATGTAACAGTTTCGATTTTATTTTACTCTCTTCTCTTTTTTCTTTTTTTATTATATGACATTGGGCAGGTCGACATATAGAGGTCGAGCCACACGATCGACCCACTTGAATAGGAGCAAGTGTGTCTAGTAGTCGACTTCCCAAAGTACAACGATCGGTCCTATGGGAAATAGCCTATTAACCTCCCCCCATATATAAGAGTTCTTTCTTCTTCTCTCCACTTTTACTTTATTCCTTCGAGACCTACCAACCTACCTTCCCTTGAACCGCACCTATTACTTCAGCTTTCCTTTCTCATCCCAGATCCAATACATTTGCTTTGCAACTCCCTTTATTAACAAACCTAAACAAACTAGGACCCAAAATCTAACGGCTGCCTGGGCTTTGATTCATTCCTATAGGTATGAATCTCTCATTCGATCTGCTTTCCCTAATTAGGGGTTTTGTACGGCGCTCGAGTTCACGGGTTCTCTTTAGAGTAAGGATAGTAGTAGTCGCTGGAGACGAATTGGGGATAGAAACACGCCTTTTAGGCCACTGAGTTTTCTTCAGGATATAGGTTCATGCTAGGCCAACGAGCATGGGAGTGCGGTTATTAAATTATTGAAGTAGGGTTGAATTGGTGATCTGGTATGAAATCCTTCGACGATTAGGAGACGAAGGAGGAGAGAGAGTGGGTCAATAGGAGTTTGTGAGTTTAGAATGCATAGGCTGAGTGACAACAGCAGACCAGAACTTTAGGTGGAAGTCTGCTTATCGGTAAGTCTCTTGGGGGAATGGTGCAAGAGTGAGAGTGTCGTTTGGGCTAGAATAAAAGAGTGGACCGACAATCATATGTTTAGCAATGTGATCGCTCGGTTTTTAGTGACTGAGTGTAGTTTGGTCATTTGAGTGTGTCGTTACGGCCGGTGAGAGTCCACTAGGAGGGTTCGGTATACCAGGCAAGTGTGGTTCGGTGTAGCCCCAATAGGCCAGTCGGTGACGAGAGAGTGTTGGCGAGGAGGTTGAGTGAGTCAATGTTGTTGATCTAAGGGGTCGCTCAGTAGCTCGTGGTTAGGTGGTTCGGTATGTATGTTCAGAAAGGTGATCGGCCTCGGGCCTTAGGATCGGCATTAACAACCAAAATCATCTCCACTTAAGCATAACATATGCCAACATCACACACTTTCACGCCTGACCATTGAAGAATGAACAATGACACAAACTTAAGCTCATGGCCATATAGAATTGGTTTGGACTGATAACTTCCTAGTTCCAATGACTATAAACGCGAGTTAATCTTAACAATAGCAAAAAACACTCTCCAACATATAACGCCAATGTTCGATTCAAAGATCCATGCTACCGAACATAGGATAAGCTCTCGAAGACGGTCAGCAATGATGGTCTTCGAAGAGGAGGTTTATTGTTCAATCTTACTTTGTCGTTCCTTGAATCTTTAACTCTTTCACACTTATGCTTGAATGATTGCACTAGTACACAGAATATTTCTGTCCTTATATCTAATATTGATTTTCTTTCAAGTATAGTTAAAACAGGTATTTACCCAAATTCGACGCTCGTTGAGGATGTCTAAAAAATCGAGCTCCGCCACAGTTTCAAATAAACCTGAGCCAAGTTCTCAACAGGAAGTAGTGGGAACTTTGAATCAATCGAAAACTCCTACACAAGACATCCCAAACCCATCGGCAGCTATTATTGACCTTGCTCCTGATGTGATAGACGGAGCTGTTATTCTAGATAATCCTATTGATTCCCAAGCTTCAAAAATCAATGAAACCGCTCTTCGTCGGCTATGTTCGATTCACGGAATCCCTTTTGACGATGTATTAGTTCCATCGGGATGAGATCATCCTCACCTGCCCCCAGCTGGATATACAGCTTGCAACAAATTCATGTGCTGAGTTTGTAGCGTGCAACCATTCAACTCCTTTCTCCACGAAGTGCTACAGTATATCAGGATCGCCTCGACACAACTACATCCCAATAATCATACGTTCATCTATGGCACTTGTATTCTCTTTATGAGCATTTTATTTAGGATCCCTACTTCCTGTGACATCCGCTACATCTATCGCTTGAAAAGACGATCAGATAGTCCATCTTTCATATTCCTCGAGCCACACTCCATGTGTTAGATACTGCCGGGGGCATGGAGTAAATTCACCCAATATAAGCAGGAATAGTTCTATGTATGCTGCATCCCGTGCTTTGCGAGAAGATGGATGGAAGGGAGTAAGTTCCAATTTCGGACTAATATTTTTCTAAAGCACGAAGTGGATTGTTTCTAAACTTCTTTTGGTTTTTATAGGTATCGGCCCACATCCGAAGGTGTCGGGTATTCTGAGGCCCCGAGGCCATTCGAGTTGTTCTCCTGGGATACCGCGAGATCAAATTCGTCATCTCCAATGAGTCACTTTCAAAGTTCAAATTATTGGCGGAGGGTTGTCAAACAAATCTTCCATCGGGTGCCACTACAGCGGATCAGTGTCTAAGAAGGGTAAAGAACAGGCTAGACCTTTAGTGCCTCCTACAAGTGGTGCCCCCGACACATCCGAGGAGGGTGAAATTAGAGAAGCTGGGGTGCCAGAAGCGTCGGGTGAGAATATAAGCCCAATTCTAGAACCGGTGGTTGATGCACCTGGCATTGATGAGCCACCTCTTCCTTCAAAGTGGAAAAAGAAACCAGCTTACAAACCGAGGAAGAAGATAGTGGGCGGAACCTCGAAAGTGACAATTACCCCTGTTGAGAAAGATTCCTCTCCCCAACATCTTGAGGGTTCACTTAAAGATCTTTCAGACCTGACCATCCCCGATTACCTGCTGAATTATGGTTTTAAGGACCCTGGAGATATGGGGCTCAATTCGCCCACGAAAGGTGATGTAGGCATTCGGTCGGTCAACATAGAGAGTCAACCCCAATAAGTAAAGTAAAAGAAACTGATCCATCGATGTGAATCACTAGGACACACACGAACACTTACACTTCACCTTGCACTTAAACTTCAGCCATCATGTTATTCTTGTTAATTTGTCCTCACTTAATTTCTGTGCAGGTGATATGGGACGTGCTCACGGATTCGACCGCCTTCACGGGTTCTCTATGTTCCATCATCCCAGCTGAGGCTTGGGGTCTGGTAAACGCCAAGATGGAGACGACAACAGCGATAGAGACTACCGTCCTCGAGATTCGTCGTCATCTTGAAAGAAAACTTATAGCCATTCTTCGTACCCCAATGATCCTCCTCCTTAGCCCGAACAAAGCAGGGAGAAATCTGCTTGAAGGGGATCTCAATCTGAAGCTCCTCGCGACCAATACTTTTGTTCATCAAGCACTTGGCAATCTCGCGAGCCTCATAAGAAGTCCATGGTCTCGGCTAAACAAACTTCCTCAGCCCCTGCACACGATCCATCGATAGAAGAAAAGCTAGCTGAGCTTAAAGCCACATTTCCAAAAATATGCTTTGATGGATTAAAATTTCTTCTTGCGACCCATCCTATTCTAGGGCACGTTAAACAAAGTGAAATTGCTTGGAACAACGATGTTTATGTCCAACATGACGCGTTTGTTCACTTGGCCGAAAAAGTTTCTGAAGTTTCTATAGAGCGTAAGCATGAAATCGATCGCTTGAAGCATGAGGCCATCCATGATAAGGATATTATCAAAGCCCAAGATGAAGAGCTTTCCTCGTATAAATCTTAACTTGAGTCTGCCTAGAAGAACGCTAAAGATACTGCTGAGGTGGTCAATCGCTTAGAGGCCATACATAAAAAAGAAATCGATGAAGTGGTTCAACGCTGTGGTGCCTTAGCCTTAGAGAAAGACTCGGTTCAAAAGGAGAAAGACATCCTCTCTCAATGAGTCAAATAATTAGAGGAGCTACTCCTCAAAGAAAAGGAAGAAAAAACTACTGCTCAAGAGGAGTCACAATGATATTGTGACGGGATTGTCCCTACACGACTTCTAAAGACAAAGCTTGATGAGGAGCTCTCTAAAGCTGAAGCGCTGAAAGACGTTGCCCGTGAGGAGAGAAAAAGAATGGCGCTCTCGGTAATCAATTCTCGCCTCGAGGCGGCTGCTGAGGCTGGTAGGGAGGAAATTAATTGCATGTTCAATCCACTCATAGCCGAGTACAACGCTCTTGTTCTTATACATCGCGACCTAACATTTCTTGGAGAGGGTTACCTTAAATCTTTGGTAGAAGCATGGGAAACTTTAATAAAAATTAAAAAGGTTGAGTTGGGAACTAAAGAAGTTGATGAGGAGTCTCTTGTGAAGGAAGTACTTTGTGAGGATGAGCGCACTGACCTATCTGTGGCTAAGGCCCTTTATGGAAGGGACTCTTCCTCATCAAAAGGAAAAAATGACACTGCCAGCCCATATGGAACCGAGTCCTTAGTTCCTCATCCTGTTAAGTCGACTGGTCGCCCATCTCTCAATCCCTTCGAGCAGCATATTGGCTATGACCCAGAGGAGCCCGGACTTGATATTCATGCTCTATCTCCTATTTCAGAAGGTGAAACTCCCAAAACAGTTGAGAGTCAGCCACAAAATGGTACATAACTTTTCTTCCTATAGTTCAAAGGGCCATTGTTTTGGGCGAGTTGTAAATGTATTCTAACATTTATCTCTTATGATGTCGTGCAGGCCATTCTGATCTCGAGCCAACTCAATGAAGCGATGCCTCCACGGAGAAGGAGGAGAAAATGAGAGAGGCAATGCAGACTGGGGAGACTCCTGGACCCGACGCTCAAGTGATCAAGGTGCTTGATGAAGGCAAATCTAAAAATCCATCGCCTATAGAAGAACATGATAAATTTGAAATTACGGGCGCCTCCGAACACACTTCAAAACTATGCATGGAGGAGCAAATCGTGGAAGAGGGGAAGAAGAAGGCTAATATTAAGGTTGAGCCTCAGGTGGTGGAACTTGACGATCCACTGAACAGGCCCCTGAAGGTTATTCTCCCCGGTGGGACCTCTCCACTGGAAGTTCTTCTCCCTTCCCCGGGCACCACTTCCCTAGCAAGCAAGGCGTCCAAGAGAAAACGCCTAGTGGAGGAGTCCTCAGAGAAACCGAAGAAGGAAAAGAAGTCAAAAAAGTAGCTATCATGCCTCGTTCAATACGAATAGGCTGGATCATGTAATTATTTCTATTTATTCTCATAGTCATTGTAAATAGATTTTTTTCTCCGAGTTTAGGATAATTTGTAGTGGAACTTTATTTTGGATTAGTGAATAAAACTTTGTTTCTTTGCTTTTGATGATTTTCGTTGTTCGGCTTACTGTATAACTTATAGCCGGAATTCAAAATCTTGTTAGTTACACAAGATCCAGTTTACTTCCATATGACGCGAATTTTTTTGGAATCGTAGATCCTATAATCCATGCTCTAGGCACATATAATACTTTTAGTCCGCATACCGGGGACATAGATCAATTTAAAACCTAGGTGGTGATTTACCAAGATTTGACAATCTAACTGAACTAATTCTAACTAGACAATCTGACACAACCTAAAACCTAGGTGGTGATTTACCAAGATTTGACAACCTTAAAAGAGAATTTAAATTTAAAACAAATTTAAAAACAATTTTAAAACTAAAACCCTAATTGAAAAATAAACTAAAGCCTTTATGAAAAACAAGGCCGGCCCATTTAATTACTTCTGCCCGTTCCTTTGTGATAATGGCGGCTATGTTGTATCTTTATTCGATCTGAATTAGGGCTTCATTCCCTTGCGAAAATTAGGGCTTTCTCAGATTTGGTTCTCTGGTTTGTGTTGCTCTTTGCTCGCTTCTTCTCTGATGATCGGCTGCTATTCACTTGATCTCGTTCGCAGCTGCTCCTCTGTTGATCGAGTTCGATAGATTGTGTTATGTAATTTCTTCCCTTTCGTTGCTGGTTCAATGCTTGCTTGAACTTGATTGATTGATTATTTTGCCGACGATGATTGTGGGTTTATATTTGGATTTGATTCGATTTTTTTCACCCCTGCCGATGATGAACTTGGATGATGTATTTATATGAATTCGACACTTTACTAATTCTTGCTTTCCTGATATTGTTACAACTTGATACGCACGGTTTTGATTTTGTAGCGTTCGATTTTTTTTTGAGTCATACGGCAGAAACTTTCCTCTTTTACTTGAATTTGACTTTTGACTTTTTCAATGATACGCACTTGAATTTTTTACACATGAATTTCCTTGTTGACTTCTGTATGCTTTCATGATTTCATCTATAGCTTGTTTATTGCTTTCGACTTCACTGTGAATTATGGCTTTGATTTTCTGGCCCCTGTGAGCTTCGTCTCTGCCCATCTCCTCTGGTTGGTTTAACCTGAACTCCATTTGAACATTGCATTCGTGGATTTTGATGTTGTCTGATTGTTCACTATTTGCATCACTGTTTCATAATTTCATTGCACTCATATTGCCTCGAGCTTGTACTGTTTCTTACTTAGTGCATTGTGCTCTGTTGTTGTCTAGACATTTGCTGTAGTCTTCATTGTTGTGTCTGCATTGTCATGTTGTATACTCTCTGTATACATACTTGAGTCTTGTTCATCCAATTCATTGAGATTGTAGCTTGCTGTACATATGAACTTGCATTGCTTCCCTGACCTGTGCACATTGTTGCCTTTCTCTGGTTATTTCATATTCATTTGAATTATGCATTTGTCTGCACTGTGCATTGAGCACTTTAGTTTCATGATGTACTTGCTGCCTGGATTGTGTACATTTTTGCGCTTGTTTGCTCATGAACATATGATGGCATTTGGTCTTTGACATTTTGTTTGCTTGGTGGGATTTCTTCGAGTCAGTTTGCATCGTTACAGTGGTTTCTTGATGCTGCACTATCACATTGTAATCTGGATGTATTCTGTTGTTGTCTGATTGTATAAGCTTTGATGCTTTGATGCTGTTTCATTTATAATCTGTCATGCTTCAGTTTTATTGTGTTTGTTGACCATACATGTTTATGGCCACTGGTTGATTGTTTCATTTGGTTGTTGCAGTCCTTTGTGGTTTCAAACATGTGAGTTGCATTTGTGTCACTTGAGACTACATGTAACTGTCTTGACCACTTGATTGCATTGGTGTCACTGGTGTTCTTGTTCAAAACTGCTGTGTCACTGCATACATGTGTTGATTGATCTTCATGTACCCAGTTGATATTGTTGACCCTGTTAGTCGAGCTTGCATACTTCATGTTGCCTTGTCTTTGCTTGTTGCATTGAGTTGAGTCATGATTGCAATGACTTGACCTTTGCATTCAGTTTATTGTTTGGTGCCTTCTTGAATTTCCAGTTTGTGCATTGACCTTTTGTTGAACTGTCCCTGTAACATTATCAAGTGTATATCGGTGTGCACGGCCTTGTGGCATGTACAGTGATACACTGTGCATGTCACATTGTTCGTGTATGATGAATTCAAATGTAAATGATGACGAACAACTCAAATAACTGAGGCAAATAATATTTTCAAAATCCATATTTTATTTTATATTGCAAAAATATTTCTTTTTCAATTTTACTGCGTTAGTGGATATTTTTGCAGATTGCTCAGATGCTGGATTCTAACTGGAATGAAGTTGAAGATTAACTACGAGTGTGAGTGATATGTAGTGAGGAATTTATGTAAATATGAAATTGTGATGTATTGTAAACAAAATTGTATATGTATAGTGAGAGCTTGAATTTGTACTATTCAAAAATGTAATAAATATTTGTTTGAATAAAATTTCTGTTTGAATTCAAATTCTGTGTTATTTAATTTTATTCAGCAAATATTTATTTAATCTATGAAAAATAAAATAGTACATTAACAAATACATTTAACGAATGTATATATATGTTTATTATCATCAAACAAAAATCATATAAGCGCATATTCAACAATCTCCCCCTTTTGATGATAACAAACATATATTTAAGATTTTGAATATGTTAAATGTATTTGATCATTCATATGCTCTAATTGCTCCCCCTATTTAAATGCTTCCTCTCTACACGATGCTCCCCCTACATATATGCATACAAATAGAAATATACAAATGAGCCTGATGCAAATGGAAAATTATTTGACCTTTGCTTGATTTTATTTGACAAAATCTTAAGTTTTCTCTCCCCCTTTTGTTATCAGCAAAAGAATAATAGTGTTAGAGAAAATAGAGATAAAGTGATCGATATTAATCCAATATTAAAACTCAATTTGAATATAAATATTAAACTTCAATAAAAATCAAACAAAAATTATAACTACCCTTGTTATGCGCATATTCCACTTTTAGAATGATGGAAATGATGTTCTCATATAAAATCATACAGTTGTATCTACTTGTGGTACATTTATATCAGGAATTTGGATATTTACTAATCATGCATAACCGTTAGGACTTTTAAATGAGATTAGTAGTATTCCAATTTAATTTTAAAAATGAATTCAAGTATCTTCTAACCACGCATGACCGTGAGGACTTTTAAACGAGATTAGAATTAACTTGTTTATTTAATAAATCAATTTTGATATGCGTTCCATACATGCATAACCGTAAGGACTTTTAAATGAGCATGGAAGCACATAACAAATTCCAAGTAATTCACCCATGCATAACCGTGAGGACTCTTAAATGAGAGTGAATACTTTGGTATTTATTCATTTTTACTTAAAAATGTAAAATGAGAAACGAATGATCCCTGATTATAGTACCACATATCGACAAACTATATTGAATTTTTGATAAACAATGGTCGATAGAAATATGATAGAAATAGAAATGGTCATGGAATCTTTACCCAACAAAAAGTTTTTATAACTCTTGTTTGAATTCCTAAAGAAATTTTCCAAATATGCTGTCTTGAGTAATGTATGTTAAATATCAACACTTATCACCTTTTCAATCACTATTTATCTTTTTGATAATTAGTAGGGAGTCAGATTAGTCAAAATTTGTCATTTAAAAACAAATAATTTTTTTCTTCAAAATGACTAATATGAAAATAGGGTCAAAAATTGATTTTCTCGAAGGGGTTATATGAGAAAAAAATTCTGCTATTTGAAAATTATTTGTAATGAAAAATATGCAGATATTTTCTTTGAAAAACGATGCAGTTACTAAATGTCTCACCATAAATCACGTTCAA
The DNA here is from genome assembly GCA_030765085.1 of Allium cepa. Lineage (NCBI taxonomy): Eukaryota > Viridiplantae > Streptophyta > Magnoliopsida > Asparagales > Amaryllidaceae > Allium > Allium cepa. The sequence continues at coordinate 991,438,695 of CM060945.1, read as the reverse complement.
CTAGTAAGTTTTCTGTCAACTAGATTACCAGTATGATCTGCATCTGAATTTCTCTTTCACTTCAAAACATCACTAATTACATTTGATAGACCAGACCATAAAGTGTGCATAAAAACTCAAACAGCATTTTAAATGGCATTCTCTTGAATTTGTATTGAAGCCATGTAAATAATCAGAAAACCGTGAATATAGAGTTAGCCGTATTATAACCAAAAATATTATCATCCAACAAAACACTATTTTTAATCCAAACTAATATATATGAAGTAAATCCAAGAATCTAGAGAATATAATTGGCCAACTATGTTGAACAAGTCAGAATCAAAATCATCATCTTTATAACATCTCAATATTGGCTGATTTCATTCAGAATACGGTGCAGATTATCACATTTAATACATCGATCAAATAAATATACCTTCACCTGTTTTACCTTTACGATAATTTTTCGTGGTTGCCCATTGTGATTCTATCACCTTTGTACTAGGCTAAGGAACTTTTGCTTTGTTGCCCGTTGTGTTTCTGGAACAGCCAAAATCCAGAGAACACTGTTGTTGTTCCTTAGCCTGCCACCATACCTACACGATGAAAGATTTTTGTGACCTATTTGTTTTTATAGGTCCATGATTGTTAGTGGCAGAAGCATTGTGAATAAACAATCCCTTTGGAACCCAAACTTGTTTAGTCCTTTTATTCTTGTTCCAATAGACATGAAATTTATTTGTAGAATTCTTAGGAGCCCAAACTTGTTTAAATTTTGTGTTCTTGTTCTATAACTACAATTTTCAACACGATGTCCAATTATTTCATATCTAGCAAAGACACTCTTACCTTTTGCACTATCATCAGCTTGTGTTTTCCCAAAGCCTAGTCCTTTTCTGTTGTTAGCAAAAATTTGATTTCCCAATAACATGTAGAATGATTTTTCTCCTCTTGAAAAGTTATTCAGAGATTTCTCAAGATTTTGGACTTTGGTTTTTAGTGTTGTGTTTTCAGTTACAAGTGAGGTGCATCTGATTATAAAATCCTTTTTCCTAGTGTCAATTGTTTCCTTAAGACTCAAGTTTCTTTTTCAAGATTCTCAAAGCTATTCTTAAGTCTTGATAATTCTGAATCTAAAATTTTACATTTTTTACAGTCTAGGTTTTGAATATTTTCAAGTTCAGTTTCTAACCTCAAATTTTCATGGACAAGTTCTCTCCTATCAGATTTCAGTTTTTCAATTTTAGATTCAAGAGTATCAACTATTTTAGTAAGATCACAACACATCAAAGCAAGTTCTTTATAAGAATAGTCACCTCCCTCACTGGATTCCTCTGAGCTTGCTTCTGAATCTGATTTTGCCATAAGACACAAGTTAGTCTCCTCTGAGCTATTATTCGAAACTTCCTCTCCTTCTTCATCATCCCAAGTCGCTGCAAAGGCCTTCTTCTTCTTTTTCTTTCCATTGTTGTTTTTGAGAAGTGGGCATTGTTGCTTGAAGTGGCCAGGCTTGTTGCAGTTAAAGCACGTCAGTTCATTATCGGAATTGTCAGAATCTTTTGGCCTATTTCCACTTGTTTTCTTCTTGCGTGGCCTGAATCTTGATCATTTTCTAAGATTATTGACAACCATTGCAAGCTCTTCAATTGGATCTTTTTCTTCTTCATCGCTCTCTTCTTTGCTCTTTAAGGCAATCGTCTTCTTCTTTGATTTGTAGTTGTTGCGTTCTTCCTTTGCTTTTAGCTCAAGCTCATATGTCATCAAGTTACCGATCAACTCCTCCATGCTTAGTTTACTCAGATCTTTCGATTCTTGTATTGCGGTGACTTTTGCCTCAAATCACATCGGTAAGACTCATAGCACCATCCTTACAAGCTCTACCTCAGTACACCAAAGTTGAAAAGCGTCCAAACATGTCTTTTATGCTCTCGCCTTTGTCCATCACAAAGTTCTCATATTCATTGCTGAATAGGGCTAGACGAGACTCCTTGACTTGAGAAGTTCCTTCATGTGTCGCCTCCAAGGTATGCCAAATTTCCTATGCAGTTTTACAATGAGAAATTCTATTAAATTCAGTCTTATCAAGAGCACAGATCAAAGCATTCATGACTTTAGCATTTGTAGTTTTTAATTTCTTATCGTGGGCATCCCCCTTATCCTTAGGTTTAGGTATCTCAGTATCACCAACAGTTATAGTGGGAGATTTATAGCTAGTTTCAATAATGTCCCAAACATCATAATCAACAGAACTAAGATAAATACCCATCCTAACTTTCCAATAAGCATAATCATTCCCATTGAACATGGGTGGCCTAACAATAGATTGCCCCTCAGAAAAAGCATTATTTGGTGGATTCATGACTCTAGAGTTAAAGAAAAATACCGTGCTCCGATACCACTTGTAGGATCTAGATTAACCCTAGAGGGGGGTGAATAGGGTTATAGCAAATTTTCTCGAATTAAACTGCAAAGAAGTAAATATGCTGAAAAGTAAATCACACACAAAATTTACCAAGCTTCGGTAACTCCTGCCTACTGCTGCATTCCCAGATTTCTACTAGAATTAAACAGTCTCCCGCTTACAAACACTCTAACAGACTCGCAAACCCTGCTACCGCCTATAGAGTTTTGCAAATTCGCAAACTCTGCTCACTGAACTAATTCTAACTAGACAATCTGACACAACCTAAAACCTAGGTGGTGATTTACCAAGATTTGACAACCTTAAAAGAGAATTTAAATTTAAAACAAATTTAAAAACAATTTTAAAACTAAAACCCTAATTGAAAAATAAACTAAAGCCTTTATGAAAAACAAGGCCGGCCCATTTAATTTCTTCTGCCCGTTCCTTTGTGATAATGGCGGCTCTGTTGTACCTTTATTCGATCTGAATTAGGGCTTCATTCCCTTGCAAAAATTAGGGCTTTCTCAGATTCGATTCTCTGGTTTGTGTTGCTCTTTGCTCGCTTCTTCTCTGATGATCGGCTGCTATTCACTTGAGATCGTTCGCAGCTGCTCCTCTGTTGATCGAGTTCGATAGATTGTGGTATGTAATTTCTTCCCTTTCATTGCTGGTTCAATGCTTGCTTGAACTCGATTGATTGATTATTTTGCCGATGATGATTGTGGGTTTATATTTGGATTTGATTCGATTTATTTCACCCCTGCCGATGATGAACTTGGGTGATGTATTTATATGAATTCGACACTTTCCTAATTCTTGCTTTCCTGATATTGTTACAACTTGATACGCACGGTTTTGATTTTGTAGCGTTCGATTTTTTTTGAGTCATATGGAAGAAACTTTCCTCTTTTACTTGAATTTGACTTTTGACTTTTTCAATGATACGCACTTGAATTTTTTACGCATGAATTTCCTTGTTGACTTCTGTATGCTTCCATGATTTCGACTATAACTTGTTTATTGCTTTCGACTTCACTGTGAATTATGGCTTTGATTTTCTGGCCCTGTGAGCTTCATCTCTGGCCATCTCCTCTGGTTGGTTTAACCGTAACTCCATTTGAACATTGCATTCGTGGATTTTGATGTTGTCTGATTGTTCACTATTTGCATCACTGTTTTATAATTTCATTGCACTCATATTGCCTCGAGCTTGTACTGTTTCTTACTTGGTGCATTGTGCTCTGTTGTTGTCTGGACATTTGCTGTAGTCTTCATTGATGTGTCTGCATTGTCATGTTGTATACTCTCTGTATACATACTTGAGTCTTGTTCATCCAATTCATTAAGATTGTAGCTTGCTGTACATATGAACTTGCATTGCTTCCCTGACCTGTGCACATTGTTGCCTTTCTCTGGTTATTTCATATTCATTTGAATTGTGCATTTGTCTGCACTGTGCATTAAGCACTTTAGTTTCATGATGTACTTGCTGCCTGGATTGTGTACATTTGTGCACTTGTTTGCTCATGAACATATGATGGCATTTGGTCTTTGACATTTTGTTTGCTTGGTGGGATTTCTTCGAGTCAGTTTGCATCGTTACAGTGGTTTCTTGATGGTGCACTGTCACACCGTAATATGGATGTATTCTGTTGTTGTCTGATTGTATAAGCTTTGATGCTTTGATGCTTTTTCATTTATAATCTGTCATGCTTCAGTTTTATTGTGTTTGTTGACCACACTTGTTTATAGCCACTGGTTCATTGTTTCATTTGGTTGTTGCAGTCCTTCGTGGTTTCAAACATGTGAGTTACATTTGTGTCACTTAAGACTGCATGTAACTGCCTTGACCACTTGATTGCATTGGTATCACTGGTGTTCTTGTTCAAAACTGCTGTGTCACTGCATACATGTGTTGATTGATCTTCATGTACCCAGTTGATATTGTTGACCCTGTTAGTCGAGCTTGCATACTTCATGTTGCCTTGTCTTTGGTTGTTGCATTGAGTTGAGTCGTGATTGCAATGACTTGACCTTTTGCATTCAGTTTATTGTTTGGTTCCTTCTTGAATTTCCAGTCTGTGGATTGACCTTGTGTTGAACTGTCCCTGTAACATTATCAAGTGTATGTCGGTGTGCACGGCCTTGTGGCATGTACAGTGATACACTGTGCATGTCACATTGTTCATGTATAATGAATTCAAATGTAAATGATGACGAACAACCCAAATAACTGAGGCAAATAATATTTTCAAAATCCATATTTTATTTTATATTGCAAAAATATTTCTTTTTCAATTTTACTGCGTTAGTGGATATTTTTTCTTATTGCTCAGATGCTGGATTCTAACTGGAATGAAGTTGAAGATTAACTACGAGTGTGAGTGATATGTAGTGAGGAATTTATGTAAATATGAAATTGTGATGTATTGTAAACAAAATTGTATTTGTATTGTGTGAGCTTGAATTTGTACTATTCAAAAATGTAATAAATATTTGTTTGAATAAAATTTCTGTTTGAATTAAAATTCTGTGTTATTTAATTTTATTCAGCAAATATTTATTTAATCTATGAAAAATAAAATAGCACATTAACAAATACATTTAATGAATGTATATATATGTTTATTATCATCAAACAAAAATCATATAAGCGCATATTCAACAGACTCTCTACATTCTGGGGTCTTAGAGATTTTTAAGTCGTTTATACTCTAGTCCACGCTCTGGGGACTCAGAGTACTCTAGTTTGTGCTCTAGGGACTTAGAGATTTTTAAGTCGTTTATACTCTAGTCCGCACTCTGGGGACTCATAGTACTCTAATTTGCACTCTAGAGACTTCGAGATTTTTAAGTCGTTTATATTCTAGTCCATGCTCAGGGGGCTCAGAGTACTCTAGTCCACACTATGGGGACTTAGAGATTTTTAGGTCGTTTATACTCTAGTCCGCGCTCTGACGACTTAGAGTACTCTAGTCTGCACTCTGGGGACGTAGAGATTTTTAAGTCGTTTATACTTTAGTCTGCACTCTGGAGAGTTAGAGATTTTGAAGCCGTTTATACGCTAGTCCACGCTCTAGGGACTCAGAGTAATCCAGTATGCACTCTGGCGACTTAGAGATTTTGAAGTCATTTACACTCTAGTCCGCACTGTGGGGACTCAGAATACTCCAGTCCTCACTCTGAGGACTTAGAAATTTTTAAGTTGTTTATACTCTAGTCGGCGCTCTGGGGACTTGGAGTACTCCAGTCCGCACTCTGGGGAGTTGGACATTTTTAAGTCGTTTATACTCTAGTCCGTGCTCGGGGGACTTAGAGTACTCCAGTCCGTACTCTAGGGACTTAGAGATTTTGAAGTCGTTTATACTTTAGTCCGCTCTCTAGGGACTCAGAGTACTCTAGTCCACACTCTGGGGACTTAGAGATTTTTAAGTCGTTTATACTATAGTCCGTGCTCTGGAGACTCAAAGTACTCTAGTCCCCACTTTGGGGACTTAGAGATTTTGAAGTCGTTTATACTCTAGTCCGCATCCTGGGGACTCAGAGTACTCTAGTCCCACTTTGGGAATTAGAGATTTTTATGTCCTTTATACTCTAGTCAGCGCTCGATTTTTTAGTCATTTATATTCTAGTCCATGCTCTAGGGACTAAGAGTACTCTAGTCCGCACTCTGGGGACTTAGAGATTTTGAAGTCGTTTATAATCTAGTCCGCACTTTGGGGACTCAAAGTACTCTATTCCGCACTCTGGGGACTTAGAGACTTTTAAGTTGTTTATACTCTAGTCTACGCTATGGGGACTCATAGTACTCTAGTCCGCACTTTGGGAACTTAGTGATTTTTAAGTCGTTTATACTCTAGTCTGCACTTTGGGGACTCAGAGTACTCTAGTCCGCACTCTGGGGACTTAAAGGTTTTGAAGTTTGTGTGCGCATTTACACGCCAGATAGAATAATGTAATTTAATTTTTGTCACTGGAATGTAACATACGAAAACATCAATAGTTCATGGAAAAGATGGCTTCAAGCCTTTATTGATCCTAACAAATGGAAACAAACTAAATTTCCTTCTTAAATGCCAAAAACTAAGAACAACAAAATAAACATACACTAGAAATTATTGCAACTAAAATGCAAAAAAAATAGAGTAAGCATAATAATGATGTAAATGCTTGTTGTTCCATATGCAGGGAAGTGTCATGCCATCTACAGTCGCTAGCTTGAAAGTTCCTTCTCCAAGCCTCCGTTTGATGACATACCGACCTTCCCATGTAGGATTCTATGTTACAATCCGCAAGGCATCACTACATAACAATACAGTCCAACGTCTGTGACAAAACTAGTGTGCTCCTGATCTGGAATGTGCACCGGGATCTGATTGTATCCCAAATACGCATCCATGAATGACAATAACTCGTGTCCTGCGTTGAGTCGACCAGCTGGTCAATTCTGGGCAAAGGGAAACTATCCTTAGGTCATTATTTGTTCAAATCAGAGTAATCTACGCAGGTCCTCCATTTCTCATTTTCTTTTCTCACTAGTACGGGGTTAGAGACCCATTTTGGGTAGAGAGCGTAGCGGGCGAACCCATTGGCTTTGAGTTTGTCCACCTCCTCTCTGAGAGCAACGGACCTCTTTAGGTCCATACCTCTCCTTTTCTGTTTCACTCGTACATACTTTTGGTCAATGTTCAACATATGACTTGCGATGGCAGGAAAAATCCTGTACATATCAGAGTGGGCCCAAGCGAAAACACCCAGGTTCGCTCGGACGAAATCAGTTAGATCCTCAGTCATCGAGGGAGTGAGTTGTGATCCAATCTTAAGCACCCATGACGGGTCCTTGTGGCTGACTGAAATGTCAATCGTTAGCTCAGCCAGTGCTGCCTTTGCCTCCTTAGGTTCCTCATCGTTGTCTCTTGGATCTATGTCTCTATAGACCCGATCATGTTGCCCGAGCTAAGGCTCGGGCATTACTTGCCAACTTTCAGTGACTCGGATATGGACGGAGTTGTCCACAACCTTTCCTTTCTCTCTTCACTGGAGCTCTCTCAGCTCAGCCACATAACATGCGCGATCAGTCGCCTGAGCGCCATGCCTAACACCAACTCCTTTATCTTTCAAAAATTTCAAGGTTAAACACCACTAGGCCAAAGCTGCCCTAAACTCTGCCAGGGTTGGTTGACCCAGAAATACATTATACGAAGAATCGACATCCAAAACGAGGAATGGTAGGATCCGCACCCTCCTACGTTCACCTTCTCCAAATTCAACTGGCAATTCAACAACATCCACTGCATCAGCAGCTACACCATTAAAGCCATGAATACGGGCTTTAGATGGTTTTAGATCCTTTGCCTCTATCTTCATCTGGTCATATGCTTTTTTGAAGATGATGTTAAAAGAACTTCCACAATCAATCAATATCCTTCTCACAAATGATGGCCCAATCGTTGCCGAGATGACCATCGGGTCAATGGTATGTGCCTCTACCTGTTCAGCATCTCTACTTTTGAACACTATATCATCTGTCATCATTCGTTGCAGTTTCGCTGGAATCCCATCTTTCGAGTTCGAGCAGCATTCATAGTCCATGTGTTTCAAGGAACTAGTATAGCATTCCATTTCTTGCCAACTCTTGTCTGCTAGATGGGGCCCACCGACTATCGTGTTGACGAGTAGTCTACCTACAGTCCGAGCAGGTCCCTCAGGATGGCGTGGAGCTTGCCCACGATCGAGGTCGGACGTTCCTTGTCCGCCTTCCTGTGGATTCTTGACAAACCCCTATAACTTTTTCTGTCGAATCAGCTTTTCTATAGCATCGTTTAGGTGCCTACAATCCTCGGTATTGTGCCCGTAAGTCTCATGGAAGCGGCAATACTTCCCAGTCCGCTTTTGTTCCTCAGTGGACTCTTTTGGGCGTGGCTTTCGATATTGAAAAGTATTACAAGTCGTTTGGTAAATATTTTCCAGAGATGCATTCAGAGGAGTGTATTCGTTGTAACTTATGATCCTTTGTTTTCACTTACCTGCTTCCTTTTTATTTTCGAGATTTCCTCCTCCGGATCCTTTAGATTGCTCTGGCTTGTTTTGAGCATTGAATTGGACCTTTCTAGAATTATCACCGGATTATTTTACAACAATGTTTCTTCGCACAACCTCCTTGCCAAGCCGTGGTGCATTGTCTTACCTCGCCCACCTGGCTTCCTCACTTCTTATAGAATGATGCACCTTTGAATAAAAACATTCCAGTGTGGCTAGAGGTTTTCCTATCAGCCAATCACCAAACTCCAAATCTGGATCTACTCCTCGCATCATGGCCATTAGAATAGCATGGTCATTCGGGTTTCTAACTTCAGTAGCGACAACATGAAATCTTTGTAAGTACTCCTTTAACGACTCCCTTGGAGACTGGATCATACTAGACAAGGACATCACGTCCTTGGGACGAGTGGCATGAGTCCTGAACTACTTCACAAATTTCATCGCTAACTCATCAAAGTTGAATATGGACCGTGGGGGAAGTCGGGTGAACCACATGGTAGCGATTTCAGATAAAGTTATTGGGAAGCAACTACATTTAGTTGCATCCTTTGCCCTAGCTGAATCCATCATCCACTTGTATTTCGTCACATGCTGTCGGGGATCAATCTTCCCTTCGTAGGTCGGAATAGTCAGCATGTTAAACTTCCTGGGGTACTCAGCCTGTAGGATAGAATTTATGAATGGAGTATGGCTCCTAGATATGCCCCAATCATCATTAGATAAGCCTTGATTTTCCCTCATCAGTTGCCTGACCATAGCTGATAGGTCTGGGGTTTGTATGGAAGATGGCAAGTTGGAATCTGTCCTACGGGACCATTTCGGTTGGTGTCTCCTTGGTTGGCGATCTGCCAAATGCATGTCTTGGGGACCTGCTTCATTATGACCTTGGTGAACCGGTCGTCCAGCTTTCACTCGTGCCCCAGATCCTAAGTTTCCTGTTCCAACTTGAGTACGATTATCCTGGTGTAAAAGAGGGGCCATAGCTCCAGGTAGGGAGCCTAGACCATCCCTGGTGGATCGTTCAGCTGTACCTGTTTACGTTGTTTCAGTTCTACGGCGTCTACGCCAGGGTGTTCTTAAGATGAAGCGGAGCTGTCAGACGAGGAGTAGGCAGCAGGACTTCCTCTAGCATTCTGATGCTGTTGTTGAGTAAGCTGAGTCATGAGGTCGACAATCGCTTGAATTTTCTCATTAAGTTGTCTCCTGCTTTCCACGAGTTCTCTCATCAGCTCATTGAACTATGTTCTTGTGACAACTTTGGTTTGGTCAAGGATGGAGGCGGTCTCTACACCTGTAGTAGCTTGTTGATTGCTGGGTCCTACTTGTTGGACGCTAGCGGTCTCATTGACATCCGCATTGTGGGAGGCTGATCTGGTACGCGGTCTTCTCATTGTAGAGTTATTAGTAGGAACTCGGAGTTGAATTAATAGACTTCTTATGAATGAAGTGGGATCTTCTTTAGGGGATTTCTTCAATCAAGTAGCAATAAAGTAGATCCTAACGGCCTAAGAATGCAGTTCTCAGTGAAAGCACCAAAATGTTAACACCAAAATTGGTCACTAACACCCTTGAATAGGATTTTGTAGAGAGATTAATAAAGAAAATAAATTAAAACTGAGGAATATCACAGTAGAATGCAATAAGAACTATAAGAAACAAGAACACCAGAATTATAGTGGTTTGGCATAACTTCCTACATCCACGTTGATCGTAATCTTTATTACTTCTTTAAATAATTGAATACAGATACAATCCGTACACCAACAACTTGAGTACAAGTTTAACAGAAAAGAAATGAGTCTTGAAAATGGCAGAGTCTCCCTAGAGTTCTCAAAAAAAGGTTGCCTTTCACTACACCCCTACCCCTATATTTATAGACGAAGATAGGTTAGACTTCCTTCTCAGGCCTAAAAGCAAGGTACCTTGGCCCATATATGGGAACCTCGACTCGACCGACCAAGGCATACCGAGCGAAATACATCGATAGGAAAATGCCGATCCAGGATGGCCGAATGGTGGTCACCAAGTAATTGACTCAAAGAAAACTCTTTGAGGAATCGTAATAACTCGTAGTGGAACTTGAAGGGAAGCAATGCCGAACCCCTCACTTTGATGTCGACCTTCATGAATAAGTCAAGTCCCTCATCTTGCTTTGAAATAGCTATACCGAACCAGGCATACTAAATGGTGGTTGCCGAGTGACATCGACCGATTGAAGGTAGCCGAGCGATGTTGGCTGAACAAAGGTAGCCGAGCGACGTTGGCCGTACGAAGGTAACCGAGGGATGTTGGCCGAATGGAAGTAGCCGAGCGACATTGGCCAAACGAAGGTAGCCTAGCGACGTTGGCCGAACGAAGGTAGCAGAGCGACGCTGGCCGAACGAAAGTAGCCGAGCGATGTTGGCCAAACAAAGGTAGTCGAGCGACGTGCGGTGAGTCCCTACCATCACTTTTTTTTTACCGAGCGGCATACGCCACCTCACTGACCGAACCACGCATACAGGCCGACCCGTTTATACAGGCCGTACCATGCACTCAGGCCGAACCGTGCTTTCATGCCAAACAATGTATATATGCCGAAATCCTCAATTTGAGTCAATTTTTCATTGGCTTGTGTTTCACTTAGATTCAATCAAAACCTCTATCATTAGCATCTCATAGCCGGGCTAAGCAACCTGGTAATATGTTTTAATTCTTGTTATTAATCAGGTAAGGTTTAATTATTACTAATTATTAACTACGTTAAGATTTAATTAAGAATTAATTATTGCCAAATAAAAGGTTTAAACTTATTATTAATTAATTAAATAAGGGTTTTAAATTTTTAATCACTTTATTTCTAGGGAACGGTTTGTTTAAAAAAACTTCCCTTTATAGAGAATAGTTTAAGTACAAGGGATTCTCTTTGTCTTTGCCAATAAGTAGCCACGCAAATATGATAAGTTATACTATAACGTTGATATGTTTAATTGGAAGTAAGTCATCTCGTATTTAGCACTAAAAGCTAATGAGTAGACTTTACTCTATATGTGAGATCTAAAACTTTATTTTCTGAGCAAGGGATAGAGAGGTCGAATGTCGAAAACGTGATGAATGTAAGAGAGTTAATTACTATAAATCAATCTTAATAAATTAAGTATATGTAAAATAATTCGTCGTATACTTAACACCAATTCTGTGGTATGAAAACTCGTCTCTATCCCAAGAAGTAAGAATGTAAGCCAAATCAAGGTTAGTTTTCTATTAGCCGATTTCATTCCTAATCAAGGGACAATACTATTTGAAATCAGAAAATGGGGATAAGTATAGGATGTCTTATTTTTCATATGCAAATCTATACACATCCCAGAGAGTGGATTTGTCCACTATCAATAACTTTGCTTGTTTTAAAATTATTGAATGTTGGTTTGAAAACACCAAGATCAGATAACATGAGTTATCCAAAACTGCTTCAAACAAACGTAAGCATTCGAATTAGAAACATATGAAAGATGATGGAATCTAAGGCGAATATCTTTAAAGTGCAAGGTCTACTTGCTACTAATCTTGAGGGTAATTCCAAAATGGATGCAGCAGAAGTAGTGCCTTCGATGTGTTTATATCCTGAATAACTTTTATGGACAAATGATAGCATAGTATTGTCACTTGGAGGGAAATGTTAGCCTTCCAAGTGGAATTGATATATAAAAAGTCAAAACATAGCCTCAAGCCTCACAATCATGAATGACTAAAACATTGGATATGCGGCAGGGCTATGTGGGTCGCACCAATTAGTATAAGGTCATCCCTGATCTAGATCGATATTATTATTTTTGGATGTATGCTTCGGGACCCAATATGGTTGTTGATCACAATCGATGGATGATCATATTCGGTACTATCCAGGAAGGGGTAGGCTGGTCCTGTATTGGTACAGATGCACGATGTTTTTGTTCACCTTGGTACGTTTTATCTAGAGGTGTACTATGATAGGCAGTACCCTAGTAACCTTGTCATTAATGGAATCCATTCTCCAATAGGTGCCTTTTGGACTTAGTTGTATAGATATTATGCTGAAATTTAATTATTGTAACAATTTATACTATTTTTCAATACTCACTTCAGACCTTAGACATTAATATAATATCACTGAATTTTCTATAGATATGTCTTGGTTATCGTAAGGTAAAAACCCTCCATGTTTATGTGCAGTGTGGTTTTATTAAATACCTTCCTTTTTAAAGGAGTTTATAGGTATAACAATTTAGTTATTTGGAGTTTACTCACACCAGATCCATGTCTGATTGGAGTTTTCTTTCTTTCCCTAAAACTCTTAGGTACTCAAATTTATATGAGTAGCCAAGTAGTCAAGGTTCTTATGAATGCATTTTTAAGGAGCATGGAGAAGGAGGCTTCATCGATATCTAGTTATATTTATTTCCATTATGTATGTAGATTATGTATCAGCGTTATCCGGACAAGAAGTTATAACTATCCCTAGCTGAAATTAGTACTTGTTGTGACTCTGATGTATCATTTTTGGAAGTAACTATGTGTACTATTTGTTATTCTATTAAAAATAATTGCCTTGTGCTGTGAGATTCTGTTTTTCTTTCTTTTTATTTTTTTATTTTCATTTACCCCAACAGCTTATCTTTCGGATATCTAGATGACCGCCATAGGAATACAGTGTATGTATTAAGTGTCTTCTTTGGCTATAAGAAAGGAGGACTGTTACATATGGTATCAAAGCTTAGGTTGAGTGAACACCTAGTCTTTGGTCAGGATCAACTTATTAGAGATACTTAATACCCTAGAACGAGTTTAGTCTATGAGAGCATGTGTTGTAATATATATCTTTGAATTATATTGATCAACTTTGAAATCTCTATTTAGTAACCATTTTTGTTGGATTATCTCGTCTAAATATTCTCAATTATCTTACTATATCTAGGTAGTAAGAATGAGCAATAAGGAAAGATGAGGTAGAGGAGCTAGTAGTACAATGAAGACTAATGGTCGAGCTATGAATATGGGAAGAGTTAGAGTTGTTGATGTGGCAACATCAGCGCAGCTCCATATGAAATTTGCAGCTCTATGCAATGACTACACTAATCTAAGAGGAAAGCTATTTAAAGGCCCGAAATCCATTATCGAAGTCCAGGCTTGGCTTTGTTTTTACAAGAAGAATTTCAAGGGCTATATCTTTTAGATAAGCAGAAGCATTTCTTAGCATCTTGGAAGTTACAAGATGGAGTGGCAACATGGTGGGATTCCGTTACAGTGAATGTTCTGGAGGATGATTTTTCTTAGGCTGGATTTAAGGAGGTGTTTGTAAATTAGTTCACGGCCACAGCGGGAAAGACTCATGTGTATAGGACTTTCTAGGATCTTAAGCAAGGAGATTTGTCAGTAGCTGAATATGAGACCAAGTTTAATAAGCTATCACGATTTGGGTCAGGGTTGATTGATACCACTTTAAAGAAGAATGAGATGTTTATGAGGGGGATGAGGGAAGGATTCTAGGAGAAAGTGACTACCTCTCTGAAGGGATCTTTTATGGATTCGATAGACATGACATTGAGGTACGAAGTTCTTGAGAAGCAGCAGCTGGTAGCAGCATCAAGCAATAATAAAAGTAACCAAACAAGAGGAGGTTTAATTCAACATGGAAGAAGCAGTGGAGAGGAAAGTCATAAGGTGGAGATCAAGAAAACAAGCAAAATAATTATATTTATAGTAAGTGCAATTAGAAGGGCCGTATCGCTAATTTCTACAGGAACTTTTGAAGCTCAGAAGTAGTAGAAAGGACCTATCTCTTCAATGATTCAAAAGATCTTCGCTTTAATTGTCAACAACCTAGTGTTGTATGATAAAGGTTTGTTCAATAATGAAGAAAGAGGTGCAAGCTAAGGTTTATGCCATTAAGGATGAACCATCAACCTTAGCAAATGTTATAAGGAAGGGAGTTCTTGAAGGTGCCTTATATATTAATTATATTTTAGTTTGAGCATTGTTTAATGCCAGGGCTTCTTATAGTTTTATTTCTAAAGAATGAGCAGTTTATTGTATTTCTTAGAATCATCCCAAGATGAGTTAAGGTCAATATTAATTGTTCAGGATTTTCCTGATGTTTTTAAACTAGTTAGCAGTCTACCCCCACATCGGGAGAGTGAGTTTCATATAGACTTGATTTTCGGTTTGAGACTTATTATTTAACTTATTAGTAAAATGGGGTTGAGAGTGAAGAAGGAGCGAGGGATCAGACTGATGATATGTTGAGAAGAAGCTAATTAGACTAAGTCATTAAAGTTGGGGAACAGCCGTTGTTTTTGTTGCAATGTTAGGTGGATCATTAAGACTTTGTGTGGATTGTAAGGAGCCGAACAAGAAAACCACTCGACATAAGTATCCATTACTCCGCATAGATGACCTGCTTGACCAACTTCACGGTGCTCGAGTATTTTTCCAAAGGGACCTTGCTATAGGATTTCACTAACTAAAGGGTAGAAGGATAATATACCCTTAATTGCATTTAGAGGAACATACTTTTTCTTTGAGTGGTTTGTTATGTCTTTTGGGCTAACTAATGCACCCTCCTATTTCGTGTACCTTATAAATCGCGTTTTTAGGGATGTTCTCAATAATTTTGTATTAGTTTTCATAGATGATATCTCGATTTACTCTAAGACCGAGGAAGAACACAAACACCATTTGGAAGTGGTGCTGGAGATGTGACGGAAGCATGTTTTAAAAGCTAAATTTTCTAAGTGTCATTTTTGGCAATCAGAACTAAGATTCCTAAAAAATGATCCAACAAAGGTAGCATCTATTCAAGAATGGAAGACACCACAAACTCCTACCAAAGTTCGAAGTTTCTTAGGCCTAGTTGGATTTTGTAAGAGATTTATCCAAGACTACTCCAAGATCGCCTCACACCTAACCACGTTGACGAAGAAGGATGAGAAGTTTTTTTGGAACTCAAAGTGTGAGGAAGAGTTGTGCAGTTGAAGAAGAGATTGACTAGTGCTCCGGTCTTAGTTACTCCGAATGGAA
Source organism: Allium cepa (assembly GCA_030765085.1). Taxonomy (NCBI): domain Eukaryota; kingdom Viridiplantae; phylum Streptophyta; class Magnoliopsida; order Asparagales; family Amaryllidaceae; genus Allium; species Allium cepa. Next base: position 991,423,232 of record CM060945.1, on the reverse strand, counting down.
GTAGATAGTTGACTGTGTATACCGATGCTAGTAGTGTAGGCTTGGATGCAGTTCTAATCCAACACGGAAGAGTCATTTCTTACTCTAGTAGGCAGTTAAAGCCTTATGAGAAAAATTATGCAACACATGATTTGGAGTTATTAGCTGTTGTTCTTGCATTGAAGATGTGGAGGTATTACTTGCTAGTTTAAGTTTGAGCTCTTCATGGATCATAAGTCCTTGAAGTATCTTTTCACGCAAAAAGATCTGAACATGAGACAGCAGGGATGGTTAGAGTTTCAGGCAGCATATGACTTGGATATTTTATATGTGTCAAGAAAGGCAAATGTGGTAGCAGATGCTTTAAGAAAGAATATGGTTTTGGCTCTCTTGGAAGTTACCTCGACCCTCCTTGAAAAGCTTACGAACAAGCAAAGGGAAAGACAATGTTTATGGAGATTATTAAGGATATAAAGGAGCGAGAGTGCTCAAGTTTTGAGATAGATTACCATGGTATTTTACGTATGAATGGGAGGATACATATTCCAAATGTCGACGGTCTTAGGTAAGTGGTTTTATCAGAATGTCATCGATCAAAGTTGAGTATACATCCTGGTGTTTTGAAGATGCATCAGGATATGAAGTGGGTATTCTGGTGGAAAGGGATGAAGATGGATATCTCAATCTATGTTAGCCAATGTGCGAAATGCCAGCAAATCAAGGATGATCACTAAAGAACTATTGGGCTACTCCAACTGCTTGATATCATGAATTGGAAATAAGAGCAAGTATCAACGGATTTTATTGGTGGATTACCTTGATCAATGAAAGGTAATGAAGAGGTTTGGGTCATTGTAGGTTGACTAACTAAGAGTGCACATTTTATTCCAGTCAAGCCGATAAGAACTGCAAAAAATTCAATGAAGATTTATATAAGAGAGGTCATCTAATTACATGGAGTTACAGTGAGCATTGTAAATGATCGGGATCCAATCTTTAGCAACCAGTTTTGGGAAGCATTGCAAGTAGCTTTAGGAACAAAGCTAAGTTTGAGCATAACATATCATTATCAAGTTGATGGTCAAATAGAAAGAGTTAATTGATTCTTGGCAGATCTGTTGATAGCATGTATCTTGGACATTAGAGGATCATGGAAGGATCATCTGTACTTGGTGAAATTCTCCTACAACAACAGTTATCAAGCAAGCATTGGCATGGCACCGTATGAAGCTTTTTATGGATGGCCATGCAAGTCACTAGCGTGTTTGGTGGAGATGGAGGATTAATCGGTGCTTGGATTTAATATGATTTGGGAGGCTATGAAGAAACTTTCTATGATAAAGAGGAGGATGAAAGAAGCTCAAGACCGACAGAAGGGCTATTCAGATCAGAGGTGAATGGATTTGGAATTTGCAGTTGGAGACTTTATGTTTGTAAAGATTTCATTGATTAGAGGAGTTGTTCGATTTGGGAGAGCTGGGAAGTTGATGCCAAGGTATGTTGGACCTTTAGGAATTCTTGAGAGGATTGGCCACTTGCCTATAGAGTTACGTTGTAAGAGAGGTTGTCAGGAGTCCATAATGTTTTCTATGTATCCTTTTTAAGGAAGTAAGTACATAACCTATCAACGATTGTTGGGCCATCTGTTCAGGAGGATTTGGAGGTGGAATTGAACCTGACCATGATAAGACATCCAGTTCGCATTGTGGATTAGGATATGAAACGATTATGTTATAAAGTCATGAGATTGGTTTAGGTTAAGTGGAGTGAGGATTCCCGAGATTGTACTTGGGAGACGGAAGATAGCATAAGGGAAGATTATCCAAACTTGAGGCTAAAATAATTGTTTGCTTGTTATATGGAATATTTACTCATTATTCATGATGTAGATGCTTAGCAAGTATCTTTTATATGTGTTTCACCATACATGATATATGCCCTTTGAGTTATTAAGAGTTATCTTTTTGTGTGTTAATTTCGGGACTAAATTCTTTTAAGGGAGGGAAAATGTAACAAACTCGAAATTTAATAACTCTAAATAAGAATATTTGATATAATTTTAAATAATTAATTTATGGATTTTATAGCTTAAATAAACCTATTTTGAATAATAACTGATGGCGGTGAAGTTATTTCGGAATTTGGTTTAGAAAAATAATTTTTTTGGAAGAATAATGTAACGACCCATAAATTTTAACGGTTTGTATAACGTAATTAATTAAAAATTTTGCTTAAAATTAAACAATTAAATTTATCAATGGAAATTTGATATTTGGAATGCGTCTATTTCAACATAGCAAATAGTAAATATTCATCGGAAAATATGAATGTAAATTCTATTATGTAATTTTCAATTTAATATCAGTCAATTTGATGAAAATAAAAGATTTTAGAAATCTGAATTATTTTTATACATAAATTTGTAAACTATTTTGTGAGTGAGACGTCATGCTTCGTTTCGTCAAATTTGGATTCCTCTAGCCTCGTGTATCTTATTTTCAGCAAATTAGCAGCAATTTGTCAGCAAATATCATTTTTGATAGGATTTTTATATCGCTGATATCTGTGTACCATTCTGTTCGTCTCGTTATGCTGATCTCCATAGTATATTCATTTATGCATTTCGACGTTCGGTTCGCGACGAAAGCTGCGTAACGGTTCAATGTATCAGTTCTGCGTTTGAGCCTTTTGGCTTTCTTTGTCCTTTCAGTGTCAATCAGGTAAAGTCAATAGCTGTTGGCTATTAATACTCCAGCTGTCATATGCGACTTTTGCTTTTCCCTAGTCTCGACGTTTTCTGGTTCGTTCCTTTTCTATGGGTTCCATATTTAGGCATTCTCTATTCTTCTCTGATGTTACTTAAGAATTATAATATTATAGTATATATGTATGAAGTGAGCCTGCTCTGTCATTTATTTTTTCATTTTTGTCGTGGCCCTTCCCAGCGTTGTACCCCTCCTCTCCTCCTAGCATGAAACGGCAACCACCACCTTCCAGTTCACCATCGTGAACAAACCCTCAGCCTTCCACTCCAAACTCGCTCACGCCATTCCCATAAAAACCCAATAGCCTTCATCCACAAAGCAATCCTGACCATTGAATACAAATGCTCCTACTTTTCCAACCTGCCTACCACCGGAGATTTTCCACCAAGTCTACGTTCACCCAATTGCTCCGACCAGCCTCTAATCACCCCCGCCCCTCGCCTTTTACCAGCCGAACCCCATACCACGTACCACCCATGACCTATCACCACACCAACCCCGACAACCCTTCAAACCCCAAATCCACTGAATAACCCCTAGCCCTCCTATATGTAGTACCACCAAGGCCATCGATCCACCCAGGTTCGTTCTCCCTCCTCTTTCCCGCATCGCCCCAGAACCACCACCCTTACTTCCATCGACCAAAGCGTCACTCTGTGAGAAATGCGGATTACAGATCTTAAGGCTAGGAATAACACTAGAGGGGGGTGAATAGTGTTTATAAAGAATTACTAAATCTTTTTAAGTTTATGTTAATTTGAACACGGATGTATGCAATATTCAGACACAGATATGATCATAGAAACAAACACAGATGCAGAAATAAAGTAAAAGCAGTAAAGGAAAGAACACACCGGATTTTATACTGGTTCGGAGTTACCCTACATCCAGTTGCCGCACAACAAGTACGGATTTCCTTTCAAAAGCAATCTTTACAATTACACCCTCATTTCAAGGCAACAAGGTACACCCTCCAGAATCACAATCCTCTAGGTAGAGATACATGATTTCCCGAGCAACAAGTTCATCCAATTGATTTCCCAAGGCTACAATCACACCTTATCTCGCTTGATTGATTTCCAAGGCCACAATCACACCTTGTCTCGCTTAATTGATTACAAAGAAAACTATAACTCCGAATAACACTGAGAATCTTGTTGAGATTGTGATAGAGAATCAAATCAGAAATGATCTAGTTAGATTCAATGTTGATTTCGACAGAGTAATGGTAAGAATATGTATATAGAAATGTGGAATAAGAAGAGGAGTGAAAAACCAAAAAATATATATCGAAATTCTTTGAAACCAACCCCTATTTTTAGAAGAACAACAGCTATGTCCATTTGTGAAGAGTTATGACGAATAGACACTTCTTTTGAAATTTAAATTTTGAACTCAACTGACACTATGTCAACATGGGGTACTTGGGCATGTCGACATCCCAAAGGAATTTTTGATGTTTTGTTTTTCTTTGAAAATAACTTTTATCTTATTTTAAAACTATTTTAAACTTTTATAAACATAATTAAATATAGTTGAAATACATAAATAAATATATAGAATAATATTTTGGTATATATAAAATTTTACTATAATTTTATATTTAAATCTAAATATATAAATATTAAAAAATTAAATATACTTTTATTTTAAAAGATAGTTTAAAACCAAGGAATAATTTGATTTTGAAACTCAAGATTATTTTGAGGCTAAAAGTATTTGAAATCAGGATAGATGTTTTTGATTCTTTTGAAAGGAAGGTTTTGAAATCATTCTGAAAACAAGATATAATTTTGAAAAATCATTTTGAATAATAAGTTAGCAGATACAAAACAATGTTCCACTAGATTTTTCGTAGGTTCCATCCTACTTAGGGTTCCATCCCTTTAAAGGGCTCGAAGTGGATTCCATTCCACGAATAAATTGGATTTTAAGATGCCAGTTCTTTTCTAGGAGTTTTAACAAAATTCCTAATTAAAATACTTATTCTTGAAATCTTGATATTCTTGATACTCATGAGTCTTCAATCTTGATATCTTGAATCTCTATATTGTACAGTCCTCATTCTTGGTACCTGCAGGTTATATCCTGCATATACATATATATCTAAACTTATACTGTTAGTATTTATATTTTATAATTTATTCTAAGGTTTTTGTCATCAAAACCATCATCTCAAGGACTAACATCTCCCCCTTTTTGATGATGACAACCTTTGTTTATAAAATATTACTTCTATCCTAATAACTCCCCCTTAATCTATGCTTAATTACCCTATTTTATACTTCTCCCCCTTTGTCATCAACAAAAAAACTTACTCTAAACTATATAATACCAAACTATAGAGTTCCCCATAAATCTAATACTCTATGACATGTGATTATAATGATAGTGCTATCATAAATAATCAACACTTAGATCTAGTAATAAACCTAATCCTAAACTACTAACTATTCTAAGTATATAATAACCATATAGTTATATTTATTAATAGGGAAGAACACATATAAGAATACAATTTATTTATTAATCATGTAGTTATATTTACATTTTCGTAGGAAACTAAGAAGGAACATACAACAACGGTAAAGAAAGAGAAGAAACTAATGTGTGTTTTTGAACATAGGAGATCTATGAATCGAACAGTTTGGATAGTAGGAACAAAAATTCCACGTTGTTCGACAAGATTCCCATTTTTGTCAAAACACACTTCACCAACGCACTTGACCTTGTCGTCAACTTCCGCATGCGTTTCTTCCATGGGTTCTTCTTCTTCTTCTTCGCTGGCCTCTTGTTCTTGATCTCCTGAAGAGTCTTCATCAATCAAGATTGGGTTAGCATGATTGTCCATTAGAAATTTTTGCAAATTCCTAAGGATTTTGCCTTGCCTCTCTTGTTCCTGGCCATTCGAAGTTGCATTACTTGGATTTTAGTCATTAACTGACGTGCATCCTTCAGAGAATCCTCCATTTTATTCACATGAGCGAGAGTAGTACGTTGAAATGGACCAAAAGTAGGAGAGGGGAACGAAAAGGTTGATTTTATGTTTGATTTGGAAGAAGAGGCCATAGTTTAATCAATTTCAGAAGTTAGAATAGAGAGAGAACAGAGAGAATGATCAAAAATTCAAAAATAAGAAGAATATATAACCAATTGTTTGAATTTTGGTGGGAAAATTTTCAAAAATTTAAAAACGTTGTATGTCGACATAGGGTAGAGGGCTATATCGACATGGTTCTTGAATTTTTGCCTATTTAATTTATTATTAATTATACTTGTTATTTATATTTTATATTTCACTTAATGAACAAATACCTAATTCTTTTCTTAATTTAGTAAATATAGATTCATTTAAAGGTTTTGTTAAGATATCGGCAATTTGATTCTCAGAATTGATATAATCTAGAGTGATTACTTCCTTACTTATATTATCTCTGAGAAAATGATGTCTGATATCAATATGTTTAGTTCAAACATGTTGAGTAGTATTTTTGGATAAATTTATCACACTAGTATTATCATAATAAATTGGTGATTTTGAAATATTTAAACCATAATCTTTTAATGTCTATTGCATATATATTACTTGAGAACAAGCCAAAGCAGCAGAAATATACTCTGCTTCAGTTGTTGATAAAGAAACTGTGTTTTGCTTATTACTAAACCAGGAAATTAGAGAATGCCCCAAAAAGTGACAAGTTCCACTTGTACTTTTTCGGTCTGATTTACAATCAGCATCACAGTAAGATATTAAATCAAAAGAATCATTATTAGGGTAAAATAAGCCATAATCAGAGGTGTGTTTAACATATCTTATGATACGTTTTACGGCTTTTAAGTGAGTCTCTTCAGGTTGAGATTGATATCTTACACAGAGACAAACACTATGCATGATATCAGGTCTACCAGTAGTAATATAGAGTAGTGATCCAATCATTCCTCTATATAATTTTTGATCTACATCTTTCGAGAGATCTTCTTTACAAAGGTACTCATTGGTTGCCATGGGAGTGGGTTTTCTACTCGCAGTAGTCAAGCCAAATTTATTAATTATGTCTTTAGCATATTTTTCTTGACTAATAAAGATACCATTCTCTATTTTTTATTTGTAATCCTAAAAAGAAATTTAATTCACCCATATGACTCATCTCAAACTTTTTTGTCATTATTTCAGAAAATTCTTTATTCATTCAAAATTAATTGATCCAAAAATGATATCATCTACGTAGACTTGTACTAGTTGAATATTATTTTTATATCTTTTAATAAAAAGAGTATTATCTGCTTTACCAATTTTAAAATTTGATTGTAAAAAGTAAGATCTTAGTCTATCATATCAGGCTCTAGGAGCTTGTTTTAGACCATATAAAGATTTCTTAAGTTTGAAAACATGATTAGGTAATTTTTCATTTTCAAAAAGTGGTGGTTGTTCAACATATACTTCCTCTTTTACAAATCCATTTAAAAAGGCACTTTTAACATCCATTTGAATAATTTGAAATTATTATGATTTGCGAAAGCAAGTAGAATCCTAATGGCTTCTAATATTGCTACGGGAGCAAAGGTTTCATCAAAATCTGTTCCTTCTTCTTGACAAAAACCTTGAGCGACTAAACGTGCTTTATTTCAAACTACCTCTACCAGTTCATTCATTTTATTTTTATAAACTCATTTAGTTCCAATTATAGTTTTATTTTCAGGTCTAGGAACAATTTTCCAAACATCATTTCTAGTAAATTAATTTATTGCATAGCCAAAATCCATGAATCATCAATTGATGCTTCTTTTGGATTTTTGAGTTCAGTAGTTGATATAAAAGCTAAATTACTCATTTGACTTAGTTGATTTCTAGTTTTAACAACAGATTGCATATATCCTAGTATATTTTCTATAGGATGATCTTTTAAAAGTTTAGTCCTTTTATTAGGATGATTAATTTCATTATTAGTTCCAGTTGACTCTCGATTTTGAGTAATTAAATCATCTTCATCATTCGTATCTTCAAAATTTTTGAAATTTTCATCGAATGACACATGCGTTGTTTCTTCGATGGTGTTAGTTCTTAAATTAAATACTCTATATGCATTACTTCTATTAGAATATCCGATAAAGATACCTTCGTCGGATTTAGGATCAAATTTATCTAAGTTATCTTTAGTATTTAAAATAAAACATTTACTTCCAAAAATTCCTAAATAAGATACTTTAGGTTTCTTTGAGTGGTGAAGTTCATAAGAAGTCTTATTAGTTAAAGGTCTAATTAAAATTCTATTTAAAATATAACAGGAGGAAGCAACTGCTTCTGCCCAAAAATTCTTTGGTAATTTACTGTCTGAAAGCATAGTTCTCGCAAACTCTTGCATCATCCTATTTTTACCTTCTACTACTCCTTTTTGTTGTGGAGTTCTTGGAAATGAAAAATTATGAGTTATTCCCTTTTTATTGCAGAATTCCTCAAACTTTTCATTTTCAAATTCACCACTGTGATTGCTACGAATGGTTATAATTTTTAGAGAAAGTTGATTTTGAATCCTTTTTGTAAAGTTCTTAAAACATTCAAAAGTATCACTTTTATGTTTCTAAAATATTGTCCATGTAAATCTAGAATAATCATCTACAATTACAAAAACATATTTACCATGATTTATTGACAGAATTTGAGATGGACCAAATAAATCAAGGTGAAGTAATACAAGAGGTTTTGAAGTTGAAATCATATTATTAATTTAAAGGAACTTTTTCTAAGTTTTCCTAATTGACATGCATCACATAGACTATCTACCTTAAAATTAATTTTAGGGAGACATCTTACGAGATCATTTTTGATAGTCTAGACAAGAATTTGAAATTCAAATGCCCAAATCTCTTATGCCAAATCCAAGGTTCACTTGTATTTGCCAAAAGACATAAATTATCATTTGATACTTCCATACTACGAATATAAATATTCTTTTTGCTAACTCTCTCAAATATTATGGTTGAATTGTTATCTTCAATGTGACATTTATCTTTTTCAAATTTAATTTTATATCCTTTATCGCAAAGTTGACTTATACTTAGCATGTTATGTTTCAAATTTTTAACTACCAAAACATTAGTAATAATAGGAGTTTCAGAGTTACCGACTTTGCCGATGACAATCACATATCCTTTTGAATTGTCTTCAAAGTTAACCAGTCCTCCGTCTTTGTATATTATATCATTTAACATATCTGGATTGCCAGTCATGTATCTAGAACATCCACTATCGAGTATCCATTTGTCCTTTCTGATCTGCACAATTTATCCGTTGTGTATTGATTCCTCAATAGCCATAAAGCGTGATTCATGCACATCAAACAATTTTGGTAGACAACTTGAATTTGAACATTGATTATACGCAGACTCAAAAGACAATGATGATCTGAATATTTCTAAACTAGTATTAACAAACATAGCCATTTTAAAAAAAATTCAAAAATCATATTATGAAACTTTGAAAACCTTGCTCTGATACCAAATGTGAGAAATGCGGATTACGGATCTTAAGGCTAGGATTAACACTAGAGGAGGGTGAATAATGTTCATAAAGAATTACTAATTCTTTTTAAGTTTATGTTAATTTGAACACAGATGTATGTAATATTCAGACATAAATATCATCACAGAAACAAACACAGATGCAGAAATGAAGTAAAAGCAGTAATGGAAAGAACACACCGAATTTTATATTGGTTCGGAGTTGCCATACATCCAGTCCCGCACAACAAGTACGGATTTCCTTTCAAAAGCAATCTTTACAATTACACCCTCGATTTCAAGGCAACGAGGTACACCCTCTATAATCACAATCCTCTGGGTAGAGATACTTGATTTCCCGGGCAATAAGCTCACCCAATTGATTTCCCAAGGCTATAATCACACCTTATCTCGCTTGATTGATTTCCAAGGCCATAATCACACCTTTTCTCGCTAAATTGATTACAAAGAAAACTATAACTCTGAATAGCACTGAGATCTTGTTGAGATTGTGATAGAAAATCAAACCAAAAATGATCTAGTTAGATTCAATGTTTATTTCGGCAGAGTAATGGTAAGAATATGTATATAGAAATGTGGAAGAAGAAGAGGAGTGAAAATCCAGAAAATATATATTGAAATTCGTTGAAACCAACCCCTATTTATAGAAGAACAACAACCATGTCCATTCGTGAAGAGTTATGACGAATAGACACTTGTTTTGAAATTTAAATTTTGAACTCAACTGACACTATGTCGATATGGGGTACTTGGGCATGTCGACATCCCAAAGGAATTTTTGATGTTTTTTTTTTCTTTGAAAATAACTTTTATCTTATTTTAAAACTTAAACTTTTATAAATGTACTTAAATATAGTTGAAATACATAAATAAATATATAGAATAATATTTTGGTATATATAAAATTTTACTATAATTTTATATTTAAATCTAAATATATAAATATTAAAAAATTAAATATACTTTTATTTTAAAAGATAGTTTAAAACCAAGGATAATTTGATTTTGAAACTCAAGATTATTTTGAGGCTAAAGGTATTTGAAATCAGGATAGATGTTTTTGATTCTTTTAAAAGGAAGGTTTTGAAACCATTCTGAAAACAAGATATAATTTTGAAAAATCATTTTGAATAAAAAGTTAGCGGATACAAAACAATGTTTCACTAGATTTTTCGTAGGTTCCATCCTACTTAGGGTTCCATCCCTTTAACGGGCTCGAAGTTGATTCCATTCCACAAAATAAATTGGATTTTAAGATGTCAGTGCTTTTCTAGGAGTTTTAACAAAATTTATGATTAAAATACTTATTCTTGAAATCTTGATATTCTTGATACTCATGAGTCTTCAATCTTGATATCTTGAATCTCTATACTGTACAGTCTTCATTCATGCTACCTGCATGGTTAAATCCTACATATACATACACATATATATATATATCTAAACTTATACTGTTAGTATTAATATTTTATAATATATTCTAAGGCTATTGTCATCAAAACCATCATCTCAAGGACTAACACACTCCACTTACCTCAAACGCAACCGAGCCACCTGTTCTACCTCCTCTAAATTCCATTCTCCACCATCAAGACAGCCACCATCCCATCCTCTAAACCCAACAACCATTCCCTCATTTTCCCGCGACCTACCGAAGTAACCCCCTCTCCTTTATATACAGAGGTATATTATTTTATTTATATTACATTATGAAGAGATAGTGTATATTATAGAGCATTTATATATATATATATATATGAGTTCTGTTTATATATAAAAGTTATATACGTTTTTTAATATATGTTGTGTACATATATAAAGTGATGCAAGCTTTGTGTATAATCTGTTGTTGGTTATTTTAGTTTATATAAGTCATATATAACAGGTTGCGTGTGCGTGTGTATATATATATTAGCTTATTTCATGCATATGATCTGTTTGAGTTAGTAGATGTATATTTTAATAAAGCAAGTTATAGTGATTTAAAAAATAAGTACTGATTTTTAAATATATTATATATATATATATATATATTTCATTCGAATATGTTATGTATATTTACAGTTCATAAGTTTATATTATCTTATGAAAAGTATTATATATTATATTATAAAGTTGTTTATATATGTGAATTAGTTTATATACATAATATGTTAATTTATATATGTCATAGTTATAATGTGTTAGTCTGCATAACCTGTTAGTTTATATAAAGTATATGATATGTTAGTATATATAAGTTTTATAATATGTTAGTTATATAAGTTCATAGCTTGACAGTTTATACATGTAAGTGTGAAAGTTATTTCTTTATATAAAATATAAGCTTTTATAGGTTATGTATAAAGTGTTTATTTATATACATAGGTTTATCTAAGTTGTTTATAATCTTTTGTATATATATAAGTTTATATAAATTATGTATAACTTGGTTGTTTTTATATATAAGTTTATGTAATTTTATATAGAATCTATTAAGTTTTTATATATATTATAATAAGGTAAGTTTATATTGAATTTATAATAATTATTGATTTTAAAATGTAATGTGTATGTAAGTTTATATACATGATTTTATAATAGTGTGTGTGTATATATATATAAATATATATATATATATACATGAGTCGGTTATCAAAAAATATAGAGATATTTTATGTGTTTAAATTTAATTTTTGATTTGAAATTATATATAGAGAATTTATTTTAATTATATGTTTTAAACTGATTAAGAGAAATTTTTATATATATAACATGTATTTTTCTCAGTATATTAAGCAAATTTTGATTTGTTCCGTCAATTCCAAACTTCCAGCTTTGCATTGATCGTCAAATTCATGTTCATCGTACTTTGCTTTGGAAATCATCGTTTAGATCGACCGATTTCGCAATTCAAATTGTAGCTTGTTGTGCCGTCTACCTTCTCTAGCCTCGATAGGTGAGTAATCACTCACGACTAACATTATTATATTTAACAAATTTAATTCACATTGAAATGACAATTGAATATGCTGTTAAATTTCAATTGTTAGTTATTTAATTGTTATATGTATAATATGCCATTATCAGTAATTATTCACATGTGACATCTGACACCATAATCTATTATTTATATTATAATTAAATTTGTTACCGATGATATATGAATGTTATTGATACGTTATATTTTATCATATTTGTTCTTACTCTGCAAGTTCCCTATTATTTAGAATTCCCTATGGGTTGAAATGATACATACCCAAACGATATTCCAGAATATAGGAAATTGTTATGTGATGAAATGACAAACCCAAGCGATTTTCATTGATTTTGAATTTTGGGATTGCGGGTTGAAATGATATATACCTGTATATATTTAAATTGCGGATTGAAATGATAAGTATCCGTACCACTTGACTATAGGATAGAAAATTATATACGGACACCATTGGTCGATATTTTGAAATGATTTCCAAAGTTTTGAAAGGAAACATATGGGTTTTAATAAATATTGGGTTTTAAAATATAAAATGGATAAATGTTATTTTATATATGTCTAAATTTAGATTTTTGATAATAATATGTTTTGGAAATTTTAATTTATAAGTTAGTTCTGAAAAAAATATAAATTTTAAGATTTTCTTATAAATTTTGTTATTTTAAAAATATACAAAATAAGATTAATACAAATACATTTAATAATAAGATTAATTTAATATAATTTAATTTAATTGATTTATAATATGTTTAAGCATTTATTTAAATTTATATTAAAAAAAAATTTAAATTTTTTATAACTTAATAAAGGCTGGGAAGATAAATTAACGTTCACTTGGAATTTAAATTGGGTAAAACTGAATTTAATATGAATCTATTTAAACTTATTGATTTTGAGATTTTGGAAACTATGATTTATAACGTGATTTGATAAAAAGTGATTAAACGAATATTCTCAAATTTAAATAAAATTGAGATTTAATATTTAATATTGATTTAAATATATATTGGGAATTAAATAAATTATTATTTAAAATGGTTAAGTGAATATTTTCCAATTTGAATAAAAATTAAAGTTAAGTGTTGTAATATAAATGAAATTTATTGTAAATGTTTGAATATTTAAACTTGAGTCTTTGAACTTTAAATCGAAATGGTTAAACTGGAATTGATTTAAATTGAATTTTCGAATTAAAGATGATGTGAATTTACTTGCAAAATTGAGGGAACTAATTTTATTGTATAAAGTATTTTAATATATATATATAAACAAACTATTTTAATTTATAAGTATTTTTATATATATACTATTTTCAATATCTAAGCAGTTTAAGTTGGAACTGTTATGAATTTCAAAAATTGTTATGATTTCGAAAGTGTTATAAAATTTCATAGTGTTACGATTCTGGAAATGAATATTAATTAAAGTGAATAATGATATTGAATTGATATGGTTTTGAAATCTGTATTATATTTTGATATGAAGTATGAACTATTTGAAATGAAATGACACTGTGTGAAATAAGCGTTTGGTTGCTAAAGAGACCGGGATCGGATATTGTCATACTCTTTGCCAATGCCGAAAACCACTTTAACAATAGTGTACGTCATGGAGATTCCAAAATGAAGTAGGATGGTTTGATGACCATTCTATATGGTATTTACGTAGCCCTGACTCCCGTGAGTCAGCTTGATGCGGCAAAAACATGAGCCACGCCGGGCCAAGTGAGGTTATTCCTCCAATCGGGCATATAGTAGATAGTTCCATGGATCCTTAGAGGTTGAAAGTCCCAAACATCCTTTAAGTTACTTGTATTTCAGTTGACATTTCACTTGAGTTGAATTTATTAATATAAGAATGTTAATCCTGACTCGAATGTTTTGTTTTTTCTTTACGCTCGGGTCAGACTGAGTGTCACAGCATTTGAGACTCGCCTTTGGTGATTGGAGCTTTGTTTGAAGATCTATCTATCCAGCTTTCAGTTATTTCAATTTATTTCAGTCATTTATGTTTAGACTCGTCAGTGGCTTATGCATTAGAGATTCATTTGTATTTGAGATTCTGTTGTATTTTGATTCAGACTCTGATGTTTGTATAGTAGCTTCATGAACTGCTATTTATCTTTTCCACTGCTTATTGTTATTAGTCTGTGTCTGTGATTCTGTGATTGATTTATTTATTGTATATGCTGAGTTTTTCCAAATATAAATTAACAATTCGACATTTTGAGCAATTCAAATCCGACATGTGCAGATGTGTATGGTTCGAAATACAGGTAGATACAAATCAAAAATGCAACTGAAAATCATTTTTTTGATTTTTGACTTTTCATTATCTAAACATTGTCGAGAAATGTGGTGTATACTAGAGTAGATATGCACATACTTATATAAAAAAGATATAAAATGGTTAGAGTCAAAATAAGTTAATTTTTTTACTTAAGTAATAAAGTGAATGTTGAATTTTCTTTTAAAATTTTAAAATAAAAAAAATGTAAAAGGAAATGTCACAAAATAAGGTAACATCATAGTACATTCAAAAGAGATGATGAGATGGTGGAGTGTATTATAGGAAAACGTGTGGAATAAGGAAAGGGGGGATAAGGAAGGTGATGTGGAACAAAAGTGTGGAGAGCAAAGGACCAAAGGGGTAAAGGTTAATTTACTTATTCCATTTTATGTAGAAATAATTTTCTCTTTTTCAAAATTTCATTTTATTTCACTTCTTCATTTTCAAAACTTTAACTAACTCTTTTCAAAGCTTTATCCTTCCATTTAATCGCTTCCAAAAGGAATTTTAATTAAAAATTGCTCCTTTTCTCTCAAAACACTTAGAACAGCTTCTAAAAATACTTTTATCCCTTCTTTATTTCTCTTATCTTAAAAAAAAAGTCAAAAACACCACTTTCCACCAAGGTCGTGCCCTCTACTATCCTAGGCTAAATTCAAATCACCTCCTTTTGGCCTTTAAAACAAGTTTTCGTAGAAGGAAGCTCCATTCATGGGTTTGGTTGCAACTTGATTAAAATTATTCTAGTTTAGATGAGTAAAGCTCATCTTTTTAACTACATTTTTAAACTTTATTTTTGTGATAATAATTGTTGCTTATTTTTTAGTTTGGAAAGTAACTGTTTTCTTGTGTTTTACATGTATGTGTTTGTATGTAATGTTTTATTATGGATTTGGAAGTGAGGTCAAAATGCTAAATGATGTGGAAAGTGATGATCTTTACTTTATGAATGGATGTTCTGACATTTGATTAAAACGTACGAGCTTATGCCATAGGTGTTGTATGATAAAAAGAAAGTTAGCATTTAAATTTGTATTTGTTGTGACATCGAAATCCCTTGGTTTTAAACTTGTGTTACTTATTTAATTTGTAGAAAAAGTACGCATGGGTCGGTGAACGCAATTTACATACTGTGGGCTGAGGTATCTAGGTCATGGGCTTGCATTGGGACTAGCATGTCTTCATCTATAAATAGAGGGGCAGGGTACAGTTAAGGGGACCTTTTTTTTGAGAACCCTAGGAATACTATGCCATTTTTGGTACTCCTTCCATCAGCTCAAACTTGTATTCGAGTTAGAAGTTTACGGATTGTACCCGTATTCTAGTCTTTGGGAAAAGCAATAAAGATTACATTAACAGTGGACGTAGGCAGTTACGTCGAACCACTATAATTCTGGTGTTACTTGTTTCTGCAGTTAGTTTTGCATACATTCCTCTATTTTAATTTATTGTCTTCATTAATCTCTCTACACAATTCCTTTCTTGAGTGTTAGTGACCAATTTTGGTGCTAACATTTTGGTGCTTTCACTGAGAACCGCATTCTCAGGCTGTTAGGATCTACCTTGTTGCTACTGGATTGAAGAAATTCCCCAAAGAAGATCCAAGTTTATTCATAAGAAGTTCATAGATTCTACTTAGAGTTCCGATCGATAACTCTACAATGGAAAGACCACGTACCAGATCATCCTCCCACAATGCTGATGTCAACGGGACCGCTAGTATCCAACAAGTAGGACCTAGCAATCAACAAGCTAATCCGGGTTCAGTGACCGCCACCGTCCTAAACCAAACAGAAATTGTCCCTAGAACAGAGTTCAACGAGCTGATGAGAGAACTTATGGAAAGCAGGAGACAGCTTAATGAGAAGATTCAAGCTAACCCCAATCTCATGACCCAACTTACTCAATAACAGCATCAGAATGCTAGAGGAACTCCCGCTACCTACTCATCATCTGACAGCTCTGCTTCGTCTGATGTAGGCATAGGTGCCGTAGAATTGAAACAACGTAAACATATGCAGTAGATCAATCCAACAGTAATGGTCCAGGTTCCCTACCTAGAGTCGTGGCCCTCACCTGCACCTAGGAAATCGCTCTCAAGTTGGAATGGGAAACTTAGGATCTGGAGCGCGAATGGAAACTGACTGACCGGCTTACCGGGGATGCAATGAAGCAGGTCCCCAGGATGATCGTTTGGGAGATCACCAATCAAGGAGGCACCAACCGGGACGGTCAAGTAGGACGGAGTCCAACTTGCCACCTCCCATCCAGACCTCAGACATGTCATCCATGGTAAGACAGCTGATGATGGAAAATCAGGGCTTATCCAATGATGATTGGGCATAGATAGAGGTCATATTCCATTCACAGATGCTATCCTACAGGCTGAATACCCCCGGAAGTTTAGCATGTCGACTATTCCAGCCTATGAGGGGAAGACTGAGCCTCGACAGCATGTAATGAGATACGAGTGGATGATGGATTCGGCTAAGGCGAATGATGCGACTAAGTGTAGATATTTCCCAATAACCTTATCTGGAATTGCTATCATGTGGTTCACCATACTTCCTCCATGATCAATCTCCAGATTTGATGAGTTAGCGACAAAATTTGTGGAGCAGTTCAGAATTCATAACACTCGTCCAAAGGATGCGATGTCTTTATCCAGTGTAATTCAAGCCCCAGCGAAGTCCTTAAAGGAATATTTACAAAGGTTTCATGTTGCAGCTACCAAAGTTAGCGACCCAAATGACCATGCTATTCTTAAGGCCGTGATGTGAGGAGTAGATCCAGACTCAGAGTTTAGTGATTGGCTGGCAGGAAAACCTCCAGCTACCCTGGGACGTTTTTATTTAAAGGAACACCACGTCATGAGAAGGGAGGAAGCCAGGTGGACGAGATGAGGCAGTGCGCCAAGACCTGGCAAAGAGATAGTGAAAAGCAACATCGTGATAAAACAGACTGGCGACAATTCTGGAAAGGTTCAGGTTAATGTTCAAAACAAGCTTGAGCAGTCTAAAGGATTCGAAGGGGGAAATTTCGAAAGAAGTGGGAAGCCAGAAAGTGGAAACCAAGGATCCCTACCTACAATGAATACACTCCTCTGAGCACTTCTCTGAAGAATATTTATTTGTCCACTTGTAACACCTTCCAATACCAGAAGCCACGCCCAGAAAAATCAACCGAGGAACAAAAGCAGACAGAGAAGTACTGCTAGTTTCACGAGACCTACGGGCACAACACTAAGGAATGTAGACATCGCCATAATGCTATAGAATTTGATTCGGCAAAAGAAGTTACAATAGTTTGTTAAGAATCCGCAGGAAGGCAGACAAGGAATGTCCGACCCTAGTCGCAGGCAGGCTCCATGTCATCCTGAGAAACCTACTCGGACTGTAGCTAGACTAATCATAAACATGATAGTCGATGGGCATCATCCAGTAGACCAGAGTTGGCAAGAAATGGAACGCTATGCTAATTCCTTGAAACTTGCGGATTTTGAATGCTGCTCGAATTCGGAAGATCGGACTCCAGTGAAGCAGAAACGAATGATGACGGATGATATAGTGTTTAGAAGTAGAGATGACGATCAAGTGGAGGCACCTACCATTGACCTGATGGTCATTTCGGCTACGATTGGGCCAGCATCTGTGAGAAGGATATTAATTTATTATGGGAGTTTGTTAACATTATATTCAAAAAGGCATACGACCAAATGAATATGGAGGCAAAGGATACGAAATCATCTAAAGCCTGCATCCACGGTTTTAATGGTATATCCACTGACGCGATAGGTTTTTTGAATTATCGGTTAAATTAGGAGAAGGTGAACGTAGGAGGGTACGGATCCTACCATTCATTGTGTTGGATGTTGATTCCTCGTATAATGTTTTACTAGGCCGACGGGCCCTGGCAGAGTTTCGGGCAGCTTTGGCCCCGTGATGTTTGACTTTGAAGTTTCCAACGGATGGAGGAGTTGGGGTAGTGCATGGCGATCAAGCAACTATCCGTGCATTTCATGTGGCTGAGCTTAGAGAGGCTTAGCGAAGAGAGAAGGGAAATGTTGTGGACAACTCTGTCTGCGTCCAGGTTGCACAAAATTAACAAATAACGCCCGAGCCTTGGCTCAGGCAGTAAAGTCGGATCTACAGAGACATAGATCCAAGAGATGATGATGAAGAACCCAAGGAGTCTAAAGCAGCACCGGTTGAACTAACGATTGACTATCTAGTCAGTCATGACGACCCATCATGGGTGCTGAAGATTGGATCATAACCCACCCCCTCGATAACTGAGGATCTTGCCGATTTCTTCCAAGCGAATCTGGACATTTTCACTTAGACATATTTTGATATGTGCGGGATTTCTCCCACCATAGTGAGTCATATGTTGAACATAGACCCAAAGTACGTGCCGGTGAAGCAAAAAAGGAGAGGTATGGACCTTGAGAGGTCTGCTGCTCTCATAGAGGAGGTAGACAAACTCAAAGCCAATGGGTTTGTCCGCGATGCCCTCTACTCTGAATGGGTGTCTAATCCCTTGCTAGTGAGAAAAGCGAATCGGAAATGATGGACCTGTGTTGATTACTCGGACCTGAACAAGGCTTGCCCAAAGGATAGTTTCCCTTTACTCAGAATTGACCAGCTGGTTGACTCAACTGTCGGACATGAGTTATTTTCATTTATGAATGCATATTCGGGATACAATCAAATCCCAATGCACATTTCAGATCAGGAACACACTAGTTTTGTTACGAATGTCGGACTGTATTGTTATATCGTGATGCCTTTTGGGTTGAAGAACGCAAGAGCGATTTACTAGCGCTTGATAAATTAGATGTTTAAAGACCAAATTGGAAAAACAATGGAAGTCTATGTGGATGACATGCTCGTGAAATCACGGCATCCAAACGACCACATTCAAGACTTAGCGGAGATGTTTGATATACTTAGATACCACGGAATGAAAATCAATCCACTAAAGTGTTCCTTTAGTGTTGCATCGGGAAAGTTTTTGGGCTTTATTGTAAATGAACGAGGAATTGAAGCTAATGCAGAAAAGATTCAAGCTATTCGAGACATACAAGCACCCATAAATGTAAAGCAAGTACAAAGCCTGAATGGAAAGGTCGCCGCGTTGAGTCAATTTATATCCAGAGCGACCGACAGATGTATTCCCTTCTTCGATGTGATAAAGAATGGGAAGACAAATTTTGAATGGACGCCCGACTGTGAGGATGCATTTGGAGCTCTGGTAAGACATTTGGAAAGTCCCCCGGTTTTGTCAAAGCCTGTAGACCATGAAGTGCTATATGTATATTTGGCAGTGTCTCAGCATGCCATCAGTATGGCCTTGGTTCGCAATGAGGACCGAATTCAAAATCCAGTGTACAATGTCAGTAATCTTCTAACGGGAGCAGAGAGAAATTATCCAAAAATTAAGAAGCTGGCCTACTGTTTGGTGATTGCATCATGCAAGCTCATCCATATTTTCAGGCACACCCGATCAGTGTTTGTACCGATCAACCTCTACGACAGGTGCTCCAATGACCCTAGTTCTTAAAGTAGAACATTGAGTTGAGTCAATTCGATATCACCTGCCTACCATGGAAGGCTATCCATGTGTAGGCACTAGCGGACATCATTGCAGAATTCACCATGTCAGACGAGCCAAGCAGCGAAGATGTTATTCCCCCCATTCGATGGAAACTATACAGTGATGGGGCATCCAATGACCATTGTTCTAGGGCTAGTGTTATTCTTGTAACTCTCGAAAACAGATCAATTTGTTATGCTTTGAAGCTCAATTTCACAGCTATGAATAACAAAGCCGAGTATAAAGCATTGATTGCTGGCTTAAAACATACCAGGGAACTTGGGGTAAAATTGGTTGAAATCTTTTGTGACTCACAATTGTTGGTGTACCTAGCGCTGGGAGACTATCAAGAAAAGGGCCAGAGACTTGCCCCACACCTTGCTCAGATTCAAGAGCTGTTGGCAGACCTTGAATATTACGATATTTCAGACATCCCACGTGAAAAAAATGGGGAAGCCGATTCATTGGAAAAATTCGCAAGTACTGGTGATGCACAGCAGATGGGCTTGGTTACCGCCGAAATCTTACATGCTCCGACTATAAACAAGATGGAAGTAAATTTTGTGTTAGAAACGGGAATTGAGAGGGAGTCGTGGATAACCCCATTTAAACAATACCTGTTACATGGGACTTTGCCCGAGAAAAGGAATGAAAGATGACAAGTCATTCGCAAAGCTTTGCGGTACATAATGTAGGATGGAATAATGTATCGGAAAGGATTCTCAGTTTCCTTACTTCGGTGCATTGCCCATGACGAGATAAAGCGGTCTTGAAAGAAGTTCATAAAGGAGAATGTAGCGACCATACTGGAGGGGAGACATTAGCGAAAAAGATCCTCCGCTATGGATACTATTGGCCAACCATGAATCGAGATGCCGCAGACTATGTAAGAGGGTGCGAAAAATGTTAAAAATATGCAAAAATCCTAAGAGCTTCCTCGACGGAACTCACACAAATGGTTAGCCCCTGGCTATTTGCAATATAAGGGATTGATATAATCGGCTCCTTGCCGATCTCCAGAGGTGGTGCAAAATACGCAACTGTTGCGGTCGATTACTTTACCAAGTTGGCGAAAGGAGAACCCTTAGCTTCAATCACCCCCAAAAAGGTCATTAATTTCGTTATATGAAACATCATATACCACTTTGGCCTCCCACGAACTATCATTACAAACAACGAAACTCAATTTGAAAGTAGGGAGTTCAAAGAATTCTACCAAAAATATGGCATTGAGAAAAGGTTTGCAGCAGTTGCTCACCCTAAAGCCAATAGAAAAGTTGAAGCCATGAATAAAATAATCAAATCAATATTGAAGAAACATTTGGAGAAGGCTAGAGGCAAGTGGGTGGACGAGCTTTCGATAACACTCTGGGACTACAAAACCACCGATAAGTCCGCAACTGGCCACTCCATTCACTTTGCATACGGCACTGAAGCTATTATACCCAAGGAACTTTAAATACCTTCTCATCGGGTAATTCATTATGATCCTAAGATGAAGCGGGATCTCTTACTGGAATCGCTAGACTTTGACGACGAAAAACGTGAAAAAGCTGATTTAAGGGCGGTTGCATATAGGCATCGACTCGCTCGATATTATAATAAAAAAGTTCGATCGAGAATCTTTGATGTGGGTGATCTCGTTTTGAAGCAAGTTTTTCCGATCCCATCACATTTGAATCCCATATGGGAAGGTCCATACGTCATTGAATGGAAGCTTGGGGAAGGAACTTTCAAGCTAGCGACCGTCGATGGCGTGACGCTCCCCCGAGCATGGAATAGCGAGCATTTGCACTGTTATTACACTTAGCCCATTTCTTTTGCATTTTAGTAGTAATTGTTTCAAGTATGTTTTTCTTTTGTTGTTTTTTATCTTCGGCATATAATAAGACAATTCAGTTTGTTCCTATTTGTTATGATCAATAAAGGTTTGAAGCCGCTTTTCTGCGAACTATTATTGTTCCGAGTGTTATAATCCTATGGCAAAAATTAAATCACATTATTCTGTTTTGCATACAAGCGCGCATACAAAATAAAAGGTCAATCAATAAAATAAAATAAAAAATCTCCAAGTCCCCGAAGGGTGGACAAGAGTACTCTAAGTCCCCAGAGTGCGAACTAGAGTATAAACGACATAAAAATCTCTAAGTCCCCATAGCACGGACTAGAGCATTCTGAGTTGCCAGAGTGCGGACTATAGTATAAACGACTCAAAAAATCTCTAAGTCCTTAGAGTGCGGACTAGAGTACTCTGAGTCCCCAGAGTGTGGACTAGAGTATAAACGATCCAAATAATCTCAAAGTCCCCAGAGTGCGGACTAGAGTAGTTTGAGTCCCAGAGTGCAGACTAGAGTATAAACGGCTCAAAAAATATTTAAGTCCCTAGAGTGCGGACTAGAGTATAAATGAATCAAAAAATCTCCAAGTCCCCACGGTGCGAACTAGAGTATTCCGAGTCCCCGGAGTTCGGACTAGAGTATAAACGGTTCGAAAAATCTCTAAGTCCCAAGAGTGCAGACTAGAGTACTCTGAGTCCCTAGAGTGCAAACTAGAGTATTAACGACTCAAAAAAATCTCTAAGTACCCAGAGTGTGGACTACAGTACTCTGAGTCACCAGCATGCAGACTAGAGTATAAACGAAGCAAAAAATCTCTACGTCCTCAGAGTGCGGACTAGGGTACTCTGAGTCCCCAGAGTGAGGACTAGAGTATAAACGATTCAAAAAATCTCTTAGTCCCCAGAGTGCGGAGTAGAGTCCTCTGAGTCTCCAAAGTGTGAACTAGATTATAAACGACTCGAAAAATCTTTAAGTCCCCAGAGTGCAAACTAGATTATAAACGACTCAAAAAATTCTAAGTCCCTAGAGTATGGACTAGAATACTCTGAATCCCCAGAGTGCAGACTAGAGTGTAAACGATTCAAAAAATCTCTAAGTCCCCAGAGTGCGGACTAGAGTACTCTGAGTCCCTAGACTGCGGACTAGAGTATAAAATACTTGAAAATATCTAAGTCCTCGGAGTGCGGACTAGGGTGTAAATGATTTAAAAAATCTCTAAGTCCCTAGAGCATGGACTAAAGTACTCTAAGTCCCTAGAGCGTGGACTAGAGGATTTACGATTCAAAAAATTTCAAGTCATTTGGAAGCGACCCAGAGCTTATGTTACCCATGGGATTTCAAATTTCGACTACAAGTTAGGCATAAGCTAAACACTGAGAATCGTGGAAGACAAAGAAACAGAATTTTATTCACTAATCCAAAATAAAGTTCCACTTATAATTTCTCTTGAACTCGAAGCCAAAATTCTATTCAAAATGACTATGAAAATAAATAGAAATAACTGCATAATTCAGACTTATTCGGGTTGAATGAGGCACGACAAGATAGCTACTTTTTTGATTTTTTCTCCTTCCGCGGCTTCTCCGAAGGCTCCTCACCCAAGCGTTTTATCTTGGACGCCTTGCTTCCAAGTGAGATGGTTCTCGAGGAAGGAGGAGGAACTTCTAGTGGCGTGGTCCCACCGGGGAGAATGACCTTTAGGGGCATGTTCAGGGGATCATCCAATTCCACCACTTGAGGCTCAGCCTTAATTTTAGCTTTTTTCTTCCCCTCTTCCATGATTTGTTCCTCCATGCTTAGTTTCGAAGTGTTTTCAAAGGCGCTCGTGATTTCTACTTCATCATATTCTTTTGTAGTTGAGGGGTTCTCGAGTTTGTCCTCATTGAGCGCCCTGATCATTTGAGCATTAGATCCGAGAGCATTCCCAGTGTGATATGCCTCTCCCAATTTCTCTTCCTTCTCCGTGGCGGCATAATTCTTTGGAGTTGGTTCAGGATCAGAATGGCCTATACGAAGTTATAAAAGACAAATGTTAGAATACATCTATCACTCGCCAAGAAGAGATGGTTATTAGAACACTAGAAAGAAAGGTTAAGTACCAGTCTGTGGCTGCTTCTCAGCTGTTTTGGGAGTCTCGCACTCTGAAATAGGGGATAGAATGTGGATATCAAGCCCGGGCTTCTTTGGATCGTAGCCAACAGGCTGTTTGAAAGGATCAAGTAGAAAGCGATCGGTCAAGTGAACAGAAGGAAGAACTGGAGATTCAGTTCCGGATGGACCGACAACTTCATCCTTCCCTTTTGATGAGGAGGAATCTCTTCCATAAAGTGTTTTGGCTGCAGATAAGTTGGAAGGCTCGTTTCCTCGAAGCACTTCCTTCAAAAGAGAACCCTCATGAGCCTCCTCGATACCCAGCTCTACTCCTTTGATTTTTATAAGGTATCGCATGCCTCAGCTAATGATTCGAGGTGACCCTCGCCCAAAAAAGATAGATCTCGATGCATGATAACCCGAGCGTTGTATTCAGTAATAAGTGGATCAAATAAGCATATGATTTCTTCTTTCTGGCTTCAGTAGCTACCTCAAGGCAAGAGTCAATTTCTGTCAATGCCATTCTTTTTCCCTCTTCACGAGCTATGTCTTTTAACGCTTCATCTTTGAAGAGCTCCTCGTCAAGCTTTATTTTTAGAAGTCATGTTGCGACAATCTCGTCGCAATATCGTTGTGACTCCTCTTGATTAGCAATTTTTTCTTCCTTTTCTTTGAGGTGTAGCTCCTCCAATTCATTAACCCGTTGAGTGAGGACATCCCTCTCTTTTTGAATGGAGCCTTTTTCTAAAGCTAAAGTGCCATAGCGTTGAACCACCTCATCAATTTCCCTTTTATGAGTAGCTTTCAAACGACTGATTGCCTCGGCTGTATCTTTAGTGTTTGCACGAGGAAAGCGCTTCATCCTGGGCTTTGATAATGTCTTTATCATGGATGGCTTCAAGTTTCAGGCGATCGATCTCATACTGACGTTCCATAGAAACTACTGAAACTTTTTCTACCAAGTGAACAAACACATCATGTTGAACATAGACATCGTTATTACAGGAGATGGCGCTTTTTTGAATTGCCCTAGAATTTGGGTGAATCGCAGGAAGAAATTTCAGTCCGTCGAAGCATATCTTCGAAAATGTGGCTTTGAGCTCAGCTAATCTTTCGGCTACCGATGAATCATGTGCAGAGATCGGAAGGGTTTGCCGATCCTTAGCCGCGGACTTTTTATATGGTTCACGAGATTACTTTATGCTTGATGAACCAGAGTGTTGGTCGTAGGGAGCTTCAGATTGAGACCCCTTCTAATCATATTTTTCCCTACGGTGCTCTGAGTGGGGGGGAGGATCATTGCGGTATGAAGAGTGGTTGTATGTTTTTCTTTGAAAAGACGATGAGTCTTTGGGACTGTAGTCCCTATCGCTGCTATCATCTTTTCTTGGCATCTACCTGACCCCGAATCCCGATTGGAATGGTGGAAGATAGAGGACCTACAAAGGTGGTCAAATCAGTGAGTGTGCCCCATATCACCTGCACAGAAATTAAGTGAGAACGAGTTAGTGAGAATAATATGATGGCTAAAATTTAAGTGCAGGGTGAAGTGTAAGTGTTCGTGTATGTCCTAATGTTTCCCCCCAACGGACCAGTTTCTTTTGTTTTACTTATTGGAGTTTTTTCTCCCTGATCATGAATTTGATCGCCTCCACCGCCTTTCGTGGGAGAATTAAGTCCCATATCCCATGGGTTGCTAAAACAGTAATTCATTAGGTCATTAGGGATGGTCAGGTCTGAAAGACCTTTCAATGAACCCTCTAGATGTTGGGGAGACGACTTTTTCTCAACCGGAGTGATTGTAACTTTAGAAGTCCCACATACTAATTTATTTTTCAATTTATAGGCTAAGCTTTTTGCCTCTTTAAAGGGGGAGTGACTTGGCGATGCCAGGCGTGTCCGTTATTGGTGCAATATCGAAACCTAAGTTCTCGTCGGTCGTTTTTGGAACCTCGGCCTCCTTTATTTTGCCATCCTCAGATATATCGGGGGTTCCTCCTATGGATGGCATCGAAGGCCCAGCTTGCCCTTTGCCCTTTTCCATGGAAGATCCGGTTGTAGAGGCGCTGGTTAGGAGATTAGTCCGACGGCCTTCCGCCAGCAATCCAAACTTTGAAAGCGATTCATTGGAAATGACGGATTTGATCTCACGGTCTTCCACAGGTATAGCTCGGATGGCCTCGACGGCCTCAGAATACCCAGTACCTTCGGGACATGGGCTGATACTGGTAAAAGTTGATAAAAATTTAGAATGAATGCACTTTGTGCCGTAGACAAATATTGATCCAGAAATGGAACTAACTCCCTTCCAGCCATCTTCTCGCAAAGCCAGGGGGCAGCGTACATAAAACCATCTGTGCTTATATTGGAAGAATTTACTCCATGCCCCCGTTAGGATCTGACACTTGGAGTGTGGCTAAAGGAATATGAAGGATGGACGGTCAGACCATCTTTTAAAGCGATAAATGTAGTGAATATCACTGGGAGTGGGGAGCCCGAATAAGATGCCCATGAAGAGAATACAAGTTCCATAGATGAACGTGTGACTATTGGGATGTAGCTGTGTCGGGGCCATCTCGATATACTATAACACTTCATGATGAAAGGAGTTGAAAGGTGGCACGCTACCAACCCAACACATGAATTTATTGCACGCCGTATATCCAGCTGTTGGCAGGTGAGGTCGATCTTGCCTCGATGGAACTAGAATGTCATCGAAGGGGATTCCATGAATTGTACACAATCGACGAAGACCGGCTTCGTCGATTTTTGAAGCCTGTGAATCAATAGGATCATCCAGGATGACCACTCCATCTATAACGTCAGGAGCTGGGTCAATAACTGCAGCTGATGGATTTAGGACACCCTGTGTAGGAGTTGTCGATGGATTTGAAGTACCTACTACCTCTTGTTGAGAACTTGGCTCAGGCTTGTCGAAAACCATAGCAGAGCTCGATCTTTTGGACATCTTCAACGGGCGTAGAATATGGTTAGACACCTGATTGAACTATACTTGAAAGACAATCAATATTAGATATGACGACAAAAATATTCCCCTCGTGTGGTGTATGGATTAGTGCAATCATTCAAGCATGAGTATAAAAGAATTAAATATTTAAAGAACGATAAAGTGTGGTTGAGCATTAAACTATCATCTTCGAAGACCGTCATCGCTGACTGTCTCCGAGAGCTTGTCCTATGTTTGGTAGTAGGGGTCTTGAAATCGGACATTGGCATTATATATTGAAGGCTGTTATTTGCTTTGGCTGAGTTGAATACGTGTTTACATTTTGTTAAAACTATGAAGTTATTAGTCTGAATCGGCTATATATGCTCATGTGCTTAAGTTCTTGTCATTGTTCGTTCTTCTATGGTTAGGCGTGGAAGTATATGATCTTGACATATGCTGTGTTCAAGTGGAGGTGGTTTTGATTATCAATGCCAAACCCAAGGCCCAAGGTCGGTCGTCTCTTTAAGCCTACATACCAAACAACTCATCTACAAGCTACCGAATGAACCCCTAAACCAATGACACCGACCCACTCACTCTCCTCAACAACACTCTCTCCCTCAACATTGAGCGACTCCCTCATTCAAAATACCGATCCACTCCACCAGACTTTGACCGACCCACAACGACACGCGACATTACCAAACCACACTCTTGCTCTCTCAATGTAACCAAACTGCTCCCTTTCTCTCGATACCAAACTAGTCCCTCTCAGAAATGCCAACCATTATCCCCAACAAGGGTTTACCGACCTAGCCTGCTCTAAAGACTTGCTGTCTTTACTCCCTAACTCTACATGTCATCGACCTCAAGACTAAAGCTACACTACTTCTCTTAGTAATCCTTAAACGAGCTCTAGTCCTAAAACACGGCCTCCATTGTGTTTTTCTCGTTTTCGCCATCTCCTACCGAACCTGTAAAATCAAAGCCAGAATGAGACTCTAGACCTAAAGGAGTGGACTGGACAAAAGACTCATACCTATATGAGACGCTTGAAACTCGTGATGATTGTGGGGGTAAGAGTTGGGGATTGTTCGGATTATTCGGCTACTAGAGTTTCGATGTTAGAGGTCTAGGTTTGGAAAAAGGGAGGATGGATTAAATGGTAGACGACAACTGGGAGAGAAAAGGTTGGCAGGCTTGTGAAAGTGGAATGAAAGTAAGAAGAAGAGAAAGAAGTGAAGGCCGAGGTTTTCTATATCATGAAGGAGCAGGGCAAACAGGCCTTAACCGGTAGAACCAGTCAACGTATCTGAATAGGTCAAAGAAGAAGAACGAGGTTCAAACCGACCGTGTGCTTCGGTATTGATATGCCGAACCGTATTTTATCTTGAAATAATAATGAACCAATGAAGATGCACGTATACTTATATGAATATGTGTGTGCGTGTGTGTGTGTGTGCGTGTGCGTGTGCGTGTGTGTGCGTGTGTGTGTGTATGATGTTCTGAAAGTTCTTCATGATCCAGCCTTCAAGAAATTGGATTCGCCTGGCTTTTGAAAAATTAAAAACGAGACTTAGATGTATACCATACCAGATGATTACCATTCCGAACGAGCTGACACCTGAAAGCCTGCTAATTCAAAGCGCATTATGGTGGTTCACAAAACGCACTTTAAGGGGCAAATGTTACTTGGTTGCTTGGCCTGGATACAAGATGCTAATTATAGAGGCTTTGATTGAATCGAGACCAGACTCAAGCCAGTGAGACGCTGGAAATATGTGGAATTGATTCAATCTAAGTGGTTTAGCCAAAGTACATGGGTTGGCCTGCATACATGTTTCGGCCGAGAAAGGGGGGGGGGGGGGCGTGTGTCATTCGGTCTTGTGAGATAGCGTGTGTCGCTCGGCTAAAGAAAGTTGGTGTCGGGAACTCAATGCATATCGCTCGTTCAGGAATGGAAAACGAGATGGCTCGGCCACAAAGGCAAGACTAAGTGGACTGATCACTCATCGCTTGGTCATGAGAGGGAGAGTAAAGTGGTTCAGCCGTTCATCGCTCAACCATGAAGGGAAGCCTAAAGTGGCTCGACCATTCATCGCTCGGCCATAAAGGGAAGCATAATGTGGTTCGACCATTCATCGTTCGACCATGAAGTGAAGCCTAAAATGGTTTGGCCGTTCATCGTTCGAACCAGGAAATTAGCATATTACCTATAGGGCATTATGACCAGTCTTTCTTTTCTTCGAGCTATGTTACTAGCTGCTCCGATCATGGGAGACTTCGCTACGATGATTGCATAGAGAATTCATGGAGCAGCCAGAATGGATTGGAGGTTGTTGGCTTGGTCATGGGGGTTCGGCACACATGGGTCGGTGAACAAAAGTTACATACTTGGGCCGAGGTATCCAAGTCATGGGCTTGCATTGGGACTACCCTGTCTTCATCTATAAATAGAGGGGCAGGGGGTACAGGTAAGGGAACCTTTTTTTCCGACAACTCCATGGATACTTTGTCATTTTTGGCACTCGCTTCCATCAGCTCAAACTTGTATTCGACTTAGAAGTTTATGGATTGTATCTTTATTTAAGTCTTTGAGAAAATCAATAAAGATTTGATTACATTAACAGTGGACGTAGGCAGTTACGCCGAACCACTATAATTCTGATATTCTTGTTTCTATGGTTAGTTTTACATACATTCCTCTGTTTTAATTTATTATCTTCATTAATCTCTCTACACAAATCCTTCCTTGAGTGTTAGTGACCAACTTTGGTGCCAACAGTTAATTTCGATAAATAGATCATGATAAATTAAGTATATGGAAGATAATTCATTGTAACGACCCGGATTTTTTTGACGTTTGATTGGAATATGTAAATGGTTTTAAATATTAAATTTAAATTATAAATTAATTTTGAACATAAAAATTTGTGTTTTATTTATGAAATAAAATTCGAAATTTAGAAATATAGCAATTTATCGGATAATTTAATAATTGAATTTTATAATTGAATATTGGTAAATTATTGTATCTTGAGTTTCAAGTTCGATAAAGATAATTTAAAGGGTTGTAAAATTTATATTGATAATAATGAAGATAATAAAGTTTTAAAATTGAATTTAAATGTGATCTGTTCAATTTTAAAAATAGTTTATTCAAATTGACATTTAAAAATAGCCATCCAGGACACAGTCTTAGAACTCGACGAAACCAGTTCCATTGGATTCGTAATAGTGCATTAAGGATTTCAAATTTCATAGCGTTGGAGTTATCATTTGGTCGTACGAGTTAGAAATGCATTGAAATTAATATCGAAAATTTAATATAATAATAGAGTCCAAAAGTCTATCTTCTCCATGCAATCGAATTAGGACTTGAAACCTTTTCCATTGTGTTCGAAATAAGGGTATAACATTATAAACGCCTAGCGGCACGCCTTTATAGGAGGTTCGAATTTTAAGCTACGAATTCGAGATGATTAATTTTTAAATAATATATATATATATATATATATATATATATATATATATATATTCATCAACTTGACAAAAATATTCACGCCAGCGTATTTTTATCACCTCAGGTCACTGTAGGCTAACCCATTCAAACACGCCAACATCAACGTCTCCTTCCGTTTCAAATCACGTACTCTTTTCCCCCTTCTTTTCTTATTAACTCAAACCAGAGATAAATATTATAGAAATCAAGCGTAATACATCCCTCTGCTTTCAAATGAATTTTGAGTCTATCCTCTCATTCCCATTTTCTTCCAACAGAAAAAAATCGAAGCTGAGGAAAAAGATCGAATCACACTCAGGGATTCCTGCAATTGAA
The DNA here is from genome assembly GCA_030765085.1 of Allium cepa. Classification (NCBI taxonomy): domain Eukaryota; kingdom Viridiplantae; phylum Streptophyta; class Magnoliopsida; order Asparagales; family Amaryllidaceae; genus Allium; species Allium cepa. The sequence continues at coordinate 991,392,391 of CM060945.1, read as the reverse complement.
TCGCGAGAGTTATGAGGTCGAGATGCTTAGCCGAAGTTGATGTTGGAGGGGACGGCGCTGTTTGTGGTACACGGCTTCAAGGGCTCGTTCTCAAGCAAGGATATAAGGCGAAGGGTAAGTTGGGTTAGGGTTGGCTTGCGACATCGAGGGGTGATGGAACGCGATGATTTCACAAGTTCGAGGGCAATCGCGATTCCTTCGGATGTGTGAGTTCGTGAAGGTGGTATTCATCGCGATTTTTATTTTAGGTAGTAAGGTTTGTGCGGCAGTGGTCAGAGGCGCCTGTCGGCGGGGGACGGACGGTTGAAGGTAGGTGGCACACGTGGCAGGAAAAAGGGGGGTCGAGTGCAACCAGATGTTTGGAATAGATGTAATATATATATATATATATATATATATATATATATATATATATATGTTAATCAAAAATTTAATGTTAAATTAGCTTATAAAATTTCAAATTTTTAAAATCGTATAACTTCTTCAATGCGAGGTCGAATTCGAGTGTGAATTTTTGTATTGGATCCGTAATGCATTAAGCTATAGTCTAAAATCGATTTGGATTTCTTAAAATTAATGGAAATCATAAAATTTGACCGGTCAGCAAATAAAATCAAAGGTGAGAATTTTCTCACTCATTTGGATTCCATATTTAAATTAAATGTTTAAATTAAAGTTATTTGATGCTTGATTGATAGATAAATTTATAATTATCTGTTGGATGACTAATTATATATAGTAGTATATACATATATATTAGTATTTGGAGTGATATTCTCGCATATCATAACGAATGAGACCCTATACACCGCGTAATAGCGGATGACCCCATATACCACAATATCCCCCTCGATGTAGGATTGGTATTTTCACTATTGTCAAACGTCTGTGGATGCAGGGAAAAAAGGTTGGAGGGATCCAACTGGATTCCTCAAATATGTTATTATTTTTCATATATATAGAATGCTGGATTATGGCGTATTGTAAATTTTTAAATGATATAATGGCATGGAAATTAATTATGGAAATATTAAATACCAAAGATATTATTTTAAAATTTTAAGGTAATAAAAAGATATTTTTAAAATAAAAATTTGAATAACGAAATTTGGATTTTAGGGTGGATCGGATTTGTTTCATTACAACATGATAGGGGGTTCCCGCTTCGTGTTTGGTGGCGAACAGGAAACTCTTACCCCTACATGTCCTAGAGTAGGCGGTTGCAGTCGAGAGGTGGCCGTAAAAGCAAATTCGAGGTACCAATGTATGCCCTGACGGAAAGTGGCCGTTGACGGGATAGTTGAAAAGCTTACCATCCGTTACAGTTAGTATCAGAGCTGAAGGTTAATCGAGAACCTTTGCTCTGGTGGAGATTACTCATTAGAGATAGAGTCAGTAGTACTCTAGAATGAGTTTGAGTATATTAATAGATATGGGCGTGTATTTATTAACGAATATAAATTATTTTATATTGTGTTGATTTATCGGTTGAGTGTTTATAAATTTTGGTCGGTACAGTCCGGATAACTGTATCGATAGGGATTTCTAAACTCTTCAACTAAGCAAACCGACACGGTATTGTTTTTAAAAAGTGGGTAAATGAAATAATTTTACCCAAACCATATTTGATATAAAAGAAATAATTTTCTGAGATCATTATATATAGTTGGAGTGTTTGGATGATAATATTATAATGAGATAAAATTATAAATTTTAAAATAGTTTATATAACCAAATAAAAAAATTAAGTATAAGTTATACAAGATTATAATTAAGATTTGATTCAAAATGGAATCTGGAAATTTAAATCCCGGGAAGTGTGAAAAAAATATTTTCCTAGTGATCTGGAAAATAATAATAAGAATATTATTTTTGAATATTTTCGAAATAGAATTGTTTTAAATTGATTTTCGAAGATGTTATAGCACTGGACTCACTTCAGTCGCTGGAAAATAATTCCAATGATGATCGCAACATCATCGGTGTTCATTTTTGAGTTTCTAAGTGATGGGTTGCTGTCGTGGTCGTTGTTTTTGATTGTTTTGTGAAAAACAAGTTGTTTTGAAAATCTTGAAGGGAAATTGTTTTAGAATGGAACCAAGTGAAATTTTAAATTTCCAATGGATGGTTTGTTTGAAACAAAGAGTTATATACATATGTTGATTTCAAAATGATTTGAAAAAAATACTGGGTGTTTAAAAATTCTAAAATCCTTATTTAAATAATGTAGAGATCATTAGGAGATAAGTTATAAAACTTATAAATGGTGAATGATTTTGAAGAAAAATATGGAGATTGAATTTTGGGATTAAGATTAAAAGCGGAAAAGTTAAAATGAAATATAACTTAGATTAAGTTGAAGATTTAATTTTTGAAATTTAATTGATGGTGATTTGAATGAAATAAATTAGGAAAATAGACTAGTTAAATGAATTAAATTGGGATGTGAATGAATTGAATTGGAAAATGAAATTTAAATTGAATTAAGAAATAAAATTGAATTGAATTTAACTTAAACTAAATGAAATTGAGTTGAATCTGGATTGGATTGAAAAGAAATTGAATTCTTACTCAAATAATAAAAAGAAATGTTATGAAGTTTGGATTTAACGCAAGTTAAGTTAGATAAAAATAAAATTGAAACGAATTGAATAAAAATATACATGGCTAAATAAAAATATATAATCTCGAGTTAAAATAAAATGTGAATATATTTGAGTATGGAACTGATGGAAATGTGAAATAAAAGTGTGTGACTTATAAAAATGGAAAAGTTGAATAGAAAACCCAAAATAAAAGTTGTTTGATATTTTGGTAAGGGAAATAAATTCCAGCGTGAATTATGAAAATGGGATGAACTCGAGAAAATTTAATTGAAGTGATTTTTGAAGATAAAAATCAAGTATTGAATTATAGAATGAAGGTGAGCTAATTAGATGACTAATTGTAGAATGAAGATGGGATTTGTTACAAGAGAAATGAACATAAGTTGTTGGTTAAAATGATTGAAGTAAATAACTTAAGATTAATATTTAATAGAGGTTTGGCTTCGAGTAAAGTTGTGAAATGGCCATTAATTAAAAATAGATTTGTATGTGATAAATGTGAAAATGAAATGGAATTAAATATAAATTAAGTTATAATCAATTTAAAATGGTTATAAACTAAATGGATACTCTATTTAATAAATGTCGTCGAATTTGCATGGATAAAGGGAAAAAGTTGTCGTTTGACGTAGATAGAAGTAAATAAAATTCTATGAATAAATATAATGAGAATAAATTGATTTTAAGCAATTTGGAATGAATATTAGTTTTTTTAGTTAGAAATAAAATAAACGCATGTAAAGTGAGTTGTAAATCATTTCAGATTAAATGAAACGACGTATGGATTGATTGGAAGTAATAAATTGAATGTCAGAACCTTATGATTGCTTATAATACATTTTTAGCTTGATTGGTTATTGAAATTCATGTGTTGTAGTTATTTAAATAAATGAAATGTTAGTGAATTTCATATATTTGGTACTTATGTGTTTAAACTGAGTAAGTACAAGTAACAGAAGTTGTTGTGCTTGACTTTGATTGTGCGTATTGCAAAAATAAAATAAGTCGCTTGCTTAAAGATACTAAAATAAGGTACGTTTTCGGATTAAATATTACAAAATATAAATATTGATATATAAAAATATATATATCGTTTTTCGACCGTGTGGGTCTATGTGTGTGTTCGTTTGTGTATATTTATCTCTTTTGTCATATTGCAAAAGGTCCTTCGTACAAGGGACTCTGCCAAAAAATTTCGAAAATTAAGGGTGTTAAAATTTTTGGAAACTTTTTTTAACGACAATTAGATTTCGAATTGTAGTTGGAATAAAGGATTTTTGAATTACAATTGAAAACTATTTATTTTGGTAAAGACTAAAGGGTTAGAAAGTGAATATCGGGTTTTAACTAAGTGGGGTTTGGGAAAGTTAATGGGTTTGGAGCATTTCCTTGCCTTAGCAAATTTCAGAGATGAAATTCTTTTAAGGGGGGAGGAATGTAACGAGCTGGATTTTTTCGACGTTTGATTTAGAATATTGAAATGGTTTTAAATATTGAATTTGAATTATAAATTAATTTTTAATATAAAATTTTGGGTTTTATTTATAAAATAAAATTCAGAACTTAAAAATATTGTGATTTATCAGATAATTTAATTATTGAATTTTATAATTGAATATTGGGCAAATTACTGTATCTTGAGTTTTAAGCTCGATAAAGATAATTTAAAGGCTTGTAAAATTTATATTGATAATAATGAAGATAATAAAAGTTTTAAAATTGAATTTAAAAGTGATCTGTTCAATTTTAAAAATAGTATGTTCAAATTGACATTTAAAAATAGTCATCTGGGACAAGGTCTCGGAATTCGACTAAACTAGTTCCATTAGATCCGTAATAGTGTATTATTATCGGATTTCAAATTTCGTAGCGTTTGGAGTTATCGTTTGGTCATACGAGTTAGAAACGCGTTGAAATTAATATCGAAAATTTAATATAATAATAGGGTCCAAAAAGCTATCTTCTCCATAAAATCGAATTAGGACTCGAAACTTTTTCCATTGCATTCAGAATAGCAGTATAACATTATAAACGCCTAGCCGCATGCCTAGATGGGAGGTTGGAATTTTAAGCTATGAATTCAAGGCGATTAAATTTTAAAAAATGTGTGTGTGTGTGTATTCTTTGACTTGACAAAAATATTCACATCATTTGTTTTTATCACCTCAGTTCACTATAGATTAACCTATTCAAACATGCAAACATCAATGTCTCCTTCCTTTTCAAATCACGTACTCTTTTCCCCCTTCTTCCCTTATTAACCCAAACCAGAGAAATTTTTTATAGAAATCATGCGTAAAACTTCCCTCTGCTTTCAAATGAATCTCGAGCCTATCCTCTCGTACCCATTTTCTTCCAACAAAAAAAATTCAAAGTTGAGGAAAAAAGATCGAATCGCACGTAGGGATTCCTGCGATTGAATCACGAGAGTTATGAGCTCGAACTCGAGCTCGAGATGCTTAGCCGAAGTCAATGTTTGAAGGGACTGCGCCGTTTGTGGTACACGGCTTGAAGGGCTTGTTCTCGAGCAAGGGCACGAGGCGAAGGGGAAGTTCGGTTGGGTTAGGTTTGGCTCGCGACGTCCAGGGGTGATGGAACGTGATGAGTTCGCGAGTTCGAGGGAAGTAGCGATTCCTTCAGAGGTGTGAGTTCGTGAAGTCGGTGTTCATCGCAGTTTTGATTTTGGGTAGTAAGGTTTATGCGGCAGTGGCCAGAGGCGCCTGTCGGCAGGGGACGAACGGTTGAAGACGGGTGGCGAACGTGGAAGGAGGAAGGGGGGTCGAGCGCAACCAAATATTTGGAATAGCTGTAAGGTATATGTATAGGTTAATTAAAAATTTAATGTTAAATTAGCTTATAAAATTTCAAATGTTTATGATCGTATAACTTCTTCAATGCGAGTTCGAATTCGAGTGTGAATTTTTGTATTAGATCCGTAATAAAATAAGCTACAGTCTAAAATCGGCTTGGATTTTTCGGAATCAACGGGAATCTTAAAATTTAACCAGTCGACAAATAAAAATCAAAGGTGAGAATTTTCTCACTCATTTGGATTCCATATTTAAATTAAATGTTTAAATTAAAATTATTGGATGCTTGATTGATTGATAAATTTATAATTATCTTTTGTATGACTAACTATGTATAGTAGTATATATATTAGCATTTGGAGTGATATTCCCGTATATTATAGTAGATGAGACCCTATGCGTCCCGCATAATAGCTGATGACCCCATATACCATGATATTTTAAATAGATAGTGTAAAATGAATTGTATAAAAGAATTTTTGAAGATGTGGTTTTGAAATGATATTCGAAAATATAGGAAGAGGTTGAAATTGATATTAAATATAGATGGGTAGAAATAAATGAGATTTATAAGAAAATTGAATTTATATAAATGGAATTTATAAGTGAGATTATTTTTAATGAAACTCAAAGGAGTTACAAAAATTTATAAACGAAGTTATAAATGAAGGAAAGTGATATCAGATGATAATTTGGGAATATAAATTTATGGGAAGAATTTATATTGGAATATGGAAATAGGGGGAGAAAAATAGTAGATACTATTTTTAAAGTGAAATAGTTAAGAAAACCAAATAGATGTAATATAATGGAATTGAGAAATTTATAAACTGAAATATGGTTATTAAGATTTAAAATTTTATTTCCTTCGATAAGTTAAATTTCTATATAAAAAGGATTTTTTATTTATTTATTAAACTATATAAATTTCAAAGTTGGTTAGCATTGAAATGTTTTCAGAAGTGAATTTTCAAATACTCAATATTTATTTCAATAAACCTTGAATTTAAAAACCTATTTTTGAAATGATGTTATAAAAAGGTGTTTTGATATTTTAAATAATTATTTGAATATGTCATAAAAATGAATCATTAGTATTTTCTTTTAAATACTTATTTTTATTTACATATGTATATATAAAGAGTTTTAAAAAGGTTTTAAAATTTATTTATAAATCTTCTCGAGAGTTGGAAGCAGTTATTTAATAGATGGGACTTATAAGAGAATTCTCAAAGTGAAGTTTGGAAGAAAAAAAAGTTAGAAAATTTCGAAGTAGTTAAACAAAAGTAGGCTTAAAAATTTGAAATAGAATTCATTAAAGAAGAAGAAAAGAGGATTAAGTTGTAAGCAAGTATAAATTGGATTTGGAAATATTAAGGGAATTAATTAAGGAATTTTGAAATTTATAGAATTCGTGTGAAACGAGTTGGGAAATTTACAAATAAAGTTGTAAATTTTTAGAGAAAAGAAAAAGGAAATAAAAGGGATATTCTCCAAGTGTTGAATATCAAATGAAGTGGTAAAAATATTCTGAGTATTGGGAAGGATTGGAAACGTTCCGTGAAAATAAAAAGGGATGAAAAATATTTTCAGATGTTAAGGAACTAAAAGTAATATCTTATAAAGATATTTGAGATAAATGTTGAAAAATTTATAATAAGGCCCAATGATTATTTATGGATGTGTATTGATAGTTAATTAAATGACCATCAATTTTGGTCTATTTGGTTAATCATTTCGAAGAGACTAGGATCAGATTTAATTATTCGGAAACTACTTCGATCCGATTTGATTGTAACGAATGAATATTGTGAAGATGATGAAGACGGTGATTCGGTTTGTCTAGACCCACGACAACTTGTATGGACGAATGCTATCAGAACATCGTCATTGAAGGACGATGTGCATTCTAAGTGAATGTGTTCTTTAAAATGTAATCGTAGCATCAAGCCTTATCAACTGGGACTGACTAAAACAGGGGAGATGCAGCAAGGCTAAGTGGGTCGCACCCATGTAGGGTAAGGTTACCCCTATCTAGGGTCTCTTTTATTCGGCTATGTGGCGGTTGCTGATCCCAACCATGGTGTAGTCTTATTCGGTCAATCCAGGTTAGAGGTACGCCAGCCTTGTGTAGTAAGGGATCTCTGAGTGGTCCTCGGCACATTTTTCTAGAGGTGTACTGTGATGGGTGGTACCCTAGTAGCCCAGTCATTCGATGGAAGCCATTCTCCAATAAGCGCCGTACGGTTTTGATTGTGTCCAACTACGTTGGAACATGAGAAAAAGAATTTCAGCTATTTTGTATTTACTTTCTATAGGCACTATTATAATATCAAACGGATTTGATAAAAATGTTTTGGTTATCGTAAGATAAAAATCCTTCGTTTTTATTTATGACGTGGTCTTACGAGATACCTTTGTTTTTCAAAGGATTTTGAGAATTTAACAATTCAAATTGAATGGGTTTTTTCACGCTGATTCCAGACTGACCCGGGTGGTATTTATTTGTAATACTCGGGTCAGACCGAGCATTATAGATTCAGGATAGGATGCTATGAAGCTCGAGAGACGAGCTAGATGATGAGGCGTATTTCCGTAGATTTGTATTTCCGCTGTGTGTTTCCGCTGTGTAAGGACAAGTAATTGAGTTGTCCAGATTTGATGCAATGATTGTGTACTCTGATGATTGTAAGTATTAGACAGTTGCAGATTCTTGTATTTAAAATCCGTTATTATGTATTATACTTTGTTCCGCTGTGATTATGAGATTTTGTGTTGTTCTATTCTTTCTTTTAACTTTTTCTTCTTCACCCCTAATGAACTAGTATTTCTAGCGCTCGATTGCTCGACCTTTTATACAGTGGACGTATTGATGTTGATTTTTAAGGGTTGAAAAGCCTACTGGTCCGTTACATTCATCATATACTTAACATCAAATTCTAAGATATGGAAACCCGTATCTATCCCAAGAAGCAAGAATGTACGTCGAATCACGGTTAGTTTTCTAACTTGACCGATTTCATTGTTAATCAAGGGATAGTACAGTTTGAAATCAGAAAGTGGGGATAAGTATAGGATGTCTTATTTTTCGTATGCAAATCTATTCACAACTCAGATAGTGGTTTTTCCACTATCGATAACTTGGCCCGTTTCTAAATTATTGAATGTTGTTTTGAAGAGACCAGGACCGGATGACATGTGTTATCTGAAATCTACTTCGAACGAATGTAGGCATTCAAATTGGAACGTTTGGAAGATAATGGAATCAAAGGCAGAGTTCTTTGAAGTTCAAGGGTTACTTTCTAGTAATTTTGAGGGTGATCCCAAAATGAAATAGTGGAAGTACAGCCTTCATTTTGTTCATATCCTGAATGACTTGTATGGATGAATGCTAGCATTGCATTATTTTCTAGAGGGCGGTGTTATCATTCCAAGTGGGATTACTATATGAAAAGGTAAAATGTAGCCTCAAGCCTCACAACCAAAAATGACTAAAACAGGATATATGCGGTAGGGCTATGTGGGTCGCACCTATTAAGGTATGGTTATCCCTGATTTAGATTAATACTATTATTTGTGGATGCATGCTTCGGGGCCTGGTACGGTTGTTGATCACGACCAAGTGGTGATCATATTCAGTCCTATCCAACAAGGTGTAGGCCGGTCCTATGCTGGCATTAGTGCAGAATGTTCTTGTTAACCTTAGTACATTTTATCTAAAAGTGTGATATGACAGGCGGTACTCCTGTAGCCTTTTCATTAATAGAATCCATTCTTCAATAAGCGCCTTTCAGACTTAATTTTATACCTATTATGTTGGAATTTAATTAATGCAATGATTTCTGTTACGATTCAATATTTACTCTAAACCCTAGACATTATTATAATATCACTAGATTTCTACAGAAATGTCTTGATTATTGTAAGGTAAAAACTCGTCTGCGTTTAAGTACGGTGCGGTCTTATGAAATATCTTTCTTTTTAAAGGAGTTTATAAGTATAGTAATTTAGTTATTTAGAGTTTACTCATACTAGACCCATGTCCGACCTGGAGTTTTCTTTCCCTAAAACTCTTGGGTACTCAAATTTGTATTAGTAGCCAAGTTGTCTAAGTTCTTACAAATGCATTTTAGAGGAGCATGGAGCAGGAGGCTTCGCCAATATCTAATTATCTATTTATTTCCATTATGTATGTATATTATGTATCAGCATTATGAGGGCAGGCAATTATAACTATTCTTGGCTAAAGTTAATACATGTTGTGACTCTGATGTACACTTTTTGGAAGTAACTATATGTAGTATCTAATATTCTATTAAATATGATTGCCTTGCACTACGAGATCCTTTGTTTCGTTCTTCATTTTTTTCTCCTTTGTTTTTACCCCAACGGCTTGCCTTTTGGACCAAGATGATGGACATATGAATACAGTGAATGTATTAAGTGTCGTACTTGGATGTAAGAAAGGCAGATCATTACATCGCGTCATGATTTGACTATAATCAAAGTGCATCTTTCATATTAAAGATCGATAGTATTCTCAAGTTGAGAGAACTGTGTAAATCAGTCACATCGATATTTTCTATTGACCTTAATTATATTGACCAATAGAAAACTATTGTAACGACCCAGAATTTAGTCACTTTCAATATGAATATTTAAATATATTTTTAATAATTAATTAATGGGTTTTATAACTCAAAATAGAACTCCATAAAATAATAACAAATGATGGTAGAATAGTTTTAGAATTTGTTTACACAAATAATTAGTTCAAAGAAAAATAGAAAATTTGTTCGAAAATCATTTTCTGAATTTTAGACTTTTAGGTATCGAAAAGCTGTTGGAAATCGTTGTGCACATTTGTGTAACACATATACACACTTTTATGAATGAGTTAGGATTTTTAATACACACACACAGATATATATATATATACACACATATATTAGCTTGATAAATATTTGGTATATGATATGACTTTGTATGTTGACGCTTAAAAACAAAATAAAAATGACATTAGTTGTCATCTCTCTTGAAACATGAAGTAATTAGATAATAAATGCATGTCGGCTTGGAAAAATGAAGGGAGGATAAGGTATTCACATGAGTGAGGAAAGAGCAAACATATATGGTGATGCGGCATCATTATAGTTGAGGTTAGGTATCATAGGGTAAAATGGTAACTTAATTTATGCACTTAGTAGATAAAAGATTTTCCTATCATTTCCACCACTTTTCATTCATTTCTATTTCATAAAATTTCCTCCTAAAGCTTTCTTGTATATTTCCATGGCCTTCAAATTAGATTCTCAAGTTTAAAATCTAGTTTTCATTCACTTTTATAAATCTAAAACCTTTTTGTAAGCTTCCTTCTTCCAATTCATCACTTTCCCTTACAATACAAGTCCACATCCTCCTTAATAAATCAAGGCCAAGCATAATACCCTACTAGCCCAAATTATTTTGCATCCAAAACCCTACAAAGACTCTACTTTTCCAAGCTATAAGCAAAGATCTAGGCCATGTTTGAGTTATAAAAAAAGTTAGCTCAGTTTCGTGAAATTTCGATGAGTAAAATTCTCACTTTTAACTAAGTTTGTAAAATTATACTATGGCTTGACTTGGATGTTAAATATGATGCTTATTTGGGTAAACAAATGCTGATTGTATGTATGTAATTATGTTTAGTTTTGGTGACATATAGCTTGGAATATGGTAGTTAAATAGTCAAGTCATCTTGCATATTATAATCTAGCTTGTATATGTTAGTTATGGAATGTTTACATGTTGTGATGTAGTGGTGATGTCATTATGTATGTTATGACCATGAAATCATGATTGTATTCTAAGGAAGTTAGCACCGTGCTAGTTTAAAGTGACATGTTATCTCTTATATGCAACCCAAAATCTTTGTTTTTAACATTTGCATAATGTTTTCATGTTTTAAAAACTTGTTAGTTTTCCAAAAATATGCCTTTATGTTTACAAAGTGGCAAAGTTTTAAAGAGTTAGAGTTTAAAAGATTTAGAAAACCAAATTTCAAGTTTTAAAATTATGGGTCGTATAGCGATAGTCGCTATGGAGGCGGTTCGTAAAACAAACTAGTTTTTCGAATCTAAAAGTGTTTTACTTAAGTATATTTTACAAAATTCTTTTCAAACTTATATTAAGCGGTTAAAAGGTAATTATTACTTAATTAATTATTTATCCAATAAATGAATAATTAATTAATTAGGAAGGGTAATTTGAACTTAATCATTTGTTAACAAAAATAATTAATACTTAAGTGTTGATCAGTAAGTTAATTTTAATTAGTTAATTAGTTAAAGTCAATTATTATTTAATTAATAGTTAGGATTAATTATTATCCAATTATTTATAAAGATTATAAAATGGGGTTTAATTAATTATCGATTAATTGAATTTAATTAAGATTTTAATTAGGACTTAATTAAGAATTAATTATTATTTAAATAAGGTTTTAATTTATTAGTTAATTAATAGATAAGGGCTTTAAATCACTTTATTTCTAAAATATCGATTTTTTAAAACTGTTTTTCTTGTTCAAAAATGTTTTAAATCAAGTGATTTCTTTGTTTATTACCCTTAAGTAACCTCAAACAAATATGAAATCAAAGTTAATATGGTGACATAGTTCTGGGAAGTAAGTCATCCCATAGTTAGCACTAAAAGTCGATGAGTAGGCTGATCCTCTATCTATGAGATCTATAATTTATTTTATGCGACAAATAGAGTAAGATCGAAATATCGAAAACGTAATAGATATTGGAGGGTTAACTCCTATCAATATGTCATGCTTAAATTAATTATATGATTATCTATATGTGAACCCTGTATAATTACCCTAAGTAGTGGATTGTCCGCTATTTTCGTCTTGACCTGTTTTAACACAGGAAGCATATTGTATATATAAGAGTTCCCCGATGAGGACTCAAATACTAGTTACATACTTCAAAAAGAACCGGAATTGAGTTCGTTGGGAATTATTGCTTAGTTTGGAGACACCAGTTCCGGATAAGTATAGTTTATCCAAACCACTCAAAACTAATAACGTTCGCGATGTATCATTAAGAAGTATGCTATCGAGATGTACTTTTCTTCCTGAGGGTGATTCCAAAATGGAAGATAGTAAATGCTAAATGTTTGTTTGATCCCGGGATAACTTGTACGGATGAATGCTAACATTGCATTGATTGCATGGAGGGCAATGTTAGTAATCCAAGATGGTCTACTAGGAGGAAAGGTAAAAGCGTAACCTCAAGCCTCAAAACTGTTAAATAACTAAAGTATGGACATGTGGCAGGGCTATGTGGGTCGCTCTCATTAGGGTACGATCATTGCTGAATCTAGAGTGATATCTATGATTTATGTATTATAACGACCCAGAAATTATAACGATTTTTATAACGTAATTAACCAAAAAAATTCTTGATAATATATAATAAAATTTAGCAATGAAAATTTGATATTTGGAATATGTCTATTTGAAAGTAGCAAGTGTCAGATTTTCATTGAAAAATATGTAAGTTTGTTTGGTTATGAAATTTTAAATCAGTTAATTTGATGAAAATAAAATATACTTGAAATTGAAATATTTTTGTATAATAATTTTTTTTCATTTTCTGAGTGAAACGTCATATTTCGTTTTGCCAAATTTGGATTGCTCTCGCTCCGTTTATATTATTTTCGTTGTTTTAGCAGTAGTTTTGGCAGCGAATATCGAGTTTTGATTGGTGGGTCATGTCAGTCATATCTGTGTACCATTCTATTCATATCGTCATGCTGATCTCCGTAGTATATTCATTTATGCATTTCGGCATCCCGTACATGGTGAAATCTGCCAAACAGTTAGCCTTATTGGTACACGTTTGAGCCTTTTGGATTTCCATAAGGCCGTTCATATATCCATCGTGAGAAAAACTAATGACCACTTGTTTTTATTTTTCCTAGAATAGTCATGACCGTTGTTATTCCTACCATTTCAAATTATATATATTTGCGTCCTTTCTTTCTCTCCCGCTTCTTTCTATTTTGTTCGTTCTGTGCTTTTATAAAATATAATATAATATCTAAAGCTTATCTATATTTCTAAAGCAAACCCTGTTCGTTTTCCTTTTTTATTGCCTGTGATCATTCAACCAATCCTCGATCCTTGCCCGCCGCTTGTCACCTTTCTCCAAATCCCGCCTCCCATCCACTCGGCCTCAACTTGACTGCCAATGCCAACACAAAACCCCACCGGTCGTTCTCCAACCCGTAGCCCTCTCGTCTTCCTACGCCCCACAACCCCAGCATGACCTCATCAAAAAACCTTGCATGTCCATCCTTTACCTGCCACTGCAAGCATTGTCTCAGACTCCCACCCTCCAAATCATCTCAGCCCATCTTCGCCTCTGTCAGTCACGTGTCCTTGCCCTTCCACTGACCCTTATCCGAGATCCACTCCCATCCTAACCCATTTTGTGACCCAGCTTCATCCACCCTTTGTCCCCACCACCGTGTGCCACCTTTCTCCGAATAGCAGCTCCATCTCTCCAGTTGCAACCCTTCTCCTCGTCTCCTTTCTTCCACCAAGCACCTGACAGCTATCATCCCAATGACCACCGGACAGCCACAACCCCAGTTACCTTCAGCCTATCCCCTTCCCATGCAATGAGTCCCACATCCTCTCCAATCTAAAATGTCAGTAGGGTGAATAATAGTCGAGATTCCAAATTTTGGATATGGTCCATTTAACGAAATGACATGCATACAAGGTGGGAGGATATTTTGTACTTCCTAGTATTTTGTAAGTTAGATTTGGTCCTCGTTTTTAAAGTTTATAATCGCCTATCATGTTGTACGTAGATCATAGGTATTCCTTATGAAGCATATCTCCTACCCCTAGGTTTTCTGCTTGTTTTGTTATATTTTATATATAAAAAAATATGTATATTAAAGCTTGTGCGCGCGCGCGCGTGTGTGTGTGTGTGTATATATATATATATATATATATTTATATTTATATTTGGAAACCTTCTCACTTTGCTTTATCTCTAGTTCGCATACTTTCTCTGAGAAGCCTGCTCTCTCCTCCTTTAAAAAAGTGAGAAAGGTATATATATTCCATATATATATTTTGATCCATTTAACCAAGCTAGCTTTGATTTGTTACATCGACTTCAAATAATTCTAGCTTTGCTTTGTTTAACCGCTGTTCGAAAACTACACCAGCAGTTCTAGCTTTATCGCTTATCCGTATGCGTGTCCATTTCTGTTTGCATCGTTCTTTGTTGTCATTGTTTTCTCTAACCTTGAAAGGAGAGCGATCACTCACTATTGACATCTTATATTTAGTAAATTTAATTCACATGAAATGACGATTGAAATATATTGTTAAATTTGAATTTGTTAGTAATTTAATTGATATGTTATTATCTGCATTTGTTTACCTATGTTAATTGACATATGACACCATCACATGTTGTATATATATTATATTTTAAATTGTTAATTATGATATATGCGTGTGGTCCGTTCTAGTGACAGCATTTCTATCATTGATATATATGCTTATTTATATTATTATTTTATTTATTCTCACCCTGCAAATTCCATGTTAGTTAGAAAATCCTTATGGATTGAAATGATACATAGTGTTTGGAGATATCGTTTGATCGTACGGAATAGAAACGCATTGAAATTAATATCGATAATTTAATATAATAATTGGGTCCAAAAGGCTATCTTCTCCATACGATCGAATTAGGACTCGAAACGTTTTTCATTGCGCACGGAATGGCGGTATAACATTATAAACGCCTAGCGGCACTTCCCGATAGGAGTTTGGGATTTTGAGATGCGTAATCAAGAGAATTTGAATTTAAATTAATAAATATATATTTACATTCATTGACTATATTCATATCCTATCTTTTCTCAGACACCTAATATTTGACCTTAACCCATTTAACACATTCCCTCCATTTCAAATAGCACGCAAGGGGAAGGTAGTAAATAAAAAAAGAAAAAGAAAAACATGTTCGTTCTTCTTCTGTTTCGCCCCTTCTCATTTAAATCGCGAGTTTCACGCTTTCCTTCCTCACTTCAGTCCGAACCCCGATAGAAGAAAAGGAAATCACAGATCGAAAACCAAATCATAGCCGCCCTCTCGTCTTTTTCTGACATCCAACATCAAAGAAAAAAACGTGCATAAGCACAATGGACATATACTCGAAGTCGAGTCGAGTAGTGAATCACCTGGAAAATGAATGCACGTGAGCGCATTAGGACAGCTGCTCGAGGTCGAGCTGTAGTGTGGAGGCAAAGGTTAAGGTCTTTAGTGCGAGCATCGGGAGGGTTCGGTAATTGAGAATATAGGGAAGCCCCATTTTTGCCTTGAGGATGCGATGAGGAGCAACAGTGTTGATAAACGAAGTGGAAGGCGCAACTTTGATGAATGAGTGGTGCAGACTACGACGATGACGAATTGGGGTTGCGGCTTTCGATTTGGAGATGCGTAAATTGTTGAGAATTGGTTTTGATTCATGGCATAAAGCTATCACCACGACATATAGATTTGACGATTGCTACGACAAAAAGATAATATATACTACAAGGGGACAAGACTTCAAAATCGGTGCATCAATTATATTATTCTTATGTTTGAGTCTAATGTCAATTTTCTTAAAATCTCTCCTCGTTTACATATATATTAGCTTATATATTTAATCATCTTATTCTCAAATATTTTATACGTATACAAGCATATAAAATATATAAAAGTGTTTAAAGTTGTATATATTACTATAGTTATGTAAACTGTGCAAATTGCACAGATTTTACCTAGTCAGTCGACTGACCCAAAGGTTCGGTCGACTGACCCTGAAAATTCTATGCAACATGCATAGGTGCATAGATATACAAATATATATTTAAAAATTCGTTTGAATATTTAGTCGATTGACCCAGAAGCTCAGTTGACTGAATTTCTACAACGGCTGCTTTTTGAAACGACACGACTATTTGTAAAGAGTTATGAATCACTACGAAAAGATGTGGACGCAACACTTCATTCAAAACTCTTCATCAACAGTCGCTGCTCTTTAACCTCTATAAATGCATACTCTAACTTGATCCCAAATCACTGAATTATCATCGAATTTTCTTATCTTTCTAATCTAACTCTCTTGAATCTATTTGCTATAATACTTTCAGTTATTCTGCATAAAAGCAATATTATACCTTTCTATTCTTTATAAAATTCAAATATATATATATATATATATATATATATATACATATACACATACTCAAGGAGAAGATTATAGGAAGGGTGTACTCAAATCCGTGTTATTAGAACACACAAAGTCAAAACAATCTTTTGTATTTGTTGAAGTCCTGTTCTGTTGCTCAGGCATGTGAAGTCCTTTTCGGCTGCTGAGGCGAGATCTTGTTCTGCTTTTCAAGTCCCTATTCGGCTGCTTAGGGATTGTATAGACCTGTTTCTCCGGGTTAAGTGAGGGTTGTTGTTTTAGTAAGATTCCAAGAGGAGTGTGGCACTCGACGTAGGACGGTGCTCCGAACCAGTATAAAAATTCCTAGTGTCATTTTACGTTACTACCTTTATATTCCATACTATTTATCGTATTACTATCATAATTGTACTCTGTATTACTATATATCTATATTACACGATCCATAGCACACTTTCATTTGGTATCAGAGCATGGAATTCTATTGATCGTCACAACATCATAGAATAATGACCAGAAAACGATCCAGTCGAAATAAAACAGGCAAAATCCATGTCAAAGCCACTAGTGAGGACTACAAAAGGGTACTTTCTGATTTACAAATTTCAGCAAAACATAATACTGAATTAGTTAGTATAAGCAATAAGATTTCAAAGCTTAATTTTGTTATTTTAGAAAAGATGAAATCTGTTGAACTTGAAAATGAGAAATTGAAAAATGAGAAATTAAATTTAGAAAATCAACAGGGTGTTTTGAAAAATAATTTTAAGGCTCTTAAAGATGTTCTAGACGAACAAAATACAATGTTTGAAAAAGAAAAGGAAATTTTTTCAAAAGAAATTACGGATTTGTAAAGATAAAATGATTTATTACAATCATCTTTAGATAATTCAAAATCTCGAATTTTTCTTCTCGAAAATGAGAATTGTAAGTTAAAAAAGAGAATTCTGAATTAAACAAGCTAATTGATATTTTGACAATAATACTTCTTTTGAAAATAATAATTGTGACTTTAAAGCTAAATTTGATAAACTTAACGCTGAAGTCACAAAATTTAATAAAGGTCAAAACGATTTAAACATGATTTTATCCAATTCTAGACCTTTACATGATAAAATTGGTTTAGGATATAATAAAACTGATCGTAGAAATAACACTAGACATGGTTTCATGTATAGTAAATATGTTAGTGCTAGTACTAGATTACGAGAAAAGTGTAAATCCAATTTTTATAGAAATTCAAATACTGCGACGACTAATAATGTTTATAATTTCTTTAGAAGTACAAAGTCATTCACGGAAAACACGAATAAAAATTATCTAAATATTTGGGCTCCTGTTAATTGGAAAAGTAGAGAAAAATACATTGATGGTTATTTTGATATGGTAGTTAATATTGAAAATTATATTTATAAAGGGTTCAACCTCACCCAAATGCGTATGGTTTTCTAAAAATTGGAAAACTATAAGAACCTTGGGTATCGCATGCTTCAAATATTATTGCTTTTTATGATACCTTACATTATAAGTAGTAGTTATTTTCTTTTATATTGTTTATGGTATTTTAATGTGCGAATGATCGGTTCCTTCATAATATCTATCAATGCTTCATACTTTTACTATCTTTATTACTTTTTGTCGATGACAAAGGGGGAGAAATATTATTACTAATGTTAAGAATGCAGGATATAGAGCATCAAAGATTCAGGGGGAGTAACTAGTTATATTATATATACAGTCGAAATCTATATCCATTTAAAGGTTGTCATCAATCAAAAAGGGGGAGAATGTTGAGACTTGGTTTTGATTCATGACACAAAGCTATCATCATGACATATAGACTTGACGACTGCTACGACAAAAAGAGCATATATACTACAAGGAGACAAGACTTCAAAATCGGTGCATCAATTATATTATTCTTATTTTTGAGTATTAGGTCTATTTTTTTAATATCTCTCCTTGTTTATGTATATATTAGCTTATATATTTAATCATCTTATTCTCAACTATTTTATACATATATAAGCATATAAAATATATAAAAGTGATTAAAGTTGTATATATATACCTGTGTAAACTGTGCAAATTGCATAGATTTTACCAGGTTATTCTATACAACATGCACAGATGCACAGGTATACAAATATATATTTAAAAATTCGTTTGAATATTCAATCGACAGATCCAGAAGCTCGGTTGACTGAATTTCTACAACGGCTACTTTTTGAAAAGACATGACAATTTGTGAAGAGTTACGAATCTCTACGAAAAGATATGGACGCAACACTTCAATCAAAACTCTTCATCAATAGTCGTTCCTCTTTAACCTCTATAAGTACATATTCTAACTTGATTCCAAATCACTGAATTATCACCAAATTTTCTTATCTTTCTAATCTAACTTTGTTGAATCTATCTGCTATAATACTTTAAATTATTCTTCATAAAAGCAATATTTTCTATTCTTCATGAACTTCAAATACATATGTTTATCCTCAAGGAGAAGATTATAGGAAGGGTGTACTACAAGTGACAAATTCGTGTTATTAGAACACACAAAGTCAAAACAATCTTTTGTATTTGTTGAAGTCCTGTTATGCTGCTCAGGCGTGTGAAGTCATCTTCGGCTGCTGAGGCAAAATCTTGTTCTAATGCTCATGTCCCTGTTCGGCTGCTTAGAGGTTGTGTAGACCTATTCGTCCAGGTTAAGTGAGGGTTGTTGTTTTAGCGAAATTCTAGAAGGAGTCTAGGACTGGACGTAGGACGGTACTTTACTGCTTTTATATTCCGCACTATTTATTGTATTACTATCATAACTATACTCTGTATGACTGTATATCCATGTTAACAATCCATAGCACACTTTCAAAATTTTCCATCGCTTGGAAAATTACAAAAATTGAACACAATATCCAAAATCATATTTATCTAACATATAATTTTTTTCATGGCATTTGAAAATCATTTACAACCAGTTCCACCCTAAAACCATGTAAATCCATATTTAAACAAATTGATGTAAACCAAATATGTTATAAATCCAAGCACATCATCATCAAAATTATCATAAAAATGGATTTAACCTTAAATCCGAAAACAAACAATTATATAACGAAATGGAGATGATTGAGATTATTGTTCACCTTGGTTATGATAAGGAATTTAAAATTTGTTGAAGATTAATTTCCTCTAGCTTTAATTCTTAGTTTGATTTGAATTTCTCTTCTTTTTATTCTTTAGCAATGGCCGCTGCTCTATTAATTTGCGTTTGATTGTTTTGGTGAAAATGAGAAAAATTGATGTGAATGGGAGCTATAGTCGTGAGTCATAAGGGTATGGCTATTTCCTAAATGCATGTGGCGACCCGAAATTTTTAAGCAATTTAAATTGGAATATTTAATTGATTTTAAATATTTAAATGTTATTTTTTAACTTGAATTCGAATATCACTAATTATTAATAATTAAATTGTTGAATTGAATAATTGGAAGTTGATCTAAATGTTGAATCTGAAGTTTTAAGCCTGTTAAAAATAATTTGAAACTTGTAAAGTTTATACTGATAATACTGAAGATAGTAAAAGCGTTAAATTTAGATTTGAAAGTGTTTGGTTCAGTTTTGAAAATATATCGTTTAAATTGAATTTAAAATAGCCTTCCGAGGCACAGTCTTGGAATTCGATGAAACCAGTTCCATTATTGGGTCCGTAATATTGAATTATTATTGGATTCCAACTTTCGTTATTTTTGGAGTTGTTGTGTGAGAATACTCTACATAAACGCGTTGAAATTTACAACAAAAATTTAATTTAAATTTTATAAGTGTATTATCACATAAGCAACCTCACCAGCCGTAATTATTTCACATCGAACTTTTGTTGCATTCATTTCGGAATTACTGTAGTTGTCTGTTCAATGTTTCCTTGTTCCTTCCTCGATACGCCATTACATTTATTTTTATATTGAGCCTTCGTTCTTCTTTCTGTATTCAACGAAAAATAAGAAAATACTCTCTAAAAATGGGGGCTGATACCCTAAATAGAAATTCCTTTCCCCTTCAAATTTTTTCAAATCGATTTACCGAGACGGGGAGGGAATTGAGCCTAAGCTCGAACAAACGAACGCGATGAAGGAGGGCCGGTGCAGCGGGGTTCGTGGAGGGATCGCGACCGACTCGTGGGCGCAGGTACTCGCGCTCGAGTGGGGCAAAGTCGAAGGGGTTGTGGGACGCGAATAGTATTCTGTGATGAGGGAATTGATTTTAGGCATTATCGATGGCTGTTGCATGGATGATGACAGCCGCGTGGTTTGGGTGGTCGCGACGTTCGAACTGGTAGTGGAGGCAGAGGGTGAATGACCGAAGCTCCGTAAGGTATTCTCGATTTTTATTCTATTTCCAACTAAGCATAATTTATAAATGTATGTGTATAAAGAATTTGAATTTTTAGTAAAAAGAAAATTAATATGTAATATATATATATATATATTGTTGTTGTAAGTTTTATAAAACAAAACGCTTTGGAATATATGAATATGTATATATGGTTAAATCTAGATTTTTGGATTTTGTATGAACAGTTATTTATCTATGTACATAAATAAACATGAATAGAATATATGTAAGATTGGTTGAATAAATAGGAATTTTAAAAATGTTGAAGGATTTATATAAATTAGATTTTTATAAAGTTTACTTAACTTATTTTTATAGATATTTAGATGTATTTCAAAATGAAAGGAAATAAATATACATATACATATACATCAATATCAAATTTCTAGTTAATTTTGAATAAATGGGGATTAATGTGTTAAGTTAGCTTACTTAATTACTTTAGCTTCGAAGAAATTTTGAAAGGAGGAATTAATTTAAAATGTAAAATGCTAGTTAATTAAATTATTAAATGGTAATTAATTGTCCGATTTATAACCAATATTAATAAGCCGTATAATATTGTTACAAGGCCCAAGATCGTAAGGAGACAAGCTGGGTTGGATTGTGATTGTAAATTTTAATGCAAAGGTGAGTTAGTCTCACTCAGTTAAATTTAAATTTAAATGATTAAATTTAAATAATTGTTTGAATGATTGAAAATGGATTGATGTGCTATAGTATGGTATATTCTGGAATTGGTATATTTTTGTGCTAACTTCTATGGATGCAAGGAAAACAGGTTGGAGGGATCCAACTGGACCCCTCAATATTTATTATTTAATATTCTCTGTTGTGATTACTTGATATTCTATGGGGAATATATTGGAATATTGAATGTTATGGTCTGATTGGATATATTTGGTTAAAATGAATTACCAAAAAATATATAAATTGAATTCTGGAAAGAAAATAAAGGAAGTAAATTTGTAAATGAAATAATCCCAGAAATTTAATAAATTAAGAATGAATTAAAAATAAATGGAAGTACGTTAAATACTAATAAACAACTTCGAGTATTAAAAGAAACGGGTTTGAATAAACAGTAATTATTAAATTGTAAAATCAAGTGATGTTATTTTAAAGGAATAAAGAATCATTTCAAAACTTAAAATTTTAAGTTTATTTAAAGGAATAAGAAGCAAATTGTGAAATCTAAGTTGGTATTTAAATTAAAAATACTTAAATCATAATTAAGGAATAAAATCTGAAATTAAAGGATTTTTCAGTAAATGAAGTAAATTGGAAATCAATTTGGAAATTGATTTAAGTGTTTGAAATTGGATATTTGGAAGAGTAAATTCAAGATGGAAATTTATTAAGGAATGAGAAAATTTGTTTAAAAATAAATAGTGATTTATTTTTAAAGGGTTGTGAAGAGAAGTATATTTCCCTGGATAGCCAAGTACGTCTTCAAAGTAAAATTTTAAATATAAGTTAAAAGCTTTAATGTTGTTTTAAAAGCCATGTTTTAGGAAATTTATTATTTCTAATATTTAAATTCTAAAGTAAATATTTTTCAAATCTATTATTGTAATAATTATTTAAAGTTGACTAGGATTTTGTTTAAAAGTGAAAGCCTAGTTTTATTTTTTTATTTAGTAACCTTATTTTCAAATATTTATATAGTACGTATTTTTAATAAATAATTGAAGTAGTTTAAAAATAAATGTTTTTAAAGTATATTTCCAAGTAAAGCGTTTTAAATTATTTTAAAAAAAAATCTATAGTTTCATGCTTGGTGATTTCAGTGGAAATAGAAATAATCGGGAAATTTATTCTGTAAAGGAATATAGTTTGAAAAACTGTTTTCAAAAGGGTTTAAAAAGTGGAAATGTAAGATACTTTTGGGATTAATAAATAATTTGGGAAATTATCTATTGGTTGATGGTTTTTTGTGAATATTAATTGATAGTTAAATCACTGACTATCAATATTGGCCAAATGCGCTGATCGTTTCGAAGAGACCGGGATCGAGATTTATTTCTCGAAAACCACTTCGATCCGTTTTGTACGTTTCATGGAAAACGAGTTTGGATTCGAAGATGGAGCAGTGAAGTGCAAGGGCTAGTCGCTACTAATCCCGAGGATATTTCCAAAATGGATGTAGTAGGAATAGTGCCTTCGGTTCCGTTCGAACCTAGGATGGACTTGAATGGATGAATCTTTGCGAAACATCGTCAGATGGACGATGAGCATTCTAAGGGATATGTTCTATAAAAGGTAACGCTTAGCCTCAAGCCTCATCAAATGGGAATGACTGAAAATCAGGGGTTATGCAGCAAAGCTAGGTGGGTAGCACCCAAGCAGGGTGAGGTCATTCCTATCTAGATGTCCCTTTTTATTTCGGCTTAGTGGGCGGTTGCTAATCCCAACCGCGGGATGATCTCACTTGAGATTATCCAGTAAGGGGTAGTCCTGGCCTTGTGTTGCAGGGGAGCGGGCGTACTCCTCGGTACGGTGATCTAGGCCCCGTACTGTGACAGGTGGTACCCCAGTGCCTAGTCATTAGTTGGAAATCCATTCTCCCTACGAGCCTTGTACGAGTTTTGTTTGTATTACCCACTTTGTGGCTAGTAGCTGGAATTTAATCATGTAACAATTTCGGCTATTTTATAAGTATTTGTATATAGACCCTATTATAATATCAGAGGATTTCTATAAAAATTGTTTTAGCTATCGTAAGGTAAAAACCCGACATGCTTATTTGTGGCGTGGTCTTACGAGATGCTTTTGTTTCTCGAAGGACCACTAAAACTTAATAATCAATTGGGTGTGATTTTCTCACGCTGGTATTCCAGAGTGACTCGGGTGTTATTAAACTATAATGCTCGGGTCAGACCGAGTATTATGGGATACACGATGATGCCGTGGAGCTCAGGAGACGAGCTGGATGACGATGCGTATTCTCGTACTTGTTTTATATATATTTTTTCCGCTGTGTTGAGTAGCTGTGTATCCAGTTGTATGATATTGATATTGAGCTATGATTGATGTACTCCGATGATGTAATATGTAAACAGAGATATTTGATTTTTGAGTAAAGATTATTTATTATCTATTATATTTTATTCTGCTGCGATGATTAGATTCTGTTGTTGTTTTCTTTTTTCTTCTTCTACCGCTTTTTCTTTGACCCAAATGGTTCGTATTTCTATACAACTTGAGTTTATTTAGGTAGAATAGTGTTGACTTAAGGGGTATGGATTTGCGGGTCGTTTCAATGCACATGTTTTAGTTAATAACATAAAAGCCATTTTAAGCCATTTTAATTAATTAAGCATGGTCCTATATTGATTTATTCAAATATCAATCTCCTTATCGTTATAATTCTTACATTATTCTATCTAATTAAATATCATGAATAATGTTATCAAAAATTAGGGGTGTTACAGACTCTTCTTCTTCAAGAATTTCGTCCTCGAAATTCAGTAAAGACTAAACTAATCATAGAAATCATCTGTAACGACTCCTAACAAGCATACTAGACCACCTGACTAGAAACTATCTATATAAAGCTAATATAGACATACCTTTATAGCAGATCAGGATAAGTATCTCTAATCTCATATTTTGTCTCCCAAGTATAGTCCTTCTCGTTGTCGCTCCACTGAACTTTCACCAACTTGATTGTCTTGTTCCTCAACCTTTTCTCTTCTCTTGCTACAACTCGAACTGGTTGTCTAAAAAATTCAAATTAGGCTCTACCATCAAATCTTCCAACCCTGTCAAAGGAATATTATTCTTTGGATCATGCACATACTTGCGAAGATGAGACACAAGAAATACATTATGGACACCTGCCACACTACTTGGCAACTCTTCTCTGTATGCGATCTTTCCAATCCTTTCTATAATCTGGAATGGACCAACATATCTTGGTGCCAGTTTCCCTGACGTCCCGAACCGTACCACACCCTTCATCGGTGCTACTTTAAGGAAAACCCTATATCTACCTGAGAATTCTAGGTCCTTGCACCTCCTATCTGTGTAACTCTTTTGTCTAGACTGAGCTTCCTTCATCCATTCTCGGATCAACTCAATCTTCTCCTTTGCCTCTCTAACCAGATCTGGATCTAAGACCGATCTATCTTCTGTCTCCAACCACATGCTGGTGATTTGCATGGCCTTCCATATAAAGCTTCAAAGGCACCATTCATATACTAGTCCAATAACTATTATTATTGGAAAAATCCACTAAATGTTAGTGATCTTCCCAAGACCCACCAAAGTCTAATATGCAAGCTCTCAACAAATCCTCGAGTACCTTATTAACTATCTGTCTATTTTCCTATTCGTCTATGGGTGATATGTAGTACTCACTGCTTGCTTGGTACCCAACACTTCCTGTAGACTCTTTCAGAATTCACTAGTGATCAATGCATCTCTGTCACTGACTATATTTCTAGGAATCCCATGTAGCTAACTATGTTCTTCATGAACAACTTAGCTAAAAGAGGCGCCGTTCTGGTTGACTTAACTGGAATAAAATGGGCACTCTTGGTCAACCTGTCCACTATGACCCATATATTTTCATTTCCTCTGTTTGACCTTAGCAACCCGTCAATTAAATCCATGGATATCGAATCTCACCTCTGAATGGGAATCTCTAAAGGTTGAAGCAATCCACTCGGCTTGTTATGTTTGGCCTTTACTTTTCGACAATTGCACACCGCCTAACCCACAAGCCATCATCCCTCTTCATACCTTTTTAATAAAAGCTCCTCTTCATATCTTGATATATCTTTGTCATTCTAGGATGAATCATAAACATGGATCAATGATATTCCTCAAGAACTTCTTCCCTAAGTCCTCGACATTTGGAACACACAACCATTCCTTCTTTCTCAACCATCCTCTCTGGTCAAGGATAAAATATATTAGATCATCGATCTTAGTTCCAACCTCAAGCCTTCTAATCTTCTTGGCTAATACTGGATCCCCTTCTACTTAGAAGCAATCCTTTTGATCAACACCGGTCGAACTTCTAAACAGGACAATATGGCGGTACTCTAACTAGAAATAGCAGTCGATCTTAACTGCACACTACAAGTAGTCAAAGCTTCTAAATCTTTCCATTCTTCCAACAAAGCTAACTCCACATTATGAATTTTTCTGCTAATAACATTTTCTACTTTGTTTCCTTTCCCAAAAGAATACTCTATACCAAAATCATAAGCAGCCAAAAACTCCAGCCACCTCTGCTGCTTTATATTCAACTCCTTCTGATAGAATAAGTATCTTAAAGACTTATGGTACGTGTATAGCTAAATTCTCTCTCCTAAAAGATGACGTTTCCAAATCTTCAATGTGAAGATCACCGAAATCAACTCCAAATCTTGAGTAGGATATCTTATTTCATGCGGCTAAGCTGTCGTGACGCTTAAGCAATAACTTTACCATTCTACATCAACGCAGCTCACAATCCAGTTCCACATGCATCATTACACACTTCCAACCCTTGGTTTTCGTCTGGACCTACTAACACAGTGCGTTGATCAACAAACGCTTTAACTTAAGGTACATTTGTCAGACCAGAAAAACATCACATTCTTCCTGGTTAACTTTGTCAGAGGTGCTGCTATCCGTATAAGTCCTTAATAAATCTCTGGTAACAGCAAGTCTAAGGAAACCCCTTATCTCAGTCACTGTTTCGGTCTCTTCCAATTGGTAACAGCTTCGATCTTATCTGGATCGACTGACAAGCCCTTCTCTAAAACCATGTGACTAAGAAACTTAACCGCTTTCTTCCAAAAATGACATTTGGAAAACTTCACCTTCGGTTAATGCTGGCTCGGCGTCTCAAGTACAACTCTAAGATGATCTTCATGCTCCCTTTCCTCCTTAGAGTATACAAAAATGCCATCTATAAATACCAATACGAACCTATCTAAATACTCTCGGAAGACTCGGTTCATCAAATCCACGAAGAAAGTAGGCGCATTCATTATATCGAATGGCATTACTAACCACTAGCACTAACTATACCTAGTTTGAAATGTTGTCAAAGAAATATTGTCCTTTGCCACTCTTAACTGACGAAAACATGTCGCCAAATCCAACAAGGAAAACACTTTGGTTCCACGTACCTGATTGAATAGATCATCTATTCTTGGCAAAGGTATCTATTCTTAATCATCCCATCGTGTAACTTACGATAGTAGATACACATTCTCAATGACCTATCTAATTTTTTCACGAACACTGCGGCCGCTCCCTAAGGCGAACTGCTTGGTCAAATAAAATTCCTTTGTTCTAGATCCACTAGCTGCACTTTCAATTCCTTCATCTCTGTTGGTGTCATCCTACTAGGTGGTCTACTTACAGGTTCAGCTCCTGGCACAAGATCTATCTGAAATTCAATAGCTTGTTTCGGTGGTAACCTTGTAACCGGCTTAAAGGCAACTGCAAACTCTCTTGCTACTCGAACCTGACTTAACTCTTCTCCCACTTCCATAGCACTTAATAAAGCACAACTACTTCGGTTAGAATTCTCTACTGAGAATATGACTTGGTTATTAATATCAAAATGTTTTAATGATATCTCCCTATTTTGGGAAAATATCCTAGCCTCATACATATTCAACCAATCCATACCCAAAATGATTTCAAAATCTATGAAATCGAAAACATACAGACTACATGCAAACTTATAACTTAATAGATCCAATTCTAATTTGTCACATCTCCTCCCTATAGTTGCATATCCTCCAATTGGATTGCAGACCTTAAGAAAGTAACAAGGTATGTGGGTTCTAAGCATAACATACCAACAAAATTCTGAGATATAAATAAATTTGATGCACGGGTATCAAATAGTATCCTGACTGGTATACTACAGTCTTTTCTGTACCAGCTGAAGTTGGCCTGGAAAATGATGGTCCCACAGCAAAAACCTAACTCTTGTCTGCCATGACTGGCTTTGGACACTGGTTCTTATAATACCCAACTTGATCGCAGTTAAAGCTTTTTCGTTCTTCCTTTCTACGGCCTTCTTCCCCTTACCTGACCGGCACTCATAAGCATGATGAACTTCCTTATCACACTTGAAACATACTAAATCGGCCTTTGACTTCTTGGCAGCGTCTCCCTTCTGGGCTACTTTCTTCTTGAAGAATTTCCTTTTCTTCCCTTAAGAACCTTAGGTTTCCACTAGTTTCTCTTTAGCACAAATAACAAGCATCTCTTCATGGCGAATTGCCATCACCACAACAACATTGCTAGGATCACAGAGGTGTGGCAGGATTCCCTAGCAATCTCAGGCTTCAGTCCTCTAATAATCCACTCATTCCTCTTGATGATGGTGTCTATGGTGTTATATCCATAATGGCGCAACTCATCAAACTTAATGGCATACTCAACAAATGACATCTCTCTCTACTCCAGATCCAAAAACATCCTTAACAGCGCCGATTTAGCAATCTCAGACAAAAACCTCTATTAAAATCTCCTTCGAAAATCAGCCTAAGTCAATTCCTCCTCCGGAACTCCGACAGTAACGTTGTTCTACCAATGAAGTGCTGACCCTTGCAACTGCCTAGAGGCTAATCTCCTCTCCTGGTTATCAAAACCTAATCTGCAAAGATCCTTTTACAGTGCAATAACCAGTTCTCCACTTCTATGACATTCTCCATTCCCATAAATGGCTTCCTACCAAGAGTGGTGTGATCACTACTCGGCTTAGCATAATTATTCCCAACTGGAGCCACATGATTTTCTCCTCCAAAATTTCCAACAACACCAGTAGCAACTCCAGCTTGCATCATATTGAAAAAGAATTGATACGTTGCCCTATATCCACTGGTGAATTTCTAGAACCTATATTGATATTAGCATTTTGGTTAGCATTAGCCTGTCAAACCAGTTTCGTCCTGATGGGTCGAACATTTCCGTTGGTTGTGGTGCTTCCTCCACTGAGATTTCCTCTTCTCTTTCCTGCCTCTATATCTCCTTTCTCGTAAATCTGCATACGAGCCTTAGTAATATACAGAAGAAAGGTTCAAGAGAGAGGTAAATACATACTTATATATATACACACATACACAAAATACAAGTACGATACTATAGTTAACCCAAACCCTGATGCTATTTCCTGATTTGTTGGATTATGTTTGAAAATATTTTAGGTTTAAATTTCTTTTAAGTTTCATAAACCTATGCTATGATACCAACTTATAACATCCCTCACTTGGAGGCCCAAAACTAATGGCTATGGATGCTACAGTCATCTATAGTTATTAATCCTCGGTGGCTAAATGCGGTAATGTTAGATACGTTGATATAACAAAAACACATGGACATGGAAAAATTTGAAAAATCAACAAACAACTTTCTCATTCCATTTTAAATCATTTCAAATTCATTACATAATCCCACAATCATTAACCACATTCGAAGAAAATATAAGTATTACAATGTATGCCAAGACGACATATAAAGCTTCCCCCTTGAATGATTAGAGTATATAATTGGCAATTAAACATTTTTGCCTCTACAAAAAAGCATAGTGGAATCAAAATAGAAAGGAGATATAGATAGCTATTGGCCTCCTGCATGTCTTTGGAAGCATATTTGTCTAAAGAGGTATCTGAAAACCTCAACTCTCAAACTACTAAAAATCAATTGAGCACCGAGAGTTTAAGGCAAAAACTTAAACTTTGAGTCAGACATAAAACCTAGTATGAATAATAATCTATCACCTCAAACCATTTAGATATCTAATGAGACCAAGCCGCTTAGTGGAACGGGGTTCCCCTCATAGTATCCTAAAGCTTTATAAAACCATATACTATGTTCCTATGTCCGCAATGGTTAAAATATAACATTTCAAAATAATACGACGATATGCTGACAAATTAAAAAAATTCCAAATTTCCCCTCCGCTGTTTAATTAACTACCTACCATATTTATGGTTTCTAGGGTCACTATTAACCTACTAGTTTTCATGGGCTGACTAATAACATGTTCAATGTTTATGGATTCCTCGTCCAGTTTCATAGTTTTCATGGGCTAACTAAGTACTTACTGGCCCCTCCCAATAACATCATTGTTTAATGGGTTCCGCCCGAACCTATTGGTAACTCGAATAACTTATCCTAGTTTACATAGGTTGACTAGGAACCTATTGACATTGTCAATAATTTAATCTGGATATAATTTTCATGGGTTTACTACAAACCAATTGGGTCCTGCTAACGACTCTTCCTAATTATAGTTTTCATGGGTTTACTATGAAGCTATTGGCTACTGCCAATAACTTTTCCTAAACATATTTTTCATGAGTTTACTATAAACATATCTCCTTGGAAACTTCTTTAACATTGTTTTTGTGGGTTTACTATGAACCTGTCTCCCTAACAACTTCTTTAGTCAATATTTTAGCATGTGACCTCCGAGATGCAATTCTACTCATTTAGGATTTAGCTTGATTTATATTCACTACTGGGTCAACCTAGCTGGTTATTCTGCCCTTCCCCAAAATAAAATTATAGGTCCATTATAATGTGAATATATATATGTGTGTGTGTGTGTGTATGAAGAAGCAAATACAATAATATGATAATACCAACACATGTGGTTTAATATCCTTGAAATCATTTTATACAAAACTTGGTTAATCCCTGTAATCGGTTAATCAATAAAAATTTCTTTAAAAACTCCATACTCGAAACCTATCAAAACTCTTCATTTATGCCAATATTCTCCTTTAAAATGAGATTGGATTATTTGTTTTGAAAAATAAGGTATTCGAACTGTTAAAACATTACTTTCGAAACACTTGGATTACCTCCTTCGAAAGTATTGGAAACTTCTTTTCAAAACACTAAATATATACCTTTCGAAGCTCTATAAATCATCTCTTTCGAAACCAAAATGTTCCTTTTGATAGTACCAAAGCATTACTTAAAAATACTTAGAAACATAGCTTTGAAACAAATGAAAGCTAAGTGACGTATTCAAAAGTTATATTTTAAAGAACAAGGCGACAACCCCCTTTCAAAAGCTATTTAAAAGATCCCTTCGAAAGCATTTGTTTCGTCACCATCGAAAGCTTTTAGTAAAACAGGAAAGCGCATTTCTTCATAAAACAAACAATGGTTTCAACCCCATCGGAGCAGTGTTTCGACACTATACCTTTCGCCTTTCTCCAATCCAATTCATACCAACGTGTTGTTACCCTGTGTATTGGTTTCGGCTTAGTTGGTTTCGACCTAGTGGGTTTCTATTTGATTGAAGGCGGAAGCTATGAGTCAAAAGGTGCTTCTAAAGAGGGAAAACCCACTTTTCTAGGTAAAAACTGATTAATGCTATTTAAAGTAATCTCTTTATAACTAACTTGCCTAGTTGTCAACATTTAATTGTTTGCCTTAAGCTTTTCAAATTATTTTTCAAATAAAACTGTCTCATAATTCTAGATCTAAATCAAGATTAGTTTAACAAATAATCCCTTCCATTAAGTAGAACATTAAAATCATTTAGTTCCTCCTTTCAAAATAATTTAACTCTCTTAGTAAATCACCTAGGAAAAATCCCAAAAATCAGAGAAATTCACTTTGATTATGTTATCTAACATATAAAAATTCCAGACCCAAATTCTTTATGAAATAATTGAAATTAATTTCTAAACCTAATTAACCATATTTTCTTTTGAAAATTCATAATTAGTTTTCCATGGCTTGGAAAATTACAAAAATTGAAATCCATCTCCAAAATCATATTTACTTAACATATAATTTTTCCATGGCATTTGAAGATCATTTACAATCGGTTTTCCCTAAAATCGTATAAATCCATATTTAAACAATTTGATTTAAATCAATTATGTTTTAAATCCAAGCATTGTTGAATATGCAAGTATATGATTTTTGTTTGATGATAATAAACACATATATATATACACATTCATTTAAATGTATTTGTTAATGTACTATTTTATTTTTCACATGTTTAAATAAATATTTGCTGAATAAAATAAATAACTCAGAATTTAAATTCAAACAAATATTTTATTCAAACAAAATTTAATTGCAATTTTGAACAGTACAAATTTGAGCTCTCACTCCATATATATACACAATTTTTTGTTACAATACAATTTCAATTACATCACAATTTTTAATTTACATTAGCACCTTAATACATATCACTCATTCACTCGTATAATATCTTCAACTTTGCTCCAGCCTGAATCCAAAATCTGATTTATTTGCATAATAAACACTAACGTGGTATATTTTCTACAGTGTAAAATAAAATGTGTTTTGAAAATATTATTTGCCTCAGTTATTCGGGTTGTTCGTCATCATTCAAATTTGAATTCATCATTCAAGAACAGCTTGTGATATGCACAGTGTATCACTGTACATGTCACAAGGCCATGCGCACCAATATACACTTGATAAAACTGTAGGGATAGGCGAGAACAAGATCAAACCCGAGCTATAAGCTGGATTCAACATAGGTGAAAATACACGCATGAAAAAATCAAGTATAGATGGGATACGACACATGTATTACACAAAGGCAAACACTACATGAATATATATACATATATGCAAATATATATATGTATACATGTATATGAGTCCAAACGAATGGGTCAGACTACCTCGACCAATAATTTCAGTGAGTACACATGAATACAAATTCTCAAGCAACACAGTCTCGACATTCAAATGGGTCAACTCAAGAGGCAAATGAATAGTACACATGACTCAAACCAGAACAAAGGCCGATGAACCAACGTGTGCTACAACAGGTGTGACCAAAAAACAAGGTTCAACTCAATCAATCAAGCTTCAAAAGGTACCAGACTTGAGCTATGATATCAGGTATATGGACATGTACTTGATGCAATTCGAACACTTTACAAGATCAAACTGGATTAGTCAAAAGTATATATGAACAACCATAAATGACATAAGTAGAGACTGCAAAGTCAAGTTCGAATACAACTCCACATACACAAGAATATACAAGTCTAATGCACTGGCTCAAAAGAAATGCAACATGAAGATGGAGTGAATGGATGAATACATATGCAAAAAGTCGCAAATGCCATAGTGACTTCAACATCACACCAGACAAGTTGATATGCAGACAGTAACACAAATGCTTTTCAGACTTCATATATACATATGTTTGCACATATACACGCAGTCAGACTTACTAAAAAAACAAGTACAAGTACACAAGTGAAACTGGTAACATGATTAAAATGAGCAAAGCCTCATCATCAGCATGCACTTATATACATTTTACTCAAAGCAATATAACCTGAACCAGGTTACAAGACCAATGAATAAGAACCGAGTACAACTAAGGCATATTCAAGTACATTGAACCATACAGCAGTGACAACCAGACTACAATTACAAAGTCGCAACCACCAATGACCAGAGGCATTTTTTTACTAAAGTTTAGACCAACCAAGTGAAAACAAGAATAACAAATAAGAATGTTTGGACTAAATGCATATGAACTCATGTGGACAGTGCAACTCAAGGAATAAGTCCGTCGTGCAATAGCAAATGAAAAGTCAGAATATCACCAGACTTCAAAATGGATACAGCAGAGAATATAAAAGTGCAGACCAATAGTGAGACAAAGTGAAAAAGTTAATCAACCAAAGTGCACTCAACAAATTTAAACACCATAATCAAAGCCAGTAAAAAATTGATACAAATAAAGTCAAGTAGCAGTTTCGAACAAACACAGAGGTACCAGTTTCAAAGTAACCAAAGTCAACAGAGAATCAAAACCAGTTCGAATAAGAATCAAATAATGTCGCAGGGGATTTTAAACCAAAGTCAAGTTCAAATACCCAAAATTCACGGACCAAATTATAAATCGAAACAGTGATAACCAAGCAAATTCATAGAGCTATGGTGACCAAGCAACCATAGCAAAGAAATATTCGGAATTGAAATAATCTAAAGAAATCTCAAACATCCAAGAAAAATCACACGGTCGAGCCAAAAAGTAACAGACGAATTCAAACATATATTCGAACAATAATCAAGGGAATTAAACACTATTTAACCCTATCATCATTGGCACTACAAAGAGCATCGAGTTCAAGGAGATTAACTAGTAAAGCAAAGGGCATAAAATCACATACCAATTCATACCGAACTCGAAAAATTGAAGCAATGGTGTGAAAATCGAAGTGAGTCGATCACCGAAGAAAATCAAAGCGATAGTTATTGTAATTGACCAACAATTAGTCGTCGTCTTCAATTTATCAAAATCCTTAATTTTCGTAAAGAGGAACGAACGAGCAAAAAGCAGAAATTTTTCTCCTAAAGGATAAAGCCTAGAAATAAACGAAGAAAAGGGGGAAATACTTTACGTTGCTTCTTTTACATTGGGCCGGATTAAATAGCTTTGGCTTACTTTATTTAAAAATTAGGGTTTTTTTTTTAAATTGTTTTACATTTGTATTTTGTCTTTAAACTTTTGTGAATTCTAGTCGTGTGACTAGGGGACGAACTATGGTGGTGAAGTTCGAGAATTTGCAACTCAGTGGCTGAGTTGTGGCAGAGTTTTGAGCGTAAAGTTAGGTAAGTCGATAGCAGCTGTTGTGAGTTTACGTGTGTAAGCGTCTGGCTCTTAATTTCTAGTAGAAACCTTAGGGGTAGCATGTAGGCAAGATTTCGCCGAAGCTTGGTAAATCTGTGTTGTTCTATTTCTGTTTTTTTATTCTGCTATTATCTGTGCTGTTATTATTCTGCTATATCTATGTTGAAATTATTTTATATACTTCCGCATTAAATTTTTGTAATTGATAGTATCACCCTATTCAATCGCCGTCTAGGGTGAAATCAATCCTACAAGTGGTATCATAGCTTGGAACAAAAGCCAATTTTGATTTCAAAATTTTGATTTATCAAAGACCAATTTTTTTTTAAAAAAATTTAAACTTTTAAAATGGCTTCTTTTAATAATACTTTCTTTGAGGGACAGTCAATTTTGGACCACCAATGTTCAATGATGAATATGCTTTCTGGAAAAATAGGATGAATTTTTTTCTAAAAACCATTGATGCTTGGTGTTATCCCACCTTTTGGTCAAGGCTGGAATATCAACAAATCGGCAAGAAAGAATGGATATCAGGATTGGAGATCGATTGGAAACAAGGCTATTATCAACGTCTACGAAATCTGGCCTAGCTATAATCAAGACGAAATCGATTGGGAATGATAACCAAGGCAGGGAGAGGCTATGTTTCAAATTTCAACCAAACAAGTTCATTTGCTCAAGATAATTGATGGATACTTGCATAAGGATGTTTTCGTTTGAATCGATACGAGTTCGTATCGATCGACGTGTATGCGAAGACGTCGTTCGTATCGGTCGGCATGGATACGAACATGTCGTTTGGTATCGATCAAGAAGAGTGATTTGACATGGGTACGAACACGTCGTTCGTATCCATCGAAGAGAATAATTCGACAAGGATACGAACACACTGTTCGTATCGATTAAGGAGAGGGGTACGATGTGTCTCCCCTCGGTGAATTTGGACTTGGATTGAATAGATGGGCACATGATGGTTTGCTCAACTCGATTATTTCGTATTGATCAGGATGGAGCATAGCAGCACACTTCGAATCGATATTATTCGTATCGGTCAACATGGATTCGAGTTGATAGTTTTCGTACCGGTCAGGATGGAGATGGCAGCATACTTCGAATCGAAGGCTTCATATCAATTCAAATGGATTCGAAGGAAGAACTCGTATCGCTCTTGTTCGTATTGATCCATGGCAATAGCCTAATCCATACGAACAAGGAAGCAGCTGATCTATACGAATTGATGGAAACAAATGGGACGATGCTAAACTATGGACACGAATGAGAATGAAGCATGGATGTAAATGAAGAATGTACATGATTCGAGGATAGAAACGTTCAACGTGACATGGAAAGTGGATCGAGCCTTGAAAATTGAGCCACGTCATCGATGCGCACGTACATGGTGTCGATACGAATAATTATCGATACGAAGCAATTGATGCGAACCAAGAGCACTACATTTCGTATCGATGATATCTCGAGATGAACAAGTCCAAATGCTATGAAATTTTCACAAGAGCATTCATACATGCTAAAGAAGGTTCATGCCAAATTTCAACTCCATTGGAAAAAATCTTGATCGATACGAATTACATTTGTATCAATCACAGATCGAATGGAAACCACCTGGGATCAATCGCGTGGGCCTACCCACATGCCAGATGAAGTCTCTCGAGATTTGAGCGAGATATTTGCAGCCTACGCCTATAAATAACACCTAAGAGCCTAAAGAAAAAGGATCTTTTTGGCTATCCGACTTCCAGACTCTACCGAAAATACCTTTGCACTACAAGGTTGCTGTTGTACTCGAATTTTACCATTGTAATCCAGTGTAATCAACTTAAACCAGCACAGAAAGTCAATAAAAGGTTAACTTTTGAAGTGGACATAGGCAGGAGATAGCCGAACCACTATAAGTCTTCGGTCTCTGTATATTTCTTTCGATTTTAAGTTTATTATTCTTCATTTTTCATCATCTACATTACTTAGATCTGTGACTTGTGATCATATACTGCTAGTTTGTTGTTCATACATTGATGCTTTCATTATATTTGAGGTTTGTGACCAATTTTGGCGCAAACACTTTGGTGCTTCCATTGAGAACAACTAGCACTCGCTATATCGGATTTGGAGTCCAGATTTGAAGGCTTAAGTATTCAGATCTAAAGAGCTATGGCAAGGCAATCAAGTAGAAGACAAAGATCCAAGAGAAGTCAGCATAAAGGAAGCCAGGAGGCATCATCAGGGGCTAATCAGACTTCAGCTTTCATCGACAGAGACGAAATGAAAATGATGATGGGAGCAATGCATGAAGAGTTTCTGAAAAGGCAGGAGGAAATGATGCAGAACTTCCTTAGACAGTTTAGACAAGTTGGAATGGCTGGAGCTTCAGAAGTTCAAACCCACAGAGTTGGAGCAGACCAAACAGGCAATCAAATGGAGCAGCTCAACAAGGCACAACCCCTAATCAGCACAACACTGCTAATCTGGATGGACCCAGGCTCGAGGGCACACTGGCAACGATGGACCAATTCATGGAGAGATTCTAGGTGACATCGCAAGACAATATGCTAGAAGGAATGCAGGAGCACGTGATGTAGAGTATGTACCAAAGTTCCCTTGGGGACTCGGGGGGTAACCCATGACGAACAATGCTGGATTGGCTGAGATTATCAGACGAACTATGCGCGGTGGTTTGACAAACAAATAACCGGAAGGAGTAAATAGGAGTCTGTTTACTCATGACATTAGAATGGCTCAAAATCCACCAGAATTCAAGCTACCTACGCTAGAGGTATACAATGGCAAGGCCAATCCTACTGATCACTTGACGAGGTACGCACGACACATGGAAGTGCTGAGGCCACTGGAGGAAGTTATGGCCTGATGTTTTCCACTATACTTGACGGATATAGCTGTTATGTGGTTTAGACAGCTGGAAGAGGGATCTATTAGGACATGGATAGAATTGGTGGATAGGTTTCTGACGCAGTTTCGACTTCATATTAAAAGACCGAAGAATGAAATGACGCTAACATTGGTAAAGCAAAGGACAAATGAATCGCTAGGAGCTTTTCTAACTCGGTTCAATGTGGTAGTTACTTCAGTGGATCAGCGGGATCCATCAATGGTTTTAATGGCAGCAGTATTCGGAGTCAGAGAGAATTCGGATTTCAAAGTGTCATTGATACAGATCCACCAATGGATCTCAAAGAATTCTTTCACGAAGCTGAGAGATTCCTTCGGCAGGAAGATGCATGTTCGGTTAGGAAATTAAAGGAGGTGAACGATGTTGAGGATAGAGGGCCATCTAGCAGAGGCTCGAATAAAGATAAAGATAAAGGAAAAGGAAAAGGAAGCTGGATGTCGAATCAGGAAAAGCTAGGAAGTGGTGGAAAGAGCCAAAAGTTTCCACTTACACAGGATTGAACAAGACGTAGAAAGGATATTCATGGAGACTCGGAATGGCCTTCTCTACTGAAGGCCTACAAGGAGAGAACCCTCAGAACGCGAAAGGGCATCAAGGAGGCACTATCTTTTTCATGATTTGGATGGACATGATACCAACAGATATAGGCATCTAAAGGACATAATTGAGGAGCATGTGAGGAATGGACAGTTGCGACAATATGTCGAGGCTCGCAATGCGACGGTGGAACAAAAGCAACCACCGTCTACCTCAAACAACGATGGTGCAAGGCCCTGGAATGATGGGCGATTGGTTACCAGTTGACAGGGATGATATGAAATAAGTGACAAACTACAGGCAAACAGCCAAGTCATTTACTCATGTAAGGGGATGGAGATCGCCCCTAGGCATGATCTGAATGATGATAAACCGCGATGTTATGGCTTGTGAAATCTGTTTTTTCTTGTGGTTTGGACATTCGCTTTTTCTGGTTCTGTTTTGAGTTTGGCTTGAACTCCTGATGTTGTTTGTTTTTTGGTTTGGATGATTGTTTTCATGTTTAGATATTGGTTTTGATTTCGGATGTGGATTTTTTGTTTTCCGATTTGATTTGGATTTGGGATTGGATTTTGATTGGATTTTTATCTGGTTTTTGGTAAATGGTCATCGGGTATGGATTATGCCTGGCAACATGTAAGTCTCTTCGTCTGAACGTAGTGAATTGGCTTAGTCAGGTCATCGAGAATGGAATATGCTCGGCAAGGGTCCACAGAGACTGGAATTCAGCCTAGGACTTAGACCATATATTATCGGTTATTATTTTAGGTCGTCGAGCAAGCACTATACTCAACAAGGGTTTTGAGCGACCAGGATTCGGCTTATGACTTAATCCATGGCATTACTCGGCGTTCAAGGACACTGGACCACGGATACCAAGGCATTTCTTGGCATGGGTTGGTGAGTGTCGACTACGCTTGGCAAGAATACAGAGAGGTTATGGATGTGAATATCGAGTATGAACAGCAAAGGATTTGGATATCGACCCAGAGAGGTCCTGGATTAGGTTATTGGTTATTGGATATGGATGGAATATGGACTTCGAATATCGGAATCGGAGCAATTCAAAACACGCCTTCTTGCCACAAGGCATATTTTGCGAGGCAAATGTTATCCCACCTTTTGGTCAAGGCTGGAATATCAACAAATCGGCAAGAAAAAATGGATATCAAGATTGGAGATTGATTGGCTATGATCGACATCTTCAAAATCTGGCCGAGCTCTAATCAAGATGGAATCGATTGGGAATGATGACCAAGGCTGGGAGAGGCTATGTTTCAAATTTCAAACCAAACGGAGTTCATTTGCTAAAGATAATTGATGGATACTTGCACAAGGATGTTTTCGTTTGAATCGATACGAGTTCATATCGATCGAGTGTATGCGAACATGTCGCTCGTAACGATCGGCATGGATATGAACATGTCGTTCGTATCAATCAAGGAGAGTGATTCGGCACAGGTGCGAACACGTTGTTCCTATCCATCGAGGAGAATAATTCGGCAAGGATATGAACATGCCGTCCGTATCAATCAAGGAGAGGGATACGATGTGTCTCGACTCGATGAAATTGGACTTGGACTGAATAGATGGGTGCACGATGGTTTGTTCAACTCGATTGTTTCGTATCGATAAGGATATAGCATAGCAGTACACTTCGAATCGATACTATTAGAATTGGTCAACCTGGATTCGAGTCGATAGTGTTCGTACCGGTCAGGATGGAGATGGCGGCATACTTCGAATCAAAGGTTTCGTATCAATTCAAATGGATATGAAGGCAGAACTCGTACCGGTCTTGTTCGTTCGATCCATGGCAATAGCCTGATCCATACGAACAAGGGAGCAGCTGATGTATATGAATTGATGGACACAGATGGGACCGATGCAAAACTATGGATACAAATGAGCACGAAGCATGGATGCGAACAAAGAATGTGCATGATTCGAGGGAAGAAATGTTCAACACGGCATGGAAAGTGGATCCAGCCTTGAAAATAGAGCCACGTCATCGACGCGCACTTGCATCGTGTCGATACGAACAATTATCGATACGAGACGATCGATGCGAACCAAAAGCTCTACATTTCGCATCGATCATATCTCGAAATGTACAAGTCCAAATGCTATGAAATATTCACAAGAGCTTACGTACAAGCTAAATAAGGTTCATGCCAAATTTCAACTCCATTAGACAATATCTTCATCGATACAAATTATGTTCGTATCGATCAAAGATTGAGTCGAAATCTCCTGGGATCGATCGCGTAGGCCCACCCACATGCCAGATGAAGTCTTCGAAGATTTGAGCCAGATATTTGCAGCCTAAACCTCTAAATAGCACCTCAGAGCCTACAGAAAATGATCTTTTTGGCTATCCGACATCCAGACTCTGTCGAAGACACCTTTGCACTACAAGGTTACTGTTGTACTCGAATTTTACAATTGTAATCCGCTGTAATCGGCTATAACCAGCAAGGAAAGTCAATAAAAGATTAACCTTTGAAGTGGACGTACGCATGAGATAGCCGAACCGCTATAAATCTTGTGTCTCTGCATATTTCTTTCATTTTTAAATTTATTATTCTTCATTTTTCATCCTCTACATTACTTAAATCTATGATATGTGATCATATACTGCTAATTTGTGTTCATGCATTGGTGCTTTCACGATATTTGGGGTTTGTGACCGATTTTGGAGCAAACACTTGGAATATTGTTGAGATAGGTTATAGGACACCAACTATAATAGTAGATAATCAGGAAATAGATAAACCAATGGATCAATGAAAAGATCTTGAAAATAGACTATAGAATGATAATGCTAAAGCCATGAATTATATTATTTGTTCCTTAGATCAAGTCGAATTTAATCATGTCTCACATTGTCTAACTGCACAGGAAATATGGCACACAGTCAAAGTGACTTATGAAGGAATGTCTCAAGTCAAAGAATCTCGCCTTGCCATGCTTAGTAGCAAACACGAGAATTTCACAATGGCCAAGGAAGAAAATGTCAAAGAGATGTACATATGACTTTCCAATATCGTATACAAATAAAAAGCTCTCAGAAACCATACATAGAATTGGAAATAGACCGAAAAATTCTCAGAGTCCTTCCATGGAATTTTGAAGCAAAAGTTACTGTCATTCAAGAATCAAAAGATTTGAAACAGATCAAAGTTGAAGAACTCATCGAAAATCTCACCACTTACAAGCTAGAAATGAAATTCAAGGAAGAACATGAAGGAGGTCATACTCAAAAGAAATCAATAGCTCTTAAAGGAACAACAGAAAGTGATGATGGTGACAATGATGGAGCAGCTGAGCTGGCACATTAATAAAGAAATTCAAAAGGTGGAACTGTAGATATGGAAATCCAGCTCTAAATCAACAATTGAAAAGCATAATAGCCAAAGCACTAGACAACTCAGACGAGCAAGAGATCATTTGCCACAGGTGCAATAAACCTAGTCACATCAAGCCCAATTGTCCTCGAAATAGATTCAGTCATGGAAAGAAACAGAAAAGGAGAAGTTTTGCAGCCACTTGAGATGAAACGGATAAAGATGATAAAAGCACTGACAGTGAGAGCGGAAAAGCAAATCTGTGCCTTCGAGGTGATATAACTGGCAGTGATGATGACAAGCCAAGCGAGGTATCAAAACTTACTCAGAATTGCTTATATATTTTCATGAAGTAAATGGCTGTTTCGAAAGACTTAGGGGGAAATATGCTAATATTGAATCATAAACAGATACTTTGATAGATTTAAATAAACAACTTGATCAATTGGTTAAAACCTATCAAACCAAAAATCCTAAGTGTAACAAGTGTCCATCATTTGAAGAAGAGATTAAAAAATCAGAAATTAAAATTAAATCGCTTGAAAATGAAATTCTGGTTTTGAAAGAAAGTGAAAACACTAGAAGAGAAAATTCTATTAAAAAGTGCACATAATTATTAAATGAAAATGGATCTCTCAAAACACAAGTCTAACAACCGTCTACGACTTTAGGAAAATTTTCAAAAAGTGAATGATCGTTAAATATGCTATTAGGAAACAAACCGTTAATGCGATTAGACAAGGACTTGGATATAATCAAACTGAACATGTTAGAAATGAAATTAATCTAGTCAATTCAAAACGCATGATATGTGGAAAAACTGGACATAATCATAATATTTGCTGGTATAGACCCAAACATAAGAAAACTATTCTAACTTGGGTTCCAAAAGTCACGAATACAAAATTCCTCAAAGTCAAACAAATCTGCATGCCGAAAGGAACATATATATAGTTTTGAGTCTACACAATTATATTTTTCAAAATTTTTTTCCACTAACAACCATGGGCTTATAAAAAAAAATAGGTCGCTAAAATCTTCTCTCGTGTAGGTATGGTGGCAGGCTAAGGAACAACAACAGTGTTATCTGGACTCTGGCTATTCTAGGCATACAACAGGCGACAAATCAAAGTTTCTTAGCCTAGTATTAAGGTGGCAGAATCAAAATGGGCAAAAATGAAATATTATCGGTAAAGGTAAAATAGGTAACGGTATATTCATCTTGAATCATTTATTAAATGTGAAAATCTGCACCATAATCTGAATTAAATCAGCCAGTTATGTGATAAGGAAATAAATATTGATTTGATTTTGACTTTTTCGAAATTGTTAGCCAATTATCTTTTTATGCCGAGAACACTACATGTATCTCTAGAGTCTTCAAACTACTTCATATAGATTTGTTTCAATTAATGATGGTGTTTTATTGATTGATGATTACTCTCGGTACACGTGAATATATTTGGTTATCCTACGGCTTCTAGATCTGACACTATGTTCACTGTTTCTTTATTTACACGGTTTCGATTCAAATTCAAGAGAATTTCATTTAAAAGCTGTTAAAAATGATTTTGAGTTATTTTGTTACACACTTCACGGTCTGGTCTATAACATCCAACTAATGATAATCTTGAGTCAAAGGAAAATTCAAATGCAGATTACACTAGCAATCAAGTTAATAGAAAAATTAATAATAGGACGAGCTTTATGAAGAGACATTCATTAGTTACGTCACGTTTTCAAAGAAAATATCAGCATATTTTCATTTCAATTGAATTTCAATTAGCAGACCTTTTTCTTATAAAACCTCTTCTAAAAAATCATTTTTTGTTGACCTTGTTTCAGATTAGTCATTTTTGAAAATTTGATTTAATAATTGTTTTTGGATTTGATCTTTAATGATTACATTAACTAATCTGACTCCCTACAGATTATCGAAAATATAAATAGTGATTGAAAAAGTGATGAGTGTTGATATTGATCATATATTATAACTTGAGATGGTATATTTATTAAATTTCTTTAGAAATTTAAACAAGAGTTATAAAAAAAATTGTTGGTAAAAATTCCATGACCGCTTCTATTTCTATCATATTTCTAATGACCATCACTCCTCAAAATCCAATATTATATGTCGATATGTGGTATTTGAAACAGGAAATTATTTGTTTTTCATTTTAATATATTTTTAGCAATAAAAACATCCAAAGTATTCACTCTCATTTAAGGTCCTCACGGTTATGCAAGGGTGAATTACTTAGAATTTTTTATTATGTGCTTTCATGCTCATTTAAAAGTCCTCACGATTAGGAACACATATCAAAATTGATTATTAAATAGTCAAGTTGATTCTAATCTCATTTAAAAGTCCTCATGGTTATGTGTGGTTAGAAGATGCTTGAAATTTTTTTAAAAAAATTTGGGAATACTACCAATCTCATTTAAAGTCCTAACGGTTATGCATGGTTAGTAGATATTCAAATTTTTGATATAAATGTACCACATATAGACACAGTTATATGGTTTTGCATCATCCTTATCATTATAACGTGGAATATGCACCAAATAGAGTATTTATGATTTTTGTGTGATCTTTTATTGAAATTTAATATTTATACTCGATTGGGTGTTAATATTGTATTAATGTCCATCACTTTATCTCTTATTTTTCTAACACTATTACTCTTTTGCTGATAATAAAAGGGGGTGAGAAAAGTTAATATTTTGGCAAGTAAAGGTCAAATATTTTATTTTGTATTTTCTATTTGCATCTTGGCTCCTTTGCATATTTTTATTTATTTTCATGCATATATGAAGGGGGAGCTTTGTTGTAGAGATGGAGCATTTAAATAGGGGGAGCAAATAGAATGATTAAATACATTTAACAAATTCAAAATCTT
This sequence comes from Allium cepa, assembly GCA_030765085.1. Lineage (NCBI taxonomy): Eukaryota > Viridiplantae > Streptophyta > Magnoliopsida > Asparagales > Amaryllidaceae > Allium > Allium cepa. Next base: position 991,347,991 of record CM060945.1, on the reverse strand, counting down.
AAATATATGTTTGTTATCATCAAAAGAGGGAGATTATTCAATATGCAAGTATATGATTTTTGTTTGATGATAATAAACATATATATATGTATATATTAATTTAAATGTATTTGTTGATGTACTATTTTATTTTTCATATATTTAAATAAATATTTGCTGAATAAAATAAATAACTCAGAATTTAAATTCAAACAAATATTTTATTAACATATATCTTATCACAATTTTGACTAGTACAAATTTGTGCTCTCACTATATATATATATATATATATATATATATATATATATATATATATATATATATATATATATATATACACATACAATTTTTGATTACGATACAGTTTCGATTACATCATAATTTTTAATTTACATTTACGCATCACTACATATAACTCATTCACTCGTATTTTATTTTCGACTTTACTCCAGCCTGAATCCAGCATCTGAGTTATCTGCATAATGAACACCGACGTAGTAAAATTGAAAAATAAATATTTTTCTCCAGTGTAAAATAAAATGTGTTTTGAAAATATTATTTTCCTCGGTTATTTGGGTTGTTCATCATCATTTAAATTTGAATTCATCATACATGAACAGCTTGTGACATGCACAGTGTATCACTGTACATGCCACAAGGACGTGCACACCAATATATACTTGATAAAACTACAGGAACATGTGAGCACAAGGTCAAACCCAAGCTCTAAGCTGGATTCAACATAGGTGCAAATGCACACATGAACAAATCAAGCATAAATGGGATAGGACACATGTAATACACAAAGGCAAACACTACATATACACACACACAGATATATATATATATATATATATATATATATATATATATGCACATATATATGTATACACATATATGAGTCTATATGCATGGGTCAGACTGCCTCGACTAATAATTTCAGTGATTACACATGAATGCAAGTTCTCAAGCAACACAGCCTCGACATTCAAATGGGTCAACTCAAAAGGCAAATGAATAGTACATATGACTCAAACCAGAACCAAGGCCGATGATTCAATGTATACAACAGCAGTTCTAACCAAATAATAAGGTTCAACTCAATCAATCAAGCTTCAAAAGGTACCAGACTTGAGCTAGCATATCAGGCATATGGACACGTGCTTGATGCAATTCGAAAACTTTACAAGATCAAACCGAATTAGTCAAAAGTGTATATGAACAACCATAAAATGTGTGACGCCCCACCTCTATACCCACGCTAGCCAAGAACACTACGGTGTAATGCTGTCAACTAGCACGGAGAATAAGGCTGTTGAGGAGCGGCCATCAATAGTTGGCCTTACACTAGTATTGGTTATCTCGATGGGAGTGATATAAATATATATATTCTTTCATTTTTCATCTCTGATTTATTTTCTCCCATCGACATACCCCAATTCCAGTATAAAACGAACTACGATGGTTCGTAATAGTTTAGAACAGTAAATATAAAATAACAACACAGATAATATAAATGCGGAACACAGATGGAACAGAAAGTCTCATATATACAATAACTGATGTCAGTTACAATACATTTGACACGGTACATATGATACAACTACAACAGTCGACTCAGGAAGTTACATATACAAGTACAATAACGTATTTAATATACATGAACACATATCTTCCAATACAATTTTACAGACTACTACAAATAACGACGACTACTCCAAAAGATATGAAAGAACTTCATAGCTCTAGCAGCAACCCAAAGCAGAATATCTACAACCTGTAAATACTCGGTCTGACCCGAGTATTAAATTCAAAAGAAAATAATACTCGGGTCAGTCTAATTCAAACTCAGTTATTAGTGCACAGAAGCAATAATAATTAAATAATGAATAGACGACAGTAATTAAACCAAATCAGAATGCAATTCAGAATATCGAATTGAAATGAACAAACAGTTCAAACCATTGAAATATCCATTAAAATATTAATTCAAGTAGGGCTGCAGTACACGCACGCGTGCACTGCCTCGCCACTACGGAATATGGAATACGCAAAAAGATCCATAAGTCAAAACAAAAAGAATATCATACACGCCATACCGTGTGGCTGCAGTTCACGCTTGCGTGCACTGCCTTGCCACTACAGTGACGATGTACCCAATGAAAATTCACAAGCAAACACAAGATCAAACCCGAGTTACCGGATTCAACTCAAGTGTAGTCAGAAAACAATCCATTCGCAACACTGTAATGCAAAACAACAAGGGCAACTGCAGGAAAAACTGCAGCCACCACAAGATCATACATGAACAAGACAGCATGTCTCGAAGGACAACCACAAAAAGAGGTACCCGGGTGATGTGCAAATGAATGCAACAGTGGACTGAAAAAGTGTCGTGATATGCACAATGCACCGCAACGACATAGCAACTACATGAAGACAACAGAAAATGATCAATCAAACATCTGGAACCAAAAAGTCAACTCAACTCAAATGCCAAGCACAAGGGCCCGCATGGAAGTTACGCCGCGACAGATCAGAGAAGTGCTGCAGTGTGCACATCACTGTGAACAAGTGGTGGTACAAACTACAAGAGTAGAGTGAATGTGAGAGTACCAAAGGTATGGCACCACATCACATAAACAAATGGATACAACTAACCAAATGCAAATGAATACAAAGCATCAAGGCGATGTATCAGATATGAGAATAAAGGCAGTAGTACATCACAATTCAACTACACTGCAGTTCAAAGTGAAAGTGATGCGACACAAGATAAATCAGATCAGGCAGCAACTCCAGATGGATATCAATAGTACAGACTCAAATGTACAACTCGAAGCAATACTCAGAGTACGACTTACAAGTTCATACGTACAACAAACACAAAGCCTATGAAGACTACGGACCGAACCAATATATGCAGAGTCAATATGATCAAGAGCAACAGGCATACGTGTATGCAGTGACCAAGGAACTACAGAATGAGGCTGGACATTTCATATATACAAATGACCACAAAGACTTCAAAGTGATATATATATATATACGTGCAACACAACAGCAGGTCGAAAATGCTCAGGAAGGAGTACAAAATGACTAGAGTCGAAACAACACACAATACGATGAGCTCGATCACAAGAAAACTCACATCCAGAGTGAACAACATAATGCACAAATCAAAACCCGAGCTTATAGAGGGCTCAGTGCCAAAGCCGATCAATTCAAACAAGAAAAATGGAACAAAGTAGAGACTGTCATCAAAATTAGTTCAACAATAAGCTACTGTGAACTGAAGTGAAGGCATGAATCCAAATCAGACACATTACATCAGATTACAGTGGACAAATGAAGCATCTGTGTAAATGTATGTAGCAAGTTCAAGCTACAAATCAATACAACGTATAGACATTCATATCTATGTCAATTGAAACAGTAGCAGCATAAGCAAGTGGCACAGCACGTTCAAAAACAGAGGGGATTTCAAGTCATCTAGGAATCGCAACTCTTAATCTATGTCGTTTTAAATAAGAGACAGTTTTGAACTAAATTCCAAGTCATGACCAGAGGGGAAATACCAGTGAACTAGGCTCAAATGTGCAAGTAAATAAGGATGCAATACAGCCAAAACAAGCACATGGCAATTCAGCAAGGCACATCAACATATTCCAGTAAAGTCAAACCGAAATCATCAACCTCAAAACACAAAATCAACTAAGCATCAGTGAATCACCCGAAGATAGCAAGTTCGAGCAAATAAAGTCAAGTAGCATAGTAAATCGATGTCCAAAACCAAACGAACCAAAAGAAAAAAACACATCGAAAATCACAGATGTCGAAAGCGAGTAGAAGAAGATGTGAGTGAGAACGTTCACTCACCTTTGCCAAGAATTGGAGCAGCCGCGCGCACACAAGAACGAACGAGGAAGAGCGAAGCCCTAATTTGGAGCAGCGGAACAAACACGAGACGATGCCGCCATTTACTTTCTTATTTGCTTTAGGGTTCGGTTTCGAAAATGAAAAGAGAAATGGGGGAAACGGGTTATTAACCCTTAATAAAATCACGGCAACAAAGAAATGGGCCGATCGATTTTTAAAGCCCAATAAAGAAATGGACCACTAATTATTTTCAAAGCCCGTCAATCTCATTAACAATTTATAAAATAATTTCAACTCAATTTAATTACTTCAATTGGCAAATAAGCAACAGTATTTATCGTTTAAAAGTCGATTATCAATCGATGCAAATACCGGGTTGTTACAGACTCCCCTCCTTAAAGAAATTGCGTCCTCGCAATCTTAAGGAATAAATGGACAAAAGGTAACAACCATAAGAGCATGAAAGAGTAAGCTTGAACGTGTTTGCTCGATGAATTTTATGAATCCCAAAGTGAAATCCATAGGATTTGAGAACCACTGAGCTTTCATGAGAAAAACATCTTTACTTCGAGGGTGCTGAACCTCCGAAGCAATGATGTGAATAGAAGGTTGCTCAAGAATAAGGATCGGAAATCCCTAAGGCATTTCCGTAATTGGATGACGTAGGAAACGTCATGAATAGCAGAAAATTGAGCCGGTACACTGGCGTAGTACAATATAAACGCCAAAGAAATCTTTTAATTTCATAAAGGAAATTCACAAATTATCAACAAAATCTAATTATCAATAGATAATTCAGAAATCTCAAATTACAAATATTCGATTATCAAAAACGATAATCAAATCAACAAGTATTCGATTATCAAAATCGAAAATCAATCTTAAATCACAAATATTTAATTATCACAAACGACAATTAAATCTCAAATATCTAATTATCAATAGATAATTAGAAACAATAAATATCTGATTATCAAAAACGATAAATCAGAAATCACGAATCAACGATTATTTAATTATCACAATTGATAATCAAATCACAAATATCTAATTATCACAAACGATAATTAGATCTCAAATATCTGATTATCACAAGCGATAATCAGAAACAATAAATATCTGATTATCAAAAACGATAAATCAGAAATCATAAACATCCAATTATCAAAACGATAATCAGAAATTACCACAACGGTAATCAAATTTCAAATTACAAAATTTTCAATTAACGAGTCAGAAATTAACCGAAATAGCAAACGCACATGACTCATAACCACGAGTTTTACTAAATCGTTTAATTCACTTCATCGTTTCCTTGAAAGTGTTAAATTGTGTATTTTAAATAAATAACATTTTACGTTCTCAAACGGACAAGTCCGGAATTAAGCGAATCAGTAAAAGAAAGGGGTCATAGTCCTCGATTTTTCTGAAACGTTTAATTCGCTTCCTCATTCTTTTGAAAGCGCAAATCGTAAAGATTTTGAAAACAATTTTGATTTATATTTTGAAATATTTTGAAGAATAACAAATTTTTAAAACACGTGATTAAAATAGCAATGTCAGTAGCAACTTCGACATACGTCAAAATTTCATCGAAATAATTGGCATCAAAATATAATACCAATGAATTTTCGTTCATCAAAAAGGTCACAAGAATCTTCTCAAAGATAGAAAGGGATATCATACCCTAAACTTGTATTCATAACAAGTCAATAACACACGAATTCACCAATGCACAAGAATTGATAAAACTTATCAATAGAAATCACGAAAATTGGTGAAGCACAAATTCTAGAAATCCTCACAAGAAATCCAGAAAACACAAGCTAAGAGTATGAGAACTCGAACGCGAGTATGAAAACTCGAACCGGAGTATGAAAACTCGAACGCGAGTATGAAAACTCGAACCGGAGTATGAAAATTCGAACAGAGTATGAAAACTCAAACGGAGTATGAAAACTCAAACGGAGTATGAAAACTCGAACAGAGTATGAAAACTCAAACGGAGTATGAAAACTCAAACAGAGTATGAAAACTCAAACGGAGTATGAAAACTCGAACAGAGTATGAAAACTCAAACGGAGTATGAAAACTCAAAAAGAGTATGAAAACTCAAACGGAGTATGAAAACTCGAACAGAGTATGAAAACTCAAACGGAGTATGAAAACTCGAACAGAGTATGAAAACTCAAACGGAGTATGAAAACTCGAACAGAGTATGAAAACTCAAACGGAGTATGAAAACTCGAACAGAGTATGAAAACTCAAACGGAGTATGAAAACTCGAACTGAGTATGAAAACTCAAAGGAGAGTATGGAAACTCACCAACACGCGAGCATGAAAATTCATCAACACATGTAACGCATAACGAGAACGGGAGCACGAAAACTCACCTACATGCGAGCATGAAAACTCACCAACACGTGCAATGCAAAGCGAGAACGGGAGCACAGAATCTCACCTACACGTGAGCATGAAAATCACCAACACGGGCAACGCAAAGAGAGAACGGGAGCACGGAATCTCACCTACACGCGAGCATGAAAAATCATCAACACGTGCAACGCAAAGCGAGAACGGGAGCACGGAATCTCACCTACCCGCGAGCATGAAAAATCATCAACACGTGCAACGCAAAGCGAGAACGGGAGCATGGAATCTCACCTACACGTGAGCATGAAAATCACCAACACGGGCAACGCAAAGCGAGAACGGGAGCACGGAATCTCACCTACACGCGAGCATGAAAAATCATCAACACGTGCAACGCAAAGCGAGAACGGGAGCACGGAATCTCACCTACCCGCGAGCATGAAAAATCATCAACACGTGCAACGCATAACGAGACGCTATCTCATGGTTGCAAGCCATTAATTTTGACACACGAATGGCCCGAAGACCGTGGGGCGCTACCCCACATGTGTGAGTCGAAATCACACAGATTGAGGTCCAGACTAACCAAAAAATCAAAAGAGGTATGTGTGAGTGGAATCACACAAGTGGTGTCTAGTCTAACCTCACAATCAAAAGAAAAGTATGTGTGAATGAAATCACACAAGTGGTGTCTAGACAATCCTCAAAGCCAAAGAGATATGTGTGAGACGAAATCACACCGATGAGGCCTAGTCTAACCGTAAAAATGATCGTCATGATCAACGAGAAGTGTCAATTACACTAAGCATGTGTGAATGGAATCACACAGATTGAGGTCAAGACTAACCGAAAAGCAGAAAGGTATGTGTGAATGGAATCACACAAGTGGTGTCTAGTCTAACCTCGCAAATAAAAAGACATAGCACAATTGCTAGTCTAATTCATAAAGCGATCGTCAAGATCAACGAGAAGTGTCACATACACTAAGCTAGTAAATATAAAAGTTTAGCTTCATGTCCCATAACCACTTGCTTAACTTAAATATTTACGAACAAACTGTAAATCTTCACTAATAAAATTTGTCACAAGAGATTCAATCGAATAAGTCCAAGAATTAACCGGCGAAGTAAACGCAAGCGTTATATACCACTTGTTTTACTAAGTCGTTTAATTAGATTTCTCATACGAGTGAGGTAAAGGTTAGTATATACTCATAGATTGGAAAACGGTTTAGAAAAAGAGTTTTGTAGTAAAATAGTTTTGAAATCGTTTGGAGAAAAGGGTTTTGATATTTACTACTAGTATAGAAAACCTTTATATTTTTTTTTTTAAAATGACAAATCACAAAAATGATTGTAGGAACAATCAAGCACAAGAATTCACATACAAAGATGTGAATAGAATCCAAAGAAATCGATACTGTATCCATCAAAAAGAATGTTCACAAAAATCCCGAAGAAAATATTGTCAAAGTTGCTAATAAATGGTAGCAACAAATCGGGGAATTAACAAGAATCGATTAAATTTGGAAAAACAAAGCAGAACGAGCATAAATGCATAAATGACTTCAACGAAAATGAAAATCAAGTCAATGCCGAAGTCAACAAGTAATGGCCATAATAGAGTACAAAACGATTCAACATCATCAACAAAGAATTCAACGGCAAACAAAGTCAGAGTCTTGGAAATCAAGAAATTAGAAATTTTTCAAAAATAAAGTGACCGAAGTCGAATGGAAATCAAGCCGAGGAAAACATATAATATCAAGTTCAGAATCGCTGAGATTCGAACAAAATCAATCATCGGCTAAATCAAATCAAAGCCGAAAACACAAGAATTCAAAAATCAAATGCATATGAATAAGCGTTAGGAATTCATACCTAACAATCAAAGACAATCATATGCAAATATGAGAAATAAAACGTCGACAAATAGTTGTAACACATGTACTATCTAAGTTATGTTTTATATTTGTTCTAAACCCCAGGCTCTGATACCAAGCTGTGACGCCCCACCTCTATACCCACGCTAGCCAAGAACACTACGGTGTAATGCTGTCAACTAGCACGGAGAATAAGGCTGTTGAGGAGCGGCCATCAATAGTTGGCCTTACACTAGTATTGGTTATCTCGATGGGAGTGATATAAATATATATATTCTTTCATTTTTCATCTCTGATTTATTTTCTCCCATCGACATACCCCAATTCCAGTATAAAACGAACTACGATGGTTCGTAATAGTTTAGAACAGTAAATATAAAATAACAACACAGATAATATAAATGCGGAACACAGATGGAACAGAAAGTCTCATATATACAATAACTGATGTCAGTTACAATACATTTGACACGGTACATATGATACAACTACAACAGTCGACTCAGGAAGTTACATATACAAGTACATTAACGTATTTAATATACATGAACACATATCTTCCAATACAATTTTACAGACTACTACAAATAACGACGACTACTCCAAAAGATATGAAAGAACTTCATAGCTCTAGCAGCAACCCAAAGCAGAATATCTACAACCTGTAAATACTCGGTCTGACCCGAGTATTAAATTCAAAAGAAAATAATACTCGGGTCAGTCTAATTCAAACTCAGTTATTAGTGCACAGAAGCAATAATAATTAAATAATGAATAGACGACAGTAATTAAACCAAATCAGAATGCAATTCAGAATATCGAATTGAAATGAACAAACAGTTCAAACCATTGAAATATCCATTAAAATATTAATTCAAGTATGGCTGCAGTACACGCACGCGTGCACTGCCTCGCCACTACGGAATATGGAATACGCAAAAAGATCCATAAGTCAAAACAAAAAGAATATCATACACACCATACCGTGTGGCTGCAGTTCACGCTTGCGTGCACTGCCTTGCCACTACAGTGACGATGTACCCAATGAAAATTCACAAGCAAACACGAGATCAAACCCGAGTTACCGGATTCAACTCAAGTGTAGTCAGAAAACATTCCATTCACAACACTGTAATGCAAAACAACAAGGGCAACTGCAGGAAAAACTGCAGCCACCACAAGATCATACGTGAACAAGACAGCATGTCTCGAAGGACAACCACAAAAAGAGGTACCCGGGTGATGTGCAAATGAATGCAACAGTGGACTGAAAAAGTGTCGTGATATGCACAATGCACCGCAACGACATAGCAACTACATGAAGACAACAGAAAATGATCAATCAAACATCTGGAACCAAAAAGTCAACTCAACTCAAATGCCAAGCACAAGGGCCCGCATGGAAGTTACGCCGCGACAGATCAGAGAAGTGCTGCAGTGTGCACATCACTGTGAACAAGTGGTGGTACAAACCACAAGAGTAGAGTGAATGTGAGAGTACCAAAGGTATGGCACCACATTACATAAACAAATGGATACAACTAACCAAATGCAAATGAATACAAAGCATCAAGGCGATGTATCAGATATGAGAATAAAGGCAGTAGTACATCACAATTCAACTACACTGCAGTTCAAAGTGAAAGTGATGCGACACAAGATAAATCAGATCAGGCAGCAACTCCAGATGGATATCAATAGTACAGACTCAAATGTACAACTCGAAGCAATACTCAGAGTACGACTTACAAGTTCATACGTACAACAAACACAAAGCCTATGAAGACTACGGACCGAACCAATATATGCAGAGTCAATATGATCAAGAGCAACAGGCATACGTGTATGCAGTGACCAAGGAACTACAGAATGAGGTTGGACATTTCATATATACAAATGACCACAAAGACTTCAAAGTGATATATATATATACGTGCAACACAACAGCAGGTCGAAAATGCTCAGGAAGGAGTACAAAATGACTAGAGTCGAAACAACACACAATACGATGAGCTCGATCACAAGAAAACTCACATCCAGAGTGAACAACATAATGCACAAATCAAAACCCGAGCTTATAGAGGGCTCAGTGCCAAAGCCGATCAATTCAAACAAGAAAAATGGAACAAAGTAGAGACTGTCATCAAAATTAGTTCAACAATAAGCTACTGTGAACTGAAGTGAAGGCATTAATCCAAATCAGACACATTACATCAGATTACAGTGGACAAATGAAGCATCTGTGTAAATGTATGTAGCAAGTTCAAGCTACAAATCAATACAACGTATAGACATTCATATCTATGTCAATTGAAACAGTAGCAGCATAAGCAAGTGGCACAGCACGTTCAAAAACAGAGGGGATTTCAAGTCATCTAGGAATCGCAACTCTTAATCTATGTCGTTTTAAATAAGAGACAGTTTTGAACTAAATTCCAAGTCATGACCAGAGGGGAAATACCAGTGAACTAGGCTCAAATGTGCAAGTAAATAAGGATGCAATACAGCCAAAACAAGCACATGGCAATTCAGCAAGGCACATCAACATATTCCAGTAAAGTCAAACCGAAATCATCAACCTCAAAACACAAAATCAACTAAGCATCAGTGAATCACCCGAAGATAGCAAGTTCGAGCAAATAAAGTCAAGTAGCATAGTAAATCGATGTCCAAAACCAAACGAACCAAAAGAAAAAAACACATCGAAAATCACAGATGTCGAAAGCGAGTAGAAGAAGATGTGAGTGAGAACGTTCACTCACCTTTGCCAAGAATTGGAGCAGCCGCGCGCACACAAGAACGAACGAGGAAGAGCGAAGCCCTAATTTGGAGCAGCGGAACAAACACGAGACGATGCCGCCATTTACTTTCTTATTTGCTTTAGGGTTCGGTTTCGAAAATGAAAAGAGAAATGGGGGAAACGGGTTATTAACCCTTAATAAAATCACGGCAACAAAGAAATGGGCCGATCGATTTTTAAAGCCCAATAAAGAAATGGACCACTAATTATTTTCAAAGCCCGTCAATCTCATTAACAATTTATAAAATAATTTCAACTCAATTTAATTACTTCAATTGGCAAATAAGCAACAGTATTTATCGTTTAAAAGTCGATTATCAATCGATGCAAATACCGGGTTGTTACAAAATGGTACAAGTAGAGACTGCACAGTCAAGTTCGAATACTACTCCACATACATAAGAAACATACAAATTCATTGCATTGGCACAAAAGAAATGCAACATGAAGATGGAGTGAGTGGATGAATACATATGCATCAGGTCGCAAATGCCGCAGTGACTTCAACATCAAACCAGACAAGTTGATATGCAGACAGTAACACAAATGCTTTTCAGACTTCATATATACATATGTTTGCACATATATACGCAGTCAGACTTACCAGACAAACAAGTACAAGTACACAAGTGAAACTAGTAACATGAATAAAATGAACAAAGACTCATCATCAACATGCACTTATATACATATGACTCAAAGCAATGCAACCTGAACCAGATTACAAGACCAATGAACAAGAACCAAGTACAATTGAGGTATATTCAAATGCATCGAACCATATAGCAGTGACAATCAGACTACAATTACAAGCCACAACCACCAATGACCAGAGGCTTTTTTTACTGAAGTGTAGACCAACCAAGAGAAAACAAGAATAATAAACAACAATGTCTGGACTAAATGCATATGAACTCATGTGGACATTGCAACTCAAGGAACAAGTCCATCATGCTATAGCAAATGAAAAATCAAAATATCATCAGATTTCAAAATGGATACAACAAAGAATATAAAAGTACAGACCAACAGTGAGACAAAGTGAACAGGTCAATCAACCAAAGTGCAGTCAACAAGTTTAAATACCATAATCGAAGCTAGCAAAAAATTGATACAAATAAAGTAAAGTAGCAATTTCGAACAATGATAGAGGTAGCAGTTTCAAAGTAACCAAAGTCAACAGAGGATCAAAACCAGTTCGAATAAGAATCGAATAATGTCGTGGGGGATTTCAAACCAAAGTCAAATTCAAATACCAAAAATTCAAGGACCAAATTAGAAATCAAAACCGTGGTAATCAACCAAACTTATGAAGCTGTGGTGACCAAGCAACCATAGCAAAGAAATATTCGGAATTGAACGAATCTAAATAAATCTCAAACATCCAAGCAAAATCAAACGGCCGAGCCAAAAAGTAATAGAAGAATTCAAACATATATTCAAATGATAATTAAGGGAATTAAACCCTATCATCATCGTCATTACAAAGAGCATTGAGTTCAAGGAAATTAGCCAGTAAAGCAAAGAGCATAAAATCAAATACCAATTCATAACGAACTCGACGAATTGAAGCTACCATGTGCAAATCAAAGTGAGTCAATTGCCGAAGCAAATCAAAGCAATAGCCATTGTAATCGACAAACAATCAGTCGGCATGTTTAATTTATCCAAAGCCCTAGTTTTCGTAAATAGGAACGAACAAATAGAAAGCAGCCATTTTTCTCTCAAAGGATAGGGCCAAAGAAATAAACGAAGAAAAGGGGGAAATACTTTTACACTGCTTCTTTTTACTTTGGGCCGGATTAATTAGCTTTGGGCTTACTTTATTTAAAAATTAGGGTTTTGTTTTTAAATTGTTTTTGAATTTTTATTTTCTCTTTTATACTTTTGTAAATTATAGTCATGTAACTAGAGGACGAACTACGTTGGTGAAGTTCGAGAATTTGCAACTCAATGGCTGAGTCGTGGTAGGAATTTGAGCGTAGAGCTAGGTCAGTCGATAGCGGGTGTCGTGAGTTTACGTGTGTAAGCGTCTGGCTACTTAATTTTTAGTAGAAACCTTGGGGGCAGCATGTAGGCAAGGTTTCGCGGAAGCTTGGTAAATTTGTGTAGTTCTATTTATGGTTTTATTATTCTGTTATTATTTGTACTTCTATTATTCTGCTATATCTGTGTTGAAATTATTTTATATCCTTGTGCATTGAATTTTTATAATTGATAGTATCACTATATTCACCCTCCGTCTAGGGTGAAATAGATCCTGCAAGCATATCATCATCCAAATTATCATACAAATGGTTTTAATCTTTAATCCAAAAACAAACAATTATATAACAAAATAGAGATGATTGAAATTATTATTCACCTTAATTATAATAAAGAATTTGAGATTCGTTGAAGATTAATTTCCCCTAGCTTTAATCCTTAGCATGATTTGAATTTCACTTCTTTTTCTTCTTTAGCAATACCTGGCTCCTCTATAATTTGCATTTGATTATTTTTGTGAAAATGAAAAAAATGAACGTAAATGGAAGCTATACCTATGAATCATAAGGGTTCCTAATATGCCCATGTTTTAGTTAATAACATAAAAGCCATTTTATGCCCATTTTATTAATTAAACATGACCCTATATTGATTTATTCAAATCTCAATCTCCTTATCATTCTAATTCTTACATTATTCTATTCAATTTATCTAATTAAATCTCCTAATTAATGTTATCAAAAACTTAGGGTGTTATATTTACATGATCTCCGTTAGCCTCTGTACCTTTCCATTCATAAAATATGATAATAAGTGCCCACAGTGACATCTTCCTCAATAATAGCCCAAAAATATGTCCTTCGGATCACATAGAATCTCATATCATTCCTAAGATGTAAGGCTCATGAGGCTACGCTCCACAAAGCTATGCTTTTCTTTTCGCATAGCCATGCCTTGATAATCACAGGTTCCACTTTGAATGCCGCATTGTCATTCCTTCAATCACTATTGGCTTTCACGAACATACAAACTCTAAGCTCATACGTCTCAGAGAAGGATGTTGAGCTAAGAAAAGTTACCTTCTCTGCTACCAAACATATGTACATTTGTATAAGTCAATGTTATGATCTTATAAATGCAACGCCGGACATTCATCCATATAAGTTCGTTCTGGGACTGAACGAAACCGAAGGCACTCCTCTACCACATCCCATTGGAAGTTGTCCCTAAGATTAGTAACAATTAGTTCTTGTAATCGATGACTTTCATAACATAGACTACTGCCACCATAAATATATGATATGGTAAATTTTACCCCAAGGGACTAGTCGCAAGCAGCCCTTCACAAGAAGATCCCCGTCTTTAAAAATCATCATCATCGTGTCTTTACTTCCAAACATATACATTGGTTCGAAGTGTTTTTTGGATAGGAGTTACCCAAATCCGACCCCGGTTCCTCCGAACCAATCATCGACCAAAAGGATATGAAGTTCATATGTGATTATCAATCATCATTCAGTTTAATTCAACTTTTTATTCATTCATAGATATCTCTTAGAGATATATTCATTGAAATATATTTTTATCTTTTTCATAGTATATGTCATCATTAAGCCTTATTTATCAAATCCTTTTGGTTAATTTAAACCTTTTAGAATTGTGGAGTAATTCCAAACCATTTCACCTTTTACTTAGGAAAAATATTACCAAACCATTTATTTAAATCTCATATTGGAAAAAATTATTTTAGACCATCTTGGATTTCCCTTCGATCTGTTCCAACCCTCGTCTAAAATGTAAAACAGAGGTCAGGTAAATTCAGGGCACTGGTTTCTCCATTCCTAACCTTAGTTACACACCTTGTTTTACCGTTTAGATCTCACAAGCGGGACAAATGTACTAGTCGTTTTCGCATACTCTTTTCATTTTTAGAAATGGTTTATAAAACATCCAAATCATTATTAAAAACACTTATTCACTTATTTGAAAGCACTTATAAAAGATTTGGGAAAGAATACTTAAGTTTAAAGTCATATCTAAAAAGTTATTAAAAACTGCTGCAAAAAGTGGTGCGAATATTGCTTTAAAGGCTAATTTGATAAAAACAAATTTTCTATCATTTGAAAATAAATTTTCATAACTTAAATAACTTTTAATACACTTCAAAAGTTTTATAAGATTTATTATATATTTTTAACCATTTTAAACTATATATTTAAAACATTTGCCACTTTGGTCACCGAACTGCCAAAGCGCGATTTTCATGAAAACTTGATTTGCTCATATTTTAAAATCCATTAAATGAAATCTCGACCTTTTTCTTTTGTTTGAAAAGTATGAACATAATAATTTGTAAATTCTTATCTCATAGAATTCCAAGCTATATACCATTCTTTATACTTGTTTGCATTCTACGGGGAGAAATCGCGAGCTATCATTATGCGATGCGCCTATTTTTGACTCCAAATCTATTATTTGTCAAACTTCTTCAAATTGAATTTTAATGTTTATAAAACATTTATAAACCAATTTAAAACATTTAAATCAATATTTTCCATATTAAATCACTTGTTCACTTTTAAACCATCTCAAAGTATTATATTGTTATAATATTCATTTCCAAGTTTTTTTATATTTTCAAAACCAATAAAAGGCTAGAAACTTCATATACACATCCCTATGGATTAATTTTACATTCATTAATCGTGGTTAATTACTTAACCATTTTTATTATGATTTCTCATAATTTATCACAACCACGTTATCGACCATATCAACATACATATAATCAATCAAGTAATCATCCAAGCATTTAAATTTATAATTTAAACATTCATATAAATATTTTCTAAATGTATGTAAATCAAGTACTCGCCATAATCAAACCAAACTTCCTATCAAAATTCAATCTAAACAAAACTTCAACAAATCATCTTATACTTCACTAAAAAATCCTTCTCCCATAAAGTGCTCGACCATCCTTCTACCTTCTCTTGTTTTTCTCTCTGTCATGCCCTCATCGTCACCTTATGCTTATGCCATTACGTCCAACCACCTTCCAATGCTCACGGCCATGCATTTCCACCTTCATTTGCTCACGGCGAAGCGTTATTAAAGAAGGGAAGAGGAAGAAGTAGATTATGGATAGGTTAGAGAGTAATTAACGGATTGCTGCTTAAGCACTCTGCTATTTTTAACTTCCTATCCCACTTAAAGGGGTGAAGCCATTAAAGAGAATTAAGAAGCTCAAGAAAGGTGAATAAGAAGAAGAATGAATGAAGAATGAAGGAGGATATGGATGGGTATTTATAGCCTTTTTCAAGACTTAACATTTAAGTAAAGTGGAAAATTTCTCCACACATTATCATGCATGCATCACCCATCCTTATGTCATCCAAATTTACCCTTTTACACGTTGAAACCAGCCCACAATGTGTCACCATCTTCTTATATAACATCATGTCCTAATCATTGGCTTATGCAAGCTTAAGGGTGAGTTTCATAAAATATCTTTGATATTTTTAACACATGTGATATATATATATATATATGTTATATATGTGTGTGTGTGTGTGTGTGTGTGATATGTATACATGCATATAAATATGTGTTAGTATCATTTATAACGTTGCAACAACTTCGAATAATTTCGTGTAACAACCCATAATTTTGCTACTTCGAAAATGAGAGATTTATGCTTATTTTTAAATTTAAAAAATTTAAAACTTAAATAAATATGTTATATATAATAAATAATAATTGAGAAGTTATTTATTCTTATAGTTAATAATCAAAAATTATAAATTTGGATTTTAGAACAAATCAGCAAAAGTTAAGTTTTGTTAAAAATAAATAAAGGTTTAAATAAATAGGTTTATATATTTATTTGAAATGTTAAATCTTATTAAAAACACCTAATAAAGATAATAAAAGTATATTAAAAGATTTAAAAATGTGTTTATAATCAGTATACAAAATGTTCAAATTTTGTCACATTTTATTAGTTTTACATACACTGTAAAAATAGAGATTTTGATATTACTTAAAATATGATTTTAAAATAAGAGTATATATTCTTTAACTTATATAAGATAATTAAAACTTTCTTTTCTAAATTTGGTTTAGATAAATAAATAGTTTAACTAAAATGTAAAAATGTGACCGTAAAACATTTTGTCGAAATTGTAACGACCCAGGAATTTTAATAATTAAAATTTGAATATTTAATTAATTTTAAATATTAATAGGTGAATTTATAAGTCAAATAAATTTTATTTTGAATTATTGGATTTTATTGAATAATTAAATCGATAATTTAATATGTTAAATTATGGAAATAATTGAAAATTGAGTTAAATATGATTGAAAATGATTTGTAAAATTTAATTTTATCATATTGAAGTTAGAATGATATTTTAGAACTTTTAAAATCGAACTAAAAGTTTATTTGTGAAAATTGAATATTTTAATATTTTATCGACTAATGAAAATAGTCAATTTTTGAACAGTCTCAGAATTGAACGAAACTAGTTCCATTGGATCCGTAATAGTTAGTTATTATCGGATTTCAATTTTCGTGTCAATCGGAGTTATCGTTTGATCGTGGCAGCTCGAAACGCATCGAATTATTTTTAATTTTAATTTGGCGAGTTAAAATAGCCATTTTTCAAACATCTCGGATTTCGACGAAACCAGTTTCATCGGATCCGTAATGTGATATTATTGTAAGGTTTCAAATTTCGTGTCAATTGGATTTACCGTTTGTCCGGTACAAATTAAAACGCCTAGAAAATCGATTAAATCGGTTTAATTTAAATTGAACGTTTGCAGCCATAACTCGCACAGATGTTCGAATTAGCTTCCGAAACCTGTTCCATTGTGTCCGGAACGCGGGGTAAACCCTAGAAACGCTGGTTACGGCGCGTAAATCGGAGTTCGAAAATTTAAAATGAATAGTGTTTCGTTTTATTTCTATAAATAGCCCCTTGTTCATCACAAAAAAAAAAAAAAATTAAGGGTTATAACCCTAGCCGCCACCATAGAAACCGAAGGCCGAAAATGCTCGTTCCTTTTCTCCTTAATCTCTCCATATCCTTCAACAATTATCAGAAACTATCAACTGCAAAAGCGTAGAGCTAGGCGAGATCTACAGATCTATACGGTGATGATCATCAATGGATCAATGTAGTGGTCGAATTTCCATCGTGAAGGCGTACGCTTCATGCGCATTTTTCGAGAGATAGGGCTGACCGAGTTTCACCTCCTTCCAGGCGTTGATGATGTCGGCTACGAGCAAAAAGATGGTGCTGTTCGATCAAGTTGAAGTGTATCGATAGGGTCGCGTGTACTAGGATTTGGTGGCGGCTCGTGTGGGTTTGAACGTGAACTGGGAATGGGGGGAGAAGAAGGAAGGGATGGCCGAGATTTTGCTCTGGGGGATGGACGGCCGGGATTAGTTTTGGTATAAAAGTTGATAATTAAAGTTGTAAATTATATAAATAAAATTAGTATAAACTTTGATAAATCATATCTTTTTCATACGAGGTCGAAAACGCACGAAACAGGAAGCGTTGGAATCGTATGGACGAGCACTACGCGATGAAATTGGATTGGAGTCGTTTGGAGTTAGTGAGAATTTTGGGTAAAATTAAACGTCCGTTTAATTTTATTCGAAATAAATCGCTAAAAACGAAATTGAAATCAAGGTGAGAACTTCTCACTCAATCGAATCAGTTTCGATTTTATTTTAAATAGTTAGATTTAAAATATTTGAATGCATGTTTGAATGCATGTTTGAATGATGATTGATATCTATTGATTGTTAAAATAGACATTATACGCCGTTAGTAAGCGGATGTTATTTATTAAAAACATATACCGCGAATATTTCATAAACAGTGAAATTGGTATTATATATAATAGCAATATATATATATATTGGCATATGTATATATTGGAGTTATTGATTTCCCGCATTTGTTTAGCGGATGAGACCCTATTGCGCCGTCTATTAAGCGGATAATATTTTAAATCCCATATACCGCGATAATTTCGTACTGGAGCGGAATTGGTATCGTGCTAATGTTTGTGGATGCACGAAAACAGGTTGGAGGGATCCAACTGGATTCCTCAACAGTATTTATTTGAATTCAGATATTTTGATATTTGATGGATTATCATATCGATATATGATATCGTTGTTGTCGTGATTGACTATTTGGTGTGTAGCATCATTGAACCAAATTTTGGAATTTTAAAATTGTTTTTAAAGTGATTTTTGAAAATATACTATATTTTTGGAATTGATCCATTATAAATAAATAAACGATATAATTTTTAATGTTATAAAAATTATGATTTTTGAGAAATATAGTAAAAAACTGATTTTTGAGAATATGAGGCTAATGATTTTTTTTAAAAAATAGTTAAATCGGAATTTTTGAATGTATTGTAAAAAGTTTAAATATAGGATTTATAAAATTTGATTATTTTATAAATCAAAATGATGAAGTTTTTAAAGGAGTTTAAAGACGTTTTAAAAGAATAATATAAATTGATTTATATTAAGAGATTTATAAATGGATATTTATAAATTGAAATATTGACATTATAAAACGAGTTTTTATAAGTGTTTGAATGAAGTGAAAATGAATTTTGTAAATGAATGGAATTTATAAAATTAAAATGGTGAAGTTATAAATGAAATTTATAAATAGTAAGATTTATAAATTTTATAAAGTTATTAAAAGAATAGTTTTGAATAAATCATTGAATCTTATAAGTTATAGGATTTATAATTATGAAGTTCAAAGGAACGACTTTGCAAACAAATAAGTTATAAGTATTTAACTTATAATATGAACTTTTAGTTTATAATTGAGTCATAAACTGGAATAGGTTAATAAAGGAATTTATAAAAGGAAGTTGTTATAAAATAAATAGAAATGGAGTTTATAAACGTTGTTTTATAAATCCGCAAACGACTTATTTTGATAAGTAAATTGTTGAAACCTATTAATGGAGTTATATTCACATTTTTGACTGTGAATGATCCTTTGAAATAAAATGAATAGAAATGATGAAATTGGTTAACAAGTATATTCACGTTTTTGAATAGTGAATAATATGTTAAAGAAATTGTTTTGAATGTGATATTTTAAATAGAATTAAAACGATCTAACGATGTTTTAAAAATGTGTTGAGATGCGAAACCCTAGATTTCAACATTTATTGTTGAAATAGACGTTTTCGAGAAATAGAAGGAAATGGTGGACTATAACACTGTTGTTATAGTAAATGATTTCCGAAAGGAAATGTTTTGTATAGTATTGGGATTTATATATCTATTTTAATTTCGAATCCCTATACTAGTGATTTTGGGTTGTCGTAACGATGTTTTACGCAACATTCGTTTTGGCCCAAATAAATATGTTTAAGAGAATGATTTCCTTAAAGAATGAAATATATACTTAATCTCGATTTAAGTATATTGAATATTTTCTAAGTGTTGAAAATAAATAAAATTTGTGAATTACTTATTAAATAAGTATGGAAATGTTTTCCAATATAAAGTGAATACTTTGAGAATTTATCTTTTTGAAGATAAATTGAAATGAATAATTGAAATCGTATATTCATAGAATATTTTGAAATATAAATTCACTATGGAATTTATAAAAGAAAGGGGAATTTGTTTAAAAATAAATATTGATTTATTTTTGAAGTGTGAAAATTATATATCTTGTAAAGATATTTTGGAAAATAAATAATTTGGAAAATTATTTGGAAACTGGTGATGTGTGCATATCCATTGATAGTTCAATAACCGACTATCAATATTTCCCTTTGAATGGGTATTTGATGTGATTTGTTTGAATGTGAATGCCACACTTATTTTTGAATAAGCGCTCACTATTCGGGTTAACCGGGAAAGGACCATGGGGTCGTATAACCCATTCCGAATATGTGATACGTCGTTGTGAATTGCATTTGAAGATCGGTGTTGAAGACCCGGTATTTGCGAGAGCGATAGGATGACCTGTCGATTGTCTCTGCACTGAGTTGCAACGGTATAGAGACTCCCTAAGTGATGGGAAATCCGATCAGGATTGTGAATATCCGGATTGCAAGGACTTCTTTGTAAGTGCCTTCGGTTCTGTTCGAGCCCGGAACAGACTTGTATGGATTGTATGTCTGACGTTACAAATTGAGATATAAAGCAGATTTCTTTCAAATATATTTCTGTTGGTGGCGGAGAATTTATTCTTTTAGCTTAACACCCTTCTCTGAGACGTACGAGCTCAGAGGTTATGTAGTTGAAGGTTATCAGCGATATATTCCCAATTTGGTAATGTGACATGCTGAGTGTTGCTGTAAATGATCATTGTGTTGATTATTTGTGATAGGATCGTTTATTTGATCGTCTATCCTGGTGATCATTTCTATGATCATTTGTTGACCCAAAGCATGGCTTTTGTATAAAGTGTGTTTTTGTGGACGTGACTTCGTCGAGCCTCACACCCCGTGAATGGTCAAAACAGGAAAGATGCAGCAAGGTTATGAGGGGTAGCGCCCTGTAGGATGTGTGCATTTCCTTCTGGAAAAGGGTGGTATCATGGTATGGAGCCCAGATACTTACTCATGTTGAAAACACTTTGTTATGATTGTGTGAATTGATTGCAAGCGCTCGGTGAAAGGTCCCAAAGGACCAGGGGATGGCATATTCGGTCAGTTGTTACTCAGTTAGGGGTAACCCGACCTTGTGTTGGTAGAGATCCGGTTTGGTTCTCGGGGATGTCCATCCAGAGGCATTCTCATGTGGCAATGGGAAGTTCCTTGGCCTGATCATTCGTTGGAAATCCAATTCCCAATACGAAACTTTGTACGGTATTAGTTGTAGAACCTATCATTCACTGATGGTGGCGCCCCACTGTTTGGATGGTAGCTATAGTAGGCATAGTTCGGAATGTCTATGTTGGCTAAGATTTATATTCTACTTTCGAAATGAATTTTTTTCTACACTATGCACTAGTAATAATATCAAATGTTATTTTAAATGCGTATCAAGCATCTTTGACTATCATAAGGAGAAATCTCCTCCGATTCTGCGTTTGCATTGTGTGTGTGTGCGGGAGGCCTTATGGTAGTCTCATTTTTAAAAGCATTGCGAATTGACTTTAAAAATATTCCTCTATTTTGATTTTAAAGATAAATAAACTGTTTTGAGTTCTCACACCAGTCACATGACTGACTCGGAGTTTATTGTTTTCCTTCCTAAACTCTGGGTGCCCACCAATTTTCACACGGGCAGTCAAGAGTTAGGTTTATCAGGATATTCTGGAGTTGCAGGAGGCAAGCTGGATGGCATGGCGTATTACTACTATATAGTATTTCTTTTTCCGCTGTTTGTTGTTATTTGATGTTGTACACTCTGATGATGATATGATGTAATGAAATGTAATGTAATGTAATAACTGATATAGTTCTTTGTTTAAAGATTATTCATTTATTATTATATGTTGTTCCGCTGCGAATTGTGAGATTCTGATGTTGTTCTGTTTTTTTTCTGTTCCGTTCTATTTTCCATATTTCTTTTCTCTATTTTCTATATTCTCTGTCTTTTTCTCCTCTCTTCTTCTCTCTTTTCTTCTTTCTTAAACCCATAACTATTTGGTTTTTCGGCAATGAAAAATCGAAAACGTTACATTTGGTATCAGAGCATATGGTTAAGCGACAACCATGGTTCTGTTGGGTATTACTCATTAGAGATAGAGTCAGCAGTACTCTAGAATGAGTTTGAGTGTAATAATAGCTATGAGAGCGTATTTGTTAGTGAATATAAAATTGTTTTATATTGTGATGATTGATTTATTGAGTGGCATATGAACTTTCGTCAGCGTGGTCTCGACAACTATGCCGAAGGGGTTTCTAAACACTTGAATAGAACAATTCGACATAATATTGTTTTTAAATTGGGTAAATGAAATAATTTTACCTTGAGTATATTTTATATATAAAGAAATAATTTTTTCAGAATTATTAAAGTGTATATAAGTTGATTGTTTAGATGTTTGAATAATCTTAATTGAAGAATAATTGTATAAGCAAAAGAATTATAAGAATGGAATTATAATTAAAGTAATTTACAATTGTGAAATAAACTTATATATATAAGAAGTGAAACTATATGGATATATATATATATATGAATATGAGTTATTTAAAATGAAATTCAACTTTAGAAATTGAATTGAATGAAGGGATTGAATGTTAATCAATTGAATGTAAATTAAATTGATATGAAATAATGAATATAAGTGTTAATGTTATTGAAAGTTGAATAATTGGATAAAAATCAATTTAATTAAACCAATTGTAAGAAAAGGAATTTGGTTGTAATGAATATACATTGGTTGTTATTTGATTGTTAGTTGATTGTATACAATTCCTTAAGTGTTAATGAAATCGAATTAATGAAATTGGAAGCTAAAGTAATTGGAATTCGATTGGAAGTTAAGTGAATCTTAAATGGAATTGAATTTGATTTGGAAGTGAACCAACTTGAATATGAATTAGTGAATATAAACTAATTAAGAATGAATGTTAGTAAGAACATCCACTATTAATGAATCAAATGTGATTAAATTGAAAACCAATTCATGAAATATTATGAGAATATAAATGAATATTTATTGGTTATGGATGTTAGTTGGTTGATGGTTGAATATATTGCTTTTACTGCATTTGCTATGTTGACATATATAGTTATTATGTTGCTATATGATGTATATCGATACTATTATCTATATGCATGTTCTCATGTTGTTTGTTGAGTGTTTAGTAGGTGCGGATCGCGTTTGCTTCGCATTTGGAGCTCGCTTTCGTGCTATATTAGCCGTATATGCTTGCTAATAAAATATAAGGTACATATCTCGGATTAAATATCGTACTTTTATATTTTTTTCCTTCGGGATGCCTCATTACTTGATGAGATGTATATTTGTGATATATATACTGTCATTTTTTTTTTCGGATCGAGCCGCGCAAAGGAGACTATGGCGAATTTTTCCGGAAATTTAAGGCGTTAGAAAAAATTTGAGAAAATTGGAATTTTTTTGAAAACTTTAACTTTGATTTGGAATTGAAAGTTAAACAATAGTAATTGTTTTTGAAAAGATAACTAAGTATGATTTGAAAACTTAGTAAAGATTATGAGAAGTTTTAACTATGAATTTTGGAAAAATTAATAGATTCTATAACTTTTCTTACTTAATAATTTCGAGGACGAAATTCTTTTAAGGGGGGAAGATTGTAACGACCCAGGAATTTGAATAATTAAAATTTGAATATTTAATTAATTTTAAATATTAATAGGTGAATTTATAAGTCAGATAAATTTTATTTTGAATTATTGGATTTTATTGAATAATTAAATCGATAATTTAATATGTTAAATTATGGAAATAATTGAAAATTGAGTTAAATATGATTGAAAATGATTTGTAAAATTTTATTTTATCATATTGAAGTTAGAATGATATTTTAGAACTTTTAAAATCGAATTAAAAGTTTATTTGTGAAAATTGAATATTTTAATATTTTATCGACTAGTGAAAATAGTCAATTTTTGAACAGTCTCAGAATTGAACGAAACCAGTTCCATTGGATCCGTAATAGTTAGTTATTATCGGATTTCAATTTTTGTGTCAATCGGAGTTATCCTTTGATCGTGGCAGCTCGAAACGCATCGAATAATTTTTAATTTTAATTTGGCGAGTTAAAATAGCCATTTTTCAAACAGTCTCGGATTTCGACGAAACCAGTTTTATCGGATCCATAATGTGATATTATTGTAAGGTTTCAAATGTCGTGTCAATTGGATTTACCGTTTGTCCGGTACAAATTAAAACGCCTAGAAAATCGATTAAATCGGTTTAATTTAAATTGAATGTTTGTGGCCATAACTCGCACAGATGTTCGAATTAGCTTCCGAAACCTGTTCCATTGTGTCCGGAACGCGGGGTAAACCCTAGAAACGCTGGTTACGGCGCGTAAATCGGAGTTCGAAAATTTAAAATGAATAGTGTTTCGTTTTATTTCTATAAATAGCCTTTGTTCATCACAAAAAAAAACAAAAAATTAAGGGTTATAACCCTAGCCGCCACCATAGAAATCGAAGGCTGAAAATGCTCGTTCCTTTTCTCCTTAATCTCTCCATATCCTTCAACAATTATCAGAAACTATCAACTGCAAAAGCGTAGAGCTAGGCGAGATTACAGATCCATACGGTGATGATCATCAATGGATCAATGTAGTGGTCGAATTTCCATCGTGAAGGCGTACGCTTCGTGCGCATTTTTCGAGAGATAGGGCTGACCGAGTTTCACCTCCTTCCAGGCGTTGATGATGTCGGCTACGAGCAACAAGATGGTGCTGTTCGATCAAGTTGAAGTGTATCAATGGGGTCGCGTGTACTAGGGTTTGGTGGCGGCTCGTGTGGGTTTGAACGTGAACTGGGAATGGGGGGAGAAGAAGGAAGGGATGGCCGAGATTTTGCTCTGGGGGATGGACGGCCAGGATTAGTTTTGGTATAAAAGTTGATAATTAAAGTTGTAAATTATATAAATAAAATTAGTATAAACTTTGATAAATCATATCTTTTTCATACGAGGTCGAAAATGCACGAAACAGGAAGCGTTGGAATCGTATGGACGAGCACTACGCGATGAAATTGGATTGGAGTCGTTTGGAGTTAGTGAGAATTTTGGGTAAAATTAAACGTCCGTTTAATTTTATTCGAAATAAATCGCTAAAAACGAAATTGAAATCAAGGTGAGAACTTCTCACTCAATCGAATCAGTTTCGATTTTATTTTAAATAGTTAGATTTAAAATATTTGAATGCATGTTTGAATGATGATTGATATCTAATTATTGTTAAAATAGACATTATACGCCGTTAGTAAGCGGATGTTATTTATTAAAAACATATACCGCGAATATTTCATAAACAGTGAAATTGGTATTATATATAATAGCAATATATATATATATTGGCATATGTATATATTGGAGTTATTGATTTCCCGCATTTGTTTAGCGGATGAGACCCTATTGCGCCGTCTATTAAGCGGATAATATTTTAAATCCCATATACCGCGATAATTTCGTACTGGAGCGGAATTGGTATTGTGCTAATGTTTGTGGATGCAGGAAAACAGGTTGGAGGGATCCAACTGGATTCCTCAACAGTATTTATTTGAATTCAGATATTTTGATATTTGATGGATTATCATATCGATATATGATATCATTGTTGTCGTGATTGACTATTTGGTGTGTAGCATCATTGAACCAAATTTTGGAATTTTAAAATTGTTTTTAAAGTGATTTTTGAAAATATACTATATTTTTGGAATTGATCCATTATAAATAAATAAACGATATAATTTTTAATGTTATAAAAATTTTGATTTTTGAGAAATATAGTAAAAAACTGATTTTTGAGAATATGAGGCTAATGATTTTTTTCTAAAAATAGTTAAATCGGAATTTTTGAATGTATTGTAAAAAGTTTAAATATAGGATTTATAAAATTTGATTATTTTATAAATCAAAATGATGAAGTTTTTAAAGGAGTTTAAATACGTTTTAAAAGAATAATATAAATTGATTTATATTAAGAGATTTATAAATGGATATTTTATAAATTGAAATATTGACATTATAAAACGAGTTTTTGTAAGTGTTTGAATGAATTGAAAATGAATTTTGTAAATGAATGGAATTTATAAAATTAAAATGGTGAAGTTATAAATGAAATTTATAAATAGTAAGATTTATAAATTTTATAGAGTTATTAAAAGAATAGTTTTGAATAAATCATTGAATCTTATAAGTTATAGGATTGATAATTATGAAGTTCAAAGGAACGACTTTGCAAACAAATAAGTTATAAGTATTTAACTTATAATATGAACTTTTAGTTTATAATTGAGTCATAAACTGGAATAGGTTAATAAAGGAATTTATAAAAGGAAGTTGTTATAAAATAAATAGAAATGGAGTTTATAAACGTTGTTTTATAAATCCGCAAACGACTTATTTTGATAAGTAAATTGTTGAAACCTATTAATGGAGTTATATTCACATTTTTGACTGTGAATGATCCTTTGAAATAAAATGAATAGAAATGATGAAATTGGTTAACAAGTATATTCACGTTTTTGAATAGTGAATAATATGTTAAAGAAATTGTTTTGAATGTGATATTTTAAATAGAATTAAAACGATCTAACGATGTTTTAAAAATGTGTTGAGATGCGAAACCCTAGATTTCAACATTTATTGTTGTAATAGACGTTTTCGAGAAATAGAAGGAAATGGTGGACTATAACACTGTTGTTATAGTAAATGATTTCCGAAAGGAAATGTTTTGTATAGTATTGGGATTTATATATCTATTTTAATTTCGAATTCCTATACTAGTGATTTTGGGTTGTCGTAACGATGTTTTACGCAACATTCGTTTTGGCCCAAATAAATATGTTTAAGAGAATGATTTCCTTAAAGAATGAAATATATACTTAATCTCGATTTAAGTATATTGAATATTTTCTAAGTGTTGAAAATAAATAAAATTTGTGAATTACTTATTAAATAAGTATGGAAATGTTTTCCAATATAAAGTGAATACTTTGAGAATTTATCTTTTTGAAGATAAATTGAAATGAATAATTGAAATCGTATATTCATAGATATTTTGAAATATAAATTCACTATGGAATTTATAAAAGAAAGGGGAATTTGTTTAAAAATAAATATTGATTTATTTTTGAAGTGTGAAAATTATATATCTTGTAAAGATATTTTGGAAAATAAATAATTTGGAAAATTATTTGGAAACTGGTGATGTGTGCATATCCATTGATAGTTCAATAACCGACGATCAATATTTCCCTTTGAATGGGTGTTTGATGTGATTTGTTTGAATGTGAATGCCACACTTATTTTTGAATAAGCGCTCACTATTCGGGTTAACCGGGAAAGGACCATGGGGTCGTATAACCCATTCCGAATATGTGATACGTCGTTGTGAATTGCATTTGAAGATCGGTGTTGAAGACCCGGTATTTGCGAGAGCGATAGGATGACCTGTCGATTGTCTCTGCACTGAGTTGCAACGGTATAGAGACTCCCTAAGTGATGGGAAATCCGATCAGGATTGTGAATATCCGAATTGCAAGGACTTCTTTGTAAGTGCCTTCGGTTCTGTTCGAGCCCGGAACAGACTTGTATGGATTGTATGTCTGACGTTACAAATTGAGATATAAAGCAGATTTCTTTCAAATATATTTCTGTTGGTGGCGGAGAATTTATTCTTTTAGCTTAACACCCTTCTCTGAGACGTACGAGCTCAGAGGTTATGTAGTTGAAGGTTATCAGCGATATATTCCCAATTTGGTAATGTGACATGCTGAGTGTTGCTGTATATGATCATTGTGTTGATTATTTGTGATAGGATCGTTTATTTGATCGTCTATCCTGGTGATCATTTCTATGATCATTTGTTGACCCAAAGCATGGCTTTTGTATAAAGTGTGTTTTTGTGGACGTGACTTCGTCGAGCCTCACACCCCGTGAATGGTCAAAACAGGAAAGATGCAGCAAGGTTATGAGGGGTAGCGCCCTTTAGGATGTGTGCATTTCCTTCTGGAAAAGGGTGGTATCATGGTATGGAGCCCAGATACTTACTCATGTTGAAAACACTTTGTTATGATTGTGTGAATTGATTGCGAGCGCTCGGTGAAAGGTCCCAAAGGACCGGGGGATGGCATATTCGGTCAGTTGTTACTCAGTTAGGGGTAACCCGGCCTTGTGTTGGTAGAGATCCGGTTTGGTTCTCGGGGATGTCCATCCAGAGGCATTCTCATGTGGCAATGGGAAGTTCCTTGGCCTGATCATTCGTTGGAAATCCAATTCCCAATACGAAACTTTGTACGGTATTAGTTGTAGAACCTATCATTCACTTATGGTGGCGCCCCACTATTTGGATGGTAGCTATAGTAGGCATAGTTCGGAATGTCTATGTTGGCTAAGATTTATATTCTACTTTCGAAATGAATTTTTTTCTACACTATGCACTAGTAATAATATCAAATGTTATTTTAAATGCGTATCAAGCATCTTTGACTATCATAAGGAGAAATCTCCTCCGATTCTGCGTTTGCATTGTGTGTGTGTGCGGGAGGCCTTATGGTAGTCTCATTTTTAAAAGCATTGCGAATTGACTTTAAAAATATTCCTCTATTTTGATTTTAAAGATAAATAAACTGTTTTGAGTTCTCACACCAGTCACATGACTGACTCGGAGTTTATTGTTTTCCTTCCTAAACTCTGGGTGCCCACCAATTTTCACACGGGCAGTCAAGAGTTAGGTTTATCAGGATATTCTGGAGTTGCAGGAGGCAAGCTGGATGACATGGCGTATTACTACTATATAGTATTTCTTTTTCTGCTGTTTGTTGTTATTTGATGTTGTACACTCTGATGATGATATGATGTAATGAAATGTAATGTAATATAATAACTGATATAGTTTTTTGTTTAAAGATTATTCATTTATTATTATATGTTGTTCCGCTGCGAATTGTGAGATTCTGATGTTGTTCTGTTTTTTTTTCTGTTCCGTTCTATTTTCCATATTTCTTTTCTCTATTTTCTATATTCTCTGTCTTTTTCTCCTCTCTTCTACTCTCTTTTCTTCTTTCTTAAACCCATAACTATTTGGTTTTTCGGCAACGAAAAATCGAAAACGTTACAGAAATCCAACGTTTTGTCGATTAAAAGTTGTCGCAACGTTGTACGTTATTGCACCTTTATTTTGTTATATATGAACTTATATTCAAATGGTATAAGTATTAATTAATTCACTAATCAAGTTTACTTTTACTAAATATACTTAGAAAATTCTAGAATTTCATTAAGAAAAAGTAAGCACAAAATTCAAAAACATGCCAAATCAAACCAAATATAATTATTGCTTTACTTTTCTTACTCCTTAAGTGAAAGTGACATAAAGTATGATTTTAAATGTGTTGTTAAGTGTTAAAAAAGTAAGGTTTCTTAAAAAGTAAGTAAAGAGTATTTTGGTCATTTTAGATAATAATATTTTATTCCTAACTTTTTCCTATAAATAGTCATGCATACCTCTTCCATTTTCACAAAAATCATTCTCTTCTTCTTCCTTTAAGCTATTTTAATGGATTCTATTTTTAAGAGAGGTAAGAGGGTTAAAAATAGTGGAGTGCTTAAACACTAATCCATTTTTTACTCTCTAATCTCTTCTTAATTCGCTTCTTCTTCTTCTCTTCTTAAAATGACTTTAGACCTTGAGTTGGGAGTTGATAAGGGGGATGTGAGAAATATGGAAGGGGGAGGCTATGGCCAAGAGCAAGAAGAGATGTGGGATGGTGGTCGAGTGCTTGGAAAAGGTGGAAGAGTGTTTAGGTGGTAGTTTAGTGAAGTATTGATTGATATGAATGTTGATAGGAAGTTAATCATTTTGGTTAAAGGTCAGAAATTCTCATCGCTTTTAAAAGATCGTATTTTGATTTTGTTATAATAATTACCTTATGACATCTGCAAGTATATACCCCTTTAAAATGTTGTTATGCATCTTTGGATATGTTTGTGTTATGTTTGAATAGTTGCAAGTGTTTATGGTTGTGATTATTTATCATATTAGTTTATATATGGACCATAATTATGTTAGTGACAAATGTTAAAATTGGTTATGATCATTTTGATTTAAGTATCCCCTTTGTTAAAGAAGACCATTTTGGTGACATGATATACTTTGGAAAAAGGTATCTTTTTAAGTGGAATTGAAATTAAAATTAAAATAAAAGAGAATTTGAAATTAGAAGTGGAATTGGTTTTGAAATGGAAAGTTAAATTGAAATTGAGATGAATAGTGAAATTAAAATTGAAATCGATTTTGTAAATTAAAATTGAGATTAAGGTTGAAATTTAAATTAGAATGGAAATTATATTTGAAATCTAAGTTTTAAATGAGTTTAATTTCAAGTTAGAATTGGAATTGAATTGAAATTGGAGTTTAAAATTTAATATTAAAATAATATGAATAAAATAATATTATAATATGGTAATAGTGAAAATACATTTTAAATACTTTAAAATGTGAAAATACTGATTTAAAATGATTTGTAACGGTCTTATAAGTAAATAAATTTAATTTGGATAAATTATTTCAAGTATTGAAAAATAAGTTAAAGCTAGACGCGTAGCGTAACGGTAGTTCGTGATTTCATACCGAAAAGTTCAAATGAACATATAGAGTGGAATATACATCGGAATTTTTCAAGATAAGAAAATTTCGGACGATTATATCCATATCTTCAAATGAAGAAAGAAAATCAAAATTTCGATAAGTAGATTTTGAATTAAGTCCAAATCAATTTTCTAAAAAAATCGCGCTAGCACAATTACGTGACCATAACGGGAAATCCTTTTGAATGAACATTTTTAATTATGGAAAAATATAGAATAAATTTTATAAATCTACTTAAATGGTTTAGAAGAGATTTGAAGTGGAAAATATGAATTTTTGAATATTAGAAAGTTTTTTAAATCAAATAAGCTTATAAAGCACTTTCCATGGCACTTTTCTGCTACCCTTTCTACGACTTAAAAGAAGGCTTAAACTTAACGCTTTATCCTAGAATCTATTATGAATTTTTTTTAAAAGGAAAATTAAGCATTTATAAGACAATTTGGAATCTTTATGATTAATTCACAAATAAATTTGATAACTGAGTATGCGAAAACGAATAGTACATTTGTCTCGCCTGTGAGACCTGAAAAGATAAAACAAGGTGTTTAACTAAGGTTAGGGATGGAACAACCAGTGCCCTGAACTTACCTGGCCTATGTTTTTTTCTCAGGCGAGGGATGGAGCGGATCGAAAGAAAAGCCCGGATGCTCTTAAAAGATTATACTAAGTTTTTCCAAAATAAAAAGGAGATTAGTAATATCTAAAATTTAAGCAATCTCCAAAATGAATAAACTATAACTTGGATTGCATAGAAATAATCTTCTTATATTTAGTATTAAAATTCAGAGAGGGAATAGTCCTATTCGTGGAATTTAACTGGTGATCTCATCGTTATTCCGTCCATAGCACTTTTTGAATACAAAAATGGATGTTGATTAAAATTAAAAAATTTTATATGATTCTATTTACTCGATAATGTTTTCTAAGATTGATTTTAGAGTTTATAATACACGATGTCTCAAATAACATTGTTTTTGACCTGCCTAAAAGGTTAAGTAATTTGGATCGAGTGTTAAGTAAGGAAATTTGAAATATTATCCAAAGAAAAAGAATGAATTATTTAAAATTACTCTACGACAAAAGAAAGAGATTTTGAAATCATCTAAGTATAATTAAAGTGAAAAGAGACTTAATAAATACTATATGCTCATATTCACTTTTTATCGATAATTGGATTTCGAAGGAACCGGGGTCGGATTTGGGTGATTCCTACCCGAAAACCACTTGAAAAAGTTTACGTGTTCGAAGAATGAAGATGTTTGAAGGCGGAGATATTGAGATGAATGATAACAAGGGACAACTTGTTGATTAATTGAAGATAAACTCCGGATTCACTGTATTGTAGCAGTTGTCTCTTTATTATGAAAAACCTTAAAACCATAGGACTACTCGCCTAGTAATGGCCGAGGAAATTACCTTCGATTTCGTTCGGTCCCAGAACGAACTTATTTGGATGAACGTCTGACCTTGCATTCAAAATCACAATGAGTGATCTCTATAAAAGTATATCAGTCGGTGGCGGAGAAGGCACCTTCTCTTAGCTTAACACCCTTTCCTGAGACATACGAGCACAGGAAGTTATACGTTTGTAGAAATCAATCGTGTGAGTGTGGAATGGAAATGTGGCATTCAAAGTGAAAAAGATATGCTATACGAAAAGGTAATCGTTGCCTCGAGCCTCATCAACCAAAAATGACCGAAGCAGGGTTAGATGTTGCAAGGCTAAGTGGGACATTCCCAATTAGGGTATGATTATACCCTTTTAGATATATTACTTCCTGCTATGACGTTGGGGATGTAAATTAATGTGGTTTGTACGCTCGGGAGCCCGGTTTAAAGGTCGATAACAACCGGGGGGTGATATATTCGGTATTACCTAATTAAATAGGTAGGTTAGTCTTGTGTTCGTAGAGGATCCTTTGTGACGGTCCTCGGTACATTCCTCTAGAGATGTACTGTCGAAAAGTAGTCCCTTCAATTGATCCTTTGTATGAAAATCCATTCTCCAGTAAGAACCTATGGTTCCTTTTATAGAACCTAGTATGATGGAATTTAATAATGGTAACAATTTCGGCTAAGATTGACATGTTTATTTGCGAATGTTTTCAAAGTTATGTTATTAAAATTAATATCAAATGTTTTGACATATAAGTGTTTTAGTTATCATAAGGTAAAAACCCGTCCGTATTTATGTGTGGGCATGATCATATGAGATACTCTTTCTTTTCAAAGGATATTATTCAAAAGCTGATATATGATACTGTCATTTATTATTGAGTTTCTCTCATGCTGGTTTATTAAGCCTGGTCCGGGTATTTCAAAATTCGGGTCAGATCCGAGTAGTTTTAGGTTTAGTCGAAGACAGTTGAAGATCCCAGAGGAGAGCTAGAGACATTCATTTGCGTAGCTGCTGTTTGTTTTTGTTTGATATTTGTCAGCAATTGTAAGGACGGATATTTATAACTATCCAAGCTGAATTTAGGTTAGACTCTGGTATAGGTATTTAAAAGTTTTCCGCTTAAAGATATTTGTTCAATATTATATGTTATTCCATTCGTGTGAGATTCTGTTCTGTCTATTTTTCTTTATTACCCCTGATAATCCACAATTCTGTTCAATTTGGGTCATGTATTTGTGGTTTATTGTCGGCCCAGAGGGTATAGAATTTTGGGTCATCACATTTGGTATCAGAGTTGAAGGTTAAGAGAGAACCTTGGCTTTGGTAGGGTAAAGACTCATTACATATTGGATTAGTAATATCCTAAGATGAGTAACTCATTAGAGATAGGGTTAGTAACACCTACAATGAGTTATGAGAGTATTATATATGAGTGTGTATTTGTTAATGCTATATATCAAATAATTTTTGATTTGATAAAGTTGGTAAATGAAATAATTTACCTTGGGTTTATATTTTAAATGTTAAAGGGGATAATATTATTTAGTGTTAGAAATTAAGAAGTTGTTGTAATTTAGCATAGTGAAACTAAAATATGAATATCTTACAATTAGAATTGCACGATTTGACTATACGATATTCCACATAGAACTAATTAGTTGAAAACTAGAATTTAGAACTTTAACCATATACTCCTAGATGTTTGGTTATTAAGAAATAATGTTTTAATAATTATTGAAATTGATGGATTTAAAAACTAAGTGCAAATATCTTGTGAAGTCAAATTCACGATTTGACTACAAGATATTTGATCATAATATTGAAGCTAGAAGTTGTAATTAGAGAAAGTAAAAAGGAAATGCACGCTTAGAAAAAAAAAATTCTTATCAAAGATTAGCCTGAATTAAGACTTTGGGTAAATATAATATAAAAAGGTAAGTTCTATAACTTATAAAGGAGATAGGATAATTTGAAATTTAGACACTTTGATTAGGTTAGAATCAAAGTGAAATTTATAAATAAGAGATATAAGAAATATTATCCTAAAATAAAACTTTAAATTGGTGATACATTTAGGGTAACATTTGTAATTCTGGATAAAGTAAGATCGGAAGTGGATAAGTTAGAAAAAGTTAAAAAGAAAGTTTGAATAGTATGGTTAGTAGGTTGATTGTTGGATGAAAATGTTTAAATAACAAATACCATGTGAATTAAGTTTCATAATTTGACTATAAGATATTTCATGGATTTAAGGTTAAGAAATTTGATTTAGAAATGTATAGGTAAATAAGTTAATAATCATAGAATAAGTAAGAAAAAGAAATACACTTAGTAAAGTTGTCTTATTAATAAATGGACAAGATAAATAATATTAGCTAAATTAAGACCTTGGATAAATAAAACTAAGGATTAAGTTTTATAACTTAATAATTTGAGATAACAGTAAAATTCCACAATTGTTAAACACCCTTATTAAAGTGGTTTGAAGTTTGGGGATATGTATGTATATTCTTAGGAAGTAAAGGCATATTATATAAGTTTAAGTCGTATTTGTAT
Organism: Allium cepa; assembly: GCA_030765085.1. Taxonomy (NCBI): domain Eukaryota; kingdom Viridiplantae; phylum Streptophyta; class Magnoliopsida; order Asparagales; family Amaryllidaceae; genus Allium; species Allium cepa. The sequence continues at coordinate 991,312,779 of CM060945.1, read as the reverse complement.
GCTTAAGTAATAATGGAATTAATAGAAAGTAAATGGCTATGAAATAAACTTGGATTGATAGAAATCTTGTAGAAATATACTAGATAAAAATGAATGTGAATAAGTACATAAGTTAACCATAGATCATTTCGGCATATAAATTTTTGACCAAAGATTTGAGTACAGAGCTTTAAGGTGTTTACACTAACTCGAGAAAGGATTTATCGCTCGATTCTTGAAGGCTAACATTAATGAGGGTTTGTGATTATGTACTCAAGATTTCTATCATAGTTGAGAGCTATGCAAGGAAAGCAAGGGTTTGCAATCAGAAAGTCTGATCAAAGTCCGCGGGATCGATACTTGTTCAGAAGTAAAGTTGTGGATTCGAATAATAGATCGAATCACATATCACATATAATATGATGTTCTGAGTCTGTCTACATAGTGGTTCGATAGTTATCTTAAATAGTAGATACTAAGATATAGGGGTTGGACTGATGTTTTGGTATGTGTATATATATATAGACCTTGCATATAGTACATGCTCAGGTCAGGAGATGAGTTATGTGGATGTATTCACTTATGTTGATATAGTATCACTGTGGTTGTTTTTGGATGTATAGTCTTGTTTGGTTTGGTATATATTATCTTAAGTGGGCAGTACGCACTAGGATGGGTAGTATAGAAGTCTTATTTGATGTATGTGTATATATATATATAACCTTAATCCATGATAAGTACTCCGGTTAGAGTAGGGAATCTCTGTATGTATGTTTGGTATTATTTGTTTCAGTGTTGTTATGATATTAACCTTCTTTTCTGTAGATGCATTTTTTCTATCATCAGTATAGTTAAGCCAGAATGTTTGAGAATATGAATATGAGATAGATTCCATTATCTAACTTTCATTTCGAGGACGAAATGCTTTTAAGTGGGGGAGAATGTAATGATCCATAATTTCACTAGTTCGAAAATGAGAGATTTAAACTAATTTTTAAATTTAAAAAAAATTAAAAACTTAAATAAATATGTTATAAATAATAAATAATAAAGGATAAATTATTTATTATTATAGTTAATAATCAAAAGTATAAATTTGAATTTTAGAACAAATCAACAAAGTTAAGTTCTGTTAAAAATAAATAAAGGCTTAAATAAACAGGTTTAAATATTTATTTGAAAAGTTAAATCTTATTAAAAACACGTAATAAAGATAATAGAAGTATATTAAAAGATTTAAAAATATGTTTGTAATCGGTTTACAAAATGTCCAAATTTTGTCACATTTTGTCGGTTTTACATACACTGTAAAAATCGAGATTTTAATATTATTTAAATATGATTTTAAAATATGAATAGACATGTTTTACTTTATTTAAAATAAGTCAAAAGTTCATTTTTAAATTTGGTTTACATAAATAAATAGTTTAACTAAAATGGCAAAATGTGACCGTAAAACAGTTTGTCGAAAATCAATGTTTTATCGATTAAAAGTTGTCACAACGTTGTTGCACCATCATTTTCTTATATATGAACATATATTCAAATAGTATAAGTATAAATTTATTCAATAACCAAGTTTACTTTTACTAAACATACCTAGAAAATTCTAGAATTTCATTAAGAAAATGTAAGCACAAATTCTAAAACATGTCAAATGAAACCAAACATAATTATTACTTTTCTTTTCTTACTACTTTAGTGAAAGTGACATAAAGCATGATTTGAAATGCGATGTTAAGTGTTGAAAAAGCAAGGTTTCTTAAAATGTAAGTAAATGGTATTTTGGTCATTTTACATAATAATATTTTATTCCAAACTTTTTCCTATAAATAGCCATGCGTACCTCCTCCATTTTCACATAAATCATTCTCTTCTTATTCTTCCTTTAAGTTATTTTAATGGCTTCTCTTTTTAAGGGAGGTATGAGTATTAAAAATAGCGGAATGCTTAAGCACTAATCCACTTTTACTCTTTAATCTCTTCTTAATTCACTTCTTCTTCTTCTCTTCTTAAAAATGGCTTTAGACCTTGAGTTTAAAAGTTGGTAAGGGGAGGACGTGAGCAATACTGTAACAACCCTAGATTTTATGATTATTTTAATTGTATATTTTAATTAGTTTAAACTGAATTTATTTTTATTTACTAAAATGGATAATTTTGTTATTTTAAATATAAATTATTGCTTCTATGTGAATTCTAATTCCAAACATGAATAAATAGAATATTTTCCAAAATGTGAGTTCTGGTCAATATGGTCAAAATTTGACTTTCAAATTTAAAAATTTAAAAGTTTGAATTTATGAATTTCATCTTTTATTATGAAAGTAAATAAAATTTTAATTCGTTGAAATCTGACTTATATTGTGAAAGTTATGCCTTTTACACTATTGGATGTAATTTGTTTTATTTAACAAAACTGTTTATTTTAATTTATACAAATAATTTTTTGTTTGTCATGTAATGTTCTAATTTATATTTACATGTGCAACACAACATGTTATGTATATATTTTATTTTTAAAACATTTTTAAAGGTGTAATTGAAATTTTCCAATGTCAATTGTATTTTGTTTACAATTTTTAATTTCTAGTCTCAATTAATTAAAGTAATTCTTTATTTATTTTTCTATTTTCTTAAGACATTATTTTTTTTCATTTGCGATTTACTTTTTTCAGCATTTATTTTGTTTTACTTGACTTTTTTATTTGTTTAGAAGTATAGTTATAATTTTCCAAAGTTAATTGTGTAATTTTTAAGTCTTGTTTCAAATTAATAAACTATTTCTTTTCTATTTTTCTTAAAAATATTTCTTTATTTTCATTTTCACTTTATATTGATTGTCTTTTATTTTATTTACTGATTTTACTTTGTTTATTTTGTATGAAGATAAAGTGGAAATTCTAAGAGACAAAAAGCTTTAAAACTTGTAACTTTTCATTGCCTGTTCTTTTCATTTGCATGCCTTTTCCTTTTCTCTTATTTTGGCCGTACATTCTCAATGTTATTCACGTGAATTTTTCTCATCCACTTCATTCTTTCATCCATTCCATTTCACAAAAAAATGTAAGCAATGTCTTCCTCTTCTTCTGCTTGTTCTCTTCACTTTTCCATTGATTTTTGATTGTTTTGCTTGATCTTTTTGGATATGTTGCTCGGCCTATAACCTCACCATATCTTCCACCGACCACCACCACTTCCTTCCCCACATCCTCCATGGCCTGACCTTTTCCTCCTCTGACCAGCAAGTGCCGTGATCATCCCATGAACAAAACTCCACAAAAATGTTGCAAACCTCTCCAAAATTGCCTAGCCGAGCCTAGTTTCACCACCACCTTCATTTCTTTGCCACGGTTACCCCCTTAGCCACCACCACCAGCCATCACCACCTCTGAACATTACCATCATCCCATCACCTGACCTGTAGCACCCCCGGCAGAGCCCAGATGTGACATAGGCTGAGACCATTGTGCACTAAAACCCCTTGTTGCCTTGTCCTTTGACCTTCCCTACCTTGTAACCCCAATCTCTTCCTCTTCTCAAGCCTAACCATACATATCTGATCCAAACCAGAGCCATTTCCACAAATATAACATCATGGCCGAACCTATATACATGTACGGTCGAGCAAAAGTTGAGTAGAGATCAAGCAAAATTAATTTAAAGGCTTGGTGATGTTCTTTGTTAATCCTATTTCCTTTTGTTTCAATATAAATTTGTAGTTTATAGTTATATTTTCTTTGTTTATTGTTGTATACAAGATCAATAATCATGGTTCTCTCTCCACTTGAATCAAAAGTCGTATCATGCTTTCTGGAATTTATCTGTGTATTTTGAATCGCTAACTCCAGCTTGAAAGGTGATTAATCACACCTGACATTTATACTTACATGACTGTGAATTGATAACAAGCGAAAGCATAGAAATTATTACATCATGTTATACCTGCCTGTTTTATAAATTATATGATGTTAATCCTGTTAATTTTTTTGTTATATCAACTGATACTGCTATATGTTGTTATACTGTTCATTTTATTTTGATCATCACTGCAAGTTCCCTGTTAGTATAGAAATCACTATGGGTTGAAATGATACATACCCGAACGAACTTTAATATAGGGAAAAATCGTTATAAGCTGAAATGGTAGGCCTGAACGATTTTTATTTATTTTATTTTAACTTGGAATTGCGGGTTTGAAATGATAGAACCCGGATTTTTCTTTGTAAACTACGGATTTAAATGATATATATCCCTATCACTTGACCTAGGTTAGAAAACTATATACAGAGCCGTGGTTAACTTAAAGTGTTTTTGAATATTTTTAAGTATTTTAAAATGTAAATTTATGATTATTTGATTTAAATAGAATTTTAAAAATGTTTTAAATAAAGAATTTATGATATTTCTATAAGTTAAAAATGTTGAATAAATGAATGGTTAAATTGAATTTTTGAAATATAACTTAAATTTGGAAATTTGGGTTTTGGCTTTTAAAATGACATCTAAATTATATAAATAAAATGGAAATTAAGTTATATTTGGAAAATGGTAATAAAAATTCAAGTGTTAAGAAATTGTTAAAATGTGAAGAATAGAAAATTGTTCACTTGAATTTGTTAAGTGAATTATTGAAAAGATTTTATTTATAAGAAATTTACTTTATAAAAATCATAAGTTAAAAGGTACTTTAAAGAACATTTTTGAGTGTTAAAATATGATTTTTATAATGTTTAAAGGGTTAAAATCAAAGTTTATTTCTTGCTGGAAATACATTAAAATCTGGAAATTTAATAACAGCACTTCAGAAATGCTATCATTGTTGTGGTTAACTTAAAATCTGAAGTAAATGCTGTTTTCAAATGTAATTGAATATTACAGCAGTTCTATTTAAATACTGTCTTATCTAACTGAACCGTTTCAAATGAACTTAGATATTACAGCAGTTTTATTTAAATGTTGTCTTTGGTTGAAATGAATTGTTTCAAGTATAACTTACTACAACATTTTCTAAATGCTGTGAAAGGCTGAAATTTTTTTTATGGTTTTTAAGTGAATAAATGAGCTCATAAAAGGCTACATTTTTGGGAATTGAATATTGATTTGTAAGTATAATGAATTCACTTTTAATGGTTTAAATGAATGATTTTAAATTCGAAATTATAAACCATTTGAAATTTATAACCACGGGTATATTTCTTTGTATGTCGTTTGATTTCCTAGAGATTGTTTTGATACACACCTTCAATTTGATAGTGTGACTAGAGGTGAGCGATTGCTACAGATCTGCGCTACCCTAGTCACATTTACACTGTTAGTTGCATGGTTTAATTTAATATGGACATTTCTATGATAGCGTTTATTTCTATAAATTGATGGTTTAATGGATCCTTAAAGGATGGGCGATCCCCAGCATCCTTTAAGTTATTATGCATTGCTATTACAGTTCACTTGAGTTGGTTTACATTGTATAAGTATGTATGTCCTGACTCGAGTGTTTTGTGTTTTACTTTACGCTCGAGTCAGCCTGAGTCACAACTTTGGATTCACCTTCCAGGGCTAGAGATTTGTTGGAGCTTATCTATCTACCTATTCGTCTGTTTCTGATCCAATTATTTTTCCTATTCGGTATTTGCTTCTGTATTACTAATTTATGTATCCAAACTTCTATTGTATCCATTTTTAAACTATGATATTTTGTATATGTTTTGAGATTTTGTATATACTAGCTTCATGAACTACTATGGTATTTTATTTCCGTTGCGAATTATTCTGATATCTCTGTGTCTGTGATTCTATGATTGATTTTTTTGCTCTAAAATTTATTACAATCTGTTATTTTGAATTATTCAAGTCCGACATGTAGGATTATTGTCGATTTGAATAGTCCAAAATAGTGGGTCATTACAAATATGGAAGAGGGAGGTTATGGCCAAAAGCAAGAAGAAATGTAGAGTGTTGGCCGAGCGCTTGGAAAAGGTGAAAGAGCGTTTAGGTGGTAGTTTAGTAAAGTATTGATTGATATGAATGTTGGTAGGAAATAAATCAATTTAGTTAAATGTGAGAAATTCTGATCGCTTTTAAAAGATCATATTTTGATTTTGTTTTAATAATTATCTTATGACATATGCAAGTATACACCCTTTTAAATGTTGTTATGGATGTTTGGATATGTTTGAATAGCTGCAGTTTTCTGCTACCGTTTCTACGACTTTTTAAAAAAGTTTTAAACTTAACGATTTTTCGTAGAATCTATTATGAATATTTTTAAAAAGGAAAATAAACTGTTTTTAAGACAATTTGGAATCTTTATAATCAATTCCAAAATAAAATTGATAATTGAGTATGCGGGAACGACTAGTACATTTATCTCGCCTGTGAGATCTGGAAAGATAAAACAAGATGTTTAACTAAGGTTAGGGATGGAGCAACTAGTGCTCAGAACTAACCCGGCCTATGTTTTCTTTTCTTAGGCGAGGGGTGGAACAAATTGAAAAAAAAGCTCGGATGCTCTAAAAAGATTATACTAATTTTTTCCAAAATAAAAAGGAGATTGGTATTATCTAAAATTTAAGGAATCTTCAAAATGAATAAACTACAACTTGATTGCATAGAAATAATCTTCGTATATTTGGTATTAAAATCCGAAGAGGTGACACGTCATATTCGTGTAATTTAAAAGGTGATCTCACCATTATTCTACCCATGGCACTTTTGAATACAAAAATTGATATTGATTAAAGTTAAAATGATTTATTTGATCTTATTTACTCGATAATGTTTGCTAAGATTGATTTTACAGTTTACAGTAAACGATGTCTTATATAACATTGTTTTTGACCCGCCTAAAAGGTTTAGGAATTTGGATCGAATGTTAAGTGAGGAAATTTGAAATATTATCCAAAGAAAAAGAATGAATTACTTAGAATTACTCTAAGACAAAAGAAAGAGATTTTGAAATCATCCAAGAAGAATTAAAGTGAAAAGAGACTTAATAAATCCAGTATACTCATATTAGCTTTTTTATCGATAATTGGATTTAGAAGGACTGGGGTTAGATTTGGGTGACACCTATCCGAAAACCACTTCGAACAAGTTTACGTGTTCGAAGAATAAAAATGTTTGAAGACGGAGATATTGAGATGAATAATAACGAGGGACTACTTGTTGATTAATTAGGGATAAACTCCCGATTCACTATATTGTAGCAGTGGTCTCTTTGTTATGAAAAACCTCAAAACCACAAGGTCTTATCGCCTAGTAATGGCCGAGGAAAGTACCTTTATTTCATTCAGTCCCGGAACGAACTTGTATGAATGAATGTTTGACCATGCAATCCAAATCATAATGTGATCTCTATAAAAGTATTGTAACGACCCACCTTTCATCTCATAGAAAGACGCATCATTATTAAGAAAGAAAGAGATAGAAAAGATAAAAGATAGAAAAGAAAGAACTAAACAATATCAAAATGTCACGGCGGAATGAATAAAATATATTAATCACGTAAGTTATTACATAATATACAACATCTATCAGAGTTACACAGCTTTATATCCCAACACATTAGATAGTTATAAAACCTATCTATCATACAACTCACGACACAGAGATTAACACAGCGAAACCACAATATCTATATACGCGGAAGCCTCCTGCTCCATATCTCCTCCAGAAACTCGTCAAAGCTAACCAGAATCCCTTGGCTACTCATAAAAATTTGAGCACCCAAGAGTATAAGAAAACAGAAAATAAACTCCGGATCAGACATCTGGTGTGATAAACAGGTTAAAGTTGCTTAACTTTGAAAAACCTTTGAAAACAAAGGGTATCTTGTAAGACTTCCTGCACATAAATACGGAAAAGTTTTTATCTTACAATAACCAAAGCATTTGATAGGAAATCTAGTGATATTATAATAGCGTCTAGGGTTTTCAAGTAAAATACAGAAAAAGCTAGAATGTTTACACCTCACATTCCAAGTAGTTGGGCTCAATCAAAACATACGGCATCTTATTGGAGATTGGATTCCATACAATGGAAGGGCTATTAGGGTACTGCCCGTCATAGTACGTAGCCTAGATCACTATACCAAGGATCCACCATAATCCCCTGCAACATAAGGCCGGAACCATCCCTTACTGGATAGTCCCGAACAAGATACCCTATAGTTGTTTGCAACCAACTTCCCACACAGCCGAATAAAAGGGACCTCTAGACAGGGGAAATCTCATCCTACTTGGGTTCTACCCACTTAGCCTTGCTGCACCTTCCTGTTTTAGCCATTCCCGGTTGATGAGGCTTGAGGCTATGATTACCTTTTAGAACATATCTATCTTATAATGTTCATCATCCTCCTGACGACGTTCTGAAGGCATTCAATCCATAAAAGTTCGTTCCGGGTTCGAACGAAACCAAAGCACTGTCTCGTTACACTCATTTTGGAATCATCCCCAGAGTTAACGATAATAGCCCTTGCACTCTAAATCTTCATCTCGATCTCCGCCTGAGATTTCACGACCGATCGTTTAATTTGGATCGATGTGGTTTTAGGATATCCAAACTGGGAAATCCGACTCGGTCTCACTGAAATCCAAAACGCCATCTTTTAAGGTCAAGTTGTTTAAGTTAAAACAATTTAATTTATAATCTATATTAACACAGACAGATAATTCACATTTACACAGATAGATAATCAATAATATCACCATTCAACCAATGCATCTCATATCACAAAGCTAACATATCACATATCAGAGATATCACATAATCCAAGGCATTCAATATTATTCAATCATCCATGAGCAAGGATTAATTAGTCATACCATTTCTAATTAATTTAAATAAATTAAATTAATTACATCCATTACTAAAAATCCTGCTTACTTAACATTAATCAATTACAAACCAATTAATTAATCATCCTTTAATTATCCATCTTAATTAATCATTCTTGATTAATTATTCTTCAATTACATTAAGTAATTAGCCTATAATTAATTATACAAATTAATTATCCTTAACCATTTACAGTAATTAACCTTTAATTACTCTTAAATAATTAATGATCCTCTAATCACTTTCATTAATTAATTATTCTTCATTAATTATATTTAATGATTAACCTTTAATTAATTACATTCATAACTATCCTTGATTAATCACATTCAATAATTAACTGTCCTTAATTGCTTACATTACTTAATTAACTCCTTAATTAATTTTATTAATAAATTCTTTAATTAATTACAATAATTATTTTAATCCTTAATTATTTCCACTAAGTAATTATCCCTCAATTACTTTTCATTAAATAATCCCCCTTTAATTAATTACATCCAGTAATTACCCATTAATTACTTACACTAAGTAATTACACTTTATTAATTACATTATGTAATTATACTTAATCAATCATCAAGTGATTATCTTTAATTAATTAAACTAATTAATTAACTTAAATTAATCACATTAATTTAATTAATTACATTGCGTAATTTCGCTTTAATTACTTCCATTAATTAATTACTCTTTAATTAATTACCTTTAATAACTCAGATTAATTAACCCTTAATTAATCAAGTAATTAACTATCCTCACTTAACTAAACTAATTATCTTAAATTAATAACATTAATTAATTATCTCTTAATCACTAGTTAACGATCCTTAAATTAATTACACTCATTAACAATTATTTAGTTACTTCCATTAGGTAATTATACTTTGATTATAACATTAATTAACCATTATTAATTCATTGAGTAATTAACTTTTAATTAATTCCACTATTTAATTATCTTTAATTAATTACAACCATAATTAATTAAAGATAAATTATTATCTTAATAAATTTCTTAATTACATTTAGTTCTTATTAAATTGAAAACTTAAAATTAACCTATACCAAAACATTGTAAATACACTTATCTTAATCATTTCCTTAATCACATAATTAAAATATATTTGAAAAACATTTAGAAATAAATTTCACAATTACTTTTAAACAAACAATTTTAAACATTTTAAATCTTTCAAAAAAAACCTTGTTTAAATTGTTAGCACTTTGCTTTTGAAAACTTCCATGTTTTTTCCTTTTGAAAAACTAATAATTATATTTTGAAACTAGATTTACTTTCACTTTGAAACATATTCATTTAAAATACACTTTTAAAACTTAGTACAATTCTTTGAAAACCAAGCATTTTAATAGTTTTACACTTGAAAACTTGTCTATCATTTTCTCCTATATATATATATATATTAAACTATTCATATTTTACTAATCTTTTCAAAGCTTGGTTAGCTATCAAACAAACCCAAGCCATTCACTCGAATACTTGAGTAAAACCAAGAAAACCACTGAGCAAGCTCACGCACCAAAATACTTCGAGACAAACACACAAGCATCTCGATCCCAACCTGTATATGCAGCTTTTTCCCAAACCTTCAAGTCCCAGATGCACGAAAATGCACTCGTGCACGTGCATGGCGACCCCGACCACCTTTGACCACCATTGCGACCACCCTCCAGTCGCCCATGACCTCGTTGAAAGTTATGACCATCGAGCTTCATTGAACTCGTCGTGTGACGAAATCGAACAAATTCGAGGAAACCAAAAAACCCAACATCGATGGAAAACTCCAAATCAACGTCGAACCTGACCTCAAGAACCAAAGCCAACTGCATCCGAGCTTCGTCTCGAATCCCAGCATCGTTTCTCCTCATCGTGATTGCCTCCGATGATCCAACGATGACGAAACAGCCTCGAAATCAATGACCACCCAAATTTACGTCGAAAACCCTACTTGGTCATCAACCCGCCCCCACGGTCATCTTAAAATCAACTGACCATTTTTCACATGATCGCCACCCTTCCAGCAACCTTCACCCTCAAGCTCGACGTCCCACCCTTCGTCTACTACCGTGGATCGACGAAACTTCTCGAGTCAATCATCTCGTAAATACTCAACAATTTCTATGCTAAAAATCATGATCTTACTACCTAAATTCATCATTTAGCACTATGAATCAGATTCAAAAATCAAATCTTGAAAATAATAACATCGATTTTTTGACATATTATGATCATCACTGTATTTCCTTGTTTTTGAATTGATTACAAAATTAAAATTCTTGAAACCCTTTAGATTTGATATTATGTTGTAATAATCATACTTTATTCAAAGATCCAAGCTTAAATTTGCCTGAATAAAGAGATATGAAATTTTATTTAGAAAATTAAAGTCTTTAAGTAAGAAGAGAGGAGACGTATATATTCAGGAAACTTATATATACACAGACATTTCATATTTTCAACATGCATTCACCGCCAACAATCATATAAACAAATATATATCAACACAACACAATCTATCACATACATAAAAGTTTAATCATAGATTTTTAAAACGGTTTTTAAAAGAAAGGTTTACTCACCTGAAATTTAAAACAGAGAACAGTCTTTGTTTAATAATCTGGAAGTTCTTGTATTTGATTTGCACGGAACCTGATGTTGAGTGGCTTGCTTAACTTGAATCTAAATTTATGTTGATGTATCATTGAGTTGAATTGAAACTTGAAATTGTTGTTTGAAGACTGATGTTGAACATCTCTTGAATTTGACTCCCTTTGTAATTTTAGTTTCAGGTTTTGTTGATTGAATCTTTGTATTGATTTTCACAGTTTTGAAACTTTGAAAACCGATGTTGTGGTTTATTGTTTCGATTCTCTTTGATTTTTTTTGGTTTCAGTTTTAGGAAGAAGAAGAAAACAAAGAACAATTTTGAACTAAAAATAAAAGCCAGCTTATTTCTCTAAAACACTTTATTATATTAATTTTTAATTAAAAGAAACCATATTAGCCACTGGTAAATTTGATTAATACTTAAGCTACAAATGTCAATCCATGCTATTATTTATTATAAATGTTAAAATGCAAGAATTAAAGGTTTACAAGTGTTTAGACCTTTATTAAATATATTATTTCTAATTACTTATGTTTTTATATTAATATGTTTATGTCTTTAAATGTATATGTACAAATTATTCTTATGCATCTGTATTTTTAAATAAAGAATATTAACCCTTTTATTTAAATCTTTCTTTTGTTTTATATAAATTTATGTATTATGTTTTTAAATGTCTATAAATAAACAAATCACATTTGTTCATGTTAAATTTGAAAAAGAAAGGATATTAAATCTTTTAATTAAATTCTATTTCAAACTTAAGCTAATTTGCTTGAATTGATAATTATAAATAAATACTAGTGTTAAAAAGTGTTCAATTAAATTTTGAACTAACTTTTAAGAATCATAAATTGAATTTTAAACAAAGCTTCCAATCACCATATATACATATGTATTACAATTTGAAAACATAATCTTTTATTAAAGTAAAACCAAAGACTTCATATTTACGATATATATACATTATAAGTAGAAAAAAAAATTATCAGCTTTAAAAGATAAAATTTACCAATTAAATATTATTAGCTTTTGGAAAGAATAAATTTTGCCAAATTAAATATTTATAAAAGAAAATTATTAAACAATATTACCAAATTCAAATCAATATTGCCAATTTAAATAATTTTTAAATGAAGATTATCAAATTGCTATTGCCCAAAATTTTGGGTCATCACATTCCTCCCCCCTTAAAAGAATTTCGTCCTCGAAATTTAAAAGGAAAGATAATTTAATAATCTAACAAAGGTTTTATTTACAAATATCAAAGCATACATATCCGCCATACACTAACAACCATAGCAACAAGTTTATTTAAACAAACAAATCCAACTATCCAGACAAAATTCTGGATAGGACTTCTTAATACTATCAAGAGTTTCCTAGGTACAAACCTACTAAACCTAAAAAAACTACACTACTAGCTCCAGAGCTCCTTCTCAAAATGATCTACAATCTGAACAGGATACTTGACCACAATCATGTCTGGCTCAACTTCCAAATCCTCCTGAACTATTGGTTCCACAACCAGTGATGGATCATACATGTACTTCCTCAAGGATACGTGAAATACTTTGTGAATTCCAGCCATCCGGATTGGCAATTGAATCTTGAAGGCTAAAGAACTTATCCTATCAAGAACATGGGAAGATCCAATATATCTCGGAGCCAACTTTCCTAGTCTTACCCAATCTTATTGTTCCTTTGACCGTAGTAAACCTTAACCAAAAACAAAGTCTCCAATTTTGAATTCCAAATTTCTTTACCTCTTATCCACATAACTCTTTTGATGATCCTGGGCTGCCTTCATCCTTCCTTGATTGACTCAACCTTTACAGATGCCTCTTGGAACGAGTCTGGACCAAGAACAAGACGATCTCCGGATCCAACCCACAAAAATGATCCTCACAAAAATCTACTAAAATCCAAAAAAACAAGCTCTATTCCACAAATATCAGTGGACTTCAAACTTACTTCTCTTATCCGAAAATAACCAAAACAGGTGCACTTGACAACTTCACCTTCGGATCCTAAAAAACTTCCTGTGGAAACCCTCTAATCTAAAAACACTGCAACTTCCGGTTGCTTCTACTCTAGAATAGCTGCTACCTTGCTTCCACTGCACAACTCTGATTCGAAGATGATGAGAATGCCGTCGATGAATACGAGCACAGAATTGTCCAACACATTCCAAAAACACGGTTTCTCAGATCCATAAAGAGAAAACAAAGAAGCTCCAAGAAATCCTGAGCTGCTTCACCAAATCCTTTTTCTAGGAGTCGTCCTTCTACTAGCTGAACCATCGTTATTGCTCCTGTATCCAAGTCGATATGAAAACTCAATCTCCTGATGCTAAGTTAAACCTTGTCTTCTTCAAAGACATCTGGAAAAAAATCTCTGACAACATCTAAAACTCCAACCTCTTCTTGAGACACCTCGATCCCAGGCAAAAATTACCCAAGAGAACACTCAAACTATCGCAAGTCACTTTTGCGATCTACCCCGATCAGTTCCCAAAAATACTGTTCCCTCTTCGCAAATCAGAACAGCCTATGCTTATCTATCCAATCCATCAAAGAAATGGGTCCACTCTGCTGCTTTTTAACTCCATCTCTAGGACACTGCTTAGCCAGAAGACTTCCTCTCGGCACACAGAATACTTCAAGCTGCAATGTTGCCATTAATGCTAAAGACTTCTTATCTAAAAGCTCCTCGATCATCAAAGCCATATTAACCAGTTCTTCAAAAGAGCCTTCAAGATGGCATCCATCTTCTCAAGAAACTTGGGCCTCAAAACCAAACACAAACCCTGCTGTAGTCTCATCACCGATGCAGACACACTCCCTTGCTTAAGATCCAGAAAATTCTTATGCAGCCTAGTCTTCTCTACAGAAGGTAAAAACTATTCCTCCCATAATTCCTTAAACTTGCCCCAAAGAAAACATCTTCGGGAACATCCCTGGTCACTGGGTCTTACAACACAGCTGCTTCTTCCTGAAGTTACCAAGATGCTATCACTTGCTTCTGCTCATCCGACAGATCTAAACTCTTGAAAATCCACTCACACGAGCACAACCAAACTTGCACTTCAAAGATGGACTCCGATCCTTTAAAAAGGTTTCCTTTAGAGATTTAGTGAAATCCTTACACCAAAGCTTACTCGAGGCTGTATTGGGTCTACAGCCACGATAGATACTCTTCAAACCTCAACACTCGGACTTCTACCATTAGTGGTAGTCGTGCTACACAAGCCACCACCCTATCTCCCTCTAGGACTCATGTTGCCAAACTCTGACAGGTGACTCAATAAATCAGGTGTATATATATACATATATATATAGACACACACACACATATACGTATACGTATATGTATACATATATATATACCTATATATATATATATATACACACACACACACACATATATATATATACATATATATATACATACACACACACACACATACATACATACATACATACAAGTACGCCCTCTCAAGAAAGAAATCACTCCGAAGCCTAGGTATTCTCTCAACCTAGCGCTCTGATTCCACTGTAATGATCCGCCTTTCATCCCACAGAAAGACGCATCAATATTAAGAAAGAAAGGGATAGAAAATAGAAAAAAGAGAAAAGAAAGAAAAGAAAGAACTAAACAGTATCAGAATGTCACAGCGGAATGAATATACAACATCTATTAGAGTTATTTCATAATATACAACATCTATCAGAGTTACACAGCTTTATATCCCAATACATTAGACAGTTATAAAACTTGTCTAACATACAACTCAAGATACAACGTAGTATTAACACAGCGGAACCACAAATTCATATACGCTGAAGCCTCATGCTCCATATCTCCTCCAAAAACTCGTCAAAGCTAACCTAAATCCCTTGGCTATTCGTAAAAATTTGAGTACCCAAGAGTTTAAGAAAACGGAAAATAAACTCCGGGTCAGACATCGGTTTGGTGTGAGTAAACGGGTTAAAGTTGCATAACTTTGAAAAACCTTTGAAAACAAAGGGTATCTCGTAAGACTTCCCGCACATAAACACGGAATTTTTTTTACCTTACGACAACCAATGCATTTGATAGGAAATCCAGTAATATTATAATAATGTCTAGGGTTTTCATGTAAAATACAAAAATAGCTGGAATGCTTACATCTCACGTTCCAACATAGTTGGACACAATCAAAACGTACGACACTTATTGGAGATTGGATTCCATACAATGGTAGGGCTACTAGGGTACCGTCCATCATAGTACATGGCCTAGATCACCGTACCGAGGATCCAACTTGATCCCCTGCAACACAAGGCCAGAACCATCCCTTACTGGATAGTCCCGAACAAGACAACCCCGCAGTTGTTTGCAACCAACTACCTACACAGCCGAATAAAAGGGACCTCTAGACAGGGGAAATCTCGTCCTACTTGGGTGTTACCCACTTAGCCTTGCTGCACCTCCCCTATTTTAGATATTCCCAATTGATGAGGCTTGAGGCTACGATTACCTTTTAGAACACATCTATCTTAGAATGCTCATCGTCCTCCTGACGATGTTCTGAAGGCATTCAACCATACAAGTTAGTTTCGGGTTCGAACGAAACCGAAGCACTATCTCGTTACATTCATTTTAGAATCACCCTCCAAGTTAACAACAATAGCCCTTGCACTCTGAATCTTCATCTCGATCTTCACCTGAGGTTTCACGACATACTGTTTAATTTGGATCGATGTGGTTTACGGATATCCAAATTGGAAAATCTGATCTCGGTCTCACCGAAATCCAAAACGCCGTCTTTTAAGGTCAAGTTGTTTAAGTTAAAACAATTTAATTTATTACCTATATTCACACAGATAGATAATTCACATTTACACAAATAGATAATCAATATTATCACCATTCAACCAAAGCATCTCATATCGCAGAGCTAACATATCACATATCAAAGATATCACATAATCCAAGGCATTCAATATTATTCAATCATCCATAAGCAAAGATTAATTAGTCACACCATTTCTAATTAATTTAAATAAATTAAATTAATTACATACATTACTAAAAATTCTGCTTACTTAACCATTAATTAATTACAAACCAATTGAGTAATCATCCTTTAATCATCCATCTTAATTAATCATCCTTGATTAATAATTCTTCAATTACATTAAGTAATTAGCCTTTAATTAATTATACAAATTAATTATCCTTAACCATTTACAGTAATTAACCTTTAATTACTCTTATTATTTACATTAATTAATGATTTTCTAATTACTTTCATTAATTAATTATTCTTAATTAATTATATTTAATGATTAATCTTTAATTAATTACATTCATTAATTATCCTTGATTAATCACATTCAGTAATTAACTGTCCTTAATTACTTACATTACTTAATTAACTCCTTAATTAATTTTATTAATTAATTCTTTAATTAATTACACTAAGTAATTTAATCCTTAATTACTTCCACTAAGTAATTATCCTTCAATTACTTTCCATTAAGTAATCCCCATTTAATTAATTACATCCAGTAGTCATCCATTAATTACTTAGACTAAGTAATTACACTTTATTAATTACATTAAGTACTTATACTTAATCAATCATCAAGTGATTATCTTTAATTAATTAAACTAATTAATTAACTTTAATTAATCACATTAATTTAATTAATTACATTGAGTAATTAATTCCTTTAATTACTTCCATTAATTAATCACTCTTTAATTAATTACCTTTAATTACTCAGATTAATTAACCCTTAATTAATCAAGTAATTCACTATCCTCACTTAATTAAACTAATTATCTTAAATTAATAACATTAATTAATTATCTCTTAATCACTAGTTAATGATCCATAAATTAAGTACACTCATTAACAATTCTTTAATTACTTTCATTAAGTAATTATACTTTGATTATAACATTAATTAACCATTATTAATTACATTGAGTAATTAACTTTTAATTAATTCCACTAATTAATTATGTTTAATTAATTACAACCTTAATTAATTAAAGATAAATTCCTTATCTTAATTAATTTCTTAATCACATTTAGTTTTTATTAAATTAAAAACTTGAAATTAACCTATACCAAAACACTGTAAATACACTTATCTTAATCATTTCCTTAATCACATAATTAAACTATATTTGAAAAACATTTAGAAATAAATTTCATAATTACTTTTAAACAAACAATTTTAAACATTTTAAATCTTTTAAAAAAAACTTGTTTAAATTGTTAGCACTTTGTTTATGAAAACATCCCTTTTTTTACTTTTGAAAAACTAATAAATATATTTTGAAACTAGATTTACTTTTACTTTGAAACATATTCATTTAAAATACACTTTTAAAATTTAGTACAATTCTTTGAAAACCAAACATTTTCATAATTTTACACTTGAAAACTTGTCTATCATTTTCTCCTATATGTTTCTTTTAAATTATTCATATTTTACTAATCTTTCCAAAACTTGGTTAGCTATCAAACAAACCCGAGCCATTCACTCGAATACTTGAGTTAAACCAAGAAAACCCCGAGCAAGCTCACGCACCAACATACTTCGAGAAAAACACACAAGCATCTCGAGCCAAACCCGCATATGCAGCTTCTTCCTAAACCTTCAAATCCCAGATGCAAGAAAATGCACTCGTGCACGTGCATGGTGACCCCGACCACCTTCGACCTCCGTTGCGACCACCTTCCAGTCTCCCGCGACCTCGTTGAAAGTTCTGACCATCCAGCTTCGTTGAACTCATCGTGTGGCAAAATTGAACAAATTCTAGCAAACCAGAAAACCCAACATCGACGGAAAACTCCAAATCAACGTCGAACCTGACCTCGAGAACCTACGCCAACTACATCTGTGGTTCGTCTCGAACCCCATCATTGTTTCCCTTCATCGCGATTGCCTCCGATGATCCAATGATGACGCAACAACCTCGAAATCAATGGCCACCCAAATTTACGTTGAAAATCCTACTTGGTCGTCAACCCGCCTCCACGGTCATCTTAAAATCAACAGACCATTTTTCCAGTGATCGCCACCCTTCCAGCAACCTTCACCCTCAAGCTTGATGTCCCTCCCATCGTCTATTGCCGTGGATCGACGAAACTTCCCGAGTCGATCATCTCGTAAATACTCAACAATTTCTGTGCTAATAAATCATGATCTTACTACCTAAATTCATCATTTAGCACTACGAATCAAATTCTAAAATCAAATCTTGAAAATAACAACATTAGTTTTTTGACATATTTCTGATCATCACTGTATTTCCTTATTTTTGAATTACTTACAAAATTAAGATTCTTGAAACCCTTTTTAGATTTGATATTATGTTGTAATAATCATACTTTATTCAAAGATCCAAGCTTAAATTTGCTTGAATAAAGAGATATGAAATTTTCTTTAGAAAACTAAACTCTGTAAGTAAGAACAGAGAAGATGTATATATTCAGGAAACTTATATCTACACAGACATTTCATATTTTCAACATGCATTCACAGCCAACATTCATGTAAACATATATATATATATATATATATATATATATATATATATATATATATATATATATCATCACAACACAATCTATCACATACATCAAAGTTTAATCATAAATTTTAAAACTGTTCTGAAAAGAAATGTAACACCCCACCTCTATACCCACGCTAGCCAAGGACAGTACGGGGGTAATGCCGTCAACTAACGCGGAGAACAAGGCTGTTAAGGAGCGGCCATCCGTGTAATTGCTTTGTGCGAGCACCGATATGTCGGATAGAATAACATGCAATTCATTTCGAGAGGAAATCAGACATACCGATACAAACTCAAAGCTACTACAAAGTGGCTATAATATCTTCGGAAACAAATATAGGAATAAGCATAACATAAATCAGTCACAGATAATTCATATCACAAAGGCGGAAGAAGATATGAATATATAACTAACACATGAAAGTGTACATCAGAGTAGTGGTCAAAAAGATCCGCAATAATACAAAAGAATAACAACACGTGTTATACAAATGAATACAACTATGAGTCTATATCTCAAGTGTATACAATAAAAAATGCTAATCTAAATAGTTAGCCAAAAGTCAGAGTAGCAAATCCCGGGAAGAAATCAAGAAGAAGCACCTGTAACATCTCGGTCTGACCCGAGTATTATTTAAGAAAATAATAAACGGATCAGTCTAGCTATAAATATCAGATGATATGGTATAAAATAAAAGATATGGCATAAACATAAAATGTCCATACTGACATACTACTATAAGTATGCAAATGATGATCAAAAGAAGATCAATCAATAAGAGATAAATCAATATCACAAGAATCTTCTAAAAGATCCAAAGAGGGCATCATACCCTAAACTTGTACTCATAACAAGTCAATGACATAAATTCTAGAAATCAACACAAGAAATCCAGAAATCACAGAAAAAGGGAAAGAGGCCTATCACATGACGGTCTGAAGACCATGGGTAGCTACCCCATATGTGTGAGTCGAAATCACACAGATGAGGTCCAGACTAACCAAAAAGCAAAAAGGTATGTATGAGTGGAATCACACAAATGGTGTCTAGCCTATCCTCACAACAAAAAGATGTGTGTGAGTCGAAATCACATAGATGAGGTCCAGGCTAACCAAAAAGCAAAAAGGTATATGTGAGTGGAATCACACAAATGGTGTCTAGCCTATCCTCACAACAAAAAGATATGTGTGAGTCGAAATCACACAGATGAGTTCTAGGCTAACCAAAAAGCAGAAAGGTATGTGTGAGTGGAATCACACAAATGGTGTCTATCCTAACCTCGCAACAAAAAGGTATGTGTGAGTGGAATCACACAAATGGTGTCTAGACTAACCTTGCGAACAAAGAAATATGTGTGAGTCGGAATCACACTCATGAGGTCTAGTCTAACCTTGCAAACAAAGAGACATCGCACAATTGCTAGTCGAAATCATAAAATGATCGTCATGATCAACGAGAAGTGTCAGTTACAATAAGCTAGTAAATATACGAGCTTAGCTTCATGTCCCATAACCACTAGCTTAACTTAAATATTTACGAACAAATTGTAGATCTCCACTAGAAAATTGTCACAAGAGATTCAATCGAACAAGTCCAAGAATTTACCGACGAAGTAAACGCAAGTGTTTCATACCACTTGTTTTACTAAGTCGTTTAATTAGATTTCTCATACGAGTGAGGTAAAGGTTTGTATATACTAATAGATTGGAAATCGGTTTGAGAAAACGAGCTTTGTTATAAAATAGTGTTGAAATCATTTGAAGAAAGAGTTTTGATATTTACTACTAGTATAGAAAACCTTTATATTTTAAAGTGACAAATCATAGAAGTGATTGTAGAAACAATCAATCATAAAAATTCACATACGAAGACGTGAATAAAATCCAAAGAAACCGATAAAGAATCCATCGAAATAGATATTCAAAAATCCATAAAATCAACCGAGAAGCCCAAGATAGTTTGTCTCGAAGAATGGTCAACTCAGCATCTCAACAAAGAAAGTTCTGTTGAATGTTTTTCAGATAAGATCCCCTACGGGGGGGGGGGGGTCCGGGAGGGTGGCAACCCCCCCAAGGTGAGGGTGCGGGGGCAACGCCCCTGCTACGGGGTTCGACCTACCCGGTCAGGTCGCGGGTGTCCTAGTGAAGACCTAAGGGAGGATAGGATCGAGCGACCTCGATAATAAATGATAACAACAAATAGGATCATCACAAATCGATTTAAATTGGAAATTCAATCCAAAAAGGCAAACTGGACTGAAACAGCAGGTTCAGTCGACAGTCGACTGAACAGAGTTTTCAGTCGACTGACCCTGTACTTGGAAATTTTCCAGGTTCAGGAAACTTTCTGTTTCCAGGTTCAGTCGACTGAACATAGGATTCAATCGACTGAATCATGCCTGGAAACTTTCGGGTTCCAGGTTCAGTCGACTGAACAGAGGATTCAGTCAACTGAATCATGCCTGGGCTGTTTTTCAGCCTATTCAAATGAAGAGCAAACTCTTCCAAAATGCAATCAGACGAACATTGGCTCTAAGGGTTTATGCCAATCAACAACCCGGCCCTATATGCTCCTCGATGCATCATCCAAAACATGATCAAACATCCATAAAAGGGTTTTCACACAAATTTGACTTAAAAACCCAAAAATTGGAATATTCACAAAACCAATCCAAATCAAAATCAAATGCACATGAATAAGTGTTAGTAATTCATACCTAACAACCAAAGATAACTATAGACATAGATGTGAGATAAAAATCTCACCCTTAAACCCAAAAGCACAAGATTGAGAAGCTTAAAAACAAAGGAGGATCAACCACTCTTCAATCCCAACTCAAGAAGCTTGATTCTAAGCTTAAAAGAGAAATATTTTCCAAATTAGGTTTAGGAATTTTCTGAAATCAAAGAGAGAATGAGTTGGGGAAGGTGAAGAGAAGGCTTACCAATGGGTTCTCTTGAATGTGGAGCTAGATCTTGGATTTTGCAAAGGAACAAGGGTTTGGATTTCTATTTCCCATTCTCTTCCTTCATTTTTGCTTTAGAACTGAAAAGAGGAGGAAGTGAGAGTGAATGGGGAGGGATGATTCAGTTTGGGGTATTATTATGGCTAGTGGGCTGAACCTAAACCCAAAACCCAATAGATAAAGTAGCAAAAATCAACTTACTCCAAACATATCGAAGCTTATACTCAAAAAGGTCGCAAACGGGGTTTTGAGCTCAATGGAAGTGGTTTCGAGTCCTACTTCGACTATTTGCAAAAAGTAGCTTTTCGGACTAAAATCCGACGAACGATGAAATATTTAAATAAAATATTTAAATATACAATCGATAAATATGCGGGTTGTTACAAGAAAGGTTTACTCACTTGAAATTTAAAATAGAGAACAGTCTTTGTTTAATCATCCGAAATTTTTTGTATTTGATTTGCACAGAACCTGATGTCGAGTGGCTTGTTTAACTTGAATCTAAATTTATGTTGATGTATTATTGAGTTGAATTGAAACTTGAAATTGCAGCTTGAAGACTGATGTTGAACATCTCTTGAATTTGATTCCATTTGTAATTTTAATTTCAGGTTTTGTTGAAATTTGAATCTTTGTATTGCTTTGCACAGTTTTGAAACTTTGAAAACTGATGTTGTAGTTTATTGCTTTGATCCTCTTTGATTTTTTTTGCTTTCAGTTTTAGGAAGAAGAAGAAAAAAAAGAACAATTTTGAACTAAAAATGAAAGTCGGCTTATTTCTCTAAAACACTTTATTATATAAATTTTTAATTAAAAGACACCATATTAGCCACTTGTAAATTTGATTAATACTTAAGCTACAAATGTCAATCCATGCTATTATTTCTTACAAATGTTAAAATACAAGAATTAAAGGTTTTCAAGTGTTTTGACATTTATTAAATATATTATTTCTAATTACTTATGTTTTTATACTAATATGTTTATGTCTTCAAATGTATATATACAAATAAGTCTTATGCATGTGTATTTTTAAAGAAAGAATATTAACCCTTTTATTTAAATCTTTTCTTATGTTTTGTATAAACTTATGTATTATGATTTTAAATGTTTATAAATAAACAAATCACATTTATTCGTGTTAAATTTTAAAAAGAAAGGATATTAAATCTTTTAATTAAATTCTATTTCAAACTTAAGCTAATGTACTTGAATTGATAATTATAAATAAATACTAGTGTTAAAAAGTGTCCAATTAAAATTTAAATTAACTTTTGAAAGTCCTAAATTAAATTTTAAAACAAAGCTTTCGATCACCATATATACATATATATTACAATTTGAAAGCATAATCTTTTATTAAAGTAAAACGAAAGACTTTCTATTTATAATATATATATACCAATATATATACATTATAAATAGAAAACAAATTTTATTTGCTTTAAAAGATAAAATTTACAAATTAAATATTATTAGCTTTTGGAAATAATAAATTTTGCCAAATTAAATATTTATAAAAGAAAATTATTAAACAATATTACCAAATTTAAATCGATATTGCTAATTAAAATAATTTTTAAATGAAGATTATTAAATTGCTATTGCCCAAAATTCCGGGTTATCACAAGTATATCAGTCGATGGCGAAGAAGACACCTTCTCTTTGCTTGACACCCTTTCCGGAGACATACGAGCTTAGGAAGTTATACGTTTGCAGAAATCAATCGTGTGAATGTGGAATGGCAACATGGCATTCAAAGCGAAGAAGATGTCCTATGTGAAAAGGTAATCGCTGCCTCGAGCCTCATCAACCGGAAATGACCGAAACAGGGTTATATGTGGCAAGGCTAAGTCTGTCATTCCTAATTAGGGTATGATCATCCCCTTCAAGATATATTTCTTCCCGCTATAACTTTCGTGATGTAAATTAATGTTGTTTGTATGCTCGGGTGCCCGGTTTAAAGGTCGGTAACGACCGGGGGATGACATGTAACGACTCAAATTTTTTTAATTTTTTTAATTTTTTTATTTGTATATTTAATTGAAATATTGTGAAATTTTAAACAATAAAATTTTGAAATATAAATTTGATATTTGGAATGCGTCTAGTTGAACATAGCAACCGGTAAATTTTCGTCTGAAAATATGAAGTTTATTTTCGTGCATAAATTTATTTTAATTTAGTCAGTTAAGAATTGATGAAAATAAAACATTTTCGCAACCTAAATATTCATCGAAAAATTCTAAATCATCTTACGAGCAAGACGTCATTTTTCGTTTTTTCAAATTCGGGCTTTTTTAGCTCCATCGATCTTATTTTTCTGCGTTTTTGCTGCATTTTCTACTAGTAGAAAATTCGAATTTTTATATTTCAATCGTACAACTGATATCTGTATACCGTTTTTATCGCCTCGTCGTGCTGATCTCTACGGTATATAAAATTCTGTGTTTTGAAGCACGGATCATAGACCGGTTTCATGCCTCTTAGTTTCTGGTGGCTATTTAATTTCCATCGCGCAAATTCCAATGTTTCTGGTTGCTATTCAATTTCCACTTCGTAAATTTCAATAGTATTTAGCATTTATTTTTATTGAATTCAGTTAGTTGGCTTTTGCTTTTCATTGGGCTGATTTACGTTCCTTTGTGTCGTTCGTTTTTCATTTGTTTCCTGTGATATACATTTCAATTGAAATTGCAAGTACCCACCATCTTCTCTCTTCCCACTTTATTTTTCTTCTTCCTTTCGAACTACTTCAGCCACCCTTTTCTATCACGCCACCAACCATTGCTCAGCCTCATCCTCCTCTACAACACGAGCAAGCAACTCATCCCGCCGAGCATCCAAAGCCACCGAACACCAAGCCATTCCCTCGCCACCGCCAGCTTTCGCTATCACCTCCACACCCCGTAGCTCCGACGCACCTCCTTCACTCAGCATCTCCAGATCCATCGACCACAAATAACACAACCGGCCATCACCATTTCATAGCCGAGATCCACCATAGCTCGTATCCCCTTCCTTTGCCGACGCAAGCTGCTCTCTCTACCGATCGTGCACCTAGCCTCATCGCGTGCAACTTTCCTTCTTCACGTTTTGCCACTCGATGCAACCACCATGTGCTCATCCTTCTCTCATCTCGGCTAAACTCCTCTGTCCTCCTCCCACGCACGCACCAAGTTAGCTTCTTTACTTCTTTGCAGAGGTATGTTCAAGTAAATATTTTTGTAACAGTAAAATTTATATAATTTTATATTGCAATTTTATATTGTAAGGTACATATATATATATGTTTCTATCATATACTGTTCGTTACTGATATGAAGGTCTGTTACTATATTATTTTTTTTTGTTTTATGAAACTTTTGGTTTATAAATATATATGAGCTATATATTGTGTAGTGATTTCAAGTTAAGTTTTAAATATATTAGTATATTTTATATATAGCATCTTTTCGTGACATATATGTGTGTTTTCCTTTGATCGTATATATATATTATAGAGGGACTGTTGCATTCTTTATTTTGGGTGACAGTTAGATATTATACAGGTGTTGAATTATATATGTAATAATCGGTAATATATATAAGTTTATAAGATATTAGTTAAAATAAGTTTTATATATACACCAGTTATATTAGTTTGGGAATTACCTGTTGATATATATTGTATAGATATATGC
This sequence comes from Allium cepa, assembly GCA_030765085.1. Taxonomy (NCBI): domain Eukaryota; kingdom Viridiplantae; phylum Streptophyta; class Magnoliopsida; order Asparagales; family Amaryllidaceae; genus Allium; species Allium cepa. Next base: position 991,287,105 of record CM060945.1, on the reverse strand, counting down.
ATAGGTGTTCAAAATGATTGCATGAAATGGGTTTACATGCATATATCTTATTTTTACTATAGTTTATTGTAAGTTAGTCGGTTGTTGTATATTTTTTGTATAAAGTCAGTCTGTGTTATATATCTAATAAAGTTACTCTGTTATATATTTTTATATTGAACTGTATACATTTATATTAATATATTGTAGAGGTTACAAAGGCTGTAACATGTATGGTCTTAGTGTTTTCATATGGAAGTATGTATTTTTATAGTGAAAAGTTATAGCTGTTGTTCGTATAAGGTTTGTATATACAACACTATTATAAACCTGAAGCTTATACATTAGTTTGTAGATAGAGTTGTGTAAGTTTAAAATATATGTATATCTTAGTTTAAATATGTTGTGTATATATGATGATGTTATATAGGTAAATTTTATAACCTATTTCTCATATATGCAATCTTATGAATTATATATATATATATATATATATTTGTAGTGTCTGCATTTATACATATTGTTAACATACATATGGTTTATATATGTCTTTCGTCTAATTGGCATTTATGCATATAGTTGATAGGATTTGGGTTCAACTTACAAACAATGATTTTATTTGATATATACATTTATTTTATTTTGTCTTAAAACTAAAAAAAATTAATTTCAAGAAAGAGAAATAATAATATATATATTTAGTAAGATTTGTATCGACTAATTCTAACTGCTTCATAAATTCTCGTATCATCTTTATTCGTTGAATTCGTGCCTATCTCGCTTTGCTTTGGAATCCGTGCTTGGATTTGTAACTCATCTCATTCTCGTTCATCTAGCCTTGAAAGGTGAGCAATCACTCACGATTAATGTTCTTTTATTTATTAAATTTGATTTCAATTGAAACAACAATTGAGATATGCTGCTGTTGGTTATTTACATTGTTACATATGCAATTACCTGTATTAGTTCACCTGTGACATCTGACACCATTATCTGTTATTTATACGATAATAATCCAATTTGGTTGATAATTGATTGATTTTTGATGTTTATATTTGGCGATAAATTGTTAATGTTTAAAGTGATAATTAATATGCAATTGAATTTGATATAGGATAGTTAAAAATTTAAATTTGATATATGTGTTGAATTTGATTGGTTAAATTGTATAATATGACCCCTTTAAATGTTAAATAAATTGACACGTAGAAATAGTGTTAACTACACCTTCAACCATTGAATGTATGTTGTATAAATTGATGTGGTATGAAATTTAATAATGGATATCAAGTGAAGAACCGTATAAATATTAGTGTAATAATCTTTAATCTACATGAAATGATAGTGTAGATTCTAGGAATAATTGTATTAATTTGCATAAACAACAAACGTAAATTAATACGATTATTTCGGGATTATTTAAAAAAAACTATTGGATTGTTATTGATGTTTGCTATTGCTTGTTTATTTACTTTAACACCATCCCAGTTATCACGCTCCAAGTTTCCTTTGCTATGTTTGATTTTTGAATTGAAATGGAATCGGTTGAAATGATAAATACCCAAATAAAACTTCAACTTAGGGTAGAAAACTAAATAAACCCGATTGGTCAATAATTTGATTTAAAATAAAATAAAGATTTTATTTGATTAAAGAATATGTTTTGAAATGAAGTTGTAATCTGATATTTAATAAAAAGAAAATGTTAATATTTAATAATTTGAAACAAAATATTAATATGGTAGTTGATGAAAGAACGTTGTTTTGAATTAATTAATAATTAAGTTTGGAATTATTCAATAATTGAGTTTTGAAATTATTTAATAATTAAAATTTGAAATTGTTTAATAATTAAATAAGATTGAATTAATTAATAATTAAGTAAAATTGGATTCTTTAATAAGTGAAATTGAACTTCTCGAATAAGTGAAATTAAGTTTCTTTATTAATTGAGTTTTGAAATTTGTAACTAAGTAAATAAATAAGTGAAATTGAATTTCTTCAACAAGAAATAAATGTGATTTTTTTAAATTAATGTAAGACTTGTAATTTAAAGAATTTGATTTGTCTAATTTAATTTAATTAAAGTTGAAAGTTTGATAATGATATAGGAAAACTTAAATTGATTTAGTGAATTGGAAATTAGATAGAAATTGTTTTGAATGACAAATTTACTTAACGAATATTGAATGAAATCGATCAATGAATTTAAATTGATTTGAATGTTAAATTAAATTTATTTATATGATTTCGAAATGAAATTTATATACGAATTTGAATCAATATTTGAATTCTTTCAAAATAAAAATTGAAATTGAAATATAAGATTTTGAAATAGTAGTTTGGAAGTTTTGAAACGTAAATTATGGAAATTGATATAGAAAGACAAATGAAATGTTGATTTACAAACTCTAATTGGAATTGAAATTGATTTGGTTTTGAAATTCATTAAACGACCAATCGGTGTAATAATTACGAAAGTTATTAAAGAGACCGAAATCGGTTAGGGACATACTCACTGTCTAAACCGAAAACCAATTTAATAACTATACGCAGAGTGTGATCCAGAATGAAGTGATTGGAATGATGTACGTGATGACTGAAGAAAGAGAACGATAATGGATAGCCTTGACACTTGTGTCAAATTGGAAATGACTAAAACAGGAGCCGTGCCGGGCCAAATGGGGTTAGCTACCCCGAGCGAACACACTTCTTCGTAAACTACTCATTACTTGTTATTGATTGGTGTGCACCCTCGTAATTTTGGAAGTGTTGTTTCGCGGTGTTGCGATCGTAGCGGCAATGTGTTCTCACTAGTCCGGATCAGGCAAACGGTAGTTTCACTACCTTGGGTATTGCCTCATGTGCCTTGTCATACTTGTATCCCTATATACGCGACCACTATGAATTTTTTGTGTGTTATATCTATGGAGTACTCCCTGCTATCCCACTAGTTTACGGTGGAGTTTACAGTGCTGTATAGTCTATGAAACTTATATAAAACGTGTTAAGGGGATAATAGTAACGCTTTAACACTATTTTGATACTTTATATTACTGATAGACATTATCTACTTAGCGTACACTACTACATAGTAAATAGTCTAACAGATCCTTAGAGGATGGTTATTCCAACGTCCTTTGAGTTACTTGTATTTCAGTTGTTATTTCACTTGAGTTGAATTTATTGATATAAGAATGTTAATCCTGACTCGAGTGTTTTGTGTTTTATTTATGCTCGGGTCAGACTGAGTGTACCAGTATTCGAGACTTACCTTTGAAGTTAGAGCTTCGCTTGGAGATCCGGCTATCTATCCAGCTTTCAGATATTCAGTTGATTTTAGTGATATATTCTGATTCTTGTATTTGACTTTTGTATTCGAGACTTCTGTTGTAACATATTTAACTCTGTTATATATATAGTAGCTTCATGAACTACTATTTTTTGTTTCCGCTGCATTTATTACTCTGTGTCTGTGATCTGTGATTATTTATTTACTGTATATGCTTAGTTTTGCCAAATTTAAATTAACAATTCGGTATTTTGAATTATCCATGTCCGAATGTGCGGATGCGAATAGTCCAAAATAGCGGTTCGTTACAGTTTGTACGATAGCTCTAGGCAAAACTCAGCATGTAGGGTAAATGTTGACACAGAATCACTTTCATTCGGGTTTGAATCTCTTTCTTTTTGACTTGACTCCTTTGAATTTTTGGAAAATTCCCTACGGTTCCAAAATCCATTCGTGTCCCTCACTATTCGTCTTCTTTTAATTCTGGAGTATCACGTAACTCCACTTCGAAGGATCTTTTTAATGAGTCGGCAGTCTTGCCAATCTCAAATTGATTTATAAAAGGGGTGAAACTCCTTTACAATAGACGTCGATTTATCGAAGATTTCTGTATTCCCGGTTTACGATGCTATCTATCTCCTACAATGCCTGAATTCTATTTCTTGAGATCAAATGTCGATTTGCCTCGGAATTCTGTATTGATCTTATTCTTGAAGTCATGGTCGACCCGGTTAAGGTTGTCCGCGATTTATATAAACTTATCCATCTTCCTATTTTGTTATTTAATTATCTGATCTTTGTTTCAAACTTATCTTCGAATCCAATTTCTCTTTAATTCGAGTCGATCAAAAAAATTAAATCTCTGTACTTGTTTTGAAATCTATTCTTGTATCGTCGAGCGAGGAAGTGTACGTGTAAATTAATATTAAACGTTTTATATATATATTATGTTGTTTGAGTTGTTGATGTTGATTTGGGTTTCCGATCGATTCGTCTAATCAGCGCTATCGATAGGATTTCCAAAACTCTTGAGCAGAGCAAACTGACACAATATTGTTTTCAAATTTTGTAAAATAAAATAAGTTTGTATGATTATATTATATATAAGTATGAATCTTCTTTAACCAAACTGTTAATAAATTGATTGTTGAAATGATAATATTTGATTATCATTTATTGTTTTGTAAACCATTGACTATTTCAATATAAATAAATGAATTTATAAAATTTGGGTATAATGTGATTGGAATTTGAAGTGAATTTAAATTAGAATTTGAGAATTTAATTTCTGATAATTTCGAACTATGGTTTTAATGCTTTAAAATGTATATAACTTAAAATATCTTCAAATAGAAATGGTTTCCAAAGAATTTAAATGATTAAATTAGAGCTCTTCTCTTTGTCACTGGAAAATAATTTCGGTGATGGCTGCCGCATCATCGACATTCATTTTCGAGTTTCGAAGTGGAGAGACCATTATGTAGCTCTGCTACAACTTTACTTCGAAAATGAAACTGATTTGAATTTCTAAAGTATGACTTGATTTAAAATATATATATTACTATTTGATTTAGATTTGACTTAGATATATTGTATGTGTATAATTATTTCTAAATTATTTGAAGTTAAACGGAAATTTAATTCTTAAAATTTGGGTAAAAGATGATTCCAATTATAAATGAAACCAAAATTTTGAATTAATATTTAAACTTGAGAGAATTGAATTAGAAATTTTCTTGTATAATATTCTATTGCATTCCAATATAATTTACCTAAGTCATATAGAAGTTGAAATTGTAATTGAATAATTTACAATGTAGAATAATGATTAATGTAACAGCCCTAAATTCTGTACCCCTTGAGTTAACACTATTTTACCTGAATCAACTCAAGTTGTACAGAAATACGAACCATTTGGGTTAAAGAATAAGAGGTAGAAGAAGAAAATAGAAATCAAAAACAGAATCTAACCATCGCAGCGGAATAAAAAATAATAGATAATAAATGGCCTTTACTCAAAATCAAATATCTTTGTTTATATATATTACATCATCAGAGTACATCAATCACAATTCAACTTCAATAGCATACAATGGATACACAACAACTCAACACAGCGGAATATATATACGTAAACAAGTACGGAAATACGTATCGTCATCCAGCACGTCTCCTGAGCTCCACATCATCAAATTCTGTATCCTATAATACTCGGTCTGACCCGAGCATTATAGTTAAATAACACCCGAGTCAGTCTGGAATACCAGCGTGAGAAGATCACACCGAATTGATTATTAAAGTTTCAAAAATCCTTTGAAAACAAAAGCATCTCGTAAGACCACGCCACAAATAAACATGTCGGGTTTTTACCTTACGATAGCTAAAACAATTCTATAGAAATTCTCTAATATTATAATAGGGTCTATATACAAATACTTATAAAATAGTCGAAATTGTTACATTATTAAATTCCAGCTACTAGCCATAAAGTGGGTAATACAAACAAAACTCGTACAAGGCTCGTAGGGAGAATGGATTTCCAACTAATGACTAGGCACTGGGGTACCACCTGTCACGGTACGGGGCCTAGATCACCGTACCGAGGAGTACGCCCACTCCCCTGCAACACAAGGCCTGGACTACACCTTACTGGATAATCCCGAGTGAGATCGCCCCGCGGTTGGGATCAGCAACCGCCCACTAAGCCGAAATAAAAAGGGACATCTAGACAGGTATGACCTCACCCTGCTTGGGTGCTACCCACCTAGCCTTGCTGCATAACCCCTAATTTTTAGTCATTCCCATTTGATGAGGCTTGAGGCTAAGCGTTACCTTTATAGAACATATCCCTTAGAATGCCCATCGTCCACCTGACGATGTTTCACAAGCATTCATCCATACAAGTCCGTCCCGGGTTCGAACGGAACCGAAGGCACTATTCCTACTACATCCATTTTGGAAATATCCTCAGGATTAGTAGCGACTAGCCCTTGCACATCATTGCTCCATCTTCGAATCCAAAATCGTTTTCCACGAAACGTACAAACCGGATCGAAGTGATTTTCGAGAAATAAATATCGATCGCAGTCTCTTCGAAACGATCAGCGCATTTGGTCAATATTGATAGTTGGTTATTTAACTATCAATTTATATTCACAAACAACCATCAACCAATAAATAATTTCTCAAATTATTTATTAATCCCAAAAATATCTTAACAAGATATAATTTTCAATTTCAATCCATTTTGAAAACAGTTTCAAACCAGTTTCCTCTCACAGAATACTCTTTGCAATTATTTATTTCCACTGAAACGCCAAGTATAAAATACTTTAGATTTAAAAAAAAAAATCACGTTATTATAAAATACACTTATAATATTAAAATTAAAACTACTTTAATACTTTGTTAAAAATGTATACTTAATAATACTTTAAACAAGACCACTTTATAAAATATAACTACAATAATAGTTTTGAAAACATTTGCTTTAGAAGTTAAACATTTAGAGATAATAAATTTCTAAACATGCTTTTAAAACAACATTAAAACTTTAACTTATATTTAAAATTGCTTTGAAAACCATACTTGGCTATCCAGAGAAATACTCTGCTCTTTCACATCCTTTTAAAAATAGATCTCCATTTATTTTTTTAATTTTTTTTTAACAAATCTACCATTTCTTTAATAAATTCACACCTTGAATTTATATTTCCAAATCCACTTCACCATTATAAACCCAGTTTATAAATTTCAAAATCTCACTTTTCTTTAATTTCAATTCCAACACTTAAGTAAATTTATAATTTATTTCTAACTTGCTTCACTTTGAAATAAATTCCTTCCCTTACTTCATTTATTTCAAAATTTATTAACTTTAAGATTTTCATTTCTTTATTATGATTTAAACCCTTTAACTGCAAATACCAATTCAGATTCCCAAATTTCCTCTGTATCTATTAATTAACTTCAAACTGGATATGTAAAAATAAATTCTTTATCCTTTATTCTTTTAATGATAACACTTAAGCTTTAAAATTTATTATTCCTCTGATTATTCAAATTCATCGTTTCATATTAGAATTTAATTATTCGAATATTTAAAAGAATTACTTTTATTTTTCCTTCAATTCATTTTTTTATTCATTCAAATTCTCTATAGTTATTTTACTTAAAATTTTACTCTTTTATTTCATTTCAAAAAATTAATCCTATAAAGATAATATAATAACTCAGTATACCAAATATTCAATCCAACCATATCATCCAGTCCATCAATTATCAATAAAATTATCACAGGATATCAAATATTCATAACAGAGAATATCAAACAATTATAAATAGTTTTGAGGAATCCTGTTGGATTCCTCCAACCTGTTTTCCCTGCATCCACAGATGTTAGCACAACATAAAATACCAATCCCAAAATATACCATACTATAGCACATCACTCATTTCAACCATTCAAACAATTATTTAAATTTAATCATTTAAATTTAAATTTAAATAACTGAGTGAGATTAACTCACCTTTGCTCTTAAATTTGCACTTCCACTCCATTCTCGGTTTGAGTCCATGATCTCACAACCTTGTACGTCCATTTACAATTTATTAATATTTGAATTAATTATTATTTAACAAATTTAACTTATTAATAATTTAATTTAAATTAAGATTAGTTTAATATTTAAGAAACCATTTACAGATAAATTTCCTCTTTTCTATAATCCCATATATTTTTCTGACTTCATATAATTTCAAATTCTACACTAATTTTCCTTTTACAAATCTTTTAGTCACTTGAATAATTTAAATAAGTTAACTAACAAAATAAATTACCTCCTTACCGTGAAAACCCATAAAACAGATTAATTAATTAAAAAAAATTAGAAATCTGAATACCTCTCTACCTCGACCGAGCACCATCCCAGCACGCAACCCAGCTTGACCGCCGTCTCAACCCTAGCCAAGCCCTAAAGCAACGAAGTCGAACCCATCCCTCGTGCAGCCTCCATTCGCGACTTCACCTTCCCATTCCGATCGCCATCCCTTTCGTCGTTCGAACAATCCCTAAATCAACGACGACGCCGCCTCGACCTCCTCTTACCTATCGCGATCGTTTTCGTCCCCACAAATCATGCGAATCTCCATTCGCGACACTGAATCACCGATCCTCCATCCCCTCCGAGCCCACGAATTCAAATCACAGACCTTCGATCGCTCGCGCTTACGCTATAGAGTGAAAAGCTCGGTAGTTGATTTATTTTGAATTCGATTTTTACGAGCTGTGTATATTATTATTTTTTTAGGAGATGACCGTCGTTCCTCTTCTTCTTTTTTATTTTTATGCCGATTCAAACTGAAGGAGGTAGGGAAGAGACATGATTTTGATTCCGAAGATGGAAGAGGGCTTGGTTTTAAAAAAAACAAAAACAAAGAAAGAGCGAAATAAAAAACTAAAGAGAAGCGTGCCTGAGAAGGGAATGGGTAGGTCCGCGTAATTCAGAAGGTAGGGTGGCTTCGAATTATAGAGTTGACCACGCGTATTAAATTGATATGGCTATAAGTGGTTAAATGATTTAAATATTATTTGTTTTACCCAGATATTATACTAAATTTCCGATTCACATTTTCAACACGTTTATATATCGTATGCTCACACAACAATTCCGAACACTGCGAAATTTGAAATCCGATAATAATTCAATTTTACGGACCCAATGGAACTGGTTTTGTCGGATTCTGAGACTAAGCCTCGGAAGGCTATTTTTAAATTCAATTTAAACTATAAAATTTCAAAAATAAACAGATCACTGTTAAATTCAATTTTAAAACTTCTACTATCCTCAGTATTATCAATATAAATTTTATAAGCTTTCAAATTATTTTTAATAGGCTTAAAATTCTACATTCAACATTTCATCCAATTTTAAATTATTTAAATTCAATAATTAAATTATCAAATAAGTTGTGATATTCGTTATTCAAGTTAAAATTACTCTATTGAATATTTAAAATCAATTAAATATTCTGATTTAAAAGGCTTAAAAATTCCGGGTCGTTACATTCCTTCCCCCTAAAAGAATTTCGTCCTTGAAATTAACAATTAGGAAGAATGGTCCAATACCCGTTTATTATTTCCCTAAAATCAAACAGTTTGACATCCAACCAACTATCTTTTACAAAAGACCATCATTATTCTTATTAACTTTCCAAACCTTTCCCTAGTTTGCAAACAATTGCCTAACCATTCATGTTTTAATCTTAAAACTTATTTTGGATTATCAAAATTTTCTCAAAATTTTTCTAACTCCCTAAATTCCCGAAAAATTTCGCCAGCGTCTCCTTTGCGCGGTTGACTCGGTACAACTACAAAATGGCCATACGGCCTCTTAAATCCAAAAAGAAAACAAAATGCCAAGTGGCTCGATCCAAAAACCCAATCAATTTTCATACCAAAATTTAAATACATACCTTTTATCGGGCAATTCATATTTATCTTCGGAAATCAAAATCAATTCTCTTTTCCCTTTATATTACCTGCATATCCTGCTTAGTACTAATATCCAATCACAATATCCCAAAACATTCTATCGATTTCTTACAAAATGTCAATATCTATTCATTCCAATATTATCTTAGATTATATTTGTAACATCCATCTTTCATTTAAGAATTCACCATTCCTTTTTAAGTTGGTATAAGCATGAAATGTGTTCCTTATATTTATTTTCACATTACCACTCTAGTTTATATCTATTTCTATTTAAATTGATTCTTTCATTTCCATATGAATTCCATTTATCTTCAACCCTGAATATTTGAATTTTATTTTCCATTTATAACCAATTCATGTCATTATTTTATCTAATTTCATTTACTAATTTATTTTAGTTTCCACTTTTAAATTCGTTTTGTCATTAACAAAAAATTTCAAAAAATTTCTAACTCCCAAAATTTCTGAAAATTTTTGGCAGAGTCCCCTTTGTACGGAGGAGCTTTTGCAATTTGACAAAAGATATAAATATATATACATCGACCCACACGGTCGGAAAACAGAAAAACAGTTCATATTTCCTATTTTTATTGCGTAGGCGTACCTTATTTAGCATTTTTAAGCAAGAAGCTTATTATCTTTAGCAAATAGTACAACCAAATCCAGCCAAACGGCTTCCCGATACCTGTACTTACTCAATTTAAACATATAAGTACTATATATATAAGGTTTTATAGCATTTCACTTAAATTTTAAATAGCTAAAACATCAGTGTTATAACAATGCATATGGTATACTGGCATAAACACATAAATTTCACATAAAATGCATGCTATAAAATTTTCATAAGCATAAATACGGTTCCGACATTTATTGCAATTGCTTATAATCAATTCTCAAATCATTCTATTCACTTGAAGTGTTTTACAACTTATACGCTTATATTTAATTCGTTTTAAGCAAAACAACCTCACATTCATTCCAATTGATTCCAAAATCATTTTATTTCACTTCTAATAATTCATAGAATTTTATTCAATCTCGTTTACGTCAAACGATCCATTTTCTTATGCAATTCGACAATATTAGTGTGAATAAATAACTACTTAAGCTTTATAACCATTTAAATTGATTCCCACTCAATTTATACTTGGTTCCATCCCATTTTAATTTATTCACAAACTACCATTACATTTCTTTCATGTCCAAAGAGTTCTATTCTAAACTATTTTATCATGCTCGACAACCAATATAACCATCTCACAATTTACTTAAGTTATTTATTATTATTATGTTTTCAAATTATCCCACGCAATAACTTAAGTTTATTTTATTCAACCAACTTCCCTTCAAATCTTTGATTTGATTTTCCTTGGGTCAAATCCCAACCATTTTATTAATTTATCATATTAGTTTATTCTGTTACACATTTTTAAACTTTAGTTCACATTAACATTTCATTATTGAATTTATTAATAAGAAGGTTATTCAATTCATGCTTCAATTGGATTTGTTTTCATCTCAGATCATTTTTATTATGATCCAATGCCGCACAATTTCAATTCATATCTAATTCAAACAAGCTCATATTCAAATCAATTGATTTCAAAATCAATTTTATTTACATTTACCAGTTCATAAAATTTTATTTCTTACGTTTTATAGCAAATTTTAAATTGATTCAACTCAATTCATTTCCAATTCATTTCTATCTATTTTATCTTACATAATATTTTATTTCATAGTGTATAGGTTCCATACGAACCCATTCTTATTTAGCTCGGCATAGTTTTATGTTTTGTATAACACTAACCCTTTCCAATTGAAACAAACTCATATCAAATTTAATCGATTTTAAAATCAATCTATTTTATACTCGCCAAATTTTTATTTAAGCTCAACCGCCTCCCATGCTTGTATATTATTAATTCAAATCTATTTGAATTTTAATTCACATTCTCAATTTATCAAGATAATATCCAAGCACACAATTAACTCGTTATATTCATATTGGATTTTATTTGCAACTTACATCATTTCTATTGTAATCCAATTCCAACCAACTCCACTTATATTTAATTCACTTACAATTCCATTTCTAAGTTCTACAAGTCGCAAATTTATTTATAATCCAAGTTTATAATATACACATATTCATTTCTAATTCCATAACCCAAGCTCATTTAAATAATATTTCAAGTCGTATTCCATTTATATATTTAAAAGCTTACATTGCTCATTGCTCATTTAAGTCATTTCATCTTATAACCGCAATGTCAGATTATATATATACACCTACTAGCTTTAGGTATAAATTTTCATTTCACAATTTAAAAATCATTTTACCTTTCAACATTATATCAAATTTAATCCAATTCATTCAACAACACTTCCAATTATAATCCAATTTAATTCAATTTAAATTTTCAATTTATTTAACTTATCTCAAGTTAAATTCAAATATATTTTCTTCATTTTCATTTACTTAAGTTAAATTTTATTTGTCGGATTAAAATTTTCAATCCCTTCTTATTAATATCAACTTTACCTTATCAGTTCAATAGTTGATTCGTTTATTCATTCACAAATTCATTTTCAACCAATGAATTTTGTTTACAAACATTAATTATTTTAGTCTATTTGAACTTATTCTGCTCCTTATTTTACACATTTAAATCAACATAATCCAATATCCAATTTCATTTCATTTCATTTGCATACCATATTAATTAATTAATTACACATAAATTTTAATCTTAAAACTTGTTTATTTAATCCAACTTAACTATATATTTTGTTCAAACTTAAATTCAACATTAAATTTGAATTTCCTTCTAAATTTCTAGATTCCAGTATTCAATTTTCACTTTACTTACTTACACAGTTGAATTTATTTCAACAAATTCCCAATTTACCAGTCATCAAACCCTTTATATACCACAAACATTCTTAGTTAAAATTCCAAAGTTTAAACAATCTTTCAACATTTCAAAATTCCCTTTTGAAACCTTCTATATCCAAAATTCCTTTGATAAATTCAATTTATCTCGTTGAATTTCAAAACTCACCCAATTTGCAAACAATTTCAATTCAAAACAACTTGGTAGCAATCTTTCTCTTGGAAACTCCAAAATGAACATCGATGATGCTGCAGTCATCACCGAAATTATTTTCCAGCGACCAAAAGAGTCCAATGCTTTTATCTCCTTAAAATCCCTTTCAAATATTTTTAAATTCCAAATTCCTCCATATCCAATTCCAATTCAAAAATATTTCCGAAATAATACCACTATTATTTCTTCAAAAATTTGTAAACCACTTTCAAATCCAAGGAATTTAAACCCTTTTTCCAAAATTCTAAATTTGAAATCCATCAAATTTATATTCCAACGTTACTCTGGGATTTTATTTCCCATGTTAAATCACATTCATAGTTTATGTTTACAAATTCTCTAGAGGTTTATTTCAATTTATAAATTACATTTACAAGGCTATATTTCAAATTTCATTTGTTATATAAATTTATTCATCAACTTTGTTTATAAGTTCCAATTTATTATTCAATTTCTACACAAGAGTGTTAATAACTTAATATTATCTTTACTTAACAATCAAACATCCAAGTATTGTAATATTTTACAAAAATTATATCCTTTTTATATACAAAATAATTTAGGTAAAATTATTTCATTTACCCTATTTAAAGCAATATTGTGTCGAATTGTTCTATTCAAGTGTTTAGAGATCCCTATCAATAACGTTAATTACTCGTATTGACCAGAATCCATAAACTACTAAATAAACTAATCAACACAATATAAACCATTTTATATTCACTAACAAATACGCGCTCATATCTATTAATACACTCAAACTCATTCTAGATACTATTGACTCTATTTGAATGAGTAATTCCCACCAGAGCCAAGGTTATCACTAAACTATGCTCTGATACCAACTATAACAGCCCTAAAATCTGTACCCCTTGAGTTAACACTATTTTACCTGAATCAACTCAAGTTGTACAGAAATACGAACCATTTGGGTTAAAGAAGAAGAGGTAGAAGAAGAAAATAGAAATCAACAACAGATTCTAACCATCGTAGCGGAATAAAATATAATAGATAATAAATGGCCTTTACTCAAAATCAAATATCTTTGTTTATATATATTACATCATCGGAGTACATCAATCACAATTCAACTTCAATAGCATACAATGGATACACAACAACTCAACACCGTGGAATATATATACGTAAACAAGTACGGAAATACGTCTCGTCATCCAGCTCGTCTCCTGAGCTCCACATCATAAAATCTCATATCTTATAATACTCGGTCTGACCCGGGCATTACGGTTAAATAACACCCGAGTCGGTTTGGAATACCAGCGTGAGAAGATCACACCCAATTGATTATTAAAGTTTCAAAAATCCTTTGAAAACAAAAGCATCTCGTAAGACCACGCCACAAATAAACATGTCGGGTTTTTACCTTATGATAGCTAAAACAATTCTATAGAAATCCTCTGATATTATAATAGGGTCTATATACAAATACTTATAAAATAGCCGAAATTATTACATTATTAAATTCCAGCTACTAGCCACAAAGTGGGTAATACAAACAAAACTCATACAAGGCTCGTAGGGAGAATGGATTTCCAACTAATGACTAGGCACTGGAGTACCACCTGTCACAGTACGGGGCCTAGATCACCGTACCGAGGAGTACGCCAACTCCCCTGCAACACAAGGCCGGGACTACACCTTACTGGATAATCCCGAGTGAGATCACCCCGCGGTTGGGATCAGCAACCGCCCACTAAGCCGAAATAAAAAGGGACATCTAGACAGGAATGACCTCACCCTGCTTGGGTGCTACCCACCTAGCCTTGCTGCATAACCCCTGATTTTCAGTCATTCCCATTTGATGTGGCTTGAGGCTAAGCGTTACCTTTATAGAACATATCCCTTAGAATGCCCATCGTCCACCTGACGATGTTTCACAAGCATTCATCCATACAAGTCCGTCCCGGGTTCGAACGGAACCGAAGGCACTATTCCTACTACATCCATTTTGGAAATATCCTCAGGATTAGTAGCGACTAGCCCTTGCACATCATTGCTCCATCTTCGAATCCAAAATCGTTTTCCACGAAACGTACAAACCGGATCGAAGTGATTTTCGAGAAATAAATATCGATCGCGGTCTCTTCGAAACGATCAGCGCATTTGGCCAATATTGATAGTCGGTTATTTAACTATCAATTTATATTCACAAACAACCATCAACCAATAAATAATTTCTCAAATTATTTATTAATCCCAAAAATATCTTAACAAGATATAATTTTCAATTTCAATCCATTTTGAAAACAGTTTCAAACCAGTTTCCTCTCACAGAATACTCTTTGCAATTATTTATTTCCACTGAAACGCCAAGTATAAAATACTTTAGATTTAAAAAAAAATTAAATCACGTTATTATAAAATACACTTATAATATTAAAATTAAAACTACTTTAATACTTTGTTAAAAATGTATACTTAAGAATACTTTAAACAAGACCACTTTATAAAATATAACTACAATAATAGTTTTGAAAACATTTGCTTTAGAAGTTAAACATTTAGAGATAATAAATTTCTAAACATGCTTTTAAAACAACATTAAAACTTTAACTTATATTTAAAATTGCTTTGAAAACCATACTTGGCTATCCAGAGAAATACTCTGCTCTTTCACATCCTTTTAAAAATAGATCTCCATTTATTTTTTTAATTTTTTTTTAACAAATCTACCATTTCTTTAATAAATTCACACCTTGAATTTATATTTCCAAATCCACTTCACCATTATAAACCCAGTTTATAAATTTCAAAATCTCACTTTTCTTTAATTTCAATTCCAACACTTAAGTAAATTTATAATTTATTTCTAACTTGCTTCACTTTGAAATAAATTCCTTCCCTTACTTCATTTATTTCAAAATTTATTAACTTTAAGATTTTCATTTCTTTATTATGATTTAAACCCTTTAACTGCAAATACCAATTCAGATTCCAAAATTTCCTCTGTATCTATTAATTAACTTCAAACTGGATATTTAAAAATAAATTCTTTATCCTTTATTCTTTTAATGATATCACTTACGCTTTAAAATTTATTATTCCTCTGATTATTCAAATTCATCGTTTCATACTTAGAATTTAATTATTCGAATATTTAAAAGAATTACTTTTATTTTTCCTTCAATTCATTTTTCTTTATTCATTCAAATTCTCTATAGTTATTTTACTTAAAATTTTACTCTTTTATTTCATTTCAAAAATCTAATTCTATAAAGATTATATAATAACTCAGTATACCAAATATTCAATCCAACCATATCATCCAATCCATTAATTATCAATAAAATTATCACAGGATATCAAATATTCATAACAGAGAATATCAAACAATTCTAAATAATTTTGAGGAATCCTGTTGGATCCCTCCAACTTGTTTTCCCTGCATCCACAGATGTTAGCACAACATAAAATACCAATCCCAAAATATACCATACTATAGCACATCACTCATTTCAACCATTCAAACAATTATTTAAATTTAATCATTTAAATTTAAATTAACTGAGTGAGATTAACTCACCTTTGCTCTTAAATTTGCACTTCCACTCCATTCTCGGTTTGAGTCCATGATCTCACAACCTTGTACGTCCATTTACAATTTATTAATATTTGAATTAATTATTATTTAACAAATTTAACTTATTAATAACTTAATTTAAATTAAGATTAGTTTAATATTTAAGAAACCGTTTACAGATAAATTTCCTCTTTTCTGTAATCCCCTATATTTTTATGACTTCATATAATTTCAAATTCTACACTAATTTTCCTTTTACAAATCTTTTAGTCACTTGAATAATTTAAATAAGTTAACTAACAAAATAAATTACCTCCTTACTGTGAAAACCCATAAAACAGATTAATTAATTAAAAAAAAATTAGAAATCTGAATACCTCTCTACCTCGACCGAGCACCATCCCAGCACGCAACCCAGCTTGACCGCCATCTCAACCCTAGCCAAGCCCCAAAGCAACAAAGTCGAACCAATCCCTCGCGCAGCCTCCATTCGCGACTTCGCCTTCCCATTCCGATTGCCATCCCTTTCGCCGATCGAACAATCCCTAAATCAACGACGACGCTGCCTCGACCTCCTCTTACCTATCGCGATCATTGCTGTCCCCACAAATCACGCGAATCTCCACTCGCGACACTGAATCACCGATACTCCATCCCCTCCGAGCCCACGAATTCGAATCACAGACCTTCGATCGCTCGCGCGTACGCTATAGAGTGAAAAGCTCGGTTGTTGATTTATTTTGAATTCGATTGTTACGAGCTGTGTATTTTTTTTTTTTGGAGATGACCGTCGTTCCTCTTCTTCTTTTTTATTTTGATGCCGATTCGAACTGAAGGAGGTAGGGAAGAGACATGATTTTGATTTCGAAGATGGAAGAGGGCTCGGTTTTAAAAAAAACAAAAACAAAGAAAGAGCGAAATAAAAAACTGAAGAGAAGCGTGCTTGAGAAGGGAATGGGTGGGTCCTCGTAATTCAAAAGGTAGGGTGGCTTTGAATTATAGAGTTGACCACGCGTATTAAATTGATATGACTATAAGTGGTTAATTGATTTAAATATTATTTATTTTACCCAGATATTATATTAAATTTACGATTCACATTTTCAACACGTTTATATATCGTATGCTCACACAACAACTCCGAACAGTACGAAATTTGAATTCCGATAAAAATTCAATATTACGGACCCAATGGAACTGGTTTCGTCGGATTTCGAGACTGTGCCTCGGAAGGCTATTTTTAAAATCAATTTAAACTATAAAATTTCAAAACTGAACAGATCACTGTTAAATTCAAGTTTAAAACTTCTACTATCCTCAGTATTATCAATATAAATTTTATAAGCTTTCAAATTATTTTTAATAGGCTTAAAATTCTACATTCAACATTTCATCCAATTTTAAATTATTTAAATTCAATAATTAAATTATCAAATAAGTTGTGATATTCGTTATTCAAGTTAAAATTACTCTATTGAATATTTCAAATCAATTAAATATTCTTATTTAAAAGGCTTAAAAATTCCCGGTCGTCACATTTAATAATTTTATAAAAATTGAGTGGTTGTAATAAGTGTTGTACACTTGACGTTTAATTATAAAATGTTAATATAGATAAATAGAATAATAAGTTGAATGAATAGTGGGGAAAAATTAATAAAATTTTGTTTTGAAGAAATCTTTTGGCGTCAAATATTAATAAATCGAAATAAAATCAACTTAATGAGTTATCTTGAATTTAAAGTCAAAATTGTTGAATATAAATTAATTTAAATTTACATTGTTTAAATTAATTGTTTATTCTGCAATTCAAGTCTATTATCTTCTGGTAGTTTCTATTCTCCTACCTCCTTTCTTTTCGAGGATGAAAAGTTTTTAGTGTAGGAGAATGTAACGACCCGTAAATTTTTAATAATTTTATTTGTTTTATTTATATATTTAATTTAAATTTTAAAAAATAAAATTTTAAAATATAAATTTTATATTTGGAATGCGTCTTTTTGAATATAGCAATTGGTAAATTTTCGTCCGAAAATATGATGTTTATTTTCGTGCGTAAATTTATTTCAATTTAATCAGTTAAAAATTGATGAATATAAAATATTTTCGAAACCTAAATATTTTTACATAGAAAAATTCTAAATCATCTTTTGAGCAAGACGTCAATTTTCATTTTTTCAAATTCGGGTTTCTTTAGCTCCGTCGATCTTATTTTTCTGCATTTTTGCTGCATTTTCCGCTAGTAGAGAATTCAAATTTTTATAAACCACAGATATCTGCATACCATTTTGATCGTCTCGTCATGCTGATCTCTGCGGTATATAAAATTTTGTGTTTTGAAGCCCGATTCATAGCGGAATCCACAGAAATGGTTACCGTCTCGGTACCGGTTTCATGCCTCTTGGTTTCTGGTGGCTATTCAATTTCCACTGCGCAAATTCCAATGTTTCTGGTTGCTATTCAATTTCCACTTCGTAAATTTCAATAGTCTTTAGCATTTATTTTTATTGAATTCAGTTAGTTGTCTTTTGCTTTTCATTAGGCTGATTTACATTCCTCTATGTCGCTCACTTTTCATTTGTTTCCTGTGGTATACATTTAAATTGAAATTGCAAGTACCCACCATCTTCTCTCTTCCCGCTTTATTTTTCTTCTTCCTTTTGAACTACTTCAGCCACCCACTTCTATCACGCCACCAACCATTGCTCAGCCTCATCCTCCTCTACAACACGAGCAAGCACCTCATCCCGCCGAGCATCCAAAGCCACCGAACACTAAGCCATTCCCTCGCCTCCGCCAGCTTTCGCTATCAGCTCCACACCCCGTAGCTCCGACGCACCTCCTCCACTCAGCATCTACAGATCCATCGACCACAAATAACACAACCGGCCATCACCATTTCATAGCCGAGATCCACCATAGCTCGTCTCCCCTCCCTTTGCCGACGCAAGCTGCTCTCTCTACCGATCGCGCAACTAGCCTCCATCGCCTGCAACTTTCCTCCTTCACATTTTGCCACTCGATGCAGCCACCATGCACTCATCCTTCTCTCATCTCGACCGAACTCCTCTGTCCTCCTCCCACGCACGCACCAAGTTAGCTTTTTTATTTCTTTGCAAAGGTATGTTCAAGTAAATATTTTTATAACGGTAAAATTTATATAATGTTATATTGCAATTTTATATTATAAGGTGGGTATATATATGTGCTTCTTTCATATATTGTTCTTTACTATATATGCAGGTCTGTTACTATATATATTTGTTTCGTTTTGTTTTACGAAACTATTAGTTTATAAATGTATATAAGCTATATATTGTGCAGTGATTTCAAGTTAAGCTTTAAATATATTAGTATATTTTATATATAGCATCTTTTCGTGACAAATATGTGTGTTTTCCTTTGATCGTATATATATAATATAGAGGGACTGTTGCATTCTTTGTTTTGGGTGATAGTTAGATATTATACAGGGGTTGAATTATATAAGTAATAATCGGTAATATATATAAGTTTATAAGATATTAGTTAAAATAAGTTTTATATATACAACAGTTATATTAGTATGGCCATTACCTGTTGATATATATTGTACAGATATATGCATAGGTGTTCAAAATGATTGTATGAAATGGGTTTACATGCATATATATTATTTTTACTATAGTGTATTGTAAGTTAGTCGGTTGTTGTATATTATCTTGTATAAAGTTAGACTGTGTTATATATTTAATAAAGTCACTATGTTATATATTTTTATATTAAACCGTATACATTTATATTAACATATTGTAGAGGTTACAAAGGCTATAACATGTATGGTCTTAGTGTTTTCATATGGAAGTATGTATTTTTATAGTGAAAAGTTATAGCCGTTGTTCGTATAAGGTTGCATATAAAATGCTATTATAGACCTGAAGCTTATACATTAGTTTGTAGATAGAGTTGTGTAAGTTTAAAATATATGTATATCTTAGTTTAAATATGTTGTGTATATATGATGCTGTTATATAGGTAAATTTTATAACCTATTTTTCATGTATGCAAACTTATGAATTATATATATATGTGTAGTGTCTGCATTTATACATATTGTTAACATATATATGGTTTATATATGTATTTCGTCTAACTGGTATTTATGCATATAGTTGATAGGATTTGGGTTTAATTTACAAACGATGATTTTATTTGATATATACATTTATTTTATTTTATTTTGTCTTAAAACTAAAAAAAATTCAAGAAAGAGGAATAATATATATATATATATTTAGTACGATTTGTATCGACTGATTCTAACTGCTTTATAAATTCTCGTATCAGCTTTATTCTTGAATTCATGTCAATCTCGCTTTGCTTTGGAATCCGTGCTTGGATTTGTAACTCATCTCATTCTCGTTCCTCTAGCCTCGATAGGTAAGCAATCACTCACGATTAATGTTCTTTTATTTATTAAATTTGATTTCAATTGAAAAGACAATTGAAATATGTTGCTGTTGGTTATTTACTATAACGACTGGAATTTTTGAAGATTCAAAACTGGAATTTAATATGATTTTGTATTAATGTTTGGATAGAGAAGGAAATCTTTTAATTTATAATAAAGTGAATGTTAGAATTTAAGTGAGCAATTGTAATAAATGGAATAATATGAAGCAAATGTTGAAAATGGAATGAAACCATGAAATTTAAGATAAGTATGAACAGTTGAAATGAAAGTATGAATAATTGAAGTAATGTAAATGGTTATACTAGGATACGATTTGAATATAAGAATACAAATGTAAATAGTTAATTTATTTAATGAATTAATATATGTTATTTATTTAGGGTATTGAATAAATTTGGTAATCCTATTGCAATTAATGGTAGTAATGTTGATATAAGCTAATTAAATTTAATTTCAATGCAATACCCATTAATGGATGGAATGAAATTGGATTCATGTAAATGTATAATAGGTTTTACATCAAATGGAAGTTATTTGTAATAAGTGGATGTAAATAATTAATCAATTTATGAAATAAAATAAATTGAATTTAACATAAACCTAAGTATAAATTTAAGAGTATGTTAACAAGTATTATAAATTACCTAATTAAGTGGGTAATGAATTTATTGGAAATAAAGTTCATTTAAAATTTAAGTAATTATAATGGTTGTGTTGATGCTAAACGTTACTTGATGATTTTTAATTTAGTAACGGAAGAGTGAATGAGAATTGATAGAAAACATAAATTTATTTATAAGTAAACAAGAGTATATATTTAACAAATTTATGATAATTGGATAATGCAGTGTTAATGGAAATTAATTAGTGTAATATATGGGATTTATAACTGGGTAGGTAAGTAGTAAACTTATAAATTAAAGAAAGTAAGTAGGTGACCATTTATTTAGGTTATTTATTCATTTAGTATGTTCAATATAAATTTGAGAATCAGATCTCAATTAAGGGAAATTAAGTTGTATGTTAATTTGAAATAAAATCTAATAAATATTACATTAATAAGGAATGTAGTACAAATGGTTAGGGATTGTCAAATTTGGTAAAAAAGGGTTGGACTTAGGAAACTTTGTTAATTGATTTTGAAACCTTAATTAATATGCGTAATTGATAAGATTCACATTTTTAAATATAATCGTTGATACAAATCTAAGATGTATATAGAAGTATCAATGTAATGAAACGTAACTAAATGTAAATATGTTTATGGGATAATGATTGTTTTAATAATAAGAATGGGAATAAACATTTATTTATTTATTTGAATACTTTGTTGAATAAATTATTTTCTTAATCTAATAAACTATAATAGAAGTTTACATATGCTTAACAATTTTTCGATGATAAATCCAAGCTTTGATTTTGATTACAACAATATTTAAATTTGTTACCTAAATTATTATCTCAAATGTCCTTATTTAAGGATTTTAAAGGTTAGTTACTATATTGCTTAATTTGTCGTGTTCCACTTTTGTTTTAAATTTCATTAAGATAAAAAGGTTTAATTTATATGTACTTATGTATTTTTGACTCTAAGTATACATAAGTTTACAAATGCATTAGATAATTTAATATGGTATGGAAGTATATTTTGAATTAATTAATAAGCTTTGATTTAATCTTTATACACACACATATGTGTGTGTATGTGTGTGTGCATGTGTATTCATATAAACATTTAATGTATTAATTTCAAATTGCTAAAGCATGATTTAATTTTATTTTTTATTATCAAACAATTTAAAAGTGAGGTAATATTATATACATATTAATTTATTGTTTGTTGTTTATTTATTTATTTTTGTCATAATACAACTTGCGTGATAATTAAATGTCGTATTAATAAAATTGGCTAAAGTGGGAAAGTGGAATTAATCAATGTCATCACCTTTTATCTCCTTCCCTATTAGATCCTTATGTGATTGCATCTACATTTATTCTTGTTTATTCCTATATATGGTCACCAATTAATCATACTTGATATATGTTTAGCAATTCTGACACACAGTTAAAGTATGAATATATGAGATGTATTCAAACTTTTCTGTATCGATCACTTAATTAATTTAGAATCAAACTAATAAAATGTGACATTTATTTTTGTCCCTCCACATTCATTCCCTTTCTAATTAATAATTACCTCTTTTTAATACCTGCTACTTTAAAAAAAAAGGGCTGTTCATATTTACTATATTTTAATACCAAGTTTGTTCATATTTACTTTATTTCTAATTAATAGCAGCCTCTCTTTTCAAATCTCTTTGTCCCTAAACCTAACTCTAACCTAATAAATATGATATGATGTGAATGAAACCCTAGCCTCTGTTCAAATCTTCTTCTTCTTCTTTTTTCAAATCTCCTTATTGTATCTCATTTTAATTTTTCCTTCCTCTTCAAGTATTCTTCTTCTCAAGTTTTATTCTATTTCAAACTTTCTTCTTTCTTTTCAAATCTTGATTTTCTCTACAATTTTCAGTTCTTCTTATTTCAATCCTTTTCTTTTTCAAATTCTTCTTTTCCAAAATCTTTTCCAAACCTCTTAAAAATACATACATAAATACATGTATATATTAATATAATAAGGAGGGAAACTAAAGTAAATCAAAATAAAAGAAAAATTATGGAACAAAGCTATCAATCAAGAAGAAGACTAAGGAAACGTAGAGCGAAGCTATTGATTTGAAGTATTATTTTCAGATTCGTATAAAGGTGAGTGTTTTAACCCACTCACGATTTCTAAAATTTCTTATGTTTGTTAAATTAATTTTTGATGTGTTTAAAATTTATTTATAGCTGTTGGTATATATGTCATCAATTTCTCAGTTAAATTGCATTCATTTAATTTATGCGTTATTTAATTCATTATTGCATATTAACTGTGTAACAACCCGATATTTTCAAACATTCGCATCCGCACATGTCGGACTTGAATTGCTCAAAATACCGCATTGTAAATAAAATTTCGCAAATCTCAGAATATACAGTAAATAAAATCACAGATTACAGACACAGAGTATTTAATAATGCAGCGGAAGTAAAAGAAATAGTAGTTCATGAAGCCACTATATAAATATATCAGAGTTAATAAAATACAACAGACTAAACAAAGTAAAACAGAATTCTTAAGATGATAACCAAGTACAAGCTGAATAGAACAACAGAACTGGAATAGATAAAACTAGATACGCAGATAATCTCCAGCGATTCCAATCTCCAGAAAGTGGAATCCAAATCTGTGAATAACTCAGGCTGACCCGAGCGTAAATAAAAATACAAACACTCGAGTCAGGACAATATATACTTATATAATGTAAACCAACTCAAATGAACTGTAATAAGGTACAAGTAACTTAAAGGATGCCTGAGACCGCCCATCCTTTAAGGATCCGTTAAACTATTTACTATGTAGTAATATTTCGCTATTATAATAATGTCTGCAGTAAAATAAACTTACTTTTAAATAGCGTTCCGGGCTACCCATATCACCCTTCACACATAATAGTCCCAGTAGTCCATCCAATATCATGCCATCTCCACTCCGGGTGACTGTCAGAGGATACCACACGGGCTACGGGAGAAAAACAAACTCGTAGTAAAGGCTCGGTATGGTAGGTGACACGGCACACAAGGCAATGCCAGGGCAGTATACCAATTACGCACACGGGCTGGTGGTAACGCAGCAGCCACATACGCCCACCTCGGAACACACTCCCATATCAAAATCGGAGGATGGCCATGTAATCAATCATCAGTAAGAGTATAGTATCGAAGGAATGTGTCCGATAGGAGGAATGACCTCACTTGGCCCGAGATCGCTTCTGTTTTAGCCACCTTATGCCAACTCACGGGAGTTGGGTCCACGTAAATATACCTCAAGAACGTCGCCACCATCCTACTTCATTCTGGAATCTCCACCGCGTACACGGTTAGTCAAAATGGTTTTCGGTATCGACAAAGAGTATGCCCATATCTGATCCCGGTCTCTTTGCCAACCAATCGTTATTATAACCCGTAGTTATAACTTTAAAACAATATTTTATACTTCAAAATAAAATATCATTTCAATCCAAATCTTTATCAAAATAAAGATTTAATCATTCCAAACCATTTCAATATATCATCATACCATATCTTCCAAATTCAAATATTTATCAAAATAAATATTAAATCATTTCTAACCATTTCAATATATTAAATTATCCTATCCTTTCAAAACTTCCTTTCAAATCATTTTAATATATTAAAATTCATAACCTTTCAAAGCTTCATTTCCAAATTATCATATCTTTCAGAATTTTTTTTCAAATCATTTTAATATCGAAATATCATATCTTTCAAAACTTCATTTTTTTTCAAATCATTTAATGTCAAAATATCATATCTTTCAAAACTTCCTTTCAAATCATTATTCATTTTATTCAATTTAAAATACCAATTCAATTCACATTTCAAAACAGTTTATATTTCAAAAATCATTTTAAATCATTAAAATGAACTTATTATATTTAATAATTAAAGTATTAAATTTCCAAAATTTTCAACTTCCAAAGTTCATTTATTTACTTAAGTTTATCAAAACAGTGAAAATTCACTTTTCGCAGCATTTAGAAAACGCTATGAAAATTTACATTCAAAACGGTTCAATTTAACAAAAGACAGCATTTTAAAAATGCTGTAATAGGGTTTACTTAAATTTCAAATAACTTAGTTAAATTCAACAATTATAGCACTTAAAAAGATTGCTATAATAGCCTTTAATTTAATTTAGCTTTTTAGTTCATTATCATCAACTACAGCATTTACAAATACTGTAATATCATTTACATTGCAATTAATAGCATTTCAAAAATACAGTTAATTAACTTCAAATATTCAATATAATTTCACAACCAATTATAATTTCATTTAAAACATTTTTTTTATAAAATCATACATTTTCACATTTATAAACAACATTTAATTTTCCTTAAGTTCATGATTTTATAAAGTTAAATTTCCATTCAAAAATCAAGATTTAGTAATAATTCACTTATTAAATTTCAACATTCAAATTTAAATTCATTGAATTAAATTTCAACTTAATACTTAAGTTTAAATTTCAAAATATAACTTAATTTCAATTTTATTCACATAACTTAAAATTCACTTTTAAACCAAATTCACAAATTCCCATTTGGTTATATTTCAAAATTTCAACTTAAATAATCATCCCTTTCATTTTTTTAACTTTACTCAAAAATCATTAATATATTATAAAATCATTTTAAATTCATTTTAAATTCATATTATCATAAATTTATCATAATTTCATATTTAATTTAATTTCCAATTATAATTAAATCAAAATTTCCAAAATAACTTACATTTAAATTTTCTAACTTTTCCATAATTTATTTAACCTATAAATTTCCAAAAAATCAATAATACTTTACAAAAATCATTTTTAGTTATGTTTTAAATCAAAATATTATAATATTTACATTTCAAACTTATTTTTAAAAAATTTAGAAAAATATATTTTAACTACGGGTCTGTATATAATTTTATAGCCTAGGTAAAGTGATACGGGTAATGTATCATTTCAACTCGTAATTTACAAAGAAAATCCGGGTTTTATCATTTCAAACCTGCAGTCCCAAGTAAATGAAATAAAATGAAAATCGCTCAGGCCTATCATTTCAGCCCATAACGATTTTCCCCTATTCTAAAGTCCGTTCGGGTATGTATCATTTCAACCCATAGTGATTCTAATCTAAAGGGAACTTGCAGTGTGATAAACTGATAAAAATAACAGAACAACATAATATAATAGTAACAGATGTTATAATAGGTGTTTAAGCATGGGTGAACATCATATAATCATAATATAGCATATGTAACATGTTAATGCATTTTACAGATTCAAATGGGGTCAATTTACTAGTTATATATGTACATATTGTCTGGTGAGGATAACTCACCTGTTTGAGCTGGAGACACAACAACGAATGCACGAATGAGATCACAACAAGAACGATAACACGACACAAAGATGAGTGGGAGAGCCAAAGTATCAATTCCCTTAGATACATTCAACAAAACAAGTATAACAACACATAAGTTTCAACACAAAATACCATTAAACAATGATAGAATTGGATGCATAAACAAATCCAAAGTGTTTGCACTTGCTTTCTACCACCTATGCTTCAGCTCCAGATCTGAAATGGCACGGCTAAAGGCATGGTTTGGATCTGGTCTGGGTTCCTAAAGGTCGGCCTAGCATGGGAAAATGATGGAGCAAAGTATGGTAGAGAGATAGGTGCATGGAACTAACACTACAATGCAACTACCATGGATCCTATGCAACATATGGGTTCGGCCACAAGCTAGAATGGTGCGGCCATCACTATAGTGGGCAATAGGATGGTGTGGCAGCGGGTTCCAGGTCATCCATGGATGGTGGAGGTGGAGTAGGTGGCGGCCAACGGGTGGTTGAAAGTGATGAAGGCATAGGTGATTGGCTATGGTGCATATAGGTGAAGTTTGTGTAGATATTGTTGGATTTGGTCACATGGGTGGATGGCCAGTGGCTTGGGGCTGTAGAGGAGGTGGTGGAGGCTGGCTCAGGTGGTGGTGGTGGCAGCCATGGTGAAGGAGGAGCAAGGGGCTGGGCTACAAGGGTGAGAAAGCAAATGAAAACAACATAAACAAGTATAAAAGCAATGGAAAAGAAAACGAATTTTACCAAACTCTTGGAGATGATGGAGGCTAAAATTTTCAGAGATGAAGAGGAAGAAATTTCGTGAAAAATGAAGAAAAAAAATACGGCTGAAGATGGTATAAGGAACAGCCCCAATTGAATGCATACGATGAAATTGAAAAGGCAGGGAGGTGAAAAGTCAAAGGTAAATGAAAGGTTTTAAACTCTTCATATTTCTCTAATTCTTTTTGTAATTTTAAATACATTTAAAATACTGATAAATAAAGATAAAATAAACTCAGAAATAAATTAAACAAGTAAACAAAATAAATAAATATTAATTACATATAATTTAATTAATAAAACAGCAAAAATTGCAAACTAGTCTTGAAAATATGAAAAATAAATGCAATGAACTTTGGAAAATCTTTATGTACTTGTAAAAATATTTATAACAAAGATAATAACATAAACTAAAATGCATTCACAAATAAATATATAAATTTTAATTTAAATATAATTTAAATGAAGAAAATAGCAAAGAAAATAGAAACTAGGCTTTAAAAATAGAAAATAAATTCAATAAGCTTTGGAAAATTTCAAACATCACTTTAAAAATATTTAAATGGTAAAAATATATGTAACATAACATATAATACAATTTATAATAAGATATGACAAATAAAAATTATCTATATAATTTAAAATAAACAATATTGTTAAATAAAACAATTTACACCCAATTTTGTAAAAGCATAACTTTCACAGTATTATTCGGATTTCAACGAAACGAAAAGCATTGTTCTTGAAATTTTATTTACTTTCATAACAAAAGGTAAAATTAAAATTTTAAAACTTTTAAAATTTAAATTTAAAAGTCAAAGTTTGACCAGATTGACCAAAATTCACTTTTCTGGAAATATTCAATTTATGCATGATTGAAATTCAAATCCACATCAAAATCAACATTTGTATTTCAATTAACAAAATATATTCATTTTAATAAATAAAATAATTTTTTTTTATTAGGAATTTAAATTAAAATAATTAAAATATACAATTACAGTAATCAGAAAATATAGGGTTGTTACACTCTCCCCCATTCAAAACTTTCCGTCCCCGAAAAGGAATGAGGTAAGGGAAAGCACAGAAAAAGATAGAATGAAATAGTATTAAGACAAGATGACAAGAAGATTAAAATCATACCTGATAACCGTTGCTATAGGTAAGTTTAACAATGTGGAGATGATCTTTCCAAGATCTTCCAGAATTCAAGAACACAAGCATGGAAAAAATCTTTTAGAATCTGATTCACCCTTCCCGTTTGACCGACGGTCTGTGGATGGCAAGCAGTGCTTAGATTCAAAGATGAGTACCAAAGATTATTAAAGATTATAGAAAGATTTCTAAACAGACTGGTATATGCAATAGCCTCCCATTCTGTAGCAAGATAAGGGAAACTAGGACAACCAAAAGATAGTTTGAAAAACAAAATAAAATAATAAATTTGAAACCATAAAATTTCAACTTAAACTGAAAATTAATTTTACATAATTCAAATAAATCTTAAGTATCTCTAATTTCATTATCTTATCATCCAATTATCTTAAATTAACAAATCCCTCAAATCATGTATTTGAAAAATCTTTTATTATACTCAAAATGTACCAAATAAAATTTAATTCTTCTTCACTACTAATTAAAATTAAATTTATTCCTCTCAATATATTTTATCACCTATGTTAAATATATTTACACTCATTGTAACTGCCTTAAATTTATTCTTAGTTCCTTTATCATCATTTTATATTGTAAATTATTCCATTACACTTTTTCTTTATTTACCTCTGTTAATCCTTTTATAACAAAAATTTAAGTATATAACATTTATAATAACCACTCAAATTTTATTTATAAAATCTTTTTTTATATTGTATATTATCCAATTACATATTCAACTTCTGAAAATTAAGGTAAGTTATATTGGAATGAAATTGTGTATTATACAAATAAAACTTTCTAATTCAATTATTTCAAGCTTGAATATTTATCCAAATCTCGAAATTATACTTAGAAATTATCCTTGAAGATAAAATTTAGGAATTAAATTTCCGATAAATTCCAAACTATTTAGAGATAAATAAATGCTCATATACACTATATATATATATATATATATCCATTCAAATTCAAATCATATATCAGCATATGTTATAAATCCAGTCTTATTTTAGAAATTAAAATCAACAAAATTTTCCCAAATCAAAACTATAGCAAGACTACAGAATGGTCACTTTACTTCGAAACTCAAAAATGAATGTCGGTGATGCTGCAGTCATCACCGAAGTTATTTTCCAGCGACAAAGAGAAGAGCACTAGTTTTAAACTTTAAAATTCTTTGGAAACAAATTTCTATTCCAAAATACTTTAAATAATATATCCTTTAAAACTTTAAACACCAAGTTTGAAATCCATCGGAAATTAAATTCTCAAATTCTTGTTTTACATTCATTTTAAATTTCCAAATAAATTTATAACCATGTTTTAT
The DNA here is from genome assembly GCA_030765085.1 of Allium cepa. Taxonomy (NCBI): domain Eukaryota; kingdom Viridiplantae; phylum Streptophyta; class Magnoliopsida; order Asparagales; family Amaryllidaceae; genus Allium; species Allium cepa. Next base: position 991,256,944 of record CM060945.1, on the reverse strand, counting down.
AGTTCAATTAGATATATGAAACAATAGAAAATGATATATAAATCAAATATTATTTCTTAACAACCAATTCAAATAAAATCCAGATAAAGATCTATAATATAGTTACAAAATTTATTTCACAAAATTTATTTCATTACTAAATTTTAAAAACATATTGTATCAGTTTGCTCTGTTCAAGTGTTTTGGAAATCTTATCAATAGCGTTGATCAGACGAATCGATTAGAAACCCAAATCAACATCAACAACTCAAACAACACAATATATAAAACATTTTAAATATTAGTTTACAAATACACTTCAAGAATAATTTGAAGATAAGTTGGAAACAAAGATGAGATGATTAAATAACAGAATAGGGAGATGGATGAGTTTATATAAATCGCGGCCAACCTTAACCGGGTCAACCGTGACTTAAAGAATAAGATCGATGTGGATTTCTTGGGTAAATCGACATTCGATCTCAAGATGTAGAGTTCGAAATTATAAGAGATACTAGCATCTAAACCGAGGATATAGAATCTCTGGTGAATCGATGTTGTTGTAAAGGGGTTTTCCCCCTTTACAAATAAATTTGAGGTTGGCGAGACCGCCGACTCATTATGAAGATCTTTTGAAGTGGAGTTATGGGATACTCCAGAAACAAAATAAGATAAAGAGTGAGGGACATGAATGGATTTTGGAACCACAGGGAATGTTCCAAAATTCAAAGGAATCGAGTCAAAAAGGAAGAGGTTTAAACTCGAATGAAAGTGATTCTGTAAATACATTTACCCTATATACTGAGTTTTGCCTAGAGCTACCAAAGCTCTGATACCAACTGTAACAACCCGATATTTTCAACCATTCGCATCCGCACATGTTGGACTTGAATTGCTCAAAATACCGCATTGTAAATAAAATTTGGCAAATCTCAGAATATACAGTAAATAAAATCACAGATCACAGACACAGAGTATTTAATAATGCAGCGGAAGTAAAAGAAATAGTAGTTCATGAAGCCACTATATAAATATATCAGAGTTAAATAAAATACAATAGACTAAACAAAGTACAATAGAATTCTTAAGATGATAACCAAGTACAAGCTGAATAGAACAACAGAACTGGAATAGATAAAACTAGATAAGCAGATAATCTCCAGCGATTCCAATCTCCAGAAAGTGGAATCCAAATCTGTGAATAACTCAGGCTGACCCGAGCGTAAATAAAAATACAAACACTCGAGTCAGGACAATATATACTTATATAATGTAAACCAACTCAAATGAACGGTAATAAGGTACAAGTAACTTAAAGGATGCCTGAGACCGCCCATCCTTTAAGGATCCGTTAAACTATTTACTATGTAGTAATATTTCGCTATTATAATAATGTCTACAGTAAAATAAACTTACTTTTAAATAGCGTTCCGGGCTACCCATATCACCCTTCACACATAATAGTCCCAGTAGTCCATCCAATATCATGCCATCTCCACTCCGGGTGACTGTCAGAGGATACCACACGGGCTACGGGAGAAAAACAAACTCGTAGTAAAGGCTCGGTATGGTAGGTGACACGGCACACAAGGCAATGCCAGGGTAGATATACCAATTACGCACACGGGCTGGTGGTAACGCAGCAGCCACATACGCCCACCTCGGAACACACTCCCATATCAAAATCGGAGGATGGCCATCTAATCAATCATCAGTAAGAGTATAGTATCGAAGGAATGTGTCCGATAGGAGGAATGACCTCACTTGGCCCGAGATCGCTCATGTTTTAGCCACCTTATGCCAACTCACGGGAGTTGGGTCCACGTAAATATACCTAAAGAACGTCGCCACCATCCTACTTCATTCTGGAATCTCCACCGCGTACACGGTTAGTCAAAGTGGTTTTCGGTATCGACAGAGAGTATGCCCATATCCGATCCCGGTCTCTTTGCCAACCAATCGTTATTATAACCCGTAGTTATAACTTTAAAACAATATTTTATACTTCAAAATAAAATATCATTTCAATCCAAATCTTTATCAAAATAAAGATTTAATCATTCCAAACCATTTCAATATATCATCATACCATATCTTCCAAATTCAAATATTTATCAAAATAAATATTAAATCATTTCTAACCATTTCAATATATTAAATTATCCTATCCTTTCAAAACTTCCTTTCAAATCATTTTAATATATTAAAATTCATAACCTTTCAAAGCTTCATTTCCAAATTATCATATCTTTTAGAATTTCTTTTCAAATCATTTTAATATCATACCAATTCAATTCACATTTCAAAACAGTTTATATTTCAAAAATCATTTTAAATCATTAAAATGAAGTTATTATATTTAATAATTAAAGTATTAAATTTCCAAAATTTTCAACTTCCAAAGTTCATTTATTCACTTAAGTTTATCAAAACAGTGAAAATTCACTTTTCGCAGCATTTAGAAAACGCTATGAAAATTTACATTCAAAACGGTTCAATTTAACAAAAGACAGCATTTTAAAAATGCTGTAATAGGGTTTACTTAAATTTCAAATAACTTAGTTAAATTCAACAATTATAGCACTTAAAAAGATTGCTATAATAGCCTTTAATTTAATTTAGCTTTTTAGTTCATTATCATCAACTACAACATTTACAAATACTGTAATATCATTTACATTGCAATTAATAGCATTTCAAAAATACAGTTAATTAACTTCAAATATTCAATATAATTTCACAACCAATTATAATTTTATTTAAAACATTTTTTTTTATAAAATCATACATTTTCACATTTATAAACAACATTTAATTTTCCTTAAGTTCATGATTTTATAAAGTTAAATTTCCATTCAAAAATCAAGATTTAATAATAATTCACTTATTAAATTTCAACATTCAAATTTAAATTCATTGAATTAAATTTCAACTTAACACTTAAGTTTAAATTTCAAAATATAACTTAATTTCAATTTTATTCACTTAACTTAAAATTCACTTTTAAGCCAAATTCACAAATTCCCATTTGGTTATATTTCAAAATTTCAACTTAAATAATCATCCCTTTCATTTTTTTTAACTTTACTCAAAAATCATTAATATATTATAAAATCATTTTAAATTCATTTTAAATTCAAATTATCATAAATTTATCATAATTTCATATTTAATTTAATTTCCAATTATAATTAAATCAAAATTTCCAAAATAACTTACATTTAAATTTTCTAACTTTTCCATAATTTATTTAACGTATAAATTTCCAAAAAATCAATAATACTTTACAAAAATCATTTTTAATTATGTTTTAAATCAAAATATTATAATATTTACATTTCAAACATAATTTTTAAAAAATTTAGAAAAATATATTTTAACTACGGGTCTGTATATAATTTTCTAGCCTAGGTAAAGTGATACGGGTAATGTATCATTTCAACTCGTAATTTACAAAGAAAATCCGGGTTTTATCATTTCAAACCCGCAGTCCCAAGTAAATGAAATAAAATGAAAATCGCTCAGGCCTATCATTTCAGCCCATAACGATCTTCCCCTATTCTAAAGTTCGTTCGGGTATGTATCATTTCAACCCATAGTGATTCTAATCTAAAGGGAACTTGCAGTGTGATAAACTGATAAAAATAACAGAACAACATAATATAACAGTAACAGAACTTATAATAGGTGTTTAAGCATGGGTGAACATCATATAATCATAATATAGCATATGTAACATGTTAATGCATTTTACAGATTCAAAAAGGGTCAATTTACTAGTTATATATGTACATATTGTCTGGTGAGGATAACTCACATGTTTGAGCTGGAGACACAACAACGAATGCGCGAATGAGATCCCAACAAGAACGATAACACGACACAAAGATGAGTGGGAGAGCCAAAGTATCAATTCCCTTAGATACATTCAACAAAACAAGTATAACAACACATAAGTTTCAACACAAAATACCATTAAACAATGATAGAATTGGATGCATAAACAAATCCAAAGTGTTTGCACTTGCTTTCTACCACCTATGCTTCAGCTTCATCTCTGAAATGGCACGGCTAAAGGCATGGTTTGGATCTGGTCTGGGTTCCTAAAGGTCGGCCTAGCATGGGAAAAAGATGGAGCAAAGTATGGTAGAGAGATAGGTGCATGGAACTAACACCACAATGCAACTACCATGGATCCTATGCAACATATGGGTTCGGCCACAAGCTAGCATGGTGCGGCCATCACTGTAGTGGGCTGTAGGATGGTGTGGCAGCGGGTTCCAGGTCATCCATGGATGGTGGAGGTGGAGTAGGTGGCGGCCAACGAGTGGTTGAAAGTGATGAAGGCATAGGTGATTGGCTATGGTGCATATAGGTGAAATTTGTGTAGATATTGTTGGATTTGGTCACATGGGTGCATGACCAGTGGCTTGGGGCTGTAGAGGAGGTGGTAGAGGCTGACTCAGGTGGTGGTGGTGGCAGCCATGGTGAAGGAGGAGCAAGGGGATGAGCTACAAGGGTGAGAAAGCAAGTGAAAACAACATAAACAAGTATAAAAGCAATGGAAAAGAAAACGAATTTTACCAAACTCTTGGAGATGATGGAGGCTAAAATTTTCAGAGATGAGGAGGAAGAAATTTCGTGAAAAATGAAGAAAAAAAATACGGCTGAAGATGGTATAAGGAACAGCCCCAATTGAATGCATATGATGAAATTGAAAAGGCAGGGAGGTGAAAAGTCAAAGGTAAATGAAAGGTTTTAAACTCTTCATATTTCTCTAATTCTTTTTGTAATTTTAAATACATTTAAAATACTGATAAATAAAGATAAAATAAACTCAGAAATAAATTAAACAAGTAAACAAAATAAATAAATATTAATTACATATAATTTAATTAATAAAACAGCAAAAATTGCAAACTAGTCTTGAAAATATGAAAAATAAATGCAATGAACTTTGGAAAATCTTTATGTACTTGTAAAAATATTTATAAAAAAGATAATAACATAAAATAAAATGCATTCACAAATAAATATATAAATTTTAATTTAAATATAATTTAAATGAAGAAAATAGCAAAGAAAATAGAAACTAGGCTTTAAAAATAGAAAATAAATTCAATAAGCTTTGGAAAATTTCAAACATCACTTTAAAAATATTTAAATGGTAAAAATATATGTAACATAACATATAATACAATTTATAATAAGATATGACAAATAAAAATTATCTATATAATTTAAAATAAACAATATTGTTAAATAAAACAATTTACACCCAATTTTGTAAAAGCATAACTTTCACAGTATTATTAGGATTTCAACAAAACGAAAAGCATTTTTCTTGAAATTTTATTTACTTTCATAACAAAAGGTAAAATTAAAATTTTAAAACTTTTAAAATTTAAATTTAAAAGTCAAAGTTTGACCAGATTGACCAAAATTCACTTTTCTGGAAATATTCAATTTATGCATGATTGAAATTCAAAATCAACATTTGTATTTCAATTAACAAAATATATTCATTTTAATAAATAAAATAAAGTTTTTTTATTAGAAATTTAAATTAAAATAATTAAAATATACAATTACAGTAATCAGAAAATACAGGGTTGTTGCAAACTGTCAGTTAAATTTTATTTATTTTGCATACAAACTGCCAATTAACAGTTATTAAATTTATTTGAGTATAAACTGAAATTGATACCAGTTAATTATCACCTGTTATATATTGATGTTTGTTTAAATTGGATGATGATTATAATTAATGATTGATGATTGATGATTGATGTTTGGTGAATGGATTATGTGTACTATATTTTAAAATCTGCAAGTTATCATGTATTTCATTCATTCGGGATTGCGGTTTGAAATGATATACAACCGCCTTTTTTTAATTTTAAATTGCGGATTGAAATGATAAATATCCGTATCACTTGACCATAGGATATAAAATTATATACAGGCACCACGGTATATATATAAAAATTATTTTTGAAATGATTTTTCTATGGTTTGGATAGGATACAGTTAATAAATATAGATTTTGATATTATATAAAATCTTATTTTATATATACATCTATAGTTAAAGTATTGAAGATAAGCTATGTATGGATTTGAAAAATAAAATAAATAAGTTGAATGACGGAGTTTGATTATTTTATATTATATGGTTAAGTACATGTTAAGATATTGAAATTACATATAATTTTAAAGGATTTAAATTAATTAAGATTGGGAGTTAAATTGGAAAATTTATTTCGAATTGAGCTTAATTAAGAAGTTAACTTCATAAGTTGATGTAAAATTTATTAACTTGAAATTTTAAAAAAGGTATGATATTTATAACTGAATTTTATTCAAGGTGAATTAAATGAATATTTCTAGTACAAAAATTGAACGAAATTTTCTTTTATAAGTAATTTGAGTTTTACTTAAATGATTACGGGTTTATTATGCAATTATTATTTCAAACTAAATAATAGGACTTTAAATTGGTGAAATAGAAATTTCCAACCTTAGTTCCAATTGTTTAATATTCAAAGTTTGAAATATATTGAAACTGAAGTGGTTTATTTAAACTGAAAGCGATTTTAAATTTATGGATTTTGACTTAATCTTAAATGAAATAAATTGTAAGCCGCGGAAACTATTTTATTTTATAAAGAAATTTTGAATCCAAACTATTGATGCTATATACTGTTTGAATATCCAAACCATTTAAGTTTTAGAAATTATGGTTTAAAGCTATGAATTTTCGAATTATTATAGTTTGAAAGTTATAATTCAATGTTTGGTTTTCGATTATCATAAGTTTGAAAACAATATGATTTTGGAAAATAAATATATATTTGAAATAAAATGATATTATATTAATTTGGGTTTTTATAAAAATAATATCAAATGAGTTTGTTTTGGAAATGAAATGATATCGTATTTATGGGTTTTCAAATGGATAATTATATTCTGGTTTTTGAAAGTATAATTAATTTTTAAATGACCGCGGTGTTATAATAACATTTGGTTGTTGAAGAGACCGGGATCGGAAGTTGTCATACTCTCTGCCAACTCCGAAAACCACTTTAACAACCGTGTACGCAGTGGAGATTCCGGAATGAAGTTGGATGGTGGCGGCGTTTCATGTAAGGTAAATACGTGGACCCAACTCCCGTGAGTTGGCATAAGGTGGCTAAAACAGGAGCGATTGACGGGTTAATAAGGTAGCACCTTTGATCGGACACATCCCTTCGATATTATACTTTGACTTTTGGATTGATGCGGTGGCCATTTTTTATTTTTATTTGGGGGTGTGGCTTGAGGTGGGCGGTAGCTGCGCGCTACGCGTTACCACCGACCCGGAAGCGTAATTGGTATGTCTACCCTGGCATTGCCTAGTTGTGTCGTGTCACCTACCCTATCGCGCCTTGTACGAGTTTGGTTTTCTCCCGTAGTCCGTGTGGTATCCTCTGGTGGCTTCCCGATTAGGAGGGACTATGATATTGGATGGACTACTGGGACTATCACGTGTTAAGGGCTGTATGGGTAACCCCTTAATGCTAAGAAAAAAGCAAGTTTATTTTATAAACAGACACTATTATAATAGCGCAATATACTACATAGTAAATAGTTTAACGGATCCCTAGGAGATGTAAATCCCAAGCATCTCTTGAGTTACTGCACTCATATTTATTTCTGTTAATTTAACTCACATAAGATCTTTTAGTTCTGACTCGAGTGTTTTTGTCTTTTCAAATTCGCTCGGGTTAGTCCGAGCATTTCAGGATTTAAAGATTTAGCTCTGGAGGACGAAGACGAAGATTTATATTATTATTATTTATACTAGTGCACTACACTCATATTGTTCCGCTGCATTGATATTTGTTGGTATGTGAACTCTGATATTTATTGTATAGAAAAGAATCAAATGTTTTGTAAAAAGATTTTATGAACTGTATATTTATTATTATATTTTATCCTTCCGCTGTGAGATTCTGTTTTGTTTTATTTCTTTCCTATTTTTCTTATTTACCCCCTAACAATCCGCCCTTTCGTATGGTTTGAATTGACACGTGTGTCAATTTAAAGCGTGCGAAAAGGCGGGATGTTACATTTACACTGTTATATATGCTATTACCTGTATCAGTTCACCTGTGACATCTGACACAATTATCTGTTATTTATACGATAATAATCCAGTTTGGTTGATAATTGATTGATTTTTGATGTTTATATTTGGCGATAAATTGTTAATGTTTAAAGTGATAATTAATATGCAATTGAATTTGATTAGGATAGTTAATAATTTAAATTTGATATATGTGTTGAATTTGATAGTTAAATTGTATAATATGACCCCTTTAAATGTTAACTAAATTGACATGTAGAAATAGTGTTAACTATACCTCGAACCATTGAATGTATTTGTATAAATTGATGTAGTATGAAATTTAATAATGGATATCAAGCGAAGAACCATATAAATATTAGTATAATAATCTTTAATCTACATGAAATGATAGTGTAGATTTTAGAAATAATTATATTAATTTGCACGATTGTTTTGGGATTATTTAAATAAACTATTGGATTGTTATCGATGTTTGCTATTGCTTGTTTATTTACTTTGACACCATCCAGTTATCACACTGCAAGTCCCTTTTGCTATGTTTGATTTTTGAATTGAAATGGAATCGGGTTGAAATGATAAATACCCAAATAAAACTTTGACTTAGGGTAGAAAACTAAATAAACCCGATTGGTCAATAATTTGATTTAAAATAAAATAAAGATTTTATTTGATTAAAGAATAAGTTTTGAAATGAAGTTGGAATTTGAGATTTAATAAAAAGAAAATGTTAATATTTAATAATCTGAAACAAAAGATTAAATAGCAGTTGATGAAAGAACGTTGTTTTGAATTTAATTAAATAATTAAGTTTGGAATTATTCAATAATTGAGTTTTGAAATTATTTAATAATTAAGTTTTGAAATTATTTAATAATGAAATAAGATTGAATTAATTAATAATTAAGTAAAATTGAATTATTTAATAAGTTAAATTAAACTTCTCGATTAAGTGAAATTAAGTTTCTTTATTAATTGAGTTTTGAAATTTGCAACTAAGTAAATAAATTGGTGAAATTGAATTTCTTCAACAAGAAATAAATGTGATTTATTAAATTAATGTAAGACTTGTAATTTAAAGAATTTGATTTGTCGAATTTAATTTAATTAAAGTTGAAAGTTTGGTATGACATAGGAAAACTTAAATTGATTTAATGAATTGGAAATTAAATAGAAATTGTTTTGAATGACAAATTTACTTAACGAATATTGAATGAAATCGATCAATGAATTTAAATTGATTAGAATGTTAAATTAAATTAAATTAAATGATTTTGGAATGAAACTTATATACGAACTTGAATCAATATTTGGATTGTTTTAAAATAAAAACTGAAATTGAAATATAAGATTTTGAAATAGTAGTTTGGAAGTTTTGAAACGTAAATTATGGAAATTGATATAGAAAGACAAATGAAATGTTGATTTACAAAATGGCTCTCTCAAAAATTTGCTGAAATCCAATACACAACTTTATTCCACAAGCATCAGTGGACTTCATGCCTATATCTCCTATCTGGAATAGCCAAACAGTTGCACTTGACAACCTTACCTGCAAAATCCATAAAATTTCTTCATACTTGAATTTTCTATAGAAATCCTTTAATCCAAGAAAACTGCATCTCCAGGTTGCTCCAATTCTAGAATAACTGCTATCTCGCTTTCGCTTCACAACTCTGATCTTGAGTAGATGAGAATGCTATCGAAGAACTCGAGCACAAACTTTGCCCATACACTGCTCATCCGACTCATAAAATCTTAGTGACCATTCCACTTGATCAAAACATCCCAACAGAATCTTAACTAGAATTGGATGGTCAATTCTTCTCCATAGAATCCTGAGCTGCTTTACCAAACTCTTCTCGCTCTAAGAGTCATCCTTCTACACGGTTGAACCATCAAAATTGTTTCTGGAGTCCAAGTCGAACTCAATCTCCGATTCGGGTAAGCCTCTGTTTTCCTCACAAAAAACATCGAAAAATCTTTGACTACTTTCATAGCTTTCACCTCCACTTGAGATGCCTCAATCTCAAACCAAAGAATACTCAAAGATTTCCCAAACTAATCGCAAGTCACTTTTGCGATCTTACTTAGTTCAGATTTCAAAGAACTAACTTCCCAATTAGAACATCTTTCCAAATCAAGATCAATCTTTCCAGATTGGCTCACCTACCATAAAAACTGATAGACCACTTCCAGCAAATATCGTGCTCTGCTGAGCTTCCCGAAGGAAAGGATAAACCTTCACTATCTGTCTGGTCTGCTGATAGTAGAATCCAGAAATTTCCGAGCCATCGAAGAAATGGATCCATCCTGCTGCTTCCAAACTTCACTTCAATGATACTGCTAAGCCAAAAGATCATTCCTAACTACAAGCTCCTTGAAACACAAAACTAATACCCAATTCAACTAAAAGATCTTTGAAACGAGTAGACATCTTGTCAAGAAACTCGGCTCCAAACTAACCACCAACCACTTGTCTTCTTAAGGAAAACAATTGAGACCATGTCCGAAATGAGATAACTCATCGACCTTAGCCTCATACTTCAAAATAGATAAGACACCCTTACTTGAGATCCATAAAATTTCTAAACATCCGAATCTTCCCGGCAATAAGCGTCATTGTTCCTCCAACACTACCTAAATCTTGCTCCAGAAGAACATCTCCAGACCCATCCTCTCATCACATAGCTATCCTTCTTGAAGTCACCAAGATACCATCACCTGCTTTTGCTCATCTAACAAATTCAACTCTTGGAAATCCTGCTCACTTGAGACCACATCAACCTCACATTCCAAGAATATACTCCAATTCTTGAAAATACTTCCTTTAGGATCAATGAAATCCTTTCTATAAAGCTTATTCGAGACGGTATTAGGTCTACAATCTCGACATATACATCTCCAACCACAACATATGAGCTTCTATCATTAGTGGTAGTCATGTTACACACACTCCTACCTTATCTACCTTTATAACCTATGTTGGAAAATCCGAACAGATAACCCAACAGATTAGGTGTGTGTGTGTATATATATATATATATATATATATATATATATATATATATATATATATATATATATATAAATTACAAGTACGCTCTCTCAAGATAGAAACCACTCCGGAGCCTAGGTATTCACTCAACCTAATGCTCTGATACCAACTGTAGCGACCCGACTTTCTATCACCAGAAAATCGCATCACCAATTAAGAAAGAAAGAGATAGAGGAAGAAAAGAAGGAGAAGAAAGAACAACAACACATCAGAATCTCACAGCGGAACGAATGAAATATAATATATAACATATACATAGTATCATATACATCAAAGTACACAACCATACATCTCAATTTAGACAGTTATAACATTTCTGTCTAATATACATTGCAAGAACAACAATACAGAATAACACACAGCGGAAACTCTATCTATATCTACACGCTAAAGGCTCATGCTCCAAAGCTCCTCCAGAATTCTTCAAGGATAACCTGAATCAATTGACTACTCATACAGAATATGAGTACCCAAGAGTTTAATAAAACAGAAAATAAACACTCGGGTCAGACAGGGGTCTGGTGTGAGTAAACGGTTTAAGATTGCTTAACTTTAGAAAATCCTTTGAAAGAAAAGGTATCACGTAAGACTTTCCACACATAAACATGGAAAAGTTTTTACCTTACGCTAACCAAAACATTTGATAGGAAATCCAGTGATATTATAATAGTGTCTAAGGTTTTCAAGTAAATATGAAATAGCCGAAATTTTTACATGATTAAATTCCAGCTACTAGCCATAAAAGTGGGTAATATAAACAAAACCGTAGGGTCTCGTAGGGAAAATGGGTTTCCATCAATGGCAAGGCTACTGGGGTACGCCGTCACAGTACGTGGCCTAGATCACCGTACCGAGGAGCCACCCTAACTCCCCTGCAACACAAGGCCGGAACCGTTCCTTATTGAATAGTTCCTAACAAGACAACCTCGGAAGTTGTTGCAATCAACTGCCCCACACAACCGAATAAAAAGGGACTTCTAGACAGGGGTAAATCTCGCTCTCCAGTGTGATTTACCCACGAAGCCTTGCTGCACCTCCCCTGTTTTAGCCATTCCCGATTGATGAGGCTTGAGGCTGCGATTACCTTTATAGAACACATCTATCATAGAATGCTCATCGTCCACCTGACGATGTTCTGAAAGCATTCAATCATACAAGTCTGTTTCGGGTTCGAACGGAACCGAAGGCACTATCTCGTTGCACTCATTTTGGAATCACCCTAAGAGTCAACGACCATAGCCCTTACGTTCTGAATCACCATCTCGAACCTATAAGTACTATTTCGTCAAACTCATTACGGAATCACCTATAGAGTTATACTGACGTATAGTTCTTACACCTTGAGTCTTCACTTGCACTCCACTTGGATTCACGACCTAACATTTATTTTGGATCAGTGTGGTTTTCGGATATCCAAATATGGAAACCCGATCCCGGTCTCACCGAAACCAAACGCCATTTTAATGTCCTAGTTGTACTTAAGGGTTTTAAAAAATAGACATTCAGAAATATCACTTAACATAAATGGATGCTATATAACACTCAGATAGATAAGTCACTTGTAACGACCCGCTATTTTGGACCATTCAAATCGACAATAAAACCATACATATCCGACTTGAATAATTCAAAATACCGAATTGTTAATTGAAATTTGGCAAAACTTAAAATATACAATAAATCAATCAATCAAAGATCATAGAGTAATATAATGCAGCGGAATAGATAAAGAATAGTAGTTCATGAAGTTACTATATACATCAGAGTTAGAAATAAAATACAATCGAATAGTTCAAATGAAGTGAAGTCTCCAATGCAACAGATGACTTCTCTGAACCAATCAACTGTAAAGTCTAGAATCTGAATCGATAGTTGGATCTCCAATGAAACTCCGAAATCCAAAGGTGAGTCTCCAATGCTGTATCACTCAGTCTGACCCGAGCGTAAAGCAAAACACAAAACACTCGAGTTAGAATTAACATTCTTATATCAATAAATCCAACTCAAGTGAAATATCAACTGAAATACAAATAACTTAAATGATGTTTGGGATAACCATCCTCTAAGGGTCCATGGAACTATCTACAAGGTAGAAATATACACTATAACACCATGGTCATTTCAGCTTAATTTATACTTCAAAACCAAATATCATTTTCACTTCAAATATCTCTATGTTTCCCAAAATAGTATTTATATATATTAAATAATTTATACAATAAAGTATTTTTAATTCCCTCAACTTAACAAATCGTTTCAACATCAACCGACCTTCCCATTTAAATTAAATTCAATCTCAATTTATCAATTTAAATTCAACTCAATTCCTAAAATAAACATTTCAATTTATCGATCTCAAATTCCGATTTGTAATCACAAAAATACCCCTTTATATTTCAATATATTTCAAAACTTTAAGTATTCAACATTTCAACTAAATTTTTATTCAATTTAGTTTTCTAAATAATAAATCAAATTTGGTTCAACCTAAATTTCACTTTAATTCAATTTAGTTGCTAAATAACAAATTCAACTACGTTGATTTCAAATACAGATCTGAATCTCTACATAAACCATTTAAATTCCAATATAGTTCAAGGCTTTAATATTTAAATGTTCTATATAACAGTTTCATATAGATCTCGATTTAACCTCATTATTATTTAGTCCTGAAATACTCCCTTATTAGACTCAATATCATTTAAGTAACCTTAAATTACATTTTACTCAATATTTTCTTTAAGTTTATTAAACGTGAAATATTCATTAATCACTTAAATCAAAAATCCAGTTATAAAATCATACCCATTAAATTTCCCATTCAAAAATTTCAAATCGATTTAATTAAATAAATCCTTATTTAAATACCATTTTTATAAACCTAAATTTATCTCCCAATCTTAATTATTCAATTTATTACAAGAGAATCTATTTGAAATATAGATTTACATAAATACTTAACCATATTATATGTATTAAATCAATCTAATTTAAATCAAATATTACTACTAAATCTATATACACAATTTTCATTTATGTAATATCTTAAGAATCAAATTTATTAAACCATATATAACTTTCCAAAATTATAGAAATTATTTTCAAAATATTTATATAGACCAAAGGTGTCTGTATATATTTCCTATCATACAGTCAAGTGCCACGGATATTCATCATTTCAATCCATATACTAAATATATACATGTTGATATCATTTCAACCCGTAATCCCAAATTCAATTAATAAAAATCGGTTGGATTTATCATTTCAACCCATAACGATTTTCTCCTATTCTAAAATCTGTTCGGGTATGTATCATTTCAACCCATAGTGATTTCTAAACTACAGGGAACTTGCAGAGTGATAACAGAAAGTACAATAAAATAACAGGCATATATTATCCATAATAATATAATATAAACAAAAGGATATGGTGTCATATTCCGCAAGTGAACAGTTACAGATAATAGCATATATAACAAATTTAAATAACTACAGCAGCATATTTCAATTGAAATCAAATTTAATGAATAAAAATATGTTAATCGTGAGTGATTGCTCACCTTTCGAGGTTAGAGAGATAGACAATGAAGTTGAGTTACGAAATGCAAGCACGACTTACAAAGCAAAGTTAGATGGTACGATTTCGATGGAAAAGCTAATAGATAGAAATTGATGAGAACGGATCAAATTAGCTTGATAAAATTGAAACGAAGATTATATGATTAATTTATTACTTTCTTTCAACATGAACGTCAAATCCAAACACGCATTTTAAAAAATGAAATATATATATATGCACACCCATGAAAACCATATAACTTTAAAACGCTTCCATTTCATATTAATGTTAAATAACAAATATATAATTATTCAAAATGTCACATATATAGTATATTCATTTTATGGTTGTCGCAATAAATATTCATTTTAAACCAATATTAAAATAATATATATGTATAGTTAAAAATCAATGTTCTAACATAAAACACATATATTAAAGATCAACACATATATATAATATCTTTTGAAATGAATACTTATGTGTATATATAATTATTATAGTTTATTACTTTCCTTTTTAAAATAGCCAGCAGGAAATCAAACAAACTTATGCACATATATATGCAGATAAACAATATTCTTTGTAATACATTGTTAACTTACTCCTTTTTTTCTCTTTTTTTCAAAGAGTATATATGCAGTACAGTTTATAAGAAATTTTTTTAATTTTTTTTATAAAACCTTCATATATAACAAAATATATGTATAAAATAAAATATTTGTATATATAAAAATCAAAACCTTTCGAACATATATTCAAAAACTGAATCATATAAATAACAATGTATTTAATTAACGCATAATATAAAATTCATTTATATAACTCTCTTATATATTCATTATAACTATAATCGAAATGGTTATATATACTTTTATATAAATTAACCAAATATACACGTTACTTAACCTATTTGTACCCGATCAATAGCTTTATTACTAAAGCACGCACATCATAACAGTATGACGATATACAATGCTTTAGGCTTATTAAACAATATATTGTAACTTATGCATACTAATATGTGAATATAAATAAGCTTACATACTTATTATATAAATATCAAAATTAAAAAAACAATATAACAAAATATATATAAACTCAGAAATTGATATATAAGCTTATACTGTTATATAAAGAAATTTTTTTTATTAAGTACAGCCATACATATATATCTTTGGGTACTACAATTTGTATTATTTGCCTTTTATAAAGAAAATTGCGGTTGCACTGAGTTTGTACACATAGCATACTTTATGTATATAAATAACGTAAGCTGTCATACATATATACACTAAAATATGTAAATTTAAGGCAGTATACTACTAGCAAATATATATAATATAATACAATGTATAGACATACCCTGTGTAAACTCGAGTCGTTGATGGGTGGGCAAAAGGAATAAATAAGAAACTACAGACAATGGGGAAAATGTTGATGTCACCTATGTGCTGTCAGAAGTTATTACCTCTAGGCTATACACTCGGCTCTGATGAGGCTGCCGATGTGGATAGGGAAGATGTTGGGTTCGGCTGGAAGGCAGGGTGTTTCTTAATAGAAGAGGAGGGGAGAAGGATGGGACATGCGCTTGGTGGAAAGAAAATTTGCAGAGAGAGGATGAAAAGAATGCAGATGTACTAGGTAAAATAAAGGAGGAGCAGGCTAGAATAAATATAATGTACGAAGAGAACAAGGAAGGTTATAAATTAGATTGGCATGAAAACGTAAAGAAAGAAATAAATAAAAGAAATCAATGAATGCGAAATAACGTATAGTATTATATACGTTTCAAACTTTGAAATGGCAACGGTCATGAGTTGATTTAGCTACATTTAAAGCAATAACTTTTTTGTTTGTTTGGATAGTACGTAATAAGTTTGGAAAGGAAATGATATTTAAAATGAAACAAGGAAGGTTATAAATCAGATTGGAATGAAAACGTAAAGAAAGAAAGAAATAAATAAAAGAAATCAATGAATGTGAAATAACGTATAGTATTTTATACGTTTCAAACTATGAGATGGCAACGGTCATGAGTTGATTTAGATACATTTAAAGCAATAATTTTTTTGTTTGTTTGGATAGTGCGTAATAAGTTTTAAGGCAATGATATTTAAAATGGAACAAGGAATGGACAGAGAAATTTAAGCAAAGATAAAACGTACAGAATAAATATAGAGTAAGGGGGCAGTCACGATAATTCAGTGGATAATTAAATCAACTTTTAATGCCACCAGCTGGACGTTCAAATCTGAAAAGGCAGAGTAACGGACCATATAATAAATTGAAACGATGGATTGATAACAGCTGCAAGTATATATTTAATAGAAAAGAATAGACAGAGAAAATTTTGTGAAACGTATTGAAAGTAAATATGAAGTACTTATTATATTATATGTTTCTTTTTGAATGTAGAGTCCAAAATTTGAAAGCCAAGTAACGGCCAACCCATGATTTGGTGAAAATAATTGTAGCAATTAATAAAAGAAATAAATAGCAATGGTCGCGTTGCTTTAATTTAGCTGACCCATCAAAGCAAATTATTTATAATTTAACCGGTAGGAAACGTACAGGAACGTACCACCATAAAAATGAAATTGATAACATCTATGCATTGATTCTGCAATATTTATTAAAGAAATTGATTCTGCAATATTTATTAAAGAAATTTATTAGCTAGCTTGAATTTAAATAGAATTTCACAATGGAAAAAACTTTGATAAAATAAATTTAAAATTTAAAATCTGCTATGTTTAATTGGACGTAATCCAAATATTAAATTTTTATTTCAAAATATTATTATATAAAATTGCTCAAAAGTTTCAATTAATTACGTTAAATAAAACCATTTAAAACTATTAAAATCTACGGGTCGTTACACTCTCCCCCACTAAAAACTTTTCGTCCCCGAAAAGGTAGGAGGTAGGAGAATAGGACAACCAGAAATAAAATAGATTGAAAGACAAGATAAACAATTAATTTAAAACTATATAAATTTTATTTAATATATTTATTTGATAACTTCATTTGAAATTTAATTTTCTTTAATACTTTAATACTTTTCAAACTCCTTTGAAAACAATCATTTACATTATTACTTATATTTACAAAGAAGCTTTTGAAATATTAAATCCAAAATTCATAAATTTTTATTTTGTTTCAAGATACCTTCCAAATATTATTCTTAGATCACAAATCATCTTTTTTTAAATATGTTTTATTTTAGATAAATAACTTCTAAAATATTTATAACACTAAAATCTCTATTAAACCATGTAGTATATAATTAAACAATATTTTAAAGGATATATCCAACATGGAAGGAAGGTAGATTTGGAAAACAGAATCAAGGTGAATACCTAAACTGAGTAGATAAGGTAGATGCAAGGAATAGTATCGGGCACGAATAATTAATCTAGAACCATAAGAATTTAAATTTCAAATATTAATTCAAAATTTCTTTGTTGGGAAAAATACTTTTATAATAAATACCTTTATAATAATTCTTTTATAATAAAATACTATTATATCGAAATAATATTTCCTTTCGAAAATACTTTTATAACTCGATGTTTCAACAAGTTTATCCTCGTTCTTGCAGACTCTGGCTATGCGTTGATCAGGCGCAAAGCTAGAATTCTTCAAGTACTTAGTAGACTTGTTTCAACACCTAGTGAAAATACTTGAAAAACCTTTAAAACAGATATGGAAAGTACAATCCAAACAAAACAACCAAATCAAAACCTTTGTCCGACCATGGTTCGCAGATACATAATGGTTACGCCTGGATCCCCCAGGAAACAATCTGTATCCGTAAGCTTTCTCAGCCCTGCGAGTTACGCCATGATGACTAGTAGAGTGCAGGATACACTACGGTTACGCCTGGGTCCCCCAGGAAACAATCCGTACCCCTAGGCTATCTCAGCCAGGCAGTTTCGCTACTATTCGCGACCTGCACAGATTGCAGGATACACAATGGTTACGCCTGGGTCCCCCAGGAAACAATCCGTGCCCCTAGGCCAGACTCGGCTAGGCAATTGCGTTATGCAATCGCGAGAGAAAAAAACCATGGGTTACGCCACGGTGGGAACACTCGAGTATTACATCCAAAAAACCAAAAATCAGAGAGAATAATATCGATAAAATGAATCCACGATGTGGCCACAAAGCGGATATCAAGCAGAAGGCACTTTCCATATCTTTACTTCGAAAATATATATCATATAGTACCTTTTCAAATCACTTTCAAATATCGTACTTATATAAAGTCCATATATATAGGATTCCATTTTTCCCAAATCGAATACTTTCCAGAATCAATAGTAGATCAAATCATACTTATATAGACTTCGATTATATAAAATCTTTTTCCAAATTGAGTACCTTTCAAATCAATAGATTTCAAATCAACTTCATACTTATACAATCCATTTTATATAAGTTCGACCACTCCCAAATCAAGTGCTTAATAATACAAGGTTCTCAAATTTCAAATCATTTCAATATCAATTCAGTTTCAAAATCATATATGATTTCACCAAATTTTCTTCCAAATTAAATATCTAAATTTCAAAGCTCCCAAAATAATAGGTTTAGAAAATTATCCCATTTTCCAAATTAAAATAATTCAAGTCAAAAAAATTCATTTCCACAATCACCATGTAAGTACTGGTTTTTAATTCCAATTTAGTTTCAAAACCAAATATTTTCCCAAAATCAATTATACTCAAAATGGTTTCCAAATTTATAATTATCCCTTTTTTTAAAAAAACTTTTAAATTATCTATTTCTATGTGAAATATCCAATTTACCTTTCTAAAAACCGTTATTCAACTTTTTTTTAAAAAACATTTCAAAACTAAATTTATATTATCAAACATTTTATACTCTTCGAAATTTCTTAGCTTTGAAAATTTAATCTCGATTTGAAAGTATTCGAACATTCAAAATAGTTAGGGAAATCAAAATTTCAATTCAAGACTTGAAAATCAACAATAAATAGATAGGATTATACCAAATCAAATCCGAAACTCGAGGACTGAATACCGGTTTCCTTTAAATCATTTTAAATATATACATATATCTTTCGAATATCGAATTATTCTTCGGAATTTGAAATCAAAATTTGTTTCACAATATCACTCGCATAGCAAAGCTACTAGAGTGGCCTCTCCCCCACTCTGAAACTCGAAAATCAATGTCGATGATGCATGCACTCATGACCGAAATTATTTTCCAGGAACAAAGTGAGTTTTGGACTTCTATTTTCTTAAAACTTCCTTGAAATTTCATTGAAATCATTGGAACTCGTTTGAGTCCTTTGAAACACTTCTTATTCAGAAAATACTTTCATATCGTATTATTATATAATTTCAAAAATCTTAAAACCAATTTCAAAACACCGGAATTCAATTCTCGAATTTCAAATTTAATACTTCAGTTATAAATCATTTTTATATAAATCAATTTCTTATATTTTTTCAAAATTTCAAATCCTTCAAAACCCTTTTATATAGAATAACATTTCTTAATTTTTTTATATATAGGCATATAATCCTTATTGAAAACATTTTCACTTTTATATATAGAATAAAATCATAGTTGTAACAACCCTGTATTTTGTAATTATTTTATTGTATATTTTAATTATTTTTAATGTAAGATTTTGATTTAAAAACTTATTTTACTTATTTGAAATGATTAAATTTATTATTTAAATATAATCTTGATTTTTATATGAGTTATAATTCCAAACTTGTGTAAGTTGAATATTTGCCTGAAATGCTGATTTTGGTCAAAATAGTCAAACTGTGACTTTCAACTTAAAATTTTGAAAATTGTAAAATTTTAATTTTTTTTCTTTTATTATGAAAGTACATAAAATTCTAAGAACACCACTTTTCGTTTCGTTGAATTTGGATGTAAATTGTGAAAGTTATAACCTTTACAATATTGTGTGTATATAGGGCTATTTAACAATGACTATTTTAAATTGTATAAATTACTTCTTCTTTGTTATATTTTATTTTAATATGTGATAATATGTTATATTATTTATATTTTGACTTTTAAATATTTTTAAAATGATAATATAATTTTTCTAAAGTTTATTTGAATTTATTTCAATTTATAAAGCCTAGTTGGTATTTACTGCATTTTTCTTTATTTAACTTTCTATTTAATAAAAATTAAATTCTTATTTTACCTTGAAAATGTTTTAAAACCATTTTTAATTCAAATTTTGTGTTATAATATTTTTTTTTGTGAAGCAATAAATTTTCCAAAGTCATTGGAGATTTTCTTGTAATTTTTATGTCAGGGTTGCTATTTTTAAGCAATTTCTTATTTCCTTTTCCTATTTTACTTAAAATAAATTATTTATTTTATTTTATTCTTACTTAGTTTCGGTTTTAAATAACATTTCTGAGTTTATTTTGTTTTTATAAAATTAAAAAGAAAAGGAAATGCAAAAGGTTTAGAAAGTTAAGAGATCTTAAAAGCCTGAAACGTAAAGACGTTTTATCCGTTTCCTTTTGCAATTAATACATCAATTTATCTTAGCCATTCCTTTCCTCATCCTTTGCAGTCGAATCCCTCATATTATTCACGAATTTTCAAGCTCCGAAACCCTAAAAATCATGGCCTCCATCTTGAAGAAAAAAAATCTGGTAGTGGCTACATCTTTTTCTACCTTTTTCTTCTCATTTTCTATGTATTTTGCCTAGTTTTCTATGCTTTCTGGATTGGCCTGTACCACGCACCATCACCACCATACTCTCCACCATCCCCTACCACTCTTCCTTGGCATCATCTCCAGCTATCATTTCAGATCCATCCAAGGCCACACCTCCCATGGTGACAAAACTCAACAAAATTGCAAATAATGTCCAAAACAATGCACTAGCCACCACTATTACTTCACCCCTTTCATCCACCACCTTGGCCACCACCATAGGCCGCTACCACCACCTTTTCCAGACCTCCCCACACCCCCCATCTACGGTCCAAACCTGTACAAGTATGGCCAAGCCCCTCTTGACCCAAGGCCGAGCCTTGTTGTGCTCAAAAACTTCATATATGTTGCCTTGACCAATTGTATGCTTCATGTTATAACCCTACCACTCCATACTCCTTCTAGCCGTGAGTTATGGTGCCAAACCTGAGCAATATCATCATCATGGCTGAACCCAAGAACCTCCTAGGCCAAGCATTTGAATGGTTAAAGCAAGGTCAAGTAATCTATTCCTTTGTTGCTTCGTATTTTCATTGTTTCAACATTGTTTTGCGTTGAATATTTATGTGTGTATTGTCTTGTTTTGGTTATTGTTTAAAAGACAAATATCAAGGCTCTCCATTCATTCAAATCAAAAGTCATGCTATATCGTGCTTGTCGTGCTTTTGGAATCGCACTTGTGTTTGTTGTTTTGGTCTTCAGCTTGAAAAAGTGAGTCTTTCTCACTCTGACATTTATACTTATGGAAAGTGAATTGATGACAAGTATGTAGTAATATAAAATGTTTATGCAAGTTAATGATGATCGTATGATATGTTATGCCATGTTATTACCATGTTAAAGCTGTTAATTTTCACCTGACATCTGATATATGACTGTATATTGTGATATTGACCTTGTTTATATTATTCCTGTATATGATTACACTGCAAGTTCCCTGTTAGAATAGAATCATTACGGGTTGAAATGATAGGCCTGGCTTATTTTATTTAATTTATTTTAACTTGGGATTGTGGGTTTGAAATGATAAAACCTGGATTTTCTTTGTAAATTACGGGTTGAAATGATATATTACCCGTATCACTTTACCTAGCGTAGAAAATTTTATACAGGCCCGTAATTAAAATATGCTTTTCTAAAAAATTTAAAATACTTTAGAAATTTAATTATTATAATACTTTGATTTGAAATTTAATAAAAATAAAATTTTTGTAAAATATTATTGATTTTCTGAATAATTGTAAGTGAAATGAATTAATGAAAAGGTTAGAAATTTTAAACGTAAGTTATTTTGGAAATTTTGATTTAATTATAATTAGAAATTTAATTGAATATGAAATTATGATAAATTTATGATAATTTGAATTTAAATAAATTTAAAGTGATTTTTATATCATATTAATGATTTTAATAAAGTTGAAATGTGAAATGAATAAATATTTTAAGTTGAAACTTTGAAATATAACTAGAATTGGAAATTATGAAATTGACGTAAAGTGAACTTTTAGTTAAGCAAATAAAAATAAAACTAAGTTATATTTGAGAATTTGAACTTAAGTGTTAAGTTGAAATTTAATGTAATGGATTTTAAAAATTCAACATTGCAATTTAATAAGTGAATTATTATTAAATCTTGATTTTTGAATGGAAATTTAACTTTATAAAATCATGAACCTGAGGAAAAATTAAATGATGTTATAAATGTGAAAATGTATGATTTTATAAGTTAAAAATGTTTTAAATAAAAATATAATTGTGTGACGCCCCACCTCTATACCCACGCAAGCCAAGAACACTACGGAGTAGTGCTGTCAACTAGCACGGAGAATAAGGCTGTTGAGGAGCGACCATCAATAGTTAGGCCTTATACTAGTATTGGTTATCTCAATGGGAGTGGTATATAAATATATTTTCTTTCATTTTTTTCATCTCTGATTTATTTTCTCCCATCGACATACCCCAATTCCAGTATAAAACGAACTACGATGGTTCGTAATAGTTTAGAACAGTAAATATAAAATATCACACAGATAATATAATGCGAACACAAATAAAACAGAAAGTCTCGTATATACAATAACTGATGTCAGTTACAATACATTTGACACGGTACATATGATACAACTACAACAGTCGACTAAGGAAGTTACATATACAAGTACATTAACGTATTTAATATACATGAATACATATCTTCCTATACAATTTTACAGACTACTACAAATGACGACGACTACTCCAAAAGATATGAAAGAACTTCATAGCTCTAGCAGCAACCCAAAGCAGAATATCTACAACCTGAAATACTCGGTCTGACCCGAGTATTAAATTCAAAAGAAAATAATACTCGGGTCGGTCTAATTCAAACTCAGTTATTAGTGCACAAAAGCAATAATAATTAAATAATGAACAGACGACGGTAATTAAACCAAATCAGAATGCAATTCAAAATATTTAATTGAATAAACAAAATAGTTCAAACCATTGAAATATCAATTAAAATATTAATTTGAGTAGGGCTGCAGTACACGCACGCGTGCACTGCCCCGCCACTACGGAATATGGAATACGCAAAAAGATCCATAAGTCGAAGCAAAGTAGAATATCATAAAAGCCATGCCGTGTGGCTGCAGTTCACGCTTGCGTGCACTGCCTTGCCACTATAGTGATGTCGTACCCAAAAACTCAATACCGTGTGGCTGCAGTTCACGCTTGCGTGCACTGCCCTGCCACGACAGTAATGATGTACACAACCGGGCACAAGGTCAAACTCGAACTATTAGCTGGATTTAACTCAAGAAAATTCGAAAACCAATAAAATGCAAAGGTCAAGTCGCAGATATCACGACTCAACACAACTGCAAGTATTCAAGTTCAAAATGGACCAGACTCAAGCAATGCATAGAACCAAGACACAAAGGAAATGTCAAAATGATAGTGAAGTGGTCCTAACCCATACAGCATGAAGTGGCCAAACCACAAAAATAATCAAAGTGGACAGGCAGTCCAAATACAAAGCAATGCCTTGATGCACAACACTGTGCAACATCTAAAACAACAAAAGCAGCAAATGTATGAAGGCAGCAAGGCCAAAATAACTGGATATCATTTCATGCTTTGCCTAAAGATGATGACCCAGGTTTTACACATGAATACATGACAGTATGGAAAAAAAAACCAATTGAAGCATCTGGAATGCAGAGGCACACAGCAGCATGCTACAATGATTTCAATTTAATGGTACTGCACGATAAAGTTATTTTGTTACTAATAACGTCCTACACTTTTTATACAACCTTTTAATTATATATACGGGATTAAATTATATGTTGCAACTTCCATCTTTTATTCAACCTTTCAAAATAAACTTCAACCCAAGTCAATGGCGACGTAAAAATTCATCAAAACCAGAGAAATGCAACTGATTTCAAGTGAAGGGCAACAAGTATTGCATCAGTGCACAATTCAAAAAAATGCATATGCAAGAATGCAACAGTGGACATGTTCAGTTACAACTACACAGAACAAGATTGCCACCAACATAACAATATGAATGCTATGCTCAAACATGAAACAAAACACAGTGCAGTGCAAGATGGTCAGACCAAACAGCAATGCAAGGGCAGATGACACAGACTCAAGCAATATGGTAAAACAAAGTGAGTACAAACTCGAGTGAATTCGAAGTAAACAATTTTAACAAGTGTACCAATCAGTGCAGTTCGAAGTCAAAATAGCAAGTGGTACAAGACCGAAGTCAGATAACATGAGAGACAATTTCATAGTCGTGTGGCCAAAATGATGTATCCTAATAGACTATCGAAAGTGACCGAAGTCATGTAACACAAGTTACAAATTTCAAGCTTTATCACAGTTTCTAAACAAATCAATGCAGAAGTTTTAAGCTAAGCAAGGCAGTGGCCGAAGCCAAAATACTATCACAAAATCAGAGTACCAGAAAATTCCAAAGCCGAGTAAAACACACAAAATCACATATATAAACGAAGTCGAATTAGATGCGAGTGAATGGTCACTCACCTGGATTTCAACGAAATTTGAAGGTGCCGAGCACGAGGCCATCGATCGACCTAGCAGTTGAAGTCGGCGCATTTGATTCCACGAAGCCCTAGTTTCAATTTGGGGACGACGAAGAATAAACGAGCGAAAATTAACAGGGCCGCCATTATTTTCTTCGTTCGCGTTTGTTTTAGGGCTAGTGAATGGGGAAAAATGAAAATTAAAAAGGGGAAACGGGTTCAAAAACGAAGAGAGGGGGACGGGTTTATTTAATTGTCGCGACCCAAAAAGGAACGAGCCAAAAAAAAATTTAAAGCCCGTTAAAAATTCTTAAACAAATTATAAAAGAATTTTAATTCAAATTTAAAAACTTCAAATAGAAATTTGCAACAATATTAATCGTCTAAATGTCAATTATTAATCGATGCAAATACCGGGTTGTTACAGACTCCCCTCCTTAAAGAAATTGCGTCCTCGCAATCATAAGGAATAAATGGACAAAAGGTAACAACCATAAGAGCATGAAAGAGTAAGCTTGAACGTGTTTGCTCGATGAATTCTCTGAATTCAAAAATGAAATCCATAGGATTTGAGAACCACTAAGCTTTCACGAGATAAACATCTTTATTTCGAGGATGCTGAACCTCCGAAGCAATGATGTGAATAGAAGGTAGCTCGAGAATAAGAATAAGGATCGGAAATCCCAAAGGCATTTCCGTAATTGGAAGACGTGGGAAACGTCATAAATAGCAGAAAATTGAGCCGGTACACTGGCGTAGTACAATATAAACGCCAAAGAAATCTTTTAATTTCATAAAAGAATTTCACAAATTCTCAACAAAATTTGGTTATCCAATAGATAATCAGAATACAGTAATCAAGAAACAGCAATATCTAATCATCGATTCGATAATTTGAAGACAGCAAAAATTTAATTACCAACAAAGATAATTAGAAAACACGAGTCACAAACATCTAACTATCAAAAACGATAATCAGGAATCACCACAACGGTAATCAAATTTCAAATCAATAGGTATTCAATTGTCAAAACGATAATTCAAATCTTAGTCACAAATATTTAATTATCACAATCGATAATTAAATCTCAAATATCTAATTATCACAAACGATAATTAGAAATAATAAATATCTGATTATCAAAAACGATAAATCAGAAATCATAAACATCCAATTATCAAAACGATAATCAGAAATTACCACAACGGTAATCAAATTTCAAATCACAAATATTTAATTATCACAAGTGATAATCAAATCTCAAATCGCAAATGTTTAATTATCACAAATGATAATTAGAAACAATAAATATCTGATTATCAAAAACGATAAATCAGAAATCATAAACATCCAATTATCAAAACGATAATCAGAAATTACCACAACGGTAATCAAATTTCAAATCACAAATATTTAATTATCACAATTGATAATCAAATCTCAAATCGCAAATGTTTAATTATCACAAACGATAATTAAATCTCAAATATCTGATTATCACAAGCGATAATCAGAAACAGCAAATATCTGATTATCACAAACGATAATCAGAAATCACAAATTTTCAATTAACGAGTCCGAAATTAACCGAAATAGCAAACGTACATGACCCATAACCACGAGTTTTACTAAATCGTTTAATTCACTTCATCGTTTCCTTGAAAGTGCAAAATTGTGTATTTTAAATAAATAACATTTTACGTTCTCAAACGGACAAGTCCGGAATTAAGCGAATCAGTAAAAGAAAGGGGTCATGGTCCTCGATTTTTCTGAAACGTTTAATTCGCTTCCTCATTCTTTTGAAAGCGCAAATCGTAAAAGTTTTGAAAACAATTTTGATTTATATTTTGAAACATTTTTTAAAACACATGATTAAAACAGCGACATCAGTAGCAACTTCGACATACGTCAAAATTTCATCGAAATAATTGGCATCAAAATATAATACCAATGAATTTTCGTTCATCAAAAATGTCACAAGAATCTTCTCAAAGATAGGAAGGGGTATCATACCCTAAACTTGTATTCATAACAAGTCAATAACACGTGAATTCACCAATGCACAAAAATTGATAAAACTTATCAATAGAAATCACGAAAATTGGTGAAGCACAAATTCTAGAAATCATCACAAGAAATCCAGAAATCACAAGATGAAAGTATGAAAACTCGAACGGAGTATGAAAACTCGAACGGAGTATGAAAACTCGAACGGAGTATGAAAACTCGAACGGAGTATGAAAACTCGAACGGAGTATGAAAACTCAAACGGAGTATGAAAACTCGAAGGAGAGTATGAAAACTCAAACGGTGTATGAAAACTCGAACAGAGTATGAAAACTCAAACGGAGTATGAAAACTCGAAGGAGAGTATGAAAACTCACCTACACGCGAGCATGAAAATTCATCAACACATGTAACGCATAACGAGAACGGGAGCACGAAAACTCACCTACACGCGAGCATGAAAACTCATCAGCACATGTAACGCAAAGCGAGAACGGGAGCACGAAAACTCACCTACATGCGAGCATGAAAATTCATCAGCACGTGCAACGCATAACGAGAAAGGGAGCACGAAAACTCACCTACATGCGAGCATGAAAACTCACCGACACGTGCAATGCAAAGCGAGAACGGGAGCACAGAATCTCACCTACACGCGAGCATGAAAAATCATCAACACGTGCAACGCAAAGCGAGAACGGGAGCACGGAATCTCACCTACACATGAGCACGAAAATCACCAACACGTGCAACGCAAAGCGAGAACGGGAGCACGGAATCTCACCTACACGCGATCATGAAAAACCATCAACACGTGCAACGCAAAGCGAGAACGGGAGCACGGAATCTCACCTACACATGAGCATGAAAATCACCAACACGTGCAACGCAAAGCGAGAACGGGAGCACGGAATCTCACCTACACGCGAGCATGAAAAATCACCAACACATGCAATGCATAACGAGACGCTATCTCATGGTTGCAAGCCATTAATTTTGACACACGAATGGTCCGAAGACCGTGGGGCGCTACCCCACATGTGTGAGTCGAAATCACACAGATTGAGGACTAGACTAACCAAAATTCAAAAAGGTATGTGTGAGTGGAATCACACAAGTGGTGTCTAGTCTAACCTCGCAAACAAAAGGAAAGTATGTGTGAATGAAATCACACAAATGGTGTCTAGACAATCCTCAAAGGCCAAGAGATATGTGTGAGACGAAATCACACCGATGAGGCCTAGTCTAACCGAAAAGGTATGTGTGAACGAAATCACACAAATGGTGTCTAGACAATCCTCAAAGCCCAAGAGATATGTGTGAGACGAAATCACACCGATGAGGCCTAGTCTAACCGTAAAAATGATCGTCATGATCAACGAGAAGTGTCAATTACACTAAGTTAGTAAATGTAAAAGTTTAGCTTCATGTCCCATAACCACTTGCTTAACTTAAATATTTACGAACAAACTGTAAATCTTCACTATAAAATTGTCACATGAGGTTCAATCGAACAAGTCCAAGAATTAACCGACGAAGTGAACGCAAGCGTTTCATACCACTTGTTTTACTAAGCCGTTTAATTAGATTTCTCATCCGAGTGAGGTAAAGGCTTGTATATACTAGCAGATTGAAAAACGGTTTAGGAAAAGAGTTTGATATTGAAAATAGAGTTAAAAACATTTTGATAAAAGAGTTTTGATATTTACTACTAGTATAGAAAACCTTTATATTTTTAAAGTGACAAATCACAAAAATGATTGTAGAAACAATCAATCACAAGAATTCACATACGAAGACGTGAATAGAATCCAAAGAAATCGATACCGAATTCATCGAAAGGTATGTTCACAAAAATCCTGAAGAAAAGGTCATCAAAGTTGCTAATAAATGATAGCAACAAATCGGGAAATAATCAAGAATCGATTAAATTCGAAAACCAAATCAATTCACTAAGATTCACATTCGAAGACGTGAATAAAATCCAAAGAATTCGATTCCAAATCCATCAAAGTAGGAATACCCAAACATTCCTGAAATAGAAGTTATCAAAGTCGACAAAGGTGATAACAACTAATCGGAAAAGAAGAATCGATCAACAATTGGAAAAACGAAGCAAAACGAGCATAAATGCATGAATGACTTTAACAAAAGTAAAAGTCAAGTCAACGTCGATATCGACAAGACAAAGTCCAAGACAATTTCTTTTATACCAAAGAAATTTTAAAACTATCAGAGAGAGGCACATGAAAACCAAAAACCATGGATAAGCAGACAGAGTCGACAATTGAAATGCAATTTGTCTCAAAGATTGATACCCAAAAACCCAATTGCAGTGAGACTGCATTAAGTACACGAATCAGAGACAAGAATGCATATATACAGCAGTTTGAATAAACAATGCGAGTTCAAATTGAAGTGGGTACGAGTTGCAGCAGTATGCAACTTGGTAAAGCATATACACAATGATACTTAGCAGTGCAAACTCAAATGAGCATGTGCAACGAAGAATAGCAGCAATGCTCATGAATAAGAGTTAGGAATTCATACCTAACAAATCAAAAATGATTTTAGATAAAAACGTGAGATTAAACATCGACAAATAGTTGTAACACATGTACTATCTAAGTTATGTTTTATATTTGTTCTAAACTCCAGGCTCTGATACCAAGCTGTGATGCCCCAACTCTATACCCACGCTAGCCAAGAACACTACGGAGTAGTGCTGTCAACTAGCACGGAGAATAAGGCTGTTGAGGAGCGACCATCAATAGTTAGGCCTTATACTAGTATTGGTTATCTCAATGGGAGTGGTATATAAATATATTTTCTTTCATTTTTTTAATCTCTGATTTATTTTCTCCCATCGACATACCCCAATTCCAGTATAAAACGAACTACGATGGTTCGTAATAGTTTAGAACAGTAAATATAAAATATCACACAGATAATATAATGCGAACATAAATAAAACAGAAAGTCTCGTATATACAATAACTGATGTCAGTTACAATACATTTGACACGGTACATATGATACAACTACAACAGTCGACTAAGGAAGTTACATATACAAGTACATTAACGTATTTAATATACATGAATACATATCTTCCTATACAATTTTACAGACTACTACAAATGACGACGACTACTCCAAAAGATATGAAAGAACTTCATAGTTCTAGCAGCAACCCAAAGCAGAATATCTACAACCTGAAATACTCGGTCTGGCCCGAGTATTAAATTCAAAAGAAAATAATACTCGGGTCGGTCTAATTCAAACTCAGTTATTAGTGCACAAAAGCAATAATAATTAAATAATGAACAGACGACAGTAATTAAACCAAATCAGAATGCAATTCAAAATATTTAATTGAATAAACAAAATAGTTCAAACCATTGAAATATCAATTAAAATATTAATTTGAGTAGGGCTGCAGTACACGCACGCGTGCACTGCCCCGCCACTACGGAATATGGAATACGCAAAAAGATCCATAAGTCGAAGCAAAGTAGAATATCATAAAAGCCATGCCGTGTGGCTGCAGTTCACGCTTGCGTGCACTGCCTTGCCACTATAGTGATGTCCTACCCAAAAACTCAATACCGTGTGGCTGCAGTTCACGCTTGCGTGCACTGCCCTGCCACGACAGTAATGATGTACACAACCGGGCACAAGGTCAAACTCGAACTATTAGCTGGATTTAACTCAAGAAAATTCGAAAACCAATAAAATGCAAAGGTCAAGTCGCAGATATCACGACTCAACACAACTGCAAGTATTCAAGTTCAAAATGGACCAGACTCAAGCAATGCATAGAACCAAGACACAAAGGAAATGTCAAAATGATAGTGAAGTGGTCCTAACCCATACAGCATGAAGTGGCCAAACCACAAAAATAATCAAAGTGGACAGGCAGTCCAAATACAAAGCAATGCCTTGATGCACAACACTGTGCAACATCTAAAACAACAAAAGCAGCAAATGTATGAAGGCAGCAAGGCCAAAATAACTGGATATCATTTCATGCTTTGCCTAAAGATGATGACCCAGGTTTTACACATGAATACATGACAGTATGGAAAAAAAAACCAATTGAAGCATCTGGAATGCAGAGGCACACAGCAGCATGCTACAATGATTTCAATTTAATGGTACTGCACGATAAAGTTATTTTGTTACTAATAACGTCCTACACTTTTTATACAACCTTTTAATTATATATACGGGATTAAATTATATGTTGCAACTTCCATCTTTTATTCAACCTTTCAAAATAAACTTCAACCCAAGTCAATGGCGACGTAAAAATTCATCAAAACCAGAGAAATGCAACTGATTTCAAGTGAAGGGCAACAAGTATTGCATCAGTGCACAATTCAAAAAAATGCATATGCAAGAATGCAACAGTGGACATGTTCAGTTACAACTACACAGAACAAGATTGCCACCAACATAACAATATGAATGCTATGCTCAAACATGAAACAAAACACAGTGCAGTGCAAGATGGTCAGACCAAACAGCAATGCAAGGGCAGATGACACAGACTCAAGCAACATGGTAAAACAAAGTGAGTACAAACTCGAGTGAATTCGAAGTAAACAATTTTAACAAGTGTACCAATCAGTGCAGTTCGAAGTCAAAATAGCAAGTGGTACAAGACCGAAGTCAGATAACATGAGAGACAATTTCATAGTCGTGTGGCCAAAATGATGTATCCTAATAGACTATCGAAAGTGACCGAAGTCATGTAACACAAGTTACAAATTTCAAGCTTTATCACAGTTTCTAAACAAATCAATGCAGAAGTTTTAAGCTAAGCAAGGCAGTGGCCGAAGCCAAAATACTATCACAAAATCAGAGTACCAGAAAATTCCAAAGCCGAGTAAAACACACAAAATCACATATATAAACGAAGTCGAATTAGATGCGAGTGAATGGTCACTTACCTGGATTTCGACGAAATTTGAAGGTGCCGAGCACGAGGCCATCGATCGACCTAGCAGTTGAAGTCGGCGCATTTGATTCCACGAAGCCCTAGTTTCAATTTGGGGACGACGAAGAATAAACGAGCGAAAATTAACAGGGCCGCCATTATTTTCTTCGTTCGCGTTTGTTTTAGGGCTAGTGAATGGGGAAAAATGAAAATTAAAAAGGGGAAACGGGTTCAAAAACGAAGAGAGGGGGACGGGTTTATTTAATTGTCGCGACCCAAAAAGGAACGGGCCAAAAAAAATTTTTAAAGCCCGCTAAAAATTCTTAAACAAATTATAAAAGAATTTTAATTCAAATTTAAAAACTTCAAATAGAAATTTGCAACAATATTAATCGTCTAAATGTCAATTATTAATCGATGCAAATACCGGGTTGTTACAAATTGGTTGAGAAATTATATTGAATATTTGAAGTTATCTGACTGTATTTTTGAAATGCTATTAATTACAATGTAAATGATATTACAGCATTTGAAAATGCTGTAGTTGATGATAATGAACTACAAAGCTAAATTGAATTAAAAGCCATTATAGCAATTTTTGTAAGTGCTATAAATTGATGAATTTAACTAAGTTTATTCGAAATTTAAGTAAACCCTATGACAACATTTTAAATGTTGTCTTTTGTTAAATTGAACTGTTTTGAATGTATTTTTCCGTAGCGTTTTCTAAATGCCACGAAAAGTGAATTTTCACTGCTTTGATAAACTTAAGTGAATAAATGAACTTTGGAAGTCGAAAATTTTGGAAATTTAATAATTTAATTATTAAACATATTAACTTCATTTTAATGATTAAAAATGATTTTTGGAATATATACTGTTTTGAAATATGGATTGAAATGATATTTTAAATTTAATAAAATGAATAATGATTTGAGATGAATGTGGTTTCGAAAAGATATGATATTTTGATATATTAAATGATTGAAATGTGGTTTTGAAAGGATATGATATTTTGATATATTAAATGAGTGAAATGTGGTTTTGAAAACATATGATATTTTGATATATTAAAATGGTTTGAAAATGGAGTTTTGAAAGATATGATATTTTTGATATTAAATGATTTGAAAAACGGAGTTTGAAAGATAGGACATTTTGATATTAACATGATTTAAAAAAGAAGTTCTTAAAGATATGATATTTTGGAACTGAAAGGTAGTGTTGAAAGGGTATGAAAATTTAATATATTGAAATGGTTAGAAATGACTTGATATTTATTTTGATAAATATTTGAATTGAAAGATATTTTACGACGATATATTGAAATGGTTTTGGAAATGATTTAATCTTTATTTTGATAAAGATTTGGATTGAAAAGGGTATTTTATTTTGAAGCATAAAATATTGTTTTAAAGTTATAACTACGAGTTATAATAACGATTGGTTGTTAAAGAGACCGGGATCGGATATTGTCTTATAGCCGGCCAATACCGAAAACCACTTTAACAACTGCGTACGCGGTGGAGATTCCAGAATGAAGTAGGATGGTGGCGACGTTCTCGAGGTATATTTCGTGGACCCAACTCCCGTGAGTTGACATATATGACTTAAACAGGAGCTATACCAGGCTACACAAAGGGTCGCACCCTTTCATCGAGCATGCTCCATCGGAAAACCATTCTACTACTGTTGTGATTCGATTCGGTGGTGCCACTCTGATTCGGGGGTATTGTTCGAGGTGGGCGGAAGCTGCTGGCTTGCCGTCACCACCGGTCCGGGAGTGCAAACGGTGTATCCACCCTGGCATTGCCTCGCGTGCCGTGCCATATCCTTATATCGAGCCCACTACGATTTTGGTTTTAAAGATCCGACCGCGTTAAGGTTCACCATCCCCTTAACGCTATTTTTTATATGATTATACTTTACTGATTAGACACTACCGTATATAGCGTATATTACTACATAGTAAATAGTTTAACGGATCCTTAGAGGATGGGCGGTCCCAAGCATCCTTTAAGTTACTGATGCATTTTGTTACTGTTCACTTGAGTTGATTTACAGTTTATAAGTATTTATGTTCTGACTCGAGTGTTTTGTGTTTTGCTTTACGCTCGAGTCAGATTGATTGAGTTAGCATTCAAGATTCACCTTCCGAGTTGGAGCTTTCCTTGAAGATCCAGCCATCTATTTTGTTTCAGTATCCAGTGTTTCAGTGATGTATCTGATTTGTACCTGATGTATCTTGTTACTCTTCGGTTGTATCTTATTTAACCCTGATGTATCTTATATTTTATATAGTAGCTTCATGAACTACTATCTCTTTTTCATCCGCTGCATTTTTATACACTCTGTGTCTGTGATCTGTGATTTTTATTTACTGTATATTCTGAAATTTGCCAATTTTTTATTTACAACGCGGTATTTTGAGAAATCCAATTCCGTCATAAGTGTCTACCTATACACTTATAATGGATGTGAATGGTTGAAAATACCTGGTTGTTACAATAGTTATCAAAACAATAATTTCGATATATAAAACAATTTCAAAAATGCAAACATTCCCGATTTTCAGAGGATAATTTTAAGAATGGATTTTAAAACAAAGATAGAGATTTGAATTAGAGGAACTCAAATCAATAGAATTCTATTCGAAGATAGACTCGATCGAAGATGCAACAATTAAATTACAAAATAGAAGATGGATATACTTCTATAAATCGCAGGTGACCTTTACCGGTCAACCGTGATTCCGAAATTAGATCGGCATAGAATTCTGAGGCAATTCGACATTCGATCGCCAGAGATATAGAATTCGGCATAACAAGATATAGAAGCATCGTAAACCGAGGATACCGAAATCTTCGGTGAGTCAATGCCAATTGAAAAGGAGTTTTCACCCCCTATACAAATCATTCAGTGGAGTTATGGGATACTCCAGAATCAAACGAATATAAATAGGGAGAGACAGAATGAATTTCGGAACCGAGGGACATTCCAAAAGTCAATGGAAATCGAGTCAAAAGGAAGAGATTCAACTCGAGCGAAAGTGATTCTGTTAATAAATTTACCATATATGCTAAGTTTTGCCTAGAGCCAAAGCTCTGATACCAACTGTAACGACTCGCTATTTTGGAGCATTCAAATCGACAATAAAACCATTCATATCCGACTTGAATAATTCAAAATACTGAATTGTTATTTCAAATTGGAAAAACTTAAAATATACAATAAATCAATCAATCACGGATCACAGAGTAATATAATGCAGCGGAATAGATAAAGAGTAGTAATTCATGAAGCTACTATATACATCAGAGTTAGAAATAAAATACAACCGAATAGTTCAAATGCAGTGAAGTCTCCAATGCAATAGATGACTTCTCTGAACCAATCAACTGGAAAGGCTGGAATCTGAATCGATAGTTGGATCTCCAAATGAAACTCCGTCCTCCAAAGGTGAGTCTCTAATGCTGTATCACTCAGTCTGACCCGAGCGTAAAGCAAAACACAAAACACAAAACACAAAACACTCGAGTCAGGATTAACGTTCTTATATCAATAAATCCACCTCAAGTGAAATATCAACTGAAATACAAATAACTTAAAGGATGTTTGGGATACCCATCCTCTAAGGGTCCATGGAACTATCTACAAGGTAGAAATACACACTATAACACCGTGTTCATTTCAGCTTAATTTATACTTCAAAACCAAATATCATTTTCACTTCAAATATCTCAATATTTCCCAAAATAGTATTTATATATATTAAATAATTTATACAACAAAGTATTTTCAATTCCCTTAGCTTAACAAATCGTTCAACATCAACCTAACCTTCCCATTTAAATTAAATTCAATCTCAATTTATCAATTTAAATTCAACTCAATTCCTAAAATAAACATTTCAATTTATTGATCTCAAATTCAGATTTGTAATCACAAAAATACCCCTTTATATTTCAATATATTTCAAAACTTTAAGTATTCAACGTTTCAACTAAATTTTTATTCAATTTAGTTTTCTAAATAATAAATCAAATTTGGTTCAACCTAAATTTCACTTTAATTCAATTTAGTTGCTAAATAACAAATTCAACTACGTTGATTTCAAATACAGATCCGAATCTCTACATAAACATTTAAATTCCAATATAGTTCAAGGCTTTAATATTTAAATGTTCTATATAACAGTTTCATATAGATCTCGATTTAACCTCATTATTATTTAGTCCTGAAATACTCCCTTATTAGACTCAATATCATTTAAGTAACCTTAAATTACATTTTACTCAATATTTTCTTTAATTTTATTAAACGTGAAATATTCATTAAATCGCTTAAATCAAAAATCCAGTTATAAAATCATACCCATTAAATTTCCCATTCAAAAAATTCAAATCGATTTAATTAAATAAATCCTTATTTAAATACCATTTTTATAAACCCAAATTTATCTCCCAATCTTAAATATTCAATTTATTACAAGAGAATCTATTTGAAATATAGATTTACATAAATACTTAACCATATTATATGTATTAAATCAATCTAATTTAAATCAAATATTACTACTAAATCTATATATACAATTTTCATTTATATAATATCCTAAGAATCAAATTTATTAAACCATATATTTCTTTCCAAAATTATAGAAATTATTTTCAAAATATTTATATGGACCAACGGTGTCTGTATATATTTCCTATCATATAGTCAAGTGCTACAGATATTTTATCATTTCAATCCGTATACTAAATATATACGGGTTGATATCATTTCAACCCGTAAACCCAAATTTAATTAAATGAAAATCGCTTGGGTTTATCATTTCAACCCATAACGATTTTCTCCTATTCTAAAGTCTGTTCAGGTATGTATCATTTCAACCCATAGTGATTTCTAAACTACAGGGAACTTGCAGAGTGATAACAGAAAATACAATAAAATAACAGGCATATATCATCAATAACAATATAATATAAACAACAGGATATGGTGTCATATTCCGCAGGTGAACAGTTACAGATAATAGCGTATATAACAAATTTAAATAACTACAGCAGCATATTTCAATTGGAATCAAATTTAATGAATAAAAATATGTTAATCGTGAGTGATTGCTCACCTTCCGAGGTTATAGAGATAGACAATGAAGTTGAGTTACGAAAAGCAAGCACGACTTCCAAAGCAAAGTTAGATGGTACGATTTCGATGGAAAAGCTGATAGATAGAAATTGATGAGAACTGATCAAATTAGCTTGATAAAATTGAAACGAAGATTATATGATTAATTTATTACTTTCTTTCAAAATGAACGTTAAATCAAAACACGCATTTTAAAAAATGAAATATATATATGCACAACCATGAAAACCATATAACTTTAAAACGCTTCCATTTCATATTAATGTTAAATAACAAATATATAATTATTCAAAATGTCACATATGTAGTATATTCATTTTATGGTTGTCGTTTCCATGTAATAAATATTCATTTTAAACCAATATTAAAATAATATATATGTATAGTTAAAAATCAATGTTCTAACATAAAACACATATATTAAAGATGAACACACATATATATAATATCTTTTGAAGTGAATACTTATGTATATATATAATTATTATAGTTTATTACTTTCCTTTTCAAAATATCCAGCAGGAAATCAAACAAACTTATGCACATATATATGAAGATAAACAATATTCTTTATAATACATTGTTAACTTACTCCTTTTTTTTCTTTTTTTAAAGAGTATATATGCAGTATAGTTTATAAGAATTTTTTTAAATTTTTTTTTTATAAAACCTTCATATATAACAAAATATATGTATAAAACAAAATATTTGTATATCTAAAAATCAGAACCTTTCAAACATATATTCAAAAAGTGGATCATATAAATAACAATGTATTTGGTTAACGCATAGTATAAAATTCATTTATATAACTCTCTTATATATTCATTATAACAATAATTGAAATGGTTATATATACTTTTATATAAATTAACCAAATATACACGTTACTCAACCTATCTGTACCCGATCAATAGCTTTATTATTAAAGCACGCACATCATAACAGTATGACGATATACAACGCTTTAGGGTTATTAAACAATATATTGCAACTTATGTATACTAATATGTGAATATAAATAAACTTACATACTTATTATATAAAAATCAAAATTAAAAAAAAAACAATATAACAAAATATATATAAACTCAGTAATTGATATATAAGCTTATACTGTTATACAAAGAATTTTTTTATTCAGTAAAGCCATACATACATATCTTTGAGTACTACAATTTGTATTATTTGCCTTTTATAAAGAAAATTGCGGTTGCACTGAGTTTCTACATATAGCTTACTTTATGTATATAAATAACGTAAGCTGTCATACATATATACACTAAAATATGTAAATTTAAGGCAGTATACTACTAGCAAATATATATAATATAATACAATGTATAGACATACCCTGTGTAAACTCGAGTCGCTGATGGGTGGGCAAAAGGAATAAATAAGAAACTACAGACAATGGGGAAAATGTTGATGTCACCTATGTGCTGTCAGAAGTTATTACCTCTAGGCTATACACTCGTCTATGATGAGGCTGCCGATGTGGATAGGGAAGATGTTGGATTCGGTTGGAAGGCAGGGTGTTTCTTAAGAGAAGAGGGAGAAGGAGGGGACATGCGCTTGGTGGAAAGAAAATTTGCAGAGAGACGATGAAAAGAATGCAGATGTACTAGGAAAAAAAAGGAGGAGTAGGCTAGAATAAATAGAATGTACAAAGAGAACATGGAAAGTTATAAATCAGATTGGCATGAAAACGTAAAGAAAGAAATAAATAAAAGAAATCAATGAATGCGAAATAACATATAGTATTTTATACGTTTCAAACTTTGAAATGGCAACGGTCATGAGTTGATTTAGCTACATTTAAAGCAATAACTTTTTTGTTTATTTGGATAGTACGTAATAAGTTTGGAAAGGCAATGGCATTTAAAATGAACAAGGAAGGTTATAAATCAGATTGGAATGAAAACGTAAAGAAAGAAAGAAATAAATAAAAGAAATCAATGAATGCGAAATAACCTATAGTATTTTATACATTTCAAACAATGAAATGACAACGGTCATGAGTTGATTTAGATACATTTAAAGTAATAAATTTTTTGTTTGTTTGGATAGTACGTAATAAGTTTGGAAAGGCAATGATATTTAAAATGGAACAAGGAATGGATAGAGAAATTTAAGCAAAGATAAAACGTACAGAATAAATATAGAGTAAGGGGACAGTCACGATAATACAGTGAATAATTAAAACAACTTTTAATGCCACCAGCTGCACGTTCAAATCTGAAAAAGGCAGAGTAACGGACCATATAATAAATTGAAACGATGGATTGATAATAGCTGCAAGTATATATTTAATAGAAAAGAACGGACATAGAAAATTTTGTGAAACGTACTGAAAATAAATATCAAGTACTTATTATATTATACGTTTCTTTTTGAATGTAGAGTCCAAAATTGAAAGCCAAGTAACAGTCAACCCTTGATTTGGTGAAAACAATTGTAGCAATTAATAAAAGAAATAAATAGCAATGGTCACGTTGCTTTGATTTAGCTGACCCATCAAAGAAAATTATTTATAATTTAACCGGTAGGAAACGTAAAGGAACGTACCACCATAAAAATGAAATTGATAACATCTGTGCATTGATTCTGCAATATTTATTAAAGAAATTGATTCTGCAATATTTATTAAAGCAATTTATTAGCTAGCTTGAATTTAAATAGAATTTCACAATGGAATAAACTTTGATAAAATAAATTTAAAATTTAAAATTTGCTATGTTTAATTGGACGTAATCCAAATATTAAATTTTTATTTCAAAATATTATTATATAAAATTTCTCAAATGTTTCAATTAATTACGTTAAATAAAACCATTTAAAACATTTAAAATCTACGGGTCGTTACATCACTAATTATCACATTCATCCATATATATCACAAAGCAGCATATATATCACATCTCAGATATATCCCATTCCTATCATCACATATCAATCAATGACATTCAATATCATCCAATATCATTACTTCATCCAAAGATACTTACCAACCAGTCATTCATCATCCATAACAAGTTTAATCCAAACTTAATTAATTTAATTAATCCTTAATTAAATTAATTCTTACTTAAACACTTGGATTATCATCAATCCATCTTACCATTCATTAATAATTCCAAATTAATTAATAAATTTCACTTACTTCTCCACTTTAAATTAATCTCCCTTGATTAATTATTACTTAATTACATTAAGTAATTTATTTCTTAATTACAATATTAATTAATCAACTTGATTAATTACTTCTTAATTATCCAGGTAATTATCTCTTAATTACTCTTTTAAATTAATCATATCTGATTAATAATTTTTCTGATAATTATTCCTTAATTATCCTTTAATTAATCACACCCGATTTATCACTTTTAATTAATCACACCTAATTAATTACCTTTAATTAAACTTACTTGATTAATTACTTTTGATTAATCACATTTAATTAATTACTTTTAATTAATCATCTTTAACAAAGTTTTCAGTTGTTTTCATTCTCTCACTCCATTTAATGGCAGAGTTTTTCCTTCCCCCCTCCTCTCCTTCCTTGATTCCACCTTCCCCTGACCATCCTATCCCCGAACCTGACCCACCACCATTACTCTCTGGTTCGTCCTCATTTACCAATCCTACCCCACCAGCGCCCCTTCCTGTCCCTCCCATCAGCACCTCAAGTCAACAGCCATGGACTTCTCTCTTTAAGAACAAACCGCGCAACGTGGGGAAGTACATGCCTGTTAACTTTATCAATGAATATGTCGATGGTGCTTTGGTTCTACCTGACTCTGTTCAGGATGCTGGTCAGAGTATATGGCACGAGTACGTTGTTGGCTTCTTCCTTGACGAACCACTATCTTTCACTGCTGTGGTGCATCATCTAAAGCGTGCATGGAGGCTTAAGGGAAGCATTAAAGTTAAATCTGATGGTGTTGTCTTTGTGTTCCTATTTTCCTGTGATGATGATCGGAGGAGGGTTTTGCAAGCTGAACCGATAATCATGAGAAATAAATTGTTTATTGTTAAACAATGGGACCCCACTATTAGCAATATTTGTGGCTCTGTCACTTCAGTGCCCATCTGGATACATATTTACAACATTCCTTTGGCAACATGGTCCCCGCTTGGAATCAATTGGGTAGCTGGAAGAATAGGCTGTGTTAAATGCTTGGATGAAAGTACAGAAAGCATGGACAGGTTGACTTATGCTAAAGCTCTGGTGGAAGTGACCCCCATCACCGAGCTAGTTAATAGCTTTCAAGTACTGTGTAAGGATGGTTCAAAACAAACTGTTTTTGTGGAATATCAGTGGAGGCCAAAAGCATGTACAAAATGTAAAGTGTTTCGACATGACATTTAAAATTGTAAAAACGCTGACAGGTCAGATATAGTTAAAAAAAAGGTATCAAATAATTTGCCTAATCAAATTCCTAAAGGTGTCACCATGGTGAAAGATCAAAACAACAAAGTTAAGCATAATAATGCCCCAAGTGTTTGGAAGAGAGTTGAGCATGGAAGAAAAAGAAAAAGTATAATTTTGAAGAATAAAGAAGATAGTGGGAGTGACAAAAATGGAAGTGGTAGTGAGTATGAAGTTAGTAAAGAAGTTGGTGCAACAGACAATAACAAGGACAATGTGATTAATTTAGTTGAAGAAGGTGAAGTAGTTGAGGATTTAGTTATTGGCGATAAATTTCAAGTGCTTAACGACTTGGCTGAAGATAATGGAATTTTAAGTGTTGAAGGAAGTGGAGATAAAAATAATAGTGTTACTGTTCTGATGAATGAAGAAGCAACAGTGGATGGTGATAGTTTAGAAACAGGTCAGGAGATGAACTTGGATGTAACTAGTGCTATGGCAGATGCTAAAGGTAATATCCAACTAGCAAAAAATTATGGTTTGCTAGTTCAAGAACTCATTGGGGTTAGAAGAGCAAGAGAGCATGAATTTAGTAAGCTTGTTCAAAAGCATGATGATGCTTTTTTGCATACAGAATATAATGGAAACAAAGACTTCTTGGAAGGAAAGACATCCCAATTACCCTGTGTTAAGACTCATTATTTAGCAACTAAAGCATCACATCCCAGTAACATAAACAATCTCCCAGAGCAACCTAATCATGCACATGCACACAATTCCTGTGTACATGTACCTGAAGTACCCTCATCCCCTGTCCATCAAACCAATCTTCCTTATCACACATTCCTCCCCCTCGTGGATTTTTGACTAATCAAGTGATCCCACCACCCTCTATACCCATAACTCCAATCCCTATTCTCAAACATCACAGCTTTTTTAAGAGGCAAAAGGATGGTAACAGGACAGATTTTGACAATGGCAAGAATATTGTTTTTGCTGAATCATTACCTGAAAAAGATATTACCCCTAAT
Source organism: Allium cepa (assembly GCA_030765085.1). Classification (NCBI taxonomy): domain Eukaryota; kingdom Viridiplantae; phylum Streptophyta; class Magnoliopsida; order Asparagales; family Amaryllidaceae; genus Allium; species Allium cepa. The sequence continues at coordinate 991,213,938 of CM060945.1, read as the reverse complement.
TCAGGCCTCAGAAGGTCTACGCGATTGCTTACATCTCTCCCATAAGTTAATCCATGTTACAGAATTTTGGGTTTTGGAACATTAGAGGTGCTCACAAGGAAATTAAGCTTGTGCAAGCAAAACGTATTATCTCTGACAATAATCTTGGCATCCTTGCCATACTGGTAACCAAACTCAACCATGAACTAACCCGCAAAGCTGCAAAACTAATTAATCCATTATGGAGTCTTCATCATAATTTGATTGAGGCACCATATGGAAGAATCATGGTTTTGTCTGACCCTTTCATTTACACCCTCACCCCTATTTTATCCCACAAACAATTTATCCATTTCCATGTTATACATATTCCTTCTGCAACCACCTACTACCTTACCTTTATTTATGGGGATAATCATGTTGCTGCTAGACAAGAAATGCTTAACTACTTACCATATTTTAGACAGGAAACACACTTGTGGTTTGTGTTAGGAGACTTTAACTGTATGTTAGCTGCTCATGACCGTTATGGTGGCTCTTCCCTTACAATTTCTGACATCACTCCTCTCAATCAAGCTATCTCTTCCTCCAATTTACATGAAGCTGCCTATATTGGACCTAAATTCACTTGGAATAATAAGAGTAGATCTGGTGTGAGAACCATGAGCAGACTTGATTTAACTTTTCTTAACACCAAAGCCATTACCCTTTTTCCCAAGTCCCTTAACCATATCCTCCCCCCTCTTCTCTCTGACCATTCTCCTGTCTTTATAGCCTTGGAATGCAATGCCATTAAAAGGAACTCAAGTTTTAAATTTTTTAACTCATGGACCAATGATCCAGAATTTATGCCTTTAGTAGTTACTGTTTGGAAACAACCTAAATTTGGTAATAAAATGTCTATTTTGCAGCAAAAATTGAAGGCAACCAAGGTGGCTTTAAGGACATGGGCTAGAAGCAAATATGGTGATGGTGACAAGAACTCTACTAATCTGCAGAGCCAACTTTCAGCTATTCAATTAAGTTTGATTGAAGACCCTGGCAACATTAGCCTTTCAGAGCAGGAACATGAGCTATCTCAACAACTTTCTGAAGCTATGATCATTGAGTTAAGTATGAAGAAACAAAAATTAAGGAAGGAGTGGGATTTGTTTGGTGACAGAAATTCTAGTTTGTACCATTCTACACTTCAGGTTAAAAATGCCAAAAGATACATTCATCAGCTTCTTGATGATGAAGGTAGGACTTTGAGGAAGCAGGAAGACATTGACTGTGCCTTCATTAACCTTTATACCAATCTTTATTCCACCAATGATGCTTGGAACCCTGACTATCATGAACTCTTGCTAACTCCATTGCCTATGCTAAATGAATCTGACAATCAACTCTTATCTTCTAAAGTGACTGATGAGGAAACATATAATGCCTTGTTTGGTATGAAGAGGGATTCCTGTGGTGGTCATGATGGATTTAATGCCTTTTTCTTTATTCATAGTTGGGATGTTATTGCCACTGACTTCAAAAATGCTATGCACAATTTTTTTGACCACAATAAATTACCTTCTTCCATTAATGCTACCAACTTATGTCTAGTGCCAAAAGGTAAAGATCCTTCTACTCTGCATGCTTATCGACTTATTGCTTGCTGTAACATAACATACAAATGCATCTCTACAGTTATTGCTGCTAGGCTTAGGCATGTGCTTCCCACTGTTATATCTGATAATCAGGCCGCCTTCTTGAATAACAGAAGTATATTGGACAATGTGCTACTTACTCATGAGCTTCTTAATGGGTATGGTAGAACTCATGTTTCCCCTAGAGCTATGATGAAGCTTGATATTAGACGTGCTTTTGATACTATTAGTTGGGAAGCATTGAGTGGTATTATGGGTTTGATGGGGTTCCCTGGTCACTTTGTCAGCTGGATCTATACTTGCATTTCTACTGTTAACTACTCTCTATGCTACAATGGGGGTACAGTTGGTTATTTCAAAAGTCAGAGGGGCATAAGGCAAGGTGACCCTATGTCTTCATATCTGTTCAATGTTGTGATGGAATTTTTTACTCAGCTTGTTAACCAGCAGGTTGTTAACAATAACTATGATCTTCATCCCAAATGCAAGGATCACCTCATTACCACTCTCCTATTTGCTGATGATGTTTTACTCTTTATCAAGCCTACTGTGTCTATTATGGAATGTGTCAATAGTATCCTTCTCACCTTTCAGAATTGCACTGGTCTGCAGGTTAATAGAAGCAAGTCTTCACTTTTAGTGGCTGGTCTCACTGAGAGTGATAATCATAACATACACAATTATAGTCAACTGCCAAATCTTCCTGTGGGTACTTTGCATCTTGGTATCCCCTTGTGCACTAGAAGAATTGGTGTTACTGCTTGTTTACCTCTGTTTGAAAGAATTACTGAAGCTATGAGTAGATGGGCCAGCAATAAATTATCCCAAGCAGGCAGAACCACCATCATCAATTCTATAATCCATGCTATGACTGTTTATTGGTGCAGATGTTTCATCTTACCTACTTCTCTGCTATCTAGTATTAGAAAAGCAATGAATCATTTTTTATGGACAGGGGGTATGTATTATAAAAAGCTAATTCCTATTGCCTTTAATAAATTAGAGAAACCACAAATATTTTGTGGTTTGGGAATAAAATGTATGAGAACCTGGAATCAAGCTGCATTCTCTAAGCATTCTGACAATTTGATTAATGATAAGCCAAACATGTGGGTAAAGTGGGCTAGGCATCATCATCTTGGCAACAAAAATTTTTGGTCTATGGAACCATATCCTCTGTGTGGTTGGGTTTGGAGATCTATTCTCAAGATCAAAGACATATTACTCCCTCTTGTCCAACTTGTGCTTGGTCCTCGCTGCAATGCCAAATTATGGTATGATCCTTGGGTTGGAAGAGGAATTATACTGTCCAATCTGCTCACATATGAACCGAGGTATCAAACTGGCATACCTTTGGATGCCAGTGCCTTTGATTATTGTCATAATGGTGAAGTTACTCTGCCATACACATCCAATCCTATCATCCAACAGCTGTGGGCTGATGTGCAGTGTATGAGCATCCCCTCTGGTGATCCTGGGTATGTTTGGTTTACTAGTCAGGGTCAGCACTCCATTGCTGGGGTATATAAGGCTTTAAAACATGATGACAGTAGCCCCATTTTTAGATGGCATGCTAGGGTTTGGAACCCTCTTACCTCACAAAAATTGAATTTCCTTCTTTGGAAAGTTCTTCGTAATGCAATCATGACCAAGGCTAAACTGTATAGAAGAGGTTATACTGTTGACCTGATGTGTGCTTACTGTAATAACGTTGTTGAGGATGGGCTCACCTCTTTTTTGAATGTTTGATTACAAATAGAATCTAGGAGACTGTTCTTATCAGTAATGGTTATAATGAGATGGTTTTACATGGTGATGCTGAATGGAATAGGCTGTTTACTAGAACCAGATGGAAGAATGCTACTACTTACAAGCTGCTGCTCATACTGAAGGTGTTTGTGCATGTTATATGGGAAGAAAGAAATGCCCGTGTCTTTGAAAACAAGATGAAGCTTGAAAGTTCCTTAATTAACATAATCATTTCTAGGGTCAAAGAAAAGTTTGATCATCACAATGCGTATAATTCTGCAGTTTAGGGCCTTGTTTTTTCCTTTTCCAATTTTCTGTTTTTGTTTGTTCTGTTTCAGTCTTTCTTTCTTCTTTCATTGTTTTCCCTGTGTTCTCTTTTGTGACCTCTAGTTTGTGCTCACTTGTAACTTGTTTTTGCATTCTGGTAATATATATGGTAAGGGTCCATTCAACCCTGCTGGCTTTTCAAAATTACTTTTAATTAATCACCTTTGATTAATTACTTTTAATTACATTTAGTAATTAAAACTTAATTATAAATTAATTATCCTTAAATTATTAATTAAAAATTAATTAGTTATTTACATTAATTAATGATTACTTCATTAATTAAATTTCTTTTTAGTTAATTACTTTAATAAGTAATAAATCACATAATTAACTACTCTTAATCCGTTTATTAATTAACCATTAATTAAATAATTTAAACCTTTAATTAATTTTATTAATTAATTCTTTAATTAATAACTCAAGTGATTAATCCTTAATCACATCCACTTAATTTCTCTTATAAGTAATTATCTTTTACTTAATTACTTCTAGTAATAAACCATTTAATCACTTTACCCAATAATTATACTTAATCAACTCCAAAGTGATTATCTTTAAATTAATCACTAATTAACTACTTAATTAATTAATCTACTTAATCATTTAAATTTAATTAAATGATTCTTAAATTCTTATATTATAAAATTCTTAATTAAAAAAACAACATCTTAATTGAATCACTAACCAATAACACTTGATTATTAATAATAATTGAATTATCTCAATTATTCTCACAATTATTTATCTTTAAATAAATCAAAATTCTAATTTACATAAGTTAAATCTTTATTATAATTTTAATCATTCAAATAAAACTTTTGAACTTTCCAAGTTATTAAATAAAATTTAATACAAACCTATTATTAAATTTCACATATTCATATTTTTAAAACTTTTATATTTCAAATTATAAAAACTTGTTAAAAACTTAACTTTGAAAAATCAAATTAGTTTTATAAAAGCTTGTTTTATTTTTGTTTAAAACTTTAATTATTTATAAAGTCAAGTTTCTTTTGTTTCAAAACCTTTAAACATTACTTTTTATAATTTACTTTAAAAACTTCGAATTAATACTTAAATACAAACTCTCTTTTAAATTGAACTTCAAATTTAATAAAGTTAATCACCTTTAAAAGAGATCATCTTAAAAACATTTTTAAATTTGGACTATAAATTTTAATTTACATTTTATTCCCAGGAACAAGTTAACCCTTAATAAATTGTTTTCTTTTAATAACTTGTTTATACTAGAATGTTTGATCTCATTATCTAAAAACAAGTTACATTGCAACTTAAATTTTGTTAAATCTTACAGTACTAATACTATCAGTACCTACCCAGAAAACGCTACTCTAAGAACCCGAGAAAAACACGGAACATCACGAGCCTTCCCCCGAGTAAAACCTGCACCTTCCTTCTTCGAGTAGAACCAAAGGGAAACACAAGAACCTCCCGAGTAAAACCCCATCTTCTCAAAACAGAGACTCGACACGACACGACCATGCATGGTGCATATTCACCGACGCCACTGGCCAGCGACGATCATCGCGACCCTCAACAACCATCACACGCGACCCCAATAATTCGGTCCTCAACCCAGATTCGACAATATTTTCGCGAATCAAAATTTCAAGCTTCAACTCGAAACATGCCGAACAACGTCCACCAAAAATTTCCCCACGGCCATCAAACCCGACGCCGATGAACCTCTCCTTTCCCACCACATAACCGCTACGTCATGAACCTCCTTATCCACTCGTCGCGATCACCACCTGCCTCTCCTTCACGTCGCAAAAGCCAAGACGGAAATGCCAATCAAAAACCCACATAAAACCCTAGTTGATCCAATTCCCCTCGATACAACCATTAGAAAAATTCAATGGTATTTTTCCCTTCATCTCCAACACCCAAGCAAGCTTCACCCACAATCTCAACCCCAAATACCACGCCGATCAACGGCTATGGCCGAAAACCCCCATATAGAACAAAACCCAAATTCTCGCAAGTTACAGATCTAAAATTCGTGATTCCTGCTTCTAAAATCATGATTCCTTATCTATAATCCAATTATGATATCAAAATTTAAGATTTAAATCATAAAATTCTGACCCAATTTAGAATTTACTGCAAATTCAAATATTTTTAATAAATTATTCAAGTTTAAAATTTTGTAATTATTTTTAAATGATAGCTTTCTTGATTACAATCAACATCTATTTACAATTCAAAGTCTAATTTGAATTCAAAATCAAATTATTAAATTTTATTATAAAATCTGAACTGTTTTTATATCCACCGTAACATATATTTTTCTTTTTATACTATACAGACATTCAATCTACAGATTCAAGCATGCATCGAATTTAAATCAAATATTCCTTATAACATCATGATATCATCATACTACTAAGTTGCAATCAAGATTAAACTGTTTTTAAAAGATTCAATTTACTCACCTAAAATGCAGAAAACAGAGAATGTTTTTTTTCCAGACTTCAGAATTTCACTGCATGTAGATTTTCTTGCATGATTAATTTCAGTTGCATGTTGAATACAATCCTATTGCTATTGACTATACTTGCTTGCCTCTAATTTCTATTTGAAAAATCTTGCATTTGCCTCTGTTTTGAATTTGCTTTTCATCCTCTTGCTTTAGATTGAAATCAAGGTTTTATATTTTTTTTCCTTTAGATTTTACTTCCTTTGATCATTTTTTTTGTATTGTAATTTTGTTGAGAATGAAGAAAGAATTTGCTTAAAATAAAACCCCTCTTTTCCTTCGCAATTTAATTTTAAATTTAATTATTAAAAGAATTTGACATTTGTCCCTTGGATGCTTTAATTTTCTTACACCTATGCAATTTAATTTACACTTGTCTTTAACACATACTAAAATGTTTACAAGTGTTTAATGTTAAATTGATATTTACAAAAGTATTTTCCTAATGTTTTAGTAATGTTTTAAATGTTATTTCCATTTTAATAATCTATTTAAGCTATATACATGTATTTATGTAATATTTAGATAATTATAAAATGTTTTTATCTTATAAAAATAAACTTTAGACTTTAATAAATATTTCAAAAGCAAATCCATATAGGTATTTATAAATAACTTATATTTTTGACCACATCATATAACATGTGTTTAAAAATTTAATTCAATTTAACTCCTAATATAAAATTTTAAAACAATTTATTTTATGATAAAATTAGAATGAAAGAAATATTTAAACAAATGAACCTTTAATTTAAATCTTATTTAAAGCAAAAGCTTAAAAAAAATCTATATTAAATAAGAAATTAACTTTGTTATTAAAAATTTGAATCTCAAATATTATTTGCAAAGGTATTAAGTCAAATTAACATTTCAAATTACAAAATATATATTTATTAAAGTTTGCAAATACTTATTAAATTCAAATTAATAAAATTCCTATTTCAAATATATATATATATACAAGTATATATACACATTTCAAATAGAAAAACATTTTATCATTAATTTTGATAATTACCATATAAAATCTTAAAACAGATTTCAAATTATAATATATATATATATATATATATATTCATATATATTATAATTTGAGTAGATAGCTTTTCTTACTTAAAAACTTCCTATTTAGAAGATATATCAATACATATATATTGTAAATAGAAAATATTTTTGATTAGCTTCTGGAAAATAAATCTTATCAATTTTAAATTGTCAAAATAAATATTTCCAAATTAAAATACTATAAATTTTCAAAAGAATTGAACTTACCAATTTATACTCTGAAGAAAATTTTTGATAGACATCATCAAATTATTATTACTAGCCTTTAAAATAATTTTAGCTGTCAATTTATAATGTAAAATGATCAAATCAATTTAATTATTATCAAAGATTATTAAATTGATATTGCTCAAAATTTCGGGTCGTCACATAAACAGGAAAAATCTCAGAAAAAAGAAGGGAAGAAAGCCGCGGATGAAGAGTCAGAAGAAAAACAACTCAATTCGGTACAATGAAAAACATCATAACTTTATATCATGATAAATATTTCAAAAATATTACCTGTAAATTAATTGGTAAAAGAAAAGGCTGATAAGTACAACAAACTGATACCTAATTACAAGTAATAATAGTCATTATCATTAAGCGTAAATTGTTTGATAAAATAATAGTCAGTATCATTTAGTTGAAATATGATACGAACAAAAAACTGATACCTATTTACAAAAGAACTGATACCTATTCACAAAAGAACTGATACCTAGTTATAAAAAATTGATTCCTACATGAAAAAATGATACCTGATTATAGAAAACTGATACCTACTTAGTACCAACTGATACCTAGTTACTGCAAACTGATACCTAGTTACTACAAACTTTAAATTGTTACATATTTGACATAAGATATTTCACTGCAGCTAATACCCAATATATTGTTGTGTTTAAACAAATTTGTTTCACAAATAACTTACTGTCTTTATTTTGAAATAATAGGATGATGATAATTTTGTTGATACACATCCAAAATGCAAAAAAGAAAGATCACAAACCAAAAAGCAATCTGAAGATAAAAAGCATGAAACTGCTTACAGATGTGGATTGCAGGCGGTATTCATAACAGTAAAACTGATAAAACAAAAAAATGCTCTATCCAAGAAGCAGATGGACATAATGAAGGGCACTCCTTTCTACAACTTCTTTAGAGTTTTCCATGAAGAGAAAATTTTGATGAAAGAATGCAAAAAACCAGCACAATTTGAATGCTTTATACAAATGCTACTCAGTTATGGAAGATGCATTCTTATTTTCCAAAGATATGATGAAAGTTACGGCAACGGATGTTAGTTTGATTTTTGGCCTACCACTAAAAGGAAATAACATTGAGCCAACTCAAGAAATGACAAACAGAACAATTCCAATGCAGTGTAGGGAATTTGCAAAGAGAAACTTCGGCACTTGCACTTATATAACAAGAAATGTTGTGGAAAAAAGAATAAAGCAAGAAGTTGCAAAGAAGAAGAAAGAGTATGAAGGAGACTTGCCAATGTTAATAGTAATTGAAATACTATTAACATTCTTCTTTCCAAACAACTAGCAAAAGTTAAGATGTGGACTTCTACCATACTTAGTTAATGTAGAGACAATGCAATTGGTTTCTTGGCCACTAACGATAGAAAAAAGTTTCAATAAATTTGTTAAGAAGTTCATCCATAATCCAAGAAATATGTCGGGATGCTCCATGCTTCCATTGGTAAGATAAGTTAATCAAAAATTTATTACTTAATTTTTTTTAACAAACATATCTAATCAATTCTTTTTATGTTAATAGTATTGCATTTGTGAGTAACTGTATCTCATTCAACAAAGACAGATTATACTCTAGCTTTACCAAGATTTGCAAAATGAGATTTAAGGAAACTCAAAGACAAAGCAATCAAAGCAGTTTTTGATAACGTGAAAGAGGATGATGTAAGTAAAAGTACCATTTAATTTTTGTTAATCAATATGCTTCAACTCTTATGTAGAATAAAGTTTAATTGTCTATCCTTTCTTCTATAACATAAAACTGATACTACATTGATAAAAAACCGATACCATATCATTATGTAGTAAATAGTATCAAAAACAAAAAATGGAATGCAAGAAACTGATACCGTATGTTTACTTGCTTGAAACGAATAGTAATAGTATCATAAACTGATACAAAAATGCAAAAACTGATACCAAATGATTGCATGCTAGAAACTAATAGTGGAAGTATTCAAAACTAATACTAGAATCCAAAAACTGACAACTTATAATTTCATAATTTACACTGATACTACAATCCAATAACTGATACCATAATTGTACATCCTTGAAACTAACACTAATATTATAAGAAACTGGTACTAATATTATCAAAAACCGATAGTAGAATTCAAAAACTGATACCACGGTTTTACATGATTGAATCTGATACTAATAGTATCAAAAATTAAAAAAATAGCTATTTGTTTTATTGCATACTATTTCCTTTTTTAATTACAGTAAAAATTCAATTATCATTGTAAATTGAAATCATAGCTAAAACTGAAACAAATTTTCCAACACCAATTTTCTAAGTGAAAGAAATCACCAATCTCAGCCCATATGAAGAATGTCTACTTCAAACAGAGACTGTTGAACACAATTTCCCCAAAATTCAAAAAGAAAAGCATGGAAAGAAAAGAAAGTTTGAAGAAACCAAATAAAGTGCACATTCATTTGAGGAAGACATAAGCATCAGGAACTTCCAAATGCATATAAAAGATTTGGAAGAAGAAACAAAGAAAACAAAAAAAGAATTGGAAGTAGAAAAAAAAAAGAATTAAAGCAGAGCAAGAAGTTTTGAGGTTGAAAGAAGAGTTGAAGAAATTAAGTTGAAGCTTAAAGATAATGAAGAGAAAAGATCACAGGCTAAAGAAAACACCAATAAATTTGAAGATGATTTGAATGACAGTGAAGAAAACGATGAAAATAAAAAAGAAAGTTTCAATGTACAAAGCGACATTTTACAAACTGAACTAAATGTAGATACTTCTATAGAAATGGAAATAGAAAAAAATGAAGAAAAAGATGAAGAGTGTGTACAAAAAAGAGCAGATAAAACAGAAGAAATGAAGAAAACATATACCAATCGAAATAGAAAGTGAATTGGGTAAAAAAAACGAACAGTGAAGAAATACAATGTGAACAGGAAGAAAAAAATAGACTCCAAATGAAGTGCATCAAAAAAAGAGTTGCAAAAAGAAAGTAAAGTGTAGAGAGACAACTCAGAAGATACTCAAAATCTTTAAGAGGATACAGATGTAAAAAACCAAAGTATACCATATGCCGCTTCAGTGCTTGACTTTACCCCCTCCATCTTTCAAAATTTACGACACACAAGACTTTGAAAGTGAAAAAACTGAAAGAAAAAAATGCAGAAGGACATGTGCAAACAGCTGTTGGAAAAGAGAAACAAACAGTCACAAAATCAAGTGACAAAAAAATAAAAGCAACACAAAAAAGGACAGCTTCTTATATTCAAAGATTAAAAGCAAGAAGAAGAGTGAAAAAACAACGTCACACTTTTAATATGGGATGAAACAAAAAAAGTTGCAAATAAGCCAAAACCAAAGAAAAAGATGTTGAAAACAAAAGTGAACAAGACAACAATCCAAAGCCACTTGCAGTAATAGAGCCAACACTTTCAAAGATATGGCTTGGACATTGCAAATGTTTGATCTATCTCAATGTTGAGCAACAAAAAGTGATCAAAACTTTCTTTTCATTAACGATATCATCACAAAAGTAAGTGTACAAATATGTATATTAATTTTAAATACAAAATCAAGTTTATCTAACATACACAAATTGTTTTTATCAAAATAGTGTAGTGGCATGGGAAGACAAGGACACAATCAGAGGAGGTTGTGTCATAACAAAGAATGTACTAAAACATCTACTAGAAGGAAACGATACAGACGGTCAGGTACATAATATTTTTTTCTTTACATCAACATTAATACCAAAATAAAAACAAAAATGATACCCAAATTCACAGCATACTTAAATTCACTTGATGCTTTATTATTTTTATACTTATCAACATGCACAACCACTATTAACATTACTGATACTATTAACAATTTAATATTGCTTCACCAATAAAAAACTTATACTTTTCTGATTTTAATACAGATTATAGATTGGTATATTTCAAAATGTGGACTGGAAGAACACAACTATGCTTTCACAACTACAATAACGGTAAATAAAACTTTAATATTCAAGTACATAATAATTGCTTCATTTATTAAAACATAACTTATTTTCATATTAAACAGAAAGCAATTGTGTGTGATATAAATGGTGTGAAAAAAAGTCTTGTCCTCTCTATGCTTGAATCTATTGTACATGACAAATTTGCTAAAAGTATATATTTTCCTTTGCATTGTGAGAACCACTGGACATTAGTGACTTTAACATACCAACAATGCAATAGTGCCATGTTGATTCTAACCGCCCTAGAAGATCAAATGAAAGAAACAATTCCAGTTTAAAAGAAGCTACAAAATTGGTATGAGATTTCTCTTTATTTTAAAAAAATACTCATCATGGTGAATATGACCTAAAATTTTAATATATTACCTGTTTTAGAGAAATGAAATAGAGGACATGCTCCAAGAAATCTAGAAAAGTAATAACATAACAGACATGGTGGTGAAACCAGATGATATTCATCAAATAAAGTGTGCACAACAAGCAGAAGACACATAAGTTTTTTTCGTAAAAATGTTATCTACCGAGAACAAAATAAACAATACAACTGAAACTCCTAGTCATAATCAACTGGCAGTTCCTCATTATTCAAAATATCTATGTTTTTGCATTATAATTTTCCATATATACTTCTATACAGCATTTTATACCTTTTATATTTAATTGAATTTGATTCTTAATAAAAATGTTGAAAATTATTATCTCTCAATTCAATAAACTTTTAATTCAGAAATAAACAGTTACTACAGGAAGAAAACTGATACCTACATAAAAGAAACTGATACCTAAAGAAACAAAACTGACACCTACAAAAAATAAACTGATACCTACAGAAACAAAACTGACACCTACAAAAAACAAACTGATACCTTCAGAAATTAATACTTAGTATGCTAGTAAAAATGCTAAATATTTTAATTCAAAGCATACTATATGTGTGAAAACCTGGAAAAATTTGAGCAATATCAATTTAATAACCTGCATTAAAAATTAAATTGATTTGATATATCTTTGTTAACAAGATCTGAATTGATATTTTTCCTTTAATAAATATCTAATTGGTAAATTTTATCTGTTAAAATTTAATTGACTGTATCTATTTATATATGTAGATATTTGTAAATAGGGAGGCTTTGTTTTACAATTTAATTAATAAATTATGTTTTCAAGTTCTAATATATATTTTAGTGGATTGGGAATTATGTTTTATTTAATATAAGTTTTTCAAAGCTATTAAATAAATAAATAGGTGGTTTTAAATACATAAGATAAATGTTAAAATAGTTTAAAGACTTGTTCTAGCTTAAGTTAAAATTTAGATGTATCAACAGAAAAAAATTTGTTCTATTTTCTTTTTAAGTATAGCTTGGTGAATATGATTTAAAATATATATAGGATTTAAATAAAATTTTGTCAAATGATACATTAGTATATATAGTAAAATAAATGATTTATAATAGAGAGATAGTTTCTTTTATAAATCATTTCAAATTGATAGATGTGTTCTTTGTTTTTTGTTTATAATATAAATAAATATGTTAGTTAGAGTATAAAATAAAAATAAGATAGATTGTAAAATATAAAGTAAGCTCATACATAAATTCAAAACAACATGTTAAAATATCTTTCATTTAATTTTCAAAGTAAAATATTGAACAAAAGAATACATTCCAATATCAAACAAGTAACATATATTACAAAGCATGAAGACTTGCATAGGATAAGTATATGTCAACAAAAGAATCTTCAAGTTTGTAAACGGACTAAACAAAACAAGTATACCAGATTGTACAAAGGCAACAAACAAAATCTAGAGACAAAACCAAATGTGTGCAGGCTGAAAAAAATAAAAAGATAAAAAAATAAATATATGTGAAGGCTTGCTAAGGAAGACAACATTATGTATTCTTGAACAAACAAAAGCAATTAATGTTAATCTTTCTAGAACACAATACATTTCATATCAGCCTCCACCCTAAAAATATCTTTGGTTTAAATCAGTACAAACAAAGATTTTATATGTTGTATTGTACAAAGTATTATCACAGTTGTATGAAACATAATAATGTATCCTATCTACGATTCCTGGCTATATATCTCTGTTTCATTTCAGTTCGTAAAACCAAAACTAAGAATATGAAGTAAAACCATTTCAAACTCAAACAAAAACTTCAGTTTAAACAACAATCAAGATTCGATTCAACCTGAGAATCAAAGGGGAGTACAACCTGATATTTTTCAAGCCTGTTGCAAAGCAAACTAGGCTCTGTTCCTTCACATTTCAGGTGAGTGACTTTTAAAAAGCTAATCAATGAATCTGTTGTGTATATGCCTAGGAATAGTATGTGTATATATCTATATATATATATATATATATATATATATATATTGGATCATCTGTCTATGCTTGTAGGATGTGTAGTGTTACAGGCTGTTGCTTTAAATTTTATCTGTTCTCAGTTCAAAACTCAAACTGTTTGATTCAAAAATCATTTACTCCTTTTTTGATTGATGATTGAACTTAAGATTCGAACGAAAGATGTTTGTATCATTATAAACTAAGTTTAAAAATTCAGTTAAGATTAAAACAACTTAAAAAATTTCTCTGGAAACCCAAATTTCTGAACAAAATCAAGATTGACCAAATTTCGAACTTCACCGATCATTGATTCAGGTATCTAACTAGAATCCATACTGAAAACGATGATTTTTAAGGTAGGTTTGATGATTTTTAGTGGGGTGGTTTGGTAGCAGTTCGAAGTTGATCGGAGTGGGTATTTTGATCGAATTCCGGCGTTATGATGATCTGGGGAGGTCGAGTTGACTCATGGGGATAGGGGGGCCTATGGTGGTCCTAGGAAAAATACCGCGATGGTCGGCCGATGACCATGGTGGCGGTGGGAGGCGTTCGAATTCTGGTGACCTAGTTTTGAGGTGCCGTGGGTTTTTCGTTCGTACGACGTCACCGTTCGATCGAGTGTCAAGTGCTGCTGGGGTTTGGTAGGGGAGTTGTTGACGTAGCGGAGGCCAGAATTTCTGGGGTTCCGGTGGACGAGGTGGCGAGGTCGGCGAAGTTTCAGGTTTGGGGTGAGGAGTACTATGGTGGTTCCAGGTTTTATAGCCGTGCTCGTTTTCGTTTTCGAGGAGAGGAAGCGGTGCTGACGATCTGGAGTTGGTATGTGAGGCTTGGTCGACTTGCTCGGCGACGCGATGATGACCGGAGTCGATCATCGATGGTGGGCATGTGAACCGTGCACATTGCTTGGGTCTATGCTTTTTTTGGTCTGGGTGAAGTGTTTTCGAGTGCGAACTCGGGTGGTTACTCGGGGCAGTAAGATGTTGAACTCGAAGTAAATGAGGGGGCTCGGGTTAAAGTTTGTTCAAGGTTTTAACCTGTACCCAGTTAACAGTTTTAAAATTTTTGTTTTAAATTAAAAACAAAGTTAAACCAAGTTCTAAATCAAAGATAAAAAATGAATTCAAGTTGGTTTTGAAATTGAGTTGGGAATAATAAAATTTTATAATTTAAATTATTTTAACAACTTAAAAGTGTTTAATACTTAAGTGTATTTAAAAAGAGTTGAATTCAAAAATGAAATTTAAATTGTTAAGGAAAGATTTAAGCAAAACCAGAACTTAAATTTGAAATTCTAGATGTCGAAATAAAATAAAGTTTTATAATTTAAATTATTTTAAATAAGTTTTAAGTGTTAAAATATGCTTTTAAACATGTGAGTTTAAAAGGGTTTTGAAAAAATTAGTTTCAAACTTTATTAAGGATAAATTGGAATTTATTTAGGAAGTAATTTGAAATAAATGTTTTTAAACATATTAGAAGTGAAAATTTAATCAATAATAAGAATAGTTTGCTTTAAGAAATGAAGATTTAGAATTTATATTCATTAACCTTTAAGTTAATTAAGTATGAATAATTAATGATTGATATTAATTAAATTACTAATTATAAGTTTAAATGTATTAATTAAAGTTTAAAAAAATGAATTAAGAAATTAATATGTAATTAAGAACCATAGATTAGATTTTTATTTAAATTAATGAATTTTAATGGTTAATCAAACTTATAATTAATAATGATTAATATAAGTTAATTATTTTAGAAAAATAATTAAGTGTTAATGAAGATCATTAACTAGATTATTTTATAATTAATTAATGTGATTGATTTTTTAATAATTAATTAGATTACTTAATTTAATAATAATCATTGTAATAGTTAAATGTAATTATTTATTTGGAAAGTAATTAAGAAATTAATTACTTATTAATTGAGTAAATTGATTTAATTTGAGTTAATTAATTTAATTTAATTAATTTGGATTAATCACTTGATAATTTTGGAAGTAAATTACTTAGTGAAGTAATTGATGAAATTTTTGGATGATGGGTAATGGAAGTAATTGGAATATATCATTTGAAGATAATTGTGGGATTAATTAAGGTTGTTTATTAAGAGTAATAAATAAAGGGAAGTTAATTACTGTATGAAATTAGTCAGAGATGATTAATATATGTGATTAGAAGATTAAGTTTTTCTTAATTTAAATAATTAATAAAATAATTGATTAGAGATCATTAATTATTATAATTAATAATGTAATTAGGAAATTGATTAATTTGGGAATAATAAATCAACAAGGTAATTAAATTGTAATAAATCTAACTCACATCTAATTTGACTTAGTAAGATGCTTGGTGTACGTTTTGGTTTCGTTGTTGATGCTTTCTCTGATTTTGTCAAATTCGTGTAATTTCGTGATATTGGGTTAACTCGGCTTTGATTTTGGGCTGTTTAATATCTCGTGACCATCAAGAATCCGATTTTTTTTGTTGACTTTGGTCACTTCGATTGTTAAGCCTCTTTGCTGTGTTTTACTTGAATTTGTCGAGTGTTTGTGACCTGAGCATTGATTCCTATTGTGACTTCGGTCTTGACTTCTGGTAATACTCGTGTGTTACCACTGCAGTTGTTCTCGGTCTTGATTGATTACCTTGGCCACTGTCTTGATCATGTCCTCTATGAGCTGGAAGTGCCACGTGTTATAAGTTTTTCATTTCGACGTTTGACACTGTCAAACTCGGCTCTGACTTGATAATGTTTTCAATTTTTATGTGATTATTTCCACTTTCGCTTGTTTGTGAGTACTTCATACTTGGTCGTACTGATCATTCATGTATATGTCTGGTGTATGTGCATTTGTGGTTTCAGTATTGAACACTGCATAGTTGTACTTCACTTGCATTTGATATCACTTGACTTTGATATTCCCTGACTTGTTCATGTGCGTATATATTGTGATTTCTTAGTGATTGAGTATAGTTCTATTCTAGTTCATGTTTTCACTGTGCATATCACTGCCTGGTTTCGTTTTCGTGTGTATTACTTGATGGCATTGGTTTTTGATGATCTCTTTGAATTGCTGTAGACCTTGGATTTGTTCGTATTCGCCTCATGTACCTTTCCTTATGGCTGAGCTTGGATTTGCAGTGCACCACTGTTTTTTCACTGTTTTACTCGAGTCTGTGCATTGAGGTCTTGTTCACTTGATTCAGTTGAGTCTGGTACCTTTTGTAGCATTGTTTCTTTGGGTTTGTCTCTGGCCATTCTTTGGCCTTTGACCTGTGCACGACTTTGATTTTTGTATGTGCATATCATCTTGTAAGCTTGGATGAGCTTGCTATACAATTGTTGTCACTGTTATTTTGTTGTATTTTGATGCTAGTTTGTACATGCAGATTCAGTTTGCAGTTTTCATTTTGATGTTCATTTGTTGTTGGACTTCATGTATCTATGTACTCCATTGTCCATGTTTTAATGATACTGTAATTTGGGTTTGGTTCCATTTTCCTATCGCCATTCAGTGGCATGTGTTCGTGTTGCTGTACACATGTTTTGTGTATACACATGTGTAATCATACATATATATAGGTAGTATATGTTGCAGACTTATGTTGTTGTTCTTCAGGTTAGCATTTGCATGTCTCGAATGCTCATTTGCTGAATCACCATATAATTTGAAGTCATTGAGCTTCTTTCCTCACATGATCTGCTTGATATTCTCTTTGTGTACATTGCAACATGAACATTGTCTAGATACGTGTACATGCTTTCACTTAGCTGTCTGCATAATGGAAACTCGGTTGTTATCGGTCTGTACTTGAGCAGTGCATACACTTTATATGTTGGCTTCGGCCATTATGCCTCTGACTTTGATGACTTCGGTACTGTCACTGACATTAGTTCAATTATTTTATTATGCGAGTTTGTTTCTTCGTACTGTTGCTTTTGTTTGAACTATTTCGTTTATTCAATTCAATATGATTTGAATTGTATTTTGATTGGCTTAATTTGATGATTTTGTTGTTAATTGCCGATTTGGCAATTTCGATGTTTTCCAAATTATCTTCATTGATATTCTTGTTACTTATCTTTTTTGATGATTTGAATCTGCTGATTGTTGTTTAACACTGTTACGTGTTATATTTATCGTTATCTGATTTCTTTATTTAAGGATCGGGTAGACGAGATTGATTGTGACTGTTGTCTATTTGTCTCTTAATTTATTATTGCTTCTGTGCACTAATAACTGAGTTTGAATTAGAATGACCCGTGTATTATTTTCTTTTGAATTTAATACTCGGGTCAGACCCGGGTTATTTCAGGTCGTAGATATCTTGCTTTGGGTAGCTGTTTGAGCTATGAAGACTTTTCATATCTTTTGGGAGTTGTCGTGTCATAGCATAGGTTGATATGTATTCATGTATGTTAGTCGATAATGTACTTGTATATATAACTTCCTGAGTCGACTGTTATAGTTGTACCATATGTATTGTATGTATTGTAACTGACATCAGTTATTATATATATGAGACTTTCTGTTTTATCCGTGTTCCGCATTTATATTTATTATCTGTGTTATTACTATATTTACTGTCCTAAACTATTATGAACCATCGTAGTTCGTTTTATACTGGAATTGCGGTATGTCGATGGGAGTAAATAAATCAGAGATGAAAAATGAAAGAATATATATACCACTCCTTTTGAGATAACCAATACTAGTGTAAGGCCTAACTATGGATGGCCGCTCCTCAACAGCCTTATTCTCCACGCTAGTTGACAGCATTACACCGTAGTGTTCTTGGCTAGCGTGGGTATAGAGGTGGGGCGTTACTATCTATGTAAATGTAATTAATTAATGGATTTATTCAAAGATTAATCTCTATATATAAATTAAAGGAAACTACTGGAATGTAGCAAAAGTTATTTAAATCAAAGATGATTATTGGAATACATAAGTAACTGATGATAAGATTAAATTAAGTTAATTAATTTTAATTAATTTAAAAAATCATTTGATGATTTGGTATGTGTAATTACTTAGTGTAATTAATGGAGTATAATTACTTAGGAAAGTAATTAGATAATAATTACTTGATGAAAATAATATAAGATGATTTGTAAGTGATGTAATTTGGGTAATTTCTTTTGTAATTAATCAAAAGATTAATTTATGGGAATAACTAATCACGGGATGATTAATTTGTTAATAAGTAATTAAGGGTAGTTAATTACTGGTTTGTTATTAATCAAGGGTGGTTAATAATTGTGTTTAAATAAAGATTAATCACTTAATGTAATTAATTTAAATAAAGTAATTTAATATAAATTAGAGACCATTAATTAATATAATGATGTAACTAAGAATTGTTAATTATGGAACAATTAATAATAAGTAATTAAATGTTAATTGCAATGAATGATTTAGAATAATTCATTTGAGAAATTCATTAAAGACTAAATTATTTATTGAAATTAGAGAATGATTAATTCATTTTATTTATAATTAATCAATGGTGTATGAGCAGGATTTATGGAATGAGTAATTAATTTAATTTATTTTAAATTAATTAAAGATAGAAGTAATTAATTTAATTCATTTTAAATTAACTATAGATTGTGAATAATAAATCATGCTTTTGGATGAGGATATTGATATTTCATTGATTGATTGTGATCTCAGATATGAGATGAGTAATAACTATGTGATATGGATGCTTGGTTTAAGTATAACAATATTAAGTATTTGTTTGGATGATAATATTAATGATCTGTTTATGATGATAATGTGATTATCTATTATGAGCAATGAATTATCTATCTGTGTGTATATAGATAATATTGAATTGAATTGTTTTAACTCTAAAACAACTTGGCCTTAAAAGCTACGTTTTGGATTTCGATGAGACCGGGATCGGGTTTCATATTTGGACATCCGAAAACCACATCGATCCAAATTAACGATAGGTCGTGAATCTGAAGTGAAGATGAAGATTCAGAGTGCAAGGATTATCGTCGTTAACTCTGAGGCTGATTCCAAAACGAGTGTAAAGAGATGATGCCTTCGGTTTCATTCGAACCCGGAACGAACTTGTATGGATTGAATGCTTTCAGAACATCGTCAGGCGGATGATGAGCATTGTAAGAGATATGTTCTATAAAGGTAATCGTAGCCTTAAGCCTCATCAACTAGGAATGGCTAACATAGGGGAGTTGCAGTAAGGTTAGGTGGGTCATTCCCAAGCAGGACGAGATATACCCCTATCTAGATGTCCCTTTTTATTCGGCTGTGTGGGCAGTTGGTCTGCAGCCAACTGCGGGGTTATCTTGTTCGGGACTGTTCAGCATGAAATGGTTCCGGCCTTGTGTTGCAGGGCAGCGGGCGTACTCTTCGGTACGTTGATCTCGGCTACGTACTGTGACGGGTGGTACCCTAGTAGCCCTGCTATTGTATGGAATCCAAAATCCAATAAGTGCCATCGGTTTTGATTGTATTACCCACTTTTGTGGCTAGTAGCTGGAATTTAATGAATGTAACAATTTTAGCTATTTTCTATTTACTTGAAAACCCTAGACCTATTATAATATCACTGGATTTCCTATCAAATGTTTTGGTTAGCGTAAGGTTAAAAACTTTTCCATGTTTATGTGTAGGAAGTCTTACGTGATACCTTTCTTTTTAAAGGTTTTTGAAAATTAAACAACTTTAACATGTTACTCACACCAGAACCATGTCTGACCCGGAGTTTATTTTCTGTTTTCCTTAAACTCTCGGGTACTCAAATTTTTACGAGTAGCCAAGGGATTCAGGTTGACTTCGACGAATTCTGGAGAAGCAATGGAGCAGGAGGCTTCAGCGTTTATAGATATAGTGTTCCGCTGTGTTGGTATCTCTTTGTTGTATTGTGTATTGAGTTGTATAACCAGAAAGGTGTCTATAACTGTCTAGTATGTGATGTATTATCTGTATAACTCTGATTGATGTTATATATTATGTAAATACTTATGTGACTAATATAATTTATTCGTTCCGCTGTGAGATTCTGATGTTGTTGTTCTTTCTTCTCTATCTTTTCTATTTTCTCACCCCTTTCTTTCTTTAAGAACGATATGTCTTCCTGGGCGTAGGAAGCCGGGTATTTACAGTGGCATCAGAGCGCAAAGTTGAGTGAATATCTAGGCTCTTGAGTGATTTCTTTCTTGAGAAAGCGTATTTGTAATTTTGATATATATATATATATATATATATATATATATATATTCAATTCTAGCTATTTGTTGGGTTACCTGTTCGGGTTTTCCAATATAAGTATAAGGGTAGATAGGGTAGTGGTGTGTGTAACACGACTACCAGTGGTTGGAAGTGTATCTGACGAGATTGTAGACCTAATACCGTCTCGAGTGAATTTGTGGTGCAAGGATTTCACCAAATCTCCGGAGGAAACCTGTTAAGATTCGGAGTACATTTTTGTAGTACAAGTTTGGATGAGTAGAATTTGGATTTTCTCATTTGAGTAGAAACTAGTGATGTTATCTTGGTAACTCAAGAAGTAGTAGTTGTGTGTTGAGATGCAGTAGCGATGGATTGTTTTCGAAGAAGTTCTCAAGGATCTTTGGATAAAGAAGTGTGTCTGCATTAGTTTTGAGGCTGAGTTCAGCTGAATGATGTGTTTGGCTTTGTGGACCGAGTTTTTCGAGGAGTTTTGGATTAAGAAGTTTTTGGCATCAGCAGCAACATTGTGGCTCAGATTGTTCTGTCGGCACACGAGGAGGTCATCTCTCAGCAGTTCTTTAGAGGTGAAGTTCAGAGGAAGTTTTTTGGATCCATTTCTTCAATGAATTGTCTAGATAAGCTTAAGCTGTTCAGATTGGTAAGGAGAGAATAGTTTTCTTTGGATATTAGCCTGGGTTGATCGCAAAAGTGACTTGCGATAGTTGGGCATTCTGTTGGTTTATCAAAAATCTTTTTCTGGATATCTTTGAAGAGGTCAGCGGGTTGCCCGTGCATCCGGAGTTGAGTTTATTACCGACTGGATTCTAGAAATGGTACCGATGGTTCAGCCTAGTAGTAGAATGGTTTATAGAGAGAGGATTTGGTAAAGCGGCTCTGGTTTTGGAGGAACTTCTGAGTTTTATTTTGGATCTGTTAAACCATACTTTTGTAATGTGTTGTCCAGTTTATGTTTGTGTGCATCATCGGCATTTTCATCTACCCCAGATAAGAGTTGTGCAGCAAAAGCAGTTGGGAGTGCATCTGCTTTTCTTTTCTGGAAAGGAGAGGTTGTTTTCTACTGATGATAGAAGTTGAGTTCTTGATTTTGGTTAGTCTTGAGAAGATCATTCTATTGAATTGTTTTGGTCCAGATTGTTTTAGGAGTCATCAGCAAAGGTTTAGCTGATCAGTAGGGATGAAGGAAGCTCTGGGTCATCAGAAGAATTTGGTGGATAAGAGATGGAGGAATTTGGATTTCGAACTCGGAGATTTGATTTTGAATGAATCTTCTCTGATTCAAAGGAGCTATATAATTTGGTAAGTCTGGGAAGCTAGCTCCGAGGTGTTTTGGTTTTTCTCTATGTTTTGGTAAGGTTAGATGTTTGATCTTCGGGAATGAATTGCCAGTTTGGATAGCTAGGATTCGTTGTGTTTCATGTATCTCAGAGGGAATACGTGTATAATCCATCCCGGGTTTTGGAAACAGCAGTTCGGAGAGTTTTGGTTATTGAGTCAGACTCGTCTGTAGTCTAATACCTGTGTAGTTTTGTAGATCTAGATGAGTAGGAGCTCTGTAGCTTAGTAGTATAGACTGTTTGGATTCTATAAATTAAGTATTCTGGTATCATACTTGGAAAACTTTAGGAAACTCTATCCAGAATTTTGTCTGGGTGGTTAGCTTTGTTGATTGAGTGGTTGGTTGTGATGGTTGTTAGCATATGATTGATATATGAGTGTGATTTAAAATTAAAACCTTAAATAGATTACTAAATTACCTATGCTTTTAAATTACGGGGACGAAATTCTTTTAAGCGGGGAGGAATGTGACAACCCGGAAAAATTTGAGCAATATAAATTTAATAACCTGCATTAAAAATTAAATTGATTTGATATATCTTTGTTAATAAGATCTGAATTGATACTTTTCCATTAATAAATATCTAATTTGTAAATTTTATCTGTTAAAAATTAATTGATTGTTTCTATTTATATATGTATATATTTGTAAATAGGGAGGCTTTGTTTTACAATTTAACTAATAAATTATGTTTTCAAGTTCTAATATACATTTGTGGACTGGGAATTATGTTTTATTTAATATAAGTTTTTCAAAGCTATTAAATAAATAAATATGTGGTTTTAAATAAATAAGATAAATGTTAAAATAGTTTAAAGACTTGTTCTAGCTTAAGTTAAAATTTAAACGTATTAACAAAAAAACTTTGTTCTATTTTCTTTTTAATTATAGCTTGATAAATATGATTTAAAATATATATAGGATTTAAATAAAATTTTGTCAAATGATACATTAGTATATATAGAAAAATAAATGATTTATAATAGAGAGATAGTTTCTTTTATAAATCATTTCAAATTGATAGATGTGTTCTTTGTTTTTTCTATAATATAAATAAATATGTAAGTTAGAGTATAAAACAAAAATAAGATAGGTTGGGAATATAAAGTAAGCTCATAAATAAATTCAAAATAACATGTTAAAATATCATTCATTTAATTCTCAAAGTAAAATATTGAACAAAAGAATACATTCCAATATCAAACAAGCAACATATATTACAAAGCAAGAAGACTTGTATAGGATAAGTATATGTAAACAAAAGAATATTCAGGTTTGTAAACTGACTAAACAAAACAAGTATACCAGATTGTACAAAGGCAAAAAATAAAATCTAGAGACAAAATCAAATGTGTGCAGGCTGAAAAAAATAAAAAAATAAATATATATGAAGGCTTGCTAAGGAAGACAACATTATGTATTCTTGAACAAACAAAAGCAATTAATGTTAATCTTTCTAGCACACAATACATTTCATATCAGCCTCCACCCTAAAAATGTCTTTGGTTTAAATAAGTACAAACAAAGATTTTATATGTTGTATTGTACAAAGTATTATCACAGTTGTATGAAACATAATAATGTACCCTGTCTACAATTCCTGGCTATATATCTCTGTTTCTCATTTCAGTTCGTAAAACCAAAACTAAGAATCTGAAGTAAAACCATTTCAAACTCAAACAAAAACTTCAGTTTAAACAATAATCAACATTTGATTCAACCTGAGAATCAAAGGGGAGTTCAACCTGATATTTTTCAAGCCAGTTGCAAAGCAAACTAGGCTCTGTTCCTTCACATTTCAGGTGAGTAACTTTTAAAAAGCTAATCAACGAATCTGTTGTGTATATGCCTGGGAATAGTATGTGTATATATCTATATATATATATATATATATATATTGGATCATCTGTCAATGCTTGTAGGATGTGTAGTGTTAGAGGCTGTTGTTTTAAATTTTATCTGTTCTCAGTTCAAAACTCAAACTGTTTGATTCAAAAATCATTTACTGCTTTTCTGATTGATGATTGAACTTAAGATTCGAACGAAAGATGTTTGTATCATTATAAACTAAGTCTAAAAATTCAGTTAAGATTAAAACAACTTAAAAAATTTCTCTGGAAACCCAAATTTCTGAACAAAATCAAGATTGACCAAATTTCAAACTTCAACGATCATTGATTCAGGTATCTGACTAGAATCCATACTGGAAACGATGATTTTTAAGGTACGTTTGAATATTTTTCGTGGGGTGGTTTGGTAGAAGTTAGAAGTTGATCGGAGTGGGTATTTTGATCGAATTCTGGCGTTATGATGATCTAGGGAGGTCGAGTTGGCTCGTGGGGATAGAGGGGCCTACGGTGGTCCCAGGAAAAATACCGCGATGGTCGGCCGATGACCATGGTGGCGGTGGGAGGCGTTCGAATTCTGGTGACCTAGTTTTGAGGTGCCGTGGGTTTTTCGTTCGTACGACGTCACCGTTCGATCAAGTGTCAAGTGCTGTTGGGGTTTGGTAGGGGAGTTTTTGACGTAGCGGTGACCAGAATTTCGAGGGTTCTGGTGGACGAGGTGGCGAGGTCGGCGAAGTTTCAAGTTTGGGGTGAGGAGTACTGTGGTGATTCCAGGTTTCGTAGCCGTGCTCATTTTCGTTTTCGAGGAGAGAAAGGGGTGCTGACGATCTGGAGTTGGTATGTGAGGCTTGGTCGACTTGCTCGGCGACACGATGATGACCGGAGTCGATCATCGACGGTGGGCACGTGCACCATGCACATTGCTTGGGTCTATGCTTTTTTTGGTCTGGGTGAAGTGTTTCCAAGTGTGAATTCGGGTGGTTACTCGGGGCAGTAAGATGTTGAACTCGAAGTAAATGAGGGGGGCTCGGGTTGAAGTTTGTTCAAGGTTTTAACCTGTACCCAGTTAACAGTTTTAAAATTTTTGTTTTAAATTAAAAACAAGGTTAAACCAAGTTCTAAATCAAAGATAAAAATTGAATTCAAGTTGGTTTTGAAACTGAGTTGGGAATAATAAAATTTTATAATTTAAATTATTTTAACAACTTAAAAGTGTTTAGTACTTAAGTGTATTTAAAAAGAGTTGAATTCAAAAATGAAATTTAAATTGTTAAGGAAAGATTTAAACAAAACCAGAACTTAAAATTGAAATTCTAGATATAGAAATAAAATAAAGTTTTATAATTTAAATTAATTTAAATAAGTTTTAAGTGTTAAAATATGCTTTTAAACATGTGAGTTTAAAAGGGTTTTGAAAAAATTAGTTTCAAACTTTATTAAGGATAAATTGGAATTTATTTAGGAAGTAATTTGAAATAAATGTTTTTAAATATATTGGAAGTGAAAATTTAATCAATAATAAGAATAGTTTACTTTAAGTAATGAAGATTTAGAATTTATATTCATTAACCTTTAAGTTAATTAAGTATGAATAATTAATGATTGATATTAATTAAATTAGTAATTATAAGTTTAAATGTATTAATTAAAGTTTAGAAAAATGAATTAAGAAATTTATATGTAATTAAGAACCACAGATTAGATTTTTATTTAAATTAATGAATTTTAATGGTTAATCAAACTTATAATTAATAATGATTAATATAAGTTAATTATTTTAGAAAAATAATTAAGTAAGTGTTAACGAAGATCATTAACTAGATTATTTTATAATTAATTAATGTGATTGATTTTTTAATAATTAATTAGATTAATTAATTTAATAATAATCATTGTAATAGTTAAATGTAATTATTTATTTGGAAAGTAATTAAGAAATTAATTACTTATTAATTGAGTAAATTGATTTAATTTGAGTTAATTTAATTAATTTGGATTAATCACTTGATAATTTTGGAAGTAAATTACTTAGTGAAGTAATTGATGAAATTTTTGGATGATGGGTAATGTAAGTAATTGGAATATATTACTTGAAGATAATTGAGGGATTAATTAAGTTTGTTTATTTAAGTAATTAATAAAGGGAAGTTAATTAATGTATGAAATTAATCATAGATGATTAATATATGTGATTAGAAGATTAATTTTTTCTTAGTTTAATTAATTAATAAAATAATTGATTAGAGATCATTAATTATTATAATTAATAATGTAATTAGGAAATTGATTAATTTGGTAATAATAAATCAACAAGGTATTTAAATTGTAATAAATCTATGTAAATGTAATTAATTAATGGATTTATTCAAAGATTAATCTCTGTAAATAGATTAAAGGAAACTACTGGAATGTAGCAAAAGTTATTTAAATCAAAGATGATTAATTGGAATACATAAGTAACTGATGATAAGATTAAATTAAGTTAATTAATTTTAATTAATTTAAGAAATCATTTGATGATTTGGTATGTGTAATTACTTAGTGTAATTAATGGAGTATAATTACTTACGAAAGTAATTAGATAATAATTACTTGATGAAATTAATATAAGATGATTTGTAAGTGAAGTAATTTGGGTAATTTCTTTTGTAATTAATCAAAGGATTAATTTATGGGAATAATTAATCATGGCATGATTAATTTGTTAATAAGTAATTAAGGGTAGTTAATTACTAGTTTGTTATTAATCAAGGGTGGTTAATATTTGTGTTTAAATAAAGATTAATCACTTAATGTAATTAATTTAAATAAAGTAATTTAATATAAATTAGAGACCATTAATTAATATAATGATGTAACTAAGAATTGTTAATTAAGGAATAATTAATAAGGAAGTAATTAAATGTTAATTGCTATGAATGATTTAGAATAATTCATTTGAGAAATTAATTAAAGACTAAATTATTTATTGAAATTAGAGAATGATTAATTCATTTGATTTATAATTAATCAATGGTGTATGAGCAGGATTTATGAAATGAGTAATTAATTTAATTTATTTTAAATTAATTAAAGATAGAAGTAATTAATTTAATTCATTTTAAATTAATTATAGATTGTGAATAATAAATCATGATTTTGGATGAGGATATTGATATTTCATTGATTGATTGTGATCTCAGATATGAGATGAGTAATAACCATGTGATATGGATGCTTGGTTTAAGTATGACAATATTAAGTATTTGTTTGGATGATAATATTAATGATCTGTTTATGATGATAATGTGATTATCTATTATTAGCTATGAATTATCTATCTGTGTGTATATAGATAATATTGAATTGAATTGTTTTAACTCTAAAACAACTTGGCCTTAAAAGATACATTTTGGATTTCGATGAGACCGGGATCGGGTTTCCATATTTGGACATCCGAAAACCACATCGATCCAAATTAACGGTAGGTCGTGAATCTAAAGTGAAGATGAAGATTCAAAGTGCAAGGATTATCGTCGTTAACTCTGAGGGTGATTCCAAAACGAGTGTAACAAGATGATGCCTTCGATTTCGTTCGAACCCGGAACGAACTTGTATGGATTGAATGCTTTCAAAACATCGTCAGGCGGACGATGAGCATTCTAAGAGATATGTTCTACAAAGGTAATCGTAGCCTCAAGCCTCATTAACCAGGAATGGCTAAAACAGGGGAGGTGCAGCAAGGTTAGGTGGGTCATGCCCAAGCAGGACGAGATATACCCCTGTCTAGGCGTCCCTTTTTATTCGGCTGTGTGGGCAGTTGGTCTACAGCCAACTGCGGGGTTATCTTGTTCGGGACTGCTCAGTAAGGAATAGTTCTGGCCTTGTGTTGTAGGGGAGCGGGCGTACTCCTGGGTACGTTGATCTAGGCCATGTACTGTGACGGACGATACCCTAGTAGCCCTGCCATTGTACGGAATCAAAAATCCAATACGCGCCATCGGTTTTGATTGTATTACCCACATTTGTGGCTAGTAGCTGGATTTTAATGAATGTAACAATTTCGGCTATTTCCTATTTACTTGAAAACCATAGACCTATTATAATATCACTGGATTTCCTATCCAATGTTTTGTTTAGCGTAAGGTAAAAACTTTTCCATGTTTATGTGTGGGAAGTCTTACGTGATACCTTTCTTTCCAAAGGTTTTTGAAATTTACACAACTTTAACCTTTTACTCACACCATACCCATGTTTGAGCCGGAGTTTAATTTTTTTTTCCTTAAACTCTCGGGTACTCAAATTTTTACGAGTAGCCAAGGGATTCAGGTTGGCTTCGACGAATTCTGGAGGAGCAATGGAGCATGAGGCTTCAGCGTTTATAGATATAGTGTTCCGCTGTGTTTATATCTCTGTGTTGTATTGTGTATTGAGTTGTATAACTAGACAGGTGTCTATAACTGTCTAGTATGTGATGTATTATCTGTATAACTCTGATTGATGTTATATATTATGTAAATACTTATGTGATTAATATAATTTATTCGTTCCGCTGTGAGATTCTGATGTTGTTGTTCTTTCTTCTCTATCTTTTCTATTTTCTCACCCCTTTCTTTCTTTAAGAACGATATGTCTTCCTGGGCGTAGGAAGCCAGGTCATTACAGTGGTATCAGAGCGCTAGGTTGAGTGAATACCTAGGCTCTTGAGCGATTTCTTTCTTGAGAAAGCGTATTTGTAATTTTGATATATATATATATATATATATATATATTCATTTCTATCTATTTGTTGGGTTACCTGTTTGGGTTTTCCAATATAAGTATAAGGGTAGATAGGGTAGTGGTGTGTGTAACACGACTACCAGTGGCTGGAAGTGTATATGACGAGATTGTAGACCTAATACCGTCTCGAGTGAATTTGTGGTGTAAGGATTTCACCAAATCTCTTGAGGAAACCTGTTAAGATTTGGAGTACATTTTTGTAGTACAAGTTTGGATGAGTAGAATTTTGATTTTCTCATTTGAGTAGAAACTAGTGAGGTTATCTTGGTAACTCAAGAAGTAGTAGTTGTGTGTTGAGATGCAGTAGCGATGGATTGTTTCCGAAGAAGTTCTCAAGGATCTTTGGATAAGGATGTGTGTCTGCGTTAGTTTTGAGGCTGAGTTCAGCTGAATGTTGTGTTTGGCTTTTGAGGCCCGAGTTTTTCGATGAATTTTGGATTAAGAAGTTTTTGGCATCTGCAGCAATGTTGCGGCTCAGATTGTTCTGCCGGCACACGAGGAGGTCATCTCTCAGCGGCTCTTTAGAGGTGAAGTTCAGAGGCAGTTTTGTGGATCCATTTCTTCAATGAATTGGCTAGATAAGCTTAAGCTGTTCAGATTGGTAAGGAGAGTACAGTTTTCTTTGGATATTAGCCTGGGTTGATCGCAAAAGTGACTTGCGATAGTTGGGCATTCTCTTGGTTTATCAAAAATCTTTTTCTGGATATCTTTGAAGAGGTCAGCGGGTTGCCCTTGCATCCGGAGTTGAGTTTGGTATCGACTGGATTCCAGAAATGGTACCGATGTTTCAGCCTAGTAGTAGAATGGTTTCTAGAGAGAGGATTTCGTAAAGCAGCTCAGGTTTTGGAGGTATTTCTGAGTTTTATTTTGGATCTTTTGAACCATATTTTTGTAATGTGTTGTCTAGTTTATGTTTGAGTGCATCATCATCATTTTCATCTACCCCAGATCAGAGTTGTGCAGCGAAAGCAGGTGGGAGTGCATCTGCTTTTCTTTTCTGGAAAGGAGAGGTTGTTTTCTACTGATGATAGAGGTTGAGTTCTTGATTTTGGTTAGTCTTGATAAGATCATTCTATTGAATTGTTTTAGTCCAGATTGTTTTAGGAGTCATCAGCAAAGGTTGAGCTGATTAGTAGGGATGAAGGCAGCTCTGGGTCATCAGAAGAATTTGGTGGATAAGAGACGGAGGGATTTGGATTTTGAAGTCGGAGATTTGATTTTGAATGAATTTTCTTTGATTCAAAGGAGCTATATAATTTGGTAAGTCTGGGAAGCTAGCTCCGAGGTGTTTTGGTTTTTCTTTATGTTTTGGTAAGGTTAGATGTTTGATCTTCGGGTGTGAATTGACAGTTTGGATGGTTGGGATTCATTGTGTTTCACGTATCTTGGAGGGAATACGTGTATAATCCATCTCTGGTTTTGGAACCAACAGTTCGGAGAGATTTGGTTGTTGAGTTAGACTCGTATGTAGTCTAATATCTATGTAGTTTTGTAGATCTTGATGAGTAGGAGCTCTGTAACTTAGTAGTATAGACAGTTTGGATTCTATAAAATTAAGTATTCCGTTATTATACTTGGAAAACTTTAGGAAACTCTATCCAGAATTTTTTCTGGGTGGTTAGCTTTGTTGATTCAGTGGATTAGTTATGGTTGCTGTTAGCATATGATTGATATATAAGTGTGATTTAAAATTAAAACCTTAAATAGATTACTAAATTACCTTTGCTTTTAAATTTCGGGGACGAAATTCTTTTAAGGGGGGAGGAATATGACAACCCGGAAAAATTTGAGCAATATCAATTTAATAACCTGCATTAAAAATTAAATTGATTTGATATATCTTTGTTAATAGGATCTGAATTGATACTTTTCCTTTAATAAATATCTAATTGGTAAATTTTATCTGTTAAAAGTTAATTGATTGTTTCTATTTATATATGTATATATTTGTAAATAGGGAGGCTTTGTTTTACAATTTAACTAATAAATTATGTTTTCAAGTTCTAATATACATTTTAGTGGATTGGGAATTATGTTTTATTTAATATAAGTTTTCAAAGCTATTAAATAAATAAATATGTGGTTTTAAATACATAAGATAAATGTTAAAATAGTTTAAAGACTTGTTCTAGCTTAAGTTAAAATTTAAATGTCTTAACAAAAAAAAAATTGTTCTATTTTCTTTTTCAGTATAGCTTGAAAAATATGATTTAAAATATATATAGGATTTAAATAAAATTTTGTCAAATGATACATTAGTATATATAGTAAAATAAATGATTTATAATAGAGAGATAGTTTCTTTTATAAATCATTTCAAATTGATAGATGTGTTCTTTGTTTTTTTATAATATAAACAAATATGTAAGCTAGAGTATAAAATAAAAATAAGATAGATTGTAAAATATAAAGTCTCATACATTAATTCAAAAAACATGTTAAAATATCATTCATTTAATTTTCAAAGTAAAATATTGAACAAAAGAGTACATTCCAATATCAAACAAGCAACATATATTACAAAGCATGAAGACTTGCATAGGATAAGTATATGTAAACAAAAGAATCTTCAAGTTTGTAAACTGACTAAACAAAACAAGTATACCAGATTGTACAAAGGCAACAAATAAAATCTAGAGACAAAATTAAATGTGTGCAGGCTGAGAAAAATAAAAAGATAAAAAAATAAATATATGTGAATGCTTGCTAAGGAAGACAACATTATGTATTCTTTGAACAAACAAAAGCAATTAATGTTAATCTTTCTAGCACACAATACATTTCATATCAGCCTCCACCCTAAAAATATCTTTGGTTTAAATCAGTACAAACATAGATTTTATATGATGTATTGTACAAAGTATTATCACAGTTGTATGAAACATAATAATGTACCCTATCTACAATTCCTGACTATATATCTCTGTTTCTCATTTCAATTCATAAAACCAAAACTAAGAATCTGAAGTAAAACCACTTCAAACTCAAACAAAAACTTCAGTTTAAAGAACAATCAAGATTCGATTCAACCTGAGAATCAAAGGGGAGTTCAACCTGATAACTTTCAAGCCTGTTGCAAAGCAAACTAGGCTTTGTTCCTTCACATTTCAGGTGAGTAACTTTTAAAAAGCTAATCAACGAATCTGTTGTGTATATGCCTGGGAATAGTATGTGTATATATCTATATATATTGGATCCTTTGTCTATGCTTGTAAGATGTGTAATGTTACAGGCTGTTGTTTTAAATTTTATCTGTTTTCAATTCAAAACTCAAACTGTTTGATTCAAAAATCATTTACTCCTTTTCTGATTGATGATTGAACTTAAGATTCGAATGAAAGATGTTTGCATCATTATAAACTAAGTTTTAAATTTTAGTTAAGATTAAAACAACTTAAAAAATTTCTCAGGAAACCCAAATTTCTGAACAAAATCAAGATTGACCAAATTTCGAACTTCATCGATCATTGATTCAGGTATCTGACTAGAATCCATACTGGAAACGATGATTTTTAAGGTAGGTTTGAATATTTTTCGTGGCGTGGTTTGGTAGAAGTTAGAAGTTGATCGGAGTGGGTATTTTGATCGAATTCTGGCGTTATGATGATCTAGGGAGGTCGAGTTGGCTTGTGGGGATAGAGGGGCCTACGGTGGTCCCAGGAAAAATACCGCGATGGTCGGCCGATGACCATGGTGGTGGTGGGAGGCGTTCGAATTCTGGTGACCTAGTTTTGAGGTGCCGTGGGTTTTTCGTTCGTACGACGTCACCGTTCGATCGAGTGTCAAGTGCTACTGGGGTTTGGTAGGGGAGTTGTTGACGTAGCGGTGACCAGAATTTCGGGGGTTCAGGTGGACGATGTTGTGAGGTCGGCGAAGTTTCATGCTTGGGGTGAGGAGTACTGTGGTGGTTCCAGGTTTCATAGCCGTGCTCGTTTTCGTTTTCGAGGAGAGAAAGGGGTGCTGACGATCTGGACTTGGTATGTGAGGCTTGGTCGACTTGCTCGGCGATGCGATGATGACCGGAGCCGATCATTGACGGTGGGCACGTGCACCGTGCACATTGCTTGGGTCTATGCTTTTTTTGGTCTGAGTGAAGTTTTTCCAAGTGCGAACTCGGGTGGTTACTCGGGGCAGTAAGATGTTGAACTCGAAGTAAATGAGGGGGGCTCGGGTTGAATTTTGTTCAAGGTTTTAACCTGTACCCAGTTAACAGTTTTAAATTTTTTGTTTTAAATTAAAAACAAAGTTAAACCAAGTTCTAAATCAAAGATAAAAAACGAATTCAAGTTAGTTTTGAAACAGAGTTGGGAATAATAAAATTTTATAATTTAAATTATTTTAACAACTTAAAAGTGTTTAATACTTAAGTGTATTTAAAAAGAGTTGAATTAAAAAATGAAATTTAAATTGTTAAGGATAGATTTAAACAAAACCAGAACTTAAATTTGAAATTCTGGATGTGGAAATAAAATAAAGTTTTATAATTTAAATTAATTTAAATAAGTTTTAAGTGTTAAAATATGCTTTTAAACATGTGAGTTTAAAGGGTTTTGAAAAAATTAGTTTCAAACTTTATTAAGGATAAACTGGAATTTATTTAGGAAGTAATTTGAAATAAATGTTTTTAAACATATTGGAAGTGAAAATTTAATCAATAATAAGAATAGTTTACTTTAAGTAATGAAGATTTAGAATTTATATTCATTAACCTTTAAGTTAATTAAGTATGAATAATTAATGATTGATATTAATTAAATTACTAATTATAAGTTTAAATGTATTAATTAAAGTTTAAAAAAATGAATTAAGAAATTAATATGTATTTAAGAACCATCGATTAGATTTTTATTTAAATTAATGAATTTTAATGGTTAATCAAACTTATAATTAATAATGATTAATATAAGTTAATTATTTTAGAAAAATAATTAAGTGAGTGTTAATGAAGATCATTAACTAGATTATTTTATAATTAATTAATGTGATTGATTTTTTAATAATTAATTAGATTAATTAATTTAATAATAATCATTGTAATGGTTAAATGTAATTATTTATTTGGAAAGTAATTAAGAAATTAATTACTTATTAATTGAGTAAATTGATTTAATTTGAGTTAATTAATTTAGTTTAATTAATTTGGACTAATCACTTGATAATTTTGGAAGTAAATTACTTAGTGAAGTAATTGATGAAATTTTTGGATGATGGGTAATGGAAATAATTAGAATATATCACTTGAAGATAATTGAGGGATTAATTAAGTTTGTTTATTTAAGAGTAATTAATAAAGGGAAGTTAATTACTGTATGAAATTAATCAGAGATGATTAATATATGTGATTAGAAGATTAAGTTTTCTTAGTTTAATTAATTAATAAAATAATTGATTAGAGATCATTATTTATTATAATTAATGATGTAATTAGGGAATTGATTAATTTGGTAATAATAAATCAACAAGGTAATTAAATTGTAATAAATCTATGTAAATGTGATTAATTAATGGATTTGTTCAAAGATTAATCTCTATAAATAAATTAAAGGAAACTACTGGAATGTAGCAAAAGTTATTTAAATCAAAGATGATTAATTGGAATACATAAGTAACTGATGATAAGATTAAATTAAGTTAATTAATTTTAATTAATTTAAGAAATCATTTGATGATTTGGTATGTGTAAATACTTAGTGTAATTAATGGAGTATAATTACTTAGGAAAGTAATTAGATAATAATTACTTGATGAAATTAATATAAGATGATTTGTAAGTGAAGTAATTTGGGTAATTTCTTTTGTATTAATCAACGGATTAATTTATGGGAATAATTAATCATGGGATGATTAATTTGTTAATAAGTAATTAAGGGTAGTTAATTACTGGTTTGTTATTAATCAAGGGTCATTGATAATTATGTTTAAATAAATATTAATCACTAGATGTAACTAATTTAATAAAGTAATTTAATATAAATTAGAGATCATTAATTAATATAATGATGTAACTAAGAATTGTTAATTAAGGAATAATTAACAAGGAAGTAATTAAATGTTAATTGCTATAAATGATTTAGAATAATTCATGTGAGAAATTAATTAAAGACTAAATTATTTATTGAAATTAGATAATGATTAATTCATTTGATTTATAATTAATCAATGGTGTATGAGCAGGATTTATGGAATGAGTAATTAATTAGTTTATTTTAAATTAATTAAAGATATAAGTAATTAATTTAATTCATTTTAAATTAATTATAGATTGTGAATAATAAATCATGCTTTTGGATGAGGATATTGATATTTCATTGATTGATTGTGATCTCAGATATGAGATGAGTAATAACTATGTGATATGGATGCTTGGTTTAAGTATGACAATATTAAGTATTTGTTTGGATGATAATATTAATGATCTGTTTATGATGATAATGTGATTATCTATTATGAGCTATGAATTATCTATCTGTATGTATATAGATAATATTGCATTGAATTGTTTTAACTCTAAAACAACTTGGCCTTAAAAGATACGTTTTGGATTTCGATGAGACCGGGATCAGATTTCCATATTTGGACATCCAAAAACCACATCGATCCAAATTAAAGATAGGTCGTGAATCTGAAGTGAAGATGAAGATTTAGAGTGCAAGGATTATCGTCGTTAACTCTAAGGGTGATTCCAAAACGAGTGTAATGAGATGATGCCTTCGGTTTCGTTCGAACCCGGAACGAACTTGTATGGATTGAATGCTTTCAGAACATCGTCAGGCGGACGATGAGCATTCTAAGAGATATGTTCTATAAAGGTAGTCATAGCCTCAAGCCTCATCAACCGGGAATGGCTAAAACAAGAAAGGTGCAGCAAGGTTAGGTGGGTCATGCCCAAGCAGGACGAGATATACCCCTGTCTAGATGTCCCTTTTTATTCGGCTGTGTGGGCAGTTGGTCTGCAGCCAACTGCGGGGTTATCTTGTCCGGGACTGTTCAGTAAGGAACGGTTCCGGCGTTGTGTTGCAGGGGAGCGGGCGTACTCCTCGGTACGTTGATCTTGGCCACGTACTGTGATAAGAGGTACCCCAGTAGCCCTGCCATTGTATGGAATCCAAAATCCAATAAGTGCCATCGGTTTTGATTATATTACCCACTTTTGTGGCTAGTAGATGGAATTTAATGAATGTAACAATTTCGACTATTTTCTATTTACTTGAAAACCCTAGACCTATTATAATATCA
Source organism: Allium cepa (assembly GCA_030765085.1). Classification (NCBI taxonomy): domain Eukaryota; kingdom Viridiplantae; phylum Streptophyta; class Magnoliopsida; order Asparagales; family Amaryllidaceae; genus Allium; species Allium cepa. The sequence continues at coordinate 991,177,679 of CM060945.1, read as the reverse complement.
CTGGATTTCCTATCCAATGTTTTCGTTAGCGTAAGGTAAAAACTTTTCCATGTTTATGTGTAGGAAGTCTTACATGATACCTTTCATTTCAAAGGTTTTTGAAAATTACACAACTTTAACCTGTTACTCACACCAGACCCATGTCTGATCCGGAGTTTATTTTCTGTTTTCCTTAAACTCTCGGATACTCAAATTTTTACGAGTAGCCAAGGGATTCAGGTTGGCTTCGACGAATTCTAGAGGAGCAATGGAGCAGGAGGCTTCAGCATTTATAGATATAGTGTTCCGCTGTGTTGGTATCTCTGTGTTGTATTGTGTATTGAGTTGTATGACTAGACAGGTGTCTATAACATTCTAGTATGTGATGTATTATCTGTATAACTCTGATTGATGTTATATATTATGTAAATACTTATGTGATTAATATAATTTATTCGTTCCGCTGTGAGATTTTGATGTTGTTGTTCTTTCTTCTCTATATTTTCTATTTTCTCACCCCTTTCTTTCTTTAAGAACGATGCGTCTTCCTGGGCGTAGGAAGCCGGGTCGTTACAATATGCTTGTACTATTATCTCTGAAATTCAAATTTTTATATTAGTTATGAACTTTTTAATACAACAGATGCAAATTGATACTAATATTACATTTTAGTTTCAACAGGCTTGACTGTGAGATATTTGTAATGATATTCATTATTTCACTGAACAAAAGCAGGATACCAATAAAAATTGAAAAGAAATAAATATTATCAACAAGAGCAAGGATTGTACATACAATATTAATAGATGATGAACACTGCTGGAGTCTGTCTAAATACATGTCAAGCCTAGAAGAACAAAGAAAAAAAAGAACTAAATTCACATTGCGTTATTTCATAATTAAATTTGGTACCTGTTCTGTTGAAATGTGTACTTGTGAAGTAATGATGTTCTGTTGAAATGTGTACTTGTGAAGTAATGATGTTATGTTGCAATTTCATACTTATGAAGTAATGTTGTTCTGTTATTAAAACAATGCTGCTTTTACTTGCAAAAACAATACTGATCTCCTGGAATGATATGCTGTGGTTGATGTTCTTTTCTTTTCCTGTTGTTTATATTATAACAAGATTAACTAGTGTATGTTCTATCATCCAACTATGGATCCCACATAATATTATCAGTTTTATGATGCAACTATCAGTTATATAATGATATTATCAAATTTCATATAATATTTCAATACAAAACAGTAACTGGGCAACAGTTCTTATGACTGATGGTATCAGTTTTGTTAAAACTTACACTCTATATACTTTATGAAACAACAATTAGTGCAGGTCTTAGGTTTTGCAAACACCAGATATCATTCTAATGATTTAGTAGTACTGATGTCAATTCTAGCACGTATTATAATACATGAAACTGATAATAGCAACAAACCAAAAATGATAATAAAGCCATTTATATCCAATCAACCAAACATTATCTCCAACCAAGCTAACTGATACTGAAATTGTAAAAAATGATACCAAAACTAAAAAAAATTGATACATGTAAAAACTTATAAAAACTGCTACTGCAAAAAATGATGCTGTAAAAATGATACTGGTACCAAAACTTGTAAAAACAAACAACAGAACTGATGCTGCAAAAACAAATAACTGATACTATCATCTGTACTAAAATAGCTGAAATTAAAATCAATTTAATTATATGCTATACTAAATACAAATTAATAATAAAAGGTTCAATTATTATAGACCACTGAAACAAGTCTCACATACACTTATTACTCTAAACAAATTAAAAATGTAAAATCAAATCAAATCCTCTTTGAAGCTTGACAATTCAGTTTATTATGACCAAATTGCTAGCACTCGCCATATCTGTTTTGCTTATTAAAAATATGAAAATCCTCCTTTGCGCTTCATTGATGGTCTGTTAGCGCCATGTTTCTCCTTTGGTGGCTTGATAACATCTTAAATGCTACCATCAATAATATACCTATCATAATTTGGAATAGGATTTATAGCATTGGCATAAGGACATCGATAAGCATCAACAATGAAATAATTCTCGACAAAATCATATACAGACAACCTAGACTTGTTCATACACTTTATAACAAAAGCACAAGGAAATCCCGTAATTTTCCATTGGTTGCAACTACAAACCCGCTCCTTCAAATCAACATAATGAGAGTTTGGAGATTTCACTTCAAAAGAAAATTTAGAAGATTTATATACAACCCATCCAAATCCTTCTTCAATCAATTCATCAAAACGTAACTCCACAGAAGGACAAAGACTTATTCTCCACAAACAACATTCTTCTCTTCTTCTAGCCATTTTTTCCGTAATCTTAACACGAATACCATCTAAACACAAAGTAATAGGCAATGCTCGTTCATTCAAAATCCAAATGTTAAAACTTTCTGCAACATTGGAACTATATTCACCATAACATTTCCCTCGAAAAAATAAATCCACCCACTTATCAAATGGCTTATCCTTTAAAAAATTCACCAGCAACACCACCAATTTGACAAAACTCAGAATATGCTCCTTCAAATTCATATAGATTAGAAGCTCTAGAACACATTTTAAATAGATCAACAATAGACACATTTGTATTTTTGGCTTTCACTGCCGAAAGAAGATTTTGTTCCATATGCAAATAGCAATAACTGTGATAATCTAAAGGAAAAACATCACGAACACCTGAAAGCAAACCTTGGTGGCGATCTGACATAAAAACTAAAGTACGCTCTTCTTGAAGCATTCGTTTTAAATGGTTGTTAACTCCTATGCTCAGTGGCTCAATAGGAAGACGACTTAAGGTGGCCAGCGACTCAATAGGCAAACGACTTGAGAGTATAACGGCTTAGCGACTTAACTGATAGCACGACCTAGCGACCTACAGGAAGCCACGACTTAACGACTTAAGAAGTGGAACGACCTAACGACCTAAAAGTGGGACGACCTAGCGACCTAACTGATGAAGCGGGGTAATGACCTAAAGGGTTAAAGGAGTTAGCGACCTAGAAGGATAAAAGGACTTACGACCTAACTGCTTAACGACTCAAGAGACTGCCGACCTAACGACTTAAGAGATTGCCGACCTAACGACTCAAGAGACTGCCGACCTAACGACTTAAGAGACTACCAACCTAACGACTCAAGACAGGAAAAGCTCAAAACAACTTCACTTAAGCCACGACCGACTTGCGACCTATGTTAGGTCGCTCGCGACCTAAGCAAACAAAGGGAAATCCAATATAGCGTTACTTGAACCAGGGCATGTTAACTCGTTCACGACTTAGGACTTGTACTTAGAAGAACATGCTTATCCCAGTTAAGCCGTGAGCCGTGCTTAAGAGATAGAACACGACTTACGACTTGTCTTGGGTCGGTCATGATCCACGACTTACTTTAGGTCGGTCACTACTTACAACTTGACATGGAAGTTCCTCTATAAATACGGCACTATCTCCAACATGAGAGGGACTTTTCGATCATTTTCTTCAAAGTATCGAGACTCTGCCATCTTAAAACCAAGCCTTACTCCAACACTTGAAACTGGAAAGAAGCTTCAATCAACTTCAAATAGGGATTCAACACATTCAACCATGAATTCGGAGAATTCTCTTGCATCGAAGTTTTTCTAGCTACTTGTCTTTTGAAGTGAATTGTAATTGAAGGAAATTGTAAAGGATTGTAATCATATTAGCAATAAAGAAGGATTGAAGTAGACGTAGGCTTGATCATAAGCCGAACCACTATAAAATCTGTGTCTCTTACTTCTTTTTCAGTGGATTACTGCTTTTTCTGTTTCCCGTGTTAACGGGTGGTGCTTTCATTCAATCTCTATTTGCATCGGGGTGTTAGCGTCTGACTTTTTACGTTAACATTTTTTGGTGCTTTCACTGAGAAATCAACTCAGGATACTGTCATCATAGCTTCACAGAAATTTGTAGAAAGGATCTCTCAAAAAATCAGGAGTTTATCAGAAATAATAGCCCCCGGAAGAAAACGCAAGTCTTTAGATCCGACGATGTTCGCGAGACTACTGCCACTTCTCCTCCTTTAAGTCAAACAACTCCAACCGTTGGAGTTACACGGGCAGAGCTAGATGCCGTGGTATCTGGGCTACATCGACAAATGGAAGCTCAGAATAACCTAATGATGGAAAGGTTGAATGCTTTATTTGAGGTAAACCGCCAACCGGCAGCTAAGGAGGGAAACCTTGCCGATGAAGTGCAGAATGTGGAAGGAAGGAATATCCCTCAAAGGTCAGCCGACCCAGTGGAAAGGACACCTCCCCAAGCTGGAGGATCGGGGCCGTAACCAACCCTCCATGAACGATTGTCAAGACAGAATTAAGAGAGAATGGCTGATGTTTGTCCCGTTGAGCCTCAAAATGATGAAGAGTATTTCTCAGGCATGGTTCGCAAGATTATGAAGGAAAGTATGCAGAGAGACGAAGATGAGAAAGAGTGGAGTTTCGCTCCGAGCAAAACTCCATTCACTGAAAAGATCTTGAAAGCAGAATTCCCAAGGAAGTTTGCCCCTCCAACTATTCCAGCTTACAAGGGAACGAGCGATCCTAATGAGTTTCTGTATAAGTATGATTGGCACATGACGGGTGCCAGAGCCTCCAATGAAATCAAATGCCAGTATTTTCCAGTATACCTGGAAGGAGTTGCTTTACTTTGGTTCACAAAGTTGCCGGTCCGATCGATAGACCAATTTTCTGATTTGACCCGGAAGTTCAAGGAACAGTTTCGATTATATGCGTCAAAGGCGAAGGATGTAATGTCGTTATCCAGCTTGGAGCAGAATCCTGGAGAATCCATTAGAGCTTTCCTGAATCGCTTCAATATAGCTCTGGCTGAAGTGGACAATGCGGAGCCGAGAATGATTTTGACGTACCTGATGAAGGCTATTGATAAGACAAGTGAGTTCGGGAGATGGTTGAAAATGAAGGAACCAAATTCACTTGACAAGTTTTATAAGAAAGCCGATGAATTCATACGTCTGGAAAGCCTCCAAGCACCGGCTAAGGTGGTATCGACAGGGGCTGGAAATAGTAATGCTGCTCCGAATAAGAAGGAATTTGGCAATCAGAAGAGGGGGAACGATGCCCAGAAGAAGCAACGAGATGCAAAGAAAGTACGTCCCTTCAACTTTACCCCTCTGACCGATACCCCGGAAAACATCTACTTTGCAAACAAAGACGCGGTCGAATTCCCCACACCAGCTAAGAAAAGAGTTAATGGAAGAGCTGAGAAGAATGGAAGGTTTTGCCGGTTCCATAACCAACCCGGGCATGATACTAACGAGTGCCGTCACTTAAAGGAGGTAATTGAGGAACTATTGACGCAAAACAAGCTCCAACAATATGTAAGAAGGAACAAGAATGGCCCAACCTCGTCAACTCAAGGACAACAGGTTCCTGTTCATTGTCCTGGCTCAAGTGAGAAGGCGGCAGCTCATGAATCAGAGAGGCCTGTTATAAATGTGGTTACAGGTGGCCCTCACCCAGCGGGCAGAAGTTGGGGCAAGATGGAAAGATACGCCCGTGCTTTGAAGTATGCACCGGCAAATGAAAGTGTTCTTGTGTTAGAAGATGCTGCGCCCCTGAAGCAGTAGAAAACCTTTAATGATGACATTATATTCAGTACTAGGGATTCGATGGGTATTGAAGCTCCTACCATTGATCCTTTGGTCATCTCCGCTGGCATTAGGCCAACTACTGTTAAAAGAGTTCTGGTTGATTGTGGAGCTTCATGCAACATTCTCTTCAAGAAGACTTTTAATCAGATGAAGATTCCAATGGCTGACGTTCAAGCTTCGTCACTAAAGATTGTTGGCTTTACTGGGGAGCCGAAACAGCCAATTGGGACTATTGATTTGTTTGTAGAGCTTGGAAAGGGGCAGAGAAAAGTCGCTCGAAAACAGACCTTTGTTATTGTTGAAGAATTTTCTGCCTACAATGCCTTCTTAGGCCGACCAACTCTGGCAGCATTTAAAGCTATTCTTTCCCCGTGGTGTCTGACCATAAAATTCCCCACAGATAATGGAGTCGGTGTGGTGAAAGGGGGTCAGAATGCTGGACAAGAATGTTATCTTACAGAGTTGCGTGAATCGACGAAGAGAGAAATGGAAAAAATGCGGCAGCCCCAGTCCGCATCAAAGAATCAACCTTGTAGCAATTACAGGGTGGACCCTGCATAGGCGAACATAGCGGTGCTCGAAGAGAGATGGATCCAAGAAAAGCCAGTGCAGGGGAAAATAGAGTGGTACCAGTTGAAGTGACAGTGCCGGTACCTGTTGACCCTAAAGACCCGAACAAAGTATTGAATGTGGGTTCGCAGCTTAATGCAATGGTTCAAAATGTTTTGGTATCATTTCTGAAAGCAAATCTGGATGTATTCGCTTGGACTCTTGCCGATATGTGTGGAATATCTCCAGAAATTACAGTGCATACCTTGAATATTGATCCAAAGTTTACACCTGTGAGGTAGAAAGGAAGAACCCAGGGTCCTGAAAGGTTAGCAGCATTGAAAGAAGAGGTTAATCGGCTCACGGAGAATGGTTTTATCAGGTAATCTACTTATCCGAATTGGGTCTCAAATCCTATACTGGTTAAAAAAGCTAATGGAAAATGGAGAGTGTGCATTGACTTTTCAGATCTAAACAAAGCCTGCCCCAAAGACTGCTTCCCGTTACCCAGGATTGACCAGTTGGTGGATGGAACGGCGGGGCATGAATTGTTATCTTTTATGGATGCCTATTCCAGATATAACCAGATCATGATGCATGAGCCAGATCAGGAGGACACGAGCTTTATCACCGATGTTGGTCTCTACTGCTACAGAGTCATGCCTTTCGGACTTAAGAATGCAGGGGCAACTTACCAAAGACTTGTGAATGCCATGTTTAAACCACAGATTGGCAAGACTATGGAAGTTTATGTCGGTGATATGCTGGTAAAGTCAAAGAAAGCAGTGGACCACATGGATCACTTGGCAGAGATGTTCTCAATCCTCCGAAAGTACGGTATGAAGCTGAACCCTTTGAAGTGTTCATTTGGAGTAGAATTTGGAAAGTTTCTGGGTTTCATTGTGAGTGCAAGGGGCATTGAAGCTAATCCTGCTCAGATAACTGCCTTAAGAGAAGTCAAAGCTCCTGGAACGAAGAAGGAATTGCAAAGTCTCAATGGAAAAGTTGCTGCCTTGAGTCGGTTCATTTCCAAAGCTACTAATAAATGCATTCCATTCTTCGACGCTCTAAAGAAAGGAAGAAAAAACTTTGACTGGACTCCTGAATGCCAGAAAGCTTTCGATGAGCTGATTCGTCACATGGAAATGCCTCTTATACTTTCTAAGCCTGACAATGGTGAATATCTGTTTGTATATTTGGCAATCTCGTCTCATGCCCTCAACGCAGCTTTGGTACGGGAGGATGCAAAAATTCAGCGTCCGGTCTACTACATCAGCAAGAGATTCACTGGGGCAGAATTGAACTATTCAAAGTTGGAAAAGCTCACCTATTGTCTATTGATTTCATCAAGAAAACTGAGACCATATTTCCAAGCTCATCCCATCAAGGTCCTCACCGATCAGCCTTTGAAGCAAGTCATGTTCCGTCCTGAGACTTCGGGTCGCCTTTTGAAATGAAATATTGAACTCAGCCAATATGACATCACTTATCATCCCCTAAGAGCAATCAATGGACAAGCTTTGGCAGACAAAGGCGATAGTGAGGATGTGGTGATCGATAATCCTTCAATCCGGTAGAAATTGTATGTTGATGGCGCAAGAAACGATTACTGTTCTGGGGCCGAGGTTGTACTTGAAACCCCTGAAGGACGGTCACTGTGTTATGCTTTAAGATTGGAATTCCCTTCGACAAACAATGAAGCAGAGTATGAAGCTCTTGTTGCCGGTTTAAGAATTGCTAAAGCACTGAACATCAAGGCATTACAGATCTTCAGTGATTCACAGCTTATCGTGTGTCAAGTCAAGAAAGAGTTTCAAGCCAAAGAGGGGAACCTACCCATATATTTGTCCAAGGCCTGGGAGCTTCTTGATGATTTCAACCATTACACAATAAGCCATATTCCCCGGGAAGAGAATATGAAGGAAGATTCCCTCGCAAAATATGGAAGCACCAGTGAAGCTCAATTATTGGGATTAGTTCCTGTAGAAGTCCTGTCAACTCCAAGCATTGATGAAATGGATATTGACTGGATCATGACTGTATCACAGGAGCGTGAATCATGGATGACTCCGATATTGAAATACCTGCGCGACGGCTCTCTACCAGAGAACCCAAGAGAACGGCAGAAGTTGTTAAGAAAAGCGTCCAGATTTGTAATTCAGGATGGCCGATTGTATAGGCGGGGATTCTCAATGTCATTACTCCGATATGTGACCAAGGAAGAAGCAGAAACAATTCTAACTGAGGTACATGGAGGAGAGTGTGGAGACCATTCAGGAGGTCAAACTTTAGCAAAGAAAATTCTCCGTTATGGATATTTTTGGTCGGATATTAATCGTGATGCCGCGAGTTACACCCGAAAATGTGACCGATGCCAGAGATTTGCAAAAATCCCAAGAGCACCTTCCACTGAGATAACACAGATGGTCAGTCCGTGGCCATTTGCTATTTGGGGAATGGATCTCATCGGGCCTTTGCCAACTGCAAAATCCGGAATCAGATATGCTATTGTTGCTGTGGATTATTTTATGGGCTGAATCTGAACCTTTAGCTACTATTACCTCTAAGAAAATGATAAACTTTGTAACTAAGAATATCATTTGCAGGTATGGAGTGCCTCAAAAGATAATCACGGACAATGGAACCCAATTTGTAAGTGAAGAGTTCCAAGATTTTTGCAAAAAGTTCAAGATCCAGAAAAGTTTCTCAGCAGTGGCTCATCCGTAGGCAAACGGGCAAGTGGAACCAGTAAACAAAATAATCAAATCAACCATCAAAAAACAGCTGGAAAAAGCAAAAGGTGGTTGGGTCGATAAACTTCCGTTAGCACTATAGGCATATAGAACAACGCATAAAACTGCAATGGGGCACACTCCATTTTCATTGGCATATGGATCAGAGGCAATGATTCCGGTAGAAATAGAGGTCCCTTCACATAGAAGAATCCATTTCAATGAAGCCGAAAATGAAAAGCTGCAACTTGAAGCCCTTGACTTCCTTGATGAGAAAAGGGAAGAAACTGAACTCGGAACTGTAGCTCACCAGCAAAGAATAGCCAGGCACTTCAATTCCAAAGTTCGCCGGCGCAGCTTTGAAGTGGGGGATCTAATCTTAAAAAGAATTATGACACCTACAGGCATGCTTGGACCAAACTGGGAAGGGTCGTATGTTATAGGCCAAAAACTTCTTGATGGCACATTCAAACTTGTAACTGTCGAAGGAGACCCAATTCCAAGAGCTTGGAACAGCAATCATTTGCGCCCATATTTTACTTAAAGGGTTTAATGAAATATTGTAAAAGAATGATGAATGTATGTTTCTTGTAATGAAAGCCGTTGTAAAGTCAGTGCAAGTGAATAATAAGAGCTATAAAGTGGATGTAGGCCCAGTTCTTGGCCGAACCACTATAAATCTTGTGTTCTTTACAATTATAGACTGCTTTGTTTTATTTCGACATATAAAATACGTTAATTGTGTTACTAAAATGTCGATTTAATAATGCAGGCCATAAAAACAAAGCTTACCCATCACAAGACCAAGCGATCTCCGACATCATCCAGCAAGCAAACACTAAAACATTCAAAATTTCCATACTCAAATCTTACGAAAGAAGTGCTTCGAACAAAAGTTAGCGATGTGGCTGGAAGTGGACCATTTCTAACTAACTGCGAATGTTTGTACAAACGAGCATCCAGTTAAATAGCCTGTGTCTACCACCACCAACTCGCTTAACTATGAAGTATATTTCTTTGGATAAGAAAAATTGTTGGCAACTAAAAGGGGATGATATTTGAAAAAGATAACGGGGATCGCCGACATGAATAGATGGCAAAGAGACATGGGCGAGCAAGCACCAAACAGCAAAAGACCTCTTCGGAGGCACAAGCCCTCTTCGGAGGATAAAGACCTCAAACGGGGCATGCCAGAAGATTTTCTCAACAAAAAAGATTGGTATGGAATGACCGGGAGCACCTTCCCGACTGGAAGGCAAGGCACTTGTTTACTAGCTGAGACAGTTTGCGCAGACAAGCGTCCAAGTAACTTGCGTCCGCCCCGTGAATCCATACGATGATCGGAGGCACCTTCCCAAGTGGAAGGCAAGGCGCTTGTTCACTAGTTGAGACAATCTGCGTAAATAAGCGTCCTAGTAACTTGTGTCCGTCCCGTGAATCAGGCCAACCATGAGGAAGAAACTTCCGGGTAGTCTCGGAGGCACGCATTCCACCGAGATCTGAAATAAAACTTCACAAGTGCTGGAATGTGAAAAGCCCTCTTCGGAGGCCCATTTCACCATAGTTTAAATGCTAAAAGACCTCGAGCGGGCCTCGCCATAAAAAGAGAGTTCTTTCTCGACATAAAGTTGCGGACTGATCGGTGGCATGGCCCCGTGAATCCATCCAACTAAGAGAAAGAAGCTCCAAACTTCCAGGCAAAAGCCCTACTCAGAGGCACATATTTCACCATGATCTGAAATAAAACTTTACACGAGTCGAAATGTGAAAAGCCCTCTTCGGAGGCCCGCTTCCCAGCGAACAGGGAAAAGATAAAAGCCTTTCCCAAGAGGCAGAAACAGAAAGACCTCTTCCCAGAGGCACAATCAAACAAAAAGCCCTCTTCCCAGAGGCACAATCAAACGAAAAGCCCCCTTACCGGAGGCACAAGCAAGTCGAAGCCCACTTTACCACGAAAGAAAATTCACTCACCAAAACAAAATTGATTTTCTTCAAAAAAAAACTCCTCCAGAATGAGGTACATCCTACTAAATACGAAAAATATTTCCTTGAAATGGAAATATTATCCTATAAAGTACGGATGCAAACCTCCTTCAAACGGAGAAGTTGTTCTCTAAAGAAAGAGTACAAGTCTTCTCGAAATAGAGGAATTGTTCTCTAAAAACTTTGCCAATGTGAAAGAGATTGCAATAAACTATGGTATGGGGGCAGCACATAATAGGTACAAGAATGGAAACAATGCTCAAACAACATACCATAAGCTCATTGCAATATCAAACAAAGGAAACAAGAAACTTGTATAAAGATAAAGAGTAAATGTATTCTCAAATACAGACAGAAGTTTGTATAGGTAAAAGGAACATTTTATTTAACACTACGAAACAGGTTTCAGGATAAAGAAAAGCGAGGACTGGTACCTGCACAATCTCCAGTCGACACAAACTTGTATACATGCAAAAAAGCAAAAAGTAAAGCAAATTAGGGAAAGAGGGGCTCATCACTTCTTTCTCCCACCACCTTTAGAGCCTTCACCTGGTCTAATAGGCAATTTTTCAGGCCGACTTGGGAGAGTTGGGGGAGAAGGAGAGAGAGCTAGTGCTGGATCAACTTCCGTTTCCTTTTCAGTAACAGAAATGCTTCTCCCTTTCTTCTTTGAAGTTGTACGCTTCCTCCTCCTCCTTGAAGAAGACTCACTCCTTGAAGAAGTTCTCGCTAAAGAAGAAAAGCAAAAAATATTAGTATCTCCCGCGAAGAGAGGAGATAACGGCTCATCGAGTCTTGAGTAATAAGCAACAAGTTCATCAAGCTCGGCCGAAGCAAATGAGTAATTCGCTTGACCTGGTTCGACGTTAATATTACCTGGAGAAGTGGGCTTTCTAATGTCAACTTCACAAGCTTGTTCTTCGGTGCTCTCTTCACCTTCATCTCCACCCTGTGCACTTGTAATCTCAGTTATGACTTTAGCAGGGGACGGAGAATGAGAACCGGAGCCTGTGATGTCAACGTCGGCCGAAATTGAAGGAGGGACAGGGGAAATTGATGGTGCTTCTTTCTCTTGATGCTCCTCTCTCATCATCGCAGCACGCTCTCTAGCGAGTTGCTCTTTTCCTCTGGCAAGGGCTACACGAGCTTCGTCATCCAGATAATGTGCCTCGAGTTCTTCTTCGGCATACCCAGCATCTTTAAGCATATCAAGCGCAGCTTCCCATACTTCAGCCAAAGTGATTTCATATTTGGGGTCCAAAAATGCGAGACTGCCATGCCCTAGGACACTTTGCAAGTAGAAGTCGAACAATGTCGAACTGACATCGGCTTTAGTGGCTTGATGAGCTTCCTTAGCTGCAATTCTATCGGAAACAGCCTTATCGCGCTCTTTCTCAACTATAGCAAGTCGGGTTTTTAATATCTCAATTTCAAGGTTTTGAGAGCTGGTCTGTTGTCGCAACTGTGCAACATCTACACGATGATCTTCTACAACCTTTTCCTGCCACTTGAGTTTATCTTCGGCCTCTTGTTGGCTAGCATGAGCATCCCGCACTTGTTGCTGAAGCACACTTTCCCTTTGAGAGTAGGAAGTGGAGGAAGTAGCAAGCTTTTCTTTAATTTTTCCAACTTTCGCTTCAAGCTTTTCATTATAAGCGGCGATGCTCCTCATCTCTGCGTCATGTTGATCAAGAGTCTTTTGCCATTCGGATTTATCATTCTCCATGGTCAACATAGCCTCAAGGTTTGCGCGGTTCACTCTCTAGAGTTCGTCAACAAGTTTCTGCCAATTCGACATCCTCTCAATATCAAGCTTGACAGCATCAAGATTTCGCAACATGGCTGGCTTGTTGATTGGAACTAGATCAAGATCAAAGCGAACTCCCTTCAAGCACCAGTTTGGAAATCGGCTTTGAAGAGTAGCTGGGCCTGGTCCGACCTGATACGAGGGCCTGCCAGTGATCGTCTGAATGTCAGTACGAGCAAGAGCAGGAGATTGAGGAGGCACCGAAGCAATTGGCTCTTTAGGAATGTCAGATGATGACTTTTCACCGTGCTTGGTCCGTTTGCTCGAACCTTCGGCGGCATGGCTCTTTCCTTTGTCATCATGGGATTTTTGTTTAAGGGAATCATCCTCTCTGTGGGAAGAGTCACGATGTTCATCCCCTCTCCCGTACCGTTCTTCGTATGCTCTTCTCTCCTGAGCTTTTCGAGCAGCCCTCTCCTCATTAGTTTCCCTATGAGGGGGAAGATAGCGCTTGTAATCATATTGACTGCGCCTGCCATACTGCTTAAAGTCATCATAATACGAGCCACTTCGCCCCCATTGAAGAACCTGAAATTGAAAAAGAAGCATAACTTGAGAACCTTCAAACTGCAAGGAGTTAAGTGCATATGAGTGCCAATAAATCCTAAGTGTGTGTGATGTGTGCAAACTACACGCGCCGAACTACGAACCGCTCCTCAGTTGGGGGATGGTGACAGATTTTACAGCTAATGTTGATTCTTGAGCTGGAGGAGTCTGTTGAAGAGCAGATGTCGCTTCAACTGCCGGAGATACAATTTTAGCAGCGGGCAAATCATCTTTAAAGAGTTCTTGAGATGTAACCATAAAGTCGCTCAACCCTTCGAAAGTGTCATTACCACTGTGTTCGACAGGGCTCTTCACCTCAACTCCTTCATCAGTAGTCTTCCCGGTTTGTTGAAGATCTTCTTCTTCTTCGATAACCGGGGCAAGAGAAAGTTTACAAGATGATCCCGCAATGACAGTTGGAGTAGAACATTTTACCAACGAGGCCTCAGTTGTAAGTTCCTTCGGTACGGGTTCGTCAGCAGAAACTGGGGCATCTAATGCCTTAGCTGGGGAATCAGGGACTTCGTGAGGTTGTGTAGAGCGGGAAGAATGTAGAAGTCCAAACTGATGTAGAAACTCATCCTTCAACAGAAATTTTATACTCCTTTCCTCAGCAGCCACGGCATTCAGTCTTTCAAAAATTTGCTTGTGGCCTAGATCTCTAGAGGGGGGAGGAAGTGTTGAAAAAGGAAAGAGTAAAATTAGCACTTAAAAACTCAGATCACGAAAATCTCAGGAATGGAAAAAATAAGAAGCAGGTAATCTTACTTCCTACTCTCCAGATAGCATAAAACCCTAGGGGGCAGCGAACAAAGAAAAACTGATTCAAGAAGCCATGTGCGCTTTCGGAAAGATCGGTAATGAGTTTACGATTCCTAGCGCTTCTTACAATAGTAATGGAGGGATGATCTTTATTCTTAGAAAATGAGCACAAGTAGAAAATTTCTTCGAAGCTCGGAAAACGATCAAGAGTTCTCCTAAATAAAACACATAACCCCATCAGGATAGCATAGCCATTGGGATGTAGTTGAAACGGAGAGATGGTCAACCGAAGGAGAAGCGTTCGAACAAAGTCGTTAAAAGGAGGAATTGCTCCACTTAGGCACATATGGCGATTGACTGCGACAAAACCGTGAGGTGGATTATCGACAGTATCATTCGGCCCGGAAAGTAGAGCATCACTCTCAGCAAGGCCAAATTGAATGCGTAGCTGGTTAAATGCTCTCTGGGTTAAGGTAGTCGGAGACCTTTCTGGAGGATTCACTACGGGAATAGCTATCGGAAAGATCTCTTCAGCTTGAGCTACCACTTCTTCTTGATGTGAAGCCATTTAACATAAACAACTGGATATTCAAACATGAAGGTGCACGTTTCCTAAATGTGTGAAGTGCTGTGTAGAGCTAACAAAGCAACAAGAAAATATAATTGAAATTAAACATGTGTCAATTGCAGTATTTCAAGACTTGTTGCTTTAAGTCCAAATACAAGTGCAATATTAACACAAACAAATTGACTTTAGTTGTGAACATTGTTTTAATTCTTCACTTGAGTTTGTTGACTCACAGCATTTCATACAATTTCTTTAAGTTAATTATCCTTTATCGACTAATCTGTCATTTGATGTGGGCAATCAGTGGCAGTATATTCGCCCTAGTTTTCTGCAAACATTGTATTTAACAGGTTATTAGCATCAAATTTGGTATAATTTGTTAAGAAAGCATAGCAAAATCATGCAAGTTATTTCGGCAGTTCAAAGTTCGAGTTGGGAGTACAATCAAGTTCTATCAACGTCTCGAAGTTTTCAAGTTTTGTTCAAGCCATGTAGTCACAGTCCAAAAGTTCTCTAAGCCCTAAGTCGTTCACGACCTAACAGGATGAGATGAAATTGGCTTAGGCTGAGGGAAACAGTTCGGCAGTGAAAAATTGTCCTAGTGCTAACTCGTCCACGACTTAAAAGATTTCCTGTGAGTTAAGTTAAGTCGTTGGTTCTTTAAATCATCCTAGCACGGCCGCGACTCAAGGCTTATGTCGCATCTAATTAAGTTGGTCAAAAAGTTAAGTCGGCCGCGACTCAAAGCTTATGTCGTATCCTGCTAAGTCGCGAAGGGTTATAGGTCGCCCAAAATTGCTGGGTCGTGTCCAAGTTGGTATCTCACTTCACCCAATCAACAAACCCCCCATCTAATCAGAAACTCCTCATCCTCTTAACCCGTTAACCCGTTAGCCTCTCCATCAACAAAAGCCCTCATTTTCTCATGATGTCGAATCATCCATAAAACTAAATCACCACAAATTCTATGCCATGTCACTCTAACGCAAATTGAAGATCAATTAGCTTGAAGCATTGAAGCCCATCGATCAAACGTTTAAACCAAAATCGAGCTAGCTCAAGTTCGTCAACTATCGAAGTTTCGAAATTCACGAATCAGAGATGGTAAAGGATCAAGAAAGAAGCAAGTTCACTTACGTGATGTAATATTAAGTTAATCGGTGACTGATCGGGTCGAGATCGCCTTTGGAAGTTCAGGAAAGTGTTAATGGAAAAAACAGATGAGGGGGTAAGTAATGAGAAGAAATAAGGGGATGGATGACTTATAGTAAAGAAACCTGAAGCGGCTCATACGATCTAACCTTTAGGTCGTGCGCGACTTAGCGACCTAGAGGGGGACGAGTTAAAAGATATCAAAGCACATGACCTAACCATTAGGCGTGTACTTCGAGGGGCAAATGTTAACTCATATGCTCAGCGGCTCAATAGGAAGACGACTTAAGGTGGCCAGCGACTCAATAGGCAAACGACTTGAGAGTATAACGGCTTAGCGACTTAACTGATAGCACGACCTAGCGACCTACAGGAAGCCACGACTTAACGAATTAAGAAGTGGAACGACCTAACGACCTAAAAGTGGGACGACCTAGCGACCTAACTGATGAAGCAGGGTAACGACCTAAAGGGTTAAAGGAGTTAGCGACCTAGAAGGATAAAAGGACTTACGACCTAACTTCTTAACGACTCAAGAGACTGTCGACCTAACGACTTAAGAGATTGCCGACCTAACGACTCAAGAGACTGCTGACCTAACGACTTAAGAGACTGCCAACCTAACGACTCAAGACAGGAAAAGCTCAAAACAACTTCACTTAAGTCACGACCGACTTGCGACCTAGGCAAACAAAGGGAAATCCAATATAGTGTTACTTGAACGAGGGCCTGTTAACTCGTTCACGACTTAGGACTTCTACTCAGAAGAACATGCTTATCCCAGATAAGCCGTGAGCCGTGCTTAAGAGATAGAACGCGACTTACGACTTGTCTTGGGTCGGTCACGATCCACGACTTACTTTAGGTCGGTCACTACTTACAACTTGACATGGAAGTTCCTCTATAAATACGGCACTATCTCCAACATGAGAGGGACTTTCCGATCATTTTCTTCAAAGCATCGAGACTCTGCCATCTTAAAACCAAGCCTTACTCCAACATTTGAAACTGGCAAGAAGCTTCAATCAACTTCAAATAGGGATTCAACACATTCAACCATGAATTTGGAGAACTCTCTTGCATCGAAGTTTTTCTAGCTACTTGTCTTTTGAAGTGAATTGTAATTGAAGGAAATTGAAAAGGATTGTAATCATATTAGCAATAAAGAAGGATTGAAGTGGACGTAGGTTTGATCATAAGCCGAACCACTATAAAATCTGTGTCTCTTACTGCTTTTTCAGTGGATTACTGCTTTTTCTGTTTCCCGTGTTAACGGGTGGTGCTTTCATTCAATCTCTATTTGCATCGGGGTGTTAGCGTCTGACTTTTTATGTTAACATGGTTCAAAAACCATTTCTAGTTATCCACATTTTCTATAGAAACTATACTCATAGCTAAAGGGAAGAAACCTGCAAATGCAAAAATAATTAGTAAAAAAACTAAAAGTAATTACGACCACAAATATAAAACAATTCATAAAACTAATACTGACAGTAACAAAACTGATACCTAAAACCTGATATGACCATTATAAAAATATTGATAACTACAACATTATGCACATTAATCTTCATTCTAAAACAACAAAGAAACAAAAGTTGACATTTATTATGATACAAAGGATATTTCAATACTACATAACTATAAATGATACCATATATGAACATTACTTGAAACTGATACAAACATTATACACAAGCTGATACTAATCTCCTGTTTAGTAGTATGAAATTATTATACCAAATACAAACTTAGAATTCAATACAATGAAAATTCTGATACTAGAAACTTGCTACTTATAAACTACAATTCTTAAAACTGATACCAACAAAATACAAGTTATGATAAAAAATGTATATTAATGATTATTCTAAGTATTATGATCTCAATACAAATAACTCAAATCTGAAAACAAAGACATACCTTGATCACCATTTTTTGCAGTAGCACCCATCAACACACCAGGACGTACCTTCAAGTGAGTAGCATCTAAGAATATCATAGGACGATAACACTTAAAACCAAGTAAACAAGCGCCAAAAGCAATAACCACCCTTTCAAATTCATTACTACAAGAATCAACATCCATATCAACATAACTATCTAGATTAGATTTCTTCACTGCTTCCAAATACCAACTCAAATCGTTATAAGACAAAGCATCATTACCATGCAACTCCATCAATGCAAGTTGTTTCGCATGATAAGCATAACCATAAGACAACTGAAAATTGTATTCTCTTTTAAAATCAAGTATAATATCCTTAGGCTTTTTACTTGGACAATCGTGGATCTCCTCAATAATCATCGATTTAACAATTAAACTAGATATATGTGGATTATTCACATGTCTAAGACCAGCCCCACAAGAATGATCAGGAACCAAATTTCTCATAAAGAACCTTTTCAATTCTCCAGAATCACAGGAACCATGGACTTTGAAAAGACAACCGTCTTTATATGAAGAGCAAATCACATTAACTCTTGTAGCACAATTCTTTAAAAATACTAATTCATACCCCTTTTGAAGTTGATATGCCATCAAAAACTCTCTAAATGTTCAACTCCTCCAAAACAAAAACCAACAAAATCGAAAATGCTTAATGTCAACCCTCTCCTCAACATATCTTTTAAATAACTTTTACCATTAACCTGTGCAGTTAAAGCGCTCGGCAGATTCAAAGCGGTGGAGGTGCAAAAAGTCATAGCGGGGATACAGCGACGATATATCGGGATATAGCGGATGGCTCTAAAATTGCATATAAAACTCATACTTAATGTTTTTACAAATATATAAATGGAAATTTAATGAAAAATTATCATTCAATTGAATTATACTTAATACATAAATAATTTTAAACAAAAAACATGTGTGAACATACTTTAAATAAACGTAAAACTGTTATAACATAATTGAATTTAGTAGAATATTAGAGTATTTTCATTTCTGAAAATATATTAAAAATTAAATCAAATAAACTAGTTTCGTAATTTTTATAATGTATAAATCCAATTTTTTAATTCATTTTATTAAAGAGGATATAGCAGAAATAGCAAAATATAGCGGGAATAACGGGATATAGCGGAAATAGCGGGGATTAAAGCGGAAAGGCTATATTTTGGGGCTATACGGAAAAATCGTAGCGGCAGAAATCCACTATGAGACATAGCGGGGTTATAGCGGGGTAGTAGCGGTGCATTAACTACACAGCCATTAACAACAACATTAGAACAGACAGATACAGTAGAAGATAAAGAAGCACGAACATAGATGAACTTGAAATAGAAGCACCATCAACAATTTCCAATTCAGAACCCTTAACCTTAACAGTAAAACCAAAGAAAGAACTTGTCTTGTATAACTGAAAACAAATTACGCTCTGAATATCAGAATCGGAGTCAACCATAATAACTTTGCCCTCAAGTGCATAAGAAATCTGAATAAATGAAGGAGTTAATTGAGACCAATATCGACATATCTCATTCTTCAAATCATACAAAGAACAATCGACAAACAATCGAGTGCTAAAAGTGTTATTATTCAACACAGACAAACAAAGAAGGCTGTTATCCCCACTACCAAAAAAAATAAAAAATAAACATTAGTAAAAATATGTTCAATTTAGGACAGTAATTATTCAATTTAACAAAACTGATACCTACCGTAGACAAAACTGATACCTAGGTACTGATAATAAAAAAATGATACTAAGAAAAAATAAAAAAAATACGCAGAAACTGAACCTAAAAAACGATAGTTTTCCACTCTATCACAACTTTATATACAACCCAAGCAACGATACTTTTCCAATCATCCCAACATTAATGCAAAAAAATGCAAGATAAATTAAATGAAAAGCTAACTAGAATACAACACTGCATAAAGAAATGAATATAATAATAATAAACTGCTGCTACTTCCACAATTTTCCATCGACGAACGAAGAAACAATGAGAACAACAACATTGCATATCATTCGTAAAAATGAACACAATTAGAAATCATGGACAATTTTCTTCAACTCGAATAGAAAAACAACAAAAATAAGAATAATATAAGCATACTTAAGAAAAACGAGATCACAGTACAAATATGAAAAGAAAGAGATCAACAAACGCACGTAAGAAAAAAATGATCGTTGAAGTACAATTTTCAGAAGGACGAAATTGAAATAAACGAACAAAGTTGATCGATATTTTAATTGCGAGAAAGATATTTGATCGCGACTGAAAAATTTGATCGAAAGAAAGAAGAAGAATAAGCATGCGAAATTGGGCTGGAAGGGAAAAACGATAATTTGTCCTTTGGAGAAAAATATTAGCAGGTCGTTCTACATCCAAAAAAGCCCTAAAACGTGTCCTTGAGGAAAATTTCTTGTTTCTTATTTCTGTAATAAAATTTTCATCTACCAATATTTCAAATAAATAAATATATGATTTTTTTATTTAGTAAAGAAACATATGTTATTCTTTTTTTTGACATTTATTATTCCAATCAATTGGAATTTACATTCATATGGTCATTTATTTTCTTCCTTATTAAACTTTACAATATTTTCAATTTAAGCTCTACAATTACATTCCTAATTAGCTTTACCATTACAATTGATTGAAATAACATTAACAATTGTCAATTTCATTCAATCAATATCAACAATCACATTCATACTTTATTATCAACCAACAAATATTATAATTACTCACCTATCATTGATTTTATCAAATTATAGTTTATTATGTATTATTTCATCAATTAATATTACTTTTAGTTTATTTCCTAATTTAATATTTACAATCAATTATAACCTTATAGTTGTTCCAATTAATTGGGATTGCACTAAATTAGTTATTTATTAACTTGCATTAACATTATTACCTTTCATCCCTATTACTAATTCATAAATTTTTTCTTTCAAATTTAATTACCAATATCTTATTAAATTAACAAATTTAAACATTGGAAATTACGGGTCGTTACAATCTAACCCACTCAAAACTTTTCGTCCCCGAAAAGGAAAAAGGAGGGAAAGAAGGAATCAATATATCTTATTCAAAAATATTGAATTTATTAACAAATAAATTTACACTGTACTTGTGTTATTCTTAAAAAATATCTTCCACAACATTACAGTTTTTTATTTATATATTTTTCTTTTAATTCATACAAGGATTATTTCTTTAACTTACACTTATCTCTTACAAAATTTTATTCCCATTCATTCATTAGTTAATTTCATTTGTTTACATTCATTTGTTTATAGTTTTCATGTTCAATTCAATTACTTAGCATATCAATCCAATAACTTAAGTTTATAATTATTTTCTTAAAAAGCCTACTTAATTCAGTGTAATGTTCATTTTATTGATAACTTTAAATATAATTTGCTTCAAACATTAACTTAAGTTTAGAATCATTTATTTATAATGCTCACTTTCTATTACATTTATTTAGTAACATTTTAATTATAACTTAAATTTATAACAACTATAACATCGAATTCTTATTTATTAAAGAATTTCATTGAATACTTTCATTACTTTAAGTTTTACTTGTAAAATTTTCCATTACATTTTCTTATTAAACATTTCAACTTTATATATTTTGGTAAGTTATATATATGCTTTTTTTAAAGAATGCAATAGAAATTTATACAAGTTTATCTCATTTCTTTTAAATTAATTTAATGTTCAAAAATCATATCTTCTGTTTTATAGGTTACAAATTTCAATTTTCTTGAAATTTCATTTATAACCTAGCATTTAATCTCATATTTTAATTCGAGGTTTCAATTATTAATTAGTTACATTCCATTTCACTAAAATGATTGAAACTATTAATTAACGGAAACTTAAGAACTAAATACCAGGTTAAATTTCAAATCATTTTAAAATAATAGATAGATGTATGCACCTACAAAATATATATCTAATTATATTTAAACAATTTTGAATTTATATTTTTTACCAAAATAAATCTGTAGCAAAACTACTACAGTGGCCTTCCCATTTAGAAACTAGAAAATGAACGTCGATGATGCGTGCACTCATCATCGAAATTATTTTTCAGCGACATAGAGGGGAGTATAGAACTTATTTCTTTCCCAAAATTTCTTTAAAACAATTCATCCAAATCATATTGAAATATTTATAACAGAAATACTTTTAATAATATTATTCCTATATTCCAAAATCATTCGAAAGAAATTTTCAAAACCCCGGAACTTAAGTTCTAAATTTCCAGTTTATTCTCGTTTATTTTACTTTTCAAATCTTATTTCCAACCTATTTTCAACAATTTCACTACCTAACAACAATTATATTACAACCAAATATATATCATTTAAAAAAAATTTATATATAGAAAATATAATAGGAAAATTTATTTCATTCACCTATATTCAAAAAAATATTGCGTCGGTCTGTCCTATTAAATGTTTAGAAATCTCTATTGATGTCATGACGTCCTATGCACCAACCAGAATTTATAAATACAAAAAGGAACAAATTGACACAATATAAAACCTTTTTATAACACTAACAAATATGCTCTCTTATATATATACACTCAATGACTCATCATAGGGTATTACTACCCAATTGATAAAGAGTCAGACCCCACAAAGCTAAGATTTATCACTAAACCAAAGCTTTGATACCAAATGTAACATCCCGCCTTTCTGTACATTTTAAATCGACGATAAACCACACACGTCAGACTTAAGCCATACAAAAGGTCGAATTGTTATTGCGGTGAATAAGAAAAGGGAGAAAGAAATAAAAAAAAACAGAATCTCACAGCGGAATGACAAAATATAATAATCAAATAACAGTTTATGAAGATGTTTTACAAAACATTTGATTATACTTATACAACACATATCAAAGTTACACAAACCAGAGAATAATAAATAATGATGCAGCGGAACAGTATGAATGTAGTGGAATAATATAATAAATAATAATAAAACAGTCTTCATCTTCGTCCTCTAGAAATAAAGTCTTCGGATCGTGAAATGCTTAGACTGACCCGAGCAAATTGAAAAGACAAAACACTCAAGTCAAAACTAAAAGATCTTATGTAACTTAAATCAACGGTAAAAATATGAGTGGAACGGTGTCAAAGATGTTTACGGGGTTTGACATCTCCTATCCAGTGTATAACATGAGTGCAGTAACTTAAGAGATGCTCGGGATTCACATCTCCTAAGGATCTGTTAGACTATTTACTATGTAGTAATATTTCGCTATTATAATAGTATCTATAGTAAAATAAACTTAATTTTAAATAGCGTTAAGAAGTGACCCAATATTCTCCTTAACACGTAATAGTGCCAATAGTCTATACAGTATGGTAATACCTCCTGATCGGGAGGCTACCAAAGAATACTCCATAGGTACGACACAAATCAAACCCGTACAAGGCGTGCTAAGGTAGGTGACACGGCAGACAAGGCAATGCCAAGGTAGATATACCAATCACGCATCCGGGCTGGTGGTAACATGCAGCAGCTACTACCGCCCACCTCGAGCCACACCCCCAAAATCAAAAATCAAAAGTGGACACCGAATCAATCCAAAAGTCATAGTATAATATCGAAGGAGTGTGTCCGATAAGAGAGGTTACCTCCTTGGCCCGAGAATCGCTTCTGTTTTAGCCACCTTATGCCAACTTACGGGAGTTGGGTCCACGTATATACCTCAAAGGAACGCCGCCGCCAACCTACTTCATTCTGGAATTTCCACCGCGTACACGGTTGTTAAAGTGGTTTTCGAAGTTGGCAGAGGTATGACAACTCCCGATCCCGGTCTGTTTAACAGCCAAACGTTGTTATAACACTACGGTCATTTTCAAAATAGTATATACTTCAAACCAAGTATCATTGCCCTTTCAAAACCCAAATCAATAGGATATCATTTTATTTCAAATATATCCTTTCTAAAACCATAACACTTTCAAAATTATAATATTTCAAAACCAGCGCTTGAAATATAACCTTTCAAAACATAATACTTTGAATTTCATAGCTCCTAAACCATAACTTCCACCACTTAACAGTTTGGATATTCAAGCAGTATATAAAATAAAATAGTTTGAATTTAAAATTACTTTATAAAGTAAAATAATTTTCTTGATTTCACAATTTTATTCACGTTAAATTAGATCTTAATTCATACTTTCAACTCACTTTCAGTGTTCAATAAACCATTTCTATTTATATCGATTTCAAATATAGATTCGAACCTCCAAATAAATCATTTCAATAGATTTCAAAGCTTTCAATATTCAACACTTCAAAACTAAATTTGTAAACTCTCTCTCTCTCTCTCTCTCTCTCTATATATATATATATATATATATATATATATATATATATATATATATATATATCAAATTCAGTTTATTATTATTTAGTTTTGCAATATTTACTTAATAATTTTAACATCATTCAAATAAACTCTAATTTCAAGTAACTGAATATTTCCCTCACTCTATTCAAACTTGATATATTCATTTATATAACCTTAAAAAAATCAAGTTAAAAATCATATTCTTTAAAATCTCAAATTCAATGAGTCTCAAATCGATTTTTATTTAATAAATTTCTCAATTAAATACAATTTCAAATCAATTTCCAATCTATCTTTCAACCTTAATTCATTGATATCATTATAAATTCTATATTAAAATATAATTTAAGTAAATACTTAACCTTATTATATATTAAATAAAATCGAACTTTATTATTAACTTATTTATATCAACAGATTTATACATTGCTCAAGTCAAGAATTTGACTATATATATAAATAGCATTTATGTAATATCTAAAATCAGTATCTATATAAAACCATGTATTTCTTTCCAAAATCCATAGAAACCGATTTCAAATTACTTTTATATATATACTATGGTGTATGTATATAATTTCTATCTTATGGTCAAGTAATATAGATATTTATCGTTTCAATACGTAATTTAAAACATAAATACGATTATATATCATTTCAAACCGCAATCCCAAAAAAAATCCATAACAACTTGCAGTTTATAACAATATAAAATACAACATCCATTCATCCAATATCAATCATCAAACATTTATCACAATCATCATCTAATTCAATCAATAACATCAATATAGAACAAATAATAAATAACAGGTATTACTGGCAGTTTATATTCATTAATAAATTAAATAACTATTTTATTCAAATAAATTCAAGTAGACTGAGATGATGATTCAACATACGCCAAACAGTCATAAATAAATTTCTAATCATATCATAAATTAATTTAACAAACATAAGAAATTTTAGAAGTTGTGAGTGGGTTAAAACACTCACGTTTATAGGAATCTGAAAATAATAGACTTCTAATCAATAGCTCTGCTCTATGTTTCCTTAGTCTCCTTCTTGATTGCCAGATTTTTCCGTAATTTGTCTTTTATTTTGATTTACTTTAATTTCCTCCTTACTATATTAATGTATGTATGTATGTATGTATTTTTAAAAGGTTTTAAAAAAAAGAAGATTTGAAAAAGAAGAGTTGAAAAAGAAAAGGATTAAAATTAGAAAAAATGAAAATGGAAGAGAAGATCAAGATTTGAAAAGAAAGAACAAAGTTTGAAATAGAAGAAAATTCGAGAAGAAGAATATTTGAAGAGGAAGGAAAAATTAAAATGAGAGATAATTAGGAGATCTGAAGAAGAAAAAAAGAAAAAAAAAGAATATTAGAATGGAGGGTGGGGTTTCATTTGCATCATATCTTATTTATAAGGTTAGAGTTGAGTTTAGGGCCAAAGAGATTTGAAAAGAGAGGTCGCTATTAATTTAGAAATAAATGAAATGATGTTTCAGAAAATGAAGTTGGAAAAATGAACGAAAAAAATAAAGTAAATATGAACAAACTTGGTATTTCAAAAATATAGTAAATATGAACAGCCTTTTTAAAAGTAGCAGGTATTAAAAATTGGTAAAAGAAAGAATTAAAAATATGAAAAGTGGTTCATTTTTGCAAAATAGAAAAGCTTCAGACAATGTAAATGGAATGGAGTAATGGAACAAATAGAGAAATAATGAAAAGAATGTGGAAACTATTAATTACAAAGGAAATGAATGGACCAACTCTATACTGTAAACAAACTTTTAGAATTCAAATTTAAAAACAATCGTTCACTTAATTACCTTTTTTTGGCAAAGCCAGCGGGGTTGACTGGGCCCCTACCAGATTTATTGCAACCAGAAAATGATTCAAACAAGCTTTGAATCAAGCTAAAACAGGAAAAGAAAAAGGAATAAAATATGAAGAAGGAAAAACAAGAGAAGAACAACTAGACAGCCCAAGCTTGGAGAAAACCAATAGGGTACTGCCTATTGCTCCTAAGCAGATTCAAGTAAACTCTATTCCTCACTTCAAACCAAAGAGCTTCATTAGTTTTGGTCAAATTCTCAAATATTCTTGCATTTCTTTCTCTCCATATGACATCAAAATATATTTTCAAACAAACCACCACTGCACTAACCTCCTCATTCCTCCTTGTTACATCATTATAGATAATACCCAAAGTAGAGCATAAGTTGGTAGTATAAAGATCATACCCAGTAGTGCACCTGATTCTACTTACCAGAAATTGCAAGGCAGAGCAATCAAAGAATAGGTGATTCACTAATTCATCACACAAATCACAGAAAACAAAAGATGTACACACTGACATTCCAAACCTGTACAAAACATACCTGGTCATCAGAGCTTGACTAAGAACCTTCCACATCATCAAATTCTCCCTAGGCACAGAGTCTTTAGACCAAACAGCAAAAATCCAACTAGCAGTAGGTAGAGGAATTGAGACATATAAGAACTTGTACACATTGGCAACAATGTGTGACTTCTGTTCCCAAGTAACAGGTATATGATGATCAGCACACTTGTAAATACTCATAACTTCCCCCCCCCCCCCCCCACAATTGCCTTATCATCTGATTGCTACTGTAAGGCAGAACCAATTTGCCCTCAAACAGAAAATCAATAGCTTTAGCATTAGTATGAATACCAGTTTGCTGTATCAGAGGATACACACAACCTTTAGATAGAATCAGACCTTTCTTGACCCATGGATCATGCCAAAAACTAACAGAAGAGTTAGTTTGAGGATGATATTGAAGCATAGGTAAGAAAATATCCCTAAGCTTTAGCAAATTTCTCCAGTTCGAGCTACTATTTTGTGGAATATCCATACACCAGAAATGCCTACCCTTAATTTTGTACTCCCACATCCAATTGGCCCATAAACTGTCTTTCTTTTTAATTAGATCATCAAAGTGTTTACTAAATGCAGCAGTATTCCATTTTGATACATTGACAATACCAAGTCCACCATGCTTCATAGCTGCCTCAAACAAGGTAAAGGAGCAAGGAATAAGCTTAGAGTTGTGGACACTACCAGTCCAAAAGAACCTATTCATGGCAGACCTAACCATAAGCAATAGCTTAGTAGGAAGGATAAAGGAACGGGCCCAATAAACAAGGGAAGGAAAAACAACTGCTTTGATAAGCACAAGCCTACCACTTTGTGAAATATGACTGTTGCACCAGTGGGTCATGACCTTAGTAATTTTATTATATAGGATTTTACAGTCAACAGTAGTAATTCTTTTGGTGATTAATGGTAAGCCAAGATAACTCATATCAGAAGCCATACTAGAAAAGCCAAAGAAATGATACAAAGCAGTAGCATGATCATCAGACACTCCAGCAACAAGCATGGAAGATTTAGTTTGGTTAATAGAGAGGCCAGTCATGAGAAAGAATGTATGCAATGCCTTCATCAACCCAGATATTGATGAAAAATCAAGCTTTGTAAACAACATAACATCATCAGCGAACAAGATAGAAGAAATTTGGAGATTACTGCACTTAGGGTGATACTTAATGATTTTATGGGAATAATTATTATTTAGAATCACAGTAAGCACTTCCATAACCAAAATAAAATGGTAGGATGAAATTGGATCACCCTGGAGAATTCCTTTCTTACTACTAAAAAATCCAACAGGCTTTCTGTTATCCCGCTTTTGGACAAAGCCGTGATGCCAAAAGATCGGTCAAAAACAAAAGACAGTTCATCTCAGAGATTGGCTGTACTTTACTTCGCTATGGATATCGATGAATTTTGTCCGAGTCCGGATTGTGCCAAAATTGACAAGACATGATGAGCAAAGCTGTAGAAGCCAGCGTTTCAAGTTTCAAGCCAATCTGAGTTCGTATGCTCAAGATATGATGGGTTCAGTTTGAGAAAGATAGCCCTTGTTCGGTTCGAACCCATAGGATACCCCATAGTTCGAATCGATGGCCAGAAATTATGTTCAAATCCATTGATTCGACTCCACCTACTTCGAATCCATCACTTTGGAATACTTCGAATCCATGAAGTTCGTACCCATCCTCATGTCTCAGCTCGACTCCATGCTACTTCGTGTCCATTGCGTTCGCACCGGTTAGAAAGGAATTAGCCTCGCGCCTACCTAGTTCGAGTCCATCATCCTTGCATTAGTTCGAACCCATGAGATATGGCCGTGCCTCAAATCCATCAATATAGCAATAGTTTGAATCCACCCTCGTATGCCTTAGTTCGAATCCATGAGAAGTTCCTCTGCTTCGACTCCATCGGGCAAGCCCTCACTTCAAATCCATCCTCGCATGTCTATGTTCGAATCCATCCAAAACCCTCCCTAGTTCGAATCCATCAGAGTATTCCTATCTTCGAGTCCGTCAAGCTGAAACCCTTCGAATCCATGCGGTTGTAGGAATTTCGACGCCATCTAATAGCTGTCTTCGAATCCACCCTGTTGAGGCAAATTCGAACGATCAATAGTGACTTGCCCTGATCGATTCGAAGGAGCATTGGTTCAATTAATACGAAGGAGGCACGTCTTCGAATCGATCACCTCGAATCCACCAAGTCCATGCAGCTAAAACCAAGGATTAGACCCAGTAAACTCGGAGGAAAAGGAGGATTGACCTGAAGCACACGGACCACATCATCATCTTCACATGCAGAAGCATGGATTCGAACCTATGGATTCAAACCATATCGATTCGAACGAATCCATAGGACGAGGAGCACCATCTTGAATCGATCATAACTCGAGATCTACAAGTCCAAATGCTATGAAATTTTCACAGGAGCTTGCGTATACATAGAAGAATGTCCACGCCAAGTTTCATCACGGCTGGACACTTTCTCGATCGATTCGAACCAAGGGTCGAATTGATCCCAAAGTGGGCCCGGATCTCCAGAATTCGGCCATATGGGCCCCCTCACGTGCCAGAAGTGGTCCTCCTGGATTTTAGGCGAAATATCAACCTCTTACAGCTATAAATAAAGCCCCAGGTCAATCAGAAAGGGGGATCGGAATTCTGAAGCGCCAAGACTCTACCGGATTCAATTCTTCACCTTATCATCGCTGTTGCATTCAAGTTTCATAGCTATAATCCATTGTAACTTGCTGTAATCAACTGTATTCATCAAGAGAATATCAATAAAGTCGTAAACTTCAGAGTGGACGTAAGTAAGATCGCCGAACCACTATAAACCCTGTGTTTGTTATTGTTATTTCTGAGTTACTGTGTTTTCCACTGTTTAGATCTGATTTTTACATTGATTGTTGCTGATTTCTGCTCGTAAACGGGTGCTTTCACTGATATCGGGTGTTTGTGACCAATTTTGGCGCAAAAATTTTGGTGCTTTCACTGAGAACTGCTGATTCAGGATAATTTGAATTTGAAGGCTTAAAGATTTAGATCTAAGAACCATGACGAGACAATCGAGCAGAAGGACAAGGCCAGAAAGAAGTGAACACCAAGGAAGTCAAGAGGCTTCTTCAGAAGCGAATCAAGCATCGATCTTCATCACTAGGACGAGATGGAGACAATGATGAAGAAACAGGAGGAGCTGATCCAAAGTTTGTTTCAACAGATAGGGCAACTTGGAGCGCGGAATAGAGAAGCGAATGGAGTTCAAAACGGAGCAGGACCATCCGGCCTAGCACCTGAACTAGGGGACGCACACATGGAGAATGTTGATCCAACCCCTGAGAGAGAGAGAGATGCATCTACCCAAGCTAGGAGTAGCAGAGGAGTGAACGCTCAGTCAAAGGGGCAAATCCCAGAATTCCCTCGTGAACTCGGGGGGCGGGTCGAAAGTGATGAACGAGGATTGCATCTTGGAGACGAAGATAAATTGGCACAAATGGTCAGAAAAGCTATGAGTGGCAGTTTGGTAAATAAAGATTTGGAGGATGTTAATAGGAGTCCTTTTACTCCAGCAATCAGGCGAGCTAGGAACCCATCGGATTTCAAGTTACCATCATTAGACATGTATGACGGGAGAACAGACCTCATGGTTCATCTAACGAAGTATATGAGACATATGGAAGTGCTGGGCGCATCAGAGGAGGTTATGACCTGGTGCTTTCCACTGTACTTGACGGATATTGCAGCATTATGGTTTAGACAATTGGAGAATGGATCCATTGGAACGTGGAATGGTTTAATTGAGAGATTTATGAGGCAATTCAGGGTTCACATTACAAGACCCAAGAATGTGATGACTTTGTCAACCCTAAAGCAGAAAGCCGGAGAGACCTTGAGGAGTTATCTAGCGCGATTCAATGCAGCAGCAGCTTCGGTAGATCGAGCAGATCCATCTATGGTGGTGATGGCAGCTGCGTCCAGAGTAGCCGACGGCACAGAGTTCAAAAATTCATTGACTAAAGATCCACCCGTGGATCTAGAGGAATTCTAAAAGAGACAGAAAAGTTTTTACGATTAGAGGATGCGAATGCAGAAAGAGAAGAAGGAGAGGGAATAGGAGTTTATGTACTTAAAGACAAAAAAACCTTTCGAAAAGGACTCAGACAAGGATAAAGGAAAACGAAAGGCTGAGGATTATAATGACAAGTCAAAGAGGCAACGGGGGGAGCCGCGATTCACCACTTACACCGAGCTGAATGAGACTCTGAAGCGAATTTATCAAGATACCAAAGAGCAGGATCTGTATCGTAGACCGATGCGAAGGGATCCAACTTCTGACGAAAGGAGATCAGAAAAGTTTTGTGTATTTCATGAATTAAATGGTCATAACACTAATGATTGTAGGCATCTGAAGGACGAGGTGGAAGGGCATATCAGGAACGGTATGCTCCTTCAGTATGTGAGGAGACGAGCCCCAGCGGTAGAGCCAGAGCGGCCACCGTCTACATCAGCCAGGGGTGGCCCTGAACCGAGACACCGTTTGATCATCAATTGATTGAAATAACGATGGACAAGTCATAAGCTTCCCACTAACGCAATTAAACCATTTACACATGTACGAGATCGCGAACGATCCCCAGGCATGCTCTGAATGATCATTGACCGTTTCGTAGTGGGAACTTACACTTTGACATCCTTACTTTGCTTTTGTTTCATTTTGATTTGGACATTTAGACTTGGTTTGTTTGGACATTTCTGTTTAAAAATTCATCTGTTGAATAGATATTTGATCCTGAAAATTCTGAAATGGATAAGCTACTTACACATGTACGGGGTCGCGAACGATCCTTAGGCATGCTCTGAGATGGCGATAAACCGCCCTGACAAACGATCCAGGGACCCACGCGAACGTGAGCCTGGTATTGATAATACCAAGCCCTCCCGGGCACACTTTCTCGCCTCGAACGGCACCCGACTTCGTACAGTCACAACTCGCCACGAACGGCACCCGACCTCGTACGATCACAAAAACGCCTCGAATGGCACACGATCGCGAACGGTCACAACTCGCCTCGAACAGGCACAACTCGCCTCAAACAGGCACGAATCGCCCCGAACGGCACAACTCATCTCACCTCAAATGGCTCGATCGCGAACGGTCGTCATTTGAGGTCCGCCACTTGACCGCGCACGGTCGCACTTCACCTCAAATGGCTCGATCCCGAACAATCATCATTTGAAGTCAGGCGCTTGACCATGAACGGTCGCACTTCATCTCAAATATCTTGATCCCGAACGGTTGTTATTTGAGGTCACATAAAACTATAACTTCCTTTACATGACATCAACAGGATATGAACGTCCAGCTCATGGCATTACAAAACACGCCTTCCTACCGCAAGGCATGTTTCGGGGGGCAAATGTTATCCCACTTTTTGACAAAGCCGTGATGCCAAAAGATCGGTCAAAAACAAAAGACAGTTCGTCTAAGAGATTGGTTGTACTTCACTTCGCTATGGATATCGATGAATTTTGTCCGAGTCCGGATTGTGCCAGAATTGACAAGACATGATGAGAAAAGGTGTAGAAGCCAGCGTTTCAACTTTCAAGCCAATCCGAATTCGTATGCTCAAGATATGATGGATTCAGTTTGAGAAAGATAGCCTTTGTTCGGTTCGAACCCATAGGATACCCCATAGTTCGAATCGATGGCCAGAAATTATGTTCGAACCCATTGATTCGACTCCACCTACTTCGAATCCATCACTTTGGAATACTTCGAATCCATTCGTACCCATCCACATGTCTCAGCTCGACTCCACCTAGTTCGACTCCATGCTACTTCGTGTCCATTGTGTTCGCACCGGTTAGAAAGGAATTAGCCTCGCGTCTACCTAGTTCGAATCCATCATCCTCGCATTAGTTCGAACCCATGAGATATGGCCGTGCCTCAAATCCATCATGATAGCAATAGTTCGAATCCACCCTCGTATGCCTTAGTTCGAATCCATCAGGTATATATTGCTTCGAATTCATGAGAAGTTCCTCTGCTTCGACTCCATCGGGCAAGCCCTCACTTCAAATCCATCCTCGCATGTCTATGTTCGAATCCATCCAAAACCCTCCCTAGTTCGAATCCATCAGAGTATTCCTATCTTCGAGTCCGTCAAGCTGAAACCCTTCGAATCCATGCAGTTGTAAGAACTTCGACTCCATCTAATAGCTGTCTTCGAATCCACCCTGTTGAGGCAAATTCGAATTGATCAATAGTGACTTGCCCTGGTCGATTCGAAGGAGCATTGGTTCAATTAATACGAAGGAGGCACGTCTTCGAATCGATCACCTCGAATCCACCAAGTCCATGCAGCTAAAACCAAGGATTAGACCCAGTAAACTCGGAGGAAAAGGAGGATTGACCCAAAGCACACGGACCACATCATCATCTTCACATGCAGAAGCATGGATTCGAACCATATCGATTCGAACGAATCCATAGAACGAGGAGCACCATCTTAAATCGATCATAACTCGAGATCTACAAGTCCAAATGCTATGAAGTTTTCACAGGATCTTGCGTATACATAGAAGAATGTCCACGCCAAGTTTCATCACGGTTGGACACTTTCTCGATCGATTCGAACCAAGGGTCGAATTGATCCCAAAGTGGGCCCGGATCTCCAGAATTCGGCCATATGGGCCCCCTCACGTGCCAGAAGTGGTCCTCCCGGATTCTAGGCGATATATCAGCCTCCTACAGCTATAAATAGAGCCCCAGGTCATTCAGAAAGGGGGATCGGAATTCTGAAGCGCCAAGACTCTACCGGATTCAATTCTACACCTTATCATCGCTGTTGCATTCAAGTTTCATAGCTATAATCCATTGTAACTTGCTGTAATCAACTGTAATCGTCAAGAGAATATCAATAAAGTCGTAAACTTCAGAGTGGACGTAGGCAAGATCGCCGAACCACTATAAACCCTATGTTTGTTATTGTTATTTCTGAGTTACTGTGTTTTCCACTGTTTAGATCTGAGTTTTATATTGATTGTTGCTGATTTCTGCTCGTAAACGGGTGCTTTCACTGAAATCGGGTGTTTGTGACCAATTTTGGCGCACACACCTTCCATTAATTGTAACAGAGAATGCTGGAGTAGAAATGCAAACATAGACCGAAGACACAAAATTTTTTGGAAATCCCATCATAGCCATGATTCTAACAATAGCTGCCCAATGAATAGAGTCATATGCTTTGGAAATATCAATCTTTAGGGCAGCAGCAGGAGTAACATTGCCACTGCAGTAGCCAAATAATAACTCCTGAGCAAGCATCACATTGTCAAGAATATTCCTGGATCGAATGAAAGCAGCTTGATTGTTAGAAACCACAGATGGTATCACAGAAGCAAGCCGTGATGCCATAATTTTGGAAATACACTTATAGACCACATTACAACAAGAAATAGGCCTGAATGAGGAAACACTAGAAAGGGGGGAGACTTCAGGAATTAAAGCAATATTAGTGCAATTGACCTCCCTGAGCATTTTGCATTTGTTAAAAAATTATGAATAGCTTGGAAAAACTCAGCACCAAGCACACCCCAGGTTGATTTGAAGAAAGTTACATTAAGCCCATCTGGTCCACCTGCAGAATTATGGTTCATAGCAAAGAGGGTGGATTTTATTTCTTCATCAGAGACAGGCCTAACAAGAGAATCAGCATCAATCTGAGATAAACAAGGTAAATCAAGTGATGAAATAAGGTCTAAATCTGGACAGAACTCCTCATCATTGCCAAGAAGTTTTGTGAAATAATCAACAAAGGCTTTGTCAACAGAATCAGGAGTTGAAAGTAATGTGCCATGCTCATCAGAAATACAGAATATATTCTCACGGGCATGCTTAACTTTAAAGAGTCATGGAAGTATTTAGTGTTCCTGTCACCATCCTCAATCCATTTGGTTCGCAATTGCTGCCATTTCATACTAGCTTCCAGGTGAAGAGCATCAGTAACTTGCTTGAAAAGTCTACCTTCTTCTTCAGCAGCATTGATATCATCAGGAGAACCCATCATTCTATCCTGGCAAAGCTTCAGTTGTTCCTTCAAATTGGTAGATAACAAGCCTCCAGCACCAAAGGTAGAAGCAGCCCATACGTTGATTTCTTGCTTGATTCTTTTTAACTTCCTATAAAACTTGAACATTGGATTACCAAAACAAGAAAAATTAGAATTTACCTGGGAAACTAAAACATGGAAATGATCATGCTTAACCCAAGCATTAAAAAATTAAAACTTCTCTTTTCTCTTCTAAAATGGGAACCAAATGACAATATCAAGGGGAATGGTCAGACATGATAGGTTGGGGGAGATGCACAGACAAGGAAGGCCAGAAATGGAGAGCTTGAATATTACAAAAAGTATGATCAATAGTAGTGAAAGTTCTTACAGCACTACGGCTACGATTGTTCCAAGAGAACTTGGCCCCATTCTTGTTAACCAAGATAAGATCAGATTCAGTGATAGCAAGATTCAAGGGGGCAATATGGACTGGGAGAAGGGGAGAACCACCACATTTGTCCCTTAAATTAATACAAGAGTTAAATTAGGGTTCACTTAATTAATTTTGTTAACCCTAAATATATCAAAATTAACATCCTTTAAAGATTTAATTAACACACAATATATGAAAATAGATTCTCTACACAAATTTGTGTCATAAATTAAAAGAATATACATCATTAAGAAATTTTCATTTCTCCCTCTTTGTGATTGGATTAGGAATTAAACAAACATGTTAACATTTCGATTGTATGTTTTACAAGGAATGCATTAACATACATTCAAAAATATGATAGCATAAACAAGGTAATATAAACAGGGGTATAATATATATATGTATATCTTTATCGCCACTTATAGTTTACATCCATAAATAAAAGGTATGAAAATAATCCACATAAGGAGGCAGTGAATGTAAGAGTAAATTAGAAAAGTGAAGATGGAAAGGTAAGTTATGTTGCAATTAAGATCTAATGAAGTCTAATTGAAAAGGAAATAGTCAAGTGTAAATCTATTTCACCACCTTTATCATCTCCTATTAACATTTAATTTAATAATGTATGAGATTTCAAACCTAAATAGCCTTTCTTAATGATCTAATTGGATCTAAAACATAAGTTTAAATTTAGGTATAAACATATATGTAGTAAACTAGCATTGAATTTTGAAACATGAACAGAATTAATTGGAAATAAATCACCTAATTTATTTCAATATATGTTTACAATTAACGTCTTCCCACCTTTTAATTAATAATTGTCATTGATTTCTAAGATAAAAATGAATGAGACAATTCAATTCCTTTTTACTGTAATTTAACGTATTTACGGAAATATTGTATACAAACCAAATGTTATTAATTTCTAATTTCCGTAATAAATTTTTCATCTACCAACATTTCAAATAAATAAACATATGATTTTTTTATTTAGCAAAAAAAAACATATATTATTCTTTTTTTGACATTTATTATTCCAATCAATTGGAATTTACATTCATACGGTCATTTATTTTCTTCATTATTAAATTTTACAATATTTTCAATTTAAGCTCTACAATTACATTCCTAATTAGCTTTACCATTACAATTGATTGAAATAACATTGGCATTTGTCAATTTCATTCAATCAACATCAACAATCACATTCATACTTTATTATCAACCAACAAATATTATAATTACTTACCTATCATTGATTTTATCGAATTATAGTTTATTACGTATTATTTCATCAATTAATATAACTTTGAATTTATTTCCTAATTTACTGTTTACAATCAATTATAACCTTATAATTGTTTCAATTAATTGGGATAGCACTAAATTAGTTTTTTATTAACTTGAATTAACATTATTACCTTTCATCCCCATTACTAATTCATAAATCTTTTTCTTTCAGATTTAATTACCAAAATCTTATTAAATTAACAAATTTAAACATTGGAAATTACGGGTCATTGCAATGCCCTTCTTTTCGATGGTTTTGATTTACATCAGCATGATCTATACATTTAAAATTTCGAATATCTCACACTGGTTTATCAAGCTTGATCCGGGAATTTTTAATACTCGGGTCAGATCTTAGTAGTTTCAGGTTTAGCTAAAGCCGCTTAGAGTTTCCAGAGGAGAGCTGAAGATCTTCATCATCGTATGAACATATTTTATTATCTGCTGCATCTATTGCATTTGTTTTGTTGTTTTTAGCATATGTAAGGACAGAGGTTTATAAATGTCCAGGCTGAATTTAGGTTAGACTCTGATATTGTATTTTAAAACTTTCCACTATAAAGATTATTATTGACATAAAATATGTCATTCCATTCATGTGAGATTCTGTCCTATCTCTATTTACTTTTTCACCCCCGAAAGATCCGTCTTTTCATTCAATTTACTTTGGACATGTGTAGTTTATTATCGACTCAAAGGGTATAAAAACGGGCCTTTACAAGATTTTTTTTCTTCTTCTTTTTCTATGCCTTCCCTTTATCCTTTTCTTTCCTAGTCCTTACACAGAACTACACAATATCCTTCTTTAACGCATCTGTAACAGAAGATTCCGGCATAAGGTCCTAGTTTTAATTTCTCTTCTGCTTCTTTCACTACACATGTTCTTCGTGCCTGCTTTGGAGTCATTTAAAAATATTTCCCGAAAAATAAGACATCCCGATATACCAAGATATCATTAGAAGGTCTATACCATTCTTGATTTAAAACCTATTATCCAAATAACTTAGTTCAACTTATTCAGATTTGAACTTTCCTTGATCATATATAATAATAAGGAGAATAATTTACCAAGTGTTCGATACCGTTTGCCAAAGCTAACATATGATCGATACTTAGAAGTTTATTCCCACCATCGTCAAACAGATCACGACCTTAGTCTTGGAACTTTACAAAGGGATAACCTCTTATAAATTTTCCAAATCACACAAGTATTTATACTTTTGTATATATAAAATATATTTCTATAAAAATGGTGTGTCGATTTGCCTTGTTTAAGTGTTTAGAAATTCATATTGATAGTGGCGATTAGGCGCATCGACCAGAATCTATATAATACTCAACAGATAAATCAACACAAAACATTTTTATATCAAATAACAAATACACGCTCATAGGTATAATACTCTCAAACACATTCTAAGGTGTTACTAACCCTATATCTGATGAGTCGCTCCTTCTAGGGTATTACTAACCCTATCTGTAACGACCCGTAAATTTTTGATAATTAAATTGGTTATTTTAATTAAAATTGAGTAATTAAATTTAGAAGGAAACAAAAATTTTGTAATTTATAATGAAGCAAATGTAACAATGCTAATTATGGTTACTAATTAATAGGTTGAATGAAATGACAATTAATGAACTTATTTAAATTTGTAAAGTTATAATGGAATTATTGTATTTATGTGTGAATGTAAAATTTGAAATAGAAACGTAGATTTATTATAAGGTATTAATTGATGTAATGGAAAGCATGAGACCAAATAGGTAAATTCATTGAGGATATTAATTGTAATTGGATGTAAGCTAATAAATAACTAATTTAGCGCAACCCAAATTAATTGAAATAACTATAAGGTCATGATTTGGTGTATTCAGTAAATTTGGAAAATAATTTTCAGTAAATGTAATAAAGTATTTGGAATGTATATTATTTCCATAGGATAATATAAAGAAATGAAAACTTGCGACTTATGTTTGGAATAATGACCAAAATAAGTGAAATAGTGTTAATGTAAGTAAATTGGTAACAAATTGAATGGATTCCCATGATTTATTTGGAAATTTTATATGTTACATCTTGGTTATGAATTCAATATAAGGTACGTGAGTGGAAATATTATAATCTGTCTATAAACATAATATTGCAGTGTTAATGTTAATTAATTAGTGCTATATATGGAATTATAACCTGGGTTGGTAAATAATAAACTTATAAAGTAAATAGGTGACCATTATATATGTTATTTATTCATTTAGTATGTTAAATAAAATTTGGAAATCAAATTTCAATTAAGGGAAATTTAGTAGTACGTTTATTGGAAATTAATTTTAATAAATGTCACATTAATGTGAATAGTGTATTAACTAATGAAATTAGTAGTATGGAAATAAATGCCAAAATTGATTTTAAGTAATAAAAGCTTATTTATGTGACAAAAAGGTAACGGTAGTCTTATGGTAGGTTGCCTATTTATTTATTTAGATTGTTAGTTGAAATGGGAAATAGGTTTGTAATAAATGTAAATAAATGTTACATTAATGGGAAATGCAATACAATGTTTAGGAGTGTTAAATTGGGTATATTAAGGTATTGAATGGGAAAAATAGGGTAACTAAGTTTATAGAGTGGTAATGAATTTAATAAAAAGATTTGATTTGAAACAAATCAATCCATTGAAATCCAATTTATAATAAGTGTGATTATTGGGGAAATTGAAATTTAATGTTATGCAATTGAGATAAAGAAATTGGAAAAATGTTAATGTATCTGGATATATACCAAAATAAATGGTACCTAAGATGATAATATGATAAATAGTGAATTTAAAGAATAGGAATCAGGATTTATTTATTTATTTGAAATTAAAGTTAAATAATTGAGTTTATTTCAATAAGTAGAATTAAACATTAAATATCATGTTAATTGAAATTTAGATGGATTATGAGAAAATATTAGGGTAATAGTTTGTAAATCCAATGTTAATTTTATCCGTTTGATAATAATGAATTGTGTAACGACCCGTAAATTTCGACAATTTAATTTGTTAATTTAATAGGATTTTGTAATTAATTTTTAGTAGAAATAATAAAAGGGGTAAATTAATATTGAAATGAAGGCTAAAATAAAATATATGAATGGTAATTAATGTTCTATTTATTTGTAATATGAATAAAATTTCAATAAATAAAATAGTGTAAGTATTGTACCTGGATATAATGTGAATATGGAAAATATAGGGTAGGCAATAAATTAGTAAGTGTATGGACACATTGTTACAGTAATTGATTTTATTTAGGGATACGTTATTTCAAGTTAATAATTTATAAACTTGAATGAACATTTCAATTTGATAAATTAATTCAAATGTTTTGACTTAGTAAATGGAATATGATAATAAGAACAATTGCAA
This sequence comes from Allium cepa, assembly GCA_030765085.1. Classification (NCBI taxonomy): domain Eukaryota; kingdom Viridiplantae; phylum Streptophyta; class Magnoliopsida; order Asparagales; family Amaryllidaceae; genus Allium; species Allium cepa. The sequence goes on along the minus strand of CM060945.1, from coordinate 991,137,972 downwards.
ATTTTGTATTTAGGGGAGAAATAAATTTTGATAGGTAGTAGATGTTGTGAAGAATAAATATACAAGTATATTAAAGGTTATAATAGTGGGTTACTAGTAAATTCACTCATTTACCCATAAAGATAATTAGATGTGCCTTGATGATAATTGATAACATAACGGAAAGAGTAAATGTATTCATTTGAAAATTAATTGCAATCGGATAGGGATTTTAAGTAACAATGTTAATGAAAGGTAAGAAATGCTAAATTAAAGTCAATAATAATGAATAGTGATTAATTCAAAATTTGTAACATATATTATAAATTACCTGCTTATTTGTTAATGGAATTAGAATTTGAAATAAATGATAATAAAATAAATGAATGTTACATTAATGGAAAACGAAATAACGTTCGTTTAAATGTGAGTAATTATAGGGTCGTATTTATTATAAGCGTTACTTTAATGATTAAGATTAATTGAGAAATTGATACGAGAAGTATGTAAAGTAATAACTAAGAAAGGAATACGTTATAAATTGATTTTAACCTAAACTTATGTGTAAGGTTGAAATTTAATCTAATCCGTTTAATTGGAAACTTATTAAAATAAATTGGATTCAATGTATAATAAAGGGGTTATTTTAAGAAATTGAAATAAATTCCATAATGGATGAATTAAGTTACCTTAAACTGAGATGAGAATTGGTTTAAAGAATTATAAATTTATAAGTATATCAAGATGATGAAATTTATGAATTATAGAATTTGAATTTTTTAGTGAGTTAATTTATTTAATTTATAATAGTTGGATTTATTGCAAATGAATTGAATCAAATATTTAATTATTACGTTAAATTAAAAAAATTAAGTTGAAATTGGGAAATATTTATATAATAAATTTAAATCCGATGGTAAACCCTTCTATTTGAAATTATGAATGGAATAATTTTGGATAAATTCTTTTGCAAAAGTTATCTATATTTTTTTAAATTCTATGAAATTGAAGATTTCTATTAATTAACCTTTAATAAATAGACTTTCAAAAAATTTTAAATCATTGTAAATGTTGAAAATTTTAAAGTGATAAAGATTGCAAATTTCAGAATTTAAATGTGAAATTTGATTTAATTATTTATTTTTAATTTAATTAATTAATATAAAAATAGCCATTTTAGTCACGGACTCGGATTTCGATGAAACTAGTTTCATCGGATCCGTAACAGTGAATTATTATAGTGTTTGAAGTTTCGTAGTGATCGGACTTGTCGTTTGATCGTACGAACGCGAAACGCCTTGAAATCGATTTAATTGAAATCAATTTGAAATCAATTTGAAAATATTGATTTCAACATAACTTCTTCATACATTGGAATTTGGACGTGAAACTTTTTCCATCTCGTTCAAAATATTTTAAAACACCTAATTCGATATATGGATTTACCCAATTTCGTTCCGGGGTCAGAACGGGCTTTTTGGGCCACGTTAGCGTTAACACGTATATCTATCAACCCGATCCATCTATTTTTCAACTTTATCTATAAATACCCCACTAAACTCTAGCCTCCGCCTATTCTCATTGTCTACGCATAAATTTCATCAGCTCTTTCTCCTCCTCAATGGATGCAAATTTTAGATCCAAACACAATTGCAAATCAAATCAAAAGTCAAAAATTCAAAATTCTCAAAAAAATCTCAAAAAATTATTTGTTAATGCTCTCTACGAGCGTAATTCACTGGTGGTGTTCGTTTCTCGATTCAGTTTGTCGTTTGATGGATAAAATTCAAACTAGTTTCGGCCGTTCAATGGAGCGTTGATGAACTTCGACGGATCGTTGATTTGAGGGTAGCATATTGTAGAGTGGGCTGAGTGTTGTTCATCGGTGTGTTCAATTCTACGTTTCAACGGCCGGATCATCGCCGTAAATTGGATTAGGGTTTCACGATGGGGGCGGCGGTTGTGCATTTTAGGGCAGAGTTTGGCGATGGACCGGTTGTCGCGTGGCATGTGGGAGGCCGGGGAGGCGGCGCGACGGGGTCTGGTTGTGTGCGACGTGGCGCGGCGGCGCTAGGCTTTGCGTGTTCGAACGACGGTCGCGTTCGTGCTCCTGTAGGGTTTGGGTTTCAGTATTCAAGCTTTCGGCCTGGAGAAGATGTAAGCGCGTGTTTTTTTTTATTTCCTATTTGTTTTGTTTTAATTTAAATTTGATTTAAACTCGTTTAACTCGAATAATTTCTACATACGAACTCCGATTCACGCATGGATTTTTTTGTTAGGATTGTATTTAAATTCCGGACGTTTTGACGCTGGTTTGGACAGATTTGGAGACTGTGCAATTTTTGGGTTTAAATTGGATTTAAATCCAAAAGGTGAGTGTTTTAACCCACTCATAACTTCTTAAATTTCTTATGTTTGTTAAATTGATTTATGATATGAGTAGAAATTCATTTATGACTGTTTGGCATCTTTTATTCATCATCTCAGTTAGATTGCATTCATTTAAAATTAAATTGTTATTTGATTTTATTATTGCATATAAATAGACAATTAAATTTATTTATTTTTCATGTAAATTTCCAGTTTGACCGTTATTAATTTACTATTGAATATAAAATGTTCGTTAATATCTGTTATTTTTATATGCTATATATTGATGATTGAAATAAATTGGTTGATGATTGATATTGGGTGAATGGATGATGTGTTCTATCTTATATAAACTGCAAGTTATTATGCATTTTCATTTTATTCGAGATTCCGGTTTGAAATGATATACAACCGCATTTTTATTTTAAATTGCGGATTGAAATGATAAATATCTGTATCACTTGACCATAGGATAGAAAGTTATATACAGGCACCGCAGTATATATATATATAATTATTTTTGAAATGATTTTTATGGTTTGGATAAGATACGGTTTACTAAATATTAATTTTGGATCTTATATAAAAATCTTATTTATATATACATATATATAGTTAAATTATTGAATTTAAGCTATGAGTGAATTTGTTAAATGAAAATAAATAAGTTGAATAATGGAGTTTGATAATTTATAATATATGTTTAAGTACAGGTTTAAGATCTTGTGCATATATAGAGTTAAATGATTTAAATAAATTAAGATTGGGAGTTAAATTTGAAATTTATTTGGAATAGAGCTTAATTAAGAATTTAATTTCATAAGTTGATGTAAAATTTATTAACTTGAAATTTAAAAAGGTATGATATCTATAACTGAATTTTTATTCAAGATGAATTAAACGAATAATTCTAGCAGAAATAAATTGAAGGAAATGATTAAGTTGTTAGTAATTGGAGTTTTATTTTAAATGATTTTTGATTTATTATGTAAACATTTCAAAAACTAAATAATAGGACAATGAATTGTTGAATATAAAATTCCAACCTTAAGTTTTGAAATTGTTAAATACTCCAAGTTATAAATATATTAAATTGAAGTGGTTTATTCAACTGAAAGTGAATTTAAAATTTATGGTTTAGACTAAAATTTTAAATGAATAAATTGTAAAGTCGTGGAAATTATTTTATAAAGAAATTTTAAATTCAAACTATTTTATTTTATATACTATTGAATATCCAAACCATTTAAGTTTTGAAAGTTATGGTTTTAAAACTATGTATTTCGAAGTATTATATTGAAAGTTAAATTTCAAATATTTGGTTTCGAGGTATTATAAATCTTAAAAGTGGCATGATTTTCGAAAAGAAATATATTTGAAATAAAATAATATCATATTTATTTGGGTTTTAAAAGGAAATGATGTCGTATTTATGGGTTTTGAAATGGATAACTATATTCTGGTTTTGAAAGTATAATTATTTTTAAATGACCGCGGTGTTATAATAACGTTTGGTTGTTGAAGAGATCGGGATCGGAAGTTGTCATACTCTCTGCCAACTCCAAAAACCACATTAACAACTGTGTACGCGGTGAAGATTCCAGAATGAAGTAGGTTGGTGGCGGCGTTTCCTTTAAGGTAAACACGTGGACCCGACTCCCGTAAGTTGGCATAAGGTGGCCAAAACAGGAGCGATTCTCGGGCCAAGGGGGTTAGAGCCCTTTATCGGATACTCCTCTTCGATACTATACTCTGACTTTGGATTGATTCGGTGGCCACCTTTACTTTTGATTTTAGGGGGAGTTTGTTCGAGGTGGGCGGTAGCTGCGGCTATGCGTTACCACCAACCCGGATGCGTAATTGGTATATCTACCCTGGCATTTCCTAGTTGTGCCGTGTCACCTACCCTATCGCGCCTTATACGATTTTGGTTTTGTACCATACCTATGGAGTGCCCTCTGACGACGCCCAGTACGGGGGAGATTACGGTACTATATAGACTATGGGAGTATATTATGTGTTAAAGTGGAAAATGTAAAGCCTTAACGCTATTTGAAAGTAAGTTTGTTTTACAATTAGACACTATTATAATAGCGAAATATACTACATAATAAATAGTTTAACGGATCCTTAGGAGATGTAAATCCCGAGCATCTCTTGAGTTACTGCACTCATATTCATTTCTGTTAATTTAACTTACATAAGATCTTTTATTTCTGACTCGATTGTTTTGTCTTTTCAATTCGCTCGGGTCAGTCCGAGCGTTTCAGGATTTGAAGATTTTCTGGAGGAGGAAGACGAAGATTTCATTACTATTATTATTATATATTATATAGTTCCACTACACTGTATTCCGCTGCATTAATATTATTGTTATGTGAAATCTGATACTTATTGTACAAAGAAGAATCAAATGTTTGTAAACAGTTTTGTGAACTGTATATTTATTATTATATTTTATCCTTCCGCTGTGAGATTCTGTTTGTTTTATTCTTTCTCGTTTTTCTTATTTACCCCACAACAATCCGCCCTTCCGTATGGTTTTAATTGGCACGCGTGTCGATTTAAAGAGTACGACAAGGCGGGATGTTACAAATTGAATAATAGAATGAAAGTGAATTTAATAGATTTTTTTGGAAATTTAATTGTAAATTTGAATATAATGAAATTGAAAATTTAACATTGCAATTGATAGATTAATCAACGATAAATTGACATTTAAATTTCTTTAAATCATTGTAAATGATTAAGAAGTTAAAAATGTTGAAATTTGTCAATTATCGAAATAAAATTGAAAAATTAATTTAATTAATTAATTATTAATTTATTTAATTAATGGAAAAATAGCCATTTTGGCCACTGACTCGGATTTCGATGAAACAAGTTTCATCAGATCCGTAACGGTGAATTATTGTAGGGTTTTAAGTTTCGTAGCGATCGGACTTGTCGTTTGATCGTATGGACTCAAAACGCCTTGAAATTAATGAAATTGAAATCAATTGAAATCAATTTGAAAAATATTGATTTTAGCGTAACTTCTTCATACGATGGAATTTGGACTTGAAACCTTTTCCATCGTTTTTAAAATATTTTGAAACATCTATTTTGATATGTGGATTGACCCAATTTCCTTCCGGAGTCGAAACGGGCTTTTTGGGCCACTTTGTCTTTAGCGCGTATATTCAATCCAATCCATCTATACTTTTTCAACCTTGTCTATAAATACTCTGTTATAGACCCTAATTTCCCTCATTCTCATTTGTCCTGTACGTACAATTTCTTTCACCTACTCATTTCAGTGGCAGACAAACACCAAAATCCAATTGCAATTCAAAATCAAAGCCAAAATTTCAAACTCCTCAAATAATATCTAATTTTATATGGATTCGAAGCTCTCGACGAGCCTAATTCAATGGTGTAATTCGTTTTTGGATATGAATCATCGGTTACTCAGAATTGATGATCAATTTTTGGCCGTTCATCACGTCAAAATCAAACTAGTCGGATCGTCGAATCGTTTCTGGGTATTGTAGAGTGGACGATGGGGAGTCCATCGGTGAAATTCGTTCGTCGAATCAACGGCTGGATTGAGCAAATAAATTCTATTAGGGTGTATAGGCGGTGGCGGCCGGAGGAGTTTGAGGAGTTCGCGCCTGGGGGAATGGGGCGGCTCCTTGAGGGCTCGGTCATGGTGATGGTCGCATGGGGTAGGATGGCCGGTGGCGGTGTAGGGGCGTGGTCAATGGTTAGGTCAACGGCAAAATTTTGGGTTCGAACTGGAGCGTTGCGTGCGTAGTTTCTGGGAGGAGAAGGCTGACGTGCGTGAGTGAAATAGGATGACGTGGAGGTTAGTAAAGTGTTCTTTTATTTTATTTTTATTGAAATTAAAACGCATTTATCGCTATATCTTTCACATACGAACACAAATTCGCGGTTTTTTTGTTAGGATCGTATTGAAATTCCGAACACTTTGACGCTGGTTTGGACGAATTCTGAGACTGTGCAATTTTTGGATTTAAATTGGATTTGAATTCAAAAGGTGAGTGTTTTAACCCGCTCACAACTTCTAAAATTTCTTATGTTTGTTAAATTTATTTATGATGTGTTTTGATATTTATTTACAACTGTTTGGCTTATATTTAATCATCATCTCAATTAAATTGCATTTATTTGAATTAAATTGTTATTCAATTTATTATTGCATATAAACTGCCAGTTAAATTAACATATTATTGAATATAAACTGCTAGTTGATACCTGTTGTTTATTATCCATTATATATTGATGCTATTAATCTAATTGGATGGTGATTGTGATTAATGGTTGATGGTTGATATTGGGTGAATGGATGTGGTATTTTATATCGTTATAAACTGCAAGTTATTATGCATTCTTATTTCATTCGGGATTACGGTTTGAAATGGTATATAACCGTAAAATTTTATTTTAAATTACAGATTGAAATGATAAATATCTGTATCACTTGACCATAGGGTAGAAAATTATATACAGACACCGCGGTATATATATAAAAAGATATTTTGAAATGATTTCTATGATTTTGTAAAGAAATATACGGATTATATAAATATTGTTTTAGATGTTATGTAAACATCAAATTTACTATTGATTTTAGCTATATATAAATATGCTTTGCAATATAAAAATAAGACCGATAATAAGTTGATTATTTTATATAATATGTTTTAATGAATATTGATTTTGATGTTATATAAATATATTTTTTATATATAGTAAAATGCTTGAATTTAATCGATGAATAAGTTTGTTAAATAAAAATGAAGTTTAATAATAGAGTTTGATTTTTATTAAAATAAATGTGAGTAAGTATATAAATTTTATTTCAATATAGAGTGTATAATGATTTAAATATATTATGGTTGGGAGATGAATTGGAGATTTATTTGAAATTGAATCTATATAAGAATTAAACTCTAAAAGGTTGATGTGGAATTTATTAAATTTGAAATTTCAAAAGGGTATAATTATTATAACTTGATTTTTGGGTCTAGGTGAATTAATTGATTTTTTTCAAGTATAAATGAATTGAAGAAAATATTTAATTATTGAAAATTTGAGTTTGTTTAAATGAAAATGGATTTATTATGTAAAATATTTAAAACTAAATAATAGAATATTTGATTTTTAAATCTAAATTATCAAATTTAGTTTTGAAATTTTGGAATATTAAAGCCTTGAAATATACCGAAATTGAAATGTTTTATCGAAATTGAAATGTTTCAAAGTTATGAATTTCAAAGTATTATGTTTTAAAGGTGTTATAATTTCAAATGTTTCATTCAAGGTATATAGATTTTTGAAATGCTATGATTTTGGAGAAGGATATATTTTGAAATAAAAATGATATCAAAAATGATTTGGGTTTTAAAAACGAAAATGATATCGTATTTATATGGTTTTGAAATGGATATTATATTCTGGTTTTAAAGTATAAACTATTTTGAAAAGACTGCGGTGTTATAATAATAATTGTTTGTTGAAGAGACCGGGATCAGAAGTTGTCATACTCTCTGCCAACTCCGAAAACCACTTTAACAACCGTGTACGCGGTGGAGATTCTGGAATTAAGTTAGATGGTGGCGGTGTTTCCTTTTAGGTAAATACGTGGACCCAACTCCCGTGAGTTGGCATAAGGTGGCTAAAACAGGAGCGATCGACGGGTTAATGAGGTACCACCTTTGATCGGACACATCCCTTCGATATTATACTTTGACTTTTGGATTGATTCGGTGGCGACTTTTGATTTCTTTTATTTTGGGGTGTTGTTCGAGGTGGACGGTAGCTGCGCATTACCACCGACCCGGAAGCGTAATTGGTATATCTACCTTGGCATTGCCTAGTTGTGCCGTGTCGCCTACCCTAGTGCGCCTTGTACGAGTTTCTATTTGTGTCGTACCTATGTAGTATCCTCTGGTAGCCTCCCGATCAGGAGGTATTACGGTACTGTATAGACTATTGGCATTATTTGTGTAAAGGGCTATATGGGTAACCCCTTAACGCTATTAAAAAGTAAGTTTACTTTACTATTAGACATTATTATAATAGCAAAATATACTACATAGTAAATAGTTTAGCGGATCCTTAGGAGTTGTGAATCCCGAGCATCTCTTGAGTTACCGCACTCACGTTAGACACTGGATAGGAGATGTCAAAATCCCGTATACATCTCCGACGCCGTTACACTCATATTTATTTATGTTGATTTAACTCACATAAGATCTTTTAGTTCTGACTCGAGTGTTTTGTCTTTTCAATTCGCTCGGGTCAGTCCGAGCGTTTCAGGATCAAAGATTTTATTCTAGAGGACGAAGACGAAGATTTGTAGTACTATTAACTACTATATTATTTCACTACACCATTAAATTCCGCTGCATTAATTATTATTCTCTGGTATGCGTACTATGATATGTATTGTATAAATATAATCAAGGGTTTTTGTAAAACAGCCTCATGAATTGTATATTTGATTATTATATTTTATCATTCCGCTGCAAGATTCTATTTTGTTTTTTTTCTTTCCCTGCTTTTTCTTATTTATCCCATAACATTACGTCCTTCCGTATGGTTTGAATTGGCACGTGTGTCAATTTAAAGCGTGTGAAAAGGAGGGATGTTACACTATCTATAATGAGTCTTACCACAACATAGCATAGGTGTTCGCTTAACATAGGCTCTAATACCAAATGTAACGACCAAGAATTTTCGACACTCGAAAATTGACACTATCACATCATCGGTATTCACGTGCCGTAAATCCAAGTAGCGGAAAGCCCGATTGTTAGGGAAAAAGAAAATAAAGATAGAACATAATCTCACACGAATGGAATAACATATATTATTTCAATAATAATCTATATAGCTGAAAATTTTGAATACAATATCAGATCCTAACCTAGATTTAGATTGGACATTAATAAATCCTCTATCCTTACAAATGTTGAAAAATTTAAACATATGCAATAGATGCAGCAGATTATAGAATACGTCCATACGTGGATGAAGATCTCCAGCTCTCTTATGGAAACTCCAAAAGTCTTCAACTAAACCTGAAACTACTCAGATCTGATCCGAGTATTAAAAATACTTTGATTAGGCTTGATAAACCAGCGTGAGATACTCGATTTATAAATTGATGCTATTTAAAAACCTATGACAAGAAGGGTATCTCATAAGACCATGCCCACACATAAAAACGGATGGGTTTTTACCTTATGATAACTAAACACTTTTATACCAAAATAATTTTATATTATCGTTAATGACGTTCTTTTGAAAATACTTTTCTAATAATATATCAAGATAGCCAAAACTGTTATGATGATCAAATTTGATGGCTTACTAGATACTTTTTAAAAGTAGGTACTACAATCAAAACCCTAAAGGAAACATATTGAATTGGATTTTCCAACATAATAAGGAACTAGTGACCATTCAGACCTGCAAATCCAGGTATAACGATCCCAGTTCACACCAGTGGCTTTACATGATCTCTGTCAACCACCGAACTATACCGCTATACTACCATGGAAGAAAGTATTGCTCGATGGCTTTACACGATCTCCGTCGGCCTCTATACCTACGCAGTTAATGCGCTCGGTAGATTCAAAGCGATGGAGGTGCAAAAAGTCATAGCGGGGATACAGCGATGATATAGCGGGATATAGCGAATGGCTCTAAAATAGCATATAAAACTCGTACTTAATGTTTTTAAAAATATATAAATGGTAATTAAATGAAAAATTATCATTCAATTGAATTATAAATAATACATAAATAATTTTAAATAAAAACATGTGCGAATATACTTTAAATAAACGAAAAACGGTTATATAACATAATTGAATTTGGTAGAATATTAGAGTATTTTCATTTATGAAAATATATTAAAAATTAAATCAAATAAATTAATTTCATGATTTTTAATGTATAAATGCAATTTTTCACTTCATTTTATTAAAAAAGATATAGAGGAAATAGTGGAATATAGCGGAAATAACGGGATATAGCGGAAATAACGGGGATTAAAGCGGAAAGGCTATATTTTGGGGTATATTGAAAAATCGTAGCGGTAGAAATATGCTATGAGATATAGCGGAGTTGTAGCAGGGTAATAGTGGGGCATTAACTACACAGCTCTATACCTTTCCATTTATACAATATGGTAATAAGTGCCTACAGTGACATCTTCCCTTAATAATAGTCCGAAAATATATCATTCTGACCACATACTATCCCGTATCATTCCTGGGATGTAAGGCTCATGAGGCTATGCTCCACAAAGCCACGCTTTGCTTTTCGCAAAGCCATGCTTCGATCATCACAGGTTCCACTTTGAATGTCATATTGTCATTCCTTCAGTCACTATTGACTTTCACGAACATTCAACCTCTGAGCTCGTATGTCACAGAGAAGTGTTAAGCTAAGAGAAGTTGCCTTCTCTGCCACCAAACAGATGTACGTTTGTAAAAGTCAACATTGTGGTCTTAGAAATGCAATGTCGGATATACATCCATACAAGTTCGTTCTAGGATCGAATGAAACCAAAGGCACTCCTCCTACCACATCCCGTCGGGCGTTATCCTTAAGATTAGTGACAATTAGTCCTTGTAATCAAAAAATTTCATAACATAGCACTACTTCCACCATAAATATATGATATTGTAAATTTCACCCCGAGGGACTAGTGGAAAGCAGCCCTTCATCATGAAGATCCTCGTCTTCAAAATTCACCATTATCATGTCTTTATTTTCGAACGTATAGATTGATTCGAAGTGGTTTTTGGATAGAAGTTACCCAAATCCGACCCCGGTTCCTCCGAACCAATCGTCGATTAAAAAGATGTTAAGTCTATATATGATTATCAATCATCATTCAATTTAATTCTTCTTTTTATTCATTCATAGATATCTCCTAGAGATATATTCATTGAAATATTTCTTTATCTTTTTTAGATTATATGGAATCATTAAGCCTTATTTATCAAATTCTTTTGGTTAATTTAAATCATTTTAAATTGTGGAATAACTCCAAACCATTTCACCTTTTACTTACGAAGATATTTCCAAATCATTTATTTAAATCTCATATTGGAAAACATTATTTTAGAGCATCTGGGCTTTAACTTCGATCTGTTCCAAACCTCATCTAAAAGAGAAAACAAAGGCCAGGTAAGTTCAGGGCACTAGTAGCTTTATTCCTAACCTTAATTACACATCTTGTTTTAGCGTTTAGATCTCACAGGCGGAACAAATGTACTTATCGTTTATGCAGACTCCTTTCATTTTTAGAAATGGTTTATAAAACATCCAAATCATTATTTTAAACAGTTATTAATTTATTTGAAAACACTTATAAAAGATTTTGGGAAAGAATACTTAAGTTTAAAGTCATATTCCAAAAGTTATTAAAAATTGCTGCAAATAGTGCTTTAAAGGCTTATTTGATAAAAACAACTTTTCTATCATTTGGAAATTCATTTTTATAACTCAAATCACTTTTAAAAGACTCTAAATGATTTATAAGATTTATTTCATATTTTTAACCATTTGAAAAAAAATATTTAAAACATTTGCCACTTTGGTTATTGAACCGCCAAAGCGCTGAAAGTTTGTGTGGATTGATTGTATGGATAAATATACTAATTTAAAAACTTGTGTGATATAGCAATGGAAAATAGTCGATAAATAAAAGAAATGTAAAGCGGTAAGTAAATGACACCAGATATTTTTATACTAGTTCGAACTTCCCGTTCTATGTCCAGTCCCATACTCCTTCTGGATTTACTGACACCTTCGCTTCACCCGGAGAAATAAACACTCGAGCAATCGAAAAGGATTTCAATACACATGCCCGAGCAGCCGAACGGGACTTCCGATACAAACTATTTAGATTCTTGACTTGATATGTTCCTGACTAACACTGATTAGTCGATATAATACACCCTTCCTATAATCTTCTCCTTTGTGGTATGTAGTGCTTGTATGTGAAGAGAATGGAAGATTTAAATAGAATTCTCAATAGAAAGCTTGTAGGAACATTTTTAGAAAGCAAAGACTATAAGAGTAGAATCAAAATAGGATAGAAAGAATTGTAGTGATTGTTGTTAAAAAGAATTTGATTCTTGGCTATATTTATAATGAATCAAGAGCTATTTTCTTTCATGAACCGTAATGCTGAAAAGAAACGGAAACAACCGTTGAAGTTGAGATGTTTCTCTTTATTCAAGAGACGCGTCTCTTCATTAAAAACTAGCCGTTATATGAATTCAGCATGCTGACTGCATAAGATTCAGCCGTCTGATTCAAACCCGAAAATAAATAATGCAAAAGATAGTACATTCAGCCGGCTGACTCAGTGATTCAGCCGGTTGAATATTGTGGTAAATTTAAATTTACCCAGTATTCAGCCTGCTGAATAGCTGTAGTCAGCCGGCTGAAATCTGTGTCTTGTGCATGTGCATACTTCTAAGATACGTGTCAATTTTGTTTTGCAGTATACCACTTTGGAGAGATTTTAACATATTTCTAACTAGACTCAGAAATAATAAAACATCTAATCTATCTTCGCGTATTTCTGAATCCATCCTTCAAAGATTTATCTTCTCCTGCAAATTTGAATAGTTAGTATACGATAATAATATAGCTTAAATAGTTCACATTCAAAATCGAAGATTTTTGGATCTTAACATTCTCCCTCTTTTTGATGATGATAACTATGTAAGTATAATGCAATATAATTCAGAATATACTCCCACTGATTTGTTGCTCCCTCTATCGATATGATTTACCTTCTCCCCTTCCGTCATCGACAAAAAGGAGTAGTCAATAGAAGGTAAGCATAGATATGATAAATAGAAATATCTTAAAGCACATAGCATATCACAATATTCAGCACTTATAAACGGCATTTTTACCATAGTTATGTAATTTAGCATAGTTATATATTAAGTATAAAACGATGTAGTAAAACATCACATAACTGACAATATATCAACATCATAGAAACATCACAAAATATTACAGAATAAGCATAAACATATGCTTTTTTCAAAATTAAAGATTGTCACAAATTAAACATATACATATAACGTAATAATGTTAAACCACAGAAGTTTATAGCTAAGTTGTCATAAACATTTTAATCATAAGGTCAGGAAAGAATACTTAAAAAGTTGAAAAAGAGATAAAATAAGATTCAAGCCAAAATGTTTCATTCTTCACCCGTAGTATCCCATTCAAGAGTAGTCAAATCTTTAACCATTCCGGTAGAGGTTGACGAAGAACAAGATACCTTTTTCCATATTTTGTTCAAGAAATCCTTTATAGAGTCAAATTTCTTATTTGTGGATTTTTTGAACTTTTCAATAAAATGATTAAGCTTTACTTGATTTTTAGCTATTGTTTTCAGTGCATTCTTAGGGTAAGAATTGGGGTCGGTCTCATGAATGTCATCGTTGCTTTCCTTTTCTTCTTCTTCTTTGGGTTGATGAGAAGAGGATGCAATTTCCGTGTTTCGGGGTTGGGAATACCTTTATTATGGTTTTCAACCCATTCTTGAAATGAGATGATATCATTATGAGGCAAAACTCGAGGAAGACCCATTGAACTTATAGTTTTAGCTCCAAGTCGAATAGTCAAATTCGGGAGTCGAGACACCAAAATTCCAAAGTATCCTCATGATATATGCACCGTATTGAATTATCTTATATCTTCTTCGAATGTTGACATTTGAAAATTCGTCCATTATTAATTTTTCTCCAATCACTCGTTGATCGCCTTTGCCGATGACATATCCTTTGAGTTATCTACAAAAGTGACAGAACCTCCATCTGAGTAGATAATGTTTGTCAGCATTTCTTTGTTTCCCGTCATGTGTTTTGAGCAACACTATCCAGCATCCACTTTTCTCTTTTCTTATTTGGTACATCGTTTTTAGATGCCATGAAGCACACATTAGCTTGTTCGGTGTCGTTATCACTATCGGATGACGAAGAGCCAGAATCATCCCAAGTAACTAAAAAAGCTTGCCTTTTCTTTTTGAACCGTTTCTCGTTTTTATTTTTCTTGAGTTCCGGACAGTTCTTTTTGATGTGACCTGATTGATTGCACTCGTAGCATTTCAGAGATGAGTTTGAAGGAAAATTGTTTTGACCTTTATTGCTTCCAAAGTTTTTCTTCTTTTTTAAATTTTAGGAATTTTCTGAAATTTTTGGCTATGAATTTCATATGGTCAACATCTTCATCATTTGATTCTTCTTTCCCAGCCTGAAATGCTATTGTTTTACGGTCTTGTGCTTGTACTTTTCGAGTCCCAATTCGACTGTTTGCAAAAAGTAGCTTTTCGGACTAAATTCCGAGTATCGATAAAATATTTAAATAAAATATTTAAAGATATAATTGACAAATATGCGGGTTGTTACAGACTCCCCTCCTTAAAGAAATTGTGTCCTCGCAATATTTAAGAAGAAGATATATAGTAACAACCATAAAAGCATATTTAACACAAAAGAAGTTTGAAATAAGAAGTTCACCTCAAAGAGCGCGAGAAAGTAAGTCCGGATGTGTTCGCTCGATGAACTCTCTAAACTCCCAAGAACAATCCTTAGGATTTGAAGACCATTGAACTTTCACAAGCGGGACATCTTTATTTCGAAGGCGTTTGACCTCCGAAGCAATAATTCGAATAGGATGCTGCTCATAAGTTAAATTAGGCGAAACTTCAATTTCTTCCACAACACCGGGCTTAAGAATAGAATCGGAATCTCGAAGACACTTCCGAAGTTGAGAAACGTGAAACACGTCATGGATAGCAGAAAATTGAGCCGGTAATAAAAGGCGATAAGCCACGGAACCAATACGTTCGGTAATAGGAAATGGCCCAATATATCGAGGCGCTAACTTTCCCGATCGACTGAAATGTACAACACCCTTCATAGGTGAAACACGAATGAACACAAGATCTCCCACAGAAAATTCTAACTTCCTTCTTCGGTTATCGGCATAGGATTTTTGTCTACTCTGGGCTTCTTTCATCCTATGTCGAATAAGTTCAATCTTTTCTGTGGAATCACGAATAAAATCTGGACCTAAAACCATCTTCTCACCATCCTCAAGCCAGCAAGAAGGAGATCGGCATGGCCTTCCATAGAGTGCCTCGAAAGGTGCCATACCAATACTAGATTGGAAGCTATTATTATAGGAAAATTCAACAAGTGAAATATGATCTTCCCAACTTCCACCAAAATCAAGCACACAAGAACGAAGAAAATCTTCAAGAGTTTGATTCACACGCTCAGTTTGTCCATCGGACTGGGGATGATAAGCGGTGCTAAAATTAAGCTTCGTTCCCAAAGCTTTTTGAAGACTCTTCCAAAATCCACTAGTAAATAATGGATCACGGTCGCTAATAATAGAAGTAGGAACTCCATGTAATTTAACAATCTCTTTGATAAAGAGTTTGGTGAAAAGAGGAACGGTTCGATTGGACCGAACGGGAATAAAATGGGCGGATTTAGTAAGCCTATCAACGATCACCCATAAACTATCATGACCCGAACGAGAACGGGGAAGGCCATCTATAAAATCCATGGAAATTTGGTCCCACTTCCAAATTGGAATTTCTAAAGGTTGCAATAATCCACCGGGCCTTTGATGTTCGGCCTTGACAAGTTGGCAAGTCATGCAAACTTAACAAAGTTAGCAATATCAGATTTCATTCCCTCCCAATAATAAAGTCGCCTCATATCAGCGTACATTTTACTACTACTGGGATGAATGGTAAATTTAGAACGATGGGAATCTTCTAAAATATCTTTACGAAGATCACCAATATTTGGTATGATAAGTCTACCAAATTTTCGAATGCCGCCACGAGAATCGATATCAAAGTCTTTCAAACTTTCAATATCAATCTTACCCTTAATATTTTGGCCAAGTAGAGCAAATTCGGGATCTAGCCTTTGAGCTTCAATAATGCGGTCTAAAAGAGAAGGATGAGCCTCAAGGCTACATAAAACAAGAGATGAACATAAATCGGAAACACGGTCTCGAATTTCACAAGTGGATAAAATCTCGAGATCGTTCCATTCGGATATCATCATAGAAACAACAGCTTGTTGTTTACGGCTAAGGGCATCGGCGACACGATTACCCTTACCGGAAGTATAAAGAATATCAAGATCATATGGTGCAAGAAATTCGAGCCAATGCTGTTGACGCAAATTAAGTTCCTTTTGAGAGAATAAATACTTCAAGGATTTATGATCGGTATAGAGAACAAATTTCTCTCCTAAAAGATAATGACGCCAAATCCGAAGAGCAAAAACAACGGCTGCGAGCTCTAAATCATGAGTGGCATATCTAGTCTCTGCAGGCTTCAATTGTCTCGAAGCATAAGCAATAACACGTTCTCTTTGCATAAGAACGACATCCAAACCAACACGACTAGCATCGGTATAAACAATAAAATCTTGGTTTCCATAAGGAATCACAAGAATAGGAGCATCGGAAAGGAGTTCTTTTAATTTCTGAAAAGAAGCTTCACATTTGTCCGACCAAATGTATTCAACACCTTTCTTTGTTAAGCCAGTAAGAGGGACGGCAATTTTAGAAAAGTCTTTAATGAACCGACGGTAATAACCCGCCAATCCGAGAAAACTACGAATCTCTGTCACATTTTCCGGTCTCTTCCAATCTTGAATCACTTCAACCTTTGAAGGATCTACTGAAATTCCGGATTCGGATATAATATGACCGAGAAACTTCACACTAGATTGCCAAAAATGGCATTTAGAAAAATTTTCTTTCAATTGATTACTCCTAAGAGTTTCCAACACAATCCGAAGATGTTTTTCATGCTCCTCCTCGATTTTAGAATACACAAGAATATCATCAATAAAGATGAGAACAAACCGATTGAGAAAATCTTTGAAAACTCGATTCATAAGGTCAACGAAATAAGCCGGAGCATTCGTTAGACTAAATGGCATAACAAGCCATTCATAAGATCCATAACGAGTACGGAACGATGTCAAAGGAATGCTATCCTCTGCAATACGAAGCTGATGAAATCCAGTAGCTAAGTCCAATTGTGAAAAGACTCTAGCACCACTAAGTTGATCGAATAGATCATCAATCCAAGGTAAAGGATATTTATTCTTGATAGTAAGATCATTAAGCTGGCGGTAGTCAACGTAAAGCCTAAGTGTACCATCGGATTTCTTCACGAAAATAGCCGAAGCTCCCCAAGGTGAGGAACTAGAGCGAATAAATTGTTTCGTCTCCAATTCGGATAATTGTTTACGCATCTCCTCATTTTCTTTATTGGACATACGATAAGGAGGGCGAGTGATAGGTTGAGCTCCAGGAATGAGATTAATTCTGAACTCAATTGCTCGCTTAGGTGGTAATCCTAAAACGGGCTCGAATATGTCGGAAAATTCACGAACGACGTGAATAAGAGAATAATATCACCCTCATCATCATCATCGTCATCACGAGGGTTTAAAGAATATAAAGATGCAACCAAAGCAGAATCCGAATCTTTAAGAATAACAGAAACCTGATTAACAGATTGAGGATGTCGAAGATGAATAGTCCGCTCAGGACATAGGATATGAGCTTCATAACGGTTAAGCCAATCCATTCCCAAAATCATTCCAAAGCCTAAGTAACGCATGACATGCACATCGACTAGGAAAGGAAAATTACATAAAATAATCTCGACATCTTTACACAATAAACTGATTGTTGCAGATCCACCAACCGGATTCGCAATTCTCAAAGAAGTCATTAAACACAAAACATCCAACGAAAAAGCATCAACAAGTTCCTTTGATATAAAAGAGTGGGATGCACCCGTATCAAAAAGAACTCAAATGGGTTGATCACGAAACATAATAATGCCATCAAGGATAGAATGAGGCATACCTTGACCACGAGATGTGTTGCCAGGGGCTTGAGCAACATTAAGCTTTCCCTCCTTCTTGCCCTGAAGCTTGGGGCATGAAGATATAACATGACCGAGAACCTTGCAGTAGCGACAAGAGAGAGACTTTGGGCACTTGTTCGCATAATGGTCCTTCGAACCATAATTATAGCATTCCCCACGACCAAAGGAAGAAGTCTTTGCCACAGAGGTTGCTTGCTTCCCTTTCTTATTGGGATAATGGCCTTTGAATTTGTTTGGCCTTTTCTTGTTGTTGAAGTTTGGTTTGGAACCCACCACTTCAACATCATTCTCCCTATCTGCCTCTTCAAGACGAAGAGCGATATCAATGAGTTGGTCGAAAGAAACTTCTAATTTTAGAAGTAATGGCTTCTTGAGATTTTTGTTCAAGCCATAGACGAACCTCTGGTTCTTCTTTCAAGGGGTGTTGATGTATTCAACCCCGTATTTAGAAAGCGACTCGAAGGAGACGACATAATCAGTCACGGAAGAATCACCTTGAACAAGGTCTATAAATCGTCGAGCCAATGTCACTTTCTCTGCTTCTGGTACAAATTTCAACTCGAAGCGTTCCCGGAATTGCTCCCAGGTGAGATTCGCTTCATTAATCTCAGAAATAAGAAGTTCGTACCAGTCCAATGCTCTTTCTCGGAGCATACTAGAGGCCACCTGAACTCGGTGATGGTCAATAAGATTCATGCGAGAGAAGATTCAATCGCATCACCTTAGCCAAGCCTGTACTTCAATAATAGTTTCAGAACCTTTGAATGGCTCCCCACCCAAATTAGTGTAATTGCTGCACAAGCGTGCAAATCCCGACTTTGGGTGAGTAGGTTCCGGGTTAGCTCCAGCTGCTTGAGCATTTGTCACTAAATCAAGAAGCTATTGAGCAGTCATAAAAACTCCATCCTAGGGTAGAGTGCTAGATGGTACAGCTCTGGGGCGGCCTGGTCTAGACATTTCTCTTCCTTTAGAAAGAAAGAAGAAGAAGAAAAAGGTTATTCACCAAATTGAATATCAAGCAATCTTGATAGATAAACAAGGAATCATAAGGAAAATAGGATGAATCGGTACGAAGACTCGAATTAAATCCTAAAGTACGACTCCTAAGATGGACTTAGGACGATGATCCTTGTTATAATATTCCATATTGTTCTGAAGTTTGGCTCTGATACCAAGCTGTGACGCCCCACCTCTGTACCCACGCTAGCCAAGAACACTACGGTGAATGTTGTCAACTAGCACAGAGAATAAGGCTGTTGAGGAGCGACCATCCGTGTAATTGCTTTGTGCGAGCATCAATATGTCAGATAGTATAACATGCAATATTTTATCAAGAGAAAATCTGACATACCGACACAAACTCAAAGCTACTACACAGTGGCTATAATATCTTCGGAAACAAATACAGAAATAAACATAACATAAATCAGTCACAGATAATTCATATCACAAAGGCGGAAGAAGATATGAATATATAATAAACACATGGAAGTGTATATCAGAGTAGTGGTCTAAAAAGATCCACAATATCACAAAAGAATAGTTACATGAACTACACAAAAGAATAAGTATACATTATGGAGTCTATATCTCAAATGTATACAACAAAAACTACTAATCTAAGTAGTTAACCAAAAGTCAAGGAGGTAATCCCGGATGTAAAGTCAAGCAGAAGCACCTGTAACATCTCGGTCTGACCCGAGTATTATTTAAGAAGAAAATAATAAACGGATCAGTCTAACTATAAATATCAGATGAAACGATATAGAATAAGAGATATGACTAAACACATAATAATCACAATGCCAAGCTGTGATATATATATAAGTAATTTAAAATCAACAAGAGATTAATCAATATCACCAAATCTACACAAGAATCAAAGGAAATGTCATACTCATTATTTCGTTCACCGAACCATAAATATTGACGATTATATCAATGTCAATCACAAAAGTCAATGACACACAAATTCACCAATGCACAAATATTGATAAAACCTATCAATGGAAATCACGAAAATTGGTGAAACACAAATTATAGAAATCATCTCAAGAAATCCAGAAATCACAAAAAAGGGGGGGAGGCCTATCACAAACGGGAGCATAAAGCTCACCAACACGTGTATCACAAACGGAATGCTAATTTCATGGTTGCTAACCATCACAAATTGAGCCGAAGCTCCACAAACGGCCCGAAGACCATGGGTTGCTACCCCATCAATTTGAGTCGAAACTCCATAAAACGGGGTTTAGTCTCCCTCGCAGACAAAGAGACATCGCACATTGCTAGTCTAAATCACAAAGATGACCGTCATGATCAACGAGAAGTGTCAATTACACTAAGCTAGTAAATATATGAGTTTAGCTTCATGTCCCATAACCACTTGCTTAACTTAAATATTTATGAACAAACTGTAGATCTCCACTATAAAATTGTCACAAGAGTTTCAATCGAACAAGTCCAAGAATTAACCGACGAAGTAAACGCAAGCTTTTCATACCACTCGTTTTACTAAGTCGTTTAATTAGATTTCTCATACGAGTGAGGTAAAGGTTTGTATATACTAATAGATTGGAAAACGGTTTAAAAAACGAGCTTTGTACTAAAATAGTGTTGAAATCATTTGAAGAAAGAGTTTTGATATTTACTACTAGTATAGAAACCTTTATATTTTTAAAGTGACAAATCACAAAGAAGATTGTAGGAACAATCAATCACTAAAATTCACATACGAAGATGTGAATAAAAATCCAACGAAACCGATAAAGAATCCACCGAAATGGATATTCAAAAATCCCTAAAAAGGAGTCATCAAAGTCATAATAAATGATAACAACAAATAGGAAACAACACGAATCGATTAAAGTTGGAAATTCAAGCAACTAGGCGAAATAGGTTAAATTGCATCAGGTTCGGTCGGCCGGCTACAGAGCTCGGTCGACCGGACCAAAAAAAAGAAGTTCTCGGAGTAGCAAGTCGGTCGTTCGAACCCTGTAGTCGGTCGACCGGACCCTAAAACAAAAAGTGCTTATGCATTTGGAAGCAGGTCGGTCGGCCGGCAGCAGGGCTCGGTCGGCTGGCAGTAGGACTCGGTCGGCCGGCAGCAGGGCTCGGTCGGCCGGACCTGTTTCCTGTCCCTTCCCAGCCCATTGAATACAATGACCAATCACGACCAATTCGCAACCACTGGAGCATCGGCACTAAGGATTTATGCCAATCGACTACCCGGCCCTATGAGCTCCTCGTTGCATCACCAAAAACACATTTGAACATCAAAGCTATGATTTTTAAGGATTTGAACCCAAAATACTAAAAATTGGAATATTCACCAAATCAATCCAAACCAAAAGCATTCGCACACGAATAAGTGTTAGGAATTCATACCTAACAATCGAAGATAAATATAAGCATAGATATGAGATAAAAATCTCACCTTTAAACCTAAATCAATGAATGAGAAGCTTGAAGACAAAGGAAGATCAACCACACTTCA
Organism: Allium cepa; assembly: GCA_030765085.1. NCBI lineage: Eukaryota > Viridiplantae > Streptophyta > Magnoliopsida > Asparagales > Amaryllidaceae > Allium > Allium cepa. The sequence continues at coordinate 991,116,136 of CM060945.1, read as the reverse complement.
ATCTCAACACTAGAAGCTTGAATCTAAGCTTAAAAGAAGAACATTCCCTAAGTTAGGTTTAGGAAATTTCTGAAATCAATGAGAGAATGAGTTGGGGAAGAAGAAGGAGATGCTTACCAATGGGTTTTCTTGAGTTTGGAGCTAGAAGATGGATTTGCTAATGGAAACTAGGGCTTAGGATTTCCTAATTCTTTTTCTCTTCCCTCATTTTTGATGAAGCTTGAATGTATTAGGAAATTATGAAGGAATGAAGAGGATAAGGGGTTGGGACTGAATACATAAGTGGGATTATTGGGCTCAGCCCAAACCAAAGCCCTAAGTGAAAAAGTGGCAAAAATCAACTATCTCCAAACATATCGAAGTTTATACTCAAAAAGGTCGCAAACGTTATTTTGAACTCAATGGGGGTGGTCTCGAGTCCCAATTCGACTGTTTGCAAAAAGGAGCTTTTCGGACTAAATTCCGAGTATCGATAAATATTTAAATAAAATATTTAAAGATAACATCGACAAATATGCGGGTTGTTACAAGGCACCTGAGCAACCGAACATGATTTCAATACACTTGCCCGAGCAGCCGAACGGGACTTCCAATACAAAGTATTTAGTTTCTTGACTTGATGTGTTCTTGAATAACACTGATTATTCGATATAATACACCCTTCCTATAATCTTCTCCTTTGTGGTATGTAGTGTCTGTACGTGAAGAGAATGGAAGATTTAAATAGAATTCTCAATAGAATGCTTGTACATACGTTTTAGAAAGCAAAGACTATAGATAGTAGAATCAAAATAGGATAGAAAGAATTATAATGATTGTTGTTAAAAAGAATATGATCCTTGGCTATATTTATAATGAATCAAGAGTTGTTTTCTTTCACGAACAGTTGTGCTGAAAAGAAACAACCCTTGAAGTTGAGATGTTTCTCTTCATTGAAGAGACGCATCTCTTCATTAAAAACTAGCCATTATATGAATTCAGCAGGCTGACTGCAGAAGATTAAGCTGTCTGATTCAAACTCGAAAATAAATACAGTACATTCAGCCGGCTGACTCAGTGGATTCAGCTGGCTGAATATATTGCTAAATTTAAATTTACCCAGTATTCAGCCGATTGAATAACTGTAGTTAGCTGGCTGAAAACTGTGTATTGTGCATGTGCATACTTCTAAGATACGTGTCAATTTTGTTTTGCAACATACCACTTTGAAGAGATTTTAATATATCTCTAACTAGACTCAGAAATAATAAAACATCTAATCTATCTTCCCGTATTTCTGAATCCATCCTTGAAAGACTTATCTTCTCCTGCAAATTTGGTTAGTATACAATAATAATATAGCTTATATAGTTGTCACATTCAAAATCGGAGAATTCTGTATCTTAACAAGCGCGATTTTCTTAAAAACTTGATTTGCTCATATTTTAAAATCTATTAACTGAAACCTCAATCGTTTTTTTTTTTTTGAAAACTATATTCCACTCTTTACACTTATGTAAATTCTACAATAATAATAGTTCATAAAATTCTTATCTCGAAGAACTTCGAGCTATATTCCACTCTTTACACTTATGTAAATTCTACAATGCGAAATAGCGAACTACCTTTACGCGAAGCGCCTATTTTTGACTTCAAATTGACTATTGGTCAAAACCTTTTCAAATTGAATTTTCATGTTTACAAAACATTTATAAACCAATTTCAAACATTTGAAGTAATATTTTTCATATTAAATCATTTTTCACTTTTAAACCATCTCAAAATATTATACTATTATAATATTCACTCTAAACTTTTTTATATTTTCAAAAACATTAAGAGGCTAAATAACTTCATACATACATCCATATGGATTTATTTTTCATTAATTAACCATAGTTAATTACTTAACCATTTTTATTATGATTTCTCATAATTTATCATAACCAAATTATCGACCGTATCAACATCTATATAATGAATCAAGTAATCATCTAAGAATTTAAATTTGGAATTTAAACATTCATATAATTATTTTCTAAATGTAAGCAAATCGAGTACTCGCCTTAATCAAACCAAACTTCCCACCAACATTCAATCCAAACAATACACCTTAATCAAACCAAACTTCCCACCAACATTCAATCCAAACAATACTTCTAAAAATCAACTTATACTTCACTAAACAACTCCACCTCCCATCAAGTGCTTGACCATCCTTCAACCTTCTCTTGCTTTGCTCTTGGCCATGCCCTTATCATCACATCATGCTAATGCCATCGTGTAACGACTCCACTGCTATGCCCAGTTTAGCAAAGAATATTACAAGTAATGTCATCTTGTAATCCGGATAATACGGTTGGTTAAGGGCGATAGACTGTCAATATATCCTTATACTAACACTGACACGTCTTATTTACCTTTTTGAAGATCTGAACTGAAATTTAGACGTGTACAGTATTAATACAAAATAATAAACATGTCGATTAAAAATATTCAAAATAGTATATAATATAGATAAGTTAGATTCAGAGTCACAGATCACAGCGGAGTAATATACATCATCATATACATAATAGAATGCGAGTCTACAAAATATCAGTATTAGACCCACATAAATATATACATCATATCCAAAATCCTATATCAGGTACAAAGTCACTACTACATGATATAGATGACATAAACTCCAAATTGTCAATATATACAAGTATGAAGTAAACTAAAACTATCAAAATAGTCCACTTCAATGCTAGCCCACAATCCAAAGGTTAATGGGTCCATGTATCTGTAAAGTCTCGGCCTGACCCGAGTGTTAAAATAATAAACGGGTCAGACTATATCTAAATAAAGGGTGAGATGCTAATATCATAACTTTATGACTTAAAATAATAAGCCATGTAAAATATGCCGAACAAACAATCATAATAAGGCATATTAATTAAATTCACTATATAAATCCATAAATGACTTAACTTTAAAGTAGTCATCTTAAAATATGCCTAAATACCAAAAATTCAAAAAGGCATATCGAATTAATAAATATAGATCTCAAAATTTTGACTTAATAATAACCAATTAAATCATAAATAAAATATGCCCAAAACAAATACTCAAATAAGGCATATCTGCAAATCACCATTTCATAAATACATATCAAGTCTCAATAGACTATCATCTCAAAATATGGTGATAACCAATTCAAAATTCCTCAGAGCCATAAAGGGTACAAAATATCCATACTAAAAATCCCTAAAGAAATACTCAACAATAATGAAATAATAATGACAGTCATCTATCAGTTTAATACAGTGATGAAATCTACCGAAAGAGACCCGCTACATAGGAAGGAAGCCTTCCGAAAGAGACTGCGGATTAGGGACACCGTACAAAGAAAAGAGCAATCATGTACCTAATCTGTCCTATGCAAATTTACCTATCGAAATAGGTAAACATTGTCTAATTGTAAAAAAGAAAATAATCCAATATGTTGTAGTATCTATAAACTACGATGCATGTAAAAATATTCCTTTCGAAAGAGACAGCCGTATGTACACCATAATAGATCTTTCGAAAGAGATCTGTCTACCCAAATCTAAAAATGTATCGATTCTTAGATCGATGAAAAATGAGTTATCTTTTTTATCGGAGATCTATCGATCTGAAATTCGAACACCCTAAGATAATACAACTCTAAATGTTAATTACTGTCACTCCAGTAATTACAATAATTTAGCTAACCGTCCAATACCAGAAAGTAAATTCAAGTATTTAATAAAAGCCAGCAATTTCCACTCTAACTCTATTTAACAAATTATAATAATGACCAAAAGAATTGTACAAAGTGTCCCATACCACCCGACAATTCAATCATTTATTAAAATTCTTTGTTTCATAGAAAATCATGAAATTCAATAGAAACACATGTGAGAGCATTTATTGTTCGGAATTAATGTTTCCAAAAGTCATCCAAGAAATACCAAAGTGGTATATAATTAATCAAAGGCTAAACGCAATTAAAGCTAATAAGGGTTTATAGTTCGAAAGCAAATAATAAGAATTTACCATGTAGGAATTAGTTTCTAAATTAATATTTACGTGTGTGTACATATATATATAATTATTTTAGATTCTCATTTTTAAAATCCATAAACTCATTTTTAAAGAGGAGTTACTCATCTACAAAATCTTTTAGACTTTTTTAAAATTAAAATTTAAAGCTCTTTCATAACTAAATCAGTTGAAACTAAAATTATTACTTTTGTAACAACTTTTATAAAATAATAATATATTTTATCTTTTATTTTGAAAACAATACCAAAAATTTTAATATACTTATAATAGTAAATTTTTAAGGGGTTTTATGAATAAATATTTCTTATCTTAAAATAAAACTTTCCATAGAAATTATGAATTAAGAAATAAATTAAGAATATAATATAAGTTTACTATATATTTTATAAACTAAATTCCAATAAGGATTAAAATATATAACATCTCATTTTTGGAATTCTTTTAAAAACATTTAAATCATTTAAACAATAAAATCAATCAAAAGTTCAACTTCTAAATCCTTCATTGCTCTATAACATATCATTTCATAATATGGAATTTTTTAAAGACTCGAGTTGCTTTCCGACAACCACGATCACACAACAATGCACAAGTATCGATATACTATAAAATCTTAATTCATAATTGGACGAAGTTTCGTTTGTAATTTTACATTATTAATCCCTACAACGCATCAATGTAACGCCAGACAATCAAAACTCATCGAATGTTTAATTTTTCGATGAAATAACTAAATCATAACCTACAACCATATTTTAATTTAATTCATTTTTAATTATAGCTTTAAATGCAATATTTTGAACACATAATTCAACTAATTCAAACGCAAATCCAATTGAAATTATTGCATGAAATTTTATATTAATTATATCATTCAATCACTACCAAATGTTTATGAAATTCGCAATATAAAGCAAGGCATGGACTAGGAATTTGAATAATTAGAGATATAATTCGTTACTTAAAAATAACTCGCTTTAAATCCCAAGCTATACTGCTTCATTCCCCCACCGTCTTCCTCTCAACAAAATGCCTTAACTTCACCTTCAACATGAGTTTCTACTTGCCATCGAGGTTAATAGCACGGCCATGTCTACTGCTTAATCTCACCATCATTCTACGGTCCATGTCCTGAATCGCCCTACTCAAATCACATCGCTCAGCTTCGTCTCCCTCAATCGCGAATCACGTCGCTCAGCCTCGCCTACCTCAAGGCGACCTATTGCTTATGCGACATAATGCTTTCAGGTCGCGAAGCCTTCACGAACGTGAGCTCCGTAGTCGCGATGCCATTTCTCCTTTTTTATTCGTGATTTTTTTATATACGATATTGGGGATTAGGGCTTAAGGGAGGAGTTTAGGATACATGCGAATGAGAAAGAGAAGGCCTCGGTATTAAGGATTAGAATAGGCTTGGAAAATTAAACAAATGTTGAGAAAATGAATAGGCCTTGGGCCTTTATATTCATTTACAGATACAATTAACTTGTATTTAAATTAATCTATATTTTATTTCCTACTAGATATTTAAATGGCTACACAATTCCATTTAATGTATTACCTTTAACGAAATATATTTACTAATTTAATTTATTTTTATTTTTTAAAATAAAATCCTTAATTAAATTAAATTGAATAATAATTAAATCCAAAATATAAAATCAACAATCGAATTCAAATACTTCTATTTTTTTGGTTAAATTAGTTTAATATTATAGCTTCAAAACTAGGTTGTTACAAATCTTCCCCTTTATGAAAATTGTATCCTCGCAATTTCTTATTGAAAGATGTCAAAGAAAACACATGCAAACCTTAACTCTTTTCAAATTTTACAATTAAGTTGAAACCCGATCAAAACCTTATGTAGTTAACATTAGAATCAGACTTATCGTACGTTATAAAATTAAATACATTCATTTATTAATTTTCGTTTCTTCACATACGAAAATTTATTGAAAAATTTCCAAGTGTTAAGATTTTTGGAAAATTTCAACAGAGTCTTCTTTATATGAAGAGTCATTTGCAATTTCACAAATATAATATAAACAACATATATCGACCACACGGTCGAAAACTCAATATATAACAATATTTCTATCATTTTTTTATATTTAATCCAAAAGCATACCTTTATTTAGCGTTTTTATGCAATTTACTAAGCTATTAACATACATAAGCGCGCAAAAAGTGAGTTTACACCATATTCCAATCCATGCAGTCTAGCACTTATTCTCAACTCAAACAAACTACGTGAGATCATGTATATGGAATTCTAACTAAGCATGCATTTATATATTGACAAATTCTATTGTGTTATTAAACAATAAGGTATCACTTTATCATAAGATATTTCCGAAAGGTATTTTCCAAAATCATGTACAAATTAGGTTACCTTATGCATTGAATTCAAAACATAAAATACAATTTATATAAAGTTAGACTATAAAATGAAACACGTGTACAAATTTTTTTAAGCATATGTATTTGATGCAATGTTAAGCTATATTAAAAGCAACGAACAAAGTTAAGTCACTATATAATAAATGCATGTACAAATTAAAAGGACCGTACAAGCACTTGTTAAACTTCATTAGCAAAGTTCATAAAACACAATATGTTGTTCTTACTTACAGTAAAGTTAGTCTAACTAAAAATGTCAGGCTATTTAATTAAAGCATGTTTAAAATCAAGGCAGCCATAAAGTAGGAAGAAGAAAAAACGAACAGGGATGAAAAGAAAATTAGCAAGCTAGAAAGTTAAAAACATAATGGAATGGTATCCATATACCAACCAAAATGGATTTAATAGTAATCTTATTATTCACTGCAGCAGCCTAAACGCTGCTGCATATTGCTGTAGCAGCAACTCTGTGTCTTGCAATATATATACTTGTATGCTATTAAACAAAACCAGGTTTCAACCAAAGACAACGAAAGGCCAATGCAAATTGACATACCAAATCAATATGACACCCATGTAAGTGAAATAGTATGGACACAGACAAGTGAAAACACCGTTTAAAACAAAAAATTGTGCACTCTAACTGTGAAACATATGGATGTGTAAACATGTTGCTATGTTTGAAATAATGAATATGCTTCTATGCATCTTACAGTATATATATACATGTCACTGTGCGTGAATTCAATAAACCAGGCAACTATATTTTACAAATACAGGCAGGTGCAACATCATGATTACAAACAAGTTTGATATCATGAATACTTGCAAAAAAGTTCAGGTAATTGCATTATCATGAATACAGGGTCATTAGTACGTACTGGTAAACAACAGAGCAAATAATGTGTATCAGGCAACTGATTTGATGAAATCCATAAACAAAAACTATTATTCAACTAACAATCATGTGCAGTAATGAAAATATTTACAAATCCAAAAGCTATTAGAGGTATGCACACGTTATTTCATTGTATATAATAACTTTGTAAGGGAAAATCTGATACAATTTTTGCTTTGAAAAGATTGCATGAATTTTAAATAGTGTTTTCAATCCCTTATTCTAATAACATGCATGTATTTATAAAATTGATTTTTAACAAAAGTTATGAAGTCTAGAGTAGGCATAACACCCTAAATATATAGTTTTCTAGACCTTGCTTACATTTCATGTAAAAGGACCTTACAGTTTTTTATATAGTATCATGTTATTCTATATGCTTTTGTCGATATAAAAGTGACCTTTGCGTTACTGCTGGTTTAATACATTGCCTAAATATTAAATTTCATCCTTTAGGTTGTCCTAGCTTTAAAGTAGAGTACATATATTTGTATAAATAGTTTTGAAAACAACAATCTTAAAGAGTAGCATAATGCATTTCTTTTAAAAGACCAAAGCCTATGCAACAGTTGCATGTATAATTTATGAAATCAGTAAGTACATTTTTCTTCTTCTTCTTTGTATAGAGTTAATCCATGTTATATAGATATATACATTGTTATACGTCTAGTATACCAAAACAGAGAATAATCAATTATAGATTCGTCGCATAAGTTTATAACTCGAATTTTCACTACACTGGAATTATGTATTCATTATTATAACAAAATGAATGTTCTAAATAAGTTACAACAACAACGTTATGCTTTTTATAAAAACAGCACAACGTATAAACGAAAGATTATAGAATAAACTAGAATCTAACCGGATAACGTCTGAGGCTTGTCGTAACAATTTCCTTAAGAATTTTATTTCAAAATTCCCCACAAGATACAAAAGAGGAATTCTGCTCGAGATTGTAGTGAGTATATTACTCTGTGATTTAGAGTATAGCAGCATAAGAGAAGAAGAAGATTCGGATTTCTCAAAAATGAGTGAGGAAAGTGATCAGTTTTCCTTCTTATTTATAGTTGGTCTGTATCTCTTCCGAACGACCATGTCTGCACCTGTTCGCTCAAACAGTCGCGTCTGTACCTCTTCGTACAGTCACATCTGTTTTTCTGCCATCGCTGCCCTTTAACGGGTCGCACCCGTCTACTATTCGCTTCTGTTTGCCCGCGCCACTTCAGTCGGGTCGCACCCGCTCATGCTGCATTCATTCACCCGCATCTGCTTCAGTAGGGTCGCACCCGCCTGTGTTTGGTCGTACATGTTTGCTTCTAACGGATCGCACCCGCCGTCCGGTCCAGTTTGTAGTAAAAATACGAGTATCGTACCGAACCCAAATCCAAACCCGAGCCCGGGCGGACGGCGGCGCGCGCGTGTGTGGTGGAGATGCATGATCTCCCTCCTCACAACGAAGCATACATTTGGGAGTCTCAGACCCCCAACCTCCTCATGAGAAAGCCATATATAAACCAATATAACTCTCAACAATTTGGCGATGTGGCACTTCGTATGTTTCAATTCATTCTATTTCTTAAGGAAGTCCAACAATCCCCACATGAATGATAATATACATATCCCCCACACAAAGCGAAATATCACAGAGTACATATGGAATAATGCTTTATTGTGGATAAGTAGATATTTCACTTTGAATTTTCCCTAGTTAAAACTTATCGGATCTACTCGGCTAATCGGTGAATTATTTCATCTTGAACCGTCGGCCTGTATTGTATACCCAGACAATAAGATTCACAAAGCATTGATTCCCTTCTCATCCAATCTCTTGGTTTTGTTCATTTTGGTCTTGAACATATTTTAGTTCTGCGAGTGTTATAGAGAATTTAAGCCTTTAATATTCTCATAGTGCTGACCCAGCTCACACTTACATAGGTGATTGCAACCATTAACTGTATCCTACAAATACCCCACTTGTTATTTCCAAGATATGGTCATCATTAAAAAACATAGTTTTAACCTATTAATACTTCTGTAGGCATGCATTTATATTTTGCACCATAGGAATGGAATAGGACTATGTCCAAACAAATGCATTACGTCTTGAGTTATTCAGAACTGGTTTGCCTATTGATCCTAGTCAGTGGGATCTCCAGTCGCTACGATAGGTTTCCGTATAAGATAACTCTTGGTAGTTTAGGCTTTTAAACCCATTTCTCTCGATGCGCAGTCAATTTTCTCTCTTGATAAACCTTTAGTAGGTGGATCCGCTAGGTTATCATTTATTCTCACATAATCTATGGAAATAGTTTCATTTGAGGGTAACTGCCTAACTGTGTTGTGGCGTCGACGAATATGTCATGACTTTCCATTATACACAAAGTTGTGCGCTCTGCTTAGCGCAGCTTGGTTATCACAGTGTATGCATACGGCCGGTACAGGTTTAGGCCAAAATGGAATATCTTCTAAAAAGTGACGAAGTCATTCTACTTCTTCGCCTGCTTTATCTAATGCAATGAACTCTGATTCCATAGTGGATCGAGCTATGCATGTTTGTTTAGTAGATTTCCATGACGCTGCTGCCCCTGCTAGGGTAAAGACATAACCACTTGTTGATTTTGATTCCTATGAATCTGCAAGCCAGTTTGCATTACTATATCCTTCTAAGACGGCAGGATATTTTCCATAATGTAAGGAATAGGTAGTGGTATTTTTTAAATATCCAAGCACTCTCATTAGTGCTTTCCAGTGTTCCTTCCCTGGATTGCTTGTATACCTGCTCAGTCGACTTACTGCATAAGCTATATCTGGTCTTGTGCAATTCATTATATACATGAGACATCCTATTATACGAGAATATTCCAGTTGCATTACACTCTCCTTAGTGTTTTTATGTAGTACTTCTGATGGATTAAAGGGTGTATTTACTCCTTTAATTCCAAAATTTTGAAATCTTTCAATCACTTTTTCTACGTAATGTGATTGAGATAACTCAATTCCATTAGGTGTTCTTACTATTTTTATTCCCAAAATAACATCTGCAACACCCAAGTCTTTCATGTTGAAATTGTTGATCAACATTTTCTTTATGGTCTCAATTACCTGAGTATTTGGACCGAGTATTAGCATATCGTCCATATATAGACAGATCATCACATATGATTGTCCAACTTGTTTATAATAAACACATTTGTCACATTCATTTATACGAAAACCATTTCTCATCATGACACTATCAAATTTTGCGTGTCATTGCTTTGGAGCTTGTTTTAGTCCGTATAATGATTTGACTAATGTACAGACTTTGTTTTCATTTCCTTTGGAAATAAATCCCTCAGGCTGCTCCACGTAAATTTTCTCATCGAGATTTCCATTTAAGAATGTTGTTTTTACATCCATTTGATGAATCTCTAGATTATAGATGGATGCAATTGCTATTAACATTCTTATAGAGGTTATTCGTGTTACCGACGAATATGTATCAAAAAAGTCTACTCTTTCTTTTTGAAGATATACTTTGGCTACTAATCTGGCTTTATACTTGTCGATAGAGCCATCTACTTTCATTTTCTTCTTGAAAATCCATTTGCAGCCAATAGGTTTAATTCCAGGTGAAATATCAACAATTTCCCAAGTTTAATTACTTAGAATTGAATCAATCTCACTTTGGATTGCTTCTTTCCAACATGAAGATTCAGAAGATGACATTGCTTCCTTGTATGTTTGAGGTTCGTGTTCTAACACATAAGTGAAAAAATCCGAACCAAATGTCTTGGAAGTCCTAGCCTTTACGCTTCTTCTTGGTTCAACTTCCTCAACCTCATGATTAGTTTCATCTTCATGTGAATTGCTTAATTCTTCTCTTGTCCTTTTAGGGACATTATTTTCTTCATTCCTTTTGTGTGGAAACACGTCTTCAAAGATTGAGGCATCTCTGAATTCCATGATTGTATTTACATGAATATCAGCTATATCAGACTTGAATACCAAAAATATGTAGGCACTACTATTTTGGACTGGCCCAATATAATAACAATCTATTGTTTTTGGTCAAGGTTTGACTCTCTTGGGAGGTGGAACTGGAACTTTTTCCAAACACCCCAACACTTTGAGGTATTTAAAACTTGGTTTGTGTCCTTTCCATAACTCATATGGAATTGTTCATGTTTTATTGTGAGGGCTTTGTTTAATATGTGATTAGACATATTTAAGGCTTCCCCCCACAAGTTCGTCGGTAGACCAGAAGTTAAAGGCATTGCATTAATCATATCTTTTAACGTTCTATTCTTCCTCTCGGCTACACCATTTTGTTGTGGTGAATATGGAGCTGTTGTTTGATGAATTATTCCATTTTCTTCACAGAATTGTTCAAATGGTGATTCATATTCTCCAACTCGATCAGATCTTAGTACCTTGATCTTTTTATTTAACTGATTTTCTACCTCAACCTTGTATTTTATAAACGCTGTTATTGCTTCATCTTTACTATTTAAAAGATATACATAGCAATATCGCGTATAATCGTCAATAAAAGTAATGAAATACTTTTTTCCACCTCTTGTAGGTAGTGATTTAAAATCACATAAATCTGTATGTACCAAGCCTAATGGTTCGGTGCTTCTGTCAACAGATTTAAATGGTTGTTTGACCGTTTTTGCTTCTACACATGTATCGCATTTGTAGTTCTTATCTACTTGGAATTTTGAAATTAATCCCAAGTTTGATAATGTTTTCATTTTTCGGAAATTTATGTGTCCCAATCTATCATGCCATAGTAAAATTTCGTGCTCAAGCTAATAAGAAACTTCAATTTTATTAATAGCACAATCAGAATACATATTTTTGTTGCCGACGACGGCTACATCTGCCTTAAATAGGCCATCACATAAATATCCTCTTCCTATATACATTCCAACTTTGGACAAAACCATCTTGTCTGACTCGAACATCATCTTGAATTCCTTCTTTGATAGGACTGCATCAGAGATGAGATTCTTGCGTATGTCTGGAACGTGGAGCACGTCATTCAACTTAACAGTTTTTCCAGAAGTAAACTTGAGGATTACTGTGCCACTGCCTTCGATCATGGAAACTACAGAATTACCCATGTAGAGTTTTTCTTCGTGATCGAATTTCTGATATGTAGAAAACATGGACTTGTCAGAACAAACATGACGAGTAGCGCCTGTATCTACCCACCATTGGTTAGGATTCTGAACCAGATTGCATTCAGATACCACCGCCGAGAAGTTGGACTCGTCTACTTCCATGTTATCTACTATACTTGCCTCTTTATTGCATTCCTTCTTGTGTCTGCAACCTTTAGCGGCATGTCCAACTTTTCCACAAACCCAACATTCGCCATTAAACTTCTTGGTTCGTTTGTTTTATTTTGGTTTATTGTCTTGAGCTTTCCTTTTCTTCTGAAAATTCTTCTTTTTGTTTTTGTTTTTTGACCCTTCAGCCACAAATGCCTCATCGCTTGGTTTGGTAACTGCATGGTTGTCTGCCTCAATTTTCAATCGGATTATGAGATCCTGTAAAGAGATTTCCTTCTTCTTATGCTTTAGATAATTGTAGTATTCTCTCCATGACGGCGGCAGTTTTCCCGTGATGGCTTCAACCAAAAACGATTCTCCAACCTTATGACCTTCCGCTTCGAGTTCATGAATGATAATCTGCAGTTCATGCAGTTGAGCAGTCACTGGTTTGGAGTCAACCATCTTGTAGTCCATGAATTTTTCTACAATGAATTTCTTAAGAATGATATTCTGGATCTTATACTTCGTGGTAAGTGCATTCCAGAGTGCTTTTGATGTCTTTAAAGGCTGGTATACTTTGTATAGCACCTTGTCGAGGCAATTCAGAATAGTTTCTGCATAAAAAATCGAAATGCTTTCACGTATTCACCTCTGCTTCCTTGCCTGGTGTAGGAATCGGTTCGTCCTCCTCGAGATACTTTTGCAGACCGAGTGTGGTGAGATAAAACAACATCTGATTCTGCCATATCAAGAAATCATCACCATCTCTCTTGAACGGTTCAGGTCTGTTGTGAGTAGTATTCTTTGAAAACTCTACTGTTGCCATCACTGTTTTAGTAAGAAAACAGTAAAATTCTTAAGATGTTATACATCTAGTATACCAAAACAGAGAATAATCAATTATAAACTCGTCGCACAAGTTTATAACTAAGATTTCCACTACACTAGAATTCTGTATTCATTATTATAACAAAATGAATGTTGTAAATAAGTTACAACAACAACGTTGTACTATTTATAGAAACAACACAACGTATAAACGAAAGATTATAGAATAAACTAGAATCTAACCGGATAACGTCTGAAGCTTGTCGTAACAATTTCCTTAAGAATTTTATTTCAAAATTCCCCCAAGATACAATAGACATATTTTGCTCGAGATTGTAGTGAGTATATCACTCTGTGATTTAGAGTATAGTAGCAGAAGAGAAGAAGAAGAAGAAGATTCAGATTTCTCAAAATGAGTGAGGAAAGTGATCAGTTTTCCTTCTTATTTATAGTTGGTCCGTAACTCTTCTGAACGGTCGTGTCTGCACCTGTTCGCTCAAACAGTCGCTTCTGTACCTCTTGGTATAGTCACATTTGTTTTTCTTCCATTGATGCCCTTTAACGGGTCGCACCAGCCTACTATTCGTTCTGTTTGCCCGCGCCACTTCAGTCGGGTTGCATCCGCTCATGCTGCATCCATTTTCCCGCGTCTGCTTCAATAACGTCGCACCCGCCTGTGTTCGGTCGTACATGTTTGCTTCTAACGGATCGCACCCGCCACTGTTCGCGCCTATTCAACCCGCATCCGCTTCCGAACAGATCTGCATCTGTTTGTATGGCCTGCAACTGTCAGAATGCCCGGTCCAGTTTGTAGTAAAAATACGAGTATCATATTAGACCTAAACTCAAACCCGAACCCAAACCCGAGCCCGAGCCCGGGACCGGCCCGGTCGGTCGGACGGACGGCGGTGGAGATGCATGATCTCCCTCCTCACAATGAAGCATACATTTGGGATCCCCAGGCCCCCAACCTCCTCATGAGAAAGCTATATATAAACTAATATGGCTCTCAACAATTTGGCGATGTGGGACTTTGTATATTTCAATTCATTCTATTTCTTAAGGAATTATAACATACATTGCTTTCACATTTAAGCACTAAACAACCTAGCTTGACTTGTCAATAGTTTAAATAAATAAATATATTATACAAAGACCAGAGCACATAAACTGTAGGCTACTAAATTAAGTAATATATATATGCTACGATTTTAAAATATAAAACATATATGAATAATTTTCTACGATGAAAGTTATAAACTATAACTGATGATGTTTAAATATGTCATTGTCTATATTTATTGATTTCTTATACCATTTCCAAAATACCGTGTCAATTTTGCCTCAAAACATTTTTTCATATGATATATTAAATTTTCAAAACAATAAACAGTTGTTGATACCAATATTTTCTTCATTTGAAAATATTCCTATACTTAAAACCTCCTTTTGAATTTAAATTCAAATAATCTAAAATATTTTGAAGATTTTCAATCATTATATTTTTAAAATATCATATATATAGTAAATTAAAAATCTAAGATTCAAATGAATTTTCCAAATCATAGCTTGTTTACTACAAACAAAACATTCTATTTATTATTAATATTTTCCCACGCCTTGTATTATTTCCAAAATATCATTTCCTTTTTACAATTCTTATTATTATTTTTTCAAACTATTGTGCCGAAATTCCTCGTTCTAGTCTTTAGGAATCCCTATCGATAACGTTGGCTAAACGCATCGACCGAAATTCTTAAACACTCAATAGACAAATTATGTGGCGACCCGTATTTTAGCTATTTTAAATTATTAAATTTAATGTAAGTACTAAATAAAAATGGTTAAAAATAAAAAATTCAATGATTTTGAATGTAAGTTATCGAATATGAACTTGGATAAGGTTTAGAAATAAACTAATTTTTTAGAATTAAGTAATAACAAGTATTAAAAGGAAATGCTATGTATTGAATGTGATTACAATCAATATTTGAATTAAATGATATATGTTGAATTCATTAGACGTAAATTGAGTAATTGATTGTTAATTAAAGTTCAAGTGAAATCCAATATTGAAATTTGTTGGATATTGAACAATTAAACTGTTTAAATTCAATATTGGAAATTATTTGAATAATTGAATAACGAGAATTGAATAATTGTAAAATGCAAATGGTTGTTCTATGATTTGAATTTTTTTTTTAAAAGTTAAATCTTATAAGTTCATTACTAATATTTCAAAAGATAGTGATTTATTGAATTATCCAAATTGATTACACTTAATATTTTCATTATTTGAATAATTGAATTCTGAATTTAATATGAATGAAAATAATGTTGGAAGTTGATATAAATTTTATCTAAACAACATATTTAAATTGGTTTTAAAAATGAATAATAAGAAACTGAAAATTTTATACTACTATCGAGACGTTAAAACAGCGATCCGAGGCACAGTCTCGGATTTCGACAAAACCAATTCCATTGGATCCGTAATAGTGTATTGTTATTCAAATTTCGTAGTATTTGGAGTTATCGTTTGGTCGTATGGAATAGAAACGCGTTAAGATGAATAACAAAAATTTAATATTTTAATTGGGTTCAAAAAGTTATCACCATATACGATCGAATTAGGCCTCGAAACCTGTTCCATTATGTTCGGAATGGGGGTAAAACGTTATAAGCGCCTAAGGACATGCTTATTTTGGAGTTAGTTTGGAAAAGACTGAAAATAATAATAAAGTAACGACTGTTATGGCATGCTCTTCACGCATGACAAAAGCATCTGAATTGTTTTTGTACAAATTGTATTTATTTAATACGTTCAAAAGTAAATGATTTCCACAAATATTTAGTCATATTTTTGTGTTGAATCAAATGTAGTTAATTTGAATTTATTTCTAAGTTGCAATATCTAATTATTTATTAGTTTAAATTTTTATTTATATTATTAATTAATAAAAACCGAATTTGTAAAATAATTTATTTGTTAGATCCTATTTTTAAGTGATATTAAGACTTGGTAAATATTTATAGAGGAAATTTTGAATTTGTAAATAAAGCTTAATTGCTAGATTCTATTTTTAAACGATGTTGAATTTTAATAATATATGTACAGAGGCATTTTTTTTATTTCATACTGACACCAAAAGAGTGTGACAACAGCAAATATATTACAACTATCACTAAAGAAATACATATAAACGCAATTTTGAAACTTCACGGTCGGACTAACAGATTGCACTTTCAAGGTAACTATTAATAAAGATTTTATTTTTAAGTTTCAGTATCCAATTTTTTTGGTAGCTTGAATTTATATTTTTGTTATTAATTAATAAAGAAAGAATTTGTAAAGGAATTTCATTTGTTATAACCTATTTTAAAATGACATTAATATTTGATTATATTTGGAATTTGTAAAAAAACTATTTATCAGGTCCTATTTTCAAGTGATATTAATGTTTATTAATATTTGTAAAGGCACATATTGAATTTGTAAATTGATTTTATTTGTTTGATTCAAGGGATTTGGTAACATATATAGATGAGCATTAAATTATATATAAGTAAAGTCGCGCCTCCACTTTTTCTTCAATGGTCGAAATTTGATCTTCTACTCCCTCAAATTCCTTCAAATCCATAAGCTTTCTTGAAAAACTCTCAACTAGAAAATTGAAGAGCATAGTCTGATCTGTAGATTCAATGGTGGTGATCGGATTTAGTGTAGAGTAGAGGCCTAGATTTTACCGCATTCGTCAACCTTTTGTGTGTGAATTTCATAGCCTAGGTGTGGACGAGCTTCGCGAGTTCAAGGTCGAAGGTGGAGTGGGATAGGGCACGGTCGGTGGTGGCCTTCGATCGAGCTCCAGTCAATCGTCCTGGCAACGATGACCGGATGTTTGAGCAAAGCTTCGGGTTCGTTTGGTAGCATGGTTGCCTGGAGCGTGCGTAAGTGAGAAGGAGGAGAGAATGTACGACCTTGACCTCAAGTCTGGAAAGGGACGGCCTTGATTTGTTAGGTGGCTTTGTTAATAAATTAATAAAAGAAATTTGTAAATTAATGAATCCGAATGTTTAAAATTATATAATTCTTTCATACATTGTCAAAATTGGACAAAACAAGAGGCGTTGGAACAGTGGCGACGAGCATTACGTCATGGAATAGCTTTGGAGTCGTTTGGAGTTTGTTAAAAATTTAGGATAAATCGAACATCGTTCGATTTAATTTAAAATTGTAAAATCAAGGTGAGTATTTTATAACGCTCACAACATACTAGAATATTTTTGTGCTTGTTCAATTGGTATTGTGAAGTGATATAAATTTTGTTGGCAGTTGTTTGATAATTTAATTGTCATCTAGGTTGTCATTGAATTAATTGTTAAAATTAAAATTGACGGTCAAACTGAAATGTGAAAGAAATAAAAATCAAATCTATAGAAATCGAATTAATCCAAAATTCGAGTTTGAAATGTGAAATGAAATTTTGGTTAAAAGGAATTGTTTAAATAATCAAAGTTGAGGTTTTGAAATTACAGTCAAAATATAATTGGAAATTTTAGAAATCGATTTGTTTTGAATAATTGATCTTTTATTCGAACCTTGAATATTACTATGTAAAAGTGATATAAAAACGATATTTCGAAATTGAGCTCGGAAGTGAATTATTTTGAAGATTGAATTTTAAACTGAATATTGAAGGATAATTTGATTTAAAGTTTGAATTGGTATTTTGAAATCGAGCTCGAAATCGATACAAATTGAAATTGAAATCGATTTAATCAGATTTGAAAGTAGAATTGAATGAATTTGAAACCGAAGTTGAAATTGATTTGAATTGAAATCAAAATTGAATCGATTGAATGGAAATTGGAATTGATTGGAGTTGGGAAGTTAGAATTAGACTGATTTGACTTTGGAACTATTTTTAAATAAATAATTTAATATAAAACTATTTAAAAGCTACCTTAATAAACATACAAATTATTTTGGTTTCCAAATTATTTTGCTATATAAATCATTTTAATACTTAAACAATTTTAACCATTTAAAACTATTTTAAAATTTTAACCATTTTAACTATTTTAACCATTGAAACTATATAAACTATTTTAATTATTTAAACTATTTTAAAACTATTCAAACTATTTTTCAAAAATTCAAATTGGTCGGGGTGAAATGTTTATTTTAAATCATGGATTTAAATATGAATGGGGTTAAATGAAGTTATAACCTAAATGTAAATCAGAAACAATTTCGGAATCGAAATCGAGATATTAAGCGAACATGATTTTGAACTGGATTAATATATTTTGGGTAAATAAGATAATTTTGAAATGGATTTAATTTTGAAGAAAATATGATATTTTAATATCAAGTATGAACCGTTTCGAAATGTAAATGTACAACCAGTGTGTAAGACGGCGTTTGTTTGTTAAAAAGACCAAAGCCGGATATGGGCATACTCTCTTTCAATACCGAAACCACTTTAAAAACTGTATACATGGAAGAGACTCCAGAACAAAGTGGTTGGATTTTGAGTCGTTTGCTGGATTGAAGAAAAATAATGATGATGGATTTGCCTGGCACTTATGCCAATTTGAAATGACTAAAACAGGAGCCGTACGGTCCAAGTGGGCTAGCTACCCTGAGCAGACATACTTCTGCGTATTACCATCATTTACATTGTGATTGATTGGTGCGCATCCTCTGGATTATAGGAGTGTTGGACGCGGTGGGAGATCATAGCTATGATGCGTTACCACCAGTTAGGAAGGGTAAACTAGTAGTACTCTACCTTGGGCATTGCCTCATTTGTCTTATCATACTTTTATCCCTAAACCTTACAATTTTGGTTTAGTATTGTCATATCACGGCACATCCCTAACCACCGACCGTTTAATTGGTGTTTTATATGCAAACTGTATGGCAATGCTTAAAAACGCGTTAAGAGAGATTAGTGTAAATCCTTAATGATATTTTGATATTTAATATTACCGATAGACACTACATATAAACGTATCCTATTGTATATATAAATAGTTTGACAGATCCTTAAGAGATGGAAAATCCCTAACATCTCTTGAGTTATTGCACGCACGTTATATACTAGATAGAAGATGTGAAAATCGTTAAACATCTCTGATGCCGTTACACTCAAGTTTATGCGATATTGATTTGACTTACATAATGGTATTTTAGTCCCGAGTCGAGTGTTTTGTATTTTCATTATGCTTGGATCAGCCCTGAGTTCTCCAGCTTATTGAAGATTTATTCTGCATGACGGAGACGAAGATTTGGTATATTACTACTATTATTATCCCTACATCATGTTGTCTGCTGCATTATTTAATTATCCCTAATTGCCCCCGCCAGTATAGGAAGTGATAATAAAAGTAGAAATGCTGTCACTAGAACGGACCAGCCTGCAAGACTTCTAGAGTAAGCAATCAGAGTAGATGTATATATATAACTCTAATAAATGTTGTATAGATTACAATCAAATGTATTATATAAACAGCCTCATGAACTGTTTATTTGATTATTATATTTTTGTGATAACTCGGATTGTTGGACATATAGTAATTGAATAATTAATTGATTTTTACTATTGAGATACTGATTTTATTTGGTTAAACAAATTGAATCCTGATAATTTAAAAATATCTAGAAATGATAAATCTTATGGTAAACTAAAAATATGAAAATAGATATATGCAAACTTTACAATATTAAAATTTTTAAGTGTGTGTATATAAACTATAATTAGAATTCAAAGTAATATATATGTATATATTATAATTGGAAACTTATGTTTTGAGTCTAATATAATAATTTTCAAAAGCTATTTCAAGTTAAATTATATATTTTAAAAAAACACTAAAGATAAATATTTGTTAATTAAAAGTATGATAGTTAAAATGAGATTTAATAACAAGAGTTTATTATGCCTTTTTAAATTATACAAGTACTAATTATGATATGTATATAAAGATATAAACGTAGGTTGATAAAAAGAAATATAAAAACATGATAAATATTAAATAAAGGTTTTAAACATTTGTAAGCTTTGTAATACATGCATTTAAACATTTGTAACTTGAGATAACATGCAATTTAACATGTGGCAAAATTGTTTTCTCTTTAAATTAAAAATGTAATAACATCTTAATGAAGGATGGTTTCAATTCAAACTTCTATTCCCAATTCTTTCATTCTCTAACTAAACTAAAACCTGAAAATAAAATCAAACAGCAACTACAACTTCAAACTGTTTCAAACTTTTAACCTGAGAAAACATAGTTGATTCAAGAGCAAAAAAATTTCAGGGTAATTCAATTCAAACATTAAGTAAATCAAAACAAGCTTCAGTTCTAGACCAAGGCACTCTAGATTAAAGTTCTTTCCCTCTATTTTTCAATTACATGTGAGTAAACAATTTTTTTTAAAAGGCTTAAATTTGTTCTCGTCTAGGATGCATGTGAAAAATCTGTGATGTATTGTTGTAAATATGGTATGAATGGATGTGATTACATGTATATGAATATGAAAAGGACTGTGTATGTCAGTGTATATGTAATGTATCTTCTCTGTTTGAATTACAGGCACAGAACAACATAAATAAATTCATACCATTCCAAAGAAACAATGTTAGACTATGATTATTAAAAAGAAATTGCTTGGAACAATGTAATTTCATTTCTAAAAATAGTTTCAAGTAAAAATATTTAGTAAATATTGTGAAAATAATAAATTACACTAAAAAATAAATAATAAGTCAAAAATCGATGTTCATAATTTCGTGTTTGGATTTCATAATCAGATTCGTATTAGAAAATGATGATTTTTGATAATCATTCTGTAACGACCCGATATTTTCAACCATTCGCATATGCACATGTCGGACTTGAATTGCTCAAATTACCGAATTGTAAAATAAATTTGGCAAAACACAGCATAAATAGTAAATAAATAAATCACAGATCACAGACACAGAGTAATAAATGCAGCGGAAGTAAAGAAATAGTCGTTAATGAAGCTACTATATAAATACATCAGAGTCAAACAAGATACAACAGAGATAACAAGATACAACGGAGGTGTCAACATGATAACCAGGTATGAATCATAATATGTCACTGGAACCAACCGGATAACTAGAATCAACTGGATAACCGAAAGTGAAATAGATAGCTAGATCTTCAAGCAAAGCTTCCAACTTCGAAGGTGAGTCTCAAATGTTGTATCACTCAGTCTGACCCGAGCGTGAAGAAACACAAAATACTCGAGTCAGGACACACATACTTATACAATGTAAACCAACTCAAGTGAACTGTAATATAAGGTACAAGTAACTTAAAGGATGCTTGGGACCGCCCATCCTCTAAGGATCCGTTAAACTATTTACTATGTAGTAATATTTCGCTATTATAATAATGCCTATAGTAAAATAAACTTACTTTTTCATAGCATTAAGGGGTTACCCATATAGCCCTTAACACGTAATAGTCCCAATAGTCCATCCAATATCATAGTCCCTCCTGATCGGGAAGCCACCAGAGGATACCACACGGGCTACGGGAGAAAACCAGACTCGTACAAGGCGCGATAGGGTAGGTGACACGGCACAACTAGGCAATGCTAGGGTAGATATACCAATTACGCTTCCAGGTCGGTGGTAACGCGTAGCGTGCAGCTACCGCCCACCTCGAGCCACACCCCTAAATAAAATCAAAAGTGGCCACCGAATCAATCCAAAGTCAAAGTATAATATCAAAGGGATGTGTCCGATCAAAGGTGCTACCTTATTAACCCGTCGATCGCTCCTTTTTTAGCCAACTTATGCCAACTCACGGGAGTCGGGTCCACGCATTTACCTTAAAGGAAACGCCGCCACCATCCTACTTCATTCTGGAATCTCCACCGCATACACGGTTGTCAAAGTGGTTTTCGATATCGACAGAGAGTATGCCAGATATCCGATCCCGGTCTCTTTACCAACCAATCGTTATTATAACCCGTGGTTATAACTTTTAAAACAATATTTTATACTTAAAAATAAAATACCCTTTTCAATCCAAATCTTAATCAAAATAAAGATTTAATCGTTTCCAAAACCATTTCAATATATCGACATACCATATCATTCAAATTCAGATATTTATCAAAATAAATATCAAGTCATTTCTAACCATTTTTAATACATAAATATCATATCTTTCAAACTTCATTTTTGAATCAATTTAATTTCAAAATATCATAACTTTCAAAAACTTTATTTCAAACATTTAATATATATCGAAATATCATATATTCTCAAAACTTCATTTCAAATCATTTCAATATATCATATCTCAAACATCTTTAAATTCAAAGATAACATTCATTTATTATCATCTCAAATCACCTTTTTAAATAATTTATATTCCATCAATTTAATTCAATTAAAATCATTTTAAAAGTGTAAGTATTATACTTTCAAATCAAGTATTCAAATTTCAAAGTTTCAAGTCATTCTGAGCTCATTTACTAAGTCAAAAATCATATTTATTAAAATTTCAGCCTTTCGTAGCATTTAGAAAAGGCTGTTATAAGTTATACTTGTAAACATTTTAATTCAGCAAAGACAGCACTTAAAAACTGCTGTTAAAACTCAGTTTTAGTTAAATTTTAGTTTAAAACAGCAAAGATAGCATTTCCAGAAATGCTGCGGTAGCTCAGTTTCAAAACAAGGTTTAAATTTGATTCCAGCAAAGATTGCATACCACCATAGCATCTCCAGAGAATGCTACAATAGCCCTGAGTCCAATATTAGCCTATAAGTTCAATTACAGAAACTACAGCATTCAGAAATGTTGCAATAGCTCATTTTACACAATTTTAGTTCAATTCAGAAAACTATAGCATTTCTGAATGCTATTAAAAGTTAATTCCAAGTTTTAGTGTTTTTTCATCCAATAATAAACTTCAATTTAAAACCAATAAACATTTTTAAAATCATATTTTAACCTTTAAAATGCTCATTAACATATCATTTAGCATATTATTTTTATACAATAAATTTCTTATACTCACATCCAATTTTCAATAAATAAATTCAAGTGTAAAAGTTTTCAATTCTTCATATTTTTAAATAAGCAACTTAACACTTATATTTCCTCCATTTCTCAAATAAACTATTTTTTTTTAATTAACTTAAACCTTTAACTAAAAACAAATTTTACATTTCCAAGTCAAGTTATACTTTTAAAAGATCACTTTAAAACATTCATTTATTGAACCACTTAAATTCATAGAAAAATCAATAATACTTTAATAAATCGCTTAAATTCCAAATTTAATCAAATTATCATATTGACCAATTTCCAATAAAATTAAATTTCCATTTTATTCATATAACCTAGATATCGTTTTTAACCAAAATTTCAAATTTCCAAACTTAAGTAATATTTAATAATCCCATTTAACCATTCATTAGTTACATTTTTAACTCATAGAAAAATCATAATTTCTTTATTTTAAACATTTAAAAACCTATTTAAATCAAATTTCATAAATTTATATTTTAAAATACTTAAAATTATCCAAAATACTTTATAAAATAACCACAGGTTTGTATATAGTTTTCTAACCTAGGTCAAGTGATACAGATATGTATCATTTCAATCCGCGGTTTAAAAAGAAAAAATCCGGGTTCTATCATTTCAAACCCGCAATCCCAAGTTAAATAAAATAAATAAAAACTCTTCAGGCCTATCATTTCAGCCCATAATGATTTTTCCCTATTCTAAAGTCCGTTCGGGTATGTATCATTTCAACCCATGGTAATTTCTAATCTACAGGGAACTTACAGTGTGATAAACAGATATAAATGAACAGTAACAACATATATATAATAACAGATGATACGACATGAAATTTAACAGGTTTAACATCATATGTAATTAATCATAGGAAGTTATAACATCACATAATAGTTCTACACATTCAAATGGTGTCAATTCACATTTGTATGAGTATAAACGTCTGGTGAGATTTACTCACTTGTATAAGCTGGAGACAATGATCAAAAGCACAAACTGAGATCTTCAAAAGCATTATGGCACGACAATGATTCGAGTTTGAGAGAGCCAAAGATAAATCTCCTTGGATACATGAGACAAACAAATATATGAAACATAAGCTTCAAAAACAAGATATACTTAAACAATGTTAGAAATAGATGTACAAAACAAAACTAATGACCTTGCACTTGCTCTCTATGCTTGTTTGCATGGCCTAGGGGATCAATAAGGTCAGGTTTGAGCATGGTTTGGATCAGGTATGGGTATGGAAAAGGTGCGGCTACAACGCTAAACAAGCGGAGGAAGTTACACTTTGGGCAGGTGAAGGGTTTAAGGCAAAATAGCATGTTTTTGGTCAACAAAAGGGCTCGGCCTTGGAGTGGTTTGGCTTGGCCATTCAAGTTCAGATCTGGAATGATGTTGGAGTGGTGTGTGGTGGTCTGGTCAGAGGTGGTGGTGGCGGCTAGAGGTGGTGGTGGTGGTGGAAAATGAAGTGATGAAGCAACAAGGCTCAAACTAGCATGTTTTCAAGGCATAGGTTGGATTTTGAGGGGTTTTGTCACCATGGTTGGCTCGGATATGGTCATGACCTGGAGTGTAGGTGGTGATGATGGAAGGGAATAGATGTAGAGAGTGGTGGCCATGGCAATAGTGAGGAGGCCATGCAAATAGAAGAAAGAAACAAGACAAAAGTATGGAAAAAATGGAAGAAAAAGTGCAAAAAGAGGAGGCCATTACCCAAATTTTTCTCTTGGCCGTGAATGAATAAGAAGTGGGAATTTTTTTTAGTGAATGAAGACTGGAATACACGGCCAAACAAAGTAATATACAGCCAAAAGAAGTAAAGGCTAATAAATAAATAAAAACTACCAAAGAGTAAATGAGGAAACGGTAAAAGAAACGACCTACGTTTCAAAAGCTTTTAAAACCTTTGGTATTTCCTTTATTTATTCATATAAGTTTACATAACTGAAAATATTAATGATTTCAGTCACAAATTCGAAAATATAACAGACTATAAGATATATATAAATATTTATTAATGATATAAGGTTAAAATAAGAAAATAGCACAAGATTGCAAACTAGTCTAGAAAAATGGAAAATAAACAGAATTAACTTTGAAAAATTTACATGGACTTGTCAAAATTTTTATAACAAAGATAAAAACATGAAAGTAAAGGTGCATTCACAAATAAATATATAAATTTAAATTTAAATATAATTTAAATAAAGAAAATAGCAGAAAAATGGAAACTAGGCCTAAAATTTGGAACTAAATTCAATAAGCTTTGGAAAAATTCAAACATCACTTTAAAAATATTAAAAGACAAAATATACTTAAAATAAAATATTAACACACAAAAAAAAATTAAATTTAAAGAAAATAGGAAAAGATTTAAAGAAATTGCTTAAAAATCCAAAACGGTGTACAGAAATTACAAATAAATCACCATTGACTTTGGAAAATTGTTTACTTTATTTTAAAATTATTATAATACAAAAATATATATACAATAACATATTGAACCAGATTAAATTGAAATATGACAAAAAATATAATTTATACAATTTAAAAATAACAAAATTGCATAATAAACAAATTGCACTCAATATTGAAATATACATAACTTTCACAGTTTAACTCCGTTTTCAACGAAACGAAAAGCAGTGTTCAAGTTATTACATCTATTTTCATAATAAAAGATAAAATTTAAGATTTAAAATTATTTTAATTTTAATTTTAAAAGTCAAAGTTCGAACAGTTTGAGTAGAAATTCACTTTTTAGTAAAATGTCCAATTTATACTATTTTGAACTATAGATCAGCATTTATATTTAAAATGAAATATTTGAAATCAAAATAGATTTAAAATAAAAAAAGTCAAATTTAAAATAAATAGGCAAAAATCTAGGGTTGTTACACTCTCCCCCACTCAAAACTTTTCGCCCTCGAAAAGGAATGAGGTATGGAAAAGCACAGAAAAAGATAGAGTGAAATAGGATTAAGATAAGATGACAAGAAGATTGAAATTATGTCTAATAACTGTTGTTATAGGTAAGTTTAACAAGGTGGAGATGATCTTTCCAAGATTCTCCAAAATTAATAACACAAGCACGAAAAAGGTGGATTCAAAATGATTACCAAAGATTATCAAAGATTATAGAAAGATTTCTAAACGGAATGATTATAGAAAGATGCCTATACCAGTCTGTAGGAAGATAAGGATAATAAGGACAACAAAACGATAGTTTGAAAAACAAAATAAGGAAATAGATTTGAAAGCATGGAAATTTCAACTTAAATAGAGAATAAATCTTTACACAAGTTAAATAGATCTTAACTATTCCAAATTTCATTATCTTATTATCCAATCATCTTAAATTAACAATTTTTAAACCATGGGTTTGAAAATAATCATTTATTACACTCACAATGTACTTAATATATTTTATTCTTCTTTACTCCTAATTAAAATTAATTTATTCCACTCAATATATTTATCACTTATGTTAAATATACTTACACTTATTATAGCTGCTTTCTTTTATTCTTAGTTCTTTTAACATTATTTTATATTGTAAATTATTCAATTACCCATTTATTCTATTTACCTCAGTTAATCTCTTTTTTTCAACTAAAATTTAAGTGTATAACGTTTATTAACCACTCAAATTTTATTTATAAAATCTTTTTATATTGTATATTATCCAATTACATTGTTAACTTCTGAAATTAAGGTAAGTTATATTGGAATGCAATTGAGTATTATACAAATAAAACTTTCCAATTCAATTATCTCAAGTTTGAATTATATATCCAATTTTTTTTTATTTTCTTTTAATAATTAAAATTATTCTTTAAAAAATAAAATATAAGAATTAAATTTTCGATTTCTTCAAACCATTTAGAGATAACTAAAGGTATGTACATAGTTTATCAAATCAAATTTAAATCATATGTCTATATATATTATAAATCAAGTCATATTTTAGAAATTCAAATCAATTTAATTTCCCAAAACAAAGCTATAGCAAGATTACAGGGCGGTCTCTTTATTTCTAAACTCGAAAATTAATGTTGATAATGTCGCGGTCATCACCGAAGTTATTTTCCAACAACAAAGCGAAGAGCGCTAATTTTTAAACTTTCAAGTTCTTTGAAAACAAATTTCTATTCGAAAATACTTTAAATAATATAACCCTTTAAAACTTTAAACATAAGGTTTGAAACCATCGGAAATTAAATTCTCAGATTTCTTGTTCTAAATTTATTTCGGTTCCCAAATAAATTTATAACTATCTATAAATTGATTTATAGAACAATAAATGATAAATCAAGTATTATCACTTCAAATAATCAACTTAAATTAGTTTATTAATTTCCATAAATTTACTTAACCAAATTTTAAAATAATATTGTGTCAGTTTGTTCTGTCAAAGTGTTTTGGAAATCCTATCGATAGCGTTGACCAGACGAATCGATTGGAAACCCAAATCAACATCAACAACTCAAACAACACAATATATAAAACAAAACATAGACATACAAGTATAATTCAAAATGTTTGGAAGAATAGATCGGAAACAAAAGACAGGATGATTAAATAACAGAGTAGGGGGGTGGATAAGCTTAAAAAAATCGTGGGCAACCTTAACCGGGTCAACCGTGACTTAAAGAATAAGATCAATGTGGATTTTTCTGGGGTAAATCTACATTAAATCTTGAGGGTTAGAGTTTGGGATAACAAAAGATATTAACATCTAAACCAAGGATAGATATAAATCTCTGGTGAATCGATGCTAGTTGTAAAGGAGTTTCACCCTTTTAAAATTCAATTTTTTGAGATTGGCGGGACTACCAACTCATTATAAAGATCATTCGAAGCGGAGTTACGGGATACTCCAGAATCAAAAGAAGATGAATAGTGAAGGACACGAATGGATTTTGGAACCGCAGGGAACGTTCCAAAATTCAAAGGAATCGAGTCAAAAAGGAAGAGATTCAAACTCTAATGAAAGTGATTCTGTAAATACATTCACTCCATATGCTGAGTTTTGCCTAGAGCTACCAAAGCTCTGATACCAACTGTAACAGCCCGATATTTTCAACCATCCACATCAGAACATATCGGACTTGAATTGCTAAAAATACCGAATTGTAAAATAAATTTGGCAAAACACAGCATAAATAGTAAACAAATAAATCACAGATTACAGACATAGAGTAATAAATGCAGCGGAAGTGAAGAAATAGTAGTTCATGAAGCTACTATATAAATACATCAGAGTCAAATAAGATACAACAGAGATAACAAGATACAACGGAGGTGTCAACATGATAACCAGGTATGAATCATAATACATCACTGGAAACAACCGGATAACTAGAATCAACTGGATAACCGAAAGTGAAATAGATAGCTAGATCTTCAAGCAAAGCTTCCAACTTCGAAGGTGAGTCTCAAATGTTGTATCACTCAGTCTGACCCGAGCGTGAAGAAACACAAAACACTCGAGTCAGGACATACATACTTATACAATGTAAACCAACTCAAGTGAACTGTAATATAAAGTACAAGTAACTTAAAGGATGCTTGGGGCCGCCCATCCTCTAAGGATCCGTTAAACTATTTACTATGTAGTAATATTTCGCTATTATAATAATCTCTATAGTAAAATAAACTTACTTTTTCATAGCATTAAGGGGTTACCCATATAGACCTTAACACGTAATAGTCCCAGTAGTCCATCCAATATCATAGTCCCTCCTGATCGGGAAGCCACCAGAGGATACCACACGGGATACGGGAGAAAACCAAACTCGTACAAGGCGCGATAGGGTAGGTGACATGGCACAACTAGGCAATGCCAGGGTAGATATACCAATTACGCTTCCGGGTCGGTGGTAACGTGTAGCACATGACCGCCCACCTCGAGCCACACCCCCAAATAAAATCAAAAGTGGCCACCGAATCAATCCAAAGTCAAAGTATAAAATCGGAGGGATGTGTTCGATCAAAGGTGCTACCTTATTAACCCATTGATCGCTCCTGTTTTAGCCATCTTATGCTAACTTACGGGAGTCGGGTCCACTCATTTACCTTAAAGGAAACGCCGCCACCATCCTACTTCATTCTGGAATCTCCACTGCGTACACGGTTGTCAAAGTGGTTTTCGGTATCGACAAAGAGTATGCTAGATATCCGATCCCGGTCTCTTTGCCAACCAATCATTATTATAACCCGTGGTTATAACTTTTTAAACAAAATTTTATACTTCAAAATAAAATATCCTTTTCAATCCAAATCTTTATCAAAATAAAGATTTAATCTTTTCCAAAACCATTTCAATATATCGACATACCATATCATTCAAATTCAAATATTTATCAAAATAAATATCAAGTCTTTTCTAACCATTTTTAATACATAAATATCATATCTTTCAAACTTCATTTTTGAATCATTTTAATTTCAAAATATCATAACTTTCAAAAACTTTATTTCAAACATTTAATATATATCGAAATATCATATACTCTCAAAACTTCATTTCAAATCATTTCAATATATCATATCTCAAACATCTTTAAATTCAAAGATAACATTCATTTATTATCATCTCAAATCACCTTTTAAATAATTTATATTCCATCAAATTAATTCAATTAAAATCATTTTAAAAGTGTAACTATTATACTTACAAATCAAGTATTCAAATTTCAAAGTTTCAAGTCATTCTGAGCTCATTTACTAAGTCAAAAATCATATTTATTAAAATTTCAGCCTTTCGTAGCATTTAGAAAAAGTTGTTATAAGTTATACTTGTAAACATTTTAATTCAGCAAAGACAGCACTTAAAAACTGCTGTTAAAACTCAGTTTTAGTTAAATTTTAGTTTAAAACAGAAAAGACAGCATTTTCAGAAATGCTGCGGTAGCTCAGATTTCAAAACAAGGTTTAAATTTGATTTCAGCAAAGACTGCAGACCACTATAGCATTTCCAGAGAATGCTACAATAGTCCTGAGTCCATTATTAGCCTATAAGTTCAATTACAGCAACTACAGCATTTCAGAAATGCTGCAATAGCTCTTTTTACACAATTTTAGTTCAATTCAGAAAACTGTAGCATTTCTGAATGCCATTAAAAGTTAATTCCAGGTTTTAGTGTATCTCCAGCCAATAATAAACTTCAATTTAAAACCAATAAATATTTTTAAAATCATATTTTAACCTTTAAAATGCTCATTAACATATCATTTAACATATTATTTTTATACAATAAATTTCTTATACTTACATCCAATTTTCAACAATTTACTAAATAAATTCAAGTGTAAAGGTTTCCAATTCTTCATATTTTAAATAAGCAACTTAACACTTATCTTTCCTCCACAGAAAAATCAATAATAATTTAATAAACCACTTAAATTCATAGAAAAATCAATAATAATTTAATAAATCACTTAAATTCCAAATTTAATCAAATTTTCATATTTACCAATTTCCAATAAAATTAAATTTCCATTTTATTCATATAACCTAAATATCGTTTTTAACCAAAATTCCAAATTTCCAAACTTAAGTTATATTTAATAATCCCATTTAACCATTCATTAGTTACATTTTTAACTCATAGAAAAATCATAATTTCTTTATTTTAAACATTTAAAAACCTATTTAAATCAAATTTCATAAATTTATATTTTAAAATACTTAAAATTATCCAAAATACTTTATAAAATAACCACGGGTCTGTATGTAGTTTTCTAACCTTGGTCAAGTGATACAGATATGTATCATTTCAATCCGCAGTTTAAAAAGAAAAAATCCGGGTTCTATCATTTCAAACCTGCAATCCCAAGTTAAATAAAATAAATAAAAACCATTCAGGCCTATCATTTCAGCCCATAATGATTTTTCCCTATTCTAAAGTCCGTTCGGGTATGTATGATTTCAACCCATAGTGATTTCTAATCTACAGGGAACTTGCAGTGTGATAAACAGATATAAATGAACAGTAACGACATATATATAATAAAAGATGATACGACATGAAATTTAACAGGTTTAACATCATATGTAATTAATCACAGGAAGTTATAACATCACATAATAGTTCTACACATTCAAATGGTGTCAATTCGCAATTGTATAAGTATAAACGTCTGGTGAGATTTACTCACTTTTATAAGCTGGAGACAATGATCAAAAGCACAAACTGAGATCTTCAAAAGCACTATGGCACGAAAACGATTCGAGTTTGAGAGAGCCAAAGATAAATCTCCTTGGATACATGAGACAAACAAATGTATGAAACATAAGTTTCAAAAACAAGATATACTTAAACAATGTTAGAAATAGATGTATAAAACAAAACTAAAGACTTTGCACTTGCTCTCTATGCTTGTTTGCGTGGCCTAGGGGATCAATAAGGTCAGGCTTGAGCATGGTTTGGATCAGGTATGGGTATGGAAAAGGTGCGGCTACAAGGCTAAACAAGTGGACTAAGTTACACTTAGGGCAGGTGAAGGGTTTAAGGCAAAATAGCATGTTTTTGGTCAACAAAAGGGCTCGGCCTTGGAGTGGTTTGGCTTGGCCATTCAAGTTCGGATATAAAATGATGTTGGAGTGGTGTGTGGTGGTCTAGTCAGAAGGTGGTGGTGGAAAATGAAGTGGTGAAGCAACAAGGCTCAAACTAGCATGTTTTCAAGGCATAGGTTGGATTTTGAGGGGTTTTGTCACCATGGTTGGCTCGGATATGGTCATGACCTGGAGTGTAGGTGGTGATGATGGCAGGGAATAGATGTAGAGAGTGGTGGCCATGGCAATAGTGAGGAGGCCATGCAAATAGAAGAAAGAAACAAGACAAAAGTATGGAAAAAATGGAAGAAAAAGTGCAAAAAAGGAGGCCATTACCCAAATTTTTCTCCTAGCCGTGAATGAATGAGAAGTGGGAATTTTTTTAGTGAATGAAGACTGGAATACACGGCCAAACAAAGTAATATACAGCCAAAAGAAGTAAAGGCTAATAAATAAATAAAAACTGCCAAAGAGTAAATGAGGAAACGGTAAAAGAAACGACTTACATTTCAAAAGCTTTTAAAACCTTTGGTATTTCCTTTATTTATTCATATAAGTTTATATTACTGAAAATAATAATGATTTCAGTCACAAATTCAAAAATATAACAAAATATAAGATATATATAAATATTTATTAAGAAAATAGCACAAGATTGCAAACTAGTCTAGAAAAATGGAAAATAAACAGAATGAACTTTGAAAAATTTATATGGGATTGTAAAAATATTTATAACAGAGATAACAACATAAAAGTAAAGATGCATTCACAAATAAATATATAAATTTAAATTTAAATATAATTTAAAGAAAGAAAGTAGAAGAAAAATGGAAACTAGGCTTAAAATTTGGAACTAAATTCAATAAGCTTTGGAAAAATTCAAACATCACTTTAAAAATATTAAAAGACAAAATATACTTAAAATAAAATATTAACACAAAAAAAATTAAATTTAAAGAAAATAGGAAAAGATTTAAAGAAATTTCTTAAAAATCCAAAACGGTGTCCAGAAATTACAAATAAATCACCATTGACTTCGAAAAATTGTTTACTTTATTTTAAATTATTATAATACAAAAATATACATACAATAACATATTGACCTAGATTAAAATGAAATATGACAAAAAATGTAATTTATACAATTTAAAAATAACAAAATTGCGGAATAAACAAATTGCACTCAATATTGAAATATACATAACTTTCACAGTTTAACTCCGTTTTCAACGAGACGAAAAGCAGTGTTCAAGTTATTACATCTATTTTCATAATAAAAGATAAAGTTTAAGATTTAAAATGATTTTTATTTTAATTTTAAAAGTCAAAGTTCAAACAGTTTGAGTAGAAATTCACCTTTTTAGTAAAATGTCCAATTTATACTATTTTGAACTATAAATCAGCATTTATATTTAAAATGAAATATTTGAAATAAAAATAAATTTAAAATAATAAAAAAATAAAGTCAAATTTAAAATAAATAGGCAAAAATCTAGGGTTGTTACACATTCCATAATTTTTAAGTTTATATTTGTGGAGAATTTCTGGGTTGATCGTTATTTGCATTCTCGTCAAATTTCGACGATCGCATGGGTCGGTGGCATCGAAATTATGGCTAGAGGAAGGTTGTAGGTCAGGAATCGCGGGAAAAATGAAATCACATTTTTCTGGGCGTCGATGATGGCAATGCGATGGGATTTAGGGTTTTAGGCAGTGTTTTGGTCGAGGTTTTTTTCTAGGTGTTCGCGACGTCGTGATAGCATGGAGGTGGACCGGAGGTGGGGGATAGGGAAGATGGAAGCAAGGCGAAGGTCTAGGTGAAGTGGCGTATTCTCCAGTGATCGGAGGTGGCGGTACGAAGGGTTTTGGCAACTGGGTATTACTTCCAGTGGTGATCGACACGCTCGATTTTGATTTCGCAAAAAGGTTCATGGTTTTGGATGTCGAATGGGACGAGTTGATCGTCGGCGACTTGGCGACGTGGTCGTTGGTGATCGTCGTAGCTCCGACGCTTTGTGCACGTGCTCGTATATCAGCCTCATGTTTGGGTTCATTGCTTTGAATGGAGGAAGAGAAGAAAATAGAAGCGGGCAGGTTAGATCTAGTTTGACTCGGGGAATTTGTGGTTTTGGCGTGGGAAAATTATAGGTCGGGCTCGGGTTTCTTTGTATAGATAATAGAGTTTTAAATTAAAGAAAAAAAAATTTAAAATTCGTTAAGAGAATGCAAGTTAAAAGTAAATTGTTAAACAAGTTTTGAGAGCTAAATAAAAATGAACATGTTTTCAAAGTAAAATATCTATTAAGTTTTCAAAACAAAACACAATTTTAATTTTAAAGTCAAATTTGATTTGTTGATTTGAATAAAATTTATTAGGTTAATTATTTAATTAA
Source organism: Allium cepa (assembly GCA_030765085.1). Lineage (NCBI taxonomy): Eukaryota > Viridiplantae > Streptophyta > Magnoliopsida > Asparagales > Amaryllidaceae > Allium > Allium cepa. The sequence goes on along the minus strand of CM060945.1, from coordinate 991,081,654 downwards.
ATCTTTAAGGGGTTTCAAATAGAATTGAACAATGATTGAATTAAGAAAGTAGATAAGTGTATTAAAAACTTTAATTAAAAGGTCTCAAGTGATTTGTATAAATTAATTTCAAGCATTTAATTTAAATAAGATTTAAATGATTTAGTTAAGTAATTAATTAAGATAATGGTTTATCTCAAATTAACTAAAAACTTAAGTAATTAAGGGTAGACTAATAAACTTAAGAATAATTATTTAATGAAATTAATTAAGGGAATTGATTAATTAAGGATGATTAATTAATTAAAGTAATTAAGGATAATTAATTAATTAAATTAATTAAGGATAATTAATTTAGGTGGATAATTAAAGGATGATTAATTAATCTCATTAGTTAATTTAAATAAAAATAAATGGTTTAGAATTAATTATGGTTAGTTAAGCAGGATTTAAGGGTATTTAATTTATTCAATGATTATATTAAATTAATTAGGAATTGAATGACTATTTAATCTTGCTTATGAATGATAAACTATAATTAGATGCCTTGGATTGTTATATGATTTGTGATGTTCTATGATATGAAATGCTTTGGGTTGAACTGAGGTAATGTGGTTATCTATCTGATGAATTGCTATGTAAATACGATGTTTTGAATTTAATTAAATTATTCACATAAACAAATTGGCGGATGACATTGGATTCGAAGAGACCAGGGTCGAGTATCAGCAAATACCCGAAACCACCTCGATTTGTAATCTTCAATAATTCTTTATAGGTTTAAGTTTAGAATAAAATAGGATGGAACGGAATAAATTAAGTAACATGGCCATTTAACTGAGTAAAAGTTCTTAAACAATGTTTTGTAATAAGTGATTGACTATAACTAGTTAAGAACTCGTAGTAAGGTACGAGTTACCTGGTTTGCAAATAAGTCTTATAACTTAGTATTTCAAATTATTTGAGTTTACTCACGCTGGTTTCCAGCCTGACCCGGGTGTTACCTTATTGTAATGCTCGGATCAGACCGAGTATTATAGATTTTCAGATTAGGACGTTCTAGAGCTCAGTAGGCGAGCTGGATGGCAGGAACGTATGGAGTATATTCCGCTATGCATTTGAGATTGTATTGATAGTAGTCTAAGACAAGTTGTTACAACTGTCTAATTTATTTGTGAATGATTGTACTTTGATGTATTGAATGTAAATTGACAGTTACAGCTTTCTTTATATAAATGCTATTATTTGATATTATATTTTGATCTGCTGCGAATGTGAAATTCTATGTTTTGTTTCTGTTTCTTCTACCTCTTTTCTTCTTTATCCTAACGATCTGGGATTTTCGGCATTCGATTGCTTTCTACCATGAACGTATTAATGTCGAATTTTCGAGGTCGGAAATTTTGGGACGTTACAGTTGGTATCAGAGTAGAACGTTAAGCGAGAACCATGGCTCTGGTGGGTTACTCATTAAGGACAGGGTCAGTAGTACCCCAGAATGAGATTGAGTGTATTATATATGAGGGCGTATTTGTTATTTTATTATATAAAAATTTTAAAACGGTTTTAAAATTCTTCTCATACAAGCTTGTATTTTGATATATAAAGCAATAGTTTTTCTAACATATATTGAGGTAATTGGTTGTTGTATTATTTGAATTAAAAGTAATAATAAGAATTAAGTGGTAACAGAAAAACAACCAAATAGGAATTGGATAATATGAACTATATAAATAAGATAAGCTAGAAATGGATTCAAACTAAAAACTAATATCCTGAAATTGTAGAAGCGTTTTAGAATGAAAAATTAAGTTACCCTGATTTTATTTTCCAATAAATTAAGAGATAATATATAGTGAATTGGTTTCCAAATATGATAATCTTGGTTATTATCATAAATTTTTGTTGTATCTAAATAAAGGGATGTTTATTTTTAAAATAAAATAATGATAAAGCAAAATGAAATGTTTTAAGGAAGTAATAATTTGGATAAGTATGACTTATAAATTGAAAAGAATTTAAATTGTGAAGTTTTTCTAAGTTTAGAAAATTAGAAATTGTTTCAAAAGGTTAAAAGATATAATAAATAATAGTATTCAGAATATTTTTAAATGTAGGAATCTTACTTTAAAACAAGAATTGTTTTAACCTTTTTAAAGGAATTTGTTTAAATTAGAAACCATGAATGGTTTAAAATCTAAAGTATGACTTGAAGTGCAAATGAAATAGATATGTATATATGTGGGATATACATAAGATCAAAGTTGATTGGAAGTAAACACTAAGTGTTGAGTTTTGAATTTTCCCTGAATTGTGATGTAATAACCTAAAGAGAAATAAGTTTTTGAACTTATAAATGGGTGATAAGAAGTTTAAAATTTGAAATGGAGAATTCAAACTGAATAAGGTTGACTACATTAAATAAATTGAATTTAACTTAGGGAAAGTTAAATAAGTTTAGAACAAACAACCTGAATTGGAAATTTTCAAGATGAAATTGAGATTTAACTTAGGAAGTTAAATGGGTTGATTTGGAACGGGAGTTATGTGTGATCTTAAAACGGGTTTGAGATTTGGAAATGGGTAATGGATGCTATGGATGGATGTTTTAAATAATTTGGATGTTTATTTATTTTGAGTTATACTGATATCATCCCGTTGTTATTAATAATCTATGAAATTGAGAATTGGATTATTTTAATTGAATTAAGAAGTAGATTGAGATAAAATATATCCATTATTGAAATAAAATGGAAATAAAACCTTATTTTAGAATTATTTTGATTTTTGAAGTGAAATTGTAATTATAAAAATGGAATCACTTGGAACTTATGATTTGAATGGTTAAAAAAGAATATTTGAAATTTGGATTTAGAATCGAAAATTGTTAAAGATTTAGATTGTTAAATTAAAAGTAAAGGTTAACTTGATTTAAAGGATTAAATCAATATTTAAAAATTTAACTCGAATTTATATAATTTGAGATGATTAAAAATTAAGATTGGAATTGAGATAAATTCAAATGAATTGAATTAACTGGAAGTGAGATTGAGGTCGAATAAGTTTAAATTTAAATGGGAATTAATTTGAATTTAGGAAAGGAATTGAAGATTATTTAATTTGTATTGAAATTGAATCAATTTAAATGGAATGGAAATTTAAATTGAAGTGATCGAAATGAGAAATTGGGAAATTGAACCAATTTGACTCTAAAAATATTTTTTGAATAAATTATTTTAATATAAACTGTTTTAAATCAATTTTCCTAGCTATTTACTATAAAACCTTTTTTAAAAACCTAAATTATCTTATACTTATTTTACAACTATTTCGAAACTAATTACTATTTTACATCTGCTTTACTTACTAATCACTATTTTACAACTATTTTATAATTATTAACTATTTACAGATATTTTACAACTAATGACTATTTAACAACTACATATCTATTTTAAACTTTTCAAGCTATTTTCTAATTTCAAGCCGGTCAAAGTGCAAATTGTTTATGATTAAATACCCATTTGAGATTGAAGTGATAACCCAAATGGAAATTGAGACAATTGTGAATAAGTGAATAGAAATCAAATGAAGGTGAATAAAAAGAGAATTGATTTGGTTAATAATCAATGGAGATAAATACTTGGGATGTACGTATGTTACTCTATTCGCATAACGATTTGATATAGATTAGAGCATAGAATTTCAAGATAGTATATCGGTCCGAGTTGGGATTTTTCACTCGATTTTCGACGGCGAACCCTAGATATAGATTTTTGATTGATTTTGAAAATTCTCTATCATAGTTATGGCTATGCAAGGAGAATGACGGTTTCTGATCAATAAACCAGATCTGAATCCACACTAGGAAGTCGGGTGACGATGCTAGTTCGGAAGGGAAATTGATTGATCGAGTGAGCGATCAAATTTGATATTGCATATGGATGGTATATGTACATCGTACGTGCTTAAATGTAATAGATATTGAAATTTTGAAAGAAATGAAAAATTATTTTTGAAAAGAAAAGTATATTTTGAGAAATATATATGAATAAAGGTGGAAGTTGGATATTTTTATAATTGAAATTCACTTTTTGAAAAGTAAGTAATATATTAAATAACTTTATAAAGGAAATCAAACTTGAATATTTAATTTGGCAAAAATAAAGTTATATATACTTGTTACATATGATAAACTCCCTCTTGTTATAGCCAGAAGAAAAGAATTTTGAAAATATTTGAAGTATAAAAAGAGAATTTGTATAAGTATGAAGTGATCCGAGATTTTTCAAGATTATATATATATATATATATATATAAATGATTTTATGAGAATGATTTTGGAAAAAGGTTTTGGAACCTATGGATTTTGGAAAGGCTTTTGATTTTTGGGAAAAATCAATTTGGGAATTTGAAAAGCCAAGTTTGGAACTATCGATTTGAGATATCGATTTGATATAAAGGAGATTTTTATGTGAATCATAAAGAGTATGATTTGGAAGATACTATAGGTGTATAGTAAGTTTTGAGATTGGCTCTGGGGAAAAACGCGCTTCCATTAAACGAACTTCATAGGAGATCCACAGGGTGGTTCTGCCTTGAGCCCTAAAAGGGGCTCTAAATTTGATCCTGGGAGGAAGTCTGGACAAACTGAAGTTCTTGAGGATTGTGTGTGGGTAGCGAAAGTCGAGGATGCTGATACTTACAGAGACATTCGGGTTATGCTGTGATGATAGTGTAACTCGATGTCACTGTGATCTACTACGGACCATAGCGGAAGTCGGGTGGTAGTGAGTGCCAACGGTCTACATTTGATTTCTCCATGAGGGCGACGTAATATCTATAAACTGCGGTCTATGAAGACATAACGAAAGTCGTGTGGCAGTGAGTGCCTACAGGCTACATTAGGACTCGACTGATGTAGTCTGTGATCTATGTAGGAGTGGTGATGTCACGACCCGAACTCGATGTCCAACAAACAACATCAAATTCGTTTCGCGGGAGCTTGCAACACTATTAAATGATAAATAACACAGCGGAAATAAAAGATGATATCACTGATATAACATGAATACAATATCTGATACATCAATTTGATACAATGATAATCATCAACATCAGAGAATATACAACACAAAATACAGCGGAACACGATACAATATGAAATAAGTCTTCTCAGAATATAATACTGCAACTCTGATCCAAAAAGCTCCAAAGACAAAGCTCCAAAACTCCTAGCTCGATTCACCATCAAGATTCCACCAAGCAAGTCTCGTCCATATCCAAAGAAAACTGAACTAGCTCCAGATAATCCACTGAACCTAACTATCTGAAAAACCAAACTCTAGACTGCCCGTGTAGAAAATTTTGAGCACCCAGAGTTTAGGAAATAAACAATAAACTCTAGACCAGTCATGGGACTGGTGTGAGCAAACAAAACAGTTTATCTTTAAAAACAAACAAAGATTTAAACTTTTATAATCGCAATGCTTTTGAAATGAGACTACCATAAGGCTTCCCGCACGCATACACAATGCAAACGCAGAATCGAAGGAGATTTCTCCTTATGATAGTCAAAGATGCTTGATACGCTTTAAAAAGAAACATTTGATATTATTACTAGTGCATAGTGTATGAAAAATCATTTCGAAAGTAAAGATATAAATCTTAGCCAACATAGACATTTCGAACTATGCCTACTATAGCTACCATGTTCAATAACAGGTTACCGCCATATTCCATGGCAGGTTATACAACTAAACCCATACAAGGCTCGTATTGGATGAATGGATTTTTCCAACAAATGGTCAGGCCAAGGAACTTCCCATTGCCACATGGAAACGCCTCTGGAAGGACGCCCCGAGAACCCAACTGGACCTCTGCCAAACAAGGCCGGCTACTCCCTTCCCGGGGAATAAGAAACCTCAGATATACCACCCCCGGTCCTTTGGGACCTTTAAACGAGAGCTCTCTAACCAACATCACACAATGATAAATAAAGTGTTTCAACATGAGTAAGTATCTTGGCTCCATTCCATGATACTACCCTTTTCCAGAAGGAATGGTCATACCCTAGGGAAGCTATCCCTGAAAACCTTGCCGCACAATTCCTGTTTCGACCATTACCGGTTTGTGAGGCTCGACGAAGTCTCGTCCACAAAGCCATGCTTTATACAAAAGCTGTGCTTTGGGTCAACAAATGATCATAGAAATGATCAAAGAGATAAAAGATCAAATAAATGATCATATCACAAATGATCAACACAATGATCATTTCACAGCAACACTCAGCATGCCACATTACCAAGATGAGAATATATCGTTGATAACCTTCAACTACATAACCTCTGAGCTTGTACGTCTCAGAGAAGGGTGTTAAGCTAAGAGAATGAATTCTCCGCCACCAACAGAAATATATTTGAAAGAGATCTGCTTTATATCTCAAATTGTAATGTCAGACATACTATCTATACAAGTCTGTTCCGGGCTCGAACAGAACCGAAGGCACTTACAAAGAAGTCCTTGCAATCCGGATATTCACAATCCTGATCGGATTCCCCATCACATATGGAGAACTCTATACCGGAGCAACTCGGTGCAGAGTCAATCGACAGGTCATCCTATCACTCTCGTAAATACCCGGTCTTCAACACCGGTCTTCAAATGCTATCCATAACGACGTATCACATACTCGGAATGGGTTATACGACCCAAAGGTCCTTTCCCGGCTAACCCGAATAGTGAGCGCAAAATTTAAAACGTATGGATATGGGATTTCGATTAAGTCACAACTTAATAATTCCAAACTTTCTTTCAAATGGTTTAAACCAATTACCATTTCAAATCTTTTAAACAAAAAGATTTATTTCACAAAGTTCACTCAGTTTCACCAAGATTCATTTACAGATTTCAAAACAATTTCCGTTTCAATTGGATTAACTCATTTAAATCTTTAAATCAAAGATTTATCTCATAGTCTTCAAAACTTGTTTCCAAAGATTCATTCATAACTTGGAAAATCATTTTCGATTCAAACTTGAAATCTCTTTAATATCAATTGGAAGTTCATTACTCATATGAAAGCTTTTTATCACTTAGAAACAATAGTTTTATTTTGGAAAAACCCCGATTCCATTTATACAAGTTACAATCTTTGGTTTAATTCAAATTTCCAAATCAACGCTTAAAAATGGTTTAAACCCGTATAACTTGTAAAATCCTTTTTAAATCATAAATACTGAATATAAAATTCAATTTCAGATTTCTTTTGAATTTCAATCTAAATCCGATTATTTAAATTCCAAATCTTTATTAGTTATTCAAAAATAACTTTTATTCTTAAAAGAGCTTTTCAAAAGCTTTTCCACATTAAAACTTAATTTATTTCCAAAAATATTTGAATTAAAAATTCAAATTCAAACTTATTTAAAAATCTGTGACTTAACCGATTTCCTCGTGAAATCCATATTTGTGTGTGTATAGTGTGGTCCAAGGATTTTACACAATAGTGCACAACATCAATCATCACAAATATATCAATATCGATAAGCGGTATAACCAATAACACTTATCTTCATTCACAGTTTCACAGATAAAATAAATTTATCAATCACGAAGATTCATCATTACAATTCGATGTGGGTTTCGGATAACCAACTAGAATCCGAATCCCTGTCGCATCGAAATCCAAATGCCGTTTTACAGGCAAAAAGGGGTTTTCACATATATACAGAAACAAATCCAAATTCACAGTACAACATAAGGAGGTTCACATCACATAGCATCATAATCATAAACAGAAATATCAATTCAATAGGCAACAAATCAGATATCCTACTTACACAATCCATAAGCAATCATCCTTAATTCTTATTGTAATTAATTCAAATTTAATTTTAATTACTTAGAATAAATCACTTAACCCTGTTTAATTTATCATTAGTTATCAATTAATCACTCATCTCATTTCAAATTAGTTAATTAACAAATCAATTTTCAATCAATTATCTTAATTAACTACTAATTAGAGATTAATTTACTTTGATTATCTGATTAACAATTCGTAATTACAAACAGAGTAAACCCTTAATAATATCTATTTGTCTTAATTTACATTTTAGAATCTCTTTCAAACTTTTAAATCAAATTATCACTAAATTAAAAACTTTAATGGTAAATAAATTTCAAAACTTGTTTGTTTTACATTAATTACTAAATTAAAGTATTAATTGAATTCTAAAACTTTGTTAAGTATTCTTCTTAACTCACGAACTGGTAACAAAGGCTTAACTTACAATTGGCATGCATTGGCCATTAATATTGAAACTTGTTTTAAACAGTTCGCATGCTACTATTAGTTTGCAGGCTGAAAATCAACCTGAGCAAGATTTTGTTTTTAACACTGCAGTTGAAGAAAATTACACGAGTCTCACCCCTATTATCTCGAGTAACCCCGCGCGTTCCTCTCTTGTTTCCCCGAGACCTCCTCTCCCACTCGTCCGTTCTTCTGCTTTTTTTTTCTTAACTTCAGCTAAGTTTAAATTTTTTTTTAACTTTATACAGAATAACAAAATCACGTGCCCAATCCAACTCGAAACAAATCAATTTGTTACCCGAGTCAACCCATTTCACTCGAGCATTCACTCGAGTATCTCCCAGGCCCAAAATTGCCTGACACCAGATCGACGTCGTGCACGTGCACGACGTCGCGCCGCCGCTACGGCGAGCTCCAAACTCTTTGACAAGTCGCAAATCATTGCAACACTCAAAATCCAAGTTAAATTCAAAGCCAACCATACTGAATCAAATTTTAGCTTTTCGTTCGAACCCTGGAACTTCATCACCTACCTTCAATTGCTTCGCCTCCGCATCCTCGACTACCAGCGACGCCATAACTTCGACCAACTACTCGTCATGATCCCCTCTACCATCTCCTAAGACCCCGTAGCGCTCAATGCTATGATGACGTCACCGCGACCTCATTTTCTTCCTCGTCTTCAATGGACCTTTAAACCCTAATTTGCTCTCGTCCTCTAAATTCTTGCAACAGATAATTTTTTTGACAATTTTCCTAAACTCCATGATGTTTAAACCTGCTTCAACCCAAATTACAACATCCAAAATTCATTTGATTACTACAAATTGATCAAAAAGCCTATCCTATTCATTTATGAACTGCTCAAAGCATACATCACTAAAAATTCCCATTCTTGTTTTAAAAATCTTATCTTTCAGTTAGGATTCAAGTTATACATCTGAATTAGCCTTTTACAAAAATCAAATTTATCAAAAAAAAATTCTTGTTTGCCTGTAAACTTAATCCCAGAGCATAGTTCACTATTTTGTTTTAAAACAAATTTTAAAAGTCCTGACTTGGGTTTGAACATCTTGCTTTGTCGAAATAAAAATTAAAGCTTTATAATAATTGATGAAATAAATTCGAATTTGAATAAATATTTAACCCTGCAATCAATAAACAGGGCAGTAAAGTATGCATAACATTCTATATATAAATATACACAGGATTATTTTCAAAGATAAATCACAAACAACACATATTATCAAATGAATAGCCTATACTGTTGTGACCAAAACTTAAACTTGAGAGTGTATGTTTACTCACTTGATTTGTTGAAGAACAGAGAATCAAAACCTTTAATGATAACTGAAACTTTGTTTAAATCTTGATCTGGACTTGATCAAGTTGAGTTGTTGGCTTGTTGTTCCAATTGAAGTTTTAAATTGAAGTTGGTTTTAGTTTGGGATGATATATTTTAGTTTCTTCTCGGTTTTGGAATGGAACAAAAACTGAAATGAGAAGGTTGATATGTATATAGAAAATGAAGTAGACAGGGTAATATTTGTTTATGTTTTAAAAGATTTGTTTGTACAGTTTGTTTATGCTTGCCTACACTTGCATTCTTTTGTTTACTTCAGCTTTGTCTCGGCTGAGATGTTTTGTGCTTTGTTCCCATGCTTTGATACTTTGTTTATTTTCTTTTTACAATTCTTGTTGACTTCGGCTGATATGAAAATGTTTTGGTGTTTTGTTTTACTCTCCTATGATATGTATTTTTTATGTATGTATTTATATTTGTATGTTATTTCTTTATGTTTGCATTTGTTTGTTTTCATATTTGTTTTACTGAGATACATTTAGTACTGTTTTTTTAAGTGTGCATACTTATATACATTTGTTTTATTAACATGTTATTTGATTTTTTTTCTTTACTTTAGTAATATTGTTTTGCTTTGGCCTTATCACTTTTATAAAATAAGGTGAACTTCTATTTAACAAGTTGTTTGAATTTTTAGCTAATATATTTCATTTGCCTAGCTTACTTATGTATTTGTTTTGTTATCTTTTATAAGTGTTTAAATGCGAATGCATTTTATTTCTATGCTTTTACTTATTAATTTTATTTATTATTTACTATAAATCCTAATTCAAATACAAATCAAATATTCAAAATTTAAATTTATTCCAAAATTTATTCAATATTTACATTAACTATTAATTAAAATAAATTCCAAAATTTGGGGTCGTTACAGGTGAAGTTTCATTTTGCAGTGAAATTCGAGGGGGCTGATGCCTACAGTTACATGGGTTTTTGCCGTGATTGCGACGTAACCCTGGGTGTAGCTGCAATCTATGGCGGGTTCCATGGTGTAATCGAGGTACGTGGAGTGCCTACAGTTTTTTATGGTTTTGCCGAGATGGCGACGTAATCATCGGGTTAACTGCGCCATGGAGGGGGTGATGATTTCCAGAGCATTCTCACCAAAAATGATCCCAATATTTATAAAAAAAATGTTTTCTCTATTTTCACCAAAATATTTTTCAAGTATTTTCACTGGGCGTTGAAAACGGGTTTACCAAGTACTTACAGATTTTCAGTCCTACGCTTGATCAACGTATGACCGAATTTCTATGAGAACAATGACAGATTTGTTGAGACATCGAGTTATAAAATGTATTTTTATAAAACTATTTTGGTAATATTATATAGATTTTATAGTGTTTTAAAAAATTTAAATAAAAAGAGTTTATAGTTAAAAATGCTCAAAAAGTAATTTAACTGATAGAAAGCATTTTAATAAATTCTGGCTTCGTTCCTTTTCGAGGACGAAAGGATTTAAAAGGGGGAGGAATGTGATAACCCAGATTTTTAGACATCTGGTAATTGAATAATTAATTGATTTTTACTATTGAGATGCTGATTTTATTTGGTTAAACAAATAGAATCCTGATAATTTAAAAATATCTGGAAATTATAAATATTATGATAAATTAAAAATACGAAAATAGATATATGCAAACTTTACAATGTTAAAAATTATAAGTGTATGTATGTATATTATAATTAGAATTCAATGTAATATATATATATATATATATATATATATGTATGTATGTATGTATGTATGTATGTATGTATTATAATTGGGAAGTTATGTTTGAATTTAATATAATAATTCTCAAAAGCTATTTCAAGTCAAATTATATATTTTTAAAAACTCTAAAGACAAATATTTATTAATTAAAAGTATGATAGTTAAAGTGAGATTTAATAAAAAGAGTTTATTATGCTTTCTTTTTAAATTATACAAGTACTAATTATGATATGTATATAAAGATATAAACATAGATTAATCAAAAGAAATATAAGAACATGAGAAATATTAAATAAAGGTTTTAAACATTTGTAAGCTTTGTAATACATGCATTTAAACATTTGTAACTTGAGATAACATGCAATTTAACATATGGCAAAATTGTTTCCTCTTTAGATTAAAAATATAATAACATCTTAATGAAGGATGGTTTCAGTTCAAACTCCTATTCTCAGTTCTTTCATTCTCCAACTAAACTAAAACCTGAAAATAAAATCAAACAGCAACTACAACTTCAAACTGTTTCAAACTTTTAACCTGAGCAAACATAGTTGATTCAAGAGCAAAACAAAGTCAAGATCAATTCAATTCAAACATCAAGTAAATCAAAACAAGCTTCAGTTCTAGACCAAGGCAATCCCGATCAAAGTTCTTTCCCACTATTTTTCAATTACAGGTGAGTAATTTTTTTTAAAAGGATTAAATTTGTTCTTATGTTGGATGCATGTGAAAAATCTGTAAAGTATTATTGTAAATATGGTTTGAATGGATGTGATTACATGTATATGAATATGAAAAGGACTGTGTATGTTTGTGTATATATAATATATCTTCTCTGTTTGAATTACAGGCACAAATCAACATAAATAAATTCATACCATTCCAAAGAAACAATGTTAAACTATGATCATTAAACAGAAAATGCTTGAAACAATGTAATTTCATTTCTAAAAATAGTTTCAAGTAAAAATATTTAGTAAATATTGTGAAAATAAGAAATTACAGTGAAAAATCAAAAATAAGCCAAAAATTGATGTTCATAATTTCATGTTTGGATTTCATAATCAGATTCGTATTAGAAAATGATTATTTTGATAATCATTCCATAATTTTTAAGTATATATTTGCGGAGAATTTCTGAGTTGATTGGTATTTGCATTCTCGTCAAATTCCGGCGATCGCATGGGTCAGTGGCATCGGAATTGTGGCCAGAGGAAGGTTGTAGGCCGGGAATCGCGGGAAAAATAGAATCACATTTTTCTGGGCTCGATGATGGCAATGCGATGGGATTTAGGGTTTTAGGCAGTTTTTTGGTCGGGGTTATTTTATGGGTGTTCGCGACGTCGTGATAGCATCGAGGTGGACCAGAGGTGGGGGAGAGGGAAGATGGAGGCGAGGCGAAGGTTTAGGCGAAGTGGTGTGTTCTCCGGTGATCGAAGGTGGGGGTGCGAAGGGTTTTGGCGACTGGGGTTTTGTTCCAGTGGTGATCGGCACGCTCAATTTTGATTTCGGAAAGAGGTTCATGGTTCTGGATGTCGAATGGGACGAGTTGATCGTCGGCGACTTGGTGATGTGGTCATGGGTGATCGCCGTAGCTCCGGTGCTTTGTGCACATGTACGTATATCAGCTTCGTGGCTGGGTTCATTGCTTTAAGTGGAGGAAGAGAAGAAGCTAGAAGTGGATATGTTAGATCGTGTTTGACTCAGGAAATTTATGGTTTTGGCTTGGGAAAATTATAGGTCGGGCTTGTGTTTCTTTGTATAGATAATAGAGTTTTAAATTAAAGGAAAAACAAGTTTAAAAGCATTAAGCGAATGCAAGTTACAAATAAACTGTTAAACAAGTTTTCAAAGCTAAATAAAAATAAACAGGTTTTCAAAGTAAAATATCTATAAAGTTTTCAAAACAAGTTACAATTCTAATTTTAAAGTCAAATTTGATTCGTTGATTTGAATAAATTTTATTAGGTTAATTATTTACTTAAATCTTTAAGGGGTTTCAAATGGAATTTAATAATGATTGAATTAAGAAAGTAGATAAGTGTATTAAAGAAATTAATTAAAAGGTCTTATGTGATTTGTATAAATTAATTTCAAGCATTTAATTTAAATAAGATTTAAATGATTTAAATAAATAATTAATTAAGATAATGGTTTATCGTAGATTAATTAAAGACTTAAGTAATTAAGGGTAGACTAATTAACATAAGAATAATTACTTAATAAAATTAATTAATGGAATTAATTAATTAAGGATAATTGATTAATTAAAGTAATTACGGATAGTTAATTAATTAAAGTAATTAAGGATAATTAGTTAATTAAATTAATTAAGGATAATTAATTTAGGTGGATAATAAAAGGATGATTAATTAATCTCATTAGTTAATTAAAATAATATAAATGGTTTAGAATTAATTAAGGATAGTTAAGCGGGATTTAAGGGTAATTAATTTAATTTATTCGATGACTAAATTAAATTAATTAGGAGTTGAATGACTATTTAATCTTGCTTATGAATGATAAACTATAATTAAATGCCTTGGATTGTTATGTGATTTGTGATTTTCTATGATATGAAATGTTTTGGGTTGAAATGAGGTAATGCGGTTATCTATCTGATGAATTGCTATGTGAATACAATGTTTTGAATTTAGTTAAATTGTTCACATAAACAAATTAGCGGATGACATTGGATTCGAAGAGACCGGGGTCGGGTATCAGCAAATACCTGAAACCACTTCGATTTGTAATCTTCAATAATTCTTTATAGATTCGAGTTAGAATCAAATAGGCTGGAATGGAATAAATTAAGTAACATGGCCATTTAACTGAGTAACAGTTCTTAAACAATGTTTTGTAATAAGTGATTGCCTATATCTAGTTAAGAACTCGTAGTAAGGTATGAGTTACCTGGTTTGCAAATAAATCCTATAACTTAGTATTTCAAATTATTTGAGTTTACTCACGCTTGTTTCCAGCCTGACCCGGGTGTTACCTTCTTGTAATGGTCGGGTCAGACCGAGTATTACAGATTTTCAGGTTAGGACGTTCTGGAGCTCAGGAGGCAAGCTGGATGGCAGGAACGTATGGAGTATATTTCGCTATGTATTTGAGATTGTATTGATAGTAGTCTGATGAGACAAGTTTTTACAACTGTCCGGTTTATTTGTGAATGATTGCACTATGATGTATTGAATGTAAATTGACAGTTACAGCTTTCTTTGTATAAATGCTATTGTTTGATATTGTATTTTGATCCGCTGTGAATGTGAGATTCTCTATTTTGTTTCTGTTTCTTCTTCTACCTTTTTCTTCTTTACCCTAACAATTTAGGATTTCCGGCGTTCGATTGCTCCACATTTCTACAGTGAACGTGTTAATGTCGAATTTTCGAGGTCGAAAATTTTAGGACGTTACAATTTTATTGTTCCGATGCGAGGTTCTGTGTTTATTTCTTCTTCTTTTTCTCTTATTTTCATTTTTCCCCCATTAACAATCCTCCCTTTTGAATGCTTTAAGTTGGCATGCGTAGTTTATTGTCGATTTTAAACTGTCTAAAAAGGTGGGTCCTTACATTTGGTATCCGAGCTTTGGTTTGGTGACAACCTTAGCTTTATGGGGGTTTGTCTCATTGGAGATAGGGTAGTAATACCCTAGAATGAGTTTGTTTGTGTGCATATATGAAAGAGCGTATTTGTTAGTGTTACATCCTGATATTTTCAACCATTCGCATCCAAACATGCCGGAATTGAATTGCTAGAAATATCAAGTTGTTAATTTATATTTGACAAAACTCAGCATATACAGTAAATAAAATAATTACAGAATCACAAACACATAGTACTATAATAATAATGCAGCAAAAATAGAAGCATAGTAGTTCATGAAGGTACTATATATATATATATATATATATATATATATATATATATATATATATATCAGAGTGAAATAAGATACAACAGAAATCTCAAATACAATAGTCAAATACAAGATCAGAATACATCACTGCAATCAACTGAATAACTACAAGATGAAAAGATGCAGATGATCTCCAAACGAAGCTCTAACTCCAAAGGAGAGTCTCAAAGGCTGTATCACTCAGTCTGACTCGAGCGTAAAGCAAAACATAAAACCTCGAGTCAGGATTAACATTCTTATATCAATAAATCCAACTCAAGTAAAATAACAACTGAAATACAAGTATCTCAAAGGATGTTTTGGATATCCATCCTCTAAGGATCTGTTAAATTATCTACTATGTAGTAATACACGCTATTATAATAATGTCTAAAGTAAAGTATAATATATTTTAAAAATAACATTAAGGCTTTACATTTTCCACCTTAACACATTTTATATATTTCCATAGTCTATACAGTATCGTAATCTCCCCCGTACTGGGCGTCGTCAGAGGGCGCTCCATAGGTATGGTACAAAACAAAACGTATAAGGCGCGCTAGGGTAGGTGACACGAAACAACGAGGCAACGCCAGGTAGATATACAATTGCACTTCCGGACTGGTGATAACGCGTAGCAGTCACTACCGCCCACCTAGAGCCACACTCCCAGAGTCAAAGGAACACCCAATCAATCACAAAGTAATAGAATGGTATTGAAGAAGTGTGTCCGATCAGAGAAGCTACCTCATTAGCCTGTCAATTGCTTCTGTTTTAGCCACCTTATGCCAACTCATGGGAGTCGGGTCCACGTATATACCTTAATAGAACGTCGCCACCATCCTACTTCATTCTGGAATCTCCATCTCGTACATAGTTGTTAAAGTGGTTTTTGAAGTTGGAAGAGAGTATGACAACTTCCGATCCCGGTCTCTTTAACAACCAAACGTTATTATAACACCGTGGTCATTTCAAAATAGTTTATACTTCAAAACCAAAATATCATTGTCATTTCAAAACCATATCGATACGATATCATTTCCATTTTAAATATACCCATATTCAGAATCATAACATTTTCAAGGTTATAACACTTTCGAAACCACACATTTGAAAATATAATATTTTCAAAACAATACTTTGAAATTCATAGCTTCAAAACCATAACTTTCACCACTTAAACATTTTAGATATCCAAATAGTATATATAATAAAATAGTTTTAAATTTAAAATTACTTTATAAAATAAAATAATTTCCTCAACTTCACAAGTTGATTCAAATCAACTTGAATCCAAAATTCAATTTAAATCAAATCTCAATTCATAAATTTCAACTCAATTCAGTTTTCAACAAACCCTTTCAATTTATATCGATTTCAAATACAGATTTGAACCTCAAATGAACCATTTCAATTTCCATATGTTTCAAAGCTTTAAATATTCCCAAATTTCAAAACTAAATTTGATAACTTCATATAAACCTTAATTTAACTTCATTATTATTCAGTTTTTGAAATATTTGCTTAATAAATCCAATATCTTTTAAATAAACCCCAAATTCAAAATCACTAAATATTCCTTCAATTAATTTAAACTTGGTTCATTTTCAATCATCTTAAACCAAAATCAAGTAATAAATCATATCTTTTAAAATTTCAAATTCCATAAGTTTCAAATCGATTAATTAAATAAGTTCTTAATTAAATACAATTTCAAATTAATTTCAAATCTATCTTCTCAACCTTAATTTATTAAATCATTATAAACTCTATATTAAAATATAATTTAAATATATATTATCCATATTATATTTTAGTAAAATCAACTTTATTATTAAACTTATTTTATATCAAACAAATTTATACATAGCTTAAATCTAGAATTTAACTATATATAACATAATATTTATATAATATCAAAAATATCAATATTATTAAACCATATATTTCTTTCTAAAACCATAGAAATCATTTCAAAATATTTATATATATAGACCATGGTGTCTGTATATAATTTTCTATCCTATGGTCAAGCGATATAGATATTTATCATTTCAATCCGTAATTTTAATATATATGGGTATATATCATTTCAACCCGCAATCCCAAATTCAATTCAATTAAAAATCGCTTGGGTCTATCATTTTAATCCATAACGATTTTCTCCTATTCTAAAGTCCGTTCGGGTATGTATCTTTTCAACCCATAGTGAATTCTATACTAATAGGGAACTTGCAGAGTGATAACAGATATGATAATAATATAACATGCATATGTCATCAATATAAATAACATAAACTGGTGTCAGATGTCACAGGTGAACATATACAGATAGCAACATATACATAACAACGTAAATAACTAACAACAACATATTTCAATTGTCGTTTCAATTGAAATCAAATTTAATAAATATAAGAACATTAATCGTGAGTGATTGCTCACCTTTCGAGGCTAGATAGATGAATGAGAATGAGAGGAGCTAGAATCCAAGTACAAGTTCCAAAGCAAAGTAAGATTGACACGAATTCGACGGATAGAGCTAATAACAGAAATCGATGAGGACAAATCAAAATTACTTTTGATATAAACTGTGACGCCCCACCTCTATGCTCATAATAGCAAAGGTTATTATAAGGAATAACGTCTGCTATTATGAAGAATAAGACTTGTTAGAAGCGACCATCCGTAAGTTATGCCTTAGACGAGTATTGATTACATCGATAGGAGTTGTATAAATTACTCCCAAAGATATATTCAATCCAAATCTAAACGAAACTACAGTGGTTAAATAAAAATCCAAAACAACTCATAATAACAACACTGATGTATAATCACATCGAACAGAAATATCAGATATATAACGGAAGACAAGTCTGGAATACATGATACAACAATCTATAGTTCCCATGAACCAAATACATATACATGGAAAACAACATACATAAGTCGAGAATCAATAAACCAAAAGAACTCCTCGAAGGCTAGACAAAAGAGGATGTGAGATCCCAAAAGCTGAAGCTGCAACTGAATCAGAGATAGCGACTATCCTGAAATAACTCGGTCCGATCCGAGTATTATTTAAAAGAAAATAATAAACGGATCAGTCTAATTTATTCTCAGAAATAAGTGTATGGTAAACAATACTTAAACAAATAATTATAATCTCGGTTGAGGCTATATAATCCAAATAATCAACATAGTTTAAATGAAGAAATATCAATTTAAACTCCACCAAAATCAGTTTTCAAATTCACAATTGAATTTAAAACAGCAATACGCAAATTTATAATCTCAGATGAGATTATACACAAACTCAACTTCCAAATTCATAATTGAATTCAAAACAGCAATTCAAAAAATCTAGAAATCAAAATAGATAACTAGAAAATCAGCATAAAAGTGTTTCGATCCCAGTAGATGGCGAGTTTTAGCTACGCCGCACGTGCATCTCAGATGGCCGAAGCCTACCAAGTACTATAAAATTTGGCACCCATCGGATGACCTGAAGGTTCGCAGAGTGACCCGAAGGTCTAGTACTAGTAATTGACCCGAAGGTCCGTCAGATGGTGTAACAGCCCGATATTTTCAGCCATCCGCATCCGCACATGTCGGACTTGAATAGCTCAAAATACCGAATTGTAAAATAAATTTGACAAAACACAACAAAAATAGTAAATAAATAAATCACAGATCACAGACCCAGAGTAATAAATGCAGCGGAAGTAAAGAAATAGTAGTTCATGAAGCTACTATATAAATACATCAGAGTCAAACAAGATACAACAGAGATAACAAGATACAACGGAGGTGTCAACATGATAACCAGGTATGAACCATAATACATCACTGGAACCAACCGGATAACAAGAATCAACTGGATAACCGAAAGTGAAATAGATAGCTGGATCTTCAAGCAAAGCTTCCAACTTTGAAGGTGAGTGTCAAATGTTGTATCACTCAGTCTGACCCGAGCATGAAAAAACACAAAATACTCGAGTCAGGACATACATACTTATACAATGTAAACCAACGCAAGTGAACTGTAATATAAGGTACAAGTAACTCAAAGGATGCTTGGGACCGCCCATCCTCTAAGGATCCATTAAACTGTTTACTATGTAGTAATATTTCGCTATTATAATAATGTCTATAATAAAATAAACTTACTTTTTCATAGCATTAAGGGGTTACCCATATAGCCCTTAGCACGTAATAGTCCCAGTAGTCCATCCAATATCATAGTCCCTCCTGATCGGGAAGCCACCAGAGGATATCACACGGGCTACGGACGAAAACCAAACTCGTGCAAGGCACGATAGGGTAGGTTACACGGCACAACTAAGCAATGCCAGGGTAGATATACCAATTGCTATCCGGGCTGGTGGAAACGCGCAGCGCGCAGCTACCGCCCACCTCAAAACAAACTCCCCTAAAATCAAAAGTAAAGGTAGCCACCGAATCAATCCAAAGTCAAAGCATAGAATCGAAGAGGAATGTCCGATCAGAGGAATGACCTCATTGGCCCGAGAATCGCTCATGTTTTAGCCGCCTTATGCCAACTCACGGGAGTCGGGTCCACGTATTTACCTCAAAGGAAACGCCGCCACCATCCTACTTCATTCTGGAATCTCCACCGCGTACACGGTTGTTAAAGTGGTTTTCGGAATTGGCCGGTTATAAGACAATATCTGATCCCGGTCTCTTTAACAACCAATCGTTATTATAACCCGTGGTTATAACTTTAAAACAATATTTTCATACTTCAAAATAAAATATCCTTTCAATCCAAATCTTTATCAAAGCAAGATTAAATCATTTCTAAACCATTTCAATATATCAACATACCATATCTTTTAAATTCAAATATTTATCAAAATAAATATCAAGTCATTTCAAATCATTTTTAATACATAAATATCATATCTTTCAAACTTCATTTTTGAATCATTTTAATTTCAAAATATCATAACTTTCAAAAACTTTATTCCAAACATTTAATATATATCGAAGTATCATATCTTCTCAAAACTTCATTTCAAATCACTCAATATATCATATCTTAAACATCTTTAAATTCAAAGATAACATTCATTTATTATCATCTCAAATCACCTTTTAAATAATTTATATTCCATCAATTTAATTCATATAAATCATTTTAAAAGTGTAATTATTATACTTCCAAATCAAGTATTCAAATTTCAAAGTTTCAAGTCATTCTGAGCTCATTTACTAAGTCAAAAATCATATTTATTAAAATTTCAGTCTTTCGTACCATTTAGAAAAAAGCTGTTATAAGTTATACTTGAAAACTTTTTAATTCAACAAAGACAGCTCTTAAAAACTGCTGTTAAAACTCAGTTTTAGTTAAATTTTAGTTTAAAATAGCAAAGACAGCATTTCCAGAAATGCTGCGGTAGCTCAGATTTCCAAACAAGGTTTAAATTTGATTTCAGCAAAGACTGCAGACCACTGTAGCATTTCCAAAGAATGCTACAATATACCTGAGTCCAATATTAGCCTATAAGTTCAATTACAGCAACTACAGCATTTCAAAAATGCTGCAATAGCTCTTTTTACACAATTTTAGTTCAATTCAGAAAACTATAGCATTTCTGAATGCTATTAAAAGTAAATTCCAGGTTTTAGTATCTCCAGCCAATAATAAACTTCAATTTAAAACCAATAAACGTTTTTAAAATCATATTTTAACCTTTAAAATGCTCATTAACATATCATTTAACATATTATTTTTATACAATAAATTTCTTATACTTACATCCAATTTTCAACAATTTACTAAATAAATTCAAGTGTAAAGGTTTCCAATTCTTCATATTTTAAATAAGCAACTTAACACTTATCTTTCCTCCATTTCTCAAATAAACTAATTTTTTTTACTTAACTTAAACCTTTAACTAAAAACCAATTTTGCATTTCCAAGTCCAGTTATACTTTTAAAAGATCACTTTTAAAAATTCATTTATTTAACCACTTAAATTCATAGAAAAATCAATAATAATTTAATAAATAACTTAAATTCCAAATTTAATCAAATTATCATATTTACCAATTTCCAATAAAATTAAATTTCCATTTTATTCATATAACCTAAATATCGTTTTTAACCAAAATTCCAAATTTCCAAACTTAAGTTATATTTAATAATCTCATTTAACCATTCATTAATTACATTTTAACTCATAGAAAAATCATAATTTCTTTATTTTAAACGTTTAAAAAACCTATTTAAATCAAATTTCATAAATTTATATTTTAAAATACTTAAAATTATCCAAAATACTTTATAAAATAACCACGGTATGTATATAGTTTTCTAACCTAGGTCAAGTGATACAAATATGTATCATTCCAATCCGCAGTTTAAAAAGAAAAATACGGGTTCTATCATTTCAAACCCGCAATCCCAAGTTAAATAAAATAAATAAAAATCGTTCAGGCCTATCATTTCAACCCATAACGATTTTCCCTATTCTAAAGTCCGTTCGGGTATGTATCATTTCAACCCATAGTGATCTCTAATCTACAGAGAACTTGCACCGTGATAAACAGATATAAATGAACTGTAACAACAAATATATAATAACAGATGATACGACATGAAATTTAACAGGTTTAACATCATACGTAATTAATCACAGGCAGTTATAACATCACATAATAGTTCTACACAGTCAAATGGTGTCAATTCACATTTGTATAAGAATAAACGTCTGGTGAGATTTACTCACTTGTATAAACTGGAGACAACGATCAAAAGCACAAACTGAGATCTTCAAAAGCACTATGGCACGAAAATGATTCGAGTTTGAGAGAGCCAAAGATAAATCTCCTTGGATACATGAGACAAACAAATATATGAAACATAAGTTTCAAAAACAAGATATACTTAAACGATGTTAGAAATAGATGTATAAAATAAAACCTTTTTAAAGACTTTGTACTTGCTCTCTATGCTTGTTTGCATGGCCTAAGGGATCAATAAGGTCAGGTTTGAGCATGGTTTGGATCAGGTATGGGTATGGAAAAGGTGCGGCTATAAGGCTAAACAAGTGGAGGAAGTTACACTTAGGGTAGGTGAAGGGTTTAAGGCAAAATAGCATGTTTTTGGTCAACAAAAGGGCTCGGCCTTGGAGTGGTTTGGCTTAGCCATTCAAGTTCAGATCTGGAATGATGTTGGAGTGGTGTGTGGTGGTCTGGTCAGAGGTGGTGGCGGCGGCTAGAGGTGGTGGTGGTGGTGGAAAATGAAGTGGTGAAGCGACAAGGCTCGAACTAGCACGTTTTCAAGGCATAGGTTGGATTTTGAGGGGTTTTGTCACCATGGTTGGCTCAGATATGGTCATAACCTGGAGTGTAGGTGGTGATGATGGTAGGGAATAGATGTCGAGAGTGGTGGCCATGGCAATAGTGAGGAGGCCATGCAAATAGAAGAAAGAAACAAGACAAAAGTATGGAAAAAATAGAAGAAAAAATACAAAAAGAGGAGGCCATTACCCAATTTTTTTCTCCTAGCCGTTAATGAATGAGAAGTGGAATTTTTTTTTAGTGAATAAAGACTGGAATACACGGCCAAACAAAGTAATATACAGCCAAAAGAAGTAAAGGCTAATAAATAAATAAAAACTGCCAAAGAGTAAATGAGGAAACGGTAAAAGAAACGACTTACGTTTCAAAAGCTTTTAAAACCATTGGTATTTCCTTTATTTATTCATATAAGTTTACATTACTGAAAATAATAATTATTATAGTCACAAATTCGAAAATATAACAAAATATAAGATATATAAATATTTATTAATGTTATAAGGTTAAAATAAGAAAATTGCACAAGATTGCAAACTAGCTAGAAAAATGGAAAATAAACAGAATGAACTTTGGAAAATTTATATGGACTTGTAAAAATATTTTTAACAAAGATAACAACATAAAAATAAAGATGCATTCACAAATAAATATATAAATTTAAATATAATTTAAATAAAGAAAATAGCAGAAAAATGGAAACTAGTCTTAAAATTTGGAAATAAATTCAATAAGCTTTGGAAAAATTCAAACATCACTTTAAAAATATTAAAAGACAAAATATACTTAAATAAATTAACACAAAAAAAAAATTAAATTTAAAGAAAATAGGAAAAGATTTAAAGAAATTGCTTAAAAATCCAAAACGATGTCCAGAAATTACAAATAAATCACCATTGACTTTGGAAAATTGTTTACTTTATTTTAAAATTATTATAATACAAAAATATACATACAATAACATATTGACCCAGATTAAAATGAAATATGACAAAATATAATTTATACAAATTTAAAATAACAAAATTGCAGAATAAAAAATTCCACTCCATATTGAAATTTACATAACCTTCACAGTTTAACTCCGTTTTCAACGAAACGAAAAGCAGTATTCAAGTTATTACATATATTTTCATAATAAAAGATAAAATTAAGATTTAAAATGATTTTAAATTTAAATTTTAAAAGTCAAAATTCAAACAGTTTGAGTAGAAATTCATTTTTTTAGTATAATGTCCAATTTATACTATTTTGAACTATAGATCAACATTTATATTTAAAATGAAATATTTGAAATAAAAATAAATTTAAAACAATTAAAATAAAATATAGTCAATTTTAAAATATATAGTCAAAAATCTAGGGTTGTTACACTCTCCCCCACTCAAAATTTTTCGTCCTCGAAAAGGAATGAGGTACGGAAAAGCACAGAAAAAGATAGAATGAAATAGGATTAAGATAAGATGACAAGAAGATTGAAATTATATCTGATAACTGTTGTTATAGGTAAGTTTAACAAGGTGGAGATGATCTTTCCAAGATTCCCCAAAATTAAGAACACAAGCACGAAAAAGGTGGATTCAAAATGATTACCAAAGATTATCAAAGATTATAGAAAGATTTCTAAACGGAAATATTATAGAAAGATGCCTATATCAGTCTGTAGGAAGATAAGGATAATAAGGACAACAAAAAGATAGTTTGAAAAACCAAATAAGGAAATAAATTTGAAAGCATGGAAATTTCAACTTAAATAGAGAATAAATCTTTACATAAGTTAAATAAATCTAAACTATCCCAAATTTCATTATCTTATTATCCAATCATCTTAAATTAACAATTTTTAAAACCATGGGTTTGAAAAATAATCATTTATTACACTCACAATGTACTTAATAGATTTTATTCTTCTTTATTCCTAATTAAAATTAAAATTATTCCGCTCAATATATTTATCACTTATGTTAAATATACTTACACTTATTTTAACTGCTTTCTTTTATTCTTAGTTCTTTTAACATTATTTTATATTGTAAATTATTCAATTACCCATTTATTCTGTTTACCTCTGTTAATCTCTTTTTTTCAACTAAAATTTAAGTGTATAACGTTTATTATAACCACTCAAATTTTATTTATAAAATCTTTTAATATTGTATATTATCCAATTACATTGTTAACTTCTGAAATTAAGGTAAGTTATATTGGAATGCAATTGAGTATTATACAAATAAAACTTTCCAATTCAATTATCTCAAGTTTGAATTATTTATCCAAATCTTTTTTGATTTTCTTTTTATAATTGAAATTATTCTTTAAAAATAAAATTTAAGAGTTAAATTTCCGATTTCTTCAAACCATTTAGAGATAACTAAAGGTATTTACATAGTTTAACAAATCAAATTTAAATCATATCTCTATATATTATAAATCAAGTCATATTTTAGAAATTCAATTCAAATCAATTTGATTTACCAAACCAAAGATGTAGTAAGTCTACAGAGCGGTCTCTTCACTTCGAAACTCGAAAATGAACGTTGATGATGTCGCGGTCATCACCGAAGTTATTTTCCAGCGACAAAGAGAAGAGCACTAATTTTTAAACTTTGAAGCTCTTTGGAAACAAATTTCTATTCGAAAATACTTTAAATAATATAACCCTTTAAAACTTTAAACACAAGGTTTGAAACCATCGGAAATTAAATTCTCAGATTTCTTGTTCTAAATTCATTTCAGTTCCCAAATCGATTTATAACTATCTATAAATTCATTTATAGAACAATAAATGATAAATCAAGTATTATCACTTCAAATAATCAATTTAAATCAGTTTATTAAGTTCCATAAATTTACTTATATATCAAAATTTATTTCATTAACCAAATTTTAAAATAATATCGTGTCAGTTTGTTCTGTCAAAGTGTTTTGAAAATCCTATCGATAGCGTTGACCAGACGAATCGATTGGAAACCCAAATCAACATCAACAACTCAAACAACACAATATATAAACAAAACATAGACACACAAGTACAGTTCAAAATGTTTGGAAGAATAGATCGGAAACAAAAGACAGGATGATTAAATAACAGAGTTGGGGGTGGATAAGCTTAAACAAATCGCGAGCAACCTTAACCGGGTCAACCGTGACTTAAAGAATAAGATTAATGTGGATTTTTCTAGGGTAAATCTACATTAAATATCAAGAGTTAGAGTTTGGGATAACAAAAGATATTAGCGTCTAAACCAAGGATAGATGTAAATCTCTGATGAATCGATGCTAGTTGTAAAGGAGTTTCACCCTTTTACAGTTCAATTTTTTGAGATTGGCGGGACTGCCAACTCATTATAAAGATCATTCAAAGCGGAGTTATGAGATACTCCAGAATCAAAAGAAGATGAATAGTGAAGGATACGAATGGATTTTGGAACCGTAGGGAACATTCCAAAATTCAAAGGAATCGAGTCAAAGAGGAAGAGATTCAAACTCGAATGAAAGTGATTCTGTAAATACATTCACTCCATATGCTGAGGTTTGCCTAGACTATCAAAGCTCCGATACCAACAGTAACAGCCCGATATTTTCAACCATCCGCATCCGCACATGTCGGACTTGAATTGCTCAAAATACCGAATCATAAAATAAATTTGGCAAAACACAGCGTAAATAGTAAATAAATAAATCACAGATCAAAGACACACGGTAATAAATGCAACGGAAGCAAAGAAATAGTAGTTCATGAAGCTACTATATAAATACATCAGAGTCAAAAAAGATACAACAGAGATAACAAGATACAACGGAGGTGTCAACATGATAACCAGGTATGAATCATAACACATCACTGGAACCAATTGGATAACTGGAATCATATGGATAACCGAATGTGATAGCTGGATCTTCAAGCAAAGCTTCCAACTTCGAAGGTGAGTCTCAAATGCTATATCACTCAGTCTGACTCGAGCATGAAGAAACACAAAACACTCGAGTCAGGACATATGTAACGACCCGCAAATCTGTACCCCTTGAATCAACAATATTATACAACAATCAACTCAAGTTGTACAGAAATACGAACCATTTGGGTTTAAGAAGAAGAGATAGAAGAAGAGAAAAACAAAATCAATGTCAGAATCCAACCATCGCAGCGGAATAAAATATAATAGATAATATATAATCTTTACTCAACATCAAAATTTTCAATTTATATCTTACATTATCAGAGTATATCAATCACAGCTCAACATCAATATCATACAATGAATACACAACAATCTCAGAATACACAACTCAAACAGCGGAATATATATATAAATAAGTACGAGAATACGTGTCGTCATCCTGCTCGTCTCCTGCGTTCCACAGCTTAATTCCTGCATCCTATAATACTCGGTCTGACCCGAGCATTATAGTTAAATAATACCCGAGTCAGTCTGGAATACCAGCGTGAGAATAATCACACCCAATTGATTATTAAAGTTTCAAAAATCCTTTGAAAACAAAAGCATCTCGTAAGACCACGCCACAAATAAACATGTCGGGTTTTTACCTTACGATAGCTAAAACATTTTTATAGAAATCCTCTGATATTATAATAGGGTCTATATACAAATACTTATAAAATAGCCGAAATTGTTACATTCATTAAATTCCAGCTACTAGCCACAAAAGTGGGTAATACAAACAAAACTCGTACAAGGCTCGTAGGGAGAATGGATTTCCAACAATGACTAGGCACTGGGGTACCACCTGTCACAGTACGGGGCCTAGATCATCGTACCGAGGACTACTCCCTTCATCCCCTGCAACACAAGGCCGGAACCATTCCTTACTGAACAGTCCCGAACAAGATAAACCCCGTGGTTGGCGCGACCAACCACCCACTAAGCCGAAATATATATAAGGGACATCTAGACAGAGGAATTATCTTGTCCTGCTTGGGTATGACCCACCTAACCTTGCTGCATATCCCCTGATTTTCAGTCATTCCCATTTGATGAGGCTTGAGGCTAAGCGTTACCTTTTAGAACGTTTCACTTAGAATGCCCATCGTCCACCTGACGATGTTTCGCAAGCATTCATCCATACAAGTCCGTCCCGGGTTCGAACGGAACCGAAGGCACTACTCCTACTACATCCATTTTGGAAATATTCTCAGGATTAGTAGCGACTAGCCCTTGCACTTCACTGCTCCATCTTCGAATCCAAAATCGTTTACGCGAAACGTACAAACCGAATCGAAGTGGTTTTCGAGAAATTAATCTCGATCCCGGTCTCTTCGAAACGATTAACGCATTGTCCAATATTGATAGTCGGTTATTTAACTATCAATTAATATTCACAACATCCATCACACAATAAATAATTTCTCAAATTATTTATTAGCTTCAAAATATCTTCACAAGATATATTTCTATTTTCAATCCTTTGAAAACAGTTTCAAAATCATCTTTCTTTTCAGAATCAACTTTCCCAAATATTTTCTATCCATCTCTGAAATCACCAAGCACAAAAATTAAATTTTTAAAATAATTTTAAACACTTTACCTTGAAATATATATACTTTTTAAAACATTTAAATTAAACTACTTTAATAATTTGTTAAAATGCATAATATATGAATATTTGAAAATAAGGTTACTGAATAAAATATAAAACTAGATTTTTACTCTTTTTTTTTTAAAATAAAATACTAAGTCACTCTTTAAATAATTATTGTATAATAGATTGAAAGGAAATACTTACTTTAGAATTCAAATATTTAGAAATAGTGAATTTTCAAAACATACTTCTTAAAACAACTTTAAACTTTTAATTTATATTTAAAAAAAAATTACTTTGAAAACGTACTTGGGTATTCAGAGGGAAATTCCCAATCTCAATCACTTAAATCAATTTCCCAAATTGATTTTCCAATTTATTCCATTGGAAATAAATTTCTTTATTTATAAGTTTATTTCAAACTTTATTATTTATGGACTTCACTATTATCTTCAGTTTGATTTTTAAATCATTTAGCTGAAATATTCAAATTTCAGGTGATTCCCAATTTCTTCTTTATTCTTATTAAATAATTTGAATCCTCAATTTAAAATAAATGTTTTGTTCTTTTGAAACAATAACATTGAAATTTAAATTTTCATTTATTCTCTGTCTATCTAAATTTTCTTTCCATACTAAAGTTTTATTCCTTAAAATTTTAAAGTAACTTTATTTCCATTCCAGTTCATTCATAAATTTATTCAACTTTTCTATAATTATTTTACTTACGATATCACTTCTTTTATTTTCATTTCCCAAACTCAAATTACATATTTGGTAATTCATTATGGCTTGATTATAACAATCAAGCCATAGTATTCAATATTTCCTCATAATTCATTACAGGATATCAAATACTCAGAACAGAGAACATGAAATAATTAAATAAAATTGAGGGGTCCAGTTGGATCCCTCCAACCTGTTTTCCCTGCATCCACAAATGTTGGCACAATATAATATGCCAATTCCAAAATATCATACTAAATCACATCACTCAATTCATCCATTCAAACGATTATTTAAATGTAATCATTTAAATTGAAATTTAAATTCACTGAGTGAGATTAACTCACCTTTGATTCAAATTTGCAATCCATTCCATCTCGACTTGTTTTCCATGATTTAAACCTTGAATAAAGATTACACAATTCTTTTATCATATTCGAGTCAATTAGAACAATTAAATTTTCATTTATAACTTAATTAACCCGTGATTTCATTTTAAACAAGTAAATTTATTTAAACTAATTTCCCTTTCAATTGAATATTTTAGCATTCAAAGTCACATAAAAATTTCTAGTATATATATAAGTTTTGTTAGATGAGTTAACCACTTCAGTACATCAATTTTAAAGTTTATACAGCAAATTGGGATGGGCAAATGAATTTGTATTTTGAAACTACATTTACTTATATATATTAATTTTAAAAATGAAAATCAACAAAACGATATGTTGCCATCCTGTTAATTGGAAAGAAAAATTTCTTTTCTGCTTTACTGACTGAGATGTGTAAACATCTTCTCCTATTTTATTTTTTTTATTTTTTTTAAACACTTCTATTTTTCCTAAAATAAAAAAAATGAAAGTTACCTTACTGGAAAACAAATCCAAGCATCCCACTTCGTTCGCCACAACGAGCCGATCCTTCCATTGCTTCGTCGCCTCCTCCGATCGAAGTCGCTGCTGCCTCGACCGCGACTTCGAGCCCTACGCGAGCTCCACCCGCCTCCATCCAAGGCCGAGTCTCCTTCAATCGTGACCCTCCTCGGGCTTGAATTTGAAGCGACGCTTCAATTGCTCAGGTCGCCGCCGTTCGAACGTCTCGAACTCACAAATCCACGCCCCCCCACGGCCTTGACGGCGATGTCGATTAAGCAAATCGCGATTCGAGTTTTTTTCTTTTTTTTTTTATTCGAACGAAATAGATGGGGAAGATGAAGTCGCGATTGAGAAAGAGGGAGACGAAATTTCAACGTGAGGGATTTGGCCCTTTTTTTTTATATACGAATAGATTTGGGGTTTTGATTTGTGAAGGAATCAGAAGGGAGAAGAGAGGTTTCGTTCGGCCATTGATTATCTCCTCTCTTTTTTTTTTCTTTTCAAAACCTTTTGTGTCGTCCAAAGAAAGATAAGGGTAGGACGAATATAGATTAAGGAAAGTGACGTATCAGAGAAGATTTGATTATTAATTTAAATTCAATTAAATTATTCTAGGCATTTATCACACGTACGACCCAACGGTAACTCAAGACAGAGCGAAAATTGAAATCCGATAATAATAAAACATTTCGGATCCAATGGAATTGGTTTCGTCGAATTCCGAGACTGTGCCTCGGAAGGCTATTTTTAAATTCAATTTAAACGATACAAATTTTAAAACCGAACAACCCACTGTTTATTTCAATTTTATAACTACGATTATTCGCAGTACTATTAATATAAATTTTTCAAGCCTTCAAATTATTTTTAATAGGCTTAAAATTCTAGATTCCAAAAATTTATCCAATTTCAAATTATTTAATTCAATAATCTAATTATCAAATAATTGGTGATATTTGAATTCAAGTTAAAAACTAACTTTTAAATATTCAAAATCAATTGAATATCCCAATTTTTAAATACTCAAAAATTCTGGGTCGTCACATTCTTCCCCCCTTAAAAGAATTTCGTCCCCGAAATTACTAATTAGGAAGAATGGTCCAATACTCGTTTATTATTTTTCCCAAAACCAAACAGTTTTAACAGTTCGACATCTTACCAACTATCTTTTATTAATTTTCCAAACCTTTCCCTAGTTTGCAACAATCTATTTGCTCAACCCTTCCAGTTTTAATCTTAAAACAAATTTTGAATTATCAAAATTTCCTTAAAATTTTTCTAACTCCCTAAATTCCCGAAAAATTTCGCCAGCATTTCCTTTGCGCGGCTGACTCGGTACAACTACAAAATGGCTCTACGGCCTCCCAAATCCAAAAAGAAAACAAAAAGGCCAAGTGGCTCAATCAAATCCAAATCCCAATCAAATTTCATACCAAATTTAAACACATACCTTTTTGTCGAGCATTTCAAATTTATCTCTTGAAATCAAATCCACACTTCTTTTCCCTTTAAAAATACCTGCATATTCTGATTAATACTAATATCCAATCTCAATATTCTCAAACCATCATATTAACTTTCTTACCAAATGTCACTATCCATCCAAATATCAATTTAGAATATATCTGCAATATCTAATTTCCAACTAAGAATTGATCATTCCTTTCTTAAGTTAACCTAAACACTTTATATGTGTCTTATATTTATTTTCATTTCCGACTTTAGTTTATTTCTATTTCTATACAAATTGACTCTTTCATTTCCATACGAATTCAATTTATTTTCAATTCTAAACTTTAAATTTTATTTTTCATTCATAACTAATTCATGTCATTATTTTAATTAGTTTCATTCACTAACTTATTTAAATTTCCCAGTTTGAAATCGTTTTGTCGTTAACAAAATTTTCCAAAATTTCCAAAAATTTTCTAACTCCCAAAATTTCTGAAAATTTTTGGCAGAGTCCCCTTTGTACGGAGGAGCTTTTGCAATTTGACAAAAGAGATAAATATATATACATCGACCCACACGGTCGGAAAAAACAAAAACAGTTCATATTTCCTATTTTTATTTGTGTAGGCGTACCTTATTTAGCATTTTAAGCAAGCAGCTTATTTATTTTAGCAAATAGCACAACCAAATCCAGCCACACGGCTTCCAGGTACCTGTACTTACTCAGTTTAAACTTGTAAGTGCCAAATATATGCAGTTTAACTACATTTCACTTAGTTGCAATAGTTAAAACATATGAATTCTAAAATAAATTCACACTAAACATTTTTCTATAAGCAACTTATACAGTTTTCATACTAATCTACCTGTTTCAATTAATTTATAAACCATTTTCATTCAATTTGAATGGTTTTCGATCCACTCGTATACAATTTCACCAATTTAAAATGGTTTTAATCCCAATCACTTACATTTAATTTATTTTTAAGCAAACTGAGCTCATATTTAATTCAATTGCTTTCAAAATCAATTTATTTCACTACTCTCACTCATAGAATGTTTAATTACCCCATTTACAACAAACAACAATTTATTCCATGCAATTTGACGAGATTTAGGTGAATAAATAAGTATTTATGTTTTATAACCAATTTAAATTGATTTCAACTCAATTTATACTCAATTCTATTCCATCTTAAATTTATTCACAATCCATATATCCTCATTTTCATTGCATTTCAAATTTTATTAATCAAATTAGTTTATTCAAAGCCAATTAAATTTCCCCTTTTATTTTAATCCATCCTCACTCATTTATTTATTCAATATAATTAGTTTATCCATATTCACTTAGACTATTTTAATAAACTCGAAACATTCTGTTTTCCTTATTGTCTCAAGTTATTTCAATTCTTTAACAACTTAAATGGTTTACAATTATTTATTTAAGAATATCATTCCATTAAATATTATCGGCATCACACCGAATTTTATTTCAATTAAAATTTATTTTTACCTGATTTAAAACTAATCCAATACTTATTAAACTTTGTTTAAGTTGAATTCAACTCAACTCTCCTTCATTCATTCAGCTTAAGTCAATTTACTTCAATTTATTCAAATTTTATACTTAAGCTCATTCTCAGTTTGCAAACAAGTTCTCTTTTCAATTTAACTTGATTCTATTTCAATCCAATCTCATTTTAACTGCAAATTTATTTGATTCGTTATTATAAATTTCAAATTTTCAAGTTCGATCCATTCTCAGTTCACTTAAATAAATTTACAAGGTCATTTCAATTTATTTCTACATATTTGGATTTCACTCACAATAAAAACCACTATTATTTTAATCCATTTCCATTTTTTTTTATTCTATACTTCCAAATTATATTTACTTTGTCAACACTTCAAGTCGAATTTCAATTGATAACTCAAGTTCTGATTCCACCATTCATTTTTTTTTTAATTTACCATCCAATTTTATTAACTTACATTGCAATTTCATTCACAATTACTTCCACTTCATCAACAATTTGAATTCATTTGAATTTAAAACTTGAGTTTATTTCCAAACTTTATCATAAACTCACAATTCAATTTCATTAACTAATTTATTAGTTCTTCTCTTATTTATAATCCAACACTTGAATTTTTATTCCAAATATCACTCCCCTTTTAATTTTCTTAGTTCGATTTAGTTTATAATTCAAGTTTTGATTTTTATTTTATTTTCCAATTCATCTAAAATATTTATTTTTGGGTTTTCTATCTCACCTTCAAATTTAACAAGTCACAACTTATTCTTTACACAATCCCATTCATTCAAGGCTTAAATATATTCATCTTTTTATTTTTAACTCAAGCCTTATGCTTATTTACAACCCAAACATATTTTATTTTAAGGATTTTTAACTCTTTTACACATTATTCTTTTATTTCAATTCCAATCCTTATCCCACTTATTTTCCATTTATTCAGGTAAAAATATAATTCCATTAAATAATTCAATTGAATTCTTATTCCAATTCAATTTTATTTTAACTCAGTTTTATTTAACTCAATTCGATTTCAATTTAATTCGAATACAACTGAGTATTATTTTCAGCTTATTCAATTTATTTTAATTCAGTTAAAATTTTATTCCCAATCCAAGTTAATTTCACTTTAGCCTTTTAAATTTTAATTCCATTATTCAAAGCTTATATTTCCTTCATTTTCATCTACTTAAGTTAAATTTTATTTGCTGAATTAAAAGTTCCAATCCCTTCTTATTAATATCAGCTTTTCTTTATAAGTACATTATTTGATCATTTATTCATTCACCAATTCATTATTTAACCAATAATTTTATTTCCAAACATTTATTATCTTTAGTCTTCCTGACTAATTTTAATTTTCCCATTCCACATAACTCCACACAATTCAATTTTAAAATTCCAGTACTCAGTTTCACTTACACCGTTGAAATTTTGTTTTTCAACAAATTCCAAAGTTTAAACAACCTTTCAACATTTCAAAATTCCCTTTAAAACCTTCTATATCCAAAATTCCTTTGATAAATTCAATTTATCTCTTTGAATTTCAAAATTCAACCAGTTTTGCAAACAACTTCAATTCAAAACAATCTGGTAGCAATTTCACTTCTGGAAACTCGAAAATGAACATCGACGATGCTGCAGTCATCACCGAAGTTATTTTCTAGCGACCAAAAGAGTTCAATGCTTTTATTCTCTTTCTAAAATCCATCCAATATTTTTAAATTTCAAATCTCTCTAGAATTCAAATCCGATTCAAAAATATTTCTCAAAATATATTATTCTCCCAACTTTTGAGAATCATTATCCAATCCCAAGAAACTTAAATCTCCAAATTCCAAACTCTTTAGATTTAAATTCAAACTTTTCTTTGAAATTTTATCTTACTTTAATAATTAATTTCACTATAATTTACATTATAGTTTACATTTACAAATGCATTTGATATGAATTGGTTTCTTATTTTTTTATTTTTTTTTATTTATGAATTCAATTCCTTATTCCATTCTGAATCCCATTCATAAATTTCATCTATTATGTTAATTTATTCCTTAATTATTATTATTTCAAACTTTATTCAATTATCCTACCATGATAATAATTTAATATTTATCACTTCTATCATCCAAACATCCATAAATAGCTATAATAATTAAGAAAATCATTTTCTTTATATACATAAAATAAATTTGGGTAAAATTATTTCATTTACCCTAGTTTAAACAATATTGTGTCGGTTTATCTTGTTCAAGAGTTTAGAAATCCCTATCGATGACATGGCGTCCCACACATCGACCAGAATCCATAAATACTCAACCGATAAATCAACACAATATAAAACAAATTTTTATTCACTAACAAATACGCGCTCATATCTATTAATACTCTCAAACTCATTCTAGAGTACTATGGACTCTAATTTAAATGAGTAATTCCCACCAGAGCCAAGGTTATCTCCAACCTAAGCTCTGATACCAAGTATAACGACCCGCAAATCTGTACACCTTGAATCAACAATATTATACAACAATCAACTCAAGTTGTACAGAAATACGAACCATTTGGGTTTAAGAAGAAGAGATAGAAGAAGAGAAAAACAAAATCAATGTCAGAATCCAACCATCGCGGCGGAATAAAATATAATAGATAATATATAATCTTTACTCAACATCAAATTTTTCAATTTATATCTTACATTATCAGAGTATATCAATCACAGCTCAACATCAATATCATACAATGAATACACAACAATCTCAGAATACACAATTCAAACAGCGGAATATATATATAAATAAGTACGAGAATACGTGTCGTCATCCTGCTCGTCTCCTGCGTTCCACAGCTTAATATCCTGCATCCTATAATACTCGGTCTGACCCGAGCATTATAGTTAAATAATACCCGAGTCAGTCTGGAATACCAGCGTGAGAATAATCACACCCAATTGATTATTAAAGTTTCAAAAATCCTTTGAAAACAAAAGCATCTCGTAAGACCACGCCACAAATAAACATGTCGGGTTTTTACCTTACGATGGCTAAAACATTTTTATAGAAATCCTCTGATATTATAATAGGGTCTATATACAAATACTTATAAAATAGCCGAAATTGTTACATTCATTAAATTCCAGCTACTAGCTACAAAAGTGGGTAATACAAACAAAACTCGTACAAGGCTCGTAGGGAGAATGGATTTCCAACAATGACTAGGCACTGGGGTACCACCTGTCACAGTACGGGGCCTAGATCACCGTACCGAGGACTACTCCCTTCATCCCCTGCAACACAAGGCCGGAACCATTCCTTACTGAACAGTCCCGAACAAGATAAACCCCGTGGTTGGAGCGGCCAACCACCCACTAAGCCGAAATATATATAAGGGACATCTAGACAGGGGAATTATCTTGTCCTGCTTGGGTATGACCCACCTAACCTTGCTGCATATCCCCTGATTTTCAGTCATTCCCATTTGATGAGGCTTGAGGCTAAGCGTTACCTTTTAGAACGTTTCACTTAGAATGCCCATCGTCCACCTGACGATGTTTCGCAAGCATTCATCCATACAAGTCCGTCCCGGGTTCGAACGGAACCGAAGACACTACTCCTACTACATCCATTTTGGAAATATCCTCAGGATTAGTAGCGACTAGCCCTTGCACTTCACTGCTCCATCTTCGAATCCAAAATCGTTTACGCGAAACGTACAAACCGAGTCGAAGTGGTTTTCGAGAAATTAATCTCGATCCCGGTCTCTTCGAAACGATTAACGCATTGTCCAATATTGATAGTCGGTTATTTAACTATCAATTAATATTCACAACATCCATCACACAATAAATAATTTCCCCAATTATTTATTAGCTTCAAAATATCTTCACAAGATATATTTCTATTTTCAATCCTTTGAAAACAGTTTCAAAATCATCTTTCTTTTCAGAATCAACTTTCCCAAATATTTTCTATCCATCTCTGAAATCACCAAGCACAAAAATTAAATTTTTAAAATAATTTTAAACACTTTACCTTGAAATATATATATATACTTTTTAAAACATTTAAATTAAACTACTTTAATAATTTGTTAAAATGCATACTATATGAATATTTGAAAATAAGGTTACTGAATAAAATATAAAACTAGAATTTTACTCTTCTTCTTTTTTTAAAATAAAATACTAAGTCACTCTTTAAATAATTATTGTATAATAGATTGAAAGGAAATACTTACTTTAGAATTCAAATATTTAGAAATAGTGAATTTTCAAAACATACTTCTTAAAACAACTTTAAACTTTTAATTTATATTTAAAAAAAAATTACTTTGAAAACGTACTTGGGTATTCAGAGGGAAATTCCCAATCTCAATCACTTAAATCAATTTCCCAAATTGATTTTCCAATTTATTCCATTGGAAATAAATTTCTTTATTTATAAGTTTATTTCAAACTTTATTATTTATGGACTTCACTATTATCTTCAGTTTGATTTTTAAATCATTTAGCTGAAATATTCAAATTTCAGGTGATTCCCAATTTCTTCTTTATTCTTATTAAATAATTTGAATCCTCAATTTAAAATAAATGTTTTGTTCTTTTGAAACAATAACATTGAAATTTAAATTTTCATTTATTCTCTGTCTATCTAAATTTTCTTTCCATACTAAAGTTTTATTCCTTAAAATTTTAAAGTAACTTTATTTCCATTCCAGTTCATTCATAAATTTATTCAACTTTTCTATAATTATTTTACTTACGATATCACTTCTTTTATTTTCATTTCCCAAACTCAAATTACATATTTGGTAATTCATTATGGCTTGATTATAACAATCAAGCCATAGTATTCAATATTTCCTCATAATTCATTACAGGATATCAAATACTCAGAACAGAGAACATGAAATAATTAAATAAAATTGAAGGGTCCAGTTGGATCCCTCCAACCTGTTTTCCCTGCATCCACAAATGTTGGCACAATATAATATGCCAATTCCAAAATATCATACTAAATCACATCACTCAATTCATCCATTCAAACGATTATTTAAATGTAATCATTTAAATTGAAATTTAAATTCACTGAGTGAGATTAACTCACCTTTGATTCAAATTTGCAATCCATTCCATCTCGACTTGTTTTCCATGATTTAAACCTTGAATAAAGATTACACAATTCTTTTATCATATTCGAGTCAATTAGAACAATTAAATTTTCATTTATAACTTAATTAACCCGTGATTTCATTTTAAACAAGTAAATTTATTTAAACTAATTTCCCTTTCAATTGAATATTTTAGCATTCAAAGTCACATAAAAATTTCTAGTATATATATAAGTTTTGTTAGATGAGTTAACCACTTCAGTACATCAATTTTAAAGTTTATACAGCAAATTGGGATGGGCAAATGAATTT
Source organism: Allium cepa (assembly GCA_030765085.1). Taxonomy (NCBI): domain Eukaryota; kingdom Viridiplantae; phylum Streptophyta; class Magnoliopsida; order Asparagales; family Amaryllidaceae; genus Allium; species Allium cepa. The sequence goes on along the minus strand of CM060945.1, from coordinate 991,043,502 downwards.
GTATTTTGAAACTACATTTACTTATATATATTAATTTTAAAAATGAAAATCAACAAAACGATATGTTGCCATCCTGTTAATTGGAAAGAAAAATTTCTTTTCTGCTTTACTGACTGAGATGTGTAAACATCTTCTCCTATTTTATTTTTTTTATTTTTTTTAAACACTTCTATTTTTCCTAAAATAAAAAAAATGAAAGTTACCTTACTGGAAAACAAATCCAAGCATCCCACTTCGTTCGCCACAACGAGCCGATCCTTCCATTGCTTCGTCGCCTCCTCCGATCGAAGTCGCTGCTGCCTCGACCGCGACTTCGAGCCCTACGCGAGCTCCACCCGCCTCCGTCCAAGGCCGAGTCTCCTTCAATCGTGACCCTCCTTGGGCTTGAATTTGAAGCGACGCTTCAATTGCTCAGGTCGCCGCCGTTCGAACGTCTCGAACTCACAAATCCACGCCCCCCCACGGCCTTGACGGCGATGTCGATTAAGCAAATCGCAATTTGAGTTTTTTTCTTTTTTTTTTTTTTATTCGAACGAAATAGATGGGGAAGATGAAGTCGCGATTGAGAAAGAGGGAGACGAAATTTCAACGTGAGGGATTTGGCCCTTTTTTTTATATACGAATAGATTTGGGGTTTTGATTTGTGAAGGAATCAGAAAGGAGAAGAGAGGTTTCGTTCGGCCATTGATTATCTCCTCTTTTTTTTTTTTTCAAAACCTTTTGTGTCGTCCAAAGAAAGATAAGGGTAGGACGAATATAGATTAAGGAAAGTGACGTATCAGAGAAGATTTGATTATTAATTTAAATTCAATTAAATTATTCTAGGCATTTATCACACGTACGACCCAACGGTAACTCAAGATTCCGATAATAATAAAACATTTCGGATCCAATGGAATTGGTTTCGTCGAATTCCGAGACTGTGCCTCGGAAGGCTATTTTTAAATTCAATTTAAACGATACAAATTTTAAAACCGAACAACCCACTGTTTATTTCAATTTTATAACTACGATTATTCGCAGTACTATTAATATAAATTTTTCAAGCCTTCAAATTATTTTTAATAGGCTTAAAATTCTAGATTCCAAAAATTTATCCAATTTCAAATTATTTAATTCAATAATCTAATTATCAAATAATTGGTGATATTTGAATTCAAGTTAAAAACTAACTTTTAAATATTCAAAATCAATTGAATATCCCAATTTTTAAATACTCAAAAATTCTGGGTCGTCACAACATACATACTTATACAATGTAAACCAACTCAAGTGAACTGTAATATAAGGTACAAGTAATTTAAAGGATGTTTGGGACCGCCCATCCTCTAAGGATACGTTAAACTATTTACTATGTAGTAATATTTCGCTATTATAATAATGTCTATAGTAAAATAAACTTACTTTTTCATAGCATTAAGGGGTTACCCATATAGCCCTTAACACGTAATAGTCCTAGTAGTCCATCCAATATCATAGTCCCTCCTGATCGGGAAGCCACCAGAGGATATCACACGGGCTACAGGAGAAAACCAAACTCGTACAAGGCGCGATAGGGTTGGTGACACGGCACAACTAGGCAATGCCAGGGTAGATATACCAATTGCTATCCGTGCTGGTGGAAACGCGCAGCGCGCAGCTACCGTCCACCTCGAAACAAACTCCCCTAAAATCAAAATAATGGTGGTCACCGAATCAATCCAAAGTCAAAGCATAGTATCGAAGAGGAGTGTCCGATCAGAGGAATGACCTCATTGGCCCGAGAATCGCTCCTGTTTTAGCCGCCTTATGCCAACTCACGGGAGTCGGGTCCACGTATTTACCTCAAAGGAAACGCCGCGGCCATCCTACTTCATTCTGGGATCTCCAACGCGTACACGGTTGTTAAAGTGGTTTTCGGAATTGGTCGGCTATAAGACAATATCCGATCACGGTCTCTTTAACAACCAATCGTTATTATAACCCGTGGTTATAACTTTAAAACAATATTTTCATACTTCAAAATAAAATATCCTTTCAATCCAAATCTTTATCAAAGCAAGATTAAATCATTTCTAAACCATTTCAACATATCAACATACCATATCTTTCAAATTCAAATATTTATCAAAATAAATATCAAGTCATTACAAATCATTTTTAATACATAAATATCATATCTTTCAAACTACATTTTTGAATCATTTTAATTTCAAAATATCATAACTTTCAAAAACTTTATTCCAAACATAATATATATCTAAATATCATATCTTCTCAAAACTTCATTTCAAATCATTCGATATATCATATCTTAAACATCTTTAAATTCAAAGATAACATTCATTTATTATCATCTCAAATCACCTTTTAAATAATTTATATTCCATCAATTTAATTCATATAAATCATTTTAAAAGTGTAATTATTATACTTCCAAATCAAGTATTCAAATTTCAAAGTTTCAAGTCATTCTGAGCTCATTTACTAAGTCAAAAATCATATTTATTAAAATTTCAGGCTTCCGTACCATTTAGAAAAAAGCTGTTATAAGTTATAGTTGAAAACTTTTTAATTCAACAAAGACAGCTCTTAAAAACTGCTGTTAAAACTCAGTTTTAGTTAAATTTTAGTTTAAAACAGCAAAGACAGCATTTCCAGAAATGCTGCGGTAGCTCAGATTTCAAAACAAGGTTTAAATTTGATTTCAACAAAGACTGCAGACCACTATAGCATTTTCAGAGAATGCTACAATAGACCTGAGTCCAATATTAGCCTATAAGTTGAATTACAGCAACTACAGCATTTCAGAAATGCTGCAATAGCTCTTTTTACACAATTTTAGTTCAATTCAGAAAACTATAGCATTTCTGAATGCTATTAAAAGTAAATTCCAGGTTTTAGTGTATTTTCAGCCAACAATAAACTTCAATTTAAAACCAATAAGCGTTTTTAAAATCATATTTTAACCTTTAAAATGCTCATTAACATATCATTTAACATATTATTTTTATACAATAAATTTCTTATACTTACATCCAATTTTCAACAATTTACTAAATAAATTCAAATGTAAAGGTTTCCAATTCTTCATATTTTAAATAAGCAACTTAACACTTATCTTTCCTCCATTTCTCAAATAAACTATTTTTTTTTTTACTTAACTTAAACCTTTAACTAAAAACCAATTTTGCATTTCCAAGTCTAGTTATACTTTTAAAAGATCACTTTTAAACATTCATTTATTTAACCACTTAAATTCATACAAAAATCAATAATAATTTAATAAATCGCTTAAATTCCAAATTTAGTCAAATTATCATATTTACCAATTTCAAATAAAATAAAATTTCCATTTTATTCATATAACCTAAATATCGTTTTTAACCAAAATTCCAAATTTTCAAACTTAAGTTATATTTAATAATCTCATTTAACCATTCATTAATTACATTTTAACTCATAGAAAAATCATAATTTCTTTATTTTAAACGTTTAAAAAACCTATTTAAATCAAATTTCATAAATTTATATTTACTTAAAATTATCCATAATACTTTATAAAATAACCACGGTCTGTATATAGTTTTCTAACCTAAGTCAAGTGATACAGATATGTATCATTCCAATCCGCAGTTTAAAAAGAAAAATACGGGTTCTATCATTTCAAACCCGCAATCCCAAGTTAAATAAAATAAAATAAAACCGTTCAGGCCTATCATTTCAGCCCATAACGATTTTCCCTATTCTAAAGTCTGTTCGGGTATGTATCATTTCAACCCATAATGATCTCTAATCTACAGAGAACTTGCAGTGTGATAAACAGATATAAATGAACTGTAACAACAAATATATAATAACAGACGATACGACATGAAACTTAACAGGTTTAACATCATATGTAATTAATCACAGACAGTTATAACATCACATAATAGTTCTACACATTCAAATGGTGTCAATTCACATTTGTATAAGTATAAACGTCTGGTGAGATTTACTCACTTGTATAAACTGGAGACAACGATCAAAAGCACAAACTGAGATCTTCAAAAGCTCTATGGCACGAAATGATTCGAGTTTAAGAGAGCCAAAGATAAATCTCCTTGGATACATGAGACAAACAAATATATGAAACATAAGTTTCAAAAACAAGATATACTTAAACAATGTTAGAAATAGATGTATAAAACAAAACTTTTTAAAGACTTTGCACTTGCTCTCTATGCTTGTTTGCATGGCCTAAGGGATCAATAAGGTCAGGTTTGAGCATGGCTTGGATCAGGTATGGGTATGGAAAAGGTGCGGCTACAAGGCTAAACAAGTGGAGGAAGTTACACTTAGGGTAGGTGAAGGGTTTAAGGCAAAATAGCATGTTTTTGGTCAACAAATGGGCTCGACCTTGGAGTGGTTTGGCTTGGCCATTCAAGTTCAGATCTGGAATGATGTTGGAGTGGTGTGTGGTGGTCTGGTCAGAGATGGTGGTGGCGGCTAGAGATGGTGTTGGTGGTGGAAAATGAAGGGGTGAAGCGACAAGGCTCAAACTAGCACGTTTTCAAGGCTTAGTTGGATTTTAAGGGGTTTTGTCACCATGGTTGGCTCGGATATGGTCATGACCTGGAGTGTAGGTGGTGGTGATGGCAGGTAGTAGATGTAGAGAGTGGTGGCCATGGCAATAGTGAGGAGGCCATGCAAATAGAAGAAAGAAACAAGACAAAAGTATGAAAAAAATGGAAGAAAAAACCCGAAAAGAGGAGGTCATTACCCAATTTTTTTTCTCCTAGCCGTGAATGAATGAGAAGTGGAAATTTTTTATAGTGAATGAAGACTGGAATACACGGCCAAACAAAGTAATATACAGCCAAAAGAAGTAAATGCTAAAAAATAAATAAAAACTGCCAAAGAGTAAATGAGGAAACGGTAAAAGAAACGACTTACGTTTCAAAAGCTTTTAAAACCTTTGGTATTTCCTTTATTTATTCATATAAGTTTACATTACTGAAAATAATAATGATTTCAGTCACAAATTCGAAAATATAACAAAATATAAGATATATAAATATTTATTAATGATATAAGGTTAAAACAAGAAAATAGCACAAGATTGCAAACTAGCCTAGAAAAATGGAAAATAAACAGAATGAACTTTGAAAAATTTATATGGACTTGTCAAAATATTTATAACAAAGATAACAACATAAAAGTAAAGATGCATTCACAAATAAATAAATTTAAATATAATTTAAATAAAGAAAATAGCAGAAAAATGGAAACTAGGCTTAAAATTTGGAAATAAATTCAATAAGCTTTAGAAAAATTCAAACATCACTTTAAGAATATTAAAAGACAAAATATACTTAAAAATATTAACACAAAAAAATTAAATTTAAAGAAAATAGGAAATGATTTAAAGAAATTGCTTAAAAGTGCAAAACGGTGTCCAGAAATTACAAATAAATCACCATTGACTTTGGAAAATTGTTTACTTTATTTTAAAATTATTATAATACAAAAATATACATACAATAACATATTGACCCAGATTAAAATGAAATATGACAAAATATAATTTATACAAATTTAAAAATAACAAAATTGCAGAATAAAAAATTGCACTTAATATTGAAATTTACATAACTTTCACAGTTTAACTCCGTTTTCAACGAAACGAAAAGCAGTGTTCAAGTTATTACATCTATTTTCATAATAAAAGATAAAATTAAGATTTAAAATGATTTTAATTTTAAATTTTAAAAGTCAAAGTTCAAACAGTTTGAGTAGAAATTCATTTTTTAGTAAAATGTCCAATTTATACTATTTTGAACTATAGATCAGCATTTATATTTAAAATGAAATATTTGAAATAAAAATAAATTTAAAAAAATTAAAATAAAATATAGTCAAATTTAAAATATATAGTCAAAAATATAGGGTTGTTACAGATGGCCCAAAGGTCCAGCAGAGTGGCTCGAAAGCCCAACAAAATCATCAGAATCGTCAAACAGCAGATGTTTCAATTAACGAGTCCGGAATTTACCGAAATAGTAAAAGTATGGTTCCATACTCCGCACTTTGCTAAATCGTTTAAATCTCTTCATCGTTTCCTTAAAAGTGCAAAATTGTATACTTTATATAAATAACATTTTACATGCTCAAACGGATAAGTCCGGAATTAACTGAATCAGTAAAAGTAAGGGCTCATAGTTCTCCATTTTGCTTAATCGTCTAAACCGCTTCCTCATTCTTTTGAAAGCGCAAACTATAAAAAATTTGGAAACAATTTTTGTTTTAAAGCAATTTTTAAAACACGTGATTAAAATAGCAACATCTGTAGCAATTTCGACGAGGAAATTGTGCTTCATAAAACACCGTAAAAACGGATATCAAATTAGCGTTGCGGGATAACCGCTTGGAAAGTCACTTTAAATTAACGGTTACTGACATTAAAATAACAGTGAATTTTCATTCATCGAAAATGTCACCAAAACACTACGCTTCAAAAATATAGCACCGGTGTAAAAAATTCGTTATAAAAATAACGGCAACAGTATACGTTTAAAACCAAATATCGGTTCAACGTAAATTAACCGGTAGGTGTCACTACTATAAATTCAACAAAATGTTGCACTGGTCCACTTGTACATGAACTTATTTATTTTGTACGTAACACCTAACACACTTTTCTTTTTGCACAAAAATAAAATACGTCCACTATGTTCCAGTTTGCATGCGTATAAACATATTACCAGTTACACTATTTTAAATGACAATGCACAAAATGGTGAACACGCATGAGGTCTGCATGCTGTACACGCATGCAATTAACAAGTTCTAGCATGAAATGAATTTGCACGGTACACAATCCCCCATATATATGCACACGCACTAACTTATGAACACATACATGCAAGTTTTTAAACCTTTGAGAAAATATTTCATTTACAGTAACTAATGTGTATTAGATGACACGCATGAAAATGACAACTACCTGGGCATGACTTCATGCATAGTTTGCATGTGCTAGGAAGGCAAAAATAAAAAAAAGAATGCCTGGACACTTCATAAAAATTCATGCATAAATTCTCAACAAACTGGTCATGCTGTCATAACAATGATACTTGATATAAGGGCCACATAGTTACAATATTTGATTCCTCGGTTTGGGGTTATCAACTATTAAACAAAAGCTCCCACCATAACACAGCTCGTTTTCACAACCATGGGGAATTCAATATGTCATATCTTTCGTTTATGGTAGCAATTCCTACTCAAAAAAGGAGGAGTTATGGAGAAACCTGATTCAAATGCTTCTCAAATTCACAAGCCACCTGGACCCTATACTTTGTGCGCATACCCCATAAAAATGATGGAAAACCAACCCAAACTCCACATATACATACAAGTTGTATGCATACTAAAATGACACTAACTACTTCTTGCTAAAGTCACGAGTATATGCAGACCAGTGATAATCAAAGTAATGGTGAATGCAGAGGGAAATTATGCAGACCCGTACAAATGAATTATTTGAGCCATATTAGAAAAGTGAGTTTTAAAACTCACCTGTATTTGCTCTAAAACAGCAAGCAACACTGATTCAAAAGGGGGGCAGATGCTACATAAATCTCAGCCATTTTTGTTTCTCAGAGCTCTGTAAAAGAGTGTGAACTGTTGCAGAGAATTATATTTTTTTCTTTTCTTCAATTGATATTAGTCAAACAAAATGAGTGTTGACCATCTTCCCGGTACACTTTGCATTTAATGCAAACGTTGTCTCGGAAGAAATAGAGTACTAGCTGCAACACTTGATGCGACAGAGAAAAGAAAATGTGTTTACATATTTGATTTTAAAAAAAAACTAAGGTGACTGTATTTGAAATGTACATTCATACTTGGTTCACTCTTATACATCTTCTTTGTTGATTCATTACTAGAATTTGATGACAGTAATGCAAGTGTTTAAAGTTTGCTTTATTGCACGCTTGCCTCGGCAATGTAAATATTTAGCAATGTAAAAATGCAAACTGTAAAATGTGTTGAGAATGACGGTACACTTTGCAATTTTAGACCATTGTTGTAATCCAACACTTGCTTCTTATAAAAAGAATGTGACAATAAGTTTATAAATTTGCTTCTTTGAAAAATGTAGTGACAGCAACGTGAAGGTGAATAAAAGGGTAACGCAATTCAACTGACTTTGCAAATTTGAATTGCATCAATATTTTTTTTTTCAAAATTTAGTTTAAAAATTCTATTTAAATTATTTTCTTTGATAGTAATTCAAAAATTACGGTCGTTATAGATTTTTAAAATATTTATTACGACAGTAATAAAACCACGGTCGTTACAGACTCTCCTTCTTATAAAAATTGCGTCCCCGCAATTTTCATACTAGAAGCAGTCAATTTCACAAATAATTCATCACAACAAAGATAAAAATAGAAAAGATGGATAATAATGCTCACCCCACCCGAAGAGGAGAGAAAACCGGGATAAGAACGCTCGATGAATTCTCTGGTTTCCCAAGTGCAGTTCTTGCGGTTTGCGGACCATTGAATTTTCACAAGCGGAACTTCTTTATTCAGAAGGCGTTGAACCTTCGAAGCTAGCACACGAATAGAATTTTGCACAATAGACAAGTCAGGTGAGATCTCAAAATCTTGCAGCATATGAGGATCAATAACAAAACCTGAATCTCGAAGACATCGACGAAGCTGATGTACATGAAATACATCATGAATTCCCGAAAACTGAGTAGGTAGCGATACACGATAAGCAACTGGATCATTGCGTTCCGTAATAGGAAACGGTCCAATATAACGAGGAGCCAATTTTCCGAAGCTACTAAAACGCCCCACACCCTTCATCAGGGAAACGCGAATGAATACAAGATCGCCAACTGAAAATTCCAAAGGCTTTCTAAGGTGATCGACATAAGATTTCTGCCTATTCTGACCCTTTTTCATTCTCTGTCTGATAATATCAATCCTTTCAGAAGAATCACGAATATAATCGAGGCCGAGAACTAACTTTTCCCCCGATTCCAACCAACAAGATGGTAATCGACACGGCCTTCCGTAAAGAGCTTCGAAAGGAGCCATACCAATACTAGATTGAAAACTATTGTTATAAGAGAATTCAACAAGAGGTAAGTGGTCTTTCCAACTACCACCAAAATCAAGAATGCAAGCTCGAAGGAGATCCTCCAACACTTGATTCACCCTTTCAGTCTGACCGTCAGACCGTGGATGATAAGCTGTACTAAGATTAAGCTTAGTGCCCAAAGCTTTCTGAAGGCTCTGCCAGAAACCACTAGTGAAAAGCGGATCTCTGTCACTAACAATAGAACTAGACAGACCATGAAGTCGAACGACCTCTTTAATAAACAGCTTAGCCAACAAAAGAGCAGTCCGATTGGACTTGATAGGAATAAAGTGGACTGATTTAGTCAATCTGTCAGCAATCACCCAAATACTAGTATGGCCCGACCTCGAACAAGGTAGACCATCAATGAAGTCCATGGAAATCTAATCTCATTTTCATAATGGAATCTCAAGAGGCTGCAAAAGACCACGGAGACACTGGAGCCATATCAGGTGATAGACCGAAGTCTTCACCAGAATATTCCAATGAAGGAGCAGGAGCATTAACAGACGATGAATCAGGATTGAAATATTTGGACGCATTATAATAGGTTGATGAATCAGATAATTAGTTGGAGTATTCTAAATCTGGAGCAGGTGCACCATTAGGAGAAAGTATAAATGTTCTTTGAGTAATGTGAAAGCCATCAAATGATGATGGACCCGGCGATGAACCTGAACTCATGTGCTCGGCCATGGTACGGGTTGGGTTCGACTTACCCACATAGCATAAGTCTGAAAGATGCACACCTGTACAAATCATCAAATTTATTAATTCATGTATTATTATATTTATAGCACAATGTAGATGCTTCAAGTATTAATTTGTGCTTGATTAATTCAAATATTCATTAGTTCTATTTATCATGATCACTAGCCAAACCACATGGATCAGTGGATATATTAATTATTTTTTCCAATGGTGGATCCAAGATTTTTACCCAAGTAAGGCTACAATTTAAAAAATAAGCCACAATTAAATATGTAGATAATAAAAAAGAAATTACTGTTTTTTTTTCTAAAAAGAAAAAAGGAAAGAAAAGAAAGAAAGCAAGTAAGAAAGAAACAAATTTATACTCATACAATTCAATTAGTCATGATATCTTGTAGATCTAGTATGGTCAGCACCATCCCATTGCATAGTGTGTCTTTGCCCTTTGTAACTTCACAAAAACCACCACCAGTAATTCTCCACGATTATCAACGAAGTACCAACTTAAACTTCTGAAGAATGGGACTTGAGGGTGATACATGCTGTACATGATCCCTATTACACATATAGCATCTGACATTAACATAATACCTTACCTCCTCCATGTTAACTTTCCTATTGACCAGATTTGTCATAACATCATCTGCCTCACTAATAATTTCTTTTTCCTGTATCCTACCTCCATCCAATCTTTTATGCCTACACCCAATACCGCCCTCTCTATCACCTACTTTTCAGATTCCACTATGATCCTATTAGCATCATCAGAATAATAGCCATCCAACAGCCTAACCAAAACAGGTTCATTCAATTAATCATGCAAGCTTCTTATCCCTACATTGATATGTGTGTGTGTGTGTGTGTGTGTGTGTGTGTGTGTGTGTGTGTGTGTCCAGTACAAATAACAGAGTACACATTATTTTGAAAAATAGTGCATGCATGTACACCTGTATCCATAATTCCAACTCTGTCACAAACAGCCTTGTTTCCATTCCTATAAACCATATGCCCATCCAAACCCTTAAGTAAGACACCATTATCTATCTGTACCTGCACATCATCACTATGTTCTAAGCCTCTTCCTTTAACACATATATCAACCTCTTCATATTCCTCATCAATAGAAACCACCTTTAATTCACTTGAATTTGCAATAGAACAACAAAACATACCCAACAATACAAATGTGCATAAACCCGTTTCTTGCAACATTACAGAATTTTCATCACATTGCCTTAAAAAGATTGCAAATTTCTTATTACCAATTTCACCATCATCTAAACGATCCCTAAACAAAAGACTATCATTATCAAACCGATTCTTAGATACTGTATTTAAAGCATCATACCCGTTAGATAAGGAAACTGCAGAGTTTATATTTCTGGATTCGACCTTCTTACTGACATCAATAATACTACCCTTATCTTCCAGATTCTCTAACAGCAGCATTGCAGGATCAAAATATATTGAATCTGAATGTAATTTGACAGAATTAAACGTTTTTGTTTCAGTGGAGAAATCCACCGGTGTCTCACACGAATACTTCAAATTTTTACCCAACATTCTTGCTTTTGAAGATCCACTGACTTAAGAAGCCCACCCATTTTTCTCAAATACCTTATCTTGATAGTATTGTCTCACTTTCTTATCTCTTTTATTTGATTCGCATCCATTATTTTATGCAGTAAAGTAATACAATCAAAATGCCAATACAATTTATTAAAGAGATGTCTAACCTCATCATTTGCATTTACACAACAATCAAAAAATAAACTTTTTTTAACTTCAAGAGTTCTAGAACAAAATAGCAGTGATGATCAGCATTACTCAATGGCTTTGGAAGGGGAGGCTTTGAATATAATAACGGATTTGAATCCATCAAACACCACATCTTCTTGTGACCCAAGAATAATTAATTTTATAAAACTTGTTTAATTTTAACAAAACTTACTTAATTTTATTAACTTGGTTAGCTTAGTTAATTTATTATTAGTAGTATTGTTAAAGCTCGATTAACTTAATTATATTATTGTTATTATTATAAACTTAGTTAATTCATCATCATCGTTATTATTTATAAAACTTTGTTAAATTAGTTATATTATTATCAATTATAAAATTTAGTTAACTTAAACTTAGTTAATATTTAGATAAAACTTTTTTAATTTTAACAAAACTTAGTTAATTTTTATTAACTTGGTTAATTAATAATAATATTATTATTATCATTTAAACTCGGTTAACTTAATTATATTATTGTTGTTGATGTTGTTGTTGCTGCTGCTGTTATTATTATTATAGATTGTGTATTGGGAAAGATACTAGCAGATACTGGTGATGAATTAAAAAGATTTACCATAAGTTGTTCAATTATTACCAATGAATCCGTTTTCCAGCATGCAAGGTCACCATTTGGTGCACAAACACTGAATATAAATAATTCACAACAGTTCAGGCATTACCAAACCATTTACACACACTTTGTCGGTCCAATTGAAAGCTGTGAGGCTAAACTTGGCTTAGCATGTTACTTGGATAACTTTACAATGATTAAAATTGAATATAAGGTCATCTTGTGAACATATTTACGTTTTTATCTTCAATTTGGTTTACACATTTAGCTATCTATATAAGTGCTGAGCGTTAGGCTGCTGAACAGCGGCAAGAAAAAGAAAAGAAAAGAATACTTGAACCTTCTTCTTGTTTTTTTGTTTTTGTTTTGATTTATTCGAACTTTCATATACTTAACTGGAACATGTAGATGAAAAATGTAACACATTTTTTTAAGTAGTTTAAGTAATCACAAGGTTTTTAATTTGAACACAAGTTTAGAAATTGATCCAGGTTTAGACAAGCAACTAATAAATTTGTTCAGCAAAGATGTTTGTCACTACTCCAAGTCTCCAAACATACCTATCTTCATTTAACACAAGATAAGTTATTTTAAGTGATAATAGCATTAACATACTCGTTGACAATTATAATATAGAGGAAACTATAAATATTAACCCATTTAGGAGAACGAATAAGAAAGGTTATCGTTTCACTAATAGATGCACATCATATGTGCTAGTAGTAATAAAACAAGGATCAGAAACCAATTGTTACACACAATAACCACAGTCGAGGTCATTGCAGTGACCGATTCTGTTCTGTGCATAGAAGAATGAACAAAATGTAATAATTACTACAAAACAATCAACCAAAAGATGGTAAGAATACTTAACAAAATAAAATCTATATTTTAGAATGGACATAGAGATGTACCTCAAAACCGACCAACGACATTTTTGCTTCAAATACTGATGCATATATTGAGGTTTAATGGATAAACTGCAAACAGAAGTGTAGACAATACGTTCAGGTCTGCAAAATTAAGAAAAAAACACATAATAGTCAAAGTTGAAACCAAAAACCTTCTTTTCTCTGTTTATCGAATAGACATAACATGTTTACTGCTTCTTCAACCTGATGCATGCAAAGATAAGTCTAAATTTTTTGACACGATAGATCTACAAAATCAAAGTAACAACTTATGCAATTAAGTCACAGCTTGTGCAGACCTTTTTGGCTTCAACTAAACCATTACATAAACAAAACATATATCTGACAATAAGAAAATGATTTAACAAAATATTACATTCATGTATAAGAGCTTATTCATAATTAAAAAACCATCATAGAAATAACATGTTCTTCCAACAGATTAAAGATTAATTACTTTTTTCTATTATAATATCTTAAATTAATTAATTAAGAGTTCATAGATCACCAAAATATAAAAATCGAACAGATACTTTAGGGAAAAGTCAGTTTCTTCCTCGGTGCAGTGGTTTCTTTTCACTTGTGACCATTTACTATAACCTTTTATTTGTTTTCTTATTTTCAAGATCTTGATAATAATAATAATAATTCAATTTTACAAGTTTCTCTTGTAATCTTGTATACACATAAACATGCCCTTGATTAAACACATGAGAATAAGTAAGATAAGTAAAAAGCATGTATGACAAATACCTAAAATCGAAATCAACAAGTGAGATATTAAGTGAAATAAGATTTAACAGCAGTTGGGTTCAAACACCAAATGATCTAACAGTAATCAAATTCAGTAGAATTGGATTGAACATTCAATGAAGCAGAAGAGATATTACCTATAAGAACGTTGAAATAGAACCGTGGTATCGGATCGATACTTTTATGTGCTTTTCCGTGCTGGCAAGGGTTTCGATCCAGTTTCTTGAGGCGCTTTTCTGTGCATGGACAATGTCGGAGAAGCCTTGAATCAAGCGAGAGAGAATTTACAATGAACTAGATCGAAGAGAATTCTGCTAATGAAAAAAGACGAAAAGAAAATTTTCAAAGGAAAGGGTAATTTTTCCTGAAGCACTGAGGGTCGAGGAAAACGTCACAAAACAAAATTTTGGAAGCCGCGAAATTTTTACTAAGGCGGGATGGCGGGGTAATATTTGTTAAGGGTAATATATTATTAGTTGCACTAAAGCATTAATGGCTACCACTTAATGTGTCCAAAAATATATTTTTTTGCAGTGAAAGAAAAGTTTATCAATTAACATCAAATCTATACAATCTATTCCTAGACGTATGACGAACTTTTAGGGATAACTTCTTAGGGAATACAGTTTATCACACACCATCATCATACATATATAGATACTTGAACTATTATATACATACTATTCTTAGATCCCTTTTGAAATAGATTGTGATGATCCGAAATTTTTGGATATTTGAAATTGGCATATTTATTTGATTTCAAATTTTTGAAAGTTAATGTTTAACTTGAATTTCAAATATTACTAAATTTTGAATAATTTAATTATTGGATTAATAACTGGGAATTGGGTAAAAGATAAAATTTGGAGTTTCAGACTTGTTAAAAATATTTTAAAGGCTTATGAAATTTATATTGATAATACTGAGGATAATAGAACTTTTGAATTCGAATTTGAAAGTGATTTGTTAAGTTTTAAAGATATATCATTTAAATGATATTTAAAAAAAATAGCCTTCCGGGGTACGATATCGAAATTCGACGAAACCAGTTGCATTAGAACTGTAATAGTGTTTTATTATTGGATTTCAATTTTCGTAGCGTTTAGAGTTGTCGGCTGATCCTACGGTAAATAAACGCGCTAAAATCTATATCAGAAATTCAATATAATAACTGAGTCCAAAAAACTATCTTCCCCATATGATCAAGTTAGGCCTCGAAACTTTTTCCATCATGTTCGTAATATGGGTATAACATTATGAACGCCTAGCGGCATGCCTCGATAGGAGGTCGGGGTTTTAGGTTGCGTTTACCGAGACATTTGGAAATTAAATTAATATAACTTGTCAAAGTCAGGCATTTCATTTCAGCCGAAATCCCTTCAAATCGAATGAGTGATGGGTATGTGACCCTTACCTTCATAAACATAAATCTTCCTCTTTAAAAATATACTTTCATCCATGTTCCTTGTTTCAAAAAAAAAGGAGTAATGGCCTGCGATCCCTTTACAAACATTCTTCAAAATCAAATCGTTCATAATCATCTGCATTCTCCATCCCCCTCTTCCTAAAAGAACTGTCAATATTCAAAATTTTCTTCTTGTTTTCAATCCTTCAGCGTTTATAAAAAAAAAAGTGACTGATAACAAATCGCGGCGTCCTTTTTCTCAAAATCGATCCTGTCTCGAAGAAAATGGAAATCGCGACATCGTCGTGATTTTCTGCACGAACGTGACATGAGGATGCCTAGTCGCGATGATTGACCTCGACGAGACAGGAAGGGGTCGATAGTGAAGTCGCGCCAAGCAATGGGATTGGGATCGCTGGACGATGGTGCAGTCGCGGGCAAGTAAGGCAAAGTAGGAAAATCGATTAAATCGATTCAGAGTTACTCGAGGCGATGGCACTGCCGAGTCTGGGGGAAGGCGCTGGCAAGGTTGCGGGTTGATTTCGAAGCCGCGATGGGATGTCAAGGTCAAAAGCAGGGGCGTGCATGCTCAAGAAGGAATTCAAGGTCGGTTCGAGTTGTAAGATATATTTGCGAATTTGTTTTCTCAGTTTAAAATTTTTACATGCATGTACAAAGGAGGGTTAATATAAATATATATATATATACACATAGATCCTCATACATATTTTAATTTAAAAACATATACAGAAGAGGTTTATGTATATATAAACAGAATATATATATATATATTTGATTTTAGGAAAAATGAATAGGAAATTTTTTTAAATGCTAGAAGTTTATACAAAATTAGATATTTGGAATCAATAAATCATTTTATAAGTACACACATATATATAGCTCAAAAAAAGAAAGAAATATACTTATACACATTTTTAATTTACTAGTTTATTTTAAATAATGAATTTGGTGATTTATTTGTTTAACTAACTTATTTGATTATTTTAGTTACTAAAAGAGTTTAAGGAAAATTATTGGTTAAATTAGACAATTAAATTATAAAGTGGAAATTTAATTTTTCGATTAGTTCGAATATTAATAAAATCATATAATGTTTATACAAGCCCTAAAATCAGGAAGAAACAAGCTGGTTTGAATCAGATTGCAAAATCAAAAAAATCAAAGGTGAGTTAATCTCACTCATTTGGATTACCATTTAAATTTGGATAGTTAATTTAAATTATTGGATTGATTGCTTGAATTGATGATTTATTATCAGTATAGATGTGATATATTATATATAGTATTATATATGTATATTGGAGTGACTGATATTCTCGCATTATATAGTGGATGAGACCTTATGCGCCCCACATAATAGCGGATGACCTTTTATACAGCGATATCTCCTTCGAAGTGGGATTGGTATTTTTATATTGTGCTAACATCTATGGATGTGGAAAAACAGGTTGGAGGGATCCAACTGGATTCCTTAAAATATTGAAATTGTTTTCATAATATGTGTTAAGATTAATTGATTATCCGTGATTGATTATATTTGAATTTGGAAGTAATAAATGCTATGGACTTTGCTGAACATAATTTGGGTATTTGAAGATATCAAAAAAAATATAGAAGATTTGATTTTGAAAGAGACATAAAGAAAGAAATTTAAGTAAAATAATTTTAGATAAATCAAAGGAATGAATTTGGAAAAGAATAAAAAGTTTGATTTAAAATCCTATCGAATAAATTCCGAATATGGGAAAAATATTTTTAAATAAATAGAAATAAATGAATTTTGAACTTAAGTGATATTGTTTAAAGAAATAAAGGATTTATTTTTAAATTCAAAATTTAAAATATTGGGAAGAAATAAGAAGGGGAATTTTGAAATATAGTATGAGATGGATATTCCAGATTTAATAAGGGTTAAATCATAATAAAAGGGTAAATCTGGAGTTAATGGATTTTGGAAACTGATTTGGGTAAATTTAGGAGCACATTTAAAGGAAATTTAATTCAGAGAATCGATTTGAAAGATCGATTAAGTGATTGAAAAATGGTGATTGAAAGGGAAATAAGATCATGAAATTTATAAACGGGGTTTATAAATAAAATGAATATTTTTCAGTAGATAATTTGGAAGTATAAATTCACGGTGGGAATTTATAAGGAAAGGGTGATTTGTTTTAAAAATAAATAGTGGTTTTTTTTTTGAGCAAGACGGATGTGTAGCGTGCTGCTACACAGCCGGTTAGATAATAGTAAATATATAAGTAGCGTGATCGACAGGCCCGATCGATGGACAAAATGATGAGAGTTTACAACGTAGTCTTTCAACACAAAATAAGAGAACAGTCAACCACAACATAGTAATGCAGAACAAGTACAGACAAACAGACAATTTGCGCACAGGGGACTACAATTGCTGCCTATGATGCCTGCCAATAGGATCAGCAAAAGTGCTACCAGCTGATTCCGTCGGCGAAGTGGTGGAGTATGGCAGTCTAAGCCTGAACGGTGCAGAGTAGCTATGCCCTGTTGAGAGAGAGTAAAAATAAATAGTACGCCTACATGCTCTCTCAAAGTGAGGATTGGTACCATGGAACACCTGATCGTTACGTTCAACCCAAATGCACCAACTGAAGACAGCTACAAAGGGATCCAGGTGAATGTTGGGGGGATTATACTGCCAATGATCAAAAAAGGTGGTGATAGTTGGGACGTAGCCGAATAAGTGAGTGGATGTTGCCGCCCGGACTCTATAGGAGAAATCGCAGTCGAAGAATAAATGTTGTATACTTTCTGTTACAGTAGAGCAAAAAACGCAAGAGGACTCCGGCACAAATGCCAAAACGAAAGAGCCTATCTCTGGTATTGATGCGGTTTTGGATGAGACACCATTGGAAGAATGCCATACGGGGCTGAAGTCTGCACTTCCACAGTCTGGAGAAATTGAAGAGGCGTCCAGGGTTGTTAAGGTAGGAGTAGCAGGAGGAGACTGAGAAGACGATTGTAGGGCTAGGGGCCCAGAGGAACTTATCGGGTTAGGGGGCAAGTTGGATGGAGCGAAGGATAGAAGCAGCTTGGAGGAACTCCGCAAAAGTGGAGAGGTCAAAATAGGATGAAGGAAGGAAGTGATCGGCGCCAAGGCGGAGGGAGTCGGAAATGGAAACGAGGCTAAAGGGGGAGAGGGAGAAGAGGTTGGGGAGGGAAGAGGAAATTGGAAGTTGACCGTGCCAGGTATCAAGCCAGAAGAGGCAGTTCTCACCATTACTAGCTTTGACATGGAAAAGAGACTTAACTCGGGGGAGGGTGGAGAGGACGCCAGACCAGAAGGGAGATGGTTTGATGGTGGGGGTGAGGTGGAGGGCCAGGTGGGGGTTGGAAGCGTAGTGGCGCGAGGAAATCCAAGATTTCCAAAGGAAAGAACCTGAAGAAAGAAAACGCCATAGCCATTTAGCCAGAAGCGCGAGGTTGAAGTGATGCAGGTCAACAATACCAAGTCCACCATTATTGGAATGCAAGCAAACAGTCCGCCAATTCACCAGTTTCTTAATTCGACCCCCATTCCATAAATAGGAGCTTCTAATCATATCAATTCTATTTCTTACCCATGTAGGCAGCGTGTAAAACGACATCCAATAAGTGGAAATGGCTGATAGGACTAACTTAACGAGGACTAGTCGGCCGGCGGAGGAGAGAGAGTGCGCCTTCCAGGAGCAGAGTCTATTTTCGATTTTGTTGATGAGGGGGATCCAGTCTGTTTTGAGGAGCTTCATTGGGCGGAGGGGGATACCCAGATAAGAGATCGGGAAATGCAATAATTTACAATTGAGTAATTTGGAGAAAGAAGGCCCAAGGTGATCGGAGTTGCCAAGCATGATGATGGAGCTTTTGTTGAAATTAATGGAGAGGCCAGATATTAGTTCAAAAGTTTACAGGGTAACTTTAAGGCAACGGATATGAGTGTCGTTAGGGGAGGCAAAGAGGATAGTATCGTCGGCAAAATGGTGGTTGGATATGGTCAGATTCGAGTTGGGGAGTTTGATACCATCAAAAAGGTTGTTTGAGATTGCAAGTTTGATCATACGATTAAGGACATCTGCGGCAAGGGTGAAGAGGAGAGGAGAGAGAGGGTCTCCCCGACGCAGACCTCGAGCGGACTTAATTAGGCTACCAGAAGCACCATTAATCGAAATTGTGGAGAAACTGGTGTTGAGAATGCAATGGATCCATGTACACCATTTCGGAGGGAAGCCTCTATGTTTCAGGAGATCCAACAAGAATTGCCAATTGACTGAGTCGAAAGCCTTAGAGAAATCTAATTTAAGTAGAATACCTGGCGTTGAAGATTGATGGCAGAAGGAGATGACCTCTTGTGTAGACGCTACACAATCCATTATATTACGTCCCAGGATGAACGTCGATTGCTCAATACCAATTAGGGGGGCGATGACTGATTGAAGGCGGTTGGCAAGGACCTTGGTTATGATTTTGAAGGTGGTGTTCAAGAGGCTGATGGGGCGGAAGGATGGGAGGGTGGAGGCTCCAGGAGTTTTGGGGAGAAGGATGATATTGGCGTGGTTGAGGCGGGCCACTGATGTTGGGTCATCGTGGAATTCGGTGCACATCTCTATAATGTCTGACTTGACGGTATCCCAGTAATGCTTGAAAAAAAATGTGCCGAAGCCATCTGGACCCGGGGCTTTGTTGTCGGACATGTCATTCAAAGCAGCCCAGATTTCTACTTCTGAGAACGGCTGATCGATGGGGATTGGGGGACTGTTGGGGTATAGCAGATTCCAGTCAATGAGTGGGATAGGAGGGTGACGGTTGCCCAAAATGCTACGGTAATATGAAGAGAAAAGATTGAGGATGTCTGATTGATCTGTGATATGGGAGTCGTTGTGGATGATTTCGGGAATGAAAGTTGACCTGCGTTTTCCATTAGCAAGGCGGTGGAAAAAAGAATTTACCAGATTGGGACGTTAATTTAACTGGAAATAAATCGAGGAGGATTTATAAATGATTTGACAGTTATATTGGAATGGGAAGTGTATTTTCCTGAAAGGCCAATTATATTTTCAAAGAAAGATTATGTATAAATTAAAAGTTTTAAAGTTGTTTTAAAAGAATGTTTTTGGAGAAATTTATTATTTTGATTTGTTTTAGAATTTTAAACTAAATATTTATTTAAATTAATAACAGTAGTAATTATTTTAAAGGTTAAATTAGTATTATGATTTAAAAGATAATTATTAAATATTTATACTTTATACATTTGTTTATTTTAAAAATAAAAATAAAATAGTTTATGGCTAAAGTTTTACTAGGAAACTTTTATAGAATTTCATAACTATTATTTTGATAAAGTGATTTAGGTAATTTTATTTCAAATGATTTAAGTGTATGTTTTCGAGGAAAGTGATTTAAATTATTAAAAATCTAATTTAATAATATTTGGAGTTTTCAGTGGAAAATTAAATCATTGGTTGCATGATTTGTGATTTGATAGTTAAGTAACCGACTATCAATATTCATCAATGCGCTGATCGTTTCGAAGATACCAAGATCGGTATTAATTTCCCAAAAACCACTTCGATCCGGTTTGAATGTATTCATGAGGAAGACAAGAGCTTGGAGTCAAAGATGGAGTAGCGAAGTGCAAGGGCTAATCGCTACTAATCCTGAAGGTGATTCCACAATGGATGTAGTAGGAGTAGTGCCTTCGGTTCCGTTCGGACCGGGAACGGACTTGTATGGATGAATGCTATTAGAACATCGTCAAGAGGATGATAAACATTCTAAGTGAGATGTGTTCTAAAAGGGTAACGCATAGCCTCGAGCCTCATCAACCGGGAATGGCTAAAATAGGGGAGGTGCAGCAAGGCTGAGTGGCTAGCAACTAATTAGGGTAAGGTCATCCCTATGTAGATGTCCCTTTTATTCGGCTGTGTGGACGAGTGTTGATCCCAACCGCGAGGTGATCTTATTCGGACTATTCAGTAAGGGGTAGCTTCGGTCTTGTGCAGGGGATTAGGATGGATGCTCGGTACTCTGATATAAACCAAGTACTGTGACGGACGGTACCCCAGTAGCCTTGTCATTGTATGGAATCCAATCTCCAATAAGTGCATGTACGGTTTTGATTGTGCCCAACTATTGGTGAAACGTGCGATGCAAGAATTTCAGGTAGATTCTATTTTGCTTTCTATAGACATTATAATTTCAGACGGATTTGATGAAAATATTTAGGTTGTCGTAAGGTAAAAACCCGACATGTTTATTTGTGGCTTAGTCATACGAGATACCTTTGATTTCAAAGGATTTTGGAAACTTAATAATCCAATTGAGTGTGTTTTCTCACGCTGGTTTTCCAGACCGACTTGGGTGTTATTTCAATATAATGCTCGGGTCAGGACAAGTATTATAGGATATAGATTCTGTATGGACTGCTATGGAGCTCGGGGGATGTGTTGGATGGCGAGATGTATCACACGTATCTATCTTATTTCTTCCATGTTTGGTATGCTGTGTAGTCACACTTTGTGGGGACAAGTTTGTCGAGTATTTTGCCATGATGGTGATGTACTCTGATGATGTAATGTATAAAACAGATATAGTTCTTTTGTATAAAGATCGGTCATTTATCTATTATATATTGTTCCGCTGCGATTGTGAGATTCTAATGTTGTTTTCTATTTCTTCTTCTACCTCCTTCTTCTTTACCCCTAATAATTCGCTCTTTCATACACTTTGGGTTGAATGTGGAAGAATTATTATCAACTTAAGGGGTACGGAACTGCGGGTTGCTACATTTAGTATTAGAGCCGAAGGTTAATCGAGAACCTTGACTCTGATGGGGATTACTCATTAGTGATAGAGTCAATAGTACGCTAGAATGTGTTTGAGCATATTAATAGATATGAGCGCATATTTTTTAGTGAATATAAAATTGTTCTATATTGTGTTGATTGGTTTATTGAGTGGTTTATGGATTCTGGTCAATACGAGTAATTAACGTTATTGATAGAGATCTCTAAACACTTGAATAGAACAATTCGACATAGTGTTGTTTTAATGGGGTAAATGAAATAATTTTGCCCAAATTATTTTTATATATGAAAGAAATAATTTTTCCTAAATTATTGTAAGTATATATGGTTGCTTGGTTGTTTAGAAGTGATAATACTAAATTATCATCATTGTTGTTATGGTAATTGAAATGAAAGACAAATTCTAATCAAAAGTTAAGGAAATAAATTCATATAACAAAATGAAAATTCATAAATGTGAATTGAAAATGTGATTTATAATTGAAGATGAAATAGAAATTCTAGAGTAATATTTGAATATGAATCGAAAGGATTTGAAATCTAGTGAGATTTGGAATTTAAAAATATTTGAAGGGCTTTTAAAGAGATAAAAGCATTGAACTCTTTTCAGTCGCTGGAAAATAACTTCGGTAATGACTGCAGCAACATCAATGTTCATTTTTGAGTTTCCGAGGGAGAAATTGCTGCCAAAATGTTTTGAATTGGTGTTTGTTTGCAAAAAAAATATATGTGATTTTGGAATGCAAGGAATAATTTGGTTTGGATATATATGAGTTCAAAAATGTTTTGAATGTTTAAGCAATTATTTAAACTCTGGAAGTGAATTAAAATGCTTATGGAAATATAGATGGGTCTGATAACCGAGAAAATTTGAAATTTTCTAGAATAAAATTCAATTTGAAAAGAGTAAATAAAAGCAAGTGTGAAAATGAAATAAGTTAGACAAGTAAGCTAATTGTGTGAAGTAAAATTAAGGGAGATTACTAAATATAATGTAAATAAGTGGAAAAACTTATAGAAGTTTAAAATTTTGAATTGGATTGGAATGTAATTGAATCTGGTTAAATAAAAGTGAATTTGGGGAAAGAATTTAAGTTGATTAAATGGAATGGCCATTGAAATAAAATTTATCAAGTTGGAAATAAACTTGTGAACGAACAAATGAATTTACATTTGTAAGTAAATGGGATTGAAACTGAATATTGGAATTTAAATTGAATTGTGTGAAATGGGAAATTAGTCAAGTTGGACTAAGTGAAACAAAGTATTGAAATTAAATTACTAAGTAAATTAATTGATTTAAAGGATAAGAAAATAAATTGGAACTGAATATTGAGATGATATTTAATTTAAATTGAGTAACGTAAAGTGAAGTTGAAGAACTAATTCAAAGTGGACTAAAATTAATAAGAGTTTGGAAATAAACCCATTGAGATTTAAAATAAATTAGTAAGTGAAACTAATTTAAAGAAATGGTTAATTAAGAATGGGTTTGAGATAGGGTGAACAGAATTCAATACTAAATTTGATTTGGAAGTAAATTAAGAATTGAAGATAAATTGAATTCAGAATCGAATTAAAGTTAAATAAAATAGATGTGAAAACTAAAGTGGTGAAGTGAAAAATAAATATTTAAGCGTGTCAGATATTTATATTGAATTTAAGAAGTGGATGGTGAAATTCTTAAGTAAAATTTGGTACTGGGAAAATGTATCAAGTTAATAATTGAATGAAGATTAAACTGGAAGTTGTGAAATCGTGATTGTGAATAAGTGAGTGGAAATAAAAATAAATGTGAATAAAAAGAAAATGGATATAGCTAAAAACTAATTGAGATAAATACGTAGGATATACATATAAAATTTTATTCGCATAACAATTTGATCTAGATTCGAGCACAGAATTTCGAAATAATTATATCAATCCGAGTTCGGATTATTCACTCGATTTTCGACGGCGAACTCTGGATATGGATTTTTGATTGATTCGGAAAATTCTCTTCATAGTTACGGCTATTCAAAGAGAATGACGGTTTCTGATTAGCAAACCATATCGGAGTCCGCACTTGGAAGTCGGGTGGACGATACGAGTTCGGAAGTGGAATTGTGGATCGAGTGAGCGTTCGGATTGGATTACGTACGGATGATATGTGTTCATCATATGGGTTTGAATGAAAAGATATTAGAACTTTCGAAACGAATAAAATGAATTTGTATTTTTAAGATTGGATATTATTGCTAAGTTGGATATACAGGTGTTTTAAAAGCAAAAGGGAATTGGGATTTTTGATTTCAGAAGATCAATTGAATTGCTCGATAAAAGGTATTTAAATTGTCGTATGACATTTGAGGATTTTCTGATCTAGCCACTTGGCATTTTGTTTTCTTTTGAAATTTAGGGGCCCGTAGAGGCATTTTGTAGTCGTAAGGATCTAGCCGCGCAAAGGAAACGCTGGAATTTTTTTTCGAAAATTTAGAGAGTTAGAAATTTTTTAATAATTTAAAATTTGAATTGTTGAGTAAATAATATTGTTTGGTAGTATGGTCAAGTTTGGGAAGTTAGTAAGAGCGTTAGTGTGTCTATAACAAAAAAATGTTTTGGGGAGATGTTTAAAACTGTTTGACTTGGGAAATAGTAAATGGGATATGGACCATTCTTCTTAAACTAGTGATTTCGGGAACGAAATTCTTTTAAGGGGGGAGAAATGTGACAACCTGGAATTTTTGAATATTTGAAATTGGGGTATTTAATTGATTCTAAATATTTAAAAGTTAATGTTTAACTTGAATTTCAAATATCACTAATGTTTGGATAATTTAATTATTGGATTAATAACTGGAAATTGGGAAAATGATAAAATTTGGAGTTTCAGGCTTGTTAAAAATATTTTAAAGGCTTATGAAATCTATATTGATAATACTGAGGATAATAGAACTTTCGAACGCTCACAAAGTTCAATGAATCCAGTTCCATTGGATTCATAATAATGTTTTATTATCAGATTTCAATTCTCATAGCGTTTAGAGTTGTCGGGTGATCGTACGGTAAATAAACGCGCTAAAATCTATATCGAAAATTCAATATAATAGCTAAGTCCAAAAAGCTATCTTCTCCATGCGATCGAGTTAGGCATCAAAACCTTTTTCATCGTGTTCATAATAGGGGTATAACATTATGGACGCCTAGTGGCACACCTCGGTAGGAGGTCAGGGGTTTTAGGTTGCTTTACCTATCCATTTGGAAATTGAATTAATATATCTTATCAAAGTCAGGCATTTCATTTCGGTCGAAATCCCTTCAAATCAAAAGAATGATGGGTATGTGACCCTTACCTTTTTAAACATGCATCTTCCTCTTTAAAAATATACTTTCAACCATGTTCCTTGTTTCAAAAAAAAAAGAGTAATGGCCTGCGAATCCCTTTTCAAAGATTCTTTAAAATCAAATCATTCAAAATCATCTGCAATCTTCATCCCCCTCTTTCTAAGAACTGTCGATATTCAAAATTCTCTTCTCGTTTTCAATCCTTCAGCGGTTTATAAAAAAAGCGACTGATAACAAATCACGGCCTCCTTTTTCGCAATATCAAAATCAAAATCGATCATGTCTCAAAGAAAATGGAAATCGTGACATCGTCGCAATTTTCTGCTCGAACGCGACACGAGGACGCCTAGTCGCGATGATTAACCTCGACGAGGTAGGAGGGTTCGATGTTGAAGTCATGCCAAGCAATAGGATTGGGGTCACTGGACGATGGTGCAGTTGCAAGCGATTAAGGCGAAGTAGAAAAATCGATTAAATCGATTCAGAGTTGCTCGAGGCGATGGCATTGTCGAGTCTGGGGGGAAGGGGCTGGCAAGGTTGCGGGTTGATTTCGTAGCCACGATGAGATGTCGAGGTCAGAAGCAGGGGCGCGCGTGCTCAGGAAGGAATTCGACGTCGGTTCGAGTTGTAAGGTATATTTGCAAATTTGTTTTCTCGGTTTAAATTTTTTACATGCATGTATAGAGAAGGGTTATATATATATATGCATAGATCCTCATACTATTTTAATTTAAAATCATATACTGGAAAATAGAGAGGTTTATGTGTATATAAACAGAAAATATATATATACACTTGATTTTGGGAAAAATGAATCGGAATTTTTTTAAATGTTAGAAGTTTATATAAAATTAGATTTTTGGAATCGATAATTTATTTTATAAGTACACATATATATAGTTCAAAAAAAGAAATAAATATACTTATACACATTTTTAATTCACTAGTTTATTTTAAATAATGAATTTGGTGATTTATTTGTTCAATTAACTTATTTAATAATTTTAGTTACTAAAAGATATTAGGAAAATTATTAGTTAAATTAAATTATTAGTTAATTCAATTATAAAATGGAAATTTAATTGTTCGATTAGTTCGAATATTAATAAAATTATATAATGTTTATACAAGGTCTAAAATCAGGAAGAAATAAGCTGGTTTGGATCGGATTGAAAAATCAAAAAAAATCAAAGGTGAGTTAATCTCACTCATTTGTATTACCATTTAGATTTGAATAGTTAATTTAAATTATTGGATTGATTGCTTGAATTGATGATTTATTAATCAGTCTGGATGTGGTATATTATATATAGTATTATATATTGGAGTGGTTGATATTCCCACATTATATAGCGGATGAGACCCTATGCGCCCCCCATAATAGCGGATGGCTCTTTATACCACGATATCCCCCTCGAAGTGGGATTGGTATTTTTATATTGTGCTAACATCTGTTGATGTAGGAAAATAGGTTGGAGGGATCCAACTGGATTCCTCAAAATATTGAAATTGTTTTCGTAATCTGTGTTAAGACTGATTGATTATCTGTGATTGGAAGTAATAAATGCTATGGGCTTTGCTGAACATAATTTGGGTATTTGAAGATATCAAAAAAAATATAGAAGATTTGATTTTGAAAGAGATATAAAGAAAGAAATTTAAGTAAAATAATTTTAGATAAATCAAAGGAATGAATTTGGAAAAGAATAAAAAGTTTGATTTTAAAATCCCATTGAATAAATTCTGAATAAAGGACAAAGATTTTTAAATAAATGGAAATAAATGAATTTTGAACATAAGTGATACTTTTTAAAGAAATAAAGGATTATTTTTCTAATTCAAAATTTAAAATGTTGGGAAGAAATAAGAAGGGGAATTTTGAAATAAAGTATGGGATGGATATTTCAGATTTGATAAGGGTTTAAATCATAATAAAAGGATAAACCTGGAGTTAATGGATTTTGGAAACTGATTTGGGTAAATCGAGAAGCAAATTTAAAGGGAATTCAATTCAGAGAATCGATTTGAAAGATCGATTAAGTGATTTAAAAATGGTGATTAAAAGGGAAATGAGATTATGAAATTTATAAATGGGGTTTATAAATAAAATGAATATTTATCGGTGGATAATTTGGAAGTATAAATTCACGATGGAAATTTATAAGGGAAGGGTGATTTGTTTAAAAATAAATAGTGGTTTTATTTTTAAAAAGCGTGAAAAGCAAATTTACCGGATTGGAACGTAAATTTAACTGGAAATAAATCAAGGAGGATGTATAAATGATTTGACAGTTATATTAGAGTGGGAAGTGTATTTTCCTGAAAGGCCCAGTTTATTTTCAAAGAAAGATTTTATAAGTACAAATTAAAAGTTTTAAAGTTGTTTTAAAAGAATTTTTTAGCGAAATTTATTATTTTAAATTTTATTAGAATTTTAAAGTAAATATTTATTTAAATTAATTACAGTAGTATTTATTTTAAAGGTTAAATTAGTATTATGATTTAAAAGATAATTATTAAATATTTATACTTTATACAATAGTTTGTTTTAAAAATAAAAATAAAATAGTTTGTGGCTGAAGTTTTACATAGAAATTTTTATAGAATTTCATAACTATTATTTTGAATATTTAAATAGTTTTATTTTAAATGATTTAAGTGCATGTTTTCAAGGAAAGTGATTTAAATATTAAAAAACTAATTAATAAGATTTGGAGTTTTCATTGGAAAATAAAATCATTGATTGAATGATTGTGTGATTTGATAGTTAAATAACCAACTATTAATATTGGCCAATGCGCTAATCGTTTCGAAGAGACTGGGATCTGGATTAACTTTTCGAAAACCACTTCGATCCAATTTGAACGTTTTCTTGAGGAAGACAAGAGCTTTGAGTCGAAGATGGAGCAGTGAAGTGCAAGGGCTAATCGCTACTAATCCTAAGGGTGATTCCAAAATAGATGTAGTAGGAGTAGTGCCTTCGGTTCCGTTCGGACTGCGAACGGACTTGTATGGATGAATGCTATCAGAACATTGTTAGGAGGACGATGAGCATTCTAAGTAAGATGTGTTCCAAAAAGGTAATGCATAGCCTCGAGCCTCAACAACTGGGAATGACTAAAATAGAGGAGGTGCAACAAGGCTAAGTGGCTAGCAACCAATTAGGGTAAGGTCATCCCTGTCTAAACGTCCCTTTTATTCGGCTATGTGGACGGGTGCCGATCCCAACCACGGGATTATCTTATTCGAACTATCCAGTAAGGGGTAGCTCTGGTCTTGTGTTGCAGAGGATCAGGGTGGATCCTCGATACTAAGATCTAGACCAAGTAATGTGACGGACGGTACCCCTATAGCCCTGCCATTGTATGGAATCCAATCTCCAATAAGTGCCTTACGGTTTTGGTTGTGCCCAACTATTGGTGAAACGTGCGATGCAAGCATATCGGCTAGATTCTATTTACTTTCTATAGACACCATTAAAATATCAGATGGATTTGATAAAAATGTTTTGGTTGTCGTAAAGTAAAAACCCGGCATGTTTATTTGTGGCGTAGTCTTACGAGATACCTTCGATTTCAAAGGATTTTGAAAACTTAATAATCCAAATGATGTTTGCTCACGCTGGTTTTCCAGACTGACTCGGGTGTTATTTCAATATAACGCTCGGGTCAGACCGAGTGGAGCTCAGGGGATATGTTGGATGGCGAGACGTATCACACGTATCTGTCTTATTTCTGCTATGTTTGGTATCATGTGTAGTCATACTTTGTGCGGACAAGTTAATATAACTGTCCAGTATTTTGCTATTGATGGTGTTGTACTCTGATGATGTAATGTATAAAACAGACATAGTTTTTTTGTATAAAAATCAGTCATCTATCTATTATATATTGTTCCGCTGAGATTGTGAGATTTCTATTTCTTCTTCTACCTCCTTCTTCGTTGCCCCTAGTAATTCACTCTTTCATACTTTGGGTTGAATGTGGAAGAATTATTATCAACACAAGGGGTACGGAACTGCGGGTCGCTACATTTGGTATCAGAGCTGAAGGTTATGTTCCTTTTATTGATTACTTTAATTGTAATTTGCTTCAAACATTAACCTAAGTTTAGAATCATTTATTTATAATGCTCACTTTCTGTTACATTTAATCTGTAACATTTCAATTATAACTTAAGTTTATAACAACTATAGCATCAAATTCTTATCTATTAAATAATTTCATTGAATACTTTCATTACCTTAAGTTTTACTTGTAAAATTTTCCATTACATTTTATTATTAAACATTTCAACCTCTTATATTTCGGTAAGTTACATATATGCTTTTTTTAAGAATGCAATAGAAATTTATACAAGCTTATCTCATTTCTTTTAAATTAATTTAATGTTTAAAAATCATATCTTTTGTTTTATAGGTTACAAATTTCAACTTTCTTGAAATTTCATTTATAACCTAGCATTTAATCTCTTATTTTAATTCGAGGTTTCAATTATTAATTAGTTACATTCCATTTCACTAAAATAATTGAAACTATTAATTAACGGAAACTTAAGAACTAAATACCGGGTTAAATTTCAAATCATTTAAAAATAATAGATAGATGTATGCAGTTAAAATATATATATCCAATTATATTTAAACAATTTCAAATTTATATTTGTTCACCAAAATAAATCTGTAGTAAAACTACTACAGTGGCCTTCCCACTTAGAAACTCGAAAATGAACGTCGATGATGCATGCACTCGTCACCGAAATTATTTTCCAGCAACATAGAGGGGAGTATAGAACTTATTTCTTTCCCAAAATTTCTTTAAAACAATTCTTTCAAATCATATTGAAATATTTATAACAGAAAATACTTTTAATAATATTGTTCCTATATTCCACAATCATTCGAAAGAAATTTTCAAAACCCCAGAACTTAAGTTCTAAATTTCCAGTTTATTCTCGTTTATTTTACTTTTCAAATCTTAATTCCAACCTATATTCAACAATTCACTACCTAACAACAATTATATTACAACCAAATATATATCATTTAAAAAAATTATTTTATATATAGAAAATATAATAGGAAAATTTATTTCATTCACCTATATTCAAAACAAATATTGTGTCGGTCTGTCCTATTAAATGTTTAGACATCTCTATTGATGTCATAACGTCCTATGCACCAACCAAAATTTATAAATACAAAAAGGAACAAATTGACACAATATAAAACCTTTTTATAACACTAACAAATACGCTCTGCTATATATATACACTCAACGACTCATCATAGGGTATTACTACCCTATTGATAAAGAGTCAGACCCCACAAAGCTAAGGTTTATCGCTAAACCAAAGCTCTGATACCAAATATAACATCCCGCCTTTCTGTACGTTTTAAATCGACGATAAACCACACACCTTAGACTTAAACCATACAAAAGGTCGAATTGTTATTGCGGTGAATAAGAAAAGAGAGAAAGAAATTAAACAAAACAGAATCTCACAGCGGAATGACAAAATATAATAATCAAATAACAGTTTATGAAGATGTTTTACAAAACATTTGATTATACTTATACAACACATGTCAGAGTTACACATACCAGAGAATAATAAATAATGATACAGCGGAACAGTATGAATATAGTGGAATAATATAATAAATAATAGTAATACAGTCTTCATCTTCGTCCTCCAGAAATAAAGTCTTCGAATCGTGAAATACTCAGACTGACCCGAGCGAATTGAAAAGACAAAACACTCAAGTCAAAACTAAAAGATCTTATGTAACTTAGATCAACGGTAAAAATATGAGTGGAACGGTGTCAGAGATGTTTACTAGATTTGACATCTCCTATCCAGTGTATAATGTAAGTGCGGTAACTTAAGAAATGCTCAGGATTTCTCCAAAGGATCCGGCAGACTATACAGTATGTAGTAATATTTTTCTATTATAATAGTATCTATAGTAAAATAAACTTAATTTTAAATAGCGTTAAGGAGTGACCCAATATTCCCCTTAACACGTAATAGTGCCAATAGTCTATACAGTACCATAATACCTTATGATCGGGAGGCTACCGAGGATACTCTAAAGGTACGACACAAATCAAACCCGTACAAGGCGCGCTAAGGTAGGTGACATGGAACACAAGGCAATGCCAGAGTAGGTATACCAATCACGCATCCGGGCTGGTGGTAACGTGTAGCAGCGACTACCGTCCACCTTGAGCCACACCCCTAATATCAAAAATCAAAATTGAACACCGAAGCAATCCAAAAGTCATGGTATAATATTGAAGGAGTGTGTCCGATAGGGCTACCTCCTTGGCCCGAGAATCGCTTCTGTTTTAGCCACCTTATGCCAACTCATGGGAGTTGGGTCCACGTATATACCTCAAAGGAACGCTGCCACCAACCTACTTCAATCTAGAATCTCCACTGTGTACACAGTTGTTAAAGTGGTTTTCGGAGTTAGCAGAGTGTATGACAACTTCCGATCACTGTCTCTTTAACAGTCAAACGTTGTTATAACACTGCGGTCATTTTCAATATAGTATATACTTCAAACCAAGTATCATTGCCCTTTCAAAACCCAAATCAATACGATATCATTTTATTTCAAATATATCCTTTCTAAAACCATAACACTTTCAAAATTATAATATTTCGAAACCAGCGCTTGAAATATAACCTTTCAAAACATAATACTTTGAATTTCATAGCTCCTAAACCATAACTTCCACCACTTAACGGTTTGGATATTCAAACAGTATATAAAATAAAATAGTTTGAATTTAAAATTATTTTATAAAGTAAAATAATTTTCTCGATTTCATAATTTTATTCACTTTAAATTAAATCTCAATTCATACTTTCAACTCACTTTCAGTTTTCAATAAACCATTTCAATTCATATCGATTTCAAATATAGATTCGAACCTCCAAATAAACCATTTCAATGGATTTCAAAGCTTTCAATATTCAACACTTCAAAATTAAATTTGTAAACTCTCTCTCTTTCTCTCTCTCTCTCTCTCTCTATATATATATATATATATATATATCAAATTCAGTTTATTATTATTTAGTTTTGAAATATTTACTTAGTAATTTCAACATCATTCAAATAAACTCCAATTTCAAGTAACTGAATATTTCCCTTCATTTATATAACCTTAAACAAAAAATCAAGTTAAAAATCATATTATTTAAAATCTCAAATTCAGTGAGTCCCAAATCGATTTTTATTAAATAAATTTCTCAATTAAATACAATTTCAAATCAATTTCCAATTTATCTTTCAACCTTAATTCATTGATATCATTATAAATTCTACATTAAAATATAATTTAAGTAAATACTTAACCATATTATATTTTAAATAAAATCAAACTTTATTATTAACTTATTTATATCAACAAATTTATGCATTGCTCAAGTCAAGAATTTGACTATATACATAAATAGCATTTATGTAATATTTAAAATCAATATTTATATAAAACCATGTATTTCTTTCCAAAAACCATAGAAACCAATTTCAAATTATTTTTATATATATAGACCACGGTGTCTGTATATAATTTCTATCTTATGATCAAGTAATACAAATATTTATCATTTCAATCAATAATTTAAAACATAAATACGGTTATATATCATTTCAAACCGTAATCCCAAAAAAAATCCATAACAACTTGTAGTTTATAACAATATAAAATACAACATCCATTAATCCAATATCAATCATCAAACATTTATCACAATCATCATCTAATTCAATCAATAACATCAATATAGAACAAATAATAATAACAGGTATTACTGGCAATTTATATTCATTAATAAATTAAATAACTTGAAAATGAATGTCGATGATGCGTGCACTCATCACCGAAATTACTTTCCAGCGACATAGAGGGGAGTACAGAACTTATTTCTTACCCAAAATTTCTTTAAAACAATTCTTTCTAATCATATTGAAATATTTATGACAGAAAATACTTCTAATAATATTATTCATATATTCCAAAATCATTCGAAAGAAATTTTCAAAACCTCGAAACTTAAATTCTAAATTTCCAGTTTATTCTCGTTTATTTTACTTTTCAAATCTTATTTCTAACTTGTATTCAACAATTTCACTACCTGACAATAATTGTATTACAACTAAATATATATCATTTATAAAAAAATTGTTTCATATATAGAAAATATAATAGGCAAAATTATTTCATTCACCTATATTCAAAACAAATATTGTGTCGGTCTTTCCTATTAAGTGTTTAGAAATCCCTATTAATGTCATAGCGTCCTATGCACCAACCAGAATTTATAAATACAAAACGTAACAAATTGTCACAATATAAAACCTTTATATAACACTAACAAATATATTCTCTCATATATATACACTCAGCGACTCATCATAGGGTATTACTACCCTATTGATAAAGAGTTAGACCCCACAAAGATAAGGTTTATCGCTAAACCAAAGCTCAGATACCAAATGTAACATTCCGCCTTTTTGTACGTTTTAAATAGACGATAAACCACACACGTCAGACTTAAACCATACAAAAGGGCGAATTGTTATTGGGTGAATAAGAAAAGGGAGAAAGAAATAAAATAAAATAGAATCTCACAACAGAATGACAAAATATAACAATCAAATAATAATTTATGAAGCTGTTTTACAAAACATTTGATTATACTTATACAACACATATCAGAGTTACACATACTAGAGAATAATAAACAATGATGCAGCGGAACAACATGAATGTAGTGGAACAATATAATACATAATAGTAATACAGTCTTCGTCTTCGTCCTTCAGAAATAAATTCTTCGAATCATGAAATGCTTAGACTGACCCGAACGAATTGAAAAGACAAAACACTCGAGTTAGAACTAAAAGATCTTATGTAAGTTAAATCAACGGTAAAAATATAAGTGGAATGGTGTTAGAGATGTTTACGGGAGTTGACATCTCCTATCCAGTGTATACGTGAGTGCAATAACTTAAGAGATGCTCGAGATTCACATCTCCTAAGGATCCGTTAGACTGTTTACTATGTAGTAATATTTCTCTATTATAATAGCGTCTATAGTAAAATAAGCTTACTTTTAAATAGCGTTAAAGAGTGACCCAATATTCCCCTTAACACGTAGTAGTGCCAATAATCTATACAGTACCGTAATACCTCCTGATCGGGAGGCTACCAGAGGATATTCCATAGGTACAACACAAATCAAACGCGTGCAAGGCGCGCTAGGGCAGATGACACGGCACACAAGGCAATGCCAGAGTAGATATACCAATTACGCACTTGGGCTGGTGGTAACGCGTAGCAACTACTACCGCCCACCTCGAGCCACACCCCAAAATCAAAAATCAAAAACGGCCATAGAATCAATCCAAAAGTCATAGTATAATATCGAAGGAGTGTGTCCAATAAGAGGGGCTACTTCCTTGGCCCGAGGATTGCTCCTGTCTTAGCCACCTTGTGCCAACTCATGGGAGTCGGGTCAACGTATTTACCTCAAAGGAACGCCGCCACCAACCTACTTCATTCTAGAATCTCCACCGCATACACGGTTGTTAAAGTGGTTTTCAGAGTTGGCGGAGAGTATGACAACTTTCGATCCCGTCTCTTTAACAGCCAAACGTTGTTATAACACCGCAGTTATTTTCAAAATAGTATATACTTCAAACCAAGTATCATTGCCCTTTCAAAACCCAAATCAATACGATATCATTTTATTTCAAATATATCCTTTCTAAAACCATAACACTTTCAAAATTATAATATTTCGAAACCAGCGCTTGAAATATAACCTTTCAAAACATAATACTTTGAATTTCATAGCTTTTAAACCATAACTTCCACCACTTAAACGGTTTAGACATTTAAACAGTGTATAAAATAAAATAGTTTGAATTTAAAATTACTTTATAAAGTAAAATAATTTTCTCGACTTCATAATTTTATTCACTTTAAATTAAATCTCAATTCATACTTTCAACTCACTTTC
Source organism: Allium cepa (assembly GCA_030765085.1). NCBI lineage: Eukaryota > Viridiplantae > Streptophyta > Magnoliopsida > Asparagales > Amaryllidaceae > Allium > Allium cepa. Next base: position 991,008,039 of record CM060945.1, on the reverse strand, counting down.
AGTTTTCAATAAACCATTTCAATTTATATCGATTTCAAATATAGATTCGAACCTCCAAATAAACCATTTCGATAGATTCCAAAGCTTTCAATATTCAACACTTCAAAACTAAATTTGTTAACTCTATATATAGATATATAAATATATATCAAATTCAGTTTACTATTATCTAGTTTTGAATTATTTACTTAATAATTCCAATATCATTCAAATAAACTCTAATTACAAGTAACTGAATATTTCCCTCACTGTATTCAAACTTGATATATTCATTTATATAACCTTAAACAAAAAATCAATTTAACAATCATATTCTTTAAAATCCCAAATTCAGTGAGTCCCAAATCGATTTATATGAAATAAATTTCTCAATTAAATATAGTTTCAAATCAATTTCTAATTTATCTTTCAACCTTAATTCATTGATATCATTATAAATTCTTTATTAAAATATAATTTAAATAAATACTTAACCATATTATATTTTAAATAATATCAAACTTTATTGTTAACTTATTTATACTAACAAATTTATACATAGCTCAAGTCAAGAATTTGACTAATATATAAATAGCATTTATGTAATATCTAAAATTAATATCTATATAAAACCATGTATTTCTTTTCAAAAACCATAGAAATCAATTTCAAATTATTTTTATATATATAGACCATAGTGTCTGTATATAATTTTCTATCTTATGGTAAAGTGATACAGATATTTATCATTTCAATCCGTAATTTAAAACATAAATACGGTTATATATCATTTCAAACTGCAATCCTAAAAAAAAATCCATAACAACTTGCGGTTTATAACAATATAAAATACAACATCCATTCATCCAATATCAATCATCAAACATTTATCACAATCATCATCCAATTCAGTCAATAACATCGATATGGAACAAATAATAAATAACAGGTATTACTGGCAGTTTATATTTAATAATAAATTAAATAACTATTTTATTCAAATAAATTCAAATAGACTGAGATGATGATTCAACATACGCCAAGCAGTCATAAATAAATTTCTAATCATATCATAAATTAATTTAACAAACATAAGAAATTTTAGAAGTTGTGAGTGGGTTAAAACACTCACCTTTATAGGAATCTGAAAATAATAGACTTCTAATCAATAGCTCTGCTCTATGTTTCCTTAGTCTCCTTCTTGATTGCTAGTTTTGTTCTGTAATTTTTCTTTTATTTTGATTTACTTAATTTTCCTCCTTATTATATTAATGTATATATGTATGTACGTATGTATGTATTTTTAAAAGGTTGCAAAAAAAGATTTGAAAAAGAAGAGTTGAAAAAGAAAAGGATTAAAATAAGAAGAACTGTAAATGGAAGAGAAGACCAAGATTTGAAAAGAAAGAAGAAAGTTTGAAATAGAAGAAAATTTGAGAAGAAGAATATTTGAAGAGGAAAGAAAAATTAAAATGAGAGATAATAAGGAGATTTGAAGAAAAAAAGAAAAAAAGAAGAAGATTAGAATGGAGGCTGGGGTTTCATTTGCATCATATCTTATTTATAAGGTTAGAATTCGATTTGGGGCCAAAGAGATTTGAAAAGAGAGGCCGCTATTAATTAGAAATAAATGAAACGATGGTTCAGAAAATGAAGTTAGAAAATGAACGAAAAAAAGTAAATATGAACAAACTTGGTATTGAAATATGGTAAATAAGAACAGCCTTTTTAAAAGTAGTAGGTATTAGAAATTGGTAAAAGAAAGAATTAAAAATATGAAAAGTAGTTCATGTTTGCAAAATAGAAAAGTTTCGGACAGTGTAAATGGAACGGAGTAATGGAACAAATGGAGAAATAATGAAAAGAATGCGGCAATTATTAAGTACAAAGGGAATGAATGGACCAACTTTATACTGTAAACAAACTTTTAGAATTCAAATTTCAAAAACAATCATCCACTTAATTAATTTTGTTAACCCTAAACATACCAAAATTAACATCCTTTAAAGATTTAATTAACATACAATATATGAAAATAAATTCTCTACATAAATTTGTGCCATAAATTAAAAGAATATACAACATTAAGAAATTTTCATTTCTCCCTCTTTGTGATTAGATTAGGAATTAAACAAACATGTTAACATTTCGATTGAATGTTTTACAAGGAATGCATTAACATACATTCAAAAATATGATAGCATAAACAAGGTAATATAAACAGGTGTATAATATATATATGTGCATCTTTATCATCACTTATAGTTTACATTCATAAATAAAAGGTATGAAAATAATCCACATAAGGAGGCAGTGAATGTAAGAGTAAACTAGAAAAGTGAAGATGGAATGGTAAGTTATGTTGCAATTAGGATCTAATAAAGTCTAATTGAAAAGGAAATAGTCAAGTGTAAATCTAATTTACCACCTTTTTCATCTCCTATTAACATTTAATTTAATAATGTATGAGATTTCAAACTTAAATAGTCTTTTTTAATGATCTAATTGGATCTAAAACATAAGTTTAAATTTAGGTATAAACATATATGTAGTAAACTAGCATTAAACTTTGAAACATGAACTGAATAAATTGGAAATAAATCACCCAGTTTATTTTAATATATGTTTACAGTTAACGTCTTTCCGTTTTTTAATTAAAAGATTCCAATCACAATAATTGTCATTGATTTCTAAGGTAAAAATGAATGAGATAATTCAATTCCTTTTTACAGTAATTTAACGTATTTACAGAAATATTGTATACAAACCAAATGTTATTAATTTCTTATTTGAGAATTGTTTTTTAAAGGACAAATTAAAGTAAATATTTAGTCAGAAGGACACGCGCATAAATTTTTTACCGTAAGGACAAAGCCTAAAGCCCAAATACAATTTCAAACAAAACAGAGTATTCTATTCGTCTTCCTCCTCGTTCCTTACACTCAGAATTTGACGAAATTTTGCTCGAAAGAAAAAATGGCACCGCAAACCAGAAACAAATGTACATCTCCAACGCAACCTCAGAAATCGACAGTAAATGAACAACGAGCACAACAATCGACAGCCGATGAAAACCTAACTAAGTCGGAAGTGAATCAAAAAAATGAAAATTGAAATGTCGATTCACTTCCAGCAGCAGATGTTCAAAAAGAAAATACAATGATAGAAGAGGAAAACCTACCTCTAGCGCAAATGACAGCGACGACAGTAAAGGGAAAAAGCAACAAGTTAAAGCTTAAAAGACTAAATCAATAGAAAAGGAAAAGAAAAATAGAGAAAAAGAACAAAGAGAAGACATGAAAAAATTACAGCAACTGGAAGCAGACCAGAAATAAGCGAAAGTATACCAAAGAACGTAACCGATAATATAAAATCAAACATAACAAAGTTAGTATAGTTTTGTTATAGTAACATTGAATTTTTTTGCATAGAACGAAGAAGAGAACATGTAGCAACAAATACCTACAGAGAAAAAAGTTGAACACAATATGCAAAAAAGAAAAACAAAGAACAAAAAGAAGAAATGATTCAGAACAAAATACAAAAAGAAACAGAGGTAACTAAAATTACAAAATTATAAAACTAATACTAATAATTTCATACTGTTAAATGTATTCTAATGTTATGAAAAATGTTAAACAGGAAAAATCTCAGAAAAAGAAGGGAAAAAAGCCGTGGATGAAGAATCAGAAGAAAACAACTCAATTCGGTAAAATAAAAAACATCATAACTTTATACCATGATAAATATTTCAAAAATATTACCTGTAAATCAATTGGTTAAAGAAAGGACTGATAAGTACAACAAACTGATACCTAATTACAAGTAATAATAGCCATTGTCATTAAGCGTAAATTGTTTGATAAAATAATAGTCAGTATCATTTAGTTGAAATATGATACGAACAAAAAACTGATACCTATTTACAAAAGAACCGATACCTATTCACAAAAGAACTGATATCTAGTTATAAAAAATTGATACCTACATGAAAAAATGATACCTGATTATAGAAAACTGACACCTACTTAGTACCAACTGATACCTAGTTACTGCAAACTGATACCTAGTTACTACAAACTTTAAATTGTTACATATTTGACAGAAGATATTTCACTGTAGCTAATACCCAATCTATTGTTGCGTTTAAACATAATTTGTTTCACAAATAACTTACTATCTTTATTTTGAAATAATAGGATGATGATGATTTTGTTGATCCACATCCAAAATGCATAAAAGAAAGATCACAAACAAAAAAGCAATATGAAGATAAAAAGCATGAAACTGCTTACAGATGTGGATTGCAGGCAGTATTCAAAACGGTAAAACTGATAAAACAAAAAATGCTCTATCCAAGAAGCAAATGGACATAATGAAGGGCATTCCTTTCTATAACTTCTTTAGTGTTTTCTATGAAGAGAAAATTTTGATGAAAGAATGCAAAAAAACATCAACACAATTTGGATGCTTTATACAAATGATACTCAGTTATGGAAGATGCATTCTTATTTTCCAAAGAAAGGATCAATAAGTTTGATTTTTGGCCTACCACTAAAAGGAGTTAACATTGAGCCAACTCAAAAAATGACAAACAGAACAATTCCAATGCAGTGTAGGGAATTTGCAAAGAGAAACTTCGGCAATTGCACTTATATAACAAGAAATGTTGCGGAAAAAAGAATAAAGCAAGAAGTTGCAAAGAAGAAAAAAGAGTATGAAGAAGACTTGCCAATGTTAATAGTAATTGAAATACTATTAACATTCTTCTTTCCAAACAACCAGCAAAAGTTAAGATGAGGACTTCTACCATAATTAATGTAGAGACAATGCAATTGGTTTCTTGGCCACTAACGATAGAAAAGAATTTCAATAAATTTGTTAAGAAGTTCACCCATAATCCAAGAAATATGTCGGGATGCTCCATGCTTCCAATGGTAAGATAAGTTAATCAAAAATTTATTACTTAACTTTTTTAACAAACATATCCAATCAATTCTTTTTATGTTAATAGTATTGCATTTGTGAGAAACTGAATCTCATTCGACAAAGACGGTATTATACTCCAACTTTACCAAGATTTGCAAAATGAGATTTAAGGAAACTCAAAGACAAAGCAATCAAAGCAGTTTTTGATACGTGAAAGAGGATGATGTAAGTAAAAATTCCATTTAATTTTTGTTAATCAATATGCTTTAACTCTTATGTAGAATAAAGTTTAATTGTCTATCCTTTCTTCTATAACATAAAACTGATACTACAGTGATCAAAAACTGATACCATATCATTACGTAGTAAACAGTATCAAAAACAAAAAATGGAATGAAAAAAACTGATACCATATATTTACTTGCTTGAAATAAATACTAATAGTATCATAAACTGGTACAAAAATGCAAAAACTGATACCAAATGATTACATGCTAGAAACTAATTGTGGAAGTATTCAAAACTGATACTAGAATCCAAAAACCGATACCTTATAATTTCACAATTTAGACTGATACTACAGTCCAATAACTGATACCATAGTTGTACATTCTTGAAACTGATACTCATATTATAAGAAACTGATACTCATATTATCAGAAACTGATACTAGAATTCGAAAACTGACACCACAGTTTCACATGATTGAACCTGATACTAACAGTATCGGAAATTAAAAAAAAGTAGCTATTTGTTTTATTGCATACTATTTCCTTTTTTCATTACAGTAAAAATTCAATTATCATTGTAAATTGAAATCATAGCTTAAAACTGATACAAATTTTCTAGGTGAAAGAAATCGCAAATCTCAGCCCATATGAAGATGTCTACTTCGAACAGAGTCTGTTGAACACAATTTCCCAAAAATTCAAAAAGAAAAGCATGGAAAGAAAAGAAAGTTTGAAGAAACCAAAGAAAGTGCACATTCATTTGAGGAAGACATAAGCATCAGGATCTTCCAAATGTATATAAAAGATTTGGAAGAAGAAACAAAGAAAAAAAAAGAATTGGAAGTAGAAAAAAAGAAAAGAATTAAAGCAGAGCAAGAAGTTTGAGGTTGAAAAAAGAGTTGAAAGAAATTAAGTTGAAGCTGAAAGATAATAAAGAGAAAAGATCACAGGCTGAAGACAACACCAATAAATTTGAAGATTATTTGAATGACAGTGAAGAAAACGGTGAAAATAATAAAGAAAGTTTCAATGTACAAAGCGACATTTTACAAACTGAACTAAATGCAGATACTTTTATAGAAATAGAAATAGAAAAAAATGAAGAAAAAGATGAAGAGTGTGTACAAAAAAGAGCAGACAAAACAGAAGAAATGAAGAAACATATGCCCATCGAAATAGAAAGTGAATTGGGTAAAAAACGAGCAGTGAAGAAATACAATGTGAACAGGAAGAAATAAACAGACTCCAACTGAAGTGCATCAAAAAAAGAGTTGCAAAAAGAAAGTAAAGTGCAGAGAGACAACTCAGAAGATACTCAAAATCTTCAAGAGGATACAGATGTAAAAAACCAAAGTACACCACATGCCGCTTCAATGCTTGACTTTACCCTTTCATCTTTCAAACTTTACGACACACAAGACTTTGAAAGTGAAAAAACTGAAGAAAAAAATGCAGAAGAACATATGCGAATAGCTGTTAGAAAAGAGAAAACAAACAGTCACAAAATCAAGTGACAAAAAAATAAAAGCAACACAAAAAAGGACAGCTTCTTATGTTCAAAGATTAAAGGCAAGAACAAGAGTGAAAAAACAACGTCATAGCTTTGAATATGGGATGAAACAAAAAAAGTTGCAAATAAGCCAAAACCCGAAAAAAAAGAAGACGTTGAAAACAAAAGTGAACATGACAACATCCAAAGCCACTTGCAGTAATAGAGCCAACACTTTCAGAGATAGGGCTTGGACATTGCAAATGTTTGATCTGCCTAAATGTTGAGCAACAAAAAGTGATCAAAACTTTCTTTTCATTAATGATATCATCACAAAAGTAAGCATACAAATATGTATATTAATTTTAAATACGAAATTAAGTTTACTTAACATACACAAATTGTTTTTATCAAAATAGTGTAGTAGCATGGGAAGACAACGACACAATCAGAGGAGGTTGTGTCATAACAAAGAATGCATTAAAACATCTAGTAGAAGAAAACTATACGGACGGTAAGGTACATAATATTTTTCTTCTTCTTTACATCAACACTAATACCAAAATAAAAAAAAATGATACCCAAATCCACAACATAATTAAATTCACTTGATGCTTTATTATTTTTATACTTATCAACATGCACAGCCACTATTAACATTACTGATACTATTAACAATTTAATATTGCTTCACCAATTAAAAATCTTATACTTTTCTGATTTTAACGCAGATTATAGATTGGTATATTTCAAAATGTGGACTGGAAGAACACAACTATGCTTTCACAACTACAACAACGGTAAATAAAACTTTTATATTCAAGTACATAATAATTGCTTCATTTTTTAAATTATAACTTATTTTCATATTAAATAGAAAGAAATTGTGTGTGATATAAAGGGTGTGAAAAAAATTCTTGTCCACCCTATGCTAGAATCTATTATACAGGAAAAATTTGCTGAAAGTATATATTTTCCTTTGCATTGTGAGAACCACTGGACATTAGTGACTTTAACATACCCAACAATGCAATGGTGCCATGCTGATTCTAACCGCCCTAGAAGATCAAACGAAAGAAACAATTCCAGTTTAAAAGAAGCTACAAAATTGGTATGAGATTTCTCTTTCTTTTAAAAATACTTATCATGGTGAATATGACCTAAATTTTTAATATATAACTTGTTTTAGAGACATGAAATAGAGAACATGCTCCAAGAAATCTGGAAAAGTAATAACATAACAGACATGGTGGTGAAACCAGATGATATGCATCAAATAAAGTGTGCACAGCAAGCAGAAGACACGTAAGTTTTTTTTCCGTAAAAATGTTATCTACTGAGAACAAAATAAACAATACAATTGAAACTACTAGTCATAATCAATTGGCAGTTCCTCATTATTCAAAATATCTATGTTTTTGCATTGTAATTTTCCATACATGCTTCTATACATCATTTTATACCTTTTATATTTAATTGAATTTGATTCTTAACAAAAATATTGAAAATTATTATCTCTCAATTCAATAAACTTTTAATTCAGAAATAAACAGTTACTACAGGAAGAAAATCGATACCTACATAAAAGAAACTGATACCTACAGGAAAAAAAACTGACACCTACAAAAAACAAACTGATACGTGCAGAAATTAATACTTAGTGTGCTAGTAAAACTGCTAAATATTTTAATTCAAAGCATACTATATGCTTGTACCATTATCTCTAAAATTCAAATTTTTGTATTAATTTTAAACTTTTTAATACAACAGATGCAAATTGATACTAATACTACATTTTAGTTTCAACAGGCTTGATTGTGAGATATTTGTAATGATATTCATCATTTCACTGAACAAAATCAGGATACCAATAAAAATTGAAAAGAAAGAAATATTATCAACAAGAGCAAGGATTGTACATGCAATATTAACAAATGATGAACATTGCTGGAGTCTATCTAAATACATGTCAAGCCTAGAAGAACAAAGAAAAAAAGAACTAAATTCACATTGCGTTATTTCACAATTAAATTTGGTACCTGTAAAGTAATGTTATTTTGTTGAAATGTGTACTTGTGAAGTAATGATGTTCTGTTGAAATGTGCACTTGTGAAGTAATGATGTTCTGTTGCAATTTCATACTTATGAAGTAATGTTGTTCTGTTATTAAAACAATGCTGCTTTTACTTGTAAAAAACAATACTGATCTCCTGGAATGATATGCTGTGGTTGATGTTCTTTTCTTTTCCTGTTGTTTATATTATAATAGGATTAACTAGTGTATGTACTATCATCCAACTACGGATCCCACATAATATTATCAGTTTTACGATGCAACTATCAGTTATATAATGATATTATCAAATTTCATATAATATTTCAATACAAAACAATAACTGGGCAACAGTTCTTATGACTGATAGTATCAGTTTTGTTAAAACTCACACTCAATATACTTTATAAAAAAACAATTAATGCAGGTCTCAGGTTTTGCAAACACCAGATATCATTCTAATTATTTAGTAGTACTGATGTCAATTCTAGCACGTATTATAATACATGAAACTGATACTAACAACAAACCAAAACTGATAATAAAGCCGTTTATATCCAATCAACCAAACATTATCTCCAACCAAGCTAACTGATACTGAAACTGTAAAAAATGATACCAAACCTTAAAAAAACTGATACGTGCAAAAACTTATAAAAACTGCTACTGTAAAAAATGATACTGTAAAAATGATACTGGTACCAAAACTCGTAAAAACAAACAACAGAACTGATACTGCAAAAACAAATAGCTGATACTATCATCTGTACTAAAATAACTGAAATTAAAATCAATTTCATTATATGCTATACTAAATACAAATTAATAATAAAAGGTTCAATTACTATAGATTGCTGAAACAAGTCTCACATACACTTATTACTCTGAACAAATTAAAAATGTAAAATCAAATCATATCCTCTTTGAAGCTTGACAATTCCGTTTATTATGACCAAATTGCTTGCACTCGCCACATCTGTTTTGCTTTTTATGAAAATATGAAAATCCTCCTTTGCGCTTCACTGATGGTCTGTCAGCGCCACGTTTCTTCTATGGTGGCTTGATAACATCTTGAGTGCTACCATCAACAATAGACCTATCATAATTTGGAATAGGATTTATAGCATTGGCATAAGAACATCGATAAGCATCAATAGTGAAATAATTCTCGACAAAATCATATACAGACAACTTAGACTTGTTCATACACTTTATAGCATGAGCACAAGGAAACCCCGTAATTTCCATTGGTTGCTACTACAAACCCGCTCCTTCAAATCAACACAATGAGAGTTTGGAGATTTCACTTCAAAAGAAAAATCAGAAGATTTATATACATCCCATCCAAATCCTTCTTCAATCAATTCATCTAAACGTAACTCCATAGAAGGACAAAGACTTGTTCTCCACAAACGACATTCTTCTCTTCTTCTAGTCATTTGTTCCATAATCTTAACACAAATACCATCTAAACACAAAGTAATATGCAATGCTCGTTCATTCAAAATCCAACTGTTAAAACTTTCTGCAACATTGGAACTATATTCACCATAATGTTTCGCTGGAAAAAGTAAATCCACCCACTTATCAAATGGCTTATCCTTTAAAAAATTCACCAGCAACACCACCAATTTGAAAAAACTTAGAATATGCTCCTTCAAATTCATATAGATTAGAAGCTCTAGAACACATTTTGAATAGATCAACAATAGACACGTTTGCATTTTTGGATTTCACTGTCGAAAGAAGATTTTGTTCCATATGCAAATAGTAATAACTGTGATAATCTGAAGGAAAAACATCACGAACACCTGAAAGCAAACCTTGGTGGCGATCTGACATAAAAACTAAAGTACGCTCTTCTTGAAGCATTTGTTTTAAATGGTTCAAAAACCATGTCCAGTTATCCACATTTTCTACAGAAACTATACTCATAACTAAAGGGAAGAAACCTGCAAATGAAAAAATAATTAGTAAAAAAAACTAAAAGTAATTACGACCATAAATACAAAACAATTCATAAAACTAATACTGACAGAAACAAAACTGATACCTAAAACCTGATATGACCATTATAAAAATATTGATAACCACAACATTATGCACATTAATCTTCATTCTAAAACAACAAAGAAACAAAAATTGACATATATTATGATACAAAGGAAATTTCAATACTACATAACTATAAATGATACATATATGAACATACTTGAAACTGATACTAACATTATATACAAATTGATACTAATCTCCTGTTTAGCAGTGTGAAATTATTATACCAAATACAAACTTAGAATTCAATACAACGAAAATTCTGATACTAGAAACTTGCTGCTTATAAACTACAATTCTTAAAATTGATACCAACATAATACAAATTATGATAAAAAATGTATATTAATGATTATGCCAAGTATTATGATCTCAATACAAATAACTCAAATCTGAAAACAAAGACATACCTTGATCACCATTTTTTGCAGTAGCACCCATCAACACACCAGGACGTCCCTTCAAGTGAGTAGCATCTAAGAATATCATAGGACGATAATACTTGAAACCAAGTAAACAAGCGCCGAAAGCAATAACCACCCTTCCAAATTCATTACTACAAGAATCAACATCCATATCAACATAACTATCTGGATTAGATTTCTTCACTGCTTCCAAATACCAACTCAAATCGTTATAAGACAAAGCATCATTACCATGCAACTCCATCAATGCAAGTTGTTCCCATGCTAAGCATAACCATAAGACAACTGAAAATTGTATTCTCTTTTAAAATCAAGTATAATATCCTTAGGCTTTTTACTTGGACAATCGTGGATCTCGTCAATAATCATCGATTTAACAAACAAACTAGATATATGTGGATTATTCACAGGTCTAAGGCCGGCCCCACAAGAATGATCAAGAACCAAATTTCTCATAAAGAACCTTTTCAATTCTCCAGAATCACAGGAACCATGGACTTTGAAAAGACAACCATCTTTATATGAAGAGCAAATCACATTAACTCTTGTAGCACAATTCTTTAGAAATACTAATTCATGCCCCTTTTGAAGTTGATATGCCATCAAAAACTCTCTAAATGTTCAGCTCCTCCAAAACAAAAACCAACAAAATCGGAAATGCTTAATGTCGACCCTCTCCTCAACATATCTTTTAAATAACTTTTACCATTAACAACAACATTTGAACAGACAGATACAGTAGAAGATGCAGAAGCACGAACATAAGATGAACTTGAAATAGGAGCACCATCAACAACTTCCAATTCAGAACCCTTAACCTTAACAGTAAAACCAAAGAAAGAACTTGGCTTGTATAACTGAAACAAATTATGCTTTGAATATCAGAATCAATGTCAACCATAATAACTTTGTCCTCAAGTGCATAAGAAATATGAATAAAAGAAGGAGTTAATTGAGACCAATATCGACACATCTCATTCTTCAAATCATACAAATAGCAATCGACAAATAATCGAGTGCTAAAAGTGTTATTATTAAACACAAACAAACAAAGAAGGCCGTTATCCCCACTACCAAAAAAAATAAAAAATAAACATTAGTAAAAATATGTTCAATTTAGAACAGTAATTATTCAATTTAACAAAACTGATACCTACCGTAGACAAAACTGATACATAGGTACTGATAATAAAAAAATGATACTAAGAAAAAATAAAAATGATACCCAGAAAATGAACCTAATATACGATAGTTTCCACTCTATCACAACTTTATATACAACCCAAGCAACGATACTTTTCCAATCATCCCAACATTAATGCAAGAAAATGCAAGATAAATTAAATGAAAAGCTAATTAGAATACAACACTGCATAAAGAAACGAATATAATAATAAAAAATTGCTGCTACTTCCACAATTTTCCATCGACGAACGAACAAACAATGAGAACAACAAAATTGCATATCATTCGTAAAAATGAACACAATTAGAAATCACGGATATTTTTTTTTAACTCGAATAGAAAAATAACAAAAAACAGAACAATATAAACATGCCTAAGAAAAACGAGATCACAATACAAATATGAAAAGAACGAGATGAACAAACGCATGTAAGAAAAATTTGATCGATGAAGTACAATTTTCAGAAGGGCGAAATTGAAATAAATGAATGAAGTTGATCGATATTTTAATTGCGAGAAAGATATTTGATCGCGACTGGAAATTTTGATCGAAAGAAAGAAGAAGAATAAGCACGCGAAATTGGGCTGGAAGGGAAAAACGATAATTTGTCCTTTGGAGAAAAACATTAGCGGGCCGTCCTACATCCAAAAAAGCCCTAAAACGTGTCCTTGAGGAAAATTTCTTATTTCTTATTTCTGTAATAAAATTTTCATCTACCAACATTTTAAATAAATAAACATATGATTTTTTGTTTTAGTAAAGAAACATATATTATTCTTTTTTTGACATTTATTATTCCAATCAATTGGAATTTACATTCATACGGTCATTTATTTTCTTCCTTATTAAACTTTACAATATTTTCAATTTTAAGCTCTACAATTACGTTCCTAATTAGCTTTACCATTACAATTGATTGAAATAACATTAACAATTGTCAATTTCATTCAATCAATATCAACAATCACATTCATACTTTATTATCAACCAACAAATATTATAATTACTCACCTATCATTGATTTTATCAAATTACAGTTTATTACGTATTATTTCATCAATTAATATAACTTTGAATTTATTTCCTAATTTACTATTTACAATCAATTATAACATTACAATTTTTTCAATTAATTGGGATTGCACTAAATTAGTTATTTATTAACTTGCATTAACATTATTACTTTTCATCCCCATTACTAATTCATAAAAAAATTTCTTTCAGATTTAATTACCAAAATCTTATTAAATTAACAAATTTAAACATCGGAAATTACGGATCGTTACACTCTAACCCACTCAAAACTTTTCGTCCCCGAAAAGGAAAAAGGAGAGAAAGAAGGAATCGATATATCTTATTCAAAAATATTGAATTTATTAACAAATAAATTTACACTGTACTTGTGTTATTCTTAAAAAATATCTTTCACAACATTTACAGTTTTTTATATATTTTTCTTTTCATTCATACAAGTATTATTTCTTTAACTTACACTTATCTCTTACAAAATTTTATTCCCATCCATTCATTCATTTGTTAATTTCATTTGTTTACATTCATTTGTTTACAGTATTCATGTTCAATTCAATTACTTAGCATATCAATTCATTAACTTAAGTTTATAATTACTTTCTTACAAAACCTACTTAATTCAGTGTAATGTTCCTTTTATTGATTACTTTAATTGTAATTTGCTTCAAACATTAACCTAAGTTTAGAATCATTTATTTATAATGCTCACTTTCTATTACATTTAATTAGTAACATTTTAATTATAACTTAAGTTTATAACTACTATAACATCAAATTCTTATATATTAAAGAATTTCATTGAATACTTTCATTACTTTAAGTTTTACTTGCAAAATTTTCCATTACATTTTCTTATTAAACATTTCAACTTTATATATTTCGGTTAGTTATATATATGCTTTTTTTAAAGAATGCAATAGAAATTTATTCAAGTTTATCTCATTTCTTTTAAATTAATTTAATATTCAAAAAATATATCTTTTGTTTTATAGGTTACAAATTTCAACTTTCTTGAAATTTCATTTATAACCTAGCATTTAATATCTTATTTTAATTCGAGGTTTCAATTATTAATTAGTTACATTCCATTTCACTAAAATAATTGAAACTATTAATTAACGGAAACTTAAGAACTAAATACCGGGTTAAATTTCAAATCATTTAAAAATAATAGATAGATGTATGCAGTTAAAAAATATATATCCAATTATATTTAAACAATTTCAAATTTATATTTGTTTACCAAAATAAATCTGTAGTAAAACTACTACAGTGGCCTTTCCACTTAGAAACTCGAAAATGAACGTCGATGATGCATGCACTCGTCACCGAAATTATTTTCCAGCAACATAGAGAGGAGTATAGAACTTATTTCTTTCCCAAATTTCTTTAAAACAATTCTTTCAAATCATATTGAAATATTTATAACAGTAAATACTTTTAATAATATTGTTCCTATATTCCACAATCATTCGAAAGAAATTTTCAAAACCCCAGAACTTAAGTTCTAAATTTCCAGTTTATTCTCGTTTATTTTACTTTTCAAATCTTAATTCCAACCTATATTCAACAATTCACTACCTAACAACAATTATATTACAACAAAATATATATCATTTAAAAAAAATTATTTTATATATAGAAAATATAATAGGAAAATTTATTTCATTCACCTATATTCAAAACAAATATTGTGTCGGTCTGTCCTATTAAATGTTTAGACATCTCTATTGATGTCATAGCGTCCTATGCACCAACCAGAATTTATGAATACAAAAAGGAACAAATTGACACAATATAAAACCTTTTTATAACACTAACAAATACGCTCTGCTATATATATACACTCAACGACTCATCATAGGGTATTACTACCCTATTGATAAAGAGTCAGACCCCACAAAGCTAAGGTTTATCGCTAAACCAAAGATCTGATACCAAATATAACATCCCGCCTTTCTGTACGTTTTAAATCGACGATAAACCACACACCTTAGACTTAAACCATACAAAAGGTCGAATTGTTATTGCGGTGAATAAGAAAAGGGAGAAAGAAATTAAACAAAACAGAATCTCACAGCGGAATGACAAAATATAATAATCAAATAACAGTTTATGAAGATGTTTTACAAAACATTTGATTATACTTATACAACACATGTCAGAGTTACACATACCAGAGAATAATAAATAATGATGCAGCGGAACAGTATGAATGTAGTGGAATAATATAATAAATAATAGTAATATAGTCTTCGTCTTCGTCCTCCAGAAATAAAGTCTTCGAATCGTGAAATACTCAAACTGACCCGAGCGAATTGAAAAGACAAAACACTCAAGTCAAAACTAAAAGATCTTATGTAACTTAGATCAACGGTAAAAATATGAGTGGAACGGTGTCAGAGATGTTTACTAGATTTGACATCTCCTATCCAGTGTATAATGTAAGTGCGGTAACTTAAGAAATGCTCGGGATTTCTCCTAAGGATCCGGTAGACTATACAGTATGTAGTAATATTTTGCTATTATAATAGTATCTATAGTAAAATAAACTTAATTTTAAATAGCGTTAAGGAGTGACCCAATATTCCCCTTAACACGTAATAGTGCCAATAGTCTATACAGTACCATAATACCTTATGATCGGGAGGCTACCGAGGATACTCCATAGGTACGACACAAATCAAACCCGTACAAGGCGCGCTAAGGTAGGTGACATGGAACACAAGGCAATGCCAGAGTAGATATACCAATCACGCATCCGGGCTGGTGGTAACGTGTAGCAGCTACTACCGTCCACCTCGAGCCACACCCCTAATATCAAAAATCAAAATTGAACACCGAAGCAATCCAAAAGTCATGGTATAATATTGAAGGAGTGTGTCCGATAGGGCTACCTCCTTGGCCCGAGAATCGCTTCTGTTTTAGCCACCTTATGCCAACTCATTGGAGTTGGGTCCACGTATATACCTCAAAGGAACGCCGCCGCCAACCTACTTCAATCTAGAATCTCCACTGCGTACACAGTTGTTAAAGTGGTTTTCGGAGTTAGCAGAGTGTATGACAACTTCCGATCACTGTCTCTTTAACAGCCAAACGTTGTTATAACACTGCGGTCATTTTCAATATAGTATATACTTCAAACCAAGTATCATTGCCCTTTCAAAACCCAAATCAACACGATATCATTTTATTTCAAATATATCCTTTCTAAAACCATAACACTTTCAAAATTATAATATTTCGAAACCAGTGCTTGAAATATAACCTTTCAAAACATAATACTTTGAATTTCATAGCTCCTAAACCATAACTTCCACCACTTAACGGTTTGGATATTCAAACAGTATATAAAATAAAATAGTTTGAATTTAAAATTATTTTATAAAGTAAAATAATTTTCTCGATTTCATAATTTTATTCACTTTAAATTAAATCTCAATTCATACTTTCAACTCACTTTCAGTTTTCAATAAACCATTTCAATTTATATCGATTTCAAATATAGATTCGAACCTCCAAATAAACCATTTCAATAGATTTCAAAGCTTTCAATATTCAACACTTCAAAACTAAATTTGTAAACTCTCTCTCTTTCTCTCTCTCTCTCTCTCTCTATATATATATATAAATATATATATCAAATTCAGTTTATTATTATTTAGTTTTTAAATATTTACTTAGTAATTTCAACATCATTCAAATAAACTCCAATTTCAAGTAACTAAATATTTCCCTTCATTTATATAACCTTAAACAAAAAATCAAGTTAAAAATCATATTTTTTAAAATCTCAAATTCAATGAGTCCCAAATCGATTTTTATTAAATAAATTTCTCAATTAAATACAATTTCAAATCAATTTCCAATTTATCTTTCAACCTTAATTCATTGATATCATTATAAATTCTACATTAAAATACAATTTAAGTAAATACTTAACCATATTATGTTTTACATAAAATCAAACTTTATTATTAACTTATTTATATCAACAAATTTATGCATTGCTCAAGTCAAGAATTTGACTATATACATAAATAGCATTTATGTAATATTTAAAATCAATATTTATATAAAACCATGTATTTCTTTCCAAAAACCATAGAAACCAATTTCAAATTATTTTTATATATATAGACCACGGTGTCTGTATATAATTTCTATCTTATGATCAAGTAATACAAATATTTATCATTTCAATCAATAATTTAAAACATAAATACGGTTATATATCATTTCAAACCGTAATCCCAAAAAAAATCCATAACAACTTGCAATTGATAACAATATAAAATACAACATCCATTAATCCAATATCAATCATCAAACATTTATCACAATCATCATCTAATTCAATCAATAACATCAATATAGAACAAATAATAAATAACAGGTATTACTGGCAGTTTATATTCATTAATAAATTAAATAACTATTTTATTCAAATAAATTCAAATAGACTGAGAAGATGATTCAATATACGCCAAACAGTCATAAATAAATTTCTAATCATATCATAAATTAGTTTAACAAACATAAGAAATTTTAGAAGTTGTGAGTGGGTTAAAACACTCACCTTTATAGAAATTTGAAAATAACAGACTTCTAATCAATAGCTCTGCTCTATGTTTCCTAAACCTCCTTCTTGATTGCTAGTTTTGTTCCGTAATTTGTCTTTTATTTTAATTTACTTTAATTTTACTCCTTAATATATTAATGTATATATGTATGTATGTGTGATATCCTGGAATTTTTGGCAATATCAATTTAATAATCTGCATTAAAATTAAATTAGTTTGATAACATTGATTAATAAAATATGAATTGGTTTAATAATCTAATTAAATAAATATTTAATTAGTGATTTAATTTTTTAAAAAGATAAATAAATGTTTCTATTTATAATGTATATATATTTGTATATATTATAGATAATCTTTGATTTGGAATTTAATAAATAAATAAAGTCTTGTTCTCAAATTCTAATAATATATTTAATAATTTGGAAATTATGATTTAAATTAATATTAAGCTTTTCAAAGTTATTTAATTAATAACTATATGGTTTGTAAATACTTCACATAAATGTTAAATTGCTAAAGATTATATCTTAGCTTAATTTTTAAATTTAAATAAAAAGTTTGATTCATTTCTTTTAAATATTACTTGATATATATATGATTTGAAATAGAAGTTTAAAATACAATATAGCATATGGCCTTAATTCTTTTAATAATAGAAGTGATTTACAATCTCTTTTATAAATCATTTAAAAAATTTAAATTTGTTATTTTCAAATGATAATTATAATACTTAGCTTTTATAAACATAAATAGATTTTATAGAAATAGGACTGTTATTTTTAAATTTAATAAGTAGTTATATATGTATAGATATAACTTGATTCTTAAATTTTACTTTTTTTATAACCTAACTTGAATTTGAATTTAAAGTTTGGAAATTCAATGTATAGGTTTTATATTTGTTTGGATTTTAAAATATTTGTATAAACTTTTATTTATAAATATAATTGATTTTTATTTCTTTTAAAATTATTTATACATATATAAATACTAAATAACTAATTCATTAAGCGTGATTTTGTATTAATCTTTCATTAACATTTAAAATATAACTAACTAAATTATGAGACATGTGTTAATATATTAAGTTATCTAATAACATGTGTTAAGTAATGAACATAGATATATGACAAGTGTTAAACTTTAAAACAAGTGGCACTTGTAAATTTGATTTTTCTTTTAGTTTTGATAAATCAAATTTCAGCCATGTACATTGTTTTTTTCATTCATCATTTTCCTTTCTTTTTTTTTTACTCAACTAAGAAGGAAATTTAAACTATCTCTCAAAACAAAATCTGCCTCAAAACAGAAATTATCAAGCAATAACCTGCAAAGCAATATCAAGATTAAAAGCCTACAAACTTCTTCATTTTCAAAATCCTGTCAACATTTTTTTTCAAATCTGAAATTCACTCCTCAGATTTTCAAAATACAACCTGGAAAGCATTTTTTAAAACCAGTAATCTCATCAATTAAGCAACCTGGAATCAATTCTTGCGAAATCAGATGTCTGCATTTTTCAAAACTAAAGAACTCAAGCCTGCATGCATGAAGTTTTAAACAGGGAGCAAAAGCATTTAAGTTTTAATCAAAGAAGCTTGGCCATTCCAGTTTCAAGATTTTATAAATGTGCTCTGTTCTTCAATTACTTTCAGGTGAGTAACATTTTTTTTAAAACAACTTAAGTTTAACATGGTTGCATGATTGATTTCTGGGATGATTATGACTTATGTTGAGAAAGTTTCTCTCTCTCTTTGTGTGTGTGTGTATGTGTATATATGAATTATCTGTAGATATTTGGATGATATGTGTGCATGTCTGCTAATGTCTTTGACCCCTCTATTTCTAGTTTAAGCTAAGTTTTTTCCATTTAAATCCCCTATCTCTAGATCCAGACATTATCATGATTTAAGTTACAAACGAAAATGGCTTGTTTGATCATAAATTTAAGCTTAAAAATTTAATTAAGTTAAAATAAATTTAAACTTGCTCTGGAAACCAAAATGGAAAGGAAGACAAGAGTTTTGTCTAAAATTCAAATCCTCTAATTCATTAAATTAGGTTTGAAATCTGAAACCTTATAGGAAAACATGATTTTTAAAACAGAAAACATAATTTTTAGCATTGAATCATGGGAGCAGTCCATGTTGATCTGGAAATGGTGTTTGGGGTGTTTTCTGGCAAACGAGGCGATCTTGATGGTCAGGGTTCATACTGGAGGAAGAAGAGTGATCTGGAACTTTGACAAAAATGTCAGGTGGTGGATCAAGACGATGTGTTGGCGGCAGGTGGTCATTTTTGCCTGTAACCCTAGTTTTTGGGGTTGGTTTTTAGCGTATTTTTTCATCATCTCTGGTGCATCGAGCTCCACCAGAGTTTGGGAATTGATTGAGGGGTTGGAAGAGAAGACGTGGCCGGAGGCATTGCCGCTCTGATGATCGGAGTTTGGTAGACGTAGATGTTCCAGGTTGGAGGTAGGTTCCAGTTTGGGTTCTTATGCTCGATTTTGATTTTGAGTAGATGGTGAAGTTCTGATGGTCAAGTTCGAAGTTGATCGTGGATGTGTGGGAAACGTAGGCGATGGTCGGAGCCTCGCCGTGGATGGTGCAGGTGCACGGTGCATAGATGTGTATCTGCTGATGCCTGGGTTGAAGGGGAGAGTGGTACTCGTGTATTACTCGAGTAATTTGAATGTTTTGCTTGAAGTGGAGTGGGTTTTGATTCGAAGTTATGGAATCTGTTTCGAGTCATTTGCCTGTTACAGGTTTAAACCTATCTGTAACGACCCGTTGAATTTGATAATGTTAAATGAATTAAATTAATATGTTCTAATCTAATTTAGAATAAAATAAAGGTCTTAAGATTTTTTTTGAGAAAATGTAGTAATTTGTTATAGTAATTGGAATTTAATGTAACAATTTAATAGTTACATGGAAATAGATTTGAACTATGTAAATTTGCACTCCTTGTTATAAGTTAAATATAAGAAACCAATATAAATGTGAATCAGTGAATATTAATAAAAATATTTACTAGAATGGAATTATTTAATATAAAATAAATAGTGGAGATTGTACATTTGGTTGTAATAATAAATAGTGACTAAATAAAAGTGTCCGTTGGAATAAATCAATGCAATAAGTGTGATAAGTAATTTTATTGAATGTTGTCTCTAATAAATGTACTTGATTTGGTAATTTAGATATTTATACGTAAAGTATATATAAAGAAATATTCCAATAGAATTAATTGGAAATCTAATATTAAATATAATGTTGGTAGCAATTGAAATTTACTGTTTTGCAAAATAAATGAGAAATCAAGTCAAATGTGAATTATACCGTAAAGGATCAATTCATTTAAACAGTAGGATTGTAAATAAATAAACATTCTACTTAGGTTTCAATTGGATAACTTATGTAGTTTAATGGAGAATAAATTGCAATTAATTGCCATAAATTAGTGATGATAGGATAGTTTGATTTGGCTTTTAAGAAGCAAAGAAAAAGAAAGCCAAGATTTATGAATTCATTTGTAATGTGAAATGCAAATCTTGTGGATTGTTTTTTTTTACAGGTGGAATTAATATTTAACCATTACGTTAGTGGAGTCTGATAAGTTAAGGAAGATAATCAATGGTAATTTACCTAATTCAAAGGATATATTAATATAAATATGAGTAAAATGAGGTTAGACCAAGGATATAATATTAATTGATTTTTAAGGCTTAATTAATACGTGAAATAGACAAGATTCCACATTCAAACATTTATACAAAGCTAAGTTGTAAATAGAAGTACCAATGTAATATAATGTAAATAGATGGGAATCAACATTTATTTATTTATTTAATGGAATTTAATTTCTATAGTATGATAATCGCAATTAAATGAAATTGAAATAGCTAATTTATATGTTAGTTGAAATTTAGCTGGAATATGAGGATTTTTAATGAAATAGTGAAATCAAATGGAAATAAGGTTTCAATTATACATTGGAATTTATATTCACCATAAAAGGTTAGTTGAAAACCAAAGGAGTTAATAAAGGAATCAAGCTTTATCTATTAATTTGGATTTAAGATATGGTAAATTGGATTTATTGCAATAATTAATTCTATAAGATGAGTTTAATACTTATTCTAATTATAATTGGACCAAATTGTTGATATAGATTTTTAGAAAGCAGAATCTATAAATTTATTTGAGTATCAAATTCAATAATTGCGCTTATTGCATAAATAAAGGGAATTTAACGTTAAATATTACGTTACTGAAATTTAAAATAGACTTTAAGAATAATAATGTGAATCATGAACCAAAGTATGTGACATCCCTATTTTGGATAAAAGATAAGTATACAAGGATTACAAATGTAATAAATAGGTTTTGAGGAATTTATTTATAATTCCTTAATATAAGGAAGCGGAGGAATGTATACTGAAATTTGATAGACTTATCAACTCTAATTCACAGCCAAACTTGTTAAATCATTTAAATTTGATTTTTATTTACATAAGCAATAGAATTGGGACAATTTTAGAATATTCATATAGAATTGGATTTCTATAATTTATTTAATTTATTTAATGAATATTAAAAATAGCCATTTTGGCCACGGACTCGGATTTTGATGAAACCAGTTTCATCGGATCCGTATCGGTGAATTATTATAGGGTTTCAAGTTTCGTATCGATCGGACCTGTCGTTTGATCGTACGGACGCGAAACGCCTTGAAATCAATTTTATTAAAATCAATTTGAAATCAATTTGGAAATTTTGTTTTCAGCATAACTTCTTCATACGATCGAATTTGGTCGTGAAACTTTTTCCATCACATTCAGAATATTTTAAAATACCTATTTGGATATATGGGTTTAATAAATTTCGTTCCGGGGTCAGAACGGGCTTTTTGGGCCAACTTCCGTTTAGCACGTTCGTATTTCGTGCCCACCTAGCCTTCTTCTATTTGCCTATATATATGCTGTGATAAACCCTAGCCTCTCTTTTATTATCATTTGGCTGTACGTTCATGTTCTTCATCTCTTTCTCTTCCTCAATGGTTGAAAAACCTAGATCTACTTCAATCCAAATTTCAATGAAAATTCAAACTCTCCAGAAAAATTCCACAAAAATATATGTCAATGTTCTCGAAACACGTAATCTCATGGTGAAATTCGTTTTTCAAATGGAGTTATCCTTTACCCAGAATAAATTCAAACAGTTTGTGGCCATTCATCAGCGCCGTAACAAACTTCGTCTGATCGTCAAACGGTTTCTGGGTATTGGAGAGAGGACGATGGGGAGCGCATCTATGTGGTGTGGTTGGCGTTTTGATGGTCGGATTGCTTGCTACAATTCGATTAGGGTTATACAGGGGCGGCGGCCATGTAGGAGTTTGGGCGACCGGAGATCACTGGTAGGGGCGTCTCGGCATGAGGAGCACTATGGTGGTGGCGGCGCGGTGTATGGAGGCCGGTGGTGGAAGAAATTGGTGGTCAAAGGCACGGTCAAGGGTTTGTTGCGTTCACTGGTTCGTTTGGAGTCTCGGTTACGTGATGAAGGGGTGAGCGTTCTTTCACGTGCCTGGGGAGTTTGCTTGGTGACGTGTCTAATAATGTAAATGTGTTCTCTTTTGCTATTTTATTTTTTTTTGAAATTCAATCGCCATTTTTCACAATATCTTTTGCGTACGATATCCGATTGACGAGCGGTTTTTTTTGTTAGGATCGTAATTAAATTTCGGATTTGATGACGCTGGTTTGGACGAATTCCGAGAAGGGCGAATTTTTGGATTTAAATCAAATTTAAATTCGATTTAAATTCAAAAGGTGAGTGTTTAAACTCACTCACAACTACTAGAAGCTTTTATGTTTGTTAAGTTAATTTTAGAAATGAATAGAAATTTATTTATGAGTATTTGGCATGTTTATTTCGCTCATATTTGTTGAATTGCATTTATTAAATTTAACTGTTAATTTAATTTATTTATTGCGTATTAATTGATAGTTAGAATTCATTTGTTTGCCTATAAACTGCTAGTTAACAGTTATATAGATTATTACTGAATATAAACTGTTAGATTAATAGTTGTTAAATTTAATCTGAATAAAATTGCCAGTTATTACCTGTTATATATTATCAAATATAAATTGTTATTGATTGATATTGCTTGATGATTGTGATTGGATGATGGGTGATGTTGATGGATGTTTTATTGTATATCATTAAATTGCAAATTATCATGCATATTTCCTTTCATTCGGGATTGTGGTTTGAAATGATATACAACCGCAAAATTTTATATCTTTTAAATTGCGGATTGAAATGATAAATATCCGTATCACTTGACCATAGGATAGAAAATTATATACAGGCACCGCGGTATATATATATAACTATTTAAATGTGATTTCTATGGTTTGGATGGAATACGGTTTATAATAATCTTAAATTTTATATTGTAGAAATATTATTCTTCCATATATATACATATGAAGTTGAAAATTTTGAAATTAAAAGGTGTATAAATCTCTTTATTAAAAATGGAAAAATTTAAGAAAATGGAGTTTGATAATTTATATCATATGTTTAAATGTTAAGTTTGGAAATTTTAAGATATGATATTTATAATTGGATTTTTTCCAAGATAAATTGAAATGAATATTCTAGTATAATTTGAAGAAAAAAAAATATTGGAGTTCTTATTTATTTATGGAGTTTATGTGAATATTCAAGACTAAATAATAGAACATTTAATTTGGTTGAAGGAATAAATTCCAACTTTAGTTTTGAAATATTAATACTCCATATGGATATATATATATATATATATATATATATATATATATATATATATATATATATAAATTGAAGTGGTTTTGGAACTTGAGAGAGATAATACAAATTTTGGTTTAGACTTTAATAAAGAAATGTATTTGTAAAGCCATGAGAACTATTTTCTTTACAAAGTAACATTTAAGTTAAACCTTTTAATTCATATACCGTTGAATATCCAAACCATTCAAGTTTTAGAAGTTATGGTTTTAAATTATAATTTTCAAAATACTATGCTTTGAAAATATTTGATTTTCAGACGTTATGAAGTTAAAGCATTTTGATTTTGGAAAAGAATTATATTTGGGATAAGTGATAAAATATGGTTTTGGGTTTTGAAATGATATCGTATTCATGGTTATGAAATGGAATGTTTATTCTGATTTTTAAAGTATAAGCTATTTTTAAATGACCGCGGTGTTATAATAACGATGGGTTGGCAAAGAGACCGGGATCGGATATCTGACATACTCTCTGTCGATACCGAAAACCACTTTGACTAATCGTGTACGCGGTGGAGATTCCAGAATGAAGTAGGTGGTGGCGACGTTTCCTGTAAGGTAAATACGTGGACCCAACTCCCGTGAGTTGGCATAAGGTGGCTAAAACAGGAGCTATTCCCAGGCCAATGAGGTCATTCCTCTGATCGGACACTCCTCTTCGATATTATACTATGACTTTGGATTGATTCAGTGGCCACTTTTATTTGATTTTGGGGAGTTTGTTCGAGGTGGGCGGTAACTGCGGCTACGCGTTTCCATCAGCCTGGGTACGCAATTGGTATATCTACCCTGGCATTGCCTTGTTATGCCGTGTCACATACCATACCGAGCCTTTACTACGAGTTATGTTTTGTACCATACCTATGGAGTGCCCTCTGACGACGCCCAGTACGGGGGAGATTACGGTACTGTATAGACTATGGGAATATATAAATGTGTTAAGGTGGAAAATGTAAAGCCTTAACGCTATTTAAAAGTAAGTTTATTTTATAAATAGACACTATTATAATAGCGCAATATACTACATAGTAAATAGTTTAACGGATCCTTAGGAGATGTAAATCCCGAACATCTCTTGAGTTACTGTACTCATATTTATTTCTGTAAATTTAACTCACATAAGATCTTTTAGTCTGACTCGAGTGTTTTTGTCTTTTCAAATTCGCTCGGGTCAGTACGAGCGTTTCAAGATCGAAGACTTTAGCTTTGAAGGACGAAGACGAAGGAGTCGTATTATTATTATCTATAGTATTGCACCACACTCATACTGTTCCGCTGCATTGATTGTATTGGTATGTGTAACTCTGATATTTATTGTGTAAAGAATAACAAGTGTTTGTAAACCATTTATGAACTGTATATTTATTATTATATTTTATCCTTCCGCTGTGAGATTCTGTTTTGTTTTTATTTCTTCTCTGTTTTTCTTATTTACCCCATAACAATCCGCCCTTGCGTATGCTTTGAATTGGCACGTGTGTCGGTTTAAAGTGTGCGAAAAGGCGGGATGTTACACTATCAGTGTTTAGAGTTTTAAAATTTAAACTAAATTTCAAAATGAAAAGCAAGTTATAATCAATGTTTGAAGCAGATTTAAAGTATGGATTCAAAAATGAATTTGAATCCTAGTTTTAAAATAAATAAGTTCTATAAAAATGGAATGTTTTTGACAACTAAAAATTTGATAAAGTATTTTATAAAATGGTTTTAAAATCTGAAAATAAAGATTTAAAACAGGATTTTAAATATAAGTTTAAAATCTAGATTTAAAAATGAATTTGAACCCTAGTTTGAAATAAAATAAAGTTTTTGAATTTAAAATGTTTTAAAAAAACTTTGAATATTTAAAGTATATTTTAATATGATTTAAATTAAATATAGGTTTAAAACTATTTTAAATTTTCCTTAGGAAGATAAGTATTTCTTTAACATGTAATTTAAAAGGTTTTTGAACTGTTAAACTTTGTTAAAGTTCAAATTGTTTTCATTTTAAATGTTAAATTTAAAATGGAATTTAATAGTAAATTTAAAAGCAAATTGTTTTTAAATTACTTTGTTATGATAATTTAATCATTAATAAGATTAAGGTTTATCTTAAAGTTAATTAGGACTTAATGATTATAATTCATTAAATTATTAAGGAAATTAAGATGGATAATTAATTACTTTAAGTAATTAATGATTTGGGTTAATTAATTTAGTAATTAAGGGTTTAATTTAATTAATTAATGGATTAAGTAAGTTAATTAAGATTAATTAAATTATAATTAAGAAAACATTAATTAGATAAGATTTGATTTTAAATTAATGATTTGAAATTTATTTATCAAGTAATTAAAAATTAATTAAGCTATAGATTAACATTTAATTAATTAAATAATTAGATATTAGTTAATGGGTTTTATAGATAATTTAATTTGTAATTAATAATGATTAATCTCAGTTAATTACTTTAGAGAAGTAATTAAAGATTTGTTAATAGTTAATGAAGGTCATTAACTTAGGATTATTTAATAATTAATTAATGTGATTAATTTTTAATAACTAATTAGATTAATTAATTTAAAGATAATCATCTGAGAGTTGTTTAAATGTAATTACTTAATGGAAGTAATTAAGAAATTAATTAATAATTGTAACTAATTAAGTTGATTTTGATTAGTCTAAGTTAATTAATTAAGTTTAATTAATTTAAGATAATCACTAGATAATTTAAGGAGAAATTACTCAATGTAATTAATAAAGAGTAATTACTTAGTGAAGTAATTAAGAAGATAATTACGGGATGTAATTAAATTGAAGGATAATTAGGTAATGCGAAAGATTTAGAGATTAATTACTTTGTGTATTAATATAAAGAATAATTACTTAGAGGAAGTAATCAATAATTAATTACTTACTGTAATTAACTAAGAATTGATTAATAAAGTTATTTGAAGATAATTAAGAGATGTAATTAATAAAGGGTAATTAATTATTTAATGAGATTAATCTAGGTTAATTAATAAATATAATTAACTAAAGATTAATTATTAAAGATAATAAATTAAGGAGAAATAAATTTATTTAAAAGTAATTAATGATAGTTAATTGCTGAATGTGATTAATCAAGAGTGATTAATCAATATGGTTTTATTGATGATTAATTACTTAATGTAATTAATTTAAATAGGGTAATTATGAATAAAAATAATTAGGGATCATTAATTAATATAATTAATGATGTAATTATGGATTGATTTATTAAGATTATTTAATCAATAATAAGTGATCAATGAAGGAATTAATTAATGTAATTAATTAAGGATTAATGTAATTAATTATATTTAATTAATTAATGAAGTAATTATAGGTTAATTACGAATTTGGTTTAGGATAATTAATTTATTAAATTAATTGAAGGCTAATTACTTGAATGTAATTAACGAATAATTAATCAAGGGTGATTAATTAAGGTGATTTTTTAGAGGGTAATTAATTAATTGATTGGTAATTAATTAATGGATATGTAAGCAAGATTTATATTGATGAAGTAATTAATTTAATTTACTTTAAATTAATAGAGATGAAGTAATTAATTTAATTCATTTTAAATTAATTATAGAATGGGGATTAATAAATCATTGCTTATGAATGCTGATTGATATTGATTTCCTTGAATGTTTTGAGATCTCAGATATGAGATAAGTGATGCTGTGTGATATGGATGCTTTGGTTGCATTGAGTTGATAATATGAATTATCTGTTTGTAATGATAATATGGATTATCTGTTTATGATGATAATGTTGATTATCTATTGTGATATGTGAATTATCTATCTGTGTGTATATAGATAATAGAATTGAATTGTTTTTAATCTTAAAACAACTTGGACCTAAAAGATGGCGTTTTGGATTTCGATGAGACCGGGATCGGGTTTCCATATTTGGATATCGGAAAACCACATCGATCCAAATTAACGATAGGTCGTGAATCTCAAGTGAAGATGAAGATTCAGAGTGCAAGGGTTATCGTCGTTAACCCTAAGGGTGATTCCAAAATGAGTGTAACGAGATAATGCCTTCGGTTTCGTTCGAACCCGGAACGAACTTGTATGGATTGAATGCTTTCAGAACATCGTCAGATGGACGATGGGCATTCTAAGATATTTGTGTTCTATAAAGGTAATCGTAGCCTCTTGCCTCATCAACCGGAAATGGCTAAAACATGGGAGGTGCAGCAAGCCTAAGTGGGTCATGCCCAAGTAGGACGAGATTTGCCCCTGTCTAGAGGTCCCTTTATATTCGGCTGTGTGGGCAGTTGGTTGCAAACAACTGCAGGGTTGTCTTGTTCAGAACTGTTCAGGAAGGAATGGTTCCGGCTTTATGTTGCAGGAGATTGGGAGTAATTCTCGGTACGGTGATCTAGGCCATGTACTGTGACGGGCGGTACCCCAGTAGCCCTGCCATTGTATGGAATCCAATCTCCAATAAGTGTCGTACGTTTTGATTGTGCCCAACTATGTTGGAACGTGAGATGTAAGCATTCCAGCTATTTCTGTATTTTACTTGAAAACCCTAGACACTATTATAATATCATCAGATTTCCTATCAAATGTTTTGGTTGGCGTAAGGTAAAACTTTTCCATGATTATGTGTGGGAAGTCTTACGTGATACCTTTGTTTTCAAAGGATTTTTAAAGTTAAGCAACCTTAACTTGTTACTCGCACCAGACCCATGTCTGACCCGGAATTTATCTTCTGTTTTTCTTAAACTCTTGGGTACTCTAATTTTATGAGTAGCCAAGGGATTCAGGTTAGCTTTGACGAATTATGGAGGAGTAATGGAGCAGGAGGCTTCGGTGTTAGATACATAATTTCCGCCGTGTGTTCTCTGTGTTGTGTTTATTGTGTTGTATAACTAGACAAGTTTTTATAACTGTCTAGTATGTGTTGTGTAAGTTGTGTAACTCTGATTGGTTTTGCATATTGTGTAATACTTATGTTATTAATATAATTTATTCGTTCCGATGTTGAGATTCTGGTGTTGTTTCTTCTTTCTCTTCTCTTTTTGCTCTTTTCTATCCCTTTCTTTCTTTTAGACGATGCGACTTTCTATGGAGAGAAAGTCGGGTCGTCACAGTTGGTATCAGAGTGTTAGGTTGAGTGAATACCTAGGCTTTGGAGTGTTTTCTTTCTTGAGAGAGCGTATTTGTAATTTTGATATATATATATATATATATATATATATATATATATATATATACACACCTATTTGTTGGGTTACCTGTTTGGGTTTTTCCAATATAAGTTATAAGGTAGATGAGGTCATGGTGTGTATAACGCGACTACCATTGGTTAGAGTTTGAATGTTTGAGGTTGGAAGTGTAACTGTCGAGACTGTAGACCTAATACCGTCTTGAGTAAGCTTTGCAGTGGTGTAAGGATTTCATCGATCTCTTAAGGTAAACTGTAAAGATTTGGAGTTCATCTTTGAAGTTGGATGAGTAGAGTTTGGATATGTCGGTTAGGCAGAAGCGAGCGATGGTATCTTGATACCTCAGGAAGTAGTAGATGCGTGATGAGATGCAGTGACTATGGATGTTTCCGAAGATATTTCTTTGGAACAAGTTTAAGGAAGTAGGTCTGCTTCGGTGTTGTGGCTGAGTTCAGCATGGTGTTTCTGTTTGGTTTGAAGTCCGAGTTTCTCAAAGAGCTTTGGATTAGGAATTCTTTGGTATCTGTGTCAGCATTACAACTCGGAGTGTTCTATGGGTCGGAAAAAGGTCTTCTGGCTTAGCCTTGTTTGAGAGATGGAGTTCAGAAGCAGCTAAGTAGATCCTTTTCTTCGATGGATTGGTTAGATAAGTGTAAGCTGTTCTGTTTGGTAAAAGGAGAACAATTTTTTTCCTTGGATTTGGTCTGGATTGATTGCAAAAGTGACTTGCGATTGTTTGAGTGTTCTCTTGGGTTATCAGAGTTTTCCGGATGTCTTTAGGGAAGTCAAAGGTTTTTCCACATCTAGAGATTGAGTTTTCTTATCGACTAGAATTCCAGGAGTGCTACTGGTGGTTCAGTATAGTAAAAGAATGGTTCTTAGAGATAGAGTTTGATGAAGCAGCTCAGGATTTGATGGAGTTTCTGAGTTTTCTTTATGGATCCGATGAACCATATTTCTGGGATGTGCTGTCTAGTTTGTGCTCGTGTTCTTCGTCAGCATTCTTTTCTACTCCGGATCAGGATTGTGCAGTGGAAGCAGTTTGGGAATGCGTCTGCTTTTCTTTTCGGGTAGGAGAAGTTTGTTTTCTTCTGATGTTTGTGAGTAGAGTTTGTGTTCTTGATTTTGGTTGATTGTAAGAGGATCATTCTGTTGGATTGTTTTTGGTCTAGTTTGTTTCTTGAGACATCAGCGAGGATTGAGCTGATCAGAAAGGATGAAGGCAGCCCAGGATCGTCTGAAGAGTTTTGTGGATCAGAATCGGAGATCTGATTTTGGATAACTTTTCTCCAATTTAAGGGAGCTATAAGATTGGGTAAGGTTAGAAAGCTAGCTCCGAAGCGTTTTGGATCTCTACTATGTTCTATTTGGATAAATGTTTGGTCTTCTGGATTGAATTGCCAGTTTGGATAACTGGGATTCATTGTGTTTCACGTATCTCTGAGGGAGTACGTGTATGATTTATTTCTGGTTTTGGGAACGGCTGTTTTGGGAGATTTGGTTGTTAAGTCAGACTTGTCTGTAATCTGATATCATGTTCAGTTGTAGATCTAGATGAGTAGAAGCTCTATAGCTTAGTAGTATAGATCATTTGGATTCTGTAGAGCGAGTATCCCGGTATTTATACTTGGGAAACTCTAGATAATTCTATTCAGAATTTTTGACTGGATGGTTAAATTTGTTTGTTTGGGTGAATTGGTTTCTATGGTTGTTAGCATATGGTTGATAATATATGCTTGTGGTTTAAAATTAAATTTTTAATGAGATTATTAAATTACTTTTGTTTTAAATTTCGGGGGCGAAATTCTTTTAAGGGGGAAGGAATGTGATATCCCGGAATTTTTGGCAATATCAATTTAATAATCTACATTAAAATTAAATTGATTTGATAATATTGATTAATAAAATATGAATTGGTTTAATAATCTAATTAAATAAATATTTAATTAGTGATTTTATTTTATTAAAAAGCTAAATAAATGTTTCTATTTATAATGTGTGTATATATTTGTATATATTATAGATAATCTTTGATTTGGAATTTAATAAATAAATAAAGTCTTGTTTTCAAATTCTAATAATATATTTAATAATTTGGAAATTACGATTTAAATTAATATTAAGCTTTTCAAAGTTATTTAATTAATAACTATATGGTTTGTAAATACTTAAAATAAATGTTAAATTGCTTAAGATTGTATCTTAGCTTAATTTTTAAATTTAAATAAAAAGTTCGATTCATCTCTTTTAAATATTTCTTGATATATATGTGATTTGAAATAGAGGTTTAAAATACAATATAGCAAATGGCCTTGATTCATTTAATAATAGAAGTGATTTATAATCTCTTTTATAAATCATTTAAATTTTTTAAATTTATCATTTTCAAATGATAATTATAATACTTAGCTTTTATAAACATAAATAGATTTTGTAGAAATAGGAGTGTTATTTTTAAATTTAATAAGTAGTAATATATGTATAGATATAACTTGATTCTTAATTTTTTTTATAACCTAACTTGAATTTGAATTTAAGGTTTTGAAATTCAATGTATAGGTTTTATATTTGTTTGGATTTTAAAATATTTGTATAAACTTTTATTTATAAATATAATTGGTTTTTATTTCTTTTAAAATTATTTATACATATATAAATACTAATTAACTAATTCATTAAGCTTGATTTTGTATTAATCTTACATTAACATTTAAAATATTACTAATTTAATTATGAGACATGTGTTAATATATTAAGTTATCTAATAACATGTGTTAAGTGATGAACATAGATATATGACAAGTGTTAAACTTTAAAACAAGTGGCATTTGTAAATTTGATTTTTCTTTTATTTTTGATAAATCAAATTTCAGCCATGTACATTGTTTTTTTCATTCATCATTTTCCTTTCTATTTTTTTTAATCAACTAAGAAGGAAACTTAGACTATCTCTCAAAACAAAATCTGCCTCAAAACAGAAATTATCAAGCAATAACCTGTAAAGCAATATCAAGATTAAAAGCCTACAAACCTTCTTCATTTTCAAAATCCTGTCAACACTTTTTTTCAAATCTAAAATTCACTCCTTAGATAAAAATTGCAAATCAAGAGCCTGTAACAGATTTTCAAAATACAACCTGGAAATCATTTTTAAAACCTGTAATCTCATCAATTTTGCAACATTGAATCAATTCTTGCAAAATCAAATGTCTGCATTTTTCAAAACTAAAGAACTCAAGCCTGCATGCATGCAGTTTTAAACAGGGAGCAAAAGCATTTAAGTTTTAATCAAAGAAGATTGGCCATTCCAGTTTCAAGATTTTATAACTATGCTCTTTTTTTCAATTATTTTTAGGTGAGTAACATTTTTTTTAAATAACTTAAGTTTAACATGGTTGCATGATTGATTTCTGGGATGATTGTGTGTGTGTGTGTGAATTATCTGTAGATATTTGGATGATATGTGTGCATGTCTGCTAATGTCTTTGACCCCTTTGTTTCTAGTTTAAGCTAAGTTTTTACATTTAAATCCCCTATCTCTTGATCTAGACATTATCATGATTTAAGTTACAAACAAAAATGTCTTGTTTGATTCTAAATTTAAGCTTAAAAATTTAATTAAGTTAAAATAATTTAAACTTGTTTTGGAAACCAAAATGGAAAGGAAGACAAGAGTTTTGTTTAAAATTCAAATCCTCTAATTCATTAAATTAGGTTTGAAATCTGAAACCTTATAGGAAAACATGATTTTTAAAATAGAAAACATAATTTTTAGCATTGAATCATGGGAGCAGTTCATATTGATCTGGAAATGGTGTTTGGGGTGTTTTCTGGCAAACGAGGCGATCTGGATGGTCAGGGTTCATACTGGAGGAAGAAGAGTGATCTGGAACTTTGGCAAAAATGTCAGGTGGTGGATCAAGACGATGTGGCGGCGGCAGGAGGTTGTTTTTTGCCTGTAACCCTAGTTTTTGGGGTTGGTTTTTAGCGTATTCGTTCATCGTCTCTGGTGGATCGAGCTCCACCAGAGTTTGGGAATTGATTGAGGGGTTGGAAGAGAAGATGTGGCCGGAGGCATTGCCGCTCTGATGATCGGAGTTTGGTAAAACATAGATGTTCCAGGTTTGGAGCTAGGTTCCAGTTTGGGTTCTTATGCTCGATTTTGATTTTGAGTAGATGGTGAAGTTCGGATGGTCGAGTTCGAGTTCGAAGTTGATCGTGGATGTGTGGAAAAAGTAGGCGATGGTCGGAGCCTCGCCGTGGATGGTGTAGGGTGCACGGTGCATAGATGTGTATCTGCTGATGTCTGGGTTGAAGGGGAGAGTGGTACTCGTGTATTGCTCGAGTAATTTGAATGTTTTGCTCGAAGTGGAGAGGGTTTTGACTTAAAGTTATAGAATCTGGCTCGAGTCATTTGCCTGTTACAGGTTTAAACCTGTCAGTGTTTAGAGTTTTAAAATTTAAACTAAATTTCAAAATGAAAAGCAAGTTATAATCAAAGTTTGAAGCAGATTTAAAGTATGGATTCAAAACTGAATTTGAATCCTAGTTTTAAAATAAATTAGTTTTATAAAAATGGAATGTTTTTAACAACTAAAAATTTGATAAAGTATTTTATAAAATGGTTTTAAAAACTGAAAATAAAGATTTAAAACAGGATTTTAAATCTAAGTTTAAAATCTGGATTCAAAAATGAATTTGAACCCTAGTTTGAAATAAAATAAAGTTTTTGAATTTTAAATGTTTTAAAACAACTTTGAATATTTAAAGTATATTTTAAATTGATTTAAATTAAATATGGGTTTAAAACTATTTTAAATTTTCCTTAGGAAGATAAGTATTTCTTTAACATGTAATTTAAAAGGTTTTTGAACTGTTAAACTTTATTAAAGTTCAAATTGTTTTAATTTTAAATCTTAAATTTAAAATGGAATTTAATAGTAATTTTAAAGCAAATTGTTTTTAAAATACTTTGTTATGATAATTTAATCATTAATAGATTAAGGTTTATCTTAAAGTTAATTAGGACTTAATGATTATAATTCATTAAATTATTATGGAAATTAAGATGGATAATTAATTTCTTTAATTAATTAATGATTTGGGTTAATTAATTAAGTAATTAAGGGTTTAATTTAATTAATTAAAGGATTATGTAAGTTAATTAAGATTAATTAAATTGTAATTAAGAAATCATTAATTAGATATGATTTGATTTTAAATTAATGATTTGAAATTTATTTATCAAGTACTTAAAAATTAATAAGTTATAGATTAACATTTAATTAATTAAATACTTAAAGATTAATTAATGGGTTTTATAGATAATTTAATTTGTAATTAATAATGGTTAATCTCAGTTATTTACTTTAGAGAAGTAATTCAAGATTTGTTAATAGTTAATGAAGATCATTAACTTAGGATTATTTAATAATTAATTAACGTGACTAATTTTTTATAATTAATTAGATTAATTAATTTAAAGATAATCATTTGAGAATTGTTTAAATGTAATTACTTAATGGAAGTAACTAAGAAATTAATTAACAATTGTAATTAATTAAGTTGATTTTGATTAGTCTAAGTTAATTAATTAAGTTTAATTAATTTAAGATAATCACTGGATAATTTAAAAAGAAATTACTCAATGCAATTAATAAAGAGTAATTACTTAGTGAAGTAATTAAGAAGATAATTAATGGATGTAATTAAATTGAAGGATAATTAGGTAATGGGAAAGATTTGGAGATTAATTACTTTGTGTAATTAATATAAAGAATAATTACTTAGAGGAAGTAATTAATAATTAATTACTTAGTGTAATTAATTAAGAATTGATTAATAAAGTTATTTGAAGATAATTAAGAGATGTAATTAATAAAGGGTAATTAATTACTTAGCGAGATTAATCTAGGTTGATTAATAAATATAATTAATTAAAGATTAATTATTAAAGATAATAAATTAAGGAGAAATAAATTTATTTAAAAGTAATTAATGATAGTTAATTACTGAATATGATTAATCAAGAGTGATTAATCAATATGGTTTTATTGATGATTAATTACTTAATGTAATTAATTTAAATAGGGTAATTATGAATAAAAATAATTAGGGATCATTAATTAATATAATTAATGATGTAATTAAGGATTGATTTATTAAGATTAATTAATCAATAATAAGCGATCAATGAAGAATTAATTAATGTAATTAATTAAGGATTAATGTAATTAACTATAGTTAATTAATTAATGAAGTAATTATAGGTTAATTACTGAATTTGGTTTAGGATAATTAATTTGTTAAATTAATTAAAGTCTAATTACTTGAATGTAATTAAAGAATAATTAATCAAGGGTGATTAATTAAGGTGATTTATTAGAGGGTAATTAATTAAGTGATTGGTAATTAATTAATGGATATGTAAGCAAGATTTATATTGATGAAGTAATTAATTTAATTTACTTTAAATTAATTAGAGATGATGTAATTAATTCAATTAATTTTAAATTAATTATAGAATGGGGATTAATAAATCATTGCTTATGAATGCTGATTGATATTGATTTCCTTGAATGGTTTGAGATCTCAGATATGAGATAAGTGATGTGTGTGATATGGATGCTTTGGTTGCATTGAGTTGATAATATGAATTATCTGTTTATAATGATAATATGGATTATCTGTTTATGATGATAATGTTGATTATCTATTGTGATATGTGAATTATTTATCTCTATGTATATAGATAATAGAATTGAATTGTTTTTAACTTTAAAACAACTTGGACCTAAAAGTTGGCGTTTTGGATTTCGATGAGACCGGGATCGGGTTTCCATATTTGGATATCCGAAAAGCGCATCGATCCAAATTAACGATAGGTTGTGAATCTCAAGTGAAGATGAAAATTCAGAGTGCAAGGGTTATCGTCGTTAACTCTGAGGGTGATTCCAAAATGAGTGTAATGAGATAATGCCTTCGGTTTCATTCGAACCCGAAACGAACTTATATGGATTGAACGCTTTCAGAACATCGTCAGGTGGACTATGGGCATTCTAAGATAGATGTGTTCTATAAAGGCAATTGTAACGACCCGGAAAATTTTAACAATTTTTAATTGATTCTATAACGTATTTAATTGAATATTTGTGAAACCTTATAATAATTGAATTTTTAAATAAAATGTTTATATATTTAGAATACGTATATTTAAATATAGCAGATTGTAAATTTTCAAATAATTTTATGGAAGTTTATTTAACTGAGAAAACGTGTTGTCCAATTCAAGCTATTAATTGCTTTAATTGATTTCTGAATCAGTGTGTAACGGTTTCTTTTTACTACCGTTAAAGATTTCTATTGCTTAATACTTTTCCAATTCTGGTAGACTTTTCCATTCGTAACCATTAATAAATTTGAGATCATCGACCTTGCTTTTATTATTCGTTGTAGTTTCGTGCACTGACTTTACTTTTCCCACTACCCATAATTTTCTCTATATGTTTCTTTTGCAATTGAAGCGTATATTTATATTTATGGTGGTGCGTTTATTCTGGTCTCCCTTTATTTTTGTTTTTAACGCTCGAAAGAATCTCAAATCATCAAGCTAGTAGCATCCGTTCCTTCCCTCGCTTTCATAAGGCCTATAATATATAAACAACTTGCTTATAGATCTGAACACAACTTTGTCATCAAATTTAATGTGCCTTCCTCTCCCTATTATTTCGGTTCCAACCTTCCTAGTAAATGGCTTTAATAAATTTTGGCTAAATCATAGCTACGGACTTTTCAAATTTCTTTCATTTTATATTTATTTCCAATTCCTTCATTTGCTTCAAATTTTTTGAACGTGCCTAATCATCTCAGCATGTATATATAATGTAAGCCTACCTTTCCTTAGAAAGCTATTGCTCACAAAATTTCCCGATTTCTTTCCTTTTATCCATTTTTATATCCTTGACTTTCAAAACTCATTATGTGTTGTACAAACAAACAAAAATTTATTGCCTTAAGTGTATAGCTAAATCAACTATTGACCGTTACAATTACTTTTATTTGTATATTCATTTCAATTTATTACTTAAATAACGTTTTGATGAATTAGTGGACAGCTTTATGTTTCTTTTGCTTTTGAAAACTTTATATTTATAGTGTACGTTTCTTTTGCATTTCAAAAATTTGAAACATGCTGCCCCATTTAAGCCATTAATTGTTTTAATTATTTTTCTTAATCAACATATAAACATTGCTTTTTATTATTCCAGGATTTACATCCTTACTTTAATCACTGCGTCAATCAAGCATCCACCTATTAGTTTTCATTTATTTTATATTTATTGCCAACGTTATAAATTTGAAAGATCACTTGCTTCCCTTGTCTCCCTGATTTCACGTCTCTGTGCCTATCCTTTTGAGTTTCTTATTTTTATATTCTATTATTTGCCTAAACGTGCATTTTGACTGTTGCCATCCCCGTATTTATTTCTTTCCTTTTTGAAATTAAAACGTATACGTTTTACATTTATTTATTTCTAAACCATTCATTGCCTTTCCTTTAAATCAATCCATTCTCTTCTTATTTGTGTTAATTTATTTCCTATTTTCACCAACACTCAATCTTTATACATATTTGTTTTATTTCATTTTCTCTATACATGTGCATTCAATCTCTATACATATTTGTTTTAATTTATTTTCTCTTTTCACCAGCATTCAATGTTTATATACATATTTGTTTCATTTTATTTCCTCTATTCACCAGCATTTAATCTTTATATATTTGTTTTAATTTATTTCCTCTTTCTTTTTTTTACTTCTCCTTAATTTATAGGAATAAATTCTTAAATTTCCTCTAGCCATTACTATCTTTATTTCTTGCCACTTTAAACAAAATTTCTTTCCACTTTATCAATGTGAGGCTTCTCTTATAAATACAAATCACACGTACATACCCTACTCCATATCAATAGACCTTCATCTCCTCTCTTGCGTGTGAAGCTTCTTCTGTAGGTAAATGGCTGCACTAATTTTTTTTTCTTCTTATTTCTTTTCTTTTTCTTCTTCTTCTTCTTTTTCATCCTTTTCTTTTGTTTTATTATTGTTTATATTGCTTTTGCTTTTCCTTTATTTTAAGCATAACATGCTTCAAGTATATATTTTACATTTTAAGTATGTTTATATAGTGCAGCGCAAGTATACTTTAAATTTAAAGTTATAAACATTTGCATTTGTTCTATGGTTAGTTTTATATGAGTATTTATTGAAATTTGTATAGTCTGATTTTGAATATACATTGGGTTATTTCATACGGTTTATATATAATATAAGATGTTTAGCAGTCTGCATATATGTTACAGTATGTAAGATTTTTATATAAAAAAAAAGAAAGGTGCTAATTTTATATTGTATTGTTTATAAAAGGTGTTAATTTTATAATATATATATATTGTGGGACAGTATACATTTATAAACATATTAATATACAGTAAGTTATAAAACATAAGTTTGATATATAGGTAGAGTTTGCATGGGTTTAAATTTTCCTTCTGTTGTTTAAAATATAGTTGTAGAGTTATAAAATTTTGGGGAGAATATATAGTATAATATATTTTAAGTTAGTTTGTGTGCCTGTCCAGAGATGAATTATTATACAAATACAGTTTTATAAGATCTAAGATCTGTTGTTTTAAAATGTAAGTTTATACTAGTGATTATATGGGTTAAAATTTGACATTGATATTTTTAAGATGATAAAGAAAGTTTAATGTAAGTGTTAACATGTAAGAAATGCCTGAAGCCTATTTTAATATTAAAGAAAATACTGGAATTTAAATTGTTAAATTAAGTTGGAGCTGTGCACTCGCCCTTCTCTTTCTTATAAATATTTTGTAAAAGGTAAATTTATATCAAGTATAAGGTGTGTAGTGTTTCAGCAAATCAAGGAAAGTCGATATTGGTCTTAACAATAATAATGTGGAATGTTGACTTAAATGTTGATTTAAATATGATTATAAAAAAAAATTATGTTAATATTAGTTTTAAATATAGTTTTGCAGTTTTCTATTATTTGCATTTGTTTGAAAACGTATGTATGTATATGTAATTTTAATGCGTTTCAAAACTAATATTGGTTAAGAGAGTAATATAATAGAATAATATTTGTATTTCCTTTCGGTCTACATAAAGCAGTTTCTGATCTATTTTCATCGATCTCTATTTATCAGTTGTCCATCGTATTCGTGCCAATCTTGCTTCGCTTTGAAAATTTTGTTTGGATTTGTTCGATGTCTAGATCGTGATCCAACGTAGCTCAATTCTTTGTCCAATCTATCTAGCCTCGAAAGGTGAGCAATCACTCATGATTTAACATTCTTATATTTATTAAATTTGATTTCAATTGAAACGACAATTGAAATATGCTGTTATTAGTTATTTAAATTGTTTATATGCTATTATTTGTAACTGTTCACCTGTGTGATATGACACCATATCCTGTTGTTTATATTATACTGTTATTGATGATATATGCCTGTTATATTATTATTATATGTTATCATTCTGCAAGTTCCCTGTAGTTTAGAATTCACAAT
Source organism: Allium cepa (assembly GCA_030765085.1). NCBI lineage: Eukaryota > Viridiplantae > Streptophyta > Magnoliopsida > Asparagales > Amaryllidaceae > Allium > Allium cepa. The sequence goes on along the minus strand of CM060945.1, from coordinate 990,967,448 downwards.
GGGTTGAAATGATACATACCCGAACAGACTTTAGAATAGGAGAATTTCGTTATGAGTTGAAATGATAGACCCAAGCGACTTTCATTTAATTGAATTTGGGATTACGGGTTGAAATGATATCCACCCGTATATATTTAGTGTACGGTTTGAAATGATAAATATCCGTAGCACTTGACCATATGATAGGAAATATATACAGACACCGTTGGTCCATATATATAAAAATATTTTGAAATAAATTCATTGTTTTGGAAAGAAATATATGGTCTTAATAAATATTAATTCTTAAATTATTATATATAAAGGGTAATGATATATATATATTGATTTAATAATATTTAATTCAATTAAGATTGATTTAATACATAAATTATGTTAATTATTTAGGTAAATTATAGTTCAAATAGATTTTTGCAATAATTGGGATAAATTAAGAATGGGAGATAAATTTGAGTTTATTAAAAATGGTATTTAAATAAGGATTTATTTAATTAAATCAATTTGAAATTTTGAATGGGAAATTTAAGGGTAGTATTTTGTAACTAGATTTTTGATGTAAGTGATTTAATGAGTATTTCACGTTTAAATATATTAAAGAAAATATTAAGTAAAATGTAATTAAGGTTACTTAAATGATATTGAATCTAATAAGGGAGTATTTCAAGACTAAATAATAATGAGGTTAAATCGAGATCTATATGAAACTGTTATATTGAACTTTTAAATATTAAAGCCTTGAACTATATTGGAATTTAAATGGTTTATTTTGAGATTCGGATCTGTATTTGAAATAAATATAGTTGAATTCGTTATTTAGAAACTAAATTGAATTTAAATTGATAAATTAAGACTGGATTTAATTTGAATAGGAAGGTCGGGTTGATGTTGAAACAATTGGTTAAGTTGAGGAAATTGAAAATACTTTACTCTATAAATTATTTAATATATAAAAATACTATTTGGGAAGTATAGAGATATTTGAAGTGATAATGATATTTGGTTTTGAAGTATAAATTAAGTTGAAAAGACTACGGTGTTATAGTTTATATTTCTATCTTTTAGATAGTTCCATGGACCCTTAGAGGATGGTTATCCCAAACATCCTCTAAGTTAATTATATTTCAGTTGATATTTCACTTGAGTTAGATTTATAGATATAAGAATGTTAATCCTGACTCGAGTGTTTTGTGTTTTGCTTTACGCTTGGGTCAGACTGAGAGATACAGCATTTGAGACTCATCTTCGAAGTTGGAGCTTTGCTTGAAGATCCAGCTATCTATCCCTTTAGTCATCCAGTTGATTGGTTCAGAGAAGCCATCTGTTGCATTGGAGACTTCATGGCATTTGAACTATTCGGTTGTATTTTATTTCTAACTCTGAGGTATTAGTAGCTTCATGAACTACTATTCTTTATCTATTCCGCTGCATTGTATTACTCTGTGTAAGTGATCTATGATTGATTTATTTACTGTATATTTTAAGTTTGCCAAATTTTATTAACAATTCGGTATTTTGAATTATTCAAGTCGGACATGTATGGTTTTATTGTCGATTTGAATGGTCCAAAATAGCGGGTCGTTACAGTTGGTATCAGAGCTTTGGCTCTAGGAAAAACTTAGCATATATGGTAAATTTATTTACAGAATCACTTTCGTTCGAGTTGAATCTCTTCCTTTTTGACTCAATTTCCTTTGAGTTTTGGAATGTCCCTCGGTTCCGAAATTCATTCTTGTCTCTTCCTATTTATATTCGTTTGATTCTGGAGTATCCCATAAATCCACCGAATGTTTTGTAAAGGGGGTGAAAACACCTTTACAATTGGCATCGATTCACCGAAGATTTTTGTATCCTCGGTTTACGATGCTGCTATATCTTGATATGCCGAATTCCATCTCTGGCAATCGAATGTCGATTTGTTTTAGAATTCCGCATCGATCATATCCCTGAAGTCACGGTTGACCCGGTTAAGGTCGCCCGCGATTTATAGAAGTATATCCATCTTCTATTTTGTAATTTAATTATCTCATCTTTGATCGAGTCTATCTTCGAATCAGAATTCTATTGATTGGAGTTCCTCTAATTCAAATCTCTATCTTTGTTTTGAAATCCATTCTTAAAATTATTCTTTGAAAATCGAGTATATTTGCATTTTTGAAATTGTTTTATATATCGAAATTATTATTTTGATAATTATGATTTTATTCTATATAAAAAGTGAAAATGTTTTCGATAAGGATTATATACCTATATATAAAACGAATAAGAAATGTTATTCTATATATAAAAGTTTTGAAAGGATTGGAAATTTCGAAAATTTAAAAGAAAGTGATTCATATAAAAATGATTTATAACTGAAGGGTTAAATTTGAAATTCGAGAATTGAATTCCGGTATTTTGAAATTGGTTTTAAGATTTTGGAAAATATATAAAAATAATATGATTTAAAAGTATTTTTCCGAATAAGAAATGTTTCAAATGGGTTCAAATGAATTCCAATAATTTTGAAGAAATTTCAAAGAAGTTTTCAAGAAAATAGAAGTCCAGAACTCACTTATGTTGCTGGAGAATAATTTCGGTGATGAGTGCACGCATCTTCGACATTGATTTTCGACTTTCAGAGTGGGGGAGAGGCCACTTTAATAGCTTCGCTATGCGAGTGATTTTGTAAAACCGTTTTTGATTTCAAATTCCGAAGTATAATTTGATATTTTCGGAAGATATATGTATATATTTGAAACAATTTAAAGTGAGACCGGTGTTCAGTCCTCGAGTTTTCGATTTGACTAGTAATAACTCTATTTATAAAAAAAAATTGATTTCCAACTCTTAGATTTGAAATTTGATTTCATCGACTATTTTAAAGGTTCGAGCACTTCCAAATCAAGGTTTAAAAGTTTTAAACTAAGAAATTTCGAAAAGTATAAAATTTTTGATAAAGCATATAAGTTTAGTTTTGAAGAGTATGACTTAAGTAAGTTTGAAACCTTTTGTTAAGTAAGTGAATATGACTATTTTTAATTATACTAATATGGAATTTAGTTTTGAAATGTTTTGGAAAAAAAAAATTTAATTTCAAATAATGGTTTTCAGAAAGGTAAATTGGATATTTCTAATAGAAATAGATAGTTTAAAAGTTTTAAAGTGATGATTATAAATTTGGAAACCATTTTGAGTATAATTGATTTTGAGAAAATATTTGGTTTTGAAATTAAATTGAAATTAAAAACCAGTACTTATATGGTGATTTTGGAAATGAATTTGTTTGACTTGAATTATTTTAATTTGGAAACCGGGATAATTTTCTAAACCTATTATTTTGGGAACTTTGAAATTTAGATACTTAATTTGGAAGAAAATTTGGTGAAATCCTATATGATTTTGAAACTGAATTGATATTGAAATGATTTGAAATTGAGAACCTTATATTGTTAAGCACTTGATTTGGGAGTGGTCGAACCTATATAAAATGGATTGTATAAGTATGAAGTTGATTTGAAATCCATTGATTTGAAAGGTACTCAATTTGAAAAGAGATTTTATATAATCGAAGTCTATATAAGTATGATTTGATCTACTATTGATTTGGAAAGTATTCGATTTGGAAAAAATGAAATCCTATATATATGGACTTTATATAAGTACGATATTTGAAAGTGATTTGAAAAGTTACTATATGATATACATTTTCGAAGTAAAGATATGGAAAGTGCCTTCTGCTTGATATCCGCTTTGTGGCCACATCGTGGATTCATTCTATCGATATTGTTCTCTCTGATTTTTGGTTTTCCGGATGTAATACTCGAGTGTTCCCACCGTGGCGTAACCCATTGTTTTTTTCCTCTTGTGAATGCATAGCGCAATTGCCTGGCTGAGTCTTGCCTAGGGGTACGGATTGTTTCCTGGGGGATCCAGGCGTAACCATTGTGTATCCTGCAATCTGTGTAGGTCGCGAATAGTAGCGTAAGTGCCTGGCTGAGTCTTGCCTAGGGGTACGGATTGTTTCCTGGGGGATCCAGGCGTAACCATTGTGTATCCTGCACTCTACTAGTCATCATGGCGTAACTCGCAGGGCTGAGAAAGCTTACGGATATGGATTGTTTCCTGGGGGACCCAGGCGTAACCATTGTGTATCTGCGAACCATGATCGGACAAAGGTTTTGGTTTGGTTGATTTGTTTGGATTGTACTTTCCATATCTGTTTTTAAAAGGTTTTTCAAATATTTTCACTGGGTGTTGAAACAGGTCTACTAAGTACCTGAAGAACTCTAGCTTTGCGCCTGATCAACGCATGGCCAGAGTCTGCAAGAATGAGGATAAACTTGTTAAAACATCGAGTTATAAAAGTATTTTCGAAAGAAAAATTGGTTTCGATATAAAAGTATTTTATTTATAAAGGTATTTTATTATAAAAGTATTTTTAACAAAGAAATTTTGTATTAATTTTTGAAATTTAAATTCTTATGGTTTGAAATAAATTATTCGTGCCCGATTCTATTCTTTTGAATCTACCTCATCTGCTCAGCTTTATTTTTCACCTATATTCCGTTTTCGGAATCTACCTTCCTTTCCATTTTGAATAAATCTTTTAAATATTGCTTATTTGTATACTACATTGTTTTATATAAAATTTTAGTGTTATAAATATTTTAGAAGTTATAAATTAAATAAAACATCTTTAAAGAAAATGATTATTAATTTACTGATAATATTTGAAAGGTATCTTGAGATAAATTAAAAATTTCATAAATTTTGGATTTAATATTTTCAATAGTCTTTGTAAATAGAAGTAATAATGTAAATAATTGTTTGCAAAGGAGTTTGAGAAGTATTAAATATTAAAGAAAATTTAATTTCAAATGAAGTTTTCAAATAAATAAATAAAATTTATATAGTTTTAAAATTTATTGTTTATCTTGGCTTTCAATCTATTTTTTTCTGGTTGTTTTATTCTCCTACCTCCTTCCTTTTCGGGGACGAAAAGTTTTGAGTGGGGGAGAGTGTAACGACCCGGAAAATTTTTAACAATTTTTAGTTGATTCTATAACGTATTTAATTGAATATTTGTCAAATCTTATAATAATTGAATTTTTAAATAAAATGTTTATATATTTAGAATACGTATATTTAAATATAGCAGACTGTAAATTTTCAAATAATTTTATGGAAGTTTATTTAATTGAGAAAACGTGCTGTCCAATTCAAGCTATTCATTGCTTTAATTGATTTCTGAATCTGTGCGTAATGGTTTCTTTTTACTACCGTTAAGGATTTCTATTGCTTAATACTTTTCCAATTCAGGTAGACTTTTCCATTCGTAACCATTAATAAATTTGAGATCATCGACCTTGCTTTTATTATTCCTTGTAGTTTCGTGCACTGACTTTACTTTTCCCACTACCCATAATTTTCTCTATACGTTTCTTTTGCAATTGAAGCGTATATTTATATTTATGGTGGTGCGTTTATTCTGGTCTCCCTTTATTTTTGTTTTTAACGCTCGAAAGAATCTCAAATCATCAAGCTAGTAGCATCCGTTCCTTCCCTCGCTTTCATAAGGCCTATAATATATAAACAACTTGCTTATAGATCTGAACACAACTTTGTCATCAAATTTAATGTGCCTTCCTCTCCCTATTATTTCGGTTCCAACCTTCCTAGTAAATGGCTTTAATAAATTTTGGCTAAATCATAGCTACGGACTTTTCAAATTTCTTTCATTTTATATTTATTTCCAATTCCTTCATTTGCTTCAAATTTTTTGAACGTGCCTAATCATCTCAGCATGTATATATAATGTAAGCCTACCTTTCCTTAGAAAGCTATTGCTCACAAAATTTCCCGATTTCTTTCCTTTTATCCATTTTTATATCCTTGACTTTCAAAACTCATTATGTGTTGTACAAACAAACAAAAATTTATTGCCTTAAGTGTATAGCTAAATCAACTATTGACCGTTACAATTACTTTTATTTGTATATTCATTTCAATTTATTACTTAAATAACGTTTTGATGAATTAGTGGACAGCTTTACGTTTCTTTTGCTTTTGAAAACTTTATATTTATAGTGTACGTTTCTTTTGCATTTCAAAAATTTGAAACATGCTGCCCCATTTAAGCCATTAATTGTTTTAATTATTTTTCTTAATCAACATATAAACGTTGCTTTTTATTATTCCAGGATTTACATCCTTACTTTAATCACTGCGTCAATCAAGCATCCATCTATTAGTTTTCATTTATTTTATATTTATTGCCAACGTTATAAATTTGAAAGATCACTTGCTTCCCTTGTCTCCCTGATTTCACGTCTCTATGCCTATCCTTTTGAGTTTCTTATTTTTATATTCTATTATTTGCCTAAACGTGCATTTTGACTGTTGCCATCCCCGTATTTATTTCTTTCCTTTTTGAAATTAAAACGTATACGTTTTACATTTATTTATTTCTAAACCATTCATTGCCTTTCCTTTAAATCAATCCATTCTCTTCTTATTTGTTTTAATTTATTTCCTTTTTTCACCAACACTCAATCTTTATACATATTTGTTTTAATTCATTTTCTCTATACATGTGCATTCAATCTCTATACATATTTGTTTTAATTTATTTTCTCTTTTCACCAGCATTCAATGTTTATATACATATTTGTTTCATTTTATTTCCTCTATTCACCAGCATTTAATCTTTATATATTTGTTTTAATTTATTTCCTCTTTCTTTTTTTACTTCTCCTTAATTTGTAGGAATAAATTCTTAAATTTCCTCTAGCCATTACTATCTTTATTTCTTGCCACTTTAAACAAAATTTCTTTCCGCTTTATCAATGTGAGGCTTCTCTTATAAATACAAATCACTCGTACATACCCTACTCCATATCAATAGACCTTCATCTCCTCTCTTGCGTGTGAAGCTTCTTCTGTAGGTAAATGGCTGCACTAATTTTTTTTTCCTTCTTATTTCTTTTCTTTTTCTTCTTCTTTTTCATCCTTTTCTTTTGTTTTATTATTGTTTATATTGCTTTTGCTTTTCCTTTATTTTAAGCATAACATGCTTCAAGTATATATTTTACATTTTAAGTATGTTTATATAGTGCAGCGCAAGTATACATTAAATTTAAAGTTATAAACATTTGCATTTGTTCTATGGTTAGTTTTATATGAGTATTTATTGAAATTTGTATAGTCTGACTTTTGAATATACATCGGATTATTTCATACGGTTTATATATAATATAAGATGTTTAGCAATCTGCATATATGTTACAGTATGTAAGATTTTTATATAAAAAAAAGAAAGGTGTTAATTTTATATTGTATTGTTTATAAAAAGGTGTTAATTTTATAATATATATATTGTGGGATAGTATACATTTATAAACATATTAATATACAGTAAGTTATAAAACATAAGTTTGATATATAGGTTGAGTTTGCATGGGTTTAAATTTTCCTTCTGTTGTTTAAAATATAGTTGTAGAGTTATAAAATTTTGGGGAGAATATATAGTATAATATATTTTAAGTTAGTTTGTGTGTCTGTCCAGAGATGAATTATTATACAAATACAGTTTTATAAGATCCAAGGTCTGTTGTTTTAAAATGTAAGTTTATACTAGTGATTATATGGGTTAAAATTTGACATTGATATTTTTAAGATGATAAAGAAAGTTTAATGTAAGTGTTAACATGTAAGAAATGCCTGAAGCCTGTTTTAATATTAAAGAAAATACTGGAATTTAAATTGTTAAATTAAGTTGGAGCTGTGCACTCGCCCTTCTCTTTCTTATAAATATTTTGTAAAAGGTAAATTTATATCAAGTATAAGGTGTGTAGTGTTTCAGCAAATCAAGGAAAGTCGATATTGGTCTTAACAATAATAATGTGGAATGTTGACTTAAATGCTGATTTAAATATGATTATAAAAAAAAATTATGTTAATATTGGTTTTAAACATAGTTTTGCAGTTTTCTATTATTTGCATTTGTTTGAAAACGTATGTATGTATATGTAATTTTAGTGCGTTTCAAAACTAATATTGGTTAAGAGAGTAATATAATAGAATAATATTTGTATTTCATTTCGGTCTACATAAAGCAGTTTCTGATCTATTTTCATCGATCTCTATTTATCAGTTGTCCATCGTATTCGTGCCAATCTTGCTTTGCTTTGAAAATTTTGTTTGGATTTGATCGATGTCTAGATCGTGATCCAGCGTAGCTCAATTCTTTGTCCAATCTATCTAGCCTCGAAAGGTGAGCAATCACTCACGATTTAACATTCTTATATTTATTAAATTTGATTTCAATTGAAACGACAATTGAAATATGTTGTTATTAGTTATTTAAATTGTTTATATGCTATTATTTGTAACTGTTCACCTGTGGGATATGACACCATATCCTGTTGTTTATATTATACTGTTATTGATGATATATGCCTGTTATATTATTATTATATGTTATCACTCTGCAAGTTCCCTGTAGTTTAGAATTCACTATGGGTTGAAATGATACATACCCGAACGGACTTAGAATAGGAGAATTTCATTATGAGTTGAAATGATAGACCCAAGCGATTTTCATTTAATTGAATTTGGGATTACGGGTTGAAATGATATCCACCCGTATATATTTAGTGTACGGTTTGAAATGATAAATATCCGTAGCACTTGACCATGTGATAGGAAATATATACAGACACCGTTGGTCTATATATATAAAAATATTTTGAAATAAATTCATTGTTTTGGAAAGAAATATATGGTCTTAATAAATATTAATTCTTAAATTATTATATATAAAGGGTAATGATATATATATATATATATATAGATTTAATAATATTTAATTCAATTAAGATTGATTTAATACATAAATTATGTTAATTATTTAGGTAAATTATAGTTCAAATAGATTTTTGCAATAATTGGGATAAATTAAGACTGGGAGATAAATTTGAGTTTATTAAAAATGGTATTTAAATAAGGATTTATTTAATTAAATCAATTTGAAATTTTGAATGGGAAATTTAAGGGTATGATTTTGTAACTGGATTTTTGATGTAAGTGATTTAATGAATATTTCACGTTTAAATATATTAAAGAAAATATTAAGTAAAATGTAATTAAGGTTACTTAAATGATATTGAATCTAATAAGGGAGTATTTCAAGACCAAATAATAATGAGGTTAAATCGAGATCTATATGAAACTGTTATACTGAACTTTTAAATATTAAAGCCTTGAACTATATTGGAATTTAAATGGTTTATTTTGAGATTCGGATCTGTATTTGAAATAAATATAGTTGAATTCATTATTTAGAAACTAAATTGAATTTAAATTGATAAATTAAGATTGGATTTAATTTGAATAGGAAGGTCGGGTTGATGTTGAAACAATTGGTTAAGTTGAGGAAATTGAAAATACTTTACTCTATAAATTATTTAATATATAAAAATACTATTTGGGAAGTATAGAGATATTTGAAGTGAAAATGATATTTGGTTTTAAAGTATAAATTAAGTTAAAAAGACTACGATGTTATAGTGTATATTTCTATCTTTTAGATGGTTCCACGGACCCTTAGAGGATGGTTATCCCAAACATCCTCTAAGTTAATTATATTTCAGTTGATATTTCACTTGAGTTAGATTTATAGATATAAGAATGTTAATCCTGACTCGAGTGTTTTGTGTTTTGCTTTACGCTCGGGTCAGACTGAGAGATACAACATTTGAGACTCATCTTCGAAGTTGGAGCTTTGCTTGAAGATCCAGCTATCTATCCCTTCAGTCATCCAGTTGATTGGTTCAAAGAAGCCATCTATTGCATTGGAGACTTCATGGCATTTGAACTATTCGGTTGTATTTTATTTCTAACTCTGAGGTATATAGTAGCTTCATGAACTACTATTCTTTATCTATTCCGCTGCATTGTATTACTCTGTGTAAGTGATCTATGATTGATTTATTTACTGTATATTTTAAGTTTTGCCAAATTTTATTAACAATTCGGTATTTTGAATTATTCAAGTCGGACATGTACGGTTTTATTGTCGATTTGAATGGTCCAAAATATCGGGTCGTTACAGCAATCGTAGCCTCAACCCTCATCAACTGGGAATGGCTAAAACATGGGAGGTGCAGCAAGGCTAAGTGGGTCATGCCCAAGTAGTACGAGATTTGCCCCTGTCTAGAGGTCCCTTTTTATTCGGTTGTGTGGGCAGTTAGTTGCAAACAAATGCGGGGTTGTCTTGTTCGAAACTGTTCAGAAGGAATGGTTCCGGCTTTGTGTTGCAGGGGATTGGGAGTAATCCTCGGTACGGTGATCTAGGCCACGTACTGTGATGGGTGGTACCCCAGTAGCCCTGCCATTGTATAGAATCCAATCTCCAATAAGTGCTGTATGTTTTGATTGTGCCCAACTATGTTGGAACGTGAGATGTAAGCATTCCAGCTATTTCTGTATTTTACTTGAAAACCCTAGACACTATTATAATATCATCGGATTTCCTATCAAATGTTTTGGTTAGCGTAAGGTAATTTTTTTCCATGTTTATGTATGGGAAGTATTACGTGATACCTTTGTTTTCAAAGGATTTTTAAAGTTAAGCAACCTTAACCTGTTACTCACACCAGACCCATGTCTGACCCGGAGTTTATCTTCTGTTTTTCTTAAACTCTTCAGTACTCAAATTTTTATGAGTAGCCAAGGGATTCAGGTTAGCTTTGACGAATTATGGAGGAGCAATGGAGCAGGAGGCTTCGGCGTTAGATACATAATTTCCGCTGTGTGTTCTTTTTGTTTGTTTATTGAGTTGTATTTGAGTTGTATAACTAGACAGGTGGTTATAACTGTCTAGTATGTGTTGTGTAAGCTGTGTAACTCTGATTGGTGTTGCATATTATGTAATATTTATGTTATTAATATAATTTATGCGTTCCGCTGTTTTGAGATTCTGGTGTTGTTTCTTCTTTCTCTTCTCTCTTTGCTCTTTTCTATCCTTTTCTTTCTTTTAGATGATGCAACTTTCTGTGGAAAGAAAGTCGGGTCGTCACAATATATATTTTTAAAAGGTTTTGAAAAAGAAAAGGATTAAAATTAGAAGAAATGAAAGTGGAAAAGTAGATCAAGATTTGAAAAGAAAGAACAAAGTTTGAAATAGAAGAAAATTTGAGAAGAAGAATATTTGAAGAGGAAGGAAAAATTAAAATGAGAGATAATAAGGAGATTTGAAGAAGAAAAAGAAAAAAAAAGAATATTAGAATGGAGGCTGGGGTTTCATTTGCATCATATCTTATTTATAAGGTTAGAGTTAGGTTTAGGGCCAAAGAGATTTGAAAAGAGAGGCCTCTATTAATTTAGAAATAAATGAAATGATGTTTCAGAAAATGAAGTTGGAAAATGAACAAAAAAAATAAAGTAAATATGAACAAACTTGGTATTGAAATATAGTAAATATAAACAGCCTTTTTAAAAGTAGCAGGTATTAAAAATTGGTAAAGGAAAGAATTAAAAATATGAAAAGTAGTTCATATTTGCAAAATAGAAAAGCTTCAGACAATGTAAATGGAATGGAGTAATGGAACAAATTGAGAAATAATGAAAAGAATGCGGAAATTATTAATTACAAAGGGAATTAATAGACCAACTCTATACTGTAAACAAACTTTTAGAATTCAAATTTCAAAAACAATCGTTCACTTAATTAATTTTGTTAACCCTAAACATATCAAAATTAACATCCGTTAAAGATTTAATTAACACACAATATATGAAAATAAATTCTCTACACAAATTTGTGTCATAAATTAAAAGAATATACAGCATTAAGAAATTTTCATTTCTCCCTCTTTGTGATTAGATTGGGAATTTAACAAACATGTTAACATTTCGATTGAATGTTTTACAAGGAAAGCATTAACATAAATTCAAAAAATATGATAGCATAAACAAGGTAATATAAATAGGGGTATAATATATATATGTACATCTTTATCGCCACTTATAGTTTACATTCATAAATGAAAGGTATGAAAATAATCCACATAAGGAGGCAGTGAATGTAAGAGTAAATTAGAAAAGTGAAGATGGAAAGGTAAGTTATGTTGCAATTAAGATCTAATAAAGTCTAATTGAAAAGGAAATAGTCAAGTGTAACTCTATTTTACCACCTTTATCATCTCCTATTAACATTTAATTTAATAGTGTATGAGATTTCAAACCTAAATAGTCTTTTTTTAATGATCTAATTGGATCTAAAACATAAGTTTAAATTTAGGTATAAACATATATGTAGTAAACTAGCATTAAATTTTGAAACATGAACTGGATTAATTGGAAATAAATCACCCAATTTATTTCAATATATGTTTACAATTAACGTCTTCCCACCTTTTAATTAAAAGATTCCAATCACAATAATTGTCATTGATTTTTAAGGTAAAAATGAATGAGACAATTCAATTCCTTTTTACTGTAATTCAACGTATTTACGGAAATATTGTATACAAACCAAATGTTATTAATTTCTTATTTCTGTAATAAATTTTTCATCTACCAACGTTTCAAATAAATAAACATATGATATTTTTATTTAGTAAAGAAACATATATTATACTTTTTTTGACATTTATTATTCCAATCAATTGGAATTTACATTCATACGGTTATTTATTTTCTTCATTATTAAACTTTACAATATTTTCAATTTAAGCACTACAATTACATTCCTAATTAGCTTTACCATTACAATTGATTGAAATAACATTGACATTTGACAATTTCATTCAATCAACATCAACAATCACATTCATACTTTATTATCACCAATAAATATTATAATTACTTACCTATCATTTATTTTATCAAATTATAGTTTATTACGAATTATTTTATCAATTAATATAACTTTGAATTTATTTTCTAATTTACTATTTACAATCAATTATAACCTTATAATTGTTTCAATTAATTAGGATAACACTAAATTAGTTATTTATTAACTTGAATTAACATTATTACCTTTCATCCCCATTACTAATTCATAAAAAACAAATTCTTTCATATTTAATTACCAAAATCTTATTAAATTAACAAATTTAAACATCGGAAATTACGGGTCATTACAATGCCCTTCTTTTCAATGGTTTTGATTTACATCAGCATGATCTATACATTTAAAATTTCGAGTATCTCACACTGGTTTATCAAGCCTGATCCGGGAATTTTTAATATCGGGTCAGATCTGAGTAGTTTCAAGTTTAGCTAAAGTCACTTAGAGTTTCCAAAGGAGAGCTGGAGATCTTCATCATCGTATGGACATATTCTATTATCCGCTGCATCTATTGCATTTGTTTTGTTGTTTTTAGAAAATGTAAGGATAGAGGTTTATAAATGTCCAGGATGAATTTAGGTTAGACTCTGATATTGTATTTTAAAACTTTCCACTATAAAGATTATTATTGACATAAAATATGTTATTCCATTCATGTGAGATTCTGTTCTATCTCTATTTACTTTTTCACCCCCTAAAGATCCGTCTTTTCATTCAATTTACTTTGGACATGTGTGGTTTATTATCGACTCAAAGGGTATAAAAACGGGCCATTACAAGATTTTTCTCTCTCTTCTTTTTCTATGCTTTCCCTTTATCCTTTTCTTTCCTAGTCCTTACACAGAACTACACAATATCCTCATTTAACGCATCTGTAATAGAAGATTCTGGCATAAGGTCCTAGTTTTAATTTCTCTTCTGCTTCTTCCGCTGCACATGCTCTTCGTGCCTGCTTTGGAGTCATCCAAAAATCTTTCCCCAAAAATAAGACATCCCGACTTAAGTGATATACCAAGATATCATTAGAAGGTCTATACCATTTATTTCTTGATTTAAAACATATTATCTAAATAACTTAGTTCAACTTATTCAGATTTGAACTTGCCTTGATCATATATATAATAATAAGGAGAATAATTTACCAAGTTTTCGATACCGTTCGCCCAAGCTAACATATGATCGATACTTAGAAGTTTATTCCCACCATCGTCAAACAGATCACGACCTTACTCTTGGAACTTTACAAAGGGATAACCTATTATAAATTTTCCAAATCATAGAAATATTTATACTTTTGTATATATAAAATGCATTTCTTTAAAAATGGTGTGTCGATTTGCCTTGTTTAAGTGTTTGGAAATTCATATTGATAGCGGTGATTAGGCGCATCGACCAGAATCTATATAGTACTCAACAGATAAATCAACACAAAACATTTTATATCAATAACAAATACACGCTCATAGGTATAATACTCTCAAACACATTCTAGGGTGTTACTAACCCTATATCTGATGAGTCTCTCCTTCTAGGGTATTACTAACCCTATCTATAATGAGTCTTACCACAACATAGCATTGGTGTTCGCTTAACATAAGCTCTAATACCAAATGTAACGATCGAGAATTTTCGACACTCGAAAATCGACACTAACACATCATCGGTATTCACGTGCCATAAATCCAAGTGTCGGAAAGCTCGATTGCTAGGGAAAAAGAAAATAAAGATAGAACATAATCTCACATGAATGGAATAACATATATTATTTCAATAATAATCTATATAACTGAAAATTTTGAATACAATATTAGAGCCTAACCTAGATTTAGATTGGACAGTAATAAATCCTCTGTCCTTACAAATGTTGAAAAATTAAAACATATGCAATAGATGCAGTGGATTATAGAATACGTCCATACGTAGATGAAGATCTCCAGCTCTCTTATGGAAACTCCAAACGTCTTCAACTAAACCTAAAACTACTCAGATCTGACCTGAGTATTAAAAATACTTGGATCAGACTTGATAAACCAGAGATACTCGATTTATAAATTGATGCTATTTAAAAACATATGAAAAAAAGGGAATCTCATAAGACCATGCCCACACATAAAAACGGATGGGTTTTTACCTTATGATAACTAAACAATTTTATACCAGAATAATTTTATATTATCGTTAATGACGTTCTTTTGAAAGCACTTTTCAAATAATATATCAAGATAGCCGAAACTGTTACAATGATCAAATTTGATGGCTTACTCGATGCTTTTTAAAAGTAGGTACTATAATCAAAGCCCTAAAGGAAACATATTGGAATTGGATTTTCCAACATAGTAAGGAACTAGTGACCATTCAGATCCGCAAATTCAGGTATAACAATCCTAGTTCACACCAGTGGCTTTACATGATCTCTGTCAACCACAGAACTATACTGCTATACTACCATGGAAGAAAGTATTTCTCGGTGGCTTTACATGATCTCCGCCGGCCTCTATACCTTTCCATTCATACAATATGGTAATAAGTGCCTACAGTGACATCTTCCCGCAATAATAGTCCGAAAATATATCCTTATGACCACATAATATCCCGTATCATTCCTGGGATGTAAGGCTCGTGAGGCTATGCTCCACAAAGCCATGCTTCGATCATCACATGTTCCACTTTGAATGTCATATTGTCATTCCTTCAATCACTATTTACTTTCACGAACATACAACCTCTGAGCTCTATGTCAAAGAGAAGTGTTAAGCTAAGAGAAGTTGTCTTCTCCGCCACAAACAGATGTACGTTTGTAAAAGTCAACATTGTGGTCTTAGAAATGTAATGTCAGATATACATCCATACAAGTTCGTTCTAGGACCGAATGAAACCGAAGGCACTCCTCCTACCACATTCCGTCGGGCATTATCCCTAAGATTAGTGGCGATTAGTCCTTGTAGTCGAAAATTTTCATAACATAGCACTACTTCCACCATAAATATATGATATGGTAAATTTCACCCCGAGGGACTAGTGGAAAACAGCCCCTCATCATGAAGATCCTCGTCTTCAAAATTCACCATTATCATGTCTTCATTTTCGAACGTATACATTGATTCGAAGTGGCTTTTGGATAGAAGTTACCCAAATCCGACCCCGGTTCCTCCGAACCAATCTTCGATTAAAAGGATGTTAAGTTCATATGTGATTATCAATCATCATTCAATTTAATTCTTCCTTTTATTCATTCATAGATATCTCCTAGAGATATATTCACTGAAATATTTCTTTATCTTTTTTAGAGTATATGGAATCATTAAGCCTTATTTATCAAATCCTTTTGGTTAATTTAAATCATTTTAAATTATGGAATAATTCCAAACCATTTCACCTTTTATTTAGGAAGATATTTCCAAATCATTTATTTAAATCTCATATTGGAAAACATTATTTTAGAGCATCAGGGCTTTAACTTCGATCTATTCCAAACCTCATCTAAAAGAGAAAACAAAGGCCAGGTAAGTTTAGGGCACCAGTAGCTTTATTCCTAACCTTAGTTACACATCTTGTTTTAGCGTTTAGATCTCACAGACGGAACAAATGTACTTATCATTTCTACAGACTCCTTTCATTTTTAGAAATGGTTTATAAAACATCCAAATCATTATTTAAAACACTTATTAATTTATTTGAAAACACTTATAAAAGATTTGGGAAAGAATACTTAAGTTTAAAATCATATTCCAAAAGTTATTAAAAATTGCTGCAAATAGTGCTTTAAAGGCTTATTTGATAAAAAAAATCTTTTCTATCACTTGGAAATTCATTTTTATAACTCAAATCACTTTTAAAACACTCTAAATGATTTATAAGATTTATTTCATATTTTTAACCATTTGAAAAAAAATATTTAAAACATTTGCCACTTTGGCTATTGAACCGCCAAAGCGCTGAAAGTTTGTGTGGATCGATTGTATGGATAAATATACTAATTTAAAAACTTGTGTGATTTAGGAGCGGAAAATAGTCGATAAATAAAAGAAATGTGAAGCGGTAAGTAAATGACACTATATATTTTTATACTAGTTCGAACTTCCCGTTCTATGTCCAGTCCCATACTCCTTCTGGATTTACTAACACCTTCGCTTCACCCGGAGGAATAAGCACCTGAGCAACCGAAAAGAATTTCAATACACATGCCCGGGCAGCCAAACGGGATTCGAATACAAAGTATTTAGTTTCTTGACTTGATGTGTTCTTGAATAACACTGATTAGTCGATATAATACACCATTCCTATAATCTTCTCCTTTGTGGTATGTAGTGCTTGTATGTGAAGAGAATGGAAGCTTTAAATAGAATTCTCAATAGAAAGCTTGTAGGAACATTTTAGCAAGCAAAGACTATAGAGAGTAGAATCAAAATAAGATAGAAAGAATTGTAATGATTGTTGTTAAAAAGAATTTGATTCTTGGCTATATTTATAATGAATTAAGAGTTGTTTTCTTTCGTGAACCATAACACTAAAAAGAAACGGAAACAACCGTTGAAGTTGGGATGTTTCTCTTTATTGAAGAGACGTGTCTCTTCATTAAAAACTTGCTGTTATATGAATTCAGCAGGCTGACTGCAGAAGATTCAGCCATCTGATTCAAACCCGAAAATAAATAATGCAAAAGATAGTACATTCAGATGGCTAACTCAGTGGATTCAGCCGATTGAATATTGTGGTAAATTTAAATTTACCCAGTATTCAACCGGTTGAATAGTTGTAGTCAGCCGGCTGAAATCTGTGTCTTGTGCATGTGCATACTTCTAAGATACAGTCAATTTTGTTTTGCAGCATACCACTTTGGAGAGATTTTAACATATTTCTAACTAGACTCAGAAATAATAAAACATCTAATCTATCTTCGCATATTTCTGAATCCGTCCTTCAAAGATTTTTCTCCTGCAAATTTGGATAGTTAGTATACGATAATAATATAGCTTAAATAGTTGTCACATTCAAAATCGAAGATTTTTGGATCTTAACATTCTCCCTCTTTTTGATGATGATAACTATGCAAGTATAATGCAATATAATTCAGAATATACTCCCACTGATTTGTTGCTCCCCCTATCAATATGATTTACCTTCTCCCCCTTCGTCATCGAAAAAAAGGAGTAGTCAAATAGAAGGTAAGCATAGATATGATAAATAGAAATATCTTAAGCACATAACATATCACAATATTAAGCACTTATAAACAGCATTTTTACCATAGTTATGTAATTTAGCATAGTTATATATTAGGTATAAAATGATGTAGTAAAACATCATATAACTAATAATATACCAACATCATAGAAACATCACAAAATATTACAGAATAAGCACAAACATATGCTTTTTTTTCAAAATTAAAGATTGTCACAAATTAAACATATACATACAACGTAATAATGTTAAACCACATAAGTTTATAGCTAAGTTATCACAAAAATTTTAATCAGAAGGTCAGGAAAGAATACTTAAAAAGTTGAAAAAGAGATAAAATAAGATTCATGCCAAAATGTTTCATTCTTCACCCGTAGTATCCCATTCAAGAGTAGTCAAATCTTTAACCACTCCGGTAGAGGTTGACGAAGAACAATATACCTTTTTCCATATTTTGTTCAAGAAATCCTTTATAGAGTCAAATTTATTATTTGTGGATTTTTCGAACTATTCTATGCATTGATTAAGCTTTACTTTATTTTTAGCTATTGTTTTTTAATGCATTCTTGGGGTTGGAATTGGGGTCGGTCTCATGAATGTCATCGTTGCTTTCCTCTTCTTCTTCTTCTTCTTCGGGTTGATGAGAAGAGGATGCAATTTCCGTGTTTCGAGGTTGAGGAATACCTTTATTATGGTTTTCAACCCATTCTTGAAATGAGATGATATCATTATGAGGAAAAACTCGAGGAAGACCCACTAAACTTATAGTTTTAGCTCCAATTTCACTTATAGTTGAATAGTCAAATTCGGGAGTCGATACGCCAAAATTCCATAGTATCCTCATGATATACGCACCGTTTTGAATTGTCTTATATCTTCTTCGAATGTTGACATTTGAAAATCCGTCCATTATTATTTTCCCCAATTCACTCATTGATCGCCTTTGCCGATGACATATCCTTTGAGTTACCTCCAAAAGTGACAGAACCTCCATCTGAGTAGATATTATTTGTCAGCATTTCTTTGTTTCCCGTCATGTGTTTTGAGCAACACTGTAACAACCCGCATATTTAACGATTATATATTTAAATGTTTTATTTAAATATAGCGTCGTTAGTCGGATGTAGGTCCGAAATGTTACTTTTTGCGAACGGCCGAATTGGGGCTCGAAACCACATCCATTGAGTTCAAAATGGCGTTTGCGATCTTTTTGAGTATAAACTTTGATATGTTTGGAGTAATTCGAATTTTGCTACCTTTTCTAGTTGGGTTTTGAGTTTAGGTTCAGCCCACTAGCTAACTAGATAACCTCAACTCAGTCCCTCTCCTTCCATCCA
Source organism: Allium cepa (assembly GCA_030765085.1). Lineage (NCBI taxonomy): Eukaryota > Viridiplantae > Streptophyta > Magnoliopsida > Asparagales > Amaryllidaceae > Allium > Allium cepa. Next base: position 990,948,092 of record CM060945.1, on the reverse strand, counting down.
CTCATTTTCGCTTCTAAACTCAAGCTAAAACTGAAAATGGAGAAAGGAAGAAGAATTAGAAATTCCAAGCCCTAGTTCTTCTTGCAAACTTATATTCTTGCTCCAAAATCAAAGAGAAGCTATTGGTAAGCCCTCTCTTCATCTCCTCCAACTCTTTCTCCCCCAATTTCAGAAAGTTTCTTAAACCTAACTCAGGAAATACTTGTTTTGATCTTAAATTGAAGTTTGTAGAGTTGAAGTGGAGAGTGGTTGGTCTTCTCCTTGCAATTGAGTTTCTTCTTCTTTGTTTGTGAGTTAAAAGGTGAGATTTTTATCTCACATCTTTGTCTATAACTATCTTTGATTGTTGGGTATGAATTCCTAACACTTACTCATGTGCATTTGCTTTTGGTTTGGATTGAATTGGTGAGTATCCAAATTTTTAATGTTTTGGGTTTAAATCTTTAAAGATCCTAACTTTGATGTTTGAACATGTTTTTGGTGATGCATCGAGAAGCCAATAGGACCGGGTAGCCAATGGGAGTAATCCCCTAGCGTCCGTGCTTGACCGGTTGCGTATTGGGAGTGTTTGCACTTCATTTAATAGGGTAGGAACTGCAGAAATTGCAGTTCGGCCGACCGAACCCCCTGGGCCGGTCGACCGAAGCTGTAGCCGAAACATTTCTGGGCTATTTCGGTCGTCCCACTCAGGAAGTCCGGTCAACCGACCTGCTCCTGTTTCCTTGTTTTGCCTAGTTTGCCTATTTGTTTATGATTCCAACTTTTATCGATCTACGTCGATTCCAATTAGTTGTTTATGCATATTTGACCTTGATGATTCCTTTTTGACTTCATCCACGGGTTTTTATAAAATAATCTTTTAAATTGTATTAAAAGCTTGCTTCTCCAATTTATAAATCTTATTTAAAACGCACATACACAATTTCGCACTTCGAGCGGAGTGGAAGGGAGATTAAATGGTTAGGTAAAACACGGACCATGAATCCATGCGTTTATCTTTCCGATTAATCCCCGTCCTATTTGATTGATCGTTTTGGCCTTTTCGTCTGGTTTACCGATGAGATGAGGTAAACTTTGTACTGCTTTGAGTGTGAAATTAACTAATGGATAGTAAACCGTTTAGTGCGAACGAGTGGTTATGGGACTCACGTTACCACTTTTCGGATTCCTTTTTGAGAGTTATGACACATTCTGCCAGTTAGTGGTGTCCAGTACTGGGCCTCCGGACCTTCACCACTACATTTTGTTACCTTTGGGATAGTGTCTTCAGACTGTCTCCTTCAGGTTTGTTGCCTTTGGGTATATTGCCTTTGGGTATGTTGCCTTCGGGTTTGTGCCTTCGGGTTTGTTGCCCTATTGTATCGCTTTCGGAGTTGGTCATTCGTCACCGCTCGAGTGATATTGGGTTTGGAGTCTTCGGGCTCATGGATCCTTGTTTATACAGTACCGAGCATGTGAAAATTTTATGATGTTTCATTGATATGTATATTCCCTAGGTATCGCCCTTCGGTGTTGGTCTTTTTGAGCCGCACGATATGTAGTGGTTACCTTGTGGAACTTGTGTTACCTTCATGGGTATTTGATATTTGCCTTCTTGGCTTGTTTTGGGATATTTATATCCTTAGTTTATTTGTGTTGCCGATGATATGAGGCTTGTCTTATTATGATTCATCTTTTGTTGGATGATTGTGTTATCACTTCTAGAGATATTTGTTATACTTTGTGACCTTGCAGGATATTATTGTTCAGTATATCTAACTGATTTGTTTAGCTAGATTGACCCGTGTATTTATACTCGGGTCAGACTGAGATGTTTCAGGTTAGGTGCTTTCGGACTTAGCCTATTTTGCTTCCGCATGGACTATCCAGCTTGTTCCTTTTTATTATAGTTTCTGTGTAGTTATTTTCGTTGTAACTCTGATATGTATTCTTTTGGATTCGCCTGTATATTGTGGTTTGCTATACCACTTGACGTGTATCAGTTTGTAAACTCTGTTATGTATCCGTATATGATGATCTACTATTCTGTGATGTATATTACATTTGAGTTTTTATATTCTGTTATGATAGATCCTCCAACCACCTATGGTTTTGTTTTAAGTATTCATTGGATATGTCGATCTAGTGCGTATGGTTATTGTCGATGCATTCAATAGATAGTTAAAGCAAGGCTATAGATGGTCGCTCTTAACCAGCCTTATTCTCCGTGTTAGTTGACGGCATTACCCTGTAGTGTCCTTGGCTAGCGTGGGTAGAGAGGTGGGGCGTCACAGCTTGGTATCAGAGCTGAGTTCAGAACAAAATATGATAAACACGTAATAGAAGCAAATATTCCGGTACATCAAAGTGTATAAGTGATACAAACCTTTGAACCATCATGCCTCTATTCCTTCCGTGCCTTTGGTGGTAGATAGAAATTAGGAATACGTCAAGGAATGCATTTTGTTCCGTAGTATTCCATATTGGATTGGTGATATCTACCTTGTGAATAATCTTGTTCTTATCTTACTTTCAGCGTATGGCTGAAAGAGGCAGGGGACGACGTTCGGATGCTAGGCAATCCAGTGGCTCACATCCGGATGGCGTTTATATGTCTGCCGATCAGTTTTTGGAGTTATTTAGGAGCACTCAGCCTCCAGTTCCTCCTCGAGTATCTCCACCTCGCAAGTCTGCCTTTGCACGTCAGTGCAGTGATTTTGCTCATCTTGGGGGAAAGCTGTTTAAAGGCTCCGAGTCTGTTCTTGAAGTCCAAGCTTGGCTTCGCACGTGCGAGCGTATCTTCTCTCGCATGGATCTTTCTGATCATGTTAAGGTTCTTGTAACTTGCTCTTGATTGGTACGAGCTTCTTGTAGCCGAAATTGATGAGTGTTATCCCATTTTTGGTCAAAACTGGAATATCAACAAATTGGCAAGGAATTATGGATATCAGAATTGGAGATCGGTTGGAATTAGGGCTACGATCGATATCGTCAAAATTTGATGGAATTCCGGTAGGGACGAAATTGATTGGAAATGATGATATGGACTAAGGAAGGCTATGTTTCAAATTTCAGGTTAATCGGAGTTCGTATGGAGGAGTTATGATCGATTCAAGGTGGGAAAGGCATGTTGTTCGAATCCATCGGATTCGAACCCATCAGGTTCGCATCGATCGAGGGCAAGGCATAGGGATGGTTCGAATCGATACACTTCGTATCGATTGGTATGGATTCGTCTCTAAGAAGTTCGCATTAGGTGTTGGTTCGACTCGATAGTGTTCGTATCGGTCAAAGGCAAAGCAAGGTGAAGGACTTCGAATTGATACACTTCGTATCAATTGGCATGGAAGAGACTCGGTTACTTCGTATCGATCCAAAAGAAATGTGGAGGTTCTTCGAATCGATTCCCTTCATATCGATTAGGTTGGAATGGCTTCGAATCGATAGCATTCGTGTCAATCAATATGGATACGAACTCCGCGTTCGTATCGATCAGGTGGGAAAAGTCGATGGATCTTGGCTCGATAGCTGGATTTAAATAGAAAGGCGTATGGAGTTTACTACGAATCGATGTACTTCGCCTCGATGTAATATGACGGAATGGATGCGCGGATGTTCTTCGTATCGATCAGTATTGGATCGATACGAAAAGGAAGTGTTTGGATTCTAGCTGAGTGGTTCGTACCAATCGTTTGAGAGTCAATGCAAGGAAATCGTTCACGAAGGAGATGGATTCGAAGAAATGGATTCGAAGGAGATGCACTCGAAGCAATGGGTTCGAAGGAGATGGATTCGGAGGAGATGGATTCGAAGGAGGTGGGTTCGAAGCATGGATTCGAACTAGGCAGAACACACGGAACTTTGAACTTGAGTCAATCACATCTTCCAAACCGTTGATCCAAATGCAATGAAATTTTTACAGGAGCTTACATACAGCTTGAAGAATGTTCTCATCAAATTCCAGCTCAATTGGATGATTTCTTGATCGATTCGAACCTTACTTCGAATCGATCCTGATGTGGGCCCGGACCTCCAGATTTCGGGCGCGTGGGCCCCCTCACGTGCTTGAAGCGGTCTACCGGATTTTTAGGAGAAATATCAGCCTCCTACGCCTATAAATAGAGCCCCTGGTCATTTAGAAAAGGGGTCGGAGAATTTGGAGAGAGAAAGCACGCCCGGACGCTGCCAGAATCACTCCATAACATCATTACTGCTATTTATTTCAAGTTTTGGACTTTGTAACTGCTGTAATCATCTATAATCATCAAGGATAATCAATAAAAGGATAAAAAACTTTGGAGTGGACGTAGGCCGGAGATAGCCGAACCACTATAAAACTTGTGTCTCTGTTCTTTACTTTTGGATTGCTGTTTAATATTTGCTGGGAACTGAGACTTGTGTTTGAATATTATTGATTTGTATTCATACACTGGTGCTTTCACGGTATTCGGGGTTTGTGACCAATTTTGGCACAAACACTTTGGTGCTTTCACTGAGAACGACTAGCACCCGCTACATCGGACTTGAAAGTTGGATTTGAAGGTTTTAAAGAGTTTGGATTCAAGGACAATGACTAGGCAAAATAGCAGAAGGCAAAGGGCTGGGAGAAGCCAACAGGAAGGAAGTCAACAAGCATCCTCCGGAGCCGGGGAAGGACAGGCTTCAATCTACATAACCCGGGATGAAATGGAGGCTATGGAAAATTCTTTGCAAGAGAGATTGTTGAAGAACCAACAGGAAATGATGCAGACTTTCTTTGAGCAAATGAGAGCTGCAGGGACGCAGAACTTAGGAACAACTACAGCCGCTGTGGATGCAGGACAGGAGACTAGGGCCGTGGAACCCAATGGAGGACGAGATACGGAACCAGAAGGCAATCAACAAGGGCTTGGGGGCAGGCCCACGAGATCCAATACGGGAGGACCTTTGGAAGGAGTTCAACAAGCTAGAACCAACGTTGCTACTAACGAGCCACATGAAGAGTATGTGCCGGAGTTCCCTCGGGGGCAACCCCTGACAGACAATGCTGGATTGGTAGAGATGATTAGGAAAACTGTGCGAGGTGGTTTGGCCAACGGAGACTTGGAAGGAATGAACAGGAGTCCGTTTGCTCGGGAAATAAGGATGGCTCAGAATCCACCTAAGTTTAAGTTGCCTAGCGTGGAGGTATATGATGGCAAGGAAGATCCAACGGATCACTTGATGAGGTACACCAGACACATGGAGGTGCTAGGGGCATCGGAGGAGGTGATGGCTCGATGCTTCCCTTTGTACTTGACGGACTTAGCTGCAATGTGGTTTAGGCAGCTGGAAGAAGGATCTATAAGGACTTGGAGGGAATTGGTAGAAAAGTTTTTGGGACAATTTCGGGTTCACATCAAGAGGCCGAAGAATGTGATGACGTTAACATCGGTGAAGCAAAGGATGGATGAATCGCTTAGAGCTTTTCTAACTCGATTCAGTGCGGCAGTCGCTTCAGTGGATCGGCCTGATCCATCGATGGTTTTAACGGCAGCAGTATCAGGAGTCAGGGAGGACTTGGATTTTAAGGTGTCTCTGATACGAGATCCCCCACAGGATCTCGACGAATTCTTTCATGAGGCAGAAAGGTTCCTCCGGCAAGAAGACGCGAGTATGGATTTAAAGGTGAAAGGGGTTAATGCAACTCAGGATGTAGGACCATCTTGGATAAAGACAAAGGGAAAAGGAAGTTGGACGATGATTCTGGAAACGCTAGGAAGCGATGGAAGGATCCAAAGTTTTCTACATATACAGGATTGAGCGAGACGCTGGAGCGGATATACCTGGATACTCGGAATCGCCTTCCCTACCGGAGGCCAGCCAGAAGAGAGCCTTCCGAACGAGAGAGGGCATCAGGGAGGCATTGTCTCTTCCATGACTTAGACGGGCATGACACCAACAGCTGTAGGAATTTAAAGGACATAATTGAGGAACATGTCAGGAAGGGACTACTACCACAATATGTTGGAACTCGGAATGCAGCAGTGGAGCAGGAGCAACCACCGACCACCTCACACCGTGATGATGCGAGGCCCAGGGACGATGGTCGATTGATCATCCATTGACTAGGATAATATGGAATAAGTAGCGAAGTATTAGCAAGCAACCAAGTCATTTACACATGTACGGGGACGGAGATAGCACCTAGGCATGCTCTGAATGACGATAAACTGCAATGCTATGGTTTGTGAAATTTATCTTTTGCTTTTGGATTGGACACCGCTTATCTTTTTGGATTTTGGTTTTGGAGTTTGGATTGAGCTCCCGGTTTTGCTTTCTTTTGATTTAGATTTTCCTTTGGTTGATTGTTTTTTATTTTGAATGCTGCTTTGGATTTCTGGTTTGGATTTGGATTTTAGGTTGGATTTTGATTGGATTTTCATCTGGTTTTTAATAAATGGTCGTCGGGTATGGATTATGCCTGGCAAGGGGTGAGTCACTTTGCCCGAACGTGGTAAATTGACTCGTTCAGGTCGCTGAGTATGGACTATGCTCAGCAAGGGTCCGGAGTGACCAGGATTCGGCCTAGGACTTAGGCCCCGCATTATCGGTTATTGTTTCAGGTCGTTGAGTATGGACTATGCTCAACAAGGGTCTGGAAAGACCAGGATTCGGCTTAGGACTTAAGCCATGGCTTTGTACAACGTCCATGGACACTGGACCAAGGTCATCAAGTGTGAATTGCACTTGGCAAGAGCCCGGAAATGTTACGGATTCGGATATCAACCTGGAGAGGTCTTGGATTTGGTTATTAGCTATTGGATAAGGATGGATTAGGACTCGGCTGTCGAGTTCGAATGGATGTGGAATTGGCTAAGGCTTCGGTTATGGGATTTGGAATTAGACATCGACTCAGAGCAGTCGAGGATGATATACCCTGGCAATATGGCTATGGACTTCGGATGTTGGATTCGAAACTATTCAAAACACGCCTTGTTATCACAAGGCATGTTTTGGGGGGCAAAGTGTTATCCCATTTTTGGTCAAAACTGGAATATCAACAAATTGACAAGGAATTATGGATATCAGAATTGGAGATCGGTTGGAATCAGGGCTACGATCGATATCGTCAAAATTTGATTGAACTCCGGTCGGGACGAAATTGATTGGAAATGATGATTTGGACTAGGGAAGGCTATGTTTCAAATTTCAGGTTAATCGGAGTTCGTATGGAGGAGTTATGATCGATTCAAGGTGGGAAAGGCATGTTGTTCGAATCCATCGGATTCGAACCCATCAGGTTCGCATCGATCGAGGGCAAGGCATAGGGATGGTTCGAATCGATACACTTCGTATCGATTGGTATGGATTCGTCTCTAAGAAGTTCGCATTAGGTGTTGGTTCGACTCGATAGTGTTCGTATCGGTCAAAGGTAAAGCAAGGTGAAGGACTTCGAATCGATACACTTCGTATCGATTGGCATGGATGAGACTCGGTTACTTCGTATCGATCCAAAAGAAATGCGGAGGTTCTTCGAATCGATTCCCTTCATATCGATTAGGTTGGAATGGCTTCGAATCGATAGCATTCGTGTCAATCAATATGGATACGAACTCCGCGTTCGTATCGATCAGGTGGGAAAGGTCGATGGATCTTGGCTCGATGGCTGGATTTAAATAGAAAGGCGTATGGAGTTTACTACGAATCGATGTACTTCACCTCGATGTAATATGACGGAATGGATGCGCGGATGTTCTTCGTATCGATCAGTATTGGATCGATACGAAAGGGAAGTGTTTGGATTCTAGCTGAGTGGTTCGTACTAATCGTTTGAGAGTCAATGCAAGGAAAGCATTCACGAAGGAGATGGATTCGAAGAAATAGATTCGAAGGAGATGGACTCGAAGCAATGGGTTCGAAGGAGATGGATTCGAAGGAGGTGGGTTCGAAGCATGGATTCGAACCAGGCAGAACACACGGAACTTTGAACTTGAATCAATCACATTTTCCAAACCGTTGATCCAAATGCAATGAAATTTTTACAAGAGCTTACATACAGCTTGAAGAATGTTCTCACCAAATTCCAGCTCAATTGGATGATTTCTTGATCGATTCGAACCTTACTTCGAATCGATCCTGATGTGGGCCCGGACCTCCAGATTTCGGGCGCGTGGGCCCCCCTCACGTGCTTGAAGCGGTCTACCGGATTTTTAGGAGAAATATCAGCCTCCTACGCCTATAAATAGAGCCCCTGGTCATTCAGAAAAGGGGTCGGAGAATTTGGAGAGAGAAAGCACGCCCGGACGCTGCCAGAATCACTCCATAACATCATTACTGCTATTTATTTCAAGTTTTGGACTTTGTAACTGCTGTAATCATCTATAATCATCAAGGATAATCAATAAAAGGATAAAAAACTTTGGAGTGGACGTAGGCTGGAGATAGCCGAACCACTATAAAACTTGTGTCTCTGTTCTTTACTTTTGGATTGCTGTTTAATATTTGCTGGGATCTGAGACTTGTGTTTGAATATTATTGATTTGTATTCATACACTGGTGCTTTCACGGTATTCGGGGTTTGTGACCAATTTTGGCGCAAACAATGAGTCTACTCTTTCTTGGACTCAGTTTCGAGGACGATTCGAACTCAAGTTCGTTCCTGAATCTGAAAAAGTTTCATTGACCCGTCGCTTCCTTGAGTTGAAGCAAGGGAAGTCTTCTATTTCTGAGTATGTTGCATCATTTGAGGCTTTATCTAAGTATGGTTTTGAATTCATTAGCACTTCTTATAAGAAGAATTTGAAGTTTGTTTCTAGTCTTAAGAAATATCTTAAGAAGTCTTTGTTGCTCCAGCTTAAGCTTTTTTTTGAGGAGTTGGTAGATTCTGCACTTCATCTTGAAACCATCGAGAAGGATTGTGATAGTGGTGAGGATGTTGAGGTTTCCAAGAACCCCAACAAGAAGCAGTCACTACAACAAAAAGTGTCTTTTATAGCACCATTTAATAACGCATTATTCTAAAGCGTTATTGTTTACCTTTAAATATTTGTTTTTTTACACAATTTGTTTTGTATGTACATATGCAACGCTTTGGCCCCAAAATTTTCGTCTTCCTCCCAAAAACACACCCAATTTCATCTCCCTCTCAAAATAACACTCAACAATTTTCATTTCCCTCCTAAAACAAAAGAACCCTAATCGAAGTTCTACTCCATCTCTAATCTATGAAATTCAGCTTTTGTACTCCATCTCCGATCTTCAAAATTTCGCTCTTCAGCAGTTGTGAACTCGACGACGTCAGGAACCCTAATCTCCAGTCTCTGATCTTCAATTTTGCTCTTCGTCAATATCTACCAGATTCATCCCGCTTCCTGCGAAGGTAACATCTTTTTTATGCTTTATTCTTTTTTAGAAATATAATTTGCTATTTCTCATTTGGGGGAAATTTCAGTTTGGTTTTCAGGAGTGCTAATGTTTAAATTATAAACTAGTTTTATGTTTTGGTGAACTAATGATTAAATAGATGATTTTTTTTATGTGATGATACTTTAGTATGTAGGTCTGTTGTTATTAAATTTGATTATGCAATTTGGAATTAGTCAAAAATCTCACTATCAATTTGTCTGGTGCTGAGTTTGTACCTTTTGTGAGGATCTCGTACATCCCTTTTATTTCAACAGACCATAAAGAACAGTAGTCTCAAATTTCATTAGTTATATATTGTGATGCTTAAGTTGTTTACCAGTTAACAGCGTTTCTTTTTTAAAAGGAAAAAAAAAACTAAACTTTTTTTTACTATTGAAATGGTGCTTTGATCGTGTAATATCCCATCCACTATTATAATTTTTAGAAAATGGAAGTTTGGTCAAATTTGTTCACTTTCTTATTCATTTTCTTATTCGTGTGTTCCTATATTTGTTCTTTGCTTCTTGCTATTTTCTGGATTGTGCCATTGTCTACCCTTATTGTTGTTCTCTGGTGTAATTAAATTGTTTCCCGTATTGATTTGTTCTAAACTTGCAAACTCCTTGTATATGTTTCCATCACTTTGTGGTTTTCCTAGCACATAAACTTTTACTTGATTGCAATGTTACATTTTGTTCATCTATTTCAAATTTTGTTTCCATAGTTAATTATTTTGCATATCTTACAAGCTTTTGATCATTCAATATCTTTCTTAATAAATTTATTATCTTCATGTGAATTTAATCCAAATGTTAGCATCAAACTTTTTTTGTTGAAGCAATCACAGATGCTTCTAAGCTTAACAGTTTCAAGCATGGGTTATGCATAAGTCAAGAAAGAAGCATCCGCCATTACCTCAGGAAATATTTGGCAAGTTCAAGGCGCATTGGATGTCGCCGGAGTTTCTGGCTATTTCCAAAGCAGCTGGAGAGAGGAGGGCGAAAATCCTAAGCCACACACTGGTGGTTCGAGATCTAATGTTGATTATCGTCTCGGTCTGGTATGTAAATTTGCGGCTTACATTATATTCCAATTGAAAAAGAAAAGGTATTTATTTTTTATGTCAATCAGTAGCACTATTCCTTTATTCAAGATTAAGTCTTATAAGTTTGATTTTTTCATGAAATTTATGAACTTGATTTGGATTGGTTGAATATGTTATGGATTTCGTTTTGAGAGTTTCACATACTTGACATTGTGAAATTGTGCTATGAGTTGGGAAACTGCCCAATTCGCCTATCTCATTGATACCTAAGTCTACAACCACCTTAATTCCCTTGTCCTCCACCAGATCGCCAACATCCATAGTATATTTTACGACTACCCCTAGCCGATCAGACACCTCCATGTGTGTGAATGCATCTCATCTTCAACACCCACTGCCTGAAATGAACATTCACCTTGTACTTCCCCGTCTTCTAAAATGCCCCCCACCGCCTTCTCCTTTCAGCACAGGTCAACATTCAAACCTATTATTTGTACCAAAGCAATCCAAGAAAGCCACCCTATTAACATCACCTGCAACTGTTATTAAAACGGCCAATGATGGTTGAGCTGAGTAGCATACGAAGGGACATATGCGGAGAGGGTTCATTTAAGAGTTTGGGCATCACACCTATCAATAACATGCTGTATATTTTACTGAAAATTAGCATTTTTGAAATTAGCTTTATTCATTGTAGATTTTGTGTACTGGAATTGCATTGTAGATATAGGTTAGAATAATTTTATTTATTGGGCTAAAACCTTAATCGCCTTGAGAAGGCTTGGAAGTAGATGAAACCAATTCAATTATGTACTACCCTTTGAAGATTTCTAAAGTTTAGGATAATTTGGAAGTCTGATAATAATATCGTGGGGAGTTTCACTTTATTTTAGTCTCATGAGAAAAGCGACCATACTGATTTATTTGTGTTAGATATGCTTGCAAGTAAAATATTGTTTACACTGCAGCAAAAATACGTAGTTTTGTTACTTGAAATCCAGTACTATACTCGGTTTGATAAACATTGATAAAAATGGAAAGTTAAGTTGTGTCATGAGCAAAAGTTTTAAGAAGAACATCAAAGGAGAATAAGATTGAGATTCAAGATAAAAGAGCAAGAAAACAGAGAAATTGAAGATATTCATCAAACATTGCTTACATTTCATTAATTCAATATCATATTATAGGATTACATGATTTTAACACCAGTTAGTTACTAATAAGACAAACTACTTTTAATAAACGGCTGCATGACAAATATTCTAGCAGTAGCATAATATCTTATACTTATGCATTAATTTGAAACTTCATAATGTAGAGCCAGATGGATGGATGGTCGCGGTTTCGAGTTGGGGTTCGGTGATGTAGAGGCAGTAAGAAGGGTAGCAAAAGCTAAGAGGACAGTTAGATGGTGATGGAGTTGACTGGTGGTATGTTGTGAAATGAAATGGTTAGATGGAAGTGTTTGTGGTCAGTTTTGTGACAGTACTTTGGTCGAGGCTGGAAGATGGAATGGTAGTAAGGTTGAAGTGCAAATATGCTGATGATGATTTGAAGCGAGAAAAGCTGGTAGTTGCTTGTCAGTGGGATATATATGGGTGTATGAATGGTAGCCTGAGGTGGTTGATCACGTATGCAGGGATAGAGCAATGGTTGTAATGAGGTTATGGAAAGTTTGATTGGTCAGGGTGAAGAGTGGTATTAGTTGCACTGTGTATGGTGTAATGTTTGATGGAGATGTCTGATATGGTGGTTGTCAGTAGTGTGAAAGTGTGCACAGTTGTGCACTGTAGAGGGGCTATTGTAAAGATAGAGGACGAAGTTGATTGTGATGGTTCAGGTCAAGTAAGGTTGCAAGTTGTAGGGAATGATGTGTTTTTGGAAACAGGCAGGTAAATGGTTGGTTTTGTGACTGGTGAATGCAGTGGATGGGGAAGTGAGGAGGTTTGTATTGAGCAGGAAGTGACAGAGCAACAACTTGTAAATGTCAGGGTTGGTGAAGTTTGAGGTTGTCAGCAGTTTGTATGTGAGATGGTGGCACTGTTGAGGTGGATGGCACAGTGGTGATCAATCAGCAGCAGTAGGAAGTGGATGGAGCTGTTTGAACACTGGAATGGTCGGGAAGAATGATGTTGTAATGTTGAAGTGGAGCACTGCAGGACGGGCAATTATTAACGGACAGTGTAGTAGTGCAGATGATGGTTGGTGGTTAAGTATTAATGGTTAGTGATGGGGTTTGGGACTGTTGAACTGATGAAGGGTGAAAGGTTTGATTGGTCTGATAGCAGTTGCAAGGGGAGGAAGTCGAATGGCACCGTGGCTGTAGTTATGTAGGGTAGTAGTAGTGAATGGCTTTGCTCTGTTGCTGTGGTGACAGGTAGGATTTTGTTGTTGTAAGGTTGCTGCAGTGTAGTGGTTTTGGATGATTAGAGAGAGGTGAATGAAGAAGGGGATGTGGTGGAAGAGTATAGTATGGTGTGTTGTTTATTTAGCAGCAGGAGTTCAGTTGAAGGAGATGGCAAGTAGATTGATGTTTAGGTTTGTGCAACAGGCTAGTTATACAGAAGTTGTTTGCCAGAGAATAGAAGTATGTGATGTGTGGCTGCAGCTATTTATGATGTGATGTAGCAGATGGTTGCGTTGGTAGTTAGAGAGGGGTGGTTTGTCATTGTTGTGCACTATCTGTGACATGCACAGTGCAACAAAGAGAGGAATAGAGAGATGGTGAGAAGAACAATGTTATATGCAAATGTATGTTGCAGAAACAAATGTAATGAAAAATATATCACATTTCTTTCTGAGCATGCTCTTGTGTTATATTTGTTGATTATAATCTTTATTCGTTTATGAAGATTTAGTTTGATTGCTATTAAAATGTAATATATAGGCATAGCTCTTGAAAAGTGTATCTACGATTTTTATAGCGGCATATATGAGCTGTAAAAGAATTTATCAATATAATAACATGTTGATTTAATAGCGTGAAGTGACCGCTATTGAATAAATATTTTATAGCGGCAAAATGGTGTTATAAATATTTCCAGTTCCGTTGAGATTTAGCTGTATTATAGCGGCTATAATGAGCTATTGAATTAACAAACCATAGCAGCGAATTTGCGTTATAAAACTAAGCTCAACCATAGCGGCATATTTTGTGTTATAAATATTCAACAGTTTTTTATAACATGTCGATATACAGCGCTTATAAAACCGCTATGGTTGTGATTAATAGCGGCTATATGCCGCTATAAAAGACACTTTTGTTGTAGTGAGTTTCCATTTCAGAAGTCCAGGTCTTTTCCTTCCAAGAAGAAGAAGACTAGTGGCTCTAGCTCTCAGCCTCAATCTGTTGGAACACCTTTCATTCGGAAGTGTTTCAATTGTGGTTCTCCTGATCATATGATTCGAGCTTGCCCTAAGCCTCTTTTCTGCCGCTATTGCAAGAATGAAGGTCATCATGTTTCCACTTGCCCTACTGTTCCGGCTGGTGCCAAGTCTAGCAAGCTTTATGCTGCTAAGGCTTCTGAAGGTTCTTCTCAACCCAAAGGTTTATCTCCGTCTATTTTGGAAGGTTCTATTTTATTTCATGATCATAGTATTCAAGTTCTTTTCGATACGGGTGCATCACATTCTTTCGTATCGAAAAAGCTCGTCGATGATTTATCTTTGGATGTTTCTTGTTTCGTTACTTCTTTAAGGATTGCGAATCCTATTGGGGGATCCGCGGCCCTTAGCATGCTTTGTGATGGTGTTGAGATTGTTTTATGTGGCTTTTCCTTTCGTGCGAATCTGCACGTTATTTCTTGTCTGGGATTTGATATGATTTTGGGAATGGACTGGCTAGTGAGATACGATGCCAGGATTATTTGTTCTGAGAGGATTTTATATCTTCGACATCCAGATTCGCCTACTCAGCTATCACTTATTCTTTGGAATGTGGATAATTCCAAAATGGATTTACATTCTCTTGATTCTTGAGATGATGATGATATATCTCGTATTCCTATTGCTTGTGACTTTTCTGATGTTATCGAGCCTGTTTCGGGTTTGCCACCCAAGCGGGCAATTGATTTCCGCATTGATCTCATTCCAGGCGCCCAGCCAGTTAGTCGTCCTCCCACGAGGATGTCTACAAAGGAAAATGAGGAACTCAAGAAGCAGCTTTTAGAGCTTGAGTCCAAGCAGTTGATTCAGTCTAGATTTTCTCCGTGGGGATCCGCGCTCGTCTTCGTGAAGAAGTCTGATGGAACTCTTAGGCTTTGCATTGACTATCGCAAGCTTAACGAGTTAACCATCAGGAATAGGTATCCGTTGCCTAGGATCGATGATATGTTCAATCTATTGAGTGGTTCTAAGGTCTTTTCTCAGCTCGACCTTGCCACGGGTTTTCATTAGTTACGAGTCACAGAGGATAGCATACCTCTTACCGCTTTCCGCACTCGTTATGGTTCTTTTGAGTGGCTTGTTATGCCGTTCGGTTTGATGAACGCTCCTGCTTTCTTTGTTGATCTCATGAATCGAGTATTCCGAGAATATCTCGATAAGTTCGTCCTTGTGTTTATTGATGATATCCTTATTTATTCTAAATCTGAAGCTGAGCATGCTAATCACTTGAGAATTGTCTTGAGTACTCTCCGTTACCATAAGCTTAGAGCCAAATTCTCCTAATGCCACTTTTGGGAGAATAAGGTTAAGTTCTTAGGCCATGTTGTATCTTCCGATGGCATTTCTGTCGATCCCTCAAAGATCAAAGCCATCCAGAATTAGAAGAGGCCTGAGAATGTACATGAGATTCGTAGTTTCCTTGGATTGGTGGGTTATTACCGTCGGTTCATTAAGGATTTTTCCCGTGTTGTGCTTCCTCTCACCAGCCTTACTCGGACAGGCATTTGTTTTATTTGGTCTGACAAGTGTGAAGCTTCCTTTCAGTCATTAAAGGAACTTCTCACTAATGCTCCTATTTTGGTGGTTCCCGAGGGGAATCATGATCTGGTTGTCTACACCGATGCTTGTGGTAGTGGTCTCGGTGCCATTCTTATGCAGAAGGATCGGGTAGTTGCTTATGCTTCTAGGCAACTGCGTCCGAATGAAGTTCGCTATGCCACTCATGATCTTGAGTTAGCTGCCATTGTCTTTGCCTTGAAGATTTGGCGACACTATTTATTGGGCGAGCGCTTTATTCTCTATACCGATCATAAATCCTTAAAATATTTGTTCACTCAGAAGGAACTCAATATGAGAAAACAGCGTTGGCTCGAGTTTCTTGCTTCCTATGACTTTGATATCCAGTATACCCCTGGTAAGGGTAATCGTGTTGCTGATGCGCTTAGTCGCAAATATTCGGCTGTTGTTTCTATGATTCTTGCCGAATGGGATATTCTTGAGACTCAATCTTTTTGTGAAATTCGTGATCGAGGTTCATTTTATGACTCTCCTATTCTATTATTTACTTTGGGAGCTCGACCCATTTTATTGGATCGTATTGCCGATGCCCAGCGGCGTGATCTTGATTTGTTGCATCTTATTCAGCTTTGTGAGTCTGGATCCTGTGATGAGGCATTGCGGGATTTCAGCATTGATTCTCATGGGTGTCTTCGCAAGAAGAACCGTCTTTTTGTGCCTTCTGATTTTGCATTTAGGCATGACATTCTTGACGACTGTCACCGTTCCAAGTATACCGTTCCTCCTGGTAGTAGTAAGATGTATGCCGATATGCATCGTCTTTATTATTGGTAAGGCATGAAGCGCGATGTGGCGAGTTATATGAGTAATTTCATAACTTGTCAGCGTGATAAGGCCGAACATCAGCGTCCTTCGGGTCTTCTTCAGCCTCTAGAGATTCCATTGTGGAAATGAGATCAGATTTCTATGGATTTCATTGACGACCTACCTCGTCCGAGATTGGGCCATTCTAGCATCCGGTTTATTGTTGATCGCCTCACCAAATCTGCTCATTTTATTCCTATTAAGTCTAATAGGACTGCTTCGCTTTTGGCTAAGTTGTATGTCAAAGAAATCATGAGACTTCACGGTGTTCCTAGTTCTATTGTGAGTGACCGTGATCCTTTATTCACGAGTCATTTTTGGCAGAATCTTCAGCAAGCTTTGGGAACAAGGCTTAATTTTAGCACAGCTTATCATCACCAGTCTGACGGACAGACTGAACGGGTGAATCATGTCTTGGAAGATCTCCTCTGTATTTGTATTTTTGATTTTGGTGGTAGTTGGGAGGATCACCTACCTCTTGTAGAGTTCTTCTACAACAATAGTTTTCAGTCTAGTATCGGTATGACTCCTTTCAAAGCTTTATATGGAAGGCCATGTCGATCACCTTCTTGTTGGTTGGAATCAGGAGAGAAGCTTATTCTTGGCCCAGATTTTGTTCGTGATTCTTCCAGGAAGATTGATCTTATTCGGTTCAGAATGAAAGAGGCACAAAGTCGCCAGAAATCCTACGCAGACAACCGTAGGAAGCCTCTCGAGTTCTCGATTGGTGATCTTGTTTTTATTCGTGTTTCTCCTCTGAAAGGGGTTATGCGTTTCAGTACGACTGGGAAATTGGCTCCTCACTTTATAGGACCATTTTCTATTACTGAGCGTATTGGCCCTGTGGCTTATAGAGTTTCACTTCTTGCTCATTTATCTGGCATTCACGACATGTTTCACGTCTCTCAACTTCGAAAGTGTCTTCGGAAGTCGGATTCTGTTATCGATTCTCCTAATTTGCAAGAGCTTGAGATCTCACCGGACTTATCTATTGTACAGCAACCTATTCGCATGCTTGCCACGGAGGTGCGACACCTTCAGAACAAGGACGTGCCGCTCGTTAAAGTTCAATGGTCCGCTAACCCTAATGACTGTACTTGGGAAACCAGAGAGTTTATCGAGCGATCTTATCCGGGCTTTCTATCTTTGCTTGGCAACGGTGAGAATATCCTTTCATCTCAAGCTTATTTCCTTTTCTTTTGAATGATGTAGGTATGTAGTTGTTACAAATATCGTCTCTAGGAATTGCGGGGACGCAATTTTGTAAGGAGGGGAGATCTGTAACAATCCGCATATTTAACGATTATATATTTAAATGTTTTATTTAAATATAGCGTCGTTAGTTGGATTTAGGTCCGAAATGTTACTTTTTGCGAACGGCCGAATTGGGACTCGAAACCACTTCCATTGAGTTCAAAATGGCGTTTGCGATCTTTTTGAGTATAATCTTTGATATGTTTGAAGTAAGTTGAATTTTGCTACCTTTTCTAGTTGGGTTTTGGGTTTGGGTTCAGCCCACTAGCTAACTAGATAACCTCAACTCAGTCCCTCTCCTTCCATTCACTCATTTTCACTTCTAAACTCAAGCTAAAACTGAAAATGGGGGAAAGGAAGAATAATTAGAAATTCCAAGCCCTAGTTCTTCTTGCAAACTTGTATTCTTGCTCCAAAATCAAAGAGAAGCTATTGGTAAGCCCTCTCTTCATCTTCTCCAACTCTTTCTCCTTTAATTTCAGAAAGTTTCCTAAACCTAACTTAGGAAATACTTGTTTTGATATTAGATTGAAGTTTGTAGAGTTGAAGTGGAGAGTGGTTGGTCTTCTCCTTGCAATTGGGCTTCTTCTTCTTTGTTTGTGAGTTAAAAGGTGAGATTTTTATCTCACATCTTTGTCTATAACTATCTTTGATTGTTGGGTATGAATTCCTAACACTTATTCATGTCTATTTGCTTTTGGTTTGGATTGAATTGGTGAATATCCAAATTTTTAGTGTTTTGGGTTCGAATCTTTAAAGATCCTAACTTTGATGTTTGAACGTGTTTTTGGTGATGCATCGAGAAGCCAATAGGACCGGGAAGCCGATGGGAGCAATCCCCTAGCGTCCGTGCTCGACCGGTTGCGAATTGGGAGTGTTTGCACTTTATTTAATAGGGTAGGAATTGCAGAAATTGCAGTTCGGCCGACCGAACCCCCTGGGCCGGTCGACCGAAGCTGTAGCCGAAACATTTCTGGGCTATTTCGGTCGGCCCACTCAGGAAGTCCAGTCAACCGACCTGCTCATGTTTCCCTGTTTTGCCTAGTTTGCCTATTTGTTTGTGATTCCAACTTTTATCGATCTACGTCGATTCCAATTAGTTGTTTATGCATATTTGACCTTGATGATTCCTTTTTGACTTCATCCACGAGTTTTTATAAAATAATCTTTTAGATTGTATTAAAAGCTTGCTTCTCCAATTTATAAATCTTATTTAAAATGCACATACATAATTTCGCACTTCGAGCGGAGTGGAAGGGAGATTAAATGGTTAGGTAAAACACGGACCATGAATCCTTGCGTTTATCTTTCCGATTAATCCCCGCCCTATTCAATTGATCATTTTGGCCTTTTGGTCTGGTTTACCGATGAGATGAGGTAAACTTTGTACTGCTTTGAGTGTGAAATTAACTAACGGATAGTAAACCGTTTAGTGCGAATGAGTGGTTATGGGACTCGGCGTTACCACTTTTCGGATTCATTTCTGAGAGTTATGACACATTCTGCCAGTTAGTGGTGTCCAGTACTGGGCCTCGGACCTTCACCACTACCGTTTGTTGCCTTTGGGATAGTGTTTTCGGACTGTCTCCCTCAGGTTTGTTGCCTTCGGGTATGTTGCCTTCGGGTTTGTGCCCTCGGGTTTGTTGCCCTATTGTATCGCTTTCGGAGTTGGTCATTCGTCACCGCTCGAGTGATATTGGGTTTGGAGTCTTCAGGCTCATGGATCCTTTTTTATACAGTACTGAGCATGTGCAAATTTTATGATGTTTCATTGATATGTATATTCCTAGGTATCGCCCTTCGGTGTTGGTCTTTTTGAGCCGCACGATATGTAGTCGTTACCTTGTGGAACTTGTGTTACCTTCATGGGTATTTGATATTTGCCTTCTTGGCTTGTTTTGAGATATTTATATCCTTTGTTTATTTGTGTTGCCGATGATATGAGGCTTGTCTTATTATGATTCATCTTTTGTTAGATGATTGTGTTATCTCTTTTAGAGATATTTGTTATACTTTGTGACCTTGCAGGATATTGTTGTTCAGTATATCTAACTGATTTGTTTAGCTAGACTGACCCGTGTATTTATACTCGGGTCAGACCGAGATGTTTCAAGTTAGGTGTTTTCGGACTTAGCCTATTTTGCTTCCGCATGGACTATCCAACTTGTTCCTTTTTGTTATAGTTTCTGTATAGTCCTTTTTGTTGTAACTCTGATATGTATTCTTTTGGATTCGCCTGTATATTGTGGTTTGCTATACCACTTGAGTGTATCAGTTTGTAAACTCTGTAATGTATCAGTATATGTGTATGATGATCTACTGTTCTTTGATGTATATTACATTTGAGTTGTTATATTCTGTTCTGATAGATTCTCCAACCACCTATGGTTTTGTTTTAAGTATTCATTGGATATATCAATCTGGTGCGTATGGTTATTGTCGATGTATTCAATAGATAGTTAAAGAAAGGCTATAGATGGTCACTCCTAAGCAGCCTTATTCTCCATGTTAGTTGACGGCATTACCCTGTAGTGTCCTTGGCTAGCGTGGGTATAGAGGTGGGGCGTCACAAACACTGCCCAGTATCCACTTTTCTCTTTGCTTATTTGGTACATCGTTTTTAGATGCCATGAAGCACACATTAGCTTGTTCGGTGTCGTTACCACTATCGGATGACGAAGAGTCAGAATCATCCCAATGAACTAAAAAGCTTGCCTTTTCTCTTTGAGCCGTTTCTCGTTTTTATTTTTCTTGAGTTCCAGACAGTTCTTTTTGATGTGACCTGATTGATTGCTAGTAGCATTTCGGAGATGAGTTTGAAGGAAAGTTGTTTTGACCTTTATTGCTTCCAAAGTTTTTCTTATTTTTGAATTTTAGGAATTTTCTGAAATTTTTGGCTATGAATTCCATATCGTCAACATCTCATCATTTGATTCTTCTTTCTCAGCTTGAAATGCTATTGTTTTACGGTTTTGTGGTTGTACTTTTCTTACCTGCAAATTTACTTCATATGACATTAGATTTCCTATCAACTCCTCTGGTTTTATGATAGAAAGATCGTTAGCTTCTTCGATAGCTAAGACTTTTCTTTCCCATTCATCCGTGAGAGAGTTGAGTACTTTTGACACAATATCAAAATCTGTATATTTTTCTCCTAGTGCCAAAAGTGAATAATATATGTCTTGAAATCTAGAGTACATATCATTTATGGTCTCAGCTTACTTCATTCTAAAGTTTTGAAATTGATTCTTATGCATAGATATCTTACTCTGTTTAACTTTGTAAGTACCTTCATGTGTAACTTTAAGTGTGCGTCATATTTCATATCCAGTAGTATACGTACTAACTCTATTGAATTCATTCTTATCTAGTGCACAAAATAACATTTCATCGCTTTCGCATTTGCAGAAGCATCTAATTTTTGAGTGTTAGACCATTCTGCAAAATCATCAGTAGGAACATGATATTCTTGTCGAATAATGTTCCATGCATCAAACTCGTTTGATTGTATATAATCTCTCGTCCTAGTTGACCAGTAAGCATAGTTTAGACTATTAAATAGTGATGGTCGTGCGGTGGATTGTCCTTCAGTGAAATTCAAGTGACTATTGTTATCCATATTAACAAATATCAAATAACTTTATTATGGTTATTTGATGATCATGCTTTGATACCAAATAAAAGTTTGTGTGGATCGGTTGTATGGGTAAATATACTAATTTAAAAACTTGTGCAATATAGCAGCGGAAAATAGTCAATAAACAAAAGAAATGCAAATCGGTCAGTAAATGACACCTGATATTTTTATACTGGTTCGAACTTCCCGTTCTACATCCAGTTCCAGACTCCTTCAGGATTTACTAACACCCTCTCTTCACCCGGAGGAATAGGAACCTGAGCAACCGAACATGATTTCAATACACTTGCCCGAGCAGCCGAACGAGACTTCCAATACAAAGTATTTAGTTTCTTGACTTGATGTCTTCTTGAATAACACTGATTAGTTGATATATTACATCCTTCCTATAATCTTCTCCCTTGTGGCATGTAGTGTTTGCACATGAAGAGAATGGAAAATTTAAATAGAATTCTCAATAGAATGCTTGTACGTACGTTTTAGAAAGAAAAGACTATAGATAGTAGAACCAAAATAGGATAGAAAGAATTGTAATGATTGTTGTTAAAAAGAATATGATTCTTGGCTATATTTATAATGAATCAAGAGTTGTTTTCTTTCACGAACAGTTGTGCTGAAAAGAAACAACCCTTGAAGTTGAGATGTTTTTCTTCATTGAAGAGACGCATCTCTTCATTAAAAACTAGCCATTATATGAATTCAACAGGTTGACTATAGAAGATTAAGCCGTCTGATTCAAACCCGAAAATAAAAACAGTACATTCGGCCGGCAGACTCAGCTGGCCGAATATATTGGTAAATTTTAATTTACCCAGTATTCAGCCGGTTGAATAGCTGTAGTTAGCCAACTGAAAACTATGTCTTGTGCATGTGCATACTTGTTCGTCGACGGAAATTCTATCGGTTTAGAAAACCGTCGAACGAATTTAAATTAAAAATAACCACAAGGGCACGGTGTACGAATGTAGCACGCGGCGAATACGAGTCGATCCACAGGGAATTGTTGATTTAAATTTCCTACTCAATCAAATTATACTAAAGTCGAGAGTGTGTTTAATCTAGAAAATGAGAAAATGAACTAACTAACAAAAAGAAAAGAAATGCAAATATGAGAGTTAAATGACAATTTAGAGAATAAATCCACTCTCTAGATCATGTAGTTCAACACATGAAATCATGATATCTCTTTTATGGTCACTAGTGTTTTAATTGATGTGTTTATCATAAGCATGGCATATTTGAGCTATTGATTAGCCAACATAAGTCATCAAACTATAACACACCACTTAAAAAACTTACTAGCTTTCATGAAACTTGACAAAGAAAATGAAATCTATTTTAAGTATGGCCTATTAACTATTGATTAGAAACATAGACCATCAAATTTTAATTTCAAATCACTTTCTTTTGCCATAATCATATTTTGATGAAGAGACAATTAGTGTTAGTGATTGTTTAAGCATAGCCTATTTGGTTTCAACAATATAGGCTATCAAAATTCAAAGAAAAAACAACTAGTAAACCATTTCCATCATCATCATTAAGCACAAAAAGAAAGTATGAATTGAAAAAATGTTGAAGCTACATTAATTAGAGAGCTTCATAACTCCTAAATTGAAGGGGTTTAGCTTCTCATATTTGTCATTTTATTAACAAATGTAGCAAATAACATGAAAGCAAAATGAAGAGGAAAAAGAGAGCAAAATGAAAAGATAAACTAATTAACTTGCATAAAAGAAAAGAGATCTACACTACAACATAAAAGTAAATGAACATGAAAAGGAAAGAACATGTATTAAATTGCATAAAATAAAAAAATTACATAAAATAAAAATGGCTAAATAGCCATGAAAATAGAAAGAGGAGCTTTCATTTTATTTTTGATCTGAACTAAACTAAAGAGAAGGAGGCCTAAGAGAGACTAAGAGAAGAGATAGCCTAAGAAAGAGGGTTACATTAAACAAAATGGGTTATTTATACAAGCATGAAACCCTAATCCATAATTTAGGGAATGACCAAACTACCCTTGAGAAAGTGTGGTGGCCAAGTTATCATTAGCTTTAATAATCCCCCACTTAAATGTACATGAAGCTTTAAATGTCTTTTAGCATGTGCATTAACCTTTAATTTGTACATTAGGTAGTGGGTAAGTGGGGTCCTCCATGTTCTTCACTTTGAATTATTTCCATCTTCATTCCTTTGTATTCATTTTGTGCATGCATATTCCTTCATGAACCCACTTGTAATTGAGTGTAATTTCCTATAAAAATATATATAAATTACGAATCAATTTTTCTCAAAGAAATATATGAACTTAAATGACCGTTTTGCCCCTATATGAAGATGAATATGTGAAAATTTGGAATTAATATGAATTTTGGTTAAAACAAGTTAAAATACCCAATATGATTATTTATTTAATTTAAATAGAATAAATATGGTGGTAAAAATATGCCATTTACGTGCACATCAAATACCCCACACTTATCTTTTTATTCCTCCTCGAATAAAGAAAAACTAAGATAAGTCCGTTTTCATAGGGAGCACGATTGCATTGAGCGTATGCAACAAGCCGTTAAACCTCTGGGTGTCCCCAGTTGGACGAGTGTTGTCTCGTGAGGGTTTTCAGCGGATACTACCCACAAAATCCACATGGAGGATGAAAATATTTACAAAATGCAAGAAAAAGAGATGAATGCGAATTTTTGAAAATATTTACAATGAAGGATTTACTTTTAAATCGACACAAATAAGTTAAATATAGGTTTTGGTTATCATCTTGAAATTTTTTAGTCATTTACTCGTCAAAATTTTCAATAAAAACAAAGTTATCATAACAAATAGACTATAGTTTAACTTGTTATTTTGATTGATAACAAAGTGTAATTATGAAAAGGATTCTTAGTTGATTATCAAAGTTTATCAAAGTGGTATTTTTATTTCTTTTCAATAACAAATCAAATCAACTAAGTACAAAAAGTGCTAGGATTTCAATTGCTTGCTCTCTCATTATTTGCAAGAAAAATTACACACCTAGCTCAGGTAAACTGAGGCCAGATATACCACCCATGCACTACCTTTCGGGCTTATGTGAGGGGTGTATAGAGCATGGCGAGTGCACACACTTTCGTGCATACACCTATCGACCGTAGGTGGTTTTTATTAAGTCTATTCTTTTTTTTTACATGTGTTCCATACATGCATAACCGTGAGGACTTTTAAATGAGTATGAAAGCACATAATCAAAGATTCTAAGTAATTCACCCATGCATAACCATGAGGACTTTTAAATGAGAGTGAATACATTGTTATTATTTTTTTATTTTTTTTAAGAGATAGAGAGTTTTGCAAAATCATCTTAGCACCATTTAACTTAGAAGATAAAAGAAATGTTACATCCTTTACTTTAAATTCACCACTTTTAAAACAAAGATTTTCAATTAGGATGTATTTCGTAATTCACACGTATGAATCTTCCTATATACTAGTTAAACCATTGTTATTTATAATCAAACTTCATTTTTATTTTTGTTAAGACAAATAAATTTTCAATAATTTCAATTTAATAAACCAAAACCATATATTTATCTTATAGCGTTTCTTTTAAAAATAAATCAAAAGGAAATTTGTTTTTGGGATTTTCCTTTTAATTTTTTTTCTTGTGATTTTAAAGAAAAAATAAATCGTGAAAAAAAAATTAAGATGAGTCTCCCCCCACACTTGATTTTGACTGTGTCCTCACAGTCAATCCAAGTGAAAGGAAGGTTTATTATTATTTACATGAAAATCAAATGTGTTTACACGGCATCAGAAAGTATGTCGTTAAAAAGTAAATGAAACGGTCTTCCAAAAATCGATTCATTTGTCTCGCCGAGTATACGAGACACAGCTTAAGCTCGAAAAACCAAACCATAAAAGATTTTGAAGTTGAATGTTGATTTGGAAAAACGAATGTCATTTATTGAAAATTGAATGAGTTGTTTTGTTTTCGATGATTTTTGGGGCAGATAAAACAATTGATTGAAATTCACATTTATTTTCACCAAACTGAAATTCAAGTTTATCATTGAAAACTTCCTTCAAACTATCGACTTTAAAGTCAAAATGGTGATCGAAATCTTCCCCATCAGAATTTAAGGACACATTTTCGAAAAGTCCGTAAAACTCACGTTCGTTAAATTTATCTTCCTTCGTTGGATTATCAACAACTTCATCGCATGTATCCATTTCAAAATCCAAAATTGTTGTATTCAAATTTTCAGAATCGAGAAAAGGAAGATCGAATTTTACATTTGGTTTCATACCCTCAAAAGAATTGAAATCCAACTCAATTACCATGTTTTCAACAACTTCGTTAAGATTTTCATTTTCAATTTCGACAGTTGTTATTTGAAAATCATTGATTTGGGTAAAAGATGGATTATCACTTGACTTGTCACACGTTGGAATTTGAGTATGTTTAACACGTTGATTTAAATATGTTTCGAACACCAAATCCATGTGATCATTGTACATTTCATTCATTTGCTCCACAAAGTCAAATTTGTAATTATTAACTTGAAAATTTTTGATTTGGAATTATTGAGAACAAGAATTGTCAATTTCGATAAATGGTAGATTATTATTTGATTCTATGCAAATTGAGATTTGATTTTCACGAAAAGTTTTGTATTTTTCCGGTAATAAATCCCCGTTATCTTTTTCCATTTGGTCAACAAAATCAAATTCATGATTATTAATATGAAAATTTTCATTTTGAATTTGTTTATAACCAAAGTTTTCAATCGTATCATTATTGAAACTATTCACATTGTCAAAATTATTTGAAAATTGGTTCACATTTTCGTCTTGATTTTGAAATTCATTTTGAAACTCGAAATTAAATTGGCATTGGTTACATTCGAAATCATTTGAATTTTGAAATGAATTCAAATTTTGATTATTTTGAAAACTTTGATTCGAGTTATAGCACAAATATGAATTGCACAACTCATTCGTACTTTGATTTTGTTGCGTAGAAAGTTCAAGTAACGATGTAATTCTATTTTCAAGAGTTGAGGGTTCATCGTTTTGAAAATTTTGTGGTTCAAGACTCAAATTGTTTAAACAATAGTTGTTGTTGTAATATCCATAAGAATTTGAAGTGAAATTATATGGATTATATTGATTTTCACAACTATCGTGAAATTCATGTGAATATGGAAGTTCGGACATTTTCAAGAAATTTCTTTTTTTTTCTTTATAAAGGAGAAATATTTACAAATAGAATTTATTTTTCAAAAGGGAAATTGATTTTTTTTTTTTTGGTTTTTTTTTGTTTTTGAAAAAGTTTTATAATTTTTTTTTGAATTTTTGTTTTTCTAATTTTTTTGGATTTTTGAAATTTCAAGGAAAAAGGATTTAAAAATTTCAAAGGAAAAGGAATATTTACAATTTTTTTAAGTTTTGGGTTTAGATTTTTTTTTAAAATATGCATGAACTAATGCAACTAAATAAATTCAGTGGTTAATTACAAATGATTTATCATAAGTTAACTCAAAATTGTGTAATCACAAATTGTCTTAGATAAACAAGATAGTTCTCGGCCAGGCAACGGGCAGGAGTTATCGGTGCTCCACGAATCACCATAGCAATGCAGCCGAAGGTTTAAGTACCTTCAGAGAACAACCACTATAATATTTAAGAATCACTGTAATATTTATAAATGGTTATTACTCTGCCGTAGCCTAGATACCAAGAAATTAAATTGTTCAAAGAAGACAACTTGTCAATATACAATTAAAAGCTATCGTTGTCTAATCGTTATTATAAACAAATTCTATGATGAAATGCAAAGCAAAAATTAAACGTGTATTAACAATGCAACTACGAATTTTTTTTTTGTTTCTGGTTTTTGAATATTTTTTTTCAAGTGCAAGCAAACAACAATGCAATTCAAATAAAACTATAGATGAAAGCAGCAATTTTTTTTCAAGCAAGCAAGTGTAGCAGTTTTATTGCAGCAACTCCTAATTTATCTGCTTTGACCATCTGAAAAGAAAAACAAGGCATATACAATTTTTTTTTTCAAAGGAGAAATAAGTAGTGCAAAACAAAACTCGAAACAAAAGAAATTTAAAAACAATAAAACTCTGTCTAATTGTAAACAAAAGAAAATTGTAAACAAAAAGAAAATCAGAAGAAAAAAACAAAAAACAAAAAATTTCTCTCTTTTTTTAAAAGAATAACCCTCAACACAAAATTAAAATACACACCACCTAACACAACACACCCAAAATCCCAAAACTACGAAAAACTATTTAAACCCAAACTAAACTTCTTCCCAACCCGGCCCAATAACAAACTAAAAATTCAAAATGCAAATAAATCAAAAGAGGAACCCGGCCCGCTTAGTTTAATATGCACCCCCACACTATAATTCACCAACACTCCCAGCAATAATCAAGAATAATTTCGCGAACGTAATCATGAAAATGAAATCACAAAATCACAAAATTAATTATTCCAGAAATCACGATAATGAAATTGAAGGTTGTTTGGTTGATTTGATCCTAGGATTTCGCGACGCGATTTCGGGTTTGTGGTTTTGAAATTGATTGCAGGTGATTTGGGGATAGGGTTGCGATTGGGGTTGTAGTTGTTTTTGATTGGGTTGTATCGATTTTGGTCGCGGCAATTTATTCAGGAGGCGGTTGAGCGGCTTGTCGATTTGAATTGCGATGTGGGTGGAGGCGATTTTGAAGTTGTGGATGATTCATTTGCGACAGTGAATTAGTTCGAAGGAGATGGGCATCAGTTTGGAGAATGCTGGAGATTTAGGGGAAGCGCGATTGGAGTTCTTGGCTTGTTTCAGTTTGGGTTTCGGCGAGTTTCAGAGGAGGATGGTGATTGGGATTTCGGTGGGAGGTTGATTGCGAATTCGATTAGACGCTGCTCGAATTGGGTGCAGTTCGTTTGTGGGTTGTCGAGGAGATCGTTGTTTCTAATTAGGCAAGTTGAACTGCGGTTGAATTGGATGTGGGGTGATGTTGAAGTGGGATGGTGGCTGTACAGTTAGTTGTGCAAGGGTTTGTTAGATGGGTATGGGACGTGATATGGGTAAGGGAAGTGAATTAATGTTGTAGGCAGGGGTAATGATGGCTGAAGCAGGTCAGCAATGTGGTGGTGATTCGGGCGATGTGATGAAGTAGGTGGTAGAAGTCTGCACTGCAAAAGAGGTGAGGTGAAGTTATGGAAGTCGCGACTGGGGATTGCGGTGATTTGCAGTTGAATGGAGTGTTCGCAGGTTATAACAAAGGAGAGCTCGAAGCTCTGTTTCAAGTAGCTTTGGTGGATATTGGAGGCGATGGAGATGATGTTGGCGATTTCGTGAAGACGGTTGTGACAGAGGAGATCAGGCTGATGTTTGTGGAATTGAGGAAGTTGTATCTTATGTTGGGGTTGGCCGAGGTCAGTAGTGATTTGGTAAGTGAAGAATGGTGACTGTGGTTCTGGAGTTGAAGTTTGAAGTTGCAGTTGTCTTCGGTTGGTGGTTGTTGAAGAAGTGAAGTGGTGGCTGTTGAAGAAGTGAAGTGATTTCGATGAAGTCTGTGGGTTTGAATGCAAGTAGAAGTTTTAGTTGCTGTGGGATGTCCAGCAGTAGGTTGTGCACATAAATAAAAGTGAATATAAGTTTACTGTGGTGGTTATTAGTGAGATGCACAGAAGTAGAAGTGAACAGAAGTGAATAGCAGTAGGTTGTGGGATGGCCAAGTATTGTGTTGAATGGTATTGGATGTGATGGTGGCTCCAGTAGTTAGATGATGTGGATGGAGAGTAGATGGTGTTGTGGTATTGAAGTTGTAGTGGTTAGTCGATGACGAGCAGATGATGGATGGTGCAGTATGGAGTAATTGTTGTATATGGTAGGGGATGAAGTGGTTTGTGAATGTCTTTGGCAAGTGTAGTTGTGTACAAGGCAGTGGTGGGATGTTGTTGAACTGGTAGGGGATGGTATTGAGGAATTGTGGCACAGTGCTAACTGATATGAACAGAGAGCATAGAACAGAGAACAGAAAATGAGTTAGAAAATAGAAAATGAATTGAGTCGTGTAATTTTTTTTTTTGGAAGTTGTACAAGTGAAAATTGAAAATGATATGAAAAATGAAATGTAATTTTTTTTTGAAATGAACTTGTGATTTTTTTTTTCAAACAGAAATGCAAATTGAAAACAAACACACGCACAATTTTTTAATTGCAAACACAGACAAGGAAAAAAAACGCACAAGAATCAAACAAAGAAAAATAATCCGAAGAATAGGAAATCAAAATCAAATCCATTCCCCGGCAACGGCGCTAAAAACTTGTTCATCGACGAAAATTCTATTGGTTTAGAAAACCGTCGAATGAATTTAAATTAAAAATAACCGCAAGCGCACGGTGTACGAATGTAGCACGCGGCGAATACGAGTCGATCCACAGGGAATTGTTGATTTAAATTTCCTACTCAATCAAATTATACCAAAGTCGAGAGTGTGTTTAAGCTAGAAAATGAGAAAATGAACTAACTAACAAAAAGAAAAGAAATGCAAATATGAGAGTTAGATGACAATTTAGAGAATAAATCCACTCTCTAGATCATGTAGTTCAACACATGAAATAATGATCTCTCTTTTATGGTCATTAGTGTTTTAATTGGTGTGTTTATCATAAGTATGGAATATTTGAGCTATTGATTAGCCAACATAAGTCATCAAACTATAACACACCACTTAAAACACTTACTAACTTTCATGAAACTTGACAAAGAAAATGAAAATGAAATCTATTTTAAGTATGGCCTATTAACTATTGATTAGAAACATAGACCATCAAATTTTAATTTCAAATTACTTTCTTTTGCCATAATCATATTTTGATGAAGAGGCAATTAGTGTTAGTGATTGTTTAAGCATAGCCTATTTGGTGTCAACAATATAGGCTATCAAAATTCAAAGCAAAAACAACTAGTAAACCATTTCCATCATCATCATTAAGCACAAAAAGAGAGTATGAATTGACAAAATGTTGAGGCTACATTAATTAGATAGCTACATTACCCCCAATTGAAGGGGTTTAGCTTCTCATATTTGTCATTTTATTAACAAATGTAGCTAATAACATGAAAGCAAAATGAAGAGGAAAAAGATAGCAAAATGAAAAGATAGACTAATTAACTTGCATAAAAGAAAAGAGATCTACACTACAACATAAAAGTAAATGAACATGAAAAGGAAAGAACATGTATTAAATTGCATAAAATAAAAAAATTTACATAAAATAAAAATGACTAAGTAGCCATGAAAATAGAAAGAGGAGCTTTCATTTTATTTTTGATCTAAACTAAACTAAAGAGAAGGAGGCCTAAGAGAGACTAAGAGAAGAGATAGCCTAAGAAAGAGGGTTACATGAAACATAAGGGGTTATTTATACAAGCATGAAACCCTAATCCATAATTTGGGAAATTACCAAACTACCCTTGAGAAAGTGTTGTGGCTAAGTTATCATTAGCTTTAATAATCCCTCACTTAAATGTACATGAAGCTTTAAATGTCTTTTAGCATGTGCATTAGCCTTTAATTTGTACATTAGGTAGTGGGTAGGTGGGGTCCTCCATGTTCTTCACATTGAATTATTTCCATCTTCATTCCTTTGTATTCATTTTGTGCATGCATATTCCTTCATGAACCCACTTGTAATTGAGTGTAATTTCCTACAAAAATATATATAAATTTCCAATCAATTTTTCTCAAAGAAATATATGCACTTAAATGACCGTTTTGCCCCTATATGAAGATGAATATGTGAAAATTTGGAATTAATATGAATTTTGGTTAAAACAAGTTAAAATACCCAATATGATCATTTATTTAATTTAAATAGAATAAATATGGTGGTAAAAATATGTATATTTACGTGCACATCAATACTTCTAAGATACGCGTCAATTTTATTTTGCAACATACCACTTTGAAGAGATTTTAATATATTTCTAACTAGACTTAGAAATAACAAAACATCTAATCTATCTTTCCGTATTTCTGAATCCATCCTTCAAAGATTTATCTTCTCCTGCAAATTTGGTTAGTATACAATTAATAATATAGCTTATATAGTTGCCACATTCAAAATCGAAGATTTCTGGATCTTAACAAGTTCGATTTTCTTAAAAACTTGATTTGCTCATATTTCAAAATCTATTAACTGAAATCTCAATCGTTTTTTTTTGAAAACTATGAATATAATAGTTCAGAAAATTCTTATCTCGAAGAACTCCGAGCTATATTCCACTCTTTACACTTATGTAAATTCTACAACGCGAAATCGCGAACTACGTTTACGCGAAGCGCCTATTTTTGACTTCAAATTGGCTATTGGTCAAAACTTTTTCAAATTGAATTTTCATGTTTATAAAACATTTATAAACCAATTTCAAACATTTGAAGTAATATTTTTCATATTAAATCATTTTTCACTTTTAAACCATCTCAAAATATTATATTATTATAATATTCATCTATAAACTTTTTTATATTTTCAAAAACATTAAGAGGCTAAATAACTTCATATACACATCCATATGGATTTATTTTTCATTAATTAACCATGGTTAATTACTTAACCATTTTTATTATGATTTCTCATAATTTATCATAACCAAATTATCGACCTTATCAACATCTATATAATCAATCAAGTAATCATCTAAGAATTTAAATTTATAATTTAAACATTCATGTAATTATTTTCTAAATGTAAGCAAATTGAGTACTCACCTTAATCAAACCAAAATTCCCACCAACATTCAATCCAAACAATACTTCTAAAAATCATCTTATACTTCACTAAACAACTCCACCTCCCATCAAGTGCTCGACCATCCTTTAATTTTCTCTTGCTTTGCTCTTAGCCATGCCCTTATCATCACATCATGCTAATGCCATCGTGTAACGACCCCACTGCTATGCCCAGTTTAGCAAAAAATATTACGAGTAATGTCATTTTCTAATCCGGATAATACGGCTGGTTAAGAGCGATAGACTGTCAGTATATCCTTATACTAACACTGACACGTCTTATTTACCTTTTTGAGGATCTGAACTGAAATTTAGACGTGTACAACATTAATACAAATTAATAAACACATCGATTAAAAATATTCAAAATGGTATATAATATAGATAAGTTAGAATCAGAGTCACAGATCACAATGGAGTAATATACATCATCATATACATAATAGAATGTGAGTCTACAAAATATCAGTATTAGACCCACATAAATATATACATCATATCCAAAATCCTATATCAGGTACAAAGTCACCACTACATAATATAGATGACATAAACTCCAAACTGTCAATAATTACAAGTATGAAGTAAACTAAAACTATCAAAATAGTCCACTTCAATGATAGCCCACAATCCAAAGGTTAATGGGTCCATGTATCTGTAAAGTCTCGGCCTGACTCGAGTGTTAAAATAATAAACGGGTCAGACTATATCTAAATAAAGGGTGAGATGCTAATATCTTAGCTTTATGACTTAAAATAATAAGCCATGTAAAATATGCCGAACAAACAATCACAATAAGGCATATTAATTAAATTCACTATATACTCAAAATATGCCTAAATACCAAAAATTCAAAAGGGCATATCAAATTAATAAATATAGATCAAAATTTTGACTTAATAATAACCAACTAGATTATAAATAAAATATGCTCAAAACAAATACTCAAATAAAGCATATCTGCAAATCACCATTTCATAAATACATATCAAGTCTCAATAGACTATCATCTCAAAATATGGTGATAACCAATTCAAAATTCCTCAAAGCCATAAAGGATACATAATATCCATATAAAAATCCCTGAAGAAATAATCAGCAATAATGAAATAATAATGGTAGTCATCTATCAGTTTAATACAGTGATGAAATCTACCGAAAGAGACCCGCTACATAGGAAGGAAGCCTTCCGAAAGAGACTGCGGATTAGGGACACCGTACAAAGAAAAGAGCAATCGTGTACCTGATCTGTCCTATGCTAATTTACCTACCGAAATAGGTAAACATTGTCTAACTGTAAAAAAGAAAATAAACTGATATGTTGTAGTATCTATAAACTACGATGCATGTAAAAATCTTCCTTTCGAAAGAGACAGCCGTATGTACACCATAATAGATCTCTCGAAAGAGATCGCTCTATCCAAATCTAAAAATGTATCGATTCTCAGATCGATGAAAAATGAGTTATCTTTTTTATCGGAGATCTTTCGATCTGAAATTCGAACACCCTAAGATAATACAACTCTAAGTGTTAATTACTGTCACTCCGGTAATTACAAGAATTTAGGTAACCGTCCTATACCAGAAAGTAAATTCAAGTATTTAATAAAAGCCAGCAATTTCCACTCAAACTCTATTTAACAAATTATAATAATGACCAAAAGAATTGTACAAAGTACCCCATACCACCCGACAATTCAATCATTTATTAAAATTCTTTGTTTCATAGAAAATCATGAAATTCAATAGAAACACATGTGAGAGCATTTATTGTTTGAAATTAATGTTTCCAAAATCATCCAAAAAATACCAAAGTGGTATATAATTAATCAAAGGATAGACGCAATTAAAGCCAGTAAGGGTTTAAAGTTCGAAAGCAAATAATAAGAATTTACCATATAGGAATTAGTTTCTAAATTAATATTTACGTATACATATATATATATAATTATTTTAAATTCTCATTTTTAAAATCCATAAACTCATTTTTAAAGAGGAGTTACTCATTTACAAAATCTTTTAGACTCTTTTAAAATTAAAATTTAAAGCTCTTTCATAACTAAATCAGTTGAAACTAAAATTATTACTTTGTAACAACTTTTATAAAATAATAATATATTTTATCTTTTATTTTGAAAACAATACTAAAATTTTTAATATACTTATAATAGTAAATTTTTAAATGGTTTTATGAATAAATATTTCTTATCTTAAAATAAAACTTTCCATAAAAATTATGAATTAAGAAATAAATTAAGAATATAATATAAGTTTACTATATATTTTATAAACTAAATTCCAATAAGGATTAAAATGGATAAAATCTCATTTTTGTAATTCTTTTAAAAACATTTAAATAATTTAAACAATAAAATCAATCAAAAGTTCAACTTCTAAAGCCTTCATTGCTCTATAATATATCATTTCATAATATGGAACTTTTTAAAGACCCAAGTTGCTTTCCGACAACTATGATCACACCACAATGCACAAGTATCGATATACTATAAAATCTTAATTCATAATTGGACGAAGTTTCGTTTGTAATTTTACATTATTAATCCCTATAACGCATCAATGTAACGGCAAACAATCAAAACTCATCGAATGTTTAATTTTTCGATGAAATAACTAAATCATAACCCGCAACCATATTTTAATCTAATTCATTTTTAATTATAGCTTTAAATGCAATATTTTGAGCACATAATTCAACTAATTCAAACGCAGATCCAATTGAAATTATTGCATGAAATTTTGTATTAATTATATCATTCAGTCACTACCAAATGTTTATGAAATTCGCAATATAAAGCAAGGCATGGATTAGGAATTTGAATAATTAGGGATATAATTCGTTACTTAAAAATAACTCACTTTAAATCCCAAGCTATACCGCTTCATTCCCCTACCGTCTTCCTCTCAACAAAATGCCTTAACTTCACCTTCAACATGAGTTTCTACTTGCCATCGCGGTTAATAGCACGGCCATGTCTCACTGCTTAAGCTCACCATCATTCTACGGTCCATGTCCTGAATCACCCTACTCAAATCACATCGCTCAGCTTCGTCTCCCTCAATGGCGAATCACGTCGCTCAGCCTCGCCTACCTCAACGCGACCCATTGCTTATGCGACATAATGCTTTCAGGTCGCGAAGCCTTCACGAACGTGAGCTCCGTAGTCGCGATGCCATTTCCCCTTTTTTATTCGTGATTTTTTTATATACGATATTGAGGATTAGGGCTTGAGGGTGGAGTTTAGGATACGTGCGAATGAGAAAGAGAAGGCCTCGGTATTAAGGATTAGAATAGGCTTGGAAAATTATACAAATGTTGAAAAAATGAATGGGCCTTGGGCCTTTATATTCATTTACAGATAGAATTAACTTGTATTTAAATTAATCTATATTTTATTTCCTACTAAATATTTAAATGGCTACACGATTCCATTCAATGTATTACCTTTAACGAAATATATTTACTAACTTAATTTATTTTTATTTTTTAAAATAAAACCCTTAATTAAATTAAATTGAATAATAATTAAATCCAAAATATAAAATCAACAATCGAATTCAAATCCTATTTTTTTGGTTAAATTAGTTTAATATTATAGCTTCAAAACTAGGTTGTTACAAATCTTCCCCTTTATGAAAATTGCATCCTCGCAATTTTTTATTGAAAGATGTCAAAGAAAACATATGCATACCTTAACTCTTTTCAAATTTTACAATTAAGTTGAAACCCGATCAAAACCTCATGTAGGTAACATTAGAATCAGACTTATCGCACGTTATAAATTTAAATACATTCATTTATTAATTTTCGTTTCTTCACATACAAAAATTTATTGAAAAATTTCCAAGTGTTAAGATTTTTGAAAATTTCAACAGATTCTTCTTTATATGGAGAGTCATTTGCAATTTCACAAATATAATATAAACAACATATATCGACCACACGGTCGAAAACACAATATATAACAATATTTCTATCATTTTTTTATATTTAATCCAAAAGCATACCTTTATTTAGCGTTTTAAAGCAATTTACTAAGCTATTAACATACATAAGCGAGCAAAAAGTGAGTTTACACCATATTCCAATCCATGCAGTCTAGCACCTATTCTCAACTCAAACAAACTACGTGAGATCATGTATATGGAATTCTAACTAAGCATGCATTTATATATTGACAAATTCTATTGTGTTATTAAACAATAAGGTATCACTTTATCATAAGATATTTCCGAAAGGTATTTTCCAAAATCATGTACAAATTAGGTTACCTTATGCATTGAATTCAAAACATAAAATACAATTTATATAAAGTTAGACTATAAAATGAAACACGTGTACAAATTTTTTTAAGCATATGTATTTGATGTAATGTTAAGCTATATTAAAAGCAACGAACAAAGTTAAGTCACTATATAACAAATGCATGCACAAATTAAAAGGACCGTACAAGCACTTGTTAAACTTCATTAGCAAAGTTCATAAAACACAATATGTTGTTCTTACTTACAGTAAAGTTAGTCTAACTAAAAATGTCAGGCTATTAAATTAAAGCATGTTTAAAATCAAGGCAGCCATAAAGTAAGAAGAAGAAAAAACGAACAGGGATGAAAAGAAAATTAGCAAGCTAGAAACATAATGGAATGATATCCATATACCAACCAAAATAGATTTAACAGTAATCTTATTATTCACTGCAGCAGCCTAAACGCTGCTGCAGATTGCTGTAGCAGCAACTCTGTGTCGTTGCAATGTATATACTTGTATGCTATTAAACAAAACCAGGTTTCAACCAAAGACAACGAAAGGCCAATGCAAATTGACATACCAAATCAATATGAAACCCATGCAAGTGAAATAGTATGGACACAGACAAGTGAAAACTCCGTTTAAAACAAAAAATTGTGCACTTCAACTATGAAACATATGGATGTGTAAACATGTTGCTATGCTTGAAATAATGAATATGCTTCTATGCGTCTTACAGTATATATATACATGTCGCTGTGCGTGACTGAATTCAATAAACCAGGCAACTATATTTTACAAATACAGGCAGGTGCAACATAATGATTACAAACAAGTTTGATATCATGAATACTTGCAAAAAAGTTCAGGTAATTGCATTATCATGAATACAGGGTGATTAGTATTGGTAAACAACAGAGCAAATAATGTGTATCAGGCAACTGATTTGATGAAATCCATAAACAAAAACTATTATTCAACTAACAATCATGTGCAGTAATGAAAATATTTACAAATCCAAAAGCTATTAGAGGTATGCACACGTTATTTCATTGTATATAATAACTTTGTAAGGGAAAATCTGATACAATTTTTGCTTTGAAAAGATTGCATGATTTATCAATAGTGTTTTCAATCCCTTATTCTAATAACATGCATGTATTTATAAAATTGATTTTTAACAAAAGTTATGAAGTCTAGAGTAGGCATAACACCCTAAATATATAGTTTTCTAGACCTTGCTTACATTTCATGTAAAAGAACCTTGCAGTTTTTTATATAGTATCATGTTATTCTATATGCTTTTGTCGATATAAAAGTGACCTTTGCGTTACTGCTGGTTTAATACATTGCCTAAATATTAAATGTCATCCTTTAGGTTGTCCTAGCTTTAAAGTAGAGTACATATATTTGTATAAATAGTTTTGAAAACAACAATCTTAAAGAGTAGTATAATGCATTTCTTTTAAAAGACCAAAGCCTATGCAACAGTAGCATGTATAATTTATGAAATCAGTAAGTACATTTTTCTTCTTCTTCTTTGTATAGAGTTAGTCCAAGTTATATAGATATATACATTGCTTTCACTTTTAAGCACTACACAACCTAGCTTGACTTGTCAATAGTTTAAATAAATAAATATATTATATAAAGACCAGAGCACATAAACTGTAGGCTACTAAATTAAGTAATATGCTACGATTTTAAAATATAAAACATATATGAATAATTTTCTACGATGGAAGTTATAAACTATAACTGATGATGTTTAAATATGTCATTGTCTATATTTATTGATTTCTTATACCATTTCCAAAATACCGTGTCAATTTTGCCTCAAAACATTTTTGTATATGATATATTAAATTTTCAAAACAATAAATAGTTGTTGATTCCAATATTTTCTTCATTTGATAATATTCCTATACTTAAGACCTCCTTTTGAATTTAAATTCAAATAATCTAAAATATTTTGAAGATTTTCAATCATTATATTTTTAAAATATCATATATAATAAATTAAAAATCTAAGATTCAAATGAATTTTCCAAATCATAGCTTGTTTATTGCAAAACAAAACATTCTATTTATTATTAATATTTTCCCACGTCTTGTATTATTTCCAAAATATCATTTCCTTTTTACAATTCTTATTTTTTTTCAAACTATTGTGTCGAAATTCCTCGTTCTAGTCTTTAGGAATCCCTATCGATAACGTTGGCTAAACGCATCGATCAGAATTCTTAAACACTCGACAGATAAATTATGTGGCGACCCGTATTTTAGCTATTTTAAATTATTAATTTTAATGTAATTATTAAATAAAAATGGTTAAAAATAAAAAATTCAATGATTTTGAATGTAAATTATCGAATATGAACTTGGATAAGGTTTAGAAATAGACTAATTTTTAAGATTTAAGTAATAACAAGTATTAAAAGGAAATGCTATGTATTAAATGTGATTACAATCAATATTTGAATTAAATGATATATGTTGAATTCATTAGACGTAAATTGAGTAATTGATTGTTAACTAAAGTTCAAGTGAAATCCAATATTGAAATTTGTTGGATATTGAACAATTAAATTGTTTAAATTCAATATTGAAAATTATTTGAATAATAGAATAACGAGAATTTAATAATTGTAAAATGTAAATGGTTGTTCTATGATTTGAATTTTTTTTTTAAAAGTTAAATCTTATAAGTTCATTAACTAATATTTCAAAAGATAGTGATTTATTGAATTATCCAAATTGATTACACTTAATATTATAATTATTTGAATAATTGAATTCTGAATTTAATATGAATGAAAATAATGTTGGAAGTTGATATAAA
Organism: Allium cepa; assembly: GCA_030765085.1. NCBI lineage: Eukaryota > Viridiplantae > Streptophyta > Magnoliopsida > Asparagales > Amaryllidaceae > Allium > Allium cepa. Next base: position 990,909,121 of record CM060945.1, on the reverse strand, counting down.
TTTCATCTAAACAACAATGAAGATTGTTAATATTTAAAATTGGATTTAAAAATGAATAATAAGAAATTGAAAATTTTATATTATAATCGAGACGTTAAAACAACGATCCGGGGCACAGTCTCGGATTTCGACAAAACCAATTTCATTGGATCCGTAATAATGTATTGTTATCGGATTTCAAATTTCGTAATGTTTGGAGTTATCGTTTGGTCGTATGGAATAGAAACGCGTTGAGCTGAATAACAAAAATTTAATATTTTAATTGGGTTCAAAAGGTTATCATCCACATATGATCGAATTAGGCCTCGAAATATGTTCCATTATGTTCGGAATGGGGGTAAAACATTATAAGCGCCTAAGGACACGCTTATTTTGGAGTTAGTTTGGAAAAGATTGAAAATAATAATAAAGTAATGACTGTTACGGCACGCTCTTCACGCGTGATGAAGGCATCTGAATTTTTTTTTGTACAAATTGTATTTATTTAATACGTTCAAAAGTAAATGATTTTCACAAATATTTAGTCATATTTTTGTGTTGAATCAAATGTAGTTAATTTGAATTTTGTTTCTAAGTTGCAATATCTAATTTTTTATTAGTTTAAATTTTTATTTATATTATTAATTAATAAAAACCGAATTTGTAAAATAGTTTATTTGTTAGATCCTATTTTTAAGTGATATTAAGACTTGGTAAATATTTATAGAGGAAATTTTGAATTTGTAAATAAAGCTTAATTGCCAGATTCTATTTTTAAGCGATGTTGAATTTTAATAATATATGTACAAAGGCATTTTTTTATTTCATACCGACACCAAAAGAGTGTGGCGGCAGCAAATATAATACAACTATCACTAAAGAAATACATATAAAGGGCAATTTTGAAACTTCGTGGTCGGACCAACAGATTGCACTTTCAAGGTAACTATTAATAAAGATTTTATTTTTAAGTTTCAGTATCTAATTTTTTTGGCAGCTTGAATTTATATTTTTGTTATTAATTAATAAAGAAAGAATTTGTAAAGGAATTTCGTTTGTTATAACCTATTTTAAAGTGACATTAAGATTTGATTATATTTGAGCGTTTTGAATTTGTAAAAAAACTATTTATCAGGTCCTATTTTCAAGTGATATTATGTGTTGAATTTGTAAATTGATTTTATTTGTTAGATTCAAGAGATTTGGTAACATATACAGATGAACATTAAATTATATATAAGTAAAGTCGCGTCTCCACTTTTTCTTCAATGGTCGAAATTTGATCTTCTACTCCCTCAAATTCCTTCAAATCCGTAAGTTTTCTTGGAAAACTCTCAACTAGGAAATTAAAGAGGATAGTCTGATCTGTAGATTCAACGGCGATGATCGGATTTAGTGTAGCGTAAAGGCCTAGATTTTACCACATTCGTCAACCTTTTGTGTGCGAATTTCATAGCCTAGGTGTGACCGAGCTTCACGAGTTCAAGGTCGAAGGTGGAGTGGGCTGGGGCACGGCCGGTGGTGACCTTCAATCGAGCTCCGGTCAATCGTCCTGGCAGCGATGACCGGATGTTTGAGCAAAGCTTCGGGTTCGTTTGGTAGCATGGTTGCCTGGAGCGTGCGTAAGTGGGAAGGAGGAGAGAACGTACGACCTTGACCTCAAGTCTGGAAAGGGACGGCCTTGATTTGTTAGGTGGCTTTGTTAATAAATTAATAAAAGAAATTTGTAAATTAATGAATCCAAATGTTTAAAATTATATAATTCTTTCATACATTGTCAAAATTGGACAAAACAAGAGGCGTTGGACCAGTGGCGACGAGCATTACGTCATGGAATAGCTTTGGAGTCGTTTGGAGCTTATTAAAATTTTAGGATAAATCGAACGTCGTTTGATTTAATTTAAAATTGTAAAATCAAGATGGGTGATTTATAACACTCACAATATACTAGAATATTTTTGTGCTTGTTAAATTGGTATTATGAAGTGATATAAATTTTGTTGGCCGTTGCTTGATGAATTTAATTGTCATCTAGGTTGTCATTGAATTAATTGTTAAAATTAAAATTGATAGTCAAACTGAAATTGGAATATAACTGCCAGTAAATTCGCGGATATTGACAACTATGAAATTTCTCAGAATTATATTGTCTGTTTGTGTGACTGATTGTGATGGATGCAAATTGGTTGATATTTCAATGTTATTTGTTTATATATATCATGTTATCACCTTGTATATTATTTACAGCGTATAAAACTGTAAATTGAAATATTTCAAATAGATTAAGAAATATATTGAAATGATATATACCTATGGCATTGATATTAGGATTGAAATGATATATATCTAACCCTGAAGTTAAATTGAATAACTGATCACTTGGCCATAGGCTAGAAAAGTATATATGGACACCGGATTTGTTAAATTAAACGATTTTAAAATCTTTGATTTGAAATTATTTAAATGGTTTTTATTTAAAAGAAATAAAAATCAAATTTATAGAAATCGAATCAATCCCAAATTCGAGTTTGAAATGTGAAATAAAATTTTGTTTAAAAGGAATTGTTTAAATAATCAATGTTGAGGTTTTGAAATTATAATCAAAATATAATTGGAAATTTTGGAAATCGATTTGTTTTGAATAATTGATCTTTTATTCGAACCTTGAATATTACTATGTAAAAGTGATATAAAAACGATATTTCGAAATTGAGCTCAGAATTGAATTATTTTGAAGATTGGAATTTTAAACTGAATATTGAAGGATAATTTGATTTAAAGGTTTGAATTGATATTTTGAAATCGAGCTCAAAATTGATATAAATTGAAATTGAAATCGATTTAATCAGATTTGAAAGTAGAATTGAATGAATTTGAAATCGAAGTTGAAATTGGTTTGAATTGAAATCAAAATTGAATCGATTGAATGGAAATTGGAATTGATTGGAGTTGGGAAGTTAGAATTGGACCGGTTTGACTTTGAAACTATTTTCAAATAAATAATTCAATATAAAACTATTTAAAAGCTACCTTTATAAACAAACAAATTATTTTGGTTTCCAAATTATTTTGCTATATAAATCATTTTAATACTTAAACTATTTTAACCATTTAAAACTATTTTAAAATTTTAACTATTTTAACCATTGAAACTATTTAAACTATTTTAATTATTTAAACTATTTCAAAACTATTCAAACTATTTTTCAAAAATTCGAATTGGTCAGGGGTGAAATGTTTATTTTAAATCATGGATTTAAATATAAATGGGGTTAAATGAAGTTATAACCCAAATGTAAATCAGAAACAATTTTGGAATCGAAATCGAGAAATTAAGCGAGCATGATTTTGAACTAGATTAATATATTTTGGGTAAATAAGATAATTTTGAAATGGATTTAATTTTGAAGAAAATATGATATTTTGATATCAAGTATGAACCGTTTCGAAATGTAAAAGTACAACCAATGTGTAAGATGACGTTTGGTTGTTAAAAAGACCAAAGCCGGATATGGGCATACTCTCTTTCGATACCGAAACTACCTTAACAACTATGTACATGGAGGAGACTCCAGAACAAAGTGGTTGGATTTTGAGTCGTTTGCTGGATTGAAGAAAGAGAATGATGATGGATTTTCCTGACACTTATGCTAATTTGAAATGACTAAAACAGGAGCCGTACGGTCCAAGTGGGCTAGCTACCCTGAGCAGACATACTTCTTCGTATTACCATCATTTACATTGTGATTGATTGGTGCGCACCCTCTGGATTATAGGAGTGTTGGATGCGATGGGCGATCATAGCTATGACGCGTTACCACCAGTTGGGAAGGGTAAACTAGTAGTACTCTACCTTGGGCGTTGCCTCACGTGCCTTATCATACTTTTATCCCAAAACCTTACAATTTTGGTTTAGTGTTGTCGTATCACGGCGCATCCCTATCCACCGACCGTTTAACTGGTGTTTTATATGCAAACTGTATGGCAATGCTTAAAAACGCGTTAAGGAGGATTAATGTAAATCCTTAACGATATTTTGATATTTAATATTACTGATAGACACTACATATATAGCGTATCCTATTGTATATATAAATAGTTTGACAGATCCTTAAGAGATGGAAAATCCCTAACATCTCTTGAGTTATTGCACGCACGTTATATACTAGATAGAAGATGTGAAAATCCGTAAACATCTCTAATGCCGTAGCACTCATGTTTATGCGATATTGATTTGACTTACATAATGATATTTTAGTCCCGAGTTGAGTGTTTTGTATTTTCATTACGCTCGGGTCAACCCTGAGTTCTTCAGCTTATTGAAGATTTATTCTGGAGGATGGAAACGAACATTTGGTATATTACTACTACTATTATCCCTACATCATGTTGTCTGCTGCATTATTTATTTATCCCTGATGTGTATATATATATAACTCTGATAAATGTTGTATAGATCATAATCAAATGTATTATATAAACAGCCTCATGAACTGTTTATTTGATTATTGTATTTTTTTGATAACCCGGATTGTTGGACATATGGTAATTGAATAATTAATTGATTTTTACTATTGAGATACTAATTTTATGTGGTTAAACAAATAGAATCTTGATAATTTAAAAATATCTAGAAATGATAAATCTTATGGTAAACTAAAAATATGAAAATAGATATATGCAAACTTTACAATATTAAAAATTATAAGTGTGTGTATATATATTATAGTTAGAATTCAATGTAATATATATGTAAATATTATAATTAGGAAGTTATGTTTTGAATTTAATGTAATAATTTTCAAAGCTATTTCAAGTTAAATTATATATTTTAAAAAAAACTCTAAAGATAAATATTTGTTAATTAAAAGTATGATAGTTAAAATGAGATTTAATAAAAAGAGTTTATTATGCTTTCTTTTTAAATTATACAAGTACTAATTATGATATGTATATAAAGATAAAAACATAGATTAATAAAATAAATATAAAAACATGAGAAATATTAAATAAAAGTTTTAAACATTTGTAAGCTTTATAATACATGCATTTAAACATTTGTAACTTGAGATAATATGCAACTTAACATGTGGCAAAATTGTTTTCTCTTTAAATTAAAAATATAATAACATCTTAATGAAGGATGGTTTCAGTTCAAACTTCTATTCTCAATTCTTTCATTCTCCAACTAAACTAAATCCTGAAAATAAAATCAAACAGCAACTACAACTTCATACTGTTTCAAACTTTTAACCTGAGAAAACATAGTTGATTCAAGAGCAAAACAAATTCAGGATAATTCAATTCAAACATCAAGTAAATTAAAACAAGCTTCAGTTCTAGACCAAGGCAGTCCAGATCAAAGTTCTTTCCCTCTGTTTTCCAATTACAGGTGAGTAAACATTTTTTTTTAAAAAGCTTAAATTTGTTCTTGTCTAGGATGCATGTGAAAAATCTGTGAAGTATTGTTGTAAATATGGTATAAATGGACGTGATTACATGTATATGAATATGAAAAGGACTGTGTATGTCTGTGTATATGTAATATATCTTCTCTGTTTGAATTACAGGCACAGAACAACATAAATAAATTCATACCATTCCAAAGAAACAATGTTAGACTATGATTATTAAAAAGAAATTGCTTAAAACAATGTAATTTCATTTCTAAAAATAGTTTCAAGTAAAAATATTTAGTAAATATTGTGAAAATAAGAAATTACACTGAAAAATAAAAAATAAGTCAAAGATCGATGTTCATAATTTCATGTTTGGATTTCATAATCAGATTCGTATTAGAAAATGATGATTTTTGATAATCATTCCATAATTTTTAAGTTTATATTTGTGGAGAATTTCTGAGTTGATCGGTATTTGCATTCTCGTCAAATTCCGACGATCGTGTAGGTCGGTGGCATCAGAATTATAGCCAGAGGAAGGTTGTAGGCCGAGAATCACGGGAAAAATGAAATCACATTTTTCTGGGCGTCGATGATGGCGATGCGATGGGATTTAGGGTTTTAGGCAGTGTTTTGGTCAGGGTTGTTTTCTGGGTGTTCGCAACGTCGTGATAGCATCGAGGTGGGCTAGAGGTGGGGGGGAAGATGGAAGCGAGGCGAAGGTCTAGGTGAAGTGGCGTGTTCTCCGGTGATCGGAGGTGGTGGTACGAAGGGTTTTAACGACTGGGTTTTTGTTCCAGTGGTGATCAGCATGCTCGATTTTGATTTCACAAAAAGGTTCATGGTTCTGGATGTCAAATGGGACGAGTTGATCGTCGGCGACTTGGGACGTGGTCGTTGGTGATCGCCGTAGCTCCGACGCTTATGCACGTGCACGTATATCAGCTTCATGTCTAGGTTCATTGCTTTGAATGGAGGAAGAGAAGAAGATAGAAGCGGGTAGGTTAGATCTAGTTTGACTCAGGGAATTTGTGGTTTTGGCATGGGAAAATTATAGGTCGGGCTCGGGTTTCTTTGTATAGATAACAGAGTTTTAAATTAAAGAAAAAAAAAATTTTAGAAGCATAAAGTGAATGCAAGTTAAAAGTAAATTGTTAAACAAGTTTCCAAAGCTAAATAAAAATAAACATGTTTTCAAAGTAAAATATCTATTAAGTTTTCAAAACAAATTACAATTTTAATTTTAAAGTCAAATTTGATTTGTTGTTTTGAATAAAATTTATTAGGTTAATTATTTAATTAAATCTTTAAGGGGTTTCGAATAGAATTGAATAATGATTGAATCAAGAAAGTAGATAAGTGTATTAAAAACTTTAATTAAAAGGTCTCAAGTGATTTATGTAAATTAATTTCAAGCATTTAATCTAAATAAGATTTAAATGATTTAATTAAGTAATTAATTAAGATAATGGTTTATCTCAGATTAATTAAAGACTTTAGTAATTAAGGGTAGACTAATAAACTTAAGAACAATTATTTAATGAAATTAATTAAAGGAATTAATCAATTAAGGATAATTAATTAATTAAAGCAATTAAGGATAATTAATTAATTAAAGTAATTAGGATAATTAATTTAGGTGGATAATTAAAGGATGATTAATTAATCTCATTAGTTAATTAAAATAATAATAAATGGTTTAGAATTAATTAAGGTTAGTTAAGCAAGATTTAAGGGTAATTAATTTAATTTATTTGATGATTAAATTAAATTAATTAGGAATTGAATGACTATTTAATCTTGCTTATGAATGATAAACTATAATTAAATGCCTTGGATCGTTATGGATTTGTGATGTTCCGTGATATGAAATGTTTTGGGTTGAACTGAGGTAATGTGGTTATCTATTTGATGAATTGCTATCTGAATACGATGTTTTGAATTTAATTAAATTATTCACATAAACAAATTGGCGGATGACATTGGACTCGATGAGACCGGGGTCGGGTATCAGCAAATACCCGAAACCACTTCGATTTGTAATCTTCAATAATTCTTTATAGATTTGAGTTTAGAATCAAATAGGCTGGAACAGAATAAATTAAGTAACATGGCCATTTAACTGAGTAACAGTTCTTAAACAGTGTTTTGTAATAAGTGATTGACTATAACTAGTTAAGAACTCGTAGTAAAGTACGAGTTACCTAGTTTGCAAATAAGTCTTATAACTTAGTATTTCAAATTATTTGAGTTTACTCACGCTGGTTTCTAGCCTGACCCGGGTGTTACCTTATTGTAATGCTCGGGTCAGACCGAGTATTATAGATTTTCAGATTAGGACGTTCTAGAGCTCAGTAGGCGAGCTGGATGGCAGGAACGTATGGAGTATATTCCGCTATGTATTTGAGATTGTATTGATAGTAGTCTGAGACAAGTTGTTACAACTGTCCAGTTTATTTGTGAATGATTGTACTCTGATGTATTGAATGTAAATTGACAGTTACAGCTTTCTTTGTATAAATGCTATTATTTGATATTATATTTTGATCTGCTGCGAATGTGTGATTCTATTTTTTGTTTCTGTTTCTTCTACCTCTTTTCTTCTTTACCCTAACGATCTGGGATTTTCGGCGTTCGATTACTTTCTACAGTGAACGTATTAATGTCGAATTTTCGAGGTCGAAAATTTCAGGATGTTACAGTTGGTATCAGAGTAGAAGGTTAAGCGAGAACCTTGGCTCTGGTGGGTCACTCATTATGGACAGGGTCAGTTGTACCCTAGAATGAGTTGAGTGTATTATATATGAGGGCATATTTGTTATTTTATTATATAAAGATTTTAAAACGGTTTTAAATTTGTCTTATACAAGCTTATATTTTGATATATAAAGTAATATTCTAATATATATTGAGGTAATTGGTTGTTGTATTATTTGAATTAAAAGTAATAATAAGAATTAAGTGGTAATAGAAATACAACCAAATAGGAATTGGATAATATGAACTATATAAATAAGATAAGCTAGAAATGGATTCAAACTAAAAATTAAAATCCTGAAATTGTAGAAGTGTTTAGAATGCGGAATTAAGTTACCCTGATTTTATTTTCCAATAAATTAAGGGATAATATACAGTGAATTGGTTTCCAAATATGATAATCTTGGTTATTATCATAAATTTTTGTTGTAACTTAATAAAGGGATGTTTATTTTTAAAATAAAATAATGATAAAGCAAAATGAAATGTTTTAAGGAAGTAATAATTTAAATAAGTATGACTTATAAATTGAAAAGAATTTAAATTGTGAAGTTTTTCTAAGTCTAGAAAATTAGAAATTATTTCAAATGGTTAAAAGATATAATAAATAATATTATTCAGAATATTTTTAAATGTAGAAATCATACTTTAAAACAAGAGTTGTTTTAACCTTTTTAAAGGAATTTGTTTAAATTAAAAACCATGAATTGTTTAAAATCTAAAGTATGACTTGAAGTGCAAATGAAATAAATATGTATATATATGGGATATACATAAGATCAAAGTTAATTGGAAGTAAACACTAAGTGTTGAGTTTTGAATTTTCCCTGAAATGTGATGTAATAACCTAAAGAGAAATAAGTTTTTGAACTTATAAACGGGAAAGGATATTGATAAGAAGTTTAAAATTTGAAATGGAGAATTCAAATTGAATAAGGTTGACTAGATTAAATAAATTGAATTTAACTGTTAACGCTAAAAATTTAAACGCTAACACCCTGGTGTATAAGATGTGATTGTGAAAGCACCACCCGTTTGTACGGGAAACAGGAATAAGCAGAAAGTATGTAGAAAAACGGTAAGAGACACAGTATTTATAGTGGTTCGGCTTATAATCCAGCCTACGTCCACTTTAATCTTTTCATCACTAGTTTGATTACAATTCTTTACAAGATCTTTCAATTACAACACACTTCAAGTGATAGGATATGTGAAACAAGTAGCTCAAGCTTTGATGTTGACAATCATCTTCAAATCCATGGTGAATGTGGATGATTCCTTCATGGAGTTCCTTTAGAAGTTTGTTGGATCTAAAAAGCTTTGAAGTCGTCTGGAATTTGGCAGAGTAATGGCGCTTGAAGAAAATGAGCCCCCCCCACCAAAGTCCTTTTTCTCGTTCAAGTTAGGGCTGTATTTATAGGTTTTTATCGGAGTTTGGTCGTAGGTCGTGACCGACCTAAGTAAGGTCGTAGGTCGCAGTCGACCTAGAAAGCTCTGGCCCTCCTTCCATAAGAACATACGTGCTGATTCGTACAAGTCCAAGGTCGTGAACGACCTATCTCCAGCGGCATGCAAAAAGGCGGCTCCTTTGTTCACACAGATAGGTCGAGAGCGACTTATCCTAGGTCGTTAACGACCTATCATAGGTCGTGGGAACTTTCCTGTAATCAAAGTACTTCGTTAGGTCGTTGGACAGTATCTTTATCTCCAAGTGCTAGGTCGTCTTCGACCTAAAGTAGGTCGTAGGTGGGTAACGACCTAGGGGATGGAACCTGACCTATCTCAATTGTGCTTGGTTCTCTTCTCAGCGAGTTGATAGGTCGCGTACGACTTATTATAGGTCGTAAGTCGGCTGAGACTTAGGTCGCTGAGATCACTTCGTCCTTAGGTCGGTAGGCTATGGCTTTCTTTAGGTCGCATATGATTTAGGTCGCTGATCCTCTTAAGTCGTTAGGTCGTGGAGCTCTTAAACCACTAGGTCGCGGGCTCCCTTAGGTCGCTGAGAGTTGTTAGGTCGTGGCATTCCTTAGGTTGCTGAGAACCGCTAGGTCGCGGCCTTTATTAGGTCGTAGCTTCTTGTTAGGTCGCGAGGCATTTTTAGGTCGTAACACTTTAGGTCGCTTCTTCAATTTGGTCACTAGGTCGGCAATTCTCTGAGTCGTTAAACTTGGTCACGTCTTAGGTCGCTAACGAAGAGGAGTTAACATTTGCCCCTCGAAGTATACGCCTAGGTCGTAGGTCGTGTACTTCGATCTTCTTAACTCGCGCTCTGATGAGTTGTTAGGTCGCAAGCGACCTATTGAGGAACTAGGTCGTGTGTGACGATCCACTTTCTACTCCTCTGGGGTATAAATAGCCTAGGTCGTTCCTTCTTCATTTCATCTGTTTTAACACCTCATTCTGCCATTAACAGCATCTCGCGATCTTGGAAAGCAAACCAGAGTTCAATCATCCACCGATTCGACCTCGCCATTACATTGTGTAAGTATACCTGATCTCTATCCACCCCACGATCATCACCGAACCAGGAATTTCTCATCTCCGAATCTCATAGCAATTTCGTGTGTCGTTTTTCGTCTTTTGAGTCAAGTTGTGGTCGATTTTGATCGCCATTAGTTGTGATTCATGAAAGCACAGTGTTGAGTTGAATTAGTGATTGATCGGAGATGCTTTCAATCGCCTCTTGGATGATTCGATGGTACGTAGGAATGACGGACCTCTCGAAGAGGATGATGGATTTCATCGTGAGTGATAATGGGTTATTGGGTCATAGTTCATCGGGATGGTGTGATATTGCGTGGAGAGGGAGTTGGTGATTTAGAAGATCTGAACGACTTAAGGATCCTTCAAATCTGCGACTTAACTCCTAGGTCGCGCTGAGATTCAAACGACCTAGGACTTAACAAATTTGCACATGAATTTCAAGCAGGACGACCTAAAAAATGAACAACCTAATCTTTTTTGCGGCATAAGCCGTAGGTCGCAACCAAACTTGGACTATGGGAAATCTGCACTGCCTTGAACCTTTTAACTTGCACAGCGCGACCTAATGAACCCCGACCTATGCTAGGTCGCTGGACGACCTATGACTTATGAAATTCCGAGATGACTTGGTTGAATTGAACTGGATTGTTTAATCTCAAATTCTGTTGCACTTTGTTGTAGATTATCTCTCATGCTAATAACCTGTTAAACATGACATTTGCAGAAAACCGGGACGAATATACTGCCATTGACTGCCCACATCAAATGACAGATTAGTTGATAAAGAATAATTAACTTAAATGAACTGTGTGAATGAAATGTTGTGAACCAATGAACTCAAGTGAAGTGCTAAAGCAAAACTTAAAATATCCAGTTAAAGCTGATTCGTTTGCATTAACACAATACTTGAGCGTTATATCAACAGGTCTTGGAATTTCATAGCTGACTAACTGTCAACCAACTTAATTTCAGTTATGTTTGAATTCCTCTTGTTGTTGTTTTTTTTTTTTTTTTTTTTTTTTTAGTTCCGCACAACACTTCACACTTTTAGGAAACGTGCACCTTCATATTTGAATATCCAGTTGCTTGTGTAGAATGACTTCTCAATTAGAAGAAGCAGGACAAACTGGGGAGATTTTTCCAGTTGCTAACCGATTGATCGATCCCCCAGAGAGAATGCCAACCACTCTGAACCACAAGGCCTTTCGCCAATTATGCATCCAGTTTGGCATCGCCGAAGCAGATGCTCTACTTCCCGGACCTAATGACTTTGCTGACCAACCACCTCACGGTTTTGTTGCCGTTAATCGCCAAATGTGCTCAAGCGGAGCGATTCCTCCTTTTAACGAATTTCTTCGACAAACCCTTCTTCGGTTAGCTATATCTCCCTTTCAACTGCACCCCAATGGTTATGCCATCTTGATGGGGTTGGGCGTGCTATTCAGGAAGACGCTTGATCGCCTCCCTAGCTTTGAGGAAATCTGCTATTTATGCACATTTGCGAAAAATAAAGACCATCCTTCTATCATTCTTGTGAGAGGTGCGAGAAATCGCAAACTCATTTTAGATTTGCCCGAGAGTGCACACGGGTTTTTGACTCAGTTCTTTTATGCTCGTTGCCCTCCAGGTTTTTATGCCATCTGGAGAATAGGAAGTAAGACTAGTGTTTCCATTTTTTTCGTTTTTGAAACTTTTTCCGAGATCCGAACTTTCAGTTGCTAACTTCATTCTTTGCTCTTTTCAGCACTTCCCCTCCCTTCTAGAGATCCGATTCATAAACAAGTTTTCGAGAGGTTGAGTGCCGTGGCTGCGGAAGAAAGGAGCATAAAATTTCTGCTGAAGGATGAATTTTTACACCAATACGGGCTTCTACATGCTTCTCGTTCTACGCATGCTCATGAAGTTCCAACAGAAGTTCCCGATTCCCCGACGAAAACTCCTGACGCCCCGGTTACTGTCGAACAACTCGCATCAAAAGAGTCTAATATTGAAGCTTCATTGGTGAAGTGTTCCACTTCTACCGACATTATGGGGTCATCCAGTAAGACGGTGCTTGCCCCGATCGAGGAAGAAGAAGAACCTTCACAGTCTCTCGGGGGATTAGCTGATGTAGGAATTGAGAAAACAAGTCCCACCAAGCATGATGGTGACGATGTTTATGAGGGGTTGAGTGACATAATAGTGACTTCGCAGGAGCTTTTTAGAGATGACGTATCTAAAATTATCTCTCCTGTAATTGAGGCGACGTCTCTTCTTCGACAAACGCCAACACAAACATCAACTCCTCATACCCAAGCTATCATCACCTCTACACCAAAGAGTGGTTTGTAGCTTAATGCGTGTAGTTTGCACATCACACAACACTTAGGATTTTTTGGCATTTGTTCACATTTAACTTCTTTTCTCTGGTAGTTTTTAAGACTTGTTATTTTTGCCTTTCAGATTCCTCTATGGGGCGCAGCGGTAGCGGTTCTTATTACAAAGACTTTCGACGCTATGGAGGGCGTGGCAGCTATGATTACAAGCAATACTATACCGATTCCAGAGAGACCAATGAGCAGAGAGCTGCGCGAAAAGCTGAAGAGAGGAGAAGGTATGAAGAACGTCATGAGGGAGCGGGCACGCGACATGAATCCTTCCCAAGGGATGATGACTCCCATAAACGTAAAACGCACGATGATAGGGGGAAGAGCCATATTGAGGATTCGAGAAAGCGGACCAAACTTGGCGAGGAGCACGTGCCCGTGACATCTGAGAGACCTGGTGCCTCAGTTTCTATTGACATCCCTTCCGAATCTCCTGCTCTTGAAGGAAGTGCCATCCAAACACTTCTCAACAGGCCTTCATACCACGTTGAAAGGGGGCCCCCGACTTTGCAGAGCCGATTCCCGAACTGGTGTTTGAGGGGGGTACGCTTCGACCTTGATTTGGTCCCCATCGACAAAGAAGCTATGTACAGAAATCTCGATGCTGTCAAGCTTGATATTGATAGAATGTCTGGATGGCAAAAGCTGGTTGATGAACTTCAGAGAGTTAATCGGGCTAACATCGAAGCAATGCTGACCATGGAAAATGACAAATCAGAATGGCAGAAGATTCTTGATCAACACAACGCTGAGATGAAGGAGATAGCCGAATACAATGAAAAACTCGAAGCTGAAGTAAAGCAGCTCAAAGATGATCTTGCCTCTTCTACTAATACTTACACCCAAAGAGAAGAGGTATTGCAAAAACAAGTGCGAGATGCGCACGCCAGCCAGAGGGACGCTGAAGCTAAAGCTGAGAGGTTGGAACAAGCTGTAGAGAACCACCGCACTGATGTCACCCAGCTGCAGAATAAACTGAGCGCCCGGGACATGGAGATTGGAGCGCTAAAAGCCCAACTTGCACAGACCGAAAAAGATCGAGATGAGGCCATGGCTGGCAAAATTGCAGCCGAAGAAACTGCTCAGACCATGGAAAACGATATCAATTCGACTTTATTCGATTTTTATTTACATTGTGTCTTGGGACGCGGCAGCCTCTCTTTTCTTGGTCCTAAGTATGAAATCACCCTGGCCGAGGTGTGGGAAGCTGCTCTTAACATGTTTAAAGACGCCGGGTATGGCGATGAAGATTTTGAGGCGCGTTACCTGGATGAGGGAGCTCGCGCTGCTCTTGCGAAGGGGCGAGAGCAACTTGCCAGGATGAGAACTGGAATGGCGGAAGAGGAACGTTCTGGAAAGGAATTAACGCTTACTTCCTCTGTCCAACCTCCAGTTTCTCCTGTGGTTGACATCACGGGTTCTAGCTCCTCTACTCCGTCTGCAACTAAGACAGTAACTGAAACTACAAGTGCACAAGGCGGGGATGAAGGTGGTGAAAGCAACGAAGCACAGCGATATGAAGTCAGCCTCAGAGATCCAACTTCCCCAGGTAAACTTGACACCGGACCAGCCCAAGTGGTGAACTGCTCGTTCGCTCCTTGTGAACTTGACGATCTTCTTGATTATTTTTCGAATGTCAATGAATTCCCGACTTTTGATTATTCCTCAAATGTTAATGAATTCCCGACTTTTGACGAGCCGTCATCCCCTCTCTTTTCGAAAGATACTGATATTTTAAGTTTTTTCTCCTTTGTAGAGAAAGCACCGAGTCAAACTCAAGCTTCTTCTCCCCCGGTGATCCTTCCTCCATCTCTTCAAGTAGCGCCTCCTTCTGCCTCGCAACCTGGGTCACAAGAAGAGCAAATAGAAGCTCTCCATGGCCTGGATGATCCCGTTGCTTCGCAAGAGCAAAAAGATGAGGGACTTGAGGGAGGTGACATATCTCCGGAGCGGACTCCTTCTGACGATATAACTTTATCTAAACTTGCCACTCCAGGAAGTGAGTCTTCCTCAAAGAGGAGAAGGAAGCAAGGAGCATCAAGGAGGAGAGGGAAGATAATCACTGCCACTGAAGAGGAGCCAGAAGTTGGGCCAGCTGCGCCTACCTCTCCTTCCTCCCTTATACCCACTGGTCGACCTGAAAAGCTGATCATTCGGCCGGGTAAAGGGTCTAAAGGCAGCAAAAAGAAGTGAAGATCTTCAGTTTCTAGTTTTTTTTTTTTTTTTTGTGTTTTGCATGTACTGGCCGAGAATTGTGCGGGTACCGGCCCCCGCTTTTCTTTATTTTGAAACCTGTACCTGCATTGTAATTGAATAAAATGATTCCTCGTTTGTACAAACTTTTGTTTGAATTAAAGAATACATTTGTTATTTGTTTTGGCATGAGTTCATTTGATATTGCAGCGAGCTTATGGTATGTTACTTGAGCGTTACCTTTTGCTGGTTTAGTTATACCATATTGTGTGTAATTATACTATATTGCCCCCATTCCATAAGTATGCTGCAATATTCTATACCTCGAGGGGACTTACACTCTTATTTGCTAAAGAATAATTATTTTATTCTTTAAAGAAAATTTTATAGAGTACAACTCCCTTCGTATAAGTTTTTACGCTTGGTCGTTCGAAGAAATCACTTTTTTCTTTTGCTTATGTGCATATCTCATCAAGTGAATTCCTCTATGTGGTAAAGCGGACCTCTGAAAGGTACTTTAACTTCTTTTCTTTTTACGATCATTTCCCACAGTAGGCAAATTACTTTTCCTTTGAAAGTTAAAGTACGCTTTTGATGAGGATTTTTTTTTTTTTTTTTTATAGAAAGTTGTACCTCTGAGGAGGGATTTTTTCACGTTTCAACACTTGGAAGTTTTATTTCAATCTCGGTGAAACGTGTACCTCCAAAGAGTTATGCTTTAGAAATCCTTTTCACGTTTCAACACTTGGAAGTTTTATTTCAATCTCGGTGAAACGTGGGTTTCCAAAGAGGTCTTTTTTCTTAATTGTGTTCCCGGGAGGGGGTTGTACCTCTGAGGAGGGATTTCTCACGTTCCAACACTTGGAAGTTTTATTTCAATCTTGGTGAAACGTGTACCCCCAAAGAGTTGTGCCTTTGAAGAAAGCCTTTTCACGTTTCAACACTTGGAAGTTTTATTTCAATCTCGGTGAAACGTGTGCTTTCAAGAAGGTCTTTGTTTTTACATTTCAACTTTGGTGAAGTGAAATTCCGAAGAGCGGCTGCTACACTTCAACTCCTGGCGAAATGGGCCTCCGAAGAGGGCTTTTATTTTGTTTACATTTCAACTCTGGTGAAGTGAAATCCCGAAGAGCGGTTATAACACTTCAACTCCTGGTGAAATGGGCCTCCGAAGAGGGCTTTTATTTTGTTTACATTTCAACTCTGGTGAAGTGAAATCCCGAAGAGCGGTTATAACACTTCAACTCCTGGTGAAATGGGCCTCAGAGAGGGTTTTCATCGCCTGGAAGTTACTCTCTCATGGTTGGAGGGTCATGACTCCTCCAATCTTTTTTGTTGAGTAGAGAACTTTCTTTTTTGTGGCATATGACCCATTAGAGGTCTTTTATTATCCGAAGAGTTGTGCCTCCGAAGAGGACTTGTGGCGCTGATGGTAGCTTTGGTTGTTCCTCTGTTCACTTGCTTATGCCTTTTCAGCGATCCCTTTTTTTTTTTTTCACAAGTGGCTTGTTTGATCCAAGGAAGTGTACTTCATTGCCAGGCAAATTCGTGAGAACGGGCACTAGCTTCCTAATTGGATGTTTGTTTGTTTAAACAATCTCAATTTATCAGCAAGGGCTCGTTCGAAGAAATCATTAGCCGTTCAATTGAAGCATTTCCTATCTAGGATTTGAATTCGGGGTCTTTGTGACTTGAAATTTGTTTGTTGAATGATGGTGAGAATCGCTCGGTCTTATTATGCGCAAGTTTTATCTCCACTGTCTGCAAAAATTTAAATCGATATTTCAGCAATACATTTTGTGTATTTTTATATCGAAAACAAAGCAAACATATAATGATAATAAGGAACACAAGATTTATAGTGGTTCGGCCATGAAATTGGGCCTACATCCACTTTATATTCTTTCATTATTTACTTGCATCAGTTTCACAATTGCTTTCAATTACAGGAATCATACATTCATAATTCTTTTTACAATGTTTCAACAAAATTTTCAAGTAAAGTATGGACGCAAGTGATTGCTGTTCCATGCCCTTGGAATTTGATCTCCATCAACTGTGGTAAGCTTGAATGTGCCGTCAAGAAGTTTCTGACCTATCACATACGGTCCTTCCCAATTTGGCCCAAACACACCTGTCGCAGTCATAATTCTTTTTAGGACTAGATCTCCAATTTCAAAGCTGCGTTGACGAACTTTGGAATTGAAATGTCTGGCTATCCTTTGCTGATGAGCTGCAACTCTGAGGTTAGCTTCATCTCTTTTTTCATCAAGGAGATCCAGCGCTTCAAGTTGCAGCTTTTCATTTTCTGCTTGATTGAAATGGATTCTTCTGTGTGAAGGGACCTCTGTTTCAACCGGGATCATTGCTTCCGATCCGTATGCTAACGAAAAAGGAGTATGCCCAGTTGCAGTTTTGTGAGTAGTTCTGTATGCCCATAGTGCAAGTGGTAGTTTATCGACCCAACCACCTTTTGCTCTTTCGAGTTGCTTTTTGATGGTTGATTTGATGATCTTGTTCACTGCTTCCACTTGCCCGTTTGCCTGCGGATGAGCTACTGCCGAAAAGCTTTTCTGGATTTTGAATCGTTTGCAAAAATCCTGGAATTCCTCACTTTCAAACTGAGTACCATTGTCTGTGATTATTTTTTGAGGCACACCGTATCTGCAAATGATATTCTTGGTCACAAAGCTTATCACTTTCTTAGAAGTGATAGTAGCCAATGGTTCAGCTTCAGCCCACTTAGTAAAATAATCAACCGCAACAATAGCATATTTAATCCCTGATTTAGCGGTTGGTAGCGGCCCAATGAGATCCATTCCCCAAATTGCAAATGGCCATGGACTGATCATCTGTGTGAGTTCGGTAGAAGGTGCTCTAGGAATTTTGGCATATCTTTGGCACTTGTCACATTTTCGGGAGTAATCTGCGGCATCCCGATTAATTTCTGGCCAAAAATATCCGTACCGGAGAATTTTCTTAGCTAATGTTTGACCACCTGAATGATCACCGCATTCTCCTCCATGCACTTCAGTTAGGATTGTTTTGGACTCTTCCCGGGATACACATCGAAGCAATGGCATTGAGAATCCTCGTCTGTATAATTGACCATCCTGGACTATATATCGAGAAGCTTTTCTCAGTAGCTTTTGTCGTTCTTTAGAGTTTTCTGGTAAAGAGCCATTGAGTAGATACTTTGTTATTGGAGTCATCCATGATTCTTGCTCTTGCGACATACTCATAACCCAATCGATATCCATTTCATCAATGCTCGGATTTGACAAAACTTCCACTGGAACTAACCCTAAGGATTGGGCTTCGCCAGAACTTGAGTATTTTGCGAGAGAATCTGCTTTCATGTTTTCTTCTCGAGGAATATGACTTATCGTGTAATGGTCGAATTCACATAAAAGTTCCCAAGCCTTTGACACATAAGCGGGCAGATTTCCTCCTTTCGTTTGAAACTCCTTCTTGACTTAACATACTATAAGCTGCGAATCACTGAAGATCTGTAACGCTCGAATGTTTAGTTCTTTAGCAATTTTCAAACCAGCGATCAGAGCTTCATATTCTGCTTCATTGTTTGTTGAAGGAAATTCTAATCTTAGCGCATAGCATAATGACCGGCCTTCAGGAGTTTCAAGAACAATTCCAGCACCTGAACAGTAATCATTTCTTGCGCCATCTACAAATAATTTCCATTGGGTTGGGGAGTTCTTGATTGTTTCTTCCTCGCTGTTACCCTTGTCTGTAAATTCTGCAATAAAATCTGCCAAAGCTTGTCCGTTGATCGCTTTCCTAGGATGATAAGTGATGTCATATTGGCTCAATTCAATATTCCACTTTAAAAGGCGGCCCGAAGTCTCAGGGCGAAACAAGACTTGCTTTAAAGGTTGATCAGTGAGGACTTTGATAGGATGAGCCTGGAAATATTGCCTCAACTTTCTTGAGGCAATCAATAGACAATAGGCGAGTTTTTCCAACTTGGAGTAATTCATTTCTGCCCCAGTGAGTCTTTTGCTGATATAGTAAACTGGATGTTGAATCCTTTTGTCTTCCCGTACCAGCGCCGCACTTAAAGCATGAGATGAAACTGCCAAGTATATAAGAAGATCCTCGCCATCGCCGGGCCTGGAAAGTATTGGAGGCGTTTCCATATGTTGAATCAATTCTTCAAAAGCTTTCTGGCATTCGGGAGCCCAGTCAAAGTTTTTCTTTCCTTTCTTTAGAGCGTCGAAGAATGGAATGCATTTATCAGTAGCTTTGGATATGAACCGACTTAAGGCGGCAATTTTTCCATTGAGACTTTGCAATTCCCTCTTTGTTTTAGGAGCTTTGACTTCTTTTAGAGCAGTGATTTGAGCTGGACTAGCTTCAATGCCCCTAGCGCTCACGATGAAACCCAAGAACTTCCCAGATTCTACCCCGAAAGAACATTTTAAAGGGTTAAGCTTCATTCCGTATCTTCGGAGAATTGCGAACATTTCTGCTAAGTGTTCGATGTGATCCACTGCTTTCTTAGATTTTACTAGCATGTCATCAACGTAAACTTCCATAGTCTTTCCCAACTGCGGTTTGAACATAGCATTAACCAGTCTTTGGTATGTTGCCCCCGCATTCTTCAACCCAAAGGGCATAACTCTGTAACAGTAAAGACCGACATCGGTGATAAAGCTTGTGTCCTCCTGATCTGGCTCATGCATCATGATCTGATTATATCCGGAGTAGGCATCCATAAAAGACAACAATTCATGACCCGCTGTTCCATCTACCAGTTGATCGATCCTGGGTAATGGGAAGCAGTCTTTGGGACAGGCCTTGTTTAGATCTGAAAAGTCGATGCACACTCTCCATTTACCATTGGCTTTCTTAACTAGCACTGGATTTGAAACCCAATTTGGATAGGTAGATTCTCTGATGAAATTATTCTCCATGAGCCGGTCAACTTCCTCTTTCAATGCTGTCGACCTTTCTAGACCTTGGATTCTTCTTTTCTGCTTTACTGGCGTGAACTTTGGGTCAGTATTCAGAGCATGTACCGCAACTTCTGGGGATATTCCGCACATATCGGCATGGGTCCAAGCGAAAACATCCAGGTTTGCTTTCAAAAAAGATATCAAGGCATTCTGAACTGACACACTAAGTTGTGAACCCACATTCAGCACCTTGTTTGGGTCCTTCAGATCAACGGGCACCGGTATCGTTGTTTCTGCTGGTACCACCCTACTCTCCCCCGCACTGGCCTTTCTAGGATCCATCACTTTTCGTGCCCCGCTATGCTCGCCAGTGCAGGGTCCGCCCTGTAGTTGCTATAGGGTTGGTGTTTTGATGCGGATTGGGGTTGCCGCATCTTTCCCCATTTCTCTCTTCCTTGTTTCTCGCAGCTCTGTCATATAACATTCTCGCCCAGCGTTCTGGTCTCCTTTAATAACTCCTACCCCATTGTCTGTAGGGAA
This sequence comes from Allium cepa, assembly GCA_030765085.1. Classification (NCBI taxonomy): domain Eukaryota; kingdom Viridiplantae; phylum Streptophyta; class Magnoliopsida; order Asparagales; family Amaryllidaceae; genus Allium; species Allium cepa. Next base: position 990,888,487 of record CM060945.1, on the reverse strand, counting down.
TTTAATAGTAAGACACCATGGGGCAAGGACAGCTTTGAATGCAGCAAGAATAGGTCGACCAAAGAAAGCATTATAAGCAGAAAATTCATCTACTATCACAAAAGTCTGCTTGCGAACTACTTTTCTTTCTCCTTCTCCGAGTTCCACAAGCAAGTCAATGGTTCCTACTGGTTGCTTTGGCTCCCCAGTGAAGCCAACAATCTTCTGAGATGAGGCTTGCACATCCGCCATCGGGATTCTCATCTGGTCAAACGTTTTCTTGAAGAGGATGTTGCAAGATGCGCCGCAATCAATAAGAACTCTTCTGACAATAGCCGGTCCAATACCGGCCGAGATGACTAACGGGTCCAAAGTAGGGGCCTCAATGCCCGTGGAATCTCTAGCCCTGAACACAATATCATCATTAAAAGTCCTTTGTTGTTTCAGGGGTGTAGAGTCCTCTAAAACAAAGACATTCTCTTCAGTTGGCATATGTTTCAGAGCTCGAGTGTACCTCTCCATTTCACCCCAGCTTCTGCCTGCTGGGTGGGGTCCTCCTGTGATGACATTAATAACTGGCCTTCCAGATTCATGTCCTGCGGCCTTCTCATTTGTCCTGGGCTGATGAGCAAGAGCTTGTTGCCCCTGACTTGACGAAGCAGGATCATTACAGCTCTTCTTCACAAATTGCTGCAGCTTATTTTCTCTTAGCAATTCTTCGATTATATTTTTCAATTGACGGCAGTCGTCTGTGTCATGACCAGGCTGATTATGGAAGCGACAGAACTTCCCACTTTGTACAGCTTTTCTTCCGGTTCTGAGAACAGGAGGTTTGGGATACTCAAAAGAATCTTTTGTAGCCAGGTAGATGCGCTCTGGTGTTTCTAACAAAGGAGTATATTCTGATGGCTTGAAGGATCGAGGCTTCTTCGAATTGTGTTGTTTCCCTCCACCATTATTTTCTCTTTTCTGTCCCACAGATTCATTCTTACGTGGCGCAGCAGTGTTGTCTTCAGCTTTCTCTACTGTTGCCTTTGCCGGGACAGGACGGCTTTCCAAACGCATGAATTCATCCGCCTTTTTGTAGAACTTTTCCAGAGAATTTGGCTCCTTCATGTTCAGCCACTTTCCGAATTCACTTGACTTATCGATAGCTCTCATCAAATAGGTCAAGACCATGCGGGGTTCTGCATTATCCACCTCAGCTAACGCTATATTAAAGCGATTTAAAAAAGACTTGATAGTTTCCCCCGGATTCTGTTCCAAACCGGATAACGACATGATGTCTTTTGCCTTTGAAGCATATAGCCTAAACTGCTCTTTAAATTTCCTGGTTAGGTCTGAAAACTGATCGATGGACCGGACAGGTAGTTTTGTGAACCAAAGCAGAGCTACCCCTTCCAAATACACAGGAAAATAGCGGCATTTTATCTCGTCAGAAGCTCTGGCACCTGTCATGTGCCAATCATATTTGTACAGGAACTCATTTGGATCACTTGTCCCTTTGTAAGCTGGAATGGTCGGAGGGACGAACTTCCTTGGGAATTCAGCTTTTAGGATCTTTTCAGTAAACGGAGTCTTGCTCGGAGCGAAACCCCACTCTTTCTCATCTTCGACCCTTTGCATACTTTCTTTCATAATCTGTCGAACCATACCAGAAAGATATTCTTCGTCATTCCTATTTCTGGATCCTCCAGCCTCAGGCAATGTCTGTTCAAAGGGGCTAGCAGCCCTTTCGGGAATGTTTCTAGTTTCAGCATCATGGACATTACCGACAAAGTTCCTTTCATTATTCGCAGGTTGACGGTTTGCCCCGAGCAGATCGTTTAACCTATTCAGAATCAGAGCATTCTGAGCATTCTGAGCTTCCAATTGCGCGTTCTGGGCATTTATTTGCTGATTCAACCCAAAGATAGCAGCGTCCAATTCCGCTTTTGAAACTCCAACAGCTGGAGTGGCTTGATTTGGTGTTGGGGAAGTGGAGGTTCCCTCTTGAATGTTTGCAGATCTCACAGATTTACTTTTCCTTCCAGGAGCCATGATTTCGGATAGACTTCTGGTTCTTAAAGAAACTCTATCTACAAATCTTTCTGAAACAATGATGATAGATGTCCTGAGTTCAATTCTCAGTGAAAGCACCAAAATGTTAACGCTAAAAATTTAAACGCTAACACCCTGGTGTATAAGATGTGATTGTGAAAGCACCACCCGTTTGTACGGGAAACAGGAATAAGCAGAAAGTATGTAGAAAAACGGTAAGAGACACAGTATTTATAGTGGTTCGGCTTATAATCCAGCCTACGTCCACTTTAATCTTTTCATCACTAGTTTGATTACAATTCTTTACAAGATCTTTCAATTACAACACACTTCAAGTGATAGGATATGTGAAACAAGTAGCTCAAGCTTTGATGTTGACAATCATCTTCAAATCCATGGTGAATGTGGATGATTCCTTCATGGAGTTCCTTTAGAAGTTTGTTGGATCTAAAAAGCTTTGAAGTCGTCTGGAATTTGGCAGAGTAATGGCGCTTGAAGAAAATGAGCCCCCCCCACCAAAGTCCTTTTTCTCGTTCAAGTTAGGGCTGTATTTATAGGTTTTTATCGGAGTTTGGTCGTAGGTCGTGACCGACCTAAGTAAGGTCGTAGGTCGCAGTCGACCTAGAAAGCTCTGGCCCTCCTTCCATAAGAACATACGTGCTGATTCGTACAAGTCCAAGGTCGTGAACGACCTATCTCCAGCGGCATGCAAAAAGGCGGCTCCTTTGTTCACACAGATAGGTCGAGAGCGACTTATCCTAGGTCGTTAACGACCTATCATAGGTCGTGGGAACTTTCCTGTAATCAAAGTACTTCGTTAGGTCGTTGGACAGTATCTTTATCTCCAAGTGCTAGGTCGTCTTCGACCTAAAGTAGGTCGTAGGTGGGTAACGACCTAGGGGATGGAACCTGACCTATCTCAATTGTGCTTGGTTCTCTTCTCAGCGAGTTGATAGGTCGCGTACGACTTATTATAGGTCGTAAGTCGGCTGAGACTTAGGTCGCTGAGATCACTTCGTCCTTAGGTCGGTAGGCTATGGCTTTCTTTAGGTCGCATATGATTTAGGTCGCTGATCCTCTTAAGTCGTTAGGTCGTGGAGCTCTTAAACCACTAGGTCGCGGGCTCCCTTAGGTCGCTGAGAGTTGTTAGGTCGTGGCATTCCTTAGGTTGCTGAGAACCGCTAGGTCGCGGCCTTTATTAGGTCGTAGCTTCTTGTTAGGTCGCGAGGCATTTTTAGGTCGTAACACTTTAGGTCGCTTCTTCAATTTGGTCACTAGGTCGGCAATTCTCTGAGTCGTTAAACTTGGTCACGTCTTAGATCGCTAACGAAGAGGAGTTAACATTAACTTAGGGAAAGTTAAATAAGTTTAGAACAAACAATATGAATTGGAAAATTTCAAGATGAAATTGAGATTTAACTTAGGAAGTTAAATGGGTTGATTTGAAACGGGAGTTATGTGTGATCTCAAAAAGGGTTTGAGATCTGGAAATGGGTAATGGATGCTATGGATGGATGTTTTAAACAATTTGGATATTTATTTATTTTGACTTATACTGATATCATCCCGTTGTTTATTAATAATCTATGAAATTGAGAATTGGATTATTTTAATTGAATTAAGAAGTATATTGAGATAAAATATATCCATTACTGAAATAAAATGGAAATAAAACCTTATTTTAGAATTATTTTGATTTTTTAAGTGAAATTGTAATTATAAAAATGGAATCACTTAGAACTTATGATTTGAATGTTTAAAAAAGAATATTTGAAATTTGAATTCAGAATTGAAAATAGTTAAAGATTTAGATTGTTAAATTAAAAGTAAAGGTTAACTTGATTTAAAGGATTAAATCAATATTTAAAAATTTAACTCGAATTTATATAATTCAAGATGATTAAAAATTAAGATTGGAATTGCGATAAATTCAAATGAATTAAATTAACTGGAAGTGAGATTGAGGTCGAATAATTTTAAATTTAAATGGGAATTGATTTGAATTTAGGAAAGGAATTGAAGATTATTTAATTTGTATTGAAATTGAATCAATTTAAATGGAACGGAAATTTAAATTGAAATGATCGAAATGAGAAACTGGGAAATTGAACCAGTTTGACCCTGAAACTATTTTTTGAATAAATTATTTTAATATAAACTGTTTTAAATCAATTTTCCTAGCTATTTACCATATAATCTTTTTTTTTAAACCCAAATTATCTTATACTTATTTTACAACTATTTTGAAACTAATTACTATTTTACATCTGCTTTACAAACTAATCACTATTTTACAACTATTTTATAATTATTTAACTGTTTACAGCTATTTTACAACTAATGACTATTTTGCAACTACTTATCTATTTTAAACTTTTCAAGCTATTTTATAATTTCAAGCCGGTCAAAGTGCAACCTGTTTATGATTAAATGCCCATTTGAGATTGAAGTGATAACCCGAATGAAAATTGAGGCAATTGTGAATAAGTTAATAGAAATCAAATGAAGGTGAATAAAAAGAGAATTGATTTGGTTAATAATCAATAGAAATAAATACTTGGGATGTACTTATGTTATTCTATTCGCATAACGAGTTGATCCAGATTCGAGCATAGAATTTCGAGATAGTATATCGATCCGAGTTGGGATTTTTCACTTGATTTTCGGCGGCGAACCCTAGATATGGATTTTTGATTGATTTTGAAAATTATCTATCATAGTTATGACTATGCAAGGAGAATGACGGTTTCTGATCAAGAAACCAGAACCGAGTCCACACTAGGAAGTCGGGTGACGATGCTAGTTCGGAAGGGAAACTGTGTGATCGAGTGAGCGATCAAATTTGATATTGCATACGGATGGTATATGTACATCGTACGTGCTTAAATGTAATATATATTGAAATTTTGAAAGAAATGAAAAATGATTTTTGAAAAGAAAAGTATATTTTGAGAAATATATATGAATAAAAGTGGAAGTTGGATATTTTTATAATTGAATTCACTTTTTGAAAAGTAAGTAATATGTTAAATAACTTTATAAAGGAATTCAAACTTGAGTATTTAATTTGGCATAAATAAAGTTATATATACTTGTTACATATGATAAACTCCCCCTTGTTGAATCTATAGCCATAAGAATAGATTTTTGAAAATATTTGAAGTATAAAAAGAGAATTTGTATAAGTATGAAGTGATCCGAGATTTTTCAGGATTATATATATATATATAAATGATTTTATGAGAATGATTTTGGAAAAAGGTTTTGGAACCTATGGATTTTGGAAAGGCTTTTGATTTTTAGGAAAAACCTATTTGGGAATTTGGAAAGCCAAGTTTAGAACTTTCGATTTGGTGTAAAGGAGATTTTTATGTGAATCATAAAGAATATGATTTGAAAGATACTATAGGTGTATAGTATAAAATGTTCTGAGATTGGCTCTGGAGAAAAAGGCGCTTCCATTAAATGAACTTCACAGGAGATCCACGGGGTGGTTCTGCCTTGAGCCCTAAGGGGGGCTTTAAATTTGATCCTGCGAGGAAGTCTGGACAAACTGAAGTTCTTGAGGATTGTGTATGGGTAGCGAAAGTCAAGGATGCTGATGCTTACAGAGACATTCGGGTTATGTTGTGACGACAGTGTAACTCGATGTCACTGCGATCTACTACGGACCATAGCGGAAGTCGTGTGGCAGTGAGTGCCAATGGTCTCGTTTGATTTCGCCATGAGGGCGACGTAATATCTGTAGACTGCGATCTATGAAGACATAGCGAAAGTCGTGTGGCAGTGAGTGCCTACAGGCTACATTGGGACTCGACTGATGTAGTCTGCGATCTATGTAGGAGTGGTGAAGTTTCATTTGGCAGCGAAATTCGAGGGCGCTGATGCCTACAGTTATGTGGGTTTTTGCCTTGATTGCGACGTAACCCTAGGGGTAGTAGCGATCTATGGTGGGTTCCTTGGTGTAATCGAGGGGCGTGGAGTGCCTACAGTTTTCTATGGTTTTGCTGGGATGGCGACGCAATCATCGGGTTAACTGCGACCATGGAGGGGGTGATGATTTCCAGAGCATTCTCACCAAAAATGGTTCCAATATTTATAAAAAAATGTTCTCTATTTTCACCAAAACATTTTTCAAATATTTTCTATGGGTGTTGAAAACGGGTTTACCAAGTACTTATGGATTTTCAGTCCTACGCTTGATCAACGTATGACCGAATTTCTATGAGAACAAGGATAGATTTAATGAGACATCGAGTTATAAAATGTATCTTTATAAAACTATTTTGGTAATATTAAATAGATTTTATAGTGTTTTAAATAAAAAGAGTTTATAGTTCAAAATGCTCAAAGAGTAATTTAACTGATAAAAAGCGTTTTAATAAATTCTAGCTTTATTCCTTTTCAAGGACGAAAGGATTTAAAAGAGGGAGGAGTGTGATAACCCATAATTTTAGACATCTGGTAATTGAATAATTAATTGATTTTTACTATTGAGATATTGATTTTATTTGGTTAAACAAATAGAATCCTGATAATTTAAAAATATCTAGAGATTATAAATATTATGATAAATTAAAATATGAAAATAGATATATGCAAACTTTATAATGTTAAAAATTATAAGTGTGTATATATATTATAATTAGAATTCAAAGTAATATATATATATATATATATATATATAGTATGTATGTATTATAATTGGGAAGTTATGTTTTGAATTTAATATAATAATTTTCAAAAGCTATTTCAAGTTAAATTATATATTTTGAAAAAACTCTACAGATAAATATTTATTAATTAAAACCATGATAGTTAAAATGAGATTTAATAAAAAGAGTTTATTATGCTTTCTTTTTAAATTATACAAGTGCTAATTATGATACGTATATAAAGATATAAACATAGATTAATAAAAAGAAATATAATGTAACAACCCGCATATGTTATGATTTATATATTTAAATGTTTTATTTAAATATGGTATCGTAGTCGGATTTTAGTCTGAAAAGCTACTTTTTGCATACGGTCGAATTAGGACTCGGGACCACTCCCATTGAGTTTAAAATGCCGTTTGCGACCTTTTTGAGTATAAGCTTCGATAAGTTTGGAGAAAGTTGAATTTTTCTACTTTTTGCTTAGGGCTTTGGTTTGGGCTGAGCCCAATAACCCCACTTATGTATTCAGTCCCAACTCCACTTCAACTCCTCATTTACTTCATTTCCAATTCCTAATACTCAAGCTTTAGCAACAATGGTGGGAGAGATGGGAAATTAAAACTCAAGCCCTAGTTTTCTTTTGCAAATCAAGTTCTAGCTCCAAACTGATAGAAGAACACATTGGTAAGCTTCTCTTCTTCTTCTCCAACTCATTCTCTTATCATTTCAGAAATTCCTAAACCTAACTTTGGGAATGTTCTTTTTTTAAAGCTTAGAATCAAGCTTATTGAGTTGGATTTGAAGAGTGGTTGATTCTTCTTTGCTTTCAAGCTTCTTCTTTATTTGTGTGATTTCAAAGGTGAGATTTTTATCTCACATCAATGACTATAATTATCTTTGGTTGTTAGGTTTGAATTCCTAACACTTCTTCATGTGAATTTGCTCTTGATTTGGATTGGTTTTGTGAATATTCTAATTTTTGGGTTTTTAAGTCAAATTTGTGTGAAAATCCTTTTATGGGTGTTTGATCATGCTTTTGGTGATGCATCGAGGAGCATATATGGCCGGGTTGCCGATTGGCATAAACCCTCAGAGCCAATGTTCGTCCGGTTGCTTTTTGGAAGAGTCTGCTCTTCATTTGGATAGGTTAAAAAACAGCCCAGGCAAGATTCAGTCGACTGAAAAGTCTGTTCAGTCGACTGAACCTGGAACCCGAAAGTTCCCAGGCATGATTCAGTCGACTGAATCCTCTGTTCAGTCGACTGAACCTGGAAACAGAAAGTTTCCTGAACCTGGAAAATTTCCAGGTACAGGGTCAGTCGACTGAAAACTCTGTTCAGTCGACTGAACCTGCTGTTTGGATCCATTTTGCCTTTTTGGATTGAATTTCCAATGTTAATCGATTCGTGTTGATTCCCTTTTGTTATTATCACTTATTATCGACTTTGATGACATTTTCTTCGTGATTTTTGGGAATACCCATTTTGATGGATTCGGATCGATTTCTTTGGATTTTTATTCACGCCTTTGAATGTGAATTTTGGTGGTTGATTGTTCTACAATCATTTTCGTGTTTGTCGCTTTAAAAATATAAAGGTTTCAATACTAGTAGTAAATATCAAAACTCTTTCCCCAAACGATTTCAATTCTATTTTAATACCAAATTCGTTTTAAAACCGTTTTCCAATCTATTAGTATATACAAAGCTTTACCTCACTCGTATGAGAAATCTAATTAAACGACTTAGTAAAACAAGTGGTATGAAACGCTTGCGTTTACTTCGTCGGTTAATTCTTAGACTTGTTCGATTGAATCTCTTATGACAAATTTTCTAGTGGAGATCTATAATTTGTTCGTAAATATTTAAGTTAAGCTAGTGGTTATGGGACATGAAGCTAAGCTCATATATTTACTAGCTTACTGTAATTGACACTTCTTGATGATCATGACGATCATTTTTGTGATTTAGACTAGCAATTGTGTGATGTCTCTTTGTCCACGTGGAGGACAGTAACACATTTTATTGAGCTTCGTCTCATTTCTTTTTGGGGTAGCTCCCCATGGCCTTTGGGCCGTTCGTGTGTCAAAAATTAATGGCTAGCTACCATGAGATAGCTTCTCGTTCGTGTGTCAAAAATTAATGGCTAGCTACCATGAGATAGCTTCTCATTCGTGTGTCAAAAATTAATGGCTAGCTACCATGGGATAGCTTCTCATTCGTGTGTCAAAAAAAATTAATGGCTAGCTACCATGAGATAGCTTCTCGTTCGTGTGATAGGCCTCTCCCCTTTTTCTTGTGACTTCTGGATTTCGTGTGTTGGATTCTGGAATTTATGCCTCACCTATTTTCGTGATTTCCATTGATAAGTTTTATCAATATTTGTGCATTGGTGAATTTGTGTGTCATTGACCTTTGTGAATACAAGTTTTGGGTATGAAACCCTTTTTGGATCTTTGTGAAGATTTTTGTGGAATTGAACGATCTTTTGTTGATCATCATTTGCATGCTTATAGTAGTATGCCATTACGGATATTATATGTTTATGCCATATCTTTTACTTTATATCGTTTCATCTGATATTTATAGTTGATCCGTTTATTATTTTCTTATTAAATAATACTCGGGTCAGACCGAGGTGTTACAGGTGCTTCAGCTTGACTTCTCACTTGGGATTGATCTCTCTGACTTTTGGCTAACTACTTAGATTAGTAGTTTATTTTGTTGCATATACTTGAGATATGGACTCATAGTTGTATTCTTTTGTATAGCACATGTTGCTATTCTTTTGTATTATTGTGGATCTTTTTGACCACTACTCTGATATACACTTTCTTGTGTTAGTTATATATTCATATCTTCTTCCGCCTATGTGATATGAATTATCTGTGATTGATTTGTGTTATGTTTATTTCTATATTTGTTTCCGAAGATTATTATAGCCACTGTGTAGTAGCTTAGTGTTTGTATCGGTATGTCGGATTTCCTCTTGAAATAAAATGCATGTTATACTATCTGACATATTGGTGCTCGCGCAAAGCAATTACACGGATGGTCGCTCCTCAACAGCCTTATTCTCCGTGCTAGTTGACAGCATTACACCGTAGTGTTCTTGGCTAGCGTGGGTATAGAGGTGGGGCGTCACAGCTTGGTATCAAAGCCAAACTTCGGAACAATATGGAATATTATAACAAGGATCATTGTCCTAAGTCCATCTTAGGAGTCATGCTTTAGGATTTACTTCGAGTCTTCGTACCGATTCATCCTATTTTCTTTTATGATTCCTTGTTTTATCTATCAAGGTTTCTTGATATTTATTTTAAGAATAACATTTTCTTCTTTTTTTTTCTTTCTTTCTTAAAGAAAATAAATGGTTGGTTCTGGAAATCCTAGCGCTGATCAATCCAGAGTCCTTCTCTGGATGGCGCATTCATGTCTGCCCAACAACTTTTGGATCTTGTAAAGAATCATGAGTTTATCTATGCTTTGAGTAAGAACCCCAAGATGATTTTACCTTTGAAACTTGAAGTTCCTTTCAATCAGCTTGTGGATATCACTCTTCGATATGAAGAGGTTGGTAAAGGAAGTGATAATGATATTGGGATTTCCAAGAAGAGGCATATTATGTTCAAAAGCCCTAATCCCAATAAGAAAGTGAAGCAAACTACTTTGGTAGTAAAGACTCCAATCCCTCATCGTGGAGGATGCTACAATTGTAATTCTAAGGACCACTATGCAAAGGAGTGTTCGGAACCACTCTTTTGTCGTTATTGCAAAAATACATGTCATCATATTTCTTCCTGCCCCATACTTCAAAGCAAGAAGAAGATGGAACAAGAAACTTCGGTAGACAAGACTCCTACCCCAAGTCGTAAACAATGCTACAATTGTGGTTCCACGGACCATTATGTAATTAAGTGCCCGAAACCCCTTTATTGTCGCTATTGCAAAGACTCGGGTCATCTTTCCTTTGCATGTCTCAAACTTTTGAACAAGGACATGAGAAAGCTAAATATTGTGCAAGCCCCTAGCAACACTTCTCATGGTCAAGGTATTTCTCATTCAATCCTTGATGACATTTGCTTTGCGATTTTCTTATTCGTGTTCTTTTGATATGGGTTCCATCTCACTATTTTATATCAAAAGAACTTGTTGATTCTTTTCCTTTAAACAATTTTGGGATTGATGTCTTCCTTTTGAATTGCGAATCTGGATGGTAGATCCGCAACACTCAATTTTCTTTTTATTGATGTCTTCCTTTAGAATTGCGAATCTGGATGGTAGATCCGCAACACTCAATTTTCTTTTTATTGATGTCAAAATTATTTTATGTGATTTTTCTGTCCGAGCCGATTTTTTTTACTTAGGCTTCGAAATCGATTTTTGGAAAGGATTGGCTTATTGTGAAGCCGATATCCTATTTTCCGTGAGAACTAATCATCTTCGACATTTTTAATCTGTTAAGAAGATTTCTATTTTTCTTTTGATTCCGATTTCAAATTTTTGGTGGCATTGATTTTTATTCTTTAAACCCTCATGATGAGGAAAGTTTTACTTCTCTCATTTAAAATAGTTTGTGAAATTTTCCGGTTTATTTGGACTTGTCTTAGGATTATCACCTAAGCAATATCTAGTGTGGTGATAAGGTCTTCTTAACTCGACCTTACCACCGGTTTTCATTTGCTACGAGTTGCGGAAGTTAGCATTCCATTTACCGCATTCCGCACTCGTTATGATTCTTATGAATGACTTATTATGTCATTCAGTTTGCCCATCTTGTTTCATCCATTTCATAAATCGAGTATTCTATGAATATCTCGATAAGTCCATTCTCGTATTTATTGATTATGGATGAAAATAGAAATTTAAATTTTGAAAATCTTTTTCATAAGATTTATTTATAAGTATAATTGGATTTTGATCTTAAAACGAGCAGAGAATATTCTCAAAACTTTTAAGAGATAATTTCATCATATAGAAGATGATTTTGTGATTGTATTGCCCGTTGAGTGCTTTAAGAATTCTGGTCGATGCGCTTGATCAATGTTATTGATAAGAATTTCCTAAATGCTTTGATTAGACAATCAGACACGATATATTGAATTGTAAAATGTAAATTTTTCTAGAAAGATTTTTACATTGGGATAATTGTAATTTTGAAAGTTTTAGCTTTTCGGAAAAGAAGATTATTTAAAAGAAATTCTTTCTTATCGATACTCTTATTCTTGTAATTTCTGATGGGAACCAAGACATTATCTTTTATATCGATGCTAGTCGTGTTGGTTTAGATGCCGTTCTCTTGCAAAAGATAACGTGCTATCACTTGTGCTTCTAATTCATTACAAGCCGATTGAGACTAGGTATGCCACTCATGATCTAGTGCTCGCGGCTATTGTTTTCGCTTTTAGAATTTGGCATCATTATTTTTGGGGGAGAAATTTGTTCTTCACCTCGATCATAAATTTTTGAAATATTTATTTTCTCAAAAGGAACTTAATTTGCGTCAACAACATTGGCTCGAGTTCCTTGCTCCCTATGATCTTGATGTTCTTTATACACCCGGTAAGGGTAATCGTGTCGCCGATGCTCTTGGCCGTAAACAACAAGCTGTTATTTCTATGATCATATCCGAATGGAACGATCTCGAGATTTTATCCACTTGCGAAATTCGAGATCGTGTTTCCGATTTATGTTCATCTCTTGTGTTATGTGTCCTTGAGGCTCATCCTTCTCTTTTAGACCGCATTCTTGAAGCTCAAGGGCTAGATCCTGAATTGGCTCTTCTTGGCCAAAATGTTAAGGATAAAATTGAAATTGAAGGTTTGAAAGACTTTGATATCGATTCTTGTGACGACATTCGGAAATTTGGTAGACTTATCGTGCCAAATATTAGTGATCTTCGTAAAGATATTTTAGAAGATTCTCATCGTTCTAAATTTACCATTCATCCCGGTAGTAGTAAGATGTACGCGGATATGAAGCGACTGTATTATTGGGAGGGAATGAAACTTGACATCGCTAACTTCGTTAAGCGTTGCATGACTTGCCAACTCGTTAGGGCCGAACATCAAAGGCCCGGTAGGTTATTGCAACCTTTAGAAATTCCAATTTGGAAGTGGGACCAGATTTCCATGGATTTTATAGATGGCCTTCCCCGTTCTCGTTCGGGTCATGATAGCTTATGGGTAATTGTTGATAGGCTTACTAAATCCGCCCACTTTATTCCCGTTCGATCTAATCGACCCGTATCTCTTTTAGCCAAACTTTTTATTAAAGAAATTGTTAAATTGCATGGAGCTCCTACTTCTATTATTAGTGATCGTGATCCATTGTTTACTAGTGGATTTTGGAAGGGTCTTCAAAAAGCTTTGGGAACGAAGCTTAAGTTTAGCACCGCTTATCATCCTCAGTCCGATGGACAAACCGAGCGTGTGAATCAAACTCTTGAAGATCTTCTTCGTGCATGTGTTCTTGATTTTGGCGGAAGTTGGGAAGATCATGTTTCACTTGTTGAATTTTCCTATAATAATAGCTTCCAATCTAGTATTGGTATGGCACCTTTCGAGGCACTCTATGGAAGGCCATGCCGATCTCCTTCTTGTTGGCTTGAGGCCGGTGAGAAACTGGTTTTAGGTCCACATCTTATTCGTGATTCCACAGAAAAGATTGAACTTATTCGACATAGGATGAAAGAAGCCCAGAGTAGACAAAAATCCTATGCCGATAACCGGAGAAGGAAGTTAGAGTTTTCTTTGGGAGATCTTGTGTTCATTCGTGTGTCACCTATGAAAGGTGTTGTGTGTTTCAGTCGATCGGGAAAGTTAGCGCCTTGATATATTGGGCCATTTCCTATCACTGAACGTATTGGTTTCATGGCATATTGCCTTTTATTACCGGCTCAATTTTCTGCTATCCATGATGTGTTTCACGTTTCTCAACTTCGGAAGTGTCTTCGAGATTCTGATTCTATTCTTGAGTCCGGTATTGTGGAAGAAATTGTAGTTTCACCTAATTTGACTTATGAGCAACATCATATTCGTATTATTGCTTTGGAGGTCAAACGACTTCGAAATAAAAATGTTCCTCTTGTTAAAGTTCAATGGTCCTCAAATCCTAAGGATTGTTCTTGGGAATCTAGGGAATTCATCGAGCGAACACATCCGGACTTACTCTCTCGTGCTCTTTAAGGTGAACTTCTTATTTCGAATTTCTTCTTTTGTGTTGATATGCATCTATGGTTGTTACTATTGGTTCATTTATTCCTTATGATTGCGTGGACGCAATTTCTTTAAGGAGGGGAGTCAGTAACAACCCGCATATGTTATGATTTATATATTTAAATGTTTTATTTAAATATGGTATCGTAGTCGGATTTTAGTCCGAAAATCTAGTTTTTGCATACGGTCGAATTAGGACTCGGGACCATTCCCATTGAGTTTAAAATGCCGTTTGCGACCTTTTTGAGTATAAGCTTCGATAAGTTTGGTGAAAGTTGAATTTTGCTACTTTTTGCTTAGGGCTTTGGTTTGGGCTGAGCCCAATAACCCAACTTATGTATTCAGTCCCAACTCCACTTCAACTCCTCATTTACTTCATTTCCAATTCCTAATACTCAAGCTTTAGCAACAATGGTGGGAGAGATGGGAAATTAAAATTCAAGCCCTAGTTTTCTTTTGCAAATCAAGTTCTAGCTCCAAACTAATTGGTAAGCTTCTCTTCTTCTTCTCCAACTCATTCTCTTATCATTTCAGAAATTCCTAAACCTAACTTTGGGAATGTTCTTCTTTTAAAGCTTAGAATCAAGCTTATTGAGTTGGATTTGAAGAGTGGTTGATTCTTCTATGCTTTCAAGCTTCTTCTTTATTTGTGTGATTTCAAAGGTGAGATTTTTATCTCACATCTATGACTATAATTATCTTTGGTTGTTAGGTTTGAATTCCTAACACTTCTTCATGTGAATTTGCTCTTGATTTGGATTGGTTTTGTGAATATTCTAATTTTTAGGTTTTTAAGTCAAATTTGTGTGAAAATCCTTTTATGGGTGTTTGATCATGCTTTTGGTGATGCATCGAGGAGCATATAGGGCCGGGTTGCCGATTGGCATAAATCCTTAGAGCCAATGTTTGTCCGATTGCTTTTTGGAAGAGTTTGCTCTTCATTTGGATAGGTTGAAAAACAGCCCAGGCAAGATTCAGTCGACTGAAAAGTCTGTTCAGTCGACTGAACCTGGAACCCGAAAGTTCCCAGGCATGATTCAGTCGACTGAATCCTCTGTTCAGTCGACTGAACCTGGAAACAGAAAGTTTCCTAAACCTAGAAAATTTCCAGGTACAGGGTCAGTCGACTGAACCTGCTGTTTGAGTCTATTTTGCCTTTTTGGATTGAATTTCCAATGTTAATCGATTCGTGTTGATTCCCTTTTGTTATTATAACTTATTATCGACTTTGATGACATTTTCTTCGTGATTTTTGGGAATACCCATTTTGATGGATTCAGATCGATTTCTTTGGATTTTTATTCATGTCTTTGAATGTGAATTTTGGTGTTGATTGTTCTACAATCATTTTCTTGTTTTGTCACTTTAAAAATATAAAGGTTTCAATACTAGTGGTAAATATCAAAACTCTTTCCCCAAACGATTTCAATTCTATTTTAATACCAAATTCGTTTTAAAACCGTTTTCCAATCTATTAGTATATACAAACCTTTACCTCACTCGTATGAGAAATCTAGTTAAACGACTTAGTAAAACAAGTGGTATGAAACGCTTGCGTTTACTTCGTCGGTTAATTCTTGGACTTGTTCGATTGAATCTCGTGTGACAAATTTTCTAGTGGAGATCTACAATTTGTTCGTAAATATTTAAGT
The DNA here is from genome assembly GCA_030765085.1 of Allium cepa. Lineage (NCBI taxonomy): Eukaryota > Viridiplantae > Streptophyta > Magnoliopsida > Asparagales > Amaryllidaceae > Allium > Allium cepa. Next base: position 990,872,940 of record CM060945.1, on the reverse strand, counting down.
TAAGCTAGTGGTTATGGGACATGAAGCTAAGCTCATATATTTACTAGTTTACTGTAATTGACACTTCTTGATGATCATGACGTCATTTTTGTGATTTAGACTAGCAATTGTGCGATGTCTCTTTGTCCACGTGGAGGACAGTAACACATTTTATTGAGCTTCGTCTCATTTCTTTTTGGGGTAGCTCCCCATGGCTTTTGGGCCGTTCGTGTGTCAAAAATTAATGGCTAGCTACCATGAGATAGCTTCTCGTTCGTATGTCAAAAATTAATGGCTAGCTACCATGAGATAGCTTCTCGTTCGTGTGTCAAAAATTAATGGCTAGCTACCATGAGATAGCTTCTCGTTCGTGTGTCAAAAAAAATTAATGGCTAGCTACCATGAGATAGCTTCTCGTTCGTGTGATAGGCCTCCCCCCTTTTTCTTGTGACTTCTGGATTTCGTGTGTTGGATTCTGGAATTTGTGCCTCACCTATTTTCGTGATTTCCATTGATAAGTTTTATCAATATTTGTGCATTGGTGAATTTGTGTGTCATTGACTTTTGTGAATACAAGTTTTGGGTATGAAACCCTTTTTGGATCTTTGTGAAGATTTTTGTGGAATTGAACGATCTTTTGTTGATCATCATTTGCATGCTTATAGTAGTATGCCATTACGAATATTATATGTTTATGCCATATCTTTTACTTTATATCGTTTCATCTGATATTTATAGTTAGACTGATCCGTTTATTATTTTCTTATTAAATAATACTCGGGTCAGACCGAGGTGTTACAGGTGCTTCAGCTTGACTTCTCACTTGGGATTGATCTCTCTGACTTTTGGCTAACTACTTAGATTAGTAGTTTATTTTGTTGCATACACTTGAGATATGGACTCATAGTTGTATTCTTTTGTATAGCACATGTTGCTATTCTTTTGTATTATTGTGGATCTTTTTGACCACTACTCTGATATACACTTTCTTGTGTTAGTTATATATTCATATCTTCTTCTGCCTATGTGATATGAATTATCTGTGATTGATTTGTGTTATGTTTATTTCTATATTTGTTTCCGAAGATTATTATAGCCACTGTGTAGTAGCTTTGTGTTTATATCGGTATGTCGGATTTCCTCTTGAAATAAAATGCATGTTATATTATCTGACATATCGGTGCTCGCGTAAAGCAATTACACGGATGGTCGCTCCTCAACAGCCTTATTCTCCGTGCTAGTTGACAGCATTACACCGTAATGTTCTTGGCTAGCGTGGGTATAGAGGTGGGGCGTCACATATAAAAACATGAGAAATATTAAATAAAGGTTCTAAACATTTGTAAGCTTTGTAATACATGCATTTAAACATTTGTGACTTGAGATAATATGCAATTTAACATATGGCAAAATTGTTTTCTCTTTAAATTAAAATTATAATAACATCTTAATGAAGGATGGTTTCATTTCAAACTTCTATTCTCAGTTCTTTCATTCTCCAACTAAACTAAAACCTGAAAATAAAATCAAACAACAACTACAACTTCAAACTGTTTCAAACTTTTAACCTCAGCAAACATAGTTGATTCAAGAGCAAAAAAAAGTCAAGATCAAGTCAATTCAAACATCAAGTAAATCAAAACAAGCTTCAGTTCTAGACCAAGGCAATCCAGATCAAAGTTCATTCTCACTGTTTTTCAATTACAGGTGACTAATTTTGTTAAAAGGATTAAATTTGTTCTTATCTTGGATGCATGTGAAAAACCTGTAAAGTATTATTGTAAATATGGTTTGAATGGATGTGATTACATGTATATGAATATGAAAAGGACTGTATGTGTCTGTGTATATGTAATATATCTTCTCTGTTTGAATTACAGGCATAGATCAACATAAATAAATTCATACCATTCCAAAGATACAATGTTAGACTATGATCATTAAAAAGAAAATGCTTGAAACAATGTAATTTCATTTCTAAAAATAGTTTCAAGTAAAAAGATTTAGTGAATATTGTGAAAATAAGAAATTACAGTGAAAAATAAAAAATAAGCCAAAAATCGATGTTCATAATTTCAAGTTTGGATTTCATAATCAGATTCGCATTAGAAAATGATGATTTTTGATAATCATTCCATAATTTTTAAGTTTATATTTATGAAGAATTTCTGAGTTGATCGGTATTTGCATTCTCGTCAAATTCCGCCGATCGCATGGGTCAGTGGCATCAGAATTGTGGCCAGAGGAAGGTTATAGGCCAGGAATCGCGGGAAAAATAGAATCACATTTTTCTTGGATCGATGATGGCGATGCTATGGGATTTAGGGTTTTAGGCAGTTTTTTGGTCGGGGTTGCTTTATGGGTGTTCGCGACGTCGTGATAGCATCGAGGTGGACCGGAGGTGGGGGAGAGGGAAGATGGAGGCGAGGCGAAGGTTTAGGCGAAGTGGCGTATTCTTCGATGATCGAAGGTGGCGGTGCGAAGGGTTTTGGCGACTGGGTTTTTGTTCTAGTGGTGATCGGCACGCTCGATTTTGATTTCGCAAAGAGGTTCGTGGTTCTGGATGTCAAATGGGACGAGTTGATCGTCGGCGACTTAGAGACGTGGTCGTGGGTGATCGCCGTAGCTCCCGTGCTTTGTGCACGTGTACGTATATCAGCTTCGTGTCTGGGTTCATTGCTTTGAATGGAGGAAGAGAAGAAGACAGAAGTGGATATGTTAGATCGAGTTTGACTAGGGAAATTTTTGGTTTTGGCTTGGGAAAATTATAGATCGGGCTCGTGTTACTCTGTATAGATAACAGAGTTGTAAATTAAAGGGAAAAAAAACAAGTTTAAAAGCATTAAGCGAATGCAAGTTAAAAATAATTTGTTAAACAAGTTTTCAAAGCTAAATATAAACAGGTTTTCGAAGTAAAATATCTATCAAGTTTTCAAAACAAGTTACAATTCTAATTTTAAACTCAAATTTGATTCGTTGATTTGAATAAATTTTATTAGGTTAATTATTTACTTAAATCTTTAAGGGGTTTCAAATGGAATTTAATAATGATTGAATTAAGAAAGTAGATAAGTGTATTAAAAACTTTAATTAAAAGGTCTCAAGTGATTTGTATAAATTAATTTCAAGCATTTAATTTAAATAAGATTTAAACGATTTAAATAAATAAATAATTAAGATAATGGTTTATATTAGATTAATTAAAGACTTAAGTAATTAAGGGTAGACTAATTAACATAAGAATAATTACTTAATAAAATTAATTAATGGAATTAATTAATTAAGGATGATTAATTAATTAAAGTAATTAAGGATAATTAAATAATTAAAGTAATTAAGGATAATTAATTAATTAAATTAATTAAGGATAATTAATTTAGGTGGATAATTAAAGGATGATTAATTAATCTCATTAGTTAATTAATATAATAATAAATGGTTTAGAATTAATTAAGGTTAGTTAAGCGGGATTTAAGGGTAATTAATTTAATTTATTCGATGATTAAATTAAATTAATTAGGAATTGAATGACTATTTAATCTTTCTTATGAATGATAAACTATAATTAAATGCCTTGGATTGTTATGTGATTTGTGATGCTCTATGATATGAAATGTTTTGGGTTGAAATGAGGTAATGTGGTTATCTGTCTGATGAATTGATATGTGAATACGATGTTTTTAATTTAATTAAATTGTTCACATAAACAAATTGGCGGATGACATTAGATTCGAAGAGACCGGGGTCGGGTATCAGCAAATACCCGAAACCACTTCGATTTGTAATCTTCAATAATTCTTTATAGATTTGAGTTTAGAATCAAATAGGCTGGAACGAAATAAATTAAGTAACATGGCCATTCAACTGAGTAATAGTTCTTAAACAATGTTTTATAATAAGTGATTGCCTATAACTAGTTAAGAACTCATAGGAAGGTACGAGTTACCTGGTTTGCAAATAAGTCTTATAACTTAGTATTTGAAATTATTTGAGTTTACTCACGCTTATTTCCAGCCTGACCCGGGTGTTACCTTCTTGTAATGCTCGGGTCAGACCAAGTATTACAGATTTTCAGGTTAGGACGTTTTAGAGCTCAAGAGGCGAACTGGATGGCAGGAACGTATGGAGTATATTCTGCTATGTATTTGAGATTGTATTAATAGTAGTCCGATGAGACAAGTTTTTACAGCTGTCCAGTTTATTTGTGAATGATTGCACTCTGATGTATTGAATGTAAATTGACGGTTACAGCTTTCTTTGTATAAATGCTATTATTTGATATTATATTTTGATCTGCTGTGAATGTGAGATTCTGTGTTTTGTTTCTGTTTCTTCTTCTACCTCTTTTCTTCTTTACCCTAACAATCTGGGATTTGCGGCGTTCGATTGCTCGACATTTCTATAGTGAACGTGCTAATGTCGAATTTTCGAGGTCGAAAATTTTGGGACGTTACAATTTTACTGTTCCGCTGCGAGATTCTGTGTTTGTTTCTTCTTCTTTTTCTCTTATTTTCTTTTTGGCCCCAATCCTCCCTTTTGAATGCTTTAAGTTGACATGTGTAGTTTATTGTCAATTTTAAACTGCCGGAAAAGGTGGGCCACTACAGTTGGTATCCGAGCTTTGGTTTGGTGATAACCTTAGCTTTATGGGGGTTTGTCTCATTGGAGATAGGGTAGCAATACCCTAGAATGAGTTTGTTTGTGTGCATATATGAATGAGCGTATTTGTTAGTGTAACATCCTGATATTTTCAACCATTCGCATCCAAACATGCCGGAATTAAATTGCTAAAAATATCAAGTTGTTAATTTATATTTGGAAAAACTCAGCATATACAGTAAATAAAATAATTACAGAATCACAAACACAGAGTAATATAACAATAATGCAGCGAAAATAGAAGCATAGTAGTTGATGGAGCTATTTTATATATATATATATATATATATATATATATATATATCAAAGTGAAATAAAATACAACAGAAATCTCAAATACAATAGTCAAATACAAGATCAGAAAACATCACTGGAATCAACTGAATAACTACAAGCTGAAAAGATGCAGATGGATCTCCAAACGAAGCTCCAACTCCAAAGGTGAGTCTCAAAGGCTGTATCACTCAGTCTGACCCGAGCGTAAAGCAAAACATAAAAGCTTGAGTCAGGATTAACATTTTTATATCAATAAAACCAACTCAAGTGAAATAACAACTGAAATACAAGTAACTCAAAGGATGTTTGGGATATCCATCCTATAAGGATCCGTTAAACTATCTACTATGTAGTAATATACGCTATTATAATAATGTATGAAGTAAAGTATAATATATTTTAAAAATAACATTAAGGCTTTACATTTTCCACCTTAACACATTTTATATATCCCCATAGTCTATACAGTACCGTAGTCTCACCCGTACTGGGCGTCGTCAGAGGGCACTCCATAGGTATGGTACAAAACAAAACGTATAAGGCGTGCTAGGGTAGGTGACACGTAACAACGAGGCAACGCCAGGTAGATATACCAATTGCACTTCCAGACTGGTGGTAACGTGTAGCAGCCACTACCGTCCACCTAGAGCCACACCCCCAAAGTCAAAGGTGCACCCAATCAATCACAAAGTAATAGAATGGTATTTAAGAAGTATGTCTGATCAGAGGAGCTACCTCATTAGCTTGTCAATTGCTCCTGTTTTAGCCACCTTATGCCAACTCACGGGAGTCGGGTCCACGTATATACCTCAATAGAACGTCACCACCATCCTACTTCATTATGGAATCTCCATCGCGTACATAGTTGTTAAAGTGGTTTTCGAAGTTGGAAGAGAGTATGACAACTTCCGATCCCTGTCTCTTTAACAACCAAATGTTATTATAACACCGCGGTCATTTCAAAATAGTTTATACTTCAAAACCAAAATATCATTGTCATTTCAAAACCATATCATTACGATATCATTTCCATTTCAAAACCAAATACGATATCATTTCCATTTTAAATATATCCACTTTTAGAATCATAACATTTTCAAGGTTATAACACTTTCGAAACCAAACATTTGAAAATATAATATTTTCAAAACATAATACTTTGAAATTCATAGCTTCGAAACCATAACTTTCACCACTTAAACAGTTTAGATATCCAAATAGTATATATAATAAAATAGTTTTAAATTTAAAATTACTTTATAAAATAAAATAATTTACTCAACTTCACAAGTTGATTCATATCAACTTGAATCCAAAATTCAATTTAAATCATATCTCAATTTATAAATTTCAACTCAATTCAATTTTCAATAAACCCTTTCAATTTATATCGATTTTAAATACAGATTTGAACCTCAAATAAACCATTTCAATTTCCATATGTTTCAAAGCTTTAAATATTCCCAATTTCAAAACTAAATTTGATAACTTCATATAAACCTTAATTTAACTTCATTATTATTCAGTTTTTGAAATATTTACTTAATAAATCCAATATCTTTTAAATAAACCCAAAATTCGAAATCACTAAATATTCCTTCAATTAATTTAAACTTGATTCATTCAATCATCTTAAACCAAAATCAAGTGATAAATCATATCTTTTAAAATTTCAAATTCCATAAGTTTCAAATCGATTAATTAAATAAGTTCTTAATTAAATACAATGTCAAATTAATTTCAAATTTATCTTCTCAACCTTAATTTATTAAATCATTATAAACTCTATATTAAAATATAATTTAAATATATATTATCCATATTATATTTTACTAAAATCAACTTTATTATTAAACTTATTTTATATCAAATAAATTTATACATAGCTTAAATCTAGAATTTAACTATATATAACATAATATTTATATAATATCCAAAATATCAATATTATTAAACCATATATTTATTTCTAAAACTATAGAAATCATTTTAAAACATCTATATATATAGACCATGGTGTCTGCATATAATTTTCTATCCTATGGTCAAGCGATACAAATATTATCATTTCAATTCGTAATTTATATATATATGGGTATATCATTTCAACCCGCAATCCCAAATTCAATTCAATTGAAAATCGCTTGGGTCTATCATTTTAACCCATAACGATTTTCTCCTATTCTAAAGTCCGTTCGGGTATGTATCATTTCAACCTATAGTGAATTCTATATTAATAGGGAACTTGCATAGTGATAACAGATATGATAATAATATAACATGCATATATCATCAATATAAATAACATAAACTGGTGTCAGATGTCACAGGTGAACATATACAGATAGCAGCATATATATAACAATGTAAATAACTAACAACAACATATTTTAATTATCGTTTCAATTGAAATCAAATTTAATAAATATAAGAACATTAATTGTGAGTGATTGCTCACCTTTCGAGGCTAGATAGATGAATGAAAATGAGAGGAGTTAGAATCCAAGTACAAGTTCCAAAGTAAAGTAAGATTGTAACGTAAGCGATTTTTCGACGCTCGAAAACCGACATCAATACGTCCACTGTATCAACTGCCGAGCAATCGAATGCCGTAAAATCGTAACGTTATGGTTAAAGAAGAAGAGAAAGGTAGAAGAAGAGAGAAAAAAGGAGAAGAAACAGAAACAAAAACAGAAAGAAACAACAGAACAATATCGAAATCTCACAATCGCAGCGGAACAACATATAATAGATAAATGAATAATCATTAAACAAAGAACTATATCAGTTATTACATTACATCATATTACATTACATTACATCATCAGAGTGTACAACAACAAACAACAACAAACAGCGGAAAAGAAATACTATATACTAGTGAATACGCCACGCCATCTAGCTTGCCTCCAGCAACTCCTGAATTCCAGAATATCCTGATAAACTAATTCTAGACTGCCCGTGTGGAAATTGGTGGGTACCCAGAGTTAAGGAAGGAAAACAATAAACTCCAGGTCAGTCATGGGACTGGTGTGAGAACTTAAAACAGTTTATCTTTAAAACAAAGAACATGATAATTTTAAAATAGATTCGCAATGTTTTTTAGAAAATGAGACTACCATAAGGCCTCCCGCACACACACACACACAATGCAAATGCAGAATCGGAGGAGATTTCTCCTTATGATAGTCAAAGATGCTTGATACGCATTAAAAAGAAACATTTGATATTATTACAAGTGCATGGTATAGGAAAAATCATTTCGAAAGTAAAGATATAATCATAGCCAGCATAGGCATTTCGCACTTATGCCTACTATAGCTACCATGTTCAATAGCAGGTTACCGCCACATTCCATGGCAGGTTATACAACTAAAACCATACAAGATCGTATTGTTTCTTTGGATTTCCAACAAATGGTCAGGCTAAGGAAATTCTCATTGCCACATTGGTACGCCTCTGGAAAGACGACACGAGAACCTAACCGGATCTCTGCCAACACAAGGCCGGGTTACCCTTCAAACTGGTTAACTACTAACACGAATTTGTCATTTCCCGATCGTAACCGATCTATATCCGAGGATCCTCGATTCCAACAACCACAAAGTAATAAATTTGCAGCAACAACATAAGTTAAGTATCTGGGCTCCATACCATGATACCACCTCTATCCAGAAGGAATGACATACACTAAAAGGGCGCTACCCCCTAATAACCTTGCTGTATCCTTCCTGTTTTGACCATTTCCGGGGTGTGAGGTCCGACGAAGTCTCGTCCATAAAGCCATGCTTTATATAAATGCTGGGCTTTGATTATCAAATGCTCAACAACACTTAGCATATCACACTACCAAATTGGGAGTATATCACTACTTCAACTACATAACCTCTGAGCTCGTACGTCTCAGAGAAGGGTGTTAAGCTAAGAGAATAAATTCTCCGCCACCAACAGAAATATATTTAAAAGAAATCAGCTTTATATCTCAATTTGTAATGTCAGACATACAATCCATACAAGTCTGTTCCGGGCTCGAACAGAACCGAATGCACTTCCAAACAAGTCCTTGTAATCCGGATATTCACTAACCACATCCGGACTTCTCATCACTAAGGGTGATAAAACCTCTATATCGGAGATCAGCCGATGCAGAGTCATTCGACGGTAATCCTTCCGTTTTCAAAAATATCTGGTCTTCAACACCGGTCATCAAATGCAATCCATAACGACGTATCACATATTCGGAATTGGTTATACGACCCCAAGGTCCTTTCCCAGCTAACCCGAATAGTGAGCGCTTATTTTGAAAATAAGTGTGGCATTCAAATTCAAGCAAATCACAACAAATACCCATTTAAAGGTAAATATTGATAGTCGGTTATTTAACTATCAATAGATATGCACAACATCACCAAGTTCCAAATAATTTTCCAAATTATTTATTTTCCAAAATATCTTTACAAGATATATATATTTTCCACACTTCAACAATTTGAAAACAAATTTTCAATTCACTTTTCACCTTTACCACTTTTGAAAACAAATTTCAATCATTTTCCTTACGTGGAAATACTTTCATTTCAAAATGGTTCATTTAAACCAATTAAATAAATCCTTAACGATTTACTTTATATTTACGTTACAAATCCGTAAAATTCATTTCCCTTCCTTTTATAAATTCCATAGTGAATTCACAGTTCCAAAATATCTATGAATATACGATTTCCAAATCGATTTCTAATATTCATTTTCAATTTATCTTTAAAAGATAAAATCTCAAAATATTCACTTCATATTGGAAAACATTTCCATACTTATTTAATAATAAGTAATTCACAAATCCATTTATTTTCAACACTTGGAAAATATTCAATATACTTAAATCGAAATTAAGTATATATTTCATTCTTTAAGGAAAACATCCTTTCAAACACATTTATTTGGGTCAAAACGAATCTTGCGTAAAACATCGTTACGACGACCCAAAATCACTAGTATAGGGATTCGAAATTAAGATAAATATATAAATCCCGATACTATATAAAACATTTTCTTTCAGAAATCACTTACTATAACAGTAGTGTTATAGTCCACCATTTCCTTATTTCTCGAAAACGTCTATTTCAACAATGAATGCTGAAATCTATGTATTCGATACTTAACACGTTTTAAAACAATTAACTTCATTTTATAATATCACTTCCCCAAAACCCATCCATTTTATTTGATAATATATACACTGTTCAAAATCGTGGATATTCTTTGTTAACCAAATTCAACATTTTTCTACACATCTTATTTAAAAGATTATCCACTATCCAAAATAGTGAATATACCTCCTTTAAAAATCTAAAATAATTGACTTATCAAAATAAGTCGGTTTCGGATTTATAAAACAATGTTAATAAATCCCATTTATATTTTATAAAGACTTCAATTTACAAAATTTAAAAATCTTACTACTTATAAAATCCCATTTATAACCTCATTTTCAGCATTAACAGAACTCCTATTATAATTCCATTATTTCGATTTATAAAATATATATTTTATAAATCTCATCTATAAACCATTTATACTTATTCGAAAATCTCAATTAAAATGCGAAAATCCAATTTATAAGTTAATTACTTAAAATCTTTTATTTTACAAAATCTATTCATTTTATAACTTCAAAATTTATAAATCTATAATTTTCATTCACTTATGAAATCCATTTATACTTTATTTTAACACTTATAAAAACTCGTTTTATAATTCCTATTATTTTTAATTTATAAATATTAATTTTATAAATCTATTATATAAATCGTTTATTAAAATTCAAAAATCCCAATTTAAACTATTTTATAAAATTCATTAACTCCATATTTCCAAAAATCACATTTTAACTATATTTCACAAAAGTTATAAATCTTTTTAATGTTAAATTTTATAGTGTTAATTTATTAAAAATGAATCAATTCAAAAATTTAATAAAACGTATACTTTCAAAAATCACTTTATAACCCTTTTTTAAATTTGAAAATCATTACTTTAACATTTTTAAAACTCCAGAAATAGGCCAATGCTGCAACAACAACAATATATCAGTCACGACAATCAAGACATCATATATCAATATGATAATCAACAAATATCATAATATCTGTAATCAAATAAATATTGGTGAGGAATCCAGTTGGATCCCTCCAACCTGTTTCCCTGCATCCACAGATATTAGCCCAATACCAATTCCGTTCCAATACAGAATATCGCGGTATATGGGTTCACAAAATATTATCCGCTATTATGCGGCGCAATAGGGTCTCATCCGCTATATAATGCGAGAAAATCAATTCCAAGTACATGTATAATACCAATTTCAAACAAGTTGGAATTATCACGGTATATGTTTTTAATAAATAACATCCGCTTAATATACGACGTATAATGTCAATTTTAACAATCAACAGATAATAATTTATCATCTAGGCATACAATCATCAATTTTAAATCTAACTATTTAATATTTAAATCGAAACAATTTTGATTGAGTGAGAAGTTCTCACCTTGAGTTTGAATAACGGTTTCAGCGTTTTATTTTGAATAAAATTAAACGCGCATTTAATTTTATCCAAAATTCAAACTAGCTCCAAACGACTCCAAAGTAGCTCCATTGCGTAGTGCTCGACAAAATGAAGCCAACGCAATTGGTTTCGTCGAAATCCGACCTCGTACCTGAAAGTTACAAGGTTTTAAACATCACACGAATTATTTTATAAATAAATTTTCAAATTTCTTTTTATATTTCAACTTAAACCAATATGGGCCACATATTCTTCTGCAGCAAATCACTCCCATGCAACTGCTTTCTCCTTCCCAGGTCCCGTTCGAACGCATTGAAACCCATCGCCGCCGCTTTCATTGAATTATCGCACCTCGTACGATGCATATGGAGACGATCGGCCAACTTCATCGCGAAGCTCACCACGAACACCACCCACGGCCAGAATCCGATCATACGCGGCTTCCCCCTGCTCTCGAACGATATGAACGAACGCACGCCTTTGAACGAGAATTCCCATCAATCCGATCAATTAAAATTGATCATAGCCGTTGGATTTGAAGCTCTCGTCGTGATCTTCAATTTTGTAGTTGATGATTTTTGCTAAATGTTTACGGATTGGAAGGAAATTGGAGGAGAAGGATATGATTTTCCTGGCGTTCGAGAATGTTGGTGGTGGCTACTGATTATGGTTAGGGTTTGCAATTGTGAATGATGAAGGGTTCCTTTTATAGAATTTCAACGAAAAACACTATTCACTCCAAATTTCCTAACTCCAAATCTCGCGCGGTGACTAGCGCTTGTAGGGTTTACCCTGCGTTCCGGACACAACGGAATGGGTTTCGGAGGCTAATTTGATCATCTGTGTGAGTTACGGTAATAAACGATCAAATTTAAATTAAATCGATTTAAACCAATTTCTATGCGTTTTGGCTTGCCCAGGACAAATGGTAAATCCGATTGACTTGAAATTTGAAATCTTACAATAATATCACATTACAGATCCGATAAAACTGGTTTCATCTAAATCCGAGACTGTTTGAAAAATGACTATTTTAACTCGTCAATTAAATATTAAAATATTCAATTTTCACAAACTAACTTTAAATTCAATTTTAAAAGCCCTATAACATCATTCTAACTTCAATATGATTAAATAAAATTTTACAAATCAATTTTAATCATTTTAAACCCAAGTTTCAATTATTTAAGTGATTTCAACTATTAAATTATCGATTTAATTATCCAATTAAATCCAAATATTCGAAATAAAATTTATTCAACTCCAAATTTTAATTATTAATATTTAAAAATCAATTTAAATATACTAATTTTAATTGACATAAATTCTGGGTCATTAAAAACTTCCACCCTTAAAATAATTTCGTCCTCGAAATTACTAAGTAAGAAAAAGTTACAGAATCCATTAACTTTCCCAAAATCCATAGTTAAACTTGTTACAATAACTTTACTAAGTTTTCAAACCTCTACTTAGTTATCTTTCTAAAATCATCTACTTTTGTTTAACTTTCAATTTTAAATCAAAACTTAGTTTTTCACAAAAAATTTCCCAAAATTTCCAAATTTTTTCTAACGCCTTAAATTTTCGAAAAAATTCGCCAGAGTCTCATTTGCGCGGCTCGATCCGAAAAAAAATGACAGTATATATATCACAAATATACATCTCATCAAGTGATGAGGCATCCCGTGGGGAAAAAAATTGTAAAAGTACGGTATGTAATCCGAGATATGTACCTTATTTATTATTAGCAAGCATATACGGCTAATATAGCGCGAAAACGAGCTCCAGATGCGAAGCATAAGCCATCCGCACCTACTATACACTCAACAACAACATGAGAAACATGCATATATGAAAATAATATCAATATACATCATATAGCAACATAACAACTGCATGTGCCAGCATAGCAAATGCAACAAAAGTAACAAATGCAACAACTATCATCCAATTAACATTCAACAAATCCATAACCAAATCAATATAAATTCACTTCTCATTATTATTCAATGAATTGGTTTTCAATTTAATCACATTTGATTTGTTGACATTGGATTTTATAAATATTCATTCATTCATTTTTCAATTTTTTTTACTTTCAATTCAAATTGAATTCAATCTCTTAGCTTCCATTTTTTTTGCTAATTCAATTTCATTAACACTTAATGAATTTTACACAATCAACTAACAAGCAAATAACAACCATTGTATATTCAACATAACCAAATTATTTAATTTACATTCAATTTGGTCCAACACTTTTAATTCCAATTGGTTTATATTAAATTGATTTTCATTCAATTATTCAGTTTCTCAACTTCATTAGCTTCTAATGAATTTACACTTACATTCATTATTTCATATCAACTTATCTACATTCATTCACAATTTATTTTCCAACTTAATAATTGTATTCCAATCATTTTATATAACATTCCAGAGTCTTTTTAATCTTTCAAAACCATTTTTTGAAACCAATTCAATTATCTTTTGAATTTCAAGACCCAAACCCAAATTTTCCAAACAACTTTCATTTAAAACAATTTGGCAGCAATCCCTCTTTTGGAAACCCAAAAATGAACACCGTTGATGTCGCGATCACCATCGAAATTATTTTCCAGCGACCGAAAAGAGTTTAGAGCTTTAATTTCTCCAAAACAATTTTCCAAAATATCAAATCCATTCAAAACACTTCTCTGGAATTTTGTTTTTAGATTATAAATCACATTTATGAATCTTTTACTTGTATAATTTCACTTATTGTATATATAAGAATATTTCACAAGTGTAAATCATTTTAATTATAACTTCCATACTTATAATTCTTCGCTTATAAAATTTATTCCTTTACAATATGTTTCATTTAACTTATTCAAACATCCTTTATTAACTTGCATATATCTTACATTTTCAACAACCAAACAATCAATTGATACACACTTTAATAATTCTGAAAAATTATTCCTTTATATATAAAACATAATCAAGGTAAAATTATTTCATTTACCCTATTTTAGAATAATATCGTGTCAAATTGTTCTGTACAAGTGTTTAGAGATCCCTATCAACAATGTTAATTACTCGTGTTGACTAGAATCCATATACCACTTAACAAATCAAGCACCACAATATAAAACAATTTATATTCACTAACATATACGCGCTCGTATCTATTATTACACTCAAACTCATCCTAGAGTACTGCTGACTCTATCTCTAATGAGTAATACCCAACAGAGCTAAGGTTGTCGCTTAACCATATGCTCTGATACCAAATGTAACGAACGCGATTTTTCGACGCTCGAAAAACGACATCAATACGTCCACTGTATCAAGTGCCGAGCAATCGAATGCCGAAAAACCGTACCATTATGGTTAAAGAAGAAGAGAGGTTGAAGAAGAGAGAAAAAAAGAGAAGAAACAGAAAAAAAACAGAAAGAAACAACAGAACAATATCAGAATCTCACAATCGTATGGCCAGCCTTTCGACTGTCGCTGCTTACGCCTAACCAACCCCGTAAAGAGGACATGTAGGGGTAAGAGTCTCCCGTTCGCCACCCAACCGCGAAGCTACAACCCCCCATCACATTTCACCAAGACAAGCAAGTCTCGTCCACAAAGCCACGCTTTATATTAAAGCTGTGCTTTCATCATCAAATGCTCAACAGCACTTATCATATCACACTACCAAATTGGGAGTATATCACTAATAACCTTCAACTACATAACCTCTGAGCTCGTACGTCTCAGAGAAGGATGTTAAGCTAAGAGAATAAATTCTCCGCCACCAACAGAAATATATTTGAAAGAAATCAGCTTTATATCTCAATTTGTAATGTCAGACATTGTAATATCCCGGAATTTTTAACAATATCAATTTAATAATCTGTAGTTAAAATTAAATTGATATTAATATTCTGTTAATAATTATTCAAATAGATTTAATAATCTTCTTCAATAATTATTTAAATTGGTTAATTTATCTTTTAAAAATAATAAAATGATTTCTATTTGCAATATAAATATATGGTTTATATTTTAAATAGATTGGTATTGTTTTAATTTTAATAAGTGAAGCATATTTTCTAGTTTAATATTTGTAGTAATTTGGAAAATTTGTTTTATTTAATATTTAAGCTTTCCAAAGTTTAATAAATGATTTTGGTTTAAATTTAATAAATGAATCATGTTTTAAAATTCTAATATATACATTATAAATTGGAACTTTTGATTTTTAATTAGTATTGAGTTTTTAAAACTATTTCATAAATAAATATATGATTTTAAAATTGATAAGAAAAATATTAAATGTTTAAATTAAATTAGATTGAGTTTTAAATTTAGAATAAATTTAACAAAAGGTTTTATGGCTAAATAAAATGGATATTTTATTAATAAAAATATAATTTCTTGTAAAATGATTTTAATTTAATAATAAGAGAATTATAAAAACAATATTGATATTGTATTGTCTTTATAAATAAGTTTTGAATAGGATTTGTAATTTTTATTTCAAATTGAATTTGTGTATATAACTTGATTTGAAATATAACTGATTTTGAATTTAGTTTGAATTTAAATTTAAAAGTATAAAGTCTTAATTGCTTTAATTTTTAATATGTATAAGTTTATTTATAAACATGATTTGTTCTTATTTCTTTTGTAAATTCATACACATATCCAATATAAACTAACAACTTAAACTAAGCTAACACATACACATTGATTTATAAATTATTACTTATTATTTGAAAGAAAAACATTGTTGCATTCATAAGATTTGATTTAAACAAGTGTTCAAAAACAAATATACAATTTGACAAGTGTAAGATTTCTTTTTATTTTTCTTTTCTTTTAGTTAAATCTGAAAATCACATTTATATAAACTTGCTTCTTCATTCTTATTTGTTTTTTTATCATTCCTTAATCAAAATAAAAGATCAAAATTCATTTTTCATATCCATAATCAAATCTGCATATTCCAAAACCATGTTCAAATCTGCATACACAAGTTCATCAAAATCTACAAACCTACATATTCCACTCCTTTTCAAAATCAAACCCATTTCACTCAAAATTCAAACATCAAATCTGCATTTATTCACCAAAAATTTGCATATTCAACAATTTCAAAATCAATGAAGTCTGCAAAAATTGAAGTGTAGCCTGCACTGTTTTATTTTCTGCACTCTGTTTTAAACTGGGAATCATAGCATGCATTTGGGAAATTGGTAATAGCATCTATTTTCTGCATACAAGTAATAGAGTATGGAAACATGAGCTTTCAAAATTGCAGCTCAGATTTTTAAAAAGAGAGAGCAAGCCTGCATCCTTTCTGCAATATTCATAAGGGTTTAACTGAGCTCTGCATTGAATTCTGGTGAGTAACATTTAATTTTTTAAACCGTAATTAGGTTGCTTGAGATAAAACATGTTGTGTGACTGATGTTATTATGATTGTGTATGCATGTTTTGTTTATACTCTGCAGTGAACCCAGATCATCTTCCTATTAAAAAGAATTCCCTACCATTGATCTAAATGGAGATAATATCTGGGTTTTAAAATAATAAGAGGGTTGCTTATCATAGATTAGTGTTTAAATTTATATAGTATTGCTGATTAAATTTCTTAAGTTCAGGTTTAAAATTTTAGGTGAGTTAAATACAGGGTGTCATTTCTGTAAACACTGGTTATATCATCATATTTTAATATTGATCAAAACCAATCATATTAATATTGAAATCTAGTTTCATAAACTTAATGTATTAACAAAAACTTGATTTTTAAATCAGGTAGTAGTATTTCTAGGTGTTTGTTTCAGTAACAGTTTGTTATTGAACAAAATATGAATTTGAGCCAATTCTTGAAATCTGTGACTTGAGGAGACTTAGAATTCTTTTGAGTTATAGAGTAAGGATCATAGATCCTTAGAAAAATCAGAAATAAGGATTTTATTGATTAGGGTAGATGTAGTTTTGATTTTTAGAATTGAACCCTAGTTTTGAATAGGGGTTAAAGATTGAGTCAGTGTGAGGTAATGGATTGATCGAGTGTCTTGGTATTTAGGGATTGGGTAGTGGAAGTGTGAGGGAGTTCGTGGCCTAAGGGGTCGAGTGTCAGATGGTCGGGGTGGCGCAGAATTTCCGTTGACAGGTTGGGGCAAAAACCTGGAAAATGTTTTCAGGTTTGGGCTGTTTTGAGCAAAATTTTGAATTCTTGTTTATTTGGTTGATCTTGTGATGGTGTTAGGGTATTCATGAGTTTCTGGTTGTGGCTTGATCACCTGAGATGATCGGCAGAGGTGGTGGTCGCCGTGCTTATGCACGGCGATGAGAATTCTGGTGAAGTATGTTGGTTGGTGTTACATGGGAGATGTGGGGTTTTACTCGAAGTGGATGGGAGGATGACTCGGAGAAATCAAGCTTAAAACCCGAAGTAGTATTAGATTTTCTCGGGTTGAACTGTAATGTCCATGCTTCAGGGACAACCTGTTTTCTTTAAAAATCTGGGTGTTAAAACTTTTAGAATCTGTAGTTTTGTTTAAAGTAAAGTTTTAGTTTAAATTCAAATGCAAGTTTGAATTTTAGATTCAAATTTAAATCCCAGTTTTTTAAAATAACATAAAAGTTTCAGAAATTTAATTTAAATAACTATTTGTTTTGGTAAAATAGTTTAAACATTTTTAGTAATGAGATTTTAAAAATATGAGTAGATTTGAAGTTCATTTAAAGTCTGGAAATTCAAAAGTTAAATTTGAATTTTAGTTTTAAATTTTAAAGAAGATTTAAATTTAAGTTTTAAATTAAATGAAAATTTAAGTTATTAAAATTTTGAAAGGAATTTAACTTTAAATTTTTTTCATAGCACTTGTTTGATTTGCAAATTTTAAAGTTGTAAATTATTTAAACTTTGATAAGTTTTAAATTGTTCTATTTTAAACTTGTATTTTTAAATGAAATTTAAAATAGTTCAAAAGTGCTTTGTTTCAATTAAATTGTTTTAACATAATTAAGTTATGTTTTACCTTGAAAATTTAATTAAGATTAATATTTCAGAATTAATTCAATTAATAAGGTAATTAAGATTAATTAATTAATTTACATAATTAATTGAATTTGGAATTAATAATTGATTTATGATTAATCAATTTAGAATTAAGATCATTAATTAGATTATTAATTAATGATGAATAAATATTATTATTTATGTAATTAAGTTTTAATAAAGGTTAATTATTTAATAATTAACTTTAATTAATGAAGGATTAAAGATAATTTAAATTGTAATTAATTTAAGTTAATTACTTTATAAAATAATTAGAGAATGGTTAATGAAGGTCATTAACCAGGATTATTTAATAATTAATTAATTTGGTTAATTTTTATAATTAATTAGATTAATTAATTTAATAACAATCAATTATGAATGGTTTGAGTATAATTACTTAGTAAAGTAGTTAAGGAATTAATTACTTAATGTAATTAATTTAGTTTAATGAGATTATTTAATTTAATTAATTAAGTTTAATTAGTTTTAAACACTTATGTTTTAAAAATAACTACTGTATGTAATTAATGATTTGGAAATTACTCAGTTAAGTAATTGTTTAATAATTACAGGTTGTGATTAAGTGGAGATGTTAAGAATGAAGTAATTAGGATTTAAATTACTTAATAATCAATCAAGGGATTAATTAAGTAATAAATTAAAGGATAATTAATTTGTTTAATATAGTAATTAAGCTAGATAATTACTAAATGTAATTAATCTGTGATGATGATTAATAATTATTAGTTAATTATTTAAGGTAATTAATAAAAAGGGGATCATTAATTATTATGATTAATGATGTAATTAAGGATTATTAATTATGATTAATTAATCAATAATAGGTAATTAATTAATGTAATTAATTAAGGATTAGGATAATTAATTATAGTTAATTAACTAATTGAAGTAATTAAAGGTTAATTACTGTTTGGTTGAGAATAATTAATTTTGTGAAATTAATTGAGGATAATTACATGAATGTAATTAATCAAGAGTGATTAATGAAGGTGATTAATAATGAATGATTAATTTATTGTAATTAATTAAATGATTGAGTAAGCAAGGTTTATATTGATATGTAATTAATTTAATTTATTTTAAATTAATTTAAGATGAGTAATTAATTTAATTCATTTTAAATTAATTAGAGATAGTTAATTTAATTCATTTTAAATTAATTATATGATGATGAATAAATCATTGCTTATGTATGATTGGATGATATTGATTGTCTTGGATGTTTTGTGATCTCAGTAATGAGATAAATATTATTGTGTGGTATGGATGTTTGATTGTATTGTGATGGTAACATAGGTTATCCATTGTGATGGTGATATATGGATTATCTATTTGATATTGATAATGTGGATTACCTGTTATTTGATAATGTTAATTATCGATTGTGATTTATGAGTTATCTATCTGAGTGTACATAGATACTGTAATTGAATTGTTTTAAACCTTTAAAACAACTTGGACTTAAAAGACACGCTTTGGATTTCGATGAGACCGGGATCGGGTTTCCATATTTGGATATCCGAAAACCACATCGATTCCAAACAACGTTAGGTTGTGAGTCAAGTGGAGCTTTGTGAAGACTCGAGGTGTAAGGACTATGAGTCAGTATAACTTTGTGGGTGATTCCGTAATGAGTTGACGGAATTTGTTCTTATAGATTCGAGATGGTGATTGAGAGTGCAAGGGCTATTGTCGTTGACTCTGAGGGTGATTCCAATATGAGTGTAACGAGATAATGCCTTCGGTTTCGTTCGAACCCGGAACGAACTTGTATGGATTGAATGCTTTCAGAACATCGTCAGGTGGACGATGAGCATTCTAAGTGATATGTCCTATAAAGGTAATCGTAGCCTCAAGCCTCATCAACCGGGAATGGCTAAAACAGGGGAGGTGCAGCAAGGCTTCGTGGGTCGCACACACTGGACAGCAAGATTTACCTCTGTCTAGAAGTCCCTTTATAATCGGCTGTGTGGGTGGTTGCTAGCTACAACCACGAGGTTGTCTTGTTCGGAACTGTTCAGTAAGGAATAGGTCCGGCTTTGTGTTGCAGGGGAGCAGGCGTACTTCTCGGTACGTTGATCTAGGCCACGTACTGTGACGGGCGGTACCGCAGTAGCCCTGCCATTGTATGGAATCCAAAATCCAATAAGTGCCAACGGTTTTGATTGTATTACTCACTTTTGTGGCTAGTAGCTGGAATTTAATCATGTAACAATTTCGGCTATTTCATATTTACTTGAAACCCCTAGACACTATTATAATATCATCGGATTTCCTATCAAATGTTTTGGTTAGCGTAAGGTAAAAACTTTTCCATGTTTATGTGTGGGAAGTCTTACGTGATACCTTTCTTTTCAAAAGATTTTTAAAAAGTTAAGCAACTATAACCTGTTACTCACACCAGACCTATGTCTGACTTGGAGTTTATTTTTGTTTTTCATAAACTTTTGGGTACTCAAATTTTTATGAGTAGTCAAGGGAATTCAGGTTAGGACTCAGGTTTGCTCTGACGATTTGTGGAGGAGCAATGGAGCAGGAGGCTTCTGTGTGTATATATATATATATATATATATATATATATATAGTATTCCGCTGTGTGTTCTCTGAGTTGTTCTTGTGTTGTTGAGTTGTATAACTAGACAGGTGTTTATAACTGTCTAGTATGAGTTGATTATGCTATGTATCTCTGATGTATATGATACTATGTAATGTATTATGTGATTAATATAATATATTCGTTCCGCTGTTTAGATTCTAATGTGTTGTTTCTTTCTTCTTCTCTATCTTTTCTCTTTTCTAACCCTTTCTTTCTTAAAGATGATGCGATTTTCTGTGGTAAGAAAATCGGGTCGTCTCAGTTGGTATCAGAGCATTAGGTTGAGTGAATACCTAGGCTCTGTAGTGGTGTCTTTCTTGAGAGAGCGTATTTGTAATTTTTAATGTATATATATATATATATATTTATTTATTTCTACCTATCTGTTGGGTTAGCTGTTCGGGTTTTCCAACATAAGTTATAAAGGTAGATGAGGTAGTATTGTGTGTAACACGACTTACCATTAGTTGGAGTTTGAGTGTTTGAGGTTGGAAGTGTATTTGTCGAGACTGTAGACCTAATACGATCTCAAGAGAGTTCTGTAGAGATGAATGACTTCATTGATCTCTGAAGGAAACCTGTTAAGGTTTGGAGTTAATCCTATGAAGTTGGATGAGTAGAGTTTGGATCTATCGGCTGGGCAGAAGCGAGTGATGGTATTTTGATACCTCAGGAAGAAGTAACTACGTGATGAGATGCAGTGACTATGGATGTTCCCGAAGATGTTTTCTTTGGAACAAGTTAAGGAAGTGAGTCTGTTTCGGTGTTGTGGCTGTGTTCAGTTGGAGTTTCCGTTTGCTTTGAGGTCCGAGTTTCTCAGAGAGCTTTATTTTGGAATTCTTTGGCATCTATGGCAGCAGTGCAGTTTGGAGTGTTCTGGGTGTTGGCAAGAGGTCTTCTGGCTTAGCAGTCTTTCTGAAGTGGAGTTCAGAATCAGTTAAGTGGACCCGTTTCTTCGATAGGTTGGCCAGTTAAGTGTAAGCTGTTCTATTTGGTTAAGGGAGGACAGTGTTTCTTGGATTTGGTTTGGGTTGATCGCAAAAGTGACTTGCAATTGTTTGAGTGTTCTCTTGGGTTATCTGAGTTTTTTCTAGATGTCTTCAGGAAGTTAGAGTTTGGTTCGCATCTGGAGTTTAAGCTTTCTTATCGACTAGTATTCCAGGAGTGGTACGGGTGGTTTAGCTTAATAGTAGAATGGTTTCAAGGAGATTGAGTTGGTGTAGCAGCTCGGAGTTTTGGAGGAACTTCTGATTTTTTCTTATGGATTTGTTGAATCATATCTCTGGGGTGTGTTGTCCTGTTTGTGCTTGCGTTCTTCTTCAGCATTTTCTTCTACTTCGGATCAGAGTTGAGCAGCGGAAGCAGTTTGGGAAGTGTATCTGTTTTTTCTTTTCCCGGACAGGAGAAGTGAGTTGATTCTGATGTTGAGGAGTAGAGTTTGGGTTCTTGGTTTGATTGATCTTGAGGAGATCATTTTGTTGAGTTGATTGGTCTAGTTTGTTTCTAGAGTATCAGCGAAGGTTAAGCTGATCAGTAAGGCTGTAGACAGCCCAGGATTGTCCGAAGAGATTTTGTGGATAAGAATCGGAGGGATTTGGAATCTGAAGTCGGAGATTTAATTTTGGGTAAGTTTTCTCCGATCAAAAGTGAGTTATGAGATTGGGTAAGTCTGAGAAGTTAGCTCTGAAGTGTTTTGGATCTTTTCTATGATCTTGGAGGATAAGTGATTGATCTACAGGATTGAATTGCCAGTTTGGATAACTGGTATTCGATGAGTTTCACGTATCTCTGAGAGAGTACGTGTATGATCTATCTCTAGTTGTGGAACCAGCAGTTCTGGCGTTTTGGTTGTTGAGTCAGACTCGTTTGTAGTCTGATATCTTGTCTAGTGTTACAGATATAGTTGTATAGGAGCATTGTAGCTTCATAGTATTGATTGTTTGATTTCTGTAGAGCGAGTATCCCGGTATATATATATATATATATACACCTCGGGAAACTCGATAAAAATTTATCCAGAATTTGTCTGGATAATTAGATTTGTTTGATTGGTTGTTAGCATATGTTTGATATATGCTTGTGTTTTTAAATTAAAATTTAATAAGATTATTAAATTACCTTTGTTTTAAATTTCGAGGAGGAAATTCTTTTAAGGGGGAAGGATTGTAATATCCCGGAATTTTTAACAATATCAATTTAATAATCTGTAGTTAAAATTAAATTGATATTGATATTCTGTTAATAATTATTCAAATAGATTTAATAATCTTCTTCAATAATTATTTAAATTGGTTAATTTATCTTTTAAAAATAATAAAATGATTTCTATTTACAATATAGATATATGGTTTATATTTTAAATAGATTGGCATTGTTTTAATTTTAATAAGTAAAGCATATTTTCTAGTTTAATATTTGTAGTAATTTGGAAAATTTGTTTTATTTAATATTTAAGCTTTCTAAAGTTTAATAAATGATTTTGGTTTAAATTTAATAAATGAATCATGTTTTAAAATTCTAATATATACATTGTAAATTGGAAATTTTGATTTTTACTTGGTATTGAGTTTTTAAAAATATTTCATAAATAAATATATGATTTTAAAATTGATAAGAAAAATATTAAATGTTTAAATTAAAATAGATTGAGTTTTAAATTTAGAATAAATTTAACAAAAGGTTTTATGGCTAAATAAAATGGATATTTTATTAATAAAAATATAATTTCTTGTAAAATGATTTTAATTTAATAATAAGAGAATTATAAAAACAATATTGATATTGTATTGTGTTTATAAATAAGTTTTGAATAGGATTTGTAATTTTTATTTCAAATTGATTTTATGTATATAACTTGATTTGAAATATAATTGATTTTGAATTTAGTTTGAATTTAAATTTAAAAGTATAAAGTTTTAATTGTTTTAATTTTTAATATGTATAAGTTTATTTATAAACATGATTTGTTCTTATTTCTTTTGTAAATTCATACACATATCTAATATAAACTAACAACTTAAACTAAGCTAACACATACACACTGATTTATAAATTAGTACTTATTATTTTAAAGAAAAACATGTGTTGCATTCATAAGCATTGATTTAAACAAGTGTTCAAAAACTAATATACAATTTAACAAGTGTAAGATTTAGTTTTTATTTTTCTTTTCTTTTAATTAAATCTGAAAATCACATTTATATAAACTTGCTTCTTCATTCTTATTTGTTTTTTTATCATTCCTTAATCAAAAGAAAATATCAAAATTCATTTTTCATATCCATAATCAAATCTGCATATTCCAAAACCATGTTCAAATCTACATACACAAGTTCATCAAAATCTACAAACCTGCATATTCCACTCCTCTTCAAAATCAAACCCATTTTACTCAAAATTCAAACATCAAATCTTCATTTATTCACCAACATCTGCATATTCAACAATTTCAAAATCAATGAAGTCCGCAAAAATTAAGTGAAGCCTGCACTTTTTTTTGTGCACTCTGTTTTAAACTGGGAATCATAGCATGCATTTGGGAAATTGGCAATAGCATCTATTTTCTGCATACAAGTAATAGAGTATGTAAACATGAGCTTTCAAAATTGCAACTCAGATTTTTAAAAAGAGAGAGCAAGCCTGCATCCTTTCTGCAATATTCATAAGGGTTTAACTGAGCTCTGCATTGAATTCTAGTGAGTAACATTTAAATTTTTAAACTGTAATTAGGTTGCTTGAGATAAAACATGTTGTGTGACTGATGTTATTATGATTGTGTATGCATGTTTTGTTTATACTCTGCAGTGAACCCAGATCATCTTTCTATTAAAAAGAATTCCCTACCATTGATCTAAATGGAGATAATATCTGGGTTTTAAAATAATAAGAGGGTTTGCTTATCATAGATTAGTGTTTAAATTTATATAGTATTGCTGTTTAAATTTCTTAAGTTCAGGTTTAAAATTTTAGGTGAGTTAAATACAGGGTGTCATTTCTATAAACACAGGTAATATCATCATATGTTACTATTGATCAAAACCAATCATATTAATATTGAAATCTAATTTCATAAACTTAATGTATTAACAAAAACTTGATTTTTAAATCAGGTAGTAGTATTTCTAGGTGTTTGTTTCAGTAACCATTTGTTATTGAACAAAATATGAATTTGAGCTAATTCTTGAAATCTGTGACTTGAGGAGACTTAGAATTCTTTTGAGTTATAGAGTAAGGATCATAGATCCTTAGAAAAATCAGAAATGAGGATTTTATTGATTAGGGTAGATGCAGTTTTGATTTTTAGAATTGAACCCTAGTTTTGAATAGGGGTTAAAGATTGAGTCAGTGTGAGGTAATGGATTGATCGAGTGTCTTGGTATTTAGGGATTGGGTAGTGGAAGTGTGAGGGAATTCGTGGCCTAAGGGGTCGAGTGTCAGATGGTTGGGGTGGCGCAAAATTTCCGTTGACAGGTTGGGGCAAAAACCTGGAAAATGTTTTCAAGTTTGGGTTGTTTTGAGCAAAATTTTAAATTCTTGTTTATTTGGTTGATCTTGTGATGGTGTTAGGGTATTCATGAGTTTCTGGTTGTGGCTTGATCACCTGAGATGACCGGCAGAGGTTGTAACGACCCGGAATTTTCGAAGCCGAAAATTCCAGATAGTTATGAAAAGAAGAAAGAGATAGAAGAAGAAGAAGAACAGAAACACGAAACATCCCACATTCGCAGCGGATAAAATATAATAATAAATAATAACTGTTTACAAAAGAATACATATCTGTCGATTATATTTAATATATATCAGAGTTTCACATATGTACAGTCACTGCATATACACAATTATCATACTCAGATTAATAATAATATATATACAGCGGATATACTATATATGTTATTGCCATCCAGCTCGCCTCCTAAGCTCCAGAACGTACCTACCTGAAAATCTGTAATACTCGGTCTGACCCGAGCATTACACCAAAGTAACACCCGGGTCAGGCTGGAAACCAGCGTGAGTAAACCCAACTAACAAGGAATACCAAACAAACAACTTATATAAACCCGGGGTAACTTATATCAATTCAC
This sequence comes from Allium cepa, assembly GCA_030765085.1. Classification (NCBI taxonomy): domain Eukaryota; kingdom Viridiplantae; phylum Streptophyta; class Magnoliopsida; order Asparagales; family Amaryllidaceae; genus Allium; species Allium cepa. Next base: position 990,846,714 of record CM060945.1, on the reverse strand, counting down.
AAGTTGCTATAAATAACGTTTATTTCACATATAAATTTCTAAGTACCAAACTTAGATAAAACCATCCAATTTACTTAACTTACCCCATTTCAGCCTTTTGATTTCACAAATCAATTTATAAAACTCGAAGTGGAATCGGTTATTTCCTAATACCCGATCCCGGCCTCTTCGCCTCAAGTCATCCCAACCAAAATTTCCCAATTGAAATACATAACAAATCAAATCAGAGATATTAACTCATTCAAGCATCCAATCTCATTCAATCATCCATCAACAAAGGTTAATCACATACAAATTTGGTTTAATTAATTCTGATTGAATTCCCAACCTCAACCACTTAAATTTCTTCATTAAACATTAAATCGTTTCTCATCAATTAATCAACCATTCCTTCACTTTTCATCTTAATTAATCACCCTGGATTAATTATCCTTTCAATTTTTATTCAAGAAATTGACTTAAATTAATTTCACGATATTAATTATACTTAACCAAAATTAACAAGTAATCTTATTAATTAATTATTTTAATTACGTTAATCATTAATAACTCATATTAAATTAACTTCTCTTAAGTCTCTTATTCCCGATTAATTTATCTTAATCGATCGGTCTTTAATTACATCATTGATTTTATAAATTAATGATTCCCAATTATATCTCAGTTTATCCTAATCCAAACTAATTACATTAATTAAACCACAACATTAACAACTCTTGATTTAACTCAACCTATAATTACCAATCCATTTATTTCCTTCATTTAATAAATCAATTTCTCCTTAATTAATCATCTGAATTAATCTCTTGAATAATTATACAAATTGATTATATATTATTAATTGCATTTAGTAATTACTTAACAAACCATCCAATAAATATATTTTTTTCTGAATTACTTACACTCAATCAGTTAAGTTAAAACTTAATAAATTAACTAATTCAACCCTTTAATTTCTAAATTAATTAAATTTGAGTTCAAAACTATTCAAAAACCGAATACCTCGAGTCAAACAACAACCCACTCACGAATCAACCAAAACCAAGTTACCAGATAATTATTTCACAGTGCATATCAAATCAACTCAATCATTCAACGGTTATTTAAATTAACCATCAAAGTTTATATAAAATACAGCTGAGTGAGATTTACTCACCTCTGCGTTTATTGCAATCCACTTCCATCTCGTCTTGTTTTATCCATAATTTGACCTTGTATAAATATTTACACAGGTTATTAATATTCAAAACAAATCGAACTATCAATTGCCATTTACTTTGATTTACTTAAATTTAATTCTGACTAATAAATTTCCTTTTTATTCTGGAAAATACATACCCTTTTTAAAATTTTCTTGACAATACACATATTTATTATTATTATTATTTTTATATATCGATAAACTAAAATAGAGATGTTTACACTCAGCTGCTACATATTTATCCTCTGATCTTTACGTAGGTAAAAAAAAAATTCTGTTTAAATCCAGGAACATTTTATTATAGTTAAATAAAAAAAAACATACCTACTGCTAAGATCGAGCATAGCTACCTCCTATCACCAAGTTCATCGATGATCTGGATCGCTTGTAACCAGCGCCCCTCCCCCTTGAGCCCACTGGCCTTCTCACCTCAGAGCGCATGCTCTTCACGCAGCCGACGCCCAACTCCAACACACTCGAATCGCCCCTGAAACGATTGCCGAGACCTTGATTCTCACTCGCGAACCTCACCATCGCGAACGAGTCACCCAGTCGCTGCTTCGTTCGAGAATACGAAATCAACTTCCCCTTATAGCCGATTTGAAATTGTAAGAAAAAGGAAAAATCTCGGCTCCGTCCTTGATTTCGAATCGCAATCCGTTGCAAGTATAATTTTTTTTTAAATAGCGAACGATGCTGATCTCGTTCGAGTTTGAAGAGAAGGGAAAAGAGAGAGGATTATTCGAAGGAAAAGTGATTTGCAATGCTATTAGCTCGGCCATTAATCTTTCGTTTTGATTTCCATTTTTTTTATGTATATACAAATGAGTTCAATTTTGCTGTTCCAGGTTAGAGAGAGGACGGGAATAAGGTACAAGGTTGGAGAAGCTTCCTGAGAACAATTGTGAATAAAATATCTTTGACTTTAATTATATTATATTATAAAACTCCCAAAACGTCCCATTGACTGCCATTTAAAATTTCGAACTCCTCTTAAGGAATGCCGCTAGGTGATAATAAAGTTTTACCCGCATTTCGAACGAATTGGAACTATTTCGAAAGCTAATTCAATCATATGCGCGAGTTACAGAAGAAAACGATAGATTTTAAATTAAATCGATTAAATAGTTTCTAGGCGTTTTGAGCTGCCAGGGTCAAACGACAACTCCGATGGCTACGAAAATTGAAATCCGATAATAACTAACTATTACGGATCCAATGGAACTGGTTTCATCGAATTCTGAAACTGTGTCTCGGAAGGCTATTTTTAAATTCAATTTAAACAATATTTTATTAAAATTGAACAAATTACTTTTAAATTAAAATTTCAACCATTCTAATATCTTCAATATCATTATTATAAATTTTATAAGCCTTCAAATTATTTTAAACAGGCTTCGAAATCCCAGATTCAACAATTTACCCAATTTCAAATATTAAATTCATTTCTTAAACCCTATAATTCAATGATCTAATTATCAAGTAAATATCGATATCTTAAATTCAAGTTAAAATTAACTTTTAAACATTTTAAAATCAATTAACAATTCTATTTTAAATTGTTGGAAAAATCTGGGTCGTCATAGAGGTGGTGGTCGCCGTGCATATGCACGGCGATGAGAATTCTGGTGAAGTATGTTGGTTGGTGTTACAGGGGAGATGTGGGGTTTTACTCGAAGTGGATGGGAGGATGACTCGGAGAAATCAAGCTTAAAACCCGAAGTAGTATTAGATTTTCTCGGGTTGAACTGTAATGTACAGGCTTCAGGGAAAACCTGTTTTCTTTAAAAATCTGGGTTTTAAAACTTTTAGAATCTGTAGTTTTGTTTAAAGTAAAGTTTTAGTTTAAATTCAAATGCAAGTTTGAATTTTAGATTCAAATTTAAATCCCAGTTTTTAAAAATAAAATAAAAATTTCAGAAATTTAATTTAAATAACTATTTGTTTTGGTAAAATAGTTTAAACATTTTTAGTAATGAGATTTTATAAATATGAGTAGATTTGAAGTTCATTTAAAATCTGGAAATTCAAAAGTTAAATTTGAATTTTAGTCTTAAATTTTAAAGAAGATTTAAATTGAAGTTTTAAATTAAATGAAAATTTAAGTTATTAAAATTTTGAAAGGAATTTAACTTTAAAATTTTTTCATAGCACTTGTTTGATTTGCAAATTTTAAAGTTTTAAATTATTTAAACTTTGATAAGTTTTAAATTGTTCTATTTTAAACTAGTATTTTTAAATGAAATTTAAAATAGTTCAAAAGTGCTTTGTTTCAATTAAATTGTTTTAACATAATTAAGTTATGTTTTACCTTGAAAATTTAATTAAGATTAATATTTCAGAATTAATTCAATTAATAAGGTAATTAAGATTAATTAATTAATTTACTTAATTAATTGAATTTGGAATTAATAATTGATTTATGATTAATCAATTTAGAATTTAGATCATTAATTAGATTATTAATTAATGATGAATAAATATTATTAATTATGTAATTAAGTTTTATTAAAGGTTAATTAATTTAATAATTAACTTTAATTAATGAAGGATTAAAGATAATTTAAATTGTAATTAATTTAAGTTAATTACTTTATAAAATAATTAGAAAATGGTTAATGAAGGTCATTAACCAGGATTATTTAATAATTAATTAATTTGGTTAATTTTTATACTTAATTAGATTAATTAATTTAATAACAATCAATTATGAATGGTTGGAGTATAATTACTTAGTAAAGTAGTTAAGGAATTAATTACTTAATGTAATTAATTTAGTTTAATGAGATTGTTTAATTTAATTAATTAAGTTTAATTAGTTTTAAACACTTGTGTTTTAAAAATAACTACTGTATGTAATTAATGATTTGGAAATTACTCAGTTAAGTAATTGTTTAATAATTACAGGTTGTGATTAAGTGGAGATGTTAAGAATGAAGTAATTAGGATTTAAATTACTTAATAATCAATCAAGGGATTAATTAAGTAATAAATTAAAGGATAATTAATTTGTTTAATATAGTAATTAAGCTAGATAATTACTAAATGTAATTAATCTGTGATGATGATTAATAATTATTAGTTAATTATTTAAGGTAATTAATAAAAAGGGGATCATTAATTATTATGATTAATGATGTAATTAAGGATTATTAATTATGATTAATTAATCAATAATAGGTAATTAATTAATGTAATTAATTAAGGATTAGGATAATTAATTATAGTTAATTAACTAATTGAAGTAATTAAAGGTTAATTACTGTTTGGTTGAGAATAATTAATTTTGTGAAATTAATTGAGGATAATTACATGAATGTAATTAATCAAGAGTGATTAATTAAGGTGATTAATAATGAATGATTAATTGATTGTAATTAATTAAATGATTGAGTAAGCAAGGTTTATATTGATAAGTAATTAATTTAATTTATTTTAAATTAATTTAAGATGAGTAATTAATTTAATTCATTTTAAATTAATTAGAGATAGTTAATTTAATTCATTTTAAATTAATTATATGATGATGAATAAATCATTGCTTATGTATGATTGGATGATATTGATTGTCTTGGATGTTTTGTGATCTCAGTAATGAGATAAATATTATTGTGTGGTATGGATGTTTGATTGTATTGTGATGGTAACATAGGTTATCCATTGTGATGGTGATATATGGATTATCTATTTGATATTGATAATGTGGATTACCTGTTATTTGATAATGTTAATTATCGATTGTGATTTATGAGTTATCTATCTGAGTGTACATTGATACTGCAATTGAATTATTTTAAACCTTTAAAACAACTTGGACTTAAAAGACACGCTTTGGATTTCGATGAGACCGGGATCTGGTTTCCATATTTGGATATCCGAAAACCACATCGATTCCAAACAACGTTAGGTCGTGAGTCAAGTGGAGCTTTGTGAAGACTCGTGGTGTAAGGACTATGAGTCAATATAACTTTGTGGGTGATTCCGTAATGAGTTGACGGAATTAGTTCTTATAGATTCGAGATGGTGATTCAGAGTGCAAGGGTTATTGTCGTTGACTTTGAGGGTGATTCCAATATGAGTGTAACGAGATAATGCCTTCGGTTTCGTTTGAACCCGGAAAGAACTTGTATGGATTGAATGCTTTCAGAACATCGTCAGGTGGACGATGAGCATTCTAAGTGATATGTCCTATAAAGGTAATCGTAGCCTCAAGCCTCATCAACCAGGAATGGCTAAAACAGGGGAGGTGCAGCAAGGCTTCGTGGGTCGCACCCACTGGAGAGCAAGATTTACCTCTGTCTAGAAGTCCCTTTATAATCGGCTGTGTGGGTGGTTGCTAGCTACAACCATGGGGTTGTCTTGTTCGGAACTATTCAGTAAGGAATGGGTCCGACTTTGTGTTGCAGGAGAGCAGGCGTACTCCTCGGTACGTTGATCTAGGCCACGTACTGTGACGGGCGGTACCGCAGTAGCCCTGCCATTGTATGGAATCCAAAATCCAATAAGTGCCAACGATTTTGATTTTATTACCCACTTTTGTGGCTAGTAGCTGGAATTTAATCATGTAACAATTTCGGCTATTTCATTTTTATTTGAAAACCCTAGTCACTATTATAATATCACCGGATTTCCTATCAAATGTTTTGGTTAGCGTAAGGTAAAAACTTTTCCATGTTTATGTGTGGGAAGTCTTACGTGATACCTTTCTTTTCAAAAGATTTTTAAAAAGTTAAGCAAATTTAACCTGTTACTCACATCAGACCCATGTCTGACCCGGAGTTTATTTTTGTTTTTCATAAACTCTTGGGTACTCAAATTTTTATGAGTAGTCAAGGGAATTCAGGTTAGGATTCAGGTTTGCTCTGACGAATTGTGGAGGAGCAATGGAGAAGGAGGCTTCTGTGTGTAGATATATATATAGTATTCCGCTGTGTGTTCTCTGAGTTGTTCTTGTGTTGTTGAGTTGTATAACTAGACGGGTATTTATAACTGTCTAGTATGAGTTGATTATGCTGTGTATCTCTGATGTATATGATACTATTTAGTGTATTATGTGATTAATATAATTTATTCGTTCCGCTGTTTAGATTCTGATGTGTTGTTTCTTTCTTCTTCTCTATCTTTTCTCTTTTCTATCACTTTCTTTCTTAAAGATGGTGCGATTTTCTATGGTAAGAAAATCAGGTCGTCTCAGACATACAATCCATACATGTCTGTTTCGGGGTCGAACAGAACCAAAGGCACTTCCAAAGAAGTCCTTGCAATCCGGATATTCACTAATCACGTCCGGACTTCCTGTCACTAAGGGTGATAAAACCTCTATATCGGAGATCAACCGATGTAGAGTCATTCGACGGTAATCCTCTCGTTTTCAAAAATATCCGGTCTTCAACACCGGTCATCAAATGCAATCCATAACGACGTATCACATATTCGGAATGGGTTATACGACCCCAAGGTCCTTTCCCGGCTAACCCAAATAGTGAGCGCTTATTTTGAAAATAAACGTGGCATTCAAATTCAAGGAAATCACAACAAATACCCATTCAAAGGTAAATATTGATAGTCGGTTATTTAACTATCAATGGGTATACACAACATCATCAAGTTCCAAATAATTTTCCAAATTATTTATTTTCCAAAATATCTTTACAAGATATATATATTTTCCACACTTCAACCATTTGAAAACAAATTTTCAATTCACTTTTCACCTTTACCACTTTTGAAAACAAATTTCAATCATTTTCCTTGCACGGAAATACTTTCATTTGAAATGGTTCATTTAAACCAATTAAATAAATCCTTAATGATTTACTTTATATTTACATTCCAAATCCGTAAAATTCATTTCCCTTCCTTTTATAAATTCCACAGTGAATTCACAATTCCAAAATATCTATGAATATATGATTTCCAAATCGATTTATAATATTCATTTTCAATTCATCTTTAAAAGATAAAATCTCAAATATTCACTTCATATTGGAAAACATTTCCATACTTATTTAATAATAAATAATTCACAAATCCATTTATTTTCAACACTTGGAAAATATTCAATATACTTAAATCGAAATTAAGTATATATTTCATTCTTTAAGGAAAACATCCTTTCAAAACATTTATTTGGGTCAAAATGAATGTTGCGTAAAACATTGTTACGATGACCCAAAATCACTAGTATAGGGATTCGAAATTAAGATAGATATATAAATCCCAATACTATATAAAACATTTCCTTTTAGAAATCATTTACTATAACAATAGTGTTATAGTCCACCATTTCCTTATTTCTCGAAAACGTCTATTTCAACAATGAATGCTGAAATCTATGTATTCGATACTTAACACATTTTAAAACATCTTTAAAACAATTAACTTCATTTTATAATATTACTTCCCCAAAACCTATCCATTTTGTTTAATAATATATTCACTGTTCAAAATCGTGAATATTCTTTGTTAACCAAATTCAACATTTATCTACACATTTTATTTAAAGGATTATCCACTATCCAAAATCCTGAATATATCTCCTTTAAAAATCTAAAATAATTGACTTATCAAAATAAGTCGATTTCGGATTTATAAAACAATGTTTATAAATCCCATTTATGTTTTATAAAGACTTCAATTTACAAAATTTAAAAATCTAACTACTTATAAAATCTCATTTATAACCTCATTTTCAGCATTAACAGAACTCTTTTTATAATTCCATTATTTCGATTTATAAAATATATATTTCATAAATCTCATATATAAACCATTTATACTTATTCGAAAATCTCAATTAAAATGCCAAAATCCGATTTATAAGTTAATCACTTATAAATCTTTTATTTTACAAAATCTATTCATTTTATAACTTCATAATTTATAAATCTATAATTTTCATTCACTTATGAAATCCTTTTATACTTCATTTTAACACTTATAAAAACTCGTTTTATAATTCCTATTATTTTTAATTTATAAATATTAATTTTATAAATCTTTTATATAAATCGTTTATAAAAATTCATATATCCCAATTTAAACTATTTTATAAAATTCATTAACTCCATATTTCCAAAAATCACATTTTAACTATATTTCACAAAAATCATAAATCTTTATAATGTTAAATTTTATAACGTTAATTTATTTAAAATGAATCAATTCAAAAATTTAATAAAACGCATACTTTCAAAAATCACTTTAGAACCCTTTTTTAAATTTGAAAATCATTACTTTAACATTTTTAAAACTCCAAATATAGACCAATGCTGCAACAGCAACAATATATCAATCACGACAATCAAAACATCATATATCAATATGATAATCAACAAATATCACAATATCTGTAATCAAATAAATATTGGCGAGGAATCCAGTTGGATCCCTATAACCTGTTTCCCTGCATCCACAGATGTTAGCACAATACCAATTCCGTTCCAATACGGAATATTGCGGTATATGGGTTCATAAAATATTATCCGCTATTATGCGGCGCAATAGGGTCTTATCCGGTATATAATGCGGGAAAATCAACTCCAAGTACATATATAATACCAATTTCATACAAGTTGGAATTATCGCGGTATATGTTTTTAATAAATAACATCCGCTTAATATACGACGTATAATGTCTATTTTAACAATCAATAGATAATAATTTATCATCCAGGCATACAATCATCAATTTTAAATCTAACTATTTAAAATTTAAATCGAAACAATTTTGATTGAGTGAGAAGTTCTCACCTTGAGTTTCAATAACGGTTTCAGCGTTTTATTTCGAATAAAATTAAACGCGCATTTAATTTTACCCAAAATTCAAACTAGCTCCAAACGACTCCAAACCAGCTTTTGCGTAGTGCTCGACAAAACGAAGCCAACGCAATTCTTTCGTCGAAATCCGACCTCGTACCAAAAAGTTACAAGGTTTTAAACATCACACGAATTATTTTATAAATAAGTTTCCAAATTTCTTTTTATATTTCAACCTAAACTAATCAGGGCCACATATTCTTCTGCAGCAAATCACTGTCGTGCAACTTCTCTCTCCTTCCCATGTCATGTTCGAACGCATTGAAACCCATCGCCGCCGCTTTCATTGAATTATCGCACCTCGTACGATGCATCTGGAGACGATCGGCCAATTTCATCGCGAAGCTCGCCACGAACACCACCCACGGCCAGAACCCGGTCACGTGTGGCTTACCCCTGCTCTCGAACGACATGAACGAACGCGCGCCTTTGAACGAGAATTCCCACCGACCCGATCACTTAAAATTGATGACAGCCGTTGGATTTGAAGCTCTCGTCATGATCTTCAATTTTGTAGTTGATGATTTTTGCTAAATGTTAATGGATTGGAAGAATTGGAGGAAAAGGATATGATTTTATGGCCGTTCGAGAATGTTGGTGGTGGCTACTGATGAGGGTTAGGGTTTGCAATTGTGAATGATGAAGGGTTCCTTTTATAGAATTTCAACGAAAAACACTATTCAGTCCAAATTTCCGAACTCCAAATCTCGCGTGGTGACTGACGTTTCTAGAGTTTACCCCGCGTTTCAGACACAACGGAATAGGTTTCGGAGGCTAATTCGATCATCTGTGCGAGTTACGGCAATAAACGATCAAATTTGAATTAAATCGATTTAAACCAATTTCTATGCGTTTTGGCTTGCCCTGGACAAACGATATATCCGATTGACTTGAAATTTGAAATCTTACAATAATATCACATTATGGATACGATGAAACTGGTTTCGTCAAAATCCGAGACTGTTTGAAAAATGGCTATTTTAACTCGTCAATTAAATATTAAAATATTCAATTTTCACAAATTAACTTTAAATTAAATTTTAAAAGTCCTATAACATCATTCTAACTTCAATATGATTAAATAAAATTTTACAAATCAATTTTAATCATTTTAAACCCAAGTTTCAATTATTTAAGTGATTTCAACTATTAAATTATCGATTTAATTATCCAATTAAATCCAGATATTCGAAATAAAATTTATTCGACTCCAAATTTTACTTATTAAAATTTAAAAACCAATTTGTGACGCCCCACCTCTATACCCACGCTAGCCAAGAACACTACGGTGTAATGCTGTCAACTAGCACGGAGAATAAGGCTGTTGAGGAGCGGCCATCAATAGTTGGCCTTACACTAGTATTGGTTATCTCGATGGGAGTGATATAAATATATATATTCTTTCATTTTTCATCTCTGATTTATTTTCTCCCATCGACATACCCCAATTCCAGTATAAAACGAACTACGATGGTTCGTAATAGTTTAGAACAGTAAATATAAAATAACAACATAGATAATATAAATGCGGAACACAGATGAAACAGAAAGTCTCATATATATATATATAATAACTGATGTCAGTTACAATACATTCACACGGTACATATGATACAACTACAATAGTCAACTCAGGAAGTTATATATACAAGTACATTAACGTATATAATATACATGAATACATATCTTCCTATACAATAATATAGACTACTACAAAAGACGACTACTCCAAAAGATATGAAAGAACTTCATAGCTCTAGCAGCAACCCAAAGCAGAATATCTACAACCTGTAAATACTCGGTCTGACCCGAGTATTAGATTCAAAAGAAAATAATACTCGGGTCAGTCTAATTCAAACTCAGTTATTAGTGCACAGAAGCAATAATAATTAAATAATGAATAGACGACAGTAATTAAACCAAATCAGTATGCAATTCATAATATTGAATTGAAACGAACAAAACAGTTCAAAACATTTAAATATCAGTTAAATTATTAAGTCGAGTAGGGCTGCAGTACACGCACGCGTGCACTGCCTCGCCACTACGGAATATGGAATACGCAAAGAGATCCATAAGTCAAAACAAATAGAATATCATACACGCCATACCGTGTGGCTGCAGTTCACGCTTGCGTGCACTGCCCTGCCACTATAGTGACGAAGTACCCAATGAATGCCGTGTGGCTGCAGTTCACGCTTGCGTGCACTGCCTTGCCACTACAGTGATGATGTACACAAACGGGCACAAGGTCAAATCCGAAATATCAGATTCAACTCAAGTGACTTCGAAAACAAATCAAAATGCAAAGGTCAAGTCACTGCTGTCATGACTCAACCTAATGCAATAGTTTAAAGAAATACACTCGGCAAAGCTCAAAGACCAATACACAAGAATTAACAGTGCAAACTAATGCGCTAAGAAAATGACAGCAGTATAAAGCTCCAACCAAGTGAATATACGATATGTACACATAGTCAGTCCAGTTCTAAACATGCAATAGAAGTGACTTTAAAATGAAGACCACTTCAAATTTCATAAGACTCCAGAGAATATAAATGCAACATGATAACAGTTTAGAACGCAGACCAGAACAAAGCCAATGTAGGCACATGAAAACACAAAACCAAATTTGACTTGAAATGGCACAAGTGCAAGCATATAGTTTCAACATGTACAAGTTCAATTTAATGGTCAGGAGCGACAAAGGCAGTTCTCTAAATCAATGATCAGTACACTGAAATGCAGACCACCAAACATGTACAAGGGATAAAGGCATGAATCAGACTTGACTAAAATAACCATGGACAGTGAAATAAAGACTGCATGAAAATAACTCAAGCCTAGTAACATGTTACTGCAACTACACATGAGATTCAAATTGAAGACAAAATGAAATTCAAGTCTAATACCAAAAACTATAACACAGACATACATGTCTGCATACTCAAGTGCAGTCTCACATGAAAGAAGTCAACTTATATGAACAATGCATGCTACATGATGCTACACATGAAACTTATAATGCAACTGATCAGAGATGGAAGCTAGGAGCATGTGCCCCAAAGGCAATGGTACAACGTGGAATAAGATCCATGTGCCCAAAAGGTCAGAGGCAAATGCAAACTACAGGTCTAACTCGAGTACAAATGGAGATGCAAACAAACTGCACCAAAGAGCAACGATCAGTTCAAGTGACAATGCCAATTTGAACAAGTGTACATGCATCAGAATGTACATGACACGAAGACAACAAGTACCACAGTAAAATGAAGTGGAAGGCTGTCTCAAGCAACAGCAACATACAAGTTCGAAGGGGGCAAAGAAATGCCAAAGTTGAACGAAATCACTTCGTCAAAATCAAGTCAAAGCCGAAGCCAATACTGTCACAAGTCGAAAGCAGGTTCAACAAGTAGGATTGTCTGACAACCATTTATTGTTGAAGGCAAATTTTGTTGAGAGATCAGAAATTACTCTGCTTACACCAAAAATCTCAACAAATCAAAATTCCCCAAGTTTTACTTTACACCAAAAATTAAACAGTGTCGTGAAAATCAAACTACCGAAAACACTAAAATTATCATCGACAACATCGAAGTCGAACGACACAGGCACAAAGAATTTCACATACAACATCGATTACCATCATCGAACGAATACAAAATTGCCAAGATAAAACAACATCGAATCAAGGCAAGAAAAATCAGTAACATCAAAAATAAAGTCGAACGACCTAATCACGGACTTGAGGATGAATTAGATGTGAGAAGTACTCACCTAGTCGACGAATTGAGGCCAAGCACACCGCAGCAGCCACGCGAGACGAGCAACCATCGGAATCGAAACCCTAATTCTAGAAAGAAGCCGAAGCCCTAATTCGACAAAGAGAGGCCGCCATTTTTCACAAGCAAAAGAAAAGGGGACGGGCCGAAGGAATGAAAAGTGAAAATAAAAAGGGGAAAGGGGAACGGGTTTCTTTTTTTTTTTTTTTGCAAATTATTTTCCACGGCTTCAAACATTTAAATGTGGGCCGAGAATTTATTTTAAAGCCCGATAAAATTTTACTTAAAATTTGTAAAAGAATTTTAAATCCAAATTTAAAAACTTCAATTGGAAATTTGTGTCAATATTAATCGTTTAAATTGTCGATTATAATTCGACACGAATATCGGGTTGTTACAGACTCCCCTCCTTAAAGAAATTGCGTCCTCGCAATCTTAAGGAATATATGGACAAAAGGTAACAACCAAAAGAGCATATCATCACAAGATGAAGAAATTCGAAATATGAAGTTCACCATAAAGAGCATGAAGGAGCAAGCCAGAACGTGTTTGCTCAAAGTCAAATCTAGTGAAACTTCAATTTCTTCAATAATACCGGGCTCAAGAATAAAGATCGGAAATCCCAAAGGCATTTCCGTAATTGGAAGACGTGGAAAACGTCATGAATAGCAGAAAATTGAGCCGGTACACTGGCGTAGTACAATATAAACGCCAAAGAAATCTTTTAATTTCATAAAGGAAATTCACAAATTATCAACAAAATCTAATTATCAATAGATAATTCAGAGATCTCAAATCACAAATATTCGATTATCAAAAACGATAATCAAATCAACAAGTATTCGATTATCAAAATCGAAAATCAATCTTAAATCACAAATATTTAATTATCACAAGCGACAATTAAATCTCAAATATCTAATTATCAATAGATAATTAGAAACAATAAATATCTGATTATCAAAAACGATAAATCAGAAATCACGAATCAACGATTATTTAATTATCACAATTGATAATCAAATCACAAATATCTAATTATCACAAACGATAATTAGATCTCAAATATCTGATTATCACAAGCGATAATCAGAAACAATAAATATCTGATTATCAAAAACGATAAATCAGAAATCATAAACATCCAATTATCAAAACGATAATCAGAAATTACCACAACGGTAATCAAATTTCAAATTACAAATTTTTCAATTAACGAGTCCGAAATTAACCGAAATAGCAAACGCACATGACCCATAACCACGAGTTTTACTAAATCGTTTAATTTACTTCATCGTTTCCTTGAAAGTGCTAAATTGTGTATTTTAAATAAATAACATTTTACTTTCTCAAACGGACAAGTCCGGAATTAAGCGAATCAGTAAAAGAAAGGGGTCATAGTCCTCGATTTTTTTTTGAAACGTTTACATCGCTTCCTCATTCTTTTGAAAGCGTAAAGTGTAAAAATTTTGAAAATAATTTTGATTTATATTTTGAAACAATTTTTTAAAATATGTGATTAAAACAACGACATCAGAAGCAACTTCGATAAATGGATTTTCATTCATCCAAAGAGTCACAAGAATCTTCTCAAAGATAGAAAGGGGTATCATACCCTAAACTTGTATTCATAACAAGTCAATAACACACGAATTCACCAATGCACAAGAATTGATAAAACTTATCAATAGAAATCACGAAAATTGGTGAAGCACAAATTCTAGGAATCTACGCAAGAAATCCAGAAATCACAAGATGAGAGTATGAAAACTCGAGCGCGAGTATGAAAACTCGAACCGAAGTATGAAAACTCGAACGAGAGTATGAAAACTCGAACGGAGTATGAAAACTCGAAGGAGAGTATAGAAACTCAAACGGAGTATGAAAACTCAAACGGAGTATGAAAACTCGAACAGAGTATGAAAACTCAAACGGAGTATGAAAACTCGAACAGAGTATGAAAACTCAAACGGAGTATGAAAACTCGAACAGAGTATGAAAACTCAAACGGAGTATGAAAACTCGAACGCGAGTATGAAAACTCGAACCGGAGTATGAAAACTCGAACGGAGTATGAAAACTCGAACGCGAGTATGAAAACTCGAACCGGAGTATGAAAACTCGAACGAGAGTATGAAAACTCGAACGGAGTATGAAAACTCGAAGGAGAGTATAGAAACTCACCAACACGCGAGCATGAAAATTCATCAACACATGTAACGCATAACGAGAACGGGAGCACGAAAACTCACCTACATGCGAGCATGAAAACTCACCAACACGTGCAATGCAAAGCGAGAACGGGAGCACAGAATCTCACCTACACGTGAGCATGAATATCACCAACACGGGCAACGCAAAGCGAGAACGGGAGCACGGAATCTCACCTACACGCGAGCATGAAAAATCATCAACACGTGCAACGCAAAGCGAGAACGGGAGCACGGAATCTCACCTACCCGCGAGCATGAAAAAATCATCAACACGTGCAACGCAAAGCGAGAACGGGAGCACGGAATCTCACCTACACGTGAGCATGAAAATCACCAACACGGGCAACGCAAAGCGAGAACGGGAGCACGGAATCTCACCTACACGCGAGCATGAAAAATCATCAACACGTGCAACGCAAAGCGAGAACGGGAGCACGGAATCTCACCTACCCGCGAGCATGAAAAATCATCAACACGTGCAACGCATAACGAGACGCTATCTCATGGTTGCAAGCCATTAATTTTGACACACGAATGGCCCGAAGACCGTGGGGCGCTACCCCACATGTGTGAGTCGAAATCACACAGATTGAGGTCCAGACTAACCAAAAAAATCAAAAGAGGTATGTGTGGGTGGAATCACACAAGTGGTGTCTAGTCTAACCTCACAATCAAAAGAAAAGTATGTGTGAATGAAATCACACAAGTGGTGCCTAGACAATCCTCAAAGCCCAAGAGATATGTGTGAGACGAAATCACACCGATGAGGCCTAGTCTAACCGTAAAAATGATCGTCATGATCAACGAGAAGTGTCAATTACACTAAGTCAGTAAATGTAAAAGTTTAGCATCATGTCCCATAACCACTTACTTAACTTAAATATTTACGAACAAACTGTAAATCTTCACTAATAAAATTTGTCACTAGAGGTTCAATCGAACAAGTCCAACAATTAACCGACGAAGTAAACGCAAGCGTTTCATACCACTTGTTTTACTTAGCCGTTTAATTAGATTTCTCATACGAGTGAAATAAAGATTTGTATATACTAATAGATTGGAAAACAGTTTCAAAAACGAGTTTGGTATTGAAAATAGAGTTGAAAACATTTTGATAAAAGAGTTTTTGATATTTACTACTAGTATTGAAACCTTTATATTTTTAAAGTGACAAATCACAAAAATGATTGTAGAAACAATCAATCACAAGAATTCACATACGAAGACGTGAATAGAATCCAAAGAAATCGATACCGAATTCATCGAAAGGTATGTTCACAAAAATCCCGAAGAAAAGGTCGTCAAAGTTGCTAATAAATGATAGCAACAAATCGGGAAATAATCAAGAATCGATTAAATTCGAAAACCAAATCAATTCACTAAGATTCACATTCGAAGACGTGAATAAAATACAAAGAATTCGATTCCAAATCCATCAAAGTAGGAATACCCAAAATTCCTGAAATAGAAGTTATCAAAGTCGACAAAGGTGATAACAACTAACCGGAAAAGAAGAACCGATCAACAATTGGAAAAACAAAGCAGAACGAGTATAAATGCTTGAATGACTTTAGCAAAAGTAAAAGTCAAGTCAACGTCGATATCGACAAGGCAAAGACCAAGACAATTTCTTTTATACCAAAGAAATTTTAAAACTATCAGAGAGAGGCACATGAAAACCAACAAACCATGGATAAACAGACAGAGTCGACAATTGGAATGCAATTTGTCTCAAAGATTGATACCCAAAACCCAATTGTATGGAAACTGCATTAAGTACACGAATCAGAGATAAGAATGCATATATATAGCAGTTCGAATAAACAATGCGAGTTCAAATCGAAGTGGGTACTAGTTGCAGCAATATGCAACTTGGTAGAGCATATATACACTGATACTTAGAAGTGTAAACTCAAGTGAGCAAGTGCGATAGAGAATAGCAGCAATGCTCACGAATAAGCGTTAGGAATTCATTCCTAACAATCAAAGATGATCTTAAGACAAAGATGTGAAATAAAACATCGACAAATAGTTGTAACACATGTACTATCTAAGTTATGTTTTATATTTGTTCTAAACCCCAGGCTCTGATACCAAGCTGTGACGCCCCACCTCTATACCCACGCTAGCCAAGAACACTACGGTGTAATGCTGTCAACTAGCACGGAGAATAAGGCTGTTGAGGAGCGGCCATCAATAGTTGGCCTTACACTAGTATTGGTTATCTCGATGGGAGTGATATAAATATATATATTCTTTCATTTTTCATCTCTGATTTATTTTCTCCCATCGACATACCCCAATTCCAGTATAAAACGAACTACGATGGTTCGTAATAGTTTAGAACAGTAAATATAAAATAACAACATAGATAATATAAATGCGGAACACAGATGAAACAGAAAGTCTCATATATATATATATATAATAACTGATGTCAGTTACAATACATTCACACGGTACATATGATACAACTACAATAGTCAACTCAGGAAGTTATATATACAAGTACATTAACGTATATAATATACATGAATACATATCTTCCTATACAATAATATAGACTACTACAAAAGACGACTACTCCAAAAGATATGAAAGAACTTCATAGCTCTAGCAGCAACCCAAAGCAGAATATCTACAACCTGTAAATACTCGGTCTGACCCGAGTATTAGATTCAAAAGAAAATAATACTCGGGTCAGTCTAATTCAAACTCAGTTAGTGCACAGAAGCAATAATAATTAAATAATGAATAGACGACAGTAATTAAACCAAATCAGTATGCAATTCATAATATTGAATTGAAACGAACAAAATAGTTCAAAACATTTAAATATCAGTTAAATTATTAAGTCGAGTAGGGCTGCAGTACACGCACGCGTGCACTGCCTCGCCACTACGGAATATGGAATACGCAAAGAGATCCATAAGTCAAAACAAATAGAATATCATACACGCCATACCGTGTGGCTGCAGTTCACGCTTGCGTGCACTGCCCTGCCACTATAGTGACGAAGTACCCAATGAATGCCGTGTGGCTGCAGTTCACGCTTGCGTGCACTGCCTTGCCACTACAGTGATGATGTACACAAACGGGCACAAGGTCAAATCCGAAATATCGGATTCAACTCAAGTGACTTCGAAAACAAATCAAAATGCAAAGGTCAAGTCACTGCTGTCATGACTCAACCTAATGCAATAGTTTAAAGAAATACACTCGGCAAAGCTCAAAGACCAATACACAAGAATTAACAGTGCAAACTAATGCGCTAAGAAAATGACAGCAGTATAAAGCTCCAACCAAGTGAATATACGATATGTACACATGGTCAGTCCAGTTCTAAACATGCAATAGAAGTGACTTTAAAATGAAGACCACTTCAAATTTCATAAGACTCCAGAGAATATAAATGCAACATGATAACAGTTTAGAACGCTGACCAGAACAAAGCCAATGTAGGCACATGAAAACACAAAACCAAATTTGACTTGAAATGGCACAAGTGCAAGCATATAGTTTCAACATGTACAAGTTCAATTTAATGGTCAGGAGCGACAAAGGCAGTTCTCTAAATCAATGATCAGTACACTGAAATGCAGACCACCAAACATGTACAAGGGATAAAGGCATGAATCAGACTTGACTAAAATAACCATGGACAGTGAAATAAAGACTGCATGAAAATAACTCAAGCCTAGTAACATGTTACTGCAACTACACATGAGATTCAAATTGAAGACAAAATGAAATTCAAGTCTAATACCAAAAACTATAACATAGACATACATGTCTGCATACTCAAGTGCAGTCTCACATGAAAGAAGTCAACTTATATGAACAATGCATGCTACATGATGCTACACATGAAACTTATAATGCAACTGATCAGAGATGGAAGCTAGGAGCATGTGCCCCAAAGGCAATGGTACAACGTGGAATAAGATCCATGTGCCCAAAAGGTCAGAGGCAAATGCAAACTACAGGTCTAACTCGAGTACAAATGGAGATGCAAACAAACTGCACCAAAGAGCAACGATCAGTTCAAGTGACAATGCCAATTTGAACAAGTGTACATGCATCAGAATGTACATGACACGAAGACAACAAGTACCACAGTAAAATGAAGTGGAAGGCTATCTCAAGCAACAGCAACATACAGGTTCGAAGGGGGCAAAGAAATGCCAAAGTTGAACGAAATCACTTCGTCAAAATCAAGTCAAAGCCGAAGCCAATACTGTCACAAGTCGAAAGCAGGTTCAACAAGTAGGATTGTCTGACAACCATTTATTGTTGAAGGCAAATTTTGTTGAGAGATCAGAAATTACTCTGCTTACACCAAAAATCTCAACAAATCAAAATTCCCCAAGTTTTACTTTACACCAAAAATTAAACAGTGTCGTGAAAATCAAACTACCGAAAACACTAAAATTATCATCGACAACATCGAAGTCGAACGACACAGGCACAAAGAATTTCACATACAACATCGATTACCATCATCGAACGAATACAAAATTGCCAAGATAAAACAACATCGAATCAAGGCAAGAAATATCAGTAACATCAAAAATAAAGTCGAACGACCTAATTACGGACTTGAGGATGAATTAGATGTGAGAAGTACTCACCTAGTCGACGAATTGAGGCCAAGCACACCGCAGCAGCCACGCGAGACGAGCAACCATCGGAATCGAAACCCTAATTCCAGAAAGAAGCCGAAGCCCTAATTCGACAAAGAGAGGCCGCCATTTTTCACAAGCAAAAGAAAAGGGGACGGGCCGAAGGAATGAAAAGTGAAAATAAAAAGGGGAAAGGGGAACGGGTTTCTTTTTTTTTTTTTTTTTTGCAAATTATTTTCCACGGCTTCAAACATTTAAATGTGGGCCGAGAATTTATTTTAAAGCCCGATAAAATTTTACTTAAAATTTGTAAAAGAATTTTAAATCCAAATTTAAAAACTTCAATTGGAAATTTGTGTCAATATTAATCGTTTAAATTGTCGATTATAATTCGACACGAATATCGGGTTGTTACACAATTTAAATATACGAATTTTAATTGACAGAAATTCTGGGTCGTTACAAAGATTGTCACGGATTCGACGGATAGAGCTGATAACAGAAATCGATGAGGACAAATGAAAATCAGTTTTGATATAAACCGAGAATACAGACATTATTATATTATTTGAATATATATATAAATTCAGTATTTTTGTGTAAGGCAAATATTAAAATAATACAAAGATTTCAAAATCATTATTCTTTAACTCAAATTTTAAGGATCAAAGATATATATGTATATTCATTTATATTTAAAACCCTTACCAAAACAAAATAATCATATACATAAACTTCTTTTATCTAAATATATATTTCCAAAGTCAACATCCAAATAGTTATATGCGAGTAAATATGTATATATATACATATATATAAACATTTACAAATTTAGATAGAAAAGAGGGCTAAGGCTTCAGATTAAAATTTAAAAGGAAATCAAGTAAACTTACATTATTATAAATCTTATACAATTCAATAGTTCAAATATAATATATAACATATATAACCTATACCAATGAACAGATGGATTATAAATATATACAGCTAGTCTCGACATATACGCACTTATAAACAAACAGATTATACAAACTAAAAAATATGAACTGCCAAAGTATAAACCTATATATAGGTATTAATATATAAGCTAAGCTTTAACTTACATATATACAGGCAACACGCATACACTTAATAACACACATATATATGTATATAGTAAAACACGTAACACAGCAAATATACATATATACAAACTTGTGTGAATTCTTTTGGAAATACAGACATATATATTAATACCAAAATCTAATTCAATACCACATATCATATATTGTAACATTTGAAACAAAAAATATAATATAATTATATACTTTGTAAATAGATTCAAACATATATACATATTCAGTCAAAATAAAAAATTTAACAAAGAAGATATATGTGCATACACCATTTAAATATACAACAAACAAAGCTTATATATACAAAACATTCGTTTTATTAAACTTGTTCAAATTTTTATACGGTAACCATTCTATGGTTATATACTTATGAACTAGTATATATAAGAACGTATATATATTTTAAACTTATACATAAAAATATATGCATATATTTACGCAGAGGAGTGATGTACTATATAATATATTATAAATGAAAGTCAGACCTCATATATATTTGCATATTCATAACTATAAGAAAATAAAAAAAAGAAAACAAAGAAGTTTGTATAGAAATACATACATACATACATACATACATACATGCATACATACATACATATATATATAAACTATAGCTTATACCTATATATAACATATACAATTATATATCCATAGAGAATATATACAAGTTTTGTGACAACCTAGATTTTTAACGTGGGTTAATTGGATAATTAAAAATAAAACTCTACCTTTGAACACTAAATATAAGTGTGTGTGTCTATATATATATATATATATATATATATATATATGAATAGTGATGATACTTAAGCTTAAAATAAAAATAAAAATAAAAATATGATTAAGAAATAGGAGTAAAAGAATATAAGCGGTTATACATTGTTGTATGAAACATGAAGTAAAGTATAGGAGAGTTTGTAAAAGTATGAATGTGAATGTATATATAATAAAGCAATGTATAGATAAGCATGAAAAAATATATACATAACTATATACATATACACACACACATGTGTGTATATAGGCATACGTACAAATAAAGAATATATACATATATCAACTCATATGAAAACATTTGTAGACAAGAGGGGGGAGCCAAGCATTTAATGCAAGCACATAAAAACGTCAAATCTAGGCACACAAAACAACTTATCAAAATCAAGTCAAAACTTTTTTATAAAAAAAATCAAAACTTTTCAAAAAGAAAAGATCTCAGCTTATACAAATGTTTCAGCCCCTATAGCTTACACTATACTCTTTACCATCTCTTATATATATGGTTCTATAGTTCATATTCACGCATGAAAAAAAGAGTAAAAGGCAAAAAATGTGTTGTGTACAGAGCTGTATACCCTCACCTATATATATCCTCTTCAGTTCTTTTTCTTCATTTTGAACTAAGGTAAGTTCTTTTTCTTCATTTTAAACTAAGGCAAGCAAGTGATAAATACTTCTGCCATTTCTCAAAAACTAAAGAAACAAACAAACTCAATTAAACAACTAAGTAAAAGAAGATCAAAGAAAAACAAGCTAACAGCTTTCCAAACGGGAGTTTGTTCTCTGTTCAAACTTTTTTGTAGGTGAGTAACAATACTTTTTAAAACTTAAGTATAAAATTGGTTGCATGTTTATATCTGGAAATAAGTATGTTGTGAATATATATAAATGAGTTTCGATATATATATATATATATATATATATATATATATATGAATGTTTAAATGTGTGCATGTATCTGTATTTCCTGTCTTTAGTTTCCATGTTCAAATTTTACCAAAATTTCAATATCTCTTGATCCAATTACCATTAGGACTTAGGATTTAAACTAAAGTTGTTTGTTTGAGTTTACATTTTTATTTAAATGAATTAAATTGAAAATGCTCTAGAAAACAAATTAGAACAGTGAAGGTTGAGTCTTGTAGAAATTTAAATATCTTATACCATTATTTCCGGCATATGATCTGAAACATTTTTCAAATTCATAATTTTTAGAAGTAAAATTATAATTTTTAGTTTGGATTTGAATATGCATTCTGGGTTTGAACTGGATTTGAGTTTTTAGGAATTTCTAATGATCTCAAGGGTATGGGAGGTCGAGGTTTCTACTGGTGATAGAGGAGTAATAGGAAGGTTTGGCAAAATTGTCAGAAGTGGTGAAAGATCACTGTAGTAAACGCGTCGATCATTTTAAGTCTGTAGACCTAGTTTAGTGGGTGATCGGGAATTGGTGCAGCACAACATCTCTGGTGGACCGAGTTCGTCAGAACTCTGGGAATGGAAAGAGGGGATGTAGGCGAAGTCGGGGCCGGAGTCTCTGGCATTCTGGTGATCAGCAAGGGGAGGACGAGGAGGTTTTCCAGGTTTGGGTTGGTTCCAAGGTGGAGCTTGAAAGCTCGATTTCGATTTCAAGTTGTTGTCGAAGTTCCGGAAATCGAGCTTTGGCATGAGGATGATCGTCGACTTGTGAGGATCATTGCTGATGGTCGGAAGCGGCGGCATCGCTGGTAAATGTGTGCAGTGGACATTTTGACCTCTGATGAAGTTTTGGGTCGAAGCAGGGAAGTGGAATCAAGTTTTCTCGGCTAAATTTTAGGGATAGCTCGAAGATGTGGGGTGTTTGACTTAAAGATTTTTTTTAGGTGTGGCTCGGGTCGAACTCTTGGTTACAGTTTCTTTTAGCCTGTTAGTGTTTTAAATTTTGAAATGAAATTGAAATTTAAGATAAGCTCTTAAATAAATTTTTAAACCCAGTTTAAAGTATGGATTCAAATTAACTCTTGCATCCTAGTTTTAGAAATAAATAAAATTTGGAAATTTAAATTGTTTAAACAAGTTTAAATGTTTTAGGTATATTTTTCCAATGAAATGTTTAAACTTTATTTACATAAAATTCTTTAAAAAAGTTTCTTTAACATTAGATTTTAAAATGCTTTATAAAATTTGAATTAAAATTTGGTTATAGTTTAAATTTGATAATCATTTTAAACCTTAAATTTAAAATGAAATTAGAAAGTAGATTTTAACATGAAATGTTTTAAATGCATACGTTAATGAAATTAAGTCATTAATAAAAGAATGATTTATCTTAAAAATAATTTAGGTTTAATGATTTATGTTGATTAAGTCAATTAATTAATTAATGATTTTTATTAATTAATTAGTAATTATGGACTGTTAGTTAGTAAATTAAGGGTTAATTTGTTAAGTAATTAAGGTTTAAGTTAATTATTTAAGGAATAATTAATTTGTAATTAAGAAATCATTAATTGGATAAGATTAGATTATTAATTAATGATTTAAGATTAATTAAATTTTCAATTAATAATAATTAATTTAAGTTTAAGTTTAATTACTTAAGAGAAGCAATTAAAGAATTGTTAATAGTTAATGAAGATCATTAACTTGGGATTATTAAATAATTAATTAATGTGATTAATTTTAATAATTAATTAGATTAATTAATTAAAGATAATCATTTGTGGAAATGTTTAGGTATAATTAATTAGTGTATAATTACTTAGTGAAGTGATTAGTGATGATAATTACATGATGTAATTAATTATAGATTGGAAATAGTTTTGGGTTGGAATGGTTAAGAATAATTGATCTATATGATCAATTAAATTTTAATTACTTAATGTAATTAAAATTAATCAAGGAAGATTAATTAAGATGAATTATTTTTGGATGATAAATTAATTGGTTTGTAAATAATTAATAAGCAGGATTTAAAAGTAATT
Source organism: Allium cepa (assembly GCA_030765085.1). Taxonomy (NCBI): domain Eukaryota; kingdom Viridiplantae; phylum Streptophyta; class Magnoliopsida; order Asparagales; family Amaryllidaceae; genus Allium; species Allium cepa. The sequence goes on along the minus strand of CM060945.1, from coordinate 990,822,220 downwards.
AAAGTACTTAATTTAATTAAATTGAGTTTAGTTAAATCAATTAAAGATGGTATGGTTGATTCATCTTGCTTATGAATGATTGAATGATATTATGTGCCTTATATTAGATGATATCTATGGTAAGTGATGTGTGATGCTATGTGATAAAATATGTTGGGATCAACAGTGACATCCTGTATTTAAAGTTGAATTGTTATTCATTTTAAATAACTCGGTTAAGATGACATGGGATTCAAAGAGACCGGAGTCGGGTATCAGTAAATACCCAAAACCTCTTCGATTCTTGTAACAACCTGGAGTTTTATAACAATTAATTTTCGTCATTAAACAATTAATCTGTTGGTTTATTGCTATCGGGAGTTTTAATCAGCTGAAAATTCTTTTCAAAGATTGTTAAGTTATGCGGGCTTTAAAATTTGTTTGGCCCACGTTTCTTTTGTGCCGTGACAATTAATTAATCTCGTTCCTCCTTTCATTATTTTCGCAACCCTAAATGAAAACAAAACAAAAGAAATAAATGGCGGCTTCATCTCGTTCCTCTTTTCGAGTTCGGCTGCAAAATTAGGGTTTGTGAATTTACGTGCTACGGCGATCTAAAGGGGGGGGGGGGACGTGGAGGACTTCGGCTGGCGAAGCGTGCTCTTCGAACAAGGTGAGTGAATCGACTCTCACTCACATCTAATTCAAAGCACTGCTTATATATATTTGAGTACTTTTAATTACTCACATCTAGTCGACCTCAAGTTTGTAGAGTTGAATTTTTGTGATTTTTGTTCGTATAAAATTGGTTTGAGTTCGTTACTTGATTTTTCGACCGTTCCATGTTGTTTCGATGTTGGCGATTTTTTTTAACTTAGTTCGATTTCTGAATTTGCTAATGCTCCGCCTTTGTTGTGACGATGATTTCTTCTTTGCGTTTGATGATTTGTTGTTCTGCTGTCACCATCACGGTTCGTTGGGAAATTCTTTAATGACCCACGGCTTTGAATCATAGTCGGTATCTATAGCTCTGGCATTGTTTGATTCGACCTGCAGTTGTTTTCGATTTCAAACTTGATTTTTGAATCTTCGGCACTTTTGTTCATCCCTGTAGCAGCTTGATGTACACAGCATTGACTTGAGATTTTATTTAACTGTTCTTTTTCATTGTATATTGATTCTTTGGTCTGCATTGCATATATATTCTCGAGTTCTTGAGAATTTCTTGCATCACAGTCTGGTTGCTTCAGTTTTGAACACTGCATATTTGATGTAAGTCATTTGCTTATTGTTCATTAGCTTGATTTTGTAACCTGCATTGCACTGGAGATTGATCGTGATCATTTGGGTTTTAGTTGCACTTGGTCAAGTTGCAGTTTGAAGTTGTGTACATGTATATTGTTGTGTAGCTTCACTTGCATTTGTATTCTGATTTATATATTTAAAATTGTTGTCACATTCACTTGTGTACATGGTAGTCTTAGTCAACCATTCCGTTTCACTGGTCTTTGGCTCGTGAACTTTCTGGTTGTCTGTTTGTGACTTCAACATTGCTTTGTCTTCGATATTTTCCTTTTCATGAGTGATAAGTTGCTGCCATGTACATGAGTAGGTGTGTTTGTTTCACTAGTCTAGTTGGTCTTGAGACTGTAGCATGCATTGTTCATGTCATTCCTTTGGGCAGTTTGCTTTGCATTCTCTTTGTGTATTGTCACTACTTCATGTTCATATATATTTCACATTTAGGTTTGCACTGTCCAGTTTCATGTAGTCGTTCACGTGTGCCTTTGTGACCATTGCAGTTGGTTATGCAGTTTTGAGTTTAATGTATTTTGTATCACTGCACATATTCTTCATACCACATATAACCATCAGTGTGCCTTTCCAGTACTGTCACCAGGCCATCACCTCGAGTTTGATCATTTGTTGCAGCTGTCTTGACCATTTGAGACAGTTTGCCTACCTATTTTATGTAGTATTGAGCATATGTAAGACAATTTGCATTTTTGGATTTGTCATGGCTTTGATTTCATCATGTTGCAACAATTTCGACCTTTTGAAGTTGCAGTCCACCTGAGTTCATATGTATTGTTTCTTGCATACATTTATATAAGTGTGCATGTTTTTACTGCACTGTTTAATTGCATATAAACTTGGATTCTTTGTGTTGGTATTGATTTCTTTCACATTGATTATGTGCTTTGTACATGTCACTCCTTTGGCATTGTTGCAGACCACATAATTATTTGTTCATGATGCTATGTAGTTCCATGTATTTTATTATAGCCTTTTCAATATTGCTGATGTCAGTTTGTAATTTCTGATTCACTCTGTTTGTAGTAGTGTTGAGTCACGATAGTCGTGACTTGACCTTTGTAGTTTCGTTTTGCTGATTTGCATTTGGTGTTGTGATGATTTTATATACTGTTGTGGCGAGGCAGTACACGCGTGCGTGTGCTGCAGCCACACAGATTTAACGTTTTAATGTGGCGAGGCAGTGCACACGAGCGTGTACTACAGCCCTATCAGATTTGACAATTTAAATTGATATTTCAATTGCTGGATTTTTTCGTGTTGCCAATTCAACATATTATGAAGTGTATTTTGATTTGGTTTAATTTGATCATTTTGTTGTTTAACACTATTACATGTTATATTTACCGTTATCCATTTCTCTTATTGAAGAGTTGGATATACGAGATTTCTGTGACTGTCGTCTATTTGATATTTGATTTTTACTGCTTCTGTGCATTAATAACTGAGTTTGAATTAGACTGACCCGTGTATTATTTTCTTTTGAATTTAATACTCGGGTCAGACCCAAGTTATTACAGGTTGCAGATATCTTGCTTTGGTTTGTTGTTAGAGCTATGAAGTCTCTTCCTATCTTTTGGAGTATTAGTTGTCATTTTAGTAGTTAGTGTATTTGTATAGGATGTTATGTATTCATGTATATTAATCACGATAATGTATTTGTGTATATAACTTCCTGAGTCGACAGTTGTAGTTGTATCATATGTATTGTATCACATGTATTGTAACTGACTTCAGTTATTATATACATGAGACTTTTTGTTTTATTTGTGTTCCGCATTTATATTATCTATGTTATTATTATATCTATTGTCCTAAACTATTATGAACCATCGTAGTTCATTTTATACTGGAATTGGGTATGTCGATGGGAGTAAATAAATAAGAGATGAAAAACAAAAATATATACCACTCTTATCGAGATAACCAGTACTAGTGTAAGGCCTAACTACGGATGGCCGCTCCTATCCAGTCTTATTCTTCGTAATAACAGACAGTATTTCCTTTAATACTCTTTGTTACTGTGAGCATAGAGGTGGGGCGTCACAGTTGGTATCAAAGCCAGGTTTATGGACATAATATAAAACATAACTTAGAAGGAACATGTGTTACAACTATTAGTCGATGTTTTATTTGTGCTTTGAGTCAAAACTAAAGTTTCGAAATTATGATGAAATTTTTAAATTTCCTTATTTAAAAATAAAAGTGAAGTTGTGTTTTGATGATTGATTGAGTATGTTCTGTTTATCAGAGTGCGCAGCGGAGACAGTGACTGTCTTCGCTGAGTACGGCTGATAACCTTTTTGATTTGAAAAATCTAAATATGAAATTTAAATAAATTTCAATTGTTGTTTATATAGCTGTGTCTATTTTGTTTTCTTTGAAAATTTCGAATCCAATTTGAGAATTCGAAGCGATTACAGTTATGTGAATTTGTTGAGATTTTTGTTGTTTTGAATTATCTTCATTGAAGATATATTCGACCGATTTCTTTGTTCATTTTGTAGTATACGTGCAAATTTAAGTTGCACGTTACTGCATTATACGTTGAACCGATGTTTGGTTCTAAACGTATTTTGTTGCCGTTATTTTTTATAACGGGATCTTTACATCGATGCTAAATTTTCGAAGCACGGTGTTTTGTTGACATTTTGATGAATGAAAATTCTCTGGTGTTATATTTTGATGCAAATTATTTTGATGAGATTTTGACGTTTAAAAGTTATTGTCGCTTTGACTTTAGTATCCGTCATATTTTAAAGTGGGTTTTCAAGCGGTTATCCCGCAATGCTGATTTTGAGATCTGTTTTTACGGTGTTTTGAGAAGTGCAATTTTCTTATCGAAATTGTCATTAATGCTGCTGTTTTTTTATCACAGATTTGCAAATCGTTTTAGAAATAAAATTATTTTCAATTTTTTTTATAGTTTACGCTTTCAGAAGAATGAGAAAGTGACTTAAACGTTTTAGCAAAAACGAGGACTATAACCCCTTTCTTTTACTGATTCGCTTAATTCCGGACTTGTTCGGTTAAGAATGTAAATTATTACTTTTATAAAATAAATGAAATTATTTTCAAAAAGTTTTGCAGTTTGCATTTTCAAAAGAATGAGGAAGCGATTTAAACGTTTCAGCAAAATCGAGGATTATGACCCCTTTCTTTTACTGATTCGCTTAATTCCGGACTTGTCCATTTGAGGATGTGAAATGTTATTTTGAATACACAATTTTGCACTTTCAAGGAAACGATGAAGAGATTTAAACGATTTAGTAAAACACGTGGTATGGGACATGTGCGTTTGCTATTTTGGTTAATTCCCGACTCGTTAATTGAAATATTTGATGATTTTCGTGTGCTTTCGAGCCACTATGTTGGACCTTCGTGTCATTTGTTGGACCTTCGGGTCAATACCAGTACCAGACCTTCGGGTCATTTGTTGGACCTCCGGGTCATTTGTTGGGCGCCAAAATTATGTTGGGTACTTGGTAGGCTTCGACCATTTGTTGATGCACGTGCAGCGTAGCTTAAAAACTTGCCATTTGTTGGGATCGATCCGCCTTTTATGTTGATTTTCTAGTTATCTTAATTGATTCTAGATATTTATTGTTTCCAATTATCTGCAGGTAATTGGATATTTGTTGATATGAGTTCTGATTATCGTTTTTGATAATTGGATATTTGTTGATATGAGTTCTGATTATCGTTTTTGATAATTGGATATTTGCTGATATGAGTTCTGATTATCGTTTTTGATAATTGGATATTTGTTGATTTTGATTATCGTTTTTGATAATCGAATAATTGTTTTTTTTATTATCGTTTTTGATAATCGGATGTTTGTTGATATGAGTTCTGATTATCGCTTGTGATAATTAGATATTTGTTGATTCTGATTATCGTTTTTGATAATCAGATATTTGTTGATTTTGATTATCGTTTTTGATAATCAAATATTTATTGTTTCTGATTATCGTTTTTGATAATCGGATATTTGTTGATTTGAGATTTGATTATCGTTTTTGATAATAGGATATTTTTTGACTTGAGATTTGATTGTCGTTTTTGATAATCGAATGTTTGTTGACTTGAGATTTGATTATCATTTTTGATAATCGAATATTTGTTGACTTGGGATTTGATTATCGTTTTTGATAATCGAATATTTGTTGACTTGGGATTTGATTATCGTTTTTGATAATCGAATATTTGTTGATTTGAGATTTGATTATCGTTTTGATAATCGAATATTTGTTGATTTGACAATTCATTATCGTTTTTGATAATCGAATATTTGTTGATTTGAGATTTGATTATCAATTGTAATAATTTAATATTTGTTGATTTGAGATTTGATTATCGTTTTTGATAATCAGATATTTGTTGATTTGAGATTTGATTATCGTTTTTGACAATCGAATATTTGTTGATTTGAGATTTGATTATCGTTTTTGATAATCGAATATTTGTTGTATTGAGATTTGATTATCGTTTTTGATAATCGAATATTTGTTGATTTGAGATTTGATTATCGTTTTTGATAATCGAATATTTGTTGATTTGAGATTTCTGATTATCGTTTTGATAATTATGTAATTGCTAATTATGCTGATTATAAGATTTTCTAGTCTCTAATTGATTCTAGATTATAATGATTATATTGAATTGTTGTTTTCTATCTCTGTTGATAGTTAGAGTTTGCTGATTATGAAGTTCATGTTTTCTAATTATCTTGGTTGATAATTAGATTTTGCTGTTTTCTAATTATCGTATCGATGATTAGATATTGCTGTTTGTGATTTTGAAATTCTAATTGTCTAATTGATAATTGAATATTGCTGATAATTGCATTTATTCAGCTTTATTGTTTTCTGACTTATCTATTCGATAACTAGATTCTTTTGAGAATTTGTGAATTTCTTTTATGAAGTTAAAAGATTTCTTTGGTGTTTGAATTCTCTACCTTTATTTTTCTAGCTTAACCAGTTTATGTTAGAAAAATAGTTGTTATTGACGACTTTCATTATGAAAATTGCGGGACACAATTTTTATAAGGAGGGGAGTCTGTAACAATCCGGAGTTTTATAACAATTAATTTTCGTCATTAAACAATTAATCTGTTGGTTTATTGCTATCGGGAGTTTTAGTCAGCTGAAAATTCTTTTCAAAGATTGTTAGGTTATGCGGGCTTTAAAATTTGTTTGGCCCACGTTTCTTCTGTGCCGTGACAATTAATTTATCCCGTTCCTCCTTTCATTATTTTCGCAACCCTAAACGAAAACAAAACAAAAGAAATAAATGGCGGCTTCATCTCGTTCCTCTTTTTGAGTTTGGCTGCAAAATTAGGGTTTGCGAATTTACATGCTACGACGTTCTAAAAGGGGGGACGTGGAGGACTTCGGCTGGCGAAGCGTGCTCTTCGAACAAGGTGAGTGAATCGACTCTCACTCACATCTAATTCAAAGTACTGCTTATATATATTTGAGTAATTTTAATTACTCACATTTAGTCAACCTCAAGTTTGTAGAGTTGAATTTTTGTGATTTTTGTTCGTATAAAATTGGTTTGAGTTCGTTGCTTGATTTTTCGGCCGTTCCATGTTGTTTCGATGTTGGTGATTTTTTTTAAGTTAATTCGATTTCTCAATTTGCCAATGCTCTACCTTTGTTGTGACGATGATTTCTTCTTTGGGTTTGATGATTTGTTGTTCTGCTGTCACCATCACGGTTCGTTGGGAAATTCTTTAAAGACCCACGGTTTTGAATCATAGTTGGTATCTGTAGCTCTGGCATTGTTTGATTCGACCTGCAGTTGTTTTCAATTTCAAACTTGATTTTTGAATCTTCGGCACTTTTGTTCATCCCTGTAGGAGCTTGATGTTCTCAACATTGACTTGAGATTTTATTTAACTGTTCTTTTTCACTGTATATTGATTCTTTGGTCTGCATTGCATATATATTCTCGAGTTCTTGAGCATTTCTTGCATCACAGTCTGGTTGCTTCAGTTTTGAACACTGCATATTTGATGTGAGTCATTTGCTAATTGTTCATTAGCTTGATTTTCTAACCTGCATTGCAATGGAGATTGATCGTGATCGTTTGGGTTTCAGTTGTACTTGGTCAAGTTGCAGTTTGAAGTTGTGTACATGTATATTGTTGTGTAGCTTCACTTGCATTTGTATTCTGATTTATATATTTAAAATTGTTGTCACGTTCACTTGTGTACATGGTAGTCTTAGTCAACCATTCCGTTTCACTGGTCTTTGGCTCGTGAACTTTCTGGTTGTCTGTTTGAGACTTCAACATTGCTTTGTCTTCGATATTTTCCTTTTCATGAGTGATAAGTTGCTGCCATGTACATGAGTAGGTGTGTTTGTTTCACTAGTCTAGTTGGTCTTGAGACTGTAGCATGCATTGTTCATGTCATTCCTTTGGGCAGTTTGCTTTGCATTCTCTTTGTGTAATGTCACTGCTTCATGTTCATATATATTTCACATCTAGGTTTGCACTGTCCAGTTTCATGTAGTCGTTCACGTGTGCCTTTGTGACCATTGCAGTTGGTTATGCAGTTTTGAGTTTTATGTATTTTGTATCACTGCACATATTCTTCATACCACATATAACCATCAGTGTGCCTTTCCAGTACTGTCACCAGGCCATCACCTCGAGTTTGATCATTTGTTGCAGCTGTCTTGACCATTTGAGACAGTTTGCCTACCTGTTTTATGTAGTATTGAGCATATGTAAGACAGTTTGCATTTTTGGATTTGTCATGGCTTTGATTTCATCATGTTGCAACAATTTCGACCTTTTGAAGTTGCAGTCCACCTGAGTTCATATGTATTGTTTCTTGCATACATTTATATAAGTGTGCATGTTTTTACTGCACTGTTTAATTGCATATAAACTTGGATTCTTTGTGTTGGTATTGATTTCTTTCACATTGATTATGTGCTTTGTACATGTCACTCCTTTGGCATTGTTGCAGACCACATAATTATTTGTTCATGATGCTATGTAGTTCCATGTATTTTATTATAGCCTTTTCAATATTGCTGATGTCAGTTTGTAATTTCTAATTCACTTTGTTTGTAGTAGTGTTGAGTCACGATAGTCGTGACTTGACCTTTGTAGTTTCGTTTTGCTGATTTGCATTTGGTGTTGTGATGATTTTATATACTGTTGTGGCGAGGCAGTACACGCGTGCGTGTGCTGCAGCCACACAGATTTAACGTTTTAATGTGGCGAGGCAGTGCACGCGAGCGTGTACTGTAGCCCTATCAGATTTGACAATTTAAATTGATATTTCAATTGCTGGATTTTTTTCGTGTTGCCAATTCAACATATTATGAAGTGTATTTTGATTTGGTTTAATTTGATCATTTTGTTGTTTAACACTATTACGTGTTATATTTACCGTTATCCGTTTCTCTTATTGAAGAGTTGGATATATGAGATTTCTGTGACTGTCGTCTATTTGATATTTGATTTTTACTGCTTCTGTGCATTAATAACTGAGTTTGAATTAGACTGACCGGTGTATTATTTTCTTTTGAATTTAATACTCGGGTCAGACCCGAGTTATTACAGGTTGCAGATATCTTGCTTTGGTTTGTTGTTAGAGCTATGAAGTCTCTTCCTATCTTTTGGAGTATTAGTTGTCATTTTAGTAGTTAGTGTATTTGTATAGGATGTTATGTATTCATGTATATTAATCACGATAATGTACTTGTGTATATAACTTCCTGAGTCGACAGTTGTAGTTGTATCATATGTATTGTATCACATGTATTGTAACTGACTTCAGTTATTATATACATGAGACTTTTTGTTTTATCTATGTTCCGCATTTATATTATCTGTGTTATTATTATATCTATTTTCCTAAACTATTATGAACCATCGTAGTTCGTTTTATACTGGAATTGGGTATGTCGATGGGAGTAAATGAATAAGAGATGAAAAATAAAAATATATACCACTCCTATCGAGATAACCAGTACTAGTGTAAGGCCTAACTCGGATGGCCACTCCTATCCAGTCTTATTCTTCGTAATAACAGACAGTATTTCCTTTAATACTCTTTGTTATTGTGAGCATAGAGGTGGGGCGTCACAATTCTTTATGAATTGTTATGTGGAATAAATAGGCTGAAATGGAATGATTTATGTGAATTGGTCTATTTAACCTAAGTTTTGATACTTAGAAATTGACATGTGAAATAAGTGATGTTTATAACAACTTGTGAAGTTGTAAATTGATGCAAGTTAACCAGGGTTTATATAAGTTGTATGGTTTGTATTCCATGTAAGATGGGTTTACTCATGCTGGTTCCCAGCCTGACCTGGGTGTTACTTTGATGTAATGCTCGGGTCAGACCGAGTATTACAGATTTTCAAGGTAATGACGTTCTGAAGCTCAGGAGGCGAGCTGGATGGCAGAAACGTATGGAGTGTTTCTGCTGTGATATATTGTATTTTTTTCTAGGACGAGTTGATTATTATATGTCTAGTATTGGTTTATGTGTATAACTCTGATGTATTAAATGTAATTGACAGATATAGTATTCTATTGTAAACTGTTATTATTTGATATTATATTTTGATCCGCTACGAATGTGTGAACCTGTGTTGTATTTCTTTTTCTTCACTTTCTATCTCTTTCTTCTATTCCTAACTATCTGGAGTTTCGGGATCGAAAATTCCTGGTCGTTACAATTGGTATCAGAGTAGAAGGTTAAGCGAGAACCTTGCCTCTAGTGGGATTTCTCATTAAGGATAAGGTCAATGGTACCCTAGAATGAGTTGAGAGTGTGTGTGTGTGTATGGGAGCGTATTTGTTTTTTTCTTATATAATAATTTTAAATGATTTTTTATAAGAATATATTTTGATATATAAATCAATATTTCTTTCTAATAAATATTAAGGTAATTGGTTGTTAAATTATTGGAATTAAATTAAGTGGTAATAGAGATACAACCAAATTGAAATTAAATAAAAATAAGTTTGAAATGGTTTCAAACTGAAATTAAATCTTGAATTTAGGGAAAAGTTTCAGAATAAGATAATAATGAATTGGTTTCCAGATATGATAATCTTGGTTATAATCTTAAATGATTGTTGTGTTTAATAATAAGATGTGTATTAATGAGTAAGCAAAATGAAATATAGATAGGTATGACTTATAAATTGGAACTGAAAATGATCTAGATTGTGAAGTTTAAATCTAATCCAAAAAATTTAGAATTTGTTTCAAAGTGCTAAAAAAAAAAAGTATTATTTGAATAAAAAGGAATTGTTGCAAACAAGGGTTACTTGAAAATTTATTTTGAATGAAAAACCAAAGGTGGTTTAAATTTTTAAGGATAACTTAGTGTGTAAAGGAAATAATATTTATATATATGGAATATACATAATATCAAAAATAGTTTGAGATAAACTCTAAATGTTGAGTTTTAAATTGGGAATGAGATGTGATACCCAAGGTGATAAGTCTTCGAACTTATAAGATTATTAATGTGAAGTTTAAAATTTGAAATGGAAATTCAAATTGGGTAAGGTTGGCTGAATTAAGCAAATGGAATTTGACTTTGGGAAAATTAAATAAGTTAACAAGCAACCTGAATTGGAAATTTTAAGATGAAATTGGGATTTAATTTGGGAAGTTAAATGGTCAGATTGGGAGTTTGTGTGATCTCAAAATGGGTTTGAGATCTGGAAAGTGAAAATGGATGGATGTTTTAAAATAAATTGGATGATATCATCCTATTGTTGTTAAAAACCTATAAATTGCGAATTGGATTTGTTTAAATGAATGAGAAATGAAGTGTGGTAGTATATCCATTATTGAGATAAAAGGGAAATTAAATTTTAATTTGAAATTAAGGATATAGAATTACTTTGAACTAAAAATTTGAATAATTGAATTTGTAAATTAAAATTGTTTAAGAACCGGTTTCAAAACTAAAAGATAAAATTGGGTGATAAGTTGAATTTTTAAGATAAAATTGTTTTGAACTCTTATTTGAAATTTGAAATAAGTAAGTAAAGATAATTTAAAATGGAATTTTGAGAATTGGACTCAAAATTAAATTGTTTAAAGATTTGGATGGTTGATTTAAAAAAATAAAGGTTAGTTTGATTTAAGGGTTTAAATCAACATTTGGAAATTTAACTCGAATTTATATAATTCGAGATGGGTTAAAGTTGAGATTTAGATTTCATTGGTTCAAATTGAATTTAGTTTGAATTAATTAGAATTGAAGATGGATAAGTATAAAATTCAAATAGAAAATTTGAATTGGATTGTTTTGAAATGAAATTGAAGATGAATGAGTTCAAATTCAAATGGGAATTGGGATTATTTTAAACTAGAATTGAAATGACTTGAAATTGAAGTAGATTCAATTTGAAAATAGTCTACACTAATTTGAATAATTTGGAATTGCAATTAAAGTGGATAGGTTTAAAATTCAACGGGATTTGATTTGAAAATTGGAAAGAAATTGAGAATTATTTCAACTTGAATGGGGGATAAATCAATTTCAATGGAAATTGAAGTTATTGGAATTGAGTCAATTTAAATGGAAGCGGAAATTTAACTTGAGTTGATGAAAATGGAGGTTGGGAATTGAACAGTTTGACTCTGGACTATTTTCAAAATAAATTGTTTTAATATAAATCTATTTTCCCAAACTATTTACTATACAACTTTTATTTTTAAACCTAAACTATCTTATAATTATTTTACGATTATTTTTGGAACTATTTAACAATCTTTAAACTATTTTATAAACTAATTACTGTTTTTCAACTACTTTACAACTAATTACTATTTTATAACTATTTTGCAATTATTTAAAATTTCTATAACTATTTGACTATTTTCCAACTATTTTACAAATACTTAACTATTTTACAGCTATTTTACAAACTAATAATTATTTTCAACTACTTATCTATTCTAAAACTTTTGAAATGCTTTTCTAAATTTAAGCTGGACAAAGTGCAAACTGTTTATGATTAAATACCCAGTTGAGATAAGAATTGAGGTAATAATCCAAATGGATTGAAGCATTTGTGGGTAAGTGAATGAAAATTAAAGGGGATGTGAATAGAAATTTAGTAAAGGTGAATAGAAAAGAGAATTGATTTGGCTAGTAATCAATAAAGAAAGATATGTAGGATGTACGTATATTATTCTATTCGCATAGTGATTTGATCGAGATTCGAGCACAGAATTTCGAGATAGTTTATCGATCCGAGTTGAGATTTTTCACTCGAATTTCGATGGAGAACCTGGATATGGATTGTTGATTGGTTCTGAATATTTTCTATCATAGTTAGGCTATGCAAGGAGAATGACGGTTTCTGATCAAGAAACCAGGTCTGAGTCCGCACTAGGAAGTCAGGTGGACGATACTAGTTCGGAAGTGAAATTGTGTGATCAAGTGAGCGATCAGATTGATATAGCGTACAAATGATATGTGTATATCGTACCAATTTGAATTGATACTGTGAATTTGTGGATAAGAAATGTGAAATGGTTTTTGAAATGAAAGGTATATTTTGTGAAATATACAACAAAGTAAAATGGAAATCAAATATTTCTATGATTAAAGGTTCACTTTATGGAAAAGAAATGAGTCAAATTTGAATATTTGATTTGGAATAAACAAAGTTATATATCTTTGTTATATAAGGTAAATCTCTGCTTGTTGAATCTATTGTTGAAAGAAAAGGATTTTTGGAAAATATTTGAAGTATAAAAAGGGGTTTTATACAAGTTGGAAATGATTCCAAGATTTTTCAAGGTTATATATATATATATATATATAAAGGATCTTATGAGGATTTTGGAAAAGGTTTTTGGAACCTTTGGATTTGGAAAGGCTTTTGATTTTTGGGTAAAATCAATATTGGATTTGGGAAGCCTAATTTGAGAATTATCGATTTTGGGATGATCGATTTTGTATAAAAGAGCTTTGTATGTGATTCATACTAGGTGTATGATTTGGAAGATACTATATGTGTATAGTATAAAGTATTTTGAAGTGGCTCTGGGGAAAAAGGTGCTCCCTTGAATGAACTCTCAAGAGTGCCACAGGGTAGTACTACCTTGAGCCCTAAGGGGGATTCTAAAGTTGATCCTGTGAGGAGTCCGGACAAAACTATTTCCTAAGGATTATGTGTAGTGGGTTGCGAAAGTCACGGGCGCTGAGGCCTATAGAGGCATTTGGGTTATGCTATGAGATAGTGTAACTCGATGTCACTGCGATCTACTGTAGACCATAGCGAAAGCCGTGTGTGCCGCTGAGAGCCAGCAGTCTATGTTTGATTTTATATCAGTAGACTGTGACCTATGGTAACATAGCGAAAGTCGTGTATGCTGCTGAGAGCCAACAGTATGCGTTAGATTTTACATCGGTAGACTGCGACCTATGTGGGAGTGGAGAAGTTTCATTTTTGACAGCGAAAATCAAGGGCGCTGATTCCTAGAGTTACATGGACTTTTACTATGATAGCAACGTAACCCTGGAATGTAACTGCAATCTGTTGTGGGTTACATGGCGTAATCGAGAGGTGCGGAGTGCCTACAATTACATGGACTTTTGCTACGATGGCAACGTAACCCAGGATGTAACTACGACCATGGATGAGGGTGATGATTTCCAGAGCATTCTCACCAAAGATATTTTCTCTATTTTCAAAAAACTGTTTTCTATATTTATAAAAAAATTATTTTCACAAGTATTTCCACTGGGTGTTGAAAACGGGTTTACCAAGTACTTATAGATTTTCAGTCCTACGCCTAGTCAACGTATGTCCAAATTTCTATGAGAACAAGGATGGACTTGTCGAAACATCGAGTTATAAAAATATTCTTTTATAAAAACTATTTTAGTAATATTATATAGATATTAAAAAGTGTTTTAAAAATGATCAATAAAAATATTTATCTGATTTTAAGCATTTTAATAATTCTGGCTACGTTCCTTTTCAAGGACGAAAAGATTCAAAGGGGGGAGGAATGTGAAAACCAAGATTTTTAAAGTGGGTTAATTGGATAATTAAAAATAAAACTCTACCTTTGAACACTAAATATAAGTGTGTGTATATATATGAATAGTGATGATACTTAAGCTTAAAATAAGAATAAAAATAAATATATGATTAAGAAATAGGAGTAAAAGAATATAAGTGGTTATACATTGTTGTATGAAACATGAAGTAAAGTATAGGAGAGTTTGTAAAAGTATGAATGTGAATGTATCTATAATAAAGCAATGTATAGATAAGCATGAAAAAAATATACAAATATACATATACACACACATATATAGGCATACATACAAACAAAGAATATATACATATATCAACTCATATGAAAACATTTGTAGACAAGAGGAGGGAGGCAAGCATTTAATGCGAGTACATAAAAACGTCAAATCTAGGCACACAAAACAACTTATCAAAATCAAGTCAAAACTTTTTTATAAAAAAAATCAAAACTATTCAAAAAGAAAAGATCTCAGCCTGTACAAATGTTTCAGCCCCTATAGCTTACACTGTACTCTGTACCGTCTCTTATATAGATGGTTCTATAGTTCATATTCACGCATGAAAAAAAAGAGTAAAAGGAAAAAAAATGTGTTGTATACAGAGCTTTATACCCTCACCTATATATATCCTCTTCGGTTCTTTTTCTTCATTTTGAACTAAGGTAAGCAAGTGATAAATACTTCTGCCATTTCTCAAAAACTAAAGAAAAAAAACTCAATTCCACAACTAAGTAAAAGAAGATCAAAGAAAAACAAGATAGCAGCTTTCCAAAACAGGAGTTTGTTCTCTGTTCAAACTTTTTGCAGGTGAGTAACAATACTTTTTAAAACTTAAGTATAAAATTGGTTGCATGTTTATATCTGGAAATAAGTATGTTGTGAATATATATAAATGAGTTTCGATATATATATATATATATATATATATATATATATATATGAATGTTTAAATGTGTGCATGTATATGTGTTTCCTGTCTTTAGTTTCCATGTTCAAATTTTACCAAAATTTCGATATCTCTTGATCCAATTACCATTAGGACGTAGGATTTAAACTAAAGCTGTTTGTTTGAGTTTACATTTTTATTTAAATGAATTAAATTGAAACTGCTCTGGAAAACAAATTAGAACAGGGAAGGTTGAGTGTTGTTGAAATTCAAATATCTTAAATCATTATTTCCAGCATATGATTTGAAACATTTTTCAAATTCATGATTTTTAGAAGTAAAATTATAATTTTTAGTTTGGGTTTGAATGTGCATTCTAGGTTTGAACTGGATTTGAGTTTTTGGGAATTTCTAATGATCTCAAGGGTTTGGGAGGTCGAGGTTTCTGCTAGTGATAGAGGAGTAATAGGAAGGTTTGGCAAAATTGTCAAAAGTGGTGGAAGATCACTGTAGTAAAGGCGACGATCATTTTAAGTCTGTAGACCTAGTTTAGTGGGTGATCGGGAATTGGTGCATCATAAAATCTCTGGTAGATCGAGTTTGCCATAACTCTGGGAATGGAAAGAGGAGATGTAGGGGATGTCAGGGCCGGAGTCTCTGGCGTGATTAGCAGGTGGAGGACGAGGAGGTTTTCTAGGTTTGGGTTTGTTCTAGGGTGGAGCTTGAAAGCTCGATTTTGATTTCGAGTAGTTGTCGAAGTTCTAATGATCGAGTTTTGGTATGAGGATGATCGTCGACTTGTGAGGATCATCGCTGATGGTCGGAAGAGGCGGCATTGCTGGTACATGTGCACGGTGCACATTTTGGCCTCTGATGAAGTTTTGGGTTGAAGCAGGGAAGTGGACTCGAGTTTTCTCGGATAAATTTCAAGGATAGATCGAAGATGTGGGGTGTTTGACTCGAAGATTTTTTTTAGGCGTGGCTCAGGTCAAACTGTTGGTTACAGTTTTTTTGCCTGTTAGTGTTTTAAATTTTGAAATGAATTTGAAATTTAAGACAAGCTCTTAAAAAAAGTTTTAAATCCAGTTTAAAGTATGGATTCAAATTAACTTTTGCATCCCAGTTTTAGAAATAAATAAAGTTTGGAAATTTAAATCGTTTAAATAAGTTTAAATGTGTTAGGTATATTTTTCCAATGAAATGTTTAAACTTTATTTACATAAAATTCTTTATAAAAGTTTCTTTAACATTAGATTTTAAAATGTTTTGTTAAGTCGAATTAAAATTTGGTTATAGTTTAAATTTGTTAATCATTTTAAACCTTAAATTTGAAATGAAATTAGAAAGTACATTTTAAAATGAAATGTTCTCAATGCATATGTTAATGAAATTAAGTCATTAATAAAAGAATGATTTATCTTAGAAATAATTTAGGTTTAATGATTAATGTTAATTAAGTCAATTAATTAATTAATATAGTATTAATTAATTAGTAATTATGGACTATTAGTTAGTAAATTAAGGGTTAATTTATTAAGTAATTAAGGTTTAAGTTAATTAATTAAGGAATAATTAATTTTAATTTGTAATTAAGAAATCATTAATCGGATAAGATTATATTATTAATTAATGATTTAAGATTAATTAAATTTGTAATTAATAATAATTAATTTAAGTTTAAGTTTAATTACTTAAGAGAAGTAACTAAAGAATGGTTAATAGTTAATGAAGATCATTAACTTGGGATTACTAAACAATTAATTAATGTGATTAATTTTAATAATTAATTAGATTAATTAATTAAAGATAATCATTTGTGGAAATTGTTTAGGTATAATTACTTAATGTATAATTACTTAGTGAAGTAATTAGTGGTGATAATTACAGGATGTAATTAATTATAGATTGCAAATAGTTTGGGTTGGAATGGTTAAGAATAATTGATCTATGCGATCAATCAAAGTTTAATTACTTTGTGATGCCCCACCTCTATACCCACGCTAGCAAATAACACTACGGTGTAGTGCTGTCAACTAGTACGGAGAATAAGGCTGTTGAGGAGCGACCATCCATGTGATTGCTTATCACAGGGTGGCTATAAATAATCTTCAGAAACAAACATAGAAATAAGCATAACACAAATCAGTCACAGACATCCATATCACAAAGGCAGAAGAAGATATGAATATATAACTAACACATGAAAGTGTACATCAGAGTAGTGGTCAAAAAGATCCACAATAATACAAAAGAATAGCAACACGTGCTATACAAAGAATACAACTATGAGTCTATATCTCAAGTGTATCAACAAAAACTGCTAATCTAAATAGTTAGCCAAAAGTCAGAGTAGCAAATCCCGGGAAGAAGTCAAGCAGAAGCACCTGTAACATCTCGGCCTGACCCAAGTATTATTTAAGAAAATAATAAACGGATCAGTCTAGCTATAAATATCAGATGACATGGTATAAAATAAAAGATATGGCATAAACATAAAATATCCATACTGACATACTACTATAAGTATGCAAATGATGATCAACAGAAGATCAATCAATAAGAGATAAATCGATATCACAAGAATCTTCTCAAAGATCCAAAGAGGGCATCATACCCTAAACTTGTACTCATAACAAGTCAATGACATAAATTCCAGAAATCAACACAAGAAATCCAGAAATCACAGAAAAAGGGAAAGAGGCCTATAACATGACGATCCGAAGACCGTGGGGAGCTACCCCATATGGGTGAGACGGAATCACCCAGATGAGGTCTAGGCTAACCAAAAGCAAAAAGGTATGTGTGAGTGGAATCACACAAATGGTGTCTAGCCTGACCTCGCAACAAAAAGGTATGTGTGAGTGGAATCACACAAATGGTGTCTAGACTAACATTGCGGACGAAGAGATATGTGTGAGTCGAAATCACACCCATGAGGTCTAGTCTAACCTTGCAAACAAAGAGACATCGCACAATTGCTAGTCTAAATCATAAAATGATTGTCATGATCAACGAGAAGTGTCAATTACACTAAGCTAGTAAATATAAAAGTTTATCTTCGTGTCCCATAACCACTTGCTTAACTTAAATATTTATGAACAAACTATAAATCTTCACTAGAAAATTGGCACAAGAGGTTCAATCGAACAAGTCCAAGAATTAACCGACGAAGTGAACGCAAGCGTTTCATACCACTTGTTTTACTAAGCCATTTAATAAGATTTCTCATCCGAGTGAGGTAAAGGTTTGTATATACTAGTAGATTGGAAAACAGTTTAAGAAAAGAGCTTTGTTATTGAAAATAGAGTTGAAATCATTTTGTTGAAAGAGTTTTGATATTTACTACTAGTATTGAAACCTTCATATTTCTAAAGTTGTTATCCCGCCTTCTTAGCAAGGCCGTGATACCATAAAATCGACCGAGAAGCCAAAGATAGTTTGTCTCGAAGAATGGTCAACTTAGCATTTCAACAAAGCAAGTTCTGTTGAATGTTTTTCAGATAAGATCCCCTACGGAGGAGGGGTTCAGTGGGTGGCAACCCCCAAGGTTGTAAGGGGCCGAGCGACCTAAATAGAATGGCCTATGGTTGTAAGGGGCCGAGCGACCTACGAGTTTAAGGGGTCGAGCGACCTAGAGGTGTTCGCGACCTAGAGGTCGAGCGACTTATGGGGGTACGCGATCTAGTGGTCGAGCGACTTAAGGGGATATGCGACCTAGTGGTCGAGCGACTTAAGGGGGTACGTGTTTGCGCGAAAAGTGGGCAAACACCTCCAAGTCGTGAGATTTAATTGGTTTTATGTGATTCTTAATGATTTAGATGAGTTATGTAAATATGAAAAAAGCAGGGGCTGAAATGTAAAAGACACACAGATTTATAGTGGTTCGGCCAGAACGTGCCTACGTCCACTTTATATGTTATTATCTTCTTTCTTTCAGATTACAAGTACAATGCTTTGTGTACAAGTATATGAAAGTAGTTTGAAAGTTCCTTCCGTGCTTGAGCTCTCAAACTTGTCTGCCATTGTTGTACCCCTGCCCCTCTATTTATAGAGTGAGGTAGGGGGCAGGGGTCTTGGATGTATATAGCTGCTGGTGGGCCCGGGCTGAAGCAATCTGGACTGGCAATTATCTGGTTTGGCGAGGCTTCATTCGGCCTTGAAAGTGTGGTGTTGGACCGGTAGGACTTTGGTCCGGTACCAGCCTGGTCCGGTACCAGCCTGGTCCGGCGGTAGGAGTGTTGTGATGGACCGGTGTGGCTGGTCGGTGGTAGGGTTTTGATGATGGATCGGTGGAGCTTTGGATCGGTCGTAGAGGAGAGGGTTGGTTTGGTATGTGTTTGGACCGGTATGCCGAATGGAGTTTGTGGAATGTTGGTTCGGTGGCCGAATGGGGATGACCGAATGTTGGTTCGTGGCCGAATGGGAACCTATGGCCGAATGTCCTTATGCCGAATGAGCTTGTACATTGAGAATGCTGGATGGACTTCTACGCTTGTATTGAGCCTTGTGTTTGTTGAACGAAGTGGAGGTTGCGAGCCCGGGTGAAACTGTGATTTCTTGGTCTCGAGATCTTCTGGGTGAGAATTCGCCCAACATTTGCCCCCCAAAGTGCGGCACGTGCTTGCATCTGTCGCGCTTTGTTTCCTTATGGTAGGAAGGCTTGTTTTGTAATGCCATGGGCTGGATGTTCATATCCTGTTGATGTCCTGCAAAGGAATTTACAGTTTTAGTGTGATTTCCGGTAACGACCGTTCAGGATCGAAACATTTGAGATGAAGTGAATCGCGCCGTTCGGGGCGAGAGAGTGCGCCCCGAGGGGGCTTAGCATTATCGATGCCGGGTTCACGTTAGAGTGGGTCCCTGGATCGTTTGTCAAGGTGGTTTATCGCCAGCTCAGAGCATGCCTAGGGATTGTTCTCGACCCCGTACATGTGTAAGTAGCTTAGCCATTTCTGAGTTAGCAGGACTGAATAGTCATCCAACTGATGAGTTTCAAAAGGATGTCAAAGCGTAAATTCTCACGACGATAGGGTTGATAGCCATTCAGAGCATGCCTGTGGACCGTTCGTGGTCGCATACATGTGTAAATGGTTAACCCGTGTTGGTGGGAGATTTACTACTCATTCATCGTTATTATAATTCCTATCTTATCAGTGGGTCCTAGAGCTCGGTACTTATCTGAGTGAGGTGCCCTGGATGCCCCCAGTTCCTGGTTTTTGTTGGTAGAGACAGTTTCGTTTGGCTTTTGGTTGGTAGAGACGGTCTCATTCGGCTTTTGATTGGTCCGGTATATGAGTGTTGGTCCGGTATTCTGGTCCGGTAGGCCGAACCAGTTGGTTCGGCAATCCCGAGCTCGCCTATATATAGAGGCTACACCCCCCTTAGCTTCTTCTTACCGAACCAGAGAGAGCCGAGCCAATTCTTAGCCGATTCAACCTTCTGCCGAACCTAGCTTATACCGAATCAGGTATATACTCTTTCGCCGAATGGTCTTTACCGCCGAATGGATCTGATTGCCGAATATACGCGTAAGGCTTTCAATGCCGAATGGTGCTGTGTACCGAATGAACTTGAGATACCGGTGCCGAATGAACATGAACTTGTACTACCGAATGAACGTGAACTTATACTACCGAATGAACTTGAACTTGTACTACCAAATGGTCTTGAACTTCCAGTGCCGAATGAACTTTGTATTCGGACTCTGAGTGGAACTCCAGACTTATGCATGCTTGCTTGCTTATACTTTTGTTCTAACATCATGTTTTTTCACTTCTGTGTATGCAGATAAATGTCTCGCAAGGCGGAAACACGATCAGATAGACGGAAGTCGAGGGATGGAGGAGAATCTTCTTCTGTGCCCCCAGCCCAATCGGGGTCCGGGGAGCATGGAACTGCTTCGAGATCGCTGGTGGAGGGGTATGGACCCCAGGAGCTCCTGGTCTCCCCTCCCGACTGCTTCCATAGTTCTCTAAAGGAGGAGCAGCTTGATGCTATATCCCGTTCTTTCGGGATAGATAGGACGCTTATGTTGCTTCCGGGAGTCGGGGTGATGCCATACGACCCTCCCGAAGGGTATTTCGCCTACAGCAGGTACCATTGCATGTGCGGGGCCATTCCCCCTATCAATGCCTGGGTTGTTAGCTTCCTTACATATCTAAAGGTGGCGCCTTTCCAGCTTCAGCCCAACTCGTATACCATCTTGGTGTGCTTATATTCTATCTTCCAGAAGAGGTACGGGCGCTCTCCATCCAACCGGGAAATCCGGTATCTATATAATCCGAGGGGCTATAGGAAGGGGTCCCCCTACATTAGCTTAGAGTCGGCCGTCTCCTTCAAGCCGGTCCTGGACCTGTACTCAAAGTACAACATGTTCAAGAAGGAGTGGTTCTTTGTGAGGGACGATTCTGTCTCCATTCGTCGCTTCACTTCCGGATGTAAGTTAACTCTTTATTCGTAATTCCTGTCTTGATTGCAATTCCTTTCCTTATGTGCTTCTGTTGTTTGTTAGCGACAGGTGGCTTTGCGGTGGTGGAGAGCGATCGCCTAGTCCATATGGCAGCAGAAGTTAAGGCTATCTCCGAGAGGGACAGGTCAGCCGCCTACCTGATCAGGAACGCTACCCTCCTGGAGTACAACTTGATCCTGCCGCACCAGTCCGTGGTTAAGCAGAGGGACACGGTTGAGGAGAAGGCCGCTAAAGCTAAGGAGGGGGCCACGGTGAAGAGTGGCAAGAGGAAGCCCTTTGCACAACACCCAGTCGTGGGGGGTAAGAAGCTCAAGGAGTCTGATGGCCCCTCTCCTAGTACTCGCCCGATCATCCCGGAGGGGGAAGGTGTGGAAGAGGGCGAAGGAGGCGATGTGGGAGGAGAGTCAGAAGGCGGAGGAGATGGCGATGGAGATGGTGATGGTGATGCTGGTGCCTTAACCTCTGGGAATGATCTTGAACTGGATGAGGCCCTCCGTCAGGCCTTCGGGGAATCGGAGGAAGAATCGGAAGCGGAAAAGGCAAAGGAGGCGGGCAAGGCTGTGGCTGGTGCCGATCCATCCCCTAAAGGCTCCTTAGCTAGGGTAACTTCGACGGTGCAAGGTGAACTTTTGACTTTCGCCGATTCCATTTTCGATAAGGACTTAGGAATATTTTATGGTTCACTTCCGTCCTGGAATGAGATTCAGGACTTATTGCAGTATCCCACTCCTCCGAAGGGTTTGTATAATAGACGTGCCTTCTCACTTTTCTTTCTTTTTAACTTAACATGTTTCTTGAATTGTGCACCATTGTATGTTCGTAACACTTATCTTTTATTCCAGGGGCAGGCCAGGTGGTTAAAACGTTAGACGTTCGACACCGCCTTGAACAATTCAAGTTGATGAGAGCTTCTGATAAGCCGAAGCCTCTTACTGGTCGTCCTGGGGACGTGGTCAAATACCGTCCTCTTCTTGGGGTCATTGAGGAGAGCATTCAGAAAAAGAAGAGGAGTCGTTCCTTATTTGAGCCTTCCCCTGGTCCGCAGCTTCCCGTTCAGCCTCCTCGTGATACCACGGAGGAGAGCACGGAGTTTATCCCCCCTCCTCCTCCTTCTAAGAATCCCACTGTTATCCGTATAAGGCGTCCTGACGTGCCTCGTGACCCCTTTCCCGGTCATCCCGATTTAGATCCAAGCTCTCGGGATATTTCATTTGATGAGGCCACGGGTGAACACCTCCTTCCCCGCAACCCCATGGTACGGGTGTTAGACGAGGCTAAGTCCCTAGATCTTGATCTGCTTACCACTCGGGTAGTTACCATGGGAGACGAGGCCAAAGCTAATATCGATCGGGTGGCTGAAGAGACCAAGAAGTTAATGAAGTATCATGCTCAATTGGTCAAGGCCGGGGAGGAGATTGGGAGTGCTAATATTCGGTTGCAGCTGAAGGTTGCTGATCAGGTCGAACAGCTTGCCGGTCAAGCCGTTCAGATTTCTCAGCACGAGGAAGCCTCCAGGCGGCTGAAAGAGACCATGGAAAAGGCTAGTAGGGCGGAATTACGGAAGATGGAGGCCGCCTGTAAGGAGCGGATCGACATGGCCATTGCGACAGTGGATGAGGTTCGGAATGCGGATCTCGAGCAGGTAGAGGAGTTGTCTGGAAGGCTTGAGGCTACGGAGATGGCTCAAGTCAAGTTAAAGGAGAAGATGGAGGAGATGAGGAGATCTCTCCAGGCTGACTGCTAGAGATACCGATCAGAGAGGGATGTCGCTGTCGCCAAGTTGCAGGCTTCCGAGGCCCGGGTGAGGGAGTTCGAGGAGAATGATGGGATGATGGACGAGATGCTGCAGGACATGTACTTCCACACTTGGAAGGAGGGCAGCTTGTCTTGGATGGATGACTATCCCCGGGTCATGGCCAAGATATATCTTCGGGCTTTAGAGGAGGCCAGGGTCGATGCGGGTAAGGAAGGTGGAGCGGCTTTTAGTCTAGATGTGGTCACTGCTTAGTTCTCGAAAGAGGAGCAAGCGGCGGTGAAGGAGGGGATGCGGTTGCTTGCTGCGGAGGAAGCGGGTGTGCAACTGGAGGATGAGGATCAAGCGGCGGACGCTGGTGAGTTATTCTTCTCTTTTCCTTTTCTTTCTGGATTTCCATAACTTGATCGTTTACCGTTTGTTTAATGGATTCCTCTTCTGAATTGAACAGGTGGAACTTCCGATCAACATGCTGGGGGTTCCGGCCCTGCGGCCAAGTAGGCTTGGGAAGTTGGTGATGGAGTGTGGACGCAGCTGGTTACTTGTCCGGATTCGGCCGCTTTTTATTTCTTTTTACTGTTGTTTACGTTAGTCCAAAACATTGATGTGACTGTAATAATATTATTTGCAGAGAATAACTTGGTGTAATTTTATACTATAAGCTGATTTTGTTATGTTTAAACGTTGTTGTCATTTTGATGTGCTGCGTGAGAAGTATAACTATGTATATGCCTGTGATTTTAGTTGTGTTTGACGTTAAGCCTTTGCTTGAAATATAATTTCATGTTTTGCAATGTTAGTGTGACATATGAATAAGCTATAGTTATGTATTTATGTACAAGAGAAGAGAGTACCGCCCTTCATGTTTTATTTGCAGGCGGTAGCTTTGAGCTTCTTGTGTAACTGATCATGGATATATCTGAGTACCTTGCCACCCAGTACGCAGGCTTAGATTCTCATGAGTGAATGCTCCCTATTTGATTTCCTATACTTTAGAGTTTGTTATACAGGATAGGAGAAAAGTATTTAAATGAAATGAAAATATAGAAAAAGTAAAACTTCCAGTCACGGAAGGCCGTCGATGTGCTTAAGTTCGCGGCAAACGGGTTTTGTAGTCACTTTCCCTAGCTGTGGGTCTTGGAGACATTTGTCACCCATCTTACGCCTCCGCGGGGAGTTTTCTTTTTTACCACAGCCGCACTTAAGACACATCGGAGCCGAGATCGCGCACGGTAACTACCCGAACCATTATGGTCCGTAATCGTGGGTATTATTCGATTTACCGTGGCCGGCTAGCGTGGGTGCCGTTGGCCGTGAACTACCCCTGGCTGGCCACACCTTATGTTGGGGCTTAAAGTAGGTTCACAGTTGCCGGCGAGCCGAACGCCGTAATGAGCTGCCATCGGCTATAGTCGGCCTTTATGATGACTTATAATCGGCTCATTACAGTTGGCTTTGAGGGCAGGCGCGAGCAATGAGTTAACCCGCAGCAGAGGGATGCTGGAGCAAAAGAGTCTCATTGGCGAGTGCATAGAATCGTAGCGTACCTGTTAGGCCTTGTCCAGATGAGGCCGTGGTGCATCTTGAGTGGAGATGCCATAAGATTTTGTTCAACAGAAAAGGATAAAGCTTAACAAGCAGCCAAGATATAAAGGAACAAGTTAAAAAGAGACAAGATTTTTTAAAGTGGTTCGGCATGAAAATGCCTACGTCCACTGATTCTCTTTGTTAATTCACTTCATATGGGCAGTACAAGTTAAGAAAAGTATCGACGGAGGTGTCGGATGTTCCATGCCCTCTGGAACACCTCTCCGTCCACTGTTGACAAAATATAAGCTCCGTTGTGGAGATCATTATGAATTACATATGGTCCGTCCCAGATGGGGTCCAGTGCCCCGGGGCGCGGAAAGATTCGCCTAAGGACAAGATCTCCTTCTTGTAAGATGCGATGCTTGACTTTGGAGTTGTATAGTGCTGCCACTTTTTGTTTGTGAGCTGCTGCTTTGAGTGCTGCATCGTTTCTCCTTTCCTCAATCAGATCCAAAGACATGAGGAGGAGTTCTTCGTTTTCTTCTGGATTGTAGTGGATCCTACGGTGGGAAGGAACAATAGTCTCAACAGGGAGCATTGCCTCCGATCCGTATGCCAAAGAGAAAGGAGTATGTCCCGTTGATGTTCTGAAAGATGTGCGGTAGGCCCAAAGTGCCGTATGAAGTTCGTCCACCCAAGCGCCTTTTGACTTTTCAAGTTTCTTCTTGATTAGGGTTTTGAGAATTTTGTTGACAGCTTCGACTTGTCCGTTTGCCTGAGGATAAGCTACTGATGAGAAGCTTTTATGAATTCCATGCTCTTGGCACCAGTCGGCGAATTCTTCGCTGTCAAATTGGAGTCCGTTGTCTGATATGATCTTGAGTGGTACTCCGTACCTGCACAGAATATTTTTGATCAAGAAGTTGATAACTTTTGCTGAAGATATTTTATTTAGGGGTTCCGCTTCCACCCATTTGGTGAAATAATCGACTGCCACTATAGCATATTTGGCTCCGCCTCGGCCCGTTGGCAGTTCGCCAATTAAATCAATTCCCCATACAGCAAAGGGCCAAGGGCTGGTCATCTGAGTAATCTCATTTGTGGGTAGTCGAGGAATCTTGGCAAATTTCTGACATCTGTCGCATCTCTTGACGAAGTCTAAGGCATCTTTGTTTAGTGTGGGCCAGTAATATCCATATCGGAGTATCTTTTTCGCCAGAGTCTGCCCTCCAGTGTGATCTCCGCAACTTCCTTGATGGATGTTGAATAAGATTTCCTTGGCTTCCCTTCCAGCGACGCATCTGAATAAGGGGCTAGAGAAGCCACGCCGATAGAGGATGCCTTCTTTTATTGTGTAGTGGGGAGCTTTCCTCAAAATTCTCCTGACTTCATCACGTTTGTCTGGTAGTGTGCCGTCCTGCAAATATTTCCGGATAGGAGTCATCCAAGTTGCTTCTTCAATTGCAATTATCAAATTCACTTGTTCGTAACTTGGGGCTAGCTGCCTTGAGATGGCTAGTGCTCCGGAAATGGTGCTATTCTTCATACTAGCTTACTTTGCTAGTTCATCGGCCTCTTGGTTATCTTCTCGAGGAATGTGTTTGATTAGATAATGGTCCAATTGGTCGAGCAGCAGTTTGGTTTTCTTTAGATATGCTGTGAGTCGTTCTCCTCGTGTCTGGAAT
This sequence comes from Allium cepa, assembly GCA_030765085.1. NCBI lineage: Eukaryota > Viridiplantae > Streptophyta > Magnoliopsida > Asparagales > Amaryllidaceae > Allium > Allium cepa. Next base: position 990,795,546 of record CM060945.1, on the reverse strand, counting down.
TCTCCTAGTACTTGGTTTACGATAAGTTGAGAATCACTATGAAGACATAAAGAATTGACTCCAATTTCTAAGGCAAGCTCCAATCCCGCTATTACTGCCTCATACTCCGCATCGTTGTTAGTGGCCGCGAATTCCAACCTTAATGCATAGTACAGCTTTCTTCCCCTAGGGGTGATTATCACAATACCTGCCCCCGAGCCTTGTTCGTTTGATGCTCCATCTACAAAGAGGTTCCACTTGATGTTTTTTGCTATTTCAAACTGATCCTTGCCTTCGTTGGTAATGAATTCGGCAATGAAATCGGCCATGGCTTGCCCCTTGATAGCGATGCGAGGATGGTAGGTGACGTCATACTGACTTAGTTCAATGCACCATTTGAGGAGTCGTCCAGAAGTGTCGGGACGATGGAGCACCTGTCTTAGTGCTTGATCGGTTAGAACTCTGATGGAGTGAGATTGGAAGTAGTGTCGCAGTTTTCGTGACGCGATCAATAAACAATATGCCAATTTCTCAAGTTTAGGATATCTGGCTTCTGCCCCTGTAAATCTCTTACTTATAAAGTACACCGGGCGTTGTGTGCGGTCTTCTTCTCTTACCAGGGCAGCGCTTAGAGCATGAGATGATACAGCGAGGTATAGGTATAGCTCTTCGCCTTCGTTTGGAGTTGAGAGTACTGGTGGTTTCTGAAGGTGTTCGATCAGGTTAAGGAAGGCTTTGAAGCATTCATCGGTCCACTCGAACTTTCCTTTGTCTTTCTTGAGAGCTTCGAAGAAAGGGACGCACTTGTCAGTTGCTTTGGAAATGAATCTGCTTAGGGCGGCCACCTTTCCGTTTAGGCTCTGCATTTTTTTTCGAGTGGAAGGTATCCTTATTTCTTTTAGAGCCCGGATTTGTTCAGGGTTTGCTTCAATTCCTCTGGCATGGACGATGAATCCTAAGAATTTTCCCGATGACACTCCGAAGGAGAACTTTAGAGGATTCAGCTTCATTCCATATTGGCGAAGTACTTGAAACATCTCGCTCAGGTGGCTTACATGATCGTCGGCTCTTCTGGACTTTACCAACATGTCATCCACATATACTTCCATAGTTCATCCTATTAATTCCGCGAACATCTTGTTGACGAGGCGCGGATAGGTAGCTCCGGCATTTTTGAGTCCAAAAGGCATGACTTTGTAACAATATAATCCCCCGGTCAGTGATAAAGCTAGTGTGGTCTTGATCGGGAGCGTGCATGGGAATCTGGTTGTATCCGGAGTATGCATCCATAAAAGATAAAAGTTCGTGCCCGGCAGTGCCGTCCACAAGCTGATCGATTCGGGGGAGCGGGAGCAGTCTTTCGGGCAAGCGTCATTTAAGTTGGAGAAATCAATGCATGTTCGCCACTTCCCATTAGCTTTCTTTACTAGTACTGGGTTAGCGATCCATTCTGGGTAGATGGCTTCTCGTATGAAGTCATTAGCAAGTAGGTTCTTTACTTCCTCATCGAGGGCTGCTGATCGTTCTGCTCCCATGCTTCTCTTTTTCTACTTTATCGGTACCTTGGTGGGATCGACGTTCAGCATGTGGCATGCTATGTCTGGGGAGATTCCTGTCATATCGGCATGTCTCCATGCAAATACATCTAAGTTGTGGCGGAGAAAGTCAATGAGTTGATCCTTCAATTCTGTTTTTAGCTGAGATCCTATTTTTAATAGTCTACTTGAATCATGTTTGTCTACAGATACGAATTCCATGGCCTCCGCAGGCTCAGCGGTAGCCTCCTCCTCCTTATCCCTGGGGTCTAGTTCATTGAAAGGATCGCTGGTGTACCGAAGAGGAGGGGCTTTCTTTAGTTGCTATGCTTCCAAGCTTTTCATGCAGAGAGCAGTCTCTGCATCTTTCCCTTTATTCTTTCTACGGTTATTGCGAAGTTCAGTTACATAGCAATCTCGAGCGGCGTCTTGATCTCCTTCAACTTCTCCTATTCCGTTATCTGTTGGGAATTTCATCTTTAGGCACCACGGGGCTAGGACAATTTGGAAGTCAGACAAGGCTGGTCTTCCCAAGAAGGCGTTGTAGGCCGAGCGGTTTTCTATTAGTACGAACGTTTGTTTTCGCACAACGGAGCGGGGATGACTTCCTATTTCGACGAAGAGGTCAAGTTGCCCGAGGGGTATTTTCGCATCTCCAGTGAAACCGTGCAGGGGTTTGTTGCAGGGGGACACATCCTTCATTGACAGCTTCATTTTGTCGAAAGCATGCTTGAATAGGATATTTACGGAGCTTCCCGTGTCTATTAGAATTCGAAAAACTTTAGCTGGACCGAACCAGGCAGAGATGACCATGGGATCCATATGCCGATACTGTCTTCCTTCTAAATCACGCCTACTGAATACGATGTCGTCACTCTCTTTCCGTTTCGGGTGGTGTTCTTCCATAATGAAGTTAACATAGCCTTCAGCATTTCTAAGTGACTTGCCGTATCTTTCCATCTCCGCCCAGCTTCTGTCGGCGATGTGTGGTCCTCCCGAGATGGTATGGACCACTATCTTCTCTTGGCTAGAGCCACTGGTGTTGCGATTCCCTCCGCCTACTTCTGGGACGGGTCGCTTTGGGTTCTCATTGGCAGGAGTTGGAGTCCTGTTCTGACCTTTCACATAGCGTTCCAGCCTTCTTCTTCTGATGTGTTCTTCGATCAAGTCCCGGAGATGGTGGCATTCATTGGTGTCATGTCCGTGGGATTCGTGGAAGCGGCAGAACTTTCCAGACTTGAGTGCGTTATCAGATTCTTTCTTGTGCGGGGGCCGCTTGTATCCGAGTTCGCCCTGAGTGGCTAGAAAGATGTTTTCGATTGTTTCATTCAAAGGAGTGTAGGAGTCAAATCTCGGTCCTGGTCGATATTGGCGTTTTTCAACCTTCCTGCCCCCAGCATTGTCTCTAGATTCATTTCTTCGAGTGTCCTTGGCTGCAGCGGGAACCTTGCCCGAAGTTGTCTTACCTTGTTGCCCTGACTGCCTCTCAGTGGCGGCGTCTTCAAGTCTCATATACTTTCCAGCTTCATGGAAGAAATCAGGTAAAGTAGCTGGTTTTTCCTTAGTTAGTCTTCTAGCGAACTTGGTATCTGGGTGTACACCACTATAGAGGGCCATTAGGGTGAGCTTCTCATCGGCATTTTGGACTGCGGCCGCTGCGGCGTTGAACCGGGTTAGATATTGTTGCAGTGTCTCTTCGGATTTCTGTTTGACATTGGATAGAGAATAAGCATCCTTGAGTTGTTCTACATGGATGCGGAACTGGCTAATGAACCTTTCTTTCAACATCTCCCATGAGCTGATAGATCCTTGGGGTAGATGGCAGAACCAGGAGGTAGCTAGATCTGCTAGGAATAGCGGAAAGTATTTACACAGCACCCCTTCTGTTGCTCCGTTCATGAGCATATGCTGGGTGTATCTTTGTAAGTGTACGATGGGGTCGGAAGTTCCCTTGTAAGGTTCCATGGTTGGCATTTTCCATTCCCGGGGGTGATGGCAGTTTCGATATTGCGGGTGAAGGGGCTGGTGACCCTAGCGCCTATTCCTCGGTCCCTTTGCTCCCGTTGGATGCATTCTCTGAATGGTCGTGCCATTCTTTCATCAGAATTTGGAGCGGATAGAAATGAACTTGGTTCTTCCCTGCGGGATCGATCTCGTCCAGATGACCTGTAGGGATGGTATAGTCTATCACTTCTGACGTTATCCAGTGGTTGCCTCTGGCTGCTCGGATGCATGCTAGGACCAGCTACAGTTGCCCCCTGCCTTGATCTTCCCCTGCGGGGTTCTGTTTCGAGCATTTCCATGGGGTCAACTTCGGGCTGGGTTCTAGCTCGGCTCCGTTCAGCGGGGTTTCTATGATTAGGTGGCATGACTGGTTCAGCTACATCCGACCCTCGCCTGGCGCCTCCCCCACCGGGTTCGGTTCCAAGCGCTTCATCGAGTCGGAGTTTGGGCTGAGTCCGGGCGCGGCCCCTATCATTGTTGTTCCTGTTGATGGCTTCCTCGAAGAGGGAAGACCTTTGCTGTCTCCGAGATCCTCCAGATTGAGATTCATCCCATGATTCAGTGTTGCGGTTGGATTCTTCGACATCTCTCAAGCGTGACATGAGTTGGTTCACCAAAGCTTCTTGTTGGGATGCGAAGCGGTTAGTCACTTCCACCACAACTCTGTCTAGGTCTGCTCTAGTGATTACTGCCGGTTGTTCCGCAGCAGGGGCTGTTGGAATTGCCTGATCTACATGTGGCACTGCTGCTGTAGTGGGATGGTTCTCTTGATCTAGATCCACTGGATTTGGAGCGCTGCTAGTTGCAGCGTTCTTTCCCTTGTTGGCGTCTTTTATTGGCCTGGAAGTCATGTTTCCTAGGCAATGAAGGGTGCTATTGGGAAAGAAGGTTGAATGAGGGAAGCTGAAGCTTCGAGTTCGAAGTTCTTAGTGAAAGCACCAAAAATGTTTGCGCGAAAAGTGGGCAAACACCTCCAAGTCGTGAGATTTAATTAGTTTTATGTGATTCTTAATGATTTAGATGAGTTATGTAAATATGAAAAAAGCAGGGGCTGAAATGTAAAAGACACACAGATTTATAGTGGTTCGGCCAGAACGTGCCTACGTCCACTTTATATGTTATTATCTTCTTTCTTTCAGATTACAAGTACAATGCTTTGTGTATAAGTATATGAAAGTAGTTTGAAAGTTCCTTCCGTGCTTGAGCTCTCAAACTTGTCTGCCATTGTTGTACCCCTGCCCCTCTATTTATAGAGTGAGGTAGGGGGCAGGGGTCTTGGATGTATATAGCTGCTGGTGGGCCCGGGCTGAAGCAATCTGGACTGGCAATTATCTGGTTTGGCGAGGCTTCATTCGGCCTTGAAAGTGTGGTGTTGGACCGGTAGGACTTTGGTCCGGTACCAGCCTGGTCCGGTACCAGCCTGGTCCGGTGGTAGGAGTGTTGTGATGGACCGGTGTGGCTGGTCCGGTGGTAGGGTTTTGATGATGGATCGGTGGAGCTTTGGATCGGTCGTAGAGGAGAGGGTTGGTTTGGTATGTGTTTGGACCGGTATGCCGAATGGAGTTTGTGGAATGTTGGTTCGGTGGCCGAATGGGGATGACCGAATGTTGGTTCGTGGCCGAATGGGAACCTATGGCCGAATGTCCTTATGCCGAATGAGCTTGTACATTGAGAATGCCGGATGGACTTCTACGCTTGTATTGAGCCTTGTGTTTGTTGAACGAAGTGGAGGTTGCGAGCCCGGGTGAAACTGTGATTTCTTGGTCTCGAGATCTTCTGGGTGAGAATTCGCCCAACAGTACGCGACCTAACGGAACAAAGGCCGAGCAACCTATGACGAAAGGTCGAGCAACGACCTAAAGTGCAAGCGCGACTTAATGGGTTAAAGATCATGCGACCTAACGGGTTAAAGGTCATGCGACCTAACGGGTTAAAGGTCATGCGACTTATGGTGCCATGCGACGTAAAAGTGCCATGCGACCTAAAAAGGGAACGACCCAACGAGATAAAGGCCGAATGAGATGACACAAGGAGCGACCTAAAAATGATAAGGCCGAGCGAGTTAAGGGGATTGCGCGACCTACGGCCTTGCGACCTACGACCTAACGACTTAAAGGCTTAAACCATGCGAACGACTCAAGGTCATACGACCTAAAGAGGAACGACCTAAGGTCACGCAACCTAACGGTGCCGTTGCTACCTACGACCTTGGGGAAATGACCTAATTCCGAGGCGTCATTTCGAGGAAGTGCGACCTAACTGCAGTTTTTCACCAAAAACACTAAAAATTGGAGTTTTTCGCCAATCCAATCCAAACCAAATGCAAATGCACAAGCTAAAGTGATGGGAGTTCATCCCCAACAGTCCAAAATAGTTATACACAAGAATGTGAGATAAAAATCTCACCTTTGCACCAAAAATCAATGAAAATGAAGACCAAAGCAAAGCAAGAATCAATCCACTTTATCTCAACACAAGAAGCTTGAATCCAATGTCTTCACTTTGATTTTGGAGTTGGATATTGAATTTGCTAATGAACTTGGGCTTGGAATTTTTATTTCCCTTTCCACTCACCATTAATGCTAAAACTAGAGTTAGGTAGGAATTATGAAGAGTGAGGAGAAGGAGAGAAGTGGGTTTGAGTTATAATGGCTAATCTAACTCAAAGTCCAAAGCGGGGAAAGTAAGTGAAATTCCACTAACTCCAAACCTATCAATGTTTATACTTAAAAAAGTTGTAAACGGCATTTCGAACTCAATGGAAGTGGTCTCGAGTCCTAATTTGACCGTTTGCAAAAAATAGCTTTTCGGACCAATATCTGATTAACGACAAAATATTTAAATAAAATATTTAAATATAAAATCGATAAATATGCGGGTTGTTACAGACTCCCCTCCTTAAAGAAATTGCGTCCTCGCAATATATAAGATGGAAATAAAAAGTAACAACCATAAAAGCATATTAACACAAAAGAAATTTGAAATAGGAAGTTCACCTCAAAGAGCAGGAGTAAGCAAGTCCGGATGTGTTCGCTCGATGAATTCTCTGGATTCCCAAGAGCAATCCTTAGGATTTGAGGACCATTGAACCTTCACAAGTGGAACATCTTTATTTCGAAGTCGTTTGACCTCCGAAGCAATAATTCGAATAGGATGCTGCTCATAAGTTAAATTCGACGAAACTTCAATTTCTTCCACAACACCAGGCTCAAGAATAGAATCGGAATCTCGTAGGCATTTCCGTAATTGAGAAACATGAAACACGTCATGCATAGCAGAAAATTGCGCCGGTAATGTAAGGCGATAAGCTATAGAACCAATACGTTCAGTGATAGGAAATGGCCCAATATATCGGGTGCTAACTTTCTCGATCGACTGAAACGTACAACACCTTCCATAGGTGAAACAAGAATAAAAACAGAATCTCCCACAGAAAATTCTAACTTCCTTCTTCGATTATCGGCATAGGATTTTTGTCTACTCTGGGCTTCTTTTATCCTATGTCGAATAAGTTCAATCTTCTCTGTGGAATGTCGAATAAAGCTGGACCTAAAACCAGCTTCTCGCCGGCTTCAAGCCAACAAGAAGGAGATCGGCATGGCCTTCCATAGAGTGCCTCGAAAGGTGCCATACCAATACTAGATTGGAAGCTATTATTATAGGAAAATTCAACAAGTGAAATATGATCTTCCCAACTTCCACCAAAATCGAGCACACAAGCATGAAGAAGATCTTCAAGAGTTTGATTCACACGCTCGGTTTGTCTATCGGACTGGGGGTGATAAGCAGTGCTAAAATTAAGCTTCATTCCTAAAGCATTTTGAAGACTCTTCCAAAATCCACTAGTAAACAATGGATCTCGATCGTTAACAATAGAAGTAGGAACTCCATGCAATTAACAATTTCTTTGATAAAGAGTTTGGCCAAAAGAGGAACGGTTCGGTTAGATCGAACGGGAATAGAATGGGCGGATTTAGTAAGTCTATCAACGATCACCCATAAGCTATCATGACCCGAACAAGAACGGGGAAGGACATCTATAAAATCCATGGAAATTTGGTCCCACTTCCAAATTGGAATTTCTAAAGATTGCAATAACCCACCAGGCCTTTGATGTTCGGCCTTGACAAGGTTGCAAGTCATGCAACACTTAACAAAGTTAGCAATATCATATTTCATTCCCTCTCAATAATAAAGTCGCTTCATATCGGCATACATTTTACTACTACTGGGATGAATGGTGAATTTAGAACGATGGGAATCTTCTAAAATATCTTTACGAAGATCACCAATATTTGGTACGATAAGTCTACCAAATTTTCGAATGCCGCCACGAGAATCAATATCAAAGTCTTTCAAACCTTCAATATCAATTTTATCCTTAACATTTTGGCCAAGAAGAGCCAATTCATGATCTAGCCCTTGAGCTTCAAGAATGCGGTCTAAAAGAGAAGGATGAGCCTCAAGGCTACATAAAACAAGTGATGAGGATATATCGGATACGCGCTCTCAAATCTCACAAGTGGATATAATCTCGAGATCGTTCCATTCGGATATCGTCATAGAAACAACTGCTTGTTGTTTACGGCATCGGCGACACGATTACCCTTACCAGGGGTATAAAGAATATCAAGATCATAAGGTGCCAGGAACTCAAGCCACACTGTTGACGCAAATTAAGTTCCTTTTGAGAAAATAAATATTTCAAAGACTTATGATCTGTGTAAAGAATAAATTTCTCTCCCAATAGATAATGACGCCAAATTCGAAGGGCGAAAACAATAGCCGCGAGTTCTAAATCATGTGTGGCATAACTAGTCTCGGCCGGCTTCAATTGCCTAGAAGCATAAGCAATAACACGTTCCTTTTGCATAAGAACGACACCCAAACCAACGTGACTAGCATCAGTATAAACAACAAAATCTTGATTCCCCTTGGGAATAACAAGAATAGGCGCATCGGAAAGGAGTTCTTTCAATTTCTGAAAAGAGGCTTCACATTTGTCTGACCAAATATATTTAACTCCCTTCTTAGTCAAGCCAGTAAAAGGAAAGGCAATCTTAGAAAAGTCTTTAATGAAACGACGTTAACAACCCGCCAATCCGAGAAAACTACGAATCTCTGTCACACTCTCCGGTCTCTTCCAATCTTGAATCGCTTCAATCTTTGAAGGATCTATGGAAATTCCGGATTCAGAAATAATATGACCGAGAAACTTCACACGAGATTGCCAAAAGTGGCATTTAGAAAATTTCGCCTTTAATTGATTACTCCTAAGAGTTTCCAATACATTCCGAACATGCTTGTCATGCTCCTCCTCGGTTTTAGAATACAAAAGGATATCATCAATGAAGATGAGAACAAACCGATCGAGGAAAGCCTTGAAAACTCGATTCATGAGGTCAACGAAGTAAGTCGGAGCATTCGCTAAACCAAATGGCATAACAAGCCATTCATAAGATCCATAACGAGTACTGAACGATGTCAAAGGAATACTATCCTCAGCAATACGAAGCTGATGAAAACCGGTATCCAAGTCCAACTATGAAAAGACCCTAGCTCCGCTAAGCTGATCGAACAGATCGTCAATCCGAGGTAAAGGATATTTATTTTTAATAATCAGATTGTTAAGCTTGCGATAGTCAACGCAAAGCCTAAGCGTACCGTCGGATTTCTTCACGAAAATAGCTGAAGCTCCCCAAGGCGAGGAGCTAGAGCGAATAAATTGCTTTGTCTCCAATTCAGATAATTGTTTGCGCATATCCTCATTTTCCTTATTAGACATGAGATAAGGATGACGAGTAATAGGTTGAGCTTCAGGGGTAAGATTAATTCTGAACTCAATTGCTCGTTTAGGTGGTAAACCTAAACGGGCTCAAATATGTCGGAAAATTCACAAACGACGTGAATTCGAGAAATGCCATCTTCCACATCATCATCATCATTATCATGAGGATTTAAAGAATATAAAGATGTAGTCAACGCAGAATCCGAATCTTTAAGAATAATAGAAATATGATTTACAGATTGCGGATGTCGGAGATAAATAGTCCGCTCAGGACATAGGACATGAGCTTCATAACGATTAAGCCAATCCATTCCCAAAATCATTCCAAAGCCTAGGTAATGCATAACATGCAAATCGGCTAGGAATGGAAAATCACATAAAATAATCTCCACATTTTTACAAAGCAAACTAAGAGCTGCAGATCTATCAACATGATTCGCAATTCTCAAGGAAGTCATTAAAGCATCAACATTTAAAGAGAAAGTGTCGACAAGTTCCTTTGATATAAAAGAATGGGATGCACCCGTATCAAAGAGAACTCTAATAGGTTGATCATGAAATAAAATAATACCATCAAGAGTGGAATGAGAAATACCTTGGCCACGGGATGTGTTGCCAGGGGCTTGAGCCACATTCAACTTTCCTTCCTTCTTGCCTTCACGTTTGAGGCATTGATGTATGTAATGATCCGGGATCTTACAATAGCGACAAGATTTGGGCTTAGAGCACTTATTCGCAAAATGATCCCCAGGTCCACAGTTGAAGCATCTCGCACCACTAGGAGAAGGAGACTTTGCCACAAGGGTTGCATGCTTACCCTTTTTGTTGGGATAAGGGCCTTTGAATTTACTGGGCCTCTTTTTGTTGTTGAAGTTGGGTTTGGAAGCTACTACTTCAACATCACTTTCTTTATCAGCCTCTTCCAAACGAAGAGCGATATCTATAAGTTGGTCGAAAGGAACTTCTAATTTTAGAAGTAATGGCTTCTTGAGATTCTTATTTAAGCCATAAACGAACCTATGGTTCTTCTTCAGTGGAGTATTTATATATTTGACCCCATATTTGGAAAGGGATTCGAATGATGCAACGTAGTCCGCCACAGAAGACTGACCTTGAACAAGGTCGATAAATCTCCGAGCCAAAGTTACTTTCTCTGCTTCTGGTACAAATTTTAACTCGAAGCGTGTTCGGAATTGCTCCCAGGTAAGATCCGCTTCGTTGACTTCAGAAATAAGAAGTTCGTACCAGTCCAATGCTCTCTCTTGGAGCATACTGGAAGCCACATGAACACGGTGAAGATCGACGAGATTCATGCGAATGAAGATTCAACCGCAGGTCCTCAACCAAGCTTGGACCTCGATGATAGTTTCAGAACCTTTAAATTGCTTCCCACCCAGGTTGGTATAATCATTGCACAAACGTGCAAACCCATATTTAGGGTGAGTAGGTTTCGAATTAGAACCAGCTGCTTAAGTATTCGTGACAAGGTAAAGAAGTCGCTGGGTAGTCATAAAAACTCCATCTTGGGGTGAAGCACTAGATGGTCCAGCTCTGGGACGACCAGGTCTAACCATTTCTCTTCCTTAAGAAAGAAAGAAGAGAAAGAAGAAGATTATTCACTAATGAATATCAAGCAATCTTGCTAGATAAAACAAGGAATCATAAAGGATATAAGATGAATCGGTACGACGACTTGAATTAATCCTAAGACATAACTCCTAAGGCGGACTTAGGACGATGATCCTTGTTAAGTTATTCTACATTGTTCCGAAGTTTGGCTTTGATACCAAGCCGTGACGCCCCAACTCTATACCCACGCTAGCCAAGAACACTACGGTGTAGTGCTGTCAACTAGCACAGAGAATAAGGATGTTGAGGAGCGACCATCCATGTGATTTCTTATCACACGGTGGCTATAAATAATCTTTGGAAACAAACATAGAAATAAGCATAACACAAATCAGTCACAGACATCCATATCACAAAGGCGGAAGAAGATATGAATATATAACTAACACATGAAAGTGTACATCAGAGTAGTGGTCAAAAAGATCCACAATAATACAAAAGAATAGCAACACGTGCTATACAAAAGAATACAACTATGAGTCTATATCTCAAGTGTATCAACAAAAACTGCTAATCTAAATAGTTAGCCAAAAGTCAGAGTAGCAAATCCCGGGAAGAAGTCAAGCAGAAGCACCTGTAACATCTCGGCCTGACCCGAGTATTATTTAAGAAAATAATAAACGGATCAGTCTAGCTATAAATATCAGATGACATGGTATAAAATAAAAGATATGGCATAAACATAAAATATCCATACTGACATACTACTATAAGTATGCAAATGATGATCAACAGAAGATCAATCAATAAGAGATAAATCGATATCACAAGAATCTTCTCAAAGATCCAAAGAGGGCATCATACCCTAAACTTGTACTCATAACAAGTCAATGACATAAATTCCAGAAATCAACACAAGAAATCCAGAAATCACAGAAAAAGGGAAAGAGGCCTATAACATGACGATCCGAAGACCGTGGGGAGCTACCCCATATGGGTGAGACGGAATCACCCAGATGAGGTCTAGGCTAACCAAAAGCAAAAAGGTATGTGTGAGTGGAATCACACAAATGGTGTCTAGCCTGACCTCGCAACAAAAAGGTATGTGTGAGTGGAATCACACAAATGGTGTCTAGACTAACATTGCGGACGAAGAGATATGTGTGAGTCGAAATCACACCCATGAGGTCTAGTCTAACCTTGCAAACAAAGAGACATCGCACAATTGCTAGTCTAAATCATAAAATGATCGTCATGATCAACGAGAAGTGTCAATTACACTAAGCTAGTAAATATAAAAGTTTATCTTCTGTCCCATAACCACTTACTTAACTTAAATATTTACGAACAAATTGTAAATCTTCACTAGAAAATTGCCACAAGAGGTTCACTCGAACAAGTCCATTAACCGATGAAGTGAACGCAAGCGTTTCATACCACTTGTTTTACTAAGCCGTTTAATTAGATTTCTCATCCGAGTGAGGTAAAGGTTTGTATATACTAGTAGATTGGAAAACGGTTTAAGAAAAGAGCTTTGTTATTGAAAATAGAGTTGAAATCATTTTGTTGAAAGAGTTTTGATATTAACTACTAGTATTGAAACATTCATATTTCTAAAGTTGTTATCCCGCCTTCTTAGCAAGGCCGTGATACCATAAAATCGACCGAGAAGCCAAAGGTAGTTTGTCTCGAAGAATAGTCAACTTAGCATCTCAACAAAGCAAGTTCTGTTGAATATTTTTTAGATAAGATCCCCTACGGAGGGGGGGTCCAGGGGTGGCAACCCCCCAAGTTGGGGGTGCGGGGCAGCGCCCCGTCCAAAACGGTACGACCTAGTGAAGACCTAAGGGAGGATAGGATCTAGCGACTTAAGGAGCTTACGACCTATCATTAGCACAGTCGAGCGACCTAAATAGAACGGCCTATGGTTGTAAGGGGCCGAGCAACCTGCGAGTTTAAGGGGCCGAGCGACCTTGAGGTGTTCGCGACCTAGAGGTCGAGCGACTTAAGGGGGTACGCGATCTAGTGGTCGAGCGACTTAAGGGGGTACGCGACCTAGTGGTCGAGAGACTTAAGGGGGTACGCGACCTAATGGAACAAAGGCCGAGCAACCTATGAGGAAAGGCCGAGCAACGACCTAAAGTGCAAGCGCGACTTAATGGGTTAAAGATCATGCGACCTAACGGGTTAAAGGTCATGCGACTTATGGTGCCACGCGACTTAAAGTGCCACGCGACCTAAAAGGGGAACGACCCAACGAGATAAAGGTCGAACGAGATGACACAAGGAATGACCTAGCAAGACTTGCGACCTAAAAATGATAAGGCCGAGCGAGTTAAGGGGATTGCGCGACCTACGGCCTTGCGACCTACGACCTAACGACTTAAAGGCTTAAACCATGCGAACGACTCAAGGTCATACGACCTAAAGAGGAACGACCTAAGGTCACACGACCTAACGGTGCCGATGCGACCTAGGACCTTGGGGAAACGACCTAATTCCGAGGCGTCATTTCGAGGCAGTGCGACCTAACTGCAGTTTTCACCAAAAACACTAAAAATTGGAGTTTTTCGCCAATCCAATCCAAACCAAATGCAAATGCACATGCTAAAGTGGTGGGAATTCATTCCCAACAGTCCAAAATAGTTATACACAAGAATGTGAGATAAAAATCTCACCTTTGCACCAAAAATCAATGAAAATGAAGACCAAAACAAAGCAAGAATCAATCCACTTTAATCTCAACACAAGAAGCTTGAATCCAATGTCTTCACTTTGATTTTGGAGTTGGATGTTGAATTTGCTAATGAACTTGGGCTTGGAATTTTTATTTCCCTTTCCACTCACCATTAATGCTAAAACTAGAGTTAGGTAGGAATTATGAAGAGTGAGGAGAAGGAGAGAAGTGGGTTTGAGTTATAATGGCTAATCTAACCCAAAGTCCAAAGCGGGAAAAGTAAGTGAAATTCCACTAACTCCAAACCTATCAATGTTTATATTTAAAAAAGTTGTAAACGGCATTTCGAACTCAATGGAAGTGGTCTCGAGTCCTAATTTGACCGTTTGCAAAAAAATAGCTTTTTGGACCAATATCCGATTAACGACAAAATATTTAAATAAAATATTTAAATATAAAATCGATAAATATGCGGGTTGTTACATACTTAATGTAATTAAAATTAATCAAGGAGGATTAATTAAGATGAATGATTTTTGGATGATAAATTAATTGGTTTGTAAATAATTAATAAGTAGGATTTAAAAGTAATTAAAGTAATTAATTTAATTAAATTGAGTTAAGTTAAATTAATTAAAGATGGTATGGTTGATTCATCTTGCTTATGAATAATTGAATGATAATGTGTGCCTTATATTAGATGATATCTATGGCAAGTGACGTGTGATGGTACGTGACAAAATATGTTGGGATCAACAGTGACATTCTGTATTTAAAGTTGTATTGTTTTTCATTTTAAATAACTCGGTTAAGATGACATGGGATTCGAAGAGACCGGATGTAACGATCCAGAATTTCTATCAATTAAAATTTGGATATTTAATTGGTTTTAAATATTAATAAGTGAAATTAAACAGTCGAATAAATTATATTTCGAATAATTGGATTTAATTGGATAATTAAATCGATAATTTAATATGTGAAATTACAGAAATAATTGGAAATTGGGTTAAATATAATTGAAAATGATTTGTAAAATTTTATTATATCATATTGAAGTTAGAATGATGTTATAGAACTTTTAAAATCGAATTAAAAGTTAATTTGTGAAAATTAAATATTTTAATATTTAATCGACGAGTTAAAATAGCCATTTTTCAAACAGTCTTGGATTTCGACAAAACAAGTTTCATCGGATCCGTAATATTATATTATTGTATGGTTTCAAATTTCGTGTCAATCGGATTTACCGTTTGTCCGGGGCAAGCCAAAACGCATAGAAATTGGTTTAAATCGATTTAATTTAAAATCGATCGTTTATTGCCTTAACTTGCACAGATGATCGAATTAGCCTCTGAAACACGTTCCATTATGTTCGGAACGTGGGATAAACCTTAGAAACGCCAACCGGCACGCTTCGTTTGGAGTTCGAAATTTTTTGAGTGAATAGCGTTTTGAGAAATTTTCTATATAAGGACTTCTCTACTTCACTTTTGCAAAAATATTAACTGGGATTTCAACTCTAATCCCTAGCCGCCAGCAAAAATGTTCAATGGCCGAAAGTTGCCGTCCTTCTCCCTTCTTTTTCTTCAAATCCACAAATCGAAACGAGAAACCTTCAACTGCGAACTTGAAGAGCATCACGAGTTCCATGAATCCAACGGTTTATAATCGTTTAAAACGAAGTGGATCATCGGCAATTTAGGTTGGAAGTGAGGCCGTTCGATCACGTTTTCTGAGCCGAGGGCATGATCGAGTTCAACGTGGATTTGGGAGTAGGGACGGTGGAGCGTGAGCTTCGTGATGAAGGTGTCAGATCGTGTTCAAAATCGAAGTGGTGATCATGAAAATCCAAAGTAAAACGGCGGCCGTGGGTAGGTTGCTCGTTCGAAAAACTGGGGAAAAAATGCGCGAGAGGGTGGGGGGAGAAGAACAACGTGGTCGGCTACGATCTAATGAAGACATCAACAGTCTGGATTGAAGTGGGTTTAAAATTATAAAAATAGAGTTGTAAATAATTGTATATTAAATTGTGTAAATTTTAAAAATTGATAACTCTTTCATACGAGGTCGAAAACACACAAAACAAATTGCTTTGGAATCGTATGGACGAACCTTACACGATGGAGCTGGATTGGGATTGATTGGAGCTAGTGAAATTTTTGGGTAAAATTAAACGCGCGTTTAATTTTATTCGAAATAACACTGCGACTGTATTGGAAGCAAGGTGAGAACTTCTCACTCAATCAAATAGTTTCGATTTAAATTTTAAATAGTTAGATTTAAAATTGTTGATTGTATGCCTGGATGATAAATTATTATCTGTTGATGATTGAAACAGACATTATACGCCGTATATTAAGAGGATGTTATTTATTAAAAACATATACCACAATAATTCCAACTTGTATGGAATTGGTATTATATATGTACTTGGAGTTGATTTTCCTGCATTATATAGCGGATGAGACCCTATTGCGCTGCATAATAGCGGATAATATTTTATAAACCCCATATATCGCGATATTCCGTATTGGAACGGAATTGTATTGTGCTAATGTCTGTGGATGCAGGGAAACAGGTTGGAGGGATCCAACTGGATTCCTCACCAGTATTTATTTGATTACAGATATTGTGATGTTTGTTGATTACCATATCGATATATTATATTTGGATGTCGTGATTGACTATTTGGTGTGTTGCATCATTGGGCCAATTTGGAATTTTAAAAGGATTTTAAAGTGATGATTTTCAAATTGAAAAGGTAATTTTTTGAAAATATATGTTTTATTAAATTTTGGAATTTATTTATTTTGAATAAATTAACGTTATAAATTTAATGTTACAAAAATTATGATTTTTGTAAAATATAACCGAAATGTGATTTTTGAAATAAATAGTCGATTAATTTATTTAATGGTTTAAATTGGGATTTTTGAATTTTTATAAACGATGTGTATAAAAGAATTATAAAATTAATATTTATAAATTAAAAATATTGGAATTATAAAATGAGTTTTTATAAGTGTTAAAATTAAGTATAAATGGAGTTTATAAGTGAATAAGATTCAAAATTATGGAGTTTTCAAAATAAATGATTTTGTAAAATAAATGAATTATAAGTTATTAACTTATAATTTGGCTTTTGGGTATATAATTGTGTTGTAAGTGGAATTGGTTAATAAAGGGATTTTTATATATATAGTAGTTTTTATAAAAATAAATACAGAATTTATAAACATTGTTTTATAAATCCGAAATCAATCAAATTTGATGAACTTAATATAGAAGGTTATTAAAGGAGATATATTCGCGATTTTGGGATAGCGAATTAACCTTAATATAATATGTGTGATAATAAGATTTGATTGGGAATCATATCCACGATTTTGGATAGTGGATAAATTCTTGAAATAAAATGTGTAGAGAACATTGAAATTGGGTAAATAAAGTATATTCACGATTTTGGACGGTGAATATATTATTAAAGAAAATGGACATGTTTTTGGGGAAATGATATTATAAAATGAAGTTAATTGTTTTAAAGATGTTTTAAAATGGATTAACTATCGAAACCATAGATTTCAACATTTATTGTTGAAATAGACGTTTTCGAGAAATAGAAGGCAATGGTGGACTATAACACTGTTGTTATAGTAAATAATTTCCGAAAGGAAAAGTTTTATATAGTATTGGGATTTATATATCTATCTAAAATTTCGAATCCCTATACTAGTGATTTTGGGTCGTCGTAACGATGTTTTACGCAACATTCATTTTGACCCAAATAAATGTGTTTGAAAGAACGTTTTTTTAAAGAATGAAATATATACCTAATTTTGATTTAAGTATATTGAATATTTTCCAAGTGTTGAAAATAAATGGATTTGTGAATTACTTATTATTAAATAAGTATGGAAATGTTTTTCCAATATGAAGTGAATGTTCTAAGATTTTATCTTTTAGAGATAAATTGAAAATGAATATTAGAAATCGATTTGAAAATCGTATATTCATATATATTTTGGAAGTGTAAATTCACTATGGAATTTATATAAGAAAGGGAATTTTTTTTTAAAAATAAACGTTGATTTATCTTTGCAGTGCAGAAATAAATTTACGGATTTGGAACGTAAATATAAAGTAAATCGGTAAGGATTTATTTAATTGGTTTAAATGAACCATTTTGAATGAAAATGAACAAAGATTTGTGAATATATCCCGTATAGGGAAACGATTTGAATTTTTTTTTCAAAAGTGGTAAAGGTGAAAAGTGATTTGAAAAATTTGTTTTCAAATGGTTGAAGTGTGGAAAATATATATCTTGTAAAGATATTTTTGGAAGAGAAATAATTTGGAAAATTATTTGGAATCTGGTGATGTTGTGCATACATATTGATAGTTAAATAACCGACTATCAATATTTAACTTTAAATAGGTATTTGTTGTGATTTGCTTGAATTTGAATGCCACACGTATTTTTAAAATAAGCGCTCACTATTCGGGTTAGCCGGGAAAGAACCTTTGGGTCATATAACCCATTCCGAATATGTGATACGTCGTAATGGATAGCATTGATGACCGGTGTTGAAGACCAGATATTTATGAAAATGAAAGGATTACCTTCGAATGTTTCTGCATCGGCTGATCCCCGATATAGAAATTTATTACCCTTTGTGATGGGAAGTCCGGTTGTGATTAGTGAATATCCGGATTGCAAGGACTTCTTTGTAAGTGCCTTCGGTTCTGTTCGATCCCGGAACGGACTTGTATGGATGTGTGTTTGATGTTAAAATTTGAGATGTAAAGCTGGTTTCTATCAAATATATTACCGTTGGTGGCGGAGAATTTATTCTCTTAGATTAACACCCTTAGAGGTTATGTAGTAGATGGTTACTAGTGATACATTCCCAAATTGGTAATGTGGCATACGAAGTGCTGTTGAGCATTTGATGATCAAAGCACAGCTTTTGTATAAAGCATAGCTTTTGTATAAAGCATAGCTTTGTGGACGAGACTTCGTCGGACCTCACACCCCGAAAATGGTCAAAATAGGAAGGATACAGCAAGGTTATTAGGGGGTAGCGCCCGTTTAGTGTATGTCATTCCTTCTGGATAGAGGTGATATCATGGTATGGAGCCCAGATACTTAACCTATGTTGTTGCTGCAAATTTATTACTTTGTGGTTGTTGGAATCGAGGATCCTCGGATATAGATCGGTTACGATCGGGGAATGACATATTCGAGTCAGTAGTTACCTAGTTTGAAGGGTAACCCGGCCTTGTGTTGGGAGAGATCTAACCGTAACTTTAGGTTCTCGGGTCGTCTTTCCAGAGGCGTACCCATGTGGCAATGGGAAGTTCCTTAGCCTGACCATTTGTTGGAAATCCAAAGAAACAATATGATCTTGTACGGTTTTAGTTGTAGAACCTATCATTCACTTATGGTGGTCACCACTGTTTGGATGGTAGTTATAGTAGGCATAAGTGCGAAATGCCTATACTGGCTAAGATTTATATCTTTACTTTCAAAAAGATTTTTCCTGCACTATGCACTAGTAATAATATCAAATGTTTCTTTTTAATGCGTATCAAGCATCTTTGACAATCATAAGGAGAAATCTCCTCCGATTTTGCGTTTGCATTGTGTGTGTGTGTGCGAGAGGCCTTATGGTAGTCTCATTTTCCAAAACGCATGGCGAATCTATTTTAAAATATTCCTTGGTTTTTTTTAAAGATAAATAACTGTTTTAAGTTCTCACACCAGTCTCATGGCTGACTCGGAGTTTTTTGTTTTCTTTCTAAACTCTGTGTGCCCACCAAATTTCCACACGGGCAGTCTAGAGTCAGGTTATCAAGATATTCTAGAATTCAGGAGTTGCTGGAGGCAAGCTGGGTGGCATGGCGTATTCACTAGTATATAGTATATCTCTTCCGCTGTTTTGTTGTTGTACACTCTGATGATGTAATGAAATGTAATATGATGTAATGTAATAACTGATATAGTTCTTTGTTTAAAGATTATTCATTTATCTATTATATGTTGTTCCGCTGCGATTGTGAGATTCTGATATTGTTTTCTGTTTCTTTTTCTTTCTCCTTCTTCTTCTTCTACCTTTCTCTTCTTCTTTAACCATAACCGTACGGTTTTCCGGCATTCGATTGCTCGGCAGTTGATACAATGGACGTATTGATGTCGGGTTTCGAGCGTCGAAAAGTCGCGTCGTTACATTCGGTATCAGAGCTTATAGTTAAGCGACAACCTTAGCTCTGTTGGGTATTACTCATTAGAGATAGAGTCAGTAGTACTCTAGAATGAGTGTGAGTGTAATAATAGATAAGAGCGCGTATTTGTTAGTGAATATAAAAATGTTTTATATTGTGTTTGCTTATCCGTTGAGCTTTTTGTGAATTCTGGTCGGTAAATGGGACGCCATATTATCGATAAGGGTTTCTAAACTCTTAAACGAGGTAAACCGACATAGTATCATTTTAAAATAGGGTAAATGAAATAATTTTACCTTGATTATATTTTATATATAAAAGGAATAATTTTTCAGAAATTATTAAAGTGTATATAATTAATTGCTTGGTTGTTGAAAATATAAATATATGAATGAATCAAAGTTGTTTGAATAATCCAAGTAAATACAACAATTGAAAAAAGAATAATTGTATAAGCAAATGAATTATAAGTATGAAGTTATAATTAAAAA
The DNA here is from genome assembly GCA_030765085.1 of Allium cepa. NCBI lineage: Eukaryota > Viridiplantae > Streptophyta > Magnoliopsida > Asparagales > Amaryllidaceae > Allium > Allium cepa. Next base: position 990,775,278 of record CM060945.1, on the reverse strand, counting down.
TGATTTACACTTGTGAAATAATCTTATATATAAGAAGTGAAATTATATAAGTAAAAGATTTATAAATGTGATTTATAATCTGAAAATAAAATTCCAGAGAAGTGTTTTGAAATGATTTGATATTTTGGAAAACTATTTTGGAGAGATGAAAGATCTAAACTCTTTTCGGTCACTGGAAAATAATTCCGATGATGATCGCGACATCATTGGTGTTCATTTTCGGGTTTCCAAAAGAGGGATTGCTGCCAAGTAGTTTTAAATGGAAGTTGTTTGGAAAATTTGGATTTGGTTTTGGAAATTCAAAAGATAATTTGAATTGATTTCAAAAAATGGTTTTGAAAGGTTGAAAAGACTATGGAATCCTATTTAAAATATTTATGGGAATGATAAATGAGTTGATAACTTAAACAATTTGAATTTTGATAGAATAAATTTAACTTAAAGGATGGAGTTAAATTAAAGGAAGTATAAGTGAATCAATAAAAAATCCAAGTGGCAATTGTTGAATATAAGTTGTATAACTTATGAAATGAGAAAATGAAAGTGAGACAAATTGTTAAAAATGGTTAAACAATTTTGTTAAGCAAAATAAATCTGAATTTGAGTAAGTGATGAAAATTTGAATTTGGTAAAAGTTAAACAGAATTAGAATCTGAATTGAATTTATAAGTGGAAATTTAAGTGAAGTTAAATAAATGACGTTTGAAATGGAATATAATTTAAGTGAAGTTGAATAAAGTTGATTTTGGTGTCGAAGTAAATTAATCAAGAGAAGTGATTATGAACTTGAGTTATATAAATGAAATTCAACTTTATATTATTAAAGGAATTAGCAATTGAATTAATGAATGGATCGAATGTTAATCAATAGAATGTAAATAATTGATATGCAATAATGAATGTAAGTGCTAATTCATTAAAAGCTAATGTTATTGGAAATTGAATAAATTGAATGGAAGTCAATTTAATAAGAACCAGTCGGAATTAAAAGTGTTGGACCAAATTGAATATAAATTAAATAATTTGGTTATGTTGAATATACATTAGTTGTTATATGGTTATTAATTGATTGTGTATAATTCATTAAGTGTTAATGAAATTGAATTAGCGGAAATTAAAAGCTATGTAATTGAATTCAGATTGAAAGTGAACTATTGTGAATTTAATTAGTGAATGTAAACTAATAGGAAACGAATGAATGAATGTTAGTTAAATCCAATGTAAATGAATCAAATGTGATTTAAATTGGAAAACCAATTCATTGAATATTAATGATAAGTGAATGTATATTGATTTGATATGGATTTGTTGGATGATAGTTGTTTGATGGTTGCATTCGTTGATTGAATGCATTGCTATGTGGCACATGTAGTTGTTATGTTACTATATAATGTATATTGATATTATTTTCATATATGCATGTTCTCATAGTTTGTTGAGTGTTTAGTAGGTGCGGATTGCGCTTGCTTCGCATTTGGAGCTCGCTTTCGTGCTATATTAGCCGTATATGCTCGCTAATAAAATATAAGGTACATATCTCGGATTAAATATCGTACTTTTGCACTTTTTTCCTACGGGATGCCTCATCACTTGATGAGATATATATTTGTGATATATATACTGTCATTTTTTTTCGGATCGAGCCGCGCAAAGGAGACTCTGGCGAATTTTTCCGAAAATTTAAGGCGTTAGAATATTTTTGAGAAAATTGGGAAATCTTTGAAAACTAAGTATGAATTGGGAAACTTAGTAAAGATTTTGTAAGAAGTTTAACTATGAATTTTGGGAAAGTTAAACACTTAAGAGATTTGAAAAACCAAATTTGAATGGTTTGTTTTGGAAAGTTAATGGATTCTGTAACTTTTTCTTACTTGGTAATTTCGAGGACGAAATTCTTTTAAGGGGGGAAGTTTGTAACGACACAGAATTTCTGTCAATTAAAATTTGTATATTTAATTGATTTTAAATATTAATAAGTGAAATTAAACAGTTGAATAAATTTTATTTTGAATAATTGGATTTAATTGGATAATTAAATCGATAATTAATATGTGAAATTACAGAAATAATTGGAAATTGGGTTAAATATGATTGAAAATGATTTGTAAAATTTTATTATATCATATTGAAGTTAGAATGATGTTATAGAACTTTTAAAATCGAATTAAAATTTAATTTGTGAAAATTGAATATTTTTATATTTAATCGACGAGTTAAAATAGCCATTTTTCAAACAATCTCGGATTTTGACGAAACCAGTTTCATCGGATCAGTAATGTTATATTATTGTATCGTTTCAAGTTTCGTATCAATCGGATTTACCGTTTGTCCGAGGCAAGCCAAAACGTATAAAATTGGTTTAAATCGATTTAATTTAAAATCGATCGTTTATTGCCGTAACTCGCATAGATGATCGAATTAGCCTCTGAAACACATTCCATTGTATTCGGAACGCGGGGTAAATCTTAGAAACGCCAACCGACACGCTTCGTTTGGAGTTCGGAAAATTTTGAGTGAATAGTGTTTTGAGAAATTTTTAAATAAAGGACTTCTCTACTTCACTTTTGCAAAAATATTAACTAGGGTTTCAATCTAAACCCTAGCCGCCAGCAGAAATGTTCAATGGCCGAAAGTTGCCGTTCTTCTCCCTACTTTTTCTTCAAATTCACAAATCGGAACGAGAAATCTTCAACTGTAAACTTGAAGAGCATCACGAGTTCCACGAATCCAACGGTTATGATCGTTTAAAACGATGTGGATCATCAGCAATTTGGGTTGGAAGTGCGGCCGTTCAATCACGTTTTCTGGGCCGAGGGAATGACCGAGTTCGACGTGGATTTGGGAGTAGGGACGGTGTAGCGTGAGCTTCGAGATGAAGGTGTCAGATCGTGTTCAAAATCGAAGTGGTGATCACGAAAATCCAAAGTAAAACAGCGGCCGTGGGTAGGTTGCTCGTTCGAACAACTAGGGAAAAAACGCGTGAAGGGGGTGAGAAGAACAACGTGGTCGGCTACGATCTAATGAAGACATCAACGGTCTGGATTGAAGTGGGTTTAAATTATAAAAATAAAGTTGTAAATAATTGTATATTAAATTGTGTAAATTTTAAAAATTGATAACTCTTTCATACGAGGTCGGAAACGCACAAAACAAATTGCGTAGGAATCGTATGGACGAACCTTACACGATGGAGTTGGATTGGGATTGATTGGAGCTAGTGAAATTTTTGGGTAAAATTAAACGCGCGTTTAATTTTATTCGAAATAACACTGCGACTGTATTGGAAGCAAGGTGAGAACTTCTCACTCAATCGAATAGTTTCGATTTAAATTTTAAATAGTTAGATTTAAAATTGTTGATTGTATGCCTGGATGATAAATTATTATCTGTTGATGATTGAAATAGACATTATACGCCGTATATCAAGCGGATGTTATTTGTTAAAAACATATACCGCGATAATTCCAACTTGTATGGAATTGGTATTATATATGTACTTGGAGTTGATTTTCCCGCATTATATAGCGGATGAGACCCTATTGCGCCGCATAATAGAGGATGATATTTTATAAACCCCATATACCGTGATATTCCGTATTGGAACGGAATTGGTATTGTGCAAATGTCTATGGATGCAGGGAAACAGGTTGGAGGGATCCAACTGGATTCCTCACCAGTATTTATTTGATTACAGATATTGTGATGTTTGTTGATTATCATATCAATATATGATATTTGGATGTCGTGATTGACTATTTGGTGTGTTGCATCATTGGCCAATTTGGAATTTTAAAAGGATTTTAAAGTGATGATTTTCAAATTGAAAAAGTGATTTTTTTTGAAAATATATGTTTTATTAAATTTTGGAATTTATTTATTTTAAATAAATTAACGTTATAAATTAATGTTATAAAAATTATGATTTTTGTAAAATATAACCGAAATGTGATTTTTGAAATAAATAGTCGATTAATTTGTTAAATGGTTTAAATTAGGATTTTGAATTTTTATAAACGATGTGTATAAAAGATTTATAAAATTAATATTTATAAATTAAAAATATTGGAATTATAAAATGAGTTTTTATAAGTGTTAAAATTAAGTATAAATGGAGTTTATAAGTGAATAAAATTTAAAATTGTGAAGTTTTAAAAATAAATGATTTTGTAAAATAAACGAATTATAAGTTATTAACTTGTAATTTGGCTTTTGGGTATATAATTGTGTTATAAGTGGAATTGGTTAATAAAGGGATTTCTATTTATATAGTAGTTTTTATAAAAACAAAATGGAATTTATAAACATTGTTTTATAAACCCGAAATCAATCAAATTTGATGAACTTAATATAGAAGGTTATTAAAGGAGATATATTTACGATTTTGGGATAGCGAATTAACCTTAATATAATATGTGTGATAATAAGATTTGATCGGGAATCATATCCACGATTTTGGATAGTGGATAAATTCTTGAAATAAAATGTGTAGAGAACATTGAAATTGGGTAAATAAAGTATATTCACGATTTTGGACAGTGAATATATTATTAACGAAAATGGACATGTTTTTGGGGAAGTGATATTATAAAATGAAGTTAATTGTTTTAAAGATGTTTTAAAATGGATTAACTATCGAAACCATAGATTTAATCATTTATTGTTGAAATAGACGTTTTCGAGAAATAGAAGGAAATGGGGGACTATAACACTGTCGTTATAGTAAATGATTTCCGAAAGGAAAAGTTTTATATAGTATTGGGATTTATATATCTATCTAAAATTTCGAACTAGTGATTTTGGGTCGTCATAACGATGTTTTACGCAACATTCGTTTTGACCCAAATAAGTGTGTTTGAAAGAACGTTTTCTTTAAAGAATGAAATATATACTAATTTTGATTTAAGTATATTGAATATTTTCCAAGTGTTGAAAGTAAATGAATTTATGAATTACTTATTATTAAATAAGTATGGAAATGTTTTTCCAATATGAAGTGAATGTTTTGAGATTTTATCTTTTAAAGATAAATTGAAAATGAATATTAGAAATCGATTTGAAAGTTGTATATTCATAGATATTTTGGAAGTGTAAATTCATTATGGAATTTATATAAGAAAGGGAAATTGTTTTAAAAAATAAACGTTGATTTTTTTTTGAAGTGTGGAAATAAATTTACGGATTTGGAACGTAAATATAAAGTAAATCGGTAAAGATTTATTTAATTGGTTTAAATGAACCATTTTGAATGAAACTGAACAAAGATTTGTGAATATATCCTGTATAGGGAAACGATTTGAATTTTTTTTTCAAAAGTGGAAAAGGTGAAAAGTGATTTGAAAATTTTGTTTTCAAATGGTTGAAGTGTGGAAAATATATATCTTGTAAAGATATTTTTGGAAAAGAAATAATTTGGAAAATTATTTGGAATCTGGTGATGTTGTGCATACCTATTGGTAATTCAATAACCGACTATCAATATTTACCTATAAATAGGTATTTGTTGTGATTTGCTTGAATTTGAATGCCACACTTATTTTTAAAATAAGCTCTCACTATTCGGGTTAGCCGGGAAAGGACATTTGGGTTGTATAACCCATTCTGAATATATGATACGTCGTAATGGATATCATTGGTAACCGGTGTTGAAGACCGGATATTTATGAAAATGGAAGGATTACCGTCGAATGTTTCTGCATCGGCTGATCCCCGATATAGAAATTTATTACCCTTTGTGATGGGAAGTCCGGTCGTGATTAGTGAGTACCCGGATTGCAAGGACTTCTTTATAAGTGCCTTCGGTTTCGTTCGATCCCGGAACGGACTTGTATGGATGTGTGTCTGACGTTACAATTTGAGATGTAAAGCTGGTTTCTATCAAATATATTACCGTTGGTGGCGGAGAATTTATTCTCTTAGCTTAACACCCTTAGAGGTTATGTAGTTGATGGTTACTGGTGATACATTCCCAAATTGGTAATGTGGCATACGAAGTGTTGTTGAGCATTTGATGATCAAAGCACAGCTTTTGTATAAAGCGTAGCTTTGTGGACGAGACTTCGTCGGACCTCACACCCCGGAAATGGTCAAAACAGGAAGGATGCGGCAAGGTCATTAGGGGGTAGCGCCCCTTTAGTGTATGTCATTCCTTCTGGATAGAGGTGGTATCATGGTATGGAACCCAGATACTTAACCTATGTTGTTGTTGCAAATTTATTACTTTGTGGTTGTTGGAATCGAGGATCCTCGGATATAGATCGGTTACGATCAGGGAATGACATATTCTTGTCAGTAGTTATCCAGTTTGAAGGGTAACCAAGCCTTGTGTTGGCAGAGATCTAACCGTAACGTTAGGTTCTCGGGTCGTCTTTCCAGAGGCGTACCCATGTGACAATGGGAAGTTCCTTGGCCTGACCATTTATTGGAAATCCAAAGAAACAATACGATATTGTACGGTTTTAGTTGTAGAACCTATCTTTCACTTATGGTGGTCACCATTGTTTGGATGGTAGCTATAGTAGGCATAAGTGCGAAATGCCTATGCTGGCTAAGATTTATATCTTTACTTTCGAAAAGATTTTTCCTACACTATGCACTAGTAATAATATCAAATGTTTCTTTTTAATGCGTATCAAGCATCTTTGACTATCATAAGGAGAAATCTCCTCCGATTCTGCGTTTGCATTGTGTGTGTGTGCGGGAGGCCTTATGGTAGTCTCATTTTCCAAAAAGCATGGCGAATCTATTTTAAAATATTCCTTGGTTTTTTTTAAAGATAAATAACTGTTTTAAGTTCTCACACCAGTCCCATGACTGACTCTGAGTTTATCGTTTTCTTTCTAAAGTCTGGGTGCCCACCAAATTTCCACACGGGCAGTATAGAGTCAGATTATCAGGATATTCTGGAATTCAGGAGTTGCTGGAGGCAAGCTGGGTGGCATGGCGTATTCACTAGTATATAGTATTTCTTTTCCGCTGTTTTGTTGTCGTACACTCTGATGATGTAATGTAATGTAATATGATGTAATGTAATAACTGATATAGTTCTTTGTTTAAAGATTATTCATTTATCTATTATATGTTGTTCCACTGCGATTGTGAGATTCTGATATTGTTTTCTGTTTCTTTTTCTTTCTTCTTCTTCTTCTACCTTTCTCTTCTTCTTTGACCATAACGGCACGGTTTTCCGGCATTCGATTGCTCGGCAGTTGATACAGTGGACGTATTGATGTCGGTTTTCAAGCGTCGAAAAGTCGCGTCGTTACACCGGAGTCGGGTATTGGTAAATACCCAAAACCTCTTCGATTCTTTATAAATTGATATGTGGAATCAATAGGCTGAAATGGAATGGTTTATGTGAATTGGACTATTTAATCTAAGTTTTGGTACTTAAAAGTTAATGTGTGAAATAAGTGATGTTTACAACAACTTATGAAGTTGTAAATTGATGCAATTTACCCCGGGTTTATATAAGTTGTATGCTTTGTATTCCATGTTAGATTGGTTTACGCATGCTGGTTTCCAGCCTGACCCGGGTGTTACTTTAATGTAATGCTCGGGTCAGACCGAGTATTACATATTTTCAGGGTAAGGACGTTCTGAAGCTCAGGAGGCGAGCTGGATGGCAGGAACGTATGGAATGTTTCCTCTGTGATATATTGTATTTTTTCTGGGACGAGTTGATTTGTATATGTCCAGTGTTGGTGTATGTGTGTAACTCTGATGTATTAAATGTAATTGACAGATACAGTTTCTATTGTAAACTTTTATTATTTGATATTATATTTTGATCCGCTGTCAATGTGAGAACCTGTGTTGTATTTCTGTTTCTCCTCTTTCTATCTCTTTCTTCTTTTCCTAACTATCTGGAGTTTCGGGATCGAAAATTCCAGGTCGTTACAAGTTCTAACTATAATTATAAAATTGTATGATGCAATGCGATCAGAACTACTGACCATCCTTATAACCAAATTATATTCCATGTTATATAAGAAAATATAGATTATTGCTAAAAAATATATTTGTAAAACTGACAAATATATACAAAAAAAATCATATTTATCATACTATATATATAACCGATCAAAATTTATATAACTTACCTCTATATATATAACAACCGCAATACATATATATAGCACGCCAGCTATTTCAAATTTCTGAAAACATATGTATACAACTACGATTATACATACTAATATATATAAGATAAAATATAAAATATATACATACATACACGAAATGGAACAATATTATATATGCATGAACTATATTAATATACAATACCCAACGGATCTCACCCGCGAACAAAGGGGTTTCAGCTCGAGGTGATGCCGATGAGTGGACTGTGCCTGGAAGGAAGAAACACAGGTGACTGGACTCGGCTGCCGAACAAGAAAGAAGGAGGAAGATGATGGAGGGAAGAAGTAGCGGAGGGGAATGAGTTGAAGCCTGGGTGGTGGGCAGAGGGTCTCAAGTGCTTGCGTGGTGGGGGGCCGATGACATGGAGGTCTGGATCATGGGTCGTTTGGTCAAAGGAGTGGGCACGGTCTTGGGCGAAGGGTAAGAGCAGATGTTGCTGACGTGAAGAAATGGAAGGGGAAGCTCGAAAACTTGCAGCAAAAAGAAATATATGGCCTTTCATATTATACAGGCAATATAAACTGTACTCTATTATAAATTATATTTGTTTCAAGGCAATGAAGTTATGCACTATATTTAACCGTTAGGTATATAAAAGGTTAGATAATAAATTTGAGAATATGAAAGACTAGCGTCTATTTAATTTCCAGGACTGATTGAAATCATCAGGTGATGCACCAATGGACTTTGATAAACAAAAAGTTAGAATTTTGGGTACCGATACAATACTCATTTCTATCGTAGCGATCACATACTGGATCACACAATACAGAAATAAATAGATTGGGGTGATCAGCACGACGAGACGACCAAAACGGTATACAGATATCAGTGGTACGATTATCCGATCAAAAATCGATATCGGTACCAAAATGCTGCAAATATGTCGAAAATAAGATAAACGAAGCAATATAAGTCCAAATTTGAAAAAACGAACTCACTCAGAAGATGATTTACAAATTTTTTATAGTAAAATATTAGAGTTTGGAAAACATTTCATTACCATCAAATTTAACCGATATAAATTGAAATAGAATCATACAAGAAAATAATCTTCCATATTTTTTGATAAAAATTTACCAGTTGTTATGTTAAAATAGACGCATTCCAAATATCAAATTTTAATTTCAAAATTTTATTATTTTAAATTTCACAAAAATTTAATTGATTAAATAAATAAAACCACTAAAATTTACGGGTCGTTAAACTCTCCCCACTCATAACTTTTCGTCCCCGAAAAGGAAGGAGGTAGGAGAATAGAAACAACCAGAAAGGAAAATAGATTGGAAAATAGAATAAAACAATTAATTTAAAACCATATAAATTTCAATTTCAAATTATTTAGTATTCAATAATTGATTTAACCCATTTGATTTCATTTAAGTTAAATCAATCTTAACTATTTCTAAATTGATTATCTCATTATCCAATTATCTTAAATTAATAATTTCTAAAATCATAAATTTATATAATCATTTATTATAATCATATATTGTTCAACAAATTTAATCTTTCTTTATTCCAAATAATTATTATATTTATCCCACTTAATATATCTTATCACATATATTAAGTATACCTGCACTTATTATAATTACTCAAATTTATTTAAAATTTCCTTTAACATCATTTTACATTGTAAATTATTCAGTTACATATTCAACTTCTGAATGATTTAGGTAAGTTATATTGAAATGTAATTGAGTATTATACAAGTAAATTTTTCCCGATTCAATTATTTCACATTTAAATATTTATTCAAAATTTTGGCTTCATTTGACAATTAAACCACCTTCAACATAAAATTTAAGAATTAATTTCCTATTAACTTCAACCAATTCAGTGATAAATATATACATATATACATATATATTATATATCAAAACAATCATATACCAATATATATATATATATATATCAAATCATACTTAAGAATTTTAAATCAAATTCATTTTCCAAAACAAAAGAGTAGCAAAGCTACTGAGTGGTCTCTTCACTTCGAAACTCGAAAATGAATGTCGATGATGCAGCAGTCATCGCCGAAATCATTTTCCAGCGACAAAAGAGAAGATCACTGATTTAAAACTTTTAAACATTCTTTGGAAACCATTTCTATTTGAAAATACTTTAAATAATGTACATTTTAAAACTTAAAAACCAAAGTTTGAAATCATTGGAAATTAAATTCTTAATTTCTTGATTTAAATTTATTTCAGTTTCCAATTTAATATATAACTATGTTTAATAGTTTAATTTTATATATATGAGACAAAACCAACGGTTTACAAGCTATATATAAAATCAAATATTATTTCTTAACAACCAATTCAATCAACTATATAATCTCATAAAATCTTGCTTATATATTTATAATATAATCATACAAATTTATTTCATTTACCGAATTTGAAAACAATATTGTGTCAGTTTGCTCTGTTTAAGTGTTTTGGAAATCCTATCGATAGCGTTGATCAAACGAATCGATCGAAAACCCAAATCACCATCAACAACTCAAACAATACAACATATAAAACAATTTAATATTAATACAAATACAGTCCCTCACTCGATTTTCAAGAATAGATTTCAAAACAAAGATAGGGATTCAAATTTGATGGACTCAAATCAAAGAGAATTTTGATTCGAAGATAGGTTCGAAACAAAGATAAGATGATTAGACAAAAAGATGTATAAGTTTATATAAATCGCGGGCCACCTCAACCGGGTCGACCGTGACTTCAAGAATAAGATCGATGTAGAATCCAGATGCAAATGTACATCTGATCATAAGAGAATAGAATTCTTGGCATAATAGGAGATAGATAACATTGTAAATCAAGGATACAGAAATCTCCGGTAAATCAATGCCAATTGTAAAGGAGTTTCACCCCTTTACGATCATTCAAAGATTGGCGAAATCGTCGATTTATTATAGAGATTATTCGAAGTGGAGTTATGGAATACTCCAATATTAAGAAACATAAATAGGAAGAGATAAGGATGGATTTTGGAACCAAAGGGAAAGTTCAAAAATTCAAAGGAAAAACGAATCAAAAGGAAAGAATTCAAGTTCGAACGAAAGTAATTCTGCAATCAAATTTACTACATATACTAAGTTTTACCTAAAACCAAAGCTCTGATACCAACTGTAACATCCCGGTATTTTCAACCATTCGCATCCAAACATGCCGTAATTGAATTGCTCAAAATATCAAGTTGTTAAATTATATTTAGCAAAACCCAACATATACAGTAAATAAAATAATCACAGAATCACAGACACAAAGTAATATACAACAATGCAGCAGAAATAGAAGGATGGTTGCTCATGAAGCTACTATATATGTGTATATCAGAGTTAAATAAGATACAACAGAAATCTCAAATACAATAGTCAAATACAAGATCAGAATACATCACTTGAATCAACTGAATAACTGCAAGCTGAAAAGATGCAGATGGATCTCCAAACGAAGCTCCAACTCCAAAGGTGAGTCTTAAAAGCTGTATCACTCAGTCCGACTCCAGCGTAATGCAAAACACAAAACACTCGAGTCAGGATTAACATTCTTATATCAATAGATCCAACTCAGGTGAAATAACAACTGAAATACAAGTAACTTAAAGGATGTTTGAGATAACCATCCTCTAAGGATCCATTAAACTATCTACTATGTAGTAATATACGCTATTATAATAATGTCTAAAGTAAAGCATAATATATTTTAAAAATAGCGTTAAGGCTTCACATTTTCCACCTTAACACATTTTATGTGTTCCTATAGTCTATACAGTACCGTAATCTCCCCCGTACTGGGCGTCGCTCCACAGGTATGGTACAAAACAAAATCGTATAAGGGCGCTAGGGTAGGTGACACGGCACAACGAGGCAATGCCAGGGTAGATAAACCAATTGCACTTACGGACCAGTGGTAACACGTAGCAGCCACTACTGCCCACCTCAAGCCACACTCCCAAAATCAAAGGTGCACCTAATCAATCACAAAGTAATAGAATGGTATCAAAGAAGTATGTCCGATCAGAGGAGCTACCTCATTAGACCGTCAATTGCTCTTGTTTTAGCCACCTTATGCCAACTCACGAGAGTCGGGTCCACGTATATACCTCAATAGAGTGTCGCCACCATCCTACTTCATTCTGGAATCTCCACCACGTACATAGTGGTTTTCGGAGTTGGCAGAGAGTATGACAACTTCCGACCCCGGTCTCTTTAACAACCGAACGTTATTATAACACCGTAGTTATTTCAAAATTGTCTATACTTCAAAACCAAAATATCATTGTTATTTCAAAACCATATCAATATGATATCATTTCAATTTCAAAACCAAATACGATATCATTTCCATTTCAAATATATCCATTTTTAGAATCATAGCATTTTCAAGGTTATAACACTTTCAAAACCAAACACTTGAAAATATAACATTTTCAAAACATAATACATTGAAATTCATAGCTTCGAAATAATAACTTTCACCACTTAAACAGTTTAGATATCCAAATAGTATATATAATAAAATAGTTTTAAATTTAAAATTACTTTATAAAATAAAATAATTTCCTCGACTTCACAAATTGATTCAAATCAACTTGAATCCAAAAATTCAATTTAAATCAAATCTCAATCCACAAATTTCAACTCAATTCAGTTTTCAATTAACCCTTTCAAATTATATTGATTTCAAATATAGATTTGAACCTCAAATAAACAATTTCAATTTCCATATATTTCAAAGCTTTAAATATTCCCCAATTCAAAACTAAATTTGATAACTTCATATATACCTTAATTTAACTTCATTATTATTCAGTTTTTGAAATATTTACTTAACAAATCCAATATCTTTTAAATAAACCCCAAATTCCAAATCATTAAATATACTTAAGTTAATTTAAACTTGAAATATTCATTTTCAATCACCTAAAACAAAAATAAAGTTATAAAATCATATCTTTTGAAATTTCAAATTCCATAAGTTTCAAATCGATTAATTAAATAAGTTCTTAATTAAATAAAATTTCAAATTAATTTCAAATCTATCTTCTCAACCTTGATTTATTAAATCATTATAAACTCTATATTAAATTATAATTTAAATAAATACTTATCCATATTATATTTTAATAAAATAAACTTTATTTTTAAACTTATTTTATATCAAATAAATTTATACATAGCTTAAATCAAGAATTTAACTATATATAAAATAATATTTATATAATATCAAAAAAATCAATATTTATTAAACCATATATTTCTTTCCAAAACCATAAAAATCATTTCAAAATATTATATATTTAGACCACGGTGTCTGTATATAATTTTCTATCCTATGGTAAAGTGATACAGATATTTATCATTTCAATCCGTAATTTAAATATATATGGGTATATATCATTTCAGCCCGCAATCCCAAATTCAATTCAATTGAAAATCGCTTGGGTCTACCATTTCTCCTATTCTAAAGTCTGTTCGTGTATGTATCATTTCAACCCATAGTGAATTCTGTACTAATAGGGAACTTACAGAGTGATAACAGATATGATAATAATATAACAGACATATATCATCAATATAAATAACATATACTGGTGTCAGATGTTACAGGTGAACAAAAACAGATAGCAGAATATATATAACAATGTAAATAACTAACAACAGCATATTTCAGTTATCGTTTCAATTGAAATCAAGTTTAGTAAATGTAAGAACATTAGTCGTGAGTGATTTCTCACATTTCGAGGCTAGATAGACGAATGTGAATGAGAGGAGTTATGAATCCAAGTACAAGTTCCAAAGAAAAGTAAGATTGACACGGATTTGACAGATAGAGCTGATAAAAAAAATCGATGAGGACAAATCAAAATCAGTTTTTATATAAACTGACAATACATACATTATCATATTATTTGTATATAAATATATATATGTAAATTCAGTATTTTTGTGTAAGAAAAATATTAAAATAATATAAAGATTTTGAAATCATTATTCTTAAACTCAAATTTTAAGGACTATATATATATATATATTATACTTAGAACCCTTACCAAAACAAAATCCTCATATATATAAACTTCTCTTATCTAAATATATATTTCCAAAGGCAACATCCAAATAGTTATATGCGAGTATATAATATATATATATATATATATATATATATATAAACATTTACAAATTTAGGCAGAAAAGGAGGCTAAGGCTTCAGATTAAAATTTAAAAGGAAATCAAGTAAACTTACATTATTATAAATCTAATACAATTCAACAGTTCAAATATAATATATAACATATATAACCTGTACATATAAACAGATGGATTATAAATATATACAGCTAGCACTGACATATACACACTTATAAATAAACAGATTATACAAACTGAAAAATATAAACTGCCAGAGTATAAACATATATATAGGCATTAATATACAAGCTAAGCTTTAACTTACATATATACAGGCAACACGCATACACCTAATAACACATATATATGTATATAGCAAAACACGTAACACATTAAATATACATATATACAAAACTGTGTGAATTCTTGTGGAAATACAAACATATATATATATATATATATATATATATATATATATATATTATACCAAAATATGATTCAATACAACATATCATATAATGTAACATTTGAAACACAAAATATAATATAATTATATACTTTATAAACAGCTTCAGACATATATATATATATATATATATATATATATTCAGCCAAAAACAAAAATTTAACAAAGAAGATATATGTGTATACACCATTTAAATATACAACAAAAAAAGCTTATATATATAAAACACTCATTTTATTAAAAAATTTCAAACTTTTATACGGTAACCATTCTGTGGTTATATACTTATGAACTAGTATATATAAGGACGTATATATATTTTAAACTTATACATAAAAATATATATACATATACATATATATATATATATTTACACAGAAGAGTGATGTGCTATATATATTATAAATTAAAGTCAGACCTCATATATATTTGCATTTTCGCAATTATAAGAAAATAAACAAAAGAAAACAAAGCAGTTTGTATAGAAATATATATATATATATATATATATATATAAACTATAGCTTATACCTATATATAACATATAACATATACAAATATATAACCACAGAGAAAATATACAAGTTCTAACTATAATTATAAAATTATATGATGCAATGCGATCAGAACTGCTGGTCAACCGTATAACCAAATTATATTTCATGTTATGTACAAACAAATATAGCTTATACTAAAAAATATATTTATAAAACTGTCAGATATATACAACAGATCATATCTATCATATTATATATATAACAGATCAAATTTTATATAACTTACCTATATATATATAAATATATAAATATATATATATATATATATATATATATATATATATATGTGTAACAGCCGCAATACATATATATAGCATGCCGGCTATTTCAAATTTCTGAAAACATATGTATACCACTACAATTATATATACTAATATATATAAGATAAAATATATGCATACACACACGAAACGGAACAGTATTATATATGCATAAACTACATTAATATACAATACCCAACAGATCTTACCCGTGAACAAAGGGGTTTCAGCTCGAGGTGATGCCGATGAGTGGACTGTGCCTGGGAGGAAGAGACACACGTGACTGGACTTGGCAGCCAAACAAGAAAGAAGGAGGAAGATGGTGGAGCGAAGAAGTAGCGGAGGGGAATAAGTTGAAGCCTGGGTGGTGGGCAGAGCGGCTCAGGTGCTTGCGTGGAGGGAGGCCGATGACGTGGAGGTCTGGATCATGAGTCGTTTGGTCAAAGGCGTAGGCGCGGTCTTGGGCGAAAGGTAAGAGCATATGTTGCTGATGTGAGGAAATGGAAGGGGAAGCTCGAAAACTTGCAGTAAAAGAAAATATATGGCCTTTCTTATTATGCAGGTAATATAAACTTCACTCTATTATAAATTATATTTGTTTCAAGGAAATGAAGTAATGAACTATATTGAACCGATAGATATATGAAAGGTTAGATAATAAATTTGAGAACATGAAAGACTAGCATCTATTTGATTTCCACGGCTGATTGAATTCATCAGGTGATGCACCAATGGACTTTGATAAACTAAAAGTTAGAATTTGGGTACCGATACTCATTTCTGTCGTAGCCGTCGCGTACCGGGTCCCAAAATACAGAAATAAATACACTAGGGTGATCAGCACGATGAGATGATCAAAACAGTATACAGATATCAATGGTGCGATTATCCATTCAAAAATCAATACCAGTACCAAATGCTGCAAATCTGTCGAAAATAAGATAAACGGAGCAATATAAGCCCAAATTTGAAAAAACGAAATATAACGTCTCACTCAGAAGATGATTTACAAATTTTCTATAGTAAAATATTCAGGTTTGGAAAACATTTCATTACCATCAAATTTAACTGATATAAATTGAAACTGAATTACACAAGAAAATAAACTTCCATATATTCTGATGAAAATTTACCAGTTGTTATGTTAAAATAGACGCATTCCAAATATCAAATTTTATATTTTATTGTTTAAAATTTCACAAAAATTCAATTGATTAAATAAATAAAACCACTAAAATTTACGGGTCGTTACAGTTAGTGTTGTATAAAATGTTTTAGATTGTGTTGTATGAATTGTTAAGTTTGAGTTTTGGGTTCAGATCGGTACGTGGGATGCCATTATATCGATAGGGATTCCAAAACACTTAAAGAAAGCAAACCAATGCAATATTGTTTTCGAAATTTGGTAGATAAAATAATTTTACCTAGGATTATATTTTATATATAAAAGAATGGTTTTTTGAAAATCTAGATAGTTAAATAAAGTTATTGTTAAAAATGATAATGTTGATCATCATCGTCCGTTGTTTGAATAGTCAATATTCCTAAACTATTAGCTATTATATGATTATAAGAAAATGAAATTGTATAAATGTGATTTATAAAATTTAAATTGCAAGTAACTTGAATATAAAATTGATAAATTGAGAAATCTTGTAACGACCCGCCTTTCATTCCACAGAAAGACGCATCGTCATTTAAGAAAGAAAAGGATAGAAAGAGAAAAGAAGAACGAAACAACATCAGAATCTCAATAGCGGAACGAATATATTATATTAATCACGTAAGTATTACATAGTATACAACATCTATCAGAGTTATATAGCTTATACATCGCATACTAGACTGTTATTAACATTTGTCTAGTTATTACAACTCAAAATACAACTTAACAACGACACAGAGATCAACACAGCGGAGCCACTATATATCTACAAACGCTGAAGCCTCCTGCTCCATATCTCCTCCAGAATACGTCAAAGCTAACCTGAATCCCTTGGCTACTCGTAAAAATTTAAGTACCCAAGAGTTTAAGAAAACAGAAAATAAACTTCAGGCCAGACATGGGTCTGGTGTGAGTAACATGTTAAAGTTTCTTAACTTTAAAAAAACCTTTGGAAACAAAAGGTATCTCGTAAGACTTCCTGCACATAAACACAAAAAAGTTTTCACCTTACGATAATCAAAACATTTGATAGGAAATCCAGTGATATTATAATACGGTCTAGGGTTTTCAAGTAAATATAAAATAACCAAAATTGTTACATTCATTAAATTCCAGCTACTAGCTACAAAGTGGGTTATACAATCAAAATCTTAAAGGGCACGTAGGAAGAATGAGTTTCCATCAATGGCAGGGCTACTGAGGTACCGCCCGTCACAGTACGTCACCTAGATCACCGTACCGAGAGTCCACCCTAAATCCCCTGCAACACAAGATCGGAACCATCCCTTACCGGATAGTTCCGAACAAGACAACCCCGGCAGTTGCAATCAACTTCCCCATACAGCCGAATAAAAAGAGACTTCTAGACAGGGAAAGATCTTGTCCTACTCGAGCGTGACTCGCTTAGCCTTGCTGCACCTCCTCTGTTTTAGCCATTCTCAGTTGATGAGGCTTGAGGCTACGATTACCTTTATAGAACACATATAACTTAGAATGCTCATCATCCAACTGACGATGTTCTGAAAGCATTCAATCCATACAAGTTCGTTCCGCGTTCGAACGAAACCGAATGCATTATCTCGTTACACTCATTTTGGAATCACGCTCAAAGTTAACGACAATAACCCTTGCACTCAAAATCTTCATCTTCACATGAGATCCACGACCTATCGTTAATTTGGATTGATGTGGTTTTCGGATATCCAACTTTGGAAACCTGATCCCGGTCTCATCGAAACCCAAAACGCTAACTTTTAAGACCAAGTTGTTTTAAAGTTAAAATAATTTAATTCATTATCTATATTCACACAGATAGATAATTCACATCTCACAAACAGATAATCCATATCATCACAATTCAACCAATGCATCTAATGTCACAGATCAGCACATATCTCATATCAGAGATATCAAACCATTCAAGGCAATCAATATCAATCAGCCATCCATAAGCAAAGATCTATTAATCACACCATCTATAATTAATTTAAAATAAATTAAATTAATTACTTTCATCTCTAGTTAATATAAAATAAATTAAATTAATTACTTCCATCACTATAAATCCTACTTACTTAACCATTAATTAATTATAGACCAATTAATTAATCATTCTCTAATTATCCATCTTAATTAATCATCCTTGATTAATTATTCTCTAATTACATTAAGTAATTAGTCTTTAATTAATTGCACAAATTAATTATCCTTAACTATTACAGTAATTACCCTTTAATTACTTCATTAATTAAATAATTATAATTAATTACATTAATCCTTGGTTAATTACATTAATTAATTACTCTATAATCACTTATATTGATTAATTATCTTTGATTAATCAACCCTTAATTACTTCATTAATTACATTAATTAATGATCCCTAATTACTTCTTAAATTAATTATTAATCATATTTAATAATTGACCTTTAATTAATTGCATTCATCAATCAACCTTGATTAACCACATTCAGTAATTAACTACCCTTAATTAATTACCTTACTTAATCAACTTCTAAATAAATTTTATTAATTAATTCTTAAATTAATTACACTAATTAATTAATTCTTAATTAGTTCCACTAAGTAATTATCCTTCTTCTTAATTACACAAAGTAATAAATCCCAAGTTACTTCCATTCATCAATTAATTACATCCAGTAATTACCCATTAATTACTTCACTAAGTAATTACATTTGACAAATTACATTAAGTAATTATACTTAACAAATCATCAAGTGATTATCTTAAATTAATTAAACTAATTAATTAACTTAAGCTAATCACCTTAACTTAATTAATTACATTGAGTAATTAATCCATTTAATTACTTTCATTAAGTAATTATTCTTAACCAATTCCACAAATGATTATCCTTAATTAATTGATATAATTAATTATTAAAATTAATCACATTAATTAATCGTTTAATAATCCTAGTTAATGATCTTTAATTACACTCATTAACCATTCTTTAATTACTTTCCTAAGTAATTAAACTTAAATTAATCATCTTTTATTTACAAATTAATTCATCTCTAATTACTCAATTAATTTAGTGCTTAGCTGCAACTTAATTAATCCTTAATTACTTAATTAATTAATCCAAACCATAAATTAATCAAATTAGTTAATTACTTCTGAATCACCTTACTAATTTAATTAATTCCAAATCATTAAATCTTAATTAAATTTAAGATAATACATTATCCTTATTAATGACTAAATTATCATTAACATGTTCATTAATACATAACACTTTTTAAAACTTACTTTCAAATTTCATTTCAAATAAGTTTTAAAATGATTACAAAATTTAACTTTAACAATATTTAAAAACAATTTAAAAACCCTTTTAAATCAAATGTTAAAGAACACTTACTTATAAAAGAAATTTATAAGAGTTTTTGAGCCACATTAATTTAAATTCAAAATCTTGTTTTCATTTTTAAAATAAAAACTTTAAAATCTGTTTTAGCATGCTGCTTCGGTTTCAACCCGAAGCCTACTCGAGTATTAACCCGAGAAAAACCCATTTCTTCCTTTTTTACAAAAATTAGTTTAAATTTTAAAGTTTAAAAATCTAAAACCAGTTCCCTCACAAACCACCCGAGAACTCACTCGAGTAATCACTCCACAAACATGAGACCTACTTCGAGAAAACCACCAACCCTAAACCTCTGACACAATTCCACAGTTGTGCACATGCACCGGCACAACAACCACCTCCGCCATCCAGATGCCTCACTCAAGTCGGCGATCACCCAACCTTATGACCTTGATCATCAGAATTCCCATAACAACTCGAAATCAAAATCGAGTAATACTGCACAAATCCTGGAACAATAGACCAACTTGGAAAACCCCTCGACCTCACGCCTCTGATCATCGGAATGCCTAAGCCTTCGGCCACGACCTCGCGAACACCTCCGCTACTATTTTCTAGAGTTCTATGGAACTCGATCGACAAGAGGGGCCGTGGTAGATACATTTCGACCAATACCCAAAACTAGGGTTTAAAATCAAACACGACCATCATCACCACTATCGTAGCTAGAACACCCTACTTCCATTTTTTCCGACCTCTCCATTCACCCCTCTACCTCCAGTGATGACCGCGACTCCCCAGATCACTTAGATCACCAGAAACCATCCAAAATACAAAATTTGGTCAACCTCAAACTGCTCCCTCATTCCACTTCTAAAAATTGTGATTTCAGTTTTAAAAATCAAGTTTTTGGTTAATGCTTCAGATTAGATGCCTGAATCAATAAATTAAAGTGTTTGAATTTTCACTTATCTTAAGTTTGCTCTGTTCTGTTTGACTTCCAGAGACATTTCAAAATTATTTTAACTTAAATAAAATTTTAAACTTTAATCAATGATAAAACAAACAAATTTTGTTTAAATCTTAAATCCTAACAATGAATAGATCAAGAGATAATGATTTTTATGAAATATTGAGCCTGGAAAAGATAGAACAGAGAACACAGATACAACAACCATGTACACATCAATACATTCATTCATATATATATATATACACACACACACGGAGAAATGCACTTATATATACACACAAACATACTTATTTCCAGAAATAATCAGGCAACCAAATTCATACTTGAGTTTTAAAAAAAAAGAGTTACTCACCTGTAAAAATGATGAACATAGCCTATGCCTTTTGAAACAGCTTTTAAACTTTAAACTTGAACGCTGAAAAAACGTGCTTCTTTGATTTGAAAACTGTAATGCTTTTTATTGAAATTTGTTGCAGAGATGGTTTAAGACTTGATGATGACTTAGTTGAAGAAAATGATTTGTTTCCCTAAGCTTGCTTCAGATAAAACTCAATTTGAATAAAATGCTTGTAGGCTTTGTTTATCTCAGGTTTGGAGAAGAATGTTCAGGCTTTGGTTTGATTTTTAAAAATGGTAATACCGATTATTGATTAACTTACTTTTGAAAACTGCATGCACAGAACTGGAAAAATACTTGAATGCCATTGCTTTTGATTTTCTTCTTGATTTTGATTCCAGATTTGCTTTTGAAGTTGAAAATGAATTACAGGTTTCTAATTTGAATAAGTTTTCTGGTTGAAGATTTAGTTACAGGGTATAGTTTTTGGTTTGAGGAAGTATTGGTTACATATTTGTTTTGAGAATTGGTTTGAGTTTTCTTAATTTTGAATTTATGAAGGTAGAAAAAGAATCAAGAGAAGGAAGAATATGTTTAAATAGGCTAAAATGATTAAATTTAAAAATAAAAGAAAAACGAAATTAAAAAAAATAACACTTGTAAAAACCCTTAACATTTGTCATTTGCTATATTTTATTAACTAACACTTGTTAAAATCAAGCCTAATAAATTTACACTTGTAATTTAAGTAATTAATATTTATATAAATGTTAACATAAAGCTTTTATACTTACTTAATTATTTTATAAATACCTATCTAAATATATGTGTATATAAATTACTTTAAAGAAAATAAAACCAATTATATATATAAATAAAAGCTTATACATATATTTTAAAATCCAAAACATTTTAAATATCTATATTTTGAATTTCAAAATTTAATTTAAATTATAATTCAAATTAAATTTTAAAAATCCAATTTTAAATCAAGTTATATATATATATATATATATATATATAACAACACATTAAATTTGAAAATAGCAATTCTATTTTCTTAAAAATCTATTTATATCTATATATAAAAATAATACATAATTAATATTGTTTGGAAATAACAAATTTGCCAATTTTGAAATAAGTTATAAAAGAAATTATCTACAAATTACTTCTATTACTAAATGAATTAATATATCATATTTATCAAGCAATATTTAAAAAAAGAAAATAAGACAAACCTTTTTATAAATCTTTATTTAAATTTAAACATAAGCTAAAATATATTTTAAACAATTAACATTTATCTTAAGTATTTTAAAACTATATAATTATTTATTTAAATAATCTTTAAAATGTTTTATATTAAATTAATCATAATTTCCATATTACCAAAAATATATTAGAATTTGAAAATATAATTTTTATTTATTAAATTTTAAACCAAAGCTTTCCTATTTACAATATATATAAACACATATATATTATAAATAGAAACATTTTATTAGCTTTTAAAAGATAAAATTTACCAATTAAATAATTATTTTCTTTTTAAAAGAATAAATTTTCCAATTTAAATTAAAATTATAAAAGACAATTATCGAATCAATTTAATTATTGATACAGATTATTAAATTCATATTGCCCAAAATTCCAGGTCATCACATTCCTCCTCCTTAAAAGAATTTCGTCACCGAAATTTAAAAGCAAAGATAATTTAACAACTCATCAAAGATTTTAACTTAAATCACAAACATATATTATCAACCATATGCTAACAACTAGAGCAACCAATTCACTTAAGCAAACAAATCAAATGATCCTGACACAAATCAGGATAGATCTCTTAACACTATCTAGAGTTTCCTAGGTATAAACACTGGAATACTCGCTCTACTGAACCCAAACAATCTACACTACTAAGCTACTGCGCTCCAACTCATCTAGATCTACAAAACAACATGATATCATACCACAGTCAAGTCATGCTCAACAACCAAAACCCCCAGAACTGCTAGTTCCAAAACCAAAGATGGATCATACACGTACTCCCTCAGAGATATGTGAAACACACTGAATCCCAGTCTCCCAAACTGGAAATTCAACCCTGAAGACCAAAGCACTTATCCTTACAAACACAGAAAGGTCTAATATATCTTGGAGATAGCTTTCCAGTTTTACCAATTCTTTTAGCTCCTTTGATCGGATAAAACTTATCCAAAATCAAATCTCCGACTCTTATCCATAAAACTCTTCTGACGATCCTGGGCTGCCTTCATCCTTCCTGATCAGCTCAACCTTTGCCTATGCCTCTCCAAACAAACTGGACCAAAAAAACCAACAAGATGATCCTCTCATGTTCAACCAAAATCAAGATCAACAACTCTATTCCACAATCTTCAGTAGAAATCTAACTTCTCCTAACCGGAAAAGACAAAACAGGTGCACTTGCCAATCTTGCCTTCAGATCCCAAAACTTCCTGTAGAAACCCTCTAATCCAAGAATACTGCAAACTTCCAAAGAGTTTAGGATTGCTTTCACTCTAAAATAGATGCCACCTCGCTTCCGCTGCACAACTCTGACCTGGAGTAGATGAAAATCCGATGATAAACACAAGCACAAACTTGTCCGACATATCCTGAAAAGCATGTTTCAACAGATCCCCAAAGAGAAAATTCAGAAGTACCACGAAATCTAAGCTGCTTCCCCAAACCTTCTCTCTAGGAGCCATCCTTTTACTTAGCTCAACCACCGGTATCACTCCTGGAATCCTAGTCGATATGAAAATTTGACCTCCAGATGCTATGGCAAACCTTGACTTCTTCGAAGATATCCGAAAAAATTTCTGATAACTCCGATAACTCCTACCTTTCTTAGAGATGCCTCGATCCCAAGCAAAAGATTACCCAAGAGAGCACTCACTATCGCAAGTCACTTTTGCGATCAACCCAGCCTAATTTCCAAAAATACTGTTCTCTCTTTACTAATCAGAACAGCTTATGTTTAACTAACCAATCCATCGAAGAAATGGTTCCACTCTGCTACTTCTAAACTCCACCTCTAGAAAACTGCTTAGCCTGATGACCTTCTTGCCGGCACATAGAACACTTCTAGATGCACTGCTGACACAGATGCCAAAAATTTCCTATCCAAAGCTCTTCGAACCTCAAAGCTATATCATCCAATCCCATATAGAGCTTTGAGATTGGCAGACATCTCCTCAAGAAACTTGGACCTCAAACCAAACACAAACACCCTGCTGAACTAAATCTCATCACTGATGCAGACATGCTTCCTTAAACTTTCTCCAAAGAAACATCTTCGGATACATCCATACTCATAGCATCTCACCACACATCTGCTTCTTCATGAAGTTGCCAAGATACCATCACTCGCTTTTGCCCAACCGATAGATCCAAACTCTCACTTATCCAAACTTGCACTTCAATGATGGACTCTGAACCTCAAAAGGCTTCCTTCAGAGATTGGTGAAATCCTTACACCACAACAAAGCTCTCTCGAGACGGTATTGGGTCTACAGTCCTAGCAAATACACCACCAACCTTAACACTCATACTCCTACCATTGGTAGCCGTGCTATACACACCACTAACCTTCCTACCTCTAGAACTCATATTGGAAAACCCGAATAGGTAACCCAACAAATAGGATATATACATATATATATACACATATATATATATGTACATATACGTATACATATACATATACATACATACATACATACATATATATATATGTATATGTATATGTATATGTGTGTGTGTGTGTATATATCGAAATTACAAATATGCTCTCTTCAGAAAGAAATCACTCCAAAGCCTAGGTATTCACTCAACCTAGCGCTTTGATACCAAAATATAACGACCCGCCTTTCATTCCAAAGAAAGACGCATCATCATTTAAGAAAGAAAGGGATAGAAAGAGAAAAGATTGAGAAGAAAGAACGAAACAACATCAGAATCTCAATAGTGGAACGAATAAATTATATTAATCACATAAGTATTACATAGTATACAACATCTATCAGAGTATATAGCTTATACATCACATACTAGACAGTTATAAACACCCGTCTAGTTATTACAACTCAAAATGCAACTTAACAACGACACAGAGATCAACACAGCGGAACCACTATATATCTACAAACGCTGAAGCCTCTTGCTCCATATCTCCTCCAGAATTCATCAAAGTTAACCTGAATCCCTTGGCTACTCGTAAAAATTTGAGTACCAAAGAGTTTAAGATAACAGAAAATAAACTCCGGATCAGACATGGGTGTGGTGTGAGTAACAGGTTAAAGTTGCTTAACTTTGAAAAGCCTTTGGAAACAAAAGGTATCTTGTAAGGCTTCCCACACATAAACACGGAAATTTTTTTACCTTACGATAACCAAAACATTTGATCGGAAATCTAGTGATATCATAGTAGGGTCTAGGGTTTTCAAGTAAATAAAAAATAGCCGAAATTGTTACATTCATTAAATTCCAGCGACTAGCCACAAAGTGGGTTATACAATCAAAACCGTAATTTCATCAATGGCAGGGCTACTGGGGTACCGCCCGTCACAGTACGTGGCCTAGATCACCGTACCAAGGATCCACCCTAATACCCCTGCAACACAAGGCCGGAACCATCCCTTACTAGATATTCCCGAACAAGACAACCCTGGCAGTTGTTGCAATCAACTTCCCCACACAATCGAATAAAAAGAGACTTCTAAATAAGGGAAGATCTTGTCCTACTTGAGCGCGACTCACTTAGCCTTGCTGCACCTCCCCTATTTTAACCATTCCCGGTTGACAAGGCTTGAGGCTACGATTACCTTTATAGAACACATCTAACTTAGAATGCTCATCGTCCACTTGACGATATTTTGAAAGCATTCAATCCATACAAGTTCATTCCGTGTTCGAACGAAACCGAAGGCATTATCTTGTTACACTCATTTTGGAATCACCCTTAGAGTCAACGACAATAACCCTTGCACTCTAAATCTTCATCTTCACATGAGATCCACGACCCATCATTAATTTGGAACGATGTGGTTTTCAAAAATCCAAATCTGGAAACCTGATTCCGGTCTCATCGAAATCCAAAACGCCGTCTTTTAGGTCCAAGTTGTTTTAAAGTTAAAATAATTTAATTCATTATCTATATTCACATAGATGGATAATTCACATCTCACAAATAGATAATCCGTATCATCACAATTCAACCAATGCATCTAATATCACAGATTAGCACATATCTCATATCAAAGATATCAAACCATTCAAGGCAATCAATATCAATCAGCCATCCATAAGCAAAGATCTATTAATCACACCATCTATAATTAATTTAAAATAAACTAAATTAATTACTTCCATCTCTGATTAATTTAAAATAAATTAAATTAATTACTTCCATCACTATAAATCCTGCTTACTTAGCTATTAATTAATTATAGACCAATTAATTAATCAATCTCTAATTACCTATCTTAATTAATCATCCTTGATTAATTCTCTAACTACATTAAGTAATTAGTCTTTAATTAGTTACATAAATTAATTATCCTTAACTATTACAGTAATTAACCTTTAATTACTTCATTAATTAATTAATTATAATTAATTACATTAACCCTTGATTAATTATATTAATTAATTACTCTATAATCACTAATATTAATTAATTAATTTTGTTTAATCCACGCTTAATTACTTCATTAGTTACATTAATTAATGATCCCTAATTACTTCTTTAATTAATTATTAGTCATATTTAATAATTAACCTTTAATTAATTACGTTTATTAATCAACCTTGATTAACCACATTTAGTAATTAACTACTCTTAATTAATTACCTTACTTAATTAACTTCTAAATAAATTTTATTAATTAATTCTTAAATTAATTACACTAAGTAATTAATTCTTAATTACTTCCACTAAGTAATTATCCCTCTTCTTAATTACACAAAGTAATTAAACCTAAATTACTTCCATTCATTAATTAATTACATCCAGTAATTACCTATTAATTACTTCACTGAGTAACTACATTTTATAAATTACATTAAGTAATTATACTTAACAAGTCATCAAGTGATTATCTTAAATTAATTAAACTAATTAATTAACTTAAGCTAATCACATTAACTTAATTAATTACATTGTGTAATTAATCCCTTTAATTACTTTCATTAATTAATTATTCTTAACCAATTCCACAAATGATTATCTTAATTAATTAATCTTATTAATTATTAAAATTAATCACATTAATTAATCATTTAATAATCCTAGTTTATGATCTTTAATTACACTCATTAACCATTCTTTAATTACTTTCCTAAGTAACTAAACTTAAATTAATTATCTTTTATTTACAAATTAATTCATCTCTAATTACTCAATTAATTAAATGCTTAATTGTAACATAATTAATCCTAACCATAAATTAATCAAATTAATTAACTACTCTTAAATCACCTTATTAATTTAATTAATTACAAATCATTAAATCTTAATTAAATTTAAGATAATACATTATCCTTATTAATGACTAACTTGTCATTAACATGTTCATTAATACATAACACTTTTTAAAACTTACTTTTAAATTTCATTTCAAATTTAAGTTTTAAAATGATTACAAAATTTAACTTTAACAAAATTTAAAAACAATTAAAAAACCCTTTTAAATCAAATGTTAAAGAACACTTACCTTATAAAAGAAATTTATAAGTGTTTTTAAGCCAAATTAATTTAAATTCAAAATCTTGTTTTCATTTTTAAAATAAAAACTTTAAAACCTGTTTTAACATGCTTCTTCGGTTTCAACCCAAAGCCTACTCGAGTATTAACCCGAGAAAAACCCATTTCTTCCTTTTCTACAAAATTTGGTTTAAATTTTAAAGTTTAAAAATCTGAAACCAGTTCCCTCACAAACAACCCGAGAACTCACTCGAGGAATCACTCTACAAACACGATACCTACTTCGGGAAAACTACCAACCCAAAACCTTTGACACAATTCCACTGCTGTGCACATGCACCGGCACAACAGCCTCCTCCGACCATCCATGATGCCTCATTCAAGTTGGGGATCGCCCACCTTATTACCCCGATCATTAAAACTCCCATAACAACTCGAAATCAAAATCGAGTAACACTACACAAATCCTGGCATAACTGACCAACCTAGAAAACCCCTCGACCTCATGCCTCTGATCACGGGAATGCCTACACCTCCGGCCATGACCTCGCTAACTCCTCCGCTGCTATTTCCCAGAGTTCTTTGGATCTCGATCCACTAGAGGGGCCGTGGTAGATACATTTCCGACCAATACCAAAACTAGGGTTTAAAATCAAATACGACCACCGTCGCCACCATCATAGCTAGAACACCCTACATCCATTTTTGCCGACCTCTCCGTTCACCCCTCTACCTCCAATGATGACCGCGATTCCCCAGATCACCTAGATCACCAGAAACCATCCAAAATACAAAATCTGGTCAACCTCAAACTGCTCCCTCATCCCACTTCTAAAAATTGTGATTTCAGTTTTAAAAATCAAGTTTTTGGTTAATGCTTCAGATTAGATGCCCGAATCAATAAATTTAAGTGTTTGAATTTTCACTTGTCTTAAGTTTGCTCTGTTCTTTTTGACTCCCAGAGACATTTCCAGATTATTTTAACTTAAATAAAATTTTAAACTTTAGTTAATGATAAACATTTTTTTTGTTTAAATCTTAAATCCTAGCAATGACTAGATCAAGAGATAATGATTTTTATGAAATCTTGAGCTTGGAAAACATAGAACAGAGAACACAGATAAAACAGCCATGTACACATCCATACATTCATATACATACACAGAAATGCACTTATATATATGCACACAAACATACTTATTTTCAGAAATAATCAGGCAACCAGATTCATACTTGATTTTTTTTTAAAAAGAGTTACCCACCTGATAAAAATGATGAACGGAGCCTATCCCTTGTGAAACAGCTTTTAAATTTAAACTTAAATGTTGGAAAAACGTGCTTCTTTGATTTGAAAACTGTAATGCTTGTTATTGAAATTTGTTGCAGAGATGGTTTAAGACTTGATGATGACTTAGTTGAAGAAAATGTTTTGTTTCCCTGAGCTTGCTTCAGATAAAACTCAGTTTGAATAAAATGCTTGCAGGCTTTATTTATCTCAGGCTTGAAGAAGAATGTTCAGGCTTTGGTTTGATTTTTGAAAATAGGATTACAGGTTATTGATTAACTTGCTTTTGAAAGCTGCATGCACAGAACTATAAATTACTTGAATTCTACTGCTTTTGATTTTCTTCTTGATTTTGATTCTAGGTTTGCTTTTGAAGTTGAAAATGAATTACAGGTTTCTGGTTTGAATAAGTTTTTTGGTTGAAGATTTAGTTACAGGGTATAGTTTCTGGCTTGAGGCAGTATTGGTTATAGATATGTTTTGAGAATTGGTTTGATTTTTCTTAGTTTTGAATTTATGGAGGTAGAAAAATAATGAAGAGAAGGAAGGATATGTTTAAATAGGCTAAAATGATTAAATCTAGAAATAAAAGAAAAATAAAATTAAGAAAAATGACACTTGTAAAAACCCTTAACATTTGTCATTTGCAATAGTTTATTTACTAACACTTGTTAAAACCAAGCCTAATAAATTTACACTTGTAATTTAAGTAATTAATATTTATTTAAATGTTAATATAAAGCTTTTATACTTACTTTATTATTTTATAAATGCCTATCTAAATATATATATGTATATAAATTACTACAAAGAAAATAAAACTAATTATATATATAAATAAGCTTATGCATATATTTTAAATCCAAAACATTTTAAATATCTATGTTTTGAATTTCAAATTTAATTTCAAATTCAAATTCACATTAAACTTTAAAAATCCAATTTAAAATCAAGTTATATATATATATATGACAATACATTAAATTTGAAAATAATAATTCTATTTTCTTAAAAAATTATTTATATCCATATATAGAAGAAATACATAATTAATATTATTTGGAAATAACAAATTTGCCAATTTTAAAATAATTAATAAAAGAAATTATCTACAAATTACTTCTATTACTAAATGAATTAATATATCATATTTATCAAAACAATTTTTTTTATAAATCTTTATTCAAATTTAAACTTAAGCTAAAATATATTTTAAACAATTAACATTTATCTCAAGTACTTTAAAACTACATAGTTATTTATTTAAATAATCTTTAAAAAGTTTTATACTAAATTAACCATAATTTCAAAATTACCAAAAATATATTAAAATTTGAAAACATGATTTTTTATATAAATTTTTAAGCCAAAGCTTTCCTATTTACAATATATACAAATATATATTATAAATGGGAACATTTTATTAGCTTTTAAAAGATAAAATTTACCAATTAAATAATTATTTTCTTTTAAAAGAATAGATTTGCCAATTTAAATTAGAATTATAAAAGACAATTATCAAATCAATTTAATTATTAATACAGATTATTAAATTGATATTGTTCAAAATTCCGGGTCATCACAAATTTAAATTTTGGTGTTTTTGAAAAAGGTTTTCAAGGTTTTGAAAATAATATTAGTTTTGTTTTGAAGTATATAAAAATGCAAATTCTTTTCAAATAAACTTTTAAAGGAACGAATTATGTGCTTCCATTTTCTATCACTAGAAAATAATTTCGGTAGTGACTGTGCAGCGTCATCGACGTTCATTTTCGAGTTTCAAAGTAGGGGAGACTTCAGAGAAGCTTTGCTTCGGAATTGTTTTGATAAAAAGATTTTGGTTTAAACTTCAAAAGTATGATTTGATATATAAGATTTAAGTATACATGCTTACTTCAAATGATTTGAAATGAACCGGGTATTTAAAATTTTAAGTTCTATTAATTAATAATCTTTAAATTTTTTGAGTGAAATGAAGTATTGGAATAACCAGAACTTATAAAATAGGAGAACTAAGAAATCTGAGATAAATGTTTGAGAAGCCTAAGAGTTGAAGTTTGCAAATCTTAAATTGAAGTAAAGAAATTTAAACAAGTTAAAATAATGAACGTTCTAATTAAGTAAAATGGATCATATTAATCTGTATAATATCAAATTGCATTCTAAAAACATATAATAAGACTCACCAAATGTTAAAAGTTAAAATGGTGATTTGGATATGTAATGGGATATTATACAAATAAACAAAATTTAAAAGTAATTGAAATGTATATAAATGGAAATTTAGTTTTAATAATAAATGTTATATGGTTAATTAGTACATTATGAAATGATTAATGACTAAATGGAATAAGTAAGTGAGCTTAAGAATGAAGACAAATAAATCAAATTATATCTTTGAAAATTGGTTATAAAATTAAATATAAATTTGCAAAGAAATTGTGAAGTTGAATTTGTAACTTTGAAATAATCATAAAACTTTTATAAAGTCCAACTTCTTATATATGACTTTTATAAGATGATTAATAAACTAAAGTGATAATTAATAAAATGTTTCACAAATAAATCTGTTACTAAAGGAAATTATGAAATTGAATGTGAATGAAAATAATTTGGTGTAACTAAGAATCATTTGGAATAAATAGGTAAGTTGTAAGTATATTATTTTATTCGCATAACGATTTGATCCAGATTCGAGCACAGAATTTTGACATAATTTTATCGATCTGAGTTAGGATTTTTCTCTCGATTCTCGACGGCGAACCCTAGATATGGATTTTTGATTTATTTTTGAACTCTCTATCATAGTATATGGCTATGCAAGGAGAATGACGGTTTTGGATCAAAGAATCAAATCTGAGTCCGCACTAGAGAGTCATGTGGACGATATTAGCTTGGTAGTGAAAGGGTGTGATCGAGTGAGCGATCAGATTTGGTATTGCGTATGGATGATATTTGTACATCATATGAGCTTAAGTAAAGCAAATATCAAAAACTGAAAAATTTAAAATATAAAATGATTTTAAGTTATATGATTGGATATCATTAGTAAATAAGATGTAGGTATTTAAAATCAAGGAAAATTTGGATTGTCCGACAAAAAGGTACGTTTTTATTTTGTCATTAGATTTGGTGATTTTTTAATTGAGCCACTTGGCTTTTGTTTTCTTTTGTTGGTTGGGCCCGTAGTGGTGTTTTGTAGTTGTTCCGATCGAGCAGCTCAAAGGAGACTCTGTCTAAATTTTCCGTACATCCGGGTGTTAGAAATTTTTTGAAGTTTTAAAATTTTACAACTTGTTTGATAACTAAATTGTGATTTCCATAAGCCGATCAGAGTGACATAACTAAAGCATAGTAAAAGTTTTCTAATAAGATTTTATTGTTATATAGTTGATAATTTTGACTAAAACATATCAACTGTTGAATCATTTACTTAATTTCTTTCCGACGACAAAAAGTTTTAAGTAGGGGAGATTGTAACAACCCATATTTTTAGCTATTTAAAATTATTAAATTTAATATAATTATTAAACAAAAATGGTTAAAAATAAAAAAATCGATGATTTTGAATGTAAGTTATCGAATATGAACTTGGTTAAGGTTTAGAAATAAACAAAATTTTAAGATTTAAGTAATAACAAGTATTAAAAGGAAATGCTATGTATTGAATGTGATTACAACCAATATTTGAATTAAACGATAAATGTTGAATTCATTAGATGTAAATTAAGTAATTGATTGTTAACTAAATTTCAAGTGAAATTCAATATTGAAATTTGTTGGATATTGAACAATTAAATTGTTTTAATTCAATATTGGAAATTATTTGAATAATTGAATAGTGGGAATTGAATAATTGTAAAATGAAAATGGTTGTTCTATAATTTGAATTTGTTTTAAAAGTTAAATCTTATAAGTTCATTAACTAATATTTCTACAGATAGTGATTAATTGAACTATTCAAATTGATTACAGTTAATACTGTAATTATTTGAATAACTGAATTCTAAATTTAATATGATTGAAAATGATGTTGGAAGTTGATATATATTT
Source organism: Allium cepa (assembly GCA_030765085.1). Lineage (NCBI taxonomy): Eukaryota > Viridiplantae > Streptophyta > Magnoliopsida > Asparagales > Amaryllidaceae > Allium > Allium cepa. Next base: position 990,741,829 of record CM060945.1, on the reverse strand, counting down.
TATTTAAACAACAATGAAGATTGTTAACATTTAAAATTGGACTTAAAAATGTATAATTATGAATTGAAAATTTTATATTATAATCGAGACGTTAAAACATCGATCCGGTGCATGGATTTCGACGAAACCAATTCCGTGGGATCCATAATAATGTATTATTATCGGATTTCAAATTTCGTAGTGTTTAGAGTTATCGTTTGGTCATATGGAATAGAAGCGCGTTGAGCTGAATATCGAAAATTTAATATTTTAATTAGGTTCAAAAAGCTACCATCCATATACGATTGAATTAGGCCCCGAAACTTATTCCATTGTGTTTGGAATACGGGTAAAACGATATAAATGCCTAGCGGCAAGATTTGTTTAGAGTTCGTTCGGATAAGGTTGCAAATAATAATAAAACAATATGTTTACGTTTATAAATACTCGTATCTCTGCACAGTAACCGTAGCTATTATAGCCGCGCCTCCACTTTTTCTTCAATGGCCAAAGTATGATCTTCCTCTCCCTCAAATTCCTTCAAATCCATAAGCTTTCTTGAAAAACTCTCAACTAGGAAATTGAAGAGCGTAGTTCGATCTATAGATCAATTGGTGGTGATTGGATTTGGTGGAGCGTAGAGACCTAGATTTTACTGCGTTCGTCATCCTTTTATGTGCGAATTTCATAGCCTATGGGTGGCCGAGCTTCGCGGGTTCAAGGTCGAAGGTGGAGTGGGCTGGGGCACGGCCGGTGGTGACCTCTCGTCGATAGACATGGCCGCGATGACCAGATGTTTGAGCGAAGCTTTGGGTTCGTTTGGTAGCATGGTTGCTTGGAGCATGTGTAAGTCGGAAGGAGGAGAGAACGTGCGGCCTTGATCTCAAGGCTGGAACGAGACGGCCTTGACTTTTTAGGTGGCTTTGTTAATAAATTAATAAAAGAAATTTGTAAATTAATGAATCCGAATGTTCATTGTATAATTCTTTCATACATTGTCAGAGTTGGATAATACATGAGGCGTTAGAACCGTGGCGAAGAGCACTACGTCATGGAATAGCTTTGGAGTCGTTTGGAGCTTGTTAAAATTTTAGGATAAATCGAATGTCGTTCGATTTAATTTAAAATTGAAAAATCAAGGCGTTTTATAACGCTCACAACGTACTAGAATATTTTTGTGCTAGTTAAATTGGTATTATGAAGTGATATAAAATTTATTTGTCGTTGTTTGACAAATTTAATTGTCGTCTAGGTTGTCATTAAATTAATTGTTAAAATTAAATTGACAGTCAAATTGAAATTGGAATTTAATTGCCAGTAAATTCCTGGATATTTACGACTATGAAATTGCTCAGAATTATATTGTCTATTTGTGTGATTGATTGTGATGGACGCAAATTGGTTGATATTTTGATGTTATTTTTTTATATATATCCCGTTATCACCTTGTATATCATTTACAGTGTATAAAACAATAAATTGAAACATTTCAAATAAATTAAGAAACAGGTTGAAATGATATATACCAATGACATTGAGATTGGGATTGAAATGTTATATATCCATCCTTGAAATTAAATTGAAATAACTGATCACTTGGCCATAAGATAGAAAATTATATACGGACACTGGATTGGTTAAATTAAATGAATTTAAAATCTTTGATTTGAGATTACTTTGGTTTTGATTTAAAAGAAATAAAAATGCCAAATTTAAGTAGAATTCACTTTATTTACGAGAAAAATCTTTTTTAAACATGTGATAAAAAAAGATGATTTCTTCTATACTTTTCTCAAGTTGAACCCACCAATAAAATAGTTTATATAATTTCATGAGTATCTCTCCTAAATGGAATTGGATTCAGGTTGCATAAATTCAAAATTCGAGTTGATATAATGACTTTAATTTTTTAGAAACGAGACATTTCAACTATTAATCAAGAAATGAAAAATTAAAGAATCTCATTTGGTTAATCATATTTTAAAAGGTTTGGTAATTAATGTCTAAGTATCTCAAGCTCTGTTGAATCAATGATCCAAGGACTTTTAATGCTTTGCTTGTTATACACGGTAAATTTTCTATACAGTAGCAAGGTCTGAGGATTAGCATTGTATATGTACTCAAACAAAATAAAATAAAATAAAATATGTGGACATCCACAGCCTAACTAGACCCTGCCTATGTAGAAGGCATGCAATTCCATTGGGTTAGGATAACTCTAAACTTCTTTCATCTTTATTATTCATTTGTTATGTATTTTTCCTTCATCGGTAATTATTATTGTTGAATGTATATAGATTAAAAATGAAAACATTATTACAACACTTAATGCTTATACAATTTAAGAGAAGTACCATTATCAGTTTATCATATAACTATAATTTATGTACATATATATAAGGTGAACTTTAGTTACCTGAGGAGTTGATTTAGCCTTGCAAGGAGAAGTTGTAATGCTTGCTCTAGCCTTGTAAGGAGAAACCACAATGCTTGCTTTTTCAGCTATAACCTTTGATTTTAGCCATGCTATTTTATTACTCACGATCTCTTTAATGCATGATACATCTATTATGGGTCGCCACAAGAAAGCATCTTCTTTTTTTGTATAATCTACCCAAACCACCATGGCTAACGAACCAAGCGGAATACCGTTACAATCATTTCTGAATCACTCGAGCAAAGTCTACCTTCGGCAACCAACACTTCATTCTCATTCCAATCATAAAGCTTGCGTTTTTTGTTTGCGCTACTAGTTTTACTCTAAAAAGAACAATAAATATATTTAATGGAAAATAATATGTATACAATTACAAATAGTTACCGCGAATCATAAATTTTAAAGTAATGTCTTCTATCATGTGTTCTCGCAGCGCAACAACACGATTTGCAAGCTATGTTACCGACTTACCATTCGCTTCTCCTAATACTGATAAACTAGATGTAGGCCTCCATAAATAAGTATCTTCTCTCTTTATGCAATCTATAACAACTTTCATAGCATTTGATCCAATACGAATTTCATTGATAACTTCATTTGGATCGGTGAATACCACTCTCCCTTCGGCAACAATTTTGTTGGTTCCATCCCAATTCAACAGATTATATATGTTGTCATTGTTCTATAATTATTCGATCGAAAATTATGTTGATTATTGGATTTAAAATTAAACTCCAAATGATATTATATCAATATAAGTTATTTATGCCATTTCAAGTGTGCTCCCTTCTTTCGAACATTCTTTACCTTGCCAAAGCAAAATTAGTAGCAACGACAGCTAAAGGTTTAATTATAGGAGCATAGAAATAGTTGAAATCGAGATGCAGTAGAAAACTGATAGTTAGTTACATATTATCACATATATAAATTAAAGGTTTGCTTGTTTGTTCATTAGCAAGTATACCATACTCTCCAATTCTGAAATTATTTTTTGACATTGAGTCGTTTTATTATCCCTTGATTGTGACAAAGCTACCTTGGTTTGTTCTATCCCCTTCCTAGTACTCTTAACCGTCCTGGTTTATCTTGTCCCAATATTTATGTAATTGCATCTTCTTGGACATTCTTTATTGAGTTGGATTGTTTGGAAATATCAATTTTTTTTAATCACCTCCTATATAAATTAATATACATTTATGTTATATACAATGGTAAAAATGTCACAATGTTCAATTAGTGAAAAAAATTCAAAATACTTACAAGAACATGTGCAACATCCTTGTTCGCCGGTTCACCATTCTTTTTAGTATGAGATTTAACCCAAACATTCGCTCTAGATATGGACGATGAATCTTGACTCTGCTTTTTCTACATTTAGAAAGGCACTAAATAAATCAATCAATGGTTAATTAACTAGCTAGGTAAATAATGCTACATTTAATTAAATAACCAAATCATCGATAAATCTAGCCATTACTCTATGTCCAGTTGTGTGCGACAATTGTTTTTGCCTAATGGCTCTATATTTCTCACTTCTTGCCTAAAAAAGATAAAGGAATTTATTCTAGATGAAATAAATAAAATCAAACAGTCTCTTAAAACATGAAGAAGGAATATAACGAGCGAAAGTGTGAAATAAAAGTGAAATACTACATAAACAATATAGCAAGAAAGAGAAGAAACATTGACAAAAAAACAGATATAAGAAGAAAGAGTTGTAACCAAATTTCATAAATAAATTTTAATTATTTACACATATGTATGTGCATGTACTACTGCTTCCTCTGTTGGGAAATTCATTTTTACTGAAAGAGTTATCCTTTTGCTTTTTTTTATTGAGGGTTCCTGTTTAGAGATTTCCAAGTTCTCACTGCAGTTTTATTAGTTTTGATAACACGTACATTTTGGAATAGTTTTGATACAATTCATAGTTGGCATAAACACTATTACGTATGTGCTTAATTTAATTCATAGTACACATATTTCTCGTACATAAATCATAACAGTATTATTGATATTCAAAATACTATTAAGATTTGAGAAAAGTACATTAAAGAAATAATGATTGATTTAGGAAACTATAAAATATTCAATATAGATTCGGTCTGATGAGGCATATTAAGCTGAATATTAATAGTAATCCATTATGTTTCAAACAATACTGGATAATGTGTTTAATTGATTTAAATTATATGTCCATTGTCAAAGAAAAGAGCCATGCTGCAATAAATTTATATTATATCCATTATTTTGTATACAAGTCGGCTAATAAATATGTTGGGTCAACATGTTCATTTATTTTTAATGAATCAATCAAAGGACAAAATAACAATGGCATCAAATAATTTATGTATAAAATGTAAATATTTTGAACAGTTTTCCATGTGATAACAGGATTAGGTAGGGGTATGTGTTTGTTATATATAATGACTTGATAAATTTGATATTGTGAATGAAACAAGGGATACTCAATTTTTTAATCCACACTCTACGGATTACATTTGAACAACAGTGTGTATGTTTGGAAACATGTGCCTGATCAATTTTTCTCGCATTTGAATCACTATACTTTTAAAACATAATTAATGAATTTACCCATATTAAGGAGATTTACTATTATAATAACAACACTTGCTCCAGTTACAGACACAAGTTGTATATGCTTACCATCTAAAGACTGGGAAGGGCTATTGCACTAAGAGAATACTCGAGATCGAGGTTCATCGTCTTCCAATTTACTATTGCCGGCAGGCTAGAAACAAGGGTTTGCCACAAGGTATCAAGATCTCACCATTCATGTATTGAGTTATCAATCGAGTATTATGATTACTACATATAGCCTTGGATTAACCAATATATAAGCATCTTTAATAGTATCAGATTGAAACCAGTCTCAAGAGCTCTTACTAAGATCTGCTTGAAATTATTTCTACTGTAATGTAAACTGAGTTAAACTCTGCTATGGTATGCTTCTTACAAACCATTCTTATAAAGAAATTATGATAATCATAAGCTGCAAGCTGCTAGGGATCTAGGGTTTTGATTCCAAAAAGAAAACAAGCAACAGTACATGTATATATATATACATATACATAAGCATACCTGAAACTCCAATCGCCTTTACAAACTTTCTCCACTCCTTCATGTTTTTTATATTATAAGATTTCAAACCAAGTCTTTCCTCTTTTGTCATTGCATTAACTATTTTTTGGACCAATTTTCTTTTTGAGGATCTCCTAATGGTTCCCATTTGTTGAAATATGGAATTGTTTTTGCCATTCATCCACTTTGGATCTAGCCTATAAGTAAAAATAAAATGAAAAAGAAAATTGTTGTTATTTAATATTAAAATGATTTTAAAAGGACATTTCGCTAAATGGTTTATTTTCGTAAATAAAATAATTAATATATGACAAAAATTGTAATCTCTCATATCTAAATCGAATCCCACAATACAACTTTCAATTCATCACTTAGAACCCTCCAATCGTCAAGTGTAACCGGTATATGCTCTCGTAAAAGTGGTCCAATATAAGAAGAAAAATGTACCGAGTCTTCTCCTACGGGTATGGCAACCTCATTGAATTCAACTTCAATTCGATTCATAAGACTTAACGGGAGTTTTTTCGCTCTTGTTGGACCTCTAGCACGTATTTTTACATTTATATTTGCAGTTTTAACTTTACTTGGTCTATTGGTTTCCACCTCGGCATCAACATTTTCTTCACAAGCTATTTCATCTTCTTCACTCATTTCATTTTCTTCATGGAGCATTCCAATTTCTTCATGCATTTCAGTTTCTTCACAAGGAATTTCATTTTCTGCACACGGTATTTATATTGTCTCATGCTGTAATTCTTGTTCCTTGTCTGCATTGCAAGCTTTAATGGTTGGCTTAATATATTTGACCTTTGGCTTATGCTTTCAGGATTTCGTTCTTCAATTGTTGGCGAGTACATACTAAGCTTGTATGCATATCCTTTCGCTATGAAAACATTTACTAACAAAAACAACAAAATTAGATAAACGGTCACAATATATATTTTTAGTATCCATTTATATAGAATAAAACCACACCAAATTTTATTAGCGCTATTTGTGACCCCAGATTTAAAAGAGCAAGTAAATGATGATAAATCCACGTATGTTAGTGCGGTTTGGTCGTGTAATATCCACACAGGCAACATCAAATATGTCAAAAGGCAGAAGCTATCTTTTTGAATGTATGTTTCCCTTTAGAAATTCTTGTAAGTCAATTTAAGCTTATACATTTCTATATTTTAGTAGATCTGTTAGGGAAAATATAAGGAAAATTTACTAATCTGCACATATATGTTAGCCTTGAATGTTGAATGGTAAAATTTGTTCCTTTTTTGACTTTGCGTAAGAAATATGGTGGTTGTATATGTAGTTGTTGATATGAATGTTTTTATATTTGTATCATAAGCTGTAGGTAAATCATTATAGCTATTGTTATAACATTTCACTTCACCAGCAAGTTGAGTAGTGTTTTTTCTGCTACTAGTAAATGTCTCCTTTTGTTGTCAACTAATTTCAAACCATGGGGCAAAAAGGTTAAATTGATACACCCATATAGATAGACATATACATATATATGTATATGCATACGATGCATTACGATTACAATCCTAGCTTCAAAACATCAACAATAGTAGGATGTCTGAGTTAAAAACCAAACAAAACACTAGTAAATAGTACACAGACTTCTCAGTATCCAACTATTAAGTAAATGCAAGTAAAATCTCACATGATTGTTATATAGCTAGATACAAAAGCATGTGCAGATAAAATTTTCAAATTCAATCACTACAGCCCTAAAGTCCTTTAAGTAACATACAAGAAGGGAAACAATGCTTTCAAAACAAAACCAGTATGTCTTTAAGATAAAAGCAACCAATATAGCCTATAGGCCGTAGGTAGGGCAAGCAGCGGGAAAGGGGATATTGGTATACAGGCAGGGGCAAGCAAGGAGCAGCAATAAAGAAGTGAAACCAGTATACATGTGAACCATTTCAGTTCATTTCAACTACAAGGGAATACACTATGCTGAACAAAGCCAGAAAACACACAGCACAAACGCATATAGGCATAGACATGAAGAAACTCACACATGCATGTCAGTAAACGCACGCATGTAGGCACAGGCGTGAAGAATCCTCATCAATAGCGTAGAAGGTTCAAATATTCAAATATTGTGGACATAGAAGTGTGAGTGTTGAGAAATTTTTTTCAATTAAAGAGTTATATTTACTTGAGTGAGAGAGGTAAGAGGCAAAAATCATTCCCATGGCATTTTAGCATCTTAACCATGGTTGTATCATATGGAAAAGATCATATATCGATAGCTTTTATGATATCATATGGAAAAGATCATATGTAATAGCCCAGATTATCTTATGATAAAAAATGTATAAGAATGAGAATTTCAAATAATAATGTGTCTATTTTAAATAAAAGAGTTTGTTTGCTAATAATATTGTTTCTAGAATATTCGTAATTAATAACATCGACTTAACGAAAACTGAAAGTGATTTAAAGCTAACTTCGTACCTTCATGATGAAGATTATGTGTGTCTTCAAGTATGTAAATCTCTATGATAATCAATAACTCAATACCTGCATACATGAAATAACAAATTAGTTATCAAACATATTAATTACATTTGCCTAATTTAGACACAAATGATAATCGTTGATCTTATGAGCAAATAATGGAAAAACAAACAAGAATGACATACACATGGACTAAAAAACAATTTCCATAATCGAACAAAATATTGAGCTACTCAAGTAAGCCTTCGCAGTCCTCCCTAGCATAGCTAACATTTTCAATATCCATATCGGTTACGTCGCAATCTTCTAGAATATAGATAGCTTCATCTACGTAATCATTTGTCTCTAAATCATGAAAATCTCTTGGTGGTTCTTTTAGTACAATGTACCAACTTAAAGAATCATTTTCTCTCGAATAAAATACTTATTTCGCTTGAGAAGCAAGGATGTATGGATCGTTTGAAAATGATGCTTGATTTTGATGTAAACTGACTATAGTGAAACCGTCTTCATCAACTTTTACTCCATTTCCTATATGTTCCCAACGACACTTAAAAACAGGAATATAAAACACGTGATAATCTAATAAAATTATACTGGTCAATATTCCATAATAAGTGACCACATCAGCAACTTGAGAAATATCTTTTGCACTTTCTCTACGCATAGTAGTCGCATCATAAGTCACTCCACTATTTTGATTTTCTCTCCCTACATCTTTTATGTGAAAGCGTTGTCCATTGATGATATACCTTTGTAAGACAAAGCACCATTCTTCGGACCATATGCAATCCACTTCAGCATTTTACTGTGATCATTGGAGTTAATAGGTATATATAAAAAGTTTGATTTACAATGGGTATTTTAGAATAGTATTCTTAAGAAAATGAAAGTATATTTAAAAATTCGTTTAACCTTTTATTTAATCCAATTAGCAAAATTTTTTGTATGTGTTTCCCAACGCAAGGTTGAATTTCTCTCCATGCCCGTGCTTGAATTTTGTAATTCCTCCATATGCAAACTAGTATAAAACAAGCAATGTTAAGTTATATTAACTGGTAGAAACACATCAAAATAATTGAAACATAATATAACATATACTTACTCTAAAAATGTTTCCACCATGGTCATATTCTTTAATATGGCTAAATGAGCATTTTCTTTCTCATTTAAGGATAATGTAACTATCTTAGACGTTGAAATTAGACGTCCCTCAAGTATTACATTGCTTTCATAATCTTCATTTCGAGCCTCTGTCTCTTCCATGTGTCCTGATGTTTTCAAAAATTCAGTAAAAAATTTGATGCATTCGTCTACAAGATAAGGTTCGGCGATGCATCCCTCGAGTCGTGAATAGTTTCTTACATAATGTTTAAGTGTTTTCATATATCTTTCAAAAGGATACATCCAGCGAAATTGAATGGTCCGCAGACTAGTGCTTCTCTACCAAGATGAATTGAAAAATGCACCATTATGTTAAAAAATGATGGTGGAAAATACTTTTTGAGCTCGCAGAATTTCTATAATCTCAACATTGATTTGTTGCAATTTTCCTCTGTCAAGGACACGTTGACATTATTTGTTGAAAAATGAGCATAAGCGAACTATTGCTTTTCTTGCCTTCTTCGACAATAATCCTCTTATTGCTATAGGTAATAAGTGTTGCATTAAAACATGATAATTATGTGATTTCAAGCAACCAATTTTACAATTCTCCAGCGATATACTGTTTTTCAAATTTGAGCAGTAGCCATCGGGTCCTATGAAATCAAATAGTCTTTTGAAGAATATTGTTTTCTTGGAATCCGATAACATGTAAGGAACCGACGGAAGATATGTTTTCTTCCCAAGAGGTTGTGCATGAAGCTCATCTCGAATTCCCCAATCCTCTAGATCCTTTGTGGAGTTGATTCCATCTTTTGATTTGTTATCATGCAACATTGTGCCTAATATGCTTTCACCAGTGTTTTTCTCCACATGCATTACATATAATTATGTCGTAACGGAAGTTCCTGTTAAAATCGATAGTGTAACCCATAATTATATTATATTGTTATTTTTAACTGTTAAAGAATTAAAAAAATAACCACTAACCTCCCAATATGGCAAATCAAAGAAAATCGATCTTTTTTTCCACCTTGATAGCTCCAATTTTATAGGATCGTTATCTTCATCATATTCATCTTCCATATCATGGACAATTTTTCTCTTCCTCTTTTTCAGCTTAATGGATTTTATCTTAATGGCCCTCTTCTTATTATTTCTCTTCTTCCATTTTTTCTTATTCTTTTCAGAAATCATTTGGAAAACCTTTTGACAATACAAAAATATTTCTTCCAGTGAAAATTTTAGGAGCGTTACCTTTCTCCATGGTGTTATCAAACCAAGTCTTTTGTTTCCTCCGTGCATCAAACATAGGTTGATATCTTCTATGACCTATATAGACATTCTTTCGACTATAATTCAACCAATAGTGATGAGTATTAACACCACATAATGGAAAAGCCTTTTCCCCCTTCGCACAACATCCAGCAAAATTTCCATAGGCTGGAAAATCAATTACCGTCCACAACAAGATTGCTTTCAGTTTAAACAACATTTTACCAAATGCATCATAAGCATCAACTCCATTACTTCACAAATAATGTAAGTCTTCAATCAAAGGCACCAAATATACATCAATATCGTTCCTGGACCAGGAATGAGTAATGTTAACAAAATATTTTCTTTCTTCATACACAACATAGGTGAGAGGATGTAAGCGTTACCGGCCAACAACTATATTTAGAACTTAACATAGAAAATAGATTGAATCCATCGGTAGCAAGACCAAGTCTAATATTGCATGGATTGGCTGAAAAAGTTTTCATCGTTCATCCACCATATTCCATGTCATAGAGTTCACAGGATGACGTATTTTTCCAACACTGCTTCTATTATTGAATGCCATCTTAAATCTTCTGCCATTTTCTGAGATCTAAACATTCTTCTAGATCTTGGAATTATCGAAAAATATCTCAACACTATAACTGGAACACCTTGTATAATCTTCTTGGTACCTTGATTTATTTTCCATCTTGACGGGCCATATTTTGGACAAGTATTTATATCTTTATGTTCTTTTCTGTAAAGGCAACAGTCATTATCACAAGCATGTATTTTTTCAAAGCCCATGTCAAATGCTTTAAGAAATTTTGTTTTACTTCATATAAAGTCTTAGGAAGTACGTTATCTTTCAGCAAAAACAATTGTTGCACATTAGAAGCTTATTGAACCCATTATCAGACAGACCGGTCTCACATTTAGGATTATACAAGACAGTGATGACAGATAATTTTACATGATCTGTACAATCAGTATACAATGGAGTTTCCGCATCTTCCAAATTTTTGATTAACTCATCCTCTCTTCTTTGAGAATCAACATCATACTTATCATTAGCAAAAAAATCATGATTCATAAATCTTCATCTTTATAGTGAATCATCTTAAATAACTCATACCTATCAAACGAATTTGTTTTTTTATCCACATTATTTGCTCTCTGTGGCTATACCATCTGCTTCTCTTATATTATGGATCCATTCCTTTTATAATTAAATGCTCTACGATGATGTGGTCATCATGACGTCTAAGAGTTCAGCAATCCATGCATGGGCATAAAATTTTCTCTACATTTCCCAGATTTGTCTTTGCCACATGCATGAAATTCAAAGCTCCTTGCCGATACTCTACAATAGTCCTATGACAAAAATTAAAAACATAATTTTTTTTATAAATATTAGCATATATGTGTTGATTCTCAAAATACGTTTTAAGTTAAGTATTGTATAATCACCTGTTTAAATACACCCAATCTTTTTCCATCGGCGACATATGCAATCAAGTAATTTTTCAAGTTTTGATGTAGAATTTTTTTCTTCTGTTTTAACCAAATAAAATACTACATATTTCATATTCAAATTTTTATTATCCAAACTAACTGCAAAAATGAAGATTGATGTAACTTAAACTTACTACAAAAGCAAGCCAAACTAGTAGGCACATCCAAATAAATAATAGCTTTTATATTTTTATATTGTCATCCAAACAACATCTAATTCACATCTATAGCAAGTTATTTTTATATTCCTTAGACAACAATGACAGTATACATCTATAGCAAGTGGAAACATAAGAATTGCATAGAAGACTGGGTGTAATGTAGGTACAAATTACTCATCAAATATACAAATAAATGATTTCATTTTTAATAAGTAGATAAACATGTAAAGTACTTGAGTTCTTTTAGAGTTAAAAATCAGCGATTATACTTATCAATTATTAACTGAGCTAAACTCTATTTTATTAAGTGAGCATACTCGGTTCTAAAAACTTAGCTAAGCCAAGTTTTTATAACTAAACTATGCTCAGTTTTATTGACCGAGCTAACCTAAGCTCCTTAGGATGGAAAATGATGTTTACATTAATTTTGATGTTTATATTCATAAATAAACTCGTATTGATTATATTTTTGAAGCAGACAATTTTCTGCTAGTATTTCAAGGGTTATGTTAAACTTGTATCAATTACCCATCACCATTATCCATATCTAGTAATTTTTAATTAGTATTTATACGATATCATAATGATTGATTTTCCCACCACCATTGTTTGATTTTACTAATTACTTATCAAGCACCCGATAACACTATAACAGTAATGGAAGAGATAAATAGTTGAAGAATGAAAAAAACATGTTTTATCAATATGTTTTTTTTCTACATCTTTCGAAATAGATCTTGTGTATTATTTTTCTAATAAATTTAATAGATATAAAATTTAAATATCTAGTACAATAAAAACAATTTTTAGGAAAAAAATATTCAAGCACATAAATCAAACATCATGAGGAAATTCAAATTTTTTTAAACGTTACTAAGAATCTTCAAGAAATTCATGCACTAGAGGGGAGACACAAGGACCTTTTAGAAATTTGAGCATTTTACTTATAATAATGAACTTCATTAATGTTCATGAATACTCTTTTTTAACAAATGACTTCCTTTAAATAGAAAAAGCCCAAGCTGCTTTTAAAAACGAAAACATCCAAAATAAAATTAAGCTTTCGAAAAAGAAAATTTTTTTGACAAAGGAAATTCAACCTTACAAACTTCCATCTGTGGAACATCAATAAAAAACAATCATTTTATGCACCTCTTCTAAAAATCCCTCAAGCCAATTTTTTCTCATCGATAAATTTCAACAACTAGAATAGCAGCATATGCATACAAGAATCTATTTTTAATTAGTTCAAGAAAAGTAGATAAATAAAAGGGAAGACTAAAAAGATACTTTGTCTTTACTTTGCTGCCCTTCAAGTTTACAATACTATCACTAGCATTTGAATTAGAATGAGGAAATACAATGTAGAAATTTCGGAGTCCAAAGGAGCTATGTCTACAATCAAGATTTCACATATGATCTACATATAACCCTTGTTGATTTACAACAAAAGCACTTCAAACATTTACATAAATAATTGATTATAAATAAATAGTAAACAAAAATGTTACAGCGTACCATTATATACTTTAACAAATTAAACTCTTTCCAAAAACTATATGTAACATCTGCCTTTTTATACGCTTTAAATCGACGTTAACCACACACGTCAGACTCAAACCATACAAACGGGCGAATTGTTATTGCGGTGGATAACAAAAAGGAAGGAAGAAAGAAACAAAATAGAATTTTGCAGCGGAATGACAAAATACAATAATCAAATAACAGTTCATGAAGCTGATTTACAAAATATTTGATTATACTTACACAACACAGAATCAGAGTTACACATACCAAAGAATAATAAACAACAATACAATGGAGTGTGATGCAGTGGAACAACATAGTTTATAATAATAATAATATCTTCATCCTCCAAAATAAAGTCTCCAAATCCTGTAATGCTCAGACTGACCCGAGCAAATTGAAAAGACAAAACACCCGAGTCAGAACTAAAAGAACTTATGTGAGTTAAATCAACAGAAATAAATATGAGTGGAACGGCGTCAGAGTTGTTTGCAGCATTTGACATCTCCTATCTAGTGTCAAACGTGTGTGCGGTAACTTAAGAGATGTTCGGGATTCACATCTCCTAAGGATCCATTAAACTATTTACTATGTAATAATATACGCTATTATAATAATGTCTATTAGTAAAATATACTTACTTTTTAATAGCTTTAAGGGGTTACCCATATAGCCGTTACCACGTAATAGTCCTAGTAGTCTATCCAGTATCAGCGCATCTCCAGATCTGGAGACTACCCTAAATACTCCACAGGCTACGGGTGAAATCCAAACTCGTACAAGGCGCGCTAGGGTTGGTGACACGGCACAACTAGGCAATGCCAGGGTAGATATACCAATTACGCTTCCGGACTGGTGGTAACGCATAGCAGCTACTACTGCCCACCTCGAGCCACACCCCTAAAATCAAAAGGGCCTAAATCAATCACAAGTTAATAGAATGGTATCGAAGGAGTGTGTCCGATAAAAGGTGCTACCTTCTTATCCCGTCAATCGCTCCTGTTTTAGCCACCATATGCCAACTCATGAGAGTCAGGTCCACGTATATACCTCAAAGAAACGCTGCCACCATCCTACTTCATTCTAAAATCTCCACCGCGTACACGGTTGTTAAAGTGGTTTTCAGAGTTGGCAGAGAGTATGACAACTTCCGATCCCGGTCTCTTTAACAATCAAACGTTATTATAACACCTTGGTCATTTCAAAATAATTATACTTCAAACCAGAATATAATATCCATTTCAAAACCATATAAATATGATATCATTTCCATTTCAAAAATCAAATCAATATGATATCGTTTTTATAAAATCCAAATCAATATAATATCATTTTTATTTCAAATATATCCTTTTTCCAAAATCATAGCACTTTCAAAGTTATAACACTTCGAAATCAAAACACTTAAAGTATAACACTTTCAAATCATAATACTTTGAAACTCACAACTTTGAACATAACTTCACCACTTAAATGGTTTAAATATAAGAATACTTTATATAATCAAATAGCTTCTTAAATTTCACAAATCAATTTCAAAAAAACTCGAATTTCTAGATTTTAATTTAACCAAATCCCAAATCATAAATTTCAATTCAGTTCAATTTCCAAATAAACTATTCCAAATTTTATCAATTTCAAAATGGATTTGATCCACAGAATAAACCATTATAAATTCAATATATTTCAAACTTTAAGTATTCAACAATTTCAAAATTAAGTTTGATAATTTCATATATATCAATTTCTATTTCTATTATTTAGTTTCGAAACATTTACTTAATAAATCCACTATCATTTAAATAAATCCTGAATTTACAAATAACTAAATATTTCCTTCAATTTATTTATACTTGAAAATTCATTTAATTCACCTTTACCCAAAATTCAAGGTATAAAATCATACCTTTTAAAATTTCCAATTTAATAAATTTCACATCAAACTTATCTGAGTTTAATTCTTAAATAAATTCAAATTCAAATAAATTTCCAATTTATCTTCCAACCTTAATTTATTTAAATCGTTATAAACTCTATATCAAATATATAATTTAATACTTAACCATATTTTTTTCAATAAAATCAAACTTTATTATTAAACTCATTCTATATTGAAACAATTTATACGTAGCTTAAAATCAAGAATAAAATAACACTTATATAATATCTAAATCAACTTTGATATAAAACCATATATTTCTTTACAAAACCATGGAAATTATTTCAAGAATATTTTATATATAGACCATGGTGTCTGTATATATTTTTCTATTCTATGGTCAAGTGATACAGATATTATCATTTCAATCCGTAATTTAAAATATAAATATGGTTATATATCATTTCAAACCGCAATCCCGAATGAAATAAAATCCATAACAACTTGCAATTTATAATAATATAAATATAACATCCATTCATCCAATATCAATCATCAAACATTTATCAAAATCATCATCCAATTCAATCAATAACAACAATATAGAACAGATAATAAATAATAGGTATTTGCTGGCAGTTTGTATTCAATAATAAATTAAATAACTATTTTATCGAAATAAATTCAAATAAACTGAGGCGATGATTCAAAATATGCAAAACAGTCATAAATAAATTTCTAATCATATCATAAATCAAGTTAACAAACATAAGAAATTTTAGAAGTTGTGAGTGGGTTAAAACACTCTCCTTTTGAATTTAAATTGAATTGAAATCCAAATTAAATCCAAAATTAAAACGGTCTTAGAATTCGTCCAAACAAGCGCCAAAGTGTTTGGAATTCTAATACGAACCTAGCGGAGAAAACCGCGCATGAAACAGACATCGTATGTAAAAGTTATGGAATTTAGAGCATATGAAATCAAAACTAAAATAAACCAACCCAAACCTCTGCCATGTCACCGTCTCTCTTAGAAACCCTAACCAGCAGATCGCACCCCCTCATGACACACAAAACGATGCTCACAGCCACCAGCCGCCGTCGAGATTCATAATCTTAATCCAATTTTTGAGCCTCATCCAACAGTTGATTCGACGAACGAATTTCATCGATGCACTATGCTCCGTGCCCTCTACAATACGGTAAGGTCGATTCGACGATCTATTGAAGTTATCGTCGCGTGATGAACGACCGAGAATTGATCGTCAATCTCTAGAAAAATAGAGCTTCAAATCGGAAATTGAATTTCAAATCCGAGATGCGCTCGTCCAGAGCTTTAGATCGATATATAATTTGATATGGTTTGTAGATTTTGAAATTTTGAAGTTGAAATTTGAATTGGAATTGAACTGAGGAGTTTTAGGGTTTTTAGCCATTGGAAAGAGGAGCAACATTAATTTCTTTACGTATAGAAATGAGAAATAAAAAGGCTGCTTGAGTTTATAATGACATATATATAGGCAAAATACAAAAAAAACAAATGGGCTTGATTGGTTTGGAAAATTGAACTATAACGACTTGAAAAGCCCGTTTCGACTTCGGAACGAAAATGGGTCAACCATATATCAGAATAGATGTTTTAAAATATTTTAGAATCAATGGAACAGGTTTCAAGTCCAAATTCCATCTTATGAAGAAGTTATGCTAAAATCAAGTTATTTCAAATTGATTTCAATTGATTTCAATTAAATTGATTTCTAGGTGTTTCGAGCCCGTACGATCACACGACATGTCTGATCGTTACGAAACTTGAAATCTTACAATAATTCATCGTTACGGATCCGATGAAACTGGTTTCGTCGAAATCAGAGTCAGTGACCAAATAGGCTATTTTTACATTATTAAATAAATTAATAATTAATTAATTAAATCAAAATTTCAATTTCAATTTATAATTGACCATTTTTATCATTTTTAAATTCCTTAATCATTTACACTAATTTAAATAAATTCAGATGAAATTAACATTGGATTCATGATCTATCACATTAATATCAACTTCATTTCACGTAATAATTATATATTAAATTTCATTTAATTGCAATTAATCTAATTATTAAGTTTAAATTCCAATGAATTAATAAATCTTGATATCCATTATTTTCATTCAACAATTGTCATATTATGAATAGAATTAACATTATTTCCAATTATTTCCTAAATTTATACTAACATAACATTAAATTGAGATTCATTGCAATTGATTACAAACTCTGATTTAATGGACTAAATAAATGATTAACTTATAATAATTATTATCATTAACTCTCATTCACACTTTTATAAGTTATCATTTCTATACAATAATATAATTACTTACAGAACATTGATTTTATTCAATTACTATTTATTATTATTAATTCATTAATTAATTCCAAATTTTTATTTATTCCAGATTTAATTACCAAAATCTTATTAAATTAACAAATTTAATTATTGAAATTTACGGGTAGTTACACTCTTCCCCACTCAAAACTTTTCGCCCCCGAAAAGGAAAAAGAAGGGAAAAGAAAGAATTAAGTCAACAATACATCTTATTCAAAAATATTAACTTTATAAACAAATAAATTTACAAAATTTAATAATTTAAATAAAATATATCAATTTATAACTATTAAATCTTTTTATACTCAAATTAATAAAGTTTGGAAAACATTTTTCAAAATTTTTTCTTAGTCCAAAATTTAAGGAAAATTTCGATAGAGTCTCCTTTATACGGGAAGACTTGGGAGAAAATATAGTATCAAATATATCAATATATAACATATATTTTCCAAAGTAATATATTCCAACACGAGAAAATAATATAATAATGCAATCAAACCGTAATCCGTGAACGTACCTATTGTCGGGCAAACAACGCTTAATTATGAAACAAAAGCAGTAGTAATTGCTTCCATAACCTGTATTTCACTTATATAATCTAAAAAGGGTTAACAATTATATAAAATGAAATAGCTAAGGTTGTTTCAACCACTAACAAACAAACTAATATAGACAAAAATCACTTGCAACTAATATACAATCATCA
Source organism: Allium cepa (assembly GCA_030765085.1). NCBI lineage: Eukaryota > Viridiplantae > Streptophyta > Magnoliopsida > Asparagales > Amaryllidaceae > Allium > Allium cepa. Next base: position 990,723,299 of record CM060945.1, on the reverse strand, counting down.
TAAAAAATCAACACAATCAATTATCTATCCATATCAGCCAAAACAAATAATAGTTCAGGGTTAGACACTTTTAAATTGCATAAAATGACAAAATAAACTATTAAGTATACCATTTACTCAACAGTCTTAGATGAAACTAAATAGATTATTCATACATCCAAATAATTTTCAGTTATCTTTGCCCAAACAACCATAGACCAAACAAACAACAATTTCAAACAACAGATCAAGTTCATTCTTATTAATTTCATTTCATAGCATTTATTGTTTAAACTCCTTTTCATTCATATAATGATTCATCCTTTAATTTACATTTATTTCTTACAAACTTTTATTTCCATTCACTCATTCAGTGTTATTTCATTTATTATTTACAATTATTCATTTATTCAGGCCCTGTCAGTTTCTTTTTTATTGCATTATATTTATTCATTCATTCATTATTTCATAACTTCATTTATTTACATTCATTTATTTATAGTATTTATGTTCAATTCAATTTCTTAGCATATCAATTCATCTACCTAAGTTTTTAATTACTTTCTATCACAATTTATTATAGTAATATTTCAATTATAACATAAGTTTATAGTAACTATGTAACGACCCAGAATTTTAATTTATTAAAATTTGAATATTTAATTAATTTTAAATATTAAGAAGTAAAATTTATAAGTCGAATAAATTTTTATTTGAATTATTGGATTTAATTGGATAATTAAATCGATAATTTAATATGTTAAATTATGAAAATAATTGAAAATTGAGTTAAATATGATTGAAAATGATTTGCAAAATTTTATTTTATCATATTGGAGTTAGAACGATATTTTAGAACTTTTAAAATCGATTTAAGAGTTAATTTGTGAAAATTGAATATTTTAATATTAAAATCGACTAGTGAAAATAGTCAATTTTTGAACAGTCTCAGAATTGAACGAAACTAGTTTCATCGGATCCGTAATGTGATATTATTGTATGGTTCCAAATTTCGTGTCAATCGGAGCTACCGTTTGATCGTGGCAGCTCGAAACGCATCGAATTTATTTTTAATATTAATTTGGCAAGTTAAAATAGCCATTTTTCAAACAGTCTCGGATTTCGACGAAACCAGTTTCATCGGATCCGTAATGTGATATTATTGTATGGTTTCAAATTTCGTGTCAATCGGATTTACCATTTGTCCAGTACAAATTAAAACGCCTAGAAAATCGTTTAAATCGGTTTAATTTAAATTGAACGTTTGTTGCCATAACTTGCACAGATGTCCGAATTAGCTTTCGAAACCAATTCCATTGTGTCCGGAACGCGGGGTAAACCCTAGAAACGCTGGTTACGGTGCGTAAATCGGAGTTCGGAATTTCCGGGATGAATAGTGTCGTTCAAAATTCTATAAATAGACCACCCCTTTCTCAAAATAAAAAAAGAAAAAAAAGAAATAGAACCCTAGCCGCCGCCAGTCAACAGACCAAAGGCCGAAAATCACTCTCGTTTCCCCTCTGATATCTTCCAATCCACTCAACGATTCAAGAATCTTCCAACTAGAAGATTGAAGAGCTCGATGAGATCTTTAATATCAACGGTCAAGATCGCGAATAGCTTCATGGATCAGCGGCAAATTGGAGATGAAGTGCACGCGTTGCGCACGGTTTTCCATGCTGTAGGGGGGGCCGAGTTGGCCTGTGCTCTGGCCGAAGGTGTAGTGTGGGGAGGCGCGCATGGTGGTGTATCCTGATCGCGTTCAAGCTCGACGTGGAGGTGGTGATATTTAACCCTAATTCTAAATGATGGGTTCGGCATATACTGGAGGCACGCGAGAGGGAGAGGAAGAGAAGATGGCAACGGCTCTGATGGCTTGGAGTTGGAACGAACGGTGATGATGAAGTTTTGGTTTAAGTTGTAATTAAATTATAGTTTAAATTCGTATAAACTTATAAAAATCATAACTTTTTCATACGAGGTCGAAAACGCGCGAAACCAGTTGCGTTGGAATCGTATCGACGAGCACTACGCGATGAAATTGGATTGGAGTCGTTTGGAGTTAGTGAGAATTTTGGGTAAAATTAAACGTCCGTTTAATTTTATTCGAAATAAATCGCTAAAACGAAAATAAAATCAAGGTGAGAACTTCTCCCTCAATCGAATCAGTTTCGATTTTATTTTAAATAAGTTAGATTTAAAATATTTGAATGCATGTTTGAATGATGATTGATATCTATTGATTGTTAAAATAGACATTATACGCCGTTAGTAAGCGGATGTTATTTATTAAAAACATATACCGCGAATATTTCATAAACAGTGAAATTGGTATTATATATAATATCAATATATATATATTGGCATATGTATATATTGGAGTTATTGATTTCCCGCATTTTTTGTTTAGCGGATGAGACCCTATTGCGCCGTTATTAAGCGGATAATATTTAAAATCCCATATACCGCGATAATTCCGTACTGGAGCGGAATTGGTATTGTGCTAATGTTTGTGGATGCAGGAAACAGGTTGGAGGGATCCAACTGGATTCCTCAACAGTTTTTATTTGATTTCAGATATTTTGATATTTGATGGATTATCATATCGATATATGATATCGTTGTTGTCGTGATTGGCTATTTTGTATGTAGCATCATTGGACCAAATTTTGGGATTTTAAAATGATTTCAAATTGATTTTTGAAAGTATACGTTTATAAAATATTTTTGGAATTGATCCATTATAAATAAATAACGTTAAAATGTTAAAGTTATAAAAATTATGATTTTTGAGAAATATAGATTAAAACTGATTTTTGAAAATATGGATTATTAACTTTATAAAAAGAGTTTAATCGGGATTTTTGAATTGATTATAAAAAGTTGAAATATAGGATTTATAAAATCTGACTATTTTATAAATCAGAATGATGAAATTACAAAAGGAGTTTAAAGATGTTTTAAAGAATAATATAAATTGATTTATATAAAAAGATTTATAAATTGATAATTTATAAATTGAAATATTGACATTATAAAACGAGTTTTTATAAGTGTTTGAATGAAGTGAAAATGAATTTTGTAAATGAATGGAATTTATAAAATTATAAATGGTGAAGTTATAAATGAAATTTATAAATAGTAAGATTTATAAATTTTGTGAAGTTATTAAAGGATATATTTGGATAAATAATTGAAATCTTATAAATTATAAGATTTATAATTATGAAGTTTAAAAGGAACGATTTTGTAAATAATCGTTTTATAAGCATTTAACTTATAATATGGACTTTTAGTTCATAATTGAGATATAAATCGAATAGGCTAATAAAGGAGATTTATAAAGGAAGTAGTTATAAAACAAATAGAAATAGAATTTATAAACGTTGTTTTATAAATTCGCAAACGACTTATTTTAAGAAGTAAATTGTTGAAACCTATTAATGGAGTTATATTCACGTTTTTGAACTGTGAATAATCCTTTAAAATGAAGTGTATAAAAGGGTGAAATGTGTTAACGTAGTATATTCACGTTTTTTGAATAGTGAATAATATGTTAAAGAATTTGTTTTGAATGTGATGTTCTAAATAGAATTAAAACGATCTAACGATGTTTTAAACTATGTTGACATTCGAAACCATAGATTTCAACATTTATTGTTGAAATAGATGTTTTCGAGAAATAGAAGGAAATGGTGGACTATAACACTGTTGTTATAGTAAATGATTTCCGAAAGGAAATGTTTTGTATAGTATTGGGATTTATATATCTATCTTAAATTCGAATGCCTATACTAGTGATTTTGGGTTATCGTAACGATGTTTCACGCAACATTCGTTTTGGCCCAAATAAATATGTTTAAGAGAATGATTTCCTTAAAGAATGAAATATGTACTTAATTTCGATTTAAGTATATTGAATATTTTCTAAGTGTTGAAAATAAATAAAATCTGTGAATTACTTATGAATAAATAAGTATGGAAATGTTTTTCCAATATAAAGTGAATATTAGAGAATTTATCTTTTTGAAGATAAATTGACATGAATAATTGAAATCGAATATTCATAGATATTTTGGATTATAAATTCACTATGGAATTTATAAAAGAAAGGAGAATTTGTTTAAAAATAAATATTGATTTATTTTTGAAGTGTGAAATTTTATATCTTGTAAAGATATTTTGGAAAATGAATAATTTGGAAAATTATTTGGAAACTGGTGATGTGTGCATATCCATTGATAGTTCAATAACCGACTATCAATATTTCCCTTTGAATGGGTATTTGATGTGATTTGTTTGAATGTGAATGCCACACTTATTTTTGAATAAGCGCTCACTATTCGGGTTAACCGGGAAAGGACCATGGGGTCGTATAACCCATTCCGAATATGTGATACGTCGTTGTGAATTGCATTGAAGATCGGTGTTGAAGACCGAGTATTTGCGAAAGCGATAGGATGACCTATCGATTGTCTCTGCACTGGGTAGCTCCTGGTATATAGATTTCCTTAAGTGATGGGAAATTCGATCGGGGTTGTGAATACCCGGATTACAAGGGCTTCGTAAGAAGTGCCTTCGGTTCTGTTCGAGCCCGGAACAGACTTGTATGGATTGTATGTCTGACATTACAAGCTGAGATATAAAGCCGATTTCTTTCAAATATATTTCTGTTGGTGGCGGAGAATTTATTCTTTTAGCTTAACACCCTTCTCTAAGACGTACGAGCTCAGAGGTTATGTAGTTGAATGTTATCAGCGATATATTCCCAATTTGGTAATGTGACATGCTGAGTGTTGCTGTGAAATGATCATTGTGTTGATTATTTGTGATAGGATCGTTTATTTGATCGTCTATCCTGGTGATCATTTCTATGATCATTTGTTGACCCAAAGCATGGCTTTTGTATAAAGTATGTTTTTGTGGACGTGACTTCGTCGAGCCTCACACCCCGTGAATGGTCAAAACAGGAAAGAAGCAGCAAGGTTATGAGGGGTAGCGCCCTTTAGGATGTGTGCATTTCCTTCTGGAAAAGGGTGGTATCATGGTATGGAGCCCAGATACTTACTCATGTTGAAAACACTTTGTTATGATTGTGTGAATTGATTACGAGTGCTCGGTGAAAGGTCCCAAAGGACCGGGGGATGGCATATTCGGTCAGTTGTTACTCAGTTAGGGGTAACCCGGCCTTGTGTTGGTAGAGATCCGGTTTGGTTCTCGGGGATGTCCATCCAGAGGCATTCTCATGTGGCAATGGGAAGTTCCTTGGCGTGATCATTCGTTGGAAATCCAAAGAAACAATACGAGACTTGTACGGTTTTAGTTGTAGAACCTGCTTCCTCAGGAAGTAGCTATAGTAGGCATAATATAATGGTACCTATGCTGGCTAAGATTTATATTCTACTTTCGAAATGTTTTCCTACACTACGCACTAATAATAATATAAAATGTTCTTTTAATACGTATCAAGCATCTTTGACTATCATAAGGAGAAATCTCCTCCAAGTCTGCGTTTGCATTGTGTGTGTGGCGGGAGGTCTTATGGTAGTCTCATTTTTAAAAGCATTGCGAATTGATTTAAAAATATTCCTCTATTTTGATTTTAAAGATAAATAAACTGTTTTGAGTTCTCGCACCAGTCACATGACTGACTCGGAGTTTATTGTTTTCCTTCCTAAACTCTGGGTGCCCACCAATTTTCACACGGGCAGTCAAGAGTTAAGGTTTATCAGGATATTCTGGATATTCAGGAGTTGCTGGAGGCAAGATGGATGGCATGGCGTATTACTAGTATATAGTATTCCTTTTTCCGCTGCACTGTTTGATGTTGTTGTTGTTGTACACTCTGATGATATGATGAAATGTAATGTATAAAATGTAATAACTGATATAGTTCTTTGTTTAAAGATTATTCATTTATTATTATATGTTGCTCCGCTGCGAATTGTGAGATTCTGATGTTGTTCTATTGTTTTCTTTCTGTTCCGTTCTATTTTCTATTTTTTTTTCTATTTTTTTTCTCTCTTCTTCTTTCTTTTTCCTCTTCTTCTACCTCTTTTCTGTCTTTTTCTTTTTCTTAAACCCTCAGTGTTCGGTTTTCCGTCGTTCGATTGCTCGGCAGTCGATAAAGTGAGTATCGATGTTGAATTTTCGGAAGACGAAGAATCGGGTCCTGACAATGTGGTATCAGAGCATATGGTTAAGCGACAACCATGGTTCTGTTGGGTATTACTCATTAGAGATAGAGTCAGTAGTACTCTAGAATGAATTTGAGTGTAATAATAGCTATGAGAGCGTATTTGTTAGTGAATATAAAATTGTTTTATATTGTGATGATTGGTTTATTGAGTGGCATATGAACTTTCGTCAGCGTGGTCCGCAAGACTATGCCGAAGGGGTTTCTAAACACTTGAATAGAACAATTCGGCACAATATTGATTTTAAAATTGGGTAAATAAAATAATTTTACCTTGAGTATATTTTATATATAAAGGAATAATTTTTCAAAATTATTAATGTATATAAGTTGATTGTTTAGTTGTTTGAATAATCTAAATTGAAGAATAATTGTATAAGCAAAAGAATTATAAGAATTGAATTATAATTAATGTGATTTACAATTATTAAATAAACTTATATATATAAGAAGTGAAACTATATGGATATATTTATGAATATGAGTTGTAAATGAAAATGAATTTAAAGTCAATTGGAAATTTACTTTAGAATTGGAATCTGAATTTATTTATAAGTGGGAATTTAAGTTATGTAATGAAATTCAACTTTAGTAATTGAATATGAATGTGAATAAAGTTGATATGAAATAATGAGTTTAAGTGTTAATTATTAAAATCTAAAGTTATTGGAAATTGAATAGTTGAAAGATTGAATGAAAACCAATTTAATTAAACCAATTGAAAGTGATGGTGTTAAACCAAATAGAATGAATATAAGCAAAGGAATTTGGTTGTAATAAATATACATTGGTTGTTATATGATTGTTAGTTGGTTGATTGTATATAATTCATTAAGTGTTAATGAAATTGAATTAATGAAATTGAAAGCTAAAGTAATTGAAATTCAATTGAAAGTAAATTAATTTGAATAAAATTGAATGTGAATTGGATTTAAATTAGTAAATGTTAACTAATTGAATTGAGGATGAATATTGATAAAATCCAATGTAAACAAATCAAATGTGATTTAAATTGAAAACCCAAATTCATTGAATATTAATGAGAATATGAATGAATATATATTGGTTATGAATTTGTTGAATGCTAGTTGGTTGATGTTTGAATATATTGCTTTTGTTTCAATCGCTATGTTGACATATATAGTGATTATGTTGCTATATGTTGTATATTGATACTATTATCTACATGCATGATTCTCATGTTGTTTGTTGAGTGTTTAGTAGGTGCGGATCGCGTTTGCTTCGCATTTGGAGCTCGCTTTCGCGCTATATTAGCCGTATATGCTCGCTAATAAAATATAAGGTACATATCTCGGATTACATACCGTACTTTTATAATTTTTTCCCTGCGGGATGCCTCATTACTTGATGAGATGTATATTTGTGATATATATACTGTCATTTTTTTTTCGGATCGAGCCGCGCAAAGGAGACTATGGCGAATTTTTCCGGAAATTTAAGGCGTTAGAAATTTTTTAAGAAAATTGGAAAGTTTTGAAAATTTTAATTTTGATTTAGAATTGAAAGTTAAACAATAGTAGTTTGGTTTGAAAAGATAACTAAGTATGATTTGGAAAACTTAGTAAAAGTATTGTAAGAAGTTTAATTATGAATTTTTGGAAAGTTAATAGATTCTGTAACTTTTCTTACTTGTTAATTTCGAGGACGAAATTCTTTTAAGAGGGGAAGATTGTAACGACCCAGAATTTTAATTTATTAAAATTTGAATATTTAATTAATTTTAAATATTAAGAAGTAAAATTTATAAGTCGAATAAATTTTTATTTGAATTATTGGATTTAATTGGATAATTAAATCGATAATTTAATATGTTAAATTATGAAAAGAATTGAAAATTGAGTTAAATATGATTGAAAATGATTTGCAAAATTTTATTTTATCGTATTGGAGTTAGAACGATATTTTAGAACTTTTAAAATCGATTTAAGAGTTAATTTGTGAAAATTGAATATTTTAATATTAAAATCGACTAGTGAAAATAGTCAATTTTTGAACAGTCTCAGAATTGAACGAAACCAGTTTCATCGGATCCGTAATGTGATATTATTGTATGGTTTCAAATTTCGTGTCAATCGGAGCTACGATTTGATCGTGGCAGCTCGAAACGCATCGAATTTATTTTTAATATTAATTTGGCGAGTTAAAATAGCCATTTTTCAAACAGTCTCGGATTTCTTCGAAACCAGTTTCATCGGATCCGTAATGTGATATTATTGTATGGTTTCAAATTTCGTGTCAATCGGATTTACCGTTTGTCCGGTACAAATTAAAACGCCTAGAAAATCGTTTAAATCGGTTTAATTTAAATTGAACGTTTGTTGCCATAACTTGCACAGATGTCCGAATTAGCTTTCGAAACCTGTTCCATTGTGTCTGGAAAGCGGGGTAAACCCTAGAAACGCTGGTTACGGCGCGTAAATCGGAGTTTGGAATTTCCGGGATGAATAGTGTCGTTCAAAATTCTATAAATAGACCACCCCTTTCTCAAAATAAAATAAAAAGAAATAGAACCCTAGCCGCCGCCAGTCAACAGACCAAAGGCCGAAAATCACTCTCGTTTCCCATCTGATATCTTCCAATCCACTCAACGATTCAAGAATCTTCCAACTAGAAGATTGAAGAGCTCGATGAGATCTTTAATATCAACGGTCAAGATCGCGAATAGCTTCATGGATCAGCGGCAAATTGGAGATGAAGTGCACGCGTTGCGCACGGTTTTCCATGCTGTAGGGGGGGCCGAGTTGGCCTGTGCTCTGGCTGAAGGTGTAGTGTGGGGAGGCGCGCATGGTGGTGTATCCTGATCGCGTTCAAGCTCGACGTGGAGGTGGTGATATTTAACCCTAATTCTAAATGATGGGTTCGGCATATACTGGAGGCACGCGAGAGGGAGAGGAAGAGAAGATGGCAACGACTCTGATGGCTTGGAGTTGGAACGAACGGTGATGATGAAGTTTTGGTTTAAGTTGTAATTAAATTATAGTTTAAATTCGTATAAACTTATAAAAATCATAACTTTTTCATACGAGGTCGAAAACGCGCGAAACCAGTTGCGTTGGAATCGTATCGACGAGCACTACGCGATGAAATTGGATTGGAGTCGTTTGGAGTCAGTGAGAATTTTGGGTAAAATTAAACGTCCGTTTAATTTTATTCGAAATAAATCGCTAAAACGAAAATAAAATCAAGGTGAGAACTTCTCACTCAATCGAATCAGTTTCGATTTTATTTTAAATAAGTTAGATTTAAAATATTTGAATGCATGTTTGAATGATGATTGATATCTATTGATTGTTAAAATAGACATTATACGCCGTTAGTAAGCGGATGTTATTTATTAAAAACATATACCGCGAATATTTCATAAACAGTGAAATTGGTATTATATATAATATCAATATATATATATTGGCATATGTATATATTGGAGTTATTGATTTCCCGCATTTTTTGTTTAGCGGATGAGACCCTATTGCGCCGTTATTAAGCGGATAATATTTAAAATCCCATATACCGCGATAATTCCGTACTGGAGCGGAATTGGTATTGTGCTAATGTTTGTGGATGCAGGAAACAGGTTGGAGGGATCCAACTGGATTCCTCAACAGTTTTTATTTGATTTTAGATATTTTGATATTTGATGGATTATCATATCGATATATGATATCGTTGTTGTCGTGATTGGCTATTTTGTATGTAGCATCATTGGACCAAATTTTGGGATTTTAAAATGATTTTAAAGTGATTTTTGAAAGTATACGTTTATAAAATATTTTTGGAATTGATCCATTATAAATAAATAACGTTAAAATGTTAAAGTTATAAAAATTATGATTTTTGAGAAATATATATTAAAACTGATTTTTGAAAATATGGATTATTAGCTTTATAAAAAGAGTTTAATCGGGATTTTTGAGTTGATTATAAAAAGTTGAAATATAGGATTTATAAAATCTGACTATTTTATAAATCAGAATGATGAAATTATAAAAGGAGTTTAAAGATGTTTTAAAGAATAATATAAATTGATTTATATAAAAAGATTTATAAATTGATAATTTATAAATTGAAATATTGACATTATAAAACGAGTTTTTATAAGTGTTTGAATGAAGTGAAAATGAATTTTGTAAATGAATGGAATTTATAAAATTATAAATGGTGAAGTTATAAATGAAATTTATAAATAGTAAGATTTATAAATTTTGTGAAGTTATTAAAGGATATATTTGGATAAATAATTGAAATCTTATAAATTATAAGATTTATAATTATGAAGTTTAAAAGGAACGATTTTGTAAATAATCGTTTTATAAGCATTTAACTTATAATATGGACTTTTAGTTCATAATTGAGATATAAATCGAATAGGCTAATAAAGGAGATTTATAAAGGAAGTAGTTATAAAACAAATAGAAATAGAATTTATAAACGTTGTTTTATAAATTCGCAAACGACTTATTTTAAGAAGTAAATTGTTAAAACCTATTAATGGAGTTATATTCACGTTTTTGAACTGTGAATAATCCTTTAAAATGAAATGTATAAAAGGGTGAAATGTGTTAACGTAGTATATTCACGTTTTTTGAATAGTGAATAATATGTTAAAGAATTTGTTTTGAATGTGATGTTCTAAATAGAATTAAAACGATCTAACGATGTTTTAAACTATGTTGACATTCGAAACCATAGATTTCAACATTTATTGTTGAAATAGATGTTTTCGAGAAATAGAAGGAAATGGTGGACTATAACACTGTTGTTATAGTAAATGATTTCCGAAAGGAAATGTTTTGTATAGTATTGGGATTTATATATCTATCTTAAATTCGAATCCCTATACTAGTGATTTTGGGTTATCGTAACGATGTTTCACGCAACATTCGTTTTGGCCCAAATAAATATGTTTAAGAGAATGATTTCCTTAAAGAATGAAATATGTACTTAATTTCGATTTAAGTATATTGAATATTTTCTAAGTGTTGAAAATAAATAAAATCTGTGAATTACTTATGAATAAATAAGTATGGAAATGTTTTTCCAATATAAAGTGAATATTAGAGAATTTATCTTTTTGAAGATAAATTGACATGAATAATTGAAATCGAATATTCATAGATATTTTGGATTATAAATTCACTATGGAATTTATAAAAGAAAGGAGAATTTGTTTAAAAATAAATATTGATTTATTTTTGAAGTGTGAAATTTTATATCTTGTAAAGATATTTTGGAAAATGAATAATTTGGAAAATTATTTGGAAACTGGTGATGTGTGCATATCCATTGATAGTTCAATAACCGACTATCAATATTTCCCTTTGAATGGGTATTTGATGTGATTTGTTTGAATGTGAATGCCACACTTATTTTTGAATAAGCGCTCACTATTCGGGTTAACCGGGAAAGGACCATGGGGTCGTATAACCCATTCCGAATATGTGATACGTCATTGTGAATTGCATTGAAGATCGGTGTTGAAGACCGAGTATTTGCGAAAGCGATAGGATGACCTATCGATTGTCTCTGCACTGGGTAGCTCCTGGTATAGAGATTTCCTTAAGTGATGGGAAATTCGATCGGGATTGTGAATACCCGGATTACAAGGGCTTCGTAAGAAGTGCCTTTGGTTCTGTTCGAGCCCGGAACAGACTTGTATGGATTGTATGTCTGACATTACAAGCTGAGATATAAAGCCGATTTCTTTCAAATATATTTCTGTTGGTGGCGGAGAATTTATTCTTTTAGCTTAACACCCTTCTCTGAGACGTACGAGCTCAGAGGTTATGTAGTTGAATGTTATCAGCGATATATTCCCAATTTGGTAATGTGACATGCTGAGTGTTGCTGTGAAATGATCATTGTGTTGATTATTTGTGATAGGATCGTTTATTTGATCGTCTATCCTGGTGATCATTTCTATGATCATTTGTTGACCCAAAGCATGGCTTTTGTATAAAGTATGTTTTTGTGGACGTGACTTCGTCGAGCCTCACACCCCGTGAATGGTCAAAACAGGAAAGAAGCAGCAAGGTTATGAGGGGTAGCGCCCTTTAGGATGTGTGCATTTCCTTCTGGAAAAGGATGGTATCATGGTATGGAGCCTAGATACTTACTCATGTTGAAAACACTTTGTTATGATTGTGTGAATTGATTACGAGCGCTCGGTGAAAGGTCCCAAAGGACCGGGGGATGGCATATTCGGTCAGTTGTTACTCAGTTAGGGGTAACCCGGCCTTGTGTTGGTAGAGATCCGGTTTGGTTCTCGGGGATGTCCATCCAGAGGCATTCTCATGTGGCAATGGGAAGTTCCTTGGCCTGATCATTCGTTGGAAATCCAAAGAAACAATACGAGACTTGTACGGTTTTAGTTGTAGAACCTGCTTCCTCAGGAAGTAGCTATAGTAGGCATAATATAATGGTACCTATGCTGGCTAAGATTTATATTCTACTTTCGAAATGTTTTCCTACACTACGCACTAATAATAATATAAAATGTTCTTTTAATACGTATCAAGCATCTTTGACTATCATAAGGAGAAATCTCCTCCAAGTCTGCATTTGCATTGTGTGTGTGGCGGGAGGTCTTATGGTAGTCTCATTTTTAAAAGCATTGCGAATTGATTTAAAAATATTCCTCTATTTTGATTTTAAAGATAAATAAACTGTTTTGAGTTCTCGCACCAGTCACATGACTGACTCGGAGTTTATTGTATTCCTTCCTAAACTCTGGGTGCCCACCAATTTTCACACGGGCAGTCAAGAGTTAAGGTTTATCAGGATATTCTGGATATTCAGGAGTTGCTGGAGGCAAGATGGATGGCATGGCGTATTACTAGTATATAGTATTCCTTTTTCCGCTGCACTGTTTGATGTTGTTGTTGTTGTACACTCTGATGATATGATGAAATGTAATGTATAAAATGTAATAACTGATATAGTTCTTTGTTTAAAGATTATTCATTTATTATTATATGTTGTTCCGCCGCGAATTGTGAGATTCTGATGTTGTTCTATTGTTTTCTTTCTGTTCCGTTCTATTTTCTATTTTTTTTCTATTTTCTTTTATCTCTTCTTCTTTCTTTTTCCTCTTCTTCTACCTCTTTTCTGTCTTTTTCTTTTTCTTAAACCCTCAGTATTCGGTTTTCCGTCGTTCGATTGCTCGGCAGTCGATAAAGTGAGTATCGATGTTGAATTTTCGGAAGACGAAGAATCGGGTCTTGACAAACTACAAAATCAAATTCTTATTTGTTAAGGAATTTCCTTGAATACTTTCATTACTTCAAGTTTTACTTGTATAATATCCTATTACATTTTCTTATAAGCATTAGAACTTTTAATATTTGGTAAGTTGTATGTATGTGTGTGAGTGTGTGTGTGTGTGTGTGTGTATATATATATATATATATATGCTTTTAAGAATGTAATTGAAAGTTATACAAGTTTATTTTATTTCTTTTAACTTAACTTAATGTTCAATACTAATATCCTTTGTTTCGTAGGATACAATTTCAAATTTCTTTTAATCCCATTTATAACTTGGCATTAAATCTCTTATTTCATTTAGAGGTTTCAATCATTAGTTAAATTCCATTTCACCATACTAATTGAAACTATTAATTAACGGAAACTTAAGAACTAATTACCTGGTTTACTTTCAAATCATTTTAAAATAATAGATAAATATATACTTACAACTTATATATATCTAATTATATTTAAAACAATTAAAATTTTATATTTGTTTATCAAAATAAATCTGTAGTAAAACTACTACAGTGGCCTCCCACTTAGAAACTCGAAAATGAATTTCAACGACAGAGAGGGGAGTACATAAGTTATTTCTTTCCAAAGTTTCTTTAAAACGATTCTTTCAAATTATATTGAAATATTTATATCAAAAAATACTTCTAAATAAAATTATTATATTCCAAAATCATTCGAAAGAAATTTTCAAACGCCTGGAACATAAGTCCTAAAATTTCTAATTTTCATTTATTTTACTTTAGATCTTATTTCCAACTAATATTTATAAATTTCACTTATTTTACTTTAGATCTTATTTCCAACCAATATTTATAAATTTCACTACCTAACGATCAATATATTATAACCAAATACAACCCTTATAAAATTTACTACTTTATATACGGAAAATATAATAGGCAAAATTATTTCATTCACCTACATCTAAAACACATATTGTGTCGGTCTATCCTATTAAGTGTTTAGAAATCCCTATTGATGTCATAGCGTCCTATGCACCAACTAGAATTTATAAATATGAAACGGAACAAATTAACACAATATCAACCCTTTTATAACACTAACATATACGCTATCTCATATATATATGCTCAACGACTCATCATAGGGTATTACTGCCATATTAATAAAGAGTCAGACCCCATAAAGCTAAGGTTTATCGCTAAACCAAAGCTTTGATACCAAATTATAACATCCACCTTTTTGTACGCTTTAAATCGACGATAAACCACACACGTCAGACTCAAACCATACAAAAGAGCGAATTATTATTGGGCTGGATAAGAAAAAGGAAGAACGAAAGAAACAAAATAGAATCTTGCAGCGGAATGATAAAATATAATAATCAAATAACAGTTCATGAAGCTGTTTTACAAAACATTTGATTATACTTATACAACAAAGAATCAAATTTACACATACCAAAGAATAATAAATAACAATACAACAGAACAGTGTGATGCAGTGGAACAACATATTTCATAATAATAATAATCTACGTCCTCTAAAATAAAGTCTTTAAATCCTGTAATGCTCATACTGACTCGAGAAAATTGAAAAGACAAAAGACTCGAGTCAGAACTAAAAGATCTTATGTGAGTTAAATCAACAAAAATAAATACGAGTGGAACGGCATCAGAGATGTTTATGGGATTTGACATCTCCTATCCAGTGTCAAATATGAGTGCAGTAACTTAAGAGATGTTCGGGATTCACGTCTCCTAAGGATCCGTTAGACTATTTACTATGTAGTAATATACGCTATTATAATAATGTCTATTAGTAAAATAAACTTACTTTTTAATAGCATTAAGGGGTTACCCATATAGCCCTTACCAAGTAATAATCCCAGTAGTCCATCCAGTATCAGCGCATCTCCAGATCGGGAGACTACCCTAAATACTCCATGGGCTACGGGAGAAATCCAAACTCGTACAAGACGCACTAGGTTAGGTGACACGACACAACTAGGCAATGCCAAGATAGATATACCAGTTACGCTTCCGGACCGGTGGTAATGCGTAGCAGCTACTACTGCCCACCTTGAGCCACACCCCCAAAATCAAAAGGGCCCAAATCAATCACAAGGTAATAAAATGGTATTGAAGGAGTGTGTCCGATAAAAGATGCTACCTTCTTAGCCCGTCAATCGCCCATGTTTTAGCCACCTTATGCCAACTCATGGGAGTCGGGTCCACGTATATGCCTCAAAGGAACGCCACCGCTATCCTACTTCATTCTGCAATCTCCACCGCGTATACGATTGTTAAAGTTGTTTTCGAAGTTGGCAGAGAGTACGACAACTTCCGATCCAGGTCTCTTTAACAACCAAAAGTTATTATAACACCGCGGTCATTCCGAAATAATTATACTTCAAAACCAGAATATAGCATCCATTTCAAAACCATATAAATATGATATCATTTCCATTTCAAAAACCAAATCAGTATGATATTATTTTTATAAAACCCAAATCAATATAATATCATTTTTATTTCAAATATATCCTTTTTCCAAAATCATAGCACTTTCAAAGTGATAACACTTCGAAATCAAAACACTTAAAGTATAACATTTCAAATCATAATACTTTGAAACTCACAACTTTGAACATAACTTCATCACTTAAATGGTTTAAATGTTAGAATACTTTATATAATAAAATAGCTTCTTAAATTTCACAAATCAATTCCAAAACAACTCGAATTTCTAGATTTTAATTTAACCAAATCCCAAATAATAAATTTCAATTCAATTCAGTTTCCAAATAAACTATTTCAAATTTTATCAATTTCAAAATGGATTTGATCCACAGAATAAACAATTTCAAATTCAATATATTTCAAACTTTAAGTATTCAACAATTTCAAAACAAAGTTTGATAATTACATATATGTTAATTTCAGTTTCTATTATTTAGTTTCAAAACATTTACTTAATAAATCCATTATCATTTAAATAAATCCTGAATTTACAAATAACTTAATATTGCCTTCAATTTATTTATACTTGAAATATTCATTTAATTCACTTTAACCCAAAATCAAGGTATAAATCATACCCTTTAAAATTTCCAATTTAATAAATTTCACATCAAACTAATTTGAGTTTAATTCTTAAATAAATTCAAATTCAAATAAATTTCCAATTTATCTTCCAACCTTAATTTATTTAAATCATTATAAACTTTATATCAAAATATAATTTAAATACTTAACCATATTATCTTCAATAAAATCAAACTTTATTATTAAACTCATTCTATATTGAAACAATTTATACGTAGCTTAAAATCAAGAATAAAATAACATTTATATAATATCTAAATCAATATTGATATAAAACCATATATTTCTTTACAAAACCATAAAAATTATTTCAGAAATATTTTATATATAGACCACGGTCTGTGTATATATTTTTCTATCCTTTAGTCAAGTGATACAGATATTTATCATTTCAATCCGTAATTTAAAATATAAATACAATTATATATCATTCCAAACCGCAATCCCGAATGAAATATAATCCATAACAACTTGAAGTTTATAACAATATAAATACAACATCCATTCATCCAATATCGTTCATCAAACATTTATCAAAATCTTCATCCAATTCAATCAACAACAACAATATAGAACAGATAATAAATAATAGGTATTTGCAGGCAGTTTATATTCAATAATAAATTAAATCACTATTTTATCCAAATAAATTCAAATAAACTGAGACGATGATTCAAAATGTGTCAAACGGTCATAAATAAATTTCTAATCACATCGTAAATCAATTTAACAAACATAAGAAATTTTAGAAGTTGTGAGTGAGTTAAAACACTCACCATTTGAATTTAAATCCAAATTAAACTCAAAATTCAAACAGCCTCCGAATTTGTCCAAACCAGCGTCAAAGTGTCCAGAATTCTAATATGAACCTAGCGAAGAAAACCGCACGTGAAACGGACTCGTATGTAAAAGTTATGGAACTTAGAACATATGAAATCAAAAATAAAATAAAAATAAAATAAACAAACCCAAACCTCTGCCACGTCACCGTCTCTCTTAGAAACCCTAACCAGCAGATCGCACTGCACAACATTCAGGCATCTCGTACGCACGGCACCGTCGCATCCAACCACGTCGCTCCGCCACCCAAGACACGGCCGCCTCTGGCTACGCCGCGCGCCACGCACGACTCTCCCCTCGCGAGCTCCGCCCCCACGTGACACACAAAATGATGCTCACAGCCACCAGCCGCCGCCGAGATTCATAACCCTAATCCAATTTTCGAGCCTCATCCAACCGTTGATTCAATGAACGAATTTCATCGATGCACTACGCTCCGTGCCCTCTACAATACGGTAAGGTCGATTCGACGATCTGTTGAAGTTATCGTGGCGTGATGAACGGCCGAGAATTGATCGTCAATTTCTGAACAAATAGAGCTTCAAATCGGAATGAATTTCAAACCTGAAATGTGAACGTCGAGAGCTTCAGATTGATATATAATTTGATATGATTTGTGGAGTTTGAAATTTTGAAGTTGAAATTTGAATTGGAATTGAACTGAGGAGTTTTAGGCTTTTCGGCCATTGGAAATAGGAGCAACGAAAATTTCTGTACATGCAGAAATGAGAAATAGAAAGGCTGCTAGGGTTTATAACGACATATATATAGGCAGAACACAAAAGAAACAAATGAGCTTGATTGGTTTGGAAAATTGAACGATAACGACCTGAAAAGCACGTTTCGACTTCGGAACGAAAATGGGTCAACCATATATCAGAATAGATGTTTTAAAATATTTTAGAATCAATGGAACAGGTTTCAAGTCCAAATTCCATCTTATGAAGAAGTTATGCTAAAATCACGTTATTTCAAATTGATTTCAATTAAATTGATTTCTAGGCGCTTCGAGCCTGTATGATCACACGACAAGTCCGTTCGTTATGAAACATGAAATCTTAAAATAATTCACCGTTACGGATCCGATGAAATTGGTTTCATTGAAATCCGAATCAGTGGCCAAAATGACTATTTTTACATTAATTAAATATAATAATTAATTAATTAAATCAAATTTTCAATTTCAATTCTATAATTGACCATTTTTATCGATTTTAAATTCCTTAATCATTTACACTAATTTAAATAAATTTAGATGAAATTAACATTGGATTCACGATCTATCACATTAATATCCTCAAATTCCATCTTAACTTCAATTAACGTAATAATTAAATATTAAATTTCATTCAATTGTAATTAATCCAATTATTAAGTTTAAATTCCAATGAATTAATAAATCTTGATATCCATTATTTCCATTCAACCAATTGTCATATTATGAATAGAATTAACATTATTTCCAATTATTTCCTAAATTTATACTAACATAACATTGAATTGAGATTCATTGCAATTGATTACAAACTCTGATTTAATGGACTAAATAAATGATTAACTTATAATAATTGTTATCATGAACTCTCAATCACACTTTTATATGTTATCATTTCCAAAAAATAATATAATTACTTAAAGAACATTGATTTTATTCAGTTACTTTTTATTATTATTAATTAATTCCAAATTTTTATTTATTCCAGATTTATTTACCAAAATCTTATTAAATTAACAAATTTAGTTATCGAAATTTACGGGTCGTTATACTATAAAACAATATTACTACCAGTAACCTACAGTTGTGAATAATTATATACCAACAGGGATATTACCCTAAAAATCGCATCTTCTTCTTCTGGTAAATGCATGAAGAACGTGTACTAAGACACTACCAGTAACCTAAAGTTGTGAATCGGCATGCACATGCCTGTTATATCTATAAATGTTCCTGCTACTTTCTTATATGCAATTATATTCTTTGCATTTTTATATTATTATACATGTCAATAATACTTCTGAAGGTCCACATTAATACTAGCTGTAGTTGATTCTTATTTTGTGTCATTTATTTGCATACAACATATCAATCACTATAACTATGTAATGCAAGACAAAAAGAAAAAGAAGAAAAAGTCTTAAATGGCTTTGGTAGTTTGCTTTATTCAAATATATAAGGTCTCTAAACTATACATGTAACTTGCATTTTATACGATGTAAAAGAATATGTCGTTTTTTCATACATAAAGCTAAACAAATATTGATACAAACATTTATAACAATCATATTTCAATTAATAAACATACAAATGTTTTTTTTGTACTTCTCTTCCATACATGATAATACGATATCCACCGATCAATTAACCTTAAAAAAACAAACCATTGCTGCATAAATTTTCTGTCAATTCTCAAAAAAGAACCATAAAATTCTAGGCCAATTGACTCCTAATTTTTGATCAATCTTCTAAAACCCCTTATAAAATCAGTTATTCGGATTTCATTTTATCACAATCGGAGCAAGATATGAGATTGTTAATAAACTAATCAATTTATCAAGTAATAAATCAATGTAGGTGAAACAAATTAAGACCGAAAAAGTTCAGTACGAGGAGATGATCATGAGAAAAATAAATTTCAGAGAATGAAGTTGGAAGAACTTGAATCACATTTCACATCATGAAAAATAATAAAGATTCACTTTACACTATAATATAAGACACGTGCTTTCGAGTATTGATGAACAAAATAAGAACCAAAACATAATTTCCACTTTTCTAGATCTATAATACCACATGAGATCTTTATGTTTACTCAATTGTTCTATCAATCAATTTATTAAATGTGTAGATTCTATCGTCGATTTATTGATGAACAAAACAAGAACCAAAATAGCGAGTACTTTGTTTTGTAGATTCAGGGCTCATGAACAAAGCGGGTGGAGCAGATTGACGAAGTGGAGGGAAGCCGAAGACGAAGCTGATCCAACGAAGTGGAGGGGAGCAGTTCAACGAAGTTGCTAAATGTGATGGAAGCTGAAGCAAATGATTGGAGTGGAATTTTGTTGAATTAGAGAAAAACGTAACATTGGAGGGAAAATGAGGTAGTGGAGGGAAATTGATGGAAAAAACATAAAAGTATTTAACACAAGGCGACAACCCTAAAATTATATGTATGAAAAAATAAAAGAATTTGAAAAAGCGGTATTTGTTGCATTTACACTACAAACGCTACCAATAATTGCAACTAAAGATAGGTTTTCTTGTAATGATTGTTTTTTAAATGAATCGATTGGCGTTTTATTTAATAAATCAAAACTAATATTTGTACATGTTTAAATACAATGTTTTTTTTTGGAACTATGTTTTAAAAATACAATTTAAAGTCTAATTTTTAGATCAGAAATTTTATATGTTCAATTTATCAATTACGTTCTTATAAATTAGAATTAAAATTTGTATATGTTTGAATATAATGTTTAGTTACAGATTTATGCTGTAAACATTCAATCCGAAGTATAATTCTTTAGATCTAAAATTTTGTATGTTCATATTGTTTTGATTGGATTTAACTTTAACAGATTAAGCTAAAATTTGTGTATGAATATTATAGTGTTTATTGAAGATTCTTGTTTTAAATCATATAAAGCAAAATGTAAGTTTAGATTTGAAAGTTTAAATGTGTGTATTTTGTGTGTATTATTTTGGAAACTAAAAAAAAGGAAGATGTTTTGGCAATTAATCTAAATTTTAATATGATTGCTATAGTCTCTAATTTGAATTAATTAGAGTTACTTTATTGAATATTGCATACACACAATTAATGTTCTGACAATAAACATACTTTTAAATTGATTGCTATAAAACTCTAATTTTTATTAAGTAGAAAAACTTGATTTAATCTTATATACACACATTCAAATTTATATGTACATTTGTATATCTAAAATTTATTAGATGTACTTCATATTGTCAAAGTATGATTAGATTCTTTCCAAAAGGAGAAAACAATTTAAATGAGGCAATAATATGTACATACACTTATTTTTGACTGTTTATGGCCTTATATTATAATGCCTATTAATTGTCATTTATATGATGCATTAATTAAGTTTACGAAGTGTGAACTGATTTAATCATCATTGTCACCATTTATTTATTTTCCCCTTTTTTCCTTTATGTGGTTAGCTATTTATTTAATTTTATTTACACGTCTACATCTTGTCATAAATTAATAGCACCTATCATATGTTGCAATATAATTTACACTACAATATATTTGTTTATACTTACATTCATTCCATATATATGTTGCTCATTAATGACAATCATATGATCAATCAATTTTAATTAAAAAGAGAGAAATGTATGGTTTATCCCTCAATACAAATAATGTGCCCCTCATTAATTGAATAAGTTAGGAGGAAGGAACACTACTAGAAAAGGCTTAATTACCGACAGCTAAGACCGACGGCTTTCGACGGCTTTTGACGGGCCTTTGGCGGCCGTCGGAAGCCGTCGGAAATTAGCGATTATACCTGCAGCCGAGCCTTCTTCTTCCTCCTCCTTTCGTACAAAAATTATAATAAAAAAACCCCCCAAATCCCTTCTTCAAGCTTTTAGTCCCTAATTTGTAGCTTCCGGATCCTCCACGGCTGCCTAATCAAACTCCATTACTCTTAATCTAAGGTATAATCTCTTATTTTTGCGAAAAAATCAGTTTTTACCCTAATTGTAGATTTGCATAAATTGATAAATTTGGACGAATTAGTGATTGCAATTGTTTCCAATAGCGTAATAACAGTTTATAGCATCACATGGTATACCTATTTCATCTTTTATCGTGAAATTGTGAAAAATAATGTATAATTTATGATTGTTCATGTATATGTAAATTGTTGTGCATGCCTTGATTCGACGATTGTATACGTTATTTGGAATAAGATAAAATGATTGAATGAACTAGGAGTATTATATTGTGCACGTATTTGCTAATGAAAGAAAAAAAAATGCATTACTCTAAATTATAATTGTGTGTGTTGAAAAATGACAAAAATGTTAAACCAACCTTAAGTTGATTTAATACGTCGAATAAATGTGTTAAATTAATATATATTTTTGTAAATGTGAACAGTGAGTAAAACTGTATTTTTTCGTAAAATGCGCGCATGTAACTGACAAATGTCCTTTAGAGAGTTTTTGGCCCCGTCTGACGAGTGTTGTACATGATCGTTGTATAAATAATCGTTTTTTCTGAAAAACGACCATTTATATTCATCTGGTACAATGTTTGTCGGATTTGTCCCTGTATTGGATAAGTTATGAACACAGTAAGCATTTACATTTTGTATATTATTTCGTCTCAAACGGTTCATAAAATTTCGGCCTAACTTTTCTTTTTTGTTTCTTGCGTCCACGCATTTGTGTACAATGCAGGGAACAAAAGGGAAATGCTGCCGAAATTTTGTTGAATCGTTTGAGACAAAGTAATATACGAAATGTAAATGCTGTGTTTGTAATGGTAAGTAGGATGCCTGACCAATGAAAAAAAAATTATATATATTTTTAAATCGATACGTTAAAAAATAAAATGTGCCCTATTTGAAAATATTTTTAAATTTGTGAAGTTGTTCTTTAAATTCAAAATATTATACGACCATGAAAATAATCCTTTTCGAATTTGTATTCTTCAAAATAAATATTAAATTTTGAACTTCTCATTTTGTCAAATAGAAAAAATGATTGATTATTTTGTTGATCGGAGAAGATGGATATACCAAAGAAAAGGACTGAGGGGCTCAATAAAAGAAGATTTTTATAATGGTATAAACGTGTTTGTTGAATTCGCTTTAAATAATAATGGAAACGATCCAGAAATTCGTTGTCCGTGTAGCAGGTGTAGACATTTGAAGTATTTGTTATCAGATATTGTGAAAGTTCATTTGTGCCAACACGGTTTCGCACCCGAGTATTATGTTTGGGATCAGCATGGAGAAGTTGTAGCAAATACTTCTGTAGAGTCTGAAAGTGTCGTTAACGAAATAGTTTCAACGACCCGTATGGAAAATATGGTCGAAGATGCAGCACGATCAATGTTTCCTTTGGCTGAAGTTTGACGACGACGATGGAAATGTTGAAAAACCAAATATTGAAGCAATTTTTTTTATGATTTACTAGATGCTGCTAAGAAACCTATTTGGGATGGTTGTAAAAGCGACACTCAGCTGTCAGTAATCGCAGAATACATTGCGATGAAGTCAAAATACAACATCACTGAAGTTGGGTTTACGGCTGTTGTACAAGCTGCAAAAAGACATATGCCGCCCGATAATCTAATGTGTGAAAATCACTACGAAGTTAAAAAACTTATGTCGGCTTTTGTACCGTATCAGAAAATAGATACATGTTTAAAAGGCTGTATGTTGTTTTGGAAAGAAGACGCAAACCTTATTGAATATTTTGTAGTTTGGCTTTGGATATTTGGTTGGACTATTGTATGTTGGATTGTGCAGTATTGATATCATAGTGTTTGGAAGAGAAATGTGGTTGGAAGGCTATATTTGCAGCGAATTTAAAAAAAAACAGCAGATTTCCGACGGCTTCCGGCGGCTTACATGTCAAAATTTCCGACGGCTCTCTGTAGCATACTATTTCTGACGTTTCCGACGGATTCCGACTCGGAAACCGTCGGAGTCGTGTGCGACTGCTTCCTTCGGAAGCCGTCGGAAATACTGCTCCCCGACGCAGTCATTTCCGACGGTTTTTTTCGACGGCGGCCGACGGCTTCCGACGGCCGCCGACGGTTTTCGGCCGTTGGAAAACGTGATTCTCCTTGTAGTGGAAATGAAAAGTTTACTTCTCTAAATAAATTTAATAAATTACTGTTACACACAAACAGGTACAGAAGAGTATATTTGATATACTCTAATTTTCATGCATATTAAATTAAAATTTTATTTATAAAATTAAATAAAATTTTGATTTTATTTAAAAGAAACTTAGAAAAGTTCTAAATGAATTTAAACTTCATAGGCTTATTAAAGATCTAAAATGATTAATTTTTTTGAAATTCAATCATTTCTTCCGCTGCGGGCTGTTCCAGTTCATTCGTCCTCAACTATGTTAACCAAAAGTTCACAGAGTATTAGTTTTCAAACTTTGGTACCAATTTGCTGCTCTCTTAGACTGTGTCTACGGTTGGGTATATTAAAGTGAAAAAAAGGTGGAACCCAATGCATGAGGCTTCCGTACGATAGTGGGCTCTGAGGAGGTCGATAATGTACGCAGCCTTTTTCTTGCATTGCAAAGAGGCAGTTTCCAGGCTCGAACCTATGTTTGAAATGAGTTCCTACATATTATCATCTACCCAGTTTTCATATATAGGAAACCTGACGCTCTTTTAGTTAATCAATGTGCTTTTAAAATGACAAATGATTGAAGTTCTTCTCAATAAAAAATATTGCTATGAAATTTTTTGATTACATAAGTTAATCAACGAAATTTCAATAAACTTTTACTGCTATTTTTTAGCTGGAAATTAGTTGGTCCATATATCCTTTATTGTTAGAAATTCTTTGTTGGTACAGAAAGGCATCTGTTGAGCCATGATATATGCCTTCTGCTTCTAAATAGTTTATGTGTTGTGGAATATGGACCTTTAAATTTTTATAACCACCATGGTGTACATGATAGTACTTGCTGAAGGAACTTACGGTTTAAGTTATATGGTTTTACTTCCAAAATATATACTCTCTTACTTTGCAAACAACTGCTCATTATTATTGTTCAAATTTTGTTCAACATTATTTTGCAAATTGGAGATCTATCCTCATTCCAATTGTTCTTAACAACTTCACACATTCCTACTTTCCACAATTTCCTATTCATGGATATAAGAATAATTTCTTGGAACTTTTTTACATGACATGTCCAAACATTTTGAATGCAACAAATATCTAAAATTTTATGAATAAATTTTATCCGTAAAAGAATTAGAGTACCATATACTAAAGAAAGTTCAGTCTATTTGCATGTAAATAATGACATGAACCCATCCACGTAACATGTGTTTTCTCCTTAAATTTCAATATAAAAGTTATTCTTAGATATGAAAGGTTCATACTCAGCTTTCCTAACCGTTTTCGTTCCTGATCTAATCAAGTACCATAAATATTTCAAACGTTAAATTTGTGGGTCAAACAAATAAATGATAAAAAAAGGAAAACAAGAAGGAAAAGATAAACTTAACTAACTTTAGGTCGTAAAGAAGTGATGGATATTTTACATTTTGATAAGGTTAAAATAACATTACAGGTCATCAAATTTATCAAAATTCCGTGTATCTAAATCATGATCAACTTCAGGCATATATGCAGCTTCCATGTGGTCAGTCTATCCCAATTAATGCCTTTAAACCAAGGATGAGCCTGAGCTACAATATTATAATGATATCAAGAAATAAATACGATTTTACTACTTGATCTTAAGACTTAAGTAAGACATGATTCAGTAAACATTTATTTGGTCAACCCTTTTGTGCCAAATCTTTGATCAACATTGCATATAAGCCTTGTGATAAGGTCTTTGGCATTTGCATATAATTGCGCATTTTTGGGGAATTCCAAGTGTGTTCGCCAACATGTTATCTGCAGATAACAGTACCATGTTAAAATAACCATTGTATGCATAGTAGTACTATGTTAAAATAACCATTGTAAACATATTCTATGGTATGATTCAAATTCAATTTTCTATTTACTTTCTACCTTTTGTGAGAGCATCATTGGATTGGAATGGAGGAAAACCAATAAGCATTTCATACATGATAGCCCCAAGTGACCCCCTAAAGAAATCAAAATTCAACATTTTAATCATTAATATTAACATCAAATTTTAGAGCAAAACATTATTAGAATTGATGCATGCTAAGAAAACTTATATTTTCAACAATTACTTAACTTTGCTAAGCATTATCCAAAATGATTAGTTTATAATTGAAAAATATAACAAAAAGATGACTAACGTATTATGTAGAAATCATTTTGATAACTGAATTTGATAACTGACAATTGCATTTGTTTATTTTAATTAATGATTTTTTGTAGAAATCGTTTTCACTAGAAGGTATTATGATAGACAATGTGGCGTATAAGTGATACATTTTAAAAAAGGTCTCTTGTAAACCTCGCATAAATAGAGAGAATGGACGGGGTGCGATTTATAGCTCTCAAATTTCCAATAACTTTAATCCGAGATGCTTTTCATTTGCATCTTGAAAAATAATGCTCAATTCTTACATAATTTAAAACTCCACACTCAATTAAAAGTTATACATCAAATATATGTTTGTTGTCTGTCTTTGCTAATCCACCAAAATTAAAATCTAGACTTTGATAAGGTGTTAATGTAACACAAACATACTGTTTAAAAGATTTATTTGGCAATCAAATGAAGATTTTTATTTCTTTAAATGTCTATCTAACAATATTCATTACAAGATAGCATGAATCAAACCCTTTAGCGGTAGGAAGTTAAATGAAACACACATCAACATAGCGATTTCAGATTTTCCACATATATCAGCTATTCAGTTCAATAGCAAATGCAATAAACTATTAAATTTAACAATCAAAAAAAGAAAATCAAAGTTCAAATTCAAAATTTAATCAATTTTGAACGAATTTAATTTCGATCTTGAATTTGCAGTTCTCTGCTTACCAATGGCAGCAATGAAGAGTATAGGGTGGCGAGTGCGACACGACTAAGCTCCAAGTGATGCGATTGGCTAGCTCAATAAATGATATCTCTCTGACGTAAGCATAGCCAAGTAGCCAGGTGCGGTGGCATTGTTGGTCCCACTTCATCGTCGTCGGGCGGTGGCATTGCCGGAGCACGATTACGATGTCGGATGGGCGGTAGTAGCCAGGTGCTCATCGGGTGTGTAGTGTGGCTGGGCCAGAGATCCTTAGCATCTGCTTCTCGATAGTGTCTATTGATTCCTTTTGGGTGTTTCATTTTTATCTATGTTGTGGGTTCTCGGTGTTGTATTTCTTTATGGGATTGTTTTGGTTACCTGTTAGGCATGTTGACAGCTTTTGGTTGAGTTTTTATATGAAAGCTATCTTTAAAAAAAAAAAAAAAAAAGAGTAGCCAAGTAGCCACGCTGATCTTCTTTGTAAGTAACGATCATGATAGAGAAGAATATTTTAAAGGATTTGTTGAGCGAAGGCAATTAAGATTTGAAGAGGAGTCGTTTTAAAAGATTTGCAGAGCGGAAGCAATAAAGATTTAAAGTTGTATGTGGTTTAGGGTTGCTTATTTATGGTAGAAGAGGAAAATTAATTTTACGCGGTAATGAAATTTTTAGAGGGAATGACCTTTGGCAATTTACTAAATAAATATCTTGGTATTTTCCTATGTTGTCTTTAGTTTTTCCTACTTATAAAAGGTTTTAAAAGCAATTTTTCTTGTAGAGAATCTAATGATAAATAAATTTTCATGTATAATTATGTATGCATATTATTGTGAATAATAATAATTATTAATATAATTTTATTATAAATTCAAGTAATACTTATTCAAATTTAACTTTTTACAAATTAATATTATAAATTTAATTGATTATAATTCATCTTAGCTTAAAAATCAAATATTGGAATAAAATAGACAATATTAGTACATATATATGTGCGTGCGATCTTCATTTCAGAGATATGTATATGCAATTATTTAACTAATAATTCAATATACTCATGTGTCATATTATGATTTTATGTTCAAATGTATGATATATAGTTTAATAACTTCACTGTGTTCAAAATTGTAATATGAACCCAATGACGCAAGTCACATGCAAAACAAAATTCGTATGTGATAGGTATTCATGTATGAAAACGAGGCTTAAAATGTAAGTTTGATTTTGATACAGACTAGAGATAAATTTTACCTCCTCATGAACCAAACTCAGCCGCCCTTATCTTATACTTTAATCGATCGTCTTTGCCACTAGATATCATCGGATCAGAATCTGACATCGCTATAGTAACCTATGATTCACAATGAGTTACTCGATATGCTCCATGTCCAACTCCACGTCCCTCTTCCAATACTCATATGCTCTTTACCTACAGCTTGTCGATCTGAACGATGCCTGCTTTCCTTCATCTCTATCAAAAATAAAACTGTCATGCCACCTACTTCATCAGGCTTGACACGGACTGCTTCAATCATTGATAGTGACAAGACAAATGATAGACACTTGGCTCCTTAGTTGTAGTGATGATGTGCACAATAACAGTGATATGCACATTGATGGAGATTATGCACTGATATGCATAGTAAAAATAACTATTTCAAAAATTAAAACTAAATTTATCAAAAAAAAAAATTAATTTTTTTTGATAATCCTTTTGGTGGAATGCACTTTGCACTATCTGCACCGCATTTGAGAGAACCTATCCCTAAGTCCACTTTTAAGATATATTTATTTTTATGGAGAGAAAATAAATTTCTATGCTACAAGATGGAACATCTAGGTATATTTATATCTATATTAATTGGTTGTACAAAATATCTAACCCAGATGAACTAACCCGACATAAGTGAAATCATATCCCACTTAATTAACTAAACTCATTTAACTAATTCATACTCACATATATCTTGACATGTCTTATTTTAGAATAATTTTAAAATTTTGAGCTACCAAATGTTCATACACACACACACACACTGTTTATAAATACTAGCCTAAAAATAAATTAAATAAACTCATAACAAATATATATTTTATTAATTCAATAGACCCTCTAATAGTAATTAAAAATAATAAAAAATTAATTAATATGAACATTATATCAATTTTCTATAATAATAATTTATAACTTTTATAAATTATTTCAATAAACTATTTTTTGTTGAAAAATTGAAAGATGTTGTGTGACTCCTAAGTGTGAAGTCGTCCAGCAACAATTTTTAAGAATTTAAATAATAAAGCATGTAAGGATTTTGCTTAGATATAGTAGTTTGACATGAGTACAGTTGCTTATAGATTGTCTAGCTGAATTCTAATTTTTTATCTATTAAAGCGACAACCTTAAAAAATAATATATTGTGCATATTTTCTCTTCATCATCGCCACATCACTTAGGTATCTAAAGCTCGAACAATGGTAAAAAATTAATAATACATGTATTTAAAAATATCTTGAATGGTGTTTTACTTCAAATGGTTCAACTTATACACATCTATGACCTTAGCACAATAAACGTTGTCGTGTGATTGATCGAACTTAAGTACAGTTTATACACTTAAGATTCATAATATTCTCAAGTAAAGGACTATTGCATACCGTCACGTGAAATCTTATGTTTGACTATCAAACCTATTGAAGACTATCAATGAGTCATTGTGTAATTGTTCTAAACAACTATACGTATGCAACCACTAAGTGCTCCCAATTGTGATGAGTAATTCACTGTCCATGATATAGGAAGCGTTACGTATACTAATCCCAACAGATATATCGATATCTCATTCTCGATAAATCTTGACTAGGAACACTTAAGGACAACTATTTATTTTATTGATTTAATACTCATGCTTACGAATATATCCGTAACTGCAATTGAATTTTTTTTACGGCTTTCCTACTTGTATACATTAAATATATTTATAACATTACTTATATCCCATATAATAATAAACCTAAAATCTTAGTTTATTTTGGAAAAAATTCGTTTATAGTAGTTGAGTTATATAATCGAATTACATAATTGCTTCTAAAACACACGCTTAACTCTATCAAGATTTAGGTCTTATGCACTTCTTCCTTAGAAGTAAAATAATACAGAAGAAAGATAGGATCTTTTTTTTGAAATATTACTTAGATACAACATATCACCGAGACAACATATCACAACTTACATGTCAATAAATGTTTGAATCATGCTACGCATGTTTCGAACTTGCGACCTCCCGCACCAAAATCGAATCACTTAACCACTAAAATGTGACGACCCGCAAATCCATATCATTTGAATCGACAATAATCCACACATGTACGATCCAAAAAGCACAAACTGACGGAAGGTCAAGAGAAAGAAAAGAAGAGAGAAGATAGAACCAAACAGAACCATATAGAATCTCACATCGCAGTGAAAAATATATAATATCATATCAATGATCTTTACAAAACAGAAACTGTATATACATACATCAATCATAGTTCAACAATCAATCAACAGTTATCAGCTTGAACAGTTATAATAACATGTCCTCATAAATACTGATAACAACAACAACTAAGCACAGTGGATAATCAATAATCAAAATAGATACGTGTATACGTAAATGAAGATCTCCCGCTCGCCTGCTGAAGCTCCAAAAACACCAATCTAAACCTGTAAATATACTCGGTCTGACCCAAGCATCGAAAGGGAAGAACGCCCGGATCAGTCTGGTAAACCAGCTTGAGAAACACACTCAACTGAATTTATTAAATTACGAAACTTTTCCTTAGTTTTCAAAACAAAATTATCTCGTAAGACAAGTCCACACATAAACACGGACATGTTTTTACCTTACGATAACAAAAACATATCATATCAAATCCTCTTATATTATAGTAATGTCTGCTGTATACAAATAATATTAATCATAGCCGAAATTGTTACATTGATTAAATTCCAGCATATAGCCTAATTGGGTAATACAATCAAAATGGCAAGCATGTAGTGGAGTTTGGATTTCCATAAAAATGACCAGGTGAAGGGACTACCTTCCGAAGGGGTACACCTCTAGATGGATGTCCCGAGGCACATAACATCTGTCCTCTACCAACACAAGACCGGCCCACCTTTATAACTAGATGGTACCGAATATGTCATCCTCCGGTCGTTACCGACCTTTACCGAGGTCCCTCTAGTATACAAACCATAATAATCAGATACACGATGTCATAGCGTGTAAAGATATATCTAGAAGAGGATGATCATATCATAATGGGAGCGACCTACTTAGCCTTGCTGCATCTAACCCTGTTTTGGTCATTTCCGATTGATGAGGCCTGACAAGTTAACGATTACCTTTGACAATCACATATCACATCACTTTGAATGCCACATGGCCATTTCTGTTGACTACTAATTGCCATCCACAAAAATACAACCCTTAAGCTCATACGTCTCAAGGAGGGTGTTAAGGTAAGAGAAGTTGCATTCTCCGCCACTACCGATGTACGTTTGTAAAAACCAATGTACGTAATCTATAGAAATGCAATGTCAAACAAACATCCATACAAGTTGTCCAGGAACAGGACAAACTGAAGGTACTTTCCTACCACATCCTGTCGAGAAATCCCTAGGATTAGTAGCGAATGGTCCTCGCATTGGATATTTCATAATGAAGAGACCACTGCTACTGGATGTATATTGGGATTTTCCCAAACGATCAACAAACAGTCCTCCACTATGAAACTCCGGAATATCAATATCATCACAAGCAATCTGCACAATCGTTTCATATACGTTGGTCCGAAGTGGTTTTCAGATAAATCTGATCCCGGTCTCTTCGCAACGCAAAAGCGTTTCTCAACTTCACATAGAAACTAAGTCTCATAGACTTATCACGTCTCCGACTTTCAACTTGCTATCCTTCGGGCCAAGAAGGAAGCTCGATAGATTGGAGTAATACTCTGCACTATACGAATCAACATCCTCAACACAAATGATAATCAAGCCTACACAGAAGGCTACGTACATAAGTGTACGACTAAATAGTTCCCACGTCAAGTCGAGGAACTAAAATTTGGCTAATGTTTGATATTCGGTTATTTAACTATCAAAGCAAACAAACAAATATTCAGCACCAAAGCAATCACTAGGCCCTTTTAATTATACTTTTATTAATTAAACCATTTGCTAAATATTAACTTCAAATTATCTTTAAAAGGATATATTCTCAAAATATTTCAACATTGGAAAACATTTCCAAATACTTATTTAATAATAAGTAATTCACAAATCAATTTATTTTCAACACTTGGAAAATATTCAATATACTTAAATCACGATTAAGTATATATTTTATTCTTTAAGGAAAAGATTCTTTTAAACATCTTTATTTTGGGTCAAAACGAATGTTGCGTAAAACATCTTTACGACAACC
This sequence comes from Allium cepa, assembly GCA_030765085.1. Lineage (NCBI taxonomy): Eukaryota > Viridiplantae > Streptophyta > Magnoliopsida > Asparagales > Amaryllidaceae > Allium > Allium cepa. The sequence continues at coordinate 990,690,772 of CM060945.1, read as the reverse complement.
CAAAATCAATAGTATAGGGATTCGAAAATTAGATAGATATACAAATCCCAATACTATACAAAAACATCTCCTTTCAAAAATCATTTTCTATAACAACAGTGTTATAGTCCATCATTTCCTTATACTTTTCGAAAACGTCTATTTCAACAATGAATGTTGAAATCTATGTAGTCGATATTTAACACACTTTAAAACAACTTTAAACCATTTAACTCCATTTAAATATCACTTGCCAAAACATTTATTTGATATACTATTCACTATCCAAAATCGTGAATATCATTCGTTTACCAAATTAAAGCTTCTAGACATTTAATTCAGAATTATCCACCTTCCAAAATCGTGGATATAAATCTCTAACCAAATTCAACACTTCTACATATTTAACTAAAGGATTATCCATTATCCAAAATCGTGGATATATCTCCTTTAATAATTTCTATACTTACTTATCAAATTTATTTGATTTCGGATTTATAAAACAATGTTTATAAATTCTATTTTCATTTTATAATAACTACTATATATAAAATCCCTTTATTAACCAATTCCATTTATAACTCAATTTTATACCCAAAAACCCAAATTATAAGTTAATTACTTATAATTCATTTATTTACAAAAATCATTCTTTTTATAACATCGTCAATTATAAATCTGTAAATCTTATTTACTTATAAAACCCATTTATAACATCATTTTAACAATTATAAAAACTCCTTTATAATTCAGTTATTTTGATTTAAAAAAATTCAATTTTATAAATCTTCTTTTTAAACCGTTTATAATAAATTCAAAAATCACAATTTAAACTTTTTTATAAAATAATCAACTTCATATTTCCAAACTTCACATTTCAATCATATTTCACAAAAATCATAATTTTTATAACATAAAAGTTATAACATTTATTTATCTAAAATAAATCAATTCTTAACGATTTAAAAATTCAATAAAACGTTTATTTTCAAAATCACTTTAAAATCCTTTTAAATTCGAAAATTATCACTTTAACACTTTTAATTTTCCAAAATAGGCCCAATTTTGCGACAACACCAAATACATCAATCACGGCAACCAAAACATCATATATCATATGATAATAGAATATATATCAATATCTGTAAATAAATCGATACTGGTGAGGAATCCAATTGGTCCTTCCAACCTGTCACCTGCATCAAATATACATATTAGAATATGTGTATAATGTCCGCTTCAAGGTAGACGCGCGTACAAAGGATCATCCACTCATACATGGGAACGTATAGGGTAATCTGCTCCACTAGGCAGGTATATATCCAACCACCAATTAATATGTCATATATCATCCAAACAATCATCAATCATCCATCATCATATAATAATGTTTATTCTCACTTATCGAAAAATATCAGTGAGTCAGAAAGAGTGAGTTGAACTCACATTACGTCCAATAGTAGTTGTAGTGTTTTATTCCGAATAAAATTAATCGAGCGTTTAATTTTACCCAAAACTCACACTATCTCCAATCAATCCCAATCCAGTTCCATGATGTAGTGCTCATGAATACAAACCCAACGCAATTAGTTTCGGGTGAAACGGACCTCGTATTGAAAAGATACAATGTTTCAAAGATTTACGAATTATATATATAAATTAATTTCAACTTTATTTTATATTTAAAACCCTACTCAAGAATCTGGCCGCACGTTTCATCAACTAGATCGCGACCGTTCGTTTTCATCTCCTCCACCCAGTAAAACATCCCGTGAGAACCTATTTTGCCGTCGAACATTCATGAATTTTCGCATCGCCTATGACAGCTTCGACGACGATCAGGGGCCTCCATTCCATGCGCCTACGTGTGAGCCACCATCGCCCACGAGCACGGCAAGCTCGGTCGAGCCAATGCCTCGAAATTCGTGCACGAAACGCACGCTTTCGTACCCCTTTTGCCGTCGATCCACCTCGTCTTTGTCGATCATAACCGTTGAAAATGTAGATCTCATCGCCCCCTTCCTCTTTGTAGTTGGAAACCTTTTGAATTGATTGACGGATTTGAGGAAAATGGAGGAAGAAGATTCATGCATTTCTGACCATTGTTTTCAAAGTGGTGGCTAGGGTTAGAAACCCTAATTTGTGAAAATAAGAAAATTATGTGGCCTTTTATAGAAAATTTTAGCGCACTATTCACCCGAAATTTTTCCAAACTCAGAAGCGTGCCACCTGGCATTTATAATGTTTTACCCCTATGCTGAACACAATGGAATATATCGGAAGCCAATTCGATCGTATTTGGAAGATAGGTTTTCAAATCGAATTATTTAAATCTAAAATTCACTTAAATCGATTTCTACGCGTTTTAGCTTGCCCCGGACAAACCGTAAATCCGATTGTCACGAAATTTGAAATCTTACAGTAATTTAACATTACGGATCCAATGAAACTAGTTTTGTCAAAATCCGAGACTGTTTTAAAAATGGTTATTTTTACTCGTCAATTAAATATTCAATTTCTACAAATCAACTTTTAATTCAATTTTAAAAGTTCTCTAACATCATTCTAATTCAAATATGATTCAATTCAATTTTATACAACATTTTTATTCATTTTAAATTCAATTTTCTATTATTTCTACAATTTCAAATATTAACTTAACAGTTTAATTATCCAATTAAATCCAGATATTCAAAATATTATTTATTCATCTTATTAAATTTACTTTTGGATATTTAAAATCAATTAAATATACGAATTTCAAATGATAGAAATTCTTGGTCATTGCATTCTCCCCTACTTAAAAGAATTTCGTCCCCGAAATTACCAAGTAAGAAAAAGTCACTAAATCCATTAACTTTTCAATAACAAATCATTCAAATTAGATTACCAAAAGTTTAAACCTTTTAACTTTTCTCAAAATCCATTAGTTAAACTTCTTATAAAAATTTTTCTAAGTTCCCAAATCCACTTATAGTTATCTTTCCAAAACCCACTAATATCGTTTCAATTTTCAACTCAAAATCATAACTTTAGTTTTCACAAATTTTTTCAATTTTCCCAAAAAATTTCTAACGCCTTAAATTTTCAAAAAAATTTGCCATAGTCTCTTTCGCGCGGTTCGATCCGGAAAAAAAAAATAACAATATATTTATCACAAATATACATCTCATCATCAAGGATGAGGCATCCCGAAGGGAAAAAAGTGTAAAAGTACAATATGTAATCCGAGATATGTACCTTATATATTATTAGCGAGCATATACGGCTAATATAGCGCGAAAGCGAGCTCCAAATGCGAAGCAAGCGCCATCCGCACCTATTAAACACTCAATACACAAATGAGAAACATGTATATAGAAAGTAATATCAATATACAACATATACCAACAACTATATATGCCAATATAGCAAATGCCATCAATAAACAACAAATCCAACCATCAACCAACTATCATCCAACTAACATCCATAGCCAAATCAATATAGATTCACTTCTCACTAATATTCATTGAATTGATTTTCAATTAAATCACATTTGATTCATTAACATTGGATTTACTAACATTCATTCATTCATATTCAATTAGTTTACATTCACTAATTCATATTCCAATTTGGATTCAGTTATTTATAACTTTCAATTTTATTAATTAAATTTCATATGAATTTTTTATTCAATCAACTAACAATTATCTAATAACCAATGTATAACCAACATAACCAAATTAATTTACTTTACATACATCCAATTTGGTTTAACATTCAATTGACTTTCATTCAATTATTCAATTTCATTAGCTTTTAATGAATTAACACCTACATCCACTATTCCATATCAATTCATTTACATTAGATTGATTAACATTCAATCCATTTATTAATTCAGTTGCTAAATCATTTTACCACTAAAGTTGAATTTTTATATAACTCAAGTTCACATTCATCACTTTATTAATTTACTTCGATATCAAAATCAACTTGATTCAAAATTACTTAAGCTATGTTTCATTTTATAAACATCATTTGGTTTCACTTAAATTAAATTTCAACTTATAAATCTAAGTCAGATTTCAATTCCAAAGTCCATTTTATATAACTTAAGTCAATTTCATATCACCATTAAAATTCAGATTTTTGTTTTACTTAACAAAATTGTTTAACCATTTTAACAATTGGTTTTACTTACATTTTCTCACTTTATAAGTTATAAAACTTATTTATTCAACTTCCATAAACATTTACCTAAGTATACTTCCATTCACATTTTTATAATTTCAAATCATGGCTATATAATCACTTTAAAACTTAGGTTTATCTAAAATTCCAAATTCATACTATGTAATCACTTACCATCTTAAGTTAAATTTCAATTTCAATAACATATCTAATCCAATTTAAATCCAATTCAATTTATTTAACCTTCCTTTAGTTAAATTTCAAATCATATAATTCACTTACTAACTCAAATTCCTTTCAATACTAAAGTAAATTCTTACTTCATATTATAAGTCCAAAACTTATTTTACTTATATCTATCAATAACAACTTGGATTTTAAATTCACATTTGTTTATCAAAACAAAACTTCAATTTCAATTTACTATTGGCAGCAAATTGATCACATAGAAACTCGAAAATGATACTGACGATGCTGCAGTCATCACCCTTATTATTTCCCTACAACAGTAGTGAATTCAGTGCTTTATATTCTTTTTAAAATTTCCTTTTTATATTTATAAATCACATTTAAACCTTTACTTATATAATTTCACTTATTTTCTATTTATAATAATATAACTTCTTTAACTTTGAAAAACAACTTTCAAAATCAACAGAATTCAAATTTCCAAATTCTTAGTTTAAACTCTTTTTTATTTATAACTCATATTTATAAATATATTCATATAGTTTCATTTCTTATAAGATCATTTCACAATCGTAAATCATATTAATTATAATTCAATACTTATAATTCATTTTCTTATATAATTTATTCTCTTACAACTGTTGTTTCTATTTAGATTATTCAAACATCTTCCATTAAATTTTATATATTACATTTTCAAACAACCAAACAGTCAATTAGATACACTATAATAATTCCTGAAAAATCATTTCCCTTTATATATAAAATATAATCGAGGTAAAATTATTTCATTTACCCAATTTAAAATGATACCATGTCAACTTGCCTTGTTTAAATGTTTGGAAATCCCTATCGATAACATGGCGTCCCACATACCGACTAGAATTCACAAACAGCTCAATGGATAAGTAAACACAATATAACATATTTTATATCACTAAAAAATATGCTCTCATATATATAATACACTCAAACTCAATCTAGGGTGCTACTGTCCTTATCTATACTAAGTACACATTAAAACTGAGGAATATACAAAATATAAGCTCTGATATCAACTGCGATGACCCGCAAATCCGTACCCTTTGAATCGACAATAATCCATACATGTACAACCCAAAAAGCACAAACTGATGAAAATTTAAGAGAAAGAAAAGAAGAGAGAAGAAGAGAAGAGAAGAAAGAGAGAAGATAGAACCAAACAGAACCATACAGAATCTCATATCGCAGTGGAAAATATATAATATCATATCAATGATCTTTACAAAACAGAAACTGTGTATACATACATCAATCAGAGTTCAACAATCAATAAACAGTTATCAGCTTGAACAGTTATAATAACCTGTCCTCATAAATGCTGATAATAACAACAACTAAGCACAGCAGATAATCAATAATCAAAACAGATACGTGTATATGTAAATGAAGATCTCCAGCTTGCCTGCTGAAGCTCCAAAAGCACCAATCTAAACATGTAAATATACTCGGTCTGACCAGAGCATTGAAAGGGAAGAACGTCTGCATTAGTCTGGTAAACCAACGTGAGAAACACACTCAACTGAATTTATTAATTTACCAAACTTTTCCTTAGTTTTCAAAACAAAAGTATCTTGTAAGACAAGTCCACACATATACACGGACATGTTTTTACCTTACGATAACTAAAACATATCTTATCAAATCCTCTTATATTATAGTAGTGTCTATTATATACAAATAATATTAATCATAGCCGAAATTGTTACTTTGATTAAATTCCAGCATATAGTCCAATTGGGTAATACAATCAAAATGGAAAGCACGTAGTGGAGTTTGGATTTCCATACAAATGACCAGGTGAAGGGACTACCTTCCGAAGGGTTACACCTCTAGATGGATGTTCCGAGGCGCAAAACATCTGCCCTCTACCAACACAAGACCGGCCCACCTTTATAACTAGATGGTACCGAATATGTCATCCTCCAGTGGTTACCGACCTTTACCGAGGGCATTCTAGCATACAAACCATAATAATCAGATACACGACGTCATAGCATGTAAAGATATATCTAGAAGAGGATGATCATATCCTAATGGGAGAGACCCACTTAGCCTTGCCGCATCTAACCCTGTTTTGGTCATTTCCGGTTGATGAGGCCTGACGAGGTAATGATTACCTTTCACAATCACATATCACATCACATTAAATTCCACATGGCCATTTCTGTTGACTACTAATTTTCTTCTACAAAAATACAACCCTTAAGCTCAAACATCTCAAGGAGGGTGTTAAGCTAAGAGAAGTTGCCTTCTCCGCCACCACTGATGTACGTTTGTAAAAACCAATGTACGTAATCTATAGAAATGCAATGTCAAACAAACATCCATACAAGTTGTCCAGGAACAAGACAAACCGAAGGTACTTTCCTACCACATCCTGTCAGGAAATCCCTAGGATTAGTAGCGAATAGTCCTCACATTGGATACTTCATAAGTAAGGGACCACCACTACTGGATGTATATTGAGATTTTAACCCCAAACGATCAACAAGCAGTCCCACACTATGAAACTCCGGAACATCAATATCATCACAAGCAACCTGCACAGTCGTCGCATATACGTTGGTCCGAAGTGGTTTTCAGATAAATCTGATCCCGGTCTCTTCGCACCAACAACACAAAAGCATTTTTCAACTTCACACAGAAATTAAGTCTTATAGATTTATCACGTCTCCAGTTTTCAACTTGCTATCCTTCAGGCCAAGAAGAAAGCTCGATAGATTGGAGTAATACTCCGCACTATACGAATCAACATCCTCAACACAAATGATAATCAAGCCTACACAGAAGGCTACGTACTAAGTGAACGACAAAATACTTCCTACATCAAGTCGAGGATCTAAAATTTGGCTAATGTTTGATAGTCGGTTATTTAACTATCAAAGCAAACAAACAAATATTCAGCACCAAAACAATCACTAGGCCCTTTTAATTAACCTTTTATTAATTAAACCATTTGCTAAATTTTAACTTCAAATTATCTTTAAAAAGATATATTCTCAAAACATTTCAACATTGAAAAACATTTCCAAATACTTATTTAATAATAAGTAATTCACAATCAATTTATTTTCAACACTTGGAAAATATTCAATATACTTAAATCACGATTAAGTATATATTTTATTCTTTAATGAAAAGATTATTTTAAACATCTTTATTTTGGGTCAAAACGAATGTTGCGTAAAACATCATTACGACAACCCAAAATCAATAGTATAGGGATTCGAAAATTAGATAGATATATAAATCCCAATACTATACAAAAACATCTCCTTTCGAAAACCATTTACTATAACAACAGCGTTATAGTCCATCATTTCCTTATACTTTTTGAAAACGTCTATTTCAACAATGAATGTTGAAATCTATGTATTCGATATTTAACACACTTTAAAACAACTTTAAACCATTTAACTCCATTTAAATATCACTTCCCAAAACATTTATTTGATATATTATTCACTGTCCAGAATCGTGAATATAATTCGTTTACCAAATTAAAGCTTCTACACATTTAATTCAGAATTATCCACTGTCCAAAATCGTGGATATAAATCTCTAACCAAATTCAACACTTCTACATATTTAATTAAAGGATTATCCACTATCCAAAATCGTGGATATATCTCCTTTAATAATTTCTATACTTACCTATCAAATTTATTTGATTTCGGATTTACAAAAAGATGTTTATAAATTCCATTTTCATTTTATAATAAGTACTATAAATAAAATCCCTTTATTAACCAATTCCATTTATAACTTAATTTTATACCCAAAAACCCAAATTATAAGTTAATTACTTATAATTCATTTATTTACAAAAATCATTCTTTCTATAACATCATCAATTATAAATTTGTAAATCTTATTTACTTATAAAACCCATTTATAACATCATTTTAACAATTATAAAAACTCCTTTATAATTCAATTATTCTGATTTGTCAAAATTCAATTTTATAAATCTTCTTTATAAACCGTTTATAATAAATTCAAAAATCACAATTTAAACTATTTTATAAAATAATCAACTTCATATTTCCAAAAATCACATTTCAATCATATTTCACAAAAATCATAATTTTTATAACATAAAAGTTATAACATTTATTTATTTAAAATAAATCAATTCTTAGCGATTTAAAAATTCAATAAAACGTTTATTTTCAAAATCACTTTAAAATTCTTTTAAATTTGGAAATCATCACTTTAACACTTTTAATTTTCCAAAATAGGCCTAATGCTACGACAACACCAAATACATCAATCGCGGCAACCAAAACATCATATATCATATGATAATAGAATATATATAAATATCTGTAAAGAAATCGATAGTGGTGAGAAATCCAGTTGGATCCCTCCAACCTGTCACCTGCATCAAATATACATATTAGAATATGTGTACAATATCCACTTCAAGGCAGACGCGTGTACCAAGGGTCATCCGCTCATACATGTGAACGTATATGGTCATTTGCTCCGCTAGGTAGGTATATATCCAAACACCAATCAATATATCATATATCATCCAAATAATCATCAATCATCATATAATAATGTTTATTCTCACTTATATAAAAATATCAGTGAGTCAGAAAGAGTGAGTTATACTCACATTGCGTCCAATAGCTGTTGTAGTGTTTTATTCCGAATAAAATTAAACGAGCGTTTAATTTTACCCAAAATTCACACTAGCACCAATGAATCCCAATCTAGCTCCATGATGTAGTGCTCGCGAATACGAACACAACGCAATTGGTTTCTTGTGAAAAGGACCTCGTATGAAAAAGATACAATGTTTCAAAGATTTACGAATTATATATATAAATTAATTTCAACTTTATTTTATATTTAAAACCCTACTCAAGAATCTGGCTGCCGTTTCATCAACCAGATCAAGGCCGTTTTTTTCCATATCCTCCACCCAGTAAAATATCCCGTTAGAACCCATTTTGCCGCCGAACATTCATGAATTTTTGCATTGCCTACGACAGCTTCGACGACGATCAGGGGCCTCCATTCCATGCGCCTACGTGTGAGCCACTATCGCCCACGAGCACGGCAAGATCGGTCGAGCCAATGCCTTGAAATTCGTGCACGAAACGCACGCGTTCGTACCCCTTTTGTCGTCGATCCACCTCGTCTTTGTCGATCATAACGGTTGAAAATGTAGATCTCATCGCCCCCTTCCTCTTTGTAGTTGAAAACCTTTTGAATTGATTGATGGATTTGAAGAAAATGGAGGAAGAAGATTCGTGCATTTCTGGCCATTGTTTTCAAAGCGGCGGCTAGGGTTAGAAACCCTAATTTGTGAAAATAAGAAAATCATGTGGCCTTTTAAGAAAATTTTAGCGCACTATTCACCCGAAATTTTTCTGAACTCCAAACGAAGCGTGCCACCTGGCGTTAATATTGTTTTACATCCATTCCGAATGCAATGGAATATATATCGAAAGCTAATTTGATCGTATTTAGAAGATATGTTTTCAAATCGAATTATTTAAATTTAAAATTCACTTAAACCGATTTCTACGCGTTTTAGCTTGCCCCGGACAAACCGTAAATCCGATTGACACGAAATTTGAAATCTTATAATAATTTAGCATTACGGATCCAATAAAGCTAGTTTCATCGAAATCCAAGACTGTTTGAAAAATAGTTATTTTTACTCGTCAATTAAATATTAAAATATTCAATTTCTACAAATCAACTTTTAATTCAATTGTAAAAGTTCTCTAACATCATTCTAATTCAAATATGATTCAATTCAATTTTATACAACATTTTTATTCATTTTAAATTCAATTTTCTATTATTTCTACAATTTTAAATATTAACATAGTAGTTTAATTTTCCAATTAAATTCAGATATTCGAAATATTATTTATTCAACTTATTAAATTTAGTTCTGAATATTTAAAATAAACTAAATATACGAATTTCAAACGATAGAAATTCTGGGTCGTTACACAATGGTGCTTGTCGAAAGATAGGATCTTTACCTCACAAAAATTATATACAAATGCTCTTCTAAAGAAGTTTGTAAGAGATTTTTGTTGGAACAATGAACTTCGGCTAAGTCATGTTTGTTGTCACATTCTTGAAGTCGTTTCGGCATTCTGCTCGAAGGTGCAAAGTAGTTCAGAAAAAACAAACGCGGCCACCTCTAGGATAAAATAGCATCTCTAATCTGAAAAATATCAACCTGTTTGTGAAAGTCTATAGGGTGGATCGTGTAGTATATATGAAAGCTATGTGACTAACTATATGATGCTACTAAGATAAATTAATCTAGGTAAATATAGAATAAGCACACCAGGATTTTATACTGGTTCGGACCTCCTATCCTACTTCCAGTCCCGAAGCTTCCCTTCAGAATTCGACTATCAAACACCCTCATTTCGTCCAGAGGAATAGGCTTAGTTACAATAGCTTGTTCTTGTCAAGTATATGACACAGATATTGACAATTAAGTACAAATGCTTCCGATATATATATATATATATATATATATATATATATATATATATATATAGAATATTGAATGATGAGATCTAAATATATGAAAGAGTGAAATACAAGTATAGTATGCTAGTGATCAAGAATATATCAGAGTATAAAAGTAAAGAGCGCAAGTAAGTAAGGTTCATTCTTATCTTTGATTCTTGATGTTATTTATAGTAGTAGAGAGATTCTTTGAGTAGTTGCATCCATTAACAATTGTTCTGTAGTCGCTTATGATGGTGATGAAGAGTTGCAGCGAAGAGAAGCAAAGATGCCTTTTCAAATGCGGCAGTTGTAATTTGAATTTCAAAATCCGAGTTCAGTACCAGACGTTTGGTATTTGTTTCGAACGTTTGGCTATATATATTTTTTGTATACAATAGCCTTTCAAACGTCTAAGTACATTAACCAGACGTCTGATCCTGTCTATTTTATAATCCAGAGGATTTCTTCAGAAGTCTGGCTAGTGCACCCAGACGTCTGAACCCTGTATATGTTGCTTTTGTGCATCTGTGTCATTGCTCCATTGATCCTATCGACTTATGGTCTCTTGTAACGTTCTTTGAGCCTTGTTCTTGTCTCTCTAGTGATGTTACTTTAGCAACTACCTGTAAATAGAAATATATATGCATATTCGATTTCCATTGTATAGTTGTTGTCGTCGAAACCTGTAGATTTGATTTCCTAACAATCTCCCCCTTTGATGACAACTACACAATGTACTTATATATATTTTATACATATCCCCCCTGAATATGTGTTTATTTCTAAATTTTTATATATATACACTTATATTTCTCCCTCTTTGGCATTACCAAAAAGAATTATAAAATTTTAGCCAATCGTTAAAGATAACACACAAAAAGGAAAATTTCATTAATAATTTGAAATTAATTACATTCATAGATTTTGTCAAGCGTACAAAACTTGAAATCCTAAAATATATGATTCTTTCAGAGAAGCTTTTTCTTGATCATCCCCTTTATCTTCTTTTTGGGAAGAGCTAGTTTGTTTTGTAGGAGATGTCGAAGCTTCTTTCAGAGGTTCGCCTCAAGAAGTTTGGAATGTTTCGCTGAAGGAGAAGGCAGTGGGGTTGTCCAATTTTAGAAGGAGGTCTCGGAACGTGAACCCTTTGAAGTACCTCTTTGAGAACCGATAATACAGTTGAAAGCGATTCTTCAACTGTTGCTAGGCGTGTGGCAAAAGTTGTTTCAAAGCTGCCAATACACTTAGCAAAAAAAATTGATTTTGAGACAAAATGTGTTGAGTTTTAAGAGTGAGATCTCGAATGATTTCATTTAGATTTGTTTCTATTCAAGTTTCCAAAATCTCATCTTGGCTTGGATAATCAAATGGTGCAGGAGGAGGTGCAGTTGCTTCACGATGTTGTTCCTCCTCTTGTGATGGTTCATTGTGTGGTTGAGGTGGAGGCTCAACTTGTCTGGTTTCACGATTGTACGTCCATCTTCAAAAGAGATAAATTTCGGAGGAATTTCCAATAGGTGCATTAACGAGAAAAACTTTGTGGACACATATTTTGAAGAGATTTCTTCAAAAGTTGATAAGTAGGAGGGGATTGTGAGCACGTTGAAGTCTCATAATGTATGTGAGGCAGATAATTGATGGTCATCATCGAGTCCAAAAATGTTTGAGCTCGTCAAAGATAAATTTGGCCCAATTCACCCTTGTTCCGCTAAATAGAGCATACAAGGCTTTGTGATCTAACTCGGTTGTTTGCTCATGACTTCCCATATGTGGAATGATGGTATCGATGATCATTCGCGTAAGAAGTCTTGCTTTTAGTTGTAGATATTTAGAGGCAAATTTAGGCATTTCATCCTCCCATATTTGATGTGCTGTACTATTCCTTATTTGAAACGCATATCGGGAATATTATTTAAGTCTTCGTCCGTGTTGGAACATCCTAGAGTTCTACCTATTATGCCTGGGGTGAGTCTAATGTGTTGCCATACATGAAATTGTCTTCATCTTCAGTTTTCCATACTGACGTGCTATCCAAATTTGCGTAAAAAAGAAATATTGCCAATTGATCGATTTGGATGTCATTGGGAGTGAACGATATCAATTTTTCTAGTCCGACATTCTCATACATTTCATCCAAATCATACATTAGAAATTTAAGTAGGTTATAAAATGGACCGGTATGAAGCTTCTTCTTTTGTATATCCTCATATCTCTTGATTGAGTGTGGTGCTCGATTCATCCATCTTTCTATTTGATCATCAGAGCAAACTTAAAGATTTGAGGATGATGTTGGTTGGTCCTGTTTTCTTTTGGATATCTTAGGATTTTTAGTTCTAGGAGGCATTGTAATTAAGCAAGCGTAAAAAGATGGTTTTGAGAAGAAAATCGTCCATAGAGAATACGCAGTTGAAAATAGAGATGAAAGTAAAAAAATGATGTTATGGAGGTGTTTATAAAGTGTCGACTGAATTTCAAACGTTTGGAAGCGATTTCAGACGTCTGGTTTACTCTAATTCTCTGGTTTAATTGCTAGACATCGGATTTGGTCGAGTTTTTAAAAATTTGATAGGCAGAGGGATTTTCCAGACGTCTGGTTAAAATATGAGACGTTTGAAATAGGTCGAGTTTTTTAAAATTTGGTGGCAGAGACAACTCAGACGTCTGAATCAAAGCTCAAACGTCTGAAATAGTCTGGTTTCTATTTTAAGGAGGCAGAACAACTTTTCAGATGTGTGATGCCCCACCTCTATGCTCATAGTAACAAAGAGTATTAAAAGAAATACTGTCTGTTATTACGAAGAATAAGGCTGGATAGGAGCGGCCATCCGTAGTTAGGCCTTACACTAGCATTGGTTATCTCGATAGGAGTGGTATTTTTTTCATCTCTTATTTATTTACTCCCATCGACATATCCAGTTCCAGTATAAAACGAACTACGATGGTTCATAATAGTTTAGGACAACATATATAATAATAACACAGATAATCTAAATGTGGAACACAGATAATAAAAATCTCACATAGATATAACTGAAGTCGGTTACAATACATATGATACAACTACAACGGCCGACACTGGAAGTTACATATACAAGTACATTATCGTGAATAATATACATGAATACATAACATCCTATACTATAACAACGACTACTCAAAATGATATAAAAAGACTTCATAGCTCTAGCAGCAACCTAAGCAAGATATCTACAACCTGTAATGACTCGGTCTGACCCGAGTATTAAATTCAAAAGAAAATAATACACGGGCCAGTCTAATTCAAACTCAGTTATTAATGCACGGAAGCAATAATAATTAAATAATAAATAGACGACTGTCACAATAAATTCACCTATCCAATCCTTTAACAAGGAAATCGGATAACGGTAAATATAATGCATAACAACATTAACAACGAATCAGCAAAGCCAAATCATCAACAAAGATAAATAAAACGATTATCAATGAAGGCAATTTAGAAAACAATAGAATTTTATAAACGGAAATTAACAAAAAAGTCTAATTATTAAATAAATAATTAGAAACTCATAATCTAATTACAAAAAAAGATAATTAGATATCAATAAAATCATCAAATTAAACCAAATCAAAATACGATTCAAAATATTGAATTGGACACACGAAACAATTCAAACAATTGAAATATCAATTAAAACGTCACTTCTGTTTGGCTACATTACACGCATGCACATGAAATACACAAAAGCTCAATAAATCAGAAATAAATGACATCAAATCAAATCTAAATGAACCAGATGGAACTGCAACAGCATGAGCACAGCATTCACCTAGTAACAATCAAATAAACAAAATGCACATGAATGCACAATGAAAATTCACGAATGAGTACAAGGTCAAAGTCGAAATAAAGACTGGTTCAACTCAGGTGCAATATAAATAAAATCTCACCATCAGCACAACTCAATACATATGCACAGGCAAAACTAAAGTCAGATCAGAGGTAGCAACTTTGAGCTACAAGATCAATCAAGTAACTATATGCAAGTTTAGTACAAATCAAACAATATATGCATACACAAAAACATATGTATGTACGCACATATATGGTAGGACTCGAGCATGCAAGTGCATACCACAAAGGCAAAGCCTCAGCATCAGATCAGAAGTGGAACCATGCACAAGTGAATGGCCAAAAACAAGACAGCTCGAATGAACTACAAGTATGCAATAATGCCAATGGAGACCAGACAACACAAATATGCATTGACCAAACAGTGAAACAAAAAGTAACATGCAGTTCAGTGGTCAGTACAGGTGAGACCAACCAGAAAAGATGTACACAATATATGCAGTGATACACAGTGGCATATGTGAAGTACCCAAAACCATATGCAAAAACTGATACAAGTAAAAATGAGATGTATC
The DNA here is from genome assembly GCA_030765085.1 of Allium cepa. NCBI lineage: Eukaryota > Viridiplantae > Streptophyta > Magnoliopsida > Asparagales > Amaryllidaceae > Allium > Allium cepa. The sequence continues at coordinate 990,675,478 of CM060945.1, read as the reverse complement.
AAGATACAGATGCAAGCCGACTCGAGCATAGATGTAACCTGTTCAAAGTAAAAGCATGGATGCAACTCGACTAACAGACTGAACCATAAAGAGGCACATGAACAGCAAATAATAGACTCAAATACATCAGGTCAGAGACCAAAACATGACCGGAGATGTACAAGTTTGTCACAGCTAATACCAATGCACGGACCCAAGACTCCAGTGAACAAGCAAACTCAGGTGAACATCCCAGACCTGATTTTGAATGCAGTGACAACAAGACTCAATTATACTCGAGTCCAAATGCAACAGGATGAACTCAAAATCAAGACCAATGTCAATGCAAGATTGACTACTTGACCAGACACACATAAATATGAGGACCAAAAGTGTACAACCACTCAGGCCATTTCAGTAAACAAATGAAATCTCAAATGTGCACAATCCATGTGAAAACTGAAACTTGATCAGTAAGCTAAACCAAAGCAAAAACAGTGATAACATACATGAATGAAGCAATGCAAACAGCAGATCGAAAACGCTCAGGGATGAACACAAAGATGGTCAGAGCCGAAGTACATAGGGGCCACAAAATCAAAGCCATAATGATCAGTGAAGCCAGAAATTCAGTGAGCAAAATCAAGTCAAAATCGAACAGGACCAGGTTGACACAAATGGTAACAACATTTACAGACAGTGAAGAATCAAAGTCGAAGCCGACCACAAATTCATGCAACAAGTCCAAGTCAAAGCCGAAAGCATATCAAGAGGCAACGACCAAACAAAAGTCGGCTACCACCAATTACACGAAAACCCTAAATTGAATTCGCAAAACACAAGGAGGCCGAAGCCAAAATACCATCACAAATATGACCGAAGTCAAAATACCAGATTCAAAGCCAAGGAATTCACAAAATCACATATATGTGAAGTTGAATTAGATGCGAGTAATTAAAAAATCACTCACCTTGCTTTGACGAGCACGAAGCCAACAATCGAACGATCGAAATCGAAGTAGAGACGAACCCTAATTTTTGAAGATTAAACGAGCCTCCATTAATTTTCTTTCGTGCGTTGCTTTAGGGTTTCGAAAATGAATAAAAGGAGAGGGGGGAAACGGGCTTGCCTTGATAACCATCACGGCACAAAGAAAAAAAACATGGGCCAATATTTAATTGAAAGCCCAAACAACTTTAACGATTATTTAAAAGAATTCCAACTCGATTTAAAAATTCCAAATAGCAATTAGCTAGCCAATTTAATCGCCTAATGACGATAATTAATTAATGCGAAATCCCCGGTTGGTACAGACTCCCCTCCTTATAAAAATTGCGTCCCCGTAATTTTCATAATTAAAGTCATCAATAACAATTATTTTTCTAACATAAACTGGTTAAGCTAGAAAAATAAAGGTCAAGAATACAAACGGCAAGGAAATCTTTTAATTTCATAAAAGAAATTCACAAATTTTCAACAAAATCTAACAATCAAATAGATAATCAGAAAACAACAAAACTGAATAAATGCAATTATTAGCAATATTCAATTATCAATTAGATAATTAGAATACAGAAATCACAAAACAGCGATATCTAATTATCGATACGATAATTAGAAAACAACAAAATCTAATTATCCATAAAGATAATTAGAAAACACAAATCACAATTCGCAAAACTGCAATTATCTAGTTATCAAAAACGATAACCAGAAATCTCAAATCAACAAATATCTAATTATCACAAGCGATAATCAGAAATCTCAAATCAACAAATATCTAATTATCAAAACGATTGTGACGACCCGCCCTTCTACTACCAGAAAGATGTATTATCATTAAGAAAGAAAGGGATAGAAATAGAAAAGAAAGAGAAAGGAAGAACAACATTATCAGAATCTCACAGCGGAACGGAACAAAATATAATATATCACATAAATATTACATAATTTTCATATATTAGAGTTATACAATATCAATACACATGACGGTTATACATACATCAATTACTATATACATCAGTGGTACAGTACACATCAACTAACACAGCGGAACTAGATAGATAGCTACATACATCTGGAAACACCTGCTCCAAGCTCCTCCAGAAATCAAAGTCCGAAACCTATCACTTGGCTACTCATAAAAATTTGAGTACCCAAGAGTTTATGAAAACAAAATATAAACTCTGGGTCAGACATGGGTCTGGTATGAGTAAACGGTATAAAGTTGTTTAACTTTGAAAAGCATTTGAAAATAAAGGTATCACGTAAGACTCCCCACAAATAAATACGGGTAAGTTTTTACCTTACGCTAACCAAAACATTTCATAGGAAATCCAGTGATATTATAATAGCGTCTAAGGTTTTCAAGTAAATAGAAAATAGCCGAAATTGTTACATCTATTAAATTCCAGCTACTAGCCACGAAAGTGGGTAATACAAATCAAAACCGTAGGGTCTCGTAGGAAAAATGAATTTCCAACAATGGCAGGGCTACTGGGGTACTGCCCGTTACAGTAAAGGGCCAAGATCACCGTACCGAGGATCACTCCCGACCCCCTACAACACCAGGCCGGAACCATTCCTTACTGAACAGTCCCGAACAAGATAAACCCCGCGGTTGTAGCTAGCAACCGCCCACACAGCCGAAATAAAAAGAGACATCTAGACAAGGGAAATATCTTGTCCTGCTTGGGCATGATCCACCTAACCTTGCTGCATCTCCCCTGTTTTAGCCATTCCCGGTTGATGAGGCTTGAGGTTGCGATTACCTTTGAAGAACATATCACTTAGAATGCTCATCGTTCGTCTGATGATGTGCTGAAAGCATTCAATCCATACAAGTTCGTTCCGGGTTAGAACGAAACTGAAGGCATTATCTCGTCACACTCATTTTGGAATCACCTTTAGAGTCAACGACGATAACCTTTGCATTCTGTAAACACCCTCTCGATCTTCGTTTTAGAATTCGCGACCTAATGTTTAAATTGGATCGATGTGGTTTTCGGAATATCAATTGGATACCCGATCCCGGTCTCATCGAAATCCAAACGCCATTTTAAAGGCCAAGTTGTCTAATTAACTTAAACAGTTTAAATAATTTAAATTCAACAATTGAATTAACATAGCATTTATCCCAAATAAAACATATACAAGCATCATAGATACACAGCATATCACAGAGCATCTCAGAATATCATCAAACAAATATCACAACCAGATATTCAACATAATAATCCGTAAGCAATCATCTTTAAGTCTTGTTTGTAATTAATTCAATTTAGAATTAATTACCTGAGAGTTAACCACTTAACTCTGTTTAATTAACCATTAATTTACTATCAGTTACTTATTTCATTCCAGATTGTTTAATTAATGATTTCTTAATTAATTATTAAATCTTAATTACATAATTATTTTATTTCACACTATTAATTAATTACTTTCTTAATCAAGTGATTTAATTTTAATTACTTAATTAACTGTTTCTTGATCATTAATTAATATCTTTAATTTATTATTAATAAAACTTAATTATCCAATTATTATCTGCTAATTTTTTATTAATCAATAATTAATTCTTAATCAAGCTACTTAATTAATTAACTATCAATTCATAATTAAATTACTTGATTAATTAACTATTAATTCATTCATTAAATAACTTAAGTAGTTGATTTCAATTATTTATTTACTTATAATCCATTATTAATTATGTCTGAATTATTCTTAATTACTTATCTACTAATCATTTAGTTATTTACTCAAGTAGTTAATTACTATTTATTTATCACAAAATAGTTTCATAAACCAAACTCTAATTAAGTTTTAAACGTTAACCGTTCTTAATTACCTTCGAAAATAATTTATTGATATCAACCATTCAACTTAATTAACGTTTTAAAAGTCTCCCTTTTCTTTATTTTGAAGATCAATTGTAGTATTAACTACAACTTTAATTATTAGTTAACTTATATTTAATTTAAATTAATTTCTTAACTAAAATGATTTAAGTGTTTAAGAACATTGTTAAGCTTTCGACTAAAAATTAAACTTGAATAAAACCTTAGCTTTACCTTTAAACATTTTCTAAACTCTAAGTGTTCAAACAAATTTGAAAAAAAACAACTTATAACCCAACTTCTTCAACACTGCAAAACTGAAGCATAACCAAAACCCGAGACTTCCCTGCTTATACTCGAGCATAACTCTGGGTTTCACACAAGCTTTCTTGAGTCCTCCCCTGAAACCCCTTCTCCTTCTTCTTTAATTTTTTTATATACAGTAAGCTAGTTAAAAGTTAAAACTTAAATTAAACAATGCTAAATAGCATCAGGATACCCATCTCGCCCAAGATAAAACTCGAAACTGTCTCCATTTATACACGAGCACGACTCGAGTAAGCAGACAGCACGGCTTTGACATGCCAACCGCCGCCGTACACGTGCACGGCGGCACGACTCGTCACCGGCGAACACCCACCATCAAAGCAAAACCCAAATCACACGACAACACGAAATCCAAACCCAGAATGTCCCCAAACGATCGGAATCAAAAATTAGGCCTCTGTTCGAAACTGCAAACCGACCCTCCATCAAAAATCGCCTCGTCACCACCACAAACACCACCGAAGACATCAAATCTTCGACCATACCACGATGGCGCATAAAACAACCTTTCACCAAAACCACGAACAACTCGATCGCCTATGACGCCGTAAACAAAAATTTACAGTGTATAGGCAACCCCCGAACTAAAACCCTAGTTTTCGTTCGTTTGATTAATTCATGAATTAGAAAAATTATCTGACATTTTTCCCAACATCTTGTATGTTCGAACTACCTCCAAAACAAATTCCAATAATTTAAATTGAATCAATAACTAGGAATTTGCAAAAATACAAATTTTGTCTATTTACAAACTGCTATTTAAATATCAATTTATAAATCTTGATTTTTGTTGTAAAAACTTTGATTTGTAGTATATATTCAATATACAATCTTGAATCAACATTTCGCAACATTCGAATATTATCAATGATCACTTAATCTACCTGTACATCAATATTACAGTGAAGTACCTGATGAAAATGATTGTAATCACCCTTTAAAAATCTTAGTTTAAGTTTGCATCTTGTTTGCTAAGGGAATCCAAGTTTATCAATGATCAATAAGAATATCTTTAAGTTATTGATTCAAATATGAACCCTGTACCAATTTACAGAAAACACAGTGCATCTCAACATATGCAAACTGAAGCATATACAAATTAGTTCGTCAGATGGGTTTGAGATATTTAAATTAGCTTAAAACTTTTAAAAATTTAGTTGACTAACCAGAACAATCCTGTGAATCAATAAGCATGAATGTTTTGAAGCCTAGTTGCTTGAAACTGAAGTTTTAAAACTGCAAACTTTGAATCTGTTTTTATTTGAACTTAAATGGGGTTTCAAAAGCAAGATGCTACTAAATTTTCTTCTTCTCGGGTTTGCTTTACAGGTTTTATAAATGAACATCATAATGTGAAGTTTGTATATATAAAAAGCTTGAACAATATAGGTATTAACTGGGCCAGTTTTTACTTGTTTGACCTGCAAGTTAAATAGTTGTGTTTGATATGCTAAAATGTGAAATGATGTTACAAAATTTCGGCTGAAGATATCTTGACAAAGAAGGGTGCTAATTAATGCATATGTCTTTATTTATGCTAACACAATCATCATCTGATTTGCTGTACATCACTAACTATCCAAACACGAATCCGGATAAGCTTTCCTAAAACTATCCAGAGTTGTCTCTCGATGATCAACAATCCGAACTGAATTCCTGACCATAGATAAATTCGACTTAACTTCCAATTCCTGAACTACCGGTTCAACAACTAATGATGAATCTTGAACAAATTCCCTTAGATGGGATATATGGAATACATTACGAATTCCAGACATCCATTCTGGCAATTCAATTCTGAAAGCTATAGTATTAACTCTTCCAAATTTATTGACTCTTTACAGAATTTCAAAATCTATTCAATCAAGCCCGTACGATGTACATATACCATTCTTACTCAATATCAAATCCGATCGCTCGCTCGATCACACAATTTCTCTTCCGAACTAGTATCGTTCACTTGACTCCCTAGTACGGACTCGGATCTGTTTTCTTGATCAGAAACTTTCATTCTCCTTGCATAGCCACAACTATGATAGAGAATTTCCAGAATCAATCAAAATCCATATTCATGGTTCGTCATCGAAAATCGAGTGAAAAATCCTAACTCGGATCGATATAATTATCTTGAAATTCTTGCTCGAATCTGGATCAAATGGTCATGCGAATAAAATAATATACGTACGTCCTAAACCATTGATTATAAACCATATCAATTTCTTTTTTTTTTCACATTATTTTGATTTCTATCCACTTGGAATAATTTTCTCAGCATCAAATTTTTTTACTTAAGAATTTCACCACTCATTTGCTAAGTTTAATATAAGCATTATACATCTCTCACATTATTATTCTACCACTTTAACCTTTATATCTTCTTATTTAAATGTGACTTTCCAATTTCATGTGAATTCAATTTATCATCAACTCTGAATATTTAATTTTATTGACTATCTTCCATTAGTAACTGATTCTTATCATTATTTTTAAATTAGTTTCATCCATTAGTTTATTTCAATTTCCAATTTGAAATTGTTTTGTTACTAAAGTTTTAAATATTTTTCTAGATTCCAAATTGAAAAGTTTTTGGCAGGGTCTCCATTTGTTTAACAATACATATTTTCATAAGCACATATGTATAGTTTCAACACTTATTACAAATAATTCCAACCAAATCTCAAATCATTCCCTACAGTTAAAGTGATTTATAACTTACTTGCTTATATATAGTCCATTTAAGCAAAACAAAGTCATATTCATACCAATTGATTTCAAAATCATCCTATTCTGCTTCTAATAATTCATAAAATTTTATCTAATCTCATTTACTTCAAATGACCCATGTTCTTATGCAATTCGACAATATTATTGTGAATAAATAATTACTTAAGCTTTATAACAATTTTAAACTGATTCTAACTCAATTTACACTTGATTCCATCCCAATTAATTTATTCACAATCTCTACATTGCATTTTCTTTCATCTCAAAAGCTTGATCCCAAACTATTTTATTAAATTCGACAACCGATATTTTAAATAATCATCTCATAATTTACTCAAGTTATTTATTTTCTTCAAACCGTTTCACCTAACAACTTAAGTTTGTCCTATTCCACCAATTTCCATTTAAATCTTTGATTTGACTTTTTTCCTTTATTCAAATCTCAACTATTTACTAATTTATCTAATTAGTTTATTCTTTTATCCATTATTTAGTTTACATGAACAATTTATTATTGAGTTTATAATAAAGTCATTTAATTTATGCTTGAATTAGATTTGTTTACAACTCACACCAATTCTATTTTAATTCATTTCAATACTTACTTATTTACTTGAGAATTTTATTCCACTCAAAATTTTCTGTAACTCGATTGAATTCATTTAAATTCTGTTTTATTCCAACTCAATTTGAGTTATATTTAGCTACTTACCATTCTTTTAGTTTTTATTACTCACTATATGAGTTCCAAAATTATTTATTTACTTAAAAGCTTATATTTCTCATTTGAGTCATTTCATCTTACAATCACAACTTCAGATTATATATATATAACACTTACCATCTTAAGGTATAAATTTTCATTTCACCCTTACAATCATTTTACCTTCCAATTTAGTTCAATTTCAACTTCAACTTCAATTTTATTTAACTCATCGTAGGTTAAATTCAAATATATTTTCTTCATTTTCATTTACTTAAATTAAATTTTAATTCCTCGATTAAAATTCCCAAATTCTTCTTATTAATATCAACTTTACTTTATAAGTCCCATAGTTGATTCAATTAAACTTTCACATTATCTAAATAGAGTTTCCTAGAATTCAATTACCAGGTCTTCATTTCCAAAACCATTTTGAAATGATAACTACACATACCCACTTGGTATTTCCAATAATTTTTTTTTAAATTCCAAGCACTTGTTTTCACCAAAACAAATTTTCCATTTGAAATTTCTAAAATAACTTGTATACTGAACAAGCCCAAACAATATCATGACCAACTACCCTAGTAGCAATCCATCACTTTGGAAACTCGAAAATGAATACTGATGATGTGGCCATCATCATCAGGATTATTTTCCAGCGACTGAAGTGAATTCAGTGCTTCCTTACTTTCACAAATTTCTCCCAAAACAATTTCCAAAACAATACTTTCTAAAACAATGCTCCAATATTGCCTTCAAATCTTTTGGAAAAACATTTCAAACATTCCCAAGATTTTAAAATTCCCAAATCCCTTTTGTTTAAATTCATTTAAACACCTTTTAAATTCCCGAGACTTAAATTCTAGTTTAGTTATATTCCTTTTTATTTAAAATCATACTTAAACCATTTTGTTTGGTTATAAACCATTCCAATTTTAAATTGTAGTATTAACAACCAAACATTCAAATCTATATATAATAATTTTAGAAAAATATTTCTTTTATGTTAAAATATATTTTTGGGTTAAATTATTTCATTTACCGTACTTTAAAACAATACTGTGTCGGTTTACCTTGTTTAAGAATTTAGAAATCCCTATCGATGAAATGTCGTCCCACACATCGACTAGAATCCATAAACACTCAACAGATAAGTCAACACAATATAAAAATTTGAGTACCCAAGAGTTTATGAAAACAAAATATAAACTCCGGGTCAGACATGGGTCTGGTATGAGTAAATGGTTTAAAGTTGCTTAACTTTGAAAAGCATTTGAAAATAAAGGTATCACGTAAGACTCCCCACATATAAATACGGGTAAGTTTTTACCTTACGCTAACCAAAACATTTCACAGGAAATCCAGTGATATTATAATAGTGTCTAGGGTTTTCAAGCAAATAGAAAATAGCCGAAATTGTTACATCTATTAAATTCCAGCTACTAGCCACGAAAGTGGGTAATACAAATCAAAATCGTAGGATCTCGTAGGGAAAATTGATTTCCAACAATGGCAGGGGTACTGGGGTACCGCCCATCACAGTACGGGGCCTAGATCACCGTACCGAGGATCACTCCCGACCCCCTACAACACCAGGCCGGAACCATTCCTTACTGAACAGTCCCGAACAAGATAAACCCCGCGGTTGTGGCTAGCAACCGCCCACACAGCCGAAATAAAAAGGGACATCTAGACAGGGGAAATATCTTGTCCTGCTTGGGCATGACCCACCTAACCTTGCTGCATCTCCCCTGTTTTAGCCATTCCCGGTTGATGAGGCTTGAGGTTGCGATTAACTTTGAAGAACATATCACTTAGAATGCTCATCGTCCGTCTGACGATGTGCTGAAAGCATTCAATCCATACAAGTTCGTTACAGGTTCGAACGAAACCGAAGGCATTATCTCGTCACACTCATTTTGGAATCACCCTCAGAGTCAACGACGATAACCCTTGCATTCCGTAAACACCCTCTCGTTCTTCATTTCCGAATTCACGACCTAACGTATAGGATCGATGTGGTTTTTGGAATATCAATTGGATATTCGATCCCGGTCTCATCTAAATCCAAATGCCATTTTAAAGGCCAAGTTGTCTAATTAACTTAAACAGTTTAAATAATTTAAATTCAACAATTGAATTAACATAGCATTTATCCCAAATAAAACATATACAAGCATCATAGATACACAACATATCACAGAGCATCTCAGAATATCATCAAATAAATATCACAACCAGATATTCAACATAATAATCCGTAAGCAGTCATCTTTAAGTCTTATTTGTAATTAATTCAATTTAGAATTAATTACCTGAGAGTTAACCACTTAACTTTGTTTAATTAATCATTAATTAACTATCAATTACTAATTTCATTCCAGATTGTTTAATTAATGATTTCTTAATTAATTATTAAATCTTAATTACATAATTATTTTATTTCACACTATAAATTAATTACTTTCTAAATCAAGTGATTTAAGTTTAATTACGTAATTAACTGTTTCTTGATCATTAATTAATATCTTTAATTTATTATAAATAAAACTTAATTATCCAATTATTATCGGCTAATTTTTTATTAATCAGCAATTAATTCTTAATCAAGCTACTTAATTAATTAACTATCAATTCATAATTAAATTACTTGATTAATTAACTATTAATTCATTCATTAATTAACTTAAGTAGTTTATTTCATTTATTTATTTACTTATAATCCATTATTAATTATGTCTGAATTATTCTTAATTACTTATCTACTAATCATTTACTTATTTACTCAAGTAGCTAATTACTATTTATTTATCACAAAATAGTTTCATAATCCAAACTCTAATTAAGTTTTAAATGTTAATCGTTCTTAATTACCTTCGAAAATGATTTATTGATATCAACCATTCAACTTAATTAACGTTTTAAAAGTCTCCCTTTTCTTTATTTTGAAGATCAATTAAAGTATTAACTACAACTTTAATTATTAGTTAACTTATATTTAATTTAAATTAATTTCTTAATTAAAATGATTTAAGTGTTTAAGAACATTGTTAAGCTTTCGACTAAAAATTAAACTTGAATAAAACCTTAGCTTTACCTTTAAACATTTTCTAAACTCTAAGTGTTCAAACAACTTTGATAAAAAACAACTTATAACCCAACTTCTTCAATACTACAAAACTGAAGCATAATAAAATCCACGACTTCCTTGCTTATACCCGAGCATAACTCCGGGTTTCACACAAGCTTTCCCGAGTCCTCCCCTGAAACCCCTTCTCCTTCTTCTTTAAATTTTTTTATATACAGTAAGCTAGTTAAAAGTTAAAACTTAAATTAAACAAAGCTAAATAGCATCAGGATACCCATCTCGCCCACGATAAAACTCGAAGCTGTCTCCATTTATACACGAGCATGACTCGAGTAAGCAGACAGCACGGCTTTGACACGCCGACCACCGCCGTACACGTGCACGGCGGCACGACTCGTCACCGACGAACACCCACCATCCAAGCAAAACCCCAATCACGCGACAACACGAAATCCAAACCCAGAATGTCCCCAAACGATCGGAATCAAAAATTAGGCTCTGCTCGAAATTGCAAACCGACCCTCCATCAAAAATCGCCTCGTCACCACCGCAAACACCACCGGAGACTTCAAATCTTCGACCATACCACGATGACGCATAAAACAACCTTCCACCAAAACCATGAACAACTCGATCGCCTATGACGCCGTAAACAAAAATTTACGGTGTATAGGCAACCCCCGAACTAAAACCCTAGTTTTCGTTCGTTTGATTAATTCATGAATTAGAAAAATTATCTGACATTTTTCCCAACTTCTTGTATGTTCGAACTACCTCCAAAACAAATTCCAACAATTTAAATTGAATCAATAACTAGGAATTTGCAAAAATATAAATTTTGTCTATTTACAGACTGCTATTTAAATATCAATTTATAAATCTTGATTTTTGTAGTAAAAACTTTGATTTGTAGTATATATTCAATATACAATCTTGAATCAACATTTCGCAACATTCGAATATTATCAATGATCACTTAATCTCCCTGTACTCAATATTACAGTGAAGTACCTGATGAAAATGATTGTAATCACCCTTTAAAAATCTTATTTTAAGTTTGCATCTTGTTTGCTAAGGGAATCCAAGTTTATCAATGATCAATAAGAATATCTTTAAGTTATTGATTCAAATATGAACCCTGTACCAATTTACAGAAAACACAGTGCATCTCAACATATGCAAACTGAAGCATATACAAATTAGTTCGTCAGATGGGTTTGAGATATTTAAATTAGCTTAAAACTTTTAAAAATTTAGTTGACTAACCAGAACAATCCTGTGAATCAATAAGCATGAATGTTTTGAAGCCTAGTTGCTTGAAACTGAAGTTTTAAAGCTGCAAACTTTGAATCTGTTTTTATTTGAACTTAAATGGGGTTTCAAAAGCAAGATGCTACTAAATTTTCTTCTTCTCGGGTTTGCTTTACAGGTTTTATAAATGAACATCATAATGTGAAGTTTGTATATATAAAAAGCTTGAACAATATAGGTATTAACTGGGCCAGTTTTTACTTGTTTGACCTGCAAGTTAAATAGTTGTGTTTGATATGCTAAAATGTGAAATGATGTTACAAAATTTCGGCTGAAGATATCTTGACAAAGAAGGGTGCTAATTAATGCATATGTCTTTATTTATGCTAACACAATCATCATCTGATTTGCTGTGAAGATATTACATGCAAACATGTAATTATGTAGGTAGGCTTAAGGCTTGTATATGAAGCTTTGTCTGAAACATTTGTTTCTTCTAGCTTAACTTGTTTATGTACATCTGGCTGTTATTTTGTTTTGTATTTGAAGACATACTGTACACAAAAGTACACTTGCAGGTAGATATTTATCTTGCATGTGAAGATTGTATATATATTAATGTTTGTCTTAGTATTTGTTTGTTTAAATAACTCATATGATTGTGTATGTCTGGTTTACATTTTATATTTTGACTAATCTTATTTTATACTTGTGCCTATTTTTTTAGCTCTATACATTTATTCATATCCCTATTTAAGCTACCAATTATTAAATTATATACATGTGTTTGCCTAATATAAAATATTTATATTTATATTTATATTGAACATTATCATCTATTTATATTTTCTATTTCAGCCATTAATATTTGAATTAGATTCATAAGTTATATTTACATTTATTCTCATTTTTATAATTCATTTGTATTTTATTTAAATTATATACATAAGTTTGACTCGTATTTTACATTTATATTTTATATTACTAGAATTAGATTTTTAATTTCAAACATTATCATCTATAGATGTTTCTATCAAATGTTAACAAAAGAAAGTATTTTAATTAAATTATATAAGATAACTTTATTGTAAATATTATCAAGAGATTTTTATTTTAAATTTCCAAATTACTTTTTTTTAAAATACAGTTTATATAAATAAATGGCAATATTTCCAAATCATATTCATTTTAAGATGATCAAGCTACTTTTTATTTACTTAAATTAAATATATACTAAAATAAATGGGCCAAAAATCCAGGGTCGTTACATTCCTCCCCCCTTAAAAGAATTTCAAATTTCGTCCCAGAAATTTAAAACAAAGATAATTTAAAAAGCTATTATACAAACCATTCAAACATATGTATTATTCGTACAGTAGCTAACAATCAAACAGACTATCTTAACAAACATCACTAACTATCCAAACACGAATCCGGATAAGCTTTCCTAAAACTATCCAGAGTTGTCTCTCGATTATCAACAATCCGAACTGAATTCCTGACCATAGATAAATTCGGCTTAACTTCCAATTCCTGAACTACCGGTTCAACAACTAATGATGAATCTTGAACAAATTCCCTTAGATGGGATATATGGAATACATTACGAATTCCAGACATCCATTCTGGCAATTCAATTCTGAAAGCTATAGTATTAACTCTTCCAAATTTATTGACTCTTTACAGAATTTCAAAATCTATTCAATCAAGCCCGTACGATGTACATATACCATTCTTACTCAATATCAAATCCGATCGCTCGCTCGATCACACAATTTCTCTTCCGAACTAGTATCGTTCACTTGACTCCCTAGTACGGACTCAGATCTGTTTTCTTGATCAGAAACTTTCATTCTCCTTGCATAGCCACAACTATGATAGAGAATTTCCAGAATCAATCAAAATCCATATCCATGGTTCGTCGTCGAAAATCGAGCGAAAAATCCTAACTCGGATCGATATAATTATCTTGAAATTCTTGCTCGAATCTGGATCAAATGGTCATGCGAATAAAATAATATACGTACGTCCTAAACCATTGATTATCAACCATATCAATTTCTTTTTTTTTCACATTATTTTGATTTCTATCCACTTGGAATAATTTTCTCAGCATCAAATTTTTTTACTTAAGAATTTCACCATTCATTTGCTAAGTTTAATATAAGCATTATACATCTCTCACATTATTACTCTACCACTTTAACCTTTATATCTTCTTATTTAAATGTGAATTTCCAATTTCATGTGAATTCAATTTATCATCAACTCTGAATATTTAATTTTATTGACTATCTTCCATTAATAACCGATTCTTATCATTATTTTTAAATTAGTTTCATCCATTAGTTTATTTCAATTTCCAATTTGAAATTGTTTTGTTACTAAAGTTTTAAATTTTTTTTCTAGATTCCAAATTGAAAAGTTTTTGGCAGGGTCTCCATTTGTTTAACATTACATATTTTCATAAGCACATATGTATAGTTTCAACACTTATTACAATTAATTCCAACCAATTCTCAAATCATTCCCTACAGTTAAAGTGATTTATAACTTACTTGCTTATATATAGTCCATTTAAGAAAAACAAACTCATATTCATACCAATTGATTTCAAAATCATCCTATTCTGCTTCTAATAATTCATAAAATTTTATCTAATCTCATTTACTTCAAATGACCCATGTTCTTATGCAATTCGACAATATTATTGTGAATAAATAATTACTTAAGCTTTATAACAATTTTAAACTGATTCTAACTCAATTTACACTTGATTCCATCCCAATTAATTTATTCACAATCCCTACATTGCATTTTCTTTCATCTCAAAAGCTTGATCCCAAACTATTTTATTAAATTCGACAACCAATATTTTAAATAATCATCTCATAATTTACTCAAGTTATTTATTTTCTTCAAACTGTTTCACCTAACAACTTAAGTTTATCCTATTCCACCAATTTCCATTTAAATCTTTGATTTGACTTTTTTCCTCTATTCAAATCTCAACTATTTACTAATTTATTTAATTAGTTTATTCTTTTATCCATTCTTTAGTTTACATGAACATTTTATTATTGAGTTTATAATAAAGTCATTTAATTTATGCTTGAATTAGATTTGTTTACAACTCACACCAATTCTATTTTAATTCGTTTCAATACTTACTTATTTACTTAAGAATTTTATTCCATTCAAAATTATCTGCAACTCGATTGAATTCATTTAAATTCTGTTTTATTCCAACTCAATTTGAGTTATATTTAGCTACTTACCATTCTTTTAATTTTTATTACTCACTATATGAGTTCCAAACTTATTTATTTACTTAAAAGCTTATATTTCTCATTTGAGTCATTTCATCTTACAATCACAACTTCAGATTATATATATATATATATATATATATATATATAACACTTACCATCTTAAGGTATAAATTTTCATTTCACCATTACAATAATTTTACCTTCCAATTTAGTTCAATTTCAACTTCAATTTCAATTTTATTTAACTTATCGTAGGTTAAATTCAAATATATTTTCTTCATTTTCATTTACTTAAATTAAATTTTAATTCCTCGATTAAAATTCCCAATTTCTTCTTATTAATATCAACTTTACTTTATAAGTCCCATAGTTGATTCAATTAAACTTTCACATTATCTAAATAGAGTTTCCTAGAATTCAATTACCCGGTTTTCATTTCCAAAACCATTTTGAAATGATAACTACACATACCCACTTGGTATTTCCAATAATTTTTTTTTTAAATTCCAAGCATTTGTTTTCACCAAAACCAATTTTCCATTTGAAATTTCTAAAATAACTTGTATACCGAACAAGCCCAAACAATATGATGACCAACTACCTTGGTAGCAATCCATCACTTTGGAAACTCGAAAATGAATACTGATGATGTGGCCATCATCATCAGCATTATTTTCCAGCGACTGAAGTGAATTCAGTGCTTCCTTACTTTCACAAATTTCTCCCAAAACAATTTCCAAAACAATACATTCTAAAACAATGCTCTAATATTGCCTTCAAATCTTTTGGAAAAACATTTCAAACATTCCCAAGATTTTAAAATTCCCAAATCCCTTTTGTTTAAATCCATTTAAACACCTTTTAAATTCCCGAGACTTAAATTCTAGTTTAGTTATATTCCTTTTTATTTAAAATCATACGTAAACCATTTTGTTTCGTTATAAACCATTCCAATTTTAAATTGTAGTACTAACAACCAAACATTCAAATCTATATATAATAATTTTAGAAAAATATTTCTTTTATGTCAAAATATATTTTTGGGTAAAATTATTTCATTTATCGTACTTTAAAACAATACTGTGTCGGTTTACCTTGTTTAAGAATTTAGAAATCCCTATCGATGAAATGCCGTCCCACACATCGACTAGAATCCATAAACACTCAACAGATAAGTCAACACAATATAAAAATTTGAGTACCCAAGAGTTTATGAAAACAAAATATAAACTCCGGGTCAGACATGGGTCTGGTATGAGTAAATGGTTTAAAGTTGTTTAACTTTGAAAAGCATTTGAAATTAAAGGTATCACGTAAGACTCCCCACAAATAAATACGGGTAAGTTTTTACCTTACGCTAACCAAAACATTTCATAGGAAATCCAGTGATATTATAATAGTGTCTAGGGTTCTCAAGTAAATAGAAAATAGCCGAAATTGTTACATCTATTAAATTCCAGCTACTAGCCACGAAAGTGGGTAATACAAATCAAAATCGTAGGGTCTCGTAGGGAAAATGGATTTCCAACAATGGCAGGGGTACTGGGGTACCGCCCGTCACAGTACGGGGCCTAGATCACCGTATCGAGGATCACTCCCGACCCCCTACAACACCAGGCCGGAACCATTCCTTATTGAATAGTCCCGAACAAGATAAACCCCGCGGTTGTAGCTAGCAACCACCCACACAGCCGAAATAAAAAGGGACATCTAGACAGGGGAAATATCTTGTCCTGCTTGGGCATGACCCACCTAACCTTGCTGCATCTCCCCTGTTTTAGCCATTCCCGATTGATGAGGCTTGAGGTTGCGATTAACTTTGAAGAACATATCACTTAGAATGCTCATCGTTCGTCTGTCGATGTGCTGAAAGCATTCAATCCATACAAGTTCGTTACAGGTTCGAACGAAACCGAAGGCATTATCTCGTCACACTCATTTTGGAATCACCCTCAGAGTCAACGACGATAACCCTTGCATTCTGTAAACACCCTCTCATTCTTCATTTCAGAATTCACGACCTAACGTATAAATTGGATCGATGTGGTTTTTGGAATATCAATTGGATACCCGATCCCGGTCTCATCGAAATCCAAATGCCATTTTAAAGGCCAAGTTGTCTAATTGACTTAAACAGTTTAAATAATTTAAATTCAACAATTGAATTAACATAGCATTTATCCCAAATAAAACATATACAAGCATCATAGATACACAACATATCATAGAGCATCTCAGAATATCATCAAATAAATATCATAACCAGATATTCAACATAATAATCCGTAAGCAGTCATCTTTAAGTCTTATTTGTAATTAATTTAATTTATAATTAATTACCTGAGAGTTAACCACTTAACTTTGTTTAATTAATCATTAATTAACTATTAATTACGTATTTCATTCCAGATTGTTTAATTAATGATTTCTTAATTAATTATTAAATCTTAATTACATAATTATTTTATTTCACACTATAAATTAATTACTTTCTAAATCAAGTGATTTAATTTTAATTACTTAATTAACTGTTTCTTGATCATTAATTAATATCTTTAATTTATTATAAATAAAACTTAATTATCCAATTATTATCTGCTAATTTTTTATTAATCAACAATTAATTCTTAATCAAGCTACTTAATCAATTAACTATCAATTCATAATTAAATTACTTGATTAATTAACTATTAATTCATTCATTAATTAACTTAAGTAGTTGATTTCAATTATTTATTTACTTATAATCCATTATTAATTATGTCTGAATTATTCTTAATTACTTATCTACTAATCATTTATTTATTTACTCAAGTAGCTAATTACTATTTATTTATCACAAAATAGTTTCATAATCCAAACTCTAATTTAGTTTTAAATGTTAATCGTTCTTAATTACCTTCGAAAATGATTTATTGATATCAACCATTCAACTTAATTAACGTTTTAAAAGTCTCCCTTTTCTTTATTTCGAAGATCAATTAAAGTATTAACTACAACTTTAATTATTAGTAAACTTATATTTAATTTAAATTAATTTCTTAATTAAAATGATTTAAGTGTTTAAGAACATTGTTAAGCTTTCGACTAAAAATTAAACTTGAATAATACTTTAGCTTTACCTTTAAACATTTTCTAAACTCTAAGTGTTCAAACAACTTTGAAAAAAAACAACTTATAACCCTATTTCTTCAATACTACAAAACTGAAGCATAACAAAATCCAAGACTTCCCTGCTTATACTCGAGCATAACTCCGGGTTTCACACAAGCTTTCCCGAGTCCTCCCCTGAAACCCCTTCTCCTTCTTCTTTAAATTTTTTTATATACAGTAAGCTAGTTAAAAGTTAAAACTTAAATTAAACAAAGCTAAATAGCATCAGGATACCCATCTCGCCCACGATTAAACTCGAAGCTGTCTCCATTTATACACGAGCACGACTCGAGTAAGCAGACAACACGGCTTTGACACGCCAACCGCCGCTGTACACGTGTACGGTGGCACGACTCGTCACCGGCGAACACCCACCATCCAAGAAAAACCCAAATCACACGACAACACGAAATCCAAACCCAGAATGTTCCTAAACGATCGGAATCAAAATTAGGCCTCTGCTCGAAACTGCAAACCGACCCTCCATCAAAAATCGCCTCGTCACCACCGCAAACACCACTGGAGACATCAAATCTTCGACCATACCACGATGACGCATAAAACAACCTTCCACCAAAACCACGAACAACTCGATCGCCTATGATGCCGTAAACAAAAATTTACAGTGTATAGGCAATCCCCGAACTAAAACCCTAGTTTTCGTTCGTTTGATTAATTCATGAATTAGAAAAATTATCTGACATTTTTCCCAACATCTTGTATGTTCGAACTACCTCCAAAACAAATTCCAACATTTTAAATTGAATCAATAACTAGGAATTTGCAAAAATACAAATTTTTTCTATTTACAAACTGCTATTAAATATCAATTTATAAATTTTGATTTTTGTTGTAAAAACTTTGATTTGTAGTATATATTCAATATACAATCTTGAATCAACATTTCGCAACATTCGAATATTATCAATGATCACTTAATCTGCCTGTACATCAATATTACAGTGAAGTACCTGATGAAAATGATTGTAATCACCCTTTAAAAATCTTAGTTTAAGTTTGCATCTTGTTCGCTAAGGGAATCCAAGTTTATCAATGATCAATAAGAATATCTTTAAGTTATTGATTCAAATATTAACCCTGTACCAATTTACAGAAAACACAGTGCATGCCAACATATGCAAACTGAAGCATATACAAATTAGTTCATCAGATGGGTTTGAGATATTTAAATTAGCTTAAAACTTTTAAAAATTTAGTTTACTAACCAGAACATTCCTGTGAATCAATAAGCATGAATGTTTTGAAGCCTAGTTGCTTGAAACTGAAGTTTTAAAACTGCAAACTTTGAATCTGTTTTTATTTGAATTTAAATGGGGTTTCAAAAGCAAGATGCTACTAAATTTTCTTCTTCTCGGGTTTGCTTTACAGGTTTTATAAATGAACATCATAATGTGAAGTTTGTATATATAAAACGCTTTGAACAATATAGGTATTAACTGGGCCAGTTTTTACTTGTTTGACCTGCAAGTTAAATAGTTGTGTTTGATATGCTAAAATGTGAAATGATGTTACAAAATTTTGGCTGAAGATATCTTGACAAAGAAGGGTGCTAATTAATGCATATGTCTCTATTTATGCTAACACAATCATCATCTGATTTGCTGTGAAGATATTACATGCAAACATGTAATTATGTAGGTAGGCTTAAGGCTTGTATATGAAGCTTTGTCTGAAACATTTGTTTCTTCTAGCTTAACTTGTTTATGTACATCTGGCTGTTATTTTGTTTTGTATTTGAATACATACTGTACACAAAAGTACTCTTGCAGGTAGATATTTATCTTGCATGTGAAGATCGTATGTATATAAATGTTTGTCTTAGTATTTGTTTGTTTAAATAACTCGTATGATTGTGTATGTCTGGTTTACATTTTATATTTTGTCTAATCTTATTTTATACTTGTGCTTAATTTTTTAGCTCTATACATTTATTCGTATCCCTATTTTAGCTACCAATTATTAAATTATATACATGTATTTGCCTAATATAAAATATTTATATTTATATTAAACATTATCATCTATTTATATTTTCTATTTCAGCCATTAATATTTGAATTAGATTCATAAGTTATATTTACATTTATTCTCATTTTTATAATTCATTTTTATTTTATTTAAATTATATACATAAGTTTGACTCGTATTTTACATTTATATTTTATATTACTAGAATTAGATTTTTAATTTCAAACATTATCATCTATAGATGTTTCTATCAAATGTTAACAAAAGAAAGTATTTTAATTAAATTATATTAGATAACTTTATTGTAAATATTATCAAGAGATTTTTATTTTAAATTTCCAAATTACTTTTTTTTTTAAAATACAGTTTATACAAATAAATGGCAATATTTCTAAATCATATTCATTTTAAGATGATCAAGCTACTTTTTATTTACTTAAATTAAATATATATTAAAATAAATGGGGCCAAAAATCCAGGGTCGTTACAACGATAATTAGAAATCATCAAATATCTAATTATCAAAAACGATAATCAGAAATCTCAAATCAACAAATATCTAATTATCACAAACGATAATCAGAAATCTCAAATCAACAAATATCCGATTATCAAAAACGATAATCAAAAATCTCAAATCAACAAATATCTAAGTATCAAAAACGATAATCAGAAACAACAAATATCCGATTATCAAAAACGATAATCAGAACCAACATATATCTAATTATAAAAAATGATAATAAAAAACAACAAATATCCGATTATCAAAAACAATAATCAGAATCAATAAATATCTAATTATCAAAAACGATAATCAGAACTCATATTAACAAATATCCAATTACCAAAAACGATAATCAGAATCAACAAATATCTAATTATCAAAAATGATAATCAGAATCAACAAATATCTAATTATCACAAGCGATAATCAGAAATCTCAAATCAACAAATATCCAAGTATCAAAAACGATAATCAGAAACAACAAATATCCGATTATCAAAAACGATAATCAGAATCAACAAATATCTAATTATCAAAACGATAATAAGAAATCATCAAATATCTAATTATCAAAAACGATAATCAGAAATCTCAAATCAACAAATATCTAATTATCACAAACGATAATCAGAAATCTCAAATCAACAAATATCCAATTATCAAAAACGATGATCAAAAATCTCAAATCAACAAATATCTAAGTATCAAAAACGATAATCAGAAACAACAAATATCCGATTATCAAAAACGATAATTAGAATCAACAAATATCCGATTATCAGAAACGATAATCAGAATCAACAAATATCTAATTATCAAAAACGATAATCAAAACTCATATCAACAAATATCCAATTACCTGTAGATAATTGGAAACAACAAATATCTAGAAATCATTAAGATGACTAGAATATCAACATAAAAGGTGGATCGATCCCATCAGATCGCGAGTTTTAGCTACGATGCCGTGCATCAACAAATGGCCGAAGCCTACCAAGTACTATATTTTTGGCGCCCAACAAATGACCCGGAGGTCCAACAAATGACCCGAAGGTCCAACATATGGCCTGATGGTCCAACATAGTGGCTCGAAAGCACACGAAAATCAACAAAATCATCAAAACAGTAAATAGTTCAATTAACGAGTCCGGAATTAATCAAAATAGCAAACGCACATGTCCCATACCACGTGTTTTATTAAATCGTTTAAATCTCTTCATCGTTTCCTTGAAAGTGCAAAATTGTGTATTTTAAATAAATAACATTTTACGTTCTCAAATGGACAAGTCCAGTATTAAGCGAATCAGTAAAAGTGAGGGTTCATAGTCCTCAATTTTGCTGAAGCGTTTAAATCGCTTCCTCATTCTTTTGAAAATGCAAACTGTACAATTTTTGAAAATAATTTTATTTTAAAACGATTTTTAAAATACATGATTAAAACAGCAACATCGATAGCAAATTCGATAAGGAAATTGTACTTCTCAAAACACCGTAAAACGGATCTCAAAATCAGCATTGCCGGATGACCACTTGAAAGTCCACTTTAAAATTGACGGTTACTGAAGATAAAGCGACAGTAATTTTTAATGTCAAAATCTCATCAAAATAATTCGCATCAAAATATCATACCAGTGAATCTTCATTCATTAAAAATATCAGCAAAACACCGCGCTTCAAAAATTTAGCAACGATGTAAAAATCCCGTTATAAAAATAACGGCAACAAAATACGTTTAAACCAACATCGGTTCAACGTAAAATTAATACAGTAACGTGCAACTTAAATTTGCACGTATACTACAAAATGAACAAAGAAATCAGTCGAATATATCTTCAATGAAGATAATTCAAAACAACAAAATCTCAACAAAATCACATAACTACAATCGCTTCGGATCCTCAATCGGATTCGAAATTTTCAAAGAAAACAAAATAAACACATCTATGTGAACAATAAATGAAATTTATTTCAATTTCATATTTTAATTTTTAAATCAAAAGGGCTATCAGCTGTACTCAGTGAAGACAGTGTCACTGTTTCCGCTGCGCACTCTGATGAACAGAACACAAATTAATAAATCATCAAAACAATCTTTAAATTTTATTTTTAAATAAAGATATTAATTTCAAAACTTTAGTTTTGACTCAAAGCACAACTAAAAACATCGACAATTAGTTGTAACACATGTTCCATCTAAGTTAAGTTTTATATTATGTCCATAAACCCCAAGATCTGATACCAACTGTGACGCCCCACCTCTATGCTCACAATAACAAAGAGTATTAAAAGAAATACTGTCTGTTATTACGAAGAATAAGGCTGGATAGGAGCGGCCATCCATAGTTACGCCTTACACTAGCATTGGTTATCTCGATAGGAGTGGTATATTTTTTTTTCATCTCTTATTTATTTACTCCCATCGACATATCCAATTCCAGTATAAAACGAATTACGATGGTTCATAATAGTTTAGGACAACATATATATAAAAACACAGATAATCTAAATGCGGAACACAGGTAATAAAAATCTCATATACATATAACTGAACTCAGTTTCAATACATATGATACAACTACAACGGTCGACACTGGAAGTTACATATACAAGTACATTATCATGAATAATATACATGAATACATAACATCCTATACTATAACAACGACTACTCCAAATGATATAAAGAGACTTCATAGCTCTAGCAGCAACCCAAAGCAAGATATCTACAACCTGTAATAACTCGGTCTGACCCGAGTATTAAATCCAAAAAAAATAATACACGGGTCAGTCTAATTCAACTCAGTTGTTAATGCACGGAAGCAATAATAATTAAATAATAAATAGACGACAGTCACAATAAATTCACCTATCCAATCCTTTAACAAGGAAATCGGATAACGATAAATATAAAGCATAACAGCATTAACAACGAATCAGTAAAGCCAAATTATCAACAAAGATAAATAAAATGATTATCAATGAAGATAATTTAGAAAACAACAGAATTGCATAAACGGCAATTAACGAAAGAATCTAATTATTAAATAAATAATTAGAAACTCATAATCTAATTACAAAAAAGATAACTAGATATCAACCAAATCATCAAATTAAACCAAATTAAAATACGATTCAAAATATTGAATTGACGAAACAATTCAAACAATTGAAATATCAATTAAAACGTCAATTCTGTTTGGCTACAGTACACGCACGCATGCACTGCCTCCCCACTACAGTGATGAATTACACAAAAGCTCAATGAATCAGAAATAAATGACATCAAATCAAATCTAAATGAACCAGGTGGAACTGCAACAGCATGAGCACAGCATTCACCTAGTAGCAATCAAATAAACAAAATGCACATGAATGCACAATGAAAATCCACGAACGAGTACAAGGTCAAACTCGAAATAAAGACGGTTCAACTCAGGTGCAATATAAATAAAATCTCGCCATCAGCACAACTCAATACATATGCACAGGCAAAACTAAAGTCAGATCAAAGGTAGCAACTTTGAGCTACAAGATCAATCAAGTAACTATATGCAAGTTTAGTACAAATCAAACAATATATGCATACACAAAAACATATGTATGTACGCACATATATGGTAGGACTCGAGCATGCAAGTGCATACCACAAAGGCAAAGCCTCAGCATCAGATCAGAAGTGGAACCATGCACAAGTGAATGGCCAAAAACAAGACAGCTCGAATGAACTACAAGTATGCAATAATGCCAATGGAGACCGGACAACACAAATATGCATTGACCAAACAGTGAAACAAAAAGTAACATGCAGTTCAGTGGTCAGTACAGGTGAGACCAACCAGAAAAGATGTACACAATATATGCAGTGATACACAGTGGCATATGTGAAGTACCCAAAACCATATGCAAAAACTGATACAAGTAAAAATGAGATGTATCAAGATACAGATGCAAGCCGACTTGAGCACAAATGTAATCTTCTTAAAGTAAACGCATGGATGCAACTCGAGTAACAGACTGAACCACAAAGAGGCACATGAACTGCAAATAACAGACTCAAATACATCAGGTCAGAGACCAAAACATGACCGGAGATGTACAAGTTCGTTACAGCTAATACCAATGCACGGACCCAAGACTCCAGTGAACAAGCAAACTCAGGTGAACATCCCAGACCTGATTTTGAATGCAGTGACAACAAGACTCAATTATACTCGAGTCCAAATGCAACAGGATGAACTCAAAATCAAGACCAATGTCAATGCAAGCTAGACTACTTGACCAGACACACATAAATATGAAGACCAAAAGTGTACAACCACTCAGACCATTTTAGTAAACAAATGAAATCTCAAATGTGCACAACCCATATGCAAACTGAAACTTGATCAGTAAGCTAAACCAAAGCAAAAACAATGAGAACATACACGAATGAAGCAATGCAAATAGCAGATCGAAAATGCTCAGGGATGAACACAAAGATGGTCAGAGCCGAAGTGCATAGGGGCCACAAAATCAAAGCCATAATGATCAGTGAAGCCAGAAATTCAGTGAACAAAATCAAGTCAAAATCGAACAAGACCAGGTTGACACAAATGGTAACAACATGTATAGACAATGAAGAATCAAAGTCGAAGCCGACCTGAAATTCACGCAACAAGTCCAAGTCAAAGCCGAAAGCATATCAAGAGGCGACCATCGAACAAAAGTCGGCTACCACCAATTACACGAAAACCCTAAATTGAGTTCGCAAAGCACAAGGAGGCCGAAGCCAAAATACTATCACAAAATTAAAATGACCGAAGTCAAAATACCAGATTCAAAGCCGTGGAATTCACAAAATCACATATATATGATGTTGAATTAGATGTGAGTAATTAAAAATCACTCACATTGCTTTGACGAGCACGAAGCCAACAATCGAACGATCGAAATCGAGACAGAGACGAACCCTAATTTTTGAAGATTGAACGAGCTGCCATTAATTTTCTTTCGTGCGTTGCTTTAGGGTTTCGAAATTGAATAAAAGGAGAGGGGGGAAATGGGCTTGCCTTGATAACCATTACGACACAAAGAGAAAAAACATGGGCCAATATTCAATTGAAATCCCAAAAAACTTTAACGATTCTTTAAAAGAATTCCAACTCGATTTAAAAATTCCAAATAGCAATTTTGCTAGCCAATTTAATCGCCTAATGACGATAATTAATTAATGCGAAATCTCGGGTTGTTACAAGATGTCTGGAGAGTTATAACAGACATCTGACATATGCACAGTGATAAAAAAAATTCGTGGGATATCAGAGTGTCAGACGTCTGAGGTTCATATCCAGACGTCTGAAATAGGCAATCTTTCTAATAATAGCCAAAATTTTAATGGCGTTGCTTATTTATCGATTCTCTATTGTTTAAAAAGAAATGTAGTTTTTATTTTTCTGAAACAAAATTACAAATATACGTAGATACACATAAAATATAGTCTATTTTGATGGCGATGGAGTTTTGCAATCATCTGACTCGTTATCCCTCCACGGTTTGAGTGGAGACCATATATTTCCTCGTTCGTGGGTTCTCGAGGAACCAGAGTATCTCCTTAGTGAAGGATCCAAAGGTGTACGATACGATAAAGAGGGATCCAACGAACTACAAGGCATCAGAAGTGGTTCACGGATACTTTCTTCCGTGAAGTACAAAACTTCATCGCTACTTGCTCCAAAAAGCTTAGCCGATGTGCCGTGACTTTTTGCTCAAAATGTAGTTCTCATCGAAGATCTATTTGTTATGTTTGATAGTGATGTATTTCATCAATTTTCTCCTTTATGTTGGGAGAGACAAATAAAGATCGTTTGGTCTTCTTGCTATCGGGAGTGAATCCCGTGTGATATGAAGTACACCTATACGTTGGTTCCTGATTTGGTGTGGGTGTAGGAAGCCGTTGTGGTGAATCCGCCAAGCTATCCGTTGTAGGTGTCGAAATGGATATATAAAAAATTTCAGAGGCCATGATTATATTTTGTTTAAAACGAGTATGAATTGTATATATGTTTTTTTCTTTCTTGTTGAATGAATATTTATATAAGTTCAAAAATTATTTATAGAAAATTTGTAGAAACTAACTAACTAAATGCCCAAAGGTGAAGGATTTATTAATTGCAATTTGTGGATAGAAAATTATTAGCTAATCATAGCTTAAATGAAGAAGTGGTTATTAAGTTAAAAGATCATGAAGATAGCATATTCCTAAATCGCATCGGAGTTTTATAAAAATTTGTTCATTTAGTGGTTTTGTGAAAATATCTGCTATTTGATTTTCGGTATTTACATATTCTAATGAAATAGTTCATTTTTCAACATTGTCACATAAAAAATGATGCCGTATATCTATATGTTTACTTCACGAGTGATTTATAGATTTTTTTTGATAAATTTATTGCACTCGTGTTATCACAATATATTGGAGATTTATTGATAATTTTGTCGAAATCCGTAAGTTTTTGTTGCATGTATATCACTTGTGCACATGCTAGAGCTGCTAAAATATACTCGGCTTCGCAAGTAGATAAGAAAACACAATTTTGCTTTTTGCTAAACCGTAAAACTAATGATTGTCCGATAACATGACATGTTCCACTAGTACTCTTATGATCTGTTCCACAACCAACGAAATCCGCATCACTATATGAAACTAGTTCAAACGATGATCCTTTAGGGTAAAACAAACCGTAATCTTTAGTACTAGATGGATATCATAAGATACATTTAACAGCTCTTAGGCGAGGTTCTTTTAGTTTTGCTTGAAATCGAGCACAGAGACACACACTCGTCATAATATCAGATCGACTAGCCGTCAAATAGAGTAAAGAACCAATCATTCTACGATACAATTTTTCATTGAAATCTTTTTCGTTATCATTCTTTTCTAAGTGAACAATAGTACTCATTGGTGTTGGTTTGCTTGAAGTTTTATCCATTTCAAAACGACGTAATAGATTGTTACAATATTTTTGTTGATGAATAAGAATAACATTTTCAATTTGTTTTATTTGTAAACCTAAGAAGAAATTTAATTCTCCCATGTGTGACATTTCAAATTCATTTTTCATAATAGTTGAAAATCGATCACATAGATTTTCGGTTGTTGAACCAAAAATAATATCGTCAACATAAATTTGTACAACTAAAATATTGTTATTTTCTCATTTAATAAATAAAGTTATATCGATTTTGCCTATTTGAAAACCAGATTTAAATAAGTGATTTTGAAGACTTTCGTACCATACTCGAGGAGCTTGTTTTAATCCATATAATGCTTTGTGCAATTTAAAAACATGGTTGGGATATTTTTCATGAACAAATAATGGTGGTTGGTATACATATACATTTTCTTTAATAAAACCATTTTAAAAAGCACTTTTTATGTCCATTTGAAATGATTTAAAATTGTGATGATTTGCAAAGGCGAGTAATGTACGAATGGCCTCCAATCTTGCTACAGGAGCAAAGGTTTCGTCGTAGTCGATACCTTCTTCTTAATTATAGCCTTGAGCAACTAAACATGCTTTATTTCTAACAATATTTCCGTTTTCATCTGCTTTATTTTTAAATTTCCATTTTGTACCTATAACCGATCGATCTTCTGGTCTTGGTACTGATTCCTAAATATTATTACGTTCAAATTGATTTAATTCTCTTTGCATAGATATTATCCAAAAATTATCATTTGAAGCTTCTTTATAATTTTTTGGTTCAAAGTTTGACACAATTGCTATATGACTTATTTGATTAAGTTGATTTCTAGTTACTTTAGAATTGAGATCTCCAATGATATTATCTTTTGGATGATCCTTAAGTATTCTAGGAGATGATATCAAGGTATTATTTTGCACATTTATATCATTATTAGTAGAGTTTGTTGTATTTGTTATTGTAACTATTTCTTCATCATCGTTAGTATGATGGTTAAGAAAATTTTCGTCGAACGAAACATGTAAACTTTCTTCAATAATATTATTTCTTTTACTAAAAATCCTATATGCTTTGCTGCGATCCGAATATCCAACAAAGATTCCTTCATCGGCCTTCGGGTCAAATTTTTCTAAATTATCTTTTGTATTTAATATAAAACATTTTGATCCGAAAGTTTAAAAGTATGATACTTTAGGTTTTCTTCCAAAAAATATTTTAAAACAAGTTTATTTAGTCATAGGACGTATGGTTACTCGATTTAACACATAACAAGCTGTGGCAATAGCTTCAGCCCAAAAATGTTTTAGTAGACCACTACTATTTAGTAGTGTTTGTGCATATTCTCGTAATGTATGATTTTTTCTTTCTACTACACCATTCTGTTGAGGTGGGCCAGGGAAAGAATTATGATTTATTCCTTTCTTATTACAAAAGTTAGTAAAAAGATCATTTTCAAATTCTCCACCGTGATCACTTCGAATATTTATAATTTTCAAATTCATTTGTGTTTTAATTCTTTTAGCAAATATTTTAAACAACCAAAGGTATCACTTTTATATTTGAAAAATAAAGTCCATGTATATCTTGAAAAACCGCCAACTATTATGAAAACATATTTATTGTGATTTATAGATCGTATTTGCGTTGGACCAAATAAATCTAAATGTAATAATTCTAATAGTTGTTTTGTAGAAATATTATTTTTAGATTTAAAAGAACTTTTCTTTAGTTTTTCTATTTGACAATCATCACATAAATTTTCTACTTTATAATTTATTTTAGGTAAACCTCTAACTAGCTCATATTTGGCTAATTTATTAATATATTTAAAATTGATATGACCAAATCATTTATGCCATAACTACGGATCGTCATGTTTTGCGGTTAAACACAAATTTGAATTTTTATTTATATTCATGTTTAAGACATAAATATTTTTGTTTCTAAAACTTTCAAATATAAGTTGTTTATTATTAACGAAAATATTACACCTATCTTTTTCGAAATTAATTTGAAAACCTTTATCGCATAATTGGCTAATACTTAGTAGGTTGTGTTTTAGATTTTATACTAATAAAACATTTGTAATAATAGGAGAGTTAAAAATACCAGAGTTGACGACTTCTCCAATGCCCACGACATATCCTTTTGAGTTATCTCCAAAGGTTACCGTTCCACCATCGATGTATGCTATATTTGATAGCATTTTTGAGTTTCCGGTCATATGCTTGGAGCATCTGCTATCTAGTATCCATTTCTCCTTATTTTTTATTTTGGGTACCTACAAAATAAAAGTTGTTTTAATTGGTACCCATATACTTTGTTAGGGTCCTAGATGTTAGAAGAAGTAGGTAGCCATACCTAAGATGGTTTGGTACCTTTATGAATATAATTTTTACTATAGACTACATTCTCTAAAAAGTTATTACTATGTTTTTGTCTAACCAAATTATTATTTGTCTTAGGAATTCAAATTTTCATATTTCTCGTATTCATATTAGACTTAGGTGAACTTTTGGTCTTTTTATACCTATAATTCTTAACATCGTTTCCTTTTTGTCTAGGTGTATTTTTAAATCCTATTCCATTTCTATTACCCGATAGTTTTGAAGTTTTGATAAGATTTTCCAAATCTTGTTTTTCTTTATTAAATTTTGAAACATTATTTGTATTTTTATATAATTTTTCTTTTAATTCTAAATTTTTAATTTTCAATATTTCAATATTATTCTTCAAGTTGATATTTTCCTTTAACAAATTATCCTTTAATATTTTAGTTTTATCAAAATCAATAGCAATAGCCTCATTTTCTGCCAAATTATTTTTAATTTTTTCTTGAGATAATTCTAGTTCCTCTTCTAAGATAATTTTTTCATATTTTAACATTTCTACTTCAAGCTCTAATCTATTTATTTTGGCTATATATTCTTTGTTCAATTTTTTAATTTGTCTAAATTTATCATCTAATTCCATGCCAAGTTTTAATAATTCATCATAGCTAAGTTCAGGACATACCTCATTAGTTTGTGCCATAAAACATACATTAGCTTGTTCTCTGTCACTGTCACTATCACCATCAGATGATGAAGAATCCGAGTCATCCCATGTAATTTTGAAAGCCTTCTTGTTTTTGATATTTTCAAATTTGTTTTTCTTTTTATCATTATTGAGCTTTGGACAGTCTTTCTTCATACATCCAAATTGATCACATTCATAGCATTTAATTGATGTTTGATTTGTTGAGCTTGCTTTTCCTCCTTTCTGAAATTTAGTCATTTTCCTAAACTTCTTGAATTTTCTGTAATTTTTGGCAATAAATACAATTTCTTCTTCGTCTAAGTCGGAGTCTTCATTTGTTGCTGGGAATGCTATGTTCTTATTTTCCGAATTTTGTTCTTTTCATGCCTGCAAATTAGCTTCATAGGACATTAAATTTCCTATCAACTCTTCAACTAAGAGTGCCGAGAGATCATTAGCTTCTTCAATAGCTAATACTTTTCTTTCCGACTCTGGAGTTAAAGAATTGAGTATTCTAGATACTAAATCAAAATTTGTGAGTTTGACTCCAAGTGCCATTAAATCATGTTGAATGGTTTGGAATCTAGAGTACATATCTACTATAGATTCATTTTGTTTCATTTTAAATGATGAAAATTGGTTTTTTAAAATTGAAATCTTAGTTTGTTTAACTTTGTTTGTGCCTTCATGTGTAATCTGTAAGGTACGCCAAATATCAAATGTAGTGTTACATAACATGACAAGTGAAAATGCATTTTTATCTAGTGAGCAAAATAAGACATTCATAGCTTTGGTATTATTAGAAGCTGCCTTTTTTGTGCATCGGTCTATGTTTTCATAGCAGTAGTAGGTGCTTCATATTTATCTTGAGCGGCTGACCAAATTTCTAGACCATTAGCTTTCATAAAAAATTCTCATACGTATTGACCAATATGCATAGTTAGAGCCATTAAAGAGTGGGGGTCGTGCTGTGGATTGTCCTTGAAAAATACTTGCCATATTAAAGTGATTCAAAAATGTGTTACTGTACTTTGATCAAACCTTGCTCTGATACCAATTGAAAGTCTATAGGGTGGATCGTGTAGTGTATATGCAAGTATATGTGACTAACTATATGATGCAACTAAGATAAATTAATCTAGGTACACATAGAATAAGCATACTAGGATTTTATACTAGTTCGGACCTACCGTCCTACGTCCAGTCCCGAAGTTCCCCTTTGGAATTCGACTATCGAACACCCTCACATCGCCCGGAGGAATAGGCTTGGTTGCAATAGCTTGTTCTTCTCAAGTATGTGTTCTATAACATAGATATTAACTACTAAGTACAAATGCTTCTGATATATATATCTAGAGAATATTGATTGATGATATCTGAATATATGGAAGAGTGAAATACAAGTATAGTTTGCTAGAGATCAAGAATATATCAGAGTATAAAAGTAAAAAGCGCAAGTAAGTAAGGTGGGTTCTTCTCTTTGATTTTTGATGTTGCTTATAGTGGTAGAGAGATTCCTTGAGTAGTTGCATCCATTAACAAGCTTTCTATAGTCGCTTCTGATGGTGAACAAGAGTTGTAGCGAAGAGAAGCGAAGATGCCTTTTCAAATGCGGCAGTTGTAATTTGAATTTCAAAATACGATGTGACGACCCGGAATTTTTGAGCATTTGAAATTGGAATATTTAATTGATTTTAAGTATGTAAAAGTTAATTTGTAACTTAAATATCAAATATCACCATTATTTGGAAATTTAATTATTGAATTTAATTTTTGGAAATTGGGTTGCAAATTTAAAGGTGAGTTAATCTTACTTAGCTGAATTTTAATTTAAAATTTAAATAGTTAAATTTAAACAATTGATTGATCGATCTGATTTGGCGTGTTATATTATATATACTAGTATATAGTATGTCTTGGAATGTTTGATTTTCCGCATTAAATAGTGGATGATTTTATATTTAAAACCCATATACCATGATATTCCACCACGAAGTGGAATTGGTATTTTATGTTGTGCTAACGTCTGTGGATGTAGGGAAACAGGTTGGAGGGATCCAACTGGATTCCTCAACACTTATTCAAATTATTTAATGTTCTCTGTGTGATTATTTGATATTCTATGATGAATTATATTAGAATATTGAATGCTATAGTTTGCTCGAATATTTCGATACTCTGATTTATCTAAATATATATAATTGAATTTTGAAAAGAAATAAAAGGAGTGAACTTTTAAGAAAATAATTATAAAGAATGTAAATAAATTAAAATGAGTTGGATAAGAATATTAGTGGTTTCAAAATGCTAATTAATAAATTCTGTATATGGAAAGGAATTTTTGAATAAACAGAAAGTTAATGAAATTTGAAACTTCAGTGTTATTATTTAAAAGAACAAAAATTTTATTTAAAAGTTAAGATTTATATTATTGAAAAGAATAAAGAAGAAATTGGGAAAAATCTAAAATTTGTATATTTCAGTTAAAAGATTTAAAATTAAACGGAGAATAATAATAATAATAACAATAAAGTCCATAATTAACGAATTTTGAAATGAATTGAGTAAGCAAATAAATTCATTTCAAATGGAATAAATAGGAGATCAATTTGGAAATTGATTTAAGTGATTGAAATTGGAAATTCTCCCTGAATAACCAAGTACGTTTTAAAGTAAATTTTTAAATATAAGTTAAAAGTTTTAAAGTTGTTTAAAAAGCAAGTTTTGGAAAATTTATTATTTCTAAATATTTAAATTCTAAAGTAAGTATTTTCTTTTAATCTATTTTGGAAGTAATTATTTTAAAATGACTTGGTATTTGTTTTAAAAGATAAAATCTAGGTCTATATTTTATAAAAGTAACCATATTTTTTAATATTCCTAAAGTATATATTTTTAATAAAATATCGAAGTAGTTTATAATTTAAATATTTTAAAGTATATTTTCTAATAAAGTGTTTTTAAAACTATTCTAAAATCTAAGTGTTGTCCTTGGTGATTTCAGTGGAGATAGAAAATATTTGGGAAAGTTTATTCTGGAAATGCAAGATGGTTTGAAACTGTTTTCAAAGGATTGAAAATGGTAATATATCTTGCGAAGATAATTTGAGATAAATAAATAATTTGGAAAATTATTTATTGTTTGATGGTTGTTTGTGAATGTTAATCGATAGTTAAATAACCGACTACCAATATTGGACAAATGCGTTGATCGTTTCGAAGAGACTGGGATCAGGATTAATTTCTCGAAAACCACTTCGATTCGATTTGTACATTTCGTGGGAAACGAGTTTAGATTCGAAGATGGAGCAGTGAAGTGCAAGGGCTAGGAGTAGTGCCTTCGGTTCCGTTCGAACCCAGGACGGACTTGTATGGATGAATGCTTCCAGAAAATCTTCAGGTGGACGTTGCGTATTCTAAGGGATATGTTCTAAAAAGGTAACGGATAGCCTCAAGCCTCATCATCCGAGATTGACTGAAAATCAGGGCTTATGCAGCAAGGCTAGGTGGGTAGCACCCATTCAGGGTGAGGTCATCCTTGTCTAAATGTCCCTTTTTATTCCGGCTTAGTGGTACGGTTGCTGATGCCAACTATGGGGTGTTCTCACTCGGGATTATCCAGTAAGGGATAGTCCCGGTCTTGTGTTGTAGGGGTCGGGAGTGATCGTCGGTACTGTGATCTAGGCCACGTACCATAGTAGGTGGTACCCCAGTTCCTAGTCATCGGTTGGAAATCCATTCTCCCTACGAGCTTTTATGAGTTTTGTCTGTATTACCCACTCTGTGGCTAGTAGCTGGAATTTAATAGATGTAACAATTTTGGCTATTTTAATAAGTATTTGTATATAGACCCTATTATAATATCAGAGGATTCTAATAAAAAGTGTTTTAGCTATCGTAAGGTAAAACCCGACATGTTTATTTGTGGCGTGGTCTTACGAGATGCTATTGTTTTTCAAAGGATTTTTGAAACTTAATAATCAATTGGGTGTGATTTCTCACGCTGGTATTCCAGACTGACTCGGGTGTTATTTAACTATAATGCTCGGGTCAGACCGAGTATTATAGGATACAGGATATGATGCTGTGGAGCTCAGGAGACGAGCTAGATGACGATACGTATTTTTGTACTTGTTTAATATATATTCCGCTGTGTTGAGTAGCTATAACGAACGGGATTTTCGAATCACGAAAGTCGACATTAATACGTCCATTGTATCAACTGTCGAGCAATCGAAGGCCGGAAAACCGTACCGTTAGGGTTAAAGAAGAGGTAGAAGATAGAAGAAGAAAGAAAAAGTAACAGAAACAATATCAGAATCTCACAATCGTAGCGGAACAACATATAATATGTCAATGAATAATCTTTAAAACAAAGAACCATATCCGTTATTACATCACATTACATTACATTATCAGAGTTTACAACAACAAATAGTGGAAAAGAAATACTAAATACTTGTTGATACGCCATGCCATCCAGCTTGCTCCTGATCTCCACAGAAACTCCTGAATTCCAGAATGACCTGATAGCCTGACTCTAGGCTGCCCGTGCTAAAATTGGTGGGCACCCTGAGTTTAGGAAGGGGACAATAAACTCCAGGTTAGTCATGTGACTGGTGTAAGAACTTAAGACAGTTTATCTTAAAAAAAACAAAGAAATATTTTAAGGTAGATCCACAATGCTTTTAGAAAATGAAACTACCATAAGGCCTCCCGCGCACATACACAATGCAAACACAGAATCGGAGGAGATTTCTCCTTATGATAGTCAAACATGCTTGATACGAGAAATTTTCTTTGATATTATTACTATAAGTGAAAAGTGTAGGAAAACATTTCGAAAGTATGATATAAATCTTAGCCAACATAGACATTGCGAACTATGCCTACTATAGCTACCATCTAAACAGTGGGGCGCAACCATAAGTAAATGGCAGGTTCTACAACTAAAACCGTACAAGGCTCGTATTGTTTCTTTGGATTTCCAACAAACGGTTAGGCCAAGGAACTTCCCATTTCCACATGGGTACCCTTTGGAAGGACGCCCCGAGAACCTAACCGGATCTCTACCAACACAAGGCCGGGTTACCCCTAGCTGCGTAACTACTGACGCGAGTATGCCATTCCCCGGTCGTAACCAACCTTTATCCCGGGATTCACGAACAACCATAAAATAATAAGTTTGCAGCAACAACATATGTTAAGTATCTGGGCTCCATACCATGATACCACCTCTATCCAGAAGGAAATGACGTACACTGAGCGGGCGCTATCCCCTAATAACCTTGCTGCATCTTTCCTATTTTGACCATTACCGGGATGTGAGGTCCGACGAAGTCTCGTCCACAAAGCTACACTTTATACAAAAGCTATGCTTTGATCAACAAATGATCAGCAGCACTTCGTATGCCACATTACCAAATTGGGAATGTATCACCAGTAACCATCAACTACATAACCTCTGAGCTCGTACGTCTCAGAGAAGGGTGTTAAGCTAGAAGAGTGTTAAGCTAGAAGGGTGTTAACCTCCAATCAACTCCATTCTAGCTTCATCGTGTAGTATTCGTCAATACGATTCCAACGCAATTCGTTTCGTGCGAAACGGACCTTGTATCAAAAAGTTATGATGTTTTAAACATTGTACGAATCAATATAAATCAATTTACATTTTTGTTTTAAATTTTAAAACCCTACAAATCTGAGCTGTTCGTTTCTGTTGATGAGAATCTGGCCACCCATCCTTTCTTCTCCCCATCGTAAACACCCAGGCTACAAAAGAACCCACGGCCGCCCTTTGCCCTAAATTAACGTGACTCCATCGTTCATCTAATCGTCGATCAACCACCATCATCTCGAAGCCAGCACTTGACTCCACCTTCGGCTGCAACTCCTCGAAGCTCGGCCGTCCCTGCTCCTTGAAAAACGTGCACGAACGGTGTATGTTTAAGCTCGAATTGACGTTGATTTACCATATGAAATCCAATCATAACCGTTGGATTCAAGGATCTCGTGATGCTCTTCGATGTTGGAGTTGAGAGTTTCTAGAATTAGTGTGTGGATTTGAAGAAAATGAGGAAGGAAGAGGATGATTTTTCGACCATTAATTACTAGGGCGGCGGCTGAAGAATAATTAGGGTTTTGGTTGCAAAAGTGAATAATAGAGGTGCTTTTATAGAAAATATCGAAACACTATTCATCCCGAAATTTTCCGTACTCCAAACGAAGCGTGCTACCTGGCGTTTATAATGTTTTACACCCATTCCGAATGCAATAGAATATATATCGAGATCCAATTCGATCGTATTTGAAAGATAAGTTTTCGAATCGAATTATTTAAATTTAAAATTCACTCAAATCGATTTCTACGCGTTTTAGCTTGCCTCGGACAAACCGTAAGTCCGATTGACACAAAATTTGAAACCATACAATAATATAACATTACGGATCCGATGAAATAGGTTTCGTCGAAATCCTAGACTGTTTGAAAAATGGCTATTTTAACTCGTTAATTAAATATTAAAATATTCAATTTCTTCAAATTAACTTTTAATTCAATTTTAAAAGTTCTATAACATCATTCAAACTCCAATATGATTTAATACTACTTTACAAATCAATTTTAATCACATTAAACCCAATTTCCAATTATTTATGTAATTTCCAATATTAAATTATTGATTTAGTTATCCAATTAAATCTAGATATTCGAAATAAAATTTATTCGACTTACAAATTTTACTTGTTAATATTTAAAATCAATTAAATATACGAATTTCAAATGACAAAAATTCTGGGTCGTTACAGTAGCTGTGTATCCAATTGTATGTTGTTGATGTTGAACTTTGATTGATGTACTCTGATGATGTAATATATAAACAGATATATTTGATTTTTGAGTAAAGATTATTTATCATCTATTATATTTTATTCCGCTGCGATAGTTAGATTCTGATGTTGTTTCCTATTTCCTTCTTCTACCTCTTCTTCTTTAACCCAAATGGTTCTTATTTCTGTACAACTTGAGTTGATTTTTATAGAATAGTGATGACTCAAGGGGTACGGATTTGCGGGTCGTTACACTTGGTATCAGAGCTTAGGTCGGCGATAACCTTGGCTCTGGTGGGAATTACTCATTTAAATTAGCGTCCGTAGTACTCTAGAATGAGTTTGAGCATATTAATAGATATGAGCGTGTATTTGTTAGTGAATATAAATTGTTTTAATATTGTGTTGATTGGTTTATTGAGTGGCATATGAACCTTCGTCGGCACAGTCTGGACAACTGTATCGAAGGGGTTTCTAAACACTTGAATAGAATAGTTTGACACGGTACTGTTTTAAATGTGGGTGAATGAAATAATTTTACCTAAAAAAAAATATTTTGATATAAAGAAAGATTTTGTAAACTTTTTTAGATAATATATGGTTGATTGGATCTTAGGAAGAATAATGTTAAACTATTATCATTGTTGAGTAAAAATGTAACTAGAAATTTAAAACATAACCAAAGGTTAAGGAAATAAATTCATTATAAAATGAAATTTATAAATATGAATTATAAATGTAATTTATAAATTGAAATATAATCAAATGAGAATTTGTATGAGCATAAGCTATGCAAGTGAATTATAGTTAAAATTGATTTGAGCAGGATTTGGAAATTTAAAATCCTGGAGATTTTGGAAGTGTTTTGAAGATAAATAATAGCATTATTGTTTTAGAGATATTTCTGAAAGGAAATTTGTTTTAAATGGATTTTGGAAGTGATATAGCATTGAAATCACTTGGATTATTGGGAAATAATTCTGATGATGACGGCCGCATCATCGGTATTCATTTTCGAATTTCTAAGTGACAGATTGCTGCCAAATTGATTTGTTCAGAAAAACTAGTTTGTTTTTGAAATTTCAAAGGAAATTTTTGGGAATAAAAAAACCAGGATTGGTTTAAATTTTTGAGAAGTGTGATTTGAGAAGTTGGAGATTTTAAAATTATTTGCAACCAAAGCAGGCTGTTTAAAAATCCTGATAAGATAGGTTATAAGCTTATAAATTGAGATAATTTTTAAATCAGGAAGGAAATATAAGCTTGAATGTTGGAAATTTAAATTCAAAATGAAGGTTAAAAAATGAAATTAACTTGGATTAGGGAATAAAAATTTGACTGGATTGAAATTAATTGAATAGGCAGAAAATAATATCCAGTTGTATTCGAATTAAGTTGAAATCGAATTAAGTTAAATAAATCTGAGTTAAAATAAAATTGAATTGGAATAAAAATTCAATTGAGTTATTGAATGGAATTAGATTCTTACCTGAATAAATGGAAAATAAGTTGGATAAGGATTGAACTGAAATAAATAAATCAGAATAACTTATAAAAGAATAAAAAATCCATGGTAATAAAAATATGTTTGAGTTATAAATAAGCGTAAATCTTGAGTTAAAAATAAAGATGAATATATTCAAGCCTAGAATGAATGGAAATGTGTAAAATAATAAGTTGGGACTTATAAATTGAAAAATGGGATAGAAAACCCAAAATAAATATTGTCCGATGAGTTGGAAAATAAAACGAAAAATCCAAACTTGAATTATAAAATGAATTAAACTTAGGAAAATTAAATGAAATGATGTTTGTTTTAGGATTAAAGATCAAGTATTGAATAATAAATAGGAGGAGAATTAATTTGGAATAAATTTAGTTAATTGAATCTGTTAATGGAATTTAAATTGGTTAAGTGGAAATTGAATTGTGAGTCCATAAAATTGGGTGGAATCAGAGTTTGAGCTATAAATTAAAATTCAACTTGAAGTGTTAACAAATTAAATATAATTGAAACTGTTGTCAAATAAAAAGAAATTGGATTAAAGGGTAATGGTTTGTGTTGCAAATAAAATCCAAACAGCTAGAAATAAATTGAAATGGCCTTGTAATTTATTTAAATGAACTGAGAATGAATCGAATTTGGAAACTTAAAATTTATAATAATTAATCAAATAAATTTGTAGTTTGAAATGAGATTGGATTAAAATAGAATCAAGTTAAATTGAAAAGGGAAATTTATTTGCAAAATGAAAATGAGCTCAAGTATAAAATTTGAATAAATTGAAGTAAATTAATTTAGACTAAATAGATGGAGGAGAATTGAATTGAAGTCAGCTTAAACTAAGTTTAATGATATTGGGTTGGATTTAAATCAAGTGAAAATAAATTTGAATCGAAATAACTTAAGAGAATAAGAAAAATAGAATGTTTCAGGTTTAATAGAATGGTTTTAAATGAATGCGGATAAGAAATAAAATGCAAATGGATGAATCGTGAATAAAATTGAAATTGAATGTGTCGAGCTAAATAAAATGGTTATGAATGAATCAAAATGGAAGGAATTAAATATAAATTGAGTTGGAATCAATATAAATTGGTTATGAATTTTAAGTAATTATTTATTCGCATAGATATCATAAAATTGCATAGAATAAATTGTCGTTTGATGAAAATGAAAATAATTAAAATTCTCTGAGTTGATAGAAGTTAAATAAATTGATATTGAGGCCAATTGAATTAAATATGAGTTTGATTTGTTTAAAAATAAATTTGATGTAAGCATCTGAGTTGTTAACCTTTTGGATTAACTAAAACGATGTGTGATTTGAATGTAAGCAATTAAAATTGGTAGCGAAACCTTACATGTGCTTATGAAAATTGTATAGCATGCATTGTTCATAGAATTCATGTTTTAGCTATATAAGTAAAGGTGAAATGTTAATAAATCACATATATTTCATACTTACATGTTTTAGTTGAGTAAGTACTGGTTCAGGGAAGTCATTGGGTTGGATTTGATTTCGCTAACTGCTAATTAA
Organism: Allium cepa; assembly: GCA_030765085.1. Lineage (NCBI taxonomy): Eukaryota > Viridiplantae > Streptophyta > Magnoliopsida > Asparagales > Amaryllidaceae > Allium > Allium cepa. Next base: position 990,634,789 of record CM060945.1, on the reverse strand, counting down.
ATAAGTCGCTTGCTTATAAATGCTAAATAAAGGTACGCCTACGCAATAAAAATAGAAAATATGAACTGTTTTTGTTTTTCCGACCGCGTGGGTCGATGTATATATATTTATATCTTTTTTCAAATCGCAAAAGCTCCTCCGTACAAAGGAGACTCTGCCAAAAATTTTCGAAAATTTTGGAAGTTAGAAAATTTTTGGAAAATTTTGTTAACAACAAACGTTTTCAAACTGAAAATTGAAATAAATTAGTAAATGAAACCAATTTAAAACAATGACATGAATTAGTTATAAATGGAAAATAAATTTTCAATATTCAGAGTTGAAAATAATTTGAATTCGGATAGAAATAGGAGGACCAATTTGAATAAAAGTGGATATAAACTAAAGTGGTGAAGTGAAAATAAAAAAAGAAACGTATAAAATGCTTACACTAAACTTAAGAAAGGAATGAAGAATTCTTGATTGGAAATTGATATTACCAATATATTCTAAGATTAATATTTGGGATGAATAAATATTGACATTGGTAAGGAAGTCAATAAAATGTTTTGGAAAGTTGTGATTGGATATTAGTGCTAAGTAGGATATGCATGTATTATAAAAGGAAAAGGAAAAATTGGTTTTGATTTCAGAAGATAAATTTGAATTGCTCGACAAAGGTAAGTATTTAAATTTCTGTATGAAATTTGATTGGGTTTTTGGATCTAGCCACTTGGCTTTTGTTTTCTTTTGGAATTTGGGAGCCCGTAGAGGCCTTTTGTAGTTATACCGAGCTAGCCGCGCAAAGGAGACGCTGGCAAAAATTTTCGGAAATTTAGAGATCTAGAAAAATTTTGAGAAAATTTTGATAATTTAAATTTGGATTTAAATTGAAATTTGAATGGTTGAATAAGTAAAGTTGGTTGGGAACTAAGGAAAAGTTTGGGAAGTTAATAAGAAAGATAACGGGTCTTTTATAAGAAGGTCGTTAGTAAGATGTTGAATTGTTTGGTTTTGAGGAGAAGCAAACGGGTATTGTACCATTCTTCCTAATTAGTAATTTCAGAGATGAAATTCTTTTAAGGGGGGAGGAATGTGACGACCCAGAATTTTGGAGCATTTGAAATTGGAATATTTAATTGATTTTAAATATTTAAAAGTTAATTTGTAACTTAAATCTCAAATATCACCATTATTTGGAAATTTAATTTTTGGAAATTGGGTTGCAAATTTAAAGGTGAGTTAATCTCACTCTACTGAATTTTAATTTAAAATTTAAATAGTCAAATTTAAACAATTGATTGATTGATTTGATTTGGCGTGTTATATTATATATAGTAGTATATAGTATGTCTTGGAATGTTTGATTTTCCACATTAAATAGCGGATGATTTTATATTTAAAACCCATATACCGTGATATTCCACCACGATGTGGAATTGGTATTTTATGTTGTGCTAACGTCTGTGGATGTAGGGAAACAGGTTCGAGGGATCCAACTAGATTTCTCAACACTTATTTAAATTATTTAATGTTCTCTGTGTGATTATTTGATATTCTATGATGAATTATATTAGAATATTGAATGTTATTGTTTGCTTGAATATTTCGGTACTCTGATTTATCTAAATATATAGAATTGAATTTTGAAAAGAAATAAAAGGAGTGAAATTCTAAGAAAATAATTATAAAGAATGTAAATAAATTAAAATGAATTGGATAAGAATATTGGTGGTTTCAAAATGCTAATTAATAAATTCTGTATATGGAATGGAATTTTTGAATAAATAGAAAGTTAATAAAATTTGAAACTTCAGTGTTATTATTTAAAAGAACAAAACATTTATATAAAATTTAAGATTTAAATTATTGAAAAGAATAAAGAAGAAATTGGGAAAAATCTGAAATTTGTATATTTCAGTTAAAAGATTTAAAATTAAATGAAAAATAATAATAACAATAAAGTCCATAATTAACGAATTTTGAAGTGAATCGAGTATGTAAAGAAATTTATTTCAAATGGAATAAATTGGAAATCAATTTGGAAATTGATTTAAGTGATTGAAATTGGAAATTTTCCCTGGATAACCAAGTATGTTTTCAAAGTAAATTTTTAAATATAAGTTAATAGTTTTAAAGTTGTTTAAAAAGAAAGTTTTGGAAAATTTATTATTTCTAAATATTTAAATTCTAAAGTAAGTATTTTCCTTTAATCTATTATGGAAGTAATTATTTTAAAATGACTTGGTATTTGTTTAAAAGAAAAATCTAGGTTTATATTTTATAAAAGTAACCTCATTTTTTAAATATTCCTAAATTATATATTTTTAATAAAATATCGAAGTAGTTTTTAATTTAAACATTTTAAAGTATATTTTCTAATAAAGTGTTTTTAAAACTATTCTAAAATCTAAGTGTTGTCCTTGGTGATTTCAGTGGAGATAGAAAATATTTGGGAAAGCTTATTCTGGAAATGGAAGATGGTTTGAAACTGTTTTCAAAGGATTGAAAATGGAAATATATCTTGTGAAGATAATTTGAGAAAAATAAATAATTTGGAAAATTATTTATTGTTGATGGTTGTTTGTGAATGTTAATTGATAGTTAAATAACCGACTATCAATATTGGACAAATGCGTTGATCGTTTCGAAGAGACCGGGATCGGGATTAATTTCTCGAAAACCTATTCGATCCGGTTTGTATGTTTCGTGGGAAACGAGTTTGGATTCGAAGATGGAGCAGTGAAGTGCAAGGGCTAGTCCCTACTAATCCTGAGGATATTTCCAAAATGGATGTAGCAGGAGTAGTGCCTTCGGTTCCGTTCGAACTCGGGACGAACTTGTATGGATGAATGCTTCCGGAACATCGTCAGGTGGACGATGGGCATTCTAAGGGATATGTTCAAAAATGGTAATGCTTAGCCTCAAGCCTCATCAACCGGGAATGACTGAAAATCAGGGGTTATGCAGCAAAGCTAGGTGGGTAGCACCCATTCAGGGTGAGGTCATCCCTGTCTAGATTTTCCTTTTTATTTTGGCTTAGTGGTGCGGTTGCTGATCCCAACCGTGGGGTGATCTCACTCGGGATTATCCAATAAGGGGTAGTCCCGATCTTGTGCTGCAGGGGGTCGGGAGTGTCCTCAGTACTGTGATCTAGGCCACGTACCGTGACAGGTGGTACCTCAGTGCCTAGTCATTAGTTGGAAATCCATTTTCCATACGAGCCTTTTAAGAGTTTTGTTTGTACTACCCACTTTGTGGCTAGTAGCTAGAATTTTATAGTTGTAACAATTTTGGCTATTTTAATAAGTATTTGTATATAGACCCTATTATAATATCAGAGGATTTTAATAAAAAGTGTTTTAGCTATCGTAAAGTAAAAACCCAACATGTTTATTTGTAGCGTGGTCTTACGAGATGCTTTTGTTTTTCAAAGGATTTTTGAAACTTAATAACCAATTGGATGTGATTTTTCACGCTGGTATTCTAGACTGACTCGGGTGTTATTTAACTATAATGCTTGGGTCAGACCGAGTATTATAGGATACAGGATATGATGCTGTGGAGCACAGGAGACGAGCTCGATGATGATACATATTTTCGTTCTTGTCTTATATATATTCCACTGTGTTGAGTAGCCGTGTATCCAGTTTTATGTTGTTGATGTTGAACTGTGATTGATGTACTCTGATGATGTAATATATAAACAGATATATTTGATTTTTGAGTAAAGATTATTTATTATCTATTATATTTTATTCCACTGCGATGGTTAGATTCTGATGTTGTTTTCTATTTTCTTCTTCTACCTCTTCTTCTTTAACCCAAATGATTCGTATTTCTGTGCAACTTGAGTTGATTTTTATAGAATAGTGATGACTCAAGGGGTACGGATTTGCGGGTCGTTACATTCGAGTTCAGTTGGCTATATACATTTTTTGTATATAGTTGCCTTTCAGACGTCTGAGTACATTAACCAGACGTCTGATCCTGTCTAGTTTATAATTCAGAGGATTTCTTCAGACGTTTGGCTAGCGCACCTAAACGTTTGTGTGATATCCCGGAAATTAGGCAAAATAAATTTAATAATCTGTGTTTAAAAAATTCATTTGATTTGATAATTTTTGGTAATAAAATTTTGAATTGATATAATAATCATCTTATAATAAATATTTAAATTGGTAGATTTTATCTTTTAAAGCTAATAAACTGTTTTCTGTTTATATATAATTATATATATTGTAAAATTGATAAACTTTGATTTAAAACTTAGTAAATTAATCAATTTTTATTTTTTTTATATTTGGTAAAAATGGAATTTGATTTAAAATTAATATTTAACTTTTCAAAACAATTTAATAGATAATTATATAGTTTACATTAAAGGAAAACCTTATTTGTTTAAGATTTATATTTAATCAACTTGAATATGAATTTAAATTAGATTAACATTAAAAATTAGTTGTATTTTCTTTTTAAATTATTTCTTGAATTTATATATAAGAATTTAAAACAAAATTTACATATAATGTTAATTTATTAAGTAATAGAAGTAATTTATGATATCTTTTATAAATCATTTTAAATATTGTTTAATTTGTTATTTTCAAATGATATTGAGAATACTTTTTATAAACATAAATATATTTTGTTAGAAATAGGATTTGTTATTTTAAAATTTAATAAGAGTTATATATATGCACACATATATAACTTGATTTTTATTTTGAAGTTTATTATTTAATTTGAATTTGACTTTGATGTTTTGAAATTTAAAAGGATAAGTATTTAAAAATATTTGTATAAGCTTGTATTTATATTTGTTTTGTTTCATTTCTTTAATAAATTTAAAGTGGGAAGAAATTCATTTATATACATAAGAATTTAGGGTTTAAAAGTATTTATAAACAATTTAAATTAAAACTAAAATACTTAAAATACATGTGTAAGTTTATTAAGATAAAAAAATAAAATAAAAGAGACATGTGTTAAGGCGTAAACTAATTAAAGTGACAAATGTTTAAAAATTGAACAAGTGTCTTAATTTTCTTGTTCTTGTATTTTCAATAAAATCAAACATACTTATATAAATTCATCTTCTCTAAAGTTCATTTATTTTCTTTTCTATTTCTTCAAAAACATAAGATCTTCAGCCATGAAAATATGTTGTCCTCAAATTATTTCTGAAACATTATGATCCTCAAACCCAAAAGCTATCTGAAATCATTCCAAACCTGAAATGAAATCTCCTCAAACCAGTAGCTCCCCAAATACATTAACCTGAAATTCATTTCTTCAACTCATTAACCTGTATAATCAAATTTGTTATCACCTCAAAATAAAATCTGCAACTACATAGCTCAAGTATGCCTGCAATTCATTAACATCCATGCACCTGAAATTCATTTGCAACTTCAAAGCTAAATGAATGTCTACATTTTTATCAACCTGGAAACAAATATGCAACTGTAATTCTGGGAAACACAAAGTACTACCACAACTCCAAGTTTAAAAAGCAAAGCATCTGCAGTTTAAAAAGAAAACTGAAGTTCAAATTCATAAGCAAGAATAAAGAAGCAACTTGAAGTTTTCTGTTCAAAGCAATTCAATTTCAGGCTTTTCTATAACAAGGGCTCTGCTCCTAAAATTAAGGTGAGTAACAATTTTATACAAACTAATTTAAGTATAAATTTTGTTGTTTATTATACTCTGGGAATAAATGTGGTTGTGAGCTATTTACAAATTATTACTAGTATATACATGATTGTATGAAATTGTGCATGCTTGCTGCGAAATGTGATTTTTGGGTCTGTTCTAGGATTCAGGTTTAAATCTGACCAAATTCATGATCTCATACTCAAACTTTGTTATAATTTTAAGTTTTGAAACAAGTATGTATGTAACATAAGTTAAAGTTTTAATTTCATTGAATATGAAAGACAAAATGAAAACTGTACTGTCTCTGGAAATATAGAATACAACAGAACAAATTCTTATGTAAGTAGAATTAAATCATTTAGATTCTTTAATTTAAGAATATAAATAAGTTACATGATCAAAGATATGAATTTTAAAACTAAAATTAGAATTTTTAGTTTGAATTTGATTGTGTATTTCTGGTTTAACCAGAAATCATATTTTGGGTTTGAATTGATAACTTAAATGGTCGGGGTGGCCGGCGATGTTTCTGGAGGTGGAATAGTGGTGGTTGATTCATGGAAAAATACTGGTTGATGGATTAACACATTGAGGTGGGGGTAATTGAGGATTGAAGTTGATAAGCCCTTGTTTTTATTCATCTGAGAAAATTGGCTACCGCGATCAAAATAGGAGATCGAGTGTTACTAGATTTGTGTGGGGGATTGATGAAGTAGGGATGAGGTCGTGGCCGGAGGTGGAATTTTTCTGGTGGTCGGATTTTGGAGTTGAAAGCGATTTGCAGACGACATTGCTTCCTGTTTTCGAACTCGAAGGCTCGTTTTTGATTCTATATTACTGCAGTTAGTTTGATGATCGAAAATGAGATGAAGGATGGTCGTCGACTTGAGTGGATGGTCGCGATCGGCCGGAGGTGACGGTGGCGTTGGTGCATGTGCACGGAGGGGATGGGTATATGCTGTTTTTTTGGGAATGATGGGATACTCGAGTTTGGTTTCGGGTTGTATCGTGGTTTGCTCGAAGTATTTGAGTGTTTGACTCGGAGTAGCCGTGTTGTGGTCTCGGGGGTGTTAGATGTTACAGGATTTGTTAAACCTGACAGTGCCTTAAAGATTAAATGTATTCAAATGAAACTGTTAAATCGAGTTTTACTCGAGTTGTTTCTGAGTTTTGCTCAGGTTAGTTTTATTCAGATTTAAAACTTGCCCTGTTTTGAAAGATTTGAACTTAAATTTAAAAAGTATAAAGCAAGATTTAAAATATGTTTTAAATCTAATTTAAATTATGAATTCAAGTTAATTTAATATTAAGATGGAAATGAATGAGTTTTTAGAATTCAAATTTGTTTAAAATACTTTAAGGGGTTTATTGTTTAAAATGTTTTTAAAGGAATTTGAATTTAAATTGGAAATTGAAGGTAAAGAAATGTTTTAAATAAAGTTTAAACTAATTCAAATATGAATTTGAATCTTTGTTTTAAACTAAATTTAAAATTGAATAATCATGGGAAATTTAAATGTTTGAATTTTAAAAGGGAATTTGATTTAAACTCTTGTAGAAAAATTCTTTTAGAAGAAAAGTATTTAAATTGATTTTAAAACTTGTTAAAGTTAAATTATAATTTTAATGATTTTTATTTCATTTAATTATTAGGGTAAATTAATTTATTTAATAAATTAATGAAATGGATAATTACTCAAAGTAATTAAGGGTTTAATCTTAAGGGTTTAAGATTAATTATTCTTTGAATAATTAACTTGTAATTTAAGAATAAATAATTAAATAAGAATTTGATTTTTAATTAATGATTAATAATTAATTAATCATGCAATAAAGGATTAATTAAGTTTTAATTAACACTTAATTATTAATTAATTTGGGGTTAATTAATGGGTTATAAATGATTAATTAATTTGTAATTAATAATGATTAAAATAAGTTAATTATTTTAGAAAATAATTAATGAATTGTTAATAGTTAATGAATGTCATTAACTAAGGATTATTTAATAATTAATTAGTTCAATTAATTTTAATAGTTAATTGGATTAATTAATTTAAGGATAATCATTTGTGTAAATTGTGTAGTATAATTACTTATGGAAGTAATTAAGTAAATTAATTACTTATTATAATTAATTGAGTTTAAATTTGATTAGATTAAGTTAATTAATTTAGTTTAATTAATTTAAAATAATCATTTGATGATTTGTGAAGTATAATTACTTAATGTAATTAAATAAAGAGAAATTACTTAGGGTAGTAATTAATGGTAATTACTGGATGTAATTAATTGAAGATGATTTGATAATTGAAGTAATTTAAGTATAATTACCTTGTGAATTCATCAAGGGATTAATTTGAGATAATTAATTATGGAGTAGTTAATTTGTTTGATAAAGTAATTAAGGGAAGTTAATCACTGAATGGAGTTAATCAAGAGTGATTAACAATTATGGTTTAAATTAAGATTAATTACTTAATGTAATCAATTTAAATAAGGTACTTAATTAAATTGTAATTAGGATCATTAATTTATATAATTAATGATGTAATTAAGATTGATTAATTAAGATTAATTAATCAATAATAAGTTATCAAAGGTAATTAATTAATTAAGGATTAACGTAATTAATTAATTAAGGATTAATGTAATTAATTATAGTTAATTAATGAAGGAAGTAATTAAATATTAATTATTGTATTTGGTTAAGTATAATTAATTTGTGAAATCAATTAAAGGATAATTACATAAATGTAATTAAGGAATAATTAATCAAAGGTGATTAATTAAAGTGATCAATTGGAAGATGATTAATTAATTATTTTGTAATTAATTAAAGGTTATGTAAGCAAGATTTATATTGATGAAGTAATTAATTTAATTCACTTTAAATTAATTAGAGAATGATGTAGTTAATTTAATTCTTTTTAAATTAATTATAAATGGTGATTATAGATCATTGCTTATATGGATGGATGATGTTGTTTGCTTAGATGGTTTGAATCTCAGATATGAGATAAATAATGTTGAGTAATATGGATGCATTGGTTGCATTATGATGTTGATATAGATTATCTTTTTGGATGATGATAATAGGGTTTATCTGATATAGTGATAATGTTGATTATCAGTTGTGAATCTATGATTTATCTATCTATCTGCATATAGATAATTGTATTGTTTTAAACCTTTAGAAAAACTTGGCCTTAAAAGACACGCTTTGGATTTCGATGAGACCGGGATCGGGTTTCCATATTTGGAATCCGAAAACCACATTAATTCCAATTAACGTTAGGTCGTGAATCTAAGTGGAGCAAGTGAAGACTCGAGGTGTAAGGGCTATACTTCAGTATAACTCTATGGGTGATTCCGTAATGAGTTTGACGGAATAGTACTTATAGATTCGAGATGGAGATTCAAAGTGCAAGGGTCATCGTCGTTAACTCTGAGGGTGATTCCAAAACGAGTGTAACGAGATAATACCTTCGCATTCATTCGAACCCGGAACGAACTTGTATGGATTGAATGCTTTCAGAACATCGTCAGGTGGACGATGAGCATTCTAAGAGATGTGTTCTATAAAGGTAATCGTAGCCTCAAGCCTCATCAACCGGGAATGGCTAAAACAGGGGAGGTGCAGCAAGACTTCGTGGGTAACCCCCACTTGAGAGCAAGATTTTCCCCAATCTAGAGGTCCCTTTTATTTCGGCTATGTGGGCGGTTGGAACGTATGCCAACTGCGGGGTTGTCTTGTTCGAAACTGTCCAGTAAGGGATGGTTCTGGTCTTTTGTTGCAGGGGGTCGGGAGTGATCCTCGGTACGTTGATCTTGGCCACGTACTGTGACGGGCGGTACCCCAGTAGCCCTGCCATTGTATGGAATCCAAAATCCAATAAGTGCCAACGGTTTTGATTGTATTACCCACTTTTGTGCTAGTAGCTGGAATTTAATCATGTAACAATTTCGGCTATTTCTTATTTAATTGAAAACCCTAGACATTATTATAATATCACTGGATTTCCTATCAAATGTTTTGGTTAGCTTAAGGTAAAAACTTTTCCATGTTTATGTGTGGGAAGTCTTACGTGATACCTTTTCTTTTAAATGGTTTTTCAAAAGTTAAACAACTTTAACCTGTTACTCACACTAGACCAATGTCTGACACGGAGTTTATTTTTGTTTTTCATAAACTCTTGGGTACTCAAATTTTTACGAGTAGCCAAGGGATTCAGGTTAGCTTTGACGAATATTGGAGGTGCAATAGAGCAGGAGGCTTCTGCGTTAGATATATATAATATTCCGCTGTGTGTTCTGTGTTGTCTCTGGATTGTATTATGTTGTAAATATTAGACAGGTGTTTACAACTGTCTAGTATGTGTTGTATATCTGTGTACTCTGATAGTAGTTGTAAACTATGTAATATTTTATATTATTAATATAATTTATTCGTTCCGCTGTTTTAGATTCTGATGTGTTGTTTCTTCTTCTTCTCTTTCTTTCTCTTTTCTATCCCTTTCTGTCTTATTAACGAAGCGACTTTCTAGAGTCTGGAAGTTGGGTCGTTACAGTGGTATCAGAGCATTAGGTTGAGTGAATACCTAGGCTCTGGAGTGGTGTCTTTCTTGAGAGAGCGTATTTGTAATTTTAAGTATATATATATATTTCTACCTATTTGTTGGGTTATCCGTTCAGGTTTTCCAACATAAATTATAAAGGTAGATAAGGTAGTGGGGTGTGTAACACGACTACTACCATGGTTGGAGTTTGAGTGTTAAGGTTGGAAGTATCTGTCGAGACTGTAGACCTAATACCGTCTCGAGTGAGTTTTGCTTGGCGTAAAGGATTTCATTGATCTCTGAAGGTAACCTGTAAAGGTTCGGAGTCTATATTTGAAATTGGATGAGTAGAGTTTGGATCTGTCGATTGGGTAGAAGTGAGTGATGGTATCTTGATACCTCAGAAATTAGTAGCCGCGTGATGAGACGCGGTGACTATAGATGTTTCCAAAGATTTTTCTTTGGAACAACTTTAGGAAGTATGTCTGCTTCGATGTTGTGGTTGGGTTCAGCAGGATGTTTCTGTTTGGTTTAAGGCCCGAGTTTCTCGAAGAGCTTTGGATTAGGAAGTCTTTGGTATCGGTATTAACAGTGCAGCTCGGAGTGTTCTGTGTGCTGACAAGAAGGATTTATGGTTAGCAGTTTTTCTGAAGGAGTTCAGAAGCAGCCGGGTAGATTCATTTCTTTGTTGGGTTGGCTAGTTAAGCATAAGCTGTTTTGATTAGTAAAGGGAGAACAGTTTTCTTTGGATATTGGACGGGTTGATCGCAAAAGTGACTTGCGATAGTTTGAGTGTTCTCCTGAGCTATGCGAAGTTTGTCCGCACCGGGAGGCTGAGTTTTCTTATCGACTGGATTCCAGGAGTGCTACTGGTGGTTCAGTTTAGTAGAAGGATCAGATGGGGCATCTGAGTTTACTTTTATGGATCTATTGGACCATATTTCTGAGATATGTTGTCCGGTTTGTGCCTGATTTCTCTTCTATATCAGACCAGAGTTGTGCAGCGAAAGCAGTTTGAGAATGCTTTTGTTTTATCTTTTCCGGATAGGAAAAGTATGTTAGTTTTATGGTATTTGTGGAATAGAGTTGGTGTTCTTGGTTTGGAATTGATCTTGAGGAGATCATTCTGTTGAGAAGTTTTGGTTCTGTTTGTTTCTAGAGGAATCAACAAGGGTTAAGCTGATCAGTAGAGTTGAAGGCAACCCAGGATCATCAGAAGAGTTCTGTGGGTAAGAGACGAAGGAATTTGGATCCCTGAGACGGAGATTTGATTTTGGGTAAGTTTTCTCTGATTTAAGGAGCTGTAAGATTGAGTAAGACTGGATAAGTCAGCTCCGAAGTGTTTTGGATCTTTTGTGTGAATCTTGTGAGGATGGATGTTTGATTTTCAAGGTTGAATTTCCAGTTTGGATAACTGGGATTCATTATGTTTCACGTATCTCTGAGGGAGTACGTGTATGATTCATTTCTGGTTGTGAAATCAGCAGTTCAGGAGGATGTGATTGTTGAGTCAGACTTGTTTATAGTCTGATATCCTGTTTAGTTTTGTAGATCTAGTTGGATAGGAGCTCTATAGCTTAATATTATTGATTGTTTAGATTCTATAGAGCGAGTATCCCGATATTTACCGGGGAAACTCGTGAAAATTTTATCCAGAATTTTTCTGGATAATTAGATTTGTTTTGATTAGGTAAATTGGTTGCTATGGTTGTTAACTTATGTTTAATATATGCTTGTGTTTTAAAATTAAAATCATAGGATAGATTATTAAATTACCTTTGCTTTTAAATTTCGGGGACGAAATTCTTTTATGGGGGGAGGAATGTGATATCCCGGAAATTGGGCGAAAAAAATTTAATAATCTGTGTTTAAAAAATTAATTTGATTTGATAATTTTTGGTAATAAAATTTTGAATTTATATAATAATCATCTTATAATAAATATTTAAATTAGTAGATTTTATCTTTTAAAGCTAATAAACTGTTTTCTGTTTATATATATAATTGTATATATTGTAAAATTGATAAACTTTGATTTAAAACTTAGTAAATGAATCAATTTTTATTTTATTTTATATTTGGTAAAAATGAAAATTTGATTTAAAATTAATATTTAACTTTTCAAAACAATTTAATAGATAATTATATAGTTTATATTAAAGGAAAACCTTATTTGTTTAAGATTTATATTTAATCAACTTGAATATGAACTTAAATTAGATTAAAATTAAAAACTTAGTTGTATTTTCTTTTTGAATTATTGCTTGAATTTATATATAAGAATTTAAAACAAAATTTACATATAATCTTAATTTATTAAGTAATAGAAGTAATTTATGATATCATTTATAAATCATTTTAAATATTGTTTAATTTGTTATTTTCAAATGATATTGAGAATACTTAGTTTTTATAAACATAAATAAATTTTATTAGAAATAGGATTTGTTATTTTAAAATTTAATAAGAGTTATATATATGCACACATATATAACTTGATTTTTATTTTGAAGTTTATAATTTAATTTGAATTTAACTTTGATGTTTTGAAATTTAAAAGGATAAGTATTTAAAAATATTTGTATAAGCTTGTATTTATATTTGTTTTGTTTCATTTCTTTAATAAATTTAAAGTGGGAAGAAATTTATTTATATACATAAGAATTTAGGGTTTAAAAGTATTTATAACAATTTAAATTAAAACTAAAATACTTAAAATACATGTGTAAATTTATTAAGATAACAAAATAAAATAAAAGAGACATGTGTTAAGGCCTAAACTAATTAAAGTGACAAATGTTTAAAAATTGAACAAGTGTCTTAATTTTCTTGTTCTTGTATTTTCAATAAAATCAAAACATACTTATATAAATTCATCTTCTTTAAAGTTCATTTATTTTCTTTTCTATTTCTTCAAAAACATAAGATCTTCAGCCATGAAAATTTGTTGTCCTCAAATTATTTCTGAAACAATATGATCCTCAAACCCAAAAGCTATCTGAAATCATTCCAAACCTGAAATGAAATCTCCTCAAACCAGTAGCTCCCCAAATACATTAACCTGAAATTCATTTCTTCAACTCATTAACATGTATAATCAGATTTATTATCACCTCAAAATAAAATCTGCAACTACATAGCTCAAGTATGCCTGCAATTCATTAACCTGTATGCACCTGAAATTCCTTTGCAACTTCAAAGCTAAATGAATGTCTGCATTTTTATCAACCTGGAAACAAATATGCAACTGTAATTCTGGGAAACACAAAGTACTATCACAACTCCAAGTTTAAAAAGCAAAGCATCTGCAGTTTAAAAAGCAAACTGAAGTTCAAATTCATAAGCAAGAATAAAGAAGCAACTTGAAGTTTTCTGTTCAAAGCAATTCAATTTCAGGCTTTTCTATAACAAGGGCTCTGCTCCTAAAATTAAGGTGAGTAACAATTTTATATAAACTAATTTAAGTATAAATTTTGTTGTTTATTATACTCTGGGAATAAATATGGTTGTGAGCTATTTACAAATTATTACTAGTACATACATGATTGTATGAAATTGTGCATGCTTGCTGTGAAATGTGGTTTTTGGGTCTGTTCTAGGATTCAGGTTTAAATCTGACCAAATTCATGATCTCATACTCAAACTTTGTTATAATTTTAAGTTTTGAAACAAGTATGTATTAACATAAGTTAAAGTTTTAATTTTATTAAATATGAAAGACAAAATGAAAACTGTACTGTCTTAGGAAATATAGAATACAACAGAACAAATTCTTATGTAAGTAGAATTAAATCATTTAGATTCTTTAATTTAAGAATATAAATAAGTTACATGATGAGAGATATGAATTTTAAAACTAAAATTAGAATTTTTAGTTTGAATATGATTGTGTATTTCTGGTTTAACCAGAAATCATATTTTGGGTTTGAATTGATAACCTAAATGGTCGGGGTGGCCAGCGATGTTTCTGGAGGTGGAATGGTGGTGGTTGATTCATAGAAAAATACTGGTTGATGGATTAACACATTGAGGTGGGGGTAATTTAGGATTGAAGTTGATAAGCCCTAGTTTTTATTTATCTGAGAAAATTGATTACCGCGATCAAAATAGGTGATCGAGTGTTACTAGATTTGTGTGGGGGATTGATGAAGTAGGGATGAGGTCGTGGCCGGAGGTGGAATTTTTCTGGTGGTCGGATTTTGGAGTTGGAAGAGATTTGCAGACGACGTTGCTTCCTGTTTTTGAACTCGAAGGCTCGTTTTTGATTCTAGATTTCTGCAGTTAGTTTGATGATCGGAAACGAGATGAAGGATGGTCGTCGACTTGAGTGGATGGTCGCGATCGGCCGGAGGTGACGGTGGCGTTGGTGCATGTGCACGGAGGGGATGGGTATATGCTGTTGTTTTGGGAATGATGGGATACTCGAGTTTGGTTTCGGGTTGTATCGTGATTTGCTCGAAGTATTTGAGTGTTTGACTCAGAGTAGCCGTGTTGTGGTCTCGGGGGTGTTAGATGTTACAAGTTTTGTTAAACCTGACAGCGCCTTAAAGATTTAAATGTATTCAAATGAAACTGTTAAATCAAGTTTTACTCGAGTTGTTTCTGAGTTTTGCTCAGGTTAGTTTTATTCAGATTTAAAACTTGCCCTGTTTTGAAAGATTTAAACTTAAATTTAAAAAGTATAAAGCAAGATTTAAAATATGTTTTAAATCTAATTTAAATTATGAATTCACGTTAATTTAATATTAAGATGGAAATGAATGAATTTTTAGAATTCAAATTTGTTTAAAATACTTTAAAGGGGTTTATTGTTTAAAATGTTTTTAAAGGAATTTGAATTTAAATTGGAAATTGAAGGTAAAGAAATGTTTTAAATAAAGTTTAAACTAATTCAAATCTGAATTTGAATCTTTGTTTTAAACTAAATTTAAAATTGAATAATCATGGGAAATTTAATTGTTTGAATTTTAAAAGGGAATTTGATTTAAACTCTTGTAAAAAAATTCTTTTATAAGAAAAGTACTTAAATTGATTTTAAAACTTGTTAAAGTTAAATTATAATTTTCATGATTTTTATTTCATTTAATTATTAGGGTAATTAAATGGATAGTTAATATATTTAATAAATTAATGAAATGGATAATTACTCAAAGTAATTAAGGGTTTAATCTTAAGGGTTTAAGATTAATTATTCTTTGAATAATTAACTTGTAATTTAAGAATAAATAATTAAATAAGAATTTGATTTTTAATTAATGATTAATAATTAATTAATCAAGCAATAAAGGATTAATTAAGTTTTAATTAACACTTAATTATTTAATTAATTTGGGGTTAATTAATGGGTTATAAATGATTAATTAATTTGTAATTAATAATGATTAAAATAAGTTAATTATTTTAGAAAATAATTAATGAATTGTTAATAGTTAATGAATGTCATTAACTAAGGATTATTTAATAATTAACTAGTTCAATTAATTTTAATAATTAATTGGATTAATTAATTTAAGGATAATCATTTGTGTAAATTGTGTAGTATAATTACTTATGGAAGTAATTAAGTAAATTAATTACTTATTATAATTAATTGAGTTTAAATTTGATTAGATTAAGTTAATTAATTCAGTTTAATTAATTTAAAATAATCATTTGATGATTTGTGAAGTATAATTACTTAATGTAATTAAATAAAGAGAAATTACTTAGGGTAGTAATTAATGGTAATTACTGGATGTAATTAATTGAAGATGATTTGATAATTGAAGTAATTTAAGTATAATTACTTTGTGAATTCATCAAGGGATTAATTTGAGATAATTAATTATAGAGCAGTTAATTTGTTTGATAAAGTAACTAAGGGAAGTTAATTACTGAATGGAGTTAATCATGAGTGATTAACAATTATGGTTTAAATTAAGATTAATTACTTAATGTAATCAATTTAAATAAGATACTTAATTAAATTGTAATTAGGATCATTAATTTATATAATTAATGATGTAATTAAGATTGATTAATTAAGATTAATTAATCAATAATAAGTTATTAAAGGTAATTAATTAAGGATTAATGTAATTAATTATAGTTAATTAATGAAGGAAGTAATTAAAGATTAATTATTGTATTTGGTTAAGTATAATTAATTTGTGAAATTAATTAAAGGATAATTACATAAATGTAATTAAGGAATAATTAATCAAAGGTGATTAATTAAAGTGATCAATTGGAAGATGATTGATTAATTAATTTGTAATTAATTAAAGGTTATGTGAGCAAGATTTATATTGTGAAGTAATTAATTTAATTCACTTTAATTTAATTAGAGAATGATGTAGTTAATTTAATTCATTTTAAATTAATTATAAATGGTGATTATAGATCATTGCTTATATGGATGGATGATGTTGTTTGCTTAGATGGTTTGAATCTCAGATATGAGATAAATAATGTTGAGTAATATGGATGCATTGGTTGCATTATGATGTTGATATAGATTATCTTTTTGGATGATTATAATAGGGTTTATCTAATATAGTGATAATGTTGATTATCAGTTGTGAATCTATGATTTATCTATCTATGTGTATATAGATAATTGTATTGTTTTAAACCTTTAAAACAACTTGGCCTTAAAAGACACGCTTTGGATCTCGAAGAGACCGGGATCGGGTTTCCATATTTGGAATCCGAAAACCACATCGATTCCAATTAACGTAAGTCGTGAATCTAAGTGGAGCAAGTGAAGACTCGAGGTGTAAGGGCTATACGTCAGTATAACTTTGTGGGTGATTCCGTAATGAGTTTGACGGAATAGTACTTATAAATTCGAGATGGAGATTCAGAGTGCAAGGGTTATCGTCGTTAACTTTGAGGGTGATTCCAAGACGAGTGTAGCGAGATAATACGTTCGGTTTCGTTCGAACCCGGAACGAACTTGTATGGATTGAGTGCTTTCATAACATCGTCAGGTGGACGATGAGCATTCTAAGAGATGTGTTCTATAAAGGTAATCGCAGCCTCAAGCCTCATCAACCGGGAATGGCTAAAACAGGGGAGGTGCAGCAAGACTTCGTGGGTAGCCCCCACTTGAGAGCAAGATTTTCCCCTGTCTAGAGGTCCCTTTTATTTCGGCTGTGTGGGCGGTTGGAACGTATGCCAACTGCGGGGTTGTCTTGTTCGGAACTGTCCAGTAAGGGATGGTTCCGGTCTTGTGTTGCAGGGGGTCGGGAGTGATCCTCGGTACGTTGATCTAAGCCACGTACTGTGACGGACGGTACCCTAGTTGCCCTGCCGTTGTATGGAATCCAAAATCCAATAAGTGCCAACGGTTTTGATTGTATTACCCACTTTTGTGGCTAGTAGATGGAATTTAATCATGCAA
The DNA here is from genome assembly GCA_030765085.1 of Allium cepa. NCBI lineage: Eukaryota > Viridiplantae > Streptophyta > Magnoliopsida > Asparagales > Amaryllidaceae > Allium > Allium cepa. The sequence continues at coordinate 990,617,209 of CM060945.1, read as the reverse complement.
CAATTTCGGCTATTTCTTATTTACTTGAAAACCCTAGACACTATTATAATATCACTGGATTTCCTATCAAATGTTTTGGTTAGCGTAAGGTAAAAACTTTTCCATGTTTATGTGTGGGAAGTCTTACATGATACCTTTTCTTTTAAAAGGTTTTTCAAAAGTTAAGCAACTTTAACTTGTTACTCACACCAGACCCATGTCTGACCCGGAGTTTATTTTTGTTTTTCATAAATTCTTGGGTACTCAAATTTTTACGAGTAGCCAAGGGATTCAGGTTAGCTTTGACGAATATTGGAGGAGCAATAGAGTAGGAGGCTTCTGCGTTAGATATATATAGTATTCCGCTGTGTGTTCTGTGTTGTCTCTGGATTGTATTATGTTGTAAATACTAGACAAGTGTTTATAACTGTCTAGTATGTGTTGTATATCTGTGTACTCTGATAGTAGTTGTAAACTATGAATATTTTATATTATTAATATAATTTATTCGTTCCGCTGTTTTAGATTCTAATGTGTTGTTTCTTCTTCTTCTCTTTCTTTCTCTTTTCTATCCCTTTCTTTCTTATTAACGAAGCGACTTCCTGGAGTCTGGAAGTTGGGTCGTTACAGTTTGAACCCTGTACATGTTGCTTTTGTGCATCTGTGTCATTGCTCCATTGATCCTATCGACTTGTAGACGTTCTTTGAGCCTTGTTCTTGTCTCTCTACTGATGTTACTTTAGCAGTTACCTTTAAATAGAAATATATGCATATTCGATTTCCATTGTGTAGTTGTTGTCATCGAAATATGTAGAATTGATTTCCTAATAGTTTGCATTGATCAAAGTTGATTCTTATTTGTACTCTGAAATACTGCTCAAGATGTTTAATTTTGCTGAAGGAAGAAGAAAAAGAAAAATGTCTATTATTCTTTTTATTTCTCTTCAGTCCATCTATCATTTAAATAGGAGAATGAAAATTGTATACATTACTAAAGCGATGCAATGTGTCCGCGGGTGTAGCGCAGTGGAAATGTAACAACCGTAGATTTTTGAATATATATTTTAAATTTGACTTTATTTTATTTTGAAATTATTTTAAATTTTTTTATTGCAAGATTTCATTTTCAAATATTTTTAAAGTGATAATAGAATTTTTCCAAAAGTTTATTGAAGTTATTTTCAAATTTTAAAGCCTAGTTTCCAATTTTTAGCTATTTTCTTAGTTTAATTATATTTTTTTATGCATTCATTATATTATTGTGTTTTTATCTTTATTTATATGTATTTTACATTTATTTAAAATCGCAAAAGAAATTATGAAAATTTGAAAGGTTTGTGACCTTTAATGTGCTTAGCCTTTTCCTATTCTACTTACATTTTCACCAAACAACACACCACTTCAATTTGCTGCCATATTACCCTATTGTTCAGCTGACCACTCTACTTTTTTTCACGTGAAAAAAATTCCTCAAACCCTAAAAACAATCGGCCATCATCCAAGAGAAGTTTTGGTAAAAATCTTTCATTCTTTTCCATTTTTTCCATTGTTTTGTTATGAATGTTGCACTTGCATTCACCTTCATGTGTTCAGACCTTCTACCTCCCGCACCTTGGCTGCCTCCACCACAACCAGCCACCATCTCCTTCTTCCCCCACTGACCTTCCATGGCTGAGGCCATATATGATGAAGATCCACCAAAATATGAAGCAAACTCCACCTTTATATCATAACTGAGCTCTCCACTTTGTTCCACCACTCCAACCACCACCTTGGCCAACCCATACACCACCACCACCAGCCAAACCTGAACCTGCGACCTCATCCACACCTGTACTTGACTCACAGATCTGGCCTTGCATGATCATGCCTTGGCCGAGACCTTTGATGACATGGAAATCCACTTTTGTGCCTTGTAGTTGTGTGTACATGCACACATATCCTTATACTCCTTTATATTTATGTATGGCCGACCTTTGTACCCTTAACCTGATCCAAATCCATCCCATAGCTGTAACGACCCGGAAATTTTAATAGATATAATTGGTTAATTTAATTGGATCTTTGTAATTAAACTGAGAAAGAAATAATTTTTTTATAATTTATAACGAAGAAAACGTTAAAAAGAAATGCAAAATAATGTTTTGTCAAAATAGTTGGAATTTAATGTATGATAATAGGATTAATGGAAATTAAATGAAATTAACTATTGAAATGTTACATTAGTGGAAAATGTAATAAGATGTTAAGGGTTGTCAAATTTGAGTATAGTAAAAGTGATAAAAGGTTAACTAGGTTATAGAGTAGTAATGAACTTAATAAAAGGGATTGGAATGAAAGAAGACCAATTTATTGAAATTTAATATATAATAAATGAAATTTTCATAACAAATGGAACTTAATACTACGGTGATTAGAACTAAGAGGAATTTGAGAAACATTAAGGTAATACTTATGCAACAAATTAATTATACCATAAGAAGAACGTATCGGAAATAAAAGGAAAATTTATACAATCAATGTAGATAAGCAATTATAATGTTTGTTGTAGATAAGAAACATTACTTTAATGGTAATTAATAAAATAACGAAAGTGTGAATGTAAATTAAATGGAATCATAATTTTATTGATAAGATAATAAATTGGTAAAAAGAATGGAATTAAGGTAAATTCATTAATTAGATTTAAACCTAAATTAATGTGTACAATTGCTAGAAGTACACATTTAGAAATGGAATATTTATTCAAATTAAGAGGTAAATAGGCATATATTAGTGTAATGGGATGAAACTAATGTAATTAGGTATGAATGTAAGTGATGTATCAATAAAGGAAATTTGTAATGTGTTAATGAATTTATAACGGGAATGAAATGTAAACTAATAAATAATTAATTCAATGCAATCCCAATTGAGTGAAACAACTATCTGGGTTATAATTGATGGAAAATAGGAATATTTGGTAATAAATTAATATAAGAAAATAAATGTAAATATTAGAGTAATCAATGAATTAATAATGAACAAATAGTGATTGGAAAAAATCAATGTTTCGTATGTAATTGTTTGGAAATGATAGCTTAGTGGCAACGATTATTATAAAGTAATCATTTATGTAGTCCATTAAATCAAGTTTGTAATAAGCTGCAATGATTCCCAATTTAAGGTTATATTTGTATAAATTAAGGAATTAATTGAAATTAATGCTAACTCTATTTATAATATGACAACTGGTTGATTAAAAGAATAGAATGCAAGATTTATTAATTAAATTGAAGTGTAAAATTAAATAATTGGATTAATTGCAATTTAATGAAATTTAATATTTAATTTTTGCGTTAATTGAAATTAAGATGAAATTTGTGAATAATAATGTAATATACCATGAACCGGTGTTAATTTCATCCGTTGGATAATAATGAAATGAATAGTAAAACGAAAACATATTTTAATGGAATTTTTGGAAATTAAATTTATAATTTTTGAATTTAATGAAATTATGGTTAATACTGTAATTGATAAATTAATCAACTCTAATTTGACATTTAAATTTGGGTAAATTAATGTAAATGATTTAGAAATTTAAAAATGATGAATTTGTTAATTATAGAGTTGAAATTGAAAATTTGATTTAATTTGTTAATTTTATTAATTTAATTAATTAATGTAAAAATAGCCATTTTCTCCACTGCCTCGGATTTCGACGAAACTAGTTTCATCGGATCCGTAACGGTGAATTATTGTAGGATTTCAAGTTTCGTAGCGATCAGACCTATCGTTTGATCGTACGAACGCGAAACGCCTTGAAATGGATTTAATTGAAATCAACTGAAATCAATTTGAAAAATACTGCTTTTAGCATAACTTCTTCATACGATGGAATTAGGACATGAAACCCGTTCTATCGTGTTTTAAATATTTTAAAACATCTATTTTGATATGCGGGTTGACCCAATTTCGTTCCGGAGTCAGAATGAGATTTTTGGGCCATTCATCGTTCAACATGTTTATAAATCGGGTCCATCTATTTTATTTAGCTTTGTCTATAAATATCCTGTTATAAACCCTAGCCTACATCTATTTCTTATTTGTCTGCGCAGACAATTTCTTTCACCTCCTCATTTCAATGGCAGACAAACGCCTAATTCCAACTGCAATTCAAAATCCAAAGTGAAATTTCAAACTCCTCAAAAAAATTCAAAAAAATTATATATCGAAGCCCTCGATGTACACATCTCAGATCTGCAGTTCGTTTTTGTTTTTGAATCATCAATTTTCTAGAAATCACAAATCAATTTTCGGCCGTTCAATGCTCGACGATGAACTTCGTCTGATCGGGAAATCCTCTATGGATTTTGAAGAGGAGGCCGAGAGGATCGCATCTAGGTGATTAGTTTGTCGATTGGACGGTTGGATGCAGTAAAAAAATTCGCCTAGGGTTACTTTTTTTAAATTCGACGGCTGCTGATGATGGACGGCGTCGATCGACGTCGTGGCTGTGGCGTGTGGTCACTGGTGTGTCGAGGAGGGGCAGTCGATCTCGTATGGGTGGTGCGGCCTCGTGCAAGCCATCGTGGAGGAGACACGCGATTTGATGCGGATGTGCTAGGGTTTCTGAAGTTGTCATCTTCGATTCGAACGTACCGGGAAGGAGTTGATTCACGGTGACGTGGCAGGCCTTGTGAGTATTGGTTGTTAACCTTTTTTTTTAATTTCAAATCTTCTAATTTGAATATCTTTCGCGTACGATGTCCGATTCACACGCGGTTTTCTTCACTAGGTTCGTATTGGAATTCCGGACATTTTAACATGGGTTTGGACAAATTTGGAGACTGTTAAATTTTTGGGTTTAAATTGGATTTAAATTCAAAAGGTGAGTGTTTTAACGCACTCACAACTTCTAAGAATTCTTATGTTTGTTAAATTAAATTCTGATGTGATTTAAAATTTATCTATGATTATTTGGAATATTTTAATCATCATCTCAGTTTAATTTAATTTACTAGATTAAAATTTTATTTAATTTATTATTGCATATAAACTGCCAATTAGATAGATTGTTATTTTACTATTGATTATAAACTGTCAGTAATTACCTGTTATTTATTATATGCTCTATGTTGATGTTATTGTCTAAATTAGATAATGATTGTAATAAATGGTTGTTGATTGATACTGAATGAATGGATGTTGTATTTTATATTGTTTTAAACTACATACTGTTATGCACTTTATTTCATTCGGGATTGCGGTTTGAAATGATATATAACCGTATTTTTATTTTAAATTACGGATTGAAATGATAAATATCCGTATCACTTGACCATAGGGTAGAAAATTATATACAAACACCGTAGTCTAAATATAAAAGTATTTTGAAATGTTTTCCTATGGTTTTGTAAAGAAAAATATGGTTTTATGAGATAGCGATTTGGATATTTTATAAATGTTATTTTATATATAGTTAAATTCTGGATTTTAAGCTATGTATAAAATTGATTTGAAGTATAAAATAAGTTAATAATTAAGCTTGATTTTATTAAGATATAATATGATTAAGCATTTTTTTAAATTAAATTTCTAGATTTTATAATGACTTAAATGAGAATAAGGTTGAAATATGAATATGGAGTTTGTTTGGAATTTAATAAAATTTAGAAATTTAAAAGGTATGATTTTTATAACTTGATTTTTGTTTAGAGTGATATAAATGAATATCAGGTTGATTTAAATGAATATATCAATTTAAATAAATTGAAAGGATATCAAGTTGTTGAAATTAAAGTTTTATTTAAATTATACTGGATTTATTAAGTAGACATTTCAAATCTAAGTAATAGTAATTAAATTTGATATATATGGAATTATCAAAGAATTAGTTTTGAAATGGTGGAATATTTAAAGCTTTGAATTATACGGAAATTGAAATGGTTTAATTGGAGGTTCAAATCGGTATTCGGAATTTATTTGTGAAATTTAAAAAGCTATTTTTTGTATAAAGTAATTTAATATTTAAACCATTTAAGTATTCGAAGTTATATTTCAAAGCTATGGGGTTCAGGGTATAAAGATTTGAAAGTACTATGATTTTGGGAAAATGATATATTTGAAATAAAAATGACATTATATTGATTTGGGTTTATAAATGATATCATATTGATTTGGTTTTTAAAACGGAAATGATATCGTAATTATATAGTTGAAATGGATATTATTTCCTGGTTTTGAAGTATAAATTATTTTGAAATGACCACGGTATTATTTTAACGTTTGGTTGTTGAAGAGACCCGGATCAGAAGTTGTCATACTCTCTGCCAACACTGAAAACCACTTTAACAACCGTGTACACGGTGGAGACTCCAGAATGAAGTAGGATGGTGGCGGCGTTTCTTTTGAGGTAAATACGTGGACCCAACTCCCGTGAGTTGGTATAAGGTGGCTAAAACAGGAGCGATTGACGGGCTAAGAAGGTAGCACCTTTTATCGGACACATCTCGTCGATATTATACTTTGACTTTTGGATATATTCATTGGCCACTTTTGATTTCTTTGATTTGGAGGTGTGGCTTGAGGTGGACGGTAGCTGCGGCTATGCGTTACCACCGACCGAGAAGCGTAATTGGTATATCTACCCTGGCATTACCTAGTTGTGTCATGTCACCTACCCTAGCGCGCCTTATACGATTTTATTTTGTGCCATACCTATGGAGTGCCCTCTGACGAAACCTAGTACGGGGGAGATTACGACACTATATAGACTATGGGAATATAAAAGTGTGTTAAATTGGAAAATATAAAGCCTTAACGCTATTTTTAGTATATTATACTTTACTTTAGACACTATTATAATAGCATATATTACTACATAGTAGATAGTTTAACGGATCCTTAGGAGATGTTAATCCCGAGCATCTGTTGAGTTACTGCACTCAAGTTAGACACTGGATAAGAGATGTCAAATCCCATAAACATCTCTGACGTCATTCCACTCATATTATTTATTGTTGATTTAACTTACGTAAGATCTTTTAGTTCTGACTCGAGTGTTTTGTCTTTTTAATTCGCTCGGGTCAGCCTGAGCATTTCAGGATTTTGAACACCGTATTTTGGAGGACGAAGACGAAGATTTATTATTATTAGTTATTATAGTATTCCACTATATTCTCACTGTTCCGCTGCATTGTTATCTATTATTCTCTAGTATGTGTAACTCTGATATGTATTGTATAAGTATAATCATATAAAACAGCTTCATGAACTGTATATTTGATTATTATATTTTATCGTTTCGCTGCAAGATTCTATTTTGTTTTTCTTTCTCTAATTTTTCTTATTTACCCCATAACAATCCGCCCTTCTGTATGTTTAAGTCTGACGTGTGTGGTTTATCGTCGATCTAAAACGTACAAAAGGCGGGACGTTACATCCGGTATTAGAGATTTGGTTTAGCGATAGACCTTAGCTTTGTGGGGTCTGACTCTTTACTAATAGGGTAGTAATACCCTATGGGAGTCGCTGAGTGTGTGTGTATATATATATGAGAGAGCGTATTTGTTAGTGTTATAAAAAGGTTTTAACATTGTGTTAATTTGTTCCGTTTTTTATTTATAAATTTTGGTTGGTGCATGAGACGCTATGACATCAATAAGGACTTCTAAACACTTAATAGGACAGACCGACACAATATTTGTTTTGAATATAGGTGAATGAAATAATTTTGCCTATTATATTTTTTATATATATAAAATAAATTTTATAAATAAGGTTATATTTGGTTGCAATATATTGGTTGTTAGATAATGAAATTTATAAATAATAGTCGAAATAAGATTGAAAATAAGAAAAATGAAATTGGAAACTTAAAGCTTGAGTTTCCGGAATTTTGAAAATTTCTTTCGAATAATTTTGGAATATAATAGTATTGTTTATAAGTATTTTCTGATATAAATATTTCAATATAAATTGAAAGAATTGTTTTAAAGAATTTTTGGAAAAGAAATAAGTTCTGTACTTCCCACTCTGTCACTGGAAAATAATTTCGGTGATGGCGGCCGCATTATCGACATTCATTTTCGAGTTTCGAAGGGGGAAGGCCACTGTAGTAGTTTTACTGCAGATTCATTTTTGATAAACAAATATAAATTTTAAATTGTTTTAAATATAATGGGATATATATATAAACTGAAAGTATATACATTTACCTGTTATTTTAAAATGATTTGAAATTTAACCCGGTATTTAGTTCTTAAGTTTCATAAATTAATAGTTTCAATTATGGTAGTGAATCGGAACGTAGGTAATTAATAATTGAAATAAGAGATTTAATGCTAAATTATAAATTAAATTTGTAACATATAAAGCAAGGGATTATTATTGAACATTTAATTAATTGAGAAAAACTTGTATAATTTTCAATTACATTCTTAAAGGCATATATACAACTTACCAAAAGATATAAAAAGTTGAAATGTTAATAAGAAAATGTAATAGATATTATACCAGAAATAAACTTGAGGTAATGAAAGTAATTAATGAAATTCTTCAATAAATAAGAAGTTGATGTTGTAGTTATTATAAACTTAAGTATAATTGAAATACTATAATTAAATATAATAGAAATCTAAGCGCTAAATAAATAAATGAAATTGAAAAATGAAAGAATGTAGTGCAAATAAATAAACAAATGAAAACTGAAAATTGCAAGAAATAAATGTGAATTAAAAGAAATCATTATATGAATAAAAAGGAAATCGAACAACAAAGGTTATGAAATGAAATTAATAAAGATGAACTTAATTTATTGTTTGGATTGATGTTTGTTTTGGTTTATGGTTGTTTGGGTAAGGATACTTTAATTTTGCTTAGATGTATGAATAATCTATCTAGTTTATCTAAGACTGTTGAGTAAGTGGAATACTTCATAGTTATTCGTCATTCTCTGTGATACAATGTGTCTTGACCCGAACAAACCAATTGATTGTCTTGCTTGGATGATTGATTTGTGTTTGATGTGTATGATGTTTGTTGCAATTGGTTGTTGTTGTATTGATTGTTTGTTAGTGGGTGAAACAACTTTAAATATTTCATTTATAAAATTGTTAACCTTTTTGGATTATATAAGTGAAATACAGGTTATGGAAGCAATTGCTACTACTTTTAGTTTCATAATTAAGCGGTAATTGCCCGACAAATAGGTACGTTTTCAAATTACGGTTTATAGCATTATTATATTATATTTTCCCCATGTTGGGATATATATTATTCTGAAATATATGTTGTCTGTTGTTATATTTGATATTATATTTTCTCCCGAGCCTCTCCATACAAAGGAGACCCTGCCGAAATTTGTCAAAAATTTTTGGACTTAGAAAATATTTTGAAAAATGTTTTCCAAACTTTATTAATTTGAGTATTAAAAATATTTAATGGGTATAAATTGGTATATTTTATCTAAATTAATTAATTTTGTAAATTTATTTGTTTATAAATTAATATTTTAAGTAAGATATATTGATTTCTTAATTCTTCTTTCTCTTCTTTTCCTTTTCGGGGACGAAAAGTTTTGAGTGGGGGAGAGTGTAACGACCCGGAAATTTTAATAGATATAACTGGTTAATTTAATTGGATCTTTGTATTTGTAATTAAATTGAGAAAGAAATAATTTTTTTATAATTTATAACGAAGAAAACGTTAAAAAGGATTGCAAAATCAAGTTTTTTCAAAATATTTGGAATTTAATGTATGATAATAGGATTAATGGAAATTAAATGAAATTAACTATTGAAATATTACATTAATGGAAAATGTAATAAGATGTTTAGGGGTTGTCAAATTTGAGTATAGTAAAAGTAATAAAAGGTTAACTAGGTTATAGAGTAGTAATGAACTTAATAAAAGGGATTGGAATGAAAACAAACCAGTTTATTAAAATTTAATATATAATATATGGAGTTTTCGTAGCAAATGGAATTTAATACTACGGTGATTAAAACTAAGGGGAATTTGGAAACATTAAGGTAATAGTTATGCAACAAATTAATTGTACCATAAGAAGAATGTATTGGAAATAAGTGGAAAATTTATACAATCAATGTAGATAATAAACGTTACTTTAATGGTAATTAATAAAATAACGGAAGTGTGAATGTAAATTAAATAGAATCGTAAATTTATTGATAAGGTAATAAATTGGTAAAAAGAATGGAATTAAGGTAAATTCATTAATTAGATTTAAACCTAAATTAATGTGTATAATTGCTAGAAGTACACATTTAGAAATGGAATATTTATTCAAATTAAGAGGTAAATATGCATATATTAGTGTAATGGGATGAAACTAATGTAATTAGATATGAATGTAAGTGATGTATCAATAAAGGAAATTTGTAATGTGTTAATGAATTTATAACGGGAATGAAATGTAAACTAATAAATAATTAATTCAATGCAATCCCAATTGATAGAAACAACTATTTGGGTTATAATTAATGGAAAATAGGAATATTTGGTAACAAATTAATATAAGAAAATAAATGTAAATATTAGGGTAATCAATAAATTGATAATGAATAAATAGTGATTGGATAAAAATCAATGTTCCGTATGTAATTGTTTAGAAATGCTAACTTACACAAATATGATTAAGGGTTAGCGGCAACGATTATTATAAAGTAATCATTTATGTAGTCCATTAAATAAAGTCTGTAATAAATTGCAATGAATCTTAATTTTAAGGTTATATTTGTAGAAATTAAGGAATTAATTGAAATTAATGCTAACTCTATTTATAATACGACAATTGGTTGATTTAAAGAATAGAAAGCAAGATTTATTAATTAAATTGAAGTGTAAAATTAAATAATTGGATTAATTGCAATTTAATGAAATTTAATATTTAATTTTTGCGTTAATTGAAATTAAGATGAAATTTGTGAATAATAATGTAATAAACCATGAACCGGTGTTAATTTCATCCGTTCGATAATAATGAAATGAATAGCAGAATGAAAATATATTTTAATAGAATTTTTGTAAATTAAATTTATAATTTTTGAATTTAATGAAATTGTGGTTAATACTGAAATTGATAAATTAATCAACTCTAATTTGACATTTAAATTTGGGTAAATTAATGTAAATGATTTAAAAATTTAAAAATGATGAATTTGTTAAGTATAGAGTTGAAATTGAAATTTTGATTTAATTTGTTAATTTATTAATTTAATTAATTAATGTAAAAATAGCCATTTTGTCCACTGCCTCGGATTTCGACGAAACCAGTTTCATCGGATCCGTAACGGTGAATTATTGTAGGATTTCAAGTTTCGTAGCGATCAGACCTGTCGTTTGATCGTATGAACACGAAACGCCTTGAAATCGATTTAATTGAAATCAATTTGAAATGTATTGATTTTAGCATAACTTCTTCGTACGATGGAATTAGGACGTGAAACCTGATCCATCGCGTTTTAAATATTTTAAAACATCTATTTTAATATACAGGTTGACCTAATTTCGTTCCGGAGTCAGAATGGGCTTTTCGAGCCATACATCGTTTAGCACGTTTATAAATCGGGTCCATCTTTTATATTTCAGCTTTGTCTATAAATACACTATTATAAACCCTAGCCTACATCTATTTCTTATTTGTCTACGCATATAATTTCTTTCACCTCCTCATTTCAATGGCAGACAAACGCCTAATTCCAACTGCAATTCAAAATTCAAAGTGAAATTTCAAACTCCTCAAAAAAATTCAGAAAAATTATATTTCGAAGCTCTCGATGTATGCATCTTAGATCTGCAGTTCGTTTTTGGTTTTGAATCACCATTTTCCAGAAATCACGAATCAATTTTCGGCTATTCATCGCTCGACGATGAACTTCGTCCAATCGAGAAATCCTTTCTGGGTTTTGAAGAGGAGGCCGAGGGGATCACATCTAGGTGATTAGTTTGTCGATTGGACGGTTGGATGCAGCGTAAAAATTCACCTAGGGTAACTTTTTTTAAATTCGACGGCTGCTGATGAAGGACGGCGTCAATCGACGTCGTGGCTGTGGCACATGGTCGCTGGTGTGTCGAGGAGGGGGAGTCGATCTCGTATGGGCGGTGCGGCCTCGTGCAAGCCATCGTGGAGGAGGCAAGCGCGATCTGATGCGGAGGCGCTAGGGTTTCTGCATTTTTCATCTTCGATTCGAATGTACTGGGAAGGAGTTGATTCATGGTGACTTAGCAAGCCTTATGAGTATTGGTTGTTATTTTTTTGATTTCAAATCTTCTAATTCAAATAGCTTTCGCGTACGATGTCCAATTCACGCACGGTTTCCTCCACTAGGTTCGTATAGGAATTTCGGACATTTTGACGCTGGTTTGGACAATTTTGGAGACTGTTCAATTTTTGGGTTTAAATTGGATTTAAATTCAATTTAAATTCAAAAGGTGAGTGTTTTAACGCACTTACAACTTCTAAGATTTCTTATATTTGTTAAATTAAATTTTGATGTGATTTAAAATTTATCTATGATTATTTGGAATATTTCAATCATCATCTCAGTTGAATTTAATTTACTAGATTAAATTTTTATTTAATTGATTATTGCATATAAACTGCTAGTTAGATAGATTGTTATTTTACTATTGATTATAAACTGTCAGTAATTACCTGTTATTTATCATATGCACTATGTTGATGTTATTGTTTAAATTGGATGATGATTGTAATAAATGGTTGATGATTTATACTGGATGAATGGATGTTGTATTTTATATTATTTTAAACTGCAAATTGTTATGCACTTTATTTCATTCAAGATTGCGGTTTGAAATGATATATAGCCGTATTTTTATTTTAAATTACGGATTGAAATGATAAATATCCGTATCACTTGACCATAGGGTAGAAAATTATATACAAACACTGTGGTCTATATATAAAAGTATTTTGAAATGTTTTTCTATGGTTTTGTAAAAAAATATGGTTTTATGAGATAGCGATTTGGATGTTTTATAAATGTTATTTTATATACAGTTAAATTATGGGTTTTAAGCTATGTATAAAATTGATTTGAAGTATAAAAGAAGTTAATAATTCAGCTTGATTTTATTAAGATAAAATATGATTAAGCATTTATTTAAATTAAATTTCTAGAGTTTATAATGACTTAAATGAGAATAAGGCTGAAATATGAATATGGAATTTATTTGGAATTTAATAAAATTTAGAAATTTAAAGGGTATGAATTTTATAACTCGATTTTTGTTTAGAATGATTTAAATGAATATTAGGTTGATTTAAATGAATATATCAAGTTAAATAAATTAAAAGGATATCCAGTTGCTGAAGTTAAAGTTTTACTTAAAATATATTGGATTTATTAAGTAGACATTTCAAATCTAAATAATAGTACTTAAATTTGATATATATGGAATTATCAAAGAATTAGTTTTGAAATGGTGGAATATTTAAAGCTTTGAATTATACGGAAATTGAAATGGTTTAATTGGAGGTTCAAATCGGTATTTGGAATTTATTTGTGAAATTTAGAAAGCTATTTTTTATATAAAGTAATTTAATATTTAAACCATTTAAGTATTCGAAGTTATATTTCAAAGCTATGGGGTTCAAGGTATATACATTTGAAAGTACTATGATTTTGGGAAAAGGATATATTTGAAATAAAAATGATATTATATCGATTTGGGTTTATAAATGATATCATATTGATTTGGTTTTTAAAATGAAATGATATCGTAATTATATAGTTGAAATGGATATTATATCCTGGTTTTGAAGTATAAATTATTTTCAAATGACCGCGGTGTTATATTAACGTTTGGTTATTGAAGAGACCGGGATCAGAAGTTGCCATACTCTCTCCCAACTCCGAAAACCACTTTAACAACCGTGTACGCGGTGGAGACTCTAGAATGAAGTAAGATGACGGAAGTGTTTCCTTTGAGGTAAATACGTGAGCCCGACTCTCATGAGTTGGCATAAGGTGGCTAAGATAGGAGCGATTGACGGGCTAAGAAGGTAGCATCATTTATCGAACACATCCCTTCGATATTATACTTTGACTTTTGGATTTATTCGGTGGCCACTTTTGATTTCTTTGATTTGGGGGTGTGGCTCGAGGTGGGCGGTAGCTGGGGCTATGCGTTACCACCGGCTTAAAAGCATAATTGGTATATCTACCCTGGCATTGCCTAGTTGTGCCATGTCACCTGCCCTAGCGTGCCTTATACGATTTTGTTTTGTACCATACCTATGGAGTGCCCTCTGACGATGCCCAGTACGAGGGAGATTACGGTACTGTATAGACTATGGGAATATAAAAGTGTGCTAAGGTGGAAAATGTAAAGCCTTAATGCTATTTTCAGTATATTATACTTTACTTTAGATACTATTATACTTGCGTATATTGCTACATAGTAGCTAGTTTAACGGATCTTTAGGAGATGTTAATCCCGAGCATCTCGTGAGTTACTGCACTCATGTTAGACACTGGATAGGAGATGTCAAATCCCGTAAACATCTCTGACGCCGTTCCACTCATATTATTTATTGTTGATTTAACTTACATAAGATCTTTTAGTTCTGACTCGAATGTTTTGTTTTTTCAATTCGCTTGTGTCATCCTGAGCATTTTAGGATTTTGAAGACCATATTCTGGAGGACGAAGACGAAGATTTATTATTATTAGTTATTATAGTATTCCACTATATTCTCACTGTTCCGCTGCATTGTTATCTATTATTCTCTGGTATGTGTAACTCTGATATGTATTGTATAAGTATAATCAATTTTTTTGTAAAACAGCTTCATGAACTTTATATTTGATTATTATATTTTGTCATTCCGCTGCAAGATATTTTTTTTCTTTCTCTACTTTTTCTTATTTACCCCATAACTATCCGCCCTTCTGTATGGTTTAAGTCCGACGTGTGTAGTTTAACGTTGATTTAAAACGTACAAAAAGGCGGGATGTTACAATAGCAGTGCTTTTCCAACCTATGGTTGAAGCATAAGTTGTTGAATGCAAGTGCAAAAGCTTCGGCTTTGTGTTGTGCATTTATTTCTAGCATTGTTTATTAATATTTTGGGTTGAAATTTATGTTGTATTTGTTTAGTTTGATATTTGACAAGGCAATTAGCTTTGGCTCTCCCACTCTGAAATCGTAGTCGTGATTTCATGCCTTTGAAGACCTTTGTTTTGTGTATTTTATTGTCATCTCCAGCTTATACAAGTGAGTAATTCTCACCAGACAAATTTATACTTATATGACTAGTAAACTGATCGCAATTGAATCTGTAAAACATATCACCATGCTATATCTGCTATGCTATGATCATGTAATGTTCACCCATGCTTATACACCTGTTATAACATCTGTTACTGCATATTATGCTATTCTGTTTATTTATATCAGTTTATCACACTGCAAGTTCCCTGTAGATTAGAATCACTATGGGTTGAAATGATACATACCCGAACGGACTTTAGAATAGGGAAAAATAGTTATGGGCTGAAATGATAGGCCTGAACGATTTTTTTTATTTCATTTTACTTGGGACTATGGGTTTGAAATGATAAAACCCGGGTTTTCTTTGTAAATTACAGATTGAAATGATATATTATCCGTATCACTTTACCTAGGGTAGAAAATTTTATACAGACCCATGGTAGTATATATTTTTCTGAAATTTTTAATTTTGGAAATATAAATATTATAATATTTTGATTTAAACTTAATTAAAAATGATTTTATAAAGTATTATTGATTTTCTAAAAAATTTGAGTGAAATAAATTAATGGTAAAGTTAGAAATTTGAAATATAAGTTACTTTGGAAATTATGATTTGGTTATAAATGGAATTTAAATTTAGTAGGAAAATATGATAAATAGATTTAAAATTTGAATTAAAATGAATTTAAAATGATTTTTATAAGGTGTTAATGATTTTTGTATAAGTTAGAAAGTTAAATAAATGAATATTAAGTTGACTTTCGAAATATTACTCAAATTGGAAATTTGTGAATTTTGTTTAAAATTGAATTTTAAGTTAAGAGAATAAAATGGTAAATAAGTTATAGTTGAAAATTTAAACTTAATGTGTTAAGTTTAAAATTTAACTATAAAGAATTTAAATTGAATGTTGGAATTTAATAAGTAAATTATTATTAAATTGATTTTTGAATGAAAATTTAACTTTATAAAATCATGAATATAAGGAAAATTAAATGATTGTTTTAAAAGTGAAAATGTATGATTTTATAAATTTTAAAATGGTTTAAATAAAAATTTAATTTTCTGTGAAATTATATTGAATATTTGTAATTTAATTAACAGCATTTTTGAAATTCTATTATTTCTAATGTAAAGGACATTACAACATTTTTAAATGCTGTCGTTGATAGAAATGAACTAAACGGCTAAATTGAATTAAGGGCTATTAAAGCACTTTGTAAGTGCTATAATTGTTGAATTTAACTAAGGTTTTATTTGAACTAAAGTAACCCTATTACAGTATTTTTTAATGTTGTCTTTTGTTAAATTGAATTGGTTTAAAATAACTTTCCGCCGCATTTTCTAAATGCTGCGTGTAACGAACGGGATTTTTCGCGCTCGAAAATCGACATCCATACTTCATATCGTATTCAAATGTCATAGATTCGAACGTTCAAATCCGATTCGCTGGAGCTTATAACAACATTAAGTAAACAACACAGCGGAATAAAAGAATAATACATTGATGTATAGCTTTGATACAATATCTGATACAACAGATGATCCAATAGATATCAATATACATCAGAGATATGATGCAATAAAATAGCAGCGGAAAAGAAAACGAAAACACCAGCAGCAGATAATCTCCAAAATAGTCTTCAAAAGAGAACTCCAAAACTGCAACTCCATTTCCAAGAACCAATCTGGCAATAGCTCGAGCTCCTAATAACGATGCACAAAGATAAGCAAGTGTAGTCCATATCCAAAGACTGAACTAGCTCCAGATAATCTACTGAACCTAACTATCCGAAAAACCCAACTCTAAACTGCTCGTGTAGAAAAATTTTGAGCGCCCAGAATTTAGGAAAGAAACAATAAACTCTGGATCAGTCGTGGGACTAGTATGAGTAACAAAAACAGTTTGTCTTTTAAAACAATCAACAAAAGATTTTAAAGTCAATTCGCAATGCTTTTAGAAATGAAACTACCATAAGACCTCCCGCCACACACACACAATGCAAACGTAGAATTGGAGGAGATTTCTTCTTATGATAGTCAAACATGCTTGATACGCAATATCCTTGATATTATTACTATAAGTGCAAAGCGCAGACAAACATTTCGAAAGTAGAATATAAATCTTAGCCAGCTTACGACCATTATCGTATGCCGACTATAGCTACCATGTTCAATAGCAGGTTACCGCCACATTCCATGGCAGGTTATACAACTAATACTGTACAAGGCTTGTATTGTTTCTTTGGATCTCCAACAAATGGTCAGGCCAAGGAACTTCCCACTGCCATATGAGAATGCCTCTGGAAGGACGTTCCCGAGAACCTAACCGGATCTCTGCCAACACAAGGCCGGGTTACCCTTCAAACTGGGTAACTACTGACACGAGTATGCCATCCCCCGGTCGTAACCAACCTTTATCCGGGGCCCCAAAAACAATCACAAAGTAAGATATATATATATTTGCGATATCCACATAAGTTAAGTATCTGGGCTCCATACCATGATACCACTTCTATCCAGAAGGAGATATACATACCCTAAGGGGAGCTACCCCCAATAACCTTGCCGCATCTTTCCTGTTTCGACCATTTCGGGGTGTAAGGTCCGACGAAGTCTCGTCCACAAAGCTACGCTTTTCACAAAGCCATGCTTCGATCAACAAATGATCAGCAACACTCAGCATGCCACATTACCAAATTGGGAATATATCGCTGATAACCTTCAACTACATAACCTCTAAGGGTGTTAAGCTAAGAGAATAAATTCTCCGCCACCAACGGAAATATATTTGAAAGAAATCTGCTTTATATCTCAATTTGTAATGTCAGACACACAATCCATACAAGTCTGTTTTGGGTTCGAACAGAACCGAAGGCACTTCCAAAGAAGTCCTTGCAAATCCGGGTATTCACAATCCCAATCAGACTTCCCATCACTTAGGGAATCTCTATAACGGCGCGACTCGGTGCAGAGACAATCGATAGGTCATCCTATCGCTTTCGCAAATACCCGGTCTTCACCACCAGCCTTCAAATGCTATCCATAAACGTCGAATCACATATTCGGAATGGGTTATACGACACAATGGTCTTCTCCCGGCTAAACCGAATAGTGAGCGCAATATTTAAAACATATGGATATGGGATTTCAATTAAGTCACAACTTAATAATTCAAAACCTGCTTTCAAATGGTTTAAACCAATTACCATTTCAAATCTTTTAAATAAAAGATTTATTTCATAAAGTTCACCTACTTTCACAAAGATTCATTCCCGGATGTCAAAACAATTTCATCTTAATTGGATTAATTCATTTAAATCTTTAAATCAAGATTTATCTTATAGTTTTCAAACAGTTTCCATAACTTGGGAAATCCTTTCATTTTTAACTTGAAATCCTTTTTAACACAATTTGGAAGTTCACTTCCTATATGAAAGCTTTTATTATTTAAAAACAATAGTTTCATTTCAGAAAGATCCAATTTTGTTTACACGAGTTAAAGCCTTTGAATTTAAATTCAAATTTCCAAATCAATACCTTTAAAATAGTTTAACCCATATAAACTGGTATAACATCTTTAGTCCCTAGTTTCCAGATCATAGAATTCAATTTCAAATATTGAATTCAAATTTAAATCAAAATATTTAAATTCCAAAACTCAATCAAGTAATTTAAAAATAAATTTTATCTTGAAATTCCATTCCTAAAGCTTTTCACATTTATTCCGATTCCATTTCCAAAACATTTGAATTTAAAAATTCAAATTCAAAACTATTTCAAAAATCTGCGACTTAACTGATTTCCTCGTGAAATCCATAATTGTGTTTGTATTAGTGTGGTCCAGGGGTTTAACACAATAATGTACAATCATTCAACCATCACAGATCAAATACAGAAACTTATTTGATAAGCGGTATAAAGTATAATGCTTATATTTGATAAGCGGTATAAACCATAACACTTATCTTTTATTCACAAAACACAGATATATATATATATATCACAAATAATAATTACATTTATCTCAGATAAATAAATTACATTTCAGATCATAACACCAAATCAGGATATATCACAAAGCATCAATATCAGGGATATCAGACAAATTAATTATTCAGTCAAGTTCAAACATCCATAAGAAAAATTCATTAGTTGACTGATAAATTTGAATCAACGGTATTAATTTTAAATCTGGGTTAATTATCCTAAGTTAATTTCAATTTATTTTAGAATAAAATCCCCTTTTATCATTTATTAATTCGCTTTTAATTACGGACTAATCAATCTTAATTAATGAATCAATTTAACCTGTAATTATTTAATTTATCTTAATTTATCACAATTATTAATTAATTCTTTAATTAATAAATTAAACTAACCCCCTAACACATAATTATGCCCAAATTACTGATTATCATTTGATCAATTATATCCGGTAATTATCAATTAATTACTTTTCTAAGTAATTGTAATTTCTACAATTTTCAGGTGGTTATTCTAAGTTAATTAACTTAAGTGATAAATATGAACTAATCTAATTAACTCACTTAATTATATTTAATAATTAATTCTTTAATTACTGTCATTAAGTAATTACACTTCACAATTCCACAAATAATTATTATTAAACAAAATCGACCTAATTTATTGTTTTTAAATTCCCTTTTCAATTCCATTTTAAATTCAAGATTGAAATGAATTCTTATTTATTTTTATTTTTTTACCTTTCCTCTTTTTAACTTTAGTATATTTTAATTTATTTTTAAAACACTTAAGTTATAAATTAAAATTTATTTTAAAATTTAAAAAATCTAATTTAAAATTTATTTCAGGTTTAAACCTTTAAATCTTCTACTCGTTTAAATTTCCATTTACAATTCAATTCTATTTTTGAATTCAACTTCTTTAATACACTTAAGTGCTTTGAAATTATTAAACCAAATTGAATTTAAAACTTTATTTTATTTGCAAACTACGCTTCCAATTTAAACTTGAATTTTTATTTACATTTTGATTTAAACCACATTTTTAAAACATTGATTTAAAAATTTAAATTCTTGTTTAAAATTCCCAAATCAGGAAACAGTTTCAGGTTGAAAACCTGTAATAACTTTAACTCGAGCACCCCGTGTTCTTACTTCGAGTATGCTACTCGAATTACTCGAGTATGACGCGAGACTCCCCCCTGTTCTTCCCACGCAGACCCAAAAAAGAAAAAAAAATTCCCAAACCAGAACAACGTGCTCGTGCACGTGTACAACGTCGGCCATCACCACCGGTCTTCACCACCTCCTCCAACGCATCAAACATTATCGCGGCAACACACTTCAACCATCACCACCGGCCAGAAATTGAAATTCGAACAGAAAGTTGAAACCTGGAAACACTTGAACCCTTCGCCCATCCAACCTGTCATCGCGCCGCTTCCTCAACTCTGACCACCAGACCGCCAATGCCTCCGGCCTCGCCTTCGTCAACTCGACCCCTACCATGGCCCACGACCTAGCGACACTCGATGCTTGCACGTAACAGTGGTGCGCGAGTTTCCAACGCGTGAAAAAAACTAGGTCTACAGATTAAAATTCTACGCCGCTATCGCCACCAACATCTTTGCCACCTCCGACCATTTTTCGCCGACACCCAGTAGGCTCCTTCACCTCCACAAACAATCCCGAGCAACTCGAATCATTCGATCACCAAAAAATGGTAAAAAAGCATAGTTTGTTCAACTATTAACTGCAACTAGGATAGTTAACTAAAAATCCTCTTATTAGTTTTAAAAATCCTATTTTTGATTGTAGATTCAATTTATATAATCTAACTAATATTTTACAAAATTCGAATTTCCCAGAGTTTCATGTTTTGACTGCAAAAATTCTAATCTTTCCTTCTATATGCATTTATACATCCCGATACTATTTTTAAATTGTAACTCATACATAAATACAACTACTTTGTTTTGAAACCAAGGTCTGATGTTGATTAGGAAACAAGAAATAGAATTTCTTATTATTTGATACTCTGTAACTAAACAGAGAAGAGATGCACTGGCATATGTATATACAACAAAACAAATAGAAATATAGATTCAATTTAAATTGCTATATGTTACTCTCCTTCCAGATCGTTACTTTGAACTTTCAAATGGATGTTGAAATTGTAATCAGGTTTTGAACTTGATAACTGAAGCTTCTTTGCTTCTTGATTCCCAGGCCTTGATTGCTTTGATATATAAATATTTCTTTGAGATGTTTTAAATTAATATTTGTTTGAATGTAAAGTGATACTGCTTCAGTTTTTTTTTCTTTTCTCAGATTAAATGGTCGAAATGGAGAGGAGATATGTATAAAAGAAGTATGCAGGCTTGAATATCTTTGCTGGTACAAGATCTTGTATTACTATTATTTTTCCAAAGATTTTTATTTTTACAAGGTGATGTTTATTTGTTTATATGCAGGTAAGGCTGAAGTATACTTGTTTGGGGCTGAGGTTGATAGAAGTAGTACATATTTTTATTTCTTTGTTTTATTTATTTGTACTTTTTACATTATACAACATGCCTGCACCTACTTTTACATACATTTCTTTTGTGTACTTAGATTTACACGACTTTTGCATGCAGATCTTACTTTGGAGCTGATATGTATATTTTTATACTAAAAATAATGTTGCAAGTACTCATTTTATATACTTTCATACATACTTATGCCTTTGTTTCTTGCTTCATATTCCTAGTGTACGTGAATATAGATTTGGTTTGATCTTATATTTTGTAATACAAGTAAACTTCTATTTGTATTATTTTATTAAAATTATATCTTTATTTCATTTTGTATAAACTATTTATTTATTTATTTTTGTAACGTAGATGAATTTCTAGATTTTTATTTTAAATTTTTAGTAATTAATTATTTACTCTTATTTTTATCATTATAATTTGTCTTTAAACCATTTAGTTAAAACAATAACTCAAACTCAATGTATGTATATATACATATATATTCAAATTATTATAAATCCATTTACTTGAAATTTAAACCCAAATCACATATGTACCATATTTAAATTCATATGTTTTAATATATTTTTTTATTTGAATTTAGGGAAACTCGAATCAATTGACTAATAAATTTTATAGATTTAATTCAAAAATTAATTTAATTATCAATTTAAATTTAGTAAAAATTCTGGGTCGTTACAGACTTCCCCCATTAAAAGAATTTCGTCCTCGAAATTACACGGTTCGTTTCTCGAATTATACACACACAGAATAGACTAATGCCAATTCAACTATATTAGTAAACACAATGGGTTCTTTCGGGTAATTCATAATATATCTTATATTAAATGCTACTCATAATATTAGTGCACGAGTTATAGTCATACATAACCCTACTAACATCCAACCTTTACCACGGTTTTAAGTCCAAAATACATATATAAACACTCCAAAAGTAGTCAATCCGACCAATTACAGATCCTCACTGTCAAAGCTTTCTCTCTCAGGCCCTGACAGTTCTATAACTTCAGCCTCATCGTCTGTCTCAAAAACCTCCTCTGGATCAGATTCTACCGGAATAAAATCTCCACCATCTAGCTCCTCTTCCTCTATGGCATCATCATCCTCTATAGCATCATCCAAATCCCAATAAATTGCTTCATCACCTTCGGACTCTACCTCAATTTCAGGTTCTTCTTCCACTTCAAACTCTTCCTCAAATTCCTCTTCAAACTCTTCTTCAAATTCCTCCTCGAATTCTTCTTCAAATTCTTCTTCATTTCCGGACTCCTCCTTGGGTTCTTCAACTTGAGGTTGTGGCCGCACCACAGGCTCTTCTGGAACCTCCTCACGTACTGATGGTTCACCCAAATCATCCTGAATCCTACTAGATGAACCAAAATCACCAACCCTTCTGGCCTTTCCATCCTGGCTGATGCTATTTGTTCTCTACAATTAAAATCAAAATCTAAATATTAAGATCCTAATGGTTTTAAAATTTTATAGGTTGAGAAATACAACAGAGTTTATATTTCAGATTTTATTCTACCAAGAAGTTATAACAGAAATTCAAAATTTGGTTTTAAACAAAATCGTTTTATCGCTATAATTCAAATCTATCCTTATATTTCATTAACCAATTTAAAATTTCAAATTTATTCAAAATTTTCAATTTATTCAAATTTCAAGCTCGTTAAAGTTTAAATCAAAACTGGAAAGAAATCGACGAAGATACGAAATAAGAATTTTCTACAACGATTCATAGGGCCATCATCACACCGAACTTCTTTCTGGAGCTGTCACGAAGCAATCAAAAGAATTTGAAAATATGAATTAAAGTAAATTGATAAGAAAGATTGTTTTCGTTGTTGTTACAGAGTATCGACCATTTATAGTCGTATTCCCCTGTCACCTATCTCGTCCTCTTCTTGCACTCATACTCACTATCAGCGGATAGTAAGAGTATCTACTGAGGCATTCGAACGGATATCTTAGGGATATACTCATTCTAGGGTTTACTTCACCCTATCTCTAATGAGATACTTAATGTGTTATACTCCTGAGCTAAATTTCAACCTTAGCTCTGATATCAAATGTAACGAACGGGATTTTTCGCGCTCGAAAATCGGCATCCATACTTCGTGTCGTATTCGAATGCCATAGATTCGAATGTTCAAATCCAATTCGCCGGAGCTTATAACAACATTAAGTAAACAACACAACAGAATAAAAGAATAATACATTGATGTACAGCTTTGATACAATATCTGATACAACAGATGACCCAATAGATATCAATATACGTCAGAGATATGATACAATAAAATAGCAGCGGAAAAGAAAACGAAAACACCAGCAGCGGATAATCTCCAAAATAGTCTTCAAAAGAGAACTCCAAAACTGCAACTCTGTTTCCAAGAACCAATCTGGCAATAGCTCAAGCTCCCAATAACGATGCACAAAGATAAGCAAGTGCAGTTCATATCCAAAGACGGAATTAGCTCCAGATAATCTACGGAACCTAACTATCTGAAAAACCCAACTCTAAACTGCTCGTGTAGAAAAATTTTGAGCACGCAGAGTTTAGGAAAGAAACAATAAACTCTGAATCAATCGTGGGACTGGTATGAGTAACAAAAACAGTTTGTCTTTTAAAACAATCAACAAAAGATTTTAAAGTCAATTCGCAATGCTTTTAGAAATGAAACTACCATAAGACCTCCCGCCACACACACAATGCAAACGCAGAATTGGAGGAGATTTCTTCTTATGATAGTCAAACATGCTTGATACGCAATTTCCTTGATATTATTACTATAAGTGCAAAGTGCAGAAAAACATTTCGAAAGTAGAATATAAATCTTAGCCAGCATACGACCATTATCGTATGCCGACTATAGCTACTATGTTCAATAGCAGGTTACCGACACATTCCATGGCAGGTTATACAACTAATACTGTACAAGGCTCGTATTGTTTCTTTGGATTTCCAACAAATGGTCAGGCCAAGGAACTTCCCATTGCCACATGAGAATGCCTCTGGAAGGACGTTCCCGAGAACCTAACCGGATCTCTGCCAACATAAGGCCGGGTTACCCTTCAAACTGGGTAACTACTGACACGAGTATGCCATCCCCCGGTCGTAACAAACCTTTATCCGGGGCCCCAAAAACAATCACAAAGTAAGATATATATATTTGCGATATCCACATAAGTTAAGTATGTGGGCTCCATACCATGATACCACTTCTATCCAGAAGGAGATGTACATACCCTAAGGGGCGCTACCCCCAATAACCTTGCCGCATCTTTCCTGTTTCGACCATTTCGGGGTGTGAGGTCCGACGAAGTCTCGTCCACAAAGCTACGCTTTTCATAAAGCCATGCTTCGATCAACAAATGATCAGCAACACTCAGCATGCCACATTACCAAATTGGGAATATATCGCTGATAACCTTTAACTACATAACCTCTAAGGGTGTTAAGCTAAGAGAATAAATTCTCCACCACCACCGGAAATATATTTGAAAGAAATCTGCTTTATATCTCAATTTGTAACGTCAGACACACAACCCATACAAGTCTGTTTTGGGTTCGAACAGAACCGAAGGCACTTCCAAAGAAGCACTTGCAAATCCGGGTATTCACAATCCCGATCGGACTTCCCGTCAATTAGGGAATCTCTATACCGGCGTGACACGGTGCAGAGACAATCGATAGGTCATCATCTCGCTTTCGCAAATACCCGGTCTTCACCACCGGTCTTCAAATGGTATCCATAAACGTCGAATCACATATTCAGAATGGATTATACAACACGAAGGTCTTCTCCCGGCTAAATCGAATAGTGAGCGCAATATTTAAAACATATGGATATGGGATTTCAATTAAGTCACAACTTAATAATTCAAAACTTACTTTCAAATGGTTTAAACCAATTACCATTTCAAATCTTTTGAACAAAAGATTTATTTCATAATGTTCACCTACTTTCACAAAGATTCATTCCCGGATTTCAAAATAATTTCATCTTAATTGGAATAATTCATTTAAATCTTTAAATAAAGATTTATCTTATAGTTTTCAAATAGTTTCCATAACTTAGGAAATCATTTTCATTTTTAACTTGAAATCCTTTTTAACATAATTTGGAAGTTCACTTCCTATATGAAAGCTTTTATTATTTAAAAACAATAGTTTCATTTCAGAAAAATCCAATTTTGTTTACACGAGTTAAAGCCTTTGAATTTAAATTCAAATTTCCAAATCAATACCTTTAAAATAGTTTAACCCATATAAACTGGTATAACATCTTTAGTCCCTAGTTTCCAGATCATAGAATTCAATTTCAAATACTGAATTCAAATTTAAATCAAAATATTTAAATTCATAAACTCAATCAAGTAAGTTAAAAATAAATTTTATCTTGAAATTCCATTCCTAAAGCTTTTCACATTTATTCCGATTCCATTTCCAAAACATTTGAATTTAAAAATTCAAATTCAAAACTATTTCAAAAATCTGCGACTTAACTGATTTCCTCGTGAAATCCATAATTGTGTTTGTATTAGTGTGGTCCAGGGGTTTAACACAATAGTGCACAATCATTCAACCATCACAGATCAAATACAGAAACTTATTTGATAAGCGGTATAAACTATAACGCTTATATTTGATAAGCGGTATAAACCATAACGCTTATCTTTTATTCACAAAATACAGATATATATATCACAGATAATAATTACATTTATCTCAGATAAATAAATTACATTTCAGATCATAACACCAAATCAGGATATATCTCAAAGCATCAATATCAGGGATATCAGACAAATTAATTATTCAGTCAAGTTCAAACATCCACAAGAAAAATTCGTTAGTTGATTGATAAATTTGAATCAACTGTATTAATTATAAATCTGGGTTAATTATCCTAAGTTAATTTCAATTTATTTTAGAATAAAATCCCCTTTTATCATTTATTAATTCGCTTTTAATTACGGACTAATCAATCTTAATTAATGAATCAATTTAACCTGTAATTATTTAATTTATCTTAATTTATCACAATTATTAATTAATTCTTTAATTAATAAATTAAACTAACCCCCTAACACATAATTATGCCCAAATTACTGATTATCATTTAATCAATTACATCCGGTAATTATCAATTAATTACTTTTCTAAGTAATTATAATTTCTAAAATTTTCAGGTGGTTATTCTAAGTTAATTAACTTAAGTGATAAATCTGAACTAATCTAATTAACTCACTTAATTATATTTAATAATTAATTCTTTAATTACTGTCATTAAGTAATTACACTTCACAATTCCACAAATAATTATTGTTAAACAAAATCAACCTAATTTATTGTTTTCAAATTCCCTTTTCAATTCCATTTTAAATTCAAGATTGAAATGAATTCTTATTTATTTTTCTTTTTTTACCTTTCCTCTTTTTAACTTTAGTATATTTTAATTTATTTTTAAAACACTTAAGTTATAAATTAAAATTTATTTTAAAATTTAAAAAATCTGATTTAAAATTTATTTCAGGTTTAAACCTTTAAATCTTCAACTTGTTTAAATTTCCATTTACAATTCAATTCTATTTTTGAATTCAACTTCTTTAATACACTTAAGTGCTTTGAAATTATTAAACCAAATTGAATTTAAAACTTTATTTTATTTCCAAACTACGTTCCAATTTAAACTGGAATTTTTATTTACATTTTGATTTAAACCTCAGGTTTAAAACCTTGATTTAAAAATTTAAATTCTTGTTTAAAATTCCCAAATTAGGAAACAGTTTCAGGTTGAAAACCTGTAATAACTTTAACTCGAGCACCCCTTGTTCTTACTTCGAGTATGCTACTCGAATTACTCGAGTATGACGCGAGACTCCCCCCTGTTCTTCCCAGGCAAACCTAAAAAAAGAAAAAAAATTCCCAAACCAGAACAACGTGCTCGTGCACGTGTACAACGTCGGCCATCACCGCCGGTCTTCGCCACCTCCTCCAATGCATCAAACATCATCGCGGCAACACACTTCAACCATCACACCATCACCATCGGCCAAAAATCAAAATTCGAACAGAAAGTCGAAACCTGGAAACACTTGAACTCTTCGCCCCTCCAACCTGTCATCGCGCCGCTTCCTCAACTCCGACCACCAGACCGCCAGCGCCTCCGGCCTCGCCTTCGTCAACTCGACCCCTACCATGGCCGACAACCTCGCGACACTCGATGCTTGCACGAAACAGTAGTGCGCGAGTTTCCAACGCGTGAAAAAAACTAGGTCTACAGATTAAACTTCTACGCCGCTATCGCCACCAACATCTTTGCCACCTCCGACCATTTTTCGCCGACACCCAGTAGGCTCCTTCACCTCCACAAACAACCCCGAGCAACTCGAATAATTCGATCACCAAAAAATGGTAAAAATGCATAGTTTGTTCAACTATTAACCGCAACTAGGATAGTTAACTAAAAATCCTCATATTAGTCTTAAAAATCCTATATTTGAGTGTAGATTCAATTTATATAATCGAACTAATATTTTACAAAATTCGAATTTCCCAGAGTTTCAAGTTTTGACTGTATAAATTCTGATCTTTCCTTCTATACGCATTTATACATCCCGAAACTATTTTTAAATTGTAACTCATACATAAATACAACTACTTTGTTTTGAAACCAAGGTCTGATGTTGATTAGGAAACAAGAAATAGAATTTCTTGTTATTTGATACTCTGTAACTAAACAGAGAAGAGATGCATTAGCATATGTATATACTACAAAACAAATAGCAATATAGATTAATTTAAATTGCTATATGTTACTCACCTTCCAGATCATGACTTAGAACTTTCAAATGGATGTTGAAATTGTAATCAGGTTTTGAACTTGATAATTGAAGCTTCTTTGCTTCTTGATTCCCAAGCCTTGATTACTTTGATATATAAATTTTTCTCTGAGATGTTTTAAATTAAAATTTGTTTGAATGTAAAGTGATATTGCTTCAGTTTTCTTTTTCCTTTTTAGATTAAATGGTCGAAATGGAGAGGAGATATGTATAAAAGAAGTATGCAGGCTTGAATATGTTTGCTAGTACAAGATCTTGTATTATTATTATTATTCAAAAGATTTTTATTTTGTACAAGGTGATGTTTATTTGTTTATACGCAGGTAAGGCTGAAGTATACTTGTTTGGGGCTGAGGTTGATAGAAGTAGTACATATTTTTATTTCTTTGTTTTATTTATTTTGACTTTTTATTTTATACAAAATGCCTACACCTAATTTTACATACATTTCTTTTGTGTACTTAGATTTACATGACTTTTCCATGCAGATCTTACTTTGGGGCTGATATGTATATTTTTATACTAAAAATAATGTTGCAAGTACTCATTTTATATACTTTCATACATACTTATGTCTTTGTTTCTTGCTTCATATTCCTAATGTACGCGAATATAGATTTGGTTTGATCTTATAATTTGTAATACAAGTAAACTTCTATTTGTATTATTTTATTAAAATTATATGTTTACTTCATTTTGCATAAATATATATTTATTTATTTTTGTAACATAGACGAATTTCTAGATTTTTATTTTAAATTTTTAGCAATTAATTATTTACTCTTATTTTTATAATTATAATTTGTCTTTAAACCATTTAGTTAAAACAATAACTCAAACTCAATATATGTACATATATACATATAAATATTCAAATTATTATAAATCCATTTACTTGAAATTTAAACCCAAATCACATATGTACCATATTTAAATTCATATTATTTAATATATTTATTTGAATTTAGGGAAACTCAAATCAATTTACTAATAAATTTTATAGATTTAATTCAAAAATTAATTTAATTATCAATTTAAATTTTGTAAAAATTCTGGGTCGTTATACTGCGAAAGTTGAAATTTCATTGTTTTAATAAATTTAAGTGAATAAATGAATTTTGAAAGATTTAAAATTTGGAAACTTAGTATTTAATTATTAAATATAATAACTTCATTTTTACGATTTAAATGAAGTAATTCGATTTAGATACAAACTATTTTGAAATGTGAGTTGAAATGGTATTTTTAAAATTTGAATAAAATGAATATGGTTTTGAGATGATATGATATTTTGATTATTTTGAAATGGATTTGAAATGATATTGAATTTTTGAAATGATATGTGATTTTTGTAGTATAAATACCATTTTAAAATTATAACCACGGGTTATATTAACAATTGGTTGTTAAAGAGACTGGGATCAGATATGGACATACTCTCTATCGATACCGAAAACCATTTTAACAACTGTGTACATTGTGGAGATTCCAGAATGAAGTAGGATAGTGGCGACGTTCTTAAGGTACATTACGTGGACCGGACTCACGTGAGTTGGCTTAAGGTGGCTAAAATAGGAGCGATCTCGGGCCAAAAGGGTAGCTCCTCTGGTCGGACACACTTCTTCGATACCATTCTATTACTGTTGTGATTGTTTGGGTGCACCCCTTGATTTTTGGAGTGTTGTTCGGGGTGGGCATAGTGGCTGCTATGTTACTGCCAGCCCGTGTGCGTAATTGGTATATCTACCATGACATTGCCTTGTGTCTCGTGTCACCTACCATAACGAGCCTTTACTACGAGTTTGTTTTTCTCCCGTAACCCATGGAGTATTTAAGGTAGTCTCCCGATCTGGAGATAGCTGATACTAGATGGACTACTGAGACTATTATGTGTTAAGGGGAATATTAGGTCACTCCTTAACGCTATTTTAAATTAAGTTTATTTTACTGTAGACATTATTATAATAGCGAAATATTAGTACATAGTAAATAGTTTAACGGATCCTTAGAGGATGGGCGGTCCCAGGCATCCTTTAAGTTACTTGTATCTTTATTACAGTTCACTTGAGTTGGTTTACATTACATAAGTATATATTGTCCCGACTCGAGTGTTTTGTGTTTTTCTTTACGCTCGGGTCAGCCTAAGTATTCACAGCTTTGGATTCTCTTTCTAGAGCTGGTCTTTGTTGGAGATTCTGCCTATCTATATTTATATCTATTCCAGTTTTAGCTATTCTAGTTTATCTCACGTATTAGTGAACTTCTATGTATTTCGGATTTTTATTATGTTGTTTGCAGACTGATGTTATGTATCTGCTTTGAGACTTTATTATAGTAGCTTCATGAACTACTATGTTATTTTATATTCCACTGCGAGTTATTCTGATTGTTCTGTGTCTATGATTCTGTGTATTTGATTTCGTTTGCTCCAGATTTATTTACAATCTGTTCTTTTGCATCATTCAAGCCCGACATATGTGGATTATTGTCGATTTGAATGGTACGGAATATCGGGTCGTCACATTTGGTATCAGAGCTTTGGTTTCTGGCAAACCATTGCGTGTGGAGCAAAAACTCATTAGAGATAGGGTATAAATACCCTAGAATGAGTGAAATCGATCTCAGAATCATATCTTTGCGAGAGAACGTATTTTCAAAGTATAAAATGATTTTTCAAAATATTTTCAAAGGTTATTTTGATATATAAAATTTTTCTTGTTTTAAAAGCATATTCAAATGTTTCTAACTTCCTTTCTTTCGTATCTACCTTGTTAGATTTTTCTGTCTTTAGGATGTTCATCCAAGTGAATTATCTTATTTTATCTTAATTTATCTTTGGCTTTTCTTTATCTTATCCTAAATTCATTCTTGATATTTTTCAGGATGAATCAAGGAAATGCCGGAGGTAGGGGTCATGATATTGCACCAGCTCCTCAGCCTGTTGCTCCTGTTAGATTCACTGTTCTCTGTAAGGAATTCACTCAACTCGGTGGAACCCCATTCACGGTTCAGAGTGCATCATTGAGGCTCAGCACTGGTTGCGGAGTCTAGAGAGGATATTTACTGGTCTCGAGATTGCTGATGCCCAAAAGCGTCAGTTAGCAGCTTGGAAGTTGCATGATTCTGCTCTAGATTGGTGGGAGTCTGTTACGGCTAACACCGTCGAAGCTGATATTACTTGGGAGCAGTTTAGGTATCCTTTGTGTTATCTTGATTTGTTCCTATTTTTCATTTTCTTTTGAATATATCTTAAGTTGTTTTCTATCTCTTTTCTAGGGAGGATTTTGTGGCACAATGGATGCCTGAAGTCGGGAAATCTCAGCTTTATCGTGAATTTATGGATCTTAAGCAGGGTAGCATGTATTTTGCTGAGTATGAGAGGAATTTCAATGAACTTTCCAAGTTCAATCCTAGCTTGATTGATACTCCTCTCAAGAAGAATGAGAAATTCATTGTTGGTGCTCGTCCAGAGTACTATAGTCGCCTCATTTCTCATGTTCATGGCACTTTTACCTTGCTCATGGATATGGCTATTTGCTATGAGTACCCTACATTAAAGGTCCTGCTGTTTCGGGTGCTCAGTCTTCCTCTGCTAATTCTAATAAGTGTATCATCAGCAGAAGAAGAATTGGCAAAAGCGTCCTGGTTTGGGATCTTCATCATCTGCTCCTGCTCAGAGGCAACCAGTTGATCTCTCCTCTATCACTTGCTTTAGGTTTGATCAGAAGGGATACTATGCCAATAGCTGTCCTACATTAGCTGGTGTTGTTGTTCCTCCACCTACTCAGTTGGCTAGGCATGATATTTGCCATATGTGTCTCCAGCCTGGTCATTTTAGGAAGGATCTCCCTACCCAGCAGAAGGGTACGCCTTCTGGTATATTTGATGTCACTTCTGCCTCATCTCCAGTTCCTCCACATGCTCTTGCTCCTAGTGATGACCAAGGTACTCTCCAAGGTACATTCACTTTATTCCATCATCCTGTTCGTGTTATATTTGATACTGGAGCTTCCCACAGTTTTTTCTATTGATTTGTGTGATAAGATTGAGCATCTCCTTTCTCCTGAGTATGCTTATGTTACATTATGTATTTCAAATCCTATTAGGGGTCCTGCTTTAATCGAATTTGTAAGCAAGTGAAGCTTCTCCATTCCGATCATCGCTTTAGTGGTGATTTTTATGCTCTGGGCTTCGATGCTTTTGATTTACTGCTTGGTCAGGATTGGTTAGGGAATCATGATTCTCATATCTCTTGTAAAGCCCGGTCTGTTCACCTTGTTGGTGATCAAGGAAATCCCTTGATTATTCAGTGCCTCATGCCTAAGGATTTTGTTGGCAACTTTATTTATTCTCTGGATTCTTCTCCCAGTGTTCTTGATTCGACTCCTGTGGTTAGACTATATCCCGATGTATTTGGTGAAGTCACTTCTTTGCCTCCGAAATGGAAAATTGATTTTCGGATTGATCTTAGTCCTGGCACTCGACCTGTTGTTCTTTCTCCTTGAAGAATGGCACCCCGCGAGAAGGTTGAGATGGGAAAGCAAATTGAGGACTTGTCTTCCAAAGGTCTGATTAGGCCTGGTTTTTCTAAATGGGGAGCCAAGGTGTGTTTTGTCACCAAGTCCGACGGTTCTCTTCGGATGTGTGTTGATTATAGGGAGCTGAACAAGCTTACTATGAAAAACAAATATCCAATGCCTCACATCATTGATATGTTTGATCAGCTTTATGGTGCCACTGTTTTCTCTCAGCTTGATCTTCCCACATGTTTTCATCAGCTCAGGGTTGCTGAGGATAGCATTCCCAAGGTTGCTTTCCGCACTGAGAATGGTTTTTATGAATGGTTAGTCATGCCTTTCGGTTTGACTAATGCTCTTGCTTTCTTTGTTGATTTGATGAATCGTGTCTTTCATGATGTGCTTAATAAATTTTTTCTAGTTTTTGTTGATGATATCCTTATCTTCTCTAAGACCAAGGAAGAGCATGAGTCGCATTTGAAATCTCTTCTGGAGACTCTCCAAAATCGTCGGTTGAAGGCTAAATTTTCTAAATGCCATTTCTGGAAGGATGAAGTCCGATATCTCGGGCATATTGTTTCTGGTAATGGAGTTTCTGTTAATCCAGTCAAGATCGCTGCGATCAATGTAAGTCCTTCTTTCTTCTCTTTTCTTTATCATTTAATAATTCTGTCTTCTCAGTTGTCCTTATTTTCTCCCTATTCTATTGCAGGATTGGGAAACTCCAAAGACTCCATCTGATATTCATAGTTTTCTGGGCCTTGCCGGTTACTACCGGAGATTCATTGAGAATTTTTCTTGGATTGCTGCACCTCTCGCTGCTTTGACTCGTAAGAATGCCAAGTTTATCTGGAGTGATCAATGTAAGGCTGCATTCAATGAGTTAAAGAGCAAGCTAACTTCCGCACCAGTTCTTACCGTTCCGAATGGAAGTGAGGGATTAACGGTATACACTGATGCTAGTTGTGAGGTTTTGGGTGTTGTTCTCATGCATGATGGTAAGGTCATTGCCTATGACAGCCGTTAGTTGAAAACTCACGAGGCAAATTATGTTGCTCATGATTTAGAGTTGCTTACTGTTGTCTTTTCTTTGAAGCTTTGGAGGCATCATCTTCTTGGAATCAAGTTTGAGCTTTTCACCAATCTTCAGTCTCTGAGGTATATCTTCACCCAGAAGGATTTGATCAGAAGCAAATTCGTTGGCTTGAGTTTCTGGCTTCTTATGACCTCAATATTAGCTGTACTCCCGGTAAAGCTAATGTTGTGGCCGATGCTCTGAGTCGGAAGAATGCTTTATTGTGTCAGCTTATTGTTTCTTCTTCTCCTCTTGTGGATCGTATTATATCTAAGCAGGATGAGGATGAGATGCTTCGATTGATGAAGGAGAGTGTTCATAGCAGGGTTGGGGGTAGTAATAGTAGTAGTAGTGGGGCTTAGATCGTTGATAGAGGGATTTTGAGGACTAATGGCAGGATTTGTATCCTGAATGTTGATGGTTTGAGGCAGGAGTTGCTTCAGGAGAATCACCGATCCAGGCTTTCTATTCATCCTGGTGTGTCGAAGATGTATCAGGATGTGAAGAGGCTTTATTGGTGGAGGGAGATGAAGTGGAATATTTCTATCTTTGTTAGTCGGTGTGCGACTTGTCAACAAATCAAAGCCAATCACCAGAAGACCCCTGGTTTGTTGCAGCCCTTTGAGATTCCCAATTGAAGTGGGAACAGGTTTCCATGGATTTCATCGATGGTTTACCGAGGACTCGGAGGGGTAATGAGAGCATCTGGGTTATTGTGGGTAGACTGACCAAGTCCGCTCATTTCATTCCGGTCAAGTCTACTCGTTCTGCTTCTAGCTTGTCTAAGATCTACTTGAGAGAGATCTTTCGTCTCCATGGTGTTCCTCTCAGTATTGTTTTTGATCGTGATCCTATCTTTACCAGCCAGTTTTGAAAAGCTTTTAAGGAATCTCTAGGTACTCATCTGAATCTGAGCACTGCTTACCATCCACAGACCGACGGTCAAACAAAAAGAGTAAATCAGATTCTCGAGGATCTTCATCGTGCTTATGTGCTTGATTGTGGAGGATCTTAGAAAGATTATCTCCATCTTGTCGAATTCACCTACAATGATAGCTATCAGGTATAATCTTATCTTCTACTTTTCAGTCTATTTTTAATCTTTTTATCTATCTCATTCCATCTTTACATTCAGGCCAGTCTCAAAATGTCTCCGTTTATTGCTCTATACGGACGACCATGTAGATCCCCATCTTGCTGGATTGAATCTGGTAATCGTTTGGTTCTTGGTCCTGATGTGATTTTGGAAGCTTCTGAGAGAGTTGATGAGATTAAGAAAAGGTTGATAGCTGCTCAGGATAGGCAGAAGAAGTATATTGATAGGTGTAGGCAGAATTTGGAATTTTCTGTTGGTGATCAGGTGTTCCTTAAGGTTTCTCCCTTGAGGAATGTCGCTCGCTTTGGTCGTAGAGGGAAGCTTTCTCCTAGGTTCATTCGTCCTTTCCGCATTGTGGAAAGAGTTGGTTCTTTGGCTTATCGTCTGGATTGCCTGAGAAGCTTTCTGGAGTGCATAATGTATTCCATGTGTTGTATCTTCGCAGATATCTTTATGATCCATCTCTTATTGTCCAGCCTTCTGTTCTTGATAGTTTGGATATTGAGCCTAATCTGACTGTCGAGAGGAAGCCACTTCGTATTGTCGACAGAGATACGAAGCAGCTCAGAAGGAAATCTATTAATCTGGTCAAAGTACAGTGGAGCACTAACGATCGAGATTGTACCTGGGAGATGGAGGAAAGCATTCATGCTTCGAATTCGGAATTAATAGTTTCAGGTACTATTTTGTTTTTCTATCTTGTTTCTCTTTATTTTCCTTGCCTGTTCTTTTCGAGGACGAAAAGATTTGAGTGAGGGAGAGTGTAATAACCCTAGATTTTTGAATATATTTTTTAAATTTGACTTTATTTTATTTTGAAATTATTTTAAATTTGTTTTTATTGCAAGATTTCATTTCTAAATATTTTTAAAGTGATAATAGAATTTTTCCAAAGTTTATTGAAGTTATTTTCAAATTTCAAAGCCTAGTTTCCAATTTTTAGCTATTTTCTTAATTTAATTATATTTATTTAAAATTTATTTATTTATTTTTATGCATTCGTTATATTTTTGTGTTTTCATCTTTATTTATATGTATTTTACATGTATTTAAAATTGCAAAAGAAATTATGGAAATTTGAAAGGTTTGTGACCTTTAATGTGCTTAGCATTTTCCTATTCTACTTACCTTTTCACCAAACAACACACCACTTCAATTTGCTGCCATATTACCCTATTGTTAATCCAACCACTCCACTTTTTTTCACATGAAAAAAATTCCTCATACCCTTAAAAAATCGGCCATCATCCAAGAGAAGTTTTGGTAAAAATCTTTCATTCCTTTCCATTTTTTCCATTGTTTTGTTATGAATTTTGCACTTGCATTCATCTTCATGTGTTCGGCCCTTCTACCTCCAGCACCTTAGCCGCCTCCACCACCACCACAACTAGCTACCATCTCCTCCTTCCCACTGACCTTCCATGGCCGAGGCCATATATGATGAAGATCCACCAAAATATGAAGCAAACTCCACCTTTATGTCATAACCGAGCTCTCCACTTTGTTCCACCACTCCGAGCCACCACCTTGGCCGACCCATAAACCACCACTACCACTACCAGCCAAAACTAAACCTGAGACCTCTGCAACATTTGTACTTAACTCAACAGATCTGGCCTTGCATGATCATGCCTTGGCCGAGACCTTTGATGACATGGAAATCCACTTTTGTGCCTTGTAGTTGTATATACATGCACACATATCCTTATACTCCTTTATATTTATGTATGGCTGACCTTTGTACCCTTAACCTGATCCAAATCCATCCCATAGCAGTGCTTTTCCAACCCATGGCTGAAGCATAAGTTGTTGAATGCAAGTGCAAAAGCTTCGGCTTTGTGTTGTGCATTTATTTCTAACATTGTCTATTAATATTTTGGGTTGAAATTTATGTTGTATTTGTTTTGTTTGATATTTGACAAGGCAATTAGCTTTGGCTCTCCCTCTCTCAAATCGTAGTCGTGCTTTCGTGCCTTTAAAGTCCTTTTTTTGTGTATTTGGTTGTCATCTCCAGCTTATACAAGTGAGTAATTCTAACCAGACAAATTTATACTTATATGACTAGTAAAATGATCGCAATTGAATCTGTAAAACATATCACCATACTA
The DNA here is from genome assembly GCA_030765085.1 of Allium cepa. Lineage (NCBI taxonomy): Eukaryota > Viridiplantae > Streptophyta > Magnoliopsida > Asparagales > Amaryllidaceae > Allium > Allium cepa. Next base: position 990,579,813 of record CM060945.1, on the reverse strand, counting down.
TATCTGCTATGCTATGATCATATGATGTTCACCCATGCTTATACACCTATTATATCATCTGTTACTGTATATTATGCTATTCTATTTATTTATATCAGTTTATCACACTGCAAGTTCCCTATAGATTAGAATCACTATGGGCTGGAATGATATATACCCGAACGGATTTTAGGATAGGGAAAAATCGTTATGGACTGAAATGATAGGCCTAAACAATTTTTAATTATTTCGTTTTACTTGGGACTACGGGTTTGAAATGATAAAACCCAGGTTTTCTTTGTAAATTACGGATTGAAATGATATATTATTTGTATCACTTTACCTAGGGTAGAAAATTTTATACACACCCATGGTTAGTATATATTTTTCTGAAATTTTTATAGTTTTTTGGAAATGTAAATATTATAATATTTTGATTTAAACTTAATTAAAAATGATTTTATAAAGTATTATTGATTTTCTAAAAAATTTAAGTGAAATAAATTAATGGTAAAGTTAGAAATTTGAAATATAAGTTACTTTGGAAATTATGATTTGGTTATAAATGGAATTTAAATTAAGTAGGAAAATACGAAAAATAGATTTAAAATTTGAATTAGAATGAATTTAAAATGATTTTTATAAAGTGTTAATGATTTTTGTATAAGTTAAAAAGTTAAATAAAAGAATATTAAGTTGACTTTTGAAATATAACTTAAATTGAAAATTTATGAATTTTGTTTAAAAATGAATTTTAAGTTAAGAGAATAAAATGGTAATTAAGTTATAGTTGAAAATTTAAACTTAATTTGTTAAGTTAAAAATTTAATTATAAAGAAGTTAAATTGAATGTTGGAATTTAATAAGTAAATTATTATTAAATTGATTTTTGAATGAAAATTTAACTTTATAAAATCATGAATATAAGGCAATTAAATGATTGTTTTAAAAGTGAAAATATATGATTTTATAAATTTTAAAATGGTTTAAATATAAATTTAATTGTTTGTGAAATTACGTTGAATATTTGTAATTTAATTAACAGCGTTTTTGAAATGCTATTATTTCTAATGTAAAGGATATTACAACATTTTTAAATGCTGTAGTTGATAGAAATGAACTAAATGGCTAAATTGAATTAAGGGCTATTATAGTACTTTGTAAGTGCTGTAATTGTTGAATTTAACTAAGGTTTATTTGAACTAAAGTAACCCTATTACAGCATTTTTTTAATGCTGTCTTTTGTTAAATTGAATTGGTTTAAAAGTAACTTTCCGTAGCATTTTCTAAATGCTGCAAAAGTTGAAATTTAATTATTTTAATAAATTTAAGTGAATAAATGAACTTTGAAAGATTTAAAATTTGGGAAATTTAATATTAAATATAATAACTTCGTTTTTATGATTTAAATGAAGTAATTCGATTTAAATATAAACTATTTTGAAATGTGAGTTGAAATGGTATTTTTAAAATTTGAATAAAATGAATATGGTTTTTAAATGATATGATATTTTGATTATTTTGAAATGGATTTGAAATGATATTGAATTTTGAAATGATATTTGATTTTTAAAGTACAAAAACAATTTCAAAATTATTACTATGGGTTATAATAATGATTGTTTGTTAAAGAGACCGGGATCGGATATGGACATACTCTCTGTTGATACTGAAAACCATTTTAACAATTGTGTACGCGGTGGAGATTCCAGAATGAAGTAGGATGGTGGCGACGTTCTTAAGGTACATTACGTGGACCCGACTCCCGTGAGTTGGCTTAAGGTGGCTAAAACAGGAGCGGTCTCGGGAAAAAAAGGGTAGCTCCTCTGGTCGGACATACTTCTTCGATACCATTCTATTACTTTTGTGATTGATCGGGTGCACCCCTTGATTTTTGGAGTGTTGTTCGGGGTGGGCGTAGTGGCTGCTATGTTACCGCTAGCCCGTGTGCGTAATTGGTATATCTACCCTGGCATTGCCTTGTGTGCCGTGTCACCTACCATGATGAGCCTTTACTACAAGTTTGTTTTTCTTCTGTAACCCATAGAGTATTTAGGGTAGTCTCCCTATCTGGAGATACGCTGATACTAGATGGACTACTGAGACTATTATGTGTTAAGGGGAATATTGGGTCACTCCTTAACGCTATTTTAAATCGAGTTTATTTTACTGTAGACATTATTATAATAGCGAAATATTACTACATATTAAATAGTTTAACGGATCCTTAGAGGATGGACGGTCCCAGGAATCCTTTAAGTTACTTGTATCTTTATTACAGTTCACTTGAGTTGGTTTACATTATATAAGTATATATTGTCCCGACTCGAGTGTTTTGTGTTTTGATTTACGCTCAGGTCAGCCTGAGTATTCATAGCTTTGGATTCTCTTTCTGGGGCTGGTCTTTGCTGGAGATTCTACCTATCTATATTTATATCTATTCCAGTTTAAGTTATTCTAGTTTATCTCATGTATTAGTGAACTTCTATATATTTGGAATTTCTATTATGTCGTTTGCAAACTGATATTATGTATTTGTTTTGAGACTTTTTTAGAGTAGCTTCATGAACTACTATGTTATTTTATATTCCGTTGCGAATTATTCTGATTGTTCTGTGTCTGTGATTCAATGTATTTGATTTCATTTGCTCTAAATTTATTACAATCTGTTATTGTCGATTTGAATGGTACAAAATATCGGGTCGTCATAGGAAAGGAGGTGTGGGTTGGGTAAAAAGACTCATGTTCGATTCCTACCATGCGCTTCCCTATCCTATATAAATTTATCCAGGGGTATGGGGGCTTGGATCAGCAGACGACTTTACTATAACCTCCTCAGGAGTTCACCGGCCTGTCGGGTTCTTCTGGATTTTCAAAAAAAATGATGCAATGTTAATGGATTTTATTTTATTCTCTTTTAAAACAATATTGCAATACTATTAGCTTTTGTAACATCTCAATAATAGTGTCACATAAATATATTACAGTTGTGCAAGTGTAACATCTCAATTACAATAATGATTCATAAATATATTATTGTTATAAACTTGCAATGGCTTAATTATAATAATGGTTTAATAATAAATTACCATTAACCTGTTTTTTATTTAATTTTTTAATAAATTCACTTCATAAACAAAAGCATTTCCAACAATCCCCCACTTGAATTTTTTTAAAATATTTTTTGAGAAGTTTTTGTAAACATAAGATTATGCATAAATAAAGGTGCCTTTCGACATGAACCTTTGCAAAGTGGATAGGATTCGGTTTTTACTAGAATGACACGTAGCCTTGAACTATATTCCTGACATCAAACCACACAAAATCTTTCTTGAGTGCAATCAAATAAGCCTGCACATTTATGGCCACACACGTCTATCCCAGTTTATTGAATGCTCTAGGAATTTTGCCTAAAACTTCATAAGAAACGGCCACATTTTCACATTCACACAGGTGAGTCTATCAAATGTACTCCTGAAGGTAGGTACTCCACTCCAAATAGAGTATAGTTCTCATTAAGAGTTTCTATTAACTCATCCTCTAATCACTTCAGGAATACATACTTCTTAATATAAAAATAGCATGTTCAACTAATATCACTTCACAACTTGTTCTTACCCATTGAACCTAGTTCTAAGGATCTTCATCATTAGTCGGGTTACCATTGTGAGTGACTCAACAATCTAAGGGCAATAGTCTCACTCTTTTAGATATTCTAAGGACTTTCTCTCTGCACAGTCCTTTCGTCAAAGGATCTGCCAAATTCTCATCAATGCACATGTGATCCACTTTAATAGCACCTGAAGAGAATAGTTCTCTAATAGTACTATGCTTACGATGTATCCGTCCTCTCTTCCATTGTAATAATGGTTCTGTATTTTTGCAATAGCCGCGATACTATCATAATGGATCAACACAGCTATTATAGGTTTTTCCCATAAAGGAATCTCAACTAGCAAATTTCTTAAGTACTTTGCTTCTTCACTAGTTGTGGCTAGTATTATCATCTCAGACTCCATAGTAGACAAAATAGTCCGTTTCTTGGATTTCCAAGAAATAACTCCTCCAGCAATGCTAAAGATATAGCCACTGGTTACTTTTGAATCATCAGATAAAGTATTCCAGTCTACATCGGTGTAACCTTCAAGGATAGTTGGAAAATTTTCATAATGTGACTCGATGTTCATAGTTCACTTTAAGTATCTCATGACCCTCTTAATAGCATGTCAATGCTCTATATTAGGTCTACTAGTAAACCTACATAATAATCCCATGACATAGGCAATGTCGAGTCCAATACAATCAGTGGCATATCGAAGGCTGCCAATAATGCTTGCATAATCAAACTGTCTTACACCATCACCAGTGTTCTTAAATAGCTTTACACTAGGATCATATGGTGTACATGCAGGTTTACAGTCAAAGTAATTGTATTTCTTTAGAATCTTCTCAATATAATGAGATTGATCTAAAGAAAGTCCCTTTTCAGACCTAGTAATCTTAATACCAAGGATTACACTTGCTTCACCTAGATCTTTCATATCGAAATTGGCACTTAACAAAGATCTAATAGAGTTTATGGCATGAATGTTTGACCTAAAAATAAGTAGGTCATCTACATACAGACATATGATAGTACAAATGTCATTCTCGGATTTATAGTAAATGCATTTGTCACTTTCATTTTTTTGAGACCACGTGAAATTATTAAGTCATCAAATTTTTCATGCCATTGTTTAGGTGCTTGTTTTAAACCATAAATGATTTATCTAACTTGCAAAATTTATATTCTTAACCATGAACTACAAATCCTCCAGGTTGGTCCATATAAATTTCCACTTCTAATTCACCATTTAATAAAGCAGTTTTAACATCTATTTGGTGTATTATTAAATTATGAATAGATGCAAGTGAAATTAGTGCTCGAATGGATGTAATTCTAGTTACAGGTAAAAAGGTGTCAAAAAAGTCTACGTTTTCTCTTTGCTTAAATCCTTTAGCTACTAAACGGGCTTTATATTTATCAACCGTGTCATTAGATTTTAATTTCTTTTTAACTACCCATTTACAGCCTATAGTATTACAACCAAGTGGTAGATCTACTAAGTGCCAAGTCTTATTGGATTCAAAAGAATCAATTTTATCATTCATAGCCTCTTCCCAAAAATCGGCATCTAAGGAAGATAAGGCCTCTTGGAGGTTTAAGGGATCCTTCTTTACAGTAGAAGCACAAAAATATGAACCAAAATATTTTGTGGTTCTTTCTCTTTTACTTCTTCTAGGTTCATTTTCAGAAGACTCGGTAAGTTCTGTTCTAATAGGCACGGTGTTACTTAATGTGCTTCACTATTGCTCAATTTAAAAGGAACTCCAGGTTCATAAAATCAACATCATTACGTTTTATTATTTTATGTGTATTCAGGCCGTAAAATTTATATGCTTTGCTATTAATATCATAGCCAACAAAAAAAACATTCATATGCTCTACTTGCTAATTTTATTCTCTTAAGGTCTAGTATACGAACATATGCCGAATGTCCACATGATCTAAAATAAGACACGTTTGGTTTATAATTTTTTAAAATTTCAAATGGTGAGAATTTATTTTTTGATTTAGGGATTCTATTCAATACATAGCATACAGTCAATAAAATATTCCCCCGCCAATATTTTGGTGCACCCGAATTCAATAAGATAGCTACAACTAAGTCGGTAAAGGTTTGATTTTTTCTTTTAGCTTTACCGTTTATTTAAGGTGAATAAGGTGTAGTTCTCTCATGAATTATACCATGCAATTTATAGAAATCAAGAAATAAAATAGGCTTATATTATGTTCCTCTATCACTACGAAGTCTCTTAATTTTCTTGTCAAATTGATTCTCGATTTCATTTTTAAATGATTTAAACATATCAAATGCATCGCTTTTATTTTTCATAAGTATACAAAAGTAAAATCAGAATAGTCATTATTAAAAGTGATAAAGTAACAGTGTCCATGTCTAGTCAAAGTTCCATCAAGCTCACATATATTAGAATGAATCAAATCTAAAGGTTTAGAAACTCTTTCAACTGATTTATGTGGTTTCTTAGTGATTTTTTCTCGACTATAGAATTTACATTTATCAAAATCAGTTTGTGACATTTTAAGGATATGATCTAACGTGCTCATGTTATGAATTATACGTTTATTCACATGACATCATCTAGAGTGACAGATATTAAAATCATACAACATATAAGCAAAAAAAGACATTTTATTACATTCAACATTCAGTTTAAACATACCATTAGTTGCATAACACCTACCCACAAACATACCATTCATAGTGATGGAGTATATATCAGCCCCAATAGTCTGTGTAAAACCAGCCTTACTAAGAAGATAACACGAGACAAGATTCTTTCTCATCTTAGGAGTGTGCATTACATCCTTCAGAATGACAGTTTTCCCAGAGGTAAATTTCAGCTCTACGCTTCCAATCCCAGCAACAATAGTGGTGTGAGAGTCTTCCAACAACACTTTCTTGTTCTTAGTCTCTGTATATGTTTTGAACATAGCACAGTCATGGTAGACATGACATGTAGCACCAGTATCTACACACCAATCCTCTGATCCCCCAACGAAGTGAATCTCATCAGTAATCATAGCCTTTAGAGGCTCCTCAATAAGGTTAGCCTACGGTGTCGGGCCTGGTCTGTTCCTAAACTTGCATGCCATATGACCTAATTTTCCACAGTTGTAGCAAAGAAACAACTGTCTAGAGTTATTCTTTTGGGGTGGTTTCTGTTGTTGTGGTTCTAAACTTGCATTGATCCATAAAAAAGTTAGGATTTGGTTTCAGAATTGCAACTTTCTTAGTGTTGCCTGTAACAGCAAGCATTTCTTCCTTCATATCTTATTTACGCGATTCCCCCTTAATATGAAGGCGGGTTATCGAGGTTTCCAAAGAAAATTCTTTAGGTTATGTCTCAGTTTATTCTTAAAATCCTTCCAACTAGAGGGTAGTTTATCTATCAAAATTACAACTTGCAATTGTTCATCAATAACCATATCTTCGGAGACGATCTCATGAGCTATTGTCTAAAGCTCATGAGACAGTGTCACTACTGACCTGTCGTCCGTCATCTAAAATTTAAGATAGCGGCCGACGACATATTTCTTTTCTCCATCTTCTTATGTATCATACATTTTTTGCAACGCCTCCCAGATTTCCTTGGCTATCTTATCCAAATTTTAGTAGTCGTAGAGATTGTCGCTCAGTCCATTGAGTATGAAGTTCTTGCAGAGGTAATCTTGCTCTGTCCAATTCTGCAATTTTGGGTTTAGTTCCTACCAGATCTGCAGTTGTTGTGCATCAACGGGCTTCTCTGGTATTGTCGGCTTTTTTGTAGTATGCACATCAACCACCTTCCTCATCATCAGAAAAAAATTTCCATCTTTTGCTTCCAACGCTTGAAATGGAGGCCCTCGAATCTAAAAGGTGTAGAAGTGACCATGAGGACCTGAAACATTGAGGTCGGTGCAGCATCATCAATAGTTGCAGCAGAAGTCATTGTTGTCTGGATTGTCTTCAATTGGATGGGAACAATGAAAATTCGGTTAAGTTGTGTACGTTGTCACTCTTTCATTTAAACCGAATTTCAAATTTTAAACCACCTTTGGTTTTTAATTTAAAAAAATTCTTCTAAAATTCCAAACAATCCTTGTTTGAAATAAGACCCTTTCATTTGAATATATTAAATAACATCTCTAATTTTAAAATAAGATCATATTCAAAATAGTTGAATAATATTATCTCCTTTAACAGTTTGAAATCAATTTAAATGTTTAAATTTAGAATTCAAAACTTCACAATTTTAAATCCACTTCAATTTCCATCCTTTCTAATTTACAAGTTATTCTCATCAAATGGTTATTTCCTTAAAACATTTTATTGTTTAAAACAATCATCCCATTATTAAACACAATAACCATTCAATTTCCTGGTTTGAAACCAACTCTGATTCATCTTATTTTGAAATACTTCTCCAATTCAAAATTTCAATTTTAGTTTGAATCCATTTCAATCTTGTGTTTAATTTAATTTCAATTTGGTTGTAATTCTATTACCACTTAATGCTTACTATTACCTTTATTTTAATTAATACTACAACCAATTTCCTTAATATAATAGATAATCTATTTCTTATATAAGATTCATTTACTTTTGAAATCATTTTAAAACCTTTATATAAGAAAATAACAAGTAAGGTCTCTCATATTTATATACTCTACTCATCCTAGGGTACCGCTTACCCTACCCTTAATGAGTAATCCCACCAGAGCCAAGGTTCTCACTTAACCTTCTGCTCTGATACCAAATGTAATGACCCGGAAATTTCAATCCCGAAATTTCCAGATAGTTAGGAAAGAAGAAGAGATAGAAGAAGATACAAGAACAAGACACAAAAACCTCACATTCGCAGCGGTTCAAAATATAATATCACATAATAATAACAGTTATACAAAGAGAAACTGTATCTATCAATTATCATCGATATATCAGAGTTATAACAATTTTACACAACATTGGACAGATACAATTTAATATGTCTCAGACATATACAATATCATAGAGTAAACTCTCCATACGACCCTGCCATCCAGCTCGCCTCCTGAGCTCCAAAACGTCCTTACCTGAAAATCTGTAATACTCAGTCTGACCCGAGCATTATATCAAAGTAACACCCGGGTCAGGCTGGAAACCAGCGTGAGTAAACCCATCTAACATGAAATACAAAAGCATACAACTTATATAACCCGGGGTAACTAGTATCAATTACAACTTCTCAAATTTGTATCGACATCATGTTTTTCCACTCACCAATTTCTAAGTACTTAACTTAGATTAAATGGTCTAATTCACTTAAATCATTCCAAACCATCACATTGATTTCCACATATCAATTTTATAAAGAATCGAAGTGGCTTCGGGTATCAACTAAAACCCGACTCCGGTCTCTTCGAATCCAATATCATTTAAACCCAAGTTATCTAATTAAATAAAATTAACTTTAATTGTCGGATAACTCCATTACAAAGAAATTCATAATAGATTGATAATCACACTACCATCGTCCATTCAACATATTAAATCACAAAACAATTCATATCAGAATATCTCCCAATTCAAGATACCCATTATCATTCAATCATTAATAAGCAAGATTGATCACTCTAATCAGTTAAACTAATTAATGATCCCCTATTTACCTTCATTAGTTAATTATTCTTAAATTTCAAATAATAATTAACCTTTAACTTAATTACATTCATTAATTAGTCTTGATTAATCACAATCAGCAATTGGTTTTCCTTAATTATTCCATCAATTTAAGTCAACTCCTTGATTAATTATATTAATTAATCTCTTAATTACACTGGGTAATTATAACTTAATTCCCTCTACCTAGTAATTGTCCATTAATTACTTCCCATCAAGCAATTTACTTCAAATAATTACATCCAGTAATTATCCACTCATTACATCACTAAGTAATTCCACCTTATTAATTACCTTAGTAATTATACTTAATCTTCAATTAATATTATTTATTAATCACCTTTGGTTAGTCTCATTCTGTAATTAATTACCTTAAATTAATTACATCACTTAATTCCTTCCACCTTATTAATTACCTTAATTAATAAATCCTTAATTATCACTTTTAAGTACAATAAGCAATTAGCCTTTACTTAATTACATTAAGTAATTAATCCTTAATTACTTTTCTCAAACCATTTACCTTAAATTACTTTCATCATGTAATTATTTCACTGGTTAATTATTTCAATTAATTAATCAACCTCTAATAATTAAATTATTGTTTAATTAATCCCAACAAATTAATCCCTAATTTCTTAAATTAATTTATTTATCATTTGGGTAATTGGTCTCTAATTATTATTTAAGCAAATTAAATGCTGGAGTACAAAATCTCTTAAGTTCCTATTAAATAAAAATCCAATACTTTTGACTATTCAAATAATTTCAATTCAAATTGACTAAATTACATTTGACTTATAAATTAGGCTTTGAACTTGTTTACAAATTTGATCAATATCTTATTTCAAACCTGAACAAAATTTACTTTGAAACTCTTTGTTTAAAATTGTGCTTTGCTTAAAAACTTGGTCCATCTTCCTGCTTTGAATTACCATTGCCCTTAACCTGATAATACTTTTACCACCCATACTAAAATCTGATGTGCATACAAACATCCCAAGTCCAACCCAAATTAACCCGAGCCTCAAGTGAAAATACACGAGAGAATCTACGAACAATCCAAGCTTTACTTCCCTGCCTTACTTCCTCTATTCTTCCTACACTCAACATTACGCACTCGAGTCTTTCTCGAGCCAAAACCACCTTGCCTCGAGTTTGAACCCGAGGTCGATTCTTCTTCTTCCCCAACCTTCCAGCAGACCAATACGGTGATACGAGTGCACATGCACAAGCATTCAGGTCGTCACTGACCAGCGCCGTAACCATCACCAAGTCGGCGACGTCGTCGTTACTCCGTTCATTCCCCCAGAAATCAAAATAACTCCTTCATACGAAATCGAGCTATTCGAAAGAAACTAGTAACACGACGACCTCCAAAACCTCCCCATTGCCACCACCACTGACCACCGGTGGCCATGAAACTCCGGCCTAGACTTTGTCTATCCTCCATCATCCTCTTCTCATGTCTCCTGTCCACCCCGATACAGTTATGTCGCCGCGAATATCCATTGACCAAACCCAACCAGACACAGCCTTAAACCCTAAATCGAAGTTGATCGTCTTTTATAGAGATCGATAAATCAAAATCCCAATTTTCCCAAGGGCCTCTACAATCAATCTAGCTCCAGACCAAACTGCGACTATTCCATCTCTCCCGATCGACGAGTATCAATATTCTTCCCAATATTTTACAAATTAAGATTACTCTTGGTTTAAAAACATGATTATACTTTTTAAAAATCATATTTCTTGATATCAAATCCGAATATATAAGTGAATCAAACAATTCTTTTTATCGTGATTTTGACATAGTTGGATTCTTATTGTTCCTCTCCCTTTTAACGACAACCACCATCCAATACTTCTGGAAATATTTTGAATTCATTATCTTGTAATTATGAACAAGTTTTGTTTTATAAATCAAATCTAAAGAAGATTATGAGAAGAGCAAATTTAGTTTTGCTTGAGTTTTAACCCTGTAGTACTAAGAACAGAACATGTTTTATGTTTTCAGACATGCATATAATCATTCATATCCCTTTATATACTCATTTCAAATTTTAACTAATCATGAAATCACCTACTATATTTTCACTTTAAAGAATAACAACTTACATGTGTGATTTCAGATTTTTTAAAAAAACCCTTTATACAAAATTGATTATTCACTGTTTTAAGTTTTGAACAAAAACTTACTTTACCTGTTCCAGTCATGTATTTAAATATTACATACATTTATACACTCAAAATCATTTTCAATCAACATGCACAACATCATTCAGATTGTACTTAAAGGACCATCACACTGCTAGTTCAATAAACCAAATTTTTCATTGTTTACTCACCTCTATGACGAATCAGCGAAGCACATGCTTGAAACTGAAATTGTACTTCGAATTTTGATCTGCTATTGGTTTGAATCTTGGATTGCTTAACAACTTGCTGAAGCTTGAGTTGGATTCATATTGCATCTGCTTGGATCATTTGATTTGCTTCAGATTTTCATTTGTTTGCTTGATCTTTATTTTCCAGTTTTGAATTTCCTGGTTTATTGAATTTCAGGTTGAACTCTTCTTGTTTTGAAATATTTACAGTTCATCACTTTTCTTTTTAGTTTTCTTTTAGAAAGAAGAAGAAGTGTAACCTATTTTCTCCTATTACAAATTATTTTAAAGTGTTAGTTGCCACTTGTTGATTCAAATGATACATAGGTGACAAATGTATTTTACATGGGTCCAATTATTAACAAATGTCTAGATCTTGATTTATGTATTTACAATTGTTTAAAACCATTTTTATATTAATTATACAAGTATTTATTTTAATATTTTATGTTTACATTTATTTATATTTAGGGTTAAAATAATTATATATATATATATTTCTAAACTATGTTCATGCGTTATTTAAAGATGAATTATAGAAGCAAAGAAATGACCAAAAATTTAAGTCTTATTTTAACTCAAGCTAATATATTCTTGATTAATATATAGATTTTGAAAATATTTAATAAATTCTAACTATTTTTGAAAAATATTAACTTGAAATTCTTAAAACAAATTTTCCAATTACAATATATATATATATACACACACACACACATTCATTAAGATTAGACAACATATCCTTTATTAAATTTAAAACCAAAGACTTCCTTTAATTATCAAAGCTTCAAATTCATCCAGATATCAAAATTTGATCTGTTCAGCTGAATAAAACTAGTCAATTATTCAACTACCAGATACCAAAGATCCGGGCTATCACATTCCTCCCCCCTTTGAATCTTTTCGTCCTCGAAAAAAACGAAACCAGAATTTATTAAATATTTAAAACCAATTAAAATATTCTTGGATCATTTTAAAACACTTTTAAAATCTATATAATATTACAAAACAGCTTTATAAAAATACTTTTGTAACTCGATGTCTCAACCAGTCCATCCTTGTTCTCATAGAAATTCGGTCATACGTTGATCAGGCGTAAGACTGAAAATCTATAAGTGCTTGGTAGACTCGTTTTCAACATCCAGTGAAAATATTTTGAAAATAATTTTATTGAAATTATCGAAAATATTTAAAAATAGAGGAAATATCTTTGGTGAGAATGCTCTGGAAATCATCACCCCCATCCATGGTCACAGTTACATTCAGGGTTACGTTGCCGTCGCAGCAAAAGTCCATGTAACTGCAGACTCTCAGCGGCCTCTCGATTACGCCATGGATCCCACACAACAGATCACAGTTACATCCAGGGTTACGTTGCCGTCGCAACAAAAGTCCATGTAATTGCAGGCTCTCAGCGGCCTCTGATTTTCGCTGTCAAAATGAAACTTCTCCACTCCTACATAGGTCGCAGTCTACCGATATAAAATCTAACGCAGACTGTTGGCTCTCAATGGCACACACGACATTTGCTATGTTATACCATAGATCGCAGTTACATCCTGGGTTACGTTGCCATCACAGCAAAAGTCCATGTAACTGTTGGCTCTCAGCGGCACACACGACTTTCACTATGGTATACTTTACTCATAATCCTCAGGAACTAGTTTTGTCCGGACTCCTCACAGGATCAACTTTAGAACCCCCCCTTGGGGCTCAAGGCAGCACCACCCGGTGGTACTCCTGAGAAGTTCATTTCAAGGAAGCGCCTTTTTCCCCCAGAGCCATCATCAAAACATTTTATACTATATACACATAGTATCTTCAAATCATACACCTAGTATGATCTCATACAAAGCTTCTTTACATAAAATCGATTATTCCAAAATCGATAATTCTCAAACTAGGCTTTCCAAATTCAATATTGATTTTTACCCAAAAATCAAAAGCCTTTCCAAATCCAAAGGTTCCCAAAACCTTTTCTAAAATCCTCATATGATCCTTTATAGATATATAAAATCTTTTAAAACTTTGGATCATTTCAGACTTGTATAAAACTCCTTTTATACTTCAAACATTTTGAAAATCCCTTTTCTTCTGGCAAAAGATTTAACAATGGGAGTTTCACTTTATAAAACAAAGATATTTAACTTTGTTTACTCAAAATCAAATATTCAAATTTGATTACTCTTTACAAAACCACTTACCATATCACTTACTTCCATAAACAAAATTTCAACCATAGAAATATCCAATTTCCACTTTACTTCATCATATATTTCACAAAATATATTTTTCATTTCAAAAACCATTCCACATTTCTTATCCACAAATTCCCAGTATCAATTTTATTCAAATCCGTACGATGTACACATATCATCCGTACGCTATACCAATCTGATCGCTCACTCGATCACACAATTTCACTTCCGAACTAGTATCGTCCATCCGATTTCCTAGTGCGGACACAGATCTGGTTTCTTGATCAGAAACCGTCATTCTCCTTGCATAGTCATAACAATGATAGAGAATATCCAGAACCAATCAACAATCCATATCCAGGTTCGCCTTCAAAAATCGAGTGGAAAATTCCAACTCGAATCCAAATAACTATCTCGAAATTCTGTGCTCGAATCTGGATCAAATCACTATGCGAATAGAATAACATACGTACACCCTACGTATTTATCTTTATTGGTTATTAACCAAAATCCATTCCTATTCACATTCACTTTGACTTTCATTAACTTACTCTCAAATGCTTCAATCCATTTGATTATCACCTCTATTCTTATCTCGATTGGATATTCAACCAATAACAGTTTGAACTCTGTCCAGTTTAAATTTAGAAAATAACTTGAAAAGTTAAAGAAATAGTTAAGTAGTAGAAAAATAATTACTAGTTTGTAAAATAGCTGTAAAATAGTTAGAAAATAGTTATAATAATTATAGAAATTTTATATAATTGCAAAATAATAGTAAGATAGTAATTAGTTTATAAAACAGTTGGAAAATTGCTACATAGTTTCAAAAAAATAATTATAAAACAAGTATAAGATAGTTTGGCTTTTAAAAGAAAAGTTGTATGCAATGAATAGCTTGGAAAAATAGGTTTATATTAAAACGATTTATAAAAATAGTCCAGAGTCAAAACTGCTCGCTTCCCAATCTCCAATCCAAATCAATTTAATTTAAACTCCACTTCCATTTAAATTGACCCAATTCCAATTTAAATAACTTCAATTTCCATTGAAATTGATTCAACCCCAAATCAAGTTGAATTAACCTCAGTTTCTTTCCAAATTTAACTTTATTCAACCTTGATCTCAAATTCTATTAATTCAAATAAATTTCAATTTAACTAGTTTCACTTTCAATTCATTTCAGCTCCTATTTGAATTAGTTCCAATTTCATACTCCATTTCCAAATCAAGTTGAATTATTCTTGATTTCCTCCCAAATTCAATTCAAATTCCATTTGAATTTAAAACCATTCAACATTAATTATAGTTCCAAATTATTCAAGTCAATTCGGACTAATTTCAAATTGAACCCACTTCAATTCCAAATTGTTTCAAATTAATCCAATTCAAATTTCCATTTGAATCTTATACTCATACATTTTCAATCACAATTTCAATCAATTCAAATCAAATTCAATTTGAACTAATTTCAAATTTCAAATTTAGACTATCTCGAATTATATAAATTCGAGTTAATACTTCAAATGTTAATTTAATTCCTTTAAATCAATTTACCTTTTTATCCCAAAAATGGATTACCATACTCCATTTCTTATTCATTTAAACAAATCCAATTCACAACTTAAAGATTTTTAACAACAATAGGATGATATCATCTAATTTATTTTAAAACGTCCATTCATTTTAAATTTCTAGATCTCAAACCCAATTTGAGATCACTCAAACTCTCAATTACAATCAACCATTTAACTTACCAAGTTAAATCTTAAATTCATCTTAAAATTTACAAATCAGGTTGAATATCCCAACATATTTAACTTTTCCCAAGTTAAACTCAATTTACTTAATCCAGTCAACCTTACCCAGTTTGAACTTCCATTTCAAATTTTGAACTTCTCATAAATAATCTTCCCACTTATTAAGTTCAAAACTTATCACTTCGGGTATCACATCTTATTCCACATTCAAAACTCAACATTTAGAGTTTATTTCAAACCACATTTGATATTATGTATATCCACATATATACATATTAACTTCTTTTACATACTAAGTTATACTTTAAAATTTTAAACCACCTATGGTTTTTAATTTAAACAAATTCTTTTAAAATTTCAAACAACCCTTGTTTGAAATAAGACCTTTCCATTTGAATATATTAAATAACATCTCTTATTTTAAAATAAGATCATATTCAAAATAGTTTGAAAAATATTATCTCCTTTAACAGTTTGAAATCAATTTAAATGTTTAAATTTAGAATTCAAAACTTCACAATTTTAAATCCACTTCAATTTCCATCCTTTCTAATTTACAAGTTATTCTCATCAAATGGTTATTTCCTAAAACATTTTATTGTTTAAAACAATCATCCCATTATTAAACACAATAACCATTCAATTTCCTAGGTTGAAACCAATTCTGATTCATCTTATTTTGAAATACTTCTCCAATTCAAAATTTCAATTTTAGTTTGAATCCATTTCAATCTTGTCTTTAATTTAATTTCAATTTGGTTGTAATTCTATTACCACTTAATTCTTACTATTACCTTCATTTTAATTAATACTACAACCAATTTCCTTAATATAATAGATAATTTATTTCTTATATAAGATTCATTTACTTTTGAAATCATTTAAAAACCTTTATATAAGAAAATAACAAGTACGCAATCTCATATTTATATACTCTACTCATCCTAGGGTACCGCTTACCCTACCCTTAATGAGCAATCCCACCAGAGCCAAGGTTCTCGCTTAACCTACTGCTCTGATACCAAATGTAACGACCCGGAAATTTCATTCCCGAAATTTCCAGATAGTTAGGAAAGAAGAAGAGATAGAAGAACAAACAAGAACAAGGCACAGAAACCTCACATTCGCTGCGGATCAAAATATAATATCACATAATAATAACAGTTATACAAAGAGAAACTATATCTATCAATTATCATCCATATATCAGAGTTATAACAATTTTACACAACATTGGACAGAGATAATTTAACATGTCTTAGACATATACAATATCATAGAGTAAACTCTCCATACGACTTTGCCATCCAGCTCGCCTCCTAAGCTCCAAAACGTCCTTACCTAAAAATCTGTAATACTCGGTCTGACCCGAGCATTACATCAAAGTAGCACCCGGGTCAGGCTGGAAACCAGCGTGAGTAAACCCATCTAACATGAAATACAAAAGCATACAACTTATATAACCCGGGGTAACTAGTATCAATTAAAACTTCTCAAATTTATATCGACATCATTTTTTTCCACTCACCAATTTCTAAGTACTTAACTTAGATTAAATGGTCTTATTCACTTAATCATTCCGAACCATCACATTGATTTCCACACATCAATTTTATAAAGAATCGAAGTGGCTTTGGGTATCAACTAATACCCGACTCCGGTCTCTTCGAATCCAATGTCATTTAAACCCAAGTTATCTAATTAAATAAAACTTAACTTTAATTGTCGATAACTCCATTACAAAGAAATTCATAATAGATTGATAATCACACTATCATCGTCCATTCAACATATTAAATCACAAAACAATTCATATCAGAGATATCTCCCAATTCAAGACACTCATTATCATTCAATCATTAATAAGCAAGATTGATCACTCTAATCGGTTAAACTAATTAATGATCCCCTAATTACCTTCATTAGTTAATTATTCTTAAATTTCAAATAATAATTAACCTTTAACTTAATTACATTCATTAATTAGTCTTGATTAATCACAATCAGCAATTGTTTTTCCTTAATTATTCAATCAATTTAAATCAACTCCTTGATTAATTATATTAATTAATCTCTTAATTACACCGGGTAATTATAACTTAACTCCCTCTACCTAGTAATTGTCCGTTAATTACTTCCCATCAAGCAATTTACTTCAAATAATTACATCCAGTAATGATCCACTCATTACATCACTAAGTAATTCCACCTTATTAATTACCTTAGTAATTATACTTAATCTTCAGTTAATCTTATTTATTAATCACCCTTGGTTAGTCTCATTCTGCAATTAATTACCTTAAATTAATTACATCACTTAATTCCTTCCACCTTATTAATTACCTTAATTAATAAATCCTTAATTATCGCTTTTAAGTACAATAAGCAATTAGCCTTTACTTAATTACATTAAGTAATTAATCCTTAATTACTTTTCTCAAACCATTTACCTTAAATTACTTTCATTAAGTAATTATTTCACTGGTTAATTATTTCAATTAATTAATCAACCTCTAATAATTAAATTATTGTTTAATTAATCCCAACAAATTAATCCCTAATTTCTTAAATTAATTTATTTATCATTTGGGTAATTGGTCTCTAATTATTATTTAAGCAAATTAAATGCTGGGGTACAAAATCTCTTAAGTTCCTATTAAATAAAAATCCAATACTTTTGACTATTCAAATAATTTCAAATCAAATTGACTAAATTACATTTGACTTATAAATTAGGCTTTGAACTTGTTTACAAATTTGATCAATATCTTATTTCAAACCTGAACAAAATTTACTTTGAAACTCTTTGTTTAAAATTGTGCTTTGCTTAAAAACTTGGTCCATCTTCCTGCTTTGAATTACCATTGCCCTTAACCTGATAATACTTTTACCACCCATACTAAAATCTGATGTGCATACAAACATCCCAAGTCCAACCCAAATTAACCCGAGCCTCAAGTGAAAATACACGAGAGAATCTACGAACAATCCAAGCTTTACTTCCCTGCCTTACTTCCTCTATTCTTCCTACACTCAACATTACGCACTCGAGTCTTTCTCGAGCCAAAACCACCTTGCCTCGAGTTTGAACCCGAGGTCGATTCTTCTTCTTCCCCAACCTTCCAGCAGACCAATACGGTGATACGAGTGCACATGCACAAGCATTCAGGTCGTCACTGACCAGCGCCGTAACCATCACCAAGTCGGCGACGTCGTCGTTACTCCGTTCATTCCCCCAGAAATCAAAATAACTCCTTCATACGAAATCGAGCTATTCGAAAGAAACTAGTAACACGACGACCTCCAAAACCTCCCCATTGCCACCACCATTGACCACCGGTGGCCATGAAACTCCGGCCTAGACTTTGTCTATCCTCCATCATCCTCTTCTCATGTCTCCTGTCCACCCGGATACAGTTATGTCGCCGCGAATATCCAGTGACCAAACCCAACCAGACACAGCCTTAAACCCTAAATCGAAGTTGATCGTCTTTTATAGAGATCGATAAATCAAAATCCCAATTTTCCCAAGGGCCTCTACAATCAATCTAGCTCCAGACCAAACTGCGACTATTCCATCTCTCCCAATCGACGAGTATCAATATTCTTCCCAATATTGTACAAATTAAGATTACACTTGGTTTAAAAACATAAAAACATGATTATACTTATTGAAAATCATATTTCTTGATATCAAATCCGAATATATAAGTGAATCAAACAATTCTTTTTATCGTGATTTTGACATAGTTGGATTCTTACTGTTCCTCTCCCTTTTAACGCCAACCACCAGCCAATACTTCCTGGAAATATTTTGAATTCATTATCTTGTAATTATGAACAAGTTTTGTTTTATAAATCAAATCTAAAGAAGATTATGAGAAGAGCAAATTTAGTTTTGCTTGAGTTTTAATCCTGTAGTACTAAGAACAGAACACGTTTTATGTTTCCAGTCATGCATATAATCATTCATATCCCTTTATATATTCATTTCAAATTTTAACTAATCATGAAACCACCTACTATATTTTCACTTTAAAGAATAACAGCTTACATGTGTGATTTCAGATTTTTTAAAAAAAAACCTTTATACAAAATTGATTATTCACTGTTTTAAGTTTTGAACAAAAACTTACTTTACCTGTTCCAGTCATGTATTTAAATATTACATACATTTATATACTCAAAATCATTTTCAATCAACATGCACAACATCATTCAGATTGTACTTAAAGGACCATCACATTGCTAGTTCAATAAACCAAATCTTTCCAAGTTTACTCACCTCTATGATGAATCAGAGAAGCACATGCTTGAAACTTAAACTGTACTTCGAATTTTGATCTGCTATTGGTTTGAATCTTGGATTGCTTAACAACTTGCTGAAGTTTGAGTTGGATTCATATTGAATATGCTTTGATCATTTGATTTGCTTCAGATTTTCATTTGTTTGCTTGATCTTTATTTTCCAGTTTTGAATTTCCTGGTTTATTGAATTTCAGGTTGAACTCTTCTGGTTTTGAAGTATTTACAGTTCATCACTTTTCTTTTAGAAAGAAGAAAAAGCGTAACCTGTTTTCTCCTATTAAAAATTATTTTAAAGAGTTAGTTGCCACTTGTTGATTCAAATGATATATAGGTGACAAATGTATTTTACATAGGTCCAATTATTAACAAATGTCTAGATCTTGATTTATGTATTTA
The DNA here is from genome assembly GCA_030765085.1 of Allium cepa. Classification (NCBI taxonomy): domain Eukaryota; kingdom Viridiplantae; phylum Streptophyta; class Magnoliopsida; order Asparagales; family Amaryllidaceae; genus Allium; species Allium cepa. The sequence goes on along the minus strand of CM060945.1, from coordinate 990,559,522 downwards.
CAATTGTTTAAAACCATTTTTATATTAATTATACAAGTATTTATTTTAATATGTTATGTTTACATTAATTTATATTTAGGGTTTAAATATATATATATATATATATATATATATATATATATATAAACTATGTTCATGTGTTATTTAAAGATGAATTATAGAAGCAAAGAAATGACCAAAAATTTAAATCTTATTTTAAATCAAGCTAATATATTCTTGATTAATATATAGATTTTGAAAATATTTAATAAATTCTAACTAGTTTTGAAAATTATTAACTTGAAATTCTTAAAAAAAAAATTCCAATTACAATATATATATGTACACATTCATTCAGATTAGACAACATATCCTTTATTAAATTTAAAACCAAAGACTTCCTTTAATTATCAAAGCTTCAAATTCTTCCGGATATCAAAATTTGATCTGTTCAATTGAATAAAACCAGTCAATTGTTCAACTACCAGATATCAAAGATCCGGGCTATAACACCTTTAAATTTATAAAAGTGATTAAGGAATGATAATTAATTGAGGATTAATTAATTATTGTTATCAATTAAGGATTTATTAGGGATAAATAAATTTATAATTAAAGACTAATTAATAAAGGATTTAAGGTTAATTAATGATTAAAGTTTGTAATAAATTAATGTTAATTAACCAGGATTGGTGACTAATCTGATTTAAATTAATCAGACAATTAATTAATCCTACTTATGGATGTTTGGATTCTATTGAATATTGAATTGTTTTATATCTATGTTATATGCTTATGATGCTATGTATAATAAATTGCGTTGTGCCGAGCTGTGATATCTATGATGAATATACTGCTGTGTGGATATGAAAACCCCTTGGCCCGTAAAACGACATTTGAATTTCGATGCGACAGGGAGTCGGATTCCAGTTGGTTGCTCGAAATCCACATCGAATCGTAATGGTGAATCTTTGTGATTGATAAATTTACTTTATCTGTGAATTTGTGAATGAAGATAAGCGTTATGGATTATACCGCTTATCGAGATTGATATGATTGAATATGTGATGATTGATGATGTTGCACTATTGTGTGAAACCCCTAGACTACACCATACACACACAAATATGGATTTCACGAGAAAATCGGTTAAGTCATATATTTTTGAATTTAATTCAAAATAGTTTTAAAAGTTGAATTTTAAATCCAAACGGTTTTGGAAGTGAAATTGGGTTAAATATGAAAAGCTTTTGAAAAGGGGTTTTGAGGATAAAAGCTACTTTGAATAACTTGACAAAGTTTTGGAATTTAAATAATTTGATTTATATTTGAATTCAAGATTTGAAATTGAAATCTGTGTTTGGAAATTATGGTTTAAAATGGTTATACAAGTTATAAAGGTGTTTATATGGGTTTTAAACCATTTTAAAAGTATTGTTTTGAGAATTTGAATTCTACCCAAGTCTTATACTTGAAGGGCTTTAACTCGTGCAAATGTAATCAAATTTTTTCCAAAACGAAAAGTAATTGTTTTCAAATAATAATAAATTTAATAATAGCTTTCATATAAAGAAAGGATTTCCAACTTGTGTTGAAAAGATTTAAATTTTGAAATAGAATGGTTTTAAAAGTTATAATTGAATCTTGTGATAGATTGTTGAACTTTGTTTTGAAATTGAAAAAGATATTAAATGGTGTATCTTTTATATATAAAAGATTTGAAATGGTAATTATTTTGAAAGTTATGAATCTTTGGAAATGATTTTGAAAGCTATAAAATGGGTCTTTGATTTAAAGACCGGATGAGTTAATCCAATTTGAAATGGAATTGTTTTGAAAGCTATGAATTAAATCTTGATTTAAAGATTGGATGAATTAATCCAATTGTTTTGAAAGGCTATGAATGAATCTTTGTGAAAAATGGGTGAACTTTGTGAAATGAATCTTTTTGTTTAAAAGATTGGAAATGGCAATTTGTTTTAACCATTTGAATGAAAGGTTTTGGGCTTTAAGCTATGATTTAACTGAGACACCAATATCCATATGTTTTTAAATATTTTGCTCATTATTCGGTTTAGCCGGAAGAGGACCTTTGTGTCGTATAACCCATTCCGAATAAATGATACGACGTTATGGATAGCATATGAAGACCGGTGGTGAAGACCGGGTGTTTTTTAGAACGATGGGATAACCTGTCGAATGACTCTGCACTGAGTTGCTACAGTATACAGATCTCCATATGTGATGGGGAGTCCGATCGGAATTGGGGATACCCGGATTGTAAGGGCTTCTTTGGAAGTGCCTTCGGTTCTGTTCAAACTCGGAACAGACTTGTATGGATGTGTGTCAAACGTTACACTTTGAGATGTAAAGCTGGTTTCTATCAAATACATTTCTATTTGGTGGCGGAGATTTATTCTTTTAGCTTAACACCCTTCTCTGAGACGTACGAGCTTAGAGGTTATATAGTTGATAGTTACTAGTGATACATTCCTAATTTGGTAATGTGGCATACGAAGTGCTGTTGATCATTTGTTGATCGAAGCATGGCTTTGTGAAAAAGCGTAGCTTTGTGGATGAGGCTTCGTCGAGCCTTACAACCCGAAAAAGGTCGAAACAGGAATGTTGCGGCAAGTTTTTAGGGGTCGCGCCCCTAGGGTATGTCCATTTTCTTTTGGATAAGAGGTGGTATCATGGTATGGTGCCCAGATATTTAGCCTATGTGGTTACTGCAATCTCATTACTGTGTGTTTGTTTGTTGGTGGTTATCGGGGCCCCGGGATAAAGGTAGGTAACAACCGGGGATGGCATGTTCGTGTGGTAGTTACCTAGTTACAGCATGGTTAAAGCGTGAGGTAGAGTCGGCTTTGTTTGGCAGATATCCGGTTAGGTTCTCGGGGGCGTCCTTCCAGAGGCGTTCCCATTTCGGTGTGGGAAGTTCCTTAGCCTGACCATTTGTTGGAAATCTAAAGACACAATATGAGCGCTGTACGGTTTTAGTTGCATAACCTGCTATGGAATGTGGCGGTAACATGCTATTGAACATGGTAGTTGTAGTAGTCATACGACGAAATGTGGTATGCTGGCTAAGATTTATATTATACTTTCGAAATGCTTTCTGCGCTATGCATTAATAATAATATCAAATGGTTTTTCGTGTATTAAGCATGTTTGACTGTCATAAGGAGAAATCTCCTCCAAGTGTGCGCTTGAATTGTGTGTGTGGCGGGAAGCCTTATGGAGGTTTCATTTTTCAAAAAGCATTGCGGATTTCCATAAAATCTTTTGTTTTGCTTTTAAAGATAAACTGTTTTTGTTTGCTCATACCTATCCCATGACTGACCTGGAGTTTATTGTTCCCTTCCTAAACTCTGGGTGCCCACAATTTTCCACACGGGCAACCTTGAGTTGGGTTTTTCAGACAGTAAATGTCAATTTAGTAGCTTTCAGCTATCTCTTTGGAATTCTTTAGAGACTTTGGATATTGAATTCTTTGGTTAGGATGACTGACCTTGCTTAGCTTGGTACAACTTGACGGTGGTTCGAGATATCTATGGAGATTGTTGATATTGATGTTTCGTCTTGAGTTTCAAGTTCTAGTGGTTTTCGCTACTAGTTCATTGGTGTTTCCATTGTACCATTTCATTGTATCTCTGATTTTGATTGTTGTTGTATATTTGGATATTGTATCATTGGAGTTGTATATGATATTATTATTTTTCTTCTGTCGCGTTGTTGTACTTAATGTGTTATAAGCTCCGACGAATCGGATTCGAACGGTCGAATCTGCGGCATTCGAGTACGATGTGAAGTATGGGTACCGATTTTCGAACGCGAAAGTCCGGACCGTCACATTTGGTATCAGAGCTAAAGGTTGAACTTTAGCTATGGATTATAACACATTAAGTGACTCATTAGAGATAGGGTGAAGTATACCCTAGAATGAGTATATCCCTAAGATATCCGTCCATATGCCTCAGTAAATTCTCATAGTATCCACTGATGGTAAGTATGAGCGCAAGAAGAAGATGAGATAAGGGACAGGAAAGTACCACTACAATTGGTCGATACCCTATAACAGCAAGGAAACAATTCTTCTCAATCTCCTTTGTTGATGATCCGATTTCAAATTCTTTGATGGCTTCCTGGCAGCTTAAAGAAGAAGCTTCGGTGCGGTGATGGCCCAGCGAATCATTGTTGATAAATTCCTATTTCGTATACTTTTCATCGTTTTCCATCAGTTTTCGTTATAAACTAATGAATTTGAAATTCTACTTAAAATTGGTGAATAAAATATGAAGATTTGTATCGATAAAATGATTTCGATTAAAACCAAATTTGAAGATTTTGTTGTGATTTCTGGTGTGAGTCTAAGTCCAAAAAGGGACAAGTTGGTGTATATTTTGGGATATTCCAACCTGGATTGAGTATCCATTATTTGTTCTGATTGGGTCTAGATATATTCTACCAGTGGTTAGTTATCCCTTCGAACTAACCAGTGCCACTCATACTTCGTAGATCTGAATGACCCGAGTATCTTGTAAAGTGTTAAATAGATTCGTTCTTGTATCTATTGTTGATGTTCTGATTTGGTAAGCAAAATGCAGAATAAATATTCAATTCGATTTGGTGAACCATTCCTTTGTGTGTTCATCTGTTCTTTGTTATCTCTCTTGCAAATTTCGAGGACGAAATTTTCTTAAGGGGGGAATCTGTTATGATCCCCATTTTGAGTCAAATTAAAATTGATAATTAAAATAATTTTTGAAATTAAATTGTGAATTAATTTGGTATTTTCCAAATTAAATAGATATTTGTTTGTTTATTCATTTATAAATAAAAATTGAATTGTATATTAATTTTTGAGTTTGAATTTTTTAAAAGAAAATAAAAATAAATGTTTCGAATTATAAAGTGGATTTGAAATCATTTTTTATTTTCAATTAATAAAGATTTGTTTTCCAATTTCATTTAATAGGCATTTCGATTTAAAAGTAATATTGTGAAATTGATATAAACAAATTTACAAAAGCTATTTAAAAGGTTGTATAAAATAAAATAATGGGAAATGTGTATGTGAATAAATAAAGATAAAACAAGGTTCAAAACAAAAGTTTAAATCAATTCAAGAGAAGGTCTAAAACATAAATTTGTTATTTTTTACAAGTATAAACATTTATAATTTGAGAAGTCATGCAAATTAACAAGTGGCAATATAGCTACTTTCTTTTAGTATAGAATTTTATAAAAAACATAAATAAAAAAAATCAAATGATTTAATTCCTTGTTTTGATCATGCAATCTGATTTGTGCTTGTAAATGTTGAATTTTAATAATAAAATTATGATTTTAAGTTTTGAATTAAAGTGTGTATTTGGGTTTGAATGAAAAACACAAAAACAATGATTTCTGATGATCAACAAACAACTGAGTCTTGGGCTTGATGTCAGAGGAGATGAAGTTTATAGGAAAAATACTCGAGAATTTTCTGGTTGATCGAGGTGCCGCTGCGACTTGATTTTAGGACATATTGCTCAGTTTTGGTCGCGAGGTTTGTAGGGGAGATTTCGTCGACGTCAAGGCACCGGGAGGGACGGGTCCAAGGAGGATCGAAGTGCAATAATGTGACGCATTTTTGGGTGGAGCGGCGTGGTTCCAGGTTGCCGAGATTGTCGTTGTCGATCGATTTTGTTGGTCTGGGTTCATTCCAGTTTGGGTGTGCTTGAACTGGATTTCAATTTAGGGTTCAATTTAGAGATTTAGTGATTGGGATCGATGGAGGAAGTCATAGGTGACTTGTTGGCATCTGCAGCAATGTTCGAAATAGCTCGCACGAACTGTGCACTTGCACGCGTGAAACTCTGTGCATCTGGAAAGTATGATAGTTGAAGAAGATGATGGTAGCTCGGGTTTACTCTCGAGTAAACGTGATGTTGGCTCGGGTTGGGATTCGAATGCATACGCGAATGATTTTAAACAATTATGAATTTTAAAACAAAAACCAAAGTTAAAAGAAAAGAGGAGAAGTAGAAAGGGTCTGTTTGCTCGGGTAAGTCTGCAATTGGCTCGGGGGTTGCTCGTGTATTTTGTGGTTTGGCTCGGGTAAGCATCGAAGTTGGCTCGATTATTTGAAGGGATGAGCCAGGTTTTAAAATATGTATCTGGTTTTTAAAGGCAATAAGAAATGAAGTTTTAATGCAAATGTGTTTTGACATTAAATTATCTTGATTTGAAAAATTAAATATCAGGTGATTATTCAATTTAATTCTCAAATTGTTTTCAAAATAAATTACTTCAAATTTATTAAGTTAAATATGTTTTAATATATATAACTCTTGTTTTAAAGTTTACAAACTTAATTTTTGTAATTAATTTTATAATCCTTAATCTAGCTTAAAGATTTTATGTTAATTAACGTATTGATGATGATTTATTTCCAAAGGTTATTAAATAAGGATTAAGTAATAAAGATAAATGGTTTATCCTTCAAATTTATAAAAGTGATTAAGCAATGCTAATTAATTGAGGATTAATTAATTATTGTTATCAATTAAGGATTTATTAGGGATAAATAAATTTATAATAAAGACTAATTAATAAATGATTTAAGGTTAATTAATGATTAAAGTTTGTAATAAATTAATGTTAATTAACCAGGATTAGTGACTAATCTGATTTAAATTAATCAGACAATTAATTAATCCTACTTATGGATGTTTGGATTCTATTGAATATTGAATTGTTTTATATCTGTGTTATGTGCTTATGATGCTATGTAAAATAAATTGCGTTGTGCTGAGCTGTGATATCTGTGATGAATATACTGCTATGTGAATATGAAAACCCCTTGGTCCGTAAAACGACATTTGAATTTCGATGCGACAGGGAGTCGGATTCCAGTTGGTTATCCGAAATCCAGATCGAATCGTAATGGTGAATCTTTGTGATTGATAAATTTACTTTATCTGTGAATCTGTGAATGAAGATAAGCGTTACAGATTTTACCGCTTATCGAGATTGATATGAATGAATCTGTGATGATTGATGATGTTGCACTATTGTGTGAAACCCCTGGACTACACCATACACACACAAATATGGATTTCATGAGGAAATAGGTTAAGTCACAGATATTTGAATTTAATTCAAAATAGTTTTAAAAGTTGAATTTTAAATCCAAACGGTTTTGGAAATGAAATTGGGTTAAATATGAAAAGCTTTTGAAAAGGGGTTATGAGGATAAAAGTTATTTTGAATAACTTGATAAAGTTTTGGAATTTAAATATTTTGATTTAAATTTGAATTCAAGATTTGAAATTGAAGTATGTGTTTGGAAATTATAGTTTAAAATGGTTATACAAGTTATAAAGGTATTTATATGGGTTTTAAACCATTTTAAAAGTATTGATTTGAGAATTTGAATTCAACCCAAGTTTTATACTTGAAGGGCTTTAACTCGTGCAATTGTAATCAGATTTTTTCCGAAACGAAAACTAATTGTTTTCAAATAATAATAGCTTTCATATAAGAAAGGATTTCCAATTTGTGTTGAAAAAATTTCAAGTTTGAAATAGAATGGTTTTAAAAGTTATAATTGAATCTTTTGAAAGATTGTTGAACTTTGTTTTGAAACTGAAGAATATTTTAAATGTTATATCTTTTATGTATAAAAGATTTGAAATGGAAATTGTTTTGGAAGTTATGAATCTTTGGAAATGATTTTGAAAGCTATAAAATGAGTCTTTTGATTTAAAGACTGGATGAGTTAATCTAATTTGAAATGTAATTATTTTGAAAGCTATGAATTAAATCTTGATTTAAAGATTGGATGAATTAATCCAATTGTTTTGAATGTCTATGAATGAATCTTTGTGAAAAATGGGTGAACTTTGTGAAATGAATCTTTTTGTTTAAAAGATTGGAAATGGTAATTTGTTTTAACCATTTGAATGAAAGGTTTTGGGCTTGAAGCTGTGATTTAACTGAGACCCCAATATCCATATGTTTTTAAATATTGCGTTCATTATTCGGTTTAGCCAGGAGAGGAACTTTGTGTCGTATAACCCATTCCAAATGAATGATACGACGTTATGGATATCATTTGAAGACCGGTGGTGAAGACCGGGTGTTTTTGAGAACGATGGGATAATCTGTCGAATGACTCTACACTAAGTAGCTACAGAATAGAGATCTCCATACGTGATGGGGAGTCCGATCGGGATTGAGGATATCCGGATTGCAAGGGCTTCTTTGGAAGTGCATTCGGTTCTGTTCGAACCCGGAACAGACTTGTATGGATGTGTGTCTAACGTTACACTTTGATATGTAAAGCTGGTTTCTATCAAATACATTTATGTTTGGTGGCGGAGATTTGTTCTTTTAGCTTAACACACTTCTCTGAGGCGTACGAGCTCAGAGGTTATGTAGTTGATGGTTACTAGTGATACATTCCCAATTTGGTAATATGGCATACGAAATGTTGCTGATCATTTGTTGATCGAAGCATGGCTTTGTGAAAAAGCGTAGCTTTGTGGACGAGACTTCGTCGAGCCTCACAACCCGAAAATGGTCGAAACAGGAATGTTGCGGCAAGGTTTTTAGGGGTCCCGCCCCTAGGGTATGTCCATTTTCTTCTGGATAAGAGGTGGTATCGTGGTATGGAGCCCAGATGTTTAACCTATGTGATTATTGCAATCTCATTACTGTGTGTTTTTTGTTTGTTGGTTGTCGGGGCCCTGGGATAAAGGTCGGTAACGACCGCGGATGGCATACTCGTGTGATAGTTACCTAGTTACAGCTTGGTTAAAGCGTGAGGTAGCGTCGGCCTTGTTTGGCAGATATCCGGTTAGGTTCTCGGGGGCGTCCTTCTAGAGGCGTTCCCATTTCGGTGTGGGAAGTTCCTTAGCCTAACCATTTGTTGGAAATCTAAAGAAACAATATGAGCCCTGTACGGTTTTAGTTGCATAACCTGCTATGGAATGTGGCAGTAACCTGCTATTGAACATGGTAGCTATAGTAGGCATACGACGAAATGTGGTATGCTAGCTAAGATTTATATTATACTTTCGAAATGTTTTATGCACTATGCACTAATAACAATATCAAATGGTTGTCGCGTATTAAGCATGTTCGACGGTCATAAGGAGAAATCTCCTCCAAGTGCACGCTTGCATTGTGTGTGTTGCAGGAAGTCTTATGATAGTTTCATTTTCCAAAAAGCATTGCGAATTTCCTTAAAATCTTTTGTTTTGCTTTTAAAGATAAACTGTTTTTGTTTGCTCATACCAGTCCCATGACTGACCTAGATTTTATTATTCCCTTCCTAAACTCTGGGTGCCCACAATTTTCCACACGGGCATTCTTGAGTTGGGTTTTTCAAATAGCAGATATCGATTCAGTAGCTTTCTGCTTTCTCTTTGGAATTCTTTGGAGACTTTGGATATTGAAGTCTTTTCTTAGGACGACTGACCTTGCTTAGCTTGGTACAACTTGATGGTGGTTCGAGCTATCCATGGAGATTATTGATATTGGTGTTTCTTATGGAGTTTCAAGTTCTAGTTATTTTCGCTGCTAGTTCATTGGTGTTTGCGTTGTAGCATTTCATTTTATCTCTAATTTTGATCGTTTTTTTATATTTGGATATTGTATCATTGGAATTGTATATGATATTATTCTTTTTCTTCCGTTGCGTTGTTGTATTAATGTGTTATAAGCTCCGGCGAATCGGATTCGAACGGGCGAATCTGCCGCATTCGAGTACGATGTGAAGTACGGGTGCCGATTTTCGAACTCGAAAGTCCGCACCGTCACACAACCTATCATTTAAATAGGCAGAATGAAAGTTGTATACGTTACTAAAGTGATGGAATTAATGTATTTTAATTTATTCTCATTTACAACAACATTGTAATACCATTAGCTTTTGTAATGGTTCAATAATAATGTCACATAAATATACTATCATTATGCAAGTGTAACGGCTCAATTATAATAATGATTCATAATTATATTATCGTTATGAACTTGCAACGGCTCAATTCTAATAATGGTTCATAAATAAATTACCATTAACCTGTTTTTTATTTAATTTTTTAATAAATTCACTTCATTAACAAAAACATTTCCAACAGTGTCTAATCCACTAGAGAATAACAAATATTTCCAGATAGAAATTGGCTCATCCAAAACTGTTGAATCATGGTTTTAAAGTTTGATTAGTAGCCTATATATAACAGCAAAAGATCAAAAATTATGTACACACTTAATCTTCTAACAAAATTCATGCAAATCCTAACTCAAGTACACTTTGGAGCAGCTAGGAAAGTACCACGATGTTTAAAATTTTCAAATAAATGGGGCTTTGGGTTATTATTTGGAAGAGAAGAAGGAAAGAAGAAAGAAAAAGATAGTCCCACATGCTAGAAAATCAAGGATTATATTTGTATAAATATAGCTTTCTCATGTGGATGTTGGGGCCTTGGGGCTCCCACATGTTTGCCTTGTTGTGAGGAGAGAAGTCATGCAACACCACACGCGCGCCATCGCCATCCGTCCGTCCGACCGAACCAGGTCGGGTCGTGTACGGGTTCGAATCCGAAAAATATTTTTGGATCATATGTGAACAGTAATGGGTCAGATTTCATCCCGTTAAGGACCCAAAGCCGAAATTCATGAATTTCAATAAATGGTGGGAATTTTTTAATGTTTTCTAAATGTTACAAGAAATGAATAGACGCGACGTTTAAATATTGAATGGATAAAGCCATTTATAACAGTTGTGAACCGTTGCAAACGGTTGTGACGCTTAGCGAATATGCACCTCTCTACCACTATAAATAGCGACGTCCAGAAAACGTTAGAGCATTTTGAATCTTCTTCTTCACAGAGCAGTTTTGCGACATCAGAAAATATTACAAAATGCTGCGCTACTATTACTCTATTTTGTGACGCCTTCAAGGAGTTGCAAACTCAGAAAACGTCGCAGAATTGCTCACTTCTTCCTTTTCGTTCTATTCTATACAAATTGCATCATCAGAAACCATTACTAAAGTGTTCTTGGTTGGATCAAAGACGTACAAACTTTGAATCCGATTACACTGTTATAGGGTTTCATTGAATCCTGAAAGTAGATGGTTTGATAACCCGCTTGTACCTGGTGGGTTGAACTATTATCTGAAAGAATCTATTCCATAGATCCTTGAAGTTGGAAATACAGCGTTATCTTCATCGCAATTGCCACCAAATTCGCCTCGAACCGAAAAATCCCCAACAAATTTCAGACAATAGTTTACAACCATGGAACGTTCGAGCGCTCTGCAAATTATGAATCAGCATCTAACTCAATTAGAGCATTTTGATGGCGAAAATTTCACTCGTTGGCAAGAGATGATGAAATTTTTCTTGGTCACCGTCAAATTGTTCTACATTTTGGAAGATGAATTGGAAGAAATCCCAGAGGAAACTGATAAAGATGATGCTGCTCTAAAGGCTAAACGTACAAAGCGCAAAGAGTACAATTTTCTATGCAGTGGCCATATTTTGAATGGGCTATCTACCGCGGTCTACAATGCTCATAGGACCTTGAAAATAGTGAAGGCACTCTGGACTGCCCTGGAGAATAAGTAACGCATATCCGAGGCCAGTAATAAAAAGTTTCTTACTTTTAATTTTATGGATTTCAAAATGGTCACCAATAAATCCATAATTGGACCAGTAAGCGAAATCTTACTGTTGGTGAACCAACTTAAAGATGCTAGAATTGATCTCCCTGAATCTTTTGTAGTTGGAGTTATAATCTCTAGAATTTCGCATAGTTGGAATGATTATAAGAAAAAGATGAAGCATGCGGAAAGGGATTATAATTTAGACGGTTTACAGCGTCATCTTCGTATTAAAGAAGACTCTCGCAAACGCGATCTAGATGATAATCCGCAAACTGAGTCCCATTCTAGGGCAAATAATGTTGAAATTACTGATAAGTTAAAGCCAAAGAATGAGACACGGTTTAAGAAGAAAAATCATTCCAAAACCAACAACAAAAAGAAAGGTGCTTGTTATTTTTGTAACATGCCCGACCACTACGCCCGAGACTGCCGTCTGTGGAAGAAACAACAAAAAGTGAATGTGGTCGAACACTCGCTTGTGGCTATAGTGCAAGAGCCGAACTCCATTAGCGGCAATGATAATGATTGGTGGTTCGATACCGGAGCAACCATTCACATTTGCAAACACCGTAATCTGTTCAAGAGTTACGAAGAAAATAAAGGAGAAGCCGATGAAGTTACTGGAGCAAATAAGGTTCCAAGCAAAGTTCTGGAAAAGGACACTATAGAACTTCCTTTCACCTCTGGAAAAGTTCTTACATTGGTCAATTTATTTTATGTAACTGATATGTGTAAGAATTTGGTCTCTGGATACCTTTTTAACAAAGGAGGATTCAAGATGGTGTATGAGTCTGATAAGCTAGTGTTGTCTAAGAATGGTAGATTCATTGGACAGGGATACTCTTGTAACGACATGATTAAGTTGAATCTAATAAAGAAATCTTCTGTTTATATTGTTGATTCTATTAATTTATGGCATGTTAGATTAGGACATGTTAATTATAATTCCATTAGAAATATGAATAAATTAGGATTAATTTCTGATTGTGATTTCGATACCATCTCTAAATGTGAAATATGTGCTCAAGCAAAAATACACCAAAAATCCTTTAAATCCGTAGAAAGGAAAACTGGTTTGCTTGATTTGGTATATAGTGATGTGGGTGACTTAAAAAATCATATCACATATGGTGGTAACCAATACTATATAACATTCATTGATGATTATACTAGATATGCATATATATAGCTAATGAAAACTAAAGATAAGGCTTTTGATAAATTCAAAATTTACAAAGCAGAGGTTGAAACACAATTAGGAGTTAAAATTAAAATATTACATTCAGATCGTGGTGGTGAAAATTTATCAAAAGAATTCACCTTGTTTTGTAAACGACAAGGTATAGTACACCAATGTACTGCTCCATATATACCTCAACAAAATGGTGTTGCTGATAGGAAAAATAGAACTTTAGTAGAAATGGTTAATGCCTTGCTCATAAGTTCTAATTTACCTTATAACCTATGGGGTGATGCTATGTTATCTGCATGTTATATTTTAAAAAAAGTACCACTTAAAAAGAATAATATTTCCCCTTATTAATTATGTTTTAATAGGAAACCTAACCTAACTAGACTTAAAGTTTGGGGTTGCTTAGCATACGTTAGAAAACCAGACCCTAAACGACCAAAGTTAGGAAATAGAGCATTTGAATGTGTTTTCGTAGGATATTCACTTAATAGTATAACTTATAGATTCCTTATTCTTGACACCCTAGAAGTTATGGAATCTGTAGATGTAGAATATTTTGAAAATTAAACTATTGAAATCCTATTGAGATCATCTAGTCCAGAACCTGGTACGGCTAATGATATCAATGACGATGATTATGCTCCTACTCAAAACAGCAAGGAAGTATCAGTACCAGATAATAGTACTGAACAACGGAGAAGTAAAAGAGCGAGAATAGAGAAGGACTATGGTTCTGACTTCATTACATATCTTGTAAAAGGCAGTAAGAACGAAGTCCTTAATACGACTAAATATGTAATGAACGTCGATGACGATCCCAAAACTTATTCTGAGGCTATGAGTTCCAGAGATTCCAATTTTTGGAAAGAAGCTATCAATGATGAAATGAGTTCCATACTGTTAAACCAAACTTGGGTTTTAACTGATTTACCTACTGGTGTTAAACCTATAGGATGTAAATGGATATTCAAGAAAAAGTTGAATACAAATGGATCCATTGATAAGTTTAAAGCCAGATTAGTTGCTAAGGGATATAAGCAAAGACATGGAGTAGATTACTTTGATACATATGCTCCAGTTGCTCACATATCTTCTATATGCTGTTTAATTGCACTTGCATCAATTCATAAATTAGTCATGCATCAAATGGATGTAAAGACTGTTTTTCTAAATGGACATTTAGAAGAAGAGATATATATGGAACAACCTGAAGGTTTCAAAACCCCAGGCCAAGAAAAGAAAGTTTGCAAATTAGTGAAATCTCTTTATGGACTGAAGCAAGCTCCCATGCAATGGCATGAGAAATTTGATAAAGTTGCACTATCATATGGATTCATTGCTAATGATGCTGATAAATGTATTTAAAGCAAATCAGATAACAACGATAGTGTTATAATATGTTTATACATTGATGACATGCTAATATTTGGTTCCAACATATCTTGTGTGAATGAAACCAAAAAGTTTCTGTCTTCTAAATTCGATATGAAAGATCTAGGTGAGGATGATGTAATTTTGGAAATTAAAATTATTAGGAAAGAGGGGGAGTTATTACAAACATAATCCCATTACATAAAGAAATTCCTACAAAAGTATGGTCAATATGATGAAAACCAGCACCAACTCCTTTAGATCCTAGTATTAAATTAGAAAAAACACTGGACGTACTATCTATCAACAAGAGTATTCCAGTGTTATTGGAAGTCTTATGTATGCTATGCATTGCACTAGACCAGACATCGCACACGCTATAAGTGTATTGTGTCGATTTACGAGTAATCCAGATTTCGAACATTGGAAAGCTATTTCCAAAGTTTTAGCTAATTTGAAAGGAGCCATCGAATATGGTTTATCTTATAAAGGATATCCAGCTGTAATAAAAGGATATAGTGATGCAATCTAGAACAATGTAGAATCCAAATCCAAGTCTACTATTGGATGGATATTTACATTAGGAGGCGCTGATGTGTCTTGGGCTTCTAAGAAGCAGACCTATATTTCTTACTCAACAATGTTGTCAGAATTGATTGCATTAGCAGATGCATGTAAAGAAGCAGAATGGCTTAGGAATTTATTAAGGGAAATCCCTTTATGGAAGAAGCCATCTCCAACAGTCTTGATTAACTGTGACAATCAAGCAATGATATACAATGTGTCTAATAAGACATATAATGGAAAGTCTAGACATGTGAGTCTAAGACATCAAATAGTGAGACGGTTACTCAAAAGAGGAGTTATAACTGTTGAATACATAGAAACGAAGAAAAACTTGGCTGACCCACTTACAAGGAGTCTTCCAAAGGCAATGGTTTCTATAAAGTCACAAGAAATGGGACTAAGGTCTGTGAATGAAGGTTGATCATCCTTAACAGAAACCCAACTTACTCTTGAAAAGGATAGACAAAGTTCAATGGGTACCAACAAGTTAAGAGAATGATTATGGAACACTAAATCGATAATCCCATAATATTTAGTGTTGGATTCTGCAAGAATAAAGGATAGATATATATCCTTAATAAGTGTAGAAACCTCAAAAGGTGTATAGCAGAAACACCTTAAGAGACTTACCTATATGAGTATGGAAATCAGGCCGTTTCCTAGAAAAGTAAGACCGCTCTCTAAGTAGACTCATGAACCAGGATTTAAGCACATGGCAATTAACGTGCCGAGCAATACAGAACACTTTCCCTAACGAAATCAACGTGTGTGATTGTTCCGGTTTTATCATTAGGGATACTTGGTTCAAGATTCGTTCACCATAGAATCTCGATAAGGCTTTGAATGGTTTACACTAAGTAAAGGTTCAAATCCAAAAGATACCTTTTATTTATGTGCTGGTTTTCACGATGAGGCAAAACTTGATCTTAGAACTACATAGGTTTGATCCCACTTGGGTATGTAGAAAGTCACTCTAGTGATGCAGCCATCCTATTTATTAATTATTTCTAATTTTGAAAATTGGGGGAGATTGTTGTAAAATTTTCAAATAAATAGGGCTTTGGGTTTTTATTCGGAAGAGAAGAAGGAAAGAAGAAAGAAAAAGATAGTCTCACATGCTAGAAAATCAAGGACTCTATTTGTACAAATATAGCTATCACCTGGGCCTTAGGGCTCCCACATGTTTGCCTTAGGGCTCCCACATGTTTCACCGGGCCGGGTCGGGTACGGGTTTGGGGATCGAATCCGAAAATATTTTTGGATCATATGTGAACAATAACGGGCCAGATTTCAGCCCGTTAAGGACCCAAAACCAAAATTCTTGAATTTGAATAAATGGCGGGAAATTTTTAACATTTTCTAAACTTTATAAGAAATGAATAGACGCGACGTTTAAATATTGAATGGATAAAGTCGTTTGTAACAGTTGTGAACCATTGCAAATGGTTGTGACGCTTAGCGAATAGGCACCTCTCTACCACTATAAATAGTGACGCCCAGAAAACATTAGAGCATTCTGAATCTTCTTCTTCATAGAGCAGTTTTGCGACACCAGAAAGTGTTACAAAATGCTGCGCCACCATTACTCTATTTTGTGATGCCTTCAAGGTGTTGCAAACTCAGAAAACGTCGTAGAATTGCTCTCTTCTTCCTCTTTGTTATATTCTATACAAGTTGCATCATCAGAAACCATTATTAAAGTGTTCTTAGTTGGATCAAAGGCGTACAAACTTTGAATCCTATTACGCTGTTGTAGGGCTTCATTGAATCCTGAAAGTCGATAGTTTAATAACCCATTTATACCTAGTGGGTTGAACTATTGTCTGAAAGAATCTATTGTATAGATCCTTGAAGTCGGAAGTATAGCATTATCTTCATCGCAATTGCCATCAAATTCGCCTCGAACCATAAAATCCCCAACACACGATACCTAGAAGGAACTAATAACTATGCAACTTGGTATGGAACCATTGAAGGCTCAAAACTAATTAAATGCATACATAGTGATTACGTAGGATATGTAGGTGACATGAAAACCACTTCGGGCCATTGATTTGCTCTTTGCTCAAGAATATTCTCGTAGGTATCAAAAATACAAACAATAATTACACAATATTAGCAAAGCAGATTATATATTGCAGTAGCCATGACAATAAATCAAGCTATTTGGTTAAAGCGAATACTCGAAGATGTGGGAGAATTGCAAGAGGAAGATATAGAAACATATCATGACAACAAATCAACAATAACTATGGTGAAGAATCTTGTATTTCACAATAAAACTAAACAATTAGGCATTAAGTATCACTTCATTAAAGAAGTTGAAACCGAAACGGAGATACAATTCAAATACTGCAGGATCGAAGATAAATTAGCAGATATATTCATGAATGCATTACCAAAAGAAAAGTTTGAAATTAATGTGAAAAATGATCAGAGTCACTGAAATGTGTATCAAGAAGGAATATTAAAATGTGACGCACGTTTTGAAGAGACGTGTCCGTTCATAAAGGATCGTGTCTCTTTGTGAAGTGTTATTTCTTTTACTAAGAAAAGTCATATCTATTCTCTTTGTTTTAATGTAGTCATTAAGCCAGAGTTATGTCCATATTGTTAAGTTGAAGAGCCGCATCTCTTTCAAGATGTCATTCATGTATAGCATGTCGTGGTTCTTGCATAATCAACATCGACGCATTTCTTCTTAATAAAATTTCAATTTCTCTGCTAGTTTTCATCAGTATATTTATGGTTTTATTCATTATTTGAGAGGTTATTTCATTGGTTTACCGACTTGCAAGGAAAAATTTAGGTGAACTCAAGTTGAATGATAAGTGAAGGTAATTAAAGAGTCTTATGCATGCATTGATTATGTTCCTTTGTGGTCTCAAAAAATTTCACTTTTACTTCTATTTCAGCAGTTTAATTTGTTAATTGTTTTTTTCGTTTTCTTTTCATGCATTTAACATATTTCACATTGTACAAGTAAAACATGAATCCATTAGATGCATCATTAGATCCTAAAAGAAGCTTGTGCTCTTTCAGCATAGGATATCACTAGGTTTAAATTTGCTTAAATTCCAACTGTGTTTTCTTTAATGCATTAATTCAGCTTTGGTTCTTTGTACTCTTATACAATTGTTTTAGCTAATATTAGTAGCGAAATATTTAGTTATCTTGCTGCATGGTTATAAGATGCAAAGCTACATGCCAAAGCCAATATTACAATCATGATTATTCACAATAGCGGCGACTTAGCTCACATAATAGCTATGAGTAATGAAGGATAGATCATAGACGTTCACTAAAGAAAATGTATTGATATTTAAGGACGCATCAGCTAGGACAACCCAGAAGTCGTATAAGAAAATTTACTTTGTTTTTCTCATTGTTCATTTCTGGCAAGCACATAATGCTTCGACCGATGAACACTACACAATTGTTTTGTAATAAGCAACTTGCTTTCTAATAAATGAAGTTAGTAATCTCGTGGCTATCTCTTTTATTACTTGATGAAGACATTGCATCAATTCAGATCAACAGATAGAATCCTGGCCATACGTTCTTTTTCTCTGACTTAAAAAAGCCTTTTGGGCCAGTTTGTTACAAGCCCATTTCAACTTATATATATATCTTTTGTTGCCACTATAGAATGTATTACTTTTCATTTTCAGAATCAATACATATCAAATTGTAATATTCAGAGAGAATACAATCAATAAAAATACAATTCTCATTTTCTTCAACTTGTGTACATATTCTCTGCTGAAATTCATCATGGTATCAGGGCACAACACTTAATAGCACAATATAAAAAAATACGAGAAAGTGATATATCAAGACTTCACCATCAGAGACTCTTCATCATTTGGAGGATCATTCTTTACCCATAATACTTCATAATCATCATTTGGGTAAGACAAGTCCATCTTCTCAAATCTAGTGCCTTGCCGAGTTATACACTGGCTACACTTAGATCTTCATCATAGATAACTTGATCAAGAAAGCAACAAAAACTAGATTCAAGAAGTCAGAAAATCATCACAGCAAACTTGAAAACAAGATCAGTGCCACGCCAAGATCCATCAGATAACACTCATCATTTGGATCTAGCTGCATCATACCTGTTTTTCATCATCTTCTTGAGAATTTTCTTATTCAAGAACCATATCTGAAGCCTTCTTTTGTTTTAGACAGAGACTGTTTCATCATGACTGATGATCACTCAGCAACATCAGACAATGCCATTTCAGAGCAACAATTCGATGCAACAGCAAAGCTAATCAAATCTGTCACAATCCTACAGTATCAACTTATTATAGTGCATCTTGATGAGAATAATTATCTGTTATGGAAGTTGCAGATCGAAACTGCTATGCAAGGTTATGGCCTTGAAAGTTTTCTTCTTGGCACAATACCAACTCCACCAAAATTCATCACTATTTCAGAGAATAAGATAGCAATGAAGAATATGTCAAACATCACAAACAAGATAGACTGATATACTCATGGCTGTTATCACCTATAAACACCAATCTCCTATCACATGTTATTTAGTGTAAATCAGCCTGTGAAATTTGGTCAACCATTGAAAAAGTTTTCAATACTCAATCAGCGGCAAAGGTTATGTATCACAAGAGACATCTTCAAAACATCAGAAAGGAAAATTGTTCTATGAGAGAATATCTATACAAAATCAAGACAATTTGTGATCTGCTTGAGCCTGCAGGCCAGAAAGTATCAGATTCTGAACATATCCTAACCATATTAAATGGTTTGAGTGATGAATATGAAGCTGTTGTGGCAGTTATATCATCTTATAAGGTCTTACCATCAGTGGATGATGTTCACTCTATCCTACACGCTCATGAAGCCAGGATAGACAATAAGAGACCCTAAGAATCTGAGTTTACTGTCAATTATACCACCAATACAAGAAACAAGAATCAAAGTAACAACAGAGGTGATAAACAGTCACAGAGAGGAGGTTACTCCAACGGATCAAGGGGAAGAGGTAGATACAACAACAATAACAGACCAAGATGTCAAATTTGTGAAAAAATTGGCATACAGCTGTAAAATTCTATTTTAGGTTTTCAAATCAGGATAACAACAATCCAAGAAATGATAATCATAGTGTCAATGTGGCTCAAGCAAGCTCCAGCAGTCAAGCAGAGAACGAAGATCATTGCTTAAGTGAACATGGTCAATCAGAACATGTGCATGATGACTACTGGTATCCTGACTCAGGGGAAACTAATCACATAACAAACAACGTAGAAAATTTAACTTGGCAGCAAGGAGTATAGAGGTAAACAGTCTATTTGCATAGGCAATAGTAAGTGCATCAAAATTTCTCATGTAGGAAATGCTTCCATTAGAGGAAAGAAACAATTATTCCTACATAATTTATTAAGAGTGCCAAAAATTAAAAAGAATCTAATTAGTGTATCTCAATTAGCTAATGACAATAAAGTGTACCTTGAATTTTATCCTAAGCACTATCTTGTTAGAGATATACTAACTAAAGATGTTTTATTGCAGGGTGATGATGAGAAGGGATTGTATAAATTTAAATCTGTCAACTGTACAAATTCTACAAAGGAGCAAAACTGTTGTAATCAATGTGAAATGAAAAACTACAGTAGTATATTTGATCTTTGGCATCGCAAACTTGGTCATCCCAGTGTCAAAATTGTTAAACAAGTTCTTACTGTAAATTCCATATCTTATGATGATATTACACTTCCTTACATATGCACACACGGTCAAATGAGTAAGAGTCACAAATTACCATTTGATGACTCCTTAACCAAATATTCCAAGCCTCTAGAACTTGTTGCTATTGATCTTTCGGGACCAGCATCAACATGTTCAGATTATGGCTATAAATACTATATATCTTTTATAGATGCCTATACAAGATAAACTTGGATATATTTCTTAAAAAATAAATCTGACGCACATAAAGTTGTATTGGATTTTATTACCATGGTTGTAAAACAATTTAGTTCACATGTTAAGATTTTGCAATCAGATGGTGGAACAGAATATAAAATCCGCAAAGATTACTTTAGAAATAAGGGAATAATTCATAGAATCACATGTCCCGATACATCTGAACAGAATAGCTTAGATGAGAGAAAGCATAGGCACATAGTTGAAAAAGGGCTTAGCTTATTAGCTCATCCAAATCTACCTCTAAAATTTTGGCCTGAAGCATTCAGTACTGCAGTCTATCTTATTAATAAACTCCCAATCAAAATTTTAGAAGGTTAACACCCATAGAAAAATTACAAGGGGTGAAGCCAGATTATTATAGTAAAAACTATTAAGTGCTTATGCTTTCCATACTTAAGGCCTTACAACAACAATAAACTAAGCTTTAGATCAAAGCCATGTACATTTCTTGGGTATGTCACCAATCAAAAAGGTTACAAATGTTTAGATGATAGTGGAAAACGTTTTATTAGCAGACATGTTGTATTTAATGAAAATGAATTCCCTTTTAGAAATTCAGAAGTGAAAACAACAAGCAAGGTATATAATCCAAGTGTATCAATACCTGAACTCCCCATATATTCTGAGAATGAGAATCAAACAGAGGTGATGAGGACTAATGGAAATCATCAAACTAATCCTGTAGTCTCTACTCAAAAAAATTCTGATTGGATTGATGATTCTAGTCATGCCAGTCAATCACCTGCATTTCAAACAAATGAAGAAAATTAAAGAATTCAGGATCAACAAACTGACTCAATTGACAATTCCAATCATGGCAAATATTGATAGCTTACCTCACACCGATTCTCCTGTCAAGTCAGGTCATCCCATGATCACTAGAGCTAAAAGCGGCATCTTTAAGCCAAAAGTTTACATTGCCAGCACAAGTCTTGATGAATCATCAAGCTATGAGCAAGCTGCAAAGCACGGGAACTGGAAAGCAGCAATAGATGAAGAGTATAATGCTCTTATAAGGAATAAGACATGGGATCTTGTACGTCCACCAGCACATAAAAAAATATTGTTGGATGTAGATGGACATACAAGATAAAAAGAAATCCTAATGGGACTATCAATAAATACAAGGCAAGACTTGTTGCCAAGGGTTATACTCAGCAGTATGGGCTTGACTTTACCGAAATTTTTTCTCCAGTAGTCAAATCCTCTACAATAAGGCTCATACTCACTGTTGCTGTGAACAAAGATAGGAGAATAAGACAACTAGATGTCAATAATGCCTTTCTTAATGGCATATTAGAGGAAGAGATATATATGATGCAACCACCTAGCTATGAAAAAAATGCAAACCTTGTGTGCAAATTAAATAAGGCAATATATGGTCTCAGACAAGCACCAAGAGTATGGTTTGATAGACTGAAATCAACTTTAATATCAAAGGGATATCGGTCTACCAAATCAGATACTTCATTGTTCATTAAAGCCAGTCTGTTATCAACTATTTATATTTTAATCTATGTTGATGATCTTATAATTACAGGTAACAATCAAGATGCAATTAATCAAATTATCAGCTACCTGGACAAGCAATTTTCAATTAAAGATCTTGAAGACCTCAATTACTTCCTGGGAATTGAAGTTCATAGAACAACAAATTCTGAGATAACATTGTGCCAGAGAAAATACATAGCTGAATTGCTGGCTAAAACAAAAATGGAAGATGCCAAACCCAGGCCAACACCAATGATAAGCAATCATAGTTTATCAACAAACAGGGGAGAAGTCATAAATAATATCAGACAATATAGAAGTGTTATAGGAGCATTACAATATGCTACTATAACACGACCTAATATTGCATTTAGTGTTAACAAACTTTCTCAATTTATGCAGAATCCACTGGACCAACACTGGAAGGTAGTCATGAGGATTCTCGGATACTTAAAGGGAATAATAAATCATGGTTTATGTCTTAAAGCTTGCAAAAGTCTTAATCTAACCGGATATGAAGATGCTGACTGGGCCATAGATGTAGATGACAGAAAATCAGTTACTGGTTACTGCATTTTTATTGGCAAAAACTTAATATAGTGGTGTTCAAAAAAGCAATAAACGATCTCAAGATCAAGTACAGAAGCAAAGTATAGGAGCGTAGCCAGTGCCACGGCTGAAATAATGTGGTTACAATCAATATTGGATGAATTAAATTTGAAATAAGACATCAAGCCAATACTGCGGTGTGACAATCAAAGCGCCGTCTATATGACAGCCAATCCTATACAACATTCTAGAACCAAACATATTGAGATAGATCTACACTTTTTTCGAGATCAAGTCACTAAAGGAAATTTGCAAGTTAATCATATACCTACCACCTACCAGAAGGCCGATACTCTCACCAAATCTTTGTAAAAAAGGAACTTCGAAAAGTTCAGGTCAGAGCTGGGAGTAACTGAGATTCAGCCTTCTCACCAGCTCAATAATCAAGATCTTATCCAGATTGGAGAGGAGAAGAAGAAAGGATACCTGAAAAATCAACTTGTTCTCGACTCAAATCAATCTCAACTCAAATAGCAACTGCTCAGACAAGAGGCTCAAGTGAACATCTCAAATCAAACATCAGAAGAGCATAGATCAGAGAAGAAGCAAGAATTTTGTGGATCGCATCAATTTAATTGAAAATCTGAGTAATTTCGCCTCATGAACTCTAACCCTAGAAGTCGGGTTAGGGTTCGAAGGGGGGAATAAATGAAGTTTGTAATCTCGTGCCTATCTCTTTTATTACTTGATGAAGACATCGCATCCATTCAGATCAACGGATAAAATCCTAGCCACACATTCTTTTTCTCTGACTTAAACAAGCCTTTTGGGTCAGTTTGTTACAAGCCCATTTCAATATATATATATATATATATATATATATATATATATATATATGTTGTTGCCGCTACAGAATGTATTACTTTTCATTTTCAGAATCAATACATATCAAATTGTAATATTCAGAGAGAATACAATCAATAAAAATACAATTCTCATTTTCTTCAACTTGTGTACATATTCTCTGCTAAAATTCATCATTTCTTGATGTATGATAAATTAGATTGATACGCTGTAAGTTGTCGTACGTAGTATCTCAAATCTCACATGGTATATAACGATATTACCAATGAAGCAAATATTAAGAAACGATGGCCAATAGTAAAACATTAGACCATTACCAATAGTGCACTAGTTCACTTCACTTCTTTTTCTTTCTTTTCATCTGAATTAACCAGTTGCTTATTTAGATAACCCTAATACTAGCCACCATACCAGTTTAAAAAAAACATTGGATTTAAAACATCGAACTTTTCATCGTTTTAATTCAAACGACGAAGACTTCACCATTTTAATTTATACACATAAATGAAGCAGCCTGAATTAAAAGTGTTTATCTCGTTTGCATTCAGCTGTATATACAATGGGTTTCAAAGCCATTTTCTTAATTTTGTTTCTTCTGTACGGCTGTATTATATGACTGAGTCAAATAGCTTGTATTATATAAGCAACACGAACGTGAATGTAAACGACGTCATATTCAATCAACAATAAACATTCTTGTTTTCAATTCATCTTTCTGAAATTATCAAAATTCAAAATCTCAATTTGGTGTCAGAGCCTGCTAATCACTATCTAACGGCATATTCATTCTAATCTGAATATCATCGGAAGGATCATCATCTGATATCTCAAATTTCAAAGATATCATCAAAAAGTAAGAATCATCATCTGAGATCAGAATTTGAAGGTGCTAACTGAATAAAGAGGTACCCTGCTATAGAATTCTTTTCAAAGAAAACTGGCTGCACCAAATTTGATCGAAAAAGCAGATTCAAATTCAAATTCAAGAAAATCATTAGAAAATCATCAAATCCTCAAAGAAAGTGCATTACTGAAAATAACCAATCATCAACAATCAATCACTTGGGCTAGTAGCTGCACATACCTAATTTTTGAAGACCCCTGATCAAGTTCTTGAATCACCTTCTACCCTCTGGTATCAATCCTTTACTCTTTTATTTGTTGAATTCTCCATTCAGCATTCTAGCATCATCATGGAAGAAAGTTCTGCAACATCTGAAACCCCTAACTTCGATCAATCTGCCACTGAAATCCTCATCAAAACCATTGTCAGCTCTTAGAGTCAACTAGTCAGAACACACTTGGAAGAAGATAATTATCTTCTTTGGAAAGTGCAAGTTTAAACCGCTGTCAAAGGATATGGGCTCTAAGAGTACATTCTTGTCACCCATATTGCTCCACCAAGATTCATCACTAATGAAGAAAACATGACAGTCAGTAGCCCAGAATTCTCCAAGTACCAAAGAAAAGATAATCTGATTTTCTCGCGATTATCACCTATAAGTGTTAAACTACTGCCACAAGTTATTGGAAGTAAGACATCATAGGGAATATGGTCAACAGTTGAGAGATTCTTTAACTCTTAATTAGTAGTAAAAATAATGCATCACAAAAGACAATTGCACAGCATTAGAAAAGAATAGTCTACGGATGATTATCTTACAAAAATTAAAACAATGTGTGATCTTCTTGAAGCAACTGGACATAAGGTCCCTACATCTGAACAAATACTGATTATCTTAAGTAGTTTAAGTGAGGAGTTTTAAGCTATTTAGCAGTTATTTCATCACAAAGAATTACACCATCTATTGAAGATGTTCATCCAATACTTCTTGCACATGAAGGAATGTTAGAATTCAAGAAACCTATTGACTCAGATGTGTCTGTGAATTATACAGCAAGTCACAAAAATAGAAATCAATACAACAGTAAGGGTAATCAGACATTTTAGAGGGGAAATGCAATAGCCAGAGGCAGGGGCAGAGGAAGATGGAATAATAATAACTGACAAAAGTGTCAAATCTGTGAGAAAATGAGACACATTGCAAGCAAATGTTATTTCAAATATCATTCTAGCTACAATCCATCACCGAACATAAATTTCGTAGAGGATATGGTAGAAATGCAAACTTGGTGAGCATGCAGTGTAACGGCCCACCTTTTTTGAACTCTCTAAATCGATGATAAACCACACACGTCAGACTCAAACCATACAGAAGGGCGGATTGTTATTTGGGTGAATAAGAAAAAGAAGAGAAAGAAAAAACAAAACAAAATCTCACAGTGGAATGACAAAATATAACAATCAGATAACAATTCATGAAGCTGTTTTACAAAACATTTGATTTTACTTATACAACACATATTAGAGTTACACATACCAGAGAAAAATAAATATAATGCAGCGGAATAATGTGATGCAGTGGAAGTAAATAACAGTAATACAATCTTCGTCTTCGTCCTCTAGAATTGAGGTCTTCAAACCCTAAAATGCTGAGCGAATTGAACGGAAAAAACACTCGAGTCAAACTAAAAGATCTTATGTGAGATAAATCAACAGTAAATAATATGAGTGGAATGACGTCAGAGATGTTTACGGGATATGACATCTTCTATCCAATGTCTAACGTGACTGTAGTAACCTAAGTGATGTTCCGGATTTACATCTGCTAAGGATCCGTTAAACTATTTACTATGTAGTAATATTTCGCTATCATAATAATGTCGATAGTAAAATAAACTTACTTTAAAATAGCATTAAGGAGTGACCCAATATTCCCCTTTACATGTAATTTTAACGGACCAATTTTTCGACTTTCGAAAGTTGACATCAATACGTCCACTGTATCAAATGCCGCACAATCGAATGCCGAAAAACCAAACCGTTAGGGTTAAGGAAGAAGAAGACAGAAGAAGAAAACAGAGACAATAACAGAATCTCATATTTCGTAGCGGAACAAAAATAATAGATAAATGAAGATCTTTAAAACAAAAGCACTATATCAGTTTTACATCACATTATCATAGTATCAAAGTTAACAACAATATGATACAACACAACAGTGGAAAAGAAATAACATTATACCGGTGATACGCCTCGCCATCTAGCTTGCCTCTAGATCTCCACAGCATATTTTCCCGACTTCGTTCCAGAATAATGATAACCTGACTCTAGGCTGTCCGTGTGGAAAATTATGGGCATCTAGAGTTTAGAAAGGGAACAATAAACTCCAGGTCAGTCATGGGACTGGTGTGAGATCATAAAAACAGTTATTTTCACAAAGAAAATAAAAAGAAATCCTCTATGTTTTTGGAAAATGAAACTACCATAAAGCCTCCTCGCACGCACACAATGAAAACGCAGAATTAGAGGAGATTTCTCCTTATGATGTCAAACATGCTTGATATGCAAATATTTTTTAATATTATTATTAGTGCATAGTGTGGAAAACATTTCGAAAGTGTAATATTAATCATAGGCAGCATAGACATTTCGCACTTATGCCTACTATAGCTACCATGTTCAATAGCAAGTTACCACCACATTCCATGGTAGGTTATACAACTAAAACCGTACAGGGCATGTATTGTTTCTTTGGATTTCCAACAAATGGTCAGGCTAAGGAACTTCCTATTGCCACATGGGTACGCCTCTGGAGGGACGCCTCGAAAACCTAACCGGATCTCTACCAACACAAGGCCGGGTTACCTCTGTAACTAGATAACTACTACACGAGTATGCCATCCCCTGGTCGTTAGCGACCTTTATCCGAGGATCCTCAACCACAAAACAACAACCACAAAGTAATAAATTTGTAGCAACAACATAGCTAAAATATCTGGGATCCATACCATAATACTACCCATTTCCAGAAGGAAATGACATTTCCTTAGGGGCCATTACCCCCAAATAACCTTGTCGCATCCTTCCTGTTTCGACCATTTTCAGGTTGTGAGGTTCGACGAAGTCTCGTCCACAAAGCTGCGCTTTTCACAAAAGCCATGCTTCGTTCAACAAATGTAATAACCCGCATTTCTGGGCATTGTAATTAATAATATAATTGGGTTAATTAATAGAAATACTGAATTTATCGATTGAACAAATAAATCTGATCAAATAAATATTTATATTTGTAATTGTGCCGTATATATATACATAGATTTTAAATAGAAGTATTATATACAAGTTGAAATTGTATTTGTTTAAATATATGTATATATAAAATTGATTTGAAATTTAATTTGAATATGGATATTTTAATTGATATTCAAAAGATAGTTATATATATCTGAAATCATACTATGGTTTTAAAATGTATTTTTATTGGATTTTTATTAAGAAAGTAAATTGTTTTATATTATTTTCTTTTAAAAGAATTTATTATATAAATTAAAATATGTATTTATAAATTAGAAAATTAATTATAAAAGCTTTTAAAAATCTAATTATGCA
Source organism: Allium cepa (assembly GCA_030765085.1). Taxonomy (NCBI): domain Eukaryota; kingdom Viridiplantae; phylum Streptophyta; class Magnoliopsida; order Asparagales; family Amaryllidaceae; genus Allium; species Allium cepa. The sequence goes on along the minus strand of CM060945.1, from coordinate 990,531,435 downwards.
TGAAGATACATGTGTTAGCATATAATCATTCTTTATAACATGTGCTAACAAATCAAGTAAGTTTAGTGATAAGTGTCTTTTAATTCTTTTTATTTTTTTTAAAAAAAATTAAACAAAAATAATAAACTAAGTAAAAGAGATAATTTGTAAAATCAAATTCAGTAAAAAAATCAAGGTTTCAAGCTATCTTCTCGGCAAATTTAAGATTAAAGCAAAATCTGCAAACAATTTTCAAAAGCCTGGGCTAAGCAAGCACCCTTCCCTGATTTAAAAAGTTTCATCAATTTAGTTGTTTTTTTAGAGAACCTGATCATTTCAAAAAAGCACAAGAGCAAGATAGAATCATTCAACAACTAAATCAAATTTCAAATTTCAAGCAGTTTTATTCAGATTTAAAGTTTTCCAGCTTGCAACATCATAAATTTTAAGTCTCTGCTTCAATACTGTCAGGTGAGTTAACCTTAGATTTTAAACAATTTTAATTAATGATTCTAGAAATGAATGTGATAAATTTACATAGGAAGGGAGAAATTGTTTTGCATAATGATTTTATCTGGTTAAATGTTTCAATATCACTGTTTAAATGTGTATATATCTGTGTGTGTATATACGGACTGTTCTGTTATGTGCACAGGCCCCAAACAACTTTAAAAGAAAATCTAAATTCCCTTATACAATTAGAATTTAACATTGATTCCTGAATGAAGTATGTTTATAGCAATATAATACTAAATCTAAAAATAGATTCAAGAATTTTAATTTAGGAATTAATCAAAAATCAAGAAAATACAGTGGTGAGCCTGTTGGGTCAAAAAAATAAATCACTATAATTTCATGTTTTGATTATATAGATTAATTCGTAGTTAAAAGTTAAGAATTTTAATATGAAAATCTTGAATTTTAAGATTGTGCTTTGGGAAAATAGTCGAGATGAACCGAATATGGAGTTTCGTTGATTTCAGGCGGTCGGGGGAATTTTAGGCTTTAGGTTTTTGGTCAAAGGTGGCCACGGAGTTGACGTGCAAGGGAAAATTGGTTACAGGTCCTATCGATCACCGAGGAAGTAGGAAACTGATGAACTAGGGTATAACCTAGGTTTTGATCAGGTTTGATTTTGGAAGTCGTTGCGACGTCGTTAGGACTTCGGGCTTGATCGCGAAAAGGGGATAGGTGTATGGGCCTATGGCGAAGTAATATTTGGAGTGGCGATGTTTACTTGCGGCCGGAGGTGGTGGCTTGGGAAGATTTTGGGTGATGTCTCATTTTTGGGTTTAGGAGCACTCTGACTCGATTTCGTTTTTGAGTTCGAACCGACATACTGATGGTCGGAATCAGGAAGGGAGATCTGGGTTGACTCGCGGTGATGTTGTCGATGATCAGAGTGGTGGATTGCGACGTGTACACGTACACACGTATCTTCGTGTATCTGAAGAATTGCTGCGTGTTTGGCATCAAGGAAGAAGCGAGTTGCTTCGGGTGTGTGCGCGAGTTAATCAAAAATTGACTTGTAAATGTTTTGGAGTAGAGCTCGCGTGAGGGTTTTGGTTGGGTAGCCTAGTTAAATAGAGGAATATGACCTGATGATATAAGAATCAGGAATTTCAAGTTTAAGTAAAAGTAATTTAATAAAAATCTACAAGATATTTAACCAGGGGTTAAAAGTTTAAGGGTTAACCAAAGTGAAATTTAAAATTTCCTTATCTATTACTCTAAATAAAAATGGATTGGTTGATTTAAAGTTAGGTGATTTATTCTAACTTCAAATTATAAAGGTAATTAACCAATGAAATGGAGCAAGGATGGAATTAATAAGCAATTAAGATAAATGAATTGTCCTTAAATTAATTAAGGTTCGTGTAATTAAGATTTATTATTTAATTGATTGGTTATGAACTAAAGATTTATTAATTAAAGGAATTAATTACTCTATGTAATTAATTAATATGATTAGCTTAAGTTAATTAATTCGTTTAATTAATTAAATAATAATTTGATGATGGGATTGAATATAATTACTTAATGAGGCTTATAAAGTGTAATTACTTCGTGAAGTAATTAGTAATGGTAATTATAGGGTGTAATTAACTGAAGATTTGAAAGTGGTTTTGGATTAAATACCTGATGTAATTACTATGAAGAATAATTACTTAGTAGAAGTAACTAATAATTAATTACTTAGTGTAATTAATTTAAGAATTGACTAATAAAGTTATGGAAAGTTAATTACGTGATGTAATTAATTAGAGAAATAAATTATAGAATGAGATTAATCAAGGATGATTAATAAATATTATTAATTAAAAATTAAGTATAATTACTTTAAGTAATTAATGAGGTGTAATTCCTTAGTGAAGTAATGAGTGAATAATTTCTCGATGTAATTAATTAAAAGGAAATTACTTGATGAGAAGTAATTAAAGGATAATTACTTGATGGAAGGAATTAAGTGATAGTTACTAAGTGTAATTAAAGGATTGATTAATATAATTAATCAAAGAGTTGGACTAATTGATGTTGTAATTAAAGAAAAATAATTTTTGTTTGTGATTAATCAAGGTTGATTAAGTTAATGGTTAACTATTAAATGAAATTTAAGAATAGTTAACCAATGGAAGTAATTAGAGGATCGTTAATTAATTTAATTAATGAAAGTGATCAATCTTGCTTATGAATGATTGAGTGATAATAAGTGCTTTGGATTGGTTGATATCTTCGATATGAATTTCCTTGTGATATGATATGCTGGATACAGTGATAATGTGATTATCTATCAATTATAAATTGTTGTGTAAAAGTGTTATCCGGTAATTAAAGTTGAGTTGTATTTAATTGAATAACTTAGGTTCAGATGAGATTGAATTCGAAGGACCGGAGTCGGGTATTAGTAAATACTCGAAACCACTTCGTTTTTTTTATAGATTGATATGTGAAATCAATAAGCTGGAATGGAATGATTTAAATGAATTGGACTATTTAATCTAAGTTTTGGTACTTAGAAATTGAGGTGTGTCGTAAGTGATGTCTATAATGACTTGTGAAGTTGTAAATTCATATAAATTACCCGGGTTATATAAGTTGTATGCTTTTGTGATCCATGTTAGATGGGTTTACTCACGCTGGTTTCCAGCCTGACCCGGGTGTTACTTTGATGTAGTGCTCGGGTCAGACCGGGTATTACAGATTTTCAGGTAAGGACGATCTGGAGCTCAGGAGGCAAGCTAGAGGGCAGGAACGTATGGAATGTTTTCCGCTGTGATATCTTATTGTTTAACTAGGACATGTTGTTTTAAACTGTCCAGTGGTTGGTAACGTTTGTAACTCTGATGTATAAAAATATAAGTGTACTGACACAGTTCTTCTTTGTAAAACTGTTATTTATGTGATATTATATTTTGATCCACTGCGAATGTGAGGTTTCTGTGACTTGTTACTGTTTCTTCTTCTTTCTCTTTTCTTCCTTTCCTAACTATCTGGAATTTTCTGGATCGAAAATTCCTGGTCATTACATTTGGTATCAGAGCCGAAGGTTAAGCGAGAACCTTTTGCTCTGGTGGGATTACTCATTAAGGATAGGGTCAATGGTATCCTAGAATGTGCGTGTGTGTGTGTGTGTGTGTGTATATGAGAGCGTACTTGTTATTTTCTTATATAAAGATTTTAAATGATTTTATACAAGAATATATTTTGATATATAAAGCAATATTTCTTTCTAATAAATATTAAGGTAATTGGTTGTTAAATTATTGAAATTGAATTATGTGGTAATAGAAATACAACCAAATTAAAATAAAATTAAGATAAGTTTGAAAAGAATTCAAACTGAAAATTAATCTTGAATTTGGGGAAAAGCTTCAGAATAAGTTAATAACGAATTAGTTTCCAAATATGATAATCTTAGTTATTATCATAAAATGATTGTTGTGTTTAATAATAAGAGGTGTATTAGTGAGTAAGCAAAATGAAATGTTTAGATAAGTATGACTTGTAAATTGAAGTTGGTTTAAAATTGTGAAGTTTTAAATCTGGGTCCAGAATTTGAAAATGGTCTCAAAGGGATAAGGAAATAATAAATAATATTGTTTAATGTATTTGAATAAAAGGGTCCTATTCCAAACAAGAGTTGTTTGAAAATTTAAAGAAATTTGTTTTGAATTAAAAACCAAAGGTGGTTTAAAATTTAAGTACAACTTGGTATGTAGAGGAAATTAATATGAATATGTAGATATACATAATAACAAAGATGGTTTGAAATAAAACTCTAAGCGTTGAGTTTTAAATTTGGAATGAGAGGTGATACCCAAAAGTGATAAGTTTTTGAACTTATAAGTGGGAAAGAATTCTGAAATTTGAAATGGAAAATTCAAATTTGAGTAAGGTTAACGGGATTAATTAAATTTAACTTGAAGGAAGTTAAATAAGTTTGAATGAACAATTTGATTTGGAAATTTCAAGATGAAATTGGAATTTAACTTGGGAAGTTAAATGGTTAATTTGAGTTGGGAGTTTGTGTGATCTCAAAATGGGTTTGAGATCTAGAAATTGGAAATGGATGGATGTCTTAAAATAATGATACCATCCTGTTGTTATTAATAATCTTTAATCTGAAATTGGATTTGCTTAAATAAATAAAGAAATGGGGCATGGTAATATATCCATTATAAAGAATTGACGTGCAAGGGAAATTTGTTACAGGTCCTATCGATCACCGAGGAAGCAGGAAATTGACGAACTAGGGCATAACCTAGGTTTTGATCAGGTTTGATTTCGGAAGTCCTTGCGATGTCTTTAGGACTTCGGGCTTGATCGCGAAAAGGGGATAGGTGTAGGGGCCTATGGCGAAGTAATATTCGGAGTGGCGATGTTTACTGGTGGCCGGAGGTGGTGGCTTGGGAAGCTTTTGGGTGATGTCTCGTTTTTGGGTTTAGGAGCACTCTGACTCGATTTCGTTTTTGAGTTCGAACTGAAGTACTGATGGTCGAAATCTGGAAGGGAGATCTGGGTTGACTCGCGGTGATGTTGTCGATGATCAGAGTGGTGGCAGGCGACGTGTACACGTACACACGTATCTTCGTGTATCTGAAGAATTGCTGTGTGTTTGGCATCAAGGAAGAAGTGAGTTGCTTCGAGTGCGTGCGTGAATTAATCAAAGATTGACTCGTAAATGTTTTGGAGTAGAGCTCAGGTGAGGGTTTTGGTGGGTTAGCCTGGTTAAATAGAGGAATATGACCTGATGATATAAGAATCAGGAATTTCAAGTTTAAGCCAAAGAAATTTAATAGAAACCTGCAAGATATTTAACTAGGGGTTAAAAGTTTAAGGGTTAACCAAAGTCAAATTTAAAATTTCCTTATCTATTACTCTAAATAAAAATGGATTGGTTGATTTAAAGATAGGCGATTTATCCTAACTTCAAATTATAAAGGTAATTAACCAATGAAATGGAGCAAGGATGGAATTAATAAGCAATTAAGATAAATGAATTGTCCTAAAATTAATTAAGGTTCGAGTAATTAAGATATATTATTTAATTGATTGGTTATGAACTAAAGATTAATTAATTAAAGGAATTAATTACTATATATAATTAATTAATATGATTAGCTTAAGTTAATTAATTGGTTTAATTAGTTTAAATAATCACTTGATGATGGGATTGAATATAATTACTTAGTGAGGCTTATAAAGTGTAATTACTTCGTGAAGTAATTAGTAATGGTAATTATAGGGTGTAATTAACTGAAGATTTGAAAGTGGTTTTGGATTAATTACCTGCTGTAATTAATATGAAGAATAATTACTTAGTAGAAGTAATTAATAATTAATTATTTAGTGTAATTAATATAAGAATTGGCTAATAAAGTTATGGGAAGTTAATTAAGTAATGTAATTAATTAAAAGTAATAAATTACAGAATGAGATTAATCAAGGATGATTAATAAATATAATTAATTAAAAATTAAGTATAATTACTTTAAGTAATTAATGAGGTGTAATTCCGTGGTGAAGTAATGAGTGAATAATTACTCGATGTAATTAATTAAAAGGAAATTACTTGATGAGAAGTAATTAAAGGATAATTACTTGATGGAAGGAATTAAGTGATAGTTACTCAGTGTACTTAAAGGATTAATAATATACTTAATCAAGGAGTTGGACTAATTGATGGTGTAATTAAGGAAAGATAATTTTTGTTTGTGATTAATCAAGGTTGATTAAGTTAATGGTTAACTATTAAATGAAATTTAAGAATAGTTAACTAATGAAAGTAATTAGAGGATCATTAATTAATGTAATTAATGAAAGTGATCAATCTTGCTTTTGAATGATTGAATGATAATAAGTGCTTTGGATTGGTTGATATCTCCGATATGAATTTCCTTGTGATATGATATGCTGGATACAGTGATAATGTGATTATCTATCAATTATAAATTGTTGTTAAAAGTGTTATCCCGTAATTAAAGTTGAGTAATATTTAATTGAATAAATTAGGTTTAGATGACATTGGATTCGAAGGATCGGAGTCGGGTATTAGTAAATACCCAAAACCACTTCGTTTTTTTATAGATTGATATGTGCAATCAATAAGCTGGAATGGAATGATTTAAATGAATTGGACTATTTAATCTAAGTTTTGTTACTTAGAAATTGAGGTGTGTCGTAAGTGATGTCTATAACGACTTGTGAAGTTGTAAATTGATATAAGTTACCCGGGTTATATAAGTTGTATGCTTTTGTGATCCATGTTAGATGGGTTTACTCACGCTGGTTTCCAGCCTGACCCGGGTGTTACTTTGATGTAATGCTCGGGTCCGATCGAGTATTACAGATTTTCAGGTAAGGACGATCTGGAGCTCAGGAGGCAAGCTGGAGGGCAGGAACCTATGGAGTGTTTTCTGCTGTGATATATTATTGTTTAACTAGGACATGTTGTTTTAAACTGTCCAGTGATTGGTAATGGTTGTAACTCTGATGTATAAAAATATAATTGTACTGATACAGTTCTCCTATGTAAAACTGTTATTTATATGACATTATATTTTGATCAGCTGCGAATGTGAGGTTTTTGTGACTTGTTACTGTTTCTTCTTCTTCCCCTTTTCCTCTTTTCCTAACTATCTGGAATTTTCTGGATCGAAAATTCCGGGTCGTTACAACAAATGATCAGCAGCACTTCATATGCCACATTACCAAATTGGGAATGTATCACTAGTAACAATCAACTACATAACCTCTGAGCTCGTACGTCTCACAGATGGGTGTTAAGCTAAGAGAATAAATTCTCCGCCACCAGCAGAAATATATTTTATAGAAACTAGTTTTACATCTCAAAGTGTGACGTCAGACACACATCCATTGTAACGACCCAGAATTTTAATTTTTAAAAATTTGAATATTTAATTAATTTTAAAATATTAATAAGTGAATTTATAAGTCGAATAAAATTTATTTCGAATAATTGGATTTAATTGGATAATTAAATCGATAATTTAATATGTTAAATTATGGAAATAATTGAAATTTTGGTTAAATATGATTTGTAAAATTTTATTTTATCATATTAAAGTTAGAAAGATATTTTAGAACTTTTAAAATCGAATTAAGAGTTAATTTGTGAAAATTGAATATTTTAATATTTAATCGACTAGTGAAAATAGTCAATTTTTGAACAGTCTCAGAATTGGACGAAACCAGTTCCATTGGATCCGTAATAGTTAGTTATTATCGGATTTCAATTTTCGTGTCAATCGGAGTTGTCGTTTGATCGTGGCAGCTCGAAACGCATCGAATTGTTTTTAATTTTAATTTGGCGAGTTAAAATAGCCATTTTTCAAAAGGTCTCGGATTTCGACAAAACCAGTTTCATCGGATCCGTAATGTGATATTATTGTAAGGTTTCAAATTTCGTGTCAATTGGATTTACCGTTTGTCCGGTACAAATTAAAACGCCTAGAAATCGATTTAAATCGGTTTAATTTAAATTGAACGTTTATTGCCATATCTCGCACAGATGTCCGAATTAGCTTTCAAAACCTATTCCATTGTGTCCGGGACGTGGGGTAAACCCTAGAAACGCTGGTTACGGTGCGTAAATCGGAGTTCGGAATTTCCGGATGAATAGTGTCGTTCGAAATTCTATAAATAGCCCCCTCTCTTCATAAAATAAAAAAAAATATATAAAACCCTAAACTAAACCCTAGCAGCCACCCCCCTCAATCAAAGGCCAGAATTTCGTTTTGCTTTCCCTCAATTTTCTCAAAATCCGTGAATCAATTTAGGAAATCATCAACATGGAAGTTGTTGAGCATCTCGAGGGCTTCACATCCATACGGATTTGATGGAGATCAGAGCAACGAGGAGGGAGAGAGACGCTCGCGTTCATGGCCAGCTGCGCACGCATTTCTAGATGATAGGAAGGGCCGAGCCTCGAGATACTCTGGCCGAGCATGGAGTGGTGGATGGCGAACGAAATGGAGGTGGTTGATCAGAATTTCGTCGAGTGTTGATGGCGAAAAAATTTAACCCTAATAAGCAGGATGGGTTCGGCTATGTGGTAATTTGCGTGAACGAAGGAGAAGAGGAGGGGGAGTGCGCACGGATCTGATGGCAAGGGCAGTGGATCCTACGGCCAGGATAAAAGCAAGGTTAAAATATAAAATAAATTTGTAAATTTTAATTATAAAATTTGTGTAAAACTTATAAAATGCATAACTTTCTCATACGAGGTCGAAAACGCGCGAAACAAGAAGCGTTGGAATCATATGGACGAGCACTACGCGATGGAATTGGATTGGAGTCGTTTGGAGTTAGTGAAAATTTCGGGTAAAATTAAACGTCGTTTTTTAATTTTATTCGAAATAAATCGCTAAAAAGAAATTGAAATCAAGGTGAGAACTTCTCACTCAATCGAATCAGTTTCGATTTTTATTTTAAATAGTTAGATTTAAAATATTTGAATGCATGTTTGAATGATGATTGTTATCTATTGATTGTTAAAATAGACATTATGCGCCGTTAGTAAGCGGATGTTATTTATTAAAAACATATACCGCGAATATTTCATAAACAGTGAAATTGGTATTATATATAATAGCAATGTATATATATTGGCATATGTATATATTGGAGTTATTGATTTCCCGCATTTGTATAGCGGATGAGACCCTATTGCGCCGTTATTAAGCGGATAATATTTTAAATCCCATATACCGCGATAATTTCGTACTGGAGCGGAATTGGTATTGTGCTAATGTTTTTGGATGCAGGAAAACAGGTTGGAGGGATCCAACTGGATTCCTCAACAGTATTTATTTTTGATTTCAGATATTTTGATATTTGATGGATTATCATATCGATATATGAAATCGTTGTTGTCGTGATTGACTATTTGGTGTGTAGCATCATTGGACCAAATTTTGGAATTTTAAAATGATTTTAAAGTGATTTTTAAAAATATACTCTATGTTTGGAAATTGATTCATTTTAAATAAATAAACGATATAATTTTTAATGTTATAAAAAAATTATATTTTTAAGAAATATAGTTAAAAGTTGATTTTTGAAGATAAATTGAAATGAAGTGAAAATGAATTTTGTAAATGAATGGAATTTATAAAATTAAAAATGGTGAAGTTATAAATGAAATTTATAAATAGTAAGATTTATAAATTTTATAAAGTTATTAAAAAGAATAGTTTGAATAAATAATTGAATCTTATAAGTTATAAGATTTATAATTATGAAGTTCAAAGGAACGATTTTTGCAAACAAATAAATTATAAGTATTTAACTTATAATATGAACCTTTGGTATATAATTGAGTTATGAATTGAATATAGGAAAATAAAGGAATTTATAAACGTTGTTTTATAAATTCGCAAACGACTTATTTTGATAAGTAAATTGTTGAAACTTATTAATGGAGTTATATTCACATTTTTGACTGTGAATAATCCTTTAAAATGAAATGTATAAAAGGATGAAAATTTGTTAACGTAGTATATTCACGTTTTTGAATAGTGAATAATATGTTAAAGAATTTGTTTTGAATGTGATGTTCTAAATAGAATTAAAAAGATCTAACGATGTTTTAAACTATGTTGACATTCGAAACCATGGATTTCAACATTTATTGTTGAAATAGATGTTTTCGAGAAATAGAAGGAAATGGTGGACTATAACACTGTTGTTATAGTAAATGATTTCCGAAAGGAAATGTTTTGTATAGTATTGGGATTTATATATCTATTTTAATTTCGAATCCCTATACTAGTGATTTTGGGTTGTCGTAACGATGTTTTACGCAACATTCGTTTTGGCCCAAATAAATATGTTAAGAGAATGATTTCCTTATAGAATGAAATATATACTAAATTTCGATTTGAGTATATTGAATATTTTCCAAGTGTAGAAAATAAAAAGATTTGTGAATTACTTATTTTTAATAAGTATGGAAATGTTTTCCAATATAAAGTGAATATTTGAGAATTTATCTTTTTGAAGATAAATCGAAATGAATAATTGAAATCGAATATCCATAGATATTTTGGATTTTAAATTCACTAAGGAATTTATAAAAGAAAGTGGAATTGGTTTAAAAATAAATATTGATTTATTTTTGAGGAATTGAAATAATATATCTTGTAAAGATATTTTGGAAAATAAATAATTTGGAAAATTATTTGGAAACTGGTGATGTGTGCATATCCATTGATAGTTCAATAACCGACTATCAATATTTCCCTTTGAATGGGTAATTGATGTGATTTGTTTGAATTTGAATGCCACACTTATTTTTGAATAAACGCTCACTATTCGGGTTAACCGGGAAAGGACCATGGGGTCGTATAACCCATTCCGAATATGTGATACGTCGTAATGAATTGCATTTGATGACCGGTGTTGAAGACCGAGTATTTGCGAAAGCGATAGGATGACCTATCGATTGTCTCTGCACTGGGTAGCTCCTGGTATAGAGATTTCCTAAGTGATGGGAAATTCGATCGGGATTGTGAATACCCGGATTGCAAGGGCTTCGTGAGAAGTGCCTTCGGTTTTGTTCGAGCCCGGAACAGACTTGTATGGATTGTATGTCTGACGTTACAAATTGAGGGCAGGCAAGAGACAACCTGGCGAACTGAAACATCTTAGTAGCCAGAGGAAAAGAAAGCAAAAGCGATTCCCGTAGTAGCGGCGAGCGAAATGGGAGCAGCCTAAACCGTGAAAACGGGGTTGTGGTATAAAGCAGATTTCTTTCAAATATATTTCTGTTGGTGGCAGGGAATTTATTCTTTTAGCTTAACACCCTTCTCTGAGATGTACAAGCTCAGAGGTTATGTAGTTGAAGGTTATCAGCGATATATTCCCAATTTGGTAATGTGACATGCTGAGTGTTGCTGTTAAATGATCATTGTGTTGATTATTTGTGATAGGATCATTTATTTGATCGTCTATCCTGGTGATCATTTCTATGATCATTTGTTGACCCAAAGCATGGCTTTTGTATAAAGTATATTTTTGTGGACGTGACTTCGTCGATCCTCACACCTCGGGAATGGTCAAAACAGGAAAGATGCAGCAAGGTTATGAGGGGTAGCACCCTTTAGGATGTGTGCATTTCCTTCTGGAAAAGGGTGGTATCATGGTATGGAGCCCAGATACTTACTCATGCTGAAAACACTTTATGATTGTGTGAATTGATTGCGAGCGCTCGGTTGAAAAGGTCCCAAAGGACCGGGGGATGGCATATTCGGTCAGTTGTTACTCAGTTAGGGGTAACCCGGCCTTGTGTTGGTAGAGATCCGGTTTGGTTCTCGGGGATGTCCATCCAGAGGCATTCTCATGTGGCAATGGGAAGTTCCTTGGCCTGATCATTCGTTGGAAATCCAAAGAAACAATACGTGACTTGTACGGTTTTAGTTGTAGAACCTGCTTCCTCAGGATGTAGCTATAGTAGGCATAATATAATGGTACCTATGCTGGCTAAGATTTATATTCTACTTTCGAAATGAATTTTTCCTACACTATGCACTAATAATAATATCAAATGTTTCTTTTTAATGCGTATCAAGCATCTTTGACTATCATAAGGAGAAATCTCCTTCAAGTCTGCGTTTGCATTGTGTGTGTGGCAGGAGGTCTTATGGTAGTCTCATTTTTTAAAAGCATTGCGAATTGACTTTAAAAAATATTCCTCTATTTTGATTTTAAAGATAAATAAACTGTTTTGAGTTCCCACACCAGTCACATGACTGACTCGGAGTTTATTGTTTTCCTTCCTAAACTCTGGGTGCCCACAAATTTCCACACGGGCAGTCAAGAGTTAAGGTTTATCAGGATATTCTGGATATTCTGGAGTTGCTGGAGGCAAGCTGGATGGAGTGGCGTATTACTAGTATATAGTATTTCTTTTTCCGCTGCATTATTTGTTGTTGTTTGATGTTGTACACTCTGATGTAATGAAATGAAATGTGATGTAATGTAATAACTGATGTAGTTCTTGTTTGATGATTATTCATTTATTATTATATGTTGTTCCGCTGCGAATTGTGAGATTCTGATGTTGTTCAGTTGTTTCCTTTCTGTTCTATTTTCTATTTTCCTTTTTCTTCTCTACTTTCTATCTTCTCCTCTCTTCTTCTATTTTTTTTTCTTTTTCTTAAACATTGATAATTCGTATTTCCGTTCATCTTGAATTAATCTATGGATATTAGTGTATATTCAAGGAGTACGGACTTGCGGGTCATCACAGGTGGTATCAGAGCATATGGTTAAGCGACAACCATGGTTCTGTTGGGTATTACTCATTAGAGATAGAGTCAGCAGTACTCTAGATTGAGTTTGAGTGTAATAATAGCTATGAGAGCGTATTTGTTAGTGAATATATAAAATTGTTTTATATTGTGATGATTGGTTTATTGAGTGGCATATGAACTTTCGTCAGCGTGGTCCGCAAAACTATGCCGAAGGGGTTTCTAAACACTTCAATAGAACAATTCGACACAATATTGTTTTAAAATTGGGTAAATGAAATAATTTTACCTTGATTATATTTTTATATATAAAGGAATGATTTTTCAGAATTATTAAAGTATATAAGTTGATTGTTTAGTTGTTTGAATAATCTAAATTGAAGAATAATTGTATAAGCAAAAGAATGATAAGAATTGAATTAATGGATTGAATGTTAATCAATTAAATGTGAATAATTGATATGAAATAATGAATGTAAGTGTTAATTCATTAAAATCTAATGTTAAAGGAAGTTGAATAATTGAATGAAATGAATATAAGCAAAGGAATTTGGTTGTAATTAATATACATTGGTTGTTATTTGATTGTTGATTGATTGTATATAATTCATTAAGTTAATGAAATTGGAAGCTAAAGTAATTGGAATTCAATTGGAAGTTAAATGAATCTTAAATAGAATTGAATTTGATTTGGAAGTGAACCAACTTGAATATGAATTAGTGAATATAAACTAATTGAAAATGAATGTTAGTAAAAACATCCACTGTTAATGAATCATATGTGATTAACTTGAAAACCAATTCATGGAATATTAATGAGAATATGAATGAATATTTATCGGTTATGGATGATAGTTGGTTGATGGTTGAACATATTGCTTTAGTTTCATTTGTTATGTTGGCATATATAGTTATTATGTTGCTATATGTTGTATATTGATACTATTGTCTATATGCATGATTCTCATGTTGTTTGTTGAGTGATTAGTAGGTGCGGATCGCGTTTGCTTCGCATTTGGAGCTCGCTTTCGCGCTATAGTAGCCGTATATGCTCGCTAATAAAATATAAGGTACATATCTCGGATTACATACCGTACTTTTATACTTTTTTCCCTTCGGGATGCCTCATTACTTGATGAGATGTATATTTGTGATATATATACTGTCATTTTTTTTCGGATCGAGCCGCGCAAAGGAGACTATGACGAATTTTTCCGAAAATTTAAGGCGTTAGAAAAAATTTGAGAAAATTGGAAATTTTTGAAAATTTTAACTTTGATTTTGGAGTTGAAAGTTAAACAATAGTAGTTGTTTTGAAAAGATAACTAAGTATGATTTAAAAACTTAGTAAAGTTATTATAAGAAGTTTAATTATGAATTTTGGAAAGTAAATAAATTCTATAACTTTTCTTACTTGATAATTTCGAGGACGAAATTCTTTTAAGGGGGGAAGATTGTAACGACCCAGAATTTTAATTTTTAAAAATTTGAATATTTAATTAATTTTAAAATATTAATAAGTGAATTTATAAGTCGAATAAAATTTATTTCGAATAATTGGATTTAATTAGATAATTAAATCGATAATTTAATATGTTAAATTATGGAAATAATTGAAATTTTGGTTAAATATGATTGAAAATGATTTGTAAAATTTTATTTTATCATATTAAAGTTAGAAAGATATTTTAGAACTTTTAAAATCGAATTAAGAGTTAATTTGTGAAAATTGAATATTTTAATATTTAATCGACTAGTGAAAATAGTCAATTTTTGAACAGTCTCAGAATTATATGAAACCAGTTCCATTGGATCCATAATAGTTAGTTATTACCGGATTTCAATTTTCGTGTCAATCGGAGTTGTCGTTTGATCGTGGCAGCTCGAAATGCATCGAATTGTTTTTAATTTTAATTTGGCGAGTTAAAATAGCCATTTTTCAAAAAGTCTTGGATTTCGACGAAACTAGTTTCATCGGATCCGTAATGTGATATTATTGTAAGGTTTCAAATTTCGTGTCAATTGGATTTACCGTTTGTCCGCTACAAATTAAAACGCCTAGAAATCGATCTAAATCGGTTTAATTTAAATTGAAGGTTTATTGCAATATCTCGCACAGATGTCTGAATTAGCTTTCGAAACCTGTTCCATTGTGTCCGGAACGCGGGGTAAACTCTAGAAACGCTGGTTACGGCGCGTAAATCGGAGTTCGGAATTTCCGGATGAATAGTGTCATTCGAAATTCTATAAATAGCCCCCTCTCTTCATAAAATAAAAAAATATATATAAAACCCTAAACTAAACCCTAGCCGCCACCCCCCTCAATCAAAGGCCAGAATTTCGTTTTGCTTTCCCTCAATTTTCTCAAAATCTGTGAATCAATTTAGGAAATCATCAACATGGAAGTTGTTGAGCATCTCGAGGGCTTCACATCCATACGGATTTGATGGAGATCGGAGCAACGAGGAGGGAGAGAGACGCTCGCGTTCATGGCCAGCTGCGCACGCATTTCTAGATGATAGGAAGGGCCGAGCCTCGAGATACTCTGGCCGAGCATGGAGTGGTGGATGGCGAACGAAATGGAGGTGGTTGATCGGAATTTCGTCGAGTGTTGATGGCGAAAAAATTTAACCCTAATAAGTAGGATGGGTTCGGCTATGTGGTGATTTGCGTGAACGAAGGAGAAGAGGGGGGGTGTGCGCACGGATCTGATGGCAAGGGCAGTGGATCCTACGGCCAGGATAAAAGCAAGGTTAAAATATAAAATAAATTTGTAAATTTTAATTATAAAATTTGTGTAAAACTTATAAAATGCATAACTTTCTCATACGAGGTCGAAAACGCGTGAAACAAGAAGCGTTGGAATCGTATGGACGAGCACTACGCGATGGAATTGGATTGGAGTCGTTTGGAGTTAGTGAAAATTTCGGGTAAAATTAAACGTCCATTTAATTTTATTCGAAATAAATCGCTAAAAAGAAATTGAAATCAAGGTGAGAACTTCTCACTCAATCGAATCAGTTTCGATTTTTATTTTAAATAGTTAGATTTAAAATATTTGAATGCATGTTTGAATGATGATTATTATCTATTGATTGTTAAAATAGACATTATGCGCCGTTAGTAAGCGGATGTTATTTATTAAAAACATATACCGCGAATATTTCATAAACAGTGAAATTGGTATTATATATAATAGCAATATATATATTGGCATATGTATATATTGGAGTTATTGATTTCCCGCATTTGTATAGCGGATGAGACCCTATTGCGCCGTTATTAAGCGGATAATATTTTAAATCCCATATACCGCGATAATTTCGTACTGGAGCGGAATTGGTATTGTGCTAATGTTTTTGGATGCAGGAAAACAGGTTGGAGGGATCTAACTGGATTCCTCAACAATATTTATTTTTGATTTCAGATACTTTGATATTTGATGGATTATCATATCGATATATGATATCGTTGTTGTCGTGATTGACTATTTGGTGTGTAGCATCATTGGACCAAATTTTGGAATTTTAAAATGATTTTAAAGTGATTTTTAAAAATATACTATATGTTTGGAAATTGATTCATTTTAAATAAATAAACGATATAATTTTTAATGTTATAAAAAAATTATATTTTTAAGAAATATAGTTAAAAGTTGATTTTTGAAGATAAATTGAAATGAAGTGAAAATGAATTTTGTAAATGAATGGAATTTATAAAATTAAAAATGGTGAAGTTATAAATGAAATTTATAAATAGTAAGACTTATAAATTTTATAAAGTTATTAAAAAGAATAGTTTGAATAAATCATTGAATCTTATAAGTTATAAGATTTATAATTATGAAGTTCAAAGGAACGATTTTTGCAAACAAATAAATTATAAGTATTTAACTTATAATATGAACCTTTGGTATATAATTGAGTTATGAATTGAATATAGGAAAATAAAGGAATTTATAAACGTTGTTTTATAAATTCGCAAACGACTTATTTTGATAAGTTAATTGTTGAAACTTATTAATGGAGTTATATTCACATTTTTGACTGTGAATAATCCTTTAAAATGAAATGTATAAAAGGATGAAAATTTGTTAACGTAGTATATTCACGTTTTTGAATAGTGAATAATATGTTAAAGAATTTGTTTTGAATGTGATGTTCTAAATAGAATTAAAAAGATCTAACGATGTTTTAAACTATGTTGACATTCGAAACCATAGATTTCAACATTTATTGTTGAAATAGATGTTTTCGAGAAATAGAAGGAAATGGTGGACTATAACACTGTTGTTATAGTAAATGATTTCCGAAAGGAAATGTTTTGTATAGTATTGGGATTTGTATATCTATTTTAATTTCGAATCCCTATACTAGTGATTTTGGGTTGTCGTAACGATGTTTTACGCAATATTCGTTTTGGCCCAAATAAATATGTTAAGAGAATGATTTCCTTATAGAATGAAATATATACTAAATTTCGATTTGAGTATATTGAATATTTTCCAAGTGTAGAAAATAAAAAGATTTGTGAATTACTTATTTTTAATAAGTTTGGAAATGTTTTCCAATATAAAGTGAATATTTGAGAATTTATCTTTTTGAAGATAAATCGAAATGAATAATTGAAATCGAATATCCATAGATATTTTGGATTTTAAATTCACTAAGGAATTTATAAAAGAAAGTGGAATTGGTTTAAAAATAAATATTGATTTATTTTTGAGGAATTGAAATAATATATCTTGTAAAGATATTTTGGAAAATAAATAATTTGGAAAATTATTTGGAAACTGGTGATGTGTGCATATCCATTGATAGTTCAATAACCGACTATCAATATTTCCCTTTGAATGGGTAATTGATGTGATTTTTTTGAATTTGAATGCCACACTTATTTTTGAATAAACGCTCACTATTCGGGTTAACCGGGAAAGGACCATGGGGTCGTATAACCCATTCCGAATATGTGATACGTCGTTATGAATTGCATTTGATGACCGGTGTTGAAGACCGAGTATTTGCGAAAGCGATAGGATGACCTATCGATTGTCTCTGCACTGGGTAGCTCCTGGTATAGAGATTTCCTAAGTGATGGGAAATTCGATCGGGATTGTGAATACCCGGATTGCAAGGGCTTCGTGAGAAGTGCCTTCGGTTTTGTTCGAGCCCGGAACAGACTTGTATGGATTGTATGTCTGACGTTACAAATTGAGATATAAAGTAGATTTCTTTCAAATATATTTCTGTTGGTGGCGGAGAATTTATTCTTTTAGCTTAACACCCTTCTCTGAGACGTACGAGCTCAGAGGTTATGTAGTTGAAGGTTATCAGCGATATATTCCCAATTTGGTAATGTGACATGCTGAGTGTTGTTGTTAAATGATCATTGTGTTGATTATTTGTGATAGGATCATTTATTTGATCGTCTATCCTGGTGATCATTTCTATGATCATTTGTTGACCCAAAGCATGGCTTTTGTATAAAGTATGTTTTTGTGGACGTGACTTCGTCGAGCCTCACACCTCGGGAATGGTCAAAACAGGAAAGATGCAGCAAGGTTATGAGGGGTAGCGCCCTTTAGGATGTGTGCATTTCCTTCTGGAAAAGGGTGGTATCATGGTATGGATCCCAGATACTTACTCATGTTGAAAACACTTTATGATTGTGTGAATTGATTGCGAGCGCTCGGTTGAAAAGGTCCCAAATGACCGGGGGATGGCATATTCGGTCAGTTGTTACTCAGTTAGGGGTAACCCGGCCTTGTGTTGGTAGAGATCCGGTTTGGTTCTCGGGGATGTCCATCCAGAGGCATTCTCATGTGGCAATGGGAAGTTCCTTGGCCTGATCATTCGTTGAAAATCCAAAGAAACAATACGTGACTTGTACGGTTTTAGTTGTAGAACCTGCTTCCTCAGGAAGTAGCTATAGTAGGCATAATATAATGGTACCTATGCTGGCTAAGATTTATATTCTACTTTCGAAATGAATTTTTCCTACACTATGCACTAATAATAATATCAAATGTTTCTTTTTAATGCGTATCAAGCATCGTTGACTATCATAAGGAGAAATCTCCTCCAAGTCTACGTTTGCATTGTGTGTGTGGCAGGAGGTCTTATGGTAGTCTCATTTTTTAAAAGCATTGCGAATTGACTTTAAAAAATATTCCTCTATTTTGATTTTAAAGATAAATAAACTGTTTTGAGTTCCCACACCAGTCACATGACTGACTCGGAGTTTATTGTTTTCCTTCCTAAATTCTGGGTGCCCACAAATTTCCGCACGGACAGTCAAGAGTTAAGGTTTATCAGGATATTCTGGATATTCTGGAGTTGCTGGAGGCAAGCTGGATGGAATGGCGTATTACTAGTATATAGTATTTCTTTTTCTGCTGCATTATTTGTTGTTGTTTGATGTTGTACACTCTGATGTAATGAAATGAAATGTGATGTAATGTAATAACTGATGTAGTTCTTGTTTAAAGATTATTCATTTATTATTATATGTTGTTCCGCTGCGAATTGTGAGATTCTGATGTTGTTCAGTTGTTTCCTTTCTGTTCTATTTTCTATTTTCCTTTTTCTTCTCTACTTTCTATCTTCTCCTCTCTTCTTCTATTTTTTTTTTCTTTTTCTTAAACATTGATAATTCGTATTTCCGTTCATCTTGAATTAATCTATGGAGATTAGTGTATATTCAAGGAGTACGGACTTGCGGGTCATCACATCCATACAAGTCCATTCTGGGATCGAAGGAACTGAAGGCACTTCAAAGAAGTCCTTGCAATCCGAATATTCACTAATCACGACCGGAATCCCCATCACAAAGGGTGATAAAATCTCCATATCGGAGTACCCCGGGGCCTTTCATTTTCGAAAATACCCAGTTTCATCACCATCTTCAAATGCAATCTCATTTCTTCGTATCATTATTCGGAATGCGTTTTATGACACAAAGTCCTCACCCGGCTAATCCGAATAACGAGCGCTTATTTTAAAAATAAGAGTTACATTCAGATTTCAAACAAATCATAACAATTTCCACTTTGATCTTTTAAACAAAGATTCAACACAAAGATTCGATGTGGTTTTTGAATAACCATTCGACATCCGACCCCTGCTCACATCGAAATTCAAATACCATTCAAAAGCCAACATTGATAGTCGGTTATTTAACTATCAATCAACATTCACAACAATCACCAAATTTAAATAATTTTCCCCCCAATTATTTATTTTCAACATATCTTTGCAAGATATAAATTTTCACATTTCAATTCTTTGAAAACAAATTTCAAATCACTTTTCACCTTTCAATCCTTTGAAAACAAATTTCAAATCACTTCCCACATTTCAATCCTTTGAAAACAAATTTCAAATCACTTTCCACATTTCAATCCTTTAAAAACAAATTTTAAATCACTTTCCTCACGTGGAATAAATTTCCAATTATTCTTTATTTCCACTGAAAATTTGCTGAGTTCAAATACTTTAAAAATAATTTAAAACACTTATCCAAAATACAATTGGAAACATTTAAAATAAAACTATTTTAAAACACTTACTTAAATATTAGTTATGAAAATATTATACTAATATCTCATATAAACTTAAGTCCAAAATAATTTTAAAATAAAATTATTAGATAGAGTGTAATTATTTAAATAACCATTTTCTAATCAAATATCAATTTAAATTTTTAAATAATCACTTCTATAATCAACTAAATAAATCTTTACTTTTAAGAACAACAACTTATAAGAATAATTTATCCATGGTATCCTTTTTAAAACCAACTTTAAAACTTTCAATTTTTGTTCGAAAGCTACTTTAAAAAAAAACATACTCGGCTTTCCAGGGAAAATAAACTTTCCATTTCAAAATGGACCATTTAAATCAACAAATAAATTCTTCTTGATTTAGCTCAATTTATATTCCAAATCCGCAAATTTCTTTCCACACTTTAAAAATAAATCAATATTTATTTTTAAAACAAATTTCCCTTTCCTTTTTAAATTCCCATTGTGAATTTAAATTTCCAGATATACGATTTTCAAGTTGATTTCAAAAATCATTTACAAATACCAAATCAATTTCCAAATTGATTTCAAATTTTATTTTAAATACCAAATCAATTTTCATACTGATTTTCTAAAGATTTATTTTTTTAACACAAAATCAACTTCCGAATTTATTTTTAAAATAAATCCCTTTATCTCTTCTAAACTGTTTAAAATCTGTATTTTAAAATACATTCTTCTACTTTTGAATAATATTGCTTGAAATCCATTTATTAAAATCCTTTCCCATATTTTTGGAATTTATTCAATAGGATTCAAAGAAAAAAACTTTATCCTTTAAAAATTCCTTCTTTTAAATTTATCCATTTCTCAAAAATTAACTGTACTATAAAATTTCAACTTGAATTTCAAAAATTATATTTTATTTATTTCTGTTATCCCACGATCCAAAAATATATTCGGCTAAACTATAGCCTTCAACGATTTCAATCACAAATATAATCACACACGGATTATAAAATTATCAACACACAATATTGAAACAATTTCAAATATTTGAGGAATCCAATTGGATCCCTCCAACCTGTTTCCCTGCATCCACGGATGTTAGCACAACAATTAAATACCAATTCCAATTCGAGGTGGAATATCATGGTATATGGGATTAGTATAATACCATCCGCTATTATGCGGCGCATAGGGTCTCATCCGCTATATGATATGGGAAATCAATCACTCCAAATACATATATAATACCAATTCCACTTCGAGGTGGAATATCATGGTATATGGGTTTATATAAAATATCTTCCATTATTATGCGGCACATAAGGCCTAATCCAATACAACTGATAATAATTTATCATCCAAGCATAGAATCAACAATTTTAAATTTAATATTTAAAATTATATCGAAAAATTTGATTGAGTGAGAAGATCTCACCTTTGCCCTTTTATTTGCGATGCATTTCCAATCCCGACTTGTCTTCTTCACAGTATTAGACCTTGTATAGACAATTTAATACAGTTGATTAATATTTTGAATTAATCAAACAATTAATCAACAGTTATTTATTTAATTTTAGATAACAATTTGGATTTACACCAAAAATTTATTTTTAAACAAATTTCTTTTAAATAAAATAATTGAACCAAACCAATAATCAATCATCATTAATATAAATTTAATTAACTAATTATTTAACTAAACTATTAGTTTCCCTAATCAAAAATTCAATTTCCCATTTAATAGTCTTAATTAGCTAGTGATTTTAATTTCAAAAATAAAAAATTGATTTTTAAACAAATCTCTTTTTAACAAAATATTTTCTTTTCTTTTAATGGTTTTATTTTAAACTAATAATTTGTTTTTAAACAAAAAATATTTTTCTTTTGCCTTTTGAAACTACCTATATATATGTACATTTATAAATAATATATAGATTTTAAAAGGTCACATTTTTATATAAATCCATAGGATTTCTTTACTGTAAATAATGTAGGAAATTACTATATACATTAGATAACTATCGTTCTAACCTAATCCGGTTCCTAGGCATATGTATATATTTATCTAAGAGTGAATTTTAAAATTAAATTTTGAATTTTTTTTTTTCAAAGCCGAAGGACAGAAGTAATTTAACGTCCCCTAATCACTGGAAAAATAAAAAAAAATTACCTTAATTATCACGTTCCCAAATCAAAAAGGAAAAAACACCCTCAGGACTCTGATGACCACGACTGTACACCCCCTCTCCTTGTAGATCAAACCAAATCTGCATTGCCAGAGGCCACCGCTTCCCCTTGTCAAACTCCCATACAAGCATGTGTGCACGGCCACGCACGTGCCTTCGCCATCGCGAGAGCCTCCCCCTCGCGCCGTAGCCCTAATTGCCGAAGTCAAAGTCGTCGACCTCGATGTTGAGATTGCCTTCACGCTCGAATGCGCAGCCATGAACTCGAGTCACAGATCGAACATCACTGCTACTGTTAATTCACGTGCCGCTCGAACAATTTCGAGCTTCCAGACAAAACTATCTCGACCCACGAACGAGCACTCTTTCCAATGCTATTGATTCATCATCACTAATTTTTCTCGAATTGGTTTTTTTTAAATGTTGGGGGTTGCATGAATTCATGAATCTTTGAAGGAAGGTGGAAAGAAAGAAGAAGAGAGTATCGTTCACAACTTATAATTTCAAAGGTTTCGGCCATTATATTGATTTTGAACAAAAGGTGTTTCTTCGTTTGTTTTTTTCTTTGATTTTTCATAACGAAGATAAATTTCATATATATATATATATACATATATTCATTTCTAAGAACAACGTGTGTCAACAGAGATGCCAAGTGTTGAAAAGAAGAAACGTGTATCACTATCTTGTGAAAACATTATACTAAACACCTATATATACATTAAATTTAAATTGTTAAAATCACACAACTCGCAATCTTGACCTCCAATCGAGGCATGCCGCTAATCGTTTATAATTTTTAACCCTATCCCGAATGCAACGAAAAAGGTTTTGAGTCCAAATTCGATCGTATGGAGAAGATAGCTTTTTGACAAGTTAAAACATTAAATTTACAATTTAAATTTCAGCGCGTTTGCTTATCATACGATCACAAGACGACGCAGAATGCTACGGAAATTGAAATCCGATAATAAAACAATATTATGGATCTAGTGGAACTGGTTTCCTCGAATTCCGAGACTGTGCTCGGAAGGCTATTTTTAAATATCGATTTAAATGATAAAATTTTAAAACTGAACAAGTCACTTCCAAATTAAATTCTGAAGCTTCCATTATCCTCAGTATTATCAATATAAATTTTATAAGCCCTTTGAAATTCTTTTCAACGGCTTAAAACTGAAGATTTAAATTTTTACCCAATTTCATATTACTAAATTCAAAATTTTAATTGCCAAATCCATAGTTATATCTAAAATTCAAGCTTAAAATAACTTCCAAACATTTAAAATCAATTAAATATTTCGATTTCAAATGTCAAAAATTCCGGGTCGTCACATTCTTCCCTCTCAAAAGAATTTCATCCGGAAATTACAAGTTAGGAAGAATGATCCTTAACCCATTTATTATTCTTCCCAAAACCATACGGTTTTATCAACTTGTTAAAACAAATCTTTTATTAAAGGCCCATTATCACTCCAACTAACTTTCCAAAACCTTCCATATATTCCAAATAATATTATTTCCCCAACAATTCAAATTTAAATTTAAATTCAAATTTGAAACTTTAAATTTTTTCTCAAAATTTTTCTAACTTCCTAAATTTTTGAAAAATTTCGCCAGCGTCTCCTTTCCGTGGCTAGCTCGGTACGACTACAAAATGGCACCACGGGCCCCCAGATTTCAAAAGAAAACGAAAAGCCAAGCGGCTGGACAAGAAAGTTATCGAATACTGAAATTCAAATACATACCTTTTGTTGAGTAATTCAAAATTTTATCTTCAAAATCAAATCCTAATTCCATTTTCCTTTATGATACCTGTGTGCTATTACTTAACAATAACATCCAATTACAACATTCAAAAACATTTGGCTCATTTCTTTACAAAAATTTCAATATCTATTTTTATTCAAGTCCGTACGACATGCATACGTCTTCATACGCAATATTAAATTCGATCACTCACTTGATCACACAATTTCACTTTCGAACTAGTATCGTCCATCCGACTTCCTAGTGCGGACTCAGATCTGGTTTCTTGATCAGAAACCGTCATTCTCCTTGCATAGTCGTAAACTATGATAAAGAACATCCAGAATCAACCAAAAAATCCATATCTAGGTTCGTCGTCGAAAATCGAGTGAAAAATTCCAACTCGGATCGATATAAATATCTTGAAATTCTGTGCTAGAATTCTGGATCAAATCGTTATGCGAATAAAATAATATACGCACATCCTACGTATTTATTCCAATTGATTATTAGCTTTATCAATTACTTTTCTTTTATTCACATTTGATTTTCATTTCAGTACACTTATTCACAATCGCCATTTCATAATTTCCAGTTTAATCTTCACTCAGTTATTAACTTTATGTACTTCCAATATCAAATTTACTTATGAATTACACCATTCGTTTCTTAAGTTCGATACAAGTATTTTTCATACTTCCTATATTTATTTTCAATTCCCCAATTTATTTAAACTGGATTTCAAATTCCGTATGCATTCAATTTATTTCAATACTTCGCTTTGTTTATCACAAATTGAATTCAATTCCAATTCCAGTTCTATTTACTTACAAATTCGAAATGAATTTCAACATTCAATTTCACTTTCATTTACTTGCAATTTTAAATTAATTTATTCATTCACAATTTATTTTTCCACCTTAATAAATTTTATTCCATAACTATTTTTATCAAATTACAGAGTCTTTCCAACATTTCAAAATCATTTTTTTGAAATCAATTCAAATTATCTTTTGAATTTCCAAAACCAACCCTAGTTTTCCAAACAACTTCAAATTTTAAATAATTTTGGCAGCAATCCTTCTCTTGGAAACCCAAAAATGAACATCGTTGATGCTGCAGTCGTCACCGAAGTTATTTTCCAACGACCGAAAAGAGTTTAGAGCTTTTTATCCCTTTAAAAACATTTTTTTTTCAAACCTTTGAAAACTATTTTCAAATCAAAAAAGATTTAAACTTTTCCAAATCTCCCAAACTTCAAATCCTTCAATTTCTTTCCAAATATTTCTCTGGAATTCTATTTCATTATAAATCTCATTTACGAATTCCATTTGTATGTGAATTAATTTCTCAGTATTTGATTATGATTTCAATTTCTTATTCAATAATCAACGACAATAATTAATATTATCACTTCCTAACAACCATATATAACTATATAAATTTATAGAAATCATTTACTGTTATATACAAAAATAATTTAGGTAAAATTATTTCATTTACCCTATTTTAAAACAATACTGTGTCGATTTATCTTGTTTAAGAGTTTGGAAACCCCTATCGATACAGTTGGCCAAATTGCACCGACCAGAATCCATAAACAATCAACTGATAAGTCAACACATTATAAAACAATTTTTATATTCACTAACAAATACGTGCTCATATCTATTAATACACTCAAACTCATTCAGAGTCCTACTAACTCTATCTCTAATGAGCAATCCCACAGAGCCGTGGTTGTCACTTAACCAAATGCTCTGATACCACAATTTAACGACCCAATTTTTCGACATTCCAAAGTCGACATCAATACATCCACTATATCAAATGCCGCACAATCGAATGCCAAAAACCGAACCGTTAGGATTAAAGAAGAAGAAGACAGAAGAAGAAAGCAGAAACAATAACAGCATCTCACATTTTGCAGCAGAACAAAAATAGTAGATAAATGAATATCTTTAAAACAAAAGCACTATATTAGTTTTACATCACATTATCAGAGTAACAGAGTTAACAACAACATGATACAACACAACAGCGGAAAAGAAACAACATTATACTAGTGATACGCCTCGCCATCTAGCTTGCCTCCAGATCTGCAGAACATATTTTCCCGACTTCGTCCCAGAATAATGATAACCTGACTATAGGCTGCCCGTGTGGAAAATTATGGGCACACAGAGTTTAGAAAGGAAACAATCAACTCCAGGTCAGTATAATGGGACTGGTGTGAGATTTTAAAAATAGTTATTTTCACATAGAAAATAAAAAGAAATCCGCTATGTTTTTGAAAAAAGAAACTACCATAAGGCCTCTCAACACACACATAATGCAAACGCAGAATGGGATGAGATTTCTCCTTATGATATTCAAACATGCTTGATATGCAAAATCCTTTTTAATATTATTATTAGTGCATAGTGTGGGTAACATTTCGAAAGTATAATATAAATCTTAGCCATCATAGACATTTTCCGCTTATGCCTACTATAGCTACCATGTTCAATAGCAGGTTACCACCACATTCCACGGCAGGTTATACAACTAAAACCGTACAGGGCGCGTGTTGTTTCTTTGGATTTCCAACAAATGGTCAGGTTAAGTAACCTCCTATTGCCACATGGGTTCGCCTCTAGAGGGACGTCCCGAGAACCAAACCGGATCTCTGCCAACATAAGGCCGGGTTACCTCTGTAATAGGCAACTACTACACGAGTATGCCATCCCCCGATCGTTAGCGACCTTTATCCGTGGATCCTCAACCACAAAGCAACAACCATAAAGTAATAAATTTGCAGCAACAACATAGGTAAAATATCTAGGCTCCATACCATGATACTACCCTTTTCCAGAAGGAAATGACATACCCTCAGGAGGCGCTACCCCCAAATAACCTTGCCGCATCCTTCCTGTTTCGACCATTTTCGGGTTGTGAGGTCCGATGAAGTCTCATCCACAAAGCTGCGCTTTTCACAAAAGCCATGCTTCAATCAACAAATGATCAGCAGCACTTTGTATGCCATATTACCAAATTGGGAATGTACCACTAGTAACAATCAACTACATAACCTCTGAGCTCGTACGTCTTAGAGAAGGGTGTTAAGCTAAGAGAATAAATTCTCCGCCACCAACAAAAATGTATTTAATAGAAACCAACTTTACGTCTCAAAGTGTAACGTCAGACACACATCCATACAAGTCTGTTCCGGGATCGATCAGAACCAAAGGCACTTCAAAGAAGCCCTTGCAATCCGAATATTTACTAATCACGTCCAGACTCCCCATCACAAAGGGTGATAAAATCTCTATACCGGAGCAACCCGGTGCAGAGACATTCGACAGGCAATCCTTTCATTTTCGAAAATACCCGGTCTTCAACACCATCTTCAAATGCAATCCTATTTCATCGTATCATTATTCGAAATGGGTTTTATGACACAAAGTCCTCTCCTGGCTAATCCGAATAACGAGCGCTTATTTTAAAAATAATGGTTAAATTCAGATTTCAAACAAATCACAACAATTTCCATATTGATCTTTTAAACAAAGATCCAATACAAAGATTCGATGTTGTTTTCGAATAACCATTCGGCATCCGACCCTCGGTCGCATTGAAATTCAAATACCATTTAAAGGCCAATATTGATAGTCGGTTATTTAACTATCAATCAACATTCACAACAATCATCAAATTTAAATAATTTTCCCCCCAATTATTTATTTTCAACTTATCTTTGCAAGATATATTTTTCACATTTCAATTCTTTGAAAACAAATTTCAAATCACTTTCCACATTTCAATCCTTTGAAAACAAATTTCAAATCACTTTCCTCATGTGGAATAAATTTCCAATTATTCTTTATTTCCACTGAAAATTTGCCGAGTTCAAATACTTTAAAAATAATTTAAAATACTTATCCAAAATATACTTGGAAACATTTAAAATAAAACTATTTTAAAACACTTACTTAAATATTAGTTATGGAAATATTATACTAATATCTCATATAAACTTAAGTCCAAAATAATTTTAAAATAAAATTATTCGATAGAATGTAATTATTTAAATAACCATTTTCTAATCAAATATCAATTTAAATTTTTAAATAATCACTTCTATAATCAACTGAATAAATCTTTACTTTAAAGATTTAAAAACAACAACATAAGAGAATAATTTCTCCAAAGTATCCTTTTTAAAGCCAACTTTAAAACTTTCAATTTATATTCGAAAGCTACTTAAAAAAACATACTCGGCTTTGTAGGGAAAATACACTTTCCATTTCAAAATGGACCATTTAAATCAGTAAATAAATTCTTCTTGATTTATCTCAATTTGTATTCCAAATCCGCAAATTTCTTTCCACACTTTAAAAATAAATCAATATTTATTTTTAAAATGAATTTCCCTTTCCTTTTTAAATTCCCATTGAAAATTTAAATTTCCAAATATCCACCGATATACGATTTTCAAATTGATTTCAAAAATCTTTTACAAATAACAAATCAATTTCGAAATTGATTTCAAATTTTATTTTAAACACCAAATCAATTTTCATATTGATTTCCCAAAGATATATTTTATTGACACCAAATCAATTTCTGAATTTAATTTTAAAATAAATCCCTTTATCTCTTCCAAACTATTTAAAATCCATATTTTAAAATAAATTCTTCAACTTTTGAATAATATTATTTGAAATCCATTTATTAAAAACCTTTCCCATATTTTTGGAATTTATTCAATAGGATTCAAAAATAAAACTTTATCCTTTTAAAATTCCTTCATTTAAATTTATCCAATTCTCAAAAATAAATTTTACTATAAACTTTCAACTTGAATTTCAAAAATTCAATTTTATTTATTTATGGTATCCTTTTTTTGAAATGGATAAACTTCTATTAAGGCATTCAACCCAAAATGATAGCCCAAAAAGGGACCAGTGCAACATATAAATAAGTTAATACAACTTAGTACAACTGGAGCCTTTCCAAATTAGACAACGCATACTTCTTCTTTCAACGTTCAGCTCGCAGATCATGGCGGCCGGTTCTGGCGACTCATATCTTGGATTCCTAACGATGGAAGAGTCCGATCCACTTCTTCAGTATGATTTAAGACTTGTTCCCAACTGGTAAGTTGATTGTTCTTGATTCTTTTCAGCATTAATAGTATGTCTCCAATTGCTATCTTGTCGACTTCTGTATGATTTCTTTGTTTGCTTTGGAACACTCTTCGGTTCCTCTCCTTCCAAATGTTCCATACAGCTACAGTAACGGCGATTTTGTGCAGTTTGGTTTTGATTTCTTTGCCATTGTCTCACAAAGTTAGGTAATTAATCTGTTCTTCAAGTTTAATTGTGTGCGGCGTTAGATTTAGGAAATTGTTGCACGAATTCCACACTGATTTGAGAAAGCGCATTTGAAGAATAGGTGTTTATGCATTTCTATCTCTTGATTACATAAAATGCAGACAGTATCATTTATTAAGCCCCATTTTGATAATCTATCTTTCGTTGCTAATCTTCGCATTATCGCTTTGTAGGCAGTGAATGCCATTTTCGAATTGTTGACATGGTCCCAAATGATTTTACTCCATGCAATTTTATTTTATTTTTTCCTGATTTCGTTCCAAGTAGCTTTAGAAGTGAATTCATTGCCTGTAGGCTTCCAAACCCATATGTCTTTTTCTCTGCCATTATAGATTGGCATATACTGGATCTCTTCTTTTCTATCTTGGGTTATTGGTAATGAAGAGCAATTCCGCATATTATTATTTATCACCTCTTGAACTCTTTTGTTCGGGCATCCAAAGTCAGAAAAAGTCTGTAATCCCAAGATGTCAATCAAAGATTCTCCTTGCATCCAAGGATCTCTCCATAGGTCAGTTTCTCTTCCATTTGCTATTTCACGAGTATAAAGGGAAGCTAAGATGTGTCTGACTTTCATTATTGCTTTCCAGTTTGCTGAAGCATTATTATCTATGGCCATTTGCCAGAAGTTTCCCCTGATGTATCTTTTTCTCATCCATTTTCCCCAACGACCTTTTCCATTGATAATTCTCCAAGCTTGTTTAAGGGTGTGCACTTTTCTCATATCTTTTAATCTTCTAAGTCCTACACCTCCTTCATCTTTAGGCCTGCATAATTTATCATATTTGATCGTGTGTAGACCATCTTTCTAATTGAAATCCGCACAAACTCTTTCAATTTTTTGGATAGAAGCATCAGGAAGTTGAAAAGTTTGCAACCAGAAGTTAACTTTAGAATGAATAACAATGTGCACTAATTCTATACAGCCTGCAAGAGACAACAGTTTGGAGCTCCAATGTAACGACCCAGAATTTCAGTCATTTGAAATTCGTTTATTTAATTGATTTTAAATATGAAAAAGTTAAATTTATAAGCTGAATATATTATATTTTGAATATCTGAATTTAATTGGACAATTAAATTATTGATTTAATATTTGAAATTGCGTAAATAATTGAAAATTGAATCAGAATAAAAATGATTTATAATGTTGAATTAAATCATATTTGAATTAGAATGATTTTATAGAACTTTCAAAATTGAATTAAAAGTAAATTTGTAGAAATTGAATATTTTAATATTTAATTAACGAGTAAAAATAGCCATTTTTCAAACAGTCTCGGATTTTGACGATACCGGTTTCATTGGATCCGTAATGTTAAATTATTGTAATATTTCAAGTTTTGTGTTAATAGGAGTTGCGGTTTGTCCGAGGCAAGCTAAAACGCGTAGGAATCGGTTTAAGTGAATTTTAAATTTAAAATGGTCGATTTGAAAATCTATCTTCCAAATACGATCGAATTGGTTGTCGATATATATTCCATTGCATTCGAATAAGGGTAAAACATTATAAATTCCAGGCGGCATGTTCCGTTTCGAGTTCGAAAAATTTCCGGATGAATAGTGCAAGTAAATTTTCTATAAAAGGACTTGGATATTTTCTATTTTCACAAACTACGTCAAAACCAAACCCTAGCCGCCATTACATGTTCAATGGCCAGAAAATCCTCGTCTTCTCTCTTCGATTTCTTCCAATCTGTAATCAATTACAAAAAACTTCCAACTGGAAAAACGTCGAGCACATCGAGATCCATAAAATCAGAGGTCAAGATCTAAATCGGAGCGACGTGGTTGTGCCAACTGGCTTGCATTCGTACGACCTTTGCGCATGTTTTTTGAGGTCCATAGGGAGCCGAGCTTCAAGGTGCTAGGGACGGTGGTGCCGTTCAAGACGAGCTTCGATTTGGTGGTGGAGTGATGGGGTCTCGTGCAACATGGTGGTCGCGACAATTAAGGCAAAAGAGCAGCTTCTATTGGACGCAATGTGAGTACAACTCACTCTTTCTGACTCACTGATATTTTTATATAAGTGAGAAATAATTTATTATATGATGGTTGATGATTGTTTGGATGATATATGATATATTGATTGATATTTAGATATATACCTGCCTAGTGGAGCAGATGACCCTATACGTTCCCGTGTATGAGCGGATGACCCTTTGTACGCACGTCTGCCTTGAAGCGGACATTGTACACATATTCTAATATGTATATTTGTTGCAGGTGACAGGTTGGAGGGATCCAACTAGATTCCTCACCAGTATTGATTTATTTACAAATATTGTTATATATTTTGTTATCATATTATATATGATGTTTGGATGCCGTGATTGTTGTATTTAGTGTGGTTGCAGCATTGGGCCTATATTTCGGAATTCAAAAATGTTAAAGTGATGATTTCCAAATTTAAAATGATTTTCAAGTGGTTTTGAAAATATACGTTTTGTTGAATTTTAAATTGTTAAGGAAACGAATTTATTTTAAATAAATAAACGTTATAATTTTTATGTTATAAAAATTATGATTTTTATGAAATATATATTAAAACATGATTTTTGGAATATAGAGTTAACTATTTTGTAAATAGTTTAAATTGAGATTTTTGAATTATTATAAATGGTTTTATATATAAGATTTATAAAATTGAATTTTTATAAATCCGAATGAAGGAATTATAAAGGAGTTTTGGGAATGTAAAATTGGAGTTATAATTGGATTTTATAAATAAATAAGATTTATATTTTTGTGAAGTTATAAATGAATGAATTTTATAAATAAGGGAATTATAAGTAAATAACTTATAATTTGGTTTTGGCATATAAATAAATGAGATAAATGGAATTGGTTAATAAAGTAGATTTATAAATTGAAGTTTTTATATATTATAATGGAATTTATAAACATTGTTTTATAAATCCGAAAGCATTTGAATTTGATAAAATAAATATAGAAGCTATAATTTGGTAACGCGATTATATCCAAGATTTTGGACAGTGGATAATTCTTTAATAAAGGTGTAGAAATGTTAACTTTGGTAAAAGAATTATATTCACGAATTTGGAGAGTGAATAATATATTAAATAAATGTTTTGGAAAGTGATATTTTAAAATGGAGTTAAATGGTTTAAAGTTGGTTAAAATTGTGTTAGGTATCGAAACCGTAGATTTCAACATTCATTGTTGAAATAGACATTTTCGAGAAATAAGGAAATGATGGACTATAAGACTGTTGTTATAGTAAATGATTTTCGAAAGGAAATGTTTTTGTATGCTATTGGGATTTATATATCTATCTTATTTTCAAATCCCTATACTATTAATTTTGGGTTGTCATAACAATGTTTTACGCAACGTTCGTTTTGACCCAATAAATGTGTTTAAAGATAATGTTTTCCTTATATAATAAAATATATACATAATCGTGTTTTAAGTATATCGAATATTTTCCAAGTGCTGAAAATATAAATTGAATTGTGAATTACTTATTATTAAATAAGTATTTGGAAATGTTTTCCAATATGAAGTGAAATGTTTTGAGGTTATATCTTTTAAAGATAAATTGAAGTGAATATTTGGCAAGTGATTTAATTAATAAAAGATTAATAAAAAGGGCCCAGTGATTGCTATAGTGCTAAATATTTGTTCGTTTGTTCTGATAGTTAAATAACTGACTATCAGACTTGGCCAAAATTTTAGTTCCTTAACTTGATGTGGGAACTTTTTAGTCGTACACTTAGTACGTAGCCTTCTGTGTAGACTTGATTATCGTTTGTGTTGAGGATGTTGATTCGTATAGTGCGGAGTATTACTCCAATCTATCGAGCTTCCTTCTTGGCCCGAAGGTAGCAAGTTGAAAGTTGGAGACATGATAAGTCTATGAGACTTAGTTTCTATGTGAGGTTGAGAAACGCTTTTGCGTTGTTGGTGCGAAGAGACCGGGATCGGTTTATCCGAAAATCACTTCGGACCAATGTATATGCCGTGCAGGTTGCTTATTGATGATATAGATATTCCGGATTTTCATTGTGGGGGACTGCTTGTTGATCGTTTGGGGTAAAAATCCCAATATACATCTTGTAGCAGTGGTCTCTTCAATATGAAATATCCAACGCAAGGACTATTCGCCACTAATCTTAGGGATTTCCCGATAGGATGTGGTAGGAAAGTACCTTCGGTTTGTTCTGTTCCTGGACAACTTGTATGGATGTTTGTCTGACATTGCATTTCTATAGATTACGTACATTGGTTTTTACAAACGTACATCAATGGTGGAGGAGAAGACAACTTCTCTTAGCTTAACACCCTCTTTGAGACGTATGAGCTTAAGGGTTGTATTTTTTGTGGAAGGCAATTAGTAGTCAACGGAAATGGCCGTGTGGCATTCTAAGTGATGTAATTGTGCTTTGTGAAAGGTACTCGTTACCTCTAGCCTCATCGACCGGAAATGACCAAAACATGATTAGATGTAGCAGGGCTAAGTGGGTCATTCCTATTAGGATATGATCATCCTCTTC
This sequence comes from Allium cepa, assembly GCA_030765085.1. NCBI lineage: Eukaryota > Viridiplantae > Streptophyta > Magnoliopsida > Asparagales > Amaryllidaceae > Allium > Allium cepa. Next base: position 990,497,325 of record CM060945.1, on the reverse strand, counting down.
TAGATATATCTTTACACGCTATGACGTCGTGTATCTGATTATTGTGGTTTGTATGCTATGAGGACCCTCAGTAAAGGTCGGTAACGATCGGAGGATGATATATTCGGTACCATATAGATATAGAGGTGGGTCAGCCTTTTATTGGTAGAGGATCTTTAGTGATGGTCCTCGGTGAATTTTTCTAGAGATGTACTACTTGAATGTTGTCCCTTCACCTGGTCATTTGTATGGAAATCCAAACTCCACTACGTATCTACCATTTTGATTGTATTACCCAATTGGGCTATATGCTGGAATTTAATCAATGTAACAATTTCGGTTATGATTAATATTATTTGTATATAGTAGACACTACTATAATATACATGAGATTTGATATGATATGTTTTAGTTTTCATAAGGTAAAAACATGTCCGTGTTTATGTGTGGACTTGTCTTACGAGATACTTTTGTTTTGAATACTAAGGAAAAGTTGAGTAATTTACTAAATTCAGTAGAGTGTGTTTCTCACGCTGGTTTACCAGACTAATCCGGGTGTTCTTCCCTTTCAATGCTCGGGTCAGACCGAGTATATCTACAGGTTATGCTTTGGTGCTTTTAGAGCTTCAACAGGAGAGCTGGAGATCTTCATTTCGTATACGCATATCTGTTTTGATTATTGATTATCCGATGTGCTTTGTTTGTTGTTGTATATTATCGGCAATTGTGAGGACGGGTTATTATAACTGTCCAAGCTGATAACTATTGATTGATTGTTAAACAATGATTGATGTGTGTATATATATACAGTTTCTGTTTTATAAAGATCATTGCTACGATATTATATGTTTTCCGCTGCGATGTGAGATTCTGTGTTGTTCTGTTTTGTTCTATCTTCTCTCTTTCTTATCTTCTCTTCTTCTCTCTTCTTTTCTTTCTTTTGACTTTCCGTCAGTCTTTTCTTTCTGGATCGTACATGTGTGGATTATTATCGATTCAAAGGGTATGGATTTTAGGGTCATCACACGTGGTATCAGAGCTTAGATTTTCTATATTCCTAAGCTTTGATGTATACTCAGTGTAGATAGGGACAGTAGCACCCTAGATTGACTTAGAGTGTATTACATATATGAGCGTGTATTTGTTAGTGAATATAAAATGTTTTATATTGTGTTTGCTTATCCTTTGAGTTGTTTGTGAATTCTGGTCGGTATGTGGGACGCCATATTATCGAAAGGGATTTCCAAACACTTAAACGTGACAAGTCGACATAGTATCATTTTAAATTGGGTAAATGAAATAACTTTACCTCGATTATTTTTTGTATATAAAGGAATAATTTTTCAATAATTTTTAAATTGTTTATTTGGTTGTTTGAAAATGTAAATTATATATAAGTTAATGAAAGATGTTTGAATAATCCAAATAAAAACAATAATTGTAAAAGAATGAATTATATGAGCAAAAGAATTTTAAGTACGGAATTAAAATTAATATGATTTGCAATTTTGAAATAATCTTATATATGTAAGAAGTAGAACTATATGAATATATTTATAAATATAAGTTGTAAATGAAAAATGGATTTAGACTAATGATTTGAAAATTTGAATCATGTTAAATTTGGAAGTTGTTTTTCAAAAGTTAAAGAAGTTATATTATTATAAATAGAAAATAAGTGAAATTATATAAGTAAAAAGGCTTATAAATGTGATTTATAAATATAAAACGATATTTTGAAAGAATATAAAGCACTGAATTCACTATCGTTACTGGGAAATAACAAGGGTGATGACTACAGCATCATCAGTATCATTTTCGAGTTTCTATGTGATGGATTTGCTACCAATAGTAAATTGAAATTGAATTTATGTTTGGATAAACAAATTTGATTTAAAATCCAAGTTGAAATTGATAAATATAAGTGAAAAGAGTTTTGGACTTATAATATGAAGTAAGAATTTATTTTAGTAAAGTTGAAAGAAATTTGAGTTAGTAAGTGAATTATATGATTTGAAGTTTAACTAAAGGAAGGTTAAATAATTTGAATTGGATTTAAATTGGACTAGACATGTTATTGAAATTGAAATTAAACATAAGATGGTAAGTGATTACATAGTATGAATTTGGAAGTTTATAAAAATAAGTTGTATAACATATAAAATGAGATAAGGTAAGTAAAACCAATTGTTAAAATGGTTAAGTATTTTTGGTAAGCAAAAAAAAATCTGAATTTGGAGTAGTGATATGAATTTGACTTAAGTAAGAGTTAAATAAAATAGAATTTGAATTAAAGTAGAAGCAAACGTAAGTTGTATAGTGAAAGAACATGTAAATGAAGTTGAAATGAAATATAACTTAAGTAATATTGAATAAAGTTAATTTTGGTATCAAAGTAAATTAATAATGCGAATTAGTAAAGTAAAGTGATGAATACGAACTTGAGTTATATTATGAAATTAAACTTTAATTGTAACAGTGAATTAGGAAATAAACATGGATAAGAAAATGTTGTTAAGAATTGAATAAAACTAAGTTAGGAAGTTATGAATCAATAATAATATTGAAAGTGTTGTATAAAAATGTGATTACAGTGAATACTAGAATTCAATCTAAATTTAACGTTAAACCAATTAGAAATTAAAAGCGTTGAACCAAATTGAATGTAAGCGAAGTAAATTAATTTGGTAATGTTGGATATGCATGGATTGTTAGATGGTTGTTAGTTGATTGTATAGAAAATCCATATGAAATTGAATTAATAAAATTGAAAGCTAAAGTAATTGAAATCCAATTGGAAGTTAAGTGAATTAAAATAGAACTGATTTGATTTGATTTGGAAGTGAACCAACTTGAATGTAAATTAGTGAATGTAAACTAATTGAATATGAATAAATGAATGTTAGTCAAATCCAATGTTAATGAATCAAATGTGAATAAATTGAAAATCAATTCAATGAATATTAATGAGAAGTGAATGAATTCGTATTGATTTGGTTATGGAGTGGTTGATGTTAGTTGGATGATAGTTGTTTGATGATTGGATTTGTTGTTTTGCTGGCATTTTCTATATTGGCATATATAGTTGTTGTATTGATATATGTTGTATATTGATATTACTTTTCATATATACATGTTCCTCATTTATTGTTGAGTGTTTTAGTAGGTCTGGAGGGTACTTGCTTCGCATTTGGAGCTCGCTTTCACGCTATATTAGCCGTATATGCTTGCTAATAATATATAAGGTACATATCTCGGATTACATATCATACTTTTATACTTTTTCCCCCTCGGGATGCCTCATTCTCGACGATGAGATGTATATTTGTGATACATATATTGCTATTTTTGTTTCCGGATCGAACCACGCAAAGGAGACTATGGAGAATTTTTTTTGAAAATTTAAGGCGTTAGAAAATTTTGAGAAAATTGGAAAAATTTATGAAAACTAAGTTTTGATTTTGGAGTTAAAAGTTAAACGATATTTGTTGGTTTTGAAAAGATAAATAGTTATGGATTTGAAAACTTAGAGAAGTTTTTATAAGAGTTTATTTAATGGATTTTGTAAATTTTTCTTACTTGGCAATTTCGAGGATGAAATTCTTTTAAGTATGGAAGAATGTAACGACCTAGAATTTCAGTCATTTGAAATCCGTTTGTTTAATTGATTTTGAATATGAAAAGTTAAATTTATAAGCTGAATAAATTATATTTCGAATATCTGAATTTAATTGGATAATTAAATTGTTGATTTAATATTGGAAATTGAATTAATTGTGAATAAACATGATTTATAATGTTGAATTAAATCATATTTGAATTATAATGATGTTACAGAATTTTTAAAATTGAATTAAAAGTAAATTTGTAGGAATTGAATATTTTAATATTTAATTGATGAGTAAAAATAGCCATTTTTCAAATAGTCTCGGATTTCGACGAATCTGGTTTCACTGGATCTGTAATGTTAAATTATTATAATATTTCAAATTTCGTGTCAATCGGAGTTACGGTTTGTCCGGGGCAAGCTAAAACGCGTAGGAACCGGTTTAAGTGAATTTTAAATTTAAAATAGTCGATTTGAAAACCAATCTTCCAAATACGATCGAATTGGCTCACGATAAATATTCCATTGCATTCGGAATAGAGGTAAAACATTATAAACGCCAAGCGGCACGTTCCGTTTCGAGTTCAAAAAAATTTCGGATGAATAGTGCTCGTAAATTTTCTATAAAAGGACTTGGATATTTTCTAGTTTCACAAACTACGTCAAAACCAAACCCTAGCCGCCATTACATGTTTAGTGGCCAGAATATCCTCGTCTTCTTCCTTCGATATCTTCCAATCTATAAGCAATTTCGAAAAACTTCCAACTGCCAAAACGTCGAGCACATCGAGATCCATAAGATCAACGGTCAAGATCTAAATCGGAGCGATGTGGTTGTGCCAATTGGCTTGCATTCGTATGACCTTTGCGCACATTTTTTGAGGTCCATAGGGAGCTGAGCTTCAAAGCGCTAGGGACTGTGGTGCCGTTCGAGACGAGCTTCGATTTGGTGGTGGAGTGATGGGGTCTCGTGAATTATGGTGGTCGCGACAATTAGGGCAAAAGGGCGGCCAAAATGGGTTCGGTTATGTGAATGCCTAATGGGGAAGAAGCTAAGAGTAACGGCCAGATTTCCTATTGCAAAAACATGCGGCCTGGATTTGTTTAAGGTTATAATAAATATATAGAAGAAAATTGTAAATATTTATATATTACATTCGTTCAAACTTTAAAACACTGTAACTTTTTCATACGAGGTCTGTTCGCACGAAATGAATTGCGTTGGGTTCGTATTGACAAACGCTACATGATGGAGCTAGTTTGGAGCTGATTGGAGCTAATGTGAATTTTGGGTAAAATTAAACGCACGTTTAATTTTATTCGGAATAAAACACTGCAACTGCTATTGGACGCAATGTGAGTACAACTCACTCTTTCTGACTCACTAATATTTTTATATAAGTGAGAAATAATTTATTATATGATGATTGATGATTGTTTGGATGATATATGATATATTGATTGATATTTGGATATATACCTGCCTAGTGGAGCAGATGACCCTATACGTTCCCGTGTTTGAGTGGATGACCCTTTGTACGCGCGTTTACCTTAAAGCAGACATTGTACACATATTCTAATATGTATATTTGTTGTAGGTGACAGTTGGAGGGATCCAACTGGATTCCTCACCAGTATTGATTTATTTACATATATTGTTATATATTCTGTTATCATATGGTATATGATGTTTGGATGCCATGATTGTTGTATTTAGTGTTGTTGCAGCATTAGGCCTAAATTTTGGAATTTAAAAATGTTAAAGTGATGATTTCAAAATTTAAAAGGATTTTCAAGTGATTTTGAAAATATACGTTTTGTTGAATTTTAAATTGTTAAGGAAATGAACTTATTTTAAATAAATACCCGTTATAATTTTTATGTTATAGAAATTATGATTTTTGTGAAATACATATTAAAACGTGATTTTTGGAATATAGAGTTAACTATTTTGTAAATAGTTTAAATTGGATTTTTGAATTATTATAAATGGTTCTATATGTAAGATTTATAAAATTGAATTTTTATAAATCAGAATGAAGGAATTATAAAGGAGTTTTAGGAATGTTAAAATGGAGTTATAATTGGATTTTATAAATAAATAAGATTTATATTTTTGTGAAGTTATAAATGAATGAATTTTATAAATAAGAGAATTATAAGTAATTAACTTATAATTTGGTTTTGGCATATAAATAAATAAGATAAATGGAATTGGTTAATAAAGTAGATTTATAAATTGAAGTTTTTATATATTGTAAATGGAATTTATAAACATTGTTTTATAAATTCGGAAGAATTTGAATTTGATAAAATAAATATAGAATCTTTAATTTGGTAAAGAAATTATATCCATGATTTTGGACAGTGGATAATTCTTTAATAAAGGTGTAGAAATGTTAAAATTGGTAAACGAATTATATACACGATTTTGGACAGTGAATAATATATTAAATAAATGTTTTGGAAAGTGATATTTTAAAATGGAGTTAAATGGTTTAAGGTTGTTTTAAAATGTGTTAAGTATCGAAACCATAGATTTCAGCATTCATTGTTGAAATTGACATTTTCGAGAAATAAGGAAATGATGGACTATAAGACTGTCGTTATACTAAATGATTTTCGATAGGAAATGTTTTTGTATAGTATTGGGATTTATATATCTATCTTATTTTCGAATCCCTATACTATTGATTTTGGGTTGTCGTAACGATGTTTTACGCAACACTCATTTTGAAACGATAAATGTGTTTAATGAGAATGTTTTCCTTATATAATAAAATATATACTTAATCGTGTTTTAATTATATCGAATATTTTCCAATTGTTGAAAATATAAATTGAATTGTGAATTACTTATTATTCAATAAGTATTTGGAAATGTTTTCCAATATGAAGTGAAATGTTTTGAGGTTATATCTTTTAAAGATAAATTGAAGTGAATATTTAGCAAGTGATTTAATTAATAAAAGATTAATAAAAGGGCCCAGTGATTGCTATAGTGCTAAATATTTGTTTGTTTGTTTTGATAGTAAAATAACTGACTATCAGACTTGGCCAAAATTTTAGTTCCTCAACTTGATGTGGGAACTTTTTAGTCGTACACTTAGTACGTAGCCTTCTGTGTAGACTTGATTATCGTTTGTGTTGAGGATGTTGATTCGTATAGTGCGGAGTATTACTCCAATCTATCGAGCTTCCTTCTTGGCCCGAAGGTAGAAAGTTGAAAGTTGAAGACGTGATAAGTCTATGAGACTTAGTTTCTGTGTGAGGTTGAGAAACGCTTTTGCGTTGTTGGTGCGAAGATACCAGGATCGGTTTATCCGAAAACCACTTCGGACCAACATATATGCGACGATTGTGCAGGTTGCTTATTGATGATATTGATATTTCGGATTTTCATAGTGGGGGACTGCTTGTTGATCGTTTGGGGTTAAAATCCAAATATACATCCAGTAGCAGTGGTCTCTTCATTATGAAATATCCAATGCGAGGACTATTCGCTACTAATCTTAGGGATTTCCATATAGGATGTGGTAGGAAAGTACCTTCGGTGTGTCCTGTTCCTAGACAACTTGTATGGATGTTTGTCTGGCATTGCATTTCTATAGATTACGTACATTGGTTTTTACAAACGTACATCAGTGGTGGCGGAGAAGGCGACTTCTCTTAGCTTAACACCCTCCTTGAGACGTATGAGCTTAAGGGTTGTATTTTTGTGGAAGGAAATTAGTAGTCAACGGAAATGGCTGTGTGGCATTCTAAGTGATGTGATTGTGCTTTGTGAAAGGTAATCGTTACCTCTAGCCTCATCAACCAAAAATGACCAAAACAGGGTTAGATGCAGTAGGGCTAATGGGCCATTCCCATTAGGATATAATCATCCTCTTCTAGATATATCTTTACACGCTATGACGTCGTATATCTGATTATTGTGGTTTGTATGCTATGAGGGACCTTGGTAAAGGTCGGTAACGACCGAAGGATGATATATTCGATACCATCTAGTTATAGAGGTGGGCCGGTCTTGTGTTGGTAGAGGATCCTTAGTGATGGTCCTCGGTACATTTTTCTAGAGATGTACTGCCGGAAGGTAGTCCCTTCACCTGGTCGTTTGTATGGAAATCCAAACTACACTACGTACCTGCCATTTTGATTGTATTACCCAATTGGGCTATTTGCTGGAATTTAATCAATGTAACAATTTCGGCTATGATTAATATTATTTGTATATAGTAGACAATGCTATAATATAACATGAGATTTGATATGATATGTTTTAGTTACCGTAAGGTAAAAACATGTCCGTGTTTATGTGTGGACTTGTCTTATGAGATACTTTTATTTTGAAAACTAAGGAAAAATTTGGTAATTTAATAAATTCAGTTGAGTGTGTTTCTCATGCTGGTTTACCAGACTGATCCAGATGTTCTTCCCTTTCAATGCTCGGGTCAGACCGAGTATATCTACTGTTTGTACTAAAATTGGGCACAACACTCTACTGGAGTCTTTTGAAGAGATAATAAATGAAGAATGTGAATTGAAAATGAGGACTATCTAACAAAAACTCCAAATAACAGTAAAATAAGGACAAAGGCAAGCAATTTATAGTGGTTTGGCACGTTGCCTACGTCCACTGTGAAGTTTTAGCAATTTTATTGACTCTTTTTCAACTTTTACAAGCGACTACAGCAAGCAACAGCCGATTACAACTGAAAATTCGAAATCAACAGCTAGTATACGATGTAGGATGATGAAGATCTCAATCCGGTAGAGTCTGGGCGCTTGAGAGTCGAAAGATCCTTTTTCTGTTGGCTCTGGGGCTCTATTTATAGGCGTAGGCTGCTGATATTTTGCTGAAAACTCGGGAGACCACTTCTGGCATGTGAGGGGGCCCACACGCCTAGCCTCAGGAAATTTGGGCCCACTTTGGCATCGGTTCGAACTCCATTTGAATAGATCAAGAATTCATCCAATCGAGGTGAAATTTGGTGTGGACATTCTTCGACATGAATGCAAGCTTCTGTGAAAATTTCGTGGCATTTGGATCAGTGGATTGAGAGATACGATGGATTCGAGATGGGGTTCATTGCGTGGCTGTTTGTTTCGAAACCATCCATTCGAATCGATGGTTTCAAACCGATGGTGGCACGCGCCTTCGTGGTGACGTGGAGCGCAAACTTCGAACCGATCCGGTCTTCGCTCCGAGTTGACCGCTTCGACTCCATGTATCTCGGCGCATTCGAACCGATGGATGACACGTCATCGTGGCTAATTGACCCAGTGGATTCGAATGAAGCTTCACAGATGGGTTCGAAAAAGGCTTCATGGATGGGTTCGAACAAGGCTCCAATAATGGGTTCGAACAACTGATGCTTAGTGGATTCAAACAAGGATTCTTTGGATGGATACGAGCTTTGCAACCCCTCCATGGACATGAGGCCCACCGACACGAACTAGATGGATTCGAAGTTGATGGAGTCGAACAGTGGCACTCCGATGGGTTCGAAATCCATCGATTCGAAGGTGATCGGTTCGAAGGGTATTTAATGATGGATTCGAAGACACCTACCATGATGGGTTCGAAACCAGTGTTTTTTCCTTCAAGTTGAATCGACCATAACTTGAGCGTATGAACTCGGATTGACTCGAAATTTGAGATGACGGCTTCTATGATCTTTCTTGTCATGTCCTATCAATTGTAGCACAATTCGGACTCGGAAAAAAGTCAGTGATATCCATAGCGAAACGAAGTATGACCAATCTCTGAGATGAACTGTTCTCCGCTTTCGATCGATCTTTTGGTGCCGCGGCTTTGCCAAAAAGCGAGATAACATTTTTCCCCCCCAAAGTACGTCTTGTGGGAACACGACGTGCTTTGAATAGCTGCAATTTCTCTCTGAACAACCATTGCTCTCTTTTTTGTTGAGGCTCGTACCCTGTATCGCTGTAACCTTGCATTGATACGGTTGATTATTATATGATGGCGCTTAGCCGTTGGCTGTTGCATTTGTAACAAGATGAATATTTGATCCCTGTAAACGTTTAAAATCGAATGTTAGTTCGACATATATGCACATATGTGCGTTTGGCCCTTGTTAACGTCGTGCGTCCACGAGTCGTTGCCAGTTTGGTTTGCTATTGAATTTCGTATCGATTCTCTCCTGAACCGATTTGAAAATTCGGTTCGAGACAACGCTTGATGGTTGTTTTGAAAGGTCTCTTCGTATCGATCCTTTCCTGAACCGATATAGAAGGTCGAAGGAAACTACTTTGGGTTGCGCGAACGTAATACTTTTGAACCGATGCACTTGAGCATCGATGGGTTCGAAGTCTACACTCGTATTGATGGAGTACGCCTATGTTATGATGGGTACGAATCTGACATTCGAATCGATAACTTGGGCGAGTATGAAACGTTCACTTGTACCGATGAGAAAGAATGGGTATGAAATAGTAGTTCGTACCGATAGGAAATGATGGATACGAAATAGTTGTTCGTATCGATAGGCTGTGGATGGAGTCATGAATCTGTTGATGTGAACAGGGGCTTCGAACCGATGTACCCATTGTTTGTTTCGCATCGATGCAACTCGTCGCCCTGCTGTGTGTTTCGTACCGATGAAGTGTAAGGGTAACTTCAAATCGATAGGGTCTTAGGCCGATGGATTCGAAGGTTGACCTCGAATCGATGCGATAGTTGACCGGTTGTGACCGGTTGGGTTAACTAGGATGCGAAACGGCCCGATCACTTCCTAGGCTTCATATAAATAGCAGGGGGTCTCACTTTTTTCACTTTTTACTTTTTTACTCTTGCCTTGCATTTATTGTGTTCCGCATCGTTTCAAAGTTTCAGAGAAGAAAACACTATGTCACTTCACCGAATCAATCAAGATCCAAGCCTCTAATTCCTCGAATCCATCACTCAAATTAGGTAATCAGCTTTGAATCCAAACGGCAAAGTTACTTCGAACCCATCTCTTCTTCATCGATTGCTCACTCCGGTGATTGGCAAAACCAGATCTGGTTTGGGAGGACTTCGAATCGATTCGTGGACTCGAGTTCTAATCGATGATGGCGGCGTCATTTTCCCTTGGATTTCGCATCGATCCCTGGAATGACTTTATGTGGGTGACGCAGTTCGCACCGATTGACCATCTTTGATGGGTCCATTCGAATCGATGGTTTCGAATCCATCAGCTATCGGTTTGAAGTCCTCAACTTTGCATCGATTCGAACGTGGTTGATGTTAAGTTGAGGGTTTCCTTATCGGTTCGAACCAGTTAACCCAGGATCGATTCGAAGTCACCCTTCATTGATCGATTCGAACTTGACACCTGGTCATCGATTCGAAGCGCGCCTTTCTGCATCGATTCGAAGTGACGTTAGGATGGGTTCGAATGAGTTCCCTTTGTTCGGTTCGAACCCTCTATGATGGATACCAAAGTTTGACATTTTCTAAGCATAATTCCGGTGAGCTTCATCCTTGCATATTTGGACTTGATAATCACACTGCATACTTGACCACCTTTCGAAGCTCATCGATGGAACCATAACAACTTCTATCCAAATCAAATTCCATCATACAAACGGTTTAGTGATGACGGTCAGCGATGACGGTCATTATAACTCGGGAAATTAGCTTTGTCGTTTGCATATTTCCTTTAACTCTGTGACACTTATTCAAGTAATGCATGGCACTGTACAACATACATTCATACACTTTACAGTGGGGAAATGCACGGGTCCTTTGTCGTCTAACGATGGTTTCTCATGAATTAGCTATTTATGGAACCTTCAAGTTCACAGCAGCAGGGGATTCAAAGTACAGTTACCCCGAGACTAGAGGTTCCAGATATTGAACCTGAGATCATCGGTCCAGCTCCGAACGAACTTCCCAATGCGTCTTTCATTGCCAATCCGTCGGATTCCGTTCAATCCAATATTTCTGAAGATATGTTAGGGAGAATATGCTTAAGGCACGGCCTGTCACTGGATGACGTGTTATTGCCGGGGCCGAATGATAGACCACACAACCCGCCGGAGGGATATACAGCATTTAATCGCCATGCGTGTGCGGCTCGGACGCTTCCTCCGTTCAATGAGTACATAAGGGAAGTGTTGTCTTTTTTGAGGATCGCTCCATCTCAACTACACCCGAACGGATATGCTTCCGTGAATAGTTTATTCATCGTCTTCATGGAGTACCTTCATAAACCACCGATCCCGACCGAGATCAGATATTTATTTAACTTCAAAACTCGAGGTGATTACCCTTCCTTCACATTTCTAGAAGTGGTGAGGAACTGCCAAGTGGTCACTAGGTCCTGGACCAGGTTGAGTTATTACAGGATGGAATGGTTCTATGTCAGGTGTCCTCCAGGGTTTGCCCGGCGATGGTTATTCAGACGTGAGTGTAGCTGACTTATCAAGTAATTACTAAGGCAATTGCGGTCAAAGTGAAACTTTTTTTTTTTTTTCTTTTTACAGCAATGATTCAGCGACCTGAAGGTGAACGATTTAAGGAGGTAGTAAGAATACTCCGGGGAGTCCTGGGTGGAGATAGGGATATCAAGCTGCTCTTGACGGATAGGAATCTCCGGACTTACGGGTTAATTGAACGAGGGCAGAGCATACAGTTTGACGGGGCACTGAGGACTGTCTCGAAAAAACGAGTCAAGCACAAGAAGCCCAAAGTTATCATAGCCGAGGAGGCTGATTCTGAAAGAACCCATATCGATGATGAGCCGTTGACCGAGCCTATGGATGTAGTTCAGGATGTCGCGGAGCAGAGAAAAGGCAAGGCAGCCGTTGTCACGTCAACTAAGAAGGGGAGATGGAAATCGGTTGTCACGGCCCGATCCTCTCCCGGAGTCAGAATTTCGGAGATGTCTCCTTTGAGAACTGAAAATCTTTATGAAGGGCTCGCCGATATTCCAATTCCGGACGATGTGTCCCTGCAGCATGACGCCGGATTGGAAGAATTTTCAGAAACTTTAGTTTTGAGCGAGTCTTTTCCCACTGGTGTGGCATACACATCTGGTTGGTCGGGGGGTTGCACATTCATACATATTTCACAACACTGCATAACCTTTGACTATGAACTACATGTTTCGAAAGGTGATTAATTTTATTTTATTTTACTCTGCAGATACTATGTCTAGGCGAGGTTCAATGTTAGGGAGTCTCTGATAGGCCCGCAAGTCATCATATTATGATTCGCGCAGACAGGAAGGGGATAGAGACTATGACCAGGGACGCTCTGGGTATTCTGGTCAAGAAAGATATGATACAGACAGAGGTTATAAGCGTCGATCTCGATCGCGTACTCCTCCTCCTCCCGGAGATCCCATACAGCCTCCTGCTCATGTCTCTCGCCCCTTTGAATCTTCACATCATATGTCGGCCTCTCAATCTTCTAGGCATGAATCCCGCCGTTCTAGAAGCGAAACAATAACTACTGCCCTTACAGAACGGCCCCCCGTGGAAACTTCAGGGGAAGGAGCAATCAAGCTTGCTCAGCTAAAGAAGGATTTTCCAAACATCTGCTTCGACAACTATATCTTTCCTCCACATTTAAAGAAGATCCCGGAGGAAGCTGAGCAGTTAGTACATGACTACGTACACGATTTCTATGCTCAGTACAAAGCGTGGTCGAAAGCGGCTGACAAAGCGTCGGCATTGGCCTTTAAGCGTGTGGCCACCATCGAGAGGTTGCAGGCTGAGTTAGCTCAAAAGAGCCGTATCATTGAGGTGCTGAACACTGAAGCTGAATCCTCTCGGAAATCTGAAATGGAGGCTATCAAAAAAGTCGACGAAACCCAAGCAACGATGGATAGGATGAAACGTGAGCATTATGCCACGGTAGAAGATATGGGCCATCGAAACGCCGTGGTCGCTGCCGAAAGGGACGCAGCCCTAAAGGAGCTAAATGAGCTTAAGTCCAAATTTGCGAAATCGCCAAGGATAGGGATGATGCGAACAACGCAGCCCAGGAGGCGTGTGAACAAGCCATGATACTTCGGACTGAACGGGATGCGGCAGTAGCCAAGGTCTAGGCGGTCGAGACGGAGGTTGAGGAGAAAGTTCAACAAGCGGAGGCCAGGCTGGAAGCCGATATTGAAGATCTGCTCATCACTTACAATGCTAATGTGTTAAGACACAGAAATTTAGCCTGGCTGCAGGATTACCCGGTACACCTCCGTAGCGCTTGGGGTCGATTGGTTGAGGAGGAAGAGGAAGCACGCCCGGGTGAATCGGTCGACCGATTTGAACTCGAAAATCGGCTGCTGACAAATGATGAGAAAAAGGTCCTCCATGACGCTATTATTGCTCATGAGAAGGAGATGATTGGTGGCCGATCTCTGGAGGTTGGAGAGGGATCAGGCGTGGAGCATCACTCTACTGTTACTGAAATCACCGCTCCACCTTCGGTAGTGCCAGTATCTGTGGTTGGTTCACAATCTGTTCCTGCTTATGACCCAGAACAGCCGCGGTTATCTCCCATTCGGGAGCAGTCTCTGAGGCCGTCCAACCGTCAACGAGTCAAACTGAGGAAGGTACTTTGAACATATCTCAAGTGTGCTTCTATTAAATCGTTTGTTTTGAAGAGATTGCTTCTATCTTCTTTTCCTCTTTGCTCAGTAACCGAAAATGCTCCAGCATCTTCGGCTCAGGAGTCTATTCAAGGGCAAAAAACCATCATCACTGAAACGACTGTCGTGACGACGGCAGTGTCTACTGAGATGGCGCAGGGGAGGTCCTTATCTCTTGACGAACAAATGGTGAGTGAGCTGCTTGGCCAACAGGGTGACTCTTTTACAGACTTTCCATTTATCATCAGTGATCTTCCGTCGACCTCCAGTTTTGTGACGCAGACCACGGCTGCCCCCAGCCAGGTCCAATCGGCCCGAGACGAGGAAATCTTGGCCGAGATCAACGCCGAAATAGAGGCTGCGGGGCAAAGCGGTATTATTGGTGGCAGCACGGCGGCGCATAGCCCAGCACTTTTAAGGGTAATATCATCAGGCGGCATTGTCACACCTTCAGTCGCGGAGCCAGTCCCTCCTACTCCTCCGGTGGAAAGCCTTCACATAGATTCGAGCTCTGAGGAGTACATTGACATTATGCCCCCAGCCGAAGAGCAGCCACCGGAGAGGAAGCGCTCCAAACGAAGGATCTCTGTCTCCAGCGAGTCCGAAGACGAACCGCTGATAAGGAGATCCAAAAACAAGAAATAGATGGGCCGTTTAAGCAGATTTTTTTTTGGTAGATAGGTCGTGTATAGATGCAGGTTCGGCCCCTGCAAGTAGGAATTCTTTTTTAGAAGAACTCATTTTCATGTAAGTCTTTGTCCCTAGTTAGTTGAAATAAAATTCAGTTTCTTTGTTTCAATTCTCGTTTTATTTGTGCTTAAGCATTTGCAATGTTTAGCTTCTAGTTCGGTGTACTTGTGGTGTTCTTACCGTCAAGTGGGGTTTGTTTTATTTCCCAAGTCTGAAAATCCTGGTCATATGTTGTTATCGATGAATAAGTTGAAGTTCAGACATTGTGTCACTTTGGTTAGTGATTAACACTTAGCTTTTTTTGCCCCCTAGTCTCGGTGAATAACATTTGTATTTCGGTATTTGATCGCATTTATTGCAAACCTTTAGCACATGTCCACATTCTGGGGACTTAGGATAATTTGAAATCGATAACCCGGTTCGCATTCCGGGAACTTGAGAGTTATCGATGTTAGTAACACGGTTCGCGCTCCGGGAACCTAGAATCGATGTTTGTACTCCGACTCGCGCTTCGGGAATCTGGAGTCCACTCGCACTCTGGGAATGGTTTGCCGAATGTTTATACTACAATTCACACTCTGGGAATTTGGAGTCCGCTCGCACTCCGGGAACGAGTTATTGAATATTTATACTCCAATTCACATTCTGGGAAGTTGGAGTCCGTTCGCACTCTAGGAACGAGTCATTGAATATTTATACTCCAATTCACACTCTGGGAAGTTGGATTCCGTTTGCACTCCGGGAACGAGTAATTGAATATTTATACTCCAATTCACACTTTGGGAAGTTGGAGTCCGTTCGCACTCTGGAAACGAGTCATTGAATATTTATACTCCAATTCACACTCTGGGAAGTTGGAGTCCGTTCGCACTCCAGGAACGAGTTATTGAATATTTATGCTCCAATTCACACTCTGGGAAGTTGGAGCTAGTGTTTGCACTATAGTCCGCGCTCCGGGGACTTAGAGTTATTTCAATGTTTATACTCCAGTTCGCACTCTGGGAATCTGGAGTTAGTGTGAGGATTGTCGTGTATCAATCCTTTTAAATATTAACGTGGTGACATGCCCCCGAGCTTGGGCTTCACATAGCGAGTGACCGGTCGTATCACAGTCACTCCCTACTTGAATTAATTCCCACCGTATGATGGAACTTAGCTCTTCGTGCATTGTGATGTTTTGCAGCGTATTCGATAAATCACAGCTCTGGCTTGAAGAGATAGCAATTTATTGCTGAAATAAGAAAATATGAGCTGCCTTATTAAGAGTTCAAGTTTCGAAATGTGAAAATAAAATGCAAAGGAAATAACGGGCTAAAGCAAATAAAGCCTGTCATGTATAGTAGCGACGGAGACTCTCGCTATTCCAGGCTCTCGACAGAGTTAGACCATCAACGGTCGATAACTTGAATGTGCCATCTCCGAGCTTTTGTGAAATCACATACGGTCCTTCCCAATTTGGCTTCATGTGAGAAGGAACCGGATAAATTCTTTTGAGTACAAGGTCTCCAAGTTCGAAGGACCACGGTCGGACCTTGGCATTGTACATCCGAGCGACTCGACTCCGATATGCGGCTGCCCTTAAATCAGCCTCTTCGCGCCTCTCATCGAGCAGATCCAGGGATTCGGCAAGTAGTATAGCATTCGTTTTCGGATCATAATATGTCACACGATGAGAATGAACTTCCATTTCGACCGGAATAACGGCTTCAGCGCCATAAGATAGAGAAAATGGAGTGTGTCCGGTTGCAGTTTTGTGAGTCGTCCGATAAGCCCATAAGGCCATAGGAAGTTCATCAACCCACTTGCCCCCGGCCTTTTCCAGTCGTTTATTCAAAATAGATTTGATGACCTTATTAACGACTTCGACTTGGCCATTCGCTTGTGGATGTGCAACTGCGGAGAATTTCTTATGGATATGGAATCGCAGACAGAAATTCTTGAATTCAGCGCTGTCAAATTGGGCTCTGTTATCGGTGATAATAGTATGCGGGAGACCGAACCGACAGATGATATTGCGTACTACAAAGTTGATAACTTTCTTCGTTGTGATTGTTGCAAGAGGTTCGGCTTCCGCCCATTTTGTGAAGTAATCAACTGCGACGATGGCATACTTCGCGCCACCTTTGGCCAAAGGCAATGTACCAATTATATCAATCCCCCATATTGCAAATGGCCATAGACTGACCATTTGGGTTACTCAGTAGGCGGGGCTCTAGGAATCCGAGCGTGTTTTTGGCATTTATCACATTTTTCGGCATAGTCCATGGCATCGCAATTTACGGTAGGCAATAATATCCATATCGGAGTATTTTCTTGGCAAGTGCTTGTCCCCAGTGTGATCGCCACATTCTCCTTCATGCACATCGTGTAACACTCGTTTGATTCGTCATGTGCGATACACCGAAGAAGAGGAATGGAATATCCCCTTCGATACATAACTCCATTCTGAACGACGAATCGCGAAGCTTTTCGAAGAATTTTTCTTCTCTCACTTCGACGCTCGGGTAGTATGCCATGCTCAATGTAGTCTCGGTAGGGGGTCATCCACGATTCCTTCCTGGTAGTAGCCTCAAATGTGCAACTAGTTTCCATCTGACCAATGCTCGGAGAAGATAGAGTTTCAACGGGAACGAGCCCCAACTATTGAGCTTCGCCCGTACTTGCTAACTTTGCCAATAAGTCGGCCTTCTGATTATGCTCTCGGGGAATGTAGAAAATGGCATAATAATCAAACTGATCGAGAACCTCCCGGACTCAAGTTAGGTAAGCAGCTAATCTTTGATCCTTAGCCTGATATTCCCCCCGGACCTGACATACGATTAGTTGGGAGTCACAGTAAATTTCCACTGCGATAATTTTCAAATCACGGGCCAGCTTAGACCAGCAAGTAAGGCTTCGTATTCGGCTTCATTATTGGTTGCACGGAACTCGAACCTTAGGGCATAGCATATGGATCGGCCCTCGGGGGTTTCAAGTATTACCTCAGCGCCCGAGCACCGATCGTTGGATGCACCGTCAGTGTGTAGCTTCCAAATATACTCAGGAGATTTGCTGGTCTCAGGTAAGTCTTCAGGGACAGTGAATTCGGCTATAAAATCTGCTAGGACTTGACCGTGAATAGCTCTCCTTGGAGTGTAAGTAATATCGAATTGACTCAGTTCGATGTTCCATTTGAGTAATCTACCGGACGTCTCAGGCCGCGTGAGGACCTGTCGCAACGGCTGATCGGTGTATATAGTAATGGGATGAGCCTGAAAGTGTGGATGGAGCTTCCTAGAGGCAATGACTAGGCAGTAGGCTAATTTCTCCAACTTCGGGTAGTTTCTCTCAGCTTCGATGAGTCGTTTGCTAACATAGTAGACCGGTTTCTGCACTCGGTCTTCTTCCCGAACAAGGGCGGCGCTGATCGCGTTTTCTGATAACGCCAAGTAAAGATACAACTGTTCGTGGTTGATCGGCTTTGAAAGAATCGGCGGTGTGGAAAGATGTTGGACCAATGACTTGAATGCGTCTTCGCACTCCGAGGTCCATTCGAAGTTCCGCTTCCCTTTCCGGATCAGATCGAAGAATGGGATGCATTTATCAGTGGACTTTAAAATGAACCTACACAGTGCCGCCACCTTTCCATTGAGATTCTGGACTTGCTTTATGGTTCTCGGGGTTTGTAAATTTCTGATGGCCCAGATCTTTTCGGGGTTGGCTTCTATTCCTCTGGCATTGACGATGAACTCAAGGAATTTTCCGGATGCGACTCCAAAATGACACTTAAGCGGGTTGAGCTTCATCCCGTATCTTCGAAGGGTATTGAACATCGAATTCAAGTTTTTAAAGTGATTAGTAGAGTATCGTAATTTCACCAACATGTCGTTCACATAAACCTCCATTGTTTTTCCGATCTGGTCAGCGAACATCCGGTTAACCAATCATTGGTAAGTTGCTCCGGCATTTTTCAATCCGAAGGGCATGACATTGTAGCAGTATAGTCCCAGATCGGTTACGAAGCTCGTATGCTCTTGGTCGGGCACATGCATGGGTATTTGGTTATAGCCAGAGTAAGCATCCATGAATGATAGCAATTCATGTCCGACTGTTGAATCCACAAGTTGATCAATTCGGGGGAGCGAAAAGCTGTCTTTCGGACAAGCTTTATTTAAGTTGGAATAATCAATACACGTCCTCCATTTTCCATTTGGTTTCCGGACAAGTACTGGGTTGGATACCCACTCCGGGTATAAAGCGTCTCTAATGAACCCATTTGATTTCAATTTATCGACCTCTTCTTTCAGGGCGGCAGATCTCTCTGGATCCATACCACGCCTTTTTTGCTTGACCGGGACAAACCGCGGGTCGGTATTTAGGGTGTGGCTCACGATGTCCGACGAGATCCCATACATATCAGAATGCGTCCAATCAAATACGTCCATATTTGCTTGGAGAAACTCGACCAATTCCCCTTGTGCTCGCAGGCTCAACTGAGACCCAATTTTCAACATCTTTGAATCATCGTTATCACTGATCAGAATGTCAATTGTTAATTCAGCTGGGTAAGCCTGACTTTTTCTAGATTCATCTTTATTCTCATTGTCTCTGGGGTCTATATCCTTATGGAATTGGTCGTGGTGCCCGGGCTGAGGCCCAGGCGTTAATTGTCAATTGTCGGTGAAACGGACGCAGAGAGATTCCTCTACGCCCTTTCCTTTCTCCTTTCGCTGCGCCACCCGCAGCTCAGCAACATAGAAAGCTCTCCCCGCAGCTTGATCTCCTTGTACAACCCCTATCCCGCGATCAGTAGGGAACTTAAGGGTCAAACACCATGGGGCAATAGCAGCCCTTAATTCAGCAAGGGCCGGTCGGCCCAAGAAAGCATTATACGGAGAAGGAATATCCAAGACAACAAATTGCAACATCCGAACTCTTCGGCATTCTCCCACTCCCAACTCCACCGGCAATTCAACCATTCCGGTTGGTATCGTCGCACTTCCGTTGAAGCCGTGTACTCGTGATTGACAAGGTTTTAAGTCCTTAGCTTCCATCTTCATTAAATCATATGCTCTTTTAAACAGTATGTTCACAGAACTCCCACTGTCTACCAAGATCCTCTTCATCCAAGCAGGACCAACTTGAGCAGATATAAACAGTGGGTCAATTGTGGGGGCTTCGACCCTATCGGCATCTCGAACTCTAAACACGATGTCGTCGGTCATCGTCTTCTGTTGTTTAGCCGGAGCCCCGTCTTTAGAATTGCTACAAAACTCGAAGTCCGCACGCCTGATCGAACTGGCATACGACTCCATCTCCCCCCAGCTTTTGTCTGCCGGATGGGGACCACCACTTATTGTATTGATAACTAACCTCCCGCCCGTACGAGCGGCTTCACCCTGCCTTTCCTGATTCTGCGTACGATTTTGATTGGATGGGCCCGCCCCACCAGACTGCGGCGCCCGAACAAACTGATCCAACTTTCTCTCTCTGATCAACTTTTCAATGAGGTCTTGCAAATGCTTACACTCATTGGTGTTATGCCCATAACTTTCATGAAACTTACAGAATTTTCCTGTTTGAATCTGCCTCTCCGACGAAGGCTTCGGAGCAGGCTTCTTATATTGCATAGTATTACAAGTCTGTAGGTATACGTTTTCCAACGACGTGTTACGTGGTGTATAACTGTCAAACATCGCGGCCCTACGCCTCGGACCACGATTCTGATCTTGCTTCTTGCTCCAGTTATCACCATTTCTCGGTCGCTGAGTCTGTTTATTTTGAACATTCAACTCGACTTTTCCTGAACTTTCGCCGGACTGTTTAACCGCAACATTACTCTAAATCCCTTCACTGTTGGACCGTGCATCGTCCTGCTTCCTAGACTGTTTCGCATCCTCTCGCCTTAAGAATTGAGCGGCTTTGGAATAGAAACGGTCCAACGATGCGGGAGGCTTTCCAGCCAACCAATTTCCAAACTCGGAATCAGGGTTGACTCCTTTAGTCAAAGCCATTAAGATAGAATTATCATTGGGGTTGGTGATCTCTGCACATGCAGCATTAAACCTCTCCAAATATCGTCTAAGTGTCTCTCCGGGAGCTTGAGTAACACTTGATAAGGTATTAACATCTTTAGGTCTGGCAATATGCATACGAAACTGCTCAAAAAATTTGGTAGCTAACTGATCAAAAGAAGAAATAGATCGCGGTGGTAGTCGTGTAAACCACATCGTTGCGATTCCCCCTAAGGAAATGGGAAAACTACGGCATTTTACTACGTCATCAGCTCTCGCAGCAGTCATCGACCATTCGTATTTCAAAATATGTTGATTTGGGTTGGAATTCCCTTCATACATGGGCAGGGTTGGCATCCTGAATCGCCGAGGAGGTTCAGCATATAATATGTCATCGGTGAACGGAGTATGACTTCGGGAGATTGCCCAATCGTCATTTGTTAAGCCCTGACTCTCGCGAATCATTTGGCGTACCATGGTTGAGAGCTCTGGCGTTGCTACATTCTGAGGGTGGTGAGCCAAAGTGTGGTTAGGTTCCACAGTGCGAGATGGGACCGGACGTTGTCGACGATCCGTGTCTCGCCTCCTTGGCATGATGTCTTCCGGGACATATGGTTCCGGTGCTCGTTCCTGCTGGTGGTAATTCTGGTTGGAGTGATTTCGGGTATCAACTCCTATGTCAACCGCAGCGGTAGCGGCATGGTTATCCGCGGTGTGTTGCGGAACAGCGCACCTTCGGGATGAGGGCCCTGTATGAAAACTAGCGGATGGGCCGACTCTTATCAGTCCCACGGTCAATGCTGGCTGGTGGTCAACGGCCTGTGCATAATTTCCCTCTAGCCTGGGACGGGTGGATCGGTGATTGTAGTCGGATGAAGCAGAACTGTCCGTAGAGGAACGAGACGCATGATCCCTCATGGATCTTCTACGCCCTTGGCGATCTAGTTGGTTGGCTAACTCAGTGTTAACACGCAACTGCTCGGCTAGATGTTGCCGACTTTGAGTTAGTTCTTGGAGCAACGTCTGGAACTCTTGCCTGGTGACCGGACCTGATGGGTCGGAATGCCCGGTATCATCTTGGTTAGGTGGAGGTAGTTGCGCGGGATTTTGTCTATCCCGACCTTCTTGACCAGCAACAGATGCGGTTCTTGTGCTAACCATCTTAGATAGTGAACTCCTTCCCCAGACTTTGGCAAATCCGAATAGAACAGAAGGAATCTGAAACTGAAATCTGGATCTCTCTCTTAGATTTATGCAATCCGGTATCGGCGACAGATCCAAGGAGCAGGAGAAAAACTGGGTTTTCTCAGTGAAAGCACCAAAGTGTTTGTACCAAAATTGGGCACAACACTCTTCGAGAGTCTTTTGAAGAGATAATAAATGAAGAATGTGAATTGAAAATGAGGATTATCTAACAAAAACTCCAAATAACAGTAAAATAAGGACAAAGGCAACGATTTATAGTGGTTCGGCACGTTGCCTACGTCCACTGTGAAGTTTTAGAAATTTTATTGATTCTCTTTCAACGTTTACAAGCGATTACAGCAAGCAACAGCCGGTTACAACTGAAAAATCGAAATCAACGGCTAGTATACGATGTAGGATGATGAAGATCTCAATCCGGCAGAGTCTGGGCGCTTGAGATTCGAAAGATCCCTTTTCTGTTGGCTCTGGGACTCTATTTATAGGCGTAGGCTGCTGATATTTCGCTGAAAACTCGGTAGACCACTTCTGACACGTGAGGGGGCCCACACGCCCAGCCTCAAGAAATTTGGGCCCACTTTGGCATCGTTTCGAACCCCATTCGAATCGATCAAGAATTCATCCAATCGAGGTGAAATTTGGTGTGGACATTCTTCAACATGAATGCAAGCTTCTGTGAAAATTTCGTGGCATTTGGATCAGTGGATTGAGAGATATGATGGATTCGAGATGGGGTTCATTGCGTGGCTGTTTGTTTCGAAACCATCCATTCGAATCGATGGTTTCGAACCGATGGTGGCATGCGCTTTCGTGGTGACGTGGAGCGTAATCTTCGAACCGATCCGGTATTTACTCCGCGTTGACCGCTTCGACTCCATGTATCTCGGCGCATTCGAACCGATGGATGACACGTCATCGTGGCTAGTTGACCCAGTGGATTCGAATGAAGCTTCACAGATGGGTTCGAACAAGGCTTCATGGATGGGTTCGAACAAGGCTCCAATAATGGGTTCGAACAACTGATGCTTTGTGGATTTGAACAAGGATTCTTTGGATGGATACGAGCTTTGCAACCCCTCCATGGACATGAGGCCCACCGACATGAACAAGATGGATTCGAAATTGATGGAGTCGAACCGAGGCACTCCGATGGGTTCGAAGTCCATCGATTCGAAGGTGATCGGTTCGAAGGGTGTTTGATGATGGATTCGAAGACACCTACCATGATGGGTTCGAAACCAGTGTTTTTTCCTTCAAGTTGAATCGACCATAACTTGAGCGTATGAACTCGGATTGACTCGAAATTGAGATGACGGCTTCTATGATCTTTCTTATCATGTCCTATCAATTGTAGCACAATTCGGACTCGGACAAAATTCAGTGATATCCATAGCAAAACAAAGTATGACCAATCTCTAAGACGATGCGTTCTCCGTTTTCGACTGATCTTTTGGTGTCGCGGCTTTGCCAAAAAGCGGGATAACATCTACAGGTTATGTTTTGGTGCTTTTGGAGCTTCAACTGGAGAGCTGGAGATCTTCATTTCGTATACGCGTATCTGTTTTGATTATTGATTATCCGCTGTGCTTTGTTTGTTGTTGTATATTATCGGCAATTGTGAGGACGAGTTATTATAACTGTCCAAGCTGATAACTATTGATTGATTGTTGGACTATGATTGATGTGTATATATATACAATTTCTGTTTTGTAAAGATCATTGATATAATATTATATGTTTTCTGCTGCGATGTGAGATTCTGTATTGTTCTATTTTGTTCTATCTTCTCTCTTTCTTTTCTTCTCTTCTTCTCTCTTCTTTTCTTTTTCTTGACTTTCTGTCAGTCTTTTCTTTTTGGATCGTACATGTGTGGATTATTGTCGATTCAAAGGGTACAGATTTTTGGGTCGTCACATCTAACCCTGTAATCTATCCCTGATGGAGGAAATGAGGACTGCACATTCTCTTTCTGTGATTTTATTAGAAGATAATGGAACCCCTAAGTATTACACTGGAAGGTTGCCCTCCTTAACATTCAAGATATCCAACACCTCTGCTCTCCTATTTTTGTTACAGTAGCATTTGGTTTTCTGTTCATTCAGTTTTAGCCTAGTGTATTTTTCTAAGTTAATGAAAATGTCTTTAATTGCTGATGCTGATTCATTGCTGGATTTTATACAGATGAGCAAGTCATCTGCATAGAGTAAGTGACTCATAGTAGGCTAGAAGTTAAAAATAGTATGAATAAGATTGTGATGAGTAGCCAACTCCATTTGTAGCGAAATGTATTCCATGGCGATTGCAAACAATTAAGGGGATAGAGGGTCACCTTGCCGAATGCCTTTATTGGACCTTATGAAACCTTTTGGTATACCATTAATCAGAATAGAGAAGGTAGGCGTAGTTATACATTCTTTTATAAGGCTCACAAATTTTAAAGGGAATCCCATAGCAATGAGCATATGAATAATAAATTGTCTATTAATTTTATCATATGTTTTGTGGAGATTAACCTTTAGACAAAATTTATCTGAACCTAGTTTATTGAAATTCCTAACCAACTCATGTGCCATAAGCGAATTTTCATAAATGCTTCTACCTTCAATAAAGGCACTTTGACATTCGGAAATGAGATCAGGTAATATCATCTTCATTCTGTTGCAAAGAATCTTGCTTAGAATTTTGTATATCACATTGCAACATGCAATAGGCCGGTAATCCTCAATTTTTGAAGGATTAACTTTTTTAGGAATTAGACAGATGAAGGTATGATTGATTTCGTTGACAAACTTTCCAGTTTGAAATATTTCTTGCGTTGCTGATATAATGTGATATATCAGATCACTTCAGTGGAGAGTGTAGAATTTGGAGCTGAGTCGATCGGGTCAAGGACTGGAGTCGATATGGATGGCATTCAAAGCATTCAGGATTTCAGTTTCAGTAATCTGTCTGGACAACATCCTTCTTCCTTTGGTTTTATCAGCCTCCTACAATGAATGCTTGGTAAGTTATCACAAACTTCACCATTAAACATTTCATTATAGTATTTAATTGCTTGCTCTTCAAAGTCTACTGCATTGGTAGTAAAGTTTCCTTCCTGATTGATGTTTTGAATGATGTTATTCTTATTGCTGCGAATTGCCATTTTATCATAGAAGAATTTAGTGCAATCGTCTCCTTCAGTAAACCATTTCTCCTTTGCTTTTTGTCTGAGTTCAGTAGCTTTCAGTCTGAGGGCTTCTTTTAAATCATTTTGTCTTTGATAATAGTTTCTCAATGTATTGTCATCATCAGCACCATTGTCTATCATAGTTAGGAATTCATCACATTTTCCTTGCAACATTGCAATTTGATCTTCCTCCTTGGGCCTACCTTTGTTCCATTTTTTTATGTCTTGTTTTATTTTTTTGGTAGTTTGTATTAATTTATAGCATTGAGAGCCTTCAACCTTTGGTAATACTGAAATTAACGGCTTCTTTGTAACCCTCTATTTCATGCCATTGGTTACTATACCTGAATGGTTTTCCTTTGCCAACCATTCCTTTGTCCACTAAGTCAACAAGTATAGGACTATGATCACTAGTAGAAGGAGGGAGAGTGTTAATTCTAATGTTAGAGAACAAAGTAGTGCATTTCACATTTATAAGCACTCTGTCTAATCTGCATGATATTTTTTTATTCTCACCACTTCTCCCTGTATATTTCAGGCCACTGTGGACAGGTTCAAGCAGTCCTGCCTCTATTATGCAAGTACTGAATTCCTCTAGCTGGGAAACTTTCATGGTAATTCCTCCTTTTTTCTCCTCCACTCTGAGCAGTGAGTTGAAATCCCCTAGCACTATCTAAGAGTTCTTAGTTATTTTGCTTATGTCTTCGATAGATTTCCATAATTGAGTTCTTTGTGAGGCCAAATTGCTAGCATATATACAAGTTAGAGTCAGTTTCAGACCACCTGTGTTTGTAGCGTCCGCAGTTATTTGTTGGTCATCTTTCCTCTGTAGGCTGATGGTCCAAGTTGACTTATTCCATAATAAAAGAATGCAGCCTTTTCTTCCCACATCATTATTATGTATGAAGTTCCAATTATCTCCCAAAGAATAAGTAAAAAAAAGTTAAATTTTCATTACTGAATTTATTTTCTAGAATACATATAATAGAAGGAGAATAGGTTCTCCTCAATTTTAAGAGGTCTAAACGCCTGATATCATTATTTAGACCCCTTATGTTCCAGCTTATTATTGACATTTAGAGTTTGAGGATCTACTCCTCAGTTTCATAGGAGAGACCTTACGATTTTCTTTCGTCTTACTTTTAGCCTCTGGATTTAGAAATTGTGTAGTGTAGTCCATGTTGTTCTTTGAAAACTTATAAGGACTGTTTTCCTCAATATCTATGTCTGAATCCATTTTGTCCAGTAACACTTTATTTATTTCATATATTTCATCTGTTGTGACAGGCATTTCCACTGATGCATTCCCAGCTGAGTTATGGACAGTAGTATTTTCACCAGTGTTATCCAGTAATGGAGCATTTTCCTTTACTACCTCTTCCAGAGTATCAGGTGTTTCCTCAAGAATTTGGAAGCTAACTGCTTTGGTTAGTTGTTCTGTTTGTATAAGACTTGCTTCAGTAGACTCATTCTATGCCTCTTTTTGTTGTATATTTTGTGTAGGCCCAGTTTGAGTAATCTCTAATGTATGTTTTTGTTTCCATACCTGTTTAATGGGACCTATAATAGTTTCACACTGATTTGTAGAGTGCCCAAAACACTTGCATTTAGTACAAACAAGGGGAATGTGATCATATTCCACATCCTGGATGTAAATATTTCCACTTCTGTCTTTAGCACGGAATTGATTTTTGATTGTGTCACTAGCTTTGATTTCTACTAGAACTCTAGCATATTTCAGTCTTTTAACATGTCTAGTATAATCATCCATGGCCAAGGGTGTACCAATGAGCTTGCAATTTTACTAATGCCACGAGCATTCCATAAGGATAGGTCGAGATTCATAAATTTGACCCAAACAGGATGAGTTTCTAGCATATCTCTCTTTAGTTGTAGATTAGGTTCCAACTTCTTGATGAAAATAAGTTTGCTATCAATGAACCATGGGCCTCCTTCTAGCACTTTTTTGCAATCCAATTCGTTATTGAATTTAATTAAATAAAATCCATTCTTCCTGGGGAAGACATCCCATTTACCTGTTGGTTTCCATTCTCTTTCAACGTAAGCATTGAGATGTACATAGTAAGGTTTTTTCCTGCAACATATATGTAAATAGATGATCCCCACATACTTTTAGCTGCGGAAAAAACCACTTCATCTAGATCCGCAAAGGAACCCTCTGCATGTTCAAGGGGTACGAAATTGTTAACCCCACCTTCTATACTCATGTTGCCTGTGATAGCATCCGCTCAGGCTCTCTTCCCTTCTTTGAATTCAACTTTTTTAGATCTAGGACCCACTGATAAAGCTCGCTGATTGGTTTCCTCTGTCCTCTGTATATTCTCCACAATTAGATGCTTACCTTTGTTTTTATAAATTACCTTTTGCTATCCTGTATCGTCTTCATCTTCGGTTATGGAATTTTCGCCATTAGGGTTTCCGTCGCCATTAGGAGAAGTCGCCATTATAAATATATTCGGCTAAACTATAGCCTTCAACAATTTCAATCATAAAAATAATCACACACAAATTATAAATAATCAACACAAAATATTGAAACAAATTAAAATATTTGAGGAATCCAGTTGGATCCCTCAACCTGTTTTCCTGCATCTACAGATGTTAGCATAACAATTAAATACTAGTTCCACTTCGAGGTGGAATATCACGGTATGTGGGATTAATATAATATCATCCGCTATTATGCGGCGCATAGGGTCTCATCCGCTATATAATGCGGGAAATCAATTACTCCAAATACATATATAATACCAGTTCCACTTCGAAGTGGAAAATCGGGATATATGGGTTTATATAAAATATCATCCGCTATTATGCGGCGCATAAGGTCTAATCCAATACAACTGATAATAATTTATCATCCAAGCAAACAATCAACAAATTTAAATTTAACTATTTAAAATTAAATCGAAAAATCGAATTGAGTGAGAAGATCTCACATTTGCCCTTTTATTTGCAATCCATCCAATCTCGACTTGTCATCTTCATAGTATTAGACCTTGTATAGAAAATTTTACACAGTTGATTAACATTTTGAATTACCAAACAATTAATCACTAGTTATTTATTTAATTTTAGATAACAATTTGGATTTACACCAAAATTTTATTTTTAAACAAATTTCTTTTAAATAAAATAATTGAACCAAACCAATAATCAATTATCATTAGTATAAATTTAATTAACTAATTATTTAATTAAACTATTATTTTCCCTAACCAAAAATTCAATTTTCCATTTAATTCTCTTAATTAACCAGCGATTTTAATTACAAAAATAAAATTTTGATTTTTAAACAAGTCTCTTTTTAACAAAATATTTTCTTTTCTTTTGAAACCCATATAATTAACCAATGGTTTTAATTTAAACTAATAATTTGGTTTTTAAAAAAATAATTTTTTTGCCTTTTGAAACTACCTATATATATGTACATTTATAAAATAATGTATAGATTTTAAAAGATCACATTTTTATATAAAGCCACCGGATTTCTTTACTGTAAATAACGTAGGAAATTACTATATACATTAGCTAACTATCATTCTAACCTAATCCAGTTCCTAGGCATATTTATATATTTATCTAAGAGTGAATTTTAAAATTAAATTTTGAATTTTCTTTTCAAAGCCGAAGGACAGCAGTAATTTAACGTCCCCTAATCACTGGAAATTTTTTTTACCTAAATTATATGTTCCCAAATCAGAAATAAAAAAACCCCTCAGGACTCTGATGACGCACGACTGCACACGACCTCTCATTATAGATTGAACCAAATCCACATTGCCAGAGGCCACTGCTTCCCCTCGTTGAACTCCCATACAAGCATGCGCGCACGGCCACGCACGTCCCTTCGCCATCGCGAGAGCCTCCCCCTCACGCCGCAACTTTAATTGTCGAAGTCGAAGTCGTCGACCTCGATGTTGAGATTGCCTTCACGCTCGAATGCGCAGCCACGGACTCAAGCCCCAAATCGAACATCACTGTTGCTGTTAATTAGCGTGTCGCTCGAACAATTTCGATCTTCTAGACGAAACTATCTCGACCCATGAACGAGCGCGCTTTCCAATGCGATTTATTCTTCTTCGTTAATTTTTCTCGAATTGGTTTTTTTTAATGTTGGGGTTTCATGAATTCGTGAATCATTGAAGGAAGGTGGAAAGAAAGAAGAAGAGAGTATCGTTCGCGATTTATAATTTCAAAGGTTTCGGCCATTATATTGATTTTGAACGAAAGGTGTTTCTTCATTTGTTTTTTTATTTGATTTTTCTTCACAAAGATAAATTTCATATATTTTTTTTTCATTTCTATAAACAATGCGTGTCAACAGAGATGCCAGGTGTTGAAAAGAAGAAACATGTATCACCTATCTTATGAAAACATTATATTAAACACACATATATATACATTAAATTCAAATTCAAATTTAAATTGTTAAAATCATCAAACTCGTAATCTCGGCCTCCAATCGAGGCATGCCACCAGTTGTTTATAATGTTTAAACCATATCGTGAACGCAACGGAAAAGGTTTCGAGTCCAAATTCGATCGTATGGAGAAGATAGCTATTTGGACCAGTTAAAACATTAAATTTACAATTTAAATTTTAGCGCGTTTGCTTACCGTACGATCACACGACAACTCCGAATGCTACGGAAATTGAAATCCGTTAATAAAACAATATTATGGATCCAACGGAACTAGTTTCGTGGAAGTCTGAGACTGTGCCTCGGAATGCTATTTTTAAGTATCAATTTAAACGATAAAATTTTAAAACTGAACAAATCACTTCCAAATTAAATTCTGAAGCTTCCATTATCTTCGGTATTATCAATATAAATTATTAAGCCCTTTGAAATACTTTTAAACGGCTTAAAACTGAAGATTCACATTTTTACCCAATTTCATATTATTAAATTCAAAATTTTAATTGCCAAATTCATAGTTATATCTGAAATTCAAGTTTAAAATAACTTCCAACCATTTAAAATCAAATAATATTTCGATTTCAAACGTCAAAAATTCCAGGTTGTCACAGTAATAGTCCCAGTAGTCCATTCAGTATCATAGTCCCTCCAGATTGGGAAACCATCAGAGGATACTCCATGGGCTACGGGAGAAAACCAAAATCGTACAAGGGACGCTAGGGTAGGTGACACGACACAACTAGGCGATGCCAGGGTAGATATACCAATTACGCTTTCGGAACGGTGGTAACGCGTATCAGCTACTACCTCCCCCCCCCCACCTCGAGCCATACCCCCAAAATCGAAAGATCCCCAATCAATCACAAAGTAATATAATGGTATCGAAGGAGTGTGTCCGATAAAAGGTACTACCATCTTAGCCCGTCAATCGCTCCTGTTTTAGCCACCTTATGCCAACTCACGGGAGTCGGGTCCACGTGTATACCACAATGGAACGCCGCCGCCATCCTACTTCATTCTAGAATCTCCACCGCGTATATGGTTGTTAAAGTGGTTTTCAGAGTTGGCAGAGAGTATGACAACTTCCAATCCCAGTCTCTTTAACAACCAAACGTTATTATAACACCGCGGTCATTTTCAAAATAGTTTATACTTTAAAACCAAATATTATTGCCTTTTCAAAACCAAATCAATACGATATCATTTTTCGTTTCAAATATACCCTTTTCTAAAATCATAACACTTTCGAAGTTATAACATTTTGAAATCAAAACACTTGAAATATAATACTTTCAAATCATAATACCTTGAAACTCATAACTTTGAAACATAACTTCCACCACTTAAATGGTTTAAATATTTAAAATACTTTATATAATAAAATAGCTTCTTCAATTTCACAAATCAATTCCAAAGCAACTCGAATTTCTAAGTTTTAAAATTACCCAAATCCCAAACCATAAATTTCAATTCAATTCAGTTTTCAAATAAACTATTCAAAATTATATCGATTTCAAACCAAATTTGGGCCATGGAATAAACCATTCCAAATTCAATATATTTCAAACTTTAAGTTTTCAACAATTTCAAAACTAAGTTTGGTAATTACGATTCAACAGTTCAATTTTCTATTATTTAGTTTTGAAATATTTACATAATAAATCCAGTATCATTTAAATAAAACTCAAATCATAAATAACTAAATATTTCCTTCAATTTATTTATACTTGAAATATTCATTTAATTCACCTTAAACAAAAATCAAGTTACAAAATCATACCATCTAAAATTTCAAATTACTAAATTTCACTTCAAACTTATTTGAGTTTAATTCTTAAATAAATTTAATTTCAAATGAATCTCAAATTTATCTTCCAACCTTAATTTTTTTAAATCAATATGAATTCTATATTAAAATATAATTTAAATACTCTACCATATTACCTTCAAAAAAACAAAACTTATCATTAAGCCTATTTTATATTAAAACAAATTTATACATAGCTTAAAAATAGAGATCAAAATAACATTTATATAATGTCAAAAATCAATATTTATATAAAATCGTATATTTCTTTACAAAACCATAGAAATCATTTCAAAAATATTTTTATATATATAGACCACGGTGTCTTTATATAATTTTCTATCTTATGGTCAAGTGAAGCGGATACTTATCATTTCAATCCGCAATTTAGTATTTTACGATTGTATATCTTTCAAACCGCAATCACGAATGAAAGAATTATCCATAACAAACTTGTAGTTTATAACAATATAAAATACAACATCCATTCATCCAATATCGATAATCAAACATTTATCACAATCATCATCCAATTCAATCAATAACATCAATATAGAACAAGAAATAAATAATAGGCATTCACTAGCAGTTTATATTCAATACTAAATTAAATACCTATTTTATCCAAATAAATTCAAATTAACTGAGATGATGATTCAAAATATGCCAAACGGTCATAAATAAATTTCTAATCACATCGTAAATCAATTAAACAAACATAAGAAATTTTAGAAGTTGTGAGTGGGTTAAAGCACTCACCTTTTCAATTTAAATTGAATTTAAATCCAATTTAAACCTAAAATTCAAACAGTCTCAGAATCTGCCCAAATCAGCATCAAAATGTCCAGAATTTCGATACGATACTGGCAAAGCAAACCAAAGTGAAATAGATCTAGTATGTGAAAATTATGCGAGTTAGAACGTCCGAAATTAAAATTTATATAAATAAAACAAAAAAAATAGAAATTTCAAATTAATGCACACGTTATCATCTACCTACCTCCAGACCGAACATCGCATACAGGAACCAGACCTACACGAAGCCGCCACCCCACGCGTCGATACACCTAGACGCCGCCCACCAGAAATCCACCAATTACGCCTACCTGAATCATAGATCCCCCCAACGCCTCCGCTGTGCCCAGGCGAACGCCATCGCCTCCGATCAGCTGAAAATCCCACCAACCGCCGCTTAAGGGTTAACCCTAATCAAATTTTTTTTCGCAAATCCACCCATCAATCCTCTAAATGAAACACACCGTTGCAAACCCCTCGGTCCACTCTACAATACCCTTCAGAAGATTTGACGATCGGATGAAGATGATCTTGCTCGATTGAACGGCCTTGAATATTTCATCGATTTTTGGCCACATCGAAATTCAAATTGAAAAACGAATCATATATTTGACTTGTGCTCATCGAGAGATTCAAATCCACATATAATTCAATATAGTTTGTGGAGTTTGATTTCTGAAGTTGAAGTTTTGAATTGAAACTGGATTGTGAATTCTAGGATCTGTCTGCCATTGAGAAAGAGGGGCAACATAAATTTCTATACCCACAGAAATAGGAAATAGAAGGGCTGCTAGGGTTTATAACGATATATAGGAAGAACAAAATAGAAACAATTGGGCTAGATTGGTTTGGAAAATTAAACGATAACGACCTGAAAAGCCCGTTTCGACTCTGGAACGAAAATGGGTCAACTCAAATATCAAAATAGAGGCTTTTAAATATTTTAAATGCAATGGAACAGGTTTCAAGTCCAAATTTCATCGTATGAAGAAGTTATGCAAAAATCAAGCTATTTCAAATTGATTTCAATTTAATTGATTTATAGGCGCATTGAGTCCGTACGATCAAACGACAAGTCTGATCGTCATGAAACTTGAAATCCTATAATAATTCACTGTCATGGATCCGATGAAATTGGTTTGGTCAAAATCCGAGTCAGTTGCCAAAATGGCTATTTCCCAGTTAATTAATTAAATTAATATTAAATTAAATTAAATCACTTACCCATTCAATTATCGTTATTTCCAATTTCTATCACTTTGGATTATTTAGAGATTTAAAATCCTTTAAAACAATTCTTCTTATTAACTTATTATTGGACATTTCACAATTTACAGCATTTAATTTCAATTTCAATTAATTCCTAAATTATAAATTTGAATTCCCAAATTAATCCATATATTTGATTTCTAAATCTTGTTATTGAATCAGTTATCATTTTATAGGTAAAATTATCATTGGTTTACTTTTATTACAATTGTAATTCCCATTTCATCCAAGTTTTCAATTACTATAGTAATTAATTTCAGTTACTTACCATTAAATTCATTTATTATAGATTACACTCTAATTAATTAAAATTAATTCCAATAAAATGATTTGGTTTAATTTCCATCTTTATACTAGGTCCACTATTACTCTATATACCTAGTTACATTAGTTTTATAACCCATTACACTACTATACCCCTATTTACGTCTTAAATTTGTATTAAATGTTACATTCCTTAATCTGTACTTTTGTCAATTGTACACATTAATTAAGGTTTAAAACCAATCAATTAATTTACCTTAGTTCCATTCTTTTACCAATTTATTACTTTATAAATAAATTTACGTTTCTATTTAAATTATACATTTGCACCTCCCGTTACTGCATTAATTCTCATTATTGACATTAAAGATTTCCTATTTAATTTATAGACTAAATAGACAACTTATAATAGCTATTGCCATTAACCTTATTTTCTTATATTCAAATTTATAACTAAGTGCAATAATTTACATCATTTCAATTAGTTGAAATTTCATAATTAGTTTAATTATATTGTTACATTTCATTTTAACGTTTGCTTCACTATTAAATTACAAAGTCTTTATTCTTCAAATTTTAATTACCAAAGTCCTATTACATCAACAAATTAAATTATTGAAAATTTACGGGTCGTTACACTCTCCCCCACTCAAAACTTTTCGCCCCCGAAAAGGAAAAAGAAGGGAAAGAAAGAATTTAGTAAACAATACATCTTATTCAAAAATATTAACTTTATAAACAAATAAATTTACAAAATTAATTAATTTTAAATAAATATACTAATTTATGACCATTAAATATTTTTATACTCAAATAATAAATTCGAGAAAACATTTTTCAAAATTTTTTATGTCCAAAATTTAACGGAAAATTTCGACGGAGTCTCCTTTGTACGAGGAGGCTCGAGAGAAATTAAAATATCAAAAATAACAATATATAACATATATTTTCCAAAATAATTTATATATCCCAACACGAGAAAATAATATAATAACACTGTCAAACCGTAATCCAAAAACGTACCTATTTGTCGAGCAATTAACGCTTATTTTATGAAACCAAAAGCAGTATCAGTTGCATCCATAACCTGTATTTCACTTATATAATCCCAAAAAGAGTTATTAATCGTATAGAATGAAATATTAACTTTGTTTCCTTCACTAACAAACAAATCAATGTCAAACAACAACCATTATTTGCAAACAAGCATACATTCATCACAAGGAATCAAAGTAATCAACCACTCATCCATAGTAAGCAAAATAAATGGTTTGTTTTGGTCCAGAAACTTTTAATCGCATAGAATGACGAACAAACTTTTAAGTGCACCATTTACTCGACAGCCTTAGGTAAAACTCAATAGATTATTCATACATCTTATCAATTAGAAGTATCCTATCCCAACAACCTAAAAGCTAAACAAACATCAAATTCCAAGCAATAAATCATGTTCATTCTTTTTAATCTCATTTCTAGATGATCATTTCTTTAGTTTACATTTATTTCTTACAAAAATTCAATTTCCATTCATTCATTTGTTACTGAATTTCATTTATTTACATTCATTCCATTTATTTATCAATGGTTTCAAATACTAACTTAAACTCAAGATGTTTTACTTACTATATCCATCTTTCTACTTATTTAGTTATAAATAACTTTAAACATTAACTTAAGTTTATAATTCATATATTTACAGATTCATATTTTCTACTTATTTTACTTTTAAATAGCTTCAACCGTTTACTTAAGTTTATTATCATTTATTTATGTACTTACGTTTCTATTACATTAAATTAGTAGCATTTCAATCATAACGTAAGTTTATAACCACTATATCATCAAATTCTTATTTATAAAAGTAATCCGTTGAACCTTTCTATTACATAAGTCTTACTTGTAAATTATCCATTACATTTTCCTATCAGACATTTCAACTTTTAAATCTTTTGGTAAGCTATATATATGCTTTTTAAGAATGCAAATGAAAATTATACAAGTTTATCTTATTTCTTTTAATAAATTAAACGTTCAATAATCAAATCTTTTGTTTTTATCGGTTACATTTTCAACTTTCTGGAAATTTTATTTATAACCTAACATTTAATTCTTTTATTTTAATTAGAGGTTCTAATTATTGATTAGTTACATTCCATTTCACCACTATAATTGAAACTATTAATCAATGAAAACTAAAGAGCTAAATACCGGGTTAAATTTCAAATCATTTTAAAATAATAGATAACGTATTTACTAACAACTTAAATATCCAATTATATTTATAGCAATTTGAAATTTATATTTGTTTATCAAAATAAATCTGTAGTAAAACAACTATAGTGGTCTTTCCACTTTGAAACTCGAAAATGAATGTCGATGATGCGTGCATTCATCACCGAAATTATTTTCCAGCGACGGAGAGGGGAGTACAGAACTTATTTCTTTTCAGAATTTCTTTAAAGCAATTCTTTCAAATCACATTGAAATATTTATATCAGAAAATACTTCTAAATAATATTATTATTATATTTCAAGATCAATTGAAAGAAATTTTCAAAACCCCGGAACTTAAGTTTTAAAGTTTTCTTTATTTTTATTTGTAAATCTTATTTTACAACCAATATTTATAAATTTCACCACCTACCAACAAATATATTACAGCCAAAAATATCATTTATAAAATATATTATTTTATACATAAAAATATACAATAGGCAAAATTATTTCATTCGCCTATATTTCAAAAAGAATATTGTGTCGGTCCGTCCTATTAAGTGTTTAGAAATCCCTATCGATGTCAAAGCGTCCTATACACCAACCAGAAAAACAAAACAAATTAACACAATATCAAAACCTTTTTATAACACTAACAAATACGCTCGCTCATATATATACACTCAACGACTCATCATAGGGTATTACTACCCTATTAGTAAAGAGTCAGACCCCACAAAGCTAAGGTTTTTCGCTAAACCAAAGCTCTGATGCCACATGTAACGTCCCACCTTTTTTGTACGCTTTAAATCGATGATAAACCACTCACGTCAGAGTCAACCCTTACAGAAGGGCCGATTGTTATTGGGGTGAATAAGAAAAGGCAGAGAATGAAAAAACAAAATAGAATCTCACAGCGGAATGACAAAATATAATAATCAAATAACAGTTCATGAAGCTGTTTTACAAAACATTTGATTTTACTTATACAACACATATCAGAGTTACACATACCGAAGAAAAATAAATACAATGCAGCAGAACAATGTGATGTAATGGAACAACAGTAAATAATAGTAACACAATCTTCGTCTTCGTCCTCTAGAAGTGAGGCTTCAAACCCTGAAATGCTCAGACTGACCCGAGCGAATTGAACGGACAAAACACTCGGGTCAGAACTAAAAGATCTTATGTGAGCTAAATCAACAGTAAATAATATGAGTGGAATAGCGTCAAGTATGTTTACCGAATTTGACATCTCATATCCAATGTCTAACGTGATTGCAGTAACTTAAGAGATGTTCGGGATTTACATCTCCTAAGGATCCGTTAAACTATTTACTATGTAGTAATATTTCGCTATTATAATAATGTCTATAGTAAAATAAACTTACTTTAAAATAGCGTTAAGAGTGACCCAATATTCCCCTTAACACGTAATAGTCTCAGTAGCCCATCCAGTATCATAGTCCCTCCTGATCGAGAAGCCACCAGAGGATACTCCATGGATTACGGTAGAAAATCAAACTTGTACAAGGCGCGCTAGTGTTGGTGATATATCACAACTAGGCAATGCCGGGGTAGATATACCAATTACGCTTCCGGACAGGCGATAACGTGTAGCAGCTACTACCGCTCACCTCGAGCCACACCCTCAAAATCAGAAGGGCCCCAATCAATCACAAAGTAATAGTATGGTATCGAAGGAGTGTGTCCGATAAAAGGTGCTACATTCTTAGCCCGTCAATCGTTTCTGTTTTAGCCACCTTATGCCAACTCACGGGAGTCGAGTCCATATATATACCTCAAAGGAACGCCGCCTCCATCCTACTTCAGTCTGGAATCTCCATTGCGTACACGGTTCTTAAAGTGGTTTTCGGAGTTGGCATAGAGTATGACAACTTTCGATCCTGGTCTCTTTAACAACCAAACGTAATTATAACACCGCAGTCATTTTCAAAATAGTTTATACTTTAAAACCAAATATCATTGTCTTTTCAAAACCAAATCAATACGATATCATTTTCGTTTCAAATATACCCTTTTCTAAAATCATAACACTTTCAAAGTTATAACATTTCGAAATCAAAACACTTGAAATATAACACTTTCAAATCATAATACCTTAAAACTCATAACTTTGAAACATAACTTCCACCACTTAAATGGTTTAAATATTTAAAATACTTTACATAATAAAATAGCCTCTTCAATTTCACAAATCAATTCCAAAACAACTCGAATTTCTAAGTTTTAAATTTACCCAAATCCTAAATCATAAATTTCAATTCAATTCAGTTTCCAAATAAACTATTCCAAATTATATCGATTTTAAACCAAATTTGGTCCATAGAATAAACCATTCCAAATTCAATATATTTCAAACTTTAAGTATTGAACAATTTCAGAACTAAGTTTGGTAATTACGATTCAACAATTCACTTTTCTATTATTTAGTTTTGAAATATTTACATAATAAATCCAGTATCATTTAAATAAAACTCAAATTACAAATAACTAAATATTTCCTTCAATTTATTTATACTTGAAATATTCATTTAATTCACCTTAAACAAAAATCAAGTTATAAAATCATACCATCTAAAATTTCAAATTTAATAAATTTCACATCAAACTTATTTGTGTTTAATTCTTAAATAAATTCAATTCCAAATAAATCTCAAATTTGTCTTACAACCTTAGTTTATTTAAATCAATATGAATTCTATATTAAAATATAATTTAAATACTTAACCATACTACCTTCAAAAAAATCAAACTTATAATTAAGCCTATTTTATAGTAAAATAAATTCATACATAGCTTAAAAATCGAGATCAAAATAACATTTACATAACATAAAAAATCAATGTTTATATAAAACCATATATTTCTTTACCAAACCATAGAAATCATTTCAAAAATATTTATATATATATATAGACCACGGTGTTTGTATATAATTTTCTATCCCATTGTCAAGTGATATGAATATTTATCATTTCAATCCGCAATTTAATATTTTACGGTTGTATATCAATTCAAACTGCAATCCCAAATGAAATAAAATTCCGTAACAAACTTGTAGTTTATAATAATATAAAATACAACATCCATTTATCTAATATCGATAATCAAACATTTATCACAATCATCATCCAATTCAATCAATAACATCAATATAGAATAGGTAATAAATAACAGGCATTTACTGGCATTTTATATTCAATACTAAATTAAATAACTATTTTATCCAAATAAATTCAAATTAACTGATATGATGATTCAAAATATGCCAAACAGTCATAAATAAATCTCTAATCACATCATAAATCAATTAAACAAACATAAGAAATTTTAGAAGTTGTAAGAGGGTTAAAACACTCACCTTTTGAATTTAAATTTAATTTACATCCAATTTAAACCCAAAAGTCGAACAGCCTCCGAATCTATCCAAACTAGCGTCAAAATGTCCGAAATTTCGATACGATCCGGCAAAGTAAACTACGAGTGAAACAGACCTCGTATGTGAAAATTATGCGAGTTAGAACATCCGAAATAAAAATTTATATAAATAAAACAAAAAAATAGAAATTTCAAAGTAATGCACATGTCTTCATCTACCTACCTCCAGACCGAACATCGCGTACAGTAACCAGACCTACACAAAGCCACCACCCCATGCGTCGCTACACCCAGCCGCCACCCCACCGGAAATCCATCGGCCACGCCTACCTGAATCGTCGATCCCCCACAATGCCTCCGTTGTACCCAAGCGAATGCCATCGCCTCTGATCAGTTGCAACTCCTACCAGCCGCCGCTTAAGGGTTAACCCTAATTGATTTTTTGTCGAAAATCCATCCATCAATCCTCCAAACGAAATACACCAATGTAAACCCCTTGGTCCACTCTACAATACCCCTCAGACGATTTGACGATCGGATGAAGATGATCGCGC
Organism: Allium cepa; assembly: GCA_030765085.1. Classification (NCBI taxonomy): domain Eukaryota; kingdom Viridiplantae; phylum Streptophyta; class Magnoliopsida; order Asparagales; family Amaryllidaceae; genus Allium; species Allium cepa. Next base: position 990,457,337 of record CM060945.1, on the reverse strand, counting down.
TTGATTGAACGGCCGTGAATATTTCATCAATTTCTGGCCACATCGAAACTCAAATTGAAAAACGAATCATATATTTGACTTTCACTCATCGAGAGCTTCAAACCCACATATAATTCGATATAGTTTATGGAGTTTGATTTCTGAAGTTGAAATTTTGAGTTGAAACTGGATTGTGAATTTAAGTGTCTGTCTGCCATTGAGAAAGAGGAGCAACAGAAATTTCCGTACGTACAGAAATGAGAAATAAAAGGGCTGCTAGGGTATATAATGATATATATATATATATAGGCAGAACAAAATAGAAACAAATGGGCTAGATTGGTTTGGAAAATTGAATGATAACGACCCGAAAAGCCCGTTTCGACTCCGGAACGAAAATGGGTCAACTCCTATATCAAAATAGAGGTTTTTAAATATTTTAAACACAATGGAACAGGTTCAAGTTCAAATTACATCATATGAAGAAGTTATGCTACAATCAAGCTATTTCAAATTGATTTCAATTTATTGATTTCTAGGCGTTTCGAGTCCGTACGATCAAACGACAAGTCCAATCATCACGAAACTTGAAATCCTATAATAATTCACTGTTACGGATCCGATGAAACTGGTTTCGTCGAAATCAAAGTTAGTTGTCAAAATGGATATTTCCCAGTTAATTAATTAAATTAAATCATTTTTCCATTCAATTATCGTTATTTCCAATTTCTGTCACTTTGGATTATTTGGAAAATTAAAATCCTTTAAAAAAATTGTTTTTATTAACTTATTATTGGACATTTCACAATTTACAACATTTAATTTCAATTTCAATTAATTCAAAAATTATAAATTTGAATTCCCAAATTAATCCATATATTTGATTTCTAAATCTTGTTATTGAATCAATTATCATTTTATGAGTAAAATTATCATTGGTTTACTTTTATTACATTTATAATTCCCAGTTCATCCTAGTTTTCAATTACTATAGTAATTAATTTCAGTTACTTACCATTAAATTCATTTATTATTGATTACACTCTAATTAATTCAAATTAGTTCCAATAAATTGATTTGGTTTAATTGTCATCTTTATACTAGGTCCATTATTACTCTATATACCTAGTTACATTAGTTTTATAACCCATTACACTACTATACCACTATTTACATCTTAAATTTTTATTAAATGTTACATTCCTAAATTTTTACTTTTGTCAATTGTACACATTAATTAAGGTTTAAAACCAATTAATTAATTTACCTTAGTTCCATTCTTTTACCAATTTATTACTTTATAAATAAATTTACTTTTATATTTAATTTACACATTCACACCTCCCTTCACTGCATTAATTCTCATTAATGATATTAAAGATTTCCTATTTAATTTATAGACTAAATAAACAACTTATAATAGTTGTTGCCATTACCTTTATTTTCTTATATTCAAATTTATAACTAAGTGCAATAATTTGCATCATTTCAATTAGTTGAAATTCCATAATTAATACACTATTACATTTCATTTTAACGTTTATTTCATTATTAAATTACAAAGTCTTTATTCTTCAGATTTTAATTACCAAAATCATATTAAATCAACAAATTAAATTATTGAAAATTTATGGGTCGTTACATGCAGCATGGTCAAAAGGTCCATCAGATGATCAAAGTGAAAACTTATGTGAAATAGCAAGATGCGAAGGAATTCAAAATTAGTGATGGTATCCAGATTCTGGTGCAACACATCATGTGACCAACAATCTGCAAAATCTAAATCTTGGAAACAAAGAGTACAATGGTAATCAATCTATTTGTATGGATAATTGCACTAGCATTAATATCACACACACTGGTTGTGTATAAATTATTGGATGGAAAGTATTATACTTGAATAATCTGCTACAAGTTCTTAAAATAAGAAAAAAAATCTCATTAATGTGTCACAGTTTGCACCTCACAATAATTTATTTTTTGAGTTCTATCCAAGATACAGTGTCGCTAAAGATATTGAAACCAAACAAACTTTACTGAAAGGTGAAACATACAAGGATCTGTACAGATTCAACTTATTAAAAGCCAACCAATTCAATAATTCAAGAAAATGGTGCAATCTAACTGAATCATGTACAAAAAATAGTAACAATGATTTCAGCATTTGGCATTCTAAGTTAGGCCATCCAAGTGTAAAAGCTATAAAGCAAATACAGAATGATAATGGAATTCAAATTAGTAATATAACTGTCTCTTACATTTGTACTTACTGTCAAATGGAAAAAAGTCATAAATTGGCTTTTCCATAATCACAGTTTGAATAAATTAGGCCACTGCAATTGGTTGCAATAGATCAATGGGGGCATGCACTCATAAATTCAGACTATGGACTTAATTACTATATCTCTTTTTTAGATGCTTATTCCAGATAAATTTATTTCCTCAAATCAGAGGATGATACGTATAATGCAAATATTCACTTCATAAGACAGGTTGAAAAGAGACAGATCAGCAGGTAAAAACAATTCAAACTGATCGAGGAATTGATTCAAGCCACTCAAAAGTTCCTTCAAAAGAAGGGAATAATTCAAAGGGTGACTTGTCCCTATACATCAGAACATAATAGATTAGTTGAAAGGAAGCACAGACACATAGTAGAGACCGACCTTACACTACTTGGACAAGCATCACTTCCATTGAAGTTTTGGCCTGATGGCTTTTGAACTACAGTATATCTAATCAATAGATTACCCACAAATATTTTACAAGGAAAGACTCCAACGGAAGTGTTATACAACATAGAGCCAGACTACAAAACTCTAAGAATATTTGGTTGTCTATGCTTCCCTCACTTGAGACCATATAATTCTCATAAGTTAAATTTCAGATCCACTCCATGTACCTTTCTAGGTTATGGAGTGAATCAAAAGGGATATAAAATCTTAATAGTAATGGGAAACTATTTTTGTCAAGACATGTTGTGTTTAATGAAAACTTATTTTCATCCAAAAGTAGCGGTGTAAAGGCAACACAATAGGTGCACAACCCAGCTATGTCAATACCACCCATACCAATATACAATAGCACCGAAAGTCATGAGCATAATGAGAAAAGTCAAAATGATTCAGATGCTCAACTCACAGTGTCAAAAAGTAGACCAGGTCATGTCATCTTAAAGCAGTTCCAACATATCATTCATTCTCTAACAAATACAGACAATCAACAGTCCAGAATATAGAGCACGAACATCAAGGAAGTTCAGAACAAACTACTATAAAACAAGAACAACCAGACAGAAGGCATCATATGGTAACAAGATCTAAAAGTGGCATATTTAACCAAAGCTATATACAACTTGTGATTTCAATACAGAGCCTTACATATATGAGCAAGCTATAAAAAATGAGAAATGGAAGCAAGCAATGAATGAAGAATACAATGCATTGGTAAGAAACAAGACTTGGAGCCTTGTTCCAGTACCAAGACACAAAAATATAATAGGTTGCAAATGGACATACAAGTTGAAAAAGAATCCATATGGCACTATCCAAAAATACAAAGAAAGACTTGTTGCAAAGGGGTACACACAATAATATGGTTTTGATTTCAATGAAACCTTCTCTCCAGTGGTCAAACCAACAATAATAAGAGTAATATTGACTATTGCTTTACACAAGGCATGGGATATTAGGCAACTAGATGTGAACAATGCATTCTCCAATAGTGAACTACAAGAAAAGGTCTATATGGAACTGCCACTTGGATTTAGACATGTAGACAAAGGCAACATGGTGTGCAGATTTCATAAAGCAAATTTTGGTTTAAAACAAACTCCAAGGGCGTTGTTTGATAAGTTAAAGGCTACTCTTATTTAGTTGGGATACAGTTCAGCAAAATCATACACTTCACTTTTCATTAAGGTCAACAAAGACACTACAACATATATAATGGTTTATGTTGATGATTTCCGGATTATTGGTAGTTGTAAGAAAGAGATAGAACATGTTATTTAATTTCTAGATAAACAATTTTCAATTAAAGACTTTGGTCAACTAAACTACTTCCTTAGCATAGAAGTCACTAAAGTTTCAAACTCGAAAATGCACATATGTTAGACAAAATGCATCAGGAGTTACTTATCAAGACAGGAATGAATGAAGCAAAACCATCACCAAGACCTATGACAAGTAATCTTCATTTATCAAAATACAGAGGTGAAGCAATAACAATGAAAGGGAATACATAAGTGTTGTTGGAGCTCTATAGTATGTAATAATCACAAGATCAGAAATGGCCTACCGTGTAAACAAGGTGTATCAATTCATGCATCAAACATTGGAAAGCTGTAAAGATAATACTCAGGTATTTAAATGGAACTTTAAATCATGGTCTGATGCTAAAATCAAGCAGAATTCTCTTAATTACTGGTTTCCTGATGCGGAATGGGAATCACATGATGATGACCAAAGGTCAACAAAAGGATGCTGAATTTATCTTAGAGAAAATCCAGTATCCTAGTGTTAAAAAAAAACCTATGATATCACGCTCGAGCATTGAATAAGAATATCGTAGCCTAGCATGTGCAACTTCAGAAATTATATGGTTGGAATCTTTATTACAAGAGCTACAGACTAACACAGACAAAAAGTCAGTGATTTGGTGCGACAACCTTAGTGCCGTTTCATTATCTACAACCTAGTTTTACATTCACGATTGAAGCACATGGATCTTGATTTGTACTTCGTTCGTGAATGAGTAAATAATAGAAAATTAAGCGTAAATCATGTACCTGCCTCTTACCAGAGGGCTGATATTCTCAAAAAAAATTATCGGCCAAAAACTTTGGTCGTCTAAGAGATGAGCTAAAAATCAGAAACAGTTGCAGCAAAATTAAGGACAAGAAGAAGACTCCAGCCCAAAATCAAGAAAGAAAATGACTTGTGATAGCCAAAATCGAAGTAATCTCAAAGAAAGAGCAGCGGGTGTTGAGATTTGAGGACGAAAGAAAAATCCTAGCTCAAAGCAAAGGGAAGAAATAAAGTAGCTAGAATAAAAGTGTTTATCCTGTTTACATTTAGTTGTATATACAGAGGGTTTCAAGACCATTTTTGTAATTTTGCTTCTGCTATACAGCTGTATTATATGACTGAGTCAAATAGATTGTATTATACAAGCAGCATGAACATGAATGTAAATGACGTCATATGCATTCAGCAATAATCATTCTTGTTTTTAATTCATCTTTCTACAATTATCAAAATTCGAAATCTCAATTCACATCAACCCAGTCGTCGTCCCTCTTTTTCCTCCCTCCATCCTCTATTCTCGTTGTTCCATTAGCCAAACCAAAAATTTACCACATTTCACCAAATTTTACTCCAAACCCTTAAGCAAAAATACACGAATTAAACATTATTTTTATGATCAATGTGTGTTGAAATGTCTAAATTTCTTAAAAAAATCAGGAAAAAATTCATGCATGGAAAAAGTAGTGACGGCGATGGTAGGGGTGGTGCCAATGGTGGTTGATGTGGAGAAAAGAATATGATTGTGCAATTTGGATTCAAGCATGAAATAGAAGAGCTACTTGAATAAACCGAAAATGCCGATGAGAAAGAAGGTGGTGGAGGCAGTCGTGAATGTCGAAGGGATCATGACGGCCGCAGAGGCGGTCGAGGGGGCTGGAATCATAGGGGAGTGAGGCAGTTTTTACTAAAGTTGCTGAGCTAAATGGTTTTGAGGAACCAAAATTGAGTGAAGATAAAGTTCATATAGATTTTCGGCATTTTCAGAAGGAGAAGTGACGCAAACCATCTTGGTTGTAAATGTATTTTTTCCTCTTATGGTTAAAATAAATTATTGTTTTATTATGTATATTTAAGATTATGTTTAATTAAAACAATCACATGAAATATTCATTCTCTAGATTCGTTAGCTAATAAACTAAAATATTTTCACAAGTATTTGAAAAATATTCCTAGAGTTGTAGCATTTTTTGTGATCTTGGATTTCATCATTTCTTAGATAATTTAATCAGTCGTTTAATTTAAAAAAATATTCCGTCAATTTATTGTAATTTAGTTTAACTTATTATGCAATTTAATACTCTATACATCAATAATATTATTAAATGCGATGTTCAATTGTGTGCTGCTATAACTCTTCAGTGGTATAAAACCACCCATACATTTCAATTTTCTTACGAGGTGTTAGGAATTACATCGTTGGATTTTTCTATGCTAATCAGCAGTAGCATATAGGAGTGGTTGGCTTTTCATCATTTGCATATAACGATAGGTGGCGTGGTTCCATACTTTTTCATGATCATTTCACTACAAGGTAGAAGCCCATTTCCAATGACTTCAAACCGTTGGCAATCGTCAATGCCGATGGCCGCCGTCGGAAAAAGATGTTGAAAAGAAGGTTGTCACCAAACAGTGTTTCCAACGGCTTTCCGACAGCTTTATCTTCTTCTTTCCGACGGTTCCAACGGACTATCCGACGACCTTCTAACGGCCACCGTGTACACACGAAAGCTAATGTTTAACCATATTTGTGTCAACAGCCGTCGAAAGCCGTTGGTATTTAGCCATCGGAAGCCGCTGGTTTTTGTTTACTAATTTGTCGTCGGAAGCTGCTAGTTATAATTTACCAATTAGCCATATGAAGCCGTTGAAAGACGTTTGAAATTTGGACTGTTTTTAATTTCTGCCGTCATTTGTCTCTCATACAAAATATACATTTAAATATATATCGTAGCTCAATTTTATGCATATAGATCATCTATGTAAAGCCTAAATCACATATAAAACATTAGTAATCAAAAAACATCAATACTTACAATAAATCAAACTCAAACAATCCATCACATAATAAAACATTCCAACAACATACACAAAATCAAATTCCAACATGTCAAAATGTATTAATCATGTCAAAACAACCCAACACATATAAATATGACCAAAATCAACCTCAAACATTCAACGTCTCCGCAAAAAGTATCAAACATGTCAAAATACATCATTCTCGCCATCTCCAAGTGCATGTATATGTATAGTATCGCAACATAAACTGTAACGACCCGGCTTCCTACGCCCAGGAAGACGTATCGTTTTTAAGAAAGAAAAGGGTGAGAAAAGAGAAAAGATAGAGAAGGAAGAACAACAACATCAGAATCTCACAGCGGAACGAATAAATTATATTAATCACATAAGTATTTACATAATATATAACATCAATCAGAGTGATACATATAGTACATCACATACTAGACAGTTATAAACACCTGTCTAGTTAATACAACACAACACAATATGATATAACTCAAACAACAAGACTCAGAGATACCAACACAGCGGAACTATATATATATATCTACAACGCTGAAGCCTCCTGCTCCATTGCTCCTCCAGAATTCGTCAAAGCTAACCTGGATCCCTTGGCTACCCGTAAAAATTTGGGTACCCGAGAGTTTATGAAAAACAAAAATAAACTCCGGGTCAGACATGGGTCTGGTATGAGTAACAGGTTAAAGTTGCTTGATTTTGAAAAATCCTTTGAAAACAAAGGTATCACGTAAGACTTCCCACACATAAACATGGAAATGTTTTTACCTTACGCTAACCAAAACATTTAATAGGAAATCCAATGATATTATAATAGGTCTAGGGTTTTCAAGTAAATAGAAAATAGCCGAAATTGCTACATTCATTAAATTGCAGCTACTAGCCACAAAAGTGGGTAATACAATCAAAACCGTTGGCACTTATTGGATTTTGGATTCCATACAATGGCAGGACTACTGGGGTACCGCCCGTCACAGTACATGGCCTAGATCAACGTACCGAGGATCACTCCCGACCCCCTGCAACACAAGGCATATTTCTTAGAATGCTCATCGTCCGCCTGACGATGTGTTGAAAGCATTCAATCCATACAAGTTCGTTCCGGGTTCGAACGAAACCGAAGGCATCATCTAATTACACTCATTTTGGAATCACCCTCAGAGTTAACGAAGATAACCCTTGCATTCTGAATCTTCATCTTCACTTCAGATTCACGACCTATCGTTAATTTGGAAACGATATGGTTTTCGGATGTTCCAAATAAGGAAAACCGATCCTGGTCTCATCGAAATCCAAAACGTGTCTTTTAAGGCCAAGTTGTCTATTTAGTTTTAACAGTTAATTCAATATTCTCAATATGCACAGATAGATAACTCACATCTCATAATAGATAATCGCATTATCATCATAAACAGATAACTAATATCACCATCCAAACAGATAATTAAATATTATCATACTTAAAACATACATCCATATCACATAGATATTATCCATCTCATATCTAAGATCACAATCACTCAATGAAATATCAATATCATCCATAAGCAATGATTTATGAATCACAAGCTATAATTAATTTAAAATGAATTAAATTAACTACTTCCAACTTTAATTAATTTAAATTAAATTAAATTAATTACTCATTCCATAAATCCTGCTCTCACAACCATTAAATTATAAATCAAATTAATTAATCATTCTCTAATTACAAGAAATAATTTAGTCTTTAATTAATTCTCAAATGAATTATTTTAAATCATTCATAGCAATTAACATTTAATTCATAGCATATTACCATTCTAAGTCATTCTTAATTACAACATTTAATTACTTCCTTATGAATTATCCTAAGTAATCATCCTTCATTAATTACACTAAGTAATTTCACATACCAAATCCTCAAATGATTTCTTAAATTAATTAAAATTAATTAACTTAATTTAAATCTTATTATCAGTTACTTATATATATACAAATTAATCATCTTTGATTTAAATATCCCTTGCTACATTCCTGTAATTTCCTTAATTAATTTACAGAAATTAATCTTGAATAAATCCGTTAATTAATTACATTTATATCGATTTATTACCATTTAATTATCTTGTTGATTTATTATTCCCAAATAAATCAATTTTTAATCCCATCACTAATTATATTAATTAATGATTCCTAATTACATTTCATTTGTTAATTATATTAAGAATACAAATCTTCAAATCACAAATATTAATCCTCTTGATTAATATATATACAGTAATTAACTGTCCTACATTAATTACTTCTCAATAACAAGCTTAATTAATCCCTTGATTAATTTCAAACAAGTAATTATACTCCAATTACTTCCATTAACAACATCTTCCAGTTAATTACCTCCAGTAATTATCCATCAATTACTTCTCTAAGTAATTTAATTCCAAAATATCAGTTAATTAATCTAAATTATTTAACTTAAATTAAATCAATTTACTCAATTAATAAGTAATTAATTTCTTAATTACTTTTCAAATAAATAATTTACATTTAAACTATTACAATAATTATTATTGAATTAATGAATCCAACTAATTTATTAAAAATCAATTACATTAATTAATTATAAAATAATCTAGTTAATGACCTTCATTAACACTTATTTAATTATTTTCTTCTAAAATAATTAACTTAGTTTAATCATTATTAATTATAAGTTTGATTAACCATTAAAATTTATTAATTTAAATAAAAATCAAATCTATGGTTCTTAATCATATATTAATTACTTAATATATTATTCAACTTTGATTAATACATTTAAATTCATAATTACTAATTTAAATAATATCAATCGTTAATTATTCATACTTAATTAACTTAAAGGTTAATGAATATAGATTCCGAGTCTTCATCACTTAAAGTAAAATGTCTTATTATTGATAAATTTTCACTCCCAATATGTTTTAAAATATTTAGTTCAATTTACTTTCTAAATAAAACCAATTTATCCTGAATAAAGTTTTAAAACTAATTTATTTTTTTTCCAAAAACCCTTTGTAAACTCACATGTTCAATTGCACTTAAAACTTACTTGAATAAATTTAAATTATAAAACTTTATTTTATTTCCAAATCTGGAATTTCAAATCTAAGTTCTGGTTTTAAATTTTGGAGTAACTTGTTCAAATATTTCCTTAACAACTTGTATTTCATTTTTGAAATTCAACTCTTTTTGAATACACCTAATCATTAAGCACTATTAAGTTAATAAAATAATTTAAATTATGGAACTTTATTATTTTCAACTCTATTTCAAAACTAACTTAAATTCACTATTAAACTTTGATTTAAAACTAGGTTAAACTTTGATTTTATATTTTAAAACAAAAATTTTAAATGCTGTTAAAACAGTTATAGGTTTAAACCTGAACATTTACAACCCGAGCACCCCCTCTGTTTACTTCGAGTAAACATATGAAGTTTCACGAGAAAAACAACCACTTGCTTCGAGTCTTCCCTCATGCGCACAAAAATGAATAAGAGGAATACAAAACCTGGAAAACACAAACCCACTTCTCCCCTCCATGCCTGTCAATGCCACGCACGCGATGCTACCACCACCGGAGGCCACCAAACTCCGGTTACCACATCGACCATCTTCCCTCTACCTCCCCTCAAAACGACGAGTCACTCGAACGCCTGCACTGCACGCGGCGATCAAAACTTCAAGCATGGTATAATTTAGGTTTAGGAACTTAATTCCTTTGCCGTCGACGCCATGGCAATCTGACACCCTATCCCCTATTTTTCCTGGCCTCAGTGCACACTCATCCACCTTCAGACAAAGCTCCGACCACCCTAGTCCTTCTGGCCATCCACAGTTGCTCAAAAACCCAAATTCAGAAAAAACCAAATTACACAATCACCCTAAAGCTTAAAATCCTGATTTGTATTTTAAAAATCCTCATTTCCAGAGAGGATTCAGGATAGATACCTGAATCAATGATTGGTGAAGTTCGAAATTTTGCCAATCTTAAGTTTGTTCTAATTTTGGGTTTCCAGAGATAATTTTTAAGTTGTTTTTATCTCAACTAAATTTTTAAACTTAGTTTGAGATGATACAAACATCTTTTGCTTGAAACTGAAGTTCAATCATAAATCAGAAAAGGAGTAAATGATTTTTGATAGCAAGATTTTGTTTACAGAGTAACAGAGAGCAAGCATATACAAACACTTCAAGTTAGATTTTGGTTCCAGATAAATTTCTCTTGTATTTTTAGTTAAATAAATTTTAAACTTAAATTTTAAAGTTAAACAAACAAGTCTTGTTTAAATTCTATATACTAACAACCATCAGATCCAAAGGAATTGGATTCTTTTGTTTAGAAGCCAAGCCTGAAACTAAAAACAGGCAGAACAAGTTTAACCACATCAATCCATCTATCCATCCATATATACACATGCATTCTCAAATATATATACACATACTTTAAACTTCATCTCAGATAAACTAACATACAACCATAAATGAATATACTTAGGTATTTTAGAAAAGAAGTTACTCACCTGCATTTGTGAAAGAACAGAGGCATTTTTTTTTGTTGAAGCAGGCTTTGATTTGTTTGCTGAAACATTTCTTAAACCCTCTTGAATCCTCTGATTAGTTGGGTAGCCTTGTTAATGTTGAGTGGTTTACTCCAGTTTTTAAGTGAAGTTTATTTTATATTTTTGCTCAGCTCGAACTAAACAAGGTGAAGCTGATTTATAATCAAGTTTTCAGGGCATATGCAGACAGGGAATATTATTATGTCTCATACACTTGTGACCATACTTGTACAATATGGCATACATATCTTCTTTGTACATATTTTTAGAACAGAGATATTTTATAATAGAGGCTGATATGAAATACAATTGTGTGCTAGAAAGATTCACATTAATTACTTTTGTTTGTTTGCTTAAGAATGCATAACAATGTCTTCCCTAACAAGCCTTCACACGCATATATTTTTATACCTTTATTTTGTTTTATTTCAGCCTGCACACTTTTGATTTGTTCCTAGATTTTGTTTGTACAATCACATAATGGCCTTGATGCTTTAAACATATATATATATATATATATATATATATATGTTGCAATTCATTCTTACGATAGTTTACAAATTTGAAAATTTATTTGTTTCTAGATTAATTGTTGACTTGTTATTATATTTTGAAATGTTTGTGAATGTTATTATTTTTGTTGTGTTGTTTGAAAACTAAATGAACTTGATAGTTGTTATGTTATTATAATGTAACCAATGTACTTACTTTACATTTTTTTTCCAATTTACCTTGTAGTCTTGTATTTTTATTTATTGACATTATTTAAAAGTAACTCATTTATCAATTTGAAATGGTAAATAAATTAAATTATCTTTTTATTATAAACTACATATTTTATAATATATATTAGAGTATCGTTTGACAAAATTATATTAAAACTCATATATATTTTTAAATCCATATTTTAATCAAACTATACTAAATAGAAAAGAAAACAAATCTTTTTATTAATAAATTCAAATTTTAACTTAAGCTAAAATAAGTTTCAAACTATTTAAGCATTATCTTGGGTATTTAAAACCCTATATTTATTTATTTAATTAACTTTGAAAAGTTTATATTAAATAAATCATAATTTCCAGTTCACTAAAATATATATTAGCATTTGAAACATAACTTATTAGTTAAACTTTAAAACAAATCTCATCTATTTACAATGTATACAAATATATACATATATAGATAGAAAACAAACAATTAATTTTAACAGATATCATTTACCAATTAAATATTTATTAAAAGAAAAGTATCAATTCAGATCGTATAAACAAAAATATATCAAATCAATTTAATATTTAATGCAGATTATTAAATTGATATTGCTAGAAAATTCCGGGTTGTCACATTCCTCCCCCCTTAAAAGAATTTCGTACCCGAAATTTAAAAGCAAAGGTAATTTAATAACATATTAAGATTTTAATTAATTTTAAATCATAAGCATATATCAATCACATGCTAACAATCATCACAACCAATTAACTCAATCAACAAAGCTAACTACCCAGACAAAATTCTGGATAGAGCTCCCTAGAGTTTCCCAGTATAATACCGGAATACTCGACCTATAGAATTTAAAAAGTCTATACTACTAATCTATAGAACTCCTTTGAATCATAGAAAATACATCCAGGATCAAATCTCCGACTCCGAAATCCAAATTCCTTCGTCTCTTATCCACCAAATACTTCTGACAATCCAAAGCTGCCTTCAACCTACTGATCAGCTCAACCTTTGCTGATAACTCCTAAAACAATCTGAATCCAAAAACAATCCAATAGAATGATCTTCTCAAAACCAACCAAAACCAAGAACACAACCTTTACAACCCTCAGTAGAAAACAACTTCTCTTTTTCAGGAAAGAAAAACAGATGCACTCCCAACTGCTTCCACTGCACAACTCTGATCTGGGGCAGATGAAAATGCTGATGATACACATAAGCACAAACTGGACATCACATTACAAAAATATGATTCAACGGATCCAAAATAACTCAGAAATTCCTCCAAAATCTGAGCTGCTTTACCACTCCCTCTCTCTAGAAACCATTATATTACTAAGCTGAACCATCGGTACTACTTTTGAAATCCAGTCGATACCGAACTCGACTCCTCAGATGCTAAGGCAAACCACCGACCTCTTCAAAGATATCCAGAAGAATTTCTGCCATCCTAGAAGTACTTAACTATCGCAAGTCTCTTTTGCGATCAATCCAGGCTAATATCCAAAGAAAACTGTTCTCTCCTTACCAATATGAATAGCTTAAGCTTATCTAGTCAATCCATTGAAGAAATGGATCCACAAAACTGCCTCTGGACTTCACCTCTAAAGAACTGCTGACAAATGACCTCCTCGCGTGCCGGCAGAACAATCTGAGCTGCAACACTGCTACTGATGCCAAAAATTTCTTTATCCAAAACTCTTTGAAAACTCAGGCCTCAAAGCCAAACACAACATTCAGCTGAACTAAACCTCAAAACTAATGCAGACACACTTCCTTATCCAAAGATCTTTGAGAACTTCTTTGGAAATAATCCATCGCTACTGCATCTCAACACAATTACTACTTCTTGAGTTACCAAGATAATATTTCTAGTTTCTGCTCAACTGACAAAAATCCAACTTCTACTCATCCATACTTGTACTACCAAAAATGGACTCCAAATCTTAACAGGTTCCCTCTAGAGATTTTGTGAAATCCTTACACCATGAATTTACTCGAGACGGTATTAGGTCTATAGTCCCGTCAGATATACTTCTAACCACAGGTAGTCGTGTTACACACACCACTACCCTATCTACCCTTATACTTATATTGGAAAACCTGTAGGCAATCCAACAAATAGATGATATATATATATATATCATAATTACAAATACGCTCTCTCAGGAAAGAAATCACTCAAGAGCTTAGGTATTCACTCAACCTAGCGCTCTGATACCACTGTAATGACCCGACTTCCTACGCCCAGGAAGACGTATCGTTTTTAAGAAAGAAAAGGGTGAGAAAAGAGAAAAGATAGAGAAGGAAGAACAACAACATCAGAATCTCACAACGGAACGAATAAATTATATTAATCACATAAGTATTTACATAATATATAACATCAATCAGAGTGATACATATAGTACATCACATACTAGACAGTTATAAACACCTGTCTAGTTAATACAACACAACACAATATGATACAACTCAAACAATAAGACTCAGAGATACCAACACAGCGGAACTATATATATATATATCTACAACGCTGAAGCCTCCTGCTCCATTGCTCCTCCAGAATTCGTCAAAGCTAACCTGGATCCCTTGGCTACCCGTAAAAATTTGGGTACCCGAGAGTTAATGAAAAACAAAAATAAACTCCGGGTCAGACATGGGTCTGGTATGAGTAACAGGTTAAAGTTGCTTGGTTTTGAAAAATCCTTTGAAAACAAAGGTATCACGTAAGACTTCCCACACATAAACATGGAAAAGTTTTTGCCTTACGCTAACCAAAACATTTGATAGGAAATCCAATGATATTATAATAGGTCTAGGGTTTTCAAGTAAATAGAAAATAGCCGAAATTGTTACATTCATTAAATTACAGCTACTAGCCACAAAAGTGGGTAATACAATCAAAACCGTTGGCACTTATTGGATTTTGGATTCCATACAATGGCAGGACTACTGGGGTACCGCCCGTTGCAGTACGTGGCCTAGATCAACGTACCGAGGATCACTCCCGACCCCCTGCAACACAAGGCCGGAACCATTCCTTACTGAATAGTCCCGAAAGAGATAAACCCCGCAGCTGGATGCAGACCAAGTGCCCACACAGCCGAATAAAAAGGGACATCTAGACAGGGGAATATCCTTGTCCTACTTGGGCATGACCCACCTAACCTTGCCGCACCTCCCCTTGTTTTAGCCATTCCCAGTTGATGAGGCTTGAGTTTACGATTACCTTTATAGAACATATTTCTTAGAATGCTCATCGTCCGCCTGACATGTGTTGAAAGCATTCAATCCATACAAGTTCGTTCCGGGTTCGAACGAAACCGAAGGCATCATCTCGTTACACTCGTTTTGGAATCACCCTCAGAGTTAACGACGATAACCCTTGCATTCTGAATCTTCATCTTCACTTCAGATTCATGACCTATCGTTAATTTGGAAATGATGTGGTTTTCGGATGTTCCAAATAAGGAAAACCGATCCCGGTCTCATCGAAATCCAAAACGTGTCTTTTAAGGCCAAGTTGTCTATTTAGTCTTAACAGTTAATTCAATATTCTCAATATGCACAGATAGATAATTCACATCTCATAATAGATAATCACATTATCATCATAAACAGATAACTAATATCACCATCCAAACAGATAATTAAATATTATCATACTTAAAACATACATCCATATCACATAGATATTATCCATCTCATATCTGAGATCACAATCAATCAATGAAATATCAATATCATCCATAAGCAATGATTTATGAATCACAAGCTATAATTAATTTAAAATGAATTAAATTAACTGCTTCCAACTTTAATTAATTTAAAATAAATTAAATTAATTACTCATTCCATAAATCCTGCTCTCACAACCATTAAATTATAAATCAAATTAATTAATCATTCTCTAATTATAATAAATAATTTAGTCTTTAATTAATTCTCAAATGAATTATTTTAAATTATTCATAGCAACTAACATTTAATTCATAGATATTACCATTCTAAGTCATTCTTAATTACAACATTTAGTTACTTCCTTATGAATTATCCTAAGTAATCATCCTTCATTAATTACACTAAGTAATTGCACATACCAAATCCTCAAATGATTTCTTAAATTAATTAAAATTAATTAACTTAATTTAAATCTTATTATCAATTACTTATATATATACAAATTAATCATCTTTGATTTAAATATCCCTTGCTACATTCCAGTAATTTCCTTAATTAATTTACATAAATTAATCTTGAATAAATCCATTAATTAATTACATTTATATCGATTTATTACCATTTAATTATCTTGTTGATTTATTATTCCCAAATAAATCAATTTTTAATCCCATCATTAATTATATTAATTAATGATTCCTAATTATATTTCATTTGTTAATTATATTAAAAATACAAATCTTCAAATCACAAATATTAATCCTCTTGATTAATATATATACAGTAATTAAGTGTCCTACATTAATTACTTCTCAATAACAAGCTTAATTAATCCCTTGATTAATTTCAAACAAGTAATTATACTCCAATTACTTCCATTAACAACATCTTCTAGTTAATTACCTCCAGTAATTATCCATCAATTACTTCTCTAAGTAATTTAATTCCAAAATATCAGTTAATTAATCTAAATTAATTAACTTAAACTAAATCAATTTACTCAATTAATAAGTAATTAATTTCTTAATTACTTTTCAAATAAATAATTCACATTTAAACTATTACAATGATTATTATTGAATTAATGAATCCAATTAATTTATTAAAAATCAATTACATTAATTAATTATAAAATAATCTAGTTTATGACCTTCATTAACACTTATTTAATTATTTTCTTCTAAAATAATTAACTTAGTTTAATCATTATTAATTATAAGTTTGATTAACCATTAAAAAAATTTAGTTTAAATAAAAATCTAATCTATGGTTCTTAATCATATATTAATTACTTAATATATTATTCAACTTTGATTAATACATTTAAATTCATAATTACTAATTTAAATAATATCAATCGTTAATTATTCATACTTAATTAACTTAAAGGTTAATGAATATAGATTCTGAGTCTTCATCACTTAAAGTAAACTGTCTTATTATTGATAAATTTTCACTCCCAATATGTTTTAAAACATTTAGTTCAATTTACTTTCTAAATAAAACCAATTTATCCTGAATAAAGTTTTAAAACTGATTTTTTTTTCTTTCCAAAAACACTTTGTAAACTCTCATGTTCAATTGCACTTAAAACTTATTTGAATAAATTTAAATTATAAAACTTTATTTTATTTCCAAATCTAGAATTTCAAATCTAAGTTCTGGTTTTAAATTTTGGAGTAACTTGTTTAAATCTTTCCTCAACAATTCGTATTTCATTTTTGAAATTCAACTCTTTTTGAATACACCTAATCATTAAGCACTGTTAAGTTAATAAAATAATTTAAATTATGGAACTTTATTATTTTCAACTCTATTACAAAACTAATTTAAATTCACTATTAAACTTTGATTTAAAACTAGGTTAAACTTTGATTTTAAATTTCAAAAACAAAATTTTTAAAAGCTGTTAAAACTGTTACAGGTTTAAACCTGAACATTTACAACCCAAGCACCCCCTCTGTTTACTTCGAGTAAACATATGAAGTTTCCCGAGAAAAACAACCACTTGCTTCGAGTCTTCCATCATGTGCGCAAAAATGAATAAGAGGAATACAAAACCTGGAAAACACAAACCCACTTCTCCCCTCCATGCCTGTCAACGCCACGCACGCGATGCTCCCACCAACGGAGGCCACCAAACTCCGGTTACCACATCGACCATCTTTCGCCTACCTCCTGTCACGACCCGACTTTCCACTCCCAGAAAATCGCGTCATGAATTAAGAAAGAAAGGGATAGAAGAAGAAAAGAAAGAAGAGAAGAAGAAACAACATTAGAATCTAACACAGCGGAACGAATAAATTATATTAATAACATAAATATTACATAGTATCATTTACATCAGAGATACACAGCACAATCAACTCATACTAGACAGTTATAGATACCTGTCTAGTTATACAACTCAATACAATCCAGAGACAATACAAAATGCACAGCGGAATTCTCAATAGCTATACGTAGAAGCCTCCTGCTCCATTGCTCCCCCACAAATCGTCAAAGCTAATCCAGAATTCTAACCTGAATCCCTTGACTACTCATAAAAATTTGAGTACCCAAGAGTTTATGAAAAACAAAAATAAACTCCGGGTCAGACATGGGTCTGGTGTGAGTAACAGGTTAAAGTTGCTTAACTTTTAAAACCTTTTGAAAAGAAAGGTATCACGTAAGACTTCCCACACATAAACATGGAAAAGTTTTTACCTTACGCTAACCAAAACATTTGATAGGAAATCCGATGATATTATAATAGTGTCTAGGGTTTTCAAATAAATAAGAAATAGCCGAAATTGTTACATGATTAAATTCCAGCTACTAGCCACAAAAGTGGGTAATACAATCAAAACCGTTGGCACTTATTGGATTATGGATTCCATACAATGGCAGGGCTACTGGGGTACCGCCCGTCACAGTACGTGGCCTAGATCAACGTACCGAGGATTACTCCCTTCATCCCCTGCAACACAAAGCCGGACCCGTTCCTTACTGAACAGTTCCAAACAAGACAACCCCGTGGTTGTAGCTAGCAACCACCCACACAGCCGAATATAAAGGGACTTCTAGACAGGGATCAATCTTGCTCTCCAGTGGGCGCGACCCACGAAGCTTTGCTGCACCTCCCCTGTTTTAGCCATTCCCGGTTGATGAGGCTTGAGGCTACGATTACCTTTATAGGACATATCACTTAGAATGCTCATCGTCCACCTGACGATGTACTGAAAGCATTCAATCCATACAAGTTCGTTCCGGGTTCGAACGAAACCGAAGGCATTATCTCGTTACACTCGTATTGGAATCACCCTCAGAGTTAACGACAATAACCCTTGCACTCTAAACCACCATCTCGAACCTATAAGTACTATTCCGTCAAACTCATTACGGAATCACCCATAGAGTTATACTGACTCATAGTTCTTACACTTCGAGTCTTCACAAAGCTCCACTTTGATACACGACCTATCGTTATTTGGAATCGATGTGGTTTTCGGATATCCAAATATGGAAACCCGATCCCGGTCTCATCGAAAACCAAAGCGTGTCTTTTAAGGTCCAAGTTGTTTTAAAGGTTTAAAACAATTCAATTACAGTATCTATTTACACACAGATAGATAACTTAAATCATAACTGATAATCAACATTATCATATAACAGGTAATTCACATCATCAATATCAAATAGATATTCCATATATCAACATCACAATAGATAACCTATGTTATCATCATAATACCATCAAACATCCATACCACACAATATCATACATCTCACTATTGAGATCACAAAGCATCTAAGTCCATCCATGACATCCATTCATACATAAGCAAGGATCCACTCATCACAATATAATTAATTTAAAATGAATTAAATTAATTGTCTCTATCTCAAATTAATTTAAAATGAATTAAATTAATTCCTTCATCTTTAATTAATTTAAAATAAATTAAATTAATTACTTCACAATAAAAATCTTGCTTACTCAATCATTTAATTGATTACAATCAATTAATCAATCATAAATTACTTTAATTAATCACTCTTGATTAATTACCCTTAATTACATTCATGTAATTAATTTCACAAATTAATTATTCACAACCAAACAGTAATTAACTCTTAATTACTCAATTAATTAATTAATTAATTAATCATAATTAATTATCCTAATCCTTAATTAATTACATTAATTAATTACCTTAATCACATATTATTGATTAATAAATCATATTTAATCAACTTTAATTACATCATTAATTAAAATAATTAATTATCTTAATTACTTCTTAAATTAATTACTCTAAGTAATTAACAAACTTAATTACTATATTAACCCAAATTAATTATCCCTAAATTAATTTCTTAATTAATTATTTGATTAATTACTAAATAATTAATCCAAATTACTCATACTTAAACATCTCCACTTAATTACAATCATGTAATTATTAAACAATTACTTAACTGAGTAATTTCCGAACCATTAATTACATAAAGTAATTATTTATAAAGCCCAAATGTTCAAAATTAATTAAACTTAATTAATTAAATTAAACAATCTCATTCAATTAAATTAATTACATTAAGTAATCAATTTCTTAATTACTTTATCAAGTAATTACCCAAACCATTTACAATTGATTATTATTAAATTAATTAATCTAATTAATTATAAAAATTAACTACATTAATTAATTGTTAAATAATCATGGTTAATGGCCTTCATTAACCATCCTCAAATTATTTTATAAGGTAATTAACTTAAATTAATTACTATTTAAACTATCTTTATTCATTTATAAATTAAAGTTAATTATAAGATTAATTAACCTTAATTAAAAACTTAATTACATAATTATCATTCATTTATCATTAATTAATAACTTAATTAATGATCTTAATTCCAAATTGATTAATCCTTAATCAATTATTAATTCCAAATTTAATTAATTAATTAAATTAATTAATTAATCTTAATTACCTGTTAATAAATTTTAAAACATAATTCTTAATCAAATTTTCCAAAATAAAACATAACTTAATTATGTTCAAAACAATTTGATTCAAACAAAGTACTTTTGAAATTACCTTTAAATTTCAATTCAAATTCAAGTTTAAAATAGAATAATTTTAAACTTATCAAAGTTTTAAATAAATTTAAAACTTTTCTAAATTGCCAATCAAACAAATACTATATGAAAATTTTAAAGTTAAATCTATTTCAAAAACTTTAATAACTTAAATTTTCACTTTCATTTAAAACTTCAATTTAAACCTACTTTAAAATTTAAACCTGAAATTCAAATTTAACTTTTAAATTCCAGATTTAAATTATCCTTAAATTTATTCATATATTTTAAAAAAAAAACATTATTATTAAAAAGTTTCAACTTTTTATCCAAAATAAAATAGTTGATTAAGTTAAATCTTGAAACTTCAATTTTAATTTAAAAACTGGGACTTACATTTGAATCTGAAATTCAAACTTGCATTTGAATTTACTCTTAAATTTTAATCAAAACCCAAAACTGCAGATTAAAATAGTTCAACCCAGATTTAAAAAAAAAAAAAAAAAAAAAAAACAGGAAACAGTTTTAAAACCCTGGAATTGAATTCAATTCAAAAATTCAAACTTGAATTTGAATCTAAAATACAAACTTGAATTTGATTTAAACTTAAACTTTCTTAAAGCCTAAAAACTACAGAGTTTACAATTTTTAAAACCCAGATTTACAACAAAACAGTTTTTTACCTTAAACCTGGAAAACTGCAGAGTTCAACCCGAGACCCCCTAATTTTACTTCGGGTTTTATATCTCCCTACTCCGAGTCACTTACCCACCTGCTTCGAGTAAATCTCCCTTTTTTTCCACAGCCTCCCTGCAACACCCAAATTCAACCTGAAAACATATTACAGGTTTCTGTTCTACCTGTCAATGGCCATCTTTTGCCATTCCGACCATCTGGCAATCCACCCCTCCGGCCATGAACTCCCTCACACATCAACTACCAACACACCAAAAATCAAAACACTCGATCCACTCTTCACCTCCTCACTGTCCAATACTTTTATCCTTATTCAAAACTCAGTGTTCAAACCAAAAATTTTCCCCCAGCAACCAATCAAGCAATTCATTATTCTCATTACAGTTTTCTAGGGATCCAAGATCTTTTCTTAATAACTCAGAAGAGTTTGAGTTCCCACAAATACCAGATTGCAAAAATCTGCTAAAAATCAAATTTTCTATTCAAAAACAAACTGTAAATAGAACATACACCAAAAAAAATACTAATACTAAATTTAAAAATCAGTTTCCAGTAACTGTTTTTGGTTTATGAAACTGGTTTTTAATATTAATATGACTGGGTTTAATCAAGATCAACATAAATGGTATTACTTATTTTTTTACAGAGATTCACTCTATAGTTTTACTTCTTCTAATATTTTTTTTTTTTAAACCTGAACTTAAAAAATTAGACAACAATACTTTATAAATTTGCATTCTAATCTATGATAAACAACTTTCTTTTAATTATTCTAGAACCCAATTACTATCTTAAGTCTGATCAATTGTAGAATTTTTTTTTTTAAAAAAAAAGGATGTGAATCTGGAAACACATCACAGCAAAACCAACATGCATAAATAATCATAATTGCAACAGACATTTCATAGGCACACAAACATATTTATCTCAATTTTTAACAAGCAACCTATTTATAGTTTAAAATATAAATGTTACTCACCATTTCATTTATGCAGACCACTGTGAGTTTTGCAGAAAACAACATGCAGGCTTCCTCTGTTGATCATTTGATGATATGCTCATGCTCACAGCCTAATTACTTGCATGTAGGAAGAATGCAGTTGCTAAATTTTCCCAAACACAAGCATGCAGGTGATTAGATGAACTTGTATATGCTTGAACTTGAAGCTTTGAAAAACAGATATGCCCTCAAAACTGAAATGCTTTGAAAAGTTTTGAGATGCTTTGAAAACTAGGGCCTCTGGGATTTGGAATTGCTATGAACACTCTGATTAACTTGCATGCATTTAGAAATTGAGGCAGATATGAGGATTGAAAACTTGCATGCACTATTGAAAACATGCTACAGATTTTTTTGATAAAGAGGAAGTGGAATATGCAGGTTTGGAAATGCAGATTTGCCCCTTCTGGTTTGTACAGGGATTTGAATATGCAGGATTCATTTATTTGAGGAAATGCAAACTTATTTGAGATGAGGGTGGATTCTTTTAAGAAATGCAGAAATGCAGATTTGTTTGGTTCAGGAAAAATGCAAATGGAATGAAGATGAGTTCATGATTCTCCTTTGATTCAGAAAAATGCAGTGTGAAAATGAAGATGCAAGCTATACAAATGTATTTTCAGATTTTATGGAAATAAAAGAAAATAAAAACAAAATTAACACTTGTCATAAATGAGACACTTGTCTATATGAATACATATGATTTAACACATGTTAACCTTATAAGTAGCTAATACTAATTACAAATTAATGTATGTATTTAGCTTAAATTAAGTTGTTGATTTATATTTAAACATGTGTATAAATTTGCAAATGAAAATAAAAACAATCTATGTTAATAAATGAAACTTATACATATTATAGATTAAAAACAATTTAGATTTATACTTTTAAATTTAAATTCAACTAAATTAAAAATCAAATATTTTCAAATCAAGTTATACATATAAATTCAAATTTGAAATAAACATTACAAATCTTATTCAAACTTATTTAAAAAGTCAATCCAATATCAATATTATTTTACAAAAAATTATATTTTTAACAATAAAATACCCATTTTATTAAACCATAAAACATTTTATTGAATTTATTCTAAATTTAAAACAATACCAATTTATTTAAAATATAAACCAAATATTTATATTGTAAACAGAAATCAATTTATATCATTTAAAAGATAAAATAACCAATTTAAATATTTATTGAAGAAGATTATTACATTTATCTGAATAATTATCATCAGATTATCAATATCAATTTAATTTTTAACACAGATTATTAAATTGATATTGTCAAAAATTCCGGGATGTTACAATCCTTCCCCCTTAAAAGAATTTCGTCCTCGAAATTTAAAACAAAGGTAATTTAATAATCTTATTAAATTTTATTTTAAACACAAGCATATATCAAACATATGCTAACAACCAATTCAACCAATCAAACAAATCTAATTATCCAGACAAATTCTGGATAAAATTTTGTCGAGTTTCCCCAGTGTGTGTATATATCCACTGGGACACTCGCTCTAGAAAATCCAAACAAACAATACTACGAAGCTACAAAGATCCTATACAACTATATCTAAACACTAGACAAGATATCAGACTACAAACGAGTCTGACTCAACAACCAAAACTCCAGAACTGCTGGTTCCTCAACCAAAGATAGATCATACACGTACTCCCACAGAGATACGTGAAACCCATCGAACCCCAGTTGTCCAAACTGGCAACTCAATCCTGAAGATCAATCACTTATCTCCAAAATCACAGAAAAGATCCAAAATCACTTCAGAGCTAACTTCTCAGACTCACCCAAACTTATAGCTCACTTTTGATCGGAGAAAACTTATCCAAAATTAAATCTCCGTCTTCAGAGTCCAAATCTCTCCGACTCTTATCCATAAATCTCCTCAGATGATCCTGGGCTACCTACAGCCTACTGATCATCTAAACCTTCGCTGATGCTTCCAGAAACAAACCAGACCAATCAACTCAACAAAATGATCTCCTCAAGATCAACCAAAATCAAGAACTCAAACTCAACTTCTCAACATCAGAAAACAACAACTCACTTCTGCCCAGAAAAGGAAAAAGCAGGTACACTTCCAAACTGCTTCCGCTGCTCAACTCTGATCTGAAGAAGAGAATGCTGAAGAAGAACACAAGCACAAACTGGACAACACACCCCAGAGATATGGTTCAACAAGTCCATAAGAATCATTCAGGAGTTCCTCCAAAACTCCGAGTTGCTACACCAACTCAACTCTTGGAATCATTCTACTATAAAGCTGAACCTCCAATACCACTCCTGGAATTCCAATCGATAAGGAAACTCAATCTCCAGATGCAAACAGAACTCTGACTTCCTGAAGACATCCAGAAAAACTCAGATAACCCAAGAGAACTCTCAAACAATCGCAAGTCACTTTTGCGATCTATCCAAACCAAATCCAAAGAAAACTGTTCTTTCTTAACCAAATAGAACAGCTCAAACTTAACTAGCCAACCCATCAAAGAAACGGGTCCACTAAACTGCTTCTGAACTCCACTTCAGAAAAACTGCTAAACCAAAAGATCTCTTGCCAACACTGAGAACATTTCAAACTGCACTGCTGCCACAGATGCCAAAGAATTCCAAAACGAAGCTCTCCGAGAAACTCGGACTTCAAAACAAACAAAAACTCAAGCTGACCACAGCCACAACACTGAAGCAGACTTGCTTCCTTAACTTGTTCCAAAGAAAACATCTTCGGGAACATCCATAGTCACTGCATCTCATCACGCAGCTACTATTCCCTAAGGTATTCAAAATACCATCACTCACTTCTGCCAACCAACAGATCCAAACACTACTCATCCAATCTCAAAAATGAACTCCGAACCTTAACAGGTTTCCTTCAGAGATCAATGAAGTTCTACATCACTACAGAATTCACTCGAGACGGTATTAGGTCTACAGTCTCAACAGATACACCTCCAACCTCAAAACATTCAAACTCCAACCAATGGTAGTCGTGTTACACACACTACTACCCCATCTACCTTTATAACTCAAATTGGAAAACCTGAACAGGTAACCCAACAGATAGGTAGAAATAAATATATATATGATATATAAAAATTACAAATACGCTCTCTCAAAAAAGACACTACTACAGAACCTAGGTATTCACTCAACCTAATGCTCCCTAAAGAAAGATACACTTCAGAGCCTAGGTATTCACTCAACCTAATGCTCCCTAAAGAAAGATACACTTCAGAGCCTAGGTATTCACTCAACCTAATGCTCTGATACCACAATGTCACGACCCGACTTTCCACTCCCAGAAAATCGCGTCATGAATTAAGAAAGAAAGGGATAGAAGAAGAAAAGAAAGAAGAGAAGAAGAAACAACATTAGAATCTAACACAGCGGAACGAATAAATTATATTAATAACATAAATATTACATAGTATCATTTACATCAGAGATACACAGCACAATCAACTCATACTAGACAGTTATAGATACCTGTCCAGTTATACAACTCAATACAATCCAGAGACAATACAAAATGCACAGCGGAATTCTCAATAGCTATACGTAGAAGCCTCCTGCTCCATTGCTCCCCCACAAATCGTCAAAGCTAATCCAGAATTCTAACCTGAATCCCTTGACTACTCATAAAAATTTGAGTACCCAAGAGTTTATGAAAAACAAAAATAAACTCCGGGTCAGACATGGGTCTGGTGTGAGTAACAGGTTAAAGTTGCTTAACTTTTAAAACCTTTTGAAAAGAAAGGTATCACGTAAGACTTCCCACACATAAACATGGAAAAGTTTTTACCTTACGCTAACCAAAACATTTGATAGGAAATCCGATGATATTATAATAGTGTCTAGGGTTTTCAAATAAATAAGAAATAGCCGAAATTGTTACATGATTAAATTCCAGCTACTAGCCACAAAAGTGGGTAATACAATCAAAACCGTTGGCACTTATTGGATTATGGATTCCATACAATGGCAGGGCTACTGGGGTACCGCCCGTCACAGTACGTGGCCTAGATCAACGTACCGAGGATTACTCCCTTCATCCCCTGCAACACAAAGCCGGACCCGTTCCTTACTGAACAGTTCCAAACAAGACAACCCCGTGGTTGTAGCTAGCAACCACCCACACAGCCGAATATAAAGGGACTTCTAGACAGGGATCAATCTTGCTCTCCAGTGGGCGCGACCCACGAAGCTTTGCTGCACCTCCCCTGTTTTAGCCATTCCCGGTTGATGAGGCTTGAGGCTACGATTACCTTTATAGGACATATCACTTAGAATGCTCATCGTCCACCTGACGATGTACTGAAAGCATTCAATCCATACAAGTTCGTTCCGGGTTCGAACGAAACCGAAGGCATTATCTCGTTACACTCGTATTGGAATCACCCTCAGAGTTAACGACAATAACCCTTGCACTCTAAACCACCATCTCGAACCTATAAGTACTATTCCGTCAAACTCATTACGGAATCACCCACAGAGTTATACTGACTCATAGTTCTTACACTTCGAGTCTTCACAAAGCTCCACTTTGATACACGACCTATCGTTATTTGGAATCGATGTGGTTTTCGGATATCCAAATATGGAAACCTGATCCCGGTCTCATCGAAAACCAAAGCGTGTCTTTTAAGGTCCAAGTTGTTTTAAAGGTTTAAAACAATTCAATTACAGTATCTATTTACACACAGATAGATAACTTAAATCATAACTGATAATCAACATTATCATATAACAGGTAATTCACATCATCAATATCAAATAGATATTCCATATATCAACATCACAATAGATAACCTATGTTATCATCATAATACCATCAAACATCCATACCACACAATATCATACATCTCACTATTGAGATCACAAAGCATCTAAGTCCATCCATGACATCCATTCATACATAAGCAAGGATCCACTCATCACAATATAATTAATTTAAAATGAATTAAATTAATTGTCTCTATCTCAAATTAATTTAAAATGAATTAAATTAATTCCTTCATCTTTAATTAATTTAAAATAAATTAAATTAATTACTTCACAATAAAAATCTTGTTACTCAATCATTTAATTGATTACAATCAATTAATCAATCATAAATTACTTTAATTAATCACTCTTGATTAATTACCCTTAATTACATTCATGTAATTAATTTCACAAATTAATTATTCACAACCAAACAGTAATTAACTCTTAATTACTCAATTAATTAATTAATTAATTAATCATAATTAATTATCCTAATCCTTAATTAATTACATTAATTAATTACCTTAATCACATATTATTGATTAATAAATCATATTTAATCAACTTTAATTACATCATTAATTAAAATAATTAATTATCTTAATTACTTCTTAAATTAATTACTCTAAGTAATTAACAAACTTAATTACTATATTAACCCAAATTAATTATCCCTAAATTAATTTCTTAATTAATTATTTGATTAATTACTAAATAATTAATCCAAATTACTCATACTTAAACATCTCCACTTAATTACAATCATGTAATTATTAAACAATTACTTAACTGAGTAATTTCCGAACCATTAATTACATAAAGTAATTATTTATAAAGCCCAAATGTTCAAAATTAATTAAACTTAATTAATTAAATTAAACAATCTCATTCAATTAAATTAATTACATTAAGTAATCAATTTCTTAATTACTTTATCAAGTAATTACCCAAACCATTTACAATTGATTATTATTAAATTAATTAATCTAATTAATTATAAAAATTAACTACATTAATTAATTGTTAAATAATCATGGTTAATGACCTTCATTAACCATCCTCAAATTATTTTATAAGGTAATTAACTTAAATTAATTACTATTTAAACTATCTTTATTCATTTATAAATTAAAGTTAATTATAAGATTAATTAACCTTAATTAAAAACTTAATTACATAATTATCATTCATTTATCATTAATTAATAACTTAATTAATGATCTTAATTCCAAATTGATTAATCCTTAATCAATTATTAATTCCAAATTTAATTAATTAATTAAATTAATTAATTAATCTTAATTACCTGTTAATAAATTTTAAAACATAATTCTTAATCAAATTTTCCAAAATAAAACATAACTTAATTATGTTTAAAACAATTTGATTCAAACAAAGTACTTTTGAAATTACCTTTAAATTTCAATTCAAATTCAAGTTTAAAATAGAATAATTTTAAACTTATCAAAGTTTTAAATAAATTTAAAACTTTTCTAAATTGCCAATCAAACAAATACTATATGAAAATTTTAAAGTTAAATCTATTTCAAAACCTTTAATAACTTAAATTTTCACTTTCATTTAAAACTTCAATTTAAACCTACTTTAAAATTTAAACCTGAAATTCAAATTTAACTTTTAAATTCCAGATTTAAATTATCCTTAAATTTATTCATATATTTTAAAAAAAAAACATTATTATTAAAAAGTTTCAACTTTTTATCCAAAATAAAATAGTTGATTAAGTTAAATCTTGAAACTTCAATTTTAATTTAAAAACTGGGACTTACATTTGAATCTGAAATTCAAACTTGCATTTGAATTTACTCTTAAATTTTAATCAAAACCCAAAACTGCAGATTAAAATAGTTCAACCCAGATTTAAAAAAAAAAAAAAAAAAAAAAAACAGGAAACAGTTTTAAAACCCTGGAATTGAATTCAATTCAAAAATTCAAACTTGAATTTGAATCTAAAATACAAACTTGAATTTGATTTAAACTTAAACTTTCTTAAAGCCTAAAAACTACAGAGTTTACAATTTTTAAAACCCAGATTTACAACAAAACAGTTTTTTACCTTAAACCTGGAAAACTGCAGAGTTCAACCCGAGACCCCCTAATTTTACTTCGGGTTTTATATCTCCCTACTCCGAGTCACTTACCCACCTGCTTCGAGTAAATCTCCCTTTTTTTCCACAGCCTCCCTGCAACACCCAAATTCAACCTGAAAACATATTACAGGTTTCTGTTCTACCTGTCAATGGCCATCTTTTGCCATTCCGACCATCTGGCAATCCACCCCTCCGGCCATGAACTCCCTCACACATCAACTACCAACACACCAAAAATCAAAACACTCGATCCACTCTTCACCTCCTCACTGTCCAATACTTTTATCCTTATTCAAAACTCAGTGTTCAAACCAAAAATTTTCCCCCAGCAACCAATCAAGCAATTCATTATTCTCATTACAGTTTTCTAGGGATCCAAGATCTTTTCTTAATAACTCAGAAGAGTTTGAGTTCCCACAAATACCAGATTGCAAAAATCTGCTAAAAATCAAATTTTCTATTCAAAAACAAACTGTAAATAGAACATACACCAAAAAAAATACTAATACTAAATTTAAAAATCAGTTTCCAGTAACTGTTTTTGGTTTATGAAACTGGTTTTTAATATTAATATGACTGGGTTTAATCAAGATCAACATAAATGGTATTACTTATTTTTTTACAGAGATTCACTCTATAGTTTTACTTCTTCTAATATATTTTTTTTTAAACCTGAACTTAAAAAATTAGACAACAATACTTTATAAATTTGCATTCTAATCTATGATAAACAACTTTCTTTTAATTATTCTAGAACCCAATTACTATCTTAAGTCTGATCAATTGTAGAATTTTTTTTTTTAAAAAAAAAGGATGTGAATCTGGAAACACATCACAGCAAAACCAACATGCATAAATAATCATAATTGCAACAGACATTTCATAGGCACACAAACATATTTATCTCAATTTTTAACAAGCAACCTATTTATAGTTTAAAATATAAATGTTACTCACCATTTCATTTATGCAGACCACTGTGAGTTTTGCAGAAAACAACATGCAGGCTTCCTCTGTTGATCATTTGATGATATGCTCATGCTCACAGCCTAATTACTTGCATGTAGGAAGAATGCAGTTGCTAAATTTTCCCAAACACAAGCATGCAGGTGATTAGATGAACTTGTATATGCTTGAACTTGAAGCTTTGAAAAACAGATATGCCCTCAAAACTGAAATGCTTTGAAAAGTTTTGAGATGCTTTGAAAACTAGGGCCTCTGGGATTTGGAATTGCTATGAACACTCTGATTAACTTGCATGCATTTAGAAATTGAGGCAGATATGAGGATTGAAAACTTGCATGCACTATTGAAAACATGCTACAGATTTTTTTGATAAAGAGGAAGTGGAATATGCAGGTTTGGAAATGCAGATTTGCCCCTTCTGGTTTGTACAGGGATTTGAATATGCAGGATTCATTTATTTGAGGAAATGCAAACTTATTTGAGATGAGGGTGGATTCTTTTAAGAAATGCAGAAATGCAGATTTGTTTGGTTCAGGAAAAATGCAAATGGAATGAAGATGAGTTCATGATTCTCCTTTGATTCAGAAAAATGCAGTGTGAAAATGAAGATGCAAGCTATACAAATGTATTTTCAGATTTTATGGAAATAAAAGAAAATAAAAACAAAATTAACACTTGTCATAAATGAGACACTTGTCTATATGAATACATATGATTTAACACATGTTAACCTTATAAGTAGCTAATACTAATTACAAATTAATGTATGTATTTAGCTTAAATTAAGTTGTTGATTTATATTTAAACATGTGTATAAATTTGCAAATGAAAATAAAAACAATCTATGTTAATAAATGAAACTTATACATATTATAGATTAAAAACAATTTAGATTTATACTTTTAAATTTAAATTCAACTAAATTAAAAATCAAATATTTTCAAATCAAGTTATACATATAAATTCAAATTCGAAATAAACATTACAAATCTTATTCAAAACTTATTTAAAAAGTCAATCCAATATCAATATTATTTTACAAAAAATTATATTTTTAACAATAAAATACCCATTTTATTAAACCATAAAACATTTTATTGAATTTATTCTAAATTTAAAACAATACCAATTTATTTAAAATATAAACCAAATATTTATATTGTAAACAGAAATCAATTTATATCATTTAAAAGATAAAATAACCAATTTAAATATTTATTGAAGAAGATTATTACATTTATCTGAATAATTATCATCAGATTATCAATATCAATTTAATTTTTAACACAGATTATTAAATTGATATTGTCAAAAATTCCACAAATTAATTAAAGATAATTACTTGAATGTAATTAAGGGATAATTAATCAAGGTGATTAATTAAAGTGATTAATTTGAGGATAATTATTTAATTGATTGATAATCAATTAAGGGTTAAGTAAGCAAGTTTTAAATGGTGAAGTAATTAATTTAATCCATTTTAAATTAATTAAAGATAGGTAATTAATTTAATTCATTTTAAATTAATTAGAGATAGAAGTAATTAATTTAATTCATTTTAAATTAATTATGGATGCTGTGATTATGGACCTTTGCTTATGAATGGATGATTTGGTTTGACTTGAATGGTTTGAATCTCAGATATGAGATTTGTATTGTGTAATATGGATGCATTGGTTGCATTGTGATTGTATGAGTTATCTATTGATGATGATAATATAGATTATCAATTTGTGATGATTACCTGATTATGATAATACTGTTGATTATCTGTTATGATGATGTGAAGTATCTATCTGTGTGTATATTGATGGTTTAAATTGAATTGTTTTAAACTTAAAACAACTTGGACCTAAAAGACACGCATTGGATTTCGATGAGACCGGGATCGGGTTTCCATATTTGGGATCCGAAAACCACATCGTTTCCAATTAACGTTAGGTCGTGAATCTAAGTGGAGCAAGTGAAGACTCGAGGTGTAAGAACTATAAGTCAGTATAACTCTGTGGGTGATTCCGTAATGAGTTTGACGGAATAGTACTTATAGGTTCGAGATGGAGATTAGAGTGCAAGGGTTATTGTCGTTAACTCTGAGGGTGATTCCAAAACGAGTGTAACGAGATAATGCCTTCGGTTTCGTTCGAACCCGGAACGAACTTGTATGGATTGAATGCTTTCAGCACATCGTCAGGCGGACGATGAGCATTCTAAGTGATATGTCCTATAAAGGTAATCGTAGCCTCAAGCCTCATCAACCGGGAATGGCTAAAACAGGGGAGGTGCGCCAAGGCTTCGTGGGTAGCCCCCACTTGAGAGCAAGATTGATCCCTGTCTAGAGGTCCCTTTTTATTTCGGCTGTGTGGGGCGGTTGAATCGCGACAACTGCCGGGGTTGTCTTGTTCGGAACTGTTCAGTAAGGAATGGGTCCGGCCTTGTGTTGCAGGGGATGAAGGGAGTAATCCTCGGTACGGTGATCTAGGCCACGTACTGTGACGGGCGGTACCCCAGTAGCCCTGCCATTGTATGGAATCCAAAATCCAATAAGTGCCAACGGTTTTGATTGTATTACCCACTTTTGTGGCTAGTAGCTGGAATTTAATCATGTAACAATTTCGGCTATTTCATATTTATTTGAAAACCCTAGACACTATTATAATATCATCGGATTTCCTATCAAATGTTTTGGTTAGCGTAAGGTAAAAACTTTTCCATGTTTATGTGTGGGAAGTCTTACGTGATACCTTTCTTTTCAAAGGTTTTTCAAAGTTAAGCAACTTTAACCTGTTACTCACACCAGACCCATGTCTGACCCGGAGTTTATTTTTGTTTTTCATAAACTCTTGGGTACTCAAATTTTTACGAGTAGCCAAGGGATTCAGGTTAGGATTCAGGATTAGCTTTGACGAATAATGGAGGAGCAATGGAGCAGGAGGCTTCCGCGTTGTAGATATTTAGTTCCGCTGTGGTATCTCTGAGTTATTTGTGATGTTGTATTGAGTTGTAAATACTAGACAGGTGTTTATAACTGTCTAGTATATGTGATGTGTATGCTGTGTATCTCTGATAGATATTGTATATTGTGTAAATACTTTTGATTATTAATATAATTTATTCGTTCCGCTGTTTAGATTCTGATGTGTTGTTTCTTCTTTCTTCTCTTTCTTTCTATTCTCTATCCCTTTCTTTCTTATTAACGATGCGACTTCCTGGAGTTAGGGAGTCGGGTCGCTACAGTGGTATCAGAGCGTTAGGTTGAGTGAATACCTAGGCTCTGTAGTGGTGTCTTTCTTGAGAGAGCGTATTTGTAGTTTTGATATATATCTATATATATTTATTATTTCTACCTATCTGTTGGGTTACCTGTTCAGGTATTCCAATATAAGTTATAAAGGTAGATAAGGTAGTGGTGTGTGTAACACGATGACTACCATTGGTTGGAGTTTGAATGTTTGAGGTTAGAAGTGTATTTGTTGGGACTGTAGACCTAATACCGTCTCAAGTGAGTTATGCAGAGTGTAGAGATTTTATCAATCTCTGAAGGTAACCTGTTAAGGTTTAGAGTTCATCTTTGAAGATGGATGAGTAGAGTTTGGATCGATTGGTTGGCAGAAGTGTGTGATGGTATTTTGATAACTCAGGAAGTGGTAGCTGCGTGATGAGATGCAGTGACATTGGATTGTATCCGAAGATGTTTTCTTTGGAACAAGTTAAGAAGGTGTGTCTGCTTTGGTGATGTGGCTGAGTTCAGCTAGTTGTTGGGGTTTGGCTTTGAGGTCTGAGTTTCTCAAAGAGCTTTGATTAGGAAGTTTTGGCTTTGGTGTCAGCGGTGCAACTCGGAGTGTCTTTGTTAGCAGAAGTTGACTGGCTGAGTAGTTTCTGAAGGTGGAATTCAGAAGCAGCAGAGTGGATCTGTTTCTGCGATGGATTGACTAGTTAAGAGTGAGCTGTTCTGTTTGGTAAAGAGAGAACAGTTTTCTTTGGAATTGGTTTAGATTGATCGCAAAAGTGACTTGCGATAGTTTGAGTATTCTTTTGAGGTATTGAAGAATTTTCTGGTTGTCTTCTAAGAAGACAGAGGCTTTTCTACTTCTGAAGATTTAGTTTTCTTATCATCTGGATTACAGGAGTGCTACCGGTGATTCAGCTAGTAGAAGGAGGATTTCTCGAGATAGGTTTGGTGAGGCAGATCAGGATTGGGGAAACATCTGAGTTTTCTTTGGATATGTTGAGCCATATTTCTGGGAAGTGACGTCCAGTTTGTGCTCATCAGCAGTGTCTTCTGTGCCAGATCAGAGTTGTGCAGCGGAAGCAGCTTGGGAATGCTTCTGTTTTGTCTTTACTGGATGAAAGAAGTGAGTTTGTTCTTCTGATGTTTGAAGAGTGGAGTTGGTGATCTCAGTCTTGGTTGATCTTGAGGAGATCGTTGTGTTGTTTTTGGTCTAGATTGTTTAGAGGAACCAGCAAGAGTTAAGCTGATCAGTTTGGATATAAGCAGCCCAGGATCATCCGAAGAGTTTTGGAGATAAGAGACGAAGGAAAGTGGATTCCGGAGTCGGAATTTTGTTTTGGATCTCTTCTGTGTTTTGGTTGGATTGGTGTTTAGTTTTCAGGAATTGAATTGCCCGTTTGGATAATTGGATTTAATGAGTTTCACGTATCTCTGAGGGAGTACGTGTATGAGTTATCTCTGGAAGTGGAACCAGTTGTTCAGGAAGGTTTGGTGATTGAGTCAGACTCGTTTGTAGTCTGATATCTTGTCTAGTTCTATAGATTTAGATGAGTAGAAGTTCTATAGCTTCGTAGTTTTGATTGTTTAGATTCTGTAGGGCGAGTATCCCGGTATATATATACTTGGGGAAACTCGAGAAATTTTATCCATAATTTTATCTGGATAATTAAATTTGTTTGATTAAATAAATTGGTTGCCATGGTTGTTAGCATTTGATTGATGTGTGATTGTAATTTAAAATCTATAATTTTAAATGGGTTATTAAATTACCTTTGCTTTTAAATTTCGGGGACGAAATTCTTTTAAGGGGGGAGGAATGTGATATCCCGGAAATTTTAGCAATATCAATTTAATAATCTGTAATTAAAATTAAATTGATTTGATAAAATTTTAATAAAATTAACTTGATTTAATAATCCAATTAAATAAATGTTTAATTGGTAAATCTTATCTTTTAAAAACTAATAATTGTTTTTCCTATTTATAATATATGTATATATATTTATATATATATATTGTGAATGGATAAGTTTGGTTTGAAATTAAATGAACAAATAAAATATTGTTTTCAAATTTTAATATTCATTTGATAATTTGAAGATTATTATTTTATTTAATAAATAACAAATTGTTTAAAATACTTAAAGTAATTATTTTAAATTGTATAATTGTATAATTGTATTTTCATAAGATAAACAAAAGTTTATTTATTTCTTTTTTAAATATAGCTTAATAATTATAAACTGGAATTATTTGAAATTTAAAATATAAATTGTTTACTAAAACATTAATGGAATTAAATATGTTCAATAAGACATGTAATTTATAATTTCTTTTATAAATTATTTAAATTTGATAATTGTGTTTTATTTATTTTAATAAATATAGATATGTTTTAAAAGGCAAAAATTATTATTGTCAAAATAAATATGTTAATATAAATTAATTTTAAAATTGGATTTTTAATGTATAAATAGCATTTGAATTTGAATTCATTTTGAAATTCAAATGAATAAACATATATGAATAACTATATTTAAATTTTGTAAGTAAGCTTTCATGTTTATAAATTGTTTTACTTCATTTAAAAAGAAATACATATACATTTATTTATGAAACTACTATACATGTATTTAATATAGAAAAGAGGATTTTTATTTATCTTTAAATTGAAAATTTAAAGTAATATATGTATTAAAACATGTGTTAGCATCTTAAGTGATTAATAAGACAAGTGTAATTGAATTAAAAAGCTAGTGTGACAAGTGTCTTCTATTTTTATTTCTCTTCTATTTTTTTTAAATAAATCATTTTTACCTTATATACAACATGTTTTTCTTTACTCTCATTTTTTCTAATCTTCATTTTTAAAAGATGAATCTCAGTTGAAAACTTATTCGAACATATCTGCAACTCTACTCCCTCTCAAACCATCACAGCATATCATTACAAACTCTTCCCCAAATCTACACATTTTCACAGCAATACAATTCCTGTATGTAAACCTGCATGCATCCTTTCACCTGAATTTTTAAAACATGCATGCCTGCATTTCCAATCAAAAGCAAGATCAGGCTTGAAACTGGAAATCAAGCTTGCCTGCAATTCCATTTAAAAGAAAATAAAATGGGCTTTGCATTTTTCTTGAATCTGGGAATCAAGCAAGCCTCTGTTAAAATCTCAAGTTCAAAATGTAATTGTAAAATCATTTCAATGCAAAAGCATCTGCCTGCAATCCTCTATGCAACCTTTTTCAAGTGTAAAGCAAAGCCTGCATTGAAAATTCATTCAAAAGCAAATGGAAAGTTTCTGCATTCTTTTATGATCTGGAAATCAAGCATATAAAGCCTGCATACAAGCTTTTAAACAAGTTTTCACAGCAGCACTGTTTTTTTTATTTCAAAACTTAAGAGCTCTGCTCCATTTCTACTAACAGGTGAGTAACTTCTTTAATTTAAAAATAATAAGTATTATATGTTGCATGTTTATTTTCCCTGAAATAAGTGTGTTGTGTGAATATTTATTGATGAATGTTCTGTGCAAATTTGTATATGTGTGTATGTGATGACTGCAAAGTTCCTGTTATCAGTTTCTAAAAGAAAAAAAAAAAGAATCCTTTTGCTTTAGTTAGGAAATTTTTGTTAAGGCTTAGATTATGCAATAACTATGTTGATTAGAACATAGATTAGTTTAGACAACCTTTTGAGTAAAATTCAAATTTTGTGATGTCTCTGTAAAATCTTAAAACATCAGAGTATGTTAAATAAGTTGTAACTCAAACATTATAAAATATAAATCCAGTATTAAAATCTGGAAACTTAAACAAAATAATGATTTTTAAAACAAAAATCAAATTGTTTAGTTTAAGATTGAGTTTGCAGTTTCCTTTTGAACTGAAATGGGGTTTTGGTCAATCTCTGATGACCAAATTAATTTGAGTGTTTGGGGTTCATGGAGGTGGTAGTGGGATGATCAGGGGATGTGGCAAAAATGTCAGAGGGATGAATAGGTCATGGTGGAGGAGATGGGAAGTGGATGAAGTCTCTAAACCTAGTTTCTTGATACTGCAAGTAATTTCATTTATGTGAGAGTTTCAGGTGACCGAGTGTTAAGATCTTCGGGGTGATGGTTGCTTGGGTGTAGAAGAGGTGATTGGCGGCGGTGCTAAGTTTCCTATAGCCGGAGGTGATAGGGAGGTTGATTTGACAGGTTTGGAGGTCTTGGAGCCTGTTTCTGCCAGGTTTGGATTGAGATACTCGAGTTCGTTTTCGAGTGGAGTTGAGAGTGTTGACAGTCGCATGGAGATGTAGAGTTGGTCGTTGACTGGCTGGTTGATTTAGTGATGGTCGGAGGTGGCTACAGCCACCGTGCATATGCACGGTGAAGAAGAAGTATCAGGGAGAAATTTGGGTTTGTTGTGTTTGTTGTGTACTCGAGTTATACTCGAGTGAAATCGAATTTTACTCGAAGTAGCAGGTGGTTTTACTCGAAGCAAACTAAGGGGAAAGCTCGGATTGCTTTCTGAAATTTACAGGTTTTGAAAACCTGTAGTTTTTAATTTAAAGTTTGTTTTAAAACTAAATACAGGGTTTGAAACAGAATTTAAGTCAAATTTAAATTTGAATTTCAAATGAGATTTGAATCCAGGATTGAAATTTAAAATTTAAATTTTGAAACAATGTTTAAACAACTTCAAAGAATTTAAATGTTTTAATTGAGGACAAAGTTTTAAATTTAAGTAAGGATTTAAACATAAGTTAAATTTGGAATCAAACTTCAATTTTGAAACAATGTTTTGAAAATAAAGAAAGTTTTAAAGGAAATTTAAATGTTTAAACAAATTGGTTGTTCAAACATATTTAAATAAGATTTGTATTTTGAGATGAATTTGGGTTTTGAATTTATTTTAACTTCCTTTATAAAATGAGAAATCTTTAGCATAAGATTTTAAAGATTTTAAAAATGTTTTTTTTTAAAAAAAAAAACTTTGTTTAAGTTAAGTTTGTTTCATTTTAAATTTAAAATGTAATTTGAAAACAATGTTAAGTTAAATTGTTTTAAGTTACTTTATTAATAATATAGTAATCATGAATAAGAAATGTTTTATTTTAAAAAGTAAATTAAAGGTTTAATGATTTTTTTTTTTGTTTCATTAAATTAGTGAGATAATTTAAATAGTTTAATTAATTAATTTGTTTAATTAATTAAAGGTTTGAAATTAATTAAGGTTAATTAAATTTGTAATTAATATTAATTAATATTAATTAATTTAAGTTAATTACTTAAGAAAGGTAATTAAGAATTTGTTAATGAAGGTCATTAACTTGTGATTATTTATTAATTAATTAATGTAATTAAATTTTGATAATTAATTGGATTAATTAATTTAAATAATCAATTAGAAACTTAATTAATTTTGATTACTTTATGGAAACAATTAAAGATATTAATTACTCTTTGTAATTAATTTATTAATTGGATTAGTTTAAATTAATTAATTAAATTTAATTAATTTAGAGAAATCATTGAGTAAGTTGATAAGTAATCATTGAGAAAGAATTACTTAGAGAAGTAATTAAGATAAATAAATTACTGGAAGTAATTAATTGAAGTATGGTACTGTGGGATTAATTACTTTGTGAAATAAATGTGAAGATAATTTCTTTATGAAGTGATTAATAATTAATTACTTAATGTAATTAATTTAAGCATTAATGGATTAAGTCATTTAAAAATGATTAAGTAATGTAATTAATTAAGAGTAATTAATTACTGATGAGATTAGAATTATTAATCAAAATAATTAATGACTGAATGTAATTAATTTAGAAGTAATTAATTCAATTTTGATTAAGGATCATTAATTAATTAATTAATGATGTAATTTAGGATTAATTAATTAGGATTAATTAATCTAATGGCAAGTGATTAAGGAAGTAATTAATTAATGTAATTAATTAATAAATGAAGTAATTAAAGGTTAATTACTGATTGTGGTTAAGGATAATTAATTTGTGAAATTAATTAAAGATAATTACTTGAATGTAATTAAGGGATAATTAATCAAGGTGATTAATTAAAGTGATTAATTTGAGGATAATTATTTAATTGATTGATAATCAATTAAGGGTTAAGTAAGCAAGTTTTAAATGGTGAAGTAATTAATTTAATTCATTTTAAATTAATTAAAGATAGGTAATTAATTTAATTCATTTTAAATTAATTAGAGATAGAAGTAATTAATTTAATTCATTTTAAATTAATTATGGATGCTGTGATTATGGACCTTTGCTTATGAATGGATGATTTGGTTTGACTTGAATGGTTTGAATCTCAGATATGAGATTTGTATTGTGTAATATGGATGCATTGGTTGCATTGTGATTGTATGAGTTATCTATTGATGATGATAATATAGATTATCAATTTGTGATGATTACCTGATTATGATAATACTGTTGATTATCTGTTATGATGATGTGAAGTATCTATCTGTGTGTATATTGATGGTTTAAATTGAATTGTTTTAAACTTAAAACAACTTGGACCTAAAAGACACGCATTGGATTTCGATGAGACCGGGATCGGGTTTCCATATTTGGGATCCGAAAACCACATCGTTTCCAATTAACGTTAGGTCGTGAATCTAAGTGGAGCAAGTGAAGACTCGAGGTGTAAGAACTATAAGTCAGTATAACTCTGTGGGTGATTCCGTAATGAGTTTGACGGAATAGTACTTATAGGTTCGAGATGGAGATTAGAGTGCAAGGGTTATTGTCGTTAACTCTGAGGGTGATTCCAAAACGAGTGTAACGAGATAATGCCTTCGGTTTCGTTCGAACCCGGAACGAACTTGTATGGATTGAATGCTTTCAGCACATCGTCAGGCGGACGATGAGCATTCTAAGTGATATGTCCTATAAAGGTAATCGTAGCCTCAAGCCTCATCAACCGGGAATGGCTAAAACAGGGGAGGTGCGCCAAGGCTTCGTGGGTAGCCCCCACTTGAGAGCAAGATTGATCCCTGTCTAGAGGTCCCTTTTTATTTCGGCTGTGTGGGGCGGTTGAATCGCGACAACTGCCGGGGTTGTCTTGTTCGGAACTGTTCAGTAAGGAATGGGTCCGGCCTTGTGTTGCAGGGGATGAAGGGAGTAATCCTCGGTACGGTGATCTAGGCCACGTACTGTGACGGGCGGTACCCCAGTAGCCCTGCCATTGTATGGAATCCAAAATCCAATAAGTGCCAACGGTTTTGATTGTATTACCCACTTTTGTGGCTAGTAGCTGGAATTTAATCATGTAACAATTTCGGCTATTTCATATTTATTTGAAAACCCTAGACACTATTATAATATCATCGGATTTCCTATCAAATGTTTTGGTTAGCGTAAGGTAAAAACTTTTCCATGTTTATGTGTGGGACGTCTTACGTGATACCTTTCTTTTCAAAGGTTTTTCAAAGTTAAGCAACTTTAACCTGTTACTCACACCAGACCCATGTCTGACCCGGAGTTTATTTTTGTTTTTCATAAACTCTTGGGTACTCAAATTTTTACGAGTAGCCAAGGGATTCAGGTTAGGATTCAGGATTAGCTTTGACGAATAATGGAGGAGCAATGGAGCAGGAGGCTTCCGCGTTGTAGATATTTAGTTCCGCTGTGGTATCTCTGAGTTATTTGTGATGTTGTATTGAGTTGTAAATACTAGACAGGTGTTTATAACTGTCTAGTATATGTGATGTGTATGTTGTGTATCTCTGATAGATATTGTATATTGTGTAAATACTTTTGATTATTAATATAATTTATTCGTTCCGCTGTTTAGATTCTGATGTGTTGTTTCTTCTTTCTTCTCTTTCTTTCTATTCTCTATCCCTTTCTTTCTTATTAACGATGCGACTTCCTGGAGTTAGGGAGTCGGGTCGCTACAGCCCCTCAAAACGACGAGTCACTCGAACGCCTGCACTGGCCGCGGCGATCAAAACTTCAAGCACAGTAAAATTTAGGTTTAGGAACTTAATTCCTTTGCCGTCGACGCCACGGCCATCTGACACCATATCCCCTTTTTTCCTGGCCTCAGTGCACACTCATCCACCTTCAAACAAAGCTCCGACCACCTTAGTCCTTCTGGCCATCCACAGTTGCTCAAAAACCCAAATTCAGACAAACCCAAATTGCACAATCACCCTAAAGCTTAAAATCCTGATTTGTATTTTAAAAATCCTCATTTCCAGAGAGGATTCAAGATAGATACCTGAACCAATGATCGGTGAAGTTCGAAATTTTGCCAATCATAAGTTTGTTCTAAATTTTGGGTTTCCAGAGATAATTTTTAAGTTGTTTTTATCTCAACTAAATTTTTAAACTTAGTTTGAGATGATACAAACATCTTTTGCTTGAAACTGAAGTTCAATCATAAATCATTTTTGATAGCAAGATTTTGTTTACAGAGTAACAGAGAGCAAGCATATACAAACACTTCAAGTTAGATTTTGGTTCCAGATAAATTTCTCTTGTATTATTAGTTAAATAAATTTTAAACTTAAATTTTAAAGTTAAACAAACAAGTCTTGTTTAAATTCTATATACTAACAACCATCAGATCCAAAGGAATTGGATTCTTTTGTTTAGAAGCCAAGCCTGAAACTAAAAACAGGCAGAACAAGTTTAACCACATCAATCCATCTATCCATCCATATATACACATGCATTCTCAAATATATATACACATACTTTAAACTTCATCTCAGATAAACTAACATACAACCATAAATGAATATACTTAGGTATTTTAGAAAAGAAGTTACTCACCTGCATTTGTGAAAGAACAGAGGCATTTTTTTTTGTTGAAGCAGGCTTTGATTTGTTAGCTAAAACATTTCTTAAACCCTCTTGAATCCTCTGATTAGTTGGGTAGCCTTGTTAATGTTGAGTGGTTTACTCCAGTTTTTAAGTGAAGTCTATTTTATATTTTTGCTCAGCTTGAACTAAACAAGGTGAAGCTGATTTATAATCAAGTTTTCAGGGCATATGCAGACAGGGAATATTATTATGTCTCATACACTTGTGACCATACTTGTACAATATGGCATACATATCTTGTTTGTACAGATTTTTAGAACAGAGATATTTTATAATAGAGGCTGATATGAAATACAATTGTGTGCTATAAAGATTCACATTAATTACTTTTGTTTGTTTGCTTAAGAATGCATAACAATGTCTTCCCTAACAAGCCTTCACACATATATATTTTGATATCTTTATTTTGTTTTATTTCAGCCTGCACACTTTTGATTTGTTCCTAGATTTTGTTTGTACAATCACATAATGGCCTTGATGCTTTAAACATATATATATATATATATATATATATATATATATATATATATATATGTTGCAATTCATTCTTATGATAGTTAACAAATTTGAAAATTTATTTGTTTCTAGATTAATTGTTGACTTGTTATTATATTTTGAAATGTTTGTGAATGTTATTATTTTTGTTGTGTTGTTTGAAAACTAAATGAACTTGATAGTTGTTATGTTATTATAATGTAACCAATGTACTTACTTTACATTTTTTTTCCAATTTATCTTGTAGTCTTGTATTTTTATTTATTGACATTATTTAAAAGTAACTCATTTATCAATTTGAAATGGTAAATAAATTAAATTATCTTTTTATTATAAACTACATATTTTATAATATATATTAGAGTGTCGTTTGACAAAACTATATTAAAACTCATATATACTTTTAAATCCATATTTTAATCAAACTATACTAAAAAGAAAAGAAAACAAATCTTTTTGTTAATAAATTAAAATTTTAACTTAAGCTAAAATAAGTTTCAAACTATTTAAGCATTATCTTAGGTATTAAAACCGTATATTTTTTTATTTAATTAACTTTGAAAAGTTTATATTAAATAAATCATAATTTCCAGTTCACTAAAATATATATTAGCATTTGAAACATAACTTATTAGTTAAACTTTAAAACAAATCTCATCTATTTACAATGTATACAAATATATACATATATAGATAGAAAACATACAATTAATTTTAACAGATATCATTTACCAATTAAATATTTATTAAAAGAAAAGTATCAATTCAGATCTTATTAACAAAAATATATCAAATCAATTTGATATTTAATGCAGATTATTAAATTGATATTACTAGAAAATTCTGGGTTGTCACATAAACTAAAAAAATCATACCTATCATTCCAAATCATCACCTCCGAAACCAGCTGACGAAGGGAATGTGCCATGTACTTCGTATACGTAACAATGCGCTTGTCAGCTCAAGATTCCTAGCTCTTAAGTCCTAAATCTTTGCTTGGTCCTGAGCTTTTTTTATGGATGCTCTGCTTGCGTTTGGCAAGAAACACTTATATGATTTAATAATCGATTTTTGTCTAATGGCTAGCATGAAATGTTGGCTTAGTAGCTGCTGTAACAATGTGATATATAAAATCATATAAGGAAATAAATTTATAAGCCACATCTAATTTTAGTTATATAATCATATATTATCAGATTTAGCAGGATCATATATTATCTATAACATTTTACCTACTACTAGGAAGGCTAAAAGCAAGTAAGCAACACATGTGACTTTTAATTTAAACTAAAAAGTAATTTCAATGAGTAATCTAAACAATTTCAAGTTCGTTGCGGTCAAGAGGTTATTAAATAGTCAAATCTAAATATACTACTCATTATCTCTTGGTTGCCAAAGCAATAATGCCTATTCTGCGTTATCGGATCTATGACAGCTTCAAAAATCGCGTCCTCCACTTTAGTATTCAACTGTTCTCGTTCCGTTCCATCAAGCAGCTGTGCTCTTTGTTGCTTAAATTTTTTCTGCATTTTCAAATAAAAACACAACTGAAATTGACACTACATTATTTTAATTCTTTAGAATTAAACTAATTACTAATGACTGAAATTATGCTTGCATGGGCCTGTTGTGATATCAAGTTATGCCATGTGTATGTGAGTGCGTCATCCTCATTTTCATGCTTGATGACATGAGTACGTGCAAATATGTCCATGTAGAGGACGCGACCCTAATGCTATCTAACCTAAAATAACAATTAAATATTATTATTATATACACAAAATTATACAATGTAGTAACTGTTGATAATCGCAATTAATAAATTTACCAGCTCTTGACGATAAATGCTAAAATGAC
Source organism: Allium cepa (assembly GCA_030765085.1). Taxonomy (NCBI): domain Eukaryota; kingdom Viridiplantae; phylum Streptophyta; class Magnoliopsida; order Asparagales; family Amaryllidaceae; genus Allium; species Allium cepa. The sequence continues at coordinate 990,412,439 of CM060945.1, read as the reverse complement.
TTAGAATCACCGCAGTATAACTGGATTTATAAATTTAAACTGAACATTATATTTTACATTTGTAATTATATATTATATATGGAACAAGTTAAAGCGATATTTTGACTTACAAGAATATACTCCATATAACGTGTAACAGATTGTATGTGAAATTTCAATTTTAATATTAATAAGAGATTAGTAAACCTACCTTTGCTTCATTGCTATTCCAATAAGCAACCCAAACTTCCCACCAGCTTGCGCACATCCATTCGGGCTTCTTCCTCGCTTTTTTAATGGCCAACATCATTTTACAGTAGTTCTTCTTCATTTTCTTTAGCCGGTAGTTTCTACAAAGGAGATGGTCAACTTCTTGCAAATCTACCCCACTACACATTGAAAAAAATATAATTTATACATTTATATTATTCAGCAAATGGTACATTATTATATATAATGATATATAAATTTACACTTACGCGAAAGCCCTGCCAGATACACTCTATGATGTGGACCGGGATACTATCACACTTAGGCCAGCGTGCGCTCATCCTACTCCTGTAAGCAAGCTTGGAAACATCAAGAAAAACTTCTGATGACTCCAGCTCAAATCCTCTATGTTAAATATGATACAAACCTTTAATAAATCATAATTAACATATCATGCATAAAATATTGATGATGCTAAAATAAATATAATACATCCCCATTCGCTTTGGGTAATAACATCACTATGGGACACTATGCTTGCTATGATGGACCGCTGCCATCAACTCATGCTGTAACGATCTAGAATTTTGGTTTTGAACATTAATTTATTTTTAAATATTGGATTTGAAATATAAATTGGTTTTTGAATATGAAGATTTGGGTTGAAATTATATAACGAATTTAAATTTCAAATGTAGCGATTTATTGTAATACGAAAGTAGTACTAATAATTGAAATTTTAATTGAATATGAATTGAAACGATTTCGAATATGGATATAAATTCTATTTGAATTATAATTGAGTTGGTAATTTTTTAAAACTGAAATTTCAAGTGATTTTATCAATTTTTGAAGTCGTCGGTTTAATCGATGCGTAAAAATAGCGATCCGAGGCATGGTTTCGAAATTTGAAGAAACCGGTTCCTTTAGATCCGTAAGAATATATTATTGTGGGATTTCAAATTTCGTAGCATTTGGATTTACCGTTTGGTCGTACGGGATAGAAACGCGTTGAATTTAATATCGAAAAATTAATATTTTAATTGGGTTTAAATAGCTATCTTCCACATATGATCGAATTACGACTCGAAACTTGCTCCATTGGGTTCGGAATAGGGATATAACACATGGGACGCAAGATGGTATGCCTCTATAGGGGTTCGAAACTTCAAGATATGCAAATGAGATATTTTGGATGTAATATATATAAAATCTAATTAATGGTCAAACACCAGCCACCCTATAAACCCTATAATCAGCCGACCTAACCCAAAACACGCCGCATTTCTTTATCTAAAATCGTGACCTTCCTTCTATATTTTTTCTCCATGCGTTTTGAACAAAATCGAAACAGATCAAATAATAATACATAAGTATAATGGTTTTTGAAATTTTAAAGGGGATTTATTAATGATTCCAGAGATTTGAGAGATAAGTTATGAATTCTTAAGTTTGATATTAAGCGATCTTGGAGGATATGCTTATAAATTTTTCTTAAGCATTAAAAAGAAAGGTTTTGGAAATATTTTAAGTCTGAAATGAATGGTATAAAAATATTTTCTAACTGTTATAAATTGAATTCAGAAATATTTCTGAATGTTGAAATGGTTTGAAATATCATGTTATGGATATAAATATTTGGAATTGCTTTAAGTATTTAAATATTGGAACTGATTTGAATATATATCTTTGTAAAGATATTTCGAAATAAATATTTTGAAAGATTTATAATGTGGGCCTAGTGACTGCTACATGTGTTATTTGATAGCTAAATAACTAACTATCAAATTTGGCCAAATTCGTTGATCGTTTCGAAGAGACTGGGGTCGGATTTAATTATCCAAAAACCACATCGATTCGATTTGTGCGTTACAAAGTGATAACGTGAGGATAATGAAGACGGTGAATTTGGAGATTCGGTTTGTTCAGACCCAGAACAACTTGTATGGATGAATGCTATTATTGCATTATGCTTGGAAGGCAGTTTTAGCATTCCAAGAATGAATGTTATTTTTGAGGTAAACGTAGCCTCAAGCCTCATCAATTGGAAAATGACCAAAATAGGGCATGCAGCAAGGCCAAGTGAGTTACTCCCATTTGGGTATGATCATCACTCATCTAGAGTGGACATCTATCATCATCATTATCTTTCATTTGTATTCGTTTCAGGGCCCATTAGTGGTGATATTCAGTACTAGTAGTCAAGTGCTAGGCCAATCTGGTGTGGCAGGGATAGAATATGTTCTTGTCAGACCCCGGTGCATTTTATCTAGAGATTGTTTCCTGGGGATTTGACCAGGCAACTAAGTACGCGGCATTGGCATACGGCTCAGCAATGCATGTATCGTTCGGCATTCTGAATGCTCGACACAAGGAATAGTTCGGCAGTCAAGAGTGTTTGGCATCATAGAAACGCTCGGCATGAAGCAACGCTCGGCATACAGAAGCATTCGGCATTGGGAAAAGTTCGATATTGTATATTGTTCGGCATCCATGAATGTTGACATACCAAGGGCGCTCATCATAAGTTTCGTTCGGCATACCAAGGACGTTCGGCATACCAAGGACGCTCGGCATAAGTTTCGTTCTGCATTTAAAGATCGTTCGGCATCCATAGATTATTTGGCCTCCCGAGAACGTTCGGCCATCAAAGATTGTTTGGCATCCTTTCAATCTCGACCGGCTTCGACTGTTGCTCGGCCTACTCCTCCCCCACAACACGGCCTCGTTCGGCATGAAGATGATGGTTCGGCATTTGGCCATGCGGCATGTTCAGGGTCGACATGCCGAGCTTACTCCATTTGGGCCGAGATATTCAGCTACTAGCTCCACCAGGGAAGTCCAACCTACCTTCGTCTATAAATAGAGAGGCAGGGGCACAACGAAAAGGATCAGTTTTTTGTGAACATTGGGGAAACTCTGCCGCATTCAACACTCACTCAAGACTTAATCTTTTACTTTGCAATTGTATTTAAGTAATTAGAAATGGATTGTATCTGTTTTAATTTACTTTCTTCATTAATCTCTCTACACAATCTTTCTAAGGGTGTTAGTGACCAATTTTTGTGCTAATATTTTGGTGCTTTCATTGAGAATCGAATTCTCAGGATGTCAGGATCTGCTTTGTAGCTACTGGATTGCATAAATCCCTCAGAGGAGATCCAAGATCATTCCCCAGGCATCTGTTGATTCTATTCAGAGTTACAACCAACAACTCTACCATGGGGAAACCACGAACTAGATCGGCCTCTCACAACGCAGATGTCTACGCGACTGCTAGCATGCAAGAAGCTGAATCTAGAAATCCGCAAGCACCTCGAGGTGCAGGGCCCTCCACCCAAAACCAAGTGGAAGTCGAGCTCCCGAGCAGAGTTCAACGACTTGATAAGAGAACTCAAGGAAAGTAGAAGGCAACTTGCTAAGCAGATTCAAGCCAACACTAATCTCATGACTCAGCTCACTCAGCAGCTGCATCAGAATGCTGGAGGTAACCCTGCCCCTTATTCTGAATCTGATAGTTCAACCTCGGCTGATAAACCTCCTAGGCGTAGACGCCGTAAGGATGAAGGTGCACAGGAAGGTGCCATAGATCGATTGACTAAGGATCAAGCCCATGAAGAGACTGGACACCCGAATCTCCAAGACCCAAATCAGGAAGGACATCAACCAGCACAGTCCCATGGAATGAAACCCAACCTTCCATCCTCCATACAAACTCCGGACTTAATAGCTATGGTCAGGCAGTTGATGAGAGAGAACCAAGGCTTGACCAATGAAGATTGGGGAGTTCCCAGAAGTCATACTGCCTTTACAGATGGTATCCTACAGGCTGAGTACCCGAAGAAGTTCAATATGCCGACTACCCCAGCCTACGAAGGGAAGACTGATCCCGGGCAGCATGTGATGAGGTACAGATGGATGATGGATTCTACAAGAGCTAATAGTGCGATCAAGTGTAGGTGCTTCCCAATCACTCTGTCCAGAATTGCCACCATGTGGTTCACTCGACTTCCCCCACGATCTATATCTAGCTTTGACGAATTGGCAATGAAATTCATAGAACAATTCAGGATACACACCACTCGTCCAAAGGATGTGATGTCCTTATCGAGCGTAATCCAAGCTCCAGGAGAGTCATTGAAAGCATACTTGGAGAGATTTCACATTGCTGCAACCGAAGTGAGCAATCCTAACAACCACGCAATTTTGATGGCGGTAATGCATGGAGTGGATCCAGATTTTGAATTTGGAGATTGGTTGGCGGAAAAGCCCCCAGCCACGCTGGAGCGTTATTATTCGAAAGCTCATCAGTTCATAAGAAGGGAAGAAGCCCGATGGACAAGACGAGACAAGGCACCAGGGCCTGCTCAGGAGATTGTGAAAAGTAACGTTGCCATGAAGCAAACCAGCGATAATTTGGGAAAAGCTCAAGTCAACGTCCAAAACAAGCCTGTGCAGTCTAAAGGATCCGGATGGGGAAATCCCAGAAAGAAAAGAGAGACGGGGAAATGGAAGTCAAGGATCCCGACCTACAATGAATACAACCCGCCCAATGCATCTCTTGAGAACATCTATTTGTCAACTTGCAACACTTTTAAATATAGAAAACCACGCCCTAAGAAATCAACGGAGGAACAGAAAAAAACTGGAAAGTATTGCCGCTTTCACGAGTCTTATGGGCACAACACAAAGGAGTGCAGACTCCTCCAAGACGCTATGGAGAAGTTGATTAGACAGAAGAAGCTGCAAGAGTTTGTCAAAGACCCGCAAGACGGAAGACAAGAAACGTTGGACCCCAGATGCGGGCCAGCTCCACGCCAACCAGAACAACCTGCTCGAGCCGTGGGTAGATTGGTTATCAACACGATTGCTGGCGGACCTCATCCTGCGGATAAGAATTGGCAGGAGATGGAGCGATATGCTAACTCTGTAAGACATGTGGAGTATGAGTGTTGTTCGAATGTGGAGGATGGGACTCCTGCAAAGCAGCAGCGCATGATGGATGATGATATTGTATTCAGGAGCAGAGACACGGATAAGGTGGAAGCTCCTACCATCGACCCGATGGTCGTATCCGCGACAATCGGCCCGGAGTTTGGGAAGAGGATTCTAGTTGATTGCGGAAGCTCCGTTAACATCATCTTCAAGAAGGCATACAACCAGATAAAGCTGGAGACTATAGATTTGAAACCATCTAAAGCCAGAATCCATGGTTTTAACGGCGCAGCAATGGATGCAGTGGGATATGTGGAATTACCAGTTGAACTGGGGCAAGGTGAGGGTAGGAGGGTGCGAATCCTGTCGTTCATAGTGTTGGATGTTGACTCTCCATATAACGTATTTCTAGGACGTCCAGCCCTAGCAGAATTTAGGGAAGCATTGGCCGCTCGATGTATGACGTTAAAATTTCCAACAAACGGAGGTGTTGAAGTGGTACACAACGATCAGGTGACCGGCTGTGCATGTTATGTGGCTAAGCTGAGAGAGGATCGGCGTAGAGAGAAAGGAAAGGTTGCGGACAGCTCTGTCCGCATCCAAAATTTTGATGATTGACAAGTAGCGCCCGAGCCCTGGCTTAGGCAACATTCCCGGATCTATAGAGACATAGATCCGAGAGATGATGATGGGGGATCCAGGGAAACAAATGCAGCACCGGCTGAACTCACAATTGACATCCCAGTCAGCCGGGATGACCCGTCACGAATTCTTAAAGTTGGACCACAACTCGACCCTGTGGTGGTCGAAAACCTCACTGACTTCCTTCGACCGAATCTTAATATCTTCGCTTGGACACACTCTGATATGTGCGGGATTTCTCCAACAGTTGCGAGTCATATGTTGAACATAGACCCAAAGTACGTTCCCGTAAAACAGAAAAGGAGAGGTATGGACCTGGAGAGGTCTGCGGTTCTCAAAGAGGAGGTGGACAAACTCAAAGACAATGGGTTCGTTTGCGACGCCCTCTATCCTGAATGGGTATCTAACCCAGTGCTAGTGAAGAAAGCAAATGGAAAATGGAGAACTTGTGTTGATTATTCTGATTTAAACAAAGCATGCCCGAAGGATAGTTTCACGTTGCCTAGGATTGACCAGCTGGTCGATTCAACTGCCGGACATGAGTTACTATCATTTATGGATGCATACTCTGGATATAATCAAATCCCGATGCACCTCCCAGATCAAGAACATACCAGTTTTGTCACAAACATTGGGTTGTATTGTTATGTAGTAATACCCTTTGGATTGAAGAACGCAGGGGAAACTTATCAGCATCTGGTGAATCGAATGTTCAAAGATCAGATTGGTAGAATGATAGAAGTCTATGTGGATGACATGCTCGTGAAGTCACGACAGTCAAACGACTACATCCGAGACTTAGCGGAGATGTTTGACATACTTAGGCATTATGGAATGAAGATCAATCCTTTGAAGTGTTCATTTGGCGTAGCATCAGGAAAGTTTCTGGGTTTTATTGTGAATGCGCAGAAAATCTAGGCTAACTTGGAGAAGATTCAGGCTATCCGAGGTATACAAGTTCCCAGAACCATAAAACAAGTGCGAAGCTTGAATGGAAAGGTGGCCCCCTGAGCCGATTCATATTCAGGGTCACAGACAAGTGTATTCCTTCCTTCGATGTTATAAAGAATGGAAACAGGAATTTCGAATGGACATCCGATTGTGAGGAAGCATTCCGAGCTCTTGTAAGGCACTTAGAAAGTCCCTCGGTATTGTCGAAACCAATAGACCACAAAATGTTGTACGTATACTAGGCTGTATCCCAGCACGCTAACAGTACAGCCTTGGTTCGCGAGGAAGACTGGGTTCAAAAGCTAGTTTACTATGTTAGTAAACGCTTGACGGGGGCAGAAAGAAATTATCCAAGGATTGAAAAACTAGCCTATTGCTTGGTGATTGCATCACACAAGCTTTGTCCGTATTTTCAGGCGCACTCAATCAGTGTTTATATTGATCAAACTTTGCGGCAGATACTCCAATGACCGAAAACTTCCGGAAGGAAGTTAAAATGGAATATCGAGTTAAGTCAGTTCGACATAACCTACCTGCCGCAAAGGGTCATACAAGGACAAGCACTAGCAGACTTTATTGTTGAATTTACTATGTCGGACGAATCAAACGACCACAATGTCATACCTCCCATTCGATGGAAGATGTACACCGATGGGGCAAGTAACGACCATTGTTCGGGAGTTGGCATAGTTCTTGTAACTCCTGAGAACCGATCAGTTTGCCACGTTTTGAAGATCGAATTCACAGCAACGAATAATGAAGCTGAATATGAAGCGTTGATCGCCGGCTTAAGACTTATCAAAGAACTGGGAGTAAAATCGGTTGAAATCTTCAACGACTCGTGGCTGGTGGTGTACCAAGTGCGAGGAGACTACCAAGCAAGGGGGCAGAGACTTGCCCCATATTTGGTTCAAGTTCAAGAGCTGCTAGCGAATCCTGAGTATTACGATATTTCACATGTCCCGCGTGAGCAAAACAGAGCAGCCGATTCATTGGCAAATTCGCACGCACAGGCGATGCACAACAAATTGGATTATTTCCTGTTGAGACCCTCCATGCTCCGAGTATAGATATGATGGAGGTAGATTTCTTGTTAGAAACAGAAACCGAGAAGGAATCGTGGATGACCCCAATCAAGCAGTACTTGCTATTTGAGATCTTACCCAAAAAAGGAGCGAAAGACAGCAAGTCCTTCGTAAGGCTTCTCGTTATGTAATGTAGGATAGAATAATGTATCGAAGGGGATTCTCGACCCCATTACTCCGATGCATTGCCCATGATGATATAAAACGAGTCCTAAAGAAAGTCCATGAAGGAGAGTGCGACGACCATACTAGGGGGAAAACATTAGCAAAGAAGGTCCTCCGTTATGGATACTACTGGCCAACTGTGAATCGGGATGCTGCAGACTATGTGAGAAGATGTGATAAATGCCAGATATGTGCGAAAATCCCAAGAGCTCCGCTGAGGGAACTCACGCAAATGGTTAGTTCCTGGCCATTTGTAATGTGGGGAATTGACCTAGTTGGTTCTTTACCCGTAGCCAAAGGTAGAGCGAAATATGCAATAGTTGCGGTCAACTACTTCACCAAATGGGTAGAAGCATAGCCTCTGGCCACAATAACCACCAAGAAGGTTATTAATTTCGTCGTACGAAACATCATATGCCATTTTGGCCTTCCACGGACCATCATTACAGGCAATGAGACTCAATTCGAAAGCAAGGAGTTCAAAGAATTTTGTCAAAAATATGGCATTGAGAAGAAGTTTGCAGCGGTTGCTCACCCAAAAGCCAACGGACAAGTGGAAGCCGTAAACAAGATAATCAAGTCCATATTGAAAAAGCGTCTGGAAAGGGCTAGAGGCTAGTGGGTGTTATGAACTTCCAACGGCGCTTTGGGCCTATAGGATCACCCACAAGACCACGACTGGCCACACTCCATTCGAATTGGCATACGGCACGGAAGTTGTCATACCCGTGGAACTTGAAGTTCCATCACATCGGGTAACTTATTACGACCCCGAGTCGAACCAGAATCTTTTATTAGAATCGTTGGACTTCATTGATGAAAAACGCGAAGAAGCCAATTTGAGAGCGGCCGCATACAGACACAGAGTCGCAAAATATTATAACGAAAAGGTTCGACCGAGAATTTTTGGTGTGGGAGACCTCGTTTTGAAACGAGTTTTTCGAATCCCATCTCATATGAATCCCGCATGGGAAGGTCCATACGTCATCGAATGAAAGCCTGGAGAAGGAACTTTCAAGCTAGCAACCGTCGATGGCGCGACACTCCCCCGAGCAGGGAACAGCGAGCACTTGCGGCATTATTACACTTAGTCTATTTCTTTCATGTATTAGTTGCATTTATTTCCAGTACGCTTTTATTTCTAGTTCTTGGCATGTAGTAAGACAATTTAGCTTGCTTTCATTAATAAAGGCTTGAAGCCATCTTTTCCATGGATTACTAATGTTTCTGCGTATGATGATCCTGTGACAGGCAAATGAAATTATATTATTCTGGCTGACGTACAAACATATGCAAACGATTCAAATCTCCAAGTCCCTAGAGTGTGGATTGGAGTACTCTAAGTCCCCAGAGCGTGGGATCGAGTATAAACGATTCAAATCTCCAAATCCCCAGAGTGCAGACTCGAGTACCCTAAGTCCCCGGAGCGCGGACTCGAGTAAAATCGATCAAAATCTACAAGTCCCCAGAGTGCGTACTGGAGTACTCTATGTCCCCGGAGCGTGGACTCGAGTATAAACGGTTCAAATCTCCAAGTCCCAGAGTGCAGACTGGAGTATTCTAAGTCCCCGGAGTGCTAACTCGAGTATAAAAGACTTGAATCTCCAAGTCCCTAGAGTGCGAACTGGAGAACTCTAAGTCCCCTCAGCGCGGACTCGAGTATAAACGACTTAAATCTCCAAGTCCCCAGAGTGCGGACTGGAGTGCTCTAAGTCCCCGGAGCGCGGGCTCGCGTATAAACGACTCAAAATCTCCAAGTCCCCAGAATGCAGACTGGGGTTCTCTAAGTCCTCGATGGGCGGACTAAAAAATATTATAAGTGCTTGAAGCACGAAAGGAAAAATGAACAACTCTCGAAGAATTTCCAAGCTATATGAAGGTGGACCGAGATGTCCATGTTATTCACAACAGCTTGGATTTAAATCACAATCGTACAAAAATTGATCGGCAAGAGCCTTTTGAAAGACAGAAAAAAGGAACTAAGCTTTATTCAGAAAAAGTTTCTACTACAAGCCATCCAAAGTTCGAAGTCGACAATCTATTTACAAAAACTACGGAAGTAGATGAAAATAATTACATACCTTAGACTAACTCTCGTTTAATAAGAGTAGTGGTCACTTCTTGTGCTTCTTCGACTTCTTCACCTCCGTTGTCTTCTCGGACGGCTCCTCCCCTTTGCGTTTACCCTTGGTCCTCTTATTTGATGGAGGGGTAGCAGCCGAAGAAGTACGGGGAACATCCATGGGTTTGGACATGCCAGGGAGAATGACCTTCAACGGCTTATTCAAGGGATCGTCTAGGTCCACAACTCGAGGCTCGACCTTGATCTCGGTCGGCTCTCTCTTCTCCTTCTCGAGCCGCTCCTTTATACTCGGCTCAGATGTGTGTTTGGAGACGGCTTTGATCTCTATTTCATAACTCCCCTCGATGGGAGAAGAAGTCTCAGATTTGTCTTCATCCAGCGCCCCAATCACCTGAGCATCTGGCTCGGGAGCTTCTCCTGCCTGAGTGGTCTCACCTATCTTTTCCTCCACCTCCTTGGTGACATCGCTCCTCGGAGTAGGCCCGGGATCAGAACGGCCTGCGCAAAATCATGAATAACAAGCATTAGAATACAATAGTCCTTCATTAAGAATGAGGACTTTTGAAATCTTAAAGTGAAGAGTTATCTACCAGGTTTCGACAGGCTCTCAGCCATCAAGGGGGTCTCACCCTCCGGAATGGGAGACAAAATATGGACGCCAAGGCCGGGGTCCTTCGGATTGTAACCGATATGTTGCTTAAATGGATCGAGGGTCGGTCGATCGGCCGATCGAGTAGGCGCATGAGCTGGAGGCACGACCACGGATGGACCGGTAATCACTTCTTTCCCTTTCTTTAAGGGGAAGCCTTTGCAATAAATGGCTTTAGCTGCTGACAAATCCGAAGGCTCATTCCCCTTGAGGAATTCTTTTATCAAGGCCCCTTCATCAATCTCTTCGGTACCGTGCTTGGCCCTCCTGATATCTATCAAGGCCTCTCATGCCTCGGCTAAAGATTCAAGATAGCCATCACCCAGAAAAGTCAAGTCTCGATGCATGAGGACGCGGGCATTGAATTCAGCGATTAACGGATCAAACATGCTTTTGACCTCTTCCCTCCCTTCTTCTCTAGCCGCCTCAAGACGGGAGCCGATGTCCGCAGACGCTATCTTCTTTCCCTCTTCACGGGCTTCACTCTTTATTGCCTCGACTTTGGAAAGCTCAGCCTCAAGCTTTTCTTTTAAGAGTTGAGTAGCAACGATTTTGTCACAGTATCGTTGTGACTCTTCTTGGGCAACCGTTTCTCTTCCTTCTCTCTACGGAGCCACTCCTCAAGTTCCTTGACTCGAAGGCTAAATGCATCCCTCTCTTTTTGGTTCTGCAAAGGTATAATCCTACCCTGGCATTGCCTTGCATGCCTTATCACATGACTTATCAAGCCCATTACGAGTTTGGTTTGTACCGTACCTATCGAGTGCCCTCTGATAGACCTCCAGTTTACGGAGGAATTATGGTAGTATATAGACTACGAGAATATATAAAATGTGTTAAGGGGGATTTGGGTAATGCCTTAACACTATTTTAACACTATACTTTACTATAGACACTATTATAATGAAGTATTGTACTATATATGTAGATAGTTTAACGAATCCTTAAGAAATGGAATCCTAAACATTTCTTAAGTTATTGCATGCACGTTAGACACTGGATAAGAGATGTCAAACCCCATAAACATCTCTGAAGCCGTCACACTCATATTATGTACTGTTGATTTAACTTACATAAGACCTTTAGTTCTGACTCGAGTGTTTTGACTTTTCATTACGCTCGGGTCAGTCTGAGCATTTAATTGTATTGAAGACAATTTATCTCTGGAGGATGAAGATGAAGATTTTATACTATATTATTTTATCTATCCCACTGCATCATGTGGTTCTGCTGCATTTTATTTATTTATTTGTATGTAACTCTGATCGGTATTGTAAAAGTGTAATTAAATGTTATTTGCAAACATCTTCATGAACTGTTTATTTGATTATTATATTTTGTCATTCTGCTATGAGATTTTGTGTTTTGTTTTCTTTCCTTTCTATTCTTTTTCTTATTTATCCATAACAATCCTCCATTTTGAATGGTTTGAGTTCGAAGTGTATGGCTTATTTTCGATTTAGATCATCCAAAAAGGTGGGTCATTATAGTCGCGATCTAGAAAGGCAGTGTCGATGGTCAATATGAGGAGTTGTAAAGGTGGCGGTAATAAGATAGGTGGGTTTGAGTTTGCCTGTGGTCTATTTGGGTGTCTCGCGGAAGATGCGACACTTAGTAGAGAGCTCGGGCGAGGTCTTGGCATCTTGAGTATGCGTGCGATGTTGCTTTCGTTGAGGGCTGGCCGTGTGAGGGGGAAATAGAGGTCGCATATGGTTATTTGGTATCGCAATGGAGACGTGATTAGGGTTTCTTAATCACCAGATTATTAATAACGGTAGTTATTTGACTAACATTTTAATTAAAGGAATTATCTTAAAATTTAACTTATGTAATCTTTTAAATGCAATATTTAATTCACATGAAGTCCAATTCAAACAAAACAAGTTGCATTGGGTTCATATCAGCAAATACTACGCATAGGATTGGTTTGGGATTTTTCGAAGTCAGCTAGGATTTTAGAAAATTTAAAATCTGGATGTTCGAAAATTAAAAATCAAGGTGAGTAAATCTCACTCAATTCGGCTGACTACTTTAATTTATAATGATTTAAATTAATTATTGGATGATTGGTTGTGTTGATATATTTTTATTAGTTGGATGTTATATTATATATAGTAGTATATATAAGTAGTTGGATATATTTCCCACCGATTGGAGCGAATAAGACACTATGCACCCCGTATAATAGCGGGTAACCCTATATGACCGCAATATCCCACCTTGAAGCGGGATTGGAATTTTGTATTATATAATATCTGTGGATGCAGGGAAAAAGGGTGGAGGAATCCAACTGGATTCCTCAAAATATATTGATTATTGTTCATATATAGTGATATATAACAATATTGAATAATCTGTTACGGATTATTGTGTGATTTGATTGTTTGGATGCTATGGTAGCACTAGCCCTAATTTTTGGAATTTTAAATACCACAAATAAATTTTTTAAGTCTTAAGTAGAAATTCAAAGGTGATTTTCGAAAATAAAATTATTTATACGGAAATTGGAATTATTTAAAAGGGGATAGGATTGGATAAAATAAACAATTAAATTTCGGACATTTATTTAGCTATTTCGTTAAATGGTTTTAAATAGAGAATTTTAAATTTAGAATTTTTAAACAATGGATTTTAAATGAGATTTTGTAAAATAGTAAAGGTAAGTCCTAATCGAGATTTTGAATGAATTTAGATTATAATTGGAATTTATTAAGGAATAGATTTTCAAATGGAATTTTAAATAGAAATCAATTTATAAATGAATTTTAGCAATACAAGTTTACTATAAACTAGACATGAGTTTATAAAATTTATAAACGATGTTTATAAATTAAGTGAAGTGATTATCATTTGATGGATTAAGAATATAAATTCACCGTGTGATTTTAAATTGAGATATGAAAATCGGTTTAGAAGGAAATAGTGCAATCTATTTTGGAACTGGAAATAGTTCTGGAATTGGAGACATAAATCCATTTGTGATAAATCAAGAGAAAATTTATAAATGTAAAAGTGGTTATGTTGAATTTTAAAAATAGAGTTTTAATGAGAAGTTAAGTTGTCTTAAAAAGAGATTTTATATACTAAACTACGTAATTTAAAAACTATTATTTAGGTTGAAATATTTAAAAGAGTTGGTTATTCAAATATTTTATATTAGTTAAAAGGAGTTCTAACTTTTATAATAAGATTCGTAAATTGATTTGTATTAATTACAAATGAATTGGAAATTACTTATCATTGTTTATTTGAAAGGGTTTGATATTTTAAATAATTACTTAAATGGCTGATATTTATTACTTTTATTTAAAAATACTTATTTTAAAAATATAAAGTTTTGAAAGTTGATTGAAGTTATTTATAAGTTCTTTCGAGACAAGAAAGGTGGTTTTATAAGAGGAATCTTATAATAGAATTCTGAAAACTTAAGGAAATTTCCAAAGTGTTTAGATATGAGAACTTCGAAAATGAATCAGATTTCATAAAAGAAGTTATAAATTGTTGAAAGGTATCATAAATAAGTATAATGGGTTTTGGAAATTTTAAAGGGGATTTATTAATGATTTCGAAGAATTATGAGATAAAATATGAATTATTTCCTTAGTTTGATATTATATGATCTTGGAGGATGCATTTATAAATTTTTCCTAAGTATTGAAAAGAAGGGTTTTGGAAATATTTCAAGTATGAAATGAATGCTATAGAAATATTTTCTAAGTGTTATAAATTGAATTTGGAAATATTTTCGAATGTTGAAATGGTTTGAAATATCCTATTATGGATATAATTATTTGGAGTTATTTTAAGTAATTAAATGTTGGAAGAGATTTGAATGTATATCTTTGTAAAGATATTTTGAAATTAATGTTTTTGAAAGATTTATAATATACGCCTAGTGACTGCTAAGTGTGTTATTTGATGGTTAAGTAACCGACTATCAAATTTGGCCAAATTCGTTTATTATTTCGAAGAGATCGGGATCATATTTAATTATCCAAAAACCACTTCGATCTGATTTATGAGTTACAAATTGTGATAGCGTGAAGATATTGAAGATGATGAATTTGGTGATTCGGTTTGTACACACCAGAATAACTTGTATGGATGAATGTTATCTTTGCATTGTGCCTTCAATGAAGTGTTAGCATTCCAAGAATGAATGTTATTCTTAAGGTAAATGTAGTCCCAAGCCACTTCGATGGAGAAATGAAAAAAAAACATGGCATGCTAAAAGGCCAAGTGGGTCGCTCCCTTTAGAGTATGATCATCACTCAACTAGAATGGACATCTATCATCATCACTGTCTTTCATTTGTATGCATTTCGGGGCACATTAATGGTGATCATACTCGGTACTAGTAGTCTAGTGTTAGGCCAGCCTTGCGTGGCAGGGGTACAAGATGTTCTTGTCAGACCCCGGTGCATTTTATGTAGAGATGCACCATCGGAAGGTAGTTCCTTACCTTGTCATAGTATGGAATCCATTTTGCAATAAGCGCAGTACGGTTTTAGATGTGCCTAACTATGCTGAAACGTAAGATGTGAGCATTTCAGCTATTTTCTAGTTTACTTTCTATAGACACTATCATAATATCAGATGATTTTGATATAAATTGTTTTCATTAAAGTAAGGTAAAAACCCATTGTATTTATGTGTGGCGTGGTCTTACGAGATGTCCTTTTTTTCAAGGACTTTGAAACAATAATAAATTCAAATTGAGTGTGTTTTCTCACGCTGGTTTCCAGACTGACACGGGTGTTATATATTATAATGCTCGGGTCAGACCGAGTATTACAGATTCAGGTTAGGATGCCATGGAGCTCAAGGGACAAGCTGGAGGAGTCTCAAGCGTATTCCACATACTTGATTATATTTCCGCTATGTGAGTTATGCTGTATATTCAGTATTTGTGGGGACAAGTTATTATAACTGTCCAGATTGATAGTTGATTGTTGTACTATGATGACTGAGTGTATAATAAAATTTATAGATTCTTTTGTATAAAAATCTGTTATTATATTATATTTTGTTCCGTTGCGATTGCGATATTCTGTATTGTTATTTCTTTCCTTCTATTTCTTTTCTTCTTCACCCCTAGTTATTTGTAATTTCATACAATTTAAGTTAGACAAGTGACGAAATAGGGAGTCGCTACACTTGTGATGGTCCCTCTCTGAGTAGAAGAGGGGGAACTGGATGAATGGGAAGAACTTAGAAGTCGAAACGATATAAAACCTATCATAGACATATTAGTTATTATAGCAAAACATATCATTTAATTATGAGAAAACATATCAATTTTTATAAGAAAAATGTAATATTGATAATCGTATATGTTACCTTCTACCAAAACATACATTATTAATCAGTCCTCGTCGTTTTTTGATTCAGACTCGGTCTCATACTCTATAATTTTTTTCCTCTGTTGTCTCAAATGCTTCTACTTAAATATTTGATTCATCGTATAAAGGTGCAAAATTGTGATAACCCGGATTTTGAACATCTGTTAATTGATAATTAACCGGAGTGAGTTAGTAGAATACTGATTTATAGGATGAACAAATAGTATTATGATGATTAAAAAATATCAGGATGTTATAAATGGATTTGAAATTAATAACTTTTGTTGTGAATTAATAAATCCTATAGTGTTAAAACTTTTAAATGTATACATATATAAATATATAAGTGTGTATATATTATATATATGTATATATAAAATATATTGTGATTTCGAAGTTATATGTTGAATTAAAAATATAATATGAAAAACAAGATTAAATAGGAAGCTTAATATATACATTAATAAAACATAGTAAGAAATCATAAAGAATATATGTATGAACCTAAGGAGACAACCATTTAATGCGTATTTCAACTCAAGCACACCATATATCATTTCAAGTTTAAAAAATCAAAAAATCAAATCAGGTCAGCTGGTGTTAAAGAAAAAATCAAAAGTGATCTTTGACCAAAGACAAGGTAAAAATAATAATAATAAAGAAGCTTGCCGTGTAAGCTGCAGCCTATATTTCCCTTGTATATTTACCTCCTTACTGTTTCAATTTCTTGGATTCGAACCAAGTTAAAACAGCAACCATATCACCATTTCACAACAAAATAAACAGAAGACCTAGATCAAAGGAAGCAAGATTAAAATCAAAGAAGAAAAAGCTAGCAGCAGTGTATAAGCCAGTATTTCCTGTTCAAAAACAATTATGTGAGTAAACTCTTCTCCAAAGATAATCCCAGATTTTTCTGAGATACATATACTAATCTGTGAAGAAATGTTGGAAATTATGTTACGCATGGATGTGTATTGTCAGGAAAATAGTTGGATTGTTGAACTATACTTAGGTGCAGGACTGAGTATACATACATATACATATATATATATACACACATATATACACACACACACACACACATATATATATATATATAATTCGCCTCTGTTTGATTCTAACAGAAAAAACTCGTTTAAAAATCTATATCTCATGATCTAAGTGATTTTATGATGGGATCTTTAAAAGAAATTTGTGTGTATCTACCAGATTAACTTTAAAAAATTAATTCCAGGAACACATATCAAGTATTTATTTCTAAAATAAGAATGGATAGTAGAAAAATAAATTCAAGTCCGGAATTTGATTCTTGAATTTCTATGTTTTGATCATTTGAATCGATTTGTATTTGAATATGTTTATTTTGGAAATAATTTGGTGAATTTTACGATTGTGGTTGATGTGTATTAGCAAGATGGTCGAGATTGGGTATTTTGTCAATTTTAGACGAACGAGACGGTCGGTGACATCGAAATTGGGGCCAGAGGTAGGTTATAGGCCTAGGGACGAGGGAAAAATGGTCTCGCATTTATCTGGGCATCGTGGAGGTTAGCGCAATGGATTTTGGGGTTTAGGAGCGGATTCGAGTCGTCAGGATTTGCGAGGCAATAACGTAGGCGTGGGTTCATCAGTCTCGATCGAACATGGGGGAACAAGTGCGTGTGGTTGCGATGGAGTTTTGGGCGGAGTGACAGTGTCTCGGGTGGCCGAAAGTGGTGGCTTGGGAAAGATTTTTGGTGATGGTTCGTTACTGGTTTGGGTTCTCTCTGGCTCGATTTTGTTTTCTTGTTCGAATTTAAGCACTGATGATCGAAATCGGGTAGGGTGGTTTGAGTCGACTCGCGGCGAGAGTGACGATGATTAGAATGGCGATCGGTGACATGTGCATGTGCACTGGGTTTTCACGTATCCGTTAGTGCTGAGCTCAAGTGGTGGAAGGAGAAATCTCGGGTGAGGGCTCGGGGAAGATGCGTTGTGGCTTGGGTTGGGCTTCGAATTTTAGCGTGAGTGATTCGTTCCATATTTTAAGTTAAAACTAAATTAAGTTCTAAAAAAAATAGGAAGAAGAAGGAATCTCGGACAAGACCCGAGTGGTCCTCGGGAGGAACCCGAAGCAAGGGTTGGCAGTTTTAAAGAAAGTTTTTTAAAAAAACAAGGTTTTGAAAATTTAGAATAAGTATAGATAAAAATGGTTAATCAATTAATGGTTAGGAATTAATTAATCCAGTAGTTGAAGATTAATTAAGTTGCAATTAAGTACTTAATTAATCAGGTAATTAGAGATTTATTGGTAATTAAGAAATTTGAAATTAATAATGGTTAATTAAAACATAATTGCTTAGGGAAGTAGTTATGGGATGGTTAATGAGTGTAATTAATGAAAGATCGTTAATTTGGGATTATGAAATGATTTATTTAATGTGATCAATTTAAGTTAACTAATTAGATAAATTAATTAAGAATAATCTTTTGTGGAAATTGGTTAAATATAACTACTTAATGTAATTTATAAAGTGCGATTACTTAATGAAATAATTAATGGATAATTGCTGTATGAAGTAAATTGAAGAATGGAAGTAGTTTAGGCTTAACTACTTTGTGTAATTAATAAGAAGTAAAATTACTTAGTGGAAGTAATTAAGAATTAATTACTTAGTGTAATTAATTAAAGTATGGATTAATTAAAAAAATTATTTAAAAGGTTAGTTAGTGAATGAGTATGATTAATTAAAGGGTAATTAATCAATGTATGTGATTATGGGGTGATTAATGTAAGAAATTAATTAAGAATAAATATAATTAATGTGTATGGGTGGAAGTTAAATTAAAATGGGTAATTAATTAAAGGCTAATTACCAGATGTAATTGGAGAAGATAATTATGGGATGATTAATTTATGTTTTGTAATTAATTACTGATAAGTAAGCAGGATTAAAAATGATTAAAGTAGTTAATTTAATTTATTTAAATTAATTAGAAATGGTGTGACTAATTATTCTTGCTTATGAAGATTGGTTGATATTTCTGATATGAAATGATTTGTGATTTGATATCTTTGGACAAAACAAAGATAATGGGGTTATTTATCGATGATGAATTACTGTGTAAAGGTTGGTATCCTGTATTATAAAATTTAACTGTTTCCACTTGAATAATATAAGTTAGGGTGACATGGAATTCGAAGAGACCGGAGTCGGGTATTGGTAATACCCGAACCCACTTTGATTTGTAATCTACATGATTCTATTTGGATTGATGTGAGAAATCAATAGATTGAAATGAAATAATATGGACTTTTGAACTAAGTAGACATACTTAGAATTTTATTTGTGAAATAAGTGTTGAGCATAATGAACTCGTGTTGAAGTACGAGTTACCCGGGTTTTCTTTTATGGTTTAAACTTAGTATTTCAAATTAGATGGGTTTACTCATGCTGGTTTCCAGCCTGACCCGGGTGTTACCTTGATGTAATGCTCGGGTCAGACCGAGTATTACTGGTTTTCAGGTAAGGACGTTATGGAGCTCAGGAGACAGGCTGGAGGACAGGAACGTATGGAGAATTCCCTCTGTATTATATTGTTATATATATATGAGCCATGTTGATTGTATATGTATATATGTTGTAACTCTGATGTAATAAAGTGAAATTTTACAGGTACAGTTTTCCTTTGTATAACTGCTATTATTTGTTATTATATTTTATCCGCTGCGAATGTGAGATGTTGGCATTTCTGTTCTTCTTATTCTTCTATCTCTTTTTTCTTTTTTCCTAACTATTTGGTATTTTCGGGATCGAAAATTTCGGGATCCCGAAAATTCCGGGTCGTTACAGTTGGTACCAGAGCTGAAGGTTAAGCGAGAATCTTGGTTCTGGTGGGTGTACTCATTAAGGATAGGGAAAGTAGTACCTAAAATGAGTTGAGTGTGTATTTTTATAAGAGAGCGTACTTGTCATTTTCTTATATAAAGATTTTAAATGATTTTATATAAGAATATCTTTTGATATATAAGGTAATATTTCTTTCTAATAAATATTAAGGTAATGGGATACTAAATTATTGAAATTAAATAAGAATTTAAGTGGTAAATATATGTATCCGAGTAGGAATTGAATAGAACCATTCATATAAGGAACATTAGAATTAAATTTGGTTTCAAATTGTTAAAGGGAATGATAAATAATATTATTTAGAATAGTACTGAAAGTAATCTTATTTTGAAATAAGAAGCTGTTTGAAACTTTGTTTGAAATTAAAAACCAAAGATGTTAAAACATAAAGTATAACTTAGTAAGCAAATTAATATAAGAGTAAAAGTTGAATTCTTCTAATTAAGCCTAATTTATGGGTTAGGAAGCCCCTCTAGAATTCAGTCTTTGAGAGAGATGACTAAGGGTGAAGAATGGAAGGTTAGGCGCAGAGAGAAAAGAGCAGATGCACGTAGGGATTGAGAAGAAGAAATTCAAGAGTATGAGAAACAGGTTAAGGAAAGGGTTGAACCAGGACATTTCCTAAATCATTGCCCTGAAGTGAGGAAGGCGAAGCGTAAACCAATTGAACCGGTCAATGAGTCGACTATTTGCTATCGATGTAAGAAGACGGGACACATTACTAGGTATTGTTCCAAGAGGCAGAAGAGGAGTAAGGCTGTGGAACGTACTGTTGGAGGCGTGAAGGTTATCCATATTGATGATAGGGTAGAAACATTTTGTGGCAAATGTTATAAATGGGGACACCCTGTTGAGAAGTGTATGTTCGGGCTTTGCCCTTTAGAAGGAAGTCCTTAGGAAGGATTCTTGTAGGTGTATTAGGGCTCTGTTCTTTCCAAACCTCTAGGTAATAGAAAGGCATCTAGATTTATGACTTCTGTAAGACTCTTATTTTATATAAATGCATGTAATGTATGAACTACTAGTATGTAGTCAATTAATGTATGGAATATTTTGTGGTAGTACAATCTAATATAAATTTTCTTTATCCATTGAGAATTGGACTCAGAATTAAATTGTTTAAAGATTTGGATTATTGATTTAAAAATAAAGGTTAATTTGAGTTAAGGGGTTAAATCGACATTTGGAAATTTAACATGAATTTATATAATTCGAGATCGTTTAAAGTTGATTTAGATTTCATTAGTTCAAATTGAATTTAGTTTGAATTAATCAGAATCGAAGATGGATAAGTATGGAATTTAAATGGAAAATTTGAATTGGATTAATTGGAAATAAAAATGGAAAACGAGTTCAAATTCAAATGGGAATTGGGAATAATTCTTCTAGAAATTGAAAAGATTTGAAATTAAAGTGGATTCAATTAAAAGGTAGTCTAAATTAATTTTAAATAATTTGGAATTGTAGTTAAAGTAA
This sequence comes from Allium cepa, assembly GCA_030765085.1. Lineage (NCBI taxonomy): Eukaryota > Viridiplantae > Streptophyta > Magnoliopsida > Asparagales > Amaryllidaceae > Allium > Allium cepa. The sequence continues at coordinate 990,391,029 of CM060945.1, read as the reverse complement.
ATATGTTTAAAATCAAATGGAATTTGATTTGAATTTGGAATGAAATTGAGGTTAATTTAACTTGAATTGAGAATAAATCAAGTTCAAGGAAAATTGAAGTTATTCAAATTAGAATTGATCAATTTAAATGGAAGTGGAAATTTGAATTGAATTGATAGGATTGGAGGTTGGGAATTGAATAGTTTGAGTCTGGAATATTTTCAAAATAAATTATTTTAATACAAATCTATTTTTCCAAGCCATTTATTATATATACAACCTTTCTTTTTAAAGCCAAACTATCTTATACTTGTTTTACAATTATTTTTAGAACTATTTAACTATTTTATAAACTAATTGCTATCTTTCAACTACTTTATAACTAATTACTATTTTACAACTATTTTGCAATTATTTAAAATTTCTATAACTATTTGACTATTTTCCCACTATTTTACAATTTCTTAACTATTTTACAAATATTTTGCAAACTAATAATTATTTTTCGACTAATTATTATTATTTTTAAATTTTCAAGATATATTTTTTAAATCAAACTGGTCGGAGTTCAAACTGTTATTGATTAAATACTCAACTGAGATAAGAATTGAAGTGATAATCCAAAAGGAAATTAAGGCTAATGCGAATAAGTGAATAAAAATCAAAGTGAGGATGAATAGAAAGGAAATTGATTTGGATAATAATCAGTAAAGTTGAATACGTAGGATGTACGTATATTATTCTATTCGCATAGTGATTTGATCCAGATTCGAGCATAGAATTTTGAGATAGTTATATCGATCCGAGTTAGGATTTTTCACTCGATTTTCGATGGCGAACGTGGATATGGATTGTTGATTGGTTCTGGATATTCTCTATCATAGTTGTGGCTATGCAAGGAGAATGACGGTTTCTAATCAAGAAACCAGATCTGAGTCCGTACTAGGAAGTAGGGTGGACGATACTAGTTCGAAAGTGGAATTGTGTGATCGAGTGAGCGATTAGATTGGTATAACGTACGGATGATAGGTGTACATCGTATGGATTTAAATAAAATTGATATTGAAAATTTATGAATAAGGAATGTGAAATGATTTCTTATCAAATGAAAGTATATTTTATGAAATATACAATGGATAAAAGTGAAAGTTAGATTTTTTTTATGATGATAAGTAAGATGGAAACAACTTTATAAAAAAAGTAAAGTAATCAAATTTGAATATTTGATTTTGAATAAACAAAGTTATATATCTTTTTTATATAAGATAAATCTCCCCTTGTTGAATCTATGTCCGGAAAAAGAGGATTTTTGAAAGTGTTTGAAGTATAAAAGAAGTTTTATACAAGTTTGAAATGATCCAAAGTTTTTTTAAAATATATATATGTATGTATGTATGTATGTATGTATAAAGAGTCTTATGAGGATTTTGGGAAAACAAGTTTTGGGAACCTTTGGATTTGGAAAGGCTTCTGATTTTTGGGTAAAATCAATATTGGAATTTGGAAAGCCTAGTTTGAGAATTACCGGTTTTGGGATACTCGATTTTGAGGAAAGGAGATTTATATGAGATCCATACTAGGTGTATGATTTGGAAGATGCTATATATGTATAGTATAAAGTGTTTTTATTATGGCTCTAGGGAAAAAGGCGCTCGCTTGAAATGAACTTCTCAGGAGTGCAACCGGGTGGTGCTGCCTTGAACCCTAAGGGGGGTTCTAAAGTTGATCCTGTGAGGAGTCCGAACAAAACTTGTTCCTGAGGATTATGAGTAGTGTGTAGCGAAAGTCGAGGGGCACTGATGCCTATAGAGGCATTTAGGTTATGCTATGACGACAGTATAACTCGATGTCACTGCGATCTACTGCAGACCATAGCGAAAGTCGTGTGTGCTGCTGAGAGCCAACAGTCTACGTTTGATTTTATATCGGTAGACTACAACCTACGGTAACATAGCGAAACTCGTGTGTGCTGCTGAGCCAACAGTCTGCGTTTGATTTTACATCGGTAGACTATGACCTATGTGAGAGTGGAGAAGTTTCATTTTTGACAGCGAAAATCGAGGGCGCTGATGCCTATAGTTACATGGAATTTTGCTGCGATGGCAACGTAACCCTGGAATGTAACTGCGATCTGTTGTAGGTTCCATGGCGTAATCGAGGGGCGCGGAGTGCCAACAGTTACATGGACTTTTACTGCGGTGGCAACGTAACCTAGGATGTAACTGCGACCATGGATGGGGGTGATGATTTCCAAAGCATTCTCACCAAGGATATTTCCTATATTTTCAAAAACTGTTTTCTATATTTGCAATAAAAATAGTTTTCAAAGTATTTTCACTGGATGTTGAAAACGGGTTTACCAAGTACTTATAGATTTTCAGTCGTAGGCCTGATCAATGTATGACCGAATTTCTATGAGAATAAGGATGGACTTGTCGAAATATCGAGTTATAAAAGTATTTTTATGCCAATTATTTTATAATATTACATAGATTTTTAAAGTAGTTTAGAAATGATCAAAGAAAATTTATTTGATTTTAAGCATTTAATAATTCTAGCTTCGTTCCTTTTCGAGGATGAAAAGATTCAAAAGGGGGAGGAATGTGATAACCCGGATTTTGAACATTTGTTAATTGATAATTAACCGGAGTGAGTTAGTAGAATACCGATTTATAGGATGAAAAAATAGTATTCTGATGATTAAAAAAATATCGGGATGTTATAAATGGATATGAAATTAATAAATTTTGTTGTGAATTAATAAATCCTATAGTGTTAAAAATTTTTAATGTATACATATATAAATATATAAATGTGTATATATTATATATATGTATATATTATATATATGTATATATATATATATATAATATATTGTGATTTCGAAGTTATATTTTGAATTAAAAATATAATATGGAAAACAAGATTAAATAGGAAGCTTAATATATACATTAATAAAACATAGTAATAAATCATAAAGAATATATGTATGAACCTAAGGAGACAACCATTTAATGCATATTTCAACTCAAGCATACCATATATCATTTCAAGTTTAAAAAATCAAAAAATCAAAAAATCAAATCAGGTCGGCTGGTGTTAAAGAAAAAAAAATCAAAAGTGATCTTTGACAGAAGACAAGATAAAAATAATAATAATGAAGAAGCTTGTCGTGTAAGCTGCAGCCTATATTTCCCTTGTATACTATTTCAATTTCTTGGATTCAAACCATGTTAAAACAGCAACCATATCACCATTTCACAACAAAATAAACAGAAGACCTAGATCAAAGGAAGAAGGATTAAAATCAAAGCAGAGAAAGCTAGCAGCAGTGTATAAGCCAGTGTTTCCAGTTCAAAAACATTTCTGTGAGTAAACTCTTCTCCAAAGCTAATCCTAGATTTTTCTGAGATACATATACTAATATGTGAAGAAATGTTGGAAATTATGTTATGCATGGATGTGTATTGTCAGGAAAATAGTTGGATTATTGAACTATACTTAGGTGCAGGACCGAGTGTGTGTGTGTGTATATAACCTCTGTTTGATTCTAACAGAAAAAAAAGAAAAGAAAAAAAACTCGTTTAAAAATCTATATCTCAGGATCTAAGGGATTTAATAATGGGATCTTTAAAAGAAATTTGTGTGTATCTACCAGATTAACTTTAAAAAATTAATTCCAGGAACTTATATCAAGTATTTATTTCTAAAATAAGAATGGACAGTAAAAAAATAAATTCAAGTCCAGAATTTGATTCTTGAATTTCTATGTTTTGATCATTTGAATCGATTTTTATTTGAATATGTTTATTTTTGGAAATAATCTGATGAATTTTACGATTGTAGTTGATGTGTATTAGCAAGATGGTCGAGATTGGGTATTTTGTCAATTTCAGACGAACGAGATGGTCGGTGACATCGAAATTGGGGCCAGAGGTAGGTTATAGGCCTAGGGACGAGGGAAAAATGGTCTCACATCTATTTTTTTTTACAATTGCATTGTATATACTTAAAAAAAACATACACAAAAATTTAAAAGAAAAAATCCGTTCCATTTCATTAAATTTGCATCAACATTTTTCTTTTTACATCTTTTCTTTTTTTCTTTCTTTTATTTTACACTGACAATTTTCTTAAAAAAAACAACAGTCACTGTGCAACTCTGAGCAACAACAGTGCACTGTTTTTGTGCAGCTCCTCTGGTCATCCCTCCTCTATCACCAGACCCCCAAACTTTCACCACTACCATCAACATTCAACACTCACTTCTGCATTGTTATATTTCATCACTTCACTTCCCCTTGCCAATCAACCACATCCATACTTCATTCAACAACTACTACCCACACATCTTCCTGATACTTCATCCTCTACAAACACTTATAAACCATTCCATTACCACTGTAACGACTCGTAAATTTGATAATTTAATTTGTTTATTTAATAGGATTTTTAATTTAAATTTAGGAAGAAACGGAAATCTTATTTATTTTTAGGAAAGAGAATCTTGTAATTAGAAGTATCAAGGGAAATTAAAATTTACAAATTGAATTATATATTGCAATTAATTGTAATAGTGGAAATTGTTGCAATTGGATATATGGTTAGAAATAAGTAAATAAAGGCAAGTATTGAATTCATCAATGAAAATAAATTTTTATTTAGTACAATCCCTTTTTATTAACTATTGTAAGGTGTTAATTAATTGAAATGGAAAATTTGACAATAGATTAAATTGTATGTTGGATGATAAATTGCAATAACTAAAGTTAGTAATTAATGGGTTAAAGGGATTACCAATTTACTCACAAAGTGAATATAAGTGAATGTAACAAAATAAATAGGAAACGATAATTATTCATAAGTGATGGTTGATGTAAAAGGAATAACTAATTAGATTTAGAATCTTAATTTGTATGTGTGCATATATTTAATGGAATATGAGAAAAACAAATGTAACGATATGATTAATATATATGTTATTCATTCAGGGTATTGAATAAAAATTTGGAATCTAATTGTAATGAATGGTAATAATGTTGGTATTAGCTAATAAACTAAATTTTAATGCAATACCTATAAATGAATGGGATGAAATGAATGTATGTAAATGTATACTAGGTTATTTATCAAATAAAAGGAAAGAAAAGTAAATATTGAATTTGATTGATGAATAAATATGCGTTGAATAATAACTGAATGTAAAGTTGATGGTAATTGTATAAAATCAAAATAAGATAACGGATTTCAATATTAAGGTGTGAATGGGAAAGTGATTGTTATATAAATTGAATGGAATTCAAATTGATGGGAAAAGTAAATGGGTACTTAGTAATAAATTTAAACGGACTTAAAAATGGAATTTATTTAATTAATAGATATAACGGATAAGGATACTTATAAATGTGGGATTGAGAGTTTTACAACAATTATTATGAGTTATATTTATATTCAGTCATTCAATTTAATTTGTAAATCATTGAAATAAATGGTACGTTTAAATAAATTTAGGTAATAATGGGGAATAACGTAAAAATAAATTCTTCATTAAATGATGGTTCGAGTATATAAAGAATGGAGGTAAAGCTTTATAAATTGATTTGAATCTATAATTTAATGAAAGGAGTAATTGGAATTAAATGGATCAAATGTTTGAAGTTACGAAATTTTTGATTTAGGTAAAAGGGGTATGCATTTATGTAATAGAGTATGAATCTATTATTAAGTTTATTTATAAAGTGGCAGTTGGGTAAATGAAAGGGTGCAAAAGTAAGCTTGTCAATATATTGAAGTAATGTATGATAATAGGTTTAATTGAAATAAATGAAAATTTAACATCTAAATATTACGTCAATAGGAAATAATTGTTCTACTTATCATTTCATTCATTTAACCCATTTTGAAACTTAATCAACGGAAATTAATGTAATTGAAAATTTTCAATTTATAGGAGAAAGAATACTAATTGGAATAGGTGCAATTAAAAACAGCTTATGTTTTGTGAAATATAAGGAAAGTTTTGATTCAATGAAAAAAAAACATTTTCAATAAAATGACTGTTTCATCTGTGAATGTAGGCTTAATTTAATTTAAATAAAAAATAGAAAGATTGATTTTATAGAAAGAAATATATGTTTATTTGAACTGTGTTTAGCTTACAGACTGATTACAAGAATAGGAAAATAATCCTTTTATTTCTCTTGTATATAAACAAATTTTCTTTTTTTTTTATGCATTTTAGTTATCTGTTTTAAAATTTAACCTTGTAAGTGATTGCAATTAATGTAGTTCAAATATTTCAATTAAAAGGAAAGAAAACGGTGATTTCAATTAACAGATTTAATAAAAAAACGCGCGTTCTGTGGTAAACAAAAAGGGTGTTTCAATGGTAATAAGACATCATTTTGGGAAAAACAAATCAAATGTTTTCATTTTTAAGGTAAGTATAAAAAAAATTATTATGCATAGATAAAAACCCAAATGCATAGAAATTCGAATATTACTTGAGTTAATGAAGTAATTTTGGCGTGTTTAGGGTTAACAAAATTTATTAAATAAACAATTGTTTTGAAATTGGAATTCTAAAAGTTTGTTTACTGTATAGAGTTAGTCCATTCATTCCTTTTCTAATTAATAATTGCCTCTTTTTAATACCTGCTACTTTTAAAAAAGGATGTTCATATTTACTATATTTCAAAACCAAGTTTGTTCATATTTACTTTATTTCTTTCCATTTATTTTCCAACTTCATTTTTCTGAAACGTCATTTCATTTATTTCTAATTAATAGCGGTCTCTCTTTTCAAATATTTTTGATCCTAAACATAATTCTAACCTTATAAATAAGATATGACGCAAATGAAACCACAGCCTCCATTCTAATCTTCTTCTTTTTTTCCTTTTCTTTTTTTTTTCTTTTCTCTTCAAATCTCCTTATTATCTCTCATTTTAATTTTTCCTTCCTCTTCAAATATTCTTCTTCTTCAAAATTTTCTTCTATTTCAAACTTTCTTCTTTCTTTTCAAATCTAGATCTTCTCTTCCATTTTCAGTTCTTATTTTAATCATTTTCTTTTTCAATTCTTCTTTTTCAAATCTTTTTTATTTTTTTCTTTCTTTCAACCTTTTAAAAATACATACATTCATATAATAAGGAGGAAAATTAAAGTAAATCGAAATAAAAGAAAAATTACGGAACAAAGCTAGCAATCAAGAAGAAGCATACGTGAGGGAAGAGTGGATGTGGCACGGTATTTTATTTTTGTTTTGTTTATTTTTAATTTCTATTGCAAATCGTTTAATTATAATAACTTTCACATACGAACTCCATTTCACGTGCGATTTTTTTTGTTAGGATCGTAAATTAATTCCGGATCTGTTGACGCTGGATTGAATGAATTTGACGCGTCAAATTTTTGGGTTTAAATTGGATTTGAATTCAATTTAAATCCAAAAAGTGAGTGTTTTAACCCACTCACAACTTCTAAAATTTCTTATGTTTGTTAATTTGACTTAAGATATGAGTAGGAAGTTATTTATGACTATTTGGCATGTTTTATTTATCACCTCTGTTAAATCGCATTTATTTAGTTTAACTGTTAATTAATTTTATTATCGCATATGAATTGACAGTTAAGAATTTATTTATTTGCATATAAACTGGTAGTTAACAGTTAATAAATTTGTTATTGAATATAAACTATTGGTTAATACGTGTTATTTATTACCTGTATAATTTATATGCTCTATATCAATGATTGTTTAAATTGGATGATGATTGATATTTGGATGAATGGATGCTACATTTATATTGTATAAACTTCAATTCATCATGCATTTTTATTTCATTCGGGATTGCGGTTTGAAATGATATACAACCGCATTTTTATTTTAAATTACGGATTGAAATGATAAACATCTGTATCACTTGACCATAGGGTAGAAAATTTTATACAGGCACTGCGGTAAATATATAAAATTATTTTTGAAATGTTTTACTATGGTTTTGTAAAGCTATATATATGGTTTATGGATATTGATTTGGTTATTTATTTATATATATAGAAATTTCCGGTTTTTAAACTTTGTATAAATTTGATTTGAAGTATAAAATAAAGTTTGATTTTTTTTAGATCAAATACGATTAAGCATTTATTTAAAATTTAATTTCTGGAAGTTCTGTTGACTTAAATGAGAATAAGGTTGGAAGATGAATATTAAGTTAAATTGGAATTAAATAAAAAGTTAGAATTTCTAAAGGATATGATTTATATAACTTGATTTTGTGTAGAGTGATTTAAATGAATATCAGGTTGATTTAAATGAATATATAATAAATTGAAAGATTTTCCAGTTATGTGAAGTTAAAGGTTTTCTTAAATTATATTGAATTCATTAAGTAAATATTTCAAGTCTAAATAATAAGTAATTGAATTTAATACATATGGGATTGTCAAATGAGTTTTTTTGAAATGGTGAAATATTTTAAGCTTTGAAACATAAGAATTGAAATGATATTTTAAAGTTTAAATCGATATTTGAAAATTGATTTGTGAAATCTAAATAAGCTATTGTGTTTATAAAGTAATTTAATATTTAACCATTTAAGAGATGGAAATTTGTTCGAAGTTATGATTTTCAAGGTAGTATGATTTGAAAATATTATATTCAAGAGTTTTGATTTCTAAATATTTTATTTTGAAAACCCTATGATTTTGGAAAAGAATATATATTGGAAAATAAAATGACATTATATGATTTTGGGTCTAAATGATATCGTATTGATCTGGGGTTTTAAAAATATAAATGATATCGTATTTATATGTGTTTAAATGGATATTTTATTCTGGTCTTAAAGTTTAAATTATTTTTAAATGACCGCGGTGTTATAATAACGTTTGGTTGTTAAAGTGACCGAGATCGGAAGTTGTCATACTCTCTTCCAACTCCGAAAACCACTTTAACAACCGTGTACGCGGTGGAGATTCCAGAATGAAGTAGGTTGGTGACGACGTTTCCTATAAGGTAAATACGTGGACCCGACTCCCGTGAGTTGGCATAAGGTGGCTAAAACAGGAGCGATTCTCGGGCCAATGAGGTCATTCCTCTGATCGAACGCACTCCTTCGATACTATACTCTGACTTTGGATTGATTCGGTATTGATTTCTTTGATTTTGGGGGTGTTTGTTCGAGGTGGGCGGTAGCTGCGGCTATGCGTTACCATCAGCCCGGATAGCAATTGGTATATCTACCCTGGCATTGCCTAGCTGTGCTGTATCACCTACCCTATCGCGCCTTGTACGAGTTTGGATTTCTCCCGTAGCCCGTATTGTATCCTCTAGTGGCTTCCCGATCAGGAGGGACTATGATATTGGATGGACTACTGGGACTATTACGTGTTAAGGGCTATATGGGTAACCCCTTAATGCTAAGAAAAAAGTAAGTTTATTTTACAATTAGATACTATTGTAATAGCGCAATATACCACATAGTAAATAGTTTAACGGATCCTTAGAAGATGTAAATCCCGAGCATCTCTTGAGTTACTGCACTCATATTTATTTCTGTTATTTTAACTCACATAAGAACTTTTAATTCTGACTCGAGTGTTTTTGTTTTTCAAATTCGCTCGGGTCAGTCCGAGCGTTTCAGGATTTGAAGACTTTATTTCTGGAAGACGAAGACGAAGATTTCATTATTATAATTATTATTATATTATATGGTTCCACTACACACTGTATTCCGCTGCATTGGTATTTATTGGTATGTGAACTCTGATATTTATTGTATAAAGAAGAATCAAATGTTTTGTAAACAGTTTTATGAACTGTATATTTATTATTATATTTTATCCTTCCGCTGTGAGATTCTGTTTAGTTTTTTTTCTCTTCTCTATTTTTCTTATTTACTCAATAACAATCCGTCATTCCGTATGGTTTGAATTGACAGGTGTGTCGATTTAAAGCGTGCGAAAAGGCGGGGCGTTACAACCTGTGCAACACCACAAAATCCACCGGACTTCACAACCATTAATACTGTTCCAATCGTCTACAGCAAAACCTTCATCCTTCATTCACATATCAACCATGTACATCTATGCAACTGTCATACAAGTCATCTCCACTCCTGCATTTAATTCTTTCTCCACGCAAACACATACAATATCCACAGTGCACATAACCTGACCACAACTTCCAGAAAACTGTGCCATCGCTCAACAATCTTCTGCCTCACTCAACTATACGCATCATACATACTTCAAAACCGCCTTCAATTCTGCCACAGCAAAATTTCATACATACTTCAAAATCAACCATTCACTCAAGCTTCTACTTGCACACAATCAAGCATCCTATACGAGCACCACAGCCATCATATCACTGCCTTACCACCTTCACCTGTCTGTAGCAACTGCTACTTCAACTGACACTGCTTGCTCACCCTGCTCATCAACTACACCATCATTCATACAGCCACTTGGCAACAACCTTTACCATTTCATGACTTCATAACACAGTATGTCTCCATTTCCACTTTCCTTCCTCCTTCTGTCACAAAACAACAGCAAGCAGCTTGCCTTGAAACATTACAAACCTTCTACCCAGTTGACTACATCATACCCACCCATTTCACCACGAACTTCTGACTTTTGAACAACATACAGGAATTCTAGCATCGCATATTTTTGAACGCTTCAATCCCCAAACCAAACACCTAAATGCCTATATCTCCACAACCCTCCGACACTACAACATTGCCCTACAACATTGCAGTTCACAACTTCAAAGCTTCGACGCGAGCAATCGCCTCGACATCCCCTTGCTGCTCACTTCTGCAAAAACGCAATCCCCAAATTCGCAATAACCTGCTTCGTCGCCTGCAACAGAACCACTGCCAACATCCACGCTTCCGCGACATCGAATCCATCAATCGCACTTCCTCCTCTGGCATACAAAACCACCGTCACCAATAAGCAAAATTGCCAACAACGCCTCATCCTCTAAACCGCGGCCACAACCTCTCAATTGAATTCGAGTCGAAGCTGCCGCCAATCCAAGCATCGACTAGTACCGTCACTTCACAATAATCGCTGAACTCAAATTGGCTTGAACTGAATTTCGATTCTAAAAATTGAATTTTGATTTGCGAAGGGAAGATAGTGTGCTTAAAGAAACAAATTTTGCCGTTCGTTCACAAACCAATGAAGTAGAGGTAGTAATAATTTTGGGCCGGGTGAAATTAGTTTGGGCCACACGTTTAATTTATTTTTTCTTTTTTTTTGTGTGCTTTGATTTATAAAAAAAGGGAAAATTTTCTTTGTTATAAAAAAGAACAAAAAAACTTCTTTTGTTTAGTTTTGTTGTCTTGTTAAAAAAAAAACGAGTTTATTTTGGTTTACCTCCATTTTTACAATTGGTTTAGTTTTGGTTTTCCTTTCTTTGAAGTCTCCTTTTGTTATTTCTTAAAAAAAAGGCAACAAGTGTTTCATTTGTTTTATTTTTATTTTTTTTTATTGTTCATTTTTCGGTTTCTTCTTTAACATATATATATTCAAAACAAAAGAAAAAAAACTCTCTGTGTGTGTGTGTGTGTCTGTGTATATCGTGTTTTTATTTTCAGGTTGTCCGAGCAGAGTGGAAGAATTGCTTTCTTCGCTTGGCTTGCCAAAATAACTGCAGTTCTGCTTGCCAAAAAAAATAACAACTGCTTGTTTGCTTATAAATTTGTTTTGCTGCTTTTAGCCTATATCTAGTTTTATTTGAATTGCATTGTTGTTTGCCTGCATTTAAAAAGAAAATTTTCAAAAACTAAAACAAAAATCCATTCATACTTGCATTGTTAATACACGTTTAATTTCTGCTTGCATTTCATCTTAGATTTTGATTAATAATAACGGTTAGACATCGATAACGCTTAATTGTATATTAACAAATTGTCTTCTTTGAACAATTTAATTTCTTAGTGTCTAGGCTACGACAAAGCAATAATCAATTATAAATATTACGGTGATTCGTAAATATTATGCTAAATTGTTTCTCTGAAGGTACTTAAACCTTCGGCTCCATTGTTACGGTGCTTCGTGGTGCACCAATAAATCATGTCCGTTACCTAGCTGAGAACTATCTTGTTTATCTAAGACAATGTGTGAGTATACAATTTTGGATTAACTTAGGATGAATCATTTGTAATTAACACTGCATTCATTTAGTTGCATTAGTTCATGCATATTTAAAAAAAAATTCAAAATCCAAAACTAAAAAAAAATAGCAAATATTCCTTTTCCTTTGAAATTTTTGAATCCTTTTTCTTTGAAATTTCAAAAAATCCAAAAAAATTTGGAAAAACCAAAATTAAAAAAAATATGTATAATCTTTTCAAAAAACAAAAAAAAATTTGAAAAATCAGAAACAAAACAAAAATCAATTTCCCGTTTGAAATATAAATTCTATTTGAAATATTTTTCCTTTATAAATAAAACCAAAATAAAAAAAACTCCCGAAAATGTTCGAGTTTCCTTTTCCTTACTCACTTGAATTTTACAATAGTTGTGAAAATCAATATAATCCATATAATTTCACTCCAAATTCTTATGAATATTTTAACAACAACTATTGTGTAAATAATTCGAATTTCGAAAAATAAAATTTTCAAAATGATGAACAACCATCGACTCTTGAAAATAGCATTTCGTATTTACTTGAAATCTCTACACAACAAAATCAAGAGATAACTGAGTTGTGTAAATCAACTCTGTTCGATAACTCGAATCAAAGTTTCCAAAAATAATCAAAATTTGAATTCACTTCATAATTCAAGTGATTTCGAGTATAAACCATGCCAATTCAATTTCGAACTCCGAAATGAATTTCAAAGTCAAAACGAAAATGTGATCCACATTTCAAATAATTTTGGCAATGAGAATAATCTCAACTACGAAACGAGTGAAATTTTTTGTTCTCAACAAATCAAAATAAAAATTCTGAAGTTAATAGCTATAAATTGGATTTTGTTGAGCAAATGAACGAAATTTACGATGATCACACGAATTCATTGTTTGAAGCATATATGAAACAACATGAAAAACAAAATCAAATTCCAACGTGTGACGAGTCACATTATAATCCATCTTTTACCCACATTGATGATTTTCAAATTACAACTTTTGAAACTGAAAATGATGATTTTAATGAAGTTGTTGAAAATACGGTAATTAAGTAGAATTTCAATTCTTTTGAGGGTGTGGAACTAAATTTAAAATTCGATCTTCATTTTCTCGATTTCGAAAATTTGAATACAACAACTTTGGATTTTGAACTTGAGATACGCAATGAAGTTGTTGATAATCCAACAAAGGAAGACGAATTTAATAAACATGAATTTTTTGGACTTTTGGATGACAAGCTGTTAAATTCCGATGGGGAAGATTTACATCACCATTGTGATTTTGAAATCGATAATTTTGAAAAAGTTTTCAATGATAAATTTGCACTTCAAATTGGTGAAAATAAACTTGAATTTCAATCAATTGTTTTATCAACCTCAAAAATGATCGAAAATAAAACAACTCGTATGATTTTTAATAAAACGAAATTCGTTTTTTCAAATCAATGTTCAACTTTGAAATCTTTTACGGTTTGGTTTTTCGAGCTTACGCTGTGTTCGCATACTTGACGAATCAAATGAATCGGTTTTTGAAAGACCGTTTCATTTACTCTTTGACGATATACTTTCCGATCTCGTGTAAATACCGTTCACCTTTATGTAAATATAGATCATTTTTTATTTTATTTTATTTTTCACCTTCCACTTGGATTGACTATGGGACACGGTCAAAATCAAGTGTGGGGGGAGACTGATGTTTATTTTTTTAATTTTCATGGTTTATTTTTGCTCTTTCTTTTAAAAAAACTAAAAAATTTTAAAAAAAAATCCCATAAAAAAATTTCTTTTGATTTATTTTAATGAAACATTATAGGATAAATATATTGTTTTGGCTTATTAAATTGAAATTTTTGAAAGTTTATTTGTCTTAACAAAATAAAGTTTGATTACAATTAATTATTATTTAACTAGTATGTAGGAAGATTCATACATGTTAATTATGAAATACATCCTGATTGAAAATCTTTGTTTTAAAAAGTGGTTGATTCAAAATAAAGGATATAACATTTTTTGTCTTCTAAGTTAAGTGGTTCTAAGATTATTTTGCAAAACTTACTCTTTTCTTTTTAAAAAAAATTGAAAAAAATATATTTGTATATATGTAAATATTTTCTATTAACACCTACGGTCGATAGATTGACACACTTGTGTGTACACTCCCCATGATCCGTTCCTTTCTCACGTAAGCCCGAAAGGTAGTGCACGATCGGTATATTTGATCTCAGTTTATCTGAGTTAGGTGTATATATAATTTTTTTTTAATAATGCCTACAGCCAATATGTGTTCACACTCGTGTGTTCACTCGCCACGTTTTGTATTTCCCTCACATAAGTCCATAAGGCAGTGTATGGGTAATATAACTAGCCTCAGTTTATCTAAGTTAGGCATATGTAAATACTGTAAATGCCAATAAAATTTTCAAAAAAAAAAAGAGAGTAAGCAAATGAAATCCAAGCACTATTTTAGCTTTTTTGATTTGACTGGTTATTGAAAAGAAATGAATATACCGCCTTGATAAACTTTGACAATCAACTGAGGATCCATTTCATAGTTACACTTTGTTATCAACCGAAACAATGAGTTAAACTATAGTCTATTTGTTATGATAACTTTGTTTTTTGGAAACTTTGATTAGTAAATGACTTAAATCTCAAGATAATGACCATAACCAATATTTAACTTGTTTGTGTCAATTTAAAAGTAAATCTTTCATTTCTAAATATTTCCAAAAACTTGCATTCACCTCTTTGTAAATAAATCTTGTATTTTGTATATATTTTCATCCTGCATTTGGATTTCGTGGGTAGTATCTGCTGAAAACCCTCACGATACAACACTCATCCTACTGGGGACATCCAAAGGTTTAATGACTTGTTGCATACGCTCAACGCAATCGTGTTCCCTACGAAAACAGATTTATCTTAGTTTTTCTTTATTCGAGGACCAATAAAAAGATAAGTGTGGGGGTATTTGATGTGCACATAAATGTGCATATTTTACCACCATATTTATTCTAATTAACTTAAATAAATGATCATATTGGGTATTTTAACTTGTTTTAACCAAAATCCATATTAATTCCAAATTGTCACATATTCATCTTCATCCAAGGGCAAAATAGTCATTTTTTGCATAAATTAACTTAAGAAAATTTAATTAGAAATTTCCATACTATTTTGTAGAAATTTGATTCAATTACAAGTTGTTTTATGAAGAAGATAGGCATGCACAAAAGGAACACAAAGGAATGAAGATGGAAATAATTCAAAGTGAAGATCAAGGAAGACCCCACCTACCCACCTACCTTAATGTACAAATTAGAGGCTAATGCACCTGCTTATGGAATTAATGGCTTCATGTACACTTAAATGATGATTAGTAGAAGCTAAGGATTACTTGGCCTCCACACTTTCTCAAGGGTATTTTGGGGATCCCCTAAAAATATGAATTAGGGTTTAACACATGTATATATACCCCTCATGTTTCATGTAACACACTTCTTACTTAGTCTCCCTTAGTTCTAGTTTAGGCTCAAAAATAAATCAAGATCTCTTCTTTCTTTTCATGGCTACTTAGCCATTTGTTTTTATTTTCATGTAACTTTCTTTTTCTTATGCAATTTAATTACTTATTCATTTTACTTTCCTTGTTCATTTACTTAATTGTTGGTAGTGTAGATTTACATTCATGCAAAGTAGATAAGTTTTTATTCTTGTTAATTAGCTTCTCTTTTCTATTAGCTTTCATTTTCCTTTCGTTTTGCTTTCATGTTGCTAGCTACATTTGTTAATCAAATGACAAATACGAGAGACTAAACCCCTTCAATTTCTGGATAATGAAGCTCTTTAATTATGTAGCTTCAACTATTTGTTAATTCATGCTCTCATTTTGTGCTTAATGATGATTAGTGAAGTGTTTTATTTGTTGTTCTTTCTTTGAATTTGTTAGCTTACGTTGTTGACACCAAATAGTTATGCTTAAATAATCATTAACACAAATGCCTCTTCATCAAAATATGATTATGGCACAAGAAAGTGATTTGAAATTCAAATTTGATGGTCTATATTTCTAATCAATAAATAATAGGCCATACTTACAGTAGATTTCATTGTCAAGTCTCATGAAAGTTAGTAAGTGGTTTAAGGGGTGTGTTATAGTTTGATGGCTTATGTTGGCTAATCAATAGCACAAATATGCCATACTTATGATAAGCACATCAATTAAAGAACTAATGACCATAGAGAGATCATGATTTCATATATGTTGAACTACATGATCTACAGAGTGGATTTATTCTCTAATTGTCACTTAACTCTTATATTTGCTTCTCTTTTCTTTTAGTTAGTTAGTTAATTCTCTAATTCTCTAGCTTAACTTTCACTTGAAATTGGAATAATTTGATTGAATTAAAATTTTAAAATCATCAATTCCCTGCGGATCGACCCGTATTCTCCACGTACTACAAGTGTACGTCGTGCTCTTGCGGTAAATTTAATATGAATTTTTTTGACTATTTTCTAAACCGATAGAAAATTAGCCGATTAACGTATATATACTAATTAACCCATGTTAGACCTAAACACTAAATTAAGCACATATACACTAATTAATGCATTAACATATACACTAAATTATACTTAAGTTTTCGGATTTAACACTAATAAGTATAATTATCGTTCGACGGGGTATTATAAACAATCAGTGGGGTATTATAAACAAACATAATTAGTAATTAATCCTAATTTAGAAATAAAATTTAATCAGGTTTTGTAAAAAACCTAATTTGAAATGAACTAACCGCTTAGGCTCTTGGAGATTGATGAAGTTGATGATGGCTAGGGATGCATAAGAGCAGACGACGACAAAATTGGGGAGAAAGCTAGGTTTTGGTCAAAATTTGGACGGAGAATGATAATGAATCTGTTCTCGATCAAACCTGCTGTAGAATTGCATTATCCAACGACTTAAAACGATCATCGAAGACAAATTTTAGCGACGGTTTCCAACGACTACCGACGGCTATTATATATTTTTTACTAAATTTTTACACGTTTTAAAATAAATTTAATGCAAATTAGTTTTTATAGAATTTTAATTTGTTGAAAAAATTGAATAGTTTATTCTAGTTATCAGTGAATATGAAATAAAAATTAATGATTACGACCTTTTACTTGCCTTTTAAAATTAATTAAAAAATTTTAAATTATAGTTACACAATGTTTAAAAAATAAATTCATAAAACTATTATAAACTTCATCAATTTTTTTTATAATTGACAGACTGAGAATTGCAAAAAAATGATTGTCTATATTTGATTTTCAATAAAGTTAATTATCAAATATAATTATACAATACAAAAGATTATCGACAACAATAATTTAATTAATTAGTAACTTTCACAAATTTAAATAATTGAATAAAAATTTCTTTACAAGCTCTTAGGATTTGAATTATTATATTAATCAAATTCAAACTTATATAACTAATATATTATAATAAAGTAATAGGTTTAAATAAATAAAATGAAGGGCTGCCAGTAGCCATCGGAAATAAAACGATGGAGAGGTCGGCGGCAGTCGGAATGCTTCACCATAGATTAACGTATTCCTTTAGTGTTTTCCATACTTAGACACTTCACTAATCTCTTATTAGACCCCCATTGCTATCAGAGTCAATGTGATTACATTTTCCATGGATAGCCCACTGATGGCGTATTTAATAGAGCATGATTTGGAACTTGCTTAACTGTTTGTACTACATTTTATGGAAACTTATTTTTCAATAGCAGTAGTATGCAGGTTGCCTATATTGACACCGTGGTAAGTTTGGACTTTGACTGCATTGTCATGTATGATTGGGGTACTCCGATACTTGCATACCTATACAGATGTTTGGATGCAAAGTGCATCATTTCTAATTCACATGTTTCATTGTTTGGTTTCTTGGAGTTGTTACATTGTTATATTTTGAGTATTTCAAAAACTTTCATTTCATGACAGTGACTTCCGATGTCTAATTTCTTTCTTTATTTTTTATTCTATTGTACGAACAAATAAGGATAATGTATATCATTGTGTATATTTGGTTGTCCATAACCAGATTGACTTGAGGATGTATAAAAGGTAGTTGATATTATTAGATCTACACTAGCCCACATGGAAGAAATGAGTGAATTTCATTTTTTACCATTTGCGTCTTTATTGGGCCTATGAAGTTTAATTTATTTAGAATTTTTCTAAAATTCTTTTAAATAAAATCATTATTTTATTTTATAAACAAAGTTTTACTTTATATTATTTATTTTATCCTTGAATACATGTATCATACGTATATATGATGTATGTATGTACACGTGCAAGATAATAAAGTTTGCATAGTTTGACATGCCCATGCATAGGTGCTGGATTTATACTTCAACAAATATGTTAACCCCTCTAGTATTCTATGTGCTTTGTCAACGAATATGTGTGTGCGTGCGCATGCACGCGCGCACATCGAAAATTATATATATTTATGTAAAATATAATCATATATATATATAAATATGTGGAAATAATAATTATAATAATTTATGTATAAAATTTTAAAATATATTTGAATAAATGTTTGCTTATATTAAAAAAAAATCATTTAATAATTAATATAAACAAATTTTAATTTTAAATTAATAACAAATCATTTTAATTTTAATATTACTTTTGTTTCTGCCCGCCTCATCTTTCCTCACAGACATCTTATTCTCTTGGCCCTCTCCTTGTTTGCAGATCCGTCATTGCTTCCCATTTAATCCCTATTTTTCGCTCAAGTTTCCTGAAACCAATCAATTTTTGGCTTGGCTTTTTATAGAGGCATATGCTCTATAACAATTTCTTCTTCTCGAACTCATGGGTTTTGAATTTTATTGTTGGTTGAGCTTGCTGGAGTTTCGATGTTATAGGGTAAATTTTCGGCTCATCTGTGTTGCTTCCTTTGTTGGTTTTGTGTTTTTCCCTTTGCTGCTTCATGGCATATTTTCAACTCAATGGCTTCCTCCATGATGACTGCTTGATCAGCGAACATCGGCTCCTATCATTAGTTTATTGGTCCTCATGTGCCTTTCTTTTGTTAGCTTTTGGGATTACACTCTGCTTGCATTAGTTCTTTGCATGCTTTCAACTTGTGGTATGTTTTTGTGTGCTTATTCTTATATTATCAATTTCTGGTGACTCTGATCGTTATCTTCTATTGGAATTACGCATCTTTGGATGTGGTAGATATGTTTTTGTTGGTGATTATGCTATTTTGGTAATCTGTGTTTTCCTAGAAGTCAAGTTATTTCGCTGACATTTCCCTTTGGATCTGGCATCGTCTTCGTGCTTTGTTGTTTATATTGGAATTTGGTGCATTTGTTTGATGTCATTGTGATTTGTTTGGTCGTGGATTTTGGTAATGTAAGGTGGTGGGTAAGTGAGTGTTTGTTCCAATTATGTTTTGCACCCTTGATGTGAATCTTTTGTAAGCCTTTACCATGTCTACTTTTGTAACACCCAAGTGATATAAGCTGCGAGTGATATATACTGTGAGAGATATGATATGCATTCTCTGTGGTAGTATCAGCGGTCGGGCCACAATAAAAACTGACATAGCTGCTGAGGTATTTCTTCCTCACACCTGTAATAGTTTGGTAAAGTTGTGATATAATCTGGTTGCCTGTGCAAAATAATAATATTTTATTTTTCCTGCAAGATTGGTGCTGGAAAGTTGTGTACAAAATTAAAGTTTTTATATATTTAATTATAAATATTTATAAATATACATACACTCGCCCACATACATACATACATACATACATACATACATACATACATACATACATACATATATATATATACATATATGTTATAAAATATCATTTCCGAGATACAAAAATTATTTAATATTTTAAGTAAAATTTTATACTTAATTTCAAACTATATTATATATATGTATGTATACATATACATAATCAATTTATAGTTAAAAAATAGCTGTATCATTAAATAAATATAAATAAAATATAAATATATATATTAAACTTGAATGTTCATTGCTGCCAAACTAATACTGTACAAAAAACAATTTTTTTTAAAATGCTTGTTATATGATTTTCATCTTTAAGATAAAGTATATTAATTAATAAATCATATACATAATATTATTTAATTAAAGTAATGATTTTTTTTAGTTTTAAGCCATGAGTTTAATGCTAGTATGTGATTAGGTTTGTCTCTCATGTGACAAGGAGAAATGACAGTTTGGAATTTGAATAGTTTCACGTCGCTAAATGATTTGGAGAAGTGATGTATAAATATGAGTTAGCAGGCACGTAACATTAAGGATTCCTTTTGTAACATTAAGGATTCCTTTTGTTATAATAAAATGTGTGCCAATTCATATGTGTATGCCACGTGCTGGAGATGGGGAGCTTGATATATGTAACATCCCGTTTTGGAGTAAAATAAAATAAATATATTAATATATATTTTTGGAAATTTAATTGGATATTTGAATATAAAATTTGGAACTAAGATTTAATTTGAGCTTAATTGTTGAAAAAGTACTTTATATGCATAAATAAAATTAAAAAGTTATTTTGAATATTTTATTGAAATTTAATTTAATAAATTGGGTTTTTTGAAATAAAATAGTAAGTATTGATTTGATATTAAAGTTTGGCATTTGAATTGTATTTTAATAATCCCAAAGTTATTTGAAAATTTATCTTAGGAACATAAATAATAATTGTAAAGTTTTGAATTTTTTTTGGAAATAAACAAATATTTTATGATTGCTGAAAACTGAAAAGTAACATTTTAGTAAAAGAAGTATCGTTACCAGAATGAAATAAAATTTTGATAGAATGCTTCGAGCGGAATTTTAATTGGAGGTCGAATAGTGGCCAAGAATAGAGTGGTTAAGGATATTGATTTAAAATTGAAAGAAAAATTAGATTTATCTTCCTTTTAATTGGACCACACCAACTTGACTCATACATTCCCACCCTCTTCATCCTTATTTGTTTATTACTTTGCCTTCAGAACCTAACATCTCCCATTTTATCCCAGCCCTAAGTCGCAATTAACAAAATCAAAAAAAAAGGAAAAAAGGAAGAAAAAAAGCACGTATGATAGAAATCGACGACACAAGCGATGACGAGGGGAGAGATGTTTGGTTACGATTGTTGATGATATGGAATGTGCACCGGAATATCAGAGTCGTGGTTTAGAGCTGGTGACCTACATTGATGCTATGGTGGTTGAAAAGCTGGGGTAGACAAAACTGGTATTGTTTGCAATGGGTTGGAGGAGATTTCAAGCGAGCAACAAAGTAGATGAGGATAGCGTTCAACCTACTATAACACCGAGACGTAAAGAAGGTGAAACAAAATAGCAAAGTGAGCTAATTCTCCTTATCTTCATTTTGTTTTTGCCTTAATTAATTCGGTAATCTTACTATTCTATATACTATGCTTTTTTGCATCGACTGAACCTCCCATAGTAAATTTATAGTAAATATTATTATTTGAATTAAAAATTTAAACTGAGTATTTTGAACTCTTTTAAATTCATAGTAAATATATCACACAAATTTTATGATTATCATACTCTTTTGGTTTTAATTGAAGTATATTAATTTTATACATGATTTTTGTTTAACATTAGATTGAAAATATTGTTAATTAATGGTAGAATTGCTTGGGAATAAATGGTAGAAATGTTTGAATAGAATTATATTGACTGATGATGGCTTAGAAGCCTATAATTATTAAATTGCTTAGGATGGTTGATTATTCATCAATGATTGGTTGAAATAGATGAATATGGTTGAATTATATGCATATATGTTGATACGATTGTTTTGGACGATGGAAAATTAAATTAAACAAGTGATTTGATTTATCTATATGAAAAAAGATATGAATATATAAAGTTGGTATGGTATTTTTAAAGAATTTTGTTTTGAAATAATTCGAATTTACCTTTGAAAATTGATTTACTTGAATTTTTACAAAGAAGGAAGATTTTATATTGAAATTCTACTAAAAGAATTTTTGATAAATTGTGTTAATAGAAAATTTTCTTTTAAAAAAAGTTGAACTATTTTGACATCGATATAATTTAAATTTTAGCTTGAGTTATATTCAAATGGAACATAATAAGATTTCAATTAAATGATGAATTCAAAATCCCATATGAATGTTTATTTGGATTTTGAAGTAGAAAAACTTTTTATAAAATAAAGATTGATTATTTTTAAATATTTTGAATTTGAATCCAAACCATAGATGTTGAACGGTTTAAATATGCAAGCTTTTATATAAAAGGGAATTTTGAAGAATTATTCAAAAATTTGTTTTGCGCATTTTATATAAAATAAACCAGAGATATTTTGGCAGTATTTCTACTGTTGAAAATTCTCAATTTGAAAGAAATAAAATAATGATTTTGTGTATTTCACCATTTGAAAATGGTTTTGATGATTTTACATTTCACAAAGAGATTTCTAATTGTTTTATAATCCTTTAGGATATTATTGTTTTTATATTGCTCAAAGTAATGCCCGATCCTAGATCATTGGGACTGAATTAAAAGGTTCATTCCCTGGGTGTTGATTGTAGATGAGTAATGTTAATATTATTTATGATCTATTTTGATAAGCATTCGCCTAATGAGAATATTTAAACTATATTCAGTGAAATTTGTATTATATTTTAAAATCTAGTTTTAGTGAAATGATTGGATATTTCAAAACTTATTTTGACAAATGGGGGAGTATGAATTTTAAATAAAGAAATGGGAAATACTATTTTAGCTAATGCTTTAGAATGATATTTTGGGATAAATTGGATTTGCAAATTGACTTGAGATATATATATTTGTAAAGACTGATTTTAGAAAAATTGAGAAATATTTTGATAAATTATTTGAATATAAAACCAATATTTTGAGATCTTTTGCAAAGTAGACCTCTGGTATATAATTTTTGAATATATGGAATTTCTGTGAATAAAGTGATCTTATGGAAGTGATTTGGAAATTCGTTTTGAAGTGATTTTAGGAAAACAATTTGAAAGAAAACCACTTTGGAAATCTATTTTGAAATGGTTTTTAAGTATAGAGCTTCTTGGAAATTATTTATGGGTATTGGCTATAGTAATAAATTTGTATTTACAATCGAAAAGAGTTATATTTAAACCTGTTACAGTCAATATGTTATATTTAAGCTTGGTTAAACTCAAAGCTAGATGTCTAGCCTGACTCGCAATTTATTATTTATTATTTATTTAACAATCTCGGGTCAGTCTAAGGTTGTTTTGCAGGTCAATATTATGATCGCATGTTCTTTGTGGGCTATAAAATGGAGATGGAGCCGATGATAGTGATGAGTATATACTCTATTTGTGTGTGTGTGTGTGTGTGTGTGTATATTGAATTTTCATTATATTGTTCAATATGATGTGATGAATTGTATATATTTATGAGTTGATATATTAAACTTTTAAAGATGATAAGTTTTGATCACAGAAGTTTGGGCATCACAACTTGATATCAGAGCTTAGGTTTGAATAATATAGAGATAGAGATAAATTTTAGCTCTAGAGGATTAAAAATTAGATTGTTTACCCATTTTTATACGATTGTCACTTGTGATGTGCGAGTCATTGAATGATCAAAAGGGTGGATAATTGGGTAGAATATTTATATACATGTATATATAAACATATTTGTATTAGAAAATTATAGCAAAGGTAATTTATTCTTTGAAAGAAAATTAAATTAATATTCGCACGTATGATGTAAATATTTGTGTGTGATTTGGGTAGATTAAAATAAATTCTACTTGGATGTAATAGATGCTTGGTTGATGATTTACATGATTTATTTGGATATTTGATTGATAATGTTGTTTGTGATTTTATGAAAAAAAATTGAAATTATAAAAGCAAGTTTTTGATTGCTGAAGAGTACAAAAATTTATTTACAATAAATAAATACTTCGAAGAGAAATATGAATTTTGAAAAGAAGTAAGTTAAGAAAAAAGTTAAATAAAATAAATAAACATACTATTTGGAGAAAGAAAATGATTTATACAAAGTTTGGATGCTCCTTATTTTTGAAAATGGTATGTAAGGAAAGAGAAATGCTCCTAAATAATACGCCACGTCTCGAATTCCATTCATATAATCTAGGTATGATTGTCATTATCAGAAAGCTAAATGAAAAGTTTAAGAACGAAATAATAAAGTGCCTAGGAAAAAAGGAAAAAGGAGCAAGAGCAGCTCTAGCTGCTATTACAGTGGGGCCGCCGCTGGCAGTAGCCGCATGACTATTGCAATTAGTAGCTAAGTGGGCTGCTTCCATAAGAAAAGAAAATCAATGATGGCATTAATGAACTAATAAAAACCAATCATGAACTAAGAGTGGAAGTACAAAAAATCCATTGACAATATTAACTGCATGAAACTAAAGGAATCTGAAATCTCAAAGAAGAGTTCACACTACAATTGATCACGGCATGCATAGATTAAAATCTATTGACTGACACTATAGAGCTCATTTCTAGTATGATTTAAAGCATCACCTTTACCCAATCTTGCCATTTTTTCTTCGGTCAACCTCTATTTATCTTCTAATGGAACAATTTCCATCTATTAAGTTAAGAACAATTCTTCTCTCTTGGCTTAGTGATAGTATTTCTAGCATTCTTTCGAGCCAGTCTGAATTTAATCTCCTTGCAAAACCTTCCACTTCTCTACAGTACGTTAATGTTGAAAATGTGTTTCAAGTAAGTAGTACACGGATTGACATAAGGTGTCAAGGTAATGATTCCAACGTCCAAAGCTATTATTGTCAGGTTTCCGGTTTCTACAACTATAGTGAATGATGACCAAGCAAAAGCTTCCAACTACCACAAATGCACCCAACTAATTTTCAATGATTTATGTCGCTGCTCAGAAATAATAATATAAACTTCTCACCTCTATTATACTTCAATCAATATAGACCTTCCTTTCAATATTTCAAATGATATCTATTTCAATGATATACGAGACTTATGTGTATAATTTCAGCTAAGCACAGGTACAAGAAGATTACTTGGATTGGAATGTGGTGCAACTCGCTTTAGCTCGCACAAAATTTAATAAATCGCTTTAAAATGCTAAAAACAATGTACGTTTTACTTAGATCAATATATATCGTGGATTATATGCCATGTGGAAATTTGGATAATAAGTTGTTTTTGACCATGTTTTGGTCGATGTATATCTATTTTATCATATTATAATTATTCGAAAGCCACTGTATACAAAGGAGACTTGTGACATCCCACCTCTATACTCACACTAGCCAAGGACACTATGGAGTAATGCCGACAACTAGCATGAAGAATAAGGCTGTTGAGGAGCGACCATCTATGTAATTGCTTTGTGCGAGTACCGATATGTCAGATATTATGGCACACATTTCATTTTAAGAGGAAATCCGACGTACCAATACAAACTCAAAACTACTACATAGTGTCTATGTGATCTTCAGAAACAAATATAAAACAAACATAACCTAAATAAGTCACAGATATTCATATCACTAAGACGGAAGCAGATATGAATATAACACATAAAAGTGTTCATCAAAGTAGTGGTCATGCTAGATCCACTACATCACAAAAGAATAGGTACAAGAGCTAGATAAAAGAATATGTCTACATCAAGGAGTCTCTATCTCGAATGTATAAAACAAAAACTACTAAGCTAAGTAGTTAGCCAAAAGTTAGATGACGGACCCTGATAAGAAGTCAAGTAGAAGCACCTGAAAAACCTCGGTCTGACCCGAATATTATTTAAGAAGAAAATAATAAACGGATTAGTCTAGCTATAAATATCATATAAAATGAGATAGGATAAGAGATATGACAAAACGTATGATAACAATAATGCCATACTGTGACAAGTATACATTAAATAACAAACAAAAATCATACAATATCTCAAGAATTTCAAACCAATAAAAACATGTCATATTCTCTATTTTATTCACTAAACCATAAGTATTGACAAATCATATCAGTGCCAATTTCCAAAAATTGATGACACACAAATTCTATAAATCATCAATTAGAAATCCAAAAATCATAGAAGGAGGAGGCCTATCACAAACGAGAGCATGAAAACTCACCAACACGTGCATCACAGACGAGTCGCTATCCTATGGTTGCTAACCATAGATCCGTTGCAATGACGTAGTACAGCGTTACGCCCGATGAACCTGAAACTCAAATAATCCGGAACAATGACGTAGTACAGCGTTACCCCCGATGAACTTGAAACTCCAATAATCCGAAACAACGACGTATTACAGCGTTATGCCCGATGAACCGAACTCCATAAAAGAACACGGGTCGCAAGCCCATAAAAGAAATGAGACGAAGCTCAATAAAACGAGGTATTGTCCCCTATGGGGACAAAGAGACATCGCATATTGCTAGTCTAAACCATAAAATGATCATCATTGATCAATAAGAAGTGTGAACTACACTAAGCTAGTAAATAAATGAGTTTAGTTTCATGGCTCATAATCACTGGCTTAACTTAAGCATTTACAAGCAAATTGTAGATTTCCATCGAAAATTGTCACAAGAGTTCAATCGAACAAGTCCAAGAATTAACCGACAAAAAAAACACAAGCGTTTCATACCACTTGTTTTGCTAAGTCGTTTAATAAGATTTCTCATACAAATGAGGTAAAGGTTTGTATATACTAATAGGTTGGAAAACGGATTTGAAAACGAGTTTTGTATTAAAAGTAACGTTGAAATCATTTTTGAGAAAGAGTTTGAATATTTACTACTAGTATAGAAACCTTTGTGTTTTGAAGTGACAAATCATGGAAAACGATTGGAAAAACAATCGATCACCAAAAATTCACATTCGAAGACGTGAATCAAGTCTAAAGAAATCGATACCATATCCATTAAATGGATATTCCCAATAATCCAAAAAAAGAAGTCATCAAAGTTGATAAAAGTGATAACAACTAATCGGATAAAAAAAATCGATAAACATTGAAAATTCACTCAAAAAATATGCAAATAGGCAAAACTGAATAGTTCCAGACGTTTGGATTTGGGTTCCAAATATATTCCAGAAGACCTCCTAGACGTCTGAAATTACAAACCAGACGTCTGAACCCTAACCAGACGTCTGAACCAATAAATCAAACGTTTGGAATTTGTCTCTGCCATTTTATTTTCTGCGTATGTTATATAATTTCTCCATGGACCATAACCAGACGTCTGAAATTTCCAACCAGACGTCTGGTTGGTTTAGCTGGGCAGAAATTTGCCTAGGCCAATGATGGCCAAATCGATTCGGAAGCGATTGGACGAGTGCCAGAGACTAGGGATTTATGCCAGGCGACAACCCAGCCTTATAAGCTCTTCGATACACCCCAAACAACATGTTCAAACATTAAAGATAGGATCTTTAAAGATTTTGACTTCAAAACATCAAAATTTGAAAAATTCACCAAATCAATTCAAATCAAAAGCAAATGAACATGAATAAATGTTAGGAATTCATACCTAACAACAATGAAAGCTATATACATAGATGTGAGTTCAAAAGCTCACCTTTAAACTCAAAAAAAGAAACGAATAAGAGGCTTTAAAACAAAGCAAGACCAATTCCTCTTCAATACACCTCTAGAATCTTCAATCAATTATCAAAGGCAAAGTTTTTCCTAAGTTATGGTTTAGGAATTTCTGAGAATTGAAGAGAGATTAGATGGAGAAGATGAAGAGGATGCTTACCTAAGCTTCTCTTGATTTTAGAACAAGAACTTGAATTTCCTTAGAAAACTAGGGCTTAGGAATTTTAATTTCCCATCTTTATCCCCATTCTTTCCTTTAGCTTGAGAGCGTTAGGAAATAATAGAATGAATGGAGAGAAGTTGGATGAGGAGTTAGGATATTAGTTGAGTTAGTGGGCTGAAACCCATACCCAAAACCCAATAGAAAAATAGCAAAATTCTACTTCACTCCAAACATATCGATTTTTGTACTCAAAAAGGTGGCAAACGCCGTTTTGAACTCAATGGAAGTGGTCTCGAGTCCTAATTCGTCTGTTTGCAATAAGTAGCATTTCAAACTTCAATCCGACTAACGGTTCTATATTTAAATAAATTATTCGTAAAATATGCGGGTTGTTACAAGACTCTATCGAAGTTTTTCAAAACTTTGAACACTTAGAATTTTTTTTTGGAAATTTTATATGTTTTGAAATTTAAGAAAATTTTCAAATGAATTATTGAAAACTATTTGTATATTGATCGCTATATTCATAATATTGTAATTTTTTTAAATGAAATGAGATTTTATCGAAGTAGTGCGGCGTAAGTGCA
The DNA here is from genome assembly GCA_030765085.1 of Allium cepa. Classification (NCBI taxonomy): domain Eukaryota; kingdom Viridiplantae; phylum Streptophyta; class Magnoliopsida; order Asparagales; family Amaryllidaceae; genus Allium; species Allium cepa. The sequence goes on along the minus strand of CM060945.1, from coordinate 990,362,469 downwards.
ATAATGAATGATATGTATACATTATTTTTTAGTCAATTTTATTGATTAGATCGATAACCGAATACTTCAGTAAATTGCAAAGATGCAATTTCTTTAAGGAGAAAAGTCTGTAGCATCTCGCTTTTGAGTTAAATAAAATAAATATATTAAAATGGATTTTTAGAAATTTAATTAGATATTTGAATTAGAAATTTGATTATTTTTATAAAAATTTGGAATTGATATTTAATTTAAGTTTAAATGTTGAAAAATTATTTTATATGGAACAAAATAATTGAAATTAGTAGCAGCCCAAAATTTTAACAAATATTTCATTCTTTTAATTATAATACTTTGGGGGTTTATTATATAAAAATCTAAATTTTAAATTTGATTTAAACATTGCCCAAGTTTTTAAATAAAGGATAAGATTTCCGAAATTTTGACTTTGGTTAAGGATTAACTTTAATTGGAAATTTGGTTTATTCTGTTGAAATGGTAAATAACTAAATTTTAAGCAAAATCATGTTTTATTTAAGTAATAAAACTTGGAAAAAAATATAGTGTATAAATAAGCTTTATAAAAAGGCGCGTTTTAATTTGCACATTTATACCCGTTTTGATTAATTTGGTGATATAAATAGTATGTATTTAGTGGATACTCTTTAAACGTATAAATATAAAAAAAATGTTATTTTCATTTTAAATTTGGGCATCAAATGTTGCGTCTGTAGTACGCATTTTAAATTTTTACCTTAGCTGTAAATAGATAAATTATACAGTAGACGTAAAATTCTAAGTGGTAAATGAATATTATTTCTAGCCATATTTTCTTTGGCTTAAATCACGCAACTTCTCTAGAATTCAAAACTCACGTTCAAAATTATATTGCATCGCATTTTGTTTCAAATAAATTCTTGCCTCCTTTATGAACGCCTTCCCTCTTTATATTATTTTTGCGTTTTCAAAAAGGAAAGAAAAGTTTATCAATGCATTTACTTCCAAATTTTTAAACAAGTACAAATGTTTGCCAAGTAGTCCTAGCCATTTCTTTGTATAAATCAACGCAAGTTTCTTTAATAAGAATTTTTTTTTATATAACACATTCTTTTTCATAAATCATTTAAATGTGGTATGAAATTTTTGTTTTAGCAATAGCCTTCCTAATTCAATCATTCAAAATTAATTACTGCTGGCCATGCCTCATTCAATCAAGGAAAATTTCATGTAAACGCAAATTTACTTCCTTCTTTATTTTCGCATTACACTTTATCAAATATTTCTTGCAATACAAAATTTCTTCTTTGAATAAAACCACACACCCCTTTGATAATGAAAGAAATCATTTTTCCTTTAGCATTCAAAAATTTTAAATCCGTGTTTGCCTTAAATTACGCGCGCATTAATTTGTGCTTTTCCACTTTAGCAACCTGAAGTTCGCACATAAAATATTTGAAATTGCAAAGCCGACCGAAATAAAATTTATTACTCGCCGTTTTCCCTCTCATACGGATATCAAACGCATAATTTTCTGCTAAATTATTAAACGTGCAATTTTTTTTCAAATTTCCTTATCCGTTTCAAAGAAAATATAATTGCTTACCGTATTCTTTCGCTGATTAATTCATACCCACTGCAATTATTTGCTCCAATAAATTCTTGTCGTTTCTTTTTATTAATCAACGCATTCTCTTCATAATAATTTCAAACGAGTACAAATGCTTGCCAAATAAATTCTTGTCGTTTCTTATTTTCAATCAACGCAAAATCCTTGCTTGCCTATTGTTTTACCTCGATCACCGCAAGTTTCCATCTTTTAAATTATACACGTTCAAAATTTCATGTTTCCATTTCCGTTTTGAAGCAAATTGATTCCTTGCCGTTTATGTTCTCCTTAATTCACGAAATCTACACTGGTAATAAAAATTTATTACTCACTGTAATTAATTGTTCCAAACTTTCCTTACCTCTCGTGTGAAATTGATAGGAAAAATATTCAATAGACTGATTCAAAATCAAAGCAACAGAGTAATTGTTTTAAACAAATTCTTGCCTACAATCCCTCATCTTAATCAACACATACTTTTAAGTAGAATAAAAAACCTCACGTACCTCTCTTTATAGCCGTTCCAATATCCTTATTTATTGCATTTATAAAAAAAATCCATTTACTTCCTTACTAATATAAACGCGTACAAATTAATTGCTTCCAAATCTTTCTCCCCTCAAATTGCGCAATTTTGCCGATTTAATTACAAAACCCACATCCCAAAAATTTTCAAAAGTCTACCAAAATCAATTTTATTCTTGCCGTTTCTTTTATCAACCAACGCAATCAATTCCTGTTTGCCTCCTTTATTTTTCACCTACCCATTTTTCATTTATGTCCTACGTTTAAACTTACAAATCATCGCATTTCTTCTGGTCAGAATATCAATCACGCGATTCTTTTTTTCCTTGATTTACGTCACATCACTGATTTAATACCAAATCCCTTTATCCTTGCCTAAAGAAAAAAAATCTGCATGCCATGATTCACGTTTCCCTTTATGCAACCCTTTATTTTAATACACTAGCACATACAAATTTTCTCATCACTTCAATTGGATCCATCTCATATTAGCTTCAGCTTCTTCTTCTTTGCGTGAGCTCCACATATCAGGTATGGCTGAATATCTTTTCTCCTTCCTCCTTTTTGCTTTCTTCTTCTTTTATTTCTCTGTTTCATTTACTACTCCACCACGAAACTCGACCCTCCGCACCACCTTGACCACGCCATGAATTGTGATCTGGGAAGAAATATTGCGTGCGATCTTTGGGTTAGCCCAGACCATTTTTTTTCTTTTCAATCTCCTCTGTTGCGTTGAGTTTTTTTTTTGGATAATAATATAATAAAGAAAAAAAAGAAAAAAAAGAAATATATATATAATAAATAAATATTGCATACGCCACCTTTATGTATCACTACCGTGAATTGCATGTTGCCCACATAAGATTTGCCACCTTTTTATTAACACGTCATAATATTTTGTAAAAAGGGTAAAAAAAAATAGAGTATAAATTTATTTTGTAAATTTTGATTTGGAAAAAAATAAATGGGCAGGCTGAGCTTTTGTTTTAATGGGTCAAGTCATGCGGTGGAGTGGTCGAGCTATTTAAGTCAATTTTCATTTTATTTTAGCTCGTTCCAATTTTGTTTTATTTAAAAATTTGCTTTGTCCGTAGTTGGAATTCGCATACTCAGTTTTATTTATTTATCTTGTTCCAAGATCAAAATCAGTTTGTCTCATCTTCTAATATTTGATCGTGCTTTCTACGCTGTTTCGGTGTGATTATCGTAGTTTGGAATCTAATCTTCAGCTATAGGTAAGTATTTCTCACACGAAAAACATACTTATAGATCTGTAAATTATTAACAAGTGAAATTGTAGAATGATTTTATTTTATATTTTAATTGCCTGTGATAAATTTATGTTGTTTAAAAACCTCATTATTAAATTTACCCATCATCAGTTATATTCTATACTTTTATATTATGTTGTTATACGGTTTATGTATTTACTGTTTATCACTTCAAGTCCCTTGTAGAATAAAATCGTTACGGGCTGAAATGATAGGCCTGAACGATATTTGTTATTATTTATTTATTTATTTAACTATGGATTGCGGGTTTGAAATGATAGAACCCGGATTTTTCTTTGTAAATTACGGATTGAAATGATATATTATCCGTATCACTTGACCTAGGTTAGAAAATATTATACAGACCCGTGGTTATTATATATATATTTTTCTGGAAATTTTAAGAATTTTAAATATTTATTTTTAATATTTTGATTTAAATTGGGTTAAAATAAATTGTTGGTAGTCTTATACAAGTTAAATGTATAAATAAATAAATGGTAAGTTGGAATTTGAAGTAATAAATTCATTTTGGAAATTTGATGGAATTCAAGCGAAGTATGTAAATGTAATAAATTTTGATGTAAATTGGAATTTAAATACATTAATAAGATGTTATTGAATTTTCTATGAATTTAATAGTTAAATAAATAAATACTTAAACATAAAATTTGAAATATATCTTAATGTAGAAATGGAAGTTTGGTTTAAGAACAAAAGGTAAGTTAATAAATAAAGAGGAAATTTAGCTATATTTTGAAATGGTAATTCAGCTAAATGGTTAAGAAAATTTTGAATATAGAAAAATATAGAAATTTGGGCATTTAACTTTAATAAGTAAAGCCTTGAGAGGTTGATATTTATTAGTAGAATATACTTCATAAAAATCATAAATTTTTGGGTAGATTTAAATGACTATTTCAAATGGATAATATGTTTTTTTATAAGTTAATTTAGTATAAAATTTAAGTTTAATTATTGATGAATTTATATTGAAGTCTAAAAAGAAATTTAATTAACTTAAAACTGTTGTAAGGGATATTACCGCACTTTGTAAGTGCCGTAGTTGATGCAAATGAACTAAAATATAAAAATTAATTAAGGGCTACTACAGTACTTGTTAAGTGTTGTGGTCGCGAAATTTAAAATTAAACCCGAATAAATAAAAAGGTTACAGTAGCACTTATTAAGTGTTGGAGTGGCTGAAATTGAGATTGTTGGATATTCGATTCGTAATTATAACTCGATTCGTAATTATAATAACTTCACTTTTAAAAGTTAAAATGAAGTATTTTGATTTAATATTAACTATTTTGGAATTTATAACCATGGGTATTAATAACGTTGGTTGTTGAAGAGACCGAGATCGGATATGGGCATACTCTCTGTCGATACCGAAAACCACTTTAACAACTGTGTACGCGGTGGAGATTCCAAAATGAAGTAGGACGGTGGCGGCATTTCCTTTGAGGCAAATACGTGGACCCAAGTCTTGTGAGTTGGCATAAGGTGGCTAAACCAGGAGCGATCGACGGGTTAATTGAGGTAGCACCTTTGATCGGACACATCCCTTCGATATTATACTTTGACTTTTGGATTGATTCGGTGGCCACTTTTGATTTTTGATTTCGGGGGTGTTGTTCGAGGTGGGTGGTAGTAGTTACTACGCGTTACCACCGACCCGAAAGCGTAATTGGTATATCTACCCTGGCATTGCCTAGTTGTGTCGTGTCACCTACCCTAGCGCGCCTTGTACGAGTTTCTATTTGTGTCGTACCTATGGAGTATCCTCTGGCAGCCTCCCGATCAAGAGGTATTACGGTACTGTATAGACTATTGGCATTATTTCGTGTTAAGGTGGAAAATGTAAAGCCTTAATGCTATTTAAAAGTAAGTTTATTTTACTAATAGACACTATTATAATAGCGAAATATTACTACATAGTAAATAGTTTAACGGATCCTTAGAGGATGGGCGGTCCCAAGCATCCTTTAAGTTACTTGTCTTTATATTACAGTTCACTTGAATTAGCTTACACTGTATAAGTATGTATGTCCTGACTCGAGTGTCTATGTTTATTTTACGCTCGGGCAGCCTGAGTTTTAGTTGAGACTTCACCTCCGGAGCTTGGACTTCTGCTGATCATCTCTTTTTAAGCTGCTGTCAAGTTTCTGTTCAGTTGTTATTAGGCTTTGTAATCAAGACAATCTAATATTGAGATTTTCTGTGGAGATTTCAAACTATATTTGGTTTAAGATTATGTACTTTATACTTATTTTGAGACTATTGATAGTGGCTTCATGAACCACTAAGTTATTTTTAAATTCCGCTGCGAGTATTCTGATTCTGTGTTTGTGATTCTGTGATTATTTATTTACTATATATTCTGAGATTTGCCAAATTTTATTTACAATGCGGAATTTCGAACAATTCAAGTCCGACATGTGCGGATGCGAATGGTGGAAAATATCGGGTCATTACATTTGGTATCTGAGCTTTAGATCTAGGTAAAACATAGAATGTATGGTAAATTTGATTTATAGATTCACTTTCATTCGAGCTTGAATCTCTTCCTTTTCGAATTTTGGAATGTTCCATGCGGTTCCAAAGTTCATTCGTGTCCCTCACTATTCATCTTCTTTCGATTCTGGAGTATCGCATAACTCCACTTCGGATGATCTTTATAGTGAATTGGCGGTCTCGCCAATATTCCAATAAAGGGGTGAAACTCCTTTACAATTAGCATTGATTCACCAGAGATTTATATTTATCCTCAGTTTAGATGCTAGTATCTTTGGTTATTCCGAGTCTATCTCTTTAGATCGAATGTAGATTTACCCCAGAAAAATCCAGTTCCTTATCCTGTTATTTAATCATCGGATCTTCTAATTCAAACTTATCTTTAAATCAAAATTCTCTTTGATTTAAGTCCATCAAATTTGAATCTCTATCCTTGTTTTGAAAAATTTATTCCTATATTTGGAAAAAATCTAATATTATATATAAGTATAAATTTTCAGAATTTTATAATTAATTTAACTAGTTGTCAAGAGATAATAGTCTTTGATTTTATTTATGGTTTTGTAAACCATGGGTTTTGTCTCATATAAATAATTAAACTATAAACAATGGTTACAAGTTAATTTGGAAACAGAAATGAATTTAAAACTAGAACTTGAGAATTCAATTCCCGATGGTTTCAAACCTTGTGTTTAAAGTTTTAAAAGGATATATTATTTAAATTATTTTCGAATAGAAATTTGTTTCCAAAGAATTTTAAAGGTTTAAAAATCAGTGCTCTTCTCTTTGTCGCTAGAAAATAATTTCGGTGATGACTGCAACATCATCGACATTCATTTTAGAGTTTCGAAGTGAAGAGACCATTCTGCAGTCTAGCTACAGTGTTACCTTGAGAATTTAATTGATTTGAATCTCTAAAATATGACTTGATTTATAATATATAGATATATGATTTAAATTTGATTTGACATATTTTGTACATATATTTATTTATCTCTAAATGGTTTGAAGGGAATCAGAAATTTAATTCTTAAATTTTATCTTGAGGAATAATTTCAATTATAAAAAAAAGAAAATCAAATTTTTGAATAAATGATTCCGACTTGAGATAATTGAATTTGAAAGTTTTATTTGTATAATACTCAATTTCATTTCAATATAACTTACCTTGATTTTCAGAAGTTAATAATGTAATTGGATAATATACAATATAAAAAGATTTTATAAATAAAATTTGAGTGGTTATAATAAATGTTATACACTTAAATTCTAGTTATAAAAAGATTAACAAAGGTAATGGAACAATTTACAATATAAAATGATGTTAAAGGAACTAAGAATAAATTTAAGCAGTTGCAATAAGTGTAAATATATTTAACATAGATGATAAATAATATATTGAGAGAAATAAATTTAATTATAATTAGGAATAAAAAAAGATATTAATTTATTGAACACATTTTTGAGTATAACAAATGATTTTCAAACTTATGATTTTAGAAATTTTTATTTTAAGATAATTGGAAGATGAAGTAATGAAATTTGAAATAGTAAAATTTAACTTAAGAAATTAAATAGATGAAGTCAATTATTAATTTAAAATTTAATTTGTATGGTTTAGATTAATGATTCTATTTTGAGTTTTAATTTAGTTTTCTTTCAGGTTGTTTCTATTCCCCTACCTTCTTCCTTTTCGAGGACGAAAAGTTCTGAGTGGGGGAGAGTGTAACAGCCTAAAATTTTAACAAATATTTCATTCTTTTAATTATAATACTTTGGAGGTTTATTATATAAAAATCTAAATTTTGAATTTGATTAAAACATTGCCCAAATTTTTAAATAAAGATAAGATTTCTGAAATTTTGACTTTGGTTAAGGATTAACTTTAATTGGAAATTTGGTTTATTTTTTTGAAATGGTAAATAACTAAATTCTAAGCAAAATCATGTTTTATTTAAGCAATAAAACTTGGAAAAAAATATAGTGTATAAATAAGCTTTATAAAAAGGCGCATTTTAATTTGCATATTTATACCCATTTTGATTAATTTGGTGGTATAAATAGTATGTATTTAATGGATACTCATTAAACGTATAAATGAAAAAAAAACGTTATTTTTGTTTTAAATTTGGGCATAAAATGTTGCATCTTTAGTACGCATTTTTAATTTTACCTTAGCTATAATTGGATAAATTAAACAGTAGACGTAAAATTCTAAGTGGTAAATGAATATTATTTCTAGCCATATTTTCTTTGGCTTAAATCACGCAACTTCTCTAGAATTCAAAACTCACGTTTAAAATTATATTGCATCTCATTTTGTTTCAAATAAATTCTTGCCTCCTTTATGAACGCCTTCCCTCTTTATCTTATTTTTGCGTTTTCAAAAAGGAAAGAAAAGTTTATCAACGCATTTACTTCCAAATTTTTAAACAAGTACAAGTGTTTGCCAAGTAGTCCTAGCCATTTCTTTGTATAAATCAATGCAAGTTTCTTTAATAAGAATTTTTTTAGATAACACGTTCTTTTTCATAAATCATTTAAATATGGTATGGAATCTTTGTTTTAGCAATAGCCTTCCAAATTCAATCATTCAAAATTAATTACTGCTGGTCGTGCCTCATTCAATCAAGGCAAATTTTCGTGTAAATGCAAATTTACTTCCTCCTTTATTTTTGCATTACACTTTATCAAATATTTCTTGCAATGCAAAATTTCTTCTTTGAATAAAACCACACACCCCTTTGATAATGAAAGAAATCATTTTTCCTTTAGCGTTCAAAAATTTTAAATCCGTGTTTTCCTTAAATTACACACGCATTAATTTGTGTTTTTCCACTTTAGTAACCTAAAGTTCGCACATAAAATATTTGAAATTGCAAAGCCTACCGAAATAAAATTTATTACTTGCCGTTTTCCCTCTCCCACCGATATCAAACGCATAATTTTCCACTAAATTATTAAACGTGCAAATTTTTTCCAAATTTCCTTATCCGTTTCAAAGAAAATATAATTGCTTACCGTATTCTTTCGCTTACCCACTGCAATTATTTGCTCCAATAAATTCTTGTCATTTCTTTTTATTAATCAACGCATTCTCTTCTTAATAATTTCAAATGAGTACAAATGCTTGCCAAATAAATTCTTGCCGTTTCTTATTTCAATCAACGAAAAATCCTTGCTTTCCCATTGTTTTGCCTCGATCACCGCAAGTTTCCATCTTTTAAATTATACACGTTCAAAATTTCAAGTTTCCATTTCGTTTTGAAGCAAATTGATTGCTTGCCGTTTTATGTTCTCCTTAATTCACGAAATCTGCACTGGTAATAAAAATTTATTACTCACTGTAATTAATTATTCCAAACTTTCCTTACCTCTCGTGTGAAATTGATAGGAAAAATATTCAATAGACTGATCAAAATCAAAGCAACAGGGTAATTGTTTTAAATAAATTCTTGCCCACAATCCCTCATCTTAATCAACGCATACTTTTAAGTAGAATAAAAAATCTCACGTACCTCTCTCTATAGCCGTTCCAATATCCTTATTTCTTGTATTTATAAAAAAATCCATTTACTTCCTTACTAATATAAACACGTACAAATTAATTGCTTCCAAATCTTTCTCCCCTCAAATTGCGCAATTTTGCTGATTTAATTACAAAACCCACATCCCAAAAATTTTCAAAAGTCTACCAAAATCAATTTTATTCTTGCCGTTTCTTTTATCAACCAACGCAATCAATTCCTGCTTGCCTCCTTTATTTTTCACCTGCCCATTTTTCATTTATTTCCTACGTTTAAACTTACAAATCATCGCATTTCTTCTGGTCAGAATATCAATCATGCGATTCTTTTTTTCCTTGATTTACGTTACATCACCGATTTAATACCAAATCCCTTTATACTTGCCTAAAGAAAAAATATACATGCCATGATTCACGTTTCCCTTTACACAACCCTTTATATTAATACACTAGCACTTACAAATTTTCTCATCAACTCAATTGGATCCATCTCATACTAGCTTCAGCTTCTTCTTCTTTGCGTGAGCTTCACATATCAGGTATGGATGAATATCTTTTCTCCTTCCTCCTTTTTGCTTTCTTCTTCTTTTATTTCCCTGTTTCATTACTGCTCCACTACGAAACTCGACCCTCCGCACCACCTTGACCAGGCCATGAATTGTGATCTGGGAAGAAATTGCGTGCGATCTTTGGGTTAGCCCAGACCATTTTTTTCTCTTTTCAATCTCCTCTATCGCGTTTAGTTTTTTTTGGATTATAATATAATAAATAAATAAAAGAAAAAAAGAAAAAGAAAAAAAGAAAAAAAAAAGAAATATATATATAATAAATAAATATTGCATGCGCCACCTTTATGTATCACTACCGTGAATTGCATGTTGCCCACATAAGATTTGCCACCTTTTTATTAACACGTCATAATATTTTGCAAAAAGGGTTAAAAGAATAATAAAGTATAATTTTTTTTTGTAAATTTTGATTTGGAAAAAAATAAATGGGCAGGTTGAGCTTTTGTTTTAATGGGTCAAGTCGTGCGGTGGAGTGGTCGAGCAATTTGAGTCAATTTTCATTTTATTTTAGCTCGTTCCAATTTTGTTTTATTTAAAAATTTGCTTTGTCCGTAATTTGAATTCGCGTACTCAGTTTTATTTATTTATCTTGTTTAAAGATCGAAATCAGTTTGTCTAATCTTCCAATATTTGATCGTGCTTTCTACGCTGTTTCGGTGTGGTTATCGTATGTTTGAATCTAATCTTCAGCAGCATAGAGGTGAGTGTTTCTCACACGACAAACGTACTTATAGATCTGTAAATTATTAACAAGTGAAATTGTAAAATGATTTTATTTTATATATTAATTGCCTGTGATAAAATTATGATGTTTAAAAACCTCGTTATTAAATTTACCCATCATCAGTTATATTCTATACTGTTATATTATGTTGTTATATGGTTTATGTATTTACTGTTTATCACTGCAAGTCCCCTGTAGAATAGAATCGCTACGGGCTGAAATGGTAGGCCTGAACGATATTTGTTATTATATATTTATTTATTTAACTTGGGATTGCGGGTTTGAAGTGATAGAACCCGGATTTTTCTTTGTAAATTACGGATTGAAATGATATATTATCCGAATCACTTGACCTAGGTTAGAAAATATTATACAGACCCGTGGTTATTATATAAATATTTTTCTGCAACTTTTAAGTATTTTTTTTTAATATTTTGATTTAAATTGGGTTAAAATAAATTGTTGGTAGTCTTATACAAGTTAAATGTATAAATAAATGGTAAGTTGGAATTTGAAGTAATAAATTCATTTTGGAAATTTGATGGAATTCAAGCTAAGTATGTAAATGTAATAAATTTTGATGTAAATTGGAATTTAAATAAATTAATAAGGTGTTATTGAATTTTCTATGAATTTAATAGTTAAATAAATAAATACTTAAACATAAAATTTGAAATATATCTTAATGTAGAAATGGAAGTTTGGTTTAAGAATAAAAGGTAAGTTAATAAATAAAGAGGAAATTTAGCTATATTTTGAAATGGTAATTCAGCTAAATGGTTAAGAAAATTTTGAATATAGAAAAATATAGAAATTTGGGCATTTAACTTTAATAAGTAAAGCCTTGAGAGGTTGATATTCATTAGTGGAATATACTTCATAAAAATCATAAATTTTTGGGTAGATTTAAATTACTATTTCAAATGGATAATATGTTTTTTTATAAGTTAATTTAGTTTAAAATTTAAGTTTAATTATTGATGAATTTATATTGAAGTCTAAAAAAAAAATTAATTAACTTAAAACTGTTGTAAGGGATATTACCGCACTTTGTAAGTGCCGTAGTTGATGAAAATGAACTAAAATATAAAAATTAATTAAGGGCTACTACAACACTTGTTAAGTGCTGTGGTCGCGAAATTTAAAATTAAACCCGAATAAATAAAAAGGTTACAGTAGCACTTATTAAGTGTTGGAGTGGCTGAAATTGAGATTGTTGGATATTCGATTCGTAATTATAATAACTTCACTTTTAAAAGTTAAAATGAAGTATTTTGATTTAATATTAACTATTCTGGAATTTATAACCACGGGTATTAATAACGTTGGTTGTTGAAGAGACCGGGATCGGATATGGGCATACTCTCTGTCGATACTGAAAACCACTTTAACAACCGCGTACGCGGTGGAGATTCCAGAATGAAGTAGGATGGTGGCGGTGTTTCCTTTGAGGTAAATATGTGGACCCAACTCCCGTGAGTTGGCATAAGGTGGCTAAAACAGGAGCGATCGACGGGTTAATTGAGGTAGCACCTTTGATCGGATACATCCCTTCGATATTATACTTTGACTTTTGGATTGATTCGGTGGCCACTTTTGATTTTTGATTTTGGGGGTGTTGTTCGAGGTGGGCGGTAGTAGCTACTACGCGTTACCACCGACCCGGAAGCGTAATTGGTATATCTACCCTGGCATTGCCTAGTTGTGCCGTGTAACCTACCCTAACGCGCCTTGTACGAGTTTCTATTTGTGTCGTACCTATGGAGTATCCTCTGGTTAGCCTCCCGATCAGGAGGTATTACGGTACTGTATAGACTATTGGCATTATTTCGTGTTAAGGTGGAAAATGTAAAGCCTTAACGCTATTTAAAAGTAAGTTTATTTTACTAATAGACACTATTATAATAGCGAAATATTACTACATAGTAAATAGTATAACGGATCCTTAGAGGATGGGAGGTCCCAAGCATCCTTTAAGTTACTTGTCTTTATATTACAGTTCACTTGAATTAGCTTACACTGTATAAGTATGTATGTCCTGACTCGAGTGTCTATGTTTATTTTATGCTCGGGTCAGCCTGAGTTTCATTTCAGACTTCACCTCCGGAGCTTGGACTTCTGCTGATCATCTCTTTTTAAGCTGCCGTCAAGTTTCTGTTCAGTTCTTATTAGGCTTTGTAATCAAGACAATCTAATATTGAGATTTTCTATGGAGATTTCAAACTATATTTGGTTTAAGACTATGTAATTTATACTTATTTTGAGACTATTGATAGTGGCTTCATGAACCACTAAATTATTTTTAAATTCCGCTGCGAGTATTTTGATTCTGTGTCTGTGATTCTGTGATTATTTATTTACTGTATATTCTGAGATTTGCCAAATTTTATTTACAACGCGGTATTTAGAACAATTGAAGTCCGATATGTGCGGATGTGAATGGTGGAAAATATCGGGTCGTTACAAATTTTTTTTGGATATTTTATTGAAATTTAATTCAATAAATTGAGGTTTTAGAAATAAAACAATAACCATTAATTTGAAATTCAAATTTGGAATTTGAATTGTATTTTAGTAATCCAAAAGCTGTTTGAAAATTTATTTTAGGAATTTTTTTATGGAGTTTAGAAATTTATTTTTGAAATAAAGAATTATTTTATAATTATTGGAAATTAAAAAGCAACATTTTAATAAAAGAAAAATCTTTATCATAATGAAATAAAATTTTGACAGAACGCCTCGAGCAGAATTTAGTTGGTGAACGAATAACGGCCGAGTGATAGATTGGTTAAGGGTATTGATTTAGAATTAAAAGAAAAATAAAAATTCTCTTCCTTTTAATTGGCACATACATCCCCCACCCTTTTCATCCTTATCCATTTATTCCTCCGTCTTTAAACCCCGACATCTCCCATTTTGTCCCCAGCCCTAAATCACAAGTAACAAATTATAAAAAATAAAATAAAAAGAAAGGTAATGCATGTATGACAGAAATCGACGACACATGCAACGATGAGGGAGAGAAGTTTGGCTATGCGTGTTGACAAAGTGGAAGGCATGTAGGCATGAAGGAGGCACGTCAGGGTTATAACTTAGATCTACCAACCTAGATTGAATATATAGCGATTAAAAAGCTAGGATGGACAATAGTTTTTGTTGTTCGCGATGGGTTGTAGGAGATGTTGAGCGAGCAACAAAGAAGATAAGGACAGCGCCCACTCAACCTGATATAGCATTGAGATGCAAAGAAGGTGGACCAAAATAGAAAAGTGAGTATATTTCTCCTTATCTTCATTTTATTTTTGCCTAACTTCATTAATCTTACATTCTATATACTATGCTCATTTGCATTGATTGAATCCCTGATAATAAATTACAGTAAATATTATTATATGAACTTAAAATTTAAAATGAGTATTTCAAACTCTTTGAAATTTACAGTAATATATCAAAAAAAGTTTATGATTATCATACTATTTTGGTTTTAGTTGAAGTATATGAATTTTATAAATGTCTTTTGGATTAATATAGGTTGATAAACTTATCAATTAATGCTAGAATTGCTTAGGAATTAATGGTGGAATTGTTTGAATAGAGTTATATTGGTTGATGATGGCTTGGTAGCCTATGTGATTAAATTGGTTAGGATGGTTGATTATTTCTCAATGATTGGTTATAAGGGATGAATATGGTTAGTATGTATATATGTTAATATCGATTGTTTTGGATAATGGAAAGCTAAATTAAACGAGTGATTTGAATTATTTATAAAAAACGAATATTTAAAGTTAGTATGGTGTTTTAAATGAATTTTATTTTAAAATATATTTAAATTTACCTTTGAAAATTGATTTATTTGAATTTACGTAAAGAAGGAAGATTTTATATCGAAATTCTTTGAAAATATTTTTTGATAGATTATATTGCTAGAAAATTTTCTTATAAAATGATTTGAACTATTTTGACATCAATAAAATTTAAATTTCATGTTGAATTATTTTCTAATAGAACATAATGGGATTTCAATTAAATATTGAATTCATAATTTTAAATGAATGTTTATTTGAAGTAGAAAAACATTTAATAAAATAAAGATTGATTTATTTTAAAATAGTTTGAATTTGAATTAAAACCATGAAGGTTAAATGGCTTAAATATACAGACTTTTTATAAAAGAGAATTTTGAAGAATTATTCGAATGCTTGTATTGCAGATTTTATATAAAATAAACTAGAGATATTTCGGTAGTATTTCTACTATTGGAAATTCCCAATTTAAAAGGAATAAAATTTCGCTTTTGTTTATTTCCCCATTTGTAAAGGGTTTTGATGGTTTCACATTTCTAAAAGTGATTGCTACTTGTTTTATAATCCTCCTAGATATTATTGGTTTTGACATCGCTTAAAGGTAATGCCCGTGCCTGGATCGTAAGTGTTGGTTAAAATGTTCCTTCCCTGGGTGTCGATTGCAGATGAGAACTGTTATGATCTTTTATGATATATTTTGATAAGCATTCACCTAATGAGGATATTTATTTAAACTAGATTCAGTGAAATTGTATTGTATTTTTAATTCTGGTTTTGATGAAATCATAGGATATTTTGAAACTGGTTTTGAAAAATGGAAAAGTAGCAATTTTAAATAATGAAATGGGAAATACTATTTTAACCAAAAATTTAGAAGGATATTTTGGGATAAATCGGATTTGCAAAGTGATTTGAGAAATATATTTGTAAAGATTGGTTTAATACAAATTGAAAACTATTTTGATAAATTATTTGAATATGAGACGAATATTTTGAGATCGTTTGCAAAGTAGACATGTGGTATATGATTTCTGAATATATGGAATTTCCATGAATAAAGTGATTTTATCAAACTGATTTGGAAATCTATTTTGAAGTGATTTTGGGAAAATGATTTGAAAGAAACCACTTTGGAAATATATTTTTGAATGGATTTTAAGTACAGAGCCTCTTCGAAATTATTTGTCGGTGTTGACTATAGTGACAAATTTGTATTTATAACCGAATAGGGTTATATTTAAACATGTCGCATTAATAGTTATTTTTAAGACCAGTTACAATCATAGCTAGATTTCTATTTTGACTTGGGATTTGTTATTTGTTTTACAAACTTGGGTCAGTCTATGGTTGTTCTACAGGTTAATATTATGACTGCATGTGCTTGTGGGCTATAATACGGAGATGGAGCCGACGAGGATGTTGAGTATTTACTCTGTTTGTACGCATATTGAGTTGTTATTGTAGTAGTCAATATGATGTGATAAGTTCTATATATTTATGAGATGATATATTAAACATTTAAATATGATATGAAATTCATTATTTTAATTCGCTTATAATCTATTAGTTGGGAAATTTTTATTTGTGTCTCTATTACTGTATTATTCAAGTTTATAACTCGTGCAAATTGTCATGTGTTATGATGAGATACATATTACTTCATATGTATTCAGATTCTGAAACATATCTGTGTTGACCCAAAGTAGTGTACACAAGAGACTCTCTTTCCGTGCCCATTGATCCGAGTTATTTGATGGTAAACTACCTTTGATATTTCACTAGAGCCGGGACGTTACATTCCGTCCGGCATCCATAATAATTTTTATTGGAGCCGAAGGCTACCAACTAGGCCATGTAGAAAAAACAACGCTATCCAGCACTCCGATAGGATGCAAGTCAAGGAGAGATTGCTAGGATTGTTTCTTATGTGACAAGGAGGAATAACGGTTTGGAATTGGAATAGTCTCACACCGCTAAATAACTTGGAGAAGTGATGTATAAATATATATTGGTAGCAATAAAATGTGTGTCAACTCATTTACATAAGCCATGTGTTGGAGATGGAGAGCTTGGTCCGACCATCATTACAAAATATATATGTACAATTTTTTTAATTACATTATATATAGACACACCAAAATATTCAACCATCCAACATGTGACAGACATCACTATACTAGATTCGTAATATAATCTAATAACCTACAATATACTATGATAATAGATAATAATATTAAATAAATTAGTAAACATGTTGAACACCTACCAGCAAGGCCTAGATATCTCATTTTGAGATGATGAAATGGCTCCTTGAGTCAAATTCCAAGTTTTAGATTTGCTAGCTTCCAAACTGCTTTACCACCGATGATCTAATCAATCACTTTTGGTACGATTTGAGATTGGATTTATTTTAGGTTTAAATGGGGTTTACTGACCGAAATTTTCAGAGGGGGAAGAGAGAAAAGGTATAAAAAAATGATATAGAGAGTGGCATATAAATAGCAAGTCAAATGGAGAGAAAAGTAGATCTTATATTTATCTCCGTTTTACTAATTCTAATCATTTAAACCAATCAAAACCTCCTTCTTTTACCAACATTTAGATGGCCTATTCAAGCAATTTTGGTCGAAATTTGCATGCCTTATACGGTCCTCAAGCCAATTCCAACCAGAAAAATGTCCCTTGCATTTAAATATTAATTTAAATGAGTATCGATATCGTATATAGCCGAATATATTTATAACTATTATAAATGCATTATTCAACACATGAAATGAATTTTTTTATAATGGCATTTCATAAATATTAATTGTTTTAGTTAATCTATAATAATTACAAATTAATTAAATCAGGTTATGAAAGGAGTATTCATTATCTCAGTTATGCGACTCTTAGGTGTAAATTCAGCCACTGATTAAATATCGAACAATTTAAATATTAATGTTCATACGTCACTTAGCAAATGGTCTGACATTTTGGCCAAGTCACTTACTTGGTGTCGATAAAATCCAATTTTACTTTATTAGGTGTTATCCGGTAGTGATGATTATTTATACCAATTCTCTTCATCAAAATTATGTCACTATGGACTTATGGAATCTGTTAATGGTGAAAATTCCAGTATTATCCATATTCAAATTTATAGTCCAAATACAAAGTACTTGGTTTAATAATAAAAATTAATATTAAACAAAATGCTTTGGCCAGAGACTTTACTTAGGGTTGGCTTCAATTGACCGTGATCCTAACTTCTGTTAGCACCAAAATTGGTCACTAACACCATTAGAAAGATTGTGTAGAGAGATTAATGAAGAAGGTAAATTAAAACAGAGAATAGAGTGTAAATTTAAATGTAGAGAACAAGAACACTAAATTTATAGTGGTTCGGCGTAACTTCCTACATCCACTTTGAAGTTGATTTCCATTGATTTCCTTGATGGGTGAATACAAATACAATCCGTTTTTAGTTACTAGAATACAATTGCAAAGTAAAAGAAATAAGTCTGGAACGAGTCTAGAAAATGGCGGAGTCTCCCCAGTGTTCTCTAAAATCTCCTCCCTTTTTTCTGTGCCCCTGCCCCTCTATTTATAGACGAAGGTGGGTTGGACTTCCCTGGCGGGCCTGGCAGCTGAATAACTCGGCCCAAACGGAGTGGTCCCTGTGCGTCGAACCAGAGAGGCCGAACGATCTCCTTTAGCCGAACGTTCTCCTTTAGCCGAACAAGATGAGGCCGAACATACTGACTACCGTAGGGAGCACTTGTGCCGAACGAAACTAGAAGCCGGACCAATGTCTTGGCCGAACGATGGCTAGGCCGAACTATGGCTAGGCTGAACGATGGCTAGGCCGAACGATATGAGGCCGAACAATTCTTTTGTCGTAGAACGATCTTATGCCGAGCGTCCTTCTCTGGCCGAACGGTATTCAATACCGAGCGTTTCTCGATGCCGAACGCTCCTAGATGCCGGACGTTATCCCATGCGAACGCCCATTGATGCCGAACGATGCGTTCGTACCGAACGGTCTTAACTTGCCTAGAGCCCATTGATGCCGAACGATGGAGAGCCTGAGTACTAAGTTGCCCGGTCAATTCCCTGGGAAACACTTGCCCCCCAAAGCATACTACGTGGCCGAACGTGATACGCTTTGAAGTATGTATCTTCCATGCTTTGCTTCGAGCCTTGGTTAAATCTCCTTGGAGGCGCCTTCTTGAGAATATCAGCTATAGAGGTGTGTGTGCCGAACAGTGTAGCCGAGGCCGAATGATCCATGTTACGCCGAGCGACTTCGTATGCGGTAAACCCATCTGAAGACGGGTACCCGGGATGCCGAATGATCCATGCTAGCCCAGGCCAAACAATTCGAGATAGCCGAACGCTATGGCTTTGACCGGTTCTATCGATCATAGTCCCTTCAACTTCTCCTTCTCCCTTATAAAACCCGGTATCCTCTTCTTTCCCCTTCTTTTTTCACTTTCACTTCTGCAATCTCGAACTTGCGAACCACTCCTGTTATCATACTCTAAAGGCTTCTCAATCCTTTCCAAGGCTCGATCTACGAACTAGGTATCAATTCCTTTACCCAACTCCTTTCCCTGATTAAAAAGGTTTCGACGAGAGGCCCAAGTCCATAGATTAGAACTGCAGTCGAAAGGGTTTAGGATATTTCTAAGGCCAAATGACGTGAGGCAAGGAGGAGTGATCAGGGATGATCAAACTTAGGGGTTGTTTGGGAGAGATACTGTGGTTCGGCACGGTTCCTTTATGACAAACGAGATTTGGAAAAAAAAAGAATGGTGGAAGAGTAGGAGATGGTTAGAATGCCGAACGGTATCGTCCTCGTCGTTCGGTGTAGCTGGTGGAAGAAGGGAAAAAGGTAGTGCCGAGCGTTGAAGCTCGGCCTAATCCAGGTTCGGCATGGCACAACATATGCTGGTCGATGGGATTTGGGGTTAGTGAGGAAGCAGGAGTTAGTGGGGATGTTGTGTGTTGTTTGACCGAACAGAACCTCGACCGAACGATGCCTTGCCGAACGACTCATAAATGCCGAACAAAACATGCCGAACGATACTTAGGCCGATCAAACATAGATGTCGAACCAATCACGCCGAACAACACATAAACGCCGAACAAAACATGCCGAACAGTACTTAGTTGAACAACACATAAATGCCGAACCAATCATGCCGAACAATGACAAGGACTCTAACATGCAAGCATATCGAATTGATTCGGACTATTAACTCCCTAGCTTCAATATACATAAACCCGAACCTAGATTGACCTTCTTCTAACGTTTTCTGAATCTGAAACTATAATCGCCATAAGGAAGGCTTTTGAAGACGGTCAGCGATGACGGTCTTCGAAGGCGATGATTTTTAAGCTTAGTTTTATATCAGTAACCTTGCGACTCTTAAATTTCCAATGCTTATACACGATTGATTGCACTAGCTCAGACACCACACAGGCGGGAAATTTATGTTGTTAAGTCTTACGCTGATCATTTTTTGAGTATAGTTCATACAAGTGCTCTGCAGGATTCAATTCCCATCAAAAAATGTCTAAAAAATCCAGTTCCGCCACAATCTCGGACAGACCCGGGCCGTCTTCCAAACAAGCGGACGTAGACACTTCTAACCCGTCGACCTTCCCCGCTCATAATTTGGCTCCTGATGCTCTGGAGTCATCTATTCTCTTAGATAATCCGATTGATTCACAGGCTTCGAAGATTAACGAAGTCGCCCTTCGGCGAATATGCTCTATCCACGGCATCCCTTTTGCCGATGTGTTGGTTCCGTCGAGGCATGATCGTCCACACCTGCCCCCAGTTGGATACACCGCCTGCAATAAGTTTATGTGCTGGGTGGGCACCGTGCCTCCATTCAATTTATTTCTTCGGGACGTGTTGCAATACATAGACGTCGCCCCGTCGCAGTTGCACCTAAACGGTCATGCGTTCATTTATGGGACCTACCTCCTTTTCATGGCTGTCTTCTCCAGGCCTCCAACTCCCGGCGACATCAGATATATTTATATGATCAAGAAGCAGAGAGATAGCCCCTCCTTCGTGTTCCTCGAGCCACACCACATTCTAATCGGAGCATGGAGCAAGTTTTCCATGTACAAACAGGAATGGTTCTACGTGCGCTGCCCTCCTGGTTTCGCGAGGAGATGGGTTGAAGGAAGTAAGTCTTCTTCTCGGAGCGATGCTCATATTTCGGTCGAGGCGATGCTTTTTCTAATTCTTGTTTCATTTTTTCAGATATCAATCCACATCCTGAGGGCCGCAGCTATTCTAAGGCCGTTGAGGCTATTAGAGCTCTTCCTGCCGAGGAACGAGACATCCGAACCCTTATTTCAAATGAGTCACTGTCAAGGTTCGGGCTGTTAGCAGAAGGTCATCGGGGGAGCCTTCCTGAGGGCGTCTCCATCCCCAATCCTGCATCCGGTAATGGGAAGAAGTTGGCTGAATTGTCGTCACGCCACACCCCCGGTGCACTGGAGGAGGGGGAAATCCAAGAGAGTGAAGCACCCGAAACACAAGGTGAGAATGCGTGTCCTACTCAGGACCCGCTGGTCAAAGTGCACGATATTGAAACGTCATCTTCCCCTTCGAAGGGGAAAAAGAAAGTGATATGTAAGATTAGGAAGGAGAAGGTTGGCGGAACTTCCAAAGTTATGCTCATCCTGGCAGAGAAGGAGGCTTCTTCACAGCACATTGAAAGTTTGCTAAAGGGCCTCTCGAACCTCTCCATTCCGGAAGATCTGCTCAACTATGACTTCAATGATCCGGAGGCATTCAAGCTTCACTCGCCCGTTAGAGGCGATGTAGGCATCTTATCCCACAGCCAAGGAGAGAAAACTCCTGTTAGCAAAGCGACCGGTCCGTCAGGGGGAAACACACTAGGACACACACAAAACACTCGCACTTCCATTTTCACTTAGTTTTCGTTGTCATACTATCTCTTTGCTAATTCACTGCTATTTGAATTCTGTGCAGGTGACATAGGGCACTCACATGGATTCGATCGTCTTCGCGGTTCGTCCATTTTTCATCAACCAGGACGGGATTCGGGTTCTGGAAGACGTCGAGATGGAGATGGCGATAAAGACTATCATTCCTGAGACTCCTCATCCCGGAGGAAAACTTACTTTCAGTCAAAGCACCACCAGGATACTTCGTCTCACGCGGAGCACAGCAAAGACAAGCACGACCATAAGATGTTGCAACCCGACGCTCCCCGGGACCAACACTCTGACTCCTCTTCTACTCGACGGTCCCGAGGTTCTCACCAGAGGGGCGAACTTTCAAAGCTGTCACCCCTGCTCCTGCGATGGACCCAATAGTGTCAGAGAAGCTGGCTGAGCTTAAAGACAAATTTTCGAGAATCTGCTTCGATGGCCTGAAATTCCTTCCGGCGATTCATCCTATTCCCAGTCATGTTAAACAGAGCGCTCTTGGCTGTACGAATGACGTCTATGTTCAACATGACGCATTTCTTCACCTAGCTGAGAAACTTTCCGAAGTCTCTGTGGAGCGCCAACATGAGATAGACTGTTTGAAGCTTGAGGCTATCCACGATAGAAACATCATTAAGGCCCAAGACGAAGAAATCGCCACTTATAAGTCTGAACTCGAGGTCGCCCATCAGAGTGCCAGGGATACTGCTGAGGCCGTTACTCACTTGGAATCAACTCATAAGAAAGAGCCTGACGAGGCGGTTCAATGATGTGGGGCTTTGGCCTTAGAGAAGGACTCCGTTCAAAAGGAGAGGGATGCGTTCAGCACCCGGGTCAAGGAACTTGAGGAGCTTCTCCGTAGAGAGAAAGAGGAGAAAACGGCTGCCCAAGAAGAATCACAGCGATACTATGACGAGATTGTCGCCACTCGACTTTTAAATGAACAACTCGAGGGCGAGCTTTCCAGGGTTGAGATGTTAAATAGCGAGGCCCGTGAAGAGGGCAAGAAGATGGTGTTGACGGACATCGATTCCCGTCTTGAGGCAGCTAGGGAAGAAGGTAGAGAAGAGATCAAAACCGCGTTCGACCCACTCATTGCCGAATTCAACGCCCGCATGCTCATGCACCGTGACTTAACTTTTTTGGGCGATGACTATCTTGAATCATTGCTCGAGGCATGGGAAACCTTAATTCAGATCAGGAAGGCCGAGCGCAGTGTCGAGGAGGTTGACGAGGGGGCTTTGATAAAATAATTTCTGAAGGGAAATGAGCCTTCGGACCTATCAGCGGCCAAGGCCCTTTATTGCAAAGGCTCCCCCTCTAGAAAAGGGAAAGAAGTTGTCGCCGGTCCATCCGGGGTCGAGCCTCCTGTTCAT
Source organism: Allium cepa (assembly GCA_030765085.1). Classification (NCBI taxonomy): domain Eukaryota; kingdom Viridiplantae; phylum Streptophyta; class Magnoliopsida; order Asparagales; family Amaryllidaceae; genus Allium; species Allium cepa. The sequence continues at coordinate 990,339,607 of CM060945.1, read as the reverse complement.
GTGCCTACCCAGCCGGCCAGTCGGCCGATACTTGATCCTTTTGAACGGTACATTAGCTACGATCCGGAAGCCCCCGGCCTGGGCTTTCATGTTTTGTCTCCTTTCCCGGAGGGTGAGACCCCCCCTAACGGCTGAAATCCAGCCGGAACCTAGTAGGCAATTCTTTTACATTAACATCCCAAGTGTTTCCCTAGAAGCTGTCGTATTCTAATACTTGCTTTTCGTGACTTTGTGCAGGTCGTTCTGATCTTGAACCCATTCCGAGGAGCGATGTCGCCAAGGGGGCGGAGAAGGAAACAAGTGAGGCCCCTCATGCAGGTGAGGCTCCTGGTCCTGATGCTCAGGTGATCGAGGCGCTTGGCGAAGGTAAGTTCGATTCCTCCTCTGGGAGTTATGAAGTAGAAGTCACGGGTGCCTCTGAGCATACATCTGAATTGAGCATGAAGGAGCGACTCGAGAAAGAGAAAAGAGATGCATTCAAGGTCAAGGTTGAGCCACGTGAAGTGGACCTGGACGATCCCTTGAACAAGCCTTTGAAGGTCATCCTTCCTGGCAGGTCCAAGCCCTTGGATGTTCCCCCTACTTCTTCAGTTGTTACTCCTCCATCAAGGAAAGGTTCCAAGGGTAAACGCTCTGGGGAAGAGCCGTCCGGGAAGAAGTTGAACAAGCACAAGAAGTGACTACTGTCCTCGTTAACGAGAGTCAATCTAAGTTGTGTAATAATTTTTTGTAATTTTTGTAGATAGACTGTTGACTCCGAATTTTGGTGTGCTTGTAGCAGAAAACTTTTCCTGAATAAAATTTAGTTTCCTTTTTTGTCTTTTCAAAAGATTCTTATTATTCAATTTTCTTTGTGATTGTGATTCGAACCATGCTGTTGTGCGCAACATAGACTTCTTGGTTTGTCTTCACATAGCCCGTTGATTCTCTGAGAGTTATTCGTTTGCCTCCCATGCTTCAAGCACTTAGAACATATTTTAATCTGTACAACGGGAACTTAGAATATTCCAGTCCGCATTCTGGGGACTAGGAGAATTTTTACCGTTTATACTCGAGTTCACGCTCTGGGGACTTCGAGCACTCCAGTCTACACTACAGGGCCTTGGAGATTTTGAGTCGTTTGTACTCGAGTCCGCACTCCGGGGACTTAGAGCACTCCAGTCCGCACTCCGGGGACTTGGAGATTTTGAGTCGTTTATACTCAAGTCCGCACTCTGGGGACTTAGAGCACTCCAGTCCGCACTCCGGGGACTTGGAGATTTTGAGTCGTTTATACTCGAGTCCGCACTCCGGGGACTTGGAGATTTTAAGTCATTTATACTCGAGTCCGCACTCCGGGGACTGAGAGTACCCCAGTCCGCACTCCGAGGACTTGGAGGTTTTGAGTCGTTTATACTCGAGTCCGCACTCCGGGGACTTAGAGTACTCCGGTCCGCACTCTGGGGACTTAGAGGTTTTTATTCGTTTATACTCGAGTCCGCACTCCGGGCACTTAGAGTACTCCAGTCCGCACTCCGGGGACTTGGAGATTCTGAATTGTTTATACTCGAGTCTGCACTCCGGGGACTTAGAGTACTTCAGTCCGCACTCCGGGGACTTGGAGATTTTGAATTGTTTATACTCAAGTCCACACTCCAGGGACTTAGAGCACTCCAGTCTGTACTCCGAGGACTTGGAGATTTTGAGTCATTTGTACTCGAGTCCGCACTCCGGGGACTTAGAGCACTCCAGTCCGCACTCCGGGGACTTGGAGATTTTGCGTCGTTTGTACTCGAGTCCGCACTCTGGAGACTTAGAGTACTCCAGTCTGCACTCCGGGGACATGGAGATTTTGAATCGTTTCTACTCGAGTCCGCACTCCGGGGACTTAGAGTACTACAGTCCACACTCCGGGGACTTGGAGATTTTGAATCGTTTCTACTCGAGTCCGCACTCCGGGGACTTAGAGCACTCCAGTCCGCACACCGGGGACTTGGAGATTTTGAGTCGTTTGTAATTGAGTCCGCACTCCGAGGACTTGGAGATTTTGAGTCGTTTGTACTCGAATCCGTACTCCAGTCCGCACTCCGGAGACTTGGAGATTTTGAATCATTTATACTCGAGTCCGCACTCCAGGGACTTAGAGTACTCCAGTCCGCACTCTGGGGACTTGGAGATTTTGAATTGTTTATACTCGAGTCCGCACTCCGGGGACTTAGAGTACTCCAGTCCGCACTCCGGGGACTTGGAGATTTTGAATTGTTTATACTCGAGTCCGCACTCCGGGGACTTAGATTACTCTAGTCCGCACTCCGAGGACTTGGAGATTTTGAATTGTTTATACTCGAGTCCCCGACTCGAGTCCGCACTTCGGGGACTTAGAGTACTCCAGTCCGCACTCCGGGGACTTGGAGAATTTGAATTGTTTATAGCTTTCGTACGCCAGTCAGAATAATATAATTTTAATCGCTTGCCATAGGACTATCTTACGTAGAAACATTAATCATTCTTGAAAAAGATGTCTTCAAGCCTTTATTAATGAAAGCAAGCTAAATTGTCTTATTACATGCCGAGAACTAGAAATGAAAACGCGCTGGAAATAAATGCAACTACTGCATGAAGGAAATAGACTAAGTGTAATAACGTCGCAAGTGCTCGCTGTTCCATGCTCGGGGGAGTGTCGCACCATCGACGGTCGCTAGTTTGAAAGTTCCTTCTCCAACCCTCCGTTCGATGACGTACGGACCTTCCCATGCGGGGTTCATATGAGATGGGGCTGGAAAAAATCGTTTCAAAACATGATCTCCCACGTCAAAGATTCTCGGTTGGACTTTTTCGTTATAATATCTGGCGACCCGATGTCTGTATGAGGTCACTCTCAAATCGGCTTCTTTGCATTTTTCATCAATAAAGTCCAATGATTCCAATAAGAGATCCCGGTTCGACGCAGGATCGTAGTGAGTTACCCGATGAGATGGAACTTCAAGCTCCACAGGTATGACAACTTCCGTGCCATATGCCAATGCGAATGGAGTGTGGCCAGTCGCGGTCTTGTGGGTGGTTCTATAGGCCCAAAGCACCATCAGGAGTTCATCTTCCCACTTTCCTCTAGCCTTTTCCAAACCCTTTTTCAATATGGATTTGATTATTTTGTTTACAGCTTCTACCTGTCCATCCCCCTTCGGGTGAGAAACTGCTGCAAACCTTTTCTCAATGCCATATTTCTGACAAAATTCTTTGAACTCCTTGCTTTCGAATTGAGTTCCATTGCCTGTTATGATAGTCCGAGGAAGGCCAAAACGACATATGATATTTCGTACAATGAAGTTAATGACTTTCTTGGTGGTGATCATGGCCATAGGATCTGCCTCTGCCCATTTGGTAAAGTAATCGACCGCAACTATTGCATATTTCGCGCCTCCTTTGGCTATGGGTAAAGAGCCGATCAGGTCAATCCCCCACATCGCAAATGGCCAGGGACTAACCATTTGTGTGAGTTCCGTCGGCGATGCTCTCGGAATTTTTGCGTATATCTGGTATTTGTCATATTTTCTCACATAGTCTGCAGTGTCCCGATTCACGGTTGGCCAATAGTATCCATAGCGTAGGATTTTCCTTGCCAATGTTTGCCCCCGGTATGATCACCGCACTCTCCCTCATGGACTTCCTTTAATACCTGTTTTATCTCATCATGGGCCACGCACCGGAGTAAGGGGGTCGAGAATCCCCTCCGATACATTACCCCGTCATGTATTACATAATGTGAAGCCTTATGAAGGACTTGGCGTCTTTCGCTCCTCTTCTCAGGCAAATCCCCTTGTAGCAGGTACTGCTTGATTGGGTTCAACCACGATTCCTTCTCAAGTTTGATCTCTAACACGAAATCTGTCTCCATTACGTCTATAATTGGAGCATAGAGGGCCTCAACAGGGAACAATCCATTTGCTGTGCATCATCAGTGCCTACAAATTTTGCCAACGAATCGGCTTCTCTGTTTTGTTCGCGTGGGACATGCGAGATGTCATAGTATTCCATATTCGGCAGCAGCTCTTGAACCCGAGCAAGGTAAGGAGCAAGTCTCTGTCCCTTTGCTTGATAGTCTCCCCGCACCTGATATACTACCAGCTACGAGTCATAGAAGATTTCGATTGACTTCACTCCCAGTTCGATAACAAGTCTCAAGCCAGCAATTAATGCTTCATATTCAGCTTCGCTATTTGTTGCTGCAAACTCGAGCTTCAAAGCGTAGCAGATTGATCGGTCTTCAGGAGTTACGAGGATTATACCTACCCCCGAGCAACGGTCGTTAGATGCCCCATCGGTGTACATCTTCCATCGAAGGGGGGGGGGTATGATTCTTTGACTGCTCGGTTCATCTAGCAAGTGAATTCAGCAATGAAGTCGGCTAGTGCTTGTCCTTGTATGGCCCTTCGCGGTAGATAGGCGATATCGAACTGACTCAACTCAATATTCCATTTTAACATCCTTCCGGAAGTTTCTGATCGTTGGAGTACCTGCCGTAGGGGTTGGTCAATGTAGACACTGATTGAGTGTGCCTGAAAGTAGGGACGAAGCTTGCGTGATGCGATCACCAAGCAATAGGCTAGTTTTTCAATCTTTGGACAATTTCTTTCCGCCCCTGTCAAGCGTTTACTGACATAGTAAACCGGCTTTTAAATCCGGTCTTCCTCGTGGACCAGGGCTGTACTAATAGCGTGCTGGGATACCGCCAAGTATACATACAACGTTTCGTGGTCTATCGGCTTGGACAGTACAGAGGGACTTTCCAAGTGCCTTACCAGAGCCCGGAATGCTTCCTCACAGTCGAATGTCCATTCGAAGTTTCTCTTTCCTTTCTTTATAATGTCGAAGAAGGGAATACAGTTGTCTGTAGCTCTGGATATGAATCGACTTAGCGCAGCCACTTTTCCATTCAGGCTTTGCACCTGCTTTATGGTTCTGGGTACTTGTATATCTCAGATAGCCTGGATCTTCTCTGGGTTAGCCTCGATTCCCCGGGCATTCACAATGAATCCCAAAAACTTTCCTAATGCTACACCGAATAAACACTTCAACGGATTGATCTTCATTCCATAATGCCTAAGTATGTCAAACATCTCCGCTAGGTCTCGGATGTGGTCGTTTGACTGCCGTGACTTCACTAGCATGTCATCTACATAGACTTCCATTGTTTTACCAATCTGATCTTTGAACATTCGATTCACCAGGCGTTGATAAGTTGCTCCTGCATTCTTCAATCCAAATGGCATTACTACATGGCAATACAATCCCATGTTCATGAAAAAACTGGTGTGTTCTTGGTCTGGGATGTGCATTGGGATTTGATTATATCCTGAATACGCATCCATAAATGATAATAACTCATGCCGGCAGTTGAGTCGACCAACTGGTCAATCCTAGGCAACGGGAAACTATCCTTAGGGCATGCCTTGTTTAAATCAGAATAATCAACACAGGTCCTCCATTTTCCATTCGCTTTCTTCACTAGCACCGGGTTAGATACCCATTCACGGTAGAGGGCGTCGTGGATGAACCCGTTGGCTTTGAGCTTGTCCACCTCCTCTTTGAGAGCTGCGGACCTCTCCGGGTCCATGCCTCTCCTTTTTTGTTTCACAGGTACATGTTTCGGGTCTATGTTCAACATATGACTTGCGATCGCAGGGGAAATCCCGCACATATCAGAATGTTTCCAGGCGAAAACATCAAGATTCTCTTGGAGGAAATCAGTAAGGTTCTCAGCAGCCAAAGGGTCGAGTTGCGACCCAATTTTAAGGACTCGTGATGGGTCGCTCCGGCTAACTGGGATGTCAATTGTGAGTTCAGCTGGTGCTGCATTGGTTTCCCTGGGTTCCCCATCATCGTCTCTCGGATCTATATCCCTATAGATCCGAGAATGTTGCCTGAGCGAGGGCTCGGGCGCTACGTGTCAATCATCAGCATTTCGGCTGCGGACGGAGCGGTCCGCCACCTTTCCTTTCTCTCTACGCCGTGCCTCCCTGAGTTCAGCTACATAGCATGCACGACAAGTTGCCTGGTCGCCGTGTACCACTCCAACCCCTTTGTCTGTTGGAAATTTTAACGTCAAACACCAAGGGGCCAAAGCTGCCCTAAATTCCGCCAGGGCTGGACGACCAAGAAATACGTTGTATGGGGAATCAATGTCCAGTACTATGAATGGTAAGATTCGCACCCTTCTGCGTTCACGTTATCCCAGTTCAACTGGTAATTCCACATATCCCACTGCATCAGTCGCTGCGCCATTAAAGCCATGGATTCTGGCTTTGGATGGCTTCAAATCCTTGGTCTCCAGCTTCATTTGGTCGAATGCCTTCCGAAAAATGATGTTAACGGAACTTCCGCAATCAATTAGAATTCTCTTTACGAATGTCGGCCCGATGGTCGCAGATATGACCATTGGTTCAATGGTAGGAGCCTCTACCTTATCCGCATCTCTACTCCTGAATACGATATCATCATTCATCGTGCGTTGCTACTTTGCAGGAGTCCCATCCTCCACGTTCGAACAACACTCGTACTCTGCATGTCTTAAGGAGTTAGCATATCGCTCCATCTCCTGCCAATTCTTATCTGCAGGATGAGGTCCGCCAGCAATCATGTTAATAACCAATCTACCCACAGTCCGAGTAGGTTGTTCCGGTTGGTGTGGGGCTGGCCCGCGTCCGGGGTCCGATGTTTCTTGCCTCACATCCAGTGGGTCTTTGACAAATTCCTGCAGCTTTTTCTGTCTTATAAGCTTTTCTATAGCATCATGGAGGTGTCTGCACTTCTCCATGTTGTGCCCATAAGACTCGTGGAAACGACAATACTTCCCGATCTGCTTCTGTTCTTCCATCAATTCCTTTGGACGCGGCTTTCTATATTGGAAAGTGTTGCAAGTTGATAGATAGATGTTTTCAAGAGATGCATTCAACTGGGTGTATTCATTGTATGTTGGGAACCTTGATTTCCATTTCACTGTTTCTTTTTTCATTCCGGGATTTCCACCTCCGAATCCATTAGACTGCCCGGGCTTGTTTTGGATGTTAACTTGAGTTTTTCCAGGATTATCTCCAGTTTGTTTCACGACGACGTTACTTTTCACAGACTCTTGAACGGGCCCTGATGCCTTGTCTCGCCTTGTCCACCGAGCTTCCTCCCTTCTTATGAACTGATGAGCTTTCGAATAAAAACGTTCCAGCATAGTTGGGGGCTTCCCCGCCAACCAATCTCCAAATTCAGAATCCGGATCCACTCCACGCATTACTGCCATCAAAATCACGTGGTCTTTAGGATTGCTCACCTCGGTAGCAGCAACATGAAATCTTTGCAAGTATACTTTCAATGACTCTCCTGGAGTTTGAGTTACACTTGATAAGGACATCACGTCCTTTGGACGAGTGGTGTGTATCCTGAATTGTTCTACGAATTTCATTGCTAATTCGTTGAAGCTGGATATAGATCGTGGTGGGAGTCGAGTGAACCACATGGTGGAAATCTCGGACAAGGTGATTGGGAAACACCTACACTTGGTTGCGTCATTAGCTCTTGCAGAATCCATCATCCATCCGTACCTCATCACATGCTGCCAGGGGTCAGTCTTCCCTTCGTAGGCTGGAATGGCGGGCATGCTGAACTTTCTTGGGTATTCGGCCTGTAGAGTGGTACCCGTGAAGGGAGTATGACTCTTAGACACTCCCTAGTCTTCATTAGTTAGACCTTGGTTTTTTTTCATCAACTGCCTGACCATAGCCGTCAAATCTGGGGTTTGTATGGAAGATGGGAGGTTGGGTTCCGTTCCACGGGACCGTACAGGTTGATGTCCCGTCCGATTTGGGCCTTGGTTTCTAGTAGATCGATCAATAGCACCTGCATGTGCATATTCATCCTTACGGCATCTATGCTAGGAGGTTCATCAGCAGAGGTCGAACTATCATCTTCAGAGTAAGGGACAGGGCTACCTCCAGCATTCTGATGCTGCTGCTGAGTAAGCTGAGTCATGAGGTCAGCGTTGGCTTGCATTTTCTCAGCAAGTTGCCTTTTACTTTCCTTAAGTTCTCTTATCAAGTCATTGAATTTTGCTCGGGAAACAACTTCTGCTTGGTTTTGGTTGGAGGGCCCTACACCTCAAATCGCTTGCTGATTGCTAGTTCCCAGTTGTTGCACACTACGGTTTCCTAGGCATCTGCATTTTGAGAGGCTGATCTAGTTCGTGGTCTTTCCATGGTAGAGTTGTTGGTTGTAACTCTGAGTAGAATCAACAGATGCCTTATAAATGATTATGGATCTCCTTCGGGGGAATTATACAATCCAGTAGCTGCAAAGTAGATCCTAATAGCCTGAGTTCAACTCTTAATGAAAGCACCAAAATGTTAGCACCGAAATTGGTCACTAACACCCTTAGAAAGATTGTGCAGAGAGATTAATGAAGAAGGTAAATTAAAACAGAGAATAGAGTGTAAATTTAAATGCAGAGAACAAGAACACCAAATTTATAGTGGTTCGGCGTAACTGCCTACATACACTTTGAAGTTGATTTCCATTGATTTACTTGATGGGTGATTACAGATACAATCCATTTTTAGTTACTAGAATACAATTGAAATGTAAAAGAAATTAGTCTGGAATGAGTCTTGAAAATGGCAGAGTCTCCCCAGTGTTATCTAAAATCTCCTTCCTTTTTTCTGTGCCCCTGCCCCTCTATTTATAGACGAAGGTGGGTTGGACTTCCTTGGCGGGCCTGGCAGCTGAATAACTCGGCCCATAAGGAGTGGTCTCTGTGCGCCGAACCAGAGAAACCGAACGATCTCCTTTAGCCGAACGTTCTCCTTTAGCCGAACAAGATGAGGCTGAACATACTGACTACCGTAGGGAGCACTTATGCGGAACAAAACTAGAAGCCGGACCAATGTATTGGCCGAACGATGGCTAGGCCGAACGATGGCTAGGCCGAACGATATGAGGCCGAACAATTCTTTGGTCGTAGAATGATCTTATGCCGAGCGTCCTTCTCTGGCCGAACGGTATTCAATACCGAGCGTTTCTCGATGCCGAACGCTCCTAGATGTCGGACGCTATCCCATGCTGAACGCCCATTGATGCCGAACGATGCATTCGTATCGAACGGTCTTAACATGCCGAGCGCTCATTGATGCCAAACGATGGAGAGCCTGAGTACTAAGTTGCCCGGTCAATTCCCTGGGAAACTACTTCATATAACTAAGGAGACGAATCCGCTCTTGAATAGTGCTTCACTTCAAATGCTACCACTTACCCAACTATAGTTGTTCGATTGACGTCATGTCATGATCTAGCTATAATCAAAGTAGAGCTACCATATTAAAGATCAACTGTATTCCCAATTCAAGGGAACTATGTCATTTTTTCACATTGATATTTTTTGTTTGACCTTGGTTATATTAACAAAACAGAAAAATATTAAGCGAGTGATTCCATATTTATTCAATAACTAAGTACATAACCGCTTAGTACCCCTAACATTTATTAGTAATACACTGCCCAACATTTGAAAAGCGTTAAGTACTCTAATCTCATGATGTAGTGATATCCAGTCTAGATACATCTTGATTAAGAATATTTAAAACATTATGTTTAATCTCATTGCGCTAAATTACTAATTGTAAAAACTTTGTAACTACTGTCACAAAATATATCCTTTTAAAATTTTCTATTAAATATACTTTTAATTAAATTAATTAATTAATATAGCTCATTATATCGTGTGTATAATAGAAAGAAAACACATAGTATTTCGAACGAGATTGGTTATTAAGTTAGATATATGAAACAAATTACATAATTACCCTTAGGGCACACCCCAACTCTATTAGTCTCCCACTTGTAGTAGGGGTCCATTATGAAATCTCTATCTCATCCCTTCAATCAGTTTGGTGAGAACTGCGATAAACTACTTTTACCATATGGAACTATTTAAGGTATGTTTCTCAACTTCTAGTGAGCTCTTATTATTACGTTGTTATCATATAAAAATGAGTCATACTCTTAATACTTAGAATTATCCCTAGCTCAGTTATAAAACTATGCATTTACATATTACATCGCTTTTATTGTGGCGCTGTTCAATATGATGTACTTAGCTTTTTCATTGAATAAGCCATACTGTTTTGTTTGGGAAATTTCCAATTATAGCTCCTTAATTATGGTTTGAACATGAATTTAATATCGACATACCGTACTCAGTAGCACTTATGATGCTCGAGTCCAAACACTCTTACATAAAGTGTTTGTTATTTCTGTAAACAGTTCTCTAGTATTTCATAAATACTTGATAACACTTTAAACTACCATTTAGTGATCATAATTCAGATTTAATATTTGCTTCAGGCATCAAATACATAAGCAAATTACTATATTGTATACAATTCAACAGTTATGGTAATTCTTATTGTCAATACATAAGGAATCCATCTTATATATTCCATATTAAACATTTTAATATGGTGTCTGTGCATATCGTTTAAAATCTTTCCAACATCCTTTATACTTATTATAAAATATAAAATTTACAGATTCAATATCGAGTATTAAAAAACCAAATTGTTACTAATTTTAACATAAGTACATCATTAACAATTAGCAATGTGTTGTTTATTTAAAATATAGAAAAATCTATGTACCTTTTACTGGTTCTTTCTTATAAACACATGCTTCCTCTGCATTTTGATTGAAAATCAAATTATTCGATAATTCTATCGAAATACTTATTCAATTCTATTGCTTAAAAAATGATACATTCGTATCATTTCTTGGATTAAATCCAAAAACGCACAAACTCAATATCGCTCCCACTGACCTCAGGACACTTTTTGTTATGTACAAACAATATATTCTAAATCATTATTTAGAATTTTACATTTCCGAACATATGCATCAAAACATAAAGTCATACTAAGTGATAATTTTGTGAGTAGATCTGAAATAACTTAAGCATATTCAATGATAAATCTATGACGTAAATTTCAATAATTGAAATTTATGATGTTATTCTTATCAACATTTCTCAATATATTTCAACTGCATTAGTCCTTCTCTTGAAGACACATTTATGGTCGATGGATCATATCTCTTCGGGTATACCTATCAAAATCATATTATGGTAACATACTTGGAATACATTTTTGATTTCTGCCCCATACCATATCATAGACTCAATATTCTTAATAGCTCAATTGACAACTAAGGATTATATTTTCTCGATATTGATAAGAAACTCATAGTTTCTCTTTAATGTGTGAGAATAATTATTGGACATTCTAATGAATTGTGTTAGTTTAGATTTGGTTGATTTTATTTCATTCCTCATAGTCGGTTTGTCCATGGATCGTATCTAAATTAATTTCCTTACAAATAATTTCTAAAAGAAATTCCCTCAAAACGAAGTTGATATTTCTTGAAACAACCATTGTTTCTCAGTTCAATGAAATGAGCATTCACAAACATTTTATGAATTTCCTTACACATAAAACTGACTTGGTTTTAGTTTATAGTACTTATGTTCAAAACATAAATTGATCATTCAATAATTGTCTTTCCCAAACACCTTTTAGACCGATTCATATAAGATCCCTATGAACAATTATTACATGGAGTCTTTCGACTTGCACAATCTGCCAACTCCTTAGCCTAGGATATGTTGGGGTTTCCTATAAATCCTTATCTTGTATGATTTTATAAACCATTCTTTAGATGAAATTAATTTTAACCTTGTGTACTATTTTTAAGTACACGACCTTATACAAAGAAGTTAACTTAGCTTCACTTGTAATCAATTGTACTTTGTTAAACAAAGTTTGATTACTCCTTATCAATACATCAATATGTATCATAGGGATGAGTAACTTTCGAAATTGAATCATTATTCATTTTTAGGTACGTTTGGAACTCTTTACAGTATGCTCACATATTCGATCCAATCAAATCAATTTTATTTTCTATTGCACATTATTTTGTATACTTCTATTTTGCACTCTGTTACCTTATCGTAGACGTGTGTCAAATACAAATGTCCATGCCCATGAAAACACATCAATGAAATATAATGAAGTATGCGGATCCGTATGCAGAATCATTTTGGTGTTAATAGACTTGCAATTGCATACATCAGTATATATCGATCCAAAGAGTTCATCAACTCTTACCACGCTTCTATTTATGGGTGCTTTGTCCTCTATTGCTTGACATATAATTTAGTAGTTGTAGGATAATTTTCACCCTAGAGGGGGTGAATATGGTGATACTAATAATAATAAAAATTAATGCGGAAATAAAAAACAATCAAAGATAATAATGCAGAAGAGATCACACACAAATTTATTCAGCTTCGGTAAAACCCTACCTACGTTCTACCCCTAAGATTTCTACTAGAAATTAAGCAGTCAAACGCTTATATATGTAAACTTGCGACACCGCTAATGACTAACCTAAATCTATGCTCAAAACCCTATCATAACTTAGCCATTGAATTGCGAATTCTCGAACTACACCACCATAGTTTGTAACCTAGTCACACGACTAGAATTATACAAAAGTTTAAAAGAGAAAAAAACACAAAAAAATAAGCTAAACAAAAAAAATCTATTTTATATGCTAAGCCCTAACATAAATAATAGAGACCAACCCAAATATAAACTTGATATCCTTTTAATAATTTTGACCCAGATAAAAAACTGTCTCCCTCTTATTTTGCTTCTCTTCGACCATGCCATCTCGTTTCTTTTTCGTTCCTCTTCAGAATCTAGGGATTTGAAATTAAAGTCCCTGCCTTGATGTTGTGATCGATTGATGTATGAATTTGAGTTGAATTGCTTTGTCAGTCGTTCCTGGATTTGTTTTGCTCTCGGTGGCTTTCAGGATTGAATTCGAAGCTGTGAATTTGGTATGTGATTTTTGCCGTATAATTTTTGTGCTGCAGTTGCTTGTTTTTGAACTCCATTCGAATTATTGATTTGTGATTGAATTTATATCTTGCTCTGGTTTTGCTTGAAACCGAATGAATTTCTGCCAATGATGATTATTGGGTATTTATAGGGATTGAATCCCTAAAATTACACTCATATATTTCTCATTTGAATTCTTTATGAATTTACCTGGCTGTGATTTTCTAATCAAACGATGGTATTTATTTTTGACTTGTTCATGTCATACTCAGTAGGATTTGGTTTCGTTATTTTCTAGCCTTTGAACTTGTTTCTCGTTCATTCTTCTATGACTTCGGCACTTTGAATTCTTGAGATAATTAACTTGGTTATTTCGTTTCTGCTATCACTTGTACATCTGATTGATTTCACTACAACTTTAAACTAGGTTGATCGAACTACATGCTTTCCTTGATTTTGTTCGAACTGCTTTCAGGTTAATAAAAGTTTGATTATTTCTTTTGTAACTTCGACTGCATGCTTTTTGGTCCCTTGTCTTGTTTGCATTGAACTAGGTTTGTTGAATTGCTTGTATTCATCGTTGTCACCTTTGAAAATGATTCATGTGATATGTATCTAGTTGTTATGTATACATGTGTACATACATGTGTGTGTGTGTATTATGGTCTCATTTGAGCTGGTCGATGGTTCATGTGTACTCGAGTCTCTTTGAACGTGTCTTGATTGAGCCTGGTTGCTTGTTAGTAGTCTAATTGTTGTGTGAACATATATATATATATATATATATATATATATATATATATATATATAGTGGTCTGCTTCATATTATGGTCAATGGTTCGCTTTGAGTTCCACTTCAGTCATGTTGCCTATCACCTGAGTCTTGATTGTTGCATCATGAACTGGTTTCATTTCAGTGTACATTTTTCACAACTATGTTATTGCTCTAAAGCTCAACTTTGTACATGTTTTGTTGTCTTCATTTCATATTGCTTCTGACTATGTCATGTTGAGTTGCTTCACACGTACATCACACATGTAGCATGTTGTATGAGGTTGATCTAGCTGTGTTTCGTATACATTGGGTCTTGTCGCACTGATATGCTAGCTCGATCTGGTTTTGTCCTCTTGAATTTTGGTCTTTGGTTTGTGTGGGTTATTGTAGCCACTTGAATCTAGTTCCGTTGGAGATCATGTTTGTCGAACCATTCAACTTGAGTATGGTTATATGGATTTGGTCGAGACTCATATGCACTTGAGTTGAATCCATCCTTGGCTTGGGTTTGACCATGTGCTCAACTGTCCCTATAATTTTATCAGGCAAGTGTATATCGGTGTGCACGACCTTGTGGCATTTACAGTGATACACTGTGTATGTCACAAGTTGTTCGTGCAGATGAATTCAAAAGAAATAAATGACGAACAACCCAATTAACTGATGCAAATAACATTTTCAAAAACACAAACTTTAATTTGCACTGCAAAATATTTTCCTTTTCAATTTTACTACATCAGCGGTTATTTTGTAGATAGCTCAGACGCTGGATTTAAGTTGGAATAGAGTTGAAGACAAAAACATGAGTGTTGAGTGAATATGCAGTGAGGAGTAATATGTAAATTGAAAATTATTTTGTAACTGAAATTGAATTGTAATTGAAATGCAATGAGAGCTCAAATTTGTACTATTCAAATTTGTAATAAAATATTTGTTTGAATGTGAATTCTGAATTATTTATTTTATCCAACAAATATTTATTTAATTATGTGAAAAATAAAATAGTACAACAATAAATACATTTAAATGAAAAAATATGTGTGTGTGTGTGTATGTTTATTATCATTAAACAAAAATCATACAGTAGCATATTCTCCAGTCTTCCCCTTTTGATGATAACAAACATATATTAAGATTTTGACTCTATTAAATGTATTTGATTTCGATGAATTCCATTACCTCCTCCTACTTGAATGCTCCCCCTACAACAAGGCTCCCCTTTCATATATGCATGAAAATAAATAAAAAGAAACTTGCAAATAAAAAACAATAAAACATGCAAATGAGCCTAGATGAGAATATGCAATTAAAAATTAAAATATTTGAACTTTATTTGCCAAAATCTTAACTTTTTCCCCCTTTTGTTATTAGCAAAGAGTGATAGTGTTAGAAAAATAGAGATAAAGAGATAGACATTAATACAACATTAATACTTAATCGAGTATAAATATTAAATTTCAACAAAAAATCCAACAAAAATCATAAATACTCTATTAGGCGCATATTCCACTTTAGAGTGATAGGGGTGATGTCGGTATATAAAACCATATAGTTGTATTTATTTGTGGTATATTTATGATAGGAATTTGAATACTTGCTAACCATACATAACCGTTAGGACTTTTAAATGAGATTAGTAGTATTTCCAATTCTAAAAAAATTGAATTTCAAGTACATTCTAACCACACATAACCATAAGGACTTTTAAATGGGATTAGAATCAACTCACATATTTAATAATCAATTTTGATATGTATTCCATACATGCATAACCGTTACGACTTTTAAATGTGCATGAAAGCACATTATAAAAAATTCCAAATAATTCACTCATGCATAACCATGAGCACTTTTAAAAGAGAGTGAATACTTTGGATAATTTTATTAATTAGAAAAAAAGAATAATCTCCCGTACCACATTTTGATATACTATATTAGACTTTGATGAGTGATGGACGTTAGAAATATGACAGAATTAGAGATGGTCATGTAATTTTTACCAATAAAGTTATTACAAATTTTGTTTAAATTTTTAAAGAAATTTACTACATATACCATCTCAAGTCAAAATATATAGTTAATATCAACACTCATCATTTTTTCACTATTTATCTTTTCGATAATCAGTAGAGAGTCAGATTATTTAATGTATTCATTTAAGATAAAATCAAAAAATAAAAAATCAAATTTCTAAAATCCCCAAACTGAAATGAAGTCGACAAAAATTATTTTCTGGAAGGGATTTGTGAAAAAATGTCTGCCAATTGAAAATCAGTTAAAATGAAAATTATGTAGATATTTTCCTTGGAAGTGTGATGCAACTAATGAATGTCTTTACGTCAAAACCATTCCACTAGTAATTTTTCCATCAACTAGACTAACAACAAATCCACATCTGAATTCCCCCTTGACTCAAAGTCATCATTAGATAGCTATCATAGACCAAACCGTGAAATGTGCAACAAATACCTTATAATCATTTTACAGCATTTAAAATGAGATTCATTTGGATGTGATTGAAACCGTGTACATAAACAGCAAGTATAATGTCATGAAATATACCCACATGTGTCTAGAGTAATCATCAACCCGTACAAAACAACATCTCTTACCATTGAAACTTCAATATCGTTAATCCAAACAAATCTATATGAACTAGTTCAAAAACTCTAGAGGTGCTTACAGTATCCTTGGCATGAAAATATGATTGGTCAAAATTTGAAAAAATCGAAATACAAAATCAACATTCATTTTCTTATCACATAACTGGCTGATTTAGATCAAATTATGGTACAGATTTTCAACATATAATATATCGTTCAAGATAAATGTGCCATTACCTATTTTACCTTTATTAATAATTTTTCGTTGTTGCCCATTGTGACGCTGCCACCTTTGTACTAGGCTAAGGAACTTTGATTTGCCGCCAATCATATACCTAGAATAGCTTAATCCAGGTGCCACTTTTGTTGTTCCTTAGCCTGCCACCACACCTACCCAAGAGAAGATTTTTGTGACCTATTTGTTTTTATAGGTCCATGATTATTAGTGACAAAATATTTTGAAAAACAAGTTTGTGTATAACCAAAATAGTCTACATTTATTCCTTTTGGCACCTAGATTTGTTTTCTTCAAAGGGAATTTACATTCGTGCCTTTAGGAACCCAAATTGGTATGGTTTTCATGTTTTTGGGTCTAAACCAGCAATTATTGTGATTGTGTCCAATTTTCCCAAAAATCATGCACTCGGAGATGACTTGATTAATTTCTCTTCTACCTTTTTCAGATTGAGTATACCCAAGTCCTCGTCTAAATGTATTAACAATTTGGTTCCCCAATATCATATTTAGTGATTTTTTCCGTTTGGAGAATTTCCCTAAAGTTGTAGACAATTGTTGGACTAGTGTTTTGAGAGATTCATTTTCATTCAATAACAAAGTGCACTTTTTGATAGAATTTTCTCTCCTAGTGTTTTCACTTTCTTTCAAAATCAGAAATAAATTTTCAAGTGATTTGATTTTAGTTTCTAATTTTTTAATTTCTTCTTCAAATAATGGACACTTTTTACACTTAAGGCTCTTATTTCAATAGTTTCTAACCAATTGATCAAGCTGCTTATTTATTTCTATTAAACTATCTCTTTGTGATTCAATTTTAGCATACTTCTCCCTAAATCTTTCAAAATAGCCATTTACTTCATGAAAATATATAAGTAATTCCGAATGAGTAAGTTTTGATACCTCGCTTGGCTTGTCATCATCACTATCAGTTGTTTCTCCTTAAAAACACAAATTTTCCTTTTCACTCTCACTGTTAGTGCTTTTATAAACTTCATCAATTTCATCCCAAATAGTTGTAAAACTTCTCCTTTTCGGTTTCTTTCCTTGGATGAGTCGATTTTGAGGACAATCTGACTTGATATGACCAGGTTTAATGTAGTTGTGATAGTTGATCACCTACTCTTCTGAGTTGTTTAGAAATTTTAATATTCTGCTTTTCAATTGTTGATTTGGAACTGGATTTTCATACTTGTTAGTTTACCTTCTGAATTTCTTTATTATCAGCGCTAGTTCTGCTGCACCATCATCACCATCATCTTCACTTTCAGTTGTTCCTTTAAGAGCTATTAATTTCTTTCGAGTATTACCTCCTTCATGTTCTTCCTTGAATTACATTTCTAGCTCATAAGTGGTGAGATTTCCAATGAGTCCTTCAACTTTTAACTTGTTTCAAATCCTTTGATTCTTGAATGGTAGTAACTTTTGGTTCAAATTTCATGGAAGGAATATGAGGATTTTTTGGACTATTTCCAATTATATGTATGGTTTCCTAAGAGCTTTTGACTTGTATACGAGATTAGAAAGTCATTCATACATCTCTTTGACATTTTCATCCTTGGCCATTGTGAAGTTCTCGTATTTGCTACTAAGCATGGTAAGGCAAGATTCTTTGACTTGGGAGGTTCCTTCGTGAGTCACTTCAAGTGTGTGCCAAATTTCTTGCATGGTTAGATAATGTGAGACACAATTAAATCCAATTTGATCTAATGAAAAAATAATAGAATTCATAGCTCTAGCGTTAACATTCTGTAGTTTATTTTCAAAATCTGTCCATTGATCTATCGGTTTTTCAATTTCTTGATTAACTACCACTATAATTGGTGTACTATATCCCGTCTCAACAATATTCCATGCATCTATAGTTTTTAGAAAAAATTTCATTTTATTTTTCTAGTAAGCATATTCACCATTGAACATGGGTGGTCTAACTATGGACTGACCCTCAGCATGAGCATTATTAAAAGAAGCCATTTAAAAAAATCAGCATTTTAAAATAAAATTTGGTTTTTGAAAAAAAACTTAAACATAAAGTGGTTTTTGTTCCTAGCTCTGATACCACTTGTAGGATCATTTTCACCCTAGATAGGGTTAATATGGTGATACTAATAATAATAAAAATTAATGTGGAAATAAAAAACAATCATAGATAATAATGCAAAAGAGATCACAAACAAATTTACCCAGCTTCGGCAAAACCATTCCTACACACTACCCCCAAGCTTTCTACTAGAATTTAAGTAGTCAGAAGCTTACACACGTAAATTTGTGACACCTGCTAATGACTAACCTAACTCTATGCTCAAAGTCCTGCCACAACTCAGCCACTGAGTTGCGAATCATCGAACTACACCACCGTAGTTCGTAACCTAGTCACACGACTAGAATTTTACAAAAGTTTGAAAGAGAAAATAACACAATAAAAATAAGCTAAATAAAAAAACCTATTTTATATGCTAATCCCTAATGTAAATAATAGAGACCGACCCAAATATAAACTTGATACCCTTTTAATAATTTCGACCCAAATAAAAAATTGTCTCCCTCTTATTTTGCTTCTCTTTAACCATTCCGTCTCGTTTCTTTTTCGTTCCTCCTTAAAATATAGGGTTTTGAAATTGAAGCCGACGCTTGATGTTGTGATCGATTGAAGTATGCTTTTGAGTTGAATTGCTTTGTCAATCGCTCCTGGCTTTGATTTGATCTCGGTGGCTTTTAGGATTGAGTTTGAAACTGTGAATTTGCATGTGATTTTTGCAGTATAATTCTTCTGTTGCAGTTGCTTGTTTTCAAACTCGATTCGAGTTATTGATTTATGATTGAATTTGTATCTTGCTCTGGTTTTGCTTGACCTCGAATGATTTTCTACCTATGATGATTTTGGGTATTTATAGGGATTGAATCCCTAAAATTACGTTTGTATATTTCTCATTTGAGTTCTTTGTGAATTTACTTGGCCGTGATTTTTTACTCGAACGATGGTATTTAGTTTTGACATGTTCATGTCATAGTCGGTTGGATTTGGTTCCATTCTTTTCTGGCATTTGAATTCGTTTCTCGTTCATGTCCTATATGACTTCAGCATTTTGAATTCTCGAGATTGTTGACTTTGTTAATTCATTTCTGCTATCACTTGTTCATCAGATTGATTTCACTGCAACTTTAAACTAGGTTGATCGAACTACATGCTTTACTTGATTTTGTTCGAACTGCTTTTAGGTTAATAACTATTTGATTATTTCTTTTGTAACTTCGACTACATACTTTTTGGTCCATTGTCTTGTGTTGCATTGAACTGGGTCTATTAAACTGCTTGTATTCATCGTTGGATCCTTCGAAAATGATTCATGTGGTATAAAGCTTTATTCTTTTACATGTGCATTTGCAGTCTGGTTGTCTGTATACACTTGTTTCTTTGCTTTGATTTGAATTCTCTATTGCTTCGAGTCATTACAATTAAGTCTTGCATTTGCTTCAAATTACATTTGCAGTTATATTTTCTGTTGCATTGTATTAAACTTTTTTATCACCGTATATGTACATACATACATATTTATGTGTGTGTATATGTGTTGTTGCAGTCTTTGTGTTTGCCTTTGAATTATGCAGAGTTGTCATGGCTCTTCAATGATTTGGTTCATCCTTGAATGTTTGTATTTGTGTACTGTAACGACCCAGAATTTGACCACTTTAAAATATAGTATTTAAAGTGATTTTAGATATAAAATAAGTAAGGTTATTTTATTCAAACAAAATTAGATAGGATTTGAAAAGAGAAGTATACACAAAAATAGTAACATTTGCCAATATCGACAAAAGTGACAAAATGCCGATTTCAGAAAAGTATGTTTCAATGCTTAAATAAATTATCTTAATTAATTTATCAGTGTTTATATTTTTAAATAGAATTATTTATTTTTAAATTTGGTTTACATAAATAAATAGTTTAACTAAAACGTCAAAATGTGACCGTAAAATATTTTGCCGAAAAACCACGTTTGGTCAATTAAAAGTTGTCGCAACGTCGTCGCACCTTTATTTTCTTATATAGAAACATATATTCAAATAGTGTAAGTGTTAATTAATCCACTAAACATGTTTACTTTTACTAAATAAAATTAAAAAACTTCTAGAAGTCATTAAGAAAAGTAAGTAAGAATTAACAAAAGTAAGTAAGAAAAGTCAAAAGTAAACATTAAATCAATATCACATCAAAAGCCAACATAATTAATATTTTACTTAGCTTAGTTCTTAAGGGATTAAGACATAAAGTAAAGATGTGAAAGGTGATGTTAAGTACTGAAAAAGTGGAGATTGCTTTAGGTTGAAGTAAGGTTAGTTTGGTAATTTGGTAAGAGGTTATTTTGGTAAATTACCACTTTCTTTCTTTTTCTATAAATATCCACCTCCTTCTACACTTCCATTCACATTTTTCTTCTTCTTCTTTTCCCAAGCTTCTTCATCTTCTTCATCTTCTCTTTAATGGATTCCAAGCCATAGAAAAAATAAGAAATATATATTGTCAAAATATTGTCAAAATATTCAAAAGAAATCAACGTTCATTCTCTTCAAATCAAACTCATTTTTTCTCCATATTTTATCTTCTTTCGATCATAACTTCTTCAAAACAGAACCAAATTGCAAAATTTTTTTTTAAATCATGTATTTTTCTAGTGGCTACAACTTTCTTGTTGAGCACTTTGTCTTATTTTAAAGTTATCGATGTCCGAAATATACTTCTTTTCATTGCATTCTCTAGCCTAGTTTTTAAGCCAGAGAATAGGCCATTTTGTTTTGATCATAACTTGATCATAGCAGATCCGAATTAATAAATTATTTTTTTAGAATTATATAAAATTTCAGTGGCTACAACTCTTATGTTGATCACTTTTTTCAGTTTTGAGGTTTGCTATACCTGAAACTCAATTATTTAAAGTGCATTTTCGGGCTTTATTTTTGTCAATGCGACAATACCTCTTCTTAATTCTATCATATCTCCCTCAAAAAAACTTGGACTAAAATCATTATTTTTTTCAAATTCAATAGAAAAGAATTTCCAACAACTTTTTAGTAACTTTTCAGTTAACAAGTTTTTCAAATTTTATGAGTAAGAGAGTCAAAAATAAGAGAGAAGATGACCCATTTTTCGGATCTAAATCTTGGGAATTCAAGTTCAAAGCTCTACCGCTTCTTCTCTATATTTTCGGCCAACCTCCATCTCAAGCCTCGGCCAAGCTATTGGAATGAAGAAGGTGTTGTTTTCTAGTGTTTAATGGAGTAGGAATTAATTAGTGAAGTGTTGGTTGATTAGAATGTTGGTAGAAAGTTAATCGCTTTGGTTTGTGGTGAGAAACTCTATTTAGCATCTCTATTTATATATATACATGTTTGATGTTATGTTGTGATTGCTATGATTTGATCATCAAGTATTGATTGTTTGATATGATTGTTAAATTGTTTTACCAAGTCACGTTAGTACACGTCGATAAGCACAAAGGAAAGCACTTTCCTTTTGAAAATGAAATGGTGTATATGGAATGCTTGAATCTTTTGGAATTAGGTTTAAAACGAGTTAGAAATGTTTTATAAACATTTAAATATGTATAAAGAAATAAAGGAAGAAAATCAAGATTTTATCTTGTATATTTAAATATGTCCAAAACAACTTTCTAGAAAAATCGCGCTTTTGCAGTAAAGTGACTAAAGTTTAAAATTGATATTTTAAATATTTTAAAAATATGAAATAAATTCTAAAAATCTTTTAAAATGTATTAAAAGATATTTAAGTTGAAAATATGGCTTTAGAAATGATATAAAAGTCGTTTTGAAGAATACATATTTTAAAACGCTATTTGCAACACTTTTCGCAAGGCTTTTCGCAGCAGTTTGAAATAACTTTTGAAATGCAGTTTTAAACTTAACAATTTTTTCCTATATAATTTGTGAATGATTTTAAAAGAATAATTAAGTCATTTAAGGATGATTTGTATGTTTTAATGAGAGTTTGAATAAATTGAAAAGAGGAATTGTTTATACCACTTAAACAATAAGTGAAGAAGATTGAATATAATAACAAACTGAGTAATGCAGAAATGACTTGTACATTTGTCCCACCTGTGAGATCTGGAAAGATAAAGAAAGGTGTTTAACTAAGGTCAGGAATGGAGATCAGGAATGGAGATCAGTGCCCCGAACTTACTTGGCCTATATTTTCTCTTCTTATGTGAGGGGTGGAACATATCGAAAGGAAAGCCCGGATGCTCTAAATGATCATAATTAAGTTTTTTCTAAGATAAAAGAAAAGAAATAAATTCTTTGAATTTATTATAAATGGTCTAGATATAAGATTTATAAAATTGATATTTTATAAATAAAAGTAATGGAATTATAAAAGTGTTTTATAAATATTAGAAATGGGATTGTAATCAATATATGGGTTTACAATTGAAATTTAGAAAAGAATTTGTAATGGATTTTATAAATAATAAGATTTGAAAGGAATGAATTTGTAAATAAGAGTTTTATAAGTAATTAAATTATAATTGGATTTTGACTTATAAGTGAGATATAAATGGAATTTGTTGTAAAGAAATTTTGTATGAGGAAGTTCATAAAATAAAAATGGAATTTATAAACACCGTTTTGTAAATCTGAAATCAATTTAAATTGATAAGTTAAATGTGGAAGTTTATTAAAGGAATTATATTCGCGATTTTGGACAGTGAATAATCCTTTAAATTAAATGGATTTTTTAGAAAGTAATATTACAAAAAGTGAATATTTTCCCTAAGTTAAAAGTTAAGAAAGAAAATCATTGATTAAGATTTAATGAATGATTTGGAAAGGTTTTCCTAAGTAAAAGATAAAATGATTTAGAATTATTCTAGGATTTAAGAAAGGTTTAAATAAACCAAATGATTTGATAAATGAGGCTTAATGATTCCTTATACTCTTGAAAAGGAAATGGAATAAATTGAAAAGAATATATCTAAGAAAGATATTTTAAATAAAAGATGAAGTAATTGATTGATGTTTGATATCCACATATGAACTTAACATCTTTAAATTGATAATTGGCTTCGAAGGAACCGGGGTCGGATTTGGATAATTTCTATCCGAAAACCACTTCGAACCAATGTATACATTCGAACGTGAAGAAATGTTAAAGATGATGACTATTGATGATCGTGGATCTTCATAGCTACTCGTGATAGTAGGAGAGTGCCTTCGGTTTGTCCTGTTCCTGGACAACTTGTATGGAAGTTTGTCTGACATTGCATTTCTAAAGATTATGTACATTGGTTTTTACAAACGTACATCAGTGGTGGCGGAGAATGCAACTTCTCTTAGCTTAATACCCTCCTTGAGACATACGAGCTCAAGGGTTGTATTTTTGTAGAAGCCAATTAGTAGTCAACAGAAATGGCAATGTGGCATTTAAAGATGTCATATGTGCTATGTGAAAAGGTAATCGTTTGCCTTAAGCCTCATCAAACCGGAAATGACTGAAACAGGATTAGATGCAGCAAGGCTAAGTGGGTCATCCCCAATTAGGGTATGATCATCCCCTTCTAGATATGTTTCTTCCCGCTATGACGTTCGAGATGTTAATTAATGTGGTGTATGGAAAGAGAGCTCTCGGATAAAGGTCGGTAACAACCGAGGGTTGGCATATTCGGTACTATCTAGTTACAGAGATAGGCCGGTCTTGTGTTGGTAGAGGGCATATGTTCTCTGCCTCGAGGCATCCATCTAGAGGTGTACCCATTGCGGAAGGTAGATCCTTCACCTGGTCATTTGCATGGAAATCCATTCTCCAATAAGAACCTACGGTTTTGTTTGTAGAACCTAGTATACTAGAATTTCATAATGGTAACAATTTCGGCTAAGATTAATAAGTTTATTAGCAAATGTTTTCAAAGAGATGTCATTAGAAATAATGTCAAAGGTTTTGATATAAAAGTGTTTTAGTTATCATAAGGTAAAAACCCGTCCGTGTTTATGTATGGGCGTGTCTTATGAGATACTTTCTTTTCAAAGGATTTTATTCAAAAGCTGATATACGACACTGTCATTTATATTTTAGTTTCTCACGCTAGTTTATCAAGCCTGGTCTGTGTATTTTCAATACTCGGGTAAGATCCGAGTAGTTTCAGGTTTTGTCAAGACGTTTGGAGTTTCCAAAGGAGAGCTGGAGATATTCATCTACGTATGGACATATTCTATTATCCGTTGTACTTAGTGTATTTTGTTTGATGTTTGTCAGCAATTGTAAGGGCACATGTTTATAACTGTCCAAGTTGAATTTAGGTTGAACTTTGATATATGTATTTAAAAGTTTTCCGCTGTAAAGATATTTGTTCAATATTAAATGTTATTCCATTCTTGTTGGATTTTGTTCTATCTATTTTTCTTTATTACCCTTCATGTTCCGTATTTTCGTGCAATTTTAGTTAGACATGTGTGGTTTATTATCGATTCAAAGGGTACGGAAAAACGGGCCGTGACATTTGGTATCAGAGCTTTTGGTTAAGCGAACACCAAAGCCAGATAGGGGTAAGTCTCATTAGAGATAGGATGAGTAATATCCTAGGATGAGTTACTCATTAGAGATAGGGTTAGTAACACCCTAGAATGAGTTATGAGAGTGTTATATATGTATATATGAGCGCGTAATTATTAATTTTATAGGAATGTTTTTGTTTTAAAAAAATGGTAAATTAAATAATTTTACCTAGGATTACATTTTGAATATAAGTATATATTTGGAAAAGTTGTATAGTTAGAAATCAAGATCAGTGAAATTTAAATATGAACATCTTGTGATTAGAATTTCATGATTTGACTATTAGAAGTTTCATAAAGATAATCGATAAGTAAAAAACCTAATAAGGAAATTAAGATCTTTAATACTTGTTCCAAAATAATAAATTAAGAAATGATAATGTTAAGATACTATCATAAATTAATCAATTGTTTAATTTAAAAGCTAAACTACAAATATCTTGTGAATTAAGTTTCATGATTTGACTATAAGGTGTTTGATAATATGATTTATTTAAGGAATGAACATATAAGATAAAAATGTATTTAAATAATTGAAAATGATTGTGTAAAAAGATAAATATAAAAGGAATAAGAATTTAAAATTCGAATTATTTAAAGAGTTGTGGTAATTTAAATAAAGTTAATTAATATAAGATAAATTTATAAAATGAATTTATAAAATAGGTTTTATAAAGTAACCTCTAAAGGATTTTGAAAATATTATTATTTCAAATAAAAAGAGGTATTTATGATAAATAATTCGATTGGCTCAAAAATAAATAAAAAAATGGGCAGGAGATGTGTTCGGATGGTAAGCACTTCCCTTAAGTATTACTCTTCTTGTTAAGAGGATATATGATAATGTTAGTAATATCCACTTCCTTGGATTGTTTTAGAGTTACTCGATTAATATAATTTTCTTAAGTTAATGAAATAATATGAACCATTGAATAGTAATCTTTATAAAAGTGTTTAAAGTAAAGATAAATTTAGAATCGCTAATTACTAAAATAAAGCGGAATTTTCGACGATTTTGGACAGTCGAAAATTTCTGAATCGCATCAAATTCAAAGCTAAGGAATTTATGGAATATTCTGACAAAAGCTAAACCATTGTGAAATACTCTAAGTAAATTAAATAAGATAAGGATAATTTATAAATCTGATTTATAAAGAAAAAAAGATTTAAGAGTTAAGAGTATAAGGATTTAAATAGGGGTGTTTTTAAATTTGTTTTTCAAAGCTAGAAAATTAACGATAGTACTAAAATATGTTTTATAACTTATGAATTTGAGATAATATTAAATTACAACCAAGTCTAAATTTGTTAGACATATGGATTTAAGTAAAACCAATTTGCAATTTGGGATTTGTATATACTCTTTGGATGTAAAGGTATATCACACAAATGTAGATTTAAGTCATGAACTGTTAAGTAAAATAAAGACTCCTCAAAAAGGTAATTATGACCTGTAAAATGTTTTAATACCGAATTCTAGCATTAATTAAGAATTTGCACTTAAGTCTTTAAAAGTGATTGATTTACATAAGTTATAAGATGTAATAAACTTAAGTAATAGATTTATAAAACGGTTCATAAATAATATTAGTGTTAAAGGAAATATACCGAGTTAAAAAATTGTAGGAAGACTTTTTTATAACGATAAATTATCTTTTTTGTGAAAAATGGTTTCTCTGTAATATATTCCTTTAATAAAAATACTTGAAAATAAATAATTAAAGGGATTATTGAAAAAAACACCTTTATAAAGTGTTTTGAGATTAAGATAAAAGTTTATGAAAGTTTTGAGGGTTAATAAATACATATGTTATATGTAGATCATCTCATCACACAATTTTGATCTAAGATTCGAGTTTGGAACTTTGAGGTGTTTACACTGATCTGGAAAAGGATTTATCACTCGATTCTTGACGACGAACATTGGTAAGGATGTCTGGTTGGCTACTTTAGTTTTCTATCATAGTTGAGCACTATGCAAGGAAAGCAAAGGTTTCTGAGCAAAGAGCTTGATTAAAGTCCGCACTAGAGGATCGGGGGATCGATACTAGTTCGGAAATGAAGTTGTTTATTCGAATAGGAGATCGAATAAGATATTTCATACGGAAGATCTGTGTATATTATATGGAATTAAGTTTAAAGATAAATGTTTTAGGTAAACTTTTGTTTGGGTAATTTTGAGGACGAAATTCTCTTAAGTAGGGGAGAATGTAACGACCCAGAATTTGACCACTTTAAAACATAGTATTTAAAGTGATTTTAAATATAAAATATATAAGGTTATTAGATTCAAAAAAAATTAGATAGGATTTGAAAAGAGAAGTATACACAAAAATAGGAACATTTGCCTATATCGACAAAAGTGACAAAATGCCGATTTCAGAAAAGTATGTTTCAATGCTTAAATAAATTATCTTAATTAATTTATGAGTGTTTATATTTTTAAATTGAATTATAAAATTTATTTTTAAATTTGGTTTACATAAATAAATATTTTAACTAAAACGTTAAAATATGACCGTAAAATATTTTGTCGAAAAACGACGTTTTGTCGATTAAAAGTTGTCGCAACGTCGTCACACCTTTATTTTCTTATATAGAAACGTATATTCAAATAGTGTAAGTATTGGTTAATTCAATAAACATGTTTAATTTTACTAAATAAAATTAGAAAACTTCTAAAAGTCATTAAGAAAAGTATGTAAGAATTAACAAAAGTAAGTAAGAAAAGTCAAAAGTAAATATCAAATCAATATCACATCAAAAGCCAACATAATTATTATTTTACTTAGCTTAGTTCTTAAGGGATTAAGACATAAAGTAAAGATGTGAAAGGTGATGTTAAGTATTGAAAAAGTAGAGATTTCTTTAGGTTGAAGTAAGGTTAGTTTGGTAATTTGGTAAGAGGTTATTTTGGTAAATTACCACTTTCGTTCTTTTTCTATAAATGTCCACTTCCTTCTTCACTTTCATTCACATTTTTCTTCTTCTTCTTTTCCCAAGCTTCTTCATCTTCTTCCTCTTCTCTTTAATGGCTTCCAAGTCATAGAAAAAATTAGAAATATATAATGACAAAATATTCAAAAAAAATCAATGTTCATTCTCTTCAAATCAAACTCATTTTTTCTCCATATTTTACCTCTTCTTCTTTCGGTCATAACTTCTTCAAAGCAGAACCAAAATGCAATATTCTTTTATTCAAATCATGTATTTTTCCACTTTCTACAACTTTCTTGTTGACCACTTTGTCTCACTTTAAATTTATTTATGTCAAAAATATGCTTCTTTTCATTGCATTCTCTGGCCCAGTTTTTAAGCCAGAGAATATGCCATTTTGTTTTGATCATAACTTGATCATAGCTGATCCGAAATTAATAAATTCTTTTATTTAAACCATATAATATTCCAGTGGCTACAATTTTATGTTGATCACTTTTTTCAGTTTTGAGGTTTGCTATACCTAAAACTAAATTCTTTAAAGTGCATTTTCAGGCTTTATTTTTGTCAATCCGACAATACCTCTTCTTAATTCTATCATATCTCCCTCAAAAAACTTGGATTAAAATGATTATTTTTTTCAAATTTAACAGAAAAGAATTTTCAGCAACTTTTCAGTTAACAAGTTTTTCAAATTTTTTGAGTAAGAGAGTCAAAAATAAGTGAGAAGATGACCCATTTTTCGGATCTAAATCTTGGGAATTCAAGTTCAAAACTCTACCGCTTCTTCTTTATATTTTCGGCCAACCTCATCTCAAGCCTCGGCCAAGCTATTGGAATGGAGAAGGTGTTGTTTGCTAGTGTTTAATGGAGTAGGAATTAATTAGTGAAGTGTTGGTTGATTAGAATGTTGGTAGGAAGTTAATGGCTTTGGTTTGTGGTGAGAAACTCTATTTAGCATCTCTATTTATATATATATATACATATTTGATGTTGTGTTATGATTGCTATGCTTTGATCATCAAGTATTGATTGTTTGATATGACTGTTAAACTGTTTTACCAAGTCACGTTAATACACGTCGATAAGCACAAAGGAAAGCACTTTCCTTTTGAAAATGAAATGGTGTATATGGAATGCTTGAATCTTTTGGAATTAGTTTTAAAATGAGTTAGAAATGTTTTATAAACATTTAAATATGTATAAAGAAATAAAGGAAGAAAATCAAGATTTTGTCTTGTATATTTAAATATGTCCAAAACAACTTTCTAGAAAAATCGTGCTTTTACAATAAAGTGACCAAAGTTTAAAATTGATATTTTAAATGTTTTAAAAATATGAAATAAATTCTAAAAATCTTTTAAAATGCATTAAAAGATATTTAAGTTGAAAATATGGATTTACAAATGATATAAAAGTCGTTTCGAAGAATACAGCTTTTAAAACGCTATTTGCAACACTTTTCGCAAGTCTTTTCGCAGCAGTTTGAAATAACTTATGAAATGCAGTTTTAAACATAACAGTTCTTTACTATATAATTTGTGAATGATTTTAAAAGAATAATTAAGTCATTTAAGGATGATTTGAAAGTTTTAATGAGAGTTTGAATAAATGTGAAAGAGGAATTGTTTATACCACTTAAACAGTAAGTGAAGAAGATTGAATATAATGACAAACTGAGTAATGCGGAAACAACTAGTACATTTGTCCCGCTTGTGAGATCTGTGAAGGTAAAACAAGGTGTTTAGCTAAGGTTAGAAATGGAGCAACCAGTTCTCTGAACTTACCTGGCCTATATTTTCTCTTCTTATGCGAGGGGTGGAACATAACGAAAGGAAAGCCCGGATGCTCTAAAAGATCATAATTAAGTTTTTTCTAAGATAAAAGAAAAGAAATAAATTCTTTGAATTTATTATAAATGGTCTAGATATAAGATTTATAAAATTGATATTTTATAAATAAAAGTAATGGAATTATAAAAGTGTTTTATAAATATTAGAAATGGGATTGTAATCAATATATGGGTTTACAATTGACATTTCGAAAAGAATTTGTAATGGATTTTAAGTAATTAAATTATAATTGGATTTTGACTTATAAGTGAGATATAAATGGAATTTGTTAGTAAAGAAATTTTGTATGTGGAAGTTTATTAAATAAAAATGGAATTTCTAAACACCGTTTGGTAAATCTGAAATCAATTTAAATTGATAAGTTAAATGTGGAAGTTTATTAAAGGAATTATATTCGCGATTTTGGACAGTGAATAGTCCTTTAAATTAAATGGATGTTTTGGAAAGTAATATTATAAAAAGGGAATATTTTCCCTAAGTTAAAAGTTAAGAAAGAAAATCTTTGATTAAGATTTAATGAATGATTTGGAAAGGTTTTCCTAAGTAAAAGATAAGATGATTTAGAATTATTCTAGGATTTAAGAAAGGTTTAAATAAACCAAATGATTTGATAAATGAGGCTTAATGATTCCTTATACTCTTGAAAAGGAAATGGAATAAATTGAAAAGAATATATCTAAGAAAGATATTTTAAATAAAAGATGAAGTAATTGATTGATGATTGATATCCACATATGAACTTAACATCTTTAAATTGATAATTGGCTTCGAAGGAACCGGGGTCGGATTTGGATAATTTCTATCCGAAAACCACTTCGAACCAATGTATACATTCGAACGTGAAGAAATGTTAAAGATGATGACTATTGATGATCGTGGATCTTCATAGCATGAGGACTGCTTGTTGCTTTGCTCGGGATCGCACCCATTATAGAGTTATATATAGAAGAGGTCTCCTCGTTGTGGAGCTTTTTCGGATTACAAGGAATACTTGCTACTCGTGATAGTAGGAGAGTGCCTTCGGTTTGTCCTGTTCCTGGACAACTTGTATGGAAGTTTGTCTGACATTGCATTTCTAAAGATTATGTACATTGGTTTTTACAAACGTACATCAGTGGTGGCGGAGAAGGCAACTTCTCTTAGCTTAACACCCTCCTTAATACATACGAGCTCAAGGGTTGTATTTTTGTGGAAGGCAATTAGTAGTCAACAGAAATGGCAATGTGGCATTCAAAGATGTGGTATGTGCTATGTGAAAAGGTAATCGTTTGCCTTAAGCCTCATCAAACCGGAAATGACCGAAACAGGATTAGATGCGGTAAGGCTAAGTGGGTCATTCCCAATTAGGGCATAATCATCCCCTTCTAGATATATTTCTTCCCACTATGACGTTCGGGATGTTAATTAATGTGGTGTATGAAAAGAGAGCTCTCGGATAAAGGTCGATAACGACCGAGGGATGACATATTCGGTAATATCTAGTCACGGAGGTAGGCTGGTCTTGTGTTGATAGAGGGAAGATGTTTTATGCCTTGGGGCATCCATCTACAAGTGTACCCATTTCGGAAGGTTGATCCTTCACCTTGTCATTTGTATGGAAATCCATTCTCCAATAAGAATCTACGGTTTTTGTTTGTAGAGCGTAGTATACTAGAATTTAATAATGGTAACAATTTCGGCTAAGATTAATAAGTTTATTTGCAAATATTTTCAAAGAGATGTCATTAGAAATAATATCAAAGGTTTTGATAAAAAGTGTTTCAGTTATCATCAGGTAAAAACCCGTCCGTGTTTATGTGTGGGCGTGATCTTAAGAGATACTTTCTTTCAAAGGATTTTGTTCAAAGGCTGATACATGACACTGTCATTTATATTTGAGTTTCTCATGCTGGTTTATCAAGCCTGATCTGGGTATTTTCAATACTCGAGTCAGATCCGAGTTGTTTTTGGTTTTGTCGAAGACGTTTGGAGTTTCCAGAGGTGAGATGGAGATATTCATCTACGTATGGACATATTCTATTATCCGCTATACTTAGTGTATTTTGTTTGATGTTTTTCAACAATTGTAAGGATAGATGTTTATAACTGTTCAGGCTGAATTTAGGTTAGACTTTGATATATGTATTTAAAAGTTTTCCGCTGTAACGATTTTTGTTCAATATTATATGTTATTCCATTCGTGCGAGATTCTGTTCTGTCTATTTTTCTTTATTACCCTTCATGTTCCGTATTTTCGTGCAATTTGAGTTAGAAATGTGTAGTTTATTGTCGATTCAAAGGGTATGGAAAAACGGGCCGTGACATGTACACTTCTCTCTTGTGCCTGAATGCATATTGTGGTTGGGGTATGGTCCTTTTGTAGAGTTTGTACCTGGTTGTTATGTATACATGTGTGCATATTGTGGTTGGGGTATGGTCCTTTTGTAGAGTTTGTACCTGGTTGTTATGTATACATGTGTGCATACATGTATATGAAAGTGTGTTATGGATCATGTAATATGGATTATACGTTAATATAGAGTATAATGATGATAATTATACAATAAATAGCGTGGAATATAAAAGCAGTATAACAAAAATAACACCAGGAATTTTTATACTAGTTCGGAGCTCCGTCCTACGTCTAGTCCCAAACTCCTTCTGGAATTTCACGAGAATAATAACCCTCACTTAACCCGGAGAAAAAGGTCTATACAACCCTTGAGCAGCTGAATAAGAACCTGAGCAGCAGAATAGGATTTCGCCTCAGTAGCCGAAGAGAACTTCATACGCCCGAGCAACAGAACCGGACTTCAACAAATACAAAAGATTGTTTTGACTTTGTGTGTTCTAATAACACGGATTTTTCACTTGTATTACACCCTTCGTATAATCTTCTCCTAGAGTATAAATATGTGTGTGCGTGTGTGTCTATATATATATTTGAAGGTTTATGAAGAATAGAAAGGTATAATATTGCTTTAATACAGAATATTTGAAAGTATAGTTGCCAGTAGATTCAAGAGTGTTAGATTGGAAAGATATGAGAATTCGGTAATTTGGAATCAAGTTAGAGTATGTATTTATAGATGTTAGAAAGCAGCGACTGTTGAAGAAGAGTTCTGGTTGAAGTGTTGCGTCCAAATATTTTCGTAGAGGTTCGTGACTGTTCACAAATAGTCGTGTCTTTTCAAAAAATAACTGTTGTAGAAATTCAGTCAACTAATCCTCTGGTTCAGTCGACTAAATATTCGAACGTTTTATTTGTTTATTTGTGCACCTGTGCATGTTGCACAGAAACTAATAGGTCAGTCGACTGACCTACCAAGCCAGTCGACGGACCTGGAAATTTATGTGCAATTTGCACAGTTTTCACAGTTATATATATATATATATTATTCTAACAAAACTTTGACAATATATATATATATTATGCTTATATATGTATAAATCATTTTGAAATAAGAAGATTACATATATAATCTAATATATATGTAAATGAGGAGAGAACTTAACAAAATTGACTTAAGACTCAAAACAAGATAATATAAAAATTGATGCACCGATTTGATGTCCTATCTCCATGTAGTATATATTCTCATTTTGTTGTAACAGTCGTCAAATCTGTATATTGTAGTGATAGCTTTGTGTCATGAATCAAAACTAAGTCTCAACATTCTCCCCCTTTTTGATTGATGACAACCTGTAAATAGATATAGATTTCGATTGTATATAATATAATATGAATACTTACTCTCCCTGAATCATTGGCGATATATATCCTTCATTCTTAATGTTAGTGATTATTTTCTCCCCCTTTGTCATCGACAAAAAAGAATAAAGAACATGAACAATATAGAACAAAATAACTACTACTTATAATGTGAGGTATCAGAAAAAATTTAACATTTAAAGCATGCGATACCCAAGGTTCTTATAATTTCCTAATTTTTAGGAAACCATACCCATTTAGGTGCGGTTGAACATTTAAAAATATAATTTTCATTATTAACTACCATATCAAAATAATCATCAATGTATTTTTCTCTATTTTTCCAATAAATAGGAACCTAAATACTTAGATAATTTTTATTCATATTTCCGGCAATGATTTTGTACTTCTAAAGAAATCAGTGGTCATAGCAGTATTTGAATTTCTATTAAAATTTGATTTAGACTTTGCTCGTAATCTAGTACTAGCACTCACATATTTACTATACATGAAAGCATATCTAGTGCTATTTCTATGTTCAGTGTTATTCTATCCTAAACCACTTTTATCATGTAAAGGCCTAGAACTAGATAAAATCATGTTTAAATCATTTTGACCTTTACTAAATTTTATGACTTCGGTGTTAAGTTTATCAAATTTAGCTTAAAGTCACAATTATTATTTTCAAAAGAAATATTACTGGTTTTCAAAATATCAATTTGCTTGTTTAATTCAGAATTCACCTTTTTTAGCGTCCAATTCTCATTTTCGAGAAGAAAAATTCGAGATTCTAAATTATCTAAAGATGATTGTAATAAATCATTTTTTCTTTTCAAATCCATAATTTCTTTTGAAAAAATTTCTTTTTCTTTTTCAAACATAGTATTTTTTCGTCTACAAAATCTTTAAGAGCCTCAAAATTATTTTCAAAACACCCAATTGATTTTCTAAATCTGATTTCTCGTTTTCAATTTCAAAAGATTTCATCTTTTCCAAAATAATAATATAAAGCTTTGAAATCTTATTGCTTATACTAACTAATTCATTATTATATTTTACTGAAATTTGTAAATTAGAAAGTACCTTTTTGTAGTCCTCACTGGTGGCTTTGACAAAGATTTTGCTTGTTGTATTTCGACTGTATCATTTTCTAGTCATTATTCTATGTTGTTGTGACGATCGATAGAATTCCAGGCTCCAATACCAAGTGAAAGTGTGTCGTGGATCGTGTAATATGGATTACACGATAATACAGAGTATAGTGATGATAGCTATATAGTAAATAGAGTGGAATATAGAAGTAGTATAACAAAAATAACACCAAGAATTTTTATATTGGTTCGGAGCTCCGTCCTACGTCCAGTCCCGGACTTCTTTTGGAATTTCACTAAAAAATAACCCTCACTTAACTCAGAGGAATAAGTATATACAACCCTTGAGAAGTCGAACAAGGACCAGAGCAGCAGAACAAGATTTAACCTCGACAGCCGAATAGGACTTCACACGTCTGACCAGCAGAACAGGACTTCAACAAATACAAAAGATTATTTTGACTTTGTGTGATCTAATAGCACGGATTTGTCACTTGTTGTACACCCTTCCTATAATATTCTCCTTGAGTATAAATATATATATTTGAAGTTTTATGAAGAATAGAAAGGTATAATATTGCTTTAATGTAGAATATTTGAAAGCATAGTTGCAAGTAGATTCAAGAATGCTAGATTGGAAAGATAAGAGAATTCGGTAATTTGGAATCAAGTTAGAGTGCGTATTTATAGATGATAGAAAGCAACGACTGTTGATGATGGTTGAAGTGTTGCATCCAAATCTTTTTGTAGAGGTTCGTAACTCTTTACAAAAAGTCGTGTCTTTTCAAAAAATAGTTGTTGTAGAAATTCAGTCAATTGAACCTCTGGGTCGGTTGATTGAATATTCAAATGTTTTATTTGTTTATTTGTGCACCTGTGCATGTTGCACAGAAACCAATAGGTCAGTCGACTAACCTACAAGGTCAGTCGACTGACCTGGTAGTTTCTGTGCAATTTGCATAGTTTTCACAGGTTATATATATACACATATTATATATGATTCTAACAAAAATTTGACAACATATATAAATATTTTATATGCTTATATATGTATAAATCGTTTGAAAATAAGAAGATTATATATATAAGCTAATATATACGTAAACGAGGAGAGATCTTAACAAAATTGACTTAAGATTCAAAAGAAGATAATATAAAAATTGATGCACCGATTTTGATGTCTTGTCTTCACTTAGTATATACTCTCTTTTTGTCATAACAATCATCAAATATATACGTTGTAGTGATATCTTTGTGTCGTGAATCAAAACTAAGTCTCAATAGTATATATATTCCGGTCCTATTTGAGCTGGTCAATGGTTCATGTGTACTTGTGTCTCTTTGAACATGTCTTGATTGAGTATGGTTGCTTGTTAGTAGTCTAGTTGTTGTGTGAACCTGATTTGTGTTCATGAGCATATATATATATATATGTATGTATGTATACATTTGTGTATACATATGGGTATTTGTCTATATATATGTATGGTGGTCTATTTCAAATTTTAGTCGATGGATTTCTTTGAGTTCCACTTCAGTCTTGTTGCCTATCACATGAGTCTTGATTGTTGCTTCATGAACTGGTTTCATTTTAGTGTACATTTTCACAGCTATGTTGTTATGCTATGAAGCCCAACTTTGTACATGTGTTGATGTCTTCATTTCATATTGCTTGTGACTATGTCATGTTGAGTTGCTTCTCATGTACATTATGTACGGTAGCATGTCGTATATGGTTGGTCTAGCTGTATCTGGTGTACTTTGAGTCTTGTTGCACTGATCTCCTAGCTCGATCTGGTTTTGTCCTCTTGAATTCTACTCTTTTGTACGTGTGGGTTGTTGCAGTCACTTGGGTTTGGTTTAATTGGAGATCATGTTTGTTGAATCATTGAACTTGAGTATGGTTATGTTGATTTGGTCGAGACTCATATGCACTTGTGTGGAATCCAGCCTCGGCTTAGGTTTGACCTTGTGCTCACATGTCCCTACAATTTTAATAAGCAAGTGCATATTGGGATGCACGGCCTTGTGGCATGTATAGTGATACGTTGTGCATGCCACAAGCTGTTCGTGTAGATGAATTCATTCGAAATAAATGATGAACAACCCAAATAATAGAGGCAAATAACATTTTCAAAAACACACACTTTAATTTTCACTGCAAAATATTTTCTTTTTCAATTTCACTATGCCAGTGTTTATTTTGCAGATAGCACGGATCTGGATTCAAGTTAGGACAGAGTAGAAGAAAAAAACACGATTTTTGAGTGAACATGTAGTGATGAATTGAAAATTGTTTTGTAATTGAAATTGAATTGTAGTGAGAGCTCAAATTTGTACTATTCAAATTTGTAATAAAATATTTGTTTGAATATATTTGTTGTAATATGAATTCTGAATTATTTATTTTGTTCAACAAATATTTATTTGATTATATGAAAAATAAAATTGTACAACAACAAATACACTTAACGAATATATATATATATATATATATATATGTTTATTATCATCAAAAAAAAATCATAAAGTAACATATCCTACAATAGTACCATATGATTCATAATCATATAATCAAGAATTATTTCTCAAACCTACGGCTAAGCCTATAATTCCAAAATAATTGCAAATAATTTCATATACTTCTATATTTTCCAATGCATCACAAATCGGCACTACAGTTTATTTTATAAAGAATATTCATAATATTAATACTGAAATAAAACTATATTTTTTTTAGTCAATATTGAAAATTAATTATTATTTCATAAATAATATTTGGTACTTTATGAAAAAAAAATTGGTACTTGACGCGACCAATAAGTGACATGGCATGCTCCTACTATTTTCATCATTACTATAGTAGCATATGAAATATGAAGCTTCATTCAACTGCTTAATGTAGGCTATTAATTTCATTTACTACAACTAATTTACAATCAAGAATTTTCAAACCAAATATTTTAAATTCAAAGAAATAAATATCATAGAAAATAATTTTCTAGGTGAAAATATATTTAGAATAAAGATCATATTTCTCATTCCAATTTTAAGTAACAACTATTATTTTACTGTTCTCGTTTCCAGTATTTCTTTATGAAGCAGAAGTGACCATTCACTCTTTTCATTTTAATTGTGTCTTAGGTTACATCCGCTCTTACACATTTGATTTCTTTTCTAAACAGTCGAACCATTCAAAGGAATCCTTACTACAATATGATAATGAACTCTTTGCAAAAATGCACTTGGGCATCTTTAACTTTTCAGAATGTCAAATAAATTGCAAATAATGTAAATTGATCAAACTGACCTTTTAGTGATCAAATTCTTAGTACAATCTTGTAGCCTTTGCTCTAGTGTTACATTTAACACAACAAAATCATTGTCGTTACCAATCATATCGATTACACGATTTTACACTGTAACATCCCGCCTTTTCGCACACTTTAAACCGACACACGTGCCAATTCAAACCATACGGAAGGGCGGATTGTTATGGGGTAAATAAGAAAAACAGAGAAGAAATAAAAACAAAACAGAATCTCACAGCGGAAGGATAAAATATAATAATAAATATACAGTTCAAAACAGTTTACGAACACTTGATTTGCTTTATACAATAAATATCAGAGTTACACATACCAATACAATCAATGCAGCGGAAATTTAGAGTGTGGTGCAATACTATAAATAGTATAATACGGATTCTTCGTCTTCGTCCTCCAAAGCTAAAATCTTCGATCCTGAAACGCTCGGACTGACCCGAGCGAATTTGAAAAGACAAAAACACTCGAGTCAGACTAAAAGATCTTATGTGAGTTAAATTAACAGAAATAAATATGAGTACAGTAACTCAAGAGATGTTCGGGATTTACATCTCCTAAGGATCCGTTAAACTATTTACTATGTAGTGTATTGCGCTATTATAATAGTGTCTATTTGTAAAAAAACTTACTTTTAAATAGCGTTAAGGCTTTACATTTTCCACCTTAACACGTAAAATGCCAATAGTCTATACAGTACCGTAATACCTCCTGATCGGGAGGCTACCAGAGGATACTCCATAGGTACGACACAAATAGAAACTCGTAGTAAAGGCTTGATATGGTAGGTGACACGGCACAACTAGGCAATGCCAGGGTAGATATACCAATTGCTATCCAGGCTGGTGGAAACGCGTAGCCGCAGTTACCGCCCACCTCGGACTAACTCCCCAAAATCAAAATATAGAAGTGGCCACTGAATCAATCCAAAATCAAAGTATAATATCGAAGAGGAGGGTCCGATCAGAGTAATGACCTCATTGGTCTGAGAATCGCTCCTGTTTTAGCCACCTTATGCCAACTCACGGGAGTCGGGTCCACGTATTTACCTTACAGGAAATGTCGCCACCACCTACTTCATTCTGGAATCTCCACCGCGTACACGGTTAGTCAAAGTGGTTTTCGGTATCGACAGAGAGTATGTCCATATCCGATCCCGGTCTCTTTGCCAACCCATCGTTATTATAACACCGCGGTCATTTAAAAATAGCTCATACTTTAAAACCAGAATAAACATTTCCATTTTAAAATTATGAATACGATATCATTTTAAAACCCAAAACAAAATGATATCCTTTATCCCAAATATAAACCTTTTCAAAATCCAAATGCTTTAAAATTTATAACATCTGAAAGCCAAATATCCTTTCAAAGCATAATGTTTCGAAATTCATAATTTAAAACCATAACTTTTAAAACTTGAATGGTTTGGATATTCAACGGTATATGAATTAAAAGGTTTAACTTAAATGTTACTTTGTAAAGAAAATAGTTCTCATGGCTTTACAAATACATTTCTTTATTAAAGTCTAAACCAAAATTTATATTATCTCTCTCAAGTTCCAAAACCACTTCAATTTATTTATATATACGTATATCCATTTTGAGTAACAATATTTCAAACTAAAATTGGGTTTTATTCTTTCAACAGATCAATTGTTCTATTAATTAGTCTTGAATATTCACATAAAATCCATAAATAATAAGACTTCAATTTCTAGTAATAATATATATATATATATTTTCCCAATTCAAATTATACTAGAATATTCATTTCAATTTATTTTGGGAAAAATCCAATTATAAATATCATATCTTAAAATTTCCAAACTTAACATTTAAACATATGATATAAATTATTAAACTCCATTTTCTTAATTTTCTTCCATTTTTAATAAAGATTTTTATACACCTTTTAATTTCAAAATTTTCAACTTCATATGTATATATATATGGAAGAAAAATATTTATACAATATAAAATTTAAGATTATTATAAACCGTATTCCATCCAAACCATAGAAATCACATTTAAATAGTTATATATATATATACCGCGGTGCCTGTATATAATTTTCTATCCTATGGTCAAGTGATACGGATATTTATCATTTCAATCCGAAATTTAAAAAATATAAAATTTTGCGGTTATATATCATTTCAAACCACAATCCCGAATGAAATGAAATATGCATGATAATTTGCAATTTAATGATATACAATAAAACATCCATCAACATCACCCATCATCCAATCACAATCATCAAGCAATATCAATCAATAACAATTTATATTTGATAATATATAACAGGTAATAACTGGCAATTTTATTCAGATTAAATTTAACAACTATTAATCTACCGTCTATATTCAGTAATAAATTATATAACTGTTAACTAGCAGTTCATATACAAACAAATAAATTTTAACTGTAAATTTATACGCAATAAATTAATTAAATTAACAGTTAAATTTAATAAATGCAATTCAACAGATATGAATAAAATAAACATGCCAAATACCCATAAATAAATTTCTATTCATTTCTAAAATTAATTTAACAAACATAAAAGCTTCTAGTAGTTGTGAGTGGGTTAAAACACTCACCTTTGGAATTTAAATCGAATTTAAACTCAAAATTTTGACGGTCTCCAAATCCATCCAAACCAGCGTCAAAACGTCATAAATTCCGATATGATCCCAGCAAAACAAACCGCGCGTGAATCCGAGCTCGTATGCAAAAGTTATGAAAATTTGAAAAATGGAAAATTCTGGTACTGGGTCGACTTCGGTGCGCCGCCTCAATTCCCCGGTGCTTGCTTGGAGTTTTCGACCCGGAGCGACCCGAGTCATTTTCTTCCTGACCCGAAGTTGCTCTAGGGTTTTCTCCCCTGAAACCCGAAGCGCGACCAGAAGCTGTTGCAGATCCGCAATTTTTTTTTTTTTTTTTGAAATTGAAATTATTTTTTTGGAATTTGAGAATTAGGGTTTTTTTTTCTGCCATTAGTATGAGGAGTTGAGAAGGAGATGAAGAAAAATGTATGTACAGCCAAATGACAATAGGAAGGAGGCTAGGGTTTATGATCGCATATAAATAGACAAATAGAAGAAGGCTGGGTGGGTACGGATAACGAACGCACTAAACGGTAGTTGGCCCAAAAAGCCCGTTCTGACCCCGGAACGAAATTTATCAAACCCATATATCCAGATAGGTAATTTAAAATATCCTGAACGCGATGGAAAAAGTTTCACGTCCAAATTTGATCGTATGAAGAAGTTATGCTGAAAACAAGATTTCCAAATTGATTTCAAATTGATTTTAATAAAATTGATTTTCAAGGCGTTTCGCGTCCGTACGATCAAACGACAGGTCCGATCGATACGAAACTTGAAACCCTATAATAATTCACCGATACGGATCCGATGAAACTAGTTTCGTCGAAATCCGAGTCCGTGGCCAAAATGGCTATTTTTATATTCATTAAATAAATCGAAATTTAGTCAATTAAATCCAATTTCCCATTTCTCTTTGATAATTGATGATTCTTATTATTATAAAATTTTCAATCACCTATACTAATTTAAACAAAATTTAACTTGTCGAATTAAATTTAGAAATCCTCAAATTTCATTAATTTCACCAAAAAATATATATATTAAATTTCCAAAATTTAATTAAATTTACTTTCCATTATTTATTGTCAATTAGATTGATTTATCATTGGATTCATATTTCAATATGTAAATATCCCCAATTTCATCTGCACCTATATTTACATAGTTTCTAAATATTAAATTTCAAATATTACTTCATTTACGTTACGTATTTATTATTTATTACTTGCTGCAGTTGATTATCAATTATACTTAATATACTAAATAGATGGTAAATTTTGAATACTTGTTATCATTAACGTTTTATTTCCACTTACAAAATAAATGAAATTATTACATAAACTCCCTTAATTAAGTCAACCATTATCTTATATAACTTAACTGGTAATATATATACCCGATTGCCCTAATTGGTTTATAGTTATCAGCTAAATACATACTAACTTGTAAATAAATTCGTTTAATTGCAAATGGATCTGATCAAATTTAATAGATTGAATAGATGGGTAAGCAAATAATAAATTTTCCTTTTTGTCAAATTCAAACCCATTCCTACTTAATTATCAATTACAATTTATTACGAAACATTGATTTTATGCAGTTACCTTTTATTTGCGTAGTATTACATCAATTCCTATAACCTTGGATTCATTCCCAATTCACCAAATTCAATTAATTACACTTTACAAATGTGTTTCCAATATATAGGTATTGCCCAAGTTAAATTTATTAGCTAACTCATATTAATAAACAAATGACTTATATGAATGATTAAAATTTTCAATTATCTCACTTTACTCCTAAACTTCTATTATTGTAAACCTTAAATAATTTCATCAAAATTTAATAAAAATCCCAAACTAAATCACCCATTGCAACATGCCACTGAAATAGGAATTTTATACTAATTGTTATCATACCCATAATTACACGCTTATCACTAAGTCCCACATTTGCATAAATTACTGTATTCAATTGAATCGTAATATTGTTAACTTACACATAAATAAAACTTAACAACTAATAGAATAAATAACTTACAAAATTTGTTGTCATAAATATATTTTATAAGTCTACACTTAATTATTATCTTACAATACGTTTTTACGTTACTATAAAATTTATACACTCTTCCGTTACCATATTAATAATTACTAAAGTAACGTTCATTCTTAATAACAACGTTATACTATTCAACATATAAAAGGACTCCATTCCCCAAATACATTCATTTATATTTATTCCCTTAAAGTTCTCCTTTATTGACTAGACACATTAATTTAGATTCATTTACATCGAATGCCCTTCTTAGCTATATACTCAATACATGTTAAATCTACATAATTTTTACCCTTTTATTCAAATTCACTTATACCATCAATAACAAAATGTTGCCCTAAATTTAGATTCAATTATATACATTAGATAAATGGGTAAACTTTTGTAATTATACTATATATGAAAATATTTTTATGCATACATTTCCACTTACTTACTATGCATTCATTTATTAAATTACTAATTGCCTTAGTCAACTTATCCCCTATTTACTACCAAATTTCAAATTTAATTATGGCTTATCAATACATAAAATTTACATAGTCAAAATAAATTTTATTACTATCTTAAGTCCATTTATTATTGACAACGTTCATTAAATTTCCTTATCAACACTTATTGCATTGATTTATTCAGCGGTCACCTTTTATTTAGTTACTATCCATTTTACAATCCAATGTAAGTCTTCCACTATTTATTTTATATTAAATGAATTCCATTCTACTTAATCTTTTTATTGATATTCACTAATTCAACCCTTATATCAGTTTCTTATATTTAACTTTAAATCAAATTGTGACAATCTACATTATCCAAATCTCGTCATAAAATTTTATTGTTACACTAAATTACAACTACTATACCAAATTTCTACATTTATTCTAAATTAGATTAGAAATTATATTAATTCAATTCATTTAATATTATTAATTTAACGGGTCGTTACATACACTATGGTTTATTTGCTTATTTCAATGAACTAATTCCATCGAGCTATCATACATCACGAATTGTGACCGTTCATCATGTAACATTTTTATATGATCATATATGGATCGAATATTCATATCCTTGTATTGCTTTTAGAGTCGAAACTCATTGAAGAAAATATACAATCTCAGGCAAGTAACCTCATAAGTGCCTAAGTTATGAACATATTTAGCTGTTGTATAATTAGGTTTTACATGGGTCAACATGAAAAAGTTTATTGGTAAGTATATATTATATTTCTATTTGTCAATATTAACTCAGTTCATATG
The DNA here is from genome assembly GCA_030765085.1 of Allium cepa. Taxonomy (NCBI): domain Eukaryota; kingdom Viridiplantae; phylum Streptophyta; class Magnoliopsida; order Asparagales; family Amaryllidaceae; genus Allium; species Allium cepa. The sequence goes on along the minus strand of CM060945.1, from coordinate 990,295,689 downwards.
TATATTTTAATCGATAAACATTTATCAGTTATATTTGTTGCATAAATTTATCAATGTAGATTATTATGACTTTACATATACAGTATTCGATAGATTAAATGTTATCATTTCATTTTTCTAATAAGGCTCCCACCGGTCTTTTATGTTTCTCTAAACTCTAAGTTGAAACATAAAAGTCTTTCAACTTTGTTATTGGGTGCTAGGACTTGTCTCTCTTGGGATTCTAACCTTAAATTTGCTTAACAAATCATTGCACCACAGACGAAGGATAATCCTTTATCTGTTGTATCATATACAACTCTTAACCCATGGTTCCTTGTTCTAATCTCATTTCGACCTTGAGTTTGCCAAACAAATCGAAAGAAATTATTCACTCGTACTTACCATTTTACGACAGCCTGAATATAGTATATGTACATTGAATTTGCTCAACAAATACATGTAGTTATCATACATCATCTAGTTAATATATTAATAATACTACACATAATATCTCTAGCTTGAGTTTGCTCAATAGCGAGTGAGCATGCAAGTAATTTATTAATATATAAATGTTGGAGACAACACTTACATTAAAGATTCATAATCTTTAATATGATAAATTGAGTGGTATCAACTTATGGAACAATGTATTTCTTATGAAATACCTTCATAATTTAAGCGTTGGACACATATGAATTCACATATACGTACTATATGTATGTGTTTATTCCTTACGTCTAATTTTGTTTCTTACTATTCCACCTTTAGTTTATGCATTTATATTAAATAATTTTTATTATTATATAACTTTTATACTTTATTTATCTTATATAATATTTTATGTATAACATAATATTAATTAACCTTATTCAATTAATGATTATATTATTTAATTACAACATATTATGTTGAATATATATAGTATAACCGTTATAGTAACACATATATATCTTATATGTTAATTGATTTAATTAAATAACTTTGAACAAATTGTATTTAATTAAATATCTTATATATTGTCTTAAAAATTAAAGACAAGATAGAATTTATTGTTTTACTTATTATACATGTGCGAATATATATATTAAATTAATTAACCTATTTAATTATTCATTATTTTATTAATCCGATTAGTAAATAATATTTTTGAAATTAATTTTATAATATTTTCAAATATTTTGAAAAATTATATTATAACTTTTATTGTTATCCCGCCTTTTGACAAGGCCGTGATACCAAGGAACTGATTGAAAACCAAGGATCACTCTTCCTGGATATCAAGCCTACACAGGTTCGCTATGGATATCGATGAATTTTTTCGCAGTCCAGATTGTGATACAATTCATAGGACATGACAAGCAAAGCCATGAAGGCCAACATTTCAAATTTCAAGTCAATCTGAGTTCATATGCTCATGTTATGATCGATTCAATCTAGAGGAAACGGCCCAGCTTTCGTATCCATCGCTATGGTTGATTTCGTATCCATCATTGAACTCCGGTTCGAATCGATCACGTTCGTATCAATCAGGTTCCAGCAACTTCGTATCCATCGAAGTGCCTCAGTTCGTATCGATCAAGTTCGAATCCATCGAAGTACCCCAGTTCGTATCGATCAAGTTCGAATCCATCGAAGTGCCTCGGTTCGACTCGATCTCATTCGAATCCATCGGGAAGCTCGGTTCGACTCGATCTCATTCGAATCCATCGGCTCCTCCTTTTTCGAATCCATTGGCATCCCCTTACTTCGTATCCATTGGCAGATAGCCCACTTTGCATCCATCAACTAAGACAACGGTTACTGCTTCACATCCATCATAGAAGCCTCTCTTCATATCCATCAGGCGGCTGCCATTCGTATCCATCAGGTAACCTTACTTCGTATCCATCAAAAGGCTCCATTTCAAATCGATTGGCTTCGTATCCATTGAGAAGCTACGTGGTTCGTATCCATCAAGGAAATGCTTGTTCGTAACAATCGACCATCAGTAGTTCGTGTCCATCAATGGCTGCTGTTCGAACCCATGACTGAGACCTAATTCGAATCCATCAAATCAACAAACCTGGGTGACATGTCATCCCTTGATACGATCAAGGCGAGATATATGGTGTCAATGCGGTCAACTCGGAGTACAGACCGGATCGAGGCGAAGATTGCGCTCCACGTCATCACGAAGGCGCGTGCCACCATCGATTCGAAGCAATCGATTCGAACAAATCGATTTGAACAAAGCAGCCTGGCGAAGAACATTATTTTATATCGACTATTTCTCCCAGTCCACTGATCCAAATGCAATGAAATTTTCACAGGAGATTGCACACGAGACAAGGAACGTTCACACCAAATTTCAGCTCGATTGGACATCATCTTGATCGATACGAAATGATTTCGTATCGATCGCAGATCGACTTGAAACTTTCTGGAATTGGTCGTGTGGTCCCCTTCACGTGCCAGAGCGAATCTCCCGAAGTTTGAGCGAAGTCTCAGCCTCCTATGCCTATAAATAGAGCCCCAGAGCCTACAGAAGAAGGGACTTTTGACTCTCAAGCGCCCAGACTCTGCCGGATCTAGATCTCTATCATTCTACTACTGTTGATTTTGAATTTCCAGTTGTAACTTGCTGTTGATTGCTGTAACCACTTGTAACATTGAAAGAGAAGCAATAAAACTGCAAAAACTTCATAATGGACGTAGGCAACACGCCGAACCACTCTAAATTGTTTGTCTTTGCATCTACTTTCCTATTGATTGGAGTTTTTGTTAGATAATCCTCATTTTCAATTTATATTCTTCATTATTATCTCTTCAAAAACTTCCGAAGAGTGTTGTGACCAATTTTGGTGCAAACACTTTGGTGCTTTCACTGAGAAAACCCAGATTTTATCCTACTCGTTGGATCTGTCATCGATACCGGATTGCATAAATCTAAAAGAGAGATCCAGATTTCAAGTCCAGATTACTTCCATTCTATTCAGATTTACATAAAGTCTAAGAAAGAAATTCAACCCTCAAGATGGTTAGCACAAGGACCATCTCTAATGCTGTCAATCTAGAAGAACAGGATAGACAGAATCCTGCGCCACTACCTCCCTCTAACCAAGATGCTACCGGACACTCGGAACCATCAGGTCTGGTTACCCGACAAGAGTTTCAGCTGCTACTTCAAGGGCTGACCCAAAGTCGGCAACAATTAACTGAACAGCTACGCGCTAACGCCGAGCTGACCAACCGGCTGAATCGTCAGAAACGATGGAGATCCAGAAGAGATCATGCTTCTCACTCCTCCAGTGAAAGTTCTTCCTCTTCTGATTATCATCATCGATCTCCACGACCCCGACTGGATGGAGTCACATGCAAACTGCTGGATATCAACCAGCAATGATCGATGGACAACTAAGAGTTGGTCCATCAGCCAGTTTCCAAACCGGGCCCTCCTCCCGAGGGTGTGCCGCTCCTCACCACACCACAGAATACCGCGCCACGAACATCGCGGTTGAACCAGGAGTTGATGCCCAAAACCAGTCAAACTTGAACCGTCGTCAGCATGGACATACTCCTAAACCGTACGTCCCAGAGGACTATGAGCCAAGAAGGCAAGATTTGGACCGTCGACAGCATCCGGTCTAACCCGAGAATGTGGGATTCGATCACGCTCCGGCACGAGCCGCACAGAACATACAAATGCCGGATCTTCCAACCATGATACGTTAGATGATCCGTGAGAGCCAGGGTCTCACAAATGACGATTGGGGAATTTCCCGAAGTCACACTCCGTTTACGGACAATATTCTTACTGCTAAACCCCCGTGGCGATTCAGGATGCCGACTCTACCCATGTACGACGGAAACACCGACCCCAACCAACATATTCTGAAATATGAATGGTCGATGAACGCTGCCAGAGCTGACGATGCAGTGAGGCGTCGTAGTTTCCCCATCTCCTTGGGGGGCCTCGCTACCATGTGGTTCACTCGACTGCCACCTCGATCCATTTCCTCCTTTGACCAATTGGCCACTAAATTTGTTGAACAATTTCGCATGCACGTCGCAAGGCCAAAAGACGTCAACACTCTGTCTAGCATCACCCAAGCTCCAGGAGAGACGCTCAGACACTACTTAGAGAGATTCCATGCTGCATGTGCGGAAATCAGCAATCCGAACGATAACTCCATCCTTATGGCATTGACTAAGGGGATTGACCCCGATTCTGAGTTTGGCAACTGGTTGGCTAGAAAACCACCTGCATCATTGGAGCGTTTCCATGCCAAGGCGGCTCAGTTCCTGAGAAGGGAAGATGCAAAACAGTCTAGGAAGCAGACTGATGCAGGGCCAAGCACAGAAGGGATCCAAACCAATGTCGCAACCAAATAGTCCGGTGAGAGTTCCAGAAAAGTTCAGTTGAACGTCCAAAACAAACAAACTCAGCAAAGAGAGAACGTGAATCAAACTAGAAAATGAAATCAAAATAATGAACCCGATCGACCGAGACAGGAGGACTCTACCTGTCCCCGCGGGAGATTAGTGATAAACGCCATCAGTGGCGGACCCACTTTGCCAGGAGCCTGGAACGACGAGGATCTTCGTCACTGTTACACATGACAGGCTTTGTTCAATCTATGAATACTTTGCAATTTTCCTTGCATTCTGAAGTTTGAATTTGTAATAAGGCACTGACTTTGCCATGTTTTTCCGTTCCAGCAATAAATTACTATCTCTTCAAGCTAGAGCTGTGATTCACCGAATGCGACATTCAACAATCACGATGCGCGAAGATCTAAGTTCTATCGTACGATGGAATTTATTCAAATAGCGAGTGACTGTGATACGACCGGCCACTCACTAAGTGAAACCTCAGCTCGGGGGCAAGCCATCACATCAAAGGCTGAACTGGACCGACACACGACAGTCCTATCACTAACTCCAAATTACTAGAGTGCGAATTGGAGTATAATTATCAACTCTAGGTTCCTAGAGTGCAAGCCGAAGTATAAATCCTAACTCCACTTTCCCAGAGTGCGAATTGGAGTATAAACATCAACTCTAGGTTCCCAGAGTGCGAGCCGGAGTATAAATCCTAATTCCACTTTCTTAGAGTGCGAATTGGAGTATAAACATCAACTCTAGGTTCCCATAGTGCGAGCCGGAGTATAAATCCTAACTCCACTTTCCCAGAGTGCGAATTGGAGTATAAACATCAACTCTAGGTTCCCAGAGCACGAACCGGAGTATAAACACTAACTCCAAACTCCCAGAGTGCGAGTTGGAGTATAAAATATAAATGCAGTTCCGGGGAGGGTGGACCCGTCTACCTAACGACTTCGGCTGTATCCTAACCAAGTTTGAGGAGGATGGACCCGTCCGTCTAACGACCTCGCTTGTTAACTCGGGGTGGATGTGATCCGACCATCCGCGATCCTGATAAATCCATCGTTCCAAGAGTGCGAACGCATTCCTAAAAAGCCCAAATAGGTGTGACTGACCATCTTTTGGCTAACTCCAAGTTCCCAGAGCATGAATTGGAGTATAAACATCAATTCCAGGTTCCCAGAGCGCGCGAACCGAAATACAAATGCTAACTCCAAGTTCCCAGAGCGTGAATTGGAGTATTAACATCAGTTCCAGGTTCCCGAAGCGCGAACCGAAATACAAATCCTAACTCCAAGTTCCCAGAGCATGAATTGGAGTATAAACATCAATCGCAGGTTCCCGGAGTGCGAACCGAAACATACAGGCTAACTCCAAATTCACAGAGCTTGAATTGGAGTATAAACATCAATTCCAGGTTCCCGGAGTGCGAATCGACACATCAATGCTAACTCCAAATTCCCAGAGCGTGAATTGGAGTATAAATATCAATTCCAGGTTCACTGAGTGCGAACCGAAACATCAATTCTAACTCCAAGTTCCCAGAGCGTGAATTGGAGTATAAACATCAATTCCAGGTTCCCGGAGCGCGAACCGAAATACAAATCCTAACTCCAAGTTCCTCGAGCGTGAGTTGGAGTATAAACATCAATTCCAGGTTCCCAGAGCGTGAACCAAAATATAAATGTCAACCCCAAATTCCCGGAGTGTGAATTGGAGTACAAATGCCAAGTCAAAGTTCCTGGAGTGCGAACTGTGTTACAAACGTCGATAACTCTCAAATTCCCAGAGCGTGAACCAGATTATCGATCACAGATTATCCTAAGTCCCCGGAGTGTGGACATGTGCTCAAGTTTTGCAATAGGTGCGATCAACCACCGAAATACAAATGCTGTTCCCTGGAACTGGAGGAAAAAAGCTTTAGTGTTAATCACTAACCGAAGCAACACAATGCCCAAAATTCAACTCATTCTTCAATCGCAGCGTGTGATCAAGATTTTCAGAATTGGCAAATAAAACAGACTCAGCTTGAAGGTAGAAACACCACAAGTACACTGTACTGAAATTCGAGTACTGCAAATACTTAAGCACAAAAGAAATGAGAGTTGAAGCAAAGAAACTAAATGTCATTTCAACTAACTATATGTGAAGATTCATGTACAAGTTATTCCAAAAAATTCCTACTAGCAGGGGGCCGAGCCAGCATCTATACATGGCCTATGAAAGAAAAATAAAAGCAACTTCCTAACTGCCAAAAATGCGCCAGAAGGGAATTATCTACTTTTTCTTCGACGCGGAACTACTAGAACCGCTAACAGTCTTTCGCTTCAAGCCCTTATCCTTTGGCGGATCATCCTGCTGCAAGGACACATCGTCTGGAATTGGAAGATCAGCGAGCCCTTCATAGAGATTCTCAGTTCTTGGGGGAGACATCTCTGAAATTCTAATTCCGGAGGCGGGCCGGGACGTGACAACAGATTTCCATCTTCCTTTTTTAGATGGTTTGTCAATGGCTGCCTTGTCTTTTCTCTGGTCTTCGATATCCAGGGCTACATCCGCAGGTTCGCCCAACGGTACCATCGACGAGCTTTAAAAGGTAGTCCAATATGCATTTCTGCGATCAAGTTCAGTCGTGCAAGGCAGAAGCTCGTCGGAGTCGAATGTTTTAATGTTCAAAAGTTCTCTAAGTTCGTCTAATTTCAACTTGGAATCGGTCGCCGCAGTTCAAATTCATATCGAGTCAGAGATGCATCATTTTTCGTATCGACCATATTCGAATCGATACATTCGTATCGATCGGATTTGACTCGATACATTTCGAATAGATATGTTTCGTATCGATCGGGGGAGTACGTCTCGCATCGATCAGAAATTCTTAGCTTCGCATCTATGACCGTCCTAGTCTTCGTATCGACCGTTAGAACGATCGATGCGAACCACTTCGTTCCACTTAGCCATTCTGGGATCGATACGAACATCGATACAAATCATATGATCTGGATCGATTCGAAAACTCCTATTCCAGATCGACACGAAATGAAGACAGAGGTAAAGTGATTCCTCCACACCTCCTTCTTCTCCAAAGGGCCTCAACTCCATGGCCACGCTCCATCCACAATCTTGCTCTCACCCGTCCAGATCTCAAATTCATTAAAACCGGTCGTAAAAGAAAGAAGGATGGTTGAGATTTTGAGTTTCATCGTTCTTAACATGATTCTATCCATCAATTACCTGATTTTAATGATTATGCTCAAAGGATCGAAGGTTTGGTTCGATTCGAAGTACACAACGAAGGCTGCACCAAAGACATCGAACCCCATCGATTCGAAGTGTCTATTGTACAACCATCAACTCACAACAGTGCAGTTCAATCGATACGAACGTTGATTTCGTAGCCTTCGAAGTTCATCGATACGAACATTGTTTACGTATCCAACAAACCCATCGATACGAACGATCATTTCGTATCCATTAGAGATCATCGATGCGAAGCAGGGTCAACCACAGTTTATGGCCATCGATACAAATGAACATTTCGTATCCATCAATTCGACTCACATCGATATGAAAAACTACTTTTCAACCTTTTACATCGATTCAGGAGAGGATCGATACAAGATGATAGTCCAAAACAACCATCAAGCATTGTTTCAACTCGAATTTCAAATCGGTTCAGGAGAGAATCGATACGAAATTCGATAACAAACTAAACTGACAATGACTCGTGAACATGCAACGTTAACGAGAGTCAAGTTAACATATATGCATATATGTCAGACTAATATTCGATTTTCAACATTCACAGGGATCGAATACTCATCTCATTACGATTACGGCAACGAACAGCTAATCACTATCACACAGCAGTCAGTTACAGCAATACAGAATACAACTTTCAACGAAAAATACGATAATTGTTCAGAGAGAAACTACAGCTTTTCAAAGCACGTCATGTTTCCACAAGACGAACTTTAGGGGGCAAATTTATCCTGCCTTTTGGCAAGGCCGTGATACCAAGGAACTGATTGAAAATCAAGGATCACTCTTCCTGGATATCAAGCCTACACAGGTTCACTATGCATATCGATGAATTTTGTCCGAGTCCAGATTGAGCTACAATTGATGGGACATGACAAGCAAAGCCATGAAGGCCAGCATTTCAAATTTCAAGTCAATCCGAGTTCATATGCTCATGTTATGATCGATTCAATCTAGAGGAAATGGCCAGCTTTCGTATCCATTGCTATGGTTGATTTCGTATCCATCATCGAACTCCGGCTCAAATCGATCACGTTCGTATCGATCAGGTTCCAACAACTTCGTATCCATCGAAGTGCCTCAGTTCGTATCGATCAAGTTCGAATCCATCGAAGTGCCCCAGTTCGTATCGATCAAGTTCGAATCCATCGAAGTGCTCGGTTCGACTCGATCTCATTCGAATCCATCGGGAAGCCTCGGTTCGACTAGATCTCATTCGAATCCATCAGCTCCTCCTTATTCGAATCCATCGGCTCCTCTTTATTCGAATCCATTGGCATCCCCCCACTTCGTATCCGTCGGCAGATAGCCCACTTCGCATCCATCAACTAAGACAACAGTTACTGCTTCGCATCCATCATAGAAGCCTCTCTTTGTATCCGTCAGGCAGTCGTTGTTCGTATCCATCACCTTACTTCGTATCCATCAAAAGGCTCCAGTTCACATCGATTGGGTTCGTATCCATTGAGAAGCTACATGGTTCGTATCCATCAAGGAAAGGCTTGTTCGTAACCATCGACCATTAGTAGTTCGTGTCCATCAATGACTGCTATTCGAACCTATGACTGAGGCCTTATTCGAATCCATCAAATCAATAAACCTGGGTGACGTGTCATCCCTCGATACGATCAAGGCGAAAATATATGGAGTCGATGTGGTCAACTCGGAGTACAGACCGGATCGAGGCGAAGATTGCGCTCCACGTCATCACGAAGGCGCGTGCCACCATCGATTCGAAGCAATCGATTCGAACAAAGCAGCCTAGAGAAGAACATCATTTCGTATCGATTATTTCTCCAATCCACTGATCCCAATGCAATGAAATTTTCACAGGAGATTGCACACGAGACAAGGAACGCTCGCACCTAATTTCAGCTCGATTGGACATCATCTTGATCGATACGAAATGATTTTGTATCGATCGCAGATCGACTTGAAATTTTCTAGAATTGGTCATGTGGGCCCCCTCACGTGCCAGAGCGAATCTCCCGAAGTTTGAGCGAAGTCTCAGCCTCCTACGCCTATAAATAGAGCCCTAGAGCCTACAGAAGAAGAGACTTTTGACTCTCAAGCGCCCAGACTCTGCCAGATCGAGATCTCTATCATTCTACTACTGTTGATTTCGAATTTCCAGTTGTAACTTGCTGTTGATTGCTGTAACCACTTGTAATCATTGAAAGTGAATCAATAAAACTGCAAAAAACTTCATAGTGGACGTAGGCAACACGCTGAACCACTCTAAATTGCTTGTCTGTGCATTTACTTTCCTGTTGTTGGAGTTTTTGTTAGATAATCCTTATTTTCAATTTATATTCCTCATTATTATCTCTTCAAAAACTTTCGAAGAGTGTTGTGACCAATTTTGGTGCAAACATTTATAATATATGTTTTATTTTAAAATTACTTTTAAATTTAAAATTTTTATTTTTAATTTCAAAACAATTTTGAAATTAGCTCAACGCCTTATTCAAGTTAGGTCGTTTCTATTAGGGGCAATCTTTAGGCTCACATAACTGTTCGGGCCAGGTCAATAGCCACATAGGATGAGGTACTTGATTACCCAACAATCCGACCTAGGTACTAACTTTCTTAGACATCCTACTAATTGGTTGTAAGCTTAACTAGCTGGTCCTAATATGACTAATTTAGACTGCATAGGCTACTTAGCTTTGATACCATTGTTAGAACATGGTCCATCAATAGTGGAAGAAATGAGCGAATTTCAATTTTTTTTACCATTTTAGATCTTTATTGGGCCTATATAGTTTAATTCATTTATAATTTTTCTAAATTTGTTTTAAATAAAATCATTATTTTATTCAATTTTATAAATAAATTTTTACTTTATATTATTTTATATTATGCTTGAATACGTGCATCATACACGCACACACACAAATATGTAGGTGCATGTGCAACTTATTAAAGTGTGCATAGTTTAACATGCCTGCGTATAGGTGCTAGAATTTACATTGCAACAGCCGTATTAGCCTCTATAATATTCTATGTGCTGTCTAAATGAATAAGTATATATATATATGCATAAAAATTTATAGATATTTATGTAAAACTATACTTATGTAAAATATAATCAATATATATAAATATGTGAAAATAATAATTATAATATTTTATATATAATATTTTAAAATATAATTAAATAAATGTTTGCTTATATTAAATAAAAAATCGTTAAATAATTAATTTGAAGCAATTTTAATTTTTTTAGTCCAATTGCTGCTGCAAAGTTGTGTACAAAATTAATTTTTTTTAATGCGTTTAATTCTAAACAGTTATAAATATACATACACTTATACACACACACACACACACACACACACACACACACATATATAGTAATAATACCTGACTTTAAGCTCATGATAAAACAATTAAAAAATTTGAATTTAAAATGATTTTACATTAAACAACTATAAAATAATTTTAAAAGCAATTAATTAAATTATTTAAAATTAGAAAAATTCATTTCTGAGATCTGAAAATTATGTAATATTTTTATGTAAAACTTTATACTTAATTTCGAACTATATAAAATGTGCGCGTGTATATATTTGTATACTTGTGTATTCATGATCAATTTCTAGTTAAATAAATAGTTATATCATTAATTATATGTATATATATTGAAATTGAACATTCATTACTACCAAATTAAAATTGTACAAAAATAAAATTTATAAACTTTAAAATTTTATTTATGAATTTTATCTTTAAGATAAAATTCATTAATTAATAAAATCAGATATATGATATTATTTGATTAAAAAATGATTTTTTTAATTCTAGGCCGTTACTTTAATGCTAGTATGTATATAATTTTTTTAATTAGTTTATATGTAAGTGCACCAATATATTCAATCATCCAATAATGTGAGAAAACATCGATAAACTAGATACTATAATCTAATAAGCTACAATATATTATGGTAATAGATAATAATATTAAATAAATTAGCAAAGTTGAATAGCTTTCACCAAGACCTAGATATCACACTTTGAAATGATGAAATGGCTCCTTGAATCAAATTCCAAGTTCTAGAGTTGCTAACCCCGAACTGCTTTACCACCGACGATGGAATCAAAGAATTTCGATATGATTTGAGCTTGGATTTTTTTTGGGTTTAAATGGGGTTTAACTGTCAAAATTTATGAAGGGAAAATAGAGAAAAAGTATCGAAAAATGGTGTTGAGAGTGGCATATAAGTAGGAACTCAAATGGAGAGAAAAGTGAATCTTATCCTTATCTCTCTCTTACGAGTTCCACTCTTTTAAACCATTAAATGCCTCCCTCTTTTGCCAATATTTGGCTATCCTATCCAAGCCATTTTGGCCTAAATTTACATGCCCCATATATGCCTCAAACCCAATTCTAGTCTGTAACGACCCGTAAATTCTGGTAAATAAAATTGGGTAAATTAATGAGATTTTGTAATTAAATTAGGAAGAAATAAAAAATTTATAACCTATATTGAAGTAAATGTTAAGAATGTAATTTATCAATGGTTATAAAAATTTAACTTATGACAATTGAAGGGAAATCCCATTTACGAATAGTGTAAGTTGTTACATTTGGTTAGAAAATATAAAATGAGAAAAAAAGAGTAACTGTTGGATTAACCAATGCAATAATTTATTTATTAAAAGTAACAGCAGGTAAATTTAGGCAATAAAATTAGTCAAAGCTGAATTTGTATAAATTAAATTTTGTATAAATTGCAATAACAATAAATAAATGTTTACGTTAATGTTAATTAAGGGATATTGGAAATAATGTTAACGGTATTCATAATAGAATAAGTTGTTGAATTAAAGAAATGGAAGAAAAGATTTATTAATGTAAACTTAATAAAAGAATAAATGAAAAGGGAAGGTCTGGGGAATTTTTGAAATTTGTTAATGGAAAAAATAATAATATACTAAATGGTAAATAGATGAAAGCAGAAGTATTTAGGAATTTGTAACATTTGTTTAATAATAGGGAATTCACAAGTGTAATTAAAGTCATGGTAATACACGTTATAAGTTACCCGTTTATTTGGTTAATAATTAAAATGTGAATCAATTGGAATTAAATTAGCCTTGATGTTATATTAATAAGAATTAATGCATTAACTAAATTTGTGCACACCCTATTAATTGAAACATAAGGTAAAGTTAGGATTGATTGAAATTAGTAAATTGGGAAAGGAATTCGAAATTATGTTAACTGATAAAGAATACGTAATAAAGTGTAAATTTATAAAATCAATGTCCGTTAAGCAATTATAATATTTATAGTTGATAATAAACGTTACTTAGTGATTATTAATATAGTAACGGAAGGGGGAATGTAAATTTTATAGAAACCTAATTCTATATTTTAGGTCGTAATTGGTGAATTGAGAAATAAGTTCAAATGAGGTAATTGATGGAATTCTTTAATAAATAAGAAATTGTTGTTCTAGCATTATAAACTTTGGTATAATTGAAATTGCTTCTAACAGAATATAATAGAAAGGGAAGTATTATAAATAAATGGTTAGAAACTTAAGTGAACAATTGGGAGGCTAAGAAATGTGATTAAGCATAAATACTATAGATAAATGAATGATAATAAATGCGGTTATGCAATAATGAAGTAATGAATAAATATAATGCAATAAAAAGAAGAAACCGACATGACATTTATTTATGACAACGAATATTTGTGAGTAATAAATGAAAATATTTGAAATAAACATTGAATCAATGAATAAAAGTAAAAGTGGTAAAAAGTAAATGTAAAATTTATGGATGAATCCTTATATGAATAGAAAGGGAAATGACACAATAAAAGTTATTGGTATCTATTAGTACATGTTACATATTTCTTTAGTTTATTAAATAAAAATTGGAAATCTATTTGTGATCAAAGGAAATTAAGTAGTACGTTAATTTGAAATTAAGTTAAAATAGGAGTTCATACAAAGGAAAGATGGATAATTGGATATAGTAGTGTAATGAAAGACAAACAAATTGTTCCATTGAAATATATCATATAATAACTGTAACTATTGCAGCAATTGGAATTAAATGTTATGCAAATAAAAAAAAGATGAAAATATAATGGAATAAATTAGTGAATATTTGAAATTAATGTTAACTCCGTTCATAATATGACAATTAGTTGAAGTATGAGAAACTTATGTGTAACAATTGGCTTGTAAACAAATATTATAAGTTACCTGTTTAAATATTTGATGGAGTTAGGATTGGAAATAAATTTTAATAAATGTTACATTAATGTGAAATGTACTACAATGTTAGGAGTTGTCAAATTAGAGTATAGTAAAGTAATGAAAGGTTGAACAACGGTTAACCAGATTTTAGAGTAGTAATGAACATAATAAAAAGAATGATATACGTTTCTTTACTAAAAAAACATATGTTTATTTATTTGAAATGTTGGTAGCTGAAAAATTTATTACAAAAATAAGAAATTAATAACATTTGGTTTGTATACAATATTTCCGTAAATACGTTAAATTACTATAAAAAGGATTGAATTGTCTCATTCATTTTTACCTTAGAAATCAATGACAGTTAATGTGATTGGAATCTTTCTAAGTGGGAAGACGTTAATTGTAAACATATATTGAAATAAATTAATTCAGTTCATGTTTCAAAATTTAATGCTAGTTTACTACATATATGTTTATACTTAAATTTAAACTTATGTTTTAGATCAAAATTTAATGCTAGTTTATATTGAAATCTCATACGTTGTTAAATTAAATGTTAATAGGAGATAATAAAGGGGGTAAAATAGATTTACACTTGACTATTTCCTTTCCAATTAGACTTTATTAGATTTTTATTGCAACATAACTTACATTTCCATCTTCACTTTTCTAATTTACTCTTACATTCATTGCCTCCTCATGCGGATTATTTTCATACCTTTTATTTATGTATGTAAACTATAAGTGGCGATAAAGATGTACATATATATTATACACTTGTTTATATTACCTTGTTTATGCTATCATATTTTTGAATGTATGTTAATGCATTCCTTGTAAAACATTCAACCGAAATGTTAACATGTTGTTAAATTTCCAATCTAACCACAAAGAGGGAGAAATGAAGATTTCTTAGTGCTGTATATTCTTTTAATTTATGACACAAATTTGTGTGGAGAATTTATTTTCATTTATTGTGATTTAATTAAATCTTTAAAATATGTTAATTTTGGTATGTTTAGGGTTAACCAAATTAATTAAGTAAACGATTGTTTTGAAATTTGAATTCTAAATGTTTGTTTACAGTATAGAGTTAATCCATTCATTCCCTTTCTAATTAATAATTACCTTTTTTTAATACCTTCTACTTTTATAAAGGCTGTTCATATTTACTATATTTCAATACCAAGTTTGTTCATATTTACTTTATTTTTTATTTTATTTTTTTCATTCATTTCCAACTTCATTTTCCGAAACGTCATTTCATTTATTTCTAATTAATAGCAACTTCTCTTTTCAAATTTCTTTGTCCCTAAACCTAATTCTAACCTTATAAATACGATATGATGCAAATGACACCCTAGCCTCCATTCTAATCTTCTTCTTCTTCTTTTTTTCTTTTTTTTCAAATCTCCTTATTATATCTCATTTTAATTTTTTCTTCCTCTTCAAATATTCTTCTTCTCAAATTTTATTCTATTTCAAACTTTCTTCTATTTCAAACTTTCTACTATTTCAAAATTTCTTCTTTCTTTTCAAATCTTGATCTTATCTACAATTTTCAGTTCTTCTTATTTCAATCCTTTTCTTTTTCAATTCTTCCTTTTCAAATCTTTTCCAAACCTTTTAAAAATACATACATAAATACATATACATATACATATATATATTAATATAATAAGGAGGGAAATTAAAGTAAATCAAAATAAAAGAAAAATTACGGAACAAAGCTAGCAATCAAGAAGAAGACTAAGGAGACGTAGAGCGAAGCTATTGATTAGAAGTCTATTATTTTCAGATTCGTATAAAGGTGAGTGTTTTAACTCACTCACAACTTCTAAAATTTCTTATGTTTGTTAAATTGATTTATGATACGAGTAGAAATTTATTTATGACTGTTTGGCATATTTTATTCATCATCTCAGTTAAATCGCATTTATTTAATTAAATTGTTATTTAATTATTCATTGCATATAAACTGCCAGTTAAACAGTTATTTAAATTTATTATTGAATATAAACTGCTAGTTAATACTTGTTGTTTATTATCCATTCTATAGTGATGTTTCTGTGTATATTGGATGATGATTGTATAAATGGTTGATGATCGATATTAGATGAATGGATGCTGTTTTTTATATTGTATAAGCTGCAAGTTATTGTGCATTTTCATTTCATTCGGGATTGTGGTTTGAAATGATATACAACCGCATTTTTATTTTAAATTGCGGATTGAAATGATAAATATCTGTATCGCTTGACCATAGGGTAGAAAATTTCATACAGGCACCGCGGTGTATATATATATAATATTTTTTTTGAAATGATTTTTTATGGTTTTGGAAAGAAATATATGGTTTAATAAATTTAATTTTGATATTATATAAATAGTATTTGATACATGCAGTTAATTTCTTGAATTCAAGCTATATATAAATTTGTGTAATAAAAATAAGTGTATTTATGGAGTTAGATTGTTTATATTATATGGTTAAGTACCTGTTCAAATGTTTATATTACATGGTTAAGTACATGTTCAAAATATTGTATATATAAAGTTTTATTAACTTAAATAAAAATTTAAGTTGGAAGATAAAAATGAAATTGGTTTGAATCGAATTATTTAAGAATTATACTCGAATAAATTTGAATAGAAACTTAAATAAAATTGAGGTTTTGAAGGGTATGATTCTTATAACCAAATTTGGTTTAGAGGAATTTAAATGAACATAAAGTTGATATACCAAGTTAATACATTGAAAGAATATCCAGTTAGGTGAAGTAAAAGTTTTACTTAAATTATGCTGTATTTATTAAGTAAATATTTCAAATCGAATTAATAGAAATGGAATATGATATATACGAAAATTATCAAAGAATTCGTTTGAATGGTGTAATATTTAAAGATTTGAAATATATGGATATTTAAATGGTTTATTTGAAAATTTAAAATCTATAATTGGAACTGATTTGGGTAGGTGAACAAAATATTTTATTATATAAAGAAATTTATATTTAACCCATTTAAGTGGTGAGGTTACATTTCAAAGTTGTGAAATCCAAAGTTTATATTTTGAAAGGCTATTTTTCAAGCGTTGGGTTTAGGAATATTATAACTTTGAAATTATTATGGGTTTAGAAAGGGATATATTTGGAAAGGATATCTTATTGATTTGGTTTTAAAAATGAAGATGATATTGTATATGGCTTTGAAATTGACATTATATTCTGGTTTTAAAAGTATAAATTATTTTGAAAGACCGCGGTGTTATAATGACAATTGGTTGTTGAAGAGACCGGGATCGGAAGTTGTCATACTCTCTGCCAACTCCAAAAACCACTTTAACAACCGTGTACGCGGTGGAGATTCCAGAATGAAGCAGAATTGTGGCGGCGTTTCCTTTGAGGTAAATACGTGGACCCGACTCCCGTGAGTTGGCATAAGGTGGCTAAAACAGGAGCGATTCTCGGGCCAATGAGGTCATTCCTCTGATCGGACACATCCCTTCGATATTATACTTTGACTTTTGGATTGATTCGGTGGCCACTTTTGATTTTCATTTGGGGGTGTGGCTCGAGGTGGGCGGTAGCTGCGGCTACGCGTTACCACCAGCCCGGATGCGTAATGGTAATCTACCCTAGCATTGCCTAGTTGTGCCGTGTCACCTACCCTATCGCGCCTTGTACGAGTTTGGTTTTCTCCCGTAGCCCGTGTGGTATCTTCTAGTGGCTTCCTGATCAGGAGGGACTATGATATTGGATGGACTACTGGGACTATTACGTGTTAAGGGCAATATGGGTAACCCCTTAATGCTAAGAAAAAAGTATGTTTATTTTACAATTAGACACTATTATAATAGCGAAATATACTATATAGTAAATAGTTTAACGGATCCTTAGGAGATGTGAATCCCGAGCATCTTTTAAGTTACTGCACTCATATTTATTCCTGTTGATTTAACTTACATAAGATCTTTTAGTTCTGACTCGAGTGTTTTGTTTTTTTCAATTCGCTCGGGTCAGTCCGAGCATTTCAGGTTTGAAGATTTTATTTCTGGAGGACGAAGACGAAGATTTCTTTATTATTATTATATTATATTCCACTACACTGTATTCCGCTGCATTGATTTTATTCGTTGATATGTGCAACTCTGATATATATTGTATAAGAAAAATTAAATATTTTGTAAACAGCTTCATGAACTATATATTTGATTATTATATTTTATCCTTCCACTGTGAGATTCCGTTTTGTTTTATTTCTTCCTTCTTTTTCTAATTTACCCCATAACAATCCGCTCTTCCGTATGGTTTGAATTCGCACGAGTGTCGATTTAAAGCATGTGAAAAGGCGGGATGTTACACAGTCCGAATAATGTCCGTTGTATTTAAACGCGTATCGATATCATATATCACTTCATATATTTATAACTATTATAAATGCATTGTTCAACACACCAAATACAAATTTTGTAATTTATACTTCATAAATATTAATTAATTTAATAAATTTATAACAATTACAAATTAACTAAATTAGATGATAAAAGTAGCATTCATCGTTTAGTTGTGTAGCTGTTAGATGTAAATTTAGTCAGCGACTAATATTGAACAATTCAAATATCAACGCTCACATGTCACTTAGCAGGTGGTGCGAAATTTTGACCAAATTTATTACTTACTTAGTTTTGATAAAATCCAATTTTACTTTGTTAAGCGTTATCTAGTAGTGACAATTATTTACACAAATTATCTTCTTATAAACTATATCTTTGGGACTTATGGAATCTAGTAAAGATAAAAATTCCAATATCATTCATATTCAACTTTATGCCCTAACATAAAGTCCTTTGTTTAATAATAACAATTATTATTAACTAAAATACTCTAGCCAGAGACTTTTACTTTAGGTTGACTTCTATTGGCCTTGATACTAACTTCATATAACTGGACGAATCCTCTCTTAAATTGTGTTTCACTTCCAATGCTTCCAACCGATCCAACTATAGTCATTCAATTGATGTTACGTCACAATTCAACTACGGTGTTTCACTTCAAATGCTTCCTATGCTTCCAGTTGGCAGCTAGCAGACATATTTGTTATTATTGGTCCATCATACATGGATTTTTGGCGTAGATTTTACATCGCATCTGATGATGCTATTACTCATGTAATATCGATAGATTTAGTAGGGCCAGTTTCTATACATCATAGGATAGCACCCACGGTTGCCGAGGATCTTTCCTAGGCTAGACAAGGGTATCACATACTCAATCACATGTCTGCTAGTCACTTTGGTTAGACTATGGCAATGCCTACATCTTCTAGAGTTGACCGTTATGTTGATGTGTATCACCCTCCTACGTACGACCTATGACGCCCCACCTCTATACCCATGCTAGCCAAGAACATTACGGTGAATGCTGTAGCCTAGCACGGAGAATAAGGCTGTTGAGGAGAGACCATCCGTGTAATTGCTTTGTGCGAGCATCGATATGTCAGATAGTATAGCATGCAATTCTTTTCAAGTGGAAATCCGACATGCCGACACAAACTCAAAGCTACTACACAGTGGCTATAATATCTTCGGAAACAAATATAGAAGTAAACATAACATAAATCAGTCACAGACAATTCATATCACAAAGGCGGAAATAGATATGAATATAACACATGAAAGTGTTCATCAGAGTAGTGGTCTAAAAAGATCCACCATATCACAAAAGAATAGTTACGTGAACTACACAAAAGAATAAGTATACATTATGGAGTCTGTATCTCAAATGTATACAAAAAAAACTACTAATCTAAGTAGTAAGCAAAAGGTCAGAGTAATGGATTCCCGGAGAGAAGTCAAGTCGAAGCACCTGCAACATCTCGGTCTGACCCGAGTATTATTTATAAGAAAATAATAAACGGATCAGTCTAACTATAAATATCAGATAACATGATATAGAATAGGAGATATGACTAAACACATAATAATCACAATGCCAAGCTGTGATATATAAAAGTAATTGAAAATCAACAAGAGATATATCAATATCACGATAATCTACTCAAGATAAAAAGGAATGTCATACTCCTAATTTCATTCACCAAGCCACAATAAATGACATATAAGATATGGCAAGACGTATAATATCCATAATGGCATACTACTATAAGTATGTAAATGATAATCAACAAACGATTAATCAATATCAAAGAATCTTCTCAAAGATCCAAAAAGGGTATCATACCCAAAATTTGTATTCACAGCAAGTTAATGACACACAAATTCACCTATGCACAAGAATTGATAAATCATATCAATAGAAATCACAAAGATAGGTGAAGTATAAATTCCAGAAGTCGACACACGAAATCCAGAAATTTCACAAAATAAGGGGGGGCTATCACATGAACGGGAGCATGAAAACTCACCAACAGCTGTAACACACGAACGAGAAGCTATCTCATGGTAGCTAGCCATTAATTTGACACACAATTATGGTCCGAAGACCTGACACACGAATGGTCCGAAGACCGTGGGTTGCTACCCCACCAATTTGAGTCGAAACTCCACAAAACGGGGTTTAGTCTCCCTTACAGACAAAGAGACATCGCACATTGCTAGTCTAAATCACAAAAATGATCGTCATGATCATCGAGAAGTGTCGATTATAGTAAGCTAGTAAATATATGAGCTTAGCATCATGTCCCATAACCACTAGCTTAACTTAAATATTTACGAACAAATTATAGATCTCCACTAGAAAATTGTCACAAGAGTTTCAATCGAACAAGTCCAAGAATTAACCAACAAAGTGAACGCAAGCATTTTATACCACTTGTTTTACTAAGTCGTTTAATTAGATTTCTCATACGAGTGAGGTAAAGGTTTGTATATACTAATAGATTGGAAAATGGTTTAAGAAAACGAGCTTTGTAATAAAATAGTGTCGAAATCGTTTGAGGAAAGAGTCTTAATATTTACTACTAGTATAGAAAACCTTTATATATTTTTTTAAAGTGACAAAACACAAAGAAGATTGTAGGGACAATCAATCACTAAGATTCACATTCGAAAACGTGAATAAAATCCAAAGAAATCGATATAAAATCCATCAAAGTGGATATATCTAAAATTCTTGAAGAAAAGGTCATCAAAGTCGATAATAAATGACGACAACAAAAGGGAGACAACACGAATCGATTAAAGTTGGATATTCAAACAAATTAGCAAAATAGGCAAATCTGGCAAAAATCATCAGGTCGGTCAACTGGACTCCCTGAGTCGGTCGACCGAACCAAAGGTTGGAAACCTCTCGGGACAGCAAGTCGGTCGACCGAACCCTGTACTCGGTCGACCGAACCTTAAAACAGAAAGTGCTTATGCACTTGGAAGCAGGTCGGTCGACCGAACCAGGGGGGTCGGTCGGCCGAACCTGTTTCCACCCTCTTCCCTACCTATTACAAATGAGGTTCAATCATGACCAAGATTGCATTCGCTCGAGCAACGGCATTAAGGGTTTATGTCAATCGACGACCCGACCCTATATGCTCCTCGATGCATCACCAAAAACATGTTCAAACATCAAAGTTAGGATTTTTAACGAATTGAACTCAAAACACTAAAAATTGGAATATACACCAATTCAATCCAATCCAAAAGCAAATACACACGAATAAGTGTTAGGAATTCATACCTAACATTCGAAGATAATTCATAGACTTAGATGTGAGATTAAAAATCTCACCTTTTCACAAAATCGAACAAGAAGAAGCTTGAAAGCAAATGGAGAATCAACCTCTCTTCAACACAACCCAATTGAGCTTGAATCTAAGCTCAAAACAAGAACATTCCCGAAATTAGGTTTAGGAATTTTCTGAAATTGGTGAGAGAATAAGTTGGAGAAGAAGGAGAGAAGCTTACCAATGGGTTCTTCTTGAGTTTGGAGCTAGGAATTTGATTTGCAAGAGAAACTAGGGTTTTGGAGTTTTAATTTCCAATCTCTCCCACCATTAATGCTAAGAAAACTGAAAAGAGAAAGAAGTGAGGGAGAATGGGGAGAGTGGTTCAGTTTTGGAGTATAAATTAAAACATAGGGCTGAGCCCAAAACCAAACCCAAAGTGAAAAGTGGCAAAAATCAACTTTCTCCAAACATATCAAGCTTATACTCAAAAAGGTCGCAAATGGCATTTTAAACTCAATGGGAGTGATCCCGAGTCCTAATTCGATCGTATGCAAAAAGTAGCTTTTCGGACTAAAATCCGACTAATGATGAAATATTTAAATAAAATATTTAAATATAAAATCGATAAATACGCGGGTTGTTACAGACTCCCCTCCTTAAAGAAATTGCGTCCTCGCAATACTTAAGAGGAAAATAAGAAGTAACAACCATAGAAGCATATCAATACAAAAGAAAATTTGAATCAAGAAGTCCACCATAAAGAGCACGAAGGAGTAAATCCAAAAGTTTTCGTTCGATGAATTCTCAAGATTTCACATGAGCAATCCTTAGGATTTGAGAACCATTGAACTTTTATCAAAAAGAATATCTTTATATCGAAAGCGCTCAACCTCCAAAGCAATGATGCTAATAGAATGTTGCTCAAAAGTCAAATTTGGTGAAACTTCAATCCCTCAATAACACCGGGCTCAAGAATAAAAACCGGAAACATAAAAGCATTTCCATAGTTAAAAGACGTGGAAAACGTCAATAATAGCAGAAAATTGAGCCAGTGCAATGGCATAGTACAAAAACGGTACGCCCGAGAAATTAGAAACTCAAATAATTTGGAACACCGACGTAGTACAAAGACGGTACGTCCAATGAACCAAAAAGCCAAGTCATTGATGTAGTGCAAACGGTACATCCAATAAATCAAAAAGCGAAGACATTGATGTAGTACAAATGGTACATCCAATGAATCAAACAGCAAAGTCATTGATGTATACAAACGGTACATCTAATGAATCGAAGACACTGATGTAGTACAAACGGTACATCAAATGAATCAAACAGCAAAGTCATTGATGTAGTACAAACGGTACATCCAATTAATCAAAGACACTGATGTAGTACAAACGGTACATCCAATGAATCAAAAGCAAAGACATTGATGTAGTACAAACGGTACATCCAATGAATCAAACAACAAAGACATTGATGTAGTACAAACGGTACATCCAATGAATCCAATAACAAAGACATTGATGTAGTACAAACGGTACATCCAATGAATCAAAAGCAAAGACATTGATGTAGTACAAACGGTACATCCAATGAATCAAACAACAAAGACATTGATGTAGTACAAACGGTACATCCAATGAATCAAACAACAAAGACATTGATGTAGTACAAATGGTACATCCAATGAATCAAAAGCGAAGACATTGATGTAGTACAAACGGTACATCCAATGAATCAAACAACAAAGACATTGATGTAGTACAAACGGTACATCCAATGAATCCAATAACAAAGACATTGATGTAGTACAAACGGTACATCCAATGAATCAAAAGAAAAGACATTGATGTAGTACAAACGGTACATCCAATGAATCAAACAACAAAGACATTGATGTAGTACAAACGGTACATCCAATGAATCAAAAGCAAAGACATTGATGTAGTACAAACGGTACATCCAATGAATCCAAGTCAAATAATTCAGAACACCGACGCAGTACAAAAACGGTACGTCCAATGAACCGAAGCCCGAATGATTTCGGAACACCGACGTAGTACAAAAACGGTACGTCCAATGAACCGAACACAATAAAAGGACATCAGACGCTAGTCCATAAAAGAAATGAGATGAAACTCAATAAAACGAAGTACACCAAAACGCCCGATGAACTTGGTAAAAAGATGATTCCATTCCGACATCATCAAAGAATCAACACCTTATTGCCTACGACAAAACGTATTGGCAACACGATTTCCCCTTCGGGAATAAAAAGAATATCAAGATCATAAGATGCTAGGAACTCGAGTCAACATGCAGTTCCTTAAGAGAACATAAATATTCCAAAGATTTATGATCGAGGTAGAGAACAAATTTCTCATCCAAATACGATGATGCCAAATTCCAAAAGCAAAAACAATAGCCAAGAGCACTAGATCATAAGTGGCATATCTAGTCTCGATAAACTATAATGATTTAGAAGCACAAGTGATAGCACGTTCTCTTTGGCAAGAGAGCGGCATCCAAACCAATACGGCTAGTATCGGTACAAATAGCAAAGTCTTGGTTCCCCTTCAGGAATCACAAGAACAAGAGTATTGAAAGGAAGAGTTCTTTTAGATAATCTTCTTTCTTGAAAAGCTAAAACTTTCAAAATTACAATTATTTCAATGTAAAAATATTTCTAGAAAAATTTGCAATTTACAAGTCAATATATCGTGTCTGATTGTCACATCAAAGCGTTTAGAAAATTCCTATCGATAACGTTGATCAAGCGCATCGACCAAAATTCTTAAAGCACTCAACGGGCAATACAATCACAAAATCATCTTTTATAGGATAAATAAATCTCTTAAAAAGTTTTAAGAATATTCTTTGTTCGTTTCAAGAACAAAATCCAGTTTTACTTATAAATAAATCTTATGAAAAAGATTTGCAAAATTTTAAATTACTATTTTCATCCAAAATCAGTAAATACAAGAATAGTCTCATCGAAATATTCATAGAATATTCGATTTATAAAATGGATGAAATAAGCTGGACAATTTGAATGACATAATAAGTCATTCGTAAGAATCATAATGAGTGCGGAATGCGGTAAGTGGAATGCTAATTTCCGCAACTCGTAGAAAACGAAAACCGGTGGTAAAGTCAAACTGAAAAGACCTTGACACCACACAAAAGATTTCTTAGGTGATAATCCTAAGACAAACTCAAAAATACCGGAAAATTTCTCAAACTACATGAATGAGAGAAATAACACTTTCCTTATAAGTGGGCTTAAGGAATAAAATGATGCCATCAAGTTGGAATCGAAATCATAAAGGAAAAATAGAGATCTGCTTAACAGATTGAAAATGTCGAAGATGAATAGTCCACTCGAAAAATAGGATATGGGCTTCACAATGATTAAGCCGATCCTTTAAAAAAATCAATTCCGAAGCCTAAGTAAAAATATCGGCTCGGAAAGAAAAGTCTCATAAAATAATTTCGACATCAATAAAAAGAAAATTGAGTGTTGCGGATCTACCGTCCGGATTCACAATCCTCAAAGGAGTCATCAAGTCCAAAATATTTTCAAAGAAAAAGAATCAACAAGTTCTTTTGATATAAAATAGTGAGATGGAACCCATATCAAAAAGAACTCGAATAAGAAGATCCGGAAATAAAACAATGCCATCAAGGATTGAGTGAAAAATACCTTGACCAAGAGAAGAGTTGCCAGGAGCTTGCAGCTTTCCTTCTCTCTTGCTTGGAAGCTTAGGACACGAGGATAGAAGATGGCCCGAACCTTTGCAATACTGACAAAAGAGGGGTTTCGTGCACTCCCTTGCATAGTGGTCCGTGGAACCACAATTGTAGCATTGACCACGACTAGAGGTAGGAGTCTTTGCTACCGGAATTTGTTGCTTCCCTTTCTTATTAGAATTGGGGCCTTTGAATTTGATAGGCCTCTTCAAGTTATTGTCGAAGTTCTGTTGGGCACGCACAACTTCAACATCACCTTCATTATCGGCCTCTTCAAGACGAAGAGCGATATCAATAAGCTGATCAAATGAAACTTCAAGTTTCAGAAGTAATGGCTACTTAAGATTCTTATTCAAGCCATAGACGAATCTCTGATTTTTCTTCATTGGGGTGTTAATGTATTCAACCCCGTATTTGGAAAGAGATTCGAAAGATGCGACATAGTCTATCACAGAAGATTCACCTTGAATAAGGTCAATAAAACGCCGAGCCAAAGTTACTTTTTCGGCCTCCGGCACAAATTTCAATTCGAACCTTTCCCGGAATTGCTCCCAAGTGAGATCCGCTTCAATGATTTCAGAAATTAAAAGCTCATACCAATCTAATGCTCTTTCTTGGAGCATGCTAGAAGCCACTTGGACTCGATGTAGATCAATAAGGTTCATGCGAGAAAAGATGCGATCGCATGATTTGAGCCAAGCTTGAATTTCAATAACACTCTCGGATCCCTTGAATGGCCCTCCACCCAAATCGGTGTAGTCTCTGCACAAGCGTGCAAAACCGTATCTAGGATGAGTAGGCTCTGGATTGGGTCCGGCAGCTTGGGCGTTCTTAACAAGATCTAAAAGCTGCCGGGCAGACATAAAATCTCCATCTTGGGGAGTAGCACTAGATTGACCGGCGCTGGGACGGCCTGGTCTAACCATTTCTCTTCTTTAAGAAAGAAAGAAAGAAGAGGAAAAATTTATTCTCAGAATAAATTTCAATCAAACTTGATTGATAAAACAAGGAATCATAAAGAAATTAGGATGAATCGGTACGAGGACACGAATTAAATCCTAAAGCACGACTCCTAAGATGGACTTAGGACGATGATCCTTGTTAAATTATTCTACATTGTTCCGAAGTTTGGCTTTGATACCAAGCTGTGACGCCCCACCTCTATACCCACGCTAGCCAAGAACATTACGGTGAATGCTGTCAACTAGCACGGAGAATAAGGCTGTTGAGGAGCGACCATCCGTGTAATTGCTTTGTGCGAGCATCGATATGTCAGATAGTATAGCATGCAATTCTTTTCAAGTGGAAATCCGACATGCCGACACAAACTCAAAGCTACTACACAGTGGCTATAATATCTTCGGAAACAAATATAGAAGTAAACATAACATAAATCAGCCACAGACAATTCATATCACAAAGGCGGAAATAGATATGAATATAACACATGAAAGTGTTCATCAGAGTAGTGGTCTAAAAGATCCACAATATCAAAAAAGAATAGTTACGTGAACTACACAAAAGAATAAGTATACATTATGGAGTCTGTATCTCAAATGTATACAAAAAAAACTACTAATCTAAGTAGTAAGCAAAAGGTCAGAGTAATGGATTCCCGGAGAGAAGTCAAGTCGAAGCACCTGCAGCATCTCGGTCTGACCCGAGTATTATTTGTAAGAAAATAATAAACGGATCAGTCTAACTATAAATATCAGATAACATGATATAGAATAGGAGATATGACTAAACACATAATAATCACAATGCCAAGCTGTGATATATAAAAGTAATTGAAAATCAACAAGAGATATATCAATATCACGATAATCTACTCAAGATAAAAAGGAATGTCATACTCCTAATTTCATTCACCAAGCCACAATAAATGACATATAAGATATGGCATAGACGTATAATATCCATAATGGCATACTACTATAAGTATGTGAATGATAATCAACAAACGATTAATCAATATCAAAGAATCTTCTCAAAGATCCAAAAAGGGTATCATACCCAAAACTTGTATTCATAACAAGTTAATGACACACAAATTCACCTATGCACAAGAATTGATAAATCATATCAATAGAAATCACAAAGATAGGTGAAGTATAAATTCCAGAATTCGACACACGAAATCCAGAAATTTCACAAAATAGGGGAGGGGTATCACATGAACGGGAGCATGAAAACTCACCAACAGCTGTAACACACGAACGAGAAGCTATCTCATGGTAGCTAGCCATTAATTTGACACACGAATGGTCCGAAGACCTGACACACGAATGGTCCGAAGACCGTGGGTTGCTACCCCACCAATTTGAGTCGAAACTCCACAAAACGGGGTTTAGTCTCCCTTACAGACAAAGAGACATCACACATTGCTAGTCTAAATCACAAAAATGATCGTCATGATCATCGATAAGTGTCGATTACAGTAAGCTAGTAAATATATGAGCTTAGCATCATGTCCCATAACCACTAGCTTAACTTAAATATTTACGAACAAATTGTAGATCTCCACTAGAAAATTGTCACAAGAGTTTCAATCAAACAAGTCCAAGAATTAACCAACAAAGTGAACGCAAGCGTTTCATACCACTTGTTTTACAAAGTCGTTTAATTAGATTTCTCATACGAGTGAGGTAAAGGTTTGTATATACTAATAGATTGGAAAATGGTTTAAGAAAACGAGCTTTGTAATAAAATAGTGTTGAAATCGTTTGAGGAAAGAGTCTTGATATTTACTACTAGTATAGAAAACCTTTATATATTTTTTTAAAGTGACAAAACACAAAGAAGATTGTAGGGACAATCAATCACTAAGATTCACATTCGAAAACGTGAATAAAATCCAAAGAAATCGATATAAAATCCATCAAAGTGGATATATCTAAAATTCCCAAAGAAAAGGTCATCAAAGTCGATAATAAATGACGACAACAAAAGGGAGACAACACGAATCGATTAAAGTTGGATATTCAAACAAATTAGCAAAATAGGCAAATTTGGCAAAAATCATCAGGTCGGTCGACCGAACCAAAGGTTGGAAACCTCTCGGGACAGCAGGTCGGTCGACCGAACCCTGTACTCGGTTGACCGAACCTTAAAACAGAAAGTGCTTATGCACTTGGAAGCAGGTCGGTCGACTGAACCAGGGGGTCGGTCGGCCGAACCTGTTTCCAGCCTCTTCCCTGCCTATTACAAATGAGGTTCAATCATGACCAAGATTGCATTCGCTCGAGCAACGACGCTAAGGGTTTATGTCAATCGACGACCCGGCCCTATATGCTCCTCGATGCATCACCAAAAACATGTTCAAACATCAAAGTTAGGATTTTTAACGAATTGAACTCAAAACACTAAAAATTGGAATATACACCAATTCAATCCAATCCAAAAGCAAATACACACGAATAAGTGTTAGGAATTCATACCTAACATTCGAAGATAATTCATAGACTTAGATGTGAGATTAAAAATCTCACCTTTTCACAAAATCGAACAAGAAGAAGCTTGAAAGCAAATGGAGAATCAACCTCTCTTCAACACAACCCAATTGAGCTTGAATCTAAGCTCAAAACAAGAACATTCCCGAAATTAGGTTTAGGAATTTTCTGAAATTGGTGAGAGAATAAGTTGGAGAAGAAGGAGAGAAGCTTACCAATGGGTTCTTCTTGAGTTTGGAGCTAGGAATTTGATTTGCAAGAGAAACTAGGGTTTTGGAGTTTTAATTTCCAATCTCTCCCACCATTAATGCTAAGAAAACTGAAAAGAGAAAGAAGTGAGGGAGAATGGGGAGAGTGGTTTAGTTTTGGAGTATAAATTAAAACATAGGGCTGAGCCCAAAACCAAACCCAAAGTGAAAAGTAGCAAAAATCAACTTTCTCCAAACATATCGAAGCTTATACTCAAAAAGGTCGCAAACGGCATTTTAAACTCAATGGGAGTGATCCCGAGTCCTAATTCGATCGTATGCAAAAAGTAGCTTTTCGGACTAAAATTCGACTAATGATGAAATATTTAAATAAAATATTTAAATATAAAATCGATAAATACGCGGGTTGTTACACGACCAATATCTGAATCCTTCCCAAATGATCTATTCAACTTGCAGATGCGATTCCATCATACTAGGTATATAAAGCATATGTAGCATTGATTATTACAAGAATATATTGCATCGGCAGCCAAAGCAAGCATGACAACTACAGGGTAAGCTAGAGGCGGAGCAGAAGAGATTCTCTGATTATGGTTTGTACTTTGAGCACTTATCCAGCAAAGACGATAACGATGCGACATGTCGCTATTGAGTACCCTATCCACGTATAGATGACTAGCGGCATGTTTTATATATCTTCATCTATGTACCAATGATGTATATTTCAGCGTTTGTGTTTATGGTTTATGTATAAATTCTGATTCATGTTATATTCAGTGTTATTCACTGTGTATGTACTCTGAATGATGTAATATTCGTTAGTATTCATGATTTTCATTCTGATTCATGTTCATCATTTTTGCATTTGGTTCATGTTACAATGAGTGTTATTTTTGGTTCATGCACGTGCTTGATGTTATATTCATTATTATTCATGATTTATACATTTTAATAATGTTGTATTCAGTTTTGTTCATGGTTTATGCACTCTACTACATGGTTTATAGTTAATAGTACTTGGTGATTATATTCAAAGTTGTTCATGGGTTATTACACTCCGCTTTATTATTTATACTTAATGAGTTGTCTTATCTCACAATATAGCAATTTTGGCAAATATCATTCGGTGAGTTGTCTCGTTTCCCACTATAGCTGTGTTGTGTGGATATCATTTATTGAGTTGTCTTATCTTGCACTGCAGTAAGTTCGGCAAATATCAATAAGTG
Organism: Allium cepa; assembly: GCA_030765085.1. Lineage (NCBI taxonomy): Eukaryota > Viridiplantae > Streptophyta > Magnoliopsida > Asparagales > Amaryllidaceae > Allium > Allium cepa. The sequence goes on along the minus strand of CM060945.1, from coordinate 990,265,540 downwards.
ACTTGTCTCATCACCTACTGTAGTCATGTTGTGCACTTTTTGTTAATGTGACGCAGCGGATTAATCAAAAACAAACTTCAATCGGTGAAAGTAGCGATCGATGGAATGAAGATACCGAAATGCCCAAATTCGTTGATCCGAAGATACCGAATTCTAGCTATCTCAAACACGTTGATAGCGCACTATACCGTGTTCAAAGATCGACGATTCTTCGTACGTTGATCTAGCGCACTAGATTCCGTGAATCGGCTTCAACAAACGTGGATTCGAGCGCACTCGAATGACGTAAGTGGAGATAGGAGATCACACTCAACTACCAATTAAAAGAAAGCACAAAGCAATCAAAGAGAATTTTATTCAAAAGTCAACAACCAAAAAGTTACAACTCACTCCCTATTTATAGAAGTTTACAACACAGCCTATAAGTCGCGTACGACTCAAGACCTGACCGACTCATCACAAGACTTACAACTCATATTGACTCGGCAGCGACTCAAACACCATGCGACTCAATATATGTCAACAACGACCTAACACCAATATATACGGACGACTCAAAGATACAACGACTCATATATACACATAACCGAGACAACTCTTAAGTCGGCACCGACTTAACATGAAGCGACTCATCCCCTTTACAACAAACAAAAATGCAAACAACTTAGGCAAGGTCGTTACCGACCTAACTGACTCAAGAAAATACACTACACAGACACATTGCGGCATAACTCCTTAACGACTCAATTAGGGCGACTCATCATGAGTCGTAACTCGTTGACTCGACACAGTCACCTTCTGATATCCAGTTAGCTCGGAAGCGACTCATGCTTCCATTGACTCGTGAACGACTCAAGTCCGATACCTCCTCCATTCGACCTATGGTTATCACTTCCCCCTGTAACTCCTTAGGTCGGAAACGACTCAAGCTTTCATTGAGTCGTGGACGACTCATCAAACTACACCACAAACTCATGTTTTCAGGAATTAAAGATTGCACAATTTCTTCTCTGGCCTTAGCTGCATCATCCTCCCCCGGTTGAGAAAAATTCGTCCTCGAATTTGTACATTCTTCTTCATCTGATTGTTTACCTCCGTAATATGGAACAAGATGTTTAACATTGAACACGTCAGACGTGTAAACATCTTCTGGCAGCTTCAACTTGTAAGCATTTTCATTAATTTTCTTCACAATTTCAATTGGACCAATTTTCCGCGCCTTCAACTTGTTATAAGCACCCACCGGAAAACGATCCTTCGTCAATACAGCATAAACCAAATCACCTTCCTTAAATTCAATACTCCGTCGTTTCAAATCAGCAGCCCGCTTATACTTCTCATTTGACTTTTCTAATCGTTCTTGAACGATCTTATGACATTCCGTCAACCCGTCAACAAAGTCTACAGCTCGTTTAACCGTCCCCTTCAGTTGTGGTACTACTGCCAAATCCAACGGTCCCCTGGGTAAATTTGAATATACAATCTGGAATGGACTGAATCCTGTGCTACGATTCACTGCATGATTATGAGCAAACTCTGCCTGGCATAACTTCATGTCCCAACTTTTCAGATTATCTTTCACCAAACATCGCAACAAATTTACCAATGATCTGTTCACAACTTCGGTTTGACCATCTGTCTGCGGATGATACGCGCTGCTAAAGTTCAACTTCGTTCCCATCATCTTCCACAAACTTAACCAAAAGTGACTCAGAAAACGAGTATCTCTATCCGACACAATAGACTCTGGCAATCCATGAAGTCGATAGATCTCCTTGAAAAATAACTGAGCAACACGAACAGCATCCGTCGTCTTCTTGCAAGCAATAAAATGTACCATTTTAGAAAATCTGTCAACCACTACATATATAGAATCATTACCACGCTGCGTTCTCGGCAATCCCAATACAAAGTCCATACTCACATCAACCCATGGCCTAGCCGGTACAGGCAACGGTATATACAACCCAGCATTGGTCACGGTTCCTTTCGAAACTTGGAAAATATGACATCGCTCCACAAACCTTCCCACTTCTTTTCTCATCGACGGCCAAAAGTAAGACTGTGAAATTAACTGTAAAGTACGATCACGGCCCACATGTCCTTCCTCATGCAACTCCCTGATAATTTTCAATCTCAAGCTACAATCCGGAATGCATAAACGATTTCCTTTAAACAGAAAACCATCCACCAATATGAATTCATCAGCATTCCCTTCCTTAACTTGTTCAACAAATTTCTTAAAATAAGGATCTTCTTCAATTAGCTCTGGCAATAGCTCGAAACCCGTCACTTCAACTTTCATTGTCATTAATAGATGACTCCTCCTACTCAAAGCATCAGCTACCCGATTCATCACTCCCGACTTATGTTTAACAACGAAAGTAAATTGTTGCAAATAGGCAATCCATGATGCATGTCTCGCAGAAATCTTGTCCTGCCCCTGCAAATGCTTCAACGCCTCATGATCAGTGTACAGAACAAACTCCTTCTGAAATAGATAATGTCTCCAATGTTTAATCGCTTGCACAACAGCATAGAATTCAACGTCATATGTACTGTATCTCATCTTTGCTCCTGACAACTTCTCACTGAAATAAGCAACTGGCTTCCCATTCGGACTCAGAACTCCTCCAATACCAACTTTCGAAGCATCAGTATGTAATTCAAACAACAACTGAAAATTCGGTAAAACAAGAATTGGTGCTGTCGTTAATAGTTCTTTGATTCGTTCAAAAGAAACTCCCGCTTCCTCTGACCATACAAACTGTTTCCCCTTCATGCAATCAGTCACTGGAGCCATCACGCTACTGAAGTGTGGAATGAATCTTCGGTAGAATGATGCTAGCCCATGAAAACTCCTCACCTCTGTAATTGTCTTTGGTGGTGGCCAATTTCTGACTGCTTCAACTTTATTCTGGTCAACTTGAATACCCTTTCCTGAAACAACATAACCCAGAAATAAAACACTACTTGTCATAAACACACATTTCTTCGTAGCAGCATAAAATTGTTCTTCACGAAGAATAATCAACACTTCCCTCAAATGTAGAACATGCTCCTCCATACTCCTGCTATATATCAGAATATCATCAAAATAAACCACCACGAACTTCCCAATGAATGGTCTAAAGATTTGATTCATCACCCGCATGAATGTACTAGGTGCATTTGATAAACCAAATGGCATAACCAACCATTCGTATAACCCCTCTCTCGTCTTGAAAGCTGTCTTCCATTCGTCTCCCGGTCTAATTCGAATCTGGTGATAACCACTCTTCAAATCAATCTTCGAAAATATAGTTGCCCCACTCAACTGGTCTAACAAATCATCCAACCTCGGCATAGGAAATCTATAGCGGACAGTAATCTTGTTCAAAGCTCTACTATCTGTACACATTCTCCATGTTCCATCCTTCTTCGGTACCAACAAAGCTGGCACAGCACAAGGACTCAAGCTTTCTTGAACACGTCCCTGCTCAAGTAACTCTTCCACCTGCCTTCGTAATTCTTCATATTCCTTCGGACTCATTCGGTAATGTGGTCGATGTGGTAAAACTGCTCCCGGAACAAGATCAATTTGATGTTGAATTTCTCTCAATGGTGGTAACTCCTTAGGCAACTCCTCTGGAAATACATCTTCAAACTCTTTCAAAACTGGCTTTGCTTCTTCAGGAATTTCAACCTCTTCACTGCTCTCTCGCCCAATCAACAAATAGACTTCAGGCTCCTCTTCAACTTCTTTAACAAACTCCTTCAAAGCCAACAGAGTTTTCAATTCCTCAATCTCCTCTAGCTTGCTCTCCTTCTGTTGTTGCTTCTTGGGAACCAAAGTGATTTTAGTACCCTCGAACATGAAACTATAGCTATTGGCTCGACCATCGTGTTGTACTGCTCGATCAAACTGCCATGGCCTGCCCAACAACAGATGACACACATCCATGTCCACTACATCGCACCAGATTTCATCTTTGTATTTCTTCCCAATAGAAAATTTCACGCAAGCTCTTCTCCCAACTTTCACTTCACCACCCTTCCTTAACCAAGCTAACTTGTATGGTTTAGGATGCTTCTCGGTTTTCAACTCCAATTTCCTCACTACCTCTGTAGAGATAATATTATCACAACTCCCAGCATCAATGACAAATTTACAAACTTTCCCAAGAATAGTGCAAGTAGATTGAAATATGTTATTCCTCAACCAACTATCTTCCTCCTCTTGTTTTGGCGTCAAACAAGACCTCCTCATCATCAGATTACAACCTTCGTCTCCCGACACTTCTTCTTCCTCCTCAACATTAGGTGAATTAGAACATTCAACTTCTTCCTCTTCATCCTCAGCTTCAACTATCATAGTTCTTTTCTTCGGCTTCGGACACTCGTTGCTTTTATGACCCATCTCCTGGCAATTGTAACATTTGAACCCACTGCTAACCTTCGCCTTCTCACCTTCCTTCACAACTGGTTTGGCAACAATCTTAGGAACATTAGAACTTCCACCGACTCCCTTCACTTGATCGTTAGAATTGGTAAACACACCACCTCCACGTCTTCCTTGCTTTTCCCAAGCTAACGCCTTTTGATGTGCCTCCGCTACAGATCTGGGATCGAACATATTAACCATATCCTGGATCTGCATTCTCAATCCTCCAACAAACCTAGCAGTCAGCTGTTCTTCTGTCTCCATTATATCGTTCCTGGCAATGAGTTGGTAAAATTCATCTGCATAGTCATTTACTGATTTCGTCCCCTGCCTTAGATTCTGCAATCTCTGGTACATAAGCGATTGATAGTTGTATGGCAAAAATGTAGCTCTCATCAATTTCTTCATCTTCTCCCAAGATTCTATCTTTGACTTCCCCATTCGTTCACGAGTAAGTTTAGTTTGCTGCCACCATGCCAAAGCTCTTCCCCTCAGCCTTGTAGCAACTAACTTCACCCTTCGATTCTCCGAAACCTCCTTGAAATCAAAGATTTCCTCCACATTAGATAACCAATCTAAGAATTCTTCAGCTACCATCCCTCCTTTAAACTCTGGAATCTCCATCTTCATTCCCGATTCCCAACGTCGATCATCATCAATAACCCGATACTAACGTTGTCTCTGATCTCGGTCTCTGAAATGAATACTTCCCCTCTCACCATCAAACTCCTCATCAAAGTCTGATGCATATCGTTGTCTTTCACGCCCTCCAGCATCTCTACCACCACTCCTACTACCAACATCCCGTCTATCATGATCATCAACATTCCTCCTACTTTGATTATCAACACTCCTAGGCTCTTGACTTTCTCTCCTCTCCCGTTCTGAATGTGATGACACTCTACTACCCCCACGGATGGATTCAAGTGAATTTCTTCTTCTACTTTGATTCATATCAATCATAAGCTTTTCCAACCTACCAATGCCTTCATCAATCTTCTCATGCATACGTTGTTCCATTTGATCGGCCTCTTCTCTCCGATATAAAGCTTCAACATTTTGATGGCGGTTAGCTCTCCTTGGCGGCATGATTGAAATTCACAAAATTTCAACAAATCGATACCAAAGTGATGCTTCAACTTCACATACAACTTCACAAGGCTCGGCCTAATTCCTTAGCTCGAAATAAGCTTCCAATGATCCTTCCTAGGCTCGGCTACTTCACTAGTATACACGGCCTACTTCAAATTCAAACACTTTCAACACTTTGATCCAAAATGGAATGGATCGAAAGTTCTCCCTCTTGTTGCAACTTCAATATGAACACGATGAACAACTTCAAACTTCAACACTTGGCTCCAAGACCCGATTTTAGCTATGATTGGCTAAAACAAGCTCCGATACCAAAAAAACTGACGCAGCGGATTAATCAAAAACAAACTTCAATCGGTGAAAGTAGCGATCGACGGAATGAAGATACCGAAATGCCCAAATTCGTTGATCCGAAGATACCGAATTCTAGCTATCTCAAACACGTTGATAGCGCACTATACCGTGTTCAAAGATCGACGATTCTTCATACGTTGATCTAGCGCACTAGATTCCGTGAATCGGCTTCAACAAACGTGGATTCGAGCGCACTCGAATGACGTAAGTGGAGATAGGAGATCACACTCAATTACCAATTAAAAGAAAGCACAAAGCAATCAAAGAGAATTTTATTCAAAAGTCAAAAACCAAAAAGTTACAACTCACTCCCTATTTATAGAAGTTTACAACACAGCCCATAAGTCGCGTACGACTCAAGACCTGACCGACTCATCACAAGACTTACGACTCATATTGACTCGGCAGTGACTCAAACACCATGCGACTCAATATATGTCAACAACGACCTAACACCAATATATACAGACGACTCAAAGATACAACGACTCATATATACACATTACCGAGACAACTCTTAAGTCGGCACCGACTTAACATGAAGCGACTCATCCCCTTTACAACAAACAAAAATGCAAACGACTTAGGCAAGGTCGTTACCGACCTAACTGACTCAAGAAAATACACTACACAGACACATTGCGGCATAACTCCTTAACGACTCAATTAGGGCGACTCATCCTGAGTCGTAACTCGTTGACTCGGCACAGTCTCCTTCTGATATCCAGTTAGCTCGGAAGCGACTCATGCTTCCATTGACTCGTGAATGACTCAAGTCCGATACCTCCTCCATTCGACCTATGGTTAGCACTTCCCCCTGTAACTCCTTAGGTCGGAAACGACTCAAGCTTTCATTGAGTCGTGGACGACTCATCAAACTACACCACAAACTCATGTTTTCAGGAATTAAAGATTGCACAATTTCTTCTCTGGCCTTAGCTGCATCATAATGACTTGTCTTATCTTACACGATAACCAGGTTGTTCTTGTGTTTATCTGATATTTATTTTTCTATGCACCATATATTATAAATAGCATCCTCCTTCCATTGAGTTATACATAAACTTTTCTTGTAGTTTAGATATAGTATATCAACATGGTGGACTACAACTACATTTCTTTGCCCTCTTCATACTCATACGAAAGTCCTTTAAGTCACAAACTCCCACCAAATCCTATATACCCTCAACCACCGATGGAGTGGTATGCGGAAATGTAGGGAAGACACTACGAAGACCTAAGAAGCATGAGGGAGAGGAACAAAAGCATTGGTTAAGAGAAGAGGGAAGAGGTCTTAGAGAACAACGTAGAATCCTATGTAGAAGTAGCCAAAGAGGACAAAAGCACCATAATCAATGGATTGAAAGAGAATGTGAGGTTGATTCTCCTTTAATCTTTTGTGTTTTTGGAGTTATGGTTACGTATTCCATCATAAAATGCGGAAACGATATTTGACGGCGCCACTATAGATGCTCTAACTTTTGAAATGGTTATGGATTATGGCAATTAATTAATGATCCATTTCCTCGATGAGCCATGAATATTCCACCAAACTTGAACAATAATAGCAGTTCTTCGCAATATGCTAAGTCATTGAAATTTGGTGGTCGTAGATGGAACTGATATCTAAAATCTAGCCTTTTGGATGTATCTTAACGCATGTCTGTGTTTCTTCATATATGCTTTTTTTTGTATGTTTAAGTATGTTTGTATGTGTGCTAATGTATGTTTATCGATGTTTAAGCATGAATTTGTTTGATATAACTATCTATTATAACTATCTCGCTGAACAAATATAATCCATAAAATGCATAAAACCAAAATAATACATAGAAATACGTAGAACTAATACAATACATAGAAATATATAGAACAATGAAATCACACAAACTATCTAATATAACTAACCCATAGATCATATGTTGCATAACCAATGTAGATTATATGATAGTCCATAAAATATAAAGAGTCAAATGTTGATCTTGACATGTCAAATACATCTTCTTGTTCCACTTCAGCTATAATTTTCTGGTACCTTCGTCATGCTCTAGTAAACATAACATGTGTACTTTAATATACAAGTTTTACCTTTTAAACCTATATTCTAGAAAGTTATTATAAGATCATTAGCAATAATCCAAAAATCTTCATCAACATCATCTTCCAGGTTTCTTTGATCGCCTTGTATATAAGCTTTAATCAACACCAAATAATCTTGAGGAGTCCAAGTTTGATTTTCCATTTGGAATCCTATGAACTTTGTATACCAACCTTTGCATTATAAATCGTAATCCACGAGACTTGCAACAACCAATTCAGAATGTCCATGCGTCAATCATTTGTGTTCCTAAAAGAAAAAGTTGTGATTGTTACAACCAATTCATAACATACATGTGTCGCTCATCCCATTTTTCGGAAGTAACCATTCAATGGTATGTCCTATACCATCACTATAGCTATATTGTGCAATTTGCAGTCATTCACAGTGGTCTATCCTATGCGATTACTATAGCCATGTTGTACAATCTATAGCCATACAACAATATACCATATACCATTATTGTAGCCATGTTGTTCAATCCATAGCCATTCGTACCATTGCTATATCCATGTTGTGAAATCCATAGCCATTCAACCCCCTATCCTATGCTATTACTATAGTCAAGTTGTGCAATCCATAGCCACTTAATGACCCGTCCTATACCATTACTATAGCCATGTTGTACAATCTATAGCCATTCATGCCTTTACTACAGCCATGTTATGTAATTCTAGCCATTCAATGGCATGTTCTACGCTATTACGGTAGCCATGTTATACAACCCATAGCCATTCAATAACCCGTACTATAACATATGGTAGCCATGTCGTTCGATACATGGCCATTCAATAACTTGTCCTATACCATTACTGTAGCCATATTGTGCTATCCATTGCCGTTTAATGGCTTGTCTTATCATATACTATAGTCATGCAACCCAATATGACTCTATTCAGTGGCTGGTCATCTGCCATACTAATATATACTTCGATTTTGAACTACTCGGAACACAACTGTAGAAAAATAAGCAAATAAAAAACCTCAAATTACAAAGCAATGCAAACAAAAATGGATCTCGAACTTTACAACTACAACCAAAGTAGTGGACAAATGTTTGACGATGAGCAAGAGCTGCATAATCAAATTGTCGAGTTTGGAACATAATATCTTAGACAAGGATATTATTAATTTTTTGGTGAAGGCTCTACCAGCAACCACCGAGGTAGCACTCCTAGACAAATTTACCGTCGTCATAAGAGGGACTATAGAGATGGACACGAAAGGCTGATGATAGACTAATTCATTGAAAATCTAACCTACAATATTATGTTGTTCCATCGTTGATTTTTGTAACAACCTTGGTTTTGTGATTACCTGTCTAAAAAAAATTATAACAATGATTATAATTTGTTAAATAAGAGAATAAATATATTTTGTAGAGAATAATTTGTTTAATCACTCGAAATGGTTAAATAATGAGATTTGGGTTATACTGAATTGGAAAAAAATATAATACCTCAATTCAATATTATTAGGTTAAGTATGGAGAAAGTAAAGTATTGTAATTTTGTAATGGGTAATTGGTGATAAAAACATGTTCTAAATATTTATACATACTGGAAATGCAACTATTGGATAATTTATTGATATCGGCAAATTTTGATTGTTTTGGAAATTTATTAAGTTGAAAATGAGAATATAAAATGTGTAATATTGATTAAAAATCAATATTAGTGTGTAAAAATATTTTTAGTGAGGTTTGTACATTTATTATGTTTAAAATAATATGTTAGTGCAAATTTAGCTGTTAAAAACGTAAGTTTTAAACAATTAAGTGGAAAATTACCTAATTTTTGTTGCGTATGTAAAATTTAAAATGCTTATGTTAAAATTAATGTTTAAAAGTGTTTAAATAAATTTATATATGTTGTATTAATTTTATAAAGGTATACATATTAAAATAGGAATAATAGGTGTTAAAATGGTTTAGTTTAGTGATAATTAAGTGTTAAATGGTGTTAATTAAAACATAATAGCCTAGATTAATTAACCATAGCCTATTGGCTCCTAACCTTACTAACCCAAACCCAATAACCCATTAGACCTTTCTAGCTGCAAGAGGAGAGTATGTACAATACTCCTTCTTCATCTCTTCTTGGAAAACAAAGAAAATGGCAACCTTCTCCTAAAAATTCAAATCCAGCTTCCAATTAAACAAAATTAAATGGAAAATTTGTGAATTCTAGAGATTTAACAGGTAATCCATTCAAACCATAAGACTATTTCTTCAATTCCTAGTTTGATAAATTTTGATTAACTTTAACTTTTATTTTATGTTCGCATGCCTTCTTTTCTTCCTTTTACAGGTAATTCAAGCTTCTCCAAAGCCTAAATACCACAGCTTGCAATTCATCGCTAAAAATCTTAGCAAGGTGAGTAGTAACTCACATTTCTAGCCAAATCAAACTGCCTATAAGAAATTTATTTCAATTTATGTTGTGTTTTTGATTTACTGTAAACTGTAAATGTGAAATTTCTACTTTACACTGTAAATCTTGTTTGGATTCAACTTTATGACCCTGTATCTCTTTAGTTTCATATCAGAATCGAATGAAAAATTATCCAAATCAAAGATCATGTTCAGTAGTATTTGCATGTCAAATTTCATAGCTTAATTCAATCTGGAAGTGCATGAAATCAGTGCTCGAAATTGGAAACGAAACAGGCAAAAATTCCTATAGTATTCGCGACCATCGGGTCGACCCAGGCTCTCTGGGGGTCGACCTGGGCCATACATGGGTCGGCCCATGCTTCCTAAGGTCAACCTGAGCAATATAAGGATCGGCCCTTGTTTCTTTTGTATGTCCAGGTTGTTCTTTTGTTCTTCATGTGCACTGTTTTGATTATTCTGCTTATTCCAGTGATTGTTGTGACCAATTCTTAGGATATTTTGAAGTGTTTTGAAGGGCTTAAACCTATCAATAGGTAAGCCAACATTATTGTTGATCCGTACTTTGGATTGACGTGTTTTTAGTAGTTTTCATATGCCAATTTTATGGCATTTTTGGTGATTTTCGTTGTTTTCGTTCACGCGTTTTCTAAACCGATTTTGGAATGATTTTTTTTTAATAAAATAGCTTTTGAAATAAATATTTTACGACATTCATAATTATTTTTGAAGCTATTTAAAATATATATTCTCTATAGTAAAGATAATTTCAAAGACATAATTTCCAAATGATTTCAGAAAAATTATTTTAAAACTAGTTTTCTCGAAGCAAAGTATTTTCTGTATAAAATACATATTTTTGCACTCTTCAAGAGACCGAGGAAGTGATTTAAATGATTTGGTAAAACATGTGGTATGGTACACATGCATTATTTTTTTGGTTAGTTTCGAATTCGTTATGCCGAAGCTAGTAACATTTCATGGACCTTCGATTTGTTTTCCAGTACCAGACCTTCAGGTCATTTGGGCTGTCAAGCCATTGGACCTTCAGGTTGATTGACCTTCAGGTTGTTTGGCCTTCAGGTCATTTATATTTGGTGCCATATTTGTGAAACAGTACTTGGCGGCCTTCGACCATTTTGTTGAGCACATGCATCTTTTATGATATTTATTTATTTATTTTGATTTCCAAATGTGTTCGCCATTTCGTGATTATTGGGACTTTGAGCCATTTGAGGATTTCCTATATGGTGATTACATTTTGGAGTTTTGAACTCTTAACCGCGTTCTACATATTGTAATTTTTGGTTGCCATCCTTTGCCTTTTTTAAGATTTGTGATTTCCTGTTTAGGAGTTCTGGTGTTGATGGAAGCCATTATATTGGCATTATGGATGTCGGTGATATGAGGCAATTATTTGTGTCTAATAGATGTTATTGTTGATCTTGCCTCTTCCGAAAAAATTTCATATGTGTGATATGGTCTCACATGAGTAACTTATTTATTTATATATATATATATATATATTGTAATGACCCGTAAAATTCGATGATTAAAATGAGTTAAATTAATAAGATTTTAGTTAAATTTAGAATGAAATAAAAATCTTATAATTTATATTGGAACGTAAGTTATTTATAGGGCGGTAATTGATGAATAAAAGTTTGAAACCAAGTAAAGAAATTTAGGTAGAGCATTTAATAGTAATTTATGAATATATTAGGCCATTGAAAATTTATGGATTTGTTAAAGAATGCAAAGTTATAATTGAGTCTAGATAGGAATATTGGGTAATTATTTAAAATAAGAAATATGTGATTTCATGAGATATTTAATTGGGTATTTTATAAATGTAAAATTTAGATAATTTTTGAAATTAATGCTAACTCCATTCAGATTATGACAATTGGTGACATATTTGGCTTGTAAGCATATATTATAAGTTACCTGTTTAATTAGTTGATGGAATTTGAATTTGAAATAAATGTTAATAAAATAAATGAAAGTTAAATGTTTAGAAGTTGTTAAACTAGAGTGTATTTGGAAATGAAGTTTCATTAATGTAAAACTTAAAAAATGGATAAATTGAAATGAAAGGTCAGGTGAGATATTGAAATTTGTTATAATTGGTTATGAGATTTGAATTGTAAGAAACGACTGTAAATATTAAATTGATACTGAAATAATAATAATATAGTAATGAAATTAAATAATAGTAAAAGTATTTAAGAACTGTAATGGGGGCTTGATAATATGGAACGCATGAGTGTAATTAAAGGCATGGTAGTACTTGTTATAGTTTACCTGTTTATTTGGTTTAATGATAAAATTGGAAATCAATTTGAGTTAATTGAACCTTAATGTTATATTTATGAGAATTAATGCAATAACTAATTTAGTGCAAATAAATTTATGGAACCAATGGTAAAATCTTAACTAATTGTAATTAATAATTTGAAATAATGACTATTGGTTGAATAAAGGGATGGAATAAAGTTTTATCAATATACTGTAATCTAATACACGATAATAGGATAAATTGCAATTCAATGAAAAGTAAATACTTAGAAGTTGTATAAATGGAAATTTAGATAAAATTTGAGAATATAAATATAAACAATCGTGAACCAATGTAAATTGTATCCTTTTTGTAACAATAAATTAAATAATAGAATGAAAAGTGAATTTAATAGAATTAGTGGAAATTAAATTTATAATTTAATGAAATTGAGGCTAATATTGAAATTTATAAATTATTCACCTCTAAATTGACGATTAAATTTGTTTAAATCATTGTAAATGGTTAAGAAGTTAAAAATGTTGAAATTTGTCAATTATCGAAATAAAATTGAAAATTTGATTTAATTAATTATTAATTTAATTAATGGAAAAATAGCCATTTTGGCCACTGGCTCGGATTTCGACAAAACCAGTTTCATCGGATCCGTAACGGTGAATTATTGTAGGATTTCAAGTTTCGTAACGATCAGACTTGTCGTTTGATCGTACGGACTCGAAACGCCTTGAAATAAACGAAATTGAAATCAATTTGAAAAATATTTATTTTAGCATAACTTCTTCATACGATGCAATTTGAACCTGAAACCTTTTCCATTGGGTTTACAATATTTTAAAACACCTATTTTGATATATGGGTTTACCTAATTTCGTTCCGGGGTCAGAACGGGCTTTTTGGGCCACTTTCGTTAGCGCGTATTCAACCCGATCCATTTATTCTATTTCAACCTTCTCTATAAATATCCTGCTATAAACCCTAGTCTCCCTAATTCTCATTTGTCTGTACGTAAATTCATTCTATTCCTCCTCTTCCTCAATGGCAGATAAAATTCTATATTTCCAGATCCAATTGCAAATCAAATCCAAAGCATAAAATTCATAGTCCTCTGAAAAATCTGGAAAAATTATATGTTGAAGCTCTCGAAGTGCGTAATCTTCTGGTGAAATTCATATTCCGATTTGATGCATCAGTTTTCTAGAATTTCTAAATCAATTCTCGACCGTTCATCGCGTGTCGATGAACGTTGTCGGATCGACGAACCGTTTCTGGATATTGTAGAGTGGACGATAGGGAGTGCATCGGTGAAATTCGTTCGTCGAATCAATGGCTGGATTGAGCAAATAAATTCGATTAGGGTTTTAAATAGTTGGTGGTTGCTTCCCTATTTCGTCGCCGTTCGGTGATAGTTAGGTGGCGTGAGGTCGGAAGGGCCTCCAGGTGGCGCGGCGCACGAAGGGGAGGGGTCGCGTTTTGGTCTTACTGTGAACAGTGATGCGTACGTGGCGGCGCACGGTGGGATTTCGTGTGTTGTTCGTTGTAGGGTTAGAAACGCAGTGTTTGGAAGGAGAAGTGAAAGGTGACGTGGCAAGTGATTTGGAGGTGAATGTGTTCTCTTTTTCTTTTAATTTTATAAATGATTTCAATCGCATTCATCGTCATAACTTTTGCATACGGTATCCAATTTACGCACGACTTCTTTTGTTAAGATCATATTGGAATTCCGGACTTGATGATGCTAGTTTGAACAAATTCTGAGGCGGTCAAATTTTTGGGTTTAAATTGGATTTAAATTCAATTTAAATTCAAAAGATGAGTGTTTTTACCCACTCACAACTTCTAAGATTTCTTATGTTTGTTAAATTCATTTATGATGTGATTTGAAATTTATTTATAGCTGTTTGGCATATATTTCATCATTATCTCAGTTAATTTGCATTTATTTAATTAACTTGTTATTTAATTCATTATTGCATATAAACTGCCAGTTAAATTTTAGTTAAATTTATTATTGCATATAAACTGCCAGTTAAATTATTATTTAATTTGTTTTGCATAATAAACTACCAGTAAATGCCTGTTATTTATTACCTGTTATATATTGATGTATTGTTTGAATTGGATGATCATTGTGATAAATGGATGTATGATTTTATGATGGATGAATGGATGTTTATTTATATCATCATAAATTGCAAGTTGTTATGCATTTTATTGTATTCAGGATTGCGGTTTGAAATGATATATAACTATAAAATTTTATTTTTAAATTGCGGATTGAAATGATAAATATCCGTATCACTTGACCATAGGATAGAAAATTTTATACAGACACCCCGGTGTGTGTGTGTGTGTGTGTGTGTGTGTATAAATATAAATATTTTAAAGCGATTTCTATGGTTTTGTAAAGATATATATATATATATATATATATGGTTTATAGGATATTTATTTTGGTTATTGATAAAGGTTATTTTATATATAGTTAAATTATGGTTTCTAAGCTATGTATAAAATTGATTTGAAGTATAAAAGAGGTTAATAATCAAGTTTGATTTTTTTTTAAGATCAAATATGATTAAGCATTTATTAAAATTTAATTTCTAGAGCTTAAATGACTTAAATGAGAATAAGGTTGGAAGATGAATATTAAATTAATTTGGAATCTAATAAAAATTAGAAATTTAAAGGATATGATTTTTACAACTTGATTTTGTGCTGAGTGATTTAAATGAATATCAGGTTGATTTAAATGAATATATCAAGTTAAATAAATTGAAAGAATATCCAGTTATGTGAAGTTAAAGGTTTCACTTAAATTATATTGAATTCATTAAGTAAACATTTCAAATCTAAATAATAATAATTGAATTCGATATATGTGGAATTATCAAAGAATTTGTTTTGAAATGGTGGAATATTTAAAGCTTTGAAACATAAGTATTGAAATGGTTTATTTAGAAGTTTGAATCGGTATTTGGAATTGATTTGTGAAATTAAAGAAGCTATTTTATTTTATAAGGTAATTTAATATTTAACCATTTAAGAGGTAGATGTTTGTTTCAAAGTTATGATTTTCAAGGTATTATAATTTGGAAGTATTATATTCAAGGGTTTTGATTTCTAAACGTTATACTTTGAAAGCACTATTATTTTTGGAAAGGGTATATTTGAAATTAAAATGATATTATATTGATTTGGGCCTAAATGATATCAAATTTGATTTGGGTTTTAAACAAAAATGATATCATATTTATATAGTTTTGAAATGGATATTATATTCTGGTTTTAAAGTATAAACTATTTTGAAAAAAAAGACCGCGGTGTTATAATAACGATTGGTTGTTGAAGAGACCGGGATCGGAAGTTGTCATACTCTCTGCCAACTCCGAAAACCACTTTAACAACTGTGTACGCGGTGGAGATTCCAGAATGAAGTAGGATGGCGGAGGCGTTTCCTTTGAGGTAAATACGTGGACCCAACTCCCGTGAGTTGGCATATGGTGGCTAAAACAAGAGAGATTGACGGGTTAATTGAGGTAGCACCTTTGATCGGACACATCCCTTCGATATTCTACTTTGACTTTTGGATTGATTCGGTGGCCACTCTTGATTTCTTTGATTTGGGGGTGTTGTTCGAGGAGGGCGGTAGTAGCAGCTACTCGTTACCACCGACCCGGAAGCGTAATTGGTATATCTACCCTGGCATTGCCTAGTTGTGCCGTGCCACCTACCCTATCGCGCCTTGTACGAGTTTGGTTTTCTCCCGTAGCCCGTGTGGTATCTTCTGGTGGCTTCCCGATCAGGAAGGACTATGTTATTGGATGGACTACTGAGACTATTACATGTTAAGGGCTATATGGGTAACCCCTTAACGCTAAGAAAAAGGTAAGTTTATTTTACAATTAGACACTATTATAATAGTGAAATATACTATATAGTAAATAGTTTAACGGATCCTTAGGAGATATGAATCCCGAGCATCTTTTAAGTTACTGCACTCATATTTATTCCTGTTGATTTAACTTACATAAGATCTTTTAGTTCTGACTCGAGTGTTTTGTTTTTCAATTCGCTCGGGTCAGTCCGAGCGTTTCAGGATTTGAAGACTTTGTTTCTGGAGGACGAAGACGAAGATTTCATTATTATCATTATACAATATTATTCCACTACACACTGTATTCCACTGCGTCGTTTTTATTCGTTGGTATGTCCAACTCTGATATATCTTGTATAAGTAAAAATAAATATTTTGTACACAGCTTCATGAACTATATATTTGATTGTTATACTTTATCCTTCCGCTTTGAGATTCTATTTTGTTTTAATTCTTTCTTGTTTTTCTTATTTACCCCATAACAATCCGCCCTTCCGTATGATTTAAGTCTGACGTGTATGGTTTATCGTCGATTTAAAGCGTACGAAAAGGCCGGATGTTACACACACACACACATATATATATATATATATATGTGTGTGTGTGTGTGTGTGTGTGTGTGTGTGTGTGTTTGGTGTTGCTTCTTCTCTTTTGAGAAGAAATATTATCGTTTATCTCTATACTTCATCTATCTTGTGCTAATCAGATTATTTAAGCTAGTTTGACCCGTGTATTTTATATACTCGGGTCAGACCGAATTATTTCAAGTGTGACTGCTGTTCTGTGATCTATTATATTTGTTGTTGTTATATTTTGTTCTGATAGATCCATTAGCCACTGTAGATTTGTGTTCAACATTTATCGAGTATGTCGATCCACTTGAGAAAGATAAAGGAAAAAAAAATCTGAATTCGTTCTTTTGAAGCTGTACACATTTCATGGACCTTTGGGTTGTTTGCCAGTACTGGACCTCCGGGGCATTTGCTTTTCCTAGCTATTGGACCTTTGGGTTGTTTAAACTTCGGGTGGTTTGGCCTTCGGGTCGTTTGGCCTTTGGGTCGTTTATATTACACTCCATATTTGTGATACAGTACTTGGCGGGCTTCGGCCATTTTGTTGAGCACGTGCATCTTTTATGATATTTCTTGATATATTTTTTATTTCCAAATATGTTCGTCATTTCGTGATTATTGGGCTTTTAAGCCATTTGAGGATTTATTATATGGTGATTACATTTTGGAGTTTTGAAATCTTAACCGAGTTCTACATATTGTGATTTATGGTTGCCATCCTTTGGTGTTTTTGAGATTTGTGATTTCCTATTAGTGGAAGCCATTATATTGGCTCTTGTGGATGCCGATGATTTGAGGCGATTATTTGTGTCTAATTGTTGTTGTTGCTGATCTTGCCTCTTTCGAAAAAATTTCATGTGATATTTCGGTGATACCATCTCACATGAGTAATTGATATACACATACATACATACATACATACATACATATATATATATATATATATTGTGTTCATCTTTTGTGTAGCCTTGTAGTTATTTTCTATAATCTGATATGTACATATTCTTTTGACTCGATGTATATATTATGGTCTATGTACCTGTAACGACCCAGAATTTTTAATAATTAAAATTTGAATATTTAATTAATTTTAAATATTTATAAGTGAATTTATAAGTCAAATAAATTTTAATTTGAATTATTGGATTTAATTGGATAATTAAATCGATAATTTAATATGTTAAATTATGAAAATAATTAAAAATTGAGTTAAAAATGATTGAAAATAATTTGGAAAATTTTATTTAATCATACTGGAGTTATAGAAATATTTTAGAACTTTTAAAATCGAATTAAAAGTTAATTTGTGAAAATTGAATATTTTAATATTTAATAATCGACTGTAAAATAGCCAATTTTTGAACAGTCTCAGAATTGAACGAAACCAGTTTCATTGGATCCGTAATAGTTAGTTATTACCGGTTTTCAAATTTCGTGTCAATCGGAGTTATCGTTTGATCGTGGCAGCTCGAAACGCATCGATTTATTTTTAATTTAAATTTGGCGAGTCAAAATAGCCATTTTTCAAAAAGTCTCGGATTTCGACGAAACCAGTTTCATCGGATCCGTAATGTGATATTATTGTAAGATTTCAAATTTCAAGTCAATTGGATTTACCGTTTGTCCGGTACAAATTAAAACGCCTAGAAATCGGTTTAAATCGGTTTAATTTAAATTGAGCGTTTTCAGCCATAACTCGCACATACTTCCGAATTAGCTTCCGAAACCTGTTCCATTGTGTCCGGAACGCGGGATAAACCCTAGGTACGCTGGTTACGGCGTCTAAATCGGAGTTCGGAATTCCCGGCATGAATAGTGTTTACGCTAGCTTTTCTTATAAATAGACACCATTCTAAAAATAAAAAAAAATAAAATAAAAACCCTAGTTACAAAACACGGCCGCCAGTATAGGGTTCAATGGCCAGTATTGTTCCAATTTCTCCTCTTAATTTCTCTTGATCTATGAATAATTAGCAAATGTGTTTAACTGTAAAGTGGTAGAGCGTCTCGAGCTCTTCGAATCCATACGGATTTGATCGTGTTTGGAGCGACGTGGAGTGAGAAATTTGGGCCGACATTTGCAGTTTTCGCACGCAATTTGAGGCGCCTATGGGGGGCCGAGCCTGGAGATCTTCATGGTGGAGATAGCTCTCGTCAAGAGCTTCGTCATGGCGTTGGTGTGATCGGATTTCGTCGAGCATAGGAGGAGAATTGTTTAACCCTAATATCTAAGTTCATGGGTTCAAAACAAAATGGTGTCAGCCTGGAGATGAAACGTGGTGGAAGGAGAAGCAATACAAGGCTGTGATGTGGGGGTTGTGTGATCCTAGGGCCTAGATTGCTTATGGTAAAAAAATTAGAAAGGAAATTGTGATTTATGTTATATAAATCGTGTACGATCTTATAAAATGCATAACTTTTTCATACGAGGTCGAAACTACGCGAAACCAGTTGCGTTGGGATCGTATGGACGAGCACTACGCGATGGAGTTGGTTTGGAGTCGTTTGGAGTTAGTGAGAATTTCGGGTAAAATTAAACGCGCGTTTAATTTTATTCGAAATAAAAGCTAAAACGGAATTTAAAACCAAGGTGAGAATTTCTCACTCAATCGAATTAGTTTCGATTTTATTTTAAATAGTTAGATTTAAAATATTTGAATGCATGTTTGAATGATGACTGTAAATTATTGATTGTTAAAATAGACATTATGCGCCGTTAGTAAGCGGATGTTATTTAGTAAAAACATATACCGCGAATATTTCATAAACAGTGAAATTGGTATTATATATAATATCAATATATATATATTGGCATATGTATATATTGCAGTTGATTGATTTCCCGCATTTTTTTGTTTAGCGGATGAGACCCTATTCCGCCGTTAGTAAGCGGATAATATTTAATAAGAACATATACCGCGATAATTTCGTACTGGAGCGAAATTGGTATTGTGCTAATGTTTGTGATGCAGGAAAACAGGTTGGAGGGATCCAACTGGATTCCTCAACAGTATTTATTTAATTTCAGATATTTTGATATTTGATGGATTATCATATCGATATATGATATCGTTGTTAGTCGTGATTGACTATTTGGTGTGTAGCATCATTGGACCCAGATTTTGGGATTTTAAAATGATTTTAAAGTAATTTTTGAAAATATATAAGATTTTCGGAATTGATCTATTTTAAATAAATAAACGTTATAATTTTTATTGTTATAAAAATTATGGTTTTTGTGAAATATAGTTAAAAGCTGATTTTTGAGAAATATGAATTAATGACTTTATAAAATAATTTTAATGGGGATTTTTGAATTTATTATGAAAAGTTTAAATATAGGATTTATAAAATTTGATTATTTTATAAATCAAAATGGTGAGATTATAAAGGAATTTAAAGACGTTTTAAAAGAATAATATAATTTGATTTATATTAAGAGATTTATAAATAGATATTTATAAATTGAAATATAGACATTATAAAACGAGTTTTTATAAGTGTTTGAATGTAGTGAAAATGAATTTCATAAATGAATGAAATTTATAGAATTATAAACTGTGAAGTTATAAATGAAATTTATAAATAGTAAGATTTATAAATTTGGTGAAATTATTTGAAGAATAGATTTGGTTAAATAAATGAATCTTATAAGTTATAAGATTTATAATTATGAAGTTTAAAGAACGATTTTATAAAATAATCGTTTTATAAGTAATTAACTTATAATGTGAACGTTTAGTTTATAATTTAGTTATAAACGGGAATAGGTTAATAAAGGAATTTATAAAAAGGAAGTTTTTATAAATAAATAGAAATGGAATTTATAAACGTTGTTTTATAAATCCGCAAACAACTTATTTTGATAAGTTAATTGTCATAACTTATTTAATGGAGTTATATTCACATTTTTGAATAGTGAATAATCCTTTGAATTAAAACGAATAAAAGGATGAGATTTGTTAATGAAGTTTATTCACGTTTTTGAACAGTGAATAACACGTTAAAGAAATTGTTTAGAATGTGAATGTTTTAAATAGAATTAAAACGATCTAACGATGTTTTAAAATGTGTTGAGATTCGAAACCATAGATTTCAACATTTATTGTTGAAATAGACGTTTTCGAGAAATAAAAGGAAATGGTGGACTATAACACTGTTGTTATAGTAAATGATTTCCGAAAGGAAATGTTTTGTATAGTATTGGGATTTATATATCTATTTTAATTCCGAATCCCTATACTAGTGATTTTGGGTTGTCGTAACGATGTTTTACGTAACATTCGTTTTGGCCCAAATAAATATGTTTAAATAAATGATTTCCTTAAAGAATGAAATATATACTAAATTCGATTTAAGTATATTGAATATTTTCTAAGTGTTGAAAATAAAAAGATTTGAGAATTACTTATTTTTAATAAGTATGGAAATGTTTTCCAATATGAAGTGAATAATTAGAATTTATCTTTTTGGAGGATAAATTGAAATGAATTATTGAAATCGTATATGCACGAATATTTTGAAATATAAATTCATTATGGAATTTATATGTGAAAAGTGAAATTGGTTAAAAATAAATATTGATTTATTTTTGAAGTGTTGAAACTATATATCTAGTAAAGATATTTTGGAAAATAAATAATTTGGAAAATTATTTGGAATCTGGTGATGTGTGCATATCCATTGATAGTTCAATAACCGACTATCAATATTTCCCTTTGAATGGGTAATTGATGTGATTTGTTTGAATGTGAATGCTACACTTATTTTTTAATAAGCGCTCACTATTCGGGTTAACCGGGAAAGGACCATGGGGTCGTATAACCCACTCCGAATATGTGATACGTCGTTGTGAATCGCATTTGAAGATCGGTGTTGAAGACCGAGTATTTGCGAAAGCGCTAGGATGACCTATCGATTGTCTCTGCACTGGGTAGCTCCTGGTATTGAGATCTCCTAAGTGATGGGAAATTCGATCGGGATTGTGAATACCCGTATTGCAAGGGCTTCGTAAGAAGTGCCTTCGGTTTTGTTCGAGCCTGGAACAAACTTGTATGGATTGTATGCCTGACATTACAATTTGAGATATAAAGCCGATTTCTTTCAAATATATTTCTGTTGGTGGCGGAGAATTTATTCTTTGCTTAACACCCTTCTTTGAGACGTACGAGCTCAAAGGTTATATAGTTGAAGTTATCAGCGATATATTCCCAATTTGGTAATGTGACATACTGAGTGATGCTGAAATGATCATTGTGTTGATTATTGTGATAGGATCATTTATTTGATCGTCTATCTTAGTGATCATTGTGTTGATCATTTGTTGACCCAAAGCATGGCTTTTGTATAAAGTATGTTTTTGTGGACGTGACTTCGTCGAGCCTCACATCCCGGAAATGGTCAAAACAGGAAAGATGCAGCAAGGTTATTAGGGGTTGCTGTAGCTCCCCTTAGGGTATGTGCATTTCCTTCTGGAAAAGGGTGGTATCATGGTATGGAGCCCAGATACTTACTCATGTTGAAAACACTCTATTTATTATGGTGTGATGTTGGATATCGAGCGCTCGGTTGATAAAGGTCCCAAAGGACCGGGGGATGGCATACTCGTGTCAGTTGTTATCCAGTTAGGGGTAACCCGGCCTTGTGTTGGTAGAGATCCGGTTTGGTTCTCGGGGATGTCCATCCAGAGGCATTCTCATGTGGCAATGGGAAGTTCCTTGGCCTGACCATTTGTTGGAAATCCAAAGAAACAATACGAAACTTGTACGGTTTTAGTTGTAGAACCTGCCATTTAATATGGTAGCTATTAGTAGGCATAATATAATGGTACCTATGCTGGCTAAGATTTATATTCTACTTTCGAAAGAATTTGTTCTACACTATGCACTAATAATAATATCAAATGTTACTTTTAATGCGTATCAAGCATCTTTGACTATCATAAGGAGAAATCTCCTCCGATTCCGCGTTTGCATTGTGTGTGTGTGTGCGGGAGGCCTTATGGTAGTCTCATTTTTAAAAGCATTGCGAATTGAATTTAAAAATATTCCTCTATTTGATTTTTAAAGATAAATAAACTGTTTTGAGTTCTCACACCAGTCACATGACTGACTTGGAGTTTATTGTTTTCCTTCCTAAACTCTGGGTGCCCACCAATTTCCACACGGGCAGTTAAGAGTTAGGTTTATCAGGATATTCTGGATATTCTGGAGTTGTTGGAGGCAAGCTGGATGGCATGGCGTATTATTTAAATAGTATTTCTTTTTCCGCTGCACTGTTTATTGTTTGTATGATGTTGTACACTCTGATGATATGATGTGATGTAATGAAATGAAATGTAATAACTGAAATAGTTCTTTGTTTAAAGATTATTCATTTATTATTATATGTTGTTCCGCTGCGAATTGTGAGATTCTGTTGTTGTTCTGTTGTTTTCTTTTGTCCGTTCTATTTTTAAAAATTCTTCTATCTTCTGTTTTTCTAATTCTCTGTTTTCTAAAAAAATTATCTATCTTCTTTTCCCTCTATTTTTCTTTTTCTTTCTTCTTTTTCTCTCTTCTTTCTTTTCTCTTTTTTTCTTAAATTCTTTTTCTTAAAACCCCTAAGGGTTCGTATTTTCGTTCATCTTGAATTAAACAAAGGAGATTAGTGTCTATTCAAGGAGTACGGACTTACGGGTCTTTACATTTGGTATCAGAGCTTATGGTTAAGCGACAACCATGGTTCTGTAGGGTATTACTCATTAGAGATAGAGTCAGTAGTACTCTAGAATGAGTTGAGAGTAATAATAGCTATGAGAGCGTATTTGTCAGTGAATATAAAAATTGTTTTGTATTGTGATGATTGGTTTATTGAGTGGCATATGAACTTTCGTCAGCGTGGTCCGCAAGACTATGCCGAAGGGGTTTCTAAACACTTGAATAGAACAATTCGGCACAATATTGATTTTAATTTGGGTAAATGAAATAATTTTACCTTGAGTATATTTTATATATAAAGAAATAATTTTTTCAAAATTATTAAATTGTATGTAAGTTGATTGTTAGGTTGTTTGAATAATCTAAATAAAAGAATAATTGTATAAGCAAAAGAATTATAAGAATTGAATTATAATTAAAGTGTTTACAATTGTGAAATAAACTTATATATATATAAGAAATGAAACTATATGAATATTTAAAGTTAAATGGAATATAACTTAAGTGTTGTTGAATGGAATTGATTTTGGTATCGAAGTAAATAAATCAAGTAGATTAAAAGAAATATGAACTTAAGTTATGTAAATGAAATTCAACTTTGTAATTGAATTGAATGAATGGATTGAATGTTAATCAATTGAATGTAATTAAAATTGATATGAAATAATGAATGAAAGTATAAATTCATTGAAATCAAATGTTATTAGAAGTTGAATAAATTGAATGAGAATGAATATAAGCAAAGGAATTTGGTTGTAACTAATATACATTGGTTGTTATATGGTTGTTAGTTGATTGTTTATAATTCATTAAGATTTAATGAAATTGAAAGCTATGTAATTGAATTCAAATGGAAAGTAAATAAATTTGAATAGAATTGAATGTGAATTAGATTTAATTAGTGAATGCAAACTAATTAAAATTGAGAATGAATGTTAGTAAGAACATCCAATGTAAATAAATCAAATGTGATTTGAATTGAAAACCATTTCATTGAATATTAATGAGAATATAAATAAATATTGATTGGTTATGGATGTAATTGGTTGATGGTTGAATATATATTGCATTTGCTATATTATGTAGTTATTATGTTGATATATGTTGTATATTGATACTATTCTCTATATGCATGATTCTCATGTTGTTTGTTGAGTGATTAGTAGGTGCGGATCGCGTTTGCTTCGCATTTGGAGCTCGCTTTAGCGCTATATTAGCCGTATATGCTCGCTAATAAAATATAAGGTACATATCTCGGATTAAATATCGTACTTTTACACTTTTTTCCCTTCGGGATGCCTCATTACTTGATGAGATGTATATTTGTGATATATATACTGTCATTTTTTTTTCAGATCGAGCCGCGCAAAGGAGACTATGGCGAATTTTTCCGGAAATTTAAGGCGTTAGAAAATTTTTGAGAAAATGGGAAAATTTTGGAAACTTAAACTTTGTTTTGAAGTTGAAAGTTAAACAATGTAGTTGTTTTTGAAAAGATAACTAAGTATGATTTGAAAACTTAGTAAAGTATTGTAAAAAGTTTAACTATGGATTTTGGAAAGTTAATATATTCTGTAACTTTTCTTACTTGTAATTTCGAGGACGAAATTCTTTTAAGGGGGGAAGATTGTAACGACCCAGAATTTTTAATAATTAAAATTTGAATATTTAATTAATTTTAAATATTTATAAGTGAATTTATAAGTCAAATAAATTTTAATTTGAATTATTGGATTTAATTGGATAATTAAATCGATAATTTAATATGTTAAATTATGAAAATAATTAAAAATTGAGTTAAAAATGATTGAAAATAATTTGGAAAATTTTATTTAATCATACTGGAGTTATAGAAATATTTTAGAACTTTTAAAATCGAATTAAAAGTTAATTTGTGAAAATTGAATATTTTAATATTTAATAATCGACTGTAAAATAGCCAATTTTTGAACAGTCTCAGAATTGAACGAAACCAGTTTCATTGGATCCGTAATAGTTAGTTATTACCGGATTTCAAATTTCGTGTCAATCGGAGTTATCGTTTGATCGTGGCAGCTCGAAACGCATCGATTTATTTTTAATTTAAATTTGGCGAGTCAAAATAGCCATTTTTCAAAGAGTCTCGGATTTCGACGAAACCAGTTTCATCGGATCCGTAATGTGATATTATTGTAAGATTTCAAATTTCAAGTCAATTGGATTTACCGTTTGTCCGGTACAAATTAAAACGCCTAGAAATCGGTTTAAATCGGTTTAATTTAAATTGAGCGTTTTCAGCCATAACTCGCACATACTTCCGAATTAGCTTCCGAAACCTGTTCCATTGTGTCCGGAACGCGGGATAAACCCTAGGTACGCTGGTTACGGCGTCTAAATCGGAGTTCGGAATTCCCGGCATGAATAGTGTTTACGCTAGCTTTTCTTATAAATAGACACCATTCTAAAAATAAAAAAAAAATAAAATAAAAACCCTAGTTACAAAACACGGCCGCCAGTATAGGGTTCAATGGCCAGTATTGTTCCAATTTCTCCTCTTAATTTCTCTTGATCTATGAATAATTAGCAAATGTTTTTAACTGTAAAGTGGTAGAGCGTCTCGAGCTCTTCGAATCCATACGGATTTGATCGTGTTTGGAGCGACGTGGAGTGAGAAATTTGGGCCGACATTTGCAGTTTTCGCACGCAATTTGAGGCGCCTATGGGGGGCCGAGCCTGGAGATCTTCATGGTGGAGATAGCTCTCGTCAAGAGCTTCGTCATGGCGTTGGTGTGATCGGATTTCGTCGAGCATAGGAGGAGAATTGTTTAACCCTAATATCTAAGTTCATGGGTTCAAAAAAAAATGGTGTCGGCCTGGAGATGAAACGTGGTGGAAGGAGAAGCAATACAAGGCTGTGATGTGGGGGTTGTGTGATCCTAGGGCCTAGATTGCTTATGGTAAAAAAATTAGAAAGGAAATTGTGATTTATGTTATATAAATCGTGTACGATCTTATAAAATGCATAACTTTTTCATACGAGGTCGAAATTGCGCGAAACCAGTTGCGTTGGGATCGTATGGACGAGCACTACGCGATGGAGTTGGTTTGGAGTCGTTTGGAGTTAGTGAGAATTTCGGGTAAAATTAAACGCGCGTTTAATTTTATTCGAAATAAAAGCTAAAACGGAATTTAAAACCAAGGTGAGAATTTCTCACTCAATCGAATTAGTTTCGATTTTATTTTAAATAGTTAGATTTAAAATATTTGAATGCATGTTTGAATGATGACTGTAAATTATTGATTGTTAAAATAGACATTATGCGCCGTTAGTAAGCGGATGTTATTTAGTAAAAACATATACCGCGAATATTTCATAAACAGTGAAATTGGTATTATATATAATATCAATATATATATATTGGCATATGTATATATTGCAGTTGATTGATTTCCCATATTTTTTAGCGGATGAGACCCTATTGCGCCGTTATTAAGCGGATAATATTTAATAAGAACATATACCGCGATAATTTCGTACTGGAGCGAAATTGGTATTGTGCTAATGTTTGTGATGCAGGAAAACAGGTTGGAGGGATCCAACTGGATTCCTCAACAGTATTTATTTAATTTCAGATATTTTGATATTTGATGGATTATCATATCGATATATGATATCGTTGTTAGTCGTGATTGACTATTTGGTGTGTAGCATCATTGGACCCAGATTTTGGGATTTTAAAATGATTTTAAAGTAATTTTTGAAAATATATAAGATTTTCGGAATTGATCTATTTTAAATAAATAAACGTTATAATTTTTATTGTTAAAAAAATTATGGTTTTTGTGAAATATAGTTAAAAGCTGATTTTTGAGAAATATGAATTAATGACTTTATAAAATAATTTTAATGGGGATTTTTGAATTTATTATGAAAAGTTTAAATATAGGATTTATAAAATTTGATTATTTTATAAATCAAAATGGTGAGATTATAAAGGAATTTAAAGACGTTTTAAAAGAATAATATAATTTGATTTATATTAAGAGATTTATAAATAGATATTTATAAATTGAAATATAGACATTATAAAACGAGTTTTTATAAGTGTTTGAATGTAGTGAAAATGAATTTCATAAATGAATGAAATTTATAGAATTATAAACTGTGAAGTTATAAATGAAATTTATAAATAGTAAGATTTATAAATTTGGTGAAATTATTTGAAGAATAGATTTGGTTAAATAAATGAATCTTATAAGTTATAAGATTTATAATTATGAAGTTTAAAGAACGATTTTATAAAATAATCGTTTTATAAGTAATTAACTTATAATGTGAACGTTTAGTTTATAATTTAGTTATAAACGGGAATAGGTTAATAAAGGAATTTATAAAAAGGAAGTTTTTATAAATAAATAGAAATGGAATTTATAAACGTTGTTTTATAAATCCGCAAACAACTTATTTTGATAAGTTAATTGTCATAACTTATTTAATGGAGTTATATTCACATTTTTGAATAGTGAATAATCCTTTGAATTAAAACGAATAAAAGGATGAGATTTGTTAATGAAGTTTATTCACGTTTTTGAACAGTGAATAACACGTTAAAGAAATTGTTTAGAATGTGAATGTTTTAAATAGAATTAAAACGATCTAACGATGTTTTAAAATGTGTTGAGATTCGAAACCATAGATTTCAACATTTATTGTTGAAATAGACGTTTTCGAGAAATAAAAGGAAATGGTGGACTATAACACTGTTGTTATAGTAAATGATTTCCGAAAGGAAATGTTTTGTATAGTATTGGGATTTATATATCTATTTTAATTCCGAATCCCTATACTAGTGATTTTGGGTTGTCGTAACGATGTTTTACGTAACATTCGTTTTGGCCCAAATAAATATGTTTAAATAAATGATTTCCTTAAAGAATGAAATATATACTAAATTCGATTTAAGTATATTGAATATTTTCTAAGTGTTGAAAATAAAAAGATTTGAGAATTACTTATTTTTAATAAGTATGGAAATGTTTTCCAATATGAAGTGAATAATTAGAATTTATCTTTTTGGAGGATAAATTGAAATGAATTATTGAAATCGTATATGCACGAATATTTTGAAATATAAATTCATTATGGAATTTATATGTGAAAAGTGAAATTGGTTAAAAATAAATATTGATTTATTTTTGAAGTGTTGAAACTATATATCTAGTAAAGATATTTTGGAAAATAAATAATTTGGAAAATTATTTGGAATCTGGTGATGTGTGCATATCCATTGATAGTTCAATAACCGACTATCAATATTTCCCTTTGAATGGGTAATTGATGTGATTTGTTTGAATGTGAATGCTACACTTATTTTTGAATAAGCACTCACTATTCGGGTTAACCGGGAAAGGACCATGGGGTCGTATAACCCACTCCGAATATGTGATACGTCGTTGTGAATCGCATTTGAAGATCGGTGTTGAAGACCGAGTATTTGCGAAAGCGATAGGATGACCTATCGATTGTCTCTGCACTGGGTAGCTCCTGGTATTGAGATCTCCTAAGTGATGGGAAATTCGATCGGGATTGTGAATACCCGTATTGCAAGGGCTTCGTAAGAAGTGCCTTCGGTTTTGTTCGAGCCTGGAACAAACTTGTATGGATTGTATGCCTGACATTACAATTTGAGATATAAAGCCGATTTCTTTCAAATATATTTCTGTTGGTGGCGGAGAATTTATTCTTTGCTTAACACCCTTCTTTGAGACGTACGAGCTCAAAGGTTATATAGTTGAAGTTATCAGCGATATATTCCCAATTTGGTAATGTGACATACTGAGTGATGCTGAAATGATCATTGTGTTGATTATTGTGATAGGATCATTTATTTGATCGTCTATCTTAGTGATCATTGTGTTGATCATTTGTTGACCCAAAGCATGGCTTTTGTATAAAGTATGTTTTTGTGGACGTGACTTCGTCGAGCCTCACATCCCGGAAATGGTCAAAACAGGAAAGATGCAGCAAGGTTATTAGGGGTTGTTGTAGCTCCCCTTAGGGTATGTGCATTTCCTTCTGGAAAAGGGTGGTATCATGGTATGGAGCCCAGATACTTACTCATGTTGAAAACACTCTATTTATTATGGTGTGATGTTGGATATCGAGCGCTCGGTTGATAAAGGTCCCAAAGGACCGGGGGATGGCATACTCGTGTCAGTTGTTATCCAGTTAGGGGTAACCCGGCCTTGTGTTGGTAGAGATCCGGTTTGGTTCTCGGGGATGTCCATCCAGAGGCATTCTCATGTGGCAATGGGAAGTTCCTTGGCCTGACCATTTGTTGGAAATCCAAAGAAACAATACGAAACTTGTACGGTTTTAGTTGTAGAACCTGCCATTTAATATGGTAGCTATTAGTAGGCATAATATAATGGTACCTATGCTGGCTAAGATTTATATTCTACTTTCGAAAGAATTTGTTCTACACTATGCACTAATAATAATATCAAATGTTACTTTTAATGCGTATCAAGCATCTTTGACTATCATAAGGAGAAATCTCCTCCGATTCCGCGTTTGCATTGTGTGTGTGTGTGCGGGAGGCCTTATGGTAGTCTCATTTTTAAAAGCATTGCGAATTGAATTTAAAAATATTCCTCTATTTGATTTTTAAAGATAAATAAACTGTTTTGAGTTCTCACACCAGTCACATGACTGACTTGGAGTTTATTGTTTTCCTTCCTAAACTCTGGGTGCCCACCAATTTCCACACGGGTAGTTAAGAGTTAGGTTTATCAGGATATTCTGGATATTCTGGAGTTGCTGGAGGCAAGCTGGATGGCATGGCGTATTATTTAAATAGTATTTCTTTTTCCGCTGCACTGTTTATTGTTTGTATGATGTTGTACACTCTGATGATATGATGTGATGTAATGAAATGAAATGTAATAACTGAAATAGTTCTTTGTTTAAAGATTATTCATTTATTATTATATGTTGTTCCGCTGCGAATTGTGAGATTCTGTTGTTGTTCTGTTGTTTTCTTTTGTCCGTTCTATTTTTAAAAATTCTTCTATCTTCTGTTTTTCTAATTCTCTGTTTTCTAAAAAAATTATCTATCTTCTTTTCCCTCTATTTTTCTTTTTCTTTCTTCTTTTTCTCTCTTCTTTCTTTTCTCTTTTTTTCTTAAATTCTTTTTCTTAAAACCCCTAAGGGTTCGTATTTTCGTTCATCTTGAATTAAACAAAGGAGATTAGTGTCTATTCAAGGAGTACGGACTTACGGGTCTTTACAGTACCACCACTGGTGTATCACTATGTTACATACTATGATGTATGTCTATATATGTATATATATGTGTGGCTGCTGTTCTATGATCTGTTGTATTTGTTATTGTTATATTTTGTTATAATAGATCCATTAGCCACCATAGATTTGGGTTAAACATTTATTGCGTATGTCGATCCACTTGAGAAAGCTAAAAGAAAAAAATTAGAGCACCCAATCGACATATTCAATACTTGTTTAAGATAAATCTCATGGATGGTCGCTCCTAACCAGCCCAATTCTCTGCATTAAGAGCAGCATTACTATGTAATGCTCTTTGTTAATGTGGGTCTCAGGGTGGGGCGTCACAGCTTGGTATCAGAGTAGAGTTCAGAACAAAATATGATAAACACATAACGTATGTTACAGTAAATCGGAGTATAGTATAAGTGTTACATATTCCCTAATCATAGTGTCCTTAATCTTTCCATGTCTTTAGGGGTAGATATAGGTTGGAATACATCTAGGAATGCATTTTAATTCCTTAGTATTCCATAATTAAATTAAGGATATCTTACCATATGAAAATCCTTATCTTATCTTATACTTTCAACATATGGCTGGAAGAAGTAGAGGTCGCCGTTCTGATGCTGGGCTGTCTAGTGGCTCACATCCAAACGGTGTTAATATGCCTGCTGATCAGTTCATGGAGTTATTCAAGAGCACTCAGCCTCTAGCTCCCATTCCTTCGTCCCCTTCGCGCAAGTCTGATGTTGTGCGTATGTGCAGTGATTTCTCTCATCTTGGAGGCAAGCATTTCGAAGGCCCAGTGTATATTCTTGAGGTCCAGGCATGGCTACGTACATGTGAGCATATCTTTACTAACATGGATCTTTCCAACCATCACCAAGTTCTTGTAGCATCGAGGATGTTGCAAGAGCATGCATTTGATTGGTATTAGCTTCTTATTACTGAGCTTTATAAGTCTACTGTTACTTAGATCCATTTTAGGGAGTGATTCGAACTTAAGTTTATTCCCTAGTCCGAGAAAGCCCTCTTAGCCTGTCGCTTCCTTGAGTTGAAGTAAGGAAAGTCTTCAGTTTCCTAGTATGTATCTTCACTCGTGGCCTTGTACAAGTATGGTCTCGAGTATATTAGCAGTTCTTATAAGAAGAATCTCAAGTTTGTTTCTGGCCTTAAGAAATATTTGAAGAAATCTTTAATGCTCCAGCTTAAGATTTCATTTGAGGAGTTGGTTGACTCAGCATTTCATCTTGAAGCAGTCAAGCAGGAGAGAGATAGTAATGATGAGACAGGTTCGTAAGAACCCCAACAAGAAGATGTTTCCTTTT
This sequence comes from Allium cepa, assembly GCA_030765085.1. Lineage (NCBI taxonomy): Eukaryota > Viridiplantae > Streptophyta > Magnoliopsida > Asparagales > Amaryllidaceae > Allium > Allium cepa. The sequence continues at coordinate 990,233,143 of CM060945.1, read as the reverse complement.
TAGAAGTCCAAGTATTTTCCTCATAACAAGAGGAAGAAGTCTGTTTGTTCTAGCTCTCAGCCCAATAGAGCACCTCCGACTTAGAAGGGGTGTTTCATTTGTGGCACCTTTGATCATTTGATTCGAGATTGTTCCAAGCCTCATGTGTGACATTATTGCAAGGAAGAGGGACATCGGGTTTCATCTTGTCCCATTGCTCCTACTAGTGTCAAGTTGGGCAAGCTTAATATGGTGGATACTTCTGGTGGTTCTTCTTAGCCCAGAAGTACTTCTCTTTCTATTTTAAAAGGTTCTATATTATTTCATGACCATTCTATTCGAGCTCTCTTCGATACGGGTGCTTCACACTCATTCTTATTGGAGAAACTTGTTGATGCTATACCATTGGATGATTCTTGCCTTGTTACTTCTTTAAGGATTGCGAATCCTATTGGGAGATCTACAACACTCAGCATGCTTTATAGTGATGTTGAGATTATTCCTTTTGCTTTTTCATTCTTGATATGATTTTGGGGATGGATTGGCTTGCATGTTATCAAACCCAAATCCTATGTTTTGAAAGGATCTTATATCTTAGGCATCCTGATTCGGCTGTTTAGTTTTCTCTTGTTCTTCAGAATGTGATGATGATTATGAATCATCCTTATTTTCTTTTGAGTCTCAAGATGATGATGGTGTATCTCGAATTCCAGTCGTTTGTGATTTTGTAGATGTATTTGACCCTATTTTTGGTTTTCCATCCAAGCAAGAAATTGAGTTCCGTATTGACCTCATTCCTGGTGCTCAGCTTGTTAATCATCCTCCCATGAGGATGTCCACTAAGGAAAATGAGGAACTCAAAAGGCAATTGTTAGAGCTTGAAGCCAAGCAATTCATTCAGTCTAGTTCTTCACCGTGGGGCGCCGCAGTTGTCTTTATTAAGAAATCTGATGTTGCTCTTAGGCTTTGCATCGATTATTGCAAGCTTAACGAGTTAACCATTAAGAACAAATATCCATTGCCTAGGATTGATGACATGTTTGATCAGTTAAGCAGTGCTACGGTCTTTTTTCAGCTCGACCTTGCCACCAATTTTCACCAGCTACGAGTTACGAAGGAAAGCATTCCTCTTACCACATTCCGCACTCGTTATGGTTCTTATGAGTGGCTCGTTATGCCAATCAGTTTGATGAACTCCTCAGCTTATTTCATCAATCTTATGAATCGAGTATTCCAGGAATATGTCGATAGTTCGTCCTTGTATTCACTGATGACATCCTTGTCTATTATAAGCCCGAAGCTGACCATGCTCATCATTTGAGGATTGTTTTGAATACTCTTTGTCGGCATCAACTTAATACCAAATTCTTCAAGTGCCACTTTTAGGAGAATAAGGTGAAGTTCCTTGTCCATATTTTATCTTTTGATGGCATTATTGTCAATCCATCGAAGTTAGAAGCCATTCTAAATTGGAAAAGGCCAGAGAACGTTTTGGAGATTCGTAGTTTCCTTGGATTGGCGGGTTATTACCATCGATTCGTTAAGATGTTTTCCTGCATTGTTCCTCCTCTCACTAGCCTTACTAGAAAAGGTGTTCGAATTATTTAATATGATAAGTGTGAAGCTTCTTTTCATAAATTGAAAGAACCTCACTAATGCTCCTATCCTTGTGGTTTCCGAAGGGAATCAAGATTTTGTTATTTACATCGATGCTAGTCGATATGGTCTCGGTGCCGTGCTTATGCAGAGAGATTGAGTAGTTGCCTATGCTTCTAGGCAGTTACATCCGAATGAGGTTTACTATGCCACCCAGGACTTGGAATTGGCCGCCATAGTCTTTGCCTTGAAGATTTGGCGCCATTATCTTTTGGGCGAGCACTTCATTCTTTTTATCGATCATAAATCATTGAAGTATCTATTCACCCAGAAGAGCTTAATATGCGGCAATAGCGTTGGCTCGAGTTCCTACCTCGTATGGTTTTGATATCTAGTACACTCCTAGAAAGAGGAACCGAGTTGCATATGTGCTAAGTCGCAAGCACTCGGCTGTTATTTCTATGATGTTAGCCAAGTGGAATGTGTTGGTGACCTTATCTCTTTGTGATATTCATGTTCATGCTCCAGCTTTAGATTCTGCTATCTTGTTATTTAGTATGGAAGCTCGTCCTAGATTATTGGATTGTATGGCCGATGCTAAACGGTAAGATCCAGATATTGTACGCCTTATTCGGCTTTTTAAGCCTGAATCTCATGATGAAGAGTTGAGGGATTTCATCACTGATATTCATGGTTGTCTTCGTAAGAAGAAGATTGGTTGTGCTTTGTGTTTCTGATCTTAGGCGGGACATTCTTGACGACTGTCGCCGTTCTAAGTATACTGTTGATCTCGGCGGTAGCAAGATGTATGCCAATAATAGACGCTTGTATTATTGGAAAGGCATGAAGCGTGATGCTGCAAGTCATGTGAGGAATTGCATAACTTGTCAACTCATTAAACCTGAACATCAGTGTCCCAGTATTCTTCTTAGCCTCTTGAGGTCCCATTGTGGAAATGGGATTAAATCTCTATGGACTGTATTGATGGCCTACCTCATTCGAGATCGGGCCATAACAGTGTTTGAGTTATTATGGATCGCTTAACTAGATCTGCTCATTTAATTCCTATTAAATCTAATAGGGCAGCTTCTCATCTTTTTAAGCTATATATAAGGAGATCATGAGACTTCACGATGTTCCTAGTTCGATCATTTGTGGTAGAGATCCAATTTTCACTAGTAATTTCTTGTAGAGTCTTCAGAAAGCTTTAGGTACAAAGTTTAACTTCAGCCAAGCTTATCATCCGAAGTCATGGATAGACTTAACAGGTGAATAGTATTCTTAAGGTTCTAATTCGTGCATGCATTCTTGAGTTTAGTGGTAGTTGGAAAGACCACCTACCACTTGTTGAGTAATCTTATAACAATAATTTTCAGTCCAATATCGGTATGGCTCCTTTCGAAGCACTATATGGAAGGCCATGTCGATCACCTTCTTGTTGGTTGGAATCCAAGGAGAAGTTGATTTTAGGCCCTAATTCTATTCATGAAGCTTCAGAGAAGATCGATCCTATTCGTTAGAGAATGAAAGAGGCACAGAATTGTTAGAAATCCTACGCAAACAACCGTAGGAAGCCTCTCGAGTTCTCCATTGGTGATCTTGTTTATACTCATGTATCTCCCTCGAAGGAGGTAATGCATTTTACGAGGACTGGGAAATTGGATCCACAATTCATAGGACCATTTCCTATTACTAGGCATATTGGCCCAGTAGTTTATAGATTATGACTTACATCCCAGTTTTCTGTATAGGATCGATTTCACCCTAGAGGGGGGTGAATAGGGTGACAGTATTAATTATAAAAATTTATTGCGAAAGCTTTTAAAATAATTTCAACACAGATCACAGAATAGTGTAGCAGCACAGATAATAACAGAATATTAAAATACAGGAATAGAACGACATAGAATTTACCCAGCTTCGGCAAAACCTGCCTACGTGCTGCTCCCAAGGTTTCTACGAGAAATTAAGTAGTCACACGCTTACACACATAAATTCGCGACACCCTCTACTGACTAACCTAACTCTACGCTCAAAACCCTGCCACAACTCAACCACTGAGTTGCGAATTCTCAAACTACGCCATGTATTTACTGCCCTAGTCACACGACTAGAAATTACAACGGTTTAAAAACAAAAGTACAAATTAAAAGCACTTTAAATTGAAAACAACCCTAATTCAAAAATAAAAAACCCTTTATAAAGAAAAACCCAAATAAAACAAAGCCGGCCCCCCCTTTTTACTTTGGCCCGTTCCACTTTTATTTGCTTCGTTCCTTTTTGTGAAAATGGCGGCTGTTCCTCTTTGCAAATTTAGGGCTTTCGAATTACAATTGAAGCCGCGCCTTCGTTGATTGATCGATAGGATTTTGCATGATAATTTGTTCTCATTCGAGTTCCACTCGGCTGCTTCGATGTTGATCAAGTTCGATTGGTGACTGGTATGTGATTTTTGCTTTTTTGCTTCGTCTGATTTGCTTTGTTTTTAACTCGATCGATGAATTTTGAATGCCGATGATGTTATCCATTTATAGGAGTCGAATACCTAAATTTTCATCATATATTTTTTATTTGAATTCGTCAAAACTTTTGCTCTGCCGCTTGATGATGCTTGAACGTTTGAGATGATTTATGGCTTCTTCAATTTGAATATATTTCCCTTACTTCACTGTCACGGTTTCAGGTTGAAACCGTTCGATCCTTCCTTGATCGTTACGGCAGCTACTTTCCTATTTTATTTGAATTTGATTTTTGAATTTTTCCATTTTTACACATACTTAATTTCCGACTTGGTCAACTTCAATATTGATTTGTGAATTCAACTTCATTTTTCTGATGACTTCGGTCTTGACATTGTGTATGCGAATCCACGACTTCGGCCATTTTGATTTTTTAAAATAAAACTTGGTGATAATGTCGAACTGCACCATCTGTTCCATTATGATGGATTCTGTTTCTTTGTTTATTTTCAGCTTCATAATATTTTTGGCATGTCTGCATCGATATATGCATTCATCATTGCACTTGCACCGGTTGCGGCTCTTTACTGCTTGAAATATGACTTTGTAAGTTGTCATACATATGAATTAGTTATTATGTTGCATGATTACTAGTCTTCAATACACATGTATATATGATGTTCATCTGTCGACAATTTCGATTCACTGGTCTTGTACTTTGGTTCCTGTGTATCACTTTGTTTGTTGCATTTATGCAGCTGTCTTCACTGTAATATGTATGCACTTTCATTACTGCTGTATTTGGTTTGGTATTGTCTCGAACTTGACACTTTTTGAAGTCTACATCTGTTAGTGGTTTTCTGTCTTGTTCAAAAATGATACTTTCATTTATGTCTTCATGTATGCTTGTTGGTCTAGTTCATCTTGTAGTCTTCACTTTAACTTTGAACTGTTTGTATTAATTATGTTGCTGTTCCTTTAGTGTGCTATGCTTATGTATGACAGTTGAGGTAGTGCCATTGTCATTTGCGTCGGCATTGTACTTGAGTGCATTATCTTCGTGTATGCATTTTCTGGCATCATTGGTGTGTACTAAGCTGAGTTTGTATTGATTTCTTTCATATTGTTGTTGAGCTACTTGTGTTCAAACGTATGCTGTGCATTTGTACTTGACTAGCTGTCTTGGAGTTTCAGACCATATATGTGTGTTCATGAACATGTGCATCGATGTACATGCATTTGCCACTGTTTGTTTGATAGTGTACCGACTGAAGCTCGAGTTGCATTTATTAGCTTGACCCTTGTTTGGCTTTTGGTGGCATTTGTTTGTTGTTATGTTGGTGGCATTGTGCCTTAGCCTTGCTTGTGCATTGCCCCATACATCTGTTGCATCCGCATTGTCACTGTTTGATATAGTTTGCATTTCAGTTGTACTTGATGTCTTCATTTGGTTGTTGCAGTCATTTGTCCTATCCACTTCCCTTTTTCATACTGATCGAGCACTTTCACTTGAGACTGTATTGTCACGTTGCATTGAGTTGAGTCATGATAGCAGTGACTTGACCTTTGCATTTTGTTTGTTTTTCGAATTATACCTGAGTTGAATCCATCTTGTAGCTCGTATTTGACCTTGTGCTGAAAATTATGACATTGTTTTATTGCACTTGAGTTGAATCCGATAATTTGGGTTTGACCTATGCTCACCTGTCCCTGTAAATTTATTAAGTGTATATATCAGTGTGCACGGCCTTGTGGCATATACAATGATACACTGTGTATGTCACACGCTATTCGTGTGTGATGAATTCAAAGTTAAATGATGACGAACAACCCAAATAACCGAGGCAAATATTATTTTCAAAATTCACATTTTATTTTATACTGCAAAAATATTTCCTTTTCAATTTTACTGCGTCAATATTTATTTTTGCAGATTGCTCAGATGCTGGATTCAATCTGGAATAAAGGTAAAGATAAATTACAAGTTGAGTGTATGAGTGATTGTAGTGAGGTTAGATGTAAAAGTGAAATTGTGATGTCATTGAATTTGTATTGTAATCAAAGTTGTATATGTATAGTGAGAGCTTGAATTTGTACTGTTCAAAATTGTAACAAATATTTGTTTGAATAAAAATTCTGTTTGAATTCAAATTCTGTATTATTTATTTTTATTCAGCAAATATTTATTTAATCTATGAAAAGTAAAATAGTACATTAACAAATACATTTACATGAATATATATATATATATATATATATGTTTATTATGATCAAACAAAAATCATATAATCGCTAACAAATACATTTACACGAATATATATATATATATATATATATATATGTGTGTGTGTGTGTGTTTATTATCATCAAACAAAAATCATATAATCGCATATTCAACAATCTCCCCCTTTTGATGATAACAAACATATATTTAAGATTTTGAATATGTTAAATGTATTTGATCATAGATATACTCTAATTGCTCCCCCTATTTATATACTTCCTCTCTACACAACGCTCCCCCTACATATAGGCATACAAATAAAAATATGCAAATGAGCCTAGATGCAAATGAAAAATATTTGACCTTTGCTTGATTTTATTTGACAAAATCTTTACTTTTCTCTCCCCCTTTTGTTATCAGCAAAAGAGTAATAGTGCTAGAGAAAATAGAGATAAAGTGATCGATATTAATTCCACATTAAAAACTCAATTGAATATAAGTATTAAATTTCAATAAAAAATCAAACAAAAATCATAACTACCCTTGTTAGGCGCATATTCCACTTTTAGAAATAATGGAAATGATGTTCTCATATAAAACCATACAATTGTATCTATTTGTGGTACATTTATATCAGGAATTTGAATATCTACTAATCATGCATAACCGTTAGGACTTTTAAATGAGATTAGTAGTATTCCAATTTAATTTTAAAAATTAATTCAAATATCTTCTAACCACGCATGACCGTGAGGACTTTTAAATGGGATTAGAATCAACTTGTTTATTTAATAAATCAATTTTGATATACATTCCATACATGCATAACCGTGAGGAGTTTTAAATGAGCATGGAAGCTTATATCAAATTCCAAGTAATTCACCCACGCATAACCTTGAGGACTTTTAAATGAGAGTGAATACTTTGGATTTTATTTTATTTTATAAAATAAAAAGCGAATGATTCCTGTTTAAAGTACCACATATCGACAAACTATATTGAATTTTGATGACCGATGGTCGATAGAAATAGAAATGGTCATGGAATCTTTACCCAACAAAAAGTTTTTATAACTCTTGTTTGAATTCCTAAAGAAATTTTCCAAATATACTGTCTTGAGTAATGTATGATAAATATCAACACTCATCACTTTTTCAATCACTATTCATCTTCTCGATAATTATTAGGGAGCCAGATTAGTCAAAGTAGTCATTTTAAAATCAAATTCAAAAATTATGAAATCAATTTTTCAAAATGACTAATCTGAAAATAGGGTCAAAAATGATTTTTTCGAGGGGGTTATATGAGAAAAATTTATGCTATTTGAAAATTATTTGAAATGAAAAATATGCAGATATTTTCTTTGAAAAAAAAACGATGCAGTTACTAAATGTCTCAACAAAAATCACGTTCAACTAGTAATTTTTCTATCAACTAGATTACAAGTGTAATCTGCATCTGAATTTCTCTTTCACTCAAAATTATCATTAATTGAATTTGATAGACCAGACCATGAAGTATGCAACAAAATATCTCAAAATCAATTTTAACAGCTTTTTAAATGACATTCTCTTGAATTTGAAATGAAGCCGTGTAAAAAATTAAAAACCGTGTAGAGTTAGCCATATTATAACCAAATGTATCATCATCCAACAAAATACACTATTATTAATCCAAACTAAGATATATGAAGTAATTCAAATGCTCTAGAGATTTTTATAGTGTTTTGGCATAAGAATATAATTGGCCAACAATTTTAAACAAGTCAGAATCAAAATCATCATCTTTTCATCATCTCAATATTGGCTGATTTTACTTAGATTACTGTGTAGAATATCACATATAATATGTCGTTCAAATAGATATACCATTACCTATTTTACCTTTACAATATTTTTCGTTGTTGTCCAATGTGATTCTGTCACCTTTATACTAGGCTAAGGAACTTTGCTTTGTTGCCCATTGTGTTTCTGGAGCAGCCAGAATCCAGATAAAACTGTTGTTGTTCCTTAGCCTGCCACCACACCTACATGGAAAAAAAATTTGTGACCTATTTGTTTTTATAGGTCCATGGTTGTTAGTGGCAGAAGATTTAGAAAAATAATTTTGTGGAGACCCAAAACTGTTTATATATGTTCCTTTTGGCACCCAAATTTGTTTAATTTTGAGAGACTTTATATTTGTCCCTTTTGGGACCCAAATTGGTATAGTTTTCACATGTTTGGGTCTATAGCAACAATTATTGTGATTGTGTCCATATTTTCTACGAATTGTGCACATAGAATTTTCTTGATTAATACCGCTTTCAACATTTTCAGATTGATTATATCCAAGTCCATGTCAAACCATATTAACAGTTTGCTTTCCTAATAGCATATTCAATGATTTTTTACTTTTTGAAAATTTGACTAAAGTCGTTGACAGTTGTTGGACTTGTGTTTTGAGAGATTCATTTTCGTTTAACAATTGTGTGCACTTTTTAATAGAATTCTCTCTCCTAGTATTTTCATTCTCTTTCAAAATCAGAATTTCATTTTCAAGTCATTTTATATTAATTTCTAATTTTTTAATTTCTTCTTCGAATGTTGGACACTTATCACACTTAAGGATCCTACTTTGATAGGTTTTAACTAATTGGTTAAGTTGTTTATTTAAATCTAACAAAGTATCTTTTTGTGATTCAAGTTTGGCATACTTCTCCCTAAGTCGTTCAAAATAGCCATTCACTTCGTGGAAATATATAAGTAATTCTGAATGAGAAAGTTTTGATACCTCACTTGGCTCGTCATCATCACTGTCAGTTATTTCACCACGAAGACACATGTCTGCTTTCTCATTCTCACTGTTAGTACTTTGATTATCTTCATCACTTGTATTCCACGTGGCTGCAAAACTTCTCCTTTTTGATTTCTTTTCAGAGTCGCGTCGATTTTGAGGACAATTGGGCTTGATGTGTCCGGGTTGGTTGCACTTATGACAGATGATCTTCGGTTCTTCTGGATTGTCTAATATTTTATTTATTCTGCTTTTCAATTTTCGATTTAGAGCTGGATTTCCGTATTTGTAATTCCACCTTTTGACTTTCTTTATTATCAGCTCCAATTATGCTGCTCCATCATCATCATCACCATCACTTTTTGTTGTTCCTTTAAGAGCTATTGATTTCTTTCGAGTATCGCCTCCTTCACGCTCTTCTTTGAATTTCATTTATAGCTCATAAGCGGTGAGATTTCCGATGAGTTCTTCGACTTTCATTTGTTTAAAATCTTTAGATTCTTGAATGGCAGTCACTTTGGCTTCAAAACTTCGTGGAAGGACTCTGAGGATTTTTCGGACTATCTCCAACTCTGTGTATGATTTTCCAAGAGCTTTTGATTTGTATACGATATTGGAAAGTCGTCCATGCATCTCTTTGACACTTTCTTCCTTTGCCATTTTGAAATTCTCGTATTCGCTGCTTAGCATGGCAAGGCGAGATTCTTTGACTTGAGATGTTCCTTCGTGAGCCACTTCTAGTGTGTGCCATATTTCCTGCGCAGTTAGACAATGTGAGACACGATTAAATTCAAATTGATCCAATGAACATACAATAGAATTCATATCTCTAGCATTAGCATTTTGTAATTTATTTTCTAGCTCTGCCCATTGATCCATTGGTTTATCTACTTCCTGATTATCTGCATTTATAGTTGGTGCTCTATAACCTGTCTCAACAATGTTCCAAGCATCAATGTTTTTCAGAAAAAAATTTCATTCTATTTTTCCAGTATGCGTATTCACCATTGAACTTTGGTTGTCTAACTATGGACTGACCTTCATCAAAAGCATTATTAAAAGCCATTTTAAAAATTCAACTTTTTAAAGCAAAAATTGATTTTTGACAAAATCAAAATTTTAAAACCAAAAACCGACTTCTATTCCTAGCTCTGATACCACTTGTAGGATCGATTTCACCCTAGAGGGGGGGGGGGTGAATAGGGTGACAGTATTAATTATGAAAATTTATTGCGGAATCTTTTAAAATAATTTCAACACAGATCACAGAATAGTAGCAACACAGATAATAGCAGAATAATAAAATGCAGAAATAGAACGACACAAAATTTACCCATCTTCGGCAAAACCCTGCCTACGTGCTACTCCCAAGGTTTCTACTAGAAATTAAGTAGTCACACGCTTACACACGTAAACTCGCGACACCCGCTACTGACTAACCTAACTCTACGCTCAAAACCCTGCCACAACTCTGCCACTGAGTTGCGAATTCTCAAACTACGCCATGTAGTTTGTACCCTAGTCACACGACTGAAATTACAACGGTTTAAAAACAAAAGTACAAATTAAAAGCACTTTAAATTAAAAACAACCCTAATTCAAAAATAAAAAACCCTTTATAAAGAAAAACCCTAATAAAACAAAGCCAACCCCCCTTTTTAATTTGGACCGTTCCATTTTTATTTGCTCCGTTCCTTTTTGTGAAAATGGCGGCCGTTCCTCTTTGCAAATTTAGGGCTTCCAAATTACAATTGAAGCTGCGCCTTTGTCGATTGATCGATAAGGATTTTGCGTGATAATTTGTTCTCGTTCGAGTTCCACGCGGCTGCTTCGATGTTGATCGAGTTCGATTGATGACTGGTATGTGATTTTTGCTTTTTGCTTCGTCTGATTTGCTTTGTTTTTAACTCGATCGATGAACTTTGAATGCCGATGACGTTATCCTTTTATAGGAGTCGAATACCTAAATTTTCGTCCTATATTTTTTATTTGAATTCGTCAAAACTTTTGCTCTGCCGCTTAATGATGCTTGAACGTTTGAGATGATTTATGACTTCTTCAATTCAAATTTATTTCACTTGCTTCACTGTCACGGTTTTCGCTTGAAACCGTTCGATCCTTCCTTGATCGTTACGGCAGCTACTTTCCTATTTCATTTGAATTTGATTTTTGACTTTTTCCATTTTTACACATACTTAATTTATGACTTGGTCAACTTCGATGTTGATTTGTGAATTCAACTTCTTTTTTCTGATGACTTCGGTCTTGACATTGTGTATGCGAATCCATGACTTCGGCCATCTTGATTTCTTAAAATTAAACCTGGTGATAATGTCGAACTGCACCATCTGTTCCATTATGATGGATTCTGTTTCTTTGTTCATTTTCAGCTTCATAATATTTTTGGCATGTCTGCATCGATATATGCATTCATCTTTGCACTTGCACTGGTTGCGGCTCTTTACTGCTTGAAATATGACTTTGTAATGTTGTCATATATATGAATTAGTTTCTATGTTGCATGATTACTGGTCTTCAATACACATGTACATATGATGTTCATCAGTCGACCATTTCGATTCACTGGTCTTGGACTTTGGTTCCCGTGCATCACTTTGTTTGGTTCATTTATGCAGCTGTCTTCACTGTAATATGTCTGCACTTTCATTACTGCTTATCTGGTTTGGTATTGTCTCGAACTTGACACTTTTTGAAGTCTGTATCTGCTAGTGGTTCTCTGTCTTGTTCAAAAATGATACTTTCATTTATGTCTTCATGTATGCTTGTTGGTCTGGTTCATCTTGTAGTCTTCACTTTAACTTTGAACTATTTGCATTAATTTTGGTTGCTGTTCCTTTGGTGTGCTATGCTTATGTATGACAGTTAAGGCAGTGCCATTGTCATTTGTGTCTGCATTGTACTTGAGTGCGTTATCTTCGTGTATGCATTCTCTTGCATTATTTGTGTGTACTAAACTGAGTTTGTACTGATTTCTTTCATATTGTTGTTGAGCTACTTGTGTTCAAACGTATGTTGTGCATTTGTACTTGACTAGCTGTCTTGAAGTTTCAGACCATATATGTGTGTTCATGAATGTGTGCATCGATGTACATGCATTTTCCACTGTTTATTTGATAGTGTACTGACTGAAGCTCGAGTTGCATTTATTAGCTTGACCCTTGTTTGGGTTTTGGTGGCATTTGTTTTCTGTTATGTTGGTGGCATTGTGCCTTAGCCTTGCTTATGCATTGCCCCATACATCTGTTGCATCCACATTGTCACTGTTTGATATAGTTTGCATTTCAGTTGTACTTGCTGTCTTCATTTGGTTGTTACAGTCACTTGTCTTGTCCACTGCCCTTTTTCATATTGATCGAGCACTTTCACTTGAGACTGTATTGTCACGTTGCATTGAGTTGAGTCAAGATAGCAGTGACTTGACCTCTGCATTTTGTTTGTTTTTCGAATTACACCTGAGTTGAATCCAGCTTGTAGCTCAGATTTGACCTTGTGCTGAAAATTGTGACATTATTTTATTGCACTTGAGTTGAATCCGATAATTTGGGTTTGATCTGTGCTTACCTGTCCCTGTAAATTTATCAAGTGTATTATCGGTGTGCACGGCCTTGTGGCATATACTGCGATACACTGTATATGTCACAAGTTGTTCGTGTATGATGAATTCAAAGTTAAATGATGACGAACAACCCAAATAATTGAGGCAAATATTATTTTCAAAATTCACATTTTATTTTATACTGCAAAAATATTTCCTTTTCAATTTTACAGCGTCAATATTTATTTTTGCAGATTGCTCAGATGCTGGATTCAATCTGGAATGAAGTTGAAGATAAATTACAAGTTGAGTGTATGAGTGATATGTAGTGAGGTCAGACGTAAAAGTGAAATTGTGATGTAATTGAATTTGTATTGTAATCAAAGTTGTATATGTATAGTGAGAGCGTGAATTTGTACTATTCAAAATTGTAATAAATATTTGTTTGAATAAAAATTCTGTTTGAATTCAAATTCTGTATTATTTATTTTTATTCAGCAAATATTTATTTAATCTATGAAAAATAAAATAGTACATTAACAAATACATTTACATGAATATATATGTTTATTATCATCAAACAAAAATCATTTAATTGCTAACAAATACATTTACATGAATATATATATATATATATATGTTTATTATCATAAAACAAAAATCATATAATCGAATATTTAACATTCTGGTATTCATGATGTGTTTCACGTCTCTCAGCTTTGCAAGTGCCTTCGTGATTCAAATCCTATTATTGACCCTCCAATTTTGCAAGAGCTTGAGATCTCACCTGATTTATCTATTGTGCATCATTCTATCTGTGTTCATGCTTCAAAGGTTAAATGCCTTCGAAATAAGGATGTACTACTTGTGAAGATTCAATGGTCCGTTAATCTTAATGACTGTACTTAGGAAACTAGAGAATTTACTGAGCAATCCTATCCTAATTTTCTATCTTCTCGTGTTTAGGGTGAGAACTCTAACCCAAGCTTGTCTATTTTCCTTTGCTGAATAAAATAGATAGTGTTGAATACAGCTCTTCTATAGGAATTGTGAGGACACAATTTTTGTAAGGGGGGATTATAATTTGTTAATTAAGAGAATAAATAAAATTTGGAGAGAATAATTGGTTTAATCATTCAAAATGGTTAAATAATGAGATATGTGTTAGACTGATTTGAAAAAAAAATATAACACCTCAATTCAATATTAGTAGGTTATATAAATTTAAATATGAAGAAAATAAAGTTTTGGAACTTTATAATGGGCAACTGGTGACAAAAACATGTTCTAAGTATTTATATATGTTAGAAATGCAACTATTGGATAATTGATTGATATTGGCAAATTTGGTTGTTTTGGAAATTAATTAAGTTGCAAATGAGAATATAAAATGTGTAATATTGACTAAAATCAATATTAGTGTGTAAAAATATTTTTAATAAGATTTTTACATATATTATGTTTAAAATAATATGTTAGTGCAAATTTGGTTGTTAAAAATGTAGGTTTAAAACAATTAAGTAAAAAATTACCTATTTTAGTTGAATATGTAAAATTTAAAATATTTTTGTTAAAATTAATGTTTAAAATTAGTTTAAATAATTTTATATATGTTGTATTAATTTTATAAAGGGAAACATGTTAAAGTAGGAAGAATTGATGTTAATGGTTTAATTAAGTAATAATTAAGTGTTAAATGTTGTTAATTAAAACATAATAACCTAAATTAATTAACCATAGCCTATTGGGTCCTAACCTTGCTAACCCAAACCCAATAACTCATTAGACCTTTCTGGTTGCAAGAGGAGAGTATGTACCATACTCCTTCATCTTCTTCCTGGAAAACAAAGAAAAGGGCTACCTTCTCCTAAAAATTCAAATCTAGCTCCAAATTAAACAAAACTAAAGTGAAAATTTGTGAATTCAAAAGGGTTAACAGATAATCCATTTAAACCATAAGACTATTTAATCTATTCCTAGTTTGAGAAATTCTGTTTAACTGTTACTTTTATTTTATGTTTGCATCCCTTTTTTCTCCCTTCTACAGAAATTTAAGCTTCTCCAAAAGCCTAAATACCACTACATGCAATTCAATTCGCTAAAAATCTTAGCAAGGTGAGTAGTAACTCACATTTCTAGCAAAATAAACTGCCTGTAAGAAATTTGTTTAAGTTTCTGTTGTGTTTTTGATTTACAGTAAACTATAAATGTGAAATTTCTAGTTTACAGTAAAAATCTTATCTGGGTTCAAATTTGTGACCCTGTATCTCTTTGGTTTCATACCAAAATTGATTGAAAACTTTTTTGGATCATAGATCATGTTTAGTAGTAGTTGCATGTCAAATTTCATAATATAATTCAATCTGGAAGTGCCTGAAATCAGTGCTCGAAGTTGGAAACGAAATAGGAAAAAATACTAATAGTATTCGCGACCATCAGGTCGACCCAGGCTCTTTGGGGGTCGACCCTAGGGTTGAACAGAGCCATACGTGGGTCAACCCATGCTTACCAAGGGCAACCTAAGCAATATATGGGTCGACCCTTGTTTCTTTTATTTGTCCAGGTCGTTCTTTATTCTTCATGTGCACTATTTTGATTATTCTGCTTATTCCAATGATTGTTGTGACCAATTATTGTGATATTTTGAAGTGTTTTGAAGGGCTTAAACGTATCAATAGCTAATTCAACATTATTATTGATCCGTACTCCAGATTGACATGTTTTTGAGTAGTTTACATATGTTGATTTTATGGCGTTTTCTGTGATTTTGGTTATTTTCGTGCACGTGTTTTTAAAACCGATTTTGGAATGATTTTTATAATAAAATAGCTTTTGAAGTAAATATTTTACAACATTTGTAATTATTTTTAAAGATATTTAAAATCTATTCTCTATAATAAAGAGAATTTCAAAGCCATAATTTCCAAACGATTTCAAAAAAATTATTTTAAAACTAGTTTTCTCGAAGCAAAGTATTTTTTGTATAAAATACATATTTTTGCACTCTTGTAGAACGAGGAAATGATTTTAATGATTTAGTAAAACATGTGGTATGGGGCGCATGTGTTATTTTTTTGGTTAGTTCCAGATTCGTTCTATTGAAGCTATACACATTTCATGGACCTTCGGGTTGTTTGCAAGTACTGGACCTTCGGGTGATTTGGGCTTTTAAGCCGTTGGACCTTCGGGTTGATTGACCTTTGGGTTGTTTGACCTTCAGGTCGTTTATATTTTGTGCCATATTTGTGAAACAGTGCTTGGTGGGCTTCGGCCATTTTGTTGAGCACATGCATCTTTTATGATATTTCTTTATTTATTTGTGATTTCTAAATTTGTTTGCCATTTCATGATTATTGGGACTTTGAGCCATGTTAGGATTTATTATATGGTGATTACATTTTGGAGTTTTGAACTCTTAACCACATTCTACATATTATGATTGTCATCCTTTGGCTTTTTTGAGATTTGTGGTTTCCTACTTAGGAGTTATGGTGTTGATGGAAGCCATTATATTGGCTGTAGTGGATGCCGGTGATATGAGGTGATTATTTGTGTCTAATTGATGTTATTGTTGATCTTACCTCTTTCGAGAAATTTTCAAATGTTATTTCGGTGTTACTGTCTCACATGAGTAACTGATATATATATATATATATATATGGTGTTGCTTCTTCTCTTTCGAGAAGAAATATCCCTATACTTCATCTATCTAGTGCTAATTAGATTATTTAAGCTAGACTGTCCCGTGTATTTTATATACTTGGGTCAGACCGAGTTATTTTAGGTGTGACTGCTGTTCTATGATCTATTGTATTTGTTGTTGTTATATTATGTTCTGATAGATCCATTAGCCACTGTAGATTTGTGTTAAAAATTTATTGAGTATGTCGATCCACTTGAGAAAGCTAAAAGAAAAATTAGAGCACCTAATCGGCATATTCAATTCTTGTTTAAGACAAATCTTACGGATGGTCGCTCCTAACCAGCCTATTCTTTATATTAACAGACAGCATTACTCCATAATGCTCGATGTTAATGTGGGTCTCTGGGTGGGGCGTCACCATTTTGCATGCACTTGGATATTTTCTATAGAATTTATTTGAAAATCCATGAAAACAACCCATCTGTACATACAAGTTTGATGGGGCATTTGAAAGGTATTTCACCACATATCAAAATCTCGGCAACTTTACAAATGTTCAGCTATGGAACAGCTAGTGATCAGTTAGATGAATACTTCAGCATTGTACCATCAACAGCCAGATGTATACTTGATATATTTAACTCAATAACCAATCTTTTTCAAATTTACGAATGGGGCAATTATGTAATTTATTGCACATACCTAACTCAATAACCAATCCTTTTTGAAATCAAAGGTATTTTCTTTTTATTATATACTTGATATAATGTGGTTATGTAAATTAATTAACTTAATTTAAAGTATGTTAATTAGAAAATTCAAAAATGGTAGGTTTTGTTATAGTAGTTAAAAAGTGTTTAGTCGTGTGTAATTTATTACAACTGTGATATCCCGGAATTTTTGGCAATATCAATTTAATAACTGTATTTAAACTTAAATTGATTTGATAATTTTTGTAAATAAATTTGAATTGATTTAATAATCTTACTTTAATAAATAATTAATTAGTGAATTTATCTTTTATAAGCTTATAAATTATTTTCTATTTATAATGTATACATACATATATATATATATATATATATATGTATGTATGTATTTATATATATTTTAAATGGATGAGTTTGGTTTTAAATTTAATTAATATAGCATATTTTCTAATTCCAATATTTTGGTAATTGGGAAATTATGATTTATTCAATGTTAAGCTTTTCAAAGCTATTTAATAAAATAACTATATGGGTTTAAATACATAAAATAAATGTTTAATTGCTTAAAAAGGGCTTTAGCTTAGGTTTAAATAAATTTAATAATAAGATTTGTTTAACATTCTTTTTAAAATATGGATTAATAAATATGATTTGTAAATTAAATATGAAGTTTAAAATACAACTAATAAATGAGACATTTATTCATTTAAATAACAAGTAGTAATTTACAATATCTTTTATAAATTTTACTTAAATTATCTAAAATCTTATTTTCAAAAAATAAAGTAATGTATTGTTTTTATTTATAATTATACTTGGTTTTATTTCCTTAAAATTATTTATCTATATAAATAAGTATTAAAAACTAATTAATTAAGTTTAAACTTTCATTAACTTTTAATTATAAATACAAATTACCTAAAAGAACGTGTGTTGTTTTCCTAGGACCTAATTTAACATGTGTTAAGTGATTAAACAAGGAAGTTAACAAATGTTAACACTTAAGACAAGTGTCAAATTGTTTATTTTTATTTTTCTTTGATTTTTAATAAATCATAAATTTAGTTATATAAGCATACACACCTTCCTTTCCTTTCCTTTTTCTCATTTTCAATTCTCAAACAAAGAAATCTTTCAGCTGAAAAACATTCTACTTTTAAACAATCCTCAAATCAAATTAAATATGAGATACAAAAATCTATAATCATTCCTTGTAACATATTTCAAAATGCAATTTTCATTTCCTTTAAAAACCTGTTTTCTCATCAACCTGCAACCCAGTGCAAATCACTCTTCATAATCATACCCTGTAACTCATTTTCAACATGCAAATCAATCTGAAGCCTCTTCATCATTTTTATCCAACCTGAATTGTTCCCTGCATTCAATTCTTCCAAAATCTGGAAAATCAAGCTACCTGTATATTTCCAAAACAAAAGCCTGCATTTTCTTTTAAGACTGGAAGTTGCATGCAAGTTTGTAAATCAAGGGGCAAAGGCATTTTAAAGCAAGTTAAAAACATCAACTACTCAAGTTTTTAAAGCAAGTTTTCCAAAGATTCAAGGGTTTTTCAAAGTGGTGCTCTGCTCCTCAGGTTTTAACAGGTGAGTAACTCCACTTTAAAAATTTTAAGTAGGTAAAAGTTGATTTCATGCTTTTAATTAGAATTGATTATATATTATGAATTTGTTGTGTATATCTATATGTTGGAATGAGATGCCTGTCTGTCTATTTACAGTATAAGCTCAGGTTGATCAAAATTCTTTTCTTTTGATCAAGTTGCTATTATGATTTAGTATTTGAATGAAACCTGTTTATTTCATGATAAAGTAAAGTTTAAAACATTTTATATAGGTTAAATAATTTTTTGTATTGCTTGGAAATAAAATGCAGAGCAAAATTAGTATAAGTAAGAAATTCAAACTTCTATATTCATAAATTCAGGAATATTAGTTCTTGAACCAAATCATGAATTTTGGGTGATCGGAGATGTTTGGGTGAGGCGTTGACAGGTTTGGATAAAGTGGGTATTTCCTGTTCTAGCACTTGTTCCAGGTTTGGGAATTTAAGTCTCGATTTTGATTTCGAGCATGAATCGATGGAATTGGTGTGTAGATGGTCTGAGGTGATGAACGTCGACTGTGGGGAGGTCGCGAAGATGATCAAGGGTGGCCGGAGGTACTGTACATGAGCAGAGTGTTACTGGGGATATGCTGGTGAAATGTTGGGTTGGAATTTGGTGGCCTCGCGTTGGTCTTGGGGAATTCGAGTTTTAACTCGAAGTAGCTTAGGTTTTTACTCGAAGTAATATTAAAGTTGCTCGGGTATATTGTTTTATTTCAGGTTTTAAACAAAAACAGAACCTATTCTGTTTTAATTGTTTAAAGGTAAAGTTTAAATGTAAATTGAAATTTTAAAATAAGTTTAAACTGAGTTTGAATCTGAATTCAAAGTAGTTTGAATCTGAGTTTTGAAATATTTAAATTTTTAAATTTAAATTTGGTTTTAAACAACTTTTAAGTGTAAAGGTATTATGGGTTTGAATTTAAACTGAAAAGTTTAAATTGTAGAATAGAAATTTAAAATAAGTTTAAATCTGATTTTTAAAATCTGGAATTTGGGTTAAACTTCAGTTTTTAAAATAAATAAAGTTTTAAATTTAAATTGTTTAACTTCTTTTTATAAATGGTTAAAAGATTAGAAATTTAAAATGAAGTTTAAAATGTAAGTAAGCATTAAAAAAGTAATCTGGAATCAAATTTAATTTGTATTCCAGTTTGAAATAAATGGAAATTTATAAATTTAAAAATGACTTAAACAATCTTGTTTGTTTAAGTGTATTTTTAAATTAATTTTGAATTTTTTTAAATGAATTGAGTTTTAATTTCTTTTAAACTTATTTTTTATAATGAATATTTCTTTAACTTGTGAGATAAAGAGATTTTGAATTGTTTTAAACTTTGTTTAAATAAATTTGTATTCATTTTAAAATCTTAAATTTAAATGAAACTTAAAATGGAATTTAAGGTAAATTTAAAAACAAATTGTTTTTTAAATTCTTTGATTTAAGTAAGAAATGTTTATCTTAAAGATAAATAGAATTTTAATGATTTGGATTCATTTAAATTATTAAGTTAATTTAAATGGGTAATTAATTATTTAATTAACTAATAATATGAATGATCAATTAAGTAACTAAGAGTTTTTAAATTGATTAATTAAGATTTAAGATTAATTAATTAGGTTAATTAATTTGAAATTATGGATTATTAATTAGATTTTAATTAATGATTAAAGATTAACTAATCAAGTAATTAAAGATTAATTAAGTTGTAGTTAACACTTAATTAATTAAATAATTAGAGATTAATTAATTGGTAATTAAATATTAATTAATTTGTAATTAATAATGGTAAATCTGAGCTAATTTCTTAAGGAAGAAATTAAAGAATGGTTAATGAATGTCATTAACTAAGATTATTTAACAATTAATTAACGTGATTAATTTTAATAATTAATTAGATTAATTAATTAATAATAATCATTTTTTTGATATTGTTTAAGTTTAATTAGTTAGTAGAAGTAATTAATGAATTAATTACTTAATCTAATTAATTGGGTTAATGTGATTAGTTTAGATTAATTAATTAAGTTCAATTAATTCAAACACTTGATGATTTGATAATAATTACTTTATGTAATTAATGGAATTGTAATTACTTAGGGAAGTAATTAATTGATAGTTACTTAATGTAATTAAAAATGTTTTACTAATGGAAGTAATTTGGATTAAATTACTTTGTAATTAATCAAGGGATTAATTGAGATAATCAATTAAGGGTAATTAATTTATGGAATGAAGTAATTAAGGGTAGTTAATTACTGGATGTTATTAATCAAGGGTGATTAATATCTGTGGTTAAATTGAAGATTAATTACTTAGTGTAATTAATTTAAATAGAGAGAAATTAATTAAAAAATGTAATTAGAAATCATTAATTAATAAAATTAATGATGTAAATTTAGAATTAATTAATTAACGAAAAATTAATAAATGAAGTAATTAATTAATAAAGGATTGATGTAATTAATTTTAGTTAATTAATTGATTAAGTAATTAAAAGTTAATTATTGTAAGGGTTAAGTATAATTAACTTGTGTAATTAATTTAAAGGCTAATTACTTATGGTAATTAGAAAATTGTTAATCAGGAATGATTAATTGAAATGAGTAATGAGATGGTGTTTAATTAATTGATTTGTAATCAATTAATGGTTAGGTTAAGCAGGATTATAATGATGAAGTAATTAATTTAATTCATTTTAAATTAATTATAGATAAAGTAATTAATTTATTTCATTTTAAATTAATTATAGATGGTGTGATCATTAAATCATTGCTTATGTATGAATGGATGATATTGGTTGCCTTGAATGGTATGTAATCTCAGCTATGAGATGAGTAATGTTGTGTGTTATGGATGCTTTGGTTGCATTGGGATGATAATATGGATTATCTGTTTATAATGATATGGATTATCTGTTGGTGATGATAATGTTGATTATCTATTATGAATCTGTGAATTATCTATCTGTATGTATATAGATAATGAATTGAAATTGTTTTAACTTTAAAACAACTTGGCCTTAAAAGATATGTTTTGGATTCGGTGAGACCGTGATCGGGTTTCCATATTTGGATATCAAAAAACCACATCGATCCAAGTTAACGATAGGTCGTGAATCTAGAGTGAAGATGAAGATTCAGAGTGCAAGGGTTATCGTCGTTAACTCTTAGGGTGATTCCAAAATGAGTGTAACGAGATAATGCCTTCGGGTTTCGTTCGAACCGGGAACGAACTTGTATGGATTGAATGCTTTCAGAACATCATCAGGTGGACGATGAGCATTCTAAGTGATGTGTGCTATATAGGTAATCGTAGCCTCAAGCCTCATCAACCGAGAATGGCTAAAAGAGGGGAGGTGCAGCAAGGCTAGGTGGGTCATGCCCAAGTAGGACGAGATTTACCCATGTCTAGATGTCCCTTTTATTTCGGTTGTGTGGTGCGGTTGCTGATCACAACTGCGGGGTGGTCTTGTTCGGGACTGTTCAGTAAGGAATGATTCTGACTTTGTGTTGCAGGGGATTGGGAATGATCCTCGGTACGTTGATCTAGGCCACGTACTGTGACGGGCGGTACCCCGGTAGCCCTGCCATTGTATGGAATCCAAAATCCAATAAGTGCCCTTGATTTTGATTGTATTACCCACTTTTGTGGCTAGTAGCTGGAATTTAATGAATGTAACAATTTCGACTATTTCTTATTTACTTGAAAACCCTAGACCTTTTATAATATCATCAGATTTCCTATCAAATGTTTTGGTTAGCGTAAGGTAAAAACTTTTCCATGTTTATGTGTGGGAAGTCTTACATGATACCTTTTCTTTTCAAAGGTTTTTGAAAGTTAACCAACTTTAACATGTTACTCACACCAGACCCATGTCTAACCCGGAGTTTTGTTTTTCTTAAACTCTTGGGTACTCAAATTTTTACGAGTAGCCAAGGGATTCAGGTTAGCTTTGATGAATTATGGAGGAGCAATGGAGCATGAGGCTTCTGCGTTAGATATATATAGTGTGTTCCGCTGTGTTAGTATCTCTGAGTGGTTTACCTGTATTGTGTTTTGAGTTGTAATGACTAGACAGCTGTTTATAACTGTCTAGTATGTGATGTATTGTCTGTGTAACTCTTATATACTATGTAATACTTATGTTATTAATATAATTTATTCATTCTGCTGTTGAGATTCTGATGCTGTTTCTTCTTTCTCTTCCTTCTTTTCTCTTTTCTATACCTTTCTTTCTTAAAGATGATACGACTTTCTGGTCGTTGAAAGTTGGGTCGTCACAGGTGGTATCAGAGCGCTAGGTTGAGCAAATACCTAGACTCTGGAGTGGTGTCTATTTTGAGAGAGCGTATTTTTAATTTTAATATATATATATATATATATATATATATATATATATATTATTTCTACCTATCTATTGGGTTACCTGTTCGGGTTTTCCAATATAAGTTAAAGGTAGATAAAGTAGTGGTGTGTGTGACACGACTACTACCATTGGTTGGAGTTTGAATGTTTGAGGTTGGAAGTGTATCTGTCGAGACTGTAGCCTAATACCGTCTCAAACGAGCTTTGCAGTGATGAAGGATTTCATCGATCTCTGAAGGAAACCTGTTAAGGTTCGGAGTTCATCTTTGAAGTGCAAAGTTGGATGAGTTGAGTTTGGATCTGTCGGTTGTGCGGAAGCAAGTGATGGTATCTCGATACCTCAGGAAGTAGTAGCTGCATGATGAGATGCAGTGATTATGGATTGTTTCCATTCTTTGGTACAAGTTTAAGGAAGTGTGTCTGTTTCAGTGTTATGGTTGGGTCCAGCAGGGTGTTTCTGTTTGCTTTGAGGTTCGAGTTTCTCAGAGAGTTTTTTATTAGGAAGTCTTTGGCATTGGTGTTATCAGTGCAGCTCGGAGTGTTTTGTGTTGGCAGGAAGTTTTCTGGCTGAGTAGTTTTCTGAAGTGGGGTTCATAAGCAGTAGTGTGAATCCGTTTCTTTGGTGAATTGGCTAGGCCACAGTAAGCTGTTCTAATTGGTAAAGAGAGACCAATTTCTTTGAATTAGGCAGAGTTGATTGCAAAAGTGACTTGCGATAGTTGAGTGTTCTCTTGGGTTGTTGGAGATTTTTCGGATGTCCTCAAGGAAGTCAGAGGTTTGTCCGCATCTTGAGATCGAGTTTTCTTATCGGCTAGTATTCCAGAAGTGGAACCGGTGGTTCGGTTTAGTTGAAGGATGGTTCTTAGAAATAGAGTTTGGTGAAGCAACTCAGGTTTCGGAGAAATTTCTGAGTTTTCTTTATGGAGCTGTTGAACCATATTTCTTGGATGTGTTGTCTAGTTTGTGCTCGTGTTCTTCATCAGCATTTTCTTCTACTTCAGATCAGAGTTGTGTAGTGGAAGCAGATTGGGAATGCATCTGTTTTGTCTTTTCAGGATAAGGAGAAGTAAGTTCACTCTTCTGTTGTTTGAGGAGCAGAGTTTGTGTTCTTGGTTTTGGTTGATCTTGAGTAGATCATTCTGATGGGTTGTTTTGGTCCAGTCTGATTCTAGAGGCATCAGCAAGGGTTGAGCTAATCAGGAAGGATGTAGGCAGCCCAGGATCGTTCGAAGGATTTTGTGGATAAAAGACGAAGGAATTTGGATTCTGGAGTCGGGGATTTGGTCTTGGGTAAGATTTATCTGATCCAAGGAGCTATAAGTTTTGGTAAGTTAGGGAAGCTAGCTCCAAGGTGTTTTGGGTTTCTTTTGTGTTTTGGTAAGATAAGTGCTTGGGTTTTCAAGAGTTGAATTGCCAGTTTGGATGAATGGGATTCAGTATGTTTCACGTATCTCTGAGGGAGTACGTGTATGATATATATTTCTAGTTATAGAACCAACAGTTCAGGAGGTTTGGTTGTTGAGTCAGACTCGTCTGTAGTCTGATATCCTGTTAAGTTTTGTAGGACTTAGATGAGTGGGGGCTCTATAGGTTAGTAGTTTTGATTGTTTGGATTATATAGAGCGAGTGTCCCGATATTTATACCGAGGAAACTCGAGGAAATTCTATCCAGAATTTTTTCTGGATAATTAGATTTGTTTGATTGGTTGCTTTGGTAGTTAGCATATGATTAATAGGTGCTGTGTTTTTAAATTAAAATTTTAAATTAAATCTTTAATAAGATTATTAAATTACCTTTGTTTTAAATTTTGGAGATGAAATTCTTTTAAGGGGGAGGATTGTGATATCCCGGAATTTTTGGCAATATCAATTTAATAATCTGTATTTAAAATTAAATTGATTTGATAATTTTTGTACATAAATTTGAATTGATTTAATAATCTTACTTTAATAAATAATTAATTAGTGAATTTATCTTTTATAAGCTAATAAATTGTTTTCTATTTATAATGTGTGTATATATATATTTATATATATTTTAAATGGATGAGTTTGGTTTTAAATTTAATTAATATAGCATATTTTCTAATTCCAATATTTTGGTAATTAGGAAATTATGATTTATTCAATGTTAAGCTTTTCAAAGCTATTTAATAAAATAACTATATGGTTTTAAATACATAAAATAAATGTTTAATTGTTTAAAAAGGGTTTTAGCTTAGGTTTAAATAAATTTAATAATAAGATTTGTTTAACATTCTTTTTAAAATATTGATTAATAAATATGATTTGTAAATTAAATATGAAGTTTAAAATAAAATTAATAAATGAGACATTTATTCATTCAAATAACAAGTAATTTACAATCTCTTTTATAAATTTTATTTAAATTATCTAAAATGTTATTTTCAAATAATAAAGTAATGTATTGTTTTTATTTATAATTATACTTGGTTTTATTTCCTTAAAATTATTTATCGATATAACTAAGTATTAAAAACTAATTAATTAAGTTTAAACTTTCATTAACTTTTAATTATAAATACAAATTACCTAAAAGAACATGTGTTGTTTTCCTAGGACATAATTTAACATGTGTTAAGTGATTAACCAAGGAAGTTAACAAGTGTTAACACTTAAGACAAGTGTCAAATTGTTTATTTTTATTTTTCTTTGATTTTTAATAAATCATAAATTTAGTTATATAAGCATACACACCTTCCTTTCCTTTCCTTTTTCTCATTTTCAATTCTCAAACAAAGAAATCTTTCAGCTAAAAAACATTCTACTTTTAAACAGTCCTCAAATCAAATTAAATCTGAGAAACAAAAATCTATAATCATTCCTTGTAACATATTTCAAAATGCAATTTTCATTTCCTCTAAAAAGCTGTTTTCTCATCAACCTGTAACCCATTGCAAACCACTCTTCATAATCATACCCTGTAACTAATTTTCAACATGCAAAACAATCTGAAGCCTCTTCGTCATTTTTATCCAACCTGAATTGTTCCCTGCATTCAATTCTTCCAAAATCTAGAAAATCAAGCTACCTGTATATTTCCAAAACAAAAGCCTGCATTTCTTTGAAAACTGGAAGTTGCATGCAAGTTTGTAAATCAAGGGGCAAAGGCATTTTAAAGAAAGTTAAAAACATCAACAACTCAAGTTTTTAAAGCAAGTTTTCAAAAGATTCAAGGGTTTTTCAAACTGGTGCTCTACTCATCAGGTTTTAACTGGTGAGTAACTCCACTTTTAAAATTTTAAGTAGGTAAAAGTTGATTTCATGCTTTCAATTAGAAATGATTATATATTATGAAATTGCTATGTATATCTATATGTTGGAATGAGATGCATGTCTGTCTGTTTACAGTACAAGCTTAGGTTGATCAAAATTCTTTTCTTTTGATATGGTTGTTATTATAATTTAGTATTTGAATGAAACCTGTTTATTTCATGATAAAGTAAATTTTAAAACATTTTATACAGGTTAAATAAATTTTTTTATTGCCTGGAAATAAAATAAAGAGAAAAATTAGTATAAGTAGGAAATTTAAACTTCTAAATTCATAAATTCAGGAATATCAGTGGAATCCTTGAACCAAATCATGAATTTTAAAAATAAATTAAGATTTTTAGAATTAGGAGTTAAATGCAGTTCTTGTTGAACTGGAAAGGAGAAATTTTGAATTTTCTGGTGATCTGCTTGATCTTGGAGGTCGAGTTTGCTCCTGTAGGTGGAGGAGTGATCTGTGAGGATGGGAAAATTATCAGATTGGGGTGCATTCCATTTTGGAGATGATGGTGGTGATTTGAAGTTTGGAACCCTAGTTTTAGTAGGCTAGAAAGAATTGATCTTTTCGGTATTTGTAGATGATCGAGTTGCTTGGGGTCTTGGGTACTGGAAGATGGTGGGTTGACAAGGTCTTCGTCGGAGTTTCAGAGGCAACGGTGATCGGAGATGTTTCGGTGAGGCGTTGACAGGTTTGGATGAAGTGGGTATTTCCTATTTCAGCACTAGTTCCAGGTTTGGGAATTTTAGTCTCAATTTTGATTTCGAGCATGAATCGATGTAATTGGTGTGTAGATGGTCTGAGATGATGAACGTCGACTGTGGGGAGGTCGCGAAGATGATCAAGGGTGGCCAGAGGTACTATACATGTGCAAAGTGTTACTGGGGATATGCTGGTGAAATGTTGGGTTGGAATTTGGTGGCCTCGCGTTGGTCTCGAGGAATTCGAGTTTTAACTCGAAGTAGGTTAGGTTTTTACTCGAAGTAATATTAAAGTTGCTTGGGTATATTGTTTTGTTTCAGGTTTTAAACAAAAATGGAACCTGGTCTGTTTTAAATGTTTAAAGGTAAAGTTTAAATGTAAACTGAAATTTTAAAATAAGTTTAAACTGAGTTTGAATCTGAATTCAAAGTAGTTTGAATTTGAGTTTTGAAATAATTCTAAATTTTAGTTTTGAACAACTTTTAAGTGTTAAGGTATTTTGGGTTTGAATTTAAACTGAAAAGTTTAAATTGTAGAATAGAAATTTAAAATAAGTTTAAATCTGATTTTTGAAATCTGGAATTTGGGTTAAACTTCAGATTTTAAAATAAATGAAGTTTTAAATTTAATTTGTTTAACTTCTTTTTATAAATGGTTAAAAGATTAGAAATTTAAAATGAAGTTTAAAATGTAAGTAAGCATTAAAAAGGTAATCTGGAATCAAATTTAATTTGTATTCCAGTTTGAAATAAATGGAAATTTATAAATTTAAAAATGACTTAAACAATCTTGTTTGTTTAAGTGTATTTTTAAATTAATTTTGAATTTTTTTAAATGAATTGAGTTTTAATTTCTTTTAAACTTATTTTATATAATGAATATTTCTTTAACTTGTGAGATAAAGAGATTTTGAATTGTTTTAAACTGTGCTTGAATAAATTTGCATTCATTTATAAATCTTAAATTTAAGTGAAATTTAAAATGAAATTTAAAATGGAATTTAAGGTAAATTTAAAAACCAATTGTTTTTTAAATGCTTTGATTTAAGTATGAAATGTTTATCTTAAAGATAAATAGAATTTTAAGGATTTGGATTCATTTAAATTATTAAGTTAATTTAAATGGGTAATTAATTATTTAATTAATTAATAATATGGATGATTAATTAATTAATTAAGAGTTTTTAAATTGAATAATTAAGATTTAAGATTAATTAATTAGGTTAATTAGTTTGTAATTAAGGATTATTAATTAGATTTTAATTAATGATTAAAGATTAATTAATGAAGTAATTAAAGATTAATTAAGTTGTAGTTAACACTTAAGTAATTAAACAATCAAAGATTAATTAATTGGTAATTAAATATTAATTAATTTGTAATTAATAATGGTTAATTTGAGTTAATTTCTTAAGGAAGAAATTAAAGAATGGTTAATGAAGGTCATTAACTAAGATTATTTAACAATTAATTAATGTGATTAATTTTAATAATTAATTAGATTAATTAATTAATAATAATATTTTTTTGATATTGTTTAAGTTTAATTACTTAGTAGAAGTAATTAATGAATTAATTACTTAATCTAATTAATTGGGTTAATGTGATTAGTTTAGATTAATTAATTAAGTTTAATTAACTTAAACACTTGATAATTTGATAGTAATTACTTTACGTAATTAATGGAACGGTAATTGCTTAGGGAAGTAATTAATTAATAATTACTGAATGTAATTAAAGATGTTTAATAATGGAAGTAATTTGGATTAAATTACTTTGTAATTAATCAAGGGATTAATTGAGATAATCAATTAAGGGTAATTAATTTATGGAACGAAGTAATTAAGGGTAGTTAATTACTGGATGTTATTAATCAAGGGTGATTAATATATATGGTTAAATTGAAGATTAATTACTTAGTGTAATTAATTTAAATAGAGAGAGATTAATTAAAAAATGTAATTAGAAATCATTAATTAATAAAATTAATGATGTAAATTTAGAATTGATTAATTAACGAATAATTGATAAATGAAATAATTAACTAATAAAGGATTAATGTAATTAATTTTAGTTAACTAATTGATTAAGTAATTAAAAGTTAATTATTATAAGGGTTAAGTATAATTAACTTGTGTAATTAATTTAAAGGCTAATTACTTATGGTAATTAGAAAATTGTTAATCAGGAATGATTAATTGAAATGAGTAATGAGATGGTGTTTAATTAATTGATTTGTAATCAATTAATGGTTAAGTTAAGCAGGATTATAATGATGAAGTAATTAATTTAATTCATTTTAAATTAATTATAGAAAAAGTAATTAATTTAATTCATTTTAAATTAATTATAGATGGTGTGATCATTAAATCATTGCTTATGTATGAATGGATGATATTGGTTGCCTTAAATGGTTTGTAATCTCAGCTATTAGATGAGTAATGCTGTGTGTTATGGATGCTTTGGTTGCATTGGGATGATAATATGGATTATCTGTTTATAATGATATGGATTATCTGTTGGTGATGATAATGTTGATTATCTATTATGAATCTGTAAATTATCTATCTGTATGTATATAGATAATGAATTGAAATTGTTTTAACTTCAAAACAACTTGGCCTTAAAAGATATGTTTTGGATTTGGTGAGACCGGGATCGGGTTTCCATATTTGAATATCCAAAAACCACATCGATCCAAATTAATGATAGGTCGTGAATCTCAAGTGAAGATAAAGATTCACAGTGCAAGGGTATCGTCGTTAACTGTGAGGGTGATTCCAAAATGAGTGTAACGAGATAATGCCTTCAGTTTCGTTCGAACCCGGAAAGAACTTGTATGGATTGAATGCTTTCAGAACATCGTCGGGTGGACGATGAGTATTCTAAGTGATGTGTTCTATAAAGGTAATCGTAGCCTCAAGCCTCATTAACCGGGAATGGCTAAAACATGGGAGGTGCAGCAAGGCTAAGTGGGTCATGCCTAAGTAGAACGAGATTTACCCCTGTCTAGATGTCCCTTTTATTTCGGCTGTGTGGTGCGGTTGCTGATCACAACTGCGGGATGGTCTTGTTCAGGACTGTTCAGTAAGGAATGGTTCCGGCTTTGTATTGTAGGGGATTGGGAGTGATCCTCGGTATGTTGATCTAGGCCACGTACTGTGACGGACGGTACCCCGGTAGCCCTGCCATTGTATGGAATCCAAAATCCAATAAGTGCCCTCGGTTTTGATTGTATTACCCACTTTTGTGGCTAGTAGCTGGAATTTAATGAATGTAACAATTTCGGCTATTTCCTATTTACTTGAAAATCCTAGACCTATTATAATATCATCGAATTTCCTATCAAATGTTTTGGTTAGCGTAAGGTAAAAACTTTTCCATGTTTATGTGTGGGAAGTCTTACGTGATACCTTTTCTTTTCAAAGGTTTTTGAAAGTTAAGCAACTTTATACTCACACCAGACCCATGTATGACCCGGAGTTTATTTCTGTTTTTCTTAAACTCTTGGGTACTCAAATTTTTACGAGTAGCCAAGGGATTTGGGTTAGCTTTGACGAATTATGGAGGAGCAATGGAGCAGGAGGCTTGTGCGTTAGATATATATAGTGTGTTCCACTGTGTTGGTATCCCTGAGTGGTTTATCTGTATTGTGTTTTGAGTTGTAATGACTAGACAGGTGTTTATAACTGTCTAGTATGTGATGTATTGTCTGTGTAACTATGATAGTTGTTGTATACTATGTAATACTTATGTTATTAATCTAATTTATTCGTTCCGCTGTTGAGATTCTGATGTTGTTTCTTCTTTCTCTTCTTTCTTTTCTCTTTTCTATCCCTTTCTTTCTTAAAGATGATACGAATTTATGGTCGTTGAAAGTCGGGTCGTCACAACAATAATAATAAATATACCATTTTAAATGTTCTATTCAAGATGCATTGCAGCTGGACATCGATGTATCCATTAAGACTAGAGTACGTAACGCTTTCCAAATGTTTAGCGGTGTATTACTCATGACTGCTAGGGGCACGTAGGGTTTAAATCCCGATAGTTATTAGATTATTATAGAGTGACACACTCAGTAGTTTTATGTTGGTTAATATAACTATGGTAAAAGAGAAAACATCGACGTGATTGATTAACACATTTCTTTCGACTTGAGAATACTGTTAATCTTCAATATGAAAGCTTCGTTTGATTATAGTCAAATCTTGGCACGATGTCCAGCGAGTAACTATAGTTTGGTTAAGTGGAAGTACTAGAAGTGAAGCACTATTCAAGAAAGGATTCACCTCCTCGGCTATATGGGGTTAGTATCTTAGTTAACTTAAAGTCAAAGTCCCTAGCCAAAATAGTTCATTTAATAATAATTGTTATTGTTGAACTAATGACTTTGTGTTTGGACAGTAAAGTTGAATATGAACAATATTGGAATTTTTACCATTGCCAAATTCCACAAGTTCAAAGTGATATAGTTTTGATGAAGAGAATTAATATAAATAAAAGTCACAAATTTGTAACGCTTAATAATGTGCAATTGGATTTACAAAAACCAATTAAGCAATAAATTTGATCAAAACGCTACACCGCCTGCAAAGTGACGTGTGAACATTAATATTCAAATAGTTCGATATTAGTCACTAACCAAATTTGCACATAATAAGCCCATAAATGAAAACGATGAATACTCCTTTGACCGAGACTATCAATAAAATCAAGATTTTATTGATAGTCTGATTTAACTAATTTATTATTGTTATAAATTGATTAGATTAAACAATATTTAAAAAATATTGTTTATAAATTTAATTTTGATTCTATAAATGAATATTGACTATGCTTATAAAAGTTATGAAGGCATTAATTTAGATACAATATAAATAGGTGTTTTAATTTAGATTTAAAGTGCAAAATATTCATTTGGGCTCAAATGGGTTTAAGGCCCATTATATGGGCCGATACGATCAGCTGCAACATGGAATATAGGGGCGGCTAGGATAAGGTTTAGAGGGATGAAAAATGGTTGGCAAAGATTAAAGGAGATATAGCAAAAGATGAGATCCTATATACTCTCCTTCTCATCCTGCATTTAAGCATCTCCTTCTCCATTTGATTTTGAAATTTTGGAACCTCCATCCCCATTGTTTGCTTGTAGAATATTTCCCTTTTGGTCTCTCCTTTTGTTAAGCCTAAATCAAGTCAATTCAATTGTTATTTTATGGCCCGTGGTCGACAGTTCAAGGATTAGCACTTTATTGGATCAAAAATCATTTCTAGGAGCTTACATCATCGTTTTAAGGCGTGCTTAAGGGATTTGGCTGTAAGGTACATTTCTAATTAAAATTCAAAAAATAATTTTATGTTTATAAATATCAATATACATGCAATAATGTATATATATATATATATTATTGTTAGTTGGGGGATGATTCCAATATTTAGGTATGTATTACCACGAGTTAGATTTGTAGGATCGATTTCACCCTAGAGGGGGTTGAATATGGTGATACTAATAATTATAAAAATTTAATGCGAAAATATATATAATAATTGCAGCACTGATAATAGCAGAATAATAGCAGCACAGACAACAACAGAATATTAAAAGCGGAAATAGAATAGCACAGATTTACCCAGCTTCAGCAAAAACCTACATACGTGCAGCCCCCAAGGTTTCGACTAGAAATTAAGTAGTCAGACGCTTACACTCGTGACACACGCCATCGACTAAACTAACTCTATGCTCAAAACTTTGCCACAACTCAGCCACTGAGTTGCAAATTCTCTGTCTACACCACCGTAGTTCGTTCCCTAGTCACACGACTAGGATTTTACAAAAGTTGAAAAATAAATTACAAATAAAAAAAACTTAAAAGCTAGAAACCCTAGTTTAAATGTTAAAGTCCAATAAAAAAGGCAGGCTCAATAGAAAATAACTTAGTGATAAAATATATTCCCCTTTTTCTTTTTCTTTTATCGGTTGTATCCCGTCCTTGAAAAAGGTTGCCTCGATGTTGCTCTTCCTTTCTGAAAATTAGGCATTCTGTGAAATTGGGCATGCGGACTTCGGTGTTTGATTGAATGATGAACTATCTATAGTTTTCTTCATCAATACATTTTTCACTTTGATTAAAAACGGCTGCTTCAATGAGTCAAGTTCGAATTGAATTAATATGTGATTTTGCTTTATTTCTTTCATTGATATGCTTGAACTCGATTTTTCATTACCGATGATGATTGGGTTTAAATATGGTTTAATTCCATTAAATATCATTTGAATATATTTATTTGAATTCATTTGTTACTTTTGTTCTACTGTTCGATTTTGCTTGGTTGCTTGTGATTGATCCCAACTGGTTCAATTTCGTATATTTTTTATTATCGCTGCTTGGTCACCACGGCTTTGATTTTGAATTGTTCGATTATTTGCCTTCTTCACCATGGTTTTTATTCTGTTATTTGAAATTTGAGATAATTCCTATGACTTCATTTGTTTACTCATGGCTTCATGTGAATTGATTCTCTTTACTGCTGGAAATTGTTATTCGAACTACACTTGAGTTATGTTGACACCACTGCCTTTACACATGGCTTTACTCAATTTTCTCCATGTATATATATCTATATATGTGTGTGATTTGACTTGATCTCACTTGTTCGATTATTGCTTGATCATAATCACTTGCTCAACTGTTCTATAGTTGACCATTGGTTTGCTGTTATCTGTCTCGACTGCTCAATGCTGTAGCATACACACACTCAAACACACACATGTTGCTCCTCACTTTTTCATTACAGTCTGAGTTGCATATGAGCTCTGAATTTCATTGAGTGCATGTTCATATGCATTGAGTCCAGATAATTCTATGCACTTGATATTATATTGTGTTTTGTCCACGGTTTCGTATAAATGTGGTCTTGCAGTCTCTATGTAGTGTTGTCGGTGCATATGTGCTTGGTTCTCTGCTCTCTGTAGCATTATGTCTTTGGCTGAGGCGTATTCATTACTCTGCACTTTTCACTTTGTTGCACTATACATTCCAATGTGCCTCTGGTCTCTATTTCAACGGTGGTCTTGTATTCTCCAGTCTGATACATTTTTTGCGTATGTTAAGCCTGATGTTCCTTGTATCTTAGTCTGATGAAATGTTGATCAAGCACTTCCATACTGGTCAGTTTGCTATATGCGCTCGCATTTGAACTTGACTGTGCAGTCTAAACTTGTATACAATTTATGTTAAACTCCATTATGATGATTTGCATTCATCTTGAATTCCTTCTTCGAGTCTGTGCTGCTTTGTTCCTCTTGAATGCTTTAATATGTTTATATTTGTGTTATCACCATATATGTACATACATACATATGTGTATGTATATTTTGTCGCGGTCCTCTCTTTTGTATATCATCATGCTTGTTGCTCTTTGTAATTATAGTTTTGTTTGAGTTGAGTTGCATCCCTGATGATCTTCATGTATACTTGAAACTGGTCTTGGCCTTAGTTTCTTTGTAGTTTGGTATAGGTTGCTCTGACCAGTCATTGAACATGTTACATTGATGTCATGTTCATTTGTTTGGGGATTTTGTTTCCAGTTCTGGTGCACATGCCTGAATCCATAGTTTCCACTTGAGTTTGAATGGTCGAGTATTTTTCATGTGCACATTGAATTTTTGGTCGAGGCTAGTTTTATGTTGGTTTTTGAATTCTTGCGATCGACAATTTTGTGATGTTTTTGTATTGTACCTGAGTTGAATCCGGCCTCGGCTCGAGTTTGATCTTGTGCGCACATGTCCCTGTAGTTTTATCAAGTGTATATCGATGTGCACGGCCTTATGGCGTGTACAGTGGTACACTATGCATATATCAGGTTGTTTATGTAAGATGAGTTTAAAATTAAATGATGAGTAACAACCCATACAACTGAGGCAAAAAATATTTCAAAACACATTTATTTTACACTGCAAAAAATATTTCTTTTTCTATTTTACTGCTCAGTGTTTATTTTGCAGATAACTCAAATGCTGGATTCAATTTAGAATAGAGTTAAAGATTAAATATGAGTTAATGAGTGATATGTAGTGATGTGCAAACGTAAATGATAATTGTATAGTGAAAAAATTATATTGTAATTTGAAATTGTATTGTAATGAAAATTGTGTATATAGTGAGAGTTCGAAATTATACTATTCAAAATTGTAGTAAATATTTGTTTGAATAAAATATCTATTGAATTTAAATTCTGCGTTCTTTATTTTTTCAGCAAACATTTATTCAATTATGCGAAAATAAAAAAGTACAATAAACAATACATTGAAATGAATATATATATATATAAGTTTATTATCTTCAAACAAAAATCATATACTAGCATATTCAACACGATTGGTTATATGTATATGTATGCATGTTAATTAAATTAAAATAAATTCTTTTGGTAAATATTCTACCTATAGTTTCGTTGTGAATTTTAAAAAACATTTTTTGATTATTTAAATAAATTAATATATAATATACACATATATTTATCTAGTCTATATTTTAAATACTATATTATAATTTTGTAAAATATGAAAATAAAACTTTATATATGATGTATAATAAGTATATTATATTCGACAAAAAGTAAATTCTTGTATAAAGTATATTATTTTAAATAATATTTAAATAAATTTTTATATCAATAATTATATAAATTCCTATATGCATTATAAAATATATATTAGAACATATGTATATTATAAAAAGTTAACCAAATTCAAATAAATAACTAAAAAATAATTCTGATATGTAACTAGATCAATAGGTATATTTAAATAAACATTATCTTACAATTTTATTTATATTAGTGTATATATATATGTATGTATGTATGTGTATCCATTATATATATATGTACATATGTATGTGATTTTAAATATTCAATTATATATATTGTAACAACTCGTATATTTGCACCATTTAAATTGACAATAATCCACACATGTCAACTTAAATAATACAAAACACGAATCAGTAATGGAGTATATATATATATATGAGAATCATCACAGAATCACAGAAATATAACATCACAAGATAGTGCAGCGGAAATACAATATAGTCATATGAGTAGTTCATGAAGCTACCCGTAAATACAACAATGTCTCAAATAAAAATAAATAGAACAACATAGAAGTCCAATAGTCCAAATAGAAAGAACAATACTGATAAGATAAGATAGTGATAGTCTTCGGTCTTCAGCTCCAAATAGAACAGCAATAGCATTCCTCAGTCTGATCCGAGCATAAGCATAAACAAACACTTGAATCAGGACATATATTCTTATACAAATAATGTGATTCAAATTCAAAATAACAATAACTCAAAGATGAATGGAATAACATCTACCAGGATCTGTTAAACAATTTATACATAGTGCTGTACGATAGATAGATAATGTCTAACAGTAAAGTAAAATATCAAAATAGTGTTAAGGCGTTACCATTTTCCCCCTTAACACATTTCATATAGCATTATAGACTATACAGCACTGTAAAATCCACCGTAAACTAGTGGGATATCAGGGAGTACTCCATAGGTATAATACAAAATAAAATCATAGTGGTCGCGTATATGGGGATACTAGTATGACAAGGCACATGAGGCAATACCCAAGGTAGTGAAACTACCATTTGCCTGATCCGGACTGGTGAGAACGCATCGCCGCAACGATCGCGACACCGCGAAACAACACTCCAAATTCAAGGGTGCGCACCAATCAATAACAAAGTAATGAATAGTTTACAAAGAAGTGTGTTCGCTCGAGGTAGCTAACCCCATTCGGCCCGGCACGGCTCCTGTTTTAGTCATTTCCAATTTGATACAAGTGTCAAGGCTATCCATTATTGTTCTCTTTCTTCAGTCATCGCGTACGTCATTCCAACCACTTCATTCTGGATCACACTCCGCGTATAGTTATTAAAGTGGTTTTCGGTTTAGACAGTGAGTATGTCCCTAACCGATTCTGGTTCCTTTAATAACCTTCGTAATTAATTTACCGGTTGGTCGTTTAGTATATTTCAAGACCAATTCAAATTCAATTTCAATTAGAATTTGTAATTCAACATTTTATTTGTCTTTCCAAAACAATTTCCAAAATTTACGTTTCATAACTTCCCAATTTCATTTCAGAATTCTATAATTCAATTTCAAAAGTTTAAATTTAAACAATTCAAATATACACTTAAATTTGTATATAAGTTCCATTCCATAATCATTTGAACTTAATTTAACGTTCAAATCGATTTAAACTCATTTATCAATTTCATTCGATATTCATTTATTTAATTATCCTTTAAACCATTTCCGTTAAATTTCTAATTCATTAAATTTACTTTTTAAGTTCAACTTCATTATCCAAGCTTACAAATTTAATTCAAATTAAATTCGTCAAATCTAATTCTTTTAATTTCAAGTCTTTCATTTGTTCCGATAAAATGAATTTTTATTACTTGTTAAAGAAATTCAAATTCATTTACTTATCACCTTAGTTACACTTTCAAACTAAATAAATAAGAAGCTTAGTTCCATTTATTCAAGACGTTCAATTTCACATAAGCAAATTCAATTTAAATCAATTATTAAATAATTCAATCTCATCAATTTATCAATAGTTTCAATTTCTTAAATTTTTAATCATTTCAAAACCCATTCATTAATTATTCCAAACTTAATTATTAATAATTTTTAAAACTTAATTATTAATAATTTCAAATCAATTAATAATAATTCCAATTTAATTATTAATAATTTCAAAACTTAATTATTAATAATTTCAAATTAATTAATAATAATTCCAATTTAATTATTAATAATTTCAAAACATAATTATTAATAATTTCAAATTAATTGTTAATGAATTTAAAACTTAATTATTAATCAATTAAATTTCTAACCATGTTCCTTTATTAATTACCACGTTAATATTTGGTAAAATTCCAATATTCTCATTTCCTTTCATTCAAATTTAAATTCAAATTTTATTTCAAAACTTTATTATTCTTAAATAAAATCATTATTTTATTTAAATCAAACATTAACCAATCGGGTTTAATTTACTTTTCTATCCTAGGTCAAGTTATTTGCGTATTTATCATTTCTACCCGATTCCATTTCAATTCAAAAATCAAAACATAGCAAAGGGAACTTGCAGTGTGATAACTGGGATGGTGTCAAAGTAAATAAACAAGCAATAACATCCATACATAACAATTCAACAATTTATTTAAATAATCCTGAAATAATCGTATTAATTTACATACGTTATTTATGCAAATTAATATAATTATTTCTAGAATCTACACTATCATTTCATGTAGATTAAAGATCATTACATTACAGTTTTTCACTTGTCATTCAATTTCAATTTTTATACTATAACAATTAATCCAATATACGTTCAAAGGTTCAAAGTGTAATTTATTAATTCCTACGCGTCAATTAACCTAACAATTAAAAGGTGTCATATTTATCCAATTCAATTCAACATATAAATCAGTTTAACTATCCTATATCAATTCAATTTAACTTTAACAATAACAAATAACATCCAATTTCAACATCACATAGCAATCATTCATCAGCCAAAACTTGCATAAGAATATAAGTCGTGAAAATTTATTTCACCTTTCGTGGATAAAGAAATTGACAACTAAGCACGAAGAAGCACGAATACGAACAACGAACACTGCAAATATCGACAAAAGAGAGACGTATTAATCAATGAACGTTCATATATAATAATTATATAGACACGCTTACCGATGACAGAGGAATGGACGAAAGCTGAAAATCGATGCCGCTGCAAATGGCTTAACCGGTCGCTTTTGCACACAACAAACAAAAAAAGTGGTTACTATTTTCAGCAACCAAAAATAGATATTTGCGTACAATTTCTTCTGCAATATCTAAACAACAGTGTGTTGTTCAATCATTTTTTTTTATATATAGCACGAATCCTACTTCCCATACACTGCTCGAACATGCACGCAACTCGCATGCACATATACACAGTTTTGTCCTTTTTTCTCTTTTTCTCTTTGAACTGAGACTAGTAAACAATCACCCATATATTCTTCCCCTCCTTCAACATGCTGCCCAGCTTCATCATTCATTCCCTCTCCAATGCATACATGCACACGGCAGATACACGTACATGACACACTCATGCAAGTCCTTTTTCTTTCTTTTTTCTTTTTTTCCTCCTTACCGAACAAAGCAACACCCCACATCACTCATACGCAAGAACCCACCTACCCATGGCCAGTTACGCCACCCCCCTTCATTATGCACGCACACAATCTCACTTTATTTTTTCTCTTTAAAACAAAACCGAGCCATTTGTTTCTTCCATTTCGGCCTGTACACGTTCGTGTACATCTATCATGCACACCGAAGCACCGCAAAGCATACGACACGACGTGGTTAGGGGAATGTCGTGGCGAGGCATGGAAAGGTGGTGGCGCGAGTGTCTGGACAGGGTTCCGGTGGCTGGAGGGTCGCACGGCCGGAGGTTGGTGGTGACTAGCGAGGGCAGAGGCTTCGGAATGGTGGTCGTGCGTATGTGCGCGGCTGAGGGAAGTGAAATGGTGCGAGTGGTTTTCGATGAAGTGATTTCATGGAGTTGTGGGCGGAGGATGCCGAGCGGAGCTGCGACGTGGGGATAAGGTTGAGGCGGGTCCGGTGAGTCGCGGTTTCAGGTGGAGTTTTTTGGTAGAGGGGAGTGATGTGAGGGTGCGGTGTTCATTTGTTCGGCCATCTTTTATTTTTATTTTTATTTTAAGAAGAAAGAAACATGTGGAAGAAGAAAGATGAAGTACCTGAAGCAACAATTTAGGTGAGCAGTGAACCGTGAAATGACTGAAGGGTAAGAGGTTTCTTTAACTTTGAAAATGTAGCATCAGTAAAAAAAAATTTTTGCTTCCAAGTGTCACGTGCATTCCCCAAATTTTCCCATCGAAATTCCAAATGTCCACATCAATTTCCCAGCCAACTCCTAGCTTCCAACTGCCGTCATAAATGCATCAGCTTAAATTTATATTTTTCAAATTTCTGAGAGTCTACGGGCTACAAATTTGGGCTTAATATTATTTGATTGGTCCGTTTGGAACGGTTAAATAAACGCGACGATTTACATCGGACTCCAATTAGCACGAATAAATACACCGTTTTGATCAGCGCTACGAGACGCTTCCAACGGTACATAGATAATTGTGGTACGGTAGTTCTATAAAAATTTGATTTTCCGCCTCTTAAATTGTACGATTTGCAAACCAATTTAAGCGGAACAGGCGATGGCAGTTTTTTGATGAAACGAATTACATCATCTTGATTAGAATAATTTTTACAACATAACTGTGTAAAGATATTTGGATTTGAAAGATAATTTTACGTAGCTTTATATGAACTAATATACAGTAAAACGCGAACAAAATTTACTGTAATATTTTATGACCAAACTTTTTCTGTATTCATATCTAACTGGATGCATCTTATAAATAAAGTTTGGACGTTAATTGAGATCGTTTATAAATTTCAAAATTTTATATTATAACGATGGATTTTAAAATTTTAAACTGGGTCGGAAATTCAGGGTCGTTACAATCTCCCCCACTCAAAACTTTTCGTCCTCGAAAAGGAACGAGACGGGTGAAGTAGGAATGAAATAAGCAGAAAGTCAAGATAGATTTTAAGAAAATTGAATTATACCTGAAATTAGTAATTCAGGGTTTGAATCTCGAATACTATCCTCAGTTTCCCATGTACAATCTCGCTCATCTGCACTCCACTGTACTTTGACGAGATTTACCGACTTCCTTGTGAGTTGCTTTGTCTCACGATCGACTATCCGAAGTGGCTTTCGCTCAATAGTCAAATCAGGCTCGACAACTATTTCTTCTAACTGAGCAATAGGAATAGTCATAGATGAATCGTGCACAACTTTGCGAAGATGTGAGACGTGAAACACTTGTGCACACCGGTGAACTTCTCTGGTAATGCAACTCTATAGGCCAATGTTCCGACTCTTTCCGTAATCTCAAACGCACCAACAAATTGTAACGATCTCGAATTTTTTTAAGTTTAAATTGATATTTAAATTTTATTTTTAAATAAAAATTGTGAAATTAATTGTTAATCAACATAAAATATTAGTTAAAATATGAATTTATTAAGAAATGTATTTGAATTGATTATAAATTGGATTCTTGAAATTGAAATTGAAATGCAAGATAAGATAATAAGTATTAAAGCAAAATAAAAATAAATATTTAAATTAGAAATGGAAATAAGTATATAAGATGAATTAAACTATAAAATGAATACAAAGTAACACATTAGCTAAAAATATAACAACATATTAAAATAGAATTCATTTATATTATAAAGAATGCAAGGACAAAACAGATGATAGATATGTAAGTAAGGCAAAGGAAAAAAAATATAAAAATAAATATATATAGGATGTCATTTCATATTTCAAAGCATAAGGCTAAAGAAAAATATATAAGTATGTAAGCTTATAAATAAGAGCATGTATATGTAATAGCTCGCAAAAGAAGACACCCAGAATTTATACTCATACATGTACAACCGAAATAAAGGAAAAAAAAAAAAGAATAAGTATATGAACAAACAATGGTAAGTAAAATAAATAAATCAAACAAAGATAAAAGATATGTATGTGAACTTGAAATAAACTTTGTAAAACACAAAGTGAATACATAAGAAAACAAAGATATCTAAATACCTATCAACTTGAAAAAATCAAGACAAGCAATTAATGCTATGTCCTTAGCACAACAATATTATTCATATCAGCCGAAGTCAACAAGCTAGGCAAGAAAAAAATATATTAAGAGAAAGTGTGTTGCAGTGCAAAACAAGGAAGAATCTCAACACAAACAAATTATCTTAGCCGAGTTAAAGAAATGCAAGAAAAAATAATAATAATATGAAGACATAAAGTAATTGGCATTGAATGCTAGCCATATTTTGGTCATTCGAAAATGTACAAACGTGCTTTCAGCCTCCATAAGCAAGGATATCTCTGGTATATTGTACAAGATAATGTAATGACCTTGTTGTATAAAGTATTTCACCCCGTACAAAGTGTATATCCCTGTACAAACATTTTAACACCCTTCTTTATGTATATATACACATCTAATTTATTCTTGTTTGTTCAACAATTAAACAAAACAAAGCCAGAGAAAGAAAAAAAAGAAGTATAAGCATCATCAAAAAAAAAACCAGAGCAAATTCCAGAACTCAAGTTTCAAGTTCAAACTGCTTTTCAAGAAAATCAAAACAGTTGCAAATAAACTGCTCTGTTCATCTTGTAAAAACAAGTGAGTAACCAAACGTAAATCCAATCAAGTATATTATTATTTGATGATTATCATGCCTGAGGTTGAAGTTGCTTAGTATGTATCTATATACATGAAATTCCTCTGTGTATAAATATAGTTAGGGGTGTATGCCTGTATATGTTGAAAACATCCCTATTTTCTTGATTCAGAGCATAAGACTCAATCAAAACCACAAAGATCAAATCTCTCGATCTCTGTTAGGTTGGAAGTTTCAAATATAAAAATGTTGGTGTGGTCATAAAATCAAAGAAACAATTTATCTCCAAGATCAAAATATGCCTGGAAACTTCAAAGTCCTGATGATCATGCATGCCAATGATAAAATCGAATGTAATAAATCGATGATTCAAGCATATGACAAGAATTATCGTACGAAAACATGATTTTTAAAGCTTAAATCAAAATTTTAAAGTGTGTGGTTCAAGAGCAGTTTTGGGTTGATCGAAAAATGGGTTTCGATCAAGTTCAGGCGATTGGAGGTTCAATCGAGTTTGGATCTTCGCGTGGTGGTGGAGGAGCCTACAGAGTGGCAGCGAAAAATAGTTGGAGGTGGCCACGGCCACGGCGGAGACGGCGGCGTGGGGTTTTTTCATTTCTAAACCTAGTTTGGTGCGGTCGGAAATTTCTGATTCGTGCGTCGTCCACTTGTGATCGAGCTGCGTAATATTTAAGGGGTTGGTAGCGTGGAGGTTGGTGAGGTTGTGGTCAGAGTCTTGAGGCTTCAGGTGGTCGGCGACGTGGCTGCGAGGTGATTTTGGGTTGGAGTTTTGTTAAGGTTTTCGAATGAACGACGAAATCTCGTTCTAGAATTTTTGGCTTCGAATTGAATATTGCGATCGAGTGTGGTGATCGATCGTGACTTGCCAGAGCTAGTGGAGATCGCCAGAAGTTGTTGGAGGTCCGGTGCACGTGCACGGCCTTGGTTGTGTCAGGTGGTGGTTGAGTTCAGGATTAACTCGGTGGTGATCTCGTGCATTTGGGGTTGATGCTCGGGTCGAGCTCGAGTTTGGGGAGAAGGACTTGCTCCAGTTTTTGTTTAAACCGGTTTTGTTGTTTGAGCAGCAGCTTGAACTCGAGTTTTACTCGAGTAAATGGGAGCTTGACCCGAAGTAGAGGGGTAAATGACTTGAAGCATTTTTGTCTGGCCTCGGGTCAATGTTTGTTCCAGGTTTTAAAACCTGAACCTGTCTATTTTGTTTTAAACAAAATTTGAATTCAAACCAGATTTTAATATAAGTTTAAAATAAAAGGTTTAAATATATAATTCAAGTTTAGTTTAAACTTAGTTTGCGTGTAAATAAGGTTTTAAATAAATAAATAATTTGAAACCTGAGTTTAAATCTAACTTTGAATTCCAAATTTTGAAGTTAAATAAAGTTGTATAAATTTAAATATTTAAATATTTAAATAAGTTTAAATGTAAAGAATTCATTGATATGTGAATTCAAAGAGAAATTGATGTTGAATTCTTTTACATTTCCTTTATAACAAAATATTCTTTAAGATGTAAATTTAAAATGTTAGGGAAATTTATTTTAGACTTTATTCAAGGTAAATAAGAATTCACTTCAAATCTTAAATTTAAATTGAAAATAAAAGAGAATTTGAAATCAATGTTTTCAAACATATTGTGAATAATAATTAAATCACAAATATAAATGAGTTTTACTTTAAATAATGAAGATTCAATGATTTATAATTCCATTAAGAATGAGTAAATATTGTTTATATGGATTTAACTAATAGTTGTAAGCTTACGAATTTATTTATTTAAAGTTAAGATAATTTAATTTAGGAATAATTTAATTGTA
Organism: Allium cepa; assembly: GCA_030765085.1. Taxonomy (NCBI): domain Eukaryota; kingdom Viridiplantae; phylum Streptophyta; class Magnoliopsida; order Asparagales; family Amaryllidaceae; genus Allium; species Allium cepa. Next base: position 990,188,999 of record CM060945.1, on the reverse strand, counting down.
ATTGAGAATTCATTAAGTTACAAGTAACACTTAATTAGTTCAATAATGGATTATTAATGGTAAATCAATTTTAATGATTAATGTAAGTAATTTTTTGTAGAACAGTAATTAAAGAATTGTTATTAGTAAATGAAGGTCATTAACTAAGATTATTTAAATAATTAATAAATGTGATAAATTTTTAATGAATAATTTAGATTAAAAATTTATGATAATCATTATGAAATTGTGTAAGTGTAATTATTTTATGGTAAGTAATTAAAGGTTTAATTTCTTAAAAACATTCACAAAGGAGTCAATTAATTATGAAATTGGTTTAAAGGTTAATTTAATTAATATGATTATTTAAGAATAATTTAATTAATTAATTAATTAAAGTGTTTGATAAATTAATTTATATCAAATGATTTGTAATTAATTAATCAGGTTTGGGTGATTAATTCCTAAGTAATTAATTTACTTGGAAATAAATTGAATCAATTAGGATTAATCAATTTATTTAATTCAGCTTATAAATTATTATTAAATGCTTGACCTTACTTATGAATGATTGTATTGTATAAGATGCCTTGAATTGATTGTCCTATCTGATCTGTGACATTTTGTTCTATAAATTGAGCTGTGTGTAATTTATTCATTTACTTATGATACATCTGTATTTTATCCGTGAATCTGTGAATGAGCGATAAACGTTATAGTTATATCGCTTATCAACTATTTTTCTGTGTTTGATCTGTGATGATTAAATGATGTTGCACTATTCTGTTAAACCCCTGGACCACACTTATACACACACCAATATGGATTTCACGAGGAAATCGATTAAGTCATAGATTTTTGAAATAGTTTTATATTTGAATATTTGAATTCAAATGTTTTGGAAATGGATTGGGTTTAAAGTGAAAAGCCTTTGGAATGGAATTTCAAAAATGAAATTTATTTTGAATAACTTGATTAAATTTTGGGAATTTAAATAATTTGATTTAAATTTGAATTCAATATTTGAAATTGAATTCTATGATCTGGAAACTAGGGACTAAAGATGTTATACCAGTTTATATATGGTATTGATTTGGGAATTTGAATTTAAATTCAAAGGTTTTAACTCGTGTAAATAAAATTGGATCTTTCTGAAATGAAACTATTGTTTTCAAATAATAAAAGTTTTCATATAAGAAGTGAACTTCCAAATTGTGTTAAAAGGGATTTCAAGTTAAAAATGAAAATGATTTTCCAGGTTATGGAAACGGTTTGAAAACTATAAGTTAAATCTTTAATTTAAAGATTTTAAACGAGTTAATCCAATTGAAATGGAAATTGTTTTGAAATCCGTAAATGGATCTTTGTGAAAATGGGTGAACTTAGTGAAATAAATCTTTTGTTTAAAAGATTTAAAATTGGTAATTTGTTTAAACCATTTGAAAGAAAGTTTTGAATTATTAAGTTGTGACTTAATTGAAATCCCATATCCATATGTTTTAAATGTTGCGCTCACTATTCAGTTTAGCCGGGAGAGGACCTTTGTGTCGTATAACCCATTCTGAATATGTGATTCGATGTTATGGATAGCATTTGAAGACCGGTGGTTAAGACCGGGTATTTGCAAGAATGATAAGATGACCTATCGATTGTCTCTGCATCGAGTAGCTACGGTATAGAGATTCCCTAAGTAATGGGAAGTCCGATCGGGATTGTGAATACCCGGATTGCAAGGACTTCTTTGGAAGTGACTTCAAATCTGTTCGATCCCAGAACAGACTTGTGTGGTTGTATGTCTGACACTACACTTTGAGATATAAAGCAGATTTATTTCAAATACATTTCTATTGGTGGCGGAGAATTTATTCTCTTAGCTTAACACCCTTCTCTGAGACATATGAGCTCAGAGGTTATGTAGTTGAAGGTTATCAGCGATATATTCCCAATTTGGTAGTGTGACATGCTGAGTGCTGCTGTGTGTTGATGATCATTTGTTGATCATTTGTGATCAGAGCATGGCTTTTGTATAAAGCGTAGCTTTGTGGACGAGACTGCATCAGGACCTCACACCCCGAAAATGGTCGAAACAGGAAAGACGCGGCAAGGTTATGAGGGTCGCGCCCTTTAGGGTGTGTCATTCCCTTTGGTAAAGGGTGGTATCATGGTATGGAGCCCAGATATTTACCTATGTGGTGGCTCCAATCTCATTTACTGTGTGGTTGTTGCTTTAGAGGCGCCTCGGATAAAGGTCCCAAAGGACCGGGGAGTGGCATGCTCGAGAAGTAGTTACCTAGTTACAAAGGTAACCCGACCTTATGTTGGCAGAGATCCGATTAGGTTCTCGGGACGTCCCGCCAGAGGCGTACCCATGGACAGTGGGAAATTCCTTAGCCCAACCATTTGTTGTAAAATCCGAACAAAACAATACGAGCCTTGTACGGGTTTAGTTGTAGAACCTGCCATTTAAAATGGTAGCTATAGCGGGCATAATATAATGGTACCTATGCTGGCTAAGATTTATATTCTATTTTCGAAATGTTTTCCATTGTGCACTTATAATGATAATATCAGAAATTTTCTCGTATCAAGCATGTTTGACTACCATAAGGAGAAATCTCCTCCAAGTGTGCGTTTGCATTGTGTGTGTGGCGGGAGGCCTTATGGTAGTTTCATTTTAAAAAAAAGCATTGCGGATTCCTTTAAAAATCTCTTGTTGTTTATTTTGAAGACCAAACTGTTTTTATTACTTACACCAGTCCCATGACTGATTCGGAGTTTATTGTTCCTTTCCTAAACTCTGGGTGCTCACAATTTTCCACACGAGCAGCTTAGAGTTGGGTTTTTAAGATAGTCAGGTTTAGTAGTTTTTCTGGAGCTAGTTCAATCTTTGGTTGTGGACGAGACTTTCTTATCTAGATGCACGTGGTGGGGGCTCGAGCTAGCTTTGGATTGGAGCATTGGATTTGGGATGCATTCTTTTGGAGTTATTATTTCCGCTGCTGGTGTTATCTATTTCTTTCCGCCGTGTCTTGTATCTCTGATAGTATTATATCCATTGTATCATCTGTTGTGTCAGATATTGTATCAATGCAGTCTATCAATGTATTATTCTTTTTCTTCCGCTGTATTGTTATACTTAATTGTGTTATAAGCTCCGGCGACTCGGATTTTGAATGGTCGAATCTGCGACATTCGAGTACGATGTAAAGTTTGGATGTCGATTTTCAAACGCGAAAAATACGTACCGTCACACAAATCTCGGAGCTAGCTTCTCTTTCCTTCCAAATCGAACAATATTCTTCAAAGGCGACACTTTCAGAAACACTTTGTCACCAATGCTGAATTCGAGGTCTCTTCTCCTTTTGTCAGCATAGCTCTTCTGTCTATCATGTGCCGTCTTTATCTTCTTCCTGATTTCTTTGACTTTTTCAGAAGCTTCCATAATTATTTCTGGACCAAGTACTAATCGATCACCCGACTCAATCCGACAAGCTGGCGATTTGTGCGGTTGTCCATATAAGGCTTAATGCTTGCCTGATTTATAAAGAATAATTAAATCAAATTCAAATATATTTATTCAAATTTGAAATTCAAATTCTTTACATGGTAACTATCATTATAAGTGAATTCAACCAAGTGAAGATGGTCTTCCCAGGATCCACCAAAATCAATAATACAAGCTCGGAGAAGGTCTTCCAAAATCTGATTCACCCTCTCAGTTTGGCTATCTGTTTGAGGGTGGTAAGCTGTGCTCAGATTCAGTTGGTGCCCAAAGTATCCTGAAATGCTTTCCAGAATTTACTGGTGAAAATAGGATCTCGATCGCATACGATACCGGATGGTAGACCATGAAGTTTATAAACTTCTCTCATATATATCCCGGCCAAACTCAAAGCTGTACGAGTGGACTTGACTGGAATAAAGTGAGCGGATTTCGTCAGTCTATCGATAATCACCCAAATGCTTTCGTTACCCTTTTTGGTCCTTGGCAGCCTATCAATAAAGTCCTTAGAAATCTGCTCCCATTTCCAACCCGGAATCTCTAATGGTTGAAGCAAACCAACTGTCTTTCTGTGGTCAGCTTTAACTTGTTGGCAAGTTGTGCATCTGCTAAAATAGGTAGAAATATCGCGCTTCATCCCACTCCACCAATAAACTTCTTCATATTCTGGTACATTTTAGTGACACCGGGATAAAATGAAAGCGAAGATTGATGGTTTTCTCTCAGCACTTCCTGTCTTAGACCATCAACATTAGGAACACAAATGCGATTATCAATTTTCAACACTCCATTACTATCAACATGTGCACCCAATTTATTGTCAGCATTTCCAACTCTTCCGAGAACTATTTCTTTGATGCGATAAAGCAAAGTGTCCTCGTATTGCTTGGCTATAATGCGATCCATAAGAGTCGGGGAGATGGAAAGCTGGAATAACATTCCTTCAACAATATTACAACATGCCATTGCTTAATTTCTGCTCAAAGCATCGGCTACGGCATTTGCTTTTCCCGGAGTGTAATTAATATCAAGATCATATGCAGCTAAGAATTCGAGCCATCGGACTTGTCTCTGATTCAAATCCTTTTGCAAGAAAATATATCTCAATGACTTTTGGTCAGTGAATAACTCGAATTTGGTTCCCAATAGATAGTGCCTCCGTAGCTTAAGAGCAAATACAACCGCAAGAAGCTCTAAATCGTGAGTTGCATAATTTTCTTCATGGGTCTTTAACTGACGACCTGCATAGGCAATAACCTTTCCTTTCTGCATTAAAACTGCTCCTAATCCATCACGACAGGCATCAGTATAGACGGTCAATCCTTCACTACCGTCAATAACTGTAAGGACTAGAGCAGATGTCAATCTTCGCTTCATCTCATTATAAGCCGCTTCGCACTTTTCACTCCAGATAAATTTCATATTCTTTCTGGCTACTTGGTAAGTGAGGCAGCAATACAAGCAAAATTTTCTATAAATCTGCGATAATAGCCGGCCAAACCCAAGAAACTGCAGATATCTGTAGGAGTTTTGGAAGTCTCCCAATCCTGCAAATTTCAACGATTCGAATTTAGATATTGATAAGTTGTTTAGATAGAATTAGACAAGTAATGATAGAACTTACATTGATTACGGCGATCTTGGCTGGATCGACCGAAATCCCATTCTCCGAAACAATATGGCCAAGAAAACGAACTTCATCTCTTCAAAAGTGGCATTTCGAAAACTTGGCTTTAAGCTGATGTTTGCGAAGAGTTTCAAGTACAAAAGCCAAATGTGACCTATGCTCTTTCTCATCTTTAGAGAAGACGAGAATATCATCGATGAAAACAAGAACGAACTTGTTAAGGACATCCCGGAAAACTCTATTCATCAAGTCGACGAAATAAGTTGGGGCATTAGTAAGACCGAACGGCATAACTAGCCATTCATAGAAACCATTTTTAGTGCGAAATGCTGTTTTAGGAATACTATCCTCAGCGATTCTGAGTTGGTGAAAGCCGGTAGACAAATCAAGCTGGGAGAAAACTTTAGCTCCATGAAGATGGTCAAATAGATCGTTGATGCGTGGCATCGGATACATGTTCTTGTGTGTGAGCTTGTTTATGTAACGTACGCGATTTTTCGTTGCCGAAAAACCGAATAGTTAGGGTTTAAGAAAGAGAATTTAAGAAAAGAGAAGAGAAAAAGGTAGAAGATGGAGAGGAAAGAAAATAGGAGAATAGAGTAGAAAATAGAACAGAAAGAAAATAGATCATTTTAAAATAGAAAGAAAAGAGAATAGAACGGAACAGAAGGAAAATAACAGAACAACATCAGAATCTCACAATTCGCAGCGGAACAACATATAATAATAAATGAATAATCTTTAACAAAGAACTATATCAGTTATTACATTTTATACATTACATTTCATTACATCATATCATCAGAGTGTACAACTACATACAACAACAACAGTGCAGCGGAAAAAGAAATACTATATAAGTAATACGCCATGCCATCCAGCTTGCCTCCAGCAACTCCAGAATATCCAGAATATCCTGATAAACCTAACTCTTATCTGCCCGTGTGGAAATTGGTGGGCACCCAGAGTTTAGGAAGGAAAACAATAAACTCCGAGTCAGTCATGTGACTGGTGTGAGAACTCAAAATAGTTTATCTATCTTTGAAAATCAAAATAGAGGAATATTTTTAAATCAATTCGCAATGCTTTTAAAAATGAGACTACCATAAGGCCTCCCGCACACACACACATGCAAACGCAGAATCGGAGGAGATTTCTCCTTATGATAGTCAAAGATGCTTGATACGCATTAAAAAGAACATTTGATATTATTATTAGTGCACAGTGTAGAGAAAAATTCATTTCGAAAGTAGAATATAAATCTTAGCCAACATAGACATTCCGAACTATGCCTACTATAGCTAACTATGTTCAATAGCAGGTTACCGCCACATTCCATAGCAGGTTATACAACTAAAACCGTACAAGTCTCGTATTGTTTCTTTGGATTGCCAACGAATGATCAGGCCGAGGAACTTCCCATTGCCACATGAGAATGCCTCTGGATGGACATCCCCGAGAACCAAACCGGATCTCTACCAACACAAGGCCGGGTTACCCCTAACTGAGTAACAACTGACCGAATATGCCATCCCCCGGTCCTTTGGGACCTTTAACCGAGCGCTCGAAATCAATTCACACAATCATAACAAAGTGTTTTCAACATGAGTAAGTATCTGGGCTCCATACCATGATACCACCCTTTTCCAGAAGGAAATGCACACATCCTAAAGGGCGCTACCCCTCATAACCTTGCCGCATCTTTCCTGTTTTGACCATTCACGGGGTGTGAGGCTCGACGAAGTCACGTCCACAAAAACATACTTTATACAAAAGCCATGTTTTGGGTCAACAAATGATCATAGAAATGATCACCAGGATAGACGATCAAATAAACGATCCTATCACAAATAATCAACACAATGATCATTTACAGCAACACTCAGCATGTCACATTACCAAATTGGGAATATATCGCTGACAACCTTCAACTACATAACCTCTGAGATCGTACGTCTCAGAGAAGGGTGTTAAGCTAAAAGAATAAATTCTTCGCCACCAACAGAAATATATTTGAATGAAATCGGCTTTATATCTCAACTTGTAATGTCAGGCATACAATCCATACAAGTCTGTTCCGGGCTCGAACAAAACCGAAGGCACTTACAAAGAAGTCCTTGAAATCTGGATATTCACAATCCTGATCGGATTTCCCATCACTTAGGGAGTCTCTATACCGTTGCAACTCAGTGCAGAGACAATCGATAGGTCATCCTATCACTCTCGCAAATACCGGGTCTTCAACACCGATCTTCAAAGCAATTATAACGACGTATCACATATTCGGAATGGGTTATACGACCCCATGGTCCTTTCCCGGTTAACCCGAATAGTGAGCGCTTATTCAAAAATAAGTGTAGCATTCACATTCAAACAAATCACATCAATTACCCATTCAAAGGGAAATATTGATAGTCGATTATTGAACTATCAATGGATATGCACACATCACCAGTTTCCTAATAATTTTCCAAATTATTTATTTCACAAAATATCTTTACAAGATATATAATTTCACACTTCAAAAATAAATCAATATTTACTTTTAAACAAATTCTCCTTTCCTTTATAAATTCAATAGTGAATTTATATTTCACAATATCTATTGATATACGTTTTCAATTATCCATTTTCAATTTATCTTCAAAAAGATAAATTCTAAATATCACTTCATATTGGAAAACAATTCCATACTTATTTAATAAGTAATTCACAAATTTTATTTATTTTCAACACTTGGAAAATATTCAATATACTTAAATCAAAATTAAGTACGTATTTCATTCTTTAAGGAAATCATTCTCTTAAACATATTTATTTGGGCCAAAACGAATGTTGCGTAGAACATCGTTACGACGTCCCAAAATCACTAGTATAGGGATTCGAAATTAAAATAGATATATAAATCCCAATACTATACAAAACATTTCCTTTCGGAAATCATTTACTATAACAACAGTGTTATAGTCCACCATTTCCTTTTATTTCTCGAAAACGTCTATTTCAACAATAAATGTTGAAATCTATGGTTTCGAATCTCAACACATTTAAAACATCGTTAGATCGTTTTAATTCTATTCCAAATATCACATTCAAAACAATTTCTTTAACATCTTATTCACTATTCAAAACGTGAATATACTTTGTTAACAAATTTCATCCTTTTATTCATTTTATTTCAAAGGATTATTCACAGTCAAAACGTGAATATAACTCCATAAATAAATCATAACAATTTACTTATCAAAATAAGTCGTTTGTGAATTTATAAAACAACGTTTATAAATTCCATTTCTATTTATTTATAACAACTTCCTTTTATAAATTCTTTTATTAACCTATTCCAGTTTATAACTCAATTATAAACTAAAAGTTCATATTATAAGTCAAATACTTATAAACGATTATTTTACAAAATCGTTCTTTTAAAGACTTTCCAAATCATAAATCTTATAACTTATAAGATTCATTTATTTAACCAAATCTATTCTTCAATTAACTTCACAAATTTATAAATCTTACTATTTATAAATTTTATTTATAACTTCACAGTTTATAATTCTATAAATTTCATTCATTTATGAAATTCATTTTCACTTCATTCAAACACTTATAAAAACTTGTTTTATAATGTCAATATTTCAATTTATAAATATCTATTTATAAATCTCTTAATATAAATCAATTTATATTATTCTTTTAAAACGTCTTTAAATTCCTTTATAATTTCATCATTTTGATTTATAAAATAATCAAATTTTATAAATCCTATATTTAAACTTTTCACAAAAAATCCCGATTAAACTATTTTATAAAATCATTAGCATCATATTCTCAAAAATCAGTTTTTAACTATTTTCTCAAAAATCATAATTTTTATAACTTTAAAAATTATAACGTTTATTTATTTAAAATAGATCAAATTCCAAACATATAGTATATTTTCAAAAATCACTTTATAAATCATTTTAAAATTCCAAAACTTGGTCCAATGATGCTACATACCAAATAGTCAATCACGACAACAACGATATCATATATCGATATGATAATCCATCAAATATCAAAATATCTGAAATCAAATAAAAACTGTTGAGGAATCCAGTTGGATCCCTCCAACCTGTTTTCCTGCATCCACAAACATTAGCACAATACCAATTTCGCTCCAGTACGAAATTATCGCGGTATATGTTCTTATTAAATATTATCCGCTTAATAACGGCGCAATAGGGTCTCATCCGCTAAACAAATAAATGCGGGAAATCAATAACTCCAATATATACATATGCCAATATATATATATTGCTATTATATATAATACCAATTTCACTGTTTATGAAATATTCGCGGTATATGTTTTTAATAAATAACACCCGCTTACTAACGGCGTATAATGTCTATTTTAACAATCAATAGATATCAATCAACATTCAAACATGCATTCAAATATTTTAAATCTAACTATTTAAAATAAAATCGAAACTGATTCGATTGAGTGAGAAGTTCTCACCTTGATTTTATTTTCCGTTTTAGCGATTTATTTCGAATATACCCAAAATTCTCACTAACTCCAAACGACTCCAAACCAACTCCATCGCGTAGTGCTTGTCCATACGATTCCAACGCAACTGGTTTCGCATTTTTTCGACCTCGTATGAAAAAGTTATCGCAGTTTAAAGTTTACACATATTTATATAAATAAATTACAACATATTTAAAAATTTTAAACCTACAACTAACATGGGCCGTTGATCTCAAGATACTGCAAATCTGGCCGTGCGCGCGTACCCTCTTCTCCCTCGCGTTTCTTACTCCCAGTAAAAGAAACGAACGAACCCATTCAAGCTCAAAATTAGGTTTTAATTTTTCACCTTCCACGTTGAACTTTACCCCGATCAGGAACTTGCATTCGAAGGCCCCCAACATGCTCAAACTTCGGCCAGAATTTCATGGAGCTCGGTCATCCATGTTTTGCGCAAATCGAGGCCGAACGACCAGGCTTCTAGCTTGATTTCTGGCCACCACGTCACTCCAAATCACATCTCCACCGTTGACATCCAAGATCTCACCATCCTCTACGAGTTTCTAGTTGAAACCTAAGGCTAATTGTCGACGGATGAGGAGATAATCGAGGTGGAAGTTGGGACGTTTCTGGCCTTCGGTTTATAGGATGGTGGCTAGGGTTTGATTTTTTTTTTTTTATTTGTGAGGGTTGTGGGTCTATTTATAGAAAAAATTTCGAACACTATTCATCCGGAAATTCCGAACTCCGATTTACGCGTCGAAACTGACGTTCCTAGGGTTTACCCCGCGTTCCGGACACAATGGAACAGGTTTCGGAAGCTAATTCGAACATCTGTGCGAGTTATGGCTATAAACGCTCAATTTAAATTAAACCGATTTAAACGATTTTCTAGGCGTTTTAATTTGTACCGGACAAACGGTAAATCCAATTGACACGAAATTTGAAACCTTACAATAATATCACATTACGGATCCGATGAAACTGGTTTCGTCGAAATCCGAGACTTTTTGAAAAATGGCTATTTTAACTCGTCAAATTAAAATTAAAAATAAATCGATGCGTTTCGAGCTGCCACGATCAAACGATAACTCCGATTGACACGAAATTTGAAATCCGGTAATAACTAACTATTACGGATCCAATGGAACTGGTTTCGTTCAATTCTGAGACTGTTCAAAAATTGACTATTTTTACTAGTCGATTTTAATATTAAAATATTCAATTTTCACAAATTAACTCTTAATTCGATTTTAAAAGTTCTAAAATATCTTCCTAACTCCCATATGATAAAATAAAATTTTACAAATCATTTTCAATCATATTTAACCCAATTTTCAATTATTTCCATAATTTCACATATTAAATTATTGATTTAATTATCCAATTAAATCCAAAAATTCAAATAAAAATTTATTTGACTTATAAATTCACTTATTAATATTTAAAATTAATTAAATATTCAAATTTTAATTAATAAAAATTCTGGGTCGTTACAGTTTAGCTTTCTATAGTCCACACACATTCTGAAAGAACCATTAGATTTTGTGACAGATACAACTGCGACGCCCCATTTTGAATGACTACGCCGAATCAAGCCTTTAGAAAATAAATCTTCAATTTGAACATTCAACTCTGCCTCTTCTTTAGGAGCCATTCTCCTGGGAGGGAGAACTACTGGTCGTGCACCAGGAATAAGGTCAATGCGGAATTCGATTTCCCACGGAGGTGGTGGAGAATTGACTTCTCCAAACACATCAGAAAAGAATTGAACAACTGGAGTGGAGCTAAGTTCACTTGGATGAGAGTCAAGAGAGAATATAAAACTCCCAGCACATTCTTGAGGCGATTTGCCTTTAGTGAATAAAGGTAAGCTCTTGTCGTCGATAAGAGAGACGGTTCGAGCTTTGCATGAGATAACGGCTTCGAACTTTCGCAGCCAATCAATACCTAATAGGATATCGAATGCCTCGAATCCAAGTACAAAGAAATCCCAAGTAAAACGATGCATGACATACATAAGTGTGACATATTTGCAAACCCTTTTGAGGTTAGCGGGCCCTTCAATAGGGTTAGATACACATAAGAAGGTAGATGCAAGAATAGGTTCCAATCCAAGTTTATTATATAAATTAATAGATATGAAACTATGTGTTGCTCCAGTGTCAAATAGAACTCTAACAGGTGAAGAATGCAACATAAAAGTACTCTGTAAAGTACCTTGATTATTTGGAACTTCCAGGATAGGTGTAGAAATAGCAAAAACTCCAGATGGGGTACCTTTCTTCTGTGTTAGGCAGTCTTTCTTAAAATGTCCTGGCTGTAAGCAAATGTGACAGACATCTCTCTTGGCCATCTGAGCCCGTGGCGGAATAGCTGCACCCTTTGGGGCTGGGCAACTACTGGCATAATGACCTTTTTGGTTGTAGTTAAAGCAGGTGATAGATGAGATGTCTATGGGCTTCTTCTGAGAATAGCCAAGCCCGGATTTCTTCTGCCAATTCTTCTTCTATTGCTCAAAATTTGGCTTCCTCTTCCCAGTCTGACTAGAGGATGGCTGAGTAATTGGAGCCTTAGTGACTGATGTTCCCTTTGGCTTTCCCTCATATCGAAGAGCAAAATCCATCAACTCAGTGAAAGTTCCATAGACATGAGCGATGAGGAGCTCGTAATACTCAGGGCATGTGCCATGTATGAACTTCTCATTCTTAAGCAGAGGTGTGTTGATCAAACCGGGTCCGAACTTGGATAGTTCATTGAATTTCCTTTCATACTCAGTGAAGGTCATGTTGCCTTGCTTGAGATCCATAAAAGACCGATAGAGTTGGGCCTTCCCAGCAGCTGGCATCCACTGAGCCGTAAGGGATCCCTATTTACAAGTGATATGAAAACGAGTCAAAATTTGACGAGGTAAAAGAAATTTTATTTAGATGAAATTTTAGATAGATTACTACCTAAACTGGGCCCAAGTGATGGTTTCCTCATTAGTACGAGAAGTGACTGACTCCAACCAATCCTGTGCAGCATCCTGAAGCTGCCAAGCGGCCTCGCTTCTGAGCGTCTGTGATCTCCAAGCCAGTAAAGATCCTCTCCAAACTCTTTAGCCATTGTTGTGCTTCGATAATACTCTCAGAGCCAGTGAATTTGACTCCGCCAAGCTGAGTTATTCCTTGCTAAGAGTGGAGAATCTGACTGCGGTAGCTGGGGCACGTGGTTCGGGAGCGTTTCTCCTACCCCCGCCTCTAACATTTCTTATGGTAGCCAGCCTGGAATACCAAAAGTGATTTTAGAATCAAAGGTAGAGATATATGGAATCTTAAAGAAATTCAAATCGAATGAATTCAATAAGAAGAATGGAATCAAAGGATATGGATTCTGAAACGATTCTCCTCATTCTAGGGTATGTTTACCCTATCTCTAATGAGCTTTAAACTCCACAGGCTAAAGTTATCGGGAACCAAAGCTCTGATACCAACTGTAACAACCCGTATATTTATACCATTTAAATTGACTTTAATCCACACATGTCAACTTAAATAATAGAAAACACGAATCATTAATGGAGTGTGTGTATATATATATGAGAATCATCACAAAATCACAGAAATATAACATCACAGGATAGTGCAGCGGAAATACAACATAGTCATAAGAGTAGTTCATGAAGCTACCCATAAATACAACAATGTCTCAAATAAAAAGAAATAGAACAGCATAGAAGTCCAATAGTCCAAATAGAAAGAACAATACTGATAAGATAAGATAGTGATAGTCTTCGGTCTTCACCTCCAAATAGAACAGCAATAGCAATCCTCGGTCTGATCCGAGCATAAGCATAAAAAACACTCGAATCAGGACATATATTCTTATACAGATAATATTATTAATTACCACGTTGATTATTTAAATAATTTAATATATAATATACACATATATTTATTTAGTCTAAATTTTAAATACTATATTACAATTTTGTAAAATATGAAAATAAAACTTTATATATGATGTATAATAAGTATATTATATTCGACAAAAAGTAAATTCTTGTATAAAGTATATTATTTTAAATAATATTTAAATAAATTTTTATATCAATAATTATATAAATTCCTATATGCATTATAAAATATATATTAGAACATATCTATATTATAAAAAGTTAACCAAATTCAAATAAATAACTAAAAAATAATTCTGATATGTAACTAGATCAATAGGTATATTTAAAAAAACATTATCTTACCATTTTATTTATATGAGTATATATATGTATGTATGTATGTATGTATGTATGTGTATCCATTATATATATATATATATATGTACATATGTATGTGATTTTAAATATTCAATTATATATATTTTAACAACCCGTATATTTATACCATTTAAATTGACAATAATCCATGCATGTCAACTTAAATAATACAAAACATGAATCATTAATGGAGTGTGTGTGTGTGTGTGTGTGTGTATATATATGAGAATCATCACAAAATCACAGAAATATAACATCATAGGATAGTGCAGCGGAAATACAACATAGTCATAAGAGTAGTTCATGAAGCTACCCGTAAATACAACAATGTCTCAAATAAAAAGAAATAGAACAACATAGAAGTCTAATAGTCCAAATAGAAAGAACAATACTGATAAGATAAGGTAAGATAAGATAGTGATAGTCTTCGGTCTTCAGCTCCAAATAGAACAGCAATAGCATTCCTCAGTCTGATCCGAGCATAAGCATAAACAAACCCTCGAATCAGGACATATATTCTTATATAGATAATATGATTCAAATTCAAATAACAATAACTCAAATATGAATGGAATAACATCTATCAGGATCCGTTAAACAATTTATACATAGTGCTGTACGATAGATAGATAATGTCTAACAGTAAAGTAAAATATCAAAATAGTGTTAAGGCGTTACCATTTTCCCCCTTAACACATTTCATATAGCATTATAGACTATACAGCAACGTAAACTCCACCGTAAACTAGTGGGATATCAGGGAGTACTCCATAGGTATAATACAAAACAAAATCGTAGTGGTCGCGTATATGGGAATACTAGTATGACAAGGCACATGAGGCAATACCCAAGGTAGTGAAACTACCGTTTGCCTGATCCGGACTGGTGAGAACGCATCGCCGCAACGATCGCGACACCGTGAAACAACACTCCAAATTCAAGGGTGCGCACCAATCAATAACAAAGTAATGAATAGTTTACAAAGAAGTGTGTTCGCTCGAGGTAGCTTGTAACAACCCAGAATTCTCACCAATCTATAATCATCGTCAAACGGTTTATGGCGATAGCATAATTGCTTTTTGGAGTTTATAAAACCCGGATTGAATTCCTTTCAAAAATTTGGTGAACAAGGTTGCGGGCTTCAATCTCAGTTTGGCCCACATCGTTCATTTTGTTTGTTTGCCGATGGTTATCAAAAAGAAATAATAATAATAATAATAATAATAATAATAATAATAACCGGCCCTCCCCCCTTATCTTCATTTTTCACTTCGCAACCCTACAAACTAAATCACAAAAATAATGGCGGCCGTTCCTTTCGTTCTTCTTTTCGAAGTTAGGGCTTATAAAAAAATTCAAAGACGCCGACGTTCAATCGTTCGATCGTTGCTCGTCTCTTATGGTTCTTGCGGCCGCTTGATTTTTGATCGTCGCTGCTACAAATTTGGTCGAGTCTGAGAAGATTTTGGCTGCTTCAAATCGTCGAACGCCTCCACGTGAACGAGTTCATCTTCGCTTCAATCAAGGTGAGTGATACTTGTCACTCACATCTAATTCGAACTCCATGATTCTTCTGTTTCTTTTCATCATATAATTTTTATTTGAATTTGTCAAACTCCTTTGCTCTGCCGCTTAATGATGTTTGAACGTTTGAGATGATTTATGACTTGTTAAATTCCTATATTTTCGTTGCTTGAATATACGATGTTGATTTTGATTATGGCTTGATTTGTCGACTCACGGGTTCGGCTCCAATCATTCTGACTCGTTCAATTTTGATTAAAAATACGGCTTTGAATTATTCACTTTGAGATGAAGGTTGACTTGTTCTTATGACTGTGACGATTTCTCGGTGACTTCGGTTACTTTTCTGACTTGATCGTCACAGCTTTGAAATTACTATCTGCATATGTGACTAGTTTGCTTTGTGCGTGTTGACTTTGGCATGACCACGGTTTTGATTTTAATTTGAAAATGTTTCTTTGAATTCTCTCTTTCTTCTAGCTTAAAGTCTTGATAGCATTTTGGTCATTGTTTAGACTTGATATAGTCTGCACTGTGTATGTCGACATTGCATAAGCTCGAGCTCTATAGCATTGCTTTGTTCAGTTCATACTTGTAGTCTTTGTGTTCATGTTGTCTGGTCTCCACTGTACACTGGTAGTTCAGTTGAGCTTTGAGCATGTGAGCACTTCATATTAGCACTGATATGGTGCAGTCTGGCTATGTAGTCTTCACTGTAGTGTTGCTGTGTCAATTTGAAAATCAGGTTACATTTGAGGTCTGGTTCATTGACTAGTGAACTGTCTTTATATGTTTTGATAGTTTGGTTCTGCATATTTAGGTTGTAACACTGATTCATCACTTTTTTTGTGTCATTGAGTCTGGTACTTGTGCTTCATGGACTTGTGTTTGCAGCTCTCGGAGATTCATGTGATGTATTGTTTATATATGTGTTTTATTTTTTAGTCTGGTTTAGGCTGCACTTGTGTATGGCCTTACTTCTGGTCTGATGCTCGAGTCTTTGCCTTTCTGGTGTCCACTTGCATACTGATTTGCTTCTTTGAAGTTTGCAGTCTTGTGGTTGTGTACTCAGTTGAGCTTTCATTATAGCCTGGTCTGGATTTGGTTTGTAGTTTGCTTTGTTGCAGTTGCTTTGATCTGACGTTTGTGGTTAGTTGTTGTGCACTTGAGTCTTTTGTGTACTTGACATATGTTCACTGTGTATTGACATACTTGTAGTTTTGAAGCTTTATTCTTGGTGTTGCTGGTGTACTTGGGTCAGTGGCATTGATATCTTTAGCTTGTAGTTGCACACTGCTGCTATTTGTTGCACTTGTGTACTTTATATATTGTGTAGCCACTTGATCAATTTGTTGAGCTTGTACACTTTTATTGCACCTGAGTTGAATCCAGTTTTAAAACTCAGGTTTGACCTTGTGCTGATTGTCGAGACTTTATTTTTATTGCACCTGAGTTTCATATTGATTTTGGAATTACACCTGTGTTGAATCCGGTATTTCGAGTTTGACCTTGTGCCCGGTTGTGTTCATCGTTACTGAGGTACCAAGGCAGTGCACGCAAGCGTGAACTGCAGCCACACGGTATGGCTTTGTGATATTCTATTTTGTTTTGATTTATTGATCTTTAGCATATTACTTATGCTATAGCGGCGAGGCAGTGCACGCGTGTGTGTACTGCAGCCCTACTCGAATTAATATTTTAATTGATATTTCAATGGTTTGAACTGTTTTGTTTATTTAATTCAATATTCTGAATTGTATTCTGATTTGGTTTAATTTGCTGATTTGTTGTTTAACACTGTTACGTGTTATATTTATCGTTATCTGATTTCTTTATTTAAGGATCGGAGGAGACGAGATTTATTGTGACTGTCTTCTATTCATTATTTAATTATTACTGCTTCTGTGCACTAATAATTGAGTTTGAATTAGACTGACCCATGTATTATTTTCTTTTGAATGTAATACTCGGGTCAGACCGAGTATTTACAGGTTGTTGATATCTTACTTTGGGTTGCTGCTTGAGCTATGAAGTCACTTCATATCTTTTGGAGTAGTCGTTGTCATTTATAGTAGTCAGTTTATTTGTATAGGAAGATATGTATTCATGTATATTATATACGATAATGTACTTGTATATGTAACTTCCAGAGTTGACGGTTGTAGTTGTATCATATGTACTGTATCACATATATTGTAACCGACATCAGTTATTATATATATATGAGACTTTTGTTTTATCTGTGTTTCGCATTTATATTATCTGTGTTATTATTATATCTATTGTCCTAAACTATTATGAACCATCGTAGTTCGTTTTATACTGGAATTGGGTATGCCGATGGGAGTAAATAAATAAGAGATGAAAAATAAAAATATATACCACTCCTATCAAAATAACCAATACTAGTGTAAGGCCTAACTACGGATGGACGCTCCTATCCAGCCTTATTCTTCGTAATAACAGACAGTATTTCCTTTAATACTCTTTGTTATTGTGAGCATAGAGGTGGGGCGTCACAGTTGGTATCAGAGCTTGGGGTTTATGGACATAATGTAAAACATAACTTAGATGGAACATGTGTTACAACTATTTGTCGATATTTTAGTGTGCTTTGAGTCAAAACTAAAGTTTTGAAATTTTGATGAAATTTTTAAATATCTTTATTTAAAATAAAAGTAAATAGGTGTTTTGATAAATTGATTGAACTGTGTTTTGTTTATCAGAGTGCGCAGTGGAAACAGTAAGACTGCTTCGCTGAGCACAGCTGATAATTATTTTGATTTAAAAATCAAAATATGAAAATGAATTTAATTTCATTATGTTGTTTAATCAGTGGTTTTGATTTGTTGAAATTCTTGCTGGTTTTCCTTAAGGCTAATCATATCTGATTAGATTTTTGTTGTTTTAAACATATATTCATTGAAGATATATTCGAATGATTTCTTTGTTCATTTTGTAGTATACGTGCAAATTTAAGTTGCACGTTACTGCATTAATATTACGTTGAACCGATGCTTGGTTATGAAACGTATTTTGTTGCCGTTATTTTTATAACGGGATTTTTACATCGGTGCTGGATGTTTTGAAGCTCGGTGTTTTGTTGACATTTTTAATGAATGAAAATTCACTGGTATTATATTTCGAAGTGAATTATTTTGATGAGATTTTGACGTATAAAAATTACTGTCGCTTTGACTTCAGTAACCGTCAAATTTTAAAGTGGATTTTCAAGCAGTTATTCCGCAATGCTGATTTTGAGATCCGTTTTTATGGAGTTTTGAGAAGTACAATTTCCTTATCGAAATTGTTACTGATGTTGCTGTTTTGATCACGTGTTTATAAAAAGCATTTTAAAATAAAATTGTTTTCAAAATTTTTTAGTTTACGTTTTCAAAAGAACGAGAAAGAGATTTAAACGTTTCAGCAAAATCGAGGACCATGACCCCTTTCTTTTACTGATTCGCTTAATTCCGGACTTATCCGTTTGAGAATGTAAATTGTTATTTTATAAAATAAATAAAATTGTTTTCAGAATTTTTACCGTTTGCGCTTTCAGAAGAATGAGAAAGTGATTTAAACGTTTCAACAAAATCGAGGATTATGACCCCTTTCTTTTACTGATTCGCTTAATTCCGGACTTGTCCGTTTGAGAATGTGAAATGTTATTTTGAATACACAATTTTGCACTTTCAAGGAAACGATGAAGAGAATTAAACGATTTAGTAAAACTCGTGGTTATGGGACATGTGCGTTTGCTATTTTGGTTAATTTCGGACTCGTTAATTGAAATATTTTGATGATTTTCGTGTGCTTTCGAGCCACTATGTTAGACCTTCGGGTCATATGAGGACCTTCGGGTCATATGTTGGACCTTCGGGTCATATGAGGACCTTCGGGTCAATACCAGTACCAGACCTTCGGGTCATTTGTTGGACCTTCGGGTCATTTGTTGGGCGCCAAAATTATGTTGGGTACTTGGTAGGCTTCGGCCATTTGTTGATGCACGTGCGGCGTAGCTAAAACTCGCCATCTGATGGGATCGATCCAACCTTTTATGTTGATTTCTAGATATTTGTTGTTTCCAATTATCTGCAGGTCATTGGGTATTTGTTGATATGAGTTCTGATTATCGCTTGTGATAATCAGATATTTATTGATTTGATTATCGTTTTTGATAATCGAATATTTGTTGATATGAGTTCTGATTATCGCTTGTGATAATCGAATATTTGTTGATTTGATTATCGTTTTTGATAATCGAATATTTGTTGTTTCTGATTATCGCTTGTGATAATCGGATATTTGTTGATTTTTATTATCGTTTTTGATAATCGGATATTTGTTGATTTGATTATCGTTTTTGATAATCGAGTATTTGTTGATATGAGTTCTGATTATCGCTTGTGATAATCGGATATTTGTTGATTTTGATTATCGTTTTTGATAATCGAATATTTGTTGTTTCTGATTATCGCTTGTGATAATCAGATATTTGTTGATTTTGATTATCGTTTTTGATAATTAAATATTTGTTGATTTAAGATTTGATTATCGCTTGAGATAATTAAATATTTGTTGATTTGAGAGTTAATTATCATTTGAGATAATTAAATATTTGTTGATTTGAGATTTAATTATCGATTGAGATAATTAAATATTTGTTGATTTGAGAGTTAATTATCGTTTGAGATAATTAAATATTTGTTGATTTGAGATTTAATTATCATTTTTGATAATTGAATATTTGTTGATTTGAGAATTCTGAGTATCGTTTTTAATAATTAGACCTTTGTTGTTTTCTGATTGCCGTTTTGGTAATTAAATAATTGTTGTTTTCAAATTATCTAGTTAATAACTAGATAATTGCAGTTTTGCTAATTGTGATTTGTGTTTTCTAATTATCTTTGTTGATAATTAGATTTTCCTGTTTTCTAATTATCGTATCGATAACTAGATATTGTTGTTTTGTGATTCCTGTATTCTAATTATCTGATTGATAATTGAATATTGCTGATAATTGCATTCATTCAGTTTTGTTGTTTTCTGACTATCTAATTGATAGTTAGATTTTTTGTTGAGAATTTTTGAATTTCGTTTATGAAATTAAAAGATTTCTTTGGTGTTTATATGGTACTACATCGATGTTCCAAATTATTCGAGTTTTTAGTTTCTCGGACGTACCATTATTGTCATACGCCGTTGTACCAGCTTAATTTTCTGCTATTCATGACGTTTTCCACGTCTTCCAATTACGGAAATGCCTTAGGGATTTTCGATTTTTATTCTTGAACCCGGTGTTATTGAAGAAATGGAAGTTTTGCCTATTTGACTTTTGAGCAACCTTCTATTCACATCATCGCTTCGGGGGTGTAACACCTTCGAAATAAATATGTTTTTCTTATGGAAGTTCAATGGTTCTCAAATCCTAAGGATTGCACTTAGGAATCCAGAGAATTCATCGAGCTAACACGTTCAGGCTTACTCTATCATGCTCTTTATGGTGAACTTTCTATTTCAAATTTCTTCATTTTGTGATCATATGCTTTTATGGTTGTTACCTTTTATCCATTTATTCCTTATGATTGCGAGGACGCAATTTCTATAAGGAGGGGAGTCTGTAACAACCCGGAGTTTAGTAACAGTTAATTATCGTTAAATGACGATTATGTTGGTCGTTAATTGCTATAGGGATTTTATCTTGTTGATATTAGTTTGAAATTGTTGAGAGGATTTCGGGCTTTAAAAATTTAATTTTTGGGCCCAAGTTTCTTTGGCTTAGGCTGTGAAATATCGAAACACTTGCCGTTCCCTTTTTAATTTCAATTCGACCCGTTCCTCGTCATTTTCATTCGCTATGCCCTAATCGAACAGAAAAAAAGGGAAACGAAAATGGCGGCTCGATCTTCTTCCTGCTCGTCTTCAAGCTAGGGCTCGTGAGAACCGATGATGACTCCACTTTCTTCGCGGCTGCTCAATCTCGCTCTCGTTCGTCTCTTCGAGTTACTCCTACGGCCACTTCAAATTGGTCAAGTTCGAAAACCAGGTGAGTGATTCCTTATCACTCGCATCTAATCCAATATCGTGTTTTCGACATGTTGATTTCGTTTGAAAGTGATGTTTTCTTTGATGTTTTTAATCCATGCGGTTTTGATCACTCGATTTATCATTGCCATTCGAATTTGTTTAATACATGGGATGATTTCTGACTTGGTTCATCTTCTTGCTCTTCCACGGCTTGATGATTTCGTTGTGATGATTTGATTTTAACTTGTATTTGGCCTTGCCACTGGTATTAATATTTATACTCGACTTCGGCCATGTACTTTGTGGTTTCGCTGTTTTACAAGTTAGGGATTCCCTGGAGTTCTGAATATTATGGCCTTGCTTTGTACTTAACTGTGCAAAAAAAAAAATTGAGTTGCATTTGATAGTGCTGTGCACTTGATTTCTTATCACTTGACTTCGAGTGGATAACCCAGTTGCTGCTAGCATCAATGAATCATTTCTGATTTGTTATGTTACTTGGCTATCACGGTTTGAACCGTGCCTTGTCTAGTTCGTCGTTTCGTTTATTATGTGTTGCTCTTTGTAGATTGGCATTTTGCCGTGTTTTAGTCCCTGGCACTGCTTAGTTGCGTGCATTGGGTTTGTTCATCCTGTAGCATATTTGTGAAAGAACCATTGCATTCCTGTGTAAGCACTTGAGTCCAATACTTTTCGATGTTTGTTCCATCTAGTTTCTTGTTGTTTTTCGAGTATCCCTGCATACTATGTGCCACTCCGGCAGTTGCAGTTCATTTACATATGCTGGATTGCTTCAATGTGCTGTTCACTGCTGCATATCATTGCATTTTCATCACTGCACTGTTTTCTTGCATATAAACTTGGATTCTTTGTGTACTTGTCTCTGTTCGTGTCTGACACTTTTTGAAGTTCCCATCTATTAGTTTGTGGCTCATGTGTTGGTATTGATTTCTTTCACATTGATTATGTGCTTTGTACATGTTACTCCTTTGGTATGGTTGCAGACCACCTATCCATTGTTCATGTTGCATTGTCCAGTTTCATATAGTTGTTCACAGACCACTGCATATAAGTTCATCTTGTAGCTGTCTCGACCAATTGAGACAGATGGCAAACGTGTTTTTTATAATTTGGTCTTTTCCATACTTCATTGAGTTGTTTGAGGTTATTTACCTCGAGACAGTATCACTTGTGCACTGTCAGGCCCATATTGCATTTGCACTTGGGCACATATTAGAAACTGATACACTGCATTATTCATTTGCAATTGGTCTTGATGTTATACATCACTGTGCATTAGTCCACTTGAAGTTGTAGCCTTTGTGCATTGTTCACTTTTGACTGTTATTGCATAAAAATGCAGTCATTGCCCTTGTGGTCAGACCTGCATATACCTGAACCATTTTGTTGCTTACCTCTGAACATCACTGTCATACTTGTTGATGCCTTGAGTATACGTTTGGTTCTGGCCATATTCTTGTTGCTTACACCTTCATTCGGCTGTGCCCTCATGTGTATCACTGCCTTGTGCAGTTCCATGTTGCACCTCTGTTTCATTTTATCCATGTGCAACTAGTAGTTTACATCCATTGTGTACATTTGGGTTCGCATTCATGTTGTCCAGGCTTGTTCCTTTGCATTGTTGTTAGCTCTGGGCTTCACTGACCACTCTTGTTGTACCATAGTTGTCTCCTTCTCTTGACATTTCGGAACTTGAATTGTTGCATTGAGTTGAGTCATGACAGCAGTGACTTGACCTTTGCATTTTGTTTGTTTTTCGAATTCACTTGAGTTGAATCCAACTTGTAGCTTGGGTTTGACCTTGTGTTCGTTTGTTAATTTTCATTGTGTACATATCACTGTAGTGGCAAGGCAGTACACGCAAGCGTGAACTGCAGCCACACGGTATTCATTGGGTACATCATCACTGTAGTGGCAGAGCAGTGCACGCAAGCGTGAACTGCAGCCACACGGTATTGCTTTTATTGATATTTCAATTACTTTTGATCCATTGATCTTTTGCGTATTTCATATGCCGTATTGGCGAGGCTGTACACGTTAGCGTGTACTGCAGCCAATTAGAATTGATGTTTTTAAGTGATATTTCAATTGTTTAAATTGATGTAGTTTCATTTGATCATTTTGTTGTTATCTAATTATCTATTTGATAATTAGATTATGAGTTTCTAGTTATTTATTAATAATTAGACTTTGATGTTAATTGCCGATTAGGCAATTCTGATGTTTTTTCTAAATTATCTTCATTAATAACCCTTTCATCTATCTTCGTTGATAATTTGAGTTTGTTGAATTGTTGTTTAACACTATACGTGTTATATTCACCGTTATCCAATTTTCTTGCTAAAGGATCTGATAGGTGAATTTATTTTGACTGTTGTCTAATTGTTAATTAATTATTACTGCTTATGTGCATTAATAACTGAGTTTGAATTAGACTGACCCGTGTATTATTTTCTTTTGAATGTAATACTCGGGTCAGACCGAGTATTTACAGGTTGCTGATATCTTACTTTGGGTTGCTGCTTGAGTTATGAAGTCACTTCATATCTTTTGGAGTAGTCGTCGTCATTTATAGTAGTCGGTTTATTTGTATAGGAAGATATGTATTCATGTATATTATATACGATAATTTACTTGTATATGTAACTTCCAGAGTTGACGGTTGTAGTTGTATCATATGTACTGTATCACATGTATTGTAACCGACATCAGTTATTATATATATGAGACTTTTGTTTTATCTGTGTTCCGCATTTATATTATCTGTGTTATTATTATATCTATTGTCCTAAACTATTATGAACCATCGTAGTTCGTTTTATACTGGAATTGGGTATGTCGATGGGAGTAAATAAATAAGAGATGAAAAATAAAAATATATACCACTCCTATTAAAATAACCAATACTAGTGTAAGGCCTAACTACGGATGGCCGCTCATATCCAGCCTTATTCTTCGTAGTAACAGACAGTATTTCCTTTAATACTCTTTGTTATTGTGAGAAAAGAGGTGGGGCTTCACAATATTTCCAAACTTTAATACCCCACATTTCAAAACTAAACTTTATAATTTCATAAATTCATATCTTAAATCTAA
Source organism: Allium cepa (assembly GCA_030765085.1). Taxonomy (NCBI): domain Eukaryota; kingdom Viridiplantae; phylum Streptophyta; class Magnoliopsida; order Asparagales; family Amaryllidaceae; genus Allium; species Allium cepa. The sequence continues at coordinate 990,164,443 of CM060945.1, read as the reverse complement.
TTTCATTATGATTTAGTTTCGAAATATTCATTTCATAAATCTAATATGGTTTAAATAAACTTAAATTACAATTAAACTAATATCTTTTCATACAAATATAAACTTCAAATATTCATTTATCAAAATCAAATATCATTCAAAATTCACATTCTTTATCAAAATAAAGATTATATCATTAAAAACCATTTCGAAATCATTAAAATATCATATCCTTCAAATCCTCACTATCGAATCATTATTTGAATTCAATTTTAAATATTAAAATTTAAATATCATTTAAAAATCAAATATTTCATTCATTCATTATTTCAAATATCATTACAAAAATACATTTAAAAATTCCATTCAAAAATTCATTTCTCTCATTTAATTTCATTCAATTTAACATATAACCAAGTAAACCTTATTTAAATTCAAATTCAATGTAAATTCCTTAAAATTCAAATTTAAATATTAAATTATATTCAAAACTCCTTATATTTCACAAATAATCGATTACAATAGTTAAATCATTTAACACTTTAAAATATAACACAAAAGTGTTAAAATCTATAACATTTCAAAACATTGACAAAATATAGTAATGACAGCATTTATAAAGTGCTATAGTAGCTTATAGTTTCCATAATAGATAGATCAAGAATAACAGCATTTATAAAATGCCGTAATAGATATTTAGAAATTTCAAACATGGTTACGTTCAAAACAACAGTATTTAAAACGCTGTCATAAGACCACAACATTTTTAGGAAATGCTGTTAATAAAATTTCAGATTTTGTTTTAACTTTTCAAAAACAATAAAACTTTAATTCTTGTTATTTAAATTTATAAATCATATTTCTAGACTTCAAAATTTCATATTTAAATCATTTTAACATATGATTTATCATAATAAAATTTTAAAATCAAATGTTCAACTTTTAAGACTCAATTCATTTATTAAGTCAAAATTTCACTGTTTATTAACTTATAAATTAAATAAAACGTGGCATTTTACTTTAAATACCATTTCAAACTTTAAATTTAATTTCCATTATTTACTTACATTTTTTAAAATAAAATTTAAAGTCGAAAATCACATTTATTTCAAATTTACATACTTGAATTCACAAATTAAAAAAAAAGATTTAACCTTCACAAATCATAAAATATATAGTTTTTTTATCAAAATTTCATACTTTTAAAAATACATATCTTAATAAAATCATTTAAAATATACCACGGGGTATGTATATAATTTTCTAACCTAGGTCAATTGATACAGATATATATCATTTCAATCCGCAGTTTAAAAAGAAAACCCAAGTTCTATCATTTCAAACCCGCAATCCCAAGTAAATAAAAAACGCTCAGGCCTATCATTTCAGCCCATAACGATTTTCCCTATTCTAATGTCCGTTCGAGTATGTATCATTTCAACCCATAAGATTCTATTCTAACAGGGAACTTGCAGTGTGATCATAAATAAATAGACAGTATAAACAATGTCAGTGTCACATTATATTGTCATATATCAGATGTCAGGTGATAATTAACAGTTATAACATGGTAATAACATGGCATAGCACATCATATGATCATCATTTACTTGCATAAACATTTTTATTTACTAAACACTTGTTATCGATTCACCATTTCATAAGTAAATATGTCAGAGTGAGAAAGACTCACCTTTTCAAGCTGAAGATCACTACGACACACAAAACGATTCCAAAAGCATGACAAGAATGATACAACACGACTTTGGATTCAAGTGAGTGAAGAGAACCAAAGTGATTTATCTTTTACATAGCAAACAAAACAAGATATTGCAACATGAATTTTCAACACAAAACAGCTTTGAAACTGATTGAAACAAAAGCAACAATGGACAAGATGATTTTACCATGCCTCGACCACTTCAATGCTTGGCCTAAGGGACTCTTTAGATCAGCCATATAATCATGCTAGGCTCAGGTATAACATCAAAAATGCTGGGCAACACAAGTGTTTGGAGAGGAGGAGCTACAACATAGGTTAAACAAAGGAACAAGGCAAAACGAGGTTGGTTTGGTGCACCATTTGGCTCAGCTAGGGTCAATTAGGCTCGTCTCAAGCTTGCTTTAGATCTGGTCAGTGCTGGAGTGATGGCTAGAGGTCAGGTCAGTAGGTGGTGGTGGAGCTAGGGTGGTGGCCAAGGTGATAGATGAAGTGGATGTGGCCTTTAAAGTTCGGTCAGGCTTGTTTAATGGGATTGCTTGCAATTTCTGTGGAGTTTTCAACATGGGGAGGCCACGGCCTGATCTGGAGGAGGGGATAGGTGGTGGTTGCTGCTGTAGATGGTGGAGATGATGGTGGAGCTGATGGAGTGGAGTAGTGGCCAAGCAAGCTAGAGGAGGCAAAGACAAAATCATAGAAAATGAAGAGGAGAAGAGATAACAAAAAAACCATTACAATTTTTTTTTTCTTTTCATGGCCGTGAGTTTTAGAAGATGAGGAAGAGCATTTTTCACGTGAATTGTGAAGAGGAATACATGGCAACACAAAATAAAAGGATGGCTAAAAGAAAGGAAGTGAAAAGGCAAGAAGAGGAAAAGGCAAAGAAAGGAAAGGTCATAGGAAAAAGAAAGGTTTTTGACTATTTGTATTTCCATTTTCTTTTAATCAAAATAACTAAATAATTTCAGTAAAATAAAAATAAAATCTGAACAAAATAAAATGAAAAATAAAATAAAAATATAATTTAAGGAAAAATAGAAAATAATTAAGAAAATGGCCAATATATTGAAACTAGCATTTAAAAATATAAACAATACAATGAACATTAGAAAATTATAACTTCACTTATAAAATGTTTTAAAAATAAAATATAAGCATAACATGTCATATATACATATATACACAAATTATAACAAACAAAAATATTATTTATATAATTTAAAATAAACTAATTTTGTTAAATAAATCAATTTATACACAATATTGTAAAAATCATAACTTTCACAATATAAATCGGATTTCAACAAAACGAAAAGCAGTATTCTTGAAATTTAATTTATTTTCATAATAAAAGATAAAATTCAAATTTTAATATATTTAAATTTTAAATTCAAAAGTCAAAGTTTGACCAGATTGACCAAAATTCACATTTTTTGGAAATATTCAATATATTCAGGTTTGAAATTATAATTCACATACAAATCAAAATTAATATTTAAAATAAAAAAATTATTCATTTTAAAAATTAAATAAAGTTTCATCCATAAATAAAATAAAGTTTTTAAATCAGGAATTTCAATTAAAATAATCAAAATATACAATTAAAATAATCACAAAATACAGTGTTGTTTACATTTGCAGTCTAAATTAGTCATTTCAGGGTTAACTAATTAAAGCCTACCCAAATAATAGGATGTCTCTAGAAAATTTAGGTCTTAGGTTAGGTTTGAGTAATCATGTACTCTCCCTATCTGGCTACTAGCCTAGCCCGAAATGATATCCATAATAGAAAAGACCCAATTTGAATTGGACCTTAGGCTAGTTTCAAAGAAGTTTTTCAATTAGAATAAATGTTTTAAATTCAAAAGTTAAATTTAAAATAAGAAAAATATTATGAAAGTTATAATTATATATTTTTGAATTGTTTTGAAAAGTAAAATAAAATTTTAAATATAAAAGTTAAATTTAAAGTAAAACGCATATTATAATAGTTATAATATAATTGTTTAGATGTTTGAAAATCAATATAAGTTAATTTCGAAATTAAAATTTATTAATAACTTAATAAAATATATTAATTAAATGTGTTAATTAAATAATAAATATATATATATATATGTATTTTATATTATGATATAAGTTATGTTGTTTTAAAGTATTAAAATAACATAAGTATACATATATGTATATAAAACGAATTTTGAAATTAATATAATTTCATTAAAATTGTTTAATTAAGTAAATTTATTAAATGTTAATTAAATAAATGATATACACATATTTATATTGTACATGTCATAGTATAAAGGTTATAGTATATAATGAATATTTAGTGTAAATGTTATATTAAGATAATATAAAATTAATTAAAGTTAATCAAATAAGAATTAATTAATATAATATAATATAATATGTAAGATTATTATATAAGTAACATGAAGTATAAAAGGTATAATAATAAAACTTTTATAATATGAATGTACAAATTAAAGGCGGAACATTAAGAAACCCTAATTAGACTAAAGGAATAAATACATACGTAATTGTAAGTATACCATGATTCTAGATTTGTCTGACACTTGAATCACGAGGTTATTTCATAAAAAATATTTACAAGAAATACATTACTTCATAGGAAATACATTATTTCATAAGTCGATATGACTCAATATAAAATATATTGAAGATTATGAATCTTCAATATACTGTTGTCCTCTACCATATATATATATATATATATATATATATATATTACTTGCATGCTCATTAGAAGTTGAGCAAACTCAAGCTATGGATGTTGTATGCAGTATTAATAATATATCGAATAGAGGAGATAAGAAAATATATTTATTTGTTGAGGAAACTCAAGATCGAAGTGAAATTAGAAAAAGGTACCAAGGGTTAGGAGTTGTATGTGATTCAATGGATAAGAAGTTATCCATCATCAGTGGAGCTATGACCTTTTGAGCAAACTCAAGGTAAGAATTCCAAGACGGACGAGTCCTAACACCCACTAGTGAAGTCAAAGTACTTTTACATTTCTACTTAGGGTTTGGTGAAACATAAAAACTAGCAGAGTCTAATTAAAAAAATGAAATGATAATATTTAACCTTTCTAATACTATAAGAACATATGGTATACAATAATGTACATAAATAAATTTATACATTTAATACGATTGATAAAAATGTTTATCAAGATATATGAATGAATTGAATTAAAGAACGAAAAATAGAAATATAATACATACTTACTATTAAATACATTTTACATGTTAATGTTTCTATATACAAGCAAGTACCCGATTTTACAACTACTTAATACATTCGTAATTTGGTAGCTTATGTTTTTATTTGGTCGAAAGCTGAATGGTCGCAGTTTGCAATGTACAATATTTCGATGAAATTAGTTCATCGAAAAACCAAATAACCTACAGTGAGAGATGGAGCATTCAATTTGATAAAGATTACATTATGTTAAATGTAACATACGACCAAAACTACAATATAGATCTAAGAACTCGATCGTTGAATTATCAGGTTGATCGGTTTATGTAAGACGCATCTTATTTGATGCCCTTTGATGTTAAGGATAATCAAATGCATTTTTTATAAAGAGTTCGTTATGAGATTGTACTAAGGGATTTCTTTTGAATGGTTTGACAATTTAGAAAGTATATCGAATGTATAAGAGCAAATGTAACCTAAGAAACAGTTGGGATGAACAGAGTGAATGGTCATTCCTGCTTCATAGAGAAACATCAGAAATGAGAATTGTAAAATAATTATTGAAACTTAATTTTGGAAAGATATTTATATTCCAAAATGTATTTTCATATAGAAAATTATTTTCTGTGAGAATTATTTCTCTGAGTTCAAGATATTTGATCAGAAAACTCTTCGATGTAAACTAGTTGCAATATATGAAAGAAATATTCTATATTAAGTAAATGATGGACCTTCAAACTAATTGAGTTGGGAGTATGCCCTAGGGGCAATTGTGTTATTTTGTTTTATATACCTAACTCGATAACCAATCTTGTCTGAAATAAAAGGTGTTTTCCTTCTATTATATACTTGATATAACGTGTTATATAATTAATTAATTAATTTAATTAAAAGTATATTTAATAGAAAACCCATAAATGATATGTTTTGTGATAGTATATACAAAATGTTGTAACTATGAGTAATATATAACAATGAAAACAAATATACCATTTTAAACATTCCTTGTCAAGATGCATCGAGGCTAGATACTGAGGTATCCTTTATGACTAGAGTATGTAACACTCTCCAAATGTTAGGCAGTGTATTACTCATGACTGCTAAAGCTCCTAGGGTAATGTACAGATAGTAATTGGATAACTATGTAATGACTCACTTAAGAGTTTTCTGTTGGTTAATATAACTAAGGTTAAACAGAAAATATCGATGTGACTGATTTTAACAGTACTATCAACCTGAGAATAACTTGGCTCATCAATATGAAAGCTCTGCTTTAATTATAGTCAAATCATGGCATGATGTCCATTGAGTGAATATAGCTGGATCGAGCGGAAGTATTGGAAGTGAAGCACTATTCAAGAGAGGATTTGTCTCCTCATTTGTATGGCGTTAGTATCACGGTCAACTCTTAACGGCTCTGGATAGAGCATTTCAGTTAATAATAATTATTACTATTGAACCAATGACTTTATGTTTGGACTATAGAGTTGAATACGATGATACTGGAATTTTGACCATTACCAAATTCCATAAGTCCAAAGTGATATAGTTTTTACGAAGAGAATTGGTGTAAATAAAAGCCACAACCAGGTAACACTTAATAACATAAAATTGGATTTTTTAATGACCATGACTTGACCTTCGAAAATCGGCATTCAATACATCACCGGAATTCGAATGCCGGAGATTCAAATGTTGAGTTTGGTTCGTCGGAGCTTATAATAATATTAGGTGATAACAACACAACACAACGGAAACGAAATGAATTTTTATTGATACACAAATGGATACAAAAATCTGATACAAATGAAATATCAATATCAGAGCCAAAATACAACAGTGGAAAGAAATCTCCAACATGATCTTCAAGAGAGAAAGAGAGATGGAATCCAACAGACTGCTTCCCCATTGCCAAAGATCCAAAGACTTCAAATCAAAAAGCTCGAACCACTATCATGGTGCAACATAGCACAATGCGATCGCCAAATTCACAAACTCTGAAGACGGCCAAATCTACACCTACTAGCTGACTATCTAATAACTTGACTCTAGGCTACCCGTGTGGAAATTGTGGGCACCCAGAGTTTAGAAAGGAAACAATAAACTCCAAGTCAGTCATGGAACTAGTGTGAGCAAAAAAAACAGTTTTATTTTGAACAAAAAGAAACAACAAAAGAAATAAAAGAAATTCGCTATGCTTTTTGGAAAATGAAACTACCATAAGGCCTCCCGGCACACACACACAATGCAATCGCACATTTGGGGGAGATTTCTCCTTATGATGGTCAAACATGCTTGATACACGAAAATCCTTTTGATATTATTACTAGTGCATAGTGTAGAAAACATTTCGAAGTATAATATTAATCTTAGCCAACATAGGTACCATTATATTATGCCTGCTATAGCTACCACCTGAGGTGGTAGGTTATACAACTGCAATCGTAAAGGGCTCTTATTGTTTTTTTTGGATTTCCAACAAATGGCCAAGGCTAAGGAACTTCCTTTCCGAATGGGTACGCCTCTGGAGGGATGCCCCGAGAACCTAATCAGTTCTTGCCAACACAAGGCCGGGTTACCTCGGTAACTAGGTAACTAACTATCACGAGTATGCCATCCCCCGGTCGTCACCGACCTTTATCCGAGGCCTCACCAACAACCACATTAATTTAATATCCGGGCTTCATACCATGATACCACTTTTTATCCGGAAGGAAATTAACATACCCTAAGGGGCGCCTCCGAAAGGAAATGCACAACCATTTCTGGGGTGTGCGGTTCGATGTAGTCTCGTCCCACAAAGCTATGCTTTTCACAAAAGCCATGCTTCGATCAACAAATGATCAGCACTCAGTATGCCACATTACCAAATTGTGAATATGTTACTAGTAAATATCAACGACATAACCTCTGAGCTCATACGTCTCAGAGAAGGGTGTTAAGCTAAGAGAATAAATTCACCGCCACCAAACAGAAATGTATTTGATAGAAACCAGCTTTACATCTAAAAGTGTAACGTCAAACATACATCCATACAAGTCCATCCTGGGTCTGAATGGAACTGAAGGCACTTTAAAGAAGTCCTTGCAAATCCAGGTATCCACAATCCCGACCGGACTCCCCATCACATATAGAGATCTCAATACCGGAGCAACTCAGTGCAGAGACATTCGACAGGTAATCCTTTCGTTCTCGAAAATACCCGGTCTTCAACCATCGTCTTCAATTACTATCCATTTCCTCGTATCATTTATTCGGAATGGGTTTTATGACATAAAGTCCTCTCCCGGTTAATCCAAATAATGGGCGCTTATTTTTAAAAAGCATGTGGATATATTGGGATCTTAATTAAGTCACAACTTTTCAACACTTGTTCCCTAAAACTCTTCTTTTTTGAACGGTCTAAATAAATTTCCATTATAATCTTTTAAACAAAAGATTCATCTTTAAGATCCTCTTTAGTTCGAAACAAGGTTCACCAAATCTTTAACAAAGATTTATTCATAGCTTTCAAAAACTATTTCCATTCCAAATTCGAAATCCTTTCGACAAAAAAGGGAAATTCTTTCTTTATATGAAAGCTATAATCATTTGAAAACAAGGTCTTTCGTTTCGGAAGAATCCGATAAATTTTCTCAAGCTACAGCCTTTTAAAATTCAAATCGAAAAATAAGTGAACTGCAGTATACTCGGCAAGTTCTATTGGGGTTAAATTTAAATTTCCAAAATAATTCATATAAAATACTTTTTTAAAATGGTTTAAAAATCATTATACTATATAACCTGCATAATCCTTTTTAAACATAGTTTTCAAAATTTCAAATTTCCAAAATTAAATAAATATCCATAAAAAAATTAATTTCAAAACTTTCTTTTCAAAAGTTTTTAATATTTAACCCAAATCACTTCCAAACCATTTTGGATTCAACTTTAAAATTTTTCCTACCATTTTGAATAAAATAATATTAAATTCAAAATTCCCGTAACTTAACCAATTTCCTGAGAGATCCATATTTGTGTGTGTGGTATAGTCCAGGGGTTTCACAGGTAAGAATAAAATATCATAACCATCATCAATTCAAGCATAACAATATCGATAAGCGGTATGATCCTATAACGCTTATCTTTAATTCACAAATAAACAAGTAAATTCATCACAGATAAATAAATCACAGTTCATAGCTCAATCCAAAACAATCATATCACAGAATCATCACACATCAGAGATATCAAGCAATTTAAGGCATTCAGTAAAATCCAATCATCCATAAGACAGATCAATTAATTACCTGATTATAATTAATTTAAACCAGATTAATTACATATGAATAAATTACTAATCCAAGTTAATTAACATTAATTACAAACCATTTGATATTAATTTATGAAATTAATTAATCAACCTTAATTATTTATATTAATTAATTATCCTTAATTAATTAAGGATAATTAATCACATAAATAAATTAACCTTTAGTTAATTACATAAATTAATAACCCTTAATTATTAATTAACCAACCTTTAATAAATCTCATTAACTAATTAACCCCTTTAATTACTTACATTAAGTAATTATCTTTTAATCACTTAATTAATTAACTTTAAATCACTAATCAATTATCCTTTAATCGTAAATTAATTAACTTTTAACTAATCAATTAATTAACCTATAATTATTAAATAATTAACCTTTAATTATTTAATTATCCTCTAACTACTTTCATTAAGTAATTTACCATTAAGTAATTAGTTACCCTTAGTTACGTACATTAGTTAATCAACTTTTAATTTAATTACATTAAGTAGTTGTCCTTTTAATCACTCACCTTAATTAATTTCACCCTTATTCAATTGATGATCCTATGATTAAGTACATAAATTAATTTAACCCTTTAATAAAAAATTAATTAATCTTTAATTATTACTTAATTAACCTTTAGTTAAGTAATTATCATTAAATTACAAATTTATGATCCTTTATTTTTAAGATAACCTATTTATCTTAATTAACTACATTGACAAATTCCATTTGAAAACGATTAGGAATCAAATTCCACTCGAAAACGATTAGGAATCACATTGATTAATCACTTAATATATAATTATTATAAAACCAAAATTTGATCTTTACAACATTTAATCTTTGAAAAAAAATTAATTATTAATCCATAAATTAACTTAGATCCTTCAGTTAATTAACAACTAAAAACATCTTTATCTTTTTGATCCACTTCTTAATTAAGCTATTTAATTCTTTATATAAAAATAGGCTTAAGAATTAATTAATGAAAACATATATATATATATATTAAAACAATTAAAAACTTGATTAATTAAAATAATTTATATTCTAAAACCTTTAATTAATCCAAAAATAAACACATATCGTATAAAAGAATTAGTTCAACAAAATTTGTTAAAACTTGATTAAACTTTTAAAACTTGTTTAATTTTAAATTTCAAAAACTGTTACATAATGAAATTGAGACCACTTCGGGTATCAACACGAGCCATTTCAAATTTTACCCGAGCCTATTCCCGAGTTTTTCCGCTCTTCTTCTTTTTAACTTTGTTTTTATTTTAAATTTTAAAATTTTTGTATAGGTTAAACACTTGCGAATGACCTAGTAGCAAACCCGAGTCACAACACATTTTCCCCGAGACAAAACCCGGGCTCCATCTCTTCTTTTCCAACAAAACAATCCCGACACATCCCCATGCACCGTGCACTTGCACTGTCGAACCGACCACCTCTGGTCACTGTCGCGACCATCCACACGACAACGATCACCCACTCGTACGTTCCGACCACCCAGGTTGACCAATCGACCTGAAAATCAAAATCAAACTAGACCGACCAAAAACGTCTTGCATCGCCGTGTGACGTCACCAGAAGCTTCACGACTCCGTCCAGAGCTCCGCCACAACCTCGCGCATTGATTCCCCAAGGTACGATCGCTTCCAGTTCAATATTGACGACGCAGTTACCTCGATTTGTGATCGACCAAAATAGGTCCTCAAACCCTAAATAAATGACGCCTAACCACCATGGTGATTGATAGACCCACCTACCATTTTTTCCGATGACCTCCATCACCTCAGCCACCTCCAGCTTCAAACTCGATGAACAACACTAAGTCGGTCATTAAAATTCGACCTAAATGCATTTTCCGTTCAACTTGAAATACCTCATCGTATACAAACTTAAAAATCACGAATTGATTATCAAAATTCATCCTTTTGAAATACAAATCTGTTTGTAAAGTCAAAACATAAAATTGAGATTATTGATTTTTGACTTAATTTAGATTGTCACTGTTATTTATCATTTTTGAAATAAATATTCAACTTAAACACTTGAAATTGTTTTTAAAAATAATGTCACAAATATACAAACATTTTCCATTCAGAGGTTAAAGCCAAAAATCATTTAGATGGAATGATTTGAATTTTTGAACAGGTTTAAACCCTGTAAATCTGGAACAAAGATATATGCATGTACAATAGACATGCATAGAACATTTACATGTATATATATACATGTAGGCATACATACATCTATACAAACATTTCACAATCATACTACAAGCATTTATCACAGGCAGATCAGGATATATATACATATATATAGATTTAAGAGTTTACTCACCAGGAAATGGAAACAGAGAAACATGGATCTTGTTTTGAATTTGAAAATCTAATCTAGATTTTGATGTTGAAGCCTGATGTTGATTGTTGAGATGATCCTGAATTGCTTTGCTTGCTTGATCAGGTTGAAACAGGTTGAAGTTTTTTGATAAAATTGGATTAACTTGCATGCTTTAGATTTAAGTTGATCTTTGAAAACTAGAGCTTGTTTCAGGTTTGATTTTAAACTTGCTTTTGATCATTTTATTTTTGGTTTAATTTGTTTCTTTTAGGTTTTGATTTTGATCTGGTTTGGATTTTTGTTTCTTTAGTTTTATCTTTGAGATTCGGTTTTGATAATCCTTGAATAGAAAGAAAATGAGAAAAAAGGAGAAGTGGCATATATATAGCTTTGTTTCTTCCTTATTCACTAATTTTCAAAAAAAAAAAAATCAACATGACACTTGTTATTTTCATAATATATTTATCTTACATTTGTTCAATTACATGTAAAAAAATTTACACTTGTTAGATCCAAGCTTACACTTGTAGAAATCCTTATTATATAGTTTACACTTGTATTATTTTCCTGTTATAATGTTACACATGTTTCTTTTTCATGTTAAAATGGTTACAAATGTTAATTTGTATGATAAATTTTTTTACACTTGTAAATTATATGTATTAAATGTTTTAAATATCTTTTCATATGATTTATATTAATGCATTGCCTTTAAATATTTATAACTTTAAAGAAATTGATTTTAAAACCTAATTACACATTAATAAATAAGCATGTATATATATATATATATTAGAATTTAACCTTTAAATAGCCTTTTGAAAATTCATTATATTAAATTTAAATCATAACTTTCTAATCACAATGTATATACATACATACATACATAGATATATATATATATATATATATTTAAATTAGAAAACAAATTTCTCTTAGTTTTATATTATAGAGTATTCAAATTCGATTTATTTTTTAACATATTTATTTTTGAATTTCAAACCCACAATTCAATTTATAATCAATTTATATACATATATATAAATAAACAAACACATATCTTATTTAATTTGGAAAAATTCAAATTAATTCATAATTAAACCCAATTTTTTTAATTAATTACTAAACTAATTTGGCTCAAAAACGGGATCATTACAATTTTATTGAAACTAAGTAATAAATTTGGCCGAAATGTCACACCATGTGCTAAGTGATGTGTGAATGTTAATGTTCGAATAGTTTTATCTTAATCGATGATCGAATTTATACCTTACGAGTCATACAGCCGGAATGATGAATTCTCTTTAGACCAAATGATTTAATTAGTTTATAATTTTTATAAATTAATAAATTAATTAATATTTATAAAATAATAATTATAAAATTTTGAATATGATTTGGGGAATAAATATTATTGTACATATTGATAATAGTTATAAAATGTTGATCGATATGTGATATCGATAAGCAATTTAATAAGATTTAATTAGTAACATTTATTTGGGCTTAAATGGATTGCTAGGCCATGATGTCAAGATGTTATTTAAACAGCAGTAGGGCATGGAGAAGGCAGTCATAAACGCTAGAGGGGTTTGGAGATGGATGGCTGAGATTAATGAGAAATGGTATGAGACGTTATCCATACTTCTCGCTATTACTTCCACTATAAAAGATCCTCTAACCCTAAAGCAAAACGTACTTTTTGGCTGCTATTTCCCCATCATTGCTAGCTGACCTAATCAACAAGAAGCTCCAATAAATTCAGCTCAAATCAATTCAAAAGGCGACAACTGTTGGATAGCTAAAGGTATATGGTTCAAGGATTAGCAATCTGCCAAATTGAGATGATTTCCATGGAGAGAGAATTCATCATTACAAGGTATGCTACGAGGCATTAGTATTATGTATGTGCTTACTAAGCTACATGATTTATAATTTTTGGATAATATTATATTATTTATATATATCATTGTTATATTGCTAGTTAGGTGAGAATCTTATATGTATCATCAATATTATCACATATTAGATTGGTTATATGTATGTTTTATATTTTTGGCAAGGTGTTATATGTATGTTTGAATTTATTAAAAAAACACATTTTTATATATAAATCTGAAGTGCATTGTCAAACAAATTTTATTTTAATTATTACCATTTTATTATTTAACATATATAATATATAATTTTAAAAATTTACACACACACACACACACACATGTATTAAAATACTATGTAATTTTAATTATGACTTGTATTTAATTATGTTATCATATCATGTTAATACTTAAACTTACATTTCATAAATGCATATCTATACATATTATATCTTTCGGTGGCTACAAATTATTTTTTAATATTTATTTATTATTATTTAGTATTATTTATATCAATATACTAATTAAATAAATCACGTAAACTAAAATATGTTTCAAAAAATAAATTTTATAAAAAAATTTATCATCATATAAACCCTCGACCAAAAAACCAGAATTTAAAAATCATTTTTCATTTTTAAAAAATCAATTTAATAAACTGTCAAAATTAATTAATTAAATAAAAACATTATTTTAACCGAGAAAATTTTGGAAAAAATTTCGTAACTTTAAAATATTATTTGATTTTCTAAAAATTTAAAATTCAAATAATAAAACAAAAAAATATTTTAGTTTTACTTATTGTATTTCGAATAATTAATATATATATATATATATATTCATGCAATAAAATATTAATAATTCTTTTGTATTATGCATTCAATTTGGAAAGGTTTACATATATATTAAATGCACAATTGATATACAATATATACATATAAATATTTAGACATTATAAATATACTTATTTAATTATAAATATATATATTAAAAAATTTGTTATCATAATTCATTCATACATACATACATATATATGTGTGTGTGTGTGTACGTATTTATATGTATGTATATATGTAAAACGATTTAAAAATAAATTTATATTATTTATGTATATACATGTATATATATGTACGTACATACATATATGTATATATAATATTTAATGCAATAATACATAAATATAAATCTTTAATATTTTTACGTACAAGTTATATACATACATACACGTATGCGCGCACACATTACATAGTTTTTAATATTTATATAAATAACAAGTTTACATACGTACATATATGTGGACAACATTTAATACATATAAGATGAGCTAACATTTATGTTGTGATGTAAATCCCAACATTTATATACAGACATGTATACTTTGCATAGATTTTTGTGTTACACATACATCTATGTAAATGATATGTATGCTTGCTATTATACATAATTCAATATAAGCTAAATAAAATTCTATCTATAATTTGTAAATTTAAATGAAATAAGAGATTTTATTTCAATTAGAAATGTTCCAAATAATTAGGCTTCATAATCCCAATAAAGATCCAATAAGGTAAAAAAAATTCTCCTAAAATTACCATTGTGGGCTGGTCTAGTTCCAACAATGGTATCAAAGACCAATAGCCTATGTGGTCTATGTCAAGGTTAACTATTAAGCTCACTGTCCAAAAGTTGTCCCTAATAGAAAAGACCCAAATTTGTGTCGGGCCTTGGCCTAAGTTTCAAAATTGTTTTTAAACAAAAAGTTAAATTTGAAATTAAAAAAGTAAAATATTATAAATGTTATAATATAAATTTTCAAATTGGTTTGAAAATTAAAAATATAAGATTTTTAAATTTAGAAGTTAAATTTAAAACGTAAGTTATACATATATTATAAAGTTATAATATAATAAAACGTTTGAAAACATTTAAAATTGATTTTTAAATTATGAATTTATTAATAAGATTGATAAAATTAATTAATTAATTAATTAAGTTAATTAATGAAAAATATGTAGATGTATTATATACGTTTGATACGTGTTACGATATTTTAAAATGTTTACGATATCATAAGCATGCATGCACATATAATATGATTTTTGAAATTAATATAATTTAATTAAAATTGTTTATTTGTATTAACTAAGTAAACGTTAATTAACTCCGCCTATGTAGTTTTCTACATAGCCTGTCCGAAGCCAGGATAAAGGAGGAGGGTTGTGATAGGCTTAGCAAGCCAACGTAAAAACCATAACATCTCTTATGGAAATGGAACTAATTAAACGTTAATTGATTAAATAAATTAATTAAAGATTAAATGATTAAACAAATAAATTAAAGGTTAAATAATTAAATAAATAAAAACTTAATTAAATAAAAAATACATATATTATGGTATACTATATAAGTTATAGTATATAATAGATATTTAATAAAACTGTTATATTAAAATTAATTAAATTGTTAATTAATTAAACAAGATTTAATTAATATATTATACATAAAATGTTATATAGGTTAATTAAAATTTAAAAGTTATATGATAATAAAGCGTGTATAATATGAATGTATAAACTAAATGTGGAACATTAAGAAACCCTAAATAGACTTAAAGAGTAAATACATACATATACTATGATTTCAAATGTGTCCGACACTTGAATCACAAAAGCAATTCGTAAGAATTATATTATTCTATAAGTCGATATCACCCAATATTAAAAGATTATGAATCCTTAATATAATGTTGTCCTCTACTACACACACATCGATACATACATTCATACATTCATACATACATACATACATACATACATACATATCAATAAATTACTTGCATACTCATTAGTTGTTAAGTAGACTTAAATTGGGGATTTTATGTGTAGTATTATTAATATAATGAATAGATAAGGTAAGATAACTATATATGTTTGTTGAGCTGTCTCAAAGTACATATAGTGTACTTAGGCCATCGCAATATCGTATACAAGTGAATAATTTCGTTTCGATTTGTTGAGCATACTCAAGTTTGAAGCAGAGTTAGGACAAGGTACCGAAGTATTAAGAGTTGTATATGATACAACCGATAAGGAGTTATCCATCGTACGTGGAGCTATGGCTTGTTGAGCGGACACGAGGTCGGAATTCTAAGACGGATGAGTCCTAACACCTATTACTGAAGTCGAAGGACTTCCATGTTTCAATTTTAGGTTCGGTGAAACGTAAAAGACTAGTGGGAGCCTTATTAGAAAAATGAAATGATAACATTCAACCTTTCTAACATTGTAAGAACATATGTTATATAATGTTATAAAAATCTACATTAATAAATTTATGCATTTAATAAGGTTGATAAAACGTTTATCAATTCAGATATACAAATGAACTGAATTAAAGATTGACAAATAGAAATATAATATATACTTGCTAATAAGTGCTTCTTGCATGTTAATGTTTCAATACCCATGCAAGTGCCTAATTTTACGACTACTAAATATATTCATAATTCGGTTACTTATGTGATTATCTGGTTAAGATTGTGTATTCCATTCCATGAATTTCAAACTCTAAAAGAAATGCAAGACTATGGATATTTGATCCATATACTATCGCATATAAGTGTTATATGGAAATGGTCACAATTCGTAATGTACGTTACTTCGATGAAGTTAGTTCATTCAATATAAGCAAACAAATAGTAATGTGAGATCAAGAATTCAATTTGCATGATGATAGAGAGATTGCATTGTGTTAAATGTAATACAAGACCAAAAATACAATATGAATCTAAGAACTCGATCACTGAAACGTCAGTTTGATCAGTCTACGTAAAGTGCGACATATTTGATGTCCTTATATGTTAAGGATATTCGAGTGTTCTTCTGTAAAGAGTTCATTATGATATTGTAGTAAGAGATTTTTTTTGAATGGCTCGACTATTTTGAAAGAAAAACAAGTATATAAGTGTAGATGTGATTTAATGTACAACAGGAATGAAGAGAGTGAATAGTCACATCTTCTTCATAAACAATACATCAAAAATGAGAATTGTAATAATAGTAATCGATAACATTGGAATGAGAAATAAGAATTCTATTCAAAAATGTATTACCATATAGAAAATTGTTTTTATGAGATCTATTTTTTGAGCTCAAGACATTTGATTAAAGAACTCTCCGCTGTAAAGTAGTTGCAGTATATAACATAAATAATTTATATTAACTGGATGATGGACCTTCGAATTCAATATGCTATTGTAGTAATGGTGAAAATAGTGGGAGCAAACAATATAACACTTATCAATGGCATCAAATTATGAAAATTGTTTTCTTAAAACATACCGAACATTATTTATGAAATAATAACTATTTTTTGATGTCGACTAAAAAATAAAAATATTTATATTTCGATGTGAATATTGTGAATATTGGGTATGAAATGAAACTATAATGTGGTATTTGTTTTCATAACAAAAGTGGTGCATTGGAAAATACTGAAGTATCTAAAATTAATTATAATTTTTGGAATTATAGATTAAGTTGTAGTTTTGAGAAATAACTTTTATTATATGATTGTGAATAATATGATAATAGTTAATTGTATCTCAATCTATTAAGGGCTATGCACCCACTTAATGGGAGCATCATATGAAGTGATGAACTCTTCGGATTGATACATATTGATGTATGCAATTGCAAGTCTATTAATACCAAAACAGTTTTGTATACTTTGTTATAATCCCTGATGAGTTATCATGAACGTGGACACATGAAATTGATACGCATGTATTAGTCTATGATAAACTCATAGAATATAAAACAAAAGTAAATAAAATAACACATGACAGAAATGATTCGATGTGATTGAATGTGTGAGTATATTGGAAAGAATATCGAATGTGCCTAAAAATGAATAGAAGATTCAACCTCAAAAGTCACTTCTTCCCATAATACATAATGTTGTATTGATAAGGAGTAATAGAACCTTATTGGACAAAGCATGATTGATGATGAGTGAATTTTAGTTAAATACTTGCAATAAGGTGTGTACTTAAGAGTAATATACAAGGTTAAAATTAACATCATCCAAAGATTAATTTAAGGAAACATACAAGATAAGAGTTTTTAAGAAACCCTACATATCTTAAGCCAAGCAGTTGATACTTTGTGCGAGTACAAAAAATACACATAATGATTGTATATAAAGGATCTTGTATGAATCATCCAAAGAGAATTTTGGAAACGATAGTCATTAGATGATTGATTTAAGTTATAAATATATATATACTATGAACTAATGCAAACTCAATTTTATAAGGCGATACATAAAATATTTATGATCGCACATTTCGTTAAGAAATTATTGGTATAAAATCAATTTAGACATGATCCAATGAAAAAACTAATTATGAGGAATGAAATGAAATTGACCGAACCCAAATGAACAAAAATACATTAGAAGTGTAATGTGTATTTCTGTACATTAAGGAGAAACTGTTAGTTTCCTGTCAATGATAAAAATAAATAATCCCTGATTGTTTAGTTAGACCATGAAGAGTATTGACTCTATGGTATGGTATGATGCACTAATCTAAATAGATTCCAAATACATTATCAACATATGATTTTAATAATTGTATCCAACGGGATATAATCCATTAGCCGCAAAAATGTCTTTAAGAGAAAGATAAATGCAGTTGGAATATTGTTATCCATATTTACAAGAATATTACCATGAATTTCATGTAATAGATTTTCCCTTCAACATGCTCTAGTTGGCTCATATTTTACTCACAAATTATCATCTAGTATGAATTTAATTTTTGGTATATATGGGTTGAAATAGATAGTTCTGAATATAGATTTAGACTAGTCTGTTTGTACATAACAATCAAAGTATCTTGAAGCCAGTGGAAGAGTTTGTAGGTTTTCGGATACGATCTAAGAATGGAAATGAAAGTATCATTCTTAAAAGCATCAAAATTAAATAAGTATTTTGATAGATGTATTAAATGGTTTTATTATTAATTAAAATGTAGATGACGCGTGTGCTCATAAGGAAAAAGGTTAAAAAGTACATAGATATTTCTAAATCATAAGTAGACAACGCACTACTGCTTTTTAATGATCTACTTGTACTAAAATCAATTTTAATTGCTTTAATACACAACATTGGATTTGCAAATGATGTCTTTTATAGTAAGTATAAAACATATTGGGAATTTCCCAAAATAATATGCAAGGATACCTTACTAAAATATTTAAAACGAAACATGTAAGTTGGATTGCTTATGCATTGGCAATAGGAATTATCGTATGTGTTATATTGTTTATGATACCTGTTGAATATGTGATTATATGTTTTTTGTTTGATGATAATAAACATATATATATTTATTTAAATGTATTTGTTAATGTACTATTTTATTTTTTCATAGATTAAATAAATAATTGCTGAATAAAATAAATAGTACAAAATTTGAATTCAAACAAAATTTTGTTCAAACAAATATTTATTACAATTTAGTACAAATTTCAAGCTCTCACTATATATATACAATTTCAATTACAGTATAATTTTGATTACATTATGATTCACATCTACGTTTGACCTCACTACATATCACTCATTCACTCAACTCGTATTTTATCTTCAACTTCACTCCAAATTGAATCCAGCATCTGAGCAATTTGCAAAAATAAATATTGACGCAGTAAAATTGAAAAGGAAATATTTTTGCAGTATGAAATAAAATGTGGATTTTGAAAATAATATTTGCTTCAGTTATTTAGGTTGTTCGTCATCATTTAAATTCGAATTCATCATACACGAACAACTTTGGACATGCAAAGTGTATCACTGTACATGCCACAAGGCCGTGCACACCGAACTATACACTTGATAAAATTACAGGGACAGGTGAGCACAAGGTCAAACCCAAATCAAAGTCGGGTTCAACTCAAGTGTAATCACAAACGAGCACAATGTCAAAGTCGAGCTTTAAAGCTGGATTCAACACAGGTGTAATTCCAAAAATCAAGATGAAGTTCAAGGGAAAACAAAAATGAAAAGGTCTCGAGCACAAGAATAAAATGTAGCTGGTCGGATATGGAACCAGAGTTATAGTTTCAAGTTTATCAACCAAGTTCAATATCCAACAAAAGTATAGCCTCAATAATGAAGAGCAAATGAAGATTCAAATATCAATGCCACTGCCTTAACAGTCAAAGTATCATATATACAAATGTGCTTAAGACAACCACTAAATATGCTAACCAGAAGTACACATGAAGCTTATAGTGCAACAGGTCAGGGAAGCAAGCATGTGCACCAAAAACCATACAAGAGCTAAACTACAAATGCACTTGCAACTGAAACTGTAGCTCAAAATTAAACCAAAGTGTCAGCAACCACCAGATGAAGCAGTTAAATATAGAACCATATGCGCACAAGCTAGGCTACTACATAGTGCAGCAGACATCATCATTAATGGACTAATATACAACTGCACTTAGACTACAAGTGCATCGAACCACAATACAGTGAACTACAGAAATTCAAGAACACAACTGACTTGATACAAACCAAATAGAAATGAAGACTGTGTGCCAAAAGGTTAGAACCAATGCAAGTGCAGACTCAAGTGGTACAAGACCGAACCAGACACAATACAACAGAGGGTGCAACTCAATACAACAAGTTACAACATAACACAAATGCTCAAAGCAACTCGAAGTCAGTGATACCAGATCACATTGTGCACAGAAGTGTAATCAGATGAACCAAAACTATGACACAAGACCACAAATCCAAACCAAGTTCAACAGTCAAAGCATCATCAACAAAGTGATACAACAGTTCAGTGAACAAGTGAAGCATATTTGTTTATATGTGTAAATATATGTATAACAAGTTCAAGCTGCAGATCAAAGACATAATGGCCGAAGTAAGTACACAAAGGAAATGCAAAGTCAACTCAAAGCCATATAAAATGACCAGGAACAATATCAGTGCAATGGTGATGGCCGAAGACATTATTAAGTCACGGAATCACATAAGCAAAGTCAAGTGACCGAAGTCAATAGTTTAATATCAAATGGCCAAAGACGAACGAAATCAACATCCTCAAAATCAAGTCAAAGCCGAAGACAACAAGAACGAGAACTAACAGATCAAAATCAACACCATGGTAGCCAAGAAATCGAAATCAACACCGTGTCAATCAAGAAATCATAAATATACGAAATTGATAAAGTCAGAATCAATCTCAAGCATCCAAGCAACATCAGCCGACCGAGCAAATCAATTGACAAATTCAAACAAATATATACGAATGAGAAAATAGGGACTTGAACCCTATATAAACATTATCATCATCGACTTTCAAATCCACCGAGTTCAAGTACGAAAAACATTAAAGCACAAAAGCATAAATTACATACCGAAGAAAAAATTGAACTCGTTGAAGCAGCCGAAGTGAGCAACGAAAAAAGCTACACACGAATAACCACTTAATCGATCAATTTAAAGTCGGCACTTCAAAAATCCATAATTTTTAGAAACGAACGAGGCTAATATTTTTCACAAGGAACGACCGTCATTTTCACAAAGAAAGGAACGGAGCGTATAAAAGAGGAACCTGGCTGATAAAGAAATAAAAGAAATTAGGCCGGCTTCTATAATTTATTTGGGCTGTTATATTTAAAATTAGGGTTTATTTATTTTGTTGTTCAAAAGTGTTTTTAATTTATCTTTAAACTGTTGTAATTACTGGTCGTGTGACTAGGGGACAAACTACGTGGCATAGTTTGAGAATTCGTAACTCAGTGGCTGAGTTGTGGCAGGGTTTTGAGCGTAGAGTTAAGGCTAGTCAATAGCGGGTGTCGCAAGTTTACGTGTATAAGCGTCTGACTGCTTAATTTCTAGTAGAAATCTTGGGGGCAGCACGTTGGCAGGGTTTTGCCGAAGCTGGGTAAATTCTGTGTCGTTCTATTTCTGCATTTATTATTTTGCTATTATCTGTGCTGCTATTATTTTGATATATCTGTGTTGAGATAATTTTATAAGCATCCGCAATAATTTTATAATTAATAGCATCACCCTATTCACCCCCCCTCTAGGGTGAAATTGATCCTACAAGTGGTATCGGAGTTAGGAATAGAAGTCAATTTTTTTTTAAATTCGATTTTTTTTTCAAAATCCAAATTTTGTTTTTAAAAAATTTGAATTTTCAAAATGGCTTCTTTTAATACTTCTTTTGCTGAGGGTCAATCCATAGTTAGAGCACCAATGTTCAATGGTGAATATGCTTACTGGAAAAATATGATGGAAATTTTTCTGAAAACCATTGACGCTTGGGATATTGTTGAGACAGGGTATAGAGCACCAATTAGAATTGTAAATAATCAGAAAATAAATAAACCGAAGGATCAATGGACAGATCTAGAAAATAAGTTACAGATTACTAATGCTAAAGATATGGATTCGATTATTTGTTCATTAGATCAGGTTGAATTTAATTGTGTCTCACATTGTATAACTGCGCAGGAAATATGGCATACACTCGAAGTGACTCACGAAGGAATGTCGCAAGTTAAAGAATCTCGCCTTGCCATGCTAAGCAGCAAATACGAGAGCTTCACAGTGGCGAAGGAAGAAAATGTCAAAGAGATGTATGGACAACTTTCCAATATCGTATACAAATCAAAAGCTCTCGGAAAATCATACACAGAGTTAAAGATAGTCCAAAAAATCCTTAGAGTCCTTCCATGAAGTTTTGAAGCAAAAGTGATTGCCATTCAAGAATCAAAATATTTAAAACAAATCAAAGTTGAAGAACTCATTGGAAATCTCAGCACTTATGAGCTAGAAATGAAATTCAAGGAAGAGCATGAAGGAGGTGACACTCGAAAGAAATCAATAGCTCTTAAAGGAACAATTGAAAGTGATGATGGTGACGATGATGGAGCAGCAGAGTTGGAATGGTAATAAAGAAATTAAAAAGGTGGAACCACAAATATGGAAATCCAGCTCTAAATCAAAAATTAAAAAGAAGAATAATAAAACTTTTAGATAACACAGAACAACGAGAAATCATCCGTCATAAGTGCAACCAACCAGGACACATCAAGCCTAATTGTCCTCAAAATCGATGCGATTTTGAAAAGAAATCAAAAAGCAGAAATTTTGCAGCCATGTGGAATACAAGTGATGAAGATAATCAAAGTACTAGCAGTGAAAGTGAGAAAGCAGGTATGTGCCTTCAAGGAAATATAACCGATAGCGGCGATGGCAAGCCAAGCGAGGTATCAGAACTCACTCACTAGAATTACTTATATATTCCCACGAAGTAAATGGCTATTTTGAATGACTTAGTGAAAAGTATGCTAAAATTGAATCACAAAGAGATAGTTTGATAGAAGTAAATGAACAGCTTGAACGATTAGTTAAAACCTATCAAAGTAGGATCCCTAAGTGTAATAAGTGTCCAACATTCGAAGAAGAGATTAAAAAATCAGAAATTAATATAAAATCACTTGAAATTGAAATTCTAATTTTGAAAGAGAGTGAAAATACTAGGAGAGAGAACTCTATTAAAAAGTGCACACAATTATTGAACGAAAATGAATCTCTCAAGACACAAGTCCAACAACTGTCAACGACTTTAGATAAATTTTCCAAAAGTGAAAAATCGTTGAATATGCTCTTAGGGAAACAAACTGTTAATACAGTCAGACAAGGACTTGGATATAATCAATCTGAACCTGTTAAAAGAAAAATTAATCAAGTCAATTCAATGTGCATAATTTGTAGAAAATTTAGACATAATCAAAACAATTATTGGTATAGACCCAAAAACGTGAAAATTATACCAATTTGGGTTCCAAAAGGCACAAATATAAAATCTCTCAGAGTTAAACAAATCTGGGTGCCGAAAGGAACATATATAAATAGTTTTGGGTCTCCACAAAGTTATTTTTCAAAATATTCTGCCACTAAAAACAATGGACCTATAAAAACAAATAGGTCACAAAAATCTTTCATCGTGTAGGTGTAGTGGCAGGCTAAGGAACAACAATAGTGTTACTTGGATTCTAGCTGTTCCAAGGACACAACGACCGTCGAAGCAAAGTTCCTTAGCCTATTACAAAGGTGACAGAATCACAATGGGCAACCACGAAAATTTATCGTAAAGGTAAAACTGGTAATGGTATATTTTGAACGATATATTAAATGTGATAATCTGCACCGTAGTCTGAATTAAATCAGCCAATAATGTGATGATGAAATAAATGATGATTTTGATTCTGACTTATTAAAAATTGTTGGCCAATTATATTCTTATACCAAGAATACTATAAAAATAACTAGATTCTTTGAATTACTTCATTTATATTAGTTTGGATTAATAATAGTGTTTTATTGATGATAATACATTTGGTTATTTTATGACTGACTCTATATTCATGGTTTTTGATTATTTACACGGTTTCAATTCAAATTCAAGAGAATGTAATTTAAAAAGCTGTTAAAATTGATTTTAAGATATTTTGATGCACACTTCATGGTCTGGTCTATCAAATTCAATTAATGATAATTTTGAGTGAAAGAAAAAATTCCGATGCAAATTATACTGGTAATCTAGTTGATAGAAAAATTACTAGTGGAACATGATTTATGTTGAGAAATTTAGTAACTGCATCATTTTTCAAAGAAAATATCTGCATATTTTTCATTTCAAATAATTTTCAAATTAGCAGACATTTTTTCTTATAAAACCCCTTCTAGAAAATCATCTTTAACCTTGTTTATAGATTAGTCATTTTGAAAAATTTGGTTTTAAAATTATTTTTGAGTACGATTTTAAATGATTGCATTGACTAATCTGACTCCCTAATGATTATCGAAAACATAAATAGTGATTGAAAAAGTGATGAGTGTTAATATTAATCATATATTATAACTTAAGACGGTATATTTAGTAAATTTCTTTAGAAATTTAAACAAGAGTTATAAAAAAAATTGTTGGTAAAAATTCCATGACCATCTCAATTTCTATCATATTTCTAACGACCATCACTCATCAAAATTCTATATAGTTTGTCAATATGTGGTACTTTAAACAGGAATAATTCATTTTTCATTTTATATTTTTAATAAAAAAATATAATATAAAATAAAATAAAATAAAATCCAAAGTATTCACTCTCATTTAAAAGTCCTCACGGTTATGCATGTGTGAATTACTTGGAATTTTTGATTACGTGCTTTCGTGCTTATCTAAGAGTCCTCACGGTTATGCATGTATGGAATGCATATCAAAATTGATTTATTAAATAAACAAGTTGATTCTAATCCCATTTAAAAGTCCTCATGGTTATGCGTGGTTAGAAGATACTTGAATTCATTTTTTTAAAAATAAAATTAGAATAGTACTAATCTCATTTAAAAGTCCTAACGGATATGCATGGTTGGTAGATATTCAAATTCCCAATATAAATATACCACAAATAGACACAACTGTATGGTTTTATATGATGACATCATTCCCATCATTCTAAAAGTGGAATATGCGCCTCACAGGGTATTTATGATTTTTGTTTGAATTTTTATTGAAATTTAATATTTATATTCGATTGAGCTTTAATGTTGTATTAATATCTATCACTTTATCTCTATTTTTCTATCACTATTACTCTTTAGCTGATAACAAAAGGGGGAGAGAAAAGTTAAGATTTTGACATATAAAGGTCAAATATTTTCTAATTGCATCTGGGCTCATTTGCATATTTTTAATTGTATGCATATATGAAGGGGGAGTTTTGTGTAGAGAGGAAGCATTCAAATAAGGGGAGAAAAATGAATGATCAAATACATTTAACAGATTCAAAATCTTAAATATATGTTTGTTATCATCAAAAGGGGGAGATTGTTGAATATGCGATTATATGATTTTTGTTTAATGATAGTAAACATATATATATATATATATATATATATATATATATATATATATTCGTTTAAATGTATTTGTCAATGTACTATTTTATATTTTCACAGATTAAATAAATATTTCCTAAATAAAATAAATAACAAAGAATTTGAATTCAAACAGAAATTTTATTCAAACAGATATTTATTACAATTTTTTGAATAGTACAAATTTTAAGCTCTCACTATATATATATACAATTTCCATTACAGTACAATTTTGATTATATCACGATTCACATTTACATTTGACCTCACTACATATCACTCATTCACTCAACTCGTATTTTATCTTCAACTTCACTCCAAATTGAATCCAGCATCTGAGCAATCTGCAAAAATAAATATTGACGCAGTAAAATTGAAAAGGAAATATTTTTTCAGTATAAAATAAAATACGGATTTTGAAAATAATATTTGCCTCAGTTATTTGGGTTGTTCGTCATCATTTAAATTCGAATTCATCATACATGAACAGTTTGTGACATGCACAGTGTATCACTGTACATGCCACAAGGCCGCGCACACTGATATATACACTTGATAAAATTACAGGTACAGGTGAGCACAAGGTCAAACCCAAATCAAAGTCAGGTTCAACTCAAGTGAAATCAAAAACGAGCAAAAGGTCAAACCCGAACTTTAAAGCTGGATTCAACACATGTGTAATTCCAAAAATCAAGATAAAGTTCAAGTGAAAGCAAAAATGAAAAGGTGACGGGCACAAGAATAAAATGTAGCTGGTCAGATATGGAACCAGAGTTACAGTTTCAAGTTCATCAACCAAGTTAAGTATCCAACAAAAGTATAGCCTCAATAATGAAGAGCAAACGAAGATTCAAATATCAATGCCACTGCCTCAACTGTCAAAGTATCGTATATACAAATGTGCTCAAGACAACCACTAAATATTCTAACCAGAAGAAGCAAGCATGTGCACCAAAATCCAAACAAGAGCTAAACTACAAATGCACTTGCAACTGAAACTGTACCTCAAAATAAAACCAAAGTGACAGCAACCACCAGATGAAGCAGTTAAATATAAAACCACATGTGCACAAGCTAAGCTACTACATAGTGCAGCAGACATCATCATTAATGGATTAATATGCAACTGCACTTAGACTACAAGTGCATCGAACCACAATATAGTGAACTACAGAAATCCAAGAACACAACGGACTTGATACAAACCAAATAGAAATGAAGACTATGTGCCAAAAGGTCAAAAACAATGCAAGTGTAGACTCAAGTGGTACAAGACCGAACCAGACACAATACAACAGAGGATGCAACTCAATACAACCAGTTACAGCATTACACAAATGCTCAAAGCAACTCGAAGTCAGTGATACCAGATCACAATGTGCACAGAACTGTAATCAGATGAACCAAAACTATGACACAAGACCATAAATCCAAACCAAGTTCAACAGTCAAAGCATCATAAACAAAGTGATACAACAGTTCGGTGAACAAGTGAAGCATATTTGTTTATATGTGTAAATATATGTATAACAAGTTCAAGCTGCAGGTCAAAGACATAATGGCCGAAGTAAGTAAACAAAGGAAATGCAAAGTCAACTCAAACCCATATAAAATGACCAGAAACAATATCAGTGCAATGGTGAAAGCCGAAGACATTATTAAGTCATGGAATCGCATAAACAAAGTCAAGTGACCGAAGACAATAGTTCAATATCAAATGGCCAAAGTCAAACGAAATCAACATCGTTAAGATAAAGTCAAAGCTGAAGACAACAAGAACGAGAACGAACAGATCAAAATCAACACCGTAGTAGCCAAGAAATCGAAATCAACACCGTGTCAATCAAGAAATCATAAATATATGAAATTGATAAAATCAGAATCAATCTCAAGCATCCAAGCAACATCAACCGGCCGAGTAAATCAATTGACAAATTTAAACGAATATATACGAACGAGAAAGTAGGGATTCGAACCCTATATAAACATTATCATCATCGGCTTTCAAATCCATCGAGTTCAAGTACGAAAAACATTAAAGCACAAAAGCGTAAATTACATACCGAAGCAAAAATTGTACTCGTCGAATCAGCCGAAGTGAGCAACGAAAAAAGCTACACGCGAATAACCACTTAATCGATTAATTTAAAGTCAGCACTTCAAAAAGCCCTAATTTTTAGAAACAAATGAGGCTAATATTTTCACAAGGAACGGCCACCATTTTCACAAAAGAAAGGAACGGAGTGTATAAAAGAGGAACCAGGCGGACAAAGAAATAAAAAAAATTGGGCCGGCTTCTATAATTTATTTGGGCTGTTATATTTAAAATTAGTTTTTATTTATTTCGTTGTTTAAAAGTGTTTTTAATTTCTCTTTAAACCGTTGTAATTACTAGTCGTGCGACTAGGGGACAAAATACGTGGCGTAGTTTGAGAATCAGCAACTCAGTGGCTGAGTTGTGGCAGGGTTTTGCGCGTAGAGTTAAGGCTAGCCGATAGCGGGTGTCGCAAGTTTACGTGTGTAAGTGTCTGACTGCTTAATTTCTAGTAGAAACCTTGGGGGTAGCACGTAGGCAGGGTTTTGCCGAAGCTGGGTAAATTCTGTGTCGTTCTAATTCTGCATTTATTATTCTGCTATTATCTGTGCTGCTATTATTTTGATATATCCGTGTTAAAATAATTTTATAAGCTTCCGCAATAATTTTATAATTAATAACAT
The DNA here is from genome assembly GCA_030765085.1 of Allium cepa. Lineage (NCBI taxonomy): Eukaryota > Viridiplantae > Streptophyta > Magnoliopsida > Asparagales > Amaryllidaceae > Allium > Allium cepa. The sequence goes on along the minus strand of CM060945.1, from coordinate 990,135,293 downwards.
CACCCTATTCACCCCCCCCTCTAGGGTGAAATCGATCCTACAATACCATGACTTGTTTATGTATTTGATACATGAAGAAAATATCAAATCCAAATTGATATCACTAAATGGTTGTTTGAAGTGTTTATATTAAATATTAGAAAACTATTTACAAAAACAACAAGCTCCTTGTGAAGAAGTATTCAGAATCAAACTTCATAAGTGATATTGATCATAATATGTCAATAAAAAATTCAAGTTAAGAATCTTAAGTTGAAAACGTTCCAAATACAAGATTGCGGCTGGTACAATGAAAAAGGCTAGGTACATTTCCTTGAATAACGCCGCAATAAAAGGCAATGTATATAAATATAAATGCACAAATTTATATCTGTGCTAATGGTGATTCCAAATGTCAGAATCGCACAACATTTTTATATGATATCAATTTCACAATATGGATTGTAATAGAACTTAGAGCTCACTAGAAGTCGGGAGATGTAACGACCCGAAATTTTCGAAGCCGAAAATTCCAAATAGTTACGAAAAAGAAGAAAGAGATAGAAGAATAAGAAGAGAAACACCAAACATCTCACATTCGCAGCGGATAAAATATAATAAATAATAAATGTCTACAAAAGAATATTATATCTGTTGATTACATTTAATATACATCAGAGTTCCACACATATACAGTCACTGAATAAATACAAGTATCATGTCTCAGATTAACGAATATATAAATATAGCGGAAATACTCTACTCGTTACTGCCATCCAGTTTGCCTCCTGAGCTCCAGAACGTCCCTACCAGAAAATCTGTAATACTCGGTCTGACCCGAGCATTACACCAAAGTAACACCCGGGTCAGGCTGGAAACCAGCGTGAGTAAACCCAACTAACATGGAATGCAAAAGTTTACAACCCATATAAACCCGGGCAACTTATATCAATTTCCACTTCATAAGTTGTTATAGACAACATTATTCCACACATCAATTTCTAAGTGCCAGGACTTAGATTTTATGGTCCAGTTCACTTAAAATCATTCCAATATACCCTATTGATTCCACGTATCAATTTGTAAAGAATCAAAGTGATTTCGGGTATTAACTAATACCCGACTCCGATCTCTTCGAATTCAATGTTATTAATTTACCTTCCCTTTTCACAATAATCACATCTATCCTTGAAAAAGTTCTCAGATTCATTAACATATAATCACTTACATTGATTAAAATCCTTGAATTAATCATGCTCATAAGTTTACTAACTCTCCATAAATTTTGTTACACTAATTAAACAAGTAATTAATCCTCAATTAAGTAATTACCAATAATTACCCCCTTTGATTTATGATATTAAATAATTTGTCTTCGATTGCTTTTATTAGTAAATTCTATTAACTACATTGATTAATTACCTTAATCAATCATTGATTATTCCAAATTATTAATTACTCTAGAATTAATTAACCTTTAATTGATTATATTATATTAATTGTTCACAATCATTAACTACTCATCTTAGTTAACTTCTTAGTTTCCATTAACAAACTCACTAAATTATCTTGAAGTTAAATTATCATTAACTGCTAAAACAACACCTTTATTTAAAATATCGATTTAAGTGAAATAATAGAAAAAATTATTTATGTTATCTTTAACACCTGAAACATAAGCAATTATACCTGAGGAAAACCAAGCATTACTCAACAATACCCGAGTGTCCTCAGCCCCTCTGACATTTTTTATTTAACTTTACATTTTTGTGTACAATTTTAGCTTATGTTACAAGAATATCCAAATTACTTAATTCTTGCTTTTATTTACATTTGTATTTTATATTTTGACTATCAAGATTTGAATTATATTCAATATGGTGTACTTATATTTAATACCCATCTTTTCTATGGTCTTATACCGCATCCTCGATTAATTCTTCTGTGTGAAAATACTTCTTTATAGTAATTTACTTAGTATACTCGACCACCATGAAAAGAAACCCATCAAATTGTTTATCAAATTGAAGATAAAAATCTAACAAGTAAGGCATTTTCTTAGAAACAAACATGTTCATTTTGGGCAAAAATTTATCCCGATCTTGCACCTCAAATTCATATATATAGATGGCCGAATTTTAAAAAGTGATACAAATGAAAGTTATCGGCCTTTCAGTTAGCTTTCCAGAATGACCAAGATCATCGAATTTGGATCAACGGTTCAAAAGTTATGACCATTTTACTAAAAACATTAAGCTTAGCCTGAACTTATGCATTTGCAGGATAGCGACCAACAATTGCAATTTTAGCATAGAAAACATCGAAATCAGGCAAAATGAATAAAGAAAAAGTTGTAGCTTAGTTTCTAAGCTTTCCGGAACATTAAAAATTACCAAATTCTGATAAAAATTGTAAAAGATATGGATAAAACAATTCTAAGATTTGAATTTCACAACTTCTGTCATTTTGTCTCGGGACAGCGATAAACAATTATAATTTTGGCCAAGATAACATCGAAATTTTGAAAAAATCAAAACTTAAAAGTTTTAGAACACAGTCTATGCTTTCTGGGACATCTAAATTTATTGAAATCGGTGGAGGAACGAAGAAGTTGTGGCCAATTTAGTTTCAGCCTTAAGCACAGAGCTAATATTGGTTTTGCTCTCGAGATTACAGTAGAAAAATTCAATTTTTACATAGCTAACATCCATATTACAGAAAACACACAACATCAAAGTTGTAGCACATGAAATAAGCTTTTCAGAACATCCAAGAAATCGAAATTTCATTAAGAATTGAGAAAGTTATGGTCAAATTACTAAGCTGCGTTTTTGATAGAACCGAGCCACTTTTACTTACAACTATTATCTCTTCAAGAATAACATGAATACTAGAAATTTAAATAGTTTTTCTCAACTTACACTTGTGTATTTGACTTGACTCTTTTTCCTTAGCTTTCTCCAAGCTTTTTCACTTTATCCCAATTTTGTTTTTGCTTTGTGAAAGTAAGAAAAATAAGTGAACATTTCCACCGTTTATATAGTAATTTTCATGGCTAGTTTGGTAATTTTAGTTTTGGACACTTGTATACTTCTCTTTGCACTAGCTTTAGAATGTTGACACATGTCTACTTAGGTGTCTTAAGATGTTTCTACACATGGACACCTAATGGGCTTATGTGTCACTATTTTATTTAATCTTGTGACACATGTCCTTCATTTTTTTATGCAAGCCTTATTTCATGACACATACCTTATTTAGTAATCATTTAAGGCGTTCTAGAAGTGTACACCAAAGTGATATATGTGTCATAATTCTATTTCATCTTAAGATAGGTGTATGGTCCATATTATGCCACTTGTCTTCACCATGTCGTGCCACTTATCTTATACTTATAAATGTATACATACTTATACCTTTTGTATTATTTAAAAGCATACATAAATATAAATTAAATAGAGACGGTGTAGATAGTATATTTTCAAAACCGAACAAATCACCTTTAAATTAAATTTTAACCATTCTATTATCGTCAGTTTCATCATTATAAATTCTATAAGCCTTCAAATTATTTTAAACAGACTTAGAAATTTCAGATTCAACAATTTACCCAATTTCAATTATTAAATACAATATTTAAACTATATAATTCAATGATTTAATTTTCAAGTAAATACTTATATCTCAAATTCACGTTAAAATTAAATTTTAAATGTTTAAAATCAATTCAATTATCTCATTCTACATTGTTAAAAATTCTGGGTCGTCACAGGAGACATATTCCAAATTGTTCCATATGACAAAACAATTTATCAGTATCGAGGAGAGTTGATTGATCGAGTAGATAACCAAAGCATAATAGCCTACATGTTCACTGAGGGAATGACCCCATTGGTTTTGAGAAAACCGGATGGAAAAGTTGGAATAAGATTTCATAATTGACCCCAAGAGCAAGTGGGAGATTGATAGAGTTAGTGGCATGCCCTAGGAGCAATTATGTAATTTGTTACATATATCTTACTCGATATGTAACGACTCGAAATTTTCGATTTCAAAAATCCTAGATAGTTAAGAGAAGGAAGAAAGAGATAGAAAAAGAAGAAAAACAAAAACACCAAAACGCAGATTCTCACATTCGCAGCGGACTAAAATATAATATCAAATAAAATAGCAGTTATACAAAGGAAACTGTATTAGTTAATTGTACATCAATACATCGGAGTTACAACAGTTACACAAATATTGGACATTTAAAATCACATGCCCCAGATATACAACAACATATCACAACGGAAACACTCCATACATTCCTGCCATCCAGCTCGCCTTCTGAGCTCTAGAGCGTCCTTACCTGAAAATCTGTAATACTCGGTCTGACTCGAGCATTACGTCAAAGTAACACCCGGGTCCGACAGGAAATTAGCATGAATAAACTCATCTAACATGAAATACTAATGCATAAAATTTACTTGAAACCCGGGATAATTCGTTAATCACCACAAATCACAACTTGCAATAGTCAACACTTATGTTCACAATCAATTCCTAAGCACTCTTACTTAGTTTTAAACGGTCCGGTCATTTAAATCATTCCATTTCAGTCGAGTATTTACTGATACCCGACCCCGGTCTCTTCGAATTCAATACCTTCTTAACCCAAGTTATTCAAATGTAATACATTTCAACATTAAATAGAGGATGTCGCTTTACATAGCAATTTAATCTCGATAGATAAGCACATAATCACTGTTCAACCCATTCATATCACAAAAGATTTCATATCTGAAACATTAATAACCTAAGGCATTCAACATCATTCATGCCATTTCAAATAAACATTAATTACAGACCATTAATTAATCATCCCTTAATTGTCCTCTCTAATTACATTAATTAAATAGCCTTTAATTAATTACCCAAATTAATTAACCTTTACCCATTTCACATTAATTACATTTATCTTTAATTAATTACTCAAAGTAATTATCCGATAATCACTTCCATTGATTAATTTATCCTTACATTAATCACACTCATTAATTAACTAACCCTTAATTTATTCCCCAATTTAATCAATCCTTAATCAATCAATCCTTAATTTAATAAATCCTTAATTAATTACTTAAGTAATTAATCCTTAATTACTTCCATTAATTAATTCTTATTAAATAAATCATATTTAGTAATTACCCATTAATTATCATCCTTAATTAATGACATTAAGTATTTACTTCCATAATTATCACTAATTAATTTCTTTAAATAATTAGTCTTAAAGAAATTAACCATCTTTTAAATTGATTATCCTGAGTAATTAATCACATTAATAAATCAATTCTTTGAATTGATTACATAAATTAATTAATCTTTGTGAATTATCTTAAATTAATTATTGATTTAACTGATTACATTAATCAATTTAACCATCCCTTAATAAAGTAAATAATCAATTACTTTACTAAATTTCATCATTTAATTTATTTTCAAAAACATATAAGATTTAACCCATTGTAGATTATCTAATTACAACAATTTGAAAACATTTTGAACTTTGGAAACTCGTTTTAAATCTTGCTAATACTATGTTTTAAAACTTGATTTACATTTCCTTTGAAATTTACATAATTTAGATAAGCTTTAAAACTTGCAAACATCAACATTCAAAAACCCGGGTCGAACCCCAAAAATCCCTCTGAGTCAAACTAGCAGATAACTGAGTAACAATCGAACAACTGCCTTTTTCGAGTCAGCTCATAAGCCTCCCGATATTTACTCGTGCAAAACATCATCTTCCTAAACAACAAAAACAAACCCAGTTCAACACAGCCATCAACGTGCACGTATATACATGCACGCCGTATCCTCGCCCTTCGACCAATCCATTGGTCATCCTCCAAGTCGACGACGATCACATAAACACAAGCGACCCACCAGAATCCCGCTACCCCGTGAAAGTCAAAAATCGAACCACTTGCACCCAAATCAGGAAGAAACACGATCATCAATACCTCACATCCTCCCATCATCGCCCATCGGAGTCCACGGCCATGTGCTTGCACCACCGCCTGTGTTCCTCGCTCCTTTCCCCACAACTCCGATCCCACTCTATGCAAAAACGATGACACAATTTCTCGAAAACCAACCACGTTCAAAACCCTACCTTAAACCCTAGATAAGCCTTACCACCACCACATCAGTCAATACTCCCTTCGACCAATTTTCCCTTGATTATCGATCAATAATCCACCTTTGGCCTCAGTCCCGACATTCTCAAGCTTCGAGATCGCCGGAAAACGAATTTAAACCCAATACTGATCATCTCCTAATTTCCCACTAACCATGAACTTAAAATTTATGACATAGTTATCAAAATTCATGAATTTTCAACACAAATCAAATTACATATTCAATACAAGAAATTTAGACATTTAAATTTTCTGATTTAAAAGAATTTTACTGTTATCTCTTATTTTCACATTATCTATTTGATATTCTCTTCTGAAATTCTTTTTAAAATTGAAATTACAATTCCATGAACAATTCCCTTTTTAAAATCCAAGCTTAATATTGTCTGTATAAAGAGAAATTAAGTTTTTTTTAAACTAAATTTATAAGCCTGTAATCAAGGAACAGAGGTTTTTAAGCATGTGTACAAGCATACTGATCAACAACTGCATATTTATCAATATACAGACATATTTTCATCATGCAAACAAATTTCCTTAAGCTATTTCAATGATTTATCACAAGCAATATTTTAAACAGATTTAAGCATTAATAAGAGTAGCAATTTACTCATCATTTTTGAAAATGAAGATGAATAGAGCCTCTTGATATTGAAACAGCTTTAAACTTTTAAAATTTGAATTTGCTGGAAATGTGCTTGTTACTGAATCTATTATAGAGGTGATTTAGGACTGCCTTGATTTGAGATTGCCTTAGTTTTGAAAAAGACGCAGGCGTTTGTTTCCAGATTTTAAGAAATTCTTGCAGGCCTGATTTTCATCTCAGATTTGAAGAAGTTCAGGCTTTGATTTTTTTCCCAAAATGTACAGGTTTTGAAAATGAAAATGGTTTGCAGGTTTTGATTTTGATTTTCATTTTTGGTTTTAAGGCAGTGGATTACAGATTGTATTTTGAGAAAATTTGCACAGGGTTTTTGAAATTGTTACGGGGTATTGTTTTGAGAAATTTACAGGCTGAAGAATTTGATTTGAATGAGTTTCTAGTGTGAAGAAAGATTGATTTTCAGATTGTTTTTAAGTAATGGTTTGATTTTCACTTAGCTTTTGATTTTAGAAAGATAGAAAAAAAGGAAGAAAAGAAACAATGTTTATATAGGTTGAAAATATGATTTGATAAAAATAAATAAAAAAAATGAAAATCATATGACACTTGTTTAAAACATCCGAACATTTGTCATTATACTAGTTTATTAATTAACACTTTTATAAACAAACCTTTATAAACTTACATTTGTCATTTGTTATCTTTATTTATTTATTAAATGTTAATAAAAGCTTTTTACTTAATTTACTATTTCTTATCTGAATTAATATATATATATATATTTCCTTAAAGAAAATATAAATAAAACCAATTATATATAAATAAAAACTTATTCATATATTTTAAATTCAAAATAATTAAAAATATCTATCATTTGAATTCAAAAATTTAAATCTAAATTCAAATTCAAATTAAATTTAAAATCCAATTTGAAATCAACTTATATATATACATATATATCAACACATTTTAATTTGAAAATCACAATTCTATTTCTTTTAAAATCTATTTATATATCTATATATAAAAAAATATATTAATAATATTGTTTGAAAATAACAATTTGCCAATTCTATAATAAATACATATCTTAATTTTATAAATAAAATCCTATAAAAGAAATAATATAAAACAAACTATATTCATAAATAATAAAAAATCATATATAATATATTTTAAACAAATACAAATTCAGTTTGTAAATAATGATTTTTAATTAAAATCTATTTATAAAAAGCAACACTTTATTATTATTATTGTTTGAAATTTCCGGAATATCACATTCCTCCCCCCTTAGAATATTTTCGTCCTCGAGAAGGAACGAAGCTAGAATTTATTTAATACTCAAAATTAGATAATTTATTCTTTGATCATTTTTTTTAAAACACTTTTAAAATCCACACAATATTATAAAATATTTTTATAAAAATATATTTTATAACTCGATGTCTCAACAAGTCCATCCCTGTTCTCAGAGAAATTCGGTCATATGTTGATCAGGCGTAGGACTGAAAATCTATAAGTACTTGGCAAACCCGTTTTCAACACCTTGTGAAAATATTTGGAGAATAATTTTAAAATATAGAAAACATTTTTGAAAATAGAGGGAATAACTTCGGTGAGAATGCCTAGAAATCATCACCCCCATCCATGGTCACAGTTACATCTTGGGTTACGTTGCCATCACAGCAAAAGTCCATGTAACTGTAGGCACTCCATGCCTCTCGATTATGCCATGGAACTCGCCACAGATCGCAGTTACATCCTGGCTTACGTTGCCACCACAGCAAAAGTCAATGTAACTGTAGGCATCACTGCCCTCGATTTTCGCTGTCAAATGAAACTTCACCACTCCCACATAGGTCGCAAACTACATCAGTCAAATCCCAATGCAGCCTTAGGCTCTCACGGACTCTCGACTTCCGCTATGTCACCATAGGTCGCAGTCCATCGATGTAAAATCAAACGTAGACTGTTGGCTCTCAGCAGCACACATGACTTTCGCTATGATTTGCAGTAGATCGCAGTGACATCGAGTTACACTGTCGTCACAGCATAACCCAAATGTCTCTGTAGGCATCAGCGCCCTCGACTTTCGCTACACACTACACAAAATCCAAGGAACTTCAGTTTGTCCTGACTTCCTCACAGGATCAACTTTAGAACCCCCTTTAGAGTTCAAGGCAGGACCACCCCGTGGCACTCCTATGAAGTTCATTTTAAGGGAGCGCCTTTTTCTCCAGAGCCATTTTCAAAACACTTTATACTATTCACATATAGTATCTTCAGAATCATACACCTATTATGAATCCCATATAAATCTCTTTTTCTCAAAATCGATTATTCCAAAATCGATAATTCTCAAACTAGGCTTTTCAAATTTCAAATTTGATTTTTCCCCAAAAATCAAAAGACTTTCCAAAATCCATAGGTTCCAAAAACTTTTCCTCAAAATCATTTCATAAGATCCTTTATATATATATATATATATATATATATATATATATATATATAACTTTAAAAATATTTGGATCGCTTCAACTTGTATTAATTCCCTTTTTATAATTCAAATATTTCCAAAAACCTTTTTCTTCTGGTAATAGATTCAACAAGTGGAGTTTTATCATATATATAACAAAGATATCTAATTTTGTTAATTTCAAATCAATATTCAAGTTTGATTACTCTATAAAGTCACTTACCATATTATTTACTTCCATAAAGTAAATTTCTACCATAGAAATATCTAGTTTCCACTTTATTTCATCATATATTTCACAAAATATACTTTTCGTTTTAAAAACCATTTCAATTCTTATCCAAAAATTCCTAATATCAATTTCATTCAAACCCGTATGATGTACACATACCATTCGTATGCTATATCAATCTGATCGCTCACTCGATCACACAATTTCATTTTCGAACTAGTATCGTCCATCCGACTTCCTAGTGCGGACTCAGATCTGGTTTCTTGATCAGAAACTGTCATTCTCCTTGCATAACCATAACTATGATAGAGAATATCCTGAAGCAATCAACAATCCATATTCAGGTTTGCCGTTGAAAATCGAGTGAAAAATCCCAATTCGGATCGATAATACTATCTCGAAATTCTATGCTCAAATCCGGATCAAATCACTATGCGAATAGAATAATATACGTACATCTTACATATCTATCTTCATTGATTATTATCCAAATCAATTTCCTTTTCTTTTCACATTCATTTTGATTTTTATTTACTCATTCACAATTGCTTAAATCCTCATTTGGATTATCACCTCAATTCTTATCTTAATTGGATATTTAATCATAAACAGTTTGAACTCTGGCCAGCTTAAATTTAGAAAATAGCTTGAATTTTTTTTAAAATAGATGAGTAGTTGAAAAATAATTATTAGTTTGTAAAATAGTTGTAAACTAGTTAAGTAATTGTAAAATAGTTGGAAAATAGTCAAATAGTTATAGAAATTTTAAATAACTGTAAAATAGTTGTAAAATAGTTATATAGTTACAAAAAGAATTATAAAATAAGTATAGATAGTTTGGGGTTTTTAAAAAAAAGTTGTATATATAAATAGCTTGGAAAAAAATAGGTTTATATTAAAATAATTTATTTTGAAAATAGTCCAGAGCCAAACTGTTCAATTCCCAATCTCCATTCCCATCAATTCAATTTAAATTTCCACTTCCATTTATATTACCTCGATTCCAATTTTAATTGATCCCAATTCCAATCAATTGCCATTTTCTAATTAACTTTCGTTTCAATTCAAATTAAGCTAACTTCCATTCTCATCCCAAATTCAAATCAACTACCTATTTGAATTTGAACTCATTCAACTTCAATTTCAATTCAAATTATCCAATCCAAATTTCCATTTGAATTTTTAAACTTATCCATCTTCAATCATAATTCTAATTAATTCAAATAAATTTCAAATTGAACCAATTTCAATTTTCAATTCATTTCAACTCCAGTTTGAATTTAATCCCAATTCAAGTTGAATTAACCTTGATTCTTTCCAAATTCGATTCAAATTCCATTTGAATTTAAAACTATTCAACTTAAATCACAAATCCAAATTATTTCAATTTGAACTAATTTCAAATTCAGTCTCACTTTAAATCATTTCGAATTATATAAATTTGAGTTAAATTTTCAAATGTTGACTTAATTCCCTTAAATCAAATTAACCTTTACTTCTCCATAAACCTATTTCTAGGTTCAAATAATCATTCGAATCCCTTTTAAACAATTTAATCTTTGAAATCCAATTTATTACCCAATTTAAGTTTTAGAAACCAATCCTTAACAATTTAAATTTCCAAGTTCCTTTTGAACGTTCAAATCTTAAGTTCAAAGTGATTCCATATCCTTAATTTCAATTTAAAGTTTAATTTCCCTTTTAAATCAATAATGGATACATTACCACAATCCATTTCTTCATTCGTTTAAACAAATCCAATTCATAGTTTAAAGATTGTTAATAACAATAGGATAATATTATCCAAATTATTTTAAAACATTCATCCATTTCCAATTTTCAGATCTCAAACCCATTTTGAGATCATAAAAACTCCCAATTCAAACCCACCATTTAACTTCCCAAGTTAAATCCAATTTGATTTGAAATTTCCAATTCGGGTTGTCTGTTCTAAACTTATTTAATATCCCCAAAATTAAATTCACTTTAATTTTAAATTAGACAACTTTACTCAATTTGAATTCCCATTCAAATTTTAAACTTCAGATTAATAATATTCCCACTTAAATTTAAAAACTCACTTCACTTTGGGTTCCACATCACATTCCAAGGAAAATTCAAAACTCAACCTTAGATTTTTATTCCAAATATACATATTTACTTTCTTTACACACCAAGTTACTTTAATTTTTAAACTACCTTTGGTTTTAAATTCAAAACAAATTCCTTTAAATTTTCAAACACTCTTGTTTGAAATAGGACCCTTTCATTCAAATACATTTGTATTATTTATTATTAATCATAACAATCATTTATGATAAAAACCAAGATTATCATATCTGGATACCCATTTCACTATTATCTTATTCTGAAATCACTTCTACAAATTCAGGATTTTAATTTAAGTTTGGATTCGTTCCAAACTTATTTTTATTCAATTTCAATTTGGTTATATTGCTATTACCTCTTAATTTTCATTGTTTTATTTAATTCCAATAATCAACAATCAATTTCTTTATATATCAAAAAATAAACTTATATGAAAATCATTTTTAAAACCTTTATATAAGAAAATAACAAATACGCTCTCATATATATATACACCCAACTCATTCTAGGGTTCCACTTACCCTATCCTTGATGAGTAATCCCAACATAGCCAAGGTTCTCGCTTAACCTCCAGCTCTGATAACAAATGTAACGACCTGAAATTTTCGATTTCGAAAATCCCAGATAGTTAAGAAAAGGAAGAAAGAGATAGAAGAAGAAGCAAAAAACAGAAACACCAAAACACAGATTCTCACATTCGCAGCGGATTAAAATATAATATCAAATAAAATAGCAGTTGTACAAAGGGAAACTGTATTAGTTAATTTTACATCAATATATTAGAGTTACAACAATTACACAAACAGTGGACAGTTAAAATCACATGTCCTAGATATACAACAACATATCACAACGGAAACACTCCATACGTCCCTGCCATCCAGCTCGCCTTCTAAGCCCCAAAACATCCTTACCTGAAAATCTGTAATACTCGGTCTGACCAGAGCATTACATCAAAGTAACAACTGGGTCAGGCTGGAAACCAGCGTGAGTAAACTCATCTAACATGAAATACTAATTCATAAAATTTATTCGAAACCCGGGGTAACTCGTTCATCACCACAAATCACAACTTGCTACAGTCAACACTTATGTTCACAATCAATTCCTAAGTACTCTTACTTAGTTTTAAATGGTCCGGTCATTTAAATCATTCCATTTCAGCCTATTGATATACCAATTAATAAAGTATCATTGTAGTTTACAAATCGAAGTGGGTTCGTGTATTTACTGATACCCGACCTCGGTCTCTTCGAGTTCAATACCCTCTTAACCCAAGTTAATCAAGTAAAATACATTTCAACTTTAAATACAGGATGTCACTTTACATAGCAATTTAATCTCGATAGATAACCACATAATCACTGTTCAACCCATTCATATCACAAAACATTTTATATCTGAAACATTAATAATCCAAGGCATTCAATATCATTCATGCCATTTCAAATTAACATTAATTACAGACCATTAATTAATCATCCCTTAATTAACCTCTCTAATACATTAAGTAAATAGCCTTTAATTAATTACCCAAATTAATTAACCTTTACCCATTTCACATTAATTACATTTATCTTTAATTAATTACTCAAAGTAATTATCCGATAATCACTTCCATTGATTAATTTATCCTTACATTAATCACACTCATTAATTAACTAACCCTTAATTTATTCCCCAATTTAATCAATCCGTAATTAATCAATCCTTAATTTAATAAATCCTTAATTAATTACTTAAGTAATTAATCCTTAATTACTTCCATTAAGTAATTCTTATTAATAAATCATATTTAGTAATTACCCATTAATTATCCTCCTTAATTAATGATACTAAGTAATTACTTCCATAATTATCACTAATTAATATCATTAAGTAATTAATGTTAAATAAATTAACCATATTTTAAATTGATTACCTTGAGTAATTAATCACATTAATAAATCAATTCTTTAAATTAATTACACGAATTAATCAATCTTTATGAATTATCTTAAATTAATTATTGATTTAACCGATTACATTAATCAATTTCACCATCCCTTAATAAATTAAATAATTAATTACTTTACTAAATTTCATCATTTAATTTATTTTCGAAAACATTTAAGATTTAACCCATTGTAAATTATCTAATTACAATAATTTGAAAACATTTTCAACTTTGGAAACTCGTTTTAAATCTTGCTAATACTATGTTTTAAAACTTGATTTACATTTCCTTTGAAATTTACATAATTTAGATAAGCTTTAAATCTTGCAAGCAACAACATTCAAAAACCCGGGTCGAACCCCAAAATTCCCCCTGAGTCAAACTAGCAGATAACTGAGTAACACTCAAACAACTGCCTTCTTCGAATCAGCTCTTAAGTGTCTCGATATTTATTCATGCAAAACATCATCTTCCCAAACAACAAATACAAACCTAGCTCAACACAGCCATCAACGTGGACGTATATACATGCACGCCGTATCCTTGCCCTCCGACCAACCAATTGGTCATCCTCCAAGTCGACGACGATCACATAAACACAAGTGACCCACCAGAATCCCACTACCCCATGAAAGTCAAAAATCGAACTACTTGCACCCAAACCAGAATCCCACGGCCTTGTGCCTGCACCTCTGCCTGTGTTCCTCGCTCCTTTCCCCATAACTCTGATCCCACTCGATGCAACAACGATGACACAATTTTCCAGAAACCAACCACGTTCAAAACCCCACCTTAAACCCTAGATAAGGCTTGCCGCGCCACCACGTCAGTCAATACTCCCTCCGACCAATTTTCCCTTGATCATCGATCAATAATCCACCTCTAACCTCAGTCCCGACATTCCCAAGCTTCGAGATCGCCGGAAATCGAATTTAAACCCAATACCGATCATCTCCTAATTTCCCACTAACCACAAGCTTAAAATTTATGATATAGTTATCGAAATTCATGAATTTTCTACACAAATCAAATTACATATTTAATATAAGAAATTTAGGCATTTAATTTTTTTGATTAAAAGAATTTTACTGTTATCTCTTATTTTCACATTATCTACTTCATATCCTCTTCTGAATTCTTTTTAAAATTGAAATTACAATTCCATGTACAATTACCTTTTTAAAATCCAAACTTAATATTATCTATATAAAGAGAAATTAAGTTTTTTTAAAACTAAATTTATAAGCCTGTAATCAAGGAACAGAGGTTTTTAAGCATGTGTACAAGCATACCGATCAACAGCTGCATATTTATCAATATACAAACATATTTTCATCATGCAAACAAATTTCCACAAGCTATTTTAATGATTTATCACAAGCATCATTTTAAACAGATTTAAGCCTTAATAAGAGTAACAGTTTACTCACCATTTTGAAAATGAAGATGAACAGAGCCTCTAGATTTTGAAACAGATTTAAACTTTTAAAATTTGAATTTGCTGGAAATGTGCTCGTTACTGAATCTATTGTAGGGGTGATTTAAGACTGCCTTGATTTGAGCTTGCTTTAGTTTTGAAAAAGACGCAGGCATTTTTCTCTAGATTTTAAGAAATGCTTGTAGGCCTGATTTTCATCTCAAATTTGAAGAAGTTCAGGCTTTGATTTTTTTTGAAAATGTACAGGATTTGAAAATGAAAATGGTTTGCAGGCTTTTGATTTTGATTTGCATTTCTGGTTTTGAGGGAGTGGATTACAGATTGTATTTTGAGAAAATTTGCACAGGGTTTTTGAAATTGTTGCGGGGTATTGTTTTGAGAAATTTACAGGGTGAAGAATTTGATTTGAATGAGTTTCTGGTGTGAAGAAAGATTGATTTTCAGACTGTTTTTTAGTGATGGTTTGATTTTCACTTAGCTTTTGATTTTATAAAGATAGAAAAGAAAAAGGAAGATAAGAAATAACGTTTATATAGGCTGAAAATATGGTTTAACAAAAATAAAGAAAAAAAATGAAAATCAAATGACATTTGTTTAAAACATCCTAACATTTTTCATTACACTAGTTTATTAATTAACATTTGTATAAATAAAACTTTATAAACTTACATTTGTTATCTTTATTTATTTTTTAAATGTTAATAAAAGCTTTTTACATAATTTACTATTTCTTATCTAAATATATATATATATATATATTTCCTTAAAGAAAATATAAATAAAACCAATTATATATAAATAAAAACTTATTCATATATTTTAAATCCAAAATAATTTAAAATATCTATTCTTTGAATTCCAAAATTTAAATCTAAATTCAAACTCAAACTAAATTTAAAATCCAATTTAAAATCAACTTATATGTATACATATATGTCAACACATTTTAATTTGAAAATCAAAAATCTATTTCTTTTAAAATCTATATATATAAATAATATATTAATAATATTGTTTGAAAATAACAATTTTCCAATTCTATAGTAAATACATATCTTAATTTTATAAATAAAATCCTTTAAAAGAAGTAATATAAAACAAACTATATTCATAAATAATAAAAAATCATATATAATATATTTTAAACAAATACAAATTCAGTTTGTAAATAATGACTTTTAATTAAAATCTATTTATAAAAAGCAATTCTTTATTATTATTATTGTTTGAAATTTTCGGAATATCACATAATAACCAAACTTCTTCGAAATAAGAGGTGTTTTCATTCTTTTATGTACTTGATATGTAGCATCCCGCCTTTTTGTGCACTTTAAATCGACGATAAACCACACACGTCAGACTTAAACCATATAGAAGGACGGATTGTTATGAGGTAACCAAGTAAGCAGAGAAAGAAAAAAAACAAAACAGAATCTTACAGCGGAACGATAAAATATAATAATCAAATAAACAGTTCATGAAGCTGTTTTACAAAATATTCGATTATACTTATACAATACATATCAGAGTTACATATACCAGAGAATAATAAATAATGCAGCGGAACAGTGTGATGTAGTGGAATAATATAGTATATAATAATAATAATACAATCTTCATCTTCGCCCTCCAGAAATAAGATCTTCAAACCCTGAAATGCTCAGACTGACCCGAGCGAATTGAAAAGACAAAACACTTGAGTCAGAACTAAAAGATCTTATGTAAGTTAAATCAACAGTAAATAATATGGGTGGAACGGCGTCAGAGATGTTTACGGTATTTGACATCTCCTGTCTAGTGTCAAACATGAGTGCAGTAACTTAAGAGATGCTCGGGATTCACATCGCCTAAGGACCCGTTAAACTATTTACTATGTAGTAATATTTCGCTATTATAATAATGTCTATAGTAAAATGAACTTACTTTTAAATAGCATTAAGGCTTTACATTTTCCACCTTTACACGTAATAGTCCCAGTAGTCCATCCAGTATCAGCGTATCTCCAGATCGAGAGACTACCCTAAATAATCCACGGGCTACGGGAGAAAACCAAACTCGTACAAGGCGCGCTAGGGTAGGTGGCACGGCATACAAGGCAATGCCAGGGTAGATATACCAATTACTATTCGGACTGGTGGTGATGCATAGCGCGCAGCTACTGCCCACCTCGAGCCACACCTCCAAAATCAAAAATCAAAAGAGGCCACCGAATAAATCTCAAAATCAGAATATAATGGAATGGTATCGAAGGAGTGGTCCGATAAGAGGAGCTACCTCATTGGCCCGGAATCACTCCTGTTTTAACCACCTTATGCCAACTCACGGGAGTCGGGTCCACGTATATACCTCAAAGGAATGCCGCCGCCATCCTACTTAATTCTGGAATCTCCACCGAATACACAGTTGTCAAAGTGGTTTTCGAAGTTGGCAGAGAGCATGACAACTTTCCATCCCGGTCTCTTTAATATACAAACGTTATTATAACACCACGGTCATTTCAAAATAATTTATACTTCAAAACCAGAATATAATATCCATTTCAAAACCATATAAATACGATATTATTTCTCTTTAAAAACCAAGCAAATAACATGATATCATTTTTATAAACGCAAATCAATATAATATCATTTTATTTCAAATATATTTTTCCCAAAATCATAGCACTTTCAAATGATAATACTTTGAAATCCCTAACTTTGAAACACAACTTCCAATACTTATTTTACTTTACAAAATAATATAGCTTCTTCAATTTCACAATCAATTCCGAATACAGATTTGAACCCCTAAATAGATCATTTCAATTTCCATATATTTCAAAGCTTTAAATATTCCACCATTTCAAACTAATTCTTTGATAACTTTATATATATATATATATATATATATATCAGATTCAATTACTATTATTTAGATTTGAAATGTTTATTTAATAAATCCCATATCATTTAAGTAAAGTGGTAAACTTCAAGTAATTGGATATTCTTTCAAATTTTTCTCTTTTTACTTGATGTATTCATTTAAATCAACTTGATATTCATTTAAATCACTCTAAGCCAAGATCAAGTTATAAAATCAAACTTTCAAACTCTCAATTTATTTAAATTTCAAATCAAGTTTATTCGAGTCTAATTCTTAAACAATTTAATTCACATCAATTTCATATTTATCTTCCAACCTCAATTTTATTTAAGTCATTATAAACTGTATATACAATATAATTCAAACAACTACTTAACCATATTATATAAAAACAATCAAAATTATTATCTAACTTATTTTATATTTCAAAACAAATTTATACATAGCTAAAAATCAATAATAAAATACCATTTATATAACATCTAAAATCAATATTTGTATAACATATATATTTCCTTACAAAATCATAGAAATCATTTCAAAATATTTTTATATATAGACCACGGTGTCTGTATATAATTTTCTATCATATGGTCAAGTGATACAGATACTTATCATTTCAATCCGTAATTTAAAATAAAATACAGTTATATATCATTTCAAACCATAATCCCGAATGAAATAAAAATGCATAACAACTTGCAGTTTATAATAATATAAATTACAATATCCATTCATCCAATATCAACCATCAACCATTTTTCACAATCATCATCCAATTCAAATAATAACATCAATATATAACAGATAATAAATAATAGGTATTTACTGGCAGTTTACTTTCAATAATAAATTAAATTGATTTAAATGGCAGTCTATATGCAATAATGAATTAAATAACAATTTTATTAAATATATTCAATTTAACTTGAATGATGATAAAAATATGCCAAACAGTCATAAATAAATTTCTATTCACATCATATATCAATTTAACAAAAATAAGAAATTTTAGAAGTTGTGAGTGGGTTAAAACACTCACCTTTTGAATTTAAGTTGAATTTAAATCCAATTTAAACTCAAAATTTAAATAGTCTTTGAATTCGTCCAAACCAACGTCAAAATATCCGGAATTTTAATACGAACTTTGCGGAGAAAACCGCGCGTGAATTAGTTCTCGTATGTAAAAGTTATGTGATTCAGAACGATTGAAATCAAAATTAAAATAAATAAATAAATAAATAAATAGAATAAACAAACCATACAACGCTAGCCACATCACCACGTTTCATCTTCCAGAACCCTCACTGCTATCACGCGCGACCAACCAAGATCGAGCTGAAACGCCACCGCCCCAATCCATCGCGCCACCGGCCAAGATCGATCGCGATACCTCCCTCATGCCGCGACCACCATGCTCCTCCCCCACGGCCAACGAGGCAACCAAGGTCGGTCGCCATCCACTAGATAACCACCAGCAGCACCCGAGAAAATCGAACCCTAATTCAATTTTTGGTGAAAATCCAACCATCAGATCGACAAGCGAACAACGCTGATGCACTCCCCTTGGTCACTTCTTCAAAACGCTACCCTCCAAGCCGAAGATCATCAAATGCCAATGAATGGTAAAAAATTAATCATGAATTTTGAGACAAAAAGAGCATCAAATCGGAAAAAATTAAAGATCTAAGATGCGCTCGTCGAGAGCTTCGGATCGATATAAAATTCGATATAGTTTGTGGAGTTTGAAATTTTGATTTTGAATTGCAATTGTGTTTGTGACGCCCCACCTCCATACCCACGCTAGCCAAGAACACTCCGGAGTAGTGCTGTCAACTAGCACGGAGAATAAGGCTGTTGAGGAGCGACCATCCATGTAATTGCTTATCACACGGTGGCTATAAATAATCTTCGGAAACAAACATAGAAATAATCATATCACAAATCAGTCACAAATATCCACATCACAAAGGCGGAAGAAGATATGAATATATAACTAACACATGAAAGTGTACATCAGAGTAGTGGTCAGTAAGATCCATGATAATACAAAAGAATAGCAACACGTGCTATACAAAAGATTACAACTATGAGTCTATATCTCAAGTGTATACAACAAAAACTGCTAATCTAAACAGTTAGCCAAAAGTCAGAGTGATGAATCCCTGGGAAGAAGTCAAGCAGTAGCACCTGTAACATCTCGGTCTGACCCGAGTATTATTCAAGAAAATAATAAACGGATCAGTCTAGCTATAAATATCAGATGACATGATATAACATAAAAGATATGGCATAAACATAAACATCCATAACGACATACCACTATAAGTATGTAAATAATGATCAACAGAAGATCAATCAATAAGAGATAATCAATATCACAAGAATCTTCTCAAAGATTCGAAGAGGGCATCATACCCTAAACTTGTACTCATAACAAGTCAATGACATAAATTCCAGAAATCAACACGAGAAATCCAGAAATCATAAAAAGGGAAAGAGGCCTATCACATGACGGTCCGAAGACCATGGGGAGCTACCCCGCATGTGTGAATGGAATCACACAGTTTGAGGTCAAGACTAACCAAAAAGCAGAAAGGTATGTGTGAATGGAATCACACAAGTGGTGTCTAGTCTAACCTTGCAATGAAAGAGACATCGCGCAATTGCTAGTCTAATTCATAAAGCGATCATCAAAGATCAACGAGAAGTGTCAATTACACTAAGCTAGTAAATATAGAAGTTTAGCTTCATGTCCCATAACCACTTGCTTAACTTAAATATTTACGAACAAACTGTAAATCTTCACTAATAAAATTGTCACAAGAGGTTCAATCGAACAAGTCCAAGAATTAACCGACGAAGTAAACGCAAGCGTTTCATACCACTTGTTTTACTAAGTCGTTTAATTAGATTTCTCATCCGAGTGAGGTAAAGGCTTGTATATACTAATAGATTGGAAAACGGTTTAAGAAAAGAGCTTTGTTATTAAAAATAGAGTTGAAATTGTTTGTTAAAAGAGTTTTGATATTTACTACTAGTATTGAAACCTTTATATTATAAAGTGACAAAACACATAAGCAAGTGTAGAAACAATCAGTCACAAAGATCGCATACGGAGATGCGAATAAAATCTAAGGAAATCAGCTCAATGTTTTTCAGATAAGATCCCCTACGGAGGGGGGGTCCAGGGGGGTGGCAACCCCCCAAGGTGGGGGTGCGGGGGCAACGCCACCGCTTACGGGGTTCGACCTAGTGAAGACAAGCAACCTAGTGAAGCCAAGCGACCTAAGGGGCCATGCGACCTAATGGGTCATGCGACCTAAGTTTTAAAAAGGTGGGCGACTTAACAAAGTGGCCGAGCGACCTAACTGGAGCAAGTGGCCATAGGTCATGCGACCTAAAGGTAAGCGACCTATCACGGTCACGCGACTTAAGGATAGGACCGACCGACCTAACGACCTAGGCAAGGTCGACCGACTTAATGGTTGCGAACTAAAAATACAACAGGGTCGAGCGACCTAGTGGGATGCGCGACCTAAGAAGGTACGCGAGCTAAGGGTGAGCGACCTAACAAGGTTGTGCGACCTAAGTGGTCACAATGCCAAGCGACCTAAGGACTTAAATACTCGCGACCTAGCGCGTGCATCGGCCGAGCGACCTAAGGGTTTAACACGCGAGCGACTTAAGGTTTTAACACACAAGCGACTTAAGGTTTTAACACACAAGCGACTTAAGGTTTTAACACGCGAGCGACCTAAAGTGATGTGTGACCTACGACCTAGCAGGATCGAGCGACTTAGAGCCGCCTTGTGATATAAGGTCGAAAACGACCTAATTCCGAAGTGAAGATTCAAGGCAGTGCGACCTAGCGCGATAACACGCGAGCGACCTAAGGGTTAGGTCGCGAGCGACCTATACGCGAACGACCTAAAGTCCAACGACCTACGACCTAAATCCGAGGCGAACAAAATATGCAGGCCGTGACTTTTCCACGCACGCGAGCTAATGATTCCGAGCGACCTAACCTAGGCAGAGCGACCTAAGCTCAGGAAATTCACCAAACAACTAAAAAATGGAGTTTTTCGCCAATCCAATCCAAATCAAATGCAAATGTACATGCTAAAGTGATGGGGAATCATTCCTAACAGTCCAATATAGTTATAGACTAGAATTGTGAGATAAAAATCTCACCTTTGCACTAAAGTTTATGAAGATGAAGCTTGAAAGCAAGGAGAAGCAATCCAAAGCTTGAATCCAATATCTTCTACTTGAATTTGGAGTTGAATGTTGGATTTGCAATTGAATTTGTGCTTGGAGTTTTAATTTCCCATTCCCTCCACCATTAATGCCAAAGCTTGATTAGTTAGGAAATTTATGAAGAGTGAGGAGAAGAGGGTTGGAACTTGGGCTTAATAGGCTAAACTAACCCAAAGTCCAAAGCGGGAAAAGTTAGTGAAATTTCACTAACTCCAAACCTATCGATGTTTATACTTAAAAAGTTGTAAACGACATTTCGAACTCAATGGAAGTGGTCTCGAGTCCTAATTTGACCGTTTGCAAAAAGTAGCTTTTCGGACCAAAATCCAATTAACGAGTTAATATTTAAATAAAATATTTAAATACAAACTCGATAAATATGCGGGTTGTTACAGACTCCCCTCCTTAAAGAAATTGCGTCCTCGCAATATATACAAAATGGAAATAAAAAGTAACAACCATAAAAGCAGATTAACACAAGAGGAATTTTGAAATAAGAAGTTCACCTCTAGGAGAAGGAGTAAGCAAGTCCGGATGTGTACGCTCGATGAATTCTCTGGATTCCCAAGAACAATCCTTAGGATTTGAGGACCATTGAACCTTCACAAGCAGAACATCTTTATTTCGAAGTCGTTTAACCTCAGAAGCTATAACTCGAATAGGATGCTGCTCATAAGTTAAATTCAGCGAAATTTCAATTTCTTCCACAATAGCAGGCTCAAGAATAGAATCGGAATCCCGAAGGCATTTCCGTAATTGAGAAACGTGAAATACATCATGCATAGCAGAAAACTGAGCCGGCAATGCAAGGCGATAAGCCATGGAACCAATACGTTCAGTGATAGGAAATGGCCCAATATATCGAGGCGCTAACTTCCCCGATCGACTGAAACGTACAACACCCTTCATAGGTGAAACACGAATAAAAACAGGATCCCCAACAGAAAATTCTAATTTCCTTCTTCGATTATCGGCATAGGATTTTTGTCTACTCTGGGCTTCTTTCATCCTATGTCGAATAAGTTCAATCTTTTCCGTGGAATCACGAATAAAGTCTGGACCTAAAACCAGCTTCTCACCGGCCTCAAGCCAACAAGAAGGAGATCGGCATGGCCTTCCGTAGAGTGCCTCGAAAGGTGCCATACCAATACTAGATTGGAAGCTATTATTATAGGAAAATTCAACAAGTGAAATATGATCTTCCCAACTTCCACCAAAATCAAGCACACAAGCACGAAGAAGATCTTCAAGAGTTTGATTCACACGCTCGGTTTGCCCATCGGACTGGGGGTGATAAGCGGTGCTAAAATTAAGCTTCGTTCCTAAAGCTTTTTGAAGACTCTTCCAAAATCCACTAGTAAACAATGGATCACGATCGCTAACAATAGAAGTAGGAACTCCATGCAATTTTACAATTTCCTTGACAAATAGTTTGGCCAAAAGAGGAACGGTTCGGTTAGACCGAACCGGAATAAAATGGGCGGATTTAGTAAGTCTATCAACAATCACCCATAAGCTATCATGACCCGAACGAGAACGGGGAAGGCCATCTATAAAGTCCATGGAAATTTGATCCCACTTCCAAATTGGAATTTCTAAAGGTTGCAATAACCCACCAGGCCTTTGATGTTCGGCCTTGACAAGTTGGCAAGTCATGCAACACTTAACAAAGTTAGCAATATCAGATTTCATTCCCTCCCAATAATAAAGTCGCTTCATATCAGCGTACATTTTACTACTACCAGGATGAATGGTGAATTTAGAACGATGGGAATCTTCTAAAATATCTTTACGAAGATCTCCAATATTTGGTACGATAAGTCTACCAAATTTTCGAATGCCGCCACGAGAATCAATATCAAAGTCTTTCAAACCTTCAATATCAATTTTATCCTTAACATTTTTGCCAAGAAGAGCCAGTTCAGAATCTAGCCCTTGAGCTTCAAGAATGCGGTCTAAAAGAGAAGGATGAGCCTCAAGGCTACATAAAACAAGCGATGAGCATAAATCGGATACGCGCTCTCGAATCTCACAAGTGGATAAGATCTCGAGATCGTTCCATTCGGATATCATCATAGAAACAACTGCTTGTTGCTTACGGCTAAGAGCATCGGCGACACGATTACCCTTACCGGGGGTATAAAGAATATCAAGATCATAAGGTGCAAGGAACTCGAGCCAACGCTGTTAACGTAAATTAAGTTCTTTTTGAGAAAATAAATATTTCAAAGACTTATGATCCATGTAAAGAATAAATTTCTCTCCCAATAGATAATGACGCCATATTCGAAGGGCGAAAACAATAGCCGCGAGCTCTAGATCATGTGTGGCATATCTAGACTCGGCCGGCTTCAATTACCTAGAAGCATAAGCAACAACACGTTCTTTTTGCATAAGAATGGCACCCAAACCAACGTGACTAGCATCGGTATAAACAACAAAATCTTGATTCCCCTCGGGAATCACAAGAATAGGAGCATCGGAAAGGAGTTCTTTCAATTTCTGAAAAGAGGCTTCACATTTGTCCGACCAAATGTATTTAACTCCCTTCTTAGTCAAGCCAGTAAGAGGCACGGCAATCTTAGAAAAGTCTTTAATAAAACGGCGGTAATAGCCCGCCAATCCGAGAAAACTACGAATCTCTGTCACACTCTCTGGTCTCTTCCAATCTTGAATCGCTTCGATCTTTGAAGGATCCACGGATATCCCGGATTCGGAAATAATATGACCGAGAAACTTCACACGAGATTGCCAAAAGTGGCATTTAGAAAATTTCGCCTTTAATTGATTACTCCTAAGTGTTTCCAATACAATCCTAAGATGTTTCTCATGTTCCTCCTCGGTTTTTGAATACACTAGAATATCATCAATGAATATGAGAACAAACCGATCGAGGAAATCTTTGAAAACTCGATTCATGAGGTCAACGAAATAAGCTGGAGCATTCGTTAACCCAAATGGCATAACAAGCCATTCATAAGATCCATATCGAGTACGGAATGATGTCAAAGGAATGCTATCCTCAGCGATACGAAGCTGATGGAAACCGGTAGCCAAGTCCAATTGTGAAAAGACCTTAGCACCACTAAGCTGATCGAATAGATCATCAATCCGAGGTAAAGGATATTTATTTTTAATAGTAAGATCGTTAAGCTTGCGATAATCAACACAGAGCCTCAGAGTACCATCGGATTTCTTTACGAAAATAGCCGAAGCTCCCCAAGGCGAGGAACTAGAACGAATAAATTGCCTCGTCTCCAACTCAGATAATTGTTTACGCATCTCCTCATTTTCCTTATTGGACATGCGATAAGGAGGACGAGTAATAGGTTGAGCTCCAGAAACAAGATTAATTCTGAACTCAATTGCTCGTTTAGGTGGCAAACCTAAAACGGGCTCGAATATGTCGGAAAATTCACGAACAACATGAATACGAGAAATAATATCATCTTCATCATCATCATCGTTATCACGAGGATTTAAAGAATATAAAGATGCCACCAAACAGGATTCTGAATCTTTAAGATTAACAGAAATCTGATTAACAGATAGTGGATGACGGAGATGAATAGCCCGTTCAGGACATAGGATATGGGCTTGATAACGGTTAAGCCAATCCATTCCCAAAATTATTCCAAAGCCTAAGTAACGCATGACATGCAAATCGGCTAGGAAAGAAAGATCGCAAAAAATAATCTCCACATCTTTACAAAGCAAACTAAGAGTTGCGGATCCACCAACAGGATTCGCAATTTTTAAAGAAGTCATCAATGCAGTAACACTTAAGGAAAAAGTGTCTACCAGTTCCTTTGATATAAAAGAATGGGATGCACCCGTATCAAAGAGAACTCTAATAGGTTGATCATGAAATAAAATAATACCATCAAGAATGGAATGAGAAATACCTTGGCCACGAGATGTGTTGCCAGGGGCTTGAGCCACATTTAACTTTCCCTCATTCCTGCTTTTACGTTTGAGGCATTGATGTATAAAGTGATCTGGGCTCTTACAATAGCGACAAGATTTGGGCTTAGAGCACTTATTCGCATAATGATCCCCAGACCCACAGTTGAAGCAACTCGCACCACTAGGAGAAGGAGACTTTGCCGCAAGGGTAGCCTGCTTACCCTTTTTGTTGGGATAAGGACCCTTGAATTTGTTTGGCCTCTTCTTGTTGTTGAAGTTTGGTTTAGCGCCTTCCACTTCAACATCACTCTCTCTATCAGCCTCTTCAAGACGAAGAGCGATATCGACGAGTTGATCAAATGCGACTTCTAGTTTCAGGAGCAGTGGCTTCTTAAGATTCTTATTTAAGCCATAAACGAACCTCTGGTTCTTCTTCAATGGGGTGTTGATGTATTCAACCCCATATTTGGAAAGAGACTCGAAGGCTGCGACGTAATCAGTCACGGAGGATTGACCTTGAACAAGGTCTATAAAACGTCGAGCCAAGGTTACTTTCCCAGCTTCTGGTACAAACTTTAACTCGAAGCGTCCCTGAAATTGCTCCCAGGTGAGATCCGCTTCATTAATTTCTGAAGTAAGGAGTTCGTACCAGTCCAATGCTCTCTCCTGGAGCATGCTGGAAGCCACCTGAACGCGGTGGAGATCGATAAGGTTCATGCAAGAGAAGATTCGATCACATGATTTTAACCAAGCCTGGACCTCGATGATATTTTCCGAACCTTTGAAGGGCTTCCCACCCAAGTTGGTGTAATCGCTGCACAAGCGTGCAAATCCCGACTTTGGGTGAGTGGGTTCTGGGTTAGCTCCAGCTGCTTGAGCATTAGTTACTAAATCAAGAAGCTGTTGAGCAGTCATAAAAACTCCATCCGGAGGAGCAGCACCAGATGATCCAGTTCTAGGACGGCCTGGTCTAGACATTCTCTTCCTTAAAGAAAGAAAGAAGAGAAGGAAGAAGGTTATTCACCAATGAACACCAAGCAATCTTGATAGATAAAACAAGGAATCATAAAGGAAATAGGATGAATCGGTACGAAGACTCGAATTAATCCTATGGTATGACTCCTAAGATAGACTTAGGACGATGATCCTTGTTAAGTTATTCTACATTGTTCCGAAGTTTGGCTCTGATACCAAGCTGTGACGCCCCACCTCCATACCCACGCTAGCCAAGAACACTCCGGAGTAGTGCTGTCAACTAGCACGGAGAATAAGGCTGTTGAGGAGCGACCATCCATGTAATTGCTTATCACACGGTGGCTATAAATAATCTTCGGAAACAAACATAGAAATAATCATATCACAAATCAGTCACAAATATCCACATCACAAAGGCGGAAGAAGATATGAATATATAACTAACACATGAAAGTGTACATCAGAGTAGTGGTCAGTAAGATCCACGATAATACAAAAGAATAGCAACACGTGCTATACAAAAGATTACAACTATGAGTCTATATCTCAAGTGTATACAACAAAAACTGCTAATCTAAACAGTTAGCCAAAAGTCAGAGTGATGAATCCCTGGGAAGAAGTCAAGCAGTAGCACCTGTAACATCTCGGTCTGACCCGAGTATTATTCAAGAAAATAATAAACGGATCAGTCTAGCTATAAATATCAGATGACATGATATAACATAAAAGATATGGCATAAACATAAACATCCATAACGACATACCACTATAAGTATGTAAATAATGATCAACAGAAGATCAATCAATAAGAGATAATCAATATCACAAGAATCTTCTCAAAGATTCGAAGAGGGCATCATACCCTAAACTTGTACTCATAACAAGTCAATGACATAAATTCCAGAAATCAACACGAGAAATCCAGAAATCATAAAAAGGGAAAGAGGCCTATCACATGACGGTCCGAAGACCATGGGGAGCTACCCCGCATGTGTGAATGGAATCACACAGTTTGAGGTCAAGACTAACCAAAAAGCAGAAAGGTATGTGTGAATGGAATCACACAAGTGGTGTCTAGTCTAACCTTGCAATGAAAGAGACATCGCGCAATTGCTAGTCTAATTCATAAAGCGATCATCAAGATCAACGAGAAGTGTCAATTACACTAAGCTAGTAAATATAGAAGTTTAGCTTCATGTCCCATAACCACTTGCTTAACTTAAATATTTACGAACAAACTGTAAATCTTCACTAATAAAATTGTCACAAGAGGTTCAATCGAACAAGTCCAAGAATTAACCGACGAAGTAAACGCAAGCGTTTCATACCACTTGTTTTACTAAGTCGTTTAATTAGATTTCTCATCCGAGTGAGGTAAAGGCTTGTATATACTAATAGATTGGAAAACGGTTTAAGAAAAGAGCTTTGTTATTAAAAATAGAGTTGAAATTGTTTGTTAAAAGAGTTTTGATATTTACTACTAGTATTGAAACCTTTATATTATAAAGTGACAAAACACATAAGCAAGTGTAGAAACAATCAGTCACAAAGATCGCATACGGAGATGCGAATAAAATCCAAGGAAATCATCTCAATGTTTTTCAGAT
Organism: Allium cepa; assembly: GCA_030765085.1. Classification (NCBI taxonomy): domain Eukaryota; kingdom Viridiplantae; phylum Streptophyta; class Magnoliopsida; order Asparagales; family Amaryllidaceae; genus Allium; species Allium cepa. Next base: position 990,106,718 of record CM060945.1, on the reverse strand, counting down.
AAGATCCCCTACGGAGGGGGGGTCCAGGGGGGGTGGCAACCCCCCAAGGTGGGGGTGCGGGGGCAACGCCACCGCTTACGGGGTTCGACCTAGTGAAGACAAGCAACCTAGTGAAGCCAAGCGACCTAAGGGGCCATGCGACCTAATGGGTCATGCGACCTAAGTTTTAAAAAGGTGGGCGACTTAACAAAGTGGCCGAGCGACCTAACTGGAGCAAGTGGCCATAGGTCATGCGACCTAAAGGTAAGCGACCTATCACGGTCACGCGACTTAAGGATAGGACCGACCGACCTAACGACCTAGGCAAGGTCGACCGACTTAATGGTTGCGAACTAAAAATACAACAGGGTCGAGCGACCTAGTGGGATGCGCGACCTAAGAAGGTACGCGAGCTAAGGGTGAGCGACCTAACAAGGTCGTGCGACCTAAGTGGTCACAATGCCAAGCGACCTAAGGACTTAAATACTCGCGACCTAGCGCGTGCATCGGCCGAGCGACCTAAGGGTTTAACACGCGAGCGACTTAAGGTTTTAACACACAAGCGACTTAAGGTTTTAACACACAAGCGACTTAAGGTTTTAACACGCGAGCGACCTAAAGTGATGCGCGACCTACGACCTAGCAGGATCGAGCGACCTAGAGCCGCCTTGTGATATAAGGTCGAAAACGACCTAATTCCGAAGTGAAGATTCAAGGCAGTGCGACCTAGCGCGATAACACGCGAGCGACCTAAGGGTTAGGTCGCGAGCGACCTATACGCGAACGACCTAAAGTCCAACGACCTACGACCTAAATCCGAGGCGAACAAAATATGCAGGCCGTGACTTTTCCACGCACGCGAGCTAATGATTCCGAGCGACCTAACCTAGGCAGAGCGACCTAAGCTCAGGAAATTCACCAAACAACTAAAAAATGGAGTTTTTCGCCAACCCAATCCAAATCAAATGCAAATGTACATGCTAAAGTGATGGGGAATCATTCCTAACAGTCCAATATAGTTATAGACTAGAATTGTGAGATAAAAATCTCACCTTTGCACTAAAGTTTATGAAGATGAAGCTTGAAAGCAAGGAGAAGCAATCCAAAGCTTGAATCCAATATCTTCTACTTGAATTTGGAGTTGAATGTTGGATTTGCAATTGAATTTGTGCTTGGAGTTTTAATTTCCCATTCCCTCCACCATTAATGCCAAAGCTTGATTAGTTAGGAAATTTATGAAGAGTGAGGAGAAGAGGGTTGGAACTTGGGCTTAATAGGCTAAACTAACCCAAAGTCCAAAGCGGGAAAAGTTAGTGAAATTTCACTAACTCCAAACCTATCGATGTTTATACTTAAAAAGTTGTAAACGACATTTCGAACTCAATGGAAGTGGTCTCGAGTCCTAATTTGACCGTTTGCAAAAAGTAGCTTTTCGGACCAAAATCCAATTAACGAGTTAATATTTAAATAAAATATTTAAATACAAACTCGATAAATATGCGGGTTGTTACAGTGTTTGGAAGTGAGAATTTGTTTGTCTGCCATTGAGGACGAGAGACAGCTGAATTATAAGTACAGAAATGAGGAAAAAGAAATAGGCTAGGGTTTATAACGATATATATATATATATAGGCTGAGCAATATAGAATAGATGGACACGATTGATTTATACGTTGAATGATAAAATGGTCCGGAAAGCCTGTTCTGACTCCGGAACGAAATTTGGTCAACCCATATGTCAAAATAAATATTTTTGAATATTTTAAACGCAATGGAATAGGTTTCAAGTCCAAATTCCATTGTATGAAGAAGTTATGCTAAAATCAAGTTATTTCAAATTGATTTCAATTGATTTCAAGGCTTTTTGAGTCCGTACGATCAAACGACAAGTCCAATCGTTGCGAAACTTGAAACCCTACAATAATTCACTGTTACGGATCCGATGAAACTGGTTTCTTCGAAATCCGAGTCAGTGGCCAAAATGGTTATTTTCTAGTTAATTAAATAAGTTAATATTTAATTGATAAAACCATACTTTTATTTCAGATTCTGTAATTTATAAATTTTATCATCTTGGATTACATTAGTAATTTATAATACTTTATAACCAATTTCCATATCAATTTAAAGTTACTTAATTCACCAATCATAGTATTAGATTTCAATTCCAGTAAATATATTAACCATCAATTGAAATGCCAATAAATCCGTTAATTTGATTTTAAATCCGGTATTCAATAAATTATTATCAAATAAATGAAATTAATATTGGTTCATAATCTATTGCATTAATATTCTCAAATTTCATCTTAGTCTTCATTAACGTAATAATTAGATATTTAATTTCATTTAATTGCAATTAATCCAATTATCATAATTTAAATTCCAATAAATTAATATATCTTGATTTCCCTTCTTCAAATCAACCAATTGTCATATTATAAATGGAATTGACATTCTTTTCAAATATTATCTTAATTTACATTAACATAATATTTAATTACCTTTATTGAAATTTATTTCCAATCTAAAATATCAGGCTAAATAAATCGGTAATATACAACAATTGTTACCGTCAACTTTCAATTACACTTATAAGTTATTATTAACAAACAAACGTCACAATTGCTTACATAACACTGTTTTATCCAGTTATCAATAATTATATACTAATCCATCAACCGATTCACTATTTACACTTGTTTTCTTATATTCACTTTATAACCAGGTTATAACTTTTAAATTTATTTGTTTAATTGGAATTCCATTCAAGTTCATTAATTATTAACTTTAATCAACCTTGTTACATTTCATCTTAGTTATATTTCATTACTACCATACAACTTTTTATTTCTTCCAATATTAAATAACAAGATTCATTAAATTAACAAATTTAATTATCGAAATTTTACAGGTCGTTACGTGATATAATGTGTTATATTAATTAAATAATTTAATTAAAAGTATATTTAATAGAAAATCCATAAATGGTATTTTTGCGATAGTTGTCACAAAGTGTTGTGATTATGAATAATTTATCACAATTAAAACAAATATGCCATTTTAAATGTTCCTAGTCAAGTTGCATCATGACTGGATACAGATGGATGCATTGAGACTAGAGTACATAACGCTCTTCAAATGCTTGGTAGTGTATTAGTCATGACTACTAGAAGCACTTAGAGGTTACGTAGTAATAGTTATTGGATACCTATGGAATGACCCATTCAATAGCTTTCTATTAGTTAATATAAATTACAGCCAAACAGAAAATATCGATGTGACTGATTTACATATTTCTCTCAACTTGAGATTACCGTCGATCTTTGATGTTAAAGCTCTGTTTTGATTATTGTCAAATCATGGCTCAACGTCCATCGAGTAACTATATTTGAGTCGATTGGAAGTATTGGAATTAAAGCATTATTCAAGAGAGAATTCGTCTTCTTAGTTATATGGGGTTATTATCACGGTCAACTCAAGTCAAGTCAAAGTCAAAGTCTCTAACCATAGCAGTTTAGTCAGTAATAATTGTTATTATTGAACCAAGAAATTTATGTTCGTATTTTAGAGTTGAACATGAATGATATTAGAATTTTGACCATTACCAAATTCCATAAGTTCAAAGTGATAGTTTTGACAAAGAGTGATGTAAATATAATCCACAAATGGGCAATGCTATAAAGTAAACTTGGTTTTTACCAAAACCAAGTAAGTGATAAATTTGGCCAAAATGTCACACCACTTGTTAAGTGAAGTGTAAACACTAATATTTGAATAGTTAAACATTAATCGCCGACCAAATTTACACCTAACAAGTCGCAAAATCGAAAACGATGAGTTCTCCTTTAATCAAATAATTTAATGAATTCATAATTGTTACAAATTAATAAAATTAAGTAATATTCATGAAATAATAATTATAAATTTGATTTTGATTTGATAAATTAATATTAACTTGTTTACAAAAGTTATAAAAGCAATAATTGACATATGACATCAATAAGTGTTTTAAATTAGATTTAAAATGCAAAATATTCATTCGGGCTCAAATGGGTTTAAGGTCCATCATATAGGCTGATAGGATCAGCCGCAATATGGAGTGTAGGGTTGGCTAGGATATGATGTGAAGGGCTTTAAAATGGATGGCCATGGTTAAAAGAGATGGAGTAAAAGACGAGATCCTAAATCCTCTCCTTTCCATTTCCTATTTAAGCTTCTCCTTCTCCATTTGATTTTGAAGTTTTGGAGCCTCCACCCAATTCTTTGCTCGCCGAATATTTCCCTCTAGTCTCTCCTATTATCAAGCCCAAATAAGTCAATTCAATTGCTATTTAATAGCCAGTGGTTGACAGTTTAAGGATTAGCAGTCTATTGGATCGAAAATTGTTTCTAGGATCTCAAATCAACGTTTCAAGATGTGCTTAAGGGATTTGGCCAAAAGATATTTTTCTAAATAGAATTCAAACATTAATTTATATTTACAATGACTATTATATATATATATATATATATTATTAGTTAGAGGATGATTCCAATAAGTAGACATATATCGTCACAAGTTATATTGGTTATACGTATATGTGTATATGTTAAATAAGTAAAAACAATTTCTGTTAATAAATATTCTATCTATAGTACAGACGTGAATTACAAAAAAAATTGATTATTTAAATAATTTAATATATAATATACACATATATCTATATAATCTAAAATTTAAATTTTATATTATAGTCATGTAAAATATGAAAATAAAATTTTACATATGATGTATAATAAGTATACTATTTTCGGCAGAGAGGAATTTTTTTGTATATATTATTTTCAAATATTTTTTAAATCAGTTTTATATGAATTATAATATAAATTCGCATATGTATTAGAAATTATATTTTATAAAATCATACTAATACATATCGAACTCACGATAAAAGTGAAAAAACAGAAACATTTTTTTATTTTTTTAAATATTCAAATTAAAACTGGAAATTAAAAATTGCATTTTTAACTATTTTAAATTATAAAAATTGTGTAATAAATTTTTGGAGTTTAAAAAACTGGTCTATAATTTGCTGGAAGTTTAAAATTTAATTTTAGAGTTGACTAAAATATTTTCTTTAATTTTTAAATGATTATTTCCAGTTATGTGCGTGTGTATTGTAAAGACCCATAATTTTTTATTATTAAAAATAATTAATTTAATAAATTTGTGATTTAATAATAAGAATATAACTGGAATGAAGTGTAATAGTATCAATTTAAGGTAATTGATAGCCGCTTGAAATGTAATTCCAATTAATTAAAATGATTAAAGAGTTGGTTTTATATTGTAAATTAATTGTAATAATGTGTGTATTAATTGATAATTGGATTAAAAGAGTAATTGCTAAATTAAATGTTATATTAATTAATGAAATAGTAAGTAATAAATTGTAATTGAATAAGAAATTGGTGTTATGTAAGTAGTTATCATAATTGTGTGTAGATAACAAATATACAAATGTGATTAAAAATAAAAGGTGACAATTATTTTATGTTACCGGTTTATTTGGTCTGTTAAATTTAATTGGAAATCAATTGCAATTCAATTTAACTAAATATTATGTTAATGGAAATTAAGATGAAATTGGAAAATATTAATGTAATAAGATGTAAACAAATGTTAACTATATCCATAGAGTCAAGATTGATTGAATGAAAAGATTGAAATCAAAATAAATGGATTTAATTAGATTTAAATTATACTTGATGAATTTATTGCAATCGAAATGGACCACTGTGATTAGTGAAATGTTTAACAATGAATTGGTATGTAAATTTGTTTAAATTTTTGTAATTGTCTAAGTGATCAAAAATGATAAAATTGGTAAATTATAAGTTTTGAGATTAAAAAGCGATTTAATCAATTTAATAATAATTTATTTAATTAACATGAAAATAGCCATTATGGCCACTGTCTCGGATTTCGATGAAACTACTTTCATAGGATCTGTAATAGTGAATTATTGTAAGGTTTCGAGTTTCATAGCGATCAGACTTGTCGTTTGATCGTACGGACTAGAAACACGTAGAAATCGATTTAATTAAATTTAGTTGAAATCAATTTGAAATAAGATGATTTTAAGCTAACTTATTCATACGATAGAATTAGAACTTGAGTCCTGTCCCATTGAGTTTAAAATTATCAAAAGCATCTATTCTGATATATGGGATGACCCATTTTCATTTTGGAAGCGAAACGGGCTTTTCAGATATTTTTTGCCAATTCGAACTAATTCGATATGTTATTCTGTATTATCGAGCTTTGTTAACATTAATAGCCTTGTTTCTCGAACCCTAGCAGTCATTTCCTCAGTTTTGTACGTATAATTCTTCCGTCTATCTCCTTCTTTTCAGTGGCAGTAACAAATTCAACCTCGAACCCTAATTCAATTTCAAAATCAAATCGAAATCAAAACTCCTCCAAACCATATCAAATTATATACTATTTTGAAGCTCTTGACGAGCGTAACCCTAATTTGCAATTCATTTTTCAATCAGACTCGCCTTTTGTCTAGAAATCGAGGTTGAACGTCAATCGTCCATATTAGGGTTTTGATGATCCAAGGTGGATCGTCGCCTGATCGACGATCAGGAGGCGACGTAGGGAAGAGGAGGTCGAGTTGGTTAGGGTGGTAGTGTTCATTCATCTCAGTAGTGCATAGTTTCACCATAATTGATCAAATTTTAGGGCGGCGGTGGAGTTTGCCAGAGGCAGTGGTGATGGCCACACACGTGGCGGCTGGAGCGGCCGAAGATGGGAAGGCTAACGGCGATGTCTGGTCAAGGTGATGGTGCGTAGTTCGGCATTCGTTCGTTGGAGTTTGGTGGCGGCTGCCTTCGTGAAGAGGTAGGATTTCACGGGGAAGATGCTGCTAGTCGCGTGAACGAGGAGGTGATGTGGTAAACCTTTTTCCTTTTTTTGTTTAAATCAATTTATTTATTTCATATTGAAATTAAAATGCTCTAATAATCATAATTTTACATACATGATCGGATTTGCATACAGTTTATTTTGTTCAGAACGTATCGAAAGTCCGAATATTTTAGAACTGGTTTGAACGAATTCTGAGACTGTCGAAATTTGGGCCCGCCTTATTTTGGATTTCACATCGATTTGAAATCAAAAGTTAGTGTTTTAACCCACTCACTATTACTAAACTATCTTATATTATTTAAATAAAATTAATGATATGATTAGAAATTGAGTGATTGATGTTTGGTATGTTCAAATTGTCATTCTTGTTAAATTTGACTTTTGTTGCTTTTAATCATCGTTTAATTCAACATTGAATTTGGTTGTCAATTTAATACCCGTTATTGATAATCAGATATCCATTGATGTTTATTTGTTGATTTGTATGATGTTTGAGATAGATGTTTGATTATTTATATTGGATGACTGAATGTTATATTTTATATTGTTATAACACTTCAAGTTCGCTATGGGTTGAAATGATACATACCCGAATGATTTGATAGGTTAGGAAGGAATCGTTATGAGTCAAAATGATAGACTCAAGCAATTTCATGGATTTAACTAATTCGGGATTGTGGATTGAAATGATATATATCCGTACATATAAATAATTACGGGTTGAAATGATAAATATCCGTAACACTTGACCACAGGGTAGAAAATTTATATACGGACATCGGATTGGTTAAATTAAATGATTTTAAATATTTAAACTTTAAATCTAATTAAATCCTTCAAAAGATAGTTTCAAAACCCTGGAACTTAAGTTCTAAATTTCCAGATTTACTTTATTTTATTTTCAAATCCTACTTTACTAATATTTATAGATTACACTACCTAACAACCAATATATTACCACCAAATATAACCTTTATGAAAAAATTATTTTATATATAGAAAATATAATAGGCAAAATTATTTCATTCACCTATATTGAAAACAAATATTATGTCGGCCTGTCTTATTAAGTGTTTAGAAATCCCTACTGATGTCATAGCGTCCCGTGCATCAACCAGAATTTATAAATACAAAACGGAACAAATTAACACAATATTAAAACCTTTTATAACACTAATAAGTACGCTCTGGCAGATATACACTCAGTGACTCATCATAGGGTATCACTACCCTATTAATGAAGAGTCAGACCCCACAAAGCTAAGGTTTATCGCTAAACCAAAGCTCTGATACCAGATGTAACGTCCCGCCTTTTCGTACGTTTAAATCGACGATAAACCACACATGTCAGACTTAAAGCATACAGAAGGGCGGATTGTTATGGGGTAAATAAGAAAAACAGAGAAAGAAAAATAAACAAAAATAGAATCTTGCAGCAGAACGATAATATAATAATCAAATATACAGTTCATGAAGCTATTTACAAAATATTCGATTATTCTTATAAAATATATATCAGAGTTACACATACCAAAGAATAATAACAATGTCGTGGAACAATGTGATGCAGTGGAACACTGTAGTAAATAATAGTAATAATACAATCTTCGTCTTCGTCCTCCAGAAATAAGGCCTTCAATTCCTGAAATGCTCAGGCTGACCCGAGCGAATTGAAAAGACAAAACACTCCAGTCAAAACTAAAAGTTCTTATGTAAGTTAAATCAACAGTAAACAATATGAGTGGAACGGTGTAATAGATGTTTACGGTATTTGACTTCTCCTATCTAGTGTCTAACGGGAGTGCGGTAACTTAAAAGATGTTCATGATTCACATTTCCTAAGGATCCGTTAAATTATTTACTATGTAGTAATATTTCGCTGTTATAATAATTTCTATAGTAAAATAAACTTACTTTTAAATAGCGCTAAGGGGTTACCCATATAGCCTTAACACGTAAAAGTGCCAATAGTCTATACAATACCGTAATACCTCCTGATCATGAGGCTACCAGAGGATACTCCACAGGTACGACACAAATCAAACTCGTACAAGGCGTGCAAGGGTAGGTGATACGGCACAACTAGGCAATGCCAGAGTAGATATACCAATTACGCTTTCGAGTCGGTGGTAACGCATAGCGCGTAGCTACCGCCCACCTCGAGCCACACCCCCAAATCAAAAATCAAAAGTGGCCACCGAATCAATCCAAAGTCAAAGTATAATATCGAAGGAATGTGTCCGATAAAAGGGGCTACCTTCTTAACCCGGCAATCGCTCATGTTTTAGCCACCTTACGCCAACTCACGGGAGTCGGGTCCACGTATTTACCTCAAAGGAAACGCTGCCACCATCCTACTTCGTTCTGGAATCTCCACCGCGTACACGGTTGTTAAGGTGGTTTTCGCAGTTGGCAGAGAGTATGACAACTTCCGATCCCGGTCTCTTCAACAACCAAATGTTATTATAAACCAAAATATAATATCCATTTCAAAACCATATAAATACGATATCATTTCCATTTGAAAACCAAATCAATATGATATCCTTTTTAATTCAAATCAATATAATATCATTTTATTTCAAATATATTCCTTTTCAAAAATCATAGCACTTCCAAATTATACACTTCAAAACCAAAAATTTGAAATTTTAACACCTTTAAACATAATGCTTTGAAATTCATAACTTTGAAACATTTCAATTTCTGTAAACATTTCAATTTCGATATATTTCAAGGCTTTAAATATTCCAAAATTTCAAAACTAAATTTGATAATTTCCATTCAACAATTAAATTTCCTATTATTTAGTTTTGAAACATTTTATGTAATAAACCCCTTATTATTTAAATAAGACTCAAATTACAAATAACTAGTATTGCCTTCAATTCATTATACTTGAAATAATCATTTAATTCACCTAGACCATAAAATCAAGTTATAATAATTATACCTTTTGAAATTTCCAATTTAATAAATTTCTCATCAACCCGTTTGGTTTAATTCTTAAATAAATTAAATTTCATATAATCTCATATTTATCTCAATTTCAAATCAAATTTATTCGAGTAAAATTCTTAAAAATTTAATTCACATCAATTTCATATTTACCTTTCAACCTCAATTTTATTCAAGCCAATTTAACTATATATACAATATAATTTACACTTCTACTTAACCATATTATCTTAACAAAATCAACTTATTTTATTAACCAAACTTATACATAGCTTAAATTCAAGAATTTAACTATATATATAAATAATATTTATATAATATTAAAATTTAATATTTATTAAACCGTATATTTCTTTCTAAAACCATAGAAATCAATTTCAAATTATTTTTATATATATAGACCAATGGTGTCTGTATATAATTTTATGTCCTATGGTCAAGTGATACGGATATTTATCATTTCAACCCACAATTCAAAATAAAAATACGGTTATATATCATTTCAAACCGCAATCCCGAATGAATGCATAACAATTTGCAGTTTATAACGATATAAAATACAACATCCATTCATCCAATATCAATCATCAACCATTAATCACAATCATCATCAAATTCAATCAATATCATCAATATATAATGGATAATAAACAACAGGTATCAACTAGTAGTTTATATTCAATAATAAATTAAATGAAAATTTAACTGGCAGTTTATATGCAATAAATAAATTAAATAATAATTAAATTCAATTAACTTCAATTTAACAGGGATGATGATTAACAATATGCCAAACAGTCATAAATAAATTTCTCATCACATCCTAAATAAATTTAACAAACATAAGAAATTTCAGAAGTTGTGAGTGGGTTAAAACACTCACCTTTTGAATTTAAATTGTATTTAAATCCAATTTAAACCCAAAAATTGGACAGTCTCAGAATCCATCAAACCAGCACCATAATGTCCCAAATTTTATTACAAACCCAACGCAAAAACCCGTGCGTAAATTCGACCTCGTATGAGAAGTTATGATTATTAGAACGGATTGAAATCAAAATTAGAAAATAAATAAAATAAAATAATAAAACAAACACGTCACCAGGCACGCACGCATTCTTCTTCCCAGATCACGAAAACTATGCTGGGTCCACTCTTATAACTGATGCACGAAATCTAGCGACCGCCACCACTCAAGCAAAAATCTATGCGCGCGCCACCTACCACGTCAAGGCCTCACCACCACCGGCCGATCGCCCCTGCCCACGCGCCCTCTCCGGCCAACAACCACCCCTCGCGACGCGTGAAACAAGCCTGGACGCCACCTATTTTAAACCCTAGTTGATTTTTCTGGCCGATCCAACCGTCAAAACCCAGAACGAACACCACTGATGCACTCCCCATCGTCCACTCTACAATACGTAGAAATGGTTCGACGATCCGACAACGATCATCGACACGCGATGAACGGCCGTGAATGTTTCTTCGATTTTCGAAAAAAACGGTGATTCGAAATCAAAAACGAACTGTAGATCTGAGATGCGTACATCGAGAGCTTCGATATATAATTTTTCTGAATTTTTTGGAGGAGTTTGAAATTTCACTTTGATTTTTGAATTGCATGGATTTGGAATTGTCTACCATTGAAATGAGGAGGTAAAGAGGAATTGTATGCACAGACAAATGAGAAATAGAGGTAGGCTAGGGTTTATAACATGGTATATATAGGCAAGGTCGAAATAGAATAGATGGACCCGGTTGGTATACGCATTGAACGATAAAAGCGACCCAAAAAGCCCGTTCTGACTCCGGAACGAAATTGGGTCAAACCATATATCAAAATAGATGTTTTAAAATATTTTAAACGCAATGGAAAAGGATTCAAGTTCAAATTCCATCGTATGAAGAAGTTATGCTAAAATCAGTTTATTTCAAATTGATTTCAATTTAATCGATTTCAAGGCGTTTCAAGCCCGTACGATCAAACGACAAGTCCAATCACTATGAAACTCAATCCTACAATAATTCACCGTTATGGATCTGACGAAACTGGTTTCGTCGAAATTCGAGTCTGTGACCAAAATGGCTATTTTTACATTAATTAGTTAAATTAAAAATAAATTGATAAAATCAAGTTTTAAATTTCAATACGATAATTGACAAATTTTATCACTTTTGATTTCTCAATCATTTGCAATGGTTTAAACTAATTTTTAAAAGTTAATTTAGAGATGATTAATTTATAAATTCCAATATTAACCCCAATTTCATTAAATTCACAAATTATAAATAAAATTCCCTAAATCCCATTTAATTAATTAAATAAATTATTATTCCATTCATTATTGCCAAATAGACGGACTTAACATTGGATTCAAAAGCTATTATCTTAATGTTCTCAGATTCCATCTAAATTTCTATTAACGTAATAATTAAATGTTAAATTTCATTTATTTGAAATTAATTCAATTTTTGAATTTTACACTTCAATTAAATTAATATCTTGCTTTCTATACTTTAAATCAACCAATAGTCATATTATAGATGGAATGGACATTACTATCAAATATTATCATAATCCACATTAACAAAATATTTAATTATATTCATTAAAATTTATTTCTCAATTTACTAAATAAAAATCAATTAAAATCTTGCAATTGTGCATTAACTATAATTTCCACATATATTGAAATTTTGCTAAATATAACATTTGCATTTCTTTTCATTAATTGGTATTCCCTTCAATTCATAATTTATTAACCTTGACTAGTATTGTTTACCTTTCATTTACTTAACACATTCTCATTCCCATTAATGTAACCTTTAATTATATTTTTTTATTAGAATTTTATTTCCCATTCCAATTCAATCAACAAATTAAACAGGTAACTTATAATAATTGTTTACAAGCCAAAGTTACACTTAAGTTTATCATACTTCAACCAAATTTTATAATTACAAACATAATACCGAATTCATTCAATTACTATTAATAATATACAAATTCCTATAATTATACAGCACTTACACTTATTTACTTATACCCAAGTGCAACAATTTACACAATTTCATTTTCATTGTAATTTCATTTAAATTGTCAATAATTAGTTCTTAATAACCATTGCTAAAATTCACTCTTAACATTTACTTCAATATAAATTATAAATTTTTTATTTCTTTCTAAGAACCAATTTATTTATTGAATTTTACGGGCCCTTATACTCTCCTCCACTCAAAACTTTTCATCCCCGAAAAGAAAAAAGAAGGGAAAAGAAGAATTTATAAATCAATATATATTATTCAAAACATTATATTCATAACAATAAGTTTACATAATTAGATAATTTAAATAAAATATATAGATTTATAAATAATTAAATCTTTTATATTCAAATTAATAAAGTTTGGAAAACATTTTTAAAATATTCTCTAAGTCAAAAATTTACAGAAAATTTCGGCAGAGTCTCCTTTGTACGGAGTGGCTTGGGAGAAAAATATAATATCAAAATAACAATATACAACAAATATTTTCCAAAATAATATATATCCCAATCCGGAAAAACAATATAATAACGCTATAAACCGTAATTCGAAAACGTACCTATTTGTCAGGAAAACAACGCTTAATTATGAAACCAAATGCAGTAGCAATTGCTTCCATAACCTGTATTTCACTCATATAATCCAGAAAAAGTTAATAATTATATAAAATGAAATGTTTAACTTGTTTAAATCAATAGCAAACAAATCAATATAAACAACAATCACTTGCGACCAGGCATCCAACCATCACATAGAATCAACGCAAATCAATCATTCATTCATATCAACAAAACAAATAGTTGTTCGAGTTCAAAACTCCAAATTGTACAGGATGAAAAATAAACTAATAAGTGCACCATTTACTCAACAGTCTCTGATGAAGCTAAATAGATTATTCATACATCCAAACAATGTTAAAGTATCCTTACCCAAACAGCCATAAACCAAAACAAACAACAACAATTTCAAACAACATATTTAGTTTATCCTTATTAATTTCATTCATACATTTGTTGTTTGATTTCTCTTTTTCATTCATATAATGGTTTATCTTTTTAATTTACATTAATTTATTACAATTTTATTTAGAAATAACATCAACTTATTTACTTAAGTTTAAAATTTTCTTACCTCCAATACATGCCTTCGATTATATTTAATTAGTAGTATTTCAATTATACTTAAGTTTGTAACAACTACATCACCAAATTCTTATTTATTAAAGAATTTCATTAATTACTTTCATTACCTCAAGTTTATTACTTGTATAATATCTATTACATTTTCTTATTAATATTCCGACTTTTTATATCTTTTGGTAAGTTATATATATGCCTTTAAGAATGTAATTGAATGTTATACAAGTTTTTCTCAATTCTTTTAATTAATTCATTGTTCAATAATTTTATCTTTCGTTTTATTGGTTACAATTTCAACTTTCTTTAAATTTCATTTATAACAGCATTAAATCTTTTATTTCATTTATAAGTTTCAATTATTAGTTAAATTCCATTTCACTACACTAATTGAAACTATCAATTAACGGAAACTAAAGAACTAAATACTGGGTTTAATTTCAAATTATTTAAAATAATGGATAGATGTATACACTTACAATATATATATATATAGTTATATTTTAAAAAAATTGAAAATTTTATTTGTTTATCAAAATAAGTCTTGTAGTAAAACTACTACACTGGCCTTCCCACTTTGAAACTCGAAAATGATTGTCGATGATGCGTGCACTCATCACCGAAATTATTTTCCAGCGATAGAGAGGGGGGTACATAACTTATCACTTTCCAAAGTTTCTACAAAACAATTCATTCAAATCATATTGAAATATCTATATCAGAAAATACTTCTAAATAATATTATTATATTCAAAAATCCTTCGAAAGACAGTTTCAAAACCCCGGAACTAAAGTTCTAAATTTCCAGATTTACTTTATTTTATTTTCAAATCCTACTTTACTAATATTTATAGATTACATTACCTAAAAAACAATATATTTCCACCAAATATAACCTTTATAAAAATTTTATTTTATATATAGAAAATATAATAGGCAAAATTATTTCATTCACCTATATTGAAAACAAATATTATGTCGGTCTGTCCTATTAAGTGTTTAGAAATCCCTATTGATGTCATAGCGTCCCGTGCATCAACTAGAATTTATAAATAAAAAACGGAACAAATTAACACAATATTAAAACCTTTTATAACACTAACAAATACGCTCTCTCAGATATACACTCAGCGACTCATCATAGGGTATTACTACCCTATTAATGAAGAGTCGGACCCCACAAATCTAAGGTTTATTGCTAAACCAAAGCTCTGATACTAGATGTAACGTCCCGCCTTTTCGTACGTTTAAATCGACGATAAACCACACACGTCAGACTTAAAGCATACAGAAGGGCGGATTGTTATGGGGTAAATAAGAAAAACAGAGAAAGAAAAATAAACAAAAATAGAATCTTACAGCGGAAAGATAAAATATAACAATCAAATATACAGTTCATGAAGCTGTTTACAAAATATTCGATTGTTCTTATGAAATATATATCATAGTTACACATACCAAAGAATAATAAAAATGCAGCGGAACAATGTGATGCAGTGGAACACTATAGTAAATAATAGTAATAATACAATCTTCCTCTTCGTCCTCCAGAAATAAGGCCTTCAATTCCTTAAATGCTCAGGCTGACCCGAGAGAATTGAAAAGACAAAACACTCAAGTCAGAACTAAAAGATTTTATCTAAGTTGAATCGACAGTAAATAATATGAGTGGAATGGCGTCAGAGATGTTTACGAGATTTGACATCTCCTATCCAGTGTCTAACATGAGTGCAGTAACTTAAAAGATGTTCGGGATTCGCATCTCCTTAGGTCCATTAAACTATTTACTATGTAGTAATATTTCGCTATTATAATAATGTCTATAGTAAAATAAACTTACTTTTAAATAGCGTTAAGGGGTTACCCATATAGCCCTTAACACGTAATAGTGCCAATAGTCCATACAGTACCGTAATACCTCCTGATCGGGAGGCTATCAGAGGATACTCCATAGGTACGACACAAATCAAACTCGTACAAGGCACGCTAGGTTAGGTGACATGGCATAACTAGTCAATGCCAGGATAGATATACCAATTATGCTTCCGGGTCGGTGGTAATGCGTAGTGCGCAGCTACCGCCCACCTCGAGCCATACCCCCAAATCAAAAATCAAAAGTGGCCACCGAATCAATCCAAAGTCAAAGTATAATATCGAAAGGATGTGTCCGATAAAAGGGGCTGCCTTCTTAACCCGGCAATCGCTCTTGTTTTTGCCACCTTATGCCAACTCATGGGAGTTGGGTCCACGTATTTACCTCAAAGCAAACGCTTCCACCATCCTACTTCATTCTGGAATCTCCACTGCATACACGGTTGTTAAAGTGGTTTTCGCAGTTGGCAGAGAATATGACTGTAATGACCCATAAATTTTGGTAAACAGAATTAGTTATATTAATGAGATTTTGTAATTAACTTATTTGAAATAAAAAATTTATAACCTATATTGAAGTAAATGTTAAGAATGTAAGTTAGCAATGGTTATTAAATTTAATTTTGACGATTGAAGTGAAATCCCATTTATCAATAGTGTAAGTTGTTACAATTGTTATAAAATAGAAAATGAGTAATTAAAATAACCGTTGAATTAACCAATGCAGTAATATATTACTTAATAGAAACTGAACGTAAATAAAGGAAACAAGGTTATGGCAAGTTGATAAATGTTAACAAATGAAATGATATAATTATGGTGATTGAATGAATTCAAAGTATATTAACCAATGAAGTAATATGTAATAAATTGAAAATCTATACAATCAATGTAGATAAGTAAATCATAATGTGTGTTGTTGATAATAACTTAAATGGTAGTAAATTGAATATAAGAAAACAAAGGCATTTAGTGAATTAATTTTTGAATTCATGAAATAAAATCAATGTCCTGTAGGTAAATATAATATTGTTTGGAAGTGAAAACTTATAAGTATGAAACCAAATAAGTGAATTAATTGCAAACAAGTGGAATTTAATAATAAATTTTTACGTTAATGTTAATTAAGGTAATATTTGGAAATAAAGATTTATTAATGTAAAACTTATAAATGGATAAATTGAAATGGAAAGAAGAAGGAAAAAACGAATGTAAATACCTGATTTGTTAATGGAATAATAACATTATAGTTAATGGTAATTGTATAAAAGCATAAGTATTTAAGAACTGTAACGGTTGCTTGATAATATGCAATTCATGGGTGTAATTAAAGGCATGGTAACACGTGTATAAGTTACATGTTTATTTCATTTAGTAATAAAATTGGAAATCAATTGGAGTAAAGGAACCTTAATGTTATATTTATAAGAATTAATGCAATGACTAAAATAGTGCACACCCTATTAATTGAAACAGATTGTAAAGTTATGATTTTCAAGGTATTAAAATTTATGGACATTAATGCAATAACTACGAACCAATGAAAATTCATCCAATTGATAATAGGATGAGAACGTGTATGTAATCAATTTCAATACTTTTCCGCTATTGATAGCTTAAATTTAATTTAACGTTAATGGAGTCTAATAAATTAAAATGGGTAATCAATTGCAATTAATCTAATTAAAGGTTATATTAGTAAATTAGGGTAGTAATGGGTAATAATGTATTGCTAATGGTGTATGAATGAATTAATGATTTAAATTAAAGGAAATGATGTTAAGGTTATTCATATTGGACAATTTGTTGAATTATAAGGAATGGAAATAAAGTTTTATCAATATATTGGAATTTAATTTCTGATAATAAGATAAATTGCAATTAATGAAATTGAAATAGCTAAATAATACGTTATTTGAAATTTGCAATTTATGATTGAATCAATATTTAATTGACATCTAAATTGGTTTAAATCGCTGAGATTGTTTAAGAAAACAAAACTGATAAGATTTGTAAATTTTGGAAGTGAAATTGAAAAAGTGATTTAATTAATTAATTTTTAATTTATTTAATTAATATAAAAATAGCCATTTTGGCCACAGACTCGGATTTCGACGAAACCAGTTTCATCAGATCCGTAATGTAACGACCCGCCTTTTTGGACAGTTTAAAACCGACGATCAAATACACATGTCGATTCCAAACCATTAAAAGGGCAGATGGTTATTGGGGTAAATAAGAAAAGAAAAGAAAAGAAATAAAGGAAATGAAACAACACAGAATCTCGCAGCGGAACGATAAAATATAATAGTCAAATAAACAGTTCATGAAGCTGTCTACTATACTTTGACAATTATTTATACAACATTTATCAGAGTTATACATATATAACAGAACAATTAAAATAATGCAGCAGATAGCCTGATGCAAGGGTAATAATAGTAATAGTATACCAAATCTTCGTCTTCGTCCTCCAGAATATATCTTCAAAAATTTGAAAAAAACTCAGGACTGACCCGAGCGTAATGAAAAGACAAAACACTCGAGTCAGGACTAAATACCCTTATGAAAGTTAAATCAATCGTAAAGAAATATGAGTGTAATGGCGTCGAAGATGTTTACGGGGTTTGACATCTCCTATGCAGTGTCAATGTGCGTGTAATAACTTAAGAGATGTTACGGGATTTTCCATCGCCTAAGGATCCGTTAAACTATCTACTATATAGTAACATACGCTAAGTAGATAATGCCTATTAGTAATATAAAGTATTAAAATAGCGTTAAGGCGTTACCATAATCCCCCTTAACACATTTTATATTCCCAAAAGCATATACAAGACCGTAGTTTCCCCAAAACCGAAAGTCACCAGAGGGCAATCCATATACTCAAGGTACAAATCAAAACGTAGTGGTCGCGAATAGGATAATCAGTATGACAAGGTATATGAGGCGATACCAACTAAGATACTAGTAGTTGCGTGATCCGGACTGATGTTGGGCATAGCCAGCAGCTACCCCAACACCGCGAAACAACACTCCGAAATCAAGGGGTGCACCCAAATCGCATCACAAATGTAATAGAAATGGTATCGAAGAAGCGTGTCCGCTAGAGGTGGCGAACCTCAATGGCCCGGCGCGGCTCCTGTTTTAGTCATGTCAGGGGTCATCCAATATCGTTCTCTTTCTTCAGTCAACGCATTCACCAAACCATCCACTTCATTCTGGATCAACACTCCGCGTATAATAGTTATTAAAGTGGTTTTCGGTATCAACAGAGAGTATGCTCATATCTGATCCCGGTCTCTTTAATAACTACGTATTATTACACCGTTGGCTCTTTTACATTTCAAATCGATTCATAATTTATATCACAATATCATATTCTCTTCAAAAATCAAATCCATTTCAAATAACATCGTATCTTTTCAAATGTAAGATTTCATTTCAAAAATCATTTCTCGCATCAATATCTCATTTCGATTTCAAATCGTTTCGAATTTCAATTTAGGTTGCAACTTCATTTAACCCAATTCGTATTTAAATTCAAGATTTAAATATAAATATTTCACCTTATTGACCAGCTTAGAATTTTAGAAAATAGTTTTAAGTAGTTTAAAAGTGGTTTTAAATAATTAAAATAGTTAAAAATACTTAAGATCTTAAAACGGATTTGAAATAGATAAATTAGTTTAAATTAATTTAAATTGGGTTAAGTAGATTTATAATAGATTAAAATAGTTAAGTATTCAAAATGGTTTATATAATCCGATTAATTTGGAAACAAAATAAAACAGCTTCAAAACCAATCCATTTCAATTATAACTTCTCAATTCAAATCAATTTCAATTTCCATTCTACCGATTCAATTTCGATTTCAATTCAACGTCAACTTTGACTTCAAATTTATTCAATTTTATATTCACTTTCAATTAATTCAATTTCAATTTATATCGATTTAGAGCTTGGTTTTTCAAAATATCCATTTAGAACACTTACAAAATTATCCATCAATATACGAGTTTAAATCCAAATTTTAAACATGATTCGATTCCAAGCTCGATTTCAAAATATCGCTTATATCTCACTTTTACTTAATTAGAATTCAATACTCAAATTTAAATCTAAATTTCAAATATGATTCAATTTCAAGCCCAATTCCAAAATATCATTTTTATATTACTTTTACTTAGTAATATTCAAAGCTCGAATTAAGGTTCAATCTTTAAAACAAATCAAATTTCGAAATTCAATCATATCCTGATTTTAAAATTCCAAAGTCTCCACTTAAATTATTTAACAATTTCTTTAACCAAAATTTATTTCAACATTCCAAACTCACATTTCCGATAAATTCGATTTCTATTTATAACTTTTACATCAAACATTTAAATTAATTTCAAATCGACGATTTTAAAAATTATTAATTTAGCCAATTCGGTGTCCGTATATAATTTTTTATCCTATGGCCAAGTAATTATTTATTTCAATTAAATGTCAGGGATGAATATTTATTACTTAAATCAAATTACAGTTTCATATGTATGCATAACAGTATATATATAAGCGAATAAACATCCAAACATTCAAATATCAACCAATTGCATCCATCGAAATACATCATCCAATACACAATATAATTCATGGCAATTTCATAGTTATCAATGTCAGGTAATTTAATCGTAATTCAATTTCAATTTCAATTTAACTGTCAATTTAAATTTTTCAACGTCCAATTCAAACGATGATCTATATGACAATTAAATTCTATCAAACAACGACAAATAAATTTCATAACACTACATAACGTCAATTTAACTAGCATAAAATATTTAGTACGGTGTGAGCGTTATAAAACACTCACCTTTATTTTTCGATTTTACATCAAATTGAACGACGTTCGATTTAATTCAAAATTTTATCTAACTCCAAACGATTCCAATCCAGCTCCATAGCGTAGTGCTCGACAAAATGAACCCGTTGCAATTCGTTTCGTCACAATCCGACCTCGTATGAAAGAGATACCATATTTATAAGTTTACACGAATTTTTAATATAATTATTTACAACGTATATTATATTTTTAAACCCAGATATCATCTTAGCCATTGATTTCTTGGCCTGAAAATCTCGGCCGCACGCGCAAACACTACGCTCCCTCTATCTTCCTTCACGCGTTCGTTCCCAGTGAGTTCGAACCCAAAAGCGCGCCTAAAACCCTAATCACGCAACTCACTACGAGCCACTTCACATCGATCGAACACCGCCATTGCGTAGCCCATCACCAATACCATACTCGGCCTCAATATCTTCTAGCTCGGTGGTACAACAACCTGGAAATGCATGCACGAAGTCGCGGCCATCGTGGCGAAATCCCTGACGAACCACTCAATGTTTTTCGATCACCATCGCACGAATTGAAGATCTCGCAATGCTCTCCAAGATTGTAGTTGGAAGTTTTAGCTAATTGTTGACGGATGAGGAGATTTTAAGGAGGAAAGATCGAAACTTTCTGGCCATTAATGTGATAACTGGCGGCTCCGAAGTAAAATTAGGGTTTGCCTTTGTAAAAAGAAAAAAGAAAATAATGAGGTGCTTATATAGAAATTCTAACGAACACTAATTATCCCGGCATTTCTGAACTCCGATTTACGCACGGTGACCGGTGTTTCTAGGGTTTACCCCGCGTTTCGAACGCAATGCAACAGGTTTCGGAAGCTAATTCGATCGTCTGCACGAGATACGGCAATAAACGATCGATTTAAAATTAAATCGATTAAACCGATTTCTATGAAATTTGGCTCGCCCCGGACAAACGGTAAATCCGTTTGACTTCAAATTTGAAACCTTACAATAATATCACATTACGGATCCGATAAAACTGGTTTCGTCGAAATCCGAGACCTTTTGAAAAAACGACTATTTTAACTCGTTAAATTAATATTAAAACAATTTCGATGCGTTTCGAGCTGCCACGGTCAAAGGACATCTCCGATTGCTACGAAAATTGAAATCCGATAATAACTAACTATTACGGTTCCAATGGAACTAGTTTCGTCCAATTCTGAGACTGTTCAAAATTTGGCTATTTTCCAGTCGATAGTTAAATATTAAAATATCCAATTTTCACAAATAAATTTTAAATTCAGTTTTAAAAGTTCTATAACATCACTTTAACTTCAATATGATAAAATAAAATTTTACAAATCATTTTTAATCATATTAAACCCGTTATTCACTTTATCCAATAAATTCCAATTTTAAAATCTTATTAACTCTATTAAAATCCCAATATACTTACATTCACTTTGGAAACCAATTTGAATCATATTAAATCAAATTTCAATTATTCACTCTATTTTCATATATTAAATTTCAATATCAAATTAATCATATCAAATTCAGAATTTAATTATTCAAACATTTATAATATTAAATTTAAACAAATTTGATTATTCTTAAATCACTATCTTTTGAAATATTCAAAACGAACTTATAAAATTTAACCTTTGAAAAGAATTAAAATTATAGAACAACTATTTCCATTATAAAATTATTCAATAAATTTTAAATATTTAATTTAAACAATTTACCTATCCAATATTCAATATTTGATTTCAAATAGATTTTACTTATCAATCAATTTCTCTCTTATACCCAATGAATTCAACATTTATTATCCTATTCAACTATCGGTTTCAAAGGCATTCACTAAGTAGCTTTTATTTTCATTACTTGGATCATTATTGTTGCAATTCATTCCAGTTATTATTATTCTACACGAATTACAATTTTTTTTCTCTCACTAAATCACGAAATCTTATTAAATTAGCTATTTTAATTATCGAAAATTTACGGGTCGTTACACTCTCCCCCACTCAAAACTTTTCGTCCCCGAAAAGGAAAAGAAGGGAAAAGGAACTAAGTATAGAATTCAACCTTAGGTATATTTATCTCAAAATTACCAACTTATAAACAATGAAATTCCATTTATAAAGTCTTTACTACACTTTCACTAAGTTATTCCAAACGGCTTTCTAACTTTTAAAAGTTAGTTATCAAAACAAGTTATAAAAATTTTAAAACTTGAAAAATTTTCTAACATCCGGATTTTTACGGAAAATTTCGGCAGAGTCTCCTTTGCGCGGCTCGATCGGTACAACTACAAAACGCCACTACAGGCCCCAAACCAGCAAAAGAAAATCAAAAGCCAAGTGGCTCATCGAAAATCACCAAATCCAATGACAAAATAAACATGTACCTTATATTTTATTAGCGAGCATATACGACTAATATAGCGCGAAAGCGAGCTCCAATGCGAAGCAATCGAAATCCGCACCTACTAAACACTCAACAAACCATGAGAAACATGCATATATGAAAATAATATCAATATACCCAATATAGCAACCTAACAACTACATGTGCCAACATAGAAAATGCAACAAAACAACAAATACAAACATCAATCAATTATCATCCAACTATCATCCAACAAATCCATAATCAATCAATATAAATTCACTTCTCATTAATATTTATTCACTTGGTTTTCAATTTTAATCACAGTTGATTCATTAACGTTGGATTTTACTAACATTCATTCACAATTCAATTAGTTAGCATTCACTAATTTATATTTATATTAGTTCACTTCCAATTTGAATCAAATTAAATTCTATTTAAATTCATTTAACTTCTAATTTGATTTCAATGATTTATAGCTTTCAATTTCATTAACACTTACTGAATTATATACAATCAACTAACAATCATATAACAACCCAATCATACCCAACATGACCAAATTATTAATTTTTACATTCAATTTGGTTATCTCTTTCATATATATATCCTGTTATAAAATTTTAAAAGAATCATTTTATATTTGGCATCTTAAATTTTCAATATTAACTTGAATTAAGTCCGTAAGCCGTACGTATATCATCCGTGAGCAATACCAATCTAATCGCTTATTCGATCACACAATTTCACTTCCAACTAGTATCGTTCACCCGACTCTCTAGTACGGACTCAGATTTGGTTCCTTGATTGGAAACTGTTACTCTCCTTGCATAGCCATATGCTACGATATGAATTCCAGAATCAAATTAAAAATCCATATCTAGGGTTCTCCGTCGAAAATCGAGTGAAAAATCCTAACTTGGATTGATATAAATCGTCTCAAAATTTTTGTGCTCTAATTTTGATCAAATCGTTATGCGAATAAAATAATATACGTACAATCTCACTTATTACCTTCCAATAGATTTCTATCCAATTTATCTATATTAAATTATTTTATTGACTTTCATTTTATTCACAATTAATTATTCACAATCCATTTATTCAGTTAATATATTCATTTTTTTACATAACATGTTATTTAACATTATCTTTCTTAAACCTCATATCATAGAATTTACTTACTCAAGTTCATTTTAAACATTCTATATAATTTTAATTAAATTCAATTTCATTTTCCAATTGATTCTTAGCTATAAGAAATTCCTTTGTTTTCGTTTATTGCATTTTCATAATTTCAGTTAGTAACGAATTCATTTGTGGAACATTTTATTAATCGGCACTTTAGTTTATTAATCATCCAATAAAAGTCTAACCTTTCATAAATGACTTTTCTTAGTTTACAGTTATCTTACAGGTTACAATCCCTTTGCAATTTATATTTATTTTCTATAACCAATTTACAAAGATATAATACGATTCATTTATCTTCTTTCTTAAGTTCACTTACTTGTACCATTTATCCATTCATCATTTCATGCTATATTTAAGTTTTATAATTTTATCACAACCAAATTTTCCATTTATATATATTTTAATTCCTTTTTGAGTTTTCCTTACTTGTATATTTCAATTTCTTTCAGGTTCTGTTTATCTATACAATATCTCATTACATATCCAAAACATCATTTCAACTTCTTAATATTTGGTAAGTTATCTTATATGTTATTAGAATGCAAATTTGGTATTATACAAATTTATAGAATTTCATTTTACTTAATTAGAATGTTCACAAATTTAATTTGTTTAAATCCTCTTTACCTTTCAATTTTAAAGTTTTTCCCAAACAATAGCTTAGATATCTCAATCCTCTTATTTTATAAATTCTGGTTATTCACACACTTCATTCAAATAGTTTGAAAATTATTAATTAACAGAACTTAGAATTTTAAATGCCCGGTGTTTCCCAAATCGTTCGAAATAAACATATATACTTATATCTTTAATATATCAAATCATACCTTTGGAGTTTAAACCAAAACCCATTTACCCAAAATAATTTTGAAGAAAAGCAAAGCTTCTTAGAAGCCTCCCCCACTTTGAGACTCGAAAATGAACGTCGATGATGCTGCGCAGTCATCACCGAAATTATTTTCCAGCGACATAAGAGAGGAGTACTGAATTGATTCCTTTCTTAAAAATCCTTTCAAAATATTTCCTTAAACAATTTCCAACTAATATTACCATATATTTCTTCAAACTTTGAGAACCATTTTCAAAATCTCCGAGTCTTAAATTCAATTTTTTTCTTTTCCCAATTTAATCCTATTTTTAATTCATAAGTCACCTTTATAAAATATTCTTATAGGATTTTCTTTGTTAAAACATCCCACAAGTGTTTTATCATCGTTCATTTTGTAATTCACCATATTTATTTAAATTACAATATCTGATTAATGTTAATAGCCAATATTTCATTTCCAACAACCAAATGAGCTAGATTGATCACAATAAATTTTGAAATAAATTCTTTATATACAAAATATAATTAGGGCAAAATTATTTCATTTACCCAATTTCAAAACAATACTATGTCGAGTTGTTCTGTTTAAGTGTTTAGAGATCCCTGTCAATGACGTTAATTACTCGCATTGACCAGAATGCATAAGCCACTCAACAAATCAACCGACACAATATAAAACATTTTATATCACTAACAAATACGCTCTCCCATATACACTCAACTCATTCATATAGTTTACCTCTATTTCAATGAGTTATTCCCCACTAGAGCCAAGGTTTATCGCTAAACCAAAGCTCTGATACCAACTGTAACGACCCGCCTTTTTGGACAGTTTAAAACCGACGATCAAATACACATGCCGATTCCAAACCATTAAAAGGGAAGATGGTTATTGGGGTAAATAAGAAAAGAAAAGAAAAGAAATAAAGGAAATGAAACAACATAGAATCTCGCAGCGGAACGATAAAATATAATAGTCAAATAAACAGTTCATGAAGCTGTCTACTATACTTTGACAATTATTTATACAACATTTATCAGAGTTATACATATATAACAGAACAATTAAAATAATGCAGCAGATAGCCTGATGCAAGGGTAATAATAGTAATAGTATACCAAATCTTCGTCTTCGTCCTCCAGAATAGATCTTCAAAAATCTGAAAAAAACTCAGGACTGACCCGAGCGTAATGAAAAGATAAAACACTCGAGTCAGGACTAAATACCCTTATGAAAGTTAAATCAATCGTAAATAAATAAGAGTGTAACGGCGTCGAAGATGTTTACGGGGTTTGACATCTCCTATCCAGTGTCAACGTGCGTGCAATAACTTAAGAGATGTTACGGGATTTTCCATCTCCTAAGGATCCGTTAAACTATCTACTATATAGTAATATACGCTAAGTAGATAATGCCTATCAGTAATATAAAGTATCAAAATAGCGTTAAGGCGTTACCATAATCCCCCTTAACACATTTTATATTCCCAAAAGCATATACAAGACCGTAGTTTCCCCAAAACCGAAAGTCACCAGAGGGCAATCCATATACTCAAGGTACAAATCAAAACGTAGTGGTCGCGAATAGGATAATCAGTATGACAAGGTACATGAGGCGATACCAACTAGGATACTAGTAGTTGCGTGATCCGGACTGATGTTGGGCATAGCCAGCAGCTACCCCAACACCGCGAAACAACACTCCGAAATCAAGGGGTGCACCCAAATCGCATCACAAATGTAATAGAAATGGTATCGAAGAAGCGTGTCCGCTAGAGGTGGCGAACCTCAATGGCCCGACACGGCTCCTGTTTTAGTCATGTCAGGGGTCATCCAATATCGTTCTCTTTCTTCAGTCAACGCATTCACCAAACCATCCACTTCATTCTGGATCAACACTCCGCATATAATAGTTATTAAAGTGGTTTTCAGTATCAACAGAGAGTATGCCCATATCCGATCCCGGTCTCTTTAATAACTACGTATTATTACACCGTTGGCTCTTTTACATTTCAAATCGATTCATAATTTATATCACAATATCATATTCGCTTCAAAAATCAAATCCATTTCAAATAACATCGTATCTTTTCAAATGTAAGATTTCATTTCAAAAATCATTTCTCGCATCAATATCTCATTTCGATTTCAAATCGTTTCGAATTTCAATTTAGGTTGCAACTTCATTTAGCCCAATTCGTATTTAAATTCAAGATTTAAATATAAAAATTTCACCTTATTGACCAGCTTATAATTTTAGAAAATAGTTTTAAGTAGTTTAAAAGTGGTTTTAAATAATTAAAATAGTTAAAAATACTTAAGATCTTAAAAAGGATTTGAAATAGATAAATTAGTTTAAATTAATTTAAATTGGGTTAAGTAGATTTATAATAGATTAAAATAGTTAATTATTCAAAATGGTTTATATAATCCGAGTAATTTGGAAACAAAATAAAACAGCTTCAAAACCAATCCATTTCAATTATAACTTCCTAATTCAAATCAATTTCAATTTCCATTCTACCGATTCAATTTCGATTTCAATTCAATTCAACGTCAACTTTGACTTCAAATTTATTCAATTTTATATTCACTTTCAATTAATTCAATTTCAATTTATATCGATTTAGAGCTTGGTTTTTCAAAATATCCATTTAGAACACTTACAAAATTATCCATCAATATACGAGTTTAAATCCAAATTTTAAACATGATTCGATTCCAAGCTCGATTTCAAAATATTGCTTATATCTCACTTTTACTTAATTAGAATTCAATACTCAAATTTAAATCTAAATTTCAAATATGATTCAATTTCATGCCCAATTCCAAAATATCATTTTTATATTACTTTTACTTAGTAATATTCAAAGCTCGAATTAAGGTTCAATCTTTAAAATAAATCAAATTTCGAAATTCAATCATATCCTGATTTTAAAATTCCAAAGTCTCCACTTAAATTATTTAACAATTTCTTCAACCAAAATTTATTTCAACATTCCAAACTCACATTTTCGATAAATTCGATTTCTATAAATTCGATTTCTATTTATAACTTTTACATCAAACATTTAAATAAATTTCAAATCGATGATTTTAAAAATTATTAATTTAGCCAATTCGGTGTCCGTATATAATTTTCTATCCTATGGCCAGGTAATTATTTATTTCAATTAAATGTCAGGGATGAATATTTATTACTTAAATCAAATCACAGTTTCATATGTATGAATAACAGTGTATATATAAGCGAATAAACATCCAAACATTCAAATATCAACCAATTGCATCCATCGAAATACATCATCCAATACACAATATAATTCATGGCAATTTCATAGTTATCAATGTCAGGTAATTTAATCGTAATTCAATTTCAATTTCAATTTAACTGTCAATTTAATTTTTTCAACGATCAATTCAAACGATGATCTATATGACAATTAAATTCTATCAAACAACGACAAATAAATTTCATAACACTACATAACGTCAATTTAACTAGCATAAAATATTTAGTACGGTGTGAGCGTTATAAAACACTCACCTTGATTTTCCAATTTTACATCAAATCGAACGACGTTCGATTTAACTCAAAATTTTCTCTAGCTCCAAACGATTCCAATCCAGCTCCTTAGCGTAGTGCTCGACAAAACGAACCCGTTGCAATTTGTTTCGTCACAATCCGACCTCGTATGAAAGAGATACGATATTTATAAGTTTACACGAATTTTTAATATAATTATTTACAACGTATATTATATTTTTAAACCCAGTTACTATCTTAGCCGTTGATTTCTTGGCCTGAAAATCTCGGCCGCACGCGCAAACACTACGCTCCCTCTATCTTCCTTCACGCGTTCGTTCCCAGTGAGTTCGAACCCAAAAACGCGCCTAAAACCCTAATCACGCAACTCACTACGAGCCACTTCACATCGATCGAACACCGCCATTGCGTAGCCCATCACCAATACCATTCTCGGCCTCAATATCTTCGAGCTCGGTGGTACAACAACCTGGAAATGCGTGCACGAAGTCGCGGCCATCGTGGCGAAATCCTTGACGAACCACTCAATGTTTTTCGATCACCACTGCACGAATTGAAGATCTCGCAATGCTCTCCAAGATTGTAGTTGGAAGTTTTAGCTAATTGTTGACGGATGAGGAGATTTTAAGGAGGAAAGATCGAAACTTTCTGGCCATTAACGTGATAACTGGCGGCTCCGAAGTAGAATTAGGGTTTGCCTTTGTAAAAAGAAAAAAGAAAATAATGAGGTTCTTATATAGAAATCCTAACGAACACTAATTATCCCGGCATTTCTGAACTCCGATTTACGCGCGGTGACAGGCGTTTCTAGGGTTTACCCCGCGTTCCAAACGCAATGGAATAGGTTTCGGAAGCTAATTCGATCGTCTACGCGAGATACGGCAATAAACGATCGATTTAAAATTAAATCGATTAAACCGATTTCTATGCATTTTGGCTCGCACCGGACAAAAGGTAAATCCGTTTGACTTGAAATTTGAAACCTTACAATAATATCACATTACGGATCCGATAAAACTAGTTTCGTCGAAATCCGAGACCGTTTGAAAAAATGACTATTTTAACTCGTTAAATTAATATTAAAACAATTTCGATGCGTTTCGAGCTGCCACGGTCAAACGACAACTCCGATTGCTACGAAAATTGAAATTCGGTAATAACTAACTATTACGGATCCAATGGAACTAGTTTCGTCCAATTCTGAGACTGTTCAAAATTTGGCTATTTTCCAGTCGATAATTAAATATTAAAATATCCAATTTTCACAAATAAATTTTAAATTCAGTTTTAAAAGTTCTATAACATCACTATAACTTCAATATGATAAAATAAAATTTACAAATTATTTTTAATCATATTAAACCCGTTATTCAATTTATCCAATAAATTCCAATTTTAAAATCTTATTAACTCTATTAAAATCCCAATATACTTACATTCACTTTGGAAACCAATTTGAATCATATTAAATCAAATTTCAATTATTCACTCTATTTTCATATATTAAATTTCAATATCAAATTAATCATATCAAATTCGATATTTAATTATTCAAACATTTATAATATTAAATTTAAACAAATTTGATTATTCTTAAATCACTATCTTTTGAAATATTCAAAACGAACTTATAAAATTTAACCTTTGAAAAGAATTAAAATTATAGAACAACTATTTCCATTATACGGTTATTCAATTCCCATTATTAAATTATTCAATAAATTTTAAATATTTAATTTAAACAATTTACCTGTCCAATATTCAATATTTGATTTCAAATAGATTTTACTTATCAATCAATTTCTCTCTTACACCCAATGAATTCAACATTTATTATCCTATTCAACTATCGGTTTCAAAGGCATTCACTAAGTAGCTTTTATTTTCATTACTTGGATCACTATTGTTGCAATTCATTCCAGTTATTATTATTCTACACGAAGTACAATTTTTTTCTCTCACTAAATCACGAAATCTTATTAAATTAGCTATTTTAATTATCAAAAATTTACGGGTCGTTACACGTAACGGTGAATTATTATAGGATTTCAAGTTTTGTAGCGATCGGACTTGTCGTTTGATCGTACGAACGCGAAACGCCTTAAAATCGATTTAATTGAAATCAATTGAAATCGATTTGAAAAATATTGATTTTAGCATAACATCTTCAATTGATGAAATTTGGACTTGAAACCTTTTCCATTGCATTTAAAATATTTTATAACATATATTTTGATATACGGGTTGACCCAGTTTCGTTCCGGAGTCAGAACAGGCTTTTTGGGCCACTTTGTCGTTAGCGTATATTGAACCCGATCCATCTATTCTATTTCAACCCTACCTATAAATACCGGGTTATAAATCATAGCCCTCTATTTCTTTTTTATCTGTACGTAGATCTTCTTCTCAACTCCTCATTTTCAATGGCAGACAAACGCTAATTACAATTGCAATCCCAAATCAAATCTAAAGCTGAAATTTCAAACTCCTCAGAAAAATTTGAAAAAAATATATATTTAAGCTCTCAATGAGCGTAACTCAGATCCATGATTCCTTTTTCCTTTTGGTTCATCGTCCGATCAGTAAAAATCGAAGAAGTTTCAGCCATTCATCGCTTGACAATGTACTTTGTCGGATCGTCAAACCGTTTTTGGGTTTGGAAGATGGGGCCGAGGGGATTGCATCTAGGTGGTTATCTTGTCGATTCAATGGTTAGATCGTCGTCAAATTGTGACTAGGGTTTGAACATATGTGGCGGCGGTTAGGGATTTGGTCAGCGCGATCGATGGTGGTGATCGTAACGAGCTGGTAGGACTCGCGGCTGGGGTTGGCGCATGTGTGGCCGTTGGTCGGTGGCCGCGACTTGCTTGGCGAAGCAAGGACGAGCGAGCGAGGCGGCTAGGTTTTCGCGACCTGCAGTTGTAGTTGCATGCGTTCCTGTAGATGAGAAGTTGAAGGGATGACGTGGCTTATTTTTTTTTTTGAGGGTGAGTTGTTTTATTTTTTGTTTTAATTTAATTCAGATTTCAACTCGAATAACTTTCACATACGATATCCGTTTCACGCGCGATTTTTTTGTTAGGATCGTATTGAAATTCCGGATCTTGTGACGCTTGTTTGGACGAATTTGGAGACTGTCAAATTTTTGGGTTTAAATTCAATTTAAATTCAAAAGGTGAGTGTTTTAACCCACTCATGACTTCTAAAATTTCTTATGTTTGTTAAATTGATATATGTCGTGATTAAAAATTTATTTATGGTTGTTCGACATATTTTTAATCATCATCTCGGTTAATTTCATTTATTTATATTAAATTGCTATTTAATTTATTCATTGCATTTAAACTGCCAGTTAAAATGTTAATTAATTATTCATTGCATATAAAATGCCAGTTAAACAGTTATTTAATTTATTATTGAATATAAACTGCTATTTAATACCTGTTGTTTATTATCCGTTGTATATTGATGCTATGGTTTGAATTCGATGATGATTGCGATAAATGGTTGATGGTTTATATTGGATGAATGGATGCTGTATTTTATATTGTTATAAACTGCAAGTTATCATGCATTTACATCTCATTCGGGATTGCGGTTTGAAATTATACATAACCGTAATTTTAGTTTTAAATTGTGGATTGAAATGATAATATCCGTATCACTTGACCATAGGATGGAAAATTATATACAGGCACCACGGTCTATATATATATGTATATAAATATTTTGAAATGATTTTCTATGGTTTGGATAGGATACGGTTAAATAAATATTAATTTTTTTATTATATAAATATTATTTTATATGTACATATATAGTTAAATTATTGAATTTAAGCTATGTATAAATTTGTTAAATAAAACAAATAAGTTGAATAATGGAGTTTGATTATTTTATATTATATGGTTAAGTACATGTTAAGATATTGAATATATATAGAGTTTTAATGATTTAAAACAATTAAGATTGAAAGGTAAATTGAAAATTTATTTGGAATTGAGCTTATTTAAGAATTAAACACCATACGTTGATTTAGAACTTATTAACTTGAAATTTTAAAAGGTATGATATTTATAACTGAATTTTTAATTCAAGATGAATTAAATGAATGTTTCTAGTATAAATAAATTGACGGAAATATTTGGTCATATGTAATTTGAGTTTCATTTAAAGGATTATGGATTTAGTATGCAAATATTTCAAACTAAATAATAGGACATTTAATTGTTGAATAGAAATTTCCAACCTTTGTTTCTAATTGTTTAATACTCAAAGTTTGAAATATATTGAAACTGAAGTGGTTTATTGAAACTGAAAGTGAATTTAAATTTATGGATTTTGACTTAATTTAAAGAGAATAAATTCTAAAGTCGTGGAAATTATTTACTTTATAAAGTAATTTTAAATTCACACCATTTTATTTTATATACTGTTGGATATCCAAACCATTTAAGTTTTGGAAGTTATGGTTTTAAAGCTATAGATTTCGAAGTATTATGTTTTGAAGAGTTATAATTCAAATGTATGGTTTTGAGATATTATAAATTTTAAAGTGTTATGGTTTTAGAAAAAGGATATATTTGAAAGAATATCATATTGATTTGGTTTTAAAAGAGGAAAATGATATCGTATTTATATGGTTTTGAAAAGGGATATTATATTCTGGTTTTAAAGTATAAACTATTTTGAAAAAGACCGCAGTGTTATAATAATGTTTGGTTATTGAAGAGACCGGGATCGGAAGTTGCCATACTCTTTGCCAACTCCGAAAACCAATTTAACAACCGTGTACGCGGTGGAGATTCCAGAATGAAGTAGGATGGTGGCGGCGTTTCGTTAGAGGTAAATACATGGACCCAACTCCCGTGAGTTGGCATAAGGTGGCTAAAACGGGAGCGATTCTCGGGCCAATAAGGTAGCACCTTTGATTGGACACATCCCTTCGATATTATACTTTGACTTTTGGATTGATTCGGTGTCCACTTTTGATTTTTTTATTTGGGGGTGTGGCTTGAGGTGGGCGGTAGCTGCGCGCTACGCGTTACCACCAGCCCGGATGCGTAATTGTTATATCTACCCTAGCATTGCCTAGTTGTGCCGTGTCACCTACCCTATCGCGCCTTGTACGAGTTTGGATTTCTCCCGTAGCCCGTGTGGTATCCTCTGGTGGCTTCCCAATCAATAGGGACTATGATATTGGATGGACTACTGGGACTATTACGTGTTAAGGGGAATATTGGGTCACTCCTTAACGCTATTTAAAAGTATGTTTATTTTACTATAGACATTATTATAATAGCGAAATATTACAACATAGTAAATAGTTTAACGGATCCTTAGGAAATGTGAATCTCGAGCATCTCTTAAGTTATTGCACTCATATTTATTTCTGTTGATTTAACTTACATAAGATCTTTTAGTTCTGACTCGAGTGTTTTGTCTCTTCAATTCGCTCTGGTCAGCCTGAGCATTTCAGGATTCGAAGACTTTAGCACTGGAGGACGAGGACAAAGATTTATTATTATATTATATTGTTCCACTACACACTGTGTTCCGTTGCATTGTTATTTATTGGTATGTGTACTCTGATATGTATTGTATAAGTATAATCGAATATTTTGTAAACAGCTTCATGAACTGCATATTTGATTATTATATTTTATCGTTTCGCTGCAAGATTTTATTTTGTTTTTTTTCTTCTCTACTTTTTCGTATTTGCTCCATAACAACCCGCCCTTCTGTATGGTTTAAGTCTGACGTTTGTGGCTTATCGTCAATTTAAAGCGTGCAAAAAGGTAGGATGTTACATCTGGTATCAGAGCTTTGGTTTAGCGATAAATCTTAGCTTTGTAGGGTTTGACTCTTTACTAATAGGGTAAGATGAGTCGCTGAGAGTATATATGAGAGAGCGTATTTGTTAGTGTTATAAAAAGTTTTAATATTGTGTTAATCTGTTCCATTTTGTATTTATAAATTCTGGTAGGTGCATGGGACGCTGTGACATCAATAGGGATTTCTAAACACTTAATAGGACAAACCGACATAATATTTGTTTTTAATATAGGTGAATGAAATAATTTTGCCTGTTATATATATAAAATAAATTTATATATATAAGATATATACCTGGTTGCTATATATTGGTTGTTAGGTAATGAATTTTAAATAATATTTGAAAAAAATTTGAAAATAAATAAATGAAATTGGAAATTTTAGAACTTAAGTTTCAGGGTCTGAAAATTTCTTTCAATTGATTTTGGAATATAATAATAATGTTATTAGAAGTATTTTATGATATAAATATTTCAATACAATTTGAAAAAATTGCTTTCAAAAGAATTTGGAAAGAAAAAAGTTCTGTACTCCCCTCTCTGCCGCTACAAAATAATTTCGGTGATGGCGGCCGCAACATCGACATTCATTTTCGAGTTTCGAAATGGGAAGGCAAATGTAGTAGTTTTGCTGCAGATTTATTTTGATATACAAATATAAATCTTAAATTGTTTTAAATATAATTGGATATATAAACTGTAAGTTTATACATTTACCTATTATTTTAAAATGATTTGAAAGTAAACCCGGTATTTAAATTCTTAAGTTTTTGTTAAGTAATAGTTTCAATTATTGTCGTGAAAGGGAATGTAACTAATTGAAAATTGGAACTTTTAATTAAAATAAGTGATTTAATGCTAAGTTATAAATGGGATAAAAATAAAATTTAAATTTGTAACATATAAAATAAAGGATATTATTATTGAACATTTAATTAATTAAAAAAAATGAAAAACTTGTATAACTTTCAATTACATTTTAAAACCATATATATATAACGTACCAAATATTAAAAGTTAAATTGTTAAAGATTTGCAATGGAAAATTGTACAAGTAAACTTATGTAATGGAATTGTTCAATAAATTGCTTTTATTAATAAGAATTGATGTTCTAGTTGTGATAGACTTAAGTATAATTGAAATACTATTAAAGAAATAGAAAAGAAAGGTAAGTATTATAAATAAATAATAATAAACTTAAGAAATAGGATTGAAGTTACCTCTGAATAAAATAAGAATAAAAGATGAATACTGAAAAATGACTATAAACTTAAGCAATAAATTTACCTACCAAGAAATTTGATTGAATATGAATAATATAAATAAATGAATGTAATGCAAATAAATAAATAATGAAAATGAAACTTTGCAAGAAATATATGTGAATTAAAAGAAATCATTAAATGAAAGAAAACGAAAATCAAACAGCAAAGGTTATGAAATGAAACTAAAGGATGAACTTAAGTTATTGGTTGGATTTGTTGTTTGTTTTGGTTATGGTTGTTTGGGTAAGGATACTTTAAAACTGTTTGGATGAATAAATAATCTATTTTGTTTCATCTAAGACCGTTGAGTAAATGATGCACTTGATGGTTTATTTTTCATTCTGTGCAATTTAAAGTTTGAACCCGAACAACTATTTGCTTGTTTGATATGAATGAGTGGTTGATTTGTATTGATTCTATATGATGGTTGTATGCCTTGTTGCAATTGATTGTTGTTGCATTGATTGTTGTTGCATTGATTGTTGTTTGTGGTTGAAACAACTTTAAATATTTCATTTTATATAATTGTTAACATTTTTAGAATTATATAAGTGAAATACAGGTTATGGAAGCAATTGCTACTGCTTTTGGTTTCATAATTAAGCGTTAATTGCCCGACTAATAGGTACGTTTTCGGATTTCGGTTTATAGCATTATCATATTATTTTCCCGGGTTGGGATATATTTATTTTGATAAATATATGTTGTATATTGTTATATTTGAAATTATATTTTCTTCCGAGCCTCTCCGTACAAAGGAGACTCTGCCGAAATTTTTCGTAAATTTTGGACTTAGAAAATATTTTCAAAATGTTTCCAAACCTTATTAATTTGGATATAAAAGATTTAATGGTTTATAAATCTATATATTTTATTTAAATTATCCAATTCTGTAAACTTATTGTTATGAATATAATATTTTTGAATAATATATACTGATATATAAATCCTTCTTTTCCCTTCTTTTCCTTTTCGGGGATGAAAAGTTTTGAATGGGGGAGTGTAATGACCCATAAATTTTGGTAAATAGAATTGGTTAAATTAATGAGATTTTGTAATTAAATTAGGAAGAAATAAAAAATTTGTAACCTATATTGAAGTAAATGTTAAGAATGTAAGTTAGCAATGGTTATAAAATTTAATTTTGACAATTGAAGTGAAATCCCATTTATGAATAGTGTAAGTTGTTATAATGGTTATAAAATAGAAAATGAGTAATTAAAATAACTGTTGAATTAACCAATGCAGTAATATATTGCTTAATAGAAACTGAACGTAAATAAAGGAAATAAGGTTATGGCAAGTTGATAAATGTTAACAAATGAAATGATATAATTGTGGTGATTGAATGAATTCAAAGTATATTAACCAATGAAGTAATACGTAATAAATTGAAAAATTTATACAATCAATGTAGATAAGTAAATCACAATGTGTGTTGTTGATACTAAACGTACTTAAATGGTAATAAATTGAATATAAGAAAACAAAGGCATTTAGTGAATTAATTTATGAATTCATAAAATAAAATCAATGTCCTGTAGGTAGTTATAATATTGTTTGGAAGTGAAAACTTGTAAGTATGAAACCAAATAAGTGAATTAATTGCAAATAAGTGGAATTTAATAATAAATTTTTACATTAATGTTAATTAAGGTAATATTTAGAAATAAAGATTTATTAATGTAAAACTTATAAATGGATAAATTGAAAAGAAGAAAAAAACGAATGTAAATACCTAATTTGTTAATGGAATAATAATATTATAGCTAATGGTAATTATATTTAAGAACTGTAACGGTTGCTCGATAATAGGGAATTCATGGGTGTAATTAAAGGCATGGTAACACGTGTATAAGTTACATGTTTATTTCGTTTAATAATAAAATTGGAAATCAATCAGAGTAAAGGAACTTTAATGTTATATTGATAAGAATTAATGCAATGACTAAATTATTGCACATCCTATTAATTGAAACAGATTGTAAAGTTATGATTTTTAAGGTATTAAAATTTGTGGATATTAATGCAATAACTACGAACCAATGAGAATTCATCCAATTGATAATAGGATGAGAACGCCGTATGTAATCAATTTCAACACTTGTCCGCTAGTGATAGCTTAAATGTAATTTAACGTTAATGAAGTCTAATAAATTAAAATGGGTAATCAATTGCAATTAATCTAATTAAAGGTTATATTAGTAAATTAGGGTAGTAATGGGTAATAATGTATTGCTAATGGTGTATGAATGAATTAATGATTTAAATTAAAGGAAATGATGTTAAGGTTATTCATATTGGGCAATTTGTTGAATATAAGGAATGGAAATAAAGTTTTATCAATATATTGGAATTTAATTTCTGATAATAAGATGAATTGCAATTAAATGAAACTGAAATAGCTAAATAACACGTTATTTGAAATTTAGATGGAATATGAGAATATTTAATGTAATAGCTTTGAACTCAATGTTAATTTCATCCATTTGACTATAATGGATTGAATAATAAGAATGAATAGTGAATTCAATGGAAATTCAATGGAATTATTGAAAGGTTAATTTATAATTGATGAATATAATAAAATTTAAATTTACGCTAAAATTTATGATTGAATCAATATTTAATTGACATCTAAATTGGTTTAAATCGCTGAGATTGTTTAAGAAAACAAAACTGATTAGATTTGTAAATTTTGGAAGTGAAATTGAAAAAGTGATTTAATTAATGAATTTTTAATTTATTTAATTAATATAAAAATAGCCATTTTGGCCATTGGTTCGAATTTCAACGAAACCAGTTTCTTCGGACCTATAATGGTGAATTATTGTAGGATTTCAAGTTTCGTTGCGATCGGATTTGTCGTTCGATCGTATGAACGCGAAACGCCTTAAAATCGATTTAATTGAAATCAATTGAAATCAACTTGAAAAATATTGATTTTAGCATAACTTCTTCATACGATGGAATTTGGACTTGAAACCTTTTCCATTGCGTTTAAAATATTTATAACATCTATTTTGATATATGGGTTGACCCAATTTCGTTCCGGAGTCAGAACGTGCTTTTTGGGCCACTTTATCGTTAGCGCTTATATTCAACCCGATCCATCTATTCTATTTCAACCCTACCACTAAATACCCGGTTATGAACCCTAGCCCTCTATTTCTCATTTGTCTGTACGTATATCTTCTTCTCAACTCCTCATTTCCAATGGCAGACAAACCTTAATTACAATTGCAATCCCAAATCAAATCCAAAGCTGAAATTTCAAACTCCTTAGAAAAATTTGAAAAAATATATATATTGAAGCTCTCAATGAGCGTAACTCAGATCCATGATTCGTTTTTCATTTTGGCTCATCGTCTGATCAGTAAAAATCGAAGAAGTTTCCGCCGTTCATCGCTCGTCGATGAACTTTGTCGGATCGTCAAACCGTTTCTGGGTTTGGAAGAGGGAGCCGAGGGGATCGCATCTACGTGGTTAGCTTGTCGATTCAATGATTAGATCGTCGTCAAATTGTGACTAGGGTTTGAACATATGTGGCGGCGGCTGTGGATTTGGTCAGCGCGATCGATGGTGGTGTTCATCGTGAGGTGGTGGGACTCGCGGCTGGGGTTGGCGCGCGTGCGGCCGTTGGTCGGTGGTCGCGACTTGCTTGGCGAAGCAAGGACGAGCGAGCGAGGCAGCTAGGTTTTCACGACCTGAAGCTGTAGTTACGTGTGTTCCTGTAGATGTGAAGTTGAAGGGATGACGTGGCTTATTTTTTTGAGGGTGAGTTGTTTTAATTTTTTGTTTTAATTTAATTTAGATTTCAACTCGTTTAACTCGATTAACTTTCACATACGATATCCGTTTCACGTGCGATTTTTTTGTTAGGATCGTATTGAAATTCCAGATCTTTTGACGCTTGTTGGACGAATTTGGAGACTGTCAAATTTTTGGCTTTAAATTGAATTTAAATTCCAAAGGTGAGTGTTTTAACCCACTCACGACTTCTAAAATTTCTTATGTTTGTTAAATTAATATATGTCGTGATTAAAAATTTATTTATGGTTGTTCGACATATTTTTAATCATCATCTCGGTTAATTTCATTTATTTATATTAAATTGCTATTTAATTTATTCATTGCATTTAAACTGCCAGTTAAAATGTTAATTAATTATTCATTGCATATAAAATGCCAGTTAAACGGTTATTTAATTTATTATTGAATATAAACTGCTATTTAATACCTGTTGTTTATTATCCGTTGTATATTAATGCTATGGTTTGAATTCGATGATGATTGCGATAAATGGTTGATGGTTGATATTGGATGAATGGATGCTGTATTTTATATTGTTATAAGCTGCAAGTTATCATGCATTTTCATCTCATTCGGGATTGCGGTTTGAAATTATACATAACCGTAATTTTATTTTTAAATTATGGATTGAAATGATAATATCCGTATCACTTGACCATAGGATAGAAAATTATATACAAGCACCACGGTCTATATATATATATATAATATTTTGAAATGATTTTCTATGGTTTGGATAGGATACGGTTAAACAAATATTAATTTTTGCATTATATAAATATTATTTTATATATACATATATAGTTAAATTATTGAATTAAGCCATGTATAAATTTGTTAAATAAAATAAATAAGTTGAATAATGGAGTTTGATTATTTTATATTATATGGTTACGTACATGTTAAGATATTGAATATATATAGAGTTTTAATGATTTAAATCAATTAAGATCGGAAGGTACATTGGAAATTTATTTGGAATTGAGCTTTTTTAAGAATTAAACTCCATACGTTGATATAGGACTTGTTAACTTGAAATTTTAAAAGGTATGATATTTATACCTGAATTTTTAATTCAATATGAATTAAATGAATATTTCTAGTATAAATAAATTGAAGGAAATATTTAGTTATAGGTAATTTGAGTTTTATTTAAAGGATTATGGATTTACTATGCAAATATTTCAAACTAAATAATAGGACATTTAATTGTTGAGTAGAAATTTCCAACCTTAGTTTCTAATTGTTTAATACTCAAAGTTTGAAATATATTGAAACTGAAGTGGTTTATTGAAACTGAAAGTGAATTTAAATTTATGGATTTAGACTTAATTTAAAGAGAATAAAATTCTAAAGTCGTGGAAATTATTTGCTTTATAAAGTAATTTTAAATTCACACCATTTTATTTTATATACTGTTGAATATCCAAACCATTTAAGTTTTGGAAGTTATGGTTTTAAAGCTATTGATTTCGAAGTATTATGTTTTGAAGAGTTATAATTCAAATGTACGGTTTCGAGATATTATAAATTTTAAAGTGGAATGGTTTTAGAAAAAGGATATATTTGAAAGAATATCATATCGATTTGGTTTTAAAAGAGGAAAATAATATCGTATTCATATGGTTTTCAAAAGGGATATTATATTCTGGTTTTAAAGTATAAACTATTTTGAAAAAGACCGTGGTGTTATAATAACTTTTGGTTGTTGAAGAGACCGGGATCGGAAGTTGCCATACTCTCTGCCAACTCCAAAAACCACTTTAACAACCGTGTACGCGGTGGAGATTCTAGAATGAAGTAGGATGGTGGCGGCGTTTCCTTTGAGGTAAATACGTGGACCCAACTCCCATGAGTTGGCATAAGGTGGCTAAAACAGGAGCGATTGTCGGGCCAATGAGGTAGCACCTTTGATCGGACACATCCCTTCGATATTATACTTTGACTTTTGGATTGATTCGGTGGCCACTTTTGATTTTTTTTATTTGTGGGTGTGGCTCGAGGTGGGCGGTAGCTGCGCGCTACGCATTACCACCAGCACGGTTGCGTAATTGGTATATCTACCCTGGCATTGCCTAGTTGTGCCGTGTCACCTACCCTATCGCGCCTTGTACCAGTTTGGATTTCTCCCATAGCCCGTGTGGTATCCTTTGGTGGCTTTCCAATCAGGAGGGACTATGATATTGGATGGACTACTGGGACTATTACATGTTAAGGGGAATATTGGGTCACTCTTAGCGCTATTTAAAAGTATGTTTATTTTACTATAGACGTTATTATAATTGTGAAATATTACTACATAGTAAATAGTTTAACGGATCCTTAGGAGATGTGAATCCAGAGCATCTCTTAAGTTATTGCACTCATATTTATTTCTATTGATTTAACTTACATAAGATCTTTTAGTTCTGACTCGAGTGTTTTTTCTTTTCAATTCGCTCGGGTCAGCCTAAGCATTTCAGGATTCGAAGAATTTAGCTCTGGAGGATGAAGACGAAGATTTATTATTATATTATATTGTTCCACTACACACTGTATTCTGCTGCATTGTTATTTATTGGTATGTGTACTCTGATACGTATTGTATAAGTATAATCGAATATTTTGTAAACAGCTTCATGAAATGTATATTTGATTATTATATTTTATCGTTCCACTGCAAGATTTTATTTTGTTTTTTTCTTCTCTGCTTTTTCTTATTTATCCCATAACAATCCGCCCTTCTGTATGGTTTAAGTCTGACATGTATGGTTTATCGTCGATTTAAAGCATGCAAAAAGGCGGGATGTTACAATGACAACTTCTGATCCCGGTTTCTTCAACAACCAAACGTTATTATAACACCGCGGTCTTTTCAAAATAGTTTATACTTTTAAAACCAGAATATAATATCCATTTCAAAACCATGTAAATACGATATCATTTCCATTTTAAAACCAAATCAATATGATATCCTTTTTAATTCAAATCAATATAATATCATTTTATTTCAAATATATTCCTTTTCAAAAATTATAGCACTTCCAAATTATACATATTCAAAACCAAACATTTGAAATTTTAACACCTTTAAAACATAATGCTTTGAAATTCATAACTTCGAAACATTTCAATTTCTATAAACATTTCAATTTCGATATATTTCAAGGCTTTAAATATTCTAAAATTTCAAAACTAAATTTGATAATTTCCATTCAACAATTAAATTTCCTATTATTTAATTTTGAAATATTTTATGTAATAAACCCCTTATTATTTAAATAAGACTCAAATTACAAATAACTAGATATTGCCTTCAATTCATTATACCTGAAACAATCAGTTAATTCACCTAGACCCCAAAATCAAGTTATAATAATTATACCTTTTAAAATTTCCAATTTAATAAATTTCCCATCAACCCTTTTGGTTTATTCTTAAATAAGTTAAATTTCATATAATCTCATATTTATCTTAATTTCAAATCAAATTTATTCGAGCAAAATTCTTAAAAATTTAATTCACATCAATTTAAGCCAATTTAACTATATATACAATATAATTTACACTGCTACTTAACCATATTATCTTAATAAAATCAACTTATTTTATTAACCAAATTTATACATAGCTTAAATTCAAGAATTTAACTATATATATATAAATTATATTTATATAATATTAAATTTTAATATTTATTAAACTGTATATTTCTTTCCAAAACCATAGAAATCAATTTCAAATTATTTTTATATATATAGATCGACGGTGTCTGTATATAATTTTTTGTCATATGGTCAAGTGATACGGATATTTATCATTTCAATCTGCAATTCAAAATAAAAATAAGGATATATATCATTTCAAACCGCAATCCCAAATGAAATAAAGTGCATAACAATTTGCAGTTTATAACGATATAAAATACAACATCCATTCATCCAATATCAATCGTCAACCATTAATCGCAATCATCATC
Source organism: Allium cepa (assembly GCA_030765085.1). Lineage (NCBI taxonomy): Eukaryota > Viridiplantae > Streptophyta > Magnoliopsida > Asparagales > Amaryllidaceae > Allium > Allium cepa. Next base: position 990,063,126 of record CM060945.1, on the reverse strand, counting down.
CAATTCAATCAATAGCATCAATATATCACGGATAATAAACAACAGGTGTCAACTAGTAGTTTATATTCAATAATAAATTAAATGAAAATTTAACTGGCAGTTTATATGCAATAAATAAATTAAATAACAATTTAATTCAATTAACTTCAATTTAACAGGGATGTTGATTAAAAATACGCTAAACAGTCATAAATAAATTTCTAATCACATCCTAAATAAATTTAACAAACATAAGAAATTTTAGAAGTTGTAAGTGGGTTAAAACACTCACCTTTTGAATTTAAATTGAATTTAAATCCAATTTAAACGCAAAAATTAGATAGTCACAAAATCCGTCTAAACAACCGCCAAAATATCCCAAATTTTATTACGATCCCAACGCAAAAAACCCGTGCGTAAATTCGACCTCGTATGAGAAAGTTATGATTATTAGAACGGATTGAAATCAAAATTAGAAAATAATTGATATAAAATAATAAAACAAACACGTCACCAGGAATGCACGCATTCTTCTTCCCAGATCACGAAAACTATGCTCGTTCCTCTCCTACAACTGATGCACGAAATCTAGCGACCGCCACCACTCAAGCAAAAACCTATGCGCGCGCCTCCTATCACGTCAAGGCCTCACCACCACCGGCTGATCGCCTCCTGCCAACGCGCCCTCTCCGGCCAACAACCACCCCTCGAGACGCATGAAACAAGCCTAGCCGCCACCTATTTTAAACCCTAGTTGAATTTTTCTGGCCGATCCAACCGTCAAAACGCAGAACGAACACCATTGATGCACTCCCCATCGTCCACTCTACAATACCCCGAAATGGTTCGACGATCCGACAATGTTCATCGACGCGCGATGAACGGTCGTGAATGGTTCTTCGATTTCCAGACAAAAGGTGATTCAAAACAAAAAAACGAACTGTAGTTCTGAGATGCGTACATCGAGAGCTTCGATATATAATTTTTTTGAATTTTTTTGAGGAGTTTGAAATTTCACTTTGACTTTTAAATTGCAATTGGATTTGGATTTGTCTGGCATTGAAATGAGGTGGTGAAAGGGAATTGTATGCATAGACAAATGAGAAATAGAGGTAGGCTAGCGTTTATAACAGGGTATATATAGGCAAGGTTGAAATAGAATAGATGGACCCGGTTGGTATGCGCGTTGAACGATAAAGCGTCCCAAAAAACCCGTTCTGACTCGGGAACGAAATTGGGTCAAACCGTATATCAAACTAGATGTTTTAAAATATTTTGAACTCAATGGAATAGGATTCAAGTTCAAATTCCATCGTATGAAGAAGTTATGCTAAAATTAATTTATTTCAAATTGATTTCAATTTAATCGATTTCAAGGCGTTTTAATCCCGTACGATCAAACGACAAGTCGAATCACTACGAAACTTGAAATCCTACAATAATTCACCGTTACAGATCCGATGAAACTGGTTTCATCGAAATCCGAGTCAGTGGCCAAAATGGCTATTTTTACATTAATTAGTTAAATTAAAAATAAATTGATCAAATCAAATTTTAAATTTCAATACCATAATTGACAAATTTCATCACTTTTGATTTCTCAATCATTTGCAATGGTTTAAACAAATTTTTAAATGTCAATTTAGAGATGATTAATTTATAAATTCCAATATTAACCCCAATTTCATTAAATTCACAAATTATAAATAAAATTCCCAAATTCCCATTTAATTAAATAAATAAATTATTATTCCATTCATTATTGCCAAATAGATGGACTTAACATTGGATTCAAAATCTATTATCTTAATGTTCTCAGATTCCATCTAAATTTCTATTAACGTAATAATTAAATGTTAAATTTCATTTATTTGAAATTAATTCAATTTTTGAATTTTACATTTCAGTTAAATTAGTAAATCTTTCTTTCTATACTTTAAATCAACCAATAGTCATATTATAGATGGAATGGACATTACTTTCAAATATTATCATAATTCACATTAACAAAATATTTAATTATATTTATTAAAATTTATTTCCCAAATTACTAAATAAAAATCAATTAAAATCTTGCAATTGTGCATTAACTATAATTTCCACTTATATTGAAATTTTGCCAAATATAACATTTGCATTTCTTTTCATTAATTGGTATTCCCTTCAATTCATAATTTATTAACCTTGACGAGTATTGTTTACCTTTCATTTACTTAACACATTTTCATTCCCATTAATGTAACCTTTAATTATATTTTTTATTTGAATTATATTTCCCATTCCAATTCGATCAACAAATTAAACAGGTAACTTATAATAATTGTTTACAAGCCAAAGTTACACTTAAGTTTATCATACTTCAAACAAATTTTATAATTACATACATAATACCGAATTCATTCAATTACTATTAATAATATACAAATTCCTATAATATGCAGCACTTACACTTATTTACGTATTTAATATTTTATACCCAAGTGCAACAATTTACATAATTTCATTTTCATTGTGACTTCACTTAAATTGTCAATAATTAGTTCTTAATAACAATTGCTACAATTCACTCTTAACATTTACTTCAATATAAATTATAAGTTATTTATTTCTTTCTAAATTTAATTACAAAAAACTTATTAATTCAACCAATTTAATTATTGAATTTTACGGGTCGTTACACTCTCCCCCACTCAAAACTTTTCATCCCCGAAAAGGAAAAAGAAGGGAAAAGAAGAATTTATAAATCAATATATATTATTCAAAACATTATATTTATAACAATAAGTTTACAGAATTGGATAATTTAAATAAACTATATATAATTATAAGTAATTAAATCTTTTATATTCAAATTAATAAAGTTTGGAAAACATTTTCAAAATATTCTCTAAGTCAAAAAATTACGGAAAATTTCGGCAGAGTCTTCTTTGTACGGAGAGGCTCAGGAGAAAAATATAATATCAAAATAACAATATACAACATATATTTTCCAAAATAATATATATCCCAACCCGAGAAAACAGTATAATAACGCTATAAACCGTAATCCGAAAACGTACCTATTTGTCGGGCAAACAACCATCACATAGAATCATCACAAATCAATCATTCATTCATATCAATAAAACAAATAGTTGTTCGGGTTCAAAACTCCAAATTGTACAGGATGAAAAATAAACTAATAAGCGCACCATTTACTCAACAGTCTCTGATGAAGCTAAATAGATTATTCATACATCCAAACAATTTTAAAGTATACTTACCCAAACAACCATAAACCAAAACAAACAACAACAATTTCAAACAACAGATTTAGTTTATCCTTATTAATTCCATTAATACATTTGTTGTTTGATTTCTCTTTTTCATTCATATAATGGTTTATCTTTTTAATTTACATTTATTTCTTACAATTTTATTTAGGAATAACTTCAACTTAGTTACTTAAGTTTAAAATTTTCATACTTACAAAACCTGCCTTCTATTATATTTAATTAGTAGTATTTCAATTACACTTAAGTTTATAACAACTACATCACCAAATTCTTATTTATTAAAGAATTTCATTAATTACTTTCATTTCCTTAAGTTTATTACTTGTATAATATCTATTACATTTTCGTATTAATATTTCAACTTTTTATATCTTTTGGTAAGTTATATATATGCCTTTAAGAATGTAATTGAATGTTATACAAGTTTTTCTCAATTCTTTTAATTAATTCATTGTTCAATAATTTTATCTTTTGTTTTATAGGTTACAATTTCAACTTCCTTGAAATTGCATTTATAACTTAGCATTAAATCTTTTATTTCATTTATAGGTTTCAATTATTAGTTAAATTCCATTTCACAACGCCAACTGAAACTATCAATTAACGAAATACTGGGTTTAATTTCAAATTATTTAAAATAATGGATAAATGTATATGCTTACAATATATATATCCAGTGATATTTAAAAAAATTGAAATTTTTATTTGTTTATCAAAATAAATCTTGTAGTAAAACTACAACAGTGGCCTTCCCACTTTGAAACTCGAAAATGAATGTCGATGATGCGTACGCTCATCATCGAAATTATTTTTCATCAACAGAGAGGGGAATACATAACTTATCACTTTTCAAAGTTTCTTCAAAACAATTCTTTCGAATCATATTGAAATATTTATATCAGAAAATACTTCTAAATAATATTATTATATTCCCAAATCCTTCGAAAGACAGTTTCAAAACCCCGAACCTTAAGTTCTAAATTTACAGATTTACTTTATTTTATTTTCAAATCCTACATTATTAATATTTATAGATTACACTAACTAACAACCAATATACTACAACCAAATATAAACTTTACAAAAAAATTATTTTATATATAGAAAATATAATAGGCAAAATTATTTCATTCACCAATATTGAAAACAAATATTATGTCGGTCTGTCCTATTAAGTGTTTAGAAATCCCTATTGATGTCATAGCGTCCCATGCATCAACCAGAATTTATAAATACAAAACGGAACAAATTAACACAATATTAAAACCTTTTATAACACTAACAAATACGCTCTCTCAGATATACACTCAGCGACTCATCATAGGGTATTACAACCCTATTAATGAAGAGTCAGACCCCACAAAGCTAAGATTTATCGCTAAACCAAATCTCTGATACCAGATGTAACGTCCCGCATTTTCGTACGTTCAAATCGACGATAACTACACAAGGTAGACTTAAAGCATACAGAGGCAGATTGTTATGGGGTAAATAAGAAAAACAGAGAAAGAAAAATAAACAAAAATAGAATCTTGCAGCGGAACGATAAAATATAATAATCAAATATACAGTTCATGAAGCTGTTTACAAAATATTCGATTATTCTTATAAAATATATATCAGAGTTACACATACCAAAGAATAATAACAATGTAGCGGAACAATGTGATGCAGTGGAACACTATAGTAAATAATAGTAATAATACATTCTTCGTCTTCGTCCTCTAGAAATAAGGCCTTCAATTCCTGAAATGCTCAGGCTGACCCGAGCGAATTGAAAAGGCAAAACACTCGAGTCAGAACCAAAAGATCTTATGTAAGTTAAATCAACAGTAAATAATATGAATGAAACGACGGTAGAGATGTTTACGGGATTTGACATCTCTTATCCAGTGTCTAAGGTGAGTGCAGTAACTTAAAAGATGTTCGGGATTCACATCTTCTAAGGATCCTTTAAACTATTTACTATGTAGTAATATTTCGCTATTATAATAATGTCTATAGTAAAATAAACTTACTTTTAAATAGCGTTAAGGGGTTACCCATATAGCCCTTAACACGTAATAGTGCCCATAGTCTATACAGTACCGTAATACCTCCTGATCAGGAGGCTACCAGGTGATACTCCATAGGTACGACACAAATCAAACTCGTACAAGGCACGCTAGGGTAGGTGACATGGCACAACTAGGCAATGCCAGGGTAGATATACCAATTACGCTTCCGGGTCGGTGGTAACGCGTAGCTGCTACTACAGCCCACCTCGAAGAACACCCCCAAATCAAAAATCAAAAGTGGCCACCGAATCAATCCAAAGTCAGAGTATAATATCGAAGGGATGTGTCCGATAAAAGGGGTTACCTTCTTAATCCGTCAATCGCTCCTGTTTTAGCCACCTTATGCCAACTCACGAGAGTCGGGTCCACGTATTTACCTCAAAGGAAACGCCGCCACCATCCTACTTCATTCTGGAATCTCCATAGTGTACACGGTTGTTAAAGTGGCTTTCGGAGTTGGTAGAGAGTATGACAACTTCTGATCCTGGTCTCGTCAACAACAAAACGTTATTATAACACCACTGTCTTTTCAAAATAGTTTATACTTTTAAAAACAAAATATAATATCCATTTCAAAACCATATAAATACGATATCATTTCCATTTTAAAACCAAATCAATATGATATCCTTTTTAATTCAAATCAATATAATATCATTTTATTTCAAATATATTCCTTTTCAAAAATCATAGCACTTCCAAATTTTACACTTCAAAACCAAACATTTGAAATTTTAACACCTTTAAAACATAATGCTTTGAAATTCCTAACTTCGAAACATTTCAATTTCTACAAACATTTCAATTTCGATATATTTCAAGGCTTTAAATATTCCAAAATTTCAAAACTAAATTTGATAATTTCGATTCAACAATTAAATTTCCTATTATTTGGTTTTGAAATATTTTATGTAATAAACCCCTTATTATTTAAATAAGACTCAAATTACAAATAAATATATTGCCTTCAATTCATTATGCTTGAAATAATCATTTAATTCACCTAGACCCCAAAATCAAGTTATCATAATTATACCTTTTAAAATTTCCAATTTAATAATTTTTCCATCAACCCTTTTGGTTTAATTCTTAAATAAATTAAATTTCATATAATCTCATATTTATCTCAATTTCAAATCAAATTTGTTCGAGTAAAATTCTTAAAAATTTAATTCACATCAATTTCATATTTACCTTCCAACCTCAGTTTTATTTAAGCCAATTAACTATATATACAATAAATTTACACTGCTACTTAACCATATTAACTTAATAAAATCAACTTATTTTATTGACCAAATTTATACATAGCTTAAATTCAAGAATTTAACTATATATATATAAATAATATTTATATAATATCAAAATTTAATATTTATTAAACCGTATATTTCTTTCCAAACCCATAGAAATCAATTTCAAGTTATTTTTATATATATATAGACCGACGGTGTCTGTATATAATTTTCTGTCCTTTGGTCAAGTCATACGGATGTTTATCGTTTCAATCTGTAATTTAAAATAGAAATACGGTTATATATCATTTCAAACCGCAATCCCGAATGAAATAAAGTACATAACAATTTGCAGTTTATAACGATATAAAACACAACATCCATTCATCCAATATCAATCATCAACCATTAATCACAATCATCATCCAATTCAATCAATAGCGTCAATATATAACGGATAATAAACAGCAGGTATCAACTAGTAGTTTATATTCAATAATAAGTTAAATGAAAATTTAACAGGCAATTTATATGCAATAAATAAATTAAATAACAATTTAAATTAATTAACTTCAATTTAACAGGGACGATGATTAAAAATACGCCAAACAGTCATAAATAAATTTCTAATCACATCCTAAATAAATTTAACAAACATAAGAAATTTTAGAAGTTGTGAGTGTGTTTAAACACTCACCTTTTGAATTAAAATTGAATTTAAATCCAATTTAAACTCAAAAATTGGATAGTGTCAGAATCCATCCAAACAAGCGCCAAAATGTCCCAAATTTTATTACGATCCCAATGCAAAAACCCATGCGTAAATTCGACCTCGTATGAGAAAGTTATGATTATTAGAATGGATTGAAATCAAAATTAGAAAATAACTAAAATAAAATAATAATAAAAACACGTCACTAGGAACGTACGCATTCTTCTTCCCAGATCACGAAAACCGTGCTCGGTCCTCTCCTACAACTGAAGCACTAAATCTAGCGACCGCCACCACTCAAGCAAAAAATCTATGCGCGCGCCACCTACTACGTCAAGGCCTCACCACCACCGGCCGATCGCCCCTGCCCACGCGCCCTCTCCGGCCAACAACCACCCCTCGCAATGCATGAAACAAGCCTAGCCGCCACCTATTTTAATCCCTAGTTGAATTTTTCTGGCCGATCCAAACGTCAAAACGCAGAACGAACACCACTGATGCACTCCCTATCGTCCACTCTACAATACCTAGAAATGGTTCGACGATCCAACAACGTTCATCGACGCGCAATGAACGACCGTGAATGGTTCTTCGATTTTTGGACAAACGGTGATTCAAAACCAAAAACGAACTGCAGATCTGAGATGCGTACATCGAGAGCTTCAATATTCTGAATTTTTTTGAGGAGTTTGAAATTTCACTTTAATTTTTGAATTACAATTGGATTTGAAATTGTCTTCCATTGAAATGAGATGGGGAAGAGGAGATAAATGAGAAATAGAGCTAGGATAGGGTTTATAGCAGGTTATATATAGGCAAGGTTGAAATAGAATAGAGGGGCCCAGTTGGTATACGCGTTGAACGATAAAGCGACCCGAAAAGCCCGTTCTGACTCCAGAATGAAATTAGCTCAAACCATATATAAAAATAGATGTTTTAAAATATTTTAAATGCAATGGAAAAGGTTTCAAGTTCAAATTCCATTGTATGAAGAAGTTATGCAAAAATAAATTTATTTCAAATTGATTTCAATTGATTTTAGTTTAATCGATTTCAAGGCGTTTCAAGCTCGTACGATCAAACGACAAGTTCGATCGCTACGAAACTTGAAATCCTACAATAATTCACCGTCACGGATCCGATGAAACTAGTTTCGTCGAAATCCGAGTCAGAGGCCAAAATGGCTATTTTTACATTAATTAGATAAATTAAAAATAAATTGATCAAATCAAATTTTAAATTTCAATACAATAATTGACAAATTTTACCACTTTTGATTTCTCAATCATTTGCAATGGTTTAAACAAATTTTTAAATGTCAATTTAGAGATGATTAATTTATAAATTCCAATATTAACCCCAATTTCATTCCATTCACAAATTATAAATAAAATTCCCAAAATCCCATTAAATTAAATTAATTAATTATTATTCCATTCATTATTGCCAAATAGATGGACTTAACATTGGATTCAAAATCTATTATCCTAATGTTCATAGATTCCATCTAAATTTCTATTAACGTAATAATTAAATGTTAAATTTCATTGATTTGAAATTAATTCAATTTTTAAATTTTACATTTCAGTTAAATTAGTAAATCTTTCTTTCTATACTTTAAATCAACCAATAGTCATATTATAGATGGAATGGACATTACTTTCAAATATTATCATAATTCACATTAACAAAATATTTAATTATATTTATTAAAATTTATTTCCCAAATTACTAAATAAAAATCAATTAAAATCTTGCAATTGTGCATTAACTATAATTTCCACTTATATTGAAATTTTGCCAAATATAACATTTGCATTTCTTTTCATTAATTGGTATTCCCTTCAATTCATAATTTATTAACCTTGACTAGTATTGTTTACCTTTTATTTACTTAACACATTCTCATTCCCATTAATGTAACCTTTAATTATATTTTTTATTTTAATTTTATTTCCCATTCCAATTCGATCAACAAATTAAACAGGTAACTTATAATAATTGTTTACAAGCCAAAGTTACACTTAAGTTTATCATACTTCAACCAAATTTTATAATTACATACATAATACCGAATTCATTCAATTACTATTAATAATATACAAATTCCTATAATTATACAGCACATACACTTATTTACTTATTTTATATTTTATACCTAAGTGCAACAATTTACACAATTTCATTTTCATTGTGATTTCGCTTAAATTGTCAATAATTAGTTTTTAATAACCATTGCTATAATTCACTCTTAACATTTACTTCAATATAAATTATAAATTTTTTATTTCTTTCTAAATTTAATTACAAAAATCTTATTAATTCAACCAATTTAATTATTGAGTTTTACGGGTCGTTACACCTTAACACTATTTTAATACTTTACTTTACTGTAGACACTATTATAATAGCATATTGTACTACATAGTAGATAGTTTAACGGATACTTAGGAGATGGTAATCCCAAACATCTCTTAAGTTATTGTACTCATGTTAGACACCGGATAAGAGATGTCAAACCCTATAAACATCTCCGACGTCGTTAGACTCAAATTTATTTATTGTTGATTTAACTTACATAAGATCTTTTACTTCTGACTCGAGTGTTTTGTCTTTTCAATTCGCTCGGGTCAGTCTGAGTTTTTCAATTTATAGAAGACTGCTTTCTGGAGGATGAAGACGAAGATTTTGCATTATTATTGCTTATTATATGTATTTCACTGCATTATGCTGTTCCGGTGCATTTATTATTTATTCCTGTTATATGTAACTCTAATATTGTGTTGTAAAAGAAAAATCAAACATATTGGTAAAATAGCTTCATGAACTGTTATTTGACTTTTATACTTTGTCATTCCATTGTGAGTTTCTGTATTTTTTTATTTCTTTCTCTTCTTTTTCTTATTTACCCTATAAAAATCTACCGTTTTGAATGGTTTGAGTCTGACGTGTGTGGTTTATCATTGATTTAAACCTTCCAAAAAATATAGGCCATTACAATTGGTATCAGAGCTTTGGTTTTGCGGTAACCTTAGCTTTGTGGAGTCTGATTCATATGTAATAGGGCATTAATGCGGTAACCTTAGCTTTGCGGTAACCTTAGCTTACCCTATCATTGAGTGTATATATATGAGAGTGCATATTTGTTAGTGTTATAAAAGGTTTTTGTATTGTGTTAATTTGTTTTGTTTCGTATTTATACATTCCGGTCAGTACGTAGGACTCTATGGCACTGATAGGCATTTCTAAACACTTAACAGGATAGACAGACACAATATTATTTTGAAATATAGGTAAATGAAACAATTTTTCCTAGTATTATATTTTGTATATAAAAGAATAAATTTTAAAAGCAATATAATTAGATGTAATATGTTGTTTGTTGGGTAGAGAAATTTTATAAATATTGATTTTAAAATAGGATTTACAGGTAAAGTAATTATAAATTGGAAATTTAGAACTTAAGTTCCGGGATTATAAAATTACTTTCAAAGGATTTTTGGAATATAATATTAGTAATATTTGGAAGTATTTTCGGATAAATATTTTCAATATGATTGAAAGAAAGTTTTAAAAAGGAAATTTTAAATGAAATAAGTTCTGTACTCCCCTCTCTGTCGTTGGAAAATAATTTCGATGATGAGTGCACGCATCATCGATATTCATTTTCGAGTTTCAAAGTGGGAAGACCATCGTAGTGATTTGCTACACATTTGTTTTGATAAATAAATTTTAATTTTAATTTCCAAATATGATTTGATATATATATAAAAGATATGAGTATGTATATATTATTTTTAAATAATTGAAAAGGAACCGGTCTTTAGTTCTTAAATTTTCTGCAAATTGGAAATTTCAATTATTATAATGAAATGAAATCTTGACTATTTTAATAATTGGAAGCTTTTAGTAAGTGTAATTAGAAACTAGATGCTAAATGATAAATGTAATAGATAAGAAACGGAAAATTTGTAAACTGTAAATTAAAGGGAAATGAAAATAAGAAAGTGTAACTATTGAACATTTTGGTAATAAAAATAAATATGATAACTTGTGTAACCTTCTATTGCATTCAAAAAACATATATATATATAACTTACAAATATGTTAAAAATTGAAAAATATTAATAAGAATAGGTGATGGAATATTATACAAGTAAAACTTAAGTAATGAAGTGTTCAATGAAATTTTGTTTATAAATAAGAACTCTGATATTATAAAATTGTTATAAACTTTGGTGAACAATTAAAGATTGCTAATAATTAATTTAATAGAAAGATGAATATTGTAAGTAAATAACTATGAAATTAAGTAAATGTCATAGCTATTTACAATTAAACTGAATAGTAAAAGTGAATATTATATTAATGGAATGATTATAACTCTAAAAAACATTAAAATGATTTAGAAATGGATTTAATATTCAATAATATTATATATGGAAAAATGAATATGAAAAAGAAATAATCTATAAATAGCGAAGTCAATTGTAAAGAAACTTACCTAATAATGTATAATCCAATAATTGAAATAAAAATAACTTATTTAAGCAATGAATGTAAAGAAATTAAATGAAAGAAAATGACATTGTATGAATAAAGGTGAAATGAACTTTTTAAGTAATAACGAGCGTAAATTAGTAAAAATAAACATTATATGAATGAGAAAAGCGAAGTAAATGATGTGAAAAAAGGATAAAATCAAATTAAATAGTAAATGTGAAGTAAACTGAAATAAAATGTATACAATACTTCAATAGTGAATTCATTTATGATTCAAATTATTGAAAAGGATATAGCTTATGTAAGTTAAGAATATAAATTAATGAAATAAGACTAATATGAATGAAAGAGAATTAAAGTTCTGTAAGTGATGAACGTGAATTAATGAAAATCACTGTATGAAAAAAAATGAACAATAATTGATGTGAAAAAGATAAATAGAGTAAACTAAAAAATGTGTTGAATTCTTTATTAATTTGACTTATGGATTGGTTGGGAGAGGATACTTCTATTTTTTATAGAGATGTATAAATAATCTATAAAGTTTTATCTACAACTGTTGAGTGTATGGTTTACATCATAGTTTATTTATCATTTTATATGATTTGAGGTTTCTAAACCCAAACAAACCAATTGTTGGTTGATATGGATGTAAAATTGATATTTTTGAATGTATGTGATGATCGTATGGTTTGTTTGTAAGTAATTGTTGTTATGTTGTGTTGTTTTGTTGTTATTAGTTGAAACAACTTAAATATTTCTCTTTTACTTAATTATTAACTCTTTTGGATTATATAAGTGAAATAATGATTATGGGAGCAATAACTACTTCTTTTCATAAATAAGAGTTTGCTTGCTCAACAAATAGGTACGTTTTCATATTATGGTTTCTAGCGATATTATATTGTTTTCTCGTGTTTTAGGATATATTATTTTGAAATATGTGATATATTTTGTTATTATTGATATTATTATTTCTCCCAGATCTCTCCATACAAAGGAGACTGTCGAAATTTTCTATGAATTTTGGACTTAGAAAAATTTTGTGGAATGTTTTTCAAAATTTTCTAACTTGAATTTAAAAGGGTTTAATTGCTTATAAATTGATATATTTATTTAAATTATTTTATTAGGTAAGTTAATTGTTTATAAAATTAATATTTTGAGTAAGATATATTAATTTCTTAATTGCTTCTTTCTCTTTTCGAAGACAAAAAGTTTTGAGTAGGCAAGAGCGTAATGACCCGTAATTTTCGATAATTAAAAATAATTAATTAAATAAAAATTGTGATTTAATGTTGGAAGAAATAAAAATGTGATTTAATAATAAGAATATAACTGGAGTAAAATGGAATAACATCAATTTAAGGTAATTGATAACCACTATCAATTAAATTGATTAAAGAGTTGGTTTTACATTGTAAATTAATTGTATAAATGTGTGTATTAATTGATAATTGGATTAAAATAGTAATTGATAAATTAAATGGTGTATTAACTAAAGAAATAGTAAGTAGTAAATTTTAGTTGAATAAGAAATTAGTGTTATGTAAGTAGTTATGACATTTGTGTGTAGATAACAAATATACAAATGTGATTAAAAATAAAAGGTGACAATTATTATATGTTACCGATTTTGTAACAACCCGCATATTTATCAATTGTATATTTAAATATTTTATTTAAATATTGTATCGTTCGTCGGATTTTGGTCTGAAAAACTACTTTTTGCAAACAGTCGAATTAGGACTCAAGACCCCTCCCATTGAGTTCAAAATGCCATTTGCAACCTTTTTGAGTATAAGCTTCGATATGTTTAGAGTTAGTCGAGTTTTGCTACTTTTTCACTTTGGGTTTGAGTTTGGGTTTCAGCCCAATGTTCCACCTTAAGACTCTAGCTCCACTCCAACTCTTCATTACTTCATTTCATTTTCCTAACACTTTAAGCTTTAAGCAACAATGGTGGAAGAGAGTGGAGATTAGAAATTCCAAGCCCTAGTTTTCTTTCCAAATCCAACTTCAAGCTCCAAATTCAAGAGAACCCATTGGTAAGCCTTCTCTTCATCTTCCCCAACTCAATCTCTCTGATTTCAGAAAATTCCTAAACCTAACTTGGAAAATATTTCTCTTTTAAGCTTAGAATCAAGCTTCTTGAGTTGGGATTGAAGGTGATTGTTCTTGCCATTGCTTTCGAGCTTCTTCTTCAATCGTTTGGGTTCAAAGGTGAGATTTTTATCTCACATCTAAGCCTATATTTATCTTCGATTGTTAGGTATGAATTCCTAACACTTATTCGTGCGCAATTGCTTTTGGTTTGGATTGATTTGGTGAATATTCCAATTTTTGGTGTTTTGGGTTCAATTCTTTAAAAATCACAGCTTTGATGTTTTGATCATGTTTTGGTGATGAACCAAAGAGCTTCTATGGCTAGGTAGTCGATTGGCGTAAACCCTTAGTGCCGTTGCTCGACTATTTGACAATTGAGAGAGTTTGCACCTCTTTTGACATAGGGTAGGAAGTGCAAGAATACAGGTTCGGCCGACCGAACCACTGGGCCGGTCGACCGACCTACTACTAAAAGTGCATAGCACTTCTCTGTCACAGGTCCGGTCGACCAACTACAGAGCTCAGTCGACCGACCTGCTTCCCGAGAATTTTTCTAGAACAGGGTCCGGTCGACCGAGCTCTGTAGCCGGCCGACCGACCTGTTGTTGTTTTGCCTATTTCGCCTATTTTGCGTGGTTTCTCAATTTAATCGATTCGTGTTATTTCCCTATTTGTTGTTATCATTTGTTATTGACTTTGATGACTTCTTTTCTTCGGGAATTTTTGGAATATCTATTTTGATGGATTCAGTATCGATTTCTTTGGATTTCATTCACGTCTTCGAATGTGCATTTTCGTGATTGATTGTTCCTACAATCTTTTTTGTGATTTGTCACTTCAAAATATGAAGGTTTTTAATACTAGTAGTAAATATCAAAATTATTTCATCAAAACGATTTCAACACTATTTATTTACAAAGCTCGTTTCTTAAACCGTTTTTCAATCTATTAGTATATACAAGCCTTTACCTCACTCGTATGAGAAATCTAATTAAACGGCCTAGTAAAACGAGTGGTATGAAATGCTTGCGTTTACTTCGTCGGTTAATTCTTGGACTTGTTTGATTGAATCTCTTGTGACAATTTTCTAGTGGAGATCTACAATTTGTTCGTAAATATTTAAGTTAAGCTAGTGGTTATGGGACATGAAGCTAAGCTCATATATTTAATAGCTTACTGTAATTGACACTTCTTGATGATCGATGATGATCATTTTATGGTTTAGACTAGCAATATGCGATGTCTCTTTGTCCATGTGGAGATCCGTACCACAATCCATTGAGTTTCGTCTCATTTCTTTGTGGACTAGCGATCCATGTACTTCTAATGTGTTTTGATTCATTGTATGTACCGTTTGTACTACATCAATGTCTTTGCTTTTTTATTCATTGGATGTACCGTTTGTACTACATCAATGTCTTTGCTTTTGATTCATTGGATGTACCGTTTGTACTACATCAATGTCTTTGCTTTTTGATTCATCGGATGTACCGTTTGTACTTCATTAATGTCTCTGCTTTTTGATTCATTGGATGTACCGTTTGTACTACATCAATGTATATATTTTTGATTCATTGGATATACCGTTTGTACTACATCAATGTCTTTGCTTTTGATTCATTGGATGTACCGTTTGTACTACATCAATGTCTCTGCTTTTTGATTCATTGGATGTACCGTTTGTACTACATCAATGTCTTTGCTTTTGGATTCATTGGATGTACCGTTTGTACTACATCAATGTCTTTGCTTTTTGATTCATTGGATGTACCGTTTGCACTACATCAATTCTTGGCCAACCTTTTCTTGTGATTTCTGGATTTCTATATGATGATTTCTGGAATTTATGTTTCACCACCTTTTTCAGTTGGCATTGATATGGATGTCATTTATTGTGGTTTGGTGAATTAAATAAAGAATAGACATTCTTTTGATGCTATGAGATTCTTGAGATATTGTATGACTTTTGTGGATTTTCTAATGTATACTTGTCGTAGTATGACATTTTTGGTCATCATACGTCTTTTTATTATATCTCTTATTCCATATCATTTCATCTGATATTTATAGCTAGACTGATCCGTTTATTATTTTCTTATTAAATAATACTCGGGTCAGACTGAGATATTACAGGTGCTTCCGCTTGACTTCTTATCGGACCATCATCTGATCTTGTGGTTAACTACTTAGCTTGTAGTTTTTGGTTGCGTACATTTGAGATATTGACTCCTTGATGTATACATATTCTTTTGTCTTGCACTTGCATCTATTCTTTTGTGTTATTGTGGATCCTGTTTGACCACTACTCTGATATACACTTTTATGTGTAATATTCATATCTATTTCCGCCTTTGTGATATGAATTGTCTGTGACTGATTTATGTTATGTTTATTTCTATATTTGTTTCCGAAGATTACATATAGCCACTGTGTAGTAGCTTTGAGTTTGTGTCGGTATGTCGGATTTCCTCTTGAGATGAAAAGTTATATTTTTATCTGGCATATCGGTACTCGCACAAAGCAATTACACAGATGGTCGCTCCTCAACAGTCTTATTCTCCGCGCTAGTTGACGCCATTACCCCGTACTGTCCTTGGCTAGCGTGGGTATAGAGGTGAGGCGCCACAGCTTGGTATCAGAGCCGAACTTGGGAACAATGTAGAATAATTTAACAAGGATCATCGTCCTAAGTCCATCTTAGGAGTCGTGCCTTAGGATTTAATTCGTGTCTTCGAACCGCTTCATCCTATTTTCTTTATGATTCCTTGTTTTATCTATCAAGATTTCTTGATATTTATTTTGAGAATAACTTTTCTTCTTTTTTTCTTAAAGAAGAGAAATGGTTAGACCTGGCCGTCCCAGCGCCGGTCAATCTAGTGCTACTCCCCAGGATGGAGTATTTATGTCTGCCCAACAGCTTCTTGATCTAGTAAAGAATGCTCAAGCTGCCGGACCCAATCCAGAGCCTACTCATCCTAGATCTGGTTTTGCACGCTTGTGTAGAGACTATACCGATTTGGGTGGAAGGCCATTCAAAGGATCCGAGAGCGTTATAGAAATTCAAGCTTGGCTCAAATCATGCGATCGCATCTTTACTCGCATGAATCTTATTAATCTTCATCGAGTCCAAGTGGCTTCTAGCATGCTCCAAGAAAGACCATTAGATTGGTATGAGCTTTTAATTTCTGAAATCGTTGAAGCGGATCTCACTTGGGAGCAATTCCGAGAAAGATTCCAATTGAAATTCGTGCCGGAGGCTGAAAAAGTAACTTTAGCACGGTGTTTTATTGACCTTGTTCAAGGTGAATCTTCTGTGACAGACTATGTCGCATCTTTCGAATCTCTGTCCAAATACGGGGTTGAGTACATTAATACCCCATTGAAGAAAAATCAGAGATTTGTCTATGGCTTGAATAAGGATCTTAAGAAGCCATTACTCCTGGAACTTGAGGTTTCATTTGATCAGCTTATTGATATCGCTCTTCGTCTTGAAGAGGCCGATAGAGAGAGTAATGTTGAAGTTGTGGTTGCCAAACAAAACTTCAACGACAACATGAAAAGGCCTATTAAATTCAAAGGCCCCATTCCCAATAAGAAAGGGAAGCAACAAACTCCGTTAGCAAAGAATCCTACCTCTAGTCATGGACAATGCTACAATTGTGGTTCCACAGACCACTATGCAAGGGAGTGCCCGAAACCCCTCTTTTGTCGTTATTGCAAAGGTTCGGTCATCTTTTATCTTCGTGTCCTAAGCTTCCAAGCAAGAGAGAAGGAAAGCTGCAGGCTCCTAACAACTCTTCTCTTGGTCAAGGTATTTTTCACTCAATCCTTGATGGCATTGTTTTATTTCGTGACCTTCCTATTCGAGTTCTTGTTGATATGAGTTCATCTCATTATTTTGAATCAAAAGAACTTGTTGATTCTTTTTCTTTAAATATTTTTGGGCTTGATGACTTCTTTGAAAATTGTGAATCCGGTTGGTGGATCCGCAACACTCAATTTGCTTTCTATTGATGTCGAAATTATTTTATGTGATTTTTCTTTCTGAGTCGATTTTTTTTACTTATGCTTCGGAATTGACTTTTGTAAATATTGGCTTAATTATTATGAAGTCATATCCTTTGTCCCGTGTGGACTATTCATCGTCGACATTTTCGATCGGTTAAGCAGATTTCTATTTTTCCTTTGTGATTTTGATTCCAATTTAATGTAATCATTCTATTCTTTAGGTCCTCATGATGAGGAAAGTGATATTTCTCTCATTCAGATAGTTTGAGAATTTTCCAGTATTTTTGAGTTTGTCCTAGGAATATCACCTAAGAGATCTTTTGAGTGGTGTTAAGGTCTTTTCAGTTTGACCTTGTCACCGATTTTCAATTGCTACGAGTTGCGGGAGTTAGCATTCCACTTACCGCATTCCGCACTCGTTATGATTCTTATGAATGACTTATTATGTCGTTCATTTTGCCCATCTTGTTTCATCCATTTTATAAATCTAATATTCTATGAATATCTCGATAATTCCATTCTTGTATTTATTGATTTTGGATGAAAATAGAAATTTAAAATTTTGCAAATCTTTTTCATAAGATTTATTTATAAGTACAATTTGATTTTTTATCTTAAACGAGCAAAGACTATTCTCCAAACTTTTAAGATATATTTTCATCATATAGAAGATGATTTTGTGATTGTATTGCCCGTTGAGTGCTTTAAAAATTCTGATCGATGCGCTTGATCAACGTTATCGATAGGCATTTCCTAAATGCTTTGATGAGACAATCAGACACGATTAATTGACTTGTAAAAATGTAAATTTTTCTAGAAAGATTATTACATAAAAATAAATGTAATTTTGAAAGTTTTAACTTTTCAGGAAAGAAGATTATTTAAAAGAAATTCTTTCTTTTCGATACTCTTATTCTTGTGATTCCCAAAGGGAACCAAGACTTTATCTTTTGTACCAATGCTTATCGTATTGGTTTGGATGCCGTTCTCTTGCAAAAGATAGCGTGCTATCACTTGTGCTTCTAAATCATTAAAAGCCGACTGAGACTAGGTATGCCACTCATGATCTAGTGCCCGCAGCTATTGTTTTTGTTTTTAGAGTTTGGCATCATCATTTTTGGGGGAGATATTTGTTCTCCACCTCGATCATAAATCTTTGGAATATTTATTTTCTCATAAGGAACTTCATGTCAACTCGAGTTCCTGGCATCTTATGATCTTGATATTCAGGAAATCGTGTTGCCAATGCGCTTTGTCGTAGGCAACAAGTTGTTGATTCTTTGATGTTGTCTGAATGGAATTATCTTTTTATCAAGTTCATCGGACGTTTTGATATACTTCGTTTTATTGAGCTTTATCTCATTTCTTTTATGGACTAGCGTCCGATGTTCTTTTATGGTGTTCGGTTCATCGGATGTACTGTTATTATGCTACATCGATGTTCTGTCTTATTTGGATCAATGGATGTACCATTATTATACTACATCGTTGTTCCGGTTTATCGGTTCATTGGACCTACCGTATTTGTACTACGTCGGTGTTCCAAATTATTTGAGTTTCTAGTTTCTCGGGCGTACCGTTTTTGTACTACGTCGTTGCACCGGCTCAATTTTCTGTTATTCATGACATTTTCTCACGTCTTTCTACTACGGAAATGCCTTAGGGATTCCCATTTTTATTCTTGAGGCCGGTATTATTAAAGGAAGTGAAGTTTTACCAGATTTGACTTAGGAGTTATATTCTATTCGCATCATTTCTTCGGAAGTTGAGTGCCTTCGAAATAAAGATGTTCTTTTTGTGAGAGTTCAATGGTTCTCAAATCCTAAGGATTGCTCTTGGGAATCCAGAGAATTCACCGTGCGAACCCGTTCAGGCTTACTCTTTCATGCTCCTTATGGTGAACTTCCTATTTCAAATTTTCTTTTGTGTTGATATGCTTCCATGGTTGTTACTTCTTATTTTCTTCTTAAGTATTGCGAGGACGCAATTTCTTTAAGGAGGGGAGTCTGTAACAACCCGCATATTTATCAATTGTATATTTAAATATTTTATTTAAATATTGTATAGTTCGTCGGATTTTGGTCCGAAAAGCTACTTTTTGCAAACAGTCGAATTAGGACTCAAGACCCCTCCCATTGAGTTCAAAATGCCGTTTGCAACCTTTTTGAGTATAAGCTTCGATATGTTTGGAGTTAGTCGAGTTTTGCTACTTTTTCACTTTGGGTTTGAGTTTGGGTTTCAGCCAAATGTTCCACCTTAAGACTCTAGCTCCACTCCAACTCTTCATTACTTCATTTCATTTTCCTAACACTTTAAGCTTTAAGCAATAATGGTGGAAGAGAGTGGAGATTAGAAATTCCAAGCCCTAGTTTTCTTTGCAAATCCAACTTCTAGCTCCAAATTCAAGAGAACCCATTGGTAAGCCTTCTCTTCATCTTCCCCAACTCATTCTCTCTTTGATTTCAGAAAATTCCTAAACCTAATTTGAGAAATATTTCTCTTTTAAGCTTAGAATCAAGCTTCTTGAGTTGGGATTGAAGGTGATTGTTCTTGCCATTGCTTTCGAGCTTCTTCTTCAATCGTTTTGGGTTCAAAGGTGTGATTTTTATCTCACATCTAAGCCTATATTTATCTTCGATTGTTAGGTATGAATTCCTAACACTTATTCGTGTGCAATTTCTTTTGGTTTGGATTGATTTGGTGAATATTCCAATTTTTGGTGTTTTGGGTTCAGTTCTTTAAAAATCATAGCTTTGATGTTTTGATCATGTTTTGTTGATGAACCAAAGAGCTTCTATGGCCGCGTAGTCGATTGGCGTAAACCCTTAGTGCCGTTGCTCGACTGTTTGCAAATTGAGGGAGTTGCACCTCTTTTGACATAGGGTAGGAAGTGCAAGAATACAGGTTCGGTCGACCGAACCACTGGGCCGGTCGACCGCCCTGCTACTAAAAGTGCATAGCACTTCTCTGTCACACGTCCAGTCGACCAACTACAGAGCTCAGCCGACCGACCTGCTTCCCGAGAATTTTTCTAGAACAGGGTTCGGTCGACCGAGCTCTGTAGCCGACCGACCTGTTGTTGTTTTTGCCTACTTCGCCTATTTTGCGTGGTTTCCAAATTTAATCGATTCGTGTTATTTCCCTATTTGTTGTTATCATTTGTTATTGACTTTGATGACTTCTTTTCTTCGAGAATTTTTGGAATATCTATTTTGATGGATTCGATATCGATTTCTTTGGATTTCATTCACGTCTTCAAATGTGAATTTTCATGATTGATTGTTCCTACAATCTTTTTTGTGATTTGTCACTTCAAAATATAAAGGTTTTTAATACTAGTAGTAAATTTAAAAATTCTTTCATCAGAACGATTTCAACACTATTTATTTACAAAGCTCGTTTCTTAAACCGTTTTCCAATCTATTAGTATATACAAGCCTTTACCTCACTTGTATGAGAAATCTAATTAAACGACCTAGTAAAACGAGTGGTATGAAACG
The DNA here is from genome assembly GCA_030765085.1 of Allium cepa. Lineage (NCBI taxonomy): Eukaryota > Viridiplantae > Streptophyta > Magnoliopsida > Asparagales > Amaryllidaceae > Allium > Allium cepa. The sequence goes on along the minus strand of CM060945.1, from coordinate 990,041,751 downwards.
CTTGCGTTTACTTCGTCGGTTAATTCTTGGACTTGTTCGATTGAATCTCTTGTGACAATGTTCTAGTGGAGATCTACAATTTGTTCATAAATATTTATGTTAAGCTAGTGGTTATGGGACATAAAGCTAAGCTCATATATTTACTAGCTTACTATAATTGACACTTCTTGATGATCGATGATGATCATTTTATGGTTTAGACTAGCAATGTGCGATGTCTCTTTGTCCAAGTGGAGATCCGTACCATAATCCATCGAGCTTCGTCTCATTTCTTTGTGGACTAGCGATCCATGTACTTCTAATGTGTTTTGATTCATTGGATGTACCATTTGTACCACATCAATGTCTTTGCTTTTTGATTCATTGGTTGTACCATTTGTACTACATCAATGTCTTTGCTTTTGATTCATTGGATGTACCGTTTGTACTACATCAATGTCTTTGCTTTTTGATTCATCGGATGTACCGTTTGTACTACATCAATGTCTCTGCTTTTTGATTCATTGGATGTACCGTTTGTACTACATCAATGTCTTTGCTTTTGATTCATTGGATGTACCGTTTGTACTACATCAATGTCTTTGCTTTTGATTCATTGGATCTACCGTTTGTACTACATCAATGTCTTTGCTTTTTGATTCATTGGATGTACCGTTTGTACTACATCAATGTCTTTGCTTTTGTATTCATTGGATGTACCGTTTGTACTACATCAATGTCTTTGCTTTTTGATTCATTGGATGTACCGTTTGCACTACATCAATGTCTTGGCCAACCTTTTCTTGTGATTTCTGGATTTCTATATGATGATTTCTGGAATTTATGTTTCACCACCTTTTTCAATTGGCATTGATATGGATGTCATTTATTGTGGTTTGGTGAATTAAATAAAGAATATGACATTCTTTTGATGCTATGAGATTCTTGAGATATTGTATGACTTTTGTGGATTTTCTAATGTATACTTGTCGTAGTATGACATTTTTGGTTATCATACGTCTTTTTATTATATCTCTTATTCCATATCATTTCATCTGATATTTATAGCTAGACTGATCTGTTTATTATTTTCTTATTAAATAATACTCGGGTCAGACTGAGATATTACAGGTGCTTCCGCTTGACTTCTTATCGGACCATCATCTGATCTTATGGTTAACTACTTAGCTTGTAGTTTTTGGTTGTGTACATTTGAGATATTGACTCCTTGATGTATACATATTCTTTTGTCTTGCACTTGCATCTATTCTTTTGTGTTATTGTGGATCTTGTTTGACCACTACTCTGATATACACTTTTATGTGTAATATTCATATCTATTTCCGCCTTTGTGATATGAATTGTCTGTGACTGATTTATGTTATGTTTATTTCTATATTTGTTTCCGAAGATTACATATAGCCACTGTGTAGTAGCTTTGAGTTTGTGTCGGTATGTCGGATTTCCTCTTGAGATGAAAAGTTATATTTTTATCTGGCATATCGGTACTCGCACCAAACAATTACACAGATGGTCGCTCCTCAACAGCCTTATTCTCCGCGCTAGTTGACGCCTTTACCCCGTAGTGTCCTTGGCTAGCGTGGGTATAGAGGTGGGGCGTCACAGATTTATTTAGTCTGTTAAATTTAATTGGAAATCAATTGTAATTTAATTTAATTAAATATTATGTTAATGGAAATTAAGATGAAATTAGAAAATATTAATGTAATAAGATGTAAACAAATGTTAACTATATCCATAAAGTCAAGGTTGATTAAATGAAAAGATTGAAATCAAAATAAATGGGTTTAATTGGATTTAAATTATACTTAATGAATTTATTGCAATTGAAATGGACCATTGTGATTAGTGAAATTTTCAATAATGAATTGATATGTAAATTTGATTTAAATTTTTGTAATCATCTAAGTAATCAAAAATGATAAAATTGGTAAATTACAAGGTTTGAAATTAAAAATTGATTTAATCATTTTAATAATAATTTATTTAATTAAGGTGAAAATAGTCATTTTGGCCACTGCCTCGGATTTCAACGAAACCAGTTTCATCGGATCTGTAATGGTGAATTGTTGTAAGGTTTCAAGTTTTGTAGCGATCAGAATTGTCGTTTTATCGTAAGGACTTTTCAGATATTTTTTGTCAAGTCGAGCCAATTCGATATGTTATTCTTTATTATCGAGCTTTGTTAACATTAATAGTCTTGTTTCCCATACCCCAGCAGTCATTTCCTCGGTTTTGTACGTATAATTCTTCTGTCTATCTCCTTTTTTTCAATGGAAGAAACAAATTCAATTTTGAACCCTAATTCAATTTCAAAATCAAATCGAAATCAAAACTCCTTAAAACCATTTCAACTTATATACTGTTCGAAGATCTTGACGAGCGTAACCCAGATCTGCAATTATTTTTTCAATCGGATTCATCTTTTGTCCCAAAATCGAGGTTGAAAGTCAACCGCCCATGTTAGGGTTTTCCCGATCCAACGGTGGATCGTCGCCGGATCGATGATCGAGAGGTGACATGGGAAAGAGGAGGTCGAGTAGGTTTGGGCGGTGGTGTTCATTTATCTCGTAAGTGCATAGTTTTGCCAGAATTGATCAAAGTTGGGGTGTCGGCGAGTTTGCCAGAGGCAGTGGTGGCGTCCACGCATGTGGTGGCTGGAGCGACCGGAGATGGGAGGGTCATCGACGATGTCTGATCAAGGTGACGGTGCATGGCTCGATGTACGTTCATTGGTGTTCGGTGGCGACTACGTTCATGAAGAGGTTGGGTTTCACGGGGAAGATGCTACTAGTCTCGTGAAAGAGTTGGTGATGTTGTAACCCCTTTTTCTTTCTTTTTTGTCTAAATTTATTTATTTATTTCGTATTTGAAATTCAAATGTTCTAACAATCATAACTTTTACAACATGCTCAGATTTGCGCGTAGTTTATTTTGTTGGGATCATATCGAAATTCCAGACATTTTAGAACTGGTTTAGATGAATTCTGAGAATGTCAAAATTTAGGCCTTTTTTGGATTTCAAATCGATTTGAAATCAAATGTGAGTATTTTAACCCTCTCACGATTACTAAACTATCTTATGTTAGTTAAATTAAATTTATGATATGATTAGAAATTAATTGATCGATATTTAGTATGTTTAAATTGCCATTCTAGTTAGATTTGTCTTTTGTTTCATTTAATCATCGTTTAATTCAACATTGAATTTGATTGTCAATATAATACATGTTATTGATAATCAATTATCCACTGATGTTTATTGGTTGATTTGTATGATGATTATGATGGATGTTTGATTAATTATATTGGATGACTAGATGTTATATTTTATATTGTTATAACACTGCAAGTTCCCTATGGGTTGAAATGATACATACCTAAATGATCTGATTGATTAGGGAGGATTCGTTATGAGTTGAAATGATAGACTCAAGTGATTTCATGGATTTGTAACTGATTCGGGATTGCGGATAGAAATGATATATATCCCTAAATATAAATAATTGCGGATTGAAATGATAAACACTGTATCACTTGACCATAGGGTAGAAAATTATATACGAACACTGGATTAGTTAAATTAAATGATTTTAAGTCTTTAAACTTTAAATCCAGTTAAACGATATTTCAAAATAGAATTTGATTGATAAATTGAATTGTTTTAAGTGAATTACTTAAAGGATTTAAATTTAAATTCTAAAGTTGATTTTGAAGTATAAATGAATTTATCAAAATTGATTTGTTGAAACATTGAAATTTTATAACTTTGAAATCTATTTGAATTGGGATAGCTAAAATTGATATTTCAAGACGTAAAAAAATTGGGTTTTATTGAAATTTAGATATGGTCCAGATTGGTTGAAATGGAAAAATGGTTAAATTCAATGTTAATTTCAAATTTATTTTCTTAATATAAACTGAAAAATGTTCTTTAGAATTCTAAATTATTAAGATTTTCAACCTTCAAACAAAATTTATCTATTCTAATTATTTAAACCATTTTAAATCTATTTAAAGCATTTTAATTTATTTTAATCTATTTTAAATCTATTTAAAGTTTTTTAACCTATTTTAATCTATTTAATTTATTTTAAAACTACTTAATCTATTTTAAATCTATTTAATCTATTTTAAATATGTTTAATCTATTTTAATCTATTTTTTTAACTATATTAATCTGTTTTAATCCATTTCAAACTATCTTAAACTATTTTTTGACTAATTTAAACTATCTAAACTATTTTCTAAATTTCAGGTTTGTAAAGTGGAAGTTTATATTTAAATCCTTGATTTTTAAGTATAATACGACTAAATGATGTAATAACCTAAGTTGGGATTTAATAATATATTTTAAGTAAATACGATGATTTGAAGCGAGGGTTTAACCTAATTTGGAAGTATGATTTCGAAGTGAATATGGGTCTGAAGTGATGTGGTTTGAATTGAATATGATATTTTGATATCAATTGAGAATTGACTTTTGAAATGTAAAAGAACCATCCAGTGTGAAATAAGCGTTTGGTTGTTAAAGGGACCGAGATCGGATATTGTCATACTCTCTGCCAATACCGAAAACCACTTTAACAACTGTGTACGTGGTGGAGATTCCAAAAATGAAGTAGGATGGTTTGGTGAACGATTCTATACAAGGTATTTACGTGACCCTGACTCCCGTGAATCGGCTTAGGTGTGACTAAAACAGGTGCTATACCGGGCCAAGTGGGGTCATTCCTCCTATCGGGCACATTTCTTTGATGATATATTATGACTTTGTGATTGATTTGGTGGCCACTCCTTGATTGATTATAGGAGCATGTCCGAGGTGGACGGTAGTAGCTGCTATGCGTTACCACTAGTCCAAGAGTGCAATTGGTATATCTACCCTGCATTGCCTCGGGTGTTGTGCTCACATGCCCTATCGCGCCTTCTACGATTTTGGTTTGTACCATACCTATGGAGTCCCCTCTGATAGCCCTCTAGTTTATGAAGGAATTACTGTAGTGTATAGACTATGGGAATATATAAAATGTGTTAAGGGGGATATGGGTAACGCCTTAACGCTATTTTAATACTTTATTGTAGATACTATTATAATAGCATATTGTTCTACATAGTATATAGTTTAACGGATCCTTAGGAGTTGGTAATCCCGAACATCTCTTAAGTTATTGCACTCACGTTAGACAGAGATAAGAGATGTCAAACCCCATGAACATCTCCGACGCCATTACACTCATATCTATTTACTATTAATTAACTTACACGAGATCTTTTAGTTCTGGCTCGAGGGTTTTGTCTTTTCAATTAGCTCAGGTCAGTCTGAGCTTTTCAGTTTATCGAAGACTGCTTTTTGGAGGATGAAGACGAAGATTTTGTACTATTGTTACTTATTATATGTATTCCACTACATCAAGTTGTTCCGCTGCATTTATTTATTTATTCATGTTATATGTAACTCTGATTTTGTGTTGTAAAAGAAAAATAAAATGTATTTGTAAAACAGTTTCATGAACTGTTATTTGATTTTTATATTTTGTCATTCCGCTATGAGATTCTATGCTTATTTTATTTCTTTCTCTTCTTTTTCCTCTTTACCCCATAACAATCTGCCCCTTTGAATGGTTTGAGTCTGACGTGCGTGATTTATCGTCGATTTAAACCATCCAAAAGGGAAGTCATTACATGTGTGTGTATATATATAACTAAAAAGAAAAAATATCCTTATATGTGTGCATGACTGGATCGATTGTATACTTAAATAAAAATTATTTTACAATTTTATTTATATTAATATTTATAAATATGTATTTATTGCATATATGTATGTATGTTTTTAAAATATTCAATTATATATATAATTTTAAATTTATATAAAACTATTTTCAACATTATAAATAATATATATTATTTATTATATTTTAAATTATAAATATATTTATATATTTATTAATATAGTTTGTTAATGTAACGACCCATAAAATTCAGTAATTAAATTTCTTAATTTAAGAAGATTTTGGTAACTTAATGTTGAAGGAAAAAATTTAGTGAATTATTAATGGAAATAATAACTTGGATAAGATTGGTAAGTTAATTTTTAATAACTTGAATGTAACAGTATATATGTAAGTTAGTTGTTAATTATATTCTTATTGTAATAAAAGAACGTTACCAAGATGAAGTGATTAATTTGACTTAAAATCTTAATTAATGTGTGCATTAGTTTATAATAGGATATAAAAGGGTAAATTAATAATTTAAAACTTTGGCTTACTAATAAAATAATGTATAAGGAATGGAAATGGAATAAATTAGTGTATGAACTAATGGTAGCACTTGTTGTAAGCTAATAAGTAAATTAAAACGTAACAGTGCTAATTTAGATTAATAAATTAATAGGTTGAATGAAATGACAATTAATGAATTTATTAAAATTGTAAAGTTATAATATAATAGATGGTAATTGGTTGGGAAAATGAACATACAAGTATTATAAAGGTAAATTGGTGACAATTGGTTGTTACCAGTTAATTCACCAATTACAAATAAAGATAATTAAATGTATTTTAATGATAATTAATATAACAACAGAAAGTGTGAATGTAAATTAAAAAGGAAACGTAAAATTTATTTATAAGGTAGTAATTGGTGTAAAAGAAAGCATGAGACCAAGTAAATAAATTTATTGAGAATATCAATTGTAATTAATGAATCAAAGAAGTAGTAACGGTCGTAAGTTACTATTTAATTGTCCTATTAATTAGTTGTAACTGTTATATTTATGAATGAGATTTTATTATAAGTAAATAAAGGTAAGTATTGTATGAATATATGAATTAATGTATGATTTATGGTAATAGAGTGAATCCATATGATGTAAGTAATTTTAATAAATAGTTGAAATAATAAGCCTACGTGAAATTTCAAGGCTGTGGTAGCAATCATCATAAATTACCAAAATATATGCAGTCTACCAAATTAATTGTAAAACAATTACATTTAAATGAAAATAAATGTCTCTTTTATGAGGGTAAGAACTGTAATTGTAAAGTGCAAATGTACAGAAATGCATATTTTATTCATTAGATAATATAAAGGAATGAAACCTGTTTGGATGAATTAATTGAGGTTCTAATTATAATAAATGTATATATTTGACAACTTCAATATATTTGGGAAATAATAGTTAATACAAAGGGAAGTTGGAAATTTGAATATATTAATGGAATGAAATGTGATGCGGGTCTTAACTGCATTACAAAGTAATAATAGACTCAATTAAAGGGTTGGAATTGAATCTAATCAGTTTAATTGGAATATATTAAAATTAATTGGATTCAATTTATAATAAAGGGATTATTTTAAGTAAACGAAATAAATACTATAATTGGTGAATTAATTTACTTTAAATTGATATGGAAATTGGTTTTAAAGGATTATAAATTACTAAAGTAATACTAGATGATAAAAATTATGAATTAGAGAATTTGAATTTAAAAAGCGATTTAACTAAATTTATTTTTAATTATTTAATTAATGTAAAAATAGCCATTTTGGCCACTGACTCGGATTTTGACGAAACTAGTTTCATCGGATCCGTAAGGGTGAATTATTGTAGTATTTCAAGTTTCATATCGATCGGACTTGTCGTTTGATCGTATGGCTTGAAACGCCTTGAAATCGATTAATTGAAATCAATTTGAAAAAAAATTTGATTTTTAGCATAACTTCTTCATGCGATAGAATTTGGACTTGAAACCTTTTACATTGCTTTTAAAATATTTTAAAACATCTATTTTGATATACAGGTTGATCCAGTTTCGTTCCGGAGTCAGAACGGGCTTTTCGGGCCATTCATCGTTCAGCACGTTTATAAATTGGGTCCATCTATTTTATTTCAACCCTACCTATAAATACCCTGTTATAAACCCTAGCCTACCTTTATTTCTCATTTGTCTGCGCGTATAATTTCTTCACCTCCTCATTGGCAGACAAATACCTAATTCCAACTGCAATTCAAAATCAAAGCCAAATTTCAATCTCCTCAAACCATAGCAAATTATATATGGATTCGAAGCCCTGGACGAGCGCAACCTAAATCTACAATTCGTTTTCGAAATCGAATCAAAAATTTTCCAGAAATCCATAGTTTATTCTTGACCGTTCGTAGAGGTTTGATGATCTTTGGCTGATCGTCGATTTGAGTTTACCGTTGTGTGGAGGATACGAAGGGGAGTGCATGTGTGGTTGATTGTGTGAGTTGATGGTTGGATTTGCTTCGTTAATTCGATTAGGTTACGCAATTCATGGTGGCGCTGGGCGTTTCTGACCTAGTCGATCGTCTGGGGGAGTTTGGCGAACAGCAGGGGGTGGCCGCGATGGCCTGAGACGGCGGCGCATTGGGCTTACACGTGGCGGTGGCAGTAAGGGTCGCGATGCACTGTTTTGGCGTGCGTATTGGGTTCTGCGTTTCTGGAAATTTCAGTTGCGTGCGCTAGGGCTTTGGGAGAGAATGCAGTGGTGACGTGGCCAACGTGGTATAACCTGTTCTATTTATTTTAATTCAATTTTGTTTTTTCAACTCATTTAATCGATATAACTTTTACATACGAAGTCCGTTTCACGCACGGTTTTCTCCGCTAGGTTCGTATTGGAATTCCGGACACTTTGCGCTGGTTTGGACGAGTTTTGAGGTTGTTTGATTTTTGATTTTCGATTGAATTTAAATTCAAAAGGTGAATTTTAACCCACTTACAACTTCTAAAATTTCTTATGTTTGTTAAATTTATTTAATATGTGGTTAGAAATTTATTTATGACTGGTTGGCGTATTTTTAATCATCATCCCAGTTAAATTGAATACAATTGAACTAAATTGTTATTTAATTTATTTATTATATATAACTACCAGTTAAATTTTCGTTTAATTTATTTGAATATAACTGCTAGTTGATACCGGTTGTTTATTATACGTTATATATTGATGCTATTGATTGAATTAGATGATCATTGTGATAACTGGTCGATGATTGATATTGGATGAATGGATGTTGTACTTTATATCGTTTTAAACTGCAAATTGTTATGCACTTTATTTCATGTGGGATTGCGGTTTGAAATGTTATATAACCATATTTTTATTTTAAATTACGGGTTGAAATGATAAATATCCGTATCACTTGACCATATAGAAAATTATATACAGACATCGCGGACTATATATAAAAATATTTTGAAATGATTTCTATGGTTGGATAGAATTAGACGGGTTAAATAATAATTGATTCTTTTTGATATTATATAAAAATATTATATATATAGTTAAATTCATGTATTTAAGCTGTGTATAAATCTGTTTAATGACAATAAGTAAAAAAAATGGAGTTTGATTTACTAAAATAAATATGGTTAAGTATTTAAATCATATTTTAAAAATAGGTTATAATGATTTAAATAAATTAAGATTTGGAAGTTGAAACATGAAATGGATGTGAATTGAATTATTTAAGAATTTTACTCGAATAAAATTTGATTCAAAATTTAGATAAATTTGAGATTTTATGAATTTGAATTTATTCAAGAATTAAACCAACAGGGTTGATGTGAAATTTGTCAAATTGGAAATGTTAAAAGGTATAATTATTATGACTTGATTTTTGGGTCTAGGTGAATTAAATGATTATTTCAAGTATAAGAATGGAAGGCAATATCTTGTTATGTGTAATTTGAGTTTTATTTAAATAATAATGGGTTTATTTTATATAAAATATTTTAAAACTAAATAATAGGAAATTTAATTGTTGAACCGAAATTATCAAAATTTAGTTTTGAAATTTTGGAATATTTAAAGTCTTGAAATATATCGAAATTGGAATGTTTATAGAAATTGAAATGTTTAGAAATTATGAATTTCATAGCATTATGTTTTAAAGGTGTTAAAATTACAAATGTTTGGTTTTGAAGTATAAAATTTGGAAGTGCTATGATTTTTGAAAAATGGATATATTTGAAATAAAATGATATTATATTGATTTGAAATAAAAGGGATATCATATTGATTTGGTTTTAAATTGGAAATGATATCGTATTTATATGGTTTTGAAATAAATATTATACCCTGGTTTTGAAGTATAAATTATTTTGAAATGACCGCGGTGTTATAATAACGTTGGGTTATTAAAGAGACCGGGATCGGAAGTTGTCATACTCTCTGCCAACTCCGAAAACCACTTTAACAACCGTGTACGCGGTGGAGATTTCAGAATGAAGTAGGATGGTGGCGGCGTTTCTTTTGAGGTAAATACGTGGACCCGACTCCCGCGAGTTGGCATAAGGTGGCTAAAACAGGAGCGATCGACGGGCTAATGAAGTAGAACCTTTGATCGGACACATCCCTTTGATATTATACTTTGGCTTTTGGATTGATTCGGTGGCCGCTTTTGATTTCTTTGATTTGGGGGTCTGGCTCGAGGTGGACGGCAGCTGCGGCTATGCGTTACCATCGGCCCGGAAGCGTAATTGGTATATCTACCCTGGCATTGCCTAGTTTGCCATGTCACCTACCCTAGCGTGCCTGGTACGAGTTTCTATTTGTGTCGTACCTATGAAGTATCCTCTGGTAGCCTCGCGGTCAGGGGGTATTACGGTACTGTATAGACTATTGGCACTATTACGTGTTAAGGGGAATATTGGGTCACTCCTTAATGCTATTTAAAAGTAAGTTTATTTTACGAATAGACATTATTATAAAAGCGAAATATTACTACATAGTAAGTAGTTTAACGAATTCGTAGAAGATGTGAATCCCGAGCATCTCTTGAGTTACTGCACTCACGTTGGACACTGGATAGGAGATGTCAAACCCCGTAAACATCTCTGACGCCATTACACTCATACTGTTTACCATTGATTTAACTTACATATGATCTTTTAATTCTGACTCGAGTGTTTTGTCTTTTCAATTCGCTCGGGTCAGCCTGAGCATTTCAGGATTTGAAGCCTTTAACTCTGGAGGACGAAGACGAAGATTTATTATTATATATTATAGTATTCCACTACTTTCACATTGTTCCGCTGCATTATTATTGATTATTCTCGGGTATGTGTAACTCTGATATTGTATTGTATAAGTAAAGAAAATCAAATGTTTTTGTAAAACAGCTTCATGAACTATTTATTTGATTATTATATCTTATCGTTCCGCTGCAAGATTCTATTTTGTTTTTTTCTTTCTCTACTTTTTCTTATTTACCCCATAACAATCCACCCTTCTGAATGGTTTAAGTCTGACGTATGTGGTTTATCGTCGATTTAAAGCGTGCGAAAAGGTGGGGTGTTACAGTTAGTACTTTATATTTATATGTTTTATATAAAATTATATATAAATCATTTTTATTCATACACACACACTTATATATACATTTTGAAATATTTTATTATAAAAGCAAAAATATGTGTGTATGTACACACACACACACACACACACATATATATATATATATATATATATATATATATATATATATATATTTAGACAATATATTGACATATTGGATGAGCTGACGTTTTCATGCAATGTAAATTCCAACATCCATACATAACTATATTATACCTTACACGTATTGATATGTTACACATGCGCGCACGTACACACACACATGTGTGTGTGTGTGTGATACACGTATATGTGTCTACCATAACATAAATAAAATAAAACCATATCAATTAAAATTTGTATAAAAATAAAAGATTATATTTAAATAAAATTTAGAAATATTCTAAATAAATTAGACTTTATAGGTCCAATAAAGATCTAATAAGGAATATATTTTTTGAAATTCACCGATAAGTTCCGCAACGGGTTGACTGTAACGATCCCCATTTTTTATCAAATTTAAATTTATAGTTAAAATAAATTTTTGAATAAAATTGTAAATTAGTTTGAAATTTTCAAATTTAATAAGCTATTTGTTTATTTGGGTATTGATTTTAAAATTTAATTGGGGCTTTGAAATTTTATATTTAATCCATATAAATAAAAAATTTGGATTTTAAAAAAACTACATAATTTTATAGAAATCTGCTTTCTAATTTTAAGAGACATATGTAATATGTTTATAAATTTATATTTTGAATTAAATACAATGATTTTTAAAACAATTATTTAAAGCTAAATTCTGTAATATACATATGTGTGTTTATTTATTTAAAAGTATAATAACTTGAATTTAAATTTTTAAAACAAGAATGAATGAAGGCTTTAGATATGTATACATAGGAAAATGCATTAATTAGGATTTAAAATGGGATAAGTACATATATAATATATGTGTTAGCATATAATTTGATTTTTAAATCATATTTCTTTAAAGAATATAAATATGTATATCACTAAAAGTAAACTAATATACATATTTAAAATTTTATTAATACAAAGCTTTGATATGAATGTATATTTTGGAAGTGTAAAGTTTAATATGCATAAGAAAACATAAAAAACATGTTTTATAAAATTAAAATAAAATAAGGTTTAAAAACAAATTTATAAATTTATTTGTAAACAAGGTTTAATAAAAAGTTTGGAATATTTTTCTTTTATATTGAAATAAATTAGTTTTGTACATATTAAAACTAAAAATAGGAAATATATTACATAAACTTATGTAAATATAAAGATTAGGTAAGAAAGGGGTTTAAAATATAAATTAAAATGAAGAAGGTTTGAAACATAATTTTTTATAAAACTAAACATAGGGTTTAAAACATAAAAATATAAGCAAAGGACAAGTGTAGAGCATGCAATATTTTTTTTTACAAGTGTTGGCCTAATTGAACAAGTGACAAAGATGATTTTCTTTTTAAAATAATTACGTAAATATCAAAAGATGAAGACTGGGCTGTTCATTTATTCAGTTCAAACAGAAACCATCCTCTCATTTTCTACAAATAAAAGAAAATCAAAATCTGAAATAAAACAAAGCCATTCAAATCTGTTTTCAACTTTTCCAATCCGGTAGCCAAGATTCAAAACATCTCCAACTAGATTCAAAGAAGTAGATCAGATTCAACTCTGAGTTCAAAAGCAACAGATGATTTTCTGGAATCAAATCTATAAAAAAAAGACCTGAAGCCTAACAAATCTAAACAAAAGCAGGTTCAAAGCATTTGAACCTAATATTTTCAAATCCGAAAGCTTTGAGATTGGAACAAAGCAATTCATGGATCTAAATTCAAGTCCAAGTTCAATTTGAAGCTTAGATCAAAAATTCAAAAGCCTGAAAAAACTCAAAAACAAAGTTTAAAGCAGTGATTCAAAATTCCAAAATCAAAGGATTTGCTCTCTGTTCATCATCATAAACACTATGAGGAAACCTTTCAACTTTTGAATTATTTCTATGTTGATGCTTGTGAGATTTGAATTTTTTTGAATATGGTTTGAATTCATGTCTGAAGTTAATTTAAATTTATTTGCATGTGTACCAATCTTCGGGTATATGCATGATTTGGCTGTGCATTGTCTAAAGAACAGATATATTCATTTCTGTTCCAGTTTACAGGCTCCAAGCTTGTCAAAAACTTCAAGTCCTCCTTCTCTGTTCCATATTAGATTTTAGGATTCAAACAAAAGTTCTTTGTTTAAATATATTTTAAGTTTTAAAAATGAATTCAAGCAAAATGAATTAAAGTCTTTGATGAAAATTTAAATTTACAGGCAAAATTCAAATATGTGCTAAAATTCAAATATCATGAATTTTAATTTCAGGGATACCATCTGAAAAGTAATCAAAAATAATTATTTTTGAAAGTAAAACTAGAATTTTTAATGACTTATTGACGGGGAAATTTCAAGTTGATCAGTTTTGGAAGTTTTAACGTTTTCTGGCGAACTGGAGGGGGGTGGCGTTTCGCAACTGGTTCTGGGGATAGGTGGAGATATCGTGATCATCGAAAAAATGGAAGATGAATTTTTAGTGGGTCGTGGTGACTGATCTATGCAGTTTATGGTTTTAGGTCCAGTTTCAATCGACTTTGTTTTTGGCGAAATCTCTACGCCAACGGTGGATTATAAGCGAGCGGACCAGGGGGAGGAGGTTCGTTGATCATCTGAGCAACCGTAGTGGAGTCTCATGGATTCCAGTGTCGTCTCGCGGCGGGACAAAGCAAATTTTCGTGATCTGGTTCATTCCAGAATGGGTGAGCTCGAGCTCGATTTCAATATCAAGCACGAATCGACAACTAGGTGGTCGAGATCGATGAAGTAGGCCAGCATCGACTTGTTGGCAATGAAAAAGATGGACGAAGCGAGGCAGAATGATCGTGCACGTGTACAAGTTTTCATGTATCTGATGATGTTTGGTTGGTTTCAGGAAAGAGGAGAAGGAGACTCAGGGTTAGTCTCGGGGAAAGAAGGTACTAGCTCAGGTTCGACTTCGGGTATATGAACGTTTAAATTATCACTGATCTAAAAATTTAAACAAGTTAGAAAAATGGAGAAGAAGATGTGTTGCTCGGGAATTTTTTTAAGTTAGCTCGGAAAAATTTTGCTTGGGCTTGGGGTTTTGTGATATTAACCTATGTTTGAAACTTTAAGTAATCAAAAACATGTGCACATTTTAAAAAGAATAAATGCTTCAACATATTTTAGAATTGAAAATATATTGAAAAGGAAAACTGGTTTCAAAGATTTTGAAGCTCAACTGAATTTTTGAAAAAGTTTCAAAGTTTAAAATGCTTAAAGTTAAATATCTTTGAATTGTTTTGACAATTGGATTGTAAGTAATTAAAGGTAAAGATATTAATCTTAATTAATCAAAATCTTAAAGTAATTAATGATTAGTTATTAATGAAAGTAACTAAAAGAGTATTACTTAATTAAAGAAAGATTAATTTATGAGGTTTATTAAAGGATGATTACTTGTAGTATAATCACTTTATGAAATTAATTAAAGGTAAATTTATTAAGCGATTTAAATGGATGATGATAACTACTTAATGTAATTAATTAGTAGTTAATTCATTTATATGATAAATTAATTAAGGTAATTAATTTGGGAACAATTATTTAATTAATAAAAGTGATTGAGGGATGATTATTAAATAAAGATTAATTAATTAATTATTGTAATTAATTAAAGATAATTAATTACTAATATAATATTAATTTATAATTAAGGATTAATAAACTAATGTAATTAATTAATGAAAATTAATTAATGAAAACAATTAAAGGTAATTAATTTCCTCAAAGATAATTACTTAATTAAAAGTAATTAATTAATGATTAAAGATGGATTAATCAAGTGATTAACATTGATTTAAGATTAGGGATAGTCACTTATCGTAATTAATTAAGGACAATTAATTTAGTGGCAGTTAATTAATTAAGGGTTAATTAATTAATTAAAGATAATTAATTAAATGGTGAATTAAATAATTAAAGGTTAATTATTTTAATAATTAAAGTTTGATTAATTATAATTAAAGGTTAATTAAATTATTAATAAATGGTTAATTAATAAATGGTTAAAGAGTAATTAATCAAAATGATTTTTAATTTATTAATGTTAATTAACCACGATTAGTAATTCATAAGTAATTAATCTGATTTGAATTAATCAGACAATTAATTGATCTTACTTATGAATGTTTGGATTATATTGGATGATTGAATTGTTTGATACCCCTGATATGTTATGTTTTGATTTGAGCCGTGTTTAATATAATTTATCATCTCTGATATATATCTGTGATCTATGAATGAAAGATAAGCATTATAGTTTATACCACTTATCAAATATATTACTGTATTTGATTATGTACTGATTGATGATGTTGCGCTTCTATTGTGTAAAACCCTTGTACCACACTTGTACACACACAAATATGGATTGCACGTGGAAATTGGTTAAGTCACGAATTTTTGAAATGGTTTTAAAATTGAATTTTTTGAATCCAAATGGTTTTGGAAATGGATTGGGTTTAAAGTGAGAAGCTTTTGAAAAGGGATTTCGAAGATAAAAGTTATTTTTTAATAACTTGATTCAGTTTTGAAATTTGATTTAAATTTGAATTCAAAAATATTGAAAATTGAATTCTATGTTGAGAATTTATGATGTAAAAAAGGTTATACAAGTTTATATGGGTTTTAAACCATTTTAAAAGTGTTGTTTTAGGAATTTGAATTTAACTCAAAGATTTTAACTTGTATAAATGAAATCAGATTTTTATGAAATGAAAACTATTTGTTTCCAAATAATAAAAGCTTTTACATAAGAAATGAACTTCCAATTTGTGTTAAAAGGATTTCAAGTCCAAAATAAAAATGGTCTTCCAAGTTATGAATAAATCTTTGGAAACGGGTTTGAAAGCTATTAGTTAAATCTTTAATTTAAAGATTGGATGAGTTAATCCAAATTGAAATGGAAGTGTTTTGAAATATGTGAATGAATCTTTGTGAAACTGGGTGAACTTTGTGAAATGAATCTTTTTTTTAAAGATTTGAAATGGTAATTTGTTTAAACCATTTGAAGAAAGGTTTTGGGTTTTTCAAAGTTGTGACTTAACTGAAATCCAACATCCATATGTTTTAAATATTGCGCTCATTATTCGATTTAGCCAGGAGAGGACCTTGTGTCATATAACCCATTCCAAATAATGATACGACGTTATGGATTGCATTTGAAGACCGTTGTTGAAGACCGGGTATTTGCGAGAACGATATGATAACCTATCGATTGTCTCTGCATCGTAGCTACGGTATAGAGATTCCCTAAGTGATGGGAGTCCGATCGGGATAGTGAATACCCGGATTGCAAGGGCTTCTTCCTTTTTTGGACGAAGTGCCTTCGGTTCTGTTCATACCTGGAGCAGACTTGTATGGTTGTATGTATGACATTGCACTTTGAGATATAAAACTGATCTCTATCAAGTACATTTCTGTTTGGTGGCGGAGAATTTATTCTCTTAGCTTAACACCCTTCTCTGAGACGTACGAGCTCAGAGGTTATGTAGTTGATAGTTATCAGTGATATACTCCCAATTTGGTAGTGTGGCATGCTGAGTGCTGCTGTGTATCATTTGTGGATCAAAGCATGGCTTTTGTATAAAGCGTAGCTTTGTGGACGAGACTGCATCAGGACCTCACACCCCGGAAATGGTCGAAACAGGAAAGGTGCGGTAAGGTTATGAGGGTCGCTCCCTTTAGGGTGTGTCATTTCCCTTTTGGAAAAGGGTGGTATCATAGTATGGAGCCCGGATACTTAACCCATGTGGTCACTGTAAACCTATTACTTTGTGATTGCTTTGTGGTTGAGAGGCGCCTCGGATAAAGGTCCCAAAGGACCGGGAGATGACATGCTCGAGTAGTAGTTACCTAGTTACAGAGTTAACCCAGCCTTGTGTTGGCAGAGAGCCGGGTAGGTTCTCGGGACGTCCCTCCAGAGGCGTACCCATATGACAGTAGGAAGTTCCTTAGCCCGACTATTTGTTGGAAATCCAAGCAAAACAATACGAGCCCTGTATGGTTTTAGTTGTATAACCTGCCATGGAATGTGGCGGTAACCTGCTATTGAACATGATAGCTATAGTAGGAATACAATAATGGTTGTATGCTGGCTAGGATTAATATTATACTTTCGAAAGGTTTTCTGCACTATGCACTAGTAATAATATCAAAGAAATTTTCTCCTATCAAGCATATTTGACTATCATAAGGAGAAGTCTCCTCCAATTCTGCGTTTGCATTGTGTGTGTGGCGGGAGGCCTTACGGTAGTTTCATTTTTCAAAAAGCATTGCGGATTTATTTCAAATTCTTTTGTTGTTGTTTTAAAGATAAACTATTTTTGTTTTCTCATACCAGTCCCATGACTGACCTAAAGTTTTTTGTTCCCTTCCTAAACTCTGGGTGCCCACAATTTTTCCACACGGGCAGTTTAGAGTTTGGTTTTTCAGATAATCAATAATAGGTGTAGATTCGATAGCTTTCGAAGTCTTTGGTTTGGTAGCTTTCAATCTTTGGAGTCTTCTTCAGTCTTTGGACTGCACTTGCTCATCTTTGTGAAACATCGTTATTGGGAGTTCGAGCTATTTCTGGATAGGTGCCTTGGAGATGGAGATTACCGATACTAGAGTTCTCTCTTGAAGACCATCTTGGAAATATTGTTCTGCTACTGGTGTTATATTTTCTTTCCGCTGCTATTGTCTTGTATCATATCTCTGATGTATATTGATATTCATTGTATCATTCAGTTGTATCTGAATATTGTATCAAATGTTGTATATCAAATGTATTATTCATTTCTTTAACTGTGTTGTAATTAATGTGTTATAAGCTTCGGCGAACCAGATTCGACGTTTGAATCTACGGCATTTGAATACGAGTGTCGTATTCAGTGCCGTTTTTCGAAGGTCGAGTCAGGGTCGTTATATTGACCCAGTTCCAACATTAATGTCATGCATCGAATGAGATACCACCTTGTAGATGGCATATATCTGAAGTGAAGATGTAACGATCCTAAATTTTGAACAATTAAATTTATAAATATTTAATTTATTTTAAATATTTAAATGATAATTTGACTTAAATTTCAAATTATTAGAATGAATTGGTGATTAAAATTTAGAATTTAATCTATTTAAAAAGTTGAATACAAATTTGAATTTTTACTTTGAAGTTGAAATTTAATATTGAACTTATATTTTAAATTTGAAATTAATGATTTAGAAAAAATAATTGGATTTGAAATAAGGAAGAAAATATAATATAAAAATAAATAAAAAAATAATAAAAAGAAAATAAAAAAAAAAAGTATACATTACCTTACTTACCATACCTTCAACATACCGTGTTCCATACCCGTGTTCCACGCCATAACCCACGGAAAAAAAAATCACGTTCTCTTCTGTTTTATAACCCTATCCCTCTCCACTATCTCATACATACGAAAGAAAAAAAAAAAAAAAAGGAAAAATGGCGGCCGTATAATTTTCTTCGCCGACCTTCAGTGATTTAGGGTTTTTCAAAATCAAAAGCGACGGCTTCAACTCGATCGCGTGCTCTTCGATCTGAGAAATTAGGGCTTCGGCTCCATTTCATTTCAGTGAAAGGTGAGTCTTTTGGCTCACGATTATCTTAATGCAAGTATTTAGATTTGGTTGCATTGAATTTTGGGTGGCATGCTACTGTTTTGGGGGGGGTTGTTGGTTATCAAATTACTCGGTTAATTTGCATGCTTTGTTTTGATGATTTGTGGGTTTCAGTTGCTCGGTTAAATTTGAATTTTAGACTAATAAGAACAGATAACTCACTGCATGTTGGATTGTTGGTTGCTATTCGTTATCACTTGCTCTGATGTTGTGTTTTTGAACTGTTAAGATCAGATTCTACTCAATTTTTGATTTTAAACTAATAAGAATAAATGCTATTTGATATTTGTTTTAAACTGGTAAGAACAGACACTATTTAAATTTTAATTTAAACTGATAAAAACAAATGCTATGAATAACCTGATGAGAACAGGTGCTTCCAAATGTTTGATTTCAGATTGTTGTTTTGAAAATTTGTTTTTCTTAAAAATTGATAAGAACAGATGCTATGTTTATCTTGTTATTAAATTGGTAAGTACAGATGCTACTAAAATATTTTGTTTAACTAAGTAGTTGAAGTGCAAAATTGTTCTTGTAATAAAGATATGTCTTGAGTATTGCATGCCTCATGTTGCTTCAGTCTTCAATTCCATTTGTGTTTGCCTATAAATTTTCATGTGCATGTTTGTTTGGGCATCTCTGTAACCATAAACAAACATGCAAACATCTCTGTAAGCATACTTGATGTTGTCTGCACATTCACCTATGCTTGCACTTCTGTTATGCTTGCTGTTGAAAGATTGATCTTGCATGTTCACTTAAGTTTGAAAATGCTGTCTCATGCTTAAACAGTGCAGTCCCTTTGTTTTAAAACCAGTAAACAAACTTTCATTCCTGATTCATTCCTATAATTATGCTAGTGAGTAAACATCAACTTAAAAATCTTGAGAAATAACGATCTGTTGCTTATATAGATTTCTGAAATGCTTATGTTTGCATGAATATATATATATATGTATTAGCTATGTATATGAATGTGTTGCATATGTATATGAATCTGTTTGAAAGCATGCATGACTGTTGTTCTTGGATATCTCTGTTCTCAGTTCAGGTTTAAGTTTTTTTTTATCTAAATTCAAAATCTTCTCTTTGATCTTTGTTAGACCTTAGTTCCAAAACAAATTTAGTTTGTTTAAACTTGAACGTGAATTTAAAAATAGTGTAAACATGTTTTATGTATATATATAGTAACTGGAAATTAAAATTTGCAGTAAAATTTATATATATGTTAAAATCAATCATTACAATTCTCTTATCCAAATACATAACCTGAATTGGTCTGGGTAAACATGATTTTTAAAATGAAAATTATGATTTTTAGATTTGAATTGGATATGAATTGGAAAATTTTCTGGAATTTGGGTGTTTGCCAAAATCTGTTGATCTATGTATTTGGGGTGTTTCGGGATTGTGCTGTTGCTCCCTGTTGTCTGCACTTGCTTACTTTGTGAATTATCTTCGACATGATTTGTTTCATGTCTGTTGCTAGTTGCTGTGGCATTTTGCCATTTGGTCTGCATATTGACTGATGCCTGTCCCTTATTCACTGCACTGTGCTGCTGTGTTGACTCCATTGAGTATTCTTGTACTTGTGCAACCTGATGCTTGCACACTTGCTATTGTTGTCTGATGCGTGCACGTGTGTTGGCGAGGCAGTGCACATGGGTATGAATACACGTGTGTACTGCAGCCACACACGTTTGAAAAAAAAAAAAAAATTGAAATTGTTAACATGAAAAATCCCTAATAGATTTTAAATTGATTTATCTGTTTCACCATATCTGTAACCATATTATTCAGTTCATTTCAAATTTATTTACTTGAATAAAGATTAATCCTGACTCGAGTGTCTTTGTGTTTTGCAATTAACGCTCGGGTCAGACCGAGTATTTTTACAGCTTGAAGATTTTCAGGCCGCGAAGTTAGAGAGAGGGGGATTAAAGCTCTACTAAAGTTTTCAGTAAAAATTTTCTTTGTACTCTAAAAAGATATATATTCCGCTGTATAAAAAAATTTAATGCATTGTACAAACTCTGATATATGTATGTAAGAAAAATTCAATTATGAATAATATTATGATTATTCTGTGATTCTGTGGCTGATTCTGTTTAAACTTTATAAACTGACTAACAATTCGTCATTTTGAACGTTTCTAGTTGGTTTAATTACCGACTAGAGGCGGTCAAGGCGGCGGGTCGTTACAAAAGTGGTATCAGAGCTTTGGTTTACTCAAAGCTCAGTTTATGATGTTTAATATGAATAGTTACTAGAACCACTATAAAGAAAGTGCTTTTCAAATTTAAAAGAAGTATGAAATTGTTTTCTTTAAAAACAAAAAGTATTTTGGAAAGTTAAAATTATTTTGAAAATTCCCCTCTCTAAATGTGAGTTTGCGATAGTTTATATTCGGTGAGGTCTCGTTAGATTTGAGTTTCGATCGTTCAGAAACTCATTATCGAATTATTGAGATTATGAAAAATGAAATATGAGTTAAGTGAACTAATAAATTAGTGAATTGGTTTAAATTGGTTTAAATCGAATAACTTGAATATTTCGAGTAATAATTGTGAAATAAATTGATATGTTAATTTGGTTATAATCAAGTGGATTATTGAACTATAACTTGGAAATTTGATTCTGAATTCTTTTGAGGAATTGTTTTCAAATATGAAGAACGAATTGGTAAATGAATGGATTATAAGTATTTAACTTATAATATGAACTTTTGAGTATATAACTGAGTTAATGAATTGAATTGAATAGAATCAATAAGAAGATTTATAAATCGAAATTTTATAAATAGAAATGGAATGTGTAAAGATTGTTTATAAATTCGAAACCAATTGAATTTGATGAGTAAATTGTTATAGCTTATTAAAGGAGATATATCCACGATTTTGGACAGTGGGTAATCCTTTAAAAATAAAAATAAGTTGTAGAAATGATGAAATTGGTTGACAAAGCATATTCACGATTTTTGACAGTGAATATATTATTGAATAAAACAGATATGTTTTAGGGAGAATGATTGAATAATCCAACCTCTGCTAATAAAAGAATTTCGAATATTGATAGGAAACTTCGAAAACACCTTGTTAATTATAATGGCGAAAACTGAAGCACAAAAAGCAGTACGCCGTGAACGAAGAGCAATCGCTCGTAGAGAAGCAGAAGCGACACGTGCGGAAATTGAAAGGAGATTCACTGAAAGGCAAGCACCTGGTCCATATGATGAGGTTATTTGCTATCGATGTCATAAAAAGGGACATTATGCCCGTCAGTGTCGAGAGAGAAGAAAGAAAAGGAATGTGGATGACCGGTTCGCTCGTCAGGAGATTGTGTGTTTTAAGTGTCAAGAGAGAGGGCATTTTCTTAGTCATTGTCCTAAAGTGAAAAGGAAAAAGTGCGTACTCAATTTACCTGTCGATAGATTGACAATCTGCTACCATTGTCGTCAGACTGGACATATAGCCAGAAACTGCACCGAAAGACAACGGGGAGAGCAAGCTATAGCCCGACCAGCTAGAGCGAAAAGTGTTATGGTGATAGATAAAGATGGAAACATCTCATATTATTGCAATAACTGTAAGGAATGGGGACATGTGGATTTTCATTGTGTTAATCCTCCTTTAACACAATATGAAGTAGTGTCATCCGAAGATGAAAGTTTGGCAAAGATGCCTACTATCGGACAAGAAGTCGTTAGTCCTTAATTATTCTGAATCTTAAACCAATCGATATATTTTGTAATACTATCTTTTGTAATCCACAATCTTCTATGTACGTCTTTTAAAAGTATTAAGCTATGTAAAATTTCGTATGGAGGAAATATTTTAATCGAATAGTATTTTGGGAAGTGATATTATGAAATGAAATTTAATTGTTGATTTAACTGTATGAATTAAACTAATTTCGATGTGAAGTTTATATTTTAAGTTTAAAACTATTGTCTAAAATAGTAAATGTGGAGATATGAATTTAATGGAGCTAAATTGATGAACAATTTACTAAAGAACTAGTTGACTATTTTTGAAATAGAAAGCAAATGCAAAGTTCAAATAGAATTTAAATTTCAAATTTGAAGTTGTCAACATGATAATTTATAATAGGTTTAATAAATTCAGTGATGAATTTGAATTTGAATGGGCAGAGAGTTAAATTAAGTGAAAAACTTAATGTTGAAAAGTTTGAAATCGGTTTAAAACCAATATTGTGAAAAGTATGAGGAATTCAAACTATGAATTAAGAGAAGTTGAAAAAGTTAATAGTTTTAAAAGAGTTTTAAAATGAATTAACTATCGAATACATAGATTTCAACACTCATTGTTGAAATAGACGTTTTCGAGAAATTAAGGAAATGGTGGACTATAACACTTTGTTATAGCAAATGGTTTCCGGAAGGAAATGTTGTTTATAGTATTGGGATTTATATATCTATTTTAAATCCGAATCCCTATACTAGTGATTTTGAGTTGTTGTAACGATGTTTTACGTAACATTCGTTTTAACTCAAATAAATGTGATTAAAAGAATGATTTCCTTAAAGAATGGAATATATACTTAATTTTGATTCAAGTATATTGAATATTTTCAAAGTGTTGAAAATGAAAGAATTTGTGAATTACTTATTTTTGAATAAGTATGGAAATATTTTCCAATGTGAAATGAAAGGATTGAAATTTTATCTTTTAAAGATAAATTGAGAAATGAATATTTGAAATTAGTTTCAAATGGTTAAGTGTGAAAATTATATATCTTGTTAAAGATATTATTTTGGGAAATTTGAACAATTAGTTCAACTTGGAAATTTTTCAAAGAGTGAATTTTGAGTTAAATTGAGTTTAACTTCGACCCCAAAAACAATATAAGTTCAGCTTTGAATTTTGGATAGTCGATTGGGATTGTATGTCTAATGTTGTGAATTGATGACATATCATTTGATCTCTATTAAATATATATCTGTGGTGGCGGAGAATTTATTCTTTTAGCTTAACACCCTTCTCTGAGACGTACGAGCTTAGAGGTTATATATCGATAGACATCAATTATATGTTGAGAATTGACGATGTAGCGTGAAATCCAAATCGAATGTGAAATCGATAATGAATTGGATTGTGAATGTGAATTAGGTTAGAGATAACCTTAAATTTTCAAATCGATTGAGAGGAAAATTTTAAACGTGATAGAAAATTTTGAATCCTCTATTTGTTGTGAATGTGAAATGAGTTTTCGTAACTTATATATGTGAATATAATCGAAAACTATCAGTTTAGAAAAATCATTATTATGAAAATCCGGTGTAGGGTTACATAGATATGATAAGTACGAAATGTGAATGAAGTACTATATGTATATGACATATGTTTTCTAAAAACTGAGGATATGGAAATGTACCTTCCAATTTATTATGTGTGAAGGTGATTGGAACTCGGTGGAGTGTCCATTGTAAATCGTAGCTACGTAGAATTCCCTTAGTGGAATGTCCAATGGGACTGATTTGATATCCCATTGTGTTGGGATTATCCCATTGTGTTGGGATTATGTGATTGATGCTGGCGTAATTCGAGGGGTGTGATACCTAAAGTTACAAGCGATTCCATTGAGATAGTGGCGCAACCGCCGAGTAAACTGCGATCTGGAAACCGAAGCGTAATTCGAGGGGCGTGATGCCTAAGGCTACGAGCGATTCTACTGAGATAGTAGCGTAACCGCCGTGTGGACCGCGATCTAAGGCGACAACCATGGCGAAATTCAGGAGTGATGAGAAATCTAAGTTACAAGCGATTCTACTGAGATAGTAGCGGAACCGCCGGGTGACTGTGATCCATGGGGGAACGGACTTTCCATATCCATTTTTAAAAGAATTTTTAAAAGAATTTTTAAAAGTATTTTCACTGGGAGTTGAAGCAAGTATGTTTAGTACTTGGAGATTTTTAGTCTTGCGCCTGGCCAGCGTATGCCTAAAGTCTGTGAGAACGACGATAGACTTGTTAAACTTTGAGTTATCAAGTATTTTCAAAACTTTAAATAGAAAATCAATAATCTGAAATTAGAATTACATAATTCTAACTTAATGAATTAAGGAAGAAGATCTTTTTGAATATCTTGAAAGTCCACAGTTTTTGGATAAGATATATTATGCAAATATTTAGCATGAAAGATTTCAAGTTTAAAAATCTGAGTTTTGTAAATCGGAAAATTTGATAAAAGACTTTTGTGTCTTGATTATTGAAATCGATAAACAAAACTAGTAAAATGAAATGAATGGAATGAATCCTATATTTATTTATGAGTTTGAAACTGAGTGAAATTATGTAGGATATAAATATCGGTGAGATTTTAGCAATCGTTTTTCCTAACTTATAATTTCGGGACGAAATTCTTTTAAGTAGGGGAGACTGTAACGATCCTAAATTTTGAACAATTAAATTTATAAATATTTAATTTATTTTAAATATTTAAATGATAATTTGACTTAAATTTCAAATTATTAGAATGAATTGGTGATTAAAATTTAGAATTTAATCTATTTAAAAAGTTGAATACAAATTTGAATTTTTACTTTGAAGTTGAAATTTAATATTGAACTTATATTTTAAATTTGAAATTAATGATTTAGAAAAAATAATTGGATTTGAAATAAGGAAGAAAATATAATATAAAAATAAATAAAAAAATAATAAAAAGAAAATAAAAAAAAAAAGTATACATTACCTTACTTACCATACCTTCAACATACCGTGTTCCATACCCGTGTTCCACGCCATAACCCACGGGAAAAAAAAAATCACGTTCTCTTCTGTTTTATAACCCTATCCCTCTCCACTATCTCATACATACGAAAGAAAAAAAAAAAAAAAAAAGGAAAAATGGCGGCCGTATAATTTTCTTCGCCGACCTTCAGTGATTTAGGGTTTTTCAAAATCAAAAGCGACGGCTTCAACTCGATCGCGTGCTCTTCGATCTGAGAAATTAGGGCTTCGGCTCCATTTCATTTCAGTGAAAGGTGAGTCTTTTGGCTCACGATTATCTTAATGCAAGTATTTAGATTTGGTTGCATTGAATTTTGGGTGGCATGCTACTGTTTTGGGGGGGTTGTTGGTTATCAAATTACTCGGTTAATTTGCATGCTTTGTTTTGATGATTTGTGGGTTTCAGTTGCTCGGTTAAATTTGAATTTTAGACTAATAAGAACAGATAACTCACTGCATGTTGGATTGTTGGTTGCTATTCGTTATCACTTGCTCTGATGTTGTGTTTTTGAACTGTTAAGATCAGATTCTACTCAATTTTTGATTTTAAACTAATAAGAATAAATGCTATTTGATATTTGTTTTAAACTGGTAAGAACAGACACTATTTAAATTTTAATTTAAACTGATAAAAACAAATGCTATGAATAACCTGATGAGAACAGGTGCTTCCAAATGTTTGATTTCAGATTGTTGTTTTGAAAATTTGTTTTTCTTAAAAATTGATAAGAACAGATGCTATGTTTATCTTGTTATTAAATTGGTAAGTACAGATGCTACTAAAATATTTTGTTTAACTAAGTAGTTGAAGTGCAAAATTGTTCTTGTAATAAAGATATGTCTTGAGTATTGCATGCCTCATGTTGCTTCAGTCTTCAATTCCATTTGTGTTTGCCTATAAATTTTCATGTGCATGTTTGTTTGGGCATCTCTGTAACCATAAACAAACATGCAAACATCTCTGTAAGCATACTTGATGTTGTCTGCACATTCACCTATGCTTGCACTTCTGTTATGCTTGCTGTTGAAAGATTGATCTTGCATGTTCACTTAAGTTTGAAAATGCTGTCTCATGCTTAAACAGTGCAGTCCCTTTGTTTTAAAACCAGTAAACAAACTTTCATTCCTGATTCATTCCTATAATTATGCTAGTGAGTAAACATCAACTTAAAAATCTTGAGAAATAACGATCTGTTGCTTATATAGATTTCTGAAATGCTTATGTTTGCATGAATATATATATATATATGTATTAGCTATGTATATGAATGTGTTGCATATGTATATGAATCTGTTTGAAAGCATGCATGACTGTTGTTCTTGGATATCTCTGTTCTCAGTTCAGGTTTAAGTTTTTTTTTATCTAAATTCAAAATCTTCTCTTTGATCTTTGTTAGACCTTAGTTCCAAAACAAATTTAGTTTGTTTAAACTTGAACGTGAATTTAAAAATAGTGTAAACATGTTTTATGTATATATATAGTAACTGGAAATTAAAATTTGCAGTAAAATTTATATATATGTTAAAATCAATCATTACAATTCTCTTATCCAAATACATAACCTGAATTGGTCTGGGTAAACATGATTTTTAAAATGAAAATTATGATTTTTAGATTTGAATTGGATATGAATTGGAAAATTTTCTGGAATTTGGGTGTTTGCCAAAATCTGTTGATCTATGTATTTGGGGTGTTTCGGGATTGTGCTGTTGCTCCCTGTTGTCTGCACTTGCTTACTTTGTGAATTATCTTCGACATGATTTGTTTCATGTCTGTTGCTAGTTGCTGTGGCATTTTGCCATTTGGTCTGCATATTGACTGATGCCTGTCCCTTATTCACTGCACTGTGCTGCTGTGTTGACTCCATTGAGTATTCTTGTACTTGTGCAACCTGATGCTTGCACACTTGCTATTGTTGTCTGATGCGTGCACGTGTGTTGGCGAGGCAGTGCACATGGGTATGAATACACGTGTGTACTGCAGCCACACACGTTTGAAAAAAAAAAAAAAATTGAAATTGTTAACATGAAAAATCCCTAATAGATTTTAAATTGATTTATCTGTTTCACCATATCTGTAACCATATTATTCAGTTCATTTCAAATTTATTTACTTGAATAAAGATTAATCCTGACTCGAGTGTCTTTGTGTTTTGCAATTAACGCTCGGGTCAGACCGAGTATTTTTACAGCTTGAAGA
The DNA here is from genome assembly GCA_030765085.1 of Allium cepa. NCBI lineage: Eukaryota > Viridiplantae > Streptophyta > Magnoliopsida > Asparagales > Amaryllidaceae > Allium > Allium cepa. Next base: position 990,013,656 of record CM060945.1, on the reverse strand, counting down.
TTTTCAGGCCGCGAAGTTAGAGAGAGGGGGATTAAAGCTCTACTAAAGTTTTCAGTAAAATTTTTCTTTGTACTCTAAAAAGATATATATTCCGCTGTATAAAAAAATTTAATGCATTGTACAAACTCTGATATATGTATGTAAGAAAAATTCAATTATGAATAATATTATGATTATTCTGTGATTCTGTGGCTGATTCTGTTTAAACTTTATAAACTGACTAACAATTCGTCATTTTGAACGTTTCTAGTTGGTTTAATTACCGACTAGAGGCGGTCAAGGCGGCGGGTCGTTACAGAAGAACATTAATGTAAGGTTATAGGGTCCCAAGTAATGATAAAAGGAAGTAATTCACGGAAAAATTGGCATACTACAAAAAGGAAATCAAATGTACATTCGGCGTTTTGCAAGGTTTCGGATTTTATGAAACCTACCTAATTTTATGACGCAGCTATTTTTTCTAAGATTGTGTATATATGTGTCATAATTCATAACATGATTGTGGAGTCTGAAAGAGGTGGTTACAAGAACAAAAAGAAAAATTATCCAGACATGTTTAAGGGTTTAAATATTAGGCCTCGGAGGATGGAGGAATATGATAAAACAATGAAGCATATCAAAGATCAAGTAGCACATTTTGAATTGCGTTACCAATTGGTTGATCGTTTATGGCAACACAGAAAAAGGAATGTTAGGAATACTTCGTCATACATGTCTAAGTAGTTTGTGAGTTTGTTTGCTAACTGTTTATTGAAGTTGTTTATTGAAGTCATTGTGATGTAGTTCGCTTAAGTTGTTTTGTTAAGCTGTTTACTAAGTTGTTTTGTTAAATTTTCTTAAGCTGGTTTGTTTACTAAGTTGTGTGGAATTTTTGTTGAAATCTTTATAAAGTTCTTTATGAACTTGTTTCCTAGGTTGCTGTACAAAAATTATTTATCAAATAATGCTTTACTAAATATCATTTTTTTAGTTGTATAGCTTTACAATTAACAGTGTAAGAGTTGTATATTTATTTCTTACTAATGGAACAAAGTTTATCAAATAATGATACTTAATCTGAAATAAAAATCATAAAATAAAATTATAGGTTCATTCTAAACACATTGACCATACAAATACATAACTAATAAAACAAACATTAAACAACTACAAATTAATATCCACCCTAGAAGTGTCATATCCACTTTCTCTCTCTCTCCCTCTCTTATCAGGTTCGAGTTATTCGACGACTACTTCTGTTGCAGAGGAGAAAGTTTCCTAAATTCACAAGTTATAAGTTTAATCCAGTTTTTCTCTCTGATCAAAGCTTCCTCTCATGCTTGGGACTAATGCTGAAACTCACGATCTTGCGTAATAATTTGCCGAAACTCTATATTTACTTGCATCATTTGTGATGTAAACTCTTCTTTACTCTCTCTTATTTCGCTAATAAATTTGTAACACCCTGAATTTTTAATAACATTATTCAGGAGATTTAATTCGATAAATTAAATAGAGTAATGTAAATGTTAAGTGGTGAGGGGATTGAGATATGAAAATAAATTAAGGGTATGCTTAATTAATAAATTAAATGGGCTTAACAGTGGTTTCTAGGTTAATCATTTTACATAAAGGCATATTGGGAATTAGCCGCACTTGTCACCAAAACCCTTATATATTTCCGTTCTTTATACCATTCATGTTCTTTTTCTCATTTTCACAAAAGCGTGCAACGCAAACATGAAAAGGAGTCGGCCATTCTAGGAAGAAAAGAGAAGGGAAATCAAAGTAAAGCTAAGGAATTAATAAAGGGAATCAATCTTAATCATAATTCAATCGTCTTATCTAAATCAAGGTGAATAATTATTCCATCTCTATTTTGTTTTATGATTATATGTTTTCAAATTTAAGATTAAATTCTTTTATATGATGTTTTGGATAATGACATGTTAGAATTATAATCTATTTGATTTAAACAAGATTTTTTAAATAGAGATTTATACGGTTTTAGGGCAAAGCCAATTGAAATTGATGTTTGAATGCCATGGAAAATTTTATGTTATGTAAAAAAATGATTTTGGGGTTGGATTTTAATTTTGATAATTTTTCATGCTATGGAAAGATTATTATGAATTTTCAAAGGAAAATGTGGTTAACTGAGTTTGGAAATTTATTTTAGAATTCATACTGAGAATTTGGATTTAAAATTTTAATATGTTAGATAACATGATTAAAGTGAATTTTTGTGATTTTTAGGGATTTTTTCTAATCTATTTACTAGGGAAATTAAATTGTTTTAGAAGAAAGGACTTAATTGCATCAATATTTTTGTTTAATGGAAGGTCTTATTTGCTATATTAATCTTGGTTTAGATATGAAATTAAGCAGCAGTTATTTCGATAAAGAATTTGAAAAGTTGAGGCAAACAATCACATATTTACACATGAAAAGGTAGTTAGAAATTTTTTTCTTAAATTGGCATTAATCAATATTTACTCAAAAAGCAGGTTCCGCCTCTAATAGAAGTACCTTTTGACTCAGAGCTTCTACCTTCAATCAATTCGAAACCCCACTAAGCCGAAATCAATACACAAGGTATCACTTAGATGGTGCGTAGTGGGTTGGAGGGAAAGGCGGAAGGCATAATGTCTAAAGCATTGCTTCCGATGGGATCGATACCTTTGTTATGTTTTCCAAAGATAAGTGCCTACCTTTATTTTGCTAAAACTTTCAACGTAGTCGAGACATGTTTTCAAAAGGATTTTTCTAATAGCTTTCAAAGGGTTTGCCAATTTATGTTTTAAAGATAAGAGATTTCAAATGAGTTCGTTTATTTATAAAATGATGCTTTCGAAAGTAGTGATTCCGACTAAGTCGAAACCCAACCGTTGTTCTCTTTCCTTTCAAGTGGATTGAATCATCAATGCTTTCAAATGGTTGTCTTTGTTTTAAAATTGTACTAAGCCACTTCCTAAATGCTTTCGAAAGGGTCCAAGGGTTTCGAAGGCAATGGCTTCGAAAGCGGGTTTCGATGCTAACCATCAGTGTTTTGCTTAAATGATATGAAGCTTTCGAAAGGGATATTGCTGACGCCATCAAGTTTTCCCCAATACTTTTATATGATAAAGAATGGTTTATAAAGAGATACTTTCGTTCATGTTCACATTGACCCAACTAATATTTTAATATAAACTAAATGGTTTCGAAAGAGGGATTTTCAATGGTTTCGAAAGAGGGATTTCCAAAGGTTTCGAAAGGGATACTTTCAATGGTTTCGAAACTATGCTTCTAAAAATTAATAAGTAATACTTTATTCCATTCCAAAGGTTTCAAAAGAAAGGTTTTAAAGTATTTCGGAAGGCAGAGGCCTAATGTTTTGAAAAGAGATTTATATGCTTTCGAAGGAGGCTATCCAGTAAGGTCGAAAGTAAGGTTTTGTAGGTTTCCAAAGCCTTAATTTTCAAAGTAAATAACCTAATCTCATTTTTAAAGGAAAACCATGGCATATAAATAAATAAAGTGTTTTGAAAAGGAGTTTTGAAGAAGTTTCTTTGATTAATAGGTCAAAGGAATTATCCAAGTTATTATGTTTGCTTCTTCATACATGTATGTGTGTATGTGTGTATTCACATTGTAATGAACCCATAACTGTATTTTGGGGAAGGATAGAATAACCAGTTAGGTTGAACCAGCAGTGAATACAAATTAAGTTAACTCCAGAATGAGTAGAATTGCATGCAGGAGGTTGGAGAGACCAGAATATAGGATGCTAAAATATTAAAGGAAAAGATATTGGCATGGGCCAATAGGTTTGCAGTAATCCCATGAAAAATGTGTATAGGAAAAGATATTGGCAGGGTCCAATAGGTTCATATTCAGCCTATGAAAACTATATAAAAATGAAGATGTCAAAAAGATAGGTTCATAGTTAGCCCATGAAAACTATGATTTGATATTGGTAGGGGCCAATAGGTTTGTAGTTAGCCTATGAAAACTTTATTCGGATTAAGATAATGACAGAAATCAATAGGTTCCTAGTCGACCCATGAAAACTAAGATAAGTGGAAAGATATTGGAGTTACCAATAGGTCCAGAGAGAACCCATGAAATAGTAAAGATATTAGTAGGGAACAATAGGTACTTAGTGATCCCGTGAAAACTATGTAACTGGACAGGGGGTCCTTAAACATTTAACCAGCTATTAGTTAGCCCATGAAAACTATTAGGTTAATAGTAATCCTAGAAACTATAACTGAGACAGATAGTCAAAACGAATGGGGATGGTAATCCAGAATTTATTCACTTGTTTTGCATATCATCCTATCATACCATGTTGTTTTGAATTGTTTTAACCATTGTGGATGCAGGAGCACAGTATATGGTTTTATAAAGGTTATAAGATACTACTAAGAAGAAAATCCATTCCGCTAAGCGGCGTGGTCTTATGAGAAATCTAAATGGTTAGAGAAGATAGATTATTATTCATATCAAGCTTTATGTCTGACTCGAAGTTTATGTTTTCCCTTCAAACTCTTGGGTACTTAATTGATTTTGAGTAGTTTGAGAGCTGAGGTTTTTAGGTACCTCTTTAGATAAATAATGCTCCCAGAGACATGCAGGAGGCATGATAGCTATCTAGAGTTCTCATTTATTTTGACTGCGTGTTTTCTGTAAAGCCAATGTTAAATTGCCTATATATATACTCTGATCATCCAAGGGGTCATCTTCATATGTCGCTTTGGACGTATGTTGTAGTAAATATATTTTCTCTGAACGTGATTAACGATTGTGGGATTATGTAATGAATTAGAAATGTTTTAATATAGAATGGGAACTTGTTTGATGTTTTAAAAGTTTTCCATATTCTTGTGTTTCTGTGTATCAATATTTCTAACATTGTCATATTTGGTCGTCGAGAATTAATAACTATGGTTGATTACAGCATCCGTAGCCATTAGTTTTGGGACACCAAATAGGGTGATGTTACAAGTTGGTATCAGAGCATAGGTTTATGAAACTTAAAAGAAATTTAAACATAAAAGATTTTCAAACATAATCCAATGATTTGAAAATAAGATCGGGGTGTGGGTTAATGTTATAGTAACGTACTTGTATTTGATTTATATATATATATATAAGTATGTGTTCCGCTCTCTCTAAGACCGTTCTTTTGTATCTTACTAAGGCTCATATGTAGATTTATGATAAAGAAGATATGGAAGCAGGAAACGGAAGAGGAAATCTCGGTGGAGGAAGCATGTGACGTCCCGCAATCTGTACCCTTTGAATCGACAATAAACCACACATATTCGACCCAAAAAGCATAGACTGACGGAAAGTCATGAGAAAGAAAAAAAGAGAGAAGAAGAGAAGAGAAGAAAGAGAGAAGATAGAACCAAACAGAACAATACATAATCTCACATCACAGCGGAAAACATATTATATCATATCAATGATCTTTACAAAACAAAAACTGTATATACATACATTAATCAGAGTTCAACAATCAACCAATAGTTATCAGCCTGAACAGTTATAATAACATGTCCTCACAATTGCCGATAATAAACGACAACTAAGCACATCGGATAATTAAAAAAGATATGTGTATACGAAACGAAGTTCTCCAGCTCCCCTACTGAAGCTCCAATAGCACCAATTCTAAACTTGTAAATATACTCGGTCTAACTCGAGCATTGAAAGGGAAGAACCCCCGAATCAGTCTGGTAAACCAGCACGGGAAACACATTCAACTGAATTTATTAAATTAACAAACTTTTCGTTTATCAAACAAAAGTATCTCGTAAGACACGTCTACACATAAACACGGACATGTTTTTACCGTACGATAACTAAAAGATTTCATAACAAACCCTCTTATACTACACTAGTATCTAGCGTACAATTAATATTAATAATAGCCGAAATGGTTACCCATATAACATTTCTGGGCTATTCATTACGCCATTACAAACAAAACTGCAAGCTCGTAGTGGGGTTTGGATTTCCATACAAATGAGTAGGTGAAGGGACTACCTTCCGGCAGTACATTTCTAGAGGAATGTATCGAGAAACAATCACAAAGTTCCCTTACTAACACAAGACAGGCCCACCTCTATAACTAGATGGTATCGAATATGTCATCCTTCGGTCGTTACCGACCTTTACTAAGGGCCCTCAAAGCATACAAACCACAATAATTGGATACACGACGTCATAGTGTGTAAAGATATATCTAGAAGAAGATGATCATATCCTACTTGGGAGCGACCCACTTAGCCTTGCCGCATCTAACCCTGTTTCGGTCATTTTCGGTTGATGAGGCTAGAGCTAACGATTACCTTTTACATATCACATATCACATCACTTTGAATGCCACACGACCATTTTCGTTAACTACTAATTGCATTCCAAAAAAAATAACCCTTAAGCTCATATGTCTCAAGGAGGGTGTTAAGCTAAGAGAAGTTGCCTTCTCCGCCACCACTGATGTACGTTTGTAAAAACTAATGTACGTGATCTTCAAAAATGCAATGTCATACAAACATCCATGCAAATTGTCCAAGAACAGGACAAACCGAAGGTACTTTCCTACCACATCCTGTTGGAAAACCCCTAGGATTAGTAGCGAATAGTCCTTGCATTGGATATTTCATAACGAAGAGACTACTGCTACTAAATGTATATTGGGATTTTAACCCCAAACGATCAACAAGCAGTCCTCCACTATGAAAATCTTGAATAACAATATCATCAATAACCTGCACAATCAAATGCATATACGTTTGTTAGAAGTAGTTTTCAAATAAATCCCATCCCGGTCTCTTCGCAACAACAACGCAAAAGTGTTTCTCAGCCTCACACAGAAACTAAATCTTATAGAATTATCTCGTCTCCAACTTTTAACTTGCTATCCTTCGGCCAAGAAGGAAACTCGATGGATTGGGGTAATACTCTGCATTACACTAATCAACATCCTCAACACAAACGGTAATCAAGCCTACGCAGATGGCTACGTACTAAATGTATGACTAAATAGTTCGCACAACAAGTCGAGGAACTAAAATGGCCAAATTTGATAGTCGGTTATTTAACTGTCAAAGCAAACGAACAAATATTTAGCACCATATGTAATCACTAGGCCCTTTTAATTAATCTTTTATTAATAACAACAATTGCCAAATATTCACTTCAAATTATCTTTTTAAAAGATATATTCTCAAAATCATTTCAACATTTCAATATTGGAAAAATATTCCAAATACTTATTTAATAATAAGTAATTCACAAAACAATTTATCTTCAACACTTAGAAAATATTGCATATACTTAAATCATGATTAAGTATATATTTTATTCTTTTAAAGGAAAAAATTTTCTTAAACATATTTATTTGGGTCAAAACTAATGTTGCATAAAACATTGTTACGACGACCCAAAATAACTAGTATAAGGATTCAAAAATTAGATGGATATATAAATCCCATATACTATATAAAATAATTCCGTTCGAAAATCATTTACTATAACAACAGTGTTATAGTCCATCATTCACTTATTTCTCGTAAACGTCTATTTCAACATTAAATGTTGAAACCTATGTTTTCGATACTTAACACATTTTAAAACATATTCAAACTATTTAACTCCACTTAAAAGATCAATTTTCAAAACATTCATTAAATTTAAAAGATTATTCACTGTCCAAAATCGTGAATATAGTTCATTTACCAAATGCAATATTTCTACACATTTATTAAAGGATAATCCACTGTCTAAAATCGTGAATATAATCCTTTTACCAATTTCTTTACTATTGCACATTAAATTAAAGTATTATCCACTGTCCAAATCATGGATGAAATTCCTTTAATAAAATTTTATATTTAACTTATCAAAATAAGTGGATTTCGGATTTATAAAATAATATTTATAAATTCCATATATATTACATAAAAATTTCCATTTCTAAAATCCTTTTTATTAACCAATTCCATTTATATCCCATTTACATGCCAAAATCCAAATTATAAGTTAATTTCTTATAAATCACTTATTTAGAAATTCATCCTTTTTATAACGTCATCAATTCATAAATATGTAAATCTTATTTACTTATAAAACCCAATTATAAGTTCATTTTAACACTTATAAAACTCCTTTATAATTCCATCATTTTAATTATATTTCACAAAAATCATAATTTTTATAACATAAAAATTATAACTTTTATTTATTTAAAATAAATTCATTCCTTTAACACTTTAAAATTTATTAAAACATCTATTTTCAAAATCACTTAAAAATCCCTTTTAATTTGAAATTATCACTTTAACTTTTTAAATTCCAAAAATAGGCCCAATGCTGCAACAGCACTAGATACATCAATCACGGCATCCAAATCATCATATATAATATTATAACAGCATATATCAATGTCTGTAAATAAAATCAATACTGGTAAGGGATCCAGTTAGATCACTCCAACCTGTCACCTGCAACAAATGTTACATATGAGAATAGGTGTACAATGTCCGTTTCGAGGCAGATGCACGTATAAAGGGTCATCCGCTCATACACGAGAACGCATAGGGTCTCATCTTCTCCAATAGGCAGGAATATATCCTAATGCCAATCAATATATAGACAATATATCATTTATCATCCAAAAAATCATCAGTCGTCATAAATAATATTTATTCTCACTTATATAAAAATATCAATGAGTCAGAAAGAGTGAGTTGTACTCACATTGGTTCCAATAGCAGTTTCAGTGTTTTATTCTGAATAAAATTAAACGAGCATTTAATTTTACCCAAAATTTACACAAGCTCCAATTAACTCCAAACCAGCTCTAAAATATAGTGCTCATCAATACGGACCCAATACAACTTGTTTCGTCAAAACGGATCTCGTATGACAAAGTTATAACGTTTCAAAGATTACACGATTTAATATACAAATTAATTTCATTTCTATTTATTTTAAAATCCTACATCTCATCATAGCCGTATATTTTCTAAGATAGATAGTGGCCGTGTATCCTATCTTCTTCTCCCCAGGCTTGTTCGAACGCAACTAACACATATAGCCTCTATTCCCCTTGAATTATCGTGACCACCTCGCCCAATTCAACGACGATCGGCCACCACCGAAGGATGCACCAAAGCGAACTCCACCAACGCCGTGAACATCGATGAACTCGGTTGCCACTGTACATCGAAAAACGCACATGAACCCTAGTTGAACGCGGCCGATTTGTTATCAATCCATAGCTCTAAAATCCATCATCACCGTTGATCTGAGAGATCTTGTCGTGCTCTATCATTTTGTAGCTGGAAGTTTTTGGTATAGGCCGATGGATCATGAGAAAAAGAAGGAAGAAAATTAGCCATTTTCGGCCATTGGTTTCATAGTGGCGGCTAATCCTAGCTGCTTAGGTTTTGTGAAAATTAGAAAATAACAAGGTCTTATATAGAAAATTTCATGACACTATCCATCGCCAAATTTTTCGAACTCGAAACGAAACATGCCACCTGGCATTTATAAAGTTTTACCTCTATTCCGAGCACAATGGAATATAACTCGAGTAGTAGTTACCTAGTTACAGAGGTAACCCGGCCTTGTGTTGGCAGAGATCCAGTTAGGTTCTCGGGACGTCCCGCCAGAGGCGTACCCATGGACAATAGGAAGTTCCTTATCCTGACCATTTGTTGGAAAATCCAATCCTCAATACGTGCCTTGTACGGTTTTATTTATAGAACCTGCCATTTACTTATGGTGGCGCCCCACTGTTTAGATGGTAGCTATAGTAGGCATATGATACTGGTCGTATGCTGGGTAAGATTAATATTATATTTTCGAAATGTTTTCTGCAATATGCGCTAATAATAATATTGAAAAGAATTTGCGTATCAATCATATTTGACTATCATAAGGAGAAATCTCCTCCAATTCTGCGTTTGCATTGTGTGTGTGGCGGGAGGCCTTATGGTGGTTTCATTTTCCAAAAAGCATTGCGGATTTATTTTAAATCCTTTATTGTTTGTTTTTAAAGATAAAAACCGTTTTTTGTTTACTCATGTCAGTCCCATGACCGACTCGGAGTTTATTGTTCCTTTCCTAAACTCTGGGTGCCCACAATTTTCCACACGGGAAGTCTAGAGTTGGGTTTTTTAGATTATCGAATAGTAGAAACTGATTCGATAGCCTTCAAAGCTTTTGGATTTGTGGATCGTATTTGCTACACGTCTTCTTTCACGGCGGACCTTGCTTATCTAGGTGAAACTTGATGGTTGTTCGAGCTACCTTTAGTTTGGAGATGGTGTTGCGGTTGTATTTTGGTGATGCATTCTATTGAGGATATTCCTTCCGCTGTGTCTTGTATCTCTGATAGTATTGGTATCTATTGTATCATTCTGTTGTATCATATTATTTCAGATATTGTGTCTGTCATTGTATCAATGTTATATATATTGATTTTCTTTTCCTTCCGATTTGTTGTGATACTCAATGTGTTATAAGCTTCGACGAACTAGATTCGACGTTTGGATCTGCGGCATTCGAATACGAGTGTCGTATTCAGTGCCGATTTTCGAACGTCGAGTCAGGGCCGTCACAATCTTGGTCAACGATGGGTGAGATCATCGGTGCAAGGCATTTGTTGGCGATCTTGCTAACTCCAGTAAATGGATCATCACTGTTCGATTTTGTGTTTCGATTGAATTCGGAAATCTGGGTGGTCGTGGCGTATGTAGAGCCTACTGCCGACTTGTCGAAGACCACTGCATCGAGCAAAGTTCGTCGAAAATGATGTGTACATGCACGAGCGGATGCTCGTATCTGAGTTAAATTAAATTTTGGGGAAGACGTAGATATATCGGGTTCAACTCGAAATTTTTTGCATAAAACTCGAAGCCGAGAAGGGTAGAGGGAAACCCAAAGTTGAGCTCGGGTAAGTGGGTGATTGGCTTGGGTTTGTGAATTAAGAGAAAGGTAGTTTTAAAATTTTAAAGCAAATTAAAATTCTTGAAGACAATTTTGTTAAAGTCAAAATTTTTTGTGAATATCAGAAATTATTTAAGTTTTAAAAATTGGTTAAGAAGGTTTCTAAATAAAAATTGTTATAATTAGCCAATTTTTAAAATGGTTTAGAATATAAATATAACTTTTATTTTGAAAGTTTATTTTAAATAAACTTAATAATATTAAAGGTTAGTTAATTAATATAAAGAATGCTTTGATGGTTAATTAACTTTTAAAGTTTTAGTTAATATATTTGTTAAAGGAAATAAATTTCTTAAAGTTAATTACTTAATAGTAATTAAGATAAAAATTAATTAATAATTCAAGTTTAATTAATCAAGTAATTAATGAATAATTAATTAAAAATAATTTCTTAGTTAAAGTAGTTAAGAATGGATAATTAATGATTAAAGATTGATTAATCAAGTATTTAATGGTTAATTAATTTAAAGAATAATTAATTAAGGTGATTAATTAATTAAGGTAATTTATTTGAGAATAATTGATTAATTAAAGGTTAATTAATTAACGAAAATAATTAAGGGATGATTATTAATTAAGGATTAATTAATTAATTATTGTTATTAATTAAGGGTTAATTAATCAAAGAATTAATTAATAATTAAGGGTTAATTAATAAATAATTAAAGGTAATTAATTAAATGGTTTGTAATTAATTAATAGTAATTAACCAGGATTTGTAGTTTATTCAAAGGTAATTAATCTGATTTAAAATAATCAATTAATCTTCCTTACGGATGACTGTATTCTATTGAATGTTGTGAATTGTTTAATATCTCTACTTTGTTATGTGATTTGAATTGTTTTAATTCAAGCTACGATGAATGTAATTTATTTATCTGTGATAGATTTATATATTTGTGATTTTGTGTATATATATAAGCGTTATAGGATTACACCGCTTATCGATATTGCTGTGAATGTATCTGTGATGACTGATGATGTTGTACTATTGTGTTAAACCACTGGACTGCACTATACACACACAAATATGGATTGCACGTGGAAATTGGTTAATTTACAGATTTTGGAATAGTTTTAAAATTGAATTTTTGAATCCAAATGGTTTTGGAAATGGATTGGGTTTAAAGTGAAAAGCTTTTGAAAAGGAATTTCAAAGATAAAAGTTATTTTTGAATAACTTGATTTAGTTTTGAAATTTGATTTAAATTTTAATTCAAAATTTGAAATTGAATTCTATGTTGAGAATTTATGATTTAAAAAGGTTATACAAGTTTATATGGGTTTTAAACCATTCTTAAAAGTATTGTTTTAGGAATTTGAATTTAACCCAAAGATTTTTAACATGTATAAATGAAATCGGATTTTTCCAAAATGAAAACTATTTATTTTCAAATAATAAAAGCTTTCGTATAAGGAAGGAATTTCCAATTTGTATTAAAGGGATTTCAAATTTGAAATGAAATGGTTTTCAAAGTTATGAATGAATCTTTGGAAACAGTTTTGAAAGCTACGAATTAAACCTTTGATTTAAAGATTAGATGGGTTAATCCAAGATGAAGTGGAAAATTGTTTTGAAATCTGTGAATGAATCTTTGTGAAACTGGGTGAACTTGGTGAAATGAATCTTTTTGTTTAAAGATTTGAAATGGTAATTTGTTTAAACCATTTGAAAGAAATTTTTGGGTTTTAAGTTGTGACTTAACTAAAATCCCATATCCATATGTTTTTAAATATTGCACTCATTATTCGGTTTAGCCCGGAGAGGACCTTGTGTCATATAACCCATTCCAAATAATGATACGAATGGACAGCAATTGAAGACCGGTGGTGAAGACCGGGTATTTACGAGAATTATAGGATAACCTGTCGAATGACTCTGCACTGAGTAGCTACGGTATAGAGATCTCCATATGTGATGGGGAGTCCAATCGGGATTGTGAATACCCGGATTGCAAGGGTGTGACGCCCCACCTCTATACCCACGCTAGCCAAGAACACTACGATGTAGTGCTGTCAACTAGCACAGAGAATAAGGCTGTTGAGGAGCGACCATCCATGTGATAGCTTATCACACGGTGGCTATAAATAATCTTCGGAAACAAACATAGAAATAAGCATAACACAAATCAGTCACAGACATCCATATCACAAAGGCATAAGAAAATATGAATATATAACTAAAACATGAAAGTGTACATCAGAGTAGTGGTCAAAAAGATCCACAATAATACAAAAGAATAGCAACACGTGCTATACAAAAGAATACAACTATGAGTCTATATCTCAAGTGTATACAACAAAAACTGCTAATCTAAATAGTTAGCCAAAAGTCAGAGTAGCAAATCCCAGAAAGAAGTCAAGCAGAAGCACCTGTAACATCTCGGTCTGACCCGAGTATTATTTAAGAAAATAATAAACAGATCAGTCTAGCTATAAATATCATATGACATGGTATAAAATAAAAGATATGGCATAAACATTAAATATCCATACTGACATACTATTATAAGTATGCAAATGATGATCAACAGAAGATCAATCAATAAGAGATAAATAAATATCACAAGAATCTTCTCAAAGATCCAAAGAGGGCATCATACCCTAAACTTGTACTCATAACAAGTCAATGACATAAATTCCAGAAATCAACACAAGAAATCCAGAAATCACAGAAAAAGGGAAAGAGGCCTATCACATGACGGTCCGAAGACCATGGGGAGCTACCCCATATGGGTGAGTCGGAATCACCCAGATGAGGTCTAGGCTAACCAAAAAGCAAAAAGGTATGTGTGAGTGGAATCACACAAATGGTGTCTAGCCTAACCACGCAATAAAAAGGTATGTGTGAGTGGAATCACACAAATGGTGTCTAGACTAACCTTGCGGACAAAGAGATATGTGTGAGTTAGAATCACACCCATGAGGTCTAGTCTAACCTTGCAAACAAAGAGACATCGCACAATTGCTAGTCTAAATCATAAAACGATCGTCATGATCAACGAGAAGTGTCAATTACACTAAGCTAGTAAATATAAAAGTTTATCTTCGGGTCCCATAACCACTTGCTTAACTTAAATATTTACGAACAAACTGTAAATCTTCACTAGAAAATTGTCACAAGAGGTTCAAGCGAACAAGTCCAAGAATTAACCGACGAAGTGAACGCAAGCGTTTCATACCACTTGTTTTACTAAGCAGTTTAATTAGATTAATCATCCGAGTGAGGTAAAGGTTTGTATATGCTAGTAGATTGGAAAACGGTTTAAGAAAAGAGCTTTGTTATTGAAAATAGAGTTGAAATCATTTTGTTGAAAGAGTTTTGATATTTACTACTAGTATTGAAACCTTCATATTTCTAAAGTTGTTATCCCGCCTTTTTAGCAAGGCCGTGATACCATAAAATCGACCGAGAAGCCAAAGATAGTTTGTCTCGAAGAATGGTCAACTCAGCATCTCAACAAAGAAAGTTCTGTTGAATGTTTTTCAGATAAGATCCCCTAGGGAGGGGGGGTCCGGGGGGGGGGGGGGGGGGGGGTGGCAACCCCCCAAGGTAGGGGTGCGGGGGCAACGCCCTCGCTACGGGGTTCGACCTGCCCGGTCAGGTCACGGGGGTCCAGGGGGCAGCGCCCCCGGCGGGGTGCGGGGTGCGGGGTGCGGGGCAGCGCCCCGTCCAAAACGGTACGACCTAGTGAAGACCTAAGGAAGGATAGGATCGAGCGACTTAAAGTTAACAGCTTAACACGACCGAGCTACGACCTAAGAGTATAAGGCCAAGTGACTTAAAGGGTTTTGACCTAAAGGGTCACGACCTAAAGGAGTTAAGGTCATGCGACCTAAAGAAATTAAGGTCATGCGACCTAACGGCCTACCAGTGTAGCGACTTAAGCTGATGAGGTCACGCGACCTAAAGTAAATGAGGTCAAACGACCTAGGGGGAAACGACCCAAGCACACGACCTAAAGGCCGAAGGGAGGCTACCCTAGCACGCGACCAAACGACCGAGGTGAAGCTACATAAGTACTCGCGACCTAAGGGCTCAGGCGACTTAAAATGGAATGGTCGTGCGACCTAAAAGTAAGAAAGGCAGAGCGAAGCGACCTAGTGGTTGCGCGCGACCTATTTGGACACGCGACCTAACGGCTTAATGCCGAGCTGCAACGTTGAACGACCTAAGGAATGAAGGTCGAGCGACCTAGCGACCTAAGCACGCGAACGACCTAAGGAATGAAGGTCGAGCGACCTAGCGACCTAAGCACGCGAACGACCTAAGGAATGAAGGCCGAGCGACCTAGCGGCCTAAGCACGCGAACGACCTTATGGTTCAAGCGACCTAGTGGAACTCGCGACCTAATGCAGCCAAGTGAATTAAGGCCTGGAACGACCTATACGCGAGCGACCTAAGGTCCAACGACCTACGACTTAATTCCGAGGCGAAAATTCAAGGCAGTGCGACCTAGTAGCTGGAATTCACCAAAAACACTAAAAATTGGAGTTTTTCGCCAATCCAATCCAAACCAAATGCAAATGTACATGCTAAAGTGATAGGAAATCATTCCCAAACATCCATGATAGATATAGGCAAGAATGTGAGATAAAAATCTCACTTTTTCACCAAATTTATTAAGAAAGAGCTTGAAGGCAATGGAGAAGCAACCACAAGCTTGAATCAATGTCTTCTTCTTGAATTTGGCGTTGAATGATGAATTGCAATTGAATTTGAGCTTTGGAGATTTAATTTCCCATTCCCTCCTCCATTTTTGATAAAGCTTGAATGATAAAGCAAATAGAATGAAGTTATGAAGAGAAGGGGTGAAGGTTGGGTCTAAATAGGCTAAAAGCCCAAACTAAAGTCCAAAGCGAAAAGTAGAGAAATTCCATTAACTCCAAACATATCAAAGCTTATACTCAAAAAGATTGCAAATGTCATTTTGAACTCAATGGCAGTGGTCTCGAGTCCTAATTTGAACGTATGCAAAAAGTAGCTTTTTGGACTATAATCCGACTAACGATAAAATATTTAAATAAAAAATATTTAAATATAAATCGTTAAATATGCGGGTTGTTACAAAGGGCTTCTTCGGAAGTGCCATCGGTTCTGTTTGAACCCGGAACAGACTTGTATGGATGTGTGTCTGACATTACACTTTGAGATGTAAAACCAGTTTCTATCAAATACATTTCTGTTTGGTAGCGGAGAATTTATTCTCTTAGCTTAACACCCTTCTCTGAGACGTACGAGCTCAGAGGTCATGTACTTGATGGTTACTAGTTATACATTCCCAATTTGGTAATGTGACATACGAAGTGTTGTTGATCATTTGTTGATCAAAGCATGGCTTTGTGGAAAAGCGTAGCTTTGTGGATGAGACTGCATCAGGACCTCACAAATCGAAAATGGTCAAAAAAGGAAAGATGCGGTAAGGTTGTAGGGGTCGCGCCCCTAGGGTACGTCCATTCCTTCTGGAAAAGGGTGGTATCGTGGTATGGAGCCCAGATACTTAACTCATGCGGACACTGTATTTTATTACCGTGTGATGTTGCTTTGTGGTTGAGGATCCTCGGATAAAGGTCGCAAATGACCGGGGGTGGCATATCTTTAGGTATTACTCCCGGGCAGGGAGGAAACCGGCCTTGTGTTGACAGAGAGCTGGGTAAGTTCTCGGGACGTCCCTCCAAAAGAGTACTCATGTGGCAATGGGAAGTTCCTTGGCCTGACCATTTGTTGGAAAAATCCAATCTCCAATATGCACCTTGTATGGTTTTAGTTGTACAACCTGCCATCTACTTATGGTGGCGCCCCACAGTCTGGATGGTAGCTATAGTAGGCATAGTTCGAAAAGTCTATGTTGGCTAAGATTAATATTATACTTTCAAAATGTTTTCTGCACTATGCACTAATAATAATATCAAAATGATTTTCGCGTGTCAAGCATTTTGACTATCAGAAGGAGAAATCTCCTCCAATTCTGCGTTTGCATGGTGTGTGTGGCGGGAGACCTTATGGTAGTTTCATTTTCCAAAAAGCATTGTGGATTTCAAATTTAAATTCTTTTTGTTGCTTGTTTTAAAGATAAACTATTTTTGTTTGCTCACACCAGTCCCATGACTGACTTGGAGTATATTGTTCCCTTCCTAAACTCTGGGTGCCCACAATTTTCCACACGGGCAGTCTAGAATTGGGTTTTCTGATAATCAAATAATATGTGTAGATTTGATAGCCTTCGAAGTCTTTTGGTTTGGTAGCATTTGGAGATCTTATTCAATTTTTGGATCTTTGAAGTTTTGGGTTAGCAATCGCATTTGGGGTCGCAGTTGCTACAAGTTCAGCTTGATGATGGTTCGAGCTTGAAATTTTGAGCTTTGGCTTTGGAGTTTGGTTTGGAATTGCAGTATTGGATTCTCTTGAAGACTTTGCTCGTGTTGATATATGTTTTTCCGCTGTGGCGTTGTGCTGTATATATTCTCTGATGGTGTTGGGTTGTTGTATCATGATGTATATAAAATTTTATCTATGTTGTATATCAATGTTACTATCTTTTGTTTCCGCTGTGTTGTTTATCATCTAATGTTGTTGCAAGCTCTGACGATACGGATTCAATGTCGTTTGTCGGGCACAGAGTACGGGTCGTCACAATATCGCTATTTGAATTCAGATCATGTTTTGCTCACCAAAATTGTTTAACCGTTTTAACAATTGGTCTTACTTACTTTTTCTCATTTTATAAGTTAAACAACTTATTTATTCAAACTTTCAAATTCATATTATATAATCACTTACCACTTAAGTTAAATTTTCATTTCAATAATTTATCTAATCTAGTTCAAATCCAATTCACTTTATTTAACTTTCCTATAGTTAAATTTCAAATCATATGTTTTATTATGCAAATTCAAATTTATTATTTCATATTATAAGTCCAAAATTTGTTTTACTCATATTTATCAACTTCAACTTGGATTTTAAATTCAAATTTTTTTATTAGAACAAAACTTAAATTTCCAATTTACTATTGGCAGCAAATCCATCTCATAGAAACTCAAAAATGATACTGATGATGTTGCGGTCATTACCCTTGTTATTTCTCAGCAATAGTAATGAATTCAGTACTTTATATTCTTTTAAAAATTTCCTTTTATTTATAAATCGCAATTATAAATTTTCTTACTTGTATAATTTCACTCATTTACTTTACTTATGTAAGGTTCATTCCAAATTTATTTATCTTATTTAGATTTATAGCAGTATAACCTCTTTAATCTTTGAAAAACAATTTTCAAAATAAACAGGATTTAAATTTTCAAATTCTTAGTTTAAATTCATTTTTATTTACAACTCGTATTTATAATATATTCATATAGTTTTGCTTCTTATATATAAGATTATTTCACAATTGTAAATCATATTAATTATAATTCCATACTTAAAATTCATTTTCTTATATAATTTATCCTTTTACAATTGTTGCTTTTATTCAGATTATTCAAACAGCTTTTATTCTCTTGTATATATTTACATTTTCAAACAACCAAACAATCAGTTTATATACACTTTAATAATTCCTAAAACTTATTCCCTTTATATATAAAATATAATCGAGGTAAAAATTATTTCATTTGCCTAATTTAAAGTAATACTATATCAACTTGCCTCATCTAAGTGTTTGAAAATCACTATCGAAAACATGGTTCCCACATGCCGACCAGAATTTCACAAACAGCTCAACGGATAAGTAAACACAATGTAAAAAAAATTTACATTCACTAACAAATACGCGCTTATATATATAATACACTCAAACTCAATCTAGGGTGTAACTGTCCTTTTTTATACTAAGTACACATCAAAGCTTAGGAATATACAAAATCTAAGATTTGATACCACGTGTGACGACTTGCAAAACCATACCCTTTGAATTGACAATAAACCACACATGTCGGACCCAAAAAGCACAGACTGACGAAAAGTCATGAGAAAGAAAAGAAGAGTGAAGAAGAGAAGAGAAGAAAGAAAGAAGAAAGAACCAAACAAAACAATACAGAATCTCACATCGCAGCAGAAAACATATAATATCATATCAATGATCTTTACAAAATAGAAATTGTATATACATACATCAATCAGAGTTCAACAATCTATAAATAGTTATCAGCCTGGACAGTTATAATATCATGTCCTCACAATTATCGATAATATACAACAACTAAGCGCAGCGGATAATCAAAATATATACGTGTATACGAAACAAAGATCTCCAGCTCTCCTGCTGAAGCTCCAATAGCACTAACATAAACCTGTAAATATCCTTGGTCTGACTCGAGCATTGAAAGGGAAGAACGCCCGGATCAATCTGGTAAACTAGCATGAGAAACACCCTCAACTGAATTTATTAAATTACCAAACTTTTCCTTTATCAAAACAAAAGTATCTAGTAAGACATGTCCACACATAAACAAGGATATGTTTTTATCTTACGATAACTAAAATATTTCATATCAAATCCTCTTATACTATACTAGTTTCTAGTATACAAGTAATATTAATCATAGCCGAAATGGTTACCCATATAGCATTTCGAGGCTATTCATTACGCCATTACAAACAAAACCACAAGCTCGTAGTAGGATTTGGATTTCCATATAAATGATCAGGTGAATGGACTACCTTCCATCATTACATCTCTAGAGGAATGTACCGAGAAACCATCATAAAGATCCTCTAACAACACAAGACTGGCCCACCTCTCTAACTAGATGGTACTGAATATGTCATCCTCCAATCGTTACTGACCTTTACTGAGGGCCCTCGAAGCATACAAACCACAATAATCAGATACACGACGTCATAGGTTTAAAGATATATCTAGAAGAGGATGGTCATATCCTACTTGGGAGCGACCCACTTCGCCTTGCCGCATCTAACCCTATTTTGGTTATTTTTGGTTGATGAGGCTAGAGGTAACGATTACATTTCACATATCACATATCATATATCACATCACTTTGAATGCCACATGACCATTTCCGTTGACTACTAATTGCCTTCCACAAAAATACAACCTTTAAGCTCGTATGTCTCAAGGGGGGTGTAAAGCTAAGAGAAGTTGCCTTCTCCGCCACCATTAATGTACGTTTGTAAAAACAAATGTACTTAATCTTAGAAATTCAATGTCAGACAAACATCTATACAAGTTGTCTAGGAACAGAACAAACCGAAGGTACTTTCCTACCACGTCCTGTCGAGAAATCTCTAAAATTAGTAGCGAATAGTCCTTGCATTGGATATTTCATAACGATGACACACTGCTACGGGATGTATATTGGGATTTTAACCCCAAACGATCAACAAGCAGTCCTCTACTATGAAAATCCTGAATATAAATATCATCAATAACCTGCATAATCGAACGCATATACGTTGGTCCGAAGTGGTTTTCAGAAAAATTTGATCCCGGTCTCTTCGATTCAACAACGCAAAAGCGTTTCTCAACCTCACATAGAAACTAAGTCTCATAGACTTATCACGTCTTCAACTTTCAACTTGCTATCCTTCAGCCAAGAAGGAACTCGATAGATTGGAGCAATACTCCGCACTACACGAATCAAAATCCTCAACACAAACAATAATCAATCCTACATAGATGGCTACGTACTATGTGTACGACTAAATAGTTCCCACATCAAGTCAAGGAACTAAAATGACCAAATTTGATAGTCGGTTATTTAACTATCAAAGCAAACAAACAAATATTTAGCATCATATGCAATCACTAGGCCCTTTTAATTAATCTTTTATTAATTACATCACTTGCCAAATATTTCAAATTATCTTTTAAAAAGATATATTCTCAAAATCATTTCAACATTTCAAAACTGGAAAACATTTCCAAAGACTTATTTAATCATAAATCAATTTATTTTCAACACTTAGAAAATATTACATATACTTAAATCACGATTAAGTATATATTTTATTCATTTTAAGAAAAACATTTTCTTAAACATATTTATTTGGGTCAAAACGAATGTTGCGTAAAACATCATTACAACGACCCAAAATAACTAGTCTAGGGATTCGAAAATTAGATAGATATATAAATCTCATATACTATACATAACAATTCCATTCGAAAATCATTTACTATAACAACAGTGTTATAGTCCATCATTTCCTCACTTCTCGTAAACGTCTATTTCAACAATGAATGTTGAAACCTATGTATTTGATACTTAACACGTTTTAAAACATATTCAAATTATTTAACTCCATTTAAAAGATCACTTTTCAAAACGTTCATTAAATTTAAAAGATTATTCACTGTCCAAGATCGTGAATATAGTTCATTTACCAAATCCAATATTTCTATACATTTATCAAAGGATAATCCTCTGTCCAAAATCATGAATATAATCCTTTTACCAAATTCATTACTACAGCACATTAAATTAAAGGATTACTCACTGTCCAAAATCGTGGATGAAATTCCTTTAATAAACTTTTATATTTCACTTATCAAAATAAGTCAATTTCGGATTTATAAAACAATGTTTATAAACTGCATATATATTTTATAAAAACTTCCATTTCTAAAATTCGTTTTATTAACCAATTTCATTTATATCCCATTTACAAGCCAAAATCTGAATTATAAGTTAATTTCCTATAAATAATTTATTTACAAATTCATCCGTTTTATAACACCGTCAATTCATAAATCTGTAAATCTTATTTACTTATAAAACCCAATTATAACTCCATTTTAACACTTATAAACTCCTTTATAATTCCATCATTTTGATTATATTTCACAAAAATCATAATTTTTATAAGATAAAAATTATAACTTTTATTGATTTAAAATAAATTCATTCCTTCAACACTTTAAATTAATAAAACGCCTATTTTCAAAATCACTTGAAAATCCTTTTTAATTTGAAGTAATCACTTAACATTTTTAAATTCCAAAAATAGGCCCAATGCTGCAACGGCACTAAATACATCAATCACAGCATCAAAATCATCATATATCATATGATAGCAGCATATATATCAATATTTGTAAATAAAAAAATATTGGAGAGGAATCTAGTTGGATCCATCCAGCCTGTCACCTACAATAAATATACATATGAGAATATGTGTACAATATCCGCTTCGAGACATACACACGTACAAAGGATCATCCGCTCATACACAGGAACGCATAGGGTCTCATCTGCTCCAATAGGCGGGAATATATTCAAATACCAATCAATATATAGATAATATATCATATATCATCCAAATAATCATCAATTATCATAAATAATATTTATTCTCAATTATATAAAAATATTAGTGAGTCAGAAAAAGTGATTTGTACTCACATTGGTTCCAATAACAGTTGTAGTGTGTTTTCTGAATAAAATTAAACGAGCGTTTAATTTTACCCAAAATTTACACTAGCTCCAATCAACTCCAAACTAGCTCTAAAATATAGTGCTCGTCAATACGGACCCATGCAACTTGTCTCGTCAAAAATAAACCTCGTATGACAAAGTTATAACGTTTCAAAGATTACACGAATTAATATACAAATTAATTTCATTTCTATTTTATTTTAAAACCCTACATCTCATCATAGCCGTATATTTTCCCAAGACAAATTGTGGCCGCGTATCCTATCTTCGTCTCCTCCTGCTTGTTTGAACGCAACTAACCCATATAGCCGCCATTCCCCTTGAATTATCGTGAGCACCTCACCCAATTCAACGACGATCGACCACCACCAAACGATGCGCTTAAGCGAGCTCCACCAACGACGTGAACGCCGATGAACTCGGTTGCCACTATGCATCGAAAAACGCACGTGAACCCTAGCGCGGCTAATTTTTCGTCAATCCATAGCTGTAAAATCCATCATCACCGTTAATCTGAGAGATAACGTCGTGCTCTATCATTTTGTGGTTGGAAGTTTTTCATATAGGTCGATGGACCGTGAGAAAACGAGGGAAGAAAATCAGCCATTTTCGGCCATTGGTTTCATAGTGGAGGCTAACCCTAGCTGCTTAGGTTCTGTGAAAATTAGAAAATGACAATGCCTTATATAGAAAATAAATTTCATGACACTATTCATCACCAAATTTTTCGAACTCGAAACGAAGCGTGCCACATGGCATTTGTAATGTTTTACCCCTATTCCAAACACAATGGAATATATATCAAGAGCCAATTCGATTGTGTTTAAAAGATAGGTTTTTGAATCGACTATTTGAATTTAAAATTTACTTAAACAAATTTCTATGCTTTTCAGCTTGTCACGGACAAACCGTAAATTCGATTGACACGAAATATGAAGTCCTACAATAACATAACATTACGCATCCAATGGAACTGGTTTCATGAAAATCCAAGATCGTTTGAAAAATGGCTATTTTTACACGTTAATTATATATTAAAACATTCAATTTCTATAAATTAACTTTTAATTCAATTTTAAAGGTTCACTAACTTCATTCTAATTCAAATAGAATTCATTACAACTTTATAAATTATTTTTATTCACACTACATTCAATTTTCAGTTATTTCAACAATTTCAAATATTAAATTAATAATTTAATTATCCATTTAAATCAAGATATTCGATATATATCAACTTATAAAATTTACTTGTGACTATTTAAAATCAATTAAATATATGAATTTCAAATGACTGAAATTTTGGATCGTTATGAAGCACCACAACCAATGGAAATGTTCGAACCATCAGAAGGAACTCGAGTCGACCGACTAATGCTAATAACCAAAATGCTGAAGCCAATGTGGATGCTGGAAATCTGCTAGTAGATATGGGGGTAAAGTATCGGTTCTTCATTAATATGATGCAAGTTGGAGTTGCTGCTTTTTTTGCTGGAAATGTTGGAGGAGCTAATCATATGGCTCCAATTTTGAATAATTATGCTAAGCAAAGTAGAGATCAAACCAGTCTAAGTGGGAAACCGTTTATAGGAATGGAGGATGCCATAGAAGTAGAGAATTGGCTGTTGCATTATGAGCGTATCTTTGCAGATTTGGGTTTAGATGATGACAAGAAGAGAAGGTTAGCCACTAGACAGTTGCAAGGGTCAGCACTTCATTGGTGGAATAGTGTTACTATCGATGTTCCGGAGGAAGAGTTCGCATGGTCTGAGTTCAGAAGGAGATTTGAATAGAGTTTTTTATCTGAGGTGGCTAAGTCAGCATTGATGAGGAAGTTTATGGATCTAGTTCAGAAAGAAATGTCCGTTATTGAGTATGCTACTAAGTTTGATGAGCTATCCGGTTATCGATATGATGCTATAGATACTGACATCAGGAGAAATGAAAGGTTCATTTGAGGGTTGAGACCTGAGCGTGCTAGGGAGACCCTGACATACATCCGTGATCCTTATCATGTAGTGGTGGGGATGGAAATTCTCCATATGGAGATGCTTGCTATTTGTGCTAGATAGAAGCTAGTTGAAATTCAGGATTCTCAGAGAAAGAAAAGAAAGTTCTTTAAGTGGAAGGAAGCCCAAAAGGGAGATGCTGCCAAGAAGGCAAAGGCTGACTTAGTTTGCTATAAGTGTGACAAGAAGGGTTATTATGCAAATGAGTGTCGGTCGGGCAAGGGGAAGAAGGCTGCAGATAAGAAGAATGTGAAGTGCCAACTGTGACCAAGTTGGCATTATAAGAACCAGTGTTCGGAACTAGTTAGGGAAGATATGGTAAAGGTTTTTGCTGTTGAACCATCATCTACTAAGCCAACTACAGCTGATAAAGGAAAGACTATGATAGAAGGTACGTTTTTGTTTTAGAGTATACTAGTAAGGATACTACTTGATACCGGTGTATCACATCCATTTACATCCTAGTGTTTGGTTGATAGTTATACTTAGAACCCACAAACCTTGTCACATCCTTAAGGGTTGCAAATCCAATAGGAGGGTATGCCACTCTGGGGATGAGATGTGACCAGTTAGAACTTGATTTGTTAGGTCATAAGTTTGCATGTAGTCTGTATGTTTTCAATTTCGTAAATTTTGAAATCATTTTGGGTATGGATGGGTTGAGAAGGTATGAGGCTAGGATATGTTGCCAGGATGGGGAGATATCATTAGGACACACAGATAGTCATAATCGAATCTCGGTGGAGAATTCTTACCATAGTAGATGTGCTTTGTTAAGTGCAATTGAAGTGGGAGAAGAATCAAGTCAAGTTCGGGTAGCAAGAGAGTTTGCAAATGTCTTTGAGTCGGTCATAGGATTACCACTGAAACAAGCGGGAGTTTCGGATAAATCTTATGCCAGGAACCGAACATATAAGTAGACCACCTAGCAGGATGACACCAACCCAAATGAAGGAATTAAGATGTAACTAGTGGATCTAGAAGAAAGGAATTTTATTAGGCCAAGCAGTTCGCCTTAGGGAGCGGTCGCGGTGTTCGTGAAGAAGCCAGATGGGTCGTTAAGGACGTGTATCGGCTATCGTAAGTTAAACGAGAGGACGATAAAGAATAAGTTTCATTTGCCAATAATTGAGGATCTATTTGATCAGTTGTGTAGAGTCAAAGTGTTTTCCCGGTTGGATTTGGCAATAGGTTTCCATCAATTAAAGATGGCAGAGGACAGTATTCCTTTGACAGCATTTCGAACTAGGTATGTTTCGTACGAGTGGTTAGTAATGCCATTTGGTTTGACGAATGCACTTGCTTTCTTTGTGGATTTGATGAACTGGGTCTTCCAAGAGTATTTGGATAGATTCGTGTTGGTGCTTAGATATGACATTTTAGTATACTCTAACGATGAAAGGGAGCATGAAGATCATCTTATAGTAGTGCTTGAGACGCTGAGACTACATCAGCTAAATGCGAAGTTTTTCAAATGTCATTTTTGGAAGAAAAATGTTAAGATTCTTGCTTATGTGGTTTCAGAGAAGGGATTGTCAATCGATCCAAATAAGATCGAAACTATTAATAATTGGAAGAGACCGGAGACAGTGACTAAGATTAGAAGTTTTCTTGGACCTTCTGGCTATTAGCGAAGATTCATTAAGGATTTCTTGCGGGTAGCAACGCCTTTGACTAAGTTAACTACAAAGGAGGTGAAGTTTGTCTAGTCCAACAAATGTGAGGAAGCATTTCTTAAGTTAAATCATTAGTTGACTAATGCACCAGTATAGTATTTTAAGACGGAAACCAAGGTTTGGTGTTGTATACTGATGCATGTGGGACTGGATTAGGAGCCGTGTTGATGCACAAAAGTAATTGATTGCCTATGCTTCACGATAGTTTAGACCACATGAAGTGCGATATCCTACTCTTGATTTAGAGTTGGCTGAGGTGATCTTCACATTAAAGATTTGGAGGCATTATCTCTTAGGGGAGAGATTTAATCTATACACGGATCATAAGTCTTCAAGATACTTATTTTCTCAAAAAGAGTCGAATATGCGACAGCAAAGGTGGCTGGAATTTTGGTTGCTTATGATTTTGGTATAGAGTATACTCTTGGGAAAGAAAATAAGGTAGTAGATGTTGTTAGCAAAACACATCAGAATGTGGTGTCAACTATGTTGACAGAGTGGAAATATTTAGAAGCTTTGACTACTTATAGTGTCTAGTTAAGGTTGACTGCTAGTTCAAGTCAGAGTACGGCCATGTTGTCTTGTTTGAAACTATGACCAATATTGATCGAAAGGATGTCTTCTAAGCAAAAAGATGATATAGTGTTGGCCGAGAAGATCAGAAGGCATGAGGTTGGAACTAAGATCGATGACCTGAAAGGTTTTAGTCTTAACCAGAGGGGGTGATTGAGAAAGAAGGGACTATTGTATGTTTCGAATGATAAGGGCTTGAGGAAAGAAGTACATGGATAATTCATCGATCCAAGTTTATAATTCATCCTGGAGGTACCAAGATGTATCATGATATGAAAAGGAGCTTCTATTAGGAAGGTATGAAGAGGGATGTTGGCTTGTGAGTTAGGCAGTGTGCAAACTATCAACAAATAAAAGCCAAAAATCAAAAGCCGAGTGGATCAACCTCTAGAGATTCCAGTTTGGAAATGGGATTCGATATCCGTGGATTTTATAGACGGGTTGCCAATGTCATATAGAGGAAATAAAAGTATATGAGTCACAGTGGACATATTGATCAAGAGTGCCCATTCATATCAGTAAAGTCAACCAGGACGACACTTGTTATAGCTATGTTGTTCATGAAGAACATAGTTAGACTTCACGGAGTTCCTAGCAGCATAGTTAGTGACAGAGATGCTTTGTTCACTATTGAATTCTGAAAGAGTCTACAGGATGTATTAGGCACTAAGCTTAAGATGAGTATTGTATATCACCCTCATAATTTATTGAGAGCTTGTGTGTTGGACTTTGATGGATCTTGGGAAGATCGCCTACATTTGGTTGAATTTTTTTTATAATAATAGTTATCAGACTAGTATTTGAATGGAGCCTTTTGATGCTTTATATGGTAGGCCATGCAAATCTCAAGTATGTTGGTTGGAGACTGGAGACAGATTGGTCTTGGGTCCAGATTTGGTTAGAGAGGTGCCAGAGAAGATTGAGTTGATCCAAGAAAGGATAAAGGAAGCCCAATTTAGACAGAAAAGTTACGCAGATAAGAGGCATAAAGACCTAGAATTCTTAGTTGGAGACAAGGCTTTCGTTAAGATACACCGATGAAGGTTGTGGAATGGTTTAGAAAGTCAGTGAAACTGACACTAAGATATGTTGGTCCATTTTAAATTATAGAAAGGATTGGAATCGCATACAAGGTAGAGTTGTCGAGTAGCGTGGCAGGTGTCCATAATGTATTTCATGTGTCTCATCTTCGCAAGTATATGCATGATCCAGAGACTACTATTCCTCTAACAGGGTTGGAAGATTTGGTAATAGAGCCAAATTTGACTTTTGTTAAATGACCAATTCAAGTTGTAGTGAGAGATGAGAAAGATTGAGGAACAAGATTTTCAAGTTGTTGAAACTTCAATGAAGCGACAACGAGAAGAACTGTAATGGGAAATAGAGGACAGAATTCAAGATACTTATCTTGATCTGCTTTGAGGGTATGTCTATACTAGATTTATATGGATAATTTCTAGTCAGGCAGACTAGTATGGTTGTTAAGAGTCATTACAGATGATTGCTATGTTTAATATTCACTACAAGAAAATCTGCTTTTAATTACATTAATCGATGGCGTTTCATGTTATATGCAACCATTGACCTATCTAAAATATAAAAATTAAGGTATAAATGCGGCTAAATCATTCCCGCCATTAATTCAGTGAAATTTTGCTAAAATTTTATGTGGCCGCTCATAATTTTTCTTATCTTCTTCAAAATGAATCAAATCCTCAAAAGAAAAAATCTTCCTCCTTTTTTCTTTCTCATCCACATTTATAGTTTCACAAAATCTTCATCTCATATGGCCAGATCATTCCCGCCATCAAATCCCATAACTTCATCTTCCAAAATCACTTCGTTTCTGGCTTTACCCCCAAATTGATTAATGAAGAGAAAAAATATTATAATTTCACGCACGAGAAAAGTTAGCGCTACTGGCAACAGAGGAGGTTGACCAATGTTCAGATCTAATATATTCAGGGCTTCAAACCAATGTTCGGATGAAATATTTTCGAATTGTGGTAGTTTTATTTGTTCAACCCATTTCTACTTACCTTTGTTTTCAATTTTTCCTTCGTTCACAATATTTGACCTACGTTCATATATACAGTGTATTGAACTGTAAAACCTTCTTGGATTTGGGTTTTGGCATATTCTACGTCGCTGGAGTAATTTGGGAGAACAACGAGAGTCCATTAAACCATTGGTTGTTTATTTAGTTGTTGTCCACAACCATTAAGAACTTACATTGCAAAATTTGGTTGCCGATGAGATCTAGGTACGATTATTTCAATCAACTTTGGAGGATTTATATTTTTTTAGATCGATCTATGAAGGAATTTTTGGCATTACTTTAGAATATTCCTATAGTTTGGTGCTTTGATATGCGTACATTGATTAACCATAATTACATGATCCATTTATTGAAATACCATCAGTACTGTCCATGTGCTTAGTCCATTAGTTTGTTATTGCTTTTCTATTAGATTTGCACCTGAATGATTTTTTCCTATTTTATATATGTACCTGAATTTTACTCCATTCAAGCATTTTTATCACTTTGTTTTGTAGTTCTAGTTGTTATCCATATTTTTATTTTGATGAAAACGCAATAACAATGGACTTATAAACCAAAATTGATTGTTGTACACGGTGGATAAATACATTTATTAACTAGGGAAATAAATTTGCCAAGACTATGATTTTTGTTCATTATTCCTATTAATAATGACTACTTGGTATAATTATTTATAACTACTTATTCATATCTTTTACTCATGCCTTTCATTCTATATGCTAAATTATAAATACCATTTTCCCACAATACAACAATTATTCCATTCCTCGTTAAATCCGAGTTTTGTAAATTTGATAAGGAGAGTAGTCTGTGGTTGAACTGATAAGATAAGTGTAGTTTGTGGTCGAACTGATACTATAGGGGATTTGGTGGTGGCTGGTGATCTACTGGTCGTGACCATTTTCTAATGGTTGTTACACTTCAACGGCTGTTGTGCTACAAGTCGAACCCCGTAGGGGGCGTTGCCCTTGCATCCCCACCTTGGGGGGTTGCCACCCCCTGGATCCCCCCTCCGTAGGGGATCTTATTTGAAAAAACATTCAACAGTTTTGGGTCTTGTTTGAAAGTGAGGTAATTGTAGAAGTGTGCGGGGAGGGTGGTAGAAAAGAGCCGCTGTTGAATGTCTCAAAGAAAAGTAGTTTTATGAGTTGTAAACCCAAAGAAGAATAGGTTGTAATGTAAACACTGTGTATTGCAAGCAACCAAATGAAATAAAATGCACAATTGGTTTGGTTTTTATTTAATGGAAGTTGTTTTTTTATGAACAGAAGTGTTCAAATAAAAAAATTGCGCAAATGATAAGGAGAGTAGTTTGTGGTTGAACTGATAGGATAAGTGTAGTTTGTGGTTGAAATGATACTGTAGGGGATCTGGTGGTGGCTGTTGTTGCTATCGGAAGTGATTTCGGCAGATGGCTATAAGTGGAGGTGAAAGCAGTGAAGGAATGATAGTGTTGTGAAGTGCTGCGATATGAGTACTGCTATTTGTTCAAGTCAGAGGTTGAAGTTGATGGTTTCTCTGAAGTGATGGCAGCAATGTGGGTTTTCTGGTTGTAGGGTGGAGATGACAGAACTTCTGGTGAAGTGATAGGGAACTGGAAGGGGCAGATAATGTGAACAAGATGTTGATGGGCATAAATGTTGATGGGTAGAGATGTATGCTGAAGTGTAGTTGGTCAGAGGTAGGAAGCCTGATGATGGCTGGAGGGGAGATTGACAGATGCAATGCAGCAGTTTGTATGGGATTGAAGGGTTGTAGGAGTTGGTTCAAAGGGGAGCAGTGGTGATTGTATGTAAGAATGGCAGTGCTGGGATGCACACAGTAGATAGTGAATGACTGGAGTGGCAGAGGAGTAGAAAGTGGAATTGTGGTGGTCAAGAGGAAATGTGGTGAAGTTTGTGATCAGGTGCAGATGTATGTGGTTGTGGTAGATGTTGTAGAGTGGTAGACGTCGTAGAGTATGTTGCTGGAAGTGAAGTTTTGTAGTTTTGTGGAAGATGTTGTTGGAAGTGAAGTATGTGTCAGGATGGGTTGCAAAAGTTTGAAGTTTTTTTTCGGTTGTTCAAACATTTATAATAGTAATATAAGCAAACTGAGTTTTATAAATAGCAATAGTAGTAGTAATAGTAATAGTAATAAAAACAACATAATTAAGTTTATTGAGTTTTATAAATAATAATAATAGTAAATTAACTAAGTTAACCAAGTTAATAAAAATTAACTATGTTTTGTAAAACTTAAGCAAATTTTATAACATTAACTAAGTTAAATTTAACTAAATTTTGTAAATAATAATAATATAACTAATTTAAAAAAGTTTTACAAATAATAATGATGATGATGAATTAACAAAGTTTATAAAAATTAACCAATATTATAATAATATAATAATAATTAAGTTAACTGAGCTTTAGTAATAATAGTAAATGAACTAAGTTAACCGAGTTTTATAAATAATAATAATAATAATAAATAAACCAAGTTAACCAAATTAATAAAAATTAACTAAATTTTGTTAAAATTAAGCAAGTTTCATAAAATTAACTAAGTTTAAGTTAACTAACTTTATAAATAATAATAATATAACTAATTTAACAAAGTTTTATAAATAATAATGATGATGATGATGAATTAATAAAGTTTATAAAAATTAACTAATATATTGATAATAATATAATAATTAAGTTAACCGAGTTTTAATAACAATAACAATAATAATAATAAATTAACTAAGTTAGCCGAGTTTTATAAATAATAATAATTAATTAATTAACTAAGTTAAGTATTGTTAAAATTATACAATTTCTATAAAATTAACTAAATTTAAGTTAATTAAATTTTTATAAATAATAATAATATAACAATTTAACAAAATTTTATAAAAAATAATAAAATGTCGATGATGATGAATTAACTAATTTCATAAAAATGAAATAAGTTCATAAGAACAACAACAACAATAATAATAAAATTAAGTTAAATCAAGTTTTAATAATAATAATAACAATAATAACAATAATAAATTAACTAAGTTAATCGAGTTTTATAAATAATAATAATTATAATAATAAATTAACTAAGTTAATAAAAATTAACTTAGTTTTCTTAAAATTAATTAAATAAGTTTTATAAAATTAACTAAGTTTAAGTTAACTAAATTTTATAAATAATAATAATATAATTAATCTAACAAAGTTTTATATATAACTGCAAGATTGGACTTTATTTATTTCATTTCGTTTATATCTTTGATTATTTATATGACGTTATTTATAGTATGATATACTTGTACAATGCTATAGATGTTTGATATCAGATTTAAAGTCCTACGAATAAACATAATTGTTTGACTATATGTTGTGCTTTCACTTGTGCAGGCACTGGATTTCCGAAGAGAGTAAGGTTAAACTTTTATGGTTCTTGCTTTCACTTGTGCATGCAACAAAGAATTATGGTAATCGAGCGTTTTGTTAGCACTAGTTTGGTATAACATTTTATTAGTACTTGGTGTGTAAATTTGTATACAAATGTTTATTGCATGTTGGTCATTTTATAAAAAATCTACTGTATTAGAATGGTTATGGATATCTTATTTGATTATATGATTAATATTTTTTTAATTGTTCGAATATGATGATTATGTGAGGGATTGTTGATTGACAACAGGAAATAATAGAATGAAAAAAATTGTGCAAAATGATCAATAACTTTTAGTAGCGTTTCAAAAACGCTACGAAAATACATATAGTGTCGTTGAGCAAACGCAACATAAAGTAGGGGTAAAGTTGGAAATTCTATTGGTAGCGTCAAAAAACCTTTTGGTAGCGTTTTATACCCGCTGCAAAAAAAAGAATTTAGTGGTGTTTCATAAACGCTGCAGTAAAACGATTTATGGTAGCGTTGAAATAAGTACAACTAAAAATCAGGTATTTTTAGTCGCGGGATTTATAACAGTGTTCATCAAAACGCTGCTAAAAGTTTTAGTAGCGTTTTTTGAGCGCTACTAAAAATCAAAATTCTTGTAGTTATTTAGTCCATACTAAATTTCGAGGACGAAATTCTTTAAGAGGGGAGCATGTAACAATCCTAATTTTTAATAACATTATTCAAGAGATTTAATTAGATAAATTAAATAGAATAATGTATATGTTAAGTGATAAGGGGATTGAGATATGAAAATAAATTAATGGCGTGCTTAATTAATAAATTAAATGGGCTTAAGAATGGTTACTAGGATAATAATTTTACATAAGGGCATATTGGGAATCAGCTGCACTTATCACCATAACCCTTATATATTTCCGTTTCTTATACCATTCACGTTCTTTTTCTTATTTTCACAAAAACATAAAAGGCAAACATAAAAAGGAGCCGGCCATTGCTAGAAAGAAAAGAGAAGGGAAATCAAAGTAACGCAAAGGGATTAAAGAAGGGGAATCAATCTAAATCTCAATCCAATCTCGGTTATCTTAATCAAGGTGAATAATAATTCCTTCTCTATTTGTTTTATGATTATATGTTTTTGGACTTAAGATTAAATTCGTTTATATGATGTTTTGGATGATGATATGCTAGAATTATAATCTATTTGATTTAAACAATATTGTTTAAATAGAGATTTATATGGTCTTAGGGCAAAACTGATTGAAATTGACGTTTGAATGCCGTGGAAATGTTTTATGTTACGTAACACATGATTTTGGAGTTGGGTATTAATTTTGATAATTTTCCACTCTATGGAAAGATTATTATAAATTTTCATAGGAAAATATAGTTGATTGAGTTTATAAATTTGTTTCAGAAACTCTACTGAGAATTTGGGTTTGAAATTTTAATATCTTAGATAACATGATTAAAGTGATTTTTTAGGATTTTTGGGATTTTTCCTAATCGATTTACTAGGGAAATTAAATTGTTTTAGAAAGATGGACATAATTGCATTAATTTTTTTGTTTAATGGAAGGGCTTATTTGCTAAATTACTCTTGTTTAGATCTGAATTTAAGCGGCAGTTATTTTGATAAGAATTTGAAAAGTTGAGGCAATTTGCATTAATCAGCTTTTACTCAGAAAAACAGGTTTCGCCTCTAATAAAAGTACTTTTCGACTCAGAGCTTCCACCTCCAATCAAGTCGAAACCCAACTATGACGAAACCAATACATAAGGTATCGCTTAGACTGTACGTAGTGGATTGGAGGGAAAGGCAGAAGGCATGGTGTCGAAAGCACTACTTTCGATGGGGTCAACATCTTTGTTTTATTTTCCAAAGATAAGCGCCTACCATAGTTTTACTAAAGCTTTCGACCTAGTCGAAACATATGTTTTCGAAAGAAGTTTTCTAATAGCTTTTGAAGGGGTTTCCATTTTATGTTTTAAAGATAAAAGCTTTTGAATGACTTCCTTTAATTTTTAAAAGGATGCTTTCGAAAGTAGTGGTTCCAACTAAGTCAAAACCCAACCGTGGTTCTTTTGCCTTTCGAGTGTATTGAAGTCATCAATGCTTTTGTAGGGGTTGTCTTTGTTTTAAACTTATACTTAGCCACTTATTAAATGCTTTCGAAAGGGTCCAAGGATTTCGAAGGCAATGACTTCGAAAGGGGTTCGATGCTAACCTTTAGTGTTTTGCTTAATTAGTTTGAAGCTTTTGAAAGGGATAGTGCTGAATTCATCAAGTTTTCCCCAATATTTTTATACAATAAAGAATGGTTTCGAAAGAGATACTTCTTTTATATTCATGTTGACCCAAATGATATTTTTTTTTAATATAAACCCAATGGTTTCAAAAGAGGGATTTTTCGAAAGATGGATTTCCAAAGGTTTCGAAAGGGATACTTTTAATGGTTTCGAAACTATGCTTCTAAGCATTAATAAGTAATACTTTATTACATTCAAATGTTTCGAAAGAGAGGTTTTAAAATGTTTCGAAAGGCATGTGCTTAATGTTTTGAAAAGAGATTTATATGCATTCGAAGAAGGCTATCCAGTGAGGTTGAAAGCAATTTTTTGAAGGTTTCCAGAGCCTTAATTTTCAATGTAAATAACCCAATCTCATTTCAAAGGAAAACCATGGCATATAAATAAATAAAGTGTTTTGAAAAGGAGTTTTGAAGAAGTTTCTTCGATTAATAGGTTAAATGGATTAACCAAGTTATTATGTTTGCTTCTTCATTTATGTGTGTATGTGTATTCACATTGTAATGAACCCACCACTGTTTTTTGGGGAAGGACGGAATAACCAGCTAGGTTGACCAAGCAGTGAATATAAAATATTAAAGGAAAAGATATTAGTAGGGACCATTAAGTTCTCAATAAGCCCATGAAAACTGTGTATTGAAAAAGATATTGGCAGGGACCAATAGGTTCATAGCCAGCCTATGAAAACTATGTATAAATGAAGATTTAAGAAAGACAAGTTCATAGTTAGCCTATGAAAACTATGATTTGGTATTGGCAGTGACCAATAGGTTTGTACTTAGCCCATGAAAACTATATCCGAATTTAGATATTGATAGAAATCGATAGATTCCTAATCAACCCATGAAAACTAGGATAAGACAGATGATATTGGAGTGGTCAATAGGTTCAGAGAGAACCTGTGACGCCCCACCTCTATACCCACGGTAGCCAAGAACATTACGGTGAATGCTGTCAACTAGCACGGAGAATAAGGCTGTTGAGGAGCGACCATCCATGTAATTGCTTTGCGCGAGCATCGATATGTCAGATAGTAAAACATGCATTTCTTATCAAGAGGGAAATCCGACACACCGACACAAACTCAAAGCTACTACACAGTGGCTATAATATCTTCAGAAACAAATATAGAAATAAACATAACATAAATCAGTCGTAGAGAATTCATATCACAAAGGCGGAAATAGATATGAATATTACACATGAAAGTGTACATCAGAGTAGTGGTCAAACAAGATCCACAATATCAAAAAGAATAGATACAAGTGCAAGACAAAAGAATAAGTATACATCATAGAGTCTATATCTCAAATGTATACAACAAAAACTACTAAACTTAAGTAGTTAGCCAAAAGATCGGATGAAAGTCCGATAAGGAGTTAAGCAGAAGCACCTGTAAAAACTCAGTCTGACCCGAGTATTATTTAAGAAGAAAATAATAAACGGATCAGTCTAGCTATAAATATCAGATGAAGTGATATATAATAAGAGATATGACATAAACATATAATAATCACAATGCCAAACTGTGATAAATAAGTAATTGAAAATCAACAAGAGATTAATCAATATCACAATAATCTACTCAAGATAAAAAGGAATGTCATACTTCTAATTTCATTCACCAAACCACAATAAATGACATATATATTCATGCCAATCGTAAAAGTTGGTGAAACATAAATTCCAGAATTCAACATACGAAATCCAGAAATCACAATCAAAGGGAACAACGACGTCGAACAGCGGGACATCCGATGAACCAAATCACAATCAAAGGGAACAACGACGTCGTACAGCGGGACATCCGATGAACCAAAACACAATCAAAGGGAACAACGACGTCGTACAGCGAGACATCCGATGAACCAAATCACAATCAAAGGGAACAACGACGTCGTACAGCGAGACATCCGATGAACCAAATCACAATCAAAGGGAACAACGACGTCGCACAGCGGGACATCCGATGAACCAAAACACAATCAAAGGGAACAACGACGTTGTACAGCGAGGCATCCGATGAACCAAAATCTATAAGACATTGCTCAATGCTAGTCTAAAACATAAAATGATCATCATGATCAAAGAGAAGTGTCGATTATAGTAAGCTAGTAAATATATGAGCTTAGCTTCATGTCCCATAACCACTAGCTTAACTTAAATATTTACGAACAAATTGTAGATCTCCACTAGAAAATTGTCACAGGAGATTCAATCGAACAAGTCCAAGAATTAACCGACGAAGTAAACGCAAGCGTTTCATACCACTTGTTTTACTAAGTCGTTTAATTAGATTTCTCATACGATTGAGGTAAAGGTTTGTATATACTAATAGATTGGAAAACGGTTTAAGAAACGAGCTTTGTACTAAAATAGTGTTGAAATCATTTGAAGAAAGAGTTTTGATATTTACTACTAGTATAGAAAACCTTAATATTTTAAAGTGACAAATCATAGAAGTGATTGTAGAAACAATCGGGCATAAAAATTCACATTCGAAGACGTGAATAAAATCCAAAGAAATCGATATAAAATCCATCAAAGTGGATATATCTAAAATTTCCAAAGAAAAGGTCATCAAAGTCGATAATAAATGACAACAACAAAAGGGAGGCAACACGAATCGATTAAAGTTGGATATTCAAACGAATTAGCAATATAGGCTAATCTGGCAAATAGTAGCAGGTCGGTCGACCGGACTCCCTGAGTCGGTCGACCGAACCAGAGGTTGGAAGTGCTCGGGGCACCAGGTCGGTCGACCGGCCCAGGGGGCTCGGTCGGCCGAAGCCTGTAACCAGCACTTCCAAACAGAGGTAGGAAGTGCCTGGACTACAGGTCGGTCGACCGGCCCAGGGGGCTCGGTCGGCCGAACCTGTATACTTGCACTTCCTACCTTATTTCAAAGGAGGTGCAAATCCCGACCAAATTGCAATCGCACGAGCAACGGCGCTAAGGGTTTATGCCAATCGACTACCCGGCCCTATATGCTCCTCGATGCATCACCAAAAATATGTTCAAACATCAAAGTTAGGATTTTTAATGAATTGAACTCAAAACACTAAAAATTGGAATATTCACAAAAGCAATCCAAATCAGAATCAAATGCACATGAATAAGTGTTAAGAATTCATACCTAACAATCGAAGATAATTATAAGCATAGATGTGAGATTAAAAATCTCACCTTTGCACTAAAATTTATGAAGATGAAGCTTGAAAGCAAAGGGGAATCAACCACTCTTCAAATCCAACTCTAGAAGCTTGAATCTAAGCTTAAAAGAGAAACATTTCCCAAACTAGGTTTAGGAATTTTCTGAAATCAAAGAGAGAAAGAGTTGGAGAAAAAGAAGAGAAGCTTACTAATGGGTTCTTCTATTAGTTTGGAGCAAGAGCTTGATTTGCAAAAGAAAACTAGGGCTTGGAATTTTAATTTCCTC
Organism: Allium cepa; assembly: GCA_030765085.1. Lineage (NCBI taxonomy): Eukaryota > Viridiplantae > Streptophyta > Magnoliopsida > Asparagales > Amaryllidaceae > Allium > Allium cepa. The sequence goes on along the minus strand of CM060945.1, from coordinate 989,975,817 downwards.
TTCCACTTTCCATTAACATAAAAGCTTGAGTATTAGGAAAATAGAAAAGAAGTGAATGAAGAGGAGAGGGTTGGAACTGAGTTAAGTGGGGTTAATGGGCTCAGCCCAAACCAAAGTCCTAAGTAAAAAGTAGCAAAAATCAACTTACTCCAAACATATTGAAGCTTATACTCAAAAAGGTCGCAAACGGCATTTTAAACTCAATGGGAGTAGTCCCGAGTCCTAATTCGACCGTATGCAAAAAGTAGCTTTTCGGACTACATTCCGAGTATCGATAAAATATTTAAATATATAATCGATAAATATGCGGGTTGTTACAGACTCCCCTCCTTATAGAAATTGCGTCCTCGCAATAATTAAGAAGGAAATATATAGTAACAACCGTGGAAGCATATTAACACAAAAGAAAATTTGAATCAAGAAGTCCACCGTAAAGAGCACGAAGGAGTAAATCCAAAAGTTTTCGTTCGATGAATTCTCAAGATTTCACATGAGCAATCCTTAGGATTTGAGAACCATTGAACTATCACAAAAAGAACATCTTTATTCCGAAGGCGCTCAACCTCCGAAGTAATGATGCGAATGGAATGTTGCTCATAAATCAAATCTGGTGAAACTTCAATTTCCACAATATCACCAGGCACAAGAATAAAACCGGAAACATAAAAACATTTCCGTAGATAAAAGACGTGGAGAACGTCAAGAATAGCAAACAATTGAGCTGGTGCAACGGCGTAGTACAAAAATGGTATGCCCGAGGAACTAGAAACTCAAATAATTTGGGACATCAGCGTAGTACAAAAACGGTACGCCCAATGAACCAAAAAGCCAAGTCATTGATGTAGTGCAAACGGTACATCCAATGAATCAAAAAGCGAAGACATTGATGTAGTACAAACGGTACATCCAATGAATCAAACAGCAAAGTCATTGATGTAGTACAAACGGTACATCCAATGAATCAAAGACACTGATGTAGTACAAACGGTACATCCAATGAATCAAAAGCAAAGATATTGATGTAGTACAAATGGTACATCCAATGAATCAAATGCAAAGACATTGATGTAGTACAAACGGTACATCCAATGAACCAAAAGCAAAGACATTGATGTAGTACAAACGGTACATCCAATGAACCAAAAGCAAAGACATTGATGTAGTACAAACGGTACATCCAATGAATCAAAACCAAAGACATTAATGTAGTACAAACGGTACATCCAATGAATCAAAAGCAAAGACATTGATGTAGTACAAACAGTACATTCAATGAATCAAAAGCAAAAACATTGATGTAGTACAAACGGTACATCCAATGAATCGAATAGCAAAGACATTGATGTAGTACAAACGGTACATCCAATGAATCCAAAAGCAAAGACATTGATGTAGTACAAACGGTACATCTAATGTATCAAACACCATAAAAGAACATCGGACGCTAGTCCATAAAAGAGGTGAGATGAAACTCAATAAAACGAAGTACGTCAAAACGCCCGATGAACTTGGTAAAACGATGATTCCATTCCGACATTATCAAAGAATCAACACCTTATTGCCTACGACAAAATGTATTGGCAACACGATTTCCCCTTCGGGAATAAAAAGAATATCAAGATCATAAGATGTTAGGAACTCGAGTCAACATGCAGTTCCTTAAGAGAACATAAATATTCCAAAGATTTATGATCGAGGTAGAGAACAAATTTCTCATCCAAATATGATGATGCCAAATTCCAAAAGCAAAAACAATAGCCGAGAGCACTAGATCATAAGTGGCATATCTAGTCTCGATAAGCTATAATGATATAGAAGCACAAGTGATAGCACGTTCTCTTTGGCAAGAGAACGGCATCCAAACCAATACGACTAGTATCGGTACAAATAGCAAAGTCTTGGTTCCCCTTCAGGAATCACAAGAACAAGAGTATCGAAAGGAAGAGTTCTTTTAGATAATCTTCTTTCTCGAAAAGCTAAAACTTTCAAAATCACAATTATTTCAATGTGAAAATATTTCTAGAAAAATTTACAATTTACAAGTCAATATATCTTGTCTGATTGTCACATCAAAGCGTTTAGGAAATTCCTATCGATAACGTTGATCAAGTGCATCGACCAAAATTCTTAAAGCACTCAACGGGCAATACAATCACAAAATCATCTTCTATAGGATAAATAAATCTCTTAAAAAGTTTTAAGAATATTCTTTGTTCGTTTCAAGAACAAAATCCAGTTTTACTTATAAATAAATCTTATGAAAAAGATTTGCAAAATTTTAAATTACTATTTTCATCCAAAATCAAGAAATACAAGAATGGTCTCATCGAAATATTCATAGAATATTCGATTTATAAAATGGATGAAATAAGCTGGACAAATTGAATGACATAATAAGTCATTCATAAGAATCATAACGAGTGCGGAATGCGGTAAGTGGAATGCTAATTTCCGCAACTCGTAGCCAACGAAAATCGGTGGCAAGGTCGAACTAGAAAGACCTTAACACCACACAAAATATTTCTTAGGTGATAATCTTAAAACAAACTCAAAAATACCGGAAAATTTCTCAAACTACATGAATGAGAGAAATAACACTTTCCTTATAAGTGGGCTTAAGGAATAAAATGATGTCATCAAGTTGGAATCAAAATCATAAAGGAAAAATAGAAATCTGCCTAACAGATTGAAAATGTCGAAGATGAATAGTCCACTCGAAAAATAGGATATGGGCTTCACAATGATTAAGCCGATCCTTTCAAACAATCAATTCCGAAGCCTAAGTAAAAATATCAGCTCGGAAAGAAAAGTCTCATAAAATAATTTCGACATCAATAAAAAGCAAATTGTTGCGGATCCATCCGGATTCACAATCCTCAAAGAAGTCTTCAAGCCCAAAAATGTTTAAAAAGAATCAACAAGTTCTTTTGATATAAATTAGTGAGATGGAACCCATATCAAAAAGAACTCGAAAAGGAAAATCATAAAACAAATGTCATCAAGGATAGAATGGCTACCTTGACTAAGATAAGAGTTGCTAGGGGCTTGCACAATATTTAGCTTTCTCATGTCCTTGTTCAAAAGTTTGGGACACGCAGATAAAAGATGACCCGGTTTCTTGCAATAGCGACAAGAATGGGGTTTTTGGACACATATTCGCATAGTGTTCCATAGAATTACAATTGTAGCATCCTCCACGATTAGGGATTGGAGTCTTTGCTACAAAAGTAGTTTGCTTCACTCTCTTATTGGGATTAAGGCTCTTGATAATATGCCTCTTCTTGGAAGTCCCAATATCACAAACACTTCCTTTACCAACCTCTCCATGAAGAAGAGTAACATCCACAAGCTGATTGAAAGAAACTTCAAGTTTCAAAGGTAGAACCATTTCGGGGTTCTTACTCAAAGCATAGATAAACTCTTGATTCTTTACAAGATCTAAAAGTTTTTGAGCAGACATGAATACTCCATCCAGGGGAGTAGCACTAGATCGACCGGCGCTGGGATGGCCAGGTCTAACCATTTCTCTTCTTTAAGAAAGAAAGAAGGAAGAAGAAGGTTATTCACAAATGAATATCAAGCAATCTTGATAGATAAAACAAGGAATCATAAAGAAAATAGGATGAATCGGTACGAAGACTCGAATTAAATCCTAAAGCACGACTCCTAAGAAAGACTTAGGACGATGATCCTTGTTATAATATTCCATATTGTTCCGAAGTTTGGCTCTGATACCAAGCTGTGACGCCCCACCCCTATACCCACGCTAGCCAAGAACATTACGGTGAATGCTGTCAACTAGCACGGAGAATAAGGCTGTTAAGGAGCGACCATCCATGTAATTGCTTTGCGCGAGTATCGATATGTCAGATAGTAAAACATGCATTTCTTATCAAGAGGGAAATCCGACACACCGACACAAACTCAAAGCTACTACATAGTGGCTATAATATCTTCAGAAACAAATATAGAAATAAACATAACATAAATTAGTCGCGGAGAATTCATATCACAAAGGCGGAAATAGATATGAATATTACACATGAAAATGTACATCAGAGTAGTGGTCAAACAAGATCCACAATATCAAAAAGAATGGATACAAGTGCAAGATAAAAGAATAAGTATACATCATAGAGTCTATATCTCAAATGTATACAACAAAAACTACTAAACTTAAGTAGTTAGCCAAAAGATCAGATGAAAGTCCGATAAGGAGTCAAGCAGAAGCACCTGTAAAATCTCAGTCTGACCCGAGTATTATTTAAGAAGAAAATAATAAACGGATCAGTCTAGCTATAAATATCAGATGAAGTGATATATAATAAGAGATATGACATAAACATATAATAATCACAATGCCAAACTGTGATAAATAAGTAATTGAAAATCAACAAGAGATTAATCAATATCACAATAATCTACTCAAGACAAAAAGGAATGACATACTCCTAATTTCATTCACCAAGCCACAATAAATGACATATATATTCATGCCAATCGTAAAAGTTGGTGAAACATAAATTCCAGAATTCAACATACGAAATCCAGAAATCACAATCAAAGGGGACAACGACGTCGTACAGCGGGACATCCGATGAACCAAATCACAATCAAATGGAACAACGACGTCGTACAGCGGGACATCCGATGAACCAAAACACAATCAAAGGGAACAACGACGTCGTACAGCGAGACATCCGATGAACCAAATCACAATCAAAGGGAACAACGACATCGTACAGCTAGACATCCGATGAACCAAATCACAATCAAAGGGAACAACGACGTCGTACAGCGGGACATCCGATGAACCAAAACACAATCAAAGGGAACAACGACGTCGTACAGCGAGACATCCGATGAACCAAAATCTCTAAGACATTGCTCAATGCTAGTCTAAAACATAAAATGATCGTCATGATCAAAGAGAAGTGTCGATTACAGTAAGCTAGTAAATATATGAGCTTAGCTTCATGTCCCATAACCACTAGCCTAACTTAAATATTTACGAACAAATTGTAGATCTCCACTAGAAAATTGTCACAGGAGATTCAATCGAACAAGTCCAAGAATTAACCGACGAAGTAAACGCAAGCATTTCATACCACTTGTTTTACTAAGTCGTTTAATTAGATTTCTCATACGAGTGAGGTAAAGGTTTGTATATACTAATAGATTGGAAAACGGTTTAAGAAACGAGCTTTGTACTAAAATAGTGTTGAAATCATTTGAAGAAAGAGTTTTGATATTTACTACTAATATAGAAAACCTTTATATTTTAAAGTGACAAATCATAGAAGTGATTGTAGGAACAATCGGGCATAAAAATTCACATTCGAAGACGTGAATAAAATCCAAAGAAATCGATATAAAATCCATCAAAGTGGATATATCTAAAATTCCCAAAGAAAAGGTCATCAAAGTCGATAATAAATGACAACAACAAAAAGGAGGCAACACGAATCGATTAAAGTTGGATATTCAAACGAATTAGCAATATATGCTAATCTGGCAAATAGTAGCAGGTCGGTCGACCGGACTCCCTGACTCGATCGACCGAACCAGAGGTTGGAAGTGCTCGGGGCACCAGGTCGGTCGACCGGCCCAGGGGGCTCGGTCGGCCGAAGCCTGTAACCAGCACTTCCAAACAGAGGCAGGAAGTGCCTGGACTACAGGTCGGTCGACCGGCCCAGGGGGCTCGGTCGGCCGAACCTGTATACTTGCACTTCCTACCCTATTTCAAAGGAGGTGCAAATCCCGACCAAATTGCAATCGCACGAGCAACGGCGCTAAGGGTTTATGCCAATCGACTACCCGGCCCTATATGCTCCTCGATGCATCACCAAAAACATGTTCAAACATTAAAGTTAGGATTTTTAACGAATTGAACTCAAAACACTAAAAATTGGAATATTCACAAAAGCAATCCAAATCAAAATCAAATGCACATGAATAAGTGTTAGGAATTCATACCTAACAATCGAAGATAATTATAAGCATAGATTTGAGATTAAAAATCTCACCTTTGCACTAAAATTTATGAAGATGAAGCTTGAAAGCAAAGGGGAATCAACCACTCTTCAAATCCAACTCTAGAAGCTTGAATCTAAGCTTAAAAGAGAAACATTTCCCAAATTAGGTTTAGGAATTTTCTGAAATCAAAGAGAGAAAGAGTTGGAGAAGAAGAAGAGAAGCTTACTGATGGGTTCTTCTATTAGTTTGGAGCAAGAGCTTGATTTGCAAAAGAAAACTAGGGCTTGGAGTTTTAATTTCCTCTTCCACTCTCCATTAACATAAAAGCTTGAGTATTAGGAAAATAGAAAAGAAGTGAATGAAGAGGAGAGGGTTGGAACTGAGTTAAGTGGGGTTAATGGGCTCAGCCCAAACCAAAGTCCTAAGTAAAAAGTATCAAAAATCAACTTACTCCAAACTTATCGAAGCTTCTGCTCAAAAAGGTCGTAAACGGCATTTTAAACTCAATGGGAGTGGTCCCGAGTCCTAATTCGACCGTATGCAAAAAGTAGCTTTTCGGACTAAATTCCGAGTATCGATAAAATATTTAAATATATAAACGATAAATATGCGGGTTGTTACAGAACCCATGAAATAGTAAAGATATTGGCAGTGGCTAATAGGCTCTTAGTGATCCTATGAAAACTATGTAACTGCAAAGGGAGTCCTTAGATATTTAACCAGTTATTAGTCAGTCCATGAAAACTATTAGGTTAATAGTAATCCTAGAAATTATAACTGAGATAGATAGTCAAAACGAATGGGGATGGGTAGTCTAGAATTGATTCACTTGTTTAGCATATCATCCTATCATATCATGTTGTTTTGAATTGTTTTGACCATTGTGGATGTAGAAGCACAGTATATGGTTTTATAAAGGATTTAAGATACTAGTGAGTGGAAAACTCATTCAGCTAAGCGGCGTAGTCTCACTGGATATTTAAATGGTTTGAGAATTCATACCAGGCTTTATGTATGACTCTAACTTTATGTTTTCCCCTTAAACTCTTGGATAATCAATTGATTTTGAGTAGTTTGAGAGTTGAGTTTTTCAGGTAGCTCTATAGCCGAGTAAAGCTTCCGAAGACGTGCAGGAGGCATGACATCTATCTAGAGTTCTCTATTAGTCCTTGAGATGATGGTTTTGATGACAACAACCTTAGAATAGATTATAAAATATAAATACTAACAGTATAAGCCTAGATATATAGGTATATGCAGGAATTAACCATGTAGGTACCAAGAATGAAGACTGTACAGTATAAAGATTCAAGATATCAAGATTGAAGACTCATGAGTATCAAGAATATCAAGATTATCAAGAGTTCAAGATTTCAAGAATAAGTAATTTAATTAGGAAATTTATTAAACTCCTAGAAAAGCACTGGCATCTTAAAATCCAATTTATTCATGGAATGGAATCCACTTCGAGCATGTTAAAGTGATGGAACCCTAAGTAGGATGGAACCTATGAAAAATCTAGTGGAACATTGCTTTGCATCCGCTAATTTTTATCCAAAATGATTTTTACAAAATTATATCTTGTTTTCAAAATGTTTTCAAAACCTTCTTTTTAAAAGCATCAAAAACATCTATCCTGATTTCAAATACTTTTAGCCTCAAAATAATCTTTAATTTCAAAATCAAATTATCCATGGTTTTAACTATCTTTAATAATAATATATTTAATTTTTAAATATTTATACTTGGATTTAAATATAAAATTATAGTAAAATTTTGTATATATTATTCTATATTAACTTATATATTTTAACTATAGACAAGTATATTTATAAAGTTTAAAATAGTTTTAATATAAGATAGAAGTTATTTTCAAAGAAAAACAAACCACCAAAAATTCCTTTGGGATGTCGACATGCTCAACCTACCCATGTCGACATAGTGTCATTTGGTTTCAAAATTTAAATTTCAAAAGAAGTGTCTATTCGTCATATCTCTTCACGAATGGGCATAGTTGTTGTTCTTCTATAAATAGGGGATATTTTCAACGATTTCAATATAGTTTTTTTGGTTTTTCACTCCTCTTCTTCTTCCACATTTCTATATACATATTCTTACCATTACTCTGCCGAAATCAACATTGAATCTAACTAGATCATTTCTGGTTTGATTCTCTATCACTATCTCAACAAGATTCTCAGTTTTATTCAAGGTTATAGGCTTCTTTATAATCAATTAAATGAGAAAAGGTGTGATTGTGGCCTTGGAAATCAATCAAGTGTAAAAGGTGTGATTGTAGCCTAGGAAATCAATTGGGTGAACTTGTTGCCCGGAAAATCAAGTATCTCTATCCAGAGGATTGTGAATCTGGAGGGTGTACCTCGTTGCCTTGAAATCAAGGGTGTAATTGTAAAGATTGTTTTTGATAGGAAATCTGTACTTGTATGCGGGACTGGATGTAGGGTAATCCGATCCAGTATAAAATCCGGTGTGTTCTTTCCTTTACTGCTTTTACTTTATATTTGCATCTGTGTTTAATTCTTTGATCATATCTGTGTCTAAATATTGCATACATTTGTGTTCAAATTAACAAAAACTCAAAAAGATTTAATAATTCTCTAAAACACTATTCACCCCCCCCCCTTTAGTGTTTATCCTAGTCTTAAGATCCTTAATCTGTATTTCTCACATTTGGTACCAGAGAAAGGTTTTCAAAGTTTCATTTTTGAAAAAGTTTTTTAAAAAAATGGCTATGATTGTTAATACTAGTTTAGAAATATTTAGATCATCATTGTCTCATGAGTCTGCATATAATCAATGTTCAAATTCAAGTTGTCTACCAAAATTGTTTGATGTGCAGGAAACATGCTTTATGGGAATTTAGGAATCAATCCACAACGGACAAATTGTGCAGATCAAAAAGAATAAATGGATACTCGATAGTGGATGTTCTAGACACATGACTGGCAATCCAGATATGTTGAATGATATAATATACAAAGACGAAGGACTAGTTAACTTTGGAGACAATTCAAAAGGATATGTGATTGGCATCGGCAAAGTCAGTAACTCTGAAACTCCTATTATTACTAATGTTTTGCTAGTTAAGAATCTGAAACATAATCCGCTAAGTATAAGTCAACACCGCGATAAAGGATATAAAATTAAATTTGAACAAGATAAGTGTCGCATTGAAGATAATAATTCAACCATAATGTTTGAGAGAATTAGGAAAAAGAATACTTATATTCTTAGTATGAAAGTTTCAAATGATAACCTGTGTCTTTTGGAAAATACAAGTGACCCTTGGATTTGGCGTAAGAGATTTGGGCATTTGAATTTTAAACTCTTATCTAGACGGTCAAAACATGATCTAGTAAGAGGTCTCCCTAAAATGAATTTTGAAGTAGATAGTCTATGTGATGCATGTCGAATAGGAAAACTTAGAAAAAGTTCTTTTAAGTTAAAGGATATGATTTCAACATCAAAATCTCTTGAGTTACTTCACCTTGATTTGTTTGGTCCATCTCAAATTCTGTCAATAAATCATAGTAAATATGTTTTTGTAATTGTAGATGATTATTCTAGATTTACATGGACAATATTTTTGAAACATAAAAATAATACATTTGAATGTTTTAAGAACTTTACAAAAAGGATTCAAAATCAACTTTCTCTAAAAATTATAACCATCCCTAGTGATCACAGTGGTGAACTTGAAAATGAAAAGTTTGAAGAATTCTGCAATAAAAGGGAATAACTTACAATTTTTCATTTCCAAGAACTCCACAACAAAACGGAGTAGTAGAACGTAAAAATAGGACGATTCAAGAGTGTGCGAGAACCATGCTTTCAGATAGTAAATTACCAACGTATTTTTGGGCAAAAGCAGTTGCTACTGCCTGTTATATTTTAAATAGAATTTTAATTAGACCTTTAACTGATAAGACATCTTATGAACTTCTTCATAAAAAGAAACCTAAAGTATCTTATTTTAGAATTTTTGGAAGTAAATATTTTATTTTAAATACTAAAGATAACCTAGATAAATTTGATCCTAAATCCGACAAAGGTATCTTTATCGAATATTCTAATAAAAGTAAAGTGTACAGAGTATTTAATAACTACCACCATCGAAGAAACAATGCATGTTTCGTTCGATGAAAATCTCAAAAATTTTGAAGATACAAATGATGAAGAGGATTTAATCACTCAAAATCAAGAGTCAACTGAAACTTATAATGAAATTAATCATCCTAATAAAAGGACTAAATTTTTAAAAGATCACCCTATTGAAAATATACTAGGAGATATGCAATCTGTTGTTAAAACTAGAAATCAATTAAATCAAATGAGTAATATAGCTTTTATATCAACTATTGAACCCAAGAATCCAAAAGAAGCATCAACTGATGATTCATGGATTTTGGCTATGCAAGAAGAATTAAATCAATTCAATAGAAATGATGTTTGGGAACTTTTTCCTAGACTTGAGAATAAAACTATAATTGGAACTAAATGGGTTTATAAAAATAAAATGAATGAACAAGGAGAGGTAGTTAGAAATAAATTCTGATTAGTCGCTCAAGGTTTTTGTCAAGAAGAAGGAATAGATTTTTATGAAACCTTTGCTCTCGTAGCAAGATTAGAAGCCATTAAGATTCTACTTGCTTTCGCAAATCATAATAATTTCAAACTATTTCAAATGGATGTTAAAAGTGCCTTTTTAAATGGATTTGTAAAAGAGGAAGTATATGTTGAACAACTACCACTTTTTGAAAATGAAATATTACCAAATCATGTTTACAAACTTAAAAAAGCTTTATATGGTCTAAAACAAGCTCCTAGAGCCTGGTATGATAGACTAAGATCTTACTTATTACAATCAAATTATGAAATTGGTAAAGTAGATAATCCTCTTTTTATTAAAAGAAATAAAAATGATATTTAACTAGTACAAGTTTACGTAGATGATATCATTTTTGGATCAACTAATTTTGAAATGAATAAAGAATTTTCTGAAATAATGACAAAAGAGTTTGAGATGAGTCATAAAACAATTAATAAAACAATTAGATAATGGTATCTTTATTAGTCAAGAAAAATATGCTAAAGACCTAATTAATAAATTTGGTTTGACTATTGCGAGTGGAAAATCCACTCCCATGGCAACCAATGAATACCTTAGTAAAGTAGATCTCTCGAAAGATGTAGATCAAAAATTATATAGAGGAATGATTGGATCACTACTCTATATTACTGCTAGTAGACCTGATATCATGCATAGTGTTTGTCTCTGTGCCAGATATCAATCTCAACCTAAAGAGACCCACTTAAAAGCCGTAAAACGTATCATAAGATATGTTAAACACACTTCTGATTATGGCTTATTTTACCCTAAAAATGATTCTTTTGACTTAATATCTTACTGTGACGCTAATTATGTTGGTTGTAAATCAGACCGAAAAAGTACAAGTGGAACTTGTCACTTTTTGGGGCATTCCCTGATTTCCTGCTTTAGTAAAAAGCAAAACACAGTTTCTTTATCAACAACTGAAGCAGAATATATTTCTGCTGCTTTGGCTTGTTCTCAAGTAATATATATGCAACAAACTTTAAAAGATTATGGTTTAAATTTCTCAAAATCATCAATTTATTGTGATAATACTAGTTCCATAAATTTATCCAAAAATACTACTTAACATGCTCAAACTAAACATATTGATATAAGACATCATTTTCTCAAAGATAATATAAATAAGGAAGTAATTACTCTAGATTATATTAATTCCGAGAATCAAATTGCTGATATATTAACAAAACCATTAAATGAATCTATATTTACTAAATTAAGAAGAGAATTAGGTATATGTTCAATAACTGAAATATAAAATATAAATAACAAAATATAATTAAAAATTAGATCAAAATAAATCAATTAATAAAAATTTAAAGCACCATGTCGACATCCCCCCTATACCTATGTCGGCATATAAGGTTTTTTTCTTTTTAAATTTTTTCCCACCAAAATTCAAATAATTAGTTATATATTCTTCTCATTTTCGAAATTTTATTCATTCTTTCTGTTATTTCTTTGTTCTATCTTCTGAAATCAAATAATCAATGGCCTCCTCTTTCGAATCAAACAAAAATTCTACCTTTTCATTTCCTTCTTCCACTTCTGATCCATTTCAATGTACTACTCTCGCTCGTGTGACGAAAATGGAGGATTCTCTGAAGGATGCACTTCAGTTAATGACTGAAATCCAAGTGATGCAACTTTCAATGGAAAAGGAACAAGAGAGACTCTTCAGGAGATCAAATACAAGAGACCAGTGAGGAAGAAGAAGAAGAAGTCTCCATGGAAGAAGTGCACGCAGAAGATGACGACAAAGTCGTTTGCGTTGGTGAAGTGTGCTTTGATAAAGATGGAAATCTTGTCGAACAACGTGAAAATTTCTGTTTTGAAACGACCCGGTATTTTCAACCATTCGCATCCGCACGTGTCGGACTTGAATTATTTAAAATATCGCGTTGTAAATAAAATTTGGCAAATCTCAGAATATATAGTAAATAAATAATCACAGAATCACAGACACAGAAATCAGAATACTCGCAGCGGAATTAAAAATTAACTTAGTGGTTCATGAAGCCACTATCCATAGTCTCAAAAAATATATAAAGTACATAGTCTTAAACCAAATATAGTTTGAAATCTCCATAGAAACTCTCAATATTAAACTGTCTTGATTTCAAAGGCTAAAATAAGAACTGAATAGAAACTTGATGGCAGCTTGAAAAGAGATGATCTGCTGAAGTCCTTGCTCTGGAGGTGAAATCTAAACTGAAACTCAGGCTGACCCGAGCGTAAAATAAAGCGTAAACACTCGAGTCAGGACATACATACTTATACAGTGTAAGCTAATTCAAGTGTACTGTAATATAGAACAAGTAACTTAAAGGATGCTTGGGACTGCCCATCCTCTAAGGATCCGTTAAACTATTTACTAAGTAGCAGTACTTCGCTATTATAATAGTGTCCATATTAAAATAAACTTACTTTTAAATAGCATTAAGGCTTTACATTTTCCACCTTAACACGTAATTTTCCCAGTAGTCCATCCATTATCATAGTCCCTCCTGATCGGGAAGCCACCAGAGGATGCCACACGGGCTACGGGAGAAAACCAAACTCGTACAAGGCTCGCTATGGTAGGTGACACGGCACAACTAGGCAATGCCAGGGTAGATATACCAATTATGCATCCAGACCGGTGGAAACGCGTAGCTGCTACTACCGCCCACCTCAAACAACGCTCCTAAATCAAAGGTGCGCACCAAACAATCACAAAAGTAATAGAATTGCATACGAAGAAGTGCGTCCGATCAGAGGTGCTACCTCATTAATCCGAGAATCGCTCCTGTTTTAGCCACCTTATGTCAACTCACGGGAGTTGGATCCACGTATTTACCTCATAGAAAATGTCACCACCATCCTACTTCATTCTGGAATCTCCACCGCGCACACGGTTGTCAAAGTGGTTTTCGGTATCGACAGAGAGTATGCCCATATTCGATCCCAGTCTCTTTAACAACCAACGTTATTATTACCCGTGGTTATAAATTCCAAAATACTTTATTTTTAAATCAAATACTTCATTTTAAACCGTTTAAAAGTGAAGTTATAATTCTCATAAAAATCCAATATACATCCCACAGGTTATGTCTTAGTTCATTTATATTTACTCCAGCACTTGCGCAGTGCGGTAATATCCTTTACATAGATTTGAGTAAATTAAATTTTAAACTTCACTATAGTTTCTCCAATAATTAAAGCAATAAATCATATTCAACCTTTAAATAGTCATTTAAATTTACTCAATAAATTATGATTTTTATAAAGTACAATTTTCAAATATATATCTAACCTCCCTATGCTTTACTTATAAAAAAATCAAGTGCAAATTTCCCATAATATTTTACTTAATAATTAAGTTTAATTTTACTACTTCAAAGTAAACTATTTTATTTCTTAACTAGAATTCCATTTTTATTTTACAAATCAATTTTTTTTCAAACTATATTTATACTTTAAAATTCTTAACATTTAATTACTTACATCTTAACATGTATAATATCACTATACTATAAGGAACATTTTTATTCCAATTTTAAACAAAAGGTCATAGCTTCCTATTTTAAAATATTTCATATTTCCAGAAAAAAATTTATATATATATAACCATGGGTCTGTATACAATTTTCTAACCTATGTCAAATGATACGGATAATATATCATTTCAATCCGTAATTTACAAAGAAAAACCGGGTTCTATCATTTCAAACCCGCAATCCCAAGTTAAATAATAAATAAAAATAAATAAATATCGTTCAGGCCTATCATTTCAGCCCGTAACGATTTCTATCTACAGAGAACTTTCCGTGTGGTAAAAAAGTAAATAATTAAATAAATAAATAACATCATGCATTTAACAATAAATAAATAAATAACAGTACGCATTTAACAATAGATAATATAACTGATGATATGTCAATTTAATAATGGGGTTTTAACATCATAAGTTTATATCACAAACAAATAAAATTAAATAAAATTATTTTACAATTAGACTTGTTATTAAATTTACAGATATATAAGTACGTTTGTCAGGTGAGAATACTCACCTTTTCGAAGCTGCAGAATTTATTGAAACAACGATATCTACCCCGAAAGAAGAGTACAGAAGGCATGATCAATTTTCAGTGGATGCAACGACTTGATTCAAATCTTGAACAAAGTAATTAAATAAAACTAAGTATTCAAATTTTATCACGAACACAGCAAATTTGAAACAAAATTGAATTAAAGGAAATTGACACAACGGCTCGACCACTCACCACACGACTTGACCCATTAAAACAAAAGCTCAGCCTGCCCATTTAATTTTTCCAAATCAAAATTTACAAAATAAATTTATACTCTATATTTTTTATTTTACTCTTTTTACAGAATATTATGACGTGTAAATAAAGGTGGCAAATCTTATGTGGGCAACAATGCAATTCACGGCAGTGATACATAAAGGTGGCGTATGCAATATTTATTTATTTATTATTATTTTTTCATTTTATTTTTTTATTTTTTTATTACTAAGTGCAACATGTGGTTTACGTATTAATACTTCATAATTATTCTTAGTATACAATACTTCATATGGATCTGTTCATAGTCCGTAAAGACTGTTATTCATGCATGTATCTACCTACCTATATTTACTATATATACTAACAAGCTAATGCTCAGGATGTTCTACTCACATGCACAGGTGGCTCCCTACTATTCTATTCACCCTCTTATTATAATAATTTTTTCTTTCTTTTTTTTGAAAAAAAAAGGCACGGCCCTTGCCAAATTTCAAAACTCG
This sequence comes from Allium cepa, assembly GCA_030765085.1. Taxonomy (NCBI): domain Eukaryota; kingdom Viridiplantae; phylum Streptophyta; class Magnoliopsida; order Asparagales; family Amaryllidaceae; genus Allium; species Allium cepa. The sequence goes on along the minus strand of CM060945.1, from coordinate 989,960,416 downwards.
AATGCATGCACTCCTGAGACTTCACGTCATGGCATAGAGGACTGGTTACACAAGCTACAGGTGGCGTACATTTTCTACTTCAGAAATGCAAAAGGGTAATTTCAACCTAGTCTCTAGTTGGACAACACAACACTATGCTTGCCCATATATTCATTCCTGACATGTACGCGTAATTTACTTCTCCCTTTATTTTATTTTATTTTTTATTTTATTTTATTTTATTTTTATTTTTTTAAACTGAACGCATGCACAAAGTCACGGGATGGTTCATGGTGCGAGGTCGGTGACAGAACAAGGAGCGGAGGGTGGTGGCGGAGTAGACGAGCACGGTGGAACAAACAATAGGAAATAGAGAAAAACTAAAAGGAAAAGAAAGAGGAAAATAAGAAGAAAGAAGGGATGAAGCTATGTACCTGATGTTACCTGAAGCTTTAGCACGACAGGGAAGAAAATGAATGAAATTGTTGCAAATGTGCTACATATTTAAAGATAGCTTGCGGTGATGGAAATGTAAATGAGGGGTTATAAATTTATATAGTGGGTTGCGTGTTTTTGGGCATGTGAAAAATCAATGCAGGAAAAAAAAATGGCAAGTGAATTCAAATTTTAAAATGCTAAAAGAAATGAATGATTTCACTGCACTATTAAAGGTTGCATTTTATAATTAAATAGGTTGAGTGATTTTAGCAAAGTAACGGCAAGAATTGATTTAAACAATTGTACCCATGATTGGAATATGTACATAGGGTAACTTACGTGATTTTACAGGGAGAAACTGCAAGAGATAAATGAACTTTTGAACGTACGCTAATAAATAAAATCTTACACTAATTTAAGGTGAAAACAGACAACGAATAATTGATTTCGTTGATTTACAAAAGAAACGGATAGGAATACTTGGCAATATTTTTACACTTTTTTTTTATATTTTGGAAATAAGTGCGTTGATTAAAAGAGAAGAAAAGAGGCAAGAGATAAGTTGGCACGCATTTGTACTCATTTGAAATTATTAAGAAGAGAATGCGTTGATAAATAAAAAGAAATGACAAGAATGATTGGTGCAATTAATTGCAGTGGGTAAGAATTAATTAGCGAAAGAAACGGCAAGCAATCATATTTTTTTTCTTTGAATGGAAATGGAATTTTAACAATTTGCGAACGTGTTTAATAATGAGAAGAAACTAGCACTGATATCGGAGAAAACGACAATAATGTTAGATTTGAATGTTGCTTTATTCAAAGATTTTGTACTAAATTAAAATAGTTGCAGCAAAAAGGAAAGGTGAAAATCACGGCATGCGTAAATCAAGGGGCAGTTTCTTTTATTAGTGAACATTCATACGTGCAAAATTTAAGGAAGAAAATGCATTGATTTAGATGAGAAGTTAAAGGCATGAAATTATTATCTTTTTAAAAAAAAAAAACAATTACCCTGTTGCGTTGATTTTGAATCAGTCTATTGAATATTTTTCCTATCAATTTCACACGAGAGGTAAGGAAAGTTTGGAACAATTAATTGAAGTGAGTAATAAATTTTTATTACCAGTGTAGATTTCGTGAATTAAGAAGAACATAAAACGGCAAGCAATAAATTTGCACTTAAAACGGAAATGGAAAATTTGACCAAAAGAATAATGTTGAGCGACGTGTAAATATTAAAGAGGATATCTTTAGAATGCGTACAACAGACGCAATTAATTTATGCCCAAAATATAACGAAAATAGCGGATTTAAATTTTATACGTTTTCTTATACGTTATTTATTTCATCGAATAACGCGCTATTTAAACGCGTAATTAAATAGTTTATTTATACATAAATTTTGAAATTTATTACTTAAAAAATATGATTTGTTTACATTGGGTTTTTTTTCTTCATTCATTTACCATTTACCAAGAAATCTGTTACTAAAATGTATATAAGTAACAGTATAAATTATTTAATTTTTAAAAAGTACATAATCCATTTATAGCTAAGGTAAAAATTATTGTGTTGTTTTAATGGTACAGAAAAATGGAAAATTGGCGAACGTTTTATAAAGTTGAACAAAGAAAAGTGTTGATTCTTAGAGTAAAGAAACGGAAAAGAATATTTGATTTGAACGTTACTGAAAAATCAATGGGTTTTATTTATTAAATATGTGGAGTCAATGGAAAGAAAATTTATTCTTTTCCCACTTAAAAATGCATGTCTACTGATTTATTTGATTATTTATATCCAAGATAAGAAATTTAGACGCGTGAAAAACCGACGCAATAATTAAATCAAACACACGCACGGTTTCATAATAAAAGTAACGCTTTTTATATTTACGCGTTCTCTTATGTAGTAAATATACGTTAAAAATATTCCATCAATAACACGCCTTTTAAACGCGTAATTAAACAGTTTATTTATACACTAATTTTTTTTTTCAAATCTTATTTCTTAATTAAAACGTGATTTTGCTAGAAATTAAGTTATTTACCATCTTAAACAAAAAACCCAAATTTCCAATTAAAGTAAATTCTTAACCACGTCAAAATTTCAGAGATCTTATTATTTATTTAAAAATTTGGGAAATTGTTTTAATCAATTCAAAATTTAGATTTTTATATAATAAACCCCCAAAGTTTTATAATTAAAATTGAAAAATACTTGTTAAAACTTCGGGATGTTACACTCTCCCCCACTCAGAACTTTTCGTCCTCGAAAAGGAAGAAGGTAGGGGAATAGAAACAACCTGAAAGAAAACTAAATTGAAACTCAAAATAGAATCATTAATCTAAACCATACAAATTAAATTTTAAATTAATAATTGATTTCATCTGTTTAATTTCACTTAAGTTAGATTTTACTATTTCAAATTTCATTACTTCATCTTCCAATTGTCTTAAAATAAAAATTTCTAAAATCATAAGTTTGAAAATCATTTGTTATACTCAAAAATGTATTCAGTAAATTAATATCTTTTTTTTATTCCTAATTATAACTAAATTTATTTCTCTTAATATATTTTTATCATCTATGCTAAATATGTTTACACTTATTACAACTGCTTAAATTTATTCTTAGTTCCTTTAACATCATCATTCCATTACCTCTTGTTAATCTTTTTTTTTTATAACTAGAATTTAAGTGTATAACATTTATTATAACCACTCAAATATTATTTATAAATCTTTTTATATTGTATATTATCCAATTACATTGTTAACTTTCGAAAATCAAGGTAAGTTATATTGAAATGCAATTGAGTATTATACAAATAAAACTTTCAAAGTCAATTATCTCAAGTTGGAATCACTTATTCAAAAATTTGATTTTTTTTTTTATATAATCGGAATTATTCCTCAAGATAAAATTTAAGAATTAAATTTCTGATTCCCTTCAAACCATTTAGAGAAAAATAAATATATGTACATAATATGTCAAATCAAATTTAAATCATATATCTATATATTATAAATCAAGTCATATTTTAGAGATTCAAATCAATTAAATTCTCAAGGTAACATCGTAGCCAGACTACAGAATGGTCTCTTCACTTCGAAACTCGAACATGAATGTCGATGATGTTGCAGTCATCACCGAAATTATTTCCCAGCGACAAAGAGAAGAGCACTGATTTTTAAACCTTTAAAATTCTTTGGAAACAAATTTCTATTCAAAAATAGTTTAAATAATATATCCTTTTAAAATTAGAAAACTAGTTTAAACCGTCAGAAATTGAATTCTCAAGTTCTTGTTTTAAATTCATTTCTCTTCCCAAATTAATATATAACCATTGTTTATATTCAATTATTTATATGCGACAAAACCCATGGTTTACAAAACCATAAATAAAAACTATTATCTCTTGACAACTAGTTAAATTAATTATAAAAATTATAAAAATTATACTTATATATAATATTAGATTTTTTCCAAATATAGGAATAAATTTTTCAAAACAAGGATAGAGATTCAAATTTGATGGACTCAAATCAAAGAGAAATTTGATTAAAGATAAGTTGGAATCAGAAGATCCGATGATAAATAACAGAATAAGGAACTGGATAAGTTTATATAAATCGCGACAACCTTAACCTGGTCAACCGTGACTTTAAAGAGTAAGATCGATGTGGATTTTTCGGAGTAAATCTACATTCGATCTGAAGAGATAGAGTTCGGAATAACCAAAGATACTAGCATCTAAACTGAGGATAAATATAAATCTCTGGTGAATCAATGCTAATTTGTAAAGGAGTTTCATCCCTTTATTAGAATATTGGCGAGACCGTCAATTCACTATAAAGATCATCCGAAGTGGAGTCGTGGGATACTCCAGAATCGAAAGAAGATGAATAGTGAGGGACACGAATGAACTTTGGAACCGCAGGGAACGTTCCAAAATTCAAAAAGGAAGAGATTCAAGCTCGAATGAAAGTGATTCTGTAAATCAAATTTACCATACATTCTAAGTTTTGCCTAGAGCCAAAGCTCTGATACCAAATGTAACGACCCGATATTTTCAACCATTCGCATACGCACGTGTCGGACTTGAATTGTCCAAAATACCACGTTGTAAATAAAATTTGGCAAATCTCAGAATATACAGTAAATAAATAATCACAGAATCACAAACATAGAAATCAGAATACTCGTAGCGGAATTAAAAATTAACTTAGTGGTTCATGAAGCCACTATCCATAGTCTCAAAAAATAAATAAAGTACATAGTCTTAAACCGAATATAGTTTGAAATCTCCACAGAAACTCTGAATATTAAATTGTCTTGATTTCAAAGGCTAAAATAAGAACTGAATAGAAACTTGACGGCAGCTTGAAAAGAGATGATCTGCTGAAGTCCTAGCTCTGGAGGTGAAGTCTGAACTGAAACACAGGCTGACCCGAGCGTAAAATAAAACATAAACACTCGAGTCAGGACATACGTACTTATACAATGTAAGCCAATTCAAGTGTACTGTAATATAGAACAAGTAACTTAAAGGATGCTTGGGACCGTCCATCCTCTAAGGATCCGTTAAACTATTTACTATGCAGTAATACTTCGCTATTATAATAGTGTCTGTATTAAAATAAACTTACTTTTAAATAGCGTTAAGGCTTTACATTTTCCACCTTGACATGTAATAGTCCCAGTAATACATCCAATATCATAGTCCCTCCTGATCGGGAAGCCACCAGAGGATACCACACGGGCTACGGGAGAAAACCAAACTCGTACAAGGCTCGCTATGGTAGGTGACATGGCACAACTAGGCAATGCCAGGGTAGATATACAAATTATGCATCCGGACCGGTGGAAACGCGTAGCTGCTACTACCGCCCACCTCGAACAGCACTCCTAAATCAAAGGTGCGCACCAAACAATCGCAAAAGTAATAGAATGGCATACGAAGAAGTGCGTCCGATCAGAGGTGGTACCTCATTAATCCGAGAATCGCTCCTGTTTTAGCCACCTTATGCCAACTCACGGGAGTCGGGTTCACGTATTTACCTCATAGAAAACCTCACCACCATCCTACTTCATTCTGGAATCTCCACCGCGCACACGGTTGTCAAAGTGATTTTCGGTATCGACAGAGAATATGCCCATATCCGATCCCGGTCACTTTAACAACCAACGTTATTATTACCCGTGGTTGTAAATTCCAAAATAGTTTATTTTTAAATCAAATACTTCATTTTAAACTGTTTAAAAGTGAATTTATAATTCTCATAAAAATTCAATATACATCCCACAGGTTATGTCTTAGTTCATTTATATTTATTCCAACACTTGCGCAGTGCGGTAATATCCTTTACACAGATTTGAGTAAATTAAATTTTAAACTTCACTATAGTTTCTCCAATAATTAAAGCAATAAATCACATTCCACCTTTAAATAGTCATTTAAATTTACTAAATAAATTATGATTTTTATAAAGTACATTTTTCAAATATATATCTAACCTCCCTATGCTTTACTTATAAAAAAAATCAAGTGCAAATTTCCCATAATATTTTACTTAATAATTAAGTTCAATTTTACCACTTCAAAGTAAACTAAACTTCTAGTCAATTTCTTAACCTATCACTTTATAGTCAAAATTTAGCTATATTCCATATTCCCTTTTTAGTATTCACCTTATTTAACCATTTAATACATAGTCAACTTGACCCTTTTATTTATTTACTTATATTTAAAAAATTTACCAAAACATCCTATTTTATTTCTTAACTAGAATTCCATTTTTATTTTACAAATCAAATTTTTTCTAACTATATTTATACTTTAAAATCCTTAACATTTAATTACTTACATCTTAACTTGTATAATATCACTATACTATAAGGAACATTTTTATTCCAATTTTAAACAAAAGGTCATAGCTTCCTATTTTAAAATATTTAATATTTCCAGAAAAAAAATTATATATATATAACCACGGGTCTGTATACTATTTTCTAACCTAGGTCAAATGATACGGATAATATATCATTTCAATCCGTAATTTACAAAGAAAAACCGGGTCCTATCATTTCAAACCCGCAATCCCAAGTTAAATAATAAATAAAAATAAATAAATATCATTCAGGCCTATCATTTCAGCCCGTAACGATTTCTATCAACAGGGAACTTGCAGTGTGGTAAAAAAGTAAATAATTAAATAAATAAATAACAGCATGCATTTAACAATAAATAAATAAATAAATAACAGTATGCATTTAACAGTAGATAATATAACTGATGATGTGTCAATTTAATAATGGGGTTTTAACATCATAAGTTTATATCACAGACAAATAAATTAAATATAATTATTTTATAATTACACTTGTTATTAAATTTACAGATATATAAGTACGTTTGTCAGGTGAGAATACTCACCTTTTCGAAGCTGCAGAATTTATTCAAACAACGATATCTACCTCGAAAGAAGAGTACAGAAGGCATGATCAATTTTCAGTGGATGCAACGACTTGATTCAAATCTTGAACAAAGTAATTAAATAAAACTAAGTATTCGAATCTTATCATGAACACAACAAATTTGAAACAAGATTGAATTAAAGGAAACTGACACAATGGCTCGACCACTCACCACATGACTTGACCCATTAAAACAAAAGCTCAGCCTTCCCATTTAATTTTTCCAAATCAAAATTTACAAAATAAATTTATAATCTATATTTTTTCTTTTACCATTTTTACAGAATATTATGACGTGTAAATAAAAGGTGGCAAATCTTATGAGGGCAACAATGCAATTCACGGCAGTGATACATAATGGTGGCGTATGCAATATTTATTTATTTATTATTATTTATTTATTTTTTTTATTTTTTTATTACTAAGTGCAACATGTGGTTTACGTATTAATACTTCATAATTATTCTTAGTATACAATACTTCATATGGATCTGTTCATAGTGCATAAAGACTGTTATTCATGCATGTATTTACCTACCTATATTCACTATATATCCTAACAAGCTAATGCTCAAGATGTTCTACTCACATGCACAGGTGGCTCCCTACTATTCTATTCACCCTCTTATTGTAATAATTTTTTCTTTCTTTTTTTTAAAAAAGGCACGGCCCTTGCCAAATTTCAAAACTCGAATGCATGCACTCCTGAGACTTCACGTCATGGCATAGAGGACTGCTTACACAAGCTACAGGTGGCGCACATTTTCTACTTAGAAATGCAAAAGGGTAATTTCAACCTAGTCTCTAGTTGGACAACACAACACTATGCTTGCCCATATATTCATTCCTGACATGTACGCATAATTTACTTCTCCCTTTATTTTTTTATTTTTTATTTTTATTTTTTAAAACTGAACGCATGCACAAAGTCACGGGATGGTTCATGGTGCGAGGTCGGTGACAGAAGAAGGAGCGGAGGGTGGTGGCGGAGTAGCCGAGCACGGTGGAACAAATAATAGGAAATAGAGAAAAACTAAAAAGAAAAGAAAGAGGAAAATAAGAAGGAAGAAGGGATGTAGCTATGTACCTGATGCTACCTGAAGCTTTAGCACGATAGGGAAGAAAATGAATGAAATTGTTGCAAATATGCTACGTATTTAAAGATGAGCTTGCGGTGATGGAAATGTAAATAAGGGGTTATGAATTTATATAGTGGGTTGCGTGTTTTTGGGCATGCGAAAATTCAATGCAGGAAAAAAAAGGGCAAGTGAATTCAAATTTTAAAATGCTAAAAGAAATGAATGATTTCACTGCATTATTAAAGGTTGCGTTTTATAATTAAATAGGTTGAATGATTTTAGCAAAGTAACGGCAAGAATAGATTTAAACAATTATACCCGTGATTGGAATATGTACATGGGGTATCTTGCGTGATTTTACAGGAAGAAACTGCAAGAGATAAATTAGCTTTTGAACGTACGCTAATAAATAAAATCTTGCACTGATTTAAGGTGAAAATAGGCAACGAATAATTGATTTCGTTGATTTACAAAAGAAACGGATATGAATAATTTGCAACATTTTTACACTTTTTTTTTATATTTTGAAAATAAGTGCGTTGATTAAAGGGAAGAAAAAATGCAAGAGATTATTTGGCACGCATTTGTACTCTTTTGAAATTATTAAGAAAAGAATGCGTTGATAAATAAAAAGAAACGACAAGAATGATTGGAGCAAATAATTGCAGTGGGTAAGAATTAATTAGCGAAAGAAACGGCAACAATTATATTTTTTGCTTCGAATGGAAATGGAATTTGAACAATTTGCGAACGTGTTTAATAATAAGAAGAAACTAGCATTGATATCGGAGAAAACGACAATAATATTCGATTTGAACGTTACTTTATTCAAAGATTTTATACTAAATTAAAATAGTTGCAGCAAAAAGGGAAGGTGAAAATCATGGCATGCGTAAATCAAAGGGCAGTTTCTTTTATTAGTGAACATTCGTACGTGCAAAATTTAAGGAAGAAAATGCATTGATTTAGATGAGAAGTTAAAGGCAAGAAATTGTTATTTTCTTATATAAAAAAATTACCCTGTTGCGTTGATTTTGAATCAGTCTATTGAATATTTTTCCTATCAATTTCACACGAGAGTTAAGGAAAGTTTGGAACAATTAATTACAGTGAGTAATAAATTTTTATTACCGGTGTAGATTTCGTGAATTAAGGAGAACGTAAAACGACAAGCAATAAATTTGCACTCAAATCGGAAATGGAAAATTTGACCAAAAGAATAATGTTGAGCGACGTGTAAATATTAAAGAGGATATCTTTAGAATGCATACAACAGACACAATTAATTTATGCCCAAAATATAACCAAAATAACGTATTTAAATTTTATACGTTTTCTTATACGTTATTTATTCCATCAAATTACGCGCTATTTAAACGCGTAATTAAACAGTTTATTTATACATAAATTTTGAAATTTATTACTTAAAAAATATAATTTGTTTACATTGGGTTTTTTTTCATTCATTTACCATTTACCAAGAAATCTATTACTAAAATGTATACAAGTAACAGTATAAATTATTTAATTTTTAAAAAGTACATAATCCATTTATAGCTAAGGTAAAAATTATTGTGTTGTTTTAATGGTACAGAAAAATGGAAAATTGGCGAACGTTTTATAAAATTGAACAAAGAAAAGTGTTGATTCTTTGAGTAAAGAAACGGAAAAGAATATTTGATTTGAACGTTATTGAAAAATCAATGGGTTTTATTTATTAAATATGTGGAGTCAATGGAAAGAAAATTTATTCTTTTCCCACTTAATAATGCATGTCTACTGATTTATTTGATTATTTATTTCCAAGGTAAGAAATTTAGACGTGTGAAAAACCAACGCAATAATTAAATCAAACACGCGCCCAGTTTCATAATAAAAGTAATGCTTTTTAAATTTACGCGTTCTCTTCGGTAGTAAATATACGTTAAAAATATTCCATCAATAACACGCCTTTTAAACGCGTAATTAAACAGTTTATTTATACACTAATTTTTTTTTTTCAAATCTTATTTCTTAATTAAAACATGATTTTGCTATAAATTAAGTTATTTACCATCTTTAACAAAAAACGTAAATTTCCAATTAAAGTAAATTCTTAAACACGTCAAAATTTCAGAGATCTTATTATTTATTTAAAAATTTGGAAAATTGTTTTAATCAATTCAAAATTTAAATTTTCATATAATAAACCCCCAAAGTTTTATAATTAAAAGTGAAAAATACTTGTTAAAACTTCAGGCTATTACATGTTTCCACTATCCAAACTGTTCGATTCATAGATCTCCCATTTTCAAAGACACTCATTAGTTTCTTTTCTCTTTTTCCTTTTGGTGTATGTTCTTACTTACGTTTCCCATGAAAATGTAAATGCAACTATCTAATTAATGAATAATTTGTCTTCTTATATGGATACTTAGTTAGGATAGTTAGTAGTTTAGGACGGAGTTTTAGTTTTAGATTAAGTGTTGATTATTCATGATAACACTATCATTATAATCACATGTCATAGAGTATTAGATTTAGGGGGAGTGATATAGTTTTTGTTAATTTATTTGGAGTTTGTTTTTGTTGATGACAAAGGGGGAGAAATATGAAATAGGATAGTTAGACATAGATTAATGGGGTGTTATTAGGATAGAAGTAAACAAAGGTTGTCATCATCAAAAAGGGGGAGATTGTTAGTACTTGAGATGATGGTTTTGACGACAACAACCTTAGAATAGATTGTAAAATATAAATACTAACAGTATAAGTCTAGATATATATGTGCATATGCAGGAATTAACCATGTAGGTACCAAGAATGAAGACTGTACAATATAGAGATTCAAGATATCAAGATTGAAGATTCATGAGTATCAAGAATATCAAGATTATCAAGAGTTCAAGATTTCAGGAATAATTAATTTAAATAGGAATTTTGTTAAAACTCCTAGAAAAGCACTGGCATCTTAAAATCCAATTTATTCGTGGAATGGAATCCACTTCGAGGCTGTTAAAGGGATGGAACGTTAAAGGGATGGAACCCTAAGTAGGGTGGAACCTAAGAAAAATCTAGTGGAACATTGTTTTGTATCCGCTAATTTTTATTCAAAATGATTTTTATAAAATTATATCTTGTTTTCAAAATGTTTTCAAAAGCTTCTTTTTAAAAACATCAAAAACGTCTATCCAGATTTCAAATACTTTTAGCCTCAAGATAATCTTTAATTTCAAAATCAAATTATCCATGGTTTTAACTATCTTTAATAATAATATATTTAATTTTTAAATATTTATACTTAGATTTAAATATAAAATTATAGTAAAATTTTGTATATATTATTCCATATATTTACTTATGTATTTTAACTATAGACAAGTATATTTATAAAGTTTAAAATAGTTTTAATATAAGATAGAAGTTATTTTCAAAGAAAAACAAACCACCAAAAATTCCCTTGGGATGTCGACATGCTCAGCCTACCCATGTCAACATAGTGTCAGTTGGTTTCAAAATTTAAATTTCAAAAGAAGTGTCTATTCGTCATATCTCTTCACGAATGGACATGGCTGTTGTTCTTCTATAAATAGGGGATGTTTTCAATGAATTTCAATACAGTTTTTTTGGTTTTTCACTCCTCTTCTTCTTCCACATTTCTATATACATATTCTTACCATTACTCTACCGAAATCAACATTGAATCTAACTAGATCGTTTCTGTTTTGATTCTCTATCACTATCTCAACAAGATTCGCAGTGCTATTCAGAGTTATAGGCTTCTTTGCAATCAATTAAACGAGAAAAGATGTGATTGTGGCCTTGGAAATCAATCAAGTGTAAAAGGTGTAATTATGGCCTAAGAAATCAATTGGGTGAACTTGTTGCCCGGGAAATCAAGTATCTCTACCCAGAGGATTGTGAATCTAGAGGGCGTACCTTTTTGCCTTGAAATCGAAGGTGTAATTGTAAAGATTGTTTTTGAAGAAATCCGTACTTGTGTGCGGGACTGGATCTACGGTAACTCTGAACCAGTATAAAATCCGGTGTGTTCTTTCCTTTACTGCTTTTACTTTATATTTGCATTTATGTTTGATTCTATGATCATATCTGTGTCTGAATATTGCATACATTTGTATTCAAATTAACAAAAACTCAAAAAGATTTAATAATTCTCTAAAACACTATTCACCACCCCCTCTAGTGTTTATCCTAGCCTTAAGATCCTTAATCTGCATTTCTCACATTCTCTTTTATTTTGATTCCGTTGTGTTGTCTGTAAAGACAAAGTTGTTAAATTGCCTATATATACTCTGATCATCCAGAGGAGTATCATCATATGTCGCTCTTGACATATATTTTAATAAATATATTTTCTTTGAACGTGGTTAACGATTGTGGGATTATGTAATGAATTTGAAATGTTTTAAAATGGAATGTGGAACTTGTTTGATGTTTTAATAGTTTTCCATATTCATGTATTTCTGTGTATTAATGTATCTAACATTGTTATATTTTGTCGCCGATAATTAATAATTACGGATGACTGTAGCATCCGTAGCCATTAGTTTTGGGTATTCAAGTAGGGGGATGTAACAAAAAATTTCTTGATTTTCTACGAATCCCACAAAATCCACATTTCGCTGCATCAATTGAATTGTTTGTTTCTCCCAAGTGGACGACCATCAGCCTTTCCAAACATTGGCGATCTTTCTTGAGAATTTGGGTCAATCGTTGGATTGGAATCAAAGTAATTCATTCTTTTAGCCTTGTTCTGCTACGCAAACATGAAGTTATTTTGGTTTTTCTATTTCGATAGAGACAAAAGAATATTGTAACGACTCAATATTTTCAACCATTCGCATCCACACATGTCGGACTTGAATTGCTCAAAATACCGCGTTGTAAATAAAATTTGGCAATACTCAGCATAAACAGTAAATGAATAATCACAGATCACAGACACAGAGTAATATAATACATCGGAATAGATAAATAGTAGTTCATGAAGCTACTATATAAACATCAGAGTTAGAACTAAAATACAACAGAATATCTCAGATGCAGTGAAGTCTCTAGTACGAGCAGATGACTTCTCTGAACCAATCAACTAGAAGGGCTGAAAGCGGAATCAATAGTTGGATCCCCAAACGAAGCTTCTAACTCTGAAGGTGAGTCCCAAAAGCTGTATCACTCAGTCCGACCCGAGCGTAAAGCAAAACACAAAACACTCGAGTCAGGATTAACATTCTTATATCGAAAAATCCAACTCAAGTGAAATATCAACTGGAATACAAGTAACTCAAAGGATGTTTAGGATAACCATCCTCTAAAGATCTGCAGAACTATCTACAAGGTGGAAATATACACTATAACACCGTGGTCATTCAAATTAATTTATACTTCAAAACCAAAATATCATTTCCCTCTCAAATATATCTATTTTCCAAAATAGTATATATATTAAATAATTTATAAAGTAAAGTATTTGAAATTTCCTCAACTACACAAATTGATTCCAATCAACTCAAATTCCAAATTCCCATTTATTCAAAGCTCAATTCATTAATTCAATTCAGTACTCAATAACCATTTAAACTTTCGATATATTCAAAGCTTTAATATTAAACATTTTCAAAGTTAAATTAGCAGTTTCATATAGATCTTGATTTAGCTTCATTATTATTTAGTCAGCAAATATCCACTTAACAAGTTCAATATCATTTAAATAGCCTTAGATTACATTTTACAGAATATTTCGTTAAATTTATTTAAACTTAAAATATCCATTTAATACCTTTTACCAAAACCAAGTTATAAAATCATATCTTAAATCCCGAATTCGATAGTTTCAAATAGATTTAATTGAATATAATTTTTAATTAAATACCATTTCCAATTAATTCAACTTTATCTTCTCAACCTTAACTTATTCAAAATTTTACCAAATCTATTTTGAAATATAAATTTAAACGAATCCTTAAACATATTATATGTATTAAATCAATCTCAATTAGATTAAATATTATTATTAGGTCTATGCATAAAATTTTCATTTTTATATATATAATATTCTAAGAACCATTCTTTATTAAAACTATATTTTCTTTCCAAAACCATAGAAATTATTTTCAAAATATTTATATTGGACCAACGGTATCTGTATATAATTTCTTATCCTATGGTCAAGTGATACGGATATTAATTATTTCAATCCGTAATTTAAATATATACGGGTAGATATCCTTTCGACCCGCAATCCCAAATTCAATTCAAATGAAAATCGCTTGGGTCTATCATTTCAACCCATAACCATTTTTTCCTATTCTATGGTCAGTTCGGGTATGTATCATTTCAACCCATAGTGAATTCTATACTAATAGGGAACTTGAAGTGATAACAGATAATATAAAATATAACAACAGGCATATATCATCAATAACATATAATATAAACAACAGGATATGGTGTCATATCCTACAGGTGAACAGTTACAGATAATAGCATATATAACAATTTAAATAACAATTAACAGCCAATTTCAATTGTCGTTTCAATTGAAATCAAATTTAATAAATATAAGAACGTTAATCGTGAGTGATTGCTCACTTTCGAGGCGAGAAAGATTCGACACAGAAATGAGCTACTAAATCCAAAGCAACGCTAGATGGATATGATTTGATGTAGAAAACAGGCACGACGGACAAGGCTGATAATGGAAAATCGATGAGAACAATTGAATTAGTTTTGATATAACGGAACTATTTCATCTTATGTATTATTATTTTTTCTAAAGTAATTTCAAACATATATTTTAAAATCCATATCATGTCCCAAAAAATTTAATTTAAACAAAACTCAATAAACAATGTTTATACAATTCATACATTTCCTTAAAATTTCCTTAAATCTATCTTAAACGCTAACACTAATATAAGTTTGAAAACCGACCCAACGTATATGCAGAAAAATAAAATTCCACATGCAACGATATATATATATTGTCTTCCCATGAAATCAATATTAAATTTTAAAGACGAATGTTGAAATAAAAATCATTGTTTACATTTAAAACGCCTAAACAGTTTAGATGTTGAAAATAGTACATATATTAAAATACTTTAAATAGTTTATATATTGAAATAATTTGTATATAAATTCAAAATTTTAAACACATATTAAATTAAATATATATCTAAAATCATCATTTTTGAAAAAAATAACATATCTACATTATATACTTTATATAATACCTACAGATATGCTGCCTAACATAAACAGATACTTTAAACAAATATATTTCTAAATAAGCTAAAATATACACAACAGGTTGAACCCATGTTAACAACTTTACTAAACAATTAACTTGTATTTTTATACAAATAATAGGTTATATGCTTTACATACTTGATTCTATATGCATAACAAAATATACTGTAAGCTTTTCATATTATGTTGTAAGCCTGTATACGCATGCACTATATAACTATATGCTGCTAATACAATTTTTATAGCTTAAGTAAACTTATAAAAACAATGTAACTAATAGATTTGCAGGCGCATATAAAACCTATACCTACCTATATTTTATTTCACTTTAATTTTATTTTATTTTATTTTTTATTTTTAAAACACACGTACACATTAAAAATCAACTTATATATAACTATACTGTTCGTACTATAACTTACAGATATAAAAACTTATAGATATAAAACAGCAAACCTATTTAAGCAAAATTAGATAACAGATTTATATACACTTATGGATATATATACCTTTAAATAAAAGAGGAGCAAGGCCGAAAGTGGTGGTGGTGGAGGGGAGCAGGCCTGTCGTGGTGGTGAACAGCCGAGCATTTGACGGAGTGAAACAATGGAAACAAAAGAAAATACAAGAGGGGAAAAAAACAAGTGCATGCGGCCATTACCTGAAGAGCAAGCTTTACGCGAGAGAAGAAGGCCAATTGATATTCAGTAAGGTATTGTGTACGTGTTTATATTTAGTAGAGACGTTGCGTTGATTAGGTGAAAACAAAAAAAAGGGCAAGAGATAAAAATTTGTAACGGCTATAGAAATTTGAGGATTTAATTCCTATTATACGAAGAGAAGTAAGTGGAAGGTGGAGTGAGTTGAAAGTTTTACACGTGAATTTGCAAGACAGCTTTAAATTCTTCCTTTTAAAAAGGCACGGCTGATTGATTTGCAAAGCTAACGCATGGAATCAAAAGGGTGTATTTTAAAGGCAAGAGATAATTTCAAACGTATGCCCAAAAGTAACGTATTTAAATTTATTTGTTTCTTATTTAATTAATAAAATATACGCTAAAGAATATATCAGGAAATAACGCACCATTTATAATGCCAAATAAATTAAAAAAGAATGGATATAAATCGTACCAAATAAAACATATAATTTATTGCCTTTTTACAACATTATTTATTACTTAATTTAAAAGTATATAACCCATATATGTAAAACAACAGAGAAATAAATGTTGTAAATATATATATTTTATATAAAAGATTTAAAGTTAGAATTTAGAATTTAAATTTTCAATTAGTGTCATAATTTAACCACAATCTACCATTACAGAAATTGTTTATATTTATTTTAAATTGGGCAAATTAATTCAAGAAATTTTAAAAATTCAAACTCCTTTAAACAATTAAACACCAAGGTTTTAAAAATAAAATATATGCATAACATATCATGTTACACAAATTAGAATATGATTTTACAAAAAAAAAATTATTTATATAAATTAAAATAAACAAATTTGTTAAATAAAACAATTTACACACAATATTGCAAAAAAGCATAACTTTTAAAATATTAATCCGATTTCAACGAAACAAAAGTCATATTCTTGAAATTAAATCTATTTTCATAATAATAGTTGTGACGACCGCCCATGACTCCCACACCAAACAAGGAAATAGTGCGCTGTAAAGAGTGCCAGGCAGCCATGGACGATCATCAGGGTAGGGTAAACACAGAAAAGAATAGTCTATCGTATTACTCACAGCGCATGGATGAAATACAATAGAAAGTATACATAGTGAAGCTCTATAGAACAGAATCTCATCATATAAACTCATAATAGTTTGGTACAACAATCTGGAAAGTCAATACATCAAGCCTCACTACATAACACTCAGAGAATCATACAAACAGCGGAACATCCAGTACATATAGTAAGAAAACAATATGCAAAAGCCTCCAGCTCGTCTTCGTCATCAACAACGTTAGTCACTAAGAACAGCACCTGTCACCTGCTACCTAGTCTGCCCATCCAAACATGGATGAACAGCCCAAGGTAATAAGAGTTAAACATAAAACCTTGAGTCAGACAAAAGTCTTAGTGAGCAGTAAATCAACTATCAAACATACCAAAAGAGCATAAAGGGTAAAAAGGAATAGGAACTCAACCATCCCACTCCATCTCTTTCTATAGTGATAGCCCCCAGACACAGCTAAGTAGAAACAAACATAGCAAAGCAGACAATTAAAGTAAAGCAATTATCACTCGAGTCAAGGTTGATGTTTTCCAAGTACAAACCCCCAAGGCCTAAACCAAGATCAGGTAAGCACCCCGAAAACATTGCTTTGGCCCAAGTGACGATACAACCAAAACATCCAAACATCCATGACTCTGGCTATCACTGTTATCATTGCCTCGATTTCACCGTTAATTGAATGACCGGCCCATTATTTCATCCGTCCGCCATGGGCTAATGGTAACCCCGGTTCTAGACATAACTCCGCACGTCGTCGTGACCCGTGCCTAGGACTATCGAATCTGTCCAGAGTACTAACACGTCATCGTGACTCGTGCCTGGGACGTCGTCGTGACCCGTCCCAACGTACTCTTGCTTTGAGCATGCTAGAACCTTCAACAACGATGAAATCTCAGCCTTCTAGTCATCCTCCTCGACGACTATTCACATACTAGCTTAAGCGCCTCTCGAGCCAACCATTATCAACAAACTCGGACCACATCACCGAGTTATCAACATGCTTGGAGTGATCCCGTCTGGATTAAACCAAGGCTTTCTCATATCATGCTTTGCTTCATCGCATCATAGAAAAGTCCCATCTCAACATCATGCCTTGCCTCATCACATCATAGCAAAGTCCCATATCAACATCATGATCAAAGCCATCCATATGAGCTTTATCATCCGCTTCATATGCCACGAGCAGCTTTCCTTATTCAAGAGCCTTTCCACTTAGCTTTTGAATCATCTTCGACCAACTTGTCCAAATTCAATCACTAACCAACTAATCAATCAAATCAATCATTCATCCAAATAATCAATCATTCAAATAAGATCTAAATAAATAGTTATAACAATAATGGCAATTTCGTAATTAAAGGGTCCAAATCTAACAAGCATGAATTCTAAGTAATATCTTGATGAATGAACTAGCAGAGGTTAACATGTAGTAAAGTAGATATCAAAACTTCATGAACAATAGATCTACATGCAGACTTGAGGAAAATGCATGAAATCACTATCTTTAACACACAAACAAGCTACCGATCCAATATACTCCTTTGGGTCCGTGTGAGAGATAACCACCACTCATCGAATCACCTAAACACTTCAAAAGCAACTAACTTCAGATCTGGAAAGCAAAGGATCTAGCTTGATCCGACAAGGTTTCCCTTCAAATGATGAAATCTCTCTTCGATGGATGGAGATCTTCAACTTTGGCTCTTGGATCTTCGATTTGATCTTCAATCTTGGATAGAAGGAAGCACTAGATTAGAGTGGAGAAAAGAAGTGAAGAAGTGTTGAAGTCGAGCTCTCAAAATGGCAGCACTTCGTCGCTTCAAAATCCGGATATCAAAAATGAAGATAGGCACTTCTATTTATAGGCTGGAAATTGGGTCGTTCGCACTTAGGTCGGTCGCTCTTAGGTCGGCCACGACCTAACCCTTGCCGACCTAACGACCTACGACTCAAGAACCCTACGACCTACCGACCTAACACAACACACGGCTCAACAACTAAGCGGCTCAACAGCTTACGCCGACTTAACTCCCTAACGACTCAACACTGCTGCCGACCTAACACTCATACGACCTAATCACTAAGTCGTTCGCGATCTAACCTTACACTAAGTTATTCCCTGGGTCGCTCGAATGACCTACTCCCCTCAGGTCGGTAACTCGTTCAATCCGACATATCTCCTATACCACTAACCCTTAGGTCGCAAACTCCTTGGGTCGGTCAATTCCCTTAGGTTGCTTACTTCTATAGGTCGGTCCAACACTAACTCGTTAACCACCTTAAGTCGACCAAACCTTAAGTCGTTACCCCTTAGGTCGGCTAAACTCTTAGATCGGACCATATCTTAAGTCGCTACAACTACTAGGTTTCTCTCTTCCTATAGGTCGGTCGAACCTATAGGTCGCTCCAACCCACTAAGTCGCTCACACGAGCTAACTCCCACACGACCTAAGCTCCTGGACAAGGTAAGCTCTGGTTGACTTAAACAATAACAACGACCTAATGACAATTATTCTATAATTTATCGACACGTAAAATATGGGTCGTTACATTATCTCCCCCTTAGGAATTTCGCCCCCGAAATTCCAAACAATCAAGAGCAATCAAGACTATTCTGCATGCCTACCATCCATAACAATCAACAAACCATGCATCCAATTACTAGCCTAGCATGCAGAATTCTAAGACTAGAACAAGTTACAAATTCATGAGATGTCACAACACCTTAGGGCCATACCTTGAAGAGTTCAGGATGAGTTGCCTTCATCCTCTCGTCCTCCTCCCATGTACAGTCGTTAACATCATCACTCCATTGTACCTTGAGCAACTTGACTATCTTCCTCCTAAGCTGTTTCGTGTTAGTCCCTACAACACGAAGCGGCTTATGAGGTCTCTTAACTACTGGATCAACCTTCAAATCTTCATAGCTATCAGCAAAAACCACTATACTTGGGTCGTGCACATACCTCCGTAGATACGATACATGAAAAACCTTGTGCACACCCGACATCTTTTCCGGTAACTCTAATTTATAGGCGAGCTTTCCAATTCGCTCGATGATCGGGAATGGTCCAACAAATCTTGGAGTCAACTTTCCTTTCTTCCCGAATCGAATAACATTCTTCAGTGGAGAAATCTTCACAAAAACCATATCTCCTACGTCGAATTCCAAATCCTTACGACGCTTATCGGCATAACTTTTCTGACGGTCTTGGGCTGCCTTCATTCGTCGCCGAATGATCTCTATACAATCCGAAGTCTGTCGAATCATTTCTGGCCTAAGTATCAACTTTTCTCCAGTTTCCAACCAACATGTCGGGGAGTTACATGGTCTTCCATACAATGCCTCATACGGTGCCATACCAATACTTGACTGGTAACTGTTATTGTATCAAAATTCCACCAAATGAAGATGATCTTCCTATGATCCTCCGAAATCCAAAACACATGCCCTGAGAAGATCTTCCAAAACTCGGTTGACTCTCTCGGTCTGACCATCTGTTTGGGGGTGATAAGCTGTACTCAAACACAACTCGGTTCCCAAAACTTCTTGGAAGCTCTTCCAAAATCCACTAGTGAACAACGGGTCTCGATCGCTCACTATACTCTTCGAAATACCATGGAATCGAACTATCCACTTAACATACAACTCAGCCAATTTCGATGCAGTCCTAGTTGATCGAACAGGAATGAATCTTGCACTCTTAGTCAAACGATCTACGATGACCGAAATCCCTTCATTTCCTGCCCTGGTTCTAGGTAACCCATCAATAAAATCCATCGATATTTGCTCCCACTTCCATATAGGAACTTTTAATGGCTGAAGCAATCCACTTGGCTTCTTCTGTTCGGCTTTAACCAACTGGCAGTTCATACATTTGGAAATAAAATTTCCAACATCCTTCTTCATGCCTTCCCAATAATAGGTTCTCTTCATATCCCGATACATCTTATTTCCACCTGGATGAATTGTCAACTTCGAGTGATGACTTTCCATAAGAACTTCATCTCTCAATCTATCTATATCGGGAACAACTAGTCGTCCTTATTTCCGAAGCCAACCCTCTCGATCGACTTCGAATCCTTTATCCTTCTCTGGGTCTGATCCAGATTCCAAATCTCGGATAATCTTGACAAGCTTATCGTCTCGCTTTTGGCTCTCGCCAATTCTTTCCACTAGAGTAGGTCTTATCGATAAGTTTGCCAACATCTCAGGTTCCAATTCACATCGAGGCCTGAAGTCAAATCCAGCTAAATACTCGAGACTCTTCCATTCTGAAAACATGGCTCCCAATCCTGCATGTCTTCGACTTAACGCATCTGCCACTGCGTTACCTTTTCCCGGAGTATAGGCTATACCAAAATCATATGATGCTAAAAACTCTAACCATCGTTGCTGTCGAAGATTCAAATCCTTTTGGGAGAACAGATGCTTCAACGACTTATGATCTGTAAACAACTCAAATCAAACTCCCAATAGATAATGTCTCCACATCTTCAAAGCAAATACAATCGTCGCTAACTCCAAATCATGAGTCGGATAATTCCTTTCATGCGGCTTCAGTTGTCGACTTGCATATGCAACAACTTTATCCTTTTGCATCAGCACTGCTCCAAGTCCAGTACCACATGCATCGTTGTAAACCACCATCTCATCATTCCCACTTGGAATAGTCAAAACAGGAGCACTTGTCAGTCGCTCTTTCAGGATTCCGAAAGCTTGCTCACACTTAGCTTCCCATCTAAATACTTGATTCTTTTTCGTCAATCCTGTTAACGGTGCAGCTATCTTGGAAAAGTCTTTGATAAACCGACGATAGTATCCTGCTAATCCAAGAAAACTTCTCACATCAGATGCATTCTTAGGTCTAACCCAATCCTGGATCGCTGCCACCTTGGCGGGATCAACCGCTATTCCATTTCCAGAGATAATATGACCTAAGAACCTCACTTCACTCTTCCAGAAATGACACTTCGAAAACTTAACCCTCAGCAGATGTTTTCGCAAGATCTCCAAAACAATACCCAAGTGTGTCTTGTGCTCTTCTTCAGTTCTGGAATAAATCAAAATATCATCCACGAACACAAGTACGAACTTGTTCAACTGATCCCTGAACACTCTATTCATAAGATCCAAAAAATATGCTGGTGCATTAGTCAATCCAAATGGCATTACCAGCCACTCATAGAAGCCAGATGGTGTCCTAAAAGCAGTCTTCGGAACACTATCCTTTGTCACTCTCAACTGGTGAAATCCCGTTGCCAAATCCATCTGAGAAAACACCTTAGCTTCGTGAAGCTGATCAAACAAGTCATCTATTCTCGGCAATGGATACTTGTTCTTCTTAGTCACTTTATTCAGCTCACGATAATCCACACACAACCTCAACGATCCATCCGCTTTGGTTGCAAACACAACTGGTGCACCCCATTCGGACACACTACGCCGAATGAATCATTTCTGTAAAAGGTCATCAACTTGCACCTTCAACTCTTGCTGTTCCCTAGGCGCCATCCGCCTAAAAGGCATCACAATAGGTCTGGCTCCTTCAACTAGATCGATACGAAACTCGATCTCCCTATGCGGCGGTAACCCTTTGACCTCGTCAAAGACATCCTCAAATCCATTCACAATAGGCACCGATGACAGTCCATCCCGTGGAACAACCAGCGAATACATGAAGCTCATGAAGACGCCTTCCTTATGCTTACATCGTATCACAACCTTTCGCCCTTCCACATTCTCGACTGTCACCTCTAGCCTCTTACAATCAACCCTTGCCGCATACTTCCTAAGCCAGTCCATACCCAAAATAATTCCGAACCCCGCAAAGTTCAGAACAAAACAATCACAAACAAAAGAGCAATCATGACTCGATACAACTAGACCACGGCATACCATGCACAAACAAGACGAACCCCCAACTGGATTAGTCACAAACAATGGTCTATCAACAATATCCGGTTCCAAACCCAACCGGCCTACAAGTTCACTACAAACAAAGGAATGCGACGCCCCAGTATCAAATAACACTCTAACTGGAACACCACAAATGGAAAGAGTACCTTGAACCACCACACTCTTTCCCTCCTCTTCGGCAGTAGGAGCCTTCAAAGATGATGGCACAGCCCCCAAAGCATAAGCTTGCACAAGCTGCTTGTCCTTCCTCAGTTCTGGACAATTCCTCTTGATATGCCCCGGTTTGTCACAGTTGTGGAACTTCACCGGCACTCTCGGATTCTTGCAATCTCTGGAGAGATGACCCTTCTGCCGACAGTTGTAGCAGGTCACTTCACCCTTCGGCTTCTTCTGGCCATCCTTACCCTTCTGCTGCTGCTTTCACTTCTTGTTTCCACTTGGCTCCTTGGTCACAGCAACAACAGATCCTTCTTTAGGAAACAAATTCTCATGCCTGAGAGCTTTCTCCACAAGCTTCTCAAATGGGTCATCCAAATGATCCATCAACTGCCTCCCAAGATAACCATCCAAGCCTGTCACAAACTTCTCATTCTTCTGATAAGGAGATTCAATATATGACCGAGCATACTTGGACAAGGCTTCAAACTCAGAAACATACTCAAGAACTGGTCTTCCAACTTGCTTGAGTTCCACAAACTTCTTGAACAGAACAGATTTCTGAGCTGTAGAAATGAACTTAGCTTCAAATCTAGCTTGGAATTGCTCCCAAGTGATCTCTTCCTCTGGAGTATCAATGGTGACAGAGTTCCACCAATCAGAAGCTCTTCCTTGAAGCTGTCTTGATGCAAGCTCTCTTAGTTGCATCCTCGATTCCCAAATCACCAAAAATCCTTCTACAAGCATCAATCCACCTTTGAACTTCAATGGTTGATTTTGTCCCCAAGAAAACCTTTCCTCCAAGAGCAGTATAGTCCTTACACAACTTAGCAAAATCCACTGGTTTTGGAGCTTGAACTTGAACCCCAACATCTACTGATGGCCCTGGAGTTGGCATCCTTCTCATGATCGAAGTCATCATAGCCTCGAACATAGAAGCATAATCAGCAGCCCCCTCAACAACATGGCCTCCTCTAGCAGCTGGTCTCTCTCTTCGACTCATTCCTAATATCTAAAAGAAATTATTAATATACCCTGGGGAAACAACTGCATAATAAGTTCAAACCCTTCTAAGCTACTATATTATATATAGTAATCATCCATAAAAATTACAATTACGTCTCTCATACGTAGTTACGTCAACGAGCGTTGGCTAAAATCGATTAACCAAGGCTCTGATACCAAATGTGACGACCGCCCATGACTCCCGCACCAAACAAGGAAATAGTGCGCTGTAAAGAGTGCCAGGCAGCCATGGACGATCATCAGGGTAGGGTAAACACAGAAAAGAATAGTCTATCGTATTACTCACAGCGCATGGATGAAATACAATAGAAAGTATACATAGTGAAGCTCTATAGAACAGAATCTCATCATATAAACTCATAATAGTTTGGTACAACAATCTGGAAAGTCAATACATCAAGCCTCACTACATAACACTCAGAGAATCATACAAACAGCGCAACATCCAGTACATATAGTAAGAAAACAATATGCAAAAGCCTCCAGCTCGTCTTCGTCATCAACAACGTTAGTCACTAAGAACAGCACCTGTCACCTGCTACCTAGTTTGCCCATCCCAACATGGATGAACAGCCCAAGGTAATAAGAGTTAACCATAAAACTTTGAGTCAGACAAAAGTCTTAGTGAGCAGTAAATCAACTATCAAACATACCAAAAGAGCATAAAGGGTAAAAAGGAATAGGAACTCAACCATCCCACTCCACCTCTTTCTACAGTGATAGCCCCCAGACACAGCTAAGCAGAAACAAACATAGCAAAGCAGACAATTAAAGTAAAGCAATTATCACTCGAGTCAAGGTCGATGTTTTCCAAGTACAAACCCCCAAGGCCTAAACCAAGATCAGGTAAGCACCCCGAAAACATCGCTCTTGGCCCAAGTGACGATACAACCAAAACGTCCAAACAACCATGACTCTGGCTATCACTGTTATCATTGCCTCGATTTCACCGTTAATTGAATGACCGGCCCATTATTTCATCCGTCCGCCAAGGGCTAATGGTAACCCCGGTTCTAGACATAACTCCGCACGTCGTCGTGACCCGTGCCTAGGACTATCGAATCTGCCCAGAGTACTAACACGTCATCATGACCCGTGCCTGGGACGTCGTCGTGACCCGTCCCAACGTACTCTTGCTTTGAGCATGCTAGAACCTTCAACAACGATGAAATCTCAGCCTTCTAGTCATCCTCCTCGACGACTATTCACATACTAGCTTAAGCGCCTCTTGAGCCAACCATTATCAACAAACTCGGACCACATCACCGAGTTATCAACATGCTTGGAGTGATCCCGTCTGGATTGAACCAAGGCTTTCTCATATCATGCTTTGCTTCATCGCATCATAGCAAAGTCCCATCTCAACATCATGCCTTGCCTCATCACATCATAGCAAAGTCCCATCTCAACATCATGATCAAATCTATCCATATGAGCTTTATCATCCGCTTCATATGCCACGAGCAGCTTTCCTTATTCAAGAGCCTTTCCACTTAGCTTTTGAATCATCTTCGACCAACTTGTCCAAATTCAATCACTAACCAACTAATCAATCAAATCAATCATTCATTCAAATAATCAATCATTCAAATAAGATCTAAATAAATAGTTATAGCAATAATGGCAATTTCGTAATTAAAGGGTCCAAATCTAACAAGCATGAATTCTAAGTAATATCTTGATGAATGAACTAGCAGAGGTTAACATGTAGTAAAGTAGATATCAAAACTTCATGAACAATAGATCTACATGCAAACTTGAGGAAAATGCATGAAATTACTATCTTTAACACACAAACAAGCCACCGATCCAATATACTCCTTTGGGTCCGTGTGAGAGATAACCACCACTCACCGAATCACCTAAACACTTCAAAAGCAACTAACTTTAGATCTGGACAGCAAAGGATCTAGCTTGATCCGACAAGGTTTCCCTTCAAATGATGAAATCTCTCTTCGATGGATGGAGATCTTCAACTTTGGCTCTTGGATCTTCGATTTGATCTTCAATCTTGGATAGAAGGAAGCACTAGATTAGAGTGGAGAAAAGAAGTGAAGAAGTGTTGAGTTGAGCTCTCAAAATGGCAGCACTTCGTCGCTTCAAAATCCGGATCCCAAAAATGAAGATAGGCACTTCTATTTATAGGCTGGAAATTGGGTCGTTCGCACTTAGGTCGGTCGCTCTTAGGTCGGCCACGACCTAACCCTTGCCGACCTAACGACCTACGACTCAAGAACCCTACGACCTAACACAACACACGGCTCAACAACTAAGCAGCTCAACAGCTTACGCCGACTTAACTCCCTAACGACTCAACACTGCTGCCGACCTAACACTCATACGACCTAATCACTAAGTCGTTCGCGATCTAACCTTACACTAAGTTATTCCCTGGGTCGCTCGAATGACCTACTCCCCTTAGGTCCGTAACTCGTTCAATGCGACCTATCTCCTATACCACTAACCCTTAGGTCGCAAACTCCTTGGGTCGGTCAATTCCCATAGGTTGCTTACTTCTATAGGTCGGTCCAACACTAGCTCGTTAACCACCTTAAGTCGGCCAAACCTTAAGCCGTTACCCCTTAGGTCGGCTAAACTCTTAGATCGGACCATATCTTAAGTCGCTACAACTACTAGGTTTCTCTCTTCCTATAGGTCGGTCGAACCTATAGGTCGCTCCAACCCACTAAGTCGCTCACACGAGCTAACTCCCACACGACCTAAGCTTCTGGACAAGGTAAGCTCTGGTTGACTTAAACAATAACAACGACCTAATGACTATTATTCTACAATTTATCGACACGTAAAATACGGGTCGTTACAAAAGTAGGAATGGCTAGAAGGGAAAATATGTTGAAAGACAAGGATGAACCATTATTTTAAAATTATATAAATTTCAATTATTTAGAAAGGTAAAATCAATGATCAAAATATCCTTGATATGATACTTTATCAAAATACTTTTATAACTCGATGTCTTAACAACTTTATCCTTGTTTCTGTAGACTCTGGCATTGCGTTGATTAGGCTCAAAGATAGAATTCTCTAGGTACTTACTAGACTTGTTTCAACGCCTAGTGAAAATACTTGAAAAACTTTTAAAAACAGATATGGAAAGTACAATCCAAACAAAACAACCAAACCATTTGTCCAACCATGGATCGTAGATACAAAAATGTTACGCCTAAATCCCCCAGGAAACATCTGCATCCGTGTTTCTCGGCCCTGCGAATTTCGCCATGATGACTAGTAGACCGCATGTACACAAAGGTTACGCTTGAATCCCACAGGAAACATCAGTATCCGTAAGCTTTCTCAGCCCTGCGGATTTCGCTACTAAATACGACCTACGTAGATCACAGGATACACAATGGTTACACCTGGATCCCCCAGGAAACATCCGTACCCCTGCCCATCTTAGCCAGGCGAATTACACTACGCAGTCGTGCCAAGAAAAAAACCATGGGTTACGCCAAGATGGGACACTCGAATATCACATCCGTAAAACCAAAATCAGAGAGAATAATATCGATAGAATGAATCCAAGAAGTGGCCACAAATCGGATATCAAGTAGAAGGCACTTTCCATATCTTTACTTCGAAAATATGTATCATATAGTACCTTTTCCAATCACTTTCAAATATCATACTTATATAAAGTCCATTATATATAAGATTTCATTTCCAAATCAAATACTTTCCAAAATCAATAGTATATCAAATCACACTTATATAGATTTCGATTATATAGGATTTCACTTTCAAATTGAGTACCTTTTTAAATCATAGTTTTCAAATCAACTTCATACTTATACAAATCAAATTTATATAAGTTTGACAACTCCCAAATCAAGTATTTAGTAAAACAAGGTTCTCAATTTCAATTCATTTCAATATCAGTTCAGTTTCAAAAATCATACCCGATTCCAAATTATTTCTTCCAAATCAAATATCTTCAATTTCAAAGTTTCCAAAATCATAAGTTTAGCACATAATTCAAATTTTCAAATCAACATAATTTAGGTCAAACAAAATTCATTTCCAAAACATCATGTAAATACTTGGTTTAAATTTCAATCTATTTTCGAAACCAGATATTTTTTCAAAATCAATTTTTACCCCCAAAATGGTTACTAAGTTTTAAAACCATCCCTTTTAAAACCTTTAAACTATTTATTTCAATTTACCATTGGAAAGATTATTATTTTATATACATATACACTTTATTCAAAACATTTCAAATCTATATTTCCTACTAGTCGAATTCAAAATAGTCTTATTCATTTACTTAGGAAAGAAGTTTCAAACTTATTTAAATCATATTAAAACATACAAAACTAATCTCATATACTTATCAACTACTTTATACTTTCCAAAATTACTTTTTTTGAGAGAAATGTGTGATCCTCTAACTGAAGAGGAGAGCACACATGGAACACTATATATATAACAAAATATAAGGAGCTGTCAACATGCCTGACAGGTGGCCTGACTATATAAAAAATAAGAAAATGAAAAGACACCCCTCAAATGAGCTCCGGCAAAGCCACCGCCCATTACACCCTAATACCGAGCTCCGGCAAGGCCACCGCCCAATACTAGAGTGTTAGAGGTATCATGAGATAAGATCCATAGAGAGGAACTCCAACAGGAGGACCAAAATGAAGAGCTCCACAAAGAAGATCTAGTGAACCGAAGAGAAAAGCCAAATGCAATCCAAAACCCAGAGAAGAGCTATCCTGAAAAGCTGAATAAAGCTGAATGCTCTCCTGCAAACCAGATAAAAGAAAAACCAGCAACCAATCCTAAATCAAACCTGGAACAAAACTAGGAAGTCTAGTTAGAATGAATCACATGTATGTATATAAATAGAATTTATATACATATATGTGAGAGAGAAAATAAACAAGCAACAAAATTATGAATCTAATGTAGAGAGAGAATTATGATTCATCATATGAACATGATTAAAATCAAAATATGGAATAATAAAAGAATTATTAGAAACAGAATTATTGATACTAAGAGTGAAAATGAAAATATTATTTCTAACCTTGTTAAGATAATCATTAAAGCACTTATTTTTGGCTAATTTATATTTGGGATTAGATATCCAATTTAAGCAAAAATTTGAAATTAAAATAATTAAATTATTATTATGATGATATTTATTATTAAAAATTCTTTGATTTCTTTCAAACCAAATGTACCAACAAGAAATAGTGAATAAAGAATCAAGCAAGAATCTAAAATCCTTATTGAACATAAATCTAAAAGAGTTCCAATAGAAGAAACAATCAGTAACTCTAGAACTAATGTAAAACTCAAAAATATTAAGGGTCTTAATAAGAATAAAATGAGTAACCATGCATTCGAAATAAATATGATTAATATCTTCAGAGAATGAGTTGCAAAATAAACATTTATTATCAATATTAAAAAATTTCTTTTTTAAAAATTCAATAGTGTTTAACTTACCATGAATGATGAGCCACATATGAATCTTAGATTTAGGAGGGGCATTAGACTTCCAAATAAATTTAAAACAATTAACAGAAACCCCCGAGAAGTTGATAAATTTGTAAAAGGAATTAGAAGAATATTTCTTGCTCTTACCCCACTCCCAACTAATGATGTCATTATCATTGTCAAAATTATAAAGATTAAGTTTAGCATAAAGCAAGAAAAGCTGTCTAAGGGTAGGGCCAACTAAAATACAATTAAAATTGAAAATCCAAGGAGGGTCACTCTCAGGGTTGAAAACATCATAAATTAATGCAAATTTAAAGTTACAAATATCATATAAATCTTTGAACTCATACTTAAGAGGAGTAGAAGAAATCCAACTATCATGCCAAAAAGAAGTATTATTACCAGAATGAACAATAATATTAATACCTAATTTGAAAATATCACTACATTTTAAGATTGATTTCCAAAAATAAGAAAGATTACTAACAATAGAAGGCCTAATATGATAGAGATTATAACTACCATTGTAATAATATTTAGATATAA
Source organism: Allium cepa (assembly GCA_030765085.1). Classification (NCBI taxonomy): domain Eukaryota; kingdom Viridiplantae; phylum Streptophyta; class Magnoliopsida; order Asparagales; family Amaryllidaceae; genus Allium; species Allium cepa. The sequence goes on along the minus strand of CM060945.1, from coordinate 989,930,320 downwards.
TCTCCTTCCAAATGGCATTATCACTAGAATTTCTAAATTTCCATAACCATTTTCCAAAATTACTTATCTTTGAAAATTTAACCTTGATTTGGAAGTGCTCGAACCTTCAAAATAGTCGAAGAAATCATATTTTCAATCCATGAGTTGAAATCATCAACAAATCAGTAAATCAAATTTCAAAAGATAGGGTTATACCAAATCAAATCCGAAATTCAAGGACTGAACACCGCCTTACTTCAAATCGTTCCAAATATATATACATATACACTACAAGAAAAAGGCAGAATACCGACAGCCAAGACCGACGGCTTCCGACGGCCATTTTCCGACGGCTTTCGACGGGCCGTCGGCGGCCGTCGGAAGCCGTCGCAAATTTGCGATTATACCAGCCAGCCGAGCCCTTTCTTCCTCCTCCATTTCATACGAAAAAAACCCAAAAAACCGCCCAAATTCAACCCCTAAGCTTCCAATCCCTAATTTTTAGCTTCCGGATCTTCCAACGCACTCTAATCAAGCTTCAGTACTCTTAATCTCAGGTATAATCTCTTATTTTTATGAAAAATTCAGTTTTTACCCTAATTATAGATTTGCATAAATTGATAAATTAGGGCGAATTAATGATTGCAATTGTTTCCACTAGCGTAATAACGGTTTATAGCATCACATGGTATACCAATTTCATCTTTTATCGTGAAATTGTGATAAACACGTATAATTTGTGCATGTTCATGTATATGTATTTTGTTGTGTATGCCTTGATTCGACGATTGTATACGTTATTTGGAATAAGATAAAATGATTGAATGAACTAGGAGTATTATATTGTGCACGTTTTTACTTATGACACAAAAAAAATGCATTACTCTAAATTATAATTGTGTGTATTGAAAAATGACAAAATGTTAAACCAGCCCTAAGTTGATGCGTAATACGTCGAATAAATGTGTGAAATTAATATATAAATGTGAACAGTGAGTAAAACTGTATTTTTGAGTAAAATGCGCGCATGTTAACCGACAAATGTCCCTTAGAGAGTTTTTGGCCCCGTCTGATCGATGAATCAAATGTTTTGGTAGAAGCGTTTGACAGTGCAGAGGAAAATATCGTCGAAAACGAGACCGAATCTGAATCAGAAGACGATGATGACTGATATAAATTTGAATCTGTTTTTTTGCAATTGATGTAACTATGTTGAATTCTTGATGTATTATGAAATTGATGTAACTATGAAACTAAATCCGTTTACTATTGTTTTATGTTATTTCAATTTGTCATTTATTTAGCAATTTTTATTAAAAATGCAATGAACTCTGCTTATCGTAGGAAGAGTACACCCATCATGAATCAGGTATAACAAACTTACATGTCTATTTACATTTCAGTCATTATAATTAAGCAATTTATACCATTGATGTCATGTTCATATGAAATATATTTCATTATCATGTTTTTATTCTCTTATATAATGATGTGTAAACGTCACAGGTTTATCATTATGTCACATAGAGGGAGGAGCTCTTCCCGTTCTTCAGGAGGCGATGGCAGTGGCCCATCGCAAGCGCCACACCGTCCAGTTGTTACGTTAGCCCCCAAAGCAGATGGGTAAAAATTAAATCTTATTCATCATCTTATTTTTTCTATACTATACGTATGTACTTATCTGTATCGTACTTAAAAACAGGGGGTTCGAGCTACTACCCACTAAGGTAGTGTTGGACGTCTCCAGAGCAGCATATCGTAGTAGGATGAGTGCGTGCTGGCCAAAGTGGGATACCATCCCTCCGCACATCATAGAGTGCATATGGCAGGATGTCCTAGTATGTGTAATTTTTATGTTTTCCATTTTTAATTCGTTTTTGTCGTTTTTCTACCGTTTATCGTTTAAAGTGTAATCTTTTTTTAACACAGGCTGAGATAGACATCCAGACAGATGATATGCAGCTGGCACGAGCATACTGGATGAGGAAGATGCGAAAGAACTACAGAGACACGATATCTGAGGTTAAGAAATCCGGGAAGAGACCACGGTGGATGGGGGAGAGCGTGTGGCAAGCTTGGTTGAGCTACTGGGAGACGGACGAGGCGAAGGCAAGTATACTAATTTTTTTTCAATTATTAATTTAACGTGATTGAAAAATAATGTATCAAATTTTGAATGTACAGGCAGAGTCAGATAGAAACTCTGCAAATAGAAATAAGAATCCCGTTACTCATCGCGGAGGATCGAAGTCGTTTCAGCAGTATCGGCAGGAGTTGGTAAATTTAATTACTGAATAATAAATGTAAATAGTTTATGCTATATGATTTTAAATGTATAATAATTGTATGTAACAATCAACTTCAGGAAGCCGAGGCACATGGTCCTGTCAGCTATATGGACGTGTTCACCCGTACGCATGCTGTTGAGCATGTTAATCCAGACGGGACTGTTTCGTACACATGGCAGGACGATAAATCCAGTAAAAGCCATGTAAGCATATTTCATTTTATTCAGTATTAGTAATTGTTTTAGTTGTCAAATTATTATGAAATAAGATATGATATTATTAATTTGTCAATGCAGGAGATGTTTATGGAGCAGCGACAGAAACTCCTTTCTGATACGGGTCGAGAGCAGCTGACGACCGATGAAGAGGACATTATTTTTGAGTCCGTTATGAGTCCACCAGAGCATGGTCGACGATACGGATTTGGCAATTTAGCGGTAAATAATTTAATTTTTCTTAAAATACTTAAAATATGATATTCTTACCTTTTCAAAACAATAAACTTTGATTTTATTTATTTTTCAATTATTGCAGTCCAGTAGTCAGAGTAGGAGACGGCGGAGTAGACCTCAGAGCGAGCTAGCAAGTATAGAAGAATTACAGACTAGAGTTCAGCAGTTGGAGGAGCAGAACCGCCAACAGGCCATGCAGACGGCACAGTTATTTGAGTACATGCAGCAGTTTGGTGGCCGCTTCCCTTCATCGGCTGGCTCTGGATCTGGGGCAGATTGATTCATTGCTTTCTAATTCGTTCGTGCAGGTATGTTTAGTTTTAGTTTACAATGATTTGGTAGAAGGAACAATTAATTGTTGATATGTATAATTATGTATAATACACTTGGTTCTGTAGCTGTATCAGGATATGCATGATTAGAACAGTTATTGTTAGTATTATTGTTAATGTTGGAATGTTATGTATATTTTGTATTTTATTTTTATTCTAATTTAGTTTATTTCTGTGTCTATTGAATATTTTGGAGTATTGGTTTGCATGTTTGGTTGGATTATTGTTTATTTGATTGTGCAGTATTGATATTGTAGTGTTTGGAAGAGAAATGTGGTTGGAAGGCTCTATTTGCAGCAGATTTTAAAAAAAAACAGCAGGTTTCCGACGGCTTCCGACGGCTCTCGACGGCTTATTGGTCGAAATTTTCCGGCGGTTTCCGACGGGTTCCGACGGCTTATTGGCCTGATTTCCGACGGTTTCCGACGGTTTCCGACGGCCGTCGGAAGCCGTCGGAAACCGCCGGAAACCGCCGGAAACCGTCGATAATGTATACGGCATCACCCGTCGGTAGCCGTCGGAAATACTGCTTCCCGACGCCTTCATTTCCGACGGCTTTTTCCGACGGCCGCCGACGGCTTCCGACGGCCGCCGACGGTTTTCAGCCGTCGGAAATCCCCCCTCCCCTTGTAGTGATATCTTTTGAATATTGAATTATACTCAGGAATTTGAAATCCAAATTGGTTTCACAAAATCACTCGCATAGCGAAGCTATTAAAGTGGCCTCTCCCCCACTTTGAAACTCGAAAATCAATGTCGATGATGTGTGCACTCATTACTGAAATTATTCACCAACGACATAAGTGAGTTCTGGACTTCTATTTTCTTAAAACTTCTTTGAAATCATTGGAACTCATTTGAGTCATTTGAAACACTTCTTATTCAGAAAATACTTTCAAATCATATTATTATATATTTTCAAAAATCTTAAAACCAATTTCAAAACACCGGAATTCAATCTCTCGAATTTCAAATTAAAACCCTTCAGTTATAAATTATTATTATATAAATCCATTTCTTATATAATCTTCAAAATTTCAAAATACAAACAAAACCTTTCAAAGGATGATTCAAGAATGGATTTCAAAACAAAGTAAGAGATTTAAATTAGTGGAACTCTAATCAATAGAATCCTGATTCGAAGATAGACTCGATCGAAGATGAGGTAATTAAATTACAAAATAGAAGATCGATATACTTCTATAAATCACGGGCGACCTTAACCGGGTTAACCGTGACTTCAGGAATATGATCGATGCGGAATTCCAAGGCAAATTGACATTCGATCGCTAGATATAGAATTCGGCATAACCAGAGATAGCAGCATCTAAACCGAGGATACATAAATCTTCGGTGAATCGATGCTATTGTAAAGGAGTTTTATCCCTTTACAAATCATTCAGTGGAGCTACGGGATACTCCAGAATTTAGAAAACACGAATAGAGAAAGGCAAGAATGGATTTGGAACTGAGGGGAATGTTCCAAAATTCAAAGGAAACCGAATCAAATAGGAAGAGATTCAAGCTCGAACGAAAGTGATTCTGCAATTAAATTTACCATATATGCTAAGTTTGCCTAGAGCCAAAGCTCTAATACCAACTGTAACGACCCAGTATTTTCAACCATTCGCATCCACACATGTCGGACTTGAATTGCTCAAAATACCGCGTTGTAAATAAAATTTGACAATACTCAGCATAAACAGTAAATAAATAATCACAGATCATAGACACAGAGTAATATAATACATCGGAATAGATAAATAGTAGTTCATGAAGCTACTATATAAACATCAGAGTTATAACTAAAATACAACAGAATATCTCAGATGTAGTGAAGTCTCTAGTATGAGCAGATGACTTCCCTGAACCAATCAACTGGAAGGGCTGAAAGCGGAATCGATAGTTGGATCCCCAAGCAAAGCTCCAAACTCCAAAGGTGAGTCTCAAAAGCTGTATCACTTAGTCTGACCCGAGCGTAAAGCAAAACACAAAACACTCGAGTCAGGATTAATATTCTTATATCAATAAATCCAACTCAAATAAAATATCAACTAGAATACAAGTAACTCAAAGGATGTTTGGGATAACCATCTTCTAAGGACCTGTAGAACTATCTACAAGGTGTAAATATACACTATAACACCATGGTCATTCAAATTAATTGATACTTCAAAACCAAAATATCATTTCCCTTTCAAATATATCTATTTTCCAAAATAGTATATATATTAAATAGTTTATAAAGTAAAGTATTTGAAATTTCCTCAACTACACAAATTGGTTCCAATCAACTCAAATTCCAAATTTCCATTTATTCAAAGCTCAATTCATTAATTCAGTTCAGTTCTTAATAACCATTTAAACTTTCGATATATTCAAAGCTTTAATATTCAACATTTTCAAAGTTAAATCTAACAGTTTCATGTAGATCTTGATTTAGCTTCTTTATTATTTAGTCGGGAAATATCCACTTAACAAGTTCAATATCATTTAAATAGCCTTAGATTACATTTTACAAAATATTTCCTTAAATTTATTTAAACTTAAAATATCCATTTAATCCCTTTTACCCAAACCAAGTTATAAAATCATATCTTAAATCCCGAATTCGATAGTTTCAAACCGATTTAATTGAATATAATTCTTAATTAAATACCATTTCCAATTAATTCAACTTTATCTTCTCAACCTTAACTTATTCAAAATTTTACCAAATCTATTTTGAAATATAAATTTAAATGAATCCTTAAACATATTATATGTATTAAATCAATCTCAATTAGATTAAATAGTATTATTAGGTCTATACACAAAAATTTCATTTTTATACATATAATATTCTAAGAATCAGTCTTTATTAAAACTATATTTTCTTTCCAAAACCATAGAAATTATTTTCAAAATATTTATATTGGACCAATGGTGTTTGTATATAATTTCATATCCGATGGTCAAGTGATATAGATATTTATTATTCCAATCCATAATTTAAATATATACGGATAGATACCCTTTCAACCCGCAATCCCAAATTCAATTCAAACGAAAATCGCTTGGGTCTATCATTTCAACCCATAACCATTTTCTCCTATTCTATAGTCCGTTCGGGTATGTATCATTTCTACCCATAGTGAATTCTATACTAATAGGGAACTTGCAGAGTGAAAACGGATAATATAAAATATAACAACAGGCATATATCATCAATAACAATACAATATAAACAACAGGATATGGTGTCATATCGCATAAGTAAACAGTTACAGATAATAACATATACAACAATTTAAATAACTAACAACAGCCTATTTCAATTGTCGTTTCAATTGAAATCAAATTTAATAAATATAAGAACGTTAATTGTGAGTGATTGCTCACCTTTCGAGGCTAGAGAGATTCGACACAGAAATGAGCTACTAAATCCAAAGAAACGCTAGATGGATATGATTTGATGTAGAAAACAGGCACGACGGACAAGGCTGATAATGGAAAATCGATGAGAACGATTGAATTAGTTTTGATATAACGGAACTATTTCATTTTATATATTATTATTTGTTTCTAAAATAATTTCAAACATATATTTTCAAATCCATATCATGTCCCAAAATTTTTAATTTAAACAAAATTCAATATACAATGTTTATACAATTCATATGTTTCCTTAAAATTTCCTTAAATCCATCTTAAACGCTAACACTAATATAAGTTTGAAGACCGACCCAAAATATATGCAGACAAATACAAATCCATAAGCAATGATATATATATTGTCTGCCCATGAAATCAATATTAAATTTTTAAGACGAATGTTGAAATAAAAATCATTGTTTATATTTAAAAATCCTAAACAGTTTAGATGTTGAAAATAGTACATATATTAAAATACTTTAAATAGTTTATATATTAAAATAATTTCTATATAAATTCAAAATTTTAAACACATATTAAATTAAATATATATCTAAAATCATCGCTTTTGAAAAAAATAACATATCTACATAATATACTTTATATTATACTTAAAGATATGTTGCCTAACACAAAAAGATACTTTAAACAAATATATTTCTAAATAAGCTAAAATATACACAATAGGTTGAATCCATGTTAACAACTTTACTAAACACTTAACTTATATTATTATACAAATAATATGTTATATGATTTACATACTTGATTCTATATGCATAACAAAATATATTGTAAGCTTTTCATATTATGCTGTAAGCCTATATATGCATGCACTATATAACTATATGCTGCTAATACAATTTTTATAGCTTAAGTAAACTTATAAAAACAATGTAACTAATAGATTTGCAGGCTCATATAAAACTTATACCTACCTATATTTTATTTCACTTTAATTTTATTTTTTATTTTTAAAACACGCGTACACGTTAAAAATCAACTTATATATAACAATAATATTCGTACTATAACTTATAGATATAAAAACTTATAGATATAAAACAGCAAACCTATTTAAGCAAGATCAGATAACAGATTTATATACACTTATGGATATATATACCTTTAAATAAAAGAGAGGAGCAAGGCTGCAAGTGGTGGTGGTGGAGGGGCACAGGACTGTCGTGGTGGTGAAGAGCCGAGCACTTGATGGAGTGAAATAATGGAAACAAAAGATAATACAAGAAGAACAAAAAGAAAACAAAAAAAAACAAGTGCATGCGGCCATTACCTGAAGAGCAAGCTTTACGCGAGAGAAGAAGACCAATTGATATTCCGTAGGGTATTGTGTACGTGTTTATATTTATTAGAGAAGTTGCGTTGATTAGGTGGAAACCGAAAAAATGGCAAGAGATAAAAATTTTTAACGGCTATAGGAATTTGAGGATTTAATTCCTATTATATAAAGAGAAGTAAATGGAAGGTGGGGTGAGATGAAAGTATTATATGTGAATTTGCAAGACAGCTTTAAATTCTTCCTTTTAAAAAGGCACGGCTGATTGATTTGCAAAGCTGTATGGAATCAAATGGGTGTATTTTAAAGGCAAGAGATAATTTCAAACGTATGCCCAAAAGTAACGTATTTAAATTTATTTGTTTCTTATTTAATTAATAAAATACACGCTAAAGAATATATCAAGAAATAACGTACCATTTATAACGCAAAATAAATTAAACAAGAATATATATAAAACGTACCAAATAAAACGTATAATTTATTGCTTTTTTACAACATTATTTATTACTTAATTTAAAAGTATATAACCCATATAAGTAAAACAATAGCGAAATAAATGTTGTAAATATATATATTTTATATAAAAGATTTGAAGTTAGAATTTAAAATTTAAAATTTCAACTAGTGTCAAAATTTAACCAAAATCTACCATTACAGAAATTGTTTATATTTATTAAAATTGGGCAAATTAATTCAAGAAATTTTAAAAATTCAAACTCCTTTAAACAATTAAACACCAAGGTTTTAAAAATAAAATATATACATAACATATCATATTACACAAATTAGGATATGATTTTACAAACAAAAAATATTATTTATATAAATTAAAATAAACAAATTTGTTAAATAAAACAATTTACACACAATATTGTAAAATGCATAACTTTTACAATATTAATGCGATTTCAACAAAACGAAAAGCAGTATTCTTGAAGTTAAATCTATTTTCATAATGAAAGATAAAATTTCAAAAATTCAAATATTTAAGTTTTAAATCTAAAAGTCAAAGTTTGACCAATTTGACCAAAAATCCATTTTTTTGGGAATTATTCCATTTATTCAGGTTTGGAATTATAATTCACACAAAAAATAAAATTTATATTTATAATAACAAAATCTATCCATTTTAATAAATAAAATAAAGTTTATAAATCAGGAATTTCAGTTAATATAATTAAAATATAAAATTAAAATAAACACAAAATACAGGGTTGTTACAAATATCAAAGCACCCTTAAAATTTAAACGGATGATCATTTTGCTCTTGGTAGGCCTTGTGTGTTCCTTTTATTTGTTTAACAAAATAAAAAAACGTATGAATAAACTATACGATTTGAAATCTATAAATGAAAGTCAAAACCAAACTTACAATGTCATAAGGGGCAACACTGCTTTGTTGTCTATTCTTAAGTCTGGTTAGTATTGCCAAGTAGTTTTGGCATGCAGGGTTCATTATCCGATAATCTCCTCTGAAAGAAGCTCAAGTTATCTTTATTGGCTGTAGAGTATTGTAGAATCTACACCTTTTGCCCAAAAAAATTCAACCTTCTTGTTGTTTCTCGTGATATTATCATTTGAAATTCTTAACTAAGATTTAGCAAGCAATACTTATTGTTGTGGAGTAAATTTAGCTTGCTTTTTTCTTACATCATTTCTTCTGTTTCATCTTCTTCAACTTCGTGGTCCTCAATTCTTGCGTCAAATCCAACTGAAGTTGATCCCCTGTGAAGACCTCTAAACATGTTGCTCAATTTTCACTTTCTTTTCTTTTGTCGTACATCGAGCTTTGAGGCACAAGCGTTTCTTCAACAACTTCATCGTTGCCTTCTTCGGCATTTTCTACATCCGCATCTTGATCTTCTTGTTCTTCAAAACTGCAATCAACTTCAACATCAATAGTGGCTGGGGTGTTATGAGTGTACAAAAGCTGTCCTGCTAGATTCAACATAGCATCTCAATTGTGAGCATCTAACTGTTGCACATTAAATTGTTGTTGTCGATCACCTTGCGTATGATGAATTGTCTTCTTATGCACCCACTTGATGAGTGATGAAGCAATGTTGGTAATAGGATTGAGGTGCGGTAGAATGATGTAACGTTGTTGATCCTAAAGAATGCTAGATAGAACGTGGAGAGGGCAAGGTTGATTGTAGTGCATGTTTTGATACGATGTATAATCATATTCGTGTCGTGGTAGAATGGTTTGTTGTTGGTTGGAAGACGAATTGTGTAATAGAGAGAAACGAAATAAAGAATATTGGTGTGGATGAAAGAAGAAAGATGATAGGGTTTATGTGATTACAGTATAAAGTAGCCATTCAAAAATATTCGTTTCAATTTTAACGTTGGAGGATTAAACGGCGAAGTCTTTGCCATAAAACGTAAATAAAACGGCAAAGCCTCCATCATTTTAAATACCAGCCCCTTGTTCAGTGAATCAACCATGTTATCACATAAAACTAAATACGGTCAAGTCATGTCCAATTGCATGGATGCTAGTTTTGCAACGAAGTTATTGTTTGTTATGCTCTAACTCTAAAAGAAAAGTTTGGATTTAACTTGAAATGGGTTTAATGTTTTTTATTACTGAAGCAAACGTATGAGTTATTTCAGCTATTTGCTTCAACGTATTGTATTAGTCATTGCTTAACTTATTCACATCGTTAGTAGTTTATGCATTGCAAAGTATAGCAACATAATATGTTACACAGTGCAGGTTGGACGAAGATTTTATTTATGATTGACAAAAACCAAAGGATATAGCTAGTAGATATGAAGTTTTCGTGCGATCATCTTCAAAACTCTGGATGAATTCATCTATTCGTTGTTTTGATAAAATTCACATTGCAATTTCTCTTTGTTTTTAGTAATATACATACCAACTGAAGCTATATTGTGTGATTGATGATGTGAACATTATGTCTTAAACTATTTGCTTTTAAACAATATTGTCTTTGTTTATCTTGATGTCTACCACGTACCCTTTCAGACACTTGTGCACCATCTACTACAACATTAGAATATTATCAACTATAAATTGAACCCACGTAAGAATCTACCAGTAAACCATCTTAATTCAAACGGTGACAAATATTATTTTAAATGCTCAAACATATTTTACCAAAAAACAAAGTCCTTTCTGAAAAGCAGATTAATATGGCGTTTCATCCTAAGATGAACGAGGTGTCGCATAACATGCAATGCAAGTCGCACTATTATGTGAAAAGTTGAATGCTCAAAATGATGTCAAAAAATAGATGTCTTTGAAGTCGACGTTAAAATTTGGGGAAAGGTTTGCTGGATTGCCTCTTGAAATGATGCCAAATCTGTCATCCATAGTTATAATCCAAATATAACTAATTCTGTTGAAAACTTCAATTCAATCATTTTAAACCTAATCAAAGACCATTTTCCGATTATATGTCAAGATTTTGCTCGAACTTTTCAAATATGCCCACGACTTTGGTAAGAGCTATAGTGTTCACACATACGCTTAGAAAATTATAACAATATATGTCACTACAGTAGTTAGTTTTAATTGACATGTGTGTGTTTGATGATACGTTTTAGTCAATATGTCTTGTTTTAATTGAATTATATTTTTAGCAAGCTATGTTCTCTGTAGGGAAGTTTTGTCAAAACTGCTCCTAAAGTAAAAATATACATTTATGATTTTTATTTTTTCCCTAAATATTTAATTAAAAAAACTATTTATAGTTTTAATGTAAATATTTACAGGAAAAAAATGTGAATATTTGCATTAAATTATTTGAGTGCTAGAACTTATTTTTGAAAGAAACTAAAAGTGGAATAAGTTCAAAAAAATAGAGATTGATTGCAGCATTTTTTTATGTACTTCTGCCCACAACCAAAAATAAATCTAAGAAATAATTACACAATGGAAACCACCTAGTCAAACGAAAATAGAATCCTTAGTTTTATAACGTTCTAACTTCTAATATCAAATGTCGTATAATAATAAGAAGTGTACTGATAATATAAACTGAGTATGGTAGATTGTTCAGATGAAACGCGGATTAAATGCACTATGTGCTCATAGAAGATTGGTTTTAATATGACATTGTTACAAATGACCTGAGATGTGAGTTACTTTAAAGTTTAGTTACTTGGTTATAATACTGCTAAATATAATAATTTCCAATCTGTCGGTGCTAGGCAGTTTTACAATATGTACGTGAAGAATGCTTTACACAAGTTCCAGGGCTGGGTTTGCCACGAATTATTAATTGTATTGTATACAGTAAGTTATCTACTACTCTACAACTAAATTAGTCATCATTGTCCACACACGGCCACCTCCCCTACAATGCTTTTCATGTTGTCCCGCATAACTTTCATGATTTAGACTTTGAAAGCCCAACTTTCTAATATGCAATAAGTTAGATGCAAATTAAGCTAAGTTGGCTAAATTGAGCTTGTTAACCCGCCTTTTTGTCAAGGCCATAAACGGTCGGATTCAACCTAACCAACTTCACGATTATCGAACCTGTAATATGATGGGTCCGGTTTAAATGGATGAAGAATTAATATGAAGTCAAGTTAAGCACGGTCGATGGGTAAACGATGCAGCGTACTTGGAAGATGGATCGTATAGGCTGGATTAGCATAAGCGTGGATCGAGGGTCTCCGCAATGTGGGTCGGCCACGTCGCTCACCCACGTCGTTCGGTAATGGTGTGAAGGTAGGAAGGTGGTTCGGCCATACTGGAGTGGCTCGGTTAAAGGTGGTTCAGCATCACCTTGGGTCGGCAGTTGGGTGAAGTACACTTGGGTAAGAGATCGTTCGGTGAAAACGATGTGGATCGGTCGAGGAAAGGTGGTCGAGCATGACTCGGTTATTGGCGGCTCAGTCTGGAAGTTATGGGTCGTTCGGCATCGGCGGCTCGGTTTGGAAGGGACGGCCTTCAGAGAGATCGGGTCATGTCATTCGGTGCACTGGGATTCAGCTATGGTGGGTCAGCTGTGAGTGTTTGGAACGTGTCGCTCGGAATCGTGGTGACGCCAGGATGGCTCGGTATTGTGGTGAGGTCAAGGTCGCTCGGCGTTGTGGTGAGGCTAGGGTGGCTCGGCATCGTGGTGACGCCAGGATGGCTTGGCATTGTGGTGAGGTCAGGGTCATTCGGCATTGTGGTAAGGCCAGCGTAACTCGGCATTGTGGTGAGGTCAGAGTCGCTCGGCAAGGGTGGTTCGGCATTGTGGCTAACCGAGGTGGCCCAGTCGTGGATAAGGAAATAAGGTGGCTTGGTCATTGGTGGATCGGTTCGGCATAGGCCGATCGGCACGGTAGTTTAGGTCGGTCATGATGAAGGATATTGGCTTGGCTATGGCCTTGATGGGCCGGGACAACTCGGGAAGCCCAGTAACTCGGGATTTTCCTATAAATACAGCATGTGGGTCTCCAGATGGGGGATCCTTACTTCGGCCCTCTTGCTTTCTATTTTCTAAGGCTAAGGCTACTCTACATTTTGTAACTTTAATTGATCCTAACATCAATAAAAAGGAAATTTATGGAGTGGACGTAGGCCGGAGTCAGTCGAACCACTATAAATTATGTGTCTTACAGCTTTCTTATTAATTTTGATTGTTCTTCATATTTATACTCTCTACATATATTCTATCTGTGAGCTGTGACTGTTATTTGGAGCTTTCACTTGGATTTGGGTGTTAGTGACCAATTTTGACGCTAACATTTTGGTGCTTTCACCGTGAAGGCAAGCACTCAGGGATTTTAAAGTTAGGAACTTGGATTCTAGAAGGCAATGGCTAGGCCACCAACAAGGAAGCAAGTGACAAAAAGAAGCAATCAAGAGGAAGTCAAGAGGCCTCCTCTGGAGCTGGAGCTGGTCAAGCATCTGCCTACATCACCAGAGACGAGATGTATGTGATGCTGAAAAGACAAGAGGAGATGATACAGACTCTTCTGAGACAACTTGAACAAACAGGAGCTGTAGGAGTTTAGATCCGTGGAGTTAGGTCAGAAATACTCAACCAGCAAGCAAACGGAGTGGTTCAGCAGGGGGCAACCCTCAATCAGCAAACGGCTATTAATCTGGATGGACCTAGACTCGGGGGCACACTGTAACGACCCAGAATTTTGGTCGTTAGATTTTGAACATTTAATTCATTTTTAAATGCTAAAGTGGATTTTGAATTGATTTTTAAATAAGAATTTTGTTAAACCAATAGAATCTAGTTATAATTCTCAATATGGCAATTTAATTGGATTTGAATAATAAAAATTAAATATTTGGAATTGGGATAAATTGTCAATCTGAATGGAAATGGTTTCTAAGGTTTATTTTAAGTCTAGTTTGATTTGAATTTTAATATTGAATTTTGAATGGAATCAAAAGTCGATAAGTTAATTTGTAATTTTTATATTAATTTAATAATGGAATTTAATAATACAATAATGCAAATAGTCAGATTTTGATTTGAAGTGAAACAGAATGGTTTATAATGTGATTATAAATTCTATATGATGTATAATTAAGTTAGTAAAATTTTAAAAGTGAAATTTTAAGTGATTTCGATAATTTTGAAAGTCGCTCGAATTAATCGATGAGTTAAAATAGCCTTCCGAGGCATAGTTTCGGAATTCGACGAAACCTATTCCATTAGATCCGTAATAGTTAATTATTATCGGATTTCAATTTTTGTAGCGTTTGGAGTTACCGTTTGCTCATACGGGTGAGAAATGCGTTGAAATTAAAATCGATAATTTAATATTTAAACTCGATTCAAAAAGCTATCTTCCACATATGATCAAATTAGCCTCCGAAACACATTCCATTATGTTCGAAATGCGGGTAAAACCTTATAATCGCTTGTCAGCACGCGTTGTTTGATGATCGTTTGCGAAAGTTGTTTAAAAGTGAATTTAATAATAAAATAATTAGATTACGTGTATATATATATATACATATATGGTCGAAACCCTCGTTTTTCTCAGCCGCCACCTTCCCTTATTTCAATGGCCAAAATGCTTCCACTTCCTTCTTTGATTTTCTTCAAATCCATAAGCTTTCGTCAGAAAGTTTCAACATGAAAAAGGTAGAGCTCAGCAAGCTCTTGCTATCTAACGGTAGAGATCGTGTTTCGAGCGACGAGAAGGGAGGATCGAGGCTGGAACCGTGCCGTTTGTTTTCATTTTCGTTTCGCGTGCTATGGGGATGATCGAGCTCGACGTCGTTCGAGGCGTAGGCGCGGCGGAGGAAGGCGATCGCGTCGTGGTGCTCGATCGACCTCCAGTTCACAGAGGAAGGAGCGGCGGCAAACCCTAATCGGTGATGTCGGGTTCATGCGTTTCGTGTAAGGCTTGGAAGAAGATGCGTGCAGCCTCGATTTCGAGCCTGGAGATGAAAGGTTCATGGTAGTAATATAAAAATAGAATTTGCTTTAAATTTATATACAAACCTTTAAAACTGAATATCTCAAGCATGCGTGATCAGATTTCGACGAATTTGGTGGCGCCAGAATCGCAGTGACGAGCAGCACGCTGTGATGTAGGCCTGGAACCGTTTTGAGCAAGTGAAAATTTTAGATTAAATCGAACAAGCTCGATTTAATTTAAAATTTAAATGCTCGACGAAATTCAAGGTGAGTTAATCTCATTTACATCTGGATACCATTTAATTTAAATAGCTAATATTTAAATGTTTGGTTGGTTGATTAGATGAATGTTATAATTATTATTAGATGTGATCGATATTTATTTGTTATGCTAACATCTGTGGATGCAAGGAAACATTTTGGAGAGATCCAACTGGATTCCTCACAAATAGAAATTATATTTATAATCTGTGATATATTTCATTGATATCTTGTGATAGATTGATTTAGAATTTTGTTATGCTGTGTTATGGTTGAATAATATAAATTGGTATTTTAAAATATCAATTAAGTGAAATGGGAGTAAAAAGGAAATGAAAAGTGATTTTAAGGAATGAATTTATGAAAATTAAATTCAGGAATTGGTTTAGAATTTGAAATGTTATGAAACTATGATTGGAATGGAAACGAGAAACGAAAATTTATAAATTGGGTTTATAAATAAATTGGTATATTTATCGGTGGATAAATTTTAAAAGCATAGATTTTCGGTGGGAAATTCCATAAGTAGGTATAAATTGTTTTGAAAATAAAGATGGACTATTTCTAAAGATGGAAAGTGTTTTCCCTGGAAATTAAGTATGATTTCTAAGAAAGCTTCCAAAATATAAATTAGCGGTTTAAAACGTGTTTAGGATATTTGGAGAAAATGTTACTTTTAATTATTTCAAGTACAAAGTAAATATTTATTAAAGAATTTGTAGTGCTTAATTATTTATAGGTACAATAGTATTAAATGTCCAAACAGGAAATTTTAATATAAATAATTGATTTAATAATTTTATTTTAAAAATTAATTTGGTTTAAATCACTTAGAATCCACCCTATATTTTGGAAGTGATTTCTAGGAAATGGGAAATGTGTTTAAAAATAAAAAGTGTTCATTTTTAAAGTGTTGGAATAAATTTACGGGATTTAAACGTAAATTTGAATTGAGATAAATCCAGCGGGATTTATAAAAAGAATTCTTTGGATTATTATGGAATGGAAGTGTATTCCCCCTAAAGCCAAGTACGTTTTTAAGTACGTTTTTGAGTAAAAGTTAGAAGTTGATTTTAAAGGAATGTTTTAAGAAGATTATTATTTAAGATGTATAAATTTTGAAGGTAACTATTTATTAAATTAGTTATAATAGAAATTATTTTTAAGGGTTAATTCGTATTATGTTTTAAAGATAATGGTTAATATTTATATTTTAATAAAATAGTTTATTTTAAAATAAGTTTAGTTAAAATATTTTTGGAAACTAGTATAGAATTTCATAACTCTTATTTTAAATTTAGTATGGCTTAACTTTTAGTTTAGAGAAAAGTAGTTTGTATTTTATAAAGCAGTTTTGTTTGAAATACTTTAAAGGTATATATTTTTAATAAAATATTCGGTTACTTTAAATTTAAATGTTTAATGTATATTTAAATGAAGTGATCTAATGTTTTAAAATCTAAAGTATTTGGACTTGGTTATTTCAGTGGAAATAGAAAATGTTTGGGGAAATTTATTCCGTAAAAAGGAAGATGGTTTGAAAACTGTTTTCAAAAGGGTTGGAATTGGGAATATATCTTGTGAAGATATTTTGAGGTTAATAAATAATTTGGGAAATTATTTATTATTTGATGGATGTTTGTGGATGTTAATTGATAGTTAAATAACTGACTATCTATATTGGCCAATGCGTTAATCGTTTCAGGGAGATCGGGATCGGGATTAATTTCTCGAAAACTACTTCGATCCGGTTTGTGCATTTTCGTGAGGAAGACGAGTTTGGATTCGAAGATGAAGCAGTGAATTGTAAGGGCTAGTTGCTACAAATCCGAAGGATGATTCCAAAATGGATGTAGTAGGAGTAGTGCCTTCGGTTCCGTTCGAACCCAGGACGGACTAGTATGGATGAATGCTTTCGGAACATCGTCAGGTAGACGATGATCATTCTGAGTGAAACGTTCTAAAAGGTAACGCTTAGCCTTGAGCCTCATCAACCGAGAATGACTGAAAATCAGAGGTTATGCACCAAGGCTAAGTGGGTAGCACCCATTAGGGTGAGGTCATCCCTGTCTAGATGTCCCTTTTTATTCGGCTTAGTGGTGCGGTTGCTGATCCCAACCGTGGGGTGATCTTACTCGGGATTATCCAGTAAGGGGTAGTCCCGGTCTTGTATTGCAGGGGATTGGGAGTAATCCTTGGTATGGTGATCTAGGCCACGTACTGTGACAGGCGGTACCCTAGTGCCTAGTCATTAGTTGGAAATCCATTCTCCCTACATGCCTTTTACGGTTTTGTTTATATTACCCACGATTGTGGCTAGTAGCTGGAATTTAATTAATGTAACAATTTCGGCTATTTGAATAAGTATTTGTATATAGACACTATTATAATATTGGAGGATTTTATAAGAAATGTTTTGTCTATCGTAAGGAAAAAACCCGACATGTTTATTTGTGGCATGGTCTTACGAGATGCTTTTGATTTCAAAGGATTTTGAAACTTTAAAAATCAATTTGGGTGTATTTATCTCACGCTGGTATTCCGAACTGACTCGGGTGTTATTTTATTATAATGCTCGGGTCAGACCGAGTATTATAGATTACAGGAAAGGATGCTGTGGAGCTTTGGAGAGAAGCTAGATTCGGAGATGTATTTTCGTATTTGTTTATATCCGCTGCTGTGTTTGTTCGAAATGGTCAGGCTGGTAATTGTTGTTTGTTTGTGATACGCTGATGATGTATATAAAACAGATATGTTTTCATTTTATGTAAAGACCTATTATTAACTATTATGTTTTGTTCCGCTGCGATTGTGAGATTCTGTTATTGTTTAGTTCCTTCTTTCTTCTATCTTCTTTCTTTTCCCTCAACTATCCATCTTTTCTGGCACTCGATCGTCGGCATATTATACTGTGGCGTATTTTGTGTCAATTTTCGAGGGTCGAGAAGGGCGGGTCATCACACTTGGTATCAGAGCTTAGGATGGTGATAACCTTGGCTTTGGTGGGAAATTACTCATTAGAAATAGAGTCCATAGTACTCTAAAATGAGTTGAGTGTAATAATAGATATGAGAGCATACTTGTTAGTGAATATAAAAATTGTTTTATACTGTGTTGACTTATCAGTTGAGTGTTTATGAATTCTGGTCGGTACGAGAAGTACAACCGTATCGATAGGGGTTTCTAAACACTTAAACAAGATAAACTGACATAGTA
Organism: Allium cepa; assembly: GCA_030765085.1. Taxonomy (NCBI): domain Eukaryota; kingdom Viridiplantae; phylum Streptophyta; class Magnoliopsida; order Asparagales; family Amaryllidaceae; genus Allium; species Allium cepa. Next base: position 989,911,723 of record CM060945.1, on the reverse strand, counting down.
TTGTTTATAAAGTGGGTAAATGGAATAATTTTACCCAAAATTATATTTTGATAAAAAAGGAATAATTTTTTGAAATTATTATATATATTTGGATGTTTGGTTGTTAATATTATAATCAAATATAAGAATCTAAAATTTGAAATGGTTTATAACCAAATAAAATTCAACAAGTATGACTTATCTAAAGAAGTATAACTAAAATTTGATTTAAACCAGAATTTAAATTCGAAATTTTGAAAAGGGTTTTAAAAGAATTTTAAAAAAAGTTCGGGAATTTAAAATCTTGGAAATGTTTTCCAATGTATTAGATGGGAATAATGGAGTATTATTTTTGGAAATATTTCTGAATGGAAATTGTTTGAAAGGAATTTGGAAAAGTAAGGAAGCACTGAACTCACTTATTCGCTCGGAAATAATCCTGATGATGATGGCCACATCATCAGAATTCATTTTCGAGTTTTTAAAGTGATGGATTGCTACCGTGGAGATTGGTTATGATATGTGTTTGGACTTGTTGGATATACAAGTTGTTTTAGAAAATTCAAAAGGGAAATTGTTTTGGTAAAACCAAGTGCTTTGGAATTCGAAGATTTGATTTGATATACCAAGTGGGTATGTGTTATTTATGATTTCAAATGGTTTTGAAATAAAACCGGGTAATTGAATTCTGTGAACTCTATTTAACTAATGTGAAAAGTTAAGATAAATCAACTATCGAACGTATAAAGTGAAGTTGATATTAATAAGAAGAAAATGAAAATTTTAATCCTGTAACTTGAGTGTATGGAAGTGAATAGAATATATTTGAATTTAACTTGAGATAAGTTAAAATAAAATTGAAATTGGAATTGAATTAAAAGGGATAAAAAATTGAAATATTAAATGATTATATAATTGGGGGTTATAATTGTGTAATGAAATCTATATCCTTAAGTTATTAAGTGTTATATTTATAATCTGGAGTTGTGATTATAAGATGAAGATGGACTCGAATGAGATATATAAGCTTTTAAGTGAATAAGTTGGTAAACTTATGAATGGGAAAAGAATTATAAAACTTAAATAGAATTGATTGAATGTTACAGTAAAAAGAATGGAAGAATTCAAACTTGATCCTAAATGGAAGGAGAGTTGTAATAATATAAAGAGAAATATAAAATGTGAATGGACTTAGGTTAGTAAATAAGTTTGAACTTATATATAGAGAAATAGAATTTAGTTTAACTTGAATTAAATTGGTAAAGGATTAAATGAAAAGAAAATTTCATTTAGTTGAAATGATATTGAATGAATTAAATTCTCACTCAACTAAATTCAAAATAATTGTTTGAATATGAATTTAGCGTAAGCTAACTCAAATAAAAAAGGTAATGGGATGAATAAAATTTTGGTAGCTTTTTAAAAATTTAAAAAGCAAAATAAAACCCAGTTCTGGTTTAGAATAATTGAGATGATCATGTTATAAATAAATTCAGAAATTAATTGAGAAGGTGAATTAAAATTAAAATTAAAATGGATTGAGTAAGTAAACAAATTGAATTAAAATTTGTAATGGATTGGAACTTGATTGAATAAGAATCAAATTAAAATGGAAATAAGATTAATGTAAGAAGAAATGGAGTTATTTTGGAGTTAAAATAACTTAAGAAATTGTGTATGGGTTGTTATCGAGTTTTAAGAGATGGTTTTGAATAAACCTATATGGATAATGAATTGGAAGTGTAAGAATAGGAATTTAATTTGATAATGGAATAAAAATGAGGATGTTTGGGTTGTAAATAATTTCAAATGGAGTAAAATTAATATAGTTTGAGTTGGAATTAATTTAAAATGGTTATAAACTTCAGTAATTGTTGTTTGCTTGAATGGCTTCAAATTTGCATTGAGATTAGTCGCTTTGTTGTAAACAAAGCAAATAAATTAAGGAAAGCAAATAAAGTTGGTTTTTGAATAAATTGGAATGGGTTGGGATCTAATCAAGTGGTTTTGCATATAAATGAATGTGGATCATAAAAGAAATGCAAATGTATCAAATTGAAAATAAAATTTGATTGTGGATCAATTTGAAATTGAATTGAAGTAAATTGAAGTAAGTAAAGCACATGTTAATCATATTGTAGTAAATATGAATTGTAAAAAGAAAACTTGATTGTAATCATTCGAGTGGAATAAATTGAAGTTTAGATTTGTTAGGAAAATTAAATGGTGTTGAAAACTTGTGATTGCTATAAAGATGGTACTTATAGGATTATGAAATTTGTTGTTAGGCTATGTAATTGTTGGGTTTAGCTAAGAGAAATGTATGGAAGGTCGTTAAAAATCTTATATTATTGAAAACTGATATGTATGTTCGAGTAAGTACAGGTACGGAAGGCAATCGATAGAGTTGGAGCGCGCAAATGCATAATATATTAGCCGCTGGCTTTTAAAATTCTAATCAAAAGGTACGCCTACGCAATATAATTGAAAATGATATATATATATATATATATTATGGTATATTTTATTTTCCGACCGTGTGGGTCGATGTATATATATTGTGATATTGTGAAACTCTCTCCGTACAAAGGGGACGCTGTCAAAAATTTTCTAAAATTTTGTGAGTTAGAAATTTTTTGGGAGTTTGAAAATTTTGGGTTAACTAGGAAAGTGATATTAAAAACAGGCTTTTGAGTTAGAAATAAAAGCAAATGGTTTTGGAGTTAAGCTAAAAAATTTGGTGAAGTGAATGTAAGTTTTTAACTAAGTAAGTATGGGTAAGTAAATGAGTTTAGTAGCATTTTTCATACTTTAGCAAATTTCGAGGATGAAATTTTTATAAGGGGGGAGGAATGTAACGACCTGGAATTTTGGTCGTTAGATTTTGAACATTTAATTCATTTTTAAATGCTAAAAGTGGATTTTGAATCGATTTTGAAATAAGAATTTTGTTAAACCAATATAATCTAGTTATAATTTTCAATATGGCAATTCAATTGGATTTGAATAATAAAAATTAAATATTTGAAATTGGGATAAATTGTCAATCTGAATGAAAATGGTTTCTAAGATTTATTTTAAGTCTAGTTTGATTTGAATTTTAATATTGGATTTTTGAATGGAATCAAAAGTCGATAAGTTAAATTTGGAATTTTTATATTAATTTAATAATGGAATTTAATAATACAATAATGTAAATAATCAGATTTTGGTTCGAAGTGAAACAGAATGCTTTCTAATGTAATTATAAATTCTATATGATGTATAATTAAGTTAGTAAAATTTTAAAAATGAAATTTTAAGTGATTTCGACAATTTTGAAAATCGTTCGAATTAATCGACGAGTTAAAATAGCCTTCCGAGGCATTGTCTCGGAATTCGACGAAACTAGTTCCATTGGATACGTAATAGTTAATTATTATCGGATTTCAATTTTCGTAGTGTTTGGAGTTACCGTTTGCTCGTACGGGTGAGAAACGCGTTGAAATTAAAACCGATAATTTAATATTTATACTCGATTCAAAAAGCTATCTTCGACATATGATCAAATTAGCCTCCGAAACACATTCCATTGTGTTCGGAATGCGGGTAAAACCTTATAATCTCCTGTCGGCACACGTTGTTTGGTGATCGTTTGAGAAAGTTGTTTAAAAGTGAATTTAATAATAAAATAATTAGATTACGTGTGTGTATATATATATACGCATAGGGTCGAAGCCCTTGTTTTTCTCAGCCGCCGCCTTCCCTTATTTCAATGGCCGAAATGCTTCCACTTTCTTCTTCGATTTTCTTCAAATCCACAAGCTTTCATCAGAAAGTTTCAACATGAAAAAGGTAGAGCTCACCAAGCTCTTGCTATCTAATGGTAAAGATCGTGTTTCGAGCGACGGGGAGGGGGGATCGAGGCTGGAACCGTGCCATTCGTTTTTGTTTCGCGAGCTATGGGGATGACCGAGCTCGACGCCGTTCGAGGCGTAGGCGTGGCGGAGGAAGGCTCATCGCGTCGTGGTGCTCGATCGGCCTCCGGTTCACAGAGGAAGGAGCGGCGGCAAACCTAATCGGCGGTGTTAGGTTCGTGCGTTTCGTGCAAGGCTGGAAAGAAGATGCGTGCGGCCTTGATTTCGAGCCTGGAGACGAAAGGTTGATGGTAGTAATATAAAAATAGAGTTTGTTTTAAATTTATATACAAACCTTTAAAACTGAATATCTCAAGCATGCGTGATCAGATTTCGACGAATTTAGTGGCGCCAGAATCACAGCGATGAGAAGCACGCTGTGATATAGGCCTGGAATCATTTTAAGCAAGTGAAAATTTTAGATTAAATCGAACGAGCTCGATTTAATTTAAAATTTAAACTCTCGAAGAAACTCAAGGTGGGTTAATCTTACTCACATCTGTATACCATTTAATTTAAATAGCTAATATTTAAATGTTTGATTGGTTGATTAGGCGATTGTGATAATTATTACCAGATGTGATCGATATTTTATTTGTTGTGCTAACATTTGTGGATGCAGGGAAACATGTTGGCGGGATCCAACTGGATTCTTCACAAATAGAGATTATATTTATAATCTATGATATATTTCATTGATATCCTGTGATATATAGATTTGGAATTTTGCTATGTTGTGTTATGGTTGAATAATATAATTTGGTATTTTAAAATATCAATTAAGTGAAATGGGAGTAAAAAGGAAATGAAAAGTGATTTTTAAGGAATGAATTTAAGGAAATTAAATTCAGGAATTGGTTTGGAATTTGAAATGTTTTGCAACTGAGATTGGAATGGAAACGAGAAATAGAAATTTATAAATTGAGTTTATGAATAAATTGGTATATTTATCAGTGGATAAATTTTGAAAGCATAGATTTTCGGTGGGAAATTCCATAAGAAGGTATAAATTGTTTTAAAAATAAATATGGACTTTTCATAAAGATGGAAAGTGTTTTCCCTAGAAATTAAGTATAATTTCTAAGAAAACTTCCAAAATATAAATTAGCGGTTTAAAATGTGTTTAGGATATTTGGAGAAAATGTTACTTTTAATTATTTCAAGTACAAAGTAAATATTTATTAAAGAATTTGTAGTACTCAATTATTTATAGGTACAATAGTATTAAATGTCTGAAAAGGCAATTTTAATATAAATAATTTATTTAATAATTTTATTTCAAAAAGTAATTTGGTTTAAATCACTTAGAATCCCCCCTATATTTTGGAAGTGATTTCTAGGAAATGGGAAATGTGTTTAAAAATAAAAAGTGTTCATTTTTAAAGTGTTGGAATAAATTTACGGGATTTAAACGTAAATTTGAATTGAGGTAAATCCAGCGGGATTTATAAAAAGAATTCTTTGGATTATTATGGAATGGAAGTGTATTCCCCTGAAAGCCAAGTATGTTTTTAAGTAGGTTTTTGAGTAAAAGTTAGAAGTTTTGAAGTTGATTTTAAAGGATTGTTTTAAGAAGATTATTATTTAAGTTGTATAAATTTTGAAGGTAACTATTTATTAAATTAGCTATAATAGAAATTATTTTTAAGGGTTAATTGGTATTATGTTTTAAAGATAATGATTAATATTTATATTTTAATAAAATAGATTACTTTAAAAGTAAGTTTAGTTAAAATATTTTTGGAAACTACTACAGAATTTCATAAATCTTATTTTAAATTTAGTATGGCTTAACTTTTATTTTAGAGAAAAGTAGTTTGTATTTTATAAAGCAGTTTTGTTTGAAATACTTTAAAGGTATATATTTTAAATAAAATATTTAGGTAGTTTAAATTTAAATGTTCAAAGGTATATTTAGAATAAAGTGATCTAATGTTTTAAAATCTAAAGTATTTGGACTTGGTTATTTGAGTGGAAATAGAAAATGTTTGGGGAAATTTATTCCGTAAAAAGGAAGATGGTTTGAAAACTGTTTTCAAAAGGGTTGGAATTGGGAATATATCTTGTGAAGATATTTTGAGGTTAATAAATAATTTAGGAAATTATTTATTGTTTGATGGATGTTTGTGGATGTTAATTGATAGTTAAATAACCGACTATCAATATTGGCCAATGCATTGATCGTTTCGAAGAGACCGGGATCGGGATTAATTTCTCGAAAACCACTTCGATCCGGTTTGTACGCTTCGTGAGGAAGATGAGTTTGGATTCGAAGATGGAGCAGCGAATTGCAAGGGCTAGTCGCTACTAATCCGGAGGATGATTCCAAAATGGATGTATTAGGAGTAGTGCCTTTGGTTCCGTTCGAACCCAGGACGGACTTGTATGGATGAATGCTTTCGGAACATCGTCAGGTGGATGATGAGAATTCTAAGTGGAACGTTCTAAATGGTAACGCTTAGCTTCGAGCCTCATCTACTGGGAATGACTGAAAATTAGAGGTTATGCAGCAAGGCTAAGTGGGTAGCACCCATTAGGGTGAGGTCATCCCTGTCTAGATGTCCCTTTTTATTCGGCTTAGTGGTGTGGTTGCTGATCCCAACCGTGGGGTGATCTTACTCTGGATTATCCAGTACGGGGTAGTCCCGGTCTTATGTTGCAGGGGATTGAGAGTAATTCTCGGTATGGTGATTTAGTCCACGTACTGTGACAGGTGGTACCCCAGTGCCTAGTCATTAGTTGGAAATCCATTCTCCCTACGTGCCTTTTACAGTTTTGTTTGTATTACCCACGAAAGTGGCAAGTAGCTGGAATTTAATTAATGTAACAATTTCGGCAATTTGAATAAGTATTTGTATATAGACCCTATTATAATATCAGAGGATTTTATAAGAAATGTTTTGGCTATCGTAAGGAAAAAACCCGACATGTTTATTTGTGGCGTGGTCTTATGAGATGCTTTTGATTTCAAAGGATTTTGAAAATTTAAAAATCAATTTGGGTGTATTTCTCTCATGCTAGCATTCCAGACTAACTCGGGCGTTATTTTATTATAATGCTCGGGTCAGACCAAGTATTATAGATTATTGGAAAGGATGCTGTGGAGCTAAGGAGAGGAGCTGGATTCGGAGACGTATTTTTGTATTTGTTTATACCCGCTGCTGTGTTTGTTCGGAATGGTCAGGCTGGTAATTGTTGATTGTTTGTGATACTCTGATGATGTATATAAAACATATATGTTTTCATTTTGTGTAAAGACCTGTTATTAACTATTATATTTTGTTCCGCTGCGATTGTGAGATTCTGTTATTGTTTAGTTCCTTCTTTTTTCTATCTTCTTTCTTTTCCCTCAACTATCTGTCTTTTCCTGCACTCGATCGTCGGCATATTATACTGTGGCATATTTTGTGTCGATTTTCGAGGGTCGAGAAGGGCGGGTCGTCACACACATCACCAGGAAACGTTGGACCAATCCATGGAGGGATATCAGATGACGCTGTGCAGCCCGACACCAAAAGGAATGCCGGAGTACGTGATGAGGAGTATGTACCAAGATTCCCTCGTGAGCTCGAGGGACAGCTCGGAGGCGGGGGACAAGGATTACAGCTTGGCGACAATGACAGATTAGCGGAGATGGTCAAATGTGAGAGGCAGATTGGTAAATAAAGACATAGAGAATGTGAATAGGAGTCCCTTTACTCCTACTATTAGGCAAGCTAGGAACCCACCGGATTTTAAGCTACCAACGTTGGAGATGTATGACGGGAGAACGGATCCCGCCATTCACTTGACAATGTACATTAGGCATATGGAGGTATTTGGGGCATCGGATGAGGTCATGACTCGATACTTCCTTTTGTATTTGATGGATATCGCAGCTATGTGATTCAGACAGCTGGAGAATGGTTTTATTGACACTTGGACTGAACTAATTGAAAGGTTTATGAGGCAGTTTTGGGTCCATATAGTCAGACCCAAGAACGTAATGACGTTGACATCGATGAAATAATGGAAGGGAGAGTTGCTCAGGGATTTCTTAACTATGTTCAACGCGGCGATGGCTTCGATAAATCAGCCCGACTCATCGATGGTTTTGATGGAAGCAATTTCAGGAATTGCAGATAATTCGGATTTCAAGATATCGTTGGAACAGGACCTACCGAGGGATCTCGGGGAGTTCTATCATGAGGTAGAAAGATTCTTGAGGCAGGAAGATGCGCAGGTTGAAAGAGTAGGGAGAGAAGCTGAAGCTTATGCAGTAAGATCGGAGGACCACCCAGGGAAGGATCTTAATAAAGATGATAAAGAAAAAAAGGAAAATAAATAGTAATGGTAGCACTTCTAAGAGGCCGCGGAGGGGGTCAAAGTTTTCTTCTTACATAGATTTAACTGAGACTCTAGAAAGGATTTACTTGGATACTTGAGGGCGCCTCCAGTATCGAAGGTAGGAAAGAAGGGAACCTTTCGAATATGAGTGGGCATCGGGAAAGCATTGCCTATTCCATGAGCTAGATAAGTACAACACAAATGATTGTAGGCATTTGAGAAATATCATGGAAAAGCAAGTAAGGAATGGTCACCTGCAACAGTACATAAGGAATCGAGTTGTAGCAGTGGAATGGGAGCGGCCACCGCCTACCTCGAACAAAGGTGGCGTTGGATCTAGTCATCGCCGGCTTGTTATCAACTGAATGGATTTGTGGTTATAAATAAGTAATAGAATTCAAACTAGTACAGCTAGGTCACTTACACACGTACGGGATCAAGGACGGTCCCTAGGTGTGCTCTGAGATGATGAAAAACCATACTGCTTGACGTCTATGAAATCCTGTTTTCTTTCTGTTTTTCTACAAACTCTGGTTTCTTTTTTGGTACTTTGGACATTTACTTCCCTTTGTTGTACGACTTTTTCTTTGATAACTGAATTATGTAATGACCAGATTTGGATCGATGTAATAAATAATACAGGTCTTGCGATCAAGGTCTCGATCGAAGAGATGGGGCAGTAATCGAAAGTTACGAGTCCCTTCGTTGGAGAGCGATGAAATGGACTCAAACACAATATAAAAAGTCCTTGTCCGGAGTGCCGAGGCCGGTGAATATAAAAGTCCTTGACCGGAGAGCCAAGGCCGGAGAAATATAAAGTCCTTAGCCGGAGAGCCGAGGCCGGAGAATATAAAAGTCCATGACTGGAGAGTCGGGGCTGGAGAATATAAAAGGTCCTTGGTCGGAGAGCCGAGGCCGGAGAATATAAGAGTCCTTGACCGGAGAGTCGAGGCCGGAGATATACAAGCCCTTGACCGCGGAGTTGAGGCTGGAACGGAATAACATGACCAGACGAGGTCTAAGGATTCAAAGACTAAACCCGGAGAGTAAGGGATTCAGATTTCGGCTTAGAATAAATGGGCCTGGTGAGGTCCTGGATTTTGCAAAGGGTCCGGCGCGGTCTCGAATTTTGGATATCGACCAAGAAAGGTCATAGATTTGGCTATTGGTTATTGATGGATTAAAACTTGGTTGACGGATAGGATGGCTTGGTGCTGGATTGGATTATGGGTCGAATGGTATGGTTATGAATGAAACATAGACTTCGAATATCGGATTTAAGGCTATTCAAAACACACCTTCAAATAGCAAGGCATGTTTTGGGGAGCAGATGTTAACCCGCCTTTTTATCAAGGCCATAAACAGGCGGATTCAACCTAACCAACTTCATGAATGTCGAAGCTGGAGTATGATAGGTCCGGTTTAAATGGATGAAGAATTAATATAAAGTCAAGATTAAGCACGGTCGATGGGTAAACGATGCAGCGTACTTGGAAGATGGATCGGCATATGCTGGATTAGCATAAGCGTGGATCAAGGGTCTCCACGATGTGGGTCGGCTACGTCGTTCGGTAATGGTGTGAAGGTAGGAAGGTGGTTCGGCCATATTGGAGTGGCTCAGTTAATGGTGGTTGGGCACCACGTTGGGTCAGCACTTGGGTGAAGTACACTTAGATAAGAGGTCATTCGGTCAGAGCGATGTGGATTGGTCGAGGAAAGGTGGTCGAGCATGGCTCGGTTATTGGCGGCTCGGCCTGAATGTTATGGGTCGTTTGGAATCGGCGGCTTGGTTTGGAAGGGACTAGCTTCGAAGAGATCAGCTCATGTGCTTCGGTGCATTAGGATTCAACTAAGGTGGGTTGGCGTGAGTGTATGGAACGTGTCGCTCGGCATCGTGGTGACGCGAGGATGGCTCGGTGTGGTAAGGTCAGGGTTGCTCGGCATTATGGCGAGGCCAGGGTGGCTCGGCATCGTGGTGATGCCAGGATGGCTTGGCATTGTGGTGAGGTCAGGGTCGCTCGACGTTATGGTGAGGCCAGGGTGGCTCGGCATTGTGGTGAAGTAGGAGTCGCTAGGCAAGGGTGGTTCGACACTATGGCTAGCCGAGGTGGCCCAGTCGTGGATAAGGAAATAAGGTAGCTTGGTCATTGATGGAGCAGTTCGGCATAGGCCGATCGGCACGGTAATGTGGGTCGGTCATGATGAAGGATATTGGCTTGGCTATGGTCCTGATGGGTCCAGACAACTCAAGAAGCCCAGTTACTCGGGATTTGGCTATAAATACAGCATGTGGGTCTCCAAATGGGGGATCGTCTCTTCGGTCCTTTTTCTTTCTATTTTCTAAGGCTAAGGCTACTTTACCATTTTGTAACTTTAATTGATTCTAACATCAATAAAAAGAAAATTTCTAGAGTGGACGTATACCAGAGTCAGCCGAACCACTATAAATTATGTCTTACTGCTTTCTTTCAATTTTGATTGTTCTTCATATTTCTACTCTCTGCATATATTTCAATCTGTGAGCTGTGACTGTTGTTTGGAGCTTTCACTTGGATTTGGGTGTTAGTGACCAATTTTGGCACTAACAGAGCTAGCTTTATAAATAAACTAAGTCCTGGAGCTATGGTTTTTATCCAAGATCGCTTTCGAATCCGTTCAAGTTACATTTTCGTACACCAAAACTTATTTTAAACACTATTGTACATTCAAAGTTTTAACCATCAAAAAGTGCAGAACAAAAGGAGAACATAATAACAATTCTGCAATGAACAATTCAAATTTATATTGAAACAATTTATTAGTCGAATTCAAACGTGATAAACAGTTTTGGATACGTTTTCTCTCTGCGCACTGTACCTTTTGTAATACGAGTTAGCAAAATTATCGTGTATATTTTTCCAAAAATCTTAAATATGGTATTAGTAGATGGTTTTTCAGTAAGTGACTATAACTGTATCAATTCACACTTCTATCTATAGTCTGATCCAACCAATTAACACGCCTATATTTGACTAACTTTCGCATGCATATAGCCGTAGTAAATTATCACTAAAATCTTACAATAAATTTGATATCATGTTTATATGTATCTTCTTACATAACAATTTAACCATTTTCTATCCGTCGTTTTTTAACGTACATTCCTAGGCTAGGGATGTAAAAAGGTCCATCCTCGTCTAATCTCATTTAACCAGGACCCTCATAGAGATACTTTTCGATCGTTCTTGAGATTAATTCATTTAAGGATTTATTATACGACTCCGCAAATGTTATGCCGCTAAAATGTGGCTATCAAGACTCGAATTCTCCTTCTCTATTGGAATAGGACTGTCAATGGATACCCGAAAAATCCAAAATCCGCCTGAATCCGCATTCGATAAACGAATAAATATCCAATATTTGTAAAAACGTATGCGGGTGCGAATATAAAGACATCAACTAACTTCCATGTATGGTTAGTCATAATGGATTCAATCTCAAAGTTAATGGTCTCCTTCCAGTAAAGGGCATCGGTGGAGGACATGGCTTGTTTGTATGTTAATGGATCATCTTTTATCATAAATGTGTAGAAGTTTGGTCCATAGGTTCTTGAGGTTCATGACCTTTTGCTTCTCCTTGGTTCCTCCACTAGTTGATTAGTACTATTTTGCTAAAAATTATCAATATTTTATTCAGTATCCTCAAGAGAATTAGAGTTTTTAGTTTCCCTAGGTCTCTTTTGACTATAATTTTCAGTAATCTATTTTAAAGGGTATACGTGTTCAAAAAATCTAGCATTTCTCGACTCAATGATGGTATTTACATAAATATCATCAACTTCAGATTTGTATACAAAAAATCGATAAGCTACACTGTTTTGTGCATATCCAATGAATACACAATCGATTGTTTTTGGTCCAATTTTGACCTTCTTTGATTTAGGTACCTCTACTTTAGCAAGACACCCCCACACTTTTAAGTATTTGTAGGATGGTGGTCTATTTTTTTAAAGTTCGTGGGGGATAGTTAGATGTTTTTTTTCATGGTATTTTATTTAAAATATGATTTGCAGAAAGAATAGCTTCTCCTTGCAAGTTATCTGGCAAGCCAGAACTAATTAGTAAGACATTCATTATTTCTTTAAGAGTTCTATTTTCTCGTTTAGCTATACCGTTGGATTGAGGTGAATATGGGGCTGTAATTTGGTGTATAATACCATGCCCAGTCAAAATTCCTCAAAGGGAAATTCATATTCTTCTCCTCTATCACTTCTTAAATCTTTTATTTTCTTGTTGAGTTGAATTTCAACTTCTGCTTTATACTGTTTAAACATGTCGAATGCCTTGTCCTTACTTCTAGGGAGATACATATAACAGTACATTGTACAATCATCAATGAAAGTGATGAAGTGCCTTTTTCCTCCTCTAGTTTGCTACATTTTAAGTCACATACATCTGTGTGTATTAAGTCTAGAGGTTTGGTTTCTCTTTCAACATGATGAAATGAGGTTCTAGTCAATTTTGCTTCAGCACAAGTTTCACATTTATAACTTGCATCTATTGAAACTTAGGAACACATTCTAAGTTAATCATTTTTCGTAATGTATCAAAATTAACTTGACCCAATCTGGCATTCCATATATTAGAGGATTCGACGATATAAATAGAAGAATTAACTTTATTATCACACTCCTTTGGTACAACAATCATTACATTTCTTTTAAACAAGCCATTACTCACATATCCTTTCCCAAGATAAACTCCATTCTTTGATAAAACAAAGTTATCAGATATAAAGACTAGCTTGAAGCCATTCTCGCTTAGTAGTGAACCAAACAAAGAATTCTTTCGAATGTCTAGGACGTGTAAAACATCATTCAACGTAAGCTATTTTCCAACGGTTATCTTTAGAACAATTATGCCTTTTCCGTCAACCTTTAATGTGGAGGAATTTCCCATAACCAGTTGTTCTTCTTATGTCACAGGTTTATAGTTCGAGAACATTCACTTATTGGCACAGATATGTCTTGTGGAACTAGTGACCATAAAACACTCTTTGGAGTTTCCAATTAAGTTGCATTCAGAAATTACTACAGACAAGTTTATTTCAGAAATGTTATCAGAGAGTTTCTCGCATTCGGTGATATTTGCTTGTTCCTTTTTTCTTTAGACCTTGGCATTCGCTAGCCTCGTGTCCTTTCTTCCACAGTTGTGACAATTTCCTTTGAACTTCTTTGGTTTCTTTGTGTTCGGATTGTATTCCCATTTCCATTTATTGTTTTTCTCAGCATCGACTGCATTTGCCTTTGACACTGTTGCATTGGTCGTTTTCTTTTCTGATTTCATATTGTCCTCTTCGATTCTAAGTTGAATAACAAGATCTTCCATTGTCATTTCCTTGAGCTTATGTTTTAGATAATTCTTGAAATCTTTCCATGATGGGGTAGCTTTTCATTAGCAGCAGCCACTTGAAATGATTCGCTCAAGGACATCCCTTTATCATGGATTTCATGTATTATTACCTCCAACTCCTAGATTTGACTGATAACGGTTTTGACATCTATCATTTTGAAATCGAGGAACTTTTCGATAATGAACTTTTTCATTCCAACGCCCTCCGTCTTATACTTTTTTATCTAGGGAAGCCCAAAGTTATTTCGAAGTCTTCACTATGCAATACACATTATAAAGACTGTTATGCAGTCCATTTAATATGTAGTTTATGCATATGAAGTCCGAATTGTTCCATGTGTTGAGTGCTTCAACTTTGGAGCATTACGCTCAAGTTCGTCCACTTTCGGAGCATCCTCAGTGAGAAATTTCGCAAGGTTGAGTAGTCAAGATAAAATAGGATTTTTTGTTGCCAGCATTTGAAATCTACTCAAGCAAATTTTCTGGCCTCTCACCATATGAAAAAGCAACAGTGGTTGTTGGAACCATTATTCTATTTTCAATGGCGCCCATGATCAGTTTGACTACCGATGTATTGCTATCTTGAGTCATTATCGAAAATACATTGACTTCAATCAGTGATAAAAAAATATGAAAATTTTGTTTCAAGATGTTAGTTAAAATATAACAGAAGTGTTACAAAACTATTACAAAATACGTTGCAAGACTGCAGAACTATTGCAAATATATTGCGAAAACTGTTGAAATCTGAGTCCAATGAAAACTATTTCCTCGAAACAGAATTGCTCCCTCGCTAGCTCTGAAGGGATGGAGCAACTGTTTCCTATGATGAAATGGACCGATCTCTGCAATGCTGTGTTAGTAATTGCAAAGCAACGTCGAGCTCAAGAGAGTATTCTAAGAACAGAGTTTGAAGAAGAAAGGAATGCAGAAAATATTCAGTGATTTGTTTCTGTTTTCGTTTTTCCTATATATAGGAATGGGGAGATGCCTATTCGATAGTAGGTACCTATTTGAACGGTTGCGACTGCTGGAAAGGTTGCGACCTTTTATCAACTGATGGACGGTTCGTGTTATAACTGTTAGAAGTGGATTTGAACAAAGAATACAAAAAATGTCTGTTTTGAACAATCAAGCCAATGTTTTGGTAATGTAATGTGCTTGAGATAATGCATATCCTCGGATGTCTTCGAAATTTTGACACCCAAAATTACATCGCCATTTCAAGGTCTTTCATGTCAAATCTGGAGGATAACATATCCTTTGTTGACTTTACTATGGCCTTATTATTACCTAGGATCAATAAATCATCAGCATAATGAAAAACAATGACATATCCAATATTTGTATGTTTTATATAAACACATTTATCTGATTCATTTTTTTGAATCAATTTGATAACATAGTTTTGTAAAATTTCTCGAGCTATTGTTTTGGAGCTTGTTTAAGGCCATAAGGTGATTTTACTAACTTGCTTACCCTATTCTCATTTCCCAGGCTCAAAAACCCTTCATGTTGCTTCATATATATTTCTTCTTCTAGTTCACCATTCAAAAATGTAGTTTTTACATCCATCTGATGTATTTCCAAATCAAGTATGGATACAATTGTAATAAGCAACCTAATTGATGTTATTCTAGTTAGTATTGAGTATGTATCAAAATAATCCAGGTCTTCCTTTTGCCTGAATCATGGGACTACAAGTCGAGCTTTATACTTGTTTATTGAACCGTTAGGTTTCAATTTCTTCTTAAATATCCATTTATTACCTAAGGTCTTGCATCCTCGAGGTAAATCAACTAATTTCCATGTATGGTTAGTCATAATGGATTCGATCTCAAAGTTAATGGCCTCCTTCCAGTAAGGGGCATCGGCGGAGGACATAGTTGTTTATATGTTAATGGATCGTCTTCTATCATAAATGTATAGAAGTCTGGTCCAAAGGTTCTTGAGGTTCATGACCTTTTGCTTCTCCTTAGTTCCTCCACTAGTTGATTAGTACTATTTTGCTAAAAATTATCAATATTTTATTCAGTGTCCTCAAGAGAATTAGTTTCCTTTGGTCTCATTTGAGTATAATTTTCAGTACCA
Source organism: Allium cepa (assembly GCA_030765085.1). Taxonomy (NCBI): domain Eukaryota; kingdom Viridiplantae; phylum Streptophyta; class Magnoliopsida; order Asparagales; family Amaryllidaceae; genus Allium; species Allium cepa. The sequence goes on along the minus strand of CM060945.1, from coordinate 989,896,041 downwards.
TGTTTTAATGGGTATAAGTGTTCAAAAATCTATCATTTCTCGACTCAATGATGGTATTTACATGAATATCATCAACTTCGGATTTGTATAACAAAAATCGATAAGATGCACTGTTTTGTGCATATCCAATGAATGCACAATTGATTGTTTTTGGTCCAATTTTGACCTTCTTTGGTTTAGGTACCTCTACTTTAGTAAGACACCCCCACACTTTTAAGTATTTATAAGATGTGGTCTATTTTTCCAAAGTTTGTGGGGAGATTCAGATGTTTTCTTTCATGGTATTTTATTTAAAATTTGGTTTGCAGAAAGAATAACTTCTTCCCTGAAGTTATCTAGCAAGCCAGAACTAATTAGTAACACATTCATCATTTCTTTAAAGGTTCTATTTTTTTGTTCGGACGTACTGTTGGATGGAGGTGAATACGGAGCGGTAGTTTGGAAAATAATGTCATGCTCAGCGTAGAATTCCTCAAAGGGAAATTCATATTCTCCGCCTCTATCACTTGTTAAAGCTTTATTTTCTTGTTGAATTGAATTTCAACTTCTGTTTTATACTGTTTAAACATGTCGAATGTCTCGTCCTTGCTTCTAAGGAGATACACATAATAGCACCTTGTACAATCATCAATAAAAGTGATGAAGTACCTTTTTTCTCCTCTAATTCGATACATTTTTAAGTCACATACATTAGTGTGTATTAAGTCTAGAGGTTCAGTTTCTCTTTCAACATGATGAAATGACATTCTAGTCAATTTTGCTTCAGCGCAAGTTTCACATTTATAACTTGGACCTACTGAAAACTTAGATATAAAGTCAAAGTTAATCATTTTTCATAATGTATCAAAATTAACATGACCCAATCTGACATGTCATATAGAGGATTCAATGATATAAACAGAAGAATTAACTTTACTACCATGCTCCTTTGGCACAACAGTCATTACATTTATTTTCACAAGCCATCACTTACATATCCTTTTCCAACATAAACTCTGTTATTTGGTAAAGCAAAGTTATCGAATACAAAAACTAGCTTGAAGCCATTCTTGCTTAGTAGTGAACCAAAAACCAAATTCTTTTGGATGTTTGGGGCGTGTAGAACATCATTCAGCGTGAGCTCTTTTCCAAAGGTCGTCTTTAGAACAATTCTGCCTTTTTCTTTAACCTTTGATGTGGAGGAATTTCCCATAAACAGTTGTTCTTCTTGTGTCATAGGTCTATAGTTCGAGAACATCCACTTATTGGTGCAAATATGCATTGTGGCACCAGTGTCCACAAACCACTTTTTGGAGTTTCCAATTAAGCTGCATTCAGAAATCACCGCAGACAAGTTCATTTTAGAAATGTCATAAGAGAGTTTCTCACATTTGGTGATATTTTCTTGTTCCTTCTTTCTCTGTGGACCTCGGCATTCGCTGGCCTTATGTCATTTCTTCCCGTAGTTGTGACAATTTCCATTGAACTTCTTTTGTTTCTTTGTGTTTGGATTGTATTTCCATATCCGCTTGTTTTTTTCTCAGCCTCGACTACATTTTCCTTTGCCACTATTGAATTAGTCATTTTCTTTTCTGATTTCCTATTGCCCTCTTCGATTCTAAGTCGAATAACAAGATCTTCCATAGTCATTTTAGATCTGATCTATACTCCTCCAAAAATATTGAACTGAGCTCCTTTTAGATCTGATCCATACTCCTCCAAAAAGTAAAACTGACTAGAAGAGAATACCACTACCTAAATTTAAATTTATTTGATTTGAATTTGAGTTGGAAATAAAGGGGGAAGAGTCCTTTTACTTGCAAGCAAAGATGAGGTAGGGAAGAGGTTCAACGGAAAGTGAAAAGAAAGAGAATGTACGGTTTATATTGGCAATATAAATGAGTAAAAGGTGTAGATCCATATATCCTTGTTTACCTCTTCTCTTTGCCAATTCAAAACAAGATTTTCCAAACAGAAAGCTCATCTCCCCCATTTAGTATGCTCAACTAAATATGGGCATAACAGACCCATAAAAAATTTCCAAACCCAATAAGCATTTATTTATTTTAAATCCGTTTTAAATATTTATCGATACCTTATATTGATACATACCTATACAACTTTTGTATATGTACTTTATACAATACCGATTCAATTAAACCAAAGAAAATTTAATAATTAATGCTTCATGGATATTAATTAATTAAATTAATTGATAATTATTATAATTTAATTAAGTCGTGTGATATTTTTCAACATTGTAGTTGTACGACTCAAAGGGGTAAATTCGATTAGCGATTAATATCAAATAATTTGAATATTGGCATTCGCATGTCAACTTAACTAGTGGTGTGACAATTTGATTGAATTTATCGCTTACACATTTTTCGATAAAATCTAGTTTTGCTATTTTAAGCGGTATATGGTACTATTGATAGTTTACACCAATTCTCTTTAACAAAACTATATCAAACTAGAATTATGGAATTTTATTTTGGTCAAAATTCCAATACCGTCCACAATCAAATAATTTAATCCAAACACAAAATCCTTGGTCCAACAATAACAATTCTTATTAATCTAACTGATATGGCCAAAGACTTTGACTTTAAGTTGACTACAGTTGAAGATGATACTAACCTCATATTACCGATTTGACGAATTCTCTGTTGAATAGTGCTTCACTTTCAATGCTTTAGCGAGACCTAACTATACTCGTTCGATGGACGTCGTGACACGATTTAACTATAAATCAAAGTGGAGTATCCACATTGAAGTTTAATAGTATTCTTAAGTCGAGAGAACCATGTAATATTTTCACTTCGAGAGTCTAATTTTGATCTTTATTGTATTTACGAACAGAAAACTCTCAAGTGAGTCATTCCATAATTAGCCAATAACTATCAGTACATAATCTCATGGTGCCCCCAACAACCATGAGTAATACACTGTCGAATATTTGAAAAAATGATACATATTCTATTTTGAATGAATTTATCAATATCTTATCTTGAAATATCTTGATTGGGAATATTTAAAATAATATGTTGTTTTAATTGTGATAAATTTCGTAAGACTATAGAAAATCGCAATTACTATCACATAACATATTTTTTAAGGATCTTCGATTCAATATACTTAAGTTAAATAATTAATTAACATAACATAGTATGATAAGTATATGATAGGAAAAAAAATACATTTTATGTCGAACGAGATTTAATTACATAGTCGATAATTTACAATAAATTACAGAATTACTTCTATGATATACCCCTAACTCTATCAATGTGTGTGTTAAATCACTCAATAAGTTAATTATACATTTTGTTAAATCACTTAATAAATTAACTAAACATATAAGTTAAATCACTCAATAAATTAAACAATATATATAAGTTAAACTATACATTTTGTTAGATCACTCAATGAAGTAAATAAATAAATAAATTATATTAATCAACAAATTAAACAAATATATAAGTTAAATTATACATTTTGTTAAATCACTCAATTTATTAAAAAAATTATATAAGTTCAATTTTACATTTTGTTTCAATAAATCAAACAAATTTATGTAAGTTTAAATATAGATTAACCAAAGGATTTGCATTTGTTACATATGGAAAATAAAAATAAAAACAAAGTCCAATACATTTCTCTATATAATAGTCTAATACACAAACACAATAGTTAAAATAAAATTTTCCTTATATATTAAAAAATATATTTAATTAAAATGTAGTGATCATTAATAGAAGGAGATGCCAAATTCAGTGATATAGAAGAAAAAACATACGCTTAAAGTCACATATTTGTAAGCTTGAGAAGAAACTGCACGAACTTATTGATGCGTTTGTGCAACAGTTTCCACATGTAAATATTCCAGATGTTGACGATGATGATGCGAATGGTGAGTGTGCAGGAAATTGGTTAGTATTAGTTTGGATATTGTCTGTATCAATGGTTACATTTATGTATGTTGGATATTGTTTGTATTTGATGGATATCTATATAACGGATGTTGTTTGTATTTGATGGATGCATGTTGGATATTCGTGTATGATGGATATGTGCGTTTGTTATATATTGATGTTTGAGTATGTATGTTAAATGTTTAATATTAATTATATACGAAATTGTGATTGAAGAGATAAAAATAGCAAAAATGCTACAGAAATACTTCAGCCATGACGTTGGTAAATCCGATTTGGTATTTAATTTTGGCATCGGAACAAGGTCAGTTAAGCGTCGACACATCTATTTTATTGGTGTTGGCATATCGTAGAAACGATGTCGATAACGTGGCATCGGCAAGATGTCAAAATTACGTCGTAAATCTGATGTCGGTATATGACATCGGTTTGATGTTAGTAAGTACCCATGAAATACCCCGACTTGGCATTGGAAAAAATGTTCGACGCACTTTTCATAGGAGCTTGTTTTTATCGTCGTCAGAATACCCTTCTTTGTCGGTGGAGTTCACATGTAAGGCAAAAGATAAGGCACTGAAAATTACAAGATAGTCGGCATACCTATCTTTTACGTAATTTTGCACACTTTTTCCTAATAAACATCCAAAGACGTTGAATGCTATGCTATTTTTGGCAATATATGCGACCTCGGTTTGGAAAAAAGATGAAGCATTCAAAGAGTGGACATACATGCTTACGCATGTCATGATGAACTGCAGCCGAAATAGTATCAAAATGGTTTCCCATGTTTTGACGGCATATAAGCCTACTTGTTCCCGTTCTTCACTCTCCAATTTATCCAATTAACTAGGTGATACTTTATATCGGTGGAATATATATATACATATATTATCACCCTAGAATGAAACTTATAGTGCCTTTTTCCTATCTTTATCCCACAGTGGCGTATGTGCTCACACAAAGAGAAGTGCCTCTTTCGGTAATCTGTAGCATGCAAATTTTTGTAGTGCCACTTCTTAGGCTTTTTTTGACTATTGACTGCTTTTAGGCGTGACAGCCATTTAATTTGCACGTTTTGTTTTCTTTCGTGCACATATTGACTTTAACAGTACAGCAGACTGCAGTGAAAAGGCATGACTGGGTTTGTTATTCCGGTTAAAATATTGTTCAAAAAGTTTGTTAGTAATAATCAAAATCATAAACCATGTTTGAAAGGTTGGTTTGAAAATGACCAGAGCAAAATTAAAATGCTGAAATAAGGGATGATGAAAAATAAAATGATCGAAAGAATTTTCGTAGATAAGGTAGCACGAACGTGATATTTGATAAAAAATATATAAATGTCTAATACAGTCTGGATTGGATTTTAAAATTGCTAAATGATTTAGCTAAACTTGTTTGTAAAATATCATTTAAATGAGATGCATTTCCCTGACCCTTTTAACACAAAAAATTAATTTTTTTAGTAAAGCTATATTCTTCGTAACAGGAAATTATTGTCAAGAACAAAATTTCTCAGCATTTCAGCTTCAAAGACAGACCTTCAGTATTTTAGTCTGAAGGACAACTTTTTTTAAGTATCAGTTTTTAGTTATTTATAGCAGTTTTAAGGTATCAGTTTGTAGTTATAAGTAGTCAGTAACAGTTTTTAGGTATCATTTTTTAGTTTGGTAGCAGTTTTGAAAGAATATTCGTTCTTATGAATAATTTTGGAAGAATGTTTGTCCTTATGAATAATTTTCAGGAGAATGTTTATCCTTGTGCTTAAAATATTGAGGTCATGTCCTTGAGGCTAAAAATATACAAATTTTTGTACTTTAAATTAATTCCCCCTTCTTCGTAACACCATTAATTTTTATTTTATGCACTATTATACCTTACGAGTAAAAGATGACAATCATATGGACAACTGCATGAAAAACAAGTCAATTCACAAATTATTCTAATTGAAAAACTAATTCCATTCAAAATGATTTAAATGAAAGCATTTGTCAAAATAATAAATGAATAAAATAAAAAAAGTACTCACTCATTGTTTAAATTTGACGGTGTCCCAAGTATTCTGATAGTACTAAGCCTTAAGATTAACTTTTTGTTGTATTTTTAGCTTCAATTTATGGAAGAGTGTTTTGATGTGCTTTTAGCAAAATACTTTTCTTTTTTCAATAAAATTGTTGTAGATGATTTATTGGTATATTATTTAAAATTAATTTGATAGCATTTTGAACTGTTAAATAGTTAGAGATAACTTTTAATTTCATATTTTATTTAGTTGATGCAATTTGAATGGATTTTTTTGAATTATTTTATGTATTATCATGTAATAAACAATATTACGAATAAATTTTTAACAATTAACTTTCGATTTTAGATTAAATTACTTATATTACCATGTATTTTATACGACGTATAAGTCAAATGAATTATGTATAAAGACGGAATGCATACATACCCGCGCGCACACACATAGATATATATATATATAGGAGTGTGTGTGTGTATACGCCCATGCACAAACACACGCATATAAACCCACACATATTTGTGTGTGCGTATAATGTTGGGAGTTTTCTTTAATAGTGCACAGATCTTATTTTAGAAGAAAATAGAAGAAAGATTGGCGGGAATAAAACAATTATTTTTATAATGATGAAATATTAATTTATTACAAAGTTCTTACATTTTTCTTACATCCAAAATAAGTGAATCCACCTCTATTTATAAGAATTCACATCTCAAATAAACGGTGGAAATTTACTTAATCTAATGTTTCTTCATAAATATCTCCTACATTCTTTTATACAATTTCAAATATTTTATTTCATAAATATCTAACATATATTCTAGATATTTATGGAAAAATCTAGATTAACCAAAAGATTAAGTATATTTCTAACACCCTCGTAAACTTGATTTTGTTATTCCAAGCAGACTCCTGGACTTGACAAAATCTCCATGCTTGAGAGGCTTGATTAAGACGTTGGTTACTTGATCATGTGTCTTCAGGTACTCTAGCTGCACATCCCTTTTGGCGACACACTCTCTAATGTGGTGATAGAGTGCAGCAACGTGCTTGCTTCGATTATGGAAGGTTGGATACTTAGCAAAGAAATTGCCGACTTGTTGTCCATGAAAAACTTTGTCTGCTCATTTTGTGGCAAATTCAACTCCTTTAACAGGTTTGGTAACCGAACTGCATGGAAAACACATGAAGTAGTAGTTATATATTCCGCTTTGCATGCGAAAAGTGTGATCGACTGCTTCTTCGACATCCATATGAAGGCAATGTCTTCCATGTAGAATACAAACCCAATATGCTCTTTCGGTCATCCATATCTCCGCTCCAATAGTTATCGCTGAATCCAACAGCTTGTAATTATCGAAAACAGAGTAGTACAAACCAAAATTTGTTGTCCCTTTGACATAGCGAAGAATCCTCTTTGTTGCGTTCAAATGGGTTATTGTTGGTTTCTCCATGTATCAACTAACGACTCCTACCGCCATAGAATGTCGAGTATTGTGTATGTTAAATATCGCAAGCTTCCAACCAAGCTCTTAAAGAGTGTTGGGTGCACTTTTTCTTCTTCCTCGTGCCTTGACAACTTGATTCCATATTCCATTTGCGTGCAAACCGGATTAGAGTCACCCATTTTGGACTTCATCAGTACTTCCTTAGCATAGCCTTTTTGAGTGATTAGGATGCCTTCATCTTTTGGTTTTACTTCAATGCCAAGATATAAGGCATAAACTCAATATCAATCATCTTAAAATCCTTTGTCATCTATTTCTTAAAGTCATTAAACATACTTGGATTGTTACATGTGAAGATCAAGTCATCTACATACAAGCATACAATCAATGCATCGCCGTTTAGATTTTGATATAGAGTGCATGCTCATACAGACACTTGATGAAGTTTCTCTCTTGGAAGTATTTATCAATTCAAGCATTCCAAGACCTTGGGGCTTGTTTCAACCGATAAAGTACCTTCTTTAATTTCAATATCTTGTCTTCTTTTCCTTTGATTTCGTGGCCTTGCGGCTGCTCGACGTAAACTTCTTCTTCATGAACTCCATTTAGAAAGGCAGATTTCACATCCATTTGATGTATTTTCCAATTGATTTGAGCTGCCAATGAAATTATTAGTCTAACAGTTTCTGATCAAGCGATTGGAGCGAATACCTCATCATAATCAATGATAGCTCTTTGACTGTAGCCATTTGTCACCAATCTCATCTTGTATCTTTCAACTTCTCATTTGGCATTCTTCTTTGCTTTATATACCCACTTCACACTAATTTCCTTGTGCCATTGCGGAAGTGAAGCTAACTCTCATGTGTTGTTCTTCTTGATTGCTTTTATCTCTTCATCTATGGCATTTCTCCAAAATCTTCTTTTGCCAAGCTTCTTAGAAGTTCATGGGATCATAACCCGTAAATAAATCAAAAAGAGTAAGATTACATTGATTTTCGGTTACATAGTATATTTTTTGAGACTTCTAAAGCATGGATCCCTTTCACTTAAGCTTTCGTCTTCTTGACAGCTTGTGGCTGGTGAAGGTGCTAGAGAAGTAGGCTCCTCCCTTGATTGTTCCATCCTTTCTTGTTGTGTGTCATCTTCTTCAAAATGTGGACAGAAGTAGTAGTCTTCGTTATGTCATTTCAAATCCCATTCTCCTTCTTCATCGGACATGGCATCTCGACTAATCGTTGTCTTCTCCTTATGAGGATTATAGAGCTTGTAGCCTTTTGCGTTGGTGTCATAACCAATAAAGATGTATTCTCATTTTGTTATCTAACTTGCTTCGCTTCTCGTTCGGTACATGTATGTGAACTATGCTTCCAAACACTCTTAGATGGGAAATGTTGGGCTTCCTTCTGCTCCATGCTTCTTGTGGTGTTTTCCCCTGCATACTTCTTGTTGGGGATCGGTTTGGTAGATAAACCACACATGCAACTGCTTCCATCACAAACCGTAGGATGGATTTCACTCTAGAGGGGGGTGGGATGAATAGGGTGATACTCTTAATTATAAAAATTTATTGTGGAAGTATATAAAATAATTTCAACACAGATCACATTAGAATAAGAGGAGACAGATAATAGCAGAATAGTAAATGCAGAAAATAAAACACACAGATTTATCCAGCTTCGGCAAAACCCTGCTTACGTGCTGCCCTCAAGGTTTCTACTAGAAATTAGATAGTCAAACACTTACACACGTAAATTTGCGACACCAACTATCGACTAACCTAACTCTATGCTCAAAACCCTGCCAAAACACAGCCACTAAGTTGTGAATTCTCGAACTATACCACTGTAGCTCGTCCCCTAGTCACATGACTAGAAACTACACAAGTTTAAAAAGGAAATACAAATTTAAAACAATAATATAAAACAAAACCCTAATATTTGAAAACCAAAGCCCAAAATGTTGGCCCAAAATAAAAGATATTCCCTTTTTCCTTTTATATTATGTCGGCCTGTATTGCTCTATGAAAAAATGGCTTATTCCTCTTCTCATTTGCTCGAAAATTAGGGCTTTTGTTAATTTTGAAAAAGCCGATTGATTGTTGATCGATTACAATTACCGTTCTTCTGATTTGCTTCGGCAATTGATCGTCTCCTTGATTCGAACACAGCTCCTTCGATTTTGATTAAGTTCGACTAGGAATTCGGTATGTGATTTGTTACTTTTTCTTTACTGTTTTGCTTGCTTGAACTCAATCAATGATTTGAGATGAATAATTATACTTTGTTGCTTGAACTCGAATGATCAACTGCCGATGATGTTAATTGTTGATTTAGGGTTCGAATCCCTTTATTTCCGTTCATCTCATAATTTTCTCGACCGTTTAATTTTGTATGGAGGAACGTGATGATTTCTGACCTTTTCAAATTGGTATATTTCTGTGTTTATTTGATAATCATGGATTTGATCGATTTTGTGGCCACCACGGTGTTGAATTCTTTGACTTCGGTGAATTGACTATGTTACTCATATTATCCGACTTCGGTCGTTTCTCAGTGATATTATCTTGACTTTGTTTATTTGAAATGATTCCTGGACTTTGGCATGTTTGTTCTTTTCTATAGCATACTTGACTTGTTCGATTGTCGTTCCATGACTTTTGAACCATTTTTGGCTTGTTAAAATTCTTTGACAACCACGGCTTAACATTGACTCTGGCTTTCCTCTGATCATATATGCTGACTTCTTCATGTTACGTGATTGTTGAGTTCAAGTTGCACTATCCACATGTTCATTTGTTCATGTTGCATCGCTTATAGTCATGTTTCAATATGTACTGCCTTTGACCACTCATGTTGTTTGCATTGGGTTGATTCATGTTGAACTATTCTGCACATTCAAGTTCATTTTATATGAATTGATTTCACTTGAGTTTGCATTGTAGTCTTGGTACAGTTGTATTTTGATCCATTGATGATGATGTCTGCTGCACTATGAAGTAGCCTAGTTTGTGCACATATGGGTTCTATATTTAACTGCTTCATCTGGTGGTAACTATCAGCATAGTCTTTTGTGTTTGAACTTGAACATGATTTTGTTCTCGAGTCGTGTAGTTCATGTGGTTGAACTACTCTGGTTTCATGAAATCTAGTTATAGTTGAGTTTTAACCATTTGTTTCAACCACCATGTGTGTATATGTGCACTTCGTTCATTGACTTTGGCTTCTCTCTAGTCATGGATGGTCTTTCTGGTTTATATGATGTCATTTGGCTGATTTGGTGATGTTGGTTTCTGGTTTCTGGTTTTGTGATTTGTCGAGCACCTGAACTTATATCATTTCTGACGTGTTTATCTGCACTTGTATTAACCCATATCATTGTGTATATTGCATTCACCACTTTGCATTGGTTATTGTATATCTGTGCTCTGGTCCTTAGAGCCTGTTTGCATTGCCTATATATATACATGTTGTTTTACTGTATTCTTGCTCTGTTTATTCTAGAAAGTTTTGTCCATTTGCATGTGTTGTTAGTTTTTCTTGGTCGACACTTACTGTTAGTCTTTGGTGCACTTGCTCATCTCTGTTGATTGCCATTTTGAACTGCTGCACTGTCTGGTTGTATTTGAATTCTTATGCTCGATGGTTTTATGATGTTTTGTAGCGCACCTAAGTTGAATCCAGCTTATTACTCGGGTTTGACCTTGTGCTGATATCGTGACTTTATTTTTATTGCACTTGAGTTGAACCCGGCTTTTGATTTGGGTTTGACCTTGTGCTCACTTGTCCCTATAATTTTATCAAGTGTATATATCGGTGAGCACGACCTTGTGGCATGTACGGTGACAGACTGTGCATGTCACAAGTTGTCGTGTGTGATGAATTCAAAATGAAATGATGACGAACAACCCAAATAATTGAGGCAAATAATATTTTCAAAATACAGTTTATTTTACACTGCAAAAATATTTCATTTTCAATTTTACTGCGTCAGTGTATATTTTTGCAGATTGCTCAGATGCTGGATTCAATCTGGAATATAGTTGAAGATAAATACGAGTGAATGAGTGAATTGTAGTGAGATGCATTTGTAAATGATAAGTTGTGATGTAATCGAATTTGTATTGTCATTGAATTTGTGTATATATAGTGAGAGCTCAAATTTGTACTATTCAAAATTGTAATAAATATTTGTTTTAATAAAATATCTATTTGAATTTAAACTCTATGTTATTTTATTTTATTCAGCAAATATTTATTTAATTATGTGAAAAATAAAATAGTACATACATTTAAATGAATATATATATATATATGTTTAGTATCATCAAACAAAAATCATATATTCCCATATTCAACAATATCCCCTTTTGATGATAACAAACATATATTTAAGATTTTGAATTTATTAAATGTATTTGATTATTCAATTTGCTCCCCCTATTTGAATGCTTCCTCTCTGCACAATGCTCCCCCTTCATATATGCATGAATAAAAAATATGCAAATGATCCTATATACAGATAGAAAATATTTGACCTTTATTTGTCAAAATCTTAACTTTTCTCTCTCCCTTTTGTTATCAGCAAAAGAGTAATAGTGTTAGAATAATAGAGATAAAGTGACAGACATTAATACAACATTAAAACTCAATCGAGTATAAATATTAAATTTCAATAAAAAATCAAACAAAAATCATAAATACTCTATTTGACGCATATTCCACTTTAGAATGACAGGGATGATATCGTCAAATAAAATCATACAATTCTATTTATGTTATATTTATTTCAGGAATTTAAATATCTACTAACCATGCATAACCATTAGGACTTTTAAATGAGAACCAAATTTTTTTAAAATGAATTCAAGTATCATCTAACCACGCATAACAGTGAGGACTTTTAAATGGGATCAGAATCAACTTTTCTATTTAATCAGTAAATTTTAATATGTGTTCCATACATGCATAACCATGAGGACTTTAAATGAGCATGAAAGCACATAATCAAAAATTCCAAGTAATTCACCCATGCATAACCGTGAGGACTTTTAAATGAGAATAAATACTTTGGATGTTTTTGTTTAAAAATAATAATGAAATGAAAAACGAACAATTTTCCATTTAAAATACCACATATTGACATACTATATTGGATTTTGATGAGTGATGGTTGATAGAGATATGATAGAATTTGAAATGGTCATGGGATTTTTGCCAACAATTTTTTTTATAACTCTTGTTTAAATTAAAGACATTTACTAAATATACCGTCTTAAGTTATAATATATGGTCAATATAAACACTCATCACTTTTTCAATCACTATTTATTTTTTCAATAATCAGTAGGGAGTCAGATTATTCAATGTAGTCATTTAAGATCAAATACAAATATAATTATAAAATCAAATATTTTAAGATGACTAATCTGAAACAAGGTCAACAAAAAATATATTTTCTAGAAGGGGTTTTTATAAGAAAAATGTCTGCTAATTTGAAAATTATTTGAAATGAAAAATATGCAGATTTTTTCTTTGAAAATGCGATGCAGCTAATGAATGTTTCAATATAAATCACGTTCCGCTAGTAATTTTCTAACAACTAGATTACTAGTGTAATCTGCATCTGAATTTTTCTTTCACTCGAGATTATCATTAGTTTGATGTCATAGACTAGACCTTGATGATGTAAAAAATACCTTGAATTCATTTTTACATCTTTTGAATTTGAATTGAAACCGTGTAAACAAAACCATGAATATAGAGTCAGCCAAATGTATTATCATCAACCAAATCTATATGAAGCAGTTCGAAGACTTTAAAGATTTTTAAAGTGTTCTTGACATAAATGAATAATTTGACCAACAATTTTGAAAAAGTCAGAATCATAATCAACATTTTTAAAATCAAAATAAACTTTTATTTCATTATCACGGTACTAGCTAAATTAAGGTGCAGATTATCACATTTAGTAAATCGTTCAATTTACCATTACCTATTTTACCTTTGCCGATAATATTTCGTTGTTGCCCATTATGATTTTTCCACATTTGTACTAGGCTAAGAAACTTTGCTTTGTCGCCCGTTGTGTCCCTGGAACAACCAGAATCCAAGTAACCCTATTGTAGTTTCTTAGCCTGCCACCACACCTACACGATGAAAGATTTTTGCGACTTATTTGTTTCTATAGGTCCATGATTGTTAGTGCCAAATGATTTTGAAAAATATGTTTGTGGAGACCCAAAACAATGTATATATGTTCCTTTTGGCACCCAAATTTGTTTGACTTTTAGAGATTTTATATTTGTGCCTTTTGGCACCCAAATTTGTTTGACTTTTAGAGATTTTATATTTGTGCCTTTTGGAACCCAAATTGGAATGATTTTCACTTGTTTGGGTCTATACCAACAAATATTTTGATTGTGTCCAATTTTTCTACAAATTGTGCACATGGAATTGACTTGTTTAATTTCATTTCTAACATTTTCAAATTGATTATATCCAAATCCTTGTTTAACTGTATTAACTGTTTGTTTCTCTAATAGCATTTTCAACGATATTTCTCCTTTTGAAATTTTTTCTAAAGTCGTTGAAAGTTGTTGGACTTGTGTTTTGAGAGATTCGTTTTTGTTTAATAATTGTGTGCACTTTTTAATAGAATTTTCTCTTCTAGTATTTTCGCTTTCTTTAAAAATCAAAATTTCATTTTCAAGTGATTTAATTTTAATTTTTTTTTTAATTTCTTCTTCAAATGTTGGACACTTATCACACTTAGGGATCATACGATAGTTTTTAACTAATTGGTCAAGTTGTTTATTTGATTCTATCAAAGTATCTCTTTGTGATTCAGTTTTAGCTTATTTCTCCTTAAGTCTTTCGAAACAGCCATTTACTTCATGGAAATATATAAGTAATTCTGAGTGAGTGAATTTTGATACCTCGCTTGGCTCGTCATCATCACTATCAGTTATATCTCCTCGTAGGCACAGTTTTACTATTTCACTCTCAATGCTAGTGCTTTTACAATCATCACTTTTATTCCACGTGGCTGCAAAACTTTTCCTTTTTGAAAAATTTTCTTCGTCATGTTGAAGTCGAGGACAATTGGGCTTGATATATCCGGGTTTGTTGCACTTGTGATAAATGATCTCCCGTTCTTCTGGGTTGTCTAGTGCTTTAAATATTTTTCTTATCAATTGTTGATTTAGAGCTAGATTTCTGTATTTACGGTTTCACTTTTTGAATCTCTTCATTAGTAGAACTAGCTCAGCTGCTCCATCATCATTATCCTCATCACTACCATTTTTTTACCAATCCTATTAAGCTCGTTTCTGCAACTGAGTCAATTGAGGAGGATTTCTCATTGTTGTTGACTTTTGCACCATATATTGCATCAAAAGTATTCCAGATTTCCTGTGCACTTTCACAATGAGAGATGAAGTAACAATTATCTTGATTAATATGAGAATATATTATATGCATAGCAAGAGCATTAATCGAAGTAATTTTCTTGTCTATTATATCACACCCATTGTCAATAATATCCCAACATTTATCATTAACAGATTTTAAATTAAAATTCCATTTTCAATTTCCAATTCAAAAAATCTGTTCCATCAAAATTAGGGTAATATTAGACCAACCCTCAGCAAAAGTAGCCATTTTAAAAATTATAATTTGTAAAAAACATTGATATTTGAAAAATCAAACTTTTTAAAACAAAATTGGCTTTCGAACCTGGCTCTGATACCACTTGTAGTATCGATTTAACCCTAGAGGAGGGTGAATATGATGATACTATTAATTATAAAAATTTATTGCAGAAGTATATAAAATAATTTCAACATAAATCACAGTGGAATAATAGCAGCACAGATAATCGCAGAATAGTAAATGTAGAAAATAGAACACAGATTTAGCCAGCTTCCGCAAAACCCTGCCTACGTGCTGCCTCCAAGGTTTCTACTAGAAATTAGATAGTCAGATGCTTACACACGTAAACTTGCAACACCCACTATCGACTTACCTAACTCTACACTCAAAACTCTGCCACAACTCAGCCACTGAGTTGCGAATTCTCGAACTACACTAACGTAACTTGTCCCCTAGTCACACAACTAGAAATTACACAAGTTTAAAAAGGAAATATAAATTTAAAACAATAATATAAAACAAAACCCTAATTTTAGAAAACCAAAGCCCAAAATGTCGACCCAAAATAAAAGGTATTCCATTTTTCCTTTTATATTATGTCGGCATGTATTTCTCTGTGAAAAAATGGCTCGTTCCTCTTCTCCTTTGCCCGAATATTAGGGCTTTTGTTAATTTCAAAAAAGCCGATTGATTATTGATCGATTACAATTGCCGTTCTTCTGATTTGCTTCGGCAATCGATCGTCTCCTTGATTCGAACATAGCTCATTTGATTTTGATTGAGTTCGACTATGAATTCGGTATGTGATTTTTTTACTTTTTCTTTACTGTTTTGCTTGTTTGAACTCAATCAATGATACGAGTTGAATAATTATACTTTGTTGCTTGAACTTGAATTATCAACCGTCGATGATGTTAATTGTTTATATAGGGCTCGAATCCCTTTATTTTCGTTCATCTGATAATTTGCTCGACCGTTTGATTTTGTATGGTTGAACATGATGATTTCAGACCTTTTCAGATTCGTATACGGTGTTGAATTCTTTGACTTCGGTCAATTGACTGTATTACTCATATTATCTGAATTCGGTCGTTTCTCGGTGATATTGCCTTGATTTTTTTATTTGAAATGATTCCTGGACTTTGGCATGTCTGTCCTTTTCTGAAGCATACTTGCCTTGTTCGATTGTCGTTTCATGACTTTTGAACCATTTTTGGCTTGCTCAAATTCTTTGACAACCACGGCTTAACATTGACTCTGGCTTTCCTCTGATCATATATGCTGATTTCTTCATGTTACGTGATTGTTGAGTTCAAGTTGCACTATCCACATGTTCATTTGTTCATGTTGCATCGCTTATAGTCATGTTTCAATATGTACTGCCCTTGACCACTCATGTTGTTTGCATTGGGTTGATTCATGTTGAACTGTTCTGTACATTCAAGTTCATTGTATATGCACTGACTTCACTTGTGTTTGCATTGTAGTCTTGGTATAGTTGTATTTTGATCCATTGATGATGATGTCTGCTGCACTATGCAATAGCCTAGTTTGTGCACATATGGTTCTATATTTAACTGCTTCATCTGGTGGTACCTTTCATCATAGTCTGTAATGTTTAAAACTTGAACATGATTTTGTTCTTGAGTCGTGTAGTTCAAGTGGTTGAACTACTCTGGTTTCATGAAATCCGGTTGTAGTTGAGTTTGAACCATTCGTTTCAACTACCATGTGTATATATGTGCACTTCGTTCATTGGCTTTGGCTTCTCTCTAGTCATGGCTGGTCTCTCTCTGGTTAATATGATGTCATTTGGCTGGTTTGGTGATGCTGGTTTCTAGTTTTGTGATTTTTCGAGCACCTGAACTTATATCATTACTTGTGTGTTTATCTGCACTTGTATTAATCCATATCATTGTGTATATTGCATTTACCACTTTGCATTGCTCATTGTACATCTATGCTCTGGTCCTTAGAGCATGTTTGCACTGCCTATATATATACATGCTATTTCACTGTATTCTTGCTTTGTTTATACCAGAAAGTTTTGTCCATTTGCATGTGTTGTTAGTTCTGCTTGGTCGACACTTGCTGTTGGTCTTTGGTGCACTTGCTCATCTCTGTTGATTGCCATTTTGAACTGTTGCACTGTCTGGTTCTATTTGAATTCTTATGCCCGACAGTTTTATGCTATTTTGTAGCGCACCTAAGTTGAATCCAGCTTATGGCTCGGGTTTGACCTCGTGTTGATATCCTGACTTTATTTTTATTGCACTTGAGTGGAACTCGGCTTCTGATTTGGGTTTGACCTTGTGCTCACCTATCCCTACAATTTTATCAAGTGTATATATCGGTGTACACGGCCTTGTGGCATGTATAGTGATACTGTGCATGTCACAAGCTGTTCGGGTGTGATGAATTAAAAATGAAATAATGATGAACAACCCAAATAACCGAGGCAAATAATATTTTCAAAATACATTTTATTTTACACAGCAAAAATATTTCATTTTCAATTTTACTACATCAGTGTATATTTTTGCAGATTGCTCAGATGCTGGATTCAATCTGGAATATAGTTGAAGATAAATGCGAGTGAATGAGTGAATTGTAGTGAGGTGCACTTGTAAATGATAAATTGTGATGTAATCGAATTTGTATTGTCCTTTAATTTGTATATACAGTGAGTGCTCAAATTTATACTATTCAAAATTGTAATAAATATTGTTTGAACAAAATATCTATTTGAATTTAAACTCTTTGTTATTTATTTTATTCAACAAATATTTATTTAATTATGTGAAAAATAAAAAAGTACATACATTTAAATGAATATATATACGTTTAATTATCATCAAACAAAATTCATATATTCGCATATTCAACAAAAACTCCTTTGGCAGCCTCTTACTTTGGAGTTTGCTCTTTGACATCTCAAGACTGTCATATGCATCATTTATCTACTCCATTTTGTTGGAGGGATCTAGGCACCGTCAGTTGTCATCAAATTTCATTATCTTCGTAATACTTCGGGAATTCTTTTGATATGAGCTCTCTTCTGTAATCAGATCTCATAGCTTTAATTACAAGTCCACTTTCCTTCTCAATGGGCCTTGAACTTCTACTTCTGCAAATGACATGTTGTTGTTCATCGATTCATCAAGGTCCATGAATATGCTTATGCTTCTGCACATATGGTTGCTTGCACCGCTATCTAGACACCATTGATGATCCTCGCCTCTTTTATTTTTATTATAAGCAACAGCAAGTTACCATCTTCTTGAGTTCTTTTTCAATGTAATTGACCTTCTTTTCAACTTTATTGTTGCTTGGAGCTCTACATTCAGAAGCATAATATCCAAAATTTTCACAATTATAACATTTGATGCATGACTTGTCATACCTTGATTTTGAATTTCCTCTCCCACGATCTCTTGTTGATCTTTCTCCTCTTTGGTTGTTTTTGATCATTGTTGTTGTTGTTATTGGGCCTTCAACCTTGTCCATGTCTATATCCACAACCTCATCCTCATTCTTGACCGTAACCTCATCTTTGTTGGCTTCAATTGCTTTCTTCCTTTATTGAATCAATCCATATCTTGAGTACTTGCTCCACGATATATTCCTTCCTTCTTTTCTTTTCTGCATACGCTTACAATGAACTGAGAAGTTCCACTATTGCCACTACCTTTAAGTTTTTTATCTCTTCGATGACGGCGATTGTACATTCGAACTTCGAATCTTATGACCTAAGAACTATCTTCATAATTCTTACATCATCTAACTTCTCACCATTTCTTTTTAGGTTATTAGTAACTATTAAAACTCTTCAGAAGTAATCAGAGATAAGTTCACCTTCTTTCATACGCAAAATTTTAAACTCTCTTCTTAAAGTTTGAAGACTTACCTTTTTGATTTGATCGGCTCCTTTGTAAGATGTTCGAAGCTCCTCTCATGTTTCTTTGGCTAACTTTGCTCCTGAAACCTTCTCAAAAATATCTTCATCCAATCCTTGATAGATTAGATAAAGGTCCTTCTTGTCTCTCTTTCCTAAGTCTCTCAAACTATCCTCTTGAGTTTGAGATAGATCACATTCATTCCCTTATTTTGTGTAGCTTTTCTCGTCCGTCTCCAATGTGCTCCAAGAAGAGCTGTATCACCCCGCCTTAAAATTGGCCTAAATTTTGATTCAGAAAAGATCCATTGAAAGTTAGACCCATCTTAAAGCTCGCTGTTGGTTGGTATAAAGAACAATACGTAGATATTTATTTACACTTTCGGAACTCACGGTGGAAGGATGAAATATAATAACAGAAACAGTGCCCATTTCATTTAAAATTCAATTGTCATAAAATCACAACACACATATCTATAATACAACTTTTTCGAAATACATCATTATACATTAATGAGCACATCAGAAAATAACATAAGTAGAAAAATAGGTAAACCGCCACAAGTTCCCTCCACGTCTTTGCCTTCGACATCACTATCTTTCATAACCTGTGTTATAATGAGGAGAGAGTCAGAATTACATATGTTTGGTGGATGCAAATCTCGAGCCTTACTATATCAATACTTTGGCAGTATAATTTAAATAGGAATATGCCTTACGTATTCCACCAACATCACAAGTCTTTTCAGATATGAGCCCAAAGGCTTTTCTCAAATTTAAATAAAAGACTTTTCAAATATAAACCCATAACTAAATTTCTATCATCCCAATAACCCATATCCATCGTCCATAATGTCCTATCAATGCACTTAAGTCACTTAATACATTTTAATGAGAACTAGGCAGACTCCGACCATTTAATGCCTAATTTATGGTAGGTACATGCTATTTAGTATATATAATTCCAAGACGGACTCCTCACTAGTAACTATCTAGCTGACATTGTACGAAATCTCTTCAACCGCTTAATACTTCCAATTGAAGCAGGCCCTTTCCTGAGAAGTTCTCTACCATGCATAACCCATAAACCTGACCATTTACTACTTTCTACATAGAGAAGAGGCGGGCCCTTATACAACAACTTAATACCTTCAATCTCTGAAGCGGGTCCTTTGTATTATGACCCGCACTCCATGGTTACGTCTCATATTATTCTGACTATTCATAGATATCGATAGCCATATTAGTTGGAAAAATTTACCATACAGAATTTGGGACTAACCTCGTGTCATCGTATTTACTTATCATAGATGATGTCTCACATTAGCTACAAAGTCACACTGTTGGTAGCCAGATCAGTTGAGACTTCCTTGTGTTTTGACCGACTTACATTCCTATAACTTAGTCATAATTTATATAACACTCTACATACATTATTACTCAGCTATCCATTTTTATAATCAAGGACTTATAAGAAATCTTTCTTATTTTGCCTTTAATATTAATTACCTTCCTAAGGGAGATTTCTAAGCATGCGAAATATATACCCTAAACAAGCGTTTAAATGTCAACTCTTTAAATAATTATACAAGTCTCATTCCATATTATCGACAATACCAAAATTTCAATATTCATATCCAGAAATTTCAATCAATATATTTGTATACAATTGAAATTTAATCAACTTGCTGCATTTAAATTATGGAATATATCAATAATAGAAACGTGCAATTCCAATTTTTATGCTCTATTCAACTCCTTTTTCGCATAAAAATAAATAAAGAAATTTCTATTTAATTTATGTGAATAAACTATGCAAATTACGAATAAAATTCGTACCATACATACTATTCCTTTATCAGAATTCTTTAATCAAATTCAAAATAAAAGAATAAGGAGTAGAATAGAAGGTAAAATTATCAAAATGTAAATCTACATAATTTTCATTACTTTGACATAAATAAACTTGAGATTCCAACCTAGCATTGACATTTCACATTGAAAGGTTTTGGAGGTTTATAATACAATGTTTTCGCAAACTAAAACTCCTCAAGGCATATTCAAACCCAAACTATACTAATCAATTACTAAAATAAAAATGTTAAGATTTTCACCCACAGTATATTCTTAGCTTTGCCTATTTTAGATTTAACATGCCTTTGACAATCTTTATCAAATTCTTCTTTTAGATATATACAAAAAGGGATTTGTATATATAGATTAGATTCATAAAATTGGAGAATAGGTTGGGAAAATAAATAAAAAACAAAATAGATATATAGGATTTCTTACCAGAAACTCTAATGTTGTTTTTCTGAATCTTAGAAGAGATGTCAGCCAAAGCTTCGCTAAGTTCCCAAAATATTTTATGAATAAAATTGGAAGGGTCTAGGGTCTTATTTATAGTAGTGAGAAAACATCAAAACTGTCGAATTGAAGTAATTAAATTCGGAACGTTCACACAATAAAAACCCATAGCCATAATTGCATCTACCGGTCGACCTCTCCTATACAACCAGTGGACCGCTAGCAGTCGAGCGGTCTTAGGGAGCAGTCGACCCTACGTCTATTTTGGAAAGATTTTATTCATGTCATTGTTTTATTTTACTTAATTCCTTAATTACCTCTTAACGTTAACGTTGATTTTAACGTTTACTTAATCTCCAAATCTAATTACTGTTAACATTCAAATTTAAAATTTAAGAATTATTTATTATTGGAATTTGAATTCTATTTAAATTATTTTGAGTCCAAAAACTTCAGAAATCTATAACTGCTCCATTTGAACTCCATTTTCAATATATTATGTATGGAAATTGATAAGAATTTCACCGCGAACACAGCAAAGCATAACTTTCGCGGTCAAATTTCGAATTTACAAAATTTCTATTTTATCCCTATCTTGTTTATTTAATTTATCCAACTTATTTATTTATGGTCGATTTTACGGTGTGACAATCTTCTCCTTAAATGGATTTCGTCTTCGAAATCTTTCCAAAGGGCAAACAGCGTAACACGCAATAAACATCTATGTTATATAGCCAAGTTACCTACACAACCATCCACTCAACCAAGAACTTTGTGTTTAGACTATAGAGTTGAATAAAGAAGGTATTAGAATTTTGATCATCACCAAATTCCACAAGTCTAAAATAATATATATAGCTTTGACGAACATAACTAGTGTAAATAAATGTAACAACCCGGTGTTTCACATCAATTAATAATCGACATTAAACGATTAAAATTGTTGCTAATTAAAGTTTTTTTTTAAATTCAGTTTAAATTCTTTTCAAAAATTGTAAAAAGGGGTTTGTGGACTTAGAAAATATTGGGCCACATTTCTTTTTTTTTTGTGGTAATTATCTAAGCCCTACAACCCATTCCCCTTTTCATTTTTTTATTCATTGGAAAATCCCTAACAAAACAAAACAAACGAAATCACGAAATTATAAAAATGGCGGCTCCAATTCTTCGTGGCTGCTAGGGTTTTGATTCTTGGATTTTGGAACAACTTCGTGTTGCCTCGGCTTCAATTCTCGATCAATTGAAAAGGTGAGTAATTTATACTCACATCTAATTCGTTCTCTGTCCTGTGCTTCGGTTATTCATGTATATGTTGATGATTTTTATCTTCGTGGTTCGATTTCTGTATATTTACTGCAAGTATGATTTTGGGAAAACATAATTTTGATGAGAATTTGGATTTGACTTTGTGTTTGATGATTTTCACTCCACTCTCTGATTTCGTGATGGTATTTTGGCTTCGGCCTCCTTGAGCTTGCGAACTAAATTTATGGTTTTCGTGTAATTGGTGGTAGCCGACTTTTACTCGATCGTTGCCCTTTGTTATACTTTCGGCTTCACTTGCCTTCGGCCATGATCTTTGACGTTGAACGCTGATGATTTATTTTTGACTTTGATGGCCTGAGTTTTTGTTTGATGATTTCACTGTGATTCCGGTTTTACATTGCTATTTTGTTTCTTTTCGATTTAACTCGAGATTTGCATTGAGATACATCTGTGCATCCGTTTATTTGTTTGAATGCATCACTCGGCCTTGAATTGCTGATGCATTTGCTCCAGTAATTCAAGGTGAGATGTTGGTCAGTAACTCCACACTGCACCCTTTGTTCCTTCTGTAGCTCCATGCTGCCACTGATCATATGTTGAAGTCGTTTATGTGCTCGACTTTGACCATTTACCGTTGCATTTACATTGAACTTGGCAGTCTTTGTTGCACTGTTTTCTATCACACTCGTTGATGTCTTTGTAGTCTGTTTCCAGTCTTCATTTCACTGCCTTTATGTCGTTGGCATTGCATTGTTGAATCACTGTCATTTGTTTTCAAGTATGATACTTGCACTGGTTCATGTGTGCTCTATATCATTTGGGGTCGGTCGAGTTCAACTGATTCTGGAATGTTTCAGTTAGAATCTGTTGTTCATGTTTCATGCTTGAACTAGTTTGGGTGATCACTGACACCTTGTAGCCTCCCTGACCTGTGCATCCTATTCACGTGTGTTCACCCCTGTAGTATATCCTGATGCATGAATGTGTACCCATTTGGTTTGATGTTGAGACCACTGTGGCATTTGTGACCTGCATATGTTTTCAGTTGCAATTTCATTCGCCTCCCTTTTTGTACCTGTTTCACTGGTGTATGCATATCCTGTTTTGAACATTGCACTTGTATCTGTTATGTGCAATGATATTGAACTTCTTCATGTTTCACTGTATTTTAAAATATGATATTCTCTCTTTCACTTAATCACTGCCTTTAGGTCATTCATGTCGCAACTGCATTTTTCAATTGCAGTAAACATTCTCTATTACACTGATTATGTGGCAGTGTTCATATATGATTATTTAAAGCCATTTCATTGTTGGGGGCTGTGACACTTGTTGCTGCACTTACTCTACCACCATTCATGTTGAGTATGTAGTGCTCTGTCCAGTATTTTTACAAGTATATTTCTTATACTTGTTGCCAGTCACTTAAAATCAGTTGCATGTTCACTTTGTTGCAATACGTATTCTTGTGTGCTTTCACCTCCTTTTTGCTGGCTTTATGTAGTAACAGTGCCTATATGCACTTGTGTGTCTGGTCAGTAGCTTGATTGTGCTCGACCTGATGCTGCACTGTTGCTTGTTGTCACGATCGCTGTGTCACTTACTTAGTGCATTTGTTTGCGCTGTGCATTCATGTGTATTGGTCTGGTTCCATCTTGTAGTCTTCACTTTAACTTTGAACTGTGCAATTGTATATGCACAGTACTTGTTCATGTGCATTTATATGCTTCTTGATTTTGTTTTGGTGTACATGACTCGCTACTTTGCTCATCGCCTTGTGATGAGCCTAAAATTCATTGGGCTTGACCTCACCTTTGTCTCTGCAATTTTATCGACACTCGACCTTATGACATTCACGGCGATGCTTGTGAATTTTCATTGGGTACATCATCACTGTAAGTGGCATGGCAGTGCATGCAAGCGTGAACTGCAGCCACACAGTATTGCTTTTACTGATATTCTAAATGCTTTTGATTTATGGATCTTTTGCATATTTCCATACGTTGTAGTGGCGAGGCAGTACACGCGTGCGTGTACTGCAGCCCTACCCGAGTTGACATTTTAATTGATGTTTTCAATTGATGGATTTGTTTCGTATTGCAATTCAATATTTTGAATCGTATTTTGATTTGCTTTAATCTGCTGATTTACTGTTTAATACTGATACGTGTTATATTTCTCGTTATCCAATTTCTTATCAAAGGGATTGGATATGCGAGATTTCTGTGACTGTCGTCTATTTGATATTTGATTATTATTACTTATGTGCATAATAACTGAGTTTGAATTAGACTGACCCGGGTATTATTTTCTTTTAATTGTAATACTCGGGTCAGACCCGAGTTATCACAGGTTGTAGATATTCTGCTTTGGGTTGCTGCTAGAGCTATGAAGTCCTTTCATATCTTTTGGAGTAGTCATCGTCATTTATAGTAGTCAGTGTAGTTGTATAGGAAGATGTGTATTCATGTATATTATATACGTTAATGTACTTGTATACGTAACTTCCAGGGTCGACCGTTGTAGTTGTATCATATGTACCGTGTCAAATGTATTGTAACTGACATCAGTTATTATATATATGAGACTTTTCTGTTTAATCTGTGTTCCGCATTTATTTATTTTATCTGTGTTATTGTAATATATTCTGTCCTAGACTATTATAGCCACCGTGTAGTAGCTTTGAGTTTGTATCGGTATGTCGGATTTCCTCCTGAAATAGAATGCACGTTATACTATCTGACATATCGGTGCTCGCACAAAGCAATTACACGGATGGTCGCTCCTCAACAGCCTTATTCTCCGCGCTATCTGACAGCACTACACCGTAGTGTTCTTGGCTAGCGTGGGCATAGAGGTGGGGCGTCACAGCTTGGTATCAGAGCCTGGGGTTTAGGATGAATATAAAACATAACTAGATGGAACATGTGTTACAACTATTTGTCGATGTTTTATCTCTCATCTTTGCCTATGATTATCTTTGACTGTTAGGTATGAATTCCTAACGTTTATTCATATGCATTTGATTTTGATTTCGCGGAAGTATTTTGGCTACTACCTCCCTTTACTTTATGAACTCAAGTTGGGTTTTTGATGGCGATGATGTTGATTTGCTCTCGACTGTGGCCATTAATTGTTGACTTCAGCTTTGACTTGATTTTTATTTTTGTTGAAGTCATTTATGCATTTATGCTTGTTTTGCTTTTCGATTCCTCTTCTCCGATCAGTTGTTATCACCTTTGTCGACTTTGATAACTTCTATTTCTGGAATTTTTGGGTATTTCCACCTTGAGAGATTTGGAATCGAATTCTTTGGATTTTATTCACGTCTTCGAATGTGAATTTTGATGAATTTATTTGGTTTCCAAATTTAATCGATTGTTGATTATTTTCCCGATTTGTTGCTATCATTTATTAGCAACTTTGATGACATTTTCTTTGGGATTTTTGTGAACCTACTTTTTGAAGGATTAGGTATCGATTGCTTTGGATTCTATTCACGTCTTTGTATGTGAATTCTTGTGATTGATTGTTTCTACAATCATTTTTGTGATTTGTCACTTTAAAAATATAAAGATTTCAATACTAGTAGTAAATATCAAAACTCTTTTTTATCAAAATGATTTCAACTCTATTTTCAATACCAAACTCGTTTTTAAAACCGTTTTCCAATCTATTAGTATATACAAATCTTTATTTCACTCGTATGAGAAATCTAATTAAACGGCTTAGCAAAACAAGTGGTATGAAACGCTTGCGTTTACTTCGTCGGTTAATTTTTGGACTTGTTCGATTGAACCACTTGTGACATTTTTCTAGTGAAGATCTACAATTTGTTCGTAAATATTTAAGTTAAGCTAGTGGTTATGGGACATGAAGCTAAACTTTTATATTCACTGGCTTAGTGTAATTGACACTTCTCGTTGATCTTGATGATCGCTTTATGAATTAGACTAGCAATTGCGCGATGTCTCTTTCATTGCAAGGTTAGACTAGACACCACTTGTGTGATTCCACTCACGCATACCTTTTTGCCTTTTGGTTAGTCTTGACCTCAATCTGTGTGATTCCATTCAAACATGCTTAGCGTAATTGACACTCCTCGTTGATCATGATGATCGTTCTGATGGTCAGACTAGACACCACTTGTGTGATTCCATTCACACATACCTTTCTGCTTTTTGGTTAGTCTTGACCTCAATCTGTGTGATTCCATTCACACATGCGGGGTAGCTCCCCTTGGTCTTCGGACCGTCATGTGATAGGCCTCTTTCCCTTTTTCTGTGATTTCTAGATTCCTTATGTTGATTTCTGGAAATTTTATGCTTCACCTATTTTTGTGCATTGGTGAATTCATATGTTATTGATTTGTCATGAGTACAAATTTGGGGTATGATACCTCTTTAGATCTTTGAGAAGATTCTTGTGATATTGATTATCTCTTATCGGTTGATCTCCTGTTGATCATTATTTGCATACTTATAGTTGTATGTCAATATGGATATTTCATATTTATGCCATACCTCTTATCGGTTGATCTCCTGTTGATCATTATTTACATACTTATAGTAGTATGTCATTATGGATATTTTATGTTATGCCATATCTTTTATTCTATGTCATACTCCCATTTGAGTTTTCGTACTCCCATTCGAGTTTCCATACTTCCATACGAGTTTCCATACTCCCATCTGAGTTTCCGTACTCTCATTTTGTGATATCTGGATTTCTTGTGTAGATTTCTAGAATTTTTGTTTTCTGGATTTCTTATGATGATTTCTAGAATTTGTGCTTCACCAATTTTCGTGATTTCTATTGATAAGTTTTATCAATTTTTGTGCATTGGTGAATTCGCGTGTTATTGACTTGTTATGAATACAAGTTTAGGGTATGATACCCCTTCCTATCTTTGAGAGGATTCTTGTGACATTTATGATGAATGAAAATTCATTGGTATTATATTTTGATGCCAATTATTTCGATGAAATTTTGACGTATGTCGAAGTTGCTACGGATGTTGCTGCTTTAATCACGTGTTTTAAAAATTGTTTCAAAATATAAATCAAAATTGTTTTCAAAATTTTTACGATTTGCGCTTTCAAAAGATTGAGGAAGCGAATTAAACGTTTCAGAAAAATCGAGGACTATGACCCCTTTCTTTTACTGATTCGCTTAATTCCGGACTTGTCCGTTTGAGAATGTGAAATGTTATTTTTTTTTAAAAAAAATAAAAAATACACCATTATGCACTTTCAAGAAAACGATGAAGTGAATTAAACGATTTAGTAAAACTCGTGGTTATGGGTCATGTGCGTTTACTATTTCGGTTAATTCCGGACTCGTTAATTGAATAATTTGTGATTTCTGATTATCGTTTCGATAATCGGATGTTGGTGATTTCTGAATTATCATTTTTGATAATCAGATATTTATTGATTCTAATTATCGTTTGTGATAATTAGATATTTGTGATTTGATTAACGTTTGTGATAATTAAATATTTGCGATTTAAGATTTAATTATCAATTGTGATAATTAAATATTCGTTGATTTGTGATTTCTGATTTTCATTTTTGATAATCAGATATTTATTGATCCTAATTATCGTTTGTGATAATTAGATCTTTGTGATTTGATTATCGTTTATGATAATTAAATATTTGCGATTTAAGATTTAATTATCAATTGTGATAATTAAATATTCGTTGATTTGTGATTTCTGATTTTCATTTTTGATAATCAGATATATATTGATTCTAATTATCGTTTGTGATAATAAGATATTTGTGATTTGATTATGGTTTGTGATAATTAAATATTTGCGATTTAAGATTTAATTATCAATTGTGATAATTAAATATTCGTTGATTTGTGATTTCTGATTATCGTTTTTGATAATCAGATATTTATTGTTTCTGATTATCGCTTGTGATAATTAGATATTTGAGATTTAATTATCGCTTGTGATAATTAGATATTTGAGATTTAATTATCGTTTGTGATAATTAAATATTTGTGATTTAAGATTTGATTATCGTTTTGATAATTGAATATTTGCTGATTTGAAATTTGATTATCGTTGTGGTAATTCCTGATTTATCGTTTTGATAGTTAAATATTTGTGTTTTCTAATTATCTTTGTTGATAATTAGATTTGCTGATTTTGCTGTTTTCTAATTATCGAATCGGTGATTAGATATTGCTGTTTTGTGATTTCTGTATTCTGATTATCTATTTGATAGTAAAATTTTGTTGAGAATTTGTGAATTTCTTTTATGAAATTAAAAGATTTCTTTGGTGTTTATATAGTACTACGCCGGTGTACCGGTTCAATTTTCTGCTATTCATGACGTTTTCTACGTCCTCCAATTACGGAGATACCTTAGGGGTTTCCGATCCTTATTCTTGAGCAACCTTCTATTCACATCATTGCTTCGGGGGTGTAGCACCTTCGAAATAATGATGTTTTTCTCGTGAAAGCTCTGTGGTTCTCAAATCCTATGGATTTCTCTCCGGAATCCAGAGAATTCATTGAGCAAACACGTTCAGGCTTTCTCTTTCATGCTCTTCATGGTGAACTTCCTATTTCAAATTTCTTCATTTTGTGATGAAATGTTTTTGGGTTGTTACCTTTTGTCCATTTATTCCTTAAGATTGCGAGGACGCAATTTCTTTAAGGAGAGGAGTCTGTAACAACCCGGTGTTTCACATCAATTAATAATCGACATTAAACGATTAAAATTGTTGCTAATTAAAGTTTTTTTTTTTAAATTCAGTTTAAATTCTTTTCAAAAATTGTAAAAAGGGGTTTGTGGACTTAGAAAATATTGGGCCACATTTCTTTTTTTTTGTGGTAATTATCTAAGCCCTACAACCCATTCCCCTTTTCATTTTTTTATTCATTGGAAAATCCCTAACAAAACAAAACAAACGAAATCACGAAAATTATAAAAATGGCGGCTCCAATTCTTCGTGGCTGCTAGGGTTTTGATTCTTGGATTTTGGAACAACTTCGTGTTGCCTCGGCTTCAATTCTCGATCAATTGAAAAGGTGAGTAATTTATACTCACATCTAATTCGTTCTCTGTCCTGTGCTTCGGTTATTCATGTATATGTTGATGATTTTTATCTTCGTGGTTCGATTTCTGTATATTTACTGCAAGTATGATTTTGGGAAAACATAATTTTGATGAGAATTTGGATTTGACTTTGTGTTTGATGATTTTCACTCCACTCTCTGATTTCGTGATGGTATTTTGGCTTTGGCCTCCTTGAGCTTGCGAACTAAATTTATGGTTTTCGTGTAATTGGTGGTAGCCGACTTTTACTCGATCGTTGCCCTTTGTTATACTTTCGGCTTCATTTGCCTTCGGCCATGATCTTTGACGTTGAACGCTGATGATTTATTTTTGACTTTGATGGCCTGAGTTTTTGTTTGATGATTTCACTGTGATTCCGGTTTTACATTGCTATTTTGTTTCTTTTCGATTTAACTCGAGATTTGCATTGAGATACATCTGTGCATCCGTTTATTTGTTTGAATGCATCACTCGGCCTTGAATTGCTGATGCATTTGCTCCAGTAATTCAAGGTGAGATGTTGGTCAGTAACTCCACACTGCACCCTTTGTTCCTTCTGTAGCTCCATGCTGCCACTGATCATATGTTGAAGTCGTTTATGTGCTCGACTTTGACCATTTACCGTTGCATTTACATTGAACTTGGCAGTCTTTGTTGCACTGTTTTCTGTCACACTCGTTGATGTCTTTGTAGTCTGTTTCCAGTCTTCATTTCACTGCCTTTATGTCGTTGGCGTTGCATTGTTGAATCACTGTCATTTGTTTTCAAGTATGATACTTGCACTGGTTCATGTGTGCTCTATATCATTTGGGGTCGGTCGAGTTCAACTGATTCTGGAATGTTTCAGTTAGAATCTGTTGTTCATGTTTCATGCTTGAACTAGTTTGGGTGATCACTGACACCTTGTAGCCTCCCTGACCTGTGCATCCTATTCACGTGTGTTCACCCCTGTAGTATATCCTGATGTATGAATGTGTACCCATTTGGTTTGATGTTGAGACCACTGTGGCATTTGTGACCTGCATATGTTTTCAGTTGCAATTTCATTCGCCTCCCTTTTTGTACCTGTTTCACTGGTGTATGCATATCCTGTTTTGAACATTGCACTTGTATCTGTTATGTGCAATGATATTGAACTTCTTCATGTTTCACTGTATTTTAAAACATGATATTCTCTCTTTCACTTAATCACTGCCTTTAGGTCATTCATGTCGCAACTGCATTTTTCAATTGCAGTAAACATTCTCTATTACACTGATTATGTGGCAGTGTTCATATATGATTATTTAAAGCCATTTCATTGTTGGGGGCTATGACACTTGTTGCTGCACTTACTCTACCACCATTCATGTTGAGTATGTAGTGCTCTGTCCAGTATTTTTACAAGTATATTTCTTATACTTGTTGCCAGTCACTTAAAATCAGTTGCATGTTCACTTTGTTGCAATACGTATTCTTGTGTGCTTTCACCTCCTTTTTGCTGGCTTTATGTAGTAACAGTGCCTATATGCACTTGTGTGTCTGGTCAGTAGCTTGATTGTGCTCGACCTGATGCTGCACTGTTGCTTGTTGTCACGATCGCTGTGTCACTTACTTA
The DNA here is from genome assembly GCA_030765085.1 of Allium cepa. NCBI lineage: Eukaryota > Viridiplantae > Streptophyta > Magnoliopsida > Asparagales > Amaryllidaceae > Allium > Allium cepa. The sequence continues at coordinate 989,864,860 of CM060945.1, read as the reverse complement.
GTGCATTTGTTTGCGCTGTGCATTCATGTGTATTGGTCTGGTTCCATCTTGTAGTCTTCACTTTAACTTTGAACTGTGCAATTGTATATGCACAGTACTTGTTCATGTGCATTTATATGCTTCTTGATTTTGTTTTGGTGTACATGACTCGCTACTTTGCTCATCGCCTTGTGATGAGCCTAAAATTCATTGGGCTTGACCTCACCTTTGTCTCTGCAATTTTATCGACACTCGACCTTATGACATTCACGGCGATGCTTGTGAATTTTCATTGGGTACATCATCACTGTAAGTGGCATGGCAGTGCATGCAAGCGTGAACTGCAGCCACACAGTATTGCTTTTACTGATATTCTAAATGCTTTTGATTTATGGATCTTTTGCATATTTCCATACGTTGTAGTGGCGAGGTAGTACACGCGTGCGTGTACTGCAGCCCTACCCGAGTTGACATTTTAATTGATGTTTTCAATTGATGGATTTGTTTCGTATTGCAATTCAATATTTTGAATCGTATTTTGATTTGCTTTAATCTGCTGATTTACTGTTTAATACTGATACGTGTTATATTTCTCGTTATCCAATTTCTTATCAAAGGGATTGGATATGCGAGATTTCTGTGACTGTCGTCTATTTGATATTTGATTATTATTACTTCTGTGCATAATAACTGAGTTTGAATTAGACTGACCCGGGTATTATTTTCTTTTAATTGTAATACTCGGGTCAGACCCGAGTTATCACAGGTTGTAGATATTCTGCTTTGGGTTGCTGCTAGAGCTATGAAGTCCTTTCATATCTTTTGGAGTAGTCATCGTCATTTATAGTAGTCAGTGTAGTTGTATAGGAAGATGTGTATTCATGTATATTATATACGTTAATGTACTTGTATATGTAACTTCCAGGGTCGACCGTTGTAGTTGTATCATATGTACCGTGTCAAATGTATTGTAACTGACATCAGTTATTATATATATGAGACTTTTCTGTTTAATCTATGTTCCGCATTTATTTATTTTATCTGTGTTATTGTAATATATTCTGTCCTAGACTATTATAGCCACCGTGTAGTAGCTTTGAGTTTGTATCGGTATGTCGGATTTCCTCCTGAAATAGAATGCACGTTATACTATCTGACATATCGGTGCTCGCACAAAGCAATTACACGGATGGTCGCTCCTCAACAGCCTTATTCTCCGCGCTATCTGACAGCACTACACCGTAGTGTTCTTGGCTAGCGTGGGCATAGAGGTGGGGCGTCACAATAAATGTCACAACCGAGTAACGCGTAACAAAATAAAATTGGATTTTACTGAAACCACATAAGTGATAAGTTTGGTCAAAATGTCACTCCACCTGCTATGTAACATATGCATGCTAATATTCGAATAGTTTGCTATTAATCGCTGACCAAATTTACACCAAATGAGTCACACGACTGAAACGATGAATTCTCCTTTGACCAAACGATTAAATTAATTTCTATTTATTATAAATTAATTATTATTTATGAGTTGTTAATTATAAAATTTTATTTTGATTTGATGAATAAATATTATCAAATATTTTTGTAACATTTAAATACACTAATCGATATACGATGTCGATAAGCATTAAATTGGATTTAAATGCAAAATATTTATTCACGCTCTAAATAGGTTTAAAGCCTATGATGGGGGCTTGTTATTTCAGTTGTAACATGGGCAATAGGTGGCTATAATTTGGTCCAGAGAGGTTTGAAAATTGATGGCTAAGATGGAAGGAGACTGAGTAAAAGATGAGATCCCAAATTCTCTCATATTCTTCCTCTATTTAAGCATCACTATCTTTATTTGACATTGACTTTTTGGAGCCTTCATCCTTATACATTGCTGGGTGAGTTCCCCTCTTATCTCTCTAATTTCCAAAGCTCAAATAAAATCAATTCAACCGCTGTACAATAGTCGGCGGTCAACTGTTTAAGGACTAGCACTCTTTTGGATCAAAAATAATTTTAAGGATCATTCTGCATCGTTTCAAGGCGTGCTTAAGAGATTTGGTTAGAAGATACATTTCTAATACGATTGCAAACATTAAACTATATTTATAATGTTCATTTCTTATGTGTATGTGTGTGGGTTGTTGGTTAGATGACGATTCTAACAAGTAAATATATTATCACAATATTGATTGATTGTATGCATATGTAAATATGTTTTATAATAATTTATTTATAATAATATATAATTGTGCGGCACAGCTTAAAATTAAAAAATCATTTATTATTTAAATAAATTAATTTATATATATATATATAAGATATTCTTATATAGTTTAAAATTTAAATACTACCTTAAACATATGGAAAATACGAAAACACAATTTATATGTTATGTCTAATAAGTATAGTATTTTCGAAAGGAAGAAAATATTTTTTATTTTATATATTATTTTAAATAATATTTAAATCAACTAATCATATAAATAATTATATAATTCATATATCTATTAAAAGTATTTTTTATATTTTGTAAAATTATATTAAAACATATTATACACTCACTAGAAATAAATTTATCTTGTATATTTTTAAATATTTAAAATAAACCGAAAAATAGAAAAATAAATTATAAATTGTTTTAAATTATAAAATTATATAATAAACTTTCAAATTATAAAAATTTTGTCTAAAATTTTACTGGAAATTGAAATTGAAATTGAAATTTGATTTCCAAAAATAGCTATTTATTAATTTTTAATAATTTAATATGATTTTATTAATGTATATATATTTAAAATTTAAAAATAATTTCTTCATCCATGCGCAACACCAGGTTATTATATATTTAAATATCAATTATTTTATGATTTTATATGTATTAACACACACACACATATTATTATACATATATATAAGTTTTAATATATACATTTATATTTATATACACCTATATATATTTAAAAAATATTATTATATTTATACATGTACTGATTTCGGCATTATAGAATTTTTTTAATATTTATTATAAATAAATTAAACATATTTATATAGTTATAAATATATACATGTTGTTAATATTTTACATTTATGTGTGTTTGTATAGATTTCTATAATATTATATATAAATAAAATCTTAGTTTATACATACATACTTACTTACATACATATATACATACATACATGCATATATATATATATATATGTGTGTGTGTGTGTATATGTATTGTAATATTTTATTTATAAAGTAACAGTGTGTGTATATAGACATTTATTTAGATAATATACTTGCATATGGGATGAGCTAACGTGTACTTTGCGATGTAAATCTCAACAATTATACATAAGTGATGTAAATTTCAACAACTATACACGAGCATGTTATACCTTGCATGAATTGATATGTTACACATACACATACTTATATATGTGTATATTATAGATGTATATATTTAATATAATATAAATTAAATAGTACAATACGATTTTATAAATTTAAATAAAATAAAAGATGTAATTTAAATAAAATTTAGAAATATTCTAAATAAATTAGACTTCATAGACCTAACAAAGATTAAATAGAGTAATTATTCTTTAATTTCACTCATAACTTCCGCTGCGGGCTGGTCTAGTTCCAACATCAAGCGCGCAAGTTAAGGCATGAAGGAAGTGATCTTAAACTGTGGTTGGAAGTTCAAGTGTCCTAGATGAGTTTTCATCTCCCCCCCCCCCCTTGACCCTTGAGAGAATATCATAGATTATTTCTATGCATGGTGAGTTATATATCCATATTGTATGTTTCATATGCGTATAAATAAGATCACTATAATCTATATGTATAAATCATGATTTTTTTTTCTACGTACCCAGTTATGGATATTGCTTATTTACACCTTTGAGTAGGATGAGGTGTACTTTGATATGATTTGGTGAAAAAACCAGTAACCATTAATTATATTGTAGATATTTATCTATTATGGTATTTCGGGGTCAAAACCGAGGGTTTTGATACCCATCATATTTCGGTATTTAGGACCATTGAAGGTAAGAAAGAATCTTGATAGTAAAGCAATGAAACATGTTGGCAGCCACATATGACTGGACAGTGTCTACGTGCATAAAGGATGCTCAGGATTCTATTTTAGTAAAGTTTCATGCGAGGAGCTCGAATAAAGTGGTAAAATGGGCGTCGAGTTAGAAAATCCATGAAGAATGTATGTTAATCTTTATGATATTACAAACGCTTTTAAGGTCGAGGGGTATGTTGTATCTTATGGTGAAAGATGCATTACTTGTAGGTAGTATTTGAACTTTGCTATTAGCATAATGGGGAAATGAACTTTAGTTAATATAAATAAGGTAACTTGTGTGTTATTATTCGATGGAGTCATTTTCTTATGTTAACTTTGTAGATATGAATTAGTTGAAGGGAGAGACCAAATATAAGTTGGAGATGTGATTGTGCGTCAAGGTAAATTATTAAAATTTATATTATATAAAATCCAATATTAACAAGGAAATAAATATTATATTTATATTACACATAAGGATATGCATGCTATAATAAAATAAAGAAATCTTCTCTTTTACTAATTGGAAGAATCAAGTTATTTCTTACTATATACGTAGCGATGAACATCAAATAGTTGATAATTACAGATACAACCTTGATTCTTTATCAAAGGGCATGGAATATATTTGGAGTTTCATTCTTTTTGTGAATAGCAGTCTCTTAGTATTTATACAAGATCTTATTTATATATTTCCCGAAATGTAACTTGTATTTTCATCACGTCCACTTCACACATGGCGTATTTGAGCTAACTACGTGATCATGGTATTTTGCATGGAGCAGCACACACATGACCGTTAAGCACATATGTATTTAGTCGTCACGCATGGTGGTTAAGCATATACGTATTAGTTAAGGTCCTAACTCTTACATGATCTTATTTACGTATTTCTGGATTTGCGACATATATTTACATCATTCTCAAATATGAAGAAGTAATTTCCATAAAGAACATGACTTCATTCCCACTTAGGTTATTAATTCTACTTGTATTTTGTTTATTGTATTTGATGGAGTAAGTGTAAAAATTCTTTCTAAGAATCAGTCTAAAGGCGACAAAGTGGAATCTTGTGTATAGGATCTTTTTGATTGGTTTATGTATTTTGGCTACTGTTAACCATGGTTTGTGCTCAAATATTATCTTCTAATTCAGTATTATTTGTTTATGACTATGATGATATAAAAAATTTTGACGTAGATTTCCACACTATATTTATCATTTATTAGGTTTTATGCATCAAAAATCATAGCACGTATTTTAGTGCATAAGTTTTGAAAACAAACTAAAATTGCATAGATATATTCTATATGTTGCAAACACTATTTATTAAAAATTCCAACTTATTTCAAAATATTTTAAGCTTTCAAAACTGTAAACCAATATAAGTACTATTGGAAAGTATTTATTTCAATTGCAGAGTCAAAAATTAATTTTAAGGGGTTATAATTTTCGAATAACACACAATTTTACTTAGAAGGACTTGCAATCTAATAGAACATATATTTAAAAAAAATTGCTTTGTTGCAAGTTTATGCAGTAGATGGTGCAGAGGAGGGATAGTGGACGGAGTTTATAATGAGCAAATCTTGATTCTTCATTTCATGCATAAAGACACATACATGGATGTTGATGTGAAATTAAATAATCTTTAATTCAATCAAGCATCCAGTTAAATATAATATAAGAGCAATACAAATCTGAAAGTTAAAATGTGATCGGACTAAAATTTGAGTGTGCAGCCCTATCCCCTTGATTTTCCAAAAATTCATATTTAGGAATGGAAAAGCGGCGGGTTTTTAGTGCCACATACCCGTTTCTGATTTTTTAGATCTCGTCTCAGACCCGTCCCGTAGATCCGGTGCGGTTCGGAAATTTTACCCCATATCCGGGACCCGTACGGGTCATGGTAGACCCGACCCGTCCCATGATCCGGTGAGTCTCATGTGTTGATACAAAATTGTGTACCAACTTATATATATTTATTTGTTTATACTCGTTATCACCAAATAATACATGAAATACAAATAACAACGTGTCTAAGAAAAGTTAGCAAAAATGACGTGTACAGTAACAATTCAGAAAACATATACATATGTTGTTGTATAATTATTAATGACGCAACTTAATACTCTACTTTTTTATATAGATTATTTATTGGAATATTTTAATATCCATGCTAGAATCAGATTAATAAATCATTATAGTAATAAAGCAGTTTCACGAGATGTTAGTAGTGCAGGTCGGGTTGGAGGAGGTCAACCGAGCCCCGACCCGACCCTAGACCCGGAGCACTAAAGAACAGGTCACGGGTTTATCCGCCCCAATGAACCAATGGGACGGGTCTGGACGGACCAAAATAGAGGCGGGTCGACCGAGTTTGGACCCTAGACCGCCCCAAGCCTTCTCCATTTGAATGTATGCGTTGTTTGCCGTTGTATACGTTAGTGCGTCTATAAAAGCACTCAAGTTGTACGTATACCGTGATAGTCAAACTCTAGAGTGCTATAGTGGATAATATACTTATCATGTCTTACTGGCAGTAAATCGCATTTATTCAATCCTAAATGCAGAAGAAAGAGTACGCAATTTGCATGCAAAATAAGAAAAGAAAGAAGGAAAGATTCAGCTTTCAACTAAGATCGACCACTTTCTGTGAAACCGACAAAAATGAAAATTATCATCCCATTTCCTCACCCCACATGTGCATCGAATCAAAAATCAAATGTATTGACTGAAGTTCATTTTTTTATGTATCACCAAACAAAGTAATTACATTACTAATAATATCATATTTCAACATCTCCAACTGATATTATTTAATGAATTTATCCACACTTTTTTAACATGTTTATCTTTAGTGTCGAACGGGTATAATGCAAATTCTTGAAATATTCAAAAAATAAATAATATAATAGTTAAAGACAACACGTTAGTTTTTTGAACGGTGCACGAATATGAAAATTCGATTGAAAGGGAATGTAATTTTATGCTGCGTCGGCTTGTTTGTATGTATTGTATTAATGTTTTTAATTATTTTTTAACTAAATTACAGTAATTGATATTAAATTACAAAACTAATAATATATTTCATAAGAAACGGAAAAAAGATTTTTTTAAATAATGTTACATCACATCTATTTCAATGTAAATTGTTGGACAAAATAATTCACCATTCTTCTAAGTTCGTTTTTTTGTTTAACATAGAACAAACTAGCTGGCTATATTTTGGTTGGTCCACAAATAATACTAGAGAGTCTCATTTCTTGTAGTAATTGAACGACGAACAAATTTTGATACAATGTTCAATAATTTATTTGCACACACGTTGGATTTTAGATGGCCGTATCTTAGATTAGAGGGTTTCCTTGTCATGGTCGAGAAGATGAAACGACATTGAATGTTCGAAGAGTAGTAACGGGATGGGACTAGAAAACAGCTCATTCGCTGTCTCATTAAGAATATTGAAGCATACTCGGATGTCAAAGTGGCTTGAAGATGATGAAGGAATGCTATTAACCTGGAAATATTGAAGTACATCACATCCACTTCTCTAAATTTGGTGGGAGTGTGGTTCTTGAAGTGGTGGAATCTTGAAATGTTTTCTATTACCGTTCATCCTCTAGTTGAATGCAATTGTGTTCAACCAACCAAACATCATATGTTATATGTACATAGTATATCTTTTCATAACGACCAAATACGTTTTATATTATCTCATTTGTTTTTCATATAAGTAGAGGGAAAATAGTGTCTAACCGCTGATTAAATTCATTCTAAACATTTCATACCAATTGCCGACTCGTCCATAACAATTATATATTAATGATGAACAGAGATCTATAATGTTCGTTCAACATTCCAATTGATGATAATTTTGATCGAAGATCGGAAGGAGATGGTTAGCATTCTGAAATTCAAAAAAATAAAAATCTTAAAATATGTGTTGTATAGAAATATGCAATAAACATAGAGAAATTACCTCAATTTAAGCTTGAAAAATATTTCAAATAGCTTGTAAATTCGAATTAAGGTTGGTGGAGGGTAGGATGAACGGAAGTGAGTGTTATATAACTTGAAAATTTATCTTTTTTGGACCGTTGGAACTTGAAACGTCCAAGGCGTACTTCGGGCTAAATTACAAAGGTTCAATTTCAAACGTTTCGGTTAAACGGTGCAAATGATTTGATTGGTCCATTTCAATTTCTAAAACGTCCGATGCATCAAATGCTTTGAAAATTTTAAGTCGGCAGTCCAAGTTTGGGAACGCACCCTTAATAACAAATTTCAACGTGACATATAAGAATACGTTACGATTTTCAGTCTTATATACTTTAGTAAAATACGTAGCGGATATTTGAATTTACCAGTATTTATCAGCAGCCCAGTTCTTTTCCAACGGTGCTACATCACGGAATCAGACCAGACTAAAGAACACCTGACCCGATAATGCTCATCCTGTTACAAAGCAAAGTTTAATTATTGCGAAAATCCGTTAAGCAATAGTATATTATAGGGGAAATTAATTTAAAGGACAAAAATTTCTATATTTTTTGCCTCAAGGACACGACCTCAATATTTTTACCACAAGGACAAACATTCTTCTAAAAATTATTCACAAGGACGAACATTTTCCAAAATTATTCATAAGGACAACAAAACTTATACCGAGCTAAAAACTGATACCTAAAAACTGCTACCGATAACTACAAACTGATACCTAAAAACTGCTATCAATAACTAAAAACTGATACCTACAGAAAGTTGTCCTTCAGGATAAAATATCGAAGGTCTGTCTTTAAGGCTAAAAAGCTGTGAAATTTTGTCCTTTACAATAATTTCCTGTATATTAAATTGGACACAAATTGAAAGATTACCCAAACATCATCATCACACCCCGGCACTATAAATTTCAACTCCTACGCTCTAAAAAAGCAAAGGAAGACAAATAAAAACAACATAAAATGGGGAACGCAATGGGGTTCAAAAAGAGAAAAACAATAAAGATAATGAAAATAGACGGCACAACGTACCGGCAAAAAACCCCTGTACAAGCAGGAGACATCCTGAGAGCCCACCCGGGCCACGACCTGCTGGAGTCCGAGGAAGTTAAGCAGAAGAGCCTGCGGGCCCAGCCCTTGCACCCGGACCACCCTCTCCAGCCTGGAAAGCTCTACTTCTTGGTAGAGCTGCCTAAGTTGCCCAGGCACGGAGGAGCGGGCCCGCCACGCCGGGCCTGGTCCGGGGCCCTGCATGTTAGTGCTAAGGACCGGCTTGAAAGCTTGAAGCTCTCTCGCCGGTCCGTGTCCGATTTGACTATTATGAACACGGGCACGGGCACGGGTACAGATAATGAGGGAATGACCAGAATAAAGATGAGGCTGAGAAAGGAAGATGTCATGCGGGTGATGGAAGGAAGCACAGATTCCATGGAGGCGGCGGAGAAGATAATGAAGCTTTGTTTGGACAAGGAGGTACCACAGCCGCCGCCTGTGGAGAACAGGCCCAGGACAGAGGTAATTTATTCCATGTTTTATAACTTATAAACTAAGTAAAGGAATTGAACGAAAGACATGATTATAGAATATAGAAGCAAGTATTTTATCATTTAATGAGAAATTCTTCTCTACATTTTTATTACTACAAGTACATATGCATATACTTTGATCATTCTTCAATCTAGCACCCCAATATTACATCAGGCTTTTTGGACGCTATTCAAGAAATCTATTTGAGTAAATCATCCATTGTATTTCTACTTTGCTTTGCTTCTTTGCAAAGCAGCATTCTAATCAAATTTTCTTCAATGCTAGGCAATTAATTTATCTACGGTTTTGAGATAAAAACCAGTTTTGATTGTTCTGTTACTGATGCGAATTTCGTTGTACTTGCTAACAAATAAATTGATAGTTTAAAATGTATTTTTTTTTTCTTCCTTTTTTTAAAGATCAACTACAACAGTTCTTAATACAGCAGCATTTCTGTTTGTATGTCTACTTCTTTGATTCACGATATGAGAATTAGTTGGAGTACCACACATTAGACAAAAGAAAAAACAATGAATTTTAGATGTCAAAGAATGGAATTTACATCTGATCCAAAGTCAAATGGACAAGAAAAGAAGGCATATACGCCATACTTCCACGTCAACAGTGCTTTGAAACGGCCTTAAATTTTGTCTCTGGAAATTTAGGATGTTGGTATATATATTTGAATATTGCATACCACTTGTTTGACATCACTTTCTGTTCGGAAAAGAAACTCAACTACCAGAAATATTAGGTCGATTTATTTATTTTCATTAATTTCAACATGTATTTTACGACTCACCCAACTCAATGAATGTCGTTGTTCGCTCGTAATTTCAGGGTTCAATTTCCTTCCACTATCTCTATTTTAAGGGTCAAATTATATAACTGTAGTGTTGTTTAGTTTTTCTTTCATTTTTTTCAAATAGCAATGGGAAAAGAATAAAAAATGGATAAATGATACCCCGACATACCATGTTATATATGACGTATTATCAAATAGATGCATAAATGAAACGTTTACATCAATGCTATATATTAATCTCTATCCATGTGAAATGTTAAATAATAAAATATGAGATTACTTGTTTTAATTGTGTTTGATTCTTACAATGAACGTTCAATGTTGCAGAAAAGAACGAGGTTTTTACCAATGGTTGAAGAGATAACAGCATAACAGGTTGTAGAAATTTCAACATTATTTGGATATGATCAAGCAAAGTAACTATCAATTATTTTTGTGTGTGTTCGTTATCTACTTACATCAATGGGTCGAGCATGAGAAGCTGTATTATTGCTTCCTATCACCACTTGCTTTTGCCCGGTCTCTTTCATTTGTTAGCCTCTTCTTTACTGCACTTGAGAAAGCAAAATTATGAAAAAGATATGTGTTATATCAGTATAGTAGATCTGTAACTAATATAATTGAATTAAGAACTTTGTTCATTTTTCCGAAGATTATATATATATATATTTTTTTTTTTACAGTTTGTTTAAATTTGTTCTATGAAGTTATTTAGGCGTACAAGCAATGTTTGTTACAATTGCATGAGATTGGCAATCTGGCATATATAGCTAGTTTGAGTAAACAAACCGAATGCCTTTTTCTGAGATTGAGAGCTACTAAAGCAAGTAGCAAGATTGAACTTTGTAACGTCTGAAGAGTACAATGGATTCAGCTTCTAACTTTTAAGCGAAGGCTTAATTGTTTGGTTTCAAACCCTTATGTATGTTTTTAATGGTGCCGTGAAATATTCTGTCGTTACAATTATTCTGGAGTTGTTTGTTAACGAAGGTTCAAAAGATACCACAGAACTTGAATGCTGGGATTAGTCATACGAAATGGTGTGAGAAAGATCTCATACAAAAACTGTAAAATGTAAATCAACACCCGTTCAAATCCGCTTAGCCCCTTACCTTTCATTTCAGGCCTTGTAGCATCATTCAAATTAAATTTTTTGTATAAACAATGAAATACCTAATGGGATATGGTGCATCAGGCTTGTAATATTGCTGACACAGGAACCGAAGTTCTAAACTTTTACATTTTGGTCCATATAAAAGAGAAGCATTAAGCTCATTTTGATCATCAAATAAAATCTAAGACAACTTATAAGAAATATTAGAGTAAGTTTAGCCCAAACCATGGAATTATGATCGCAAAGAACGCTGATATGATCATGCATGTGCACACTACATGGCCTAGGAGGAACATTATGGACTATAGTCTATAGCGAATCTACTTGGAAAATGGTGCATCACTAAAGGCAAGAAAACTTATTAACTACCTTCTAGAAATATCTTTTAATTAATGTATGGTTAGATCTAAGTCAAATATGTAATAGTGGATATTATGCCAAATGTCTCTTGATTATCAAATGGAATCTTGTGAAACTCTTATGTATTTGGCTCAACGAAAAAGAGAAAAGCAAGGTGTTATCAAATGTCTTCTTTAGCATTTAATGTTTTATTTTCGTCCTCATGCTAATTATTCCATTTCCTCCCTAACATCCCTTAAGCCATCAAACACTTAATTCTAATTGACAAATAAAATCATATTTCTTTAAAGTACCAACCAACATTTAATTGGATTCTCATATTAATCAAGAGATATAAAACGAAAATGCAAAAACAAATAGATAATTGTTCAAAATTATATCCAAAACAAATAAAAATAAAGTAGAATTTTATAGTATTTCGATCGTTAACGAGGCCCGTGCTCACTCATATCTTTATTGCATTAAGATCAATAACGAATTCTTTAAACCTGAAGTAATAGAATAATTTAGTTTAGTGTAATATAATTTTGAAATTTGAAACAAAAAAGTAGGAAAATGACATCACCAAACAAAATTAACGTGCCAAAAGATTCCTTGAGACATATGTTATCCCGTATTTATAGTTGAAGTTTGGAACTATTGTAGGTTTTTGATCTTTAACAACCCCGGTTTAATAATCATTATACATAAGTAATTAAATGAGATTATTACTATAAAAACGATTTCCAAATATTTTTACCTATACAAACAAATGTGATTTAGTAGTTAACATGGACGAAAAACACATTGTAAATGAACAAAATTATTTACGCTAAAAGTTATTAAGGGAAAATGAATACACATTTGTATTAACTACGTAACACATATGTATGCATTGGAAGTATATAAGTATAAAAGTGATTATATAAATTAACTTAAGTTTTTTGTGAAGATATGAGATAAAACTTTTAATGTGTGTCACAATGATGGTAAATAGGAATGTTGAAGGAAGATAAACGATGGAGACTGTTTTGGTTTCTCTCTCCTTACACTTTATTGTATACACCTTCATACCACTCTTTCTCATTCATTCTTAATCACTTAAAAACAATGCAGACCAATTTAATCTCTTAATATATCATTAATCCAAAATGCTAATTAAGATTTAAACACCTAAAAATCAACCCAATATCACATATGGTGCTCAAACTTCATTCCTAAAGCACTAGAGTGTGCATATCTATGTGTGTATGTGCTCTGAGGGACTTTTAGTTAAGAGAAACCCATATAATGTTATTTAGAAGTTCAATGCAAGCTTTTCAAATGTTTAACCATTTCTTAGTGAAACCCCAGAGTTAATCTAGGGATATCTGTACAATATATCTCCAAGGACCAAACTACAAAGTTGATTCCTCAAAATATCCTTCTTTCTCCTCCCCACTTCAAAGGGTTTTAGAAGTATCAAACCAAAAATAAAATTCACCATGTACATAGGTTTGGCAACTGTGAACAGTAATCAGTTTGAAATATATTTGGCTTCAATTTATTGGATTTAGGAAAAACAATAGAACCAATATTTTCGGTATTTTCAACTTGCAATTCGTTATCCAAAGTGGAGACGGAAGAAACCGTTGGAACAGGATGACCAGTCAATAGGAGGTAAAATATGTAGATATAAAGAATTCCTATTTTAGCATCAACTAAATTCTAAAGGTAAACCAATCTAATTAATTTAAATAAATTCATATTTTATTTAATTTTATGATTTAATTAATCGACGAACTTAATTAAAAGAATTATATATAAATTTATAAGTATGTCAATATATATTTATTAGTGTATAATGTGTACATGCAACATGGCATGTGGTGTACATGATCAAATATATATATATATATATATATATATATATATATACATATTATATTTAATACACACACTTATCTCTTATATATATATATCAATTGCCTAAATAAAATATTTTATTACATATACATATATAAATGTATATACATACACACATATAATTTTTGAAAATAATAATTGACTTTAAATATAAATAATTACGATAAATATTGACTTAGTCCTAAAATTCGAATTTCAAATTTAAAATATCTGAATTTGATTAAGTAAATAAGATCTTAATTTAAAGCGAGACACGGAAATTTGAAATTCAATTTCAGGATCGTAATTTTGGATTTAAATAATATAAATATACATATACATATATATAAAGATAAAATCAAATTCGAAAATAGATATATTTAAAATATTTATATACATATTATATTTAAATTAACTGATACATATGTGTGTGTAAATAATTAGATATTTAAATATATATACATAATTATATATAAATATATAAAATATAATTTGGATATAAGTTTCGGCAATATTAAAATATATTATTTTTATTTTTAAATAGAAAGCAATTATTTTAATATATATATATATATATATATATTCATATTGATATATATAATGTTTAAACAAAATATCAATTCAGTATATGTATGTATTTAATTTAAAATAAACAATTCAGCCATTTTTTCCATAACCAACTAAGAATAAAATGTTTACACAATATATAATTTAATTTTAATTCTCAAGTATATATCATTTGAAAGAATGAACTATTTTTAAATGAATAGGCAATGTTATGTATATATACATTTAAACTAAAAAAATTCCTTTTTTTGTTGGCCAAGACATATATGCACACAAACATCATTTAAAAAAAATATCATGTCATAATAATTTGTGAACTATATATGGATCAATGCATATATGTATATGTATATGTATGTATGTGTGTATTTGTGTGTGCGTGCATGTATGTATGGATACAATACATTTATGTCATAGTATAAAATTAAAAATAGTTTGCCACCTAATAAACATAGCCTCTGGTTAACACCCAGATCTAGACGGCCTCCTTGATCTCCTAGATGCACACTTTTTGATGAAACCAGACAATGTGCTAACATCGATGTAGTATATATGATTTAATGGATGTGTTTGAGGTAAGAAAATGGAGAGGTAGGGGATAAGTGCTCATAGCCTAAGCAATGGAGAGAGGAGCAAAAAGTTCAAATGAAAGTCGAGGCTTATGGTTTGAATAAATAGTAAGATTTAGGAACAAATATATCCTTAAATCACTCTTACCAATTCAAAACAAAAACCACCCCTTCCCCCATCACCTCTTGTCGCACAGATTAGGTCCTTAATGGACCATAATACCCACTCGATAGTTAGTAATTTATTCAATTTAAATATAATTCATCGATATTATATATCGATACATACATATATATTTTTTATATACATACCCAATAAATTACTAATAGCACCCCAAACGTTTCTAAAGGCAATTTCATTTTGATAGACACACCCAATACAATAAATATAATAATAATAATTAAAACTACTAGAAGCACTTTGGAACATCGCAAAACAAGAACTTTGGAAAAGTTTTAATGTCTTCCTCTCTGGATCCTTCCACCCCTTCTTTCTCCAAACCATCCCCTCCTCTCTTTCTTCTCTACCTCCTTCCCCGTTGCAGCCTTTATCCCAAGTTCCTTATCTAATGCTGGACAAGGCAATCCCCTATCAGAGCCCTCGAGCAACAATATTAATCTTCCGCCCCTACTGCCTACGCTAACCCTGCCTTCTCTTTGCGGTAGATCATTCGTGGAAGTGGTTAAGACCGCTCCTACGCGCCAGCCCTCTCGTCCCACTTCCATCAAACCCTCGCTCGCGATGATGCGTAGGAAGCTTCCCACTTTCAAATCCATCTCTCTGTTAGTAGATTTTTTGAAAAAGAAGAATCGTTGTTTGAAATGTGCCACATTGGGCTACATGGCCAAGTCCTGTAGGACGGACACGTGTGATTTAGGTGTGGGTTCTTTGGCCATTCAATCTCTGTTTACAAACAGCAAACGATGGGACAAAAGTTCTTTTACATTCTTTCCCACCTCCCAAGATAGATTCTTCTTCTTCCAAATCCTAGAACAAAATTTCTATCAATCCCCTGGCCCCACCCTCTCTTTCTTCTTCCCTTCTATCTAATCACCCTGTTCCTCGCAAACCCCTCCATCATTTGCTTATCCTATCATTTCCTCATCCTATCATTTCCTCTTCTACCAAGACCATGGCCCTACCTGCTCCTCTCTCCAATTTAGCCATTTCCACCATCATTGTAGGTTACTGGAACATGAAATCGGTTCGTCACACCTTAGCCGCCACCTTTCACACTGATGACTGGGATATTTCCCTCCATTCTGACCGTAGTTTCCTTATCCACTTTCCATCCACCGATCTCCTGCCCTACTAATCATCATTTCATTGTTAAGCCAGCTGGGTCGCTCTATATTACTCAGTGGACTCTAGCGTCGGATTCCTACGTCAGGGAATACTGGCCCCTATCCTAGATCCATATAAAGGGGGCGACAGAGAAGGTTCGCTCCTCGAACATCATCCTTTCTGCATTTATCTGCCCCTTTAGCCTTTTTGTGGACTATGACACTTGTGTATGGGCCCTAGCTTCCCACCGTGTCCTGTTCGCTCAAACGAGCCTTGATAAAGCCATAGACCTCCTATGTACGTCCATTGCTACGGTGAACAATATCGACTATAAGCTTTCAGTGGAGCATTTGGCTCATGTTCATCCAATCCTAGACCCCACTGACCTATTGCTTGGGGATGATTTCACTAGTGCTTGGAAAAATCTTTATGAGCCACTTTACCTCCCTCCTCATCCTTGATTCCCCCTATTCGGATCCTAGATTTGATGCTATGATCATTGAAGCTAAACTAGCAGATGCCACTGCCGTTGCTCCTCCAGTGGCTTATAACCCACCTCCAATGTATGATTTATTTTTCAAAGTTGTTGGCCCAAGAGGATGGAACAATTGGCCAGCTTCCCTTGAACCTAGATGGGACCCGTTGGATGATGTTGATCTTTCCGCCCCTCCCCTCCTTGTTTTACCTTCCTCCCCACCGCCTAACCTCCACTTGTAAGATCTCCCATCGGATTTCAACCCGGAGGCTTCTACTCCTATCCAGACGCTCATGAGCCTTCCCCGTAGCAGCCCCTCCTAGCTTTCTCTACCACTTCAGCTAGACGTAGTGCTCGAATACTGCCTTGTAATGCTAGATCCACACCTCCCACCTCTGGTAGTGTTTTTCAACTTGTTATTTTTTCATCAGCGAACTCCTCTTTAAACAAAAAAATTCACGTTGCATGGGAATTGATTTATTACTCGAACATTATTTGGCCATGCAAGCATTGAAAAAGGTGCCCTTGTCCTTTTCCTCATGAAGATTCTTTCCTGGAATGTTAGAGGCTTGGGGGATCTCGATAAATGTGGCTTTATCCATCATATTTTTATCACCTTTACACCTCGATATCTTTTTCATCCAAGAATCCAAATTAGTTGACCCTCCCTTATCTTTTCTTTATCACCTTGGGGGCCCTAATCTCTCAGATTGGGCTTTCATTAATGCATGTGGTTCCAGAGGATGTATTTTGATTGCCTAGAATGGATCTCTGTGGTCAGTCTTCCAAATCATTAAACATCAGTTGGTTCTTTGTATTGCTTTGAATTTCATTCCTTTGGGAGCCATGTATTTCTTTTCAAATATTTACGGTCCTCATAATAGTCAGGAGAGACTTGCTCTTTGGTCTAATAGCTTTGAAGTTACTAGTTTCTCTTTTGGTTCTTGAGTCCTTGGGGGAGGCTTTAATATCACCGTGATAATTCCGAACATAATTCGTATAAGTCCCATATCCCTGATTCAGTAGCCTTTAATGACTTGATCATTTCTTATTACCTGATTGACCCTCCTATATCTAATCGTCATTTCACTTAGAGAAATTGTTGCTATGAGAAATGCGGATTACGGATCTTAAGGCTAAGATTAACACTAGAGGGAGGGGGTGAATAGTGTTAATAAAGAATTACTAAATCTTTTTCAATTTATGTTAATTTAGACACAAAAGTATGCAATATACAGGCACAGATATGATCACAGAAACAATCACAGATGCAGAAATAAAATAAAAGCAGTAAAGGAAAGAACATACCGGATTTTATACTGGTTCAAAGTTACCCTACATCCAGTCCCGCAACACAAGTACAGATTTCCTTTCAAAAGCAATTGTACAATCACACCCTCGGTTTCAAGGCTACGAGGTACACCCTCCAGAATTTCGATCCTCTGGGTAGAGATACTTGATTTCCGGGCCACAAGTTTACCCAATTGATTTACCAAGGCTACAATCACACCTTTTCCCTTTTGATTGACTTGCAAGGCTACAATCACACCTTTTCTCGCTTAATAGATTACAAAGAAGTCTATAACTCTGAATAGCACTGAGAATCTTGTAGAGATAGTGATAGAGAATCAAACTAAAAGTAATCGAGTATGATTCAATGTTGATTTCGGCAGAGTAATGATAAGAATATGTATTAAGAAATGAGGAAGAAGAAGAGGAGTGAAAACCAGAAAAAAGTGATTAAAAATTCGTTGAAACTGACCCCTATTTATAGAAGAACAACAGCCATGTCCATTCATGAAGAGTTATGGCGAACAGACACTTCTTTTGAAATTTGAATTTTTGAATCAAACTGTCACCATGTCGACATGGTCATGCTAGGCATGTCGACATCCTAAAGGATTTTTTGGTTTTTTTGATTTTCTTTGAAAATAACCTTTATCTTATATAGAAACTATTTTAAACTTTATAAATATACTTGACTACAGTTAAAATTCATAAGTAAATATAGAGAATAATATATATAGATTTTAACTATAATTTTATATTTAAATCAAAGCATAAATATTTAAAAGTTAAATATATTATTTAAAAAGATAGTTTAAAATCAGGAGTAATTTGACTTTGAAAATAAAGATGTTTTTGAGGCTAAAATTATTTAAAATCAGGATCGAGGGTTTTGAATCTTTTAAAAGGAAAGTTTTGAAAACATTTTGAAAACAGGATATAATTTTGAAAAATCATTTTGAATAAAACTTAGCGGATACAAAAAAAATGTTCCGCTAGGTTTTTCGTACGTTCCATCCTACTTAGGGTTCCATCCCTTTAACGGGCTCGAAGTGAATTCCATTCCACGAATAAATTGGATTTTATGATGCCAGTGCTTTTCTACGATTTTTAACAAAAATTCCTAATAATAACAAAAAATACTTATCCTTGAATCTTGAACTCTTGATAGTCTCGATACTCATGAGTCTTCTATGTTGATATTTTATCTTGATATCTTAAATCTCTATAATGTAGAGTCTTCATTCTTAGTACCTGCATGGTTAAATCCTGCATGTACATATATATATATCTAAACTTATAATGTTAGTATTTATATTTTATAATCTATTCTAAGGTTGTTGTCATCAAAACCATCATCTCACGGACTAATAATCTCCCCCATTTTTGATGATGACAACCTTTGTTTATAAAATATTATTTCTATTCTAATAACACCCCCTAAAACTAACAACTCCCCCTTAATCTATACCTAACTACCCTATTTTATATTTCTCTCCCTTTGTCATCAACAAAAACTTACCCCCCTCATTCTTGGACTTTAGTACCTGCATTGATAAACTATGTAACGGAATATATAGAGTAGGAAATAATTGTACTTCTAAGCATGATGACTAATTTAAAAATTATATACATTCCAATGTGTAAATATATATATATATGTTTTACACACCAATCTTCAAATCAAATAAGAAATCAATCCACACAAAGTATCAATTCAAACCAAATCAATTCAAACAAATCAAACAAAGTAAATAATAAAAAAATCAACAGTTACGTGGAACTTCCACCCATCCTTCTTCTCCAAAGATTGGGTCTGCCTTAATAGCATCCCAATTATCATTGTCATTGGTGAGAGAGACAGGAGGATGTGCTTCGTTATCATCCTTGTGCAGAGAGGAGATCATCTATCGTATCGCATCGAAGTGCCTTTCTTGTTCCTTTATCATCTGCATTTGACTTAATTCTAAATGATGCTGGTTTCGTAGAATAAGTGAGAGAATATTCTTGAATGAATTAAGAGTTTCTTCAAGATTTTCGGATAAATTGTGAATAAGATTAGCCATAGTTGAATTTGTGAAAGAAATGGAGGATATAGATGATAAGAAATAAATTTCAGTGAAGAATTCTGGAAGAAACAGGTATATATAGGTGTAGAAATTCGTTTGAATTGAATAGACATGTGGTAGTTATTCTAATTTCAAATTCAAAATCAACTGCCATTTCTGACCAGTACATGTCGACATGGTCACATAGGGGATGTCGACATGGGTTAGTGAAATGTTATGACTAATTTGATATTGTGAATAATTGTGTATATATATATAATATAATAACATTTATTCTAGAGATAAGATAAGGTAGATAACAGAAAGAAAATTTCATTTCATTTCATACTACGATAATACAATGATTAAGCACACAACAAACTACATGAACATTTGAAATAAAGAAAACTAAAACAAATACAACAAGATACGAAAAGATAAAACTAGTTAGAGGATGAAGATGATGAAGATAGTCCAAGTTTCTTGCTGACTTTAGAAAAGAACTTGTTCATCTTCGAAGAAATGTTATCCAACGTTTTACTAACGGATCGTTTTAGAATCCGTTCATTCTCCACAATTATCTTTTGGTTTTTGAGAAGGGTTTTGTTAGGTGGATTGGAAGGATATTCAATGCTTTCCAAAGACGTTTCACCTTCTTCTTCTTCTTCTTCAATTTCCATTTCATCCCCTTCTTCTTCTTCTTCAACTTCCTCTTCTTCCATTTCCTCATGAGCCAAATGCTCTTCCTTTTCGGTAAGTGTCTCATAAGGTTGAAAAACAAATGGAATTTTCATAAGCGAAATGTTGGAATGATTAAAGACTTTTCTAAAGACAAATTCTTCGCCTTTGAAATCCACTCCAAAATAGTTAAAAATCCGAGTGAGATAAATTCCATGGCATAAAATATTCTCACCCATTTCAAGATTTTTAGGACGAAGTTCATCCAAAATAACTTGCGCCCAATTTATGTCATAGTTTCCGAAACTAGCAAAAAGAGCTTTGCAAACTTTTGAAGTAGGATTGTTAAAATTTCTCGATCTTGGGGTCAAAGTATGTTGCAAAAGAAGATTAACAATTCTTGCTTTTGGTCGAAAATTTCTATTTTTAAAATCAAAATCATCATCTCTTTCGAAAATGTGATGAAATGTCTCACGATCATGTTCATCGATTTTAAAGTTAGTAAGATCCATTCCCGAACTCTTGCAATTGAGAATGGTACCCAAAAGATCACAATTCAAAACAATTTGAGTGCCTTTGACACTACTCCAAATTTCATCTTCGTTTCCAACGTAAAATCCACGATTTAAATTCGCATAGAAAATTTTGACAAGATTGGGATAGCAAACAAAATCATTTTGAGAAGCATCAATAAGACTAAGAACACCATTGTTGCAAAAAGAGAATCAATTTCATAAGAAGAAAAATCTTGAAAAATAGCAAATTTTCCGGGATGGACTTTGGCATAGTTAGCATAATTAGTGTATGCTTTAATTGCCTCAGGATCATTGAATAATTGCTCTTTGATTTTTCTGGAAATTCTCATGGTTGAGGGGTTGTTTGAAGAAGACATTAGAGTAGAGAGTAGAGAGCTTGAAGTTATGAAGAGAGAGTTTGAATTTGAAAATGAAAGTGAAAAGATATGATAAAAGATAGTGAATAAATGGATTCTTAAAGGACATATTCTCTGGTCAAAAGGTATCTTTTCAGAGAATTGAATGAAGTGAAAAGGTGGAGGAAAATTCAAACATTTGAATTCAAATTTTGAAATTCAAATTCAGATGGCCATGTCGACATCATGGTAGGGACCATGTCGACATGTGCTTTTGAATTTCCATGAATTGATTTTTCCTAAGATCTCTAATATATATTATTATTATTATTAATGTCTATTATATATTTCTGAAATATTATTATACTTATAATATATTTCAGAAAGTATTAAAAATAATAAAAATAATAACAAAAATAATAATAAAATAAAAAAATAGAAAATAAATTTTAAAATTCAAACAACACACCAATTCAAAATCAATCAATCAAACAATCAAGCAACTAATCTTAAGCAAGCAATTTCAACCAATTGTATTGTAAACGTGTACCATTTTCTGAGTCCGTTTCTCTGAATTCGTCGGAGTCGTGAACAGTTGTGTAACACAAATTCGAATTATCCGTCTTTTGATCATCATCACTTGAGGACGAGTTTGAGTCATCTAGAGTAGCAGTAAATGCACGCTTCCGTTCTTCGCTGGTTCATTGTTCATAGGAGGATTCTGCCTTTATGGATACGGACAGTCTCTTTTGAAGTGGCTTGGTTTATCACAGTTGTAACACTTGTCATTATTTGGCACTATATTTTGATTTCCAGAATTCTTATAGTTGTTTCTCTTGAGATTATTCATCTTTCTATATTTCAGGAATCTTCTAAAATTTCTGGTCATAAAGGCTATCCCTTCATCATTTGTGACGACCCGACTTTTTCTCCCCAGAAAAGTCGTATCATCATGAAGAAAGAAAGGGATAGAAAATAGAAAAGAAAGAGAAGAAAGAAGAACACAACATCAGAATCTCAACAGCGGAACGAATAAATTATATTAATAACATAAAATATTACATAGTTTACAACCACTATCTGAGTACACAGATATACAACACATACTAGACAGTTATAAACACCTGTCTAGTATTTACAACATAATACAACTCAGAGACAATCACAAATCACATAGCGGAATACTATATATCTAACGCAGAAGCCTCCTGCTCCATTACTCCTCCAATATTCGTCAAAGCTAACCTGAATCCCTTGGCTACTCGTAAAAATTTGAGTACCGAAGAGTTTAAGAAAACAAAGATAAACTCCGGGTCAGACATGGGTCTAGTGTGAGTAACAGGTTAAGGTTGCTTAACTTTTAAAAAACCTTTGAAAAGAAAGGTATCACGTAAGACTTACCACACATAAACATGGAAAAGTTTTTACCTTACGCTAACCAAAACATTTGATAGGAAATCCGATGATATTATAATAGTGTCTAGGGTTTTCAAGTAAATAAGAAATAGCCGAAATTGTTACATTCATTAAATTCCAGCTACTAGCCACAAAAGTGGGTAATACAATCAAAACTGTTGGCACTTATTGGATTTTGGATTTCATACAATGGCAGGGCTACTGGGGTACCGCCCGTCACAGTACATGGCCTAGATCACCGTACCGAGGAGTCCTCCCACTCCCCTGCAACACAAGGCCGGAACCATTCCTTACTGAACAGTTCCGAACAAGACAACCCCGCAGTTGTTTGCAACCAACTGCCCACACAGCCGAATATAAAGGGACTTCTAGACATGGACCAATCTCGCTCTCCAGTGGGAGCTACCCACGAAGCCTTGCTACACCTCCCATGTTTTAGCCATTCCTGGTCGATGAGGCTTGAGGCTACGATTACCTTTATAGGACACATCTCTTAGAATGCTCATCGTCCACTTGACGATGTTCTGAAAGCATTCAATCCATACAAGTTCGTTCCGGGTTTGAATGAAACCGAAGGCATTATCTCGTTACACTCATTTTGGAATCACCCTCAGAGTTAATGACGATAACCCTTGCACTCTGAATCTTCATCTCGAACCTATAAGTACTATTCCGTCAACTCATTACGGAATCACCCACATAGTTATACTGACGTATAGCCCTTACACCTCGAGTCTTCACAAAGCTCCATTTGGATTCACGACCTAACGTAATTTGGAATCGATGTGGTTTTCGGATATCCAAATATGGAAACCCGATCCCGGTCTCATCAAAATCCAAAGCGTGTCTTTTAGGTCCAAGTTTTTTTAAATGTTTTAAACAATTCAATTCAATATTATCTATATACACACAGATAGATAATTTACAACATCATAATAGATAATCAATATTATCATCACATCAGATAATCTATATTATCAACTCAAACAGATAATTCATATTATCAACTCAATGCAACCATAGCATCCAAATTACACAACATCATTTATCTCATAACTGAGATCTCAACCATTCAGGGTAATAAATATCAATCATCATTCATAAGCAATGACTTATTAAATTACCATTCTATAATTAATTTAAAATGAATTAAATTAATTACTTCTCCCTTAATTAATTTAAAATAAATTAAATTAATTACTCATCCATATAAGTCTTGCTTACATCAATTAATTACTCTTAACAAGTTACCCTAATTTATCATCTTGATTAATTACCCTTTAATTACATTCAAGTAATTAACCTCTAATTAATTTCACAAATTAATTATTCCAAACCAAATCAGTAATTAACTTGTAATTACTTCATTAATTAATTAATTATAATTAATTACATTAATTCTTAATTACATTAATTAATACCTTCATTGATTAATTGTTCTTAATTAATCAATCCTTAATTATATCATTAATTATTTAAATTAATTATCTCAAATTATTTTATTTTAAATAACTCCATTAAATTAATTATCAATTATCTCTATTGATTAATCATTCTTGATTAATCACATTAAGTAATTACATTAAATTAATTACATCTCTTAATCATTCTCAAATAACTTAATTATCAAAACCTAAATTAATTACACTAAGTAATTAATTATTAATTACTTCCTTAAGTAATTATTCAATCATACAAATTACATATAAATTACAAGTAATTAAATTCCAAAACTTCTTCCGTTAAATTACATCTAGTAATTTATTTTCTTAATTACTTCACTAAGTAATTTTCCATTTTTATTTACATTTGTAATTACTTTCAATCAACAAGTGATTAATTTAAATTAATTAAAATTAATTAATTAACTTAATTAATCACAACTTAATTAATTACAATCAGTAATTAAGTTCTTTAATTACTTCATTAAGTAATTATACTTAAATAATTCTCAATGATTATCTTTAAATTAATTAATACAATTAATCATTAAAATTAATTACATTAACTAATTATAAAATAATATTAAGTTAATAACCTATATTAACCAATAACAAAACTTTAATTACTTTCCAAAGTAATTAGTTGAATTAGTCAATATTAATTCTTAATTTATTTATAAAACTCATTAATTAATTTCTAATTATTGAATTAATCAAGTGATAATTAAAAACTTAATTAATTATTAATTACTTGATTTATTAATTCAATTAATTAATTAAATTAATCAAATCTTATTTAATTAATTTCTAAATCACACTTTAATCAAGTTTAATTAGCTTACTTAATTCTTTTTATTAATTAAATAAACCCTTAATTATTTAATTAATTAACCTAATTATTAATTAATTAAATTAATTAATTATAAACTTAATTACCTTGATAATTATTAAGTTCAAAACAATTTAATGAAAATCATTAACCTCATTAATGATTTAATTATCATTATCAAAGTAATTTAAAAAAAAATTTGCTTTTAAATGTTTCTAAATTCCATTTTAAATTAAAATTAAAATGAAATTAAATTTTAAACTTAAACAAGATTTTAAGTATTTAAAAACTTTTTAGTTTTCAAATTAAAGAATCACCTACCTCTTAAAGCAATTTTAAAAGAATAATTTAACTTTAGCCTATATTCAATTAAATTTAAAATATCTTAAATATTTCAAATGGCATTTAAACATTTAAATTCAAATCTTATTTACATTACAAACAAAATTCAAATCATGCTTCAGATTTAAATTCAAAGATTAAAATTTAAAACCCTGTTTTAAATTTCATTTCAGATTTTATAAAACACATGTTATACATACTAAAATATTCAAACTTAATTATAACATTTGAATCTATTAACTTATTCCCTTTGAAAACTTTCAGATTCAAATTCCAAATTTGAATTCAGGATTTCAAATTTAGATTTAAACTAAATTTTAAATCTTGTTTTAAATCCTATTTCCATATTTAAAAATCACTTTATATAAAAACTGTGCAGGTTTAGTTTTTAATTATTTTATTTTTGCAAATCTGTCATTTCAAAACCTGAAATTCAAACCTATTCGAAATCATCATTTAATCTTGCTTTAAGTTCAGATTTAAACTTGCCTTGTTTATTTTTAAATTTAGCTTAAAATTCAAAAACCTGAAACATATCAGGTTTCAGGAACAACCTGAAAAAAAAACTACCCGAAACAAAAGCTATTTTACTTCGAGTCATCTTTGCCTTAACTTCGAGTCATATCTTCAAGCTACTCAAGTCTTCCCCTACATCTTACAGAAAACCAAAACCCCTTTCAAAATGACTCTGTGCATATGCACATAACTATGGCCAACTTTCCGATCATCAGTGATGATCACCCACCTCCATTATCCACCCTTAAACCCAACATGATCACCTAAGCATCAGAGAACTTCCATTTCCCAAAATTCAACAGAGCAGCCCTCTATTTTTAAAAACCTGTAACACACTACACCCATAACTTCTCAAACCTGTCAACGACAATTCCACCTCCCTCCGACCATTGTTTAAGGCGAAACTTTAACCACAACCTTGACATGTTCCCAGCTACACTTCCCCAAAACAGTTTCTCACTCGGTCAAACAGAGTGAGAGAACGATCCAAATTTGATTATGATCAAGAACTAGGGTTACAGAACCCGAACCCTTATTACTGCTAATCCCAAAAATTATCCATTAAATTGATAATTTTCCTGAAATGCCTAAACTCTCAACATCAAACAAAAGAAATTTCAAACTCCTAAAATCCCAAAATCAACAGCATTGCCCAAATTCAACTTTTCAATTCACCACAGAACTGCTACCAAAATTCTCAATTAAAAATTGTGATATTAGTTGCAAAAATCATGTTTTAATTTATATATCCAGTTTACAATACTAAATTAGAAATTTAATAGTTGGTGTTTTACCTTATTTTTAAAAAATGTTTTACTGCATTATTGTTTGCAGAGGCAAACAGACTCTATTATTAATTTTCTTAAAATTTAAATATGATTCGAAGTTGAATCAGAATATTGTTTGATAATCCAGTTTTTTTTTTTCAATACAAGATCAAGTAAATAAGGGGTTTATAATTCATTCAGGACCTAGGAGCATCACAGAGTAAAATTTATATAACCACAGCATACATTCAGTAATAATCATATCAAATTTCACCTGTATATTCATGCATATCAATTCATTTCAGATATAATAACAAGCAAGTAGATTTTATTAAAAGAAATTTAGAAGTTACTCACAAGCAACTTGAAGAACAGAGCCTTCTTTTGTTATCATTCATGAATGTAGGCTTGCAAATTTTAAAACTCTGACCCATTTTATATGCATGCAGGCCATGACAAAAATGCAGGTTTCATTTTGATTTTGCTCAAATTTTCAGAGATGAATTGCAAAGAAACTTCTGGTAAAATGCAGACTTCATTTTGCAGTAACTTTGAAATTGCATGTTGATGGTTTTCCAGAGGAAGAAAATGCAGGTATTGATTTACTTTCAGTTTTTGAAAATGCAAACATTTGCCTTTTGAAACTGAACTACAAGTTATTGTATGAACTTGGGAATGATTACAGGATGAAAAGAAATGCAGGTTTTTGAGATTCACATTTTAGTTTGAGGAGTGCTGCAGATCTTTTGTTAGAGGGATTTTCAAATTTGCTTTTTGAAGTGAATTTTGCAGGTTTTGTTTTTGAGGGATTTCAGATTTTTAAGTGAAGTGTTTCTCTTGATTCACTAGCATTTGATTTTTAAAAGATAATAAGAAAAGTGAAAATGTTTTTAAAAGGCTGAAAATATTTTAATAAAAATAAAGAAAAGATCAAATGACACTTGTCATTTGTTTTTGTTTTACAATTAAACACTTGTAGCTTAGATTGCTAATTAGATTACACTTGTTTTAAATTAAATTTAGTTATATTTTTAAATGTTTTAAATGAGTTTCCTTTAATTTATTTTATGTTATATGAATATGTATGATTTTCTTATTTTTAAGAAAATGTAAACAATTTATAAATTAAAACTTATACAAATGTTTTAAAGAATCAATACATTTGAATTAATAATAAAATTCCAAATTCATATTAAACCTTTGAAATCCAATTTAGTATCAATTTATTAAATTTTAAAAGATAATACTATTTTCTTATTTTAATTCCTTTTATATTTATTGGAAAAATAGTATATTTATTAATATGGCTTAAAATAACTAATTAACAAATTTTTATATGATTTATAAAGAAATTATAAATCACTTTTATTATCAAATGAATTTAAATCATATGCTATTTGTATTTTAAACCTGTACAAAATATTCTCAATTCATATTTAATCAAATAATATTTAAAAAGAAATAAAAATCAACTTTTATTTAAATTTAAAACAAAAATTAAGCTAAGACAAATTTTAAACAATTTCATACTTATTTTAAATATTATCAAACTATATAATTACTAGTTTAAATAGATTTTTAAAAGCTTAATATTAATTTAAACACAATTTCCTAATTACTCAATAATTTATTAGAATTTAAAAACAAAACTTCATTTATTTATTATCATGTACGTTAAATTCCAAAACAAAGATAAACTATAATATATATATACAAATATATATACATTATAATTTAAACATTTATTTTAGCATTTAAAGATAAAATCACAAACTAAATATTTATTTATTCAGATTATTAAACCAAAACATATTTTATTAATCAATATTGTCAATATCAATTTAATTTTATATAAAGATTATTAAATTGATATTGTCGAAAATTCCGGGATATCACATTCCTTCCCCCTTAAAAGAATTTCGTCCCCCAAATTTAAAACAAAGGTAATTTAATAACCTATTTAAGATTTTTAATTTTAAAACCAAGCATATATCAAACATATGCTAACAACCATAGCAATCCATTCATTCAATCAAACAAAATTAACTATCCAGACAAAATTCTGGATAGAGTTTCCTCGAGTTTCCCAAGTAAACACCGGGTTACTCGCTCTATAAAACCCAAACAATCAACACCACTAAACTACAGAACTCCTACTTATCTATATCTATAACTGAACAAGACATTAGACTACAGACGAGTCTGACTCAACAACCAAATCTCTCAGAACAGCTGATTCCACAATCAGAGATAGGTCATACACGTACTCCCTCAGAGATACGTGAAACACATCGAATTCCAGTTGTCCATACTGGCAATTCAATCCAGATAATCAAACACTTATCCAAAACAGAACGCAGAAGAAATCCAAAACATCTCGGAGCTAGCTTACCCAACCTTATCAAAATTTATAGCTCCTAAAAACTGAGAAACTTATCCAAAACCAGACTTCAGATCCACAAAACTCTTCGGACGATCTCGGGCTGCCTACATCCTACCTGATCAGCTCAATCCTTGCTGATGTCCCAAGAAACATACTAGACCAATCCCAATCCACCAGAATGATCCTCCTCGATCAACCAAGATCAAGAACAAATTCCTCTCACAATCATCAGAAGAAAACAACTTCTCCTATCCGGAAAAGAAAAGCAGATGCACTCCTAACTGCTTCCGCTGCACAACTCAGATCTGGAGTAGAAAAGAATGCTGATGAAGAACACAAGCACAACTGTACAACATAACCAAGAAGATCTCCGATAACCAAGAGAAAACTCAGAAGTTCCTCAAAACCTGAGTTGCTTCAACAAACCCATCTTAAGAAACCAACCTTCAACTAGTTGAACCACCGGTACCACTGAATCTCTATATGAAGACAAACTCTGACCTCTCTGAAAATATTCAGAAAAATCTCCAACAATCCAAGAGAATACTCAACTATCGTAAATCACTTTTGCGATCAACTCAATCTACTTCCAAAGAAAACTGTTCTCTCTAAACCAATCAGAACAGCTTATGCTGGTCTTGCCAACCCATTGAAGAAATGGATTCTACTCTACTACTTCTGAACTCCATCTCCAGAAAACTTCTAAGCTAGAAAATCTCTTGCTAACAAACAACACTCCGAGATGCACTGCTGCTACAGATGCCAAAGAATTTCCAATCCAAAGCACTTCGAGAAACTCGGACTCCAAACCACATAAAAACACCCTGCTGAACTCAGCCACAACAGATCCAAACTCTACTCATCAACTTCAGAAATGAACTCCGAACCTTTACGGGTTACCTTCAGAGATTAATGAAGTCCTTCATCACTATAGAACTTACTCGAGACGGTATTAGGTCTACAGTCTCGACAGATACACTACCAACCTAACATCATACTCCAACCATTGGTAGTAATCGTGTTACACACACTACTACACCATCTACCTTTATAACTTATATTGGAAAACCTGAACAGGTAACCCAACAGATAGGTAGAAATATATATATATATATATATATATATATATTTAAAAATTACAAATACGCTCTCTCAAGAAAGACGCTACTACAGAGCCTAGGTATTCACTCAACCTAATGCTCTGATACCAACTGTGACGACCCGACTTTTTCTCCCCAGAAAAGTCGTATCATCATGAAGAAAGAAAGGGATAGAAAATAGAAAAGAAAGAGAAGAAAGAAGAACACAACATCAGAATCTCAACAGCGGAACGAATAAATTATATTAATAACATAAAATATTACATAGTTTACAACCACTATCAGAGTACACAGATATACAACACATACTAGACAGTTATAAACACCTGTCTAGTATTTACAACATAATACAACTCAGAGACAATCACAGATCACGCAGCGGAATACTATATATCTAACGTAGAAGCCTCCTGCTCCATTACTCCTCCAATATTCGTCAAAGCTAACCTGAATCCCTTGGCTACTCGTAGTTTGAGTACCCAAGAGTTTAAGAAAACAAAGATAAACTCCGGGTTAGACATGGGTCTGGTGTGAGTAACAGGTTAAGGTTGCTTAACTTTTAAAAAACCTTTGAAAAGAAAGGTATCACGTAAGACTTCCCACACATAAACATGGAAAAGTTTTTACCTTACGCTAACCAAAACATTTGATAGGAAATCCGATGATATTATAATAGTGTCTAGGGTTTTCAAGTAAATAAGAAATAGCCGAAATTGTTACATTCATTAAATTCAAGCTACTAGCCACAAAAGTGGGTAATACAATCAAAACCGTTGGCACTTATTGGATTTTGGATTCTATACAATGGCAGGGCTACTGGGGTACCCCCCGTCACAGTACGTGGCCTAGATCACCGTACCGAGGAGTCCTCCCACTCCCCTGCAACACAAGGCCGGAACCATTCCTTACTAAACAGTTCCGAACAAGACAACCCCGCAGTTGTTTACAACCAACTGCCCACACAGCCGAATATAAAGGGACTTCTAGACAGGGATCAATCTCGCTCTCTAGTGGGAGCTAGCCACGAAGCCTTGCTGCACCTCCCCTGTTTTAGCCATTCCCGGTTGATGAGGCTTGAGGCTACGATTACCTTTATAGGACACATCTCTTAGAATGCTCATCGTCCACCTGACGATGTTCTGAAAGCATTCAATCCATACAAGTTCGTTCCGGGTTCGAACGAAACCGAAGGCATTATCTCGTTACACTCATTTTGGAATCACCCTCAGAGTTAACGACGATAACCCTTGCACTCTGAATCATCATCTCAAACCTATAAGGACTATTCCGTCAACTCATTACGGAATCACCCACAGAGTTATACTGACGTATAGCCCTTACACCTCGAGTCTTCACAAAGCTCCATTTGGATTCACGACCTAACGTTATTTGGAATCGATGTGGTTTTCGGATATCCAAATATGGAAACCCGATCCTGGTCTCATCGAAATCCAAAGCGTGCCTTTTAGGTCCAAGTTGTTTTAAATGTTTTAAACAATTCAATTCAATATTATCTATATACACACAGATAGATAATTTACAACATCATAATAGATAATCAATATTATCATCACATCAGATAATCTATATTATCAACTCAAACAGATAATTCATATTATCAACTCAATGCAACCATAGCATCCAAATCACACAACATCATTTATCTCATAACTGAGATCTCAACCATTCAGGGTAATAAATATCAATCATCATTCATAAGCAACGACTTATTAAATTACCATTCTATAATTAATTTAAAATGAATTAAATTAATTACTTCTCCCTTAATTAATTTAAAATAAATTAAATTAATTACTCATCCATATAAGTCTTGCTTACATCAATTAATTACTCTTAACAAGTTACCCTAATTTATCATCTTGATTAATTACCCTTTAATTACATTCAAGTAATTAACCTCTAATTAATTTCATAAATTAATTATTCCAAACCAAACCAGTAATTTATTTGTAATTACTTCATTAATTAATTAATTATAATTAATTACATTAATTCTTAATTAATTACATTAATTAATACGTTCATTGATTAATTGTTCTTAATTAATCAATCCTTAATTATATCATTAATTATTTAAATTAATTATCTCAAATTATTTTATTTTAAATAACTCCATTAAATTAATTATCAATTATCTCTATTGATTAATCATTCTTGATTAATCACATTAAGTAATTACATTAAATTAATTACATCTCTTAATCATTCTCAAATAACTTAATTATCAAAACCTAAATTAATTACACTAAGTAATTAATTATTAATTACTTCCTTAAGTAATTATTCAATCATACAAATTACATATAAATTACAAGTAATTGAATTCCAAAACTTCTTCCGTTAAATTACATCTAGTAATTTATTTTCTTAAGTACTTTACTAAGTAATTTTCCATTTTTATTTACATTTGTAATTACTTTCAATCAACAAGTGATTAATTTAAACTAATTAAAATTAATTAATTAACTTAATTAATCACAACTTAATTAATTACAATCAGTAATTAAGTTCTTTAATTACTTCATTAAGTAATTATACTTAAATAATTCTCAATGATTATCTTTAAATTAATTAATACAATTAATCATTAAAATTAATTACATTAACTAATTATAAAATAATATTAAGTTAATAACCTATATTAACCAATAACAAAACTTTAGTTACTTTCCAAAGTAATTAATTGAATTAATCAATATTAATTCTTAATTTATTTATAAAACTCATTAATTAATTTCTAATTATTGAATTAATCAATTGATAATTAAAAACTTAATTAATTAATAATTACTTGATTTATTAATTCAATTAATTAATTCAATTAATCAAATCTTATTTAATTAATTTCTAAATCACACTTTAATCAAGTTTAATTAACTTACTTAATTCTTTTTATTAATTAAATAAACCCTTAATTATTTAATCAATTAACCTAATTATTAATTAATTAAATTAATTAATTATAAACTTAATTACCTTGATAATTATTAAGTTCAAAACAATTTAATGAAAATCATTAACCTCATTAATGATTTAATTATCATTATCAAAGTAATTTAAAAACAAATTTGCTTTTAAATGTTTCTAAATTCCATTTTAAATTAAAATTCAAATGAAATTAAATTTTAAACTTAAACAAGATTTTAAGTATTTAAAAACTCTTTAGTTTTCAAATTAAAGAATCACCTACCTCTTAAAGCAATTTTAAAAGAATAATTTAACTTTAGCCTATATTCAATTAAATTTAAAATATCTTAAATATTTCAAATGGCATTTAAACATTTAAATTCAAATCTTATTTACATTACAAACAAAATTCAAATCATGCTTTAGATTTAAATTCAAAGATTAAAATTTAAAACCCTGTTTTAAATTTCATTTCAGATTTTATAAAACACATGTTATACATACTAAAATATTCAAACTTAATTATAACATTTGAACTTATCAACTTATTCCCCTTTGAAAACTTTCAGATTCAAATTCCAAATTTGAATTCAGGATTTCAAATTCAGATTTAAACTAAATTTTAAATCTTGTTTTAAATCCTATTTCCAGATTTATAAATCACTTTATATAAAAACTGTGAAGGTTTAGTTTTTAATTATTTTATTTTTGCAAATCTGTTATTTCAAAACCTGAAATTCAAACCTATTTGAAATCATCATTTAATCTTGCTTTAAGTTCAGATTTAAACTTGCCATGTTTATTTTTAAATTTAGCTTAAAATTCAAAAACCTGAAATAGATCAGGTTTCAGGAACAACCTGAAAACAAAAACTACCCGAGTCAAAAGCTATTTTACTTCAAGTCATCTTTGCCTTAACTTCGAGTCATATCTTCAAGCTACTCAAGTCTTCCCCTACAACTTATAGAAAACCAAAACCCCTTTCAAAATGACTCTGTGCACATGCACATAACTATGGCCAACTTTCCGATCATCAGTGATGATCACCCACCTCCATCATCCACCCTTAAACCCAACATGATCACCTAAGCATCAGAGAACTTCCATTTCCCAAAATTCAACAGAGCAGCCCTCTATTTTTAAAACCTGTAACACACTACACCCATAACTTCTCAAACCTGTCAACGACAATTCCACCTCCCTCCGACCATTGTTTAAGGCGAAACTTTAACCACAACCTTAACATGTTCCCAGCTACACTTCCCCAAAACAGTTTCTCACTCGGTCAACCAGAGTGAGAGAACGATCCAAATTTGAATATGATCAAGAACTAGGGTTATAGAACCCAAACCCTTATTACTGCTAATCCCAAAAATTATCCATTAAATTGATAATTTTTCTGAAATGCCTAAACTTTCAACATCAAACAAAAGAAATTTCAAACTCCTAAAATCCCAAAATCAACAGCATTGCCCAAATTCAACTTTTCAATTCACCACAGAACTGCTACCAAAATTCTCAATTAAAAATTGTGATATTAGTTGCAAAAATCATGTTTTAATTTATATATCCAGTTTACAATACTAAATTAGAAATTTAACAGTTGGTGTTTTACCTTATTTTTAAAAAATGTTTTACTGCATTATTGTTTGCAGAGGCAAACAGACTCTATTATTAATTTTCTTAAAATTTAAATATGATTCCAAGTTGAATCACAATCTTGTTTGATAATCCAGTTTTTTTTTTCAATACAAGATCAAGTAAATAAGGGGTTTATTATTCATTCAGGACCTAGGAGCATCACAGAGTAAAATTTATATAACCACAGCATACATTCAGTAATAATTATATCAAATTTCACCTGTATATTCATGCATATCAATTCATTTCAGATATAATAACAATCAACCAGATTTTATTAAAAGAAATTTAGAAGTTACTCACAAGCAACTTGAAGAACAGAGCCTTCTTTTGTTATCATTCATGAATGCAGGCTTGCAAATTTTAAAACTCTGACCCATTTTATATGCATGCAGGCCATGATAAAAATGCAGGCTTCATTTTGGTTTTGCTCAAATTTTCAGAGATGAATTGCAAAAGAATCTTCAGGTAAAATGCAGACTTCATTTTGCAGTAACTTTGAAATTGCATGTTGATGGTTTTCCAGAGGAAGAAAATGCAGGTATTGATTTACTTTGAGTTTTTGAAAATGCGAACATTTTCCTTTTGAAACTGAACTACAAGTTATTGTATGAACTTGGGAATGATTACAGGATGAAAAGAAATGCAGGTTTTTGAGATTCACATTTTAGTTTGAGGAGTGTTGCAGATCTTTTTGTTAGAGGGATTTTCAAATTTGCTTTTTGAAGTGAATTTTGCAGGTTTTGTTTTTGAGGGATTTCAGATTTTTAAGTGAAGTGTTTCTCTTGATTCACTAGCATTTTATTTTTAAAAGATAATAAGAAAAGTGAAAATGTTTTTAAAAGGCTGAAAATATTTTAATAAAAATAAAGAAAAGATCAAATGACACTTGTCATTTGTTTTTGTTTTACAATTAAACACTTGTAGCTTAGATTGCTAATTAGATTACACTTATTTTAAATTAAATTTAGTTATATTTTTAAATGTTTTAAATGAGTTTCCTTTAATTTATTTTATGTTTATATGAATATATATGATTTTGTTATTTTTAAGAAAATGTAAACAATTTATAAATTAAAACTTATACAAATGTTTTATAGAATCAATACATTTGAATTCATAATAAAATTCCAAATTCATATTAAACCTTTGAAATCCAATTTAGTATTAATTTATTCAATTTAAAAAGATAATACTATTTTCTTATTTTAATTCCTTTTATATTTATGGGAAAAATAGTATATTTATTAATATGGCTTAAAATAACTAATTAACAAATTTTTATATGATTTATAAAGAAATTATAAATCACTTTTGTTATCAAATGAATTTAAATCATATGCTATTTGTATTTTAAACTTGTACAAAATATTCTCAATTCATATTTAATCAAATAATATTTAAAAAGAAATAAAAATCAACTTTTATTTGAATTTAAAACAAAAATTAAGCTAAGACAAATTTTAAACAATTTCATACTTATTTTAAATATTATCAAACTATATAATTACTAGTTTAAATAGATTTTTAAAAGCTTAATATTAATTTAAACATAATTTCCTAATTACTCAATAATTTATTAGAATTTAAAAACATAACTTCATTTATTTATTATCATGTAAGTTAAATTCCAAAACAAAGATAAACTATAATATATATATATACAAATATATATACATTATAATTTAAACATTTATTTTAGCATTTTAAAGATAAAATCACAAATTAAATATTTATTTATTCAGATTATTAAACCAAAACATATTTTATTAATCAATATTGTCAATATCAATTTAATTTTATATAAAGATTATTAAATTGAAATTGTCAAAAATTCCGGGATATCACATCATTATCGCTGTTTGAGTCTGATCCATCGGTCAATGCATTGAATGCCATTGATTTCTTTTCAGATGCTTTATTTCTCTTTTCCCGATCATTTGAACTTCATACGACATTAGATTTCCAATTAATTCTTCTATCTTCAAAATACTGATGTCATTTGCCTCTTCGATCGCAAGTGTCTTTTGATCCCATTTTGGAGTTAGAGAATTTAAATTTTTTCTAACTTGATCTTCTTCAGAAAATTCCTTTCCCAAAGATATTACAGAATGCACAATATCCTGAAATCTACTATACATATCTGAAATAGACTCATTAGCATTCATTTTAAATAATTGCAACTGATTTGTGAGCATGGAAATTTTGGTCTGTTTAACTTTGCTTGTTCCTTCGTGAGAACTTGCAAAGTTTTCCAGATTTCATATGCAGACTTACAAACGGACACTCTATTGAATTCATTTCTATCTAGTGAACAAAACAGAATAGTCATTGCCTTAGAATTATTTTGTGCAACAGTCTTTTTCTCAGCAGTCCACTGTGCAAAATCAATTGTGGGTTCAGAATATTCAGTTTGTGTGATATTCCAAGTGTCTAATCCTATAGATTGTAAATATATTTTCATCCTACATGCCCAATATGCATAGTTACTGCCATTAAAAAGTGGTGGTCTGACAGTAGACTGACCCTCTACAAATGAACTAGTGACAGAGATACTAGTGTTAATAACAGTACCAGTGTTGGTAGCCATTTTGAAATTTTTTCAAAAATCAGATTATGAAACTTTGAAAACCTTGTTCTGATGCCAATTGTGAGAAATGTGGATTACGGATCTTAAGGCTAAGATTAACACTAGAGGTGGGGTGAATAGTGTTAATAAAGAATTACTAAATCTTTTTCAATTTATGTTAATTTAGACACAAAAGTATGCAATATACAGACACATATATGATCAAAGCAATAATCACAGATGCAGAAATAAAATAAAAGCAGTAAAGGAAAGAACACACCAGATTTTATACTGTTCGGAGTTACCCTACATCCAGTCCCGCAACACAAGTACGGATTTCCTTTCAAAAGTAATTGTACAATTACACCCTTGGTTTCAAGGCTACGAGGTACACCCTCCAGAATTTCGATCCTCTGGGTAGAGATACATGATTTCCGAGCCACAAGTTTACCCAATTGATTTACCAAGGCTACAATCACACCTTTTCCCTTTTGATTGATTTCCAAGGCTACAATCACACCTTTTCTCGCTTAATAGATTACAAAGAAGTCTATAACTCTGAATAGCACTGAAAATCTTGTAGATATAGTGATAGAGAATCAAACTAGAAGTAATTGAGTATGATTCAATGTTGATTTCGGCAGAGTAATGATAAGAATATGTGTTTGCGCCAAAATTGGTCAGAAACACCCGATATCGTGAAAGCACCCGTTCATGAACGCAAATCAGCAATAATCAACACGAATCTCAGATCTAAACAATATCAAATACAGCAATTCACAAATAACAATCACAAACACATGATTTATAGTGGTTCGGCGATCTTGCCTACGTCCACTCTGAAGTTTATGTCTTTATTGATTCACTTGATGATGTTAATCGATTGCAGCGGATTACAGTTGATGATAGCTTTGAAATCTGAATACAACAGTGATAATGAAGAGTAGAATTGAATCCGGCAGAGTCTGGACGTTGAATGGCCCAAAAGATCCCCTTTCTGTAGGCTTCAGGGTGCTATTTATTGGTGTAGGAGGCCCAGATCTCGCTCAAACTTCGGGAGACTTCTTCTGACACGTGTGTAGGCTCACGCGACCGACGCCACCAAGTTTCGACTCGATCTGAGATCGATTTGAACTCCATTCGAATCGATCAAAAAATGACTCAATCGAGCTGAAACTTGGCAGGAACAAACTTTACGTTGTATGGAAGCTTCTGTGAAAATTTCGTTGCATTTGGACTTACGGATCTCGAGATATGGTCGATTCGAAATGGAATCTTTCGGTTGCTGTTTGGTTCGAATCGATTCCTTCGAATCGATGCCTTCGACTCCATCAGCTCACGTGGTTCTGTGATGAGGTGGCGCGCATCCTTCGAGTCGATCCGGTCTTCTCTCCGGGTTGAACGCTTCGATTCCTTAGATCTCGCCGACTTCATATCGTGGAATGACACGTCATCCA
The DNA here is from genome assembly GCA_030765085.1 of Allium cepa. Lineage (NCBI taxonomy): Eukaryota > Viridiplantae > Streptophyta > Magnoliopsida > Asparagales > Amaryllidaceae > Allium > Allium cepa. Next base: position 989,825,974 of record CM060945.1, on the reverse strand, counting down.
AGCTAGTTGACTTGGTAGATACGAACAAGTGATTGTTCGTGGATTCGAACTAAGGCTTCTAATGGATGCGAAGTGAAACTTTCCGATGGATACGATGTCACCTGATGAACTCGAGACAGATGGACGCGAAGGACTTGTGCCTCTGATTGATACAAGGATAATGGATTCGAAGCGAGGCCGTGCTTATCGATTCGAATAGTAGTTGCGCCAATGGATACGAACCAATGACAATCGATGGAGTCAAAATGCTCTGCCTAGATGGTTTTGCAGAGGGACTTCCGTGATGGATACGAAGCAGGGGAAGCCGATGGATTCGAGTGTGATCGAGTCGAACTGAGGCATCCTGATGGGTTCGAACTCGATCGATATGAACGAGATCGGTTCGAAGCGACTAACTTCTGATGGATTCGAACCTGATGGATTCGAACAACATGCTCTTTCCTTAGATTGAATCGATCATAACTTGCACATACGAGCTCGGATTGACTTGAAATTTGAAACGCTGGTTCCCATGACTTTGCTTGCCATGTTCTATCAATTTTAGCCTGATCCGAGCTTGGACAAAATTCATCGATATCCATGGCGAAGCAAAGTACAACCAATCTTTGAGATGAACTGTCTTTGGTTTTCGATCGATCTTTTGGTATCACGGCTTTGCCAAAAAGCAGGATAACATTTGCCCCCCAAAACATGCCTTGCGGTAGGAAGGTGTGTTTTGTAATGCCTTGAGTTGGATGTTCATATCTTGTCAACAACCTGTAAAGAACTTGATAGTTTCATATGATCTCAAATGACGATCGTTTGGGATCGCGTGTCATTTGAGATGAATCGGGACCGTTCGCGGTCGATGCCGTTCGCGGCAAAGGATGGAGTGGGACCGTTCGCGGTCGATGCCATTCGCGGCGAATGATGAGATGGGACCGTTTGCGGTCGTATGCCGTTCGCGGTGGATATCGATCGTTCGCGATCGAGTGTCGTTCAAGGCTGATTGTGACCGTTCGAGGTCCAACATAATAAGTGAATCGTGACCGTTCGCGGTCAGCTTCCGTTCGAGGCGAATTTGTGTGCCCGGGGAGGGGGGATTTAATATTATCGATACCAGGCTCACGTTCGAGTGGGTCCCTGGATCGTTTGTCAGGGCGGTCTATCGCCATCTCAGAGCATGCCTAAGGACCGTTCGCGACCCCGTACACGTGTAAGTAGCTTAGCCATTTCAGAATTATCAGAACCAAATATCTATTCAACAGATGAGTTTTAAAATAGAAATGTCCAAACAAACTAAGTCTAAGTGTCTAAATCAAAACGAAACAAAAGCAAAGCAAGGATGTCAAAGTGTAAGTTCCCACTACGAAACGGTCAATGATCATTCAGAGCATGCCTGGGGATCATTCAGAGCATGCCTGGGGATCATTCGCGATCTCATACATGTGTAAATGATTTAATTGTGTTAGTGGGAAGCTTACAACTTGTTCATCGTTATTTCAATCAATTGATAATCATACGGTGTCCCGGTTCAGGGCCACCCCTGGCTGATGTAGACGGTGGTCGCTCTGGTTCCACTGCTGGAGTTCGCCTCCTCACATACTGAAGGAGCATACCGCTCCTGATATGCCCTTTCACCTCGTCCTTCAGATGCCTACAATCATTAGTGTTATGACCGTTCAATTCATGAAATACACAAAACTTATCTGATTTTCTTTCGTTAGAGGTTGGATCCCTTTGCATTGGTCTACGATACGGAACCTGCTCTTTGGTATCCTGATAAATTCGTTCCAGACTCTCATTCAGTTCAGTGTAAGTGGTGAATCGCGGCTCCCTCCGTTGCCGCTTTGACCTGTCCCCGTCATTCTCAGTCTTTCTTTTACTTTTACTAGTCTCCGCACCCTTTCCGGGTGTATTCCCGCCTTTGATCACATAAATATCAATTCCTTCTCCTTCTTCTCTTTCGGCGTTTGCATCTTCTAATCGTAAAAACTTCTCTGCCTCGTCGTAGAATTCCCCTAGATCCACAGGTGGATCTTTAGTCAATGAATTTTTGAACTCTGTGCCGTCAGCTACTCCGGACACAGCTGCCATCACAACCATAGATGGATCTGGTCAATCCACTGAAGCTGCAGCCACATTGAAGCGCGCCAGAAAATTTCTCAAAGTCTCCCCGGCTTTCTGTTTTAGAGTTGCCAAAGTCATCACATTCTTGGGTCTTGTAATATGAACCCTGAATTGCCTCATAAATCTCTCAGTTAAATCATTCCATGTTCCGATAGATCCACTCTCTAGTTGTCTAAACCATAATGCCGCAATATCCACTAAGTACAATGGAAAGCACCGGGCCATAACCTCCTCTGATGCCCCCAGCACTTCCATATGCCTCATATACTTCGTCAGATGAACCGTGGGGTCCGTTCTCCCGTTATACATGTCCAACGATGGTAACTTGAAATCCGGTGGGTTCCTAGCTCGTCTGATTGCCGTGGTAAAAGGGCTTTTATTAACATCCTCTAAATCTTTGTTTACTAATCCGCCTCTCATGGCTCGCCTGACCATCTCCGCCAACCTGTCATTGTCTCCGAGATGCAATCTTCGTTCATCACTTTCAACCTGCCCCCCGAGTTCACGAGGGAATTCTGGGATCCGCCCCCTTGACTGAGTGTTCACTCCTCTGCTACTCCTAGGTTGTGCAGATGCTCCTCTCTCTCTCTCTCCGAGATTGGACCAACATTCTCCATGTGCGTGCTTCCTAATCCAGGTGCTACGCCGGATGGTCCTGCTCCGTTCTGAACTCCATCAGCTTCTCTATTCTGTGCTCCAAGTTGCCCTATCTGTTGAAATAAACTCTGGATCAACTACTCCTGTTTCTTCATCATTGTCTCCATCTCGTCCCTAGTGATGAAGACTGAAGCTTGGTTTGCACCTGAAGAAGCCTCTTGACTCCCTTCATGCTGACTTTGCTCTGGCCTTGGCCTTCTGCTCGATTGTCTCGTCACAATTTCTCAAATCTGAACTTTCAAACCCTCTAAATCAACTTCTAATTGGTAGAACTCCTGAGTTCAGTTCTCAGTGAAAGCACCAAAATGTTTGCGCCAAAATTGGTCACAAACAACCGATATCGTGAAAGCACCCGGTCATGAACGCAAATCAGCAATAATCAACACGAAACTCAGACCTAAACAATATCAAATACAGCAATTCACAAATAACAATCACAAACACATGATTTATAGTGGTTCGATGATCTTGCCTACGTCCACTCTGAAGTTTATGTCTTTATTGATTCACTTGATGATGTTAATCGATTGCAGCAGATTACAGTTGATGATAGCTTTGAAATCTGAATACAACAGTGATAATGAAGAGTAGAATTGAATCCGGCAGAGTCTGGATGTTGAATGGCCCAAAAGATCCCCTTTCTGTAGGCTTCAGGGTGCTATTTATAGGCGTACGAGGCCCAGATCTCGCTCAAACTTCGAGAGACTTCTTCTGACACGTGAGTGGGCTCACGCGACCGACCCCACCAAGTTTCGACTCGATCTGAGATCGATTCAAACTCCATTCAAATCGATCAAAAAATGACTCAATCGAGCTGAAACTTGGCAGGAACAAACGTTACCTTGTATGGAAGCTCCTGTGAAAATTTCGTTGCATTTGGACTTACGGATCTCAAGATATGGTCGATTCGAAATGGAGTCTTTCGATTGCTATTTAGTTCGAATCGATTCCTTCGAATCGATGCCTTCGACTCCATCAACTCACGTGGTTCTGTGATGAGGTGGCGTGCGTCCTTCGAGTCGATCCGGTCTTCTCTCCAGGTTGAACGCTTCGATTCCTTAGATCTCGCCGACTTCGTATCGTGGAATGACACGTCATCCAAGCTAGTTGACTTGGTGGATACGAACAAGTGATTGTTCGTCGATTCGAACTAAGGCTTCTGATGGATGCGAAGTGAAACTTTCCGATGGATACGAAGTCACCTGATGAACTAGAGAGAGATGGACACGAAGGACTTGTGCCTCTAATTGATACGAGGATAATGGATTCGTAGCGAGGCTGTGCTTATCGATTCGAACAGTAGTTGCGCCAATGGATACGAACCAATGACAATCGATGGAGTCGAAATGCTCTACTTAGATGGTTTTGCAGAGGGACTTCCATGATGGATACGAAGCAGGGGAAGCCGATGGATACGAGCGTGATCGAGTCGAATTGAGGCATCCTGATGGGTTCGAATTCGATCGATACGAACGAGATCGGTTCGAAGCGACTAACTTCTGATGGATTCGAATCTGATGGATTCGAACAGCATGCTCTTTCCTTAGATTGAATCGATCATAACTTGCACATACGAGCTCGGATTGACTTGAAATTTGAAATGCTGGTTCCCATACTTTGCTTGTCGTGTTCTATCAATTGTAGCCTGATCCGGGCTTGGACAAAATTCATTGATATCCATGGTGAAGCAAAGTACAACCGATCTTTGAGTTGAACCGTCTTTGGTTTTCGACCGATCTTTTGGTATCAAGGCTTAGCCAAAAAGCGGAATAACAATATGTATTAAGAAATGAGGAAGAAGAAGAGGAGTGAAAATCAGAAAAAAGTGATTAAAAATTCGTTGAAACTGACCCCTATTTATAGAAGAACAACAACCATGACCATTCATGAAGAGTTATAGCGAATAGACACTTCTTTTGAAATTTGAATTTTTGAATCAAACTGTCACCATGTCGACATGGTCATGCTAGGCATGTCGACATCCCAAAGGATTTTTTGGTGTTTTTGATTTTCTTTGAAAATAATCTTTATCTTATATAAATACTATTTTAAACTTTATAAATATACTTGACTATAGTTAAAATTCATAAGTAAATATAGAGAATAATATATATAGATTTTAACTATAATTTTATATTTAAATCTAAGTATAAATATTTAAAAGTTAAATATATTATTTAAAAAGATAGTTTAAATCAGGAGTAATTTGACTTTGAAAATAAAGATGTTTTTAAGGCTAAAATTATTTAAAATCAGGATCGAGGGTTTTGAATCTTTTAAAAGAAAAGTTTTGAAAACAGGATATAATTTTGAAAAACCTGAATAAAAGTTAGCAGATACAAGACAATGTTCCACTAGATTTTTCGTAGGTTCCATCCTACTTAGGGTTCCATCCCTTTAACGGGCTCGAAGTGGATTCCATTCCACGAATAAATTGGATTTTAAGATGCCAGCGCTTTTCTACGAGTTTTAACAAAAATTCCTAATAATAACAAAAAATACTTATCCTTGAAATCTTGAACTCTTGATAGTCTTGATACTCATGAGTCTTCTATCTTGATATTTTATCTTGATATCTTGAATCTCTATACTGTACAGTCTTCATTCTTAGTACCTGCATGGTTAAATCCTACATATACACATATATCTAAACTTATAATGTTAGTATTTATAGTTTATAATCTATTCTAAGGTTTTTGTCATCAAAACCATCATCTCACGGACTAACAGTTGCTCCACTCCCACCCTCGTCAAACTCGATCACTTCCTTTTCAATTCAGCTTGGGACGATGCTCACTCACTCTCATTTGTCCATGGCCTCTCTACTATCCTACAGGATCATTGCCATATCCTCCTGCACTTTGGCGCTTGTCACCCCCCAAATCTTCTTTCAGATTCGAGAGGCTATGGCTTTTGGAACCTAGATTTGAAGACTTCATTAAGATCACTTGGTCTGGCACTCTCTCTCAGCAGTCTGCCTTTGCTACGGTGGTTGCTAAACTTAGATCTATTCATAAGCTAATCTGCCTTTGGTCAAATCTATTTTGGGATCTCTTAGGTAAAAATTGCCTCTAACCAAGATAACATCCTTGACCTCAACATCAAAGAGAAATCCTCTCCCCTCTCTGCTTCAGAATTTGCCCTGCTCTATTCCCTTGAATCCGAGTTGGACAGACTGCTCAAGCAAGAAGAAATTGGGTGGAAGCAAAGATTAAATTCTAAGTGGTTGACCGACGGTGATAGAAGTACGGCTTATTTTCACCGATTTGCTAATGTTAGAAAGAGCGCGAACCTTATTTTTGCATCCAATATGAAGGGCGCTCCTTTTAGGAACAGTCTAACTTTAACAGGCTCTTTACCTCGCACTTTCACTAGCTTCTTAGTTGTGCCCCTCCCCACCACTTCCTATTGCTTGGAATGTGCTTTACCCTAATTCGTCCTCCATCCACCTCGATAATCCTTTCTCTAAAGCCAAATTCTTGGCTGCCCTGCATGGGATGGAAGATGACAAATCCACTTGCCCTGATGGCTTTGGCGCCTTATTCTTTAAGTGATTCTGGCCCATTGTTCGTTGTGAAATTCTTGCTTTATTCTCGAAATTGTACTCTAATCCGTCCTCTATTGCCAGAGTTAACTATGCTAATGTGGTCTTGCTTCCTAAGAAGTCGGTGCTAGTAACTTTTGGATTTCTGCCATATTAGTCTCCTAAATACACTTTCAAGCTCATTATTAAAGTGCTAGTATCCCGCCTTCAAAGTTCGATCTCTCATTTGGTTGGGGAGGATTAATCCACTTTTATTTTTGGTCGTAATATCCTAGATTGTGTGGCCGCAACCCAGTTGTCTCTCATTGCCACTAGACCTCTACCCTTGGAGTGCTTTTGAAACTATATTTTTCCAAGGCTTTTGACTCTGTCCATTGGCATTTCATCCTTGACCTCATGTCCTACCATAGGTTTTTCTCTCGCTAGGTTGGTTGGATTCATCATATTATTACCTCTAGTATGTCCTCCATCTCTATCGATGGGGTGAGTGGAGGTCTCATCAAATCTGTATGCGGCTTGCGAAAAGGAGATCCCCTCTTGACTCTGCTTTTTGACCTTGTTGCCGATGACTTTAGTTGTATGAACAAATTGGCTATCTCTTATAACTTGCTTTCTAGGATCAATCTTTCAAACTCGAGTGTTTCCTTTTCCAATATTCAATTCTCTGATGACACAATTATGTTCTCCTCGCCTGACTTGGGTCATATCCACTGCCTTAATGTTCTGTTGTATGTTTTTGAATTTATTTTGGGTCTTTTTATTAGTTTCTCCAAAAGCAGAATCACTATGCTAGGGGGCCTGACCATCTTGGGCCTCATGTGGCCAACACCCTCAACTATGGTATCGACCAGTTTGCCATCTCTTACATAGGGATCCTTGTCCGTCCTATGAAATTGTTTGCTCTAGTTGGCACCCACTCGTATTCGGAGTATCCTCGCATTTATCTACTTGGAAAGCCTCTTCCCTCACATGGCAGGTTGTTTAATTTTGATTAAATCTGTCCTTTCTGCTATCCCCGCCTATTGGATTTCGTTTCATCGAATTCCTAGATGGGTTATTTCAACTTTTGACAAACTACCTCGGTCCTTCCTATGGCATGGCACGTGAGCTAAGAATTTATTTAGTTGGACAATTGTTAATAAAGATGTGTCTAAGGTGGTCTGGGTATTCCCAACTTTTTCTACTTCAACATGGTGCTTCTTTCCAAATGAATTTTGCGCTGACTCTCGTTTGATACTCCTCTTTGGAAGTCTTGGATCCTGGCTAAACATTATGGCACTAATCCCTTCTGTATCCTCCTCTCCGCTCCCACCAACCACCCTTCTCCTTTCTGAGCTACCGTCCTTTATCCTATCCCATGGGGTTTTCACCCTTTTCAAGTCCAAATTGAGAATATACATTTCTGCTTTCTTTGGCATGACTCTTGGTTTAACGATTCCCCTTGTCCAATTCATTTCCTGACCTCTTCTCGGTGATCTCCAACAAGTCCCTATTTTTCTGAAGCCATCTCCTTTGGTATCCATTACTTCTCTTCTGACCTCACTATCTTTAGCACTTTCCTCACTCAACTCCTTCAAATTCTATGCATCCTTAAGTCCATCCACCTTTCATCATTCCCTGACAGCTTCTGCTGGGATTTGACCTTTGCAAAATCTTTCTCGGTTTCATCATGCTACCTGGCCATTACCAATTCGGGTAGATGGTTCTCTTTCCCTAAACTCTGGAAATGCAAACTCCCCCCTCATGCTCATCTCTTCATGTGGATCCTGACTCTAGACAAAGCTGACACTAAAGACAGACTAATTCACAATGGCATCCCGATTAGTCATGTGTGTGTCCTTTGCTTCGTTGATAATGAGTCAATACAATACCTCTCCTTCGACTATGACTTCTTCTACTATGTTTAGGAGACTTCTAGCATGCATCTGCTTGGCTATATCTTTGTTATCTCCTCCTACTATGACCACTGGCAATATTCTACCCCTACCCAGACTTAGATTGCTTCATTGCTGCCTTCAGCTGGACTATTTGGCAGGAGAGGAATTTGCGCTATTTCAATAATGCTTTGCAATCTAGACTAAGAATTTTCTATAGGATTACTTATTTTTTGTACTCTTGGAGAGGTAGAGGAGCTTTGTTTCCTTTTCATTTGAGCATTACCTGTGTGAATTCAGACATTAAATATGTTGGAAGTTAGGAGATTCCAAATAGTGGTAGGACTGGCCCCTCCGCCCATCGTGTCTTTACTCATCCATGGTGAAGCCCTTATATCAACTTCTGTCAACTTGGCTGAGCAACTCATTTTGGTTTCTATGGTTGGAGTTGTTGCACACGTAGGGTTAGGGTTTTGATGTTTTATTTTGCTACTTCTTCCTTCATTTTATTTTTAAGTTTGTAGATGTCGCGTTGTATTTATTTCTTCATTACTTAATTAAACCCTCCATGTTGGCTACTGGTCAAACATGTTGGGTGGAACTATATTATAGACATATTATTACATAATCAAGTGTGTAGTCTTGCACTACACAATCGTCTTCCTTAAAAAACTACTAGAAAGAGGGTAATTTACTACATGGAAATACCGATGTCACGTCGATGTCTAACATATGATGTTGGCGTGGTGTTGGAAGTCATTGGTAAATTATCACTTATGAATCATACCAACGCCCCGTCGACGCATATTATATGGCATCAATAGAGCATCGATAAGGGTGTCACCCCTTCTAGAAATAACTCTCCCCACCTCGTTTCAGTTTTATTTACAGAACTATGCTGCCTCGATGCTGCACAACTGTCCCAACGTTGCCTCCCTTAACTAGTCGTCATCATCCTCATCAACAATCAATGTTTGATGCTTCACAACCACCACTGTTAACGTCGTCATCGCCAGCAACCATCAACGCTGCACAACCTATCGACACTGTCGTGTAACCCGTCCCCTCCAACAACACTTCCCATTTCATCCGGTAACGTTTGTTATCCTAGTCTGCAATATGATTAAATTAGGTTATCGTCACTAATTTGCAATTTGTCATTGTTAACAAAATCTGTGTATCAGGATATTAATATAATAATGTGGTACTACTTTAACTAGCTATTATATACTAAATTTGATTGAGATCATTTTAAATTAATATTTCATATAATAGTTATATGCGAAAATAGCAATAAAATCAAAAGATTGGACCATCAACAAACAAATATTTAATTATATTTCATTTTTTATTTAATGATATGATATTGTTTGTATATGATTTTATAATTGAAATTGTTAAAAAAATTGTTGGTAAAGTCATTGTTTTTGATATGGTATTATTAATGAAACCCTTTAGATATTTGATTTGGCCCTGTTCGACAAGTACCATATTTGATTGTTATATAGATATTCATTTTTTAAAATAAAAATTGATATTTATCTAATACATTATTTGTCTGATTTGGTCCAGTATTGAAATTTTTTTGAATGCAATGGTTTTTAAATTTTGTGAATCAATATCTCAAATCAAATAGTTAACAAAATTTTGACTACATTTTCTTCTTGTCCTCGAGCACATTCTTTTGCATGTGATATGGAGAATAAGGAAATGTATTATGAAAATTTTGTAAATCAATCAATTTGAAATGATTTATGAAACGTAAATATCATTGCATTTATAATGAAAAGTAGGTTGGCCAACCATTAAAAAAAGTATAAAAATCCCTTGGTTATAACACTTTGAAACTGTTTGTGAATTCTGTTATTTTATAATAAAATTTATAATGTTATTAAAATTAACAATATTATTGAATGTAATAATAAAATTAATAATGTTGTTTAAATTATTAATAAATTAATAACATTCAAATGTACATAATACTAAAATTAAAAATGTTATTTAAAATAATAATTTTATTTAAATCAATAATAGAATTAATAATATTATTGAATGTAACAATAAAATTAATAATAAATTAATAATATTATTTAATGTAATAATAAAATTAATAATGTTTATTCGAATTAATAATAAAAGTAACAACACTATTAATGTAATAATAAAATTAATAATGTTATTTAAATTAATTATAAAACCAATAATGTTAATAATGTTTTGCTTTATTAAATAAATGATAGTTATGTTATTATTATTGTTTTTTACTAAAAAAATATGAGTGAAATACTATATTGTGAAAATTAATGTAATTTTTGTTTACGTGTAGAGTATAAAAGATGGATTATTCGAAAGATCGAAGTTGGAAGTATAGAAAGAGATGAACAATTTCATCGCACATTAGAAATGGTGTAGATGCATTCATGAAAGTGGCATCTTTTAATAAAACAAATATGAAAGAAGTTTGATGTCTGTATTCAAAACGTCATTGCTTGGAAATTATAGAGCATTATACTATGATATCACATATATACCAATATGGTTTTATGTTTGACTATCTTATGTGGATAAATCATGGAGAAGAATATCACGTTGTACAAGAGGAGATTGTAAATAAAGATGTTGTGATGAACTGTTATTAAAGAAATGTGGATCTAGAAACTAGAATGATTGGAAAGTTTCATAACGCTACTAGTCCAAGTATGTGGACCAATGAACCAAAGTTGGAGGAAGATCATGACGTTGGAGCAAAAATGTTTTTCAACTTATTAGAAGCATCGAAATGAGTACTCTATAAAGGCTTTAAAATAACACTTATCATGACATCTAGGTTAGTTGCTATAAAATACGAATATAATACAGCAGAAAACCTAACGAATTCAATTCTTAGCTTGTGTAAAGAATTGCTTCTACATGACAATCTGTTGGCGGAGAACTAATACTCCCTTAAAAGAGAGGTCTCTGCTTTGGATTGCCTTATGAAAAAATTAACACGTGTCTAGGTGGATGCATGATTTATTAAAAGGAAGATAAAAATCTAGCATTGTGTAAATTTTGTAAACAATGTTGGTATAAGTCGATGAAAACCACTGGTAAAGGCGTACCTTTCACCAGAATGCACTATTTTTCGGTTATATTGGGATTGCAAAGGTTGTACACATCTACTGCTATGGAAAAACATATGTGATAGCATAGTGAATGATAACAAGATAAAGGTGTTTTATGTCATCCTTCAGACAGTAATTCTTGGAACGTTCGATAGGATGTATCCTAATTTTTTTAAAGAATTACGGTATAGACTTGGTTTCTGTATAGATGGATTTTCCCCCATTTGCTTCGTTTGTTGAGCCTTACTCAATGTGGCTAGTTATTCTAACATCTTGCAATCTCCCTTTTTGGATTTGTATGAAAAATCCATACATGTTTCAAATTATAGTTGTTTCTGGAGCTAAAAATCCACAAAAGGGGATAGACGTGTAGTTGCAGCCTTTCGTTGATGAAGTGAAAAGGTTGTGGATATAGAGTATTGTTATGTATGGCATTTCAAGTAAAAAAAACTTTAGAATGTTTGGTTTTTTGTTGTGTATAATAAGCGATTTTCTTGCTATAGGATGATTTCTAGATGGAGTACTTGTAGCAAATTCACTTATATAGTTTGCATGGATTGGACAAAATCATTTAGACTTGCAAGTGGTGGAAAATAGTGTTGGTGGGATTGAAATCATCATTTTTTCATGTAAACGATCTCTTTAGATTTGATGAAAAAACTTCTAAGGAAACACAACTATTACTTTGAAGCCACCTTCCATTCTAAATAGTGAATAAGTGTATGAGTTTGTGCATGATTATCCCCAAAAATAGAAGAGAGGAAAAGATCCCAAAATTTGTAGTAAAGGAGAGCATCAAAGTTGGTGTAAACAAAGTATATTTTGGAAGTTAACATATTGGGAAAATTGAAAACTTTGACATAATATATGCGCAGTGCATAATGAGAAAAATGTGTTTGAGAACTTCTTTAACATGAAAGTCAATGTGAAATGAAAAAAAAAGATGATTTGAATTCAAGAAAGGATATCATGTTACACTGTAACCATCGTGGGCATAAATGATGGAAAACGACCAGACTTCAAACGTCTTGCTCATTGTGGGGTGGAAAATAAGCATCGACAAAAAAATATTATAGTGAGTTCAAATTTGATATTTTCGTATGAAATTGCTTCTAACATAAGAAGATGTGTTGATATGAAGGATCTTCAAATATCGGGTATGAAGAGTCACGATTGTCATGTAGTCATGTATTTTTAGAGGCTCTTTACCGGTGTATTTAAGAAGCTTTTACCACCTAAGTTGTGGATGTCTATTATCGAGCTTAGTTTATTCTATGCAACTTGGAAAAAAACTAGAAACGGATACACCTAAATTATCGTGTAATTTGAAGAAGATATTTTCCCTTAGAGTATTCAACTACATGAAACATCTACCCATACATCTACCAACCAAAGCTTTAACATGAGGCTGGTGCAATATGTATGGATATATCCTTTTAAGAGGTATGTAAAATAAAATTAGGCATTATTAATTCTTTTTCAAAATCAATATGGTAAACTTATAATTGATAACCTTTTGGTATGAATGTACCGTGGTCACATTAAAAAGGTAAAATAAAACACATGCATTAAAAGTTTAATATGTCAAGCATACATTATTGAAGAAGCATCCACAATTTTCAATTTTTATTTAAATGACCATGTAAAGCTGAATTCTAAATTAGTCCCTAAATGATGATGCTATGGATGAGTCATCTGACATTTCTCTTTCCATTTTTGAAAATGTGGTCGCCCTTCAATTTAATAGAAGGATGGAAGTTTCAAACACTTAATGAGTTTGTTATTGCTAGAACAATGGTGCTTCTCAATTATGAGGAATTATCAGGTCTTAGTAAGTGAAATAATATTTTTTTATTATTATCAATACCGTGTTATATACCATAATCACATTTATCCTAATGACATCAACTGTTTTACAGTCAATTTGAGCAACAAAATCCAAGGGTTCAACCTAGTATAGAATTTGAGACCGGGTTTCATAGATATGTAAACATATATAATTGTTGAATAAACTTAATATGAAATTGTTTAATTATTAAGCATATTATTGTGTATCAGTTAATGCAATAGGTTGTGATAATGAACTTAGTGATACTTTTCATAAAACTCTTGCATTTGGTCCAATAATAGATATGTCCAATGGCATACGCAAACGACTTTAAATTTCACACATCATAATTTGAAGCAAAAAAAAACCACTTACAAGAGTGGGGTATGTGTTAAAAACAATAAATAAGGTGATGATTTATGCAAATGACCCGTATTTTATTCATCGAATGGTTGTAAAATATTATTTTTAAATTCTTATTAGGATGTATGATTTTATAACTTTGAACGCTATCGAGTATTGACCTTTTAGTGCCCATGGTAATTTTATCGGACGATTTTGACCCTGGGTTATTTTTTGGTATTTTAAGTAATTACACATATTATGCTGATATACGTGCACCGATGCACCAGAGAATTTGGATGAACAGAAAACGTCCTAGAGTTAAGGAGAAAGTGTATGAGCTGCACAGTCGAAAATTTTCGAGTCGGACATTCCGACTATCCGTAAAACTTAAAAACATCCAAAAATAGTGTCCTATGGCACATTCTCAGATTTTGACGAAATTTGTGCCATTGGAACATGAAAATTAAAATGATTCATGCACTCGAAGAATCTTTGCAATCGGACTACAACCGTATGGGCACAAAACATGTACTGAAAATTTTAAAATTAAGAAAAAGGGGTGCATGCATTCCCTAACCCTACCCCTACCCTATATTAATGTTTCACTTATTTATAGCCAAATTATTTTCTTCAACCTCATATATCTCTTATCCTCCTCTATGAACCCACATCCAACCTTTTCTTTCCCCTCCTCTTTCTCAAGCAAAAAAACACCGTTTTGGATATATCAAGATTCAGGTCTCTCTATTTTTCCAAGAGCTATGCAACCACAACCTCGATTCGGCATGACTCTGACTGTGGTGGTCGAAAATAGTGGATCTGGTAATGGGGTAGCTTTGGAGGAGATTCAAACGGGAGAAACTAATTATATAGGTTTATTCGCATTGATTGGAGGCTTACAGAAATGTAAACGGTGGGACTATAGATGAACATGGTAGTGGCATGGAGGTGGAAATGATTAAATAAAAAGTAAAAACACGACAGGCCATGTAAGGGATTGGTGAATGGAGCTAGGGCCTAAGATTGTTGCAGGTGGTGAAGGGTGGTAGGTGTGGCAGTGAAGGTGGGTTCAAGCACTATCGTGGTGGGGTCGGGTGGTGGTATGGGCTTGTTAGCAAAAAAGAAAGAAAAAATATAATGTAGTAGAAGCCATGGGTTGAGAGGGTTGAACTGAGGCGATGATCGACGATTATGGTGATGGTTAGAGCATGCTACAATGACAAATGGAAATCTGGTGGTTGGTGTCGTTGTCGGGTACCAACATATGCGTGCATTATGGGTTATAGTGGAAGAACTTAAGTGCATAGGGATTTAAAGAGGACAGATACATGTTTGGGAAAGATGAAGTGACATGGACAATGCAATTATGAAGGTAATTATGAATTTAATTAAGTAGGCTAAATAAAGATTAATTAGTTAATTAAGTTATTAAAGTATTAATATAAACTAATTTCTTATGTCGTCTGTATCATTTGCATATGAGGTCCAGTTTGGATGAGCTATTTTGCATTATGCTCATATTGGAGTTCTCAACGACTTGACATAGGATTAGGGAGCTTTTGCTGAGTTGAGTGATATCGTTTTTCACCATACTATAATTGTCAGTATAGTATTAAAATGATATTTTAAGATGATTTCTAACTTTAAAATGTGATTTATAAAAATATTTAAACCTACATCTTATTTTACAAATGAATTTAAAAGTATTTTAAAATGGTTTTAAATTAAATACCATATTTTTCCCATTGGCACACTATTTTGACGATATTGATATACTTAGGCTATTTTGATATTAATCCCACATTTGTTACTTAGATGTATTGCATGTGTGTTATTATAGATGTATGTATGCTATTATGGACCATTATATGCTTGTTGGTTGCATGTATGCTTGTTTTCTTAGTTTGGTTGAAAACGCCAATCGAAGGAAATATAGTATTAGAAATATCCCATAGGATAGGATTTCGTGCATAGAGTTTCATGCATGTTGATTGATCCGAGGATGGAGAATGGATTCAAAGATGTGCTTTGGATTTCGAGATAGATTCTGAATGTTTTCATTTGTTTGTACTTAACCGTCTTCAGTTAAGTACACGACCAAAGTGGTCATTATCGACTATTCTGGACTGGTCGATATCTACTGCTATTGATGATGGTCGAATTGACAAATTTTGACATGGATGGTAGAGAGGCTTTGAGGAGCACGATGCGATGGTTCGTTCGTTCAATATTTGATTTTGATGTCATGGCCTTTCGACGAGTGATTTCGACGGTGAAGCGAAGATGTGACGCTTCTACGCGATGCCTTCATGATTCGATGATGATGATTCCATGATGGAAAGTGATGGCTACGATGATGGATAGCCACACTCTAGAATGTAGAGTAGCCAAATGGATGAAATTGTTAGAGGAAGGTTATGGGACACATGATGGTATTCTAAGGCTAAAGATGGCTATCTAGAATAGTTCCCAAACACGCTGTCTTCAAATGGGAGTTTTATAAACAATTCCGAGATGAGCTCTATTATTGATGATGTATGTAAATGGATTATTGATATTCACAAGTTTCGAGGTGTACGCATAAAGGAAGGGTATGTATGATGATGTTCGTTGGGGATACGATGGCCTAGGGAGGATATGATGGCCCTTGGATCCCTCGCTGTTTAGATCCATTGTACCTTGGACTACCAGACGAGTAGTCTAGTTCTTGGCCTACCAAGTGGCATGGATTCAAGTACCGTGAAATTGAGATATTGAGTAGTCCTTGACTGTATAAGAGTGGTCATTGGATTATCACATATCCAATGCACTGAGTGAGTGAATGTGAGGATAGATGCTATGTTTTCTTTTTTGTTTATCATCTTAGGGATGCCACACAATGTAGATATTATTGATGTAGATAGTTAGGCACCCTTAGTACATCAATATACCATGATGAGTACGATATAGAGTAGCATATATCCAATGTCATGTGCTAACTCTTTGGATGCAGGGACAGGTTAGGTATGATTCTCTATACCCTCTATTCCATATATTATTCCAACTTTTATAGTATTTTGTGATTATTTATCGCTCAAAACTAGAAAGCAGGTGTAAATGGGGCATGGATTTCTGCAGATAGACTGGCGGGAGGCGATGCTTTCTCATACTTATATTTTGGGCTTATTATTGTTTATTCTGCTGTGTGGCACTATAGAGCCTTGACAGTGTTGACTTATTATTATTAGAGACTGTTTGTAAGTTGAGTTTATCTATCAGCTGTATAAACTCTATTGCTGTTTTGTATAACTGTACGAACCTATATACTTTAGTTATGTGGTTCACGTAGTTATTAGTGTCTTGCATATTTTATATCTGTGATGACTATTATATTTTATTTGATGTGTTATGAGATATACGACGGATTATGTGATGCTTCCTTGCCTTCTATTCTCTTCTATTCTCTTCTCTTATTTCTATTCCTCTTCTTTACTTTTATTTCTTTCCCTTGACAATTGTACTATATCGGCCACATGCTCCAGCAGAGCACCATTGATTATATGATTATCAGAGGTGCATGGCGGTCATTACATTTGGTGTCAGAGCTTAGGTTACGTGATTAACCTGAGTTGATACTGTAATCTAGTAGAGATAGGGTACGAGTTGTCACCTTTAACTGAATCGAGAGTATACTTATATACGAGAGAGTGCGTGTTTGTTATATATTTTGGTTTTGAAAACATATAGTAGTATATAGTATATAGGTTGAATTGCATACACGAGCACCGCTGATGCAGTTTTTCTTTATGTAAAACTTGTCATTCTTATTATGTGTTAAGAATGATCTAGCATGTGAGATATGCTGCTATTGACTCCATCTTTGGATTTGAGGAATGGGCAGGTTCTGGGGCCACTAACCCCAATTTATAGAATATGTTCGCTGAGATGGCATGAAACATTTTTCTGGGATGCCCAAGTTTGTAACAACCCGCATATTTATCGATTATATATTTAAATATTTTATTTAAATATTTCACCGTTCGTCGGATTTTGGTCCGAAAACCTACTTTTTGCAAACAGTCGAATTGGGACTCGAGACCACCCCCATTGAGTTCAAAATGACGTTTGCGACCTTTTTGAGTATAAGCTTCGATGTGTTTGGAGAAAGTTGATTTTTGCTACTTTTTCCCGCTTAGGGCTTTGGTTGGGCTGAGCCAATTAGCCACTTAACTCAGTTCCAACACTCTCCTCTTCATTCACTTCTCTTCTATTTTTCTAATACTCAAGCTTTTATGTTAATGGAGGGTGGAAGAGGAAATTAAAACTCCAAAACCCTAGTTTCTCTTGCAAATCAAATTCCATGCTCCAAACTTAAGAAAAACCCATTGGTAAGCTTCTCTTCATCTTCTCCAACTCTTTCTCCATTCAATTTCATAAATTTCCTAAACCTAATTTAGGAAATGTTTCTCCTTTAAGCTTAGATTCAAGCTTGTTGAGTTGGAATTGAAGAGTGCTTGTTCTTGCCATTGCTTCATAGCTTCTCCTTCATTGATTTGGGTGCAAAGGTGAGATTTTTATCTCACATCTATGACTATAATTATCTTTGGTTGTTGGGTATGAATTCCTAACACTTCTTCATGTGCATTTGCTCTTGATTTGGATTGGTTCTGTGAATATTCCAATTTTTGAGTTTTTAAGTCAATTTGTGTGAAAATCCTTTTATGGATGTTTGATCATGCTTTTGGTGATCCATCGGGGAGCATATAGGGCCGGGTTGCCGATTGGCATAAACCCTTAGAGCCAATGTTCGTCCGGTTGCATTTTGGAAGAGTTTGCTCTTCATTTGAATAAGGCTGAAAAACAGCCCGGGCATGATTCAGTCGACTGAAAAACTCTGTTCAGTCGACTGAACCTGCAACCCGAAAGTTTCCAGGCATGATTCGGTCGACTGAAAACTCTGTTCAGTCGACTGAAACTGGAAACAGAAAGTTTCCTGAACCTGGAAAATTTCCAGGCACAGGGCCAGTCGACTGAAAACTCTGTTCAGTCGACTGAACCTGCTGTTTGAGTCCATTTTGCCTTTTTGGATTGAATTTCCAATTTAAATCGATTCGTGATGATCCTATTTATTGTCATCATTTATTATCCTCTTTGATGCCTTATTTTATTTGGAAATTTTAGGTATATCCACTTCGATGGATCCTTTATCGATTTCATTGGATTTTTATTCACATCTTCGAATGTGATCTTTGTGATTGATTGTTTCTACAATCCCCCTTGTGCTTTGTCACTTTAAAAATATAAAGGTTTTCTATACTAGTAGTAAATATCAAAACTCTTTCTTCAAATGATTTCAACTCTACTTTAATACCAAATTCGTTTATAAAACAGTTTTCCAATCTATTAGTATATACAAACCTTTACCTCACTCGTATGAGAAATCTAATTAAACGACTTAGTAAAACAAGTGGTATGAAACGCTTGCGTTTACTTCGTTGGTTAATTTTTGGACTTGTTCGATTGAACCTCTTGTGACAATTTTCTAGTGGAGATCTACAATTTGTTCGTAAATATTTAAGTTAAGCTAGTGGTTATGGGACATGAAGCTAAGCTCATATATTTACTAGCTTATTGTAATTGACACTTCTCGATGATCATGATGATCATTTTAGGGTTTAGACTAGCAATGTGTGATGTCTCTTTGTCTATGTGGAGGACCGTACCTCATTAAATCGAGCTTCGTCTCATTTCTTCGTGGGCTAGCGACCCATGTGTTTTCTTATGTGTTTCGATTCATTGGATGTACCGTTTGTACTACATCGATGTTTTGGCTTTTGGATTCATTGGATGTACGTTTGTACTACATCGATGTCTTGGCCACCCTTTTATTGTGATTTCTGGATTTCGTGTGTTCATTTCTGGAATTTGTGTTTCACCAACTTTTGCGATGGGCATTGATATATATGTCATTTATTGTGGCTTGGTGAATGAAATTAGGAGTATGACATTCCTTTTTATCTTGAGTAGATTATTGTGATATTGATTAATCTCTTGTTGATTTTCAATTACTTATTTATCACAGCTTGGCATTGTGATTATTATATGTTTGTGTCATATCTCTTATTATATATCACTTCATCTGATATTTATAGCTAGACTGATCCGTTCATTATTTTCTTCTCAAATAATACTCGGGTCAGACCGAGATTTTGCAGGTGCTTTTGCTTGACTTCTCATTCAGGATCATTACTCTGACTTTTGGCAAACTACTTAGATTAGTAGTTTATTTTGTTGTATACACTTGAGATATAGACTCATAGTTGTATTCTTTTGTATAAAACGTATTGCTATTCTTTTGTATTATCGTGGATCTTTTGACCACTACTCTGATGTACACTTTCATGTGTAATATTCATATCTATTTCCGCCTTTGTGATATGAATTGTCTGTGACTGATTTATGTTATGTTTATTTCTATATTTGTTTCCGAAGATATTTATAGCCACTGTGTAGTAGCTTTGAGTTTGTGTCGGTATGTCGGATTTCCTCTTGAGATGAAAAGTTATATTTTTATCCGGTATATCGGTACTCGCACAAAGCAATTATACAGATGGTCGCTCCTCAACAGCCTTATTCTCCGTGCTAGTTGACAGCATTCACGGTAATGTTCTTGGCTAGCGTGGGTATAGAGGTGGGGCGTCACAGCTTGGTATCGGAGCCAAACTTCGGAACAAAATAGAATAATTTAACAAGGATCAACGTCCTAAGTCTTTCTTAGGAGTCGTGCTTTAGGATTTAATTCGAGTCTTCGTACCGATTCATCCTATTTTCTTTATGATTCCTTGTTTTATCTATCAAGAATTGCTTGATATTTATCTTAAGAATAACTTTTTCCTCTTCTTTCTTTCTTTCTTAAAGAAGAGAAATGGTTAGACCAGGCCGTCCCAGCGCCGGTCAATCTAGTGCTACTCCCCAAGATGGAGTTTTTATGTCTGCCCAGCAGCTTTTAGATCTTGTTAAGAACGCTCAAGCTGCCAGACCCAATCCAGAGCCTACTCATCCTAGATCCGGTTTTGCACGCTTGTGCAGAGACTACACCGATTTGGGTGGAGGGCCATTCAGGGGATCCGAGAGTGTTATTGAAATTCAAGCTTGGCTCAAATCATGCGATCGCATCTTTTCTCGCATGAACCTTATTGATCTACATCGAGTCCAAGTGGCTTCTAGCATGCTCCAAGAAAGAGCATTAGATTGGTATGAGCTTTTAATTTCTGAAATCGTTGAAGCGGATCTCACTTGGAAGCAATTCCGGGAAAGATTCGAATTGAAATTTGTGCCGGAGGCCGAAAAAGTAACTTTGTCCCGGCGTTTTATTGACCTTGTTCAAGGTGAATCTTCTGTGACGGATTATGTCGCGTCTTTCGAATCTCTGTCCAAATACGGGGTTGAGTACATTAATACCCCATTGAAGAAAAATTAGAGATTTGTCTATGGCTTGAATAAGAATCTTAAGAAGCCATTACTTCTGAAACTTGAGGTTTCATTTGATCAGCTTATTGATATCGCTCTTCGTCTTGAAGAGGCCGATAATGAAGGTGGTGTTGAAGTTGTGCGTGCCCAACAGAACTTCGACAATAACTTGAAGAGGCCTATCAAATTCATAGGCCCCAATTCTAATAAGAAAGGGAAGCAACAAATTCCGGTAGCAAAGACTCCTACCTCTAGTCGTGGTCAATGCTACAATTGTGGTTCCACGGACCATCATGTAAGGGAGTGTCCGAAACCCCTCTTTTGTCGCTATTTCAAAGGTTCGGGTCATCTTTTATCTTCGTGTCCTAAGCATCCAAACAAGAGACATGAGAAAGCTAAATATTGTGCAAGCCCCTAGCAACTCTTTTCTTGGTCAAGGTACTTTTCACTCAATCCTTGATGGCATTGTTTTACTTCGTGATCTTCTTATTTGAGTTCTTTTTGATATGGGTTCCATCTCACTATTTTATATCAAAAGAACTTGTCGATTCTTTTCTTTGAATATTTTGGGCTTGATGACTTCTTTGAGGATTGCGAATCCGGATGGTAGATCCACAACACTCAATTTGCTTTCTAATTGATGTCAAAATTATTTTATGTGATTTTTCTTTCCGAGCCGATATTTACTTAGGCTTCGGAATTGATTTTTGAAATGATCGGCTTAATCTTCGACTTTTTAATCTGTTAAGCAGATTTCTAATTTTTCTTTGTGATTCCGATTTCACATTTTTGGTGGCATCATTTTATTCCTTAAGCCCACTTATAAGGAAAGTATTATTTCTCTTATCTAAATAATTTGTGAAACTTTTCCGGTATTTTTGAGTTTGTCTTAGGATTACCACCTAAGAAATCTTTTGTGTGGCGTTAAGGTCTTTTTAGTTTGACATTGTCATCGATTTTCATTTGGCTACGAGTTGCGGGTGTTTTCACTTACCGCATTCCGCACTCGTTATGATTCTTATGAATGACTTATTACGTCATTCAATTTGTCCAGCTTATTTCATCCATTTTATAAATCGAATATTCTATGAATATTTCGATGAGACCATTCTTGAGTTTATTGATTTTGGATGAAAATAGTAATTTAAAATTTTGCAAATCTTTTTCATAAGATTTATTTATAAGTAAAACTGGATTTTTGTTCTTGAAACGAACAAAGAATATTCTTAAAACTTTTTTCGAGATTTATTTATCCTATAAAAGATGGTTTTGTGATTGTATTGCCCGTTGAGTGCTTTAAGAATTTTGGTCGATGCGCTTGATCAACGTTATCGATAGGAATTTCCTATACGCTTTGATGTGACAATCAGACACGGTATATTGACTTGTAAAAATGTAAATTTTTGTAGAAAGATTATTACATAAAAATAAAAATGTAATTTTGAAAGTTTTAACTTTTCGGGAAAGAGAATTATTTAAAGAAGTTCTTTCTTTTTGATACTCTTATTCCTTCTTGTGATTCCTGAAGGGGAACCAAGACTTTGCTATTTGTACCGATACTAGTCGTATTGGTTTGGATGCCATTCTCTTACATGAGATAACGTGCTATCACTTGTGCTTCTAAATCCTTATGGCTTATCGGGACTAGATATGCCACTCATGATCTAGTGCTCGCGGCTATCGTTTTTGCTTTTGGAATTTGGCATCATCATATTTGGATGAGAAATTTGTTCTCTACCTCGATCATAAATCTTTGGAATATTTATGTTCTCTTAAGGAACTGCATGTTGACTCGCGTTCCTAGCATCTTATGATCTTGATATTCTTTTTATTCCCGAAGGGGAAATCGTGTTGCCAATACATTTTGTCGTAGGCAATAAGGTGTTGATTCTTTGATGATGACGGAATGGAATCATCTTTTTACCAAGTTCATCGGGCGTTTTGATGTACTTCGTTTTATTGAGTTTCATCTCATTTCTTTTACGAACTAGCGTCCGATGTCCTTTTATTGTGTTCGGTTCATTGGACGTACCGTTTTTGTACTACGTCGGTGTTTCGAAATCATTCGGGCTCGGATCATTGGACGTACCGTTTTTGTACTGCGTCGGTGTTCCGAATTGTTTGATTCATTGGATGTACCGTTTGTACTACATCAATGTCTTTGATTCATTGGATGTACCGTTTGTACTACATCAATGACTTTGATGTTTGATTCATTGGATGTACCGTTTGTACTACATCAATGTCTTCGCTTTTTGGATTCATTGGATGTACCGTTTGTACTACATCAATGTCTTTTCTTTTTGGATTCATTGGATGTACCGTTTGTACTACATCAATGTCTTTGATTCATTGGATGTACCGTTTGTACTACATCAATGACTTTGCTGTTTGATTCATTGGATGTACCGTTTGTACTACATCAATGTCTTCGCTTTTTGATTCATTGGATGTACCGTTTGTACTACATCAATGTCTTTTCTTTTTGGATTCATTGGATGTACCGTTTGTACTACATCAATGTCTTTGATTCATTGGATGTACCGTTTGTACTACATCAATGTCTTTGATTCATTGGATGTACCGTTTGTACTACATCAATGACTTTGCTGTTTGATACATTGGATGTACCGTTTGTACTACATCAGTGTCTTTGATTCATTGGATGTACCGTTTGTACTACATCAATGTCTTTTCTTCTTGGATTCATTGGATGTACCGTTTGCACTACATCAATGATATGTTTTTGATACATTGGATGTACCGTTTGTACTACATCAGTGTCTTTGATTCATTGGATGTACCGTTTGTACTACATCAATGTCTTTTCTTCTTGGATTCATTGGATGTACCATTTTCACTACATCAATGATATGTTTTTGATACATTGGATGTACCGTTTGTACTACATCAATGTCTTTGATTCATTGGATGTACCGTTTGTACTACATCAATGACTTTGCTGTTTGATTCATTGGATGTACCGTTTGTACTACATCAATGTCTTCGCTTTTTGATTCATTGGATGTACCGTTGTACTACATCAATGTCTTTTCTTTTGGATTCATTGGATGTACCGTTGTACTACATCAATGTCTTTGCTTTTGATTCATTGGATGTACCGTTTGTACTACATCAATGATTTTGCTATTTGATACATTGGATGTACCGTTTGCACTACATCAATGTCTTTTCTTTTGATTCATTGGATGTACC
This sequence comes from Allium cepa, assembly GCA_030765085.1. Taxonomy (NCBI): domain Eukaryota; kingdom Viridiplantae; phylum Streptophyta; class Magnoliopsida; order Asparagales; family Amaryllidaceae; genus Allium; species Allium cepa. The sequence goes on along the minus strand of CM060945.1, from coordinate 989,801,848 downwards.
GTTTGTACTACATCAATGATTTTGCTATTTGATACATTGGATGTACCGTTTGCACTACATCAATGTCTTTGCTTTTGATTCATTGGGTGTACCGTTTGTACTACATTAATGTTTTTGCTATTTGATTCATTGGATGTACCGTATGTACTACATCAATGTCTTTGCTTTGGTTCATTGGGCGTACCGTTTTTGTGCTACGCTGATGTCCCAAATTATTCGAGTTTCTAGTTTCTCGGGCGTACCGTGATTGTACTACGCCGTTGCACCGGCTCAACTTTCTGCTATTCTTGACGTTTCCACGTCTTTTAACTATGGAAATGCTTTTATGTTTTCGGTTTTTATTCTTGAGCTCGGTATTATTGGGGGATTGAAGTTTCACCAGATTTGTTTTTTGAGCAACATTCCATTCGCATCATTGCTTCGGAGGTTGAGCGCCTTCGATATAAAGATATTCTTTTTGATAAAAGTTCAATGGTTCTCAAATCCTAGGGATTTCTCTTGAGAAATCTTGAGAATTCATCGAACGAAAACTTTCGGATTTACTCCTTCGTGCTCCTTATGGTGAACTTCTTGATTCAAATTTTCTTTTGTGTTAATATGCTTCTATGGTTGTTACTTCTTATATTTCCTTCTTAATTATTGCAAGGACGCAATTTCTTTAAGGAGGGGAGTCTGTAACAACCCGCATATTTATCGATTATATATTTAAATATTTTATTTAAATATTTCACCATTCTTCGGATTTTGGTCCGAAAACCTACTTTTTGCAAACAGTCGAATTGGGACTCGAGACCACCCCCATTGAGTTCAAAATGACGTTTGCGACCTTTTTGAGTATAAGCTTCGATATGTTTGGAGAAAGTTGATTTTTGCTACTTTTTCCCGCTTAGGGCTTTGGTTGGGCTGAGCCAATTAGCCACTTAACTCAGTTCCAACACTCTCCTCTTCATTCACTTCTCTTCTATTTTTCTAATACTCAAGCTTTTATGTTAATGGAGGGTGGAAGAGGAAATTAAAACTCCAAAACCCTAGTTTCTCTTGCAAATCAAATTCCAAGCTCCAAACTTAAGAAGAACCCATTGGTAAGCTTCTCTTCATCTTCTCCAACTCTTTCTCCATTCAATTTCAGAAATTTCCTAAACCTAATTTAGGAAATGTTTCTCCTTTAAGCTTAGATTCAAGCTTGTTGAGTTGGAATTGAAGAGTGCTTGTTCTTGCCATTGCTTCATAGCTTCTCCTTCATTGATTTGGGTGCAAAGGTGAGATTTTTATCTCACATCTATGACTATAATTATCTTTGGTTGTTGGGTATGAATTCCTAACACTTCTTCATATGTATTTGCTCTTGATTTGGATTGGTTCTGTGAATATTCCAATTTTTGAGTTTTTAAGTCAATTTGTGTGAAAATCCTTTTATGGATGTTTGATCATGCTTTTGGTGATGCATCGGGGAGCATATAGGGCCGGGTTGCCGATTGGCATAAACCCTTAGAGCCAATGTTCGTCCGGTTGCATTTTGGAAGAGTTTGCTCTTCATTTGAATAAGGCTGAAAAACAGCCCGGGCATGATTCAGTCGACTGAAAAACTCTGTTCAGTCGACTGAACCTGCAACCCGAAAGTTTCCAAGCATGATTCAGTCAACTGAAAACTCTGTTCAGTCGACTGAAACTGGAAACAGAAAGTTTCCTGAACCTAGAAAATTTCCAGGCACAGGGTCAGTCGACTGAAAACTCTGTTCAGTCGACTGAACCTGCTGTTTGAGTCCATTTTGCCTTTTTGGATTGAATTTCCAATTTAAATCGATTCGTGATGATCCTATTTATTGTCATCATTTATTATCCTCTTTGATGCCTTATTTTATTTGGAAATTTTAGGTATATCCACTTCGATGGATCCTTTATCGATTTCATTGGATTTTTATTCACATCTTCGAATGTGATCTTTGTGATTGATTGTTTCTACAATCCCCCTTGTGCTTTGTCACTTTAAAAATATAAAGGTTTTCTATACTAGTAGTAAATATCAAAACTCTTTCTTCAAATGATTTCAACTCTACTTTAATACCAAATTCGTTTATAAAACAGTTTTCCAATCTATTAGTATATACAAACCTTTACCTCACTCGTATGAGAAATCTAATTAAACGACTTAGTAAAACAAGTGGTATGAAACGCTTGTGTTTACTTCGTTGGTTAATTTTTGGACTTGTTCGATTGAACCTCTTGTGACAATTTTCTAGTGGAGATCTACAATTTGTTCGTAAATATTTAAGTTAAGCTAGTGGTTATGGGACATGAAGCTAAGCTCATATATTTACTAGCTTATTGTAATTGACACTTCTCGATGATCATGATGATCATTTTATGGTTTAGTCTAGCAATGTGTGATGTCTCTTTGTCTATGTGGAGGACCGTACCTCATTAAATCGAGCTTCATCTCATTTCTTCGTGGGCTAGCGACCCATGTGTTTTCTTATGTGTTTCGATTCATTGGATGTACCGTTTGTACTACATCGATGTTTTGGCTTTTGGATTCATTGGATGTACCGTTTGTACTACATCGATGTCTTGGCCACCCTTTTATTGTGATTTCTGGATTTCGTGTGTTGATTTCTGGAATTTGTGTTTCACCAACTTTTGCGATGGGCATTGATATATATATGTCATTTATTGTGGCTTGGTGAATGAAATTAGGAGTATGACATTCCTTTTTATCTTGAGTAGATTATTGTGATATTGATTAATCTCTTGTTGATTTTCAATTACTTATTTATCACAGCTTGGCATTGTGATTATTATATGTTTGTGTCATATCTCTTATTATATATCACTTCATCTGATATTTATAGCTAGACTGATCCGTTCATTATTTTCTTCTCAAATAATACTCGGGTCAGACCGAGATTTTGCAGGTGCTTCTGCTTGACTTCTCATTCAGGATCATTACTCTGACTTTTGGCAAACTACTTAGATTAGTAGTTTATTTGTTGTATACACTTGAGATATAGACTCATAGTTGTATTCTTTTGTATAGCACGTATTGCTATTCTTTTGTATTATCGTGGGTCTTTTGACCACTACTCTGATGTACACTTTCATGTGTAATATTCATATCTATTTCCGCCTTTGTGATATGAATTGTCTGTGACTGATTTATGTTATGTTTATTTCTATATTTGTTTCCGAAGATATTTATAGCCACTGTGTAGTAGCTTTGAGTTTGTGTCGGTATGTCGGATTTCCTCTTGAGATGAAAAATTATATTTTTATCCGGTATATCGGTACTCGCACAAAGCAATTATACAGATGGTCGCTCCTCAACAGCCTTATTCTCCGTGCTAGTTGATAGCATTCACAGTAATGTTCTTGGCTAGCGTGGGTATAGAGGTGGGGCGTCACAAAGTTGCTCCAAAGAATTATGGTGCTCAAGTGAAAATGCCTAGAGTTGACTTTACTTAGTTTCATAAAGATTAGGCAAGTCTAAGAAGCAGACCGTCCTTGGAATGTAGTCGGCTATTGAGGTGCAAGATAGGATGGATATTTGCAAAAAGATCTATAATGACTTGGATTTAGATGATGCAGCAAGATAGAAGTTGACCTCTAGATAACTCCAGGGATGAGCTTGGGCTAGTGGAGCGCCCTTATAGATTTGAATCCCGAGCATCGATTTACTTAGGATTAGTTCATAGTTTGCTTTGAAATTTTTTTAGCTCAACTTATCAAAAGTCTATGTTGTTTAGGAAGTTTGCCAACTAAAAGTAAGAGATATGTCTATATCAGAGTATGTGGCTGAATACGATGTGCTATCAAAGTACGGTCTATCTTTCATTAATAATCTACTACAAAAGAATGAAAAATTTATCATTAGGTTGAGCGATCATCTTAGGAAGTGATTGGTTGGTCATTGTAATACCCCATATTTTTAGTAACATTATTTAGGATATTTAATTAGCTAAATAAAATAAATTAATGTAACGTAATGATTAGGGGATTGAGATTTGTGATTAATTAGGGTAGCTGTGCCATGTTAATGAATAGACTAAAATGAGTTAACATAAATTAAAATAGATAAGGGTAATAGGCAAAGGCAAAGTTGGAATTGGAATATTCTTATACCCTATACCCTTAGGAATTCATTCATACGTTCATTTGCAAGATCGAATTAAAATAGAGGTAGCCACCATTAGCAAGAACAAGAGGAAGATAAACAAGAAAACCAAGGAAGAAGATTAATCAAATCAAAACTCCATAATCTCAAAGCTAAGGTATATAATGACTACATCTCATTTTTCTAATTGTTTTCAGTTTTAAGATGAATCCAAAGTATTTTTCATGATAATGCCATGTCTTTGAATTACTAAATGTTTATATATGCTTATTGATGATTTATGCTTATTCATATAGCTTTTATGATATGTTTTAATGTGAAAACCATATTTAATGACATCCAACTGCCTTAGGATTTTAGATTTAGATCAGAAAAGATATTTTAGAGGTGGGTTTCAATTTTCATAATTTTCTGAATTAATGTGCATTTAATAATAATTTTCAAGTAAGGAAAATAATTATTTGGGTTTAAAATAATTTACGGTTATATGATTAATGTTTTGGGTCTGAAATTAATATATGTTATAAAACATATTGAAAATGGTTTTCTGTATTCTTGTAGAATTTTCCTAAGTGTTTTAATAGATATATAAAATTATTTAAGGTATGAGACTTAAATGTTTTATATATTTATAAAAGGAAAATTGAGAATTTATAAATAAATTAAATTATTTGTTTTTGAAATATTGGCAACACTTATAGAAAAGAAAATTTGCAACCAATAATATTTTGACAAACAAGGCAGGTAAGTTGGAAAGAAATTCTTTTTAAAGTAAAAATCAGTTTTTACATTCTTTTGGCTTGTTTCGTCACTTTCGGCACTAGGGTTTCCAAATTAGTAGCTCCGCCACCATCACCATCACCATCAAAACCAATGCGCAGGCATCAAAGACTTGGTGCTTAGCGAATTGGACTTAGGCGGAAGGTATTGGATCGAAGATATGGGTTCCAAAGGGTCGAAGCGTGTCTTTGCTATTAAATGTAAACACGCCTACTTTTGTTTTAGAACTAGGGAAACTTGTTCAATCATTACCGACATGCGATTCCTGAACAGTAAACCTAGGGAATAGATTGCTGGCCTAACACAACCGCTATTCCAGGCTAGCCAGACCTTTTGGTTAACCTGGTGCAGGAGGCGGAAAATGGACCTCAAACCTCCCATGTGAAAGACGTATCTCCTCCCACATCTCCCAGGTGGGACTCGAACCTCAAACCTCTCATTTAGGAGGCGTATCACCCCACTACCCGACCATGCCTACTTTACTTTCGAAGGAAGGCTTTCAACTTGGTTGTCTTTTAGTTGATTCAAATGTTTTGAAGGAATGGTTTCAAATGGGTTGCACCTTTTGTTTTAAGTGAATACTTTTGAATGAGGTCGAAAATCTTAGCCGCCGCCTTTCTGCCTTTCAAATTCAATGGTTTTGAAAGGTATACTTTGCTATATAACTTAGCCGCTTCTCCAATGCTTTTGGAAGTTTGGTTTCGACACCATTACTTCTTTACTTAGGAAATGCTTTCGAAAGAGTGCTTTCAACTTAAATGTTTTATGACCCTTTTGCTCTATTGAAGGTAGAGCCCAAATGGTTTTGAAAGAGATGATTTTAATGGTCTCAAAAGGTGTTTCCAAATGTTTTAAATTGAACCCAAAAGCTTTCGAAAGGTTTGACATTTTAATGGTTTCAAAGGGGTGGTTCTCTAGAGGTTTCGAAAGGTTTTAAAGGAAAGGTTTTCTGATGTTTTCGAAAGGCAATGTTAAATGTTTTAAAGATAGGATGTCTAGGTTTTTATGCTTTTAAAGAAATGGTTTTCCATAGTTTTGAAATGTTTATATGAATTGTTTCGAAAGGAATGTTTTGACCTTTCGGCCTAGGTTATAAAGAAAGGTTTTACTTGGTTTCGAAAGGGGCACTTTCAATGGATTCGTAATGGGTATTTTCAAAGGTTTAATTGTTTTCATCAACAAAGGTTTGAGTAAAGTACATATAACGTGGCAAGCTAATTTTGTGTAAAGCAAAGACTATATGTTTTCCTTGTTTAGGTTTGATCTAAAGGTTTTTAATCAATTTGAGATGAAAAGATTTTCAAGGAAAATTTTAGGAAGATTACCCTAAGTAAATTGACTCGGATATTAGAATACCAGATGGGACATGTATAGGGTCGCACCCTATATATTAGCTATTAGCCCCAGCTAATTTAGTCCAAAATTCCAATGTGTTGGAATTTGTCATAGGTAAGACTAAAATGATGATTACACATAGAAGGTGAGACGACTCGACTTTTTTTCCTCCACAAAAAGTCGTATCATCCTTAAGAAAGAAAGGGATAGAAAAGAGAAAAGAAAGAAGAGAAAGAAGAAACAACACAAGAATCTCAACAGCGGAACGAATAAATTATATTAATAACATAAGTATTACATAGTATACATCAAATATCAGAGTTACACAGATAATACATCACATACTAGACAGTTATAAACACCTGTCTAGTTATTACAACTCAATACATTACAGAAGACACTCAAAGATACCAACACAGCGGAAAACTATATAACTATATGCAGAAGCCTCCTGCTCCATTTGCTCCTCCACAATTTGTCAAAGCTAACCTGAATCCTAACCTGAATCCCTTGGCTACTCGTAAAAATTTGAGTACCCAAGAGCTTAAGAAAAACAGAAATAAACTCTGGGTCAGACATGGGTCTGGTGTGAGTAACAGGTTAAAGTTGCTTAACTTTGAAAAACTTTTGAAAAGAAAAGGTATCACGTAAGACTTCCCACACATAAACATGGAAAAGTTTTTACCTTATGCTAACCAAAACATTTGATAGGAAATCCGATGATATTATAGTAGTGTCTAGGGTTTTCAAGTAAATAAGAAATAGTTGAAATTGTTATATGATTAAATTCCAGCTACTAGCCACAAAAGTGGGTAATACAATCAAAACCGTTGGCACTTATTGGATTTTGGATTCCATACAATGGCTGGGCTACTGGGGTACCGCCCGTCACAGTACGTTGCCTAGATCACCGTATCGAGGAGTACACCCGCTCCCCTACAACACAAAGCCGGAACCATTCCTTACTGAACAGTTCCGAACAAGACCACCCCGCAGTTGTGATCATCAACTGCACCACTAAGCCGAAATAAAGGGACATCTAGACAAGGGTAAATATCGCTCTCAAGTGGGGGCTACCCACGAAGCCTTGCTGCACCTCCCCTGTTTTAGCCATTCCCGGTTGATGAGGCTTGAGGCTACGATTACCTTTATAGGACATATCACTTAGAATGCTCATCGTCCACCTGACGATGTTCTGAAAGCATTCAATCCATACAAGTTCGTTCCGGGTTCGAACGAAACCTAAGGCATTATCTCGTTACACTCATTTTGGAATCACCCTCAGAGTTAACGATAATAATCCTTGCACTCTGAATCTTCATCTTCACTTTAGATTCACGACCTAACGTTAATTTGGATCGATGTGGTTTTCGGATATCCAAATATGGAAACCCGATCCCGGTCTCATCGAAATCCAAAACGTGTCTTTTAAGGCCAAGTTGTTTTAGAGTTTAAAACAATTAATTCATTATATATATACACACAGATAAATAAATCACAATACAATAGATAATCAACCTTATCATTACGAATAGATAATTCATATCATAATCAGATAATCCATATTATCATCCAAAAGCAACCAATGCATCCATATCACATACATTTTTATCGCATAGCTGAGATTACAACCCATACATGGCATCCAATATCATCCATCAACATAAGCAATGACCTAATGATCACATCATCTATAATTAATTTAAAATGAATTAAATTAATTACTTGATGTCTAATTAATTTAAAATGAATTAAATTAATTACTTCATCATTAAAATCCTGCTTAACTTAACCATCAATTCATTACAAATCAATGTATAAGTCATCATCTCATTTTTCTTCCAATTAATCATTTCAGATTAACAATTCCCTAATTACAATAAGTAATTAGCCTTTAATATTAATTCCACAAGTTAATTATACTTAACTCTTTACACATAATTAACTTATAATTACTTAATTAATTAACTAAAATTAATTACATTAATCCATTATTAATTAATTACTTCATTTATTGATTATTTCTTAATTAATCAATTCTAAATTACATCATTAATTAATTTATTAATGATTTCTGATTACATTTAATCAATCTCTATATAAATTAATTACATAAGTAATTAATCTTAATTTAAACCACATATATATTAATCACCCATGATTAATAATCATTCAGTAATTAACTACTTTAATTACTCATCCCATAAATTAATTACTCTAAATTCATTATCTAAATTAATCCCTTGATTAATTTCAAAGTAATTTAAATCCAAATTACTTCTATAATAAATATCTTTAATTACATTCAGTAATTATTAATTAATTACTCCCTTAAGTAATTACAAATCCATAATTTACATAAAGTAATAATCAAACAATCCATAAATGTTTAAATTAATTTAACTTAATTAATCTAAACTAATCACATTAATCAAATTAATTACACCAAGTAATTAATTCATTAATTACTTCCATTAAGTAATTAAACTTAAACAATTGATTATTATTAATTAATTAATTTAATTAGTTATCAAAAATAAATCACATTAATTAATTGTTAAATAATCTTAAGTTAATGACCTTCATCAACATTTCTTGATTACTTAATTAAGAATTTAACTTATTTCAATCATTACTAATTATCAATTAATTAATATTTAATTACAATTTAATTAATCTCTAATGATTAATCAATTAAGTGTTAATTAAAATCTTAATTTTCTTTAATCACTTGATTAAATAAATCTTAATCATTAATTAAAATTTAATCAACCATCCTTAATTATAGATTAATTAACCTTAATTAATTAATCTCAAGTCTTGATTAATTAACTTAAAAATTATTAATTACTTAATTAAACATCCACATTATTCATTAAATAAATAATTAATATTCCATTTAAATTAATTTAATAATTTAAATGAAACCAATTTCTTAAGTTCTAAATTAAGAAACATTCTTCTTATATAAAGTATTTTAAACAATTTGTTTCCAAATAAATTTTAAACATCACTTTAAATTTCACTTTAAAATGAATACAATTTTATTTAAACAAGGTTTTAAACAAATTTAAAAACCCTTTTTATCTAACATGTTTAAGAACATACCTTTTATAAAATAAAGATTCAAAAGATTATAAAACAAATTTATTTCAATTCAATTTAAAAAAAAATTTCCTTTTAAACTTCAAACTGAAATACAGTTTAAATCTTTATTCCAGTTTTAAACTTAAAACTTTAAAACTTTACTTACATTTCCATCTTTATTTTTAAATTCAAAGTATTTAACCTTTCTAAATAGTTAAAACAAATTTAAATTTAAAAACTGACATTAAAATCAAATCCCAGTTTAAAACTGAATTAAACTTATTATAAATTTTATTTCATAAATTAAAACTCATAGTTTAAATTCAAAACCAATGTTCCTTTATACTTTAAAAAGTTTAAAAACTAAATTTAAATTCCCAGATTTAAATTAAATTCAAACTCAGGTTCATCTACTTGAATTCCATATTTCAGTTTCCAGATTTAAACTTGTTTAAATTTTCAGTTACATTTTGAAAATTACTTTTAAATTTAAACAGAAACACAGTTTCCTGTTTTGGTTTAAACATCTTAAATTTTTGAATTCAAAAATGTTTCAAAATCCAAGAATTAAACTATTTATTACATATTTAAATTTCATGTTTAAAAATTCCAGTTTGAACTTCAACTTATAAATTTTATATTTTACTTTTAAATTTTAAAAACAGAAAACAGTTTTCTGTTTTGGTTTAAAATCAAACTAGAGTTTAAAAGAATTTCAAATTTATTTCAAAGATCCAAAATTTAAACTAATTGAATTTATATCTAAATTCAGTTTAATTTTAAACTTAATTCAGGGTTTAAGTTTATATTTAAAAAAACTTTTTACTTCTACTTCAAAAACTGTAAACAGTTTTTCTGTTTTATTTACCAAAACCTGAAACACAGGTAACTCGAGTAGTCCCACAATTTACTTCGAGTCAAAGACCTTCCTGCTTTGAGTTACCCTCCAATTTACCCGAGACCATCACGAGGTATAAACCCTGTAACCCACTAATCATCACCAACATGCACACACTTCACTGTGCACCCATACATCAACTCCGGCCACCTCTGACCATCATCAATGGCCATCTCCCATCGGCCAGTAACCCCACATCACCCTTCAAACCTCAGATCCCCCAGAATTCAACTCGAATTTGAATTCAAGTTTAAGACCAAAACCTGGAACTGCAGACAGCATACACATCCCCAACCTGTCAACATCATTCCCACGCGCCACCGGCCATAGATCACTCTGCAACTCCGACGACATCTTCCTCACACCACCACTTAACAATACCCAAAGAATCGAAGGACTCGATCCAATATCAAACCCGTGGTGTCAAATTTTTCTCAAGCCCAGAAGAGCTAGGGTTCTAAAACTAAAAACCAAAACTCAACATCAACAATGAAAAGTTACTCAAATTCATAATTTTCCTATAATCTCTGATAGTTACACCATCTTCAGAAGCAAATTCAACCAAATCAAATGCAAGCATCAACTGTGCTTAACCAATATGTAAAATACAGTAAATTCAAAACTGCACTTTGTTTAAAACACTATAAATTGTAATAATGATTTAAAATTCATGAATTTACTTGATGTTTCTATTTATAAACCTGAAACATTAAATTATAAAGTTTGAATTTTCACTATATGCTAATTTTTGCTCTGTGTAACTTAATGTTCCAGGTTACAGACAATTCTATTTAATTTATATAAAATTTAAACTTACCCTATTCTAAAATAAACAGGTTTTATTCAAAAGTTTAAGTCATAACAGCAAACAAGTCAAAAAAAAGAATTCAAGGATCAAACAGGAGTTTGGGATTTTGAAGAACAGACATGCAACAGTTATCATCATGTATACATGCATATATTTACAGGTATAATATTTATAGCAATTTCATATAAATTCATTTCTAATTTAAAATGCATTTACAACTTTACCTATTAAATAAATTTTAAAATGAGTTACTCACCTGTAATTATGCCGACAGAGCACATCCCCTTTAAGTATGCATGCAGAATATCCTTTGCAAATGTTTTGAATGCCTTAAACTTTGAGCTTCAGTTGTTTGATGCTTTTAAACTTGTTTTAAAAATGCTTCCAGATTTGAAAAATTCATGAATGCAGACTTTGCTTGCTTCATGGTTGCATGCAGGTCCTATAGATTCTAATTACCCAGGTTTTCAAAGTATTTGATTTTGAAGTTTTGAGGAGGTGAAATTTGTAGATTTGAGGAATGCAATTGATATTACAGGAAATTGAATAGGTTATCATGATTTTTAGATTCGAGGAATGAAGAGTTTTGATTAGGTTTTTAGTTGGAAAATTTCTCTTAGTTTACGAAATGAAAAATGAGAAAAGAAAGGGAAAAGAAAACATGCAAGTTTAAATAACAATATTTTGATTTAAATTTAAATTAAAGGAAAATTAAAACTAAAATTTTGACACATGGATAAAATGTTAACACTTGTAAATTACCTTGCTTAAATACTTAACACATGTCCTAAATTACTTACACATGTCTTTATAAATGTTTTGTTATTTTAATTAAGTGTTGAAGAAAATTAAACTTAATTAATTAGTTTCTTTAACACCTAGTTATGTATATAATTAATTTCTAAAGAATAAAGCAAAGTGTTATTATAAATAAAACAATATACAAATAAATCATTTGACAAAGATACTTTTAAACAATTAAAATAAATTTATAAAAGAGGTTGTAACTTAAATGAATACATTTTTCATATTTTAAATTGTATTTTAAATTTCATATTAAATTAACAAATCACATTTTATAAATCAATATTTTAAAAAGAATAACACAAACATTTTTGTAACTTATTTTAATATTCAAACTTAAGTTAAAAATGAATTTCAAACCAATAAAACATTTATCTCATATATTTAAAATCATTTAGTTATTTTACTAAATATTTTTGAAAAGATTAAATCCAAAAATAAATCACAGTTTCCCAATTTCAAAATATTAAAATTAGAAAATATGATACACTAATTAAATTTATGACCAAACTTATCTATTTAAAATATATATAAATATATATACATTATTAAATAGAAAATAGATTTATTAGTTTATTAAAAATAAATTCTCCATTTAATTATTTAAATAAAGAAGATTATTGAATCAATTCAATTTATTAACAAAAATTATCAGTTCAATTTAAATTTAAACACAGATTATTAAATTTATATTGTCCAAAATTCCGGGATATTACAGAAGGGAATATATGTTTGTATACAGATAGGTTATTAGTGAGCCCGCAAAACTAATAGGATCAGGTGACCATGGGAAGATAAGTTAGGGTTAGACCGTCAAGAAGAGGAATATCTAACAGATAAGTTTGGGATAAACCATCCAGAATAGGAGTATCTAAGAGGTAAGTTAGGGACAGACCGTCTAGAAGAGGAATGTCCAGCATGTGTTAGATTATTTTGTTTACATTGTTTGGTAGGCCCGAGTCAGCCAAAGGTTAGTAGTTAGCTAAACAAAACTATAGTGTTCGAACGAATAGTTCATTTATTACCTAACATGTAAGTTTATGTGATAATTCTTTACAATTTTAACCAGTTTTGGTTGCAGGATTATAATTAGCAAAAGATATGATTTAAAAGGATATTAGCGAAGGGAAACCTGTTCCGCTAAGCCGTATGGTCTCACTTAATATTAAATAACCGAGATGTATAGTTTTCACACCATGCTTTATGTCTGACTCGATATTTATGTTTTCCCCTTCAATCTCTCCGGTGCTCAAAATTGATTTGAGTTGGCTGAGGGTTGAGGTTTACATATTTTTAATAGGTTAGCGAATAAAGCTTCCGGCGACGAGCAGGTGGCTGATGGATAGCTATTTAGGAGTTTCTTTTTTATTTTGTTTGATTCTGTTGTGTTGTATTAGAGATAGTTATGTCTATATAGGACTTTGGTCATCCAGAGGGCATCATCATATGTTGCTCTTGGCGTATTTTGTAATAATTATATTTATCTAAAGCTAGGAAAGAATTGTGGAATTATGTAATTTGAATATAAAATATTGTTTTGAAATAAAATCAGAAAAGTTGTTTTAATCCATGATGATTTCATTTCATATTCATGTGCTTTTAATATTATGGATACCATTAACATTATCATATTTGGTCACCGAAAGTTAATATTATGGATGACTACAACATCTATAGCGCTTAGCTTCGGACTTCCATATAGGGGAAACTTGGTATCAGAGCATAGGTTTATGAAAAACTTTAACTATTTTTTTTTTAAAACATAACCCTAAAGAATTAGGGTAAGATCGGTGTATGAGATAACGCTATAGTAACATACTTGTATTTGCTATATATAAGTATGCGCTATATCTCTATTCTCCTATCTCTCTTATGCTATTCTTCTATATTTAACGAGGCTTGAATACATATATGGAAGCTAGAAGTGGAAGGGTGAATCTTGGAGGAAGCACCACTACAAATGGAAATGCCAGATCGAATACTTGAGGAACCAAGGCCAGGCACAAGCAGGAATGTTGGTGCTGGAGTCTCACAAGTGGATATGAGATTTATGTATTAGTTTTTCATGAATATGATGCAGGCGGGTGTTGCTACTGATATGGCTGAAAGAAATGTTGGTGGAATGAATTAAGAAGCTCCCGTGGTGAATAATTATGCTATCTTGAGCAGAGATTATGTTAGGCTTGGAGGGAAGCCATTTATTGGAACTGAAGATGCTATTGAGGTGGAGAGCTGATTTTTGCATTGTGAGAGGATCTTTATAGAAATGGGGATCAATGATGAGTAGAAGAGGAGGACTGCTTTGAGACAGCTTCAAGGGGTAGAGAGGTTCATGTCTGTGATGGCGCAGTTTGCTTTACTTAAAAAGTTTGCTGAGTTGGAGCAGGGAGAGATGTCTGTGTTGGAATATGTTAGAAGGTTCCAAGAGCTGTCAAGGTATAGGTATGCTACTATGGATATCGTGTTGAAGAGGAATGTGAAGTTCATCATGGGGTTGAAGCCTGAGTTGGCAAGAGCGACATTGCCTCATATTAGGGATCCTTGTGATATTAGAGTGGAGATGGCTTTAAGGAATGAGGAGATGCTTGGTACTTTGGAGAAGAATAAGGCAAATGAGGTATAGGTATGGCAGAGTCAGAAAAGAAAGTTCTTTCATAAGAAGGGTGCTCAGAAAGGTGGAGCAGTAAAGAAGATAAAATCTGAGGTTGCTTACTTCAAGTGCGACAAGAAGGGACATTTTGCTAACGAGTACTAGAAAGGCGAAGGAAGTGATTGGAAAGAATAATATCAGATGCTTTAACTGCGATTAGATTGGTTATTATAAGAATCAATGCAAAGAGTCTACTAAGGATGGAAGGGGCAAAGTATTTGCATTGGAGCCAGCTACATCAGGACCAACAGCGTAAGAGAGAGGGAAGGCAATGTCGGGAGGTACACATCAAATTCATGGTATGTCTATTAGCGTTCTATTTGATATTGGTGAACTGCATTCTTTTATATCTCGTAGTTTGGTAGATAAGCTTAACCTAGAACCCTTATATTTAGTTACTTCCTTAAGGGTTGCAAATCCGATAGGAAGGTATGCGACACTTATGCGACACTTAGGATGAAGTGTGACCACCTAGAGTTTGATTTGTTATGTCATACCTTCGTTTGCAGTTTTCATGTGTTTGACTTTGTTGGGTTTGAAATTATTTTGGGTATGGATTGGTTAAGTAAGTATGATGCTAGGATATTCTGCCATGATACGAAAATATCACTTAGACACCGTGACTGTAGTGATCGGATTGTATATACCGTAGAAAGCCTTAGTTGTGAGGTGAATGTTTTGTCGGGTGTTGTGGATTTGGAAGATGAGTTGAATCACATTTTCGTGGTTAGAGAATTCATGGATGTTTTTAAGCCTGTAGTAGGACTGCCACCGAAACGAGCTATTGAGTATCGAGTAGATTTGGTGCCTGGAGCAGAACCGATGAGTAAATTTCCAAGCAGGATGACACCTACAGAGATGAGAGAGCTAAAGGTGTAGTTGGTGGATGTGGAAAGCAAGAATTTTATTAGACCAAGTAGTTCACCCTGGGGAGCAGCCGCAATGTTTGCTAAGAAGCTAGACAGATCATTGGGGTTATCGATTATCGTAAGTTGAATGAGAAGACGATAAAGGATCGATATCCGTTGCCTAGAATTGACGATTAGTTCGATCATTTGATTGGAGCCAAGGTATTTTCTTAACTAGATTTAGCAATAAGTTTTCATCAGCTTAGGGTAGCAGAAGATAGTATTCCTTTGACGGCATTTAGAACTAGATGCAGATCGACGAATGGTTAGTTATGTCGTCAGGCCTAACTAACGCGCCGACATTCTTTGTGGATTTGGTGAACCGGATTTTTCGAGAGAATTTAGATAGGTTCGTGTTGGTTTTCATAGATGATATTTTGTTATACTATAAAGATGAAAAGGAGCACAAAGTTCATCTTAGAGTGGTGCTTGAGACATTGAGGGAACATTGGCTGAAGGCAAAATTTTCGAACCGTCATTTCTGGAAGAAGGAACGGAAGTTTCTTAATCACATGGTTTCATAGAAGGGTTTGTCTATCGATCCAAATAAGATCGAAGCTGTTAATATTTGAAAGAGACCCGAGACAGTGACTGAGATAAAGAGCTTTCTTGGATTGGCTGGATATTATCGGAGGTATATAAAGGATTTTTCACGGATAGCAGCACCAATGACCGAACTAACATGATAGGATGTGAAGTTTGTTTTGACCGATAAGTGTGAGGAAGCATTCCAGAGCTTGAAATACTTATTGACCCATGCACCTGTGTTAGTTGTTCCGGAAGGAAATTAGGATTTGGTAGTATATACAGACGAATGTGGAACTGGATTAGGAGTTGTGTTAATACAAAGAGGCAAAGTGATTGCCTATGCTTCTCGATGGCTTAGACCGCATGAGGTAAGATATCCAATGCATGATTTGAAATTAGCGGTGATGATATTTGAATTAAAGGTGTGAAGAAATTACCTTTTGGGAGAAACATTTGAGTTTTATATGGATCATAAGTCGTTGATGTATTCGTTCTCTCAGAAGGAGCTGAACATGAGACAACAAAGATGGTTAGAGTTTTTAGCCGCTTTTGATTTTAGAATTGAGTACACACCAGGGAAAGGTAATAAGGTGGTAGATGCATGCACAAAGCATCAGAATGCAGTGTTGACAATGATAGCGGAGTGGAAAGATTTGGAAGCATTGTCGACTTGAAGATTGCAGTGGAGATTTGAAGTTGGGTCTTGTGGAGAATTTGTTATATTGTCATGTTTAAAAGTTCAACCAGTTATGATTGAAAGGATTGCTTCTAAACAGATGGAGGATCTACTATTGGTTAAACGGATCAGGAAGTCAAGGGATGGAATGGAGAGCGATGACTTAAAGGATTTTAGTCTTGAACAGAATGGGTGGTTGAGAAAGAAGGGAAGATGTGTGTTCCAAATGTAGGGAGAACAAGGAAAGAAGTATTGGAGGAATGCTATCGTTTGAAGTTCATTATTCATCCAGACGAAGATGTATCGGGACACGAAGAGAAGTTTCTTTTGGGAAGGTATGAAGAGGGATGTAGACTTATGGGTGAAGCATGTTTGAACTGTCAACAGGTAAAAGCCGAACATCAGAAGCCAAGTCAGTTGCTACAGCCATTAGATGTTCCAGTCTGGAAATGAGATTCTATTTCCATGGATTGTATAGACGGGTTGCCACGATCGAACAAAGGAAATGAAAGTACATGGGTTATAATGGATAGAATGACCAAGAGTAACCACTTCATTCCAGTTAATTCAACCAGGATGTCACCTGTTTTGGCTAAGTTATTCATGAAGAATATAGTTTGACTTCATGGAAATCCCTGTAGTATAGTAAGTGATAGAGATTCCTTATTCACTAATGAGTTCTGGACGAGTCTACAGGATATTTTAGGAATCAAGCTCAAGACGGGTACCGTTTACCATCCGTCAATAGGCAAACAAAAGAGTTAAAAAAAACCTTGAAAGATTTTTTAAGAGCTTGTGTGTTAGATTTTGGAGGATCTTGGGAAGAACATCTACACTTAGTCAAGTTGTAACAACCCTGATATTGGAGATTATTGATGATATTAAATTATAACGATAGTCATAATTTAATATGGTAAAGAGAATGTAATGGAGAATTAAATTTGGTTTTAATTGTTTATTTTAAATAAACAATATGTTTGGAGTTAAATATTGGGTTTAAAATTCATTATTTGGGGTTTTGGTTAATAAAATGGAAAATATTGGAATCTAGGTAAATTTGAGTTAATAAATTTACCAAGTGGTGTAATTTAACATTTAATTGTTTAAATAATCCAAATTGATGGAAATAAAGTTTTAAAAACTTTATTTTGAGGTTTTGGTGTGAAATTAATCATTTATTGTATTTTAGTTAAGTAAATGTGATAATATTGGTAAATATTGCCAATATTATCCTTTTACTGAATATAAAAGAAAAAATATGAAGAAAACATATCTTTTATTAAAATAAAAGATGAAATATTGTTTGAAAATATTATTTTGTTGTTTTAAAAGTGTTAGAATGATTTATTACATTTGATTAAGAGAATAATTTTTGATTAAGTTATACTTTTAAAAATAGTGTTTTTGCACTAAGATTGTGTAAATTGTGAAATATTGGTTAAGGTAGGGTTTTATTGCTAAAAAAATTATTATCTTTTTATAATTAAAATAAATTTTATTTGGTTATAGCAATAATTCATTTCAATATAAGTAGTTGCACATATTTTATTTGACAATTAAATGATGAAATGTGTGTATTTGTGTTAAATAAGAGAAAATGTGAACATAGCTTAATATTTTTCTAATATTTATGCAATTGGGCTTTTTGGGTAAGAAATAGGATCCATAACCATTAACTAGAAGCTTCTGGTTTGAGAAATTAGCTTGTATGTAGTAAATTTTCATATCCTTCTTAGAGCCAAAGAAAGAAAAATTACTGCAAAGAGAAATTCCATGGCTTTCTCAAATTAAAACCAAAATTCCACCCCAAATTGATGCTAATTCAAAGAATAAATAACCAAAACAAGAAAACAGAAAGGTAATCTCTAATCTAATCTATCTTAGAATGTATCTAAACCATAGAATGATTTTCTGTAAATTTGGTTTTGACCAATTGCTTCTTTACACGTACTGTATTTTTCTATTTTCAGATATTTAGGGCTCCAATCTTGTGCTAAGGTTCAATCTTGCTTGCAAATCCTCATTTATTCACCGCAAATCAAAAGTTAAGTGTAAAAGCTTAAAAATGCTAGCCAAAAACAAAGTTTTGTGTTGAATTTTCATATTAATAAGGTTATGTTTCGTCTTTGTTATTTTCTATTTTCTGTCGCCACATTGTTTTGGCCATAACTTTTCCATTTCTGAACCAAATTGCATAATTTTTGATGTTCTGGAAAGCTTAGACAAAAAGCTACAAGTTATATGTTTCGACTTTTTTAAAGATTTGATGTTTGATTGATCAAAATCGTGCTTGTTTGTTGCTGTCCCGAGAGCAAATGACAGCAACAACAATCACAAGTCTGAGAATTTATTTTGGCCATAACTCATTCATTTCTTAACCAAATTGCATAATTTTTGATGTTCTAGAAAGCTTAGACAAAGAGCTACAAATTTCATAGTTTGAGTATTTTAAAATTTTGATGTTTGTTTGATCAAAATCGTGCTTGTTTGTTGCTGTCCCGAGAGCAAATGACAGCAACAACAATTACAAGTCTGAGAAATTATTTTGGCCATAACCCGTTCATTTCTTAACTAAATTTCATAATTTTAGATGTTCTAGAAAAATTAGAAAAAAATATACAAGTTTTATGTTTTGATTTTTTTAAAAATTTGATAATTTCTTGGTCGAAATCGTGCTTGTTTGTTGCTGTCCCGAGAGCAAATCGACAGTAACAACAGTCACAGGCCTGAGTAATGATTTGTTCATAACTCTTTCGTTTCTTAATCAAATTAAATAATTTTGGATGTTCTGGAAAGCTTAGAAATAGAGAAAAAAGTTTCATGTTTTGATTTTTTTTGAAATTTTGATGATTTTCCGGTCGAAATCGTGCTTGTTTGTTGCCGTCCTGAGAGCAAATTGACAGTAACAACAATCATCGACCTTATAATTGTATCAACTCGTTTTTGCTCTCATTCACGTTTGGTTTTGATGTTGTTTTTGAGATATATTGAGAACTATGATGCCTATCAATTGGCTAGCTATATTTGAAGAATTTGAAATTCAAATTTAAATAGAATTTGAATTAATTTTGGGTTAAATTTAAATTGTATTCGTATTGAATTCAAGTTATCAATCTTGAGTTATCTTTCTTGTTTTTCATTGTTTTCGACCACGGTTTTCATTAAACCATTTTGAAGTGTTTTTTTATGAAATGAATGGACATTTAAAATTATTATTATATAGTATTTTCAAATTTGTTTTTCTGGTATAAAGTCTATTTATTTCCTACAATAAAGGAATGCAAATATTGGTTTTAATAATCATTTTCGGAAAAATCATTTTAAATTTCTGTTTTCCTCTAATAAAATTATTTTATAAATAAAAATTACTTATTTTTATTAATTTCGGACGTATGAGGAAGACAATTAAACTTTAAGTAAAGTATATGGTATGGGACATACGGATTTGCTTTATCGCTTAATATCGGACTTATGCGATCGAATCCCTTCCGATGAAATATTAGAGATGATTTAAGATGTTATTAAATTTTTGAGTAGATTATACTGTATGAGAACTCCAATTTAAGCTTATATTCAATGAAGGACCATTTTAAAATGTATTTCTTAATCGCCGATGGAATGAGGTAAACTGAGAGCTAGAAATTCCTATTTGGAATTATGGTTATAAATAACCATCTAGATGTTATTTATACTTACCGATAAGATGAGATAAGCTTCTTTATGATGATTTTACAATGTCGAGATGTATTATGATAGTTTTTACTTGTCGATGAGATGAGACAAGCCACGACGCCACTAGTACTCGTCAATGAGATGAGACAAGTAGGTTATTGTATTTACTCGCCAATGAGATGAGGCTGAGTATATTTTCATGATGTTTATGATGTTTTATTAGTGTGGTACCAACTAACGGCTAGTAAACCGTTAGGTGCGAACATATGGTATAGGAAATACGTTAACACCTATTGGGCTCCTATCCGAGAAGTTGAGACATATTCATGATGTTTACTAGTATTACAGACCACGAGTACACGATTAGAGTCATCACGATGTAGTTGCTACTCCGATCATCATGATGCTATTAACTCGGGTCTTTGTGACTGTGAGTCATTATGATGTTATAGACTATAGTCATTCACGATGTTCACGCTGTTAAGATGTTATTTGACTCCAGTCATCATGATGTTTATGGTACCAAATAGTAGTACTAGTCACGATGTAGCGCGCGTAGCATTGCTTCGGCATGCAATCGAGGATCTGGCCAATCCGGGATTTCTTTAAGTTCTGATGTTTTAGACTTCACCGTCTTCAAATGATTATTACATTGATAGCCAAGTGTTAGATTAGATGTATACATATATGGTGAAATCATTTATGATGTTACTCTTTGATTGAGTTATTTGCATTATGGATCGATTATTTGATGATTTTATAGACAACTTGATGTTAAGATGGAGTTGAGATGTATTTATATATTTATACCGATAAGATGAGGTATAAATGATTATGAAGAATCTTTAATGATAAGTTTTAGTGATGGATTTGAGATGTATCTATATTCATACCGATGAGATGAGGTATGAATAAGTATGATGCTTCTTTTATGATTGGGTTTTATATTTCCTTGAATGATCCTTAGGATGTGCCAATGAGATGAGGCACATCCATATGCGTTTTATTCTATGTATGAAGGATATTTACCTCTGATGTATTATTATATTGACGACCACTTCTAACAAGATAGTTGAATCATTTGAAGTCATTATACATATTCTTTTATAAGCCGATGATATAAGGCGAAAGCGATGTTTATTGAGTCTTATCTTTAAATCTTTGCTCGCCAATGTTCCATTTTCTTAAGTGTCAGTTATGCCACTTAAGTATGACTTTATCATCATTATATCTTCTACTTTACAAGAAGAGATGTTGTCCTTTCTTACGATGTTGAAACCCTGTTAGGGCATGGCATCCTTTAAAAAAAGGATACCATAGTTTCACCTTCTTATCCTTATCGGTTATTCTGTTTAACTGATGATTTTAGCTAGCATGAACCATGTGTTTTCACTCGGGTCAGACCGAGTTGTTTCAGGTATCATCTATTGGGCTTAGCTTGAAGTTGATGTTGGACATTAGCTTATTTATCGCTTGAGTAGTTTATTTCTTCCGTATAATGCAATGTATTTACATTTGATTCGATGTGTATGGTGTGGTCGAGTACCACCTTTATTGTATTCATATTGTATTGTACTAAACATGTATAAGTGTATATGTATATATATGATGTTGATTACTGTTTTGTGATGTGCTTTTCATTTAGTTATTGTATTTTGTTCTAATAGAACTATTAGCCACCTTAGTTTTGGATTAAGCATTTACTGGGTATGTCGATCCAGTTGAGATAGAGAAGAAAAATCATATTGCATT
The DNA here is from genome assembly GCA_030765085.1 of Allium cepa. NCBI lineage: Eukaryota > Viridiplantae > Streptophyta > Magnoliopsida > Asparagales > Amaryllidaceae > Allium > Allium cepa. Next base: position 989,779,842 of record CM060945.1, on the reverse strand, counting down.
TACCAACGTATTCAGTAGATGTTTAAAACAGAATTATACATGGTCGCCCTTAACCATCCCTATTCTCCACTTTAGTAGATGAAATTACTCATTAATTTTTTACTAAGATGGGTCTCGGGGTAGGGCGTTACAGCTTGGTATCAGAGCTGTGGTCAGAACAAAGTAGAATAAACATAGAACAGTACATATATCACGATACGTCGAAGTATAATATGAGTGAATCATTGTCCTTTATTCGAGCTTGTTTTCGAATCGTGCTTTGATTCTTTTTCGAGTTTTGGGATTTATTGAGATGGAATATGCTTAGGAATATAAATTGTATTCCGTGGTATTCCATAATTGAGTTTGATGTTATCTTATCTTATGAATAATCTTACTTGGGATTATTCTAGTTTTAATTTTTTCGATGCGAGTGAGTTGGTATCAATGAAGCTTATTGATTCCTTTGAGTATTCTTATTGTGTTCCTTTGAGAGTCGTGGATCGTATTGAGGGGATCCATAATGACTGGCTTTTATCGTGAGCATTTTGAGATTTTTATTTGATGTTGGTTTTATGAGTATTTGTTTGTTACTCACAATCTTAAGATGCATTAGATTTGAGATGGATTGACTTATTTGATGTTAAGTCTGATCCTTTTGTTATTTTAGGATCCTATATTTATTTAGGCATCCTAACTTGATTGGTTTATTATTTCTATCACTTTGGAATGTTAGTGAAGATTCCAAAGTTTTTGTATTCGCTCTTGAGTATCGAGATGTTGATGATATATCTCGAATTCCAGTCAAGGTGACTTTGTGAGTCCATTTGGATTTGATATCCAATCAGGCAATCGAGTGTTGAGGTAACCTTATTCCTGACACTTAGCTCTTCGGTTACCCTTCCACGAGGATATCCACTAAGGAATGAGGCGAGTTTCAAGATTGTTCGAGTTTGGTTGAGTTTAACATTCAGCTTTGTTTGAGTGTTCTTTTCAAATACTTAATTAATTTTATCCTTTGTAGCATTACTCTGATTGAAGTAGTGATTCGTGGATTGTGTGCTTCTTCTCCTTCGAGAAGAATATCTTGCTTATCTTGTATTTTGATGATTTTTTGGAGTGGCTCGTGACATTGTAAGATTGACGAACACTCTATCTCCTCTTGATGATTTTGAGAATCGAGTATTCTGGGAATATCTCGATGCATTCTCTTAATGCTCTTTGTTTGAGTTTTAAAGCTATATAAATATGAGTTTAAAAAAGAAATTTGAGCTTTGAGATATTTAAAAAAAATTCAAAGAATATTTTGAGAATATATTTACATGAGTAGTATTTTTTTATAGATAAAATTTGAGAGCGTTGGGTTGTCCATCAAGTAGTTAAGAGTTCTAGTCGATATGCCTGATCAACGTTATCGATAGAATGCTCCTAAATGCTATGATGACGCAATCAGACACGATGGTTTGTGTTTTAAAAATTGAGATTTTGGAAATAATATTTTAGATTAAATGTTAAATTTATCTTTGAATGGTAATTGCAGCCATTGATTTTAGAGACGAGTGATAGAGTGGCGAGGCAATTTTGATCGTTTGGCCAACTCCGCAGGCAACATATATATTTATTTATTAGAGACTCAATGGCAAGGCAATGCCATTTATTTATGTTTAAATTATAAATATGAGAATATAAATGAGATTATTTTTGAGTTGTGCTTTATTGGAAGTATATTTTGAAATTTTAGAATCTATGTTATTTACATTGGATGTTTTAAGAGAAGAGTTTTAAGAGAATTTGAAGATTGTGTTTAAACTATTTAAGTGGTTTAATAAAAAGAGTAAAGAGAATTTAAACCCTTAATTTATTTTGAGGAATATTATTATGGAGTTACAAATTTTCTTTGGAAATTAATTTTGAAGTAAGAGAAGAAATTTGGACTTTTATTTGAGTTTTAAATTACTTACTAAGTCATTTAGCAAAGAGAATGTGAATGGTTTGGGTTTTGAGGAATATGTGAATGGACCATTGGATTTACCAGAGGAGTTTTTCCTTATTTCTTTTTACCATTCTATGCTGAGAGTATGAATGGTTTGGGTTTTGAGCTTGTCTATCACCTTTGTTTATTGAATTTTTATGTTGTTTACAACTCTTTTTCTAGAAAATTGCAGGGACGCAATTTTGGTAGAGGCGGAGTCTATAACAACCCTGGTATTGGAGATTACTGATGATATTAAATTATAACGATAGTTATAATTTAATATGGTTAAGAGAATGCAATGGAGAAATAAATTTGGTTTAAATTTTTTATTTTAAATGAACAATATATTTGGAGTTAAATATTGAGTTTAAAATTCATTGTTTGGGGTTCGATTAATAAAATGGAAAATATTGGAATCTAGGTAAATTTGAGTTAATAAATTTACCAAGTGATGCAATTCAATATTTAATTGTTGAAATAATCCAAATTGATGGAAATAAAGTTTTAAAAACTTTATTTTGAGGTTTTGGAGTGAAATCAATCATTTATTGTATTTTAGTTAAGTTAATGTGATAAATTTGGTAAATATTGCTAATATTATCCTTTTATTGAATATAAAAGGAAAAATATGAAGAAAACTTGTCTTTTATTAAAATAAAAGATGAAATATTGTGTGAAAAATATTATTTTGTTGTTTTAAAAGTGTTAGAATGATTTATTACATTTGATTAAGAGAATAATTTTTAATCAAGTTTACTTTAAAAATAGTGTTTTTACACTAAGATTGTGTAAATTGTGAAATATTGTGTAAGATGAGGTTTTATTGTTAAAAAAATTACTACCTTTTTATAATTAAAATAAATTTTATTTGGTTATAGTAATAATTTATTTCAATATAAGTAGTTGCATACATTTTATTTGACAATTAAATGATGAAATGTGTATATATTGTGTTAAATAAGAGAAAATGTGAACATAGCTTAATATTTTTCTAAGTATTTATGCAATTGGGCTTTTTGGGTAAGAAATAGGATCCATAACCATTAACTAGAAGCTTCTGGTTTGAGAAAATTAGCCTGTACGTAGTAAATTTTCATCTCCTTCTCAGAAACAAAGAAAGAAAACTTACTGTAAAGAGAAATTCCATGGCTTTCTCAAATTAAAACCAAATTTCCACCCAAAATTGCTGCTAATTCAAAGAATAAATCACCAAAACAAGAAAAGAGAAAGGTAATCTTCAATCTAATCTATCTTAGAATCTATCTAAACCATTGAATGGTTTTCTGTAAATTTTGTTTGATCAATTGCTTCTTTGCATGTACTGTATTTTCTATTTTCAGATGTTTAGGGCTTCAATCTTGTGCTAATGGTTCAATCTTGCTTGCAAGTCCTCACTTATTCACTGCAAAATAAAAGGTAAGTGTAAAAGCTTACAAATGCTAGCCAAAAACATAGTTTTGTGTTGAATTTTCGTATTAATAAGGTTATGTTTCATCTTTGTTATTTTATGTTTTCTGACGCCACATTGTTTTGGCCATAAATATTGCACTTCTTAACCAAATTGCATAATTTTTGATGTTCTGAGAAGCTTAAACAAAGTGCTACAAGTTTTATGTTTTGAGTTTTTTAAAATTTTGATGTTTAATTGATGAAAATTGTGCTTGTTTGTTGCTGTCCCGAGAGCAAATGACAACAACAACAATTACAAGTCTGAGAATTTATTTTGGGCGTAACTCATTCATTTCTTAACCAAGTTGTATAATTTCAGATGTTCTGGAAAGCTTAGACCACAAATTTCATGTCTTGAGTTTTTCAAGATTTTGATGTTTGTTTGATCAAAATCGTGCTTGTTTGTTTCTGTCTCGAGAGCAAATGATAGCAACAACAATTACAAGTCTGAGAAATTATTTTGGCCATAACTCATTCATTTATTAACCAAATTTCATAATTTAGGATGTTCTGAAAAGCTTGGACAAAAATATACAATTTTCATGTTTTGAGTTTTGTAAAATTTTGATAATTTCTTAGCCAAAATCGTGCTTCTTTGTTGCTGTCCTGCGAGGAAATCGACAGCAACAATAATCACAGGCCCGAGTAATGTTTTGTTCATAAATCTTTCATTTCTTAATCAAATTTAATAATTTTGAATGTTCTGGAAAGCTTAGAAATAGAGAAACAAGTTTCTTGTTTTGTGTTTTCTAAAATTTTGAAGATATCTTGGTCAAAATCGTGCTTGTTCTTTGCTGTCCCGAGAGCAAATCGACAGTAACTACAATCATCAACCTTATAATTGTATCAACTCGTTTTTGCTCTCATTCTTGTTCGGTTTTGATGTTGATTTTGAGTATGTTGAGAGCTATGATGCCTATCAATAGGCTAGTTATATTTGGAGAATTTGAAATCCAAATTTAATAGAATTTGAATTAATTTTGGGTTAAATTTGAATTGTATTCGTATTGAATTCAAGTTATCAGTCTTGAGTTATCTTTCTTGTTTTTGATTGTTTTCGAGCACGATTTTCAATAAACCATTTTGAAGTGTTTTTTCTGAAATGAATGGACATTTCAAATTATTATTATATAGTATTTTCAAATTTATTTTTCTGATATTAAATCTATTTATTTCCTATAATAAAGGAATTTCAAATACCGGTTTTAATTATCATTTTCGGAAAATCGTTTTAAATTCCTGTTTTCCTCTAATAAAATTATTTTATAAATAAAATTACTTATTTTTATGAATTTTGGATGTATGCGAAAGACAATTAAACATTAAAGTAAAATATATGGTACGTGACACATGGATTTGCTTTATCGCTTGATATCGAGCTTGTACGATCGAATCCCTTTCGATGAACTATTTAAGACGATTTAAGATGTTATTAAATTTTTGAGTAGATTATACGGTCTGAGAACTCCAATTTAAGGTTATATTCGATGAAGGACCATTTTAAGATGTATTTCTTAATCGTCGATAGAATGAGGCAAATTGAGAGCTAGAAATTCCTATTTGGAATTATGTTTATAAATAACCATCTAGATGTTATTTTTACTTACCGAAAAGACGAGGTAAGCTTCTTTATGTTGATTTTACAATGTTGAGATGTATTATGTTAGTTTTTATTTGTCAATGAGATGAGATAAGTCACGATGCCACTAGTACTCGTCAATGGGATGAGACAAGTAGGGTATTGTATTTACTCGCCAATGAGATAAGGCTGAGTATATTTTTATGATGTTTATGATGTTTTACTAGTGTAGTACCAACTAACGGCTAGTAATCCGTTAGGTGCGAACGTATGGTATGAGACATACGTTAACATCTTTTGGGCTCCTATCTAAGAAGTTGAGTCACATTCACGATGTTTACTAGTACTACAGACCTCGAGTACTCGATTGGAGTCATCACGATGTAGTTGCTACTCCGATCATCACGATGTTATTAACTCGGGTCTTTGTGACTGGGAGTCATTATGATGTTATAGACTATAGTCATTCATGATGTTCACGCTGTTAAGATGTTATTTGACTTCAGTCATCACGATGTTTATGGTACCAAATAGTAGTACTAGTCACGATGTAGCATGCGTAGCATTGCTTCGGCATGCAATCGAGGATCTGGCCAATCCGGGATTTCTTTGAGTTCTGATGTCTTAGACTTCACCGTCTTTAAATGATTATTACATTGATAGCCTAGTGCTAAATTAGATGTATACATATATGGTGAAATCATTTATGATGTTACTCTTTGATTGAGTTATTTGCATTATGGATCGATAATTTGATGATTTTATAGATAACTTGATGTTAAGATGGAGTTGAGATGTATTTATATATTTATACCGATGAGATGAGGTATAAATGATTATGAAGAATCCTTAATGATGAGTTTTAGTAATGGATTTGAGATGTATCGATATACATACCGATGAGATGAGGTATGAATAAATATGTTGCTTCTTTTATGATTGCGTTTTATATTTTCTTTAATGATCCTTAGGATGTGCCAATGAGATTAGGCACATCCATATGCATCTTATTCTATGTATGAAGGATATATACCTCTGATGTATTGTTATATTGACGACCACTGCTAAGAAGATAGTTGAATCGTTTGAAGTCATTATCCATATTCTTTTATAAGCCGATGATATGAGGCGAAAGCGAAGTTTATTGAGTCTTATCTTTAAATCTTTGCTCGCCAATGTTCCATTTGCTTAAGTGTCAGTTATGCCACTTAAGTATGGCTTTATCATCATTATCTCTTCTATGTGCCAAGAAGAGATGTTGTCCTTTCTTATGATGTTGAAAGCCTGTTAGGGCATGGCATCCTTTAAAAAACGGATACCATAGCTTTCACCTACTTATCCTTATCGATTGTTCTGTTTAACTGATGATTTTAGCTAGCATGACCCGTGTGTTTTCACTCGGGTCAGACCGAGTCGTTTCAGGTATCGTCTATTGGGCTTAGCTTGAAGTTGATGTTGGACATTAGCTTATCTATCGCTTGAGTAGTTTATATCTTCCGCATACTCTGATGTATTTGCATTTGATTCGATGTATATGGTGTGGTCGAGTACCACCTTTATTATATTCATATGTATTGTACTAAACATGTATCAATGTATAAGTATATATGATGTTGATTACTGTTCTGTGACGTGCTTTTCAATTAGTTATTGTATTTTGTTCTGATAGATCTGTTAGCCACCTTAGTTTTGGATTAAGCATTTATTGGGTATGTCGATCCAGTTGAGATAGAAAAGAAAAAGCATATTGCATTTATCGGCGTATTAAGTAGATGTTTAAAACAAAATTATAGATTGTCACCCTTAACCAGCCCTATTCTCCACTTTAGTAGATGGAATTACTCATTAATTCTCTTTACTAAGATGGGTCTTGGGGTGGGACGTTACACGAGTTTTCTCATAACAATAGTTACCAAACTAGTATAAGGATAGCACTGTTTGAAGCTTTGTGTGGAAAGCCATAAAAATCACTAGTTTGTTAGTTAGAGACTGGGATAGGTTGGTTATTGGTCCAAATTTAGTTAGAGAAGCTGCAGAAAAGATTGAGTTAATCGGGCTAGGATGAAGGAAGCTTAGTCTTGGTATAAAAGTTATGCAGACAGAAGATGGAAAGACATAAAGTTCTCTGTTGGAGATTATGTTAGTATTAAGTATCACTAATGAAGGGTGTGATTCGATTTGGGAAATTAGGGAAGTTGACACCGAGATTCGTAGGACCATTTCCAATCATAGAGAGGATCGGGAAACTCACATATAGAGCAGAGATACAAAACAGTTTGGTAGAAGTCCATGATGTTTTTCATGTTTCTCGTCTAAGGAAGTGTGTTAGAGATCCAGGGTCTACTGTAACACCGACTGTGTTAGATGATTTAGTAGTAGAACCAGACTTGACTATAGTTAAAAATCCAATTCGGATAGTTGCGAGAGATAAGAAGAGGTTAAAGAACAAGATAGTCAGATTAGTAAAGGTCCAGTGGAGCGAAGGTGAGAGAGACTATACTCGGGAGGCCGAGAGCAGGATTAGAGATGCTTATCCTGATTTGTTTGATGGTATGTTTTACCATTATGTTTCATTCGCGGTGTACATTATCGTAACTCCGAGGACAAAATTCTTTAAGGAGGGGAGATTGTAACACCCCATATCTTTAGCAACATTATTTAGGTATTTAATTAACAAAATTAAATAAAGTAATTTAATGTGCCGATTAGGGGATTGAGATTTGTGATTAATAGGGGTAGCCATGCCATGTTAATGAATAAACTAAAATAAGCTAACATGATAAGGTAATAGGTAAGTGGAAAGTTAGAATAAGAATATTCTTATACCCTAAATCCTTAGGAATTCATTCATACATTCATTTGCAATACCAAATTAAAGTGGAGGCTGACAAACATTAGCAAGGCTAAGAGAAAGATAAAAAAGGAAAGCCAAGGAAGAAGATCAATCAAATCAAAGCTATTCAAATCTCGAACTCCAAAATCTCAAAGCTAAGGTAAACAATGACTACATCTCATTTTTCTAATTATTTTCAGTTTTAAAATGAATTCGAAGTATTTTACATGATTATGCCATGCCTTTGAATTATTAAATGTTTATATATGCTTGTTGATGAGTTATGCTTATTCATACAGATTTTATGATATGTTTTAATGTGAACATCCTATTTAGTGACATCCAAATGACTTTCGATTTTAGATTTCAATAAGAATTGATATTTTAGAGATGGGTCTTAATTTTCATAATTTTCTGAATTAATGTGGATTTAAAATTAATTTTCTAGTAAGGAAAATGATTATTAGGGTTTAAAATAATTTACGGTTATATTATTTATGTTTAGGGTTTGAAATTAATATATATTAGAAAACAAATCAAAAATGATTTTATGGAATTTTTGTAGAATTTTCTTAAGTGTTTTAATAAATATGTAAAATTATTTAAGTTATGAAACTTAAATGTTTTATATATTTATAAAAGGAGATGGGGTATTTTATAAATAAATTAAATTTTTTATTTCTGAAATATTGGCAGCACTTTTAGATAAGAAAATTTACAACCAATAATATTTTGTCAAACAAGGCATATTAGTTGGGAAGTAATATATTTAAAGTAAAAATTAGTTTTTACATGATTTTGTCATGTTTGGCCAATTCGGCACCAGGGGTTTCGACTTAGTAGCTCCGCCATCATCACTATCGAAACTAATGAGCATGGCATCAAAGACTTGGTGCATAACGAATTGGATTTAGGCTGAAGGTACCGGGTCGAAGCTATGGTTTTCGATGGGTTTGAAGCATGTCTTTGCTTTTAAATGTAAACATGCCTGCTTTGCTTTCGAAGGAAGTGATTTTGACTTGGTTGCCTTTCGGTTGAGTCAAATGTTTTAAAGGAATGGTTTTGAATGGGTAGCACCTTTTATTTCAAGTAAATGCTTTCAAATAGGGTCGAAAACCCTAGCCGCCGCTTTTCTACCTTTCGAAGTCAAAGGTCTCGAAAGGTTTGCTTTGTTCTAAAATTGGCTGCTTCTCCAATGTTTTCAGAAGGTTGGTTTTGACACCATCACTTCTTTACTTAGGAGCCGCTTTCGAAAGAGTGCTTTCAACTTAAATTTTTTATGACCCTTTTTCTCTGTTGAAGGTAGAACCCAAATGGTTTCGAAAGAGATGATTCTAATGGTTTCAAAAGGTGTTTCCATATGTTATAAATTGAACCCAAAAGCTTTAAGGTTTTATGTTTTAATAGTTTCGAAGGGGTAGTTCCCCAAAGGTTTTGAAAGGTTTTAAAGGAAAGGTTTTCCAATGTTTTCGAAAGGCGATGTTAAGTGTTTTAAAGATAAGGTGTCTTAGATTTTAAGGCTTTCAAAGGAATGGTTTTCTATAGTTTCGAAAGGTTTATATGAATGGTTTTGAAAGGAATGTTTCGGCCTTTTGGCCTAGGTTATAAAGAAGGGTTTTACTTGGTTTCGAAAGGGTTATTTTCAATGTGTTAGGAAATCAAATCTACGGTTTCGATGACAACAACTATAAAATGGAAATCGAATATGCATATATATTTCTATTTACAGGTAATTGCTAAAGTAACATCACTAGAGAGACAAGAACAAGGCTCAAAGAACGTTAGAAGTGACTACAAGTCTATAGGATTAATAGAGCAATGACATAGAAGCGCAAAAACAATATGCACAGGGATCAGATATTTTGGTGCAATAGCCATATGTCTGAAGAAATCCTCTGGATTATTAACCAGACAGGATCATATGTCTGGTTAATGTACTCAGACGTCTGAAAGGCTACAGTATACAAAAAATATATAGACGTCTGAAACATGTACCAGTCGTCTGGTACCGAACTCAAATTTTGAAACTCAAATAACAACTGCCGCACTTGAAAAGACATCATTGCTTCTCTTCGCTGCAACTCTTCATCACCATCAGAAGCGACCATAAAACACTTGTTAATGGATGCAATTACTCAAGGAATCTCTCTACCACTATAAATAACATCAAGAATCAAAGAGAAGAACTCACCTTACTTACTTACACTCTTTACTCTTATACTCTGATATATTCTCGATCTTTAGCAATCATATACTTGTATTTCACTCTTCCATATATTCAAGAACTCCTTAATCAATATTCCCTATATATATATATATATATATATATATAGGAAGCATTTGTACTTAATTGTCAATATCCGTGTTATAGAACACATACTTGACAAGAACAAGCTATTGTAACCAAGCCTATTCCTCCGGGCGAAGTAAGGGTGTTTGATAGTCGAATTCCGAAGGGGAGCTTCGGGACTGGATGTAGGATGGGAGGTCCGAACCAATATAAAATCCTGGCGTGCTTAGTCAATATCTTACTAGATTAATTTTATATTAGTTACATCATATGGTTAGTTACATATACTTGCATATAAACTACACGATCCATCATATAGACTTTCAATTGGTATCAGAGCAAGGTTTGATCAAAGTACAGTAACACGTTTTTGAATCATTTTAATATGGCAAGTATTTTTCAAGAAGGACAATCTACAACACGACCCCCAATTTTAATGGCTCTAACTATGCATATTGGTCAACACATTCGAGAATTTTTATGGAAGCTAATGGTCTAGAAATTTGGTCAGCCACTCAAGATAAATGTGAAGCACCCACTACTGCTATGAACACATGGACCGATGCACAAAAAACAGCAGCTTCTAATAATGCCAAAGCTATGAATGTTTTATTTTGCTCACTAGATAAAAATTAATTCTCACGTGTAATGCTATGTAAAACTACATTTGATATTTGGCATAATTTACAAGTCACACAGGAAGGCACAAACAAAGTTAAACAAACCAAGATTTCAATTTTACAAAATCAATTTTCATCATTCAAAATGAAACAAAATGAATCTATAGTAGATATGTACTTTAGATTTCAAACCATTCAACATGATTTAATGGCACTTGGAGTCAAATTCATAAATTTTGATTTAATGTCTAGAATACTCAATTCCTTAACTCCAGAGTGGGAAAGAAAAGTGTTAGCTATCGAAGAAGCTAATGATCTCTCAGCACTGTTAGTTGAAGAATTGATAGGAAATTTAATGTCTTATGAAGCTAATTTACAAGCACGAAAAGAACTAAATTCGAAAAAAAGAACATAGCATTCCCAGCAACAAACAAAGACTCCGACTTAGACGAAGAAGAAATTGTATTTATTGCCAAAAATTCCAACAAATTCAAAAAGTTTAGGAATATGACTAAATTTCAGAAAGGAGGAAAATCAAGCTCAACAAATCAAACATCAATCAAATGCTATGAACGTGTTCAATTTGGACATATGAAGAAAGACTGCCCCAAGCTCGATAATGATAAAAAGAAGAACAAATTTGAAAAGATCAAAAAGAAGAAGGCTTTCAAAGTAACATGGGATGACTCGGATTCTTCATCATCTGAAAGTGATAGCGATAGCGGCGAAGAACAAGCTACTATGTGTTTTATGGCACAAACTGATGAGGTATGTCTCGAACTTAGCTATGCGAATTATTAGAACTTAGCATGGAATTAGATGACAAATTTAGACAAATTGAAAAATTGAACAAAGAACATATAGCCAAAATAAATAAACTAGAACTTGAAGTAGGAATGTTAAAAGATGAAAAAATTATCTGAGAAAAAGAATTAGAATTATCTCAAGAAAAAATTAAATATAATTGGGTAGAAAGTGAGGCTATTGCTATTGATTTTGATAAAACTAAAATAATAAAGGATAATTTATTAAAAGAAAATGTCAACATGAAGAGCAGTATCGAAATATTGAAAACTGAAAATTTAGAATTAAAAAAAAAATTAGATAAAATTACAAATAATGTTTCAAAATTTAATAAAGGAAAACAAGATTTGGAAAATCTTATCAAAACCTCCAAACCATCAGGAAATAGAAATGGAATAGGATTTAAAAATACTCCTAAACCAAAGGGAAATGATGTTAAGAATTATAGTTATAAAAAGACTAAAAGTTTACCTAAGTCTAATATGAATACCAAAAATATGAAAATTTGGATTCCTAAGATAAATAATAATTTGATTAGACAAAAACAAATTAATAATTTCTTAGAGAATGTCGTCTATAATAAAAATTATATTTATAAAGGTACCAAACCATCTTGGGTATAGCTACCTTCTTCTAACATCTAGGACCCTAACAAAGTATATGGGTACCAATTAAAACATATTTTATTTTGCAGGTAACCAAAATAAAAAATAAGGAGAAATGGATACTAGATAGCGGATGCTCCAAGCATATGACCGGAAATTCAAAAATGTTACCAAATATAACATACATCGATGGTGGAACGGTAACATTTGGAGATAATTCAAAAGGATATGTCATGGGCATTGGAGAAGTCATCAACTGGTATTTCTAAATCTCCTATTATTGCAAATGTTTTATTAGTAGAAAATCTAAAACACAACCTACTAAGTATTAGTCAATTATGCGATAAAGGTTTTCAAATCAATTTCGAAAAAGATAGGTGTAATATTTTCGATAGTAACAAACAACTTATAGTTGAAGGTTTTAGAAGCAAAAATATTTATGTTCTAAACTTGAATATAAATAAAAATTCAAATTTATGTTTAACCTCCAAACATGATGACCATGGCTATGGCATAAACGATTTTTTCATATCAATTTTAAATATATTAATAAATTAGCAAAATATGAGCTAGTTAGAGGTTTACCCAAAATAAATTACAAAGTAAAACATTTATGTGATGATTTTCAAATTGGAAAACTGAAGAAAAATTCTTTTAAATCTAAAAATAATATTTCTACTGAACAACCATTAGAATTATTGCATTTAGATTTATTTGGTCCAACGCAAATATGATCTGTGAATCACAACAAATATGTTTTCATAATAGTTGATGATTTTTGAAGATATACATAGAATTTGTTTTAAAAATATAAAAGTGATATTTTTGGTATGTTTAAAATATTTGCGAAAAGAATTAAAACACAAATGGACTTGAATATTAAAAATATTCGAAGTGATCACGGTGGAGAATTCGAAAATGATCCTTTTATTAATTTTTACAATAAGAAAGGAATAAGTCATAATTTTTTCCTCGCACATCTCAACAGAATTTTGTAGTAGAAAGAAAAAATCGTACGTTACAAGAATGTGCACGAACAATATTGAATAGTAGTGGTCTACCGAAACACTTTTGGGCTGAAGCTATTGCCACAGCTTGTTATGTGTTGAATCAAGTAACCATACGTCCTATGACTAAACAAACTTGTTTTGAAATGGTTTTTGGAAGAAAACCCAAAGTATCATACTTTAAAATTTTCGGATCAAAATGTTTTATTTTAAATGCAAAAGATAATTTAGGAAAATTCGACCCGAAGGCCGATGAAGGAAACTTTGTTGGATATTCGGATCGAAGCAAAGCATATAGAATTTCTTAATAAACGTAATAATACTATTGAAGAAAGTTTACATGTTTCATTCAACGAAAAATTTATTAATCATCATACTAATGATGAAGAAGAAATAATTCCAAAAACAAATACAACAAACTCAATTAACAATGTGCAAAATAATACTCTGATATCATCCCATAGAATTCTTAAGGATCATCCAAAAGATAATATCATTGGAGATCTAAATTCTAGAGTGACTAGAAATCAACTTAATCAAATAAGCCATATAGCATTTGTGTCAAATTGTGAACCAAAAAATTATAAAGAAGCTTCAAATGATAATTTTTGGATAATAGCTATGCAAGAAGAATTAAATCAATTTGATCGTAATAATGTTTGAAATTAGTACCAAGACTTGAAGATCAATCGGTTATAGGAACAAAATGGGTATTTAAAAACAAAGCAGATGAAAACGGAAATATTGTTAGAAATAAAGCACGTTTAGTTGCTCAAGGCTATAATCAAGAAGAAGGTATCGACTACGATGAAACCATTTCTCTAGTAGCAAGATTGGAGGCCATTCGTACATTACTTGCCTTTGCAACTCATCATAATTTTAAACTATTTCAAATGGATGTCAAAAGTGCTTTTTAAATGGTTTTATTAAAGAAAATGTATATTTAGAACAACCCCCATTATTTGTTCACGAAAAACATCCGATCGTGTTATTAAGTTACGTAAAGCATTATATGGATTAAAACAAGCCCCTCATGCATGGTATGAATGTCTTAAAAATCACTTAATTACGTGTGGTTTTCAAATCGGCAAAATCGATACAACTTTATTTATTAAACGAGAAAATAACGATATTTTAGCATTACAAATTTACATTGACGATATTATATTTGGTTCAACCAACGAAAATCTATGTGATCAGTTTTCAAATATTATGAAAAATGAATTTGAAATGTCACATATGGGAGAATTAAATTTCTTCTTATATTTACAAATAAAACAACTTGAAAATGGTATATTTATTCATCAAGAAAAATATTGTAACGATCTATTACGTCGTTTTGAAATGGATAAAACTTCGAGCAAACCAACACCAATGAGTACTACTGTTCACATAGAAAAGGATGACAACGGAAAAGATTTTGATGAAAAATTATATCGTAGCATGATTGGTTCTTTACTCTATTTGACGGCTAGTCGACCTGATATTATGATGAGTGTATATCTTTGTGCTCGATTTCAAGCAAAACCAAAAGAATCTAAGCTAAGAGCTGTTAAACGTATTTTACGGTATCTATCTAGTACTAGAGATTATGGTTTGTTTTACCCTAAAGGATCATCGTTTGAACTAGTTTCATATAGCTATGCGCATTTCAGTGGATGTAGAACAGATCGTAAGAGTACTAGTGGAACATGTCATTTTATCAGACAATCAGTAGTTTCATGGTTTAGCAAAAAGCAAAATTGTGTTTCTTTATCTACTTGCGAAGCCGAATACATCTCAGCGGCTCTAGCATGTGCACAAGTAATATACATGCAACAAACACTTACAGATTTTGGTAAAATTATCGATAAATCTCCAATATATTATGATAACACGAGTGCAATAAATTTATCAAAAATCCTCAATCACTCGTGAACTAAGCATATAGATATACGACATCATTTTTTACGAGACAATGTTGAAAAAGGAACTAATTCATTAGAATACGTAAATACCAAAAATCAAATAGCAGACATGTTTACAAAACCACTAAATGAACAAACTTTTATTAAACTCCGACGTGATTTAGGGATTTGTTCTCTTCATGATCTGCTCACTTTATAATCACTCCTTCATTTAGGCTATGATTAGCCATTATTTTTTGTATCCACAAATTTTAATTAATAAATTCTACACCTTTGGTTTTTTAGTTAGTCAATTTTTTACAAATTTTCTATAAATAATTTTTAAACTTATATATAAACAGTTATACAACAATATATGTATATATATACACACACAATTCATATTTTTTTTCAAGAAACAAATATAGTCATGTCTTCTAAAAGTTCTTATATATCATTCTCGATGCCTACAATGGATAGCTCGGCCGATACACCACAACGGCTTCCTACACCCACACCAAATCAGAAACCGATGTATAGGTGGTCCTCATATCACATGGGATTCACTCTCGATAGCAAGAAGACCAAACAATTTTTATTTGTTTCTCCTAACACAAAGGAGAAAATTGATGAAATTCATCACTATCAAAAACAAAAAATAGGTCTACAATGAGAAGTATATTTTGAACAAAAAGTTACAACACGTCGGCTAAGCTTTTTGGAGCAAGCAGCGATGAAGTTTTGTACGTCACGGAAGAAAGATGTACATGAACCACTTCCAAAACCTTGCAGTTCCTTGGATCCCTCTTCCTCATATCGTACCCCTTCGGACCCTTCACCAAGACGATTCTCTAGCTCCCTGAGAACCCACGAGCATGGAAATATATGGTCTCCACTTAAACAATGGAGGGATAACAAGTCAGAAGATCTTAAAACTCCACCGCCATCTAAAGAGATTATATTGTTATTGTATGTTTATTTGTTATTTTGTTTCACACAAATAATACTGCATTTCATTTTAAAAAAATCGGGAAATAAGTAAAATAATTAAATTTCAGGCTATTTTTAGACAAATTACCTATTTCAGACGTCTAGATATGGACCTCAGACATCTGACACTTTGATATACCTCGATTTTTTTAGCACTGTACATATGTTAGACCTCTGTTATACCCCTCAGACGTTTGAAAATTTGCTCTGCCTCCCAGAAATTGAAATCAGACTATTTCAGACGTTTGAACTTCGATCCAGACGTCTGAGTTATGTCTCTGCCACCAAGTTTTAATAAAAACTTGACCAATTTCAGACGTCTGATATTTTACCCAGACGTTTGAAAAAACTCTCTGACTATCAATTTTTTAAAATTCGATCAAACCAGATGTCTAGAAGATAAACCAGACGCCTTAAGTTATCTACTGTATTCAAATTAGGGCAAACCAAACGTCGAATTTCGCTTCCAGACGTCTGAAATTCAATCGACACTTTAAAATCATCCAAATAATGTCATTTTTTTAACCTTCATTTCTATTTTCAACTACAAATTATTTGCAGGCGATTTTTCCTGTTGACTCTAAAAAAAATCATTTTATCTTACACTCGTTCGATCAAGATGCCTCCTAGAACTAAAAATCCTAAAATATCCAAATGAAAATAAGACTAACCAACATCATCCTCAAATCCTCAAGTATGCTCGGATGATCAAATCGAAAGATGGATGAATAGAGTACCACACTCAAACAAGAGATATGAGGATATACAAAAGAAAAAGCTTCACACGGGTCCATTTTATAACCTACTTAAATTTCCAACGTATGATTTGGATGAAATGTGTGAGAATGCTGGACTAGAGACGTTGATATCGTTCACCCCCAACGACATCCAAATCGATCAATTGGCAATATTTCTCTTTTATGCACATTTGGATAGCACTTCAGTATGAAACACTGAAGATGAAGATAATTGGCTTTGGCCTAGCGTGTATGGCAACACGATTAGACTCACTCCTGGCATAATAGGTAGAACTCTAGGATGTTCTGACACAGGCGAAGATTTATACAATATTCCCGATATGCGCTTCAAAACAAGGAATAATATAACACATCCAATTTGGAAGGGTGAAATGCCAAAATTTGCCTCTAAATATCTACGTACAAAAGCACAACTTCTTACTCGAATGATAATCAATACCATCATTCCATGAATGGGAAGTCATGACCAAATAGCCGAGTTAGAGCACAATGCCTTGTATGGTCTATTTAGCAGAACAAGGGTGAATTGGGCCAAATTTATCTTTGACGAGCTCAAACATTTTTAGAATCGATCACGGCCATTAATTATCTACCCCACATACATCGTGCGACTTTTACGAGCACACAAAATCCTATCCTACCTATCAACTTTTGAATAAATCTCTCCAAAATATGCTTCCACCAAGTTTTTTCACTAATGCACTTACCGGAGATTCCCCCAAAATTTATGTCTTTTGAAGATTAGACGCACAATCGTCAAACCAGACAAGTTGAGCCTCCACCTCAACCATAAATTGAACCATCACAAGAGGAGGAACAACATCATGAGACAACTCCTCCTCCTCCTGCATCACTTGACTATCCAAGCCAGGATGAGATTGTGGAGACTCGAACAGAAACAAATCCAAATGAAAGCATTCAAGATCTCACCCTCAAAAATCAACATATATTGTCTCAAAACCAAAGAGTTTTAGCTAAGAAAATTGATAGCTTTGAATCTTCTTTTGCCACACGCCTAGCAACAGTTGAAGAATCACTTTCAACTATCCTATCGGTTCTCAAAGAAGTACTTCAACGGGTTCGCGGTTCGACACCTCCTTCTGAAGATTGGACAACCCCAGTACTTTCTCCTCTCGCAAAACATTCCAAACTTTTTGAGGATGAACCTCTAAAACAAGCTTCGACATCTCCTACAAAGCCTAGCTCTTCCCAAAAAGAAGAAACAGGAGATGATCAAGAAAAAGTTTCTCCGAAGGAATCATAGATTTTAGGATTTTCGAATTTCAACTCTTGTATAATTGACAAAATCTATGAATGTAATCAATTTCGAATTATTAATGAAATTTTTTGTGTGTGTTATCTTTGACGATTGGTTAAAATTTTATAATTCTTTTTGATAATGCCAAAGGGGGAGAAATATAAGTATAGTTATAGAACATTAGAAATAAGCACATATTTAGGGGGAGATTTATAAATTATATATAAGTACATTATATAGTTATCATCATCAAAAAGGGGGAGATTGTTAGGAAATCAAATCTAAAGTTTCAATGAAAACAACTATACAATGGAAATTGAATATGCATATATATATATATATATATATATATATATATATATATTTCTATTTACAGGTAACTGCTAAAGTAACATCACTAGAGAGATAAGAACAAGGCTCAAAGAACATTACAAGAGACTACAAGTCGATAAGATTAATAGAGCAATGACATAGAAGCACAAAAACAACATGCACAGGGATCAGACGTCTGGGTGCACTAGCCAAACGTCTGAAGAAATCCTCTGGTTTATAAACCAGATAGGATCACACGTCTGGTTAATGTACTCAAACGTCTGAAATGCTACTGTATACAAAAAATATATAGAGCCAGACGTTCGCAACATATACCAGACGTCTGGAACTGAACTTGAATTTTGAAATTCAAATAACAACTGCCGCACTTGAAAAGACATCTTACCTTCTCTTCGCTTCAACTCTTCATCACCATCAGAAGTGACCATAGAACACTTGTTAATGGATGCAACTACTTAAGGAATCTCTCTACTACTATAAATACCATCAAGAATACCTTACTTATTTGTGCTCTTTACTCTTATACTCTGATATATTCTTAATCTCTAGCAATCATATACTTGTATTTCACTCTTCCATATATTTAAGAACTTCTCAATCAATATTCTCTAGATATATCGGAAGCATTTGTACTTAATAGTCAATACCCATATTATAGAACACATACTTGACAAGATCAAGCTATTGTAAATAAGCCTATTCCTCCAAGCGAAGTGAGGGTGTTTGATAGTCAAATTCCGAAGGGGAGCTTCGGGACTGGACGTAGGACTGGAGGTCCGAACCAGTATAAAATCCAGGTGTGCTTCGTCTATATCATACTAGATTAATTTTATATTAGTTACATCATATAGTTAGTTACATATACTTGCATATACACTACACGATCCATCATATAGACTTTCACAATGGACTCAAAAGGGGTACTTTTAAAGGTTTAAATGTTTTCATTAACAAAGGTTTGAGTAAAGTACATATAACATGGCAAGGTGATTTTGAATAAAGCATAGACTTTATATTTTCCTTGTTTAAGTTTGATTTAAAGGTTTTAAATAAATTTGAGATGAAAAGGTTTTTAAGGAAAATTTTGGGAAGATTACCCTAAGTAAAATGACTTAGATATTAGAATACCAGATGGGACTGGTATAGGTGCTCGCCCTATACATTTGCTATTAGTCCCAGCTAATTTAGTCCAAAATTCCAGTGTGTAGGGCATTGTCACGGGTAAGACTAAAATGATGATTATACAGAGAAGGGAATATATGTTTGTATATAGATAGGTTATTGATGAGCCCGCAAAACCATTAGGATCAGGTGACCTTGGGAGAAGATGAGTTTGGGACAAACCGTCCAGAAGAGGAGTATCTAACAGATAAGTTAAGGACAGACCTTCTAGAAGAGGAGTGTCTTATAGGTGTTAGATTATTTTGTTTATATTGCCTGGTAGGCCCGACCCAACCGAAGGTTAGTGTTAGCCAAATAAAACTATAATGTTTAAACAAATAGTTCATTCATTACCTGACATGCAAGTTTATGTGATAATGCTTTACAGTTTTAACCATTTTTGATTACTGGATTATGATTTGTGAAAGATATGTTTTAAAAGGATATTAGTGAAGGGAAACCCATTCCGCTAAGTGTCATGGTCTCACTTAATATCAAATAACCAAGATGTATAGTATTATTCACACCAGACATTATATTGACTCAAAGTTTATGTTTTTCGGCTTGAGTGTTCAAAATTGATTTGAGTAGGCTGAGGGTTGAGGTTTACAGGTATTTAGTAGGTTGGTGAATAAAGCTTTCAGAGATGAGTAGGTGGCTGACGGATAGCTATCTAGGAGTTGTTTTATTTTGTTTGATTATGCTATGTTGTATTTAAGACAATTATGTCTATATAGTACTCTGGTCATCCAAAGAGGCATCTTCATATTTCGCTCTTGGCGTATTTTGTGATAGTTATATTTTATCTAAACCTGGGAAAGCGTTATGGAATTATGTAATTTGAATATGAAACATTGTTTTGAAATGTAATCAGAAAAGCTGTTTTAATCTGTGATGATTTTATTTCATATTCATGTGCTTCTAATATTATGGATACCATTAACATTACCGTATTTGGTCACCGGAAGTTAATTCTATGGATGACTACAGCATATGTAGTGCTTAGCTTCGGACCTCCAAATAAGGGATGTTATAGTCATGTTGACATGAGCTTCGAGAAGTTGACAAGGAAGGCTTTAAGATATGAGAACATATACCTACTATTGAAGGATTGTCCCAAACAAGCTGAGTAGGGGTAGATAATGGAAGCATGTGCATTGAATGTCGTTTCGATTTTGTCAAGTGCTCCTTCAACGGAAGAGAAAGGAAAGGGAATTATTATTTGGAGTATGCTTTCCATTTATGGCATTTCTATATGTATTTTATTTGATGTAAGATATCACATTCCTTCATGCCTATTTGATAAATAGATGGGAAATGAGACACGAGATAGTTAATTGACTTTAAATATGACGAACCTTGTTGGGAGCTCAGCCAACATATACATTGTTTGTCTAGAATTAGCCTTATCGAGTCATGGAGTTTGTTTGTTTGTTTGTTTGTTACTGAATGTTCTGAGGTTTATTTAGGTTTGATATTGTAGTCTAGGAATTGACTAGCTGAAAGGGTACGGAATAGTGGTTGATTGTTTAAGGCCGTTAATGACTTTGTGGATTGTCATGGAGTGAAAAGTTATGCTCGTCTGCCTACCTACGATGAGGATATGGTTAGCCTTTTATATTCACTTAATATCCCATATGATGAATTATCATCTATTCCTGTAGCAAGAGAGTATCAGGGCACATTCAATGAGGTGACCGCATTACTACCATATAGGGGTTGAGTTCCGTATCGATCTGGTTAGAGGACCTAGACCATAGTTATGTCTTTATGGCATATGATTACGAAGGAGTAGAGAAAACTAAAGGTGTGAGAGTATGACCTATTGAGGCAAGTGTTTATTTTTAGGAGCACATTTGATTGGGACACACCTATAGTTTTCACTAATAAGGCAGATGACTCTTTGAGGTTGTATGTTGATTGTCGTAAGCTGAATGAGATGACGAAGAAGTATCCACTGTCACTTATTGATGGCTTGTTCGATCAGCTCTATGGTGTGAATGTGTTCTCATAGTTGGACCTTGCTATAGGGTTTCATCCACTGAGAGTATCTAGACAGAGTGTGCTGAACACATCGCCTTATACAGGACTTTAATTTTTGATCGTTTGGTTATGCCGTTCGGGCTAGCCAATGAATCGACATGATTTATTGATTTCTTGGACCATGTTTTAAGGAATCATCTAAGTAGGTTCTTGCTTAAGCTTGTTGATGATACTTCGGTCTACTCATGGATGAGAAAGAAGAACAAGACACGATTGATAATTATGCTAGAGGTGTTGGGAAAACATCGATTG
Source organism: Allium cepa (assembly GCA_030765085.1). Lineage (NCBI taxonomy): Eukaryota > Viridiplantae > Streptophyta > Magnoliopsida > Asparagales > Amaryllidaceae > Allium > Allium cepa. The sequence goes on along the minus strand of CM060945.1, from coordinate 989,758,020 downwards.
AAGAAGAAGTATTTGAAGTATCACTTTCTAGAGGAGGGAATTGAGATGTTTAGGTCACATAAGATATCGCTGTAGATCCCACAATGGTTACAGCAATCCATGATTTGAGAAGACCCAAGAGTGATAAAATGAGATGTTTCCTTGGATTGGCTAGACATTACATAAATTTTACTAAGAACTTCTCAAAGGCGGGGACACCGTTAGCGGATTTGACGAGAAGAACCTGAATTTTATTTTGGATGCAATGTGCAGACATGCGTTTGTGAGTCTGAAGAGAGGTTGACGAGTGCATCGATGTTACTTATTCCGAGTGGGAATGAGGAATCGATTGTACATTAGTGTTTATGGTACTTGACTAGGTACAGTATTGATGTAGAAAGGTGAGGTCGTCGCATATGCTGGCCGACAACTAAACCGCACGACAGAAAGTACCTGACTTATGATTGGGTTGGAAGCAATAGTATTTGATTTAAGGATCTATAGGCTCTATCTATTAGGAGAGAGGCTCGAGTTGTTCACCGATCATACATCATTGAAATATCTCCACTCCAAGAGGGATTTCAACCTTTGCCAGTAACAATGGTTGGAATTCGTGGCCTATTATGACTTTGACATTTTCTATACATTCATAGGGGAAATGTTGTTTTTGATGCTTTGAGCTAAAGACATACCAATTGGGAGTGATATTTCTAGAGTGGACATTGCTTGCGTTTATCACTAGTTATGACTTCAGAACTCGATGTGAACTAGTGCCAAAGATGATAGTAGTTTGACTGTTAGAGCCACTTTGATTCAACGGATTGGTACTAGTCACAGGCATGAAGCTAGATAAGCGGAGATCATAGCTAAATTAGAGGAGTGCGTAGTGTTTGTAGGTATGATGCGATGCAAAGTTAACCAAGACGGTTGGCTTCGTGAGGATGAGATTTTGTTTGTTCTCGATTTTGATAGGTTAAGGGATTAGGACCTATGAGAGTTCTCTAATTCGAGATTGACTATAAATCCCGATGGCAATAAAATGCATGTGATACAAGGAAGACATTTAATTGGAAGGGAATGAAGCAGGACATCGGGACATTCATTTCGAGACGAATTGATTATCAGCTAGTAAATGTTGAACAGAAGAAGCCTAGTGATTATCACAACTGCTTCTGATTCCTAGATGAAAATGGTAATAGACATTGATGGAGTTCATTAATGGATGTCGAGGGATAGAAGAGAATGTGATAGCATTTGAGTCACAATCGACAACTTGACGAAGAGTGTTAATTTAATTCATTAAGTCTAGTAAAATGGTCTCCAAATTAGTAAAGTTATATATTGAATGGATAGTGTGATCCCATTGCGTGCCAAGTGAATTGTAAGTGGTCGATATCCATTATCCGCTAGTGGATTTTGGGAGAACTTAAAAGTGGGGATAGAAACTTCACATCGAGTCAACTAGATGATATCAAGATTAAACCTGAAACTTTGAAACCTCGTAGGCTTATTTGTACCATTAGATGTGTTACGAAATAGGTTAAGAGGAAGCAGTGGAGTAGTAAAGGTTAAGTGGAGTGAAAGCGAAGGCGATTGCACACAATAGACCGATGAGAGCAAGAGGACAGCTTGTCTAGAGCTCTTCACTTGGTGATATTTCCACTTTATCATCAACTTTCATATTCAGTATCATATTTGATGCTTTACATTAGATAATTTGGTATCCTACATGATAGGATATGTATGAATGTTAGCCTATTTAATGTTTAAATATTGGCAATAGATGCGGTTACATATGCTTATATGGTTGTTAGGCATGCAAGATAGCTATGGTTGATTTTGACTTGTTTGATTTGGGAATTTCAGAGGTGAAATTCCTAAAGTGGAGGAGAAGTGTAATGACATATATTTTACGCATTGGGGGTCATAAAATATTATTTTTAAATTCGTATTGGGTCGTATGATTTTATAACTTTGGGCGCCATCGAGTATTGATATTTTTGACCCGTATTAATTTTTTCAAACGATTTTGACCCTGATTTATTTTTCAGCATGGTTACACGCATTAAGCTGATATATGTGCACCAATGCAGTGGAGAATTTGGAAAACCGAAAATGTCATAGGGTCAAGAAGAAAGTGTATGAGCCGCACAATCGAAAATTTTCGAGATCAGGACGTTCCAGCAGCCTATGTGACTTAAAAACATCCAGAAATAGCGTCCCTAGGCACAGTCTCAGATTTCAACCAAACTTGTACCATTGGAACATGAAAAGTGCAACGATTCACATGGTTAAAGATGAAAGAGAGTGTGGATTAAGGATCTTAAGGCTAATTTAACACTAGAAGGGGGTGAATAGTGTTTAATGGATTCCAAAATTTACATGACCTATTTAAAAATTATGATATAAACAAATGCAGAACTTAACTACAGAACAATCACACAATCAAACACAGATGCAAAAAGAAAATAAAAACCAGAAAAGGGAAAGAACACACCAGATTTTATATTGGTTCGGAGTTACCCTACATCCAGTCTTGTACCAAGGAAAACCACCTCATACAAATTTTTATTATACCAATGTCGAGATTACAACCCTCAATTTCTAAAGGCCTTGAGGTACCCTTCTGTCTCATGAGTCCGTGGCAAACTCTCTTGATTTACAGGATTCAAGATCACCCAATTGATTTCCAGGCACAAACACACCTTATAGAGAGACTCGATAAACTTTAGGTTACAAATTGATCCTATAACTCTGGATAGCACTTTGATCTTCGAGATAGGGCCGAGAATCAAATAAGATTGAGATTCTAATTTGATTCACTTGAGAATTTGGTAGAATTTTGGCACAATCTTAAAAATATGAAAAATTTAGTATATGGATTTGTTGAGAAGAAGAAGTGAGGAAAACAAGAAAATAGTTTTTTTTTAAATTCATTTGTGAAGGCTATTTATAAAGCACCAACGGTCATAACCATTCGTGAAGAGATTTAAACGAATAGACACTTCTTTTGAAAATTGAAACTTTTGAATTCAACGGCCACTATGTCAACATAGGGTATCCCATGATGTTGACATCCCTAGTTAAAAACCAATGTAAAATTAGTTTTGAAAATGAAGTTTAAAACAAGAGTTTATTTAAAAACAAAAACAAATAATATTTTTAAGGCTAAAATATCCTTTTGAAAATCATTTGAAAAGATAATTTTAAGGCTAAAATATTTTGAAAAACAGCTTTGAAAATCATTTTGAAAAATCATTTTGAAGTAGTTTTGCAAGTTTCTTCCTGCAAAATATCTCATCACATCAGGACTCGAGAACTTGTACAAAAGCAGGATGTTCGTGGGTTTGTAAGCCACTTGTTGTAGGTTTGTAAGCTACTTATCGTGGGTTTGTAAGCCATTAAGAAGGTAGAAATAGGTTCCATCCCAAATGAAATTCGGAATGAAGATTTCTGTGCTATCATGAAGTTTTAACAAAAATTAGACACCAATCTTGAAATCTTGATCTTGATACTCATGAGTCTTCAAACTTGATTTCTTCATTCTTGATCTTTATACTATACAATCTTCAATAATCAGTCCCTGCCTTATATATATCCTGCATAATAACATTCATATATATCTAGACAATAGTGTTAGTATATAAGTTGTAATAAAATAAGTTACAAAGGTTGTTGTCATTAAAACCACTATCTCTAGTTCCTAACAATCTCCCCCTTTTGATGATGACAACCTTATAATATATACTTATCACTTCGATCATACCATAACCCCCCCTTACACCAACAACTCCCCTTTACTCCAAGCCTATTATTTTATATAACTTAATATTACACTAACAACCCCCTTACTCCAAGCCTATTGTTTTATATAACTTCTCCCCCTTTGTCATTAGCAAAAATAACCTATAAACCTTGAACTTAATAGAAAATGAGATAAACAAACATATGACATAAGAATAATAACATATGAAATATAAAATCCTAACTGGAATACATGTTTCTATTCACCGAAGATTGGTTTTAGAAGAACATTAATTAAGATAACACTTTTATACAAATTAACAAACCAATATATAATCAAGAAAGAGAAAAATGAAAAATGCTTTAACGAGGACCCTTAGCTGTTGGTAATTTATGGATCGAGCAATTTGGATAGTGGAGATAAAAGTTTCCAAATTGTTCGACCAAGTTCCCATTAGCATCAAAAAGGACCTCTCCAACAAAATCATGCCATCGTCTTCATCCATATGAACATCAAGATTTCGGCAAAGGATGCTCTTGTGCTTGATCTTCTTGTGGTTCTTCTAGAGGCTTTTATTCTTTAGAATCCATGGCTTGTGATGATTCTTCGATGATAATGAGATTGGCATGATTATCCATAAGGAAGTTTTGTAAATTCCTAGGGATTCTGCCTCGCCTATCTTGTTCTCTTGCTATTAGCAGTTGACTCACTTGAATCTTCATCATCATTTGAAGCAAATCTTTCATCTTCTCTTGCAATTTGATGACTCATACGTGTGTGGTACGTTGAAAAGGATCAGAATGAGGAGAAGTGCATGAAGAAGGTTCATTATTAGAAGAGAAAGCCATTAATTTACTGTTTCAGAAGTTTATCACAGAGAATAGAACAGAGAAAAGGAGTAAAAATCAAAATATATAAATATATAACTTAATAACCAAATTTTAGAGGGAAATTTAAATTTGAAAATTTCGGCATGTATGTTGACATAGGGGGATTGGTCATGTCGACATGCCCAGTTCAATTTTTGAGAAATTTTTATTTCTATTAATTATTAACTATACTTGTATTATTTATAATTTATATTTCGTTAATGAACATATACCTAATTCTCTTCTAAATTTAGTAAAGTTTTGTTCATTTAATGGGTTGGTTAATATATCTGTAATTTATTTTTCAGTTTTAATATATTAAAGAGTTATGACTTCTTTACTTATATTAGCTCTAAGAAAATGATGTCTAATATCAATATGTTTTGTTCTAGCAAGATGAGTTCGATTCTTAGATAGATTTATTGCACTAGTATTATCATAATAAATTGGTGATTTATTTATAGTTAATCCAAATTCTTTTAAAATTTATTGCATATATATAACTTGAGAACAAGCCAAAGCATCAGATATATATTCTGCTTTAGTTGTTGACAAGTATGCAGTATTTTGCTTCTTACTAAACCAAGAAACCAGAGAATGTCCTACAAAGTGACAAGCTCCACTTGTACTTTTTCGGTTTGATTTACAACCAACGTAATTAGCATCACAATATGAAATTAAATCAAATACATCGTTTTTAGGGTAAAATAAACCATAATCTAAAGTATATTTTCTATATCTTAAAATTCTTTTAACAACTTTTAAGTGAGTTTCTTTAGGTTGAGATTGGTATCTTGCATTGAGATAAACACTATGCATGATGTCAGGACGAGTTGCTGTTATATAAAGCAACGAACCAATCATTCCCCTATATAATTTTGGATTAACATAATTTGATTTATCTTCTTTACTTAAAGCTACATTAGTTGTCATTGGAGTTGGTTTTCCACCAAATGTGGTCAATCCAAATTTATTAATAAATCCTTAGCATATTTTTCTTGACTAATGAAAATTCCTTTATCTAATTGTTTGATTTGAAGTCCTAAGAAGAAACTTAGTTTTCCCATAGACTCATTTCAAATTCTTTAGTCATTATATCTGAAAATTATTTATTCATTATGTTATTAGTTGACATAAATATTATACCATCTACATACATTTGTACTAATTGAATATCATTTTTGTTTCTTTTAATATAAAGAGTTGTATCTATTTTACCAATTTCAAAACTAGATTGTAGTAAATAAGATCTTAGTCTTTCATACCAGGCTCTAAGAGCTTGTTTCAGATGATACAAAGCTTTCTTTAATTTATATACATGGTTTGAAAATTTATTATCTTCAAAAAGTGGAGGTTGTTCAACATAAAAATCTTCTTTTACGAAACCATTTAGAAAAGCATTTTTAACATCCATTTGATATAATTTTATATTATTATAGTTTGTGAAAGCAAGTAGAATCTTGATAGCTTCTAGTCTTACTACGGGTGCAAAGGTTTTGTCATAATCAATTCCTTCTACTTGACAATAACCTTGCGTGACTAAACGAGCTTTATTTCTCACGACCTCACCAAGTTCATTCATTTAATTTTCATAAACCCATCTTGTTCCAATTATACTTTTATCCTCAGGTCTAGGAACAAGTTCCCAAACATCATTTCTGGTGAACCGATTGAATTCTTCTTATATAGCAAGAATCCATGAATCATCAGATGATGCTTCCATCAGATTTTTAGGTTCGATAGTTGATATAAAAGCAACACTACTCATACTATTTAGTTGATTTCTTTTTTTAACTATAGATTCAATATATCCTAGTATATTTTCTACAAGATGATCTTTTAATAGCCTAATTCTTTTATTAGGTTGAATAATTTCATAATTACTTTCAATAGGTTTTTTATTTAAAGTTACAAAATCTTCTTCATCTTCTATTTGTACATTATCATTAAAATTTTCATCAAAAGATACGTGCATTGTTTCTTCAATAGTGTTAGTTCTTAAATTATAAACTCTAAATGCTTTATTTCTATTAGAATATCCGATGAAGATACCTTGGTCGGATTAAGGTTCAAATTTGTCTAAATTATCTTTTGTATTAAGAATAAAACACTTGCTACCAAAAACTTTAAAATAAGCTACTATGGTTTTCTTATTGTAAAGTAATTTATATGGTGTTTTATTAGTTAATGGTTTAATTAAAATCCTATTTATATATAGCAAGCTATAGCGAATGCTTCAATCCAAAAGTTTTTAGTTAAGTTACTATCAGAAAGCATTGTTCTAGCACACTCTTGAACCATTCTATTCTTACGTTCTACCACTCCGTTTTATTGCAGAGTTATTGGAAAAGAGAAATTATGAGTAATTCCTTTTTTATCACAAAAATTCTCTAAATTTTCATTTTCAAATTCTCCACCGTGATCAATACGAATAGTTTTTATTTTTAAAGAAAGTTGATTTTGAATTCTTTTAGCAAAATTCTTAAATAATTCAAAAGCATCACTTTTGAGTTTATGAAAAATTGTCGAAGTATATCTAGAATAATCATCTACAATTACAAAAACATATTTATTGTGATTAATTGATTGAACTTGAGATGGACTAAATAAATCTAAATGAAGTAATTCTAGATGTTTAGAAGTAGAAATCATATCTTTTAATTTAAATGAACTTTTCTTAAGTTTTCCTAATTGGCAAGCATCACATATACTATCTACTTTAAAGTTTAACTTGGGAAGACCTCTAACTAAGTCTAGTTTTGATAACTTAGACAACAGTTTAAAGTTTAAATGACCAAATCTTTTATGCCAAATACAAGGGTCACTTGTATTAGCCAAAAGACATAAGTTATCATTTGAAACTTTCATACTAAGGATGTAAATGTTTTTCTTCTAATTCCTTCAAAGATAATATTTGACTTATTATCTTCGATGTGAAATTTATTTTTTCCAAATTTAATTTTAAATCCTTTATCACATAGTTGACTTATATTAAGCAGATTATGTTTTAAATTCCTAACTAGCAAAATATCAGAAATAAGAGTTGTAGAATTATCGACACTGTCAATGCCAATCACATATCCTTGTGAGTTATCTCCAAAGTTGACCAATCCACCATCTTGATATATAACGTCATTGAGTATCTCGGGATTTCAAGTCATATGCCTTGAACTGGCACTATCAAATATCCATTTATCTTTCTCAATTTGCATAATTTTTCCATTGGTTGTTGATTCTTCAAAAGCCATGTAACATATCTGTTCCTACATAACAAACCGATTTGGTAGATAACTTGATTTTTCATAAAAAATATATGCATACTTATGATACTTTGATGAAATGCATAAATTCAAACTAGTATTAACAAAATTTCCTAAAAATGCCATTTTTAACTTTTCAAGTTTCAGATTATGAAAACTATGAAAACCTATGCTCCGATAACAATTGAAAGGGACTACGAATTAAGGATGTTAAGGCTAATTTAACACTAGAAGTGGGTGAATAGTGTTTATGGATTCTAAGACTAATATGAACTAATTTAAAAATTATGATATAAACAAATGCAGAACTTAATTACAGAGCAATCACACAATCAAATACAGATGTAGAAAGTATATAAAAAGCAGTAAACAGAAAGAACACACCGAATTTTATACTGGTATAGAGTTACCCTACAACCAGTTCATTACCAAGGCAAACCGCCTCATATAGATTTTTATTGTACCAATGTCGAGATTATAATCCTCAATTTCTAAAGGCCTTGAGGTACCCTCCTGTCTCGCGAGTCCAGGGAAAACTCTCATGATTTACGGGACTCAAGATCACCCAATTGATTTCCAGGCACAACCACACTTTATAGAGAGACTCGATAAACTTTTGATTATAAATTGATCCTACAAATCTGAATAGCACTTTGATCTTCGAGTGAGGACAGAGAATCAAACAAGAATGAGATTCTAATTTGATTCACTTGAGACTACGACAGAATATTGGCACGATCTTAAAAATATAAAAAATTTAGAATATGAATTTGTGGAGAAGAAGAAGTGAAAAAAATAAGAAAATAGTTTTTTTTTAAATTCATTTGTGAAGGCTATTTATAAAGCACCAAAGGTCATAACCATTTGTGAAGAGATTTAAATGAATAGACACTTCTTTTGAAAATTGAAACTTTTGAATTCAACGGCCACCATGTCGACATGGGGTATCCCACGATGTCGACATCCCTAATTATAAAAAATTTAAAATTTGTTTTGAAAATGAAGTTTAAAACAAGATTTTATTTTAAAAGAAAAAATATATTTTAAAGGCTAAAACATCTTTTTGAAAATCATTTGAAAAGTTAATTTTACGGCTAAAATATTTTGAAAAACAGTTTTGAAAATCATTTTGAAAAATTATTTTGAAGTACTTGTGCAAGCTTCTTACTATAGAATATCTCATCACATCAGGCCTCGAGAACTTATACAAAACCAGAATGTTCGTGGGTTTGTAAGCCACTTGTCGTAGGTTTGTAAGCTGCTTGTCATGGGTTTGTAAGCCACTAAGAAGGTAGGAATGGGTTCCGTCCCAAATGGAATTCAGAATGAAGATTTCCGCGCTATTATAAATTTTTAAGACACTAGTCTTGAAATCTTGATCTTGGTACTCATGAGTCTTCAAACTTGATTTCTTCATTCTTGATCTTTATACTGTACAGTCTTCAATAATCAATACCTGCCTTATATATATCCTGCATAATAACATTCATATATATCTAGACAATAGTGTTAGTATATAAGTTATAATAAAATAAGTTACAAAGGTTGTTGTCTTTAAAACCACTATCTCCAGTTCCTAACAAAAGAATCCTTGCAATTGGATGTTCCTACAAACCGTAGTAGCACAAAACGTGTGTTGAAATTTTCAAAATTAAAGAAAAAAGGGTACACGCCATCCCTACCCCTACCCCTACCCCTACCCCTACCCCTACCCCTACCCCTACCCTATATAGATGCTTCACTCGCTTCTAGTTGCATTATTTTATCTTCAACCTCATGTATCTCTTCTCCTCCTCCATGAACCCACCTCTGCCCTTTTCTTTCCCTTCCTCTTTCTCAAGCAAGCAGACACTGTTTTGGATAAATCAAGAGTCGGGTCTTTCTATTTTTCCAAGAGCTATGCAACCATAGCCTTAATTCAGCACGACTCCGACCATGGTGGTAAAAAACAATGGATTCGATAATGGGACAACTTTGGAAGAAATCTAAATGGGGGAAACCAATAACATGGGTTTGTTCGTATTGATGAGAAAGTTAAGAAAATTTAAATGGCAGGGGCTTTAGATGAGCATGGTGGTAGAAAAGATTAGGAAAAAAGTAAAAATGAAGCAGGTCATGTGACGGACTGGTGCCGGAGATAGTGGCAGGTGGCGTAGGTTAGTGGCTGTGGCAGTGCAGGTGGTCTCTGGTGGTGTCATGGCGGGCTCGGGTGGTAGTGTGGGCTCTACGACGAGTGATTTCGGCAGTGAAGCAAAGATGTGACGCTTCGACGCGATGACTTCATGATTCAACGATGATGATTCCATGATGGGAAGTGATGGCTTTGACGATGGATTGATACGCTTCGGGATGCAGAGTAGCTGGATGGAAGGAACCGTTGGAGGAAGGTTATAGGACGCATGATGACATTTTATGACTAATGATGGCTATCTACAAGAGTTCCTAACCGCGATGACTTTGGGCAAGAGTTTTATGGAAAGTGCCGAGGTGAGCTCTGCTATGGATGATATATGCAAAGGGATCATTGATATTCATAGGTTTCGTGGTGTATTCGTAATGCAAGGTTATGTGTGATGATGTTCTTTAGGGATATGTTGAACCCTAGGGATACATAGCCCCAAGATAGCACGATGTTTAGATCCATTGTACCTTGGACTATTAGACAGGTAATCTAGTTCCTGGCCTACTGAGTGGCATAAATTCGAGTATCGGAAAACCAAAAAATTGAATAGTCTGACTCTATGGGGGTGGTCATACAAGTATCATATATCCAATGCACTAAGTGAGTGAATGTGAAGGTGGATGATGGATGCTATGTTTGCTTGATTGCCTATTACCTTAGCGATGTCGCACGATGTAGATATTATCGATGTAGATATCTAGACACCCTTAGTACATTGATTTATAGTATACTCATGATGACTACGATATAGAGTAGCATATATTCGATGTCATGTGTGAACACTTTGGATGCAAGAACTGGTCGGGTGTGATTCTCTATACCCTCTGTTCCATATACTATACTGTCTTTTATAGTGTTTTCAGATTATTTATCGCTCTCATCAGATTGTTGTCTAACTCGAGATTTTATGCTTTGCTTCTTATTACCTTGAGCACTCTTAAATGAGTAGACTATAAAGCAGGTGCAAATGATGCATGGATTTCTACATATGGACCAGCAGGAGGCAATGCTTTCTCATAATTATATTTTGGACTTATTATTGTTTATTCCGCTGTGTGACACTGTGGAGTCTATTAGAGATAGTTTATAAGGTGAGTTTATTTATCAGTTGTATAAACTTTAGTACTGTTTTATATAACTGTATGAGCCTGTGTACTCTAATTATATGGTTCACGTTGTTAATATTGTCTTGCCTATTTATATCTACGATGGCTATTATATCTTATCCTATGCGCTATGAGATACACAACTGGTTCTATGATTATATGATGCTTCCTTTCTTTCTCTTCTATTCTCTTCTCTTCTCTTCTATTCCTTTCTTTAATTCTATTTCTTTCCCTTGATAATCGTCCTATATCAACCGGATGCTCCAATAGCACATTATTTGGTTATATGAGCATCCAAGGTGCAGGGTGGTCGTTACAATTTATGAGATTATTACGCAATGTTACATGAAATAATTAAACTAGCTTATTCTGCAGTACCAGAGCTTAAAACATTTTTAGTCAAATGTGATTGGTGTGGTGCTACTTCTGGTGTAGGAGTATGTCATATGCATAAAGATTATCCTCTTATTCAATTAAACCATAAAAGACGATATAAAGGAAATGATCCATTTATGCTAGCTACACAGGTGCACAATTTTATCATGCACCTTATCCTGCTATAAATAACAACAAGGACGAATAGTGAGCTATCGTTAAAACAAAACGTAGATGGTCATTCAACAGGAATATGATCATAACTGACGATCAATTGTACAAAAATGATCCAAGAATAATGAAATACTCTAAATAATAGAAGATGCCGATGATATTGGACCACAATGAAGTATTTAATGAAGTTGAATTAGATGATGATGTTGAGGTTAATGATGATGGTAATGTTAACGTGGATGTAAATAAACACGAACACATGATGACATTGTAAATGATGATATTGATAAGATGCCAACAGTCGGTAGCTTATGTATAACTTATTGAAAGACTGTTTTTATATATGCACATTATTTTCATTTTTCTCTATTTATCATGCCAAATAAATGTGCAATTTTTTATTTTGTTCTTATACACATTGATTTAGTTAGGGATGATCGTATGTTAGATCAAGTTCCCCCTTATCTTCTTCTTTATATTATAGTTGGTTAATATTCAACCATTTTTACACTTATATCTCCAACTTGAAGATAATTTGCATCTAACAAAATATTTCTAGTTTGAAGAAAGTAGTGCGCATCATTTTGGATTAGTATAACTAATATTTCATTTTTGTCTCTTTCCTACAAATTCAAGAATAAAATGGAAATATTTTTGAAATTGTTGGAAGAGACAAGCATGAGTTGTTGGTTGTACCATTAAAAAATCGTGTAGCGTTTTCTGGGGATGTAAATTTTTTTGGATGCAAATCGTCTACAAATTGAGGATATATGTATAAAAATCGATTGAATATCAGCCAACTATAATATGAAGATGAAGTTAATTATCATTTTTTATGGTATTTTATACATCTATATATGTATTATTATAACGGATATGTCCAGGCGATGCTGACACAACCATGGTGGCTTATCATCATCAAGTCAAGGTTGCTCCCACTCATTAGAGCAAGATGATGTCCATGCACATACAATGTCTCCATTTGTTCAGACCGTCGATGCACCTATTAAATCCATCGTTTCACCCACTCATGCATTTGAGATGAACTCTACAGCCTCCGTCCACTGACTCGATGTCTTCCTGAGTGAATGCGGATGAAGGTAAGTAATTACTTGTTTGAATATTAAAGTTGAAATCATACAGACTAACATTAATGCATATACATTCACACATACATACATACATACGTATATGTATATGTATATGTATATATAAGTAAATGTATGATTCTTGCAACGGTGCCACATCCAAAGGCATTTCTGATGGCTTGCTTGCACAGATCATGGCAATTTGGCCTATATTTAGTGACATTTTCGATGACATGAAGAAGTTATGTTTCAGGCATTTATGATAAAATAATATTTTATTGCACCATATGCTATTTAAATTCGTATATCATTTTGTTTATAATATATTCAATTTTTATTTACAGAGGAAATTCTCTTCTAAAGAGGGCGTTTTTGAAGTGAGAAGGGCTTAGACGACCATAAAATCTAAAAAATTCCATGAATGGACACATGGTATGCGTAAGAGTGGAAAAAAGAATCCATCCCTTGCCCAGGAGATGAGAAGCTCTTGAAGTATTGGGAGACAGGTTCCTTTACAAAAATAGTGAAATAGAATCCAAAAGCAGGGATGGAAATCCTAAGTTGCATGATGATGACTCTAGATCATACACATAACGATTTGGTACATATTTATTTGTTAATTTTATTTAACATTCTAAACAAATTGAAATAGGCTTATATGATAGTGTATTTAATTCAGACTTTAGTATGAATAATAACATCGAGAGTGTATATCTTAGCAAGTATATTGTAGTACTCACTAGACCGAGTCATCATATAGGTCCACCATTAAAAGTTCAGTAGAGGATGCTTCTTTAGAGTTTATGATATGTTATTTGTATAACTTCATTTACATAGTATTTGTGTATAAAATTCTAATGAATACATAAAATGTAAAGTAGGTGAAATACAAGGATAGGATTGAGGAGCTTCAGAATCAAGGTGTGGAGATTATAAGAGTAGCGGATAAAGATGTATTCTACAAAATACTAGAGCTGCCGCCAAAGGGGTGGATCATAAGGACAACGATGATAATATTTCAAAGGTAAAATCTTAAACATTCATTATATATGTATGATGTTAAGTATGTATGTATGCAAAATCATATACATATACATATGTATAGTATACTATATGTACATATTGGTTATAAATCCCAATAACCACATGTGTGTGTATGTATGTATTTTATACAATGCTTAGTATTATTAACTAACTTAAAATCTTCTACTAGATGTTAAAAACCATCATTTTAAAAATAAATTGAGTTTGAGTTAAAATATAAGAGTTAAGTCACTCATATTTAAATAAATGTATAATTAAGCTAAATTTTAAATTTTAGTTCAATAAATTAAACAAGTTCACTCGAGTTAAAATATAGATCTTATTAAATTACTCAATAAATTTAAATAAATAGGTAAGTTAGTTCAATCAATAAATTAAACATATATATATAATTAAGCTAAATTATAAATTTTAGTTCAATAAATTAAACAAGTTCACTCGAGTTAGAATATAGATCTTATTAAATCACCTAATAAAATAAACAAACATATAAGTTAAATCACTTAATAATTTAAACAATATATCATTATGCTAAATTAGAAATTTTGTTTCAATAGCTTAAACTAGTTTATTCAAGTGAAAATATAGATTTGTTTAAATCATCAAATAAATTAAACAAATGTAAAAGTTAATTCACTCAATAAAGTAAAAAATATTATTAAGCTAAATTATAATTTTTTTTAACAAATTAAATAAGTTTGCTCGAGTGAAAATATAGAATTTATTAAAACACTAAATAAATTAAACAAGCATATAAGTTAAATCACTTAATAAATTAAATAAATATATAATTAAGTTAAATTATAGATTTTGTTGCAATAAACTAAATAGTTTTTTGTCTTAAAATATATATTTTGTTAAATACACAAATACAATAGTCAGAACACAATTTTACTTATTATCAACACATAAATTTGGTTAAAATGTAGAGGTCACATTAGATAAAGGTACAACATTTAATATTGCTGTAGAAGAAAAAAACTGATTACTGAAGATACATCTTGGTAAGCTTGACAAGAAGCTCAATAAGCTTACCAATGCACTTATGGGATGGTTTTCGAATGATAACATTTCTTCCGACGACGACAGTGATAGTGGGTAAGGTTCAAGGGAGTACGTTGTATTTGTGTTGATGATGATGATGGTGGTGATGGTGGTCTGTATTTGTTGGATATTTTTTATGTTAAACATTGGTATGTACGTAGACCTATGGTTGGATATTTATGTTTCTAGATGTTCATCTATGTTGCTTTCATACATGCGATGTACATTTATGGTGATGAAAGACATTTGTCTTTATGAATTTTAGATGTTGAATTATATGGTTTGGTAATATATGTATTTTATGATGTTGGATAATTTTGTGATATATAAATTTATGATGTTATTTTGTTATATATTGGTGTGATTATATATGAAATATATATGGATTGTGACTACGGTGTGAAATGCTGCAATGGCTTCGAAAAATCGGATTTTAACATTTTAAATAAGCGTTGGCAAGGCACCGCAACGGCGTCGAAAAATCAATTTTTAATATTTTAACAATGCTTCCGCAAGGCATCGCATTGGCCTTAGAAATATGGCACCGGTAGGGCATCAATATATAACATCGGTAAGTATTCCATGAATGATGTCAAAGGCATCGAAAACTGGTTTTTGACATATCTTTTTACTGATGCCCTATATTACATTGGCGATGCGTCGAAAATAGGGCTATTGATGCTTCCTTGACATCTTTCTGGCATCGATAAGAGAAGTAACATTTATAATGTAAAATTCATAAGTACTAATTAATTTAACTAACTATTATAAACCAATTAATTATTAACCATACAAATAATTAATAATAATAATTATTATTACCGTGATACTAACTTCATGCAACTAAGGTGAC
The DNA here is from genome assembly GCA_030765085.1 of Allium cepa. Taxonomy (NCBI): domain Eukaryota; kingdom Viridiplantae; phylum Streptophyta; class Magnoliopsida; order Asparagales; family Amaryllidaceae; genus Allium; species Allium cepa. The sequence continues at coordinate 989,742,301 of CM060945.1, read as the reverse complement.
GAATTCTCTATTGGATATTTTTTCACTTCCAATACTTCAACTTAGATCCAACTATAATTGTTCGATGGACGCCATGCCATGTTTAATTATAACCAAAGTAGAGTTTTTAAGTTAAAGTTTAATGGTATTCTCAAGTCGAGATAACTCTGTAATACCTTAACTTCAAGATTTCCCTTTTGACCATGTTGTTATTAAGCAACATGGAACTCTCGAATGAATCACTCCATAGTTAACAGCAAATAAATTTTCTAACTCTAAAAGTATGTGAAGAGTAGGACAGCTTTAAAGTAAGGCCTTGTCGAGGCTAATCGAAGTCATCAAACCAAAGTAAACATCCATGTTGGCTTTAAGCTTAGTCATTGTTCTCGGGGCAGTCTGAAGGTTGACGTTTGAGTCAATATGCATGGTAAAAATCAAATCACGGGTTTAAGGGAATTTAATATGCCATGCAACTCACTAGTCCAAGCCATTCAATGTACAATGTCAAATGAATATGCAAGTCATGGATTGAATCATGTCAAAAAGGTTATGTCCTTGTTTGTTTCCCAATCCCTTATTTGTACAATTGTTCAAATGCTACAATCGGAAAATTCCCAGTTAAACTCAAAGTCTAAAAAGTCTAAAAAGCAAGAAATGAGAAGAGAGAAATCGACCCCTTCCATGATGCTCCTAGGTTCATATTTATTGGGATCGGCAAGTGACAAGCTTTGGCATTCATTGGCTTCTACATTAGCACATCGTCAATCATCAAGGTTGATCTTCTATCAGCCTTGATATTAACAGCATCATCGAACATCAATACCGACATTCTTGTATTCACATAGCCAAACTTTAGCACCAACGCAATATGGTCAACTCTCGGCATCTCTAAACTCGGCGTTAATGGTTCCTTCTTCGTCGATCAAATTCTATTACCACAACATATTAACAACGATGAAAGGCGACATTAATAGAAGCATCTTGGCATCTCTTTTAGCAGCATTTATGGTTCTCATCATGAATAGCAGCGATGATGACTCCATATCTTGAGACCTCCTTCGGTTGATGGTTAGCGACATTGAACAATGACGTCATTGATGATCTTTGACATTGGTAGTTAGTAGTTTACTAGATGTGGCATTAACTGCACTTGTGGATATTGATGACGGCAATCATTAACATCGCATATGTAGATATATGGTGTATCCTAAGCATGTTCCTAAGTTTCGACGTTGTAATAGGATTGAACATCGACAACATTTTTAACTTGAGTTTCCCTTTATAAGACAGTTTTGATGAGCAATGACATAGGATGAAGAACGCTATCGGTACTTAATAACTTTGACTACAAGCACCCATTAAGGATGGTTGACTTTGGCAGCGTCAACACTGATAGGACGTGACTTCATTCAGCATCACTTCGGAAATCATGAGCCTCGACATCAATCATAATACTATTCGGTAGTTGTCGTGACTCATGGAAGACAATGTTCATTGTTTTGGACTTTATCGATGTTAGGGAACTTTATATGACATCACTATTCTTCAAGACTATTTCCTTGAATATCCTCAACAATGAAGACAGTAGTAATAACAGTTATCCAATAACTATCAGTACATTGCCTCTTGGTGCCCCAGTGCCATAAGTAATACACTACCCAACATTTTCAAAGAGTCACATACTCCGGTCTCAACGTAGTATCAATATTCTTTGTTGAAATATCTTGACCATGAATATTAAAATTTAACTATAATGGATGCTTCTTTTTAGATACTGCTCCTAAACAGCTAAAACCTGAAGATCAAAAGATCATACTATCGATAATTAAAATAGAAAAGAATATGGGGAACAGGCTCAGGTTACTGACTTCGGCTAATCTCCATAAGTATTCCATCATTTTGGACCATCATAAGGTTTTGGGAGAACCCCTGAAAGTCAGATGTAATGCTAAAGGAGGAAGCTCATTGGTGATTGGAAAATCAGAATCGTTCACCTCAATTCTCCAGTTTAACCCAATGCTGCTGGTATGTTCTAATATAGATAAAAACGGAATTTCTAACATTACTATCTTACAAAATTCATTCTTTTTTTTAGGTTTATCTGCTCTTTTTATCACTCCAAAGAAACAAAAGTTAGAGGAAAATTTCAAAAAAGAGAAAAAGTAAAGATGAAGTTCCGGCTTCGTCCTGACCAACTAAGTCTGTCTCCTTTAAAGATTCCATTGTTTAAGCCATTGAAGAATTATATGACGATGAAATAGGTGTTGATGTTTCTATTGATTCTCCTTTTTCTCCCTATGATAACAGGCCTAAATTTGTGGGTGACTTTACTCCCGTTATCATAAACGAGATGGAGCACGTAAACATTGATCCAAGTCCTGAAGCATCTTATTTGGGCAAAGCTCCGTAAAAGGCTAATGAGGTTTAAATTGGGATATCCAAGGAGGCTCCAACCCCTAACTCCCCTCTTAATATTACATTAGCCACTTCTCCAACATCTATCAGCCACATGTGCTCTGAACTAGACTTAATCATGTCTTCAGATTATCCTCTTTCTTCGAGGACTCAAATTCGTACTTCATCAATGAATTTTAAAGACCTTACACAATTAGCTATTTAATCTCCTTTCCTTTCTTGTCTCAGTTCATCGCAATCTTTGATTTACTCTAATGATCATCTTTTTCTTATTCTCACACAACTCATATCGGTACATTTTCCTACTTACTCGATTAGCTTTAATTTTATAGATTCTTTTATAACTTATGCAGATTACATATTTTAATAAGAAAGCATATGTTCCTTCTACGAGACACCTCTCAAGGACCTTCAAGTGAAGTAGATGAGCTTAAATGGAAAGTTTCTTCGCTTAAAAATTATATTGTCGACACAGGCAAGCTCGCTTTTTTCTTAAGGAAGAAAGGAAAACCAAATAACTACTAGAAGAGAGGTTGAAAATCTTGGAAGTTGATCTTGAATCATTCAACGGACTCAAAAGCAGATCTGGAGAAGACAACTGAAGAAAACTCCAAACTTGCCAAAGAAAACGCAGAATTAGCCAAGAAGAACAAATAAGATCAACTTCAAAGAAAATTTAATCTCCTAGATTATTCAAATAACATCATTAGTGATGCTAAGAAAAAGGCCACTTCCTTTCCCGATGTCGCTCTTCTCAAGATCACTAAAAAGTGTTATGCAGACGCTCTGTATGTAACATATGCTAACAACATTAAGAAATCCCAGATCTAGTTTTCCCATCTCTTCCTGCCTTGAATAATAAATACAAGAGGAAATTTAGCCTTAGAATAAAGAAAGATAAAAAGGCTCTTGATGCAGAATTCCATGCTAAGGAAGGAATTGATACTGAAAAGTGGCTATCATTTGACAATGCTCCTGTTGATGAAGAGTCAAAACTTGATGAAGAGGAAGATAATGATGGTGGTAATGGTGATGACGATCATGATGATGGAGACAATCATGATGATAATGATAATGGTGATTGTGTAGGTGATGGTGCTGGATTTTATGGAGGGCCAAGTGACAAGGATTGACCTGATGAAGTGGAGCTGGACTCAACTTCCTAGGATGCTGAAGCTTCCGACCTATCAGATCTTCCAAAAAGTGGTTCTCTTAAGACAGTTAGTGCTTGTCGAGACAAAGGACCCAAGAAAAAAAAGGAAAATCTCTTTGTCATTGGTTTCTCTTTCTCAAGTATATGTCACTCTACTCAAATGTGTTAAGTTATGAAATAACTTTTAATTAACACATCGTTACTTTAGTTAAAAAGAAAATTGAATTATTGCTATAAAACTATACATGAAAAGAAACAAACAGAAGTTGATCGATTAAACAGAGAGTTGTACAATCAAATTAAAGATTGTAATGACCATTTCGAAAAATATAAGAAACTTGTTGAAATCACATTGAAGTTAAGATTCTTCAAGGAAGAGAAATTGCTCTTGGGATGAAGAAAGCCCGTCATCACCAAGAAATACTCACGAAGGAGAATTCCAAACTACTGACTCACTTTTGCATGCTAATTGATGACAAGAACGCCCTGTTTGATTTTCTATACAAAGCTTATTGTAGGGATTATTTGTTGATTTCTTATACTTAGGCGATAACTATAGAGGTTTGCTTTGACGCTTTCATCGTAGATATTTGGACTAGTACGGGTCCGATCCCTAACCCAAGATGTGTTGGAATCTTCTTAGAGTGGCATCATCCCACCTTCTTCTAGCTCTCTTCCTCCCAGAGAAAAACTCATGTTCAATAAGAAAAGATTCATTTCTGAAATGTATAAAAAATAGATTTTGCATGAACACGAATGTTCATAATATTCAACTTGGTTCATTGATAAATTTTATCATTTTAGTTTCTTATACTTAGTTTAATTTCTAACAGGTTGTTATAGAATAAAAATCTCTCACATAGTCCAATTCTTAAGGACCTTTTGAGTAAATTTGTCAAGTTAAAGAGAGATTTTATGGAAAAAATTTTGATTTTCAAAACATCGCATTCAACAAGACAATGCATCTTTGGAGATTTACAAGAAGTCTACATGCATTACCCTCATTTGTGCTTTAAATTTCAAGGTGATCGAGGGACAAGTTGCTCAGCGAAATCCAATCTTACCATACCAAATGATATGCAATCGTGATAGTCCCTCAGTTGAGAAGTGAGATTATCATCGGTTCCCTCCTATTTACATCACGGAACGAATTAAGACCTCCTTTTTTATATACTTATGTTGTCCACTAAGTCATTTGGAAAAGCTGAAATCGTAGTTTTGGGACTTTGAATATTCATTGTATTTTTTTGAAATTTGAACTATGAGGTATCCCTAATTTCTATATTACTTGTGAGCTCTACTTTTTATTAATAGAAAAGTTTTCTTGTACATTAATTCTCATCTCCTTTATTCTTAATAGGAGACTTAATTGGTGCATGCATTTGATTCTCTAGACGCTTCTTGAATTATTGAAATTTAGGACACGTTGCTTGCTTAGGTGGGAGAAAGTTGATCATCTCAAGATGACTCGACTCTTCAATTGCCGGACAATCCTATAGCGCAAGAGTGGCATAGGAATTACTTTATATTGCAATCGATATTTAGTACTTATATGGAAATGACTACTCGTACTAAGGAGCAGCTTAAAGGAAGGGAGAAAGAGCTTTAGGTGTTAAAAGAGAGAGAAGAAACTCAATCTGCGAGCCTGATCCTTCATTCGAAGCTGATGTAGTGAAGCCTAATTATATCAGGGAATAAACGATCCTGAAATAGGCTTAACAAAGTGCCAAGTTCACTATCAATCACTAGAGCTCATTGCGAGTGAGGGCAAAGCTGGTCTCCCTACCCCTACTCCTAAAAGAATTATAGATCACGTTCTTCGGTGAGCCAAGAATTCCCTAACCTGCTAAACCCGCCTTTGGGTTTAAGCAATTAAACAATCCCATCATAAAGCAAAATGGTCAAATTCAAGGTCATACAACATTTTGGTAAGAAAGAATGAGAAAGTTTCTCAACGTATAAGTGAATACGAGAGCAAGTTCAAAAGCTTGAGCATGAGTGATATATTTTCAAACAAATGATCAAAGAGTTGAATAGAACATTTAAAACTTTACGAGAAGCCAATAAGACTCTCCAACATACTTGAGTATTCAGATTACTTCTATTGACGATGCAGATATGGTTCAAAAAAAGGAAAAGAAATTCAGAGAACTCCTAGATGCCACTTTTTTCCATATTGTTGACCCCATAATTGCCCAAGATTTAGAGTAGATGGCACAAAATCTTGAGCTTTAGTGATAATTTGCTAGCTTCCTTTTCCATTTGACATTTATACCTGCCACTTTGTACATAATGCATTAGATTATAAATAATACAATTGAATGAAGGTTACCTCAAATATAGGGTATATAATTGTGAATTGAATTCCGATTTTGATCTGAATCGCTTTCACTTTTCCATATTTGAGCTTTCCAACGCCTGGTTATACTTTCTGCTAGCTTTTAAAATAAAGAACTTTGATGATTGAGCTTAATTTGAACATCTGGTAATTTACTTTAGTTGTCGAGAGTTCCCTTAAATTTTGAGCTGAAAACCAACTTAAAGAAGCCCTTAAACTTAATCTAGAATTTGAAGAAGATTAAAAACCCAAACTTAATATAAATAATAGTAAACCAAAAATCTATATCTGAAAGAAGATCAGAAATCCATATTTAGCAAAGAGCAGAAATCAACATCTAGCAATAATAATAAAAGACCGAAAATTTATATATAGAAATTGTAGAAAAAGACAAAAATCTCTTATCTGATGGTTAAAATTGCACTTGTTAGGGAACATAAATAACCATATTTGACAGCCCTTTCTTTAAAAAACTTAATTTGATTTTAAGCGCTACTTGGCTTTGATTTTGTTCGATCCGGGAGCATCACTTGGCTCTGATCCTGGTGATCTTGGGAGCACTACTTAGTTCTGATTTTGATTGACTTGTGAGCACTACTTGGCTCTTGATTTTGATTGATCTTCTTTTTGAAGATTTCAGTGCTTCAATGAGGTCTTTGATTGCAGACATTAAAGGCTTACTTTGTCCTTCATCTAGGAAGTGCGTTAACCAGGCCACGTTGGCAGGGGTTAAAGGCTTTCTTGATGCTTTACTAAGGCCTTTGATGATGGTAATAAAGGCTTACCAAGTCTCCCTCTAAGAGGCACTTTAGCAAGGCCTTTGGTGACAACGCTGAAGGCCTTCCCAATGCTTTAGTGAGGACATATAATGGCAGGCACTAATAGCTTACCTGACCTCCCTATAGGAGACGCTTCAGTAAGTCCTTTAATGACAAGCATTGAAGGCTTAAAGCCTTTGATGATTGGGGCCTTAGATTGCCGAGACCTCTTGCAATCAAACCTATGATGGCCGGGGCCTTTGATGGCTTGGACCTCCTATGGTCATGAGCCTTTGATGGCTATGTAGACGCACTTATTTCATTCAAAAGACCTTTATTGATTGTTGGCTCAACATCTTTGTACAAATTGATTGAGTTTTCCTTGCCTTAGAAAATTGTTGATCATTTGTTCTAAGCTTCGGCATTGATTGGTATCATGTCCATTGCAAGTTGATAGTGACAATATGACTTTCCATTATTCCTTTTGAATTTAGTCTCCTTTTTTTGCAAAAGCTAATAGCAAGCTCATCCTTAGTCAGGAAATAGATGTTATCAAGTGAACTGGTCTTGGGAATCTAGGGTATTTGGCTCTAAATGGGATATGCTTGATAGGGCCAAGTTCTGTATACCCTAAATATGCAAGCTAGGGTAGTTCCACTTGGAGTTTTAATGAAGTCAAAGGTTCGATCCCTTCTTCTAGTGCCAAAAATGTTGGTAGATAAATTTGATAACCCAAAAGTGTGTAAAGAATAGGACAACTTTAAAGTGATACCTTGTTGAGTCCAAACGAAGTCATAAAATCGAATTACACATCTATGTTGGCTTCAAGTTAGTCATCATCGTTATAGAGGTCTTGAGGCAGTATGAAGGTCGACATTCAAGTCAATATGCATGGTAAAAGTCAAATAACAAGTTCAAGGGAAGTTAATATGCTTTGTAAGTCATTAGCACAAATCAATCAATGTGCAATGTCAAACAAATATGTAAGTCATGGTCCAAATCAAGTCAAATAGGCTACGTCCTTGTTTAATTTCCCAAACCCTTATGTGTACAATTGTTCAAGTTTTCCAATAGCCAAAATCCACAATTCAATTTTGGGTTTACAAAGTTTAAAAAGTAAGAAATGAGAAGATAGAAATTTTGGCCCTTCCACGAACCCCCTAGATCCATATTTATAGGTGTAACAACCCAGAATTTCTGTCATTTGAAATTCGTATATTTAATTGATTTTAAATATTAACAAGTAAAATTTGTAAATCGAATAAATTATATTTTGAATATCTAGATTTAATTGGATAATTAAATCGATAATTTAATATTTAAAATTACAGAAATAATTGGAAATTGGGTCTAATGTGAAAAAAATTGATTTGTAAAGCTGTATTAAATCATATTGGAGTTAGAATGATGTTATAGAACTTTTAAAATCGAATTAAAAGTTAATTTGTGGAAATTGAATATTTTAATATTTAATTGACGAGTAAAAATAGCCATTTTTCAAACAGTCTCGGATTTCGACGAAAATAGTTTCATTGGATCTGTAATGTTAAATTATTGTAAGATTTCAATTTTCATGTCAAACGGATATACGGTTTGTCCGGGGCTAGCTAAAACGCACTGAAATCGGTTTAAGTGAATTTTAAATTTAAATAGTCGATTTGAAAACCTATCTTTCAAATACGATCGAATTGGCTCCCGATATATATTCCATTGCGTTCGGAATAGGGGTAAAACATTATAAACGCCAGGCGGCACGTTTCCTTTGGAGTTCGGAAAAATTCCGAATGAATAGTGTTTTGAGAATTTTCTATAAAAGGACTTAGATTTTTCCCATTTGCAAACAAATTTGGCTAGGGTTTACAGCCGGCCCTAATTATTTTAATGGCAAAAAATTGCCAACTTTCTTCAATTAATCTCTTCCAATCCATCGATCTATTCAAGAAATCTTCAACTAACAAATTATAGAGGGCGACGAGAGCTTCAAATCTATATGGTGATGATCGTGATCGATGCGACATGGAGGGGGATATTGGCTCGCGTTCACCATCAGGTCGTGCGGGATTTCCCGTGCAGGGGGCGACCGAGCTCGCCTATACTTCGGCCGATGGTGGCTCGTGCGTTGGGCTGCGAAACTCTTGTCTTCGATCGTCTGCAAAACGTTGTATGGTGGAGCGAAAATTCAAGGTGCAGAGGCGGCTATGGTTTTGTTTTTGCGTGAATTAACTGGGAAGGAAGGAAGAAGATCTCACGCGGCCATAATCTGATGTTACAAAAATCAACGGCCTTGATTGAAATTAGGTTAAAATTAAAAAGAAAATTGTAATTAATTTATATAAAATTCGTGTAATCTTTGTAACGCAATATCTTTGTCGTACGAGGTCCGTTTTGGACGAAACAACTTGCGTTGGAATCGTATGGATGAGCACTACGCAATAGAGCTGGATTGGAATCAATTGGAGCTAGTGATAATTTAGGGTAAAATTAAACGCGTGTTTAATTTTATTCGAAATAGAACACTGCAATTGTGTTGGAAGCAAGGTGAGAACTTCTCACTCAATCGTATTTGTTTCGATTTAAATTTTAAATAGTTAGATTTAAAATTGCTTGATTGTGTGATTGAATGATAAATTGCTATCTGCAGTAATGATATAGACCCTATGCACCGCATATTAAGTGGAGGTTATTTTATTAAACACATATACCGTGATATTCCACCTTGAAGTGGAATTGGTATTATATATGTACTTGGAGTTGATTTCCCGTATTATATAGCGGATGAGACCCTATTGCGCCGCATAATAGCGGATGATATTTTATATAAACCCAAGTAGCGCGATATCTCGTCTTAAAACGGGATTGGTATTGTGCTAATATCTGTGGATGCAGGGAAACAGGTTGGAGGGATCCAACTGGTTTCCTCAAACATTTGAATTTGTTTCATATGTTGTGTATTAATTTATTTATAATCTCTGTATGATTATATTGTAATTAGAATCATTGTAGGCTAAAATTTAGCCGAATATATTTTTGGTGTTGTAAGATACCAGAAATAAATAAAATAGGATTTTTGAATTTAAGTTGAAAAATCTATAGTGAAATCCTATTGAATAAATTCCAAAATATGGGGAAAGATTTTTATAAATGGGTTTTGAGTAATATTGTTGATAGTTGAAGGATTTATTTAAAATATGGATTTTAAATTGTTTGGAAGAAAATAAAGGGATTTATTTTAAAAGATGATAAATTTGGAAATCCATTTGAAAATTGATTTGGTACTTGAAAATAAATCTTTGGGAATCAAATTGAAATTGATTCGATGTTTGAAAACCAAATTTAGAAATCAATTTGGAAATTAATTTTGGTGATTGAAAATAAACCTTTGGGAAATCCATTTGGAAATTGATTTGGGTGTTTAAAATAAATTTGGAAATCAATTAGCAATTGATTTGGTGTTGAAAATGGATATTTGGGAATCGATTTGAAAAATCTATATCAATGGATATTTGGGAAATTTGAATTCACAATGGAATTTATAAAGGAAAAGGAAATAGTTTTAAAAATAAATATTGGTTTATCTTTAAAGTGGAAAGGAATTTACGGATTTGGAACGTAAATTTGAAGTAAATCGGTAAGGATTTATTTAATTGGTTTAAATGAACCATTTTGAAATAAAAGTGTATTCTCCCTAAAAAGCCGAGTATGTTTTGAAAGTAGCCTTTGAATATAAATTTTAAAGTTCTAAAAATGGTTTGTAAAAGGATATTTGTGAAGAAAGTATTTTTTAAAATTGTTTCTAAATCTTTAGAGTAAAGATTTATTTAAGTTAATTTTTAGAAGTAACTGTTTTAAAAGATTTAATTGATATTTGTTTTAGAAAATAGTTATTTAAAACGATTATACTCTATTTACTGATTTTATTTTAAAAATTAGTTGGACTTGAAGTTTTATACGAGATGATAGTATAATATTTTCATAACTAATATTTAAAATAAAGTGTCTAAAAATAGTTTTACTCTAAAATATTTCCAAGTATATATTTGGATAAATGATTTAAGTTTTTTTAAGTATTCAAACTCGACAGATTTTTCAGTGGAAATAAATGATTTCGGGAATTTTATTCCGCGAGTGAAAAATAATTTGAAATTTATTTTCAAAGGATTGAAAGGTAATTTGAAATTGGTTTTCAAATGGTTGAAGTGTGAAAATATATCTTGCGAAGATATTTTGAAAATAAATAATTGTGAAAATTATTTAAATCTGAAAATTATTGTGAATGTTGATTGATAGTTAAGTAACCGGCTATCAATATTGCCTTTGAATGACATTTGAATTTCGATGCGACCAGGGGTCGGATTCCAAGTGGATATCCGAAAACCACATCGAACCTTTGTGATTGTGATATATCTTTTATTTAAAAGATCAAAGTGGAAATTGTTGTAATTTGTTTGAAATCTGAATGAACGCTTATTTTTAAAAATAAGCGCTCGTTATTCGAATTAGCCGAGAGAAGACCTTTGTGCCATATAACCCATTCCGAATAATGATACGATGAAATGGGATTGCATTTGAAGACTGTTGGTGAAGACCGGGTATTTGCAAGAATGATAGGATGACCTATCGATTGACTCTGCACTAAGTTGCTCCGGTATAGAGATTCCCTAAGTGATGGGAAGTCCGATAGGGATTTTGAACACTCGGATTTGCAATGACTTCTTCGGAAGTACCTTCGGTTCTGTTCGAACCCAGAACGGACTTGTATGGATTGTATGTCTGACATTACATTTTGAGATATAAAGCAGATTTCTTTCAAATACATTTTTTTTGGTGGCGGAGAATTTATTTTCTTAGCTTAACACCCTTCTCTGAGACGTACGAGCTCAGAGGTTATGTAGTTGATGGTTATCAGTGATATTCTCCCAATTTGGTAATGTGGCATGCTGAGTGCTGCAGATCATTTGTTGATCAAAGCGTGGCTTTTGTGTAAAGCATAACTTTGTGGACGAGACTTCGTCGAACCTCACAACCCGGTTATGGTCGAAACAGGAATCGTAGCAGCAAGGTTATTTGAGGGTAGCGCCCTCTGTGGGTATGTCATTTCCTTCTGGATTATGAGTGGTATCATGGTATGGAGCCCATATACTTACTTTGTGGTTGCTGCAAACTTATTACTTTGTGGTTGTTGGTTGAGAGGATCCTCGGATAAAGGTCGCAAACGACCGGGGGATGGCATGCTCGTGTCAGTAGTTACAAAGGTAACCTGGCCTTTTTTTGCAGAGATCCGGGGACGTCCCTCTAGAGGCATTCCATTTTACTTGGGAAGTTCCTTTGCCCGACCATTAGTTGGAAATCCAAAGAAACAATACGAACCCTTTACGATTGCAAATTGTATAACCTGCCTCCTCAGGAGGTAGCTATAGCAGGCATAATATAATGGTACCTATGCTGGCTAAGATTTATATTATACTTTCGAAATGGTTTTCCACACTTTGCACTTATAGTAATAATATCAAGAAATTCTCTCGTATCAAGCATGTTTGACTATCATAAGGAGAAATCTCCTCCAAGTCTGCGATTGCATTGTGTGTGTGGCGGGAGGCCTTATGGTAGTTACATTTTCTAAAAGCATTGCGGATCTATTTTAAAATATTTATTTATTTGTTTTAAGGATAAACTGTTTTAAGTTCTCACACCAGTACCATGACTGACATGGAGTTTATTGTTCCCTTCTTAAACTCTGGGTGCCCATCATTTTCTACACGGGTAGCCTAGAGTCAGGTTATCAGGATATTCTGGAATTCAGGAGGTGCTGTGGAGCTCAAGAGGCGAGCTGGATGGCGAAACGTATCACTTGTCTATGATATTATCTTTTCCGCTGTGTATCCACTTGTAAGGACAAGTTCATATAATTGTCCAGTTGTGTTGTGTTGTAAGTTGACTCTGATGATGTAACGTAGTAATCGATACAGTTCTTTTGATTTAAAGATTTTTCATTTATCTATTATATGTTGTTCCGCTGCGATTGTGAGATTCTGATATTGTTTCTATTGCTTCTTCTTTCTTTCTTCTTCTCCCTCTTCTTCTTTAACCCTAACAATTCGGTTTTTCGGCCTTCGATTTCTCGGCAGTTGATACGGTGGACGTATTAATGTCGATTTTCGGGAGTCGAAAATCCTAATCGTCACATTCGGTATAAGAGCATTTGGTTAAGCGACAACCTTGGCTCTGTTGGGAATTACTCATTGGAGATAGAGTCAGTAATACTCTAGAATGAGTGTGAGTGTAATAATAGATATGAGCGCGTATTTGTTAGTGAATATAAAAAATGTTTTATATTGTGTTTGCTTATCCGTTGAGCTGTTTGTGAATTCTGGTCGGTATGTGGGACGCCATATTATCGATAGGAGTTTCTAAACTCTTAAACGAGATAAACCGACATAGTATCATTTTAAATTGGGTAAATGAAATAATTTTTCAGAAATTATTAAAGTGTATATAAATTGATTGTTTGGTTGTTGAAAATGTAAGAATATATGTAAGTTAATTAAAAGAATAATTTTATAAGCAAATGAATTATTAAGTATGGAATTATAATTAATGAGATTTACAATTGTGAAATAATCTTGTATATAAGAAGTGAAACTATATGAATATATTTATAAATATGAGTTGTAAATAAAAATGAATTTGGACTATGAATTTGAAAGTTTTGAATCCCGTCTATTTTGAAAGTTGTTTTTCAAAGTTAAAGATGTTATTAAGTAAGATAAATCAATTTGGAATAATCTTATGTAAGTGAAGTTAAATCGTGAAACTATATAATTTTTTTTTATAAATGTGATTTATGAATAAAAGGAAAATTTTGAAAGAATATTAAGCACTGAATTCACTACTGTCACTGGGAAATAGTAAGGGTGATGACTGCAGCATCATCAGTATCATTTTCGAGTTTCTTAGTGATGGATTTGCCACCATAGTAAATTGAAATTAAAGTTTTGTTATGATAAACAAATTTGAAAATTTAAAATCCAAGTTGTAATTGTTGAATATAGGTAATCAAGTTTTGGACTTATAATATGAAATAACAAAAGATTTTACTTTGGTAAAGTTGAAATAAATTTGAGTTGGCATAATAAAACATATGATGTGAAATTTAACTAAACGAAGGTTAAATAAATTGATTTGGATTAGGTAAGCTATCGAAATGGAAATTAAACTGAAGTGATTATATAAAATAACTTTGAAGTTTAAATAAGTTGTATAACTTGTAAAGTGAGAAAATGTAAGTGAAACCAAATGATAAAATGGTTAAATAATTTTGTTAAGCAAAACGAGATATGAATTTGAATAAGTGATGAAATTTGACTTTGGTAAAAGTTAAATAGAATTTACTTTAGAATTGGAATCTGAATTGGATTTATAAGGGGAAATTTAAGTTAAGTTAAACAAATGATGTTTTAAATGGAATATAACTTAAGTAATGTTGAATGAAGTTGATTTTGGTATCGAAGTAAATTAATAAAGTGAAGTGATGAATATGAACTTGAGTTATGTAATGAAATTCAACGTTTGTAGTTAAATGAATTAGCAATTGAATTGAACTAATGAACTGAATATTAATCAATCGAATGTAAAAGAATTGGTATAGAATAATGAATGTAAGTGTTAATTCATTAGAAGCTAATGAAGTTGAAAAAAAAATTGAATAATTAAAAGAAAAGTCAATTAGATATTAAACCAATTGGAATTAAAAGTGTTAAACCAAATTGAATGTAAATTTAATAATTTGGTTATGTTGGTTATGATTTGGTTTTTATATGATTGTTAGTTGATTGTATATAATTCATTAAGTTTTAATGAAATTGAATTGATAAATTGAAAGCTATGTAATTGAATTTGAATTGAAAGTGAACTAATGTGAATTGGTTGTAAGCAATTAAAATTTGCATCGAAACCTTATAAATTGCTTATGGGAATTATTTTGATTGCATTGCTTATGAAAACTATGTGTTTTCTATTGAAAATTAGTGAAATGTAAATGAATTTCCTATATGTGTCACTTACACGTTTAAACTGAGTAAGTACAGGTACCGGGGCTGTAGTTGGCTGGATTTGGTCACGCTAAAATGCTAATAAATAACTGCTTTGCTTAAAAATGCTAAAAAGTTACGCCTACGCAATAAAAATAGGAAATATGAACTGTTTTTCTATTTTCCGACCGTGTGGGTCGATGTATATATATTTATATCTATTGTGATATTGCAAAAGCTCCTCTGTACAAAGGAGACTCTGCCAAAATTTTCCGTAAATTTTGGGAGTTAGAAAAATTTTTGAAAATTTTTGGAATTTTTTTTTTGTTAACGAAAAGTCAATTTCTAAATTGAAATGAAAATGTAGGATTTGAAAACTTGGTAAAGTTATTGTAAGAAGTTTAACTATGAATTTTGGAAATAAAGTTAAAATGTTTAAATGAATTTGAAATTTAATTTGAACAAATGGTTTTGAAAAGTTAATGGATTCTGTAACTTTTTCTTACTTGGCAATTTCAAGGACGAAATTCTTTTATGGGGGGAAGTTTGTAACGACCCAGAATTTCTGTCATTTGAAATTCGTATATATAATTGATTTTAAATATTAACAAGTAAAATTTGCAAGTCGAATAAATTATATTTCGAATATCTAGATTTAATTGGATAATTAAATCGATAATTTAATATTTAAAATTACAGAAATAATTGGAAATTGGGTTTAATGTGAAAAAAATTGATTTGTAAAGTTGTATTAAATCATATTGGAGTTAGAATGATGTTATAGAACTTTTAAAATCGAATTGAAAGTTAATTTGTGGAAATTGAATATTTTAATATTTAATTGACGAGTAAAAATAGCCATTTTTCAAAAAGTCTCGGATTTTGACGAAACTAATTTTATTGGATTCGTAATGTTAAATTATTGAAAGATTTCAAATTTTGTGTCAATCGGATTTACGATTTGTCCGGGGCAAGCTAAAACGCACTGAAAGCGGTTTAAGTGAATTTTAAATTTTAAATAGTCGATTTGAAAACCTATCTTTCAAATACGATCGAATTGGCTCCCGATATATATTCCATTGCGTTCGGAATAGGGGTAAAACATTATAAACGCCAGGCGGCATGCTTTTTTTGGAGTTCGGAAAAATTCCGGATGAATAGTGTTTTGAGAATTTTCTATAAAAGGACCTAGATTTTCCCATTTGCAAACAAATCTGGCTAGGGTTTACAGCCGGCCCTAATTATTTTTAATGGCCGAAAATTGCCAACTTTCTTCTATTAATCTCTTCCAATCCATCGATCTATTCAAGAAATCTTCAACTAACAAATTATAGAGGGCGATGAGAGCATCAAATCTATATGGTGATGATCGTGATCGACGCGATGTGGAGGGGGATATTGGCTCGCGTTCACCATCAGGTCGTGCGGGATTTCCCGTGCAGGGGGAAGACCGAGCTCACCTATACTTCGGCCGATGGTGGCTCGTGCGTTGGGCTTCGAAACCCTTGTCTTCGATCGTCTTCAAAACGTTGTATGGTGGAGCGAAAATTCAAGGTGTAGAGGCGGCTATGGGTTTGTTTTCGCGTGAATTAACTGGGAAGGGAGGAAGAAGATCTCGCACGGCCATGATCTGATGTTACAAAAATCAACGGCCCAGATTGAAATTAGGTTAAAATTAAAAAGAAAATAGTAATTAATTTATTTAAAATTCGTGTAATCTTTGTAACGCGATATCTTTGTCGTACGAGGTTCGTTTTAGACGAAACAACTTGCGTTGGAATCGTATGGACGAGCACTACGCAATGGAGCTGGATTTGAATCGATTGGAGCTAGTTATAATTAAGGTAAAATTAAACGCGTGTTAGTTTTATTCGAAATAAAACACGCAACTGTATTGGAAGCAAGGTGAGAACTTCTCACTCAATCATATTTGTTTCGATTTAAATTTTAAATAGTTAGATTTAAAATTGCTTGACTGTGTGATTGAATGATGAATTGCTATCTGTTGTATTGAAATAGACCCTATACGCCGCATATTAAGCGGAGGTTATTTTATTAAACACATATACCGCGATATTCCACCTTGAAGAGGAATTGGTATTATATATGTACTTGGAGTTGATTTCCCGCATTATATAGCGGATGAGACCCTATTGCACCGCATAATAGCGGATGATATTTTATATAAACCCTTGTACCGCGATATACCGTCTTGAAAAGGGATTGGTATTGTGCTCATATTTGTGGATGCAGGGAAACATGTTGGAGGGATCCAACTGGATTCCTCAAACATTTGAATTTGTTTCATATGTTGTGTGTTAATTTATTTATAATCTTTGTGTGATTATATTGTAATTGGAATCATTGTAGGCTAAAATTTAGCCGAATATATTTTTGGTGTTGTAAGATACCAGAAATAAATAAAATAGGATTTTTGAATTTAAGTAGAAAAATCGATAGTGAAATCCTATTAAATAAATTCCAAAATATGGGGAAAGATTTTTATAAATGAGTTTTGAGTAATATTGTTGATAGTTGAAGGATTTATTTAAAATATGGATTTTAGTTAGTTTGGAAGAAAATAAAGGGATTTATTTTAAAAGATGATAAATTTGGAAATCCATTTGAAAATTGATTTGGTACTTGAAAATAAATCTTTGGGAATCAAATTGAAATTGATTCGATGTTTGAAAACCAAATTTAGAAATCAATTGGAAATTAATTTTGGTGATTGAAAATAAACCTTTGGGAAATCCATTTGGAAATTGATTTGGGTGTTTAAAATAAATTTGGAAATCAATTAGCAATTGATTTGGTGTTGAAAATGGATATTTGGGAATCGATTTGAAAAATCGTATATCAATGGATATTTGGGAAATTTGAATTCACAATGGAATTTATAAAGGAAAGGGAAATTGTTTTAAAAATAAATATTGGTTTATCTTTAAAGTGGAAAGGAATTTACGGATTTGGAACATAAATTTAAAGTAAATCGTAAGGATTTATTTAATTGGTTTAAATGAACCATTTTGAAATAAAAGTGTATTCTCCCTGAAAAGCCGAGTATGTTTTGAAAGTAGCCTTTGAATATAAATTTTAAAGTTCTAAAAATGGTTTGTAAAAGGATATTTGTGAAGAAAGTATTTTTGTAAATTGTTTCTAAATCTTTAGAGTAAAGATTTATTTAAGTTAGTTTTTGGAAGTGCCTTTTTTAAAAGATTTAATTGATATTTATTTTAGAAAATAGTTATTTAAAACGATTATATTCTAATTATTGATTTTATTTTAAAAATTAGTTGGACTTGAAGTTTCATATGAGATGATAGTATAATATTTTCATAACTAATATTTAAAATAAAGGATCTAAAAATAGTTTTACTTTAAAATATTTCCAAGTATATATTTGGATAAATGATTTAATTTTTTTTAAGTATTCAAACTCGGCAGATTTTTTAGTGGAAATAAATGATATCGGGAATTTTATTCCGCGAGTAGAAAATGATTTGAAATTCGTTTTCAATGGTTTGAAAGGTAATATGAAATTGGTTTTCAAATGGTTGAAGTGTGAAAATATATCCTGCGAAGATATTTTGAAATAAATAATTGTGAAAATTATTTAAATCTGGAAATTGTTGTGAATGTTGATTGATAGTTAAATAACCGACTATCAATATTGCCTTTGAATGGTGTTTGAATTTCGATGCGACCAGGGGTCGGATTCCAAGTGGATATCCGAAAACCACATCGAACCTTTGTGATTGTGGTAGATCTTTTATTTAAAAGATCAAAGTGGAAATTGTTGTAATTTGTTTGAAATCTGAATGAACACTTATTTTTAAAAATAAGCGCTCGTTATTCGAATTAGCCGGGAGAAGACCTTTGTGTCATATAACCCATTCCGAATAATGATACGACGAAATGGGATTGCATTTGAAGACTGTTGGTGAAGACCGGGTATTTGCAAGATTGATAGGATGACCTATCGATTGTCCCTGCACTAAGTTGCTCCAGTATAGAGATTCCCTAAGTGATGGGAAGTCCGATCGGGATTGTGAATACCCGGATTTGCAAGGATTTCTTCGGAAGTGCCTTCGGTTCTGTTCGAACCCAGAACAGACTTGTATGGATTCTATGTCTGACATTACATTTTGAGATATAAAGCAGATTTCTTTCAAATACATTTCTGTTGGTGGCGGAGTATTTATTTTCTTAGCTTAACACTCTTCTCTGAGACGTACGAGCTCAGAGGTTATGTAGTTGATGGTTATCAGTGATATACGCCCAATTTGGTAATGTGGCATGTTGAGTGCTGCTGATCATTTGTTGATCAAAGCGTGGCTTTTGGGAAAAGCGTAGCTTTGTGGACGAGACTTCGTCGAACCTCACAACCCGGTTATGGTCGAAACAGGAATCGTAGTAGCAAGGTTATTTGAGGGTAGCGCCCTCTGAGGGTATGTCATTTCCTTCTGGATTATGAGTGGTATCATGGTATGGAGCCCAGATACTTACTTTGTGGTTTTTGGTTGAGAGGATCCTCAGATAAAGGTCACAAACGACCGGGGGATGGCATGCTCATGTCAGTAGTTACCTATTACAGAGGTAACCCGACCTTGTCTAGCAGAGATCCGGTTAGGATCCGGGGACATCTCTCCAGAGGTGTTCCATTTTACTTGGGAAGTTCCTTTGCCCGACCATTAGTTGGAAATCCAAAGAAAAAATACGAACCCTTTATGATTGCAAATTGTATAACCTGCCTCCTCAAGAGGTAGCTATAGCAGGCATAATATAATGGTACCTATGCTCGCTAAGATTTATATTATACTTGCGAAATGGTTTTCCACACTTTGCACTTATAGTAATATAATATCAAGAAATTCTCTCGTATCAAGCTTGTTTGACTATCATAAAGAGAAATCTCCTCCATGTCTGCGATTGCATTGTGTGTGTGGCGGGAGGCCTTATGGTAGTTACATTTTCTAAAAGCATTGCGGATCTATTTTAAAATATTTCTTTATTTGTTTTAATGATAAACTGTTTTAAGTTCTCACACCAGTACCATGACTGACCTGGAGTTTATTGTTCCCTTCTTGAACTCTGGGTGCCCATCATTTTCTACACGGGTAGCCTAGAGTCAGGTTATCGGGATATTCTGGAATTCAGGAGGTGCTGTGGAGCTCAAGAGGCGAGCTGGATGGCGAAACGTATCACTTGTCTATGATATTATCTTTTCCGCTGTATATCCCACTACACCAAATAGTGAGATTTGTATCTAACCATCCGCGCATTTGGCAACGGTTATTAACCGTTGCCATTTAGAAACGGTTAATCACCATCTTGGTTCAGTTAGCAACGGTTTTTTATCATTGCTAATTGGGAATGGTTATTAACCGTAGCTTCTTTGGAGACAAATGATGGCGGTGAATTTCATCCTTTCGCGCCATAATTTTTGGCGTGCTTCGTTCCAACTAGCAACGGTTTTCAACCGTGGCTAATTAGCAACGGTTTGTAACCGTCGTAAATGTTGTGGCAAATAATGGCGCTAATTTTGTGCCAAATATTCGCTGGGAGCCAAAAAGAATTGGCCCGTCACTTTTCCTTCCCTCCTTTCCTTTGATATTCGTTTCGTCCTCTTTCAACGAAAAGAAAACCTAAATAAAAAAAAACCCAATTCCACCAATTCGATTTGCTTCAACCCGCTCATCTTTCCATCTAATCGTGAAATCATCTTCCATCCAACCACGAACCCATCTTTCCACCTAATCGTGTCCAGCTGCGAACTCATCTTCCTTCCAACCGCACCAGTTCTTCCTTCATTCAACGCCAATCAGTGGCCCTCTCAGATCTGTGTTTGGAGAAGTATTACAACGTGAATTTATCGAATACCTACTCCAGGTTGGGTACTCATTTTTAATTATTTGATTTCTATTTTAAATTTGATTTTGTTTCATACTTGTATTATAAAATCTTATTTGAAATCTTAATTATCTCAGATCTGTGTATCTTTGATATTTGGTTCCTCGAGTTTCATTGGCATAATCGAAGAGAGCGCATAACTGCCAGGTAAGCTTTGTTTTGTAATAATACTTGTTGTCAATTGAAATGGAAACTCTGTGTACATGTATTTGCGGTGCATTGTTATATCACTGTAACATCCCGCCTTTTTGCACACTTTAAACCGACACACGTGCCAATTCAAAGCATACGCAAGGGCGGATTGTTATGGGGTAAATAAGAAAACAGAGGAGAAATAAAACAAAACAGAATCTCACAGCGGAAGGATAAAATATAATAATCAAATATACAGTTCATGAAACTGTTTTACAAAATAATTCGTTTTTCTTGTGCAATAAATATCAGAGTTACACATACCAATACAACAATGCAGCGGAATTAAATGGTGTAGTGCACTAGTATAAATAATAATAATACAAATCTTCGTCTTCGTCCTCCAAAGCTAAATCTTCAAATCCTGAAACGCTCGGACTGACCCGAGCGAATTTGAAAAGACAAAAACACTCGAGTCAGACTAGAATATCTTATGTGAGTTAAATAAACAGAAATAAATATGAGTACAGTAACTCAAGAGATGCTCGGGATTTACATCTCCTAAGGATCCGTTAAACTATTTACTATGTAGTATATTGCGTTATTATAATAGTGTCTATTTATAAAATAAACTTACTTTTTAATAGCGTTAAGGGGTTACCCATATAGCCCTTAACACGTAATAGTCCCAGTAGTCCATCCAATATCATAGTCCCTCCTGATCGGGAAGCCACTAGAGGATACCACACGGGCTACGGGAGAAAACCAAACTCGTACAAGGCGCGATAGGGTAGGTGACACGGCACAACTAGGCAATGCCAGGGTAGATATACCAATTACGCTTCCGGGCCGATGGTAACGCGAAGCCGCAGCAACCGCCCACCTCGAAACAACTCCCCAAATCAAAAAAAATAGAAGTGGCCACTGAAACAATCCAAAGTCATAGTATAATATCGAAGAGGAGTGTCCGATCAGAGGAATGACCTCATTAACCCGTCGATCGCTCCTGTTTTAGCCACCTTATGCCAACTCACGGGAGTCGGGTCCACGTATTTACCTTACAGGAATCGTCGCCACCAACCTACTTCATTCTGGAATCTCCACCGCGTACACGGTTAGTCAAAGTGGTTTTCGGTATCGACAGAGAGTATGTCCATATCCGATCCCGGTCTCTTTGCCAACCCATCGTTATTATAACACCGCGGTTATTTAAAACAGTTTATACTTTTAAAACCAGAATATAATCCATTTCAAAACCATAATATTACGATATCATTCCAAAACCCAAAACCATATTTTACCACTTATCCCAAATATAATTTCTTTCCAATAATAAAAAGGCTTTAACTTCATAATATCTGAAAATCGAATATTTTCAAAGCATAATATTTTTGGAAATCCATAATTTCAAACCATAACTTTTAAAAACTCAAATGGTTTGGATATTCAACGGTATATGAATTTCAAGGGCTTAACTTTACTGTCACTTTGTAAAGAAATAAGTTATATGGCTTTATGGAAATATTTCTTTATCTAAAGTTAAGACCATAATTTAGATATCACTCTTAAGTTCCAAAACCATTTCAATTTCCATATATATAAATCCATTGGAGTATTAATATTCAAAACTAAAATTGGAATATATTCTTTCAACAAATTAAATGTTTTATTATTTAGTTTGAATATTCACATAAATCCTTAAACAACTCCAATTTCTAGTAATAAAACATATGTATTTTTCGATTCCAATTTATATTAGAATATTTTTCCAATTCAAATTCATATTAGAATATTCATTTCAAATTTTTTTCTTGGGAAAAATCCAATTATAAATATCATATCTTAAATTTCCAAACTTAACATTTAAACATATGATATAAATTTATCCAACTCCATTTTCTAAATTTTCTTCCATTTTACTAAGGGAATTTATACACCTTTTTATTTCAAAATTTCCAACTTTTCATGTACATAAATACGGAAGAAAAATATTTATACAGTATAAAATTTAAGATTATTATAAACCGTATTCCATCCAAACCATAGAAATCACATTAAAATAGTTATATATAGACCGCGGTGCCTGTATATAATTTTCTATCCTATGGTCAAGTGATACGGATATTTATCATTTCAATCCGCAATTTAAAAATAAAACTTTGCGGTTTTATCATTTCAAACCACAATCCCGAAAAATGAAATATGCATGATAAATTTGCAAATTTAATGATATGCAATAAACATTCATTCATCAACAACATCCATCATCCAATCGCAACCATCAACCAATTTCAATCAATAACAGTATATATCTATGAACATATACAACAGGTAATAACTGTCAGTTTTTTTCCAAATTAAATTTATCAACTATTTATCTAACAGTTTACTCAATAATAATTTACATAACTGTTAACTAGCAGTTCTTATGCAAACAATAATTTCTAACAGCCAATTAATATGCAATCAATCAATTTAAATTAACAGCTAAATTCAAAAAAAAATGCAATTCAACAGATATGGATGAAATAACATGCCCAAAAGCTCATAAATAAATTTCTATTCATTTCTAAAATTTATTTAACAAACATAAAAGCTTCTAGTAATTGTGAGTGGGTTAAAACACTCACCTTTGGAATTTAAATTGAATTTAAACCCGATTTAAACCCAAAAATTCGCCCGTCTCAGAATTTGTCCAAACCAGCGTCATCAAGTCCGGAATTAAATTACGATCCTAACGCAAAAAAAATCGTGTGAAACGGATAACGTATGAAGAATCTATGGCCATAAAACGATTTGAAATTCAAAATAAATTAAAACAAAACTCACCCTCCCTCATGCCACGTCACCAGTGATATCACGCGTTCCCTCTCCCAGCTTTCAAACTCGCGCACGAACAACTGCAGGCCGAACCCATGAACACGCACCTTTGACCGTGAATTGCCGCCCCTACACGCCACCTTATGCCACAAAGCCACTGCCGTTGTGCTCGTGACCACGTCCTCTACCCCTGGCCAAGTTCCGGTCGCCTAACTCGCCGTGCGCCGCCACCTGAAAACTAGGGTTTTCGAACCCTAGTTCATCGATTACGGCCGCCTCGTCCCACCGTACCATCTCCAACTACCTTTGAACGAACCCTGTCGTCGAGTACTACAATACCCAGAACCAATTTCATCGATTATGGCTTAAATCGAGAAGCCCCAATTTCAAGCTTAGGTTTCGAATTTCTAGGTTTGACCGCGATTTTGCCGTTGATCGAAGCAAAATCTGGAAAAACAAATTGCAGCCGCTGATTCGTATCGTCGAGATGTTCGACATATAATTTTTTCGGATTTTTAGGAGGACTTTAAATTTTCAGCTTTTGATTTGCGATTTGAAATTTGGATCTGAAATGCATCCATTGAGGAAGAGAGAAGATGAAGAAATATGTACGTATATCCAACTGACAGTAGGAAGGAGGCTAGGGTTTATTATGGTATATTTATAGTTAGGGTTAGGTTAGAGCGTATAGGCTAGAAGAGTGAACGTACGCAACAAACTATGGCCCAAAAGCCCGCTATGCCTCCGGAACCGAATCTATTAAATCTATATATCCAGATAGGTATTTAAAAATATTCTGAACGCGATGGAAAAAGTCTCACGTCCAAATTTGATCGTATGAAGAAGTTATGCTAAAAACAAGGTTTCCAAATTGATTTCAAATTGATTTTAATAAAATTGATTTCAAGGCGTTTCGCGTTCGTACGATCAAACGACAAGTCCGATCGATACGAAATTTGAAACCCTATAATAATTCACCGATACGGATCCGATGAAACTGGTTTCGTCGAAATCCGAGTCCGTGCCCAAAATGGCTATTTTTATATTAATTAAATAAATAAAAATTAGTAAATAAATCCAATTTTTATAATTTAGTTTAAGAATTGAAAATCTTTATCACTTTATAATTCTCAAATATCTAAAATGATTTAACAAATTTTCAAATGTCAATTTGTTAAAGATTAACCAATTTATCATTGAAAAATTTCCAAGTTACAATATTAAGTATAAATTTTAAATTTATCCAACAGTTAAACTTAATCGCCCATGAAATTCATTTATCACCAAGTATAAAATTTAGAATTTGTTCATGGTCTAATATTATTGTTATCCAAAATTTTGCAACTTAAACTCCACAATCGTAATGTCCAACATTAAATTCCCATTTAATTGCAATAACGCAATTTCAAAAATTTAACTCAATTAAATAAACAACTCTTTATATCCCTAATCAATTTGCAATGGTTTAAAAGTTTGCTAAATTTTAATTTTAGAAATTCCTTTACTTCCATTCAACATCAGCAATTATCTATTAAATGTCCCAAAATTCCTATTAAATAAATCTAACGAATCTTTATTATAAATTAGATGAATTTAATATTGCATTCAACTATTACGTTAAAATTTCCGTTTCACTTTAAAGTAACTAAATTTGCCCATTTATAATACTTATTTCAATTCCTAAAAAAATCATTTTATTAATATCAAAAATTTACCATTTATTTACGTAACCTTTTATTACACTGATTGCAAAAATTTCACTTATTAAATTTCCAATTCCACTAAATCCGAGCAAACTGATTTCCACCCTTTTTATTCAAACCAAAGATCATGCTATGATAATATTTTACGTTGTTCACACTGAATATAATCAACCTTTTTATCGTTATCAATTAAACATACATTGATTGCACTAATTTAAGGAATTAATTGCCATTTATACCCGACTAGATTTAATAGACCATATAAATGGGTAATATATACCAATTAAATAAATTCAATATTTCCATTTCGTTTTTCCTGTACTAAATTTATTACTAAGTGTCTAAACTCCACTTTATCAATATACCTGAAATTTCTACCTAGAATAAGGTTACGTTTCCATTGGAATTTACATTTACACCTTACGTTACACATTAAATCAACTTGCTTAACGTTTTATATGATTTCTATCCTTTATTTCATAAATTAACCCATTCCACCTAAACTCTTATCTACAAAATTATTTCAACATTAAATTTCACCACATACTAATTGACCTAATTATTTATTTACTAAGACATCTCATTTAAATAATTTATCAAATTGAAACGTCCATTCAAGGTATAGATTATTACTTGCGTTAGAGAATTCCTTAATTTATTCTAATTACCGTTTACATTCCTTTTTCTGCATTAACTCAATCTAATATTCCCATTTTATTTCTCATATTAAATCTATATACAGGTAAAGCCCTTTCACTACTTAAATTCATTTGAATTAGCTCCGAATTCTATAAGTAGGTTTAATACATATTATTTTCTACTAAATTCAATTACAACTTATTAAAGAAAAACGAATTAAAACCATGAAATAAATGAAATCTTCCCATTTTGTTTCCTTATATTAATTTCTTAGCCTATAAATAACAATTTTTCAGCACTTAAATTCTCTCGTCATTTTGTTCCAACTGGAAATTCTTATACTTAAATTCCCATGGTTTCATTTCATTCAGTCATTTGCTTCATTAAAAATCACAGATCTTAAATTTTTCTAAATTAAATTATTTAAACTCTGTTAAAATGAGTAAATTAAATTAACGAAAATTCCGGGTCGTTACACTCTCCCCCACTCAAAACTTTTCGTCCTCGAAAAGGAAAAGGAAGGGAGAAGGAATAATAAAACAGTATATCTAATTTCAACTATTAACTTATATTTTACTGGATTAATTTCCTTTAATGAAATATACTTGTTTTATAATCAATCATATCCTTTAATACTTGAATTATTAAAGTTGGAAAAATATTTTAACAAAATTCTAAGTCCAAAATTTACGAAAAATTTTGGCAGAGTCTCCTTTGTACGGAGGGACTCTGGAGAAAATATAATATCCAAATATACAAATATATTACATATATCCAAAATAAAATATCCCACACTGGAAAATATATAAATAGCGCTTTAATCGTAATCCGAAAACGTACCTATTTGTCGGGCAAAACGCTTATTATTTTGGAACCAAAAGCAGTAGCAGTTGCTTCCAACCCCTGTATTCACTTATATAATCTAAAAGGTTAAATATTTATTTTACAGTGAAAGGTTTAGGTGGATTCAATCATTCATATCCAATCAAATGCAACAACCACAATTTTTTTCTCAACAGCACACACCACATTCAACAAACAATCATTTAATCAAACAACAATTAGTTGTTCGGGTTCAAATTCTGAAGTTGTACGAATGAAGAATAACTATCAAGTACATCCGTTGCTCAACAGCCTAAGATGGAACAAAGATAGATTATTTGTAAATCTAACAACTCCATAATTCCTTACCCAACAACATACATCAACCAACAATTCAAATCAACACCAAAATATCTCATTATACATTTATTTCATAATTCAGTGTTTTGATTTTTCTTTCCTTCATTTATGAGGGATTTCTTTGTTTCTTACAAGTTTATTTTCCAATTATCACCAAATTCATTATATTTGTATTTCCTTTTTATTACTTAAGTTTCCTTTTATTACTTAAGTTTATAAAATAAATTCTCATTAATAACAGCAATTTATTGAATACCTTTATTGCTTCAAGCTTTACTTGCAAGATTTTCTTTTACATATTCTTACTAACATTTCAACTTTTATTTTATGGTAAGTTATATATATTTTAAGAATGTAAGTGACAATTTACATGTTTCTTCTTAATTCCTTTAATTAATATATATATATTTGTTACTTACCTTTAATCTCATTCATTTATTTAATGTGGAGGTTTCCATTATATTGGAATAGAGGAAATTAAAACATACTTAAGTTAATAATCCTACAATCAATTCTTATTTAGAATTTCATTTTATTTACTTTAAGTTCATATCACCTATTAGTAATTCTTAACTTAATTTTTTTTTTTTTTTTTTTAGTAAAATTTCAATCATAACTTAAGTTTATACCATTAAATTCTTATTTATACAGTCGTTTATTGAATACTTCAATTTTTCCTAAATTCCTACTTGTAAAATATTCAATTCTAGTTTCTTATTTAACATTTCAACTTTTATATTTGGGTAAGTTATTTATGTTAAAGAAATTGCAATTGAACTTATACAAGTTAAATCTCCATTCTTTAATTCAATTCAATGTTAATCCTTATTACTATTCTCTCTCCTACGTATTCACTTTCTCTTTATATCCTTGCAATAATTCTCTTAATTAAATTAGAGGTTTTAATTTATTTATTACTTAACCCCTTTTTTTTTCACTAACATAATTTTAAACAATTTATTAATGGAAATTTAAGAATTTAATACCGGGTCAAATTTCAAAATTACTTTAAAATAATAGATAATATAATTTCTTACAACTCTTATATCTCCAATTATCTTTAAACAATTAAAATTTCAAATAAATTCAAAACAATTCTGTAGTAGTATTTACTACAGCGGCCTTTCCCCTTCGAAACTCGAAAATGAAAGTCGATGATGCGGCCGTCATCACCGAATTTATTTTCCAGCGACGGAGAGAAAAGTACATAATTTATTTCCCCAAAATCTTCTTTTAAAACAAATTTCCCGAATTTAAAACGGAATATTCATATCGGAAAACATATATATGACAATATTATTATACTTCCAAATTATACTTTTTATATAAGAAATTTCTTATAAACCAAATCATTATTTTTCATAAATTCTTTGAAAGCACATTTCAAAAATCCCGGACTTAAGTTCTAAAATCTCCCATTTGATTTATCATAATTTCAACTTAGCTTCAGTTATTATAAATATTTTTATTGCCTAACATCCAATCTATAGCAACCAAATATATATATCTTTATAAAATATTTTTATATATAGAAAATATGATAGGCAAAATTATTTCATTCACCTATATTAAAAACTAATATTATGTCGGCCTGTCCTATTAAGTGTTTAGAAATCCCTATTGATGGCATAGCGTCCCATGCATCAACCAGAATTTATAAATACAAAGCGGAACAGATTAACACAATATCAAAAAAATTTTATTAATACTAACAAGTACGCTCTCTCATATATACACTCAGCGACTCCCATAGGATATTTCTACCCTATTAACAAAGAGTCAAACCCCACAAAGCCAAGGTTTATCGCTAAACCAAAGCTCTGATACCAACTGTAACATCCCGCCTTTTTGCACACTTTAAACCGACACACGTGCCAATTCAAAGCATACGCAAGGGCGGATTGTTATGGGGTAAATAAGAAAACAGAGGAGAAATAAAACAAAACAGAATCTCACAGCGGAAGGATAAAATATAATAATCAAATATACAGTTCATGAAACTGTTTTACAAAATAATTCGTTTTTCTTGTGCAATAAATATCAGAGTTACACATACCAATACAACAATGCAGCGGAATTAAATGGTGTAGTGCACTAGTATAAATAATAATAATACAAATCTTCGTCTTCGTCCTCCAAAGCTAAATCTTCAAATCCTGAAACGCTCGGACTGACCCGAGCGAATTTGAAAAGACAAAAACACTCGAGTCAGACTAGAATATCTTATGTGAGTTAAATAAACAGAAATAAATATGAGTACAGTAACTCAAGAGATGCTCGGGATTTACATCTCCTAAGGATCCGTTAAACTATTTACTATGTAGTATATTGCGTTATTATAATAGTGTCTATTTATAAAATAAACTTACTTTTTAATAGCGTTAAGGGGTTACCCATATAGCCCTTAACACGTAATAGTCCCAGTAGTCCATCCAATATCATAGTCCCTCCTGATCGGGAAGCCACTAGAGGATACCACACGGGCTACGGGAGAAAACCAAACTCGTACAAGGCGCGATAGGGTAGGTGACACGGCACAACTAGGCAATGCCAGGGTAGATATACCAATTACGCTTCCGGGCCGATGGTAACGCGAAGCCGCAGCAACCGCCCACCTCGAAACAACTCCCCAAATCAAAAAAAATAGAAGTGGCCACTGAAACAATCCAAAGTCATAGTATAATATCGAAGAGGAGTGTCCGATCAGAGGAATGACCTCATTAACCCGTCGATCGCTCCTGTTTTAGCCACCTTATGCCAACTCACGGGAGTCGGGTCCACGTATTTACCTTACAGGAATCGTCGCCACCAACCTACTTCATTCTGGAATCTCCACCGCGTACACGGTTAGTCAAAGTGGTTTTCGGTATCGACAGAGAGTATGTCCATATCCGATCCCGGTCTCTTTGCCAACCCATCGTTATTATAACACCGCGGTTATTTAAAACAGTTTATACTTTTAAAACCAGAATATAATCCATTTCAAAACCATAATATTACGATATCATTCCAAAACCCAAAACCATATTTTACCACTTATCCCAAATATAATTTCTTTCCAATAATAAAAAGGCTTTAACTTCATAATATCTGAAAATCGAATATTTTCAAAGCATAATATTTTTGGAAATCCATAATTTCAAACCATAACTTTTAAAAACTCAAATGGTTTGGATATTCAACGGTATATGAATTTCAAGGGCTTAACTTTACTGTCACTTTGTAAAGAAATAAGTTATATGGCTTTATGGAAATATTTCTTTATCTAAAGTTAAGACCATAATTTAGATATCACTCTTAAGTTCCAAAACCATTTCAATTTCCATATATATAAATCCATTGGAGTATTAATATTCAAAACTAAAATTGGAATATATTCTTTCAACAAATTAAATGTTTTATTATTTAGTTTGAATATTCACATAAATCCTTAAACAACTCCAATTTCTAGTAATAAAACATATGTATTTTTCGATTCCAATTTATATTAGAATATTTTTCCAATTCAAATTCATATTAGAATATTCATTTCAAATTTTTTTCTTGGGAAAAATCCAATTATAAATATCATATCTTAAATTTCCAAACTTAACATTTAAACATATGATATAAATTTATCCAACTCCATTTTCTAAATTTTCTTCCATTTTACTAAGGGAATTTATACACCTTTTTATTTCAAAATTTCCAACTTTTCATGTACATAAATACGGAAGAAAAATATTTATACAGTATAAAATTTAAGATTATTATAAACCGTATTCCATCCAAACCATAGAAATCACATTAAAATAGTTATATATAGACCGCGGTGCCTGTATATAATTTTCTATCCTATGGTCAAGTGATACGGATATTTATCATTTCAATCCGCAATTTAAAAATAAAACTTTGCGGTTTTATCATTTCAAACCACAATCCCGAAAAATGAAATATGCATGATAAATTTGCAAATTTAATGATATGCAATAAACATTCATTCATCAACAACATCCATCATCCAATCGCAACCATCAACCAATTTCAATCAATAACAGTATATATCTATGAACATATACAACAGGTAATAACTGTCAGTTTTTTTCCAAATTAAATTTATCAACTATTTATCTAACAGTTTACTCAATAATAATTTACATAACTGTTAACTAGCAGTTCTTATGCAAACAATAATTTCTAACAGCCAATTAATATGCAATCAATCAATTTAAATTAACAGCTAAATTCAAAAAAAAATGCAATTCAACAGATATGGATGAAATAACATGCCCAAAAGCTCATAAATAAATTTCTATTCATTTCTAAAATTTATTTAACAAACATAAAAGCTTCTAGTAATTGTGAGTGGGTTAAAACACTCACCTTTGGAATTTAAATTGAATTTAAACCCGATTTAAACCCAAAAATTCGCCCGTCTCAGAATTTGTCCAAACCAGCGTCATCAAGTCCGGAATTAAATTACGATCCTAACGCAAAAAAAATCGTGTGAAACGGATAACGTATGAAGAATCTATGGCCATAAAACGATTTGAAATTCAAAATAAATTAAAACAAAACTCACCCTCCCTCATGCCACGTCACCAGTGATATCACGCGTTCCCTCTCCCAGCTTTCAAACTCGCGCACGAACAACTGCAGGCCGAACCCATGAACACGCACCTTTGACCGTGAATTGCCGCCCCTACACGCCACCTTATGCCACAAAGCCACTGCCGTTGTGCTCGTGACCACGTCCTCTACCCCTGGCCAAGTTCCGGTCGCCTAACTCGCCGTGCGCCGCCACCTGAAAACTAGGGTTTTCGAACCCTAGTTCATCGATTACGGCCGCCTCGTCCCACCGTACCATCTCCAACTACCTTTGAACGAACCCTGTCGTCGAGTACTACAATACCCAGAACCAATTTCATCGATTATGGCTTAAATCGAGAAGCCCCAATTTCAAGCTTAGGTTTCGAATTTCTAGGTTTGACCGCGATTTTGCCGTTGATCGAAGCAAAATCTGGAAAAACAAATTGCAGCCGCTGATTCGTATCGTCGAGATGTTCGACATATAATTTTTTCGGATTTTTAGGAGGACTTTAAATTTTCAGCTTTTGATTTGCGATTTGAAATTTGGATCTGAAATGCATCCATTGAGGAAGAGAGAAGATGAAGAAATATGTACGTATATCCAACTGACAGTAGGAAGGAGGCTAGGGTTTATTATGGTATATTTATAGTTAGGGTTAGGTTAGAGCGTATAGGCTAGAAGAGTGAACGTACGCAACAAACTATGGCCCAAAAGCCCGCTATGCCTCCGGAACCGAATCTATTAAATCTATATATCCAGATAGGTATTTAAAAATATTCTGAACGCGATGGAAAAAGTCTCACGTCCAAATTTGATCGTATGAAGAAGTTATGCTAAAAACAAGATTTCCAAATTGATTTCAAATTGATTTTAATAAAATTGATTTCAAGGCGTTTCGCGTTCGTACGATCAAACGACAAGTCCGATCGATACGAAATTTGAAACCCTATAATAATTCACCGATACGGATCCGATGAAACTGGTTTCGTCGAAATCCGAGTCCGTGCCCAAAATGGCTATTTTTATATTAATTAAATAAATAAAAATTAGTAAATAAATCCAATTTTTATAATTTAGTTTAAGAATTGAAAATCTTTATCACTTTATAATTCTCAAATATCTAAAATGATTTAACAAATTTTCAAATGTCAATTTGTTAAAGATTAACCAATTTATCATTGAAAAATTTCCAAGTTACAATATTAAGTATAAATTTTAAATTTATCCAACAGTTAAACTTAATCGCCCATGAAATTCATTTATCACCAAGTATAAAATTTAGAATTTGTTCATGGTCTAATATTATTGTTATCCAAAATTTTGCAACTTAAACTCCACAATCGTAATGTCCAACATTAAATTCCCATTTAATTGCAATAACGCAATTTCAAAAATTTAACTCAATTAAATAAACAACTCTTTATATCCCTAATCAATTTGCAATGGTTTAAAAGTTTGCTAAATTTTAATTTTAGAAATTCCTTTACTTCCATTCAACATCAGCAATTATCTATTAAATGTCCCAAAATTCCTATTAAATAAATCTAACGAATCTTTATTATAAATTAGATGAATTTAATATTGCATTCAACTATTACGTTAAAATTTCCGTTTCACTTTAAAGTAACTAAATTTGCCCATTTATAATACTTATTTCAATTCCTAAAAAAATCATTTTATTAATATCAAAAATTTACCATTTATTTACGTAACCTTTTATTACACTGATTGCAAAAATTTCACTTATTAAATTTCCAATTCCACTAAATCCGAGCAAACTGATTTCCACCCTTTTTATTCAAACCAAAGATCATGCTATGATAATATTTTACGTTGTTCACACTGAATATAATCAACCTTTTTATCGTTATCAATTAAACATACATTGATTGCACTAATTTAAGGAATTAATTGCCATTTATACCCGACTAGATTTAATAGACCATATAAATGGGTAATATATACCAATTAAATAAATTCAATATTTCCATTTCGTTTTTCCTGTACTAAATTTATTACTAAGTGTCTAAACTCCACTTTATCAATATACCTGAAATTTCTACCTAGAATAAGGTTACGTTTCCATTGGAATTTACATTTACACCTTACGTTACACATTAAATCAACTTGCTTAACGTTTTATATGATTTCTATCCTTTATTTCATAAATTAACCCATTCCACCTAAACTCTTATCTACAAAATTATTTCAACATTATATTTCACCACATACTAATTGACCTAATTATTTATTTACTAAGACATCTCATTTAAATAATTTATCAAATTGAAACGTCCATTCAAGGTATAGATTATTACTTGCGTTAGAGAATTCCTTAATTTATTCTAATTACCGTTTACATTCCTTTTTCTGCATTAACTCAATCTAATATTCCCATTTTATTTCTCATATTAAATCTATATACAGGTAAAGCCCTTTCACTACTTAAATTCATTTGAATTAGCTCCGAATTCTATAAGTAGGTTTAATACATATTATTTTCTACTAAATTCAATTACAACTTATTAAAGAAAAACGAATTAAAACCATGAAATAAATGAAATCTTCCCATTTTGTTTCCTTATATTAATTTCTTAGCCTATAAATAACAATTTTTCAGCACTTAAATTCTCTCGTCATTTTGTTCCAACTGGAAATTCTTATACTTAAATTCCCATGGTTTCATTTCATTCAGTCATTTGCTTCATTAAAAATCACAGATCTTAAATTTTTCTAAATTAAATTATTTAAACTCTGTTAAAATGAGTAAATTAAATTAACGAAAATTCCGGGTCGTTACAATCACAGTACTTATGTGTAGAATTAAAAGAACCTTTAACTTCATACGTTGCTCGGCTAAGTCTTGAAGAACCTGGTTCAAATTTAACGTGAATATCTTCATGGTGATAAGATAAACTTTTAACTATGTACCAAGGATTTTCTGATTCTTCTCGGCCAAAAATTTGCCACATTTTGCTTGTTCCATGTCGCTGAAAAGAGGTTTAGGACGAATGTTACAGTCACCTTGAAAATTGACTTATCACAACTTAGTTAAAAGATTATCAAATGCAATGATAACAAATTAATCTGTAATACACACATGATTTACATAAATCAGTAAATTATTTTGAAAACAAGCATACGTGTTTCTACTCAGTGCTTTATATGTATTATCGACGACTGGCTGTCTGTACACGGTGAATCCATTCGTTTCTATGGTTGAATAATAGGAAAAGATTACATGCTTATATTTGTAGTTTAGAATAATAAAGAAAGGGATGCAACACAAGTTAAGGAACAATTTATTCCCTATAATGCTTGCTTATGGGTTTGTTTAGCGTTACCATATAAGCTGTCATTTGAGTTCCATCATTATCTTCATCTTTTAGGATTGATGTTTCATTAAGTTTTTGGGGATTGATTATAGTCAATATCTACTACTGTTTAACAGTTTGCCAAAGTAGAGATGCACCTTCTAATCTGAACCATCAGAATACATATTTGATGTTTTAAGTGTACAGTGTTAGAGAACCAAGAAATAATTGGTTATGCAAAGGATGATCTTTTTACATTTATATATGATTTGTTTTACAAATTGTACATTGTGAGATAATCTAACACATCCCCGTACGTGTGGTGTATCATCAGCCAAACATTGCAACATGGAAGAGAAGTAGTGTTGTAGTGTGCATTCTCATATTTACTAAAGCCTAAATATTGTACTGTACTGCATGCTAGTTAGACATAGCTGCTTATAGTGATTGCTAGGGTATAAGTTGATGCAATGAATTTTGTTTTACTAAATATGAGACCATATTTAGTAAGTGGATAAAATTGTTGTTAATGGCGCAAGCCAAGTATCAGGAGAGGGGTAATGCATAGACATTACTCTGGTGCTACAAAATGGCGCCGTTGTAATGGCAAATTTTTTGGAAACAGTTTGATGGTAATGTTAAATTTCAAGTGAAATCAGAAGAATATACATCTGTTTAGTTAATATCAGAGTTGAACTTGGTGGAAAGCCATAAAATATTGTTACCCATGATTTCTTATTAGCTCTTGTTATTTTCTTTCAGTATGTCTTTTAGTATAGACAAACAATGGATGAATCAATCTAATGGAAGAAATACAGAATATGTGGAAGGTGTGAGAAATTTTGTTAAATTTGTTGTTGAAAACGGTGGCAATAAGGAAAAGTATTCGTGCCCTTGTACGCGGTGCAAAAATGAAGAAACATTCAAATTAAATGACATTCATTTTCATTTGCTTAGATATGGTATTGTTCAATCATATACCGTGTGGTGTTTTAACGGGGAAAGAATACCGGAGAAGCCAAAACAACAACCGGTTAGTCATGCCACAAATACTGATGAGTCCGAACATATTAGGATGGAGGATTTGATCAATGATGCAGATAGATTACATCATTTTCAACCTACAAGTCAGTTGCATGATAGTGCTAATATTGGTGAGCAGTTTATGGATAAATCATTTTTTGATAGTGCAACTGCAACAGAGCCATTGTATCCTTCTTGTCCAAAAGAGATTACAAAGTTGTATGCCATTGTGAAACTGAATAGCTTGAAGACCCAATACGGTTTTTCAGACAATGGTGTGACTGCACTACTCGAATTCATAAAGGAGTTACTCCCCGAAGGTAACACGCTACCGTCAAAGTACCCCGACATGAAGAAGATCATTAAGCAAGATGGGATGAGTTACATAACTTATGATGCATGCATTAATGACTGCATCTTGTACTGGAAAGATAATGCGAACAAAGTTTCATGTACAAATTGCAACGCACCAAGATATAAGACATCATTCGACGAAGAGAGAAAAGCTACCACAGTACCTCAAAAGAACTTAAGACATTTTCCTTTAATTTCTAGATTGATAAGACTGTATACTGTACCATGGATAGCAGAAGCGATGACCTGGCATGGTCGTGCCAAGTCCGGTACACCGTAATGCGTCATCCGTGTGATACTTCTCAATGGAAAACTACAGATTCTTTTGATTCTTCGTTTGCTGCTGAACCACGAAATACCACGCTTGGAATAGCAACAGATGGTTTCTGTCCGAATGCTTCTTTAACTAACCCTTACTGTGACAACCCGGAATTTTTGAGCTTTTCAAATTGAAATGTTTAATTAATTAGAAGTTAATTTGCAACTTAAGTCTCAAATATCAGAAATAAAAAAAAAAAAAAAAAAGAAGAAGAGAGGCTTCATTCGTAAGCTAATGAGTGAAAGAATATAACTTACCCTTCGCTAACCCTCTCGTTTATAAAAAAATAAATAAAAAGAAAAAGGGCCGAGCCCTTTCGTTCAAAATTAGATCTCGCTCAATTATATATATAAAAAAAATTCGAATGGAAATCAATCCTCAATTCGTAAACCGACTTCGCAAATTAAAGGAGGGAAGAGCATGGAGTTGTCCGCGACGAGAAGCAAGGCTAGGGTTTGTAGACGATTTGGGTTTTGGTCGTAACAATGGAATGAGCAAGCCAATTCACTGTGAGGGGAGGGAGCGCTCGCGTGCGAGTAGGAATTTGCAAGTTCTTCAAGCGAGTCGCCGGTCGTGGAGGCTTAGTCGATCGAGACGGCGGTGTGGTAGCGTGGGAGGCCACGGCAGTAGGCCGAGGTTGCGTGAATGGGTGCAGCCATTAGTGGAGGCGGCGCTTCGAGAGGTGGAGGTCGTTTCTGGTGAGGGGGAAACTAGGGTTTGCTGTGGGAGTCGGCGCCGCGATGGGTTCGCGATCAACAGCGACCTCGAGTGGTTCGGTGAGGTTTTTGTCTTATTGTTTTTAATTTTTAATTTTAATACTTCTGAAATTATGGATATAGGTTAGGAGTACTTCTTTTTACAGTAAAGTTATTACTGTTGTGTTTATAAAAAAAAGAAGAAGATGAAAATGATAATAAATAAATGTATATATATATACATACACATGTCAGTTTAGTTAAATATAATTATTTTGGTTACTAAGGAAATGATTTAAAAGGAAAACTGGTTTAAATTTAACCCTTTGATTTAAATTTAATTACTAGTTTAAAACTAAAGTTTATTAGTTGATTTGATAATTTTTAGTCAAATAAATAAGGTAATAAATTGTAAATATTTAAGGTTTATATAGGATTTCAAAATAAAATTTTAAATTGCATATTGTTTTAAATTTATGGAATTGACGAATAAGCGATAGGTTAAATAATTTGGTTATTTTAAATTTCTAAGGTAATTTATTTTTGAAATTCAGATAAAAAAAATCAATTTATTAGTTTAAAACCAAAAGTTTAGTTGAAATTAAATTGTTGGTCAATTAAATTATTAAATAGTAAGTCATTGGCCAATTAAATTTATAAATGGAAATAAATGGTTCAAGTTATTTCAAAGTGTTGATAAATTGTATGATTGTATACAAGGTCAAAATCTGATAGAAGCAAGCCGGGTTGGATCGAATTGCAAAACAAAATGAAAGGTGAGTTAATCTCACTCAGTTAATTTAAATTTAAACGTTTAAATTTAAATAATTGTTTGGGTGGATGAATTGAGTGATGTGATTTAGTATGATATTGGTAGAAACTTAATGGGAGAGTTTGGAAAGTTAGTAAGATTGATAGTGTGTCTTTAATAAAGATTGTTGGGTTGTTGTTAAAAACTGTTTGGTTTGAAGAAAAAATAAACGGGTATTGGATCATTCTTCCTAACTAGTAATTTCGGGGACGAAATTCTTTTAAGGGGGGAGGAATGTGACGACCCGGAATTTTTGAGCTTTTCAAATTGAAATGTTTAATTAATTAGAAGTTAATTTGCAACTTAAGTCTCAAATATCAGAAATAATAAAAAAAAAAAAAGAGAGGCTTCATTCGTAAGCTAATGAGTGAAAGAATATAACTTACCCATCGCTAACCCTCTCGTTTATAAAAAAATAAATAAAAAGAAAAGGGGCCGAGCCCTTTCGTTCAAAATTAGATCTCGCTCAATTATATATATATATATATATATATATATATATATAATTCGAATGGAAATCAATACTCAATTCGTAAACCGACTTCGCAAATTAAAGGAGGGAAGAGCATGGAGTTGTCCGCGACGAGAAGCAAGGCTAGGGTTTGTAGACGATTTGGGTTTTGGTCGTAACAATGGAATGAGCAAGCCAATTCACTGTGAGGGGAGGGAGCGCTCGCGTGCGAGTAGGAATTTGCGAGTTCTTCAAGCGAGTCGCCGGTCGTGGAGGCTTAGTCGATCGAGACGGCGGTGTGGTAGCGTGGGAGGCCACGGCAGTAGGCCGAGGTTGCGTGAGTGGGTGCAGCCATTAGTGGAGGCGGCGCTTCGAGAGGTGGAGGTCGTTTCTGGTGAGGGGGAAACTAGGGCTTGCTGTGGGAGTCGCCGCCGCGATGGGTTCGCGATCAACAGCGACCTCGAGTGGTTCGGTGAGGTTTTTGTCTTATTGTTTTCAATTTTAAATTTTAATACTTCTGAAATTATGGATATAGGTTAGGAGTACTTTTTACAGTAAAGTTATTACTGTTGTGTTTATAAAAAAGAAGAAGAAGATGAAAATGATAATAAATAAATGTATATATATACATACACATGTCAGTTTAGTTAAATCTAATTATTTTGGTTACTAAGGAAATGATTTAAAAGGAAAACTGGTTTAAATTTAACCCTTTGATTTAAATTTAATTACTAGTTTAAAACTAAATTTTATTAGTTGATTTGATAATTTTTAGTCAAATAAATAAGGTAACAAATTGTAAATATTTAAGGTTTATATAGGATTTCAAAATAAAACTTTAAATTGCATATTGTTTTAAATTTATGGAATTGATGAATAAGCGATAGGTTAAATAATTTGGTTATTTTAAATTTCTAAGGTGATTTATTTTTGAAATCCAGATAAAAAAATCAATTTATTAGTTTAAAACCAAAAGTTTAGTTGAAATTAAATTGTTGGTCAATTAAATTGTTGGTCAATTAAATTATTAAATAGTAAGTCATTGGCCAATTAAATTTATAAATGAAAATAAATGGTTCAAGTTATTTCAAAGTGTTGATAAATTGTATGATTTTATACAAGGTCAAAATCTGATAGAAGCAAACCGGGTTGGATCGAATTGCAAAACAAAATGAAAGGTGAGTTAATCTCACTCAGTTAATTTAAATTTAAACGTTTAAATTTAAATAATTGTTTGGGTGGATGAATTGAGTGATGTGATTTAGTATGATATTTTAGAATTGGCATATTATATCGTACTAACATTTGTGGATGCAGGGAAACAGGTTGGAGGGATCCAACTGGACCCCTCACATTTATTTAAATTATTCCATATTCTCTGTTGTGATTATTTGATATCTTATGATGAGTTACATTGGTATATCGAATGTATGGTTGATTGGATATTTGGGTATAATGAACTACCAAATTATATGAATTGGATTGTTGAAAGAAATTAAAAAGAAGTAAATTTGTAAGCGAAATAATTATAGAAAGTTTGAATAAATTAAGAATGAATTGGGAAGAAATAGAAGTAATATGAAAATAATACTAAATAACTTTGAGTATGAAGAGAAATGGAATTTTGAATAAAATGAAATTGATGAATTGTAAACTTAAGTTATATCAATTAAAGAAATAAAGAATTATTTTATAATTTAAAGTTTAAATTTATTTAAAGGAACGAAGAAGAAATTGAGAAATCTAAAAATTGGAATCAAGAAATGAGATCTGAAATTAATAAATTCTGAATTTAAAGGGAATAAATTGGAAATCAATTTGGGAAATTGATTTAAGTGATTGAAGCTAGGATTTTACTCTGGATAACCAAGTACATGTTTAAAGTAAATTCTTAAATAAATTTAAAGGTTTTAAAGTTGTTGTAAAAAGAAAGTTTTAGAAAATTTATTATTTCTAATATTTAAATTCAATAGTAAGTATTTTCCTAAATCTATTATAGTTGTAATTACTTAAAAAGTGACCTAGTATTTTGTTTTCAAAAGTGAAAATCTAGTTTTATATTCTATTAAGTAACTTTATTTTCAAATACTCATATAGTATGTATTTTACAAAATATTGAAGCAATTTAACTTAAATGTTTAAAAGTATATATTTTCAAAGTAAAGTGTTTTAAATTATTTTAAAAATCTATTTTTGTGCTTGGTGATTTCAGAGGGAATATAAAATATTTGGGAAAGTTGATTCTGAGAAGAAAGATGGTTTGAAACTGTTTTCAAAGGATTGAAAATAGAAATATACCTTGTGAAGATATTTTTGAGATTAATAAATAATTTGGAAAATTATTTATTGGTTGATGGTTGTTTTGTGAATATAATTGATAGTTAAATCACCGACTATCAATATTGGACAAATGCGTTGATCGTTTCGAAGAGACCGGGATCGAGATTTATTTCTCGAAAACCACTTCGATCCGGTTTGTACGTTTTCGTGCGAAAAACGTGTTCGGAGTCGAAGATGGAGCAGTGAAGTGCAAGGGCTAGTCGCTACTAATCCTGACGATATTTCCAAAATGGATGTAGTAGGAATAGTGCCTTCGGTTCCGTTCGAACCCGGGACGGACTTGTATGGATGAATGCTTGCGAAACATCGTCAGGTGGACGATGGGCATTCTAAGTGAAACGTTCTAAAAGGTAACGCTTAGCCTCAAGCCTCATCAAATGGGAATGACTGAAAATCAGGGGATCTACAGCAAGGTTAGGTGGGTCATGCCCAAGCAGGACAAGATATTTCCCCTGTCTAGATGTCCCTTTTTATATATTTCGGCTTAGTGGGTGGTTGGTCGCGCCAACCACGGGGTTTATCTTGTTCGGGACTGTTCAGTAAGGAATGGTTCCGGCCTTGTGTTGCAGGGGATGAAGGGAGTAATCCTCGATACGGTGATCTAGGCCCCGTACTGTGACAGGTGGTACCCCAGTGCCTAGTCATTAGTTGGAAATCCATTCTCCTACGAGCCTTGTACGAGTTTTTTCTGTATTACCCACTTTTGCGGCTATTTTATAAGTATTTGTATATAGACCCTATTATAATATCAGAGGATTTCTATAAAAATTGTTTTAGCTATCGTAAGGTAAAAACCCGACATGTTTATTTATGGCGTGGTCTTACGAGATGCTTTTGTTTTCAAAGAATTTTTGAAACTTTAATAATCAATTGGGTGTGATTTTCTCACGCTGGTATTCCAGACTGACTCGGGTATTATTTAACTGTAATGCTCGGGTCAGACCGAGTATTATAGAATACAGGATATGATGCTGTGGAGCTCAGGAGACGAGCTGGATGACGATACGTATTCTCGTACTTGTATATATATATTTCCGCTGTTGAGTTGTTCTGTACCCATTGTATGTTATCGATGTGAGCTGTGACTGATGTACTCTGATGATGTAATGTATGTAAACAGATATATTTGATTTTGAGTAAAGATTATTTATTATCTATTATATTTTATTCCGCTGCGATGGTTAGATTCTGTTGTTGTTTTCAATTCTCTTCTTCTACCTCTTCTTCTTAAATCCAAATGGTTCGTATTTCTGTGCAACTTGAGTTGATTGTTGTAGAATAGTGTTAACTCAAGGGGTACGGATTTGCGGGTCGTTACAGTTGGTATCAGAGCTTAGGTTGGTGATAACCTTGGCTCTGGTGGGAATTACTCATTTGAATTAGAGTCTATAGTACTCTAAAATGAGTTTGAGCGTATTAATAGATATGAGTGCGTATTTGTTAGTGAATATAAATTGTTTTAATATTGTGTTGATTGATTTATTGAGTGGCATATGAACCTTCGTCGACACAGTCTGCGCATCTGTATCGAAGGGGTTTCTAAACACTTGAATAGAACAATTGACACGGTATTGTTTTAAATGTGGGTAAATGAAATAATTTTACCCAAAATATATTTTGATATAAATAAAAGTTTTATAAACTATTTAGCTAATATATGGTTGCTTGGATGTTAGGAATGATAATATTAAAGTATTACCATTTTTAAGTGAAAATGTAACTAGAAATTGTAAATATAATCAAAGATTGAGAAGATAAATTCAATTATGAAATGAAATTTATAAATGTGAATTATAAATGTAAATTATAAATTGAAATATAATCAAATGAGAATTTGTATGAACATAAGCTATGCAAATGAATTATAAAAAAAAATTGATTTAAGCAGGATTTGGAAATTTAAATCCCGAAAATTTGGAAGTGTTTTGAAGATAAATGATAGCATTGTTTTGGAGATATTTCTGAATGGGAATTGTTATAAATGGATTTTGGAAGTAATATAGCATTGAAATCACTTGGATTATTGGAAAATAATTCTGATGATGACGGCTGCATCATCAGTATTCATTTTCGAATTTCTAAGTGAAGAATTGCTACCAAATTGATTTGTTTAGGAAAGCAAGATGTTTTTGAAAATTTCAAAGGAAATTTGTTGGAAATAAAAGCCAGG
Organism: Allium cepa; assembly: GCA_030765085.1. NCBI lineage: Eukaryota > Viridiplantae > Streptophyta > Magnoliopsida > Asparagales > Amaryllidaceae > Allium > Allium cepa. The sequence goes on along the minus strand of CM060945.1, from coordinate 989,699,195 downwards.
ATTGGATTAAATTTTTTGAGAAATGTGGTTTGAGATATTTGAGATCTCAAAATGATTTGAAGCCAAAGCCGGAAGTTTAAAAATCCTGATGAGATAAATTGTAAGCTTATAAAATCGAGTTGAGTTTTAAATCAGGAAGGAAGTATAGGCTTTGAATGTTGGAATTAAAATTTAAAGAGAAAAGTTGAAAATGAAATTAACTTGGATTTGAAAATAAAAATTTGACTGGATTGAAATTAATTGAATAAGCTGAAAGAATATCCAGTTGTATTCGAATTGAGTTGAAATCGAATTGAGTTAAATAAATCCGAATTAAAATAAAATTGAATTGGAATAAAAATTCAACTGAATTATTGAATGGAATTCAATTCTTACCTGAATAAATGAAAAATAAATTGGATAAGACATGAGAATTTAAATAAATAAACCAGAATAACTTGTAGGAGAATTAAAAATCTATAGAAATAAAATATGCTTGGGCTATAAATAAATAGAAGGCTTGAGTTAAAAATAAAGGATGAATATATTCAAGCCTATAATGGATGGAATTGTGTAAATAATAAGTTGTGGCTTATAAATTTTGAAAGTGGAATAGAAAATCCAAAATAAATATTGTTTGATGTTTTGGATAATGAAAAGAAAATCCAAACTTGAATTATTAACTAAATTGAACCAAGAAATTAAATAAAGTGATATTTGGGGTTAAAGATTAAGTATTGAACTATAAATAGGAGGGAACTAATTTGTTAATCAATTGGTTAATGAAATGTTAAATAAAATTGAATTGTGAGTTTATGATGAAGTTTAGAAATAAAACTCGAGTTGTAAATTGAATTCAACTTCAAATGGTTGGTGAAGAAAATGAAATTGAACTGTGAGTTCATAAAATTAGGTGGTAATTTGAAAATGGATAGTGGATCCAGAACTTGAGTTATTGATTATATTTTAGCTTGAAGTGTTAACAAATTAAATATAATTGAAATGTATGGGATAAAAATGTAAATGGATTAACATAGCAATGGTTTGAATGTGCAAATAAAATCTAAATAAGAGAAGATAACTTGGAAAATAGCCAGTTAATAAATTGAATAAGCTGAATCTATATAATAACTAATCAAATAAATTTGTAGTTTGAAATGGGATTGGATTAAAATAGAATCATGTTAAATTGAAAAGAGAACTTTGTTTGCAAAATGAGAATGAGCTTAAGTATAAAAATTAAATAAATTGAGGTTAATTGACTTAAGCTGAATAAATCGAAGAGAGTTGAATTTAATTCAACTTAAACCAAGTTTAATGATATTGGATTAAATTTGAATCAAGTGAAAATAAATATGGATTGAAATAGAAGTTGGTGGGTTGTAAAATATTTAAGAAAATGGAAAATTCGAAATGGATTGAGTGGATAAGTTAATTATATTGGATAAGTGAATGGATGGGATAAATAAGAACCAAAGAAAGTATGGTTTAAATAAGTTGAGATATGGTTATTGAATGGAATAGCTTAGATTGCCTTCGAGCTAAATAAAATAGTTTGGAATAAACTAATATGGAATGAAATATAAATAAATGAATTGTAAATGAAATTCAAATGGAATGTGTCAAGCTAAATAAATGATTGTGAATGGATTAAAATAAGAAGGAAAATTTAATTGGTAATGGAGATGTACCTAAATTGTTAATGGTTTTGAATGAACTAATTTTGGTTAATAAAATTGAAATGCAATGAAACTGAGAATATATGGATTGTGAATAAATCCGAAATGGAATAGAATTAAGTATAAATTGAGTTGGAGTCAATTTAAATTGGTTATAAACATAAATACTTATTTATTCACATAAATCTTGTCAAATTGCATAGAATAAATTGTCATTGGATGTAAATGGAAGTAATTAAAATTCTATGAGTTGGTGGAAGTAAAATAAATTGATTTTGAAAGCAATTGAATTAAATATGAGTTCAATTTGCTTAAAAATAAATTGAATGTAAGCAATTGAGTTTTAAACCATTCAAATTAATGAAGTTATATACAAATGGATTGAAAAACATTCACATTGGATGAGAATGGTTTATAAATTAAGTGAAACAGTTGAATTAGCATGAAACTATATTAATTGCTTACGGAAAAATGTTTGGTATGAGATTCTTTTCGACTTCATATGTTTTAACTATTGTAAATAAGTGAAATATAGTTAAACTGCATATATTTGGCACTTACATGTTTAAATTGAGTAAGTACAGGTACCTGGAAGCCATGTGGCTGGATTTGGTTGTGCTATTTGCTAAAAATAATAAGCTGCTTGCTTAAAATGCTAAATAAGGTACGCCTACGCAATAAAAATAGGAAATATGAACTGTTTTTGGTTTTTCCGACCGTGTGGGTCGATGTATATATATTTATCTCTTTTGTCAAATTGCAAAAGCTCCTCCGTACAAAGGGGACTCTGCCAAAAATTTTCAGAAATTTTGGGAGTTAGAAAATTTTTGAAAATTTTGGAAAATTTTGTTAACGACAAAACTATTTAGAATTTGAAACTAAAATAAGTTAGTAAATGAAACTAATTAAAGTAATGACTTAAATTAGTTATAAATGAAGGATAAAATTTAAAAATTCAAAGTTGAAAATAAATGAAATACATATGTAATGTGGAAATCGATTTGAATAGAAATAAGTATAAACTAAAAGAGGTAAAGAGAAATAAAGATAAGAAACATATATAATGTTTATACTAACTTAAGAAAGGAATGGTAAATTCTAGATTGGAAATTGATATTACAATTATAATCTAAGATAATATCGAAATAAATAGATATTGACATTTTGTCAGAAAGTTGATAAAATGTTTTGGGAATATTGTGATTGGATATTAATGCTAAGAAGGATATGCAGGTATTATAAAAAGGGAAAAAGAAACTGGATTAGATTCAGAAAAATAAATTTGAAATGCTCGACAAAAAGGTATGTATTGAAATTTGGTATGAAATTTGATTGGGATTTGGATTGAGCCACTTGGCCTTTTGTTTTCTTTTTGGATTTGGGAGGCCGTAGAGCCATTTTGTAGTTGTACCGAGTCAGCCGCGCAAAGGAGACGCTGGCAAAAAATTTCGGAAATTTAGAGAGTTAGAAAAATTTCGAGAATTTTTTTTTTTAAAAAAGAAGTTAAATTTTGTTTAAAATTTAGATTCGAATGGATTGGGTCAATGATATTGGTAGAAACTTAATGGGAGAGTTTGGAAAGTTAGTAAGATTGATAGTGTGTCTTTAATAAAGATTGTTGGGTTGTTGTTAAAAACTGTTTGGTTTGAAGAAAAAATAAACGGGTATTGGATCATTCTTCCTAACTAGTAATTTCGGGGACGAAATTCTTTTAAGGGGGGAGGAATGTGACGACCCGGAATTTTTGAGCTTTTCAAATTGAAATGTTTAATTAATTAGAAGTTAATTTGCAACTTAAGTCTCAAATATGAGAAATAATAAAAAAAAAAAAAGAGAGGCTTCATTCGTAAGCTAATGAGTGAAAGAATATAACTTACCCATCGCTAACCCTCTCGTTTATAAAAAAATAAATAAAAAGAAAAGGGGCCGAGCCCTTTCGTTCAAAATTAGATCTCGCTCAATTATATATATATATATATATATATATATATATATATATATATATATATAATTCGAATGGAAATCAATACTCAATTCGTAAACCGACTTCGCAAATTAAAGGAGGGAAGAGCATGGAGTTGTCCGCGACGAGAAGCAAGGCTAGGGTTTGTAGACGATTTGGGTTTTGGTCGTAACAATGGAATGAGCAAGCCAATTCACTGTGAGGGGAGGGAGCGCTCGCGTGCGAGTAGGAATTTGCGAGTTCTTCAAGCGAGTCGCCGGTCGTGGAGGCTTAGTCGATCGAGACGGCGGTGTGGTAGCGTGGGAGGCCACGGCAGTAGGCCGAGGTTGCGTGAGTGGGTGCAGCCATTAGTGGAGGCGGCGCTTCGAGAGGTGGAGGTCGTTTCTGGTGAGGGGGAAACTAGGGCTTGCTGTGGGAGTCGCCGCCGCGATGGGTTCGCGATCAACAGCGACCTCGAGTGGTTCGGTGAGGTTTTTGTCTTATTGTTTTCAATTTTAAATTTTAATACTTCTGAAATTATGGATATAGGTTAGGAGTACTTTTTACAGTAAAGTTATTACTGTTGTGTTTATAAAAAAGAAGAAGAAGATGAAAATGATAATAAATAAATGTATATATATACATACACATGTCAGTTTAGTTAAATCTAATTATTTTGGTTACTAAGGAAATGATTTAAAAGGAAAACTGGTTTAAATTTAACCCTTTGATTTAAATTTAATTACTAGTTTAAAACTAAATTTTATTAGTTGATTTGATAATTTTTAGTCAAATAAATAAGGTAACAAATTGTAAATATTTAAGGTTTATATAGGATTTCAAAATAAAACTTTAAATTGCATATTGTTTTAAATTTATGGAATTGATGAATAAGCGATAGGTTAAATAATTTGGTTATTTTAAATTTCTAAGGTGATTTATTTTTGAAATCCAGATAAAAAAATCAATTTATTAGTTTAAAACCAAAAGTTTAGTTGAAATTAAATTGTTGGTCAATTAAATTGTTGGTCAATTAAATTATTAAATAGTAAGTCATTGGCCAATTAAATTTATAAATGAAAATAAATGGTTCAAGTTATTTCAAAGTGTTGATAAATTGTATGATTTTATACAAAGTCAAAATCTGATAGAAGCAAACCGGGTTGGATCGAATTGCAAAACAAAATGAAAGGTGAGTTAATCTCACTCAGTTAATTTAAATTTAAACGTTTAAATTTAAATAATTGTTTGGGTGGATGAATTGAGTGATGTGATTTAGTATGATATTTTAGAATTGGCATATTATATCGTACTAACATTTGTGGATGCAGGGAAACAGGTTGGAGGGATCCAACTGGACCCCTCACATTTATTTAAATTATTCCATATTCTCTGTTGTGATTATTTGATATCTTATGATGAGTTACATTGGTATATCGAATGTATGGTTGATTGGATATTTGGGTATAATGAACTACCAAATTATATGAATTGGATTGTTGAAAGAAATTAAAAAGAAGTAAATTTGTAAGCGAAATAATTATAGAAAGTTTGAATAAATTAAGAATGAATTGGGAAGAAATAGAAGTAATATGAAAATAATACTAAATAACTTCGAGTATGAAGAGAAATGGAATTTTGAATAAAATGAAATTGATGAATTGTAAACTTAAGTTATATCAATTAAAGAAATAAAGAATTATTTTATAATTTAAAGTTTAAATTTATTTAAAGGAACGAAGAAGAAATTGAGAAATCTAAAAATTGGAATCAAGAAATGAGATCTGAAATTAATAAATTCTGAATTTAAAGGGAATAAATTGGAAATCAATTTGGGAAATTGATTTAAGTGATTGAAGCTAGGATTTTACTCTGGATAACCAAGTACATGTTTAAAGTAAATTCTTAAATAAATTTAAAGGTTTTAAAGTTGTTGTAAAAAGAAAGTTTTAGAAAATTTATTATTTCTAATATTTAAATTCAATAGTAAGTATTTTCCTAAATCTATTATAGTTGTAATTACTTAAAAAGTGACCTAGTATTTTGTTTTCAAAAGTGAAAATCTAGTTTTATATTCTATTAAGTAACTTTATTTTCAAATACTCATATAGTATGTATTTTACAAAATATTGAAGCAATTTAACTTAAATGTTTAAAAGTATATATTTTCAAAGTAAAGTGTTTTAAATTATTTTAAAAATCTATTTTTGTGCTTGGTGATTTCAGAGGGAATATAAAATATTTGGGAAAGTTGATTCTGAGAAGAAAGATGGTTTGAAACTGTTTTCAAAGGATTGAAAATAGAAATATACCTTGTGAAGATATTTTTGAGATTAATAAATAATTTGGAAAATTATTTATTTGTTGATGGTTGTTTTGTGAATATAATTGATAGTTAAATCACCGACTATCAATATTGGACAAATGCGTTGATCGTTTCGAAGAGACCGGGATCGAGATTTATTTCTCGAAAACCACTTCGATCCGGTTTGTACGTTTTCGTGCGAAAAACGTGTTCGGAGTCGAAGATGGAGTAGTGAAGTGCAAGGGCTAGTCGCTACTAATCCTGAGGATATTTTCAAAATGGATGTAGTAGGAATAGTGCCTTCGGTTTCGTTCGAACCCGGGACGGACTTGTATGGATGAATGCTTGCGAAACATCGTCAGGTGGACGATGGGCATTCTAAGTGAAACGTTCTAAAAAGTAAAGCTTAGCCTCAAGCCTCATCAAATGGGAATGACTGAAAATCAGGGGATCTGCAGCAAGGTTAGGTGGGTCATGCCCAAGCAGGACAAGATATTTCCCCTGTCTAGATGTCCCTTTTTATATATTTCGGCTTAGTGGGTGGTTGGTCGCGCCAACCACGGGGTTTATCTTGTTCGGGACTGTTCAGTAAGGAATGGTTCCGGCTTTGTGTTGCAGGGGATGAAGGGAGTAATCCTCGGTACGGTGATCTAGGCCCCGTACTATGACAGGTGGTACCCCAGTGCCTAGTCATTAGTTGGAAATCCATTCTCCCTACGAGCCTTGTAAGAGTTTTGTTTGTATTACCCACTTTTGCGGCTATTTTATAAGTATTTGTATATAGACCCTATTATAATATCAGAGGATTTCTATAAAAATTGTTTTAGCTATCGTAAGGTAAAAACCCGACATGTTTATTTGTGGCGTGGTCTTACGAGATGCTTTTGTTTTCAAAGAATTTTTGAAACTTTAATAATCAATTGGGTGTGATTTTCTCACGCTGGTATTCCAGACTGACTCGGGTATTATTTAACTGTAATGCTCGGGTCAGACCGAGTATTATAGAATACAGGATATGATGCTGTGGAGCTCAGGAGACGAGCTGGATGACGATACGTATTCTCGTACTTGTATATATATATTTCCGCTGTTGAGTTGTTGTGTACCCATTGTATGTTATCGATGTGAGCTGTGACTGATGTACTCTGATGATGTAATGTATGTAAACAGATATATTTGATTTTGAGTAAAGATTATTTATTATCTATTATATTTTATTCCGCTGCGATGGTTAGATTCTTTTGTTGTTTTCAATTCTCTTCTTCTACCTCTTCTTCTTAAATCCAAATGGTTCGTATTTCTATGCAACTTGAGTTGATTGTTGTAGAATAGTGTTAACTCAAGGGGTACGGATTTGCGGGTCGTTACACTTACAGCTGTTGGCCAGTAATTGTAGTACCATATAACCTTCCTCCGTCTTTGTGCATGAAAAGAGAGTTCTCAATGTTAACACTGTTGATTTCTGGGCCAAAACAACCGGGGAAGGATATTGATGCTTATTTAGAACCTTTGATAGACGAGTTAAAGCAGTTATGGGAAGGAGTCGTTACATTTGATTCATTTAAGAAATCTGAGTTCATAATGAGAGCTAGAGTGTTGTGGGCAATCCATGATCATCCCGCTCTTGGGACTTTATCGGGATGTACAACTCACGGCTACTTTGCGTGTCCTATTTGTGGAGAAGAAACTACATCTGTTTATCTCCCTGAAAGTAAGAAGATTTGTTACATGGGACATCGTAGATTTCTTCCGTCCGGACACAAGTTTCGATACGATAAGACAAATTTCAACAACGAGCAAGAACTTAAGCGTCCTCCAAAACCACTGACTGGTTATCAAGTTGAAAAAAGGTAGCGAATATAAAAATGAAAGTTGGTAAAAACATACCGGAAATTGGTCGAAAACAGAAAAAGACAACCGATGAAGAAGTTCCTGCATGGTATAAGAGGTCGAAGTTTTTTCATTTGCCATATTGGAAAACAAATTTGACCCGACATAATATTGATGTTATGCATACGGAGATGAGTGTCACGAAACATTTCATCAACACAATTATGAACCGTAAAGACATGTCAAAAGATGGGATCAATGCACGGAAGGATTTGAAAATCATGGGTATAAAACAAAAGTTGTGGGTGATAGAAGATCCTGAAACAAGTAAAGTAACCATACCAAATGCGACTTTCACTTTGAGCAAAGAAGAAAAGATACGGTTTTGCACCGTTTTGAAAAATTTGAAAGTGCCGAGAAAATTCTCTTCGAACTTCCATAACAATGTGAGCATCAACCCTCCTGAACTAAAAAAATATGAAGTCACATGATTACCACGTCATAATGCAACATTTACTTCTGGTATTGCTTCAGCATTGTTTTTCCCAACATAAGGATCTACGGAATGCTATTCACCGCATTAGTCTCTTTTGTAACATTTTGTGCTCAAAGGTGATCAACATGGAACATCTTCTAAAAGCAAAGGCTAATTTGGTAGAAGCAATGTGTGTTATTGAAAAACATTTTCCGCCTACATTTTTTGATACCAGTATTCACCTTATGGTTCATTTAGCCGATGAAGCATTGATTTCTGGTCCTGTTAGATATAGGTGGATGTACCCATTTGAACGGTAAATTACTAATTTTAGTTATGTACATAATTATTCGATTTAAATAGCTATTGATGTCTACATTTTACAATTATTCATCTTCATAGGTTGATGAAAACATATAAAGGATATGTGCGCAACAAAACATATATTGAAGGGTGTATTGCAGAAGGATATATTGTACAAGAAGCTAGTCTTTACTGCATGGAGTATATGCCAAAAGGAGGTGCTGGCACTCATAAACATACCCGTGAAGCGTTTTTAGACGAGGATGATGAGTTTGCTGATGAAATAGCACTAGATAATGGTAAAGATATAACGTTAACTCAAGTGCAATTTCAACAAGTGCGTAAATGGGTCCTTGATAAGTACGACGGATTGGATGAATGGAAGAAGTAAATTCATGAATTTGTTCTGAATTCTTATTATTGTAAATCAATTCATATATATAGTATTTATTGTGTGTTTTTCGTAGGAGGTATAACTCCTATGTTCAAAACACCAAATCTCAAACTCGAGGCAGGGGTACATCTGGGGAAGCTATTAAATATTTCACTTTTTGGTTACGTGAGGAGGTATATATATTAAATATTTAACGTATTTTCAAGTTGACCATACACCTCCTTGACAATGTTTTTTTACTTATTGTGTTTGTTGTAGTTGTTGAAGACCGTCGATGTTGACTCAACTCTTTGGCGGTTAGTTAACGGGCCGAAGTTTGATGCCCGTAGTTATATGAAGTACCAAGTGAATGGGTTTTTATTTTCTCCGAAGAGTTATGAAGAGCGAAAGCTAACACAGGATAGTGGTGTATGCATGAGAGCAATTACATAATTTAGAGCGAGTGGGAAGGATAAAAATTTTAAGGAAGCAGAAACAACTTATTACGGAGTCATTCAACAGATAATTGAGTTGGATTACATTGACTTCAAACAAACAGTTTTTTATTGTGATTGGGTAAAGGTCGAAGATAAGATCAATGGTTGTAAAATAGATTCTGTGTCAAGCTTGATCACAGTTAACTTGGGAAAATTGAAGAATAAAGATAGCGTGAATGATGAGCCATTTATTCTTGCATCGGAAGCGAGTCAAGTGTTCTACTCAAAAGATTTAAAAAATAACGGATGGTTTGTGGTTTTGCATACACCAAAATGGTTGACCATAAATGTGGATGACACTGAGTTTCCCACTGTTTATCAATCAGCTTTTGAAGACAATGAAAAATTAGAAGATCTTATCAAATGCATATGTTAACTTTGTATTTCAGAGCAGTTATTGTACCTTAACAAAATATTTATTTAAAATGGTGTAAAATGTAAAATGGTGTGTTATATGATAGTAATAGATGCATTATATTTTTTATTAGTGCCATTATAATATCCTGATGGATCCATAAGGATGGATATATTGCAAGAGTTCATTTTGTGTTTGTAGTTGTAGGGACTTACATATGATCACATACATACAAACATGTACACATACATACATATGATCAGCTTGACTATTCTTTCTTTCTTTATGTTTGTAGGTAGACAGGAAGTTTAAGATATTGTATTTGCACCCTTTAGTTCAGCAGTGCCAAGGTAATATATTTTTGTATTTGCATCCTTTATTTCAGTCAGTATTTTAGATATTGTTTTGAATCCGCTTAAGTTTAAAATTCTGGTGATGCAGGAAGACTTTATCACTGCCGCATAAAAGTGAATGTTCCCCTTGCTGCCCATCCCTGTGATGCCCGATTGCTGTTAAGCTACTGTACATCTGATATAGTAAACAACGTCCCCTTCTGATTTGTCTCATCCCACCAGTTTCTCATCACATTACGATTATTGTCAGTCGGACTAACAAAAATCGTAATGTGGTGAGAAGTTGGTGTGATCAGACAAATCAATAAGGGGACATTGGTTCATATATCAGATGTACAGCAGCTTAACAGTGATCGCTTGGAGCAAATTTTATTAAGACATATAAGGCGTTTGATCTTGTTATGGAGGGGACTCCGTGCAATAATTTGGCCGACAGCAATCGGGCATCACAGGGATGGGCTGGAAGGGGAAGAAATGTACGTTATAATGTTGTTGGGATTATTTTAGGATTTTAGACTTTGCAGGACATAATGTCACAAGATGCCACACCACCGTCAAATGATACAACTTCACAATCATCCACTTTAAAACGGGAGAAAATTGATATAGACAACTATAGTTCTCCAGTCGGAAAAAATGGTTCAAAGGTCGCTACGAAGATTGGTAAACTACTAAGAAATCATGTGCCAATCTCATATCCAAGTTGGAAAAAAGTTCCGCCAAATTACAAGGAAGACGTGTGGAATCAATTGGAGGTAAGTTCTCCAATCTCATAACCATTTTTATGTACTGTTTCTGTTTGTAAAATATAGTCGTCTGATTGTAATATACACCCTTTTTATGTACTGTTTCTGTTTCCGATTGTAAAATAGGCCTGAATGAGCGAGGGTTCATATGAGACCATATTTATGTACTGTTTTTGTTTCAAGATATATTCTTTTATGATATTTAGATTGATCACTTTACTCATAGAGACTGATGAAACTATATACGTTGAAATGTAAAAATCCATATACTTTGAAATGTAAATTGTGTACATGAACTTAGATGGTTTAAATTCATTTATAATGCTTTCAATACATAAATAAAAAATGGTTTACATGCATTTTTTGTTATGCAGAAATATTATGAGCTCGATCCTCTATCAAAGGACCTTATTATGAAAAAAATGTAAGAGGCTTTTAGGAGACACAAGAATGATTTCCGCAAGAATCATTATGACCATTTCATCATTGACGAAGAAAGAATGAGAAATTGTCTACCGAAAATTGCTCAAGATGATTGGGATGAGTTCATAAGAAACGAATCAAAACCCGAGGCGAAAGAAAAAAGGAAGCGAGGCAAACAAAATAGATCAATGCTCGAATATGGTCATCATTCGGGACGTAAGAGTCACGCTATGATTACTCAAGAAATGGTATGTGTCATTGAATTGGTGCATCACATTGCATATACCATTAGTTCCAAATATAATTTTAGGTCATTGTATGCAGGTCGATTCAAGTAGTCTGGGAACAGAAGTATCACGTCTTCAAGTATGGGAGAAAACGCATAAGAAAAAAGATGGCAGCACGTTAGATGCGACATCTTCCTACTTTGTAAGTTAAACAAATAATAACGCCTCTAAATTAAATTTTCATTATTCATATATATGTATTTACTTTTTAGGACAAAATTGAAAAAGAAAAGGAAACGACGAGTGGTGGTGATGAAGCTGTCTTTATATCAGTGTTTAGTAAAGATGTAAAGGGCAGGAGCCGAAGTATTGGGACCAATATAGCTCCTAGCCAAGTTAAGAGTGCTGCCATTCCATGCAAACGGCTCAAACAGGCCCAAGGAGTATATGAGCAGCGACTGCAAAATGTGGAGCAAAAATTGATGAAGCTGGATAATATAGATGATAAACTAGAGCGTCTTCTCAGCATAGCCCAAGATAATAGTCAAGTAGGCAGTGAAATCGCATCTTCTCAGTTTGCCACTCCGAACAATCAGTTAATCGACCAAAGATGTGAAATCCTGAACTTCGAGGACGAAGTAATTGCAACAGGTACTATTTTAATCAACCAATCAGTCTTTTTGTGCTTCAACCGAGTTTATTGCTCTCTGTTATTGTGCATATAAACAAATTAATGAGTATTAATGCATGTGTATTTATAGATACCAAATTATCTTTTGTTATAGAAAAAGAGGTTAGGCAACAAAGGTTCATGTTTGACATGTACATCATAATTAGGTTCACAAGAGGTGTATATGACATTTTCAAATCCAAATTAACATAATCATAAGATATAAGAGAATATTTAGCAATATTTATAATGCTATAACCATAGGATAGAGCAAATTAAGCAGTTTTAAGTAGTTTTAGCAAATCAATAACAATGATCACATGGATAAGTTCTGGTGGGCACAACCTTCACTAAATTCTTGCTTGGCTGAAAGTACAGTGTTATTTAAAAAAAGGTTGTGTTCATGATTAGATTTGAGAAACAGTGAGAGATAGCAAGAAATGATGAAGAATCACGTAAAAGTTCAAAATGCTATTGCAGAGCTGGAGTTTGAGACAGCGAATGAATGACAGAGATGAGAAGGAATTCATTGTCAATAGCGATCTAGTTTGTATACTTATACTCATCGTAGTCTTTATCTTATATCTGTTTTGGTTTCAATTTTCATTGACACTCACAATAGCCATTTTGTCCAAAAATGAATCAGTAAACTCCAAAACAAAAAAGGATATAGAAAGATCATAAAAGTTTACACCTTCCATTCCAATCTTGCATTATCTTAAAGATCGAATATCGCATACACAATGGGTCTAGGACTTGTGTAGCTCTGCACAATGGTCTTAAATGTTTGGGAGCTTGTTAGTTCTGTAAATGTGATTCCATATATTCACTCCAGAAATGCTTATATAGCAGGTACTATATGCCGTGATTCCACAGCATTAGTAATTCATGGAAAACCAGTACCACCCACATATGAAAAAGTGTTGTTGGACAAAATTTTATTGCCGGATGAGCTAACCGTCAAAATATGTCGACAATTTAACGAGACCTTTGGGGATGTTGGAGCCGGAGGTTATGTGAGCCATCAAAAGGGTTTGATACGATATCTTTAGTCGGAGGTATTGATATTTCTGACTTGTTCTTTGCATATATTGCTGATTTTCTTTTGTTTGCTGTATATGAAATTTGCATATGCAAATGCATGTGTATTTTGTCCTGGTCTGTCTTGTTTACAAGATAATCGACAATTTAACAAATACTAGGAAGTAAAGTCAAAATTCAAGGACAAAATCGAAAAACAAAAAACATGATCGATGTGCCTGATCGATGAATGGAGGTCCAATAAACTAAAAATTGATTAGCTAAAAAAATTTATGTGTGTATCGTACTAATTGGGTTTAATGGGTGGTAAAATAATTTGGTTATGATGTAGGGGAGGGGACTGAAATGGTAGGGGACTGGAATGTTTGGTAGGGAACTGGAGTGGTTACTGGAGTGTTTACTGGTGGTTGGAGTGGTAGATATTGGTGGTTTGTCGTAGAGTTGGTGAATAGGAAGTGGGAGGCAGTTTGTAATGCTGGAGTTCGTTGAAGAATGTGGAGTTAGAGAGGTTGGTCGGGATAGTTGAATTATGCTGACAGTGTTATGGTTGTGGTTTGGTTTGAAGAGGAAATGAAATGTGCAGTGATTGGTTTGAATAGGAAATATGGAAATGTTGTTGGAGTGCAGGCAGGTTTGTAGTTTGTGTTTGATGGCTTACTGGTACCAAGGGAACCAGGTTGGAAGTGTAAATGGTGGATGAAAGGGAAGTTGAAGGCTGTGGAGCAGTCAGAAGAAGACTGTTACATTTTTTGTGATGTGATGTGAATGTGCAGTTGACAGGGGATTGGTTTTGAAGCAGACAATAAAAGGAATTACAGTTGTTAGAATGCATATAATTGATTTAAAAGTTATAACAGTTAGAATGCATATAATTTACTCGTTTAATCAATGTTGGATTACCAGCAGAAACACTCGCCGCATTCGCAGACATCTCTTTTGCCTGAGTACTGAGTAGAACCAAACCTGTACTTGGCTTATTTATGATAACGAGGCTATGTGCAATATCCTTTTGTTTTCATATATTCTAGGTGAAATCAATCATAGATTAAGCATACATAATGTACACCTACCGATGAGGTAATAACTTAAAGTTATACTGCAATATAGATTTTGTTGGATATTAATGGTGCAAAATTGGTACATACTATGAACATCAAGCAATATTTATTGAAAAAACCATTATAAAATGTTTGGATTTAACTTGATAGGTGTGTGCACGTACAAACTTTAAAGATTATGGATTTAACAATACCCGAATGAGATAATTAAGAAAAATTGTAGAATCAAATGCATTCGGAGGAGGTGGACATTTAAGGTTAGATATGTCCGAGCAACTTGTTCATATTACTTGATTTCTGGCTCAGTACAAACGGTGCAACATTGGACAAAAACCCAAAAATAGTGTAGTACTTAAGTGTGGTACTTGACCAAGCTAATGGTGTATGTTGTTGACAGGCAATAGGCAGTAGTGGGTGTGATGTAGTACTTAAGTGTGGATGAGATGAAAACAGAGAAAATGAGGAAGTGCTGTAGTATGTAGGAGTGTGGTTGTGAGTGGAAGTGTCTAGCAGAGGGGATGGGATGAAGTTGAAAGGCAGTTTTTTTTGTTAGTGTTGTTATAGTTGTTTAAATGTTTGCTGCCACTTCTACTTGTGCATTATTATTGCTTACACAGGAATTCCGTTGCTCTATTAACTGAACTTGACCAAGCTAAAATTCACTGTATGATTTGAGTTTAAAACCTGTTTTTACTTTTGCACAGGAATTGGATAGAATACTGTATGCACCATAGCATGAGCCAAAGAAATATCAGCTTCGGCTAACCTGCTCAGCATCCTTATAATGTGTTTATTATATGTAGACTTCACTGCTTGCAAAACAATGTAGTGTAATTAATGAAATCTTTGTAGTGTAGTGTAATAAACAATGCAGTGTAATAAGTATGATATTCCGGCACGGTAGCATTCTGTTTGCAAAACAATAAGTGTAATTATAAGTTTGATAATTTTATATGTATGGTATATGTACGATATGTTTATAGTGCTTGTGTACCAATATTTTGATATTCTGGCATATTTTGATATATATTGATATTCTGGTATATATACCGAGATATGCGTGTAAAGCAGTAGTGAGTTACAAATGTGATTTTGTAGGAGCAGGAGAAAACACTATGTGCAACGGGTGTTAATCGTTGCTTTATGTGTGACTTTGGGCATAAAGCAACGGTTTTTAACCGTTTTTTACTGGACATAAAGCAACGTTTTTTGGCCATAAAGCAACGCTTGCACCCGTTGCTTTTTGGACAGAAAGAAACGGTTTATATCCGTTGATTTTTTGCCCATTAAGCAACGGTTTGTAACCGTTGCCTTTTGTACATTAAGCAACGGTTTATACCCGTTGCCTATTTTCCATAAAGCAACGGTTTATACCCGTTGCCTTTGGCCCAATTTGCAACGGTTTATACCCGTTGCCTTTGGCCCAATTTGCAATGGTTAATACCCGTTGCCTCTGGCCCAGTTTGCAATGGTTTATACCCGTTGCCTCTGTCCCAATTTGCAATGGTTTATACCCGTTGCCTTTTGGACATAAAGCAATGGTTTTCTCCCGTCGCTAAATTCAACCACTCCTGTGTTGAAGACGGTTTTTACCCGTTGCTTTTGGACTTAACAACGGTTTTTACTCGTTGTTAATAGCTTATAATGGTGTAGTGCCCACTTGCAAGGACAAGTTCATATAATTATCCAGTTGTGTTGTGTTGTAAGTTGACTCCAATGATGTAATGTAATAATTGATACAGTTCTTTTGATTTAAAGATTTTTCATTTATCTATTATATGTTGTTCCGGTGCGATTGTGAGATTCTGATATTGTTTCTGTTGCTTCTTCTTTCTTTCTTCTTCTACCTCTTTTTCTTTAACCCTAACAATTCAGTTTTCCGGCCTTCGATTGCTCGGCAGTTGATACGGTGGACGTATTAATGTCGATTTTCGGGAGTCAATAATCCTAATCGTCACAATAGGGTTCGACAAGTGACAAGCTTCAGCGTTCATTGGCTTCGGTGTTCATTAGCTTCGGTGTTCATTAAAATAATATATTATTTAATATTGATGAAACATCTTGACCAAGAATATTAAAATAATATATTATTTAATATTATGACAATTTTATCATGATTATTACTCCATGAAATTGTTGTCACATAACATATTATTTAAGTAATTCCTATTTTATTAATATAATTAATTCAATTAATTTTATTATTATATCATTATATGGCAAAGTATATTATAGAAGTCCAATACCTTTATTACGAACAAGATTGGTTATATAATTAGATATATGTAACAAATTTCATAATTTTCCCCAAGGCATACCCCTACCTCTTGAAGAAACAAACAGTGATTTTGCAGTTAGGGTCTGTCCCATGAATGCAAGGATGCATATGTAATTTGATAATATAACTTCTTATAGTGAATCTTGTCCATAATAAATGAAGCCTTTTATTTTGGTTTATATTGCATATAATATTATATTGGAATATAAGTGATGTTTTAAATAATTTAAATACATACAAGTAGAAAATTCATAGGAAAAGTATTTAGTCAATTGTAGTTATGAATATGTTCGTTACCATGAACATTGAATCTTGTCCATAAATAATTGTCCTTAAATATTCTTAGTGAAGATATGTCGAGAACGAGATATAGATACATCCATTAAGACTAGTGTATACGATGGACGACATGATTGCTAATACAGTAATGGGTTACATACGTGTAGTTATTTGGAACAGTAATAGAATGATTCACCGGGAATCTTCTATAATTTAATTATAATGTCAAATAGAAGATTTCACGTGATGGTGTGCAGTAGCCATTTGACTTGAGTGTAGGAACCAGACCAATTGAAAGTGGGTGAAATAGGTGGATTTCAGAAAATTTCCTATTTTGGATATATTAGGCCTATGAAGTTTAAAGCATTTATTAGGTCTAATCTAATACCATTTTAAATAAAATCTTATTTTGTTTAATTGAAGTTTCAATTATTTATATTTTAATCAATATGAGATTTATGTAAAATAGATTATATCAAATATACTCTTACATGTATATGTGTGTGAGAATCCCTTTTTTAATTTAGTTTAGAGAAGGAAACATCTTGTTTCTCTCTCTTAAACTTATTCAATTAACTGAGGAAAGATCTTTTTTATATTTATAGAGAGAAACATTTCATTTCTCTCTCATTAATTAAATCGACTGAATTATTAAATGACAAATATGATCAAATTTATGATTGGAATACATAGCGAGTACATCCAAATATACCATGTATGCACGTACATACGTACCTGCGTAACTATGCAGATTCAAATGGTTATATGTGATTACATTTTGCACATATAAAATCATTGTATAATATAAGGGATATGATCTACACTAGAAAGATCTAATATATATAATAAAAATTGAGATTACATGATTACCTTAAGAAACCCACCTTGAATGTATGAAAACTCCTAAATCAGGATAAATCACATATAGAAATTGCAACAATCTGAAGTACCACTTTTTTATTTATTTTATTTGATATTTAAATTTTTATAGAAACCTCTTCCATTCATAAAGATGTGAATTTTTGGCCATTAAGGGAGAGGAGAGAAGCAAGAAGAAGAACGAATTGTTAGTAGCGTAAATGGACGAATGAAAGGAATTTTTATTTTAAAGAAACAATTGAAACATTTTTAGTTTCTTCCTTAAAACACCCCTCTCTAATTCTTCATTAAATCTCAATTAAATCAAATTGAACCCCCTCGTCATGCACAATAGGCCATAGACGGAGGCTATTTGAACCCTTAAGATTTCCCAAAAACTTAATAATTAATTTAAATCAAATTTAGATGTTTATCGATATATCATATATAAATATGCACACATATAACTTTTATAGATGCACATTATTAAAATACTAATGTGATTCAAACAAATAAAGTAAAATTTGATAATGAGTATTTCATTAATTATGAATGATTATTGGTTAATAATTCATATGGTTTCATTATTATGGTTGTGTGAATCAAAGATGTAAATTCAATCGGCGATCGATATCGAACAATTTGAATAACTCACACGTCATCTTAGCTAGTGGTGTTACATTTTGGTTGAATTTATCGCATGCATATTAAGTTTACTATTATAAGAGGCACTTAGTAGTAATGATTATTTACACCAATTCCCTTCTCAACACTATATCAAATTTGGACTTGCAGAATTTAATTTCGGTTAAAATTCCAACATCGCTCTCATTCAACTTAATTAGTCCAAAAAAAAATTCCCTGGTTTGATAATAACAATTATTATTAACTATACTGCTTTGACTAGATATTTTAACTTTTATTTGACTACAGTTGACGCTGATCCAACCTCATACAACCGGTGAGACAAATTCTATAGTGAATAGTGGTTCACTCCTAATGCTCCAATTCACATCCAACTGTAGTTGTTCGATAGGTAGCAATGCCATGATTTAACTATAATCAAAGTGCAATTTTCACATTGAACTTCCACAATATTCTCAAGTTGAGCAAACTTTGTAACATCGTCAGAGTTGAGATTTCATGTTTGCCCTAGTTGTTATTAACAAACACGAAACTCTCTTATTTGCCATCCAATAGTTATACAATAACCACAAGTACCTAACCACTTAGTTCCCCAATAGCCTTGTGTAATACACCTCCCAACATGTGAAGAGCGTTACATACTCTAGTCTTAATGGATGAATTGAAATCATTTCTTGAAACATCTTAATTAGGAATATTCAAAACAATATGTTATTTTTTCAATGTGATAAAATTCTCATGATTACAACAAATTGTAATTACTATCACAGAACATATCATTTAAGGATTTTCTATTAAATGTACTTTAAATTAGTTACTTAATTAATTTTATAACAATATAACAAAGTATACAATAAAAATAAAACACCTTTATTATGAACAAGATTGATTATCGATTTAGATACATGTAATAAATTACATAATTTCCCTAATGGCATACCTAACTCTATCAACCTACCACTTGCACTTAGGATCAATTATGAAATCTTGTTCCGACTCCTTCGATTAGTTTTGTCAAAAACTAATCGTGCCAGTCCCTTATTGAATGGATATGCTATATTGTTTTAATTATCTACTCTATCAATTAACTTTCTTCGATGCCGACAAACCGCTCTTACATATGGAGCCTATCGGAGTATGTTTTCGAACTCTAGCGAGCTTTAGATTCTTTTATGAACTGTATGCAATATTATTATCATATAACAATGTAACGCCTCATGAATTTACGACAAAGAATTAAAAAGAAATTTAATAAATAAATAATAATGCAGAAAAATAGAATTTTTGTAAACTTCTAAAATTTGGCTATGAAACTTATACTATTAGATTCGTAGCGTTTTTCTAATCGGTTCACATATAAAGTTTTCCAATTGAAATTCAAATGAAAAAATGTTAACGTTTGAAGTTTTTGGAACAGAAATAATTATATATGCAATTATGGTACTAAAAGTTAATTAATGCTAATTGCTAACGCCAATGGAAAAATTATACATTAAGAAATGTTAACCTTAAATCAAATCAGAGAGGATACATATAGTGGAAAAAAATTATACAAGTGCATCAAATAAGGAATAAAATGTAAACAAATCACGCAACAAAATTAACGAATAACAGGTCGACCGGTAGTAATCGACGATAGGTCTTAGGCGGTCGACCACTGCCTGTGTTAAATTGTGATTTTAAAATAAGGGATGGACGAACATGATGCACTATAATATTTTAGTTGCGGGAGAAGTAATAAAGGGGCATCTTTGATTAAAATAAAGATTGACTAGGAGATATCTAACACTCCATGTTAAATCCAAACCCTTATAAATATAGGCATATTTTCTCACCTCTCTTCTCATTTTTTTGGTTATAGAGCGGAGCTCTACTATTCTCTTTTCTCTATAATTTCTAAAATTCTAAAAGTAGTAAAATAGTGTATTATATATATGTATATAAGTAGCGAAAAGCAGAAAATGAGAGAAAAGAAGAGTAGAAGTAATTCAAAACGAAAATAAAGGTAAATTCATAAATCTAAAAGATTAATTTAAAATTGATTCAATCCTTTCCCCAGATATGTAGTTTTAATAGATGTATGCTCTTTGTATTATTTTGGATTTGAAGTAAGAGGGATTCAAATCAAAAGGTGAACGGATCTAGATTTGGAGAAGAGCGAATAAAAAGGGGAGTGGGATTTACATATTTTGTAAGAAGATTGATTTATATCATTGAAATCTATTCCCATCTATATTTAAAATCGTTTTGGACATTTTATTATAAATGTAAAAGGAATAGATATAAATCTCGGTTTGAAATATTTAATCAAATACGCATATTGATTAGAATGATAAATAACAAATTGGATAATAAATTGTGTACACGTAATGATTATGGAATGGATTTAGTGAAATTGATTTAATGAAATTGATTATGGAATAGATTTGACAAATTGATTACACAATAGATTTTTATGAAATTGGTTATGGAATAGATTGGGTATAGATAATAGTTTAGAATCAATTTAGAATTTTTGGTTTTAATTAACTAATATGGGATTGATTATAATTAGGTTGGGATTTGACATATTTTAATTCATTGGAATGAAAAGGTTTAATAATTTATGTCTCTATGAGTCATCCAAGTTCCAAATAAAGGTGTATTGTTTGAAAATAACAAGGAACGTAAATGTAAAGAAAGAGAAGTACAAAATAAGAGAAACTCCATATTTTTTTACTACTTATTTCAATAAATAAATAAAATATAATTCCTTCTAATTTTACACAAAACATAACTCCTATTTTTCAAGTAATTTCTAGAGAATTATATTTAATAATTTTTTTGAAGGGGAAGTAGTTCCAATTCGCTAAAATATAAGATCTTTAAGTGTGAGAAAAAGAGAAATAAATGGGAACAAGAATAATAGTTAAATAAAGAATTTAAAATACTCATTTAGACAAAATATGAAATAAATAATAGAGGAAGAATAAATAATTAAACTAGAAAGGAGAGTAAAAGCTCAATAGGAAAATAAAGATAATTAGTAATGAACAAATAGTAGAATACAACCGAAAGAGTTAAGTTAACTTAATATAATAACAAGAAACATCTTAGTCGGTAAGTTAGAAATAGTAATGAACGACAGTGGACAAAAGCAATTGAAAGGTAAGTTATGTAAGACTTATTGAACATCAGTGATTGGAAGTAAATAAAAGCAATAATTAAGTGTATACAAATTTATATATACATTATGATGGGCATGAAGTATATAAATAGGTTAATAACTTAGTAAATAAGAATGACATAGTCATTAAAATGGATTGAAACGTGAGGTCGGTAGTGTAACACAATAGAAATCTGCCCACGCAAGGGGCTACCAGCAGTCGTGTATATATTACACTGATGTAAGGCATATCCAACTGTAGGACCCATGGAAGTATACACTTGTGTATAGATAAAAGGAATACCACAATTGGAAGTGAAGCCTGCTTCAAAAAAGGAAAGGGGGCATTGTCTTGATTGCGATAGGCAATCTAAATAGGGTGGTGAGCATTTGAACGCCCTGTCTACAGGTGTGGCAGGAGTAGTTGCTACATAGGTTGAGTGCATCATCGGTCTAAAGAATTCAAAATGGGGAAGAAAGGGTTACACCTAATGGGCTACGCCTTTTACTAGGGTAGGCCACGTTAGTTAATGCACGGCCACAGTTGTTTGCTAATTTGTTTATTAGAGCAAGGCTAGTTAACCCATAGAAAAGCTCTTTCAAAAACGAATGGGGTAGTCCATGGAGTTAAGTCTACAATAGGTGGAAGATAAGTTAGTAAATTCCCAAGGCAAGATAAAATTAAAATTTTATGATGCCATTATTATGAACTAACGAGAGGTTCTACTTTGTGCGTGGGAATTTTGGCCTAAACAGTGATGATGATGCCCAGTGATGCAAAATTACAGATACTAATGGGGTAATGTCTTGGTCCAAAGGGAGATTATAGTACTCTTATATACATATATACATACATATATATATATATACATATATATATATAAGTGGTCATAGTCTACTTCGGGTAGATGTGGTGTATCTTACGAGAATGTAGAGTTGAGACAACTAAGTGAAAATTAAAAAACATAACATGTAATGGAAGACAATCGGATTAAACTAGTGTTATATACAAAATGTTTAATTCACCAGTTACCGAAAT
The DNA here is from genome assembly GCA_030765085.1 of Allium cepa. NCBI lineage: Eukaryota > Viridiplantae > Streptophyta > Magnoliopsida > Asparagales > Amaryllidaceae > Allium > Allium cepa. The sequence continues at coordinate 989,676,695 of CM060945.1, read as the reverse complement.
GTTGTTCTAATCTCCTCCTCATTACAACCCATGGGATATCATTAGAAGGATAAGTACTGGTGCAAGGTAGAAATAGTGGATGGACTGATTTCCTAATGTATGCCAGGCACTGACAAGGACACTAGACATTAGAAGTGTTAACCTTCGTCGATAAACATATGATCTATCATACTTTACTATTCTACTGCGAGATATATTGACAGTGCCCTGATATGCAATTTTTTGTTTATTTATAGGTTGCCAGACTAACAATCTATACTTTGGCGGACTTAGAGTTTCGATTTAGCGAAAATTTGGGCCCATTGAGGTGCAGGTTGTTACATTTGGTATCAAAGCTTAGGTTAATCGATCTTGAAAACTTAAGAAACATTGAGCAAATGTATTTGTATTTTGACTATAAATATATTATGTGCCAATTCCTATAAATTGCGACTATATAGTAGTTGCAACCGTACACTGAAATATGGATAAGTTGATTATGCGTTGGAACAATGGAAGAAGTTGAAGATATAATCCTGCCCTGATTACCCTAAGGCTCGTATGGGAATGCATTGACTTAAGAAGAGCATAAGTGAAGCGTATGGAAAGTCCCTTATGCTGGATAGTACGTAACTCTCTAATGGGGCTCTCGATAGCCCAATGATTGTCAATCCTTATATGATTAGTGAATGATAATGTACAGAAGGTCTAGATAAGGGAGAAAGTAAGGGTCCATATGTTATAGATATCCAAAAGAAATCGAGTCCCAAAGTAAGGGAGCATAAGTGAAGTAGTCACTCGAAGATAACAGCTGAATTATTAGTATTTGGAAGAAGATAAGTCAGTAAGTTGAAGAAAAGTCTGAAAGAAGGGACAAACAAAATCCCCTTTGAGTCTGACCACATATGGAAGAATTTAATATAAAAGTTGAAAAGATTTTAATATAAAACTTTTAGAAAATATATATGTAATATAGTTGAAATAATTTTCAAAGGAATTATTTAAAGGTAGACTAACCTTATTTTTGGAAAATAGTAAATATTAAATTTTTGAATTTATTTAAATAACCATGTTATATTAAATAAAAGGTTTTAGCAGAAAATTTAAAATTTGTTAAGAAAACAAAATAAAAGTAAATGGGTTTTAATAAAAGGTTAATTATTTTGAAAAAGAAATATAGTAGAGCGTATGTAGTTTGTTGATTTTTCTACGATGAATTCTTTTTAAGTGGATAAATTCTTGTTAGAGATGGACAATAGGAAATGGTAAAAGTTTAAAATGGGTAAATAGTATGGAAAAAAGATTAGAACCCATGCTAGCAATCTAATTATAACAAAGGAAAATGGAGGTTTTCCATTGTTATGTACATTTATTTTACTGGAAAATAGGGATGCATCCCTATCATAATTTCATATTGTAAAGCGGGTCCCTGTCAAAGTTTCATTGTAAATCCGGTACCTATTTTCTAGAAACAAAGAAAAATTATTGCTGAAATGTTAGTAACTTTTATAAATAAGTGCTGATATTTTAGCAACTTTCCCTGTCAAAGTTTCATTGTAAATCCGGTCCTTATTTTCTAGAAACAAAGAAAAATTATTACTAAAATGTCAGCAACTTTTATAAATAAGTGCTGATATTCCAGCAACTTTCATAAACTGTGTTCACAGTGTACATAAATGGTTTCGAAATGTCAGCAACTTTTATAAATAAGTGCTGATATTTCAGCAACTTTCATACACTATGTTCAAAGTGTACAGAAAAGTTGCGGAAATGTCAGCAACTTTTATGAAAAGTTGCATCATGCTCTGCAATAATCATGAATAAAAAATAGGGACCTAATTTACACTGAAATTTAGTGAAGAACTTTTCGTATATTTTGATCCTTAATAAGGACCTGTGCCAAAAGTACCCTTTATTTTAAGTATCTTATAAAATCCCCCATCACATGATATTAGAGACTCCGTCAAGAATTGAAAGTGGAGATAGTATGAGTAATTAGAAAATGTAGAGTGAGAGTTGTTCTTATTTACTCCAATTTTTGTTGTTTTACGAAGGATATTTAGAAATAATGTAAAGTTCTTTTTTGAAAAAATATGGTTGGGGGGTGATAATTGAGTTTTTTAAATAGAAAACCTAATAAATTGTTTGAGTTAATCCCAACTTTTAAGAAGTAAAAGTAGAAATAAAAAAGTTTTTAAAATGAAAGCAACATTAAAAAACTTAATTATAGTTTTAAAAGTTAAGATACTATGTTATTTTTGAATTTGCTAAAAAATTTAAGTTTTACATTTGAAAGATAAAAAATTTAGGATTTAAAATACTTCAAACTTTTAAAGTTTTTAATTTTGAAAAGAAATGGTGAAGACTAAACCAAGATTTTAAAATATGGAGTAGATAGGAATAACTATCTAGGTAAGATAAGGTAAAAGGTAAGGCTATGAAGAAGATAACGATGACCGCTCTTAAAGTAGCAATAAAAGATCCCTGTAGAGTGTAAAGAATATTGGCAAGAACATAGGAATCTTTTGTTAGACATGTGTTTAAGAAGAAATGCTGCAAAGGAATGATGGACATTGATAGACTCAATAAGCAAGGCAAGATGAAGGGCCAAAATTTATTCTGCCAAGCCGCCACTCAGTTATTAAAGGGTGAACGTTTATATTTCTTACCTACTACAGTATGGGAGTATGCACAATTTGTTTCATAATTGAGTGTTGTAATGGAAGTTATGGATGGACCTTGTTCATTAGAAACCACAAAGAAAAGTTAAGATATATGGGTTGGAGAATGATGGCATGTTAGAAAGGTCCATAGGTAGTAGTTGTTTATAGCAAATAGTAGTAGTTGTATTTCCTTTCAATAGTTTGTAAGCATTAGTTGTTTCTGTTATGTACAAACATGTACGATGTTGATGAAAATGTTCCTTTTTATGTGTTTTCACTACAGACCGTGAATTATTAGGTAAATAATAAAACAAGTATATTTCAGGAAAAACATTTAACTAATACAAAACGAAAATAAAATAGAAAAGGTTGGAAGTATAAAATAAAGTAAGCAAATTTTAATTTAATGTAACGACCCGGAATTTTGGGCAATATCGATTTAATAATCTGCAATAATAATTTAATTGATTTGATAATTTTCTTTATAATTTTAATTTAAATTGATGAAATTAATCTTTTAAAGAATAACAAATATTTAATCTGGTAAGTGTGATCAATATCTTTTAACAATTTAAAAATTTGATAAGAATTGTTTTTCAAAAGCTAATAAAATTTTATTCTATTTATAATATATATATGTTTGATATATATTGTGAATGGGAATATCTTTTGTTTTAAATTAAAAGATGAATTTTCAAATTGTAATATATGTATATATATATGTTATAATTTGGAATTATTTGAAATTTAATTTAATCTATTAATAATTTATGTATGAATGAATATTGCAATTTTAAAGTTTTGTTTTAAATTCAATAAGATTTTTCAAAAGATAATTTAGTTTAATTCAATTATTTCAAATATAAGATTGTTATTTATTTTTAATAAGATAGTTTAAAAAAGAATTTAAACAAGCTTTGTTTTAAAACGCTTAGATTTAAAATGGTTATAAATGTATATGTATAAGTTTTAGATTTTTAAATTACATGCATAAGAAAATATATTTGTACTATAACTGGCTTTAGAATATTTCCTTTAAAAGTAAACTTATTTACATATATGTAATTATTTGTTTACTTAGTAAATTAACATGTTAGTATATGTTAACATTTAAATTAAATAAAGGTTTATTAAAATACAAAGGCATGTGTAAACATTATAAACACTTAAGTAATATGTGTAAACATATTAACATGTTTAAAACACATGTAGGTAAATTAAGCAAGCATATGACAAATGTTAGTGTATCAAACAAGTGGCAACATTCCTATTTTAATTTTTAATAAATGTTTTAAAGAAGAAAACTATTTTTTTTCAAACACTTTCATTCTTGTTTCTTTTCTTAATTCTAATGGAAACTAAAAAGCAAATTAAAAAACTGCAACAATTCAAAACTGCAACTTTCTAACCTGCATTTCAATGGAATTCAATTTGCATTGTACAAAGCTACAACCTGCAAACCAAAACCTGCAATTTCAAGTCTTCCCAGCAAGTTTCAATCTTTTAAAGCATCAAATTAAGCATGCAAATTAAACATACTTTCCAGATTAAAGATTTAAAGCCTGGACATCAAGAACCTGCTCTGCCTTTCAATGTGTGAGTAATCATTTTAAAAACAGATTTGGCTTAATCTTTGGTTAAATAATAATGCATGCAAGTGAATTCTTGCTTTCATAATGAATATTTGATTATGAGAATGCATGATTATCATAAGTACTTAGTTTCTGTAGATTTGAATTTAAACTCTGTTATTTAAGCAGAATCTGATTTTCATTCTTTAAATCCAAAAATTCTTCAAAACTATAACTTGTTTGGATTTGTATATAAATGAAAATTGTATGTTATAGTTTGATATAAATTTTAAAATTTGTTTTATATTTTTTTAGCTACAGGAATGTAAATATAGGATATTTACAGTAAACCAAACTTTAGTAAAAAAAAAAATTAACCATCCTAATTTTTGTTTGGAAGAGTATGATTGTGTTTGTGGTATGAAATCATGAATTTAGAAGTAGAAATCAAAAATTTTAATGGTGTAAATATGGTGAATTTGGGTTTTATTCGAAATTGGGAATTTTGTGAAATTCCTATTATCCATACATTAATTTAGATTGAAACTCGGATTGAAGCTTGTGCTTAGACTGTTGATTATGGGAAAATTGCAATTAGATTTTTCCAATGTCTGAATCGTACGAATTAAAGCGAACTAGGGTTTTTTTTGCTGACTTTTGTTGGCTTGGCTGTCGCGGATTTTGCATCGAGGATTGTGGATTAGGTTTGATCGCGTTTGGAGAGGATGGTGTACGTGGTCGTGGCATCTCGATAATGGGGTCGGCGTGGTTTAACGGTGACGTGGCGATGAATGGGGGTGGATTTTTGGGTGGTGGCATTAGGTGTTGTTCGAACTTTTTGGGTTCGAAATTCATATTTTGATTCGTGAGTTTGTTCTTCAATCTGGGTTCGAGTTAGTGTTCGCGGATGCTTTTATGACCATTGTTGATCGTCGCGACGAACTTCGCTGGCCGTGTTTGCTGTGCAAGGTGCATGTGTGTACAGTGTGTACGTTGGAAGGTGAAGTTGGGGAAGAAGGATTATTTGATTTTTGCTCGCGTTGTTTTCGAAGGTCAACTCGAAGAAATCCTCGTGTTATACCTGTAGTCGACTCGGAGTTGATGAGTGATGGTTGCGCTTCGGGGCAGACGCGTGAGATTTAGGTTTCGACTCGAGTAGAGGAGCATTTGAACTCGAGTTTGAGGCCGTGTGCTATTTTGGTTAGTACTGTGTAGTGAGGTGAATTTCAGATTTTACTGGTTATATAAATAAATTGAAATCTTGTTTAAGATTTTATAAAAGGAAATAGATTTGTAATTTAAACTTGTTGTTTGAAACAAATTAATCAAATTTTTAAAAAAAAGTGTAAATTGAATTTACTTTAAATTTAAATTGGTTAAAATGATTTCTCATTTAAAGTAATTTAACTTAATTGAATTTGAATTTTCTTTTAATTTAGAAAGGGAATGTTTTACATTCGATTATTAAATCAAGTTTTAAGTTAAATTTAAAAGAAATGTTCAATAACTTAAGTTTTAAATTTTATTGAAAATGAAAAGTTTAAATTAGATAATTTAATTGTTTTAAATTTTAAATTGGAATTTTAAATGCCTTATTTTCAAATAAGGTTATTATTATAATTTGAAAACCAAATAGGATAAGTTGATTGAGTTATTAAAATTTGATTAATTTTCAAATATCTTATTTAGAAAGATAAATAATGTTAAATTATTTTGATTTGAATTTGAGAGTACTTCATTAATATGATTTGTTAATTAGTAAAGAGTTTAATTAAGATTTTGATTTTCTTATTTAATTAAGGATTTTGAAAATATAAGGGGTTAATTAATTAATTGTTTAATTAAATAATTAGTTAATTGTTTATTTAATTTTAAATAATCACTTAATTATGGATTAATTAAGTTTGATTACTTAATGAAGTAATAAATGGTTAATTTTCGAATGTAATTAGAATGTTAATTACTTAGGGAAGTAATTAGAGAAGTTACTCATGGGGGTAATTAATTGAAGTGATTAATGGATAATCACTAAATGTTATCAATTAAGGAATTGATTAACTTAAGTGTTTTAAAGTTAATTAATTATGGAGTAATTAATTAATTAATTAATTAAGATTTATTTAATGATGAAATTAATTATTATTAAGAGAGTAATTATGATTTATTAATGGAAGTAATTAGAGATAATTACTTATGTAAGTAATTAAGAGTTAATTACTTAATTATTTTAGTTAACTAATTAATGTGATTAATTAATTAAAGAATGAGATTAATTTAAGATTAATTACTAAGTGTAAATAATTAAAATGTAATTAATTAATAAGGTAATTAATTAAGGATTAATTGTTAATTTAATTGTTTAATAATTACTTAATGAAGTAATTAAAGATTAATTAATTAAAATAATTAATTAATCAGGATTAATATAATTAATTAGGAAGTAAATTAATTAAGATAAGTAATTACAAATTGTTAATTACTGTTTATGATTTATAAGATGATTAATTATAAGTTAATTATTTAATTAATTAAAGTAATTATTAATTAATAAGGATCATTAATTAATGTGATTTATGATATTAATCAAGGTTGATTAATATAAGTGATTTAATTGAAGTGTGATTAATTAATTATAATTAATTAAAGTTAATGTAATTAATTATAGTTAAATAATAAATGGAAGTAAATAAAGGATCATCAATTATTGTAATTAATGATAGTAATTAAAGGTTAATTACTGAATATGGTTAAGGACAATTACTTGAATGTAATTAAGATAATTAACCAAGGAAGATTAACTGGGAAGATCATTAGAGATGATTAATTTATTTATTTGGAATAATAATTATTGAAGAAGGATTATGGTAATCAATTGATTAAGACATAATCAATTATGTTTGGATGATTGATTAGTATGGGTTGATTGATTAATATTGGTTGATTGAATGATATTGGATGATCAATATTTGGAGATTGATATTAGATGATTGGTTGATATTAGATGTTTGATATTGGTTGATATTGGATATCTCTGTTATGTGATATGCTGTTGTGAGATGAATGTTGTTATATCTATTGTGATAATTATGATTCATCTATCTGTTTATATACCCTCCTGAATATAAGTTTAACAGCTTAAACCCTTAAGTACAACTTGGACATTTAAAATGGCGTTTGGTTTCGGTGAGACCGGGATCGGATTTCCATATTTGGGTAATCCGAAAACCACACTGATTCCAATTAAACGTTAGGTCGTTAATCCAAGTGGAGCAAGTGAAGACTCGAGGTGTAAGGGCTATACGTCAGTATAACTCTGTGGGTGATTCCGTAATGAGTTGACGGAATAGTGCTTATAGATTCGAGATGGAGATTTAGAGTGCAAGGGCTATGGTCGTTGACTCTGAGGGTGATTCCAAAATGAGTGCAACGAGATAGTGCCTTCGGTTTCGTTCGAACCCAGAACGAACTTGTATGGATTGAATGCTTTCAACACATCGTCAGGTGGACGATGAGCATTCTAAGATAGATATGTTCTATAAAGGTAATCGCAGCCTCAAGCCTCATCAACCGGGAATGGCTAAAACAGGGGAGGTGCAGCAAGGCTTCGTGGGTAGCTCCCACTGGAGAGCAAGATTTACTCTTGTCTAGAACACCCTTTTTATTCGGCTGTGTGGGGCGGTTGATCCGGACAACCGCCGGGGTTGTCTTGTTCGGGACTGTTCAGTAAGGAATGGTCCCGGCCTTGTGTTGCAGGGGAGCGGGCGTACTCCTCGGTACGGTTATCTAGGCCACGTACTGTGACGGGCGGTACCCCAGTAGCCCTGCCATTGATGGAAACCCATTCTTCCTAGGAGACCCTACGGTTTTGTTTGTATTACCCACTTTTGTTGCTAGTAGCTGGAATTTAATGAATGTAACAATTTCAGCTATTTCTTATTTACTTGAAAACCCTAGACACTATTATAATATCACTGGATTTCCTATCAAATGTTTTGGTTAGCGTAAGGTAAAAACTTTTCCATGTTTATGTGTGGGAAGTCTTACGTGATACCTTTTCTTTTCAAAGGTTTTCTAAAGTTAAGCAATTTTAACCCGTTTACTCACACCAGACCCCTGTCTGACCCGAGTGTTTATTTTCTGTTTTATTAAACTCTTGGGTACTCATATTATGTATGAGTAGTCAAGTGATTCAGGTTTGCTTGACGAATTTTGGAGGAAATATGGAGCAGGAGGCTTCGACGTGTACATATATATTGATTCCGCTGTGTTTGGTATCTGTTTCTTCTGTTGTACTTGAGTTGTATGAATTAGATGGATGTTTATAACTGTCTAATATGTGTTGAATAAGTTGTGTAACTCTGATGTAATAAGATACTATGTAATATTTTATGTTATATATTATATTTCATTCGTTCCGCTGTGAGTTCTCTGATGTTGTTGTTTCTTTCTTTCTCTTTCTTTTCTTCTTCTATCCCTTTCTTTCTTCATTGATGATACGATTTCCTGGAGTTAGGAAGTCGGGTCGTCAAATTTAGTTAGCTAGTAAAGTAAAGATATAAGATTTAAATCTCAAAAAGTAAAAAAAAATACTACAGTAAATTTTGGCAACCGAAGGACAGGGGAAAGGTAATTATAAAGCCATGAGTCAATGTCCCCATAACCTAAAAGCTAAAATTTATAAATGAAATTGTGTGCTGGTTGTTGTTATAAATTAAAAATTTTGAAATTTAAAATCTCCCATGTAGTTAGGTGAAGTTCGCTATGGACATTAGACTATTGATTGAACCCTAATTTCATAAGGTGTGGCATAATTTGTTTTGAAAAAATATGTGTATACTTTTGGGGAACAAAATATCTTATGAAAAGTTTTTGTAAATTTTGCTAGGAAATAAATTTTAAAATCTAAATTTTTTACCGATATTCTAAAAAGTAATATAAATATATTTTAGCGAAAAGAAGAAATTTTCAAATTTTGAAAATGCCACATACTTGACATTGGGAAATAGTTGACAGGTTGGTTAGTATGAATTTTACCGTGCATCAGAAGTGGCAGTAAAATAAAATATGGTCGGTGACAAGGAAGTTATTTGGTTTGGGATCTTTTCATATACACCTTGTCGATAAGCAAAAAAAAGTTGATCTTTGTAAAACCTTACTTAAAACTTTAAGATGAAAACTAACTATGTGAAATATACTTGGGAAAATTAAAAATGAATTAGAGGCAAAGAGAAGGTTCAAAAGTACAGTAGAAAGTTGGGTAGCGAAGAAAAAAAAAGACGAAAATGTTGAATATTTTATCTAAACCCTTTTCCCAACATAAAGAAAATAGCTTTAGAAAACTGGATTTTTCTAATTTGGATGTTAGCAATGGTGAGCTAGGATTCTGGATGGTAGATATTGCATGCAAAATTTATTGAACTATATTTCTATTTGTAGAGTTTGGGAGAATTTTGATGAAAAAAAGTTTTTGGTTTTCTAAGTTTTCATACATATAGAACTACAGGTATATTTAGATTTGCATCATGTTTTCGAAACTGATTTAAAAGAAAGCATTTATATAGGAGGTGTCGATTTAGAATTACTCATTATGTATATCATATATGTTATGATACACCATGCATTTATACACAATTAATTACAAATTTGATTGCACACTAAATGGTTGGTTAGTTTAGAATGGTCGTACATCCGGTCACATTGTTCAATCCTTGAGGAATTTTAGGGACGAAATTATTTAAGGGCGATAATGTAACACCCCTTGATTTTATGATAGTGAATTAAAAAGAAATTTAATAAATGAATAATAATGTTAAAAAATAGAATTTTTGTAAACTTCATAATTTGGCTATTATGCTTATACCATTGGGTTCGTGGCTATTTGCGGATTAATTTTCATTTATAAAGTTTTTCGATCGGAATTCAAACGAAAAAGTTATTAACGTTTGCAGTTTTTAAACCGGAAATAATTATATATGCAATTATGGTAATAAAAGTTAATTAATGCCAATTGCTAACATTAATGAAAAAATTAAATGTTAAAAAATATTAACGTTAAATCATACCAGAGAGGATATGCATATATATATATATATATATATATATATATATATATATATAGTTAAACAAATTATATTGGTGCATCAAATAAGGAATAAAACGTAAAAAAATCACACAATAAAATTAACAAACAACAGGATGACTGCTAATACACCCAGGTTGACCGGTAGCGGCCGACCCTAGGCCTTAGGCAGTCGACCGTTGCTTGTGTTAAATCGTGATTTTTAATAAGGGGTGGACGACTGTGATGCACTGATATTTTACTTACAAGCGAAGTAGTAAAGGGGCATATCTGATTAAAATAAAGTTTGCTTAGGATAAATCTGCCGCTCCACTTTAAATCAAACCCCTATAAATACACATATATTTTCTCGCCTCTCTTCTCATTTATCTGGGTTATAGATTAAAGATCGTTCTCTTTTCTCTACAATTTCTAGAATTATAAAAGTTGTAAAATAGTATATTATATATGTATATAAGTGGAGAGAAGCAGGAAATGAGATAAGAGAAGAGTAGAAGTAATTCAAAATGGAAACAAAGGTAAATTCATAAATCTTTGAAACTTTAATTTAAAATTGATTCAATCCTTTCCTCATATATGTAGTTTTAATAGATGTATACACTTTTCATTATTTTGGATTTGAAGTAAGAGGGAGTCAAATAAAAAAGAAAATGGATTCAGATTTGGATTGGAGCTAATTAAAAGATGAGTGAGAAATTACATGTTTTGTAATAAGATTAGATTTATATTGCTGAAATCTATTTTCAAATGTGTTTAAAATCATTTTGGATATTTTATTGTGATTACAAGAGGAATAGATATAAATCTAGGATTGGAATTTGAAACGACTCGTAAATCCGTACCCCTTGAGTTGACACTATTCTACATCAATCAACTCAAGTTGAACAGAAATACGAACCATTTGGGTTAAAGAAGAAGAGGTAGAAGAAGAGAAAACAGAAAACAACAACAGAATCTAACCAACGCAGCGGAATAAAATACATATATATATAATAACAGATCTTTACACAAAAGAAAACTATATCTGTTTTATATATACATCATCAGAGTGCCACATCAATAACATACAACTGGATACACAGCGGAATAAAATCAAATACGGAAGTACGTATCGCCATCCAGCTCGTCTCCTGAGCTCCACAGCATCTTTCCTGTATCCTATAATACTCGGTCCGACCCAAGCATTACAGTTAAATAACACCCGAGTCAGTCTAGAATACCAGCGTGAGAAATCACACTCAAATTGATTATTAAAGTTCAAAAATCTTTTGAAAACAAAAGCATCTCGTAAGACCACGCCACAAATAAACATGTCGGGTTTTTACCTTACGATGGCTAAAACATTTCTTATTTAAAATCCTCTAATATTATAATAGGGTCTATATACAAATACTTATTAAAATAGCCGAAATTGTTGCATTCATTAAATTCCAGCTACTAGCCACAGAGTGGATAATACAAAGAAAACTCGTACATGGCTCGTAGGGAGAATGGATTTCCAACTAATGACTAGGCACTGGGGTACCACCTGTCACAATACCTGGTCTAGATCAGCGTACCGAGGATCACTCCCGACCCCCTGCAACACAAGACCCGGACTACCCCTTACTGGATAGTCCTGAGTAAGATCATCCCACGGTTGGGATCAGCAACCGCACCACTAAGCCGAAATAAAAGGGACATCTAGACAGGGATGACCTTACCCGAAAATGGGTGCTGCCCACCAAGCCTTGCTGCATAACCCCTGATTTTCAGTCATTCCCGGTTGATGAGGCTTGAGACTAAGCGTTACCTTTTTAGAACATATCTCTTAGAATGCCCATCGTCCACCTGACAATGTTCCGAATGCATTCATCCATACAAGTCCGTCCCGGGTTCTAACGGAACCGAATGCACTATTCCTACTACATCCATTTTGGAAATATCCTCAGGATTAGTAGCGACTAGCCCTTGCACTTCACTGCTCCATCTTCGAATCCAAACTCGTTTCCCTACGAAACGTATAAACCGGATCGAAGTGGTTTTCGAGAAATAAATCACGATCCCAGTCTCTTCGAAATGATCAACGCATTTGGCCAATATTGATAGGCGATGATTTAACTATCAATTAATATTCACAAACAACCATCAATCAATAAATAATTTCCCAAATTATTTATCAATCCCAAAAATATCTTCACAAGATATATTTCCACCTTTCAAACCGTTTTGAAAACAGTTTCAAATTGTCTTCCTTTCTCAGAATAAATTCCAAGTATTTTCTATTTCCACTGAAATCACCAAGCACAAAACTTTAGATTTTTAAAATAATTTAAAACGCTTTACTTTGAAATATACTTTAAAACATTTAAGTTAAAACTACTTCAATAATTGGTTAAAAATACATACTATATGAATATTTGAAAATAAGGTTACTTTATAAAATATAAAACTAGGTTTTCACTTTTTAAAACAAAATACTAAGTCACTTTTTAAATAATTACTACGATAATAGATTTGAAACATATTTACTTAAGAATTTAAACGATTAGAAATAATAAATTTTCTAAAACATGCTTTTTAAAACATCGTTAAAGCTTTTATTTTATATTTAAAATTTACTTTGAACATACTTGGCTATCCAGAGAAATATACTTCTCTTCACATTCATCTTTAAATTTCCAATTTCAAACACTTGAATCAATTTCCAAATTGATTTCCAATTTACTCCATTTTTTTTCCAAAATCCATTAACTTTCAGAGTTTATATCTTAATTATGATTTAAAATATTTTTGACTGAAAATACCAAATTTTAGATTTCTCAAATTACATCTTAATCCTTTTAAATAAATTTAAACTTTAAATTTTAAAATAATTCTTTATTCCTTTAAAATAATATCACTTAATTTACAATTCATTAGTTTCTGTTTATTCAAAATCTTTTTTCTTTCATACTCGAAGTTATTTATTAGTGTTTTAATATCACTTCCATTTCCTTTTCAATTCATTCTTAATTTATTTAAATTTTCTATAATTATTTCGCTTATAATTTCACTTATTTTATTTTCTTTCCAAAATCCAATTTATATATTTTGGTAATTCATTATACCCAAATATATCCAATCAAACCACAGCATTCAATATTCCAATATAATTCATCATAGAATATCAAATAATCACAACAGTGAATATTAAATAATTTAAATAAATGTTGAGGAATCCAGTTGGATCCTTCCAACCTGTTTTCCCTGCATCCGCAGATGTTAGCACAATATAAAATACCAATTCCACTTCGAGGTGGAATATCGCGGTATATGGGACTAAATATAATATTATCCGCTATTATGCGGCGCATATGGTCTCATCCGCTATATAATGCGAAAATATCAATAACCCCAATATATACTATATACTACTATATTTAATATAGCATATCAAACCAATTCAATCATTCAATCAATTATTTAAATTTAACCATTTAAATTTAAATAATAATCCAGAAGAGTGAGATTAACTCACCTTTGATTTTTGTTTGCAATCCGGTCCAAACTGGCTATTTCCTTCACGATTATTGACCTTGTATAAATATTTATACAATTTATTAATATTTGAAATAATCGAAAAATCAATTTCCTTTTAATAAACTTAATAACTAACAATTTGAATTAACCGAACAGTCAATTTGCCCCTTTTTAATAATTTAACGAAACAAAAACTGATTTAACTAGTTTCCTTTTAATAAATCATTCTTAGTAACTAAAATAACTTGGATTTAATTTCACAAATAAACTTTCACCATTTCAGAGCTAACCCGTAACTGAAAATATAAATATGTATTTTTACTTTTCCTTTGAAATTATATATATACTTATAGAAATATTCTATACAGATTTTCAAAAATCTAATATAAATAACCTTCAATATTTAAAATTCCCTTTTTCTTTCTGTAAGAATAACAGTAATTACCTAACTAAAAAACTTTTCTTTCCTAATAAATATTTATATTTGATAATTTAAATAGGGTTTCAAAACTCATCCTCTGCATGCATACATATTTCTTGTATAATTTTTTTTTCCTTTTTCATTAAAACCCAAAAATAAACATTTACTTAACCATAAATTTTTTTCTTAAATCTATTTATAGTTCAAATATGTTTAAAAACAAATTTCAGTTTAACAACAAATTAAAATCGAATTGCAAAAATACCTCTCGCGGTTCGGCATCTCCACTGCCCTTGTCGACAACCACAGCCACCATTCCAGACCACGTCGCACGCCAACTACACACGGCATCCCTCAAATACCGTCGAACTCAACTGCATCCACACCCAAACGCATCGCGGACAGCCTCGTGGTTAATTCCACTTGCGAAATTCGCTGCACGTAATCGAGACGCTGCCTCCAGAAATCATGATGTCCTCCACTGCCTTGATGTCGCCTTATCCCCGCGAAATCACGATCGATCTCGATCTGAGCTTCCTCATTTATTTCTTTATTTTCTCGATTTGATTCTTGACTCTGAACGGTTTTTATACTTCATTCGTTCCCATTTATTTCGAACGATGGTTCGAATGTAAGAAGAAGTGAAGGCTCGTTATCAAATTGATGATCTCATTTGAATGCTTTGGAAAGGGGAACTCGATTTAACGGAAAGGGGAAGAAACGGATAGGGTATCAGAAATGCTCGACTGTGTTGATTTGGTTGAGGGAGATTGCGATTTTTATATGAAAATTTTCTTTTCCCTAATACTTTGAAAAGCTCGACTATGAAATAAAGTGAAAAGGAAAAGATGTTAGCATGTCGGCTGAGATTGGTGTACAGTGATTTGAAGAGAAACGAAAAATACTCTGATGTGACAGAAATTCAGCTGTAGTTGAACCTTATAAAAAATATATATTTTAAATTTAAATTCAAATTGTCTCTAAATTTGTAACTCAAAGTCTCGACCTCCCATCGAGACGTGCCACTAGGCATTTATAATGTTAAACCCCTATTTCGAACACAATGGAAAAAGTTTTGGGTCCTAATTCGATCGTATGGAGGAGATAGCTTTTGGGCCCAGTTATAATATTGAATTTCGATATAAATTTCAGCGCGTTTATATGTCGTACGCTCACACAAAAACTGCAATCACTACGGAATTTGAAATCTTATAATAATACAATATTACGGATCCAATGGAACTGGTTTCGTCGAATTTCGAGACTGTGCCTAGGAAGGCTATTTTTAAATATCGATTCAAACGATAAAATTTCAAAACTGAACAAAACACTTCCAAATTCAAGTTAATCACTTTTACTATCTTCTGTACTATCAATATAAATTTTACAAGCCTTCATATTATTTTTAACAGGCGTAAAACTCCAGAATCAACATTTTTCTCAATTTTTATTTGTTTAATTCAAAAAATTAGTGATATTTGAAATTCAAGCTAAAAATTCACTTTTGAATATTTAAAATCAATTAAATATTCCAGTTTCATATATCCAAAAATTACGGGTCGTCACAGAATTTTTAATTGAATACGTGTATTGATTAGAATGATAAATAATAAATTGGATAATAAATTGTATACGCATAATAATTATGGAATATATTTAATGATATTGATAATGGAATAGAATTATTGAAATTGATTATGAAATAGAATTAATGAAATTGAACATGGAATAGATTTAATGAAACTGGTTGTTTAATAGATTTAACGAAATTTATTATGGAATAAATTGGGGATAGCAGTTTAGAATTCCATATTTGATTTAACTAATATTGGGACTGACTGTAATTTGATTGGGATTTGAATTATTTTATTTCATTGGAATGAAAATGGGTAATAATATAAGTCTCTATGAATCATCCACGCTATAAATAAAGGTGTATTGTTTAAAAATAATAAGGAATGTAAATTTAAAGAAAGAGATTTACAAATTAAGGGAAACCCTGTATTTTTTTATGTCTATTACAATAAAAAAATAAAATATAATTACTTGTAATTTCATAAAAAACTCTAATACTCTTAAGTTATTCTTAGAGAATTATAGCGTTAACTATTCCTTTTGAAGGGGGAAGTCATTCCAGTACATTAAAATGTAAGATCTTTAAGTATAATAAAAAGTGAAGAAAATAGGAATAAGAACAATAGTTAAAAGGAGAACTTAAAATACACATTTAAAAAAAATAAAAATAAACAATAGAGGAAGAAGAGATAATTAAACTAGTAAGGAGACCAAAGGCCTAATACGCAACTAAAGATAACTAGTAATGAACAAACAGTAGAATACAGTAGAAAAAGTTAAGTAAACTTAATATGGTAATAAGGAACATCTTAGTCGGTAAATTAGAAATAGTAATGAATGATAATGGACAAAAGTAATTAAAAGGTAAGTTATGTAAGACTTATTGAGTGTCAACGGTTGAAAGTAAAGAAAAGTAATAATTAAATGTATACAAATTCGAATATACATTATGATGGGTGTGAAGTATATAAGTATGTAAATAACTTAATAAATAAGAATATCATAGTTATTAAAATGGATTGGGATGCGAGGTCGAAGTGTTATACAACAAAAGCATGCCCACCAAAAGAGGCTACCAGTAGTTGTTTATACACTATACCGATGTGATACATATCTAACTGTAAGACCTATAGTGTGTATATTCTTGCATATAGATAAAAGGAATTCCCCAATAGAAAGTGGAGTCTACTTCAAAATAGGAAAAAAAGAGTATTTCCTTGATGATGTTAGGAAATCTAAATTCAAAATTGGATGGTGAGAAGCTCGACGCTATGTCAATAGGTGTGGCACCAAATCAGGAGTAGGAGCTACAAAGGTTGAGGCATCAACTGTCCAGAGTGGTCAAAACAAGAAAGACATGTTACATCTAATAGGCTACGCCTTGTAATAACCACCTTTCTAGCACCACAAGACGAGCCATTAAGGGTAGAAGAAAAGGAAATATAAGAAGAAAACACAATCAAAGAATCTCACCACGAATCAAAACAACATATAATAGACAACATAGGATATTACATTGTCACTTCCATAATAATAGTAATACTTCAGAGTCATTACATTACAACTTCAACCGCACAGTTACAATTACCTGTCCATCACAAAATACGTAGATCATACATAAACACAGCGAAAATAAATAATAACCAGCTAACGGCGAAACTACCTACTCCAGCATCTTTAAAATGCTTTTTTAAGAAACCTAGATCACTTAGCTACTTATAAAAATTTGAGTACCCAAGAGTTTTAGGAAAAGAAAATAAAAATCCGGGTCATACATGGATCTGGTGTGAGTAAAATTAAACAACCTAATTTTTACTTTTATAAAACACTTTGAAAATCAAAGGTATCTCTAAGATCATGCCGCACATAAACACGGACGAGATTTTGCCTTACGATAACCAAAACACTTTATATAGAAATCGGGTGATATTATCATAATGGCTACGGTTTTCAAGTAAATAATTCACATAGCTGAAATTGTTACATTAATTAAACTCTAGCATAATAGATATACAACTAAGACTAAATGCACTTATTGGAAAATGGATTTCACACAATGACTGGGCTACTAGGGTAACACCCATCACGGTGCATCTCTAGATAAAATAACACCAAGGCTGAACCTATCGACCCCTTCCAACACAAAACCAACCTACCTTTACTGTATAGTACTGAATAAGATCACCCCTTAGTTGGGATCAACAATCGTACCCAAGAATAAGTGAGTTGATAGTAGGGGATCTAGATAAGGATGACCTTACCCTAATGGAAGCGACCCACCTAGTCCTACTACATCTCCTCTATTTTAGTCATTCCCAGTTGGTAAGGACTGAGGCTACGTTTACCTTTATTATAGTATTGCAACTTGGAATGCTAACATTGCCTTCCATACGTTGACATGATTCCAGCACTCATGCACACAAGTCGTTCAAGAGATGAACGAACCGAAGGCACTACCTCTACTACACCTGTTTTGGAATCACCCTAAGGATTAGTAGCAAACGGCCATTGACTTCAAAGTCTTCATCTTGGGCCTTGCCTTTTCTATTTCCCATTCGAACGTTTACGTTGGTTCGAAGTTGTTTTTAGATAAAAACTAGTATCCGATCCTAGTCTCTCCAAACCAAAGTTCAATAATTTTAAATGGTCAAGTTGTTTATAGTGAACTATCCTACTGTTAGGGTGTAAAGATTTACATATGAACATAGATTCCATATGCTTAGATTACCATGACCTGCTTATCGAAATTAACCCCTTAGTATTTATCATGTTTCTGAAGTGCCGTATTTTGTGATAAGTACAAGTTGACTTACTTTCAATAAAACGCGTCATCGTTTTATCACAACTAATTTAATTCAATTGGCTAATTAATAGCATATCCTTAGTTTTAAAACATATTACTTAAAATGAAAATTAGTTAAAAATAAATAATCGATAGGGCTTTAAAAGAAACTTTCAAGTAAATAACCCTTGATTAAATCATAAGTTTAAACTCCATTTAATCTTAATTAATCTTAATTAATTAAAATTAAATCATCAATAATCCTAATTTATCTATAATTGAAACTTAGTTAAACTTTAATTAAATAATATTTATTTAAGAAATTAAACCCTAGTTAAGTGGATAATTAACCTTTAATTAGATAATAATTAATTAAGTACTCTAATTAAATAATTAATTAAGTAATATACTTGAAAAATGAATTTTCTTTTTTCTAATTAGTCATTATTTAAAACTTAATTAAAGATAATTAACTTAGTTAATAATTTCTTAAGTTTACTTATTTGACCTAATTACTTAATTTATTAATTAAATAATAATTATTAAACAATTAATACCTTAAAAATTTGAATTATTCAATTTATTTTGAAATAAGTTTTCAAAACAAATCAAAAGAAATCACTTTAACTTGAAATCGCAAAATTTCCTGAACTACACTTACAGCGACTATCGCTATGAGCGCAGTTCACAAAAATTGATTTCCGGGTGAAAACTTCACCTTAACTCTAGCTTATACATCTTTGAAACGCAAATGGAAAAGTTATGAAATCTTTAAACAAAGGTGAAACCTTGGAAGACATTTTCAAAATTCAAAACTAGAAAATAAACTTTCGTTTTCAAATCGGAACTCAAGTCTTTTGCGACTTTTCAAAGAGCTAACTTTAAAACAGATTCGTCACATACACTTGGTTTTGGTTTCATAACCACACTACCATCATATCGTAACCAATATCACATATCCAAATTTATATACATACCCAACATATCAACATATTATCCAAATCGCCAGTCTATTCCAAACAACCAACTTGCAATCATATATCATCCAAACAATATGATAATTCAACACAACAAACACCATATTTGCATGACATATAGATCATTAAAACAAGTTGCTTTCTTTTCCAAAAATATTAGTTTTACTCACCAAAAATTTTCTAGATCAAAGAGAACTTTTTCCAAAACTTGAAAACGCTTTTGAAAATTTGCAAATATGGAACTTTTGATGCTTGGACCTCCAAAATGGGCTTGGCTTAGGCTTTGCCCTAACTAGTTTAGGCTCACCCCTTATGGTTTTGGGTGGATGGAGTGTTGTATCTTCGAAGAGGAGGTGTTGAATAGTTTGTAGAAGTGGTTTTGTGAAATAAAAAGGTGATTTTTAGTGAAAGAAGTGATATTTCTTGTTTTCGAATTTATGAAGAGGAGGCCATGGCTAAGTTTTTAAGCTCTTAGGATTTTGAAAATGAAGAATGAGGTTGAAAATAAGAAACATGAAGATAAAGGGGTATATATAGGCTTAGGATCTAATTAAAATAATATAACGTAATTTACATTTAAATATGTATATGCATGCATATCCATATCCCTCCCCCTTAAAACCATCCACCCTAGTACCCTCCCTCTTTCTTTCAACTATTCACATTATTCTTTCTTGTCCTTGTGTAGAAAATGTATATTTTAAATATGTTATGTATATTTATTTTTATGATATAAAATCTTATATTTACTTATATATTTATATGTTTAAGGAGAAACATGCACATGCATATATGTACATGCACACACCATGTTAAATTAGTTTATATTGTGTGCATCTATGTTTAACATTGTGTTATAACTTTTTGAATAAATTTTAACTAATAAAAAATCAATATTTTGGAAAATAATTTCCGGACACATTTTCTATTTCTTTATAAACTATATATACTGGTAAACAAAATTTGAAAACGACTTAATCATCATTAGTTATTATTTTAAAAAAGTTGTATTTTTTAATAAAAATCCGTTTATTAATTATTTAAAATTAAATTAAATACTCATTTAAATAGCGATGAAATTCTAGGTCATAACATGCCTCTTACTAGTGTAAGCCACGTTAGGGTGTTATAACAACCTGCCTTTTTGACCGTCGATAGTCGACACCGAACGCTACCACTGTGTTATAATGTCGCACATCCAATTGAAAAAAGGGCAGATTGTTAGTGTAAATAAAAAGAAAATAATAGAGAATCACAAATTCTCTCAACGGAATCGACAATATATAATATAACAAGGACAATATAAATTGTTGCTCCAGACATACAAAGATATTAGTGTTAAAAACAAACCTTATCAGCGGGATAGTTATAAAATCCTGACCTTACAAATGCCGATAGGTATACTATATAATACAATGGGAAATTAAAATACTATGATAGGTGACTCTTTGGCTCCCCTTCAAGACCTCCATAACACCATGGTCAACCTAGGAAAATACTCGGTCTAACCCGAGCATTATAAATAAATAACACTCGGATCAATGTGGAAATGCCAGCCTGAGATAACAAGAATAATAGGGAACATATATAAAACTTCCGTGAGACCACGACGCTAAAACAGAACAGGTTTTTACCTCATAAGAATAACATCCATACAGACAAGTGAAAAAATAAATATCAGGAAACAGATCCAAATATGAATGAACATAAATAATATTAAACCAGACTTGAAAGAATGGAAATAAACCGAGCAAAATCCAAACTAGAAAAAATGGATAGAATATGGAAACGGTTCAACTTGAAAGAATGGACTAAATAAGGTAACAATCCAAACTTGATAAAATGGACTGAATCAATACTTAAATGTCGTGATGAGGAGATGGCTCTACTCATGGCAGTTTAAAGATAAACAGATTCAGGGTTTTCGAATCAAATAAGGAAAGAAAATTTTCCAACAAACGACAAGGAAGGTTCACCCCTTGAAGTATACCTCTAGTAATATACTCTTAAGAAGCTCATACACTCCGTGATCCTTCTCGGACAATACCAAGCCGGACTCCGCCAGACCTTACCGAGAGTCTGAATATTTCCACATCTAAGTGCACAATCGAATCCAAACTAGAAGAGATGTGAAACACCCTTTTGATGGGAGCAACCCCACATAGCTTGGCTTCCTCCCGCGCTTCGATTTAGTCATTTTCGACAAAGGATAACAAAGCTAGATTGAGCCGCAAATCATTGATGAGGAGACGATACGCAATAAAGAAAGCCGAATCCGATAATTAATAAATCACCTGTCGGGGATAATTAAACTGATCGTATATGGAAATTAAATTTCATATACTTGCCATTATTCGTTGGTTTCAAACAAATCCTATCTCTCGGTTGAAATTGAAGCCGGCCAAGTTGAAGCAGTGCTACCTCTAGGCATCACCTTACCGACATTTTAACTTTCGAGATAGAAATGAGTCCAAGCCTAAACATTTAGCGTTAAATGCATGACTAGATCCTTTCCATATAAGTAATATCCATAGCAAAACTATTGTTCTATAACTGAAATCGAACTTTAACTTCTTTTAAAAACTGAACTTGTGCTTGATTTCCATATTGGTAAGACATTTTTAGAATTAGTTCTTGATTCCTAAAATGCTAAGAGAATAATTTTTCTAACTGCGGAACCCCGAAGGCGTAAACCAACATCAGACCGAATATCCAGAAGATTATTCAACTTAACATCCCAATGATCGAGTTCCAATTCCTTTTTATAACTTTAAAAGGATAATTAATCACATTTAAAATCTCTTTTAGTAAACAAATCCTTTATCTTTAATAAAATAGGTAATTCTTTCCAAACACTTTTGTAACTTTGGTAAATTAACTTTAATTTTTTTTTTCAATCAGTTTATTAACTTTAAATTAGTTTATTAAAGCAATTTTATTATATTAATTAATTTACTTAAATCACTTTTATTAAATCGATTAACTAACTTTAAATATCATTAATTACAACGATTTATTAAATACATATAATCATCAATTAAAATGAATAAGTCATCATAATCATTAAAATGATAAGTAATTCTAAAATCCATTAATTAAAATGATTGATTAAAATAGCCATAAATTAATTGGATTAATTAAATTCAAAACTTCATTAGTTACAATGATTAATTAAAAACATCATTTGTTAGAATGATTTATTTAATTATAACACATCTTCATTTTAAATGATTTAACTAATTTCCAAATATCAGTAGTTAAACCAATTAGTTAAAATTAGAAACAATTAATTAAATTTTAAAACAATCATTAATTAAAATGATTAATAAAATTCAAATATCATTATTTAAAATGATTAATTACTTGTAAATATCATTAATGAAAATGATTATAAATTTCAATTATCGTTAATTAAAATAACTAACGAAACTCCATCATCATTTATTAAAATAATTAATTAAACTCAAATCATCATTAGTTAAAACGACTTATTAAGTATTAAACATCATTAGAAAAAATGATTAATTAAATCTAAAGGTAAACTAATTTTAATCATCATTTATTAAATTGGTTAATTAATCTCAAAATCAATAATTAAAATGATTAATTATTTTAAATTATCATTAATCCCAATGATTAATGACTTTTAATATTTTGTTTAATGGAATCGCAAGCTTAAGTTTATATAACTGGGTTTTGGAAATGGAATTTAATAAACGATTGTATGACGAAAATTGCTATAACGACATTTAAACTGTTAAATGGAATATAAGGAACTAATTTCAATTAACCATAAATAATATCATACAGATGTAAATAAATAATTTATGGGCAAGAAACCCTCTATATTTGAATTATAAATGATTAAATTCTAATATGCAATTATTCTAAATATTTAAAACTAATTAAACATTTAAAATCAAATGACCGGAATTTTGGGTTGTTACATTCTCCTCCCCTCCAAACGAATTTCATCCCCAGAATTCCTAAGGAAGAAGAACGTTTCTAAACCCTTAAGTTTAAAACTGTCAATTTAAAATGAGTTATTAAACTTACTAAATTTTCAAAATAAATTAGTTGAAATAAATTTTAAATTTTTTAAATCTTTTAAATTCATTTACCTATTACTAACTAATTATCTTATATTCATTTATTCTAAGATATAACCCAAAAATCAATATTTAGTTATCAAAAAATTTCAAAATTCTTAAAAAATTTCTAACTCTTAAAATTTCGATCGGTACAACTACAAATCGCCTCTACGAGCTCCAAACCAGTCAAAGGAAACAAAAGCAAAGTGACCTTCCATATCCGAGGCATAACATCATCGACCAAACCAAATTTTCTAAATTTATCACGTACCTTTTTGCGTTTTATTTATATTTTGGCAAGTAATTTTTATCTTCAATGCAAATGCAAGTGCATAAGAATCAAGTGGTTATCTCTTGCATACCTGTACTTACGAAATCTAAAAGAAAATCAGGCCTACAAAAGCAATGTCATGTACTCTATATGCAAAAACTAGCATGATATAAATCTACATGCAATCAACAACCATATCTCAATCATATGCAACAAAATGTAGAGAATATTATGTAATAGATGTTACGCATCCAATTATTTCAAGTGGTAATTTTAGATCTAAATACCTGAATTTTTCAATTCAAAATTTTATTTTCAAATTTCTAAGACGAGAAAAATCAAAATCAAAATGATAAGGAGGGGATTTGTAATGACCCACCAGTTTATCACTTTAATAAATTATATTTATTTTTAAATATGCAAATAAAAAGTTAATAATATAAAAATATCGTTTTAAGTGAAAATATATAATAGTAATCTTGTTTCGAATAAATATTTACAAAAATATTTTCTTCGAAATTTATATCGATAAAATGACATCATATTTAAACATAGATTTATGAATTTAAATTGAGATTTAATGATTACATAATTATTTTAATTATTCAAATATCTATTTAAATGATGATAATTCGTTTTGAATAGTTATAAAGTGATAATAAACCATTTATAATATCTTTATAAAGAGACATGTATGATTTGAAAATATAAGAAAAAATTGATAATGCTTTATTGGTATAATAACAATTACTGTACGTAGTCGTTAATATTTTTTATATGGTTTTTAAATGAAACCATTTTAATTAACTAATAATAGAAATAAAATTGTTTTTAAATTTTGTTTACAAATATATGCACGTTAATTAATAAGTGAAAATATGACCAATAATCGGTTCCTCGGATTACAACGATTTAACGAACAAAAGTTGTTCGAAGATGTTTGAAGTGTTATGCACCTACATGTACATGCATATATATGTTACATGAAAATACTAACATATACATGTGTACATGAACCCTTATGTGTGTATTGCAAAAATAATTGAAAAAATTCCTAAAGCTTAACTTTTATGTAACCAGAAAAGCAAATATCAACTCATTGTACCACACCATCACTCACATCACCATCACATGGCTTGGGGGGAGCCATGTGTGTAGAGGGGAAGGAGAGGTATGGGCAAGGGGTGTTTTGGTTATTTTCTTCAAAATATTTTATTCCAAATTTTTTCATATAAATACCACCCCTCTTCTCATAAATTCCTAATAGCATTCCACTTCTCTTCCTCTTTTTTAGTCTTTCTAAGAGCCTCTCTACTGGCTTCTTATTTATAGAAAAAGATATAAAAAACTTAGGGAAAAACTATCTCAAATAAAAGAGGAAAATATATACAATAGTTTATAATATCGGTCCACTTCAAAACTAGTTCAAAGCTCCTCCTCTACCTTTCCAAAATCCACGGCCACCACCCCACACCAGCAAGGTCGTGAGTTCCAATCTTAGATGAGTATCTTGGACAAGATTCCATAAGCTTTGGTGCGTCGATAGCGGAGCAATAGCCAAATTTGTATTTGCTCGAAGGGAAAATGAAGGTGAGGACTCCTAAACTATAGTATTATATGCTATTGAATGTTACATATGTTTGATTATGATTGTTTATGATGATTGTTAAATATGAATGTTGAATATATATGCAAGTCACAAAAACACACGGCGTAAGCACAAAGGAAATCACTTTCGTTTATTCAATGAATTGGTATATATTGAATGTTAAACCTATTTATAATGAGTTTGAAATGTTTTATAAACACTTAAGAGATTTTTAGTGAAGTTTGAATGAGAATGGAAATTCTAGCCAAAAATAGGTGCGTCGTGTAACGATAGTTCGCGATTTCATGCCATAAAAGTCAAACGAGCGTATAAAATGGAATATAGCTCTAAATTTTTTGATATAATAATTTTTAAAACTATTATATCGATAGTTTACCAAGAAGAAAGATAATTGAGATTTTTATAAGTAGATTTTGAGATATGAGTAAAACAAGCTTTTTGAAAAATAGTTATTTTGTAGTTCGGAATCCAAAAGTGGGTTTCTTTAAAAATGATGTTTTAAAATTGTTTAAAAGTGTGAAATAAATCTTATAAATATTTTAAAATTCTTTAAAAGTGAATTGAGTTATAAAAAATGGATTTTCAAATAATAAAAAAAGTCGTTTTGATCAATATAGCTTAAAAAGCACTTTTTACAGCACTTTCCGTAGCAGTTTTCTTTAACCTTTGAAATATAACTTTGAACATATCAATTCTTTTCCAAATAATTTATAAATGTTTTCAAATGGATAATAAAGTGTTTTAATAATGATTTGGGATTTTTATAGCTTATTTAAAAGAGTTAAATAAATGATTTAAGAAAAGCTATTATAAATATAATGATTTAATCTTGGAAGCCGTTAAGTAGATTGATTTTTCTATTCGTGAGATCCGGATGTCAGGTGCTTAAACTAAGGTGATGTTCAGGAGCAACCAGTGCCCTGGTTCACCTGGCCTCCTTTCAAGGAAAGGGATAAATAAGGTCAAAATGTCAAAAATGAGTTAAGTATAAAAAGATTTAAATTTTCCAAATTTAAATTAAATACAACTTGATTTTACAGATATGGTCTTCTTATACTCGGTAATAAAGCCCGAAGAGAGAACTCATACTATTCGTGGAATTAAAAAGGTGATTTCACCATTATTCCGCCCATAGTATTTGTTGAATACGGGAATTGATATTGAGTAGAATAAATGATTTCTATAGATTCTATTCACTGGTTTTGGATTAACATCCTAGACAACATGGTTTTAACTCATTCAAAAATTATGAGTTTTGAATTAGGAAATCATTATTAAGGTTTAAATGGAATGAACTGGAATATTTTCCTAAGTGAAAACATGAAATGGTTTCTAATTATTCCAAGTTTAAAAAGGATTTTAAGCAATCAAAGGATTTGATAAGAGCGGTTAATAATTCCGTATATATTGAAAAGAATGTTTGAGATATAAATCTCTAGAAGAGGTATTGATAAAAAAATTAATCTATTAAAGGATGATTCACTATTCACAGAACCTCTTTTTATCGATGATTGGATCGAAGGTACTGGGATCAGATCTGATCTGGAACTTACACCTCATGTTGGGGTATGCTCCATCAGTTGGAGTGTGTAGCATGATAGGGGGTTCTCGCTTTCTATTTGGTGGCAAGCAAGAGACCCTTATCCATACATGTCCCTAAGAAAAAGGTTGGTTGTTAGTCATGAGGCTGGCCATAAAATCAGATTCGAGGCACCAATGTGTGCCACAGTGGTTATGTTCACTACTAATGGTTGAAAAGCCTAGGTTGGGGGGTGTATCAACTGTCAATGGTTGAAAAGCCTAGACCCTCATTTTGTGGTATTATAGCTTGGATTGAGTGAATATACAACGTTGTATCAAAGCTTGGATTAAGTCAATACTTGAGCCTGATAGAGGTAAAAAAACTCATGAGAGATAGTTTTAGTGATACCCTAGGAGAGAAAGAGTTAGTAAGGCCCTAGAATGAGTTTGAGTGTTGTGTGAGTGTATGAATGCGTATTTGTTAATACATATACAAATGAATTTGGCTTTATATGACATTATTTTATTTAAACACACACACACACACATATATATGTATGTATATGTATGTATGTGTGTGTGTGTGTACATATATGAAAAGAAAAGAATATTTTGGTAAAATTTTCTAAGAACTTCTAAAATAATAAAACTTTTTTTTACAAAGAATTTTAAAAGCTATCTTTAGAAATGAATCTTGAAACATTTTTCCGAGTACAGATAAAACCTCTCTACCTAAAAATACGGTAGCAACTAGCTACTACTTGTGTCTAAAAGAATAAATTTTTGCTTGTAGAAACCGTATGAGAGAAATTACGCGAAAGGTGAGTCCTCTAGAGCAAATTGGGGCAAGAAGGATAGCCTTATTATTCTCTCTAGCGCGAAGAGGACAACTAGAATACCCGTCTAGCAATGGTGGGTTCCCGATTGAGGAAGAATACGCTTTATACACTTAAAGGGGTGAAGATGGATACGCTATAGCCAAAATGCTTGTATCGCCTCTTGCTCCAAATGTAATTATGATTTCTAGTGATGATGAAACCAGGCAGGCCTTGGAGGGAAATTGGATAGCAGATCCCGCTTGCTCCATTTTGGAAACGATAGAAGAAATTGAGCCAATGGAAGAAGAATCAGAACCCATGGAAGAGGAAATAGAACCCATAGACGAAGAATCAGAGCCAATGGAAGAGCCCGATGCTATCATATCGAGCGAGAGTAGTAATGTATTATGGGATATGGATGGGGAGAATGTTGTATGGAAGGATGGATCATCCAGTTCGTATATAACTTGGAACGAGATAGAAAACAAAAACGAAGAAACAACAGAAGAAGAAGATGAGGAAGGGGTGGAAGACTTCGAAAACCCTTGGAAGGAAAACGTGTAAGGCTTGGATGAATTTGAAAAGGGCACGATCATTCCTGGAATACCAGTAGGCATGGGACATTTCCCATTGAACCAACCATAGTTAACCCAGGTAATAGGAGAGGTACCAAAGGAAGACGATGCCGACGATGAGTTGGACGGTGATGAAGTTGGAAAAGGTGATGTGTTGATAGACCTTGGTAATTGGAGTCCACCATAAACTTTGTACTCGAAAGAATAGGAGTAACATTTGGAGAGTTAGGGATGGTTCTAGTATGTATGATTTGGATGGGATGTTGTTTTGATTTAGTTTTTGTATTGTATTAGTGTAAGGAAAAGAGGGCAATTTTTCTTTTGGAATTAAGTTTCAAAGAATTTAAATGATGTAAGCATGTGAGAGTTTATAATATGATGTCGTTCTAACTATTCATTTGTATGGATCTTTAAAATAAATCTTTAAATTTATAAATGAAAGGCTTTGGGGTTTGTAGTAAACGATGTTTTAGCAACATTTGTTTTTACCCTTTGGAAAAAATCATTTGGGTATATTTAGATCTTTAATAACAGGATTTTAAAAGATAATAACAAGTATCGAGGTATTTTACATAAAAATAGAAAACGTTATAAGTTCAAATTTATAAAAGAAAAGGAGTTTATTATAACAATATTTCGGTAATAATTTTTTTAGTCTCTTTGATTATATTTTAAAGTAAATAAAACTTGTTAAGTAAATTATGAATATATCATAATCAACAAAATAAGTATATGTATACTTTTATATATTGAAACTGTAAAAGTAAAGGAATAAATATGTACATAAAGGAAGTTTTAACTAATAAGGAGTGTTAATTAATAAAGAAAGTTTTAACTAATAAAGGAAGTTTTCACATTTAATATTGGTTAAAGGAAGTTTATGGTGATTTATTAATTTAATGAATTATTCTGAAAATGAGTTTTCTAAAAACCATTCAGATATGTTCAGAGATGCATTATAATAAAAAGATATTTATCTTTTGAAAGAGATGTTTTCTTTAAGTAGAAATATTTGGAAATATAAAATATAAAATGGTTACGCATAAAGAAGTATCATTATAAGAATTTGAATAAAATATGAACTTTTTATGACTTTTTTTCATATTTTTTTTAGATTATTAAATACATATGAAGTATATAAAATGTTTCGTCGCACAATTTAATTTAAGATTCAAATGCGGAACTTTGACGTATTTTACACTGGTCCGAAAAAGGATTTATCACTCTATTCTTGATGACGAACATTGATGAGGGTTTGTGGTCAGATACTTGAATTTTCTACCATAGTTGAAAGCAATGCAAGGAAATCTAAAGTTCTGTTCAGAAAGTCTGGTCAGAGTCCGCACTAAAGGATTGGGGGATCAATACTAGTTCGAAAATAATGTTGTTAATTCAAATAGAAGATTGATCGGATATTGTGTGCGGGTGATATATATATATATATATATATATATACATCATATGGTTGTAAGTTGAAAAATATTTTGGGTAAACCTTTGGTTTTTTGTTTTGGGTAATTTCGGGGACGAAATTCTTTTGAGGGGAGAGTCTGTAACGACCTGCCAATTTATCACTTTAATAAATTATATGTATTTTTAAATTTATGCAAATAAAAGGTTGATAATATAAATAATATTGTTTTAAATGATAATAAATAATAGTAATCTTGTTTTGAATAAATATTTAAATGAATATTTCCCTCGAAATTTATATCGATTAAATGGCATCATATTTAAATATAGATTTATGAATTTAAATTGAGAATTAAAAATAAATAATTATTTTAATTATTCAAATAGTTATTTTAAATGATGATAATTCATTTTGAATAGTTATAAAGTGATAATAAATCATTTATAATTACTTTATAGAGAGATATGTTTGATTTGAAAATATAAGAAAAAATCGTTAACGCTTTACCTGTATAATAGCAATTACTATACATAATTGTTAATGTTTATTTGTATGGTTTTATAAATGAAATGTGATAATTTTAATTAACTAAAAATGATAAGAAATTTATTTTTAAATTTTTTTACAATATATGTACGTTAATTAATAAGTGAAAATGTGACCAACAATCGATTCCCTAGATTTCAACGATTTAACAAACAAAAATTGTTCGAAGACGGTTGAAGTATTATGCACCTACATGTACATGCATATATATGTTACATGCACATGATAACATATACATGTGTACATGAACACTTATTGTAATGACCCGCCTTTTTGGACAGTATAAGTTGACAATAAACCACACATGTCTAACTCAAACTATTCAAAAGACAGATTATTGATTGGATTTTTCAAATAAAATAGGATTCAAAAGAACAAAATACAGAATCTCGCAGCGGAAGGATGAAATATAATACACAAAGTAAATACATAAATAGTTCACGAAATTATTTTCAACAAAATCAGAATTTACATTTTTTTTCAAGCAGAATAAACAATTGTTATAATAGTCGTAGATACGATCCTTGACTCCGTCTTCGTGTTCAGAAATAAGTTTCTTCACTAAACTGAAATACTCAGTCCAACCCCAACGTAAAGTAAAACAAGAACACTCGAGTCATGACTAACATTCTTATGTAAGTAAGTCAACTCAAGTGAATTGTACAGATAACTCAATAAGTGAAATGCTTAGGTTTAAATAAACATCATCTTTCACATTATAAATTAGTTCAGTTGAAATAACGACTTTGTGCTCATTTCCAATCGATTCATTATTAAATCCAACTTCATATTTCGATTTTTCTCTTAAAGCTATTAAGTTATAATTGAACAAGTTTAAATCTAAAAATCCTATTAAAACATTCATTAAATCAATTAAATTTCAATTTCACACTTTCAAGTTCAAACAAAAATTTAAACTTATAATATCCTAATTTTATTTCTAAATCAATTTATTTAAACCCAAAGTGGTTTTATATCGGGTATACAACATTTCAATCCAAAATGATTTTGCTAACTATCATGGAAGTTGAAGTGTGAGAACAATAATAACATACATAACATAACATGTGACTGACCAACATGCATGCATAGTTAACAATTTAATATACACTCATGCATAACTAACATATCACATGTGTCACATATGGTAAATAACATAAGTGAATATTTCAAATTTTGACATGTCATGCACTGACATAACATATAAACATATAACATGACATATATACAAGGAACTTGCAATGTGAGTTGCAATAAAATAACATGGCATATCATTTATTCCAAGCATAACATATTATTTCCACATAACATAGGTGACATATTATTAACATAACATGTGCAACATATGATTTTATTAACTAACACATTTTTTTCAACATAGCATATGTAACGTATTTCAACATGGCATATAAATTTTTTTTCTAACATAACACATTTTTACACATCATATGTGACATATTTAACATATATATGTGACAATTAATCAAATCAACATAACATACTATTTGTGAAATATAAAAAATAACATGTGCATGTGAATGTTATAACACAAATTCGAGAGACCATAACAACATATATCACATATTCCTATCTAAAGCAAACATTTCTCATAACATTTCAATCAACGTTTATTTACCTAACAATAAAAATGTTAATCGTGAGTGATTGCTCACCCTTCGAGGTTACAGAATTTTTGACAACACAAATAGATAGATCCTAGTTGAAATCCAAACACGACAAGCTAACCAATCCTATCCATAGCAACAATCCAATAGCAAAGCAAAGAACGACAACACAAATCGAACAAACCGAGTTTTCCTTTTTTTAGAGAGATGAAGCAAGAGAGGAGAGATGGAATTTGGAGTTTGAAGAGAGAAGCGATGGAGTTTGGGAATTTATGGATTTGTGGATTTAGGAATTTTGGAGTTTCTGTAGTTTTGAGGAAGAAGGAGAAATTGTGAGCAGAAAGATTTAGATAGAGTGATGAGAAACAATCTGTACATACTTTGGTTTTGTTCTCTAGTGGGAAATTGAAAAGTCAACAGGTGGGAAAGTGAGAAGGTGTCAAAAGAATACAAAAATACAGTAAGCTTTTCAAAGAAACGATATGGTCATGTTTTTAACAAATATGAACATGAACAGGCTAGCATGAATGATGCACGTGCATTAAATATGAATTGTTAATGGATGAGTTAGTGCAGGCAGAAGTTACGAAAAAGAATGAATACTAAAAGTTGTAGCATGTAAAAGTAAATGCTTAGATGCAAATACAAGAGATATATAAGAATTCGGCCGAATAAAAGTAGGCGAGAGAATGTATAGCTAATAATAAGAATGGAAAATGAATATACAGAGAATAAATGAAAGTTTTATGAAATAAAGGGAGAGGTTTTTTTTTCGTTTTGTTTTTTTGAATAGTTGAAATGTGAAAGTGAGCAAGGCAGAAAAATATGAATGGGATAGTAGTTAGAAAAAAGACAATAGAATAGGAAACGTGCATGAATATGAATTCGTGATGAACATTGCATTTCATACTCCAAAATGAATATAATGTCACATTAATCTAATATGGAAATGTATTTCAATTCAACTAATTTCATTAACCCCAAGTCAACTCAAATTTATGCCATTTTAAAAGTTTTATTAACATACAATAAATAAAATTTGAACACACCAACCAAGGTAACGGGAACCACTGCTAGATAATATAAAAGGTGAACCGTGATTCCAAATTCAAATCAAAGTCGACGTTTTTCTCAGCGCACAATCATGAATTTAAAATATTTAGTTTATTCTAAATTTTATGATTAGCATTAAAATTACCTCTATACCGCCAAAGACTACTATTTAACGACCGTAAAATGTTACTTCAATATTCAATTTTTCTCTTTTTATAAAATTACACTTACTTTAAAAACAATAACATTCATTTTGTTTTCATGAAAACATCCTTTTTATTTTAACAACAATGTATGTTTCTTTCGTTAAGTCCATTAATTACATTTTATGTATTTTTTGCCTCTTTAATATTGAAATATTCCAAATCAACGTAATTGTAATTAATTTTAGAATTACGCATTAAAGAGGATCCTAACAAACATACATTTCTTTCGTTAAACGTCTTTAATTTCAGTTAAATTCTCTTTCCTTTTATTGAAAGATTTCAAGTCAATTTAACAGCAATAAATTTCAGCATTAAAATTTAAAACTGAATATTATTAATGGATGGATAATTAAAACAATTGAAATCCTTTTACAGTAACTTAAATACATTATAGAATTGTTGTTTACACATAAGATAATTAAAATAATTGGATTCTTTTTACAGTAACTTAAATACATTCATAGAATTATTGTTTACATATAAGATAACTAAAACAATTGAAGTCTTTTTTTATAGTAACTTAAATACATTTATAGAATTGTTGTTTACATATAAGAGTTATAAATTAACTTGCTTAAATAGTTATCAGTGAAATACAAACAACAAAAATTAAATTTATAATTAATTATTTTCTCATTAATGAATCAAAATTTTGTTCCTCAAATAATTAAATTCTAAAATCTTATTAAATTTAGTAGTTTTTAATTATCAAAATTTACGAGTTATTACACTTATATATATGCATGTTACAAAAATAATTAAAATGTTCCTAAAGCTTAACCTTTAAGTAACCGAAAAAGCAAACATCAACTCACTGTACCACACCATCACCACACATCACCATCACATGGCTTAAGGGAAGGGGGAAGCCGTGCGTGTAGAGGGGTAGGAGGGGTGTGGGCTAGGTGTGACGACCGGCCTTTCATTCCATAGAAATACGTATTTTAGATTAGAAAGAAATAGTTAGAAAAGAAAGTAGATAGAAAGAAAGGACTAAACAACATCAGAATCTCACAACAGAATGGAAAAATATATCACATCACATAGGTATTACATAGTATTCATCATACATCAGAGTCATATAGTTATACAACATCACATTAGACAGTCATGAAGACTTGTCTATCCATTACAACCTAAAATACAAAACAGATGATACTAACGCAGTGGAATAGATATTTAAATACGCCAAGTCTCTTGCTCCAAGTCCTTCCCAAAATACGTCAAGCCAACCTCATCACTTGGCTACTCATAAAAATTTGAGTACCCAAGAATTGAAAAACAAAAAATAAACTCCGGGTCAGACATGGGTCTGGTGTGAGTAAACGGTTAAGTTGTTTAACTTGAAAAATCATTTTGAAATAAAAGGTATATCGTAAGAAACTCCGAAAATAAACACGGACAAGTTTTTCCCTTACGATAACCAAAACATTTGATAGGAAACCCAGTTATATTATAATAGTGTCTAGGGTTTTCAATATAAAATAGGAAATAGCTAGAATGCTTACATCTCACGTTCCAACATAGTTGGGCACAATCAAAACCGTATAGGCACTTATTGGAGATTGGATTCCATACAATGGCAGGGCTACTGGGGTACCGTCCGTCACAGTACCTGGTCTAGATCAGAGTACTAAGGATCCACCCTGATCCCTTGCAACACAAGATCAGAGCTACCACTTACTGGATAGTCCGAATAAGACAACCCAGCGGTTGTGCCAACAAACGCCCACACAGCCGAATAAAAGGGACCTCTAGACAGAGTAAAATCTTATCCTACTTGGGTGCTACCCACTTAGCCTTGCTGCAGCTCCTCTGGTTTATCCATTCCCATTTGATGAGGCTTAAGGCTACGATTACCTTTTTAGAACACATATCTTGGAATGCTCATCTTCCTCCATTGACGATAGTCTAATAGCATTCGTCCTTACATGTCCATTCCGGTTTCAAATGAAATCGACGTCACTATCTCCTTTACACTCGTTTTGGAATCACCCTCAGAGTTAACGATAAATAGCCCTTGCATTTTGAATCTTCATTCTCAATTTTCACTTGAGATTTCACAACCTATCGTTTAATGTGGATCAATGTGGTTTTCGGATAACAGATCTGATATCCGATTTGTTTTTAATGAAATCCAAAGGCCGTCTTTTAAGGCCAAATTATTTAAGTAAAACAATTTAATTCAATTTAGAATATTATATTCACACAGCAATTCATCAAAGATAAATAATTCATATTTATCAACAGATCAATCCAAAGCATTACATATCACAGAATATTACAAGTTAACAGAGTAGAGATATTAATCAATCCAATCATTCAATATAATTAATCATCCATAAGCAAGATTAATTAATCACACAATTTATAATTAATTTAATTAACACAAAATAAATAAATTACTTATGATTTAATTACTTATAATCCTGTTTAATTAACGTTAATTAATTACAAACCATTTATTATTATTTTAATCAATTATTCAAATTAATTAATTATTCTTTAATTACTTAAGACCTTAATTAATTAAAGATAAACCCATCTATCTTAACCATTTTACTTAATTATCATTTAAGTTTTATTTAATAAACCTTTGGAATTAATTTATTATTAACATATAAAATAACTAAGATCTTTAAATTAATCAATAATCAAAAACATTTTACCTTCTTTAATTAACTACAAAATTATACTATTTAATTTCACTTTAACAAACTTTAAGAATTAATTAAAAATAATGAACACGTATTAAAATACCTTAAACTTAATAATTTAAAATTAATTATTTTATAACCTTTGACTATCCGAAATATAATAAAGCAATTTTTATTTTTCAAAGAATTAGTTATGAAATTGTTTAAACTTCTTTTATTTTAACTTTATAAACCTTGGTAAAAAACCAATTTCCCTTCCTAAAAACACTCGGGCCAGGGCCAAAAAAAAAATCCCGATCCATCACTCGAGCCAAACTCCATCTTCCCCAACCCCTTCCTTCTTCTTTCCTTTTCTTTTTCTTTTTAAACTTTTTTTTTTAAATTTAAAAACCTGTTACAACAGTTAAAACACACGCGAACAACCCAATCCAACCCCGATGCTTCCCCGAGACCACCCTTCCTTCTACTCAAATCCTACCACAACCCAACATGAACACTGACACACAGCCACTCGTGCATGTGCACAGACAAACGCCGCTGCTGCGGTCATCGCCGCCACCACCAACACGTCGACGATAACCTCTCCTTAGACACGACCACCCAGATCCTAGAAACGAACTCGATATCGAATCGTGCCACATGAAGCTCCACTGGAACAAACCCAATCACCCAAGATCTTCTTCGTCCCGCTGCCTCAGATCACCAGAATCCTTGCCACCGCGTCAAGACCATTGCCAGAGACCTACGATACCATCCCCCTACTTCGGTCAAGTCTGATGCTTCCTCATCAACGAACTAGCCTCGGAACCCACTTCGACCAAAACAGGTCTTAAAACACTACTACGACGTCGTTCTATCACCACGATGATCATAAAATCCAGAGACCATTTTTCCTGAGTGCCACGACCTCTGAGCTACCTCCAATAGGGACTTCGACACTCCTTTTTGCTCCGATCATCAGAAATCGAGCAAACTCTCGATTCTGATCAACCCGAGAATCCTACCGTAAAAAAGACCAAAAAAAAAATCTTTATTTTACTTTTAAAAATCATGTTTTTCAAAATTGATTAAGATTATATAAGTGAAATAAGACATCATGGAAGTCGAAATTTTAACATGCTTGAGTTTCACTGTATTTCTTCCTTTTCGGTTAGAACTACTTTCTAATTATACTTAAAATATTTTTAAAATTTAGATCTTGTTAATTCAAAAATATTTTGTTTATACACCATAGCTTAAAAGAAATTGGGTGAAGAGAATTTGATTTTTGAATTTTTCGTAAGCCTGTAAAACTAGAATAGAGGCATGCATACTTGTACACAGACATGCACACAATCATCTACAAATATATAGACATGCAAGCATATTTACATTCATGCAAACATTTCTCACAACTTTAATTCAAAATTTTATCACATGCATCAAGATATATAAACAGATTAAGGTTTTAAAAGTTAGTTTACTCACTGTATAAAATGTTGAACAGAGGACACAGAGCTTTGAAACTTGAAAACTGGAAATTGATTCTTGATTTTGATATTCATGTTTTGAGTAGATCTTGGATCTTGAACCTTTGCTTCAGTTTTGAAAGCTTAAAGTGGTTGTTTAGTTTTAGTTTTTATTTTATCTTCTCTGATTTTTAGCTTTCTTAGTTTTGTTTTGAAAAAAACGAAAGATAGAAGAAAATGAAAGAATAAGAGTAGAGATGTATATATAGCCTAGTTTTATTATTTTTTTAAAAATGAAGAAAATAATTAAATATGATACTTGCTATTTGCATGTTATAATTAGCTTACACTTGTTAAATGCATGCATTTATGTTTTTATATATTTTTATATTATATTTTCTATTAGTTTTATATTTATTTATGTTTTATGTTTATATATTTATACTTTTACTAATTATATTTATCTTATGTATTAATTAAAGAAAGTACATTAAATCTTATTAAATCCTATTTTAAGCTTATACTTTTAATTAATAAATATTTATCTTTAGTATTTTTAAAATATTCAATTTAACTTTAAACATTCTTTGAGAATTGCTACATTGAATTCAAACCATAGCTTCCTATTCACAATATATATATATATATATTATAATTAGAAAACATGTTTTTATTCATTTAGAAAAGATAAATTTTCCAATTTAAACAATTATATTAGAAGATCATCAAATTATTATTGCCAAAAAATTCCAGGTTATCACACTAGGGTATTTTGGTAATTTTGCTTTCAAATATTTTATTCCAAGTTTTTTCTATAAATACGACCCTCTTATTATAAATTCCTAATATCATTCCACTTCTTCTTCCTCTTCTTTTCAACCTTTCTAATAACCTCTTTAATGGTTTCTTGATCATAGAAAAAAATATGGAAAAGTTACGAAAAAAAATCTCAAATAAAAGAGAAAAATATATACACTGTTTTGTAATATCAATCCACTTCCAAACTAGTTCAAATATCCTCCTCTATCCTTTCAAAATCCATGGCCACTACCCCAAACCAACAAGTTCATGAGTTCCAAGCTTGGTCGTGCACATCTAAGGGTCTTGGATTCGATTCCATAAGCTCCGGTGCGTTGATAGCGGAGCTATTGCTTATTTTGTATTAACTAGAAGGGAAAATGGAGGTGAGGACTCCTAAACTATAGTTGCTATTAGATGTTACATATGTCTGTTTACAATTGTTGATGATGATTTTTAAATATGAATGTTGAATATATATGCAAGTCACGGAAATACATAGCGATAAGCACAAAGGAAATCACTTTCCTTTACTTTATGAATTGGTATATATGGAATGTTAAACCACTTTAAAAATAATTTGTAACGAGTTTGAAATGTTATATAAACATTTAAGAGAGTTTTTGTGAAGTTTTAACGAGAATGGGGAATTTAGTCAAAAATAGGCATGTTGCGTAATGGCAATTCGCGATTTCACGCCATAAAAGTCAAACGAGCGTATAAAATGGAATATTGCTCGGAATTCTTTGAGATAATAATTTTCCAAACTATTTTATCCATAGTTTCCTAGAAGAAAGAAAATCGAGATTTCAATAAGTAGATTTTGAGATATGACCAAACAAGTTTTTTGAAAAATCATGATTTTGCGGTTCGAAATCCAAAACTATATTTCATTGAAAATGATGTTTTAAAATTGTTTAAAAAAGTGAAATAAATCTTATAAATTTTCAAAATGTTTTAAAAGTGATTCGAGTTATAAAAATGAATTTTCAGACAATAAAAAAGTCGTTTTGATCAATATAGCTTAAAAAGTACTTTTTGTAGCACTTTCCGCATCATTTTTCTGTAACCTTTGAAATATTGCCATTGACTTAACAGTTCTTTTCCAAATCTTTTATAAATGTTTTAAATTGGATAATTAAGTATTTTAATAATAAGTATGGGTTTTTATAGTTTATTTAAAAGAGTTTAAATAAATGATTTACTAAAAGCTTTTATAAATAATGTGGTTTAATCCTGGCTCTAAAAGTCAACAAGTAGACTGGTTTTTTCTATTCGTGAGATCTGGTTGTGAGATGCTTAAACAAAGAAGATGTTCTGGAGCAACTGGTGCCCTGGTTCACCCGGCCGCTTTCTGGGCGAGGGATATATAAGGTCAAAATGTCAGAAACGAGTTAAGTATAAAAAGATTTAAATTTTTCGAATTTAAATTAAATACAACATGATTTTATGGAGATGACCTTCTTACACTCGAAAATAAAGCCCGAAGAGGGAATTCATACTATTCGTGGAATTTAAAAGGTGATTTCATCGTTATTTCGCCCATAGTATTTATGGGAATTGATATTAGTAGAATTAAATGATTTCTATAGATTCTATTCACATAATAATCACTGGTTTTGGATTAATACCCTAGATAACATGGTTTTAACTCAATCATAAATTATGAGTTTTGAATTAAGAAATCATTATTAAGGTTTAAGAGGAATGAATTGGAAATATTTTCCTAAGTGAAAACATGAAATGATTTTGAATTATTCTAAGTTTAAAAAGGGTTTTAAGTAATCAAAGGATTTGATAAGAGAGGTTTAATGATTATAGAAGAAATATATTTGAGAAATATATATCTTTAAAAGAGATCTTTATAAAAAAAAGAACTTAATCAATTAAAGAATGATTCCCTATTCAAAGAACCTTTTTTTATCGATGATTGGATCGATGGAACTCGGGTCAGACATGGGTAATGCCTACCCGAAAACCACTTCGAAAAAATGTATGCGTTCGAAAAAAGAAGACCTGATAAATAAAACGAAGGATGAAGACCAAATATTTTCAGAGTGAAAGGACTGCTTGTTGATAA
This sequence comes from Allium cepa, assembly GCA_030765085.1. Classification (NCBI taxonomy): domain Eukaryota; kingdom Viridiplantae; phylum Streptophyta; class Magnoliopsida; order Asparagales; family Amaryllidaceae; genus Allium; species Allium cepa. The sequence goes on along the minus strand of CM060945.1, from coordinate 989,636,436 downwards.
CTCTAGCTAGCTCCTAAATGCTAAAGTAGGAGTGGTCCCTTCATTTCTAAAACTCTTTGGGTTGCAAGGACTTCTCACTACTAATCCTAGGATTAATCCTTAATTGGATGTCGTAGGAGAGTGCCTTAGGTTTCGTTCAGTCTCGGAACAAATTTTTATGGGCGAATGTCTAATGTTGCATTATTAGTAAATAAGTGATCTTTATGAACGTATTATCGGTTTGATGGCGGAGAAGACAACTTCTCAGAGCTTAACACCTTTTCCTTAGACGTACAAGCACAGCAGTTATACGTTTGTAGAAATCAGTTGTGTGGCCATGGAATGGAAGTGTGGAATTTAAAGGAATTTGATGTGAAATATGAATTGTAATCATTACCTCAAGCCTCATACCCGAAAAGGGCCGAAACAGGGTAGATGCGACAAGTCTATGTGGTTTGCAACCATTAGGATACGATCATCCCCTTCTATATAATTTTATTCCTGCTAAGACATTTGAGACTTAAATTATTGTGGATGTATGCCATGAGGGCCCTCGGAAAGGTCGGCAATGACGGGGCAATGACATATTCAGTACTATTTAGGAAGAGGTTGGCTGATCTTGTGTTGGTAAAAGACCATCAACTAGGGCTCGGTACATTCCTCTAAAGATGTACTGCCGGAAGGTAGTCCCTTCACCTGGTCATTGATGTGGAAATCCATTCTCTGATAAGAGCCTTCCATTTTTTTGTAGAACCTAGTATGCTAGAATTTAATAATGGTAACAATTTCGGCTATGATTAATAAGTTTACTTGCAATTGTTTTTAAAGAAATTTCATTAAAAATAACATCAAGTGATTTTACGTATTATCGTAAGGTAAAAACCCATTCCCTTTTTTATGTGTGGCGTGGTCATATGAGATACTTTTTGGTTTTAAAAACATGTATTTTGAGTTCTAACACCAATCCATTACTGACTTGGGATTTATTTTTCCCTTCCCTTAAACTCTGCGTGCCCTAATTTTTCTAGGCAACCTAGTAGTTAGGTTTAGTTTAAAATAAATTTGGATGGAGCTCGAAGTATGGAGTCAGATGATTTTGGTCTATTTCCACCACACTCTTGTACTATAGTATTCTACCTTTGTAAGGACAGAATTTATAACTGTCCATGTTTGTAACTCTAATAAATGTATTTTAGTTTCTACTATAAAGTTTTATTGAAATAACATATGTGAGATTATGTTCTTTCTTACCCTTGAGAATCCGCTACTCCGGCACTTGGATTTAAGGCACGTGAATACCGTGGATGTATTAGTGTCGATTTTCGAGAGTCGAAGAAATGAGTCCACAAAGATTCCTCTAAATAAATTATGATGAAACTCTAGAATCAAAACAACATAGAGCATCCAGTGGTATTTCAGTTCCTCCAAAAACATCAATTAGAGTGAAAAAGTATCATTCCTTTCCCAAAATCTTCAAAAATCACCTTTTCAAAATCACCGGGATTTAGGTCCTAATAACAAATAAAATCGTTTATCTATAAATTTAAACTTTATAGATAACGGTATATGAAATCACACAACAAATCAATTCAACTTGATCAAATCAATCAAATTCCATGAAAAAATAAAGAATACTAATAGTCAACCAAATTCCATAAGTTAACACTTATCACTTAACATTGTTTTAAAATGACAAATGACTAAAAAACAAATTTTAACTTAGGTTCAAAACTTTCTTAATTGTCCAAAAATATAGATAATTATCTAAGCACACTGTTTTGCTCATTAGCCTTTTGTTATTGCTTAGAAAATTATCCGAACTCACTCAGACAAAATGGAAATTTATATTCTAAAATTTATTAGTTCCTTAATTATATTAAAAAAAATTAAATCGCTTATATTTTTAATTAGAATTTTATCCAATACTACAATTATCTAGGAATTATTTCATAAATTCTCACTCAAGTTTTAAAATATTTTATAAAGTCATTTCTTTATAAAACATTAAATAATAACTTATTCCACTTTATTTACTTGCATAATACTCTATTATAGCCTAAAAGTACAAACAAAATTTATTTTAACTTTTCTAAAGATCTAGATGGAAATCAAATCAAATTATGGTTCCTAAAAAAGCAAGTCAACTTATTAACCTCTTTAACTTAAAGTGTTAAAATGAATAATGTGACGCCCCACCTCCATACTCACATTAGCCAAGGACACTACAAAGTAATGCCGTCGACTAGCACAATGAATAAGGTTGTTGAAGAGGGACCATCTATGTAATTGCTTTATGCGAGTACCGATACGCCAGATAGTATTATATGCATTTCATTTCAAGAGGAAATCTGAAACAACATATACAAACTCAAATTTACTACACAGTGGCCAAGTGATCTTCGGAAAAAAAATAAAATAAGCATAACACAAATCAATCACAGATATTCATATAATAAAGGCGGAAACAGATGTGAATATAACACATAAAAGTGTACATCAAATGGTGGTCATACAAGATCCACTACATCACAAAATAATAGGTACAAGTGCAAGACAAAATAATATGTATACATCAAGGAGTCTCTATCTCGAATGTATAAAACGAAAAACTACTAAGCTAAGTAGTTTGCCAAAAATCAGAGGACGAACCCTGATAAGAAGTAAAGTGGAAGCACCTATAATATCTCGGTCTGACCCAAGTATTATTTATGAAGGAAATAATAAACGGACCAGTCTATCTATAAATAACATATAAAATGAGATAGGATAAGAGATATGGAAAAATCATATGATAACAGTAATGCCATACTGTGACAAGTATACATCAGATAACAATAAAAATCATACAACGTCTCAAATATTCTCAAACACTAAAAAGAACGTCATATTCTTTAACATATTCACCAAACCACAAATACTGATAAAAATCAATGTAAATCACAAAAATTGGTGAAATACAAATTCTAGAAATCATCGACTAGAAATTCAGAAATCTCAAAAGGAGAAGCCTATCACAAACGGGAGCATGAAAGCTCACCAACACGTGTATTACAAACGGAACACTATTCCATAAACCGAACATCGCCGCACCTAAAAAGATACGCCCTATGCACAGTCGAGCATCGACGCACCCAAAAAGATATGCCCCATGCATAAACATTCATCGATGCTCTTAAAAAGATATGCCTCATGCATAAACAAACATCGACGCACTTAGAAAAATACGCCCCATGCAAAGCCGAACATCGATGCACCTAAAAAGAAACGCCCCATGCACCGACTTCTCGAGCCAATTGCTCCACGAACGGTCCAAAGACCATGGGTCGCTAGCCCATAAAAATGAGACGAAGCTCCATAAAATCGGGGTATAGTCCCCCATGTGGACAAAGAGACATTGCATATCGCTAGTCTAAGCCATAAAATGATCATCATTGATTAATAAGAAGTGTGAATTACACTAAGCAAGTAAATAAACGAGTTTAGATTCATATCCCATAACCACTGGCTTAACTTAAATATTTACGAACAAATTGTAGATTTCCACTTGAAAATTGTCACAAGAGTTTCAATCGAACAAGTCTAAGAATTAACCGACAAAGTAAACGCAAGCGTTTCATACCACTTGTTTTGCTAAGTCGTTTAATTGGATTTCTCGAACGAATGAGGTAAAGGTTTGTATATACTAATAGATTGGAAAACGGTTTTAAAAGGGAGCTTTATATTGAAAGTAAATGTTGAAATCGTTTTGATGAAAGAGTTTTATTATTTACTACTAGTATAGAAATCTTCGCATTTTAAAGTGACAAATCAAAGAAATGATTGTAGAAACAATCAATCGCTAAATATTCACATACGAAAACGTGAATCAAATCCATAGAAATCGATACCAAATCCATCAAAATGGATATTCCCAAAAATCCAGAAAAAGAAGTCATCAAAGTTGATAACAGTGATAACAACTAATCAGATCAATAAAAACCAATAAACATTGAAAATTCACTCAAAAAATAGGCAAATGGCCAAAACTGAACAGTTCCCGATGTCTAGGGGTTCATCCAGACGTTTGGTTTTGGGGTTTGGAAATATTCCAGAAACCTCTCAGACGTATGAACTCTAACCATACGTTTGAAAACTAACCAGGCGTTTGGTAGGTTTGGACCAGACGTCTGGTCCAAGACTCTGCCATTTTTATTTTTCTGCCATCTTATATTTTTTTCCTCCAATGACCATAACCACACGCCTAAAATTACCAACCAGACGTCTGGTTGGTTTAGCTGGACAAAAATTTGCCTAGGACAATGATGGCCAAATCGATTTGGAAGCGATCGAATGAGCGACGGAGACTAGAGATTTATGCCAAGCGACAATCCAGCCTTATTGGCTCTTCGATACACCCTAAACAACGTGTCCGATTATCCAACATAGGATCTTAAAGATTTTGACTTTAATACCAAAATTTGGAAAATTCACCAAATCAATTCAAATCAAAAACAAAAGAACATGAATAGATGTTAGGAATGCATACCTAACAACAAAGAAAGCTATAGACGTAGATGTGAGTTCAAAAACTCACCTTTACATCCAAAAACCACAAGTGAGAAGCTCTAAAACAAAGGAAAGATCGACAAACTCTTCACTTCAACCCAAGAAGCTCGAATCGAAGCTTATAAGCAAATATTTCCTAAGTTGGGCTTTAGGAATTTCTGAAAAATTGAAGATAGATTGAGATGGAGAAGATGAAGTGGATGCTTACCTAAGCTTCTCTTTAATTTTGGAACTAGAACTTGAATTTCCTAGCAAAACTAAGGCTTGGCAATTTCTAATCTCCTCTTCTTTCCCCCATTTTACTTTGGCTTAACAGTTTGGAAATGATATAATGAATACAGAGGCGTAAGGAGGAGGAGTTAGGATATTAGATGAGTTAGTGGGCAGAAACCCAAACCCAAAGCCCAATAGAAAAATAGTGAAATTCTACTTAGCTCCAAATAAAGCGATGTTTATACTCAAAAAGGTCGCAACTGCCATTTTGAACTCAATGGAAGTAGTCTCGAGTCCTAATTCGACAGTTTAAAAAATGTAGCATTTCGGACTTTAATTCGACTAATACGCTATATTTAAAGAAAATGTTTAAATATACAATCGTAAAATATGCGGGTTATTACAGACACCCCTCCTTAAAGAAATTGCATCCTCGCAATTCTTAAGAAGAAAACAAAGTGTAACAACCATAAAATCATATCAACACAAAAGAAAATTTGAAATAAGAAGTTCATCCTAAAGAGCACGAGAGAGTAAATCTGGATGTATTCGCTCGATGAATTCTCTAGATTCCCAAGAGCAATCCTTAAGATTTGCGGACCATAGAACTTTCACAAGCAGAACAACTTTATTTCGAAGGCATTTAACCTCTGTAGCAATGATACGAATAGGATGTTGTTCATAAGTCAAATTAGGTGTAACTTCAATTTCTTCAATAATACGAGGCTCAAGAATAGAATCGGACTCCCTAAGGCATTTTCGTAGTTGAGAGACGTGGAAAACGTCGTGAATAGCAGAAAATTGAGCTAGTAAAAAAGGTGATAAGCCACGGATCTAATACGCTCGGTGATGGGAAATGGACCAATATATCGAGGTGCTAATTTTCCTAATTGAATGAAACACACAACACCCAAACATATGCTACTAGCATCGGTTCAAACAGTAAAGTTTTGGTTCCTTTCGGGAATCACAAGAATAGGAGCATCGGAAAGGAGTTCTTTTAATTGATCCTCTTTTCCGAAAATCTAAGGCTTTCAAAATTATAATTAACTTCATTGAATCATCTTTTTAGATAAATTTACAATTTACTATGTTTGATTGTCTCATCATAGCGTTTAGGAGATTCATATCGATAACATTGATCAGGCGCATCGATCAGAATTTTTAAAGCACTCAATGGCAATACAACACAAAATCATCTTCTATGTCATAAACATGCCTCTTAATTTAAAGAATATTCTTTGCTCGTTTAGGAACAAAATCCAATTATACTTATAAATGTCTTATGAAAATGATTTGCAAAATTTAAATTTCTTTTTCATCCATAATTAATGAATACTGATTGAGATATTCGTAGAATACTCGATTCATAAGATGGATGAAATAAGCTGGACAAACCGAATGACATCATGAGTCATTCATAAGAATCATAACGAGAGTGGATGCAGTAAGGGGAACGCTATCCTCCCCAACTCATAGCTGATGAAAACCGATGGCAAGATCGAGCTGAAAAAACCTTAGCACCACTCAAAAGATTGCTTAGGTGATAATCCCAAGACAAGCTCAAAGATACCGGGAAATTCTCGAACAACTTGAATGAGGGAAATAACATCTTCCTCAACAAGTGGGCAGCGAATAAAATGTTGCCACCAAATTGGAATCGAAGTCATTAAGAAAAATAGAATCTACTTAATAGATTGAGGATGTCGAAGATGGATAGTCCTCTCGGGACATAGGATATGGCTTCATAATGATTAAGCCAATCCTTTCCCAAAAAAAATCAAATCTGAAGCCTAATTAACACATAACATGCAAATCATCTCGGAAAGCATAATCACATAAAATAATCTTGATATCTTTATAAAGTAAACCAAGTGTTGCAGATCTACCAACCGATTCGCAATTCTCAATGAAGTCATCAAACCCAAAAATTTTAAACAAAAAGCATGAAAAAGTTCCTTTGATATAAAAGAATGAGATGCACCCGTATCAAAAAGAACTCAAATAAGAAAATCATGAAACAAATTAATGCCATCAAGGATAGAAGGAGAATTACCTTGACCAAGGGAAGTGCCACTAGGAGCTTGCACAACATTTAGCTTACCCTCCTTGCTTTGAAGTATGGAACACGTAGATATATGGTGACTCAAACTTTTGCAATAGCAATAATAAAGGGGTTTCGGACACTCATTTGCATAGTGGTCCGTAGAATCACAATTGTAGTATTGTCTACGACTAGAGGTAGGAGTCTTTGCTACCAAAGTTTCTTGCTTCCCTTTCTTGTTGGATTGGAGTCTTTGAACTTAATGGGCCTCTTCATGTTATTATTTAAGTTTTTTTTGGCACCCACAACTTCAACATCACTTTCTTTATCGACCTCTTTAAGTCGAAGAGCGATATACTCGACCCATAGACTTAAAGAGGTCGATAAAGAAAGTAGAGGCTTTTTGAGGTTCTTATTAAACCCATAGACAAACCTCTGATTTTTCTTCAATGGGGTATTAATATACTCGACCCTATATTTAGAGAGCAATTCAAAAGATGCGACGTAATCCGTCACAGAAGATTCACCTTGAACAAGGTCAATAAAGCATCAGGCCAAAGTTACTTTTTCAGCTTTCAGCACAAACTTCAACTCGAACCTTTCTCGGAATTGCTCCCAAGTAAGATCCGCTTCAAAGAATTTTTAAATCAAAAGCTCATACCAATCTAATGCTCTTTCTTGGAGCATGTTAGAAGCCACTTGGACTCGATGTAGATTCACAAGATTCATGGGAGAAAAGATGCGGTCGCATGTTCTAAGCCAAGCTTGGATTTCTATAACACTTTCGGATCCCTTGAATGGCCTTCCACCCAAATCAGCTTAATCTCTACACAAGTGTGTAAATCCAGATCTAGGATGAGTATGCTTTGGAATACGTCCGGCAGCTTGAGCATTCTTTATAAAATCTAAAAGCTATCGGGCAGACATAAATACACTATCCTGAGGTGTAGCATTGGATTGACCGGCGCCTGGCCGGATCAAGCCATTTCTCTTCTTTAAGAAAGAAAGAATGAAGAAGAAAAAGGTTATTCTCAGAATGAATATCAAACGAACTTGATTGATAAAACAAGGCATCATAAAAGAAATTAGGATAGAATGGGTCCTAAGACTTGGATAAATCCTATGGCATGATCCCTAAGAGACACTTAGGACACTGATCCTTGCTAGATTATTATATATAGTTCCGAAGTTTGGCTACGATACCAAGCTATGATGCCCCACCTCTATACTCACACTAGCTAAGGACACTACAAAGTATTGCCGTCGACTAGCACGAAGAATAAGGCTGTTGAGGAGCGGCCATCTGTGTAATTTCTTTGTGCGAATATCGATATGCCAAATAGTATTACATGCATTTCATTTCAAGAGGAAATCTGTCACATCAGATATAAACTCAAAGCTACTACACAGTGGCTAAGCGATCTTCGAAAACAAAAATAAAATAGGCATAACACAAATCAGCCATAGATACTCATATCAAAAAGACAGAAATGGATATGAATATAACATATAGAAGTGCACATCAAAATACTGGTCATACAAGATCCACTACATCAAAAAAGAATAGGTACAAGTGCTAGACAAAATAATATGTATACATCAAGAAGTCTCTATCTCGAATGTATAAAAATAAAAACTACTAAGCTAAGTAGTTAGCCAAAAATCAGAAGACGGACCCTGATAAGAAGTCAAGTGGAAGCACCTGAAATAGCTTGGTCTGACCCGAATATTATTTAAGAAGAAAATAATAAACGGATCAGCCTAGCTATAAATATCATATAAAATGAGATAGGATAAGAGATATGACAAAAACAATGATAACAATAATGCCATACAGTGACAAGTATACATCAGATAACAACAAAAATCATACAATATCTCAAATATTCTCAAACACTAAAAAGAATGTAATATTCTTAGCATATTCACCAAACAACAAAAATATTGATAAAACTTATCAATGTAAATCACACAAATTGGTGAAACACAAATTCTAGAAATCATTGATTAGAAATCCAGAAATCACAAAGGGGGAGGCCTATCACAAACGGGAGCACGAAAACTCACCAACACGTGTATCACAAACGGAACGCTATTCCATAAACTGAAATCACCGCACCTAAAAACATATGCCCCATGCACAGTCGAACATCGTCGCACCTAAAATGATATGCCCCATGCATAAACAATCATCGACGCACCTAAAAGGATACGCCGCATGCATAAACGAACATCAACGCACCTACAAAGATACGCCCCATGCAAAATCGAACATCAACGCAATTAAAAAGATACGTCCCATGTAGCGACTTCTCAAGCCGATTGCTCCACGAACGGTCCAAATACCATGGGTCGCTGGCCCAAAAAAATGAGACGAAGCTCCATAAAATCGGGATATAGTCCCCGACGTGGAAAAGGAGACAACGCATATCGCTAGTCTAAACCATTAAATAATCATCGTTGATCGATAAGAAGTGTGAATTACATTAAGCTAGTAAATAAATGACTTTAGCTTCATGCCCCATAACCACTGGCTTAACTTAAATATTTACGAACAAATTGTAGATTTCCACTCAAAAATTGTCACAAGAGTTTCAATCAAACAAGCCTAAGAATTAACCGACAAATTAAACGCAAATGTTTCATACGACTTGTTTTGCTAAGTCGTTTAATTGGATTTCTCAAATGAATGAGGTAATTTTTTGTATATACTAATAGATTGGAAAACGGTTTCAAAAGCGAGCTTTATACTGAAAGTAAATGTTGAAATCATTTTGATCAAAAGTTTTAGTTTTTACTACTAGTATAGAAACCTTTGCATTTTGAAGTGACAAACCATAGAAATGATTGTAGAAACAATCAATCACCAAATATTCATATACGAAGACGTGAATCAAATCCATAGAAATCGATACCAAATCCATCAAAATGGAAATTCTCAAAAATCCAGAAAAAGAAGTCATCAAAGTCGATAAAAGTGATAACAACTAATCGGATCAACAAAAAACGATAAACATTGGAAATTCACTCAAAAAAATAGGAAAATAGGCAAAAATGAACAGTTCCAGACGTCTGGGGGTTCATACAGACGTCTGGATTTGGATTCTGGAAATATTCCAGAAACCTCCCAAATGTCTGAACTCTAACCAGACGTCTGAAAACTAACCGGACGTCTGGTAGGTTTGGACCAGACTCTGGTCCAAGACTCTGCCATTTTTATTTTTCTACCGTCTTATATTTTTTTCTCCAGGAACCGTAACCAGACGTCTGAAATTACCAAGCAGGCGTATGGTTGGTTCAGCTGGGCAGAAATTAACCAAGGCTAATGATGGCCAAATCGATTCGGAAGCGATCGGTCCAGTGGCAAAGACTAGGTATTTATGCCTAGCGACAACCCTGCCTCATAGGCTCTTCGATACACCCTAAACAATATGTCCAAATATCCAAGATAGGATCTTTAAAGATTTTGACTACAAAACGACGAAATTTGAAAAATTCACAAAATCAATTCAAATTAAAAAAAATGAACATGAATAGATGTTAGGAATTCATACCTAACAACAAAGAAAGCCATAGACGTAGATGTGAGTTCAAAAACTCACTTTTAAACCCAAAAACAACAAGTGAGAAGCTCTAAAACAAAGGAAAGATCAACAACTGTTCACTTCAACCAAAGAAGCTCGAATCTAAGCTCTTAAGCAAATATTTCCTAAGTTAGGGTTTAGAAATTTCTGAAAATTGAAGAGAGATTGAGATGGAGAAGATGAGGAGGATGCTTACCTAATTTTCTCTTTGATTTTGGATCTAGAACTTGAATTTCCTAGCAAAACTAGGGCTTCTGAATTTCTAATCTCCTATTCTTTGCCCCATTTTTACTTTAGCTTGAGAATTAGGTAATAATGGAATGAATGGAGAGGAGAAAGGAGGAGGAGTTATGATATTAGATGGGTTAGTGGGCTGAAACCCAAATCCAAAGCCCAGTAGAAAAATAGAGAAATTCTACCCAACTCCAAAAAAATCAATGTTTATCCTCAAAAAGGTCGCAATTGTCGTTTTGAACTCAGCGGAAGTAGTTTCCAGTCCTAATTCGACATTTACAAAAAGTAGCATTTCGCACTTTAATCCGACTAATGAAGCTATATCTAAATAAAATATTTAAATATACAGTCGTAAAATATGCGGGTTATTACAAATAATATTTATGGCTTAACCCAATCACCAAATAGTTCATACTACTTACATGTTTAAACAATTATATGGTTTTAATAAAACATTGCTTATCAAAACCTTCTTCTTAAATTTAACCCAATTCACCTACTTTAAATTATCCTATACATATCAAAGGGAAAATCTCATTTGTCAAAACAATCTCTTATCAACGATACTTTTTGTATGGAAAATATTTCCCGTTTTCAGGGGAATTCAAAAGTTGGATACCTGGTTTTTAATTTCAAAACTCAACTTTGAATGCACATTGCATATATTTTTATATATAATAACTTCAAACAATTTATTTATTAAAACTTTACTTTGGGTTTATTCGAACTTTGAACTCATTTTGATCGCATAATGATAAAGAGAATAATTTACTAAGTACTCCACAACATTCGCTTATGCAAACATCTAATCGTTACTTAGAAGATTATTCAGATTACGACAAAACTAATTGAAATGGTTTCCTCCTAATTTTCTCTATGAAAATGCATCTCGTTTTCAATTTCACTTCCTAGAATATTTTCACTTACAATTATTCTCAAAAGTACTGCTATTTCATTTCTCAAAAACCTTTTTGAAATTGTTTTCAAAAATAAAGGGATTTAAATTCGAAATCCTTTTTAAACACAATTTACAAACTAAATTTATATAAAATTTCCTTTATATAAAAATCATTTCATATTATAATAGTTCTTCTTTATTATTATCAAATTTTATCAAATGTTTATTATCTAAATATTTTATCTTACCATTTAGACTATATTTATAACTTTTTATTATAGTTTAATCCTTAACCCACCATTATTAAAGGTGAATTTTAACTTAACATATTCTTAGAAAGCCTTATAGTCAAATTGTGAAAATTAATTCACAAGGGTTCGCTATAAATCAAAGCGATAGATGCTCCTAAATAAATCGAGCAAAATTTAGCAATTAATAAACAACGGTAATGCTTCAAATTTAAATTAAACAATACCGAACAAACGTGAGTGATAATAAATAAATATTATCATATTTGAACTAACACACTTTATAACTATATAAAGTTTTGAAAATATTCCCTTTGTATATAAAATATAATCCTAAGAAAAACATTTAATTTGCCAAAATTTTCAAAAAGTTTCAATACCATGTTCGTTGGCCTTAGTCAAGTGTTTGGAAACCCCTATACGATGGCATCCCACATCTCGACCAGAATTCATAAAACTCAATAGACCAATTAACATAATGCAATTTTATAACATTAACAAGTACGCTCTCGTATATATAAACTCTCAAAGTCATTCAAGGGTGTCACTTATCCTATCTCTAATGAGCCAAACCCTACCAAAGCTAAGGTTCTTTCTTAACCTTGCACTCTAATACCATGCTGTAATGACCTGCCACTTTGACCATTGAAAGTCGACACCAAACGCTACCACTATGTTCCAATGTCGCGCATTTAGTCGACAAAAGGGCAGATTGTTAGGGTAAATAGAAAGAAAAGAATAGAGAACCACAGAATCTCACCATGGAATCGACAACATATAATATAACAAGGATAGTACAATCTGTCACTCCAAACATACAAAGTATATCAGAGTTAAAACAAACCTTACCAGATGGACAATTATAAAATCCTGACCTTACAAATGTCGATAGGTATACTATGTAATATGGTGGAAAATTAAAATACTACGATAGGTGACTCTTCAGCTCCCCTTGAAGACCTCCATAACACCATGGACAACTGGGAAAATACTCGGTCTGACCCGAGCATTACAAATAAATAACACCCGGATCAGTCTGGAAATACTAGAGTGAGATAATTCGAATAACGGGAAACATATATGAAAGTTATGAGAGACCACGCCGCTAACATGGAATGGTTTTTTACCTCACAATAATAACATCTACATAAGAAATAGCAGAAATAAATATCAGGAAATATATCCAAATATGGATGAGCATAAATAATATTAAACCAGACTTGAAAGAATGGAAATCAACCGAGTAAAATCCAAACTGGATAGAATGGATAGCGCAAGGAAACGGTCCAACTTAATTGAATGGACTAAACAAGGTAACATCCCATACTTTGTAGAATGGACCGAATCAATACTTAAATGCCATGATGAGGAGTTGGCTCTACTCATGGCAATTTAAAGATAAGCAGATTTAGGGTTTTTGAATCAAATAGAGAAAGGAAACTTTCCAACAAATGACAAGGAACGTGCACCCCCTTGAAGTATACTGCTAGTAATATACTTCAAAGAAGCTCATATACTCCGTGAGACTTCTAGGACAATACCAAGCCATACCTCACCAGACCTTTCCATGGGTCCGAATGTTTCCACATCTAAGTGCACAACCTAATCCAAACTTATTGAGATGTGAAAATACCCTTTTGATGGAAGCAACCCTATATAGCTTGGCTTCCTCTCACGCTATTGGTTTAGTCATTTCCATTAAAGAATAACAAACCTCGATTGAGCAGCAAATCTTTTTTATGGTGACGATACACCATAAAGAAAGCTGAATTTGATAATTAATAAATTAACTATAGAGTATAATTAAAATTATCATATATGGAAATTAAATTTCATATATTTACTACTACTCATGGGTTCCAGACAAGTCCTATCTCTCGGTTGAAAATGAAGCCGACCATGTTGAGGTAGTGTCAACTCTAGGCATTACCTTGTTGACATTTTTAACTTTTAAGATATAAACGAGTCCGAGCGTCAATGTTTAGCATTAAATGCATGACTAGATCCTTTCCATATAAGCGGTATCAATTAAAAAACTATTTTTCTCTAACCACAATCGAATTCTAACTTTTTTGGAAAATTGAGCTTGTGCTTGATTTCATATTTTCATTTTCGTAAGACACTTTTAGAATTAGTTCTTGATTGCAAAAATGTTAAGAGAATAATTTTTCCAAGTGCAACCCTAAAGGCCTAAACCACCATTAGATTGAACCTGTAGAAGATTATCCAACATAACATCCTAGTGATCGAGTTCCAATTCTTTTTTATAACTTTAAGACAATATTAATTATCCCAAATGTTAATTAGTCACATTTAAAATCTCTTTTAAATGAACAAATCCATTATCTTTAATAAAATAAATTATTATTTCCAAACACTTTTATAACTTTGGTAAGCTAACTTTAAAATTTGTATTCAATCAGTTTATTAACTTTAAATCGGTTTATTAAAGCAATTTTATTATATTAGTTAATTTACTTAAATCACTCTTATTAAATCGATTAATTAACTTTAGATATCATTAAATACAATGATTAATTAAAAATAAACAATCATTAGTTAAAATGAATAAGTCATCCCAATCATCATTTATTAAAATGATAAATAATTTAAAATTCCATTAATTAAAACCGTTAATTAAACTAAAATAACCATACATTAATTGGATTAATCAAATTCAAAACTTTCTTAGTTAAAACGATTAATTGAAAACATCATTAAAATGATTTATTTAGTTATAACACATCATCAATTAAAATGATAAAACTAAATTCCAAATACCAATAATTAAACCAGTTGGTTAAAATTAAAAAAATTAATTAAGTTAAAACAATCATTTATTAAAATGATCAATAAAATTGACATATCATTATTTAAGTTTTATTGAGAGAAATGTGTGACCCTCTAAAGTAGAGGAGATCACACATGTGTATGTGTGTGTGTGTGTGTGTGTGTGTGTGTGTGTGTAACATCGAAAACAAAGGAGCCGCCAACATGTCTGGTAGGTAACAAATCATGATACAGAAAAATATGAGAAAATAGACTTAGGTAACTTCTTGAATGAGCTTCGGCAAGGCCACCGGCCATTACACCTCAATCTCGAACTCTGGCAAGGCCATCGCCCGATAATGAAGTGTTAGAAGCACCCAGAATAATCCAAGGTGCAAACAAGTGCATAAATGAGATCAACAAGCAGCTCCACCAGAGAATGAACACACCACTGCTGGCATGGATGATCCAAATCTAAAATATGAAGTCTCTCCAAACAGCTATCCTGCGACCTACAGTCCTGGTGACAGCACCCTAACCTAGTAAAAAGCATTGCAGCACCATTCTTAGCCTAAACCTATGCTTGAAGATGGAATCAAACAAAGATTTAAGAATAATACACGCATATGTATAAGATAACAAATAACTATAATAAGAGACAGACTAAAAAAGGTTCAAAACACAAAAAGCAGCACCTTAAATTATTCTAAAGTAATGAAATAGAGATTATGAAATCAAAAGGGTGTAAAAGTTAACAAATATGTATTTAAATACTAAAAAAATAAAGATCTAAAAGATATTAACATTATGCTCCATTAATCAAAAAACCATTATGATAATCCAAAAAAACTTCATTCGAATTCGAAGAAACGTTAATGGTGAAAATATTGAAGTTAAAAATAGTTTTTTATATAATTAAATAACTCATTGTTATTTCTAACCTTATTAAGATATTCTTTAAAATGATTATTTTTAGCCAATCTATATTTTGGATTTGAGATCCAATTGAACCAAAATGATGCTAGTGTAAAAACCAATCTATTAATATAACTATTGTTATTATTAAAAAGTCTCTACCTTCTCTAAAACCAAATATACCAACATACTATATTAAATAAAGTATTTAGAAAAAAATATATTTTATTTTTTAAAATTTAAATGTTAAATTATTCCAGTAAAAATCACAATCGGTAATTTAGATGTAAAAATAAAGTTATTTTTTTAAGAGTATTATTAATTATGTAGCAAGTATCCAAGCAAGCATAATACATATGATGAATGTCATCGAAATACAATTTACAAAAGAACAATTACTATCAATTTGCAAGTTCTTTCTTTTTAAAAGTTCAGTAACGTTTAGCTTCCCATGCATGATTAACTGCATATGTATCTTAGCTTTTGGTGGTGCATTAGTTTTCCAAATAAGATTAAAGGTGTTATTATTAACGCCTGAAAAATTAAGAAATTTATACAAAGAATTTGAAGAGAATTTCTTAATTTTATCCCATTCCCAGTTAATAATATCATTTTCATTGACAATGTTATGTAAATTCAATCTTGCACATAATAAAGAAAATTGTCTAGAAGTTGTACCTTTTAAGATTCTATTAAAACTAAAGTTCCAAGAGGGATCATTATCTGGAGAAAAAACATCTTTAAATAAAGCATTTTTAAAGTTATGAATATTAAGAAAATCATTAAGTTCGACCTTAAGAGGAATAATAGATAACCACCGATCATGCCAAAGAGTTGTATTATTTCCTGAACGAACAATCGTATTAGTACTAAGGTTATAAATCTCGTGACATTTTAAAATTGATTTTCAAAAATTAGACAGTTTATTGTTAATTGAAGGTGTAATTTGGTATAAATTATTATTACATACCATTATAATAACCAGTACATTAGGCACATCCATTGGACATGTGCAAAGAAAATTGAAAGAAAATTCATTTTTTTTTTTGAAATAACTGTCATGCATTGATAATATTTTACGTAAATAAAAATTTGGACTGTAGTTCTACGTAGTTTGTCATCACCTGACAGAAATACCGAAAGGAGTTTCTTATAGTTCGTATACCATGTTGTTCATTTTTATAATAGTAGACATACATCTTTTCTAGAAGTAATATTCTCGTCAATACTTTATTCTCATCCATGATATCAAATTTAAATGCAGTCAACAGTATCTTAAAAGAATGGTCAACCGTTATCTCTATAATATACTATAGGTCTAGTAGTATGTTATCGCTTTGCAGAAATACCTAAAGGAGTTTCTTCTAGTTCATCTACTATGTTCCACCCAATAATAGTAGACAACCATCTTTTTTAGAAGTAATTTTTTCAGCGATACTTTGTTCTCATTGACGATATCAAATTTACACATGGTTATCTAAAATTAATACAGAACAAGTAAATATTGGAACAAATATATTATTTCATAAACGTTTACTTCATTTTATTAATAAATTTTTTGTGTTGTTTAAGGCTAATGAGAGAAATATCAAATACAACTCATCTCTCATTTCATATTGTAATAGCTATTATCATATTTTGGAACAAAATATCAGATTCAATGTTCTCAATGATTGTTTGCTATAATAGTGATATCTCTTTTGAATATTGGCGGTAACTACTTAGTAACATAGGAAATGACCTTAAATTCTTCAAATGTATTCACATGTTTCCTTTTCCTTTGTGGCAAAAACAGTCTCTACTAATAAACTTAATAGTTTAATTATTTAATGACTTAATTATATGTTTGAAACAATATGGAACACCCAAACCTGCTCACTAGTTCCATTATGACATTACTCAATAAATATCGCAAAATGAATTTAAGTACAACCATCATATGAATAAATGCTTAGTTTTTGTTCCATAAGAAACATATATTGACAGTTTAAAGGAAATCTCCGTGTACAAAACCATTACAAAACTGCTAAATTAAATTAAATGTATTCAACAATGCCTTAAAAGAACGGTGGACCACTATCTCATTCATCAATTTCTAGTATATATTATAGATTACCCAACGGTATAGCTAGAATGAAATGTGTCATAAAAACTATAAAAAGCGAACATTAACAGCTCATTCTTATGTTGTTCTAAGCTTTAAGACTTTCAGATCAAGGATCTAATATTATTCCTAATAAACAACATGCCTTCATAACTATGACACCCCATACCTTTAGGCACCCTAAAAATTGGACATGACTAGAAGCACGGGTGGTTGGGTGAAATAAAAATCCATAACATAGCATAGAGACTAAGTCAATAACATAAAACGATTAAAATATTACAGCAGAAGAAAACTTTCGCTAATTATAAATTAGTAGTAAAACAGCTTCATTAAAAACAACATTATCCCAAATTTATTTCTGAAACCAAAAGTATCAAGTAGTCTCCACCAAAACATAAAACATAACAAATTTCACAATATAGATCCCCTTATATAGAGTAAAGTACGAAAAACATAAACAAAGTACATGAAACAAATGGAAAAAAAGCTGAAGAAGACAACTGCTCTAATGACCCTCCAAGCTGCAAAGAACTGCAACCTAGACCCACCCTTCTTGGATTTGGGGAAGACAGAAAAAATAGGAACGGGTCAGACATAAAGTCTGGTGAATGAGAAATAAATTGAAGCAGAAAGAATAAAATAATTTAATTCCAAGTCTTTCCCGGATATCGCAGAGGGAGAATAATATAATACAGTGAATCCTTCTTAGGTACAGTTCCTAAGAAGCTAAAGTCCATGGTCCCTTTAGGGAAGTCAACCATGCGGTAATACTAAATGTTAATCGACATGTCGGACCTGCTGTCCTTATCTATCCACGTGCTACATCATGAAAGTCATGCTCTTCACCCATGCACTGTGACAAAATGCCTCTTACGTCTAATCGGCGCCGAATCAAACAACCTCCAGGACCCAAAAGTTGTGCTCAGGCTCCGACAAACCGGACTCCTATCCTTTTTTCTCCTCGGTCACCAATGTGGAGTTGCCCCTATCCAAAGTGTTGGTCCTTTGAAAGAGCGCCCGCAGCTGGGCCGGCTGCGTAAAATCCTCCAACGATCTGCCCAAAGAAGCCTATGTTGGAGCACACTTGTCTTATTCCATACACGTCGATCTGCTTGAAGAAGCCTACGATTGCGGGTGCTATCTATCCTACGTAATAGCAAACTATGGAAGGTAAAAAAATCCTTGCGAACCTACTTGCCCGCTATAACAACCCAAATTTTTTTATAAATATTTTTAATTCATTTTATTTAAAACTTTGATGTTTCATTATGTAAATTTTGGAATTTTGAAATTTTCCAATATAATTTTGGAGTTTGTTTATAAATTATTTTCCCAAACACAATAAAATAAACAATTTCTAAAATTTTATATTTTGGTTGAACTTTGACTTTTATTTCAAAATTTTAAATTTTAAAATTCTAATCTTTTTATTTGAGGTTGGATATAATTCTGATATCTGTTCTACTTTTCGTTTCGTTAAATTCTGATTTATACTTTTAAAATTGGATAAAATACAGCGTTTTACAAGCAATTAATTTCTATATTCCTATGTCTATCTCTTGATTTTTATTTCTTTATTTTATTTGTATAGACTTTTATTTTATTTATTGGATTTTTACTTGTTTAAATCTTTGTACAAATGGCTTGAGAAAATCAAGGAGACATAGGTTACATTGTTTAAATGCTTGCCCTTTTATTTGCCTACCCTCTTTAATACTTCATAGCCGCTCATGCCCTCAAACCCTAGCCGCCGCCGCCTTGTGTAAATCACGTACAAAAACATCCCATCCCATCTCATATTTCATTTTCTTCTTGAAGAAAAAAATACTGTAAGTTCCATGGCTTCTCCTTTCTCCTTTTCCTCTTTTTCCATTTTTTTTCCTTTGTTTTTTTCGTCTTATGCTCGGCCACCACCTCATGCTCCACCATATTTCCGACCTTACCCCCTCTCCACCTCCTCCATGACCGACCATCACCTCCTCCACTCATGGCTGTGACTCCCAAATCTGGATCCACCACCAAAACTTGACCAAAACAACACAAGCCTTCCATTATTTCACTAGCTCTTCCATTTGCCATGGCCACACCCTAAAACTCCACTTTATTTTGACATGCCATGACCTAAACCCTACCAAGCCATGCCTTGAGATGCACTTGACCTAAAGTCCAACCCTGGCCGAGCCATTCTAGGCTATGGCCGAGCCTTTGTAAACCAAAACCCCCTTTGTTCCTTGCCTCATTCCATGCTTGTAACTCCACCACTCTTCACTTTCCTAGCCTTAGCCGTGCCTATGGACCCCATAACCTAGCCTAGCTGCTTCAAAAATATCATGGCCGAGCCATACTAGACCTAGGCCAAGCCTATAAGTGATAGGGCCAAGCCCACTAATGACTTAAACCAAGTTTTGTTCAAACTGATTTATGATTTACATTGTTGAATTCATGTCTTGTTTGTATTAAATCATATACTTATATTTGTTTTATTTATTTGATTACAAGATCTGAATTTGGGTGTTACTTCTTCTCAATCTAGTGCAAGCTTGTTGTGCCTTTCTGTGTTTGTTGTGTGCCTTTACTTCGTAATCTCCAGCTTCAAAAAGGTGAGTTATTCACTCTAAACATTCCATACTTATATATTTGCGAAACGATGACAAGTGGATATGTAGTAATGAATTTGCTATGTTGATATGTTCATGTATGCCCGTGATCTGTTTATATGATGTATAACCTAATCTTATACCTGTTACCTCATCTGTTGTAATATTACATGCTATATAGTTATTTTATTTTCTGTATCTCACACTTCAAGTTCCATATCACTATGGGTTGAAATGATACATAACCGAATGGACTTTAGAATAAGCAAAAATCATTATGGGCTGAAATGATAGGATCGAGGGATTTTTATTGTATTTGATTTACTTGGGATTGGGGGTTTGAAATGATAGAACCCGGATTTTTCTATTTAAATTACGGATTGAAATGATATATTATTCGTATCACTTGACCTAGGTTAGAAAATATTATACAAACTCGTGGTTAATTACATATATATATTTTATGATATTTATAAGTATTTTTAAATGAAAAAAATACGACATTTTAACTTAATTTGAATTTAAATAATTTAAATGAATTTATAGTAATTTTTTTCCATAAGTTAAAATATATAAAGAATTAAATGGAAAGTTATATTTTAAAAATATGACTTAACTTGGAAATTGGAAATTTGGTTTTAAATGGAAATTTTTAAGTTAAGTAAATGCATGGAATTCAATTTTTATTTATGAAATAGGTATTTTAAACAAAGTATTAATTTAATTGAAATAAAAAAGGTTGAGAAAATAGTTTACTTTGGACTTAATAAGTGAATTATTGTTTAAATTGAATATTTATTTATTAAAGGTTTATTTTATTGAATCATAAGTTAAATGAAATTTAAATGAATATTTTTGAAGCGGAAAATATGATTTTTATAAGTTAAATTGGCTAAAATTGAAATTTTAACGTTTCTAAAATTTTATATTAAATCTGGAATTAGTATTGGAGGCATTTTAGAAATGCTGTGGTTTTAAGACAACATTTGTTAAGTGCTATCGTTTCTGGAAATAAACTAAGTTCTGGAATAATAAAGAGCTACTGTAGCACTTTGTAAGGACTGTTATTGCTGAACTAAACTATATTTTGAAATAACTAAATAGCTACTGCAACACTTTGTAAGTGCTGTTGTTGCTGAAAGTAAACTGTTTTGAATAACTAAATAGCTATTGTAGCACTTTGTAAGTGCCGTTTTTGCTAAAATGAAACTAACCTGTTTAAATTACTAATACCTACTGTAGCACTTCGTAAGTGTTGTTGTTTTTGAAATTGAGCTATTTTTAAATAACTAAATACCAACCGTAGCACTTTATAAGTGCTGCTGTTTTTGAATTTGACAATGTTTTTGAAATATTACTATATCTACCGTAACATTTTATAAGTGTTGTTGTAGCTAAAATTAAAATGTTTGGGAAATTTTACAATTGAACGAATGAACTTAGAAATGTTACACCTTTGAAATGAATATTGTTTGATATCGTATTTAAATGGTTTAAATGAATATATTTTGAAGTGTATATAAACCATTTTTGAACTTATAACCACGAGTTATAATAACGATTGGTTAGCAAAGAGACCAGGTTAGATATTGGCATACTCTCTATCGATATCAAAAACCACTTTGACAACCGTGTATGCAGTGGAGATCCCCGAATGAAGTTGGATGGTGGCGATGTTCTATTGAGGTATATATGTTGATCAGACTCCCGTGAGTTGGCATAAGGTGGCTAAAACAGGAGCAATCAATGGGCTAAAGAGGTCGCTCCTCTTATTGGAAACACTTCTTCGTATGTCATTCTATTACTTTGTGATTGATTGGTGCGCACGTGTTATTTTAGGAGTGTGGTTTGAGGTAGGCGGTAGTATTTGGTACGCATTACCACCGATTCGAAAGTGCAATTGGTATATCTACCCTGGCATTGCCTAGTTGTGCCATGTCACCTACCCTAGTGCGACTTGTACGATTTCAGATTTCTCCCGTAGCCTATGGAGTATTTAGGGTAGTCTCCTGATCTAGAGATGCGCTGATACCAGATAGACTACTGGGACTATTATGTGTTAAGGGGAATATTGGGTCACTCCTTAACGCTATTTTAAAGTAAGATTATTTTACATTTAGACATTATTATAATAGCATATATTACAACATAGTAAATAGTTTAACGGATCCTTAGAGGATGGACGGTCCCAAGCATCCTTTAAGTTACTTGTGCATTTCAATTACAGTTCACTTGAGTTTACATTGTATAAATATGTATGTCCTGACTCGAGTGTTTATGCTTTATTTTATGCTCGGGTCAGCCTGAGTATCATAGCTTGGATCTATTTCTAGAAGCTGGAGATTTCTGGAGTTTATCTATTTATCTAGTTTATCTATTTCAGTTCAGTCATTCTATTTCAGCTGATGTATTAGAGACTAATGTAATTGGGATTTCTACTGCATTTGTTTCAGGACTGTATTTTTTTCAAACTATGTATTTTTTACTTGTTTTGAAACCGAGTTTGTAGTGGCTTCGTGAACCACTATGGTTATTTTTATTTCCCCCGCGAGCATTCTGATATTCTTTGTCTGTGATTCCGTGATTGGTTTTATTTGCTCCAAATTTTATTACAATCTATTAATTTGAGCTATTCAACTTTGACATATTTCGGTTTTATTGTCGAATTTGAATGGTACAAAATAGTGGGTCGTTGCATTTGGTATCAGAGCCAAGTTTTAGGCAAACCTTAGCCAGCGGAGCAAAATCTCACTATAGATAGGGTAGCACTACCCTAGAATGAGTGAAATCAATCTTAGAATCATTTCTTTGTGAGAGAACGTATTTTAAAGTATAAAATGATTCTTAAAATGATTTTCAAAGGATTTTAAAGAGTATATTGATATAAAAACTTTCCTTGTTTTAAAGTCAAATTTTCTAAAAATCCCCTTCTTTCCCTTATCCACCTTGTTAGTAACCTCTGTTCGGGATATTAAATTCTCATTGCATAGTAACTTATCTAATCTTATCTTTGTTTCTCAATTAGCTATATCCTAAAATTCATTCTTGATTTTCAGGATTAGTCACAGGAATGCAAGAGCTAGGGGTCGTGGTATTGCCTCAGCTCCTGAGCCTGCTGCCCCAGTCAGGTTCACAAAACTCTGTAAGGAATACACTGAGCTTGGTGGAACCAAGTTCACCGGATCTGAGAGAATTATTGAAGCTCAACATTGGTTGAAGGATTTGGAGAGGATTTTCTCCAGTCTTGAGGTCACTAATGCCCAGCAACGTTAGTTGGCAGCTTGGCAACTGAAAGGAGCAGCCTTGGATTGGTGGGAGTCCGTCATAGCATACATTGCTGAGGTTGATATTTCTTGGGAATAGTTTAGGTATCATATTTATTGTCTTGAATTTGGCTCGGTTTATCTTTTTGAAATCTGCCTTATGCTCTTTTATCGTGCTTTAGGGATGCTTTTCTTGTAAAATGAATGCCCGAGGCAGGAAAGTCTCAGGTGTATCGAGAATTCATGGATCTAAAACAGGGTGATATGTCTTTTTCCGAATATGAGAGGAAGTTCAATGAACTTTCGAAGTTTGGCCTTAATTTAATTGACACTCCTCTTAAGAAAAATGAGAAGTTCGTTACTGGTGCACGCTCGGAGTACTATGATCGCCTCGTCGCTCATGCGCATAGTCCTTCCGCCACTCTAATGGGCGTGTCCATTAGATACGAGAATCCTACTTCTAAGGATCCTCCAGCTGCCGGTTCTGCTTCATCTCAGTCATTTTCTAGTAATCCTAGGAAGAGGAAGCCTAATTTTCGCCAGCAGAAGCGGAATCAGAACACGACTCCAGGGTTGGGATCATCTTCTTCATCTCAGAGGCAGTCGATCGACCTTTCTGCCATGACTTGCTATAGATGCAATCAGAAGGGAAACTATGCTAATAGCTGTCCTAATTTGGGTGGTGCCGCTATTCCTCCGGCACAGTTGACCAGGCGTTATCTCTGTCACATTTGTCTACAGCCGGGCCATTTTAAGAAAGACTGCCCTACTCAGCAGAATGGCAAGTCATCTGGTATTTTTGTTGTGCCTTCTACATCTTCATAAACCCCACCTCATGCACCTGCACCTATACCTGCTCCTGCTCCTAGTGACAACCAAGGAACACTTCAGGGCTCTTTTTCTCTGTTTAATTTTCCTGTTATGTTCTCTTTGATATGGAGCTTCTCATAGCTTTATCTCCATGGATCTTTGTAATAAATTTGAGCATCTACTTTCTTTTGAGTTGGCTGCTATGCCTTTGTGTGTTTCAATTCCTATTGGCGGTCCTACGAAGCTTAGCAGGATTTGTAGAAACGTGAAACTCTTCTATTCTAGCTATCGGTTTTCTGGTGATTTCTACGTTCTGGGTTTTGATGTTTTTGATCTATTGCTTGGAGGTGATTGGTTGAAGAGGTATGATGCCTTTATCTCTTTTAGTGCCCGAAATGTCTCTCTTGTTGGTGATAAAGGTGATTCTTCGGTGATTCAGTGTAGTCTGCCCCAAGATTTCGCTGGCAGCTTTATTTATTCTCTTGATTCTTCTCCTGGTGATCTTGACTCCACTTATGTTGTCAAACTCTATCCTGATGTATTCGGTAAAGTAACTTCTTTACCTTCTAAGCAGGAAATTGATTTTCGTATTGATCTTATTCCTGGAGCTCAACCTGTAGTTCTTCCATCCAGAAGAATGGCACCCCGTGAGAAGGTTGAGTTGAGGAAGCAAATTGAGGACTTGTTCTCCAAGGGTCTGATCAGACCTAGCTATTCGGAATGGGGAGCAGCAGTGGTTTTCGTCACTAAGTCCGATGGTTCTTTGAGGATGTCTGTTGATTATGTGGAGCCGAACAATCTCACTATGAGCAACAGATATCCTATGCCTCGCATCAATGATATGTTTGATCAGCTTCATGGAGCTACTGTTTTCTCTCAGCTTGATCTTGCCACAGGTTTCTACCAGCTCATAGTTTCTGAGGAAAGTATTCCCAAGGCCACTTTTCGTACTGAGAATGGATTCTATGAGTGGTTATTTATGCCTTTTGGTTTGACTAATGCTCCTGCTTTCTTTGTTGATTTGATTAACCATGTCTTTCGTGATGTGCTTAATAATGTTGTTCTAGTCTTTGTTGATGATATCCTTGTCTTCTCCAAGACAAGGGAAGAGCATGAGTCACATTTGAAATTTGTTCTAGGGACTCTGAGAAATCATCAGTTGAAGGATAAGTTCTCGAAATGCCATTTCTGGAGAGATGAAGTCCGATTTCTCGAGCATATTGCTTCTAGCAATGGAGTTTCTGTTGATCCAGTCAAGCTCGCTGCGATCAATGTAAGTCTTTTTTCTTTCTCTTTCTATGTTGTGACCATTCTATCTTTCATGTGGTCCCCATTTCTCCCAATTCTGTACAGAATTGGGAAACTCCTAGGACTCCAACTGATATTCGCAGTTTTCTAGGCGTTGCCGGTTATTATCAGAGATTCATTGAGAACTTTGCTCGGATTTCAACACCTCTTACTGCTTTAACTCGCAAGAATGCTAAGTTCATATGGGATGATAAATGTAAATCCGCATTCAATGAGTTGAAGCGTAAGTTTACTTCTGCACCAGTGCTTACCGTTCCAAATGGAAATGAGGGATTAACGGTTTACACTGATGCTTGTCGTGAGGGTTTAAGAGCTATCCCAATGCACGATAGGAAGGTGATTGCTTATGCTAGTCGCCAGCTGAAGACCCATGAGGCCAACTATGCAGCCCATGACCTGGAATTGCTTGCTGTAGTCTTTTCTTTGAAGCTGTGGAGGCATCATCTTTTGGGTGCAAAGTTTGAGCTCTTTACTAATCATCAATCTTTGAAATATATGTAACGACCCTAAATTTTAATTTAATTTAAATTGATAATTTAAATAAATTTTTGAATTAAAATTGTAAAATTTATTGTATAAATGGAAGCGAGTTTCCTCGATTCAAATAGAAAATATATATTAAGTCATATGAATTTGAAAATTTGTATATATGTGAATATATGTATATATTGGATTAGAAATAAAATCTTAAATAAATGGTTTTAAAATAAATAGAAATAAAAATAAGTAGTCATGTAAGAATAGAAATAAATTTACAAGTTAATGTAATAAAAATAAATATAACAACTTTTAAAATATATACATAAAGTAAAATAAATATATTTAAGTATAAACAAATCAAACATAATAAATGCAAACATATCAGCCCCCATAAATGCATAAACAAGTACTCAAAGCAAAGTAGAAGTAAAATAAATATGCAAGGATAAAACAAAGCACAAAAAAAAGTAAGAAATCATCTCAACATAAACCATCCCATCTCAGCCAAAACAAATCTGCATAGCCTCCACAAAATCTTGATGGCCAGATTTTAAAAAAAGAAACAAAGAAGTACAAGAGAAGACAATAATAAATATGTAGCCTGTAAGTAGCATGTAAAGTAAAGAAGGAATAAAAGAAAAGATCTCTGTCCTTGAAGGTATAAACAGATAACATTCCCTGTTGTACAAATAAAACATTATAATGCAAGCATGCCTAGTATTGTACAAACACTATTCTATCACCTGTACAAAGTGATATCAACTAGTAGCTTCTTTCCATACTTCAAACAAAATTCATTTCAGTTCGTTCACTTACAAAAGCTGAGTAAAACTGAAATGAGAAACAACTTGAACAAAACAAAACAACAATACCAATCAGAGAATCAATGAGGGAAGCTTCAGCAAATAAAATCTCAGGCTTGTCCTCTGTCTTCATCCCCTGTGAGCAAACTTTCTAAACCCCAAATATATTTATATGTTTTTGCATGCCTGTGATGGTAATGATGACTTGGAAATATGTTGAGAAAATGCTTACATGTCTGTATGTCTTGTGTGCTACTATACATCCCTGTTTTGAAATATCCAGACTTAAAACAAGTTCTAAATCTGATTTCTTTTCCTACATATCAACTTCACTTCAATTCGTTCATCAAAGCTGAAGTAAATACTACTTCATACTTAAACAAAATTTAACAAAGCCAGAGGAAAAGAAAAAAAAACAAAAAATTAAATGGCAAATACTCAGGATATAGAGTTTGGGACAAGAAACACAGTGAAACTCAATTTATAACTTAAAATTCGAATTCTTTGATTACTCAATTGGATCATATAAACTAAATCATCTATGAGATTGTTGAATTTTAAGACTAAAATCATGATTTTAAGTTACATGTGGAGGGAGCATTTTGACGTTGAACCGGAGATGCATATTTGGGTTTTTCTGGTGACTGAAGTGATTTGGGCGGTCGAAATTTTGCTTGAAGGTGGTAGGGGAGTTGTCGAGGCCAGGAAAAATGTTTAAAAAATTATCTAATGCAAGAATTTTGGGGCGAATGGAGTTTAGGGTTTTTGGGGGTTACGTTTTGACTCTGGCACGCAGTAAACTGGGGAGATGAGGATGGAACCGGAATGAGTGATTTTTGGCAGAAAGGTGGCATAGGGGATGGGCTTTCGATTGAAAAGGGTGGCGAGTGAATCAGATGTAAGAGGCGAGAGCGGTTCGTCGATTGGTGGAGATTGGTGGGGTTCTTGAGTTCTGGAGGTTTGGGAAATGGGTCGATTTCGATCAGGGAGGTGGCAGGCCTCTGTAGGGTGACGAATAAGATCAGGGGACGAGGTGAGATTGGTCGGCGATGACGCGGCGATGGAATGTTCAGTGGAAGGGGTGTGCATGTGCACGATTGCCTCCGTGCACAAGTTTTTCTGGATGGAGCAGTTTTCTCGTGATTAGGTGTGCGACCGACATGGTCTCGAGCGTATCGAGGTGAGGTGATTTATGATCGAAGTTGTGGATGTTCTCTGGGATTGATGAAGGAAATTGCTTCGTGTGGGATGGGGGAGATTTCCTGGAACCAAAGAAATGACGAGGAAGAAGGAGAGTTGTTTTAATTTTGGTGGTGGGCTTCGGCCCAATGGGTCCTTGTTTAAAATTTAACAAGTTTTCAAATCAAATTTAAGGTTATCAAAAATGAAATATTTTAAAAATTAGTTAAGTTTAAATTGTTTTAAACTTATATTTAAAAGAGTTTATTTTAAATAAAACTTAACAATGTAATCAAGGAGAAATCAAATATTTTTAATTATTAACTTAAAGGTTAAGTTAATTTATATTGTCAATGATAGTTAACTAATTAATTATTAATTAAAAGGTTAATTAATTTATAATTCAAGATTAATTAATTAAAGTTAATTAATAAATTAATAGTGGATAACTAATTAAGTAATTAATTAAGGGTTAATGGTTTATTAATCGGTGATTAATTAATTAAGTAATTAGTGATAAATAAATGATTAATTAAGTTTTATTAAATAAAAAATTAAGCTTATCAATTGATAATAAATTAAGATTAATGAATTGATTTTAAAATAATTAAGAAGTGATTAATTTGATGTTATAATTAGAATTAATTAATGTGTTCTTAATGGTTATTCAATTTATAATCAATAATGATCAATATGAGTGAATTTCTTTAGCAAAGTAATTAAAGAAATTTTAATCGTTAATAAAGGTTATTAACTAATATTAATTTAGAAGTTAAGGATCAATTGATTCATAAACTAAGAATGGTTAGTTAATAATTAAAGGGAAATTTATCTCAGATGATTTGAAATTTACTTATGTTAAGTAACCACAGGATTAATGACAAGTAATACATCTGATCTAAATTAATCGGTTGATTAATAAATTTCACCTATGAATGTTTAGATCTTATTGAATGGTTGAATTGTTGATATTCTCGATGTCTGATGTTTTGTGATATATCTTGATTTGTGTGGTGATCTATAATGTGATTAATTATCTATGATGTAATTCATTACCTATGATAAATATATCTGTGATCTATGAATGAAGATAAGCGTTATAGTTTATATCGCTTATCAGATATATTGTTGTATTTGATCTGTCATGATTGAACGATGTTGCACTATTGTGTTAAACCCCTGGACCACACCATACACACACAATTATGGATTTCATGAGGAAATCGATTAAGTCACAGATTTGAAATGATTTAAAAAAATTGAATATTTGAATTCAAATGTTTTGAAAATGAATTGAGATTAAAGTGAAAAGCTTTTGAAATGGAATTTCAAAGATGAAATATAGTTTGGATAACTTGATTGAGTTTTGAAATTTAAATATTTTGATTTAAATTTGAATTCAATATTTGAAATTGAATTCTATGATTTGGAAACTAGGATATAAAGAAAAGTTATTCAACTTATAATAAGTTATATGGGTTTTTAAACCATTTTTGAGGTGTTATTTTGGGAATTTGAATTAACCCAAAAGATTTAACTTGTATAAATAAGATAGAATTTCTTAGAAACGAAAACTACTTGTTTTCAAATAATAATAGCTTTCATTTTAAAGAAAGGATCTCCCAGTTATGTTGAAAAGGTTTCAAGCTGAAATAGAATTGAAATGTTTTGAAAGCTATGAAATGAATCTTTGATTCAAAGGCCGAATGAGTTAATCCAACTTGAATTGAAATTGTTTTTGAAAGGCTATGAATGAATCTTTAGAAATGATTTTGAAAGCTATAAGTTGAATCTTTGATTTAAAGATTCAACAAGTTAATCGAATTTTGAAAGCTATGAGTTAAATCTTTGATTTAAAGATTTAACGAGTTAATCCAATTGAAATGGAAATTGTTTTGAAATCCGTAAATGGAATTTTGTGAAATAAATCTTTTGTTAAAAAGATTTGAAATGGTAATTTGTTTAAACCATTTGAAAGAAAAGTTTGGATTACTAAGTTGTGACTTAATTGAAATTCCTTATCCATATATTATAAATGTTGCGCTTACTATTCGGGTTAGCCGGGAAAGGACCTTTGGGTCGTATAACCCATTCCGAATATGTGATACGTCGTTATGGATAGCATTTGAAGACCGGTGTTGAAGACCGGGTATTTGCAAGAACGATAGTATGACCTATCGATTGTCTCTGCACTGAGTTGCAACGGTATAGAGACTCCCTAAGTGATGGGAAATCCGATCGGGATTGTGAATATCCGGATTGCAAGGACTTCTTTGTAAGTGCCTTCGGTTCTGTTCGAGCCCGGAACAGACTTGTATGGATTGTATGTCTGACATTACAAATTGAGATATAAAGCCAATTTCTTTCAAATATATTTCTGTTGGTGGCGAAGAATTTATTCTTTTAGCTTAACACCCTTCTCTGAGATGTACGAGCTCAGAGGTTATGTAGTTGAAGGTTATCGGCGATATATTCCCAATTTGGTAATGTGACATGCTGATTGTTGCTGTGAAATGATCATTGTGTTGATTATTTGTGATAGGATCATTTATTTGATCGTCTATCTTGGTGATCATTTCTATGATCATTTGTTGACCCAAAGCATGGCTTTTGTATAAAGTATGTTTTTGTGGACGAGACTTCGTCGAGCCTCACACCCCGGGAATGGTCAAAGCAGGAAAGATGCAGCAAGGTTATGAGGGGTAGCGCCCTTTAGGATATGTGCATTTCCTTCTGGAAAAGGGTGGTATCATGGTATGGAGCCCAGATACTTACTCATGTTGAAAACACTTTATGATTGTGTGAATTGATTACGAGCGCTCGGTGAAAGGTCCCAAAGGACCGGGGGATGGCATATTCGGTCAGTTGTTACTCAGTTAGGGGTAACCCGGCCTTGTGTTTGTAGAGATCCGGTTTGGTTCTCGGGGACGTCCATCCAGAGGCGTTTCCATGTGGCAATGGGAAGTTCCTTGGCCTGATCATTCGTTGGAAATCCAAAGAAACAATACGAGACTTGTACGGTTTTATTTGTAGAACCTGCTTCCTCAGGAGGTAGCTATAGTAGGCATAATATAATGGTACCTATGCTGGCTAAGATTTATATTCTACTTTCGAAATGATTTTCCCTACACTATGCACTAATAATAATATCAAATGTTTCTTTTTAATGCGTATCAAGCATCTTTGACTAACATAAGAAGAAATCTCCTCCAAGTCTGCGTTTGCATTGTGTGTGTGGCGGGAGGTCTTATGGTAGTCTCATTTTTAAAAAGCATTGCGAATTGACTTTGAAAATCTTTTGTTGAATGTTTTAAAAGATAAACTGTTTTTGTTGCTCACACCAGTCCCACGACTGATCCGGAGTTTATTGTTTCTTTCCTAAACTCTGGGTGCTCATTATTTTCTACACGAGCAGTCTAGAGTTGGGTTTTTTTTTTTCAGATAGTCAGGTTTAGTAGATTATCTAGAGTTAGTTCAGTTTTTGGACCACACCAGTCTTGCTCAGCTTGGTGCATCGTTATTGGGAGTTTGAGCTATTGTTGGATTGATTCTTGGAAATGGGGTTGCAGTTCTCGGAGTTCTCTTTTGAAGACTATCTTAGAGTTATATTGTTCCGCTGCTAGATGTTATCTATCTTTCTTTTCCGCTGCTATTTTATTGTATCATATCTCTGATGTGTATTGATATCTATTGGATCATCTGTTGTATCAGATATTGTATCAAAGCTGTATATCAATGTATTATTCTTTTATTCCGCTGTGTTGTTTACTTAATGTTGTTATAAGCTCCGGCGAATCGGATTTGAACGGTCGAATCTATGGCATTCGAATACGATTTGAAGTATGGATGTCGATTTTCGAGCGGGCAAAATTCGCGTCGTTACATTTGGTATCAGAGCTAAGGTTGAACTTTAGCTCAGGAGTATAACACATTAAGTAGCTCATTAGAGATTGGGTGAAGTATCCCTAGAATGAGTATATCCCTAAGATATCTGTTCGAACGCCTTAGTAAATTCTTTTACTATCCACTGATAGTGAGTATGAGTGCAAGAAGAAAACGAGATAGGGGACGGGAGAATACGACTATAAATGGTCGATACTCTGTAACAACAGTGGAAACATCTTTCTTATAAATTTCCTTTGATTCGTCTTTTCAATTCTCTTGATTGCTTTGTGACAATTACAAAAAGAAGATTCGGTGTAATGAAGGCCTACGAATCGTTGTAGAAAATTCTTTCTTCATACTTCATTGATTTCTTATCATTTTTTGATTTAAACTTTAATGAATATGAATTTGAAAATTGGAATTGGAAATTTTAAATGAATTGGAAATTTTAAATTGAGTTAAAATTGATTAATAGAAGAAGAAGCTAAATCGAATTGTATCGATAAAACGATTTCGTTTAAAACCAAATTTTGAAATTCTGTTGTAATTTCTTGGGTTGGTTGAAGTCCGAAGAAGGACAAATTGGTATATATTTTGAGATATTCCGACTTGAGTTTGGAATTCATATCTTAAGTTTGAGGAATTATAGGAGATCGAATCTGTCTATCTCTGTGTTGTTTTCGTGCCTGCAAATTTCGAGGACGAAATTCTTTTAAGCGGGGAAGTTTGTAACGACCCTAAATTTTAATTTAATTTAAATTGATAATTTAAATAAATTTTTGAATTGAAATTGTAAAATTTATTGTATAAATGGAAGCGAGTTTCCTCGATTCAAATAGAAAATATATATTAAGTCATATGAATTTGAAAATTTGTATATATGTGAATATATGTATATATTGGATTAGAAATAAAATCTTAAATAAATGGTTTTAAAATAAATAGAAATAAAAATAAGTAGTCATGTAAGAATAGAAATAAATATACAAGTTAATGTAATAAAAATAAATATAACAACTTTTAAAATATGTACATAAAGTAAAATAAATATATTTAAGTATAAACAAATCAAACATAATAAATGCAAACATATCAGCCTCCATAAATGCATAAACAAGTACTCAAAGCAAAGTAGAAGTAAAATAAATATGCAAGGATAAAACAAAGCACAAAAAAAAGTAAGAAATCATCTCAACATAAACCATCCCATCTCAGCCAAAACAAATCTGCATAGCCTCCACAAAATCTTGATGGCCAGATTTTAAAAAAAGAAACAAAGAAGTACAAGAGAAGACAATAATAAATATGTAGCCTGTAAGTAGCATGTAAAGTAAAGAAGGAACAAAAGAAAAGATCTCTGTCCTTGAAGGTATAAACAGATAACATTCCCTGTTGTACAAATAAAACATTATAATGCAAGCATGCCTAGTATTGTACAAACACTATTCTATCACCTGTACAAAGTGATATCAACTAGTAGCTTCTTTCCATACTTCAAACAAAATTCATTTCAGTTCGTTCACTTACAAAAGCTGAGTAAAACTGAAATGAGAAACAACTTGAACAAAACAAAACAACAATACCAATCAGAGAATCAAAGAGGGAAGCTTCAGCAAATAAAATCTCAGGCTTGTCCTCTGTCTTCATCCCCTGTGAGCAAACTTTCTAAACCCTAAATATATTTATATGTTTTTGCATTCCTATGATGGTAATGATGACTTGGAAATATGTTGAGAAAATGCTTACATGTCTGTATGTCTTGTGTGCTACTATACATCCCTGTTTTGAAATATCCAGACTTAAAACAAGTTCTAAATCTGATTTCTTTTCCTACATATCAACTTCACTTCAATTCGTTCATCAAAGCTGAAGTAAATACTACTTCATACTTAAACAAAATTTAACAAAGCCAGAGGAAAAGAAAAAAAAAATTTAAATGGCAAATACTCAGGATATAGAGTCTGGGACAAGAAACACAGTGAAACTCAATTTATAACTTAAAATTCGAATTCTTTGATTACTCAATTGGATCATATAAACTAAATCATCTATGAGATTGTTGAATTTTAAGACTAAAATCATGATTTTAAGTTACATGTGGAGGGAGCATTTTGACGTTGAACTGGAGATGCATATTTGGGTTTTTCTGGCAACTGAAGTGATTTGGGCGGTCGAAATTTTGCTTGAAGGTGGTAGGGGAGTTGTCGAGGCCAGGAAAAATGTTTAAAAAATTATCTAATGCAAGAATTTTGGGGCGAATGGAGTTTAGGGTTTTTGGGGGTTACGTTTTGACTCTGGCACGCAGTAAACTGGGGAGATGAGGATGGAACCGGAATGAGTGATTTTTGGCAGAAAGGTGGCATAGGGGATGGGCTTTCGATTGAAAAGGGTGGCGAGTGAATCAGATGTAAGAGGCGAGAGCGGTTCGTCGATTGGTGGAGATAGGTGGGGTTCTTGAGTTCTGGAGGTTTGGGAAATGGGTCGATTTCGATCAGGGAGGTGGTAGGCCTCTGTAGGGTGACGAATAAGATCAAGGTACGAGGTGAGATTGGTCGGCGATGACGCGGCGATGGAATGGTCAGTGGAAGGGGTGTGCATGTGCACGATTGCCTCCGTGCACAAGTTTTTCTGGATGGAGCAGTTTTCTCGTGATTAGGTGTGCGACCGACATGGTCTCGAGCGTATCGAGGTGAGGTGATTTATGATCGAAGTTGTGGATGTTCTCTGGGATTGATGAAGGAAATTGCTTCGTGTGGGATGGGGGAGATTTCCTGGAACCAAAGAAATGACGAGGAAGAAGGAGAGTTGTTTTAATTTTGGTGGTGGGCTTCGGCCCAATGGGTCCTTGTTTAAAATTTAACAAGTTTTCAAATCAAATTTAAGGTTATCAAAAATGAAATATTTTAAAAATTAGTTAAGTTTAAATTGTTTTAAACTTATATTTAAAAGAGTTTATTTTAAATAAAACTTAACAATGTAATCAAGGAGAAATCAAATATTTTTAATTATTAACTTAAAGGTTAAGTTAATTTATATTGTCAATGATAGTTAACTAATTAATTATTAATTAAAAGGTTAATTAATTTATAATTCAAGATTAATTAATTAAAGTTAATTAATAAATTAATAGTGGATAACTAATTAAGTAATTAATTAAGGGTTAATGGTTTATTAATCGGTGATTAATTAATTAAGTAATTAGTGATAAATAAATGATTAATTAAGTTTTATTAAATAAAAAATTAAGCTTATCAATTGATAATAAATTAAGATTAATGAATTGATTTTAAAGATAATTAAGAAGTGATTAATTTGATGTTATAATTAGAATTAATTAATGTGTTCTTAATGGTTATTCAATTTATAATCAATAATGATCAATATGAGTGAATTTCTTTAGCAAAGTAATTAAAGAAATTTTAATCGTTAATAAAGGTTATTAACTAATATTAATTTAGAAGTTAAGGATCAATTGATTCATAAACTAAGAATGGTTAGTTAATAATTAAAGGGAAATTTATCTCAGATGATTTGAAATTTACTTATGTTAAGTAACCACAGGATTAATGACAAGTAATACATCTGATCTAAATTAATCGGTTGATTATTAAATTTCACCTATGAATGTTTAGATCTTATTGAATGGTTGAATTGTTGATATTCTCGATGTCTGATGTTTTGTGATATATCTTGATTTGTGTGGTGATCTATAATGTGATTAATTATCTATGATGTAATTCATTACCTATGATAAATATATCTGTGATCTGTGAATGAAGATAAGCGTTATAGTTTATATCGCTTATCAGATATATTGTTGTATTTGATCTGTCATGATTGAACGATGTTGCACTATTGTGTTAAACCCCTGGACCACACCATACACACACAATTATGGATTTCATGAGGAAATCGATTAAGTCACAGATTTGAAATGATTTAAAAAAATTGAATATTTGAATTCAAATGTTTTGAAAATGAATTGAGATTAAAGTGAAAAGCTTTTGAAATGGAATTTCAAAGATGAAATATAGTTTGGATAACTTGATTGAGTTTTGAAATTTAAATATTTTGATTTAAATTTGAATTCAATATTTGAAATTGAATTCTATGATTTGGAAACTAGGATATAAAGAAAAGTTATTCAACTTATAATAAGTTATATGGGTTTTTAAACCATTTTTGAGGTGTTATTTTGGGAATTTGAATTAACCCAAAAGATTTAACTTGTATAAATAAGATCGAATTTCTTAGAAACGAAAACTACTTGTTTTCAAATAATAATAGCTTTCATTTTAAAGAAAGGATCTCCCAATTATGTTGAAAAGGTTTCAAGCTGAAATAGAATTGAAATGTTTTGAAAGCTATGAAATGAATCTTTGATTCAAAGGCCGAATGAGTTAATCCAACTTGAATTGAAATTGTTTTTGAAAGGCTATGAATGAATCTTTAGAAATGATTTGAAAGCTATAAGTTGAATCTTTGATTTAAAGATTCAACAAGTTAATCGAATTTTGAAAGCTATGAGTTAAATCTTTGATTTAAAGATTTAACAAGTTAATCCAATTGAAATGGAAATTGTTTTGAAATCCGTAAATGGAATTTTGTGAAATAAATCTTTTGTTAAAAAGATTTGAAATGGTAATTTGTTTAAACCATTTGAAAGAAAAGTTTTGGATTACTAAGTTGTGACTTAATTGAAATTCCTTATCCATATGTTATAAATGTTGCGCTTACTATTCGGGTTAGCCGGGAAAGGACCTTTGGGTCGTATAACCCATTCCGAATATGTGATACGTCGTTATGGATAGCATTCGAAGACCGGTGTTGAAGACCGGGTATTTGCAAGAACGATAGTATGACCTATCGATTGTCTCTGCACTGAGTTGCAACGGTATAGAGACTCCCTAAGTGATGGGAAATCCGATCGGGATTGTGAATATCCGGATTGCAAGGACTTCTTTGTAAGTGCCTTCGGTTCTGTTCGAGCCCGCAACAGACTTGTATGGATTGTATGTCTGACATTACAAATTGAGATATAAAGGCGATTTCTTTCAAATATATTTCTGTTGGTGGCGAAGAATTTATTCTTTTAGCTTAACACCCTTCTCTGAGACGTACGAGCTCAGAGGTTATGTAGTTGAAGGTTATCAGCGATATATTCCCAATTTGGTAATGTGACATGCTGAGTGTTGCTTTGAAATGATCATTGTGTTGATTATTTGTGATAGGATCATTTATTTGATCGTCTATCTTGGTGATCATTTCTATGATCATTTGTTGACCCAAAGCATGGCTTTTGTATAAAGTATGTTTTTGTGGACGAGACTTCGTCGAGCCTCACACCCCGGGAATGGTCAAAACAGGAAAGATGCAGCAAGGTTATAAGGGGTATCGCCCTTTAGGATATGTGCATTTCCTTCTGGAAAAGGGTGGTATCATGGTATGGAGCCCAGATACTTACTCATGTTGAAAACACTTTATGATTGTGTGAATTGATTACGAGCGCTCGGTGAAAGGTCCCAAAGGACCGGAGGATGGCATATTCGGTCAGTTGTTACTCAGTTAGGGGTAACCCGGCCTTATGTTGGTAGAGATCCGGTTTGGTTCTCGGGGACGTCAATCCAGAGGCGTTTCCATGTGGCAATGGGAAGTTCCTTGGCCTGATCATTCGTTGTAAATCTAAAGAAACAATACGAGACTTGTACGGTTTTAGTTGTAGAACCTGCTTCCTCAGGAGGTAGCTATAGTAGGCATAATATAATGGTACCTATGCTGGCTAAGATTTATATTCTACTTTCGAAATGATTTTCCCTACACTATGCACTAATAATAATATCAAATGTTTCTTTTTAATGCGTATCAAGCATCTTTGACTAACATAAGAAGAAATCTCCTCCAAGTCTGCGTTTGCATTGTGTGTGTGGCGAGAGGTCTTATGGTAGTCTCATTTTTAAAAAGCATTGCGAATTGACTTTGAAAATCTTTTGTTGAATGTTTTAGAAGATAAACTATTTTTGTTGCTCACACCAGTCCCACGACTGATCCGGAGTTTATTGTTTCTTTCCTAAACTCTGGGTGCTCATTATTTTCTACACGAGCAGTCTAGAGTTGGGTTTTTTTTTCAGATAGTCAGGTTTAGTAGATTATCTAGAGTTAGTTCAGTTTTTGGACCACACCAGTCTTGCTCAGCTTGGTGCATCGTTATTGGGAGTTTGAGCTATTGCTGGATTGATTCTTGGAAATGGAGTTGCAGTTCTCGGAGTTCTCTTTTGAAGACTATCTTAGAGTTATATTGTTCCGCTGCTAGATGTTATCTATCTTTCTTTTCCGCTGCTATTTTATTGTATCATATCTCTGATGTATATTGATATCTATTGGATCATCTATTGTATCAGATATTGTATCAAAGTTGTATATCAATGTATTATTCTTTTATTCCGCTGTGTTGTTTACTTAATGTTGTTATAAGCTCCGGCGAATCGGATTTGAACGGTCGAATCTATGGCATTCGAATACGATTTGAAGCATGGATGTCAATTTTCGAGCGGGCAAAATTCGCGTCGTTACAATATATCTTCACCCAGAAGGATTTGAATCAGCGTCAGGTTCAGTGGCTTGAGTTCCTTGCTTCCTTTGATCTTGACATCAGCTATACCCTGGTAAAGCTAATGTTGTGGCCGATGCTTTGAGTAGGAAGAAGGCCATGTTGTGTCAGATTGTTGTTTCTTCTTCTCCTCTTTTGAATCGTATCATTGCTAAGAAGGATAAGGACGAGATGATTAAGCGTATGAAGGAAAATGTTCGTAGCAGAGTTGGTGGTAGTAATCTTGATGGTAGTGCAGCTCAGATCGATGATAGAGGTATTTTGAGGATTAATAATCGGATTTGTGTACCGAGTGTTGATGGATTGAGGCAAGAGTTACTTCGGGAACATCATCGATCCAGACTTTCTATTCATCTTGGTGTGTCGAAGATGTATCAGGACATGAAGAAGCTTTATTGGTGGAGAGGTTTGAGGCGGGATGTCTCTATCTTTGTTAGTAGGTATGCGACTTGTCGGCAAGTCAAGGTGTAACAACCCGCAAATCCGTACCCCTTGAGTCAACACTATTCTACAACAATCAACTCAAGTTGCACAGAAATACGAACCATTAGGGTTTAAAGAAGAAGAGGTAGAAGAAGAAAAATAGAAATCAACAGCAGAATCTAACCATCGCAGCGGAATAAAATATAATAGATAATAAATAATCTTTACTCAAAATCAAATATATCTGTTTACATACATTACATCATCAGAGTACATCAGTCACAGCTCACATCAGTAACATGCAATGGATACACAACAACTCAACACAGCGGAAATATATATATACACAAGTACGAGAATACGTATCGTCATCCAGCTTGTCTCCCGAGCTCCACAGCATCATAACCTGTATCATATAATACTCGATCTGACCCGAGCATTATAGTTAAATAACACCCGAGTCAGTCTGGAATACCAGCGTGAGAAAATCACACCCAATTGATTATTAAAGTTTCAAAAAAATCCTTTGAAAACAAAAGCATCCCGTAAGACCACGCCACAAATAAACATGTCGGGTTTTTACCTTACGATAGCTAAAACATTTTTTTATAGAAATCCTCTGATATTATAATAGGGTCTATATACAAATACTTATAAAATAGCCGAAATTGTTACATTCATTAAATTCCGGCTACTAGCCACAGAGTGGGTAATACAAACAAAACTCGTACAAGGCTCATAGGGAGAATGAATTTCCAACTAATGACTATGCACTGGGGTACCACCTGTCACAGTACGGGGCCTAGATCGCCGTACCGAGGATTACTCCCTTCATCCCCTGCAACACAAGGCTGTAACCATTCCTTACTGAACAGTCCCGAACAAGATAAACCCCGTGGTTGGCGCGACCAACCACCCACTAAGCCGAAATAAAAAGGGACATCTTGACAGGGGAAATATCTTGTCCTGCTTGGGCATGACCCACCTAACCTTGCTGCATATCCCCTGATTTTAAGTCATTCTCGGTTGATGAGGCTTGAGGCTAAGCGTTACCTTTAGAACGTTTTCACTTAGAATGCCCATCGTCCACCTGACGATGTTTCGCAAGCATTCATCCATACAAGTCTGTCCCGGGTTCGAACGGAACCGAAGGCACTACTTCTACTACATCCATTTTGGAAATATCCTCAGGATTAGTAGCGACTAGCCCTTGCACTTCACTGCTCCATCTTCGACTCCGAACACGTTTTTCGCACGAAACGTACAAAACGGATCGAAGTGGTTTTCGAGAAATTAATCTCGACCCCGGTCTCTTCGAAACGATCAACGCATTTGTTCAATATTGATAGTCGGTGATTTAACTATCAATTAATATTCACAAACATCCATCACAAAATAAATAATTTTCCACATTATTTATTTGCCCAAAAATCTTTAAAGGATATATTTTCAAATTTCCACAGTCTACTTGAAAACAATTCCCAAAGTTCTTCTTTTACAAGGTAAATCCTTTACCATTAATTCCCATTGGAAATAACCAAGTTCAAATCATTTAGATTTAATAAAAACAATTTAAAACACTTCATTCTGCAATATACTTTAAAATATAGAAATGTACTATTAGTTATTACTCAAATATATAATAAGATATAACTTGATTTAAAATAAGGTTTTAGTTAAACTAAGTGTAAAAATAGAGTTGTAAAAGGCTTAATACTAATTTCAAATAATTTAGGTCAAAACTAGCCCCTTTAAACAATCTATTTATAAAATTAATTACTAATGTAATCGAAAATAACCACTATTGCTACTTTATCAATTAGCTTTTAAAACAATAATTTTCCAAACACTCATTTATAACAAGTTTTAAACTTGAATTCTCTTTTAATAAAATCTGTTTAAAACTCAAACTTGGTGTTTCCCAGGGAAACTCATTCCTACTCAAATATCCCAAAAATCCTTCTTATAAATTCTGTCAATTTATTTAGATTCATGTTTAAGTTTAATAACATAAATTTACTTTCATGTTACTTTTATTTCTTTTCAATTCATTCTTAATTTATTCAAACTTTCTATAATTATTTTGCTTACAAATTTACTTCCTTTTAATTTCGTTTCAACAATCCAATTAATTTAATTTGGTAATTCATTATACTCAAATATCCAATCAAACAATAACATTCAATATTCCAATATAACTCATCATAGGACATCAAATAATTACAGCAGAGAATATTGAATAATTTAAATAAACGTGAGGGGTCCAGTTGGATCCCTCCAACTTGTTTTCCCTGCATCCATAGATGTTAGCACAACATAATACACCAATTCCAAAATATCATACCATATCGCATCAATCAATTCAACCATCCAAAAATTATTTAAATTTAATCATTTAAATTTTAAATTCAACTGAGTGAGATTAACTCACCTTTGACCAAAGATTTGCAATCCGATCCACACCGGCTTGATTTCTTTTAGAATTTAACCTTGTATAAACATTAGACGTTTTCATTAATATTCGAACTTGTCGGAAATAAATTTTCATTTATTAACATTTTCCATGATTTTAAACCACCATTAATATTTCCATTTTATAGTTTTAATCTTTAACTAATGATTTATTTTAAACAATAACTATTTCCAAACTAATATCTCCTTTAAAAACCCTTTGTAACCAAGATAAACTACATAAGATTATTGATCAAATTAAACACTATAACACCTTATTTAAAGTAACTAATTATTTTGTTTTAAACCAAACTTCCTAAATAAATAAAATTTAAGTTACAAAATAATTAAATAAATAGATTTTCAAAATACCTTATTTTTAAACAATCAAGCGGGTTTTATATGTATTAAAATCTGAAGTTTTAAACTTATTGTAAGATCCGGTTATTAAATTAAAATTGATTTTTAAACTTAAATAAAAATGGTATATTTTACAACAGTAATCTGGTTTTAAAACTAAATTAAAACAGTATCTTTTTATTGAGTTACATAAATAAATAAATAAATAAAATAAAATAAAATTTAAAACTGTATTAATGTACCTTACCCAGATCAGCCGCTAATCACGATCCTCCCTCATCCCCTACAAACGAGAGTCGCCCCATCGACATCGATCTCCACTACCCCTCCAAATATCACGCCGAGCCGCGACCCCCAAACAGAACGTGCTTTGCTACTCCGATCCACTGCCATGCGAGCATCGCGTGGTTCCAACCCTCCCTTGAACGCGATGGAGAAACTAAAATTGACGAGCACGCGAGAGAGCTTCGAACTGACTCGATTGAAAAAAAGAGGATTGCTCAAATTCGATTTCGTCATGCTCACGCGATTCTTCCTATCTCAAATCGAACGAGATTGAAACTATTGCTATGCTGAACTAGGTTTCGGCCATGTCGATTTACTTTTGGTTCGAATTGTAAATTGATTTTGAGGAGTCGCCATTACTTATATTTTATTTTTCGGCTGAGAAGTTTACATTTTCTTTTTCGATTTGGGACTAAATTCGCTCGTACGCCATTTACCCTTTTTTTTGTTTTTTTAAGAAGAAGGGCTTCGTTCAAATGGACAAGGGTTTGATTCTTGTTAGAAGGACAAGGCGCAAACGAGAAGATAAGGGAAAACGTTGGCGTAAACTAGAAGCTTAATCAATTTAAATTAAATTTTCTTGGATTATTATCAATTAAATTTCCAGCACGTTTATACTTCATACACACACACACTAATTCCAATCAATACGAAATTTGAAATCTGATAAAAATAAAATATTACGGATCCAATGCAACCAGTTTCGTCGGATTCCGAGACTGTGCCTCGGAAGGCTATTTTAAATTCAATTTAAACGATATAAAT
The DNA here is from genome assembly GCA_030765085.1 of Allium cepa. Taxonomy (NCBI): domain Eukaryota; kingdom Viridiplantae; phylum Streptophyta; class Magnoliopsida; order Asparagales; family Amaryllidaceae; genus Allium; species Allium cepa. Next base: position 989,593,684 of record CM060945.1, on the reverse strand, counting down.
TTCAAAAATTAACAAACCATTTTTAAATTTGATTTCATCACCCCTATTCACTTCAGTATTATCAATATGAAGTTTATAACCCTTCAAATTATATTTAACAAGCTTAAATTCCCGATTCATTATTTTACTCAACTACAAATTGTTTAATTTAATAATTTAATTATCAAATAAATAGTGATATTCGTAATTCAAGTTTAAATTACTCTATTGGATATTTAAAATCAATTAAATATCCTGATTTTAAATGCTCGAAATTTCCGGGTCGTCACATTCTTCCCCGCTTAAAAGAATTTCGTCCCCGAAATTACTAACTAGGAAGAATGATCCAATACCCATTTACTATTTCCCTAAAACCAAACAATTTCTAATAATGCAACATCTTACTAACTATCCGTTATAAAGACCCATAACCATCTTATTAACTTCTCAAACCTTTCCATAGTTCCCAAACAATTCTATTTATACAATCATTCAATTTATAATTCAAAACTAAATTTTGAATTATCCAATTTTCTCAAAAAATTTCTAACTCTCTAAATTTCCGAAAAATTTCGCCAGCGTCTCCTTTTCGCGGCTAGCTCGGTACAACTACAAAATGGCTCTACGACCTCCCAAATCCAAAAAGAAAACAAAAAGTCCAAGTGGCTCAATCCAAATCCCAATCAAATTTCATACCAAATTTAAATACATACCTTTTTGTCGAGCATTTCAAATTTTTATCCTTGAAATCAATCCAATTTTCTTTTCCCTTTATAGTACCTGCATATCATGTTTAGTACTAATATCCAATCACAAAATCCCAAAACATTTTATCGATTTTTCCACAAAATGCCAATATCCATTCATCCAAATATTACTTAGATTATATTTGTAGTATTAATCTTCCATTTAAGAATTCATCATTCCTTCATAAGTTAACATAAGCAATTTATATGTTTCTTAAATTCATTTTCATCTCACCACTTTAGTTTATATCCATTTCTATCCACATCGATTCTTTCATTTCCATACGAATTCAACTTATCTTTAACTCTGAATATTTAAATTTTATTTTTCATTAATAACTAATTCATAACATTACTTCAAATTGGTTTCTTTTACTGATTTATTTTAGTTTCAAATTTGGTTTTGATAGTCGTTAACATAGTTTTAAAAAAAATTCAAAAATTTTCTAACTACCAAAATTTCTGAAATTTTTTGGCAGAGTCCCCTTTGTACGGAGGAGCTTTTGCAATTTGACAAAAGAGATAAATATATATACATCGACCCACACGGTCGGAAAAACCAAAAACAGTTCATATATCCTATTTTTATTGCGTAGGTGTACCTTATTTAGCATTTTTAAGCAAACAGCTTATTTATTTAGCAGTTAATGCAATCCAAATCCAGGCACACGGCTCCCAGATACCTGTACTTACTCAATTTAAACATTTAAGTTCCAAATATATGCAGTTTAACTATATTTCACTTAGTTGCAATGGTTAAAACATATGAATTCTAAAGAAACGTACATCCAACATTTTCCGTAAGAATTTTTTTTTTCTTCCAACTTTCATAGTAATTCAACTATTTCAATTAATTTATAAATCATTCTCATCCAATGAGAATGTTTTTCAATCCATTCGTATATAACTTCGTTAATTTGAATGGTTTAAAACTCAATTGCTTACATTTAATTTATTTTTAAGCAAATTGAACTCATATTTAATTCAATTGCTTTCAAAATCAATTTATTTTACTTCTATCAACTCATAGAATTTTAATTACTTCCATTTACATCCAATGATAATTTATTCTTTGCAATTTGACGAGATCTATGTGAATAAACAAATATTTATGTTTTATAACCAATTTAAATGGACTTCAACTCAATTTATACTTAATTCTATTCCATTTCGGTTTATTCACTATCCGTATATTCTCAGTTTCATTGCATTTCAATTTTATTAACCAAACTAGTCCATTCAAAACCATTAACAACTTAGGTTCCATCTCCATTACCAATTAAATTTCCTTTTTACTTTAATCCATTCACAATCATTTATTTTGCTCGACACATTCCATTTAAATTTTATTTACAATCCATTCATTCTCATTTCATTCCATATTTGTTTATTCCAAACTATTTTATTTAGCTCGAAGACAATCCAAGCTATTTCATTCAATAACCATTTCTCAACTTATTTAAACCACATTTCATTTGATACTTATTTATTCCATCATTTATTTATTCAATATAATGAGTTTATCCACATTCACTTAAACCATTCTAATAAACTCAAAACATTATATTTTTCCTTATTGTCTCAAGTTATTTCAAATCCTTAATAATTTAAATGGTTTACAAACATTTATTCAAGAATTTTCATTTCATTAAATATTATCTGTAACTCCCCAAATTTATTTCGATTAAAATTTATTTTCACTTGATTTAAAACCAATCCATTATTATTAAACTTAGTTTAGGTTGAATTCAATTCAACTCTCTTCCATTATTCAGCTTAAGACAATTTACTTTAATTTATTCAAATTTTACATTTAAGCTCTTTCTCATTTTGCAAACAAAGTTCTCTTTTCAATTTAATTTGATTCTATTTTAATCCAATCCCATTTCAAACTACAAATTTATTTAGTCAATTATTATACATTTTAACTTCCTAGATTAAGCTCATTCAATTTATTACCTGGCTATTTTCTAAGTTATCTCCACTTATTTGGATTTTATTTGCACATTCAAACCATTGCTATTTTAATCTATTTACATTTTATTTGATACATTCCCAATTATATTTAATTTGTTAACACTTCAAGTCAAATTTTTAAATTTATAACTCAAGTTTTGAATCCCCTATTCATTTTCAATTTACCACCTAATTTATGAACCCACGGTTCAATTTCATTTTCTTCACCAACCATTTGAAGTCGAATTCAATTTATAACTCGAGTTTTATTTCCACACTTCATCATAAACTCGCAATTCAATTTTATTTAACATTTCATTAACCAATTTATTAACAAATTAGTCCTCTCCTATTTATAGTTCAATACTTGATCTTTAACCCCAAATATCACTTGAGTTTTATTTTCTTAAGTCCAATTTAGTTTATAATTCAAGTTTGGATTTTCTTTTCTTTATCCAAATCAAACAATATTTATTTTGGATTTCTATTCCACTTCCAAAATTTATAAGCCACAACTTATTATTTATACAATTCATCCATTATAGGCTTGAATATATTCATCCTTTATTTTTAACTCAAGCCTTCTATTTATTTATAGCCCAAGCATATTTTATTTCTATGGATTTTTAATTCTCTTACAAGTTATTCTAATTTATTTGTTTCAATTCCAATCCTTATTCAATTTATTTCCCATTCGTTCAGCTAAGAATTCAATTCCATTCATTAATTCAATTGAATTCTCATCCCAACTCAATTTTACTTTAACTCGGATTTATTTAACTCAATTCGATTTCAACTTACTTCGAATACAACTGGATATTAATTTCAGCCCACCCAATTAATTTCAATCTAGTTATATTTTTATTTCATCAATCCAAGTTAATTTCATTTTAACTCTTCACTTTAGATTCACATTCCACTATCCAAAGCTTAAATTTCTTCCGGATTTAAAAATCATTTCCATTTACAAACTTACAACTTATCTTATCAGGATTTTTAAATCCCCGGCTTTGGTTTCAAATCATTTTGAAATCTCCAACATCTCAAAATCACACTTCTCAAAAATTTTAAACCAATCCTAAATTTAATTTCCAACAAATTTCTTTTGAGATTTTCAATAACAACTAGCTTTTCTGAACAAATCAATTTTTGGCAGCAGTCCGTCACTTAGAAATTCGAAAATGAATACTGATGATGCAGCCGTCATCATCAGAATTATTTTCCAATAATCCAAGTGATTTCAATGCTATATCACTTTCAAAATCCATTTAAAACAAATTTCCATTCAGAAATATCTCCAAAACAATAATGCTATTATTTATCTCCAAAACACTTCCAAATTTTCGGGATTTAAATTTCCAAATCCTGCTTAAATCAATTTTTTTCTATAATTCATTTGCATAGCTTATGTTCATACAAATTCTCATTTGATTATATTTCAATTTATAATTTACATCTAAAATTCACATTTATAAATTTCAATTCATAATTGAATTTTATCTTCTCAATCTTTGATTATATTTACAATTTCTAGTTAAATTTTCACTTAAAAATGATAATACTTTAATATTATCATTCCTAACATCCAAGCAACCATATATTAGCTAAATAGTTTACAAAACTTTTATTTATATCAAAATATATTCTGGATAAAATTATTTCATTTACCCACATTTAAAAAAAACAATACCGTGTCGATTGTTCTATTCAAGTGTTTAGAAACCCCTTTGATACAGTTGTCCAGACTGTGCCGACGAAGGTTCATATGCCACTCAATAAACCAATCAACACAATATTAAAACAATTTATATTCACTAACAAATACGCGCTCATATCTATTAATACGCTCAAACTCATTTAGAGTACTACGGACTCTAATTGAGTAATTTCCCACCAGAGCCAAGGTTATCACCAACCTAAGCTCTGATACCAAGTGTAACAACCCGCAAATCCGTACCCCTTGAGTCAACACTATTCTACAACAATCAACTCAAGTTGCACAGAAATACAAACCATTAGGGTTTAAAGAAGAAGAGGTAGAAGAAGAAAAATAGAAATCAACAGTAGAATCTAACCATCGCAGCAGAATAAAATATAATAGATAATAAATAATCTTTACTCAAAATTAAATATATCTGTTTACATACATTACATCATCAGAGTACATCAGTCACAGCTCACATCAGTAACATGCAATGGATACACAACAACTCAACACAGCGGAAATATATATATACACACAAGTACGAGAAACGTATCGTCATCCAGCTCGTCTCCCGAGCTCCATAGCATCATAACCTGTATCCTATAATACTCGGTCTGACCCGAGCATTACAGTTAAATAACACCCGAGTCAGTCTGGAATACCAGCGTGTGAAAATCACACCCAATTGATTATTAAAGTTTCAAAAAAATCCTTTGAAAACAAAAGCATCCCGTAAGACCACGCCACAAATAAACATGTTGGGTTTTTACCTTACGATAGCTAAAACATTTTTTTTATAGAAATCCTCTGATATTATAATAGGGTCTATATACAAATACTTATAAAATAGCCGAAATTGTTACATTCATTAAATTCCAGCTACTAGCCACAGAGTGGGTAATACAAACAAAACTCGTCAAGGCTCGTAGGGAGAATGAATTTCCAACTAATGACTATGCACTGGGGTACCACCTGTCACAGTACGGGGCCTAGATCACCGTACCGAGGATTACATCCTTCATCCCCTGCAACACAAGGTCGGAACCATTCCTTAATGAACAGTCCCGAACAAGATAAACCCCGTGGTTGGCGCGACCAACCACCCACTAAGCCGAAATAAAAAGGGACATCTAGACAGGGGAAATATCTTGTCCTGCTTGGGCATGACCCACCTAACCTTGCTGTATATCCCCTGATTTTCAGTCATTCCCGGTTGATGAGGCTTGAGGCTAAGCGTTACCTTTAGAAGAACGTTTTCACTTAGAATGCCCATCGTCCACCTGACGATGTTTCGCAAGCATTCATCCATACAAGTCTGTCCCGGGTTCGAACGGAACCAAAGGCACTACTCCTTCTACATCCATTTTGGAAATATCTTCAGGATTAGTAGCGACTAGCCCTTGCACTTCACTGCTCCATCTTCGACTCCGAACACGTTTTTCGCACGAAACGTACAAACCGGATCGAAATGGTTTTCAAGAAATTAATCTCGATCCCGGTCTCTTCGAAACGATCAACGCATTTGTCAAATATTGATAGTCGGTGATATAACTATCAATTAATATTCACAAACATCCATCACAAAATAAATAATTTTCCACATTATTTATTTGCCCAAAAATCTTTAAAGGATATATTTTCAAATTTCCACAGCCTACTTGAAAACAATTCCCAAAGTTGTTCTTTAACAAGGTAAATCCTTTACCATTAATTCCCATTGGAAATAACCAAGTTCAAATCATTTAGACTTAAAAAAAACAATTTAAAACACTTCATTCTGCAATATACTTTAAAATATAGAAATGTACTATTAGTTATTACTCAAATATATAATTCCAAATATTTTACAAGATATAACTTGATATAAAATAAGGTTTTAGTTAAACTAAGTGTAAAAAATAGAGTTGTAAAAGGCTTAATGCTAATTTCAAATAATTTAGGTCAAAACTAGCCCCTTTAAACAATCCATTTATAAAATTAATTACTAGTGTAATCGAAAATAACCACTATTGCTACTTTGTCAATTAGCTTTTAAAACAATAATTTTCCAAACACTCATTTATAACAAGTTTTAAACTTGAATTCTCTTTTAATAAAATCCGTTTAAAACTCAAACTTGGTGTTTCCCAGGGAAACTCATTCCTACTCAAATATCCCAAAAATCCTTCTTATAAATTCTGTCAATTTATTTAGATTCATGTTTAAGTTTAATAACATAAATTTACTTTCATATTACTTTTATTTCTTTTCAATTCATTCTTAATTTATTCAAACTTTCTATAACTATTTTGCTTACAAATTTACTTCCTTTTAATTTCGTTTCAACAATCCAATTCATATAATTTGGTAATTCATTATACTCAAATATCCAATCAAACCATAACATTCAATATTCCAATATAACTCATCATAGGACATCAAATAATTACAGCAGAGAATATTGAATAATTTAAATAAATGTGAGGGGTCTAGTTGGATCCCTCCAACCTGTTTTCCCTGCATCCACAGATGTTAGCACAACATAATACACCAATTCCAAAATATCATACCATATCGCATCAATCAATTCAACCATCCAACAATTATTTAAATTTAATCATTTAAATTTTAAATTCAACTGAGTGAGATTAACTCACCTTTGACCAAAGATTTGCAATCCGATCCACACCGGCTGGATTTCTTTTAGAATTTAACCTTGTATAAACATTAGACGTTTTCATTAATATTCGAACTTATCGGAAATAAATTTTCATTTATTAACATTTTCCATGATTTTAAATCACCATTAATATTTCCATTTTATAGTTTTAATCTTTAAATAATGATTTATTTTAAACAATAACTATTTCCGAACTAATATCTCCTTTAAAAACCCTTTGTAACCAAGATAAACTACATAAGTTTATTGATCAAATTAATCACTATAACACCTTATTTAAAGTAACTAATTATTTTGTTTTAAACCAAACTTCCTAAATAAATAAAATTTAAGTTACAAAATAATTAAATAAATAGATTTTCAAAATACCTTATTTTTAAACAATCAAGCAGGTTTTATATGTATTAAAATCTAAAGTTTTAAACTTATTGTAAGATCCGGTTATTAAATTGAATTTGATTTTTAAACTTAAATTAAAATGGTATATTTTACAACAGTAATCTGGTTTTAAAACTAAATTAAAACAGTATCTTTTTATTGAGTTACATAAATAAATAAATAAATAAATAAATAAATAAAATTAAATTAAATTTAAAATAGTATTAATGTACCTTACCCAGATCAGCCGCTAATCACGATCCTCCCTCATCCCCTACGAACGAGAGTCGCCCCATCGACATCGATCTCCACTACCCCTCCAAATATCACGCCGAGCCGCGACCCCCAAACAGAACGTGCTTCGCTACTCCGATCCACTGCCATGCGAGCATCGCGTGGTTCCAACCCTCCCTTGAACGCGATGGCGAAACTAAAATTGACGAGCACGCGAGAGAGCTTCGAACTGACTCGATTGAAAAAAAGAGGATTGCTCAAATTCGATTTCGTCATGCTCACGCGATTCTTCCTATCTCAAATCGAACGAGATTGAAACTATTGCTATGCTGAACTAGGTTTCGGCCATGTTGATTTACTTTTGGTTTGAATTGTAAATTGATTTTGAGGAGTCGCCATTACTTATATTTTTTTTCGGCTGAGAAGTTTACATTTTCTTTTTCGATTTGGGACTAAATTCGCTCGTATGCCATTTACCCCTTTTTTTGTTTTTTAAAGAAGAAGGGCTTCGTTCAAACGGACAAGGGTTTGATTCTTGTTAGAAGGACAAGGCGTAAACGAGAAGATAAGGGAAAACGTTGGCGTAAACTAGAATCTTAATCAATTTAAATTAAATTTTCTTGGATTATTATCAATTAAATTTCCAGCACGTTTATACTTCATACACACACACTAATTCCAATCAATACGAAATTTGAAATCCGATAAAAATAAAATATTACGGATCCAATGGAACTGGTTTCGTCGAATTCCGAGACTGTGCCTCAGAAGGCTATTTTAAATTCAATTTAAACGATATAAATTTCAAAACTTAACAAACCATTTTTAAATTTGATTTCATCACCCCTATTCACTTCAGTATTATCGATATGAAGTTTATAACCCTTCAAATTATATTTAACAAGCTTAAATTCCCGATTCAATATTTTACTCAACTACAAATTGTTTAATTTAATAATTTAATTATCAAATAAATAGTGATATTCGTAATTCAAGTTTAAATTACTCTATTGGATATTTAAAATCAATTAAATATCCTGATTTTATATGCTCGAATTTTCCAGGTCGTCACACAAGGCCGATCATGAAAAGACCCCTGGTTTATTGTAGCCCCTTGAGATTCCCAATTGGAAATGGGAATAGGTTTCCATGGATTTTATTGATGGTTTACGAGGACTCGGAGAGGTAATGAGAGCATCTGGGTTATTGTGGATAGATTGAAAAAATTAGCTCATTTCATTCCGGTCAAATCTACTCGTTCTACTTCCAGCCTGGCTGAGATTTATATGAGGGAGATTATTCGTCTCCATGGTGTTCCTATTAACATTGTTTGTGATCGGGATCCTATCTTCACCGTTCAGTTTTGGAAAGCTTTCCAGAAATCTATGGGTACCCGTCTGAATCTGAGCACTGCTTACCGTCCACAGACCGATGGTCAGATGGAAAGAGTGAATTAAATTTTAGAGGATCTTCACAGTGCTTGTGTTCTTGACTACAGAGGATTTTGGGAAGATCGTCTTCGTCTTGTTGAATTCACCTATAACAACAGTTGTCAGGTATATTTTCTGTCTTCTACTTTAATCTTATCTTAATATTTTGTCCATCTCATTTCGTCTTTGAATTCAGGTAGTATTGAAATGTCTTCTTTTGTTGCTCTTTACGGAAGACCTTGTAGATCTCCATCTTGCTGGATTGAATCCGGTAATTGTTTGGTTCTTGGTCCTGATGTGAGTTTGAAGGCTTCAAAGAAGGTTGAGGGCATTAAGAGGAAGATGAGGATTGCTCAGTATAGGCAGAAGAAGTATGCTGATCGGCGTAGGAGGAGTTTGGAGTTTGCTATTGGTGATTTGGTTTTCCTTAAGGTCTCTCCCTTAAGGAATGTGATTCCGTTTGGTCGTAGAGGGAAGCTTGCTCCTAGGTTTATTGCTCCTTTCCATTTAAGGATTGGTTCTCTAGCTTATCGTCTGGATTTGCCTAAGAAGTTTACTGTGGTACATAATGTATTCCATGTATCGCATCTTCGTTGATATCTGCATGATCTATGTTTGTTTGTCCAGCCTTCTGCTCTTAATTGTTTGGATATTGAGCCCAATCTGACTGTTGAGAGGAAGCCATTTCATATCGTCGAACGAGATATGAAGCAGCTAGGAAGGAAATCTGTCAATCTGTCAAGCAGCTATAAAGGAAATCTGTCACTCTGTCGATCGAGGTATGAAGCAGCTACGAATGTTTGGGATTGTACCTGGGAGACGGAGGAGAACATGCATGCTTCGATTCCAGAATTGTTTGTTTCGGGTACTTATGCTTTGCTATCTTATCTTTCTTTGTTTTCCTTGGCTCCCTTCTTTTTAGGACGAAAAGTTTCGAGTGGGGGAGAGTGTAACAACCCCAATTTTTTTTATAAATATTTTTATTTCGTTTTATTTAAAACTTTGATGTTTAATTATTAAAATTTTGAGATTTTGAAAATTTCTAATATAATTTTGGAGTTTGTTTATAAATTGTTTTCCCAAATATAATAAAATGAACAATTTTTGAAATTTTATATTTTTCTCAAACTTTGAATTTTATTTGAAAATTTAAATTTTTTAAATTCTAATCTTTTTATTTGAAGCTGGATATAATTATGATATCCGTTCTGCTTTTCGTTTCGTTAAATTCTGATTTATACTTTTAAAATCGAATAAAATATAGCGTTTTACAAGAAATTATTTTCTGTATTTTTATTTTATATTTTCCTATGTCCATCTCTTGATTTTTATTTCTTTGTTTTGTTTGTCTAGACTTTTATTTTGTTTATTGGATTTTTACTTGTTCATATCTTTGTATAAATGGCTTGAGAAAATCAAGGAGACATATGCTTGCCCTTTTATTTGCCTACCCTCTTTAATACTTCATAGCCGTTCATGCCCTCAAACCCTAGCTGCCACCCCCTTGTATAAATCACGTATAAGAACATATCATCCCATCTTATATCTTATTTGCTTCCTGATGAAAAAAAACACAGTAAGTTCCATGGCTTCTCCTTTCTCCTTTTCCTCTTTTTCCATTTGTTTTTCCTTTGTTTTCTTCCACTTATCCTTCGCCTCCACCTCATGCTCCACCATATTTCCGGCCTCACCCCCTCTCCACCTCCTCCATGACCGACCATCACCTCCTCCACTCACGGCCGTGACCCCTAGATCTAGATCCACCACCAAAACTTGACCAAAACCATCACAAGTCTTCCATTATTTCACCACCTCTTCCATTTTCCGCGGCCACACCGTAAAACTCCATTTTGTTTTGACATGCCATGACCTAAACCCTGCCAAGCCGTGCCTTGAGATGCACTTGAACCAAATTCCAGCCCTAGCCGAGCCACACTAGGCTATGGTCGAGCCTATGTAAACCAAAACCCCCTTTGTTCCTTGCCTCTTTACATTCCATGCTTGTAACTCCACCACTCTTCACTTTCCTAGCCTTAGCCGTGCCTATGGACCCTATAATCTAGCCTAGCTGCTTCAAAAATATCATGGCCGAGCCATACTAGACCTAGGCCGAGCCTATAAGTGATGGGGCCGAGCCCACTTATGATTTAAACTAAGTTTTGTTCAAATTGATTCATGTTTTACATTGTTGAATTTATATCTTGTTTGTGTTAAACCATATACTTATATTGGTTTTATTTATTTGATTACAAGATCTGAATTTGGGTGTTACTTCTTCTTGAATCTAGTGCAAGCTTGTCGTGTCTTTCTATGTTTTTTGTATGCCTTTACTTCGTAATCTCTAGCTTCAAAAGGTAAGTTATTCACTCTAGACATTACGTACTTATATATTTGTGAAACGATGACAAATGGATACGTAGTAATGAATTTGCTATGTTGATATGTTCATATATGCCTACGATCCATTTATATGATGTATAACCTGATATTACACCTGTTACATCATCTATTATAATATTACATGCTATACGGTTATTTTGTTTTCTGTATCTCACACTACAAGTTCCCTTATCACTATGGGTTGAAATGATACATACCCGAATGGACTTTAGAATAAGGAAAAATCATTATGGGTTGAAATGATAGGCGCGAGCGATTTTTATTGTATTTGATTACTTGGGATTGCGGGTTTGAAATGATAGAACCCGGATTTTTCTTTTTAAATTACGGATTGAAATGATATATTATCCGTATCACTTGACCTAGGTTAGAAAATATTATACAAACCCATGGTTAATTACATATGTATATTTTCTAAAATTTATATGTATTTTTAAATGAAAAAATGACATTTTAACTTAATTTGAATTTAAATAATTTAAATTAATTTATAGTGATTTTTTTCGTAAGTTAAAATGTATAAAGAATTAAATGGAAAGGTGTATTTTAAAAATATGACTTAAATTGAAAATTGGAAATTTGGTTTTAAATGGAAATTTTTAAGCTAAGTAAATGCATGGAAATTTAATTTTTATTTATAAAGTAGGTATTTTAAATAAAGTATTAAGTTAATTGTTAAAAATAATTGAGAAAATAGTTTACTTTGGACATAATAAGTGAATTATTGTTTAAATTGGATATTTATTTATTAAAGGTTTATTTTATTGAATCATAAGTTAAATGATATTCAAATGAATATTTTTGAAGTGGAAAATATGATTTTTATAAGTTAAAATGGCTAAAATTGAAGTTTTAATGTTTTTGAAATTTTATATTAAATTTGGAATTATTATTGATAGCATTTCAGAAATCTTGTGGTTTTAAGACAACATTTGTTAAGTGCTATCATTTTTGAAAATAAACTATGTTCTGGAATAATAAAGAGCTACTGCAGTACTTTGTAAGTGATGTTGTTGCTAAAACTAAACTATATTTTGAAATAACTAAATAGCTACTGCAGCACCTTGAAAGTGTTGTTGTTGCTGAAAGTAAACTGTTTTGAACAACTAAATAGCTACTATAGCACTCGGTAAGTGCTGTTGTTGCTGAAATGAAACTAAACTGTTTTAAATTACTAATACCTACTGTAGCACTTCGTAAGTGCTGTTGTTATTGAAATTGAGCTGTTTTGAAATAACTAATACCTACCGTAGCACTTTATAAGTGCTGCTGTTTTTGAGTTTGACAATGTTTTTGAAATACTACCGTATCCACCGTAACATTTTATAAGTGATGTTGTAGCTGAAATTTACAATATTTTGGAAATTTTATAATTGAATGAATGAACTTAGAAATGTTACAACTTTGAATGAATATTATTTGATATCGCATTTAAATGGTTTAAATGAATATGTTTTGAAGCGAATATAGACCATTTTTGAAACTTATAACCATGGGTTATAGTAACGTTAGGTTGGAAAAGAGATCGGGGTTGGATATGGGCATACTCTTTGTCGATACCGAATACCACTTTGATAACCGTGTACGCGGTGGAGATTATAGAATGAAGTGGGATGGTGGCGATGTTCTATTGAGGTATATACGTGGACCCGACTCCCTTGAGTTGGCATAAGGTGGTTAAAACAGGAGTAATCGACGGGATAATGAGGTCGCTCCTCTTATCGGACCCACTACTTCGTATGCCATTCTATTACTTTGTGATTGATTGGTGCGCACCTTTGATTTTGGGAGTGTGGTTCGAGGTGGGCAGTAGTAGCTTCTACGCGTTACCACCGCTCCGAAAGTGCAATTGGTATATCTACCTTGGCATTGCCTAGTTGTGCCGTGTCACCTACCCTAACGTGACTTGTACAATTTCAGAATTCTCCCATAGCCTGTCGACTATTTAAGGTAGTCTCCCGATCTGGAGATGCCCTGATACTAGATAGACTACTGGGACTATTATGTGTTAAGGGGAATATTGTGTCACTCCTTAATGCTATTTTAAAGTAAGTTTATTTTACTTTTAGACATTATTATAATGGCGTATATTACTACATAGTAAATAGTTTAACGTATCCTAAGAGGATGGGCGATCGCAAGCATCCTTTAAGTTACTTCTGCATTTATATTACAGTTCACTTGAGTTGGTTTACATTGTATAAGTATGTATGTCCTGACTCGAGTGTTTGTGTTTTATTTTATGCTCGGGTCAGCCTGAGTATCATAGCTTGGATCTATCTTCTGAAAGCTAGAGAATTCTGGAGTTTATCTGTTTATCTATTTCAGTTGAGTCATTCCATTTCAGCTGATGTATTAAAGACTTATGTAATTAGGATTTCTAATGTATTTGTTTCAGAACTGTATTTGTTTTCAGACCATGTATTTTGTACTTGTTTTGAGACTGAATTTGTAGTGGCTTAATGAATCACTATGGTTGTAACAACCCTAGATTTTTTAATATAATTCTAAATTTGACTTTATTTTATTTTGAAATTATTTTAAATTTGTTTTATTTCAAGATTTAATTTTTAAATATTTTTAAAGTGATGATAAAAAATTTCCAAAGTTTATTGTATTTATTTTCAATTTTTAAAGCCTAGTTTCCAACTTTTTTGCTATTTTCTTAATTTAATTATATTTATTTATTTACTTTTATTCATTCATTATTTTTTATGTTTTTATTTTTATTTATATCCATTTTTATATGTATTTAAAATTGCGAAAAGAATTAAGAAATATATAGGGTTTTTGACCTTTAATATGCATGCCTTTTCATATTCAAACTTTACCTTTTCACACCAAACAACACATCATTTCATTTGCTGACCATATCTCCTTTGTTCAGCCGACTTCCTTCATTTTTTCACACGGAAAAAATTTCTCAAACCCTGAAAAAAAATTCGGCCTTCACCTAAGAAGAAACTTTGGCAAATTTTTTATTCTTTTTTCACATTTTCTTACTTGTTTTGTTTGATTCTTGCACTTGCTTCAACTTCATGTAGTTTGGCCTTCCTCCTCCATCACCATAACCACCACCACAACCAGCTGCCATCCCCTCCAGCCCACTGTCCATCCATGGCCGTGGCCATCCTTGTTGAAGATCCACAAAAATATTACACAAACCTTAGTTATATGTGCTAGCCGAGCCACCAAATTGCTCCACCACCTCACACACCAACTTGGCCGACCCTTGCATCACCACCACCAGCCATACCTGAACCTGAGACCCCTACCACATCACCTCCAGTCCACTACCAGACCTGGCCGTGCTCATTCATGCTTGCGGCCGAACCATTGTTTCCTTGGAAACTCATTTGTGTTGCCTTGTATTTGTGTGTACATGTATATATCCTTATACTCTTTCATATTCATGTTATGGCCGACCAATATGAACCCACACCTGATCTAAATCCACAACTTAGATGTACATTTGTAACCTATGGCTGAGCATAAGATTGTTGAATGCAAGTGCAAAAGTTTTGGCTATGTGATGTGTATATATTTCTAGCATTGTTTAATAATATTTTGGTTTGAAAATTCATGTTGTATTTTGTTTTGTTTGCTATTGACAAGGCAATTAGCTTTGGCTCTCCCACACTCAAATCGTAGTCATGCTTTCGTGCCTTTAAAGATCTCTATTTTGTGTATTTGGTTGTCATCTCTAGCTTGTAGAGGTGAGTAATTCTCACCAGACAATTTATGCTTATATAACTAGTAAACTGATCGCAATTGAATCTGTAAAACCATGTCATTATGTTATATCTATTTATGTTATGATCATATGATGTTCACCCATGCTTATTGTTGGGTGCATTTCCACCACCACCGGTCCAAAAGAAAAGGAGCCAAGCCTCTCCACCTCAAAGCCGATCCAAAGCCTCTCATCACCAAATCATCCCCCACCGATCCAAAATCCACACCGGACCGGCCCATGCCGAACCAACCTACTCCAAGGCCCATGCCGAACCAACCTACTCCCCGTGCCTACCGAACCAACCTACTCCCCGTGCCTACCGAACCAACCTACTCCCCGTGCCTACCGAACCAACTCAAAGTACCACCACCGGACCACGTACTACCGGACCCACCTTCACCAAATCAACCACCACACACTGCCGAACCAGAAGCAAGGGAGAACACGACCGGACCAACTCTGCCAGGCCAGGTTGCTTCAGCCCAGGCCCACCAGCAGCTATATACATCCAAGACCCCTGCCCCCAGCCTCACTCTATAAATAGAGGGGCAGGGGTACAACAATGGCAGACAAGTTTGAGAGCTCAAGCACGGAAGGAACTTTCAAACAACTTTAACATACTTGTATACAAAGCTTTGTACTTGTAATCTGAAAGAAAAAGGAGAATAACATATAAAGTGGACGTAGGCACGTTCTGGCCGAACCACTATAAATCTGTGTGTCTTTTACAGTTTAGTCCATCTATTTCATATATTTGCATAAATCACCCAAACCATCTAGAACAACAATAATCAACTAAATTCATACGACTAGGAGGTGTTTGCCCATTTTTTGTGCAAACATTTTTGGTGCTTTCACGGAGAACCAAGAGCTCGAAGCTTCAGCTTCTCCCACTTAACCCTTTTTCTGTCAGCATCGTTCATTGCTTGGAAAATATGGCTTCCGGACGGAAGAAAGATGCTAACAAAGGAAAGGACATCGCAACTGGCAGCATCCCAGATCCAGTGACCAGAGACCAAGACAATCGTCCAGTTCCAACAAAAAATTTAAATCAGGCAAATCCGACAGCCCCTGCTACGGAACAACCAATTACAAAGACGGATCTAGACAGGATTGTGACTGAAGTAACTAACCGCTTCACATCTCAACAAGAAGCCTTGGTGGACCAACTCATGTCACGCTTAAGGGATGCTGAAGAATCCAACCGCAACACTGAATCATGGGGTGAGTCCCGATCTGGAGGATCTGAAAGGTGACAAAGGTCTTTCTTCTTCGAAGAGGTTAACAACAGAAACAACAATGGTAGGAGCCGAGCCCGGACTCAGCCCGAATTCCGACCCGAGGAAACACTTGGAACCGAACCCAACAGGGGAGGTACCAGGCAGGGGGATGATGTAGCTGAGCCTGTCATGCTACCTGACCATGGAAACACCAGTAGACGGGGCCGAGCTGGAGTCCAGCCCGAAGTTGGACCTGAGGAAGTGCTAAGAACAGAACCCAGCAGGGGAAGATCAAGGTAAGGGCCAACTGTGGCTAACCCCAGCATGCCCTCGGAAGACCAGAGGCAGCCATTGGAGAATGTCAGGAGTGATAAACGATACCATCCTTACAGGTCATCTGGACGGAATCAATCCCACAGGGAAGAACCAAACTCATTTTTATCCGCTCCTAGTTCTGATGAAAGGATGGCGCGATTGTTCAGAAAGTGCATCCAACGGGAGCAAAGGGATCGGGGGATAGGTGCTAGAGTAACCAGCCCCTTCACCCGCAATATCGAAACTGCCATCACCCCCTGGTAATGGAAAATGCCAATGATGGAACCTTACAAGGGAACCTCTGACCCCATCGTACACTTACAAAGATACACCCAGCATATGCTCATGAGCGGAGCAACTGAGGGAGTGTTGTGTAAATGCTTCACATTATTCTTGGCAGATCTAGCAACCTCCTGGTTCTGCCACCTACCCCAAGGGTCCATCAGCTCATGGGAAATGTTGAAAGAAAAGTTCATCAGCCAGTTCCGCATTCATGTGGAACAACCCAAGGGCGCTTATTCCTTATCTAATATCAAACAGAAACCCGGATAGACAGTGCAACAATATCTAACCCGATTCAACGCCGCGGCGACCGCAGTCCAAGATGCCGACGAGAAACTTATCCTAATGGCCCTCTGTAGTGGTGTGCATCCGGATACTAAATTTGCTAGAAGACTAACCAAGGAAAAACCAGCTACTTTACTTGATTTCTTCCATGAAGCTGGAAAGTATACGAGACTTGAAGACGCTGCCACTGAGAGGCAGTCAGGGCAACAGGCTAAGACAGCTCCAGACAGGGTTCCCGCTGCAGCAAAGGATGTTCGGAGAAGTGACTCTAGAGACAATGCTGGGGGCAAGAAAGGAGAAAAGCGCTTATATCGACCAGGACCAAGATTTGACTCCTACACTCCTTTGAATGAAACAATCGAAAACATCTTCCTAGCCACCCAAGACGAAGTTAGATACAAGCGCTCCCCGCACAAGAAGGAGTCAGATAACGCACTCAAATCTGGAAAGTTCTGCCACTTCCACGAATCCCATGGACATTAAACCAATGAATGCCACCATCTCGGGGACTTGATTGAAGAACACATTAGAAGGAGGAGACTGGAAC
The DNA here is from genome assembly GCA_030765085.1 of Allium cepa. Classification (NCBI taxonomy): domain Eukaryota; kingdom Viridiplantae; phylum Streptophyta; class Magnoliopsida; order Asparagales; family Amaryllidaceae; genus Allium; species Allium cepa. The sequence goes on along the minus strand of CM060945.1, from coordinate 989,575,812 downwards.
GCTATGTAAAAAGCCAGAACAAGACTCCAGCTCCCGCCAATGAAAACCCAGGGCTACCCCTCCCAGAGGTAGGCGGAGGAAATCGCAACACCAGCGGATCTAGTCAAGAGAAGATAGTGGTCCATACCATATCGGGAGGAGCACACATCGCCGACAGAAGCTGGGCAGAGATGGAAAGATACAGTAAGTCACTTAGAAACGATGAAGGCTACGTTAATTCTGTTATGGAAGAATGCCACCCGAAACGGAAAGAGAGTGACGACATCACATTCAGTAGGCGTGATCTAGAGGGAAGACAGTACCCACATGGATCCTATGGTCATCTCTGCCTGGTTCGGTCCGGCCAAAGTTTTCTGAATTTTAGTAGACACTGGAAGCTTGGTGAATATCCTATTCAAGCATGCTTTCGACAAAATGAAGCTATCAATGAAGGATGTATCTCCCTGCAACAAACCACTACATGGTTTCACTGGAGATGCGAAGATGCCCCTTGGGCAACTGGATCTCTTTGTCGAAATAGTAAGTCATCCCCGCTCCGCTGTGCGAAAACAAACGTTTGTACTAATAGAGAACCATTCGGCCTACAACGCTTTTTTGGGAAGACCAGCCTTGTCCGAATTCCAAATTGTCCTAGCCCCATGGTGCCTGAAGATGAAATTTCCAACAGAAAATGGAATAGGAGAAATAGAGGGAGATCAAGACGCTGCTCGAGACTGCTATGTAACTGAACTTCGCAATAACCGTAGAAAGGATAAAGGGAAAAATGCAGAGACTACTCTCTGCATGAAAATCTTGGAAGCATAGCAACTAAAGAAATCCCCTCCTCTTCGAAATACCAGTGATCCTTTCAATGAATTAGACCCTAGGGACGAAGAGGAGGAGGCCACCGCCGAGCCTGCAGAGGCTATGGAATTCGTAGCTGTAGACAAACACGACTCAAGTAGACTATTGAAAATCGGGTCTCAACTAAAAGAAGAATTAAAGGATCAACTCATTGATTTTCTTCGCCACAACATGGATGTATTTTCATGGACGCACGCTGACATGACAGGAATCTCCCCAGACGTAGCATGCCACGTGCTGAACATCGATCCCGCCAAGGTGCCAGTAAAGCAGAAAAAGAGAAGCATGGTAGCAGAACGATCAGCAGCCCTCGAGGAAGAAGTAAAGAACTTACTTGCCAATGACTTCATACGAGAAGCCATCTACCCAGAATGGATCGCCAACCCGGTTCTGGTAAAGAAGGCTAATGGGAAGTGGCGAACATGCATCGACTTCTCCAACTTAAATGACGCTTGTTCGAAGGACTGCTTCCCACTCCCCCGAATCGACCAACTCGTGGACAACACAGCCGGACACGAACTCTTATCCTTTATGGATGCATACTCAGGATATAACCCGATCCCTATGCACGCCCCCGATCAAGACCACACTAGTTTCAACACTGACCGGGGATTGTACTGCTACAAAGTAATGCCTTTTGGACTTAAAAACGCCGGAGCTACTTATCAGCGCATCGTCAACAAGATGTTTGCAGAACTAATAGGACAAACTATGGAAGTTTATGTGGATGACATGCTGGTAAAATCGAGGAAAACCAACGACCATATAAACCACCTGGACGAGATGTTTCAAGTACTTCGCCAGTATGGAATGAAGCTGAACCCTCTAAAGTGCTCCTTCGGAGTATCGTCGGGAAAGTTCTTGGGATTCATCGTCCATGCCAGGGGGATTGAAGCAAACCCCGAACAAGTTCGGGCTTTGCAAGATATCAAGATACCATCCACTCGAAGAGAGATGCAAAGCCTAAACGGGAAAGTGGCCGCTCAAAGCAGGTTCATCTCTAAAGTAACCGACTAATGCATCCCTTTCTTTGAAGCTCTAAAGAAAGACAAAGGAAAGTTCGAATGGACTGACGAATGCTCGACAGCCTTCCTTAACCTAATCGAACACCTCCAGAGACCACCAGTACTCTCAACTCCGAATGAAGGCGAGGAACTATACTTATACCTTGCTTTATCGTCCCATGCTTTAAGCGCCGCTTTGGTGAGAGAAGACGACTGCGCGCAGCGGCCCGTATACTTTGTAAGCAAGAGATTTATTGGGACAGAAGCTAGATACCCTAAACTTGAAAATCTAGCATACTGCTTGCTAATTACGTCACGGAAACTGCGACACTATTTCCAATCTCATTCCATCAAAGTTTTAACCGATCAACCGCTAAGGCAGGTACTCCACCGCCCCGACACCTCTGGGCGACTACTTAAGTGGTGCATTGAACTGAGTCAATATGATATCACCTACCATCCTCGCACTGCTATCAAGGGGCAAGCTATAGGTGATTTCATTGCCGAATTCACTACTAACGAAGGTAAGGAGCAATCTGAAATAACAGAAGATATCAAGTGGAATCTCTTCGTAGATGGAGCATCAAATGAATAGGGCTCGGGGGCGGGTGTTGTGATAATCACCCCCAGAGGAAGGAAGCTGCACTACGCCCTAAGGTTGGAATTCGCTGCCACCAACAATGACGCAGAATACGAAGCAGTGATAGCCAGATTAGAACTTGCCCTGGAGATTGGAGTCGGTTCTTTATGTCTCCATAGTGATTCTCAACTTATTGTAAATCAAATACTGGGAGAATTCCAGACTCGAGGAGAACGACTCACAGCATATCTAAAGAAGACCAAGCTGCTGCTCAATCAGTTGGATCACTATTTAATCAAACACATCCCTCGAGAAGAGAATCAGGGGGTTGACGAACTGGCAAAGCAAGCTAGCATGAAGGACGACACCGCTTCCCGACCAATAACCATCTCACAGCAACTAGCCCCGAGTTATGAGACAATGAACATGATAGCTGCAATCGAAGAGGAAACTTGGATGACTCCTATCCAAAAGTATTTACAAGATGGCACACTGCCCGACGGACGTAATGAAGCTAAGAAAACCTTAAGGAAAGCTTCCCGCTACACATTACACGAAGGCATCCTCTATCGGCGCAGCTTCTCTAATCCCTTATTAAGGTGTATCGCTGGAAGGGAAGCCAGGGAAGTCTTGTTCAACATCCATCAAGGAAGTTGCGGAGATCACACCGGAGGACAGACTCTAGCAAAGAAAATACTCTGATACGGGTAATACTGGCCCACTTTAAACAAAGACGCCTTAGACTTCGTCAAAAGATGTGACAGATGTCAGAAATTTGCTAAGATTCCTCGACTACCAACAAATGAAATTACTCAAATGACCAGCCCTTGGCCCTTTGCAATATGAGGAGTTGACTTGATTGGCAAACTGCCAATGGGCCGAGGCGGAGCTAAATATGCCGTAGTGGCAGTTGACTATTTCACCAAATGGGTGGAAGAGGAACCTCTAAATAAAATATCTTCGGCAAAAGTTATTAACTTCTTGATCAAAAATGTTTTATGCAGGTACGGGGTTCCACTCAAAATCATATCGGACAATGGACTTCAATTTGACAGCGAGGAATTCGCCAACTGGTGCCAAGAGCACGGAATTCACAAAAGCTTCTCATCTGTGGCTTACCCCCAGGAAAACGGGCAAGTCGAAGCTGTCAACAAAATCCTCAAAACCTTAATCAAGAAGAAACTTGAAAAGTCAAAAGGCGCTTGGGTGGATGAACTTCCTACGGCACTTTGGGCCTACCGCACATCTTACAGAACATCAACAGGGCATACTCCTTTCTCTTTGGCATACGGATCAGAGGCCATGCTCCCAGTTGAAACTGTAGTGCCTTCCCACCGTAGGATCCACTACAACCCAGAAGAGAACGAAGAACTCCTCCACATGTCCTTGGATCTAATTAAGGAGAAAAGAAACGATGCAACACTCAAAGCAGCAGCTCACAAGCAAAAAGTTGCAGCGCAATACAACTCCAAAGTCAAGCACCGCAGCTTACAAGAAGGAAATATTGTCCTCAAGCGGATCTTCCCGCGCCCGGAGCGCTAGATCCAATCTGGAACGGACCCTATGTAATTCATAAAGATCTCCGCAACGGAGCCTATATTTTGTCAACAGTGGAGGGAGAGGTGTTCCAGAAGGCATGGAACATCCAACACCTCCGTCGATACTTTTCTTAACTTGTACTGCCCATATGAAGTGAATTAACAAAGAGAATCAGTGGACATAGGCATTTTCGTGCCGAACCACTTTAAAAATCTTGTCTCTTTTTAACTTGTTCCTTTATATCTTGGCTGCTTGTTAAGCTTTATCCTTTTCTGTTGAACGAAATTATGTATGACGATATTTCCATTCTGGACACTTCACGGCGTAACCTCACCTGGACAAGACCCAACAGGTACTATGCGAATCTATGCACTCGCCAATGAGACACTTTTGCTCCAGCATCCCTCTGCTGTGGGTTAACTCATTGCTCGGCCCTCAAAGCTAACTGTAATGAGCCGATTATAAGCCATCAAGAAGGCCGACTATAGCCGATGGCAGCTCATTACGGGGTTCGGCTCACCGGAAACTGTGAACCTACTTTAAGCCCCAACATAAGGTGTGGCCAGCCAGGGGTAGTTCACGGTTGACGATCGGCACCCACGCTAGCCGGCCACAGTAAATCGAATAATACCCACGATTACGGGTCATAATGGCTCGGGTAGTTACTGTGCGCGATCTCGGCTCCGATATGTCTTAAGTGCGGCTGTGGTAAAAAAGATAAACTCCCCGCGGAGGCATAAGATGGGTGACAAATGTCTCCAAGACCCACAGCTAGGGAAAGTGACTACAAAACCCGTTTGCCACGAACTTAAGCATATCGACGGCCTTCCGTGATTGGAAGTTTTACTGTTTCTCATATTTCCATTACATTTAAAAACTTTTCTCCTATCCTATATAACGGTCCCTAAAGTACAGGTCACAAAATAGGGGAACTCTCGCTTGTGAAAAATGAACTCACATCCGGATGACGGAACACTCAGCTACATTCCATACTCAGTCACGCAAGACATTCAAAGCAACCCTCTACAACTAAAACACGAAGGGCGGTACTTTCTTCTCCTGTATACAAATACGTGGCTTTAATTTATTCACACATCATATTGACATTATAAGACACGAAATAATATTTTGAGCAGAAACTTAGCATCAAATACGATTGAATCACATGCATAAACACGCAGCTGTATTTCTTATGCAACATATCAAAATGACAACAGCATTCAAACATGATAGAATCAGCTTATGTTATAAAATTACATAAAGTCATTCTTTACAAATAATATAATCACAAGTTACATTAATATTTCGGACTAACATAGACAGCAACCAAAATATGTACAAGTCAAGTCAAAGACTCGGAGCTTCGCCTCCATCCCGCTAGCCCTTCGGATCTACTTAACTGCAGGGTTAGAACTCCCCGCATGTACTCCAGAGGTCTCGCCTGCCCAATTCAAAAGAGAATCCATCAATAATCACGAAAGATAAGCAATCAAATCATGAAAAGGTTAAATGGAAAGACTTACTAGCGTCTGCTCCCTGACCATCATCATCTAGCTGCACGCCTACCTCATCCGCAGCAAGCAACCGCATGCCCTCCTTAACCGCCACCTTCTCTTCCTTAGTGAATTGGGCCGTAACCACATCCATCCTGAAAGCCGCACCACCTTCCTTATCCGCATCGGCCTTAACTTCCTCCAAAGCCCGGAGATATATCCTAGCCATAACCCGGGGATAATCATCCATCCAGGACAGGTTGCCCTGCCTCCAAGTACGGAAATACATGTCCTGGAGCATCTCATCCATCATCCCCTCGTTCTCCTATAACTCTTTCATCCGGGTCTCAGAAGTCGACAGCCGTGTGACAGCAGCATCTTGCTCCAATCGGTATCTCGAGCAGTCAGCCTGAAGGGACTTCCGCATCACTTCCATCTCCTCCTTCAACTTGGCCTGAGCAAGCTCTGCGGCCTCAAGCCTCCCAGATAACTCCTCTACCTGCTCGAGATCCGCTCTCCGAACCTCATCCACCGTTGCGATGGCCATGTCAATTCGCTCCTTGCAAACAGCCTCCATTTTTCGCAACTCAGCCTTGCTAGTCTCTTCCATGGTTTTCTTTAGTCGTCGGGAGGCCGCCTCATGCTGGGATATCTGGATAGCCTGATCGGCAAGCTGCTTGGCCTGATCAGAAACCTCTAGCTGCAACCGAATGTTAGCACTTCCGATTTCCTCCCCAGCCTGGGCCAGTCGAGCGTGATGCTCCATTAGCCTCTTGGTCTCCTCAGCCACCTGATCGATACTTGCCTTGGCCTCATTCCCCATGGTCACAATCGGAGTAGTAAGCAAATCGAGGTCTAAGGACTTAGCCTTATCAAGCACCCGTACCATGGGATTGCGGGGAAGAAGTTGCTCACCCGTGGCCTCGTCAAAAGAGATGTCCTGAAAACTCGGGTCCAAATCCGGGTGGCCGGCAAATGGGTTGCGAACCAAACTAGGATGGTCTATCGGGGTGACGGTTGGATTTTCGGACGGATGTGGGGAAAGCACAAACTCAGTATCTTCCTTAGTAATATCATGGATAGGCTGGACTGGAGGCTGAGGACCAGGTGAAGGTTCAAACGAAAATCGCCCCCTCTTCCTCCTTTGCATATCTTCTTCAATAACTCCGAGAAGAGGGCGATAGCTGACCACATATCCGGGACGGCTAGTTGACGGCTTTGGTTTGGCAGAAGCTTTGAGTAGCTTGTACTGTTCAAGGCGGTGCCGAATATCTGATGTTTTGGCCACCTTACCCGTTCTTGGAATAAAAACCAAGTGTTGCAAGCATACATGAAACTACGATCCGAGAAATATGTTAAGTTAAAAGGAGTAGGAAAACGCGCTTATTTTACAAACCCTGAGGGGGAGTGGGATACCGCAATAAGTCCTGAATCTCATTCCAGGACGGGAGCTGGCCATAAAATACTACTAAGTCCTTATCATAAGGGGAGTATGCGAAAGTTAAGAATTCACCTTGAACCGCCGGAGTTGCCTTGGCTGAAGGACCCTTAGAAGATGGATCGGCACCAGTCCCAGCCTTGTCAGCCTTCTTCGCCTTCTCCACCGAGGCTGATCCTTCCTCCAACCCCTCAAAAGCCTGGCGGAAGGCATCATCCGTCCACTCCTGGATCTCCCCTGCCTGCTCGGAAGACAAAGCCCCGACACCACTACCACCCTGTCCTTCACCTTCTCCATCTCCTCCACTCTCCTCCTCGTCTCTTTCCTCCTCTCCACCTTCTTCCTCCGGAATATCTGGACATGTGCTAGGGGAGGGTCCATCAGACTTCTTGAGCTTCTTACCTACGACAACTGAAGGTTTTGTGAAAGGCCTCCTCTTGATACTCTTCGCAGCGGCTCCTCCTTTAGCTTGAGCGGCCCTCTCTTCCACCGTATCCCTCTGCTTGACCACGGACTGATGTGGCAGGATCAGGTTGAGCCCCAAAAGTGTAGCGTTCCTGATCAAATAAGCAGCGGACCTATCCCTTCCTGAAATAGCTTCTATTTCCGTTGCCGTCTGAACCAGGCGATCATTCTCCACTACCGCAAAACCACCTTTCGCTAGCAAATAAAAACACATAAGAAGAAGCATTGCAACCAGAACGGAAATTATAAACAAAGCCTTGACTTACATCTGGAGGTGAAGCGACGGATAGAAACGGAATCGTCCTTGATGAAAAACCATTCCTTCTTAAACATGTTGTACTTCGAATACAAGTCCAGGATGGGCTTGAAAGATACGGCCGATTCCAAGCTAATATATGGAGACCCCTTCTTATAGCCGCTCAGATTATACAGATACCGGATCTCCCGGTTGGAAGGAGGATGCCCGTATCTCCTCTGAAAGATGATGAAAAGACTCACCAGAATGGCGTAGGAGTTAGGCTGAAGCTGGAATGGAGCCACCTTCAGGTATGTGATGAAGCTAACTATCCAGGCGTTGAGAGGCGGGATAGCACCACACATGCAATGATATCTGTTGTAAGCAAAATAGCCTTCAGGGGGGGTCATACGGCATCACTCCTTCCCCCGGCAATAGCATGCGCGCTCTATCGATCCCAAAGGAATGGGATATAACATCAAGCTGCTCCTCTTTGAGGGAGCTAGGAAAACAGTCGGGCGGGGAATTCAAGAGCTCCTGAGGGCCATATCCATCCACTAATGACCGCGGGGCAGGTCCATGTCGCGCTGGTCCCAGCTGGACTGGAGGCACGGCGGAAGACTCACTTCTGTCCGAAGATTTTTTCTTTTCTGATCGGGTTTCCACTCTTTGAGACATTTGTCTGCAACACAAGAAAAGTATATCGTTAAAACATACAAACAAAGTAGTCTGCAACTTCACTCGAATTCAAAACTCAAAAGATAAAGGTTTTCAGGTTCATTCAGCAGCACAAGACCGAAAGGCCATTCGGCACTCAAACTACGGAGCTCATCCGGTAAGTCAAAGAAAAAGCTCATTCGGTACATAGAACCCCCCGGTTCCATTCGGTAAATCGAAGACTCTAAGGTCATTCGGTAGTCCCAATACGAAGACATATTCAGCATTAAAAGTCTTTTGGCACATCCGGTATTGGGTCCATTCGGTAATCGGCATCACCAGAGACATTCAACACTCACGTCGTTCGGTAGTTTATAAACAAAAGAATCATCCGGCAATTACCTAGTCCGTTTGTCAAAAGGTTTCAGCAGTATAGTTGATTCGGCAGAAATCTGTTTCGGCTCCCACGGTTCGGTAAGGAATAACGAAGGTGTGTAGCCCCTACTTATAGGCAAATATAGGATACCGGACCAAATGGCTCGGCACTCAGGGACCGAATGGAAACACCCTAACTAAAACAAAGCGCGACATATACTAGCATATGCCCCACTTTGGGGGGCAAGTGTTGGGTGCATTTCCACCACCACCGGTCCAAAAGAAAAGGAGCCAAGCCTCTCCACCTCAAAGCCGATCCAAAGCCTCTCATCACCAAATCATCCCCCACCGATCCAAAATCCACACCGGACCGGCCCATGCCGAACCAACCTACTCCAAGGCCCATGCCGAACCAACCTACTCCAAGGCCCATGCCGAATCAACCTACTCCAAGGCCCATGCCGAACCAACCTACTCCCCGTGCCTACCGAACCAACCTACTCCAAGGCCCATGCCGAACCAACCTACTCCAAGGCCTATGCCGAACCAACCTACTCCTCGTGCCTACCGAACCAACCTACTCCCCGTGCCTACCGAACCAACTCAAAGTACCACCACCGGACCACGTACTACCGGAACCACCTTCACCAAATCCACCACCACACACTGCCGAACCAGAAGCAAGGGAGGACATGACCGGACCAACTCTGCCAGGCCAGATTGCTTCAGCCCAGGCCCACCAGCAGCTATATACATCCAAGACCCCAGCCCCTAGCCTCACTCTATAAATAGAGGGGCAGGGGTACAACAATGGAAGACAAGTTTGAGAGCTCAAGCACGAAAGGAACTTTCAAACAACTTTCACATACTTGTATACAAAGCTTTGTACTTGTAATCTGAAAGAAAAAGGAGAATAACATATAAAGTGGACGTAGGCACGTTCTGGCCGAACCACTATAAATCTGTGTGTCTTTTACAGTTTAGTCCATCTATTTCATATATTTGCATAAATCACCCAAATCATCCAGAACAACATATAATCAACTAAATTCATACGACTAGGAGGTGTTTGCCCATTTTTTGTGCAAACACTTATACACCTTTTATATCATCTATTACTGTTATATAATGCTATTCTATTATTTATATCAGTTTATCACACTATAAGTTCCCTATAGATTAGAATCACTATGGGTTGAAATGATACATACCCGAACGGACTTTAGAATAGGGAAAAACGTTATGGGCTGAAATGATAGGCCTAAACGATTTTTAATTATTTCATTTTACTTGGGACTGCGGGTTTGAAATGATAAAACCCGGGTTTTCTTTGTAAATTACGGATTGAAATGATATAATATCCGTATCACTTTACCTAGGTTAGAAAATGTTATACAGACCCGTGGTTAATATATATTTTTCTGAAATTTTTAAAAATATTTATAAAATGTAAGTTTATGATATTTTGAATTAAAATTGATTTAAAATGATTTTTATAAAGTTATGATTTTTGGATAAATAAAAAATGTGAAATAAATGAATATTTAAGTGAAATTTTGAAATATAACTTAAATTGAAAATTTGTGAATTGTGTTTAAAAATGAATTTTAAATTAAATAAATAAAATGGAAAATAAGTTATATTTGGAAATTTAAACTTAAGTGTCAAGTTAAAGTTTAATTTTAAAGAATTGAAATTGAATGCTTGAATTTAATAAGTAAATTATTATTAAATTTTGATTTTTTTGAATGAAAATTTCACTTTATTAAATCATTAATATAAGAGTATTTAAATGATTGTTTTAAAAGTGGGAATATTTGATTTTATAAGTTAAAATGGTTTAAATAAAAATTTAATTGTTTATGAAATTATATTGAATATTTGGAATTTAATTAACAACATTCTTGAAATGCTATTATTTCTAATGTAAAGGATATTACAGCATGGTGTAAATGCTGTAGTTGATAGAAATGAACTAAATGGCTAAATTTAACTAAAGGCTATTATAGCATTTTGTAAGTACTGTAGTTGCTGAATTTAACTAAGGTTTTATTTGAAACTAAAGTAACCCTATTACCGCATTTTAAATGTTGTCTTTTGTTAATTGAACTGTTTTAACATAACTTTCCGTAGCATTTTCTAAGTGCTGCGAAAGTTGAATTTACACTGTTTTGATAAAACTTAAATGAATAGATGAACTTTGAAAGATTAAAATTTTGTAAATTCAATATTTAATTATTAAATATAATAACTTCATTTTAATGATTTAAATGAAGTAATTCGATTGAAAAATAAACTATTTTGAAATGTGAGTTGAAATGGTATTTTATATAAAATGAATATGGTTTTGAAAAGATATTATATTTTAAGATTTTGAAATGGATTTGAAATGATATTGAATTATAGAAATGATATTTGATTTTGAAAAATAAATACCATTTTAAATTACAACCACGGGTTATAATAATGATTGGTTGTTAAAGACACCGGGATTCGATATGGACATACTCTCTGTCGATACCGAAAACCACTTTAACAACTGTGTACGCGGTGGAGATTCCAGAATGAAGTAGGATGGTGGCGACGTCCTTGAGGTACTTTACATGGACCCGACTCCCGTGAGGTTGCTTAAGGTGGCTAAAACAGGAGCGATCGACGGGCCAAGTGAGGTCATTCCTCCGATCCGACACACTTCTTCGATACCATTCTATTACTTTTGTGATTGATTGGGTGCACCCCTTTGATTTTTAGAGGTGTGGCTTGAGGTGGGTGGTAGTGGCTGCTATGCATTACCACTAGCCTGGAAGCGTAATTGGTATATATACACCCTGGCATTGCCTCGTGTGCCTTGTCACCTACCATACCGAACCTTTACTACGAGTTTGTTTTTCTCCCGTAGCTCATGGAGTATTTAGGATAGTCTCCCGATCTGGAGATATGCTGATACTGGATGGACTACTGGGACTATTATGCGTCCCTTCGATGATATTTTAAAGTAAGTTTATTTTACTGTAGACATTATTATAATAGCGCAATATTATTATATAGTAAATAGTTTAACGGATCCTTAGAAGATGGGCGGTCCCAGGCATCCTTTAAGTTACTTTTATCTTATTTACAGTTCACTTGAGTTGGTTTACATTATATAAGTATATATGTCCTGACTCGAGTGTTTTGTGTTTTGCTTTACGCTCGGGTCAGCCTGATTATTCACCGCTTTGGATTCTCTTCCTAGAGCTGGTCTTTGCCGAAAATTTTGCCTATCTATATTTATATCTATTTCCATTTCAGCTATTCTATTTTATCTCATGTATTAGTGAACTTCTATATATTTGGGATTTCTATTATGTTGTTTTCAAACTGATATTATGTATTTGTTTTGAGACTTTGTTATAGTAGCTTCATGAACTACTATGTTATTTTATATTCCACTACGAGTTATTCTAATTGTTCTGTGTCTGTGATTCTGTGTATTTGATTTCATTTGCTCCAAATTTATTTACAATCCGTTATTTCACATCATTCAAGTCCGGCATGTGTGGATTATTGTCGATTTGAATGGTACAAAATACCAGGTCGTCACATTTAGTATCAGAGCTTTAGTTTTAGGCAAACCATTGCCTACGGAGCAAAAACTCATTAGAGATAGGGTAGTAATACCCTACAATGAGTGAAATCAATCTCAGAATCATATCTTTGTGAGAGAACGTATTTTCAAAGTATAAAATGATTTTTCAAAATGTTTTCAAAAGATTTTCAAAGATTATTTTGATCTATAAAAATTTCTTGTTTCAAAAGGGTTTTCAAATGTTTCCTAACTTCCTTCCTTTCGTATCTACCTTGTTAGATTTTTCTTTCTTTAGGATATTCATCCAAGTGAATTTACCTTATCTTATCATTTTCATCTCTTTATCTTGTCCTAAATTCATTCTTGATATTTTCAGGATGAATCGAGGAAATGCCAGAGGTAGGGGTTGTTGTATTGCCCTAGCTCCTCAGCATGTTGCTCCAGTTAGATTCACTGTTCTCTATAAGGAATTCACTCAACTTGGTGGAACCCCATTCACCGTTTCAAAGAGCATCATTGAGGCTCAACAGTGGTTGCAGAGTCTAGAGAGGATATTTACTGGTCTCGAGATTACCGATGCCCAGAAGCGTTAGTTAGCAGCTTGGCAGTTGCATGATACCGCTCTAGATTTGTAACAACTCAATATTTTCAGTCATTCGCATCAACACATGCCGGACTTGAATTGCTCAAAATACCGCATTGTAAATAAATTTGGAGCAAATGAAATACAATCACAGAATCATAGACATAGAAATATCAGAATAACTCGCAGCGGAAATTAAAATAGCATAGTAGTTCATGAAGCTACTATAACAAACTCTCAAAACATAATACATAATATCAGTCTGAAACAAATACAATTGAAATCCCAAATATATAGAAGTTTATAAATACTAGAACTGAAATAGAACAACTGAAACTGAAAGGGAACATATAACTAGACAAGCAGAATCTCCAGCGATTCCTAGCTACAGAAAAGAAATCCAAAGCTAAGCTGTAAATATTCAGGCTGACCCGAGCATAAAGTAAAACACAAAACACTCGAGTCAGAACATATATACTTATATAATGTAAACCAACTCAAGTGAACTGTAGTAGTAATGCACTATAACTTAAAGGATGCTTGGGATCGCCCATCCTCTAAGGATCAGTTAAATCATAAATTAAATACATCCCATGGATAAAATTTCAAAATAGTAATTTATACTTTGAAATCAAATATCATTTCAAAATTCAATATCATTCTAAAATCCATTTCAAAATATCAAAATAACATAACTTTTCAAAACCACATTCATTTTTATTTAAAATACCATTTCAACACACATTTCAAAATAGTTTTTATTTCAAAACAAATTACTTCATTTTAAATCATTAAAATGAGGTTATTATATTTAATAATTAAATTATTAAATATCCAAAATTTAAATCTTTCAAAGTTCATTTATTCACTTAAATATATTAAAATAATGAAAATTCAACTTTCGCGGCATTTAGAAAATGCTACAGAAAGTTACTTTTAAAACAATTCAATTTAACAAAAGACAGCATTCAAAAAATGTTGTAATAGGGTTACTTTAGTTCAAATAAAACCTTAGTTAATTTCAACAACTACAGCACTTACAAAGTGCTATAATAGCCCTTAATTCAATTTAGTCATTTAGTTCATTTTTATCAACTACAGCATTTACAAATGCTGTAATATCCTTTACATTAGAAATAATAACATTTCAAAAATGCTGTTAATTAAATTCCAAATATTCAACATAATTTCACAAACAATTAAATTTTTATTTAAACCGTTTTAAACTTATAAAATCATATATTTTCACTTTTAAAACAATCATTAAATTACCCATATATTTATGATTTTATGAAGTTAAATTTTCATTCAAAAATCAATATTTAATAATAATTCACATATTAAATTCACACATTCAATTTCAATTCTTATAATGAAAGTTTTAACTTAACACTTAAGTTTAAATTTTCAAATATAACTTATTTTGCATCTTATTTACTTAACTTAAAATTCACTTTTAAACAAAATTCACAAATTTCCAATTTAAGTTATATTTCAAAATTCAACTTAAATATTCATTTATTTCACCTTTTAGTTTATTCAAAAATCATTAATACTTTATAAAAATCATTTAAATTCAAATTTAAATCTATTTATCATATTTCCTACTTAATTTAAATTCCATTTATAACCAAATCATAATTTCAAAAATAACTTATATTTCAAATTTCTAACTTTACCATCTATTTATTTCACTTATAAATTTTTATAAAATCAATAATGCTTTATAAAACCATTTTTAATTAAGTTTAAATCAAAATATTATAATATTTTCATTTCTAAAATATTTTAAAATTTTAGAAAATATATTTTAACCACGGGTCTGTACATCATTTTCTAGCCTAGGTAAAGTGATACAGATAATATATCATTTCAATTCGTAATTTACAAAGAAAATTCAGGTTCTATCATTTCAAACCCGCAATCCCAAGTAAAAATGAAATAAATAAAAATCGTTCAGGCCTGTCATTTCAGCCCATAACGATTTTTCCCTATTCTAAAGTCTGTTCGGGTATGTATCATTTCAACCCATAGCGATTCTAATCTAAAGGGAACTTGTAGTGTGATAAACTGATATAAATAAATAGAATAACATTATATAACAGTAATAGATGGTATAACAGGTAAATAAGCATGGGTGAACATCATATGATCATAACATAACAAATATAGCATGGTGATATGTTTTACAGATTCAATCGTGATCAGTTTACTAGTCATATAAGTATAAATTTGTCAGGTGAGAATCACTCACTCTATATAGCTGGAGATGACAACCAAATGCACAAACAAGGAACTTCAAAGGAACGATAAAACGACAATGATTTGGGAGTGGGACAGCCAAATCTAATCACCTTGTTACATAAACAAATACAAACATGAATTTTCAACCAATCTATTACAAAACAATGCTAGGAATAAACATGAAACACAAAGCTAACGCTTTTGCACTTGCATTCAACGACTTATGCTTCAGCTATAGGCTGTAAAAGCGCTTTAATGGGATGTATTTGGATCAAGTTTGGATCAAGTTCGGTTCATATAGATCGGCCATAACAATATATAAAGGAGAGAGAGATATATGTGCATCAACACACAACTACAAGGCAACTAAAAGGATTTCAAGGCATAAATGGCTTCGGCCAAGGGATGATTGGGCACGGCTGATCTGGAAAGATCAACTACAGGTGTTACAAAGGTCCAAGGCTCGGGTTGTGGTTGGTGGTGGATGATCGGCCAAAGTGGTTGTTGGAGTGGTGGAGACAAGGGGGAGTTCAGATATGGTAGTTAAAATGAAGTTTGCATCATTTTCTTGGTGGATCTTCACATAGATGATCTCGGCCATGGAAGATCAGTGGAGTGGAGTGGATAGTGGCTGGAGTAGGTGGTGGTGGAGGCGGTCAAGGTGCTGGAGATGGAGGGCCGAACTACATGAAGGTGAATGTAAGTACAAAAATCAAACAAACAATGGAAAAATGAAAAAGAGTGAAAGATTTTAACCAAAATTTTGCTTCAGGTGTTGGCCGATTGTTTTTTAAGGTTGATAAGTTTTTTTCACGTTAGAAAAGATTAAGGAATCGGCTGAACAAAGTGAATAAGGCAGCAAATTGAAGTGGTGTTGATTGGTGATGAAAAGGTGGAGAATATGAAGAGTCTAAGCACATAAAAGGTCACAAACCTTTCAAATTTCCATAATTCTTTTTCAATTTTTAAATACATGTAAAAATACAAATAAATAAAAATAAAACACAAAAAAATAATGAATGCACAAAAATAAATAAATAAATTTTAAATAAATATAATTAAATTAAGAAAATAGCTTAAAATAGAAACTAGGTTATAAAAATTGAAAATAAATACACTAAGCTTTGAAGAAATTATAACATCACTTCAAAAATGTTTTAAAATAAAATATATACATAAAATCTCATATAACACGTATTAGAACATGATTTGAGAAATAAAAATATTATTTATATAAATTAAAATGGATAATTTTATTAAATAAATCAATTTACACCCAGTATTGTAAAAAGCATAACTTTCACAATATAAATCAGATTTCAACGAAGCGAAAAGCAGTATTCTAAAAATTTAACATATTTTCAAAATTTAACATATTTTCATAATAAAAGATAAAATTAAAAAATTTAAAATTTATATTTAAAGGTCAAAGTTTGACCAGATTGACCAAAATCCACATTTTTCTGGAAATATCCTATTTATTCGGCTTTGGAATTATAATTCACACCAAAAATTAAAAATTATATTTAAAATAACAAATTTTATCCATTTTAATAAATATAATAAAAAAATTTAAATCATCAATTCAATTTAAAATAATTAAAATATACAATTAAAATAATCATAAAATACTAGGTTGTTACAAGACTGGTGGGAGTCCGTTACGGCTAACACCGTCGAGGCTGATATTACTTGGGAGTAGTTTAGGTATCATTTGTGTTATCTTGAATTTTGTTCCTATTTTCCTTTTCTTTTGAATCTATCTTAAGTTGGTTTCCATATCTCTTTTCCAGGGAGGTTTTTGTGGCAAAATGGATGCCCGAAGCCAGGAAATCTCAGCATTATCATGAATTTATGGATCTTAAGCAGGGTCGCATGTCTTTTGCTGAGTATGAGAGGAAGTTAAATGAACTTTCCATGTTCGGTCCTAGCCTGATTGACACTCCTGTCAAGAAGAATGAGAAATTCATTGTTGGTGCTCGTCCAAAGTACTACAGTCGTCTCATTTCTCATGTTCATGGCACTTTCACCCAGCTTATGGATATGGCTATTCGCTATGAGAACCCCACATCTAAAGATCCTGCTGCTTTTGGTGCTCAGTCTTCCTTTGCTAATTCCAGGAAGCGTAAGCCTAATTATCATCAGCAGAAGTAGAATTTGTAAAAGCATCCTGGTTTGGGATCTTCATCATCTGCTCCTGTCCAGAGGCAACCAGTTGATCTTTCCTCTATCACTTGCTTTCGATGTGATCAGAAGGGACACTATGCCTGTAACGACCCTTGAATTTAAATTTGTCATATTAATAAGATTTTGGAATTAAATTTATAAAGAAATATAATTGTTATAATTTGTAATGAAGTAAATGTTAAGAATTAACCTATGAAATATTATATTGATTCAAAAACTGTGATATCCCAGAATTTCTAGCAATATAAATTTAATAATCTGTATTTAAAATTAAATTTATTTGATAATTATTGTTAATAAATTTGAATTGATTTAATAATCTCACTTTAATAAAATATTTAATTGATAGATTTTATCTTTTAAAATATAGTAAATTATTTTCTATTTATAATATATATAGGATATGTATATATTGTAGATAGATAAGCCTTCTTTAAATTTAATAAAAGAATAAATCTTATTTTCTAACTCTACTCTTTTTGGTAAATTGGGAAATTATGATTTATTTAATGTTAAGCTTTTCAAAGCTATTTAATGAAGAACTATATGGTTTTAAAATTTATAAAATAAATGTTTAATTATTTAAAAAAGGGTTTTAGCTTAAAGTTTAAATAAATTTAACAATAAGATTTGTTAACATTCTTTTTAAAATATTGATTAATAAACATGATTTGTAAATTAGATATGAAGTTTAAATACAATTAAATATGAAACATTTATTCATATAAATAATAAGTAATTACAATCTCTTTTATAAGTTTCATTTAAATTATCTAAAATGTTATTTTCAAATAATAAAGTAATTATTGTTTTTTTTTAAATATAAATGGTTTTATTTACTTAAAGAAAATTAGCTATATATATATAACTAAGTATCTGTAAACTAATTAATTAAGCATAATATTATATTAAACTTTAATTAAAAAATACTAATTAATTTAAAAGAACATGTGTTGCTTTCTTAGAACCTAATTTAACATGTGTTAAGAAATAAACAATTTAAAGTGACAAATGTATAGTTTTTTACAAGTGCCAAATTTGTATTTGTATTTTTATTTGATTTTTAAATAAATCATAAATTTAGTACATAAACATATACATTTTTCCATTCTTTTATTTTTCTCATTTTCAATGCTAAACCAAGAAATTTTCAACTGAAACTATTTACTCTAAACAATCCTCAAAACCAAATCTGAGAATCAAAACCCTTTTTCCTCCAAAATCTGATAATAAATCTTCCTCAAAACCAAATCAAACCAAAATCCTGTATTTCATTTTCAAAAGCCTGTAACTCCTCCTTTTCAAACCAACTTGCAAATCATTTTCAAAAGTAAACTACATTCTTAAAAATCTGTAGCCAGCATGCATGTAATTTTCAAATCTGAAGCATGCATGTCAGTTTGTAAATCAAGGAGCAAAAAGCAAGCTTATAATCATTTTTAAAGTTTTTAAGTGCAATCTGAACTTAGCCACTGCATGCAAACCTGGAATTAAAGCAAGTTAAAAACATCAAACAACTCAAGTTTTAAAAGCATTCAAACAAGTTTTCAAAAGATTCAAAAGACTTTTCAATATCAGGTGCTCTGTTCATCAAGTTTTAACAGGTGAGTAACAAATTCTTTTCTAAAAAATTTAAACATATGAATTTTGGTTGCCTGATTTAAAATCTGGAATATGTATACTTGTTATATATGCATTGTTATGTATATTTATATATGGTTGTACTTCTGGTTGTATGAACCTCCCTGTTGTTTTCTTTTTTTACAGAATCTACTCTGTTATAGTTTCTTGTTCAAATTCAAATCTCTTGATTTAATTATTATTAAATCTGAGTTTCAAATGAAACTTGTTAGTTTAAT
Source organism: Allium cepa (assembly GCA_030765085.1). Classification (NCBI taxonomy): domain Eukaryota; kingdom Viridiplantae; phylum Streptophyta; class Magnoliopsida; order Asparagales; family Amaryllidaceae; genus Allium; species Allium cepa. The sequence goes on along the minus strand of CM060945.1, from coordinate 989,556,742 downwards.
TACAAACTTTAATTTAGAATTTTACTTAAGTTAAAATAACCTTAGATTATCTCTGGAAACTAAATCAAATGATCAAGTTCAAAATAAGTGAAAATTTTAGTGTCACAATTTATTGTTACAGGGTTATAAATCAAAACATCATACAAAATCATGAATTTTAAACCTTAAATTACAATTTTTAGTGCTAAAATCAAAGAGCAGTTCCATATTGACAGTATTATGTATTTTGAGGCGTCTCTGTTGCCACAAATGTTTGGAGGTGTCGAGAGTGCTCCTGGAGGTGGAGGAGTTATCATGGATGATGGGAAAATTATCAGATTGGGGTGCATTTCATTTTTGGGATGATGGATTGTGATTTGAAGTTTAGAACCCTAGTTTTACTAGGCTAGGAAGAATCGATCACTTCGGCAATTGTAGTTGATTGAGTTCAACTATATTTTGGGCATTGGAAGTTAGTGGGTTGACGAGGACTTCGTCTGAGTTTCAGAGGCAACGGTGGTCGGAGGTGTTTGGGTGAGGCATTGACAGGTTGTGGATTGAAGTGGTTCTGCCTGTTCCGGTTTTGTTCCATGGTTGAGATTTTAATCTCGATTTTGAATTCGAGCTTGTGTTAACTAGGTTGTTGTTTGGATGATCTGAGTTGATGATCGTCGACTGTGGGGAGGTCGCGAAGATGATCAGAGGTGGCCGGAGGCACTGCATATGCACAGAGCAATGTGGATATGCTGGTGAATGTTGGGTTTGGTTTTGGTGGCCTCGCGTTTGTCTCAGGTGATTCGAGTTTTAACTCGAAGCAGTTAAGGTTTTGTCTCGAAGTCACTTAGGTATGGCTCGAGTATATTGTTTTGCTTCAGGTTTTAAACAAAAACAGAAACCTATCTGTTTTTTTTTTAAATTTTAAAGTAAAGTTTAAATGTAACCTGAAATTTTAAACTAAGTTTTAAAACCTGAGTTAGAATATGAATCCAAGTAGTTTGAATCTGAGATTTGAAATAATTTAAGTTTTGAAATTTAAATTTGGTTTCAAAAACTTTTAAGGGTAAAAGTATATTTGGTTTTGAATTTAAACTGAAAGTTTAAATTGTAAAATAGAAATTTAAAATAAGTTTAAATCCGAGTTTTGAAAATCTGGAAATTTGGGTTAAGTTTCAGTTTTTAAAATAAAGTAAAGTTTTAAATTTAAATTGTTTAACTACCTTAAAAATAGGGTTAAATGATTTGAAATTTTAAATGAAGTTCAAAATGTAAGTAAGTTTTGAATATAAGTAATAATGAATCAAATTTAATATGTATTCCAGTTTGAAATAAATAGAAAATTTTAAAATTTAAAATGAATTAAACAATCTTGTTTGTTTAAGTGTATTTTTTAATAAATTTTGAATTTTAAAAATGAATTGGGTTTTAATTTCTTTTAAAACTTCTTTGTAAAGTGAATATATCTTTAACATATGAGATAAAAAGGTTTTGAATTATTTTTAAACTTTATTTAGCTAAATTTGTATTCATTAAATTTAAAATGAAGTTTAAAATGGAATGTAAAGTAAATTTGAAAACAAATTGTTTTTAAATACTTTGATTAGATAAGAAATGTTTTTCTTAAATTGAATTAGAAATTAATGATTTAGATTCGTTAAATTATTAAGTTGAATAATTAATTATTTAATTAATTAATAATATGGATGATTAATTAAGTAATAAAGAGTTTTTAATTTGATTAATTAAGACTTAAGATTAATTAATTAAGGTTAATTAATTTGTAATTAAGGATTATTAATTATAATTTAATTAATGATTAAAGATTAATTAATCAAGTGATTAAGAATTAATTAAGTTACAGTTAACACTTAATTAATTAAATAATTAGAGATTAATTAATTAGTAAGTAAATATTAATTAATTTGTAATTAATAATGGTTAATCTGAGTTAATTTATTAAGACATAAATTAAAGTATAGTTAATAAAGGTCATTAACTTAAGATTATTTAACAATTAATTAATGTGATTAATTTTAATAATTAACTAGATTAATTAATTAATTATAATCATTTGTGAAATTGTTTGTGTTTAATTACTTAATAGAAGTAATTAAGAAATTAATTACTTAATGTAGTTAATTGAGTTTAATGCGATTAGATTTGGTTAATTAGTTAAGTTTAATTAATTTAAACACTTGATGATTTGATAGGTAATTACTTAATGTAATTATTGGAATTGTAATTACTTAGGGAAGTAATTAATTGATAATTACTGAATGTAATTAAAGATGTTTTAATAAAGGAAGTGATTTGGATTAAATTACTTTGTAATCAATCAAGGGATTAATTGAGATAATTTATTAAGGGTAATTAATTTTTGAAATGAAGTAATTAAGGGTAGTTAATTACTGAATGGGATTAATCAAGAGATTAATTAGAGAATAAATTAAGGAGTAATTTATTTAATGAAGTAATTAAGTGCAGTTAATTACTGGATGTTATTAATCAAGGGTGATTAATATATGTGGTTTAATTGAAGATTAATTACTTAATGTAATTAATTTAAATAGAGAGATTAATTAAAAATGTAATTAGAAATCATTAATTAATAAAATTAATGATGTAAATTTAGAGTTGATTAATTAAGGAATAATTAATAAATAATTAATAAAGGATTAATGTAATTAATTTTAGTTAATTAATTGATTAAGTAATTAAAAGTTAATTATTGTAAGGGTTAAGTATAATTAACTTGTGTAATTAATTTAAAGGTTAATTACTTATTGTAATTAGAAAATTGTTAATCAAGAATGATTAATTGAAATGAATAATGAGATGGTGATTAATTAATTGATTTGTAATTAATTAATGATTAAGTTAAGTAGGATTATAATGATGAAGTAATTAATTTAATTCATTTTAAATTAATTAGAGATAAAGTAATTAATTTAATTTACTTTAAATTAATTATAGATGGTGTGGTCATTAAATCATTGCTTATGTATGAATGGATGATATTGGTTGCCTTGTAATCTCGGCTATGAGATAAGTAATGTTGTGTGATATGGACGTTTTGGTTGCATTGGGATGATAGTATGGATTATCTGTTTATACTGATGATATGAATTATCTGCTTATGATGATAATGTTAATTATCTATTGTGAATCTGTGAATTATCTATCTGTGTGTATATAGATAATGAATTGAAATTGTTTTAAACTCTAAAACAACATGGCCTTAAAAGATACGTTTTGGATTCGGTGAGACCGAGATCGGGTTTCCATATTTGGATATCCAAAAACCACATCGATCCAAATTAACGATAGGTCGTGAATCTCAAGTGAAGATGAAGATTCAGAGTGCAAGGGTTATCGTCGTTAACTCTGAGGGTGATTCTAAAATGATTCTAACGAGATAATGCCTTCGGTTTCGTTCGAACCCGGAACGAACTTGTATAGATTTAATGCTTTCAGAACATCGTCAGACGGACGATGAGCATTCTAAGAGATGTGTTCTCTAAAGGTAATCGTAGACTCAAGCCTCATCAACTGGGAATGGCTAAAACATGGGAGGTACAACAAGGCTAAGTGGGTCATGCCCAAGTAGCACAAGATTTTCCTCTGTATAGAAGTCCCTTTTTATTCGGCTGTGTGTGGCGGTTGATTCGCGACAACTGCCGGGGTTGTCTTGTTCGGGACTGTCCAATAAGGGATGGTTCCGGCTTTGTGTTGCAGGGGATTGGGAGTGATCCTCGGTACGGTAATCTAGGCCCCGTACTGTGACGGGTGGTACCCCGGTAGCCCTGCCAATGTATGGAATCCAAAATCCAATAAGTGCCAATCGGACTTGATTGTATTACCCACTTTTGTGGCTAGTAGTTGGAATTTAATAAATGTAACAATTTCGGCTATTTCATATTTACTTGAAAACCCCAGACCTATTATAATATCATCGGATTTCTGATCAAATGTTTGGTTAGCGTAAGGTAAAAACTTTTCCATGTTTATGTGTGGGAAGTCTTACGTGATACCTTTCTATTCAAAGCTTTTCAAAAGTTAAGCAACTTTAACCTGTTACTCACACCAGACCCATATCTGACCCGGAGTTTATTTCTGTTTTTCTTAAACTCTTGGGTACTCAAATTTTTACGAGTAGCCAAAGGATTCAGGTTAGCTTTAACGAATTGTGAAGGAGTAATGGAGCAGGAGGCTTCTGCGTTAGATAGGCATAGTGTTCCGCTGTGTTGGTATCTCTGAGTGGTTTCTTTGTATTGAATTGAGTTGTAATAACTAGACAGGTGTTTGTAACTGTCTAATATGTGATGTATTGTCTGTGTAACTCTGATAGTTGATGTATACTATGTAATACTTATGTTATTAATATAATTTATTCGTTCCGCTATTGAGATTCTGATGTTGTTTCTTCTTTCTTCTCTGTCTTTTCTCTTTCTATCCCTTTCATTCTTAATTCATGATGCATCTTTCTGGTTAGTGGAAGACGGGTCGTGATAAAAAGACTTAATTAAAAAGGTTGAATTGAATAAATCCTATTTAGTGGAACCTAATTTATTGGTATGAAAATTTATAATAAATGAGTTATTGCAAGAAATTGAAATTTGAATAGAATTATAATGAATGAAAGTAGTGAAAAGATTATACCCGGATGTAATTGTATATGAGAAATAAAGGAAAGTATTAAATTGATTAATGTAATAAAACATTGTTAACGGTATTTGATTGTAAATTAAGGAAACGTGTTAATGCAAGTTAATATTTAATGAACTTGAATGAACGTTACAATTTAATTAAAATTCAAATATTATGACTTTGCTATAAATGGAATATAATAAGAACAAATGCAATTATTGTATTTATGGGTGAAATAATATATTGATTTATTTGTAACCGAAGGTAATTAATTATTATGTTAATGTAAGTTTATAAATAATTAATTTAGCACAATCCCAATTAATTGAAATAACTGTAAGGTCATAGTTTGTTGTATCTTGTAAATTTGGAAATTTAATTCCAATAAATGTAATAAAGTATTACAAATGTATATTGTTTCATAAGATGGTATAAAGAAATGTAAACTTGTGATCTATGTATGAAATAATAACCAAAATAAAGGAAATAGTGTAAATGTAAGTAAAGTTGTAACAAATTGGTTTACTAAATCAAAATTTGGTTATCAATAATGTAATGTTTATGAGAATTAATGCAAGGGCTGAAGGTAGGCATGTAATAAACAAATAGAAACAGGAAATTTTTCATAAGTAATAAATTGAAAAAAAAAGAATGGAACTAAGTTTTGGTTTTAAAACCTTAATTTATGTGTGTAATTAATAAGATTTCACATTTGAAACATAGCCATTAATACAAATAAAGAAAAGGGGCAATAGTGTAAAACTTTAATCATTTACCCATTCATGTAATGCGTTAAATTTGGTCTAAATCAAATTTCAACATTTGATTGTTCATAGTAGCTTATGAGTAAAATAAACGTTAAAGGGTAACAAGTACTGTAAGTTAACCTTTTAGGCAAGTATACTAAATTATAACTCGTGAATCAATTGCAATAAATATAAACAAATTTTTACGTTAACGTTAATTTAAGAAATTTTTGAAAATAATGAAAATTCCATTTATAATATGACTATCGGTTGAGGTAAAGATTTTGAATCAAGATTTATTGATTTATTTGAATGAATTTAAGGTATAAACCCAAGTAAATAATTAATGGAGAATATAAATAATAATTAATGTACGTATTTGGCAAATACAGTAAAATTGGAATAAAATGCTATGCAGTTGAAATAAAGATGAAAATAGAAATGGAATAAAGCTTTATTTATTTATTGGAACTTAAAATTTAATAAAAGAATTTAATTGCAATTAAATGAATTAAATATTTAAAATGGGAATTTAGATGAGTGAGAATATCTATTTAATGGGTTTGAATCCAAGGTTTAATCCATCTATTTGACAGCAATGAATAGAATAATAATTAAATTATTTAATAAATGGATTTTTGGAGTTTTACTTTATAATTCCTAAATTTAATGAAATTGAAATTTAGATTTAACATTTGAATTTGATAAGTAAATCAACTATTTATTGACATTTAAATTTGTTTAAAACCTTGTAAATGGTTAAGAAATTTAAAAATGTTGAAATTGGGTCAAGTTTAAGAATTGGAATTTAAAATTTGGATTTAAATAATTAATTATAAATTTATTTAATTAATGGAAAATAGCCATTTTGGCCACTGACTCGGATTTCGACGCAACCAGTCTCATCGGATCCGTAATGGTGAGTTATAATAGGATATCAAGTTTCGCAACAATCGGACTTGTCGTTTGTTCATACGGACTCGAAACGCCTTGAAATAAATAAATAAATTGAAATCAATTTGAAAAATATTGATTTTAGCATAACTTCTTCATACGATGGAATTTGGATGCGAAACCTTTTCCATCGCGTTTAAAATATTTTAAAATATCTATTTTGATATTTGGGTTGACCCAATTTCGTTCCGGAGTCGAAACGGGCTTTTTGGGCAACTTTGGAGTTAGCGCGTATATCCAATCTTATCCATCCATTCAAATGTCAATCCTACCTATATATATCCTGCTAGAAACCCTAGGAGCCTCTATTCCTCATTTCTATACGTTCTATTCACCTCCTCACTTCAATGGCACCCAAAATTCTATATTTCGAAATCAAATTGCAAATCAAATCCAAAGCATAAATTTCAAAGTCCTCAGAAAAATCGGAAAAAATTATATATTAAAGATCTCGAAGAGCGTAATCTTCTGGCGTGATTCATTTTTCAAATCGATACACCATTTGTCCAGAATTTTCCAGTCTATTCTCGGCCGTTTGTTGATCATCGATCAACTTCGCCTGATCGACGAATCGAAGTTACCGGCGTGTAGAGAGCTACGAATGTAGTTCATCTATGGTGGTCGTTTGTCAAACTAACGGCTAGATGTGGCATATTAATTCGCCTAGGGTTTAAATTGCGGAGGCGGCGGCATCGTTTTTGGGGGGATCGCGACTAGGCTGTGGAGGCAGGGGTCGTGGCGAGTGTGGGGGAGGAGTCGGCGGCCTTCCGGTGGCCCACGGTGACGGCTGTCGCTGGTCAAAAGGGGACGAGAGAATGTGGTGCTGGGTTGTGAACGAGAGGCGCGTGCGTTTATTGTGCGCGTGGGAGATAGATGCAGTGACGTGGCAAATTTGATAAAGGTTACGTTATTTTAATTTCTATTTCTATTTATTTTTGATTTCAAATCTTTTAATACGAATAACTTTCACCTACGTGTCCGTTTCTCGCGCGATTTTTTTATTAGGATCGTAATAAAATTCCGAACATTTTGACGCTGGTTTGGACGGATTTGAAGACTGTGCAAATTTTGGTTTTAAATTGGATTTAAATTCAAATTAAATTCGATAAGGTGGGTGTTTTAACCCACTCACAATTTCTAAAATTTCTTATTTTGTTAAATTGATATATGATGTGATTTGAAATTTATTTATGCTTGTTTGGCATATTTTTAATCATCATCTCAATTAATTTCATTTATTTAAATTAAATTGCTATTTAATTAATTCATTGCATATTAACTGCCAATTAAACCGTTATTTAATTTATTATTGAATATAAACTGCTATTTAATACCTGTTGTTTATTATCCGATCTATATTGATGCTATTGTTTGAATTTGATGATAATTGTGATAAAGGGTTGATGGGTGATATTGGATGAATGGATGTTGTATGTATATTGTTATAAATTGCAAGTTATTATGCATTTTCATTTGATTCGGGATTGCGCTTTGAAATGATATATAACCGTAATTTTTGTTTTAAATTACGGATTGAAATGATAAATATCTGTATCACTTGACCATAGGATAGAAAATTTTATACAGACACCGCGGTATCTATACAAAAATATTTTGAAAATGATTTTTATGGTTTGGATAGGATACGGTTAAATAAATATTAATTTTTTAAGTATTATTTTATATATACATATATAGTTAAATTATTGAATTTAAGCTATGTATAAATTTGTTAAATAAAATAAATAAGCTGAATAATGGAGTTTGATTATTTTATATTATATGGTTAAGTACATGTTAAGATATTGAATATATAAAGAGTTTTAATGATTTAAATCAATTAAGATTGGAAGGTAAATTGCAAATTTATTTGGAATTGAGCTTATTTAAGAATTAAACTTCATAAGTTGATGTAGAACTTATTAACATGAAATTTTAAAAGGTACGATATTTATAACTGAATTTTTATTCAAGATGAATTAAATGAATATTTCTAGATAAATAAATTGAAGGAAATATTTAGTTATAGGTAATTTGAGTTTTATTTAAATGATTATGGATTTATTATGCAAATATTTCAAACTAAATAATAGGGCATTTAATTGTTGAATAGAAATTTCCAACCTTAGTTTCTAATTGTTTAATACTCAAAGTTGGAAATATATTGAAACTGAAATGGTTTGTTGAAACTAAAAGTGAATTTAAAAATTTATGGATTTAGACTTAATTAAAAGAGAATAAAATTCTAAAGTTGTGGAAATTATTTACTTTATATAGTAATTTTAAATGCACACCATTTTATTTTTTATACTGTTGAATATCCGAACCATTTAAGTTTTGGAAGTCTGGTTTTAAAGCTATGGATTTCGAAGTATTATGTTTTGAAGAGTTATAATTCAAATGTATGGTTTTGAGATATTATAAATTTTAAAGTGGTATGGTTTCAGAAAAAGGATATGTTTGAAAGGATATCATATTGATTTGGTTTTAAAAGAGGAAAATGATATCGTATTTATATGGTTTTGAAAAGGGATATTTTATTCTGGTTTTAAAGTATAAACTATTTTGAAAAAAAGACCGCAGTGTTATAATAACGTTTGGTTGTTGAAGAGACCGAGATCGGAAGTTGTCATACTCTCTGCCAACTCTGAAAACCACTTTAACAACCGTGTACGCGGCGGAGATTTCAGAATGAAGTAGGACGGTGGTGGCATTTCCTCTGAGGTATATACGTGGACCCGACTCCCGTGAGTTGGCATAAGGTGGCTAAAACAGGAGCGATTCTCGGGCCAATGAGGTCATTCCTCTGATCGGACGCACTCCTTCGATATTATACTCTGACTTTTGGATTGATTTGGTGGCCACTTTTGATTTTTGATTTTGGGGGTGTTGTTCGAGGTGGGCGGTAGTAGCTGCTACGCGTTACCACCAGCCCGGATGCATAATTGGTATATCTACCCTGGCATTGCCTAGTTGTGCCGTGTCACCTACCCTAGCGCGCCTTCTACGAGTTTCTATTTGTGTCGTACCTATGGAGTATCCTCTAGTAGCCTCCCGATCAGGAGATATTACGTTGCCGTACAGACTATTGGCCTTATTTGTGTTAAGAGGAATATTGGGTCACTCCTTAACGCTATTTAAAAGTAAGTTTATTTACAATTAGACACTATTGTAATAGCGAAATATACTACATAGTAAATAGTTTAACGGATCCTTAGGAGATGTAAATCCCGAGCATCTCTTGAGTTACTGCACTCATATTTATTTCTGTTGATTTAACTTACATAATATCTTTTAGTTCTGACTCGAGGGTTTTATCTTTTCAATTCGCTCGGGTCAGTCCGAGCATTTCAGGATCGAAGACTTTATTTCTGGAGGACGAAGACAAAGATTTCATTATTATTATTATATTATATTATGTTGTTCCGCTACACACTGTATTCCACTGCATCGATTTTTATTCGTTGGTATGTGCAACTCTGATATATATTGTATAAGTAAAATTAAATATTTTGTAAACAGTTTCATGAAACTGTATATTTGATTATTGTATTTTATCCTTCCGCTATGAGATTCTGCTTTGTTTTATTTCTTTCTCATTTTTCTTATTTACCCCATAACAATCCGCCCTTCCGTATGGTTTGAATTGGCACGTGTGTCGATTTAAAGCGTGCGAAAAGGCGGGATGTTTCAATGAGGTATCAGAGCTTTGGTTTAGCGATAAACCTTAGATTTGTGGGGTCTGACTCTTTACTAAGAGGGTAGTAATACCCTATGATGAGTCGCTAAGTGTATATATGAGAGAGCATATTTGTTAGTGTTATAAAAGGTTTTAATATTGTGTTAATTTGTTCCGTTTTGTATGTATAAATTCTGGTTGGTGCATGGGAAGCTATGACATCAATAGGGATTTCTAAACACTTAATGGGATAGACCGACACAATATTTGTTTTTAATATAGGTGGATGAAATAAATTTTGCTTATTATATTTTCTAAAATAAATTTTTATATATGATATATACTTGGTTGCAATATATTGGTTGTTAGGAAATAAAATTTATAAAAAATAGTTGAAATGAGATTGAAAATAAAATAAATCAAATTGGAAATTTAAAACTTAAGTCCGGGGTTTGAAAATTTCTTTCATTTGATTTTGGAATATAATAATAATATTATTAGAAGTATTTTCTGATATAAATATTTCAATATAATTTGAAAGAAATGTTTTAAAATAAATTTGGGAAAGAAATAAGTTTTGTACTCCCCTCTCTATCACTGGAAAATAATTTCGGTGATGGCGGCCGCATCATCGACATTCATTTTCGAGTCTCGAAGAGGGAAGGTCATTATGGTAGTTTACTACAGATTATTTTGATAACCAAATATAATTTTTTAATTGTTTTAAATATAATTGGATATATATATATATATATTAAGTGTATACATCCATCTATTATTTTAAAATGATTTAAAATTTTACCTGGTATTTAAATTCGTAAGTTTCCATCAATTAATGGTTTTAATTGCTTTAGTGAATTGGTTAACTAATTAATAATTGAAACCTTTAATTAGATTAAGAGATTTAATGATAAGTTATTGATGGGATTAAAAGAAAGTTGAAATTGTAACTTATAAAACAAAGATGTAATTATTGAACATTTAATTAAATTAAAAGATGAGGTAAAACTTGTATAAGTTGCATTTACATTTTCTTTAACATATATATAACTTACCAAAAGATGTAAAAAGTTGAAATGTTAATAAGAAAAATAATGGAAGTTGTACAAGTAAACTTATGAATGAAAGTGTTTCTTTAATAAATAAGAATTTGATGTTGAAATGGTTATAAACTTAAGTTATGATTGAAATGTACTATGATAAGATATAATAGAAATGTAAGTATTATAAATAAATGATACTAAATTTAAGTAAACAATTGAAGCTATTATAAGTAAAATAAGTAGAAAAGAAGAATGCATTAAATATATGATTGTAGGCTAAAGTTAATGCATTAAGATGATAAGTAAATGAAAAGGAGAAATGAATGAACGTAACGCAAATAAATAAACAAATGAAGATGAAAATTTGCAAGAAGTAAATGAGAATTAAGAGAAATCGTTATATGAATAGAAAAGGAAATCAAACAATAAATATTTTGAAATGAAATTTATAAAAATTAACTTGATCTATTGGTTGGAATTGTTGTTTGTCTTGGTTTATGGTAGTTTGGGCAAGGATACTTTAAATTTGTTGGAAGGTATGAATAATCTATTTAGTTTCACCTAAGACTGTTGAGTAAATGGTGCACTTAATAGTTTATTTTCCATTTCGCACAATTTAAAGTTTTCAAACCCGAACAACTGTTTGTTTTGTTTGATATGAATGAATGATTGATTTGTGCTGATTTTTATGTGATAGTTGGATGTCTGGATGTAAGTGATTGTTGTTTGTTTTGATTTTTTGTTTGCTTGTGGTTTAAACAACTTTAAATATTTCATTTTATATAATTGTTAACCTTTTTGGATTATATAAGTGAAATACAGGTTATGCAAGCAATTGCTACTGCTTTTGGTTTCATAATTAAGCGTAATTGCCCGACAAATAGGTACGTTTTCGGATTACTGTTTTTAGCGTTGTTATATTATTTTTTCCGTGTTGGGATATATTATTTTGGAAAATATATGTTGTATATTGTTATATTTAATATTATATTTTCTCCCGAGCCTCTCAGTACAAAGGAGACTCTGCCGAAATTTTCCGTAAATTTTGGACCTAGAAAATATTTTGAAAATGTTTTCCAAACTTTATTAATTTTAGTATAAAAAGATTTAATGGTTATAAATTGGTATATTTTAACTAAATTAATTAATTTTGTAAATTTAATAGTTTATAAAGTTAATGTTTTGAATAAGATATATTGATTTTTTAATTCTTCTTTTCCCTTCTTTTTCCTTTTCGGGAACGAAAAGTTTTGAGTGCGGGAGAGTGTAACGACCCTTGAATTCCGTTAATTAAATTTGTCATATTAATAAGATTTTGGAATTAAATTTATAAAGAAATATAATTGTTATAATTTGTAATGAAGTAAATGTTAAGAATTAACCTATGAAATATCATATTGATTAAAATAGACTTAATTAAAAAGGTTGAATTGAATAAATCCTATTTAGTGGAACCTAATTTATTGGTATGCAAATTTATAATGAATGAGTTACTGCAAGAAATTGAAATTTGAATAGAATTCTAATGAATGAAAGTAGTGAAAAGATTATAGCCGGATGTAATTGTATATGAGAAATAAGGGAAAGTATTAAATTGATTAATGTAATAAAACATTGTTAACGGTATTTGATTGTAAATTAAGGAAACGTGTTAATGCAAGTTAATATTTAATGAACTTGAATGAACGTTACAATTTAATTAAAATTCAAATATTATGACTTAGCTATAAATGGAATATAATAAGAACAAATGCAATTATTGTATTTATGGGTGAAATAATATATTGATTTATTTGTAACCGAAGGTAATTAATTATTATGTTAATGTAAGTTTATAAATAATTAATTTAGCACAATCCCAATTAATTGAAATAACTGTAAGGTCATAGTTTGTTGTATCTTGTAAATTTGGAAATTTAATTCCAATAAATGTAATAAAGTATTACAAATGTATATTGTTTCATAAGATGGTATAAAGAAATGTAAACTTGTGATCTATGTATGAAATAATAACCAAAATAAAGGAAATAGTGTAAATGTAAGTAAAGTTGTAACAAATTGGTTTACTAAATCAAAATTTGGTTATCAATAATGTAATGTTTATGAGAATTAATGCAAGGGATGAAGGTAGGCATGTAATAAACAAATAGAAACAGGAAATTTTTCATAAGTAATAAATTGAAAAAAAAAGAATGGAACTAAGTTTTGGTTTTAAAACCTTAATTTATGTGTGTAATTAATAAGATTTCACATTTGAAACATAGCCATTAATACAAATAAAGAAAAGGGGCAATAGTGTAAAACTTTAATCATTTACCCATTCATGTAATGCGTTAAATTTGGTCTAAATCAAATTTCAACATTTGGTTGTTAATAATAGCTTATGAGTGAAATAAACGTTAAAGGGTAACAAGTATTGTAAGTTAACCTTTTAGACAAGTATATTAATTATAACTCGTAAATCAATTGCAATAAATATAAACAAATTTTTACGTTAACGTTAATTTAAGTAATTTTTGAAAATAATGACAATTCCATTTATAATATGACTATTGGTTGAGGTAAAGATTGTAAATCAAGATTTATTGATTTATTTGAATGAATTTAAGGTATAAAACCAAGTAAATAATTAATGGAGAATATAAATAACAATTAATGTACGTATTTGGCAAATGTAGTAAAATTGGAATAAAATGTTATGCAACTGAAATAAAGATGAAAATAGAAATAGAATAAAGCTTTATTTATTTATTGGAATTTAAAATTTAATAAAAGAATTTAATTGCAATTAAATGAATTAAATATTTAAAATGGGAATTTAGACGAGTGAGAATATCTATGTAATGGGTTTGAATCCAAGGTTTAATCCATCTATTTGATAGGAATGAATGGAATAATAATTAAATTATTTAATAAATGGATTTTTGGAGTTTTATTTTGTAATTTCTAAATTTAATGAAACTGAAATTTAATATTGAGATTTAGATTTAACATTTGAATTTGATAAATAAATCAACTATTTATTGACATTTAAATTTGTTTAAAACCTTGTAAATGGTTAAGAAATTTAAAAAAGTTGAAATTGGGTCAATTTTAAGAATTGGAATTTTAAATTTGGATTTAAATAATTAATTATAAATTTATTTAATTAATGGAAAATTAGTCATTTTGGCCACTGACTCGGATTTTGACGAATCAAGCCTCATCGGATCCGTAATGATGAATTATTATAGGATTTCAAGTTTCGTAACAATCGGACTTGTCGTTTGATCATACAGACTCGAAACGCCTTGAAATAAATAAATTGAAATCAATTGAAATCAATTTGAAAAATATTGATTTTAGCGTAACTTCTTCATACGATGGAATTTGGACGTAAAACCTTTTCCATCGCGTTTAAAATATTTTAAAATATCTATTTTGATATATGGGTTGACCCAATTTCGTTCTGGAGTCGAAACGGGCTTTTTGTGCCACTTTGGAGTTAGCGCGTATATCCAAACTTATCCATCCATTTAAATATCAATCCTCCCTATATATATCCCGCTATAAATCTTAGCAGCCTATGTTCCTCATTTCTATATGTTCTATTCACCTCCTCACTTCAATGGCACCTAAAATTCTATATTTCCAGATCAAATTGCAAATCAAATCCAAAGCATAAATTTCAAAGTCCTCGGAAAAATCTGGAAAAATTATATATTGAAGATCTCGAAGAGCGTAATCTTTTGGCATGATTCATTTTTCAAATCGATACACCATTTATCCAGAATTTGCCAATCTAGTCTCGGACGTTCGTTGATCGTCGATCAACTTTGCCTGATCGACGAATCGAAGTTACCGGCGTGTGGAGAGCGACGAATGGAGTTCGTCTATGGTGGTAGTTCGTCAAATTAACGGCTAGATGTGGCGTATTAACTCGCCTTGGCTTTAAATTATGGTGGAGGCGACATCGTTTTTGCGGGGATCGCGTTAGGCTGTGGCGGCAGGGGTCGTGGCGAGTGTGGGGGAGGAGTCGGCGGCCTTCTGGTGGCCCACGGTGACGTCTGTCACTGGTATAAAAAGGGACGTTCGAACGCGATGCTGGGTTGTGAACGAGAGGCGCGTGCGTTTACTATGTGCGTGGGAGATAGATGCAGTGACGTGGCAAATTTGATAAAGGTTACGTTATTTTAATTTCTATTTATTTTTATTTTTGATTTCAAATCTTTTAATTCGAATAACTTTCACCTACGCGATCCGTTTCACGCGCGATTTTTTTTGTTAGGATCGTAATAAAATTCCGAACATTTTGACACTGGTTTGGACGGATTTGGAGATTGTGCAAATTTTGGGTTTAAATTGGATTTAAATTCAATTTAAATTCAAAAAGGTGAGTTTTTTAACCCACTCACAATTTCTAAAATTTCTTATGTTTGTTAAATTGATATATGATGTGATTTAAAATTTATTTATGCTTGTTTGACATATTTTTAATCATCATCTCAGTTAATTTCATTTATTTAAATTAAATTGCTATTTAATTTATTCATTGCATATTAACTGCCAGTTAAACAGTTATTTAATTTATTATTGAATATAAATTGCTATTTAATACCTGTTGTTTATTATCCGTTCTATATTGATGCTATTGTTTGAATTTGATGATGATTGTGATAAAGGGTTGATGGGTGATATTGGATGAATGGATGTTGTATTGTATATTGTTATAAACTGCAAGTTATTATACATTTTCATTTGATTCGGGATTGCAGTTTAAAATGAGATATAACCATAATTTTTATTTTAAATTACGGATTGAAATGATAAATATCGGTGTCCCTTGACCAAAGGATAGAAAATTTTATACAGACACCGCGGTATCTATATAAAAATATTTTGAAAATGATTTCTACGGTTTGTATAGGATACGGTTAAATAAATATTAATTTTTTTAAGTATTATTTTATATATACATATATAGTTAAATTATTGAATTTAAGTTATGTGTAAATTTGTTAAATAAAATAAATAAGTTGAATAATGGAGTTTGATTATTTTATATTATATCGTTAAGTACATGTTAAGATATTGAATATATATAGAGTTTTAATGATTTAAATCAATTAAGATTGGAAGGTAAATTGCAAATTTATTTGGAATTGAGCTTATTTAAGAATTAAATTCCATAAGTTGATGTAGAATTATTAACTTCAAATTTTAAAAGGTATGATATTTGTAACTGAATTTTTATTCAAGATGAATTAAATGAATATTTTTAGTATAAGTAAATTGAAGGAAATATTTAGTTATAGGTAATTTGAGTTTTATTTAAATGATTATGGATTTATTATGCAAATATTTCAAACTAAATAATAGGACATTTAATTGTTGAATAGAAATTTCCAACCATAGTTTCTAATTGTTTAATACTTAAAGTTTGAAATATATAGAAACTGAAATGGTTTATTGAAACTGAAAGTGAATTTAAAAATTTATGGTTTTAGACTTAGTTTAAATAGAATAAAATTCTAAAGTCGTGGAAATTATTTACTTTATAAATTAGTTTTAAATTCACAACATTTTATTTTATATACTTGTAACAACCCGCATATTTATCGATTTTATATTTAAATATTTCATTTAAATATTTTATCGTTAGTCGGATTTTTGTCCGAAAAGCTACTTTTTGCACACAGCCGAATTAGGACTCGAGACCACTTCCATTGAGTTCAAAATGCCGTTTGCGACCTTTTTGAGTATAAGCTTCGATATGTTTGGAGAAAGTTGATTTTTGCTACTTTTTCCCGCTTAGGGCTTTGGTTTGGGCTGAGCCAATTAACCACTTACTAACTCAGTCCCAATCCCCCTCTCCTCTTCATTCTTTCATAATTTCCTAATACATTCAAACTTCTTCAAAAATGGGGGAAGAGAAAAAGAATTAGGAAATCCTAAGTCCTAGCTTCCTTTGCAAATCCATCTCCTAGCTCCAAAGTTCAAGAGAACCCATTGGTAAGCTTCCTCTTCTTCTTCTCCAACTCATTCTCCCTTTGATTTCAGAAATTTCCTAAACCTAATTTAGGGAATGTTTCTCTTTTAAGCTTAGATTCAAGCTTGTTGAGTTGGAATTGAAGAGTGCTTGTTCTTGCCATTGCTTCATAGCATCTTCTTCATTCGTTTGGGTTCAAAGGTGAGATTTTTAATCTCACATCTATGCTTATAATTCTCTTCTATTGTTAAGTATGAATTCCTAACACTTATTCATGTGCATTTGATTTTGATTTGGATTGCTTTTGTGAATATTCCAATTTTTAGTGTTTTGAGTTCAATTCGGTAAAAATCCTAACTTTGATGTTTGAACATGTTTTTGGTGATGTATCGAGGAGCTTATAGGGTCGGGTAGTCGATTGGCATAAACCCTTAGCGCCGTTGCTCGTGCGATTGCAATTTGGTCGGGATTTGCACCTCCTTTGAAATAGGGTAGGAAGTGCAAGTATACAGGTTCGGCCGACCGAGCCCCCTGGGCCGGTTGACCGACCTGTAGTCCAGGCACTTCCTGCCTCTGTTTGGAAGTGCTAGTTACAGGCTTCGGCCGACCGAGCCCCCTGGGCCGATCGACCGACCTGTTGCCTCGAGCACTTCCAACCTCTGGTTCGGTCGACCGACTCAGGGAGTCCGGTCGACCGACCTGCTACTATTTGCCAGATTAGCCTATATTGCTAATTCGTTTGAATATCCAACTTTAATCGATTCGTGTTGTCTCCCTTTTGTTGTTGTCATTTATTATCGACTTTGATGACCTTTTCTTTGGTAATTTTAGATATATCCACTTTGATGGATTTTATATCGATTTCTTTGGATTTTATTCACGTCTTCGAATGTTAATTTTTATGCCCGATTGTTTCTACAATGACTTCTATGATTTGTCACTTTAAAATATAAAGGTTTTCTATACTAGTAGTAAATATCAAAACTCTTTCTTCAAACGATTTCAACACTATTTTATTACAAAGCTCGTTTTCTCAAACTGATTTCCAATCTATTAGTATATACAAACCTTTACCTCACTCGTATGAGAAATCTAATTAAACGACTTAGTAAAACAAGTGGTATGAAACGCTTGCGTTTACTTTGTCGGTTAATTCTTGGACTTGTTCGATTGAATCTCTTGTGACAATTTTCTAGTGGAGATCTACAATTTGTTCGTAAATATTTAAGTTAAGCTAGTGGTTATGGGACATGAAGCTAAGCTCATATATTTACTAGCTTACTGTAATTGACACTTCTCGTTGATCATGACGATCATCTTTGTCGTTTAGACTAGCAATGTGCGATGTCTCTTTGTTTATGTGGAGGACTGTTCCTCATTTTATTGAGCTTCGTCTCATTTCTCACATGGGTCGTACCTTTTTAGGTGCGTCAATGTTTTTTTATGCATGGGGTGTACCTTTCTAGGTGCATCGATGTTTGTTTATACATGGGTCGTACCTTTTTAGGTGCGTCAATGTTTATTTATGCATGGGGTGTACCTTTCTAGGTGCATCGATGTTTGTTTACTTCGTGGAGCAATCGGCTCAATAAGTCGGGGCATGGGGCGTATCTTTCTAGGTGTGTCGATGTTCGTCTATGCATGGGGCGTGTCTTTCTAGGTGCGTCGATGTTCGACTTAGCATGGGGTGTATCTTTCTAGGTGCATTGGTGTTAGACATTACATGGGGTGTATCTTTCTAGGTGCATCGATGTTTATTTATGCATGGGATGTATCTTTCTAGGTGCATCGATGTTTATTTATGCATGGGGCGTATCTTTCTAGGTGCGTCGATGCTAGAGCATGGGGCATATCTTTCTAGGTGTGTCGATGTTCGACTGTACATGGGGCATGTCTTTCTAGGTGCGTTGATGTCCAGTTTGTGGGATTGGCCATCCTTTTTATTGTGATTTCTGGATTTCGTGTGTTGATTTCTGGAATTTATGTTTCACCAACTTTTACGATGGGCATTGATATATATGTCATTTATTGTGGTTTGGTGAATGAAATTAGGAGTATGACATTCCTTTTTATCTTGAGTAGATTATTGTGATATTGATTAATCTCTTGTTGATTTTCAATTACTTATTTATCACAGCTTGGCATTGTGATTATTATATGTTTATGTCATATCTCTTATTATATATCACTTCATCTGATATTTATAGCTAGACTGATCCGTTTATTATTTTCTTCTTAAATAATACTCGGGTCAGACTGAGATTTTACAGGTGCTTCTGCTTGACTCCTTATTGGACCATCATCTGACTTTTGGCTAACTACTTAGATTAGTAGTTTTTGTTGTATACATTTGAGATACAGACTCTATGATGTATACTTATTCTTTTGTCTAGCACTTGTATCTATTCTTTTTGATATTGTGGATCTTGTTTGACCACTACTCTGATGTACACTTTCGTGTGTAATATTCATATCTATTTCCGCCTTTGTGATATGAATTATCTGTGACTGATTTATGTTATGTTTATTTCTGTATTTGTTTCTGAAGATATTATAGCCACTGTGTAGTAGCTTTGAGTTTGTGTCGGTATGTCGGATTTCCTCTTGAAATAAAATGCATGTTTAACTATCTGACATATCGGTGCTCGCGCAAAGAAATTACATGGATGGTCGCTCCTCAACAGCATTATTCTCCGTGCTAGTCGACCGCATTACTCCGTAGTGTTCTTGTCTAGCGTGGGTATAGAGGTGGGGCGTCACAATACTGTTGAATATCCGAACCATTTAAGTTTAGGAAGTATGGTTTTAAAGCTATGGATTTTGAAGTATTATGTTTTGAAGAGTTATAATTCAAATGTATGGTTTTGAGATATTATAAATTTTAAAGTGGTATGGTTTTAGAAAAAGGATATATTTGAAAGGATGTCATAATTATTTGGTTCTAAAAGAGGAAAATGATATCGTATTTATATGGTTTTGAAAAGGGATATTTTATTCTGGTTTTAAAGTATAAAATATTTTGAAAAAAGACCGTGGTGTTATAATAACGTTTGGTTGTTAAAGAGACCGGGATGGGAAGTTGTCATACTCTCTGCCAACTCCGAAAACCACTTTAACAACCGTGTACGCGGTGGAGATTCCAAAATGGAGTAGGATGGTGGCGGCATTTCCTCTGAGGTATATACGTGGACCCAACTCCCGTGATTTAGCATAAGGTGGCTAAAACATGAGCAATTCTCGGGCCAATGAGGACATTCCTCTGATCGGACACACTCCTTCGATATTATACTCTGACATTTGGATTGATTCGGTGGCCACTTTTGATTTTTGATTTTGGGGGTGTTGTTCGAGGTGGGCGGTAGTAGCTGCTACGCGTTACCGCCAGCACGGATGTGTAATTGGTATATCTACTCTGGCATTGCCTAATTGTGCCGTGTCACCTACCTAGCGCGCATTCTACGAGTTTCTATTTGTGTCATACCTATGGAGTATCCTCTGGTAGCCTCCCGATCAGGACGTATTACTTTACTATATAGACTATTGTCATTATTTGTGTTAAGGGGAATATTGGGTCACTCCTTAACGCTATTTAAAAGTAAGTTTATTTTACAATTAGACACTATTATAATAGCGAAATATACTACATAGTAAATAGTTTAACGGATCCTTAGGAGATGTAAATCCCGAGCATCTCTTGAGTTACTGCACTCATATTTATTTCCGTTGATTTAACTTACATAAGATCTTTTAGTTCTGACTCGAGTGTTTTGTCTTTTCAATTCGCTCGGGTCAGTCCGAGCATTTCAGGATCGAAGACTTTATTTCTGAAGGACGAAGATGAAGATTTCATTATTATTATTATATCATATTGTTCCACTACACACTGTATTCCGCTGCATCGATTTTTATTCGTTGGTATGTGCAACTCTAATATATATTGTATAAGTAAAATTAAATATTTTGTAAATAGTTTCATGAAACTGTATATTTGATTATTGTATTTTGTCCTTCCGTTGTGAGATTCTGTTTTGTTTTATTTCTTTTTCATTTTTCTTATTTACCCCATAACAATCCGCCCTTCCGTATGGTTTGAAATTGCACGTGTGTCGATTTAAAGCATGTGAAAAGGCGGGATGTTACAATGCCAATAGCCGTCCTACATTAGCTGGTGTTGCTGTTCCTCCACCTGCTCAGTTGGCTAGGCGTGATCTCTGCCATATCTGTCTCTAGCCTGGTCATTTTCGGAATGATCGCCCTACTCGGTAGAAGGGTACGCCTTTTGGTATATTTGCTGTCTCATCTGCCTCATCTCCAGTTCCTGCACCTGCTCCTGCTCCTAGTGATGACCAAGGTACTCTCCAGGGATCATTCACTTTATTTCATCATCCGGTTCGTGTTTTGTTTGATACTGGAGCTCCCACGGTTTTATTTCTGCTGATTTGTTTGATAAGTTTGCGCATCTCCTTTCTCTTGGATATGCATCTATTCCTTTATGTGTTTCTAATCCTATCGGAGGTCCCGCTAACCTTAATAGGATTTGTAGAGGAGTGAAACTCTTCCACTCTGGTTATCGTTTTTCTGGTGATTTCTATGTTTTGGGCTTCGGTGCTTTTAACCTATTGCTTGGCCAAGATTGGCTAAGGAATCATGATGCCCATATTTCTTGCAAATCCAGAATTATCACTCTTGTCAGAGATAAGGGTGATTCTTTGATTATTCAGTGCTGTATGCCTCGGGATTTTGCTGGTAGTTTTGTTTATTCTCTGGATTCTTCTCCTAGTGATCTTGATTCGACTCCTGTAGTTAGACTTTATCCCGATGTATTTGGTGAATTCACTTCTTTTCCTCCTAAGCAGAAAATTGATTTTCGGATTGATCTTATTCCTGGTGCTCGACCTGTTCTTCCTCCTAGAAGAAAGGCACCCCGCGAGAAGGTTGAGTTAAGGAAACAAATTGGGGACTTGTCTTCCAAGGGTCTGATTCGGCCTAGTTTTTCTGAATGGGGAGCCGTGGTGGTTTTTGTCACCAAGTCTGATGGTTCTCTGAGGATGTGTGTTGATTATAGGGAGCTGAACAAGCTCACTATGAAAAACAAATATCCAATGCCTCGTAATAATGATATGTTTGATCAGCTTTATGGTGCCACTATTTTCTCTCAGCTTGATCTTGCCATAGGTTTTCACTAGCTCAGGGTTGCTGAGGATAGCATTCCCAAGACCGCTTTCCGCATTGAGAATGGGTTTTATGAATGGTTAGTCATGCCTTTTGGTTTGACTAATGCTCCTGCTTTCTTTATTGATTTGATGAATCGTGTCTTTCATGATGTGCTTAATAAATTTGTTCTAGTATTTGTTGACGATATCCTTGTCTTCTCTAAGACCAAGGAAGAGCATGAGTCGCATTTGAAATATGTTCTGGAGACTCTCAGAAATCATCACTTGAAGGCTAAATTTTCTAAATGCCATTTATGGAAGGATGAAGTCCGATATCTCGGGCATATTGTTTCTAATAAGGGAGTTTCTGTTGATCCATTCAAGATCACTACGATCAATGTAAGCTTTCTTTTCTCTCTTTTCTTTATAATTTAATAATTCTATCTTTTTGGTTGTCCTTATTTTCTCCCTATTCTGTTGTAGGATTGGGAAACTCCAAAGACTCCATCTAATATTCGTAGTTTTCTGGGCCTTGCCAGTTACTACCGGAGATTCATTGAGAATATTGCTCGGATTGCTGCACCTCTCACTGCTTTGACTTGTAAGAATGCCAAGTTTGTCTGGAGTGATCAGTGTAAGGCTGCATTCAATGATTTAAAGAGCAAGCTAACTTCCGCACTAGTTCTTACCGTTCCGAACGGAAGTGATGGATTGTCGGTATACACTGATGCTAGTCGTGAGGGTTTGGCTGCTATTCTCATGCAGGATGGTATGGTCATTGCCTATGCCAACCATCAGTTGAAAAACCATGAGGCAAATTATGTTGCTCATGATTTAGAGTTGCTTGCTATTATCTTTACTTTGAAGCTTTGGAGGCATCATCTTCTTGGAACCAAGTTTGAGCTTTTCACTGATCATCAGTCTCTGAGATATATCTTCACCCAGAAGGATTTGAATCAGAGGCAAGTTCGTTGGCTTGAGTTTCTGGCTTCCTACGACCTCGATATTAGCTATACTCCTGGTAAAGCTAATGTTGTGGCCGATGCTTTGAGTCGGAAGAAGGCTTTGTTATGTTAGCTTGTTGTTTCTTCTCCTCCCCTTCTGGATCTTATTATGGCTAAGCAGGATGAGGATGAGATGCTTAGATTGATGAAGGAGAGTGTTTGTAGCAGGGTTGGAGGTAGTAATAGTGGTGGTAGTGGAGCTCAGATCGTTGATAGTGGGATTTTGATGATTAATGGCAGGATTTGTGTTTCGAACGTTGATGGTTTGAGGAAGGAGTTGCTTCGGCAGAATCACCGATCCAGGCTTTCTATTCATCCTGGTGTGTCTAAGATGTATCAGGATATGATAAGGCTTTATTGACGAAAGGGGATGAAGATATCTCTATTTTTGTTAGTCGGTGTGCGACTTGTCAGCAAGTCAAAGCCGATCACCAGAAGACCCCTGATTTGTTGCAGCCCCTTGAGATTCCCAATTGGAAGTGGGAACAGGTTTCCATGGATTTCATCAATGGTTTACCGAGGACTCGAAAATGGTATGAGAGTATATGGGTTATTGTTGATAGATTGACCAAGTCCGCTCATATCAGTCCAGTCAAGTCTACTCGTTCTGCTTCTAGCTTATATGAGATCTACATGAAAGAGATCTTTCGTCTCCATAGTGTTCGTCTCAGTATTGTTTGTGATTGTGACCGTATCATTACCAGTCAGTTTTAGAAAGCTTTTCGGGAATCTCTGCATACTCATCTGAATCTGAGCACTACTTACCATCCACAGACTAACGGTCAAACGGAAAGAGTGAATTAGATTCTCGAGGATCTTCTTCGTGCTTGTGTGCTCGATTATGGAGGATTTTGGGAAGATCATCTCCATCTTGCCGAATTCACCTATAATAATAGCTATCAGGTATAATCTTATATTCTGTTTTCAGTCTATTCTTAATCTTTTTATCTATCTCATTCAATCTTTGCATTCTGGACAGTCTCAAAATGTCTCCGTTTGCTGCTCTATACGGACGACCTAGTAGATCTCCATCTTGCTGGATTGAATTCGGTGATCGTTTGGTTCTTGGTCCTGATGTGATTTTGGATGCTTCTGAGAGAGGTGAGGAGATTAAGAGGAGGTTGAGAGCTACTCAGGATAGGCAGAAGAAGTATGCTGATAGGCGTAGGCGGAATTTGGAATTTGCTGTTGGTGATCAGGTTTTCCTTAAGGTCTCTCCCTTGAGGAATGTCATTCGCTTTGGTCGTAGAGAAGCTTTCTCCTAGGTTCATTGGTCCTTTCCACATTGTGGAAAGAGTTGGTTCTTTGGCTTATCATCTGAATTTGCCCGAGAAGCTTTCTGGAGTGCATGATGTATTCCATGTCTTGCATCTTCGCTGATATCTTCGTGATCCATCTCTTATTGTCCAGCCTTCTGCTCTTGATAGTTTGGATATTGAGCCTAATCTGATTGTCGAGAGGAAGCCACTTTGTATTGTTGATAGAGGTACGAAGCAACTTAGAAGGAAATCTGTTAATCTGGTCAAAGTACAGTGGAGTACCGACGATCAAGATTGTACCTGGGAGACGGAAGAGAGCATTCGTGCTTCGAATATGGAATTGTTCATTTTAGGTACTATTTTGTTTTTCTATCTTGTTTCTCTTTATTTTCCTTGCCCGTTCTTTTCGAGGACGAAAAGATTTGAGTGGAAGAGAGTGTAACAACCCTAGATTTTTGAATATGATTTTAAATTTGACTTTATTTTATTTTGAAATTATTTTAAATTTGTTTTTAATGCAAGATTTCATTTTTAAATATTCTTAAAGTGATGATAAAAATTTTCCTAAGTTTATTGTATTTATTTTCAATTTTTAAAGCCAAGTTTCCATTTTTTTGCTATTTTCTTAATTTGATTATATTTATTTAAAATTTATTTATTTATTTTTACTCATTCATTATTTTTTTGTGTTTTTATTTTTATTTATATCTATTTTTATGTGTATTTAAAATTGCAAAAGGAATTAAGAAATATGAAGGGTTTTCGACCTTTAATATGCATGCCTTTTCATATTCAAACTTTACCTTTTCACACCAAACAACACATCATATCATTTGCTGACCATATCTCCTTTGTTTAGCTAGCTTCCTTAATTTTTTCTCACGTACAAAAATTTCTCAAACCTTAAAAAATAATTCGGCCTTCACCTGAGAAGAAACTTTGGTAAAAAATTTATTCTTTTTGCACATTTTCTTACTTGTTTTGTTTAATTCTTGCACTTGCTTCAACTTCATGTAGTTCGGCCTTCCTCCTCCATCACCATAGCCGCCTCCGCCACCACCACAACTAGCTGCCATCCCCTCCAGTCCACTATCCATCCTTGGCTGTGGCTATCCTTGTTGAAGATCCATAAAAATATTACACAAACATTACCTATATGTGCTAGCCGAGCCACCAAATTGTTCCACCACCTCACACACCACCTTGGCCGACCCTTGCATCATCATCACCAGCCATAGATGAACATGAGACCCCTGCGACATCACCTCCAGTCTAGTACCAGACCTGTCCATGCTCATTCATGCTTGTGGCCGAACCATTGTTGCCTTGGAAACTCATTTGTGTTGCCTTGTATTTGTGTGCACATGCATATATCCTTATACTCTTTCATATTCATGTTATGGCCGACCTATATGAACGGAAACCTGATCCAAATCTACACCATAGCCGTGCATTCCTAACCTATGGCTGAGCAGAAGATTATTGAATGCAAGTCCAAAAGTTTTGGCGATGTGATGTGCATATATTTCTAGCATTTTTAATAATATTTTGGTTTGAAAATTCATGTTGTATTTTGTTTTGTTTGCTATGTGACAAGGCAATTAGCTTTGGCTCTCCTGTACTCAAATCGTAGTCATGCTTTCATGCCTTTGAAGATCTCTGTTTTGTGTATTTGGTTGTCATCTCCAGCTTGTAGAGGTGAGTAATTCTCACCAGACAATTTATACTTATATAACTAGTAAACTGATCGCAATTGAATCTGTAAAACCATATCATTATGTTATATCTATTTACGCTATGATCATATGATGTTCACCCATGCTTATACACCTGTTATATCATCTGTTACTGTTATATAATGCTATTCTGTTATTTATATCAGTTTATCACACTACAAGTTCCCTATAGATTAGAATCACTATGGGTTGAAATGATACTTACCCCAACATACTTTAGAATAGGGAAAAATCGTTATGGGCTGAAATGATAGGCCTTAACGATTTTTAATTATTTCATTTTACTTGGGACTGCGGGTTCGAAATGATAAAACCAAGGTTTTCTTTGTAAATTACGGATTGAAATGATATAATATCTGCATCACTTTACCTAGGTTAGAAAATGTTATGCTGGCCCGTGGTTGATATATATTTTCTTGAAATTTCTAAAAATATTTCTAAAATGTAAATTTATGATATTTTGAATTATGAATTAAGAATTATGAATTTAAAATAATTTTTATAAAGTTTATGATTTTTGGATAAATAAAAAAAAAGTGAAATAAATGAATATTTAAGTGAAATTTTGAAATTGAACTTAAATTGGAAATTTGTGAATTTTGTTCAAAAATGAATTTTAAATTAAACAAATAAAATGGAAAATAAGTTATATTTGGAAATTTAAACTTAAGTGTTAAGTTAAAATTTAATTTTAAAGAATTGAAATTGAATGTTTGAATTTAATAAGTAAATTATTATTAAATTTTGATTTTTTTGAATGAAAATTTCACTTTATAAAATCATTAATGTAAGAGTATTTAAATGATAGTTTTAAAAGTGGAAATATATGATTTTATAAGTTAAAATAGTTTAAATAAAAATTTAATTGTTTATGAAATTATATTGAATATTTGGAATTTAATTAACAGCATTCTTGAAATGCTATTATTTCTAATGTAAAGGATATTACAGCATTGTGTAAATGTTGTAGTTGATAGAAATGAACTAAATGGCTAGATTTAATTAAGGGGCTATTATAGCACTTTGTAAGTGCTGTAGTTGATGAATTTAACTAAGGTTTTATTTGAAACTAAAGTAACCCTATTACAGCATTTTAAATGCTGTCTTTTGTTAATTGAACTGTTTTAACATAACTTTCCGTAACATTTTCTAAGTGCCACGAAAGTTGAATTTACACTGTTTTGATAAAACTTAAATGAATAAATGAACTTTGAAAGATTAAAATTTTGGAAATTTAATATTTAATTATTAAATATAATAACTTCATTTTAATGATTTAAATGAAGTAATTCGATTTGAAATATAAACTATTTGGAAATGTGAGTTGAAATGGTATTTTATATAAAATGAATATGGTTTTGAAAAGATATTATATTTTAGGATTTTGAAAGGGATTTGAAATGATATTGAATTATAGAAATGATATTTATTTTGAAAAATAAATACCATTTTAAATTATAACCACGGGTTATAATAACGATTGGTTGTTAAAGAGACCGAGATCGGATATGGACATACTCTCTATCGATACCGAAAACCACTCTAACAACTGTGCACGCGGTGGAGATTTTAGAATGAAGTAGGATGGTGGCGACATTCTTGAGGTACTTTACGTGGACCCAACTCCCATGAGTTGGCATAAGGTGGCTAAATCAGGAGCGATCGATGGGCCAAGTGAGGCCCGAGAATCGCTCCTGTTTTAGCCACCTTATGCCAACTCACGGCAGTCCGGTCCACGTATTTACCTCAAAGGAAACGCCACCACCATCCTACTTCATTCTGGAACCTCCACCGCGTACACGGTTGTTAAAGTGGTTTTCGGAGTTGGTAGAGAGTATGACAACTTCCGATCCCGGTCTCTTCAACAACCAATCGTTATTATAACACGGCGGCCTTATCAAAATTGTTTATATTTTTAAAACCAGAATATAATATCCATTTAAAAACCATAGAAATACAATATAATTCCTATTTTAAAACCCAAATTAATATGATATCATTTTATTTCAAATATCTCCTTTTTCCAAAATCATAGTACTTTCAAATATATATACCTTAAACCCCATAGCTTTGAAGCAAAATTTTCAATACTTAAATGGTTTAAATATTAAATTACTTTATATAATAAGATAGCTTCTTTAACTTTACACATAAATTCCAAATACCGATTTGAACTGCTCAATAAACTATTTCAATTCATATATTTCAAAGCTTTACATATTCCACCAATTCAAAACTAATTATTTGATAATTCTATATAAATCAATTTCAATTACTATTATTTAGATTTGAAATGTTTACTTAATAAATCCAATAAAATTTAAGTAAAACTTTTAACTTCAACAATTGGATATATTTTTATTTAACTCGATATATTCATTTATCTCAACTTTATATTCATTAAAACACTTTAAACCAAATCAAGTTATAAGAATCATACCCTTTTAAAATCTCAACTTATATTTAAATTCCAAATCAAATTTATTCAAGTACAATTCTTAAATAATTCAATTTAAACCAATTTCATATTTATCTTCCAACTTAAATTTCATTTAAGTCATTTAAAACTCTATATATATAATACCTTAAATAGGTACTTACCCATATGATATAAACCATCAAACTCCATTATTAAACTCATTTTTTTTATTAAAATTTTATACATAGCTTAAATTCAAGAATTTAACTATATATATATATAAAATAATATTTATTTAACATCAAAATTAATATTTAATAAACTGTATATTCCTTTCCAAAACCATAGAAATCGCTTAAAAATATTTTTATATATAGACCACGGTGTCTATATAAAATTTTCTATTCTATGGTCAAGTGATACGGATATTTATCATTTCAATCCGTAATTTAAAAATAAAAATTACGGTTATAAATCATTTCAAACTGCAATCCCGAATGAGATGAAAATGCATAATAACTTGCAGTATTATAACAATATAATATACATCATCCATTCATCCAATATCAACCATCAACCATTTATCTCAATCATCATCAAATTCAAACAATAGCATCAATATAGAATGGATAATAAACAACAGGTATTAAATAGCAGTTTATATTCAATAATAAATTAAATAACCGTTTAACTGGCAGTTTATATGCAATGAAGAAATTAATTAACAATTTAACTGGCAGTTTAAATGCAATGAATGAATTAAATAGCAATTTAATTTAAATAAATGAAATTAACCAAGATAATGATTAAAAATATGCCAAACAACCATAAATAAATTTTAAATCACATCATATATCAATTTAACCAACATAAGAAATTTTAGAAGTTGTGAGTGGGTTAAAACACTCACCTTTCGAATTTAAATCCTATTTAAACCCAAAAATTTCACAGTCTCAGAATTCGTCCAAACAAGCGTCAAAATCTCTAGAATTTTATTACGATCCTAACAAAAAAAATCGCTCGTGAAACGGAGTTCGTATGTGGAAGATACAGCGATTAGAACAATTGAATTCAAAATTAAAATAAAACAAAAAAAGATAACACGCCCAAATCAAAAACCTGCCACGTCAGCCCTTACAAGGAAGCCCACGTCACAATTTCTTCTCATACGCTCAAGCATCTCCAATACGCACGCAATGAAAGAACCCATCCACGACAGACTTTGACCACAAAACTAGATCGCCTCCGACCACCGTTTGACAAGCCGTAGCCACCATTCTGCTCATCTTCCCCTCCTCTGTTGAACGCACCCCCTTCAGTCACCCAAAGTACCACGCGCCGCCGCATCAAAATCTAGGATTTCAAACCCTACTTCGTAAATTCCTGTTGCCCCGGTTGAAATCAGGTGATGCGACCACCATAGAACAGCTTCAAACAGCGAGGACTACAATACCCATAAACCAATTTCGCTGATTGAGGCCAAAATCAAAAACCCCCAAATCGACGTGTAGGGTTCACGAATTTTGATCTTTGATCGAGTTTTAGGCCGATTCGAGCATCATTTACAGAAACGAACACTTGATGCATATTCGTATGGATGAGATCTACGACATATATTTTTTTCCAAATTTTTCTGAGAAGTTTGGATTTTTGACTTTGATTTGATTTGGAATTGGATCTAGAATTTGTTTGTCTGCCATTTAGAAGGAGAGAGTTGAGTATACGTACAGACAAATGAAAATAAGGGGAGTTAGGGTTTATAACCGGGTTTATATAGGTAGGTCAGAAATTAGGATGAATGGATAAGGTTAAATATACGCGCTAATGTCAAAGTGGCCCAAAAAGCCCGTTTCGACTCCGGAACGAAATTGGGTCAACCCCTATGTCAAAATAGATGTTTTTAAATATTTTAAACGAAATAGAAAAGGTTTCAGGTTCAAATTGCATCGTATGAAGAAGTTATGCTAGAATCAATATTTTTCAAATTGATTTCAATTAAATCAATTTCAAGGCGTTTCGCGTTCATACGATCAAACGACAAGTCCGATCGCTACGAAACTTGAAACCCTATAATAATTCACTGATACGGATTCGATGAAACTGATTTCATCGAAATCCGAGTCAGTGGCCAAAATGGCTATTTTTATATTAGTTAAATAAATAAAATTTAGTCAATTTAATCAATTTTCAATTTAAATTCTATAATTACCAATTCTTATCATTTTAAATTTTCCAATCATTTACAATGATTTAAACCAAATTTAACAGTCAAATTAGAGTTGATAAATTTATAAATTTCGGTATTAACCTCAATTTCATTAAATTCGAAAATTATAAATTTAATTTCCAAAAATTTCTATTAAATTTACTTTTCATTTTATTATTCGTTTCAATATTATCAAACGAATGCAATTTACATTGGTTCACGATTGTTTATATTTATATTCTTAAATTTTACCTAAATTTCCATTTATACAATCTTCTAAGTATTTACTTTTCATTGAATTGCAATTTATCCTATTATCGTGTATTAAATTCAAATATATTGATAAAACTTTATTCCATCCCTTTATTCAACCAATAGTCATTATTTTAAATTATTAATTAAAATCTGTTAAGATCTTACCATTGGTTCCATTAAATTAAATAAATTAATAATTATTCCGTCTAAATCTCAAATAACGTATTATTTAGCTATTTCAATTTCATTTAATGGAAATTATCTTATTTTCAGAAATTAAATTCCAATATATAAATAAACTTTATTTCCATTCCTTATAATTCAACAAATTGTCCAATATGAATAACTTTAACATCATTTCCTTTAAATTAAATCATCAATTCATTCATACACCATTAGCAATACATTATTACCCATTACTACCCAAATTGATACTAATATAACCTTTAATTAGATTAATTGCAATTGATTACCCATTTTAACTTATTAGACTCCATTAACATTAAATTACACTTATAAGTTATCACTAATGGACACGTGTTGAAATTGATTACATACACCATGCTCATCCTATTATCAATTGGATGAATTTTCATTGGTTCATAGTTATTGCATTCCTATCCACAAATTTCATCCACATTTCCATTAACGTAATAATCTAATATTAAATTCCAATTATTGAATTTTAAATTTCAAATAAATCAATAAATCTTGTTTTAAAACCTTGCTATTCAATAAATTGACATTTATGGGTGAAATTAACATTGACTTGTATTACATTTCCTTAATGCATGCTTCATTTCATACTATTTAGTTATATTTGCCAAATATGTTCATTAATTGCTATTTATATTCTTAATTAATTTACTTGCTTGGTTTCATACTTGTACGTTTTCACTTCCAAGAAAATATTATAATTACCTACAGGACATTGATTTTTATTCCATGAATTCATTAAAAAAATTCACTAAATGCCTTTGTTTTCTTATATTCAATTTATTACTATTTAAGTACGTTCATTATCAACAACACACATTATAATTACTTATCTACAATTATTGCATTGGTTTATTCAATAGTTACTTTTATTTACTCCTTTTCTATTTTAAACCAAATGTAACAAATTTCACTATTCATTATTATATTAATGAATTCCATTCTAGTCAATATTTTTATTAATATTTCACAAATTCAACATTTCTATTGGTTTCTTATATTGAACTTATAACCAAGTATGCCAATTTACATTATTTCAATTTATTGCCATATAAATATTAAATTATTAACATTTAATTACAATTTCTTCATCTAATTTCTACATTCGCTCCAATATAAATTTTAAGACTTTTATTTCTTTTTAAATTAAATTAGAAATCCTATTAAATTAACTCATTTAAAATCATCGAATTTTACGGGTCGTTACATCATTCCTCCGATCGGACACACTTCTTCGATACCATTCTATTACTTTTGTGATTGATTGGGTGCACCTCTTTGATTTTGGGAGTATGGCTCGAGGTGGACGGTAGTGGCTGCTACGCGTTACCACCAGCCTGAAAGCGTAGTTGGTATATCTACCCTTGCATTGCCTCGTGTGCCTTGTCACCTACCATATCGAACCTTTACTACGAGTTTATTTTTCTCCTTTAGCCCATGGCGTATTTAGGGTAGTCTCCCGATCTGGAGATATGATGATACTGGATGGACTACTGGGACTATTATGTGTTGGGGGCTATATGGGTAACCCATCAATGCTATTTTAAAGTAAGTTTATTTTACTGTAGACATTATTATAATAGCGCAATATTACTATATAGTAAATAGTTTAACGGATCCTTAGAGGATGGGCGGTCCCAGGCATCCTTTAAGTTACTTGTATCTTGTTTATAGTTCACTTGAGTTGGTTTACATTATATAAGTATATATGTCCTGACTCGAGTGTTTTGTGTTTTGCTTTACGCTCGGGTCAGCCTGAGTATTCATAGATTTGGATTCACTTCCTGGAGCTGGTCTTTGCTGGAGATTCTGCCTATCTACATTTATATCTATTTTCGTTTCAAGTATTCTAGTTTATCTCATGTATTAGTGAACTTCTATGTATTTAGGATTTCTATTATGTTGTTTTCAGACTGATATTATGTGTTTGTTTTGAGACTTGTTATAGTAGCTTCATGAACTACTATGTTATGTTATATTCCGTTGCGAGTTATTCTGATTGTTCTGTATCTGTGATTCTGTGTATTTGATTTCATTTGCTCCAAATTTATTTACAATTTGTTATTTCGCATCATTCAAGTCCGACATGTGTGGATTATTGTCGATTTGAATGGTATGAAATACCAGGTCGTCACAATGGTTATTTTTATTTCCACTGCGAGTATTCTGATATTATGTGTTTGTGATTCTATGATTGGTTTTATTTGCTCCAAATTTTATTACAATATATTGTTTTGAGCTATTCAAGTTTGACATATTTTGGTTTTATTATCGAATTTGAATGGTGCAAAATAGTGGGTCGTTACACCCACTCGTAGTAGGTACAGCAAAAACTATATTTTGGTCTTAACTGCATGAAACACCTATCCAGACCTTTACAAGGTCTGCCTGCCAAATTGCTTCCATATTAATTAATTCTACCGTTACATGTAAACTCTTTATTTCCATTAATATGCTTTAGGCCATTTTTACATCTGATTTGGTTATTTCACAATTTTCCTTTTTCTAATATAAATGGTGTTTCAATTTCACGTCCGTTCAGTCTATATGGTTTGTCTGTAATTTTTATACCATTTTGTTACATATTTACACTACCCTTTAGCGTCTATTTAATTTACATCTTTTTCTTCTTTTTCCACCCTAATTTACATTCTCCTTTAAGAGATTTAATCTGTACAAAATTTTTATCCAATAGCCACAAACCATTTAATTACACAAAATTTTACTTTTCATTTTTAGGCCATACATGAAACAAATAATTATGCCAATTAGACTTCCCAATTTTCTTCCAAAACCGTTTTCAAAATTATATAATTATATCAACCAAAACCACAATTTTATTCAAGTAACATATTTTGAAATCATTCAACTAACCTTTTTTACAATTAGAAATTGAATAAAAATTATAATTCAATTTAATTAAACCAATCTTATTTACGTGATGAAACGTGAATAACAATTTGTTTGTTTCAATTTTTAGTCAAACCTGAATTAGAATTGAAAAGTAGTAGAAGAAGAAGATACAATAATTTACATAAATTTCAATCTTATTTGTGCCATAAATTGTGAATAGACAATTTATATGTCCCATATTTTATACCAAACGTGAATTAGATTAGAGAAGTGGAAAAAGAAGTTGCAATAATTTACGTTTATTCTCAATTAATAATAGAAATTAATTCATATTAACGTGCTAGAAAAGAACTGAAATTGAACTACTTTATTTTTCTATTTCATATTAACTCCACTTACCTGGCACTTGAGCTTATATAAATTTGAAAAATCTTTGCTGTAATCTTTCTCCCTTTGATTCTTCTAAATTCCCAAAATTGCTTGAATATATATATATATATATATATATATATATATATATATATATGTATGTATATATATAATTTAATTTGGTAGAGGTTTGATTATTTAGTAGAGAAAAGGATGAAGAATAATGCACACTAATTTTATTGTTGAATTATGGGCGATGGATGAATAAGAGATTAGGTTTAGGTTAGATGATTTATTTGTAGATTGTTCGAGTGAATATAATCCATTAGATTATTTTTAGATTAAATTTGGTTCTTTCATACACTTAATGGTTATCCATTCTAACCCACACACATCACTTAACCAATAAAATTTATCCATCTCATCCTACTACATCACTGGAGCGAATAGGAAGCCGCCATATGTCAGAAACAACGCTGAAATACGTAGGAAAATCACTAGAAATGAACCAGCCAAAAAAACATCACTCAATATTTTGGCAACAATGGGACTTGATCCCTGATCACTAAAGAAGTCAACATGCGCCTTTACCTCAGTGCCAAATGTGCTTCTAATTTCTTTTTAATTATATTTCCCATAAAAAATCAGGGGGTTATAATAATGTCATCACACCACTTTAATTTGCCTCCATTTAAAGCACTGATGAAATCTAGGTTTCTGTGACCTTTTGATTTGGGTTTTCTGTTGATAACATCGTTCGAGGTTACTTTGATTTGAGAAAAATAATAAGTTGAAGGATGAAGTATTTTATCCCTAAAATGAATGATAAATGGAGCAGAGAGATCGGTTGAAGATAAAAATAGGTAGTTTTTTGCTTACATGCATGTGCAAGAAGGTAAAAATGATGAAAGTAGGTATCTTTGTGGTAACTGTGAAAGTTAAGACTGTGTGAGAGTGGAGGGGGAATGACAAAATTACCCTCATCAAGAAAAATGTCCTCATCTTAGGTGATAATAGTTTTATACTTTTATATTATTTACTAAGCATTTATTGTAGTAATATTTTTGTATGAGTTTTGTTAGCATATGACTTAAAATTAAGCACCTTTAAATAACTATGTTACTTAAACAATCCAAGATACTAAGTACTATATTAATTGATAAAATGTATTAATACTGAAAAATTACAGATTAATTATTAATATAAAAATCGATAAATAATGTACATTACTATTTTTTGAACTTTAAAATGGATTTTAATGAGGTACAACTATAATTAAAGGAACTTTTTATT
Organism: Allium cepa; assembly: GCA_030765085.1. Classification (NCBI taxonomy): domain Eukaryota; kingdom Viridiplantae; phylum Streptophyta; class Magnoliopsida; order Asparagales; family Amaryllidaceae; genus Allium; species Allium cepa. The sequence continues at coordinate 989,520,966 of CM060945.1, read as the reverse complement.
AGTCAACGATTAAATTTAGATGTCCAATTTTACATGGTTTAGACATTTCAATTGACAAACCTATTTAGAGTGAAGTATGGTTCCACTTGGGACTAAACATTAGCTTAGCAAATAAAGATTTAGATTTAATTAGTTTTAATTGATAAGAAAGACTTTAGCTTTGATTACTTTGTAAAAAAAGCAAGTTGAATATCCGAAATGTAGTAGAAAGACGTTGATATGTATTCGTTAAATTTTTTTAAAACAAAGAGATCATATTTCTTTCTTTTTCTTAATAAAAGGAAGGATAGGGTGATCCCAATTTCTCATTTAATATAGCAGGCAATCTATAGCAGAATATTCATACAAAATTAACTTACTGAATCTTGATTAGAGTTAGAAGTTGTAACTTTAGCTTATCCAGTAAAGAATTTAGGTCTAATTAGTTTTAACTGATATAAACAAGACTTTAGCTTTGGTTACTTTGTAAAAAAATTTCCCATTATCGATTGAAACTTCTCACAAATTTTCTGATCTTGTAATTTAAAAGTCCGTAAAACTGTTTTGTTACTTCGTCTTAATATTTCAACATTGGACAGCCATGCTATAAAGTTGTCTAAATGGTAATGTTTCGATTACATTTAGGGCAAATATTTAAAATTAAAAAATTGGTATATTTAAAATGTTATAAATCGGTTTCTGACACTTACTACATTAATCTACCGTTAAATAGGATAAATATGACCAAGGAACTATTGTGTCATTTTGTTTATTTATTCCATCAATTATGTCCTTTTGAATGTTATATAACTTTGTTAGAAGTTCTTGTAGAAGAAAATATAACTCCTTAAATATTTCAATCTCCATGCAAACTTTATCTTACTTAACTAAAAGCATGCTTCATCCATATGTTTAGAATAGTCTTCATGATTTTATCTGAATTTAATAAGCTCCCTCGAATTAGATTTTGAACATGCAACCATGGCAAAACTACATAAATTCTACTGGGTTAAGGACCATGCAATTAATCCAAAAAAATCTTTTCTTTTTTTTCATTGAGATTCTAATTTTTAAGGATCTTAAATTATAGGATTTTAATAGGTTGTATTAAAAAGCAAGTTGAATATCCAAAATGTAGTAGAAAGACATTGACACAAATTCGTTAAAAAAAATTAAAACTAAGACATCAACTTTCCTTTTCTTAATAAAAGGAAGGATGAAGTGATTCAAATTGCTTATTTAATATAGCAGGTAATCTACAGTAGAATATTCATACAAAATTAACTTACCAAATCTTGATTAGAGTTAGAAGTTGTAACTTTAAGCGATTGTCGTCGAGAAATACTTAAATAAAAGGAAACCATATTCAATCTAAATGCACTAAAACAACAAAAGCAAAAACAATCCTTACTGTATAAGAATACTCGTAGGTTGCTTACATAAATATTCTACGCATGCGTTGGTTAATGGATCTATGAGTTAGTACCTATAACTTTAACCAATTTCATTAGAATATACACTTAAATAAATAAAGCGTGTTTAAGCCAAACACACAAAAACTGTAAAAAAAATACACTCTAAACTAATCTGATTCATTTGCAACTTAGTTGTGTATATTAATATATGAATTCTTGGATGTGCACTAATTATTTGTGCAATACATATACATTTCATGAAAATTTGTTAAAGGCAAAGGCTTTCTACATTGTTTCAAACAGTAATTTTAAGCATTAGCCGATACAATTAACATACACATTCAGAATTTGACTTCACAAAATCTACGTACCTGGATTCTCAAATTTATATATGCTATATAGCAAATCAAAGATACCTACATAGAGCATTATATTTTAAATTTAAAGCAAAACAATATAAAATCTGACCTCAATTCAAAGAATATTGAAGTGTTCCATCGTGCCACTGGCAAATATATTAGTAGAATTTATAAATCCTAATCAAAGCATTCACATTTAAAGAGTCATGCATATAATAAATCACAAAAAACTGAATCAAAAATATCCAAATGAAGAAAAGATCAAACAATAGAAAAACGCTAGTAAAAATCAACGAAGTTACCTCTCGGCTCCTAAATTTGAGTTACATTCTTCCTCCTCAAAATCTATAATTGCAAGTCAAATCACTCTTCTTCTCAATTTCAGACATTTTCAACGTTGGAGGTTTTGAGTTTTTGCATCTTTTCCATTACAGTCAAAAGAATCAAACTAAGGTGGTGGTAGAAGAAAGGGATCGGTTGTGCCTTGAAGGATGTAATTAGGGTTGAAGGAGGAGATTGCGTTTATTTTCATTCTTTTTAAAAGATGTTTTTAGGGAGGGAAGGCGTACGTTGCGGCTAAAGTTATTGGATAAAGTGTGATAGATAAAAATACCAAAAATAGCCTTACCGTATTTTAGAATTTTATAAGGGTAATTTAAACATTTCAAATGCTTCATTTGGATGTATTCCTATTATATATAGATACTTAGATATAATTTCTTTCCAAATTGAATTATCATTTATATCCCTGAATTTCCATCACCAATTCCCTAATAAAGACAAAATTAATGTTATATAGACTAATAACACCTTGTCCTCCCTCCTTTTTCGATTCACAAACTATTTTCCAATTGACTAAGCATTTTAGGCTACTGTTAGGATCATCAACCCTTTGTAACAACCCTAGTATTTTGTAATTATTTTAATTGTTTATCTTAATTATTTTAATTGAAACTCCTGATTTAAAAACTTTATTACATTTATTAAAATGAATAAATTTTGTTATTTTAAAGTATATTTTGATTTTTATGTGAATTATAATTCCAAACCTGAATAAATAGAATATTTCCAAAAAATGTGGATTTTGGTCGAATTGGTCAAACTTTGACTTTTAAATTTAAATTTTAAATGTTTGAACTTTTGAATTTTTTCTTTTATTATGAATATAAATTATAATTCAAGAATACTGATTTTCGCTTCGTTGAAATTCGATTTATACTGAGAAAGTTATGCTTTTTACAATATTGTGTATAAATTGATTTATTTAACAATATTGTTTATTTTGATTTATATAAATAATATTTTTATTTGTCATATCTTATTCTAATTTGTATACATATGTGTAATATGTTGTGTTATGTATATATTTTATCTTTTAAATATTTTAAAGTGATTTTTGAATTTTTCCAAAGCTTAGTGTATTTATTTTCAATTTTATAACCTAGTTTCTATTTCGAAGCTATTTTCTTAATTTATTTATATTTATTTGAAATTTTACTTGTTTATTTTTATCCATTCATTATTTTTTGTGTTTTTATTTTATTTATATGCATTTTCATATGTATTTTAAAATACAAAAAGAATTTGGAAATATGAAGAGTTTTGACCTTTAATGTACCTTGTCTTTTTACCTTCATTTTTGTCTTTTCACACCAAACAACACATGCATTCAATTACTGACCCTATCCTCTTTCCTTCAGCCGATCTCCCTCATATTTTTAATGCACATAACTTTCTCAAACTCAAAAAGTTCGGCCTCCATTTCTTGAAGAGAAAAGGTTTGGTAAAATTTTCATTCTTTTTCACTCTTTTTCCTTGTTTTGTTTTAGATTTTTGCACTTGCATCAACTCTACGTAGTTCGGCCTTCCTCCTCCACCATTATAGCCGCCTTCACAACCACCATAACTAGCCACCAATCCCTCCAGCCCACTGCCTATCCATAGCTGTGGCCACCTTGGTTGAAGATCGACAAAAAAATTAAGCAAACTCCACCTATACATCATAGCCAAGCCACCTTTGCTTCACCACTCCACCACACCACTTTGGCCGACCCTTGCACCACAACCACCAGCCACTTGCTGACTCAACTACCTCTTCCACACCTGTAGTTGATCCTCTAGACCTAGCCGTGCTTGTGCATGCCTTGGACGAGACTTAATTGCATAGAAAAATCCACTTTTATTTGCCTTGTGTTGAAAATTCATGCATATATCCTTCCACTCCTTCATATTCATGTATGGTCGACCTATATGAGCCCAAACCTTATCCAAATTCACCCCATAGCCATGTATTCTAACCTATGGCTGAAGCATAGGGTTGTTGAATGCAAGTGCAAAAGTATTGGCTATGTGTTGTCCATATATTTCTAGCATTGTTTAATAATATTTTGGTTTGAAATTTATGTTGTATTTTGTTTAGTTTGCTATCTGACAAGGCAATTAGCTTTGGCTCTCCCACATCCAAATCGTAGTCGCGCTTTCATGCCTTTGAAGATCTCTGTTTTCTGTATTTGGTTGTCATCTCCAGCTCGTAGAAGTGAGTAATTCTCACCAGACAATTTATACTTATATAACTAGTAAACTGATCGCAATTGAATCTGTAAAACCATATCATCATGTTATAACTGCTTATGCTACGATCATATGATGTTCACCTATGCTTATACACCTATTATATCATCTGTTACTGTTATATATTGCTATTTTGTTTATTTATATCAGTTTATTACACTACAAGTTCCCTGTAGATTAGAATCACTATGGGTTGAAATGATACATACCCGAACGGACTTTAGAATAGGGAAAAATCGTTATGGGCTGAAATGATTATGGGCTGAAATGATAGGCCTGAGCGATTTGTATTTATTTGCATTTACTTGGGATTGTGGGTTTGAAATGATAGAACTCGGATTTTTCCTTTGTAAATTAAGAATTGAAATGATATATTATCCGTATCATTGGACTTAGGTTATAAAATTTTATACAGACTGTGGTTAAAATATATTTTTCTATAATTTTTAAATATTTTAAAAATGTAAATATTATGATATGCTGGTTTAAATTTAATTTAGAAATGATTTTTATAAAATATTAGTGATTTTATACAAGTTGAATAAGTGAAATAAATAAATGGTAAAGTAGAATTTGAGATATGAGTAAATTTTGGAATTTATGATTTTGTTTTTAAATGAAGTTTAAGTTAAGTAAGAAAATATGATAATTTGATTTAAATTTAAATTTAAAATGATTTTATAAAGTTTTATTGATTTTCTATAAATTAAAAATAGCTAAATAAATAAATGTTTAAAAGTTGAAATTTGAAATATAACTTAACTTGGAAAATGTGAAATTGTTTAAAAATAAAAGTTAATTTAAGAAAATAAAATTTAATTTAAATAAAAATATGAAATGGTAAACTTTCTTAAAATGTTAAGTAAATGAAATGTTATAAAATTTTACATTTATTTAATAAGCGAATTATTAAAAATTGATATTTAATTGTGAAATTTCACTTTATAAATCATAAATTAAAAGTGTATTTAAAATGATCATTTTAAAATGTGAGAATATGATTTTTATAAGTTTAAAATGGTTTAAATAAAGATTTAATTATTTATGACATTATATCGAATATTTGGAATTTAATTAATTGCATTTTTGAAATGTTATTATTTCTAATGTAAAGAATATTAGAGCGTTTTGTAAATGTTGTAGTTGATATAAATGAACGAAATGGCTAGAATTGAACAAAGGCTATTACATCACTTTGTAAGTGCTGTAGTTGCTGGACTTAACTAAAGTTTATCTGAAACTAAATTAAACCTATAACAGCATTTTAAATGCTGTCTTTTGTTGAATGAATTGTTTTAAAATATAACTTTCCGTAGCATCTTCTAAGTGCTACGAAAGTTGAATTTACACTGTTTTGATAAATTTAAAAGAATAAATGAACTTTAAAAAGACTAAATTTTTGAGAATTCGATATTTAATTATTAAATATAATGACTTCATTTTTAAATGATTTAAATGGAATATTTAATTGGTTTAATTGGAATATTTAATTGGTTTAAATAGTGTATTTTGAATTGAAATATAAACCATTTTGAAATGTGATTTAAAATGGTATTTAAATTAAATAAAACTGAATGAGGTTTTGGAAGAATAGGATATTTAATATTTTAAATGAATTTGAAATGATATTGAATTTTAAAATGATATTTGATTTAAAAGTATAAAATACCATTTTGGAATTTTAACCACGGGATGTATTAAATTTATGGTTTAACTGATCCTTAGAGGATGGGTGATCCCAAGCATCCTTTAAGTCATTGTGCATTTCTACTATAGTTCACTTGAGTTGGTTTACATTATATAAGTATGTATGTCCTGACTCGAGTGTTTTGTGTTTTACTTTACGCTCAGGTTAGCCTGAGTATTTACAGCTTAGCTTTGGGTTTCTTTTTTTGGAGCTAGGAATCGTTGGAGATTCTGCTTGTCTAGTTTTCTATTCCCTTTCAGTTTCAGTTGTACTATTTCAGCTCTGGTATTTATAAACTTCTATGTATTTGAGATATCTATTGTATATGTTTTTTTTTCAAACTGGTATTATGTATTATGTTTTGAGAGTTTGTTATAGTAGCTTCATGAACTACTATGATATTTTAATTTCCGCTGCGAGTTATTCTGATATTTCTGTGTCTGTGATTCTGTGATTGTATTTTATTTTCTCCAAACTTATTTACAATGCGGTATTTTGAGCAATTCAAGTCCGACATGTGTGTCTGCCACTGCACTTGGAGGGTGCAAAATGATAGGGGGATCTCGCTTCCTGGTTTGGTAGCGAACGGTTGACTCTTACTCCTACATGTCTCCGCGAGGGTTGGTGGTGCAGTCGAGAGGCTGGCCATAAAGGCAGAACACAAGTACCAATGTATGCTATGGTGGGTGTTAACCTACTTGCGTGGCCCATTACAGTTGATATCAGAGCTTTGGTTTTAGGAAAACCTTAGCCCGTGGAGCAAAAACTCATTAGAGATAGGGTAGAAATACCCTAGAATGAGTGAAATCGATTCTTTATGAGAGAACGTATTTTCGAAGTATAAAATGATTTCCTAATGATTTTTAAAGGAGTTTCAAAGATTACTGTGGTATAAAAAATTTCTTATTTTGAAACCAAGATTTTCTAAACTTCATTCCTTCTGTATCCACCTTGTTAGAAATCTCTTGGTTAGGATTCTTATCGATTAGGATTCCTTGAACCTTGGAACGCTCCCACTGGTTCTGAAATCCAGTCTTGTCTTTCCTATTTTATCCTTTTGATTTTGGGGAATTCCATAATTCCAGTTAGAATGACCTCTATAAAGATCGGTGGTTCCGTAAATCTTTGAATGATTTATAAAGGGGTGAAACTCCTTTACAATTGGCATTGATTCACCGGAGATTTCTATATTCTCAGTTTACGATGCTATTTATCTCCTCCTCTACTTGGATTCTATCTCTGGCAATCGAATGTCGACTTGCCTTATATTTTCAAATTGATTATATTCCTATAGTCACGGTTGACCCAGTTAAGGTCGCCCGTGATTTATATAGGTTTATCCATCTTCTATTTAGTAATTAAATTATCTCATCTTCGTTCGACCTTACCTTTGAACCATAATTCTATTTGATTAGATTTCCTCTAAATTTGAATCTCCTTTGAAATCCATCCTTGAATAATCACTTGAAAATTTATGTTTGATTGTATTTAGAATTTGTGCATACATTGAAATTATTATAAGGATGGCCCTATTATATATATAAACTGAAAGGTTTTCAATAAGGATTTCATATCTTTCGAAAATAGAAATTTAAAACTTTGAAAGGATTTTAAATTTTGAAAATTTATAAGAATTTGACTTATATAAAATGATTTATAACTGAAGGGTTTTCAATTTTAATTTCGAGGAATCGAACTCCGGTATTTAGAAATCGGTTTTAAGATTTTGGAAAATATATAATAATAATAATAATATGATTTAAAGATATTTTCTGAATATGAAATGTTTCAAATGTATTCGAATGAATTCCAATGATTTTGAAGAGATTTCAAAGAAGTTTCAAGAAAATAAAAGTCCAGAACCCACTTATGTCGTTGGAAAATAATTTCAGTGATGAATGCATGCATCATCGACATTGATTTTCGACTTTCTGAGTGGGGGAGAGGCCACTCTAGTAGCTTTGCTATGAGAATGATTTTGTGAAACCAAATTTTGATTTCAGATTTTGAAGTATGGTTTGATATTCGAAAGATATGTGTGTGTGTGTGTGTGTGTGTATTTGAAACGAATTAAAGTAAGCCAGTGTTCAGTCCTCGAGATTCAGATTTGTTTTGGTATAACCTTATCTATTGGAATTGATTTATTGATTTGTTACTAATTTCCAACTCTTGGATTTGAAAATTTGGTTCCTTCGACTATTTTGAAGATTTGAGCACTTTCAAATCAAGGTTAACTTTTCAAAGCTAAGAAACCTTGAAGGGTATAAGGTATTTGATAAAGAATATAAGTTTAGTTTGGTATGATTAAAGTATAAAGTAATACGATTTATATAAGTTTGAAACTGTTTGTTGAGTGAAATAAATAAGATTATTTTGAATTACACCAGTATGAAATATAGAATTGAAATGTTTTGAATAAAGTATATGTATATAGAATAATAATCTTTCCAATGGTAAATTGGATTTTTCACACAGAAATAAATAGTTTAAAGGTTTTAAAAAGAGATGGTTTTAAACTTTGCAACCATTTTAGATATTTTGATGATTGAAATGGTTTGGAAATGATTTAATCTTTATTTTGATAAAGAATGTGAATTTGAAATGATAATTGATTTTTATAAATGAATATTTGAAGTTTATATTTGTATGAAAGGATATTTGGTTTACTTGTAATTTGAATTTATTTAAAAATGACGGATTTATGAAATGAATATTTCAAAACTAAGTAATAATGAAGTAAAATTTGAGATATGTGAAATTATAAAATTTAGTTTTGAAATATGGTATATTTAAGCTTTGAAATATATTAGAGATTGAATAGTTTATTTTATGGATCAAATCTTTATTTGAAATTTGATAATATTTGAAATGGTTTTGTTGGAAAACTAAATTGAATTGAAACGGATGGTTTGAATTGAATTAAAATTGGAAATTTTAGATTTGGGTTTGATTGAATAAATTTGTGAAATCTAAAGAATTAAAGGAATGTTTTATGATTTCAAATGTATGATTTCGAAAGGTTATGATTTTCAAAGTGTAATGATTTCAAGTATTTTGGTTTCGAAAGATTTATAACTTTGAAAGTATTATGATTTTTGAAAGTGAATATATGTTTGAAATGGAAATGAATTTGTTTGACATAATTTTTTTTTGATTTGGAAATTTGGATTATTTTCTAAATATATTGTTTTAAGAAAATTTGAAACTGAATATATGTAATTAGGAAGAAATGATTTGGTGAAATCATATATGATTTTGAAACTGAATTGATATTGAAATGGATTGAAATTGAGAACCTTGTTTATTTAAATACTTTGATTTGGGAGTTATCGAACTTATATAAAATTGATTTGTATAAGTATGAAGTGATTTGAAACTATTGATTTGTAAAGGTACTCAATTTGTAAATTGAAATCTTATATAATCGAAGTCTATATAAGGGTGATTTGATATACTATTGATTTTGGAAAGTATTTGATTTGAAAATGAAATCTTATATATGGTGGACTTTATATAAGTATGATGTTTGAAAATGATTTTGAAAGGTACCATATGATACATATTTTCGAAGTAAAGATATAGAAAGTGTCTTCTGCTTGATATCCGCTTTATGGCCACATTGTGGATTCATTCTATCGATATTATTCTCTCTTATTTGGGTTTTTAGGATATGATACTCGAGTGTCCATCGAATTTCATGGCGATCTCCATGGTCTTATGAGCGCGACCGCATAGCGTAATTTGCCTGGCTGAGATGGCCTAGGGGTACGGATGTTTCCTGGGGGATCCAGGCTTAACCTTGTGTATCCTACGATCTATATAGGTCATATTAGTAGCGAAATCCGCTGGCTGAGATAGCTTAAGGGTACGGATGTTTCCTGAGAGATCCAGGCGTAACCATTGTGTATCTGAGGTCTACTAGTCATCATGGCGTAATTCGCAGGCTGAGATAGCTTACAGGTACGGATGTTTCCTACGGGATCCAGGCGTAACTATTGTGTATCTACGATCCATGGTTAGACAAATGTTTGGTTTGGTTGATTTGTTTGGATTGTACTTTCCAAATATGTTTTTAAAAGGTTTTCCAGTATTTTCATTGGGTGTTGAAACAAGTCTGCCAAGTACCTGGAGAATTCTAGCTCTGCGCCTGATCAACGCATGGCCAGAGTCTGCAGGAACGAAAGTAAACTTGTGAAGACATCGAGTTATAAAAGTATTTTGATAGTATTATATAAAGGATATTTTGATCATTTATTTTACTTGTCTAAATAATTTAAAAATGTTTTAAATATTGTTTACTTTGAACTAACAAATTTGAATCAAATGACTATTCATCATATTATAAAATGTTTAAAATGTTATAAAAAATTTAAATTGAAATTTATATGGTTTTAAAAATTTGGTTCATCCTTGTCTTTCAACCTACTTTCCCTTCTAACTATTTCTACCTTTTTCCTCTTCGAGGGTCCTTTCTTCATTGTTGGAAAGAGTTGGTGCTTTGGCTTATCGTTTAGATTTGCCTAGGAAGCTTTCTGGAGTGCATGATGTATTCCATGTCTCTCATCTTTGACGGTATCCTCATGATACATCTCTTATTTTTCAGCCTTCTACTCTAGATAGTTTGGATATTGATCTTAATCTGACTATCGAGAGTAAGCCACTTCGTATTGTCAGCAAAGGTACAAAGCAGCTAAAAAGGAAATCTGTTAGTCTGATCAAACTAAGATGGAGTACTGATGATTGGTATTGTACCTGGGAGACAGAAGAGCGCATTCGTGCTTCGAATGCGAAATTGTTTTTCTAGGTACTATTTGTTGTCTATCTTGCTTTTCCTTATATTCCGTGTTCGTACTTTTCGAGGACGAAAAGATTTGAGTGGGGGAGAGTGTAACAACCCCAGTATTTTGTGATTATTTTAATTGTTTATCTTAATTATTTTAATTGAAACTCCTGATTTAAAAACTTTATCATATTTATTAAAATGAATAAATTATGTTATTTTAAAAGTATATTTTGATTTTTGTGTTAATTATAATTCCAAACCTGAATAAATAGAATATTTCTTGAAAATGTGGATTTTGGTCAAATTGGTCAAACTTTGACTTTTAAATTTAAAATTTAAATATTTTAAATTTTAAATTTTTTCTTTTATTATGAAAATAAATTAAATTTCAAGATTACTACTTTTTGTTTCGTTGAAATTCGATTTATATCGAGAAAGTTATGCTTTTTACAATATTGTGTATAAATTGATTTATTTAACAATATTGTTTATTTTAATTTATATAAATAATAATTTTATTTGTCATATATTATTCTAATTTGTATAAATATGTGTAATATGTTATGTTATGTATATATTTTATCTTTTAAATATTTTAAAGTGATATTTGAATTTTTCCAAAGCTTAGTGTATTTTTTTTCAATTTTATAACCTAGTTTCTATTTCTAAGCTATTTTCTTAATTTATTTTTATTTATTTAAAATTTTATTTATTTATTTTTATTTATTCATTATTTTTTTGTGTTTTATTTTATTTATATGCATTTTCATATGTATTTTAAAATGCAAAAAGAATTTGGAAATATGAAGAGTTTTGACCATTAATGTACCTTGTCTTTTCACCTTCATTTTGTTTTTCACACCAAACAACACATGCATTCAATTGCTGACCCTATCCTCTTTCCTTCAGCCGATCTCTCTCATATTTTTCACTCACATAACTTACTCAAACTCAAAAAGTTTGTCCTCCATTTCCTGAAGAGAAAATGTTTGGTAAAATTTTCATTCTTTTTCACTCTTTTTCCTTGTTTTGTTTTGGATTTTTGCACTTGCATCAACTCTATGTAGTTCGGCCTTCCTCCTCCACCACCATAGCTGCCTCCACCACCACCACAACCATCCACTCCAGCCCACTTCCCATCCATAGCCGTGGCCACCTTGGTTGAAGATCCACAAAAAAATTAAGCAAACTCCACCTATACATCATAGCCGAGCCACCTTTTGATTCACCACTCCACCACACCACTTTTGCCGATCCTTGCACCACCACTACCAGCCACTTGCTGACTCAACTACCTTTGCCACACCTGTACTTGATCCTCCAGACCTAGCCGTGCTTGTGCATGCCTTGGCCGAGACTTGATTGCATAGAAAAATCCACTTTTATTTTCCTTGTGTGAAAATTCATGCATATATCCTTCGACTCCTTCATATTCATGTATGGTCGACCTATATGAGCCCAAACCTGATCCAAATTCACCCCATAGCCGTGTATTCTAACCTATGGCTGAAGCATAGGGTTGTTGAATGCAAGTGAAAAAGTTTTGGCTATGTGTTGTGTATATATTTCTAGCATTGTTTAATAATATTTTGGTTTGAAATTTATGTTGTATTTTGTTTTGTCTGCTATGTGACAAGGCAATTAGCTTTGGCTCTCCCACAATCAAATCGTAGTCACGCTTTCGTGCCTTTGAAGATCTCTGTTTTGTGTATTAGGTTGTCATCTCCAGCTCGTAGAAGTGAGCAGTTCTCACCAAACAATTTATACTTATATAACTAGTAAACTGATCGCAATTGAATCTGTAAACCGTATCATCATGTTATAACTGCTTATGCTACGATCATATGATGTTCACCTATGCTTATACACCTGTTATATCATCTGTTACTGTTATATCTTGCTATTCTGTTTATTTATATCAGTTTATCACACTGCAAGTTCCCTGTAGATTAGAATCACTATGGGTTGAAATGACACATACCCGAACGGACTTTAGAATAGGGAAAAATCGTTATGGGCTGAAATGATAGGCTTGATCGATTTTTATTTATTTGCATTTACTTGGGATTATGAGTTTGAAATGATAGAACCTCGAATTTTTCCTTTGTAAATTACCGATTGAAATGATATATTATCCGTATAATTGGACTTAGGTTAGAAAATTTTATACAAACTGTAGTTAAAGTATATTTATCTATAATTTTTAAAATACTTTAAAAATGTAAATATTATGATATGTTGATTTAAATTTATTTTGAATTTTTTTTATAAAATATTAGTGATTTTATACAAGTTAAATAAGTGAAATAAATAAATGGTAAAGTAGAATTTGAGATATAAGTTAATTTTGGAATTTTTTATTTTGTTTTTGAATGAAGTTTAAGTTAAGTAAGAAAATATGATAATTTGCTTTAAATTTAAAATTAAATTTAAAATGATTTTATAAAGCGTTATTGATTTTCTATAAATTAAAAATAGTTAAATAAATAAATGTTTAAAAGTTGAAATTTGAAGTATAACATAACTTGGAAAATGTAAAAGTGTTTTAAAAATAAAAGTTAAGTTAAGAAAATAAAATGAAATTTAAATAAAATTATGAAATGGTACACTTAATTAAAATGTTAAGTAAATGAAATGTTATAAAATTTTACATTTATTTAGTAAGTGAATTATTAAAAATTGATATTTAATAGTGAAATTTCACTTTATAAATCGTAAATTAAAAGTGTATTTAAAATGATAATTTTAAAATGTGAGAATATGATTTTTATAAGTTTAAAATGGTTTAAATAAAGATTTAATTATTTATTAAATTATATCGGATATTAGGAATTTAATTAATTGCATTTTTTAAAATGTTATTATTTCTAGTGTAAAGAATTTTGCTGCATTTTGTACATGCTGTAGTTGATATAAATGAACGAAATGGCTAGAATTGAACAAAGGCTATTACAGCACTTTGCAAGTGTTGTAGTTGCCGGACTTAACTAAAGTTTATTTGAAACTAAATTAAACCTATTACAGCATTTTAAATGCTGTCTTTCGTTAAATGAATTGTTTTAAAATATAACTTTCCGTAGCATCTTCTAAGTGCTGCGAAAGTTGAATTTACACTGTTTTGATAAATTTAAAAGAATAAATGAACTATGAAAAGGCTAAATTTTTGAGAATTTGATATCTAATTATTAAATATAATGAATTCATTTTTAAATGATTTAAATGGAATATTTAATGGGTTTAATTGGAAATTTTAATTGGTTTAAATGGAGTATTTTGATTTGAAATATAAACCATTTTGAAATGAGATTTGAAATGGTATTTAAATTAAATAAAACTGAATGAGGTTATGGAAGAATATGATATTTTAATATTTTAAATGAATTTGAAATGATATTGAATTTTTGAATGATATTTGATTTAGAAGTATAAAATACTATTTTGGAATTTTAACCACGGGATGTATTAAATTTATGGTTTAACTGATCCTTAGAGGATGGCCGATCCCAAGCATCGTTTAAGTCATTGTGCATTTCTGCTACAGTTCACTTGAGTTGGTTTACATTATATAAGTATATGTATGTCATGACTCGAGTGTTTTGTGTTTTATTTTACGCTCGGGTCAGCCTGAGTATTTATAGCTTAGCTTTGGATTTCTTTTCTGAAGCTTTGAATCGATGGAAATTCTGCTTGTCTAGTTATCTATTCCCTTTCAGTTTCAGTTGTTCTATTTAATCACTGGTATTTATAAACTTCTATGGATTTGAGATTTCTATTGTATATGATTTTTTTTCAGACTGATATTATGTATTATGTTTTGAGTGTTTGTTATAGTAGCTTCATGAACTACTACGGTATTTTAATTTCCGCTGCGAGTTATTCTGATATTTCTGTGTTTGTGATTCTGTGATTGTATTTCATTTTCTCCAAATTTATTTACAATGCGGTATTTTGAGCAATTCAAGTCTGACATGTGTGGATGCGAATGGCTGAAAATATCGGGTTGTTACACCCTCCATAAAAAATCCCTTCTTGTTTTATCAATTTTGTTGATTACCCAGCTTGGGAAAAGATGCATAGACATCCAATAAATAGGAAGTGCAGATATTACAAAATTAATAAGAACTAATCTACTTTTCTCAATAAAAACCAAACATTCCAATTAGAAATTCTATTTTTAATTTTATCAATTATAATTAGCCAGTCATCATGCCTAAGTTTAGTTGGTCTAATAAAAAACCAAGATAATCAAAAGGGAAATTCATGGATTTACAATTAAGCGTATTAGCAACTAAACCTTCAACCTTATCAACATCATTTAATACTTAAAATGAACTTTTATTAAAATTGATTTTTAGTCCAAAAAGAAGTTCAAAGCAGTTTAAAATAAAGTTAAGGGCAATGACACGATTAGGCAAATGAGAAGTAAGTAATAAGGTATCATCCGCAAATTGAAGATTAGAAAGACCATTACGAGAGATATCACTACCAACACATCCTAAAGAACCATTTACAATAGCTTTTTAATCATCATAGCGAAAACGTCTGCAACTAAGTTAAACAAAAAAGGCGATAAAGGATCCTCCTATCTTAAGCCACGTTTTGATTGTATTTTATTCCCTAAATTTTTTTAACCATTATACTAGAATTACCAGTTTTATGCAAATTCAAAATCCAACCAATCCATTTGCCACTAAAACCTTTAGCCAGTAACATATCAATCAAAAAATCCCAATCTATCGAGTCAAAAGCTTTTGCAATGTCGATTTTAGGAGCTCACATGTAATATTATTCTTACAATAGTGATTAACGTACTCTTGAGCAATAGCCATCCCATCCGTGATATTTCTACCCTTAATGAAAGCGGTTTGAAAACAATAATAAGCTCATTCATTCTAGTACTAAGTGTATTTGCTAAACTTTTGAAATAATTTTAACATAACAACTAATTAAGAAAATAGGTCTAAAATCTTTTAAATTATTAGCGCCGATTTTTTTATGTAATAGAATGACGTTTGTAATATTAAATCTACATCATTGTAGTTTCCCATTATAAAATTCATTAACAAACCCATTAAATCAAAATTTAAAACACATTTTGTAAAATAAAATAGGAAAACCATTGGGACTCGGGGATTTACCACTAACCATTTCATTAATAGCCTTCTCAATCTCCTCTTAAGAAAAAAGACTATCAAATTCAGTAAGATTAATTCTAGACTCAATATGATATAGTTCATTCCATCTAACATTTATTCTATGTTTATTCTTATTTGCAATCCCTATAGTAATTAGTAAAGGCCATATTAAGATCCCTTTAACCAACTAATTGAACGTTATTCACAAAAATAGAATTTATTATGTTACTACGCTTTTTACCATTAGCCATATTATGAAAAAAATATTATTATCACCTTCATTAATCCATTGAATTCTAGATCTTTATTTCCATATAACTTCTTCTTTCTCTAAAATTGAATTAAGCTCTTCTTTAAATTAGTGAAAACATTACGCTCTCCAAGATTTAGTTGTCAATTTCTTCTATCTCATTAATTTAAGCATTTCAAAAAGCGAATTTTCTTTTTATTTTAATACTGCCAAGAACATTCTTATTCCAAATTTTAAGAAAATTCCTTGGACCTCTAAGTTTTAAAACAAATTTTTTTACCAAATTATCCATATTTTTTATATTATAAAAATTCATTGACATCCGTTTATTTCTAAATATATTAGGGAAATCAGATTCTAATAACCACATTTATTCAAATCTAAAGTTTTATTAACAATTTCACAATAATCACACGTAAGAATGATAAGGCAATGGTCAAAATATGTATACGGCAAACCTGTGACTCTAAAATTAGGAAAATTATTATTTAAAACGATTAGTTACTTATAAATATCATTAATGAAAATGATTATTAATTTCAATTATCATTAATTAAAATAATAAATTAAACTCCATCATCGTTAGTTAAAATAATTAATTAAACTCAAATAATCATTAGTTAAAACAATTAATGAAATATAAAACATCATTAGCAAAAATGATTAATTATGTCTAAAGACAAACCAGCTTCAATCATCTTTTGTTTTTTTCAAGAGAAATGTATGATCCTCTAAAGTAGAGGAGATCACATATGTATGTGTGTATCACTGAAAAAAAGGTGCTGCCAACATGCATGGCGGGTAGCAAATCAAAATACAAATAGGACTCAGGTATAACTAGAATGAGCTCCGGCAAGGCCACCGCCGATTACACCTCATTATCAAGTTTCGGTAAGGCCACCGCCCATAATGAGGTGTTAGAAGTACCCAAGAACCATGAAGCAACTTGGTGCGGATGATATCACATGACAGCTCCAGTGGAGAAAGAAAACACCTTGATGCACATATGAAAAATCCAGAATGAACGCCTCACTGCAAATGGGAATGATCCAGAATGAAGTATGCCACTCTGTCGATGTGGAAGAACTAGAAAGAATGCCTCACTACAAATGCATATGATCCAGAATGAAGAGCACCCCCACTGTAGATGCTGAAGAACTCCTTAATGCGAAAGTAGAAGGTGCAGAATGAATGTCACGCTAAAATCCTATCAATAGCAATCCCGAGAACTTGCAAATAGTAATCTACTACCATTTCTGGCCTAAACCTGTATCTGTAAATGGAACAATATAGAATTATAGGAATAATACATACATATATGTGTATAAATGAAATTTATATAAATATATATGTATTAATGAAGTAAAAGTACTAATACTATATCTAATATTATAATATAGAAAAGCAACATGATAAGAAACATACTAAAAAGAGTCCAAACTCATAATGTATCATCTTAACCTAACACTAAATATATAAAAAAGAGATATTAAAATAAAAAAGGTAGGAAAATAATAATAAAAAGCTAAATTCCTATAAACTAACATAATTTAAAATTATCCTTGTGCTCCTTTAATCAAAAGGACATTATGATAATCAGTAAAAACATCATTAAAATCAGAAAAAATGTTAATGCTATAACTGTTAATATTAAAAATATTATTATTACGTTTAAAAATATTAATATTATTCCAACCCTTATTAAGATATTCTTTGATATGATAATTTTTAGCTATCTATATTTAGGATTTGAAATCCAATTAATTAAAATGATGATATAACAAAAACCAACTTATTGAAATGACTATTATTGTTATTATTAAAAAATCTCTGGTTTCTCTCAAGCCAAATATACCAACAAATTATAATGAATAAAGTATCAAGTAAAAATCTATTTTCCTTTTTAAACTTAAATTTTAACTTATTCGAATAATAATCGCAATCGGTAACTTTAGTTGTGTACCAAAATTGGTCACTACCGCCCTTGAGTAGAGTTATGTAGAGAGATTAATGAAGAGAGTAAATTAGAACTGAAGAATAGTGTAATTCAATGCAAAAAGAACAACAAAAATGAGAACACCAGATTTATAATGGTTCGGCATAATTACCTACATCCACTTTTTGTTTAATCTTTATTGCTTTCTCAAGCACTTGAATACAGATACAATACGTAAACCAATCACTTGCATACAAGTTTGAATTAAAAAGAGGAGAGTATCCAAAATGGCAGGGTCTCCCCAGTGTTCTTCCAAAAAAGGTCCCTTTCACTGTGCCTCTTCCCTTCTATTTATAGAAGAAGATGGGTTGGACTTCCCTCATGGGCTTAGGAACAAGGTACCTCGGCCCATAGTAGGTGACTTCTGTGCACCGGGACAGGCAGGCCAAACGCTC
Source organism: Allium cepa (assembly GCA_030765085.1). Lineage (NCBI taxonomy): Eukaryota > Viridiplantae > Streptophyta > Magnoliopsida > Asparagales > Amaryllidaceae > Allium > Allium cepa. The sequence continues at coordinate 989,502,396 of CM060945.1, read as the reverse complement.
TTGCTTTGTTGTGGGCCTAACAACTTGTTAACACCTCCAGTCTGCACCATTCCAGGGATACCGAAACATGTCTAATGCTAATAATAATATCTTCATCTGTCGTTTTGTAGCCGACCCAAGGTGCCGGGTAACACTTGCCCCCCAAAGTGTGTCATGTGAAGCAGCATGACACGCTTTGAATCGGCGAGTATTCCTTGTTTACAGAAAGAAATCCATCATGTTTCCTGAATAGTAATTATTCTTCAATTTTATCCTCCCAAGGTTTCGTATCCTTCTTTGGTCGCCATGACGCTTGGCCGATTCCTAATATTATAAATCCAGGGTTGTAGTTCATCAGTGGCCATCCATGTCCGGTTCTATAGGGCCCATAAGCTTCGGCTATTTGATCCAGTCTTTTCTTAGTAACCTTAAGTGAGAATTCAATTCCATGTTGATTTCAAGAAGTCGAACTTTTTTTGGATGTACACATGCATGTTCGGGTACATGTTCTTGCCATTGGCAGTTGGATGCGTTTTATATGCTCATAAGTCGTCGCCAATTCCATCTAGTTTAATTGCAATTCAATTGCGATTCCTTGTTTGTATTTTCTCAAAGCAGTAAGCAAGGGTGAATGGAGTACTACCACTCACGGACCCATGGGTAGTTCTATAAGCCCATAGTGTTGTAGGGAGTTCATCCACCCATTTACCTCTAGCCTTTTCCAAACTTCTCTTCAGAATAGGCTTTATGATTTTGTTCACATCTTCAACCTGTCCATTTGCAGTAATAATAGATCATAGAAGGTCATAAGGACATATGATGTTACAGATAGTGAGGTTGATTATTACTATTTTTCTTGGTTGTGGCTAAAAGTTCTTTGTCTGCCTATTTGGTGAAGTAAACAACTGCTATGATGGTGTATTTCGCACCACCTTTAGGATAGATGCCCCAAAGTGGCAAACGGCTATATACTAGCCATTTGAGTAATTTCCATCGACGGGGTTGTTGGATTTTTTGCAAACATCTTGCACTCGTCGCGTTGTCTAGCAAGATCAACCGCATCTGGATTGATAGTTGGCCAGTAATACTTGTAGCAGAGTATTTTCTTTATCATGGTTTTCCCCCTAATGTTATCGCCGCATTCTTCTTCATAGACTTCCTTCAGGACTCGTTTTATCTCATCATGGGCTATGCAACGGGGTAAGGGGGTCGAGAATCCCCTTCGATACATTATTCCACTCTCCATTACATATCGCGAAGCCTTACAAATGACTTGTCGTCTTTTGCCCCTTCTTTCGGGTAAGACCCCAGTAGCAAGTACTGCTTAAACGGGGTCATACATGATTCCTTATCGATTTCGGTTTCTAACATGAAATATACCTCCATCATATTTATACTCGGAGTATGTAAGGTTTCAACGGGAAACAATCCCATTTGCTGCGCATCGCTAGTGCTTGCAAATTTTGCCAATGAATTGGCTGCTCTGTTTTGCTCACGCGGGACATGTGAAATATCATAATACTCGAGATTCGCTAGCAGCTCCTGAACTCGGACCAAATACGGAAAAAGTCTCTGCCTCCTTGCTTGGTAGTCTCCCCGCACTTGGTACACCACCAAATGCGAGTCACGAAAGATTTCAACCGACCTTACTCCCAGTTCTTTGATGAGTCTTAAGTCGGCAATCAATGCTTCATACTCGGCTCTGTTACTTATTGCTGGGAATTCAAGCTTCAAAGCCTAACAAACTGATCAGTTTTCAGGAGTCACAAGAACTACGCCAGCCCCCAAACAACGGTCGTTAGATGCCCTATCGGTATTCATCTTCCATCGAACGAGGGGTATAACATTGTGGCCGTTTGAGTCGTCTGACATAGTGAATTCAGCAATGAAGTCTGCTAGTGTTTGCCCCTGTATGGTCCTTCGTGGCAGGTAGGTAATATCGAACTGACTCAACTCGATATTCCATTTTAACATCCTTCCAGAAGTTTCCGGTCATTGGAGTACCTATCGCAAGGGTTGATCAGTGTAAACACTGATTGAGTGTGCCTGAAAATATAGGCGAAGCTTGCGTGATGCAATCACCAAGCAGTAGGCTAATTTCTCAATCTTGGGCTAATTTCAGTCTGCCCCCGTCAGACGTTTACTAACATAGTAAACTGGCTTTTGAACTCAATTCTCTTCGCGAACCAAAGCCGTACTGATAGCATGCTGGGATACTACGAAGTACACATACAACATTTCGTGGTCTATTGGTTTCGATAGCACCGGGGGACTTGCCTTACCAGATCTCGAAATGCTTCCTCACAATCGGATGTCCACTCGAAATTCCTCTTTCCTTTCTTTATCACATCGAAGAAAGGAATACACTTGTCTGTAGCTCTGGATATGAATCGACTCACCACAGCCACCTTTCCATTCAATCTTTGTACTAGCTTCATAGTTCTAGGCACTTGTATGTCTCAGTTAGCTTGAATCTTCTCCAGGCTAGCCTCGATTCCCCGCGCATTCACAATGAAACCCAAAAGCTTTCCCGACGCTACGCCAAATGAATACTTCAAAGGATTGATTTTCATTTCATAATGCCTGAGTATATCAAACATCACCGCTAGGTCTTGGATGTGGTCGTTTGACTGTCGTGACTTTACGAGCATGTCATCCACATAGACTTCCATCGTTCTACCAATCTGGTCTTTAAACATTCGATTCACCAGAGGCAAATAAGCTGCTCCCACGTTTTTCAATCCAAAAGGCATTACTACATAGTAATATGGCCCCACATCTATGACAAAACTTGTATGTTCTTGGTCTGGAATGTGCATTAGGATCTGATTGTATCCTGAATACACATCCATAAATTCGTGTCCGGCCGTAGAGTCGGCGAGCTGGTCGATTCTAGGTAAAGGGAAACTATCCTTCCAGCATGCTTTATTCAGATCAGAGTAATCAACACAAGGTCTCCACTTCCCGTTTGCTTTCCTCACAAGCACGGGGTTAGAAACCCATTCAGGGTAGAGGGCATCGCGGACGAACCCATTGGCTTTGAGTTTGTCCACCTCCTCTCTAAGAGCAGCGGACCTCTCCATGTCCATGCCTCTCCTTTTTGTTTTACAGGGACGTATTTCAGGTCTATGTTCAACATATGACTTGCAATAGCAAGAGAAATACCGCACATATCAGAATGTGTCCAAGAGAAAACGTCTAGGTTCGCTCGGAGGAAATCAATAAATCTTTGGCCAATGATGGGTCGAGTTGCGATCCAATCTTAAGGACTCGTGACGGGTCATCCCGGCTGACCGGTATGTCAATCATCAGCTCAGCCGGTGCTGCATTCGTTTCCCTAAGTCCTCCATCATCATCTCTCGGATATATGTCTCTATAGATCCAACAATGCTGCCCGAGCCAGGGCTCGGGCACTACTTGCCAATTGTCAGTGTTTTGGATGCAGACGGAGCTGTCCACCTTGTCTGCATTTCAACTTCTAAACACTATCGTCTGTCATCATGCGTTGTTGTTTTGCAGGGGTACCATCTTCCACATTCGAGCAACATTCATGATCTACATGCCTCGGGTTGGACTGACAGTTAGTTGCCCACTAGCTTAGGTATCGATTTAATGATTCTATCCCTAGGCATTCTTTCGGTCGTAGCCTTGAGTGGTTGTAAACATTATATATAAATTTCAATATTGAGCTATCACAGCCAGTCTTTGGATGACCACGCGTCTGCTCCCAGTCTCGGATTGATAAATGTACTGCATGGACGGTTGAGTCTCGTCCTAGCTATGTTTATATCCCCACATAAACTTCAAAAACATAGAGTTGATCGATGAATAGTCAGTTCACATTCATGTTGCTTCTAGCTCATGCCCCCAGGTCTGTGGCATATATACCAATAAGTAGGAAGGTCGGTCGTGCCCACTTTAGCCTATCTTGGATTTTATCGTGGTTTTTCATTCCAAGAGGAATACTTCGATGCCTCATCAGTTTTAGGGCGTAATTTGGACACTGGACGGTCATCCACGTCCACTTTGGTTCATGTTCTGTAATCAGATCTTGAGGTAAAGGTGGCTACAAATGCAGTCGGGTCATGCCCATCCAGTTTCATACTCCTCCTAACGGATCGAAGGAGGGTGCTGGAGAATTTTGACCAAGTCTTCATGGTTTACTCTCCTTTCCACACTCTAGAGGTTATAGTTTTTCAAGGAACATCCCAGTCACATTTGTATGTGCTTAGTGCGGATCGGTATTGACCCTTGATCTGAGGTATGATATAGTCGGTTGCTCGTAGGTTTGGATGTCGTTTCGATTAGTTCTGTATTGAGGCCTCCATGTAGTCGTTGCCTTAAGTTATAAAGAACGCCAAGCTAGAGATATAGTAAGCTGTCGTATTCAGCTTTTAGTGATTTGTACCCCTGCTCCTAGCATTGATTAGCCAGGCCACTAGTTGGATTGTCGAGCTCCAACCTTAGCGAGTTAATAATCCTCCTGTCGATTTTAGGCTGAAGTTTGCGGAATAGAGAATGGTGGGAATCCACTCGTCTATTTGTCGATGTTTATACACCACTCTGCATTCTGGTGACTTAGTGTTATTCTCCCCTCGTTCGACTCGCGCCTAATTTGTGTTCATGCTTCAGTCCATGCTGTGGGGACTTAGAGATTTTTCGAACGGTTTATACTTTAGTCCACAGTTTGGGACACAGAGATTTTCATCAATTCGTTTATACTCTAGTCCGCATTCCGAGGACTGAAAGTACTTTAGTCCACACTCAGGGGACGTAGAGGTTTTTAAGCCGTTTATACTCTAGTCCACGCTCAGGTGATTGAGAGTACTCTAGTCCTCTTCAGGGACTTAGAGGTTTTTAAGTCATTTATACTCTAGTCCACACTCAGAGGACATAGAGTACTTTAGTCCGCACTCTGGGGATGTAGAGGTTTTTAAGTCATTCATACTCTAGTCCGCACTCAGGGGATTGAGAGTACTCTAGTCCGCACTCTAGGGACTTAGAGGTTTTTAAGTCATTTATACTCTAGTACGCACTCAGAGCACAGAGAGTACTCCAGTCCGCGCTCAGGGGACTGAGAGCACTCCTGTCCGCACTCAGGGGACTTGAAGATTGAAGTCGTTTATACTCTAGTCCGCACTCTGGAGACTTAGAATACTCCAGTCCGCACTCAGGGGATTTGAAGATTTAAGTCGTTTATACTCTAGTCCGCACTCTGGGGACTTAGAGCACTCCAGTCCGCACTCAGGGGACTTGGAAATTTAAGTCATTTATACTCTAGTCCGCACATTGGGGACTTAGAGTACTCCAGTCCGCACTCAGAGGACTTCAAGATTGAAGTCGTTTATACTCTAGTCCGCACTCTAGGGACTGAGAGCACTCCAGTCCACACTCATGGGACTTGGAGATTTAAGTCGTTTATACTTTAGTCTGCATTCTGGGGACTTAGAGTACTCCAGTCCGCGCTCAGGGGACTTGGAGATTTAAGTCGTTTATACTCTAGTCCGCACTCTAGGGACTTAGAGCACTCCAGTCCATGCTTAGGGGACTTGGAGATTTAAGTCGTTTATACTCTAGTCCGCACTCTGGGGACTGAGAGCACTCCAGTCCACACTCATGGGACTTGGAGATTTAAGTCGTTTATACTCTAGTCCGCATTCCGGGGACTTAGAGTACTCCAGTCCGCGCTCAGGGGACTTGGAGATTTAAGTCGTTTATACTCTAGTCTGCACTCTAGGGACTTAGAGTACTCCAGTGCATGCTCAGGGGACTTGGAGATTTAAGTCGTTTATACTCTAGTCCGCACTCTGGGGACTGAGAGTACTCCAGTCCGCACTCAAGGGACTTGGATAAGTCGTTTATACTCTAGTCCGAACTCTGGGGAGTGAGAGTACTCCATTCCGCACTCAGGGGACTTGGAGATTTAAGTCGTTTATACTCTAGTCCGCGCTCTGGGGACTTAAAGCACTCCAGTCCGCACTCAGGGGACTTAGAGCACTCCAGTCCACGCTCAGGGGACTTGGAGATTTAAGTCGTTTACACTATAGGCCGCACTCTGTGGACTGAGAGTACTCCAATCCACACTCAGGGGGCTTGGAGATTTAAGTCGTTTATACTCCAGTCCGCACTCTGGGGACTGATAGCACTTCAGTCCGCACTCAGGGGACTTGGAGATTTAAGTCGTTTATAATCCAATTCGGGCTCTAGGGACTTAGAGAACTCCATTCCGCACTCAGGGGACTTGGACTTTATACACTAGTCCACACTCTGGGGACTTAGAGTACTCCAGTCCGTGCTCAGGGGACTTGGAGGATTTTATCGAGAGCAGTCGTATTTCCACCTATTTAATTTGTATTTCATTTACCATATCGAGGCTAATGCTGTAGAATGAATGATCGGACTACGTTTGCTCATAGAATGATACTCTTCCCCCAGCATGAAGGATGAAACTTGAAGATTGGATGGCCGGTTCTCGTTCGCTTGGTGATTATAGCTCTTCCAATCATGTCAAGGGAGGAGGTATATGACAGATGGTTGGATCACATCCATGTTGGGGTTAGATAGTCAAATCTCACACAATTTTTTCGTATCTCTTTCTTGAAACTAAGAATAATGGATTATTGAGTAGACACAGTAAGTTGCATATGTTTCAAGGTGCTGTTGTGTCCATGTATTGAGAGCGATGGTTGACGAGTAGGTAGTCCATCACAACTACTCCAAGTCGGGCTTTCGAATAACCTTTTGTGTTCAAGGTAGGATTTGATGTGTAGACGATCAAATCATGTCCACTCTAGACAGATCCCGACGTCACTGAGCTTCAAGAGGGGCATCTGTATTTTGTCGAACTTTATTCCGTGACTTGATTTGAGTGGATGATCGGGCCATGCTCATTCCAAGACTCGCTTAGGTCTCCAAGTCAAATGTGGAGTCGATGAATGTGAGGTCAGTCGTGTTCACTTTGTATTGGGCTCTGATCGTGATGAGCTTTTCAATATCTAGTCCATAGCCCCAAATCAAAGGCATATGGTTGATGATGAGTGATTGAATTATGCTCATCTAGATGTAACTCCACATGTCCGAACATGGTCTGCGTGGATTGGTTGGCGACCAAATCTGAGTACCTGGTCACCTGCATCGTTTTGAAAGTAGTTTAGTTCAAGCTAGTTGTAGTTCATAAAACAATTGAAATAGAAATAGATTTGGAAATAATTCTAAGAAGATTAGGATAAATCTCATTGATAAGTGAAGCAGCATCGTGTGCTCGCTATTCGACTTTGCCACTGGCTCCTTTTAAACAGATGTCCACCGTCAGCAGTCCAATTAATAATCATAGCCCTTTATTAATAGGCATCGGATGTTCGCTGCCCGCCATTCTGAAGGACTTGTACATACTATTGAAGCTTTCCTTTCCAGATCGGCTTTTCGATCACACCTCGGAGGTGTTTGTAATCGACCGTGTTAGGATCAGTGAGCATCTGGGAATATACAACATTCCCCTGATTTTCTTTAGACTTTGGTGTACTCTCTCGAGGTTGGTTTCCAGTACCACTCCGAGTCGCGAGTCTTCAAGTAGAGGATGTCAATTAAATCTTTCAAAGAGCGTATGAGCCGAATTTTCAGGTCTTGTTTTGGCTACTTGGATCTGCATCCTTAGCCAATGGGCCTTCATTGTTATTTTTCTTAGTCTGTTCCGCTCCTCCACACTTTAGTTTAGATTCATTTTTGTCATAGAAACGATCCATGGTCGTAGGAGGCTCTCCAGCTAACTAGCTGCCAAAATATATATGGAGGTCGATTCTCCTCAAGGGTGATCAGTATGATATCCCTTTGATAGTATCGTTTGAGTAGCGGTTGTTTGTCCATTCCTTTGTTACCGTTAGATCCTCTATGCCCTGGTCGATCATTGGATGTAAGGGAAGTAGATAGAATGTTTCTTTATTAAGTTGAGTTTTTGAATTCACTATCTAGAGGCACCAAAATTGGTCACTAACACCCTTGAGTAGAGTTATGTAGAGAGATTAATGAAGAGAGTAAATTAGAACTGAAGAATAGTGTAATTCAATGCAAAAGGAACAATAAAAACGAGAACACCAGATTTATAGTGGTTCGGCATAATTGCCTACGTCCACTTTTTGTTTAATTTTTATTTCTTTCTCAATCACTTGAATACAGATACAATCTGTAAGCCAATCACTTGCATACAAGTTTGAATTAAAAAGAGGAGAGTATCCAAAATGGCAGGGTCTTCCCAATGTTCTTTCAAAAAAGGTCCATTTCACTGTGCCTCTGCCCTTCTATTTATAGAAGAAGATGGGTTGGACTTCCCTCATGGGCTTAGGAACAAGGTACCTCGGCCCATAGTAGGTGACTTCTGTGCACCGGGCCAGGCAGACCAAACGCTCTTGCTTTGTTGTGGGCCTGACAACTTGCTAACACCTCCAGTCTGCACCGTGCCAGGGATGCCGAAACATGTCGATTGCATCAAATCCTTATACCTCCAGGATCTTCTTGGTCAGAATCTTGTCTAGTGCTAATAATAATATCTTCACCTGTCGTTTTGTAGCCGGCCCAAGGTGCCGGGTAACAAGTTGTAAGACTAAAGTTAAAGATTTTGAGAGTATTATTCAGAATGTAGTAAGTATCCATGCAGTCATAATACATATGTTTAATATCTTCATGATACAGATCACAAAAAGAACATTTATTATCTGTGTTTGCATATATTTTTCTTTTTAAAAATTCGATAGTATTTAATTTTCCATGCATAAATTTAGGAGAAGCATTTGTTTTCCAAATAAATTTAAAAGAGTTATTAGCTACGCCCGAGAAATTAAGAAATTTATAAAAAGAATTAGAAGTAAATTTCTTACTCTTATCCCATTCCTAGCTAATATTATCATTATCGTTTTCATTATCAATATTATATAAATTCTATCTAGCATAAATCAAAGAAAGTTGCCTGGAGTTGTACTTCTAAAATTCTATTAAAACTAAAATTCGAAGGGAAAAAACTTCTAAAATTAAAGCATTCTTAAAGTTGCAAATTTCATAGAGCTCTTTAAATTCTATCCTAAGAGGAATAACAGAGATCCAACGGTCATGCCAAAATGAAGTATTATTTCTTGAATGAACAATTGTATTAGTACCAAGGTTAAAAATCTTATGACATTTTAAAATTGATTTCTAAAAATTAGAAAACTTATTTATAACCATAGGTTAATTTGATACAAATTATTACTACCATTACACTTAATGATTTTAATCGTCATTTATTAAATTGGTTAATTAATCTCAAAATCATTAATTAAAGTGATTAATTATTTTAAATTATCATTAATCCAATTGATTGATGAATTTTAATGTTATGTTTAATGGAAACACAAGCTTAATTCATATGGTAGGGTTGGGGAATGAAATTTTGATAAACGACGGTATAGCGAAAATTGCTATAACGACATTTAAACTATTAAATGGAATATGAGGAATTAATTTCAATTAACTGTCAATAACAGTATATGGATGTAAATAAATAACTTAAGGGTGAAAAACCCCCTTTGGGTCTCTCTATAGATTTTCATGCAAAACAATGGCTATGGATAATGTATAGATAATCATATGAGTTTATAATGCTCAAATTAATATATCACCCATTTTCCAAACGGAAATTCGAACAAACAAGCAATCAGTCGGTTTAACTAATAACAAAACAATCAGTTAACATTTATAACATCATTAATATGATATAATAAAGTTTAATGTGTTTTAAACTTATATTGATTTTCTTCTTCGCCGAGACGTCTCGATTTTTGAATTAAAACCGAACGGTCGACCGATTTTGGCCTAAATTTTCCCTTGCTCCAAATCCAACCTACCAATTCCATCCCGAAGATCTTGAGGACGCAAATCTAATTCAAAAGCGACGTTGGAATCCGATCTCGAATGAGTGAGATATGAATTTTGTAAGTTATTGATAATTTTAAATTATAATAAAGCAACATTACAATATTTACAAGATTGCCCTCCCCTTACGTTCTATCATCTTCTGCTTCTAAATATAAAGCATGTATAGTGAAAATCGTCCATGGTCGTGCATGAAATCAACCGACGCAACGAAATACTCGACGAATTCTAAATCGATCGCGTTTTTCGCTTTCTCTTGTCGAATGTGACTCGCTAGCCACCTTAACTTCACGACCGCTGCCCCCAAATGAAAATTACCTGCACCACAACATAATGCGACAGAGGAAGGGTCGCGATCCTCAAATGTGCACCGCACTCTACCAAAATCGATGACTAGATGCCCTCTACAACCCCGAGTCCAATGTAACTAACGCCACTCGACGCCTACAATTCCACCTATCTAAAGCCCTAGTGCCATCCAAGCGCACGCCCTCCACCCAAACCTCGATCGAACATCATCATATCACAACTAGACGAAACTAATCACCAAACGAATTCAATGAATCCAAAATTTGGAATTTTATTTGAGTAGATCATTGGTGTTTAGATTTTTGAATTCTATATTTTTTAATAAGAAAGGATCTGTCTTTGTACATACATTGTTTATAGAGATTTGAAGGTTATGGAGGCTGAAAGGATTGGGTATGGGATAGTTAAGACTGATGTGATGAAGGTATGGGAAAGCATATGACGAATATATGAATATATACACACACACATACATACATGCATATATATATATATATATATATATAATTTTAAATTTTAAATTATTCAACAAAACATGCTTGAAAATCTCTAAGTCCAAACGAAGCATGCCGCCTGGCGTTTTATATGCTATACCCCTATTCTGAATGCAATGGAACTTGTTTCGAGATCTAATTCGATCATATGCAGAAGATACCTTTTTAGACCCTGTTATTTTATTAAATTTTCGATATTAATATCAATGTAAAGACCCTTATTTTTTATAATTAAAAATATTAAATTTAATAAGATTGGAATTTAGTATTGTGAAAAATTAAAAATTATGATTTACAAATGGAAAAAAAATTTAGAATATAATCTAAAAATGTTAATGGAATGAAATTGACAACTATTTAATGTAATCTCAATTAATGGTAATAATGAAGGTTAATAGTGAATAAAACAAATGTTTTATTAAAAAAGGAAATCATAGGTTTTTTAATTTAATTGGCTTTAACATGCAATAAGAAATCAATTGTTTAGTAGGAGGATTTATTTACCTGTAACGACCCAGATTTTCGACATTTGATTTCGAATATTTAAACGGCTTTAAATATTGATTTTCAATTATAGACCGATTTTAAATGTTTAAAACTTAATATTCTACTTGAATTTCAATTATAACGATTTATTAGAAAATTTAATTTTTGAATTTAATAATTCGAATTTGGTTAAATTATCAAATCTTGAGTTTTAAGGTTGATAAGCATAATTTAAAGGCTTGAAAAGTTTATATTATTAATAATGAAGATAATAAAAGTTTCAAAATTGAATCTGAATGTGATCTGTTCAATTTTAAAAATAGTTTGTTCAAATTGACATTAAACATAGCGATCTAGGGCACAGTCTCGGATTTCGACGAAACTAATTCCATTGGATCCGTAATAATGTATTATCATCGGATTTCAAATTTCATAGAGTTTGGAGTTATCGTTTGGTCATACGGGTATAAATGTGCTGAAATTAATATCGAAAATTTAATATAACAATTGGGTCTGAAATGCTTTCTTCTCCATACGGTCGAATTAAGACTCGAAACCTTTTCCATTGCGTTTGGAATAAGGGTATAACACTAAGAATGCCTGGTGGCATGCCTCGATAGAGATTCAAATTTTTAAGTTGCGCAAATCAAAAACATTTTGAATATATATATATATATATATATATATATATATATATATATATATTGGCATGCCACCCTTTCCTTTTAGTTGTATGCTCTATCTTTCATTGTTCCTTCTAAAACACACCTCCTTCTTATTAATCACTTTCCCTCTCTATCTTTTTAAACGGCAATACAGAGGAAAAAAAGATTTGAAATTTGTTCGAAAAAAATAACCACGCTCCTTTTTTCTTCCAAATTCCAAATCGAATTATCTCAATTCGACCAGTATATAAAAAGGAAAATAAGACGTGATTGAATCGCGTGTACTTTGGAGGGTGGTGGTGGAGTGAACAGCGGCGTGAGGGCAGTTCGCCAACTAGGGTTTTAAGGGCGCGGCTATTGCGTTCGTACGTGCGCATATGCGGGTTAGAGGCAGTCGTGAGTGATGCAAGTTGAGAGGGACGAGGCGCTCGGATGGAAGCTCGGTTTGGGTTTCATCGGTGCTAGAGTGGAGCGCATTCGAGGGATTAGGGTTCGTCGTCGACGAGATCAATGGGTGCGGCGGCAATTGGTGGTGGTCGAAACACGAAGTGGAATCTAGCATCACGATGGGTAGCCATTTCGATCTAGGTTGTTTCGAAGAGAAGGGGGTCTCTGCAAGGCCAGTGGCGGTGTTGCATCATGTGGCACGAGTGTCCGTGGTTGAAAGGTGGACTATTGGGGAAAGTTTGGGCACCTGTGTTCGAGGGTAAAGTCGGAGGGAGCTGCGCGTGGTTGGAGGAGATAATTAAGGTAATTAATTTTTGCTAATTACTATAAGTTAAAATTCTAGCTTGTTTATAGAATGTTAATTTTCGTTAGTTAGGCATATGCTAATAAGAATATAACAAAATTACTTACGAGGTCCAAAAATCGAGAAGGAGGGGTTCGGAGCTGCGAAATCTAAGCAAAAGGATTTAAATTGGAACATATTTCAATTAAAAATAAAGGTGAGAAAAATTCACACATATTTGGATTACCAAAATTTAAAACTTAAATAGTTGAAAATAAATTTTGGATATCTTTTGAATTTATAAATAGTACATATATAATTGGAGTGATATTCCCGCAAATTATAGCGGATGAGACCATATTCTTCCCGCATAATAGCGCACGACCCAATATACCGAGATGTCCCCCTCGAAGTGGAATTGGTATTATTTTATGTTGTAGTAACATATGTAGGTGCAAGGAAACAAGTTGGAGTGATCCAACGGGATTCCTTAGGTATTTTTAATTTTAATATACAGGGATATATGAATTATGTAGAATAATGTAGTATAGATTATTGTAGCGGTTGAACTTATTGAATGTTATTGTAGCACTGGCCCAAATGTTAATATTTTAAATACCATAATTATATTTTTAAAATGGAAGGAATTAGTGGAAATTTTTGATGTAAAAATATTTATATAGGAATTGGGTTTATTTAAAAGAAAATGAATCAGAAAAAAATATATTTGATTTTTGGTTATACTTAATTATTATGAATTTTAAATGGAGGCTTTAAAAATGAATTATATAAGAGAATTTATGAATGATATTCCGAAAATATAAAAAAAGAGTCGAAGTCGATATTGAAAATAGATTTGAAATTATAAATGGGATTATTAAGGTAATGGATTTATAAATGGAATTTTATAAACAAGATTGTTTTTATAAAGCAAGTAAGACTCATGGGAGTATAAAAATTTATAAACGATGTTATAAATAGGTTAAGCGATATCTTTGGATATATTAGAAAATAAATTCATAGGGTGAATTTATATTAAATATGGAAATATGGTAAGAAAATTGTAGATACTATTTTGTAAAGTGAAAATGGTTAAGGAAAATCGGGATGGAGGTGATGTGATGGAAATCGAGAGGAATGCATAAGTTGGGTTGGTTATAGAGGATTTAAAAATAATTTTTTTCCTAGGAAGTTAAGTTTGTGTTTAAAAAGGAAAATTTAATATTTAAAACAGTGAAATTTTAAATTAGTTAGGATTGAAATACTTCGGTAAGTAGGTTTCAAATATTAAGTATTTATTTTTATAAATTCGAACTTTTCAAATCAGCTATGAAAATTATTTGTTTACTAAAGATGAGTTATTAATGTTATAAAAGTGTTTTTGATATTTTAAATAATTACTTGAACATATTTTAAAAATAAATTATAAATCTTCTAAATACTTGTTATATATATAGAGTTTTAAAGTAATTGAAAATTTTATTTTATAAATTCTCTCGAGATTCTAAAAAGCGGCTTAAAAAAGGACATGATTTTGAGGAGAGGAAATTTATTTGTGATTCTGGAGATTTTTGGAAAAAGTTATGGAATATTTCTCTGAAATGTTAATATTGAAAGGATTTCGAAAAATAAGACTTGTAATATTTTCCTAAGTATAGTAATAGAAATTTGGGAATATTTCCATATGTTGAGATGTTTGGAAGCATGCTGTTACGGATTCAAGTATTTGAAAATTGTTTCAAATGTTGGAAGGAATTGATATATATTTTAAAGATATTTTGAAAAGTAAGGCCAGATGATTGCTTATGGATGTTTATTTGATGTTAAATAACCAACTATCAATAATTGGCCAATTTACTTAATCATTTCGAAGATACCGGGATCGGATTTAATTATCCGAAAACCACTTCGATCCGATTTGAAAGTAATGAATCAATACTATGAAGATGATGAAGATGGTGATTTGGTTTATCCAGACTCAGGACAACTTGTATGGACGAATGCTATCAGAACATCGTCTTTGGAGGACGATGCACATTCTAAGTAAAAAAAATTCTTGAAAGGTAACGCTTAGCCTCGAATCTCAACAACCGGGAATGAGTAAAAAAGAGGAGATGCAGTAAGGCTAAGTGGGTCGCACTCAAGTAGGGTATGTTATCACCTTTCTAGATGTCCTCGGAAACCTATTTGTAACAACCCGCATATTTTACGATTGAATATTTATATATTTTATCGTTAATCAGATTTTAGTCCGAAAAGTTACTTTTTGCATACGGTCGAATTAGGACTCGGGACCACTTCCATTGGGTCCAAAACGCCATTTGCAATCTTTTTGAGTATAAACTTTGATATGTTTGGAGTTAGTGGAATTTTGCCACCTTTTCACTTTGGGCTTTGGGTCTGGTTTAGCCCATTAGCCTAAACTATTAATTCTAGCTCAACCCCCTTCCCTTCATAACTTTAGTTTCATTTCCTAACACTCAAGCTTCATCAAAAATGGAGGGAGGAATGGGAAATTAAAACTCCAAGCCCTAGTTCATTTGCAAATCCAACATCTAACTCCAAATCCAAGGAGAAGCCATTGGTTCTTCCTTTGCTTTCAAACTTCTTCTTTAATGATTTTGTGTAAAGGTGAGATTTTTATCTCACATCTTTGTCTATAACTATCTTTGATTTTTAGGTATGAATTCCTAACACTTATTCATGTGCATTTGCCTTTGGTTTGGATTGAATTGGTGAAAACCCCAATTTTTAGTGTATTGGGTTCAAATCTTTAAAAATCCAATCCTTGATGTTTGAACACGTTTTTGTTGATGCATCGGGGAGCCAATACGACCGGATAGCCGATGGGCGCAACCCCTAGCGTTCGTGCCCGATAGGTTGCAAATTGAGAGCGTTTTTGCACTTCAAACCCCTAGGTCGCTCGGCCTGCACATGGATGATTCTCGGCCTGCAGTTAGGTCGGCCTACCATAGGTCGCAACCCGTAAGTCCTTAGGTCGCTCGGCCTACTATCGTCTCTTAGGTCGTTGCATCCCTTAGGTCGCTCGGCCATGTTATGCCGCTAGCTCCTTAGGTCGCAAACCCCTCGCTTGGCCATGATATGCCGCTAACCCCTTTAGGTCGCAACCTATATGTCGCTCGCCTTGCAGTTGAGTCGGCCTGCCTTAGGTTGTAACTCCCTAGGTCGCTCGGCTTGCTTGCTCTGTTAGGTCGCGCACTCGGGAATTAGGTCGTTCCACCCCATAGCTCAGCCATGTTAGGTCGCACCTGCTATCTCGCAACCATGTTAGGTCGCTTGCTCTCTTTGGTCGCGCCATGCCATAGGTCGCCCCATACTAAGCTGCTCTATTAGGCCGTATGTTATTCCTTGAGCCGCTGATTTCTTGTCTTGACTTATGTTAAGTCATAAGTCGTGGTTGTTAAGTCGCAAGGGTAATTCCATTTTGATGAATTTGGAATCGAATTCTTTGGATTTTATTCACGTCTTCGGATGTGAATTTTTGTGATTTATTGTTTCAACAATCATTTTTATGATTTGTCACTTTATCTCACTCGTACGAGAAATCTAATTAAATGGCTTAGTAAAAAAAATGGTATGAAACACTTGCATTTACTTCACCGGTTAATTCTTGGACTTGTTCGATTGAACCTCTTGTGACAATTTTCGAGTGAAGATCTACAATTTGTTCATAAATATTTAAGTTAAGCTAGTGGTTATGGGACATGAAGCTAAGCTTATATATTTACTAGCTTACTGTAATTGACACTTCTTGATGATCGTTGATGATCATTTTTGTAATTTAGACTAGCAATTGCGCGATGTCTCTTTGTCTACTAGGGAGACTAAACCCCGTTTCTGTGGAGCTTCGGCTCAATTTGGTGGGGTAACGACCCATGGTCTTCGGGCTGTTTTGTGGAGCTTCGGCTCAAAATTAATGGTTAACAACCATGGAATAGCATTCCATTTTGTGATACACGTGTTGGTGAGTTTTCATGCTCCCGTTTTGTGATAGGCCTTCCCCTTTTTGTGATTTCTGGATTTCCATTGTTGATTTCTAGAACTTGTGTTTCACCAATTTTCGTGATTTACATTGATATGTTTTATCAATATTTATGCATTGGTGAATTTGTGTGTCACTAACTTTTTGTGAATAAAAATAAAGAGTATGACATTCTTTTTGATCTTTGACAAGATTCTTGTGATATTGATTAATCTCTTGTTGATTTTTCAATTACATACTTATCACGGTATGGTTTTATGGTTATCATACGTTTTTGTTATATCTCTTATTCTATATCATTTCATCTGATATTCATAGCTAGACTGATCCGTTTATTATTTTCTTATTAAATAATACTCGGGTCAGACCGAGATGTTACAGGTGCTTCTGCTTGACTTCACATCTGGGGATTATCACCCTAGCTTTTGGCTAACTACTTAGATTAGTAGTTTTTGTTGTATACATTTGAGATATTGACTCATTGATGTATCCATATTCTTTTGTCTAGCACTTGTAGCTATTCTTTTTGTAATATTGTGGATCTTGTTTGACCACTACTCTGTTATACACTTTCATGTGTTATATATTCATATCTATTTCCGCCTTTGTGATATGGATGTTTGTGACTGATTTATGTTATGCTTATTTCTATATTTGTTTCCGAAGAATATATATAGCCACTGTGAAGTAGCTTTGAGTTTGTATCGGTATGTCGGATTTCCTCCTGAAACCAAATGCATGTTGTACTATCTGACATATTGGTGCTTGCACAAAGCAATTTCATGGATGGTCGCTTATCAACAGCCTTATTCTCCATTCTAGTTGATGGCATTACACCATAGTGTTCTTGGCTAGAGTGGGTATAGAGGTGGGGCGTCACAGCTTGGTATCAGAGCGAAACTTCAAAACAATGTAGAATAATTTAACAAGGATCATCGTCCTAAGTCTTTCTTAGGAGTCGTGCTTTAGGATTTAATTCGAGTCTTCGTACCGATTCGTCCTATTTTCTTTATGATTCCTTTTTTATCTATCAAGATTGCTTGATATTCATTTGGTGAATAACCTTATCCTTCTTCTTTCTTTATTTCAAAAGGAAGAGAAATGGTTAGACCTGGCCGTCCCAACGCCTGTCAATCTCGTGCTACTCCCTAAGATGGAGTATTTATGTCTGCCCAGCTGCTTCTTGATCTTGTAAGAATGCTCAGGCAGCCGGTTCTAATCCAGAGTCTACTCACCCTAAGTCTGGATTTGCGTGTTTGTGCAACGATTATACCAATTTAGGTGGGAAGCCATTCAAAGGATCTGAAACTATTATTGAAGTCCAGGCTTGGCTGAGAACGTGCGATCAAATCTTTTCTCGCATGAATCTTATTAATCTTCACCGTGTTCAGGTGGCCTCTAGTATGCTCCAAGAAAGAGCATTAGATTGGTATGAGCTTCTCATTTCTGAAATAGTTGAAGCGGATCTTACTTGGGAGAAATTTCGGGAATGCTTTGAGTTAAAATTTGTGCCAGAAGCTGAGAAGGTGACTTTGGCTCGTCGTTTCATTGACCTTGTTCAAGGTGAATCCTCTGAGGAAGATTATGTCGCATCCTTCGAGTCACTTTCTAAATACAGGGTCGAGTACATAAACACCCCATTGAAGAAAAGCCAAAGATTTGTCTTTGGCTTGAATAAAAATCTCAAGAAGCCATTACTTCTAAAAGTAGAAGTTCCTTTTGATCAACTCATTGATATCGCTCTTCGTCTTGAAGAGGCAGATAAAGAAAGTGACGTTGAAGTTATGGGTGCTAAACCAAACTTCAACAACAAGAAAAGTCCTAATAAGTTGAAGGGTCCTTATCCCAATAAGAAAGGGAAGCAAACAACTTCGGTGGCAAAGACTTCTACCTCTAGTAGTGGGCAATACTACAATTGTGGTTCTAAGGACCATTATGCGAATGAATGTTCGAAGCCCCGTGCTTGTCGCTATTGCAAAAGCCCGGATCATTATTTATCTTCTTGTCCCAAACTTCAAAACAGGAAGGAGGGAAAGCTTAATGTTGCTCAAGCCCCTGGAAACACATCTCGTGGTCAAGGTATTTTTCATGCTATCCTTGATGGCATTATTTTATTTCGTGGTCATCCTATTCGAGTTCTTTTTGATACGGGTGCGTCCCACTCTTTTATTTCAAAAGAACTTGTTGATACTTTTTCTTTGGATGTTTTGTGTTTAATGACTTCTTTGAGAATTGCGAATCCGGTTGGTGGATCCGCAACAATCAGTTTATTGTGTAAAGATGTCGAGATTATTTTGTGTGATTTTTCTTTCCGAGCCAATTTGCATGTTATGCGCTACTTAGGCTTTGGAATGATTTTGGGAATGGATTGGCTTAACCGCTATGAAGCCCAAATCCTATGTCCTGAGCGGACTATTCATCTTCGACATCCTCAATCTGTTAAGTAGATTTCTATTGACCTTAAAGATTCGGATTCCAGCTTGGTTGCATCTTTATATTCTTTAAATCCTCATGATGACGATAATGATGATGAGGAAGATATTATTTCTCTTATTCACGTTGTTCGTGAATTTTCTGACATATTTGAGCCCGTTTTAGGATTACCACCTAAGCGAGCAATTGATTTCAAAATTAATCTCATCCCTGGAGCTCAACCTATCACTCATCCTCCTTATCGTATGTCCAATAAAGAAAATGAGGAGATGCGCAAACAATTATCCGAATTGGAGACGAAGCAATTTATTCTCTCTAGTTCCTCTCCTTGGGGAGCTTCAGCTATTTTTGTGAAGAAATCTGATGGTACACTTAGGCTTTGCGTTGACTACCGCAAGCTTAATGATCTTACTATCAAGAATAAATATCCTTTACCTCGGATTGATGATCTTCGATCAGCTTAGTGGTGCTAGAGTCTTTTCACAATTAGACTTAGCTACCGGTTTTCATCAGCCTTAGTATTGTAGAGGATAGCATTCCTTTGACATCGTTCCGTACTCGTTATGGATCTTATGAATGGCTTGTTATGCCATTTGGTTTAACGAATACTCCGGCTTATTTTGTTGACCTCATGAATAGAGTTTTCAAAGACTTCCTCGATCGGTTTGTTCTCATCTTTATTGATGATATTCTTATGTATTCTAAAACCGAGGAGGAGCATGAAAAACATCTTCAGATTGTGTTGGAAACTCTTAGGAGCAATCAATTGAAAGCAAAATTTTCTAAATGCCACTTTTGGCAATCTCGTGTGAAGTTTCTCGGTCACATTATTTCCGAATCCGGAATTTCCGTGGATCCTTAAAAGATTGAAGCGATTCAAAATTGAAAGAGACCGGAGAGTGTGACGGAGATCCGTAGTTTCCTTGGATTGGCAGGTTATTACCGTCGTTTCATAAAGGACTTCTCCAAAATTTCCGTGCCTCTTACTAGTTTGACAAAGAAGGGAGTTAAATACATTTGGTCGGACAAATGTGAAGCTTCTTTTCAAAAATTAAAAGAATTCCTTTCCGATGCTCCTATTCTTGTGATTCCCGAGGGAAACCAAGATTTTACTGTTTATACCGATGCTAGTCGTGTTGGTTTAGGTGTCGTTCTTATGCAAAGAGAATGTGTTATTGCTTATGCTTCTAGGCAATCGAAGCCATTCGAGACTAGATATGCCACTCATGATTTAGAGCTCGCGGCTATTGTTTTCGCCCTTCGAATTTGGCGTCATTATCTTTTGGGAGAAAAATTTATTCTTTACACCAATCATAAATCTTTGAAGTATCTATTTTCTCAAAAGGAACTAAATTTGCGTCAACAACGTTGGCTTGAATTTCTTGCAGCTTATGATCTTGATATTTTTTATACCCGAGAAAGGGAAATCGTGTTGCAGACGCACTTAGTCATAAGCAACAAGCGGTTGTTTCTATGATGATATCCGAATGGAATGATCTCGGAATTCTATCCACTTGTGAGATTCGAGATCGTGTTTTCGAGTTATGTTCATCTCTTGTTTTATGTAGCCTTGAGGCTCATCCTTCTCTTTTAGACCGCATTCTTGAAGCTCAAAAGCTAGATCCCAAATTGGCTCTTCTTGGCCAAAATTTTAGGGATAAAATTAATATTGAAGGTTTGAAGGACTTTGATATTGGTTCTCGTGGCGGTATTCGAAAATTTGGTAGACTTATCGTGCCAAACGTTAGTAATCTTTGTAAAGACATTTTAGAAGATTCTCATCGTTCTAAATTTACCATTCGTCCCGGTAGTAGTAAAATGTACGCAGATATGAAGCGACTTTATTATCGGGAGGGAATGAAATCTGATATTGCTAACTTTGTTAAGTGTTGCATGACTTGCCAACTCATTAAGGCAGAACATCAAAGGCCCGGTGGGTTATTGCAACCTTTAGAAATTCCAATTTGGAAGTGGGACCAAATTTCCATGGATTTTACAGACGGCCTTCCCCGTTCTCGTTCGGGTCATGATAACTTATGAGTGATAGTCGATAGATTTACTAAATCCGCCCATTTTATTCTCGTTCGGCCCAATCGAACCGTTCCTCTCTTGGCCAAACTCTTTATTAAAGAAATTGTAAAATTGCATGGAGTTCCTTCTTCTATTGTTACTGATCATGATCCATTGTTTACTAGTGGATTTTGGAAGAGTCTTAAAAAATCTTTGGGAACGAAGCTTAATTTTAGCACCGCTTATCATCCCCAGTCCGATGGACAAACTGAGCGTGTGAATCAAACTCTTGAAGATCTTCTTCGTGCATGTGTTCTTGATTTTGGTGGAAGTTGGGAAGATCATATTTCTCTTGTTGAGTTTTCCTATAATAATAGCTTCCAATCTAGTATTGTTTTGGCACCTTTCGAGGCACTAAATGGAAGGCCATGCCGATCTCCTTCTTGTTGGCTTAAGGCCGGTGAGAAGCTGGTTTTAGGTCCAAATTTAATTCGTGATTCCACAAAGAAGATTGACCTTATTCGTCATAGGATGAAAGAAGCCCCGAGCAGACAAAAATCCTATGCCGATAACCGGAGAAGGAAATTAGAATTTTCTATGGGAGATCTTGTGTTTATTCGTGTTTCACCTATGAAGGGTGTTGTACGTTTCAGTCGATCGGGAAAATTAGCGCCTTGATATATTGGGCCATTTCCTATCACCAAACGTATTGGTTCCGTGGCTTATCGCCTTTTATTACCGGCTTAGTTTTCTGCTATTCGTGACATGTTTCACGTTTCTCAATTACGGAAATTCCTTCGAGATTTCGATTCTATTCTTGAGCCCGGTGTTGCGGAAGAAATTGAAGTTCCGCCTAATTTAACTTATGAGCAACATCCTATTCGTATTATTGCTTCGGAGGTCAAACGCCTTCGAAATGAAGATGTTCCACTTATTAAAGTTCAATGATCCTCAAATCCTAACGATTGCTCTTGGGAATCTAGAGAGTTCATCGAGCAAACACATACTGACTTACTTTCCCGTGCTCTTTGAGGTGAATTTCTTATTTCAAATTTTTTTTGTGTTGATATGCTTTCATGGTTGTTAGCTTATATTTTCTTCTTAAATATTGCGTGGACGCAATTTCTTTAAGGAGGGGAGTCTGTAACAACCTGCAAATTTTACGATCGAATATTTATATATTTTATCATTAGTCGGATTTTAGTCCGAAAAGTTACTTTTTGCATACGGTTGAATTAGGACTCGGGACCACATCCATTGGGTCCAAAACTTCGTTTGCAATCTTTTTGAGTATAAACTTTGATATGTTTGGAGTTAGTGGAATTTTGCCACTTTTTCACTTTGGGTCTGGTTTAGCCCTTTAGCCTAAACTATTAATTCTAGCTCAGCCCCCTTCCCTTCATAACTTTACTTTCATTTCCTAACACTCAAGCTTCATCAAAAATGGAGGGAGGAATGGGAAATTAAAACTCCAAGCCCTAGTTCATTTGCAAATCCAACATCTAACTCCAAATTCAAAGAGAAGCCATTGATTCTTCCTTTGCTTTCAAGCTTTTTCTTCATTGATTTTGTGTAAAGGTGAGATTTTTATCTCACATCTTTGTCTATAACTATCTTTGATTTTTAGGTATGAATTCCTAACACTTATTCATGTGCATTTGCCTTTGGTTTGGATTGAATTGGTGAAAATCCCAATTTTTAGTGTATTGGGTCCAAATCGTTAAAAATCCAATCTTTGATGTTTGAACACGTTTTTGGTGATGCATCGGGGAGCCAATACGAACGGGTAGCCGATGGGCGTAATCCCCTAGCGTTCGTGCTCGATAGGTTGCAAATTGAGAGAGTTTTTGCACTTCAAACCCCTAGGTCGCTCGGCCTGCACATGGATGATTCTCGGCCTGCAGTTAGGTTGGCCTGCCATAGGTCGCAACCCATAGGTCCTTAGGTCGCTCGGCCTACTCTCGTCTCTTAGGTCGTTGCATCCCTTAGGTCGCTCGGCTATGTTATGCCGCTAGCTCCTTAGGTCGCAACCCCCTTAGGTCTATTGGCCATGATATGCCGCTAACCCCTTTAGGTCGCAACCTATATGTCGCTCGCCTTGCAGTTGAGTCATCCTGCCTTAGGTCGTTACTCCCTAGGTCGCTCGGCCTGCTTGCTCTGTTAGGTCGCACGCTTGGGCGTTAGGTCGTTCCACCCCATAGCTCAACCATGTTAGGTCGCATCTGCTATCTCGCAACCATGTTAGGTCGCTTGCTCTCTTTGGTCGCGCCATGCCATAGGTCGCCCCATACTAAGCTGCTCTGTTAGGCCGTATGCTATTCCTTGAGCCGCTGATTTCTTGTGTTGACTTATGTTAAGTCGTAAGTCATGGTTGTTAAGTCGCAAGGGTAATTCCATTTTGATGAATTTGGAATCGAATTCTTTGGATCTTATTCACGTCTTCGGATGTGAATTTTTGTGATTTATTATTTCTACAATCTTTTTTATGATTTGTCACTTTATCTCACTCGTACGAGAAATCCAATTAAATGGCTTAGTAAAACAATTGGTATGAAATGCTTGCATTTACTTCACCAGTTAATTCTTGGACTTGTTCGATTGAACCTCTTGCGAAAATTTTCGAGTGAAGATCTACAATTTGTTCGTAAATATTTAAGTTAAGCTAGTGGTTATGGGACATGAAGCTAATCTTATATATTTACTAGATTATTGTAATTGACACTTCTTGATGATCGTTGATGATCATTTTTGTGATTTAGACTAGAAATTGTGCGATGTCTCTTTGTCTACGAAGGAGACTAAACCCCGTTTCTGTAGAGCTTCGGCTCAATTTGGTGGGGTAACGACCCATGGTCTTTGGGCTGTTTTGTGGAGCTTCGGCTCAAAATTAATGGTTAGCAACCATGGAATAGCGTTCCATTTTGTGATACACGTGTTGGTGAGTTTTCATGCTCCCGTTTTGTGATAGGCCTCCCCCTTTTCGTGATTTCTGGATTTCCATTGTTGATTTCTAGAACTTGTGTTTCACAAATTTTCGTGATTTACGTTGTAATGTTTTATCAATATTTGTGCATTGGTGAATTTGTGTGTGTTAACTTTTTGTGAATAAAAATAAAGAGTATGACATTCTTTTTGATCTTTCAGAAGATTCTTGTGATATTGATTAATCTCTTGTTGATTTTTCAATTACATACTTATCACAGTATGGTTTTATCGTTATCATACGTTTTTGTTATATCTCTTATTCTATATCATTTCATCTGATATTCATAGCTAGATTGATCCGTTTATTATTTTCTTATTAAATAATACTCGGGTCAGACCGAGATGTTACAGGTGCTTCTGCTTGACTTCACATCTGGGGATTATCACCCTGGCTTTTGGCTAACTGCTTAGATAAGTAGTTTTTGTTGTATACATTTGAGATATTGACTCGTTGATGTATCCATATTCTTTTGTCTAGCACTTGTAGCTATTCTTTTTGTGATATTGTGGATCTTGTTTGACCACTACTCTGTTATACACTTTCATGTGTTATATATTCATATCTATTTCCGCCTTTGTGATATGGATGTCTGTGACTAATTTATGTTATGCTTATTTCTATATTTGTTTCCGAATAATATATATAGCCATTGTGAAGTACCTTTGAGTTTGTATCGGTACGTCGGATTTCCTCCTGAAACCAAATGCATGTTGTACTATCTGACATATTAGTGCTCGCACAAAGCAATTTCATGGATGGTCGCTCCTCAACAGCCTTATTCTCCGTTCTAGTTGACGACATTACACCGTAGTTTTCTTGGCTAGAGTGGGTGTAGAGGTGGGGCGTCACACTATTTATTATGGATCTGGTTGTGCACAAAAGAAGGAGCACTCGATGGTAAGTGTGGGAGCACCCTGGGTGATAACATATTCAGTCTATCCAGGTTAGGGGTAGGCCGGTCTTGTGTAGTAAGGGATCCCAGTGTGGTCCTCGGTACATTGTTCTAGAGGTGTGCTGTAACGGGCGGTACCCCAATGGCCCAGTCATTCGTTGGAATCCATTCTCCATTACGAGCTTACGGTTTTGTTTGTTGAGCCCAATATGCTGGAATTTAATTAATGTAACAATTTCAGCTATTTGAATAAGTATTTGTATTTAGACACTATTATAGTATCACTGGATTTTCTATAAAAATGTTTTGGTTATCATAAGGTAAAAACCCATCGTGTTTATGTGTGATGCGGCCTAATGAGATACCTTTGTTTTAAAAAGGATTTTGATAACTCTAATAATTCAAATTGAGTGCGTTTTCGCATGTTGGTTTTCCAGACTGACTCGGGTGTTATTTTATTATAATGCTCGGGTCAGACCGAGTATTACATATTCAAGTTAGGATGCTAGGTAGCTCAGGAGTCGAGATGAAGGATTTTTTGACGTATATCACATACTTGTTTTATTCCGCTATGTGGGGATATGTTATTATAACTGTCTAGGTTGATGTATTGATTGTGTACTCTAATGATTGTAAGTATAAATAGTTACAGATTCTTTTGTACAAAATTTATTATTATATATTATATTTTTTTCCACTGCGATTATGAGATTCTATGTTGTTGTTTCTATTTCTTCTTCTATCTTCTCTGCTTTACCTTAGAGATTCATATTTTCCGTTCAATTTGAGTTGAGCTGATGTGAAATATTGTCGACTTGAAGGGGTACGGATTTGTCGGCCTTTGCATTTGGTATCAAAGCTGAAGATTAAGTGAGAACCTTGGCTCTGGTGGGATTACACATTGGAGATAGAGTCAGTAATACTCTAGAATGAGTTGAGCGTAATAATCGATATGAGCGCGTATTTGTTAGTGAATATAAAAACGTATTATATTGCGTTAACTTATTAGTTGAGTGGTATATAAACCATGTTCGAGTAATGGGATGACACTAAATAGATAGGAATATTTAAACCCTTGAACGCGATAAATGGACACAGTATGGTTTAGAAGAGGGTAAATGAAATAATTTTACCCAAATTATATTTTTATATAAAAGGAATAATTTTTAAAAATTATTATGGCATATTTGGAGTGTTTGGATGATAATATCATAATCAAAACAAGGTTATAAAATCTAGAGTTGGTTATATATAAAACCAAATGGAAATTGTATAAGTATGGATAATACAATTAAATTAAAAACTAAGACTTGATTAAACCAGAGTTTGAAAAATTAAATCCTGGAGATTTTGGAAGTGTTTTTTGAAGTATTTTGAAATAAATAATAGTATTATTTTTTCGGAGATATTTTTGAATAGAAAGATGTTTTTAAATGGATTTGGAAAGTGATAATAACACTGAACTCACTTCAGTCGCTGCAAAATAATCCTGGTGATGACTGCATATCATCATCACTATTCATTTTCGAGTTTCTAAGTGACGGATTGCTACAATAATTGGTTTGTTCGGAAGGGTTGGGAAAACCAGTTTTTTTTTGGAAATTCCGAAGGGAATTTTTTTGATAAAAACAAGGGTTGGTTTAATTTTTTTTTTTAAAGTGTGATTTGGAATATTTAGCTTTCAAAATGATTTGAAATAAATACCGAGTATTTGAATTTTGAAATCCTTATTAAAATGTTTAGAAAATATCTAGAAATAAGTGATGAACTTATAAAATTGAGAATGATTTTAAAGAAAAATATGGAAATTGAATTTTGAGATTAAAATTAAAAGTGAAAAGACTACAACGGAATTTAACTTGGATTAATTTGAAGGAAATAAAT
Source organism: Allium cepa (assembly GCA_030765085.1). Classification (NCBI taxonomy): domain Eukaryota; kingdom Viridiplantae; phylum Streptophyta; class Magnoliopsida; order Asparagales; family Amaryllidaceae; genus Allium; species Allium cepa. Next base: position 989,475,625 of record CM060945.1, on the reverse strand, counting down.
TTTAAAAACTTAATTGGTTGTGATTTGAATAGAATCGATGAAACAAATTAATGAAATGTTGAATTAACATAGCAAAGTTAAAGGAAATCAATAAGGGAGATAATTGGAGTAAATAAAATGAAATGAGAAAAATGCAATGAAGTTAATTAAATATAGGTAAGGAAGCGGAAAACTATGAGTTTCAAAATGAAATTAAAACTTGTGTAAATTAAATAAATTTAAGCGGTAAAAGAAATTGGCATAAATGGAATCTAACTTAACTAAGTTAAATAAAAATTTGGATTGAATTGAAAAAAAATTGATTGAGTTATAAATGATTTTTAATGGAATAAATAAACTTAGATGGCTTATAAAAATTGAAATGAATTGAATAAAAATAAATTTAGGCTATAAATAAATGTATAGTCTCGAGTAAAAAATAAAATAGGAATATACTCGAGTATAGAATTGATGGAAATATGAGAAATAAGTTGTGTGACTTATAAAATTAAAAATTGGGATAGATAAGCCAACAAAATGAGTTTGATATTTTGGAAATGAAATAAAAACCCAAACTTGAATTATAAAATAAATTTGAACTCAAGTAAATTAGTTGAAGTGATTTTTGAAATAAAATTCAGATATTGAATTATAAGTGAAAATGAACTAATTAGATAATTAATTAGTTAGTTGGATATAAAATGGATATTAACTGGGTCGAATAAATTTGGATTGTCTGTTAAAGATGGAATTTGGAAATGAAACTTGAGTTATAAATAAAATTCAACTTAGACTGTAAGTGAAATAAATACAATCGGAAAACGTGTCGAATAAAATGGAATTAAATGGGAATAGAAATGGGTTGAGTTGCAAATAAATCCTATTTGTTTATGAATGAATTAAATATGGCCTTAGATATTATTATAGTGAATTGAGTTCGAAATTAAAATTAAGGTGGATTGGATGAAGGAACTAATTTAAATTAATTAGTAAAAGGAATGAAGATTGATTGAATAAAAATCAAATTAGTAATTTGAATTGGAAATTGTTTACCAGAAAAATAAACTTAAGTTATGAAGTTGAAATAATTTGAAGAAAATAAATTAACTTAAGTAAGTATTTTAAATGGAAGCTTGGCTTGAATTAATTTGTGGAATGGTTATTTAATATAACAACATGGTATGTTTCCAAGCTAAATTAAATGGATTTGAGTATAGTAAAAGTGAATTGAATGGATGCAAAATGAATTGATCAAGAATCAATTAGAAATGGGATAGAATTGGATGTCGATTGTGTTGGAATCAATTTAAAATAAGTATATACTAAAGTGGAAATTCTATTAAAGCGAATATCGCCAAATTTGCATAGAAAAAATTGGTCATTTAACGTAAACGAAAATAAATTAAATTTTGCGAATAAATGGAAAGTGAATAAATTGATTTTTAATCAATTTGGAATGAATATAATTTTTTTTAGTACAAATGTGAATTGAAAGTAAGCAAATTGGGTTGTAAATCATTTCAGATTGAATGAAATAGTATATGGATTTATTGAAAGCAATTAAATTAGCACCTGAAACTTATAAATTGCTTATGATATATGTTTAGCATGCTAGTTTCTAAAACTTATGTATTTACCCTAGTTAAATAAATGAAATGTCATGGAATTTCATATATTTGGACTTACGTGTTTAAATTAAGTCAGTACATGTACTTGGAGCTGTTTTGCTTGACATTGATTGTGCGAATTGCAAAATAAAATAAGCCTCTTGCTTAAAAATGCAAAAATAAGGCACGTTTTCGGATTAAACACCGCGAAAATATAAAATAGTGTTATATATTTTGTTTTCCGACTGTGTTGGTCGATGTGTGTGTGTGTCTATATACATATATATATTTATCTCTCTTGCCATGTTTCGGAAAGTCCTCCATACAAGGAGACTGCTAAAAAAATTCGAAAATTTAGGGTGTTAGAAAAAATTTGAAAATTTTTGAAAATTTATATTGATGACAAATTGATTTCCAATTGAAACTGAAATAGGAGTTGGGATTAGAATTGAAAACTAACAGTTTTGGTAGAGACTAAAAGATTAGAAAAGCGAATATCGAATTTACACTAAGTGGGTTTTAATAAATTAATGGGTTTGGAGCATTTTCCTGCCTTAGCAATTTCGGAGACAAAATTATTTTATGGGGGAGGAATGTAACGATTCGGATTTTTCAACGTTTGATTAGGAATATTTAATGGTTTTAAATATTGAATTTGAATTATAGAATGATTTTAAATGTTTAAAAGTTAATACTTGAATTTCAAATATAACAATTTATTGGACAATTTAATTTTTGAATTTAATAATTGGTATTTGGTTAAACTAATGAATCTTGAGTTTTAAGCTCGATAAAATTGATTTAAATGGTTGTAAGATTTATATTAATAATAATGAAGATAATAAAAGTTTTAAAATTGAATTGAAAGGTGATTTGTTCAATTTTAAAAATAGTTTGTTCAAACCGACATTTAAAAGTAGCGATCCGGGGAACAGTCTCGGATTTCGACGAGACCAGTTCCATTGGATCAATAATATTGTATTATTATCGAATTTCAAATTTCGTAGCATTTGAAGTTATCGTTTGGTCATACGGGATATAAATACACTGAAATTAATATCTAAAATTTAATATAATAGTTGGGTCCAAAAGGCTATCTTCTCCATACGATCGAATTAGGACTCGAAACCTTTCCATTGCGTTCGAAATAGGGGTATAATATTATGAACGCCTGGCGGCACACCTTGATAGGGTTTCAAAACATTAAGTTGCGTAAATCGAAAACATTTCGAAAATAAATTTATATATATATATTGGCATGCCAACCTTTCCTTTCAGCTATATGTTCTATTTTTCACCATTTCTTCTAAAATATGCCTCCTTCTTATCAATCACTTTCCCTCTACATCTTTTTAAAATGCAATACAGAGAAAAGAAAAGATATGAAATTCGTTCGAAAAAAATAACCGCATTCCTTTTTTCTTCAAATTCGAAATTGAATTATCTCAAATCGACCAGTATATATAAAAAAGAAAACGCGATTGAATCGCATGAACTTGGGAGGGTAGTGGTGGAGCGAACATCGGCGTGAGGGCAGTTCGCCAATTAGGGTTTTAAGGGCGCGACTGTTATGTTCGTAGGTGTGCATACACGGGGTAGAGGAAGTCGCGAGTGACGCAAGTTGAGAGGGAGGAGGCGCTCGGTTGGAAGCTCGGTTTGGGATTCATCGGCACTGGAATAGAGCGCATTTGAGGGATAAGGGTTCGATGGCGACAAGCTCGATCGGTGCGGCGACGATTGGTGGCGGTTGCAAACACAAAGTGGAAGCTAGCATCACGATGGTTAGCCAGTTCGATCTAGGTGGTTTCGAAGAGAGAGGGGTCTCGACGAGGCCAGTTGCGCTGCTGCATCATGTGGCATGAGTGTTCGTGGTTGAAAGGTGGACTACCAGGGAAAGTTTGGGCACCTATGTTCATGGGTGAAGCCGTATGGAGGCGCACATGGTTGGAGGAGATAATTACAGTACTTAATTTTTGCTAATTTACTTAAATTTTGTTAATTACCGTAAGTTAAAATTTTAGCTTGTTTATAGATTGTTAATTTTGGTTAGTTAGGCGTATGCTAATAAAAATCTAATAAAATTACTTACGACGTCCAAAAATCGTGAAGGAGGGGTTCGGAGCTGCGAAATCTAAGCAAAAGGATATAAATTGGAACGAATTGCAATTAAAAATAAAGGTGAGAAAAATTCTCATTCATTTGGATTACCAAATTTAAAATTTAAAAAGTTCAAATTAAATTTGGATGTTTGTTGAATTTATAAATTATTGTTTGTTGATATATATATATATATATATATATATATATTGTAGTATATATGTAATTGGAGTGATATTCCTTCACATTGTGGCGGATGAGACCCTATGCGCCCCGTATAATGGCGGATCACCCTATCTACCGTGATATCCCCGTCGAAGTGGGATTGGTATTATTTTATGTTGTATTAACATCAGTGGGTGCAGGGAAACAGGTTGGAGGGATCCAACTGGATATCTCAAATATATTGTTTAATTTTTATATATAGGGATATATGGATTATGTAGAATAATCTAGTATAGATTATTGTAGTGACTGAATTTATTGGATACTTTTGTAGCACTGGCCTGAATGTTAATATTTTAAATACCATAAATATATTTTTAAAATGGAAGGAATTAAAGGAAATTTTTGGTATGAAAATATTTTTATTGGAATTGGGTTTATTTAAAAGAAATTGAATTAGTAAAAATATATTTGATTTTTGGTTATTCTTAACTATTATTAATTTTAAATGGAGATTTAAAAATGAATTATATAAGAGGATTTATGAATGATAAACTAGAAATATAAAAAAGGAGTTGAAGTCAGTATTAAAAAATGGATTTGAAATTATAAATGGGACTATTAAGGTAATGGATTTATAAATGGAATTTTATAAACGAGGTTATTTTTATAAAGCAAGTAAGATTCAAGGGAGTATTAAAATTTATAAACGATGTTATAAATAGGTTAAATGATATCAGTGGATATATTAGAAAATAAATTCGTAGGGTAAATTTATATTAAAATATGGAAATATGGTAAGAAAATGGTAGATACTATTTTGTAAAGTGAAAATGGTTATGGAAAATCGGGATGGAGGTGACACGATGGAAATTGAGAGAAATGTATAAGTTGGGTTGGTTATTGAGGTTTTAAAATATATTTTGAATCCTAGGAAGTTAAGTTTATGTTTAAAAAGGAAATTTTGTTATTTAAGACTATAAAATTTTAAACTAGTTAGGATCGAAATACTTCGGTAAGTAGGTTCAAACATTATGTATTTATTTTAATAAATTCTAACTTTTAAAATTAGCTTTGAAAATTATTTGTTTAACTAAAGATGGGCTATTAATGTTATAAAAGTGTTTTCGATATTTTAAATAATTACTTGAAAATATTTTAAAAATAAATTATTAATATTTTAGATACTTATTATATACGTACACATAGAGTTTTAAAGTAAATGAAAATTTTGTTTTACGAATTCTCTCGTGATTCAAAAAAGGGGCTTATAAAAGGATATGATTTGGAGGAGAGGAAAATTATTTGTGATTCCAGAGATTTTTGGAATAAGTTACGGAATAATTTTCTGAAACCTTAATATTGAAAGGATTTTAGAAAATAAGACTTGTAAAATTTTCCTAAGTATAGAAAATAGAAATTTAGGAATATACGTGTTGAGATGTTGGGTAGTATCCTGTTACGGATGTAAGTATTTGAAAAATTGCTTCAAATGTTGGAAGGAATTGATATATCTTTTAAAGATATTTTGAAAAGTAAATATTTGGGAAAAAATTATAATAAGGCCAGATGATTGCTTATGGATGTTTAATTGATGGTTACATAGCAGACTATTAATAATTGGCCAATTTCGTTAATCGTTTCGAAGAGACCATAATCAGATTTAATTATCCGAAAACCACATCGATCCGATTTGAAAGTAACGAATGAATGCCATGAAGATGATGAAGATAGTGATTCGGTCTATCCAGACCCAGGACAACTTGTACGGACGAATGCTATCAGAACATTGTCATTGGGGGACGATGAGCATTCAAAGTAAAAAAAATCTTGAAAGGTAACGCTTAGCTTCGAACCTCATCAATCGAGAATGACTAGAGGAGATGCAGCAAGGCTAAGTGGGTCGCACCCCAGTATGGTATGTTGTCACCTTTATAGATGTCCTCAGAAACCTATTTATTATGGATCTGGTTATGCATGAAAGAAGGAGCACTCGATGGTAAGAGTGAGAACACCAGGGGTGATAACATATTCGATCTACCTAAGTTAGAGGTAGGCCGGTCTTGTGTAGCAGGGGATCCTGGCATGGTCCTCGGTACATTGTTCTAGAGGCATACTGTGACGGGTAGTACCCCAGTGGCCCAGTCATTCGTTGGAATCCATTCTCCTGTACGAGGTTATGGTTTTATTTTAAGAGCCTATTTTTCTTTAATTTAATTAATGCAACAATTTTAGCTATTTGAATAAGTATTTGTATTTAGACACTATTATAATATCACTGGATTTTCTATAAAAATATTTTGGTTATCATAAGGTAAAAGCCCGTCGTGTTTGTGTGTGATGCGGTCTTACGAAATACCTTTGTTTTTCAAAGGATTTTGATAACTCTAATAATTCAGATTGAGTGCGCTTTCTCACGCTGGTTTTCCAGCCCGACTCGGGTATTATTTTATTATAATGCTTAGGTCAGATCGAGTATTACAGATTCGGGTTAGGACGCTAGGGAGCTTCGAAGACAAGTTGGAGGATATTCTGGCGTATATTACGTACTTTTTTTATTCCACTGTGTGAGGACAGGTTATTATCTAGATTGATGTATTGATTGTGTACTCTGATGATTGTAAGTATAGTAGTTATAGATTTTTTGTATAAAATCTGTTATTATATATTATATTTTGTTCTGCTGCGACTGTGAGATTTTGTATTGTTGTTTCTATTTCTTCTTTTATCTCTTCTGCTTTACCATAATGATTCATATTTTCCGTTCAATTTGAGTAGAGCTGATGTGAAATATTGTCGACTCGAAGGGGTATGGATTTATGGGCCTTTACATAACATTTGTTTGTAAACAATAAATTGGTAAGTGTGTTTAAATTACTAAGATGTAACAGTCATTTATTTCTAATCTAATTATTAATCCGTTTTGAATATGAATTTGCAAATCAACGAAATTTAGTGTAATCAAATATTGCAGTTAATATAGGAAAATATGTTAACTGTAGAGTATGAGAATAATAAGATGGAAACTTATACTAATAAATTTCATAAGGTATTTGTTGATTTAATAATAAGAATTTAAATCAAAATAAAGGAATTTGTTTGAAATATAAATTATAATGAAGGAATTTTATTGTTGTTGTAATTTAACGTTGAAATAAATTTAACATTTAAATCATGAAATTAACATGAAAAATTGAATTTCAAAAGATCATTACATTTCCACATAATCAAGAATGTTGAAAATTTTTAAGTTTTAAATTTGAATTTAAAAGTAATTAAATTGATTTTTAAAATAGATTGTTTTAATTAACATGTGAAATTAGTCTGTTTGGACACTGTCTTGGATTTCGAAGAAACTAGTTTCATCGAATTTGTAATGGTGAATTATTATAGGATTTTAAATTTCGTAGCGATCGGATTTATCGTTTGACCGTGCGATCTCGAAATGCATAGAAATCAATTAAAGGTATTTACCTAATATAAATTTATTTTAAGAGCTAAGTTCTGTATACAACAATATTAGGGTTTGAAACTGGTTCTATTGAGTTTAAAAAAATGGAAAACCTATGTTTCGACATATTGGATGACCTATTTTCGTTTTGGGAACGAAATGGGCTGTTCGGGTCATTGTTATCGTTTCGACCCAATTCGAGCTGTTCGATCCATTCTTAGCCATCTCTATGTATATATAGGCTGTTATACACCCTAGCAGCTTCTTATTTTCATTTTCTGTATGTACAATCTCTATCGACCTGTTCAATTATCTGCTCCTTCTCTAAGGCAGACATTCCAAAATCCTAATTCCCAATTCCAAATCAAATAGAAAATCCAAACTCCTCAAACCCTATATCATATAATATATCATCGTGAAGCTCTCGACAAACGTAATTTTGGAGGATGAAGACGAAGTTTGGTATATTAAATTATTAGTTTTATTTCGCTGCATCGTTATTGGTATATTGTTAATTGTACTCTGATTATTGTAAAAGTTGAGTTGTCATATGCATATTGTAAGACAACTTCATGAACTATTTATTTGATTATTATATTTTATCATTACGCTGCAAGATTCGGCCTTTTTTCCTTCTTTTCTCTTATTTCTTATTAAATCTCATTTACAATCCTCACTTCTGAATGTTTTGAGTTACATATGTGCGGTTTATTGTCGATTTAAACCGTCAAAAAAGGCAGGTCATCACAGTTGATATCAGAGTTTTGGTTTAGAATTACCATAACCTATTGGGGTTTAAACTCATTAAAGATAGGGTTACTATTACCCTAGAATGAGTTGAGTGTATATATGAGAGAGTGTATTTGTTAGTGCTATAAAAATGTTTTGTATTGTGTTAATTTCTTCTATTGAGTACTTATGAATTCTGGTTGGTACCTAGGATGTTATGGCATCGGTAGAGATTACTAAACATTTAATAGGGCATACCGATGCATTATTGTTTTAGATAAAAGGTAAGTGGAATAATTTTTCTATTATTATATTTTGTGGATATATATACATATAATTTTTCATAAGTTGAATTTTGATATTTTGGTGTGTTGGGTGTTTGGAAATGATAATGTTCAATTATTGTCATTCATTGTTTGGTTAATCATGGATCTTAAAACGATTAACTACTGTATGTTAGAAGAAAATATAATTTAATAAATATGGTATTAATTATTATTTACAAATAAAATAAAATAAAATTGGAAATTTAATTACTTAAATGCTAGTGTTTTGAAATTGATTTTCAAAGATTTGAAGAAGAATAATATTAGTATTATTTGGAAGTATTTTCGGATATAAATATTTTCAATAAGATTGAAAGAAATGTTTCAAAAGGAAATAAGTTCTATACTCTCCTCTTCTATCTTTGGAAAATAATTTCGTTGATGATCGTGATATCATCGACATTCATTTTCGAGTTTCAAAGTGGAAAGACCACTGTAGTAGCTTTGCCACACATTAGTTTTAATATATAAAAAAAAATTATTTTCTTAAGTATGATTTTGTAACATTCCCATTTATAGCCCAGATTTAATTTGGTAATTAATATAGAATTTTGGATTAAATTGTAAATTAATTTGAATTTTCAAATTGAGTAAGATATTTGTTTGTTTATTTGTTTATATATGTATATGGATTGATTGCAAAATGGATTTGAAATTAAAATTCAAAAATAAATATTTTAAGAAACAATTTGAATTTGAAAATTCTATAATGTAATACTAATAGAAATTTTTTTCTAATTTTAATATACATATGTTTTGAAAGTTATGACTTGAATAAAATAAAAATAAATATTTATCTATTTAAGAGGATGATAGCTTAGTATAAAAATTGATAATATTGGTTTTCCAATTATAATATGTATATCTATATTTTGGGAAGATATGTTTTGGAATTCAAAAAGTACATATTTTATAAAATTAATTGGATTTAAAAGTTATATTTTAAGAAACTAATATGTATATATGATTATTGGCGTATAATTTGATTTTAAATCATTTTCTTTAAAAGCTATATAAATATAAATAATATAATATGTATGAATATAAATGTAAAATAAGTATAAATAAAAGCTTTAACATACATGTATATATATCTTTTGAAAATATAAAAATGGTTTGCATATATAATATGATATTTTAACTTAAATTTAAAATTTTAAATAAATTTAATAAAAAAGGCTTAAAACCCTTTTCTTTTATACTTGAATAAATAAAGTTTGTATATAAATAAATATATATATATATATAAACATAATACATATATTAGTAAATATATGAAACTATATATATGAAAATATAAAGGTAAAAGTATAAATAAAAATAAAAATATAATACATATGTAATTATATTACATAATTTTTAATAGCATAAAGGGTTTAAACACAAATTGATTTTTGTATGAACATTTGTAAGTTGATAACAAGGGTATTAACATGTGTTGGCTTAAAAATGATTTGTAATTACAAGAGTTGGATTAAAAAATTTCTTTTCATTTTTATTTAATAATTAAAGGAAAAGAAAAGAGAATATAAATACCTCACTATCTCCTTCTTTCTTCATTTTCTTTCATATGTTTTAAAACTTAAATCAAAGAAAAACTTAAACCTGTAAACCAAACCCGAAATGAAAATGTGACGCCCCACCTCTATACCCACGCTAGCCAAGAACACTCCGGAGAAGTGCTGTCAACTAGCACGGAGAATAAGGCTGTTGAGGAGCGACCATCCATGTAATTGCTTATCACACGGTGGCTATAAATAATCTTCGGAAACAAACATAGAAATAATCATATCACAAATCAGTCACAGATATCCATATCACAAAGGCGGAAGAAGATATGAATATATAACTAACACATGAAAGTGTACATCAGAGTAGTGGTCAATAAGATCCACGATAATACAAAAGAATAGCAACACGTGCTATACAAAAGAATACAACTATGAGTCTATATCTCAAGTGTATACAACAAAAACTGCTAATCTAAACAGTTAGCCAAAAGTCAGAGTGATGAATCCCTGGGAAGAAGTCAAGCAGAAGCACCTGTAACATCTCGGTCTGATCCGAGTATTATTTAAGAAAATAATAAACGGATCAGTCTAGCTATAAATATCAGATGACATGATATAACATAAAAGATATGGCATAAACATAAACATCCATAATGACATACCACTATAAGTATGTAAATAATGATCAACAGAAGATCAATCAATAAGAGATAATCAATATCACAAGAATCTTCTCAAAGATTCGAAAAGGGAATCATTCCCCAAACTTGTACTCATAACAAGTCAATGACATAAATTCTAGAAATCAATGCAAGAAGTCCAGAAATCATAGAAAAGAGAAAGAGGCCTATCACATGACGGTCCGAAGACCAAGGGGAGCTACCCCACATGTGTGAATGGAATCACACAGATTAAGGTCCAGACTAACCAAAAAGCAAAAAGGTATGTGTGAGTGGAATCACACAAGTGGTGTCTAGTCTAACCTCGCAACAAGAGACATCGCACAGTTGCTAGTCTAAATCATCAGAATGATCGTCATGGTCAACGAGAAGTGTCAATTACACTAAGCTAGTAGATATAGAAGTTTAGCTTCATGTCCCATAACCACTTGCTTAACTTAAATATTTACGAACAAACTGTAAATCTTCACTAATAAAATTGTCACAAGAGGTTCAATCGAACAAGTCCAAGAATTAACCGACGAAGTGAACGCAAGCGTTTCATACCACTTGTTTTACTAAGTCGTTTAATTAGATTTCTCATCCGAGTGAGGTAAAGATTTGTATATACTAATAGATTGGAAAACGGTTTAAGAAAACAGCTTTGTTATTAAAAATAGAGTTGAAATTGTTTGTTAAAAGAGTTTTGATATTTACTACTAGCATTGAAACCTTTATATTATAAAGTGACAAAACACAGAAGCAATTGTAGAAACAATCAGTCACAAAAATCGCATACGGAGATGTGAATAAAATCCAAGGAAATCAGCTCAATGTTTTTCAGATAAGATCCCCTACGGAGGGGGGGTCCGGGGGGGTGGCAACCCCCCAAGGTGGGGGTGCGGGGGCAACGCCACCGCTTACGGGGTTCGACCTAACGGCTGCGACCTAGGGGTCATACGACCTAACGGCTGCGACCTAGGGGTCTAAGGGGTCAAGCGACTTAGTGGTTGCGACCTAGAGGTGTTCGCGACCTAACGATGACTCACGACCCAACATGGCCGACTTAATAGAGTCGAGCGACCTAAGGTAAATGGTCCAACGACCTAACTCGAACGACTTATCTGGAGCTTAGGTCGGAGACGACCTACGAGATAAACCAGGCCGACTTAGTGGACAAGCGACCTAAGGTAAATGGTCCAACGACCTAACTCGAACGACTTATCTGGAGCTTAGGTCGGAGACGACCTACGAGATAAACCAGGCCGACTTAGTGGACGAGCGACCTAAGGTAAATGGTCCAACGACCTAACTCGAACGACTTATCTGGAGCTTAGGTCGGAGACGACCTACGAGATAAACCAGGGCGAGCGACTTAACGTTTGCCTAGAGATTATAGGTCGGAAACGACCTAAGACTTAAAGCTTAACTCACGAGCGACCTACGGCTTAAGGCCAAACTCGTGAGCGACCTACGACTTAAGGCTTAACTCGCGAGCGACCTAACTCCGAAGTGCCAATACTTCCAGAATGACCTAAAGCCCTGCGACCTATGGTACTAACTCGCGAGCGACCTAACGACTTAACTCGTGAGCGACCTAATTCCGAAGTGCCAATTCTTCCAGAACGACCTAAAGTTAACTCGTGAACGACTCACGACCCATGGACGAACGACTTAACTCCGAACGACCTAAAAATGGCCAAAACGACCTAAGTGTAGAAAATTCACCAAAATGCTAAAAATTGGAGTTTTTCGCCAATCCAATCCAAACCAAATGCAAATGTGCATGCAAAAGTGATAGGGAATCATTCCCAACAGTCCAATATAGTTATAGACTAGATTTGTGAGACAAAAATCTCACCTTTGCACCAAATATCAATGAAAATGAAGTTTTAAGCAAGCAAGAATCAATCCTTCTTCTATCTAAGCACAAGAAGCTTGAATCCAATGTCTTCTTATTGAATTTGGAGTAGAAAGATGGATTGCAATTGAATTTGAGTTTTGGAATTTTAATTTCCCATTCCCTCCACCATTAATGCCAAAGCTTGATTAGTTAGGAAATTTATGAAGAGTGAGGAGAAGAGGGTTGGAACTTGGGCTTAATAGGCTAAACTAACCCAAAGTCCAAAGCGGGAAAAGTTAGTGAAATTTCACTAACTCCAAACCTATCGATGTTTATACTTAAAAAAGTTGTAAACGACATTTCGAACTCAATGGAAGTGGTCTCGAGTCCTAATTTGACCGTTTGCAAAAAGTAGCTTTTCGGACCAAAATCCGATTAACGAGTTAATATTTAAATAAAATATTTAAATACAAACTCGATAAATATGCGGGTTGTTACAGAAAACTTGAATCAAAGCATTCTAGTTAAAGTTCAAATGCAATAAAGCAATCAGATCAAAGATTCAACTCAGATCTGAAGCAAGCAAGTGGAATTCAAAAAATCTAAAAGATGAAGCTTAAAGCAGAAAAATTCAAAAGCCTGAAACAATTCAAAGCAAAGTAGAATCAAGTAAAAAAAGCATGGATTCAACAAAGATCATTTTCAGTTTTCAAAGCCTAGAAGTTATAACAAGAAAAGAATCAAAAGTAAAGTTCAATTCATTTCAAACACCAACCCGATTAGGGAGCAAGTTAATGATCAGATCATCAACAATCAGGCAACTAAATCAATTACGGATCAACAACATTTCTAGATCAATGAAATAAAACCTGCTTCTCTGTTTTACATCATGGCAGGTGAGCAAACTACATTTTAAAATCTTAAATCTGTTCAAGTATTGTTTTGCATGCGATAATCTTAGATATATGAAGTAAAATATATCTACAAGTATATATATGTGTAAATTGATGGATGCATGTCTGTGTATACATATAGATTTGTCTCTGTTAGCAACAGGTTAACAGAAAATTGAAAAAAAATTATATCTCAAAATCTAAAAAGATTTTGCCAATGATTTTTAAACAAAGTATGGTTGTATTCATATGATCCAGATTTTAAAATCATTTGGAAGCATCAAATGCAAATAACATTACTGGAAATCGGGAAATAAAGTGAAAATTCAAAACATTCCAAAAATTCGAATATCAAGTTCCCTCGATTTGATAATATAATTTGAATCCTATTCGAAAATGTTGAATTTTGGTAATGAATTCAAATTTTTTAGATTGATATTGAATGTGAAATCTATAGTTGAACGAAAACCATACTATTGCCAAAATCCGTCCATCGACAAGTTCATATGCATCGTGATCATGGTGGAAGGAGGCTTGGGTGTTGTAGATCAATGGAAAAATGGAATAGTATTTTTTCAATCATCATCGTTGATGATATGGTTGGAAATAGGGTTTTAGGGATGTTTTGTCCGTCGATATTTGCAAACAAAATTCGTCGTCGTGGATGGACTATCGTCGTTCGGACCCGAAGGGAATAATGTATTATTGTGTGGCGAAGCTTTGGGCGTGGCGGCGCGAGATCGGGTGGTCGGCATTGTCGTCAATGGGGTGTTTTGGGTTGATTGGGTTCGAATGCCTGGTGATCGAGCTACTCGATTTCAATTCTCGGTCAAATTCGTCGATCTGGATGGTTATTTGGGTTGTGGCGGTATTTGATGATGTGTCGGAGGCCATGCATTGGGCGGAAATCGTTCTGGTGATCGTATGCGTGCACGCATATACATAGGTGTCTGGTTTGCTATAGTATTTGGGGAAGATGGGTTATTCTCGGAAAGGAATTGAAGTAGCCATGCGTTTATCTCAAAGAAATGTGGGGAGGCAAGTTTCTCGGGGAATGCTCGGGTAAACACGAGATCGACTCAGGGTTTTCTTTGGCTTGGGTTTCTTTAACTTTGATGATTTAAAATGTTAAAGTTTTAAAAGACTAATTTTTTTAGGATAAATTAAAGTGTTTTAGAAATTAAATGATTATATATATATAAGTTAATTAAATTAATTAACAAGTGTTTTTGAAAAATGTGATGAAGTAATTTAAGCATTTATTAAATTTCTTAACCAAGTTTTGAACAAGTTTTCAAAAATGTTAATGTTAAAGTTAAATCTTTAAATAGTTTTGTTTTAAAGTAAATTATATATATTTTTAATTATATAATTGATTCCTAAATGTTTCAAATATGATTTCATGATGGGTTAGGAAGTGATTAAAGTTTAGTTAACCTAAAAGATTTCAAATGATTTTTGTATGTTAATAATAAATCAATTTCAAGTATTCAATTTAAGGATCATTATTGATTTATTAATTACAATTACTTTATGTAATTAATTAAAGATTGGTGATTAATATAAGTAATTAAAGAATAATTACTTAATGAAATTAATGTACTCAATAAAAGACTATCACTTAATGTAATTAAGGAATAATTACTTTGTGTAATTATATTTAAGGATAATTAATTAATTAATTAAGATTAATTACTTAAAAGTAAATGCTTAATTAAAAGAAATTAATTAATGGTTAAAGTTGATTAAGTGATTAAGGATGATCACTTATTATAATTAATAAGGATAATTAATTAAATGGTAATTAACTAAGGTTTAATTAATTAATGTAATTAAGGATAATTAATCAAAGGATAATTAAATAATTAAAGGTTAATTATTTAATGGTTAAAGGTTAATTGATTTATTAGTCAAGGTTGATTAATTAATAATTAAAGTTTGCTTAATTTATTAAAGGTTAATTAATAAATGATTAAAGGATAATTAATTAAAGGTTTGTAATTAATTAATATTAATTAACCAGGATTAGTGATTTATTCATAAGTAATTAATCTGATTATAATTAATCAGATGATTAATTAATCTTACTTATGAATGTTTGGATTCTATTGAATGTTTGAATTGTTTGATATCCCTGATGTGTGATGCTTTGTGATATGAATTATTTTGGTTTGAGCTGTGATGAATGTAATTTATTTATCCGTGATGAATTTATATTATTTATCTGTGAATCTGTGAACGAAGATAAGCGTTATAGGATTATACCGCCTATCGTTGTTGCTGTGTTTGGATTATGATGATTGATGATATTGTATTGTTGTATGTAAAACCTCTAGAGTACACCACACACACAACCATGGATTTCACAAGGAATTTGGTTAAGTTACAAATATTTTGAATGTAATATTATTTTATTCAAAATGGTTTTAAAAGTTGAATTTTGAATCCAAATGGTTTTGAAAATGGAATTTGGTTGAATATGAAAAGCTTTTGAAATGGAAGTTTGAAATCCAAATTTAGTTTGAATATATGAAGTTTTGAAATTATTTTGGAACTATGGTTTGAAAGGGTTACACAAGTTATACAATATATACATATACATATACATATACATATACATATATATATATATATGTAGATTTGGATAAATTGTTTTGGGAGTTTGAATTTAATTCAAATAGAACCTGCCGAGAATACGGCTGTTCGCTGATTTTCCAATGCATACTTTGAAAGGCTACAACTTGAGTAAATTGAATCGGATTTTCCCGAAATGAAAAGCATTTTTTTTCAAATGATAATTACTTTCATATTAAGAAAGAATTTCCAGTGTTTATTGAAAAGATTTCAAATTTTAAAATGGAAATAGCTTTGAAAGCTATGAATAAATCTTTATGAAAGATTGGTGAACTTTGTTTCAAAGTGGAGTGAATCTTTTTGTTTAAAAGATTAAAAGTGGAAATTTGTTTAGAACTTCTAAAATAAAGGTTTTAGGTAATAAGTTGTGACTTAACTAAGATCCCACAATATCCATATGTTTTTAAAATTAAGCGCTCATTATTCGGTTTAGCCAGGAGAGAAGTTTATGTCAAAAAACCCATTCCGAATAGTGATACGATGAAATGGATAGAATTTGAAGACCGGTGGTGAAGACCGCGTATTTTCGAGAACGAAAGGATTACCTGTCGAATGTCTCTGCATTGAGTCGCGCCGGTATAGAGATCTCCATATGTGATGGGGAGTCCGATCGGGATTGTGAATACCCGGATTGCAAGGGCTTCTTTGAAGCGCCTTCGGTTCGGTTCAAACCCGAAACAGACTTATGCCTGACATTACGCTTTGAGACGTAAAGCCGGTTTCTATCAAATATATTTATGTTTGGTGGCGGAGAATTTATTCTCTTAGCTTAACACCCTTCTCTAAGACGTACGAGCTCAGAGGTTATGTAGTTGATGGTTACTAATGACACATTCCCAATTTGGTAATGTGGCATGCTAAGTGCTGCTAATCATTTGTTGATCACGGCATGGCTTTAGTAAAAAGCGTAGCTTTGTGGACGAGACCTTGTCGGACCTCATAACCCGAAAATCGTCAAAACAGGAAGAATGCAGCAAGGTTATGAGGGTCGCGCCCTTTAGGGTATGTCCATTTCCTTCTGGAAAAAGGTGGTATCATGGTATGGAGCCCATATATTTGACCTATGTGGTTGCTGCAAATTTATTACTTTGTGGTTGTTGGTGTTGAGGATCCTCGAATAAAGGACGGTAACGACCGATGATGGCATACTCGTGTAGTAGTTACCTAGTTATAGAGGTAACCCAGCCTTATGTTGGCAGAGAGCTGGTTAAGTTCTCGGGGTGTCCCTCCTGAGGCGTACCCATGTGGCATAGGAAGTTCCTTCGCCCGACCATTTGATGGAAATCCAAAGAAACAATACATGCCATGTACGGTTTTAGTTGTATAACCTGCCACCTCAGGTGGTAGCTATAGCAGGCATAATATAATGGTACCTATACTGGATAAGATTAATATACTTTCAAAATGTTTTTTTGCACTATGCACTAATAATAATATAAAAAGGATTTTGTGTATCAAGCATGTTTGACTATCATAAGGAGAAATCTCCTCCAATTGTGCACTTGCATTGTGTGTGTGCGGGGAGGCCTTATGGTAGTTTCATTTTCCAAAAAGCATCGTGGATCTCTTTTAATTCCTTTTGTTTTCTTTTATTAAAGATAATCTATTTTCGCTTGCTCACACCATTCTCATGACTGACTTGGAGTTTATTGTTCCTTTTCTGAACTCTGGGTGCCCACAATTTTCCACACGGGCAGCCTAGAGTTAGGTTTTTCAGATAATCAAATAGTAGGTGTTGATTCGATAGCATCCAGCCTTTGGATTTGACGATCGCATTTGTTTCTCTGGGATTGGAGTTGCTTAACTTCAGCTGGATGGTGGTTCGAGCTTCTGGCTTGGAGTTTGGAGCTTGGCATTGTAGCTGTTGTTATCTCTTATGTTGTTGCTTTCATCTTTCTGCTGTTGTCTTGTTTCTCTGATAAATATTGATATCATTTGTATCAATGTGTTGTATCAAATATTATGTATCAATAAAATTTCTTTATTCTTCCGCTGTGTTGTTGTACTAAATGTGTTATAAGCTCTGGCGAACCACATTTGACATTTGAATCTATGGCATTTAAATACGGGCGATGTATTTGGGGCCGTTTTTTGAAGGTCGGGTCAGGGTCGTTACAAGTGGTATCAAAGATGAAGGTTGAGTAAGAACTTTAGCTCAGGAGTATAACACATTAGGTAACTCATTAGGGATAGGGTTACAAATATCCTAGAATGAGTATCCCTAAGATATCCGTACATACGCCTTAGTAAATTCTCTTACTATCCACTGATAGTGAGTATGAGTGCAAGAAGAGGACGAGGTAGGGGACAGGGGAATACCGCTACAAATGGTTGATACCCGGTAACAACGGGAACAACTTTTTCCTCAATCTCTTTTGATTCATCATCCAATTTCAATTCTCTAATTGCTTCGTAGCAACTCCAAGAAGAAGCTTTAGTGGGTGGTGGCCCTGTGAATCGTTGTAGAAAAGGGTTCTAATTCCTGTTTCGTATTCTTTTCGCCAGTTCCCTTTCAGCTTTTTGATTTTTAACTTTAATAAATTTGAAATTTTAATTGAAATAAATTGGTTAATAAAATATAAATTGGATTGTATCCGTTTTTCTATTCCTTGGGGTCCATATTTATTCTACGAACGGTTAGTTACTCTTCGGACTAACCAATGCCCTTGCATCTTTCGTAGACTGATGATCTGAGTATTTTGTAAAGTGTCGAATGAGTTCGTTCTCATAATTATTGATGGTATTCTGATTTGGTAAGCCAAATATAGAATGAATATTCAGTTTGATCTGATCAAACATTTCTTTATCTTTGTTTATTCATCTAATCTTGGTTGTCTCCCTGTCTAGCAAATTTCAAGGACGAAATTTTCTTAAGAGGGGGAAATCTGTAACATTCCCATTTTTAGGCCAGATTTAATTTTGTAATTAATATAAAATTTTGGATTAAATTGTCAATTAATTTGAATTTTCAAATTGAATAAGATATTTGTTTGTTTATTTATTTATATATGTATATGGATAATTGTAAATTGGATTTCGAAATTAAAATTCAAAAATAAATATTTTGAGAAACAATTTGAATTTGAAAATTCTATAGTTTAATACTAATAGAAATTTGTTTTCTAATTTTAATATACATATATTTTGAAAGTTATGATTTGAATAAAGTATAAATAAATACTTATCTATTTAAGGGGATGATAGCTTAGAATAAAAATTGATAAAATTGGCTTTCAAATTATAATATATATATATATATATATATATATATATATATATATATATATTGGGAAGATATGTTTTGGAATTCAAAAAGTAAATATTTTATAAAATTAATTGGATTTAAAAGTGATATTTTAAGAAACTAATATGTATATATGATTATTTGTGTATAATTTGATTTTAAATCATCTTATTTTAAAGCTATATAAATATAAATAATATAGTATATATGAATATAAATGTAAAATAAGTATAAATAAAAGCTTTAACATACATGTATATATATCTTTTGAAAATATAAAAATGGTTTATATATATATAGGATATTTTAAATTAAATTTAAAAGTTTAAATAAGTTTAATAAAAAAGGCTTAAAATCCTTTTCTTTTATGCTTGAATAAATAAAGTTTGTATATAAATATATATAAACATTTGTAAACATAATACATATGTTAATAAATATATAACACTACATATATGAAAATTTAAAAGTAAAAGTATAAACAAAAAAAATATAAATATAATACATATGTAATTATGTTACATAATTTTTAATAGCATAAAGGGTTTAAACACAAACTGATTTTTATATGAACATTTGTATGTTGATAACAAGGGAATTAACATGTATTGCCTTAAAAATGATTTGTAATTACAAGTGTTAGTCTAGATAATAAGTGTCACGTTTTTAAAAAATTTCTTTTCATTTTTATTTAATAATCAAGGAAAAGAAAAAAGAATATAAATACCTCACTATCTCCTTCTTTCTTCATTTTCTTTCATATGTTTTAAAACTTAAATCAAAGAAAAACTTAAACTTGTAAACCAAACCAGAAATGAAAACCTGAGTCAAAGCATTCTAGTTCAAATTCAAATACAAAAAAGAAATCAGATCAACTCAGATTTGAAGCAAGCAAGTGAAATTCAAAAAATCTAAAAGCTGAAGCTTAAATCAAAAAAATTCAAAAGCCTAAAACAATTCAAAGCAAAGTAGAATCAAGTAAAAAAAGCATGGATTCAATAAAGATCATTTTCAGTTTTCAAAGCCTGGAAGTTATGACCAGAGAAGAATCAAAAGTAAAGTTCAATTCATTTCAGATACCAACCTGATCAGGGAGCAAGCTAATGATCAGATCATCAATAATCAAGCAACTAAATCAATTACAGATCTACAACTTTCCAAATCAATGAAATAAAACCTGCTTCTCTGTTTTACATCATGACAGTCGAGCAAACTACATTTTAAAATCTTAAATCTGTTTCAAGTGTTGATGTACATGTTATAGTCTTGGATGTGTGAAGTAAAATATATCTGCAAGTATATATGTGTAAATTGATGGATGCATGTCTGCGTATACATGTAGATTTGTCTATGTTAGCAACAGGTTAACAGAAAAATTCAAAAAAATTTATATCTCAAAATCTAAAAAGATTTGGCCAATGATTTTTAAACAAAATATGGTTGTATTCAACTAATTCAGATTTTAAAATCATTTGGAAGCATCAAATGCAAATAACATTACTGGAAATCGTGAAATATAGTGAAAATTCAAAACATTCCAAAAATTCGATAATCTAGTTCCCTCGATTTGATTTCATAATTTGAATCGTATTTGAAAATGTTGAATTTTGATAATGAAATCAAAAATTTTAGGTTGGTATTGAATGTGAAATTTATAGTTGAACGGAAACCATATTATTGCCAAAATCCGACCATCGGCAAGTTCATATGCGTCGCAATCATGGTGGAAGGAGGCTTGAGTGTTGTAAATCAATGGAAAAATGGAATCGTATTTTTTCAATCATTGTCGTTGATGATATGGTTGGAAATTGGGTTTTAGAGATGTTTTGTTCGTCGAGGTTTGCAAATAAAATTCATCGTCATGGATGGACTATCATCGATCGGACCCCAGACGAAGCTATGGGCGTGATGGAGCAAGCTCAAGCGGTCGGCATCGTCGTCGGCGGGGTGTTTTGGGTTGATTAGGTTCGAGTGCATGGTGATCGAGCTACTCGATTTCAATTCTCGGTCAAATTCATCGATCTGGGTGGTTTTTTGGGTTGTGGTGGTAGTTGATGTGTCGAAGGCCACGGCGTTGGGCGGAAATCGTTCTGGTGATCGTATACGTGCACGCGTATACATAGGTGTCTGGTTTGCTATGGCATTTGGTGAAGATGGGTTATTCTCGGGAAGGACTCGAAGTAGCTATGGGTTTGTCTCAAAGAAATGTGGGAAGGCGAGTTTCTCGGGGAATGCTTGGGTAAAACACAAGATCGACTCGGGGTTTTCTTTGGCTTAGGTTTCTTTAATTTGATGGTTTTAAAAGATTAATTTTTTTAGGATAAATTAAAGTGTTTTAGAAATTAAATGATTATATATATACATATATTAGTTAATTAATTTAATTAACAAGTGTTTTTGAAAAATGTGATGAAGTAATTTAAGCATTTATTAAATTTCTTGACCAAGTGTTGTACAAGTTTTCAAAAATGTCAATTTTAAAATTAAATCTTTAAATTGTTTTGTTTTAAAGTAAATTATATATATTTTTAATTATATAATTGATTCCTAAATGTTTCAAATATGATTTCATGATGGGTTAGAAAGTGATTAAAGTTTAGTCAACCTAAAAGATTTCAAATGATTTTTGTATGCTAATAAAAAATCAATTTCAAGTATTCAATTTAACGATCATTATTGATTTATTAATGACAATTACTTAATGTAATTAATTAAAGATTGATTATTAATATAAGTAATTAAAGAATGACTGCCTAATGAAATTAATGTAATTGATAAAAGATTATCACTTAATGTAATTAAGGGATAATTACTTTGGCAATTATATTTAAGGATAATTAATTAATTAATTAATATTAATCAATGTAAGTAATTAAAGATAATTAATTACTTAAAAATAATTACTTAATTAAAAGTAATTAATTAATGGTTAAAGTTGATTAAGTGATTAGGGTAATCACTTATTGTAATTATCTAAGGATAATTAATTAAATGGTGATTAACTAAGGATTAATTAATTAATGTAATTAAGGATAATTGATCAAAGGATAATTAAATAATTAAAGGTTAATTATTTAATGATTAAAGGTTAATTGATTTATTAATTAAGGTTGATTAATTAATAATTAAAGGTTGGTTAATTTATTAAAGGTTAATTAATAAATGACTAAAGGATAATTAATTAAAGGTTTGTAATAAATTAATATTAATTAACCAGGATTAGTGATTTATTCATAAGTTAATAATCTGATTTAAATTAATCAGATGATTAATTAATCTTACTTATGAATGTTTGGATTCTATTGAATGTTTGAATTGTTTGATATCTCTGATGTGTGTTGCTTTGTGATATGAATTATTTTGGTTTGAGCTGTGATGAATGTACTTTATTTATCTGTGATGAATTTACATTATTTATCTGTGAATCTGTGAATGAAGATAAGCATTATAGGATTATATCGCTTGTCAATATTGCTGTGTTTGGATTGTGATGACCGATTATATTGTATTGCTGTGTGTAAAACCCCTGTACTACACCATACACACAAATATGGATTTCACGAGGAAATTGGTTAAGTCACAGATATTTTGAATGTAATATTAGTTTATTCAAAATGGTTTTACAAGTTGAATTTTGAATCCAAATGGTTTTGGAAATGGAATTTGGTTGAATATGAAAAGCTTTTGAAATGGAAGTTTGAAATCTAAATTTAGTTTGAATATATAAAGTTTTGAAATTATTTTGGAACTATGGTTTGAAAGGGTTATACAAGTTATACAATATACATATATACATACATATATACATACATACATATATATATATATATTTGGATAAATTGTTTTGGGGGGTTTGAATTTAATTCAAATAGAACTTGCCGAGAATACAATAGTTCGCTGATTTTCCAATGTATATTTTGAAAGGCTATCATTTGAGTAAATTGAATCGGATTTTCTCGAAATGAAAAGTGTTTGTTTTCAAATGATAATTACTTTCATATTAAGAAAGAATTTCCAGTTTTTGTTGAAAATATTCCAAATTTTAAAATGGAAATAGTTTTGAAAGCTATGAATAAATCTTTATGAAAGATTGGTGAACTTTGTTTCAAAGTGGAGTGAATCTTTTTGTTTAAAAGATTAAAAGTGGAAATTTGTTTAAAACATTCAAAAGACAGGTTTTGGGTAATAAGTTGTGACTTAACCAAGATCCCACAATATCTGTATGTTTTTAAAATTAAGCGCTCATTATTCGGTTTAGCCGAGAGAGGACTTTATGTCATAAAACCCATTCCGAATAGTGGTACGACGGAATGGATAGCATTTCTAGACTGGTGGTGAAGACCGGGTATTTTCGAGAACGAAAGGATTACCTATCGAATGTCTCTGCACTGAGTCGCGCGAATATAGAGATCTCCATATGTGTTGGGGAGTCTGTAACAAACCTGGTTTGGATATTACCGGTGTAAGTCAAATTATAACGGAAATTATAATTTAATATTGTAAATTAAAATATAATTGGAAATTTTATATTGTTTATTTGGAATAAACAATGAAATTTTTAAATAAAATAAGAAAAATATAGTTTGGAACTTTATTTTGTTTATTTGGGTATAAATATGGGATTAAATATTGATTCGATAAGTATTTGGTTTAAATAAATTGAAATATTGGGTATTTATTAGTTTAGAGCTAATAAATTAATTTGGTGATGTATTTCAACATTAAGTTCTTGAAATAAATATAAAGCAATAAAAAAAGTTATTTTGAGAATTTGAGTAGAAAATGATCAAATTGCAATTTTATTCGGATAAATACAACAATATTGAAAAACATTATCAATATGAATCTTTTATTGAATTTGAAATGAGAAATATGAAGATAATATGTGTTTTATTAAAATAAAAAAAAGTGATATATTGTTTGAAAATATTATTTTGATGATTTAAAGTTAGAAAGATTTATTGCAATTTATTTGACAAAGAGAATAAATTTTGAACAAATTATGCTTTTAGTATGGCGTTTTTACACTAAATTGTGTAAATTATCAAATATTGTCAAAAATATGGTTTTATTTGTAAAAAAATAATTTTTCGTTGTTAAAATGAACTTTATTTTGTTGCAATAACTATTTTATTTCAAAACAAATTATTGTATGCATTTTATTTTGCTCGAAAATGAGTTGTTATATGCATACAGTGGAAATATATACATAACTTTTTTTTCTAGGTGTTTTATTTGGGCTTAAAGGTTTTGGTTGAGATCCAAAGCCTACATCCTTCTGGTGAGAAAAGAACTATACGTAATTTGTACCTCCTTCTTCCTAAAACATTCTTACAGTAAAAAAAGGTAAAACAATGGCTTCCTCAAACTAAATCAAATTCCCACTCAATTTGCTGCAAATTTCAAAGAGAAATCATATAAATCAAGAATATAAAGGTAATCTCCGTCCAATACAAAAGATTTTTCATAAAATTCTTAGAACTTGAGATATGAATTGTCTGTAATATTTTGTTTCTTACTGCATGTGTCTTTTCTAGCTTCTACTATTTACTGAGGATCATTTCTCCACCAAAATTCATCAACTTGCACTTGAATTCACTGCTAATCATAAGGTGAGTTTAATACTCACAAATGCTAGCTAGAAAGGTTGACTTATGTGTAAATCATTCATAAAATTGCTTACTGTAATTATAAAAGTCTCTTTTGTTATCTAAATTCCTTGTTTCTGGTTACCATATTGTTTTGGTCATAAATCTTGTAAGTCTTAACCAAATTCAATAATTTTAGATGATCTGGAGATTTTAGACATAGAGCTACAAGTTTCTTTTTTTGAGTTTTTTGGAATTTTGTTGTTTTCTTGACAAAATCATGCTTGTTTTTGCTGTCCCGAGAGCAAATTGACGGCAACAACAATCACAGGCCTGAGATTTGTTTTGGCCATAACTTTTTGGTTTCTTAACCAAATTTCATAATTTTAGATGTTCTGAAAAGCATAGAAAAAGAACTATAATTTTTGTCATTTGATTTTTTTGACATTTTGATGTTTGCTTAATCAAAATCGTGTTTGTTTTTTGCTGTCCTGAGAGCAAATCCACAGCAACAATAATCACGGGCCTGAGATTTGTTTTAGCCATAACTTTTTTGTATATTAACCAAATTCAATAATTTTTGATGTTCTTGAAACCTCAGATCATGTACTACAAGTTTTGTTTTTTGAGTTTTCTGAAATTTTGATGTTTGTTTGATCAAAATCATGTTTGTTTATTGCTATCCCGAGAGCAAATTGACAGCAGCAACAATCACAGGCCTGAGACTTGTTTTGGCCATAACTTTTAGTTTTCTTAACCAAATTTGATAACTTTAGATGTTCTACAAAGCTTAGACATATATATAGAATTTTCATATTTTAGATTTTTGAAATCTTGATGTTTTCTTAACCAAAATCGTGCTTGTTTGTTGTTCTTCCGAGAGCAAATCGACGGTAACAACAATCACAGGCTTGAGAATTATTTTGACCACAACTCTTTCGTTTCTTAACCAAATTCAATAAATTATGATGTTCTAGAAAGCTTACATCATGTACAACAAGTTTTATCCTTTGATTTTTTTTTTTGAGATTTTGAAGTTTGCTTGGTCGAAATTATGTTATATGTTGCTGTCCTGAGTGCAAAATGACAGCAATAACAATCATAAACCTTAGAATTGTATTACTTCATTTTTTCTCTCATTCTCGTTCGGTTTTGATGTTGTTTTTGGGATATTTTGAGAGCTATAATGCCTATCAGTGGGATAGCTATATTGAGAGAATGCGAAATTCAAAGTTAAATGGAATTTGAATTAATTTTGGGATACATTTCTATTGAATTCAAATTATCGGTTTTGAGATATCCTTCTTAGTTTTTACTATTTTCGAAAACGGTTTTCACTATACCATTTTTGAAATATATGGACATTTCAAATTATCATTATATATCGTTTTAAAATTATTTTTCTAAATAAAAATATATTTATTTCCTATAATAAAGAAATTTCGAATATTGGTTTAATAATCATTTTAAATTACTGTTTTCCTCTAATAAAATTATTTTATAAATCAAATTACTTACTTTTATGAATTTCGGACGTATGAAAAACACAAATAAACGGTAAAGTAAAGCATGTGGTATGGGACACATAGATTTGCTTTATCATCAGAGTTATACGATCGAAACCCTTTCGATGAACTATTCGAGATGATTTAAGATGTTATTAAATTTTGGGTAGATTATATGGTTCGAGAACTCCAATTTAGGAGTATATTTGACGAAGGACCATTTTAAGTTGTATTTTTTAATCGCCGATGAAATGAGGTGAATTAAGAGCTAGGAAATCCTAATTGGAATTATGGTTATAAATAACCATCTAGGTGTTATTTTTACTTGCCAATGAGATGAGGTAAGCTTCTTTATGATGATTTTACGATGTTGAGATGTATTATGATAACTTTTACTTGTCGATGAGATGAGGCAAGTCACGACTCCACTAGTACTCGTCATTGAGACGAGACGAGCATGTTATTGTATTTACTCGCCAATAAGATGAGGTTGAGTATATTTTCCAGATGTTTATGATGTTTTACTAGTGTGGTACCAAATAACGGCTAGTAAACCGTTAGGTGCGAACATATGGTATGGAACATACGTTAACACCTATTGGGTTCCTATCCGAGAAGTTGAGGTACATTCATGTTGTTTACTAGTACTACAGACTACGAGTACTCGATTGGAGTCATCATGATATAGTTGCTACTCCGATCATCACGATGTTATTAACTCGGGTCTTTGTGACTGGGAGTCCTTATGATGTTATAGACTATAGTCATTCATGATGTTCACGATGTTGAGATGTTATTTGACACCAGTCATCACGATGTTTGTAGTACCAAATAGTAGTACTAGTCACGATGTAGCACGCGTAGCATTGCTTTGGCATGTAATCAAGGATCTGTCCAATCCTGGATTTCTTTGAGTTTTGATGTTTTAGACTTCACCATCTTTAGTGATTATTAAAATGATTGCGTAGTGTCAGATGAGATGTGTATATATATGATGAAATCATTTATGATGTACTCTTTGATTGAGTTATTTGCATTATGGATTGATGGTTTGATGATTTTATAGACTACTTAATGTTAAGATGGAGTTGAGATGTATTTATATATTTATACCGATGAGATGAGGTATAAATGATTATGAAGAATCTTTTATGATTAGTTTTAGTGATTCATTTGAGATGTATCTATATTCATACTGATGAGATGAGGTATGAATAAGTATAATGCTTCTTTTATGATTGGGTTTTATATTTCCTTGAATGATCCTTAGGAAGTGCCGATGAGATGTGGCACATCCATATGCGTTTTATTCTATGTATGAAGAATATGTACCTTTGATATATTGTTATATTGACGACCACTTCTAAGAAGATAGTTGAATCATTTGAAGTCATTATCCATATTCTTTTATACCGCTGATGATATGAGGCGAAAGCTATATTTATTTAGTCTTATCTATAAAACTTTGCTCGCCGATGTTCCATTTGCTTAAGTGTCAGTTATGCCATTTAAGTTTGACTTTATCATCATTGTCTCTGCTACATGCCAAGAAGAGATGTTGTCCTTTCTTATGATGTTGAAACCCTGTTTAGGGCATGGCATCCTTTAAGAAAAAGGATAACATGGCTTTAACCTACTTATCCTTATTGATTATTCTGTTTAACTGATGATTTTAGCTAGCTTGACCCGTGTGTTTTCACTCGGGTCAGACCTAGTTGTTTCAGGTATCATCTATTAGACTTAGCTTGAAGTTGATGTTGGATATCGGCTCTTCTTTCTCTTGAGTAGTTTTTGTTCTTCCGCATACTCTGATGTAGTTATATTTGATTCGATTTATATGGTATGGTCGAGTACCACCTTTATTTTATTCATATTGTATTGTACTAAACATGTATCAATGTATATGTGTATATATTATATTGATTATTGTTCTGTGATGTGCTTTTCATTTAATTATTGTATTTTTTTCTGATAGATTTTGTTAACCACTTATAGTTTTGAATTAAGCATCTACTGGGTATGTCGATCCACTTAAGATAGAAAAAAATCATATTGCATTTATCGATGTATTCAGTAGATGTTTAAGATAAAATTATAGATGGTCGCCCTTAACCAGCCCTATTCTCCACTTTAGTAGACAGAATTAGTCGTTAATTGTCTTTACTAAGGTGGGTCTCGGGGTGCGGCGTTACAGAGTCCGATCGAAATTATGAATACCAGGATTTCAAGGGCTTTTTTGAAGTGCCTTCGGTTTAGCTCGAACTCGAAACAGACTTGTATGGATGTATGTTTGACATTACACTTTGAGATGTAAAGCCTGTTTCTACCAAATACATTTCTGTTTGTTGGCGTAGAATTTATTCTCTTAGCTTAACACCCTTCTCTAAGACGTACGAGCTCAGAGGTTATGTAGTTGATGGTTACTAGTGATACATTCCCAATTTGGTAATGTGGCATGCTAAGTGCTTTGATTATTTGTTGATCAAAACATGGCTTTTGTGAAAAGCGTAGCTTTGTGGACGAGACCTCACCGGACCTCACAAACCGAAAATGGTCAAAACAGGAAGAATGCAGCAAGGTTATGAGGGTCGCGCCCTTTAGCGTATGTCTATTTCCTTCTAGAAAAAGGTGGTATCATGGTATAGAGCCTAGATATTTAACCTACGTGGTTGCTGCAAATTTATTACTTTGTGGTTGTTGGTGTTGAGGATCATCGGATAAAGGTCGGTAACGACCGGGGGATGGCATACTCGTGTAGTAGTTACCTGGTTACAGAGGTAACCCGGTAATGTGTCGGTAGAGAGCTGGTTAAGTTCTTATTCTTATCGATTATCATAGCTTTCACCTACTTATCCTTATCGATTATTCTGTTTAACTGATGATTTTAGCTAGCCTGACCCGTGTGTTTTCACTCGGGTCAGACCGAGTTGTTTCAGGTATCATCTATTGGACTTAGCTTGAAGTTGATGTTGGACATTAGCTCTTCTTTCTCTAGAGTAGTTTCTGTTCTTTCGCATACTCTGATGTAGTTATATTTGATTCGATGTATATGGTATGGTCGAGTACCACCTTTGTTGTATTCATATCATATTGTCTAAACATGTATTAGTGTATATGTATATATATGATATTGATTACTGTTTTGTGATGTGATTTTCATTTAATTATTGTATTTTGTTCTGATAGATCTGTTAGCCATCTATAGTTTTGAATTAAGCATTTACGGGGTATGCCTATCCACTTAAAATAGAAAAAAAAATCATATTGCATTTATCGACGTATTTAGTAGATGCTTAAGACAAAATTATAGATAGTCGCCCTTAACCAGCCCTATTCTCCACTTTAGTAGACAGAATTACTCGTTTTCGAATCAGAGGTGTGGTCAGAACAAAGTAGAATAAACACAGAACAGTACGTATATCATGATGCATCAAATTACAATACGAGTGAATCATTGTCCTTTATCCATGCTTGTTTTCGAACCGAGCCTTGATTCTTTTTCGAGTTTTGGGTTTGTTGAGATGGAATATGCCTAGGAATATAGATATATTGTATTCCGTAGTATTCCATAATAGATTTTGATGTCATCTTATCTTATATAAATCTTATTTGGGATTATTCTATTCTTATTGTTTTCGATACGAGTGAGTTCGAATCGATGGAGCTGATTGATTTCTTTGAGCATCCTTATTGCATTCCTTTGAGAGTTGTGAATCTATTGAAGGGATCCACAAAGATTGGCTTGTTGTGAGCGTTCAGAGTTCTTGTAACGACCCGTCTTTTTGGACAGTTTAAACCGACGATCAAATACATATGCCAGTTCCAAACCGTTCAAAAGGGCAGATGGTTATTGGGGTAAATAAGAAAAGAAAAGAAAGAGAAATAAAGGAAATGGAACAACGCAGAATCTCGCAGCGGAACGATAAAATATAATAGTCAAATAAACAGTTCATGAAGCTGTTTACAATACTTTGATCATTATTTATACAACCTTTATCAGACTTATACATATACAACAGAACAAATAGAATAATGCAGCAGACCACATGATGCAAAGATAATAAGAGTAATAGAATACCAAATCTTCGTCTTCGTCCTCCAGAATAGATCTTCAATAAGCTAAAAAACTCAGGTCTGACCCGAGCGTAATGAAAAGACAAAACACTCGAGTCAGGACTAAAATATCCCCATGTAAGTTAAATCAATCGTAAATAAATATGAGTGTAACGGCGTAAGAGATGTTTACGGGGTTTGACATCTCCTATCCAGTGTCAACGTGCGTGCAATAACTCAAGAGATGTTACGGGATTTTCCATCTCTCAAGGATCCGTTAAACTATCTACTATGTAGTACAATACGCTATTATAATATGTCTACAGTAAAGTAAAAGTATTAAAATAGTGTTAAGGCGTTACCATAATTCCCCTTAACACATTTTTATAATGTCATAGTCTATACAGCACCGTAAACCCCACCATAAACTAGTGGTTATCAGAGGTTACCCCATAGGTATAACACAAAACAAAACGTAGTGGTCGCGAATAGGATAATCAGTATGACAAGGTACATGAGGCGATACCAACTAGGATACTAGTAGTTGCGTGATCCAGACTAATGTTGAGCATAGCCAGCAGCTACCTCAACACCGCAAAAAAACACTCCCAAATCGAATCACAAATGTAATAGATATGGTATCGAAGAAGTGTGTCCTCTAGAGATGGCGAACCTCAATGGCCCGACGAGGCTCCTGTTTTAGTCATGTCAGGGGTCATCTAATATCGTTCTCTTTCTTCAGTCAACGCGTTCACCAAACCATCCACTTCATTCTGGATCAACACTCCGCGTATAATATTTATTAAAGTGGTTTTCGGTATCGACAAGGAGTATGTCCATATCTGATCCCGGTCTCTTTAATAACTACGTATTATTACACCGGTGGCTCTTTTACATTTCAAATCAATTCATAATTGATATCAAAATATCATATTCGTTTCAAAAAATCAAATCCATTTCAAATATCATCATAGCTATTCAAAATGTAAGATTTCGTTTCAAAAATCATTTTTCGCCTCGATATCTCATTTCGATTTCAAATTCACTTCGAATTTCAATTTTAGTTGCAACTTCATTTAACCCAATTCATATTTAAATTTAAGATTTAAACATAAACATTCCACCTTATTAACCAGCTTAAAATTTTAGAAAATAGTTTTAAATAGTTTAAAAGTAGTTTAAATAATTAAAATACGTAAAAATACTTAAAACCTTAAAATGGATTTGAAATAGATAAATTAGTTTAAAATAATTTAAATTGGGTTAAGTAGATTTAAAATAGATTAAAATAAGTTAACATGGTTTAAGATGGTTTAAAATAATTTAATATAGTTAATATAGGTTAAAATAGTTTAAGTATTTAAAGATGGTTTATATAACAAAGTAATTTGGAAAACAAAATGAAACAGCTTCAAAACCAAACCATTTTAATTATAACTTCTCAATTCAAATCAACTTCAATTTCCATTCTACCGATTCAATTTCGGTTTCAAATCAAATCAATTTCAACTTTGACTTCAAATCAATTCAATTCTACATTCACCTTCAATTAATTCAATTTTAATTTATATCGATTTGGAGCTTGATTTTTCAAAAATATCAATTTATAACACTTAACAAAATTATCCTTCAATATTCAAATTTAAAACCAAATTTCAAATATGATTCAGTTCGAAGCTCAATTTCAAAATATCATTTTTATCACCTTTACTTAGTAATACTCAAAGCTCGAAATAATGTTAAATCTTTAAAACAAACAAATTTCGAAATTCAATCATATCCCAATTTTTTTAAATTTCAAAGTCTCAACTTAAATTATTTAACAATTTATTTTAACCAAAATTTACTTCAACCTTCCAAACTCAATTTTCGAT
This sequence comes from Allium cepa, assembly GCA_030765085.1. Classification (NCBI taxonomy): domain Eukaryota; kingdom Viridiplantae; phylum Streptophyta; class Magnoliopsida; order Asparagales; family Amaryllidaceae; genus Allium; species Allium cepa. The sequence goes on along the minus strand of CM060945.1, from coordinate 989,443,467 downwards.
AAATTCGATTTCTATAAATTGATTTCTATTTATAACTTTTAAATCAAAACATTTAAATAAATTTCAAATCGACGATTTTAAAAATTATTAATTTAGCCAATCCGGTGTCCGTATATAATTTTCTATCCTATGGCTAAGTGATCAGTTATTTCAATTAAATGTCAGGGATGAATATATATCACTTAAATCAAATCACAGTGTCATATGTATGCATAACAGGATATATATATAAGCAAATAAACATCCAAACATTTAAATATCAACCAATAGCATCCATCGAAATACATCATCCAATAGACAATACAATTCACGGCAATTTCATAGTTATCAATATCAGGTAATTTAATCGCAATTCAATTTTTAATTTCAATTTGACTGTCAATTAAATTTTCAACGGTGAATTTAAATGACAATTAAATTTTATCAAACAACGACAAATAAAATTCATAACACTTCATAATGTCAAATTTAACTAGCATAAAGATATTCAGTACGTTGTGAGCGTTATAAAACACTCACCTTGATTTCAATGTACTTCCAGCGTTTTATTTCGAATAAAATTAAACGAGTGTTTAATTTTACCCAAAATTTCCATTAGCTCCAAGCGATTCCAATCCAGCTCCATAGCGTAATATTCGTCAATACGGTTCTAACGCACTTCGTCTCATCAGTTTTCGACCTCGTAGCAAAAAGTTATTGCATTTTAAAGTTACGCAAATTTTAAATATAAACAATTTATAAATCTTTTTTATTTTTCAAACCCTATCACTTCTGGACCGTTAGATCCCCAAGCTCCAACATCGGGCCGATCCCACTCTCCTTCTTCCCAACGTGAAAACACACGTACTCTTCTAACCCATAGCCGCCACCTCTCAACCCAATATCGCGACCACCTCCAGCATTTTGAAGACAATCAGGGACCACCACGCGCGCCACTACACGAGCCACCAACGCCTGGAGCAGCTCGAAACTTGGCCCCCCATCTCGCCTCAAAAAACGTGAAAAACGCAGCGGCTTTGAACGCGATTTCCCGTCGATACGAAGCTCCATTTCAGATCATGACCGTTGGATTTGTAGATCTCGTCGAGATCTACAACTTTGTAGTTGTAGGTTTTTGCTAATTATCGATGGATTGTGAGATATTGGAGGAGAAAGGCGAATGATTTCTAGCCATAGAAATGGTGAACGGCGGCTGCACTAGAAACTCTAGCCTTTGTTTGCAAATTGTGAAATGGAGGGTCTTTTATAGAAAATTGCAAAAATACTATTCACCGAAAATTTTCCGAACTCCAAACGAAGCATGCCAGCAGGCGTTTCTAGGGTTTACCCCGCGTTTCGGACACAATGGAACAGGTTTCGGAAGCTAATTCGATAATCTGTGCGAGTTACAGCAATAAACGATCAAATTTAAATTAAACCGATTCAACTAATTTCTATGCGTTTTGGCTTGCCCCGGACAAACGGTATATCCGATTGTCACGAAATTTGAAACCTTACAATAATATGACATTACGGATCCGATGAAAGTTGTTTCGTCGAAATCCGAGACTGTTTGAAAAATGGCTATTTTAACTCGTCAATTTAATATTAAAATATTCAATTTTCACAAATTTACTTTTAATTTGATTTTAAAAGTTCTACAACATCATTCTAACTTTAGTATGATAAAATAAAATTTTACAAATAATTTTTAATCATATTAAACCCGTTATTCAATTATTCAATAAATTTTAAATATTAAATTTAAACAATTTTGATTATCCAATAATTCATTTTCCTTTGAAATATTTGAAATTGAACGTATAAGATTCAACTTTTAAAACCAATTCACATCTTAGAACACTATTTCCAATTTACAGTTATTCAATTATTCAATAAGTTTTAAATATTTACTTTAAACAATTTACCTGTTCAATATTCAATTATTTGATTTTAAATAGATTTTACTTATCAATCAATTACTCTATTATACCCAATGAATTCAACATTTATTATCCTATCCAACTATTGATTGCAAAGGCATTCACTAAGTAGCATTTATTTTTCAATACTTATTACTATTCAAATCTTCGAAACCAATCTATTAAAATTTGTATTACTACCTAAATAATTCACAATTCTTATTCACTTATTTACATTTAGTTTTCCATATATTCCCTTATAACCAAGTTATAACATTTGAGTCAATTCAATTAGATTGGAACTCCATTCAATCTATAAATAATTACTTGGATGGTTATTGTTGCAATTCATTCCAGTTATTATTATTCCAAACGAATTACAATTTTTTCTTCTAACGTTAAATCACGAAATCTTATTAAATTAGTTATTTTAATTATCGAAAATTTACGGGTCGTTACAGTTCTCTATCTGTTGCTTCTTTAGTGAGTATTTGTTTATTATTCACTATATTGAGATGTATCTGATTTTAAATGGATTGACTTATTTGATGTTAAGTCGGATCCTTTTGTTGTTATAGGGTCCTATATTTATTTAGGCATCCTAATTTCATTAGTTTATTATTTGTATCACTTTGGAATGTTAATGATGATTCTGGTGTTTCTGTGTTCACTCTTGAGTATCGAGATGTTGATGATATGTCTCGAATTCCAGTCAAGGTGACTTTGTTGAGTTTTGTGAGTCCGTTTGGACTTGACATCCAATCGGGCAATCGAGTGTCGAGGTAACCTTATTCCTAGCTCTTAGCTCTTCGGTTATCCTTCCACAAGGATATCCGTTGAGGAATGAGGTGAGTTTCTAGATTGTTGGAGTTTAATTGAGTTTATCATTCAGCTTCGCTCTAGTTTTCTTTTCAGATACTCAATCAATTTTATCCTTTATAGCATTACTCCGTTTGAAGTAGTGATTCGTGGATTGTGTGCTTCTTCTTCTTCGAGAAGAATGTCTTGCTTATCATCTATCTTGATATTTTTGGGAGTGCCTCATGACATCGTAAGATTGACGAACACTCTATCTCCTTTTGATGATTTTGAGAACAGAGTAATCTGGGAATATCTCGATGCATTCTCTTAATGCTCTTTGGTTTGAGTTTTGAAGCTATATAAATATGAGTTTTATAGAGAAATTTGAGCTTTGATATATATATATATATATATATATATAAATTGAGACTTTGAAAGTAATATTTTGAGATTATATATTAAATTAATTTTTAAATGGTAATTGCAGCCATTGATTTTAGAGATGAGTATCAGAGTTGCGAGGCAGTTTTGATCGTTCGATCGACTCTGCAGCCAACAGATATATCTATTTATTAGAGATGCCATTTATTTATTTATTTACTTTGAAATTATAAAGATGAGAATATGTGAGAATATTCTTAAGCTATACTTTATTGAAAGTATATTTTGAGATTGTAGAATCTATATTATATCCGTTGGATGTTTTAAGAGAAGAGTTATAAGAGGTTTTGAAGATTGTATTTAAACTATTTAAGCGGTTTAATAAAAAGAGTAAAGAGAATTTAAACCCTTTATTTATTTTGATGAAAATTATTATGGATTTAAAAAATTCCTTGAAAATTAATTTTGAAGTAAGAGAAGAAATTTGGACTTTTAATTTGAGTTTTATATTACTTACTAAGTAATATAGTAAAGCGTTTGAAAATTTTCAAATGTTGAACATTTAGATTTAAAATTTAAAAGATGTTGAGAAAAAATTTGTGACGCCCCACCTCTATACCCACGCTAGCCAAGAACACTCCGGAGTAGTGTTGTCAACTAGCGCGGAGAATAAGGCTGTTGAGGAGCGACCATCCATGTAATTGCTTATCACACAGTGGCTATAAATAATCTTCGGAAACAAACATAGAAATAATCATATCACAAATCAGTCACAGATATCCATATCACAAAGGCGGAAGAAGATATGAATATATAACTAACACATGAAAGTGTACATCAGAGTAGTGGTCAGTAAGATCCACGATAATACAAAAGAATAGCAACACGTGCTATACAAAAGAATACAACTATGAGTCTATATCTCAAGTGTATACAACAAAAACTGCTAATCTAAACAGTTAGCCAAAAGTCAGAGTGATGAATCCCTGGGAAGAAGTCAAGCAGAAGCACCTGTAACATCTCGGTCTGACCCGAGTATTATTTAAGAAAATAATAAACGGGTCAGTCTAGCTATAAATATCAGATGACATGATATAACATAAAAGATATGGCATAAACATAAACATCCATAATGACATACCACTATAAGTATGTAAATAATGATCAACAGAAGATCAATCAATAAGAGATAATCAATATCACAAGAATCTTCTCAAAGATTCGGAAAGGGCATCATACCCCAAACTTGTACTCATAACAAGTCAATGACATAAATTCTAGAAATCAATGCAAGAAGTCCAGAAATCATAGAAAAGAGAAAGAGGCCTATCACATGACGGTCCGAAGACCAAGGGGAGCTATCCCACATGTGTGAATGGAATCACACAGATTAAGGTCCAGACTAACCAAAAAGCAAAAAGGTATGTGTGAGTGGAATCACACAAGTGGTGTCTAGTCTAACCTCGCAACAAGAGACAACGCACAGTTGCTAGTCTAAATCATCAGAATGATCGTCATGATCAACGAGAAGTGTCAATTACACTAAGCTAGTAAATATAGAAGTTTAGCTTCATGTCCCATAACCACTTGCTTAACTTAAATATTTACGAACAAACTGTAAATCTTCACTAATAAAATTGTCACAAGAGGTTCAATCGAACAAGTCCAAGAATTAACCGATGAAGTGAACGCAAGCATTTCATACCACTTGTTTTACTAAGTCGTTTAATTAGATTTCTCATCCGAGTGAGGTAAAGGTTTGTATATACTAATAGATTGGAAAACGGTTTAAGAAAAGAGCTTTGTTATTAAAAATAGAGTTGAAATTGTTTGTAAAAAGAGTTTTGATATTTAGTACAAGTATTGAAACCTTTATATTATAAAGTGACAAAACACAGAAGCAATTGTAGAAACAATCAGTCACAAAAATCGCATACGGAGATGTGAATAAAATCCAAGGAAATCAGCTCAATGTTTTTCAGATAAGATCCCCTACTGAGGGGGGGTCCAGGGGGGGTGGCAACCCCCCAAGTTGGGGGTGCGGGGGCAACGCCACCGCTTACGGGGTTCGACCTGCCTGGTCAGGTCGCGGGGGTCCAGGGGGCAGCGCCACCGGCGGGGTGCGGGGTAGCGCCCCGTCCAAAACGGTACGACCAAGTGAAGACAAAAAGGGGGTCTAATGACCTAAGAGGGATAGGGTCGAGCGACCTAACGGTTGCGACCTAGGGTTCTAAGGGGTCAAGCGACTTAGTGGTTGCGACCTAGAGGTGTTCGCGACCTAACGATGACTCACGACCCAACATGGCCGACTTAACAGAGGTCGCGACCTAACAGGATAACTCGTGACCGACTTAAGAGTTGCGTGACTGAAGGGTTCCACGACTTAAGGGTTGCACGACTTAAGAGTTGCACGACTTAAGGGTTAGGCCAGGAGCGACCTAACCAGATAAGGTCCAACGACCTACGAGTTAAGGGTCCAACGACCTATCGGGATAACTCGTAACCGACTTAAGGGTTGCGTGACTGAAGGGCTGCACGACTTAAGGGTTAACTCGTAAACGACTCACGACCTATGGATGAAGACTTAACTCCGAACGAGCTAAAAATGTCCAGAACGACCTAGGGTTAACTCGTGAACGACTCACGACCTATGGACGAACGACTTAACTCCGAACGAGCTAAAAATGGCTAGAACGGCCTAGGGTTAACTCGTGAACGACTCACGACCTATGGACGAACGACTTAACTTCGAACCACCTAAAAATGGCCAGAACGACCTAGGGTTAACTCGTGAACGACTCACGACCTATGGACGAAAGACTTAACTCCGAACGACCTAAACATGGCCAGAACGACCTAAGTGCAGAAAATTCACCAAAACGCTAAAAATTGGAGTTTTTCGCCAATCCAATCCAAACCAAATGCTAACATGCATGCAAAAATGATAGGGAATCATTCCCAACAGTCCAATATAGTTATAGGCTAGAATTGTGAGATAAAAATCTCACCTTTGCACCAAATATCAATGAAAATGAAGTTTTAAGCAAGCAAGAATCAATCCTTCTTCTATCTAAGCACAAGAAGCTTGAATCCAATGTCTTCTTCTTGAATTTGGAGTAGAAAGATGGATTGCAATTGAATTTGAGTTTTGGAATTTTAATTTCCCATTCCCTCCACCATTAATGCCAAAGCTTGATTAGTTAGGAAATTTATGAAGAGTGAGGAGAAGAGGGTTGGAACTTGGGCTTAATAGGCTAAACTAACCCAAAGTCCAAAGCGGGAAAAGTTAGTGAAATTTCACTAACTCCAAACCTATCGATGTTTATACTTAAAAAAGTTGTAAACGACATTTCGAACTCAATGGAAGTGGTCTCGAGTCCTAATTTGACCGTTTGCAAAAAGTAGCTTTTCGGACCAAAATCCGATTAACGAGTTAATATTTAAATAAAATATTTAAATACAAACTCGATAAATATGCGAGTTGTTACAAAATTCTAAATACCTTGGATTGAAAAGTAATTTTAGCTTATATTCTTGTTCTTGAGTTCACTCTATTCTTATGCTATTGATAACGACCTGCATCTTCACGGTCCTTCGAGTTTGGTGGCCTCATGAGAAGCCATTTTGTGTGATTTATCTATCTTGTCTATTGAGTCTATCCTTGTTATGAGGATGTTCTTTCCGTATTATTATGCGGAAAATTATGTTGATGATCATTTTTTATTGCTTAGAGTAAGTTTGATCCCAACTCTATTCTTAGAGTTTTGAGAAATATATCTTATTTCATAGATTATTTGTTGAGCTTTTTATTGAGTATTGATTCGAAGATGGGATATCTTCGAAAGTCTTTAGAGTTACTGGGAAAATTCGATGGTTTGCTAATCACCATATTATCACATAATGGACCATAGGATTAACCAAGAGAGTTTTTCCTTATTTCTCTCTACCATTCCATGATGAGAATGAGAACGGTTTGAGTTTCGAGCTTGTTTATCACCTTTCTTGATTGAATTTTTATGTTGTTTACAACTCATTTCTAGAAAATTGCGGGGACGCAATTTTTGTGGGGGGAGTCTGTAACAACCCTAGTTTCGAGATTACCGGTACAAATTAAATTATAACGGAATTTATAATTTAATATTGTAAATTAAAATATAATTGGAAATTTTATATTGTTTATTTCGAATAAAAAATGAAATTTTTAAATAAAATGGGAAACATATAGTTTGGAACTTTATTTTGTTTATTTGGGTATAAAGATGGGATTAAATATTGATTGGATAAGTATTTGGTTTAAATAAATTGAAATATTGGGTATTTATTAGTATGGAGCTAATAAATTAATTAGGTGATGTATTTCAATGTTAATTTGTTGAAATAAATATAAAGTAATGAAAAAAAATTATTTTGAGAATTTGACTAGAAAATAATCAAATTGCAATTTTATTTGGATAAATACAACAATATTGAAAAACATTATCAATATGAATCATTTATTGAATTTGAAATGAGAAATATGAAGATAATATGTGTTTTACTAAAATAAAAAAAGTGATATATTGTTTGAAAATATTATTTTGATGATTTAAAGTAAGCATGATTTATTGTAATTTATTTGACAAAGAGAATAAATTTTGAACAAATTATGTTTTTAATATGGCATTTTACACTAAATTGTGTAAATTGTCAAATATTGTCATAAATATGGTTTTATTTGTAAAAAATAACTTTTTGTTGTTAAAAGAAACTTTATTTTGTTGCAATATCTATTTTATTACAAAACAAGTTATTGTATGCATTTTATTTTGCTTGAAAATGATTTGTTATATGCATATAATGTTAAATTAAGTGAAAATATATACATAACTTTGTTTTTTTCTAAGCGTTTTATTTGGGCTTAAAGGGTTTGGATGAGTCCAAAGCCCATTCTATAGATCATTCTTGTGAGAAAAGAACTGTACGTAACTTGTATCTCCTTCTTCCAAAATCATTCTTACAGTAAAAAAAAAGAAAAATAATGGCTTCCTCAAATTAAATCAAATTCCCACTCAATTTGCTGCAAATTTCAGAAAGAAATCATATAAATCAAGAATAAAAATGTAATCTCCATCCAATACAAAAGATTTTTCATAAAAATCTTAGAACTTGAGATATGAATTGTCTGTAATATTTTGTTTCTTCCTGCATGTTTCTTTTCTAGCTTCTACAGGTTACTGAGGATCATTTCTCCACCAAACTTCATCAACTTGCACTTGAATTCAATGATAAATCATAAGGTGAGTTTAGTACTCAAAATGCTAGCTAGAAAGGTTGACTTCTTTGTAAATTATTAATAAAATTGCTTACTATAATTATAAAAGTCTCGTTTTGTTATCCAAATTCCTTGTTTATGGCTACCACATTGTTTTGGTCATAACCCTTTCAATTTTTAACCAAATTCAATAATTTTTGATGGTATGAAAATTTTAAACATAGAGCTACAAGTTTCATTTTTTGACTTTTTTGAAATTTTGATGTTTTCTTGATCAAAATCGTGCTTGTTTGTTGTTGTCCAGAGAGCAAATTGACAGCAACAACAATCACAGGCCCGTGATTTGTTTTGGCCATAACCTTTTGGTTTCTTAGCCAAATTTATGCTCTAGAAAGCATAGACATAGAACTATGATTTTTATCTTTTGAGTTTTTTGAAATTTTGATTTTTGCTTAATCAAAATCGTGTTTGTTTATTGCTGTCCAGAGAACAAATCGACAGCAACAACAATTACAGGCCTGAGATTTGTTTTAGCCATAACATTTTTGTATGTTAACCAAATTCAGTAATTTTAGATGTTCTGGTAAGCCCAGATCATGTACTATATGTTTTGTTTTTTGAGTTTTCTGAAATTTTGATGTTTGTTTGATCAAAATCATGCTTTTTTATTGCTGTCCCGAGAGCAAATTGACAGAAACAACAATCACAGGCCCAAGAGTTGTTTTTGCCATAACCTTTTGATTTCTTAACCAAATTTCATAATTTTAGATGTTCTGGAAAGCTTAGACATATAACTACAATTTACATCTTTTGATTTTTTGAAATCTTAATGTTTTATTAATCATAATCATGCTTGTTTGTTGCTGTCCCGAGAGAAAATCGACAGTAACAACAACCACAGGCCTGAGAATTATTTTGACCATAACTCTTTCCTTTCTTAACCAAATTCTTTATGATGTTATAGAAAGCTTAGATCATGTACTACAAGTTTTATCCTTTGAGATTTTTGAAATTTTGAAGTTTGCTTCGTCGAAATTATGTTATATGTTATCCTGAGCGCAAAATGATAGCAATAACAATCATAAACCTTAGAATTGTATTAGTTCATTTTTGCTCCCATTCTGGTTCGGTTTTGATGATGTTTTTGAGATATTTTGAGAGCTATGATGCCTATCGGTAGGCTAGCTATATTGGGAGAATATGAAATTCAAAGTTAAATGGAATTTGAATTGATTTCGGGATACATTTGTATTGAATTCGTATTCAATTTAAATTATCGGTTTTGAGATATCCTTCTTAGTTTTTGCTGTTTTTGAAAACGGTTTTCATTAAACCATTTTTGAAATATATGGACATTTCAAATTATTATTATATAGCATTTTAAAATTGTTTTTATAAATAAAAATATATTTATTTCCTATAATAAAGAAATTTCAAATATTGATTTAATAATTGTTTGAACATCATTTTAAATTCCTGGTTTCCTCTAATAAAATTATTTTATAAATAAAATTATTTTATGAATAAAATTACTTTCTTTTATGAATTTCGGACGTATGAGAAACACAACTAAACGGTAAAGTAAAACTTGTGGTATGAGACACATGGATTTTCTTTATCATCAGAGTTATATGATCGAAACCCTTTCGATGAACTATTCGAGATGATTTAAGATGTTATTAATCTTTGGGTAGATTATATGGTTTGAGAACTCCAATTTTGGAGTATATTCGATGAAGGACCATTTTAAGTTGTATTTCTTAATCATCGATGAAATGAGGTGAAGTAAGAGCTAGAAATTCCTAATTGGAATTATGGTTATAAATAACCATCTAGATGTTATTTTACTTGCCGATGAGATGAGGTCAGCTTCTTTATGATGATTTTACGATGTTGAGATGTATTAAGATAAATTTTACTTGTCAATGAGATGAGACAATTCACAATGCCACTAGTATTCGTCATTGAGATGAGAAAATACATACAATCACCAAACGGTAACTTCATAACTTAAACTCTCTTTACAACTCAACTGCCCGTGTGCGTAGCACGGGCCACGCACTAGTTTATCTTTAATAAAAGAAAACAAAATGAATTAAAAGAGATCCGCAATGCTTTTTGAAAAATGAAACTACCATAAGGCCTCCCCGCACATACACAATGCAAGCGTACAATTGGAGGAGATTTCTCCTTATGATAGTCAAACATGCTTGATACACAAAATCCTTTTTATATTATTATTTGGGCATAGTGCAGAAAAACATTTCGAAAGTATAATATTAATCTTAGCCAGCATAGATACCATTATATTATGCCTGTTATAGCTACCACCTGAGGTGGCAGGTTATACAACTAAAACCGTATAGGGCGCGTATTATTTCTTTGGATTTCCAACAAATGGTCAGGCTAAGGAACTTCCTATGCCACATGGGTAGCCCTCTGGAGGGAAGCCCCAAGAACTTAACCAGCTCTCTACCGACACAATACCGGGTCACCTCTGTAACCAGGTAACTACTACACGAGTATGCCATCCCCCGGTCGTTACCGACCTTTATCCGATGATCCTCAACACCAACAACCACAAAGTAATAAATTTGCAGCAACCACGTAGGTTAAATATCTGGGCTCTATACCATGATACCACCTTTTTCTATAAGGAAATAGACATACGCTAAAGGGCGCGACCCTCATAACCTTGCTGCATTCTTCTTGTTTTGACCATTTTCGGGTTGTGAGGTCCGGCGAGGTCTCGTCCACAAAGCTACGCTTTTCACAAAAGCCATGTTTTGATCAAAAAATGTCAAAGCACTTAGCATGCCACATTACCAAATTGGGAATGTATCACTAGTAACCATCAACTACATAACCTCTGAGCTCGTACGTCTTAGAGAAGGGTGTTAAGCTAAGAGAATAAATTCTACGCCAACAAACAGAAATGTATTTGGTAGAAATAGGCTTTACATCTCAAAGTGTAATGTCAAACATACATCCATACAAGTCTGTTTCGAGTTCGAGCTAAACCGAAGGCACTTCAAAAAAGCCCTTGAAATCCTGGTATTCATAATTTCGATCGGACTCTGTGACGCCGCACCCCGAGACCCACCTTAGTAAAGACAATTAACGAGTAATTCTGTCTACTAAAGTGGAGAATAGGGCTGGTTAAGGGCGACCATCTATAATTTTATCTTAAACATCTACTGAATACGTCGATAAATGCAATATGATTTTTTTTCTATCTTAAGTGGATCGACATACCCAGTAGATGCTTAATTCAAAACTATAAGTGGCTAACAAAATCTATCAGAAAAAAAATACAATAATTAAATGAAAAGCACATCACAGAACAGTAATCAATATAATATATACACATATACATTGATACATGTTTAGTACAATACAATGTGAATAAAATAAAGGTGGTACTCGACCATACCATATAAATCGAATCAAATATAACTACATCAAAGTATGCGAAAGAACAAAAACTACTCAAGAGAAAGAAGAGCTGATATCCAACATCAACTTCAAGCTAAGTCTAATAGATGATACCTGAAACAACTCGGTCTGACCCGAGTGAAAACACACGGGTCAAGCTAGCTAAAATCATCAGTTAAACAGAATAATCAATAAGGATAAGTAGGTGAAAGCCATGTTATCCTTTTTCTTAAAGGATGCCATGCCCTAAACAGGGTTTCAACATCATAAGAAAGGACAACATCTCTTCTTGGCATGTAGCAGAGACAATGATGATAAAGTCAAACTTAAATGGCATAACTGACACTTAAGCAAATGGAACATCGACGAGCAAAGTTTTAAAGATAAGACTAAATAAACAGCTCTTTCGCCTCATATCGTCGATGGTATAAAAGAATATGGATAATGACTTCAAATGATTCAACTATCTTCTTAGAAGTGGTCGTCAATATAACAATACATCAAAGGTACATATTCTTCATACATAAATTAAAATGCATATGGATGTCCCTCATCTCATTGGCACATCCTAAGGATCATTCATGAAAATATAAAACCCAATCATAAAATAAGCATTATACTTATTCATACCTCAGCTCATCAATATGAATATAGATACATCTCAAATCCATCACTAAAACTCATCACAAAAGATTCTTCATAGTCATTTATACCTCATCTCATCGGTATAAATATATAAATACATCTCAAGTCCATCTTAACATAAAGTAGTCTATAAAATCATCAAATCATCCATCCATAATGCAAATAACTCAATCAAAGAGTAGCATCATAAATGATTTCATCATATGTGTATACATCTCATCTGGAACTAGGCTACCAATGTAATAATCATCTAAATATGGTGAAGTCTAAAACATCAAAACTCAAAGAAATCCAGGATTGGCTAGATCCTCGATTACATGCCGAAGCAATGCTACGCACGCTACATCGTGACTAGTACTACTATTTGGTACCATAAACATTGTGATGACTAGAGTCAAATAACATCTTAACATCATGAACATCATGAATGACTATAGTCTATAACATCATAATGAATCCCAGTCACAAAGACCCGAGTTAATAACATCATGATGGTCGAAGTAGTAACTACATCATGATGACTCCAATCGAGTACTCGTGGTCCGTAGTACTAGTAAACATCATGAATTTGTCTCAACTTCTCGGATAGGAACCCAATAGGTGTTAACGTATGTCCCATACTATATGTTCGCACCTAACGGTTTACTAGCCGTTAGTTGGTACCACACTAGTAAAACATCATAAACATCAGGAACATATACTCAACCTCATCTCATTGGCGAGTAAATACAATAACATGCTCGTCACCTTTTTATCGTGTTTGAACTATGCTACCTTTCATATGACTTTGTGAGACTCATAAGAACGGCTATATCATGATTTATGATATAAAACCTCAAAATTATAGATGCTCATCACGATTTCATTCTTTTTTTAAATGCACTTGCATTAGTCTCAGTCGAAAAAACCAACCCATTATAAAATACTCTTGTTTAAGACATCTAAATGCAAAATGTACGTTAAGTTTTCCCTATTATTTCTTTATTTAATTGACTGTGTAGATTATAACTGTATATTTGTATTGTTACAGTACCGTAGCTTTATTTTGCTTGTTCTGAGAATGGCGTAGTGATGATTTGATAGTAGGATGAATAAGTAAAAAAAAAATCTTCTGTTTTTGATGCAAACCAATAAGTGTGGCTGAGATTGTGAAGTTTCCGTAAATGTTTAAATCTATTGAAAGTGAATATTGCGATATTATCAACTACAAAATGCAAGAGATCAGCCCAAAATAATTACAGAAAGTGACTTTAGAATCCTAGTTGAATGAGACTTTTCACATAAACCGAGCACAAATGAAGAAATATATTAAAATTTAAGCTTTTACGTAAAAAAAGATTATTAATCAACAAACTTCAACACCATCATTACTTTTAGTAACATGGTAGTTGCACACTTCCAGTGCTACTTCTGTCTTGTTTCCAGCTAATATCAATCAGATTGATGAATCACTAATATATAGTGTAGATAGAAAGTCCTTCTACAGGTCTTTTATGTGGCGGATAGTCGGTAGATCATTTCAATGTTCTTGCAATTCTACCATGCTTTAGCTGCTCACCTACACCTTTCATGCTAGTGGTGTCCTTACCATCCATGACATTACTTGGTATAGTTATTATCGACAAATATGGGGCGACTTTATCATTACGGTCACCGTCCACCTTCTGGCATAATACATATTATATATATTAGCATCCATCAGGGCAAAAAAAATCCTCTAAGAACTGAAAATTAGGTACACATGCAATGACGTATGGAATACTGTAATGAACAAAAAATGTTTGTTCTGAACAAACATTTTAACAAACATTTTATTGAAACATTATGCAGGTGAAAATGGAATCTCAACTTTTTTTACAAATATTCATCCTTATTTTAAAATTGCTTCCTGACCTCTACCAAACCCCTTATGCACATCTCCATTCTACCATATAAAAAATTCTCGTTACATTACTTCACCCCAAAACTGCAATACTCATAGCACAGTTTTACCCATCCACTACCACCTCAATTCCTTGTCAACAGACTCAAACATCACCAGAATTGCTTCACCACCCTTACCTACCCTCTTTCACATACTCATCTCCTTGTTTACACTTTTAACCATAATGACACTGTCAATTCCCATCAACACTGCTTGCATTCTCCTTTACCATTCCTCTAACACTTCAACCTTACCGATGCCGCTGATCATACAACTACATGGTTCAGACATCACCTTTCTGACCATCTCCATATTTCTCCATTTACCTCACCTCCCTACTCCATACCCCTCTTTCAACTGAGCAACATCAACTCACTTCCCCATGCAGTCAACTACATACCCCTCTGTTACAGCTGCAACTATCTCCAAAACAGTGCACACTGCACAGTATAGGGGTGAATGGAAGGTTGTTGACAATTTTGAAGGGACGGTGCAGTCGATTTAAAATATTTTCTTCTGTCATGTGGGAAGAAGAGTATAATTTTTTAGTTAGGCCTACATGATATTTAGTATCAAATTAATCGCGTTACTCAACAAAAAAAATACAACAAACAGTCGAAGAATAGTTCGACTGTTGTAGTTAAAATAGTTGAACCTATTCTGCTAAAACTGCAATACTCATAGCACAGTTTTACCCATCCACTACCACCTCAATTCCCTGTCAATAGACTCAAACATCACCAGTATTGCTTCACCACCCTTACCTACCCTCTTTCACATACTCATCTCCTTGCCTACACTTTTAACCATAATGACACTGTCAATTCCCATCAACACTGCTTGCAGTCTCCTCTACCCCTCCTCTAACACTTCAACCTTACTGATGCCGCTGATCATACAACTACACGGTTCAGACATCACCTTTCTGACCATCTCCATATTTCTCCATTTACCTCACCTCCCTACTCCATACCCCTCTGTCAACTGAGCAACATCAACTCACTTCCCCATGCAGTCAACTACATACCCCTCTGTTACAGCTGCAACTATCTCCAAAACAGTGCACACTGCACAGTATAGGGGTGAATGGAAGGTTGTTGACAATTTTGAAGGGACTGTGCAGTCGAATTAAAATATTTTCTTCTGTCAGGTTGGAAGAAGAGTATAATTTTTTAGTTAGGCCTACATGATATTTAGTAACAAATTAATCGCGTTACTCAACAAAAAAATACAACAAACAGTCGAAGAATAGTTCGACTGTTGTAGTTAAAATAGTTGAACCTATTCTGCTAAAACTGCAATACTCATAGCACAGTTTTACCCATCCACTACCACCTCAATTCTCTGTCAACAGACTCAATCATCACCAGAATTGCTTCACCACCCTTACCTACCCTCTTTCACATACTCATCTCCTTGCCTACACTTTTAACCATAATGACACTGTCAATTCCCATCAACACTGCTTGCATTCTCCTTTACCCCTCCTCTAACACTTCAACCTTACCGATGCCGCTGATCATACAACTACACGGTTCAGACATCACCTTTCTGACCATCTCCATATTTCTCCATTTACCTCACCTCCCTACTCCATACCCCTCTGTCAACTGAGCAACATCAACTCACTTCCCCATGCAGTCAACTACATACCCTTCTGTTACAGCTGCAACTATCTCCAAAACAGTGCACACTGCACAGTATAGGGGTGAATGGAAGGTTGTTGACAATTTTGAAGGGACGGTGCAGTCGAATTAAAATATTTTCTTCTGTCATGTGGGAAGAAGAGTATAATTTTTTAGTTAAGCCTACATGATATTTAGTAACAAATTAATCGTGTTACTCAACAAAAAAAATACAACAAACAGTCGAAGAATAGTTCGACTGTTGTAGTTAAAATAGTTGAACCTATTCTGCTAAAACTGCAATACTCATAGCACAGTTATACCCATCCACTACCACCTCAATTCCCTGTCAACAGACTCAAACATCACAAGAATTGCTTCACCAACCTTACCTACCCTCTTTCACATACTCATCTCCTTGCCTACACTTTTAACCATAATGACACTGTCAATTCCCATCAACACTGCTTGCAGTCTCCTCTACCCCTCCTCTAACACTTCAACCTTACCGATGCCGCTGATCATACAACTACACGGTTCAGACATCACCTTTCTGACCATCTCCATATTTCTCCATTTACCTCACCTCCCTACTCCATACCCCTCTGTCAACTGAGTAATATCAACTCACTTCCCCATGCAGTCAACTACATACCCCTCTGTTACAGCTGCAACTATCTCCAAAACAGTGCACACTGCACAGTATAGGGGTGAATGGAAGGTTGTTGACAATTTTGAAGGGACTGTGCAGTCGAATTAAAATATTTTCTTCTGTCATGTGGGAAGAAGAGTATAATTTTTTAGTTAAGCCTACATGATATTTAGTAACAAATTAATCACGTTACTCAACAAAAAAAAATACAACAAACAGTTGAAGAATAGTTCGACTGTTGTAGTTAAAATAGTTGAACCTATTCAGGTTTGGTTTCTCGATTAGATATCACACTCCACCATCCATATTAAATCCTAGTTACAATGTCCCTACTCGAAGACCTGCATAGAAGATCAGTAATAATGGCGTGGTGGTAAGATGGACCAGAAGAGATTAGATTTTTTAGAACATGTAACATTAGGAGAAGAAAAAACAAACCAAAAGAATTAATTAAAAATGACAATGCATTTTCAATTACCTGTTGGATATGGAAACTTAACAATGTGTCAATCCGAAAATGATAGTTTATGTTATCTAATCTAAATAATTGACATATTTCTAGGTTAGTTACTTACCAATGATTATTTAACAAAATCAGAAGAATTATACCAGCAACTTGAGTTAATATCCAAAAACACCATCAGGACCATTTCTATCTTAAAAATTCCTATTTTAATGCAAACTTTAAAACTTTATAAGATCCTACAAATAACATTTTGAAGTCGTTAACAGATGTATCTGGTATAAGATAGGCTCATGTTAATGCAAAAAGATTCAAAAATGAATAATTCTGAATGAAAAGAGAAGTTATCAGACGAAACAGGTTATACAAAGATAGCAATAACAGCAAGGCAGTAATAAGGATTTTAACATAAGTTGTGAGACATCTAACTAAATAGTTTAAGGACAAAGCATTGATGTAATAAGAGGTGACAAACAATATTCTAGATCAAAGGAAAACGTTAATCTAATGACATGCCTGCTTAAAAGTTTCGAGAAATTCTTCCACCTACTTCTTTACTAATCCACTCTCTTTTCATCTCATTAGACATAAAGTCATGTTGAATAGAAGTCTTACTTCTATGCCTTCTAATGATCTACAATCTCCATCCTCTGATTTCTTCATCAATCTTGATTTGTAAATATAAAAGTTATGTAAGTGACTCCACTGCATATCAAACATTGCAAAATTGGGCATGATGGGTTTCTTTAAAAAACTCACTTTTGAACTAATATTAGTTTTGTTGACTTACCATCTTATATTCATTATTCCCTAACTAACATAAATTACTGACTTATGTTCAGAACATTTATAAATATCATGCTCGTGGTACGGTAGATATACCCTTTAGCACCTTGGGTGCATTTTTTATGGACATGAAAGTATATTAAAGAAACAAATGTGCATATCAAATGCTTTACTCCATAATAATAACCGTAACAATATAAGATTTAGTATATTGGATATTTCCATTCTTTATTTTCCAGTAAAAAGCACTCATGAATAATGTGGGATGTTTTATAAGTTTAAGGTATCTTGTAATAATAAATAATGTACAGGTAAGTTGAGTATAAGTGGACTAAATTAAGACATGTACTTGTGATTATTTTACATAATTGTCCTATTGATGTACAGTATAGGCAAGTATAGTTAATTATGCATGTATTTAACTACCGGATAATAAAGATATTACAATTAGGTAACCTAAGGAACCAATTATGGAGTAAATTAGAATAAGAGGATCATTGTGCATGCTAAAGTATCCATTTGTGCCCTCAATGACTGCATGAAAAATTAGAGAACTTCCATCAAAGTTGTTGGAAAAAAGTTAACCTATCTACGTAAGGAATTTTCGACCAAGAACGTAGATTTTAGAATTGCAAATGTAAAGGCCAAAACAATTTATTTTAATAACAATTTCATAATACCCATTTACTCAAAATTTGGACTGTCCCTGTGATACCACTGTGCATATTAAATAGAAAATAAGAAAACAGGGGAAAGAACGATATATTTAATAAATAATATTAAATGATTTGTACATCAGAACCAGTCTATAAAAAAGGAATTTGCCTGTTTATCATAAATATGACATAAAATGGTGATGTCAAACATGTTTAATAGCTAAAATAAAACTTACAATAAAACTAAATCAAACTAATATGGAAAATACTAATAGTAGACGTGAGGACGACATTGTCGTACCACAAATCAAAAGGTCTTCAACATGAAACATGATGGTCACAAACATATCATAGTTGAAAATAGTAGTTTTAGCCAACTGATAACTTGCAAGAATAAAGGGGTATAATAAAAGTGCAGAAACACAAATAATATTGCAATGATTGAAATTAAAACATAAGTCTAAAAATATACAGTACAAAAGTTACATTTGCAAGGTGAGGTATATTTATCTATTAGTATCCACTGAATAGTGGAACAGTGCACTGTTGATTTTTGAGAAAAAGGAAATTCATAATTTCTGAATGTACATCATAATATTAAAACCTAAAAATCTTTACATGCAATTTTTCTTCACTTAATATGACATAATACAAATTGACTTATACAAAAAAAATTCGTCAAAGTTCTACAATTCATCAAAGTTCTACAATACGACTTTCAAGTTTCATCCCCGTAAGTAAAGTTTGACATGTATTTTGCCTTCTTCCTAAATAGTTAAATTTCTTTAAACTCCACTATGCATATCTTAAACTATGAAAAGCATAAGGTTTCTATATGATTAGGAATTAAACTGGAATGAGACCAACCATTAAAACATAAAGAAAAATGTAGTTCACAATATTTGCTTAACAACCCAACAATCAATATGCATAAGAACAGAATCAATTGTTCACTTACCAAAGGCTGTTGTGATGGAAAACCCTGCAGGATTTTCTGTTAAAATGCCTAGCAACTGGTTGAATAACTTCTTGCAAAATTACAGAAATCCAACTGATTGAGTACACTCCATCAATACAACAGTCTGCGTAAACAAATGCACAGCTTGAATTAATTAACGTGCATATTAATTAACATCAAAATTCTATTAAACAAACTTAATTGGATGACAAATCAAAGTCGTTGGCAAAGATACACAGTAAGCTTCTGTATTGTTGAAATATGTTCTGCTTCATATGCTAAAATTTAAATGTTATTTTATTACTATACGCAAAATATTCTACTTTGTAAACTAAAATTTAATTATTATTTCACTGCTATATGCAATACAAAGTTACTGCAATTTCAAGTGTTGGTTCTGCAATACAACTGGTAAATGGAGTAAGCGCTAAAAGTGCAAGTTGAGTAAGTAGCAATCAAGTCTTTAATTTGAACTCCAGCTTGAGTGACACTGTTACTAAGAACAGACTAAAACATTAAACTAAATCTCCACTAATATGTGCTTAAGTTTAAACAGATAATGCAGTAAATTATAGAACACCAACCATTGTGTCCACAAACTGTCTAAGGCAATCCAAAATATCAATAACCAGTATAAACAAATATGTTAAAAACTATTTCATAATATCCATTTTATAACAGTATGCATAGTCATGTTATACCACTGTCAGTATTAAGTGGAACAAAGGAGAATTGAGGGAAAATCAGCTAATTTAAAAAAAAAAGCAGGTAGGGATTTGTAAGCATAAAGTACGATGTCTAAAAAATAAATGGATTGTTTAACATACATAAGGCAGAAAAAGCTAAGGTCAAACAGGGTTAACAACCAAAATAAACCGGCATAAACAAATTAAATCAAAACATGTAATGGTCCACTAATAATTAGGAGAGATGTTAGTTTCACTGCATGTACATAAACTCATTTACGACGGTATCGTATTACAACTTTAATCACATAAGTTAATTGTCAAAGTAAATTTTATCATTCAAGAATAAAATACATAAATTTTGCACATTCGCACTTATTCATATCTATGGAAAAGACATGGCTTTCCTTGGAGCTGTAATCAAACTGGCATGACAGATATTTGGAAACACAATCCACAAAATATTACACAATTGACATACTTTCGTAAAAATGGCAAATATAAAAAGAAATAAGTGTACTGTTTTCAGTCTCTAATCTGATACTATCAATGTAAACTAAAGTACAACTTAATAATTTGGCAGAAATATTTTTTTTGTACAAACAATAAATTAGAGACATTAAGTCGCTAAAACCAAAAGGTGCATACGAAACTAACACAAATTCTTAGTTGAGTTTGGAATACGTAGTCGAAAATTGATTAACGTCCTCTCTGTCATGCATAAAAATCAACAATTTATTGTGAAATCAGACTAAACATACCTTGTACATAATTAGGGCTAGAGAATGAATTGCGAAAGTCAATGTTCGACATAAATCAATCTTGCAATTGTAATGAATCTTAACGGTTGACCAAATGTACGCGGGCGACAGTAAATAATATCGACATCGCCACCAGAAGTCGATTATTGAAGCGCTCGAATTTGATAAGAAATTGATGACTATTGCTGTGAAATTGAGGATATGGTTTGGAAAAATTTGATGATTATTGAAGCACTCAAATTGAAACATTGATTCATTCGATCAGTACGGAAAGGCGATATGAGAAATGTATCGCATATTAGTTGAATGATGAAATAGCGGTTGAATGATTGCGAAAGTGCTCAGAATAGAAGTGAATTGGGGGATTGTTGAAATTGCCAAATTGGAATCAGTTTTAATTTTGCAGGAAGAAGAAATGGTCTAATGAATAGGACACGTGGAACAAAATAAGACAGTGGTTTCTCCTTTCCTATTTAAGTAATAGATTGTTTTCGTTTGCTCACACAAATCCCATGAGTGACCTGGAGTTTATTGTTCCTTTTCTAAACTCTAGGTGCCTACAATTTTCCACACGGAAGCTTAGAGTTAGGTTTTTTAGATAATCAAATAGTAGGTGTAGCTTCGATAGCATCCAGCCTTTGAATTTGGCGATCGCATTTGTTTCTCTGGGATTGGAGTTGCTTAACTTCAGCATGACGGTGGTTCGAGCTTCTGACTTGGAGTTTGGAGCTTGGCATTGAAGATGTTGTTATCTCTTCTGCTGTTGTTATCATCTTTCCACTATTGTCTTGTTTGTCTGATAAATATTGATATCAATTGTATCAGAGTGTTGTATCAAATATTATGTATCAATAAAATTTCTTTTTTCTTACGCTGTGTTGTTGTACTTAATGTGTTATAAGCTCTGACAAACCAAATTCGATGTTTGAATCTGTGGCATTTGAATATGGGTGATGTATTTGGCGCCGATTTCCGAAGGTCGAGTCAGGGTTGTTGCAGATTTGATATACAAAAGATATGAGTATATACATTATTTCAAAATGATTTGAAATGAACCCAATATTTGAATTCTTAAATCCCTATTAATTAATGATGTTTAGTGGTGGAAATAAAGTAAAATTTTAATAGTTGGAAACTTCTAAAATGAGAAATAAGAAAAAAGGAGCTGAGTAATTAATGAAACTGTAAAGAAATTGGAGATTTGTCACTTGTAAATTAGAAGGATAATGAAATTAAGAAGATGTAAACTATTGAACATTTTTGTTAACTAAAATGAATAAGGTAAATGTATAACATTCAATTACATTCTAAAAACATACATAAAACTTATTAGAAATATAAAAAGTTGAAATGTTAAATATGAATATGTAATAGAATATTACACAATAAAAGCTTAATAGAAAAAATGCTTCAATATGAACATATGTGTGTAAATAAATGAATTAAGAGGTTACAAGAATTGTATAACATAAGTTAATAGTTTGAAATGCGAATAATTAAATGGAAGAGTAAAAAGTGAATACTCTTTTAGTAAATGATTACAAACTTAAGAAAATGTTGAAATGATTCATTAATAGATTTAATATTAATTTATTCATCGGTAGATGTAATATTAAATGATACTATACATGAAGTAAAATACGAGAATCAAAGAATGGAGGAACTTTTTTTAGCAAAGCTAGCTGGCTTTAGAGTGGGTCGTCCCAATGTATAAATAATGGAAAAATAGGTGTTCTGCATATGCACAGAACAACAAAATAGGAGAAAAAACCCAACCATAATGAAAATTAAAGAAAACAAGCAAGGAAAAAAGATCCTAGACTATAAATAACCAAATTACGCGTCCTTCGAAGAGGAGCAACCATTACGAACGTCATACAATGGGCTAATAACATGAACAAACCCGAAGAATAGCGCAGCCAGATTTGGATCATAACCTTCAGAAGCAGGTGAGTAAATAAATTTCCTATCTCAACTGACATCTTAAAACTTAATTTTATTCTCCTTACCAATCCTAGTAAGAGAAAGACCCACACACTCGATGTGATACAAAAGGCTACGACTCTCACCCCCAACATCACTGATAAAGGCATAGTAAGTGTCAGATTCTGGCAAGCACCGCTATTAGACGAAACAAGAGTATAGGCCCGCTCCTCAGAATTCCAAGTAATAGAATCAAACGAACTAGTAATGGCAACCACATTCTGGCCCACACCAACATGATCATCAACAATAGGAGCATCAACAGTAGGAGTCTCAACAGCAGGAGCGACAATAGGAGCATCAACAGTAGGAGTCACAATAGAAGGAGTCACAACAGTAGAAGTCACGACAGCAGGATCACAACAGAAGGAGTGACTATAGGAGGGGAAATAGAGGGAGGTAGAGAAACCTTCGGTACCCACTTCTTGATGGGTGGACGAAGCAAAGGAATCTGATCAGATAGAGGTAAAATGCTAACAGAGGCCGAACTAGAATACGCCTTCGAAAGATGCCCTCAGAAGATTGACAAACCGTACAAATCTTCGATTTCCGACTACAGCGCACTGTAACCTCGGAAAAATGGCCCTCATTGATTTAGACTTTTAACACCGAAGGCAAGGGTTTGGAAGGGGTTATTTCGATCAGAGCTTTGGCATATACTAATCTATTTCTAGCTACAGTGGTAGAATCATAAAAAATCACTTTACCAACAAGGCCGGCTAGCCAATCAATCCCGATAAGTGGCTCAAGAATAGACAAAATGTGAGAAAAATGGGCCTAAACAGGAATAGATAAAAGCTATGCCCGAGCCCTGTCCACTGATGGACTCTATGTAGTATAATGAAAGGTTTCCCTTCTATGAGAATATGGTCGGTCCGTAGAACATGCTATCTTTTGTCACTACGCGAGAATTTAAAATAGAACATTTCATTATCAAAATGTACCCTCAAGCCCCTTCTAGGCTTCCAAACTTGGTTGCATCTTGCTTTAACTAGATGGCAGGATGTATTGGAGTCAAGGAAAAAACCAACAACATAATCTTGCCAATAAACAACGCCATCTTCAATCAATTCCTTCGGAGGAATCATAACACCGTCAATCTCAACATTATCAAAACAAAGTGGAGAATGCATACCGGCATTATTTGGCATTTTGGTGAAAAGAGACGATCACATAGGGGATGCCTTAGGAGAAGAAGTTTTCAAACGGGTAGCGAGATTAATAGCAGGCATTGGACGACAAGCAGGTGAACTATTTGTGGAGATATATAGTTCAGCATTTCCAACACTTGGCGTGCAGCCATGCAACTTTCCTCTGTCAGTAATCTTGGACCCTACAAGCCCGGCTGAAAGCAAAGAGTTGCCATCAACGACATCAGCTAGGGTACCATCTTCTACTTCATTGTGCATAATATCATCATCGTCAATATTAGAACCAACGTGCAATCCTACATTAGACTGTGTCCAAGATGAATTACTAGTGTATACTAAAAGGGGCGATAGAGAGTGCTCTCCAACAACCATGGGACGAATAGGCAATGGAGTGGCGGTAGAGTTCATATCATGTATCAGAGTAGTAAATATATTTCCTCCAGTCGAATTTTTCAAGGTAGGTTCAAAAACGCTCAGTTGAGCGTTAATACAAGTGACGATATTATTAGGAACAATTGAAGAAGACACTAGCGGCACCGACGAAGGGGATGGCAACCCAAAAGAACTAACCAAAGGAGATAACGCATTAAACACAACGCCTGATCGGGTGATGAAAAATAGATCTGGGAATGTAGAGACAGGCTTAGGCATTTTTTTCTGAGGCATGGACAGAGATGAGTTGATAAGGAGAAGGGAGAGCACGGGCAGAAGATGAGAGAGATAAAAATCAACTCAGGCAAAAGAAACGATTGCCAGAAAAGTCATCAGGTCGGTCGCCATTAAACAATTCTTTTTATATTCATTAAATACTACATAGAGAATTAAAAAATTCTTTTTTTATTAATGAATTTTAATATTAAATGGAAATCAAGTATATAAATAAATAATAAATGAGAATTAAACTGCAATAAAATGTATGTAATACTTTAATAATGGATTCATTGATGGTTTCGAACATTTAATGGAAAAAAACTTATGTAAGTTAATGAAAGTAAATTGATAAAAGATGACCTTGTAGAAATGAATGAGAATTAAAATAAATGAAAAGTAAATGACGTATTAAAGAAACCAATAGAATAAAATAGTTGAGTTGGTCGTCGGTCATTTTATTCGCATAACAGTTCCGATTCAGATTCAAATACATGATTTATGGAAACTCACACCGGTCGAATTTGGATTTTTCGCTCGATTCTTGATGGCAAACATTTGATGCGAATTTTTGATATGAATTTTAAGTTTTCTATCATAGTTTATGGCTATACAAGGAAAATGGAAATTTCTAATCTAGAAATCGGATTAGAGTCTGCACTGGAGTAGTTGGGTTAACAATACTAGTTCGAATGTGAAATTTGTATATTCAAACAAGCAGCCAAAATTGATATTGTGAACAAATGATATATGCACATCGTTAAAATTTAAATATTATTCACACTTGTATGATGAAAAATTTCTGAAACTGGACAAACCATTAGTTTTTGGTTACTGTGGATGTACGAACGATTCTTTTGTTGCATAAAATAGTTGTACTGCTTTTGTTTACATATGATTATTATAAATGTTGTGTTGTTTGTGCTATTGATTGAAACAACTAATATATTGATCTGTTACATAATTTTAACTCTTTTAGATTATGAAAGTAGAATACAGGTTTATGGAAGCAATAGCTGTTGCTTTTGGCTTCATAAATAAATTTTGTTTGCCCTAAAAATAGGTACTTTTTCGAATTATGGTTTTGGAACGATGTTTTATTATTTTTCCCATGGTTTGGCATATTTTATTATTGAAATATGATTTATATATTGTAATTATCGATATTATTACTTTTCGGACTTACCCTCTCAAAGGATACTCTGCCAAAATTTTCGTAAAATTAGGAATTTAGAAAAAAAATTAGAAGAGTTATTGCAAATTTTTATTTGACTTTAATATGTAAGTTTAATTATTTATAAATTGACCATTTTGAATAAAATATACCAAATTCTTAACTCCTTCTTGTTCCTTTTCGTGGACGACAAGTTTTGAGTGAGCAATATTGTAACGACCCTTATTTTTTATAATTAAAAATATTAAATTTAATAAGATTTTTGGAATCTAATATTGTGAGAAAGTAAAACTTATGATTTATAGATGGAAAAAAAATATAATTTAATAATTTTGATAGAATGAAATTGACAATTATTTAATGTAATTTCAATTAATGGTAATAATAAAGGTTAATAATGAGTAAAATCAATGTTTTATTAAAAAGGAAAATCATAGGTTATTTTATTTAATTGGTTTTAACAAGCAATAAGAAATCAATTGTTTTGTACGAATATTTTTTTAATCTTTTTTTGTAAACAATAAATTGATAAGTATGTTTAAATTACTAAGATATAACAGTAGTTTATTTCTAATCTTATTATTAATCCGTTTTGAATATTAATTTGGAAATCAATGAAATTTAGTGTAATTAAATATTGTGGTGAATATAAGAAAAGATGTTAAATGTAGAGTATGAGAATAATAAGATGGAAACTTATATTAATAAATTTCATAAATTTGAATTTAGAAGTGATTAAATTGATTTTTAAAATAGATTATTTTACTTAACGTGTAAAATTAGTCTGTTTAGGCACTGTCTTAGATTTCGACGAAGCCAGTTTCATCGAATCCGTAATAGTGAATATTTATAGGATTTCAAGTTTCGTAGCGATCAGACTTATCATTTGATCATGCGAGCTCGATACGCGTAGAAATTAATTAAAGAAATTTAATTAATACAAATTGATTTTAAGAGCTAACTTCTATATATAATAGAATTAGGGTTTGAAACTAATTCCATTGAGTATTAAAATATTTAAAACCTATATCTCGATATATTGGATGACCTATTTTCATTTCGGGAATGAAACGGGCTTTTCGAGTCATTATTATCGTTTCGACCCAGTGCGATCCGTTCCACCCATTCTTATCCATCTCCATGGATATGTACGCCATTATAAACCCTAGCAGATTCTTATTTACTTTTTCTATACGTACAATTCCTATCTATCTGTTTGGTTATCTATTCCTTCTCTATGGAAGACATTCCCAAACCCTAATTCCCAATTCCAAATCAAATCGAAAATCCAAACTCCTCAAACCCTATCATGTAATATATCATCGTGATGCTCTCGACGAACATAATTCTAGAAGATGAAGATGGAATTTGATATATTATATTATTAGTATTATTCCGCTGCATCATTACTGATATGTTGTTAATTGTACTCTGATTGTTGTAAAAGTTGAGTTATCATATGTATATTGTAAAACAAATTCATGAACTGTTTATTTGATTATTATATTTTGTCATTATGCTACAAGATTCTGTGTTTTGTTTCCCTTCTTTTCTCTTCTTTTCTTATTAAATCCATTGACAATCCTCCCTTTTGAATGGTTTGAGTTAGACATGTATGTTTATTAGCGATTTAAACCATCAAAAAAGGGGGGTCATCACAACAAGGCATTTCAATCTCGTAAGATCAAACAATACGTATGATCATTACAAAACTTGATGGCATAAAATAATTCACTATTACTGATCCAATGAAACTGGTTTCGTCGAAATCCGAGATAGTGCATCGAAAGGCTAATTTCACATATTTAAATGTCATTTTATATTTAATTTTTAGTATTTATCCAATATATATATATATATATATATATATATATATATTTGTATAAATTTACAAACTGAATTCACCAATATTATTTATTAGTTAAAGAGTTGATTAAAATTATTAAATCCATTAAATTCATAATTCAAATATTTAATTATTCCCTATATTTGAATTATATGTTATTAAATTTTAATATTCAACTATTCTAAATATTTAAAATTAATCAAACATTTCAAATTAAATGAACAAAATTTTGGGTTGTTGCAAGTGCATAGCCATAGTTGTTTGCTAGTTTGCTTCTTAGGGCAAGGCTAGTTAACCCATTAAAGTGTTTTTTCAAAAACGAATGGGGTAGTCCGTGGAGATGAGTCCATAACTGGAAGCTGACAAGTTAGTAAATCCCCTAGGTGAGATAGAATACGTCTAAAATCTTTTATGATGCTGTTATTAGGCACTATCGGGAGGTTCTACTTTGTGGGCAGCAATTTTGCCTAGACATTGATGATGATGCCTAGCAATGCAGAGTTGAGGATACTAGTAGGGATAGTATCTTGGCCCAATGAGTGACTGTGGTACTTACATATTTATATATATACATAAGTGTTTATAGTCTACTTCAGGTAGATGGGGTGTATCGTACACAAATGTGGAGTCGAGACAACTAAGTAAAAATTAAAAGTCATAACATGTAATGGAAGAAAATTGGTATAAAGTAGTATTCTGTACAAAATGTATAATTCACCGGTTACCAGAACGTTGTTCTTATCCCTCCTCATTACAACCCACATGATAGCTTTACAAGGATAGCTACTAGTGCAAGGCGAGAATCGTGGAAGGCAGGCTTCCTAATGAATGCTTGGAATTGACAAAGACACTAGACATTTGACGTGTCAACCTTAGTCATTAACTATATATTTTATTATACCTTACTATTCCATTGTGAGATATATTGACAGTGCTCTGATATGCAATCATATGATTATTTATAGGATACCAAACCAATATTATATGCTTTTTTGGATTTGGGTTTTTGATTTAGCAAAAATTCGGACCCATTGAGGTGTGGGTTGCTACAGTCAGTGTCATGGGATTCTCAACATTTGGAATCACCCCACCTTAGTTATAAATTTGCGCCTACATTTATACTTCTTTTATTGTAGCACTATTCAAGATGATGTACTTTTCCATTGGTTAAATTGGCCACTACTTATTGTCTATAACGCTTTCAACTTAATGTTCTTAACTTAAGTTTGTTGTTTATTTATAGTTTTAGAAATATTTCAGTACCCCTATAGAGCTTTCTTACAAAGACATGCTTCCTACATTTTAACTAAAATTCATACTATTTAATTGATCAGTTAAAATATTTGATCTACTCTGATGCTTGTTGAACACTACTTTCGTATAAGTTCTTTGATCCTATCGAATAACTCATAAACTAAAATGTCATCCCTACTAACTTCGAGATATTTATGTTCTTATGTGTAAACAGTTTATTCTAAATCATTATTTAAAAATTCTGTTTAAACACATATGTATCAAAACTAAAAGTCATACTAGAGGATAATTTTGTGAGTAAAATCGAAATTAACACAAGCACATTGAATGATGAATCTACTTCGTTGATTTCAACAATTAAAATTTACAATTTTATTCTTATCAACGTCATTTACTATATTTCAATTGCATTTCTCTTATTCTCAAAGCCACATTCACAGTCATATGATCATATTCCATCGGGAAAAACTTCAATACCAAATTTTGATATTTTACTTGGAATCTATTTTAGACTTGCACAATGCATATGCAAGGGTCTACTCTTAATGGGTTTATTGACAACCGAGGAAATTCTACCCTCGACGTTGATAAGAAACTTATAGTTTCTCTTTAATAAGTGAGAATTCTTATTAGACATTCTAATTTGCTATGTCTGTTATGGTTTCGGTTAATTTCTTTTCATCTTATTTAATCGGTTTTATTTTTGGATCATATCTAAAACAGTTTTACTACAAACAATTCCTAAAAGGAATTTTTGAAGTTGGCGATTCTTGAAACGAAAGCTGTTTCTCAGTATAATAGAATAGTCATCTAGAAATATTTATAAACCGCCTTTATATATGTATAAAATAGATTTTGTTCTAATTCTATGAAACTTATGTTCACAACATAAGTTGATCAATCAATATTGATCAGTCCCAAAATCTTTTAGGTTGGTGCACATAAGATCCCATACAAATATTATGTGTAGTCTCTCAATTCATACAACATATCGACTCCTTGACCTAGAATCCGTAGGGGCTTCTTATAAACTTTTATCTTATATGGTCTCGTAAGCTATTATTTAGATGAAATTAAATTTTAACCTTATGTACTTACTCTTGAGTACATAATCTAACAGAAAGAAGTTAATTTAACTTTACTCACCATCAGTTATACAATTTCTAACTGATTACTACTTATCGATTCGTCATTATATATCATAGGAAGAAGCAATTTTTGAGATTATATCTTATTTGTTTATAAGTACATGTGGAACTCCATTCTAATACACTCACATAGTCGATTAAATTGAATCGTTTTATTTTATTTTTCATATTATGTTATTTACTTCGATTTTATATCCTATGAACTTATCATAAACATACTTAATGTGTATCAAATACCCATGTTCATGTGTGCGATAATTCATCGGTGAGTTTGGGATCGTTTTGGTATCATTAGACCTAAAATTGCTTATATCTATGTGTATTAATCCTAAGAGTTCACCAACTCTTATGTCGCTCCCACTGAATAAGTGCTTTGCCCTTAATCGTTTGAGATACAATTCACTAGTACCATAAGATTCGTAATCATATGGTTAAAGAATTATTCCTCTAAACTATGGCTTGGTCCATAATTCTAATGCAATTGAAAATATTAGATATTTCTGTATTGTGTAGCTAATGTAATAAATACTATAATTCTAATATATATATTTCATAACGAATATTCAAAATATTCATAACTAAAAAATATTATATCTATTTTCAGTCAGTAATGAAAATAGTTATTATTTCATAAATAACATTGGTATATTTATGAAAATAACCATTCGTATTTTGATGCATTCACTAATAAGTATTATATGACATGCTCTTACTATTACTGTCATTACTATAATAAAGAATGAAATATGACGCTTCATTTAACTGCTTATTATGGGTTGTTTGTTTCTTTTACTGTAATTTGTTTACAATGTGGAATTTTTTATCAAATAGCTTAAAATCATAGAATTAACCTGTATAGAAAATAATTTTCTATATCAAAACATAATTGAAATAGAAATCACATTTCTCATTGCATAAGTATCTTTTGGTATTTTATCCAATCCTTATTTCTGATGTCTCTTCATGAAGTAGAAGGACAATTCACCCTCTTCCTCCCAACTGTGCCTAAGTTACATCCACTCTACTACATTTTTTCCCTTTCAAATTAGTCAAACCACTCAAAGGAGACCTTACTGTAATCAATCGTATTGAATACATGATTTCACATTTTGGTTTATTTGCTTATTTCCAATGAAATAATTTCATTGAAGTTTCGCATATTAAGAACCATGACTGTTCACCATATAACATTTTTATATGACTGAATATGGGTCAAATATCTGTAATTTTGTATTGCTATTAGAGTTTGATACTCATAGAAGATAATACATGATCTTGTATAAATAAATACTTAAGTGACTGATGCACAAATGTTTTAGTGGTTGTACAAATTGGCTCTTACATAGGTCTTGAATCGACAACATACAACAAATTTTATTGGTAAGTATATTTTATATTTATATGTCAATATTAATTCAATTCATTTGTATATCTTAACTGATAAACATTTTATCAATTTTATAAGTTGCACAAATTTATCAATGTAGATTATGTTCACTTTATATAGCAAATGTTCTTAAAATATTAGAAAGGCTAAATCTTACCATTTCATTTTTCCAATAAGGCTCCCACTATAATTTTATATTTCTTAAAACCTAAGAAAAATATAGAAATCATTAGATTTCTCTTATGGACCGTAGGACTCGTTTGCCTTAGGAATCCGATATTGAGGAAAGCTCAACAGATCATGGACCCATAAGGAATGGATAACATCTTATCAGTTGTGTCATATACAAATCATAACCCGTGGTTTTTTCCTTAATCTCCTCTTGACCTTGAGCAAAGATCAACAAATAAAAAGAGATTATTCATTTATACCCAATATGTTGCAATGGATAAGTACAATGCATGTATCTTAAGGACATCTCAACGAATACGTGCATGTGTCTTGCCTCATATAGTCAATATATTAATAGTTTTACAAATTACGTATCTAAGTTGAGGAAAGCTCACCAACTAAAGAGTATGTAAGTAATCAATTAATATATAAATGGTAGAGGATAAATTATATATAGTAACGACCCATAATTTTTTATTCTTCGAATTTAAATATCTAATTTATTCAAATATTCGAATTTGAATTTAAATATAATAAAAATATATGATTCAAATAACTGCTTGATTTTTAATGACGTATTTTTAATTTAATTTATAGGATTTTTTCCTTGGAAAATAATTAAATCTTCATTTGACATATTTTACGGAAAACGCTAGCATCTTTTAAACATTACAGCATAACTTAACCAGCATATTTTTGACCATGTCACATTGTTATACGCGATTGTATTTTTTATTTTTATATTTGTGGCTCTTACGCGAACGTTGCATGGTGTAGCGGTGTATCGTAAAACTTTCAAAACAAATCTTTTAAAACAAAACCATTCACATATGCAACATCTTTACAAAATATTTCTGCACCAAATGTTTGCACATATATATTTATTATCCTCTTTGTCCATGATTTTGGTTGTAGCATTTAATGTTTTTCCTTTAGTTTTAAGGAAATCTTTTTTATATATCTTGGTTCATAAACAACTTAACATAAATCTTTCACAATCTTCATCCTTGCCCTTGCGCCTTTTCCCTACATGTCTTGGTTTCCTTTGCATTAAATGCATATCCTTATTCCTTAACCTTAAAGTAATTTCTATTCATTATATATATGTAGACACAAAGATCATGAAAAATAAAAAAATAAAACACATTTCATATTCCTTCCCACGAATGCAAATGTATACACAGCAAATCTTTCTCATTTCCTCTTTGAAGCAAATGCACAACAACCATTCCTCTTGCTTTATGCATGTGTGTGTGAAATTCTTATGAAGAATTGGTGTCATGTATGTGTTGAGTTGTGTAGCTTTGGGATGCATGCATAGCCGTGGGTGGAAATTAGTAGCAAGCATTCATGCGGATAAGGGAGAAGGTAAGTGCAGGCCTGTAGGGAGATGGGGAAGGAGATTGGAATGGTTTGGTGAATGTTGGAGCTTGTGAGCGTGAAGATAGGGTGCTATGCATTTTAGGCTGTTGTGTAACGAACCACACGTGACCAATTCAAACTGAATGGAAATATGGATCATTAGGGGTGAAGAAGAAAGAGATAGAATAAAAAACAGAAACAACAATACGGAGAATATCATAATCACAGCGAAACAATATATAATAGATAACGACATATGTTTATACAAAAAGAACTATAACTTCTTTTATACATATCATCATCACAGTACAACAATCATCAAACCAATTCTTGACAGTTATTATAACTTATCCTCACCAGTGCTGACTGTACAGCCTACACACACAGTGGAAAATAAATCAAGTATGCAGTTATGCCTGGGTCTCCTCTAGCTCATCTCCTGAGCCCCACAGCAT
Organism: Allium cepa; assembly: GCA_030765085.1. Taxonomy (NCBI): domain Eukaryota; kingdom Viridiplantae; phylum Streptophyta; class Magnoliopsida; order Asparagales; family Amaryllidaceae; genus Allium; species Allium cepa. Next base: position 989,409,963 of record CM060945.1, on the reverse strand, counting down.
TCTAATCTGAATTTGTAATACTTGGTCTGACCCGAGCATTATAATAAAATAATACCCGAGTCAATTTGGAAAACCAGTGTGAGAAAACACACTCAATTTAAATTTTACTTTTTCTAAAATCCTTTTGAAACAAAGGTATCTCATAAGACCACGCCACATATAAATACAACGGGTTTTTACCTTACAATAACCAAAACACTTTATATTGAAATCGTCTGCTATTATAATAGTGTCCATGGAAAGTAAATTAGAAAATAGGTGAAATGCTTCCATCTCAAGTTTCAGCATAGTTGGTATACAATCAAAACCGTACAGGCTCGTAGTGGTTATTGGATTCCATACATTGACTGGGGCATTGCCCGCCACAGTATACCACTAGAAAGATGTACCGGGATCGTACTTAACGATCCCTGCCAACACAAGACCGGCCTACCCTTTACTGGATAGTACCGAATATGTTTTCACGATTATCAAGCACTCTCTTTTCCATGCATAACCATATCAAAAATTTATAATATATATCGAAGGGTGTCTAGAAAGGTGATAACATATCCTAATTGGGTGCGACCCACTTAGCCCTGTTGCATCTCCCCTGTTTTATTCATTCCCGATTGATGAGGCCTAAGGCTACGTTTACCTTTTTGAATAGCATTCATACTTGGAATGCTAACACTCCAGGCGAGCAACGCAATGATAGCATTCATCCATATAAGTCGTCCTGGGTCTCGACAAACCGAACCTTCTTCAAGATCACCATCTCCATTATCCTCGAGAGATCATAATTCATACCACACAAACCGGCTCGAAGTGGTTTTCATATAATTAAATCTTATCCTGGTCTCTCCGAAACGATCAACGAATTTGGCCAGAATTGGTAGTCGGTTATTTAACTATCAAATAACATCCATAAGCAGTCACTAGGCCCATATTTTAATTTTCCAAAATATTTATTTCAATATATCTTCACAAAGATATATACCCAAATCTCTTCCAATATTTCAATATTCATAAACAATTTCAATACTTAAGTCCATAACAGTATATTTCAATCTATATCAACACTTAGAAATATTTTCAAATTCAACTTTATAATTCATTACTTAGAAAATTATTTCTATATAAATCTTCCGTAGTTAAAATATTTCTAAAGCCTTCCATTCAATATTTAGGAAAATATTATAAGTCTATTTTCCAATATCATTTCAAATATTAACACTTAAGGAATATTTCGTAAATCATCTTATAAATCTTTAGAATTTTCAAAAATTTCTTTTTACAATTCCCAAAATCGACTATACATATATATAATTTTGTCTGAACATTTATGACTTCTTTTTATGAATTCAGGTTCATTTTCAAGGTTCTCGTATCCAACATTTCTGAAATTTTCCATAAGTTTTCAAATTTGTTATAAGATTTTTCTTATAAGATCACAACTGTTAAATAAACCCCATTTACAACTCTCGAGAAGATTTTTAAATAAATTTCAATCATTTTAAAACTATTATATATGTATATATAATAAGTACTTTTAAATAATAATTCATTTTAAGACAAATTTAAGTAATTATTTAAAATATTAAAACACTTCAAATACACATTGATAATCCGTTTCCATTTCATTTTTAAACAAACTAATTGATTTACAAAGATAATTACAAAAATTAGAATTTATTTCAATAAATATAAAATATTTGAATAACTAACTTTTCCGTAAATATTTTAATCTAAATAATAGTTGTTAAGCTACATGGTACAATAAATAAAAATTTCATTTAAAACAATTTTAATTTCGCGATAAAAAATTATTTTAAATACCCAATATTGCCAATTTCCATTTATAAATCCCTCTCGATTCATATCACATCGACTATGTTTCCAGTTTCATAATCATTTCCATATTTCAAAACAAAATCCACTATATTTTTTTGCAAAACCTGATTCCCATATCCCATATAAATTCACACTGCAAATTTATATTCTAATTTATCAACTAATATCATTTTTCCTTTTTTATAGACGTGGTTTATAAATTTACAAACTTCCTTGAGATTCACTTGTTTGTAAAACTAATCTCTTTTATAAAAAATTCCAGTTTTATAAATCCATTTCTTTATATATACCCTTTGTTTTTCATATCTACTTTAAATATCGATTTTAACTTCTTCTCCATATTTTCAGAACTATCACTCTAAAATCCATTATTTAAGATCCTCTATATAGATTATTTTAAATCCCTATTCAAAATATTTTTACGAATAGTTAAGTAGAACCCAAAATCAATTATTATTTTATCCAATCAATTTCTTTTACAATAATCCCAATTTTTATATAAATATTTTTATATTCAAAATCTTCTTTTTAATTCTTTCAAATTCAAAAAATAGTATTTATGGAATTTAAAATACCAAATTTAGGTCAGTGCTACTATAGCATCCAAACATTCAAATCACACAACAATCTATAACAGATTATTCAATTCCATCATATATTACTATATATGAAAAACAATCAATGTATATTTAAGAAATCCTGTTGGATCCCTCCGACCTGTTTCCCTAAATTAGTAGACGTTAGATAACATAAAATACCAATTCTACTTCGAGGTGGGATATCGCGGTAATATAAGGTCATCGGCTTTTATGCGGGGCGCATTGGGTCTCATCCGCTCCAAAAGAAGAGAAATATATCCAACTACTCATATATACGCTACTATATGTAATATAACATTCAACTGATAATAATGTATCAATTCAATCCAATCATCCAATGATTAAATTTTTTATTTGTTCTAAATTTAATCCAGTCAACCAAATTGTGTGAGATTTACCCATCTTGATTTTTAAATTTGCCAAAAGCTCAATTTAGATCAAATCGAACCGCCAGACCAAAACACGACTGCCCCCTTCTCAATCGTGGCATCCCTAACTCATGGCAAGAACTACAATGTGAATAAACCATGCTTATAATAACTTGTATACCAAACTTACTGTCCATAATATTTGTATGGCTAGCATTCATATAAGGATAGATATATAATGACCTTGCATAGTTATCGATAACTTATTATCATGATCGCGAATATGTTATCAATACCTTATTGTGATGATCACGAATATGTTATCAATAACTTATCTTGGCATACAGTTAAGGTATTGATAATAATTATATTTAGTTCCATACAAAACCCAAACTATAACTATACCTGTTAAGTATCGAATATATTGTAACTGCATATGGTTTAAAATAGTTAAATAATACTTAACGGTACATAAAACCAAAATTGTACAATTGTTATCAATTTTTTTCCAATTGATTTATCAATTTCAAAGTTTAGGTATACTGTGAAATCGAAATAGTTATAATCGTATGTAGTAATATAGTCATACTATTCAAGATGCATGTATATCTGTAGATACTTCAATTCTCAAGCCGGAAGAACACCCATACCTCAAAATCGACTATGAAAGCCACGCCACCTTCCTAGACTCCAAGCGGCGCATTGCCCACCATCGTCGTTCCCCCCCTCCAATCACGAGCATAAAGGCGATTGCCCTAAATCACACCCATCACCCCTCGCGATACTGCCAGGCTCGAGATCAAGCCTTCCCCTCTCGACAACGACGTCGGCAGCCTTGTGCAACTTCGAATTGCAATGTCACCCTTTTTTTATTTACATGACATGATTTCGATTTATTTCTCTTCTTAAAGAATAGGAAAGGACGCACGATTTAAAACAGAGAGAAAGTGGCTATGTTCGGATACTACATCGGCCCTAGAGTGGCTCGACATGAAAGATGTGGGCTGAAGTGATAATGACAAGACATATATTTTAAAATTTCCAAAATATATAGATATTTATTTTTAACCTCGATCAAGGCATGCTGCCCGACGTCCTAATTTATCCTCCAACTCCGAACCTATTGGAACAAATTTTGAGGTCCACCTCGATCGTATGGAGAAGATAGCTTTTTAAATCGACTATTAAATTAAATTAATTCTAGACGTTTTCAGATCGTACGACCAAATAGTGAATCCAAATGTTACGAAATTTGAAATTTTACAATAATACACTATTACGGAGCCAATGAAACTAGTTTCGTCAAATTCCGAGATTGTACCTCGGATTGTTATTTTAATGCATCGATAAAATTAAAGATTTCAAAATTTTACGAAATCACTTGAAATTTCAGTTTTAAAAACCTATTAACTAAATTAATTCAAATAGAATTTATATCAACATTAGAAATCGTTTCATTTCATATGCAATTCAAATTTCAGTTATTTACCATTTTCATATTTCGTTAAATCGTTATATTTAAAATTTAAATTCGTTCTTTCATTTCAACCAGAATCTTTATATTCCAAAAATAAACTTGTATTCCAAATCAATATTTATCATTTGAATATACAAAATCAAACGATGGAAAATCCAAATCGTTACATGTTGCATGTGTACTTGGACCGTCCATGAGAAAGTTTGGGTACAGGCGCATGCAAAGATTGGAGGAGGAGAGTTATTTTGTTTGAGTATTAGGCTTTTGGGAGGAAGAAGGAAAGGCTCAGCATTAGTTATGCATGCATGGGGATATGTACAGGCAGTGGAAACATGTATAGGAAGGTAAGGTGTTTTGTTTACGTGTGCTGTCTACAGGCCCCTAAAGGAAGGAGGAAGGGAAGCTTATGGGTTTTATGCCTTTCCATGTCAGGCTTGATTAGCAGGGAATTTTTTTAGTTATTTTAATTTGGTTAATTTTAAATAGTTTAAACTATGAAACAAAGTATAACTCCTGCATACGGAGTCCGTTTAACACGTGAAATTTTGCGTTAGACTCGTATTGGCAAATATAACACTATGGTATAAATAGTTGATTTTTTCAATGAAGTATAATTTAGAAATAAAACAACAATCATCGTATCTAATTGTGTTGTTTAGTAATAAAATATTTGAAATAATTGTACTTCATTTGGACATCTATTTGGTACAATAAAACACGGTTCTCCTATTTTAAATTGAATAAGTTATTTTAAACATATTCGAGAAGAATAAATCCTTATTCTATGCTTGTAAAGTAAAATGATTATCTTTGAAGCTAATTAATATGTGGATTGTTTAGTATCAAGTAAATGATGAATTAACAGGTGATTGTTAATTATTTAGTGCCAGAAGCTTGGTAGCCTGATCATATTGGATGTGACTTTGATATGTCATAAAATTTGAATTCTTTTTAGAATAAAAATAGTAATAGCATTAGTTTGGTAGCTCTAAGCCTCATTATAGTGTTTTATAAATACTATTATTTGTTGTTTTGATTTAAAAATGGTTTTGAACAAAAGGATAGATTTATAAATATTATTTTTTGAATAAAAGAATGGATTTATAAATGATATTTCATAAATTTATTTGGAGTTTTATAAAAGAAGTCTATAAAGAAGTTTTATGAAAAAATTCTTGCAAAAGAAGGTTTATAAAGGAGTCTTACAAAGGAATCTATAAAGGGTTTTATTAAAATTAAAGAGATTTATAAAGGAGTTTATAAAGATATTTTATAAAGGAATTGTATAATGGAGTTTATAAAGATATTTTTAAAGGAACTGTATAATGGAGTTTATAAATAAAAAAGAGATCTACAAAGGAGTTTTATAAAGGAATTTTATAAAGGAAGTTAGTAAATAGCAATGGGATCAGTAAAGAAGATTATAAATAGAAAAAAGATTTATAAAAGGAATATATAAATAGAAAAGAGGTTTTAGAAATTAGAAAAGAATTTTGGGTCAGAAACTTTGTTTTAAAAAAATAGTAGAATTTTGAAACCATATACTTGACATTAAAATTTGAGATAGGAAAACTTCGACCTATCCTTAAAGGTAAGAATGTTGTCGCGTCAAGATTTGAGATTTAATAATACCCCAACTTGAATGGGCTCATTGTTATCCAAAGGACGGTTGAAGTTTGAAATCGAGGATTGATGTACGGTATATAAAGTATTATTCCTATATATGAATTTGATCACTTATGAAAATCAAATATACGAAATTGATAAATAATCCTTCTTAATTATGCTGGCATGGAATATTTTTTCCATACACAACACCGAAGGAAAGATGGTTTGGGTTTATAGTGAACAATGTTTATAAATGATATTTGTTTTGACCCATTTAAGCATATGGATGTATTTCCTAAGTATTGAAAATGTAAGTGTTTTGTGAATATACTTATACTGTTGATATAAGTATATGAATATATTTTCTAGCAATTAAAAATGGAAGTGTTTTATGAATATACTTATACTATTGAGAGAAATATATGGATATTTTTCCAAGCATTGAAAGAATATAAACAGATAGTGAATGAGTAAAAAACATGAGTGTATCTTTGTAAAAGTATTCCAATACAAGTGTTTATAAAGTTTACTGAAAGGATTAACTAAAGTGGCTTGGTGGTTGCTTATATGCTTGGTTTCCATATAAAGTTAAATCCATGATCGGATTGTGTGTTTATTTGATTGTTAAATAATCGACTATCAAATCTTGATCAAATATAACTCTAAAAATATCTAGAAGAAACATCGAGATTATATGCTACAATTATCTTCGATGATGCTATACTATACGTATAAACTCGTGATGTTCTTCTAGGACAAATGATAAGTAAATCCCTCAACCGGTTAACATGTGATCTTTACTGTTATGTGTTGTCTATTTGTTTCCAAAGAACCAGGTTGATTTAATCGAAAAATATCGAATGGGTTTGGAGTGACAGGTAAGTTGGAAGAGTGTACTTATATGACATGACTCGAAATCAAAACCATTCCAAAACCATATACGGGTTCTATGCTTTGGAAGAGGTTCAAGATGCTGGAATCTAGGTAGAGGTTCATGTTCTATGTTTTGATGTAGGAATTAATGTGGGATTCCAAAACTTCTTGAGGTATGGGAATCGAGGAGTGATTTTAACATCTATTGAGATGTGGGAATCCATATGTGATTCTGAGACTTATTGAGGTATGGGAGCTCATTGGTAGTTCCACGATATGTTCAAGTGCAGAATGTGCTGGAATGCTGGACGTAGGCTCATCATTGATAATGAAAAAAACAGAGATAGGACACATAACCAGGGGTTTGGCTAACCTATAAGGGGCAATCGAATCTCTTTTTTAGCGATACCTACAGTTTATGCATGCAAGAAGCGATGCACTCAGTCCAAAGTGGCCAGCAATGTATTTTCTATGTCCCTCAGCTAGGCAGGCATGATTCTTCAAAAAGGATATATCTAATCCTTGTGTAGAAGGACCGTTCTTAGATTTTCTATGGGGCAGGCATCTCCCTGGAATCCTACACAACCAGAAAACACATCCTAGCAGTTTTGATCGTATACTTATAGTCGCTGTGATGAACACTCACATGCATCATGGCGAGTTGATTATTTATTTTTTACACCCTAGACATTATTATAATATCAATGGATATTCTAATGAAAATAGTGTGGTTATCGTAAGGCAAAATCCCATCCGTGTTTATTTGTAGTGTGGTCTTATGAAATACCTTCTTCAAAGGTTTTATAAAATCAAAATCCATAGGAGGTGTGTTTCTCATGCTGGTTTACCAAATTGATCCAAGCATTATTTTCTTCTGATGCTCGGGTTAGGCCGAGCATATTTCCAGATTTAGCTAGATACTTTAGAGCTCAGAAGATGAGCTGGATGCCTCCAAGACGTATTCACATATTTTTATTTCCGTTGTAATTTTTATTTGTATTTATCAATAATTGTAAGGATATGCTATACTTTCAAAGCAAACGATAGACTAGTGCACTCTGCTTGTGTTCTATATATAAATGTTTTCTTTTGTAAAAATCATCGGTAGATTATATACTACTTGTCACAGTATGAGATTATATCTCGTCTTTTCATTCTTTCACCCCAAACTATTTTTTTGGGCACTTGGATGCTCGGCATGTGAATATCATGGATGCATTAGTGTCGACTTTTGTTGGTAATAAGGGCAGGTTGTTATATTTGGTATCAAGCCGGTTAAGCGAGAACCTTGGCCCTAGTGGGGTAAACTCATTTGTAATAGGGTAAGTAACACTCTAAAATGAATCTGAGTGTATATATGAGAGAGTATTTATTTATACTATAAAAAAGGTTTTGTATTAATTGATCTGTTAAGTTTGGATTTTGGATTTTGGTGGATGTGCCTAATAACCATTGTTGATAAGGATTCGAAGTCATTTGGATAGAAAAATTGACACTCAAATTTTAAAAGGGTAAATGAAATAATTTTACCTAAGATTATATTTTATATATAAAAACAATAATTATCCAAAATTTGATATAGTAATTTTTGTGTGTTTGGCTGATAGGAAATGATGGTATGTAGTTATTATTATCATTGATTGATTTATTCATGCAAGACCAATTTATGAGCATTTATTATTTAGTTAAAGTAAGTAAAAACACTTTATGAATTTAGTTTCACAATATGACTATAAGGTGTTCAGTGGTAATGATGTTATAAAAGTATATTTTGATACAAAAAGAATGGATCTATATAAAGATGATTTTATAAAATTAGGTTTATAAAAATATGTTGAAGAAATAAGGATTTTTTTAGGACATAAAATTATGGTGTATTTGAAAAAGATTTCAGATGATTATTGGTAAAAGAATAATAGCATTACTTAAAGGTATTTTTAAGTATAAATATTTTGGAAAGAAAATTTTATACATTTTCTTTAAATAGTTCAGCAAACGAGTTTGATTTATTTTGTGGCGATCCAAATAATCTTCCAACTAATGATCGGATGTTTGCTTAGGTGAGTAGTATAGTGCACTCAGTAAGTTATTCCTTTTGTCATTATACGATCGAGACGAGTTCGAATCCGAAGAAACCTAAAGCAAGTGGGAAATAGATATTTTGTTAAAGTTATTTATATGGAAATATATATATATATATATATATATATATATATATATTATTGTTTCAAAATGGGATTTGAAAGAAAATAAGTATTTTATGTTAACTAGTTCAAGAGGCTCGAGAATGTCTAAAAATAGGCAAGGGATGTGTTTAGATGGTAAAACTTTTCTTAAGTATTACCCTTCTTAGTAAGGGGATGTACGATACTATTTGGTAGAATCCGATTCCTTGGTATCATTTTTGAGTTACTTTATCTATATGTATACTTTTGGTAGACTAAAATATATAGTATCGTTTGAAAAGGGGTTTGAGATAAAAACCAGGTATTTAGTTCTTGAGTTAACTATATAAAGTAAATTTAAAATAAAAGGTATTTTGATAAGGAAATTAATCGGATGATTGTTTATACTCTCTGGATGTACTAAGGGTATTTTACAAGTTTAAAACTTGAGTCATGTTCTTGTGAAATGTTTTCATAAATTATTTTAGAAGTAAAAAGAAAGAGGGTAAGTAAGAACCAATAAAAATAAGTACATAAGTTGTACGTAGATCATTTCTTCGCATGGTTCTTTATCCAAGATTTGAATACATAACTTTAAAGTGATTTACACCGACCCAAACAAGGATTTATCACTCGATTCTTTACAGCGAACACTTGGGGAGGTTCTTGATATGGAACCATAGTTTTCTATCATAGTTTATGAATATGTAAGGAGAATGAAGGTTTCTAATTAAGAAGCATGATCGGAGTCCGTAATAGGGACGTCGAGTGAGAGATACTAGTTCGAAAGAGAAGTCATGTATTCGAGTAAGTGATCGAATCAAATATTGCGCATGGATGATCTACATACATCGTATGAGCATATGGAAAATGTTAAGTATTTAGGTGGGCTTATTTCTTTCTTGGTTGGATAGTGATGGAATTTTAGGGACTAAATTCTTTTAAGGGAGAAGAATGCAACGACACGTAAATTTTGAGTCTTCGAATTTGAATATTTAATTTATTTAAATATTAAAATTCAAATTTAAATATAGTAAAATATGTCTTTCAAATAATTGCTTGATTTTTAATAATTTATTTTTAATGTAGTATATAGGATTATTCCAAAAAAATTAATTTGGAAAATAATTAAATTTTTATTTGACATATTTTAGCATTTTCGAAACTTTACAGAATAAGTTAACCAGTATATTTATTGTTATTTTATGATCGTGTTATATTGGTGTGCACGATCGTATTTTTATTTTTGTCATTTGCGGCACATACGCGAACCTGATGTGGTGTAATGAAAAACTTTTAAATCAAAACTTTCAAAACAAAACCATCCACACACGTAATATCTTTACAAAATCTTATTGCACAAAATCTTTGCATATATATTCTTGTCCTCTTTGTCCATGCTTTGGGTTTTATCATTTAATGTTTGTCCTTTGGTTTTAGGGAAATTTTTGCTTATATATATTGGTTCATAAACAACTCAACACAAGTGTTTCACAATCTACATCCTTGTCCTTATGACTTTTCCTTGCATGTCTTAGTTTCCTTTGCATTAAATATGCTTGTACTTATTCCTTAGCCTTAAAGTAATTTGTATTCATTACATATATGTGGACACAGAGAGCACGAAAAATAAAAATGAATACGCATTTCATATTCCTTCTATGCAAATGCAAATGTATACACAACAAACCTTTCTCATTTCTTCTCTTAAGACAAAATACCCGACAACTATTCCGCTTGGTTTACGCATGTGCATATGAAATTCTTGTGTAGTATGTGTGTCATGTATATATGTAGTTGTGTAGCTTTGTGGTGCATTCATGGTCGTAGGTGGAAATTGGTAGCAGGTTTTCATGAAGATAACGGAGAAGGTAGGTGCAGGCTTGCATGGAGATGGGGAAGGATATTGGAGCTGTTTCATGAGTGTTGGAGCTTGTGGATGTGAAGAAGTGGTGTTCTATGTTTTAGGTTGTGGGCTTTGTACTTGCTTCATGCATGGGAAAGTTTTGGTGTGGGCTCATGCAAAGAGGAGAGTTGTGTTGTTTGAGCATTGGTCTTTAGGGAAGAAGGAGGAGAGGCTCGGCTTTGGTTATGCATGCATTGGGGATGTGTACTCGTAGTGGAAACGTGAATAGGGAGGTGAGGTATTTTGCTTAGGCATGCTATGTACAGGCGCATGAAGGAAGTAGGAAGGGAAGCTTGCGGGTTTTGGGCCTTGGCATGTTGGGCTTGGCTGGTGAGTAATTATTTTGTTACTTTAATTTGGTTTAGTTTAGATAATTTAAACTTTGAAAAAAAGAATAACTCCGAAATATGGAGTCCGTTCAACCCGTGTATTTTTGCATTAGATTCATATTTATGAATAAAGCACTATGATATAAATAGTCGATTATTTAATGAAGTATAATTTCGTTGCATTTAATGATGCTGTTTTAAATAATAATGGTGTTGAAATAACTATACTTGGTTTGTACATCTATTTGGTAGAATAAAACACTATTCTCCTATTTTAAATTGAATACATTATTTCGGACCCCTATTGAGCAAAATAAACCCTCGTTTTGTGCTTGCAAAGTAAAATGATTATCTTTGAAGTTAATATAACGCCTTATTAGTATTGGATAAATGATGATTTAAATATTGATGGTTAATTGTTGAGTGCTAGAAGCTTTGTAGCCTGGGCGTATTTAGTGTGACTTTGATATGTTGCAAAATTTGAATTCGTTTGAATTTGCTTTAGAAAAAAATAGTAACAGAGTTGGTAAGTGCTATGGTATCTCTAGGCAACATTATAGTGTTTTGAAAATACTATTATTTGTTGCTTTAATTTAAAAATGGTTTTGATAAAAGAATAGATTTACTAATATGATTTTATAAATAAAAGAATGGACTTATAAGTGATATTTTATAAATTTATTTAGATTTTTGTAAAAGAAGTTTTATAAAAGAAGTCTATAAAGAAGTTTTATAAAAGAAGTTTTGTAAAATGAATTTATAAGGAAGTCTTATAAAGGAATTTTATAAAGGAGTATATAAAGAGTAAAGAGATTTATAAAGGAGTTTATAAAGTAATTTGATAAAGGAATTGTATAAAGGTGTTTATAAATAACAAAGAGATTTATAAAGGAGTTTATAAAGGTGTTTTTTTAAAGAAATTTTATAAAGGGAGTTTATAAATAGCAAAGAGATGTGTAAAAATAGATTATAAATAGGAAAGAAAATTATAAAAGGTGTTTAAAAAATGGAAAAGTAGTTTGGGTCATAAACTTTATTTTAAATCAATACTATATGGGAATTTGAAACCAGATACTTGACATTAAATTTCGAGGTAGGAAAATTTCAACCTATCCATAAAGGTAAGAATGTTGTCGAGTCAAGGTTTGAGAGGTAATAATACCCTAATTTGAACGGCCTCATTATTATGTGAAGGATAGTTTAGTTTGAAATCGAAGATTGACGTTTGGTATATACAGTATTATTCTTATACACGAATTTGATCTCTTATGAAAATAAAGTGTATGAAATTGATAAATAATCCTTCTTAATTATGGTGGCACGAAAATATTCTTTCCGTACTTAACACCGAAGGAAAAATGGTCATGTATATGGATATATTTTCCAAGTTTTGAAAATGAAAGTATTTTGTGAATATACTTATACCATTAATGTAAATATATGGATATATTTTCTAAGTATTAAAAATGAAAGTGTTTTGTGAATATACTTATATTGTTAAGATAAGTATAGAGATATTTTTTTGGGCATTGAAAGAATATAGACTGATAGTGAATAAGTAAAGTAAATGAGTATATCTTTGTAAGAGTATTTTAATATAGTTGTTTACAAAGTAATTTTAATTAATTAAAGAGTCTTAGTGGTTGCTTGTGTGCTTAACCATGCTTGGTGTCTGTACGAAGTTAAATCTATGATTGAACTATGTGTTTATTTGATAATTAAATAATCGACTATCTAATCTTGACCAAATATAACTCTGGAAATATCTAGAAGAAAATAGGAATTATATGATACAGTTATCTTCGATGATGCTATACTATACGTACAAACTCGTGGTGTTCTTCGAGGACAAATGATAAGGAATTATGTCCGCTTAAATTGCTAGAAGGCGATCTCCGCTTTCATGTATTGTCCATTTATATCCAAAGAACCAGGGTTGAGTTAACCTGAAACTATCGATTGGTTTTGGAGCAATTGATAAGCGGGAAGAGTGTACTAATATGAGATGACTCGAAACTACAACCACTCCAGAATCATATATGGGTTCTATGCTTTGAAGGAGGTTCAAGATTGGTTCGAGATAGTAGAATCTAGGTAGAGGTTCATGATCTATATTGAGATGTAGGAATCGTTGTGTGATTCCAAAACCTATTGAGTTATGGGAATCCATGTGTGATTTTGAGATCTGTTGGAATGTAGGAATCCATATGTAATTCCGAGATCTGTTTAGGTTTGAAAATCCATGCGTGGTTCTGAGATTTGTTCGAGTAGAGACTTGTGTGCTGAATGTCGGACATAGCCTCTCCAGCGGTAATGACTAAAACCAGATAAAGTGTAACAGTTTGGGATTTTCGACCTTGAATATCGACACTAAAACGTTTATTATATTGCGAGCCAAGCATCAAATGCTGGAAAACCCGATTTGTTGAGAAAAAGAATAAGGAAGGAAGAAGAAAACTAAACAACATAGAATCTCATAGTGGAACGAGTAATCTATAATATATACATATCTTTACAAAGGAAACAATTGTAAGATATATACACATCAATTAGAGAATACTAACCTATTTCAGCCCAGACAGTTATAACATCTTGTCCTTACAATTGCTAATAAATACAACAATGAATGCAGTAGAGAAAATAACCACGTACGCGAATAAGTCTCTGGCCTCTAGCTCATCTGCTGAAGTTCCAAAGCATCCAAACTAATATCTAGTATGCCCAGTCTGACCCGAGCATTATAATAAAATAACACCCGAGTCAGTCTGGTAAACTAACATGAGAAAATACACTAGTTAAATTATTATGTTTCAGGAATCTTTTGAAAAATAGAAGGTATCTCATAATACCACACCGCACTAAACGCAAAGGAGTTTTTACCTTACGTTAACCAAAACATTTCTAATAAAAAATCCATTGATATTATAATAATGTTGGGATCAAAGTAAACTATGAATATAGCTAAATTACTTGCTTCTCATGTTTCAGCATAGTTGGGCACAACTAAGTACATATGGCGCTTATTGGGGAACGGATTCCATACGATGACTGAGCTAATAGGGTGCCGCCCAGCATTATGAATCTCTTGATAAAATAATACCGAGGACCTCAGCAAGGTCCCATACCAACATAGGACTAGCCTATTACTTGACTAGTAGTACCGAATATGATCACCCCTCCATTAATGGCCCATGAAGCATACAAATGAGAGATAATATCGACTCTAGGTAGGGATGATCATACCTTACTTGGGAGTGACCCACTTAGCACTACTGCATCTCCCATATTTTAGTCATTCCTTGTAACGACCTGATAAATTTATGATCTTTTTATAAATTTAATTTATATGTTTGCTAATTTAATCCAGTATAAAATTAAAGTCTTAGGATTTTAAAAGGATGAATGTAGGAGTTAGATAGTAACTGTAATTACAGGTAGAGATTTAAAAGGTTATATGACATAGATTTGAAAATAACTGAAAGTTGTGTTGTAGTTATAAGTCTTAATTTGTTGGTTTAATGGTATTAATGTAACAATAACTGAATTGGATTACATACACACAAACATTTGAAAAATTTATTAGGTGGACTAAATTGGTTAAAGTTCATAAGTTGTGCATTTCAATTTAGTAGAAATTCTAAACGATAAACGAAGATTTAAATAAACGCTAAATTAAAACTATGTAAAATGGTGACTTAAGGCCTAGTTATAGGAATTGGAATATAATCCAAAATTTAATTAATGATAGTAACGTAGTATTAGCTAATAAATAGATTTCAATGCAGTAACCAAATGAAAGGAATAGGAATGAATATATATATTGAATAGGAATGAATATATATATTGGTTTGAAATGAAATAAAAATGTGTCACATTTAGATGGAGTAAAATTTAAGAAACCTATAAATGTGGAATCAGTAAACATTTGTAAAAATTATTGCCTAGAATAAAATTCATTTAATATAAGAATTCAAAGGTGGAAGATTTACATTTGGATTGAAAGGTATAATTAATTGAATTGGTGATTTGGGAATTTAATCCAAGGGTTACTCTAAAAATAAATACGGATAAAAAGAGGTTAAACTAAGGAGGGGCATTAATTGATTTTAAGGCTTATTTAATACGTTAATAGGCAAGACTCTGCATTCATACATTTATACAAAGCTAAATAGAAGCACAAGTGTGATATAATGTAAATAGATGGATATCAACCTTTATTTATATGTTAATGGGATTTAATTTCTATTGTATAAAAACCGCAATTTAATGAAGATTGAAATAGCTAATTCATACGTTAGTTGATTTAGCTGGAATATGAAGATATTTAGTGGAATAGTGAAATCAAATGGGAATGGGTTTCCATTGTTCATTTGAATTCACATTCATCATAAAAACTTATTTGAAAACCAAAGGAATAATAAAGGAATCAAGACTTAATTAGTAATTTGGATTTAAGACATGGCAATTTGGATTTATTGCAACATTTAATACCATAGAATTTAGTAAAGCTTATTCAAATTTTAGTTGACCATTTGTGATATAACTTTTTGAAAACAAGACTTTATTTATGAATTGAGTATTTGATTCAACGAATGGTAATTACTTCATTTAAAAATGGAATTTAACGTAAATTAGTACGTTATTAAAGTTAAATGAAAGCTGTAAACATTTGACTTAGAGAACAATTGAGTGAAATCTTAACTAATGTAAACTTCATCATATTGACATCCATAACTGTGAATCATAGGAAGAAGGTAAATAAATGAACTTAACCAAACTATTTATGTTGAATATTGAAAATTTGAATAAATAAATAGTTAAGAAAATTAAGGGAATGGGAATAAAAATTTATTTATAATTTGGAATTTTAATTACGGTGAAAAGGGTTAACTGCCATTAAAAGTAAGTTGAGATGGAAATCAAGTTATTTATTTAATTTGGTTTAAGATGAGAGTGTATAAGTATAAGATTAGGTAATTTGTGAGAATAAATTTATAATTCCCAATTAATAAGAAAGTGCAGAAATTAAAATTGCAAATTTATATACCTATAAATTTTTATTCACATCCAAGCTTGTTAAATTTATTGGGATTAATTGAACTATCTAAGTAATGAAATTTGGCCAATAATAGGAGTTGAAACATAAAAATTGATTTTTTATGATTTATTTAATTGATTTAATAATATTAAAAATAGCCATTTTTGTCACGGACTCGGATTTCGACGAAACCAGTTTCATCGGATCCGTAACGTTGAATTATAATAATGTTTCAATTTTCGTAGCGATCGGACTTGTCGTTTGATCGTACGGACTCGAAACGCCTTGAAATTTACGCATTTTGAAATCAATGTGAAATTTTTGTTTTTTTGGCATAACTTCTTCATACGATCGAATTTGGTCGCGAAACTTTTTCCATTGCGTTCAGAATATTTTAAAACACCTATTTGGATATATAGTTTTAACAAATCCGACTCCGGAGGCATAGCGGGCTTTTTGGACCATGGTTTGTCACGCACGTTCGCTTATCCAGTCTAGCTACCCTACCTCTAGCCTATCTATAAATATACATCTATAAACCCTAGCTCCTTTCTTTTTCATTTGCTGTACGTTCATTTCTTCACTCTTTTCTCTTCCCCAAAATGTATACATCTCAGATCCAATTGCAGATCTATCCACAGTTCAAAATCAAAAGTCAAAACTCAAAAATTTCAGAAAATTCCAGAAAAAATATATGTTGAAGTATTCGATACACGTAATCTCATGGTGTAGTTCGTTTTTCAATTGGAGCTGTCGTTCATCCAGAATAAATTCAAACAGCCCCAAAACCGTTCATCATCATCGCACAAAACTTTATCGGATCGAGATTCTGTTTCTGGGTTTTGGAGAGGGAACCGAGGGGAGCGCATCTATGTAATTTGTTTGGCAGTTCAACGGTTAGATCGTCGTAGATCTTCGATTAAGGTTTCGAAACCTTATGTATGAGCACGGTCTGTATGGGTTCGAACGTGGGTCTGCAATGGAGGAGAACGCGTGAAGAAGCATCTGTACGTGGCAAGTTTATATTTTTTTTTTTTAAAAGTGTCATTTTTGGTTATTTATAATTTTGAATTTCAATCACCATTTTTCGCCATAACTTTCTCATACGAAGTCGGATTCACACGAAATTTCTTTTGTTAGGATCGTAATTTAATTCCGGACTCGATGACTCTGGTTTGGACGAATTCTGAGACGGGCGAATTTTTGGGTTTAAATCGGGTATAAATTCGATTTAAATTCAAAAGGTGAGTGTTTTAACCCACTCACAATTACTAGAAGCTTTTATGTTTGTTAAATAAATTTTAGAAATGAATAGAAATTTATTTATGAGCTTTTGGCATGTTATTTCATCCATATCTGTTGAATTGCATTTTATTGAATTTAGCTGTTAATTAAATTGATTGATTGCGTATTAATTGGCTGTTAGAAATTATTGTTGCGTATGAACTGCTAGTTAACAGTTATATAAATTATTACTGAATATAAACTGTTAGAGTAATAGTTGTTAAATTTAATTTGAATAAAATTGCCAGTTATTACCTGTTATATATTATCAAACATATATTGTTATTCATTGACATGGATGGATGTTTGTGATTGGATGATGGATGTTTGTGATTGGATTTTGGACGTGTTGTTGAATGGATGTTTATTGATATCATTAAACTGCAAGTTAGCATACATTTTACATTTCATTCGGGATTGTGGTTTGAAATGATATATAACCGCAAATTTTTATTTTTAGATTGCGAATTGAAATGATAAATATCCGTATCACTTGACCATAGGATAGAAAACTGTATACAGGCACCGCGGTCTATATATAACTATTTTAAATGTAATTTCTATGGTTTGGATGGAATACGGTTTATAATAATCTTAAATTTTATAATGTATAATATTTTTCTTCCATATTTAAATACATATGAAGTTGAAATTTTTGAAATTAAAAAGGTGTATAAATCTCTTTATTAAATGGAAGAAAATTTAGAAAATGGAGTTTGATAATTTATATCCTATGTTTAAATGTTAAGTTTGGAAATTTTAAGATATGATATTTATAATTGGATTTTTCCCAAGATAAATTGAAATGAATATTCTAATATGAATTTGAATTGGAAAAATATTCTAATATAATTGGAATCGAAAAATACATATGTTTTATTACTAGAAATTGGAGTTGTTTAAGGATTTATGTGAATATTCAAACTAAATAATAAAACATTTAATTTGTTGAAAGAATATATTCCAATTTTAGTTTTTGAATATTAATACTCCAATGGATTTATATATATGGAAATTGAAATGGTTTTGGAACTTAAGAGTGATATCTAAATTATGGTTTTAACTTTAGATAAAGAAATATTTCCATAAAGCCATATAACTTATTTCTTTACAAAGTGACAGTAAAGTTAAGCCTTTGAAATTCATATACCGTTGAATATCCAAACCATTTGAGTTTTAAAAGTTATGGTTTGAAATTATGGATTTCCAAAAATATTATGCTTTGAAAATATTCGATTTTCAGATATTATGAAGTTAAAGCCTTTTTATTATTGGAAAGGAATTATATTTGGGATAAGTGGTAAAATATGGTTTTGGGTTTTGGAATGATATCGTAATATTATGGTTTTGAAATGGATTATATTCTGGTTTTAAAAGTATAAACTGTTTTAAATAACCGCGGTGTTATAATAACGATGGGTTGGCAAAGAGACCGGGATCGGATATGGACATACTCTCTGTCGATACCGAAAACCACTTTGACTAACCGTGTACGCGGTGGAGATTCCAGAATGAAGTAGGTGGTGGCGACGTTTCCTGTAAGGTAAATACGTGGACCCAACTCCCGTGAGTTGGCATAAGGTGGCTAAAACAGGAGCGATTCTCAGGCCAATGAGGTCATTCCTCTGATCGGACGCTCCTCTTCGATATTATACTTTGACTTGGATTGATTCAGTGGCCACTTCTATATTTTGATTTTGGGGGAGTTAGTTCGAGGTGGGCGGCAGCTGCGCGCTGCGCGTTACCATCAGCCTGGATAGCAATTGGTATATCTACCCTGGCATTGCCTAGTTGTGCCGTGTCACCTACCCTATCGCGCCTTGTACGAGTTTGGTTTTCTCCCGTAGCCCGTGTGGTATCCTCTAGTGGCTTCCCGATCAGGAGGGACTATGATATTGGATGGACTACTGGGACTATTACGTGTTAAGGGCTATATGGGTAACCCCTTAACGCTATTAAAAAGTAAGTTTATTTTATAAATAGTCACTATTATAATAGCGCAATATACTATATAGTAAATAGTTTAACGGATCCTTAGGAGATGTAAATCCCGAGCATCTCTTGAGTTACTGTACTCATATTTATTTCTGTTTATTTAACTCACATAAGATTTTCTAGTCTGACTCGAGTGTTTTTGTCTTTTCAAATTCGCTCGGGTCAGTCCGAGCGTTTCAGGATAGCAGGTTTTAGCTTTGGAGGACGAAGACGAAGATTCAGTATTATTTTATATATATAGTATTGCACCACACTCTTTCTATTCCGCTGCATTGCTTGTATTGGTATGTGTAACTCTGATATTTATTGTGTAAAGAATAACAAGTGTTTGTAAACCATTTATGAGCTGTATATTTATTATTATATTTTATCCTTCCGCTGTGAGATTCTGTTTTCTTTTTATTTCTTCTCTGTTTTTCTTATTTACCCCATAACAATCCGCCCTTGCGTATGCTTTGAATTGGGACAAGTGTCGGTTTAAAGTGTGCGAAAAGGCGGGATGTTACAGTTGGTATCAGAGCTTTGGTTTAGCGATAAACCTTGGCTTTGTGGGGTTTGACTCTTTGTTAATAGGGTAGTAATATCCTATGGGAGTCGCTGAGTGTATATATATGAGAGAGCGTATTTGTTAGTATTCATAAAAGATTTTATTATTGTGTTAATCTGTTCCGCTTTGTATTTATAAATTCTGGTTGATGCATGGGACGCTATGCCATCAATAGGGATTTCTAAACACTAAATAGGACAGACCGACATAATATTTGTTTTTAATATAGGTGAATGAAATAATTTTGCCTATTATATTTTCCATGTATAAAAATATTTTATAAAGATATATATATATTTTTTTTGGTTGCTATAGATTGGGTGTTAGGAAATAAAAATATCTATAATAACTGAAGCTAAGTTGAAATTATGATAAATCAAATTGGAGATTTTAGAACTTAAGTCCGGGATTTTTCCGAATTCGTTTTCAAAGAATTTATGAGATATAATGATTCGGTTTACAAGTATTTTCTTATGTAAATATTTAGCATAATTCGAAAAAAAAAAAAAAAAACTGTTTAAAGAAGATTTTGGAAAATTTTTATTCTGTACTTTCTTCTCTGTCGCTGGAAAATAAATTCGGTGATGACGGCCGCATCATCGACTTTCATTTTCGAGTTTCGAAGAGGAAATGCCACTGTAGTAAATTCTACTACAGATTTATTTTAGAACTTTCTAAAAATTTTCTTTTATTGTTCTAACTATAATTAGAGATATTGAGTAGTAAGAACTTATTTATCTATTATTTTGAAATAAATGGAAATTCAACTTGGTATTTAATTCTAAAATTTTCCGTTAACTAATTGAAAATTTTAGTGAAATAAAAGTTAGGTAATAAATGAATTGAAACCCCTAATTGAAATAAGAGAATTAATGCTAAGGATAAAGGAAGATAAATATTTTAACTTATGAATATTGGTAAAGACTTAGTGAATAATCAATGAATTAAAAGAATGGAGATTTAACTTGTATAAGTTCAATTGCAATTTCCTTAACATAAATAACTTACCCAAATATAAAAGTTGAAGTGTTAAATGAGGAACTGGAATTGAATATTTTACAAGTAGGAATTTAGGAAAAATGAAGTATTCAATAAATTACTGTTATAATAAGAATTTATTGGTATAAACTTAAGTGATAATTGAAATTTTACCCAAATTAAAGGTGAGTATTATTAATAGGTGATTTTAACTTAAGTAAATAAAATGAAATTCTTTAATAAATAAAGATTGATGTGTAGGGTTATAAACTTAAGTATGTTTTAAAATGCTACTAGTAATATAATAAAAAGTAGGTAATATAAATAAATGTCTGTAAACCCTAGATAATGAATTAATAAGATCCTTTATTTATAAAAATGGAGGTTTTAAGGTTAATAATTTAAGTGTAAGTAGAGGGTTACTGTAATTAAATATAATAAAACGTAAACATTAAATAAAGGAATGAAATTAAGGGTAAGTTGAAATTGTAATTTATAAAACGAATATATATTTATTGAACCATTAATAAATAAAAAGGAATTGAGAAGAAACTTGTAAATTTTCACTTGCATTCTTAAACATACATAACTTACCATATAATAAAAGTTGCAATGTTAGTAAGAAAATGTAAAGGGAAATCTTACAAGTGAAGATATTCAAAATATTTGTTGTTATTAATGAGAATTTATTTTATAGACTTAAGTAATAAAAGGAAACTTAAGTAATAAAAAGGAAATACAAATATAATGAATTTGGTGATAATTGGAAAATAAACTTGTAAGAAACAAAGAAATCCCTCATAAATGAAGGAAAGAAAAATCAAAACACTGAATTATGAAATAAATGTATAATGAGATATTTTGGTGTTGATT
Organism: Allium cepa; assembly: GCA_030765085.1. NCBI lineage: Eukaryota > Viridiplantae > Streptophyta > Magnoliopsida > Asparagales > Amaryllidaceae > Allium > Allium cepa. Next base: position 989,388,090 of record CM060945.1, on the reverse strand, counting down.
TGAATTGTTGGTTGATGTATGTTGTTGGGTAAGGAATTATGGAGTTGTTAGATTTACAAATAATCTATCTTTGTTCCATCTTAGGCTGTTGAGCAACGGATGCACTTGATAGTTATTCTTCATTCGTACAACTTCAGAATCTGAACCCGAACAACTAATTGTCGTTTGATTTAAATGATTGGTTGTTGTATGTGGTTGTGCTGTTTGTTAAAATGTATGGTTGTTGCATTTGATTGAGTATGAATGATTGAATCCACTTGAATAGTTCATTTAAAATAAATATTTAACCTTTTAGATTTTATTAGTAAATACAGGTGTTGGAAGCAACTGCTACTGCTGTTGGTTCCAAAATAATAAAGCGTATATTGCCCGACAATAGGTACGTTTTCGGATTACGTTTAAAGCGATATTTTATATATTTTTCCCGTGTTGGGATATAATATTTTGATTATATATGTAATATACTTGTATATTTGGATATTATATTTTCTCCAGAGTCCCTCCGTACAAAGGAGACTCTGCCAAAAATTTTCGAAAATTTTGGACTTAGAATTTTGTTAAAATATTTTTCCAACTTTAATAACTCAAGTATTAAAGGATATAATGATTATAAAACAGGAATATTTCATTTAGGAGGATTAATCCAGGAAAATATTGTTTATAAATTAAAAATTGAAATAAAAAGTACTGTTTATTCTTCCTTCTCCCTTCTTTTTTCCTTTTCGGGGACGAAAAGTTTTGAGTGGGGGAGATTGTAACGACCTGATAAATTTGTGATATTTTTATAAATTTAATTTATATGTTTGCTAATTTAATCCAGTATAAAATTAAAGTCTTAGGATTTTAAAAGGATGAATGTAGGAGTTAGATAGTAACTGTAATTACAGGTAGAGATTTAAAAGGTTATATGACATAGATTTGAAAATAACTGAAAGTTGTGTTGTAGTTATAAGTCTTAATTTGTTGGTTTAATGGTATTAATGTAACAATAACTGAATTGGATTACATACACACAAACATTTGAAAAATTTATTAGGTGGACTAAATTGGTTAAAGTTCATAAGTTGTGCATTTCAATTTAGTAGAAATTCTAAACGATAAACGAAGATTTAAATAAACGCTAAATTAAAACTATGTAAAATGGTGACTTAAGGCCTAGTTATAGGAATTGGAATATAATCCAAAATTTAATTAATGATAGTAACGTAGTATTAGCTAATAAATAGATTTCAATGCAGTAACCAAATGAAAGGAATAGGAATGAATATATATATTGAATAGGAATGAATATATATATTGGTTTGAAATGAAATAAAAATGTGTCACATTTAGATGGAGTAAAATTTAAGAAACCTATAAATGTGGAATCAGTAAACATTTGTAAAAATTATTGCCTAGAATAAAATTCATTTAATATAATAATTCAAAGGTGGAAGATTTACATTTGGATTGAAAGGTATAATTAATTGAATTGGTGATTTGGGAATTTAATCCAAGGGTTACTCTAAAAATAAATACGGATAAAAAGAGGTTAAACTAAGGAGGGGCATTAATTGATTTTAAGGCTTATTTAATACGTTAATAGGCAAGACTCCGCATTCATACATTTATACAAAGCTAAATAGAAGCACAAGTGTGATATAATGTAAATAGATGGATATCAACCTTTATTTATATGTTAATGGGATTTAATTTCTATTGTATAAAAACCGCAATTTAATGAAGATTGAAATAGCTAATTCATACGTTAGTTGATTTAGCTGGAATATGAAGATATTTAGTGGAATAGTGAAATCAAATGGGAATGGGTTTCCATTGTTCATTTGAATTCACATTCATCATAAAAACTTATTTGAAAACCAAAGGAATAATAAAGGAATCAAGACTTAATTAGTAATTTGGATTTAAGACATGGCAATTTGGATTTATTGCAACATTTAATACCATAGAATTTAGTAAAGCTTATTCAAATTTTAGTTGACCATTTGTGATATAACTTTTTGAAAACAAGACTTTATTTATGAATTGAGTATTTGATTCAACGAATGGTAATTACTTCATTTAAAAATGGAATTTAACGTAAATTAGTACGTTATTAAAGTTAAATGAAAGCTGTAAACATTTGACTTAGAGAACAATTGAGTGAAATCTTAACTAATGTAAACTTCATCATATTGACATCCATAACTGTGAATCATAGGAAGAAGGTAAATAAATGAACTTAACCAAACTATTTATGTTGAATATTGAAAATTTGAATAAATAAATAGTTAAGAAAATTAAGGGAATGGGAATAAAAATTTATTTATAATTTGGAATTTTAATTACGGTGAAAAGGGTTAACTGCAATTAAAAGTAAGTTGAGATGGAAATCAAGTTATTTATTTAATTTGGTTTAAGATGAGAGTGTATAAGTATAAGATTAGGTAATTTGTGAGAATAAATTTATAATTCCCAATTAATAAGAAAGTGCAGAAATTAAAATTGCAAATTTATATACCTATAAATTTTTATTCACATCCAAGCTTGTTAAATTTATTGGGATTAATTGAACTATCTAAGTAATGAAATTTGGCCAATAATAGGAGTTGAAACATAAAAATTGATTTTTTATGATTTATTTAATTGATTTAATAATATTAAAAATAGCCATTTTTGTCACGGACTCGGATTTCGACGAAACCAGTTTCATCGGATCCGTAAAGTTGAATTATAATAATGTTTCAATTTTCGTAGCGATCGGACTTGTCGTTTGATCGTACGGACTCGAAACGCCTTGAAATTTACGCATTTTGAAATCAATGTGAAATTTTTGTTTTTTTTGGCATAACTTCTTCATACGATCGAATTTGGTCGCGAAACTTTTTCCATTGCGTTCAGAATATTTTAAAACACCTATTTGGATATATAGTTTTAACAAATCCGACTCCGGAGGCATAGCGGGCTTTTTGGACCATGGTTTGTCACGCACGTTCGCTTATCCAGTCTAGCTACCCTACCTCTAGCCTATCTATAAATATACATCTATAAACCCTAGCTCCTTTCTTTTTCATTTGCTGTACGTTCATTTCTTCACTCTTTTCTCTTCCCCAAAATGTATACATCTCAGATCCAATTGCAGATCTATCCACAGTTCAAAATCAAAAGTCAAAACTCAAAAATTTCAGAAAATTCCAGAAAAAATATATGTTGAAGTATTCGATACACGTAATCTCATGGTGTAGTTCGTTTTTCAATTGGAGCTGTCGTTCATCCAGAATAAATTCAAACAGCCCCAAAACCGTTCATCATCATCGCACAAAACTTTATCGGATCGAGATTCTGTTTCTGGGTTTTGGAGAGGGAACCGAGGGGAGCGCATCTATGTAATTTGTTTGGCAGTTCAACGGTTAGATCGTCGTAGATCTTCGATTAAGGTTTCGAAACCTTATGTATGAGCACGGTCTGTATGGGTTCGAACGTGGGTCTGCAATGGAGGAGAACGCGTGAAGAAGCATCTGTACGTGGCAAGTTTATATTTTTTTTTTTAAAAGTGTCATTTTTGGTTATTTATAATTTTGAATTTCAATCACCATTTTTCGCCATAACTTTCTCATACGAAGTCGGATTCACACGAAATTTCTTTTGTTAGGATCGTAATTTAATTCCGGACTCGATGACTCTGGTTTGGACGAATTCTGAGACGGGCGAATTTTTGGGTTTAAATCGGGTTTAAATTCGATTTAAATTCAAAAGGTGAGTGTTTTAACCCACTCACAATTACTAGAAGCTTTTATGTTTGTTAAATAAATTTTAGAAATGAATAGAAATTTATTTATGAGCTTTTGGCATGTTATTTCATCCATATCTGTTGAATTGCATTTTATTGAATTTAGCTGTTAATTAAATTGATTGATTGCGTATTAATTGGCTGTTAGAAATTATTGTTGCGTATGAACTGCTAGTTAACAGTTATATAAATTATTACTGAATATAAACTGTTAGAGTAATAGTTGTTAAATTTAATTTGAATAAAATTGCCAGTTATTACCTGTTATATATTATCAAACATATATTGTTATTCATTGACATGGATGGATGTTTGTGATTGGATGATGGATGTTTGTGATTGGATTTTGGACGTGTTGTTGAATGGATGTTTATTGATATCATTAAACTGCAAGTTAGCATACATTTTACATTTCATTCGGGATTGTGGTTTGAAATGATATATAACCGCAAATTTTTATTTTTAGATTGCGGATTGAAATGATAAATATCCGTATCACTTGACCATAGGATAGAAAACTGTATACAGGCACCGCGGTCTATATATAACTATTTTAAATGTAATTTCTATGGTTTGGATGGAATACGGTTTATAATAATCTTAAATTTTATAATGTATAATATTTTTCTTCCATATTTAAATACATATGAAGTTGAAATTTTTGAAATTAAAAAGGTGTATAAATCTCTTTATTAAATGGAAGAAAATTTAGAAAATGGAGTTTGATAATTTATATCCTATGTTTAAATGTTAAGTTTGGAAATTTTAAGATATGATATTTATAATTGGATTTTTCCCAAGATAAATTGAAATGAATATTCTAATATGAATTTGAATTGGAAAAATATTCTAATATAATTGGAATCGAAAAATACATATGTTTTATTACTAGAAATTGGAGTTGTTTAAGGATTTATGTGAATATTCAAACTAAATAATAAAACATTTAATTTGTTGAAAGAATATATTCCAATTTTAGTTTTTGAATATTAATACTCCAATGGATTTATATATATGGAAATTGAAATGGTTTTGGAACTTAAGAGTGATATCTAAATTATGGTTTTAACTTTAGATAAAGAAATATTTCCATAAAGCCATATAACTTATTTCTTTACAAAGTGACAGTAAAGTTAAGCCTTTGAAATTCATATACCGTTGAATATCCAAACCATTTGAGTTTTAAAAGTTATGGTTTGAAATTATGGATTTCCAAAAATATTATGCTTTGAAAATATTCGATTTTCAGATATTATGAAGTTAAAGCCTTTTTATTATTGGAAAGGAATTATATTTGGGATAAGTGGTAAAATATGGTTTTGGGTTTTGGAATGATATCGTAATATTATGGTTTTGAAATGGATTATATTCTGGTTTTAAAAGTATAAACTGTTTTAAATAACCGCGGTGTTATAATAACGATGGGTTGGCAAAGAGACCGGGATCGGATATGGACATACTCTCTGTCGATACCGAAAACCACTTTGACTAACCGTGTACGCGGTGGAGATTCCAGAATGAAGTAGGTGGTGGCGACGTTTCCTGTAAGGTAAATACGTGGACCCAACTCCCGTGAGTTGGCATAAGGTGGCTAAAACAGGAGCGATTCTCAGGCCAATGAGGTCATTCCTCTGATCGGACGCTCCTCTTCGATATTATACTTTGACTTGGATTGATTCAGTGGCCACTTCTATATTTTGATTTTGGGGGAGTTAGTTCGAGGTGGGCGGCAGCTGCGCGCTGCACGTTACCATCAGCCTGGATAGCAATTGGTATATCTACCCTGGCATTGCCTAGTTGTGCCGTGTCACCTACCCTATCGCGCCTTGTACGAGTTTGGTTTTCTCCCGTAGCCCGTGTGGTATCCTCTAGTGGCTTCCCGATCAGGAGGGACTATGATATTGGATGGACTACTGGGACTATTACGTGTTAAGGGCTATATGGGTATCCCCTTAATGCTATTAAAAAGTAAGTTTATTTTATAAATAGTCACTATTATAATAGCGCAATATACTATATAGTAAATAGTTTAACGGATCCTTAGGAGATGTAAATCCCGAGCATCTCTTGAGTTACTGTACTCATATTTATTTCTGTTTATTTAACTCACATAAGATTTTCTAGTCTGACTCGAGTGTTTTTGTCTTTTCAAATTCGCTCGGGTCAGTCCGAGCGTTTCAGGATAGCAGGTTTTAGCTTTGGAGGACGAAGACGAAGATTCAGTATTATTTTATATATATAGTATTGCACCACACTCTTTCTATTCCGCTGCATTGCTTGTATTGGTATGTGTAACTCTGATATTTATTGTGTAAAGAATAACAAGTGTTTGTAAACCATTTATGAACTGTATATTTATTATTATATTTTATCCTTCCGCTGTGAGATTCTGTTTTCTTTTTATTTCTTCTCTGTTTTTCTTATTTACCCCATAACAATCCGCCCTTGCGTATGCTTTGAATTGGGACAAGTGTCGGTTTAAAGTGTGCGAAAAGGCGGGATGTTACATTCCTGGTGGATGAGGCTTGAGGATACATTTTACCTTTTATATAGCACTTCCCACTTGGAATGCTAACACCGCCAAGCAATATTGCAATGCTAGCATTCATCCATTAATGTTCGTTTTGGGACAGAATGAAACCGAAGACACCACTTCTAATACATCCAATTTGGAATAAACTCGGGATTAGTAGCAAACAACCCTTGCTCTTCAATGAGCTCTCTCTTCAATTCCATCATCTTCAAGATATCTTAACTTTGCAATGCTTGAGTTGGATCGAAGTGGTTCCTGAACAGCATATCTGATCCTAAACTCTTCATAACCACTTTTGATAATTCTCGGTAAACTCAACCTCCTTTCTTTAGGAAATAAACGCTAAAGATAAGAGTGGAGATCACCTACTATCGATAATGGATGGATTTCCTTATCGTTTTTCATAGGAGCTCGAAATGGGATTTACAGACACAGTACAGCATCACGGGAAATGACTGTGTTATATAACTCACATGTTTCTCCTAGATATTTCTAAAGTTACATTTTGGGTCCGTATTTGGTTGTCGATTATTTAAATATCAACAAACACATCCAAATCATGGATTTCATTCCAAAGGAAAACCAACATTGGTTAAGCTCATAAGTAAGCACTAGCCTCCTTTAATAATCTTTGCATTAATTCAAACCACTTTGTAGATACTTGCATCAAAATACTTTTTCAAAGATTCGTTCGCAAACCCTTATATTTTCAATGCATGAAAAATATCTATATACTTATCTTGATAGGGTAAGTATATTCACAAAACAGAGAAAGATTTCCTTTTTACACAATTCTTGAACCAATTTATAAATTCCTTTATAAATCTCTGAAAATCATTTATAATCACTTTTATAAATCCAAACAAAATTTATAAACTATTTTTAAATTATTTCTCAAGTCTACATAAACCTTTATAAATAAATGCAACTATTTATAAAACTCTTTTTATAAATCTATAAACCTATTTATAAAATTCCTTTATAAATTTCTAAAACCATTAACAAAGTTCTCTTTATACATTATAAATAATTTTACTTTAAATCTCTAAAGCCATTTGGTAAGCCTCCTCTCATAAAAACTAAATCCGTTCGCAAAACTCCATTTATAAGTCTCAAAAACATTTATAACTAAATAAAATCATTTACTTCAAAACTCTATTATATAGTAATAGTCATTAACAATAAATATTATAAATAAATAATTATTATTAACTTCAAAACATCTTAAACTAATAATTTATAACTTCAAAACATTATTAAATAAACAATAATAGTAAAGCGTTTCCATTTTCATAAATAGAAATATTTTATTTCCAAACATTATTGATAATTCATTATTGTTAGTTTCAAGCCTTATTAATTTTTAAATAACTAACATTTAAAAATACTAACATATTAACAAATAAGCTTAAAAATATATTAAGTATAAATGAATAACTCCTAAACAAAATTAAATAAATAACTTTTAAACAATATTAAACATAAATAAATAACTTTAAAATAATATCAGATATAAATAGATAACTTTTTTAAACCATTCTAAATGACAAGGAAAACAGATGGTAAGGTTGGAGTAAAATAAAAATTAAATCCTTTAAAAAAAATCGAAACCTAATTTCTGATTTAAAATCATTTCCTGCCTTAAAAAACCAACTTTGACTCAAATGTAATATTTTTTAAACACTAATTTGATGCCAAAACCGAACCAACATTTAACCAATATTGATATTGATTTCTATCACTTTAGGGTTTAAGTTTTGAACATATAACAATGTCATAATCAATAGAGCCAAAAATCAAGCTTAATATCCAGTAATTCATATGACAAGAATATTAGCGAGGAATCCTATTGGATTCCTCCAACCTATCCCCTAAATCATAGCTTATATACACATCAGCACACACACATATATATATATCTGTGTGTGTGTAAATATAATCAACTGTGGTGAGGAATCCTATTGGATCTCTCCAACCTGTCCCCCGTTATCACAAACAGTGTATAATCATATGGTATGGGTCATACACTACTTGGTGGGAATATATAATAGGACATCCGCTCTAGGGGTGGGAATAAATCCAAACCAATTGATAAATAATAAATCATCTAGACATCCAATCAATAATTTTTATCAACTATATAATATTACTGGTAAACAAAAAGGAGAGTTTAACTCACAGAGATTCCAGTTGTCGTCGAGGCATTCTGGATTCCATCTAAATTGAACAACGTTCTATTTTCCACGAAATTCAACAAGCTCCAACTTTTCCAATTCGATCACATTATGTGGTAGCATAATGAAACTTGTCGCGTTTAAATCCAATCTCGCATGAAAAAGCTACACCTATTATAAGATTTACATTTTAAATATAATATAAATTTTCATTAATTGCACATCATTAACCAAAATTAATCATTATGATTAGCCTAAATCCGTCGTTCAAACTATCATTTCCAAGCGCCACTATAACGACCCGTATTTTTAGTTGTTTGATTTTGAATATTTAAATGGTTTTAATATCGAATTTGAATTATAGATTGATTTCGGATATGAAAATTGGGCTTATTTATAGAATAAATTCAGAATTTGAATATAGAAATTTATTGAATAATTTAATTATTGAGTTTCATAATTGAATATTGGTTAAATTTTCGTATCTTGAGTTTTAAGCTCGATAAAAATTATTTAAAGGCTTGTAAAATTTATATTAATAATAATAAAGATAATGGTAATTTTAAAATTTGAACTTAAAAGTGATTTATTCAGTTTTAAAAATACATCGTTTAGATTGACATTTAAAAATAGCCTTTCGAGGCACGGTCTTAGATTTCGATGAAACTAGTTCCATTGGATCCGTAATAGTGTATTATTATTGGATTTCAAATTTCATAGCATTTGGGTTTATGTTTGGCCGTACGGGATATAAACGCCTTGAAATTTATATCGAAAATTCAGTATAATAATTGGGTCCAAAAAGCAAACTTCTCCATACGATCGAATTAGGACTTGGAACCATTTCCATTATGTTCGGAATAGAGGTATAACATTATAAATGCCTAAAGGCACGCCTCGATAGGAGATCAAGATTTTAAGCTATGAAACGATTCGCTTTGTAATTTAAATAATATATGGTCAAGTCAAACTTTTCGCGTAATAATATATTCATCGAGGCAGTCAGGTATAAGATAAATTTTATTTTAATTAAATTTAATAACTATATATATACATAAATATATATATATATATTAAAGATTAAATAACTTCGTTTGCCATAGTAAGTTTATGTAAATTATATTTTTATCGAATGTTAAAAATGTATAGTATGTTCTTGCGAGCTCCAAAAATCATGAAGTTGATCTCATTAAATACGAAGCTGCTAAATCACATTCTGGAAGTGGTTTGGAATTTTTCAAAGTCTGTTGGGATTTTAAATTTAATCGAACGAGATTCGATTTAGTTTAAAATCTTGATATTTAGCAAAAATTAAATCGGGGTGAGAAAATTCTCACTCATTTAGAATTTCCAAATTAAATTTTAAAAATTTAAATTTAAATATTGGCTACTTGATTTAATTTAGAAATTGTTATCTGTGAATGATATTATATATATAATGGTATATATATTAGTATTTGGAGTAATATTTCCACACATTATAGCATATGAGACCCTATGCGCCCCGCATAATAGCGGATGAACCTATATACCATGATATCTCCCTTGAAGTGGGAATGGTATTTTATTTGTTGTCTAACATCTATGAAAGCAGAAAACGGGTTGGAGGGATCTAATAGGATTTCTCAAATATATTAGTATTTTTCATATATAAAAATGCTAGATTATTATGTGTTGTAAAATTTTAAATAATATAATGGCATGGTAATAAAAGCGTGGAAATATTAATACCATAAAATTATTTGAAAATTTAAGGAATCAAAAATAGATTTTTAATATACAAATTTGTATAATGAAATTTGGATCATTAAAAGAAAGTAGTTTAAATAACAATGGTGAACTTTTGATCATATTAAATAATACGGGAAAATATTTTAAAAGAGAATTTTAAAAAAATTATATAAAGGAATTTTTAAAGACTGGGTTTAAAAATGATATTCGAAAAAAAAGGTTGATATCGATATTGAAAATAGATTGGCAAAGATAAATAGGAATTTATAAGGAAATTGAATTTATGAAATGGAATTTTTGATTAACATTATTTTTAGTGGATCTCAAAAGAAGTTATAAAAATTTATAAACTGAGTTTATAAATAAAAGAGAAGTGATATTGGGTGATAAATTCAGAATATAAATGTTGCGGAAAGAATTTATATTGGGATATGGAAATAGGGTGAGAAAAATAGTATATACTATTTTTAATGAAGATGGTTAAGGAGACTGGAATTGAAGCGATGTGTGGGAAATCGAGAAGATTTATAAGTGGTTATTGAGATTTAAAATTTTATTTTTATTAATAAGTTAAGTTATAATTTTAAAAAGGAATCTTCTATTTATTAAACTATGAAATTTTAAAGTTACATAGTATTAAATATTTCAGAAGTGAATTTTTAAATACTTAATATTTACTAGTGCATGGCCCGTGATATGCACACGGGCAACACCGTAATTATACTAATACATGGATGAATTTTGCTTATTTTGTGTATTTTTATTGAACACTAATGCAAATTGAATATAGGATGTTTTCTTCAATTACTTATATTGAAAGAATATTATATTCTTAAATATTCATGTTCACATATTGTTACGACTAGTGTAGAATATTTTATCTAAAGTGTTTGTATGTATTTGAAGGTATGCTGTGTTCATATAATCGTACCCAAATGATTTTTCCATTTGTGATAATGATACTGTAAATTAGTGGAATTTTAGTATACCGGTCAATTAGGATCAACCATGCTTAAGTCTATTAATGGATTCCCAAATCCATTTGCACCTGAATATGGAAAATGAATACATATATGGTAGTTAGGAAGACAAATGTTTATATGAATATGAAGCCATTCGTATCCCAAAATTAACCATTTGGTTTTAGTCAAGTTTACAGTTTATATATTTTAATTTATTATACTAAAGGATATGCAATTATTATTTATTAGGTAATGGTTTATGTTATATACATCTAACGCACGTTAACTTCTCAACACTATTTATTAGCATCATATTTGTTATTTTTTGTATTTTATTAAACAATAAGACTGAATTTTTTAAGGTCAACCTAAAATTTCCAATGTATTTTTTTAGATTTATCAACATCAGAAAATATGAAACAGTTTGTATCCATCCATGTCTGGAAACACAAATATCTGGTATCCAAAAATAGTTGTGAATGCAGCTATGATGGTATTCTTATTTGAAAGTATCTATTGGCGGACCTAGCCAAGACTACGGATTCACAGTACTCCTATCCAAGATTCAAATGAGCAGACAGTCCATTTCAAGTGATTATTACTATCAATAATTTTAAGGTTTATAGTCTTACGGTAAGATATTTAGTCGTGGTGGTCTTCACTCTTTCAATACATTGAATACGATTAAAATAACACCCAAATATTCAATAGTCCAAACGGACATGCAAACTAGCTTAAAATTATTTTATGTTTATTTGTAATATGATTTCATACACTTCCTCAAATAGAAGAGAAAAAGTGAACATGCATCCCACCACCAAATTGCTTACTTGAAAAAGCAAAGAACAAATTGAACATCAGATGCAATCATGTACAAATTGTTCGATTGTAAAAGCAAAGAGCAAAGAACATCAGATGCAAACATGTATAAATTGTTGGATTGTAACAAAACAAACATAGAATAGAGTACTAATGCTGCATATATAGCTTACGAAAAATAAATGAAACATTGTTACAATGAGAAAATTACAACATAATTACGCATAAACATAGAAAAACAATATAGATCTTCCTCAGAACTTCACTTTTAACTTGTATAATTGAAGTGCAAATGATAGAAAGCCATGTATTTAATAAACATTTTTGTCACACAAAGAATGCAAGTGTGGTCCATGCTACCTTGATGGGAAGCATTGAAGTCATGGATGTAACTTCTATGGATGAGTCACAGTAGCCAACAATAGGTTTGAAGTTCCCCTGTTTGGTACCTAAAATCGAATTTTGTACTGTCGTATGATTTTGAACAGAAATAGTAATTTGTTAAAGAATCCCAAATCATAATCATTACATGGTTTCACTTCCAAGTACATATCAAGTAGTACATAAATTTGTAAGCAATTATATATTTGAACTTCTTTGGATTTATTATGTCCTCCCTCTTTACTATGTGGCTTTCTGTTGATAAGCTGAATAGGAATCCTCACATTAATTTTATTCCAGTAGTGCATGATCCGTTGTCATTCTTTAAATCATCCATCACCAGATCATCCAGTGAAAAAACACTATTAAATCATGAAATATTGTTTGTCTTCGAACTTTCTAAGAAATAACATAATACATAGCATTCTGATAGTAATATAATAAATATTAGAAACAATGTGCATGATGCATTCTTTGCATGTAAACATAAATGATATCTTGTTCTCTAAGGAAAACGGATATGCCTATAGATGGTCGATCTAAAGATATTGGGATTGAACCTTTCTAGCATAAGTTAGGAGTTAGGACACTCAATTCCCAAGGGAAAAACATAGATGATACAACAATTGGCTGTAGTTTCTATTGCTTCATATGTACATATATATGAACAACTATTAATTGCAAATTTAGAGTAAACATCTCCTTCTAATAACGGCTAATTACAAATTACTCACAGACTTAGTTGTATGACTACTGATTATCAAGGAATTAAACAAAAAATTATCCATAAAACGGAGACGGTAATGTGATTTTTTTTTAATATAAACAGTAATGAGTCAGGTTGAATGCAGTCTAACTTAAATTTAAAATGAAATACAGATTTGATATCATAAGCTAAGCTAAGACACAAATGAATCCGTGATGGGATCCTAAAATTTTAAATCGGTCATGTATCAATACATTATATTTGGTGTCTCAAGGTAAACTGCCAGATTTTATCAACCTAATCATAATTTGTTACATGTTAACTTACTACAAGCAATTATATCAATATTTATGAAAAGCAATGTTCTGTCAAGGCATGATGATATACTATTTTATTGCAAGAAAATATATCAGTATTTGTGGAAACGAACGATTGTGTGTCAGGAATATCAATATTTATGCAATCAAATGACGGATATTGCAAGCAAGACTTGATGCCCTTATCCATGCTCTTCCTCCTTGTTCCTTGGTTGAAGCTCATTTAACTACCACTGGTTGTTGCAATCAAATGCAAAAGTCTGTGCATCTCATACAAATGCACTGTCCAACAAATTTCCCCAGTCAATATATGCTTCGGCCATTTATCAGTGATCATCCTAATCATGCTTAAGATGCAATCCAAGTCGACCATTCAGCCACTAACACTTAAACTATTGTGGCATTGCGTGTGCCTGATCCTTAACGAATTATTCGTGAAGCTCTTGTTATAGGCTGTGAATATGCACACTCAGCACATCCAACAACTAGAGTTGAACCGTCATGTTATCGAACACACTTTGTCCTTGTTCGCATGATGACGCTTTAGCTGCTCCATAAGTTCAAGATGTTGCAATGGTCCAGGCTTATGGATAACCATTGTAGTTTGATGTGCATATTCTTGTCCAAGTGTAGCCTCTATATGCTGCACATTCATACGCGACTTCTTCATCATCGAATGCTTCAGCAAATATCATCTTTAACCGAGTTTTGAACCTACGTGTGTTATCTAGTGCACCTTCTATGCATGACAAATATTCTTTCTCGTAGCCTTATCCAAAAAAAACACTACAAATGCTCGGGTTTTCCAGTATTATCCTCTAGTTTGCTTCAATCTGATGCGTTGGCCAGTGCACGATTGCAAGTCCATGCTCAGCCAGTTGAGTTTCTTGATCAGCACGTTTCTTACCAGGCATATGTGAATATGCTGTATGTCCTCCCTGATCCTTTACATATGGTTTCTTCCACACTTGTAAACTTACCCATTCATCAATTCATGCACGTGGTGTATATGCACAACATGCTTAATTATGTGCAAAGATAACTTCCCCTATTGCTGCTCAAATCTGGAGTATAATAAACACAATAGTAAAAAGTGGAGTTCGTATTGCATTGAAAAAGAATCAAAATAAATCTGAATACCAACTCCTACATATCACTGAACAATTTTAAACCTAGAAGTAATTAGCAGAGCAAGGATTAAGCTACTAATACACATAACAGAAAGCTCCTAACGAATAAATGAACTTTACCACATAGAAAACCTGTGTATGTACATTAAAAACCAATGTATATAAAGTAATAAAAGAATATAACTAACTGTCATAAGCAGATCAGTAAATACAAAAAAAAGTTGTTCTATTTAGTAGCACCGAGCTTATGTAATATTTCATCTACACAAAGTTGCCAGATCAGTTATATTCGAAGAATTTATGAAGTCATCTGAAGTAATGGTGATTATTTTCCAAAACGCCACCATTTTTTCTTCTTTTTTGTTTCCATTTATGGAAAATCTGAATATCAAATTCAAAAAAGAAGATCATATGCAGTGTTTAATGTTAGAAAAGTGTTACATCATTACCTTCTTCTGGGTATATAGAATTGTAATGAATCTCGGCCCAAAAGCTTAAGAAATTAACTATAATATAGAAAAAAATATGCATGAAAATAAATCAATAACAGCCTCATAAATAAAAACTCCTAGGCTTCTTGTGATCTTCTGTCTTTCTAACCTATTCACCGCGCTTTATTAATATAATATGGTATAACAGATTCATTCAATATTAATAAAAAAGATTATTCCATATCACACATCGCACATTTAATAATCACTCCTATGATTCTTAACCTTTGCAGCGTGGAATAAACACCGCCACATTCCTTTCTTACCTTTTACCTGCCAGTAGTTATGCTTCTTCCTCTGTCTCTCTCTGTACCTCTCCTGACCATGCACAAGTGCAATCTGATGTGCACCCCAGGCTTTGTCAATTAATAGTTACTGTTTCTCTTACTACACTGCTGCATGCACATGATATGCACGATCTAGAAAGCCAAATCCCCAATCTGAAGCACGACCTAGTGCGCAAGCTTCCCTGGTTCTGTTTACTCATGCCCTCTCACCACAAATATCCATGCCATTTATAAGCAACACTGTGGTAATAAAGAGTTGTCGGATCAGTGCATATAGAAAGATTTCAAATGACATAAAAAGCATCTGAGTTAAATCGAGCTGATGATTAAGGAACAATAACAAAGACAAATATCTAAGTACACATGTTAATGATTATATGAAAAACAGCATGGTATTCACAAATTCTTCAGAGCTGACAATCACAGTCGACATTAAATTATTGATAATATGCGATTAAAAAACCCAAAGATAACTGTATGAACACAAATATGATTCAGTGCAACGTATATCATATTAAGGATAACTAATTTTTGCACAGTTAGTTATTCCAAGAAAATACTTTTTGAACTATTAAATAATACAAAAAATAAGAGAATTGATGCAATGCAAAGTTGGCAACAGCTAGTGGTATCATGGTTGTAGAAATGACATCACTATAACATAATTTAAAATTAAATTCCTTTATCCATTGAACCACAGCCAACAACAACTAAAATAAGAACAACATAATCACTTTATCCTTTAATGAATATTAACCAGATGAATTATATGTATTCTAAGTGATTAAGAAAAGAAATGTGGCAATGAAAATGTCGTATTTAAGCCCGTATAAGTTTACCTAAACCTTTTGATGCTCATGGATTTTAAGTTCAAATTTAAAGGAGTAACTTTGCAAATGAAAATTACATGTGATTTAAGAATAAAAATAATGTTCAACTGTTTCGCTTGCACCAGTAATCATTACCTTGTGCCAGATTCAAGTATGATGAAAACTGGTAGTCTATCAAATTTACGAACCAAAGAGATATATTTTTCCTTAAACTTGACAAATACTTTTTGCTTAAATTAAAAAGTTACTATCTAAACATACTGGACAGAATTGGAACATGTATAAAAAATGGAACAAAACATCATTATCATCTTCATATCAAACCTTCAATTTTTGGAGCTATTCATCCATTCTACTTTGTTTTGAGAAACAAACTTGTTTGACTATTTTTAATCGATAGTTTACACATCCTAAAGAATACAGTTAGTCGGCAAACAAATAATATGAATGATTCGAAGAAGAAAAATCATTACTTTTTACTACCAAATCTAGCATAATATTACCCTATAGTGTATTTTTAGCCTAAAGCTTTTAGTTATCGTTGTTGAAAGTCTCCTTTAATCATAACTGGTTTGGAAAATGAATATTGATGAAAATGGAAATTTAGTGTAATAATAAAATTTATTTGTAGGATAAAGGTGATTATACTAAGTTTGTACTCATACATTTCATTTAGAACTAAATTTCAAATCATATGAACAATAGACTGAGATTCTATTTGTCTTTTTTTGGTTACAAAAACAATAATATTTAGAATTTTTTACTATTGAATGAAAAGAAGAATTCATAGTAATCTCCATTAAGATAGGTTTTAGAAAAACTACATAACAATTTAGTAATTTGTTGGAGTATCGTTTAGGAACAAAGTAGAAAGTTACAATATTTTTTTAGGCACTCATAATATTAAACCGAGAAATAAAATTGTTCATTTGCGTACATTTATGATAAAATAAAACTTCACTTTTGCGTGGGCATTCAATTTCATGACTTAAAGCATATTCATTATCTACCATAAGGAAGAATCTTATTATACTACTCTTGGCTTCAAAGGGAAAAAATTCATCAGTCAAACTTAAATTTGTGTACGACAGTTTAAAATTTGAAGTGCTTTCAGTAGCCTATGCAATAAAACAAATATTTAGCAAAATATGATCATATGGATAAAAAGTTATTTATAGTTGTGTGTATGAGTGATCGAGTTAGGTTATCCTTGTGTTGAATGCAAACACAGTTTTTGCAATTTTTGAACAATGCAAAAATTGGTAGGAAATGATATATCTTCAACCAAATAAACCCATAAATTGACCATGACTCTGTGTTCATTATTCTTTTTTATATAATCAGGCCAAGTCATACCCAAACAAAATGTGGTTACACGCAAATGTACAGAAAATTAATGCAATAAGTCGATGAATTTCAGGTGTTACTTTATAATAAACGTTGCATTACTTAAGAGTGCACAAATACCAAAATCATGTAGATTCAGTAAGAATTCTATAGGTAAGATTAAATCAATGTTAAAAACTAATTATGGTTTTGATTTTCACTCAACTGGTGTCCATATGGCGAAAACCATTGTTCTACATAACAAAACCATAATTATAATATATATACATATGTATTAAAAATAGAATAAAATGAATCAACTGATTATGTAAGGTACTTACCACAAAGTATGGTACACCATCGCATACAGAATTATCAAATTGCCCTTCATAGTTGGAAATTGATGGATTTTAAGGAAATTATGTTTTTAATACATCTTATCGTACAATTGAGATAACTCTATGTATATAATATAAAAAAGTATCTCCACTTAAGCCATTTACATTGTCATGTATTCAAAAAGATTTTTTTAAAACATTTTCAGTTAATAAAAAGGTTAAGCACTTTGGTTGAATGAAATGACACATGAACATTTTCTAGTGGATATCTATGTCAAATTTTCATATTCGTGTTGATATGATTCAGAAGCTAATTTTATTGAACTCTTGAATCACCACATGATTGATGTGAAGGAATAACTGCTTCTAGTACCAGCTAATAGGATAATATTACTACGTTGTGACCCCGATTAATTGATACTGACTTTTTTTTATCTTATAGCATCGAATGAATTTATTTTTGTAACATACAACATGTATTTGTTACTCATAATTAGGATTTCCTAAATAATACTTCACAGAACAGTATATGTTTTTTTAATAAGTAGATCCATTTACAGTACAAAAACATAAACAAGATTATAACAGTGGATTAACCATTACTTCTCAAGTTAATCAAAAACGGTTTGTTTCATATCTATCCACAATTATCAGATGGAGGAAAAATGGTATGTCAGAGAGAGTAGGTGCAATCGATGATCAGATTATATTGAACAATAACCATTTGGAACAACCACTTCCTAAAAGAGAACTACAAACATTTTGTGGATCATATACTAAACAAAATTCAGGCCAAGAAAATAGTTACGGAATAGTTTTAAGATTTATCCACCGTTGTCAAATTTAAAAAAGGGTATGTGGCATATCGTAGGAACAACATATCATCATATCAAGTTTTACCACACAACCTAGCGATGGTGTATTTAAAGGTATGAAAACTGCTTAGGTTATGTGGAACCAATAACCAATTAAGCATGAATTAGTAACTGGATATAGTTTTAAAAATAAATAGCCAGCAAGCAACCTATCATTTCAGTAAACATGTCGACATTGATTATTTGGAAGCTCGTATGGGAGGCTTGTATTGGCTAGTGATAGGGAAAAAGTAAACGCACAATTGAATGCAATTTAGTATAATAGGAACAATCAAGCCAATGCAACATTCATGAGTATGGAAACAGTTGTCAGAGGTTAGGGATTTAAAAACCAAAGTTGACCAATTAAAACGCCCAAATTAGAAAAATAGACGTAAATAAATGTTTAAAAATAGAGTTATGAGACATGTGACATCCATATCAATTTTTTTTCAAGGCTCTAACTTAAGGCTACAGTAGACCGTTGTCATGTAGGGAAAAACAAACCCAAACATGGGAAGTTTCATATTTATCACAGTTGTGAAGGAAATAGTAGGTACAATAGATAATCAAATTATAACTACCAACAAAACACGTAAAATAATTAACATTCAACTGCTCAGTATCTCAAGTACTAAAAAAACATGGGTTTTATAGAACCTGTAATCAGTTAAAAATGAATTAATTTTTTGAAACACAGTTAACAAATAATGCCTGGTCATTATGATGCCAACTCCCTAAACATGTATAATACAGTTAGTGTGAATCCGGTGTAGTTGACTTGATTTGGGAAATGTTACAAAAAAACATAATTACTGGTTGCTCTGACTGTGGTTTAAAACAATATAGAAATTCTTGATAATGAAATCTTCAGAAAGCATTTGAAATACAAGTTAATAGTTAAGGAGTAAAACAATAATGATGGAAGATTCGAAACAACCGCTTGAAAAAATAAAACTAAATGCATTTACCAGATTATGCGCTAAATACATTTCAGGCCAAACAAACTATTACTACAAAATTTTAAGATTTACCCACCATTATAGTTAGAAAACGGTATATAGCAAGAAAGAAAAAAGCGGGTATGCACCATACAGTAGGAAAATTATATCATCAAATCAGGTTTTATGACACAACCAATCGACTGGGTGGTCAGTTATACGCATAATACCGAATTCGAGGGATAGAATTAACAAATTAGTGACCTAAAAGCCTTATTTGAAATAAATTAAAGGGTGTAGCATAGATTTTGAATAACAACTAATCAAATCAATTTGTACTACAAATTCTATCTACTATCTATTCGAATATAAAAAAAAATCTCCAATTTAAGCAATAAATATCAACAAATTCTGACCTAATTCGACGTAATATCCAATTTGACTCCGTAATTTTACCAACCATATGACATCTCCTCTAGATTGTTTTGGGTGATAAGATTCGTCGTTGGAAAAAGAAAGAAAAAGAGTGTAGGGTTTGTTGAGCGTGAAGAAAGAAATGGGGCGTACAACACGGGATACAGTTTTGGGATGTAACGGTTGTAGAAAAAATAGATCGATTGCCAACTACTAATGATATTGTTTCGAAACAACCATGATTGTAAAAAAGGACACGTTTCATCATATAAATGACCTGGTTTCTCTTTTCCTATTTAAGTAAAAGATTTTAATAAATACCTAAATTTTTAAACCTTCTTTGGAAAGTGATATTATAAAAGGTGTTTCAATATTTTAATAATTTTTGAATATGTCTAAAAAAATAAATTATAATTAATTTCTTTAAAATATGTATTTTTCTATATGTATATAGAGTTTCGAAGTGTTTTAAATTTATTTATAAACCTTCTCGGAAGCCGAGAAAATGGGTTATTTAGTGGATGTGATTTATAAGAAAATTCATAAATGGAATTGGGAAGAAAAGTAAGAAAATTTCGGAAGAAGTTAAATAAAAGTGAACTTCGAAGAATGGAAATAGAATTCATAAAAAAGTGCAAAGTGAATTGAGTTGATAAGCAAGTATAATTGGTTTTGAAATATTAAGGGAACTAATTAAGGAATTCCGAAATTTATAGAATTCGTGTGAAACGAGTTAAAAATTTACAAATAAAGTTGTAAATGATTTTTGAGAAAAGAAAACGAAAATAAGAGGAATATTTTCCAAATGTCGAATATCAAATGCAGTGAAGAACATAATCTAAGTATTGGGAAGGGTTGGAAATGTTCCGTGGAAATAAAAAGGGATTTGAAAAACTATTCTCAAATGTTAAGGTACTGAAAGTTATATCATACAAAGATATCTTGAGATAAATTTTGGAAAATTTATAATAAAGCTTAATGGTTGTTTATGGATGTGTATTGATAGTTAAATAACCGACTATCAATTTTGGCCATTTTCATTAATCGTTTCAAAGTTACCGTGATCGGATTTAATTATCCAAAAACCATTTCGATCCAGTTTGAACGTTACGAATGAATACCGTGATGATGATGATGATGAAGGTGGTGATTCAGTTTGTCTCGACCTAGGGCAACTTGTATGGACGAATGCTATCAGAACATCGTCATTGGAGTATGATGAGCATTCTAAATGAAATTCGTTCTTGAAAGATAATGCTTAGCCTCAAACCTCAACAACCGGGAATGACTAAACACAGGGGAGATGCAGCAAGGCTAAGAGGGTCGCACCCAAGTAGGGTAAGGTTACCCCTATCTAGAGTCTCTTTTATTCGGCTGTATGGGGATTGTTGATCCCAACTGTGGGGTAGTCTTATTCGGTCTATCCAGGTTAGGGGTAGGCCGGTCTTATGTAGCAGGGGATCCCGGAGTGTTCCTTGGTATATTGTTCTAGAAAAGTACGATGACGGGCGGTACCTCAGTAACCTAGTCATTTGATGGAATCCATCCTCCAATAAGCATCGTACGGTTTTGATTGTTCCCAACCATGCTGGAATGTGAGATGCAAGCATTTCAAGTATGTTCTATTTACTTTCTATAGACATATTATAATATCAGATGGATTCGATAAAAATGTTTTTGGTTATTGTAAGTTAAAACCCGTTGTGTTTATTTTTGACGTGGTCTTACGAGATACTTTTGTTTTCAACGGATTTTTAAAAGCTAATAATTCAAATTGAATGTTTTTTCTCATGCTGGTTTTCCAGATGGACTCAGGTGTTATTTATAATAATGCTCATGTCAGGCCGAGTATTACAGATTCAGGTTCAAGTGCTATAGGGATCAGGAGACGAGTTGGAGGAGTTCAGATGTATATAATGTACTTGAATACTTTCGCTATATGAGGACAAGTTGTTATAACTGTCCAGATTTGATGTAATGTTTGTGTACTCTGATGATTATAAGTATTAAACAGTTACAGATTCTTTTGTATAAAAATTTGTTGTTATATATTGTATTTTGTTCCGCTACGATTGTGAGATTCTGTATTGCTGTGTTGTTTCTTCTATTTTCTTCTATCTCTTCCTTCTTCTTTTCCCTCAACAATTCAACTTTCAAGCACTCGATCGTTCGACATGTTATGTGAGGAGCATGTTTATGTCGATTTTTGAGGGTTGTAAAAGTGGATCGTGACATTTTGGTATCAGAGCTGAAAGCTAAGTGAGAACCTTGGCTCTGGTGGGGATTACTCATTAGAAATAGAGTCAGTAGTGCTCTAGAATGAGTTGAGTGTATTAATAGATATAAGCACGTATTTGTTAGTGGATATAAATTATTTTATATTGCGTTGACTTATTGGTTGAGCATTTTTAAACTTTGGTCGATACATTCTAGACAACTGTATCGATGGGGATTACTAAACTCTTAAACTAGGCAAATCGAAACAGTGTTGTTTTAAAAAATGGGTAAATGAAATATTTTACCCAAACCATATTTTGATATAAAAGAAACAATTTTCTAAAATTATTATATATATTTGGAGTGTTTGGATGATAATAGTATAATCAAAATAAGATCATAAAATTCTGGAAATGATTCATATAACCAAATGACAATTTGTATAAGTACAATTATACAAATGGATTATAATTAAAATTGGCTTCAAGTTAAATCTAGAAATTTAAGCCGAAAAGTTTGAAAAAAAATATTTTTTTTCAAAAGTGGTGGAGAAAATAATAATACGAGTATTATTTTTTAATATTGTCGAAAGGAAATTGTTTTTAAGATGGATTTTGGAAGGGATACAGCACCCTCACTTCAATTGCTAGAAAATAATTTCAGTGATGACTGCAGCATCACCGGTATTCATTTTCGAGTTTCTAAATGACGCGTTGCTACCGAAATTGATTTGTTTGTATTTGTGGGGCAATCTAGTGTTGTTTTGGGAATTCCAAAGGGAATTTGTTTTGGATAAAAACCAGGTTTTTGATCTCGGAAATATATGAGAATTTCAAGATGATTTGAAGAAAAATGCCAAGCGCTTGAATTCTGGAATCCTTATTTAAATGATTTATAGATCATCAAGTAAGCTATAAACTTATGAATTGGAAACGATTCTAAATAAGGAAAGTATGAAAATTAGATTTCGAAATTAAATTTTAACTTGAGTAAAGTTAAAATGGATAAAATTAAAGTTTAAACAAAGCAAATGGAGTGATGGCAAAAATAAAAAGGAATTAGTGAATTGCTAAAGTGGATTGTATAAATTGGATTTGACTTATGCAAATAAAATAAATTAAATTGGTTAAAGAAAATGGTATGGATTTGAATTTAGCTAAGCTAAGTTAAATGAAATTAGTTGAATTTGAATTAAAATAAAAATTGAATTGAGTCATGGTTGATATTGAATGGAATTAAATTCTTTCTTAGATAAGTTTCAAAAAATTGGTATGATGTTTAGATTTGAGTTAAATAAATTGGAATGGCTTATAAAAAAACTGAGACGAATTGGATAGAAATCTATAAATAAATGCGTAGTCTCGAGTTAAAAATAAAATGTGAATATATTAGAGTATGGAATTGGTGGAGATATGAAAAATGAGTTGTGTGACTTATAAATTGAAAAGTGAAATAGAAAACCCAAAATAGAAAACCCAAAATAGAATACCAAACTTGAATTATAAAATAAATTTGAACTCAAGTAAATTATATGAAGTGATTTCTGAAATAAAAAATTAGATATTGAATTATAAAGTGGAAGTGAATTAATTAGATAATTAATTAGTTAATTTGATATAAAATGGACATTAACTGGGTTGAATAAATCTGGATGGTGTGTCAAAAGGTGGAATTTGGAAATGAAACTTGAATTACAAATAAAATTCAACTTAGATGGTGAGAAAAAAATATAAAAATTGGAAAAGTGTCGAGTAAAATGGAAATAGTTTGAAATGGTGACAACTCAAGTTATAAATAATTTAAATTAAAATGTAAATAATTAGATATGGCTTAAGGTATTAAATAAATGAATTTGAGTGTGGAAATAAAAATTTAAGTGTATTAAATGAATGAACTAATTAATTAATTAGTGATTGAATAGAAATCAATTCAAATAGCTGGATTTGAATATAAAGAGAGTAGATATGAATGGAATGCAACTAAATTGATGAAGAATTAATTGGAAATAGAATAAAACTAAATATAAATTGAGTTGGAATCAATTTAAAATAGTTATAAACTATGATGGTTATTCTATTAAATGAATAGCGCCGAATTTGCGTAAAAAATGATTGTTCGGCTTAAATGGAAGTAAATAAAATTTTATAAATTGATAGAAGTGAATAAATTGATTTTTAATCAATTTGGAATGAATATTAATTTGTTTAGTACAAATGTGAATTGAATGTAAGCAAATTGTGTTGTAAATCATTTCCGATTAAACAAAAAAGTATATGGATTAATTGAAAGCAATTTAAATGAGTATCCTAACCTCATAAATTGCTTATGAATATACATTAGCATGCATTGTTATGAAATATATGTGTTTAACCATATAAATGAATGAAATATTATAGAATTTCATGTTTTGGTACTTACGGGTTTAAATTGGGTAAGTACGGGGTTACGTGTTTGCATATGAAGTAAATGCTTGCTAAATAATGCATTAAAACGCTAAATAAGGTATGTTTTTAGATTAAATACTACGACAAATATAAATATTAGTATATATTTTGTTTTCTGACCATGTGGGTCGATGTTTTTTTATTTATCTCTCTTGTCATATTGCAAAAGGCTCTCCGTACAAGGGAGACTCTATCAAAAAATTTCAGAAATTTAGGGTGTTAGAAAAATTTTAAAATTTTTTTGTTAATGAAAACTGGATTTCAGATTTGTAATCATGTGATGTCTCACGCCTATACTCACACTAGCCAAGGACACTACGGAGTAATGCTGCCAACTAGCATGAAGAATATGGCAGTTGAGGAGCAACCATCTGTATAATTGCTTTGTGCGAGTACAGATAGTATATAATGCATTTCATTCAAGAAGAAATGCAACATACCAATACAAATTCAAAGCTACTATACAGTGGATGTGAGGTCTTCGAAAACAAATATAAAATAAGCATAGCACAAATCAGCCACAGATATTCGTAGCACTAAGGCAGAAATAGTTATAAATATAACATATAAAAGTATACATCAAAGTAATGGTCATACAAGATCCACTACAGCACAACAGAATAGGAACAAGTGCTAGACAAAATAATATGTATACATCAAGGAGTCTCTATCTCAAATGTATAAAAGTAAAAACTACTAGGCTAAGTAGTTACCCAAAGGTCAGATGACGGACCCAAATAAGAAATCAAGAAGAAGCACCTGAAATAACTCTGTCTGACCCGAGTATTATTTAAGAGGAAAATAATAAACGGATCAGTCTAGCTATCAATATCATATAAAATGAGATAGGATAAGAGATATGACAAAAACATATGATAACAATAATGCCATACTGTGACAAGTATACATTAGATAACAACAAAAATCATACAATATCTTAAATTTTCTCAAACACCAAAAAGAATGTCATATCCTTTAGCTTATTTACCCAGCCACAAATATTGATCAAGCTTATCAATATAAATCACAAAAAAATTGGTGAAACACAAATTCTAGAAATCATCAATTATAAATCAAGAAATCACAAAAGGGGAGACCTATCAAAAATGGGAGCATGAAAACTCACCAACACGTGTATCACAAATGGGTCGTTATTCCATGGTCGCTAACCATAGAGCCGGTGTAACGACGTAGTACAATATCGGTACGCCCGAGGAATCTGAAGTGATCAGATGAGCGACGATGTCTAGGGATTTATGCCAAGCGACAACCCAGCCTTATAGACTCATCAATACACTCCGAACAACATGTCCAAACATCCATATAAGGATTTTCATAGATTTTGACTTCAAAACGCCAAAAATTGAAAAATTCACCAAACCAATTCAATTCAAAAGCAAATGGATATGAATAGATGTTAGGAATTCACACCTAACAACAATCGAAGGTATAGACATAGATATGAGTTCAAGAACTCACCTTTAAACCTAAAAACAACGAATGAGATGCTCAAAAACAAAGGAAAGATCAACCACACTTCAACTTCAACTCTAGAAGCTCTAATCTAAGCTCATAAGCAAATATTTCCAAAGTTAGGTTTTAAGAATTTCTAAAAATTGAAGAGAGATTGAGATGGAGGAGATGAAGAGGATGCTTACCTAAGCTTCTACTTGATTTTTAGAGCTTGAATCTTGAATTTTCTAGTAATCTAGGGTTTAGGAATTTTGATTCCCGTTTCTTTCCCCCATTTTTACTTTAGCTTGAGAGTGTTAGAAAATGAAAATGCATGAAGAGGAGGGGAGGTGGAGTTAGGGTATTATGTTGGGTTAATAGGCTGAAACCCAAACCCGAAGCCCAAAAGAAAAATAGCAAAAATCAACTTAACTCCAAACATATCGATATTTATAGTCAAAAAGGTCGCAAGCGCCATTTTGAACTCAATGGAAGTCTCGAGTCCTAATTTGACTGTTTGCAAAAAGTAGCATTTCAGACTCTAATCCGATTAACGATTCTATATTTAAATATAAAATCTAAAATATGCGGGTTGTTACAAATCATAATAAAGGTATTTAGTTAGAATGATAAACTAATTGTTTGGATGAAGGTAAAGTGTTTAAAAAGTGAAGAATCAAGTTTTTGCTAAGCGGGTGTGGGATAAGTAATAAGTTGGAGCAATTTTCCTATCTTAGCAATTTCGAGGACAAAATTCTATTAAGGGGAGAAGAATGTAACGACCCGGATATTTCGTTGTTCGACTTTGAATGTTCAAATGGTTTTAAATATTGAATTTGAATTATAGATTGATTTTGAATATAAAAATTTGGGTTTATTTATAGAATAAGTTCAAAATTTTAATATAGCAATTTATTGAATAATTTAATTATTGAATTTCATAATTGAATATTGGTTAAATTTTCATATCTTGAGTTTTATGCCCGATAAAAATTATTTAAAGGCTTGTAAAATTTATATTTATAATAATGAAGATAATGGATGTTTTAAAATTTGAATTTACAAGTCATTTGTTCATTTTTAAAAATATATCGTTTAGATTAACATGTAAAAATAGCCTTTCGAGGAACAGCCTTGGATTTCGACAAAACTAGTTTCATTGGGTCCATAACAGTGTATTATTATCGGATTTCAAATTTTGTAGCATTTGGGGTTATCGTTTGGCCGTACGGGATATAAACGCCTTGAAATTTAAATCAAAAATTCAATATAATAATTAGATACAAAAAGCTACTTCTCCATATGATCGAATTACGACATGGAACCATTTCCATTATGTTTGAAATAGAGGTATAACATCATAAACACCTGGCGGCACGCCTCTATAGGAGATCGAGATTTTAAGCCACGAAATCGATTAGTTTTATAATTTAAATAATATATGGTCAAGTCAAACTTTTCACATCAGCTGATTCTTTTATCACCATAAGTTACTATAGCTAATCCATTCGAACATGCTAACGTCCACATCTCCTTCCTCCTATATCATGCAATCATTACAGCCAAATCATTTCAATGCAAAAAAGTGGAGATCAATTCAAACAAACCGGAGAGGAAAAAATATGTATCAGTCGAAATTTAAACTTTAGAGATCGCGAGCCCTTCTTTCCTTCTCTCTGAAGTTCGAATCAACCCAAAATCACAAAAAAAAAGAATGAAGAATGAAATCGAATTCGATTCGTTCGCAGAAAAAAATAACGAACGCGATCAACATCTAGAGGAAGGCGATGATTAGATGCATCATTGGTGGGGGCAGTGACCATTGGAGCTCGAAATCACGTGAAAGCTGCACTGGAAGCTCGTGAAGCTAAGGTTTGTAATGGGAGATTATAGGGGATCGTGATGGCAACATGGCAGTAGGTTGTGAGGGAGAAGTTAGGGAGGATGTGACGTGGAGACAGGGCTATTATTTATTTTATGTTTTCTCTGGGGGTGCACGCGAACGAACTGGAGGGGGTTCGAAGGTAGTGAGGTGTGGGAAGACTCAAAGGGTTGTGGCTGGGTCCTGTGGCGGCTTCGTCGAGGCTATGAGGTATAAGATAAATTTTTCTTTAATAAAATTTAATAAAGATATATATATATATATATATCTATGTATGTATGTATGTATGTACGTACGTTTGTATATCTATATAGATTAAGAATTAAATAAATTCATTTGTCATAGTAAGTTTATGTAAATTATATTTTTATCAAATGTTAAAAATGTATAATATGTTCTTGCGAGGTCCAAAAATCACGAAGTCGATTACATTAAATTCGTAGCTGCAAAATCGCATTCTTGAAGTGGTTTGGAATTTTTCAGAGTCTTTTTATATTTTAAATTTAATCGAACAAGGTTCGATTTAGTACAAAATCTGGATATTCGACAAAAATTAAATCGAGGTGAGTAAATTCTCACTCATTCGGAATTTCCAAATTAAATTTTAAAAAGTTTAATTTAAATATTAGCTACTTGATTTAATTTAGAAATTGTTATCTGCGAATGATATCATATATATATATATATAGTGTATATATATTAGTATTTGGAGTGATATTCCCGCATAATATAGCAGATGAGACCCTATATGCCCCGCATAATAGTGGATGATCCTATATACCGCGATATCCCCCTCGAAGTGGGATTGGTATTTTATTTTTTGTCTAACATCTGTGGAGCCAGAAAAACAGGTTGGAGGGATCCAACTGCATTCCTCAAATATATTAGTACTTTTTATATATATAAAAATGCCAGATTATTGTGTGTCGTAAAATTTAAAATAATATAATGGCGTGGTAATAAAATTGTGGAAATATTAATACCATAAATATTATTTGAAATTTTAAGGAATAAAAAGAGATTTTGAATATAGAAATTTGTATAACGAAATTTGGATTATTAAAAGAGATTAGTTGAAATAAGAATGGTGAATTTTTTATCGTATTAAATAATACAGGAAAATATTTTAAATAGAGAGTTTAAAATAAATCATATAAAGGAATTTTTAAAGATTGGGTTTAAAAATGATATTTGAAAAAAAAGGATGATATCGATATTGAAAATAGATTGGCAAAGATAAAAAGAAATTTATAAGGAAATTGAATTTATGAAATAGAATTTTATAATTGAGATTATTTTTAGTGGAACTCGGAAAGAGTTATAAAAATTTATAAGTGGAGTTTATAAATAAAAGGGAAGTGATATTAGATGACAAATTTGGAATATAAATTTTACGGAAAGAATATATATTTGGATATGGAAATAGGGTGAGAAAGGTAGAAAATACTATTTTTAATGAAGATGGTTAAGGAGACCGGAATTGAAGCGATGTGTGGGAAATCGAGAGGATTTATAAATTGAAATTTGGTTATTGAGATTTAAAATTTTATTTTTATCAATAAGTTAAGTTTTAACTCTTAAAAAGGAAACTTTTATGTATTAAACTATGAAATTTTAAAGTAGTTAGTGTTAAATATTTCAGAAGTGAATTTTTAAATACTTAATATTTATTTTAATAAAATCTTAAATTTTTAAACCTGCTTTGGAAAGTGATATTATAACAGGTGTTTTAATATTTTAAAAAATTATTTAAATATGTCTAAAAAATAAATTATTAATACTTTCTTTAAAATGCTTATTTTTGTGTATATATATATATATATATATATATACAAAGTTTTGAAATATTTTAAATTTATTTATAAACCTTCTCGGAAGCCGGGAAAATGTGTTATTTAGTGGATGAGATTTATAAGAAAATTCTTAAATGGAACCAGGAAGAAAAGTAAGAAAATTTTGAAAGAAGTTAAAATAAAAGTGAACTTCGAAGAATGAAATTAGAATTCATAAAGAAGTGCAAAGGGAATTGAGTTGATAAGCAAGTATAATTGGTTTTGAAATATAAAGGGAATTAATTAAGGAATTCCAGAATTCATATGAAACGAGTTGGGAAATTTACAATTAAAGCTGTAAATGATTTTTGTGAAAAGATAAAGGAATTAAGAGGAATATTTTCCAAGTGTCGAATATAAAAGGCAGTGAAGAAAATATTCTAAGTATTGGGAAGGGTTGGAAATGTTCCGTGAAAAAAAAAGGGATTTGAAAACTGTTCTCAAGTGTTGAAGAACAGAAAGTAATATCATATAAAGATATTTTGAGATAAATTTTGAAAAATTTATATTAAGGCCTGATGATTGTTTATGGATGTGTATTGATAGTTAAATAACCGACCACCAATTTTTGCCAATTTAGTAATCGTTTCGAAAAGACCGGGATCAGATTTAATTATTCGAAAACCACTTCGATTCGATTTGAATGTTACGAATGAATACCGTAGAGATGATGAAGATGGTGATTCGGTTTGTTCAGACCCAGGACAACTTGTATGGACGAATGCTATCAGAACATCATCAATGGAGGACGATGAGCATTCTAAGTGAAAATCGTTCTTGAAAGGTAATGCTTAGCCTCGAACCTCACCACTCGGGAATGACTAAAACAGGGGAGATGCAGCAAGGCTAAGTGGGTCACACCCAAGTAGGGTAAGATTATCCCTATCTAGAGTCCCTTTTATTCGGCTATGTGGTGGTTGTTGATCCCAACTACGGGGTAATCTTGTTCGTTCTATCCAGGTTAGGGGTAGGCCGATCTTGTGTAGCAGGGGATCCCGGAGTGGTCCTCGGTATATTGTTCTAGAGGTTTACTATGACAGCGGTACCTCAGTAGGCTAGTCATTCGATCAAATCCATTCTCCAATAAGCGTCGTACAGTTTTGATTGTGCCCAACTATGCTGGAACGTGAGATGCAAGCATTTCAGCTATATTCTATTTACTTTCTGTAGACACATTATAATATCAGATGGATTTAATAAAAATGTTTTTGGTTATCGTAAGGTAAAAACCCGTTGTGTTTATTTGTGACGTGGTCTTACGAGATACTTTTGTTTTCAAAGGATTTTTAAAAGTTAATAATTCAAATTGAGTGTGTGTTCTCACGCTGGTTATCCAGACTGACTCGGGTGTTATTTATCATAATGCTCAGGTCTGACCGAGTATTACAGATTCAGGTAAAGTGCAATGGGGCTTAGGAGACGAGCTGGAGGAGACAAACGTATATCACGTACCTAAATATTTCCGCTGTATGAGGACAAGTTGTTATAACTGTCCATATTTGATGTAATGATTGTGTACTCTGATGATCGTAATATTAAACAGTTACAGATTCTTTTGTATAAAAATCTATTGTTATATATTATATTTTGTTCCGCTGCGATTGTGAGGTTCTGTATTGTTGTGTTGTTTTTTCTCTTCTATTTTCTTCTATCTCTTCCTTCTTCTTTTCCCTCAACAATCCGACTTTCAGGCACCTGATCGTTCGGCATGTTATGCGAGGAGCATATTTATGTCGATCTTCGAGGGTCATAAAAGCAAGTCATGACATTTAGGTATCGAAGCTGAAGGTTAAACGAGAACCTTGGCTCTGGTGGGGATTACTCATTAGAAATAGAGTCAGTAGTGCTCTAGAATGAGTTGAGTGTATTAATAGATATGAGCGTGTATTTGTTAGTGAATATAAATTATTTTATAATGTGTTGACTAAAAGATTGAGTGTTTATATATTCTGGTCGGTACGGTCTGGACAACCGTATCGATAGGGATTTCTAAACTCTTCAACTAGGAAAATCAACATAGTGTTGTTTCAAAAAATGGGTAAATGAAATAATTTTGCCCAAAACATATTTTGATATAAAAGAAATAATTTTATGAAATTATTATATATATTTGGATTGTTTGGATGATAATAGCATAATCAAAATAAGATCATAAAATTTGGAAATGATTCATATAACCAAATGAAAATTCATATAAGTATGAATTATACAAATGGATTATAATTAAAATTGAGTTCAAGTCAAATTTGGAAATTTAAATCCCAGAAAGATTGAAAACAAATGAATTTGTTTTCAAAAATTATGGAGAAAATAATAAGTATTATTTTTTAATATTGTCGAAGGAAATAGTTTTTAAGATGGAATTTGGAAGAGATATAGCACTGCGTCGGAAAATAATTCTTATGATGACTACAACATCATCAGTATTCATTTTCGAGTTTCTAAGTGATGGTTTTCGACCGAAATTGGTTTGTTTAGATTTGTTGGGCAAACTAGTGTTGTTATAGGAATTCCAAAGGGAATTAGTTTTGGATAAAAACCAGGTTTGGTGTTAAAATGTAAAAATGTAATCTCGGAAATATTTGAGAATTTCAAGATGATTTGAAGAAAAATGCTGAGTTTCGAATTCTGGAATCCTTACTTAAATAATTTATAGATCATTCGGAAACAAGCTATAAACTTATGAACTGGAAATGATTCTAAATAAGGAAAGTATGAAAATTGGATTTTAAAATTAAATTTTAACTTGAGTCAAGTTAAAATGGATAAAATTATAGTTTATGCAAAGAAAATGGAATAAATAAATAAAGTGATGGCAATAATAAAAAGGAATTAGTGAATTAATAAAGTGGATTGTATAAATTGGATTTGACTTATGCAAGTTAAATAAATTAAATTGGTTAAAGAAAACAATATGGATTTGAGTTTAACTTAAGCTAAGTTAAATAAAATTTAGTTGAATTTGAATTGAAATAAAAATTGAATTGAGTTAATGATGATATTGGATGGAATTAAATTCTTACTTAAATAAGTTTAAAAACATGGTATGAAGTTTAGATTTAACTTAAGTTAAATAAATTGGAATGGCATATAAAAAAGGTGAGATGAATTGGATAAAAATATACTTAGGCTATAAATAAATGTATATTCTTGAGTTAAAAATAAAACGCGAATATATTAGAGCATGGAATTGGTGGAGATATGAAAAATTAGCTGTGTGACTTATAAATTGAGAAGTGAAATAGAAAACCTGAAATAAAAACCCAAACTTGAATTATAAAATAAATTCGAACTCAAGTAAATTGGTTGAAGTGATTTTTGAAATAAAAAAATAGATATTGAACTATAAAATGGAAATGAATTAATTAGGTAATTAATTAGTTAATTTGATATAAAATGGACATTAACTAGGTTGAATAAATCTGGATGGTGCGTTAAAAATGGAATTTGAAAATGAAACTTGAATTACAAATAAAATTCAACTTAGATGGTAAGAAAATTATATAAAAATTGGAAAAGTGTCGAGTAAAATGGAAATAGTTTGAAATGGTGACAACTCAAGTTATAAATAAATTAAATTGAAATGTAAATAAATTGATATGGCTTGAGATATTAAACAGATGGATTTGAGTATGGAATTAAAAATTTAAGTGGACTAAATGAATGAACTAATTAATTAATTAGTGATTGAATAGAAATCTATTCAAAAGCTGGATTTGAATATAAAGAGAGTAGATATGAATGGAATGCAACTAAATTGATGAAGAGTCAATTTAAAATACAATAAAATTAAATATAAATTGAGTTTGAATCAATTTAAAATAGTTATAAACTATAATGGTTATTCTATTGAATGAATAGCGACGAATTTGCGTAGAAAAATGATTCTTTGGCCTAAATGGAAGTAAATAAAATTTTGTAAATTGATAGACGTAAATAAATTGATTTTTAATCAATTTGGAATGTTTATTAATTTGTTTAGTACAAATATGAACTGAATGTAAGAAAATTGGGTTCTAAATCATTTCGGATTTAAAGAAATGATATATGGATTAATTGAAAGCAATAAAATTAGTATCCAAACCTCATAAATTTCTTATGAATATATGTTAGCATGCACTGCTATGAAATCTATGTGTTTAACCATTTAAGTGAATGAAATGTTATTGAAATTCATGTTTTGGTACTTATGGTTATAAATTGAGTTAGTACGGGTACCAAGAGGGATTGTTCAGCTAGATTGGGGTTATGTGTTTGCATATGAAGTAAATGCTTGCTAAATAATGCTTAAAAACACTAAATAAGGTATGTTTTTGGATTAAATACTACGAAAAATATAAATATAGATATATATTTTGTTTTTGGACCATGTGATTCGATGTTTTTATATTTATCTCTCTTGTCATATTGCAAAAGGCTCTTCATACAAGGGAGACTTTGCCTAAAAATTTCGAAAATTTAGGGTGTTAGAAAAATTTTGAAAATTTTTTGTTAATGAAAACTAGATTTCCGATTTGTAATCATAATAAAGGAATTTAGTTAGAATGATGAACTAAATGTTCGGATAAAGGTAAAGTGTTTAGAAAGTGAAGAATCAACTTTCCGCTAAGCGAGTTTTGGATAAGTAATGGGCTAGACCAATTTTCCTACCTTAGAAATTTGGGGATGAAATTCTATTAAGGTGGAGGAATGTAATGACCCGGATATATTATTGTTCGACTTGGAATATTTAAATGGTTTTAAATATTGAATTTGAATTATAAATTAATTTTGAATATGAAAAATTGGGTTTATTTATAGAATAAGTTCAGAATTTGAATATAGCAATTTATTGAATAATTTAATTATTGAATTTTATAATTGAATATTGGTTAAATTTTTGTATCTTGAGTTTGAAGCCTAATAAAAAGTATTTAAAGGCTTGTAAAATTTATATTAATAATAATTAAGATAATGGAAGTTTTAAAATTTGAATTTAAAATTGATTTGTTCAGTTTTAAAAATATATCGTTTAGATTGACATTTAAAATTAGCCTTCCAAGGCATGGTCTCGGATTTCGACGAAACCAATTTCATTGGATCCGTAATAGGGTATTATTATTGGATTTCAAATTTCGTAGCATTTGAGATTATTTCGGTCGTACGGGATTTAAACGCCTTGAAATTTATATCGAAAATTCAATATAATAATTGGGTCCAAAAATC
Source organism: Allium cepa (assembly GCA_030765085.1). NCBI lineage: Eukaryota > Viridiplantae > Streptophyta > Magnoliopsida > Asparagales > Amaryllidaceae > Allium > Allium cepa. The sequence goes on along the minus strand of CM060945.1, from coordinate 989,353,055 downwards.
TAACTTCGCCATACGATCGAATTAGGACGGGAAATTTTTCCATTGTGTTTGGAATTGGGGTATAACGTTATAAACGCCTGGCGGCAAGGCTCGATAGGAGATCGAGATTTTAAGCTTCGAAATCGATTCGTTTTGTAATTTAATTAATATATGGTCAAGTCGAACTTTTCACATCGGCTATTTTTATCACCTCAAGTCACTGTAGCTAATCCATTCGAACATGTTAATGTCCACATCTCCATCCTCCTATATCATGCAATCGTTACAACCAAAGCATTTTAACACAAAAAAAAGGGAGATCGATTCAAACAAACTGGAGAGGAAAGAAAATATATATCGGTCGAAATTTAAACTCCAGAGATCGCAAGCCCTTCTTTCCTTCTCTCTAAAATTTGAATCAACCCAAAATCACAAAAAAAGAATGAAGAATGAAATCAAATTCGATTCGTTTGGAGAATATGCAACATCCGCCTTTTTGTACGCTTAAGCAGACACACATACCACCTCTACCTATACAGAAGGGTGGATTTTTATGGGGTAAATCAAAAAAAGCAGAGAAAGCAAAAAACAAAACAGAATCTTGCAGCGGAATGATAAAATATAGTAATCAAATAAACAGTTCATGAAACTGTTTACAAAATATTTGATTTTACTTACACAATACATATCATAGTTGCACATACCAGATAATAATAAAATGCAGTGGAGCAATGGTAAATAATAGTAATAATACAATCTTCGTCTTCGTCCTCCAGAAATAAGATCTTCAAACCCTGAAATGCTCAGACTGACCCGAGCGAATTGAAAAGACTAAACACTCGAGTTAGAACTAAAAGATCTTATGTAAATTAAATAAACGATAAATAATATGAGTGGAACAGCGTCAGCGATGTTTACGAGATTTGACATCTCCTATCCAGTGTCAACGTGAGTGCAGTAACTCAAGAGATGCTCGGGATTCACATCTCCTAAGGATCCATTAAACTATTTACTATGTAGTAATATTTCGCTATTATAATAGTGTCTAATAATAAAATAAACTTACTTTAAATAGCGTTAAGGGATTACCCATATAGCCCTTAACACGTAATAGTGTCAATAGTTTATACAGTACCGTAATACCTCCTGATCGGGAGGCTACCAGAGGATACTCCATAGGTACGACACAAATCAAACTCGTACAAGGCGTGCTAGGGTAGGTGACATGGCACAACTAGGCAATGCCAGGGTAGATATATCAATTACACTTCTGGGCCAGTGGTAATGTGTAACAGCTACTACCGCCCACCTCGAGCCACACCCCCAAATCAAAAGAATAAAAAGTGGCCACCGAATCAATCTCAAAGTCCGAATATAATAGCGAAGGAGTGTGTCCGATCAGAGGAGCGACCTCATTAGCCCGTCGATTGCTCCTGTTTTAGCCACCCTATGCCAACTCACGGGAGTCGGGTCCACGTTCATACCTCAAAGGAACGTCGCCACTATCCTACTTCATTCTAGAATCTCCATCGCATACACGGTTGTTAAAGTGGTTTTCGGAGTTGGCATAGAGTATGACAATTTCCGATCCCGGAATCTTTAACAACCAAACGTTATTATAACACCGCAGTCATTTCAAAATAATTTTATAATTCAAAACCAAAATATTGTTGCCAATTCAAAACCATATAAATATGATATCATTTCCATTTCAAAACCAAATCAATACGATATCATTTTCAAATTATCCTTTTCCAAAATCATAGCATTTTCAAAGTTATAACACTTCAAAATCAAAACACTTGAAATTTTAACACTTTCAAATCCTAATACTTTGAAGCTCATAACTTTGAAACATAACTTCCACCATTTAAATGGTTTACATATTAAAATACTTTATATAATAAAATAGCTTCTTCAATTTCAAAAATCAATTCCAAAACGACTCAAATTCCAAAGTTTAATTTTAACCAAATCTCAAATCGTAAATTTCAATTCAATTCAGTTTCCAAATAAACTATTTCAAATTTTATCAATTTCAAAACATATTTAATCCACAGAATAAACATTTCAAATTCAATATATTTCAAACTTTAAGTATTCAACAATTTCAAAACTAAGTCTGATAATTTCATATATATCAAAATCAGTTTTCTATTATTTAGTTTCGAAACATTTACTTAATAAATCCATTATCACTTAAATAAATCCTGAATTACAGATAACTAAATATTTCCTTCAATTTATTTATACTTGAGCTATTCATTTGATTCACCTTAACCCAAAATCAAGGTATAAAATCATACCCCTTTAAAATTTCCAATTTAATAAATTTCACATCAAACTTATTTGAGTATAATTCTTAAATAAATTCAAATTCAAATAAATTTCCAATTTATCTTCCAACCTTAATTTATTTAAATCATTATAAACTCTATACTAAAATATAATTTAAATACCTAACCATATTATCTCCAATAAAATCAACTTATTATTAAGCTTATTCTATATTAAAACAAATTTATACATAGCTTGAAAATCAAGAATAAAATAACATTATATAACATCAGAAATCAATATTTATATAAACCATATATTTCTTTAAAAGACCATAGAAATCATTTCAAGTATATTTTAATATATAGACCACGGTGTTTGTATATAATTTTCTATCCCATGGTCAAGTGATACAGATGTTTATCATTTCAATCCGCAATTTAAAATATAAATAAGGTTATACATCATTTCAAACCACAATCCCGAATGAAATATAATCCATAACAACTTGTAGTTTATAACAATATAAATACAACATCCATTCATCCAATATCAATCATCAACCATTTATCACAATCACCATCCAATTCAAACAACAACATCAATATAGAACAGATAATAAATAACAAGTATTTACTTGTAGTTTATATTCAATAATAAATTAAATAACAATTTAACTGGCAGTTTATATGCAATAAGAAATTAAATAATAAATTTATCCAAATAAATTCAAACAAACTGAGATGATAATTCAAAATATGCCAAATAGTCATAAACAAATTTCTAATCACATCATAAACCAATTTAACGAAACATAAGAAATTTTAGAATTTGTGAGTGGGATAAAACACTCACCTTTTGAAATTAAATTGAATTTAAAGCCAATTTAAACCCAAAATTTGAACAGTCCTAGAATTCGTCCAAACCAGCGTCAAAGTGTTCGGAATTCCAATACAAACCTAGCAGAGAAAACCGCACGCAAAATTTATGTGACGCCCCACCTCTATACCCACGCTAGCCAAGAACACTACGGAGTAATGCTGATGACTAGAACGGAGAATAAGGCTGTTGAGGAGCGACCATCTGTATAATTGCTTTGCGCGAGTACCGATATGCCAGATAAAAATATAACTTTTCATCTCAAGCGGAAATCCGACATACCGACACAAACTCAAAGCTACTACACAGTGGCTATAAAGGTCTTCGGAAACAAATATAGAAATAAACATAACACAAATGAGTCACAGATAATTCATATCACAAAGGCGGAAATAGATATGAATATTACACATAAAAGTGTTCATCAGAGTAGTGGTCAAAAAGATCCACAATAATACAAAAGAATAGCAACATGTGCTATACAAAAGAATACAACTATGAGTCCATATCTCAAGTGTATACAACGAAATAAACTACTAATCTAAGTAGTTATCCAAAAGTCAGAGAAATCAATCCCAAGTGAGAAGTCAAGCTGAAGCACCTATAACATCTCGGTCTGACCCGAGTATTATTTAATAATAAAATAATAAACGGATCGGTCTAACTATAAATATCAGATGAAAAGATATAGAATAAGAGATATAACTAAACACATAATAATCACAATGTCAAGCTGTGATATATATAAGTAATTGAAAATCAACAAGAGATTAATCAATATCACAAAAATCTACACAAGAATCAAAAAAATGTCATACTCCTTATTTGGTTCACCAAACCATAAATATTAACGATTATATCAATGTCAATCACAAAAATCAATGACACACAAATTCACCAATGCACAAATATTGATAAAACTTATCAATGGAAATCACGAAAATTGGTGAAACACAAATTCTAGAAATCATCTCAAGAAAGCCAGAAATCACAAAAGAGGGGAAGGCCTATCACAAACGGGAGCATAGAGCTCACCAACACGTGTATCACAAACGGAACGCTAATTCCATGGTTGCTAACCATCACAAATTGAGCCGAAGCTCCACAAATGGCCCGAAGACCATGGGTTGCTCCCCCACCAATTTGAGTCGAAACTCCACAAAACGGGGTTTAGTCTCCCTCGCAGACAAAGAGACATTGCACATTGCTAGTCTAAATCACAAAGATGATCGTCATGATCAACGAGAAGTGTCAATTACACTAAGCTAGTAAATATATGAGTTTAGCTTCATGTCCCATAACCACTTGCTTAACTTAAATATTTACGAACAAACTGTAGATCTCCACTAGAAAATTGTCACAAGAGAATCAATCGAACAAGTCCAAGAATTAACCGACGAAGTAAACGCAAGCGTTTCATACCACTTGTTTTACTAAGCCGTTTAATTAGATTTCTCATACGAGTGAGGTAAAAGTTTGTATATACTAGTAGATTGGAAAACGGTTTTATAAACGAGTTTGGTATTGAAAATAGAGTTGAAATCGTTTTGAGGAAAGAGTTTTGATATTTACTACTAGTATAGAAAACCTTTATATTTTAAAGTGACGAATCATAGAATTGATTGTAGAAACAATCAATCATAAAAATTCACATTCGAAGACGTGAATAAAATCCAAAGAAATCGATACCGAATCCATCAAAATGGATATTCCCAAAAATCCATAAAAAGAAGTCATCAAAGTCGATAGAAAGTGATAACCACTATTCGGATCCACAAAAATCGATTAAAATAGTGAATCCACTCAAAAACATAAGCAAATAGGCACTATGCACAATTCTAGGCGTCTGAAGGTCCAATCCAGGCATCTGAAAACTAATCAGACGTTTGGTTTAAAATTCAGACGTCTAGATTTGTTCTCTGGGAAAAATCCAGAGAACACCCAGACGTCTGAAACTTCAAGTCAGACGTCTGAGACCTATCCAGACGTCTGGAATTAGTCTCTGCCTTTTATTATATATTCTGCGTGGTTATATTTTTTCTCTCCAGGTCCAAACAAGACGTCTGGACTTGGTCACCAGACGTCTGGTCACCTGGTCTGGGTAACAATTTGCCTAGGCCAAAGTGGCCAAAACGTATCGGGAGCGATCAGACGGGCAACGACGACTAAGGATTTATGCCTAGCGATAACCCAGCCTTAACGGCTCCTCAATACACCCTGAATATCATTGTCCAAATATTCATAATAGGATTTTCATGAACTTGGACCAAAACACCCAAATTAGGAAAATTCACCAAATCAATTCAAATCAAAAGCAAATGAATATGCACAAATGTTAGGAATTCATACCTAACCACAAAGATAGATATAGAAAAAGATATGAGATAAAAATCTCACCTTTGAACCCAAATCAATGAAGGAGAAGCTTTAAAAACAAGCTAAGATCAATTCCTCTTCAATAACAACTCAAGAAGCTTCAATCTAAGCTTAAAAGAGAAACATTTCCTAAATTAGGTTTAGGAATTTCTGAAATTGATAAGAGAATGAGTTGGAGAAGAAGAAGAGGAGGCTTACCAAAGGTTCTTCTTTTAGTTTGGAGCTAGAGCTTGATTTGCAAAAGAAAACTAGGGCTTGAGTTTCAATTTCTCATTCCTCTCCCCAATGATGCCAAAGCTTGAATATAAGGAAAATGGAAATGAAGTAAATGAAGAGGAGAGGGTTGGGACTGAGTTAATAAGTGGTTTAATTGGCTCAGCCCAAACCAAAGCCTTAAGTGAAAAGTGGCAAAAATTCCACTAACTCCAAACATATCAAAGATTATACTCAAAAAGTTGTAAATGACATTTCGAACTCAATTGAAGTGGTCTCGAGTCCTAATTTGACCGTTTGCAAAAAGTAGCTTTTCGGACCAAAATCCGATGAACTATAAAATATTTAAATAAAATATTTAAACATAAAATCGATAAATATGCGGGTTGTTACAGACTCCCCACCTTAAAGAAATTGCGTCCTCGCAATACTTAAGAGGAAAATAAGAAGTAACAACCATGGAAGCATATCAACACAAAAGAAAATTTGAATCAAGAAGTCCACCATAAAGAGCACGAAGGAGTAAATCCGAAAGTTTTCGTTCGATGAATTCTCAAGATTTCTCAAGAGCAATCCTTAGGATTTGAGAACCATTGAACTTTTACCAAAAAGAATATCTTTATATCGAAGGCGCTCAACCTCCGAAGCAATGATGCGAATAGAATGTTGCTCAAAAATCAAATTTGGTGAAACTTCAATTTCCTCAATAACACCGGGCCCAGGAATAAAATTCAAAATCCCTAAGGCATTTCCGTAGTAGAAAGACAAGAGAAAACGTCATGAATATCAGAAAATTAAGCTGGTGCAACGACGTAGTATAATAACAGTACGCCCGAGAAACTAGAAACTCAAATAATTTAGGACATCAGCGTAGTACAAAAACGGTACGCCCAATGAACCAAAGCCCGAATAATTTCGGAACACCGACGTAGTACAAAAACGGTATGTCCAATGAACCGAACACCATAAAAGAACATCAGACGCAAGTCCATACAAGAAACGAGACGAAATTCAATAAAACGAAGTACATCAAAATGTCTAATGAACTTAATAAAAAGATAATTCCATTCAGACATCATCAAAGAATCAACACCTTGTTGCCTACGACAAAACGTATTGGCAACATGATTTCCCCTTCGGGAATAGAAAGAATAACCAGATCATAAGATGCTAGGAACTCGAGTCAATATGAAGTTCCTTATGAGAAAATAAATATTCCAAAGACTTATGATCGAGGTAGAGAACAAATTTCTCATCAAAATATGATGATGCCAAATTCCAAAAGTAAAAACAATAGCCGCGAGCACTAGATCATGAGTGGCATATCTAGTCTCGATAAGCTATAATGATTTAGAAGCACAAGTGATAGCACGTTCTCCTTTGCAAGAGAATGGCATCCAAACAAATACGACTAGTATCGGTACAAATAGTAAAGTCTTGGTTCCCCTTTAGGAATCACAAGAATAAGAGTATCGAAAGGAAGAGTTCTTTTAAATAATCCTCTTTCCCGAAAAGTTAAAACTTTCAAAATTACATTTTTATTTTTATGTAATAATCTTTCTACAAAAAGTTACATTTTTACAAGTCAATATATCGTGTCTGACTGTCTCATCAAAGCGTTTAGGAGATTCTTATCGATAACGTTTATCGAGCGCATAGACCAGAATTCTTAAAATACTAAATGGGCAATACAATCACAAAATCATATTCTATAGGATAATCAAGTTTCTCAAAAACTTCTAAGAATATTCTTTGTTCGTTTTAAGAACCAAAATCCAGTTATACTTCTAAATAAATCTTATGAAAAAGATTCTGCAAAAATTTAAATTGCTATTTTCATCCAAAATCAATAAATGGAAAAAATGGAATCATCTAGATATTCGATAGAATGCTCGATACCTAAAATGGATGAAATAAGCTGGACAAACTGAATGACATAATAATTCATTCATAGGAATCATAACAAGTGCGGAATGCGGTAAGTGGAATGCTAACTTCCGCAACTCGTAGCAAATGAAAACCGGTGGTAAGGTCAAATTTAAAAGACCTTAGCACCACACAAAAGATTACTTAGGTGATAATCCTAAGACAAGCTCAAAAATACCGGAAAATTTCTCAAACTACATGAATGAGAGAAATAACACTTTCCTTATAAGTGGGCTTAAGGAACAAAATGATGCCACCAAGTTGGAATCAAAATCATAAAGGAAAAATAGAAATCTGCTTAACAGATTGAAAATGTTAAAGATGAATAGTCCACACGGGACAAAGGATATGGCCTCATAATAATTAAGCCAATCCTTACAAAAGTAAATTCCGAAGCCTAAGTAAAAATCGGCTCGGACAGAAAAATCACATAAAATAATTTCGACATCAATAGAAAGTAAATTGAGTGTTGCGGATCCACCAACCGGATTCGCAATTCTCAAAGAAGTCATTAAAGCAACAACACTTAAAGAAAAAGTATCAACAAGCTCTTTTGATATAAAAGAATGGGATGCTTCCATATCAAAAAGAACTCGAATAGGTTGACCATGAAATAAAACAATACCATCAAGAATGGAATGAGAAATACCTTGGCCACGAGATGTGTCACAAGGGGCTTGCACGACTTTCAACTTTCCCTCCCTCTTGCAAGGGAGTTTGGGACATGTAGATAAGTAATGACCCGAGCCTTTGCAATAGCGGCAATAGAGGGGTTTCGGGCACTTAATTACATAATGGTCCGTGGAACCACAATTGTAGCATTGTTTACGACTTGGGGTAGGAGTCTTGGCTATCGAAGTTTCTTGTTCCACCTTTTTCTTGCTTTGAAGTATGGGGCAGACAGAAATATGATGACCTGTATTTCTGCAATAGCGACAAAAGAGTGGCTCCGGACACTCCTTTGCATGGTGGTCCTTAGAATTACAATTGTAGCATCCTCCATGATAAGGGATTGGAGTCTCTGCTACAAAAGTAGTTTGCTTCACTCTCTTATTGGGATTAAGGCTCTTGAACTTAATATGCCTCTTCTTGGAAGTCCCAATATCACAAACACTTCCTTTACCAACATCTCCATGAAGAAGAGTAACATCCACAAGTTGATTGAAAGAAACTTCAAGTTTCAAAGGTAGAACCATTTCGGGGTTCTTACTCAAAGCACAGATAAACTCTTGATTCTTTACAAGATCCAAAAGTTGTTGGGCAATCATGAATGCGCCATCCAGAGAAGGTCTACTGGATTGACCAGCGCTAGGACTGCTAGAACTAACCATTTCCCTTCCTTTAGAAAAGAAAGAAGGAGAAAAGTTATTCTCAAAATAAATATCAAGCAATCTTGATAGATAAAACAAGGAATCATAAATGAAAATAGGATAGGACGGTACGAAGACCTGAATAAAATCCTAAAGCACGACTCCTAAGATGGACTTAGGACGATGATCCTTGTTATAATATTCCATATGGTTCCGAAGTTTGGCTCTGATACCAAGCTGTGACGCCCCACCTCTATACCCACGCTAGCCAAGAACACTACGGAGTAATGCTGTCGACTAGCACGGAGAATAAGGCTGTTGAGGAGCGACCATCTGTATAATTAATTTGTGCAAGTACCGATATGCCAGATAAAAATATAACTTTTCATCGCAAGAGGAAATCCGACATACCGACACAAACTCAAAGCTACTACACAGTGGCTATAATGGTCTTCGGAATCAAATATAGAAATAAACATTACACAAATCAGTCACAGATAATTCGTATCACAAAGGCGGAAATAGATATGAATATTACACATAAAAGTGTTCATCAGAGTAGTGGTCAAAAAGATCCACAATAATACAAAAGAATAGAAACATGTGCTATACAAAAGAATACAACTATGAGTCCATATCTCAAGTGTATACAACGAAATAAACTACTAATCTAAGTAGTTAGCCAAAAGTCAGAGAAATCAATCCCAAGTGAGAAGTCAAGCTGAAGCACCTATAACATCTCGGTCTGACCCGAGTATTATTTAATAAGAAAATAATAAACGGATCAGTCTGACTATAAATATCAGATGAAACGATATAGAATAAGAGATATGACTAAACACATAATAATCACAATGTCAAGCTGTGATATATATAAGTAATTGAAAATCAACAAGAGATTAATCAATATCACAAAAATCTACACAAGAATCGAAAAAATGCCATACTCCTTATTTCGTTCACCAAACCATAAATATTGACGATTATATCAATGTCAATCATAAAAGTCAATGACACACAAATTCACCATTGCACAAATATTGATAAAACTTATCAATGGAAATCACGAAAATTGGTGAAACACAAATTCTAGAAATCATCTCAAGAAATCCAGAAATCACAAAAAGGGGGAAGGCCTATCACAAACGGGAGCATAAAGCTCACCAACACGTGTATCACAAACGGAACGCTAATTCCATGGTTGCTAACCATCACAAATTGAGCCGAAGCTCCACAAACGGCCCGAAGACCATGGGTTGCTACCCCACCAATTTGAGTCGAAACTCCACAAAACGGGGTTTAGTCTCCCTCGCAGACAAAGAGACATCGCACATTGCTAGTCTAAATCACAAAGATGATCGTCATGATCAACGAGAAGTGTCAATTACACTAAGCTAGTAAATATATGAGTTTAGCTTCATGTCCCATAACCACTTGCTTAACTTAAATATTTACGAACAAACTGTAGATCTCTATTAGAAAATTGTCACAAGAGATGCAATCGAACAAGTCCAAGAATTAACCGACGAAGTAAACGCAAGCGTTTCATACCACTTATTTTACTAAGCCGTTTAATTAGATTTCTCATACGAGTGATGTAAAAGTTTGTATATACTAGTAGATTGGAAAACGGTTTTATAAACGAGTTTGGTATTGAAAATAGAGTTGAAATCGTTTTGAGGAAAGAGTTTTGATATTTACTACTAGTATAGAAAACCTTTATATTTTAAAGTGACGAATCATAGAATTGATTGTAGAAACAATCAATCATAAAAATTCACATTCGAAGACGTGAATAAAATCCAAAGAAATCGATACCGAATCCATCAAAATGGATATTCCCAAAAATCCATAAAAAGAAGTCATCAAAGTCGATAGAAAGTGATAACCACTATTCGAATCCACAAAAATCGATTAAAATAGTGAATCCACTCAAAAACATAAGCAAAAAGGCACTATGCACAATTCTAGGCGTCTGAAGGTCCAATCCAGGCATCTGAAAACTAATCAGACGTTTGGTTTAAAATTCAGACGTCTGGATTTGTTCTCTGGGAAAAATCCAGAGAACACCCAAACGTCTGAAACTTCAAGTCAGACGTCTGAGACCTATCCAGACGTCTGGAATTAGTCTCTGCCTTTTATTATATATTCTGCGTGGTTATATTTTTTCTCTCCAGGTCCAAACCAGACGTCTGGACTTGGTCACCAGACGTCTGGTCACCTGGTCTGGGTAACAATTTGCCTAGGCCAAAGTGGCCAAAACGTATCGGGAGCGATCGGACGGGCAACGACGACTAAGGATTTATGCCTAGCGATAACCCAGCCTTAACGGCTCCTCAATACACCCTGAATATCATTGTCCAAATATTCATAATAGGATTTTCATGAACTTGGACCAAAACACCCAAATTAGGAAAATTCACCAAATCAATTCAAATCAAAAGCAAATGAATATGCACAAATGTTAGGAATTCATACCTAACCACAAAGATAGATATAGAAAAAGATATGAGATAAAAATCTCACCTTTGAACCCAAATCAATGAAGGAGAAGCTTTAAAAACAAGCTAAGATCAATTCCTCTTCAATAACAACTCAAGAAGCTTCAATCTAAGCTTAAAAGAGAAACATTTCCTAAATTAGGTTTAGGAATTTCTGAAATTGATAAGAGAATGAGTTGGAGAAGAAGAAGAGGAGGCTTACCAAAGCTTCTTCTTTTAGTTTGGAGCCAGAGCTTGATTTGCAAAAGAAAACTAGGGCTTGAGTTTCAATTTCTCATTCCTCTCCCCAATGATGCCAAAGCTTGAATATAAGGAAAATAGAAATGAAGTAAATGAAGAGGAGAGGGTTGGGACTGAGTTAATAAGTGGTTTAATTGGCTCAGCCCAAACCAAAGCCTTAAGTGAAAAGTGGCAAAAATTCCACTAACTCCAAACATATCAAAGTTTATACTCAAAAAGTTGTAAACGACATTTCGAACTCAATGGAAGTGGTCTCGAGTCCTAATTTGACCGTTTGCAAAAAGTAGCTTTTCGGACCAAAATCCGACGAACGATAAAATATTTAAATAAAATATTTAAACATAAAATCGATAAATATGCGGGTTGTTACAGACTCCCCACCTTAAAGAAATTGCGTCCTCGCAATACTTAAGAGGAAAATAAGAAGTAACAACCATGGAAGCATATCAACACAAAAGAAAATTTGAATCAAGAAGTCCACCATAAAGAGCACGAAGGAGTAAATCCGAAAGTTTTCATTCGATGAATTCTCAAGATTTCTCAAGAGCAATCCTTAGGATTTGAGAACCATTGAACTTTTACCAAAAAGAATATATTTATATCGAAGGCTCTCAACCTCCGAAGCAATGATGCGAATAGAATGTTGCTCAAAAGTCAAATTTGGTGAAACTTCAATTTCCTCAATAACACCGGGCTCAAGAATAAAAATCGAAATCCCTAAGGCATTTCCGTAGTAGAAAGACGTGAGAAAACGTCATGAATATCAGAAAATTAAGCTGGTGCAACGACGTAGTATAATAACAGCACGCCCGAGAAACTAGAAACTCAAATAATTTGGGACATCGGCGTAGTACAAAAACGGTACGCCCAATGAACCAAAGCCCGAATAATTTCGGAACACCGACGTAGTACAAAAACGGTACGTCCAATGAACCGAACACCATAAAAGAACATCAGACGCAAGTCCATACAAGAAACGAGATGAAACTCAATAAAACGAAGTACATCAAAACGTCTAATGAACTTAATAAAAAGATAATTCCATTGAGACATCATCAAAGAATCAACTCCTTGTTGCCTACGACAAAACGTATTGGCAACATGATTTCCCCTTCGGGAATAGAAAGAATAACCAGATCATAAGATGCTAGGAACTCGAGTCAACATGAAGTTCCTTATGAGAAAATAAATATTCCAAAGATTTATGATCGAGTTAGAGAACAAATTTCTCATCCAAATATGATGATGCCAAATTCCAAAAGTAAAAACAATAGTCGCGAGCACTAGATCATGAGTGGCATATCTAGTCTCGATAAGCTATAATGATTTAGAAGCACAAGTGATAGCACGTTCTCCTTTGCAAGAGAATGACATCCAAACCAATACGACTAGTATCGGTACAAATAGTAAAGTTTTGGTTCCGCTTCAGGAATCACAAGAATAAGAGTATCGAAGGAAGAGTTCTTTTAAATAATCCTCTTTCCCGAAAAGTTAAAACTTTCAAAATTACATTTTTATTTTTTCGTAATAATCTTTCTACAAAAATTTACATTTTTACAAGTCAATATATCGTGTCTGACTGTCTCATCAAAGTGTTTAGGAGATTCTTATCGATAACGTTTATCAAGCGCATCGACCAGAATTCTTAAAACACTAAATGGGCAATACAATCACAAAATCATATTCTATAGGATAAGTAAGTTTCTCAAAAACTTCTAAGAATATTCTTTGTTCGTTTTAAGAAAAAAAATCCAGTTATACTTCTAAATAAATCTTATGAAAAAGATTCCACAAAATTTTAAATTGCTATTTTCATCCAAAATCAATAAATGCAAAAAATGGAATCATCGAGATATTCGATAGAATGCTCGATACCTAAATGGATGAAATAAGCTGGACAAACTGAATGACATAATAATTCATTTATAGGAATCATAACAAGTGCGGAATGCGGTAAGTGGAATGCTAACTTCCACAACTCGTAGCAAATGAAAACCGGTGGTAAGGTCAAACTGAAAAGACCTTAGCACCACACAAAAGATTACTTAGGTGATAATCCTAAGACAAGCTCAAAAATACTGGAAAATTTCTCAAACTACATGAATGAGAGAAATGACACTTTCCTTATAAGTGGGCTTAAGGAATAAAATGATGCCATCAAGTTGGAATCAAAATCATAAAGGAAAAATAGAAATCTGCTTAACAGATTGAAAATGTCAAAGATGACTAGTCCACACGGGACAAAGGATGTCGCCTCATAATAATTAAGCCAATCCTTACAAAAGTAAATTCCGAAGCCTAAGTAAAAATCGACTCGGACAGAAAAATCGCATAAAATAATTTCGACATCAATAGAAAGCAAATTGAGTGTTGCGGATCCACCAACCGGATTCGCAATTCTCAAAGAAGTCATTAAAGCAACAACACTTAAAGAAAAAGTATCAACAAGCTCTTTTGATATAAAAGAATGGGATGCTCCCGTATCAAAAAGAACTCGAATAGGTTGATCATGAAATAAAACAATACCATCAAGAATGGAATGAGAAATACCTTGGCCACGAGATGTGTCACAAGGGGCTTGCACGACTTTCAACTTTCCCTCCCTCTTGCAAGGGAGTTTGGGACATGTAGATAAGCAATGACCCGAGCCTTTGCAATAGCGGAAATAGAGGGGTTTCGGGCACTTAATTACATAATGGTCCGTGGAACCACAATTGTAGCATTGTTTACGACTTGGGGTAGGAGTCTTGGCTACGAAGTTTCTTGTTCCACCTTCTTCTTGCTTTGAAATATGGGGCAGACAGAAATATGATGACCTGTATTTCTGCAATAGCGACAAAAGAGTGGCTTCGGACACTCCTTTGCATTGTGGTCCTTAGAATTACAATTGTAGCATCCTCCACGATAAGGGATTGGAGTCTCTGCTACAAAAGTAGTTTGCTTCACTCTCTTATTGGGATTAAGGCTCTTGAACTTAATATGCCTCTTCTTGGAAGTCCCAATATCACAAACACTTCCTTTACCAACATCTCCATGAAGAAGAGTAACAACTACAAGCTGATTGAAAGAAACTTCAAGTTTCAAAGGTAGAACCATTTCGGGGTTCTTACTCAAAGCACAGATAAACTCTTGATTCTTTACAAGATCCAAAAGTTGTTGGGCAGTCATGAATGCGCCATCCAGTGAAGGTCTACTGGATTGACCAGCGCTAGGACTGCAATAACTAACCATTTCCCTTCCTTTAGAAAAGAAAGAAGGAGAAAAGTTATTCTCAAAACAAATATCAAGCAATCCTGATAGATAAAACAAGGAATCATAAATGAAAATAGGATAGGACGGTACGAAGACCCGAATAAAATCCTAAAGCACGACTCCTAAGATGGACTTAGGACGATGATCCTTGTTATAATATTCCATATTGTTCCGAAGTTTGGCTCTGATACCAAGCTGTGACGCCCCACCTCTATACCCAGGCTAGCCAAGAACACTACGGAGTAATGTTGTCGACTAGCACGGAGAATAAGGCTGTTGAGGAGCGACCATCTGTATAATTGCTTTGTGCGAGTACCGATATGCCAGATAAAAATATAACTTTTCATCTCAAGAGGAAATCCGACATACCAACACAAACTCAAAGCTACTACACAGTGGCTATAAAGGTCTTCGGAAACAAATATAGAAATAAACATTACACAAATCAGTCACAGATAATTCGTATCACAAAGGCGGAAATAGATATGAATATTACACATAAAAGTGTTCATCAGAGTAGTGGTCAAAAAGATCCACAATAATACAAAAGAATAGCAACATGTGCTATACAAAAGAATACAACTATGAGTCCATATCTCAAGTGTATACAACGAAATAAACTACTAATCTAAGTAGTTAGCCAAAAGTCAGAGAAATCAATCCCAAGTGAGAAGTCAAGCTGAAGCACCTGTAACATCTCGGTCTGACCCGAGTATTATTTAATAAGAAAATAATAAACGGATCAGTCTAACTATAAATATCAGATGAAACGATATAGAATAAGAGATATGACTAAACACATAATAATCACAATGTCAAGCTGTGACATATATAAGTAATTGAAAATCAACAGGAGATTAATCAATATCACAAAAATCTACACAAGAATCAAAAAAATGTCACACTCCTTATTTCGTTCACCAAACCATAAATATTGACGATTATATCAATGTCAATCATAAAAGTCAATGACACACAAATTCACCAATGCACAAATATTGATAAAACTTATCAATGGAAATCACGAAAATTGGTGAAACACAAATTCACCAATGCACAAATATTGATAAAACTTATCAATGGAAATCACGAAAATTGGTGAAACACAAATTCTAGAAATCATCTCAAGAAATCCAAAAATCACAAAAAGGGGGAAGGCCTATCACAAACGGGAGCATAAAGCTCACCAACACGTGTATCACAAACGGAACGCTAATTCCATGGTTGCTAACCATCACAAATTGAGCCGAAGCTCCACAAACGGCGTGAAGACCATGGGTTGCTACCCAACCAATTTGAGTCGAAACTCCACAAAACGGTGTTTAGTCTCCCTCGCAGACAAAGAGACATCGCACATTGCTAGTCTAAATCACAAAGATGATCGTCATGATCAACGAGAAGTGTCAATTACACTAAGCTAGTAAATATATGAGTTTAGCTTCATGTCCCATAACCACTTGCTTAACTTAAATTTTTACGAACAAACTGTAGGTCTCCACTAGAAAATTATCACAAGAAATTCAATCGAACAAGTCCAAGAATTAGCCGACGAAGTAAACGCAAGCATTTCATACCACTTGTTTCACTAAGCCGTTTAATTAGATTTCTCATACGAGTGAGGTAAATGTTTGTATATACTAGTAGATTGGAAAACGATTTTATAAACGAGTTTGGTATTGAAAATAGAGTTGAAATCGTTTTGAGGAAAGAGTTTTGATATTTACTACTAGTATAGAAAACCTTTATATTTTAAAGTGACGAATCATAGAATTGATTGTAGAAACAATCAATCATAAAAATTCACATTCGAAGACGTGAATAAAATCCAAAGAAATCGATACCGAATCCATCAAAATGGATATTCCCAAAAATCCATAAAAAGAAGTCATCAAATTCGATAGAAAGTGATAACCACTATTCGGATCCACAAAAATCGATTAAAATAGTGAATCCACTCAAAAACATAAGCAAATAGGCACTATGCACAATTCTAGGCGTCTGAAGGTCCAATCCAGGCGTCTGAAAACTAATCAGACGTCTGGTTTAGAATCCAGACGTCTGTATTTGTTCTCTGGGAATAATCCAGAGAACACCCAGACGTCTGAAACTTCAAGTCAGACGTCCGAGACCTATCCAGACGTCTGATCCTAAATTTCAGACGTCTGGAATTAGTCTCTGCCTTTTTTTATATATTCTGCGTGGTTATATTTTTTCTCTCCAGGTCCAAACTAGACGTCTGGACTTGGTCACCGTACGTCTGGTCACCTGGTCTGGGCAACAATTTGCCTAGGCCAAAGTGGCCAAAATGTATCAGGAGCGATCGGACGAGCAACGGCGACTAAGGATTTATGCCTAGCGACAACCTAGCCTTAATGGCTCCTCAATACACCCCGAATATCATTGTCCAAATATTCATAATAGGATTTTCATAAACTTGGACCAAAACACCCAAATTAGGAAAATTCACCAAATCAATTCAAATCAAAAGCAAATGAATATGCAAAAAAGTTAGGAATTCATACCTAACCACAAAGATAGATATAGAAAAAGATGTGAGTTAAAAATCTCACCTTTGAACCCAAATCAATGAAGGAGAAGCTTTAAAAACAAGCTAAGATCAATTCCTCTTCAATAACAACTCAAGAAGCTTCAATCTAAGCTTAAAAGAGAAACATTTCCTAAATTAGGTTTAGGAATTTCTGAAATTGATAAGAGAATGAGTTGGAGAAGAAGAAGAGGAGGCTTACCAAAGCTTCTTCTTTTAGTTTGGAGCTAGAGCTTGATTTGCAAAAGAAAACTAGAGCTTGAGTTTCAATTTCTCATTCCTCTCCCCATTGATGCCAAAGCTTGAATATAAGGAAAATGGAAATGAAGTAAATGAAGAGGAGAGGGTTGGGATTGAGTTAATAAGTGGTTTAATTGGCTCAGCCCAAACCCAAGCCTTAAGTGAAAAGTGGCAAAAATTCCACTAACTCCAAACATATCAAAGTTTATACTCAAAAAGTTGTAAACGACATTTCGAACTCAATGGAAGTGGTCTCGAGTCTTAATTTGACCATTTTCAAAAAGTAGCTTTTCGGACCAAAATCCAACGAACGATAAAATATTTAAATATAAAATCGATAAATATGCGGGTTGTTACAATTTACCTCGTATGAGAAAGTTATTGTGATTAGAACATTGAAATCAAAAATCAAAATAAAATAAATTAGAAAAATGGTCACCACTCAAAGCTGCCACGTTGCACTTAATTTCACTCACGCTCTAACATCTACAGTACGCACACGAACAGTACACGCGTTGCCTTTGGCTAGAGAACTACCGCCGATCCCCTACTCTGGTCGCCGACCACGCCGACGTGGCAGCTCCACCTCCAGACGCGACCCCACCAGCGTCGATCGTACCACCACGTCGCTGAAAAATAACATGGCCGCCGCCCCCTTCATGAAACACTAGCAAATTTTTGCCGACGATATAGCCGTCGATTCCACCAGCGAACACCACTGATGAACAACGCTTGGTTCCCTCTACAAAACCCCTCAGACGATTTGACGATCGACTGAAGTTGATCGTCGCGTGATGAACGATCGAGAATTGATCATTAATTTCTAGAACAACAAAGCTTCAAATCAAAAAACGAATTTCAAATCTGAGATATGCTCATCGAGAGCTTCAAATCGATATACAATTTGATATGTACTGAGGAGTTTGAATTTTCGAGGTTGAATTTTTATTGAAACTGGGTTGTGAAATTTAGGGTTTTTTCTGCCATAGAGAAAGAGGAGCAACAAAAATTTCTGTACGTACAGAAATGAGGAATAGAAAGGCTGCTAGGGCTTATAACAGGATATATATAGGCAGATTAGAAATAGGAACAATTGGATCGAATCGGTTTGAAAGTTGAACGCTACACGGCCCAAAAAGCCCGTTTCGACTCCAGAACGAAAATGGGTCAACCCATATATCAAAATAGATGCTTTAAAATATTTTAAAAATCAATGGAACAGGTTTCAAGTCCAAATTTCATCGTATGAAGAAGTTATGCAAAAATCAAGTTATTTCAATTTGATTTCAAATATTTTCAATTTCATTGATTTCTAGGCGTTTCGAGTCCGTACGGTCAAAGGACAAGCCCGATCGCTACGAAACTTGAAATCCTATAATTATTCACCGTTACGGATCCGATGAAACCAGTTTTGTCGAAATCTGAGTCAGTGGCCAAAATGGCTATTTTTCACATTATTAAATAAACTAATATTAAATTAATTAAACCAAATTTTCAATTCAAATTATATAATGAGCAATCTTTATCATTTTCGTTTTCTTGAACAATTTCAATAATTTAAACAAATTTAGATGTCAAATTAAAATTGATAAACCCATTCAGAAATTAAAATTAAAAATTTCCAAAAATCCATTTATTAAAGTTTTAAACCTTGTTTTTCACATCTTTTATCATCAAATAGATAAAATTAACATTGGTTCATGGTTTATTACATCAATATTCTCAAATTTCATCTTAATCTTCATTAACGTAATATTTAAATATTTAATTTCATTTATTTGCAACAAATCCAATTATTAAATTTAAATTCCGATAAATTAATAAATCTTGATTTCCATCCTTTTATTTCAACCTATTGTTATGGATAAAATTTACATTATTCCCATATATTAATTTAATTCACATTAACATAACATTTAATTATGTTTATTGAAATTTATTTTCAGTTTAAATTAACATGTTAATAGAGGGCAACATACAGTAATTTTTACCGTTAGCTTTTAATTACACTTATAACCAAGTATAATATGTACGTTATTTCCAATTCGTTGTACCCCATTTAAATTGTTAATTATTGGTTTTAGTTACCATGGTTACATTTCATTTTTAACATTCATTTCCTTATTAAATTGAAAACTTTTATTTATTTCCATACTAAATTACCACAACTTATTAATTTAACAATTTAAATTATTAAAAATCTACGAGCCGTTATACTCTCCTCCCTCAAAACTTTTCGTCCCCGAAAAGGAAAAAGAAGGGAAGAGAAAGAATTAAGTAAATGATACATTTTATTCAAAAATATTAACTTTATAAACAAATAAATTTACAAAATTAATTAATTTAAATAAAATATACCAATTTACAACCATTAAACCTTTTTATCCTCAAATTAATAAAATTTGGAAAACAATTTTCAAAAATTTCTAAGTCCAAAATTTGCGGAAAATTTCAGCAGAGTCTCCTTTGTACGGGGATGCTCGGGGAAAAATATAATATCAAATATAACAAAATATATCACAATATCTCAAAATAATATATCCCAACAACGAAAAAAACAATAATATAATGCTATACAACCGTAATCCGAGAACGTACCTATTTGTCGGGTAATTTACGCTTATTTATGAAACAAATGCAGTAGCAATTGCTTCCATGATCTGCATTTCACTTATATAATCCAAAAAGAGTTAACAATTATATAAAATGAAATGTTTAACTTGTTTCAACCACTAACAACCAAATCAATATAAACAACCATCATTTGCAACTAACATATAGTAATCATATGAAATCAAGACAAATCAATTATCCATTTATATCAACCAACACAAATAGTTATTCGGGTTCAAAACTTTAAATTGTGGAGAATGAAAAATAAACTATTAAGTGCACCATTTACTCAACAGTCTTAGATGGAACTAAATAGATTATTCATTCATCAAACAATTGTAAAGTGTCCTTGCCCAAACAAACATAAACTAAACAAACAACAATTCCAAACAATAGATCAAGTTCACTTATTATCAATTTCATTTCATAACATTTTTTATTTGATTTCCTTTTCAATTTTACAATGATTCATCCTTTAATTTACATTTATTTCTTACAAACTTTTATTTCCATTCACTCATTCAGTGTTTATTTCATTTATTTTTATTTGTTACTAACAATTATTCAATTTCTTAGCATTTCAATTTATTTACTTAAGTTTATAATCGTTTATTTATAATACTTACCTTTCTATTATATTTAATTATAGTAACATTTCAATTATAACTTAAGTTTATAACTCTATAGCATCAATACATATTTATAAAAGCAATCTATTGAACACTTTCATTACATAATTTTACTTGTACAATTTTCATTACATTTCTTATTAAACATTACAACTTTTAATACTTGGTAAGTTATATATATGCTTTAAGAATGTAGGTGAAAGTCATACAAGTTTTTCTCATTTCTTTTAATTAATCTAATGTTCAATAATCATATCATTTGTTTTATGGGTTACTAATTTCAACTTTCTTCAAATTTCATTTATAACTTAGCATTAAATCTATTATTTCATTTAGAGGTTTCAATTATTAGTTAAATTCCATTTCACTAAGGCAATTGAAACTATTAATTAATGGAAAATTTAGAACTAAATACCGGGTTAAATTTCAAATATTTTTAAAATAATAGATAGATGTATACACTTACAATTTATATATCCAATTAGATTTAAAACAACTAAAAATTTATATTTTTTTATCCAAATAAATCTGCAGTAAGACCACTACAGTGGCCTTCCCACTTAGAAACTCGAAAATGAATGTCGATGATGCATGCACTCATCACCGAAATTATTTTTCAGCGACAGATAGGAGAGTACATAAGTCATTTCTTTCCAAAGTTTCTTTAAAATGACTCTTTCAAATTATATTGAAATATTTATATCAGAAAATACTTATAACCAATATTATTATATTCCAAATCCTTTGAAAGAAATTCTCAAAATCCCGAACTTAAGTTCTAAAATTTCCAATTTACATTTATTTTATTTTCTTCAAATTTTGTTTCAAATCGATATTTATAAATTTCACTACCTAACAACCAATATATTACAACCAAATATAACCTTTATAAAAAAAATTATTTTTATTCTACAGATAGAAAAATATAATAGGCAAAATTATTTCATTCACCTATATTCAAAATGAATATTGTGTCGATCTGTCCTATTAAGTGTTTAGAAATCCCTTTTGATGTCATAGCTTCCTATGCACCAACCATAATTTATAAATACAAAACGAAACAAATTAACACAATATTAAAACCTTTTTGTAACACTAACAAATACGCTCTATCATACACACACACACACACACACACACACACACAGTGACCCATCACAAGGTATTACTACACTATTGATAAAGAGTCAGACCCCACAAAGCTAAGGTTTATCGCTAAACCAAAGCTCTGATACTAGATGTAACATCTGCCTTTTTGTACGCTTAAGCAGACACACGTGCCATCTCTAACCATACAGAAGGGCGGATGGTCATGGGGTAAATCAGAAAAAGCAGAGAAAGAAAAAAACAAAATAGAATCTTGCAGCGGAACGATAAAATATAATAATTAAATAAACAGTTCATGAAGCTGTTTACAAAACATTTGATTTTACTTATACAATACATATCTGAGTTACACATACTAGAGAATAATAAAATGCAGCGGAGCAATGGTAAATAATAGTAATAATACAATCATCGTCTTTGTCCTCCAGAAATAAGATCTCCAAACCCTGAAATGCTCAGACTGACCTAAGCGAATTGAAAAGACAAAACACTCGAGTCAGAACTAAAACATCTTATGTAATTTAAATCGATGGTAAATAATATGAGTGGAACGGCGTTAGAGATGTTTATGGGATTTGACATCTCCTATCCAGTCTCAACGTGAGTGCGGTAACTCAAGAGATGCTCGAGATTCACATCTCCTAAGGATCCATTAAATTATTTACTATGTAGTAATAGTTCGTTATTATAATAGTGTCTAATAGTAAAATAAACTTACTTTTAAAAAGTGTTAAAGGGTACCCATATAGCCCTTAACATGTAATAGTGTCAATAGTCTATACAGTACCGTAATACCTCCTGATCGTGAGGCTACCAGAGGATACTCCATATGTACGACACAAATCAAACTCGTACAAGGCATGCTAGGGTAAGTGACACGACACAACTAGGCAATGCCAGGATAGATGTACCAATTACACTTCCAGGCCGGTGGTAACGCACAGCAGCTACTACCGCCCACCTCGAGTCACACCCCTAAATAAAAAGAATCAAAAGTGGCCACTGAATCAGTCTCAAAGTCCGAATATAATAGCGAAGGAGTGTGTCCGATCAGAGTGGCGACCATATTAGCCCGTCGATTGCTCCTGTTTTAGCAACCTTATGCCAACTCACGGAAGTCGGGTCCACGTTCATACCTCAAAGGAACGTCGCCACCATCCTACTTCATTCTGAAATATCCACCGCGTACACGGTTGTTAAAGTGGTTTTCGGAGTTGGCAGAGAGTATGACAACTTTCGATCCCGGCCTCTTTAACAACCAAACGTCATTATAACACCGCGATCATTTCAAAATAATTTTATACTTTAAAACAAAAATATTATTGCCAATTCAAAACCATATAAATATGATATTATTTCCATTTCAAAACCAAAACAATACGATATCATTTTCGTTTCAAATTATCATTTTCCAAAATTATAGCATTTTCAAAGTTATAACACTTTCAAATCCTAATACTTTTAAGCTCATAACTTTGAAACATGACTTAAATGGTTTAGATATTAAAATACCTTGTATAATAAAATAGCTTCTTAAATTTCACAAATCAATTCCAAAGCAACTCAAATTCCAAAGTTTAATTTTAACCAAATCTCAAATCGTAAATTTCAATTCAATTCAATTTCCAAATAAACTATTCCAAATTTTATCAATTTCCAAACAGATTTGATCCACAGAATAAACCATTTCAAATTCAATATATTTCAACCTTTAAGCATTCAACAATTTCAAAGCTGAGTTTGATAATTTCATATATATCAAATTCGGTTTTCTATTATTTAGTTTCGAAACATTTATTTAGTAAACCCATTATCACTTAAATGAATCCTGAATTACAAATAACTAAATATGGCCTTCAATTTATTTATACTTGAACTATTCATTTATTCACCTTAACCCAAAATCAAGGTATAAAATCATACCCCTTTAAAATTTCCAATTTAATAAATTTCACATCAAACTTATTTGAGTTTAATTCTTAATTAAATTCAAATAAATTTCCAATTTAACTTCTAATCTTAATTTATTTAAATCATTATAAACTCTATATTAAAATATAATTTAAATCATAACCATATTATCTCCAATAAAATCAACTTATTATTAAGCTTATTCTATATTAAATCAAATTTATACATAGCTTAAAAATCAAGAATAAAATAACATTATCTAACATCGAAAATCAATATTTATTTGAACTATATATTTCTTTACAAAACCATAGAAATCATTTCAAGAATATTTTTATATATAGAGCATGGTGTCTGTATATAATTTTCTATCCTATGGTCAAGTGATAGGGATATTTATCATTTCAATCCGCAATTTAAAATATAAATACGGTTATATATCATTTCAAACCGCAATCCCGAGTGAAATAAAATCCATAACAACCTGTCATTTATAATAATATAAATACAACATCCATTCATCTAATATCAATCATCAACCATTTATCGCAATCATCATCCAATTCAAACAACAACATCAATATAGAACAGATAATAAATAACAGGTATTTACTGGCAGTTTATATTCAATAATAAATTAAATAACAATTTAACTGGCAGATTATATGCAATAATAAATTAAATAATAAATTTATCCAAATAAACTGAGATGATGATTCAAAATATGCCAAACAGTCACAAACAAATTTCAAATCACATCATAAATCAATTTAACAAACATATGAAATTTTAGAAGTTGTGAGTGGGTTAAAACACTCACCTTTTAAATTTAAATTGAATTTAAATCCAATTTCAACCCAAAATTTGAATAGTCTCAGAATTCGTCTAAACCAGCGTCAAATTTTTAGGAATTTCAAAACGAACCTAGCGGAGAAAACCACATGCAAAATGACCTCGTATGCGAAAGTTATTATGATTAGAACATTGAAATCAAATATTAAAATAAAATAAATTAGAAAAATGGTCACCAATCAAAGCTGTCAGCTGCCCTTCATCTCAATCATGCTTTGACATCTACAGTATGCACACAAAAAGTACACTCGCTGCCTTTGGCCAGAGAACTACCGCCGATCCCCTACTCTGCTCGCCGACCACGCCGACGTGGCAGCTCCATCTCCAGACGCGACCCCTCTAGCATCGATCGTACCACCACGTCGTCGAAAATAACACGAGGCCGCCCCCTTCATGAAATCCTAGTGAATTTTCGCTGGCAATCTAGCCATCGATTCCACCAGCGAACACCACTGATGAACAATGCTCGGTACCACTATAAAACCCCTCAGACGATTTGACGATCGGCTGAAGTTGATCGTCGCGTAATGAACAACCGAGAATTGATCATCGATTGATGGACAAACAGAGCTTCAAATTAGGAAAAGAATTTCAAATCTGAGATACGCTCATCGAGAGCTTCAGATCGATATATAATTTGATATGTAATGAGGAGTTTGAATTTTGAGGTTGAATTTGTATTGAAACAGGGTTTCGAAATTTAGGGCTTTTTCTGCCATAGAGAAAGAGGAACAACAGAAATTTCTATACGTATAGAAATAAGGAATAGAAAGGCTACTAGGGTTTATAATAGGATATATATAGGAAGATTAGAAATAGGAAAAATTGGATCGAATCGGTTTGAAAGTTGAACGGTACACGGCCCGAAAAGCCCGTTTCGACTCCGAAACGAAAATGGGTCAGCCCATATATCAAAATAGATGTTTTAAAATATTTCAAAATCAATGGAGCTGGTTTTAAGTCCAAATTTCATAATATGAAGAATTTATGCAAAAATCAAGTTATTTCAATTTGATTTCAATTAATTTCAATTTCATTGATTTCTAGGCGTTTCGAGTCCATACGGTCAAACGACAAGCCCGATCGCTACGAACCTTGAAATCCTATAATAATTCACCGTTACAGATCCAATGAAATTGGTTTCATCGAAATCCGAGTCAGTGGCCAAAACGGCTATTTTTCACACTATTAAATAAATTAATATTAAATTAATTAAATCAAATTTTCAATCCCAATTATATAATTAGAAATCTTTATCATTTTTGATTTCTTGAACAATTTCAATAATTTAAACAAATTTAGATGTCAAATTAAAGTTGATAAACCCATCAATTTCAGAGTTTAATTTCAATTTCACTAAATTCAGTAATTAAAATTAAAAATTCCCAAAAACCCTTTTATTAAAGTTTTAAACCTTGTTATTCACATCTTTTATCATCAAATAGATAAAATAACATTGGTTCATGATTTTTTACATCAATATTCTCAAATTTCATCTTAATCTTCATTAACGTAATATTTAAATATTTAATTTCATTTATTTGCAACAAATTCAAGTATTAAATTTAAATTCCGATAAATTAATAAATCTTAATTTCCATTCTTTTATCTCAACCTATTGTTATGGATAAAATTTATGTTATTCCCATATATTAACTTGATTCAAATGAACATAACATTTAATTATGTTTATTGAAATTTATTTTCAGTTTAAATTAATAGGTTAAATAGAGGGTAACATATAATAATTGTTACCGTTAGCTTTTAATTACACTTATAACCAAGTATAATATTTATGTTATTTCTAATTCGTTGTAATCCCATTTAAATTGTTAATTATTGGTTTTAATTACCATGGTTACATTTCATTTTTAACATTCATTTCCTTATTAAATTGCAAATTTTTATTTCTTTCCATATTAAATTACCAAAACTTATTAATTTAACAATTTAAATTATTGAAAATCTATGGGTCATTACAAAATCAAAATGATAACAAACGCATTCAAAATTTGGAGTAAGGCGATTATTAGATGCGGCATTTGGTGGGGTGGCAATCATCGGAGCTTAAAATCACATGAATGCGGCACTGTAAGCTCGCGAAGTTAGGGTTTGTAATGCGAGATTGTGGGGGATCGTGATGGCAACTCGATGGTAGGTCGCGAGGGAGAAGTTAGGGTGGATGTGACGTGGAGGCAGGGCTATCGTTCATTTTGGGTTTTCCCTAGTGGCGCATGAGAGCGAATTGGAAGGGGGTCGGGGGCAGTGAGGTATGGAAGGACTCAAACGGTTGTAGCTGGGTCCTGTGGCTGCTTCGTCGAGGCAGTGAGGTATAAGATAAATTTTATTTTAATTAAATTTAATAAAGATATGTATATACATATATATATGTATATGTATATGTATATGTATATAGATTAGGAATTAAATAAGTTCGTTTGTCATAGTAAGTTTATGTAAATTATATTTTTATCGAATGTTAAAAATGTATAGTATGTTCTTGCAAGTTCCAAAAATCACGAAGTCGATTATATTAAATTCGTAGCTGCAAAATCGCATTCTAGAAGTGGTTTGGAATTTTAAGAGTCTATTGGTATTTTAAATTTAATCGAATGAGGTTCGATTTTGTTTAAAATCTGGATATTCAGCAAAAATTAAATCGAGATGAGAAAATACTTCCTCATTCGGAATTTTCGAGTTAAATTTTAAAAAGTTGAATTTAAATATTGGGATATGGAAATAGGGTGAGAAAAATAATAGATTCTAATTTTAATGAAGATGGTTAAGGAGGCTAGAATTGAAATGATGTGTGGGAAATCGAGAAGATTTATAAATTGAAATCTGGTTATTGAGATTTAATATTTTATTTTTATTGATAAGTTAAGTTTTATATTTTAGAAAGGAAACTTTTTTCTATTAAACTATGAAATTTTAAAGTTAGTTAGTACTAAATATTTCAGAAGTGAATTTTTAAATTCTTTATATTTATTTTAGTAAAAGCTTAAATTTTTAAACCTACTTTGGAAAGTGATATTATAAAAGGTTTTTCAATATTTTAAATAATTATTTGAATATGTCTAAAAAATAAATTATTATTATTTTCTTTAAAATACTTATTTTTATATATGCATATGCAGAGCTTTGAAATGTTTTAAATTTATTTACAAACCATCTCGGAAGCTAGGAAAAGGGGTTATTTAGTAGATGTGATTTATAAGAAAATTCTTAAATGGAACTGGGACGAAAGTTAAGAAAATTTCGGAAGAAGTTAAATAAAAGTGAACTTCAAAGAATGAAAATAGTATTCATAAAGAAGTGCAAAGGGAATTGAGTTAATAAGCAAGTATAATTAGTTTTGAAATATTAAGGGAATTAATTAAGGAATTCCGAAATTTATAGAATTTGTGCGAAATGAGTTGGGAAATTTGCAAATAATGTGACGACCCAGAATTTTTGGATATTTGAAATTGGAATATTTAATTCATTCTAACTATTTGAAAGTTAGTTTAACTTTAATTTCAAATATCACTATTTATTTGGCAATTAAATTATTGAATTTAATAATTGGAAATTGGTTAAAATAGTGAATCTTTATTTTTAAGCCGATTAAAAATATTTCAAAGGCTTGGAAAATCTATATTAATAGTACTAAAGATAATAGCAGTGTTAAAATTTAATTTGGAAGTGCTTTGTTAAGTTTTAAAATTATAATGTTTACGATATTTAAAAATAGCTTTCAGAGGCGCAGTCTCGGATTTCGACGAAACCAGTGCTATTGGATCCGTAATAGTGTATTATTATCGAATTTCAAATTTCGTAGTGTATGGAGCTGTCGTGTGATCGTATGATAGATAAATGCGCTGAAATCTATATCGAAATTCAATATAATAACTGAGTCCATAAAGCTATCTTCTCCATACGATCGAGTTGGGACTCGAAACCTTTTCCATTGTGTTCGAAGTGGGGGTTTAACATTATAAACGCTTAGCGGCATGCCTCGATAGGAGATCGATATTTTAGGCTTCGTTTTCTCACCAATTTAAATTTAAATCTTAAATATAATATGTTATTTAATATAATAATCTTTTCACAAGACAAGTTATACATGTTTCTTCCCTTCAAACACTTGGCATCTTTTTTTTTGACATGCGTTTGTTTTTTTTTTTTAAAATAATAGAAAACCAAAATCCATCTTCTTAAATAATTTGAATTCGTTCGATATAAAATATATATATATAATGGCGGACGAATATAGAATCAAAATTTCAAACCAAAATCGGATCAACCAGATCATTCGATCTGACGACTTGGGAAGGGGAGTCACGAGTGCGTAAAGTTTGGGAATTGGAACAGTGGCTCGCGAGTGGAGATCTTGGAGATTGCTGGAAGGTGGATCTCGCGATCAGGTCGTGAGTGATGGCGAACGTTTTGGGCTTGGGTCTGGTTTGGGGGTGCAGTTGATGTTCGAGTGGTGGCGCTCGTAGGTGGGATGAGGCCGAGGCGAGGAGGAGGCATAGCCAACTTTGGCTTGTGGTGATGGAGGTTCGTTCGATGGTAGAAGCTCGTATCGGAAGCGACATGGTAGCATTCTATCTTCATTTTAATTTGATTAAACTTATGTCTACAGATTTATAAAAAGAATGTTTACAGTTAGAAATATAAAACTTTTTATTTAGAATTTATATATATGTGCGTGTGCGTGTGTGTGTACACGGTCGCAGTAAGGTTTTTGCTTTAAAATATATATATATATATAGACACACACACACACACACACACATATATATAGATTGGAAATTATTTTTAGAACTTAACAAAATATATACAGGAAAACAGAAATAATATGTATATATATATAAGATCTGGAAATAGGAACTTTAAATGGCAATATAGATTATCTTTTGGTATACATGTATATAGATTTTGAAATCTGTATAAATTATTTTTATAAGGGTACGTATTTTCAAAATGAAGAATAAGATAGACATATATATACACATTTTAAACTTATCATTTTATATTTAAGATAGTGAATTATGTGACTAACCCATTAATTAACTTGTTCAATTATTCTATTTACTAAAAATAATTTATAAAAGGGAAATTTGTTTATACTAAAATTATCGGTTCAAAATAAAATCATTGGTTAATTAAATTTATCAAACGGAAATTTAATTGTTCGAATGATTCGAATATTAATAAAATCATCTAATGTCTGTACAATGTCAAAATCGTGGAAAATCGAGCCGGTGTGGATCAGATTGCAAATTTAAAGTCAAAGGTGAGTTAATCTCACTCATTTGGATTACTATTAAATTTAAATAGTTAAATTTAAATTATTGGTTGTTTGCTTGAATTGATAATTTATTATTAGCATGGATGTGATATGTTATATAGTGTGTGTGTGTGTGTATTGGAGTGATCTATTTCCCGCATTATATAGCGGATGAGACCCTATGCTCCCCGCATAATAGCGGATGACCCCATATACCACGATATTCCACCTCGAAGTGGGATTGGTATTTTATATTGTGCTAACATATGTGGATGCAGGGAAACAAGTTGGAGTGATCCAACTGGATTCCTCAAAACATTGAATTTATTTTATATTCAGCGATGTGATTTATGTGATAATCTGTGATGATTATATTGGAAATTGAAATTGTTGAATGCTATGGCTTGGTTGAATATATATTAGTATTTGGAAAAAATGAAATTTATAAAGTTTGGTTTTTTTTTAAAGGAAATAAAAATATAAATCTTTTTTAAGTAAATAATTATAGTGAATTCAAATAAATTAAAGGAATGAATTTGGAAAAGAAACAAAGGTTTAATTTTATATCCTATATAATAAATTCAAGGGTGGGAAAAATAGGGATTTTGAATAAATGGAAAAAGGATTTTATTTAAAATAAGGACTTAAGCAATATGGTTTTGTAAGTACGAAGAAGTATATTTTTAAAATTTAAGATTTGAAAGGAGTTTGGAAGAAATAAAAGGAGAATTTGAAATAAAGTATGAAATTGGTATTTTCGAGTTAAATAAGAATTTAAATCATAAATAAAGTTTTGAATATGTGATAAATGGGTTTTGAAATAAATTTGGATAGGCAAGGTAATTTACTTTAAAATGGAGTTGGTATTGGAAATCGATTTGAAAACCGACTAAGTTTCGATACTGTGAATGAAGAAGAATGAAATTATGAAATTTATAAACAAGGTTTATAAATAAAGTGAAATATTTATCAGAGGATAATTTGGAAGTATAAATTCATGATGGGAAATTATAAGGGAAGGGTGATTTTTTTAAAAATAAATAGTGGTTTATTTTTGAAGGTGTGGAAAGGAAAGTGTATTTCCCTGAAAAGCCAAGTATATTTTCAAAGAAAGATTTTCTAGTATAAGTTAGAGTTTTAAAAGTGGTTTTCAAAGAATGTTAGCAGAAATTATTATTTAATGGTTTTTAAATTTTTAGTCTTTAAAAGTAAATATTTATTGGATTAATTATCTAAGTAAAGTATTTCAAAGGTTTAACTAGTATTTGATTTTAAAATTTGGTTATTAAATATTAATATTCTACCTAGTAGTTTATTTTAAATTTAGTTTTGGCTTAAGTTTTACATGAGAAATTATTATAAAATTCCATAGCTAGTATTTTAAATAAGTGTTTTAAATAGTTTTTATTTTAAGTATTTTAAAGTATATATTTTTGGACAAAGTGAGTTAAATTATTTAAAAATCTTAAGTATTTTGACTTGGTGATTTTCAATGGAAATAAACAATATTTTGAAATTTATTCCATGAGAGAAAAGTGATTTGAAAACTATTTTCAAGATTTAAAGTGTAGGAAAATATATAGTGGAGATATTTCGAAATAATAATTTGGGAAAATTATTAATGCCTTGTTGTCGTTTGAGAATGTTATTTGATAGCTAAACTATCAATATTGGCCAATACGCCGACATTTCGAAGAGACCGGGATCGGGATTAATATCCGGAAAACCACTTCGATCTGGTTTGAACGTTTTCGTAAGAAAGACAAGAGCTTGGAGTCGAAGATGGAGCAGTGAAGTGCAAGGGCTAATCACTACTAATCCTGAGAGTGATTCCAAAATGGATGTAGTGGGAATAGTGCCTCCGGTTCCGTTCGGACCTGAAGCCGACTTGTATGGATGAATGCTATCAGAACATCATCATAAGGATGATGAGCATTCTAAGTGAGATGTTTTCTAAAAAGGTAATGCATATCCTCGAGCCTCATTAACCGCGAATGGCTAAAACAGAGGAGGTGCATGCAAGGCTAAGCGTCTAGCAACCAATTAGGATAAGGTCACCCCTGTCTAGATGTCCCTTTTTATTCGGCTGTGTGGGCGGTTGTTGATCCCAACCACGGGATGATCTTATTCAAACTATCTAGTAGGGGGTAGCTCGGGTCTCGTGTAGCAGGGGATCAGCGTGGATCCTCGGTACGGTGATCTAGACCATGTAATGTGATGGGCGGCAACCGAGTAGCCCTGCCATTGATGGAAATCCATTCTCCCTATGTGCCTTTACGGTTTTGATTGTAGAACCTAGTATTGCTGGAATTTAATAATGGTAATAATTTTGACTATTTGAATAAGTATTTGTATATAGACACTACTATAATACCAGTGGATTTGACAAGAAAATGTTTTGGTTATCGTAAGGTAAAAACCCGACATATTTATTTATGGCGTGGTTTTACGAGATACCTTTGATTTCAAAAGATTTTGGAAACTTTAATAATCTAGTTGAGTGTGTTTTCTCACGCTGGTTATCCAGACTGACTCGGGTATTGTTTTATTATAATGCTCGGGTCATACAGGGTATTATAGAGTACAGATTCTGGATGGACTACTGTGGAGCTCAGTAGACGAGCTGGATGGCGAAAGGTATCCCACGCACTTGGAGTATATTCCGCTGTACGGTATAAGCTGTATAGTCAACTTTTGTGAAGACAAGTTAAGATAACTATCCAGTAATTGTTTTGATCTCGATATACTCTTATGTTGTAATGTATAAAACAGATATGGTTCTTTTTGTTTAAAGATTAGTCATTTATCTATTATATATTGTTCCGCTTCGTTTGTGAGATTCTGATGTTGTTTTCTATTTCTTCTTCTACCTCCTTCTTCTTAACCCTAACTGTTTGATTTTTCGACATTTGATCGTTCGGCATTGAATACAGCGGACGTATTGATGTAGATTTTCGGGCGTCGAAAAATCGGGTCGTCACAAATAAAATTGTAAATGATTTTTGAGAAAAGAAATTGGAAATAAGGGGAATATTTTTCAAGTGTCGAATATCAAATGCAGTGAAGAAAATATTCTAAGTATTGGGAAGGGTAGGAATTATTCCATGAAATAAAAAGGGATTTGAAAACTATTCTCAAATGTTGAGGAATTGAAAGTAATATCATATAAGAAAATTTGGACATAAAGTTTGGAAAATTTATAATAAGGACTAATGATTGTTTATGGATGTGTATTGATAGTTAAATAACCAACTATCAATTTTGGCCAATTTCATTAATCGTTTCGAAGAGACCGGGATCAGATTTAATTATCCAAAACCACTTTGATCCGGTTTGAACGCTACAAATGAATACCGTGAAGATGATGAAGACGGTGATTCGGTTTGTCCAGACCTAGGACAATTTAAATGGAAGAATGCTATCAGAACATCGTCATTGGAGGACGATGAGCATTCTAAGTGAAATTCGTTCTTGAAAGGCAATGCTTAGCCTCGAACCTCATCAACCAGGAATGACTAAAATAGGGTAGATGCAGCAAGGCTAAGTGGGTCGCACCGGAGTAGGGTAAGGTTACCACTATCTAAAGTCCCTTTTATTCGGCTGTGTAGTGGTTGCTGATCCCAACCGCGGGGTAATCTTATTCGGCCTATCCACGTTAGGGATAGGCCGGTCTTGTGTAGCAGGGGATCCTAGAGTGGTCCTCGGTATATTGTTCTAGAGGTGTACTATGACGGACGGTAGATCATGTAACAACCCGGTATTTCGTACCGATTAATTATCGTCTTTGGACGATAACTTTTCCTAACTAATTGCCTATTGAAGTTTTTAAATTTGAATTAAAATTCTTTTATAAATGGTTAAAAGGAATTGTGGGCTTTGAAAATCAAATAGTGGCCCATGTTTTAATCGTTGCAGTGAAATTAGCTAAGTGAATAACCCGATCCCCTCTCTCATTTTCATTCAATTCAAAAACCCTAAAACAAAACGCAAGCAAAAATAATGGCTGCTCAATTTTCGTTCGTTCCCCCCTTTCAAAAATTAGGGTTTTTCCATTCGAAGGCGCTGGCCTATGGTCGATCGAAGCTCTCTCCTCATTGCTCACTTCGGCCGCTCCTTTTGGTCGAGTTCGCCTTCGCTTCGAACGAGGTGAGTAATCTTATTTATTCACATCTAATTCTAGCTAGTTTAATCTTGCGATTTAGTGATTTCCTCTGTTTGTTTTGATTTTGGTTGATGTTGATTTCGTTCGTTCTTGTTGTCTTCAACTTTGATTTCGGTCGCTTTGGTTTGAAAAATAAATAAATTGTGTTGGGCGTTTAACTTGACTTGATGATGATCTCTTCTTCAGCAAAGTGATTTGAATTGGCTTGTGTTTTATTCAATTACTGCTTGGGTTCTTACCCACAGTTTCTTCTTCACGGCTTTGATGTTGCCGGTGACTTCTGTATGCACGTCCATTCCCGTGGCATGCTTGATTTGTGATTTTTATGTGATGTTCCCATTTGACTTCGGCCATGGTGATTTGTGATGACATTGTGTCTGCTTCGACTTGGGTTTTTTTTGATATAACCTGACTTTGATTTTTCTGGTGATTTTTTTACTTGCTGCTTCAATGACTTCGGACCTTCGAAGCTATTTGATTTCGACCCTGTCTTGTTATGTGATAATGTTTGATCACTTGTCGTTGCCATAGTGTTGCAATCTTTAACTTGTATCAGTTGTTGTTTCATAAATCGAAGTCTGTAGTTTTCCATCTATAGGCCGTTGTCTTGGGTTTCACTGCATTCACATATGTTTTCACTTCCATTCTGTTGCATTATGTTGCGCACTGTATTGAATTTTTCCTCTCACCTCTCTGTTGGTATTATAGTACTCTAGTAGTTGATGGACTCATTGATAAATGGACTGGTTCGCTGTTGAGTTCATTTGCTCATTTCATTCATGTGTTGCACTGTCCAGTGTTTTACGAGTATATTTCACATACTTATTGCCATTCATTTAAAATCATTAAACTGGTTGGCTATCCTATATGTTGCCACTCTGTTGTGTTGAGCCCGGTCTTTGTTTCTTATTCATCTGATGGAAAATTAGTCCAGATTTGTGTCCCTATGTCCATGTTCACATGAGTTTGCTTTGTGTTGCGTGGTGCTGCATATTCACCACTGTCTTAACTGTATTTGACTCACTGCTTCGAGTCACTTGCGCATGCTCTCTGAAGTTGTGGCATTCATTCTTTACTACCCTGATTATGTTGCAGCCATTTTACTGTGTGTGTGTCTATATATATATATATATACACACACAAAATGGAGGCTGTACATTGGAGTCTGGTTCATGCCATTTGGCACTGTGCTTCGAGTATATAAGCGGTTTCAATTTGTGTTGAAGCTGTCTTGACCCTTTGAACTTAGTTGATGTTGGTTTTGTGATTTTTGGTTCATTCAAGTTTGATGTAAATTGCATCTTCTTTTGCACCATGTTGTATCATTGCCATGTGTATTTGGTCATTCGAGCCTTCGTGCTCTGTTGGTTCAGGTTGCATAAATCCATTTTGCCTCCATCACTTGTATACTACATTTGCTAGTCTAGTCATTGAACTACACTTGTTTATGTGCACTTGTATATGCACAGTACTTGTTCATGTGCATTTATACGTTCTTGATTTTGTTTTAGTGTACATGACTTGCTACTTTGCTCATTGCCTTGTGTTGAGCCTAAAATTCATTGGGCTTGACCTCGCATTTGTCTCTGCAATTTAATCGACACTTGGCCTTATGATATTCACGGAGATGCTTGTGAATATTCATTGGTTACATTATCACTGTAGTGGCAAGGCAGTGCACGCAAGCGTGAACTGCAGCCACACGGTATTCATTGGGTACATCATCACTGTTGTGGCAAGGCAGTGCACGCAAGCGTGAACTGCAGCCACACGGTATTGGTTTTATTATTATTTCTTTTGCTTTTGATTTATGGATCTATTTAGTATTCCATATGTTGTAGTGGCGAGGCAATACACACGTGCGTATACTACAGCCCTACTCGTGTTGATCTTTTAATTGATGTTCTAATTATTTGAAGTGGTTCGCGTTATATTTACCGTTATCCGATTTCTTTATTTAAGAATCGGATAGGTAAATTTATTTTGACTGTCGTCTATTCATTATTTGATTATTATTTCTTCTGTGCACTATAACTGAGTTTGAATTAGACTGACCCGAGTATTATTTTCTTTTGAATTTAATACTCGGGTCAGACCGAGTATTTTCAGGTTGTAGATATTCTGCTTTGGGGTGCTGCTTGAGCTATGAAGACTTTTCATATCTTTTGGAGTTGTCGTGTCATAGTATAGGTTGATATGTATTCATGTATATTAATTGTTAATGTACTTGTATATGTAACTTCCTGAGTCGACTGTTGTAGTTGTATCACATGTACCGTGTCAAATGTATTGTAACTGATATCGGTTATTATATATATGAGACTTTCTGTTTTATCTGTGTTCCGCATTTATATTATCTGTGTTATTATTTTATATTTTTGTCCTAGACTATTATAGCCACTGTGTAGTAGCTTTGAGTTTGCATCGGCATGTCGGATTTCCTGCACGTTTTTACTATCTGGCATATCGGTGTTCGCACAAAGCAATTACACGGATGGTCGCTCCTCAACAGCCTTATTCTCCGTGTTAGTTGACAGCACT
This sequence comes from Allium cepa, assembly GCA_030765085.1. NCBI lineage: Eukaryota > Viridiplantae > Streptophyta > Magnoliopsida > Asparagales > Amaryllidaceae > Allium > Allium cepa. The sequence goes on along the minus strand of CM060945.1, from coordinate 989,316,227 downwards.
ACACCGTAGTGTTCTTGGCTAGCGTGGGTATAGAGGTGGGGCGTCACAGCTTGGTATCAGAGCCTGGGGTTTAGAACAAATATAAAACATAACTTAGATAGCACATGTGTTACAACTATTTGTCGATGTTTTCTCTCTCATATTTGCTTAAGATCATCTTTGATTTGTTAGGTATGAATTCCTAACTCTTATTCATGAGCATTGCTGCTATTCTCTGTTGCACTTGCTCATTTCAGTATGCACTGCTAAGTATCATTGTGTATATGCTTTACCAAGTTGCATATTGCTGCAACTTGAACCCACTTCGATTTGAACTCGCATTATTTATTCGAACTGCTGTATATACGCATTCTTATCTCTGATTCGTGTACATAATGCAGTCTCCATGCAATTGGGTTTTGGGTATCAATCTTTGAGACAAATTGCATTTCAATTGTCCACTCTGTCTGTTTATCCATCGATGTTGGTTTTCATGTGTCTCTCTCTGATAATTTTAAAATTTCTTTGGTATAAAAGAAATTGTCTTGGACTTTGCCTTGTCGATATCGACATTGACTTGACTTTTACTTTTGCTAAAGTCATTCAAGCACTTATGCTCGTTCTGCTTTGTTTTTCCAATTGTTAATCGATTCTTCTTTTCCGATTAGTTGTTATCACCTTTGTCGACTTTGATAACTTCTATTTCAGGAATTTTTGGGTATTCCTACCTTGATGATTTGGAATCGAATTCTTTGGATTTTATTCACGTCTTCGAATGTGAATCTTAGTGAATTGATTTGGTTTTCGAATTTAATCGATTCTTGATTATTTCCCGATTTGTTGCTATCATTTATTAGCAACTTTGATGACCTTTTCTTCGGGATTTTTGTGAACATACCTTTCGATGAATTCGACATCGATTTCTTTGGATTCTATTCACGTCTTCGTATGTGAATTCTTGTGATTGATTATTTCTACAATCATTTTTGTGATTTGTCACTTTAAAAATATAAAGGTTTTAATACTAGTAGTAAATATCAAAACTCTTTTATCAAAATGTTTTCAACTCTATTTTCAATATCAAACTCTTTTCCTAAACCGTTTTCCAATCTATTAGTATATACAAGCCTTTACCTCACTCGGATGAGAAATCTAATTAAACGGCTTAGTAAAACAAGTGGTATGAAACGCTTGCGTTTGCTTCGTCGGTTAATTCTTGGACTTATTTGATTGAACCTCTTGTGACAATTTTATTAGTGAAGATTTACAGTTTGTTCGTAAATATTTAAGTTAAGCAAGTGGTTATGGGACATGAAGCTAAACTTTTATATTTACTAACTTAGTGTAATTGACACTTCTCGTTGATCATGATGATCATTCTTGTGATTTAGACTAGCAATTGTGCGATGTCTCCTTTTGGTTAGGCTAGACACCACTTGTGTGATTCCATTCACACATACCTTTTCGGTTAGCCTAGATACCACTTGTGTGATTCCACTCACACATACTTTTCTTTTGTTTGCGAGGTTAGGCTAGACACCACTTGTGTGATTCCACTCACACATCCCTTTTTGATTTTTGGTTAGTCTAGACCTCAATCTGTGTGATTCCGTCTCACGCATGTGGGGTAGCACCCCACGGTCTTCGGGCCATTCGTGTGTCAAAATTAATGGCTTGCAACCATGAGATAGCATCTCGTTATGCGTTGCACGTGTTGATGATTTTTCATGCTCACGTGTAGGTGAGATTCCGTGCTCCCTTTCTCGCTTTGCGTTGCACGTGTTGATGATTTTTCATGCTCGCGTGTAGGTGAGATTCCGTGCTCCCGTTCTCGCTTTGCGTTGCACGTGTTGGTGATTTTTCATGCTCGCGTGTAGGTGAGATTCCGTGCTCCTGTTCTCGCTTTGCGTTGCACGTGTTGGTGATTTTCATGCTCACGTGTAGGTGAGATTCCGTGCTTCCGTTCTCGCTTTGCATTGCACGTGTTGGTGAGTTTTCATGCTCGCATGTAGGTGAGTTTTCGTGCTCCCGTTCTCGTTATGCGTTGCACGTGCTGATGAATTTTCATGCTCGCATGTAGGTGAGTTTTCATGCTCCCGTTCTCGCTTTGCGTTACATGTGCTGATGAGTTTTCATGCTCGCGTGTAGGTGAGTTTTCGTGCTCCCGTTCTCGTTATGTGTTACATGTGCTGATGAGTTTTCATGCTCACGTGTAGGTGAGTTTCCATACTCCCGTTCGAGTTTTCATACTCCGGTTCGAGTTTTCGTACTCCGGTTCGAGTTTTCATACTCCGGTTCGAGTTTTCATACTCGCGTTCGAGTTTTCATACTCCCGTTCGAGCTTTCATACCCTCATCTTGTGATTTCTGGATTTCTTGTGTAGATTTCTAGAATTTGTGCTTCACCAATTTTCGTGATTTCTATTGATAAGTTTTATCAATTTTTATGCATTGGTGAACTCGTGTGTTATTGACTTGTTATGAATACAAGTTTAGGGTATGATATCCCTTTCTATCTTTGAGAAGATTTTTGTGACACTTTTGATGGATGAAAATCCACTTATCGAAGTTGCTACTGATATCACTGTTTTAATCATGTGTTTTAAAAATTGTTTCAAAATAAAAATCGTTTTCAAAATTTTTATAGTTTACGCTTTCAAAAGAATGAGGAAGCGATTTAAACGTTTCAGCAAAATCGAGGACTATGACCCCTTTCTTTTACCGATTCGTTTAATTCTGGATTTGTCCGTTTGAGGTTGAAAATTTGTGAATTCCTTTTATAAAAGAATATTTTGTGATTGTATTGCCCATTGAGTGCTTTAAGAATTCTGGTCGATGCGCTTGATCAACGTTATCGATAGGAATTTCCTAGACGCTTTGATGAGACAATCAGACACAGTAAATTGAATTTTAAAATGAAAATTTTTCTGAAAAGATAATTACATAAAGTAAATCGTAAATTTCGAAAGTTTTATCTTTTCGGGGAAGAATATTATTTAAAACAACTCTTTTCCGATACTTCTATTCTTGCGATTCCCGAGGGGAACCAAGACTCTATCGTTAGTACCAATGCTAATCGTGTTGGTTTGTATGCCATTCTCTTGCAAAAGAGAATGTGCTGTCTCTTGTGTTTCTAAATCATTAATGCCTATTGAGACTAGATATGTCACTCATGATCTAGTGCTCTTGGCTATTGATTTCGTTCTTCAAAATTTGGCATCATTATTTTCGGGTGAGAAATTTGTTCTCTACCCTGATCATGAATCTTGGGAATATTTATTTTCTCATAGGAACTTAATTTACATCAACCACGTTGACTCGAGTTTCTTATATATCTCATGATCTTGATATTCTTTACCACTCCCGGATGGGAAATCGTGTTACCGATGCACTTGTCGTAGGCAACAAGTGGTTGTTTCTTTGATGATGTCCGGATGGAATCATCTTTTTACCAAGTTCATCAGACGTTTCGATGTACTTTGTTTTATTGAGCTTCGTCTCATTCCTTTTATGGACTTACGTCTGATGTTCTTTTATGGTGATCGGTTCATCGGATGCACCGTTATTGTACTATATCGATGTCCCGACTTTTCGGTTCATTGGACGTACCGTTTTTGTACTACGTCGACGTTCCGAATTAATGAAGCTTTGATTCATCTGGCGTATCGTTATTGTACTACGCTGTTGTTCCAAATTATTCGTGTCTCACCAATGAAAGGTGTTGTGCGTTTCAGTCGGTCGTGAAAGTTAGTGCCTCGATATGTTGGGCCATTTCCTATCACTGAACGTATTGGTTTCTTGGCTTATCGCCTCTTATTACCGGCTCAATTTTCTGTTATTTATGACGTTTTCACACGTCTTCCTTCTACGGAAATGCCTTAGGGGTTTCGATTTTTATTCTTGAGCCCGGTGTTGTTGAAGAAATTGAAGTTTCACCAAATTTGACTTTGAGCAAACATGTTCAGGCTTACTCTTTCATGCTCTTTATGGTGAGCTTCCTATTTCGAATTTCTCCATCTTGTGATGATTTGCTCTTATGGTTGTTACCTTTTGTCCATTTATTCTTTATGATTGCGAGGACGCAATTTCTTTAAGGAGGGGAGTCTGTAACAACCCGGTATCTTGTACCGATTAATTATCGTCTTTGGACGATAACTTTTCCTAACTAATTGCCTATTGAAGTTTTTAAATTTGAATTAAAATTCTTTTATAAATGGTTAAAAGGAATTGTGGGCTTTGAAAATCAAATAGTGGCCCATGTTTTAATCGTTGCCGTGAAATTAGCAAAGTGAATAACCCGATCCCCTCTCTCATTTTCATTCAATTCAAAAACCCTAAAACAAAACGCAAGCGAAAATAATGGCTGCTCAATTTTCGTTCGTTCCCCCCTTTCAAAAATTAGGGATTTTCCATTCGAAGGCGCTGGCCTCTGGTCGATCGAAGCTCTCTCCTCGTTGCTCACTTCGGCCGCTCCTTTTGGTCGAGTTCGCCTTCGCTTCGAACGAGGTGAGTAATCTTATTTACTCACATCTAATTCTAGCTAGTTTAATCTTGCGATTTAGTGATTTCCTCTGCTTGTTTTGATTTTGGTTGATGTTGATTTCGTTCGTTCTTGTTGTCTTCGACTTTGACTTCGGTCCCTTTGGTTTGAAAAATAAATAAATTGTGCTGGGCGTTTAACTTGACTTGATGATGATCTCTTCTTCAGCAAAGTGATTTGAATTGGCTTGTGTTTTATTCAATTACTGCTTGGGTTCTTACCCACAGTTTCTTCTTCACGGCTTTGATGTTGCCGGTGACTTCTGTATGCACGTCCATTCCTGTGGCATGCTTGATTTGTGATTTTTATGTGATGTTCCTATTTGACTTCGGCCATGGTGATTTGTGATGACATTGTGTCTGCTTCGACTTGGGTTTTTTTTGATATAACCTGACTTTGATTTTTCTGGTGATTTTTTTACTTACTGCTTCAATGACTTCGGACCTTCGAAGCTATTTGATTTCGACCCTGTCTTGTTATGTGATAATGTTTGATCACTTGTCGTTGCCATAGTGTTGCAATCTTTAACTTGTATCAGTTGCTGTTTCATAAATCGAAGTCTGTAGTTTTCCATCTATAGGTCGTTGTCTTGGGTTTCACTGCATTCACATATGTTTTCACTTCCATATTGTTGCATTATGTTGCGCACTGTATTGAATTTTTCCTCTCACCTCTCTGTTGGTATTATAGTACTCTAGTAGTTGATGGACTCGTTGATAAATGGACTGGTTCGCTGTTGAGTTCATTTGCTCATTTCATTCATGTGTTGCACTGTCCAGTGTTTTACGAGTATATTTCACATACTTATTGCCATTCATTTAAAATCATTAAACTGGTTGGCTATCCTATATGTTGCCACTCTGTTGTGTTGAGCCTGGTCTTTGTTTCTTATTCATCTGATGGAAAATTAGTCCAGATTTGTGTCCCTATGTCCATGTTCACATGAGTTTGCTTTGTGTTGCGTGGTGCTGCATATTCACCACTGTCTTAACAGTATTTTACTCACTGCTTCGAGTCACTTGCGCATGCTCTCTGAAGTTGTGGCATTCATTCTTTACTACCCTGATTATGTTGCAGCCATTTTACTGTATATATATATATATACAATGGAGGTTGTACATTGGAGTCTTGTTCATGCCATTTGGCACTGTGCTTCGAGTATATAAGCAGTTTCAATTTGTGTTGAAGCTGTCTTGACCCTTTGAACTTAGTTGATGTTGGTTTTGTGATTTTTGGTTCATTGAAGTTTGATGTAAATTGCATCTTTCTTTTGCACCATGTTGTATCATTGCCATGTGTATTTGGTCATTCGAGCCTTCGTGCTCTGTTGGTTCAGGTTGCATAAATCCATTTTGCCTGCATCACTTGTATACTACATTTGCTAGTCTAGTCATTGAACTACACTTGTTTATGTGCACTTGTATATGCACAGTACTTGTTCATGTGCATTTATACGTTCTTGATTTTGTTTTAGTGTACATGACTTTCTACTTTGCTCATCGCCTTGTGTGGAGCCTAAAATTCATTGGGCTTGACCTCGCATTTGTCTCTGCAATTTAATCGACACTTAGCCTTATGATATTCACGGCGATGCTTGTGAATATTCATTGGTTACATCATCACTGTAGTGGCAAGGCAGTGCATGCAAGCGTGAACTGCAGCCACACGGTATTCATTGGGTACATCATCACTGTTGTGGCAAGGCAGTGCACGCAAGCGTGAACTGCAGCCACACGGTATTGGTTTTATTATTATTTCTTTTGCTTTTGATTTATGGATCTATTTAGTATTCCATATGTTGTAGTGGCGAGGCAGTACACGCGTGCGTATACTGTGTTGTAGTGGCGAGGCAGTACACGCGTGCGTATACTGCAGCCCTACTCGTGTTGATCTTTTAATTGATGTTCTAATTATTTGAATTGGTTCGCGTTATATTTACCGTTATCCGATTTCTTTATTTAAGAATCGGTTAGGTAAATTTATTTTGACTGTCGTTTATTCATTATTTAATTATTATTGCTTCTGTGCACTAATAACTGAGTTTGAATTAGACTGACCCAAGTATTATTTTCTTTTGAATTTAATACTTGGGTCAGACCGAGTATTTTCAGGTTGTAGATATTCTGCTTTGAGGTGCTGCTTGAGCTATGAAGACTTTTCATATCTTTTGAAGTTGTCGTGTTATAGTATAGGTTGATATGTATTCATGTATATTAATCATTAATGTACTTGTATATGTAACTTCCTGAGTCGACTGTTGTAGTTGTATCACATGTACCGTGTCAAATGTATTGTAACTGATATCGGTTATTATATATATGAGACTTTCTGTTTTATCTGTGTTCCGCATTTATATTATCTATGTTATTATTTTATATTTTTGTCCTAGACTATTATAGCCACTGTGTAGTAGCTTTGAGTTTGCATCGGCTTTTCGGATTTCCTGCACGTTTTTACTATCTGGCATATCGGTGCTCGCACAAAGCAATTACACGGATGGTCGCTCCTCAACAGCCTTATTCTCCGTGCTAGTTGACAGCAACTACACCGTAGTGTTCTTGGCTAGCGTGGGTATAGAGGTGGGGCGTCACAGATCAGTAGCCCAGTCATTCAATGAAATCCATCCTCCAATAAGCGTCGTATGGATTTGATTGTGCCCAACTATGCTGAAATATGAGATGCAAGCATTTCAGCTATATTCTATTAATTCTATAGACATATTATAATATCGGATGGATTTGATGAAATTGTTTTTGGTTCTCGTAAAGTAAAAACCCATTGTGTTTATTTGTGACGTTTTCTTACGAGATACTTTTATTTTCAAAGGATTTTCAAAAGTTAATAATTCAAATTGAGTGTGTTTTCTCATGCTGGTTTTCCAGACTGACTTGGGTGTCATTTATCATAATACTCGAGTCAGATCGAGTATTACAGATTCAGGTAAAGTGCTATGGGGCTCTGGAGACGAGAGGAGTTCAGACATATATCACGTACTTGAATATTTCCGCTATATGAGGATAAGTTGTTATAACTGGCCAGATTTGATGTAGTGATTATGTACTACAATGATTGTAAGTATTAAACAGTTATAGATTCTTTTATATAAAAATTTGTTGTTATATATTATATATTGTTCCGCTGCGATTGTGAGATTCTGTATTGATGTGTTTTTTTTCTATTTTCTTCTATCTCTTTCTTCTTCTTTTCCCTCAACAATCCAACTTTCAGGCACTCGATCGTTTCGCATGTTATGCGAGGAGCATATTTATGTCGATTTTCGAGGGTCGTTAAAGTGGATCGTGACATTTTGGTATCAAAGCTGAAGGTTAAGCAAGAAGCTTAGCTCTAGTGGGGATTACTCATTAGAAATAGATTCAGTGGTGCTCTAAAATGAGTTAAGTGTATTAATAGATATGAGGGTGTATTTGTTAGTGAATATAAATTATTTTATATTATGTTGACTTACCGGTTGAGTGTTTATAAATTCTGGTCGGTACATTCTGGACAACTTTTTCGGTAGGGATTTCTTAACTCTTAAACTAGGCAAATCGACACGGTGTTTTAAAAAATTGGTTAATGAAATAATTTTTCCTAAATCATATTTTGATATAAAAGAAATAATTTTCTGAAATTATTATATATATTTGGAGTGTTTGGATGATAATAGTACAATCAAAATAAGATCCTAAAATTTGGAAATGATTCATATAACCAAAAGAAAATTAGTGTAAGTACGAACTATGAAAATGGATTATAATTAAAATTGGGTTCAAGTCAAATCTAGAAATATAAATCCCAGAAAGTTTGAAAAAACAAAAAAAATTTCAAAAGTTTTGGAGAAAACAATAATAAGAGCACTATTTTTTAATATTGTAAGGAAATTGTTTTTAAGATGAATTTTGGAAGAGATATAGCATTGAACACACTTCAGTAGCTGGAAAATTATTCTGGTGATGACTACAGCATCATCAATATTCATTTTCGAATTTCTAAGTGACGGGTTGCTACCGAAATTGATTTGTTTAGACTTTTTGGGCAAACTAGTGTTGTTTTGGGAATTCAAAAGGGAATTTGTTTTGGATAAATCCAGGTTTGGTTTTAAAATGTAAAAATGTGATCTCGGAAATATTGGAGAATCTCAAGATGATTTGAAGAAAAATGCCTAGTGTTTGTATTCTGGAATCCTTATTTAAATGATTTATAGATCATCGGGAAATAAGCTATAAACTTATGAATTGGAAATGATTCTAAACAAGGAAAGTATGAAAATTGGATCTTAGAATAAATTTTAACTTGAGTAAATTTAAAATGGATAAAATTAAAGTTTAAGCAAAGCAAATGGAATAAATAAATGAAGTGATGGCAACAATAAAAAGAAATTAGTGAATTGGTAAAGTGGACTATATAAATTGGATTTGACTTATGCAGGTTAAATAAATTAAATTGGTTAAAGAAAATGGTATGGATTTGGATTTAACTTAAGCTAAGTTAAACAAAATTTAGTTGAATTTGAATTGAAACAAAAATTGAATTGAATTATAGATGATATTGAATGGAATTAAATTCTTACTTAGATAAGTTTAAAAAAAATGTTATAAAGTTTAGATTTAATTCAAGTTAATTAAATTGGAATAGCTTATAAAAAACCTGAGATGAATTGGATAAAAATATACTTGGGCTATAAATAAATGTATAGTCTCGATTTAAAAATAACATGTGAATATATTAGAGCATGGAATTGGTGAAGGTATGAAAAATGAGTTGTGCGATTTATAAATTGAAAAGTGAAATAGAAACCCGAAATAAAAACTATTGAATTATAAAATAAATTTGAACTCGAGTAAATTGTTCGAAGAGATTTTTGAAATAAAAAATAGATATTGAATTATAAAGTGGAAATGAATAAATTAGATAATTAATTAGTTAATTGATATAAAATGGACATTTACTGGATTAAATAAATCTGGATGGGGTGTTAAATATGGAATTTGGAAATGAAACTTGAATTACAAATAAAATTCAACTTAGATGATGAGGAAATTGTATAAAAATTGGAAAAGTGTCGAGTAAAATGGAAATAGTTTGAAACGGTGACAACTCAAGTTATAAATAAATTAAATTGAAATGTAAATAAACTGATATGGCTTGAGATATTAAATAAATGGATTTGAGCATGGAGTTAAAAATTTAAGTAGATTAAATGAATGGATTAATTAATTAATTAGTGATTGAACATAAATCAATTCAAATAGCTGGATCTGAATATAAAGAGAGTAGATACGAATGGAATGCAACTAAATTGATGAAGAATCAACTGGAAGTAGAAAAAAATTAAATATAAATTGAGTTAGAATCAATTTAAAATAGTTATAAACTATAATGGTTATTCTATTAAATGAATAACGTTGAATTTGCAAGAAAAATGTTTGTTCGACATAAATGAAAGTAGACAAAATTTTATAAATTGATAGAAGTGAATGATTTCATTTTTAATCAATTTGGAACGAATATTAATTTGTTTAGCACAAATGTGAATTGAACGTAAGCAAATTGGGTTGTTAATCATTCTGGATTAAACGAAATAGTAAGTGGATTAATTGTAAGCAATTAAATTAGTATCCAAACCTCATAAATTGCTTATGAATATATGTTAGCATGCATTGTTATGAAATCTATGTGTTTAACCATTTAAATGAATGAAATGATATTGAATTTCATATTTTGGCACTTATGGGCTTAAATTGAGCAAGTACATGTACCTAGAGGGGTTGTTCGGCCAGATTGGGGTTACGTGTTTGCATATGAAGTAAATGCTTGCTAAATAATGCTTAAAAACACTAAATAAGGTATGTTTTCGGATTAAATGCTACGAAAAATATAAATATTAATATATATTTTGTTTTCCAACCATATGGGTTGATGTTTTTATATTTACCTCTCTTGTCATATTGCAAAAGGCTCTCCATACAAGGGAGACTCTACCGAAAAAATTCGAAAATTTAGGGTGTTAGAAAAATTTTGAAAAATTTTTGTTAACGAAAACTAGATTTCGAATTTGCAATAAAAATAAAGGAATTTAGTTAGAATGATAAACTAATTGTTAAGATGAAGGTAAAGTGTTCAAAAAGTGAAGAATCAAGTTTTCGCTAAGCGGGTTTTGGATAAATAATGGGTTGGTGCAATTTTCCTACCTTAGCAATTTCGGGGACGAAATTCTGTTGAGGGAGGAGGAATATGACGATCCGGATAATTCGTTGTTTGATTTTGAATATTTAAATAGTTTTAAATATTGAATTTGAATTATAGATTGATTTTGAATATTAAAAATTGGGTTTATTTATAGAATAAGTTTAGAATTTGAATATAGCAATTTATTGAATAATTTAATTATTGAATTTTTATACTTGAATATTAGTTAAATTTTTGAATCTTGAGTTTTAAGCACGATAAAAATTATTTAAAGGCTTGTAAAATTTATATTAATAATTATAAAAGTAATGAAAGTTCTAAAATTTGAATTTAAAAGTGAGTTGTTCGGTTTTGAAAATATATCATTTAAATTGACATTTAAAAATAGCCTTTTGAGGCAGTGTCTCGGATTTCGACGAAACTAGTTCCATTAGATCCATAATAGTGTATTATTATCGGATTTCATATTTCGTAGCATTTGGGTCTATCGTTTGGCCGTAAGAGGTATAAGCACCTTGAAATTTATATCGAAAATTCAATATATTCATTGTATGCAAAAAGATAACTTCTTCATATGATCGAATGAGGAATCGGAACCTTTTCCATTATGTTCGGAATAGGGTATAACATTACAAACCCCAACGGCACGCCTCGATAGGAGATCAAGAATTTAAGCTACGAAATCGATTCGTTTTGTAATTTAAAGAATATATGGTCAGGTCAAACTTTTCACATCAGCTGTTTTTTATCACCTCAAATCACTGTAGCTAATCCATTCGAACATGCAAACATCCATATCTCCTTCCTCCTATATCACGCAATCGTTACATCCAAAGCATTTCAATGCAAAAAAAAGGGAGATCGATTCAAACAAATTGGGGAGGAAAAAAAATATATTGATCGATCGCGAGCCCTTCTTTACTTCTCTTTGAAGTTCAAATCAACCCAAAATCACAAAAAAAAGAATGAAGAACGAAATCAAAATTGATTCATTTGTAGAAAAAGAATGATAACGAACGCGATCAAAATCTGGAGGAAGGCGATGATTAGATGCGGCATTTGGTGGGGGCAGTGACCATCGGAGTCCAAAATCATTTGAAGGTGACATTGGAAGCTCGTGAAGTTAGGGTTCGTAATGGGAGATTGTAGGGGAACGTAATGGCAACTCGACGGTAGGCCGCGAGGGAGAAGTTGGGGAGGATGTGATGTGGAGCAGGGCTATCGTTCATTTTCAGTTTTCTCTGATGGCGCACACGAACGAACTGGAGGGGGTTTGGGGGCAGTAAGGTGTGGAATGACTCAAGGGGTTGTAACTGGGTCCTATGGCGGCTTCGTCGAGACAGTGAAGTATAAGATATATTTTATTTTATTTAAATTTAATAAAGAGATATAAATATACATACATATATATATATATATATTAAGAATTAAATAAGTTCATTTGTCGTAGTAAGTTTATGTAAATTATATTTTTATCGAATGTAAAAAATGTATAATATGTTCTTGCGAGGTCCAAAAATCACGAAGTCGATCACATTAAATTCGTAGGTGCAAAATCGCATTCTAGAAGTGGTTTGGAATTTTTCAGAGTCTATTGGTATTTTAAATTTAATCGAACGGGGTTCAATTTAGTTTAAAATCTGGATATTCGACAAAAATTGAATCAAGGTGAGAAAATTCTCACTCATTTGGAATTTTCAAATTAAATTTTAAAAAGTTAAATTTAAATATTGGCTGCTTGATTTAATTTAGAAATTGTTATCTGTGAATGATATTATATATATATATATATATATATATATATATTGGTATATATATATTAGTATTTGGAGTGATATTCCCACACATTATAGCGGATGAGGCCCTATGTGTAACAACCCGCATATTTTACGATTGTACAATTAAATATAGCATCGTCAGTCGGATTTAAGTCCGAAAAGCTACTTTTTCAAACAGTCGAATTAGAACTCGAGACCACTTCCATTGAGTCCAAAATGGCGTTCGCGGCCTTTTTGAGTATAAACATCGATATGTTTGGAGTTAGGTAGAATTTTGACATTTTCATTTAGGGTTTTGGGTTTGGGTTTCAGCCCAATAACCTAACATAAGACCCTAGCTCCACCCCCTCTCCTCTTCATACATTCTCATTTCCTAATACTTTCAAGCTTTAGTAAAAATGGGGGAAGAGATTGGAAATTAAAATCCAAGCCCTAGTTTCCTTTGCAAATTCAAGTTCTAGCTCCAAAATCAAAGGGAAGCTTAGGTAAACATCTCCTTCTTCTTCTCCATCTCCATTCCTCTTCAAAAACTGAAATTTTCTATAAACTAACTTAGGAAAAACTTCACCTTTGATAATAGATTGAAGATTCAAGAGGGGTAGTGAAGAGGAATTGATCTTTCCTTGTTTTATAAGCTTCTCCTTCATTGTTTTTGGATTTAAAGTTGAGTTTTTGAACTCACATCTACGTCTATAACTTTCATTGTTGTTAGGTATGAAATCCAAACATTTACTCATGTTCATTTGCTTTTGATTTGAATTGATTTGGTGAATTTTCCAATTTTGGTATTTTGAAGTCAAAATCTTTAAAGATTCTATCTTGGATGTTTGAACATGTTATTTGTGGCGTATCAAAGAGCCTATAGTGTTGGGTTGTCGATTGACATAAATCCCTAGCATCCATCGCTCGTTCGGTCGCATTTCGGTTTGGATTTGCCATTTTCAGTCTAGGCTGTTTTTTTGCGTAGCAAAAAATTTCAGACGTCTGAAACCAAATTCCAGACGTCTGGTTGAAAAATCCAAACGTCTGGAAAGGGGTTTGGGAAAGGCAAGAGATAAAATCCAAACGTCTGAAACCAAATTCAGACGTCTGGTTGAAAATTTCAGACGTCTGAAATGGCCCAGGAATTGAAATAAAAGGGAAAAAACATATATACTTCCAGAGCCAGACATTTGGAAACACCTACAAGATGTCTAGAACTGTTTAATTTGCCTATTTTGGCTATTTTTGAGTGGATTTTCAATTTTAATTAATTTTTGTTGATCTGATTTGTCATTATCATTTATTATCGACTTTGATGACTTCTTTTTCGGGATTTTTGAGAATATCTAATTTGATGGATTCGGTATCGATTTCTATGGATTTGATTCACGTCTTCGTATGTGAATTTTTTTGATGATTGGTTGTTTTTCAATCATTTTTGTGGTTTGTCACTTTAAAATACAAAGGTTTCTATACTAGTAGTAAATATCAAAACTCTTTCATCAAAACATTTCAACACTATTTTCAATATCAAGCTCGTTAATAAAACCGTTTTCCAACTTATTAGTATATACAAACCTTTACCTCATTCGTATGAGAAATCTAATTAAACGGCTTAGCAAAAAAATAGTATGAAACGCTTGCGTTCACTTTGTCGGTTAACTCTTTGACTTGTTCGATTGAACTCTTGTGACAACTTTCGAGTGGAAATCTACAATATGTTCGTAAATAATTTAGTTAAGCTAGTGGTTATGGGACATGAAGCTAAACTCATATATTTACTAGCTTAGTGTAATTTACACTTATTTTCGAGTGGAAGTCTACAATTTGTTCGTAAATAATTAAGTTAAGCCAGTGGTTATGGGACATGAAGCCTAACTCATTTATTTACTAGCTTAGTGTAATTTACACTTGTGGATCTATGAAGATACTTGGTGGAGCTTCAGCTCAATTTTGTGGGGTAGCGACTCGTGGTCTTTGGACAGTTTTGTGGAGCTTCGGCTCAAAGGTCTTCGGACCATTTTGTGGAGCTTCGGTTCAAAGGTCTTCGAAATGTTTTGTGGAACGTCGGCTCAAAGATCTTCGGACCGTTTTGTGGAGCTTTGGCTCAAAGGTCTTCAGGCCGTTTTGTGGAGCCTCGGCTCAAATTTGATGGTTAGCGACAATGGAATAGCGTTCCGTTTGTGATGCACGTGTTGGCGAGTTTTATGCTCCCTTTTTGTGATAGGCCTCCCCCTCTTGTGATTTCTGGATTTCTAATTGAAGATTTCTAGAATTTGTTCTTACCAATTTTTGTACTTTACATTGATGAATTTATCAATATTTGTGCATTGGTGAATTTGTGTTTCAACAACTTTTACGATCGGCATTGAAATGTTTGCCAATATTTGTGACTTGGTGAATAAAAATAAAGAATATGGTTTTCTTTTTTATCTTTGAGAAGATTCTTGTGATATTGTATGATTTTTGGTTGATTTTCAAATGTGTACTTATCACAGTATGGCGTTATTATTATCATATGTTTTTGTCATATCTCTTATTTTATCTCTTTTTATCTGATATTTATAGCTAGACTGATCCGTTTATTATTTTATTATTAAATAATACTCGAGTCAGACCGAGATGTTACAGGTGCTTCTACTTGACTCCTCTGCTGGGAACATCATCTGACTTTAGGCTAACTACTTTAGATTAGTATTTTTCGTTTTATACATTTGAGATAGAGACTCCTCGATGTATAATTATTCTTTTGTCTAGCACTTGCATATATTCTTTTGTGATATTGTGGATCTTGTATGACCACTACTCTGATATACACTTCTACGTGTAATATTCATATCTTTTCTGCCTTTGTGATATGAATATCTGTGACTGATTTATATTATGTTTATTTCTATATTTGTTTCCGAAGACCACATAGCCACTATGTAGTAGCTTTGAGTGTGTATCGGTATGTCGGATTTCCTCTTGAAATGTAATGCATGTTGTACTATCTGACATACCGGTGCTCATACAAAGCAATTACACGGATGGTCGCTCCTCAACAGCCTTATTCTTCGTATTAGTTGACGGCATTACTCCGTAGTGTCCTTGGCTAGCGTGTGTATAGAGGTGGGGCATCACAGCTTGGTATTAGAACCAAACTTCGGAACAATGTAGAATAATGTAGCAAGGATCATTGTCCTAAGTCCTTCTTAGGAGTCGTGCCTTAGGAGTCATCCGAGTCTTAGGGCCCGTTCTAACCTATTTTCTTTTTTGATGCCTTGTTTTATCAACCATGATTTTTTGATATTCATTTTGAGAATAACCTTTTTCCTCTTCTTTCTTTCTTTCTTAAAGAAGAGGAGATGTTTAGTCTTGGCAGTCCTAGCGTTGGTCAATCAAGTAGTCCTTCTCTGGATGGTGTCTTCATGTCTGCCCAACAACTTTTGGATCTCGCAAAGAATCAAAGGTTTATCTGTGCTTTGAGTAAGAACCCCTACAAAGGTTTTACCTCTGAAACTAGAAGTTCCTTTCGATCAGCTTGTAGATATCACCCTACGAGAAGAAGTGGTCGATAAAGGAAGCGATAGTGATGTTGGAGGTTTCAAAAAGGGCCTCAATAGTAACAAGAAGAGGCATATTAAATTCAAAAGCCCTAATCCCAACAAGAAAGGGAGATAGGCAACTTCGGTAGCAAAGACTCCAATCCCTAATCGTGGAGAATGCTACAATTGTGGCTCTAAGGTTCACTATGCAAGGGAGTGTCCGAAACCTCTTTATTGTCGTTATTGCAAAAAATTCAGGTCATTATATTTCTGCATGCCCCATACTTCAAAGCAAGAAGAAAGAGGAACAAGAAACCCTGGTAGAAAAAGCTTCTACCTTTATTCGTGGACAATGCTACAATTGTGGTTCCATGGACCATTATGCTAATAGGTGTCTGAAACCTCTCTTTTGTCGTTATTGCAAGAATTCGGGTCATCTTTTATCTTCATGTACTAAACTTTCAAGCAAGAGGGAGGGAAGGCTTAAGGTTGTGCAAACGCCTAGTAGCACTTCTCCTGGTCAAGGTATTTTTCATTCTATCCTTGATGACATTTGTTTTTTGATTATCCTATTTGAGTTCTTGTTAATACGAGTTTATCTCATTATTTTACATCAAAACAACTTGTTGATTCTTTTCTTTAAATATTTTGGGCTTGACGACTTCTTTGAGAATTGCAAATCCGGTTGGTGGATCCACAACACCCAGTTTGCTTTGAAAAGATGTCGAGATTATTTTATGTGATTTTTCTTTCCGGGCCGATTTGCATGTTATGCGTTACTTAGGATTCGGAATTGATTTTTATGGGAGGATTGGCTTAATTATTATAAAGCCAGATCTCATGTCCCGAGTGGAATATCCATCTTCGACATTTTCAATCTGTTAAGCAGATTTCTATTTTGCTAAATGATTTTGATTCCAATTTGGTAACATCATTTTATTTTCTAGACCCACTTGTTGAGGAAGATGTTATTCTCCTCATTCAAGTAGTTCGTGAATTTTCCGATATTTTTGAGCTTGTCCTAGGATTGTCACCTAAACAATCTTTTGAGTGGTGCTAAGGTCTTTTCAGTTCGACTTTACCACCAGTTTTCATTAGCTACGAGTTGCTGAGGTTAGCGCTCCACTTACCGCATTCCACGCTCGTTATGATTCTTATGAATGACATGTGATGTCACTCGCATTATCCAGCTTATTTCAGCCATCTTATTGATCGAGTATTCGGCGAATATTTCGATGAGACCATCCTTGTGTTGATTGATTTTGGATGAAAACAGCAATTTAAAAACTTGCAAATCTTTTTCATAAGATTTATTTATAAGTATACTTAGATCTTGTTCTTAAAACGAACAAAGAATATTTGTAAAAATTTTAAGAGATACTTTTATCATAAAGAAGATGATTTTGTGTTGTTTTGTCCATTGAGTGCTTTAAGAATTCTGATCGATGCGCTTGATCAACATTATCGATAGGAATCTCCTAAATGCTATGATGATACATTCTGACACGGTAAATTGACTTGCAATAAGTAAATTTTTTAGAAAGATGGTTATATAAAGTTAATTATAATTTTGAATGTCTTAGCTTTTCGGGAATGAGGATCAATTGAAAGAACTCCTTTCCGATACTCCTATTCTTGTGATTCGTGAAGGGAACGTGCTATCATTTATGCTTCTATACAATTACAGCCTATCGAGACTAGGTATGCCACTCATGATCTAATGTTCGTGGCTATGTCTTTCGCTTTTAGAATTTGGCATCATTATTTTTGGGAGAGAAATTTGTTCTCTACACCGATCATAGATCTTTGGAGTATTTGTTTTTTCAGAAGGAACTTAATTTGTGTCAACAACGTTGGCTCGAGTTCCTTGCATCTTATGATCTTGATATTCTTTATACTCTCGGAAAGGGAAATCTTGTTACCGATGCACTTAGCCGTAAGCAACAAGCGGTTGTTTCCATGATGATATCCGAATGGAAGGATCCCAAGATTTTATCCACTTGTGAGATTCGAGATCGTGAATCCAATTTATGTTCATCTCTTGTTCTATGTAGCCTTGAGGCTCATCTATCTCTTTTGGACCGCATTCTTGATGCTCAAAATCTAGATCCCGAATTGGCTCTTCTTAGCCAAAATTGTAGGGATAAAATTGACATTGAAGGTTTGAAAGACTTTAATATCGATTCTCGTAGCGGCATTCGAAAATTTGGTAGACTTATCATGCAGAATATTTGTAATCTTCGTAAAGATATTTTAGAAGATTCTCATCGTTCTAAATTTACCATTCATCCCGGTAGTAGCAAAATATACACGAATATGATGCGAATCTATTATTGGGATAGGATGAAATCTGATATTGCTAACTTTGTTAAGTGTTGCATGACTTGCCAACTCGTTAAGGCCGAGCATCAAAGGCCCGGTGGGTTATTGCAACCTTTGGACATTCCAATTTGAAAGTGCGATCAAGTCTCCATGGATATTATTGACGGACTTCCCCGCTCTCGTTCGGGTCATGATAGCATATGGGTGATTGTTGATAGACTATGAAAATCCACCCATTTTATTCTCGTTCGGTCCAATCGGTCCGTACCTCTTTTGGCCAAACTCTTTATTAAAGAAATTATTAAATTGCATGGAGTTTCTACTTCTATTGTTAGCAATCGTGATCCATTGTTTACCGGTGGATTTTGGAAGAGTTTTCATAAAGCTTTGGGAACGAAGCTTAATTTTAGCACCGCTTATCATCCTCAGTCTGATGGACAAACTGGGCGTGTGAATCAAACACTTGAAGATCTTCTCCGTGCATGTGTTTTTGATTTTGGTGGAAGTTGGGAAGATCATATTTCTCTTGTCGAGTTTTCCTATAATAATAGCTTCCAATCTAGTATTGGTATGGCACTTTTTGAGGCACTCTATGGAAGGCCATGCCGATCTCCTTCTTGTTGGCTTGAGGCCGGTGAGAAGCTGGTTTTAGGTCAAGATTTTATTCATGATTCCACAGAAAAGATTGACCTTGTTCGTCATAGCATGAAAGAAGCTTAAAGTAGGCAAAAAATCCTATGCCGGTAACCGAAGAAGGAGACTAGAATTTTCTGTGGGAGATTTTGTGTTTATTCATGTTTCACCTATGAAGGGTGTTGTGTCGGGAAAATTAGCACTTAGATATATTGGTCCATTTTCCATCAACGAATGCATTGGTACCGTGGCTTATTGCCTTTTATTACCGGCTCAGTTTTCTGCTATTCGTGACGTATTTCATGTCTCTCAATTACGGAAATGCCTTTGAGATTCCGATTCTTTTCTTGAGCCTGGTGTTATTGAAGAAATTGAAGTTTCACTTAATTTGAGTTATGATCAACATTCTATTCGTATGATTGCTTCGAAAGTTAAACACCTTCGAAATAAAGATGTTCTTCTTATGAAAGTACATTGGTCCTCTAATTCTTAGGATTGTTCTTTGGAATCCGGGTAATTCATCGAGCGAACACATCTGAACTTACTCTCTTATGCTCTTTATGGTGAACTTCTTTTTTCAAATCTTCTTTTGTGTTGATATGCTTTTATGGTTGTTACTCTTTATTTTTTCTTAAGAATTACGAGGACGCAATTTCTTTAAGGATGGGAGTCTGTAACAACCTGCATATTTTACGATTGTATATTTAAATATTTTATTTAAATATAGCATCGTTAGTCGAATTTAAGTCCGAAAATCTACTTTTTGCAAACAGTCGAATTAGGACTCGAGACCACTTCCATTGAGTCCAAAATGGCGTTTGTGACCTTTTTGAGTATAAACATCGATATGTTTGGAGTTAGCTAATATTTTTACATTTTCATTTAGGGTTTTGGGTTTGGGTTTCAGCCCAATAACCTAACATAAGACCCTAGCTCCACCCTCTCTCCTCTTCATTCATTCTCATTTCCTAATACTTTCAAGCTTTAGTAAAAATGGGGAAAGAGATTGGAAATTAAAATCCAAGCCCTAATTTCCTTTGCAAATTCAAGTTCTAGTTCCAAAATCAAAGAGAAGATTAGGTAAGCTTCTCCTTCTTCTTCTCCATCTCCATTCCTCTTCAAGTTCTGAAATTTCCTATAAACTAACTTAGGAAAAACTTCACCTTTGATAATAGATTGAAGATTCTAGAGGGGTAGTGAAGAGGAATTGATCTTGCCTTGTTTTAAAAGCTTCTCCTTCATTGTTTTTGGGTTTAAAGGTGAGTTTTTAAACTCACATCTACGTCTATAACTTTCATTGTTGTTAGGTATGAATTCCTAACATTTATTCACGTTCATTTGCTTTTGATTTGAATTGATTTGGTGAATTTTCTAATTTTGGTATTTTGAAGTCAAAATCTTTAAAGATTCTATCTTGGATGTTTGAACATGTTATTTGTGGCGTATCGAAGAGCCTATAGTGTTGGGTTGTCGATTGACATAAATCCCTAGCATCCATCGCTTGTTCGATTGCATTTCGGTTTGGATTTGCCATTTTTGGTCTAGGCTGTTTTTTTTGCCTAGCAGAAAATTTCAGACGTTTGAAATTAATTTCAGACGTCTGAAACCAAATCCGGACGTCTGGTTGAAAAATTCAGACGTCTGGAAAGGGGTCTGGAAAAGGCAGAGACAAAATCCAAACGTCTGAAACAAAATCCAGACGTCTGAAACCAAATTGAGACGTCTGGTTGAAAATTTCTGACGTCTGAAATGGCCCAGGAATTAAAAATAAAAGGGAGAAAAATGCATATACTTCCAGAACCTAGGCCCAAACGTCTGGAAATACCTACCAGACGTCTGGAACTGTTTAATTTGCCTATTTTGGCTGTTTATGATTTCCAATGTTAATCGATTTTTGTTGATCCGATTTGTCATTATCATTTATTATCGACTTTGATGACTTCTTTTTTGGGATTTCTGAGAATATCCAATATGATGGATTCAGTATCGATTTTTATGGATTTGATTCACGTCTTCGTATGTAATTTTTTTGATGATTGGTTGTTTTTCAATCATTTTTGTGGTTTGTCACTTTAAAATACAAAGGTTTCTATACTAGTAGTAAATATCAAAACTCTTTCATCAAAACGATTTCAACACTATTTTCAATATCAAGCTCGTTTATAAAATCGTTTTCCAACCTATTAGTATATACAAACCTTTACCTCATTTGTATGAGAAATCTAATTAAATGGCTTAGCAAAACAAGTGGTATGAAATGCTTGCGTTTATTTTGTCGGTTAATTCGTGGACTTGTTCGATTGAACTCCTGTGACAACTTTCGTGCGGAAATCTACAATATGATCATAAATATTTAAGTTAAGATAGTGGTTATGGAACATGAAGCTAAACTCATATATTTACTAGCTTAGTTTAATTTACATTTATTTTCGAGTGGAAGTCTACAATTTGTTCGAAAATAATTAAGTTAAGCCAGTGGTTATGGGACATGAAGCTTAACTCATTTATTTACTAGCTTAGTGTAATTTACACTTGTGGATCTATAAAGATCCTTTGGTGGAACTTCGGCTCAATTTTGTGGGGTAGCAACCCATGTCTTTGGACCGTTTTGTGGAGCTTCGGCTCAAAGGTCTTCAGTGCGGACCTTTTTGTGGAGCTTCGGCTCAAAGGTCTTCGGACCATTTTGTGGAGCTTCGGCTCAAAGGTCTTCGGGCCGTTTTGTGGAGCCTCGGCTCAAATTTGATGGTTAGCGACCATGGAATAGCGTTCCGTTTGTGATGCACATGTTGGTGAGTATTTATGCTCCCGTTTTGTCATAGGCCTCCCCCTCTTGTGATTTCTGGATTTCAAATTGATGATTTCTAGAATTTGTGTCTCACAAATTTAGTGATTTACATTGATCAATTTATCAATATTTGTGCATTGGTGAATTTGTGTGATCGGCATTGAAATGTTTGCCAATATTTGTGACTTGGTGAATAAAAATAAAGAATATGGTTTTCTTTTCGATCATTGAGAAGATTCTTGTGATATTGTATGATTTTTGGTTGATTTTCAAATGTATACTTATCACAATATGGCAGTATTATTATCATATGTTTTTGTCATATCTCTTATTTTATCTCTTCTTATCTGATATTTATAGCTAGACTAATCCGTTTATTATTTTCTTATTAAATAATACTCGGGTCAGACCGAGATGTTACAGGTGCTTCTACTTGACTCCTCTTCTGGGAACATCATCTAACTTTAGGCTAACTACTTTAGATTAGTAGTTTTCGTTTTATACATTCGAGATAGAGACTCCTTGATGTATACTTATTCTTTTCTCTTGCACTTGTATATATTCTTTTGTGATATTGTGGATCTTGTATGACCACTACTCTGATATACACTTCTACGTGTAATATTCATATCTTTTCTGCCTTTGTGATATGAATATCTGTGACTGATTTATATTATGTTTATTTCTATATTTGTTTCCGAAGACCACATAGCCACTATGTAGTAGCTTTGAGTGTGTATCGGTATGTCGGATTTCCTCTTGAAATGTAATGCATGTTGTACTATCTGACATACCGGTGCTCATACAAAGCAATTACACGGATGGTCGCTCCTCAACAGCCTTATTCTTCGTATTAGTTGACGGCATTACTCCGTAGTGTCCTTGGCTAGCGTGTGTATAGAGGTGGGGCGTCACACTATGCACCCTCCATAATAGCGGATGACCCTATATACCGCGATATCTCATTCGGGATTGGTATTTTATTTGTTGTCTAACATCTGAGGAGGCAGGGAAACAGGTTGGAGGAACCCAACTGGATCCCTCAAATATATTAGTATTTTTCATATATATAAAAATGCTGGATTATTATGTATTGTAAAAAATTTAATAATATAATGGCATGGTAATAAAATTATGGAAATATTAATACCATTAATATTATTTTAAATTTTAAGGAGTTAAAAAAAGATTTTTAATATAAAAATTTGTACAACAAAATTTGGATTATTAAAAGAGAAATAAGAATGGTGAATTTTTTATCGTATTAAATAATACGAGAAAATATTTTAAATAGAGAGTTTGAAATAAATTATATAAAGGAATTTTTAAAGACTGGACTTGAAAATGATATTCAAAAAAAAGGCTGAAATCGATATTGAAAATAGATTGACAAAGGTAAATAGGAATTTATAACGAAATTGAATTTATGAAATGGAATTTTATAATTGAGATTATTTTTAGTGGAACTCAAAACGAGTTATAAAACTTTATAAACGGAGTTTACAAATAAAAGGGAAGTGATATTGGGTGATAAATTTGGAATCTAAATTTTGCGGAATGAATTTATATTGGAATACGGAAATAGGGTGAGAAAAATAGTAGTTACTATTTTTAATGAAGACGGTTAAGGAGACCGGAATTGAAGCAATGTAAGGAAAATCAAGAAGATTAATAAACTGAAATTTGGTTATTGAGATTTAAAATTTTATTTTTATTGATAGGCTATGTTTTAAATTTTAAACAAGAAACTTTTAATAACTATGAAATTTTAAAGTTAGTATTAAATATTTCAGAAGTGAATTTTTAAATACTTAATATTTATTTTAATAAAATCCTAAATTTTTAAACCTGCTTTGGAAAGTGATATTATAAAAGGTGTTTCAATATTTTAAATAATTATTTGAATGTGTCTAAAAAATAAATTATTATTATTTTCTTTAAAATACTTATTTTTATATATGTATATACAGAGTTTTGAAATGTTTAAAATTAATTTGTAAACCTTCTCGAAAGCTGGGAAAATGGGTTATTCGGTGGATGTGATTTATAAGAAAATTCTTAAGTGGAATTAAGAAGAAAAGTAAGATTTTTTTAGAAGAAGTTAAATAAAAGTGAACTTCGAAGAATGAAAATAGAATTCATAAAGAAGTGCAAAGGGAATTGAATTGATAAGCAAGTATAATTGGTTATGAAATATTAAGGGAATTAATTAAGGAATTCCAGAATTCACTGAACTCATGTGAAACGAGTTGGTAAATTTACATATAAAGTTGTAAATGATTTTTGAGAAAAGAAAAAGGAAATAAGAGAAATATTTTCCAAGTGTTGAATATCAAATGCAGTGAAGAAACAATTCTAAGTATTGGGAAGGGTTGGAAATGTTCGGTGAAAATAAAACGGGATTTGAAAACTGTTCTCAAATGTTGAGGAATTGAAAGTAATATCATATAAAGATATTTTGAGATAAATTTTGGAAAATTTATAATAAGGCTTGATGGTTTTTTATGGATGTGTATTTATAGTTAAATAACCAACTATTAATTTTGGCCAATTTCATTAATCGTTTCGAAGAGACCGAGATCGGATTTTATTATCCAAAAACCCCTACGATCCGGTTTGAACGTTACAAATGAACACCGTAAAGATGATGAAGATGGTGATTCGGTTTGTCTAGACCCAGGACAACTTGTATGTACGGATGCTATAAGAAATCTCCATTGTAGGACGATGAACATTCAAAGTGAAATTCGTTCTTGAAATGTAACATTTAGCCTCGAACCTCATCAACCGGGAATGACTAGAACAAGGGAGACGCAGCAAGGCTAAGTAGGTCGTACCCAAGTAGGGTAAGGTTACCGCTATCTAGAGTCCTTTTTATTCGATTGTGTGGCGGTTGTTGATCCCATCCACGGGGTAATCTTATTCGGTCTATCTAGGCTAGGGGTAGGCCGGTCTTATGTAGTAGGGGATCCCAGAGTGGTCCTCGGTACATTATTCTAGAGATGTACTGTGATGGGCGGTACGCCAGTAGCTCGGTCATTCGATGGAATCCATCCTCCAATAAGCGTTGTATGAATTTAATTGTGCCCAACTATGCTAGAACATGAGATGTAACATTTTAGTTATATTCTATTTACTTTCTATAGACACTATTATTATATCGGACAGATTTGATAAAAATGCTTTTGGTTATCGTAAGGTAAATACCTATTGTGTTTATTTGTGACGTGATCTTACGAGATACTTTTGTTTTCAAAGGATTTTTAAAATTCAATAATTTTGAATTGAGTGTGTTTTCTCATGCTGGTTTTCCAGACTGACTCGGATGTTATTTTATCATAATGCTTGGGTCAGGCCGAGTATTACATATTTAGGTATAGTGCTATGGGGCTCAGGAGGCGAACTGGAGGAGTTCAGACGTATATCATGTACTTGAATATTTCCGCTGTATGAGGACAAGTTGTTATAACTGTCCAGATTTGATGTAACAATTGTGTACTCTGATGATTGTAAGTATTAAACAGTTACAGATTCTTTTGTATAAAAAATTTTTGTTATATATTATACTTTGTTCCACTGCGATTGTTAAATTCTGTATTGTTGTGTTGTCTTTTTTCTATTTTCTTCTGTCTCTTCCTTCTTCTTTTCCCTCAACAATCCACCTTTTCAGGCACTCGATCGTCCAACATGTTATGCAAGGAGCATATTTATGTCGATTTTCGAGGGTTGTAAAAGCAGGTCGTGACAGCCACTCTCTGTCGTGAGTTAACCATGACGTCGCCGCCTACCCTCCGGATGCTGCCACATGCTTGTCATCGCTAGCACCATCCTTGCCACACCTCTAGCTAGTCACGCCACCTACCAATTTGCGCCCATCGCCAGAAATTGGCCATGAACATACACTGTTCAACACCAAATTTCCATCGCCATGGTCCACCATAGCTCACCAAACTTTGGCGAAAGTGGCCTTCAATATCCTCTATGATTACCCTTGAGAACCCCTCGCCTCTAGATCACCCATGACGTCGCAATCAGCGAAAAAAGAAATTATCGTTCAACCGATCACTATCGCCACCGCACCTCGAATGACAAAAATTCAATCACTGAACAAGTTGCTTTGATGATGCAAACACTTGCTAGTTAAGATCGAGGCCTAAAAATGGCTCTGGTGGCTTCGATTGGCGAGGACCGTTCGACGAGGCCATTTTTGATTTGAAAATTTTTGAACGTTTTTTCTGATTTAAACGTGTTTTTAAAGGAAAGGGAAAGTATGGACTGAGAAGTGCAGGGTATAGGTTTGAAAGGAAAAGTTATGGTGGAGTATGGGAGAATATATTATTTTATATTAAAATATCCCATTCTAAATCTCGAACACTAAAAAAGGCGTGCCGCCTAGCATTTTATACTAAATACAACTATTTTGAACGCAATGGAACTAGCATCGAGACCTAATTCGATCATATAAAGAAGATAGCTTTTCAAGCCCAGTTATATATATTAATTTATGTAATTAGTTTCTAAGCGTTTTGAGCTCGAACGACCAAACAATACGTCTGATCACCATGAAATTCGATGGCATATAATATTCACTACTATGGATCCAATGACACTAGTTTCATCCAGTTCTGAGACAGTGTCCTGAAAGCTATTTTCACTAGTTAATTAAAACAATTATTATTATAAACCAATTCTAATTTGAAGTTTACTATCTTCATTCCTATTCAAATAGATTTTAAATAATCTTTCAAAATCATTCTCATTGATGTAAAATTCAAGATTCATTTTTTTTAAATATACCAATCATCTAAATTCACTATTCAAATAAATCCTTATAATTGAAATTTTAAGTTCTTTGTCTTATAAAACTACTATTTCAATATTTAAAATTAGTTAAATATTTCAAAATCAAATGTCTAAAACTTTAGGTCATTACATTCTCCTCCTTAAAAGAATTTCGTCCCCGAAATTGGCAAGTAAAAGAAATAACTCAAACCCGTTAACTTTTCAAAAAAAATTAGTTGAAATAGATTACCATATTCTTTTAAGCCTTTAAACCTCCAAAATAAATTATTGGACTTTGTTATAACCTTTTTTACATCTTTAAATTCATTCATAGTAACTAACTAATACCAGTCCAAGTTATAACACGAACATTAAATTTTAGTTATAAAAAATTTCTTCAAAATTTTCTAACTCTTGAATTTAAGGAAAATTTCAACAGCGTCTCCTTTGTGCAATTTGATCAGAAAAATTTATAATATATTTAATCATTAATATACATCTCACCTTCAAGGATGAGGCATCCTATATGGGAAAAACATAAAAATATGATATATAATCCAAGATATGTACCTTTTATTAGCATTAGCAAGTATATACAATTAATAAAATGGAAAAGTGGGCACCGAATATGAAGTATACGCCATCCGCTCCAACTAATCACTCAATAATCAATAAGAACAAGTATAGGGAAAGTAATGCCAATATATAATATTTACTAACATTATACTATATGCAGATGTAGCAAATGTAACAAGAGAAACCATCAAACAAATAATATCCATCCAATTAATTCATAACCATATCAATTTATATTTTCCAGTGTCAAATTTTAAATTATTAAAGCCCATACGATGTACATATACCATCTTTATGCAATATCATATCTAATCACTTGCTCGATCATACAACTTCGCTTTCAAACTAATATCGTTCACACGACCACTCTAATGCGAAATTGTCCTTGATTAGAACCGCAATTCTCCTTGCATCAAACAATAATCCACATCCAGTGTTCGCCATCGAGAATCGAGCGTAAAATTCTTACTCGGACCGATGTAAATCAGCCCAAAATCTTGTACTCGAATCTGGATCAAACAGTTACACGACTAAAATAATATACGAACCTACGTATTTATTCCAATTGGTATCTTATTATATCCCATTTTGTTTCCATTCAGATTCTTTTCTTTTATTTACATTCATTTATTCATATTCATTACTCACACTACTTAATTCCCATTCATTTATTACATACTATATTTCTTTCCATAAAAACGTAGTTTAAGAACCATTTCATCAATTCTTTACTTAAGTTATTACAAAAGTTTTATATAACACTTCTCATGGTTATTATCATTTCAGAACTTAAGTTCATATTCAATTCTATCAAACGATATTCCAAAACCATATTCAATTCACTCATTTATTTCATTGGTTCATTTCATTAATTCATTTCAAATCACATTCAATTTCATTCCAAAAATTATCTCATTTAACTTAACTTAGAATAAACTTCATTTCAAATTTGCCTTTCTTCACATTTAAAGTTTGTCCTTCTAGTGAAATACCCCTTATCAAAATTTATAAATTATAAAAAGTTATTTTCTCATAATTTTCATAAAACACTTAAATGAAAAATTTTAGAATTTAAACACGTTGTCCTTATTCCAAATTATTTTGAAACAATATTATAAATAATTTCTTTGTATTTCAAATCATCCTTTTGAATTTTAAAGTCAAAACTAGTTTTACAAAACAAAATTACAATGGTTGAAATCCATCACTTAGAAACTCGAAAATGAACGTCGAAGATTCTGTAGTCATCAGCGAAATTATTTTCCAGCGATCGAAGTGAGTTCAGTGCTTTCTTAACAATTTTAAAAATATTTTTAGTCAAAATACTTCCTAAATAATATCATTAACATTTCTTCCAAAACCTTTGAAAAACAATTTTTAAAATCACCGAGTTTTAAATTCTTAAATTCTCAGCATTTGAATCTTTTTTACTTACAAACCATATTTATAATTTCCCTCATATATAATTTTGCTTTGGTTATATAAAATAATTCATAATTTTTTATCATTGTTTACATTATAATAATAACTTTTATTAGAACACAAACAACAAACGATAATAATCAAATATTATCATTCTCTATTAAACAAACACACCGTATATACTATAATATTTTCTGAAAAGCTATTCCTTTATATATAAATATAATCAACGTAAAATTATTTCATTTAGCCAATTTCAAAACAATATTATATCAAATTTCTATGTTCAAGTATTTAGAGATCCCTATCAATAACAATAATTACTCATATTGAGCAGAATCCATAACCCACCCAATAGTTCAACCAACACAATATAAAACATTTTTATATCACTAAAAAAATACGCGCTCATACATATACACGCACTTAAACTCATTCATGGTGCTACCGCCCCTACCTCTAATGAGTACCCCCACAAAAGCCAAGGTTTTGGCATAACCTTGCGCTTTGATACTACGTGTAACAATTCAGGATTTCCGACCTTGAAAATCGACACTAATACGTTCAACGTATTGCATGCCAAGCAATCAAATGTTGGAAAACTTTATTGTTAGGGGAAAAGAAGGAAGGAAGAATACTAAATAACATAGAATCATAGCGGAACGAATAATCTATAATATAAGTAGATATTTACAAAGGAAACAACTCTAATATATATGCACACATCACTTAATGTATCCAACCTATTTCAACCCGGACAGTTATAACAACCTGCCCAGACAATTGCTGATAATTACAACAGTGAATGCAGCGGAAAAGAAAACCATGTACATAAATACGTCTCTGGGCCTCCATCTCTTCTCCTGAAGTTCCAAAGCATCCAAACTAATTTGTAATATGCTTGGTCTGGCCTGAACATTACAATAAAATAGCACCCGAGTCAGTCTGGTAAACCAGCGTGAGAAAACACACCTGGTTGAATTATTATGTGTGACATCCCGAAAATTTGGGGCAATATCAATTTAATAATCTACATTAAAAATTAAATTGATTTGATAATAATTGTTAATAATATTTAAATTGATTTAATCATCTTCTTTTAAATAAATATTTAACTGATAATTTATCTTTTAAAAGTTAATTTAAATTGTTTCTATTTATATTGTATATATGTATATTGGTATATATTATAAATAGATAAGTTTTGTCTTTAGATTTAATAGATAAAGCTATGTTTCTAATTCTATTATTTTTGATAATTTGGAAATTTAATATTGAATAAATAATAATATGTCTTATTTACTCAAGATCAAGCTATTTGTTTAAAAATAAATTCTAGCCTAGGTTTAAATTTAAATAACAGATTGTTTTGTTCTTTTTACTTTAGCTTTATAAAATAAGCAATTTATTTATGTAGTGATTTCATTTATGAATCATTTTAAATTAATAATGAGTGATTTTTAAACAATAACAATAAATGAAATATTTTTAAAATGGATTTTTAAATGAATCGAAATTTGTTATTTTAAACTTATGTATATATATATATATATATATAGACACACACACATATTTTGGAAAGCTATGATTTAAAATAAAATCTTTCAACAATGTTTAAAAAATAAAACAAACTTTATAAATATGAAACATAAGTGTAAACCAAGTATAGGGTTATAAATAAGTTTGAATACATAAACTTAAGAAATTGTGATATTAACATAAGGATAAGAAATAATAAGTAAATAAAGTAATAACCAAAGCAAATGAATAAACCAAATTTTGAAATGTGTATGTAAAATACAAAAGCATGTAATCATGTTTGTACAATAGTTATGTTGGAGGTCGGAGGACGAGGGGCGAAGTGTCTGGAGGTCGGAGGAGGAGGGGATTAGGAAGTCTTCTGGCTTAGCAGTTTTTCTTGGGGTAACTTCAGAAGCAGTAGAGTAGTTCCATTTCTTCTATGGATTGGCCACATAAGAGTAAGCTGTTCTAATTTGTTAAGAGAGAGCGGTATCTTTGGAATTAGGCTGGATCGATCGCAAAAGTGACTTGCGATAGTTTAAGTGTTCTTTTATGTTTCAGAGATATTTTTCTGGATGTCTTCAAGAAGTCAGAGAATTGCTAACATGTGGAGATTGAGTTTGGTATCGACTGGATTTCAGGAGTGGTACCGATGGTTCAGCTTAGTAATAGGATGATTTTTGAGTTTGGTGAAGCAGCTCAGATTTTGGAGGAGCTTCAGAGTTTTATTTTTGGATATGTGAACTTTATTTTTTGAATGTGTTGTCCAGTCTGTGTTCGACTTCAACATTTTCATCTGTTCAGTCAGAGTTGCGCAGTGAAAGCATGGTGACAGCTGTTTTAGTTTAGAAGCAATGGGATGATTGCAGCGTTTGGATTGGAGAGTTCTACATGAAATTTTTCAGAATCTGAGGCCAGTTTGGAGTGCACCTGTTTTATCTCTTCCAGATGAGAGGAGTGAGTTCTGTTTTCTGATTTGGAATAGAGTTTGTGTTCTGAGCTTGGTCGATCTTGCAAAGATCGTTTTGTTGGATTGTCATTGGTTCAGTTTATTTCTAGGAACATCAGCAAGTGTTGAGCTGATCAGTAAGGATGAAGGAAGCCCAGGATCGTCCGAAGAGTTTTATGGATAAGAGATGGAGGAATTTGGATTCTGAAGTGGGAGATATGATTCTGGATAAGTGTTTAGTCTTCAGGATTGAATTGTCAGTTTGGATAACTGGAATTCGTTGTGTTTCACGTATCTCTGAGGGAGTACGTGTAAGATCTATCTCTGGTTGTAGGACCAGTTGTTCAAGGAGTTTTGGTTGCTGATCCAGACTTGTCTGTAGTCTGGTATCCTGTCTTGTTTTGCAGATCTAGATGAGTGGAAGCTCTGTAGCGTAGTAGTATTGTTTGTTTGGATTTGTAGAGCGAGTATTCCGGTATTTTTATTTGGGAAACTCGAGAAAATTCTATCCGGAATTTTATCTGGATAGCTAGATTTGTTTGATTGGATGATTGGTTGTTATGGTTGTTAGCTTATGATTTATATATGCTTGTATTTTAAAATTAAATCTTTAATTGGATTGTTAAATTACCTTTGTTTTAAATTTCGGGGACGAAATTCTTTTAAGGGGGAAGGAATGTGACATCCCGGAAATTTGGGGCAATATCAATTTAATAATCTACATTAAAAATTAAATTGATTTGATAATAATTGTTAATAATATTTAAATTGATTTAATCATCTTCTTTTAAATAAATATTTAACTGATAATTTATCTTTTAAAAGTTAATTTAAATTGTTTCTATTTATAATGTATATATGTATAGTGGTATACATTATAAATAGATAAGTTTTGTCTTTAGATTTAATAGATAAAGCTATGTTTTCCAATTCTATTATTTTTGATAATTTGGAAATTTAATATTGAATAAATAATAATATGTTTTATTTACTCAAGATCAAGCTATTTGTTTAAAAATAAATTCTAGCCTAGGTTTAAATTTAAATAAAAGATTGGTTTGTTCTTTTTACTTTAGCTTTATAAAATAAGCAATTTATTTATGTAGTGATTTCATTTATGAATCATTTTAAATTAATAATGAGTGATTTTTAAACAATAACAATAAATGAAATATTTTTAAAAAGGATTTTTAAATGAATCGAAATTTGTTATTTTAAACTTATGTATATATATATACACACACATATTTTGGAAAGCTATGATTTAAAATAAAATCTTTCAACAATGTTTAAAAAATAAAACAAACTTTATAAATATGAAACATAAGTGTAAACCAAGTGTAGGGTTATAAATAAGTTTGAATACATAAACTTAAGAAATTGTGATATTAACATAAGGATAAGAAATAATAAGTAAATAAAGTAATAACCAAAGCAAATGACTAAACCAAATTTTGAAATGTGTATGTAAAATACAAAAGCATGTAATCATGTCTGTACTATAGTTATGTTGGCAACTAAACAAAATAAAATAAAATGCAGGGCTAAGAAAAGAAACATAAATATCTATGTAAAATAATGAAAGTAAACCTGGCAAAGTCATAAGTATGTTGCCTGGCAAGTAACAGCAAAATATCTAAATATAAAATATGGTATGTTGGAAACATAAAGTACAACAAAACATATGCAAGCAAGTATATATGTATAAAGTACAAAAGCAAATCAGGTAAGCTATGAAGACTGTATATAAAATACAAAGCAAAGTTAAGAAACAAAATAAAAGAAAATGACATATGTAGGTTGCTTGTAAGAGAAGTGCAAAGCTAAAAAAGTATCTATGGATAAAAATGAGTAATAGGAGACATTAAGTACATTAACATTAAATGTTTCAAATTCTCAGCAAACAATTCAGTCAATTCGAACTGTTTTAAAGATCAACTCAGCCCCTAATTAAAAGATTTTGCCTGATAAAAACAAAAACATAGTGTACCTGCATGTGCTTAAACCAGATGCCACCTTCCCCTGAAACCTTTTATATATATACATGTCTTCCTTATTTAGTTCGTTCAAATCATAATAAACCCAAAAATATACAAGTAGCATTTTTATTTTGTTTACAACTGAAGCATCAACAACAAAGGCAAGATTAAGTTTCATGTTTTCTGGAAATCAAAACAAACTACTTTCCAGTTTTAAAGTTCAACCTGTTTCAGACCAAAGGGTGCTCTGTTCATTTTCAAACCTATGTGAGTAACTTCAAATTTAAATAACTTAAGTAGTAATCTGGTTGCATAAATTTTCTGGAAATATTATGTTTGAATGCAAGTACATATTGGTGCTTTTTCTGTATTTATATAGGAATGTGTGATATAAATGTTCTGTTTTAATTCTGGGTACCCTCTGTTCATATTTCCAGGTTCTCGTTTGATTTTAATTCGATATCTCTTGATGTAATCCTTATTTAAGCTTAAGTTTCAAGTGAAACTTGTGTATTTCATTACCAATTTTAGTTTTAAAATTTTATTTTAGTTAAAGAAATATGATTTGTCTCTGGTAATCAAAAATAACAGACCAAACTTTAAATTAGTGAAAATCCCAACATTATGATTCAATGTTTCAGACATGCAATCTGAAACTCCATCCAAACTTATGATTTTTAAGATTAAAACTAAAATTTCCAGTTGAGTATTGAAGGTGTAGTTTGGGTTTGAACGAAAGTGGGTTATTGTCGATTTGTGGGTGATCTAGTGGACCGGAGTGCTCGGGGTTCTTTGTGGTGAGGGACAAGTGATTGGAGGGTCGAGGAAAAATGGCGGTAGATGGTGCAGTTAGGCGTGGTGGAGACGGCGACGAAATGCTGTCTGTAAACCTAATTTTTTTGACTGGGTTGTTGTTTGTGTATGTTCGTTTTCCTTGGTGCATCGAGTTCAACGGGGATTTGCGTATGGGTAGAGGGGTGAAAGGCGAGGCCGTTGCCGGTGGTGGTGGTTCTCTGGAGGTCGGAGGAGGAGGGGCGAAGTGTTGACGGGTTCCGAGAGGGGGACATGCTCGTGGTTCCAGGTTTGAGAGTGGAAGCTTGTTTTTATCACGAGCAGGTGGTGTAGCTCTAGGCGGTCGTGATGGCATCTGGTGATTGTAGGCGTCGTATTGAGGTTCGTGTGGATGGCCTGAGGTGGTTGGGGCCACGGTGCACGTGCACCGTGCCATTGAAGTGGTTGGGTTTTTTCTTTGTGGGTGCAGGGTTTTTGACTCGGGACATACTCGAGTCACTCGAGTACGTGACTCGAAGTAGAGGAATGGAAGACTCGAAGCAAACCTAGATGCACTCGAGTCAGTGTTGTTTCAGACATTTGTAACCTGGAAGCAGAGTTTGATTTTAAAAACAAATTCAAATGGAACCTGAAAATAAGTAATAGATTTAAATAAGTATAAACTCAGTGGAAAGTTTGAATTCAAGTTATTCTCGGATTCAAATCTGAAATGAAATCAAAGTTTAAGTGTTTAAAGGTGGTTTCAGGTTTTAATAAACCAGATTTTCCCAGGTTTAAATTTTGTTCAAATTTCTCAAAACAGGATTTAAGCTGAGTTTTAAATGTAAGGGTTAAAGTATAAATTCACATGGAACTTTTGAATCTAAGGTTTTATAAATAAATTTGGATTTTGAATCAAGAATTAAGAATCAAATTTTTAAAAAGTAAGCCAAACCAAAATTTTAAATTCAAAGTTAACTCTTGAATTCAAGTTTCTCTTGAATGCAAATCTGAAATTTTAAATCAGTTTTTAAATCTAAATATATAGAACCAGTTAATAAAATAGTTTTGAAAAGTAAAATTGTTTCGAATAAATGTTTAACTTGATGTTGAGAAAAGTTTTTAAAATGGAAAGTAAATAAATTGTTTTAACTTGAACTTGCAAGATAAAACATTAATGTATTTGGAAATTTAAATTAAATAAAAGTTAGGTAGTTGAATTTAAAAAGGCTTTTCTTATATTAGTTTCATATGTACGTAATTAATGTTATTTACAAGATTATAAATTGAATTTAAATTTGATTAATGTTTAAATGAATACTCCTTTTGAATCTTAATTTCAGAATGGAATTTGAATTTAAAAGTGTACTGTTCTAATACACTTTTATATTAATTAAGTCATTAAATAAGAAATAAATTATCTTAAGAATAATTAAGGCATTAAATGATTAAATTAATAAGATAATAATGGAATGGTGTATTTAGTAAATTTATAAATTAATAATTTAGATTGATTTATAAATAAAGATAAATTATGAAGTAAATTAAGAGATGGTATTAGTTAATAAAGATAATTAACAAAGGATATTTAATTAATTAATTAATGTAATTAATTTTGATAATTAATCATATTAATTAAATAATCTATTGTAAATGGTTAAGTGTAATTACTTTATAAAAGTAATTAAGAGATTAATCACTTTTTTTGTAATTAATTTTGGTTAAATGATTGATTTAAGTTAATTAATTTAGTTTAATTAATTTAAGAAGATCATTTGATAATTGAGAAGTATAATTACTTCGTGTATTCAATGGAGCATAATTACTTGGGAAAGTAATTAATGTTAATTACTGAATGTAATTAGTACAAGATGATGTGTTAATGGAGTTATTTGGATAATTACTTTTGTAATTAATCAGAGGATTAATTAATGAAGATAATTAATTATGGGATAATTAATGTATTAATATCAGTAATTAATGATGGTTAATTAATGGAATGTTATTAATCAAGGGTGATTAATAATTGAGTTAAATTAAAGATGAATCATTTGATGTAATTAATTTAAATAAAGTAATTTAATTTAAATCTAAATTAGAGATCGTTAATTAATATAATTAATGATGTAATTAAGAATTTTTTAATTAAGGAACAATTAATAATGTGGTGATTAATTGATGAAATTAATTAAGAATAAATGTAATCAATTATAAATGAAGTAATTAAATAAATGATTTAAGATAATTAATTAATGAAACTAAATAAAGACTAATTACTTATGGTAATTAGAAATGATTAATCAAAGGTGTTTAATCAAGATGAATACCTATAGATTAATTAATTAATTAATGCTTTGTATAAGTAGGATTTATGGAATGAAGTAATTAATTTAATTTACCTTAAACCAATTAGAGATAGAAGTAGTTAATTTAATTCATTTTAAATTAATTATAGTTTGTGATTTATAAATCATTGCTTATGGATGAATGATATTGATATTTCATTTGATGATTGTGATCTCAAATATGAGATGAGTAATATTTTTGTGATATGGATGTTTGGTTTAAGTATAATAATATTTAATTATCTGTTTGGATGATAATATTGATTATCTGTTTATGATGATGATGTGATTATCTACGGTAATATTATGATTTATCCATCTGTGTGTATATTAATTATATTGAATTAAACTGTTAAGACTAAATAGACAACTTGGCCTTAAAAGACACGTTTTGGATTTCAATGAGACCGAGATCGGGTTTCCATATTTGGAACATCCGAAAACCACATCGATTCCAAATTAACGATAGGTCGTGAATCTAAAGTGAAGATGAAGATTTAGAGTGCAAGGGTTGTTGTCGTTAACTCTGAGGGTGATTCCAAAATGAGTGTAACGAGATAATGCCTTCGGTTTCGTTCGAACCCGGAACGAACTTGTATGGATTGAATGCTTTCAACACATCGTCAGGTGGGCGATGAGCATTCTAAGAAATGTATTCTCTAAAGGTAATCGCAGCCTCAAGCCTCATCAATCGGGAATGGCTAAAACAGGGGAGGTGCAGCAAGGTTAGGTGGGTCATTCCCAAGCAGGACAAGGATATTCTCTTGTCTAGACGTCCCTTTATTTTTGGCTGTGTGGGCAGTTGGTTGCAAACAACTGCGGGGTTTATCTTGTTCGGGATTGTTCAGTAAGGAATGGTTCCGGCCTTGTGTTGCAGGGGGTCGGGAGTGATCCTCGGTACGTTGATCTTGGCCATGTACTGTGACGGCCGGTACCCCAGTAGCCCTGCCATTGTATGGAATCCACAATACAATAAGTGCCAACGGTTTTGATTGTATTACCCACTTTTGTGGCTAGTAGCTGGAATTTAATAGATGTAACAATTTCGGCTATTTTCTATTTACTTGAAAACCCTAGACCTATTATAATATCACTGAATTTCCTATCAAATGTTTTGGTTAGCGTAAGGTAAAAACTTACCCATGTTTATTTGTGGGGAGTCTTACGTGATACCTTTTGTTTTTAAAGGATTTTTAAAATTAAGCAACCTTAACCTGTTACTCACACCAGACCCATGTCTGACCCGGAGTTTATTTTTGTTTTCATAAACTCTCGGGTACCCAAATTTTTACGGGTAGCCAAGGGATTCAGGTTAGCTTTGACGAATTCTAGAAGAGCAATGGAGGACGAGGCTTCAGCGTTGTATATTTACATATAGTTCCGCTGTGTTGGTATCTCTGAGTCGTATTGTTTGAGTTGTTTTGTGTATTGAGTTGTATAACTAGACATGTGTTTATAACTGTCTAGTATGTGATGTATTGTCTGTATAACTCTGATTGATGTTGTATATTATGTAAATACTTATGTGATTATTATAATTTATTCGTTCCGTTGAGAGATTCTGATGTTGTTGTTCTTTCTTCTCTATCTTTTCTATTTTCTCACCTCTTTCTTTCTTCAAGATGAAACGGTTTTCTGGGCATAGAAATCCGGGTCATCACACTTGGTATCAGAGCGCTAGGTTGAGTGAATACCTAGGCTCTTGAGCGATTTCTTTCTTGAGAGAGCGTATTTGTAATTTTGATATATATATATATATATATATATATATATATATATATATATTCCTACCTATTGTTGGGTTACATGTTGGGGTTTTCCAATAAGTTATAAGGATAGATAGGGTAGTGGTGTGTGTAACACAACTACCAATGGTTGGAGTTTAAATGATTGAGGTTGGAAGTGTATCTGACGAGACTGTAGACCTAATACCGTCTCGAGTGAGCTTTGGGTGGTGTAAGGATTTCATCGATCTCTAAAGAGAACCTGTCGAAATTTGGAGTTCATTTTTGAAGTGTAAGAGTTTGGATGAGCTAGAGTTTTGGATCTGTCGAGTGGACAAAATCCATACATGATATTTTGATACATCAAGGTGTAGTAGCTGTGTTATGAGATACAGTGACCATGGATGTCTCCGAAGATGTTTCTTAGGGACAAGTAAGGAAGGGTGTCTGTTTCTGTTGTGGCTGTGTTCAGCTGGGAGTTTCTGTTGGTTTGAGGTCCGAGATTCTCGAAGAGCTTGGGATTAGGAAGTCTTCTGGCTTAGCAGTTTTTCTTGGGGTAACTTCAGAAGCAGTAGAGTAGTTCCATTTCTTCTATGGATTGGCCACATAAGAGTAAGCTGTTCTAATTTGTTAAGAGAGAGCGGTATCTTTGGAATTAGGCTGGATCGATCGCAAAAGTGACTTGCGATAGTTTAAGTGTTCTTTTATGTTTCAGAGATATTTTTCTGGATGTCTTCAAGAAGTCAGAGAATTGCTAACATGTGGAGATTGAGTTTGGTATCGACTGGATTTCAGGAGTGGTACCGATGGTTCAGCTTAGTAATAGGATGATTTTTGAGTTTGGTGAAGCAGCTCAGATTTTGGAGGAGCTTCAGAGTTTTATTTTTGGATATGTGAACTTTATTTTTTGAATGTGTTGTCCAGTCTGTGTTCGACTTCAACATTTTCATCTGTTCAGTCAGAGTTGCGCAGTGAAAGCATGGTGACAGCTGTTTTAGTTTAGAAGCAATGGGATGATTGCAGCGTTTGGATTGGAGAGTTCTACATGAAATTTTTCAGAATCTGAGGCCAGTTTGGAGTGCACCTGTTTTATCTCTTCCAGATGAGAGGAGTGAGTTCTGTTTTCTGATTTGGAATAGAGTTTGTGTTCTGAGCTTGGTCGATCTTGCAAAGATCGTTTTGTTGGATTGTCATTGGTTCAGTTTATTTCTAGGAACATCAGCAAGTGTTGAGCTGATCAGTAAGGATGAAGGAAGCCCAGGATCGTCCGAAGAGTTTTATGGATAAGAGATGGAGGAATTTGGATTCTGAAGTGGGAGATATGATTCTGGATAAGTGTTTAGTCTTCAGGATTGAATTGTCAGTTTGGATAACTGGAATTCGTTGTGTTTCACGTATCTCTGAGGGAGTACGTGTAAGATCTATCTCTGGTTGTAGGACCAGTTGTTCAAGGAGTTTTGGTTGCTGATCCAGACTTGTCTGTAGTCTGGTATCCTGTCTTGTTTTGCAGATCTAGATGAGTGGAAGCTCTGTAGCGTAGTAGTATTGTTTGTTTGGATTTGTAGAGCGAGTATTCCGGTATTTTTATTTGGGAAACTCGAGAAAATTCTATCCGGAATTTTATCTGGATAGCTAGATTTGTTTGATTGGATGATTGGTTGTTATGGTTGTTAGCTTATGATTTATATATGCTTGTCTTTTAAAATTAAATCTTTAATTGGATTGTTAAATTACCTTTGTTTTAAATTTCGGGGACGAAATTCTTTTAAGGGGGAAGGAATGTGACATCCCGGAAATTTGGGGCAATATCAATTTAATAATCTACATTAAAAATTAAATTGATTTGATAATAATTGTTAATAATATTTAAATTGATTTAATCATCTTCTTTTAAATAAATATTTAACTGATAATT
The DNA here is from genome assembly GCA_030765085.1 of Allium cepa. Classification (NCBI taxonomy): domain Eukaryota; kingdom Viridiplantae; phylum Streptophyta; class Magnoliopsida; order Asparagales; family Amaryllidaceae; genus Allium; species Allium cepa. The sequence continues at coordinate 989,276,509 of CM060945.1, read as the reverse complement.
TATCTTTTAAAAGTTAATTTAAATTGTTTCTATTTATAATGTATATATGTATAGTGGTATACATTATAAATAGATAAGTTTTGTCTTTAGATTTAATAGATAAAGCTATGTTTTCTAATTCTATTATTTTTGATAATTTGGAAATTTAATATTGAATAAATAATAATATGTTTTATTTACTCAAGATCAAGCTATTTGTTTAAAAATAAATTCTAGCCTAGGTTTAAATTTAAATAAAAGATTGGTTTGTTCTTTTTACTTTAGCTTTATAAAATAAGCAATTTATTTATGTAGTGATTTCATTTATGAATCATTTTAAATTAATAATGAGTGATTTTTAAACAATAACAATAAATGAAATATTTTTAAAAAGGATTTTTAAATGAATCGAAATTTGTTATTTTAAACTTATGTATATATATATACACACACATATTTTGGAAAGCTATGATTTAAAATAAAATCTTTCAACAATGTTTAAAAAATAAAACAAACTTTATAAATATGAAACATAAGTGTAAACCAAGTGTAGGGTTATAAATAAGTTTGAATACATAAACTTAAGAAATTGTGATATTAACATAAGGATAAGAAATAATAAGTAAATAAAGTAATAACCAAAGCAAATGACTAAACCAAATTTTGAAATGTGTATGTAAAATACAAAAGCATGTAATCATGTCTGTACTATAGTTATGTTGGCAACTAAACAAAATAAAATAAAATGCAGGGCTAAGAAAAGAAACATAAATATCTATGTAAAATAATGAAAGTAAACCTGGCAAAGTCATAAGTATGTTGCCTGGCAAGTAACAGCAAAATATCTAAATATAAAATATGGTATGTTGGAAACATAAAGTACAACAAAACATATGCAAGCAAGTATATATGTATAAAGTACAAAAGCAAATCAGGTAAGCTATGAAGACTGTATATAAAATACAAAGCAAAGTTAAGAAACAAAATAAAAGAAAATGACATATGTAGGTTGCTTGTAAGAGAAGTGCAAAGCTAAAAAAGTATCTATGGATAAAAATGAGTAATAGGAGACATTAAGTACATTAACATTAAATGTTTCAAATTCTCAGCAAACAATTCAGTCAATTCGAACTGTTTTAAAGATCAACTCAGCCCCTAATTAAAAGATTTTGCCTGATAAAAACAAAAACATAGTGTACCTGCATGTGCTTAAACCAGATGCCACCTTTCCCTGAAACCTTTTATATATATACATGTCTTCCTTATTTAGCTCGTTCAAATCATAATAAACCCAAAAATATACAAGTAGCATTTTTATTTTGTTTACAACTGAAGCATCAACAACAAAGGCAAGATTAAGTTTCATGTTTTCTGGAAATCAAAACAAACTACTTTCCAGTTTTAAAGTTCAACCTGTTTCAGACCAAAGGGTGCTCTGTTCATTTTCAAACCTATGTGAGTAACTTCAAATTTAAATAACTTAAGTAGTAATCTGGTTGCATAAATTTTCTGGAAATATTATGTTTGAATGCAAGTACATATTGGTGCTTTTTCTGTATTTATATAGGAATATGTGATATAAATGTTCTGTTTTAATTCTGGGTACCCTCTGTTCATATTTCCAGGTTCTCGTTTGATTTTAATTCGATATCTCTTGATGTAATCCTTATTTAAGCTTAAGTTTCAAGTGAAACTTGTGTATTTCATCACCAATTTTAGTTTTAAAATTTTTATTTTAGTTAAAGAAATATGATTTGTCTCTGGTAATCAAAAATAACAGACCAAACTTTAAATTAGTGAAAATCCCAACATTATGATTCAATGTTTCAGACATGCAATCTGAAACTCCATCCAAACTTATGATTTTTAAGATTAAAACTAAAATTTCCAGTTGAGTATTGAAGGTGTAGTTTGGGTTTGAACGAAAGTGGGTTATTGTCGATTTGTGGGTGATCTAGTGGACCGGAGTGCTCGGGGTTCTTTGTGGTGAGGGACAAGTGATTGGAGGGTCGAGGAAAAATGGCGGTAGATGGTGCAGTTAGGCGTGGTGGAGACGGCGACGAAATGCTGTCTGTAAACCTAATTTTTTTGACTGGGTTGTTGTTTGGGTCTGTTCGTTTTCCTTGGTGCATCGAGTTCAACGGGGGTTTGCGTATGGGTAGAGGGGTGAAAGGCGAGGCCGTTGCCGGTGGTGGTGGTTCTCTGGAGGTCGGAGGAGGAGGGGCGAAGTGTTGACAGGTTCCGAGAGGGGGACATGCTCGTGGTTCCAGGTTTGAGAGTGGAAGCTTGTTTTTATCACGAGCAGGAGGTGTAGCTCTAGGCGGTCGTGATGGCATCTGGTGATTGTAGGCGTCGTATTGAGGTTCGTGTGGATGGCCTGAGGTGGTTGGGGCCACGGTGCACGTGCGTCGTGCCATTGAAGTGGTTGGGTTTTTTCTTTGTGGGTGCAGGGTTTTTGACTCGGGACATACTCGAGTCACTCGAGTACGTGACTCGAAGTAGGGGAATGGAAGACTCGAAGCAAACCTAGATGCACTCGAGTCAGTGTTGTTTCAGACATTTGTAACCTGGAAGCAGAGTTTGATTTTAAAAACAAATTCAAATGGAACCTGAAAATAAGTAATAGATTTAAATAAGTATAAACTCAGTGGAAAGTTTGAATTCAAGTTATTCTCGGATTCAAATCTGAAATGAAATCAAAGTTTAAGTGTTTAATGGTGGTTTCAGGTTTTAATAAACCAGATTTTCCCAGGTTTAAATTTTGTTCAAATTTCTCAAAACAGGATTTAAGCTGAGTTTTAAATGTAAGGGTTAAAGTATAAATTCACATGGAACTTTTGAATCTAAGGTTTTATAAATAAATTTGGATTTTGAATCAAGAATTAAGAATCAAATTTTTAAAAAGTAAGCCAAACCAAAATTTTAAATTCAAAGTTAACTCTTGAATTCAAGTTTCTCTTGAATGCAAATCTGAAATTTTAAATCAGTTTTTAAATCTAAATATATAGAACCAGTTAATAAAATAGTTTTGAAAAGTAAAATTGTTTCGAATAAATGTTTAACTTGATGTTGAGAAAAGTTTTTAAAATGGAAAGTAAATAAATTGTTTTAACTTGAACTTGCAAGATAAAACATTAATGTATTTGGAAATTTAAATTAAATAAAAGTTAGGTAGTTGAATTTAAAAAGGCTTTTCTTATATTAGTTTCATATGTACGTAATTAATGTTATTTACAAGATTATAAATTGAATTTAAATTTGATTAATGTTTAAATGAATACTCCTTTTGAATCTTAATTTCAGAATGAAATTTGAATTTAAAAGTGTACTGTTCTAATACACTTTTATATTAATTAAGTCATTAAATAAGAAATAAATTATCTTAAGAATAATTAAGGCATTAAATGATTAAATTAATAAGATAATAAAGGAATGGTGTATTTAGTAAATTTATAAATTAATAATTTAGATTGATTTATAAATAAAGATAAATTATGAAGTAAATTAAGAGATGGTATTAGTTAATAAAGATAATTAACAAAGGATATTTAATTAATTAATTAATGTAATTAATTTTGATAATTAATCAGATTAATTAAATAATCTATTGTAAATGGTTAAGTGTAATTACTTTATAAAAGTAATTAAGAGATTACTCACTTTTTTTGTAATTAATTTTGGTTAAATGATTGATTTAAGTTAATTAATTTAGTTTAATTAATTTAAGAAGATCATTTGATAATTGAGAAGTATAATTACTTAGTGTATTCAATGGAGCATAATTACTTGGGAAAGTAATTAATGTTAATTACTGAATGTAATTAGTACAAGATGATGTGTTAATGGAGTTATTTGGATAATTACTTTTGTAATTAATCAGAGGATTAATTAATGAAGATAATTAATTATGGGATAATTAATGTATTAATATCAGTAATTAATGATGGTTAATTACTGGAATGTTATTAATCAAGGGTGATTAATAATTGAGTTAAATTAAAGATGAATCATTTGATGTAATTAATTTAAATAAAGTAATTTAATTTAAATCTAAATTAGAGATCGTTAATTAATATAATTAATGATGTAATTAAGAATTTTTTAATTAAGGAACAATTAATAATGTGGTGATTAATTGATGAAATTAATTAAGAATAAATGTAATCAATTATAAATGAAGTAATTAAATAAATGATTTAAGATAATTAATTAATGAAACTAAATAAAGACTAATTACTTATGGTAATTAGAAATGATTAATCAAAGGTGTTTAATCAAGATGAATACCTATAGATTAATTAATTAATTAATGCTTTGTATAAGCAGGATTTATGGAATGAAGTAATTAATTTAATTTACTTTAAACCAATTAGAGATAGAAGTAGTTAATTTAATTCATTTTAAATTAATTATAGTTTGTGATTTATAAATCATTGCTTATGGATGAATGATATTGATATTTCATTTGATGATTGTGATCTCAGATATGAGATGAGTAATATTTTTGTGATATGGATGTTTGGTTTAAATATAATAATATTTAATTATCTGTTTGGATGATAATATTGATTATCTGTTTATGATGATGATGTGATTATCTACTGTAATATTATGATTTATCCATCTGTGTGTATATTAATTATATTGAATTAAACTGTTAAGACTAAATAGACAACTTGGCCTTAAAAGACACGTTTTGGATTTCAGAGAGACCGAGATCGGGTTTCCATATTTGGAACATTCGAAAACCACATCGATTCCAAATTAACGATAGGTCGTGAATCTGAAGTGAAGATGAAGATTCAGAGTGCAAGGGTTATTGTCGTTAACTCTGAGGGTGATTCCAAAATGAGTGTAACGAGATAATGCCTTCGGTTTTGTTCGAACCCGGAACGAACTTGTATGGATTGAATGCTTTCAACACATCGTCAGGTGGGCGATAAGCATTCTAAGAAATGTATTCTCTAAAGGTAATCGCAGCCTCAAGCCTCATCAACCGGGAATGGCTAAAACAGGGGAGGTGCAGCAAGGTTAGGTGGGTCATTCCCAAGAAGGACAAGGATATTCCCCTGTCTAGATGTCCCTTTATTTTCGACTGCGTGGGCAGTTGGTTGCAAACCACTGCAGGGTTTATCTTGTTCGGGATTGTTCAGTAAGGAATGGTTCCGGCCTTGTGTTGCAGGGGGTCGGGAGTGATCCTCGGTACGTTGATCTAGGCCACGTACTGTGATGGGCGATACCCCAGTAGCCCTGCCACTGTATGGAATCCACAATCCAATAAGTGCCAACGGTTTTGATTGTATTACCTACTTTTGTGGCTAGTAGCTGGAATTTAATAGATGTAACAATTTCGGCTATTTTCTATTTACTTGAAAACCCTAGGCCTATTATAATATCACTGAATTTCCTATCAAATGTTTTGGTTAGCGTAAGGTAATAACTTACCCATGTTTATTTGTGGGGAGTCCTACGTGATACCTTTTGTTTTCAAAGGATTTTTAAAATTAAGCAACTTTAACCTGTTACTCACACCAGACCCATGTCTGACCCGGAGTTTATTTTTGTTTTCATAAACTCTCGGGTACCCAAATTTTTACGGGTAGCCAAGGGATTCAGGTTAGCTTTGACGAATTCTGGAGGAGCAATGGAGCAGGAGGCTTCAGCGTTGTAGATTTACATATAGTTCCGCTGTGTTGGTATCTCTGAGTCGTATTGTTTGAGTTGTTTTGTTTATTGAGTTGTATAACTAGACATGTGTTTATAACTGTCAAGTATGTGATGTATTGTCTGTATAACTCTGATTGATGTTGTATATTATGTAAATACTTATGTGATTATTATAATTTATTCGTTTCGCTGTGAGATTCTAATGTTGTTGTTCTTTCTTCTCTATCTTTTCTATTTTCTCTCCTCTTTCTTTCTTCAAGACGAAACAGTTTTCTGGGCGTAGAAATCCGGGTCGTCACAGTTGGTATCAGAGCGCTAGGTTGAGTGAATACCTAGGCTCTTGAGCGATTTCTTTCTTGAGAGAGCGTATTTGTAATTTTGATATATATATATATATATATATATATATATATATATATATATTCCTACCTATTGTTGGGTTACATGTTGGGGTTTTCCAATAAGTTATAAGGATAGATAGGGTAGTGGTGTGTGTAACACAACTACCAATGGTTGGAGTTTAAATGATTGAGGTTGGAAGTGTATCTGACGAGACTGTAGACCTAATACCGTCTCGAGTGAGCTTTGGGTGGTGTAAGGATTTCATCGATCTCTAAAGAGAACCTGTCGAGATTTGGAGTTCATTTTTGAAGTGTAAGAGTTTGGATGAGCTAGAGTTTTGGATCTGTCGAGTGGACAAAATCCAGACATGATATTTTGATACATCAAGGTGTAGTAGCTGTGTTATGAGATACAGTGACCATGGATGTCTCCGAAGATGTTTCTTAGGGACAAGTAAGGAAGGGTGTCTGTTTCTGTTGTGGCTGTGTTCAGCTGGGAGTTTCTGTTGGTTTGAGGTCCGAGTTTCTCGAAGAGCTTGGGATTAGGAAGTCTTCTGGCTTAGCAGTTTTTCTTGGGGTAACTTCAGAAGCAGTAGAGTAGTTCCATTTCTTCTATGGATTGGCCACATAAGCGTAAGCTGTTCTGATTTGTTAAGAGAGAGCGGTATCTTTGGAATTAGGCTGGATCGATCGCAAAAGTGACTTGCGATAGTTTAAGTGTTATTTTGTGTTTCAGAGATATTTTTCTGGATGTCTTCAAGAAGTCGGAGAATTGCTAACATCTGGAGATTGAGTTTGGTATCGACTGGATTTCAGGAGTGGTATCGATGGTTTAGCTTAGTAATAGGATGATTTTTGAGTTTGGTGAAGCAGCTCAGATTTTGGAGGAACTACAGAGTTTTATTTTTGGATATGTGAACTTTATTTTTGGATTGTGTTGTCCAGTCTGTGTTCGACTTCAGCATTTTCGTCTGTTCAGTCAGAGTTGCGCAGTGAAAGCATGGTGACAGCTGTTTTAGTTTAGAAGCAATGGGATGATTGCAGCGTTTGGATTGGAGAGTTCTACATGAAATTTTTCAGAATCTGAGGCCAGTTTGGAGTGCACCTGTTTTGTCTCTTTTGGATGAGAGGAGTGAGTTCTGTTTTCTGATTTGGAATAGAGTTTGTGTTCTGGGCTTGGTCGATCTTGCAAAGATCATTTTGTTGGATTGTCTTTGGTTCAGTTTATTTCTAGGAACATCAGCAAGTGTTGAGCTGATTGGTAAGGATGAAGGAAGCCCAGGATCGTCCGAAGAGTTTTATGGATAAGAGACGGAGGAATTTGGATTCTGAAGTGGGAGATGTGATTCTGGATAAGTGTTTAGTCTTCAGGATTGAATTGTCAGTTTGGATAACTGGAATTCGTTGTGTTTCACGTATCTCTGAGGGAGTACGTGTAAGATCTATCTCTGGTTGTAGGACCAGTTGTTCAAGGAGTTTTGGTTGCTGATCCAGACTTGTCTGTAGTCTGGTATCCTGTCTTGTTTTGCAGATCTAGATGAGTGGAAGCTCTGTAGCTTAGTATTATTGTTTGTTTAGATTTTGTAGAGCGAGTATTCCGGTATTTTTATTTGGGAAACTCGAGAAAATTCTATCCGGAATTTTATCTGGATAGTTAGATTTGTTTGATTGGATGATTGGTTGTTATGGTTGTTAGCTTATGATTTATATATGCTTGTGTTTTAAAATTAAATCTTTAATTGGATTGTTAAATTACCTTTGTTTAAAATTTCGGGGACGAAATTATTTTAAGGGGGAAGGAATGTGACATCCCGGAAATTTGGGGCAATGTCAATTTAATAATCTACATTAAAAATTAAATTGATTTGATAATAATTGTTAATAATATTTAAATTGATTTAATCATCTTCTTTTAAATAAATATTTAACTGATAATTTATCTTTTAAAAGTTAATTTAAATTGTTTCTATTTATAATGTATATATGTATACTGGTATATATTATTAATAGATAAGTTTTGTCTTTAGATTTAATAGATAAAGCTATGTTTTCTAATTCTATTATTTTTGATAATTTGGAAATTTAATATTGAATAAATAATAATATGTTTTATTTACTCAAGATCAAGCTATTTGTTTAAAAATAAATTCTAGCCTAGGTTTAAATTTAAATAAAATATTGTTTTGTTCTTTTTACTTTAGATTTATAAAATAAGCAATTTATTTATGTAGTGATTTCATTTATGAATCATTTTAAATTAATAATGAGTTATTTTTAAACAATAAAAATAAATGAAATATTTTTAAAATGGATTTTTAAATGAATCGAAATTTGTTATTTTAAACTTATGTGTATGTATATACACACATATTTTGGAAAGCTATGATTTAAAATAAAATCTTTCAACAATGTTTAAAAAATAAAACAAACTTTATAAATATGAAACATAAGTGTAAACCAAGTACAGGGTTATAAATAAGTTTGAATACATAAACTTAAGAAATTGTGATATTAACATAAGGATAAGAAATAATATAAGTAAATAAAGTAATAACCAAAGCAAATGACTAAACCAAATTTTGAAATGTGTATGTAAAATACAAAAGCATGTAATCATGTCTGTACTATAGTTATGTTGGCAACTAAACAAAATAAAATAAAATGCAAGGCTAAGAAAAGAAACATAAATATCTATGTAAAATAATGAAAGTAAACCTGGCAAAGTCATAAGTATGTTGCCTGGAAGTAACAGCAAAATATCTAAATATAAAATATGGTATGTAGGAAACATAAAGTACAACAAAACATGTGCAGGCAAGTATATATTTATAAAGTACAAAAGCAAATCAGGTAAGCTATGAAGACTGTAAATAAAATACAAAGCAAAGTTAAGAAACAAAATAAAAGAAAATGACATATGCAGGTTGCTTGTAAGAGAAGTGCAAAGCTAAAAAAATATCTATGGATAAAAATGAGTAATAGGAGACATTAAGTACATTAACATTAAATGTTTCAAATTCTCAGCAAACAATTCAGTCAATTCGAACTGTTTTAAAGATCAACTCATCCCCTAATTAAAAGATTTTGCCTGATAAAAACAAAAACATAGCGTACCTGCATGTGCTTAAACCAGTTGCCACCTTCCCCTGAAACCTTTTATATATATACATGTCTTCCTTATTTGGTTCGTTCAAATCATAATTAACCCAAAAATATACAAGTAGCATTTTTATTTTGTTTACAACTGAAGCATTAACAACAAAGGCAAGATTAAGTTTCATGTTTTTTGGGTATCAAAACAAATTACTTTCCAGTTTTAAAGTTCAACCTGTTTCAGACCAAAGGGTGCTCTGTTCATTTTCAAACCTATGTGAGTAACTTTAAATTTTAGATAACTTAAGAAGTAATCTGGTTGCATAAATTTTCTGGAAATATTATGTTTGAATGCAAGTATATATTGGTGCTTTTTCTGTATTTTATAGGAATGTATGATATAAATGTTCTGTTTTAATTCTGGGTACCCTCTGTTCATATTTCCAGGTTCTCGTTTGATTTTAATTCGATATCTCTTGATGTAATCCTTATTTAAGCTTAAGTTTCAAGTGAAACTTGTGTATTTCATCACCAATTTTAGTTTTAAAATTTTTATTTTAGTTAAAGAAATATGGTTTGTCTCTGGTAATCAAAAATAACAGACCAAACTTTAAATTAGTGAAAATACCAACATTATGATCCAATGTTTCAGACATGCAATCTGAAACTCCATCCAAACTTATGATTTTTAAGATTAAAACTAAAATTTCCAGTTGAGTATTGAAGGTGTAGTTTGGGTTTGAACGAAAGTGGGTTATTGTCGATTTGTGGGTGATCTAGTGGACCGGAGTGCTCGGGGTTCTTTGTGGTGAGGGACAAGTGATTGGAGGGTCGAGGAAAAATGGCGGTAGGTGGTGCAGTTAGGCGTGGTGGCGACGACGACGAAATGCTTTCTGTAAACCTAATTTTTTTGACTGGGTTGTTGTTTGGGTCTGTTCGTTTTCCCTGGTCCATCGAGTTCAACAGGGGTTTGCGTATGGGTAGAGGGGTGAAAGGCGAGGCCGTTGCCGGTGGTGGTGGTTCTTTGGAGGTTGGAGGACGAGGGGCGAAGTGTTGACAGGTTTCGAGAGGGGGACATGCTCATGATTCCAGGTTTGAGAGTGGAAGCTTGTTTTTGTCACGAGCAGGTGGTGTAGCTCTAGGCGGTCGTGATGGCATCTGGTGATGGTAGGCGTCGTATTGAGGTTCGTGTGGATGGCCGGAGGTGGTTGGGGCCATGGTGCATGTGCACCGTGCCATTGAAGTGGTTGGGTGTTTTCTGTGTGGGTGCAGGGTTTTTGACTCAGGACATACTCGAGTCACGCGAGTACGTGACTCGAAGTAGGGGAATGGAAGACTCGAAGCAAACCTAGATGCACTCGAGTCAGTATTGTTTCAGACATTTGTAACCTGGAAGCAGAGTTTGATTTTAAAAACAAATTCAAATGGAACCTGAAAATAAGTAATAGATTTAAATAAGTCTAAACTCAGTGGAAAGTTTGAATTCAAGTTATTCTTGGATTCAAATCTGAAATGAAATCAAAGTTTAAGTGTTTAAAGGTGGTTTCAGGTTTTAATAAACCTGATTTTCCCAGGTTTAAATTTTGTTCAAATTTCTCAAAACAGGATTTAACCTGAGTTTTAAATGTAAGGGTTAAAGTATAAATTCACATGGAACTTTTGAATCTAAGGTTTTATAGATAAATTTGGATTTTGAATCAAGAATTAAAAATCAAACTTTTAAAAAGTAAGCTAAAACCAAAATTTTAAATTCAAAGTTAACTCTTGAATTCAAGTTTCTCTTGAATGCAAATATGAAATTTTAAATCAGTTTTTAAATCTAAATATATAGAACCAGTTAATAAAATAGTTTTGAAAAGTAAAATTGTTTCGAATAAATGTTTAACTTGATGTTGAGAAAAGTTTTTAAAATGGAAAGTAAATAAATTGTTTTAACTTGAACTTGCAAGATAAAACATTAATGTATTTGGAAATTTAAATTAAATAAAAGTTAGGTAGTTGAATTTAAAAAGGCTTTTCTTATATAAGTTTCATATGTACGTAATTAATTTTATTTACAAGATTATAAATTGAATTTAAATTTGATTAATGTTTAAATAAATACTCCTTTTGAATCTTAATTTCAGAATGGAATTTGAATTTAAAAGTGTAATGCTCTAATACACTTTTATATTAATTAAGTCATTAAATAAGAAATAAATTATCTTAAGAATAATTAAGGCATTAAATGATTTAATTAATAAGATAATAAAGGAATGGTGTATTTAGTAAATTTATAAATTAATAATTTAGATTGATTTATAAATAAAGATAAATTAGTAAGTAAATTAAGAGATGGTATTAGTTAATAAAGATAATTAACTAAGCATATTTAATTAATTAATTAATGTAATTAATTTTGATAATTAATCAGATTAATTAAATAATCTATTGTAAATGGTTAAGTGTAATTACTTTATAAAAGTAATTAATAGATTAATCACTTTTTTTGTAATTAATTTTGGTTAAATGATTGATTTAAGTTAATTAATTTAGTTTAATTAATTAAAGAAGATCATTTGATAATTGATAAGTATAATTACTTAGTGTATTCAATGGAGCATAATTACTTGGGAAAGTAATTAATGTTAATTACTGAATGTAATTAGTACAAGATGATGTGTTAACGGAGTTATTTGGATAATTACTTTTGTAATTAATCAGAGGATTAATTAATGAAGATAATTAATTATGGGATAATTAATGTATTAATATCAGTAATTAATGATGGTTAATTACTGGAATGTTATTAATCAAGGGTGATTAATAATTGAGTTAAATTAAAGATGAATCATTTGATGTAATTAATTTAAATAAAGTAATTTAATTTAAATCTAAATTAGAGATCGTTAATTAATATAATTAATGATGTAATTAAGAATTGTTTAATTAAGGAACAATTAATAATGTGGTGATTAATTGATGAAATTTATTAAGAATAAATGTAATCAATTATAAATGAAGTAATTAAATAAATGATTTAGGATAATTAATTAATGAAATTAAATAAAGACTAATTACTTATGGTAATTAGAAATGATTAATCAAAGGTATTTAATCAAGATGAATATCTATAGATTAATTAATTAATTAATTAATGCTTTGTATAAGCAGGATTTATGGAATTAAGTAATTAATTTAATTTACTTTAAACTAATTAGAGATAGAAGTAGTTAATTTAATTCATTTTAAATTAATTATAGTTTGTGATTTATAAATCATTGCTTATGGATGAATGATATTGATATTTCATTTGATGATTGTGATCTCAGATATGAGATGAGTAATATCTATGTGATATGGATGTTTGGTTTAAGTATGATAATATTTAATTATCTGTTTCGATGATAATATTGATTATCTGTTTATGATGATGATGTGATTATCTACTGTAATATTATGATTTATCCATCTGTGTGTATATTGATTATATTGAATTAAACTATTAAGACTAAATAGACAACTTGGCCTTAAAAGACACGTATTGGATTTCGATGAGACCGGGATCGGGTTTCCACATTTGGAACATCCGAAAACCACATCGATTCCAAATTAACGATAGGTCGTGAATCTGAAGTGAAGATGAAGATTCCGAGTGCAAGGGTTATTGTCGTTAACTCTGAGGGTGATTCCAAAATGAGTGTCACGAGATAATGCCTTCGGTTTCGTTCGAACCCAGAACGAACTTGTATGGATTGAATGCTTTCAACACATCGTCAGGTGGACGATGAGCATTCTAAGAAATGTATTCTCTAAAGGTAATCGCAGCCTCAAGCCTCATCAACCGGGAATGGCTAAAACAGGGGAGTGCAGCAAGGTTAGGTGGGTCATGCCCAAGCAGGACAAGGATATTCCCCTGTCTAGATGTCCCTTTATTTTCGGCTGTGTGGGCAGTTGGTTGCAAACAACTGCGGGGTTTATCTTGTTCGGGATTGTTCAGTAAGGAATGGTTCCGGCCTTGTGTTGCAGGGGGTCGGGAGTGATCCTCGGTATGTTGATCTAGGCCGCGTACTGTGACGGGCGGTATCCCAGTAGCCCTGCATTGTATGGAATCCGCAATCCAATAAGTGCCAACGGTTTTGATTGTATTACCCACTTTTGTGCCTAGTAGCTGGAATTTAATAGATGTAACAATTTTGGCTATTTTCTATTTACTTGAAAACCCTAGACCTATTATAATATCACTGAATTTCCTATCAAATATTTTGGTTAGCGTAAGGTAAAAACTTACCCATGTTTATTTGTGGGGAGTCTTACGTGATACCTTTTGTTTTCAAAGGATTTTTAAAATTAAGCAACTTTAACCTGTTACTCACACTAGACCCATGTCTGACCCGGAGTTTATTTTTGTTTTCATAAACTCTTGGGTACCCAAATTTTTACGGGTAGCCAAGGGATTCAGGTTAGCTTTGACGAATTCTGGAGGAGCAATGGAGCAGGAGGCTTCAGCATTGTAGATTTACATATAGTTCCGCTGTGTTGGTATCTCTGAGTCGTATTGTTTGAGTTGTTTTGTGTATTGAGTTGTATAACTAGACATGTGTTTATAACTGTCTAGTATGTGATGTATTGTCTGTATAACTCTGATTGATGTTGTATATTATGTAAATACTTATGTGATTATTATAATTTATTCGTTCCGTTGTGAGATTCCGATGTTGTTGTTCTTTCTTCTCTATCTTTTCTATTTTCTCACCTCTTTCTTTCTTAAAGACGAAACGGTTTTCTGGGCGTAGAAATTTGGGTCGTCACGTTATGTTTCAAAAATATTTTGAAAAATAAAGCTATCTTGTAAGGCAATGCTACACATAAACACGGATTGGTTTTTACACTGCGATAACCAAAAAAATTTCTATAGAAATCCATTGATATTATAATAATGTCTAGGGGTCAAAGTGAATTACGAATATAGCTGAAATGCTTGTATTTCATATTTCAGCATAGTTGGGCAGAACTAAGTACATATGGTGCTTATGTTAGAATGGATTCCATATAATGACTGAGCTATTGTTGTACCGCCTATCACGGCGCATCTCTAGATAAAATCACACCAAGGACCTTCCTAGGATCCTCTACTAACACAAGACCAGCCTACCACTTGACTACTATACCGTATATGATCGCTCCTCCGTTAATGGGCCCCGAAGCATACAAATGAGAGGTAATACGAATCTAGATAGGGATGATCATACCCTACTTGGGAGCGACCCACATAGCCCTATTGTATCTTCCATTTTTAGCCATTCTCCGTTGATGACGCTTGAGGCTATGTTTTACCTTATATAGCGCTTCCCACTTGAAATGCTAACAATGCCCTCCACACAACAATGTAATGCCAGCATTCATCCATACAAGTTCGTTTTACTATAGAACGAAACCAAAGGCACCACTTCTACTACATCCATTTTGGAATCACCTCAGGATTAGTAGCAAGCAGCCCTTGATCTTCAATGAGCTCTATCTTCAATTCCATCATCTTCAACATATCTTCACTTTGCAACGCTTGAGTTTGGTCGAAGTGGTTTTTGGATAACATATCCAACCTCGGTCTCTTTGAAACTACTTTCGATAATTTTTAGTAAAATCAACCCCGATTTTTAGTAAATAATCAACAAAGAAAAAAGCGGAGATCACTTCCTAAACGTTAGTGGATGGATTTCCTTATCGTTTATCCTTGGAGAGCGAAATGGGATTTGTACGTGCAATACAATGTCATCGGAGCTGACTGTGTCATACAACTATCGTGTTTCTCCTAGGTATTTCCAAATTATATTTTGGGTCCATATTTGATAGTCGGTTATTCAATTATAACCAAACACACATCCAAATTAGGGGTTTTATTCCAATGAGAAAATCAACATTGGTTAAGCTCATAAGTAACCACTAGCCTCCTTTATTAATCTTTTCATTAACTAAAACTACATTGTAAATACTTGTATCAAAATAATTTTACAAAGGTTCACTCACAAACCCTTATACTTTCAATACTTGGAAGATATCTGTATACTTATCTTGACGGGGTAAGTATATTCACATAACAGAGAAAGATTTCCTTTTAACACAATTCTAGAACAAATTTATAAATTCTTTTATAAATCTTTTAAAATCATTTATAATCTCTTATGTAAATCTTAAAACATTAGTAAACTCTTTTTAAATTATTTCTCAAGTCTTTATAAACCCTTATAAATCCATTAACTATTAATAAAACTCTCTTATGCATTTATAATTCAATTTATAAAATTTCTTTATATACTTTTGAAACCATTTACAAAGCTCTCTTTATACATTATAAATAATTTTCCTTTAAATCTCCAAAACCATTTTATAAAACACCTCTCATAAGAACCAAGTTCGTTTACGAAACTCCATTTATAAGTCTCAAATGCATTTTTAATTAAATGAAAGTCATTTAATTCAAAACTCTACTACATAATAATAATTATTAACAATAAACATTATAAATAAATAATTATTATTAACTTTAAAACATCTTAAACTAATAATTTATAATTTCAAAACATTATTAAATAAATAATAGTGATAAATCTTTACCATTATTATAAATAGTAATATTTTATTTCCAAACATTATTAATAATTCACTATTATTAATTTCAAGCCATATTAATTATTTAAATAATTAAGTTTTAAAAATATTAACATGTTGATAAATAACCTTAAAACAATATTAACTATAAATGAATAACTCTGAAATAATATTAAATAGATAACTTATAAAAAATATTAAATATAAACAAATAACTTTAAAACTATATTAAATATAAATAAATAACCTTTTTAAAACTTTTTCTAAATGACTAGGAAAGTAGATGGTAAGGATGGAGAAAAATAGAAACTAAATCTATTAAACCAAAATATTTCTGAAACCTAATTTCTAATTTAAAATCATTTCTTTTCTCAAAAACCAACTTCAACTCAAATGGTAATTTATAATTTATAAGATTTTTAAAACGCTAATTTGAGGCTAACAACTACCCAATGTTTAACCAATATCGATATTGATTTCGATCACTTTAGTGTTACATATAACAATATCATAGTCAATAGAGCCAACAATCAGGTTTAATATCCAATAATTCATATGATGGGAATATTATTGAAAACTATTCAACAATGGCGAGGAATCCCATTAGATTAATCCAACCTGTCCTCCTACATCATAGCTTATATATATATATATATATATATATATATATATATATATATATATATCAGCACACACCTATACATATGTGTAAATAAAATAAATAGTGGTGAGGAATTCTGTTGGATCCCTCACCCTTGTCCCCTACATGACAAACGGTACATAATCATATAATATGGGTCATCCGCTACTAGGTGGGAATATATAAAAGGTCATTCACTCCAAGGGCGGGAATAAATCCAAACTAATTGATAAACAACAAATCATCCAAACATCCAATCAATAATTTTTATCAACTATATAATACTGTCGGTTAACCCAAAAGATGAGTTCAACTCACCGATAAGTCACTAAGGCGTTCGATTTAGCGTAAAATTCAACAAGCTTCAATCTTTCCCAATTCAACCCCATTATGTAGTATTTGCTGATACAAGTGCAATCCAACTTGTTGCGCTCAAAACCGATCTAGTATGAAAAAGTTTAACCTGTTATTAGATTTACATTTTAAATATAATAATATAATTTTTCATTAATTACATGTCATTAACCAAAATTAATCATCACGGTTAGCCTAAATCCTTCGTTCAAACTATCATTTCTGGGTGCCACTCTCGATCGCGACTTCACCATGTTACCGCTGCCTATGCTCCATCGAACGCCGCCACACGCTTGTCGTTGCTAGCCCCATCCTTGTCGTGCCTCCAGCTAGCTTTGTCATCCTACAATTCGCCACCCATCGGCAGAAATCGGCCACAAACATGCACCGTTCAACTCCAAATTGTCGTCGTCGCCACCATCGCTCACCAAACTTCGGTCAAATGCGGCCCTCACCATCCTCTACGATCACCCTTAAGAATCTCTCGCCTCTATGTCAACCACGATGTCGCAAACGGCGTAAAATGTAATCGTCGTTCAATCAAGAGCCACCGCCGCCATGCCTCGAATGACAATGATCCAACCGTTGAACAATTTTACTTCGATGACACGGACACTTTGCTAGTTACGGTTGAGGCCTAAAAATGCCTCTTATGGCTCCGATCGATGAGGACCGTTCGATGAGGCCTAGTTTAATTTGAAAATGGAGAAGCTTTTATATGGGATCGCATGTCATTTGGAGGAGTTTAGGGGGATCGGCTCCAATCCTTTAAAGGGATTGGCTAAAATCAGAATATATGCAACACTGCTTCATGCAAAACACGATATCTCACAAACCATAAGTAGAAATGGCATGAAATTTGGAGGGCAAGTAGCTAACGTCATGGGCCCATAGGGATCGCAACCCATTTGGACGCTAAAATAGGGGCTGGTAAGATCTCTATTATAGGCCCCAATGGCCCTGAAATTCTTGGGTGGCCTCGTCAAGGCCTAGAGGTTCTTAAACTGAAATTTCATCCCGATCCACACGCACCTTCTTCTATAAATACAGCAGGCATGGCATCAAAAGCGGGGCATTTTCTTCCTACTTTACTTCATCTTCTACTTAGGCTATACTCTGCCAATTTTATTCTTGAATTTCATGGATTTGCAACTATAATCAACAACATAAACTAATAAAAGGAAAATCTTTGGAATGTACGTAGGCCGAAGTTAGCCGATCCACTATAATTCTGTGTTTCTATTTACTTGCTTTCTGATTGTTTTAATTTTGTTCTTCATTTATTTCTCTTCATATTTCTGTGATTGGATTTAATATTGGTGCCTTTACATAATTGGGTGTTGGTGGCCAATTTTGACGCCAACATTTTGGTGCTTTCACCGAGAAGGCTTGCATCCGTGGATTTAAAAGCTAGGATCTTAGATTCGAAAACTTATATATTTGGATCTTGGAAGCAAAGGCTAGACAAAAAACAAGGAGAGTGATACCGAAAAGAGGCTACTATGGAGGGAGTCAAAAGGCTTCCTCAGAAGCTGGATCTAATCAAGCATCTATCTAGATCCCTAGGGATGAACTAGAAACAATAATGGATGCTATGCTAGAGAGGACGCTGAAAGGATAGGAGGAGGTGATGCAGAAGTTACTCCAATGGATTAGACAACCTGGAGAACAGAATTAAGGGAATAGAGCAGCAGAAGCTAATCATAACTTTGGTTAAGGAGTTGAAGCAGCAGGAATCGCCGAAAATCAGAATCGAAAACATTGAAATTGTGCTAATGGATAAAGGAATGGAACAGAGCTGCCGGGGGTAGTCCATGGCCATCTTAGAGGAATTGGCACCGATCCCTACAAAGTGATCGACACTGATCCCCAAAGGTTATGGGGCATGCCTCCGGGTCTGATTTATTACAATACTGGAAGACCTACGATCAAACCTATGGAGCTTGGTGCGAATCAGAATTTGGGTGCTCATTTGGAGGAATACATTCTAGAATTACCTCATAGACTCAGAGGGTAGCTTGGGAATGATGATCGAAGCCTGCAACTGGAAGACAACGACAGTTTATAGAGATGATTAGGTGAGTTCCGCGTGGAGGATTAGTGAACAGGGATCTGGAGGATGTAAATAGAAGTCCATTCGCTCCTAATATCAGGAATGCTAGGAATCCGTCAAAATTCAAACTACCAACACTGGAAGTTTATGATGGAAAGTCGGATCCGAATATGCATATGATGAGGTATATACGGCACATGAAAGTACTAGGGGCATCGGAAGAAGTCTTGACATAATGCTTCCCCTTATACTTAACAGATGTAGCTTTGTTATGGTTCAGACGGTTCGTAAGAAGTTCCATTAGCACATGGATGTAATCGGTCGAAAGATTTATGAAGTAGTTTTAGGTTCTCATTACGAGACCCATGGATATGATGATATTGACATCGGTAAAGCAGTGGGAAGGAAAATCACTCAATAATTTCTTAACCAGGTTCACTAGGGTAGTTGTTTCAGTGGATCGACCAGATCCATCAATGATTTTGATGGCGGTAGTGTCAGGAGTTACAAATAATTCAGATTTTAAGATACCACTGATTACATGATCCACCAGTGGATCTAGTGGAATTAAACCATGAAGCCAAAAAGTTTCTACGATAAGAAGATACTAAAGCTGATGGAGAGGCAATGGAAGTTAATACGATATGGGATGGAGAACTACCTAGTAAATGCTCAGGAAAGGACAAGGGTAAACGGGACATGGACAATAGCTTCAATGGATTAAAGCGGTAGAGCGGAGAACCTAAATCCCCATCTTACTCGGAATTGAATGAAATCCTCGAATATATATATATCTGGATACTCGAGGATGCCTTTTGTATCGAACACCGGCAAGGAGGAAGCCCTCCAAACGTGAATGGACATCAGGAAAGCGCTTCCTATTCCATAAGATGGATGGATAAAATACAAATGATTGCAAGAATTTGAAGGATACAATTGAGGAACACATGTGGAATGGTAAGTTACAGTAATATGTAACGACTCTGGCTACGATAGTGGAACAGGAGCAGCTACCATCCACCTTGAATGAAAATGGCACTGGTTCAAGGGTTCAATATTAACTTGTCATTAATTGATCGGGATGGCATGGAATAAGTAACAAACTCCATAGCAGGATGGCTAAGTCACTTAAACATGTACGAGATCGAGGATGGTCCTCAAGCATGCTATGAGATGTTGATAAACCGAAGTGCTTGGGTTTGTGAAAAAAAATACTCTTCTTATATGCTTTGAACTCTTATTTTTCCAGTTTTATCTAAACTCTGATTTATTGGTTGTACGAATTCCTGTTTTATAAGGTATGGATCTTTTCATTAGGCGAACACGATGAAATGGACTTGTGCATCATGGATTAAGTCTTCAATTGGGTATCAAAGCCGAAGAATAAAACCCAACATGTCGTCAGTTGTGGACTATGCCTTGCAAGGGGTAAGTCACATTGTTCGAACATGATGGATCGACCTACTCAGGTTATCAAGTATGAATTGTGCTTGGAAAGGATCTGGAGAGAGATAAAGGTCGTTAGGTATGGACTATGCCTAGTAATGGGTAGGTCGCTTCATTCGAATGCGATGGATCAGCTTACTCGGGTCATCGAGTATGGATTGTGCTTGGCAAAGGTCGAGTGAGATCGAGGATTTGGATTTGGGTAACAATATGGAGAGGTCGTGGATTTGGATAGCAGGTTCCAATAGCAATGGATTTGGCTTTGTATGGATGCAGATTTAGAAAAAACGATCCTAAGAGACCATGGATTTGGATTGGATTCTGGATTGGAAAATACAACTGGCAATGGATTATGGATTTCAGATTTTGGATTTATAGCAATTCAAAACAAACCTTCTAATAGCAAGGCATGTTTTGGGGGCAAAAGTGTTTACCCACCTTTTGCCAAGGCAGTAAATAGGAGGATTTAACCCAACAGACTTCATAATTATCAAGGCCGATGAGTCCAGAGTAAGAATTGTGGGGCCTAGAAATCAAGTACAAATAATAATATGAAGTCGAGATTGAATGGAATTGATAGATATGCAAGGCAGAATGTTCAAAGTATGGAATATGGTTCAACACATAGGAGGGATTGACAAAAATAAACTTCCATCTTAAGGATTGGCATGTTTCAGGGAGCAAGTGTATTTCGTAAAAAATAATCAATAACTCAACAACCACAAGAGGGATCGAAATGAAACTCTAGGAACAAGAAGAGGGGAACCTGGGAAGTTCACCCTACGGATCACACCCCAAAACATGCAACTTGAAGGTATCGGTACCAATTCCTCTATAGGGATTGGTATTCCTCCCTTATAAGGATCCACTATATTCAATTTTGGCAGTGATTGTTCAATGTCTCAATATCTACTAATCTAACTAGCATGAAAGTTGAAGGCTATATGTAATATAGCATGGAGAAGCTCCCCTAGGCTTCGCATGTCATTTAGAGGAGTTTGGCGAACCGGCTCCTATCCCTCTAAAGGGATCGACTGAAATCAAAATATATGCAATGCAACTTCATGAAAAACGCGGTATCTCAAAAACTATAAGTCGAAATGGCATGAAATTTAGAGGGCAAGTAGCTAACATCATAGAAACCCTATATTAGAACCTTGTATTTTGACGTTTTGATCATGACAGCTATATAAGTATAGATTATATAAACTAATCAAATTTGCAAGAGAAGATACTTTTCTACTCGACGATAGATCGAAGACTTGAGAATTTAAAGAGAAGTCTCAAAATTTATAAATGGTTTGTTTATAGTCTAGTTGGTAGTTAATAATTGTTAAAATCTCTCTAAAGTGGTATATGCACACACACACACACACATGGTTTTAAATTACTTTCAAAATCATATACACAACTTAAAAATTAATTATAAAAAGTTACAAAACAAAAATCTTTCAACCAGAAGTTTATATAGTAGAAAACACCTGTTTCATTTGACTGAACGGGGCACGTAGTCGTCTGAAACATGCACAGGTGCATAAACTATTTTTAAGGTTCGGTTAACTAAACACCCTCATTCAGTTGACTGAACCAGATGTCTTTTCAAAATAAATTTAAACTTTGAAATTTTTTGAATGTTAAGATGACTGAATTTCTTTCCTCAATCGACTGAATATTCATAACGGCTATTTTCTAAATGGTCACCGTCTTCCAACGAACAAAAACAACTTTTAATCCAACGGTTGTTTCAGTATCTCTTGGCAAAAAATTTGTGAATGATTACATCTTTTTAACTCTATATATATCCTTGAATTCAGTTGCTTCAATAAGTTAATTCTCTGATTCTATTCTATATTCTTGCTATCAAAATTCTGCCATTTGCTTTCATAAATGCAATCAAATCACTTGCACATTCAAGCACAAATTTATTTGCGACTAAAATTACTTCCCATCTTCATTTACTTCACTATATACCACAAAGGAGAAGATTATAGGAAGGGTGTACTCTAAAGACATATCCATGCAATCTAAAGAGCATAATCAGTCAAGAAAACTTATTGTATTGTTGATGTCCTGTTCAGTTGCTTAGGCGGTAGAAGTCCCATTCGCTTGATCAAGTGATGTAATACCTATTCCTCCAGGTTAAGTGAGGGTTGATGGTTAAATTCCAGAAGGAGTCTGGGACTAGACGTAGAACGGGAGTTCGAAGCGGTAAAAAATCCCTGGTGTTATTTACTTTACTGTTTACTTTTTATATTCATATTCCGCACTAGTAGATAACTTAAATTATATTCCATATTATGATCCATAGCAGCATTTTCATTTGGTATCAGAGAAAGGCCATCTTATAACCGTAACACGGCTATTTGATACAAAGTTTAATATGGAAAATAACACTAACACAAGTTTTGTTGAAGGTCAATCAATGCACGACCACCACTATTTAATGGTTTGAATTACAACTATTATTCAACTAGAATGAGAATTTTTATGCATGCAAATGGATATATCACTCAAAATGAACAGACTATACCCACTACACCCTTTGTAGATTGGTCAAATACACAAAAGACAGATGCTACATCGAATGCAAAAACTATGAATATGTTATTTTGTGCCTCAGATAAAAATATATTTATTAGAGTTAGCATGTGTACAACTGCTTATCAAATTTGGAGAACTCTTAAAGTCACATATGAAGAAACTAACAAAGTTAAACAAAGCAAGATTTCTATGCTTAAAAATAAGTTTCAAAATTTTAAAATGAGACCAGATGAAACAATAAATGACATGTATACTAGATTTCAAGACATACATCATTCACTATTCACATTTGGAGAAAATAAATTTGATTCCATATTGTTTCTAAAATTCTAAACTCTTTAACGGATGAATGGGAACGAAAAGTCTTAGCTATTGAAGAAGCTAAATACATTTCTACCATCAAACCTGAAGAGTAATTGGAAATCTTATGTCATATGAAGTGAATTTGCAAGCTAAGAGAGATCAACCACAAGACAAAAAGAATATTGCATTCAAAGATGAATAAGAGGATTCGGACTCAGATGAAGATGGCATGGAATTGATCGCAAAGAATTTCAAAAAGTTTCTAAAATACAGAAAGAACAAGAAGTTTGGAAACAATATGAGTGACAACTCCAGCAAACTGCCTGTCTAAAATCTCGAATGCTATGAATGTCATAAGAAAGGTCAGATGAAGAAAGACTATCCTGATAGAAAGAAAGACATATATAAAAATAAGAAGGACAAGTACAAAAAGAAGCAGGCCTTCTTAGTCACATGGGATGATTCAGAATCATCTCCATCATTATGTAGTGGTACAGACAGCAACTCTGAACAAGCCAAAGTCTGCTTTATGGCTTCAATTGACGATGTAAGTGATTTATATTTTGATGACTTAATTGAGATAAATTCAAAATTGTTAGATAAACTAAAAGATGTTAAAAGAAAGTATAAAGATGCACTAGAAAAATTAAACATAACAGAAATAGAAGTTGATATGCTAAGAGATGAAAAGAAAATTTTAGAAGAAGAACTTGTTAATACACAAGAATCTTTGTCTAATGTTTCTTCTCAACTCACTATGCTAACAAATGAAGTAGAAGTGCAAAAAGAAAAGAATATGACATTAGCCATAGAAAATCATGATCTAAAATCAAATGTCAAAATTAAGAATTGTAAAATATAAGTCTCAATACTGAATTAGAGAATATTACTAATAACGTAACTAATTTTAACAATGGAAGAGAAAATCTTTCTAAAATTATTAGTAATTCTCAAACTAATTTTAGTAAGAATGGATTAGGATACAAAAATTCTTCAAAGACAATTTCAAAGAAGAATGATACATCATATAAAAATTGAACTCGCATAATAATTCTGTAAAAGCCAAAACAAAGCCAAATGTTGTTACTCAAAAGAAGAAATTCGTAAAACAAATACTATAAAAACCAAAAACAAAGCCAAATGTTGTTACATAATTGGTGTTGAACAATTAAATTTTCTATTATTTATTTTTGAAATATTTTACATAATAAATCCCTTATCATTTAAATAAGGCTCAAATTACAAACAACTAAATATTGCCTTTCACCCAGACCCAAAAATCAACTTATAATAATTATACCTTCTAAAATTTCCAATTTAATAAATTTCACTTCAACCCTTTTGAGTTCAATTCTTAAATAAATTCAATTTCATATAATCTCTTTTATATAATCTCAAATTTATCTCAATTTCAAATCAAATTATTCGAGAAAATTCTTATAAAAAGTTAATTCACATCAATTTCATATTTATCTTCCAACCTAGTTTTATTTAAGCCCTCATAACTATATATACAATATAATTTAAACATCTATTTAACCATATTATCTTAATAAAATCAACTTTATTATCTAACTTATTTTACATTTTAAACCAATTTTATACAGCTTAAAACCAAAAATTTAACTATATATAAAAAACATTAATAAAATATCCATATTAATATCTCATAAACCATATATTTCTTTACCAAACCATAGAAGTCATTTCAAAATATTTTAATATATAGACCATGGTGTCTTTATATTATTTTCTACCATATGGTCAAGTGATACAGATATTTATCATTTCAATCCATAATTTAAAATAAAAATACGGTTATATATCATTTCGAACCGCAATCCCAAATGAAATAAAAATGCGTAACAATTTGCAGTTTATAACAATATAAAATACATCATCCATTCACCCAATATCAATCATCAACCATTTATCACAATCATCATCCAATTCAAACAATAACATCAATATAGTACAGATAATAAATACAAATAATTACTGGCAATTTATATTCAGTAATAAATTAATTTAACTGGTAGTTTATATGCAATAATAAATTGAATAATAATTTAATTCAATAAATTAAATTTAACTAGAATGATGATAAAAATATACCAAACAACAATAAATAAATTTCTAATCACATCAGAAATTAATTTGACACACATAAGAAATTTTACAAGTTGTGGGTGGGTTAAAACACTCACATATTGAATTTAAACTGAATTTAAATCCAATTTAAACATAAAATTTAAACAGTCTCCAAATTTGTCCAAACCAGCGCCATAATGTCCGGAATTCCAATATGAATCTAGCGGAGAAAACTGCACGTAAAAAGGAGCTCGTATGTGAAAGTTATTCACGTTAGAACGTTATGATTTTTAAAATTGAAAATAAATAAAATGAAATCAAGGAGAAACACGTCGCCATCTTCATCCACTCATGTGCTTAACTATAGGCACATTCACCTTCCATAACGTACGAACCCAAACCGCCCACTTTGACCATCGATCACGCACAACTCTGGCCACCTGACTTCCCTCGACCACTACCATTCATTCGCCTACGACGAGGCGCACCTCCCCACGGCCACGACCCACCCTCCGGACGCCTTAATTTGCATGCGCCGTCGCCTAGGGTTTTAGGGTTTCGAAACCCTAATCGCGATTTTCGGCCACCACACTTCGATATAGGCCAAGCGCTACCCCCAAACGACTCCCCTTGCCGAGCTCTTTAATACCCACATTTCAATTTCGTCGATTGGCGACGAAATCAAAAACGCCTAATTCAATTTTGACCTCGATTTTCGATGATTGAAGCATAATTACGACAAACGAATTCCAGATACTGATTCGTATGTTTGAGAACTTCGATATATAATTTTTCTGAATTTTTTTGAGGTGTTTGAAATTTCAATTTGATTTTTGAATTGCAATTGGATTTGGAATTGTCTGCCATGAAATGAGGAGGTGAGAAAGGAATCATGCGTAAAAACAATTTACAATGAGGAACAGTTAGGGTTTATAACCGGGTATTTATAGACAAACTGAAATTAGAATGGACCGGATCGATTGGATATACGCGTTAAACGATAAAATGGCCCGAAAAGCCCGTTCTGACTCCGAAACGAAATTGGGTCAACCCATATTTAAAAATAGATGTTTTAAAATATTTTAAACACGATGGAATAGGTTTCAAGTCCAAATTCCATTGTATGAAGAAGTTATGACAAAATAAAATTATTTCAAATTGATTTCAATTTCATTAATCTGTGGGCGTTTCGAGTTCGTATGATCAAACGACAAGTCTGATCGCTACAAAACTTGAAATCCTACAATAATTCACCGTTACGAATCCGATGAAACTTGTTTCGTCGAAATCCGAGTCAGTGGCCAAAATGGCTATTTTTACATTACTTAATTAAATTAATAAATTAACTAATTAAATCAAATTTTCAATTTCAATTCTTTAATTGAAAATTTTCATCATTTTTGATTTCTCAATCATCTACAATGATTTAAACAAATTTAAATGTTAATTTAACGTTGATTCATCGTACAATTTCAACGTTAAGTTTCAATTTCATTATATTCAAAATTTATAAATATAATTCCCAATAGTTCCATTTAATTAAGAAAATTAATAATTATTCCATTTTTTATTGTCAAATAAAAGGATTTAACATTGGATTCAAAATTATTACATAAATTTTTTCATATTCCATCTTCGTTTCAAATAACGTAATATTTAGATATTTTAATTTCATTTAATTGCAATTAATCCAATTATGAATTTTACATTTCAATAAGTTAATAAATCTCGATTTTCATTCTTTAAATCAACAAATTGTCATATTATAATAGAATTAACATTATTTCCAATTATTTCCTTAATTTATACTAATATAACATTAAATTGAGATTCATTGCAATTGATTACAATTTTGATTTAATGGACTAAATAAATGATTGCTCTATAATAATTGTTGCCACTAA
Organism: Allium cepa; assembly: GCA_030765085.1. Taxonomy (NCBI): domain Eukaryota; kingdom Viridiplantae; phylum Streptophyta; class Magnoliopsida; order Asparagales; family Amaryllidaceae; genus Allium; species Allium cepa. The sequence continues at coordinate 989,249,509 of CM060945.1, read as the reverse complement.
CCGTTAATCATATTTAGATACGTTATCATTTCCAAACAATTACATATAGAATATTGATTTTATTCAATCACTATTTATTATTATTAATTCATTTATTAATTCAATATTTGCATTTGTTTTTCTTATATTAAATTCATTACCAAATATTCCTATTTACAATCAATTATAACCTTGCAATTTTTTTAATTAATTGGGATAGCATTGAATTAATTATTTATTAGCTTACATCAACATTCTTACATTTCATTCCCGTTATAAATTCATTAACAGATTTCAAAATTTCTTTTATTTATACAACACTTATATTTATTTACTTATTTCAAAAAAAATCTTCTATTTCTTTCTAAATTTAATTACAAAAATCTTATTAATTTAACCAATTTAATTATTGAAATTTACGGGTCGTTACAGATGAAATGAAATAGACTGAACGAAAATGAACACAACATAATAGAATGTCCAATGAGTATTCTTGTACACTGAAGAGAAACTGTGAGTTTCTTGTCATTGTTAAGAATAAATAATCCTTGATTACTGTAATAACCCATCCCGAAACAAGCCTAAATTTCGACCTACAAAAGGCCCATTAAAACTTAGATCCATTCTAAGGGGAAAATATTGGTAGTAAAAGGAAATAACATTGTAGAGCCATAACTAAATTTTTTTACTCACGGCGGATGGAACAAAATATTACAGTAAAGTGTACCCGTTTATTTCAAAACCATAGAAAGGCCATAATAAAAAATTCCATAAAAACTGCAACATAATACCCATTACATGCGTACACGTAAAAGCAAGTAATAATAACAATTACTGCCACAAGCCAAGCTTCTCCATCTCTAAGCATGGTCACCTCCATCACTCCATCCTTAACATGTGTTATAATGAGGAGGGTGTCAAAACAAAAGGTGGCTGGTGAATAAAAACCTTAAGTCTTCCTTTTCAACACTTAGGCAGTATATTTCAAAATAAGAATATGTCCACTAACATAAATCATTAAATTCATTTTATACTTCTCTGTAAGGGAAGGAGGAGGATCCAATCACTTAATACCTTACGTTCCAGAAGTAGGTCTCATATCCCAATCATACATCATAAATAACTAATAATGTGAGAGACGGTACCCAAGCTACTTTGTACTTTCCAGTGGAAGATAAGTAGACCCCATTATCTAAGACCTATTTCTCGAAGCGTGCTCCCCAATGGTACTATCTAACTGACATCATATCAAATCTCATAGGCCACTTAATATTTTTAAGTGGAAATTAACCAAAACCCGTCATTTAAGACCTATTTTGAAAAGCGGACCCCTGTAGAAATATCACCTAACGTAACCCCTTGGCCATTTAATACTTCATATGGGGAAAATGGCAGGTCCGACCACTTAATACCTCCAACCCCGAAGTATGCCCTTCATTTTATTTCCCATACCCATAATGGCATCTCACATTTGCCTTCTATTCTTAGGAACTGGTAGCCAGATTAGCTGGGCGAATTTTCCCTACACAGTTTGAAACTAACCTCGCATCATTACAAATATTTATCACAAGGATATATCACATCAATAAAAGTGTACATAACTGCAGGTAGCCTCAAAGTGAAGAGAATACTTCTGTCACGTAACTCGATTGATCTTCCATCCTTATGACTTATCCATAAATCAACGACTCTCGATACACACACACACTCACCATGTCATAAATAAGGCCTTATAAGGAAATTTCTTTATTGCGACTTACATTAATAATTATGCTATATAAGAATTTCCTCTTATTATTGCCTAAAAATTAATTGCCTTCCAAATAGGGGAAATAAATGTAAATTAATGCCTAATTAACTATGCTATATACACAATAATTATAAATTGATTACGTAAATAAAGCTGATCTAATTCGTGCCTAATAAATTCTAAACGCATGGATTTTACGCTCTAAACTAGCGTTAAATATCAATTCCATAATCAATTATTATTACAAGTCCTTTTTCCTAAATTTCCGAAGATGTCATGTAATTCTGATGTCCAAAACAGGGAACAAATATTCATAACCAAAACTATAATAACAGACTTGTAAATAAAATAGAAACTCAATTTATTACACCAATTCAGTGGAATATCTTAAACAATAAGAATTGCAATCTAAACCCATATTCTATTCACCTCCTCTTTTACAAAGAAATAGATAAGAATGAATTCACAATCTAAACCCCTATTTTATTAAAGGAACACAATTTGACCCAAAGAAGAAGGAGAAGTGGAATAGACTATGAAATTATTAAAAACTACATAACAAAATAAGTTCTATTAAATTAATTTAAATAATTAGGAATCAGAGCATAGAATTGACATATCAAATTAAAAAGGAATTTTGGGGGATTTTATCTATCAAATTTTTGAAATTCCAAAATTCTTAAAGCATATTCAAATCCAAAAAGAAATAAACTAAATAATTGCTGAAAAGAAATACTAAGGCTTCTACTCACGGAATAGCCTTAGCTTATACTTCCTTGGGTTTGCGTGCCTCACAATTTCTTCTAGAATCTCTCACTTTTGATATATACACATACAGTAGGGAATATGTATATGTACATATATATATATATATATATATATATATATTCATTAGATTCAGAATAATTGGAGAAGAATAGAATAAGAATAGATTGGAGGAAGAAGAAACAAAAGGAAATAAGTCAAATTCTTACCTGAATTCTCTATGAAGTTTTTAAATCTTATTAGAGAGAGATGACAATGATAGAGTTCCAACGTAGTCCCCAAAATAATATGAATAAAAGTGGAGAGGATAGGGTTCTTTTTATAGGAGTTGAAACGCATCACAACCGTAGGATGGAAGTAGGTAAGAAATGAGTAAATCTAAAGCATACGGTCGAATAAAACATTGCTTGAAACCCTAGTAGCCACTAGCAACTTTTGTTTCCAAGTGGTCGATCGCCCTTAGGCAACCGATCGATCGCTAGAGTCAACCGGTTGACCTATTCAGGTTGACCGCTTCTTTTATTCATAGGACATTGATTTATTTCCATTTTCATATTATTTTATCCCTTAATTAACTTTTTAATGTTAAACGTTGGTTAACTGTTTACTTAGCCCCTAAGCTATTTTTTGAAATTTAAACCCTAAATTTGATTTCTCATTTGAATTTAAATTCAAATGAAATTATTTTAATTCTAAAAACTTCAAATGTTGATAATTTCTTCGTCTGAGCTCCGTCTTCGGCATATAATGTATGGAAACGGGTTACAATTTAACCATGAACGCAATGGAATAACTTTCATGGTCAAGTTACAAGATTTATAAAATTCACATATTCAACCATATCATATTTAATTCAATTTAATCCATTTAATTATGGTTCATTTAATGGGGTGTTACAATTGTTCAATTAAACCATTAAGAGTATCGGCTCTATGATATGGTACAATGTGCAGATCCAATACAGATTCTAAGTACATTATCAAAATATGATTTTGATAGATGTACCCAAAAGGTTATGATGCCGCAAATGTGTAACACTCCATAAAATCAACCCTAATTAAATAAGAAAACTAAGTAAAATTCGATTAATTAGAGTAGGGATAAAATGGAAATTTTTTAAAATTTGAAATTTAATCATGAAAGTAACTACATTGTGTTCGTGGTGAAAATTTGATCTATTTTCATATATAATATGCTGAAAATGGAGCTCGAATGAAGAAGTTATAAGCGTTTCAAGTTTACATATTTATATTAATTTATTTTAATTCAAATTCAAAAAAGTTTTTAAATTTAAAGTTTGAATTTCAAAAATTAACTTTGATTAGACCAGGGGTTAAGTAAACGTTAAAGTTAATAATTAATCTTAGAAGTTAGCTAGGGAATAAAATAATCAAGCAACGGAAACAAACAATGTTCCTAAATAAATACACACTGATCAACATTTTCATTAGGACTGGTTGACCTACACGGCCAACCGATTGAAGGAGGTGGTCGACTGTCGTGCCTAGGGTTTTTTTATTTGAGCATTCCAAATTTATCCATTTTTAACCTAGTTTCATCCTATAGTTCTTGTACATTTCAATCTCTATAAATAAGATCCTAGACCCCTTACTTTAATTTACAAATACTTTAGAAATATTGGAAAACTCTATCGGTATATCTCTTTTTAAATTCAGAAAACTCCATTGGGGTCTCAGGTAAGAAATCCTAATCTTTCTTTGTTTATTATGTAATTTTTAAACCTCTTCTCCTCTAACCTTTCTAAATTTAATATATATATACACACATATACACACACACACACATACAGACAATTCCCTTGATACAAAAAAGAAGAGATCTAAAGGAGATTATAATTGGCATTGCAAATCCAAAGAGAAGCAAAGCTAAGGACCAACTATGAGTGGAAATCTTAGTTTTTCTATTTTAGTAGTTGAATGGTATAGTTTGGATTCGATATTTGCGTTAGGGAGCTTTGGATTATGAAAACATCATATTAAAAATTCCCAAAATTCCCCTAAAGTGAATTTCATTTCTTAGGATTGGAATCTTAATTTTTTTTGTGTTAAACAATGGAGTATATGGATTTTCATTTTACGTATTCAACCTTCTATTCCATTTCTTATTTTTCTTTTCTAGTAACTAAGGGATTTAATTGAGAAATGGTGTGCAAAGAATGAATCTTTATTCGCAGTTTATAACGCCTATTTATATAAAATTTAATAGAAATTCCCTTATCTAAATTCATGTAAAAGAAGTTGAACTGGGCGTAGAATTGATTAATCCATAAGTTTTCATTCTTGGTTTATTCCATTTTTTTAATATGAGATAAGTTGAATTTAGATTCTAAATGTATTTATTGCAATTTTTGATATAAATATTGAATCGTTGTTATGGATATTGGAATTTGAAAATTATTGGTAAAATGAAAGAAAAAGGAATGACTTGTACTATAATGGTTAAAAGCAATTGACACGAAACTTTAGTTAGCGTGTAATCTCCGCATACGTAAAATAATAACTTTGTATTTGTGTATATATTAATTAGCATAATAACATATAATTATAACGTATAATTGCGTAGTTAATTAGCTAATGATTGTCATTAAATCTCTCTTAGGAAAGTAATTGATATTTAAGGCGTAATATGGAAGATTTCTTATTAGGCCTTAATTATGGAATGGTGAGATGAGTACTACATATATAAATGTTATTTAAATTATGGCTAAGTCATAGGGATGTGAGGTCGATCAAAAGGCGCAGAGAAGTCTGCCCATCTAGTCTAGCTACTTGTAGTGTAACTTTGGGGTTAATGTGAGATATCTTAGTTGATAAGTATTTATAAGGACACGAGGTTAGTCACAAATTATATAGGGTAAATCTACCCAGTTAATCTGGCTACCAATTCCTACGAATAGTTGGGCTAATGTGAGACGTCATTATGAGTATGGATCATAATGCGAAGTGCGGGCTTTAGGGTCTTGAGGTATTAGGTGATTATTTGAAGGCTTGCAACTTTTTTCCAAATAAAGTATTAAATGGTCATGATTAGGTTTAGGAACGGTCAAGGATATCTCAAAAAGGTCTGCTTCAATAGGAAGTATTACGCATTCGAAGAGATTTTTGTGCAATGTCTGCTAAATAGATACCTATGTGCAATCCACCTTTGGAATAGGTATTAAATGATGGGACCTACCTCAGTTGAGTTCTTAAATGGTCGGATACTGCCTATATTCCCTTAAAAGGTATTAAGTAGCTTGAGTTCTATCTCTCGCATTGTTAGATATTTATGATGTTGGTTATGGGCCATGGGATTTAGGAACCTTCTTCGAGAATGGAAGGTATTAAGTGGTTGATCGAGGACCAGCCCCCTTTCCTTATATGAAGGTATCAAGTAGCGTGACGTTGGGGCTGACATAAGACATCACCTATGATAAGTATTTATAATGACGCGAGGTTAATCCCAAATTCTAGTGGGTAAATCTACACATGTAATCTAATTACTAGTTCCTATGAATAGTCGGGGTAATATAAGGCATCACTTGAGTATGGATCATAATACCAGGGATCTGCTTCGGGGTCTTGATATATTAAGTGGTTGTTTGAGGGGCCGCCTGTTTTCCCTAAATGAAGTATTAAATGGTCGGGACTGGGTTTAGGCACGCTTAAAGATATCTCAAAAAGGTCTGCTTCAGTAGAAAGTACTAAGTTTTCGAAGAGATTTCCATGCAATGTCAACTTTGTTGATACCTATATGGAGTTCACCTTGAGAATAGGTATTAAATTATGGGGACCTATCTTAATTGAGGTCTTAAATGGTCGGAGTCTACCTACTTTCCCTTAAATGGTATTAACTGGCTTGAGTTCAATCTCTTGCATTGTTAGATATTTATGACGTTGGTTATGGGCTATGGGATTTAGAAATCTACTGCAGGAATGGAAGGTATTAAGTGGTTGATCGAGGACCCGCCTCCTTTCCTTACATGAAGTACTAAATGTTTTAGTTATGTAAGACATGTTCTTATTTAAAATATACTACCTAAGTACTAAAGTAGTAAGGCTTAAGATTTATATTCACCAAACCCTTGTTGTTCTGACTTCCTTCTCGTTACAATACAGGCTAGAGAAGGAGTTGATGATGCTTGAAGATAGTGAGAGTGAAGCTTGTGGCCATTAGTATGTATCTTTTCATATTATTTTCTATTGTACTCATGAAATGTATTTTTGAACAAAATGTTGCGACGGTTAACATTATGTAATGTATTTTGACATTTGAAATGATTTGAAATGAACAGGTACTATTATTATTATATATATTTTTCCCTTCGATGTGAGTTTTGAAAGAATAAATAGATAGCTCTGCTTTGTTATTTTTACCAATGAACAACAAGCTTTAGGATGGGTCTAAGTTTCAATGGGCTTTTATTAGGTCGAAATTTTGGCCTATTCTGCAGAGGGTTGTTAAATTTGGCATTGGAGCTTAGGTTACCCGATCAATGAGGAGAAGTATACATATAAGTGGCATATTTGCTAGTCTTGAAAAATATTTTTCAAAAGAAATACTATATATAAATACACACACACAGACACATACTTATTTTGAATTTACACTTGACTCTATAAATTCAAACTATAGAAGCTGTTAATACCATATTCCGAAAGGGTTGGGGAATCAACTATGAATTGGAAAAATAAATATACTTAAATTTATACTTCTTTATTGGACCTGGACTTCCTTGTCATTATGGATCCTATAAGTGTATTAAACAACATGGATAAGAATTGTAGAAGGAAAGATAGTAATTCCAAAATTAATAGGAAATGAATAAGCAATAAGTGAGGAGTTACAAATAGTTTCGTAAGACCATTAGGGTAATTATGCGAAGATATAGAAGAAGTTAAATTAGTAACGTTGAATAAACAAATAAATGCCTTTAGGAAATGTCTGTCAAGATAGCAACCATTTAACATGGACAAGTGACATATATGGCAATAGTATATATAAATGTTAGGTAATAGTTAGATATTTTTAAGGTGTAGTATTCATATGGAAGTAAGGGATATAGTACTTAAACAAGCTTTTGTAAGAGGGAGAGCATTAATCAACATATGGAGATTGTAACGTCCCGGAAATTTTCGACTTTCGAAAATTCAACATCGATACTCACTTTATCGACTGCCGAGAAATCGAAGGCCGAAAAACCGAAATGTTATGGTTTAAGAAAAAGAAAAAGAAAGAAGAAGAGAGGAAAGACAGAAAATAGAGAATAGAAAATAGAAAAGAGAACAGAGAACAGAAAATAGAGAGGAAAGAGAATAGAAAATAAAGAAAACATAGAACGGAACAGAAAACAACAGAACAACAACAGAATCTCACAATTCGCAGCGGAACAACATATAATAATAAATGAATAATCTTTAAACAAAGAACTATATCAGTTATTGCATTTTACACATTACATTTCATTACATCATATCATCAGAGTGTACAACAACAATAACAAACAGTGCAGCGGAAAAGAAATACTATATACTAATAATACGCCATGCCATCCAGCTTGCCTCCAGCAACTCCAGAATATCCAGAATATCCTGATAAACCTTACTCTTGACTGCCCGTGTGAAAATTGGTGGGCACCCAGAGTTTAGAAAGGAAAACAATAAACTCCGAGTCAGTCATGTGACTGGTGTGTGAACTCAAAACAGTTTATTTATCTTTAAAATCTAAATAGAAGAATATTTTTAAATTCAATTCGCAATGCTTTTAAAAATGAGACTACCATAAGGCCTCCCGCACACACACACAATGCAAACGCAGAATCAGAGGAGATTTCTCCTTATGATAGTCAAAGATGCTTGATACGCATTTAAAAGAACATTTTATATTATTACTAGTGCATAGTGTAGGCAAAATTCATTTCGAAAATAGAATATAAATCTTAGCCAACATACGACCATTATCGTATGCCTACTATAGCTACCATCCAAACAGTGGTGACCACCATAAGTGAATGGCAGGTTCTACAACTAATACCGTACAAGTCTCGTATTGTTTCTTTGGATTTCCAACAAATGGTCAGGCCAAGGAACTTCCCATTGCCACATGGAAACGCCTCTGGAATGACGTCCCGAGAACCAAACCGGATCTCTGCCAACACAAGGCCGGGTTACCCCTAACTGGGTAACTACTGACACGAATATGTCATCCCCCGATCGTAACCGATCTATCCGAGGATCCTCGATTTCCAACAACCACAAAAATATGCAGTAACAACATAGGTTAAATATCTGGGCTCCATACCATGATACCACCTCTATCCAGAAGGAATGACATACACTAAAGGGCGCTACCCCTAATAACCTTGCCGCATCCTTCCTGTTTTGACCATTTCCGGGGTGTGAGGTCCGACGAAGTCTCGTCCACAAAAACACACTTTATACAAAAGCCATGCTTTGGGTCAACAAATGATCATAGAAACGATCACAAAGATAAACGATCAAATAAATGATCCTATCACAAATGATCAACACAATGATCATTTCACAGCAACACTCTGCATGCCACACTACCAAATTGGGAGTATATCACTAATAACCTTCAACTATATAACCTCTGAGCTCGTACGTCTCAGAGAAGGGTGTTAAGCTAAAAGAATAAATTCTCCGCCACCAACAGAAATATATTTGAAAGAAATCAGCTTTATATCTCAATTTGTAATGTCAGACATACAGTCATACAAGTCTGTTCCGGGATCGAACAGAACCGAAGGCACTTGCAAAGAAGTCCTTGCAATCCGGATATTCACTAATCACGACAGGACTTCCCATCACTAAGGGTGATAAAACCTCTATATCGGAGATCAGCCGATGTAGAGTAACTCGACGGTAATCCTTCCGTTTTCACAAACATCCGGTCTTCAACACCGGTCATCAAATGCAATCCATAACGACGTATCACATATTCGGAATGGGTTATACGACACTAAAGTCCTTTCCCGGCTAACCCGAATAGTGAGCGCTTATTCAAAAATAAGTGTGGCATTCAAATTCAAGCAATTCACAACAAATACCTATTTAAAGGTAAATATTGATAGTCGGATTATTTAACTATCAATAGGCATGCTCAACATCACCAAATCCAAATAATTTTCCAAATTATTTACTTTCCAAAACATCTTTACTAGATATAAAATTTCCACACTTCAAACATTTGAAAACAATTCTTCAAATCACTTTTCCTTACTCGGAAATTTCTTTCATTCAACATGGTTCATTTAAACCAATTAAATAAATCCTTAACGATTTACTTTTTATTTACGTCACAAGTTCGTAAATTTATTCCCACACTTTAAAAATAAATCAACGTTTATTTTTAAACTAATTTCCCCTTTCTTTTATAAATTCCATAGTGAATTTATAATCCCAAAATATCTATGATATACGATTTTCAATCGATTTTCAATATTCACTTTCAAATTATCTTACAAGGATAAATTCTAACATTCATTTCACATTGGAAAAATATTTCCATACTTATTTAATAATAAGTACATCACAAATCTATTTATTTTCAACATGTGAAAATATTCAATATACTTAAATCAAAATTTAGTATATATTTCCTTCTTTAAGAAATCCATTCTCTTAATGCATTTATTTGGGTCAAAAACGAATGTTACGTAAAACATCGTTACGACGACCCAAAATCACTAGTATAAGGATTCAAAGTTTTAAATAGATATATAAATCCCAATACTATACAAACCATTTCCTTTCGGAAACCATTTACTATAACAACAGTGTTATAGTCCACCATTTCCTTCTATTCTCGAAAACGTCTATTTCAACAATAAATGTTGAAATCTATGTATTCGATACTTAATGAATTTTAAAACGTCTTTAAAAATCATTACTTCGTTTAAACTTCACTTTCCAAAACTATCCATTTCATTTAATTATATACTCACTGTCCAAAATCGTGAATATAATTCCTTTCATATATTTGTATATCCAACTTATCAAATTCAATTGATTTCGGATTTATAAACAACGTTTATAAACTCCACTTATATTCTTATAAACTTTTATTTATAAAAACCCTTTCTATATCTCATTTTAAATGCCTAAATCCGATTTATAAGCTAATCTCTTATAAATCTTTTATTTTACAAAACCTATTTATATTTATAACTTCACGATTTATAAATCAATAAATCTCCATTCACTTATAAAATCCATTTATATTTCTTTTTAGCACTTATAAAACGGGTTTCACAATTCCTATATTTTTAATCCATAAATACCAATATTTTAAATCTTTTATATAAATCGTTTATAATGATTCAAAATTCCCAATTTAACAATTTTATAAATTAATTAACTATTTATTTCCAAAAATCTCATTTATGTTATATTTCTCAAAAATCTTAATTTTTATAACATAAAAATTTATAACGTTTTAATTATTTAAAAGGAATCAATTCAAAATTTAATAAAACATTTACTTTAAAAAAAATCACTTTAAAATTCTTTTAAAACCCAAATTTATTATTTCAAAACTCCAAAAATGGATCCGATGATGCAACATCACCCAATAGTCAATCACGACATCCAAATATCATATATCGATATGATAATCAACAAATATCAAAATATCTGTAAATAAATCAATACAGTTGAGGAATCCAGTTGGATCCCTCCAACCTGTTTCCTGCATCCACAAACATTAGCACAATACCAATTCCGCTCCAGTATGGAATTATCGCGGTATATGGGATTTATAAATATTATCCGCTTAATAGACGGCGCGATAGGGTCTCATCCGCTAAAAAATACGGGAAATCAACAACTGCAATATATACATATGCCAATATATATATATATATATTGATATTATATATAATACCAATTTCACTGTTTGTGAAATATTCGCGGTATATGTTTTTAATAAATAACATCCGCTTACTAACGGCGTATAATGTCTATCTTAACAATCAATAGATAACAATCATCATTCAAACATGCATTCGGATATTTTAAATTTAACTATTTAAAATAAAATCGAAACTGATTTGATTGAGTGAGAAGTTCTCACCTTGGTTTTATTTCCGATTTCAGCGATTTATTTCGAATAAAATTAAACGCGCGTTTAATTTTACCTAGAATTTTCACTGACTCCAATCGACTCCAATCCAATTCCATCGCGTAGTGCTCGTCCATACGATTCCAACGCAAAAAGTTTCGTCCAAAACGGACCTCGTATGAAAGAGATACACATTTTTAAAGTTTACACACATTTAAATTATAATTAATTTTCAATTTTTTCTTTGATTACTAACCCTACTCCATAATCCACCGTCCATTTTTCCATTGAGCAGATCGAAGCCATATGACGCAACCTCCCCTTCTCCCTCCCAAACGCGTGAACCTCCCTGTAGCCGAACCCATTACATGCCGATACTAGGGTTAGTAAATGCCGCCTCCACGTTCACTTGCAACTCGATCAGATTGCTCCACTTCGAATCCCCTTCCACCACGCACCATCGGCCACCGACCGCACGCGAACGACCCCTCCATTTTGCACGAATTTCGAGGGTACACGGCCATGAACGCGAGCGTCTCTCTCCCTCCTCGTTGCTCCGATCTCCATCAAATCCGTATGGATGTCAAGCTCCTTCGATGCTCTACAAGATTGCTATTGGAAGTTTCGGCTATAACTTCGTGGATGAGGAGAAAAATCGAGTGGAATATCAGAGTTTTTCGGCCATCCATTGATGGTGGCGGCGGCTGTTTAGGGTTTTAGTTTTTTTTTTTTTCTTGAGAATTTTGGGCTATTTATAGAGAATTTTCGGACACTATTCATCCGGGAATTCCGAACTCCGATTTACGCGCCGTAACCAGCGTTTCTAGGGTTTACCCCGCGTTCCGGACACAATGGAACAGGTTTCGGAAGCTAATTCAGACATCTGTGCGAGATATGGCAACAAACGATCGATTTAAATTAAACCGATTTAAACGATTTTCTAGGCGTTTTAATTCGTACCGGACAAACGGTAAATCCAATTGACTTGAAATTTGAAACCTTACAATAATATCACATTACGGATCCGATGAAACTGGTTTCGTCGAAATCCGAGACTTTTTGAAAAATGGCTATTTTAACTCGCCAAATTAAAATTAAAAATAATTCGATGCGTTTCGAGCTGCTACGATCAAACGGTAACTCCGATTGACACGAAAATTGAAATCCGGTAATAACTAACTATTACGGATCCAATGGAACTGGTTTCGTACAATTCTGAGACTGTTCGAAAATTGACTATTTTCACTAGTCGATTTAAATATTAAAATATTCAATTTTCACAAATTAACTCTTAATTCGATTTTAAAAGTTCTAAAATATCGTTCTAACTCCAATATGATAAAATAAAATTTTACAAATCATTTTCAATCATATTTAACTCAATTTTTAATTATTTTCATAATTTCACATATTAATTATTGATTTAATTATCCAATTTAAATCCAATAATTCGAAATAAAATTTATTCGACTTATAAATTTCACTTATTAATATTTAAAATTAATTAAATATTCAAATTTTAATTATCAAAAATTCTGGGTCGTTACAATCTTTCCCCCTTAAAAGAATTTCGTCCTCGAAATCAACAAGTAAGAAAAGTTACAGAATTCATTAACTTTCCAAAATTCATAGTTAAACTTTTTACAATACTTTACTAAGTTTCCAAATCATACTTAGTTATCTTTTCAAAAACAACTATCTTGTTTGACTTTCAATTCCAAATCAAAGTTAAAGTTTTCAAAATTTTCCCGATTTTCTCAAAAATTTTCTAACGCCTTAAATTTCCGGAAAAATTCGCCATAGTCTCCTTTGTGCGGCTCGATCCCCAAAAAAAATGACAGTATATATATCACAAATATACATCTCATCAAGTAATGAGGCATCCCGAAGGGAAAAAGTATAAAAGTACGGTATGTAATCCGAGATATGTACCTTATATTTTATTAGCAAGCGTATACGGCTAATATAGCGCGAAAGCGAGCTGCAAATGCGAAGCAAACGCGATCCGCACCTACTAAACACTCAACAAACAACATGAGAATCATGCATATAGACAATAGTATCAATATACAACATATAGCAACACAATAACTATATATGTTAACATAGCAAATGAAACAAAAGCAATAAATGCAACCATCAACCAACTATCATCCAACTAACATCCATAACCAATAAATATTCACTCATATTCTCATTAATATTCAATGAATTGGTTTTCCATTTAAATCATTTTTGATTCATTAATAGTGGATGTTTTTACTAACATTCATTTTCTATTAGTTTATATTCACTAATTCATATTCAAGTTGGTTCACTTCCAAATTAAATTCAATTCTATTCAAATTTATTTACTTTCAATTTGAATTCAATTATATAGCTTCCAATTTCGCTAATTCACTTTCATTAACACTTAATGAACTTATATTCAATCAATTAACAATCAAATAACAACCAATGTATATTCAACATAACCAAATTATTCACTTTACATTAAATTTGGTTCAACACATTTAATTCCATTTGGTTTAACATTAAATTGATTTCCATTCCAATTTATTCAACTTTCAATAACATTAGATTTTAATGAATTTACACTTTCATTCATTATTTCATATCAACTTAATTTACATTCAATTGATTAATTCAATTCAATTACAAAAGTTGAATTTCATTTATATAACTCAAGTTCACATTTATCACTTAACTTTATTAATTTAGTTTGATACCAAAATCAACTTCATTCAACATCTCTTAAATTAAACTTCCATTTAAACATCACTTAGTTTACATAACTTGAATTCCCACTTATAAATCAATTCAGATTCCAAATTCTAAAGTAAATTTTCCATTTAACTTTAAATTCATTTTTATCTATAACTCATATTCATAGATATATCCATATAGTTTCACTTGTTATATATATATATATAAGTTTATTTCACAATTGTAAATTACTTTAATTATAATTCAATTCATATAATTCTTTTTACTTATACAATTATTCTTTTATTTAGATTATTCAAACAACTAACAATCTACTTATATACACTTTAATAATTCTGAAAAATTACTCCTTTATATATTGAATATAATCAAGGTAAAATTATTTCATTTACCCAATTTAAAATCAATATTGTGCCGAATTGTTCTATTCAAGTGTTTAGAAACCCCTTCGGCATAGTTTGACAGACCGTGCTGACGAAAGTTCATATACCACTCAATAAATCAATCATCACAATATAAAACAATTTTATATTCATTAACAAATATGCTCTCATAGCTATTATTACACTCAAACTCATTCTAGAGTACTACTGACTCTATCTCTAATGAGTAATACCCAACAGAACCATGGTTGTCGCTTAACCATACGCTCTGATACCAAATGTAACGTCCCGGAAATTTTCGACTTTCGAAAATTCAACATCGATACTCACTTTATCGACTGCCGAGAAATCGAAGGCCGAAAAACCGAAATGTTATGGTTTAAGAAAAAGAAAAAGAAAGAAGAAGAGAGGAAAGACAGAAAATAGAGAATAGAAAATAGAAAAGAGAACAGAGAATAGAAAATAGAGAGGAAAGAGAATAGAAAATAAAGAAAACATAGAACGGAACAGAAAACAACAGAACAACAACAGAATCTCACAATTCGCAGCGGAACAACATATAATAATAAATGAATAATCTTTAAACAAAGAACTATATCAGTTATTACATTTTACACATTACATTTCATTACATCATATCATCAGAGTGTACAACAACAACAACAAACAGTGCAGCGGAAAAGAAATACTATATACTAATAATACGCCATGCCATCCATCTTGCCTCCAGCAACTCCAGAATATCCAGAATATCCTGATAAACCTTACTCTTGACTGCCCGTGTGAAAATTGGTGGGCACCCAGAGTTTAGGAAGGAAAACAATAAACTCCGAGTCAGTCATGTGACTGGTGTGAGAACTCAAAATAGTTTATTTATCTTTAAAATCTAAATAGAAGAATATTTTTAAAGTCAATTCGCAATGCTTTTAAAAATGAGACTACCATAAGGCCTCCCGCACACACACACAATGCAAACGCAGAATCGGAGGAGATTTCTCCTTATGATAGTCAAAGATGCTTGATACGCATTTAAAAGAACATTTTATATTATTACTAGTGCATAGTGTAGGCAAAATTCATTTCGAAAATAGAATATAAATCTTAGCCAACATACGACCATTATCGTATGCCTACTATAGCTACCATCCAAACAGTGGTGACCACCATAAGTGAATGGCAGGTTCTACAACTAATACCGTACAAATCTCGTATTGTTTCTTTGGATTTCCAACAAATGGTCAGGCCAAGGAACTTCCCATTGCCACATGGAAACGCCTCTGGAATGACGTCCCGAGAACCAAACCGGATCTCTGCCAACACAAGGCCGGGTTACCCCTAACTGGGTAACTACTGACACGAATATGTCATCCCCCGATCGTAACCGATCTATCCGAGGATCCTCGATTTCCAACAACCACAAAAATATGCAGTAACAACATAGGTTAAATATCTAGGCTCCATACCATGATACCACCTCTATCCAGAAGGAATGACATACACTAAAGGGCGCTACCCCTAATAACCTTGCCGCATCCTTCCTGTTTTGACCATTTCCGGGGTGTGAGGTCCGACGAAGTCTCGTCCACAAAAACACACTTTATACGAAAGCCGTGCTTTGGGTCAACAAATGATCATAGAAATGATCACAAAGATAAACGATCAAATAAATGATCCTATCACAAATGATCAACACAATGATCATTTCACAGCAACACTCTGCATGCCACACTACCAAATTGGGAGTATATCACTAATAACCTTCAACTATATAACCTCTTAGCTCGTACGTCTCAAAGAAGGGTGTTAAGCTAAAAGAATAAATTCTCCGCCACCAACAGAAATATATTTGAAAGAAATCAGCTTTATATCTCAATTTGTAATGTCAGACATACAATCATACAAGTCTGTTCCGGGATCGAACAGAACCGAAGGCACTGGCAAAGAAGTCCTTGCAATCCAGATATTCACTAATCACGACAGGACTTCCCGTCACTAAGGGTGATAAAACCTCTATATCGGAGATCAGCCGATGTAGAGTAACTCGACGGTAATCCTTCCGTTTTCACAAACATCCGGTCTTCAACACCGGTCATCAAATGCAATCCATAACGACGTATCACATATTCGGAATGGGTTATACGACCCCAAAGTCCTTTCCCGGCTAACCCGAATAGTGAGCGCTTATTCAAAAATAAGTGTGGCATTCAAATTCAAGCAATTCACAACAAATACCTATTTAAAGGTAAATATTGATAGTCGGATTATTTAACTATCAATAGGCATGCTCAACATTACCAAATCCAAATAATTTTCCAAATTATTTACTTTCCAAAACATCTTTACTAGATATAAAATTTCCACACTTCAAACATTTGAAAACAATTCTTCAAATCACTTTTCCTTACTCGGAAATTTCTTTCATTCAACATGGTTCATTTAAACCAATTAAATAAATCCTTAACGATTTACTTTTTATTTACGTTCCAAGTTCGTAAATTTATTCCCACACTTTAAAAATAAATCAACGTTTATTTTTAAACTAATTTCCCCTTTCTTTTATAAATTCATAGTGAATTTATAATCCCAAAATATCTATGATATACGATTTTCAATCGATTTTCAATATTCACTTTCAATTTATCTTACAAGGATAAATTCTAACATTCATTTCACATTGGAAAAATATTTCCATACTTATTTAATAATAAGTACATCACAAATCTATTTATTTTCAACATGTGAAAATATTCAATATACTTAAATCAAAATTTAGTATATATTTCCTTCTTTAAGAAATCCATTCTCTTAACGCATTTATTTGGGTCAAAAACGAATGTTACGTAAAACATCGTTACGACGACCCAAAATCACTAGTATAAGGATTCAAAGTTTTAAATAGATATATAAATCCCAATACTATACAAACCATTTCCTTTCGGAAACCATTTACTATAACAACAGTGTTATAGTCCACCATTTCCTTCTATTCTCGAAAACGTCTATTTCAACAATAAATGTTGAAATCTATGTATTCGATACTTAATGAATTTTAAAACGTCTTTAAAAATCATTACTTCGTTTAAACTTCACTTTCCAAAACTATCCATTTCATTTAATTATATACTCACTGTCCAAAATCGTGAATATAATTCCTTTCATATATTTCTATATCCAACTTATCAAATTCAATTGATTTCGGATTTATAAACAACGTTTATAAACTCCACTTATGTTCTTATAAACTTTTATTTATAAAAACCATTTCTATATCTCATTTTAAATGCCTAAATCCGATTTATAAGCTAATCTCTTATAAATCTTTTATTTTACAAAACCTATTTATATTTATAACTTCACGATTTATAAATCAATAAATCTCCATTCACTTATAAAATCCATTTATATTTCTTTTTAGCACTTATAAAACGGGTTTCACAATTCCTATATTTTTAATCCATAAATATCAATATTTTAAATCTTTTATATAAATCGTTTATAATGATTCAAAATTCCCAATTTAACCATTTTATAAATTAATTAACTATTTATTTCCAAAAATCTCATTTATGTTATATTTCTCAAAAATCTTAATTTTTATAACATAAAAATTTATAACGTTTTAATTATTTAAAAGGAATCAATTCAAAATTTAATAAAACATATACTTTAAAAAAAATCACTTTAAAATTCTTTTAAAACCCAAATTTATTATTTCAAAACTCCAAAAATGGATCCGATGATGCAACATCACCCAATAGTCAATCACGACATCCAAATATCATATATCGATATGATAATCAACAAATATCAAAATATCTGTAAATAAATCAATACAGTTGAGGAATCCAGTTGGATCCCTCCAACCTGTTTCCTGCATCCAGAAACATTAGCACAATACCAATTCCGCTCCAGTACGGAATTATCGCGGTATATGGGATTTATAAATATTATCCGCTTAATAGACGGCGCGATAGGGTCTCATCCGCTAAAAAATACGGAAAATCAACAACTGCAATATATACATATGCCAATATATATATATATTGATATTATATATAATACCAATTTCACTGTTTATGAAATATTCGCGGTATATGTTTTTAATAAATAACATCCGCTTACTAACGGCGTATAATGTCTATCTTAACAATCAATAGATAACAATCATCATTCAAACATGCATTCGGATATTTTAAATTTAACTATTTAAAATAAAATCGAAACTGATTTGATTGAGTGAGAAGTTCTCACCTTGGTTTTATTTCCGATTTCAGCGATTTATTTCGAATAAAATTAAACGCGCGTTTAATTTTACCCAAAATTTTCACTGACTCCAATCGACTCCAATCCAATTCCATCGCGTAGTGCTCGTCCATACGATTCCAACGCAAAAAGTTTCGTCCAAAACGGACCTCGTATGAAAGAGATACACATTTTTAAAGTTTACACACATTTAAATTATAATTAATTTTCAATTTTTTCTTTTGATTACTAACCCTACTCCATAATCCACCGTCCATTTTTCCATTGAGCAGATCGAAGCCGTATGACGCAACCTCCCCTTCTCCCTCCCAAACGCGTGAACCTCCCTGTAGCCGAACCCATTACATGCCGATACTAGGGTTAGTAAATGCCGCCTCCACGTTCACTTGCAACTCGATCAGATTGCTCCACTTCGAAGCCCCTTCCACCACGCACCATCGGCCACCGACCGCACGCGAACGACCCCTCCATTTTGCACAAATTTCGAGGGTACACGGCCATGAACGCGAGCGTCTCTCTCCCTCCTCGTTGCTCCGATCTCCATCAAATCCGTATGGATGTCAAGCTCCTTCGATGCTCTACAAGATTGCTATTGGAAGTTTCGGCTATAACTTCGTGGATGAGGAGAAAAATCGAGTGGAATATCAGAGTTTTTCGGCCATCCATTGATGGTGGCGGCGGCTGTTTAGGGTTTTAGTTTTTTTTTTTTTCTTGAGAATTTTGGGCTATTTATAGAGAATTTTCGAACACTATTCATCCGGGAATTCCGAACTCCGATTTACGCGCCGTAACCAGTGTTTCTAGGGTTTACCCCGCGTTCCGGACACAATGGAACAGGTTTCGGAAGCTAATTCGGACATCTGTGCGAGATATGGCAACAAACGATCGATTTAAATTAAACCGATTTAAACGATTTTCTAGGCGTTTTAATTCGTACCGGACAAACGGTAAATCCAATTGACTTGAAATTTGAAACCTTACAATAATATCACATTACGGATCTGATGAAACTGGTTTCGTCGAAATCCGAGACATTTTGAAAAATGGCTATTTTAACTCGCCAAATTAAAATTAAAAATAATTCGATGCGTTTCGAGCTGCTACGATCAAACGGTAACTCCGATTGACACGAAATTTGAAATCCGGTAATAACTAACTATTATGGATCCAATGGAACTGGTTTCGTTCAATTCTGAGACTGTTCGAAAATTGACTATTTTCACTAGTCGATTTAAATATTAAAATATTCAATTTTCACAAATTAACTCTTAATTCGCTTTTAAAAGTTCTAAAATATCGTTCTAACTCCAATATGATAAAATAAAATTTTAAAAATCATTTTCAATCATATTTAACTCAATTTTTAATTATTTTCATAATTTCACATATTAATTATTGATTTAATTATCCAATTTAAATCCAATAATTCGAAATAAAATTTATTCGACTTATAAATTTCACTTATTAATATTTAAAATTAATTAAATATTCAAATTTTAATTATCAAAAATTCTGGGTCGTTACAGAGATAACTAGATATTTAAGACAACTGAGTAGGGATTTCAAAGGGAAGAACAAAATGAAAGCCAATTTTTAAAAATCCTACCCTTTAAAAAAGAAAGCAGTAATGACATTTTTGAAAACTCCTTGAAAGTTTGGAAAGAGCCATTTCAAAAGATTGTTAAGTGAAAATTTTATTTATTGTAAGTTGGAAATTTTATATACAAAGTGATTTCTGACAGCTTTGAAAATATACTACCATTTGTAAAAAGTATAGAAAGAAGTGATGTAACATTTTAGAAAATAAAATGGTGGATGATTTTTATTTACTTGAAAGGTTGAAAAAAAGGGTAGGTTCTCATTTGTTAACTTCTTAACTTAAAATTTGTTGAATTAAAAGTTTTCAACTTATGGATTCTCCTTTTTGGATTCTTCTATTTTTATTAATTATTCTACTTTATAAACTTGGAAACTATTATTGGAAAAGTGCATGGAAATTTGGAAATTTATAATATATAAATAGTTGAGTTAGAAAGTTTAACTTAAAGGGATTTTTCATTCTATTTCATAGTTTAAATTGTTGAGCCAAAATTTTTCGGTCCAAAGAATTTTAATAAAGGATTTTTCCTTCGAGAGATACTTGATTTTTCCTATCTTATAAAATTAAGGGTTCTTTTCCATAAATTTCTTTTGAAAAGGTGTACAAATGGAAAAGGCACTTGATCAACATGGGAGAGAAAGAATAGAGGGATAAGAATGTCTAACAAGGTAAATAGGAGGAACATTCACATAAAAGAAAATGCAGAGAATGATAGCTAAATTTAGAGAGTGATAGAATTAGAAATTTTAAGTAAATGGATTAGAAAAGGAGTAATAAGAATAAGATAGGAGTTATATTTTTCTACTTCATTTTTCCATCGTTTAAAGTTATAAAAGATACCTTTGGTAATTGAAAGGATTTGAATGATGGTTAAAAATAACGAGTTAGGTATTTTTGGAAAGAAAATTGTGCAAAGATGAGAATTTTATGCATTTTTCCTAATTCAAATTCATAACTTGTTTAAATAAGAATATTAGTGAAATTGATAAGAAAAGATGGCAGGAGATTTTAAGAGTTTTAAACAAAATTACAAAAAAAAAAAAAAATTAAATAACAGTATATTTGGAGAAATAAAGCAATGATATTTATATATATTTTAGATATAGATGTTATTTTGGAAATGATAATTCATGTAACTAGAAACTCTAACGAAGGTCTAATTTATTGAGTCTTGAATGTTTTGTGTTAAACATCCTATTTTCAAAAGGAGTAAGTCTTTATTATAGTAAGACATAAAAATGGAAATTTTTCCATAGTTCCTTTTGAAGACCAAGCGATTTTTGAATTCTATGAGTTGAAGTCTAACTTTTAAAGAGATAAATCATTGATGAAGACAATTTTAAAAAGAGAAATTATTTTACTCCTATTTTGAACTAAGAAATTTTGAATTCTTAATAAATTTTTCTAAGTTCATATTTTCAAAGATGGTGATTTTGAGTTTGGTACTTCAGGTTTGTGAAATTTTAAGTTTTACAAAAAATGATGTAATTAATGCTGCTTTTGAGTTTGATGAAAATAGTTTATTTAGAACTGTAATGGTCGGGATTTTCGACCCTCGAATATTGACACTAATATGTCACTGTATTACATGCCAAGAAATTGAATGCCGAAAAACCCGATAGTTAGGGGAAAAGAAAACGAATAGGCAGGAGAAAAGAGAAACAACAACACAGAATCTCATAATCGCAGCAGAACAATATATAATAGATTATAACATGTCTTCATGCAAAAAGAATTGCAACTGTTATTTATACATTGCATCATCAAAGTACAGCAAATCAATAAATCAATACTGGACAATTATAATAACTTGTCCTCACTAGTGCTGACTACCCAGCATAACACACACAGAAGGATATGATAAAGTACGTGGAATATGTCTCTATCATCTAGCTCGTCTCCTGAGCTCCATAGCATCCAAACCTGAATCTGTAATACTCAGTCTGACCCGAGCATTATAATAAAATAACACCTGAGTGAGTCTGGAAAACTAGGTGTAACATCCCGCCTTTTTGTATGCTTTAAATCGACGATAAACCACACACGTCAGACTTAAACCATACAAAATAGCGGATTATTACTGGGGTGAATAAGAAAAGGCAGAGAAAGAAAAAACAACAAAGAATCTCACAGCGGAATGACAAAATATAATAATCAAATAAAAATTCATGAAGCTATTTTACAAAACATTTGATTATACTTATACAACACATATTAGAGTTACACATACCAGAGAATAATAAATAATGCAGCGGAACAGTATGAATGTAGTGGAATAATATAATCAATAATAGTAATACAATCTTCGTCTTCGTCCTCCAGAAATAAAATCTTCAAATCCAAAAATGCTCAAGCTGACCCGAGCGAATTGAAAAGACAAAACACTCGAGTCAGAACTAAAAGATCTTATGTAAGTTAAATTAATGTAAATAATATGAGTGGAACGGCATCAGAGATGTTTATAGGAATTGACATCTCCTATCCAGTGTCAAACGTGAGTGCGGTAACTTAAGAGATGTTCGGGATCTACATCTCTTAAGGATCCGTTAAACTATTTACTATGTAGCACTATACGCAATTATAATAATGTCTAATAGTAAAATAAACTTACTCTAAAATAGCGTTAAGACTTTACATTTTCCACATTAACACATAAATAGTGCTAATAGTCTATACAACACCTGCGTACCTCCTGATCGGGAGGCTAGGAGAAGATGCTCTATAGGTACGACACAAATCAAACTCGTACAAGGCTCGCCAGGGCAGGTGACACGGCACAACTAGGCAATGCCAGGGTAGATTTACCAATTACGCTTCCGGACCGGTGGTAACGCGTAACAGCGACTACCGCCCACCTCGAACCACACCCCCAAAATCAAAAGGGCCCAAATCAATCACAAAGTAATAGAATGGTATAGAAGGAGTGTGTCCGATAAAAGATGCTACCTTCTTAGCCCGTCAATCGCTCATGTTTTAGCCACCTTATGCCAACTCACGGGAGTCGGGTCCACGTAATTACCTCAAAGGAAACGCCGTCGTCATCCTGCTTCATTCTAGAATCTCCACCGCATACGCGGTTGTTAAAGTGGTTTTCGAAGTTGGTAAAGAGTATGACAACTCCAATCCTGGTCTCTTTAACAACCAACGTTATTATAACACCGCGGTCTTTTCAAAATAGTTTATACTTTAAAACCAAATATCATTGCCATTCAAAAACCAAATCAATACAATATCATTTTATTTCAAATATATCCCTTCTAAAACCATAACACTTTCAAAATTATAACAATTCGAAACCAAACGCTTGAAATATAACCTTCAAAACGTAGTACTTTAAATTTCATAGCTTCTAAACCATAAACTCCACTACTTAAACGGTTTGGGTATTCAAACTGTATATAAAATAAAATAGTTTGAATTTGAAATTACTTTATAAAGTAAAATAATTTCCTCAACGTCACAAATTTATTCACTTTAAATTAAATCTCAATTCATAACTTTCAAGTCACTTTCAGTTTTCAATAAACCATTTCAAAAAAATTCAAAGCTTTCAATATTCAACACTTCAAAACTGAATTTGTTAACTATATATATGTGTGTGTGTGTGTGTGTGTGTGTGTGTGTGTGTGTGTGTGTGTGTGTTGTGTCAAATTCAGTTTACTATTATTTGGTTTTGAAATATTTACTTGACAATTCCAATATCATTCAAACAAACTCCAATTTCAAATAACTGAATATTTCCCTCAAATTATTCAAACTTGATATATTCACTTATATAACCTTAAACGAAAATCAAGTTAAAATCATATCCTTTAAAACCTCCAATTCAATGAGTCCCAAAACGATTTTTATTAAATAAAATTCTCAATTAATTACAATTTCAAATCAATTTCCAATTTATTTTTCAACCTTAATTTATTGAAATCATTATAAATTATATACTAAGATATAACTTAAATAAATACTTAACCATATTATATTTTAATAAAATCGAACTCTATTATTAAACTTAATTTTTGTTTAAACAAATTTATACATAGCTTAAATTCAAGCATTTAACTATATATAAAAATAATATTAATATAATATCAAAAATCAATATTTATTAAACCATATATTTCTTTCCAAAACCATAAAAATCATTTCAAAATATTTTTATATATAGACCATGGTGTCGGTATATAATTTTCTATCCTATGGTCAAGTGATACGGATATTTGTCATTTCACTCCATAATTTAAAATATAAATACGGTAATATATCATTTCAAACCGCAACCCCGAATGAAATAAAAATCCATAACAACTTGCAGTTTATAACAACATAAAATACAACATCCATTCAGCCAATATCAATCATCAAACATTTATAACAATCATCATCCAATTCAATCAATAACATCAATATGGGACAGCTAATAACTAATAGATATTTACTGGCAGTTTATATGAAATAATAAATTAAATAACTATTTCATCCAAATAAATTCAAATAAACTGAGATGAGGATTCAAAATATGCTAAATGGTAATAAATAAATTTCTAATCACGTCATAAATCAATTTAACAAACATAAAAAAAATTAGAAGTTGTGAGTGGGTTAAAACACTCACCTTTTGAATTTAAATTGAATTCAAATCATATTTAAACCCAAAATTTTAACAGTCTTTAAATCCATCCAAACTAGCGTCAACCTATCCGGAATTTCAATACAAACCTAGCAGAGAAAACCGCGCGTAAAACGGACCTCGTATGTGAGAGTTATTGATGTTAGAACGAGTTGAAAATTAAATTTAAATGAAATAAAATAAAATAAAAAGAAAAGTGGTCTCCTAACTCAACTTGTCAGCATCTTCATTTGCCTGGAACCCTGACATTCGCGTTTGAGAACTGCGCCGCCACCACGTTCGAGCACCGCCTGAAGCAACCAGTCCACGCCGACGACGCGCCGCACACCCTCAAACGCACCGTGCCCCCTAGGGCTCTCCACCCGATCGCCATCGGTAGTCACGCGCGCACTTACAGGAGCAGCCTCTGCTCCTTACACAAACCCTAATCCAATTTTTGGCGATGATCTAGCCACCAATTTGCTAAACGAACAATATAGATGCGCTCCCCTCCGTCCTCTCTACAAAACCCCTCAGACAATTTGGCAATCGGTCACTGTTCATCACGACGCGATGAATGGCTGAGAATTCTCCATTGATTATTGATCAAACGATGAATCAAAACGAAATTGAATTGCAGTTCTGAGATGCATTCATCGAGAGCTTCGAACCCGTATAAAATTTGATATAGTTTGTGAAGTTTGAAATTTTGATTTGAATTTGATATTGGAATTGGACTGTGAAATTTAGGGTTTGTCTTCCATTGAGAAAGGAGGAGCAACAGAAATTTCTGTACGTATAGAAATGAGAAATAGAAAGGCTGCTAGGGTTTATGATCGGATATATATAGGCTGAACAAAATAGAATAGATGGGCTTGATTAGTTTGGAAAAATGAACGATAACGACCCGAAAAGCCCGTTCTGACTCCGGAACAAAATTGGGTCAAGCCATATATCAAAATAGATGTTTAAAAATAATTTAAAATCAATGGAATAAGTCTCAAGTCCAAATTCCATTGTATGAAGATGTTATGCTAAAATCAAGTTATTTCAAATTGATTTCGATTAATTTCAATTTCATTGATTTCTAGGCGTTTCGAGCCCGTACGATCAAACGACAAGTCTGATCGCTACGAAACTTGAAACCTTATAATAATTCAGCGTTAAAAATCCGATGAAACTGGTTTCGTCAAAATCCGATTCAGTGGTTAAAATGGCTATTTTTACATTAATTAAATAAATGAATAATTAAATAAATAAAATTTTCAATTTCAATGCTATAATTGACAAATTTTATCATTTTTAAATTTCTTAATCATTTATAACGATTTAACCAAATTTAGAGTTGATTAATTTATCAATTTCAGTGTTAGCCTTAATTTCTTCAAATTTCATTTAATTGCAATTAATCCATCTATTAAGTTTGAAATTCCAATAAATTAATAAATCTTGATATCCATTATTTTCATTTAACCAATTGTCATACTATGAATGGAATTAACATTATCTCCAATTATTTCCTTAATTTACACTAACATAACATTGAATTGAGATTCATTGCAATTGATTACAAATTTTGATTTAATGGGCTAAAGAAACGATTAACTTATAAGAATTGTTATCATTAACTCTCAATTGCATTTTTATAAGTTTATCATTTCCAAACAAAAGTTATAATTTCTTACTAAACATTGATTTTATTCAATTACCATTCAATATATATTAATTCATTAATTAATTTGATATTTACGTTTGTTTTCTTATATTCGATTTAAAGCCTAGTATAACATTTACATTAATTCCGTTAATTGTAACTCCATTCAAATAGTTAATATTTAACTTAGATTAGCAGAAATGAGTCACAGATTTCTATTTTTTCAATATTAGATAACAAACATTTAATAAAATTAACAATTAAATTATCAAAAATTTTACGGGTCGTTACACTCACCCCCACTCAAAACTTTTCGTCTACGAAAAGGAAAAAGGAAGGAAAGAATTGAGTAAACAATATCTTATTCAAAAATATTAACTTTATAAACAAATAAATTTACAAAATAAAATAATATAAATAAAATATACCAATTTATAACGATTTAATCTTTTTATACTTAAATCAATAAAGTTTAGAAACATTTTTCAAAAAAGTTCTATGTCCAAAATTTACAGAAAAAATTCGGCAGAGTATCCTTTGTACGGGGATGATCGGAAGAAAATATAATATCAATTATAACAATATATATCACAATATCACAAAATAATATATCCCAACAACGGGAAAAATAATATAATAACGCTATAAAACCGTAATCCGAGAACGTACCTATTTGTTGGGCAAATAAATGCTTAATTATGAAATCAAAAGCAGTAGCGATTGCTTCCATAACCTGCATTTCACTTATACAATCTAAAAGAAGTTAATAATTATATAAAATGGAATATATAAATTTGTTTCAACCACTAACAAACAAATCAATATAAACAACAACCACCTGCAACCAACATACAATCATCACTATAAGATCAACACAAATCAATTATCCCTTCATATCAAACAAAACAAATAGTTGTTTGGGTTCAAAAACTTTAAATTGTACATAATGAAAAATAATCTACTAAGTGAACCATTTACTCAACAGTCTTAGATGAAACTAGATAGGTTATTCATATATCCAAAGAATTTTGAAGTATCCTTGCCCAACAACCATAAACCCCAAGCATAAATCTAGTTCACAATTATTAATTTCATTTCACAACATTTATTGCTTCACTTCCTCTTTATTCATATAACGATTCATCTCTTAATTTACATTTACTTCTTACAAATTTTGATTTTCATTCATTCATTCAGTGCTTATTTCATTTATTTTCATTTATTACTTAACAATATTCATTTTCATTTATTCAGGTTATGTTAGTTTCTTTTTATTGCAATACACTTATACATTCATTCATTATTGCATAACTTCATTTATTTACATTCATTTATATTTGTTTATATTTATTTACATTCATTCATTATTGCAACTTATATCTCCAATTAAATTTAAAACAATTTAAAATTTATATTTGTTTTTCAAAATAAATCTGCAGTAAAACTACTACAGTGACCTTCCCACTTTGAAACTCGAAAATGAATGTCGATGATGCTTGCACTCATCACCGAAATTATTTTCCAACGATAGAGAGGGGAGTATAGGACTTAATTCTTTTCAAAATTTCTTTAAAACCATTCTTTCAATTTATATTAAAATATGTATATCAGAAAATACTTATAAACAATATTATTATATTCCAAAATCTTCGAAAGAAATTCCAAAATCCCAGAACTTAAGTTCTAAATTTCCAATTTTTATTTATTTTATTTTCTTCAAATTTTTTCTTAATCAATATATATAAATTTCACTACCTAACAACCAATTTATGACAACCAAATATAACCTTTATAAAATTTATTTTATATATAGAAAATATAATAGGCAAAATTATTTCATTCATCAATATTTCAAAACAAATATTGTGTCGGTTTGTCCTATTAAGTGTTTAGAAATCCCTATTGATGTTATAGCGTGCTATCACCAACCAGAATTTATAAATACAAAACGGAACAAATCAACACAATATTAAAACCTTTTTATAACACTAACAAATACGCTCTCTCATATATATATAAACACACACACACACTCAGCGAATCATCATAAGGTATTACTACCTTATTAGTAAAGAGTCGGACCCCACAAAGCTAAGGTTTATCGCTAAACCAAAGCTCTGATACCATGTTGTAGCATCCCGCCTTTTTGTATGCTTTAAATCGACGATAAGCCACACACGTCAGACTTAAACCATAAAGAAGGACGGATTGTTATTAGGGTGAATAAGAAAAAGCAGAGAAAAAAACAAAACCGAATTTATAGCGGAATGACAAAATAGAATAATCAAAATAACAGTTCATGAAGCTGTTTTACAAAACATTTGATTATACTTATGCAACACATATCAGAGTTACACATACCAGATAATAATAAATAATGCAGCGGAACAATATGAATGCAGTGGAATAATATAATAAATAATAGTAATATAATCTTCTTCTTCGTCCTCCAGAAATAAAGTCTTCGAATCTCAAATGCTCAAGCTAACCCGAGCGAATTGGAAAGACAAAACACTCGAGTCAGAACTAAAAGATCTTATGTAAGTTAAATCAATGTAAATAATATGAGTGGAACGGTGTTAGAGATGTTTACAGGATTTGACATCTCCTATCCGGTGTCAAACATGAGTGCAGTAACTTAAGAAATGTTCGGGATTTACATCTCCTAAGGATCAGTTAAACTATTTACTATGTAGTAATATACACTATTATAATAATGTCTAATAGTAAAATAAACTTACTTTAAAATAGCATTAAGGCTTTACATTTTCCACCTTAGAACATAAATAGTGCCAATAGTCTACACAACACCGGCGTACCTCCTGATCAGGAGGCTACGAGAAGATGCTTCATAGGTACGACAGAAATCAAACTCGTACAAGGCTCACTAGGGTAGGTGACACGGCACAACTAGGCAATGCCAGGGTAAATATACCAATTACGCTTCAGGACTGGTGGTAACACGTAGCAGCTACTACCGTCCACCTCGAGTCGTACCCTCAAAATCGAAAGGCCCCAAATCAATCACAAAGTAATAGAATGGTATCAAAGGGGTGTGTCCAATAAAAGGTGCTGCCTTCTTTGCCCGTCAATCGCTCCTGTTTTAGCCACCTTATGCCAACTCATGGGAGTCAGGTCCACGTAATTACCTCAAAGGAAATGTCGCCGCCATCCTACTTCAATCTGGAATCTCCACCATGCACACGGTTGTTAAGGTGATTTTTGGAGTTGGCAGAGAGTATGACAACTTCCGATCCCGGACTCTTTAACAACCAACGTTATTATAACACCGCGGTCTTTTCACAATAGTTTATACTTCAAAACCAAATATCATTGCCTTTCAAAAACCAAATCAATACGATATCATTTTATTTCAAATACTTGTAAAACCATAACACTTTCAAAATTATAATATTTCGAAACCAAAAGCTTGAAATATAACCTTTCAAAACATAATACTCTAAATTTCATGCTTCTAAACTATAACCTCCACCACTTAAACGGTTTGGATATTCAGATAGTATATAAAATAAAATAATTTGAATTTGAAGTAACTTTATAGAGTAAAATAATTTCCTCAACTTCACAAATTTATTCACTTTAAATTAAATATCAATTCATAACTTTCAACTCACTTTCAGTTTTCAATAAACCGTCTCAAAAGATTTCAAAGCTTTCAATATTCAACACTTGAAAACTGAATTTGTTAACTCTATATATATATATATATATATCAAATTCAATTTACTATTATTTAGTTTTGAAATATTTACTTAATAATTCCAATATCATTCAAACAAACTCCAATTTCAAATAACCGAATATTCCCCTCACTTTATTCAAACTTGATATATTCATTTATATAACCTTAAACAAAAATCAAGTTAAAATCATATCCTTTAAAACCTCAAATTCAAGGAGTCCCAAACGATTTTTATTAAATAAAATTCTTAATCAATTACAATTTCAAATCAATTTCCAATTTATCTTTCAACCTTAATTTATTGAAATCACTATAAATTCTATACTAAGATATAATTTAAATAAATACTTAACGATATTATATTTAAATAAAATCAAACTCTATTATTAAACTTAATTTTTTTTAAACAAATTTATACATAGCTTAAATTCGTGAATTTAACTACATATAAAAATAATATTTATATAATAGAAAAAACCAATATTTATTAAACCATATATTTCTTTCCAAAACCATAGAATCATTTCAAAATATTTTTATCCTATGGTCAAGTGATACGGATATTTTTCATTTCACTCCGTAATTTAAAATATAAATACGGTTATATATCATTTCAAACCGCAATTCCGAATGAAATAAAAATCCATAACAACTTGCAGTTTATAACAATATAACAACATCCATTCAACCAATATAAGTCATCAAACATTTATCACAATCATTATCCAATTCAATCAATAATGTCAATATAGGACAGCTAATAAATAATAGGTATTCACTAGTAGTTTATATGCAATAATAAATTAAATAACTATTTTATCTAAATAAATTCAAATAAACTGAGATGACGATTCTAAATAATCCAAACGATCATAAATAAATTTCTAATCACATCATAAATCAATTTACCAAACATAAGAAATTTTAGAAGTTGTGAGTGGGTTAACACACTCACCTTTTGAATTTAAATTGAATTTAAATCCAATTTAAACCCAAAATTTGATCAGTCTCAGAATCCATCCAAACAAACGTTAAACTGTCCGGAATTTCAATATGAACCTAGCGGAGAAAACCGTTCATAAAACGGACCTCGTATGTGAGAGTTATTGATGTTAGAACGAGTTGAAAATTAAATTTAAATGAAATAAAATAAAACGAAAAGAGGTCACCTAACTCAATACGTCAGCATCTTCATTCGCGTGGAACCCTAACATTCGTGTTTGAAAATTATGCCGCCACCACGTTCGAGCATCGCCTGAAGCCACCAGTCCTCGCCGACGACGCGCCGCACACCCTCAAACGCACCGCGCCCCTAGAGCTCTCCACCCGATCGCCATCGGTAGTGACGCGCGCGCTTTAAGGAGTAGCCTCGGCTCCTTAAAAAAAATCCTAATCCAATTTTTGACGATAATCCAGCCACCAATTTGCGAAACGAACCGTATAGATGCGCTCCCCTCCGTCCTCTCTACAAAACTCCGCAAACAATTTGGCGATCGGTCGCAGTTCATCACGACGCGATGAACGACCGAGAATTCTATGATGATCACTGATCAAACGATGAATCAAAACGAAAAATGAATTGCAGTTCTGAGATGCTTTCATCGAGAGCTTCGAACCCATTAAAATTTGATATAGTTTGTGGAGTTCGAAATTTT
This sequence comes from Allium cepa, assembly GCA_030765085.1. Taxonomy (NCBI): domain Eukaryota; kingdom Viridiplantae; phylum Streptophyta; class Magnoliopsida; order Asparagales; family Amaryllidaceae; genus Allium; species Allium cepa. The sequence goes on along the minus strand of CM060945.1, from coordinate 989,217,343 downwards.
GATTTGAATTTGATATTGGAATTGGACTGTGAAATTTAGGGTTTGTTTGCCATTGAGAAAGGAGGAGCAACAGAAATTTCTGTACGTACAGAAATGAGAAATAGAAAGGCTGCTAGGGTTTATGACCAGATATATATAGGGTGAACAAAATAGAATAGATGAGCTTGATTGATTTGGAAAAATGAACGATAGTGACCCGAAAAGCCCATTCTGACTCCGAAACGAAATTGGGTCAAGCCATATATCAAAATAGATGTTTAAAAATAATTTAAAATCAATGGAATAGGTTCCAAGTCCAAATTCCGTCGTATGAAGATGTTATGCTAAAATCAAGTAATTTCAAATTGATTTCAATTAATTTCAATTTCATTGATTTTTAGGCGTTTCGAGCCCGTACGATCAAACGACAAGTCCGATCGCTACGAAACTTGAAACCCTGCAATAATTCACCGTTACGGATCCGATGAAACTTGTTTCGTCAAAATCCGAGTAAGTGGCCAAAATGGCTATTTTTACATTAGTTAAATAAATTCATAATTAATTAATTAATTAAATCAAATTTTCAATTTCAATGCTATAATTGACAAATTTAATCGTTTTTAAATTTCTTAATCATTTATACTAATTTAACCAAATTTAGAGGTCAATTTAGAGTTCATTAATTTATCAATTTCAGTGTTAGCCTTAATTTCACTTAATTGCAATTAATCCATTTATTAAGTTTAAAATTCCAATAAATTAATAAATCTTGATATCCATTATTTTCATTCAACCAATTGTCATACTATGAATGGAATTAACATTATCTCCAATTATTTCCTTATTTTACACTAACATAACATTGAATTGAGATTCATTGCAATTGATTACAAATTTTGATTTAATGGGCTAAATAAATGATTAACATATAAGAATTATTATCATTAACTCTCAATCACATTTTTATAAGTTTATCAATTCCAAACAAAAGTTACAATTTCTTACTAAACATTAATTTTATTCAATTACCATTCAATATATATTAATTCACTAATTAATTCGATATTTACGTTTATTTTCTTATATTCGATTTAAAGCCTAATATAACATTTACATTAATTCCGTTAATTGTAACTTCATTCAAATAGTTAATATTTAACTTAGATTAGCATTATTACATCCCATTTAAGTTATTATTTCATTAATGAGTCACAAATTTCTATTTTTCCAATATTAGATAACAAACATTTAATAAAATTAGCAATTAAATTATCGAAAATTTTACGGGTCGTTACACTATCGTAGAAAAACACACTCAATTTGAATTATTAATATTATCGAAATCCTTTTAAAAACAAGGTATCTCGTACGATCACATCATATGTAAACACGGCGGGTTTTTACCTTACGATAACCAAAACATTTTATATCAAAATCATCTGATATTATAATAGTGTCTAAGTACAAATACTTATTTAAATAGTCAAAATTGTTACATTCATTAAATTCCAACATACAAGGCTCTAAAGAACCAAAACCGTAAAGGCACGTATTGGAGAATAAATTTCCATACAATGACAAGGCATTCGGGTACCACCTATCATAGTAGACATCTAGAAAAATATACTGAGGACCTCGCTTGAATCCCCTACAACACAAGACCAGCCCTACCCCTAACTGGATCGAACCGAATATGTTACCACCCCGGGTGTTCCCACCCTTATCGAGAGCTCTTTTTCCATGCACCATCCTATCCATAATTAATAATATATCTAAGGGTATCTAGAAAGGTGATAACATACCCTAACTGGATGCGACGCACTTAGCCTTGCTGCATCTCCCTTGATTTTCAGTCATTCCGACATATGAGGCTTAACGCTACGATTGCCTTTTTAAGGAATTTTATACTTGGAATGCTCATTATCCTCTAATGACAATGTTTTGAAAGCAATCATCCATACGAGTTTGTTCTAGGTCTGAAAGTAAAAAAGACAATATTCCTACTACATCCATTTTGGAATCATCCTCGAGACTAGTAGCGATTAGTCCTTGCATTTCAATGCTCCATCTTCGATTACATGCTCTTAACCTCACTTCGAAAACATATTCGTTGGATCGAAGTGGTTTTCGGATAACTCATCCAATCCCAATCTCTTCGAAACAACGTTCGGTATTTTCGGTAAACTCAACCCCAGTTCTTTAGGATATAAGCAGAAGAAAATAATATCGGTGGTCATCTCCTAACCGTTAGTGGATGGATTTCCTTATCATCGTCCAAGAAGAACAAAATGAGTTTATACGTACAGTATAGCACCTTCGACGGTAATTGTACCGTATAATCCCCGTGTCTCTCCTAACTATTTCCAAAGTTATGTTTTCATTCCAGATTTGATTGTCGATTATTTAACTATTAAATAAATCATCATTCAAGCCAAAGATTCCATTTTCCCACCGAAATCACTAAGCCTTATTTAATTTAAATTTCAATAAATAAAATCTCTTTATCAAAAGGTATATGCTTATCTCATGGGAATATGTATATTCACAAACCATTCCCTTCAAAAATATTTGAAAACTTTTTAAAATAAATATGGAAAGCAGCATATGTTATCAACCATGGATTTGACGCTCAATGATTACGTCTCTATCCTAAATAAATCCAAACTTAACTGTAGGCAATCTCCGCTTCAAATTCCCCCCATGAAAGTATACCATTACTTTTCAAAAAACTTTATTTAACAATTAAATTAAACAATTAAAATAATTACATAACTTTGAAACAATAATTAATTTGATTTATTAATAAAATTCTAATTGATTTACAAGGCTTGTTTATAAAACATATAATTCATTTTGACAATTTCAAAATATTTAAATAACTAACTTTCTGAAAACATTTTTGTGCTAAAACATTTTTAAATTATCTAGTTTAATAATTTAAAATCCTCTTTTTAAAACAAACTCAACTTCTCGATAAAAATATATTTTTCAATTCCAATATAACCAATCTAATATTTATAAATCTCTCTCGATTTATCACCAATCGATTTACGTCCCCAATTTCATAAATCCTTTCTTTCACATTTTTAAAAGTAAATCTATCATTTCTTTTTAAACCAATTTACCCATCTCGTTATAAATTCTTACTGTGAATTTATATCTCCAATTTATCAAATGATGATCATTTATCTTTATTTGTAAACATTGTTTATAAATCTCATAGTCTCATTTTTAGTTTATAACGGTTTCACATCACTTAAATCCATTATAAATCAATTTCTTAAATAACCCAAACTATATTCCAAAACAAACCAAATCTCGATTCTACTTCCATTTCGTAATTTAGAAATCGTATTTAAGATCTAGTATAATCAATTTTATATTTATTTCCAAATTCCTTCTATTCTCCCAATCTATTAAAATCTCGATTTTTTAAACCTTTTATATTTCAACAAGTATCACTTAAGAATTATTATTTAAAATCCTTCAAATACATTATTCCAAATTTTCTACTTAAAATATTATGAAATAATCAATTACAAAGTCAAACAATTTATTTTACAATTAATTTCTTTTAACTAATCCAAAACTCTATATAAATACTTTTATTTTACTTCCAAAATCTTTTTTTAATTTCTTTCCAAATTTAAATCATATATTTATGGTATTTCTAAAATATCAATATCTAGGCCAATGCTACCATAGCATCCAAAAAATTCAAATCACACAATAATCTATCATAGATTTTTCAGCATTCATATACCACTATATATGAAATTAAATTCAACATTTTTGAGGAATCCAGTTGGATCCCTCCAACCTGTTTTCCTACATCCATAGATGTTAGATAACATAAAATACCAATCTTGCTTCGAGGCGGGATATCGCGGCAATATAGAGTCATCCGCTATTATGCGGGCGCATAGGGTCTCATCCCCTAAAATATGAGGGGATAATTAATACTAATACCAATATATATACTACTATATATAATATTACATTCAATTGATAATAATAATTATCAAATTATCCAATAAATCAATAAGTAATTTTTTATTGCTATAAATTTCTCCAATCAACCAAATTGAGTGAGATTTAATCACATTGAATTCAATTGCCGCTTCCGCGCTCTGGTTCATCCAAAATCAAATAGGCATTTGATTTTAGCACGAAATTCAAATAGCTCAGATCTCTACCGATTCAGTTCCATATCCTAGATCTTATAGACATGAACGTCAAGCAATTGTCTCATTCGATTCTTACATCATATGAAATCGTTTCACAATTTCTAAGATTTTACAATTTTATAAAAACTTATTTTGTAAATTACATGCTAAACCTTAATTAATTAGACCCAGCCCACACCGTTCTTCTTCCCCTCCCCTTATGTTGTCCTTTGTACACGAGAGACCCACCAAGCTGTGCACAAGATATCAATGATGCCATGAACAAATCGTCGAAATCACCAACAAGCATCACCGACAAACTTCCCTATCCAAACTCTGCTCACCCATCACCATCTCGCCATGCCCATGCCTCCCCATCGGAACACGACGCAACCGTAGAGACGCGAAGACCACTAGGTCACGCAACCTCCCATGACACCAAGCTCCACCAAAATTACCCCTAGGTGCGACCAGACACTACAACATCCCAACGCCCTTCGTTTCACCTATCGACCCCTACAACCTCTAGAAACCTAAACCCTAGTTTAAAATTCCTCACGTCTACACGATCGAGCTCAATTAAATGCAGCCGCACCATAAATATCATATACCAGATCGAAGCTCTTGTCGAAAAATGAATTTAGGAATTGGTTTCGAGATTATTAGTTGAGTATTTTATCAGATAGGAATTTTTGAAGTATTCCATGCCTTTTTTCTTCGTTTTATAGCTTGCATATGCGTTTAAAAAGGAGAAGAGAGGTTAGAACAAGACGGTTGTGTATAGAGTGGTTGAAAATGAAAGAAAATAAATGATGTGAGGTGTTGACTAGTCAACATATTAATTTAAATTCTAAAATATCTCGATTTACACCAGTCAAAATCTCAAACCCATATCGAAACGTGCCGCTAGGCATTCATAATGTTATACTCCTATTCCGAATGCAATGGAAAAGGTTTTGAGTCTTAATCCAATTGTACGGAGAAGATAGCTTTTTGAACATAATTATTATATTGAATTTTCGATATTAAATTCAACGTGTTTCTATCCCGTATGACTAGATGCTACGAAATTTGAAATCCGTAAATAATACACTATTATGGATCCAATGGAAATGGTTTCGTCAAATTTCGAACTATGCCCCAAAAAGGCTATTTTTATATGTTAATTCAAACGCGATATTTTTAAAATCGATTAAGTCGCTTTCAAATCCAATTTAAAATCATTATTATTTTCATTCTTATAAATAAAAATTAAATACGCTTTGAAAATATTTTTATCAAGCTATAAACTCGATATTCAATTATTTGCACAAACTCCAATTATTAAATTATCCAATAAATCATTATATTGAAATTCAAGTTAAAATTTAACTTTCAAATATTTAAAATCAATTAAATATTAAAGTTTCAAATAACCAAAATTTTGGATCGTTACAAGAATTATATGATTGCTAAAATTCTGGTTTTATAAAGAATAGTTTTTAACGGAGTAAATATGAATCATAACCTAGGTAGGACAGACTAAGGTTTTTAAGATACGAATAAAATAGGAATAGAATGTTCAACTTGGTCTGGAAATTTGAAATTAGCCACAAACTTTTATTTGAAGTAGTTGGTAAAATGAAAAGATATTCTAGATCAATAGTTGGGTTGTAAATTAGATTGCGCGTCAAATATGAATTTCTATATTTCAATTTGGAGTAGTTTCCGTGTAATTTGCATAAATTATACAATTTTAAAATACGTATAAAAGTGCATTGCTAGAAGTAACAAGGAATAAACTAAAAAGGAAAGGGATGTGTAAGAGGTGGATATTCTTTTCTGCAATTTACCCTATCTATTTCAATAAAAAAATAAGAAATAATTCTTTATAATTTCAAACAAAGCAAAAATTGGACTAGTGGTTAATTTATGAGAAATTACGAATGGTAATTTTTTTAGAAAAATGGCTTCAATAAATTAAAATATGGAAATGAGTTTTGTAGTTGTAGAAATAAGTAGTTAGAAATATATACGTATAGCGACGATTAACGACTGAATATATATAAATAGCATAAATTATGATTATATGCATATTAGTTAGTAATTAACGGATTATAATTTATGGACATTAATCATAAATTTAATTAGGCAATAAATTTGAAATTAATGAGAGGAAAAAGGAATTAAATAGGAATTGATTAACGAAACTTGATATGACATTTATGGAAGAAATTTTAATAATGAATGGGTTTTGGAAACCTGAAGAATGTTAAAGGGACTAAAGAAGGATTGATTGCACATGGTCCAATTTTGACAGTAAATGACCAACTACTATGCATATATTAATTGAGGCAGTGGATAGACCACGTTTGTTAAAAAACGAAAAAGGAAAATTAAGGAAATGGGTAACGATGAATGACATATTAGAGATACCCACTTAATTTAGTAAGAAGTATTAGGACCTCAGCACCATTTATACCACTTTATGATAAATGACGGCTTCTAGCAAAAATTTCCTTTAAGTTATTGGGTTGCAGTCACTGGTTGTCTCCCTTGGATATTGGAAAAGTGTATGATGCGGTATAAGATATATCCCTATTTTATTGCTATTTTGATTTTATGAATGGGATTTAAACCACTTTATATATATATATATATATATATATATATATATATATATATATATATATATATTAGTAAGCAAAGTAAATAGGGAAATTTTATAGGGACGCTTAACTAGTGATAAACCATATGTAAGACTAGAAGTTAATGAGGAAATTAGGTTAGCAGACTAAAGTGAATAAATGTTTAGATCCCAAAACTTTAGAATTTTATGAAAAATAAAATTTAGCTCACAGACTGTCACCATTCAAGGAAAGTATGAGATATATAGGAATGTGAAGAGAATCTCCCACTGATCGAGGATAAAGAAGAGAGTGGAAAAAAAATTTGTTAGAAGCGATGAAACCGTGACATCGCCAACACAGCTTCATAATTGCATTGTTAGAGATAGTGACCCTTAGTTTGCTAGCAAATTTTGGAGGAGTTTGCTAGTAGCTTTAGGAACTAGCTTTAGGAACATCATTAAATATGAGAATCGCTTACCGATTGAAGACTGATGGAAAAATTTAAGGAATGGACAGGAACCTAAAGGATTTACTGAGAGCTTGCAACTTGGACTTTGAAGGGCATTAGTAGCAGCACTTAACCTTAGTAAAATTTGCATGTAGTAGGAGTCACCAATAGATGATATGACACCTTTGAAGCAATTGTTAGGAGGTCATACCATTTTCTAAATTATGGGTGGGAAACCACCGACAAATTCTAATCGAACTAGATTTGGATTGCAAAATTTTGGAAAGTCAAAGTTGATTAGGCAGCATGTGAAAGTTGTAAGATTTGGATATTTGGAAAATTTGGCTCCAAATTTATTGGGTCTTTCCCAATATGGGGAAAAAAGAAAACTTGTAATTTGGCTAGAGTCCATGACGTTTTTCACATTTCGTATTTGAGGAAATATCTTCATAGCACAACCATTGTAGTAGAGCCTAGTCATTTGGGGGATATTAAAACAGAAACAATAGAATCTCATGTTACCGCATGCATTGTGGAGCACAGAACTAGTAGCTTCGTAACAATGAATTAGATTAGTCCAAGTACAATGGAGAGAAAAACCTAGTGGAAGGCATGAGGACTTCTTGTCTTAAGCCTTTCTTAGGTAAATTTTCTCTTTAAAGTAGGATTTTGGTTGCATCGTGGATGCTAGATTGGATGGTAGGAGATGGCTGCTATACTTTTTCGCCATCACCTCACACCGATATAGCAATTTTATGCATATTTAGCATATTTGCATACATATTTTCATAGCACAATCACATTATCCTTTGGTTGAGTAGATGGTTGTGTAGATAATTTGGTTATATAACGTAGATGTTATTGCGCATTACATTGTTCACCCCTAGAAAGATTCCGAGAAGAAATCATTTTTAAGAGTAGAGATTGTGACACCTCGTAAAACCAACCCTAATTAAATAAGTAAATTAAGAGTAATTCTATTAATTAAGGCAGAGATAAAAATGGAAATTTTAAAAATGTTGTGATTTGACCACGAAAGTTATTTCATTGTGTTTGTGATGAAATTCTGATCTGTTTTCATACATAATATGATGAAAATGGAGCTCGAATAAAGAAGTTACGAGCGTTTGAAGTTTTCAAATTTCAATTAATTTAGTTCGAATTCAACTAAAATTAGTATTTAGATTTAAAGTTTGATTTTCAAAAATTAACTTTGGGTAGACATAGGGATTAAGTAAATGTTAAAGTTAACAATTAATGTTAGAAGTTAATTAGGGAATAAAATAATTAAGCAACGGAAACAAACAACATTCCTAAATAAATACACACCGGTCGGCCCCTTCATTGGGACCAGTTGACCGGTTGAATGGGATGGTTGACCGATCATAAATAGGTGGTGGCTAGGCTTTTGTTGATTTGAGCATTCCTGATTTATCCATTTTTAAGTTAGTTTCATCTTAAGATTTTGGCCGGTTACAACCCATATAAATAAGACCCTAGACCCCTTACTTTTATTCATAAAATTTTGGAAACATCATTAAAGCTCTATCAGTTTATCTCTTCTTAGATACAGAAAACTCCATTTAGGTTTCAGGTCAGAAATCATAATCTATCTTTATTCATTATTTGATTTCTAAATCGCTTCTCCTCTAACCTTTCTGAATCTAATACACACACACACAAATCCCTTGTTGCATGTATATTATATATATAATGAGATCTAAAGGAGATTATAATTTGCGTTGCAAATCTAAAGAAAGCTAAGCTAAGGACCAACTGTGAGTAGAAATCTTAGTTTTTATATTTTTGTAGTTGAATCGTATAAGTTTGGATTTGACATGTGCATTGGGAAGTTTTGGATTATGAAAACTTCATACGAAAATCCCTAAAATTCCCAAAAAGAGAAATGTCAATTTTAAGGATTGGAATCTTAATTGTTTTATGTTAAAATAATGAAGTTTTTGGATTTTCCAGTTTATGCATTCAACCTTCTATTCCACTTCTTATTCTTCTTCTCCAGACCTGATTAAGGGATTTAATTGAGAAATGGTATGTAAAGGACGAATCTTTACTAGTAGTTTACAACATCTTTTCTATAAAATTCAGTAGAAATTCCCTTATCTAAATTCATATAAAAGAAGTTAAATAGAGCGTAGATTTGATTAAATTGTAGGTTTTCATTTTTGATATATATTACTCTATTTATTGCAATTTTGGATATGAGTGTTGAATGCTTGTTATGGATATTGGAATTTGGACATTATTGGTGAAATGTAAGAAAAAGGAATGACTTGTATTATTATGGTTAAAAGGGAATTGACATTTAACTTTAGTTAGGGCATAATCTCTGCATGCGTAAAATAATAAATTCATATGTATGTGTATGTTGATTAGCGTAATAAACATATAATTATAACTTATAATGACGTAGTTAATTAGGTAATGATTGTCATTAAATCCCTCTTGGGAACGTAATTGATATTTTAAGGCGTAATATGTAAGATTCCTTATGAGGCCTTAATTATGGAAAAGTGAGATGAGTATTATATGTATAATGAGTATTTAAATTATTGCTAAGTCATAGGGAAGGTCAGTCCAAAGGCACACAGAAGTCTTCCCAGCTAATCTGGCTACAAGTAGTGTGACTTTGGGGCAGACGTGAGACATCACCTATGATAAGTATTTATAATGACGCGAGGTTATTCCCAAATTCAATAGGGAAAATCTACCCAACTATTCTAATTACGGGTTCATACGAATAGCCGGGGTAATATGAGACGTCACTTGAGCATGAGTCATAATATGAGGGATCTGCTTTGGGGTCTTGAGTTATTACGTAGTTGTTTAAGGGTCTTCCTATTTTCCCTAAATGAAGTATTAAATGATCGGGACTGGGTTTAGGCATGATTAAGGATATCTCAGAAAGGTTCGCTTCAATAGAATATTAAGTTCTCGAAGAGATTTTTATACAATGTCAACTAGATAGATACCTATATGGAGCTCGCCTTGAGAATATGTATTGAATGATAGGGGCCTATCTCAGAATATGTATTGAATGATAGGGTCCTATCTCAATTAAGGTCTTAAATGGTCAGGGTCTGCCTATTTTCCCTTAAAGGTATTAAGTGGCTTGGGTTCTATCTCTCGCATTGTTAGATATTTATGACGTTGGTTATGGGTTATGGGATTTAGGAATCTGCTTCGGGAATGGATGGTATCAAGTGGTTGATCGTGGACCCGCCTCCTTTCCTTATATGAAGTAATAAATGTTTTTGTTATGTAAGACATGTTCTTATTTAACTTATACTGCCTAAGTTCTAAAGTAGTAAGTCATGAGGTTTCTATTTACCAAACCTTGTTGTTCTGGCTCCCTCCTAAATACAATACAGGCTAGGGAAGGAGTTGATGATGTTGAAGACGGTGAGAGTGAAGCTTGGGGCGGTTATTATCTATCTTTTCATATTATTTTCTACTATACTCATGAAATGTATTTTTAAACAAAATGTTGTACCGATTGACATTATGTAATGCGTTATGACATTTGAAATGACTTGAAATAAATGCATACTATTATTGTTATTATATTTTATTCCTTCCAATGTGAGTTCTGAAAGAATAGATAGATAGCTCTGTTTTGTTATTTTTTTACCAAGAATAACCAGCTTTAGATTGGGTCTAAGTTTCGATGGGCCTTTTCTAGGTCGGAATTCAGACCTAATTCGAAGGGGGTTGTTATGAAATGTGTCCTTAAGTGAAAGGCAAATGGAATTGGAATATTAAGACACACTGATAAGGGTAGTAATTTCAATTGTTGAAATTAGCATAATAGATTCAAAATTCGATGTATTCGAGTTCTTTTGGATCTTATTCACAAAACTATCGACTAATATGAGTTTTTATATTGGTATGTATGTGTTGAAACTGAAAATTATAAATAATGATTTAGAGTAAACTATTTGCACATAATTACCAAAGTGTCTCGAAGTCATTGGGAGCGATATTGAGTTTTTGATTTTTCGGATACGATCCAAGAAAAAATAAGAAAGCATTAAGAAAAGAATTAAAATTGAACAACTGTTTTGATAGTAATATCAAATAGTTTGATTATCAATGAAAATACAGAGGAAGCGTGTATTTGTAAGAAAGAATGTTAAAAGGTACATTGATAGTTCTAAACTATAAGTAAACAACACGTTGTTGATTTTTTAACGATGTACTTGGTGTTAAGATCGGCTTTAGTTGTTTTGATACTCGATGTTGGGTTTGTAAATGATGTGTTTTATAGTAAGTATATAAAATATTGGGAATGTCCCAAATGCAAGGACACCTTATTAAAATATTTAATAGAAAAAATGTAAGAAGGATTCCTTATGTATTGGCAATAGGAATTATCCTACATTTTGTCTAAGATATCATGATTTGTTTTATGTATTTGATACATGAAGCAAATTTCAAAACTAAATTGATATCATTAAATGGTTATTTGAGTTTTTCTTGTGTATTTATAAAATACTAGAGGAATATTAATAGAAACAACAAAATCTTTATGAAGGAGTGTTCTGACTCGAATTTTCATAAGTGGCACTAAGCGTAATATGTCAATAATAACTTCAAGTCAAGAATCTTTAAGTTTGAAATTTTCCAAAGGAAAGACTATGGCTGATTTAATGAAAAAGCCTAAGTACATCGCTTTGAATAACGCTGCAATAAAAGCAATGTGTATAAAATATAGATGCATCAATTTATAACTATGCTGAAGGTGATTCCAAATGTTAAGAATCCTATAACATTGTTATATGATAACAATATCATGATATGGTACATACCAGAACTTAGAGCTCACTAGAAGTCGAGGGACATAATCTGAATTACTTTACATGATAAAGGTAATTTATCAACATCGAAAAGATTTGATTGACAGAGTAGAAAATTAAAACATAATAACATACCCATCTACTAAGGGAGTGACACTGATTTTGAGAAAACCAATTGGAGAAGTTGGAATGAGATTCCATAGTTAACCCCAAGTGCAAGTGATAGATTGATAGAGTTAGGAGTATGCCCTAGAGGAAGTTATGTAATTTGTTATATAAATCTAACTCGATACCCAATCTTGTTTGGAATAAAAGGTGTTTTCTTTTTATTATATACTTGATATAATGTGTTATATATTAATTAATTAATTTAATTAAAAGTATATTCAATAGAAAATCCATAAATGGTATGTTTTGTGCTAATAGTTACAAAGTATTGTAACCGTGAGTAATTCATCAAAATGAAAATAAATGTACCATTTTGAATATTCCTAGTCAGACCGCGATATGTCTGTTGAGACCATAGTACATAACGCTTTTCAAATGTTAGGCAGTGCATCACTCATGACTGTTTGGGGCATCAAGAGGTTAAATACTGATATTTATTGGATAATTATGGAATGACTTACTCAATGGTTTTTTGTTAGTTAATATAGCTAAGGTCAAACAGAAAATATCGATGTAATTAATTTACATGGTTCTCTCGACTTGAGAATACTATATATCTTTAATATGGAAGCTCGATTTTGATTAAGTTATATCATGGCATGGCGTCCATCGAACGACTATCGTTGGGTCGAGTGAAAGCAGTGCAAGTGAAACACTATTCAAGAGAGCATTCATATCCTCGGTTATATGAGGTTAGTATCAGACTCAACTGATGTCAACTCAAAGTCAAAGTCTTTAGCCAAAGCTGTTCGGTTAACAATAATTAATTGTTATTATTGAACCAAGTACTTTATGTACAGACTGTAGAGATGAATGTGGACAAAATTAGAATTTAGACCATTGCCAAATTTCATAAGTCTAAAGTGATATAATTTTGACGAAGATAATTGGTGTAAATGATCATCACTATCAGATACTGCTTATAATAAGTAAAATTGGAATTTACTAAAAGATGTGCAAGCTATAATTCAGCCAAAATGTACACTACTAGCTAAGGTGATGCGTGAGCGTTAATTTTTGAATTGTTCGATATTAATCGCTAATTGAATTTACACCTTTGAGTCGAATAATCATAATGATGGATACTTTAAATAAACCACATGATTTAATTAATTTAAAAATTATTGTAAATTAATTAAATTAATGTTTATGAAATATTAATTATTAACTTTATTTGTTTTGGTTTAAATATCATTAAATACAGTGCGTATATGAATTATAAATGCGCATATTGATATACGATATTGATAAAATATTGAATCTGGGTCTAAATACATCAATTGCTAGTTGTTCTAATTAATTTTTTTAAGGCCCACATGCAAGATGAAAAATGGAAGAGTTTTCAAATGTGTTTGAAAATCCAAAAGAAGCAATAAAATGAAGAAATTAAACCTCTGTCTTTTACTTCTCTTTATGCTCACTTAAATCTTATTTATGAACTCTTTAATTCTATTTCTTCTGAAGAAAATATAAAGAGGAGGGAAAAGATTTGACTGGATTTAGTTGGTAACAAATAGGGAGGTTTTAAGGGAAAATTAAAAAAGGTTTCAATGTTTCCTTTAAAACATATTCTCTCCTTCTTAATCCATCATTATTCTTATCCCGAAGAATAAATTTACCTTATCTTCTTCCTTTTGTTCTCTTCCTCTCCCTTATTGGCCTTCAAGAAAAAAATTCCCTAAAAAAATTCAAATGTAAACCAATAACATCCTAGGTGGTGATTAGCTCTAGATCCTTGCAAAATCCAAAAGCTAGTTCTATCGCATCAGAGTTTTATTCTTTATTCAAGGTGCAAATCTTTGGCCTCATCTTTAGATCTAGATTCTATCAGATCTTGTATTTGTTCTACCATTCAAGATATTTCTCCAAGCTTCATCCTAACATAATTCTATATATTACATATCTTTTAATTTTGTTTTCATCCCCTTAATTCTCAATTTCTACCTTTGATTCATATGTGTGAACTTGGATTTTAATTTGAATGTCTCTAAACCCCTTCTTGAATCAGCTACATATACTTAGTATGCTAAAAAAGACCTTTGTTATATTCACTAATAATAATTTCATTTATCACTACTATGTATGTTTATTTTTTCAGTTTGTTTGATCTAATTATACCCCTTCTTGTTGCGAATCTGTATATGGCTGTGTCGTTTAATTTTATTATTGTTAGTATAAAAAAGGAGGAAACAAAACAAATTAAATTTTGAATATTCTTGTTAATATGTTAGTTTTCATATTAGAAGATTTAGATTCGAATGCCTACACATAAATTACTATATGAATAAAATTTTGAAATAATTGGTTAATTAATATTTGTTGATGCATAATATGATGATTAATTGTGTTATGATTTAATCATTCTGAAATATATTTTCTTAATTAGAACCGAAAAAGGAAACATTAAATTAATGATTTATTCCTTGTTTTACAGTTATATCTATTCTAGTACTGAATCTTTGTTTAAAAGGAAACATTCTATTTCACAAGCTACTTTTAAATTCTTTTGTTTTAAATTTTGTTTTGTTTTGTATGTGTTTATAAGTTTACATAATTCTGTAATACTTTTTGTGTGTGTGTATTTAGATTTAATTCAAAGTTTCAAAAGGGTTTTCCGTGTAATATGTAATAGTAAACTTTTAAACAACTTTAATTAGACATTGAATTCATTGATTTATTGTGTCACGACCCGCCATTTCGTACCATTCAAATCGACAATAATCCACACATGTCAGAATTGAATGATGTGAAATAACAGATTGTAAATAAACTTGGAGCAAATGAAATCAAATACACAGAATCACAGACATAGAGCAATCAGAATAACTTGCAGCGGAATATAAAATAACATAGTAGTTCATGAAGCTACTATAACAGAGTCTCAAATCAAATACATAATACAGTCTGAAAACAACATAATAGAAATCCCAAATAGATAGAAGTTCACTAATACATGAGATAAACTAGAACAGCTGAAACAGAAATAGATATAAATGTAGATAGGCAGAAACTCCAGCAAAGACCAGCTCCAGAAAGAGAATCCAAAGCTGTGAATACTAAGGCTGACTCGAGCGTAAAGCAACACACAAAACACTCGAGTCAGGACAATTTATACTTATATAATGTAAACCAACTCAAGTGAACTGTAATAAAGAACAAGTAATTTAAAGGATGCATGGGACCGCCCATCCTTTAAGGATCCGTCAAACTATTTACTATATAGTAATATTGCGCTATTATAATAATGTTTACAGTAAAATAAACATACTTTTAAGTAGCGTTCCGGGCTACCCATATCACCCTTCACACATAATAGTCCCAGTAGTCCATCCAATATCATGATATCTCCAGATCGGGAAACTATCAGAGGATACCACACGGGCTACGGGAGAAATCAAACTCGTAGTAAAGGCTCGGTATGGTAGGTGAAACGGCACACAAGGCAATGCCAGGGTAGATATACCAATTACGCACACGGGTTGGTGGTAATGCAGCAGCCACATACGCCCACTCCGAACAACACTCCAAAATCAAGGGGTGCACCCAATCGATCACAACAGTAATAGAATGGTATCGAAAAAGTGCGTCCGGCTAGAGGTGCTACCTCCTTTGGTCCGAGATCGCTCCTGTTTTAGCAACCTTAAGCCAACTCACGGGAGTCAGGTCCACGTAATGTACCTTAGGAACGTCGCCACCGTCCTACTTCATTCTGGAATCTCCACCACATACACAGTTGTTAAAGTGGTTTTCGGTATCGACAGAGAGTATGTCCATATCTCATCCTGGTCTCTTTAACAACCAATCATTATTATAACCCGTAGTTATAATTTTAAAAAATGGTATTTATATTTCAAAAATCAAATATCATTTAACAATTCAATATCATTTCGATTTCATTTCAAAATATCCAACTTAGGATAACATTTCAAAACCATATTCATTTTATTCAAATTTTAAAATACCATTTCAACTCACATTTTAAAATAGTTTATATTTCAAATCGAATTACTTCATTCAAATCATTAAAATGAAGTCATTACATTTAATAATCAAATTATTAAATTTCCAAAGTTTTAAATCCTTCAAAGTCCATTCATTCACTTAAATTTAAAAAAATAGTGAAAATTCACCTTTCGCAGCATTTGGAAAATGCTACGGAAAGTTACTTTCAAAACAGTTCAATATAACAAAAGACAGCGTTTGAAATTTTGTAATAGGGTTACATTAATTCAAATAAAACCTTAGTTCAATTTAGCAATTTGCAGCGCTTACGAAGTGCTATAATAGGCTTTAATTCAAATTTAGCCATTTGGTTCATTTATATCAACTACAGCATTACAAACGTTGTATTATCCTTTACATTAGAAAATAATAGCATTTCAAATTGCTGTTAATTAACTTTCAAATATCCAATATAATTTCATAAACCATTAAATTTTCATTTAAACCGTTTCAACTTATAAAATCATATATTTTTCACTTTTATAACCATCATTTAATTTTCCTTATATTCATGATTTTATAAAGTTAAATTTCCATTCAAAAATCAATATTTAATAATTATTCACTTAATAAATTCCAACATTCAATTTTAAATTCATTAAATTAAATTTTGGCTTAACACTTAAGTTTAAATTTTCAAATATAACTTAATTTCATTTTTACTTACTTAACTTAAAATTCACTTTTAAACCAAATTCACAAATTTCCAATTTTAGTTATATTTCAAATTTTCAACTTAAATATTCATTCATTTCACATTTTTAACTTTATCCAAAAGTCGTTAATATATAAAAAAAATCATTTTAAGTTCATTTAAATTCAAATATCATAAATTTATCATAATTTCGTTTTTAATTTAAACTCCAATTATCACCAAATTAAAGTTTCCAAAATAACTTACATTTCAAATTTCTAACTTTTTCATAATTTATTTCACTTATAAATTTTCAGAAAATCAATAATACTTTACAAAAATCATTTTTATTTAATTTTAAATCAAAATATTATAATATTTACATTTCTAAAATATTTTAAAATTTTTAGAAAAAACATATTTTAATTGCGGGTCTGTATATAATTTTCTACGCTAGGTAAAGTGATACGGGTAATATATCATTTCAACCCATAATTTACAAAGAAAACCCGGGTTTTATCATTTCAAACCAACAGTCCCAAGTAAATGAAATAATTTGAAAATCGCTCAGGCCTATCATTTCAGCCTATAACGATTTTCCCCTATTCTAAAGTCCGTTCGGGTATGTATCATTTCAACCCATAGTGATTCTAATCTAAAGGGAACTTGTAGTGTAATAAACTGATATAAATAACAGTACAACATAATATAACAGTAACATATGATATAACGGGTGTTTACACATGGGTGAACATCATATAATCATAATATAGCAGATATACATTGGTGATGCATTTTACAGATTCACATGTGATCGATTTACTAGTTATATAGGTATAAACTGTCTAGTGAGAACAACTCACTGGTATAGGCTGGAGATGACAATTGAAACACACAAACAACGATCCTCAGAGGCACGAAAGCACAAAAAAGATTTGAGCGGGAAAGCCAAAGATTAATTTTCTCGAATACACTTCAAACAAAACAATATAACTAACATAAGTTTTCAACTCAAAATACGATCAAACAATGCTAGAATTAACTGCATAAAAAAGAGCTAAAAGCTTTGCACTTGCTTTCAACCTTCCTTAGGCTCGGCCATGGGTTGGAATACATGGCTAATACATGGTTTTGATCTGGTTGTGGGTTCAATTGGGTCGGCCAAACATGTATGGTGATGGGGCAAAAGTATGGTGCATGTGAAACAACACAAAACAAGGCCACAACAAGGTTTCAATGCAATTCGAGCCCGCGGTCAAGGCACAGATGGGCACGACTATCTCTGGTGGGGTTAGGGGATGGCATGGAAGTGGTTTAAAGTTAGGCTGCAGGTGGTGGTGGTGGTGTAGGTGGCGGCCAAGGGGTGATTGAA
Organism: Allium cepa; assembly: GCA_030765085.1. Taxonomy (NCBI): domain Eukaryota; kingdom Viridiplantae; phylum Streptophyta; class Magnoliopsida; order Asparagales; family Amaryllidaceae; genus Allium; species Allium cepa. The sequence goes on along the minus strand of CM060945.1, from coordinate 989,199,151 downwards.
GGTGATGGAAGCATTGTGGTGCTCGGCTAGGTGGTATAGGTGAATCATTTTGCATTTGGTGATGGATCTACCACCAAGGGTGGCTCAGCTTAGGATGGCCAGTAAGGAGGAGGTGGTGGTGATGGGTTCCAGTGGTGGTGGAGACGATAAAGCTGAAGGAGGAGGCAGGGCCGAACCTAGAAGAGGAAGAAACAAGTGCAAATCATTATAAAACAATGAAAACGTGAAATAGAAAAAGAAGATTTACCAAAGTTTTTGAACAAGGAGAGGCTGAAATTTTTTCCAGGTTAGAGGTGAGCATTCACGTGAAAAAATGAAATGAGATAGTGGTCGGCTGAAGAGGGAGTGATATAGCAACAAAAATTGAATAGGTGTTGGTTGGAGTTGAAAATGTGAGAATACAAAGAGCCTTAAGAAATAAAAAGTCACAAAACCTTTCAAATTTCTCTTATTTCTTTTTATAATTTTAAATAACTGAAATGTATAAATAAATTCAGTTAAAATAAAAAAATATAAAAAATAAATAAAATAAAAATAAATAAAAATTAATTATATATAATTAAATCAAGAAAAATAGCAAAAATTGCCAACTAGGCTAGAAAATTTGAAAATAAATGCAATGAACTTTGGAAAAAATTTAAGCACATGAAAAATATTTATAAATAAAGATAAGAACATAAAAAAATGCATTCATAAAAATAAATAAATAAAATTTAATTAAATAAAATTTAAATGAAGAAACTAGCAGAAAAATAGAAACTAGCCTTTAAAAATAGAAAATAAATGCAATAAATTTTAGAAAAATTCTATTATCACTTTAAAAATATTTAGAAATGAAATCTCACAAATAAAAAAAATTCAAACAAAAATAAAGTCAAATTTAAATTATATTCAAAAATCTAGGGTTGTTACACTCTCCCCCACTCAAATCTTTTCGTCCTCGAAAAGAACGGCAAGGAAAATAAAGAGAAACAAGATAGAAAACAAAATAGTACCTGAAACGAATAATTCCGAATTCAAAGCACAAATGCTCTCCTCCGTTTCCCAGGTACAATCTCGATCGTCAGTACTCCACTGTACTTTGACCAGATTAACAGATTTCCTTCTGAGCAGCTTCATATCTCTGTCGACAATACGATGTGGCTTCCTCTCAATAGTCAAATTAGGCTCAATATCCAAACTATCAAGAGCAAAAGGCTGGACAATAAGAGATGGATCATGAAGATGTCGGCGAAAATGCGAGACATGGAATACATCATGCACACCAGAAAGCTTCTTGGGAAAATCCAGACGATAAGCCAAAGAACCAACTCTTTCCACAATGCGGAAAGGACCAATGAACCTAGGAGAAAGCTTCCCTCTACGACCAAAGCGAATGACATTAATCCAAATTCCTCCATAAACCTTAGGGAACACCTGATCACCAACAAAAAAATCCAAATTCCGCCTACGCCTATCAGCATACTTCTTCTGCCTATCCTGAGTGGCTCTCAACCTCTTCTTAATCTTCTCAACTCTCTCAAAAGCTTCCAAAATCACATCAGGACCAAGAACCATACGATTACCGGATTTAATACAGCAAGATGGATATCTACAAGGTCATCCATATAGAGCAGCAAACGAAGACATTTTGAGACTGGCCTAAATGCAAATTTGGAATGAGATAGATAAAAAGATTAAGAATAGACTGAAAAACAAAAGATAAGATTATACCTGATAACTATTATTGTAGGCGAATTCGGCAAGACGGAGATGATCTTCCCAAGATCCTCCATAATCAAGCACACAAGCACGAAGAAGATCCTCAAGAATCTGATTCACTCTTTCCGTTTGACCGTCGGTCTGTGGATGGTAAGCAGTGCTCAGATTCAAACGAGTACCCAGAGATCCTTGAAAAGCTTTCCAAAACTGACTGGTAAAGATAGGATCACCATCACAAACAATACTGAGTGGAACACCGTGGAGACAAACGATCTCTCTCATGTAGATCTCAGATAAGCTAGAAGTGGAATGAGTAGACTTGACCGGAATGAAATGAGCGGACTTGGTCAGTCTATCCACAATAACCCAGATACTCTCATTAACCCTCCGAGTCCTCAGTAAACCATCGATGAAATCCATGGAATCCTGTTCCCGCTTCCAATTGGGAATCTCAAGGGGCTGCAACAAACCAGGGGTCTTCTGGTGATCGGCTTTGACTTGCTGACAAGTCGCACACCGACTAACAAAGATAGAGATATCCCTCTTCATCAATCTGAGCTCCGCTACTACCACTACTACCACTAAACCTGCTACAAACACTCTCCTTCATAAATCTAAGCATCTCATCCTCATCCTTCTTAGCCATGATACGATCCAGAAGTGGAGAAGAAGAAACAACAAGCTGACACAACAAAGCCTTCTTCCGACACAAAGCATCGGTCACAACATTAGCTTTACCAGGAGTATAGCTAATATCAAGGTCGTAAGAAGCCAGAAACTCAAGCCAACGAACTTGCCTCTGATTCAAATCCTTTTGGGAGAAGATATACCTCAGAGACTGATGATCGGTGAAAAGCTCAAACTTGATTCCAAGAAGATGATGTCTCTAAAGCTTCAAAGAAAAGACAACAGCAAGCAACTCTAAATCATGAGCAGCATGATTTTCCTCGTGGGTTTTCAACTAGAGGTTGGCATAAGAAATGACCCTACCATCCTGCATGAGAACAGAACCCAAACCCTCACGACTAGCATCAGTATATACCGTAAATCCATCACTTCCGTTCGAAATGATAAGAACTGGTGCGGAAGTTAGCTTGCTCTTCAACTCATTGAATGCTGCCTTACACTAATCACTTCAGATCAACTTAGCATTCTTACGAGTCAAAGTTGTGAGAGGTGCGGCAATCGGAGCAAAATTCTCGATGAATCTCCGGTAGTAACCGGCAAGGCCCAGAAAACTACGAATATCAGATGGAGTCTTTGGAGTTTCCCAATCCTGAAACAGAATAGGGAGAAATAAGGACAACGGGAAAGATAGAATTATTAAATGATAAAGAAAAGAGAAGAAAGAAAGACTTACATTGATCGCAGCGACCTTGACTGGATCAACTGAAACTCCATTACTAAAAACAATATGCCCGAGATAACGGGCTTCATCCTTCCAAAAATGGCATTTAGAAAATTTAGCCTTCAACTGATGATTTCTGAGAGTCTCTAGAACATATTTAAAATGCGACTCATGCTCTTCCTTGGTCTTAGAGAGGACAAGGATATCTTCAACAAATACTAGCACAAATTTATTAAGCACATCACGAAAGACACTATTCATCAAATCAACAAAGAAAGCAGGAGCATTAGTCAAACCGAAAGGCATGACTAATCATTCATAAAAACCATTCTCAGTGCGGAAAGCAGTCTTGGGAATGCTATCCTCGGCAACCCTGAGCTGATGAAAACCAGTGGCAAGATCAAGTTGAGAGAAAACTGTGGCACCCTAAAGCTGATCAAACATGTCATTGATACGAGGCATTGGATATCTATTTTTCATAGTGAGCTTGTTCAGCTCCCTATAATCAACACACATCCGAAGAGAACCATCAGACTTGGTGACAAAAACCACTGCGGCTCCCCATTCAGAAAAACTAGGCCTAATCAGACCTTTGGAAGACAAGTCCTCAATTTGCTTTCCCAACTCGACCTTCTCGTGGGGTGCCATTCCTCTAGGAGGAAGAACAACAGGTCAAGCACCAGGAATAAGATCAATCCGAAAATCAATTTCCCGCTTCGGAGGCAAAGAAGTGACTTCACCAAATACATCGCGATATAATCTAACCACGGGAGTCGAATCAAGATCATTGGGAGAAGAATCTAGAGAATAAATAAAGTTGCCAGCAAAATCCTAAGGCATGCGGCATTGAATAATCAAGGAATTCCCTTGATCATCAACAAGGTGAACAGTCCGGGCTTTACAAGAGATATGAGCATCATGATGCCCTCTGAACCAGTGAAAGGGGTTCCACCAAGTTGAGAGAATTCCTTATGGAGAACAGTGAATCCAACAGGAGCAACAGATTGAGGAGTTGGGGTAATACCACGACCCCTACCTCTGGCATTTCCTCGATTCATCCTGAAAAATCAAGAATGAATTTAGGACAAGATAAAGACAAGCCAAAGATAAATAAATTCACTTGGATGAGTATCCTAAAGAAAGAAAATCTAACAAGGTAGATACGAAAGGAAAGAATTTAGAAAACATTTGAAAATCCTTTAAAACAAGAAAAATTTATATATCAAAATAATCTTTGAAAATCTTTTGAAAACATGTTGAAAAATCATTTTATACTTTGAAAATACGTTCTCTCACAAAGATATGATTGTGAGATTGATTTCACTCATTCTAGGGTAGAAATACTCTATCTCTAATGAGTTTTTGCTCCGCAGAGGCAATGGTTTGTCAAAAAACCAAATCTCTGATACCAACTGTCACGACCCGCCATTTCGTACCATTCAAATCGACAATAATCCACACATGTAGGACTTGAATGATGTGAAATAACATACTGTAGATAAACTTGGAGCAAATGAAATCAAATACACAGAATCACAGACACAGAACAATCAGAATAACTCGCAGTGGAATATAAAATAACATAGTAGCTCATGAAGCTACTATAACAGAGTCTCAAACAAAATACATAATACAGTCTGAAAACAACATAATAGAAATCCCAAATACATAGAAGTTCACTAATACATGAGTTAAACTAAAACAGCTGAAACAGAAATAGATATAAATGTAGATAGGTAGAAACTCCAGCAAAGACCAGCTCTAGAAAGAGAATCCAAAGCTGTGAATACTCAGGTGACCCGAGCATAAAGAAAAACACAAAACACTTGAGTTAGGACAATATATACTTATTTAATGTAAACCACTCAAGTAAACTGTAATAAAGAACAAGTATCTTAAAGGATGCCTGGGACCGCCCATCCTCTAAGGATCCGTCAAACTATTTACTATATAGTAATATTGCGCTATTATAATAATGTCTACAGTAAAATAAACATAATTTTAAATAGCGTTCTGGGCTACCCATATCACCCTTCACATATAATAGTCCCAGTAGCCCATCCAATATCATGATATCTCCAGATCGGGAAACTATCAGAGGATACCACATGGGCTACGGGAGAAAAACAAACTCGTAGTAAAGGCTCGGTATGATAGGTGCCACGGCGCACAAGGCAATGCCAGGGTAGATATACCAATTACGCATACGGGCTGGTGGTAACGCAGCAGCCACATACGCCCACCCCGAACAACACTCCAAAATCAAAGGGTGCACCCAATCGATCACAACGGTAGTAGAATGATATCGAAGAAGTGTGTCCGGCCAGAGGTGCTACCTCCTTTGGCCCGAGATCGCTCCTGTTTTAGCCACCTTAAGCCAACTCATGGGAGCCGGGTCCACGTAATGTACCTTAGGAATGTCGCCACCATCCTACTTCATTCTGGAATCTCCACCGCGTACATAGTTGTTAAAGTGGTTTTTGGTATCGACAGAGAGTATGTCCATATCCGATCCCAGTCTCTTTAACAACCAATCGTTATTATAACCCGTAGTTATAATTTTAAAAAATGGTATTTATATTTCAAAAATCAAATATCATTGAACAATTCAATATCATTTCAAATTAATTTCAAAATATCCAACTTATCATATCATTTCAAAACCATATTCATTTTATTCAAATTTTAAAATACCATTTCAACTCACATTTTAAAATAGTTTATATTTCAAATCGAATTACTTCATTTAAATCATTAAAATGAAGTTATTACATTTAATAATAAAATTATTAAATTTTCAAAGTTGTAAATCCTTCAAAGTTCATTCATTCACTTAGATTTATCAAAACAGTGAAAATTCACCTTTCGCAGCATTTGGAAAATGATACGGAAAGTAACTTTCAAAACAGTTCAATTTAACAAAAGACAACATTTGAAATGCTGTAATAGGGTTACATTAATTCAAATAAAACCTTGGTTCAATTTAGCAATTTACAGCACTTACAAAGTGCTATAATAGCCTTTAATTCAAATTTAGCCATTTGGTTCATTTATATCAACTACAGCATTACAAACGCTGTAATATCCTTTACATTAGAAAATAATAGCATTTCAAATTGCTGTTAATTAACTTTCAAATATCCAATATAATTTCATAAACCAATAAATTTTCATTTAAACCATTTCAACTTATAAAATCATATAGTTTTCACTTTTATAACCATCATTTAATTTTCCTTATATTCATGATTTTGTAAAGTTAAATTTCCATTCAAAAAATCAATATTTAATAATTATTCACTTATTAAATTCCAACATTCAATTTTAAATTCATTAAATTAAATTTTGACTTAACACTTAAGTTTAAATTTTCAAATATAACTTAATTTCATTTTTATTTACTTAAATTAAAATTCACTTTTAAACCAAATTCACAAATTTCCAATTTTAGTTCTATTTCAAAATTTCAACTTAAATATTCATTCATTTCACATTTTTGACTTTATTCAAAAGTCATTAATATATAAAAAAATCATTTTAAATTCATTTAAATTCAAATATCATAAATTTATCATAATTTCATTTTTAATTTAAATTCCAATTATCACTAAATTAAAGTTTCCAAAATAACTTACATTTCAAATTTCTAACTTTTCCATAATTTATTTCACTTATAAATTTTTAGAAAATCAATAATACTTTACAAAAATCATTTTTATTTAAGTTTAAATCAAAATATTATAATATTTACATTTCTAAAATATTTTAATTTTTTTATAAAAAACATATTTTAACTACGGGTCTGTATATAGCTTTCTACGCTAGGTAAAGTGATACGGGTAATATATCATTTCAACCCGTAATTTACAAAGAAAACCCGGGTTTTATCATTTCCAACCCGCAGTCCCAAGTAAATGAAATAATTTGAAAATCGCTCAGGCCTATCATTTTAGCCCATAACAATTTTCCCCTATTCTAAAGTCCATTCGGGTATGTATCATTTCAACCCATAGTGATTCTAATCTAAAGGGAACTTGCAGTGTGATAAACTGATATAAATAACAGAACAGCATAATATAACAGTAACATATGATATAACAGATTTTTACACATGGATGAACATCATATAAACATAATATAGCAGATACAGTATGATGATGCATTTTACAGATTCACATGTGATCGATTTACTAGTTATATAGGTATAAACTGTCTGGTGAGGACAACTCACTGGTATAGGCTGGAGATGACAACTGAAACACACAAACAACGATCTTCAGAGGCACGAAAGCATGAAAAAGATTTGAGCGGGAGAGCCAAAGAATAATTTCCTTAAATACAATTCAAACTAAACAATATAACTAACATAAGTTTTCAACTCAAAATACGATCAAACAATGCTAGAATTAACTGCATAAAACGAAGCTAAAAGCTTTGCACTTGCTTTCAACCTTCCTTAGGCTCGGCCATAGGTTGGAATACATGGATAAGGCATGGTTTTGATCTAGTTGTGGGTTCAATTGGGTCGGCCAAACATGTATGGTGATGGGGAAAAAGTATGGTGCATGTGAAACAACACAAAACAAGGCCACAACAAGGTTTCAATGCAATTCAAGGCCACGGCCAAGGCACAGGTGGGCACGACTATCTTTGGTAGGGTCACGGGATGACATGGAAGAGGTGTCAGGTCAGGCTGGAGGTGGTGGTGGTGGTGTCCAAGTGGTGATTGAAGGTGATGGATGCATTGTGGTGCTCGGCTAGGTGGTATAGGTGAATCATTTTGCATTTGGTGATGGATCTACCACCAAGGGTGGCTCAGCTTGGGATGGCCAGTGAGGAGGAGGTGGTGGTGATGGGTTCTAGTGGTGGTGGCAGTGGCAAGGCTGAAGGAGGAGGCAGGGCCGAACCTAGAAGATGAAGAAACAAGTGCAAATCAATATAAAACAATGAAAAAGTGAAATGGAAAAGGAAGATTTACCGAAGTTTTTGAACAAGGAGAGGCCAAAAATTTTCTTAGGTTGGAGGTGAGCATTCACATGAAAAAACGAAATGAGATAGTGGTCGGATGAAGAGGGAGTGATATGGCAACAAAAATTGAATAGGTGTTGGTTGGAGTTGAAAAGGTGAGAATACAAAGAGCCTTAAGAAATAAAAAGTCACAAAACCTTTCAAATTTCTCTTATTTCTTTTTATAATTTTAAATAACTGAAATATATAAATAAATTCAGTTAAAATATGAAAATATAAAAAATAAAAAAATATAAATAAATAAATATTAATTATATATAATTAAATCAAGAAAAATAGCAAAAATTGCCAACTAGGCTAGAAAATTTGAAAATAAATGCAATGAACTTTGGAAAATTTTTATGTACATGAAAAATATTTATAAACAAAGATAAGAACATAAAATAAAAATTCATTCACAAATTTAAATAAATAAATTTTAATTAAATAAAATTTAAATGAAGAAAATAACAGAAAAATAGAAACTAGCCTTTAAAATAGAAAATAAATGCAATAAATTTTGGGAAAATTCTATTATCACTTTAAAAATATTTAGAAATGAAATCTCACAAATAAAACAAATTTAAATTATATCCAAAAATCTAGGGTTGTTACATATTGCATGTAATATTAATAAAGTCTACTTCAATTTAAATTGTTATGCAAAATATTTGTTGTGTATGTAGATATATTTATTTACATATGTAAACATATGTGTGTGGGAGGGGTATGTGCGGGTATTTTTATTTTTTTTAAAATGTGCATGTTTTAGACGATAAAGGCATATATATTGAACTGAAATGTGTCCATTGCGGCATAAATCCCAACTCTTAAACAACATCCACATTAACGATGTACAATTTTCATATATTGCATTTACACTATATACATGGGTGCATTTTATATGCTCGTCATAGTATATAATTAACTAAAATTACATTAAACTAATTACAGTCGATTATAATAAAATATAAAAAATCTTAAAAGGAAATTTTAAAAAAGTTCTAAATGAATTTAGACTACATAGGCCCAACAAAGATCCAAAATTGTAATACTTTTTAAAATTCACCCATTTCTTCCACTATGAACCGACCTAATTCCTTCAATGCACTATATGTCTGTACTCATTCCTCACGTCTCGTTTGGATTTCTTTCAAGTTCCACTTAATTTGTACATGTATAGTTATATACGTATTAACTTATCTATAACTTTTATAATTTAATTTACTTGTATAATATATACATGTATCTTATTAATTATATCCTATTAAACTAATTTTAGTTTCAGTTAACTGACTTATATCTAACTAACTTAATTATATAGAATTTTAGAAATTTTATATTGTTCATCTTAAACTATTTATGATAAATAATTAACTATAACATTGATAGTTTGTTTATATATGCATACCAACGTAAGTATGCATTTATCTAATAAATTTTTATTTAATTTTATTTAATTAGACAATCTAATTAAATATTTTGATTAATTTGAAATTTTAATCTAATTTTTCATAAATAATTTTAAGATAAATAAATAGCTTCAACAATTATAGTTTGACACATATATCAATATATATGACCAATTAGCTTTTAACTAATTACTTTATTTTATTTTATTAATCATACTAGATAAAGTTTAAAATGTAAAATTTCAAAATTGATTTCTTAATATCTCAAAATAATATTTAAAAATATAAATTTATTTTTTAACACATATAAATTTTCATTTTACATTTTAGACTTAGCTATTAAATTCAAAATATCCATTAAGTTTTAAAATATATTTTGAAAATTATAGCAAGGCCGAAAATCAATTCCTACCTTTATATTGGAGATAATCTTTAGGCTTACTCATCCTTTCATTCGGGCCAGTAGCCAAGTAAGGCAAAGTACTTATTACTCAAACCCAACCTTGGCCATTGCCTTTCTAGACACCCAACGTTGGTTTCAATCAGTTAACCCTAACATTGCTAACTTAGACTGCATATGCCATTTAGCTTTAGTATCACTAAAGGAAATCACGATAGTTGGAAGTAGGTGAAATAGTAGATTTCAAAAAAAAAATCCTATATCAGATCCATTGGGGAGTCTAAATGGTTTATAGATTAAATCTGACACGGTTTTAAATAAAATCTTATTTTATTCAGTTTTGTTTTAAAGAAGTTTTAGTTATTCGTATTTTAATTAATATATGATTTATGTACGATAAAGTATATTGAATATAATCTTGTGTGTAACAATCACTTGTTTAATTTAGTTTGGAGAAAAAAATCTTTAATTTCTCTCTTAATGTTATTCAAATAATTAATGGAAGATTTTGTTCTATTTACAAATAGAAACATTTCATTTCTTCTTTATTAATTAAATTGATTGATTTATTAAATGACATATATGATAAAATTTAATTGGCATACATAGCGAGTATATCCATATGTACTCCAGTGTCAAATGTGTAAGTGAAACATAACATATGGTATACAGTTAATGCATGCATATATAGACATAGGGATTTGCATCTATAAAGTATACATTGACCAATTATATGTGCAATTGTGTTCATAAGACATTTTAAACATATATATGAATATTTATGTGTGTGTGTGTGTATATGAAAGTATGTATATATGTATGTCAAAATTAGCTTATGCATTGAATGAAATAATTGATTTAAAATAATTGATTTGGTTTAACTATATCAATAAAAGTAATCAAATTTGAGTGGTTAACCATGCATTTAAGTTATTAAAAGAAAGTGCAAAAGTATGTGGAAATTAAGGAGAGGAAAAGATGGAAAACTTTTGATCTTCATTTAATATTCTTTTAGCTTGCACTCAAAACATTTTAAACTTATACATATACATATATATATATATATATATATATATATATATATATATATATATATATATGATATGTGTTATATATATAATAAGTAAATGGTGACCAACCAAGGAATTCTTGAAACTTTAGGAGAGGAAGAGGGGGATGATGGAGGTGGATAGAAAGAGGTTAAACACACGAAGAAATAGACATTTATAGAGTTGGTAAAGCAAAACCTCAGGCAAGCGAAATTAGGGTTCGAAAAAAATCCAAAAACTTGGGTTGATGCTTTGGGCTACAGAGTAGAGATTAAAGGTACAGTTAACTTCTTTTAACCGATTAATGATGGAAAAGAATATTATTGGTTTATTAACGATAGAGAATTTGCTGAATCCAGCTCAATGTTGAAGAATTCGATTTATACATATACAGCAAGTAAAAGGCCTTAGTTTGTATATTTCAATGCACAAATAAAGAGGGTTTGGTATTGTGATGCCCCACCCTAAAAGCCACACTAATAAAGAGTATTACTGTGTAATACTGTCTGCTAGTGCAGAGAATAGGGCTAGTTAGGGGAAACCATCCGTGAATTTTGTCTTAAGTGAGTATCTAATAATTAGGTGGTTTGAAATTTTTTTCCGAGGATCGATATACTCAATTTAGGCTTAACACAAAATTACATTTGCTAAGGATAGATTCAGAACAATATATATTAACATAATAGTTCACAGATCACAGAACACACACACACACAGTTATATATATATACACACACAGACAGCGGAAACATGTCTAGTGTTACATAAGTTTGTGGCTCTTATGAACCACATACAAACATAGCCACATCAAAAGTATATAAATGAAGGAGTCTAGATTGGAAACAAACTTCTAATATACATGTACACTAAGTAGACTTGATAGTGAACTTCCAAAAGCACAAGCTGAAACAAATAAGATCCATAGCATCCAAAAGTCTAACCTAAAATGAATCGGTCTGGCCCGAGTATTATACGAAATAAAAAAACGGGTCAATCTGGCTTAAATAGAAATGTCAGTGCATATAAGAAGAAATAAGTCATCAGAGAAATTGCCAAGCCTATAGTAGTGAATGAACATAAAGTTATTCAACTTCATACATGAAAGGGGTAAATACCGTGGGCTATGGGGCCCGTTACTACAAAGTTCTCAAAGAGCATAAATTTATGCATAAAAGTGTTCGCCAAACTTCAACTGTCAAAGCATGAAAGCTAACGACTAAATCTTAGTGAAAGCATTTTTGGTGAATATATTTAATGCATCTTAAAAGCCCAAAGTGGTGATACTCTAATAAGAGTCATAAAATTTCATGAATATGTAATCACCAATATTTGGCTTACAAGTAGCTTCAAGGCTAATTGCCTTAAAACATATTAAGTAAGATTGGTGACAACATCAATTTATATATTCCAGAAACTATGAAAGAAAATCTGGAAAATCATCATAAAAAAGAGGGGCCCAAATTCAAATGGCTAGCTTATGCTACACCACACATGCGAATAGACCAAAGGCTATAATTTAGCCAAATGGTAATCTGGCGATGGCATGGTCCCATCCTTTATAAATTTATTCGTATGTGGATCAAGCTGTCATTCTGGCGATGGCGTGGTGACTAAGCTTATTATGACTATGAATTTGTACAAAGGCCAAGGTTGTATTCTGGCAATGATGTGGTGACCATCCTTTATTACAAATAAATATAACTAAGGCTATATCACGACTCGAAAGTCCTCGAAGTGTAAGTTTCATAATCTTTCAGGTAATAACCAAATAAGTGACAACAATGTGAACCATACCACATGTTCTCACTCAAATGTTTATTATGATTTAGCCAACTTCACTTGTGCAAGGGCTCAATCGAACAAGTCCGGAATTAACCAAAAAAGTAACGCATGTGTCCCATATAACACGTTTTATTAAATCATTTGAATCTCTTCGTTGTTTGCTCGAAAGTGCAAAAACGTGTGATTTACAAGAAAATATTTTACTTTAAGAAAACTAGTTCTAAAATGAATTTTCAAAACATTATAGAAATTCTTTTCTTTCAAAATATCCTTATTATTGGGAAATATATATTTATAAATACATAAAATATGCTTTGGAAAAATATTATTACTAATAGAAATCGATTTCGAAAAATATTAATTCAAAACTAGCTTTTAATCGAAAATTTACTTAAGAAATGGTTTCCAAAACATGTCCACGAAAACATCGAATTCAAGAGTAATTCAATCCAAATCTTTTACAAAAAATGCTCATGAAATACCATAAATTCATAGCTTAATATGTTAACAATACTTAGCTTTTGAATTCATAAAAAAATGGTTACGAAACAGCAATTGAAACTATACAAAACTTAGCAATAGAACTTAGGACTGCGGCTTATTTGGCCATTTTGCCCCCTTTAAAGCTCAAAATTTTGTATAAAACAAAACATTAATGTTGAGATGGTAAGCTTAGCTTGAAGTCTAAAAAAGGAAACATCTATTTTAGACTTACGGATCAAAATATATTGCAATTTCATTTTTAGGCCATAAAATTACAAAACTCTAAATAATTAGAAAATTGACAGGGTCGCGGCTTAGAGAGTCAATTAAACCCTTTAAAACCTAAAATCTGATAAAACATAAAACATAAAATTGAAAATGATTGCCTTAGCTTGAATTAAGAAAAAGGATCTCCTAATTCAGATTTATGGATCAAAAGTTTCGGCAATTTCATTTTCTCGACATAAAATTACAAAACTCTGAATAATTAGAAAATTGGCAGGGTTGCGGCTTAATAAGCAAATTAGACCCTTTAAGACCCAAAATCTAACAATGTATAAAAGATAAAAGTTAAAGATGATTGCCTTACCTCGAAGTCGGAAAAATAATAACTAATATTGACATACCGATCAAAAGATATATCCAAAAAATTCTCAGGTTTAAATTCATTGTCACAATCATTTATTCTCAGGACAGCAACAAAGAAGTACAGTTTAGACCAATTTAACTTCATAATTTTGTAAAATTCAAAACACGAAACTTACAGTACAAAGTCGATGGTTTTTAGAACATTAAAAATTATCGAATTTGGATAAGCAACATAAAATATATGGCCAAATTCATTTCAGGTTCAACCTTAGAAATTTTTGTTAACGACAGAATTGCACTTTTACTTCAATTCTATTTCAGGTCAATTAAACATCTATACATCGAAATGTAACCAAAAGAGAAATTTTATCTCATTGAGTCTAATTTCTAACCCGAAAAGAATGAACTCAAATGGGTTTGACACGTGTATGATAGCACAATTTTACTTCTACGCATTTTCCTAATGCATTTTCAGCAAGCATAGAAACCAAAAATCATATTTCAAATTCACAAATTCAATCATAGATTCATCCAATACAACCAAAAAATGCAAATTGAATTAAGCCAAAATTGTGAGATGTTACTCACCTTATAGCGAAGATATTTGAAAATTATAGCAAATTATGAGCTTTTGATCCACTAAAGGCTTCAAGAACCCGAAAATAAGAAGAAGAGTGGACATGCAAACCCAAAACAAAATTAAAGTAAGTTGATGATTTTGAATCTTGATTCAAGCTAAAATATTCTTCGTTTTGTAATGATTACTTATTAAAATCTCTCAATTATCTTTTATTTTTCTTTTGATTTTGATTAAGATTTTGAATATGGCCTGGAGATTGGAGAGGAAGGAAGAAATAGGTTTTCAAGCTGGAGAAGAAGAGAGGAAAATGAAAGATGAAGAAAAATGTACATACTGAATGAATCAATATGTCTTATTTCTTCTTTTACCTCATGGGTAAATGGGTTTGGGTCTAACCCAACCCTACCCAGTAGCCTAAACACCCTATTTAATTTGTAATTACACTAATTAACACATATTTTAGCTTAAATAACCTATTTGTTTACAACTTTTACATGTTTTAAGCATCAAAAAATTATCAAACAACAAATGTTTCAACATGAAACATATTTTGAGAAAAAAATATAAATTTTTGTTATTAAAAATTATCATCTTTAATTAAATGTATTTAATTATGTTTTAGCTAATAAAATGACATATTCAATTTCAAATATTTCTTAAAATTCATCTTTTTGTCCATATTAATATAACAAGGGATTATAAAAATAATTACACACCTTAGAAATCATTTTAGACAATACTTCACATGTTTACTTCACAAAACTAATGACAAATGTCACCATTCAGCAATAATTAATGAAATTATTGCTCTTTTCCAAATTAAAATCCTTTGTTGTTCTTTTAACACAAAACCTAATATGATATAGGCTTGAAACTTCATTTCTTTTAATGTTAAGATATTCCAAAATTTTATTTTGGAAATTAATTCTTTTATTTCCTTTATTTAAAAGAAATTACAATGATTACGTTCAAATTTAACCAAAGCAACATAAATTCTTATTTATCAATTCAAACACTTTGTTTATTCAATATAAACATGTTTTAGCAATTATTTCTCCCCAAATTCAAATTATTATCAAATTACCAAATTAAAATCATTATTTTGATTTATTATAGGTAATCACAAAAGCAAGGTTGTTACGGGCTCTCCCTATGAAAATTGCATCCCCGTACTTTCCAGAGAAGAGTCATTAACAACACAATTATTTCATCTTTAAAATGAAATCGGATATAGGAAAGAGATTAGCTCGAGTCAAATAACTCACCCTCAATTAGTTACGGAAAGAAAACAAGGATATGTCCGCTCGATGAAATCTCTGGTTTCCCATGTACAATCCTTAGGGTAAGCAGACCATGGAATCTTCACAAGCAGAACATCTTTGTTTCGAAGGTGTTTAACCTCTGAAGCAAGCACTCGAACTGGGTTTTGCACAATAGTCAAGTCAGGTGAGATCTCAAGCTCTAAAACTAAATCGAAATCTCAAAGACATTTTCGAAGCTAGGATACATGAAATACATCGTGAATGCCAAAAAACTAAGCTAGAAGTGATACACCTGGGCCAATGCGCTCAGTAATTGGGAATGGTCCTATATATCTAGGAGCCAACTCCCCGGTACGACTGAATTGCATTGCCCTCTTCAAAGGAGAAACACGGATAAATACGAGATCACCAATAGAGAACTCTAATGGCTTCCTACGGTAGTCCGCATAGGATTTCTATCTGCTCTGAGCCTCTTTCATTCTCTGTCTAATGAGACCTAACTTCTCAAAAGCTTAGCGAATAGAGTCGGGGCATAAAACCAACTTCTCATCACACACCAACCAACAAGATGGTGATCAACATGGCCTCCCATATAATCTTCAAAAGTAGCCATACCAATACAGGACTGAAAGCTATTGTTGTAGACAAACTCAACAAGAGTTAGGTGGTATTCCCAATTACCACCAAAATCAAATATGGAAGCACAAAAGAGATCTTTCAGAATACGATTCACCCGCTCAGTTTGACCATCAAACTATGGATGATAGGCTGTGTTTAAGTTAAGCTCGTACCCAAAGCTTTCTAGAGACTCAACCAGAACCCATTGGTGAAAAAGCGAATCTCTGCCACATACAATAAAGCTAGGAACACCATGAAGTCTCATGACTTCCATAATATAGAGCTTGGCTAGATGAGAAGCATTTCGATTGGACTTAAAAGGAATAAAGTGGGCTAATTTGTTGAAACGATCAACAATCACCTACACACTGTTATGGCCAGACCTTGAATGAGGTAGATCGTCAATAAAGTCCATTGAGACCTGAAGAGAGAAAAGGATAGATCAAAATTACAATCGATATAAAATGGATACAAAAGAAAGAATATGAACTTAAAGTATTAAGTCCACTCAATGTAACGACCCAGAATTTTGAACCAATTAATTAGAAAATATTTAATTAAAATTAAATATTTGAATGATGGTTTGACTTGAATTTTAAATTTTCAATGTGAATTTGGCAATTAAATTATAGAGTTTAATCCATTGAAAGTTGAATAATAATTTGAATCTTCAATTTTAAGCTGATGAAAAATATTTCAAAGGCTTGTAAAATTCATATTGATAATACTGAAGATAATAGAAGCTTCAGAATTGAATCTGAAAGTGATTTGTTCAATTTGGAAATTTTACCTTTTGAATCGATATTTAAAAATAGCCTTCCGAGGCACAGTCTCGGAATTCGACTAAACCAGTTCCATTGGGTCCGTAATATTGAATTATTATCGGGTTTCAAATTTGATAGTGTTTGGAGTTGCCGTGCGGCCGTACGATAAACAAACGAGCTAAATTTAAATCTAAATTCGAGTTAAATATATAGTATAATCTGATTAAAATAATTCACATCACTACTTTTCCTTTCACCTTCAAAACACTATACCCATGCTTATTTTGTACGCGAAAAAAAAAACATGCCTTCGTACAAACTTACACGTCGTTCTTATTCTATAAGGGCCGATACTTCTCTTCCTCTTCAGTTTCAAAATTTAAACGAGATAAAAATGGCCGAGCTAAAGAAAATACAGAACATCTCATTTCCCCCACTTTCAAAACCTTATCCACGAAAACAAATCAATGCCGAGCCTTTCAATTCAAAATCCAAATCGGAAAAAATAGCCGCAGCCCTTGAATAAAAAATTAAAAAAAAACAACAATGGCGTCGCTCTCGCCTCAAATCGCGATTCTGTTCAAATCAAGTTCGATGAAGGGGAGGCGATGGGGGGGCAGCTCGATTCTGGGTTCGCGACCAGGGCAAGTTCGAGCGGCGACTTGTGGGGTCGTTCACAAGGAGGGAGGCGAGTGACTGTAGCATCGCGGTGACATTCTAGGCGAAGGCGTCGCAAGCTTCGAGCGGAGACGGGATTGAGGTGGTCAGGCGCAATGGGGCGGCGGATTGGTTTGGAATAGCGTTGTTCGAGAAAAGCACGATGGTCGCAATCATCTGTGGGTAGCTCGAAGTCGAGCTAGAGCGTTGCGGCGTCAACGTTGTGAGCTGCAGGTACATTACACAATTTTTAATCTCAATTTGATTGAAATCAGTAAGATAAAAAAAATATGATGAAGTGAGGAATACAGTTTTTTTGAACTTTATGTATATATGTATAGATATGTAGTTTTAAAGGAAATTCGATTTTTAAACTACATAATTAATTAATTAAATAAGTCATTAGTTTGAAATTTAAAATAATGTATTTAATAAACTTACTAGATTTACCTTGGTTACTGAAAATAATTTATTATTGGAAAAATGGGTTAAGAATAAATTATTAAGATGTTCAATTAACTTAGTCAACTCTTTGGTTACTAAAGAAAATTAGTTTAAATTTAATTTTTAGTTAAAATCAATTATTAAAGGAGAAATATTGGTTTAAACAAAACCATCAGTTAATTTAACTATTAAAATGAAATCACCGATGAATCAAAATTATCAAATGAAAATTTATTATTCGATCGTTTCGAATATTAATGAATTGTATAAATATTTATACAAGGTTTAAAATGGTGAAGAAACAATCTGGATTGGAAAATGGATTGCAAATAATAGCTAAGGTGAGAACTACTCACTCAAAAAAATTTAAAAATTGGATATTGCAGTTATTGATTGCTGTTTGGTTGTGATATTAGATATAGTAGGATATATCTATATATAGCAATATATATATATTGGCATATGTATATATTGGAGTTGATTGATTTCCCGCATTATATAGAGGATGAGACCCTATTGCGCCGCCTATTAAGCGGATAATATTTTATAAAATCCCATATACCGCGATATTCCGTCTTGAAGCGGAATTGGTATTGTGCTAACATCTGTGGATGCAGGGAAACAGGTTGGAGGGATCCAACTGGATTCCTCAACTGTAATTATTTATTTACAAATATTGTGATATTTGTTGTTTATCATATGATGATATATGATGTTTGGATGCCGTGATTGATTGTTTGGTGTGTTGCATCACTGGACCTATTTTAAAGTTTTTAAAATGTTAAGATAATGATTTCCAATATAAAAGGATTTTAAAGTGATTTTTGAAAGTATATGTTTCATTAAAATTTTGAATTGATTTATTTTAAATAAATAAATGTTATAATTTTTATTGTTATAAAAGTTATTATTTTAGGAAAAAAATACTTAAGTATGATTTTGGAGTTATTTAAACCTTAAATAATGATTTGTAAATTATTAAAAGGATTGGTTTAATTAAATTGGGATTTTTGAATTATTATAAATGGTTTATATAAAAGATTTATAAAGATTGATATTTATAAATTAAAAATATTGGAATTATAAAACGAGTTTATTTAAGTGTTCAAATAAAGTATAAAATGGATTTAATTGAAAATTATAGATTTAAAAATTGTGAAGATTACAAAACGAATAGATGTTGTAAAATAAAAGATTTATGAGTAATTGACTTATAAACTGGATTTTGGGCATTTAAATGGGATATAAATAGAAATTGTTAATAAAGGAGATTTTATAAGTTAAAGTTGTTATAAAATTTAAATGAATCTTATAAGTGATAAGATTTAAAATTTGTGAAGTTTTAAAGGAACGATTTGGTAAATAAATGAATTATAAGTACTTAACGTATAATATGGACTTTTGGTATATAATTGAGTTAAATAAATTGAATTGGATTAATAAAAGAGATTTATAAAATCGAAGTTTATAAATAGAAATGGAATTTATAGACATTGTTATAAATTTAAAATCAACGGAATTTGATAAATTGAATATAGAAATTTATTAAAGGAAGTATATTCGCGATCTTGGATAGCGAATTATTCTTTATATAAGAATGTGTAGAAAAGTTGAAATTGGTTAAGGAATTTTATTCAAAATTTTGGACGGTGAATATATTATTAGATAAAACGGATATATTTTTGGGGAAGGGATATTATGAAATGAAGTTAATGATTTTAAAAATGTTTTAATGTATTGAAAATCGAATACATAGATTTCAACATTCATTGTTGAAATAGACGTTTCCGAGAAAGAAGGAAATGGTGGACTATAACATTGTTGTTATAGTAAATGATTTCGGAAAGGAAATGTTTTATATGGTATTGGGATTTATATATCTATTTAAACTTTGAATCCCTATACTAGTGATTTTGGGTTGTCGTAACGATGTTTTACGCAACATTCGTTTTGACCCAAATAAACGTGTTAAGAGAATGATTTCCTTAAAGAATGGAATATATACTTAACTACAGTTTAAGTATATCGAATATTTTCAAATGTTGAAAATAAATAGATTTGGGAAGTACTTATTATTATTAAATAAGTATGGAAATGCTTTTCCAATAATGTGAAATGAAACGTTTTGAGAATTTATCTTTTTAAAGATAAATTGAAAATGAATATTAGAAATCGATTTGAAAATCGTATATTCATAAATATTTTGGAATGTAAATTCACTATGGAATTTATAAAGGAAATGGAATTTGTTTAAAAATAAACATTGATTTATTTTTGAAGTATGGGAATTAATTTACGGATTTGGGACGTAAAAATATAAAGTAAACCGGTAAGGATTTATTTAATTGGTTTAAATGAACTATTTTGAAATGAAAGTATTTCCGAGTAAGGAAAATGATTCAAATTTGTTTTCAAATGGTTAAAGTGTGGAAATTTTATATATCTAGTAAAGATATTTTGGAAAGTAAATAATTTGGGAAATTTTTTGGAATCTGGTGATGTTGCGCATCTCTATTGATAGTTAAATAACCGACTATCAATATTTACCTATAAATAGGTATTTGTTGTGATTGCTTGAATTTGAATACCACACTTATTTTTAAAATAAGTGCTCACTATTCGGGTTAGCCAGGAAAGGACCTTGGGGTCGTATAACCCATTCCGAATATGTGATATGTCGTAATGGATTGCATTTGATGATCGGTGTTGAAGACCGGATATTTTTGAAAACGGAAGGATTACCGTTGAGTTACTCTGCATCGGTTGATCTCCGATATAGAGGTTTTATCACCCTTAGTGACGGGAAGTCCAGACGTGATTAGAAATTATCCGGAATGCAAGGACTTCTTTGTAAGTGCCTTCGGTTCTGTTCGAGCCCGGAACAGACTTGTATGGATTATATGTCTGACATTACAAATTAAGATATAAAGCTGATCTCTTTCAAATATATTTCTGTTGGTGGCGGAGAATTTATTCTCTTAGCTTAACACCCTTCTCTGAGACGTACGAGCTCAGAGGTTATATAGTTGAAGGTTATTAGTGATATACTCCCAATTTGGTAGTGTGGCATGCTGAATGTTGCTGTGAGATGATCATTGGTTGATTATTTGTCATAGGATCATTTATTTGATCATTTATCTTGGTGATCATTTCTATGATCATTTGATTGACCCAAAGCACAGCCTTTGTATAAAGCGTGGCTTTGTGGACGAGACTTCGTCGGACCTCACACCCCGGAAATGGTCAAAACAGGAAGGATGCAGCAAGGTTATTAGGGGGTAGCACCCCTTTAGTGTATGTCATTCCTTCTGGATAGAGGTGGTATCATGTATGGAGCCCAGATATTTAACCTATGTTGTTGCTGCAAATTTTGTGGTTGTTGGAAATCGAGGATCCTCGGAAAGATCGGTTACGATCGGGGGATGACATATTCGTGTCAGTAGTTACCCAGTTAGGGGTAACCCGGCCTTGTGTTGGCAGAGATCCGGTTTGGTTCTCGGGACGTCATTCCAGAGGCGTTTCCATGTGGCAATGGGAAGTTCCTTGGCCTGACCATTTGTTGGAAATCCAAAGAAACAATACGAGACTTGTACGGTTTTAGTTGTAGAACCTGCCATGGAATGTGGCCGTAACCTGCTATTGAACATGGTAGCTATAGTAGGCATAAGTGCGGAATGCCTATGCTGGCTAAGATTTATATTCTACTTTCGAAATTGTTTTTCTACACTATGCACTAATAATAATATCAAATGTCTCTTTTAATGCGTATCAAGCATCTTTGACTATCATAAGGAGAAATCTCCTCCGATTCTGTGTTTACATTGTGTGTGTGTGCGGGAGGCCTTATGGTAGTCTCATTTTTAAAAGCATTGCGGTGACTCGGAAAAAAATTCCTCTATTTTGATTTTAAAGATAGATAAACTGTTTTGAGTTCTCACACCAGTCACATGACTGACTCGGAGTTTATTGTTTTCCTTCCTAAACTCTGGGTGCCCACCAATTTCCACACGGGCAGTCAAGAGTTAAGGTTTGTCAGGATATTCTGGAATTCAGGAGTTGCCGGAGGGAAGCTGGATGGCATGACGTATTCACTAGTATATAGTATTTCTTTTCGCTGTTTGTTGTTGTACACTCTGATGATGTAATGTAATGTAATATGATGTAATGTAATAACTGATATAGTTCTTTGTTTAAAGATTATTCATTTATCTATTATATGTTGTTCCGCTGCGAATTGTGAGATTCTGATATTCTGTTGTTCTTTTCTGTTCTTCTTCTATTTTTTTCTCTCTTCTTCTACCTCTTTCTTCTTCTTAAACCATAACATTTCGGTTTTTCGGCAACGAAAAATCATAAACGTTACACTCAACCTGGTCCCATTTCCACAACGGGGCTTCAGAGGTTGCAAGAGACCACTTGGACGTTGATGCTCTACTTTAATGAGTTGACAAGTCATGTAAGTGCCCAAATAACTTGCCATATCTCACTTCGAACCTTCCCAATAGTATAAGTGTTTCACATCAGCGTATAACTTACTACTAACAAGGTGTATAGTACACTTAGAATGGTGACACTCTTCGAGAATGTCCCTTTTAAGATTATCATGATCAGGCACAACCAACCTTCCATTCTTCCGAACACGACCATGAGCATCAACATTGAAATCCATCAACTCATCACCATGGGATTCCGACCTACAAAGCTGAACAAGATGGAGAAGATCTGGATCTTGCCTCTGAATATTGGCGATACGATTTTAGAGACTAGGATGAGTTTCCATGTTGAATAATAGAATATGAGAATCAAATTCTGAAGCACGGTCACGAATATCATAAGAAGATAAGACTTCTAGCATCTTCCACTCAGCTAACATCATGAAAACAATAGCTTGCTGCTTGCGGCTCAATGCGTCTGCAACTCAGTACCTCTTTCTAGGAGTATACTGAATATCAAAGTCATAGGAAGCAAGGAACTCGAGCAAATGCTATTGCCGCATATTAAGTTCTTCCTGAGTGAATAGATATTTTAAGGATTTATGATCAGTGAAAACGACAAATCGCTCGCCCAACAAATAATGTTGCTCAATCTTTAAGGCACAGACTATGGTCGCTAACTCTGAATCGTGGGTAGCATATCGAACTTCATTCGGCCTCAACTGCCTAAAAGCATAGGCAACTACCCGATCTCTCTGCATAAGGACAGCACCGAGACTCAACTTACTAGCATCGGTGTAGGTAACATGGTCTTGTGTAACGAACCGATAATTTGTAATAATTTTATTTGTTTTATTTATTTAATTAGGTGAATTTTTGTGATATTTTAAATAATAAAAATTGAAATAAAAAAAATTGATAGAATACGTCTATTTAGACATAGCCACTGGTAAATTTTCATCAGAAAATATGGAAGTTTATTTTCTAGTGTTATTTTATTTAAATCTATATCAGTTAATACTTGATGATAATTTAATGTTTTCCAAACCTGAATATTTTTCAATAGAAAAAAATATAAATCATCTTCTAAGCAAGACGTCACATTTCGTTTCTCAAAATTTTGACTGTTATTGCTTCGTCGATCTTATTTTCGACGAAATAACAGTTGAATTTAAAAGTTTTCCAAAACCTAAATATGTCAACACGAGAAAATTTATTTAGAACATTCTGAATAAGACTGTGCAATTCGTTTCGCGAATTTCGGACGTTTCTAGCTCCGTTTGGATTTTTCCGTACGGAATAGCAACGTATATCAGTATCCGTATCGACTTTTGATAGGATGGTCGTATCGCTGACATCCGTGTACCGTTTTGATCGTCTCGTCATACTAATCTCTGCAGTATATTTAATCTTATATTATGGAGTCCGACACGTGACGGAATCTTTAAAACGTCGAACCGTATTGGTAACGGTTGTGTGACTTTTTTTTGTGACCATTTGATTTTTGTGTCCCTTCAAATTTCAGCCGGTAATATCAATAGCCTTTTTAGCTCACTTGGATTCGTGCCTGACCTTTCTTTTCCTAGATTTCAAATTTATTACCTTATCCATTCGTATCTTACTTTATTTATCTCTGTTCACTTTCTTTTTTTTTGCATCCTGACTTCTCCTTCTCTAGAGCTCATCTCCTCTTCTTTTGTTCTATCCAATTGAAAAAATATATGTACAACCCACCTCCATGGCCGTCATGCACACCCTCTCTCTGCCCCTCCAACCCACATCTCCTCGCCACCAACTAGCTTTTGCCTCCACCACCAATCTCTGACTGGCCGCTCCTCCTTGAGGCGTGTAGCCTCCAAAACCGTCACGGAGCACCATCTATCACTTCAAAAGCCCCTCGCTCGAAGCCAGACCGTGAGCTCACCATCGAAGCCCTATGCAGCTTCCACGTGTCCCTTCCCTTCGTCGGACTTCCTTTGCTTCTCTGTCATAAGGTAGTTTTGTTCGAAGCTTGCATATATTTGTTATGCATTGTTTCTATAGATATGCTACATGCTGACCGTCTATTTGGCTTGTATTTGTGTGAAGTATGGTTGTATATTTAAAATGGGTTTAAGGGGTGTGATAATATAAAGGTTTGTATATGTATATTTGCTATATATATACACGTATGATCAGTTGGGTTTTACTGTATGAGGCTATAGTAGTTTACATATACATATAATTTAATAATAGTTCTATAACATATATGTGTCCTCTATACACAGTTTTAAAGTTTATAAAATTGTAAAAGTTGTTTATATACTTATATGTTTGTTTTAAAGGTTCATAGAGTATATGTATATTATTATTTTTATTCTGTAAATTATATATTGAATCAAAGATTGTTTACAGATGTAAGTATATGTATATATATCTTAGCTAATATATATATTAGTATATATTTTGCTTAACATAGAATTCCAGTTTATATTATAGAAAAATCTGTTATAGTAAGTTGTATAGATATGTTTACACTGGTATTATATATATGACTATGTATGTTTATATATAATCTGTTAGTTATAAAATTTGTAGATATAAGATATTCTGGCCTATTATACATAAGTTTATATTACTCATTTAAAATGAATTTGGTAGTGTGATTACTGTGTATACTGTATATATAATATATATGAGTAATATATATATATATATATATATATATATATATATATATATTAACCTGGTAAACTTATTTTGATTAAATTTACATGTGTTCTAGTTTAAACAATGATTGTTAATTATATATATATGTATGTGTGTGTGTGTTATTTTAATATTTGTTTTAAATTAAATATTGATTTCTAGGAAAAGAAATATATTATATATGTTTAGTTCAATTTATATCAACTGGTTTTAACTGTTTCATCAATTCATGTATCAGCTCTATTTGTCGAATTCGTGCCAATCTAGCGTTGCCTTGAAATTCGTAGCTCATTTCTTTGTCAAATCTATCTAGCCTTTAAAGGTGAGCAATCACTCACGATTTACATTCTTTTATTTATTAAATTTGATTTCAATTGAAACGACAATTGAAATATGCTGTTGCTAGTAATTTACACTGTTATATATATGCTATTACCTGTACCTGTTCACCTGTGACACCTGACACCATTATCTGTTATTTATGTTGATGATATATGTCTGTTATATTATTATCATATCTGTTATCACTCTGCAAGTTCCCTGTTAGTACAGAATCATTATGGGTTGAAATGATTAACCCAAGCGATTTTCATTTGAAATGAATATGGGATTACGGGTTGAAATGATATATATATATAGACCCGTATATATTTAAATTATGGATTGAAATGATAAATATCCATATCACTTGACCATAGGATAGGAAATTATATACAGACACCGTTGGGGTGTGTGTGTGTGTGTGTGTGTGTGTGTGTGTGCATATATATATCGAAAATGATTTCTATGGATTTGGAAAGAAATATATGGTTTTATATAAATATTGATTTTTAAAATTATATAAATGATTATTTTATATAGAAAAATTCTTGAATTTAAGCTATATAGTGAATTTGATATATATATATATATATATGTGTGTGTGTGTGTGTGTGTGTGTGTGTGTGTGTGTGTATGAAATTATCAATTCTTGCTTTGAAATGTTTTAATATTTAAAGCTTGAAAGTATTGAAATTGAAATGGTTTATTTTGTGGTTAAAACCTGTATTTGAAATCAACATAGTTTGAAATGGTTTATTGAGAAACTAAAATAAATTAAATTGATAACTTAGGATTTGATCAAATTTGAATTTTGGAAATTGAGTTGATTTGAATCGATTTATGAGATTTGAGAAAGTTATTTTATTATATAAAGTATTTTTAAAATTTCATTTAAAACTATTTATATATGTTACTTTGTAAATTTATTTCACATAAACTTTTTTAATATAAATTATTTTTAATATAAACTATTTTAAATTATAACTATTTAGTATAAACCGTTTTAATTTATAAACTATTTTATTATATATACTATTATTTAGATTTAAACAGTTAAGTGGGAAGTGTTATGATTCTAATCATTATGATTTCTAAATTTTGATTTCCAAAGTATTATGATTAACAAAGTGTTTGATGAAAGAATGTTGTTTAAATTTAAGTAAATTATTAAATCAGGTTTAGAAATTATTTAATAATTAAATAAAATTGAATGCTTTAATAAGTGAAATTAAATTCTTTAATAAGTGAAATTGAGTTTCGGTAATAGTTAAGTTTGAAATTTGTTTAAATTAAATAGATAAATAAGTGAAATTTAATTTATTTAATAAGAAATAAAATGTGATTGATAGAAATTAATATGAGACTTTTAATTTAAAGAATTTAATTTTATTTTAATTCAACTCATAAGTTTTGATTTAATGTAGGTAAACTTAAGTGATTGATTTAATGAATTGGAAATTCAATTGGAATTATTTTGAAATGATAAATTTACTTAATTTAAATGATTACTTAATGAATCCATCAATGAATTTAAATTACTTTGAATGTTAAATTAAATTAATGAAACTGTATATGAATTTAAATTAATATTTGAATTTGTTTTAAATAAAAATTGAAGTTGAATTAATGAGTTTTGAAATGGTTAATTTGGAAGTTTTGAAATGTAAATTATAGAAATTGATATAGAAAGGTGAATGAAATGTTGGCTTTCAAATTCTAAGTGAGATCGAAATTGGTTTTTTTTAAAATTTATTAAACGGCCAATCGGTGTAATAATTACGAAAGTTATTAAAGAAACCGGGATCGGTGATGGACATACTCTCTGTCTAAACCGAAAACCACTTTAATAATTATACGCGGAGTGTGATCCAGAATGAAGTGGTTGGAATGATGTACGTGGTGACTGAAGAAAGAGAACGATAATTGTAACGACCCGTAATTTTCGACAAAATTTAATGGGTTAAATTTATGAGATTTTTGTAATTAATGAACACTCAAATAATTTAATGGTAATTTAAAACCTATTTATTAGTAATTGGAATAGAATTCTAAGGAATGAAAATAGTGAAAAGATTATACTTGGATGTAAAATTGTATATGAGAAATGAAGAAAAGCATTAAATTGATTTATGTAATAAAACATTATTAACGTTATTTGATTGTAAATTAAGGAAAAACAGGTTAATGCAAGTAGATATTTAGTGAACTTGAATGAACGTTACAATTTAATTAAAAATTCAATATTATGACTTAGCTATAAATGGAATATATTAAAAACAAATACAATCAATGTTAGAAACGAAATTTTAATGTCGGGTTGAAAATAAACCTTACTTTAATGATTATTAGAATAGTAACGGAAGAGTAAATGAAAATAAAATAGAAAAATAAGTTATTTTAAAAGGAAGTAATTGATAAATTGGGAATTTAATTCAAAGGTTATATTTATTGAGGAAATGATATGTGTTAAATTTCAATTTGATTTAATCAATGCAAATTAAATAATTATAATAAATTGTAGTTGGTAATTTAGGATGAATGTGAGTAAATTTGGCATTGGAGATAATTATAAATTTTTACCCATTAATCTGATTTATTTAATTTAATCAAAATCAATGGCAACATTGTTGTTAATGATAGTTGTAAGTGAATTTGAATGTTAAAGGGTAACAATTATTTAGGTTAACCATTTCTTTAGTATGTTGCATAAAATTTGGAAATCAAATTTGAAATTTAAGAAAATTAGTTAGTACGTTCTTGGGAAATAAATTTAATAAATACGTTAATGAAATGTATTATGATTCAATATTATTTATACACATAAAATGTTTATTTATTGAATAGCTAGATTTTTAAATCAATAAACGAAATTATTGAGGTTTCAATTTGTATTTAATAACATTTAATGTGAAATCAATTGCCCTAATTTGTGCAGTTAGTGTAGATTTGATTTGTCATTAAAGATGGTTAATTCTATAAGATGTCATTTATGCTAAGCCTGTTTACTTTATGAAATTTGTTTGATTTAAAGATTTGGAAGCAAAATTTATTATTTGGATTGAAGTGTAAAATTCAATAAATCGAATTTATAGCAAATAGATGAAATTCAACATTTATTATTACGTTAATTGAAACTAGATGTAATGGGAGGATATTATTATAATAAACTTTGAATCAAATGTTGATTTCATCAGGTGTAATAAAGAAAGTACGTTGAATACAAGAATGGAAATAAAGATTTACAAATTTTGAGATACGAACTATAATAATTGGATTTAATTGCAATAAAATGAAATTTAATATTTAGATATTATGTAAATATAAATTTAGATGAAATTTGGAGATATTTACGTAATAGAGTATGGATCCAAAGGTAGTCTCATCTATTGGATACTAATAGATTGAATAATTGAATGAAAGTCAATTAAAGGGAATTATTGCAAATTTAATTTTTAATTTGTGAATATAATGAAATTGAAATTTAACGCTGAAATGAATAAATTAGTTAACTCTAAATTTTCATCTAGATTTGGTTTTACTAATGTGAATGATTAAGGAAATAAAGGTGTTAAAGATTGTCGATTTTAGAATTTAAATAGGAAATTTGATTTAATTAATTTATTTTAATTTATTTAATCAATACAAAAATATCCATTTTGGCCACTAACTCGGATCTCAACGAAATCAGTTTCATCGAATCCGTAACGGTGAATTATAATAGTGTTTCAAGTTTCGTAGCGATCGGACTTGTCGTTCGATCGTACGGACTGGAATCGCCTTAAAATTTATGCAAATTGAAATCGATTTGAAAATATTATTTTTAGCATAACTTCTTCATACGATGGAATTTGTACTTCAAACCTTTTCCATTGCGTTTAAAATATTTTAAAACGCCTATTATGATATATGGGTTTAACCAATTTCGTTCCGGGATCAGAACGGTCTTTTTGGGCCACGTTAGCGGTAGCACGTATATCTATCAACCCGATCCATCTATTTTTCAGTTTGCCTATAAATATATCGTTATAATCCATGGCCTCCCTAATTCTCATTTATCTGTACGTATATCTTCTTCTCAACTCCTCCTTTCCAATGGCTGTAAACCATAGATCCAATTACAATTCAAAATCAAAGTCAAAAATTCAAAGTCCTCAGAAAAATTTGAAAAAAATATATGTTGAAGCTCTCGACTAGAGTAATTCACTGGTGGTGTTCTTTTTTCGATTTAGTTTGTCGTTTGGCCGGTAAAAATCAAAGAAGTTTCGGCCGTTCATCGTCGTCGAAATCAAAGTCGTCGGATCGGGAAACGGTCTCTGGGTTTTAGAGAGGAGGCTGAGGGGAGTCGATCTATGTGGTTAGTGTGGCGTTTCGACAGTTGGATCAACGGCAAAAATTCAACTAGGATATTTATATTTAGCGGTAGCTGCTCAAATTTGTGAACGCGACTTGGCGCGAGGGAGGCACGCGACTACGGCGTCGTGGCGGACTGAGAACAGAAGCGTGGGGAGAGGATCGAGTCAAGCTAAAAAGCGGCGTAGATGGAGCATTTGGTGGTCAATGTCGGCTGTAGAAGAGACTTTTCTCACGTGTTGCGTGCGTATGTTTTTCCTGTGCGTGCTGAGAAGAACAAGGTGGCGTGGCATTTAAGGAGGTATGTTGCTTTGTTTCTTTGTTTTAATTAAATTTTGATTTCAACTCGATCAAATTACTGTAATTTTCACGTACGAACTCCGTTTCATACGAGATTTTTTTTGTTGGGATCGTAATAAAATTTCGGACACTTTGACGTGGGTTTGATCGAATTTGGAGACTGTCCAATTTTTGGGTTTAAATCGGATTTAAATTCGATTTAAATTCAAAAGGTGTGTGTTTTAACCCACTCACAACTTCTAAGATTTCTTATGTTTGTTAAATTGATTGATGATGTGTTTTAAAATTTATTTATAGCTGTTTGGCATCTATTTCATCATTATCTCAGTTAATTTTCATTCATTTAATTTACTTGTTATTTAATTCATTTTTCCATATAAACTGACAGTAAATTTTAGTTAAATTTATTTTTGCATATAAACTGATAGCTAAATTATTATTAAATTTATTGTGCTTATAAACTACCAGTTAAATTATCAGTTAATTTAGTTTGCAAAATAAACTGCCAATAAATGCCTGTTATTCATCACATGTTATATATAGACGTATTGTTTGAATTTGGATGATGATGGTGATAAATGGATGTATGATTTTGATGGACGAATGGATGTTTATTTATATTAACTGCAAGAGTATGCATTTCATTTCATTTGGGATTGCGGTTTGAAATGATATATAACTGTAATTTTTATTTTAAATTACAGATTGAAATGATAAATATTTGTATCACTTGACCATAGGATAGAAAATTTTATACAGACACCGTCGGTCTATATATATATATATATATACACATATATATATATATATAATTATTTTGAAAATAATTTCTATGGTCTATATATAATATTAATTTTTAATCTTATATAAAATCTTATTTTATATATACATATATAGTTAAATTATTGAATTTAAGCTATGTATGAACTTGCTAAATAAAAATAAATAAGTTGAATAATGGAGTTTTGATAATTTATATTATATGATTTAGTACAGGTTTAAGATATTGTATATATATAGAGTTTTAAATGGTCCAAATCAATTAAAATTGGAAAATAAATTGGAAATTTATTTGGAATTAAGCTTATTTAAAAAATTAAACTCCACAAGTGGTGTAAACTTATTAAACTTGGAAATTTTAAAGGTATGATATTTATAACCGGTTTTTTATTCAAGATAAATTAAATGAATATTTCTAGTATAAATAAATTAGAGGAAATATTTAATTGTTAGAAATTTGAGTTTTATTTTATGGATTTATTTTGTGAATATTTCAAAACTGAATAATAGGACAATAAATTGTTGCATAGAATTTCCAACCTTAGTTTTGAAAGTGTTAAATGCTCAAAGTTTGAATATATTGAAATTGAAGTGTTTTATTGAAACTAAAAGTGAATCTAAATTTATGGGGTTTAGACCTAAAATTTTAAATGAATAAATTGTGAAGTCGCGGAAATTATTTTATAAACTAATTTTAAATTCAAACTATTTTATTTTATATATTGTTTGAATATCCAAACCATTCAAGTTTTAGAAGTTATGGTTTTAAAGCAATAAATTTCGAAGTATTATGTTTTGAAAGTTATAATTCAAATGTTTGGTTTCCAGATATTATAAATTTTAAAGCAGTATGATTTTGGAAAAGAAATATATTTGAAATAAAAATGATATTATTGATTTTGGTTTTATAAAAATAATATCAAAATGAGTTGTTTTGGAAATGGAAATGATATCGTATTTATGGGTTTTGAAATGGATAATTATATTCTGGTTTTAAAGTATAAACTATTTTTAAAAAGACCGCGGTGTTATAATAACGTTTGGTTGTTGAAGAGACCGGGATCGGAAGTTGTCATACTCTCTGCCAACTCCGAAAACCACTTTAACAACCGTGTACGCGGTGGAGATTCTAGAATGAAGTAGGATGGTTGCGGCGTTTCCTTTGAGGTAAATACGTGGACCCGACTCCCATGAGTTGGCATAAGGTGGCTAAAATAGGAGCGATTCGCGGGCCAAGGGGGTTAGCGCCCTTTATCGGATACTCCTCTTCGACATTATACTCTGACTTTTGGATTTGATTCGGTGGCCACTTTTGATTTCTTTGATTTTAGGGGGGAGTTTGTCCGAGGTGGGCGGTAGCTGCAGCTGCGCGTTACCACCAGCCCGGATGCGTAATTGGTATATCTACCCTGGCATTGCCTAGTTGTGTCATGTCTCCTACCCTATCGCGCCTTGTACGAGTTTGGTTTTCTCCCGTAGCCTGTGTGGTATTCTCTGGTGGCTTCCCGATCAGGAGGGACTATGATATTGGATGGACTACTGGGACTATTACGTGTTAAGGAGAATATTGGGTCAATCCTTAACGCTATTTAAAAGTAGGTTTATTTTACAATTAGACACTATTAGAATAGCGAAATATACTACATAGTAAATAATTTAACGGATCCTTAAGAGATGTGAATCCCGAGCATCTTTTAAGTTACTGCACTCATATTTATTTCAGTTGATTTAACTTACATAAGATCTTTTAGTTATGACTCGAGTGTTTTATCTTTTCAATTCGCTCGGGTCATTCGGAGCGTTTCAGGATCGAAGACTTTAGCTCTGGAGGACGAAGACGAAGATTTCTATTATTATTATTTATTATATTTCACTACACTCATATTGTTCTGCTGCATTGTTATATGGTATGCGTAACTCTGATATATGTTATATAAGTGTAATCGAATATTTTTTAAAACAGCTTTATAAACTGTATATTTGATTATTATATTTTATCCTTCCGCTGTGAGATTCTGTTTTGTTTTATTTCTTTCTCATTTTTCTTCTTTACCCCATAACAATCCGCCCTTCCGAACGGTTTGAATTGGCACGTGTGTCGATTTAAAGTGTGCGAAAAGGCGGGATGTTATAGCTGGTATCAGAGCTTTGGTTTAGCGAAAAACCTTAGCTTTGTGGAGTTTGACTCTTTATTAATAGGGTAGAAATACCCTATGGGAGTCACTGGGCGTATATATGAGAGAACGTATTTGTTAGTGTTATAAAAAGTTTTAATATTGAGTTAATCTGTTCTGTTTTGGATTTATAAATTCTAGTTGGTGCATGGGACGCTGTGACATCAATAGGGATTTCTAAACACTTAATAGGACAGACCGACACAATATTTGTTTTAATATAGGTGAATGAAATAATTTTGCCTATTATATTTTCTAATATATAAAATAAATTTTTATAAAGATTATATTGGTTGCAATATATTGGTTGTTAGGAATAAAATTTATAAATAATAGTTAAAATAAGATTGAAAATAAAATCAATGAAATTTGGAAATTTTAGAACTTAAGTTCGGGGTTTTTGAAAAAAATTGCTTTCAAAGGATTTTGAAATATAATAATAGTATATAGAAATATTTTCTGATATAAATATTTCAATATAATTTGAAGGCATGGTTTTAAAGAAATTCTGGAAAGAAATAAGTTGTACTCCCCTCTCTGTCACTGGAAAATAATTTCGATGATGAGTGCACGCATCATCGACTTTCATTTTCGAGTTTCAAAGCGGGAAGGCCACTGTATAGTTTACTGCAGACCCATTTTTGATAAACAAATATAAATTTTTAATTGTTCTAAATATAATTGGATATATAGAGTGTAAGTATATAAACTTATCTGTTATTTTAAATGATTTTGAATAAAACCCGGTATTTAATTCTTAAGTTTCCATTAATTAATAGTTTCAGTTACTGGAGTGAATTGGAATGTAGGAAATTAATAAACTAAAATAAGGAATTTAATGCTAGGTTATGAATGAAATTAAAGGTAATTTGAACTGTACCCTATGAAACAAAGAGTAATATTATTGAACATTAAATTTAATTAAAGGATGAGATGAAACTTGTATAAGTTCATTTGCATTTTCTTTAACATATATAACTTACCAAATATAAAAGGTTGAAATATTTAATAAGAAATGTAATAGAAATTGTAAAAGTAAAAGTATGTAATGAAGTGTTCAATAAATTGCTGTTATTAATAAGAATCTAATGTTATAATTGTTATAAATCTAAGTTATGACTGAAAGGCCACTTATTAAATATAATAGAACAGTTATAAAGAAATGAAATAAGTTTAAGAAGGATTGAATTTAATTATTTTAATAAACAGAAAGATGAATACTATAAATAAATAAAGTTAAGCAGTGAATAAATGAATGTAAAATAATAAAAGGAAAATTCATGATATGAATAAGTGAAAATGAGATTTTGGTAGAAATAAAGTGAATAATTGTAAGAAATAAGTGAGAAGAAAAATGTAAATTAAAAAGATAAATCACTATTTGAAAGAAAATAAATCAAACAACAAATATTATGAAATGAAATAAATAAGAATGAATATGACCTATTTTCTGAAATTGTTGGTTGTTTGTATGGTTTATGGTTGTTTGGGCAAGGATACTTTTAAATTGTGTAGATGGAAGAATAATCTATTTAGCTTCATCAAAGGCTGTTGAGTAAATTGTGTGCTTCGTAGTTGTTTTTCATCTTGTACAATTTGAAGTTTTGAACTCAAACAACTATTTGTTTTGTTGATATGAATGATGATTCTATGTGATGGTTGTATGCGTTGTTGCTAATGATTGATGTTTGTATGGATTTCCTTACTATTGATTGAAACAACGCTAAATATTTCATTCTATATAATTATTAACTCTCTTGGATTATATAAGTGAAATACAGGTTACGGAAGCAATTGCTACTGCTTTTGGTTCCATAAAATAAGCGTAATTTTCCTGACAAATAGGTACGTTCTCGGATTTCGGTTTATAGCGTTATTATATTATTTTATTTTCCCGAGTTGGGATACATATTATTTTGACAAAATATATGTTGTATATTATTATAACTGATATTATATTTTCGCCCGAGCCTCCCCGTACAAAGGAGACTCTGCCAAAAAATTTCGAAAATTTTGGACTTAGAAAATTTTTGAAAATGTTTCCAAACTTTATTAATTTAAGTATAAAAAGATTTATGGTTACAAATTGATATATTTTATTTAAACTATTAAATATAATATTTTGAATAAGATATTGATTTCTTAATTCTTTCTTCTCCATTCCTTTTTCCTTTACGGGGACGAAAAGTTTTGAGTAGGGGAGAGTGTAACGATCCGTAATTTTTGACAAAATTTAATGGGTTAAATTTATGAGATTTTTGTAATTAATGAACACTCAAATAATTTAATGGTAATTTAAAACCTATTTATTAGTAATTGGAATAGAATTCTAAGGAATGAAAATAGTGAAAAGATTATACCTGGATGTAAAATTGTATATGAGAAATGAAGAAAAGCATTAAATTGATTTATGTAATAAAACATTATTAACGGTATTTGATTGTAAATTAGGGAAAAATAGGTTAATGCAAGTTAACATTTAATGAACTTGAATCAATTGCCATTAATTGCCCTAATTTGTGCAGTTAGGGTAGATTTGATTTGTCATTAAAGATGGTTAATTCTATAAGATGTAATTTATGCTAAGCCTATTTACTTTATGAAATTTGTTTGATTAAAGATTTGGAAGCAAGATTTATTATTTGGATTGAAGTGTAAAATTCAATAAATTGAATTTATTGCAAATAAATGAAAGTCAACATTTATTATTACGTTAATTGAAACTAGATGTAATGAGAGGATATTATTATAATAAACTTTGAATCAAATGTTGATTTCATCAGGTGTAATAAAGAAAGTACGTTGAATACAAGAATGGAAATAAAGATTTACAAATTCTGAGATTCGAACTATAATAATTGGATTTAATTGCAATAAAATGAAATTTAATATTTAGATATTATGTAAATATAAATTTAGATGAAATTTGGAGATATTTATGTAATATAGTATGAATCCAATGGTAGTCTCATCTATTGGATACTAATAGATTGAATAACTGAATGAAAGTCAATTAAAGGGAATTATTGCAAATTTAATTTTTAATTGGTGAATATAATGAAATTGAAATTTAACGATGAAATGAATAAATTATTTAACTCTAAATTTACATCTAGATTTGGTTTAATTAATGTGAATGATTAAGGAAATAAAGGTGTTAAAGATTGTCAATTTCAGAATTTAAATAGGAAATTTGATTTAATTAATCAATATAAAAATAGCCATTTTGGCCACTAACTCGGATTTCGACGAAACTAGTTTCATCGGATCCGTAACGGTGAATTATAATAGTGTTTCAAGTTTCGTAGCGATCGGACTTGTCGTTTGATTGTACGGACTCGAAACGCCTTGAAATTTATGCAAATTGAAATCGATTTGAAAATATTATTTTTAGCATAACTTCTTCATACAATAGAATTTGGACTTTAAACCTTTTTCATTGCATTTAAAATATTTTAAAACACCTATTTTGATCTATGGGTTTAACCAATTTCGTTCCGGGGTCAGAACGGACTTTTTGGGCCACGTTAGCGGTAGCACGTATATCTATCAACCCGATCAATCTATTTTTCAATTTGCCTATAAATATATCGTTATAAACCTCAGCCTCCCTAATTCTCATTTATTTGCACGTATATCTTCTTCTCAACTCCTCCTTTCCAATGGCTGCAAACCATAGATCCAATTACAATTCAAAATCAAAGTCAAAAATTCAAAGTTCTCAGAAAAATTTGAAAAAAAATATGTTGAATCTCTCGACTAGAGTAATTCATTGGTGGTGTTCATTTTTCGATTTAGTTTGTCGTTTGACCGCTAAAAATCAGAGAAGTTTCGGCCGTTCATCATCGTCGAAATCAAAGTCGTCGGATCGGGAAACGGTCTCTGGGTTTCGGAGAGGAGGATGAGGGGAGTCAATCTATGTGGTTAGTGTGGCGTTTCGACGGTTGGATCAACGGCAAAAATTCGACTAGGGTTTTTATATTTAGCGACAGCTGCTCAAATTTGTGAACGCGACTTGGCGCGAGGGAGGCATGTGACCAAGGCGTCGTGGCGGACTGAGAACAGGAGCGTGGGGAGAGGATCGAGTCGAGCTAAAAAGCGGCATAGATGGAGCATTTGGTGGTCAACGTCGACTGTTGGGGGAGGCTTTTCTCACATGTTGTGTGCGTATGTTTTTCCTGTGCGTGCTGAGAAGAACAAGGTGACGTGGCATTTAAGGAGGTGTGTTGCTTTGTTTCTTTGTTTGAATTAAATTTTGATTTCAACCCGATCAAATTGCTGTAATTTTCACGTACGAACTCCGTTTCACACGAGATTTTTTTGTTAGGATCGTAATAAAATTTCGGACACTTTGACGCTGGTTTGGAAAAATTGGGAGACTGTCCAATTTTTGGGTTTAAATCGGATTTAAATTCGATTTAAATTCAAAAGGTGAGTGTTTTAACCCACTCACAACTTCTAAGATTTCTTATGTTTGTTGAATTGATTAATGATGTGTTTTAAAATTTATTTATAGCTGTTTGGCATCTATTTCATCATTATCTCAGTTAATTTGCATTCATTTAATTTACTTGTTATTTAATTCATTTTTCCATATAAACTGACAGTAAATTTTAGTTAAATTTATTTTTTTCATATAAAATGATAGCTAAATTAATATTAAATTTATTGTGCTTATAAACTACCAGTTAAATTATCAGTTAATTTAGTTTGCAAAATAAACTGCCAATAAATGTTTGTTATTCATCACATGTTATATACAGATGTATTGTTTGAATTTGGATGATGATGGTGATAAATGGATGTATGATTTTGATGGACGAATGGATGTTTATTTATATTAACTGCAAGTGCATACGTTTCGTTTCATTTGAGATTGCAGTTTGAAATGATATATAACCATAATTTTTATTTTAAATTATGGATTAAAATGATAAATATCCGTGTCATTTGACCATAGGATAGAAAATTTTATACAGACACCGTCGGTGTATATATATATAATTATTTTGAAAATGATTTCTATGGTTTGGATAGGATACGTTTTAATAAATATTAATTTTTGATCTTATATAAAATCTTATTTTATATATACATATATAGTTAAATTATTGAATTTAAGCTAGTATGAACTTGTTAAATAAAAATAAATAAGTTGAATAATGGAGTTTTGATAATTTATATTATATGATTTAGTACAGGTTTAAGATATTGTATATATATAGAGTTTTAAATGGTCCAAATCAATTAAGATTGGAAAATAAATTGGAAATTTATTTGGAATTGAGCTTATTTTAAAAATTAAACTCCACAAGTGGTGTAAACTTATTAAACTTGGAAATTTTAAAGGTATGATATTTATAACTGGATTTTTATTCAAGATAAATTAAATGAATATGTCTAGTATAAATAAATTGGAGGAAATATTTAATTGTTAGAAATTTGAGTTTTATTTTATGGATTTATTTTGTGAATATTTCAAAACTAAATGATAGGACAATAAATTGTTGAATAGAGTTTCCAACCTTAGTTTCGAAATTGTTAAATAATCAAAGTTTGAATATTTGAAATCGAAGTGTTTTATTGAAACTAAAAGTGAATCTAAATTTATGGGGTTTAGACCTAAAATTTTAAATGAATAAAATTGTGAAGTCGCGAAAATTATTTTATAAAGTAATTTTAAATTCAAACTATTTTATTCTATATACTGTTTGAATATCCAAACCATTCAAGTTTTAGAAGTTATGGTTTTAAAGCTATGAATTTCGAAGTATTATGTTTTAAAAGTTATAATTCAAATGTTTGGTTTCCAGATATTATAAATTTTAAAGCAGTATGATTTTGAAAAAGAAATATATTTGAAATAAAAATGATATTATTTATTTGGGTTTTATAAAAATAATATCAAAATGAGTTGTTTTGGAAATGGAAATGATATCGTATTTATGGGTTTTGAAATGGATAATTATATTCTGGTTTTAAAGTATAAACTATTTTTAAAAAGACCGCGGTGTTATAATAACGTTTGGTTGTTGAAGAGATCGGGATCGGAAGTTGTCATACTCTCTGCCAACTTCGAAAATCACTCTAACAACTGTGTACGTGGTGGAGATTCCAGAATGAAGTAGGATGGTTGCGGCGTTTCCTTTGAGGTAAATACGTGGACCCGACTCCCATGAGTTGGCATAAGGTGGCTAAAACAGGAGAGATTCTCGGGCCAAGGGGGTTAATGCCCTTATCGGATACTCCTCTTCGACATTATACTCTGACTTTTGGATTTGATTCGGTGGCCACTTTGGATTTCTTTGATTTTAGGGGGGAGTTTGTCTGAGGTGGGCGGTAGCTACGGCTACGCGTTACCACCAGTCCGGATGCGTAATTGGTATATCTACCCTGGCATTGCCTAGTTGTGCCGTGTCACCTACCCTATCGCGCCTTATATGAGTTTGGTTTTCTCGCGTAGCCCGTGTGATATCCTCTGGTGGCTTCCCAATCTGGAGG
Organism: Allium cepa; assembly: GCA_030765085.1. Classification (NCBI taxonomy): domain Eukaryota; kingdom Viridiplantae; phylum Streptophyta; class Magnoliopsida; order Asparagales; family Amaryllidaceae; genus Allium; species Allium cepa. Next base: position 989,159,509 of record CM060945.1, on the reverse strand, counting down.
GACTATGATATTGGATGGACTACTGGGACTATTACGTGTTAAGGGGAATATTGGGTCACTCCTTAACGCTATTTAAAAGTAAGTTTATTTTACAATTAGAAACTATTATAATAGCGAAATATACTACATAGTATATAGTTTAACGGATCCTTAAGAGATGTGAATCCCGGGCATCTTTTAAGTTACTGCACTCATATTTATTTCAATTGATTTAACTTACATAAGATCTTTTAGTTCTGACTCGAGTGTTTTGTCTTTTCAATTCGCTCGGGTCAGTCCGAGCGTTTCAGGATCGAAGACTTTAGCTCTGGAGGACGAAGACGAAGATTTCTATTATTATTATTTATTATATTTCACTACACTCATATTGTTTTGCTGCATTGTTATATGGTTTGTGTAACTCTGATATATGTTGTATAAGTATAATCGAATATTTTTTAAAACAGCTTTATAAACTGTATATTTGATTATCATATTTTATCCTTCCGCTGTGAGATTCTGTTTTGTTTTATTTCTTTCTCGTTTTTCTTATTTACCTCGTAACAATCCGCCTTTTCGAACGGTTTGAACTGGCCCGTGTGTCGATTTAAAGCGTGCGAAAAGGCGGGATATTACAGTAATGGATAGCCTTGACACTTGTGTCAAATTGGAAATGACTAGAACAGGAGTTGTGCCGGGCCAAATGGGGTTAGCCACCTCGAGCGAACACATTTCTTTGTAAACTACTCATTACTTGTTATTGATTGGTGCGCACCCTTGAATTGGGAGTATTGTTTCGCAGTGTTGCGATCGTTACGGCGATGCGTTCTCACCAGTCCAAATCAGGAAAACGGTAGTTTCACTACCTTGGGTATTGCCTCATGTGCCTTGTCATACTTGTATCCCTATAAACGACCACTATGATTTGTTTTGTGTTATACATATAGAGTACTCCCTGATATCCCACTAGTTTACGGTGGAGTTTACAGTGCTGTATAGACTATGACGCTTATATAAAATGTGTTAAGGGGGATAATGGTAATTCCTTAATGCTATTTTGCTACTTTATATTACTGATAGGCATTATCTACTTAGCGTACATATAAATCGTTTAACAGATCCTTAGAGGATGGTTATCCCAAACATCATTTGAGTTACTTGTATTTCAGTTGTTATTTCACTTGAGTTGGATTTATCGATATAAGAATGTTAATCCTGACTCGAGTATTTTGTGTTTTGTTTTACACTCGGGTCAGACTAAGTGTACCAGTATACGAGACTCACCTTTGGAGTTGGAGCTTCGCTTGGAGATCCAGCTATCTATCCAACTTTCAGATATTCAGTTGATTCTAGTGATGTATTCCGATTCTTGTATTTGACTATTGTATTCGAGACTTCTGTTGTAACTTATTTAACTCTGTTATATATAGTAGCTTCATGAACTACTGTCTTTTGTTTCCGCTGCATTTATTACTCTGTGTCTGTGATCTGTGATTGTTTATTTACTGTATATACTGAGTTTTGCCAAATATAAACTTATAATCTGGTATTTTGAGCAATTCAATTCCGGCATGTTCAGATGCGAATAGTTGAAAATATCAGGTCGTTACATTTGGTATCAGAGCTTTGGCTCTATGCAAAACTTAGTATATATGGTAAATTTAATTACGGAATCACTTTCATTCGAGCTTAAATTCTTTCCCCTTTGACTTGAATTTCCTTTGAATTTTCGGAACGTTCCCTCGGTTCCGAGATTCATTCTTGTCCCTCACTATTCGTATTCTTTTGATTCTGGAGCATCCCATAGCTCCACGTTATGATTTGTAAAGAGGTGAAACTCATTTACAATAGACATCGATTTACCGGAGATTTCTGTATCCTCGGTTTACGATGCTATCTATCTCCTGCTATGCCTAAATTCTACCTCTTACGAACAAATGTCGATTTGCCTTGGAATTCTGCATCAATCTTATTCTTGAAGTCACAGTTGACCCAGTTAAGGTTGTCCCCGATTTATATAAACTTATCAATTTTTTCTATTTTGTTATTTAATCATCTTAGTTCCAAACCTATTTTCGAATCAAAATTCTCTTTGATTTGATTTCCATCAAACTTGATTCTCTATAAATCCATCCTTGTATCGTCGAGCGAGAGAGTGTATTTGTAAATTTATATATAAATGTTTTATATATCGTGTTGTTTGAGTTGTTGATGTTGATTTGGGTTTTCGATCGATTCGTTTGATCAACTCTATCGATAGAATTTCCAAAACACTTGAGCAGAGCAAACTGACACAATATTGTTTTCAAATTTGGTAAATAAAATAAAATTTTGTGTGATTATATTATATATAAATAAATCTTCTAAATTGTTAAATCAATGGGTCAACAAAATGGTAATATTTTATTTTTGTTTATTGTTTTGTAAACCATTGACTATTCCAATATGATAAAAAAAATGAAATCATAGAACATGGTTTAAAATTTTAATTAGCAATTGAAATGGATTTAAATTAGAATTTGAGAATTAATTTCTGGTGATTACAAACTTTGATTTGAAAGTTTTAATGTGTATAGTATTTAAATATTTTCAAATAGAAATCGTTTCCAAAGAATTTTAAATGTTTAAATCAGTGCTCTTCTCTTTGTCACTGGAAAATAATTTCGGTGATGGCGGTCGCATCATCGACATTCATTTTCGAGTTTCGAAGTGGAGAGACCATTCAGTAGCTTTGCTACTCTTTTGTTTGAAAAATGAATTTGATTTGAACTTCTTAAAAATGACTTGATTTATAATATTTATTATATATATAAGAATATGATTATAGATTTGATATATGTAGTATATGTATATTTATCTATAAAATGGTTTGAAGTTAATCGGAAATTTAATCCTTGAAATTATGTTAAAGGATGATTATAAATAAAGCTAAAATTTTGAATAAATATTTGAACTTGAATATTTTTAAGGAAAATACTCAATTGCATTCTAAATATATAACTTACCTAAATTACTCAGAAGTTGAATATGTAATTGGGTAATATAAAATCTAAATAATTTTATAAATAAAAATTGAGTGGTTGTAATAAGTGTTAAACACTTGACTTTTAATTATAAATTGTTAATAGAGATAAATAGAATAATAAGTTGAATGAATAGTAAATGGGATAAATTAAATAAAATTTTGTTTTGAAAAATCTTTTGGTATTAAATATTAATAAATTGAAATCAAATCAACTTATTGAAATACCTTGAATTTTAAATCAAATATTGAGTATAAATTAAGGTAAACTGAAATTTAAATGGTTTGAACTAATTGTTTTGCTTTGTTTTCAATCTATTTTCTTTCTGGTTGTTTCTACTCTCCTACCTCCTTCCTTTTTGGGGACGAAAAGTTTTGAGTGGGAGAGAATGTAACGACCCGATAATTTTTAATAATTTTATTTGTTTTTATTTATTTAATTAGTTGAATTTTTGTGATATTTAAAATAAAAATAATTTAAAATAAAAAATTGATATTTGGCATACGTCTATTTAAACATAGCTACTGGTAAATTTTCATCAGAAAATATGGAAGTTTATTTTCTAGTGTTATTTTATGTAAATCTATATCAGTTAATACTTGATGATAATTAAATGTTTTCCAAACCTGAATATTTTTCAATAGAAAAAAATGTAAATCATCTTCTGAGCAAGAAGTCACATTTTGTTTCTCAAAATTTTGACCGTTATTGCTCCGTCGATCTTATTTTCGACGAAATAACAGTTGAATTTAAAAGTTTTCCGAAACCTAAATATGTCAACATGAGAAAATTTATTTAGAACATTCTGAATAAGACTGTGTAATTTGTTTCGCGAATTTCGGACGTTTCTAGCTCCGTTTGGATTTTTCCATACAGAATAGCAACGTATATCAGTGTCTGTATCGACTTTTGATAGGATGGTCATATCGTTGATATCCGTGTTCCATTTTGATCGTCTTGTCATAAGATCTCTGCAGTATATTTAATTCTGTATTCTAGAGTCCGATATGTGATGGAATCTTTAAAACGTCGGACCGTATCGGTACCGGTTGTGTGACTTTTTGTTTTTGTGACCTTTTGATTTCTGTGTCTCTTCAAATTTCAGCCGGTAATATCAATAGCCTTTTTAGCTCACCTGGATTCGTGCCTGACCTTTCTTTTCCTAGATTTCAAATTTATTAACTTGTCCATTCGTATCTTGCTTTATTTATCTCTGTTCATTTTTATTTTTGTGCCCTAACTTCTCGTTCTCTACAGCTCATCTCCTCTTCTTTTGTTCTATCCAATTGGAAAAATATATATACAACCCACCTCCATGGCCTTCACGCACACCCTCTCTCCACCCCTCCAACCCGCATCTCCTCACCACCAACTAGCTTCTGCCTCCACCACCAATCTTTGACCGACCGCTCCTCCTTGAGGCATGTAGCCACCACAGCCGTCACCGACCACCATCTGTCACTTCAAAAGCCCCTCGCTCGAAGCCAGACCATGAGCTCACCATCGAAGCCCTATGCAGCTTCCACGTGTCCCTTCCCTTTGTCGGACTTCCTTTGCTTCTCTGTCATAAGGTAGTTTTGTTCGAAGCTTGCATATATTTGTTATGCATTGTTGCTATAGATATGCTACATGCTGACCGTCTATTTGGCTTGTATTTGTGCGAAGTATGGCTGTATATTTAAAATGGGTTTAAGGGGTGTGATAATATAAAGGTTTGTATATGTATATTTGTTATATATATACACGTATGATCTGTTAGGTTTTATTGTATGAGGCTATAATAGTTTACATATACATATAATTTGATGACGGTTCTGTAATATATATGTGTCCTCTGTACACAGTTTTAAAGTTTATAAAATTGTAAAAGTTGTTTATATACTTATATGTTTGTTTTTAAGGTTCATATAGTATATGTATATTATTAGTTTTATACTGTAAATTATATGTTGAATCAAATATTGTTTACAGATGTAAGTATATGTATATTTGTATATATCTTAGCTAAAGTATATGTTAGTATATATTTTTCTTAACACAGAATTCCAATTTATATTATAGAAAAATCTGTTATAGTAAGTTGTATAGATATGTTTACACTGGTATTATATATATGTATATATGACTATGTATGTTTATATATAATCTGTTAGTTATAAAATTTGTACATATAAGATATTCCAGCTTACTATACATAAGTTTATATTACTCATTTAAAATGAATTTGGTAGTGTGGTTACTGTGTATACTGTATATATATACAATATATATGAGTTGGATATATATATATATATATATATATATATATATATATATATATATATTAACCTAGAAAACTTATTTTGATTAAATTTACATGTGTTTTAGTCTAAACAATGATTGTTAATTATATGTATGTATATATATATATATATATATATATATTTGTGTGTGTGTTATTTTAATATTTGTTTTAAATTAAATATTGATTTCTAGGAAAAGAAATATATTATATATATTTAGTTCAATTTATATCAACTGGTTTTAACTGTTTCATGAATTCATGTATCAGCTCTATCTGTCGAATTCGTGCCAATCTAGCGTTGCCTTGAAATTCGTAGCTCATTTCTTTGTCAAATCTATCTAGCCTTGAAAGGTGAGCAATCACTCACGATATACATTCTTTTATTTATTAAATTTGATTTCAATTGAAACGATAATTGAAATATGCTGCTGTTAGTTATTTACACAGTTATATCTATGTTATTACCTGTATCTGTTCACCTGTGACATCTGACACCATTATCTGTTATTTATGTTGATGATATATGCCTGTTATATTATTATTATATCTGTTATCACTCTGCAAGTTCCCTGTTAGTATAGAATCATTATGGGCTGAAATGATTAGCCCAAGTGATTTTCATTTGAAATGAATTTGGGATTACGGGTTGAAATGATATATACACACACACACACACAAAAACACGCCCCGTATATATTTAAATTATGGATTGATATAATAAACATCTGTATCACTTGACCATAGGATTGGAAATTATATACAGACACCGTTGGTCTATATATATAAATATTTTGAAAATGAATTCTGTGGTTTTGGAAGGAAATATATGGTTTTATATAAATATTGATTTTTAATATTATATAAATGATTATTTTATATATAGAAAAATTCGTGATTTTAAGCTATATAGTGAATTTGATATATATATATATATATATATATATATGAAATTATCAATTCTTGCTTTGAAATGTTTTAATATTTAAAGCTAGAAAGTATTGAAATTGAAATGGTTTATTTTGTGGTTAAAATCTGTATTTGAAATCGATATAGTTTGAAATGGTTTATTGAGAAAATTAAATAAATTAAATTGATAAATTGGGATTTGATTAAATTTGAATTTTGGAAATTGAGTTGATTTGAATCGATTTATGAGATTTGAGAAAGTTATTTTATTATATAAAGTATTTTTAAAATTTCATTTAAAACTATTTATATATGTTACTTTATAAATTTATTTCATATAAACTATTTTACTATAAATTATTTTTAATATAAAGTATTTTACATTATAACTATTTAATATAAACTATTTAAATTATAAACTATTTTATTATATATACTATTATTTAGATTTAAACAGCTAAGTGGGAAGTGTTATGATTCCAAGCATTATGATTTCTAAATTTTGATTTCCAAAGTATTATGATTAACAAAGTGTTTGATGAAAGAATGTTGTTTAAATTTAAGTAAATTATTAAGTCTAGTTTAGAAATTATTTAATAATTAAATAAAATTGAATTCTTTAATAAGTGAAATTAAATTCTTTAATAAGTGAAATTGAGTTTTGGTAATAATTAAGTTTGAAATTTGTTTAAATTAAATAGGTAAATAAGTGAAATTGAATTTCTTTGATAAGAAATAAAATGTGATTGATAGAAATTAATATGAGACATTTAATTTAAAGAATTTAATTTGATGAATTTATTTTAATTCAATTCATAAGTTTTGATATAATGTAGGTAAACTTAAGTGATTGATTTAATGAATTGGAAGTTCAATTGGAATTATTTTAAAATGATAAATTTACTAAATTTAAATGATTACTTAATGAATCCGCCAATGAATTTAAATTGCTTTGGATGTTAAATTAAATTAATGAAACTATATATGAATTTAAATCAACATTTGAATTTGTTTTAAATAAAAATTGAAGTTGAATTATAGAGTTTTGAAATGGTTAATTTGGAAGTTTGAAATGTAAATTATAGAAATTGATATAGAAAGATGAATGAAATGTTGGCTTTAAAATTCTAAGTGAGATTGAAATTGGTTTGGTTTTTTTGAAATTTATTAAATGACCAATCGGTGTAATAATTATGAAAGTTATTAAAGAAACAGGGATCGGTTATGGACATACACTCTGTCTAAACCGAAAACCACTTCAATAACTATACGCGGAGTGTGATCCAGAATGAAGTGGTTGGAATGATGTACGTGATGACTGAAGAAAGAGAACGATAATGGATAGCCTTGACACTTTTGTCAAATTGGAAATGACTAGAACAGAAGCCGTGCCGGGCCAAATGGGGTTAGCCACCTTGAGCGAACACACTTCTTCGTAAACTACTCATTACTTGTTATTGATTGGTGCCCACCCTTGAATTGGGAGTGTTGTTTCGCGGTGTTGCGATCGTTGCGGCGATGCGTTCTCACCAGTCCGGATCTGGCAAAGGGTAGTTTCACTACCTTGGGTATTGCCTCATGTGCCTTGTCATACTTGTATCCCTATACGCGACCACTACGATTTGTTTTGTGTTATACCTATGGAGTACTCTCTGATATCCCACTAGTTTACGGTGGAGTTTACAGTGCTTTATAGACTATGATGCTTATATAAAATGTGTTAAAGGGGATAATGGTAAATCCTTAACACTATTTTGCTACTTTATATTACTAACAGGCATTATCTACTTAGCGTACATATAAATCGTTTAACGGATCCTTAGAGGATGGTTATCCCAAACATCCTTTGAGTTACTTGTATTTCAGTTGTTATTTCACTTGAGTTGTGAAATGATCCTAACTCGACCTTCGAAAATCGGCACCGAATACGGCACTCATATTCCAATGCCGCAGATCCAAACGTCGAATCTGGTTCGCCGAAGCTTATAACACATCAAGTACAACACAGCGGAAGATAATGAATAATATCATATACAATATCTGATCCAATAATGATACAACAGAATGATACGACAGATGGTACAATAGATATCAATGCTATCAGAGATACAAGAAATAGCAGCGGAAAAATAATGCCTTCAATGTCGAACTCCAAGAACTCCCATTTCTAAAACTAAAGATAGCACGAACAACCATCAAGTTGCACCAAACTAAGAAAGGTCAGCCACGAAAGCTGAAGTGTAGAAAATGCGATCCATGATCCAAAAGGCTTCGAAGGCTATCGAATCTACACCTATTATGGAATTATCTGAAAAAACCCAACTCTAGACTGCCCATGTGGAAAATAGTGGGAACCCAGAGTTTAGGAAAGGAACAATAAACTCAAGGTCAGTCATGGGACTGGTGTGAGCAACAAAAACAGTTTTATCTTTAAAACAAGCAACAAAGGAATTTAAAAATTGAAAACCGCAATGCTTTTTTGGAAAGTGAAACTACCATAAGGCCTCCCGCCACACATACCATGCAAACGCAGAATTGGAGGAGATTTCTCCTTATGATAGTCAAACATGCTTACTACGCAAAATTATTCTTTTATATTATTATTAGTGCATAGTGGAAAACATTTCGAAAGTATAGTATTAATCTTAGCCAGCATAAGTACCATTATATTATGCCCGCTATAGCTACCATTTAAATGGCAGGTTCTACAACTAAAACCGTATAAGGCACGTATTGTTTTGATTGGATTTCCAACAAATGGTCAGGCTAAGGAACTTCCTACTGCCACATGGGAACGCCTCTGGCGGGATGCCCCGAGAACCTACCCGGCTCTCTACTAACACAAGGCTGGTTTCCTCCCTGCCCGGGAGTAATACCTAAAGATATGCCACCCCCGGTCCTTTGGGACCTTTATACGAGAGCTCTCAACACCAACAACATCACATAGTAATAAATATACTACAGTGCCCACATGAGTAAGTATCTGGGCTCCATACCATGATACTACCCTTTTCCAGAAGGAATGGTCATACCCTAGGGGAGCTACCCCTGAAACCTTGCCGCATCTATCCTGTTTTGACCATTACCGGTTTGTGAAGCTCGATGAGGTCTCGTCCACAAAGCTACGCTTTACACGAAAGCCATGCTTTGATCACAAATGATCAACAAATGATCATCAACACACAGCAGCACTTAGCATGCCACATTACCAAATTGAGAATGTATCACTAGTAACCATCAACTACATAACCTCTGAGCTCGTACGTCTCAGAGAAGGGTGTTAAGCTAAGAGAATAAATCTCCGCCACCAACATATATGTATTTGATAGAAACCAGCTTTACATCTCAAAGTGTAATGTCAGACACACATCCATACAAGTCTGTTCCGGGTTTGAACAGAACTAGGGCTGTCAATTTCCTACACGACCCGAAACCTGCACGGAAATTAGCAGGTTAACCCGACCCGTTTAAGTTGGCGGGTCATTTTCGGGTCAACCCGAATTTGACCCGTTTATAAACGGGTGGGTTTCGGGTTGATCCGCTAACCCAAAATTGACCCGTTAACAACCCGTTTATACTTATACGGGTTGACCCGACCTGTTTACGACCCGTTCCGACCCGTTTATGACCCAATTATATCTTATACGGGTTGACACGACCCATTTACGACCCGTTTATGACCCGTTTACACCTTATACGGGTTGACCCGACCCATTTACAACTCGACTCGACCCAACCCGTTTATAATCGGGTTACACGGGTCGGGTCGGGTTAACCCGTTTATAAATGGGTCGGTTCGGGTTGAGTTTTTATGACCCGTTTAATAAACGGGTTGACCCGACCCATTTAAAATCAACCCGAACCCGACTTGACCCGACCCAAACCCGACCCGACCCGACCCATTGACAGCCCTATACAGAACCGAAGGCACTTCCGAAGATTCCCTTGCAATCCGGCTATTCACAATCCCGATCAGACTTCCCATCACTTAGAGAATCTCTATACCGGCGCGACACAGTGCAGAGACAAACGACGGGTTATCCTTTCGTTTTTGAAAATACCCGGTCTTCACCACCGGTCTTCAAATGTTATCCATATCGACGTACCATTATTCAAAATGGGTTATATGACACAAAGTCCTCTCCCAGCTAAACCGAATAATGAGCGTAATATCTAAAACATATGGATATGGGATTTCAGTTAAGTCACAACTTAATATCCAAACTTTTCGCTCAATAGTTTAAACAAATTACCATTTCAAATCTTTTTAAATAAAAGATTTATTTCACAAAGTTCACCCAGTTTCATAAAGATACAATCATAGCTTTCGAAACAGTTCCATTTCAAATTGGATTAACTATCCAATCTTTCAGTTTAAGATTTAATTCATAACTCTCAAATCCTTTCCAATTCAAATCCTGTATGAGGAAGATATTGTCAGGCATGGGATTTTCGACTCACGAAAGTCGACATTAATACATCCACTATATCAACTGCCGAGCAATCGAATGCTGGAAAACCGAACCCTTAGGGTTTAAGAAGAAGAAAAAGATAGAAGAAGAAAAAGATAGAAGAAGAAAGAAAGAAAGAAAAGCAACAGAACAATAACAGAATCTCACAATCGCAGCGGAACAACATATAATAGATAAATAAATATCTTTAAAACAAAGAACTATATCTGTTATTACATTACATCACATTATCATTACATTATCAGAATGTACAACAACAAACAGCGGAAAAGAAATACTATATACTAGTTAATACGCTATGCCATCCAGCTTGCTCCTTGAGCTCCACAGCATCTCCTGAATTCCAGAATAACCTGATAACCTGACTCTAGACTGCCCGTGTGGAAATTGGTGGGCACCCAGAGTTTAGGAAGGAAACAATAAACTCCAGGTCAGTCATGGGACTGCTGTGAGAACTTAAAACAGTTATATCTTTAAAAACAAACAAAAAAATATTTTTAAAATAGATTCGCAATGCTTTTGGAAAATGAAACTACCATAAGGCCTCCTGCCACACACACAATGCAAACGCGGGATTGAAGGAGATTTCTCCTTATGATAGTCAAACATGCTTGATATGCAAATTTCTTTGATATTATTACTATAAGTGCAAAGTGTAGGAAAACATTTCGAAAGTACAATATAAATCTTAGCCAGCATAGGTACCATTATATTATGCCTGCTATAGCTACCATTTTAAATGGCAGGTTCTACAACTAAAACCGTACAAGGCTCGTATTGTTTCTTTGGATTTCCAACAAATGGTTAGGCCAAGGAACTTCCCATTTCCACATGGAAACGCCTCTGGAGAGACGCCTCGAGAACCTAACCGGATCTCTGCCAACACAAGGCCGGGTTACCCCTAGCTGGGTAACTACTGACACGAGTATGCCATCCCCCGGTCGTAACCAACCTTTATCCCGAGATTCACCAACAACCACAAAATAATAAGTTTGCAGCAATAACATAGGTTAAGTATCTGGGCTCCATACCATGATACCACCTCTATCAAGAAGGAAATGAACATACCCTATGGGGGCGCGATCCCCAAATAACCTTGCTGCATTCTTCCTGTTTTGACCATTTCCAGGGTGTGAGGTCCGACGAAATCTCGTCCACAAAGCTACGCTTTTCACAAAAGTCACGCTTTGATCAACAAATGATCAGCAGCACTTCGTATGCCACATTACCAAATTGGGAATGTATCACTAGTAACCATCAACTACATAACCTCCGAGCTCGTACGTCTCAGAGAAGGGTGTTAAGCTAAGAGAATAAATTCTCCACCACCAACAGAAATATATTTGATAGAAACCAGCTTTACATCTCAAATTGTAACATCAGACACACATCCATACAAGTCTGTTTCGGGATCGAACGGAATCGAAGGCACTTCCAAAGAAGCCCTTGCAAATTCGGATATTCACCAATCACGTCCGGACATCCCATCACAAAGGGTGATAAAATCTCTATATCGGGGATCAGCCGATGCAGAGTCATTCGACGGTAATCCTTCTGTTTTCAAAAATATCCGGTCTTCAACACCGGTCTTCAAATGCTATCCATTACGACATATCGCTATTCGGAATGGGATATGACTCAAAGGTCCTCTCCCAGCTAAACCGAATAACGAGCGCTTATTTTTAAAAAAAGTGTAGCATTCAAATTCAAGCAAATCACAACAAATACTCATTTAAAGGTAAATATTGATAGTCGGTTACTTAACTATCAATAGATATGCACAACATTACCAGATTCCAAATAATTTCCCAAATTATTTATTTTCCAAAAATATCTTTACAAGATATATTTTCCCACACTTCAAAAATAAATCAATGTTTATTTTTAAACAAATTTCCATTTCCTTTATAAATTCCCTGGTGAATTTAAATTTCCAAATATCCACTGATATATAATTTTCAAATCGATTTCAAATATTCACTTCCAATTTATCTTTAAAAGATGAAATCTCAAAACATTTCACTTCATATTGGTAAACATTTCCATACTTATTTAATAATAAGTAATTCACAAATCTATTTATTTCCAACATTTGGAAAATATTCAATATACTTAAATCACAATTAAGTATATATTTTATTCTTTAAAGAAAACATTCTCTTAAACACATTCATTTGAGTCAAAATGAATGTTGCGTAAAACATCGTTACGACAACCCAAATCACTAGTATAAGGATTCGAAATTAAGATAGACATATAAATCCCAATACTATATAAACCATTTCCTTTCGAAAATCATTTACTATAACAACAGTGTTATAGTCCATTTTTTCCTTATTTCTCGAAAATGTCTATTTCAACAATGAATGTTGAAATCTATGGTTTCGATCCTTAACACATTTTAAAACAACTTCAAATCGTTTTAATTCTATTTAAACGATCACTTCCTAAAACATTTCTTTAATATATTATTCACTGTCCAAAATTGTGAATATAAATCCTTTACCAAATTCAACACTTCCACATATTTAATTTAAAGGATTATCCACTGTCCAAAATCGTGAATATAACTCCCTTAAATAAGCTATAATAATTAACTTATCAAAATAAGTCGATTTCGGATTTATAAAACAATGTTCATAAATTCCATTTATATCTTATAACAACTTCAACTTATAAAATCACTTTATTAACAAATTCTATTTATATCTCATTTAAATGCCAAAATCCAATCTATAAGTTAATTACTTATGAATCTTTTATTTTACAAAAATCGTAATTCATTTTATAACTTCACAATTTATAAATCTATAATTTTCATTTATTTATGAAATCCGTTTATATTTCTTTTTAACACTTCAAAAAACTCATTTTAAAATTCCAATATTTTAATTTATAAATATCAATTTTATAAATCTTTTATATAAACTGTTTATAATAATTCAAAAATCCCAATTTAAACCATTTTACAAATTAATCAACTACTTATTTAAAAAATACATTTCGGTTATATTTCACAAAAATCATAATTTTTATAACATAAAAAATTATAACGTTTATTTATTTAAATTGAATCAATTCCAAAATTCAAAAAAATGTATATTTTCAAAAATCACTTGAAAATCCTTTTAAATTCGAAATCGTTACTTTTACATTTTTAAAACTCTAAAAATATAGGTCCAATGCTGCAACAGTACTAAATATAACAATCACGGCATCCAAAAACATCATATGTCAATATGATAACAGAATATATCTCAAATATCTGTAAATAAATCAATACTGTTGAGGAATCCAGTTGGATCCCTCCAACCTGTTTTCCTGCATCCACAGATGTTAGCACAATACTAATTCCACTTCGAGATGAAATATCGCGGTATATGGGATTATATAAAAATATTATCCACTATTATGCGGCGCAATAGGGTCTCATCCGCTATATAATGCGAGAAAATCAACTCCAAGTACATATATAATACCAATTCCACTTCAAGGTGAAATATCACGGTATATGTGTTTAATAAATAACATTCGCTTAATATACGGCGTATAGGGTCTATTTCAATACAATAGATAATAATTTATCATTCAATCACACAATCAAGCAATTTTAAATCTAACTATTTAAAATTTAAATCGAAACAGATTCGATTGAGTGAGAAGTTCTCACCTTGTTTTCAAATAAAAGTTTCAGCATTTTATTTCGAATAAAATTAAACACGCGTTTAATTTTACCCAAAATTTTGACTATCTCCAATCCAGCTCCATCGCGTAGTATTCGCGAATACGAACCCAACACAATTCGTTTCGTCATTTTTCGACCTCGCATGAACAAGTTACAGCTTTTAGAAGTTTATACGAATTTTAAATAAAATAATTTCACTTTCTATTCAATATTTTTAAACCTAAGATGCATCTGGACCGTAGATTTCACAACAACAGATCTAGGTCGCGCATCCTTTTCTTCCATCTCTAGGTAACGAATGCGTTTGACAACCCAACTCGGCTGCCTAAAACCCTAATTGACGCGACCACCATCCCCACGTTTAGCTCGATCAACTATGTCCACTTCGAAGCCCTCGCCACCCTCTACCATCGCCGTGAGTGTCATTGAGCTCGGTAGAGCCTCGGTGTTGAAAACCGTGCTTGAACGCGAGGCATTCACGGCCTCGTAGCTGACGATACACTCCATCGTTTTAAATCATCACCGTTGAATTTCTAGTACTCATCGCCCTCTACGTTTTCGTAGTTGAAAGTTTCTCGAATTAATGTGTAGATTTGAAGAAAATTGAGGGAGAAGGAGATGCAATTTCGGCCATTAATAGGGAAACTGGCGGCTAGATTAGAAATTAGGGTTTTGTTGCAAAAGTGAATAATAGAGGTGCTTTTATAGAAAATATCGAAACACTATTCATCCCAAGATTTTTCCGAACTCCAATCGAAGCGTGCCACCTGGCGTTTATAATGTTTTACCCCTATTCCGAACGCAATGGAATATATATCGGGAGTCAATTCGATAACATTTGAAAGATAGGTTTTTGAATCGACTATTTAAATTTAAAAATTCACTTAAACCTATTTCAGTGTGTTTTAGCTTGCCCCGGACAAACCGTAAATCCGATTGACACAAAATTTGAAATCTTACAATAATTTAACATTACGGATCTGATGAAACTAGTTTTGTCAAAATCCGAGACTGTTTGAAAATTGGCTATTTTTACTCGTCGATTAAATATTAAAACATTCAACTTTCCACAAATTAACTTTTAATTCAATTTTAAAAGTTCTATAACATCATTCTAACTCCAATATGATTTAATACAACTTTACAAATCAAATTTTATCATATTAAACCCAATTTCCAATTATTTCTATAATTTCACATATTAAATTATCGATTTAATTATCCAACTAAATCTAGATATTCAAAATAAAATTTATTCGACTTACAAATTTTACTTGCTAATATTTAAAATCAGTTAATATACGAATTTCGAATGACGGAAATTCTGGGTCGTTACAAACTTCCCCCTTAAAAGAATTTCGTCCTCGAAATTACCAAGTAAGAAAAAGTCTTGAAATCCATTAACTTTTCAAAACCATTTGTTTAAATTAAATTTCAAATTCATTTGAGTGTTTAACTTTCCCAAAATCCATAGTTAAACTTCTTACAATAACTTTACTAAGTTTTCAAATCATGCTTAGTTATTTTTTCAAAACCAACTATATCGTTTAACTTTTCACTCCAAAATCAAAGTTATAGTTTTCAAAATTTTCCAATTTTCTCAAAAATATTCGAACGCCTTAAATTTTTGAAAAGTTTCGCCAGCGTCTCCTTTGCGTGGCTAGCTCAGTAGGACTACAAAAATGGCACCACGGCCCTCCAGATTTCCAAAAAGAAAAGGAAAAGCCAAGTGGTTGTGCAAGAAAATCATCAAATTTCATACTGAAGTTCAAATACATACCTTTAGTCGAGCAATTCAATTTTTTATCTCCGAAATCAAAATCCCAATTTCCTTTACTACACCTATATATCCTGCTAGCTATAATATCCATTTTCATTCAATCTCACATTATCAATTTCATTTTAATTCAATTTACAATTCCAATTCTATTTGGATTCAATTTACCTTCTGAATATTGAATTTTATCAATTATTTTTCATTCACAACTGATTCATCTTGCTATTTTAAATTAGTTTTCATCCTTTTGTTCGTTCCCAAACACAGTTCAATTCACTATTTCGGTTTATAACCACTTATATTTAAACTGGATTTCAAATTCCATATGAATTTAATTTACTCTTTTATTTCTAAATGTTGAATTCAATTCATTTCAACCCATATTAAATTTGTCATTTCTTCAATTAGTTTTACTTACTAATTTTATTTTAATACTTGGCTTCATTTGATCCAACCTGACAAATTTTCAAATTACTTGCAACTTCAAGATGAATTTCAACATTTCGTCCCCAATTTCATTTACTCGCGATTGTAAATTCATTCATAAATTTATTTCCATAATTCAAACTCAATTTCAATTCATTTATTTCTACCCCAAATTTATTTTCAACTCAATAAATTTTATTCCATAACTATTTTTATCAGATTCCAGAGTCTTTCCAACATTTCATAACCATTTTTGAAACCAACTCAAATTATCCTTTGAATTTCAAAACCCAAACCCAAATTTTCCAAACAACTTCCATTTAAAACAACTTGGCAGCAATCCCTCTTTTGGAACCCCTAAAATGAACACCGATGATGCTGCAGTCATCATCGAAGTTATTTTCCAGCGACCGAAAAGAGTTTAGAGCTTTTATCACTCCAAAAACATTTTTCCAAACCCTAGAAAACCATTTTCAAACTCAAAAAAGGAATTTAATCTTTACCAAATTGCAAACCCTTTCAAAACATTTCCAAATATTCCTCTGGAATTTTACTTCAAATTACAAATCACATTTACAATTTATATTCTCCAATTCTATTTGTATGTGAATTTCTTTCTTAACTTTGGAGTTATGATTTCAATTTCTTTTTCAACATTAATGATAAAATGTAATATCATCCCTTTCTAGGAACCAAGCAATCATATATAATAATAATTCACAGAAAATTTTTCTCTTTTATATACGAAAATAATTTAGGTAAAATTATTTCATTTACCCTTTATTTATAACGATATCGTGTCGAATTTTTCTGTACAAGTGTTTAGAGATTCCTATCAAAAACATTAATTACTCATATTGACCGGAGTCCATATACCAGCCAATAAAATATATAAAAAAAATTATATTCACTAACAAATACGCGCTCATATCTATTATTACACTCACACTCATTCTAGAATACTGCTGAATCTATCTCTAATGAGTAATTCCCAACAGAACCAAGGTTGTCTCTTAACCAAATGCTCCGATACTAAATGTCAGGAATGGGATTTTCAACTCACGAAAGTCGACATTAATACGTCCATTGCATGAACTGTCGAGCAATCGAATGCCGGAAAACCGAACCCTTGGGGTTAAGAAGAAGAAAAAGATAGAAGAAGAAAGAAAGAAAGAAAGAAAAGCAATAGAACAATAACAGAATCTCACAATCGCAGCGGAACAACATATCATAGATAAATGAATATCTTTAAAACAAAGAACTATATCTGTTATTACATTACATCACATTATCATTACATTATCAGAGTGTACAACAACAAACAATGGAAAAGAAATACTATATACTAGTTGATACACCATGCCATCCAGCTTAGTCCTAGAGCTCCACAGCATCTCCTGAATTCCGGAATAACCTGATAACCTGACTCTAGACTGCCCATGTGGAAATTGGTGGGCACCCAGAGTTTAGGAAGGAAACAATAAACTCCAGGTCAGTCATGGGACTTCTGTGAGAACTTAAAACAGTTATATCTTTAAAAACAAACAAAGAAATATTTTTACAATAGATTTGCAATGCTTTTGGAAAATGAAACTACCATAAGGCCTCCTGCCACACACACAATGCAAACGCGGGATTGAAGGAGATTTCTCCTTATGATAGTCAAACATGCTTGATATGCAAATTTCTTTGATATTATTACTATAAGTGCAAAGTGTAGGAAAACATTTCGAAAGTACAATATAAATCTTAGCCAGCATAGGTACCATTATATTATGCCTGCTATAGCTACCATTTTAAATGGCAGGTTCTACAACTAAAACCGTACAAGGCTCGTATTGTTTCTTTGGATTTCCAACAAATGGTTAGGCCAAGGAACTTCCCATTGCCACATGGAAACGCCTCTGGAGAGACGCCCCGAGAACCTAACCGGATCACTGCCAACACAAGGCCGGGTTACCCTTAGCTGGGTAACTACTGACATGTGTATGCCATCTCCCGGTCGTAACCAACCTTTATCCCGGGATTCACCAACAACCATAAAATAATAAGTTTGCAGCAACAACATAGGTTAAGTATCTAGGCTCCATACTATGATACCACCTCTATCTAGAAGGAAATGAACATACCCTATGGGGGCGCGATCCCCAAATAACCTTACTGCATTCTTCCTGTTTTGACCATTTCTAGGGTGTGAGGTCCGACGAAGTCTCGTCCACAAAGCTACGCTTTTCACAAAAGCCATGCTTTGATCAAAAAATGATCAGCAGCAGTTCATATGCCACATTACCAAATTGGGAATGTATCACTAGTAACCATCAAATACATAACCTCCGAGCTCGTACGTCTCAGAGAAGGGTGTTAAGCTAAGAGAATAAATTCTCCGCCATCAACAGAAATATATTTGATAGAAATCAGCTTTACATCTCAAATTGTAACATCAGACACACATGTATGCAAGTCCGTTCTGGGATCGAACGGAACCGAAGGCACTTCTAAAGAAGCCCTTGCAAATCCGAATATTCACCAATCACGTCCGGACTTCCTATCACAAAGGGTGATAAAATCTCTATATCGGGGATCAGCCGATGCAGAGTCATTCGACGGTAATCCTTCGTTTTCAAAAATATCTGGTCTTCAACACCGGTCTTCAAATGCTATCAATTACGACATATCCTATTCGGAATGGGATTTATGACTCAAAGGTCCTCTCCCCGCTAAATCGAAAAACGAGCGCTTATTTTTAAAATAAGTGTAGCATTAAAATTCAAGCAAATCACAACAAATACCCATTTAAAGGTAAATATTGATAGTCGGTTATTTAACTATCAATAGATATGCACAACATTACCAGTTTCCAAATAATTTCCCAAATTATTTATTTTCTAAAAATATCTTTACAAGATATATTTTCCCACACTTCAAAAATAAATCAATGTTTATTTTTAAACAAATTTCCCTTTCCTTTATAAATTCCATTGTGAATTTAAATTTCCAAATATCCACTGATATACAATTTTCAAATCGATTTCAAATATTCACTTCCAATTTATCTTTAAAAGATGAAATCTCAAAACATTTCACTTCATATTGGTAAACATTTCCATACTTATTTAATAATAAGTAATTCACAAATCTATTTATTTCCAACATTTGGAAAATATTCAATATACTTAAATCACAATTAAGTATATATTTTATTCTCTAAAGAAAACATTCTCTTAAAAGCATTCATTTGAGTCAAAACGAATGTTGCGTAAAACATCGTTACGACAACCCAAAATCACTAGTATAGGGATTCGAAATTAAGATAGATATATAAATCCCAATACTGTTTAAACCATTTCCTTTCGAAAATCATTTACTATAACAACAGTGTTATAGTCCATTTTTTCCTTATTTCTCGAAAACGTCTATTTCAACAATGAATGTTGAAATCTATGGTTTCGATCCTTAACACATTTTAAAACAACTTCAAATCGTTTTAATTCTATTTAAAAGATCACTTCCTAAAACATTTCTTTACTATATTATTTACTGTCCAAAATTGTGAATATAAATCTTTTACCAAATTCAACACTTCCACATATTTAATTTAAAGGATTATCCACTGTCCAAAATCGTGAATATATCTCCCTTAAATAAGCTACAATAATTAACTTATTAAAATAAGTCGATTTCGGATTTATAAAACAATGTTTATAAATTCCATTTATATCTTATAACCACTTCAACTTATAAAATCACTTTATTAACAAATTCTATTTATATCTCATTTAAATGCCAAAATCCAATTTATAAGTTAATTACTTATAAATCTTTTATTTTACCAAAATCGTAATTCATTTTATAACTTCACCATTTATAAATCTATAAATTTCATTTATTTATGAAATCCGTTTATATTTCTTTTTAACACTTAAAAAAACTCATTTTAAAATTCCAATATTTTAATTTATAAATATCAATTTTATAAATCTTTTATATAAACCGTTTATAATAATTCAAAAATCCCAATTTAAACCATTTTATAAATTAATCAACTACTTATTTAAAAAATAACATTTTGGTTATATTTCACAAAAATCATAATTTTTATAACATAAAAAATTATAACGTTTATTTATTTAAAATGAATCAATTCCAAAATTCAAAAAAATGTATATTTTCAAAAATCACTTGAAAATCCTTTTAAATTCGAAATCGTTACTTTAACATTTTTAAAACTCCAAAAATATAGGCCCAATGCTGCAACAGCACTAAATATAACAATCGCGGCATCCAAAAAGATCATATATCAATATAATAACAGAATATATCTCAAATATCTGTACATAAATCAATATTGTTGAGGAATCCAGTTGGATCCCTCCAACCTGTTTTCCTGCATCCACAGATGTTAGCACAATACCAATTCCACTTCGAGATGGACTATCGCGGTATATGGTATTATATAAAAATATTATCCGCTATTATGCGGCGCAATAGGGTCTCATCCGCTATATAATGCGGGAGAATCAACTCCAAGTACATATATAATACCAATTCCACTTCAAGGTGAAATATCGCGGTATATGTTTTTAATAAATAACATCCGCTTAATATACGGCGTATAGGGTCTATTTCAATACAATAGATAATAATTTATCATTCAATCACAGAATCAAGCAATTTTAAATCTAACTATTTAAAATTTAAATCGAAACAGGTTCGATTGAGTGAGAAGTTCTCACCTTGTTTTCAAATAACAGTTTCAGCGTTTATTTCGAATAAAATTAAATGCGCGTTTAATTTTACCCAAAATTTTCACTAGCTCCAATCAACTCCAATCCAGCTCCATCGGGTAGTATTCGCGAATACGAACCCAACGCAATTCGTTTCGTTATATTTCGACCTCGTATAAACAAGTTACAGCTTTTAGAAGTTTATACGAATTTTAAATAAAATAATTTCACTTTCTATTCAATATTTTTAAACCTATGATGCATCTGGACCATAGATTTCGCAACTACAGATCTGGGCCGTGCATCCTTTTCTTCCATCTCCAGGTAATGGATGCATTTGACAACCCAACTCGGCCGCCCAAAACCCTAATTGACGCGACCATCATCCCCATGTTTAGCTCGATCAACTATAACCACTTCATCGTTTTAAATCATCACCGTTGAATTTGTAGTACTCATCGCCCTCTACGTTTTCGTAGTTGAAAGTTTCTCGAATTAATGTGTAGATTTAAAGAAAATTGAGGGAGAAGGAGATGCAATTTCGACCATTAATAGGGAAACTGGCGGCTAGGTTAGAAATTAGGGTTTTGTTGCAAAAGTAAATAATAGAGGTGCTTTTATAGAAAATATCGAAACACTATTCATCCCAAGATTTTTCCGATCTCCAATCGAAGCGTGCCGCATGGCATTTATAATGTTTTACTCCTATTCTAAACACATTGGAATATATATCAGGAGCCAATTCGATCACATTTGAAAGATAGGTTTTTGAATCGACTATTTAAATTTGAAAATTCGCTTAAACCGATTTCAGTGCGTTTTAGCTTGCCCCGGATAAACCGTAAATCCGATTGACACGAAATTTGAAATCTTATAATAATTTAACATTACGGATCCGATGAAACTCGTTTCGTCGAAATCCGAGACTATTTGAAAAATGGCTATTTTTACTCGTCAATTAAATATTAAAACATTCAATTTTCCACAAATAAACTTTTAATTTAATTTTAAAAGTTCTATAACATCATTCTAACTCCAATATGATTTAATACAACTTTACAAATCAAATTTAATCATATTAAACCCAATTTCCAATTATTTCTATAATTTCACATATTAAATTATGGATTTAATTATCCAACTAAATCCAGATATTCAAAATAAAAAAATTTCGACTTACAAATTTTGCTTGCTAATATTTAAAATCAATTAAATATACGAATTTCAAATGACGGAAATTCTGGGTCGTTACAGATATACCATTTAAAATTCTCTTTGATTTGAAAACAAGATTTAATCGTCTTCACGAAGGTTAATTCATAGTTTTTCCAAACTATTTACAAATTTCATTTCAAACTTGAATCTTTCGGTACACATTGTAAATCCTTTCTTTTTTTAATGAAAGCTATAACTATTTAAAACAAATAATTTTCGTTTTGGGAAAACTAGTTACAATTTACATAAGTTAAAGCCATCCAAGAATAAAACTTGGATTTAAATTTAAATTTAAATTTTCAAAACCATACTTTTAAAAAGGTTAAAACCCCATATAAATACCTTTATAACTTGTATAACCTTTTGGACCATAATTTCCCAATTGTTGAATTCAATTTCAAATGTTGAATTCGAATTTAAATCAAATTATTTAAATTTCGAGTTTTATTTAGTTATATAAAATAAATATTATTTTTGAAAACTCATTTTCAAAAGCTTTCAATTCAAATTCCAAAACTATTTTGGATTCAAGACGTCAATCTTGAAAATTGTTAAAAATCTGTGACTTAGCTGATTTCCTCGTGCAATCCATATTTGTGTGTGTATGGTGTAGTCCAGGGGTTTTACACAATAGTGCAACATCATAAATCATCACATTACATATTTAAGCACATCAATATCGATGAGCAGTATAATCTATAACGCTTATCGTTCGTTCACAGATTCACAGATAATAATATAAATTTATCACAGATAAATAAACTACATTCATCATAGATCACACCAAACAACTCATGGAACAAAGCATATCATATCAGAAATATTAGACAGTTCAACAGTCAATAGAATACAAAACATCCATAAGTGAACTCAATTAATTATCTGATTAATTTAAATCAGATGGGTCATCAATCATGGTTAATTAACTTTAATCAATTTCAAATCATTTGATTGATTGTCCTTTAATCATTTATTAATTAAATTAATCAACCTTTATTTTTTTTGAATAATTGACCTTTAATTATTCAATTATCCTTTAATTAATCACTAGCTTATTATTAAAAAACTTAAATTGACCATCTTTTTAATTAATTATCATTAACAATTCTTAATTACAAATGAATTAGACACTTAATTATTAATTTACCAATTAATTAATTAAAAATTGATAAACCCCTAATTAATTACAATCACAAATTAATTAACCAATCTTTACTTACCATTATAAATTAATCCTTATTAATTACTTTCCAAAATAATTAATTAATAATAATTATTATCTTAATTAATATTTTAAAAACTTCCTTAACTTTGAAAAGAAATTGTTACTAATTTGAAAACTTTAATGTTAATTACGTTAAATACTTAACTTAGGTTAATTACTAAATCAAAATGTTAATTAAGATTTTAGAAAACATTGTTAAGCATTTTCCTCAAATAATTAAACTGGTAATAAAATCTTAACTTAATATTATCAAACCTTAATTAAGTCGACAATACTAAAATTGTTTAAAGAAAGATTTACTTAACTCACTTTTCATTTTCGCTGCAAGTTTGGGAATTAAACCCGAGCCATTATTTCTATTTACTCGAGTAAATACTCGAGTTCTCCCTCAACTTCCCCGAGTTAAATTATGTTTAAATCTCTAATCACTTTATAAAATACTTTAATAATTTAAAGCTATTAAAACATTTCATTTTTATAAAATATATTAATGAAAAAGTGGAATTCAAATTCATTTTGAATTTCAGATTTTTAAACTTGTTTTAAAACCTTTGTTTTAAAACTTTTACACTTTTTAAATTCAGTTTAAATTAGAAAAACTCAACACTGTCAGGTTTAAGCAAAAACCTGTAAAAACAAATTACCCAAGCCACTCAAATTTGCTTCGAGTCAATTTCCTACAAACTCGAGCAAAACTGCAAAATCTTCGAGCCTTCACTTATATTTACTCGAGCAACACATGCGAGAACTTAAGAAACTCAAGTATTTCCTCTCCATTCCAGGCACAACAAAATTGTTCACTTGCACCAACAACCTCGCCTACTCCGATCAACAACGATGATCTCTTCAAGTCGGCAATCACCCTTCAACTCAATCACAACCTTCAGATCATTGATTCAAACACAAATTCGAATTCGAGCCTTTCACTTAAATCTAGAAACAAAGAACTGGAACCACCATCCACCCTGTCAATGCCTCTTCCTCGAAGCTCCGATCACCGTGAACTCTACAACTTCGGTTATCTACTCGTCGACGACCAAGCTTCCATCACACCAAACCTCGTTGAACTCGATCATCTCTAGAAGTCGCGACGATCAAATTTCCAATCAACAAAAAAACTAGGGTTACAAACTTCCCAGATCAACCACCATCGCCATTGACCACTGTTCTCCTTCTTGATATTTTTCCTTGATTCCTTGATTATCACTACGTCTCCAGATAAGATGCTGACCCTCCAGACCATCGAGGTCATCAGAGACAACCCAAAATATCATTTTTGGTCAAACCAGAAATGTACATTCATTCCCAAACAAAAAAAATTAGCTTTAAAAATCATGTTCTTGGATGAGGTTTCAGATCCTAACCCTGAAACATTGGATCATGATGTTTGATCTTGTGCTATATATTAAACTTGTTCTGTAGTTTTAATTTGCAAGACCTTTTCAATTTTACTTTAACTCAAATTAAATTTTAAAACTCGTTCTATAATCAAACGAACTGTAACAACCCAGAATTTTGAACAATTTAAATTGAAAATATTTAATTAATTTTAAATATTTGAATGATGGTTTGACTTGAATTCCAAATTTTCATAATAATCTATTGAAAGTTGAATAAAAATTTGAATCTTCAATTTTAAGCTGATTAAAAATATTTCAACAGCTTGTAAATTCTATATTGATAATACTGAAAATAATAGAAGCTTCAGAATTTAATTTGAAACTGCTTTGTTCAGTTTTGAAATTACATCGTTTGAATCGAAATTTAAAAATAGCTTTCTGAGGCACAGTCTCGGAATTCGACGAAACTAGTTCCATTGGGTCCGTAATATTGAATTGTTATCGGATTTCAAATTTCGTATTTTTCGGAGTTGTCGTGTGAACACACGGTGAGAAAACGCGTTGAGATTAATCGAGTTCAATTTAAATTTAAATTTTAAATTTTTGTCAACGCAGCCACCTTCGTTCCTAAATTCACGCCGAGAATCACGCATGTTGTCTCCACTCGTACACTCCTTTCTTTTCTTGTTCCCTCTGTTAATCACGCAACCCATTATTCTCAGATTCAAACGAAGATAATAATGGCCGTAGCCTGGACATCCAATCCAAACGAAATTAAATAAAATCGAAGCCCCTTCCTCTCTAAAATTCATTCGAACGAAATCAAGAAATAAAAATGGCCGGCCCTGTTCAAATTAAAATTCGTGATTCCCTATTTCCCAATTTCTAATTCACCAGAATCAAAATCCAAATTGGCCGAAGCCCTCTCTCAGTTCTGAAACGAAAAAAAATAGGGGGGGACCACGTTCGAAGCCTAGGAGTCGAGAGCGAGCAGAGGCGAGAGGAGCATTGGAAGATTAGGGCTTGGGCTTTGTTCGATCGTTATTTGGTGAAGGGGGTTTTGCCGAAGTCGTGGCACTCGCGAGTTGTTGCAGTGGAGGCGGCGGCGGCTTCAAGCAGCGACTGCGACTTGGTGGTCGTGAATTTGTGGGGTTTGGCCGCGAGCAGGCGGCTACGACTGGGAGGAGCGAGCGAGACAATAGCAGTGGGGGTGACCGCAGCAGGCAATTGGGGTTCGCGACTCGGCAAGGGGTTCGAGGCGGCGGCGACTCGTGGTCTGTTGGTGGCTGTCACTCGCGTGCGTATGGGTGGCCGTGGGTTCGTATGCAGGCAGTGAGGTAGTTTATTTTTTTAAGCATTTTAAATTTAAATGTTCTCAGGTTTTAACTGGGAAAAAAAATATTTGTTTTAAATTTAACAGTAAGATAGATAGACAATTTACTTCAATTTAATATATATGTTATAGTGAAGAAAATATCCATTTGTGAAAAGGAATTATCATGCCTATTTTAATTTAATTTTATTTAGGTAGGTAGGAAGATTATATGCAGAAAGTATATAAACTTATCTAAATTATTTAGCCACTAAAAAAAGGAATTGTAAAGGAAAATTTGGTTTAACTAAATTATTAGTTGATTAATCTATTTAATTTTATATGATAGATTAAGAAAGCATAAATATGTATATATGGTGACTGATTTGTTTGATAAGCATATTTCATCATTTTAAATGGTAAAAATATTTTATTTAAACGGGAAATCATTTGTTTAAAATTAAACTTTTAAGTTAAATAAAATTTATTAAAAGGGAAATTTGTTCAAAATAAAACAATTGGGAAATTTACACTTATCAAATGAAATTGATTTATTCAATTTGTTTCGAATGTTAATAAATGCATATAAATTGTTTATACAAGGTCTAAATGGGTGAAAACGAGTCAAGATGGAAATGGACTGCAAAATAAAAGCAAAGGTGAGAACTTCTCACTCAAAAAGGGTTATTTAAATTTTAAATAGTTATATTTAAAATTTGCTGATTGATTGATTGTTTGCCTGATTGTGATATTAGATATTGTAGGATATATCTATATATAGCAATATATATATATTGGCATATGTATATATTACAGTTGATTGATTTCCCGCATTGTATAGCGGATGAGACCCTATTGCGCCGTTAGTAAGCGGATAATATTTTATAAAATCCCATATACCGCGATATTCCACCTTGAAGTGGAATTGGTATTGTGCTAACGTCTGTGGATGCAGGGAAACAGGTTGGAGGGATCCAACTGGATTCCTCACAAATATTTATATGATTATAGATATTGTGTGATTATTGATTATCATATCGATATATGATATTTGTGCCATGATTGACTATTGGATGCTGTGGCATCATCGGATCCATTTTTAAAGTTAAAAATAACGATTTTGAATTTAAAAGGATTTTTAAAGTGATTTTTCCAAAGTATATGTTTTACTAAATTTTTAAATTGATTCACTTTAAAAAAAATGTATAAATTTTTATGTTATAAAAAAATTAACATTTTTATGAAATATAACAGAAAGGTAATTTTTAAAATACATAGATTTTTATAAAATAGTTAAATTGGGATTTTGGATAAATTTATTATTGGTTTATATAAAAGATTTTATAAATGGATATTTGTGAATTAAATTTATTGGAATTCTGAAACGGGTTTATAAAGTGTTGAGTTGATGTATAAAATGAATTTCATAAAAATTTATAGATTTATAAGTTGTGAAAGTTATCAAATGAATAGATGTTGAAAATAAAAGTTTTATAGGAAATTAACTTATAAACCGGCTTTTGGGCATTTAAATGGGATACTGATAGAAACAGTTAATAAAAGAAATTTTTATAAGTTGGAATTGAAAGAAAATATTTTTATAAGTTGAAATTGAAAGAAAATATATAAAGAAATCTTATAAGTAATAAGATTTAAAAATTTGTGAAGTTCAAAGGAACGATTTGGTAAATAAATAATATTATAAGTATTCAACTTATAATATAGATTTTGGTTTATAATTGGGTTATATAAATTGAATTGGATTTAATAAAAGAGATTGGTAAATTGAAGTTTATAAATAGGAATAGAATTTATAGGCATTGTTTATAAATTCGAAATCAATGGAATTTGATAAATTGAATATAGAAGTTTATTAAAGAAGTTATATTCACGATTTTGAACAGTGAATATATTATTAATAAAAATGGATATATTTTGGGAAAGGAATGTTTTAAATGGAATTTAAAACGATTAAAGGTGTTTTAAAATGCATTAAGTATCGAATACATAGATTTCAACATTTATTGTTGAAATAGACGTTTTCGAGAAAAATAAGGAAATGGTGGACTATAACACTGTTGTTATAGTAAATGGTTTCCGAAAGGAAATATTTTTGTGTAGTATTGGGATTTATATATCTATTTAATTTCGAATCCCTATACTAGTGATTTTGGGTTATCGTAACGAGGTTTTACGCAACATTCGTTTTGACCCAAATAAATGTGAATAAAAGAACGTTTTCCTTAAAGAATGAAATATATGCTTAATATGAGTTAAGTATACTGAATATTTTCAAATTTTTGAAAATAAATGGATTTGTGAAATACTTATTATTAAATATAAGTATGGAATTGTTTTTCCAATATGAAATGGAACGTTTTAAAGAATTTATCCTTTTGAAGATAAATTGGAATCGAATATTTGAAATCTATTAAAAACTGTAGATCAGTAGATATTTTGAAAAATAAATTCACTATGGAATTTATAAATGGAAAGGGAAAATTGGTTTCAAAATAAACGTTGTTTATTTTTGAAGTGTGGAAAATTATATATCTTGTAAAGATATTTTGGGAAATTAAATAATTTGGGAAATTATTTGGAATCTGATGATGTTGCGCATCTTTATTGATAGTTAAATAACCGACTATCAATATTTACCTTTAAATGGGTATTTGTTGTCATTACTTGAATTGGATGCCACATTTATTTTTAAATAAGCGCTCACTATTCGGGTTAACCGGGAAAGGACCATGGGGTCGTATAACCCACTCCGAATATGTGATACGTCGTTATGAATTGCAATTGAAGACCGGTGTTGAAGACCGGATAATTGTGAAAACGGAAGGATTACCGTCGAGTTACTCTGCATCGGCTGATCTCCGGTACAGAGGTTTTATCACCCTTAGTGACGGGAAGTCCGGACTTGATTAATGAATATCCGGATTGCAAGGACTTCTTTGTAAGTGCCTTCGGTTCTGTTCGAGCCCGGAACAGACTTGTATGGATTGTATGTCTGACATTACAAGTTGAGATATAAAGCTGATTTCTTTCAAATATATTTCTGTTGGTGGCGGAGAATTTATTCTCTTAGCTTAACACCCTTCTCTGAGACGTACGAGCTCAGAGGTTATGTAGTTGAAAGTTATTAGTGATATACTCCCAATTTGGTAGTGTGGCATGCTGAGTGATGCTGTGAAATGATCATTGTGTTGATCATTTGTGATAGGATCATTTGTTTGATCGTTTATCTTGATGATCATTGCTTTGATCATTTGTTGACCTAAAGCAGCTTTTGTATAAAGCGTGGCTTTGTGGACGAGACTTCATCGAGCCTCACACCACGGAAATGGTCAAAACAGGAAAGATGCGGCAAGGTTATTAGGGGGTAGCGCCCCTTTAGTGTATGTCATTCCTTCTGGATAGAGGTGGTATCATGGTATGGAGCCCAGATACTTAACCTATGTGGTCACTGCAAATTTATTACTTTGTGGTTGTTGGAAATCGGGGATCCTCGGATAGATCGGTTACGATCGGGAATGACATATTCGTGTCAGTAGTTAACCAGTTAGGGGTAACCCGGCCTTGTGTTGGCAGAGATCCGGTTAGGTTCTCGGGACGTCATTCCAGAGGCGTTTCCATGTGGCAATGGGAAGTTCCTTGGCCTGACCATTTGTTGGAAATCCAAAGAAACAATACGAGCCTTGTACGGTTTTAGTTGTATTACCTGCTATGGAATGTGGCGGTAACCTGCTATTGAACATAGTAGCTATAGTAGGCATACGATAATGGTCGTATGTTGGCTAAGATTTATATTCTACTTTCGAAATGATTTTTCTACACTATGCACTAATAATAATATCAAAAATGATTTGATTTTGCGTAGTAAGCATCTTTGACTAACATAAGAACAAATCTCCTCCAAGTCTGCGTTTGCATTGTGTGTGTGGTGGGAGGTCTTAAGGTAGTTTCATTTTTCGAAAGCATTGCGAATTAATTTTAAAATTTCTCCTATTCTTTGTTTAAAAGATAAATAACTATTTTTAGTTCTCACACCAGTCACATGACTGACCTGGAGTTTATTGTTCCCTTCCTAAACTCTGGGTGCCCACCAATTTCCACACGGGCAGTCTAGAGTTAGGTTATCAGGTCATTCTGGATTCAGGAGTTGCTACAGATATCTGGAGGCGAGCTGGATGGCGTAGCATATTATCTATTGTATATAGTATTTCTTTTCCGCTGTTTGTTGTTGTACACTCTGATAATGAATGTAATGTGATGTAATGTGTAAAATATTCAGTTCTTTTGTTTTAATGAATATTCATTTATCTATTATATGTTGTTCCGCTGCGTTGGTTAGATTCTGATATTGTTCTTTCTGTTGTTCTGTTGTTGTTCTTTTCTTTCTTCTTCTCTCTTTTTCTCTCTCCTTCTACCTCTTTCTTCTTCTTTAACCATAAAGTTTCGGAAGTTTGTTCCTCTTTGGCTGGATTGTTGTGGATTGTTGCCAGCTCAAAGGAGTACGGATTTTCGGGCCTTTACACGTGGTATCAGAGCATATGGTTAAGTGACAACCTGCTCTGTTGGGTGTTACTCATTAGAGATGGAGTCAGTAGTACTCTAGAATGAGTTTGAGTGTAATAATAGATATGAGCACGTATTTGTTAGTGAATATGAAATTGTTTTGTATTGTGTTGACTTATCGGTTGATTGTTTATAGATTCTGGACGGTGCAGTCTAGCTAACTGTGTCGATAGGGGTTTCTAAACTCTTGAACAAGATAAACCGACACAGTATTGTTTTAAAAATCGGGTAAATGAAATAATTTTGCCCAAAACTATTTTTGTATATTAAAGAAATGATTTTCTATAAATTATTATAGTATATGGATGCATGGATGTTAGGTAGTAATAATATTAAACTATTACCATTGAAATTGAATAAGAATCGGAATCGTTGTTATATGAAAATTGAAATAAAGATAAGAAAAAAAAATCCATATACAAAATGAAATTGAGAATATAAATTATAAATGTGACATATAATTGGAAATAAAATTCCAGAGAAGTTTTTGGAAATGTTTTTGAAAAAAATTGGAAATTTTAGAAATTAAATTCCTTTTTGATTTGAAAATGATTTTCAAAGGTTTTTGGAAAATTGTTTTGAAGGAATGAAAAGCTCTAAACTCATGTCGGTCGCTGGAAAATAATTCCGATTGTGATCGCGACATCATCGGTGTTCATTTTCGGGTTTCCAAAAGAGGAATTGCTGCCAATTGTTTTAAATGAAAGATATTTGGAAAATT
Organism: Allium cepa; assembly: GCA_030765085.1. Classification (NCBI taxonomy): domain Eukaryota; kingdom Viridiplantae; phylum Streptophyta; class Magnoliopsida; order Asparagales; family Amaryllidaceae; genus Allium; species Allium cepa. Next base: position 989,127,839 of record CM060945.1, on the reverse strand, counting down.
TGGGTTTGGTTTTGGAAATTCAAAGGATAAATTTGAATTGTTTTCAAAAATGGTTTTGAAAGGTTGAAAAGACTCTGCAATGCTATATAAAAGTAAATTTGAGAATTTAATCTAATGGACTCAATAAGTTGAGATAAATGAAACGGTGAATGAACCAATGAAGCTACATTAGCAAATAAATGAAATTGGAAATTTTTTACAAGGAAATGAACTTGAGTTTGAAGTGAACTAGCTTAAGTAAATTCGAGATGAATATGAATATGGAATGTAAACAAAATTGAATGGAATCAATTGCAAATTGACCTGAAGTAGAATTAAAATAAATTGAATTGGTATCAATTTAAATTAGTTATAAACTAGAATGAATATGAATTCGTTTTGTTTAAAAATGAATCGAATGTCAAGAAACTGCATTGTAAGCCATTGAATGAATGTAAAATTTGATGGAAGTGGCTAAAATTTGTATTGAAACTTGATAAATTGCAAATTGAAGTAAATTAGTAAATGAAACTAATTCAAACTAATATGAATCAATTGTAAATGAGAGCTGCAATTGAAAGATAAAAATCCAATATTCAGAAGCTAAATTGAATTCAAATGAAATTGAAATGTAAAATTGAATGAGAATAAATATGTAACTTCAATAGTGAAGTAAAAATGTATAAGAAGCATATATTGAATATTTTGAAATGGAATGTGCAAATTGATATTTGAATGTTGGAATTGGATACTACTACTAGCAGGTTATACAGGTATATTAAAAGAAATGGAATTGGGATTTTGATTTCAAAGATAAAATTAAATTGCTCGACAAAAAGGTACGTATTTCAATTTCAATATGAAATTTGATGATTTTCTTCTCCCGCCACTTGGCTTTCTCTTTTCTTTTTGATTTCGAGGGGCCGTGGTTCCATTTTGTAGTCGTACCGATCGAGCCGCGCAAAGGAGACGCTGGCGAAATTTTTTCGAAAATTTGGGGTGTTAGAAAATTTTTGAGAAAATTTGAAAGTTTAAAATTTGAATTTGAATTTAAATTTGAAATGAGAAGTAAACAATATTGTTGAAACTTATAACTTAAGTTGGAAAGCTAGTTGAAATGATGATGAATCTCTAATAAAAAGATTTAGGTTAGTAAGTTGATAAAACTATTTGAATTGTGGAAAATAGTAAACCAGTTAAGGACCATTTCTTCCTAACTTGCAATTTCGAGGACGAAATTCTATTAAGGGGGGAAGGTTGTAACGACCCAGAATTTTGAACAATTTAAATTGAAAATATTTAATTAATTTTAAATATTTGAATGATGGTTTGACTTGAATTCCAAATTTTCATAATAAATTGGCGATTAAATTATAAAATTTAATCTATTGAAAGTTGAATAAAAATTTGAATCTTCATTTTTAAGCTGATCAAAATTTTTCAACAGCTTGTAAATTCTATATTGATAATACTGAAAATAATAGAAGCTTCAGAATTTAATTTGAAACTGCTTTGTTCAGTTTTGAAATTACATCGTTTGAATCAAAATTTAAAAATAGCTTTCTGAGGCACAGTCTTGGAATTCGACGAAACTAGTTCCATTGGGTCCGTAATATTGAATTGTTAACGGATTTCAAATTTCGTATTTTTCGGAGTTGTCGTGTGAACACACGGTGAGAAAACGCGTTGAGATTAATCGAGTTCAATTTAAATTTAAATTTTAAATTTTTGTCAACGCAGCCACCTTCGTTCCTAAATTCACGCCGAGAATCACGCATGTTGTCTCCACTCGTACACTCCTTTCTTTTCTTGTTCCCTCTGTTAATCACGCAACCCATCATTCTCAGATTCAAACGAAGATAATAATGGCCGTAGCCTGGACATCCAATCCAAACGAAATTAAATAAAATCGAAGCCCCTTCCTCTCTAAAATTCATTCGAACGAAATCAAGAAATAAAAATGGTCGGCCCTGTTCAAATTAAAATTCGTGATTCCCTCTTTCCCAATTTCTAATTCACCAGAATCAAAATCAAAATCGGCCGAAGCCCTCTCTCAGTTCTAAAACGAAAAAAAATAGGGGGGGACCGCGTTCGAAGCCTGGGAGTCGAGAGCGAGCAGAGGCGAGAGGAGCATTGGAAGATTAGGGCTTGGGATTTGTTCGATCGTTATTTGGTGAAGGGGGTTTTGCCGAAGTCGTGGCGCTCGCGAGTTGTTGCAGTGGAGGCGGCGGCGACTTCAAGCAGCGACTGCGACTTGGTGGTCGCGAATTTGTGGGGTTTGGCCGCGAGCAGGCAGCTACGACTGGGAGGAGCGAGCGAGACAATAGCAGTGGGGGTGACCGCAGCAGGCAATTGGGGTTCGCGACTCGGCAAGGGGTTCGAGGCGGCGGCGACTCGTGGTCTGTTGGTGGCTGTCACTCGCGTGCGTATGGGTGGCCGTGGGTTCGTATGCAGGCAGTGAGGTAGTTTTATTTTTTTGAGCATTTTAAATTTAAATGTTCTCAGGTTTTAACTGGGAAAAAAAATATTTGTTTTAAATTTAACAGTAAGATAGATAGACAATTTACTTCAATTTAATATATATGTTATAGTGAAGAAAATATCCATTTGTGAAAAGGAAAATGTTTATCATGCCTATTTTAATTTAATTTTATTTAGGTAGGTAGGAAGATTATATGTAGAAAGTATATAAACTTATCTAAATTATTTAGCCACTAAAAAAAGGAATTGTAAAGGAAAATTTGGTTTAACTAAATTATTAGTTGATTAATCTATTTAATTTTATATGATAGATTAAGAAAGCATAAATATGTATATATGGTGACTGGTTTGTTTGATAAGCATATTTCATCATTTTAAATGGTAAAAATATTTTATTTAAACGGGAAATCATTTGTTTAAAATTAAACTTTTAGGTTAAATAAAATTTATTAAAAGGGAAATTTGTTCAAAATAAAACCATTGGGAAATTTACACTTATCAAATGAAATTGATTTATTCAACTTGTTTCGAATGTTAATAAATGCATATAAATTGTTTATACAAGGTCTAAATGGGTGAAAACGAGTCAAGATGGAAATGGACTGCAAAATAAAAGCAAAGGTGAGAACTTCTCACTCAAAAAGGGTTATTTAAATTTTAAATAGTTATATTTAAAATTTGCTGATTGATTGATTGTTTGCCTGATTATGATATTAGATATTGTAGGATATATCTATATATAGCAATATATATATATATTGGCATATGTATATATTACAGTTGATTGATTTCCTGCATTGTATAGCGGATGAGACCCTATTGCGCCGTTAGTAAGCGGATAATATTTTATAAAATCCCATATACCGCGATATTCCACCTTGAAGTGGAATTGGTATTGTGCTAACGTCTGTGGATGCAGGGAAACAGGTTGGAGGGATTCAACTGGATTCCTCACAAATATTTATATGATTATAGATATTGTGTGATTATTGATTATCATATCGATATATGATATTTGTGCCATGATTGACTATTGGATGCTGTGGCATCATCGGTTCCATTTTTAAAGTTAAAAATAATGATTTTGAATTTAAAAGGATTTTTAAAGTGATTTTTCCAAAGTATATGTTTTACTAAATTTTTAAATTGATTCACTTTAAAAAAAATGTATAAATTTTTATGTTATAAAAAAATTAACATTTTTATGAAATATAACAGAAAGGTAATTTTTAAAATACATAGATTTTTATAAAATAGTTAAATTAGGATTTTGGATAAATTTATTATCGGTTTATATAAAAGATTTTATAAATGGATATTTGTGAATTAAATTTATTAGAATTCTGAAACGGGTTTATAAAGTGTTGAGTTGATGTATAAAATGAATTTCATTAAAATTTATAGATTTATAAGTTGTGAAAGTTATCAAATGAATAGATGTTGAAAATAAAAGTTTTATAGGAAATTAACTTATAAACTGGCTTTGGGCATTTAAATGGGATACTGATAGAAACAGTTAATAAAAGAAATTTTTATAAGTTGGAATTGAAAGAAAATATTTTTATAAGTTGAAATTGAAAGAAAATATATAAAGAAATCTTATAAGTAATAAGATTTAAAAATTTGTGAAGTTCAAAGGAACGATTTGGTAAATAAATAATATTATAAGTATTCAACTTATAATATAGATTTTGGTTTATAATTGGGTTATATAAATTGAATTGGATTTAATAAAAGAGATTGGTAAATTGAAGTTTATAAATGGGAATAGAATTTATAGACATTGTTTATAAATTCAAAATCAATGGAATTTGATAAATTGAATATAGAAGTTTATTAAAGAAGTTATATTCACGATTTTGAACAGTGAATATATTATTGATAAAAATGGATATATTTTGGGAAAGGAATGTTTTAAATGGAATTTAAAACGATTAAAGGTGTTTTAAAATGCATTAAGTATCGAATACATAGATTTCAACATTTATTGTTGAAATAGACGTTTTCGAGAAATAAAAGGGAATGAAAACATAGATTTCAACATTATTGTTGAAATAGACGTTTTCGAGAAGAATAAGGAAATGGTGGACTATAACACTGTTGTTATAGTAAATAGTTTCCGAAAGGAAATATTTTTGTATAGTATTGGGATTTATATATCTATTTAATTTCGAATCCCTATACTAATGATTTTGGGTTGTCGTAACGATGTTTTACGCAACATTCGTTTTGACCCAAATAAATGTGAATAAAAGAACGTTTTCCTTAAAGAATGAAATATATGCTTAACTATGAGTTAAGTATACTGAATATTTTCAAATTTTTGAAAATAAATGGATTTGTGAAATACTTATTATTAAATATAAGTATGGAATTGTTTTTCCAATATGAAATGGAACGTTTTAAAGAATTTATCCTTTTGAAGATAAATTGGAATCGAATATTTGAAATCTATTAAAAACTGTAGATCAGTAGATATTTTGAAAAATAAATTCACTATGGAATTTATAAATGGAAAGGGAAAATTGGTTTCAAAATAAACGTTGTTTATTTTTGAAGTGTGGAAAATTATATATCTTGTAAAGATATTTTGGGAAATTATTTGGAATCTGATGATGTTGCGCATCTTTATTGATAGTTAAATAACCGACTATCAATATTTACCTTTAAATGGGTATTTGCTGTCATTGCTTGAATTGGATGCCACACTTATTTTTAAATAAGCGCTCACTATTCGGGTTAACCGGGAAAGGACCATGGGGTCGTATAACCCACTCTGAATATGTGATACGTCGTTATGAATTGCAATTGAAGACCGGTGTTGAAGACCGGATAATTGTGAAAACGGAAGGATTACCGTCGAGTTACTCTGCATCGGCTGATCTCCGGTACAGAGGTTTTATCACCCTTAGTGACGGGAAGTCTGGACGTGATTAATGAATATCCGGATTGCAAGGACTTCTTTGTAAGTGCCTTCGGTTCTGTTCGAGCCCGGAACAGAGTTGTATGGATTGTATGTCTGACATTACAAGTTGAGATATAAAGCTGATTTCTTTCAAATATATTTCTGTTGGTGGCGGAGAATTTATTCTCTTAGCTTAACACCCTTCTCTGAGACGTACGAGCTCAGAGGTTATGTAGTTGAAAGTTTTTAGTGATATACTCCCAATTTGGTAGTGTGGCATGCTGAGTGATGCTGTGAAATGATCATTGTGTTGATCATTTGTGATAGGATCATTTGTTTGATCGTTTATCTTGATGATCATTGCTTTGATCATTTGTTGACCCAAAGCAGCTTTTGTATAAAGCGTGGCTTTGTGGACGAGACTTCATCGAGCCTCACACCCCGGAAATGGTCAAAACAGGAAAGATGCGGCAAGGTTATTGGGGGGTAGCGCCCCTTTAGTGTATGTCATTCCTTCTGGATAGAGGTGGTATCATGGTATGGAGCCCAGATACTTAACCTATGTGGTCACTGCAAATTTATTACTTTGTGGTTGTTGGAAATCGGGGATCCTCGGATAGATCGATTACGATCGAGGAATGACATATTCGTGTCAGTAGTTAACCAGTTAGGGGTAACCCGTCCTTGTGTTGGCAGAGATCCGGTTAGGTTCTCGGGACGTCATTCCAAAGGCGTTTCCATGTGGCAATGGGAAGTTCCTTGGCCTGACCATTTGTTGGAAATCCAAAGAAACAATACGAGCCTTGTACGGTTTTAGTTGTATTACCTGCTATGGAATGTGGCGGTAACCTGCTATTGAACATAGTAGCTATAGTAGGCATACGATAATGGTCGTATGTTGGCTAAGATTTATATTCTACTTTCGAAATGATTTTTCTACACTATGCACTAATAATAATATCAAAAATGATTTGATTTTGCGTAGTAAGCATCTTTGACTAACATAAGAAGAAATCTCCTCCGAGTCTGCGTTTGCATTGTGTGTGTGGTGGGAGGTCTTATGGTAGTTTAATTTTTCAAAAGCATTGCGAATTAATTTTAAAATTTCTCCTATTCTTTGTTTAAAAGATAAATACCTATTTTTAGTTCTCACACCCGTCACATGACTGACCTGGAGTTTATTGTTCCCTTCCTAAACTCTGGGTGCCCACCAATTTCCACACGGGCAGTCTAGAGTTAGGTTATCAGGTCATTCTGGATTCAGGAGTTGCTACAGATATCTGGAGGCGAGCTGGATGGCGTAGCATATTATCTATTGTATATAGTATTTCTTTTCCGCTGTTTGTTGTTGTACACTCTGATAATGAATGTAATGTGATGTAATGTGTAAAATATTCAGTTCTTTTGTTTTAATGAATATTCATTTATCTATTATATGTTGTTCCGCTGCGATGGTTAGATTCTGATATTGTTCTTTCTGTTTTTCTGTTGTTGTTCTTTTCTTTCTTCTTCTCTCTTTTTCTCTCTCCTTCTACGTCTTTCTTCTTATTTAACCATAAAGTTTCAGAAGTTTGTTCCTCTTTGGCTGGATTGTTGTGGAATGTTGCCAGCTCAAAGGAGTACGGATTTTCGGGCCTTTACACGAATATCATTTGTTTATATTCTAAGTTTGGTAATGGTTAGATGAGGAGAAATTAAGTTTCTTGTTTTGCTTTTCCCCTGTAACTAGAAGCAAGAAGAAGAACAGACATCTTTTATAGAATAATCACAAATATGTACACCGAGCTACAAACTTGAATATATTTTTACAAAACACAATATATCCATGTACAGATTCAATGATACTTAAGTATTGAATAGTTTGTTACTCACAGTGTTTCAGAAGAAAGAACAGAGCCTTTAATTGAAACGGGCCTTTGAACTGCAAGTTTAAACTTTTGATTCTCTTGTTTTGCATTGATTGAATTGTTGTTTTAATTGAGGGTTTGTTTAAGTTTTTAAGATGATGCTTACTTTATATCTTCTCAGCTTGGAATGAACGAAAATGAAATAGAGTATGTATATATAGAAAAAAGTGTTTACAGGTGATATAATTTTGTTTAGTACAATACCAGAGATTTTTTTCTTGTTTTATTTGATTTGATCAAAGATTTTTTTTCCTCTTGCCTACATTTTTTGACCAAAGAAAACCTTTTCTTTTGGAGGCTATTTCGGCTGAGAAGATTTTGGTTAGTACATTTGTTTGCTTCTTTGTTTACATGAATCATTTCTTTTGATTTTTGTTCATGTAGATATTTTTGTTTGTTGTTTTGTTTTACTATCTTGCTTTGCATATGAATTTACAGCAACACACTTGCTATCAATATATTTTTATTTTGTATTTTGTATGTACTTAGATTTTTATTTGTATGAAGATATGTCGTTTTAGTATTTTCTTGCTTCATATTTTTGTGCTTATCCAATTTGTTTTCCAAGTATACCTATATTTTCATTTTATTTCTTTGTTTTAAAGTTTAACTATTAAACATTTAATTCATATTAACATGCTTTATAATTATATTTTATACTTGTGTTTTGTATTGATAAAATTTGTTCCCTTATAAATACATCTTCTTACTCAGTATTATATACACATTATTTTAAAGAAAATGTTTTTAAAACTAACTACCCATAATTTATTTTACATAAATAATATTCTCAAACCCAAATTGTTGTTCTAAGTCATTTACTTAAATTTTAAATTCAAATACAATATCCAAATTCCAAAGTCCAATTCAAGTTAATTCAAAATTTATTCCAAAATTTACCTTAATTACAAATTTAAAATCAATTCAAAATTGGGATCGTTGTAGATTCCCCCCCTTAGAAAAATTTCGTCCTCAAAATTTAAAGGCACGGAAACAACAATGATAGATACACAAAGATAGAGAAACAGTTTTCCAGGTCAAACTGGATATCTATTCTTTATTTGTCTCACCAAATCAGAATATCACCAATATGAGAACAAACTCATTAAATACTATATAGGATACATGGGTCATCAAATTTACGAAATATGCAAGGCACCGGTTAGTCCGAAGGATAACTAACTGTTCGTAGAATATATCGAGATCCAAACAGAAGAATGGACAAATGGATTTAATTTTCCACAACTCTCAAATACTAGATATGGATTCCAAACTCAAGTCGGAATACTCCAAAGTATATATAACTTGTCCCTCTTCGGACTTTGATATTCACAAGAAATTTCAATAGAATTTCAAATTTGGTTTTAACCGAAATAGTTTTATCGATCCAAAATATAGCTTCATATTCTATTAATCAATTTAACTCAATTTCCAATTTCCAATTTATTTAAAATTTAAAATTTAAAATTTCCAATTCATTAAAGTTTAGATCGAAAAGCTGATAAGAAACCGATGAAGATACGAAGTAAGGATTTCCTACAACGATTGTAAGGCCACCATCATATCAAAGCTCCTCTCTGTAGTTGCCACGAAGCCAATCAAAGAGTTGAAATCGAATCAAAGGAAATTGATAGAGAAAGATATTTCCGTTGTTGCAGGGTATTGACCATTCGTACTGGTATTTCCCTGTCCCCTATCTCGTTCTCTTCTTGCCCTCACACTTACCATCAGTGAATAGTAAGAGAATTTACTGAGGCATACAGACGAATATCTTAGGGATTACTCATTCCAGGGTATACTTCACCCTATCTTTAATGAGTTACTTAATGTGTTATACTTCTGAGCTAAAGTTTCAACCTTCAGCTCTGATACCAAATGAAACGATCCTGACTCGACCTTCGAAAATCGGCACCGAATACGGCACTCATATTCCAATGCCGCAAATCCAAACGTCGAATCTGGTTCGTCGGAGCTTATAACACATCAAGTACAACACAGCGGAAGAAAATGAATAATATCATATACAACATCTGATCCAATGATGATACAACAGAATGATACGACAGATGATACAATAGATATCAATGCTATCAGAGATACAAGAAATAGCAGCGGAAAAATAATGTCTTCAATGCCGAACTCCAAGAACTCCCATCTCCAAAACTAAAGATAGCTCGAACAACCATCAAGTTGCACCAAGCTAAGCAAGGTCAGCCACGAAAGATGAAGTGTAGAAAATGCAATCCATGATCTAAAAGGCTTCGAAGGCTATCACAATCTATACCTATTATGGAATTATCTGAAAAACCCAACTCTAGACTGCCCATGTGGAAAATAGTGGGCACCCAGAGTTTAGGAAAGGAACAATAAACTCAAGGTCAGTCATGGGACTAGTGTGAGCAACAAAAATAGTTTTATCTTTAAAACAAGCAACAAAGGAATTTAAAAATTGAAAACCGCAATGCTTTTTTGGAAAATGAAACTACCATAAGGCCTCCCGCCACACACACTATGCGAACGCAGAATTGAAGGAGATTTCTCCTTATGATAGTCAAACATGCTTACTACGCAAAATTCTTCTTTTATATTATTATTAGTGCATAGTGGAAAACATTTCAAAAGTATAATATTAATCTTAGCCAGCATAGGTACCATTATATTATGCCCGCTATAGCTACCATTTTAAATGGCAGGTTCTACGACTAAAACCATACAAGGCGCATATTGTTTTGATTGGATTTCCAACAAATGGTTAGGCTAAGGAACTTCCTACTGCCACATGGGAACGCCTCTGGCAGGACGCCCCGAGAACCTACCCGGCTCTCTGCCAACACAAGGCTGGTTTCCTCCCTGCCCGAGAGTAATACCTAAAGATATGCCACCCCCGGTCCTTTGGGACCTTTATACGAGAGCTCTCAACACCTACAACATCACACAGTAATAAATATACTACAGTGCCCACATGAGTAAGTATCTGGGCTCCATACCATGATATTACCCTTTTCCAGAAGGAATGGTCACACCCTAGGGGAGCTACCCCTGAAACCTTGCTGCATCTTTCCTGTTTTGACCATTAACGGTTTGTAAGGCTCGATGAGGTCTCGTCCATAAAGCTACGCTTTACACGAAAGCCATGCTTTGATCACAAATGATCAACAAATGATCATCAACACACACCAGCACTTAGCATGCCACATTACCAAATTGGGAATGTATCACTAGTAACCATCAACTACATAACCTCTGAGCTCGTACGTCTCGGAGAAGGGTGTTAAGCTAAGAGAATAAATCTGCGCCACCAAGAGATATGTATTTGATAGAAACCAACTTTACATCTCAAAGTGTAATGTCAGACACACATCCATACAAGTCTGTTCTGGGTTCGAACAGAACCGAAGGCACTTCTGAAGAAGCCCTTGCAATCCGGGTATTTACAATCCCGATCGGACTTCCCATTACTTAGGGAATCTCTATACCGACGCGACTCAATGCATAGACAATTGACGGGTTATCCTTTCGTTTTTGATAATACCCGGTCTTCACCACCGGTCTGTAAATGCTATCGATATCGACGTATCATTATTCGAAATGGGTTATATGACACAAAGTCCTCTTCCGGCTAAACCGAATAATGAGCGTAATATCTAAAACATATGGATATGGGATTTCAGTTAAGTCACAACTTAATATCCAAACTTTTCGCACAATGGTTTAAACTAATTACCATTTCAAATCTTTTTAAATAAAACATTTATTTCACAAAGTTCAGCTAGTTTCATAAAGATTCAATAATAGCTTTCGAAACAGTTCCATTTCAAATTGGATTAACTATCCAATCTTTCAGTTTAAGATTTAATTCATAACTCTCAAATCCTTTCCAATTCCAATCTTGTATATGGAAGATATACCATTTAAAATTCTCTTTGATTTCAAAACAAGATTTAATTGTCTTCACGAAGGTTAATTCATAGTTTTTCCAAACTATTTACAAATTTCATTTCAAACTTGAATCGTTCGATACACATTGGAAATCCTTTCATTATTTTATGAAAGCTATTACTATTTAAAACAAATAGTTTTCGTTTTGGGAAAACTAGTTACAATTTACATAAGTTAAAGCCATCCAAGAATAAAACTTGAATTTAAATTTAAATTTTCAAAACCATACTTTTAAAAAGGTTAAAAACCCATATAAATACCTTTATAACTTGTATAACCTTTTGGACCATAATTTCCCAATTATTGAATTCAATTTCAAATGTTGAATTCGAATGTAAATCAAATTATTTAAGTTTCGAGTTTTATTAAGTTATATGAAATAACTTTTATTTTTGAAAATCCATTTTCAAAAGCTTTCAATTCAAATTCCAAAACTATTTTGGATTCAAGATGTCAATCTTGAAAATTGTTAAAAATCTGTGACTTAGCCGATTTCCTCGTGCAATCCATATTTGTGTGTGTATGGTGTAGTCTAGGGGTTTTACAAAATAGTACAACATCATAAATCATCACATTACATATTTAAGCACATCAATATCGGTAAGCGGTATAATCTATAACGCTTATCGTTCATTCACAAATTCATAGATAATAAATAAATTTATCATAGATAAATAAACTACATTCATCACAGATCACACCAAAACAACTCATGGCACAAAGCATATCATATCAGAAATATCAGACAGTTCAACAATCAATAGAATACAAAACATCCATAAGCGAACTCAATTAATTATCTGATTATTTTAAATCATATGGGTCATCAATCATGGTTAATTAACTTTAATTAATTTCAAATCATTTGATTGATTGTCCTTTAATCATTTATTAATTAAATTAATCAACCTGTAATTTTTTTTGAATAATTGACCTTTAATTATTCAATTATCCTTTAATTAATCACTAGCTTATTATTAAAAATCTTAAATTAACCATCTTTGTAATTAATTATCATTAACAATTCTTAATTACAAATGAATTAGACACTTAATTATTAATTTACCAATTAATTAATTAAAAATTGATAAACCCCTAATTAATAATAATCACAAATTAATTAACCAATCTTTACTTACCATTATAAATTAATCCTTCTTAATTACTTTCCAAAATAATTAATTAATAATAATAATTATCTTAATTAATATTTTAAAAACTTCCTTAACTTTGAAAACAAATTAGTACTAATTTGAAAACTTTAATGTTAATTACATTAAATACTTAACTTAGGTTAATTACTAAATCAAAATATTAATTAAGATTTTAGAAAACATTGTTAAGCATTTTCCTCAAATAATTAAACTGGTAATAAAATCTTAACTTAATATTATCAAACCTTAATTAAGTCGACAATACTAAAATTGTTTAAAGAAAGATTTACTTAACTTATATTCATTTTTGCTGCAGATTTGGGAATCAAACCCGAGCCATTATTTCTGTTTACTCGAGTAAATACTCGAGTTCTCCCTCAACTTCCTCAAGTTAAATTCTGTTTAAATCTCTAATCACTTTATAAAATACTTTAATAATTTAAAGCTATTAAAACATTTCATTTTTATAAAATTTATTTATAAAAAAGTGGAATTCAAATTCATTTTGAAATTCAGATTTTTAAACTTGTTTTAAAACCTTTGTTTTAAAACTTTTACACTTTTTAAATTCAGTTTAGATTAGAAAAACTCAACATTGTTAGGTTTAAGCAAAAATTTGTAAAAAAAATTACCCGAGCCACTCAAATTTGCTTCGAGTCAATTTCCTACAAACTCGAGCAAAATTGCAAAATACTTCGAGCCTTCACTTAAATTTACTGGAGCAACACACGTGAGAACTTGAGAAACTCAAGTATTTCCTCTCCATTCCAGGCACAACAAAATTGTGCACCTGCACCAACAACCTCGCCTACTCCGATCATCAACGATAATCTCTTCAAGTCGGCAATCACCCTTCAAATCAATCACAACCTTCAGATCATTGATTCAAATGCAAATTCGAGCCTTTCACTTAAATCTGGAAACAAAGAACTGGAACCACCGTCCACCCTATCAACGCCTCGTCCTCGAAGCTCCGATCACCGTGAACTCTACAACTTCGGCTATCTACTCGTCAACGACCAAGCTTCCATCACACCAAACCTCGTTGAACTCGATCATCTCTAGAAGTCGCGACGTTCAAATTTCCAATCAATAGAAAAACCAGGGTTACAAACTTCCCAGATCAACCACCATCGCCATTGACCACCGTTCGCCTTCTTGATATTTTTCCTTGATTCCCCGATTATCACTACGTCTCCAGATAAGATGCTGACCCTCCAGACCATCGAGGTCATCAGAGACAACCAAAAATATCATTTCTGGTCAAACCATAAATGTACATTCATTCCCAAACAAAAAAATTAGTTTTAAAAATTATGTTCTTGGATGAGGTTTCAGATCCTAACCCTGAAACATTGGATCATGATGTTTGATCTTGTGCTTTATATTAAACTTGTTCTGTAGTTTTAATTTCCAGGACCTTTTCAATTTTACTTTAACTCAAATAAAATTTTAAAACTCAATCTATAATCAAACGAACATCATTTGTTTATATTCTATGTCTGGTAATGGTTAGATGAGGAGAAATTAAGTTTCTTGTTTTGCTTTTCTCGTGTAACCCGAAGCAAGAAGAAGAACGGACATCTTCTATAGAATAATCACAAATATGTACACAGCGCTACAAACTTGAATATATTTTTACAAAACACAATATATCCATGCACAGATTCAATGATACTTAAGTATTGAATAGTTTGTTACTCACAGTGTTTCAGAAGAAAGAACAGAGCCTTCAATTTGAAACAGGCCTTTGAACTGCAAGTTGAAACCTTTTGATTCTCTTGTTTTGCATTGATTGAATTGTTGTTTTAATTGAGGGTTTGTTTAAGTTTTTAAGATGATGCTTACTTTATATCTTCTCACCTTGGAATGAACGAAAATGAAATAGAGTATGTATATATAGAAAAAAGTGTTTACAGGTGACATAATTTTGTTTAGTACAATACCAGAGATTTTTTCTTGTTTTATTTGATTTGATCAAAGATTTTTTTCCTCTTGCCTATAACTTTTTACCAGAGAAAACTTTTGTTTTGGAGGCTATTTCGGCTGAGAAGATTTTGGTTAGTACATTTGTTTGCTTCTTTGTTTACATGAATCATTTCTTTTGATTTTTGTTCATGTAGATATTTTTGTTTGTTGTTTTGTTTTATTATCTTGCTTTCCATATGAATTTACAGCAACACACTTGCTATCAATAAATTTTTATTTTGTATTTTGTATGTACTTAGATTTTTATTTGTATGAAGATATGTTGTTTTATTATTTTCTTGCTTCATATTTTTGTGCTTATCCAATTTGTTTTCCAAGTATACCTATATTTTCATTTTATTTCTTTGTTTTAAAGTTTAACTATTAAACATTTAATTCATATTAACATGGTTTTTAATTATATTTTATACTTGTGTTTTGTATTGATAAAATTTATTCCCTTATAAATACATCTTCTTACTCGGTATTATATACACATTATTTTAAAGAAAATGCTTTTAAAACTAACTACCCATAATTTATTTTACATAAATAATATTCTCAAACCCAAATTGTTGTTCTAAGTCATTTACTTAAATTTTAAATTCAAATACAATATTCAAATTCCAAAGTCAAATTCAAATTAATTCAAAATTTATTCCAAAATTTACCTTAATTATTAATTTAAAATCAATTTAAAATTGGGATCGTTACAAGTTGTATATGTCGATATAAGAATGTTAATCTTGACTTGAGTGTTTTGTGTTTTGCTTTACGCTTGGGTCAGACTGAGTGTACCATTATACGAGACTCGCCTTTGGAGTTGGAGCTTCGCTTGGAGATCCAGCTATCTATCCAGCTTTCAGATATTCAGTTGATTCTAGTGATGTATTTTGATTCTTGTATTTGACTATTGTATTCGAGACTTCTGTTGTAACTTATTTAACTTTGTTATACATATAGTAGCTTCATGAACTACTATCTTTTGTTTCCGCTGCATTTATTACTCTGTGTCTATGATCTGTGATTATTTATTTACTGTATATGCTGAGTTTTGCCAAATATAAACTTACAATCTGGTATTTTGGGCAATTCAATTTCGGCATATTCGTATCGAATGGTTGAAAATATCAGGTCGTTACATCTTGATTCCCTTCGAGAAACACTTGGATAGGAGCATGAGGAAGGGGTTCTGAAAGGAAGCTTCATATTTATTTGACCATATAAAGCAAACTCCCTTCCTCATGAGGCTATTAAGAGTTAAGACAATACGGGAAAAATATTTAATGAATCGACGGTAATAACCCACCAGTCCAAGAAAGTTATGAATCTCAGAAACATTCTTCGGCCTCTTCCAATTCTGATAGCTTTGATCTTTAAAGGATCAATAGAGATACCATCAGTAGAAACAACATGGCCAAGAAACTTCATCTTCTTCTCCCAGAAATGACGCTTGGAGGATTTTTCCTTTAGATGATTTTTCTGAAGAGTGCTTAGAAAAATTCTCTAGTGTTGGGAATGCACTACTCGGATTTGCAATAAACAAGGATTTCGTTGATGAAAACCAAAACGAACTCATCGTGGTATTCTTGGAATACCCGGTTCATGAGATTGACAAAGTAAGCATGAGGGTTCATTAAGCCAAACGACATCACGAACCACTCATAAGATCCATAACGAGTGCGGAATGCGGTATGAGGTATGCTATCCTTCGCAACTCGTAGCTGATTAAAGTCTGTGGCGAGATTGAGCTGAGAGAAAACCTTGGTGCCACATAACTAATCAAGAAAATCATTGATCCTAGGCAATGGATACTTATTCTTGATAGTTAACTCGTTAAGCTTGCGATAGTCGATGCAAAGCCTAGGAGTACCATCAGACTTCTTAACGAACACAACTACAGCGCCCTAAGGAGATGAACTAGAATGAATAAACTACTTAGATTCTAGGTCCAATAACTGCTTCTTGAGTTCCTTATTCCCCTTGGAAGACATCCTTGTAGGAGGACGGGTGACAGGCTCCGCATCTGGGGTAACATCAATGCGGAACTCAATTGCCCGCTTGGGTGGCAAACCCGAAACAGGCTCAAAGATATTAGGGAACTCGCACACAACTGGAATCTGGGATATGTCTGCGATATGTCATCACTTTCTCATCACTTTCCCGAGATTCGAAAGAAAACAATGAAGTTTCAGAATCACGGTCGACATCTTGAAGAATAATAGATAGCTACTTGTCAAATCGGGATGCTTGAGATATAGGATTCTTCTAGGGCATAGAATTCAAGCTTCATATCGAACAATCCAATCCATCCCCAAAATCATATCAAAACCAAGATAATTGATGGCATGCAGATTCGCATGGAAAGAATAATCACAAAAAACAATCTCAACATCTTTACAAAGCATACTAGAGGTTGTAGACCCTTTGATAGGATTCGCAATCCTCAAAGAAGTCATAAGGCAAGTAACATTCAAAGGAATAGCATCAACAAGTTCCTTCGATATGAATGAGTGTGACACACCCGTATCGAAGAGAACTCGAATAAATCGATCATGAAATAAGATGGAACCTTCAAGGATACAAGAGAATGTGCCTATGGGCTGATAAGATCTATCAGAAGCATCAACAACATTAAGATTTCATACAGCAAGGCCTATGGCAGCTTTATGGCACAAAGAAGCCCAATGGCCTTCCTTCCTTTAATAACTACATACAAGGGGTTTCGGACATCTTTTTATGAAATGATCACTAGAACCACAATTGTAATAGGATTTTGAGTTGGATCACTAGAACCACAATTGTAATAGGACTTTGATTTGGAAGGTATCACACTAGCGCGAGAACTGGAACCACCTTGCTCCATAAACCTCTTGTTATGCTGAAAGGATTTGAATTTCTGGAAAGGAAATTTTTCTTATTGGAAGTCTTTCGAAACTCAATCTCTACTGTCTCAGTCTTTCTCGACGGCTTCAAGACAAAGCGCTGAGTCAACAAGCTCCTTAAAATGTGACCTTAAGCTAAAGCATTAAGGCCTTCCTTGGATATTTCTTCAAACCATCAACAAATTTCTAATTCTTTTTAAACGGTGTGTTGATGTGCTCGACACCGTATGTAGATAAAGCTTCAAAGGTAGATACATAGTTAGAAACAGAAGATTTTCCTTGTTTCAACTCAAGGAAACGACGGGCAAGGAGGGCTTTCTCTTATTTGAGAACAAACTTAAGCTCTAAACGTTCCTTGAATTGATTCCATGAAAGAGCTGACTCATCAACTTCCATAATCAAAACCTCGTACCGATTCAAAGCACATTCTTGCAACATACTAGATGCTACGAGAACGCGATGGTGGTCAGATAAATCCATGCGGGAAAATATATGCTCACAAGTGTGCAGCCATGCCCGAACTTCCAATACACTTCTGATCCCTTGAAGGGTTTGCCTCTAAGGTGTAAAAAGTCACTGCACATGCGAGTAGAGGAAGACTTACAAGGAGGAGATTTATGAGTAGGAGCTGGAGGCTGAGTGCTACGGAATAACTCCATGAACTAGTCGGTAGACATATAAACACCATCTAGACGAGGGCCATTGGACTGCCTTGACACGGCTCCCTCTGTCTCTTCCAGCAATAAGAATGCTGGAAAGAATAAGATAAGATAATGATTATTCGCAGGGGTATAAAATTGATAATAGAATTGAATGCATGGAATGCTACAGAATTTAAAAGACACATTCCTAGACATATTCCCAAAATCTATCATCTACCCCCAAAAGACTCACAAGGTTAATGGGAAAGGGTTTAAGGATAATAAACACGTTATCCCTAGGACTTGCTGTAACCATGTATTATTCTGTTTCTGTTTAGTATTTATCATATCTTATTCTAAACTCAACTCTAATACCAAGCTATGATACCCCATCTCGAGATCCATACTAACAAAGAGTATTACTATGTAATACTGTCTGCTAGTGCAAAGAATAGAGCTGGTTAGAGGCGACCATTCATGAATTTTGTCTTAAGCGAGCATCGAATATGTTGATTAGGTGGTCTGATTTTTTTTCGAGGATCGACGTACTCAATTCAGGCTTAACACAACATTATGGTGGCTAATGATCGATTCAAAATAATATATAATAACATAACAGTTCACATATCATAGAACAACTACATATATGTATACAAACAGCGAAAACATGTCCATTGTTACATAAGTTTGTGGCTCTTATGAACCATATATATAAAACATAGCCATATCAAAAGAGCATACATGGAGGAATCTAGCTCAGAAACAAAAGACTTCTAATATACATGTATACTAATTAAACTCGATAGTGAACTTCCAAAAGCACAAGCTAAAACAGATAAGACCCATATTATCCAAAAGTCTAACCTGAAATGACTCGGTATGATCGGAGTACTATATGGAATAATAAACGGGTCAGTCTGTCTTAAATAGAAATGTCAGTGCATATAAGATAAAGTAAGTCATAAGAGAAATTGCTAAGCCTAGAATAGTGAACGAACATAAAGTACAAAGTCTAAGCTTTTCAGGACATCAAAAATTATCAAATTAGGAAAGTAAAATAAAAGATATGACCAAATTCATTTCAGGTTCAATCTCAGAAATTTTTGTTAAGGATAGAATTGCATTTTTACTTTCAATTCTATTTCAGGTCAATTAAACATCTGTATATTGAAATGTAACCAAAAGAGAAATTGCTTCTCATTGAATATAATTTCTAACCCAAAAGGAATGAACTCAAACGGGTTTGAAACGTGCACGATATCACTATTTTACTTCTGCACATTTTCCTAATGCATTTTTAGCAAGCATAGAAACCAAAATCATCTTCCGAATTCACAAATTCAACCATAGATTCATCCAATACAGACAAAACAAACATACAAACTGAATTAAGCCAAAACTGTGAGTTGTTACTTAACTTACAACTAAGATACACGAAAGTCATAGCAAATTAGAAGCTTTTGCTTCGCTAAAAGCTTCAAGAACCTGGAAAAAAGAAGAAGAGTGGACATTTAAACCCCAAAAAAATTATAGTAAGTAGATGATTTTGAATCTTGATTCAAGCTGAAATATTTTTGGTTTTGTACTGATTGCCTGTTAAAATCTCTTTATTATCTATTATTTTCCTTTTGATTTTGATTAAGATTTTGAGTTTGGCTTGGAGATTAGAGAGGAAGGAAGAAATAGGTTTTCAGGATGGAGAAGAAGAGAGGAAGATGAAAAATGAAAAAAAAAATGTATGTATTGAATGGATCGCTGCGTTTTATTTCTTCTTTTACCTCATGGGTAAATGGGTTTGAGTCTAACCCACTTCTACCCAATGGCCTAAACACCCTATTTAATTTATAATTACGCTAATTAACACATAATTAAGCCT
The DNA here is from genome assembly GCA_030765085.1 of Allium cepa. Taxonomy (NCBI): domain Eukaryota; kingdom Viridiplantae; phylum Streptophyta; class Magnoliopsida; order Asparagales; family Amaryllidaceae; genus Allium; species Allium cepa. The sequence goes on along the minus strand of CM060945.1, from coordinate 989,108,104 downwards.
AAATAACCTATTTGTTTACAACCTATACATGTTTTAAGCCTCATAAAATTATCTAACAACAAATATTTCAACATGAAACATACTTTTGAGACAAAAATCTAAATTTTATTATTAAAAATTATCATCTTTAGTTAAATGTCTTTAATTATGTTTTATATGATAAAATGACATAATTAATTTCAAAAATTACTTAAAATTCATTTTTTGTCCATATTAACATAACAAAGGATTATAAAAATAACTACACGCCTTATAAATCATTTTAGACAATATTTCACATGTTTACTTCACAAAACTAAAACAATTTTTTTAAACAAGTCTTTGAAATGATAAATGTCACCATTTAGCAAAAGTTTTAATGAAATTATTGCTCTTTTCAAAATTAAAATCCTTTGTTGTTCTTTTAGCATAAAAACTAATATAATATAGGCTTGAAACATCATTTCTTTTAATGTAAACATATTCCAAAATTATATTTTGGAAATTAATTCTTTTGTTTCTTTTATTTAAAAGAAACTACGATGATTACTTTCAAATTTAACAAAGCAACATCAATTCTTATTTATCAATTCAAACCCTTTGTTTATAGAAAATAAACAAGTTTTAGCAATTATTTCTCCCCAAATTCAACTTATTATCAAAGTACCAAATTAAAATCATTATTTTTGATTTATTAAGGTAATCACAAAACCAGGATTGCTACAGGAATCCTAAAGGATCTTGGGATGTTTACCTAAGAGATAGTAGCTTATATTTGATAAATTTTTGAAAGGAAGATGATTATGAACATATATTAAAAAGGGTCCTTTGTTTACGAACAGAAATTAATTTTCATGAGAAAATGGGATGCGGATTTCAATTTTGAAAGACTTGTTATCAACTCACCATGTTTGGATAAAGCTGAACAACCTTAACTTAGCACTATGGAATACTAGATGCATCGGTAAGCTTGCTAGCTTGATTCGAAAACCCCTAGACTTTGATGAGAACTCTAGGCTGGTAAAAAGAATTAAATATTGTTGAGTGTTGGTTGAGCTAGAGCTGACCCAGAGCTCCCAAAAATAGTTAAAGCTATTGACAAGCATGGTAATTTGTATATGCAAGATGTTGAATATGAGTTTGTTTCTCCTAGATGTGGATAGTGTAAGTGTTCTGGCTACAACAATCAACAATGCACTACAATGACATAGAAACCAAATCAAGTTTGGGTTGAGAAAACAAAAATTAACACATCGGCAACCACTAGTGAACTCCAGACCATAATTATATTAGCCCCACAAAAAAATGATGCAACAACAAAAATAGATATACACAATGTTGTAGTTACTTACCCAAAATAGCCATATGTATACAACCATCACCCAAATTTACTGGAACATATTTCCCTGATGAGTCTAAAAAGCCTTAAAATCGAGACCAAAGTTCTGATAAAAATATGGAGCATGCATCTGATTAGGTTGTTGAGCATGCATCTGATCAGCCGGTAGAGCCTAAACCTGAGCTTAAAGGTGCTGAAGAGGAGATAGAGGAGGTATTGTCTGCCATCATAGAAGAAATTCAGAAGTCAAAAATATTTAGGTGGGTATGGATATTTAGGTGGGTATGTAATATAGATGATGAAGTGGAGGATATGGACAGCGGGAAATATACAATTACAAATGTAGAATATTTGAAACAATTTGATAAAAGAAAAAAGAAAGAGGTTTGTAATATAGCTAAGGTAGTTTCTGCTCCTATCATAAGGAGCAAAACTACTAAACCCTAATGTAAGTGATCTATTGGAATTTTAGAGGATAACTAATTATACTTGAAAATTAGACCTTTATATTTTAAAGCCTAAATATAAGACTATTGTTATAGCTATCTTAGAAAATAAATTCATAGAAGAAAATATAGAGATGTTTTGTAACGTCTCGAAAATTTCGACTTTCGAAAATTCAACATCGATACTCACTTTATCGACTGCCGAGAAATCGAAGGCCGAAAACCCGAAATGTTATGGGTTTTAAGAAAAAGAAAAGAAGAAGAAAGAGAAGAAGATAGTAGAAAATAGAGAGAAAAGAAAACAGAAAATAGAACGGAACAGAAAACAACAGAACAAAATCAGAATCTCACAATTCGCAGCGGAACAACATATAATAATAAATGAATAATCTTTAAACAAAGAACTATATCACTTATTACATTACATTTCATTACATCATATCATCAGAGTGTACAACATTAAACAATGCAGCGGAAAAAAAAAGTACTATATACTAGTAATACGCCATGCCATCCAGCTTGCTTCCAGCAACTCCTGAATTCCAGAATATCCTGATAAACCTTAACTCTTGACTGCCCGTGTGAAAATTAGTGGGCACCCAGAGTTTAGGAAGGAAAACAATAAACTCCGAGTCAGTCATGTGACTGGTGCGAGAACTAAAACAGTTTGTTTTTCTTTAAAATCAAAAATAGAGGAATATTTTCAAAATAGATTCGCAATGCTTTTTAAAAATGAGACTACCATAAGACCTCCCGCCACACACACAATGCAAACGCAGACTTGGAGAAGATTTCTTCTTATGTTAGTCAAAGATGCTTGATACGCATTAAAAAGAACATTTGATATTATTATTAGTGCATAGTGTAGAAAATATTTGGAAAGTAGAATATAAATCTTAGCCAGCATAGGTACCATTATATTATGCTTACTATAGCTACCATTTTAAATGGCAGGTTCTACAACTAAAACCATACAAGTCTCGTATTGTTTCTTTGGATTTCCAACGAATGATCAGGCCAAGGAACTTCCCATTGCCACATGAGAATGCCTCTGGATGGACATCCCCGAGAACCAAACCGGATCTCTACCAACACAAGGCCGGGTTACCCCTAACTGAGTAACAACTGACCGAATATGCCATCCCCCGGTCCTTTGGGACCTTTCACCGAGCGCTCGCAATCAATTCACACAATCATAAAGTGTTTTCAACATGAGTAAGTATCTGGGCTCCATACCATGATACCACCCTTTTCCAGAAGGAAATGCACATATCCTAAAGGGCGCTACCCCTCATAACCTTGCCGCATCTTTCCTGTTTTGACCATTCCGGGGTGTGAGGCTCGACGAAGTTTCGTCCGCAAAAACACACTTTATACAAAAGCCGTGCTTTGGGTCAACTAATGATCATAGAGATGATCACCAAGATAGACGATCAAACAAATGATCCTATCATAAATAATCAACACAATGATCATTTCACAGCAACACTCAGTATGTCACATTACCAAATTGGGAATATATCGCTGATAACTTCAACTATATAACCTCTGAGCTCGTACGTCTCAGAGAAGGGTGTTAAGCTAAGAGAATAAATTCTCCGCCACCAACAGAAATATATTTGAAAGAAATCGGCTTTATATCTCAATTTGTAATGTCAGATACACAATCCATACAAGTCTGTTCCGGGCTCGAACAGAACCGAAGGCACTTACAAAGAAGTCCTTGCAATCCGAATAATCTCTAATCACGTTCGGATTTCCCATCACATATGGAGATCTCAATACCGGGGATCAGCCAGTGCAGAGACAATCAACAAGAAACCCTTACGTTTTTGAAAATATCCGGTCTTCAACACCGATCTTCGAATGCAATTCATAACGATGTATCACGTATTCGGAATGGGTTATACGACCCCAAGGTCCTTTCCCGGTTAACCCGAATAGTGAGCGCTTATTTTAAAAAAATAAGTGTGGCATTCAATTTCAAGCAAATCACAACAAATACCTATTTAAAGGTAAATATTGATAGTCGGTTATTGAACTATCAATAGATATGCCAACATCACCAGATTCCAAATAATTTTCCAAATTATTTATTTCCCAAAAATATCTTTACGAGATATATATTCTCCATTCTTCAAAAATAAATTAATATTTATTTTTAAACCCAATTTCCAATTTCATTTATAAATCCCATATTGAATTTATATTTCCAAAAATATTCATGAATATACGATTTCCATTCGATTTCAAATATTCATTTTCAATTTATCTTCAAAAGGATAAATTCAAAATATTCACTTAATATTGGAAAAACATTTCCATACTTATTTATTTTATAAGTAATTCACAAGTCTTTTTATTTTCTATACTTAGAAAATATTTCATATACTCTAATCGAAATTAAGTATATATTTCATTCTTTAAGGAAATCATTCACTTAACCATATTTATTTGGGCCAAAACGAATGTTGCGTAAAACATCGTTACGACAACCCAAAATCACTAGTATAGGGATTCGAAATTAAAATAGATATATAAATCCCAATACTATACAAAACATTTCCTTTCGGAAATCATTTACTATAACAACAGTGTTATAGTCCACCATTTCCTTTTATTTCTCGAAAATATCTATTTCAACAATAAATGTTGAAATCTATGGTTTCGAATCTCAACACCTTTTAAAACATCTTTAGATCGTTTTAATTCTATTTCAAACATCACATCCAAAATAATTTCTTTAACATAATATTCACTATTCAAAAACGTGAATATACCTTGTTAATAAATTTCATTATTTCTATTCATTTTATTTTAAAGGATTATTCACTGTCTAAAACATGAATATAACTTCATTAACAAATTACAACAATTCCTTATCAAAATAAGTCGTTGCGGATTTATAAAACAACGTTTATAAATTCTATTTCTATTTATTTTATAACTGCTTCCTCTTATAAATTTCCTTTATTAACCTATCTCAATTCATATCACAATGATATAATAAAAATTCATATTATAAGTCAAACACTTATAATTTATTTGTTTACAAAATTGTTCTTTTAAACTTCCCAAGTTTATAAATCTTATAACTTATAAGATTCATTATTTATCCAAAATCTATTCTTTTAAATAACTTTACAAATTTTATAAACCTACTATTTATAAACTTCCATTTATAACCTCATCGTTATAATTCTATAATTCCAATTTATGAAATTCATTTACAATCCATTCTAATACTTGTAAAAGCTCGTTTTATAATTCCAATATTTTTAATTTATAAATATCAATTTATAAATCTTTTAATATAAAACAATTTATATTACTATTTTAAAACGTCTTTCAACTCCTTATAATTTCATCATTTTGATTTATAAAATAATCAAATTTCATAAATTCTATAGATTTCATTCCTTTATGAAATTCATTTACAATCCATTCTAATACTTGTAAAAGCTCGTTTTATAATTCCAATATTTTTAATTTATAAATATCAATTTATAAATCTTTTAATATAAAACAATTTATATTACTATTTTAAAACGTCTTTCGACTCCTTATAATTTCATCATTTTGATTTATAAAATAATCAAATTTCATAAATTCTATAGATTTCATTCCTTTATTAAATTCATTTACAATCCATTCTAATACTTGTAAAAGCTCGTTTTATAATTCCAATATTTTTAATTTATAAATATCAATTTATAAATCTTTTAATATAAAACAATTTATAAATCTTTTAATATAAAACAATTTATATTGTTACTTTAAACATCTTTAAACTCTTTTATAATTTCATCATTCTGATTTATAAAATAAAAAATTTATAAATCCTATTTTTAAACTTCTTATAATAAATTCAGAAATCCCAGTTCAAACTATTTTATAAAATCACTAATCCCATATTTTCAAAAATCAACTTTTAACTGTATTTCTCAAAAATCATAATTTTTATAATATTAAAATTATAACGTTTATTTATTTAAGATGAATCAATTCCAAAAATATTTTATAAACGTATATTTCCAAAAATCACTTTAGAAATCAAAATCGTTATTTTTAAACTTTAAAATTGGATCCGATGATGCAACACATCAAATAGTCAATCACGACTTTCAAACATCATATATCATCCATGATAAACAATCAAATATCACAATATATGAAATCAAATAAATATTTGTGAGGAATCCAGTTGGATCCCTCCGACCTGTTTCCCTGCATCCACAGACATTAGCACAATACCATTCCGTTTCAAGACGGAATATCGCGGTATATGGGATTTTATAAAATATATCCGCTTACTAACGGCGCAATAGGGTCTCATCCGCTATAAAAAATGCGGGAAATCAATCAACTGCAATATATACATATGCCAATATATATATATATATATATTGCTATATATATAATATAATACCAATTCCACTTCGAGGTGGAATATCGCGGTATATGTGTGTAATAAATAACCTCCGCTTACTAACGGCGTATAGGGTCTATTCACATCCAATATATATATATATATATATATATATATATATATATATATATATATATATATAACAATCATCATTCAATCATTTAGTCAACACAACTATCAATTTTAAATCTAACTATTTAAAATTTAATTAAATCCTTTTGAGTGAGAAGTTCTCACCTTTGCTTTTATTTGCAATCCATTTCTCTTCTTGACTCGATTTTCTTGATTTATACCTTGTATAAATATTTACACAATTTATTAATATTCAAACAGATTGAATAATAAATTTTCATTTTTGATTGTTTTAATTATTCAATGGTTTTGTTCTAAACCAATTCCTTTAATAATTTTATTTACCTACAATTTAATTTTAAAACTAAATTTTCTCCTTAAATAGATTTAATTAACTTACCCTTAAATTAAATTTATCCAACTAATTATTTCAATCTCAAGTTAATGATTTTTATTTTAAACTAATATCTTTATATCAATTTCTTTTTAATACTTTGATTTAACAAAAATTAAATTCAAACTATTCTTTATAAATTCAATTTTTTGTCGAACAAATTCAATTTCTATTTAAATAAATTTTATTAACTAACTATTTAATTTTAAACAACATTTTCTTTTATAAAATATCCTTTAGTCCTTAATTACTCATTTTTTTCCAAAAAAAATAATATTTTCTTTTGATAAATCATTTTATCAAATAAGTAAAATTTCTAACTAATTTTCCTTTTACAAAATATTTTTCATTTGAAACTAAAATTTCTATTCAACTAATAATTTAGTTTTAAACTAAATTTTCTTTAAGTTTTAAAATCCCTATTATTATTTATTTCAAATGAATTTTCTTTTAATAAATTTGCTTAACTAAATTCTTCCTTTACATAAATAACCCATATATATTTTACTTTACTGCATATATACTTTACTGTATATGCTTAACTGTATATACTTATTATTATTATTATTATTATTATTTATACTGAATAAATGTTTATTTAAATTAAATCAAAAATAAAATAAAAACAATATACCTACAGTGAAATCGCGACCTGGAATTGCTCCTCCTCAATCTCGCGACGCTGCCGTGCCTTCCCCTTCGGTTGCCGTGCCTAGCTCGTGTAACGACCCGTATTTTACGTGTCGATAAATCGTAGAATTTACAGGTCGTTAGTATTGTTTATGTTGTCTCTAGCATGAGTCGAATGGGGAGTTAACTCATGTGTAGTGTTGAGTCGTGACCGACTTATAGGCTTAGCCGAGTTAAGGAGGTTAGTGGTTTAAAGGTTGGCCGGCTCATAAGGGAGACCGACTTAACAGTGTTGCCGACTTAACGGGATAAGTGGTTTAGGGGTTTGGGCAACCTTAAGACGCGAGCGAGTTAAAGTTTGGCCGAGTTAAGAACTGACCGACCTAAGGGAGTTACTGGTCTAACATATAGCGACCTAGTGGTTACCCCTGTATGTGGTTAGGTCGGTAGGTCGGGTATATCGCTAGGTCGGCAATGTGGCTTTGGGTTGGGTTGGCATCTGGTTTAGTTGATAAGTCGGCCAGGTGTGTTAGATAGTTGGGTCGGCAGTGTATGTTGAGGCGTTGGGTCGGTTAGGCCGTGTTATAACTAGGTCGTGTAGCCTCGTGTCTTTTGTTAAGTCGCAGAACGACTTAGTGTTAGGTTGGCCATGTGGTATCTCTGTTAGGTCGTTAGGTCGTGTACCTGTTGAGTCTTGGAGTGGTTTATGTGTTAGGTCGGCAGAGTGTTGGGTCGGCAAGGTTAGGTCGGCGAGGTTAGGTCGGCAGCGACTTAGGGACGGCCGAGATAAGGGTTTTTCCAGCCTATAAATAGAGGGGTTCGGCTCACTTTTTGGCACCGGTTTTTGAAGCAACGAAGTGCTGCCATTTTGGGAACTCGACTACAACATTTCTTCATCTTCTTTTCTCCATTCCAATCTAATTCTAACATCCATCCAAGATCAAAGATCGAGATTGAAGATCCAAGAGACAAAGTTGAAGATCTTCATCCAACGAAGCTAGATTTCATCGTTTTAAGCGAGATTTCGCCGGATCAAGCCTTGATCTTCGCTGTCCAGATCTGAAGTGTTTAGTTTTTGAAGTGTTTAGGTGATTTGGTGAGTGGTAGTTATCTCTCACGCGGACCCAAAGGAGTATATTGGATTGGTGGTTTGTTGGAGTATTGTAGATAGTGATTTTATGCATTTTCCTTAGATCCAAGTATAGATCCATTGTTGTGAAGATATTTATCTACGCAAGTTCATTTATTAAGTTATAGAAACAAAACCCATGTTTTATATTTGATAGATCTATGCTTAAAACTATGATTTCATGTATGTTAGACTTATGCTTATTTATTTACGAAATTGCCACTATAGTTAATATTGCTTATTAGATCTTGTTTGAATGCTTGAATGTTTGGATGTATGATTGATTAGATTGTTTCAAGTTAGCAAATGGTTGATTTGGAACAAGATGGTGGGAGATGATTCAAAAGCTAAGTAGAAAGGCTCTTGAATGGTGAAAGCTGCCGGTGACATATGAAGCGGATGTGGAAGCTCATATGGATGGATTCGATGATGATGGTCTTTGCTATGATGCGATGAAGCAAAGTGTGATGTTGAGATGGGACGGGTCATGATGACATTCCAAGCACGTGCTGCGACGACGTGCAAAGTTATGTTGATAACTCGGTGATGCGATCCGGGTTGGTGATAATGGTTAGCTTGAGAGGTGCTTGAGCTATTATAGAAATAGTCGTCGAGGAGGATGACTAGGAGGCTGAGATCTTATCGTTGTTGAAGGTTCTAGCATGCTCAAAGCAAGAGTACGTTGGAATGGGCTGCGACGACGTTCCAAGCACGGGCTGCGACGACGTGCTAGTACTCTGGGTAGTTGCGAAAATTCCTAGGCACGGGCTGCGACGACGTGCGGAGTTATGTCTAGAACCGGGGTTACCATTAGCCCTTGACGGATGGTCATTCAACTAACGGTGATATCAAAGCAAGGATAACAGTGATAGCCAGAGTCATGGATGTTTGGACGTTTGGTTGTATCATCATTCGGTCTCAAGAGCGGTATTTTCTAGGTGCTTATCTGATCTTGGTTTAGGCCTTGGGGGTTTGTATTTGGAAAATATCGCCCTTGACTCGAGTGATTATTGCTTTACCTTAATTATCTGCTATGTTATGCTTACTTCTCCTTGGTGTGTGTCTGGGGGCTATCACTGTAGAAAGAGGTGGAGTGGGATGGTTTGGTTCCTATTCCTTTTATCCCTTATGCTCTTTTGGTATGTTTGATAGTTGATTTACTGCTCACTAAGACTTTGTCTGACTCAAGGTTTTATGTCTCCACTTATTATCTTGGGCTGTTCATCCACGTTGGGATGGGCAGACTAGGTAGCAGGTGACAGGTGCTGTTCTTAGAGATCTACGCTGATGATGACGAAGACGAGCAGGAGGCTTTGCATACTAGTTTTCTTACTATATGTAATGGGTGTTCCGCTGTTATATCTGATTGAGTGTTTGTAGTGAGGCTTTGATGTATGGATGATTCATGTTTGTATAAAACTACTACGATGCTTATATGATGATTTTTCTGTTATGGAGCTTCACTATATATTTCTCTATTGTATTTTATCCATGCGCTGTGAGTTGTACGATAGAGTTTGCTGTTTTATTTTACCTTGACTATCGTCCATGGCTACCTGGCACGCCTTTCAGCGCACTATTTCCTTGTTTTGGTGCAGGAGTCATGGGCGGTCGTCACATTTGGTATCAGAGCTTTGGTTAATCGATTTTAGCCAACGCTCGCTGACGTAGTACGTATGAGAGACGTAATTGTATTTTGATGGGTGATTACTATATATAATATATTAGTTTAGAAGGATTTGAACTCCTTATGCAGTTGTTTCTTAAGGTGTTCTAATCATTCCTATTACAGATATTAAGGATGAGTCGAAGAGGGAGACCAGCTGCAAGGGAAGGCCGTGCTACTGAAGGGGCTGTTGATTATGGAACTATGTTCGAAGCGATGATGACTTCGATCATGAGAAGGATACCAACTCCAGGGCCATCTGTAGATGTTGGAGTTCAAGTCCAAGCTCCAAGACCGGTGGAATTTGCTAAGCTTTGTAAGGATTATACTTCTCTTGGAGGAAAAGCTTTCTTGGGGACGGAGTCGACTATTGAGGTGCAGAGATGGATTGATGCATGTCGAAGGATCTTTGGTGACTTAGGGATTGAGGATGCAACCAAGAGAAAGCTCGCATCAAGGCAACTTCAAGGGAGAGCTTCGGATTGGTGGAATTCTATCACCATTGATACTCCGGAGGAGGAGATTACTTGGGAGCAATTCCAAGCTAGATTTGAAGCTAAGTTCATCTCTACGGCTCAGAAATCTGTTTTGTTCAAGAAGTTTGTAGAGCTCAAGCAAGGTGGGAGATCGGTCCTTGAGTATGTTTCTGAGTTTGAGGCTTTGTCCAAGTATGCCAGATCGTATTTTGATTCTCCCTATCAGAAGAATGAGAAGTTTGTGACTGGTCTGGATGCTTATCTTGGGAGGCAGTTGGTGGATCACTTGGATGATCCGTTTGAGAAGCTTGTGGAGAAAGCTCTCAGGCATGAGAGTTTGTTTCCTAAGGAAAGTTCTGTTGTTGCTGTAACCAGGGAAGGATCTAAACCACAGCAAAGTGAAAATAGGAAGAGGAAGCAGCAGCAACAGAAGGGTAGGGATGGCAAGAAGAAGCCGAAGGGAGAGGTGATTTGTTATAATTGCCAGCAGAAGGGCCATCTCTCCAAGGATTGTAGGAATCCAAAGGCGCCGGCGAAATGCCACAACTGTGATAAACCAGGGCATTTCAGTAAGGACTGTCCAGAACCGAGGAAGGACAGGCAGGTTGTGCAAGCTTATGCTTTGGGAGCTGTGCCGTCATCTTCAAAAGCTCCTACTGCTGAAGAGAAGGGGAAGAGTGTGGTGGTTCAAGGTACTCTTTCTATCTGTGGTGTTCCAGTTAGAGTGTTGTTTGATACTGGAGCGTCGCATTCTTTTGTTTGTAATGATTTGGTAGACCGGTTAGGTTTGAGACCGGATATTGTTGATAGGCCATTGGTAGTGACTAATCCAGTTGGGGGTTCGTCATGTTTGTGTATGATATGCCGTGGTCTAGTTGTGTCGAGTCATGATTGCTCGTTTGTTTGTGATTGCTTTGTTCTGAACTTTGCGGGGTTCGGAATTATTTTGGGTATGGACTGGCTTAGGAAATATGCGGCAAGGATTGATTGTGAGAGGCTTGAGGTGACAGTCGGGAATGTGGAAGGGCGAAAGGTTGTGATACGATGTAAGCATGAGGAAGACGTCTTCATGAGCTTCATGTATTCGCTGGTTGTTCCACGGGATGGACTGTCATCGGTGCCTATTGTGAATGGATTTGAGGATGTCTTTGACGAAGTCAAAGGGTTGCCGCCACATAGGGAGGTCGAGTTTCGTATCGATCTAGTTGAGGGAGCCAGACCTGTTGTGATGCCTCTTAGGCGGATGGCGCCTAGGGTGCAGCTAGAGTTGAAGGTGCAGGTTGATGACCTTTTACGGAAAGGATTCATTCGGAGAAGTGTGTCCGAATGGGGTGCACCAGTTGTGTTCGCAACCAAAGCGGATGGATCGTTGAGGTTGTGTGTGGATTATCGTGAGCTGAATAAGTTGACTAAGAAGAACAAGTATCCATTGCCGAGAATAGATGACTTGTTTGATCAGCTTCACGAGGCCAAGGTGTTTTCTCAGATGGATTTGGCAACGGGATTTCACCAGTTGAGAGTGGCTAAGGATAGTGTGCCGAAGACTGCTTTCAGGACACCATCCGGTTTTTATGAGTGGCTGGTAATGCCGTTTGGGTTGACTAACGCACCAGCATATTTTGTGGATCTTATGAATAGAGTGTTCAGAGATCAGTTGAATAAGTTCGTGCTTGTGTTCGTGGATGATATTCTGATTTATTCCAGAACTGAGAAAGAGCACAAGACACACTTGAGGATTGTTTTGGGGATCTTGCGGAAACATCAGCTGAAGGCTAAGTTTTCGAAGTGTCACTTCTGGAAGAGTGAAGTGAGGTTCTTAGGCCATGTTATCTCTGGAAATGGAATAGCGGTTGATCCCGCTAAGGTGGCAGCAATCCAGGATTGGGTTAGACCTAAGAATGCATCTGATGTAAGAAGTTTTCTTGGATTAGCAGGATATTATCGTTGGTTTATTAAAGACTTTTCCAAGATAGCTGCACAGTTGACAGGATTGACGAAAAAGAACCAAGTGTTCAGATGGGATGCTAAGTGTGAGCAAGTTTTTGAAATCCTAAAAGAGCGACTGACGAGTGCTCCTATTTTGACTATTCCAAGTGGGAATGATGAGATGGTGGTTTACACCGATGCATGTGGCACTGGACTTGGAGCAGTGCTAATGCAGAGGGATAAAGTTGTTGCGTATGCAAGTCGACAACTGAAGCCGCATGAAAGGAATTATCCGACTCATGATTTGGAGTTAGCGGCAATTGTGTTTGCTTTGAAGATGTGGAGACATTATCTATTGAGAGTTAGATTCGAGTTGTTTACAGATCATAAGTCGTTGAAGTATCTGTTCTCCCAAAAGGATTTGAATCTTCGACAGCAACGGTGGCTGGAGTTTCTAGCATCATATGATTTTGGTATAGCCTATACTCCGGGAAAAGGAAACGCAGTGGCAGATGCGTTAAGTCGAAGACATGCAGGATTGGGAGCCATGTTTTCGGAGTGGAAGAGTCTCGAGTATTTGGCTGAGTTTGACTTCAGGCCTAGATGTGAATTGGAACCTGAGATGTTGGCAAACTTATCGATAAGACCTATTCTTGTGGAAAGGATTGGCGAGAGCCAAAAGCAAGACGATAAGCTTGTCAGGATTATCCGTGGTTTGGAATCTGGATTGGAACCAGAGAAGGATAAGGGATTCGAGGTCGATCGAGAGGGTTGGCTTCGAAAGCAAGGACGACTGGTTGTTCCCGATATAGATGGATTGAGAGATGAAGTTCTAAGGGAAAATCATCACTCAAAGTTGACGATTCATCCAGGTGGAAATAAGATGTATCGGGATATGAAGAGAACTTACTACTGGGAAGGCATGAAGAAGGATGTTGGAAGTTTTATTTCCAAGTGTATGAACTGCCAGTTGGTGAAAGCTGAGAAGAAGAAGCCCAGTGGATTGCTTCAGCCATTAGAGGTTCCTACATGGAAGTGGGAGCAAGTGTCGATGGATTTTATCGATGGTCTACCTAGGACAAGGGCGGGAAATGAAGGGATTTGGGTCATAGTAGATCGTTTGACCAAGAGTGCAAGGTTCATTCCTGTTCGATCAACTAGGACTGCATCGAAGTTGGCTGAGTTGTATGTTAAGTGGATAGTTCGATTCCATGGTGTTCCGAAGTGTATAGTGAGCGATCGAGACCCATTGTTCACTAGTGGATTTTGGAAGAGCTTCCAAGAAGTTTTGGGAACCAAGTTGTGTTTGAGTACAGCTTATCACCCTCAAACAGATGGTCAGACTGAGAGAGTTAACCGAGTTTTGGAAGATCTTCTCAGAGCTTGTGTTTTGGACTTCGGAGGATCATGGGAAGATCACCTTCATTTGGTGGAATTTGCATATAACAACAGTTATCAGTCGAGCATTGGTATGGCACCATATGAGGCATTATATGGAAGACCGTGTAACTCTCCGACATGTTGGTTGGAAACTGGAGAAAAGCTGATACTTGGGCCAGAGATGATTCGACAGACTTCGGACTGTATAGAGATCATTCGGCAACGAATGAGAGCAGCCCAAGATCGTCAGAAAAGTTATGCCGATAATCGTCGTAAGGATTTGGAATTCGACGTAGGTGAGATGGTTTTTGTGAAGATTTCTCCATTAAAGAGTGCTATTAGATTTGGAAAGAAAGGAAAGTTAACTCCGAGATTTGTTGGACCATTCCCAATTATAGAGCGAATTGGAAAGCTCGCTTATAGATTAAAGTTACCAGAAAAGATGGCGGGTGTGCACAATGTTTTTCATGTATCTTATCTACGGAAGTATGTGCATGATCCAACTACAGTGGTTTCTGCTGATAACTGTGAAAATTTGGAGGTTGGTCCAGTGGGTACGAAACCTCGTAAGCCGCTTCGTATTGTTGAAACCGATACGAAACAGCTTAGGAGGAAGACGATTACGTTGCTCAAGGTACAATGGAGTGATGATGTTAACGACTGTACGTGGGAGGAGGAAGAGAGGATGAAGGCAGCTCATCCCGGACTCTTCGAGGTATGGCCCTAAAGTGTTGTGACATCTCATGAATTTGTAGCTTGTTCTAAGTCTTAGAATTCTGCATGCTAGGCTAGAATTGGATGCATGGTTTGTTGATTGCTATGGATGGTAGGCATGCAGAATATTTTTGATTGCTGATGTTTGCTTGGAATTTCGGGGGCGAAATTCCTAAGGGGGAGAGAATGTAACGACCCGTATTTTACGTGTCGATAAATCGTAGAATTTACAGGTCGTTAGTATTGTTTATGTTGTCTCTAGCATGACTCGAATGGGGAGTTAACTCATGTGTAGTGTTGAGTCGTGACCGACTTATAGGCTTAGCCGAGTTAAGGAGGTTAGTGGTTTAAAGGTTGGCCGGCTCATAAGGGAGACCGACTTAACAGTGTTGCCGACTTAACGGGATAAGTGGTTTAGGGGTTTGGGCAACCTTAAGACGCGAGCGAGTTAAAGTTTGGCCGAGTTAAGAACTGACCGACCTAAGGGAGTTACTGGTCTAACATATAGCGACCTAGTGGTTACCCCTGTATGTGGTTAGGTCGGTAGGTCGGGTATATCGCTAGGTCGGCAATGTGGCTTTGGGTTGGGTTGGCATCTGGTTTAGTTGATAAGTCGGCCAGGTGTGTTAGATAGTTGGGTCGGCAGTGTATGTTGAGGCGTTGGGTCGGTTGGGCCGTGTTATAACTAGGTCGTGTAGCCTCGTGTCTTTTGTTAAGTCGCAGAACGACTTAGTGTTAGGTTGGCCATGTGGTATCTCTGTTAGGTCGTTAGGTCGTGTACCTGTTGAGTCTTGGAGTGGTTTATGTGTTAGGTCGGCAGAGTGTTGGGTCGGCAAGGTTAGGTCGGCGAGGTTAGGTCGGCGGCGACTTAGGGACGGCCGAGATAAGGGTTTTTCCAGCCTATAAATAGAGGGGTTCGGCTCACTTTTTGGCACCGGTTTTTGAAGCAACGAAGTGCTGCCATTTTGGGAACTCGACTACAACATTTCTTCATCTTCTTTTCTCCATTCCAATCTAATTCTAACATCCATCCAAGATCAAAGATCGAGATTGAAGATCCAAGAGACAAAGTTGAAGATCTTCATCCAACGAAGCTAGATTTCATCGTTTTAAGCGAGATTTCGCCGGATCAAGCCTTGATCTTCGCTGTCCAGATCTGAAGTGTTTAGTTTTTGAGGTGTTTAGGTGATTTGGTGAGTGGTAGTTATCTCTCACGCGGACCCAAAGGAGTATATTGGATTGGTGGTTTGTTGGAGTATTGTAGATAGTGATTTTATGCATTTTCCTTAGATCCAAGTATAGATCCATTGTTGTGAAGATATTTATCTACGCAAGTTCATTTATTAAGTTATAGAAACAAAACCCATGTTTTATATTTGATAGATCTATGCTTAAAACTATGATTTCATGTATGTTAGACTTATGCTTATTTATTTACGAAATTGCCACTATAGTTAATATTGCTTATTAGATCTTGTTTGAATGCTTGAATGTTTGGATGTATGATTGATTAGATTGTTTCAAGTTAGCAAATGGTTGATTTGGAACAAGATGGTGGGAGATGATTCAAAAGCTAAGTAGAAAGGCTCTTGAATGGTGAAAGCTGCCGGTGACATATGAAGCGGATGTGGAAGCTCATATGGATGGATTCGATGATGATGGTCTTTGCTATGATGCGATGAAGCAAAGTGTGATGTTGAGATGGGACGGGTCATGATGACATTCCAAGCACGTGCTGCGACGACGTGCAAAGTTATGTTGATAACTCGGTGATGCGATCCGGGTTGGTGATAATGGTTAGCTTGAGAGGTGCTTGAGCTATTATGGAAATAGTCGTCGAGGAGGATGACTAGGAGGCTGAGATCTTATCGTTGTTGAAGGTTCTAGCATGCTCAAAGCAAGAGTACGTTGGAACGGGCTGCGACGACGTTCCAAGCACGGGCTGCGACGACGTGCTAGTACTCTGGGTAGTTGCGAAAATTCCTAGGCACGGGCTGCGACGACGTGCAGAGTTATGTCTAGAACCGGGGTTACCATTAGCCCTTGACGGATGGTCATTCAACTAATGGTGATATCAAAGCAAGGATAACAGTGATAGCCAGAGTCATGGATGTTTGGACGTTTGGTTGTATCATCATTCGGTCTCAAGAGCGGTATTTTCTAGGTGCTTATCTGATCTTGGTTTAGGCCTTGGGGGTTTGTATTTGGAAAATATCGCCCTTGACTCGAGTGATTATTGCTTTACCTTAATTATCTGCTATGTTATGCTTACTTCTCCTTGGTGTGTGTCTGGGGGCTATCACTGTAGAAAGAGGTGGAGTGGGATGGTTTGGTTCCTATTCCTTTTATCCCTTATGCTCTTTTGGTATGTTTGATAGTTGATTTACTGCTCACTAAGACTTTGTCTGACTCAAGGTTTTATGTCTCCACTTATTATCTTGGGCTGTTCATCCACGTTGGGATGGGCAGACTAGGTAGCAGGTGACAGGTGCTGTTCTTAGAGATCTACGCTGATGATGACGAAGACGAGCAGGAGGCTTTGCATACTAGTTTTCTTACTATATGTAATGGGTGTTCCGCTGTTATATCTGATTGAGTGTTTGTAGTGAGGCTTTGATGTATGGATGATTCATGTTTGTATAAAACTACTACGATGCTTATATGATGATTTTTCTGTTATGGAGCTTCACTATATATTTCTCTATTGTATTTTATCCATGCGCTGTGAGTTGTACGATAGAGTTTGCTGTTTTATTTTACCTTGACTATCGTCCATGGCTACCTGGCACGCCTTTCGGCGCACTATTTCCTTGTTTTGGTGCAGGAGTCATGGGCGGTCGTCACACTCGCGTACGCCTACGCCACCCCCTGCTCGACCGCGTGTGCACCGCCTCTGCCTACGCCCTCCCAATCGAGCGCTACCGCGAGTTGAAGTCGCTGCCGATCATCGCGAGCTCCTCCTTCCTCATCAACTCGCCGCCGCTTCTCCTCTTACGTCGTCGTTATCCCCAAATCGCCACCCAACATCGGCCTCGCCATCAACATCTCGCGACCTCCCCCTACATTCACGCGCCGCCGCGCCATCTCCAATCGCGCGCACGATTTAGGGCTTCGGCCATGATAAATTTTTTTTTTTATATACGAATTGATTTTCATAAGGGAGGGCTGCGGCCATTTTTTTTTTCTTTTGTTTTTGTTTCGTTCGATTTTGCGTTTGAATCTGAGGAGGAAAGGCTTCGGTTACATAAAAAGAAATGGAGGCATGCTTGCGCGATTTCTTCCTCGATCCTTGCCGTGGTTTTAGGAATAAAAGTAGGGAAGATAACGTACTGTTATAAACTTGCTATAGTGGCTGATGTTGACTAAGTTTAAATTTAAATTTAAATTCAAATCGTTGAAAATTTCGACGCGTTTATGTGTCGTGTGCTCACATATATACTCCGAAAAACACAAAATTTGAAATCCTAGAATAATTCAATATTCTGGACCCAATGGAACTAGTTTCGTCGAATTCCGAGACTGTGCCTCGGACAGCTATTTTAAATATCGATTCAAACGATTAAATTTCAAAACTGAACACTTCACTTCCAAATTAAATTCTAAAGCTTCTATTACCTTCAGTATTATCAATATGAATTTTACAAGCCTTTGAAATATTTTTAATTGGCTTAAAAATGAAGATTCAAATTATTATTCAACTCTCAATAGATTAAATTCAAAAATTTAATCGCTAAATTCATTCTGATAATTTGCAATTCAAATCAAATCATCATTCAAATATTTAAATTTAATTAAATATTTTCAATTTAAATAGTTTAAAATTCTGGATCGTTACAATCTTCCCTCCTTAAAAGAATTTCGTCCCGAAATTACAAGTTAAGAAGAATGCCCCTATCCCGTCTATTATTTTTCACAATCCAAATAGTTTTATCAACTCACTAACCTAAATCTTTTTACTAGAGATTCACTATCATTTCAACTAGCTTTTCAACTTCAATTATAGTTTCAAACAATATTGTTCACCTAACAATTCAAATTTAAATTCAAATTTAAATTTTAAACTTTCAAAATTTTCTCAAAAATTTTCTAACACCCTAAATTTTCGAAAAATTTCGCCAGCGTCTCCTTTGCGCGGCTAGCTCGGTACGACTACAAAATGGCACCACGGCCGCTCAGAATCAAAAAAAAAAGAGAAAGCCAAGTGGCTGGAGAAGAAAATCATCAAATTTCATACTGAAATTGAAATACATACCTTTTTGTCGAGCAATTCAATTTTTTCTTTGAAATCAAAATCTCAATTCCATTTCTTTTAATACACCTATATAACCTGCTAGTAGTAGCATCCAAATCCAACATTCAAACCATTTTGCAAATTCTATTACAAAATTTCCCATATATACTTCTTATACGTTTTTACTCCACTATTGAAGTTTACATATCCACTTCATTCAATTTTACATTTCAATTTCACTTCACAATTTAAATTTCATTCGAATTCAATTTTTATTCACATTCCATATTCATATTCATTCCAATTGAAATTATTTCACAAATGAATAAATTATCAAGTTAATTTACTTGAATCCAATCCATTTTATTTTATTTAATTCCATATACTAATGATAACAATTTAATATTATTAACAACCATGCAACCATATACTATAATAATTCATAGAAAATCATTTCTTTTCTATACAAAAATAGTTTTGGGCAAAATTATCTTATTTACCCGATTCAAAAACAATTTTATATTCACTAACAAATACGCACTCATATCTATTATTACACTCAAACTCATTCCAGAGTACTGCTGACTCTATCTCTAATGAGTAATACCCAACAGAACCATGGGTGTCGCTTAACCATAAGCTCTGATACCAAATGTAACGTCTCGAAAATTTCGACTTTCGAAAATTCAACATCGATACTCACTTTATCGACTGCCGAGAAATCGAAGGCCGGAAACCCGAAATGTTATGGGTTTTAAGAAAAAGAAAAGAAGAAGAAAGAGAAGAAGATAGTAGAAAATAGAGAGAAAAGAAAACAGAAAATAGAACGAAACAGAAAACAACAGAACAAAATCAGAATCTCACAATTCGCAGCGGAACAACATATAATAATAAATGAATAATCTTTAAACAAAGAACTATATCACTTATTACATTACATTTCATTACATCATATCATCAGAGTGTACAACGTTAAACAATGCAGCGGAAAAAAAAGTACTATATACTAGTAATACGCCATGCCATCCAGCTTGCTTCCAGCAACTCCTGAATTCCAGACCTGATAAACCTTAACTCTTGACTGCCCGTGTGAAAATTAGTGGGCACCCAGAGTTTAGGAAGGAAAACAATAAACTCCGAGTCAGTCATGTGACTGGTGCGAGAACTAAAACAGTTTGTTTTTCTTTAAAATCAAAAATAGAGGAATATTTTTAAAATAGATTCGCAATGCTTTTTAAAAATGAGACTACCATAAGACCTCCCGCCACGCACACAATGCAAACGCAGACTTGGAGAAGATTTCTTCTTATGTTAGTCAAAGATGCTTGATACGCATTAAAAAGAACATTTGATATTATTATTAGTGCATAGTGTAGAAAATATTTCGAAAGTAGAATATAAATCTTATCCAGCATAGGTACCATTATATTATGCTTACTATAGCTACCATTTTAAATGGCAGGTTCTACAACTAAAACCATACAAGTCTCGTATTGTTTCTTTGGATTTCCAACGAATGATCAGGCCAAGGAACTTCCCATTGCCACATGAGAATGCCTCTGGATGGACATCCCCGAGAACCAAACCGGATCTCTACCAACACAAGGCCGGGTTACCCCTAACTGAGTAACAACTGACCGAATATGCCATCCCCCGCTCCTTTGGGACCTTTCACCGAGCGCTCGCAATCAATTCACACAATCATAAAGTGTTTTCAACATGAGTAAGTATCTGGGCTCCATACCATGATACCACCCTTTTCCAGAAGGAAATGCACATATCCTAAAGGGCGCTACCCCTCATAACCTTGCCGCATCTTTCCTGTTTTGACCATTCCAGGGTGTGAGGCTCGACGAAGTTTCGGCCGCAAAAACACACTTTATACAAAAGCCGTGCTTTGGGTCAACTAATGATCATAGAGATGATCACCAAGATAGACGATCAAACAAATGATCCTATCACAAATAATCAACACAATGATCATTTCACAGCAGCACTCAATATGTCACATTACCAAATTGGGAATATATCGCTGATAACTTCAACTATATAACCTCTGAGCTCTTACGTCTCAGAGAAGGGTGTTAAGCTAAGAGAATAAATTCTCCGCCATCAATAGAAATATATTTGAAAGAAATCGGCTTTATATCTCAATTTGTAATGTCAGATACACAATCCATACAAGTCTGTTCCGGGCTCGAACAGAACCGAAGGCACTTACAAATAAGTCCTTGCAATCCGAATAATCTCTAATCACGTTCGGATTTCCCATCACATATGGAGATCTCAATACCGAGGATCAGCCAGTGCAGAGAGAATCAACAAGAAACCCTTACGTTTTCGAAAATATCCGGTCTTCAACACCGATCTTCGAATGCAATTCATAACGACGTATCACGTATTCGTAATGGGTTATACGACCCCAAGGTCCTTTCTCGGTTAACCCGAATAGTGAGCGCTTATTTTAAAAAAATAAGTGTGGCATTCAATTTCAAGCAAATCACAACAAATACCTATTTAAAGGTAAATATTGATAGTCGGTTATTGAACTATCAATAGATATGCCAACATCACCAGATTCCAATCCAAATTATTTATTTCCCAAAAATATCTTTACGAGATATATATTCTCCATTCTTCAAAAATAAATTAATATTTATTTTTAAACCCAATTTCCAATTTCATTTATAAATCCCATATTGAATTTATATTTCCAAAAATATTCATGAATATACGATTTCCATTCGATTTCAAATATTCATTTTCAATTTATCTTCAAAAGGATAAATTCAAAATATTCACTTAATATTGGAAAAACATTTCCATACTTATTTATTTTATAAGTAATTCACAAGTCTTTTTATTTTCTATACTTAGAAAATATTTCATATACTCTAATCGAAATTAAGTATATATTTCATTCTTTAAGGAAATCATTCACTTAACCATATTTATTTGGGCCAAAACGAATGTTGCGTAAAACATCGTTACGACAACCCAAAATCACTAGTATAGGGATTCGAAATTAAAATAGATATATAAATCCCAATACTATACAAAACATTTCCTTTCGGAAATCATTTACTATAACAACAGTGTTATAGTCCACCATTTCCTTTTATTTCTCGAAAATATCTATTTCAACAATAAATGTTGAAATCTATGGTTTCGAATCTCAACACCTTTTAAAACATCTTTAGATCGTTTTAATTCCATTTCAAACATCACATCCAAAATAATTTCTTTAACATAATATTCACTATTCAAAAACGTGAATATACCTTGTTAATAAATTTCATTATTTCTATTCATTTTATTTTAAAGGATTATTCACTGTCTAAAACATGAATATAACTTCATTAACAAATTACAACAATTCCTTATCAAAATAAGTCGTTGCGGATTTATAAAACAACGTTTATAAATTCTATTTCTATTTATTTTATAACTGCTTCCTCTTATAAATTTCCTTTATTAACCTATCTCAATTCATATCACAATGATATAATAAAAATTCATATTATAAGTCAAACACTTATAATTTATTTGTTTACAAAATTGTTCTTTTAAACTTCCCAAGTTTATAAATCTTATAACTTATAAGATTCATTATTTATCCAAAATCTATTCTTTTAAATAACTTTACAAATTTTATAAACCTACTATTTATAAACTTCCATTTATAACCTCATCGTTATAATTCTATAATTCCAATTTATGAAATTCATTTACAATCCATTCTAATACTTGTAAAAGCTCGTTTTATAATTCCAATATTTTTAATTTATAAATATCAATTTATAAATCTTTTAATATAAAACAATTTATATTACTATTTTAAAACGTCTTTCAACTCCTTATAATTTCATCATTTTGATTTATAAAATAATCAAATTTCATAAATTCTATAGATTTCATTCCTTTATGAAATTCATTTACAATCCATTCTAATACTTGTAAAAGCTCGTTTTATAATTCCAATATTTTTAATTTATAAATATCAATTTATAAATCTTTTAATATAAAACAATTTATATTACTATTTTAAAACGTCTTTCAACTCCTTATAATTTCATCATTTTGATTTATAAAACAATCAAATTTCATAAATTCTATAGATTTCATTCCTTTATGAAATTCATTTACAATCCATTCTAATACTTGTAAAAGCTCGTTTTATAATTCCAATATTTTTAATTTATAAATATCAATTTATAAATCTTTTAATATAAAACAATTTATAAATCTTTTAATATAAAACAATTTATATTGTTACTTTAAACATCTTTAAACTCTTTTATAATTTCATCATTCTGATTTACAAAATAAAAATTTTATAAATCCTATTTTTAAACTTCTTATAATAAATTCAGAAATCCCAGTTCAAACTATTTTATAAAATCACTAATCCCATATTTTCAAAAATCAACTTTTAAATGTATTTCTCAAAAATCATAATTTTTATAACATTAAAATTATAACCTTTATTTATTTAAGATGAATCAATTCCAAAAATATTTTATAAACGTATATTTCCAAAAATCACTTTAGAAATCAAAATCGTTATTTTTAAACTTTAAAATTGGATCCGATGATGCAACACATCAAATAGTCAATCACGACTTTCAAACATCATATATCATCCATGATAAACAATCAAATATCACAATATATGAAATCAAATAAATATTTGTGAGGAATCCAGTTGGATCCCTCCAACTTGTTTCCTTGCATCCACAGACATTAGCACAATACCATTCCGTTTCAAGACGGAATATCGCGGTATATGGGATTTTATAAAATATATTTTCTTACTAACGGCGCAATAGGGTCTCATCCGCTATAAAAAATGCGGGAAATCAATCAACTGCAATATATACATATGCCAATATATATATATTGCTATATATATAATATAATACCAATTCCACTTCGAGGTGGAATATCGCGGTATATGTGTGTAATAAATAACCTCCGCTTACTAACGGCGTATAGGGTCTATTCACATCCAATATATATATATATATATATATATATATATATATATATATATATATATATATATAAATCATCATTCAATCATTCAATCAACACAACTATCAATTTTAAATCTAACTATTTAAAATTTAATTAAATCCTTTTGAGTGAGAAGTTCTCACCTTTGCTTTTATTTGCAATCCATTTCTCTTCTTGACTCGATTTTCTTGATTTATACCTTGTATAAATATTTACACAATTTATTAATATTCAAACAGATTGAATAATAAATTTTCATTTTTGATTGTTTTAATTATTCAATGGTTTTGTTCTAAACCAATTCCTTTAATAGTTTTATTTACCTACAATTTAATTTTAAAACTAAATTTTCTCCTTAAATAGATTTAATTAACTTACCCTTAAATTAAATTTATCCAACTAATTATTTCAATCTCAAGTTAATGATTTTTATTTTAAACTAATATCTTTATATCAATTTCTTTTTAATACTTTGATTTAACAAAAATTAAATTCAAACTATTCTTTATAAATTCAATTTTTTGTCGAACAAATTCAATTTCTATTTAAATAAATTTTATTAACTAACTATTTAATTTTAAACAACATTTTCTTTTATAAAATATCCTTTAGTCCTTAATTACTCATTTTTTCCAAAAATAAATAATATTTTCTTTTGATAAATCATTTTATCAAATAAGTAAAATTTCTAACTAATTTTCCTTTTACAAAATATTTTTCATTTGAAACTAAAATTTCTATTCAAAATAATTTAGTTTTAAACTAAATTTTCTTTAAGTTTTAAAATCCCTATTATTATTTATTTCAAATGAATTTTCTTTTAATAAATTTGCTTAACTAAATTCTTCCTTTACATAAATAACCCATATATATTTTACTTTACTGCATATATACTTTACTGTATATGCTTAACTGTATATACTTATTATTATTATTATTATTTTTTATACTGAATAAATGTTTATTTAAATTAAATCAAAAATAAAATAAAAACGATATACCTACAGTGAAATCGCGACCTGGAATTGCTCCTCCTCAATCTCGCGACGCTGCCGTGCCTTCCCCTTCGGTTGCCGTGCCTAGCTCGCGTACGCCTACGCCACCCCCTGCTCGACCGCGTGTGCGCCGCCTCTGCCTACGCCCTCCCAATCGAGCGCTACCGCGAGTTGAAGTCGCTGCCAATCATCGCAAGCTCCTCCTTCCTCATCAACTCGCCGCCGCTTCTCCTCCAACGTCGTCGTTATCCCCAAATCGCCACCCAACATCGGCCTCGCCATCAACATCTCGCGACCTCCCCCCTACATTCACGCGCCGCCGCGCCATCTCCAATCGCGCGCACGATTTAGGGCTTCGGCCATGATAAATTTTTTTTTTTATATACGAATTGATTTTCATAAGGGAGGGCTGCGGCCATTTTTTTTCTTTTGTTTTTGTTTCGTTCGATTTTGCGTTTGAATCTGAGGAGGAAAGGCTTCGGTTATATAAAAAGAAATGGAGGCATGCTTGCACGATTTCTTCCTCGATCCTTGCCGTGGTTTTAGGTATAAAAGTAGGGAAGATAACGTACTGTTATAAACTTGCTATAGTGGCTGATGTTGACTAAGTTTAAATTTAAATTTAAATTCAAATCGTTGAAAATTTCGACGGTTTATGTGTCGTGTGCTCACATATATACTCCGAAAAACACGAAATTTGAAATCCTAGAATAATTCAATATTCCGGACCCAATGGAACTGGTTTCGTCGAATTCCGAGATGTGCCTCGGACGGCTATTTTAAATATCGATTCAAACGATTAAATTTCAAAACTGAACAATTCACTTCCAAATTAAATTCTGAAGCTTCTATTACCTTCAGTATTATCAATATGAATTTTACAAGCCTTTGAAATATTTTTAATTGGCTTAAAATTGAAGATTCAAATTATTATTCAACTCTCAATAGATTAAATTCAAAAATTTAATCGCTAAATTCATTCTGATAATTTGCAATTCAAATCAAATCATCATTCAAATATTTAAATTTAATTAAATATTTTCAATTTAAATAGTTTAAAATTCTGGATCGTTACATGTTTAAACTGCAAATGGGTGAACAATGGGACCTACTGCACAATAGCTCTAATCTAGCAAAAGGAAGGATCGTGGTCTTTGGGATAAAACTGTACGGTGAGCAATTTATTGTAACTCTTGTGAATAGTAGATGATAATTCACATTAAAAACTTTGGAAGGCAAGAACTATATTTTACGTTTTTCTATGCTAGAAATTAGGCTTCTGGCAGGAATATTCTCTGGAAACAATTAATTCGAAACTCAAAAATTATACATAAACCATGGATAGTGACTGGAGACTTTGATGCAGTTCTAAGAACTGATGAAAAGAAAGGAGATCTTACATTAAAGGTCTAACAAATTGCTGAATTGAACAATTGCTTGCTTTCTAGTGTATTGATTGAAGCATCCCATACTGTCCTAAAATTCATAGAGAGAAGTGGAGAGACGAAGAAAATAACATCAAGGCTTGATAGAGCCTGGGGAAATGCTTAACTATTTAATAGAATCCCTAATATTAAAGTAACTTTTCCTCCTAGCTCGGTAAATAATCACCTCCCTCTACATATTTAATAATGAAGAGAAAAGCGAAAAAGGGAAACGTTTTAGATAAACAAAACGTTGACATTTATGCAATGGTTATAACGAAGCGGTTAATTTTGATAAAGTTCAACCCTTCAGATGAAAATTACATGTAGGGGTATGTGATGCTCATTAAAATCATGAAAAACAGACTCAAAGAATAGAATAAGAACATGCCAAAACCATCAGATGAAGTCAAAAAATCAAAGAATCATTAGAAGTAGTGCAAATCAGAATCACTGACAACCTTTGGATGAAGGATTAAATTAAGATTATTATAATCTTCAGAGAAAGTTAAAAGTAGAACTTAAACAGCAAGCAGTAGAACTGAAACAAAAAGTCAAAGAAAAATGCCTTATAGAGGGAGATGAATGCAATATAAAAGTTAAGGTAGATGAGGTCAGGTCGAATTCTAGTCGGTGATGCGTAGAACTTTGCCCGGATTGTTTTTTTTGTACTGGTTTGCGTCCTTTGGTTCTTTTGAGTTATTTTGATGAATTTGAGCTAGGTTTATACAAAACAAGTCAAAGTCTCTAGAAAGCATATTTTAAGATGTTTGAATAATTTTAGAAAGGTTTTAAAGCTTACTATGTATGTGTTTTGAAAAGAATTAGTTCCAAAGTAGAACCAATGAATTTTTATTGTTGGTTTTAAATCTTTTAGCTTTAAATTTGGTTAAATTGAACTTATGTGATATTCAAAAATATTCCTAAAGTATAAATAGTATTTTAAAAATATAAAACTTTAATTTTATTCAAGTTATTGGTGATTTTGAATTTGTAAAGAAGAAGGGATTTAAGTATTATATTCTTTTTGAAAGGATTTATGGGAGAAATGATTGTTAATTAAGGTTAAATTTTTATATATTAATGCGATTTTAATATCATTTTGAATTTAAAATCCTAAATGATAAATATTGAAGATAAATATATGATATGAATATTTTTATGGGTTTTGAAGTAGAAAGATTGTTATGAAACAAAGTTGATTTATTTTAGAAATAATTTTAATTTGAATTTAAATAGTAAGAGAAATGGTTTAAATATATGTATATACATTTTGATGAAAGTTATTTCAAGAAAAGGAAATATTTTGTGAATATATGAAGTGATAAAACTTGAGGCTTTGAGAAACAAATAGCATTTTACATGACTTTTTGAAAAAGAAATTCTATGATACAATTTAAATCATAATTGGTGAATGATATGAATATGTTGAAATGAATGAACGAAATGCTAGGCAAAAATGCTCTGAATGCAATGTTATGCAAGCATGCTATAAATGAAGTGCTATGCAAGTATGTTGTAAATAAGATGAAAATTAAATTGATGAACTACATGCTTTGAGTGAATTGGGGTGATTTTAAATACTTGGTTGATTTTTAAAATAAGTACAGGATTATGATATGTGTTTTACCCATTATATGTATATATAAGATGAATTATATCCTATGATTATATTGAGTGTGCTGTTGTGTTTATTTGCAAAGATTTAGGCATTGATACTTTGTTATGATAATATACACGTGCACAACATTTCTTGGATGAAAATGAGATATAACGTCATTTAGGAATATTGATGTAAACATTCAGATGTTTTGAAAAGCAATAAATTTAACATTTTACGAGAACCGTACGAGGTATTGATTATTAAACTGCTAGAATCCATCCTAGTGGACTGATTCAAGTACCACAACCCTACTCCTGGTGACCTTGTCCCTCTTCATAGAGTCTGATGATCAATTCCATGGACAATATAATGAATATTAAAAAATTTGAGATGTAGTTCCACAAAATTTAGCACCTGAAGGTGGAACGATAAGGCAAGCAACAATAGAACATAAAATGTATACGTCTTCAAAAGCCAGAGAGGCGGCACAACTAAGGGATCGTGTGAAGTGAACTTACAACTGGTTATAAGATGCGAGTGGAAAAGACCATATAGGTTTGTCTAGGTAGTTAGTTAAAACGTAGGGTGAAACCATAAGGGGTTACAAGGAGTATTCCTATTGGGAACTCAAGGAAGAGTCAAAATATAACTCTCATTTGCATATATCGATCTCATAAAATATATATGCAACTATTAATTATTTAGATACGTGGTTGAAAAAAAACCATACTGTGATAAACAAGGAAGTCAGATTTATGAAATATGAAAATAGTGTACATTAATTTAAATCGATAGCAACTCGTATAACATTGATAGATTGTGATATCTCATTTGATTAGAGTTGTAGATAGGAGTAACGATGGATAAAGCTATGACACGTGTGTTAAAACCATTTTGATGAATTATGGGCAAAATTTGGTATGGTTTGAGTAACATCTATGTGCTGTATGTTAGGAACTGAGTTGATGATGTTTTGATGACAACAGCCTTATATAGTTATTATACTTTACTTTATAAAATATATACTAACATTTCCATATAGATATATATATATATATGTGTGTGTGTGTGTGTGTGTGTGTGTGTGTATGTATGTATATGTATATAGAAAGTATATGCAGGTATTATCGAAGACTGATCAGTATAAAGACTCAAGCATCAAGATGAAGAATAGAGATTCAAGATTCAAGACTCTAGAGAATCAAGATTTCAAGATCTCAAGATAAGTGTGTAGTATTTTGTTAAAACTTCATAATAGCACTCTCATCTTTCTTCCAATTTTCTTTTGGGATGGAACCCAATTTCTAACGAAACCAGTGGCTTACCAACCCACGACAAGTAGCTTACAAACCTACGACAAGTGGCTTACAAACCCACGAAAATCAAAATCATTTAAACTACTTTGTACAAGTTCTCGAGTCCTATGGAGGAGCTCTGTAGGAAGGTTCTTGCAATTTCAGTTTGAATAGATTTTTCAAAATGTTTTTAAATCTGTTTTCAAAATGTTTTAGCTTTCAAAATCATGTTTTCAAAAATGTTTTCAAACTTTGTTTTAGCCTTGAAATATTCCTCCATTCTGATTTTAAAAAACTTCTATTTTTAAAACATCAAAACTTATTCTGATTTTAAATATTACTTATATAATTGACGGTCTATATCAATTATATATATATATATTTAAAATAATGTTTTATATTCATTCTCTATCTCAAAATATTGTTTAAACACTTTATTTTGCTTCAGAGAAGTTTCAACTTGTTTTAAATTCAAATGCTTTTACAAAACAACATCTCTACAATTTTGAACTGAGGGATGTCGACATAAGGGGATACCCCATGTCGACATGGTGACAGTTGGATTCAAAATTCAATTTTCAAAATAAGTGTCCATTCGTTCAAAAACCTTTCGCCAATGGTTATGGCTGTTGTGCATCTATATAAAGGCTTCCAAAACGAATTTTTTTAAAAACTACTTTCTTACTTTCTTCACTCTTTCTTCTCCACCATTCCATATTCATAAAACTTCTTATTTTCAAGATCGTGCCATCATTCTGCCAAATTCTCAATAGGAAATCATTTAGATACTCTCTCTATTTGATTCTCCATCATTCTACTAAAGATCAAAGTGCTATTCAGAGTTATAGGATCAATTTAAATTCAAAAAGTCCATAGAGTCTATCCATTCAAAAGGATTGTTATTAGAAAGTATTAGAGTGATCTTGTGTCCCGAAAATCAAGAGAGTTTACCCCAGACTCGGAGATAGGAGGGTTCCTCAAGGCCTTAGAAATTGAGGGTTGTAATTTGGATATTGGCTTATAAAAATCTATACAAGGATATTGCCTTGGTGCAGGATTGGATGTAGGAGTATTCCGAACCAGTATAAAATCCTGTGTGTTCTTTCCTTTTACTTGCTTTACTTTACTATTTGCATTTGTTATATGTTCTGTGATCATTCCGTGTTAGAATTCTGTTTAGATTTGTGTTGAAAGTTTTAATTTAGTCATATAGTTCATATATTCTTTAAAACACTATTCACCCCCCCCCCCCCTCTAGTGTTATTTCTGCCTTAAGATCCTTAATTTGCATCCCTAACACTGTACAATGTCTTCTTTAACCCTGATACTACACATTTATTATTTATTATTCAGCTTGATTTCCAGCCTGACTCGATTTAATTATGTATATGACAATGCCTTGAGTCAGACTAAGGTATCGTACTTTTAGGGTAGCTATATTGGGTAATACATAGGAAATATATATTATGTTGGATCACTTCTCATATTTAGTTTAGCAACCATTGCCTGGATGCTAAAACCTACAACATTATTTGGTTTATTCAGAGATAAGATGGAGATCTTGACTGAGGAGCAAAAAAACATTCAACTTGTTTGAATCATCGAAACGACCACTTAAAGGTTGTAAAATGACACACTTTCCAATGAAATCTAGGTTAATCCTTATAAAGCCCGAATACAATGCATTGGAAAACCTAATGAATGCAATTCAATGTATTAACGAAAACTATTACTCCATTAAAAGGGAAGTCTTGGTCTTTGGACTATCGTATGAAATATTGACACGTGTTTTATGTCATCCTGCAAAATGGGAAGCTTGGGAAACATTTCGATAGGATATATCATATTTTGCTAAAGAATCCTGTAGTGTTAGAAGTGGTTTGTGTATGGATGGTTTTGCCCTATTTGCTTTATTCGATGAGCCTTACTCTACGTAGCCAGTTATCCTAACACCTACCAATCTCCCCCTTTGAATGTGTGAGAATTCATAAATCTTTCTTACTGTAATTGAAGTTGGACCTAAAAATAAAAAAGGGATGTAGTATATTTGCATACTTTGGTTGATAAGTTGAAAGATTTGTAGACAGAGAGTGTTGTTAAGTTCGACGTTTCAAATATGAACTTTAGAATGTTTGCTTCTTTACTGTTGTTCATAAGCAATTTTCCTACTTATGAGATGCCTAGATGGAGTATTAGTGGCATATTTGCTTGTTCTGTTTGCATGGACTGGGTAGAATCATTTCAACTTATAAATGGCATACAACAGTGTTGGTGGGATCGATGCCGTCATTTTTAGCACGTACATATTTGTTTATGAATTGAAGAAAAAAAATATAAATGTAATAAAACAATTAGTTTGGAGCCACATTCCATTCTGAGTAGTGAAGAAGTGGACGAGCTCATCTAAGATTATCTTAATATACATGAGATAAGAAAAGAGCCTAAAATTCCTCGTAAAGGAGAGGATCATAATTGGTGTAAATAAATTATATTTTGAAAGTTACCATATTGGAAAACTCATAAACTTTAACATAACTATAGGCATAATGACTAATGAGAAAATTGTGTTTAAGAACTTCTCTAACACAATATTGAACATGAAAGGAAAAATAAAAGATGATTTGAAGTCAAGAAATGATATTGCATTATACTATAGTCGTCATGACTTATTGATAGTGAATGACAAATTTCAAACGTCTTGCTTATAATGAGTTAGAAAATAAGTGTCGACAAAAAATATTGGGGTGGGTTCAAAATTTGAGGATTCCAAATGGAACTTCTTCTAACATGAAAAGATGTGTTGAGATGAAGGACCGTCAAATGATGGGTATGAAAAATCACATTTATTATGTACTTTTAGATACCCTTTTCCCAATTGTATTTATGGAGCTATTGCCACATGAATTTATGCATGCCTATTATCGAGCTTGTTCTATAAATAGTTATGCCCAATCACTGTAACGACTTGGTATTTTCAACCATTCGCATCCGCACATGTCGGACTTGAATTATTCAAAATATCGCATTGTAAATAAAATTTGGCAAATCTCAGAATATACAGTAAATAAATAATCACAAAATCACAAACACAGAAATCAGAATACTCGCAACGGAATTTGAAATAACTTAGTGGTTCATGAAGCCACTATCACAAAGTCTCAAAATAAGTATAAAGTACATAGTTTTAAAACCAAAACAGTTTGAAATAACCACAGAAAATCCCAAAACCATTTGTCTCGAATTACATATGCTAAGATAAAAGACTGAATGGAAAATAGATAGCAGCTTAAAAAAGATGATCTTCAACAGTCCTAGCTCCGGGGAAGGTGAAGTCCGAACTGATACACAGGCTGACCCGAGCGTAAGAAATAAACACAAACACTCGAGTCAGGACATACATACTTATACGGTGTAAGCTAATTCAAGTGAACTGTAATATAAAGGCAAGTAACTTAAAGGATGCCTAGGACCGCCCATCCTCTAAGGATCCGTTAAACTGTTTACTATGTAGTAATATTTCACTATTATAACAGTGTCTATTGGTAAAATAAACATACTTTTAAATAGCGTTAAGGATTTACATTTTCCACCTTAACACATAATAGTGCCAATAGTCTATACAGTACCGTAATACCTCCTGATCGGGAGGCTACCAGAGGATACTCCATAGGTACGACACAAGTCAAACTCGTACGGGGCTCGCTAGGGTAGGTGACACGGCACAATTAGGCACTGCCAGGGTAGATATACCAATTACGCTTCCGGACCGGTGGTAACGCGTAGCTGCTACTACCGCCCACCTCGAACAACACTCCCAAAATCAAAGGTACGCACCAAACAATCACAAAGTAATAGAATGGCATACGAAGAAGTGCGTCCGATCAAAGGTGCTACCTCATTAGTCCGTCAATCGCTCCTGTTTTGGCCACCTTATGCCAACTCAAGGGAGTCGGGTCCACGTAAATACCTCAATAGAACGTCACCACCATCCTACTTCATTCTGGAATCTCCACCGCGTACACGGTTGTCAAAGTGGTTTTCGGTATCGATAGAGAGTATGCCCATATCTGATCCCGGTCTCTTTAACAGCCAACGTTATTATTACCCGTGGTTATAAATTCCAAAAATAGTTTATATTTCAATCAAAATACTTCATTTTAAACTATTTAAAGGTGAAGTTATTATTCTTACAAAATCCAATATAAATCCAAAGGTTTAGCCTTAATTCACTTGCATCAACTATAGCACTTGCAAAGTGCGGTAATATCCTTTACAACGGATTTAAGTAAATCAAATTTCAGACTTCAATAAAATTTTAGCAATAATTAACCCTTAATTTAAACCAATTTAACTTATAAAATCATGTTTTCCACTTTAAAATAGTCATTTAAGTTACTCAATAATTTATGATTTTTATAAAGTAAATTTCGCAAATAAATATCAAACTTCTCTATTCTTTACTTATTAAAATCAAGTGCACAATATTCAATAAAATTTTACTTAACAATTAAGTTTAATTACCATTTCAAAAATAAACTTAATTTCCAATTTATTTCTTAACTTACCTTTTATTCCAAAACCAACTTCACATTTCTAAATTTAGTTATACTTCAACTTCCATTTTTAAGTATTCACTTGTTTAACCGTTTAATTCATAGAAAAACTTAACCGTTTATTAATTCACTTTATATTCAAATTTATACCAAATTATCATATTTTATTTCTTAACTTGAATTCCATTTTATTTTACAAAAATCAATATTTACAAAATAAACTTATGCTTCAAATTCCAACTTAATCATTCATTTATTTACATATTTAACTTGTACAAAACCACTATACTTTATAAAATTATTTTAAATCCAACTTTAACAAAATATTATAATATACTAATTTAAAAATATTTAATATTTCCAGAAAATGTATATATAATAACCAAGGGTCTGTATAATATTTTCTAACCTAGGTCAAGTGATACGGATAATATATTACAAAGAAAAACCCAGGTTCTATCATTTCAAACCCACAATCCCAAGTAATTAAATAAATAGAATAATTAAATAAATAAATAACATTCGGGCCTATCATTTCAGCCCAAAATGATTCTACTCTACAGGGGACTTGCAGTGATAATCAATAATAAATAAACAATAAAATAGCACAAAATATAACAGCAGATAATATAATGGGTGATGTGACAATTTTATAGCAGGGTTCTAACATCATAAATTTTATATCACAGGTAAGTAAAATAAAATTATTCATTCTACAATTTCACTTGTTATTAATTTACGGATCTATAAGTATGTTTGTCAGGCGTGAATACTCACCTCTACGACGCTGAAAATTAGATTCCAAAAACGATATCCACAACGGAAAAACGTACAGAAGGCACGATCAAATTTTAGCGGAGGCGACGATCAGATTCAAATCTTGAAACAAAACAAATAAAACTAATTACACGAATTCAAATACGATCGTATCAAATTTAATAAAGCAAAACTGAAAAGCTAGATTGAAAAAAATGATATGATTAACCAATAACTCGGTCCCTTCACCACACAATTTAACCCACACCTCAAGTCTCGGCTATTTGCTATATTCAAGGCTAGAGAAGCACGTACACAGAGGGATGCTGAGTTATATAGGCTGAGATTTAATTATGCACAGGTGGCGCATGCATTAATATAATTTTTTTATTTATAGCCTGAAACACGCAAACAGTGGGAGATTGGAAAAATTTAGGTTGGGGTTAAAACTCAAAGGTGGTGGAGGGCCGAGTACTCGGTGTAGCAAAAGAATGGACAAAAGAAACACAAGAAAAACGAGAAAAAAAAGAAGGAAGAAAAATTTTGCAGCCATTACCTGAAGCAGAGAGCTCACACAAGAAAGAAGAAGACTGAAACCAAAATGAGATGTAAAGGAAATTTGGTACGTGGGTTTTGTATTTATTTGGGAAAACTCAGGCTGATAAAGTGGGAAGGTGTAAATCATGGCATGTGAATTTTAACAAGGAAGAATGGAATTTTGTGAACGTGTTTTATTATTAAAAAGAAGTAATTGTGCTGATAAATTTTAAAATGCAAGAAATAATGATAAAGTGGGAATGCGTAAATAAATGATGCAAGAAGATTGAAACAAAAAATGAGATGCAATAGAATTTTGTATGTGGGTTTTGAATTTATCAGTGAAGTTGTGTGATTTAAGAGAAAAGAAACGGCAAGAAATATAAGATTTGAACGTTACAGTCGTTTAAAGATTTTATACCAATTTAAAACAATTGAAGCAAGGGAAAGTGGATGATTTTATTCCTATTATACATAGGAGGTAAATGGAATTTTTGAACGTGTTTATATTTAAAAGAAGAACTTGCGTTCATCGAGGGAAAAGAAACGGAAAGAAATATTTATTTGGACGTTAGTAAAATAGATGGATTGGGTTCCTATTAAAACAAAAGGAGAAAAGGAAAGTGAAGAAAGTTTGTACGTGAATGACAGTGCAAGTAATAAATTTGAACGGCTATAGTTAATTCCTTCCCTCTTTTGGAATGCACGTCTACCGATAAATTTATTTATTTACAACTAAGGTAAGAATTTAAGAATGCGTACTATAGACGCAATAAATACAACGAAACGTACGCCCAATATTTAACAAAAGTAACGTATTAAAAATTTATACGTTTCTTATTTATTCAGTACATATGCTAAAAATAAATAAGAAAAATAACGTACCTTTTAGCATCCAACAAATCAACAATAACGGATATAAACGTACAAAATTTAAAACATGAAATTTATATAGCTTATTTATACACTATTTATTACTTAATTCAAAATTTGATTTGCTTACATTTGTTTGATTTATTTATCATTTAACTAAGAAACTGATGTATATACGTATAAAGAAACGTAAAATTTTATTCCCCTTTTACACAATATTTATTCCCTAATTTAAAAAGCATATAACCATAATAAATAAAACAATCACGAAATAAATATTGTACATATATATACTTTATATGAAAATTTTGAACTTAGAACTTAGAATTTAAATTTTCAATTAGGGTTAAACTTAAACCAAAATCAAAATAACAGAAATTGCCTATATTTATTAAAATTTTGGGCAATGATTTCATGAAAAAAAAAGGGAAAAGAATTAAAGAAATAGTTTATTAAATTGAACAAGGCTTAAAAATTTATACACGATACCACTAGCTTGGAAAAATTTCTACCACACCTTAAAACAAATAAAAATTAGTGAATAAAATAAAACAAACTGAAATAAAGTGAAAAGGAAAATAAATAATTATATTTTAGGAAAATATAAAGATAAATAAATAAAATAGATTAATTTATTGAAACTAGCTTAAGAAAATTACAAACACAATTCACTTAACTTTGGGAAATTACAATTCTTCTTAAAAATGGTTTAAATAAATCTTTGAGAAACAAAATAAAGTGAGAATGAGAATAAAATAAGTTCTTAAGAAAAGTATAAAAAATAAATAAATAATTTCTTAAATTAATTGAAGTTAGAATTTAGAAATTGTAAACAAAATACAACTGACACTGGAAAATGTCAATTACACTTTTAAAATGTTTTAAAACCAAAATATATATAAAACAAGTTATTTTACCTCTGAAAACATAAATTAGAACATTACATGACCAAATGAAATATTATTTATATAATTTAAAGTAAACAATTTTGTTAAATACAGCAAATTTACACACAATAGTTAAAAAGACATAACTTTCACATTATAAATCAAATTTCAACGAGAAGCAGTATTCTTAAAATTTTATTTACTTTCAAAATAAAAGATAAAATTCAAATTTTCAAACTTTTAAATTTTTAAATTTAGAAGTCAAAGTTTGACCATATTGACAAAATTTACATTTCCGGAAAATATTCTATTAATTCATGTGTGAAATTCTAATCCACACCAAAATTTATATTTTAAATAACAAAATTATCTAAATTAAATGAATAAAACATTTATTAAAAATTTTGGGTTGATACATAGATGGTTTGGATGGCAAACAAAGTGAGAGTAAATGCTAAGAAGGCATAAGTTAAGGAGAAAGAAACGTATATATGTTTTATTCTTAAATGCAAATCAAAATGAGGAGTTTTGAAATGAGAAATAAATCTTCTTGTACATGATTTTCAAATGAGAAATACACCGCTAGGAAAAGAGTTTGTATGGCTAAAGCAAGAAATAAAGAGGCCGTGTAGAAAAAGGCAAGAAATCAAGCAATGACCTGATGGATTTAATTAATTTCTTTCTTTTGTATTAACAGTTGTTCTTAATTATATTGAATTGTTAAATGTGTACATTTATTATGATTGAATCCTCAAATAAATTCATTCAGATAAGTTTCATTCTTTTATTTACCTTATGAATAAAATGTGCATTTCCACTTTAACATTCCTTCCTTATTTTATTACAAAGTTTATTTTACTTCATATTAAATTACCAAAATTTTATCACTTTAACAATTTTAATTATTAAAAATTTATGGGTCGTTACACTCTCCCCTACTCAAAACTTTTCGTCCTCGAAAAGGAAGAAGGTAGGGGAATAGAAACAACCTGAAAGAAAACTAAATTGAAACCCAAAATAGAACCATTAATCTAAACCATACAAATTCAATTTTAAATTAATAATTGATTTCATCTATTTAATTTCACTTAAGTTAAATTTAACTATTTCAAATTTCATTACTTCATCTTCCAATTATCTTAAAATAAAAAATTCTAAAATCATAAGTTTGAAAATCATTTTTTATACTCAAAAATGTGTTCAATAAATAAATTTCTTCTTTATTCCTAATTATAATTAAATTTATTTCTCTCAATATATTTTTTTTATCATCTATGTTAAATATGTTTACACTTATTACAACTGCTTAAATTTATTCTTAGTTCCTTTAACATCATTTTATATTATAAATTATTCCATTACCCTTTTATTCAATTTACCTTTGTTAATCTTTTTATAACTAGAATTTAAGTGTATAACATTTATTATAACCACTCAAATTTTATTTATAAAATCTTTTTATATTGTATATTATCCAATTACACTGTTAACATCTGAAAATCAAGGTAAGTCATATTGAAATGCAATTGAGTATTATACAAATAAAACTTTCAAATTCAATTATCTCAAGTTTGAATCATTTATTCAAAATTTTGATTTTCTTTTTATAATTGAAATTATTCTTCAAGATAAAATTTAAGAGTTAAATTTCTGATTCCATTCAAACCATTTAGAGATAAATATATATATGTACATAATATGTCAAATCAAATTTCAATCATATATCTATATATTATAAATCAAGTCATATTTTAGAGATTCAAACCAATTAAATTCTCAAGAACACTGTAGCCAGACTACAAAATGATCTCTTCACTTCGAAACTCAAAAATGAATGTTGATGATGCTGTAGTCATCACCAAATTATTTCCCAGCAATAAAGAAAAGAGCACTGATTTTTAAACCTTTAAAATTCTTTAGAAAAAAATTTCTATTCGAAAACAATTTAAATAATATATCCTTTTAAAACTTTAAACACAAGATTTGAAACCATCGGAAATTGAATTTTCAAGTTTTTGTTTTGAATTCTTTTCTATTTCCAAATTAATTTATAACCATTGTTTACAGTTCAATTATTTATATGAGACAAAACCCATGGTTTACAAGACCATAAATAAAATCAAAGACTATTATCTTTTGACAACTAGTTAAATTAATTATAAAAATTCTGAAAATTATACTTATATATATAATATTAGATTTTTTTCCAAATATAGGAATAAATTTTTCAAAACAAGGATAGAGATTCAAATTTGATGGACCTAAATCAAAGAGAATTTAGATTTAAAGATAAGTTGGTATCAGAAGATTCGATGATTAAATAACAGAATAAGGAACTGAATAAGTTTATATAAATCGTGAGCAACCTTAACCGGGTCAACCGTGACTTAAAGAATAAGATCGATGTGAATTTTCTGGGGTAAATCTACATTCGATATGAAGAGATAGAGTTCGGAATAACCAAAGATACTAAACCGAGGATAAATATAAATCTCTGGTGAATCAATGCTAATTGTAAAGGAGTTTCACCCCTTTATTAGAATATTGGCGAGACCTCCAATTCACTATAAAAATCATCCGAAGTGGAGTTATGGGATACTCCAGAATCGAAAGAAGATGAATAGTGAGGGACATGAATGAACTTTGGAACCGCAGGGAACGTTCCAAAATTCAAAGGAAATCGAATCAAAAGGAAGAGATTCAAGCTCAAATGAAAGTGATTCTGTAAATCAAATTTACCATACATGCTAAGTTTTGCCTAGAGCCAAAGCTCTGATACCAAATGTAACGACTCAGTATTTTCAACCATTCGCATCCGCACATGTCGGACTTTAATTATTCAAAATACCGCGTTGCAAATAAAATTTGGCAAATCTCAGAATATACAGTGAATAAATAATCACAGAATCACAGACACAGAAATCAGAATACTCGCAGCGGAATTCGAAATAACTTAGTGGTTCATGAAGCCACTATCACAAAGTCTCAAAATAAGTATAAAGTACATAGTTTTAAAACCCAAACAGTTTGAAATAACCACAGAAAATCCTAAATCCATTTGCCTTGAATTACATATGCCAAGATAAAAGACCAAATGGAAAATAGACAGCAGCTTAAAAGAGATGATCTTCAACAGTCCTAGCCCGGGGAAGGTGAAGTCCGAACTGATACTCAAGCTGACCCGAGCGTAAGAAATAAACACAAACACTCGAGTTAGGACATACATACTTATACAGTGTAAGCTAACTCAAGTGAACTGTAATATAAAGGCAGGTAACTTAAAGGATGCCTGGGACCGCCCATCCTCTAAGGATCCGTTAACTATTTACTATGTAGTAATATTTCGCTATTATAATAGTGTATATTGGTAAAATAAACTTACTTTTAAATAGCGTTAAGGCTTTACATTTTCCACCTTTTAACACATAATAGTGCCAATAGTCTATACAGTACCGTGATACCTCCTGATCGGGAGGCTACCAGAGGATACTCCATAGGTACGACACAAATCAAACTCGTACGGGGCTCGCTAGGGTAGGTGACACGACACAACTAGGCAATGCCAGGGTAGATATACCAATTACGCTTCCGGACCGGTGGTAACGCGTAGATGCTACTACCGCCCACCTCGAACAACACTCCCAAAATCAAAGGTGCGCCCAAACAATCACAAAGTAATAGAATGGCACACGAAGAAGTGCGTCCAATCGAAGATGCTACCTCATTAGTCCGTCAATCGCTCCTGTTTTAGCCACCTTATGCCAACTCACGGGAGTTGGGTCTACGTAAATACCTCAATAGAACGTCACCACCATCCTTCTTCATTCTGGAATCTCCACCGCGTACACGGTTGTCAAAGTGGTTTTCGGTATCGACAGAGAGTACGCCCATATCTGAACCCGGTCTCTTTAACAACCAACGTTATTATTACCCGTGGTTGTAAATTCCAAAAATAGTTTATATTTCAATCAAAATACTTCATTTTAAACTATTTAAAGATGAAGTTATTATTCTTACAAAATCCAATATAAATCCCAAAGGTTTAGCCTAAATTCACTTGCATCAACTACAACACTTGCAAAGTGCGGTAATATCCTTTACAACAGATTTACATAAATTAAATTTCAGACTTCAATAAAATTTTAGCAATAATTAACCATTAATTTAAACCAATTTAACTTATAAAATCATATTTTCCACTTTGAAATAGTCATTTAAGTTACTCAATATTTTATGATTTTTATAAAGTAAATTTCGCAAATAAATAACAAACTTCTCTATGCTTTACTTATTAAAATCAAGTGCACAATATTCTATAAAATTTTACTTAACAATTAAGTTTAATTACCATTTCAAAAATAAACTTAATTTCCAATTTATTTCTTAACTTACCTTTTATTCTAAAACCAACTTCACATTTCTAAATTTAGTTATACTTCAACTTCCATTTTTAAGTATTCACTTATTTAACCGTTTAATTCATAGAAAAACTTAACCCTTTATTAATTCACTTTATATTCAAATTTATACCAAATTATCATATTTTATTTCTTAACTTGAATTCCATTTTATTTTACAAAAATCAAAATTTACAAAATAAACTTATGCTTCAAATTCCAACTTAACCATTCATTTATTTACATATTCAACTTATACAAAACCACTATACTTTATAAAATTATTCTAAATCCGATTTTAACAAAATATTATAATATAATAATTTAAAAATATTTAATATTTCCAGAAAATATATATATAATAACCACGGGTCTGTATACTATTTTCTAACCTAGGTCAAGTAATACGGATAAATATCATTTCAATCCGTAATTTACAAAGAAAAACCCGGGTTCTATCATTTCAAACCCACAATCCCAAGTAATTAAATAAATAGAATAAATAAATAACGTTCGGGCATATAATTTCAGCCCAAAATGATTCTACTCTAAAGGGGACTTGTAGTGATAGTCAATAATGAATAAACAGTAAAACAGCATAAAATATAACAGCAGATAATATAACGGGTGATGTGACCATTTTATAGCAAGGTTCTAACATCATAAATTTTATATCACAGTTAAGTAAAATAAAATTATTCATTCTACTATTTCACTTGTTATTAATTTACAGATCTATAAGTATGTTTGTCAGGCGTGAATACTCACCTCTACAACGTTGAAAATTAGATTCCAAAAATGATATCCACACTGGAAAAACGTACAGAAGGCACGATCAAATTTTAGCAGAGGCGACGATCAGATTCAAATCTTGAAACAAAACGAATAAAACTAATTACGCGAATTCAATTACGATCATATCAAATTTAATAAAGCAAAACTGAAAAGCCGGATTGAATAAAATGATATGATTAACCAATAACTCGGTCCCTTCACCACACGATCTAACCCACACCTCAAGTCTCGGCTATTTACTATATTCAAGGCTAGAGAAGCACGTACACAGAGGGATACTGAGGTATATAGGCT
Organism: Allium cepa; assembly: GCA_030765085.1. Taxonomy (NCBI): domain Eukaryota; kingdom Viridiplantae; phylum Streptophyta; class Magnoliopsida; order Asparagales; family Amaryllidaceae; genus Allium; species Allium cepa. The sequence goes on along the minus strand of CM060945.1, from coordinate 989,065,868 downwards.
GAGATTTAATTATGCACAGGTGGCGCATGCATTAATATAATTTTTTTATAGCCTGAAACACGCAAGTAGTGGGAGATTGGAAAAATTTAGGTTGGGGTTAAAACTCAAAGGTGGTGGAGGGCCGAGTACTCGGTGTAGAAAAACAATGGACAAAAGAAACACAAGAAAAAGAAAAGGAAAGAAAATAAATAAAAGAAGGAAGAAAAATTTTGCAGCCATTACCTGAAGCAGAGAGCTCACGCAAGAAAGAAGAAGACTGAAACCAAAATGAGATGTAAAGGAAATTTGGTACGTGGGTTTTGTATTTATTTGGGAAACCTCAGGCTGATAAAGTGGGAAGGTGTAAATCATGGCATGTGAATTTTAAGGCAAGGAAGAATGGAATTTTGTGAACGTGTTTTATAATTAAAAAGAAGTAATTGTGTTGATAAATTTTAAAACGCAAGAAATATTGATAAAGTGGGAATGCGTAAATAAATGATGCAAGAAGATTGAAACAAAAAATGAGATGATATAGAATTTTGTATGTGGGTTTTGAATTTATCGGTGAAGGTGCGTGATTTAAGAGAAAAGAAACGGCAAGAAATATTAGATTTGAACGCTACAATCGTTTAAAGATTTTATACCAATTTAAAACAATTGAAGCAAGGGAAAGTGGAAGATTTTATTCCTATTATACACAGGAGGTAAATGGAATTTTTGAATGTGTTTATATTTAAAAGAAGAACTTGCGTTCATCGAGGGAAAAGAAATGGAAAGAAATATTTATTTGGACGTTAGTAAAATAGATGGATTGGGTTCCTATTAAAACAGAAGGAGAAAAGGAAAGTGAAGAAAGTTTATACGTGAATGACAGTGCAAGTAATAAATTTGAACGGCTATAGTTAATTCCTTCCCTCTTTTGGAATGCACGTCTACCGATAAATTTATTTATTTAAAACTAAGGTAAGAATTTATGAATGCGTACTATAGACGCAATAAATACAACGAAACGTACGCCCAATATTTAACAAAAGTAACGTATTAAAAATTTATACGTTTCTTATTTATTCAACGTATTAAATATTTAACAAAAGCCTTAACGCATCCAACAAATCAACAATAACGGATATAAACGTACAAAATTTAAAACATGAAATTTATATAGCTTATTTATACACTATTTATTACTTAATTCAAAATTTGATTTGCTTACATTTGTTTGATTTATTTATCATTTAACTAAGAAACTGATGTATATACGTATAAAGAAACGTAAAATTTTATTCCCCTTTTACACAATATTTATTCCCTAATTTAAAAAGCATATAACCATAATAAATAAAACAATCACGAAATAAATATTGTACATATATATACTTTATATGAAAATTTTGAACTTAGAACTTAGAATTTAAATTTTCAATTAGGGTTAAACTTAAACCAAAATCAAAATAACAGAAATTGCCTATATTTATTAAAATTTTGGGCAATGATTTCATGAAAAGAAAAGGGAAAAGAATTAAAGAAATAGTTTATTAAATTGAACAAGGCTTAAAAATTTACACACGATACCACTAGCTTGGAAAAATTCCTACCACACCTTAAAACAAATAAAAATTAGTGAATAAAATAAAACAAACTGAAATAAAGTGAAAAGGAAAATAAATAATTATATTTTAGGAAAATATAAAAATAAATAAATAAAATAGATTAATTTATTGAAACTAGCTTAAGAAAATTGCAAACACAATTCACTTAACTTTGGAAAATTACAATTCTTCTTAAAAATGGTTTAAAATAAATCTTTGAGAAACAAAATAAAGTGAGAATGAGAATAAAATAAGTTCTTAAGAAAAAATATAAAAAATAAATAATTTCTTAAATTAATTGAAGTTAGAATTTAGAAATTGTAATCAAAATACAACTGACACTGGAAAATGTCAATTACACTTTTAAAATGTTTTAAAACCAAAATATATATAAAACAAGTTATTTTACCTCTGAAAACATAAATTAGAACATTACATGACCAAATGAAATATTATTTATATAATTTAAAGTAAACAATTTTGTTAAATACAGCAAATTTACACACAATAGTTAAAAAGGCATAACTTTCACATTATAAATCAGATTTCAACAAGAAGCAGTATTCTTAAAATTTTATTTACTTCAAAAATAAAAGATAAAATTCAATTTTTCAAACTTTTAAATTTTTAAATTTAAAAGTCAAAGTTTGACCATATTGACAAAATTTACATTTCCGGAAAATATTCTATTAATTCATGTGTGAAATTCTAATCCACCCCAAAATTTATATTTTAAATAACAAAATTATCTAAATTAAATAAATAAAACATTTATTAAAAATTTTGGGTTGATACATAGATGGTTTGGATGGCAAACAAAGCGAGAGTAAATGCTAAGAAGGCATAAGCTAAGGAGAAAGAAACGTATATATGTTTTATTCTTAAATGGAAAGGAAAATGAGGAGTTTTGAAATGAGAAATAAATCTTCTTGTACATGATTTTCAAATGAGAAATACACCGCTAGGAAAAGAGTTTGTATGGCTAAAGCAAGAAATAAAGAGGCCATGTAGAAAAAGGCAAAAAATCAAGCAATGACCTGATGGATTTAATTAATTAATTTCTTTTGTATTAACAGTTGTTCTTAATTATATTGAATTGTTAAATGTGTACATTTATTATGATTGAATCCTCAAATAAATTCATTCAGATAAGTTTCATTCTTTTATATTACCTTATGAATAAAATGTGCATTTCTACTTTAACATTCCTTCCTTATTTTATTACAAAGTTTATTTTACTTCATATTAAATTACCAAAATTTTATCACTTTAACAATTTTAATTATTAAAAATTTATGGGTCGTTACACTCTCCCCCACTCAAAACTTTTCGTCCTCGAAAAGGAAGAAGGTAGGGGAATAGAAACAACCTGAAAGAAAACTAAATTGAAACCCAAAATAGAACCATTAATCTAAACCATACAAATTCAATTTTAAATTAATAATTGATTTCATCTATTTAATTTCACTTAAGTTAAATTTAACTATTTCAAATTTCATTACTTCATCTTCCAATTATCTTAAAATAAAAAATTCTAAAATCATAAGTTTGAAAATCATTTTTTATACTCAAAAATGTGTTCAATAAATTAATTTCTTCTTTATTCCTAATTATAATTAAATTTATTTCTCTCAATATATTTTTTTATCATCTATGTTAAATATGTTTACACTTATTACAACTGCTTAAATTTATTCTTAGTTCCTTTAACATCATTTTATACTATAAATTATTCCATTACCCTTTTATTCAATTTACCTTTGTTAATCTTTTTATAACTAGAATTTAAGTGTATAACATTTATTATAACCACTCAAATTTTATTTATAAAATCTTTTTATATTGTATATTATCCAATTACATTGTTAACATCTGAAAATCAAGGTAAGTCATATTGAAATGCAATTGAGTATCATACAAATAAAACTTTCAAATTCAATTATCTCAAGTTTGAATCATTTATTCAAAATTTTGATTTTCTTTTTATAATTGAAATTATTCTTCAAGATAAAATTTAAGAGTTAAATTTCTGATTCCAATCAAACCATTTAGAGATAAAATATATATGTACATAATATGTCAAATCAAATTTCAATCATATATCTATATATTATAAATCAAGTCATATTTTAGAGATTCAAACCAATTAAATTCTCAAGAACACTGTAGCCAGACTACAGAATGATCTCTTCACTTCGAAACTCGAAAATGAATGTTGATGATGCTGCAGTCATCACCAAATTATTTCCCAGCAATAAAGAGAAGAGCACTGATTTTTAAACCTTTAAAATTCTTTAGAAAAAAATTTCTATTCGAAAACAATTTAAATAATATATCCTTTTAAAACTTTAAACACAAGATTTGAAACCATCGAAAATTGAATTCTCAAGTTCTTGTTTTAAATTCTTTTCTATTTACAAATTAATTTATAACCATTGTTTATAGTTCAACTATTTATATGAGACAAAACCCATGGTTTACAAGACCATAAATAAAATCAAAGACTATTATCTCTTGACAACTAGTTAAATTAATTATAAAAATTCTGAAAATTATACTTATATATATAATATTAGATTTTTTTTTCCAAATATAGGAATAAATTTTTCAAAACAAGGATAAAGATTCAAATTTGATGGACTCAAATCAAAGAGAATTTAGATTTAAAGATAAGTTGGTATCAGAAGATTCGATGATTAAATAACAGAATAAGGAACAGAATAAGTTTATATAAATCGCGGGCAACCTTAACCGGGTCAACCGTGACTTAAAGAATAAGATCGATGTGAATTTTCTGGGGTAAATCTACATTCGATATTTCTTAACTTACCTTTTATTCTAAAACCAACTTCACATTTCTAAATTTAGTTATACTTCAACTTCCATTTTTAAGTATTAACTTATTTAACCATTTAATTCATAGAAAAACTTAACCCTTTATTAATTCACTTTATATTCAAATTTATACCAAATTATCATATTTTATTTCTTAACTTGAATTCCATTTTATTTTACAAAAATCAAAATTTACGAAATAAACTTATGCTTCAAATTCCAACTTAACCATTCATTTATTTACATATTTAACTTGTACAAAACCACTATACTTTATAAAATTATTTTAAATCCGATTTTAACAAAATATTATAATATACTAATTTAAAAATATTTAATATTTCCAGAAAATATATATATAATAACCACGGGTCTGTATACTATTTTCTAACCTAGGTCAAGTGATACGGATAATATATCATTTCAATCCGTAATTTACAAAGAAAAACCCGGGTTTTATCATTTCAAACCCACAATCCCAAGTAATTAAATAAATAGAATAATTAAATAACGTTCGGGCATATAATTTCAGCCCAAAATGATTCTACTCTACAGAGGACTTGTAGTGATAATCAATAATGAATAAACAGTAAAACAGCATAAAATATAACAGCAGATAATATAACGGGTGATGTGACCATTTTATAGCAGGGTTCTAACATCATAAATTTTATATCACAGGTAAGTAAAATAAAATTATTCATTCTACAATTTCACTTGTTATTAATTTACAGATCTATAAGTATGTTTGTCAGGCGTGAATACTTACCTCTACGACGCTGAAAATTAGATTCCAAAAATGATATCCACACTGGAAAAACGTACAGAAGGCACGATCAAATTTTAGCAGAGGCGACGATCAAATCTTGAAACAAAATGAATAAAACTAATTACGCGAATTCAATTACGATCATATCAAATTTAATAAAGCAAAACTGAAAAGCCAGATTGAATAAAATGATATGATTAACCAATAACTCGGTCCCTTCACCACACGATCTAACCCACACCTCAAGTCTCGGCTATTTACTATATTCAAGGCTAGAGAAGCACGTACACAGAGGGATACTGAGGTATATAGGCTGAGATTTAATTATGCACAGGTGGCGCATGCATTAATATAATTTTTTTATAGCCTGAAACACGCAAGTAGTGGGAGATTGGAAAATTTTAGGTTGGGGTTAAAACTCAAAGGTGGTGGAGGGCCGAGTACTCGGTGTAGTAAAACAATGGACAAAAGAAACACAAGAAAAAGAAAAGGAAAGAAAATAAATAAAAGAAGGAAGAAAAATTTTGCAGCCATTACCTGAAGCAGAGAGCTCACGCAAGAAAGAAGAAGACTGAAACCAAAATGAGATGTAAAGGAAATTTGGTACGTGGGTTTTGTATTTATTTGGGAAACCTCAGGCTGATAAAGTGGGAAGGTGTAAATCATGGCATGTGAATTTTAAGGCAAGGAAGAATGGAATTTTGTGAACGTGTTTTATGATTAAAAAGAAGTAATTGTGTTGATAACTTTTAAAACGCAATAAATAATGATAAAGTGGGAATGCGTAAATAAATGATGCAAGAAGATTGAAACAAAAAATGAGATGCAATAGAATTTTGTATGTGGGTTTTGAATTTATCAGTGAATTTGCGTGATTTAAGAGAAAAGAAACGGCAAGAAATATTAGGTTTGAACGTTACAATCGTTTAAAGATTTTATACCAATTTAAAACAATTGAAGCAAGGGAAAGTGGAAGATTTTATTCCTATTATACACAAGAGGTAAATGGAATTTTTGAACGTGTTTATATTTAAAAGAAGAACTTGCGTTCATCGAGGGAAAAGAAACGGAAAGAAATATTTATTTGGACGTTAGTAAAATAGATGGATTAGGTTCCTATTAAAACAGAAGGAGAAAAGGAAAGTGAAGAAAGTTTGTATGTGAATGACGGTGCAAGTAATAAATTTGAATGGCTATAGTTAATTCCTTCCCTCTTTTGGAATGCACGTCTACCGATAAATTTATTTATTTAAAACTAAGGTAAGAATTTAAGAATGCGTACTATAGACGCAATAAATACAACAAAACGTACGCCCAATATTTAACAAAAGTAACGTATTAAAAATTTATACGTTTCTTATTTATTCAGTACTATGCTAAAAATAAATCAAAAAAATAACGTGCCTTTTAGCATCCAACAAATCAACAATAACGGATATAAACGTACAAAATTTAAAACGTGAAATTTATGTAGCTTATTTGTGCACTATCTATTACTTAATTCAAAATTTGATTTGCTTACACTTGTTTGATTTATTTATCATTTAACTAAGAAACTGATGTATATACGTGTAAAGAAACGTAAAATTTTATTCCCCTTTTACACAATATTTATTCCCTAATTTAAAAAGCATGTAACCATAATAAATAAAACAATCGCGAAGTAAATATTGTACATATATATACTTTATATGAAAATTTTGAACTTAGAACTTAGAATTTAAAATTTCAATTAGGGTTAAACTTAAACCAAAATCAAAATTAAAGAAATTTCCTATATTTATTAAAATTTTGGGCAATGATTTCAAGAAAACAATGGAAAAGAATTAAAGAAATAGTTTATTAAATTGAGCCAGGCTTAAAAATTTACACACAATACCACTAGCTTGGAAAAATTCCTACCACACCTTAAAACAAATAAAAATCAGTGAATAAAATAAAACAAACTGAAATAAAGTGAAAAATAAAGTAAATAATTATATTTTAGGAAAGAAAATAGCTTAATTTATTGAAACTAGCTTAAGAAAATTACAAACACAATTCACTTAACTTTGGGAAATTACAATTCTTCTTAAAAATGGTTTAAAATAAATCTTTGAGAAACAAAATAAAGTGAGAATGAGAATAAAATAAGTTCTTAAGAAAAAATATAAAAAAATAAATAAATAATTTCTTAAATTAATTGAAGTTGAAAATTATAAATTGTAAACAAAATACAACTGACACTGGAAAATGTTAATTACACTTTTAAAATGTTTTAAAACCAAAATATATACAAAACAAGTTATTTACCTCTGAAAACATAAATTAGACCGTTACATGACCAAATGAAATATTATTTATATAATTTAAAGTAAACAATTTTGTTAAATACAGCAAATTTACACACAATAGTTAAAAAGGCATAACTTTCACATTATAAATCAGATTTCAATGAAAAGCAGTATTCTTAAAATTTTATTTAATTTCAAAATAAAAGATAAAATTCAAATTTTCAAACTTTTAAATTTTTAAATTTAGAAGTCAAAGTTTGACCATATTGACAAAATTCACATTTCCGAAAAATATTCTATTAATTCATGTGTGGAATTCTAATCTACACCAAAATTTATATTTTAAATAAAAAATTATCAAAATTAAATAAATAAAACATTTATTAAAAATTTTGGATTGATACATAGATGGTTTGGATGGCAAGCAAAGCGAGAGTAAATGCTAAGAAACAGAAAAGGCAAATGTTAAGGAGAAAGAAACGTATATATGTTTTATGCTTAAATGCAAATGAAAATGAGGAGTTTTGAAATGAGAAATAAATCTTCTTGTACATGATTTGCAAAAGAGAAATACACGGCTAGGAAAAGAGTTTGTATGGCTAAAGCAAGAAATAAAGAGGCCATGTAGAAAAAAGGCAAGAAATCAAGCAATGACCTGATGGATTTAATTAATTTCTTTCCTTTGTATTAACAGTTGTTCTTAATTATATTGAATTTGTTAAATGTGTACATTTATTATGATTGAATCCTCAAATAAATTCATTCATTTAAGTTTCATTCTTTTATATTACCTTATGAATAAAATATGCATTTCCACTTTAACATTCCTTCCTTATTTTATTACAAAGTTTATTTTTCTTCATATTAAATTACCAAAATTTTATCACTTTAACAATTTTAATTATTAAAAATTTATGGGTCGTTACAATCACACTTAATAAAAGTAATGTGGATAAACTGGAAATAGATATACCAAAATTTTGCGCAAATTGTAGAAGACATTTTCTCACTGAGAATTTAGTTGCATGGAACATATACATGTACATCCACCAACTGAAGCTTTAATGTGAGGATTGGCCCAATATGAATGGATGAATCGCTTTGAGACGTATATAAAATACTGGTAGGAATTATATATTCGTTTTCAAAATCAATATAGGGAGCGTATAATTAATAACTTTTTCATATGAAGGTACCTAGATCATCTTAAAAAATGGTGAAACAAAAAGTATGCGTTGAAGTTCAATATGTCAATTATACATTGTTAAAGAAGCATCCAAAGTTTTCAGTTATTATTCCAAAGACCATGTTTAGATGATTCTGATGTTGGTCCTTATAATGATGATGAGATAAATCATCTGACATTTCTCTTTCTACTTTTCAAAATCTAGGACGTCCTTTTGGTAAAAAGAAGGATAGATGTTTTCAAACACTTAAATAGTTTCTCGTAACTAAAACAATGGTGCTTCTCAATTGTGAAGAATTATCAAATCTTATCAGGTAAAATATATCCGCTTATTTACTATCAATACCATGTTATTTATCATAGTCATGTTAATTGTAACAATATCAATCTTTTAACAATCAAATTAAGAAACAAAATCCAAGGGTTCAACCCAGTAAAGGATTTGAGGCTCGATCCAATGATGAAATGCATAAAATGCCCAATCATGTAGGTGAATGACTTTAAATTTACATAATAGAGTTTGGAGCTAGTAACACAACTTACAATAGTGGGGTACAAGTTAAATAAATGAACAGGGTGATGATTTACAAGATTATTACGGAGTGTATCACAAAAATTAATTGAACTAACTTATTTTGCAGTACTGAACCGGAAAATATTTTTATTCAAATGTGTTGGTTTGATAGTACTCCTGATGTAGGAGTATGTTGTATACATAAAGAATATTCACTTGTTGAGGCAAACCATAAAAGGCCATATAAAAGAAATGATCCATTTGGGTTGGCGTTGCAAGTTTACTATACACCAATCCTACCATGAACAACAACAAGAATAATAGGTGGGTCGTCATTAAAACGAAACCTATATGGTCATTCAATAGGGATTTGATTAAATCGACGATCGGCTATACGAAAATGATCAAGCGGACAACGAGATACTCTAAATAACAAAAGATGCTAATGATATATGACCACTTAACAGTGATGTATTTGATAGGGTTAAATTAGTCAAATAACAATTATGTCAAAGTTTACGAACATAAATATGATTATGATATTATAAATGATGATATTGATAATGATGCTGACAATTGGTAGCTCATGTATAATTTATTGAAAGACTATACATCTTTTTGTAATCGTGTAACCAACATTCCATTTTTGTCTCTTTCTTGCAACTTTAGAATAAGGTGGGAATATTCTTGAAATTGCAGGAAGAGACAAATACGAATTGTTGGTTATACTATTACAATAATATATGTAGTGCTTTCCTTGGGATGGGAAATATTTTGTTAGATGCAATCATCTATAAGTTGGAGATATATGTCTTTTTCAATTGGTCGGTTAATGTAATGGAAAAAATATAAACATGTGTGCAAAAGTAGATTGACTATATACCAATAAGCAAAGTTGCTAATCTCATTGAAACTAAATTGATTATAGCCATTGAAACCAAATCTACTCCATTTTTGTTTTTATAGGTGAAGTTGTTATCTCATTGATATATATATATTCATTAATTTGTGATGTAATATAATTTGGATGTGTTCTAATTGCTACTATAGTTGCATGTCATTGTAAAGTACAAGTTAGATATCCTTTGTTATATTATACATGTATATATATGTATTATTGTAACATACATATTTAGTCAATGCCAGCACGGCTGAGGTGGCTCACTAATATCATGTTGGGGTGGCTCCCACTCATTAGAGGATGGTGATGTCAATGCATATACGATGTCTTCATTTATTCAGGCGCCAAATGCTCCTATTGATGTTACCTATCCATCCGCTCATGCATGTGAGATGAACTCTTCCTGCATTCAATGGGTTGATGTCTTCTAGAGAGAAAGAGGAGTGTGGTGAATAATTACTTGTTTATATGTTACAGTTGAAATCATATACATGCGAACATTGGTACATATATACACACATATACATACATATATACATGTGTACACTATAATCTAACTATTAAATATGCATACATAGATATATGTACAGGTATGATTTCACGAGCGGTGCCAAATCCAATGCCATCCTTAATGACTTTGTTGCACGGACGATGACATTTTGGCCTAGATTTAGTGGCATTACTGATTATGTGAAGAAAGTCATGTGTAAAGAACCAGAATTTCAGTCGTTCGAATTTGGAATATTCGATTGATTTTAAATATTGAGATATTAGTTTTATAAGTCAAATAGCTTAAATTTCAAAAATAGAGATTTATTTGAAAATTAAAATTAAATGATTGGAATATTTAAATAATTGAATCTGGAATTTAATGTTAATGAAAAAGATTTTAAAATTTTAATTGAATTCAATATAAATAAGAATGTTGATGATAGACTTTTAAATTATAATTTAAAAGGTAATTAAAGGTGGTTGAAGTCGCTTTAGTAATAACTCGTTTTAATTAACAAGTGAAAACAGCCTTCTGAGGCACTGTCTTAGATTTTGATGAAACCAGTTTCATTGGATCCATAATAGTAAATTACAGTATGCCATCGAATTTCAGGAGATTGGACGTATCGTTTGGTCGTGCGAGTTCGGAATGCGCAGAAATTCAGGAATTAATAGAATATAATTCGATTTTAAAAGATAACTTCTGCATATGATTAGATTAGGTCTTGAGACTACTTTTATTATGTTCTGAATAGGGGTACTTGTTATATGATGCCAGGCAGCACGCCTCGATAGGAGCTTGAGATTTTTTGAACGTGTAGAGCCAGATATTTTCAAATAAAATAGTATGTACATTACGCTAGCATGTCCTTCTCCATACCCATAGCCCATACTTTCTCATGCCTAGACCTTATTTTTCCCCTATATTAATCATCAGTTGTAATAAATAAAAGGGATTTGAAAATTTGAATCAAATCAAAACATGGCCTAATCTAACGGTTGTGGATGATCGGAGCCATTATCAACATTATCAGGCGAAGTCATCAACTAGGGAAATGTTGCCGACATCAAGATAAGTGCAATCAATGGTTGGATCATCGTCATTCATGGTGAGCCAACAATAGAGTTAAGTTGAACGATGATTTTAGTTTCATCGATTACAGCGACACGGGGGGTTGTTGGCCCTTGGACTCTGAACTGTAAAGGGAGATCGTGACTATCTGCTGGCGAAGTTTGGTGGCATGGCATGACCTGTGGCGGCGGAAGTTTAGAGATGAATGTGGCCATATTTTTGGATTTTGGCGGCGCATGGGTGGTCGAGGGAAGTCGAGGCCGGTGTCATCGAGTTTGTCATGGTTTGGCTTCCATCAGCGGCGGAGGGCGAATATCGAAGTTGGCCTGGAGCATTTGAGTGAGTGGAAAGAAAAGTAGGAGAAGGATTAATTTAATGAAAGGATAATTAGTGAATAGTTTTTGTAATTTAGGAATATAATTATATTATTTATTTCGTCAATCTTATAGTCATAATAACTTTTGCGCATTAGGTCTGAATCAAACACGGTCAGTTGGTCAGGACCGTATTGATATTAGCTACGCTTTGGAATCAGTTTAATAGAAATTGGTGCTTGTTGAATTTTGCGCTAAATCAAACATCATTCGATTTAGGTAGAAACCAAAACGCCTCGGCGACAATTGGGATTTTGGTGAGTTAAACTCACCTTTTTGGTTAACCAGTGTGTTATATACTCGACAAAAATTGTTGATTAGATGATTTACTGTTTTATCAGTTGGTTTGGATTCATTCCTACGTTTGGAGCAAAGGACCTTTTATATATACCCACCCAGTAGCGGATGATCCATATTACATGATTACATACTAATTGTGATGCAGGGGGACAGGTTGGAAGGATCCAACATGATTCCTCATCATTGTTGAATTTTAATTATATATATGTGTTGATATATATATATATATATATATATATATATATGAGTTGTGATGCAGAGGGATAAACTGGAGGAATCCAATGGATTCCTCGACATTGTTGAATTGTTTTTCAATAACATTCCTATTATATGAATCATTGAATATCAAACCTGATTGTTTGACACTATTAGTTATGACATTGCTATGCCTTCAAAAATTAAACACTGTAGTGATAGAAAATCAATATCGATATTGGTTAAACGATAAGTAGTAATTGGCCTCAAAATTAGTATTTTAAAATTATATAAATCGCCATTTGAATTGAGTTGGTTTTTGAGACAGGAAATGATTTTAAATCTGAAATTGGTTTTGAATATTTTGTTGTAAAGGATTTAACTTCTATTTTACTCCAAATTTTTATCTATCTTTTCTAAGTTATTTATTTATATTCAATACTGTTTTAAGATTATTTATATTTAATGTTGTTTTAAAAGTTATTTATTTATATTTAATTTTATTTAAAGTTATTTACCAATATTCTAATATTTTGAAAAGTTAATTATTTAGATTGTTGATAAGGCTTGAAATTAATAATATGATTTATTAATAATATTCTGGAAATAAATTATTGCTATTTATAACAAGGATAAAGATTAATTATTATTTTTTAATTAATGACATTTTTAAATTATTAATTATTATTTTTAAGATGTTTTATTGTTAATAATTATTATTTATATTGTTTTGAAGTAAATGATTTTTATTTATTTATAATGTTTTCCGAGACTTATAAATAGAGTTTTATAAACGGACATGGGTTTTATAAATAGTTAGATATTTATAAATGAATTTTAGAAATGGATTTATAGATTTATAAGTGGAGTTTTTTAATTAGTTTTATGGATTTATAAAGAATTGTAAATGATTTGAGAACTGAGCTAGAAATGTTTAGAAATGGTTTTAAAGATTTATAAATAGTGTATAAATGATTTTGGAGATTTATAAAGGGGTTATAAATGATTTTAGAATTGTAATAAAAGGAAAATCTTTCTCTATTTTGTGAACATACTTATACCGACAAAAAAAGTATATGGATATTTTTCCAAGTATTGAAAATATAGGAGTTATGGGTATATCTTTGTAAAAGTATTTTTATACGAGAAATTTACAAAGTGATTTTAATTAATGAGAAGATTAATTTAAGAGACTAGTGATTGCTTATATGCTTAACCAATGTTGTTTTTCCCATTGAAATAAATCCTTGATTTGGATGTGTGTTTGTGGATAGTTAAATAACCAACTATCAAACATGGACCCAAAATAAAACTTTGGAAATATCTAGGAGAAACATGTGAGTTATATGGCACAGTCATCTCCGATGATGTTATATAGCACAAACATGGACCAAATCAACAATCATTTCATTCTCCTAGGACAAATGATAAGGAAATATGTCTACTAGTAGTTAGGATGTAATCTCCGCTCTTATCTTTGACTTTTTAATTCCTAAAGAACCGAGGTTAAATTTACCAAAAACTATCGAATGTAGTTTCGAAGAGACCAAGATCGGATATGTTATTCGAAAACCACTTTGATACAACTCAATCTTTTCCAAGTGAAGACATCTTGAAGATGGTGGAATTAGAAGACAAAGCTCTATGAAGTGCAAGGCATGCTTGTTACAAATCCTAGGAGTGATTCCAAAATGGATGTAGTAGAAGTAGTGCCTTCTGTTTCATTCAGTCCTAGAACGAACTTGTATGGATGAATGTTAGCGTTGCAATGTTTCCTAGAGGGCACCGTTAGCATTTCTAGTGGGATGTGCTATATAAAGTTAAAACATGGTCTCAAGCCAAGAAATGACAAAAAATTGGGCATGCAGTAGTGTCATTTGGGTCGCTTCCATCAGGCTATGGTCATCCCAAATCTGGATCGATTACTACGTACTCATGTATGCTTCAGGGCCATTAGCAAAATGGGTGATCATATTCGGTACAACTAGTCAAGTGGTAGGCTGGTCCTATATGGTAGGGGTACAAGATGTTCTTTTTAGACCTCGGTGCATTTTATTTAGAGATGTACCATCGGAAGGTAGTTCCTTACCTTGTCATGGTATTGAATCCAATCTCCAATACGTGCCTTTATGTTTTTGATTGTAGAACCTATTATGTTGGAATTTAATAATGTAACAATTTCAGCTATAATTAATATGTATTTTTGCTCTAGACATTATTATAATATCATTGCATTTTCTATAGAAAATGTTTTGGTTATCATAACGTAAAAACTCATCCTTGTTTATTGAGGCGTGGTCTTATGAGATACCTTTATTTTGAAAAGGTTTTAAACGTTAAATTCCAATTAGATGTGTTTTTCTCATGTCGGTTTACAAGACTAACTCGGGTGTTATTCTATTATAATGCACGGGTCCGACCGAGCATTTTCATAGATTACTTTGAGTGCATTAAGCTTAAAGACACGAGGTGGAGGCCCAAGACGTATCTACATATTTCATTGTGTTACACTATGTTTTATATTGGTTGTATTTATCAGCAATTGTAAGGACGGGCTGCTACAACTGTTCGGGTTGAAATATGTTAGTGTCCTTCGATTGGTGTATGTATATTATAGTTTCTCTTTTGTGAAGATCATTGATATTATACTATATATTGTTCTGCTGCGATTGTAAGATTATTTTATGTATGGTTTTCTTTTTCTCTTCTTTCTTTTTTCTTCTCCCTGCTTTTCCCTAACCATCCGCCTATCCGTTCATTTTGAGTTGGTTATGTTGTGGTTTAATGTCCGCTTATACTTTATAGAAAAGTGGGTCGTTACAGCTTGGTATCAGAGCGCAAGGTTAAGCGAGAACCTTGGCTTTGTTGGGTTAACTCATAAAGAGATAAGGTAATCAAATGCCTTATTCTGAGTTAGAGTGTGTATATATATGAGCGCTTGTTTGTTAGTGATGTAAAAATGCTTTATATTGTGTTAATTGATATGTTGAGTGGCTTGGTTTCTTCTTAGTACGAGTAATTAATTTTATTGACAGGGTTTTTAAAAACTTGAACATAGCAATTCGACACAATACTGTTTTGAAATTGGATAAATGAAATAATTTTACCTTGAATATATTATATATGTAAAGGAATAATTTTTAGAAAGTATTATAGTATATATTGGTTATGTTTAGTTGCTAGAAAATGATAATATTTGATTATTATCATTTGTTGTTTGTGTTCTTATAAAAGTTGTTGTTGTTATTATACTGTAAAGAAAGATAAACAATTAAGAAATGATTTTACATAACCATAGTGAAAATATATACAAGGTAAATTTATAAATAGTTTTGTAAATAAAAAAGATTAAAAGCTGAGATTTTGAGAATTTTAATCCCATTGATTTTGAAAAAAATGTTTTTTTGGGTTTTGAAAGAATAATAGTAGTAGTATTATTTTGAAAATATTTTGATTAGAAATATTTTAGAAGGCTTTAAAGGGCATAGAAGCACTGAACTCACTTCGGTCGCTGGAAAATAATTTCAATGATGACTACAGCATCATCGACGTTCATTTTTGGGTTTCCAAAAGTGGAATTGTACCAATGGAGTTTGTTTTGGTAAAATAAGTTTTTATTTAACTCCCAAATATGATTTGTTGTATAAATATATATATATATATATATATAATGTACCATTTCAAAATAGAGTTGAAATAAAACAGAGTGTTTAAATTCTTAAAAAAATTAAATCAAGGAGACGTCTCTCTTTTTTTTATTTCTGCGTAAAACTTCGGTCGTTCCCTTTTCTTATTTTATAGCCGCCTTGTTTCTTCTTCGATCTGGATTAGGCTTTTGGAAATTGAGGCTGCCGGCTCAAATTGTTTGATTGAGTGATGTTCTTTCTTCAATTTTCTTCGTCAATTAGCTCGTAGCCTTGATTTGTATACGGCTGCTCCAATGCGTCAAGCTCGAATGATAAAAGTGGTATGTAATTTTTCTTTTAGAATTTGGTTATGCTCGACTTGATTTGAGTTATTGGTTTGATTTACTTCAGTGATTAGCTTTGGTATTTTTGTTGAACTCGAATACATCTGCCGATGATGATGATTGGGTTTAAATAGGGCTGAAAGCCCTATAACTATGTTTGTGTACTACTGGTTTGAATAATTCATGATTTTTGGCACTTGCATTAATTTTTTGATCGAACGAGCAATGTGATCTATGATTTATTCATTGTTGAATTTTCTTAAATATTATATAAGTCGGTTCCATCATTTTCTTTTATTCATTTGATTTTGATCGAATGAATCACTGATTCATCATAATATTAACTCGGCATTTTCAACTCTTTCTTTAACTTTCATTGAACTGCTACTGATAGAAATTTGAATGCTTTAATATTTTTGATTTACCATTTCTTTCCTCCTTGACTTGTTCGAACTGTACCTTGGTCACCACGGCTTTGGCATTTTGAATTTTTGTTGACTACTGTTACATTCTCTGGTTTGAACTTTGTTTGGTTGGACCTATATATATATATATATATATATATATATATATATATGAATACATGTATATTCATGTGAATATATATGTTGAGGCTTTTATATTTTCATGATCTGGTTGCCTTTGATTTTGTTTTAGAGCATTACTGCATTGTTGCTTATCAATATTTACTGATCTAGGTTGGTAGTCTAGGTCATGCGTATGCTCCAATGTTTATATGCTGTGTTCACACTAATATATTTGTACACTTGTGTTTGGTCTTTGTGAAACTGACCATTGCATTACTCGTGCACATTTTGATTTTATATTCGAATCTGATTCATATGTATGTTGTCTCGAGTTAAACTACATCTTGCCTCTTCAATTTCATATGTTTGTCACTTGGTTTGTGCACTTGGTTGCACTGCCCGCTTTGTTGCAATGCATCATGTGCTGCCATATGCATACGTTGTGTGTTACTGCATATATCTATACATGTGTGTATACATATGTATGGTAGTTTAATATTGAGTATCGGCTTGTGTTCATTTGTATTTACTTCATATGTGGTCTTCTTGGAGCTTGTTGACATGTTGGGTTGCTTTGACCAGTCTGGGTTCAATGATGACCTGGTTTGTTTGTAGTGGTTCAGTTTGGTTACAGTACTAGTTCTGGTCTAGGTTGCATCGGCTTGTATGTATTGTGATCTTCATGTTCGTCCACTTCATGTAGCTTTCATACTTGTCTGGTGATTCTCTAGCATCATCCTTTGTACATGTTGAAGTGTTTATTAATGGTCTGGGTTCCTTTTGAAGTCTTTTTGGGTATTGTTGCCTTTAGTCATTGCATTCATGTTGCCAGGTCTGGTTATGTTTGGTTTTGATGTCTGAATGCATTATATATGTATACATGTGTGCAAATATATATATATATGTATATATGTATGTATGTATGTATGTATGTATGTGGTCTTGTTGATGTATATGCATGCTCCAGTTTGTTGCTATTTGATGTTGAGGCTTTGCTTAGTTAACTTGTACATGGTTGCATTGTAACTTGCCTTCTTTGGCTTGCTTGGTTGTTTGGGAACTGATTTGGTATGTTATATGCACTTGATATTAATCTCCATGATCTTAGAGTGGTCTGGTTAGATTCACTTGTATATGTGTTCATCAATCGACTGGTGATTTGTACATTTTATTCTGGTTGAAGTTGTTGTTAGTTTGGTCTGGATCTTGTTTGTTTGACTGGGTTACCTTATGTTGAGTCTTCAATTCATAAGCATACATCTCTAGCTCAAGTGTGTTCGAGCTTGTTCCAGTTATTTAAACTTGTACTTGGCCATTCATTTTTTTTTTTTGTATTGCACCTGAGTTGAACCTAACTTTTGCTTGGGTTTGACCTTGTACTCATGTCGTGACTTTATTTGTATTACACTTGAGTTGAACTTAGTTTTTGGTTGGGTTTGACCTTGTGTCAACCTATCCCTGCAGTTTTATCAAGTGTACATCGATGTGCACGGCCTTATGGCATGTACAGTGATACACTGTGCATGTCACAAGTTGTTCGTGTATGATGAATTCAAAAGAAATGATGACGAACAATCCAAATAACTGAGGCAAATAATATTTTCAAAAAAACTCACATTTTATTTTACACTGCATAAATATTTCTTTTCAATTTTACTGCATCAGTTTTATTTTTCAAATATCTCAGATGTTGGATTCAAGCTGGAATAGAGTTGAAGATCAAATACAAGTGAACGAGTGATATGTAGTGAGGTGCAAATGTATGTAACAATTGTATAATGAAAGATTATGTTGTAGTTTGAAATTGTATTGTAATCGAAATTTTGTACATATAGTGAGAGCTGAAATTTAGTACTATTCAAAAATTAATTGTAATAAAATATTTGTTTGAATAAAATATCTGCTTGAATTTAAATTCTGTGTTATTTATTTTATTCAGCAAATATTAGTTATACGAAAATAAAATAGCACAATAAAAAATACATTTAAACAAATATATATATATATATATGTTTATTATCATCAAATAAAAATCATATACTAGCATATTCAACATTTTGTTGAAATTATAAGAAATTAGTTTTATGACTCATAAATTGAGGAATAATAAGTTAAAACAAAGTTTTAAAATTGTTGAATATGAATGTTAAGAAAAGCAAATTTGAAATGAAATTTAACATAAGTTGAATGAAATGAATTTTGAAAAGAAATTTGACGCAAGTAAAGTTAAATAAAGTGAACTAATGAAACGAATCAAATGAAATTGAATTTGATTTGAAATAATTTAAAAGAAATGAATTAGTAAATTGAATATGAACTAAGAGTTGAAGTGATAATAAACATTAGTGGTGTTGTATAAAATCTTTATAATAAACTTAAGTAAAATTCTACGGAATGGTTCCTAGTGTTATTAGTATTAAGATAACTATACTAAATAAATGGAATGTAAATTAATTGAATGTATATTAATGGAATAAGAATAAAATAATCTGAATAAAAAATGGGATACAATGAGAAACCGATTTATGTAAATACGTAAGTTGCACGTATATTATTTTATTCACATAACAGTTTCATCCAGATTCGAGTACATGATTTCGAGATGCATTACATTGGTCTAAGTTACAATTTTTCACTCGAGTCTCGACGGCGAACACTAGTGTAACAACCTAGAATTTCAGTCATTTGAATTTGGAATATTTAATTGATTTTAAATATTGAGAAAGGTAAATTTTATAAGTTAAATAACTTAAATTTCAAGTATAGTGATTTATTTGATAATTAAATTGTTCAAATAAATATTGGGTAATATTTAAAATAATTGAATCTTGAATTTGAAATGAATGAATGATTTTGAAAGTTGATTTAAATTCGATTTAAATAAGAAACAAGATAGTAAACTTTTAAATTGGATTTAAAAGCGATTTATTGGGTTTTTATAATAATTCGTTTTAAATTAACGTGTAAAAATAGCCTTCCGGGGCACTGTCTTGGAATTGATGAAACCTTTTTCATTAGATCTATAATAGTGAACTATTAATATGCCATCGATTTTTGCGGTGATTGGACGTATCGTTTGGTCATGTGAGTTCGAACGTGTACAAATTAATTTAAGGAATTTAAGTTAATATAATTAGGATTGAAAAGTTACCTTCTACATATGATCAAAGTAGGCCTCGAGACTAGTTTCATTGCATTTGGAATAGGGGTATAACATATAGAACGCCGGATGGCCCATCCTATTATGAGTTCGAGATTTTTTTGGACGATTAGAATGGAATATATGTGTGCGTGTGTGTATGTTGACCATACTTAGACCATAAACCATCATTGCAGGCCATAACCCCACATACTCAAAATCGTACCTTTCTCTCTTTATAATAAACGGGTCTGAAAAACTAAAAAAGAAGCCTTTCCTTTTAAATTTTAAATTTCCAAATCTAAAATGCTCTCGATCAAGTGGCTTACATTCATTGGGGCCAATCCAAGCAGTTTCAGGCAAGGGTGTCAATTGAAGTTTTATTCATGATGATGTGTTGTAGAAGATGGACGGTTGGATCGACTCGAATCGAGGCATGGTGGTGGCAGTCTACCTCGAACGGCGCGACAATTTGGGGTCGTATTCGAGTGGATGGCAACAACAGGCGCGTGGTCGTAGTGAAGCTTGAGGGGGTGGCGCGATGGCGTACGATGGCGGTAGTCGGCGATACACTGGACAAGGTCGCGATCGATCGAAAAAAAATGAAAGAGAAGAAGTCGCGATGCCTGATATGAGTTGAGAGGGAAGAGATGTGATTAAAATTTTAACAGTTATTAATTTTAAGTTAACTAATTTTTGATTATTTCAATCGTTCATTTATTTGTAACTTTTTCGTATGAGGTCAAAATCGAGCGCGATGAGTTGCATTACGTTCGTATCAACGAGTGCTATGCTATGGGATTGGATGGATTCGGTGTCGATAGAAAATTTGGGTTCAAAATGAACGCCTGATTAATTTTAATTCAAACTGGAACGTTTTCGACAAACTGAAAACAATATGAGTTAAACTCACATTTTTAGCTAAACAAAAATATTTCTAATCAATAAAATTATTGATTGGATGTGTGAATATTTTAGCGTTGGCAGTTATTGACCGTAATTTTGCTAATTTATATTATTGATTTGGATAAATTCACGCCTCTGTAGCGAGTGAGACCTTATTACGTTCCCATGTAAGAGCGGGTGGCCCTTCGTATATGAATCATGCTTCGAAGCAGTTGATTTTTATATTATTTGATTATATATTGTATGTGATGTAGGGAACAGGCTTGAAGGATCCAATAGGATTCCTCAAACATTTGATTTTATTTTGGCAAAGAATTTTGATTTTATTTTCAAATATATATGATATGTTGGATGCAATAATTAATGATATGGACACGATTTTGCTTATTTAGTGCTTTAGTAGCACTAGGCCTTACATTTCGGTATCTTAAAATACCATAAACTAGTGATTCATTTTCAAAAAAAGGATTTCAAAGTTATTTTGGAAATTATATATGTTTTAAATAATCATTCTTGAATTATTTGAAGAAGTGGTTTATTTTAAAATCAAAGATATGATTTTTGAATATTATAATTTAATAGTTTTATAAAATATTTTAAATAGAGATTTTCGAACTGTAAAATAAATATTTTAAAAAACCTACAAATAATTCTGTCTTTTATAATAAAGGGATATTTTTTTAATGGAAAATAGAAATAGTTTACTATAAATATTTATTAACCATTTATATAAAGTAATATATGTGTGTGTGTGTGTACATATATTAAAGATTTTTTTACAAATGTGAGATTTATAAGTGTTGCAATTTGTAAAAATGATATTTCACAAATGAAGTGAAGATTTGTAAAATTGTTTTTTGTTAATATAAGTATGGATTTATAATGGTGTTTGTAAATTAAAGGAGGGTATTATCATTAAATAAATTGGTGAAATAAATCAAACGGTGGATCTATTATAAGATATGGAATGATATTTTAGAAAATAACTGACTCTATTTTGGAAATTGAAGGTAAGGGTAAATTGGGAATGTTAAATGATATTTTACAAATAGAAAGGAATTTATCCATATGGAGGTTAAGTTAAAAACGGATGGTGATTTATGCTTTTAAATAGGATTTATGAATAAGTGAGGTATATAGAGGGAATAGAGCTATAAATGGAGTTTATAAATAAAGGGATTTTATGAAAGGGTGTTTTATAAAAGTAAAGGAGATTTATAAATATAATTTTATAAATATGGAATTGATCATGTTGGAAATTAAGTATGGATTTTTTTTCAATGAAATATAATTGTATTTTAAAAGTTATTTATTTATGCTAATATTGTTTTAAAATGGTTTATCAATATTTTAATATTTTGAAAACTTAATTATTTAAATTAATAATATGGTTTGAAATTCATTTTAATTATTATCAATAATGTTTTAGAAATCAATTATTAGTATTTATAAAAATGTTGAAGATAAATTATTATTGTTTTATTTTGGATATTTTGGAATTTATTAATTATTATTTTAAAATGTTTTAAAGTAATATTTATTTATTTATAATGTTTGCTATTATATAATAATGTTTTAATTAAATGATTAGAATTTATATTAAAAATGTTTCCGAGGTTTGTGAATAGGGTTTTATAAGAGGATGTGGATTATAAGAGGATCTTATAACATGTTTTGGAAAACGAAAAGGAAGATAGGTCAAAAAGATAAAAGAGTATTATAAATGGTTTTAGATATTTACAAAAGAAATTTTAGAAAAGATTTATAAATTTATAAAATGGGGTTTTTATAAATGATTTTGTGGACTTATAATAGAGTTTATAAATTATTTAAGAATTGAATAAAATGGGGAATCTTCCCAAAATTTTGGTGAATATACTTATATCGTTGAGATAAGTATATGGATGTTATTCCAAGTATTGTGAAATAGGGATTGTTGGGTATATATCATTCTTTAAAGAATTTTGATTCAAGTATTATAAAGTGAATTTAAATTAATGAAAGATCAATTAAAAGGAGGTTATTGGTTGTTTGTATGCTTAAACATTGTTGGTTTTTCGTCGGGAATTAAGTTCCTGATTTGAAAGTTTGTTACTCGATAATTAAATAACCGACTATCGAATTTAGACCCAAAATGTAACTTTATAAATATCTAGAAGAAACACGTTATTTATATGGCACAGTCATCTCCGATGATGTTTTACTATGCGTATAAATCTTGTTTCACTCTTCTAGGGCAACGATACGGAAATCTGTCCACTAAAGGTTAGGAGATAATCTCCACTCTTATCTTTGATGCTTTATTTCCTAAAGAACAATGGTTGAGTTTACCGAGAATTATCGAAAGTTGTTTCGAAGAGACTGAGATCAGATATTTTATTTGAAAACCACTTCAATCCAACTCAAGCATTTTAAAGTGAAGACATCTTGAAGATGATGGAATTAAAGACTGTTCGTTCAGTCGTAGAATGATCTTGTATGGATTAATTCCAGTATTGCATTGTTGCATTGACAGCAGTATTAGCAATCCAAGTAAGAAGTGCTATATAAAGGTAAAACATAGCATCAAGCCTCATCAACTGAAAAATGAAAAAAAATCGGGCACGCAACAGAGCCAAGTGGGTCGCTCCCATCAAGGTATGGTCATTCCGAATCTAGATTGGTTACTACCTATTTATGTATGCTCCGAGGCCCATTAACGAGTGGGTGATCTTGTTCGGTACTACTAGTCAAGTGGTAGGCCAGTCTTGTGTGGAAAGGGTACAAGATGTTCTTATCAGGCCCCGATGCATTTTATCTAGAGATGTACCTTCCGAAGGTAGATCCTTACCTTGTCATAGTATGGAATCCATTCTCCAATACGAGCTTTAAGGTATTACTTTTATATCTATTATGCTAGAATTTAATTAATGTAATAATTTTAACTAAGATTAATAGGTATTTGTATATTAGACACTATTATAATATCAGAGAATTTCATATGAAATGTTTTGGTTATCATAAGGTAGAAACTCATCTGTGTTTATGTGCGGCATGGTCTTACGAGATACTTTTGTTTTCAAAGTTTTTTTTGACTTTAAAATCAAGTTGGGTGTGTTTTCTCACACTGGTTTTCCAGATTGACTCGGGTGTTATTTTATTATAATGGTTGGGTCAGATCGAGCATATTTACATATTACTTTGGATGTATTAGAGCTTAGGAGATGAGTTGGAGTCTTCAAGTCATATTCACGTATATGTTCATTTTTCGCTGTTTATTGTGAAATCGTCGGCATTGTGGGGACATGTTGTTATAACTAACCAGGCTGATGACTGTGATTTGTGTTTGTACTCTGACGGATGTGTGTGTGTAACAGTTTCTCTTTTGTAAAGATCATTGATATTTTATTATATGTTTTTCCGCTACAATTGTGAGATTTCGTGTTGTTTTTCAGTTTTTCTCTCCTTTTCTTCTCTTCTCTTCTTCTTCACTACTCTCCTTCTTTCTTCTTTCTTTTCCCCTAACAATCGGGTTTTCCAGCATTCAATTTTCTCGGCGCATAATACATTGGATGTATCGGTGTTGATTTTCGACGGTCGAAAATTTTGAGTTGTTACACTTAGTATAGAGTGCAAGGTTAAGCGAGAACCTTGGCTTTTGTGGAGTAACTCTTTAAGAGATTAGGTAATGGAGTGCCTTATTAAGAGTTTTGAGTGCATTATATATATGACAGCATATTTTTTAGTGATATAAAATGTTTTATATTGTGTTAATTTATCTATTAAGTGGCTTATGAATTCTGGTCGGTATGTGGGATGCCATGATATCGATAGGAGTTTCTAAACGCTTAAACAAGGCAAACCAACAAAGTATTATTTTGATAATTGGTAAATGAAATAATTTAACCTAAAATTATATTTTATCTCTACTATTAATAAAGAAAATTCATTGAACCAATTTACTCGGTGTCTTTTTGAAATTCTAGAAATTCCCTTGCTTTCGTTTACAATAATATAACAGCCTGTGTGCGAAGCACAGGCCCATATTAGCATATAAAGGAATAATTTTTCAAAAATTATTACAGTTATATATGGTGTGTTTGGTTGTTAGTGAATGATAATATTTGTTTATTGTCATTTGTTGTTTGTTATTCTAATAAAGGCATTATTATGGTAATCTAAACAAAGACAATAAAAAAATTGTAAATTGAGTAATATAAGGAAGTAAATTTGTAAGTATGAATTATAGAGCATTGATTGTGAATAAAATAATCAATAATTATGAAATGAATTATATAAGAAGTGATATTTTATAAATATGATTTATAAATATGATTTATAAATGGAAAAGGAATAAAATTGCCCAAGTATATTTATTAATATGATTTGTTTACAAAATAGAATTAAAACAAGAATTTGAGAGTTTAAAATTCCATTAATTTGGAAATTGTTTTGCAATGGTTTTAGAAAAATAATAATAGCATTGTTTTGAAAATATTTTTATTATAAATATTTTAAAGGGATATAAAGGGGATAGAAAGCACTAAACTCTTTAGTCGTTGGAAAAAAGCTCTGGTGATGACTGCAGCATCATTGGCGTTCATTTCAAGTTTCTAAGTAAGGAATTGCTACCATTGAGGTTTTGTTTTGGTAAAACAAAATTGTTTTAGATTCTAGAAGTGTAATTTGATATATAAAGGAGTTATGTATGTATATATATATATATATATATATATATATATGATTTCAAAATGACTTGAAATAAAACCCGGTGTTTAAAAATCTTGAAATTTTTTATCTAAATGTTTTAAGAAAACATAAGATAATAAGTTTTTGAACTTAGAAAATAGTATAGACAAGAAAAGAAAGTTTGGAATTGAGATATGTAATTAAAAATTTAACTTAAATAAAATTAAATAAACTGAATAATGGGATAAATTAAGTGAATTAACGAAACATATCAATGAGATGGACATGGACTTGAGTTATAATGTGAATTGAATATGTTTGAGTGTTGTTTGATAAAACTGAATACGAACTTTACTTTTAAAGTGAAAATAAACATAAGAAGTGTTGTATAAAAAGTTTGTAGAGAACTTAAGTAAAAAAAATTGATGGAATAGTTCATAAATAATATTATGATTGAAGAAGTATACTAAGTCGTAATAAAATTTAACTTAGGAAGTGTTAAAATGAAATGATTTTATAAAATGATCCATAAATAAATTAAATATGGAATGAAATGTTGTTGAACATAATGTGGATTAATAGAATGCGAATAAAGGGATGAAATTAATTGGGCGTGAATGAATGAACTGGATAAGAATAAATTGGATGTAAATAAGAATGTTGATAATAAATGGAATGGATATTACTTGTTTGATGGTTTCTCTTGTTCCCTTTGCTACATTTGCATATAGTTATTGCATATTATATACTGATATTACTTCGGATATAATTGTTCTCTTTGTTTGTTGAGTGATTAGTAGATGCGGAGGCATATGCTTCGAATTTGGAGATCGCTTCCGCATTAAAGTGGTTATACATACTTTCTAATACTAAAATAAGGTACACCTCGGGTTACATATCGTACTTTTATATTTTTCCCTACGGGATGCCTCATCCTCAAAGATGAGATGTATATTTATGATTATATATATATATATATATCTATGTATGTATGCATATTGTAAATTTTTCAGATCGAGTCGTGCAAAGGAGTTGCTGGCGAAATTTTTTGTAAATTTTAGGCATTAAATGTTTTAGGAATTTTGGAAAAATAAAGATTTTGATAAGAAAATTTTGTATTTTATGTTATAACTTTGAATGATATTAGTTGTTATAGGTGAATGATGTTAAAGACTTAAAAGAGTTTGCAAATCTATTACAACTAATTGGTTTTGAAAAAGTTAATGGATTTTGGGGCATTTTTCTTACCTTGGAAGTTTCGAGGATGAAATTCTTTTAGGGGGGAGAATGTAATGACCCATAATTTCAATCATTTGAATTTGGAATATTTAATTGATTTTAAATATTGAAAAAAATTAAATTTTGTTCGTTAAATAATTTAAATTTCAAGTATAGCGATTTATCTGATAATTAAATTGTTGAAATAAATATTTGGTAATATTTAAATTAATTGAATCTTGAATTTGAAATCTCCATGCCCGGCATGAGTTGTGAGGGAAGAGAGATGATTAAAAATTTAATAGTTATTAATTTTAGGTTAATTAATTTTTAATCATTTCAATCGTTCTTTTGTTCGAAACTTTTTTGTACGAGGTCGAAATCGCTGCGTTGCGTTCGTATCAATGAGTACTACACTACAGAGTTGGATTAGATGGATTCGGAGCTGATAGACAATTTGGGATAAGTTGAGCGCCTATTCAATTTCAATTCCAATTGGAACATTTTCGATGAATTGAAAGTAATGTGAGTTAAACTCACCTTTTGGTTAACCAGAAATATTTTGAGTCGATAAAATTATTGATTGGATGTGTGAATAATTTATTGTTTGCTATTATTGATTGTTTGAAAATTTTACTAATTTATATTGTTGGTTTAGACATATTCTCACTCCTGGAGCAGATGAGATCCTATTTCATTCCCATGTGAGAGCGGATGACCCTTTGTATATGAATCCCGCCTCGAAGCAGTTATTATTTGATTATATACTATACATGATGTAAGGGAAAAGTTGTAGGGATCCAACAGGATTCCTCACACTGTTGATTTTATTTTATATAGTTTGATGTATGATATGTTGGTTTCTATAATTGAGGATATGGACACGATTTTACTGATTTAGTGATTTAGTAGCATTGGGCCTTATATTTTTTTTAAATACCATAAATTAGCGATTGATTTTAGAAAAGGGGATTACAAAGTGATTTTAAAAATTATATATATTTTAAATAATCTTTCTTGAATTATTTGAATAAGTAGTTTAATTTAAAATCAAAGGTATGATTTTTGGATATTATAATTTAATAGTTTTATAAAATATTTTAAATAGAGATTTTTGAACTGTAATATAGAGATTTTTAAAATCTTAAAAATAAATCTGCATTTATAATAAAGGGATATGTTTGTAAAGGAAAATAGAAATAGTTTGATATAAATATTTATTAACCATTTTATACTAAGTAATATATATAAATGTATAGTACATATATTATAGACTATTTACAAATGTGAGATTTATAAGTGTGATAATTTATGAAAGTGATATTTTACAAATGAAGTGAAGATTTGTAGAATCGTGTTTTGTTAATAAAAGTATGGATTTATAAACGGTGTTTATAAATTAAAGGAGACTATTATCATTAAAATTGGTGAAATAAATCAAACGGTGGATCTATTATAAGATGTGGAATGATATTTTAGAAAATAGGTGACTCTATTTTGGAAATTGAATGTGAGGTTAAAGTGGGAATGTTAAACGTATTTTATAAATCGAAAGGAATTTATAAAAGGAATTTACCCATATGGGGACAACATTAAAAAAGGATGGTGATTGATGTTTTTAAATGGGATTTATGAATAAGTGAGATTTATAAAGGGAATAGAGTTATAAATGGAGTTCATAAATGAGGGGATTTTACGAAAGGAGTTTCATAAAAGAGAAGGAGATTTATAAATATAATTTTATAAATATGGAACTAATCATGTCGGAAATTAAGTATGGATTTTTATCAAGGAAATATAATTATGTTTTAAAAGTTGTTTATTTATATTAATATTGTTTTAAAATGGTTTATTAGTATTTTAATATTTGACATGTTGATTATTTAAATTAATAATACAGTTTGAAATTAATTTTAATTATTTATCAATAAAGTTTTGGCAATTAATTATTTGCATTTATAAAAATGTTAAAGATAAATTATTATTGTTTTATTTAGGATTTTTTGGAATTTATTACTCATTAACTTAAAAAAATTATAGTTAATATTATTTGTTTAAATGTTTACTATTATATAATAGTGTTTTTAAGTAAATGATTAGAATTTATATTAAAAATGTTTTCAAGATTTAAAAATTGGGTTTCATAAGCAGATGTGGATTATAAAAGGAATCTTATAACATGTTTGGGAAAATACAAAGGAAGATTGGTTAAAAGGAGAAAAGAGTTTTATAAATGGTTTTAGATATTTATAAAAGAAATTTTAGAAAATGGGTTTATAGATTTATATAAAAAGGGTTTTATAAATGGTTTTATGGTTCATAATGGAGTTTATAAATGATTTTAGAATTGAATAAAAAAGGGAATCTTCCCAAAATGTTAGTGAATATACTTATACCGTTGAGATAAGTATATGGATATTTTTCCAAATATTGAGAAATAGGGATTGTGTGTGTGTGTGTATATGTATATATGTTTAAATTATTCTGATTCAAGTATTACAAAGCGAATTTAAATTAGTGAAAAATTAATTAAAAGGAGATTATTGGTTGCTTGTGTGCTTAAATATTGTTGGTTTTCCCTAGGAAATTAAATCCCTGATTTGAATGATTGTTATTCGATAGTAAATAACCAACTATCGAATTTGGACCCAATCTATAGTTTGGAAATATCTAGAAGAAACACGTGAGTTATATGGCACTGTCATCTTCGATGATGTTGTACTATGCGTATTAATCTCGTTTCTCTCTCCTAGGACAATGAAAAGGAAATCCGTCTACTAATGGTTAGGAGATGATCTCTGCTCTTATCTTTGATTTTTTGTTTCCTAAAGAATTGGGGTTGTGTTTATCGAGAATTATCAGAAGTTGTTTTGAAGAGAATGAGATCGGATATGTTATCTGAAAACCACTTCGATCCAACTCAAGCATTTCAAAGTGAAGACATCTTAAAGATGATGGAATTGAAGACAAAGCTCTCAAGCATTTCATTCACTCCCAGAATGAACTTGTATGGATGAATGCTAGTATTGCATTGTTACCTAGTGGGCAGTGTTAGCATTCCAACTGGGAAGTACTATATAGAGGTAAAACATAGCCTCGAACCTCATCAACACTGCGATTGTTGTTTTTCCACTGCGGTTGTTGTTTTTCCAAGTGGGAAGTGCTATATAAAGGTAATACGAACAATTGTTGTTCCGCTGCGATTGTTAGATTCTGTGTTGTTTTTCAGTTTCTTTTCTCTTTTTCTTCTTTTCTCTTCTTCTTCACTTCTCTCCTTCTTTCTTCTTTATTTTCCTCTAAAAATCGGGTTTTTCAAATTTTGATTTGCTCAGTCACAATGCAGTGGACGTATTGGTGCCGATTTTCAAGGGTCGAAAATCTTGAGTTGTTACAACCAAATATGAATTTTTGTTTGACGCTGGAGTTCTCTATCATACTATATGGCTATGCAAGAATAATGACCTTTTCTAATCAAGGAATCGGATCTGATTCCACACTAGAGCAGTCGTGTGAACGATACTAGTTTGAAAGTGAAATTGTGTGATCGATCAGGTTGGATATCGCGCATGGATGATATATGTACATCGTACGGCCTTTACTAAATTTAATTTTGACATTGAAAAATGAAAATTGATAAGGTTATGAATAAATTGGAGGAATATTATTTATTTGATGGTTCTCTGGTAACATTTGCATATGGATATTGTATAGTTTACGTTATATATTGACATTACTATGTACATACATGTTCTGATTAGTTGTTGAGTGATTAGTAGGTGTGGATGGTGTATGCTTCGCATTTGGAACTTGTTAACCCAAAAAGTGGTTCAACATCCTGGATTGAGTGTAAAAGCACCAGCCCTGCTCTTGCAGTGCAATAACATAGGGAATGAATGTAAAAAGAGCAGAAATAGAAAGAAGGTAAGAAGATTTTTATAGTGGTTTGGCTGTTAGTGAAGCCTACGTCTACTCTATAGTTTTTATTATTGACTGATTGTTGTTATAAAGTTAATTGGATTACAAAGTTCTTGAATATCCTTAGTTGGATTAAGTCTCCAATGTTAGAGTTCGTTGGAGAATCACAGTGAACCCTTCGGATAACCGTAGTGAGGAAGGAAAAGAGTAAATAAAGCTTTCTGCAGAGTTTCAACAACCAGTCCGGAGGATTCCCTTCATGTTGTAGATAGGAGAGTATTTATAGAGGTTGGAGACCTACTAGGACAAGGCTGTTTGCCAAATGCTTACAGATGATCACAGGAAGGCGCTCTATAGATACACCACGATCTGAGCCAAAACAATGGATCGCTAGCAATTCATAGTATATGCTTGAATGCGAGCCAATTGCTTAGTATCCATCCCTTGTTTTATTCGATGAAGATCGCAGCGACTCGATGAAATGGTATGGATCGCTGGCAATCCATGGTATATGGATCGCTAGCGATCCATATACTTGGTCTATTTTTGGACTTTGCTTTCTGTATTTCCTTCATTGTCTTATGTTGATGTTCTTCATGTAGTCTCATAGCATGTTGCCTTATTTGATGATGATTTGCTTACTGGTTGTATTAGGCTGCAGATTGGACTAGATGAACGCTTGTCTCTTGATTTATCTAGCTCGAAATCTCTCCAAACCTAGCCAGTGCTCTTAGAATACATATTGTAGCATAATGCAAGAAGATTGATGGACCAGTGAGTAGATGTTATGGATAATTATCGATCCATAGACCATGAATCGCTAGTGATCCATGTCCTTAGAGGACTTTATTGTCTTCTCTTCTGACTTCCGTCGGCTTGTTGTTCTAGTCCTTTTGGTTATCTTTGAGCTATTCTGACTCGATCAAGATGTTCCAACTTCTTTTGGATTCTGTTGGGTTAAAAACCCAAGTAACATTTTCTCCCCAGAGTATGACTTTGTTGAAAACAAGGCATGCTCTGGAAGTAATCGCTTCTCAGTTTTCGCTCATCGGGTTTCAAGTAGTTTCGTTAGGGTCACACAAATTTGAACTAAGTTTTACTGTTGCATGCTAAGTTTTAACCTCGACTGTTATTGCTTGTCATAATAGACCAAGTTTTACTTTATAGCATCTAGACATGCCTTGAAGTATTATACGGATTTTGCTGGACAACTTTTAAGACCGTTCGCCGGCAACTTGACGGATCGCTAGCGATCTATAGCCAATGGACCGCTAGCAATCCACTTACTTTAACATTTTTTTCTTTTGTGCACCACTTTATTTGAATGCTTTGAACCGACCTTTCTCAGTTCTCACTTGCCTCTTATGACATGATCCTCTAGCTTCTTGTGACTTGAGCCACCTTCCTTCAGTGACTTGATCAAAGTTCTCCAGCGGTTTGAACCAAGTTCTCCAGCGGTTCAATCCAACCCTGACCAAGTTTCCATCAACGCCGCTGATTTCGCCTTGCCATTGACTCCAGAACTTCACCGCCACCTCGATTCTTGCTGCGCCAAGCCCTATTTCCTTTGTTTTCTTCTATGGATCGTCGTTGATCCATCGTGATTAGCTCACTGATTTGAAAACTTCGACCGTCTTTGCATTTTGATCGCTGATTGAGAAATCCGACAGTCTTCGTGTTTTGATCAGTAATTCAAGGTGGGTTTGCTAATTATGATATTCATTTATCATTTTGGCGATGGAGTTGTATTCGTGATGACAACCGTAGGAAGTCCGAGTTGATTGCGATTTTATGGAGGAAGATAGTAAATCGAGTCTTCAGTTCTTCATTGAATGACATTCGGACCTCTCCACGGTGCTTGACACATTTTGCTGTCTTCGTCCATAGAATAAAAGTTGACTTGTATGGAGATACACATCACCGATATAGTACGACGCATTGCGAATTGGCCCTAGTCCTTCCAGAGGACTTTGGTCTTGTTTTCTTTTGCACACTCAGTGTTCCAGTACTGAGAAGAACTTTCCACGTCGCTTTGGACAACAGATCCGTTATCGATCGTTGATCGACAATGGGTAATTGTAAAAGAAGTAATTATAGATAGAGAATGATATGGAAATTCCTTTTCCTTTTCCACTGGGAGCGTACTATCTATACAGGATAGAGCGTTTGTAGTGTTCAGAACCAAGCTCACCCTCCACAGACAATACACCGCACTTACCCTGGTACATACTTGAAGTTGATTTAAAATTTGAGATTTATATATGTTTAGTAAATGGATTTGAAGTTGTTTTGTAAATGGACTTATAAATAAATTTGATTTATAAAGAAATTGATTTATAAATGGATTTGATAGTAAAATTGGTTTTTATTAAAGAATGGATTTGTAAATAGAATTTTGTAAATAAAGGAATTTTAATAAATATAAGTTCTATAAAATCAAAAGGAGATTTATAAAAATAGTTATATAACATGGATTTTTATTTAAAGGAATGTTGAGAGAAAAAATTGATGGAGTAACGGTTTTAGATAGAATTTAATAGTTTGAAAAATGTTTTAAAATGTGATAAGTATCAAAAACATAGATTTCAACATTCATTGTTGTAATAGACGTTTTCGGGACAGTATGGAAGGCATGGACCATAACACTATTGTTATAGTAAATTCTTTCCAAAAGGAAATGTTTTATATAGTATATGGGTTATATATATACATATATATATATATATACTAATCGAATCCTTATACTAATGTTTTGGGTTGTCGTAATGATGTTTTATGCAACATTAGTTTTGACCCAATAAAATATGTTTTGACCTTCCATGGTGAAATACACAAATTAGTTCTTTTGATCGTACTAAATGCCTGGTGGTGTAGGAGCCTGCTTCCTATACTTAACATCTATCTGGAGGCTTACAAACTCTGAAGTTGTATGGTTATAGAAATCTATTTGGCGTGTCTTCAAATGGTAGTGTTATTGAATGTGCTTATACCGTTGATATAAGTATATGGAATATTTTTCTAAGTGTTGAAAATGAAATGATTTGTGAATATGCATATATCGTTGATATATGTATATGGAAATGTTTTCCAATATAGAAAGATTTGAAATGGTTTTGAGAATATATCTTTTTAAAAGATAATTTGAAGTAAATATTTGAAGATTGATTTAATTAATAAAAGATTAATTAAATGGGCTAGTGATTACTTGTGGTGCTAGATATTGTTGTTTGCTTTAATACTTAAATAACCGACTATCAAATAATTTGCCCTCTTTATCGTTGTTGGTTCGGAGAGATCGGGGTCGGATTTATTCGAGAACCACTTCGAATCAACGTACATGCATTCGAATGTGCAGGTGTTGGAATACATTGATATTTGGGATTTTCGTAATGAAGGACTGCTTGTTGATCATTTAGGGATAGACTTCCAATATACATATAGTAGTAGTAGTCCCTTTGTTATGAAATATCCAATGCAAGGACTAATCGCTACTAATCCTAAGGGTAATTCCCGATAGGATGTGGTAGGAAAGTACCTTCGGTTTGTCCTATTCCTGGACAACTTGTATGGGTGGATGTCTGACAATTCATTTTTGAGATTACATCGTTGGCTTTTATAAATGTACATCTATTTGGTGGTGGAGAAGGAAACTTCTCTTAGCTCAACACCCTTATCTGAGATGTTTGTGAAAGTCAATAGTGATCAATGGAATGGTAATGTAGCATGAAAAGAAAGATGATGTGTTATGTGAAAGGTAATTTTGACCTTTGGCCTCACACCCGGAAATGACCGAAACAGGGTGGATGTGGCAGGGCTATGTGGTTCGCAACCATTAGGATATGATCATCCCCTTCTAGATATATTTATTCCTGCTATGACGTTCGGGTTTTAAATTATTATGGATGTATGCTATGGGGGCCCTCGAATAAGTCGGTGACGACCGGGGTAATGACGTATTTGGTGTTATCTAGTGAGAAAAGTAGGTCGGTCTTGTGTTGGAAAAGGGCAGATATTCTGTGCCTGGGTACATTCCTCTAGAGATATACTGTCGGAAGGTAGTCCCTTCACTTGGTCATTTGTATGGAAGTACATTATCCACTATGTCCCTGCCATTTTGTTTGTAGAACCCGCGCTTGTGGCTAGTATGCCAGAACTTAATTAATGTAACAATTTCGACTGTGATTCATATATTTGTATACTAGACACTAGTATAATATTATAGGATTTGATATAAAATGGTTGGTTATCGTAAGCTAAAAACCCGTCCATGTTTATGTGTGGGCGTAGTCTTATGAGATACCTTAGTTTTGATAAAGGAAAGTTTTTTAACTTTAAAATAAATTCAGTTGAGATGTGTTTTCTCATGCTGCTTTACCAGACTGATCCGGGCGTTCTTCCCTTTCAATGCTCGGGTCACACCGTGTATGTATACAGATGTAGATTTGGATGCTTTGGAGCTTCAATTGGCAAGCTGGAAGTCTTATGATCTTATTCCACGTATATGTTTATTTTCCATTGCATCGTTATTTAAATTATCAACAATTGTAAGGGCAGGTTATTATAAATGTCCAGGCTGATGACTAGTGATTGCTGTTGTACTCCGATGTATGTATATTATATTATAGTTTCTATTTTGTAAAGATCATTGATATGAAATTATATGTTTTCCCACTGCAATTGTGAAACTCTATGATCGTTTTAGTTTCTTTCTCTCTTATTCTTATCTTCTCTTCTCCTGTCTTCTTACTTTCTCATGGTTATCTGTCTTTCCGTTCGGTTTGGGTTAGACATGTGTGGTTTATTGTTAGCTCTAAACGGATCGGATTTGCGAGTTGTCACAATGATACTGATTTCGGTGGTTGCAAGACGGATAGAAAACGCACAAATGGCACATGCAATTTTACAGGTCAATCTTTAGTTTCATGGTTTAGTAAAAAAACAAAATTGTGTTTCTCTCTCAACATGTGAAGCCGAATACATCTCAGCAGCTTTAGCATGTGTACAAGTAATTTATATGAAACAAACTCTTTAAGATTTCAGTAAAATTATAACAAATTCTCCTATATATTGTGATAATACTAGTGCTATAAATTTGTCAAAAAATCCTATCAATCATTCTTGAACAAAACATATTGATATTCGTTACCAATTCTTAAGAGATAATGTTGGAAAAAGAATTATATCACTTGAATTAGTGAATACTGAAAGTCAAATTGCAGATATTTTAACCAAACCACTTAACAAACCAACTTTTATAAAACTAAGACAAGATCTAGGAATTTTTTCTTACAACGAATTAGTAAACTAAAATATATAACTTGCATAACTCAAATAAAATGCACAAAATAATTTTGTAAAATTATTTACAAATGTTTTATCCATATGAAAACTAGCTAAATTCTGTTAAAATTTTGTGGTTAGAATTCTACCATTCTTATAAATAAACTGCTAAAATTAGTAAACAATGCTTATTTTAAGGAATTCTTTTGTAAACTAAATACATATGTTCTTTTTACCAAGTTCAAAACCTTACACCGCTTCTATTCAAAATGTCGTCTGATCATGACTCCACTTATTCAACTATCTAATTTAGCTCACCTTCATTGAATAACACCTACATATCACCAACTAAACCACACCTCCATCAATTCGATCTACCTCTCTAAATATTATTGCATCACCTACGTATCACATTGGCGTTTCTTCTAAGGAAGAGAAAGCCAAATGAACAAATGATCTAGAATTGATATCTCTCATCACCAAAGTTAATGTAATATATCACTATCATCAAGAAATAATGGGAGTTGAATGAGAAATGTATTACGAATAATGACGTCAAGGATCTCATCTTAACTTTCTTGAAAAATGTATTCTAGAATTTGTGGTCATTCACCAACAAAAATTACATTCATTAAAGATCTCGCCATTTAACCGAAACTCCTATAAAAGCTTATAACATTACTCCAAGAAATTTATGCAAGCCATAACCATCAAACCAAGACTAGATTAATACTCTAGCTCGCCTACTCCATAAAGGTCGTCTGTTGAAGAGACAAAGGCTGATCCGAATTCATGGGATTATAAGAAATTAGAAAGTCTGATTCCTCTAAAAAAAACTAAAATTATGATGTCGATATGTCTAAATATTTGCTTGATGAAATAATGTTATATTCCTTTTATATATATTGTTGTATATGATAATCATTTTAATTTTTACACATTCAAATATGCAAAAAACAAGCCAATCCTGAAAATTGACAAACGAATTATACTCTTGAAATCATTCAAGAATTTAAAAACAAGCTGACAGCAGGTCGGTCGACTGAAAATAAAGTTCAGTCGACTGAACCTGACAACTCAGCCTACTAAAATTTAATT
Source organism: Allium cepa (assembly GCA_030765085.1). Lineage (NCBI taxonomy): Eukaryota > Viridiplantae > Streptophyta > Magnoliopsida > Asparagales > Amaryllidaceae > Allium > Allium cepa. The sequence goes on along the minus strand of CM060945.1, from coordinate 989,028,665 downwards.
TTAGCATACTAACTTCTTTCCCTATTCTTTATGTTGAAATTTACCCTTTTCCGTCGATTGAAATCATGGATCAGTCAACTGAAATAGGTCCAGTATTCTCTTCCTCTAAAATGACCCATTTCGGTCGATTGAAAACTGATCTCAGTCGACTGAATCACACCTGTACGGTTTTTACAAACCAATAACCTTCCTTCTCTTCCTCTCATTCTTAAAAATTATTTCCTAAATCAAGAAAACCCTAAGATCTTCTTCCTGAAAATCAATGGCTTCATGTCAAAAGCTTCCCATTTCGAAGAAGAGTGCCCGCAAAGGCAAAGAAACAGTTGGTCCATCTCATTCCTAATTTGCTCGAGATGAAAAATTACAACAATGGTTGAATGAAAGTAGATAATCTCTTCAATACTTCAACGAATTGAATAATAAGCGTATATTTCAAGTTTCAAGAAACCTTCTACAAGATGTCTGATTTCTCCCAATTCAACATAGACACTTTGATCCAGGAACATGGATTTCTATCACTAATCAATGCTAAGGAAAATAAGGTAAAAAATTATTACTTTTTAGTAAGAAAGTTCTATGCAAACCTTCAGAGTGATTTTTACAAACCTCTACATGGTAATGATGATAGACAATTTTGGAGTGGGGTTTTAGGTGTTGATATAATCTTATATGTCTATGACTTAGGAGTTATTCTTGATTGTAATAACTTTGGTGAAAAACTAAAGGATATTAATCACCACAACATGATTTATGATTAAGTTAGTTACCTCTTTAGTACCGAAAAGACAAAAAACATTTTGGTCAATTTATGACCTCAAGCACGTATAATTAACAAAATGATCCTTCATACAATTCTACTCCAAAGGGGAAGTTATGAAAAGATGTATGACAACAACTATAAAGTTTTGTATGCGATTTACTCAAACTTTAAGTTGAATTGAGCTTGAATCATTCTCAATGAAATCAAAATCTTTCATGCCGGTACTCGTCGTACGATATTTTATGGTGCTTATCTAATGAATATCTTCACCCATTTTGGAATCAATGTTGACATGCTACAAGACTTACTTTATCCAAAGATTATGGACCAAAAATCTATTTCTTTAATTAAGCTTCCATCTATAGTGGAGACTCTTCCTTCATATCAAAAATATGTTTCTCATCTTGTTCATGAAAATATAGCACAATCTTCAATTCGACAAGTAGACCAAGAGGAGATTCAACAAGAAGATCTAGAGGAAACTCAATGGAGCACAGATAACAACCAAGAAGTTACTTTTTTCAAACCTTTCAGAAATATAACCGCTTCGCACACAATTCTCAAAAATTAGGAAATAATCTTCAGTCGACAAAATAAGTTGATCAAATGCCAAAGAACTTTTGGAAAGACTGCTCTTGGGTTTTTGAAGTAGATTTGGAACAACGTTGCTTCATGCTCTCTCTCTCTCTCTTCTTCATCAAGTTCAAACCCAGAATACTACAATGTTTTATGCATATCTAAGTGTTTGTTTTCTGTGTCATCTTTAGAACTTTTTTTATGTTACTTTGATATGTATTCGTTTGGTTGAACTTGTCTAGAGCCTATGTATTTGTGGACTTATATTTCATTTTCAACGTTTGCATGTATAATCTCTCTTCTGTTATGAACAAAGTTCATGTTATCTTTAGGTATGTATTTTTCACTTTCTAGATGTTTAATTTTGTTGATGACAAAAGGAAGGAGATTTGAGATAATGGGGCATACGTATAGGGGAAAATGATTCACTTCCGAGCATACGTATGGGACCGCCCATCCTCTAAGGATCCGTTAAACTATTTACTATGTAGTAATATCGTGCTATTATAATAATGTCTACACTAAAATAAACTTACTGCAAAATAGCGTTGAAAGGGTTACCCATATAGCCCCCAACACATAATAGTCCCAGTAGTCCATCAGTATCAGCATGTCTCCAAATCGGGAGACTACCCTAAATACTCCATGGGCTACGGGAGAAAAAAAAAGTCGTAGTAAGGCTCGATATGGTAGGTGACATGGCATACGAGGCAATGCTATGGTAGATATACCAATTACGCTTTCGGGCTGGTGGTAACGCATAGCAGCCACTATCGCCCACCTCGAAACGCACTCCCAATCAAATCGGAGAATGTACATCAAATAAATCACAAGTAAGAGTATAGTCGAAGGAATGTGTCCGATCAAAGGAGCTACCTTACTTGGCCCATCCATCGCTCCTGTTTTAGCCACCTTAAGCCAACTCATGGGAGTCGGGTCCACGTTCATACCTCAAGAGGATCGTCGCTACCTTCCTACTTTGTTCTAGAATCTCCACCATGTACACAATTGTTAAAGTGGTTTTGGGTATCGACGGGGAGTATGTCCATATCCGATCCCGGTCTCTTTAACAACCAATCGTTATTATAACCCATGGTTATGATTTAAAAATCATAATTATACTTCAAAATAAAGTATCATTTTCAAATTCCAAATCTTTATCAAAATAAAGATTAACTCATTTCCAAACCAATTCAATATTAAAATGTCACATCTTTTCAAAACTTCATTTTCAAATCGTATTTGAATTCAAATCCAAATATTCAAATTTAAATACTCTTTTTATTCAAAGATATCATTCATTTATTATCATTCAAATCACCTTTCACATAGTTTATATTTAAATCAAAATAATTCATTTAAACCATTTAAAAGTGAAGTTATTATATTACAAATAAAGTATTCAATTTCCAAAATTTTAGACAATTCTGAGCTCATTTATTTAGTTAAAAACCATAAACATCAAAAATTACAGCCTTCCACGGCACTTAGAAAATGCTGCAGTAAGTTATGTTTGAAACAGTTCAATTTAGCAAAGACGGCATTTAAAAAAAACTGCAGTATTAATTTAGTTCATTTAAAACAGTTCATTCAGAAAAGATAGCATTTACATAAACTCATGTAATAGTTCAATTCATTTGAAAACAGTTCATTTTAGCCTACCGCGGCACTTATCAAGTGCTACTGTAGCCCTTTTATTTAGTTTCAGATTTTAGTTATCTTTTTGCTACCATAACACTTACCAAGTGCTGTAATATTACTTAGTTAAAAATTTAGTCATAGTTCATTTGTATCAACCACGGCACTTACAAAGTACTGTAATATCATTTATTTTAGATTTTAAGTTAACTTCAGAAACGATAGCATTTCTGAGGTGGTGTTATTTAATTTCTAGATTTTCAAAGTAATTCCAGCAACAAATAAACTTTGATTTTAACCCTTTTAAACATTATAAAAATCATATTCTAACATTCAAAAATGTTCATTAAAATACCTTTAACTTATGATTTTTATAAAGAAAATTTCATATAAATAAAACCAAATAATTCACTAAATAAATTCAAGTGTAAAATTTCCTATTCTTGCATTTACTTACACTTTTAATTAAATTTACCATTTCATAATTTAAACTTAATTTCCATTTTATTTATATAACTTTAAATTCCATTTTTAAACCAAATTTCACATTTCCAAATTTAAATTATATTTCAAATTACACTTTAAAGTATTCATTTTTTAACCATTTTAAATCATAGAAAAATAAATGACACTTTATAAAAAATCATTTTTAAATTCAAATTTAAATCAATTATCATATTTTCTTTACTTAATTTAAATTCCATTTATAAATAAAATCATAAATTCCAAAATTAACTTATATTTCAAATTCTACTTTACCATTTATTTATTTCACTTATTTGACTTGTAGAAAATCACTAATATTTATAAAAATCATTTTTAATTAAATTTAAATCAAAATATCATAATATTTACATTTTTAAAATACTTTAAAAAATTTAGAAAAATACATTTTAACCACGGGTCTGTATATAATTTTCTAGCCTAGGTCAAGTGATACGGATAACATATCATTTCAATCCGTAATTTATAAAGAAAAATCCGGGTTCTATCATTTAAAAAGCGCAGTCCCAAGTAAATAATATGAATTAAAAATCGCTCAGGCCTATCATTTCAGCCGATAACAATTTTTCCTTATTCTAAAGTCCGTTCGGGTATGTATCATTTTAACCCATAGTGATTCTATTCTACAAGGAACTTGCAGTGTGATATTCAGATATAAATGACATAAATGATAGTAACATATGGCAGTAACAGATAATATGACGGGTTTATAAACAGGGTGATCATCATATAGATAATATCACAGGCAGGTAAAATATGATAATATGAACTACAGATTCACATGGTGTCAATTTACTAATTATATAAGTACAGATGTCGTGTGTGAATTACTCACTTGTTTCAGCCAGAGATAGCAAGACAAAAGCACACAAACGGATCCTGAAAGCACGATTTAAGACTTGAGTGGAGTGAAGAACCAAGTTTTTATCTTGTGAACAACACATAAACAAGACAAGTATAAATATTATTTCAAACCAAATGTACATTTGGAAACAATTTGAATTTAAAAACAAAAATGAAAGGAATGACTTGACCAATGCCTCAACATTCACATGCTCAGCCTAGGGCTTATGTATGCTTGGCTGTAGTGGTGTTTAGGCTAGGGTATGGCATGAAAATAGGCACGGCTAGCAAGTAGTTGAGGAGGTAGAAGTTGCAACATAGGAATACAAAGTGTTTAAGGAAAATAAGTGTTTTTGGTGCACACTTTGGGTTCGGCCAAAGGACAATTGAGCTTAGCCATTCATGCTATAGGCCTAGGCAGAGGCTAAGGATGATGATCAAGGTGGTATCATGGTGGTGGTGGAGCAATAGGAGGCGGCCAAGGCAATCTATGGTGGTGGTGAAGGTGCTAAGGTCGGCTATGGCAATAGTTGAAGTGTTTGAGGAGTTTTTATGGTGCAACCAACACATGCAAAGTCATGGCCTAGTCAAGACAGAGGGGAAGGATGGTGGAGTGGCCATGGATGGTGGTGGTGTTGGTCGGAGGAGGTGATGGTGGGGCTAAGGCCGAGCAAATGCATGAAGAGACAAGGCAATTTCAATTGAAAAATCAATAAAATGGAAAGAAAAAGTGTAAAAGAAGAAGATATTACATGTAACGACCCGTATTTTACGTGTCGATAGATTGTAGAATTTATAGGTCGTTAGTGTTGATAAGTTGTGTGGAAGTTAACTCGTATGGTGCTTAGGTCGAATTTACGAGTTAAGTTAGTCAACGACTTAGTGCTTAAGTCGTTTGGTAGCCTAGGTCGTTAGGGATTGAGTCGTGACCGACTTAACGTCTTAGGTCATGTGATGATTGAGTCGGTAGGAGCCTAGGTCATGCGAACGAGTCATGGAGGTAGCCGACTTAAGGGGATAGGTCGTTTGGATGTTAGGTCGTTGGGGAGTCTAGTAAGCGACCTAAGAGTTAACGAGTCAGCGACCTACGTGTTAGTGAGTCAGTTGTTGGCGAGTTAAGTATGTCAACGACCTAAGAAAAGTTAGGTCGTTGAACGACTTAAGGGAGTGTTAGGCCGCTGGGCAAGTTGAGTCGCGTGAGCGACTTAGTGTTAGGGATGCTGTGTATTAAGTCGGCAGGACTTGAGTCGTTAGCGACTTATAGATAGCTTGGGCAGGAGTTAGGTCAGCATTGTTGAGTCGTAAGTCGTTGTGTTAGGTCAGCAAGGAGTTGAGTCGGCAGGGTCTTAGGTCGTAGGTCGGCATGCTAGTTAAGTCGTCAGGCGACCTAGGACTTAGGAAATGCGGCAGTGTGTTGAGTCGTGTGACAGTTGGGTCGGCAGTACGTTGAGTCGTTAGGTCGGCCTGTGTTTTAGGTCGCGTCTGGGTTAAGTCGTAAGTCGGCCTTGGTTGTATGTTGTGTTGGTTAGGTCGTAGGTCGTAGGGGCTGATGAGTCGGCAACGACTCATAGTTAGGTCGGGGACGATCTAAGGGGCGACGACCTAAGGAGTTTCCAGCTTATAAATAGAGGGGTTCGGCTCACTTTTTGGCACCGGTTTTTGAAGCAACGAAGTGCTGCCATTTTGAAGACTCGACTACAACATTTCTTCATCTTCTTTTCTCCATTCCAATCAAGTGTTAGCATCCATCCAAGATCGAAGATCGGGATCGAAGATTCAAGTGTCCAAGTTGAAGATCTTCATCCAACAAAGCTAGATTTCATCGTTTTAAGCGAGGTTTCTCCGGATCAAGCTCAAGTCCTTGCTGTCCAGATCTGAAGTTGATTGATTTTAGGTTGTTTTGGTGATTTGGTGAGTGGTAGTTATCTCTCACGCGGATCCAAAGGAGTGTATGGGATTGGTGATATTTTTATGTGTTAAAGTTAGCGTTTTCTCGCATTTTCCTTAAGTCTGCATGTAGATCCATCATGTTTGAAGATGTTTACCTTTAGAAGTTATTTATCAAGTATTAGAGATAAAACCCATGTTTAGATTTGATAGATCTATGCTAAAAACCATGATTTCACATATGTTGGACTTTTGCACACTTAATTACGAAATTGCCATTATAATTGTTATTGCTTAATATATCTTGTTTGAATGCTTGAATGTTTGAATGTATGTTAGATTTGATTGCTCCAAGTTAGCTTGTAGTTGATTTGGAACAAGGTGATTGAAGATGATTCAAAAGCTACGGAAGAAGGCTCTTGAATGGTGAAAGCTGCTTAAGGCATATGTAGCGGATGTTGAAGCTCATATGTATGATGTTGAGATGGAACTTTGCCATGATGCGATGAGGCAAACCATGTTGTTGAGTTGAGATCTTGCTTTGATGTGATGAAGCGAGGCATGTTGATATCTTGAAGGGTAGTTCAAGTATGATGTGAGTCTTGGCTTAATCCAGGCAGGGATCATTCCAAGCATGTTGATAACTTGAAGGGTAGTTCAAGTTGGTTGATAATGGAGCTGCTCAAGAGGTAGCTTGGGCTAGGTTGAGAATAGTCGTCGAGGAGGATGACTAGGAGGCTTGGACTTTATCGTTGTTGAAGGTTCTAGCAAACTTAAAGCAAGGGTACATAGGGACGCCTAAAAGACTACAGGAAGGTAGTCGAGTACTCTGGGCCAAGAAGATAAGTCCTAGGCACAAGGCAGTGTGCGGAGTTTTGTCTAGAACCGGGGTTACCATTAGCCCTTGACAGATGGCTCAGGAAGGAGTCGGTCATTCAATTAACGGTGATTTCGAAGCAAGGTTAACAGTGATAGCCAGAGTCATGGATGTTTGGTTGTATTATCATTCGGCTTCAAGAGCGGTGTTTTCTGGGTGCTTATCTGATCTTGGTTTAGGCCTTGGGGGTTTGTATTTGGAAAACATCGTCCTTGACTCGAGTGGTATTCGCTTTACCTTAATTGTCTATGTTGTTATGCTTGCTTCTCCTTAGTGTATGTCTGGGGCTATCACTGTAGAAAGAGGTGGAGTGGGATGGTTTGGTTCCTATTCCTTTTATCCTTTATGCTCTTTTGGTATGTTTGATAGTTAATTTACTGCTCACTAAGACTTTGTCTGACTCAAGGTTTTATGTCTCCTCTTATTACCTTGGGCTGTTCATCCATGTTGGGATGGGCAGACTAGGTAGCAGGTGACAGGTGCTGTGCTAGGAGTTCTACGATGAAGATGACGAAGACGAGCAGGAGGCTTTGCATATTAGTTTTCTTACTATATGTACTGGGTATCCGCTGCTGTATTTGGTTGAGTGATTTGTAGTGAGGCTTTCATGTATGGATTTGAGTAGATGATTGTATGAAACTACTGTGATGCTTATATGATGATGTTCTGTTCTATGGAGCTTCACTATATTATATTTCTCTATTGTATTTTATCCATGCGCTGTGAGTTATGCGATAGAGATTCTTCTGTTTTGTTTTACCCTGACTATCGTCCATGGCTGCCTGGCACACCTTTTAGCGCATTGTTTCCTTCATTTGGTGCGGGAGTCATGGGCGGTCGTCACATTTGGTATCAGAGCTTTGGTTAATCGATTTCAGCCAACGCTCGCTGACGTAACTACGTATGAGAGACGTAATTGTATTTTGATGGATGATTACTATATATAATATAGTAGCCTAGAAGGATTTGAACTCCTTATGCAGTTGTTTCTTAAGGTGTTCTAATCATTCTTATTACAGATATTAAGGATGAGTCGAAGAGGGAGACCAGCTGCAAGGGAAAGCCGTGCTGATGAAGGAGCTGTTGATTATGGAACTATGTTCGAAGCGATGATGACTTCGATCATGAGAAGGATACCAGCTTCAGGATCATCAGTGGATGTGGGAGTTCAAGTTCAAGCTCCAAGACCGGTGGATTTTGCTAAGCTTTGCAAGGATTATACTTCTCTTGGAGGAAAAGCTTTCTTGGGGACGGAGTCGACTATTGAGGTGCAGAGATGGATTGATGCATGTCGAAGGATCTTTGGTGACTTAGGGATTGAGGATGCAACTAAGAGAAAGCTTGCATCGAGACAGCTTCAGGGAAGAGCTGCTGATTGGTGGAATTCTATCACCATTGATACCCCAGAAGAAGAGATTACTTGGGAGCAATTCCAAGTTAGATTTGAAGCCAAGTTCATCTCTACGGCTCAGAAGTCTGTTTTGTTCAAGAGGTTTGTAGAGCTCAAGCAAGGTGGGAGACCAGTTCTTGAGTATATTTCTGAGTTTGAAGCTTTGTCCAAGTATGCCAGATCGTACATTGATTCTCCCTATCAGAAGAATGAGAAGTTTGTGACTGGTCTGGATGCTTATCTTGGGAGGCAGTTAGTGGATCATTTGGACGATCCATTTGAGAAGCTTGTGGAGAAAGCCCTTAGGCATGAGAGTTTGTTTCCTAAGGAAAGTTCTGTTGTTGCTGTAACCAGGGAAGGATCTAAACCACACCAGAATGGCAATAAGAGGAGGAAGCAGCAGCAACAGAAGGGTAAGGATGGCCAGAAGAAGCCGAAGAGCGAAATGACTTGCTACAACTGCCAACAGAAGGGCCATCTTTACAAAGATTGTAAGAATCCCAAAGTGCCGGGAAAGTGTTACAACTGTGATAAGCTGGGACATATCAAGAAGGACTGTCCAGAACCGAGGAAAGATAGGCAGGTTGTGCAAGCCTATGCTTTGGGGGCTGTTCCATCGTCTTCGAAAGCTCCTACTGCTGAGGAGAAGGGGAAGAGTGTGGTGGTTCAAGGTACTCTTTCTATTTGTGGTGTTCCAGTTAGAGTGTTGTTTGATACTGGAGCGTCGCATTCTTTTGTTTGTGATGAGTTGGTATGCCGGTTAGGTATGAAACCGGATATTGTTGATAGGCCATTGGTTGTGACTAATCCGGTTGGGGGTTCGTCATGTTTGTGTATGATATGCCGTGGTCTAGTTGTGTCGAGTCATGATTGCTCGTTTGTTTGTGATTGCTTTGTTCTGAACTTTGCGGGGTTCGGAATTATTTTGGGTATGGACTGGCTTAGGAAGTATGCGGCTAGGATTGATTGTGAGAGGCTTGAGGTGACAGTCGGGAATGTGGAAGGGCGAAAGGTTGTGATACGATGTAAGCATGAAGAAGGCGTCTTCATGAGCTTCATGTATTCGCTAGTTGTTCCACGGGATGGACTGTCATCGGTGCCTATTGTGAATGAGTTTGAGAATGTCTTTGAGGAAGTCAAAGGGTTGCCGCCGCATAGGGAGATCGAGTTTCGTATCGATCTAGTTGAGGGAGCCAGACCTGTTGTGATGCCTCTTAGGCGGATGGCACCGAGGGAGCAGCAAGAGCTGAAGGTGCAAGTTGATGACCTTTTGCAGAAAGGATTCATTCGGAGAAGTGTGTCCGAATGGGGTGCGCCAGTTGTGTTCGCAACCAAAACGGATGGATCGTTGAGGTTGTGTGTTGATTATCGTGAGCTGAATAAGGTGACTAAGAAGAACAAGTATCCATTGCCGAGAATAGATGACTTGTTTGACCAGCTTCACGAGGCTAAGGTGTTTTCTCAGATGGATTTGGCAACGGGATTTCACCAGTTGAGAGTGGCAAAGGATAGTGTGCCGAAGACTGCTTTCAGGACACCATCCGGGTTTTATGAGTGGCTGGTAATGCCGTTTGGATTGACTAACGCGCCAGCATATTTTGTGGATCTTATGAATAGGGTATTCAGAGATCAGTTGAATAAGTTCGTGCTTGTGTTCGTGGATGATATTTTGGTTTACTCCAGAACCGAGGAAGAGCACAAGACGCACTTGAGGATTGTTTTGGGAATTTTGTGGAAACATCAGCTGAAGGCTAAGTTTTCGAAGTGTCACTTCTGGAAGAGTGAAGTGAGGTTCTTAGGCCATGTTATCTCTGGAAATGGAATAGCGGTTGATCCCGCTAAGGTGGCAGCGATCCAGGATTGGGTTAGACCTAAGAATGCATCTGATGTGAGAAGTTTTCTTGGATTAGCAGGATATTATCGTCGGTTTATCAAAGACTTTTCCAAGATAGCTGCACCGTTGACAGGATTGACGAAGAAGAACCAAGTGTTCAGATGGGATGATAAGTGTGAGCAAGCTTTCGTAATCCTGAAAGAACGACTGACAAGTGCTCCTGTTTTGACTATTCCGAGTGGGAATGATGAGATGGTGGTTTACACCGATGCATGTGGCACTGGACTAGGAGCGGTGCTAATGCAGAAGGATAAAGTTGTTGCGTATGCTAGTCGACAACTAAAGCCGCATGAAAGGAATTATCCGACTCATGATTTGGAGTTAGCGGCAATAGTGTTTGCTTTGAAGATGTGGAGACATTACCTATTGGGAGTTAGATTTGAGCTGTTTACAGATCATAAGTCGTTGAAGTATCTGTTTTCCCAAAAGGATTTGAATCTTCGACAGCAACGGTGGCTAGAGTTCTTAGCATCGTATGATTTTGGTATAGCCTATACTCCAGGGAAAGGTAACGCAGTGGCTGATGCGTTAAGTCGAAGACATGCAGGATTGGGAGCCATGTTTTCGGAATGGAAGAGTCTTGAGTATTTGGCTGGATTTGATTTCAGGCCTAGATGTGAATTGGAACCTGAGATGTTGGCAAACTTATCGATAAGGCCTACTCTTGTGGAAAGAATTGGTGAGAGGCAAAGGGGAGATGATAAGCTTGTCAAGATTATCTGTGATTTGGAATCTGGATTGGACCCGGAGAAGGATAAAGGATTTGAAGTCGATCGAGAGGGTTGGCTTCGAAAGCAAGGGCGACTAGTTGTTCCCGATGTAGATGGATTGAGAGATGAAGTTCTGAGGGAGAGTCACCACTCGAAGTTGACAATTCATCCAGGTGGAAATAAGATGTATCGGGATATGAAGAGAACCTACTACTGGGAAGGTATGAAGAAAGATGTTGGAAATTTTATTTCCAAATGTATGAATTGCCAGTTGGTAAAAGCTGAGCAGAAGAAGCCCAGTGGATTGCTTCAGCCATTAGAGGTTCCTACATGGAAGTGGGAGCAGGTGTCGATGGATTTTATCGATGGTCTACCTAGGACAAGAGCGGGAAATGAAGGGATTTGGGTCATCGTAGATCGTTTGACCAAGAGTGCAAGATTCATTCCTGTTCGATCGACTAGGACTGCATCGAAGTTGGCTGAGTTGTATGTTAAGTGGATAGTTCGTTTCCATGGTGTTCCGAAGAGTATAGTGAGCGATCGAGACCCATTGTTCACTAGTAGATTTTGGAAGAGCTTCCAGGAAGTTTTGGGAACCGAGTTGTGTTTGAGTACAGCTTATCACCCTCAAACAGATGGTCAGACTGAGAGAGTCAACCGAGTTTTGGAAGATCTTCTTAGAGCATGTGTTTTGGACTTCGGAGGATCATGGGAAGATCACCTTCATTTGGTGGAGTTTGCTTATAATAACAGTTATCAGTCGAGTATCGGTATGGCACCATATGAGGCATTATATGGAAGACCGTGTAACTCTCCGACATGTTGGTTGGAAACCGGAGAAAAGCTGATACTTGGGCCAGAGATGATTCGACAGACTTCAGATTGTATAGAGATCATTCGGCAACGAATGAAGGCAGCCCAAGATCGTCAGAAAAGTTATGCAGATAATCGTCGAAAGGATTTGGAATTCGACGTGGGTGATAGGGTTTTTGTGAAGATTTCTCCATTGAAGAATGTTATTAGATTCGGGAACAAAGGAAAGTTAACTCCGAGATTTGTTGGACCATTCCCGATTATCAAGCGAATTGGAAAACTCGCTTATAGATTGGAGTTACCGGAGAAGATGGTGGGTGTGCACAATGTTTTTCATGTATCCTATCTACGGAAGTATGTGCACGACCCAACTACGGTGGTTTTTGCTGATAGCTGTGAAGACTTGGAGGTTGATCCTGTTGTTTCGAGACCTCGTAAGCCGCTTCGTATTGTTGAAACCGATACGAAACAGCTTAGGAGGAAGACGATTACGTTGCTCAAGGTACAATGGAGTGATGATGTTAACGACTGTACATGGGAGGAGGAAGAGAGGATGAAGGCAGCTCATCCCGGACTCTTCGAGGTATGGCCCTAAAGTGTCGTGACATCTCATGAATTTGTAGCTTGTTCTAAGTCTTAGAATTCTGCATGCTAGGTTAGAATTGGATGCATGATCTGTTGATTGCTATGGATGGTAGGCATGCGGAATATCTTTGATTTCTGTTGATTGCTTGGAATTTCGAGGGCGAAATTCCTAAGGGGGAGAGAATGTAACGACCCGTATTTTACGTGTCGATAGATTGTAGAATTTATAGGTCGTTAGTGTTGATAAGTTGTGTGGAAGTTAACTCGTATGGTGCTTAGGTCGAATTTACGAGTTAAGTTAGTCAACGACTTAGTGCTTAAGTCGTTTGGTAGCCTAGGTCGTTAGGGATTGAGTCGTGACCGACTTAACGTCTTAGGTCATGTGATGATTGAGTCGGTAGGAGCCTAGGTCATGCGAACGAGTCATGGAGGTAGCCGACTTAAGGGGATAGGTCGTTTGGATGTTAGGTCGTTGGGGAGTCTAGTAAGCGACCTAAGAGTTAACGAGTCAGCGACCTACGTGTTAGTGAGTCAGTTGTTGGCGAGTTAAGTATGTCAACGACCTAAGAAAAGTTAGGTCGTTGAACGACTTAAGGGAGTGTTAGGCCGCTGGGCAAGTTGAGTCGCGTGAGCGACTTAGTGTTAGGGATGCTGTGTATTAAGTCGGCAGGACTTGAGTCGTTAGCGACTTATAGATAGCTTGGGCAGGAGTTAGGTCAGCATTGTTGAGTCGTAAGTCGTTGTGTTAGGTCAGCAAGGAGTTGAGTCGGCAGGGTCTTAGGTCGTAGGTCGGCATGCTAGTTAAGTCGTCAGGCGACCTAGGACTTAGGAAATGCGGCAGTGTGTTGAGTCGTGTGACAGTTGGGTCGGCAGTACGTTGAGTCGTTAGGTCGGCCTGTGTTTTAGGTCGCGTCTGGGTTAAGTCGTAAGTCGGCCTTGGTTGTATGTTGTGTTGGTTAGGTCGTAGGTCGTAGGGGCTGATGAGTCGGCAACGACTCATAGTTAGGTCGGGGACGATCTAAGGGGCGACGACCTAAGGAGTTTCCAGCTTATAAATAGAGGGGTTCGGCTCACTTTTTGGCACCGGTTTTTGAAGCAACGAAGTGCTGCCATTTTGAAGACTCGACTACAACATTTCTTCATCTTCTTTTCTCCATTCCAATCAAGTGTTAGCATCCATCCAAGATCGAAGATCGGGATCGAAGATTCAAGTGTCCAAGTTGAAGATCTTCATCCAACAAAGCTAGATTTCATCGTTTTAAGCGAGGTTTCTCCGGATCAAGCTCAAGTCCTTGCTGTCCAGATCTGAAGTTGATTGATTTTAGGTTGTTTTGGTGATTTGGTGAGTGGTAGTTATCTCTCACGCGGATCCAAAGGAGTGTATGGGATTGGTGATATTTTTATGTGTTAAAGTTAGCGTTTTCTCGCATTTTCCTTAAGTCTGCATGTAGATCCATCATGTTTGAAGATGTTTACCTTTAGAAGTTATTTATCAAGTATTAGAGATAAAACCCATGTTTAGATTTGATAGATCTATGCTAAAAACCATGATTTCACATATGTTGGACTTTTGCACACTTAATTACGAAATTGCCATTATAATTGTTATTGCTTAATATATCTTGTTTGAATGCTTGAATGTTTGAATGTATGTTAGATTTGATTGCTCCAAGTTAGCTTGTAGTTGATTTGGAACAAGGTGATTGAAGATGATTCAAAAGCTACGGAAGAAGGCTCTTGAATGGTGAAAGCTGCTTAAGGCATATGTAGCGGATGTTGAAGCTCATATGTATGATGTTGAGATGGAACTTTGCCATGATGCGATGAGGCAAACCATGTTGTTGAGTTGAGATCTTGCTTTGATGTGATGAAGCGAGGCATGTTGATATCTTGAAGGGTAGTTCAAGTATGATGTGAGTCTTGGCTTAATCCAGGCAGGGATCATTCCAAGCATGTTGATAACTTGAAGGGTAGTTCAAGTTGGTTGATAATGGAGCTGCTCAAGAGGTAGCTTGGGCTAGGTTGAGAATAGTCGTCGAGGAGGATGACTAGGAGGCTTGGACTTTATCGTTGTTGAAGGTTCTAGCAAACTTAAAGCAAGGGTACATAGGGACGCCTAAAAGACTACAGGAAGGTAGTCGAGTACTCTGGGCCAAGAAGATAAGTCCTAGGCACAAGGCAGTGTGCGGAGTTTTGTCTAGAACCGGGGTTACCATTAGCCCTTGACAGATGGCTCAGGAAGGAGTCGGTCATTCAATTAACGGTGATTTCGAAGCAAGGTTAACAGTGATAGCCAGAGTCATGGATGTTTGGTTGTATTATCATTCGGCTTCAAGAGCGGTGTTTTCTGGGTGCTTATCTGATCTTGGTTTAGGCCTTGGGGGTTTGTATTTGGAAAACATCGTCCTTGACTCGAGTGGTATTCGCTTTACCTTAATTGTCTATGTTGTTATGCTTGCTTCTCCTTAGTGTATGTCTGGGGCTATCACTGTAGAAAGAGGTGGAGTGGGATGGTTTGGTTCCTATTCCTTTTATCCTTTATGCTCTTTTGGTATGTTTGATAGTTAATTTACTGCTCACTAAGACTTTGTCTGACTCAAGGTTTTATGTCTCCTCTTATTACCTTGGGCTGTTCATCCATGTTGGGATGGGCAGACTAGGTAGCAGGTGACAGGTGCTGTGCTAGGAGTTCTACGATGAAGATGACGAAGACGAGCAGGAGGCTTTGCATATTAGTTTTCTTACTATATGTACTGGGTATCCGCTGCTGTATTTGGTTGAGTGATTTGTAGTGAGGCTTTCATGTATGGATTTGAGTAGATGATTGTATGAAACTACTGTGATGCTTATATGATGATGTTCTGTTCTATGGAGCTTCACTATATTATATTTCTCTATTGTATTTTATCCATGCGCTGTGAGTTATGCGATAGAGATTCTTCTGTTTTGTTTTACCCTGACTATCGTCCATGGCTGCCTGGCACACCTTTTAGCGCATTGTTTCCTTCATTTGGTGCGGGAGTCATGGGCGGTCGTCACATTACAAGGGTTTTCTTCTCAGATCTGAACTTGCGTGAGAATGAAATGAGAGAAGCATCATTTCAAGTGAATTGCATAAAGAAAAAGTCACGGCTATGACCAAGGAAAGGACGGCCCAAAGATTGAAGGGGTGGAAAATGAAAAGTCAAAAGTTTAAAGGTCAAAGTCTTTTGAAATTTCCACTTTTCTTTATGCAAATAAACTAAAATAAAAACCACGTAAATAAAATAAAATTAATACCAGATAAAGTAAAAATTAAATGAATAAATAAATTTTAGAAAAATATAAGAAAATAGTTAATTAAACGTAAACTAGTATTGAAAATTGAAAACAAAATATAACTAGTTTTTGGAAAAATAAATACAACACTTCAAAAATATTTTGAAATAAAAAATATATATAACATGAAATATTACACATATATATAAATTAGACCAAGATATGACAAACAAAAATATTATTTATATAATTTAAAATAAACAATATTGTTAAATAAATCAATTTACACACAATATTGTAAAAAGCATAACTTTCACAATATTAATCAGATTTCAACGAAACGAAAAGCCGTACACTTAAAATTTAATATATTTTCATGATAAAAAATAAAATTCAAAAATTTAAATTTTTAAATTTTAAATTTAAAAGTCAAAGTTTGACCAGATTGACCAAAAATCCACTTTTCTGGAAAATATTCTATTTATTCATGTTTGGAATTATTATTCACATAAAAATCAAAATTTATATTTAAAATAACAAAAATTATTCATTTCGATAAATAAAATAAAATTTTAAATCAGGAAATTTAATTAAAATAATCACAAAATACAGGGTTGTTACAGTCTCCCCCACTCAAAACATTTCGTCCCCGAAAAGGAATGAAGTACGATAAAAACACAGAAAAAGATAGAATGAAATAGGGTTAAGACAGGATGACAAGAAGATTGAGATTATACCTGATAACTGTTGTTATAGGTAAGCACACAAGCATGAAGAAAATCTTCGAGAAATCTAATTCACTCTTCCTGTTTGACCATCGGTCTGTGGATGGTAAGTAGCGCTCAGATTCAGAAGAGTACCCAAAGATACCTGAAAAGCTTTCCAAACTGACTGGAAAAGATAGGATCACGATCATCAACAATACTGAGAGGAACACCATAGAGACGAACAATCTCCCATGTAGATCTCAGACAAGCTAGAAGCAGAACGAGTAGACTTGACCGGAATGAAATGAGAGGACTTGGTCAGTCTATCCAGAATAACCTAGATAAATTAAGCAGTGAGAAGTGCAGCAATCCATGCTGAATTCTCAATGAATCTCCGATAATAACCGGCAAAGCTCAAGAAACTACGAAATCTCAAAAGGAGTCTTAGAAGTTTCCCAATCCTGTAATAGAATAGGGAGAAATAAGAACAAAAGAAAAGATAGAATAATTGAATGACCGAAGAAACGGAGAAAGAAAGAAAGATTTTTATTGATCGCAGCGATCATGACTGGATCAACAGAAATTCCATTACTAGAAACAATATGTCCAAGGAATCGGACTTCATCTTCCCAGACATGGCATTTAGAGAACTTATTAAGCACGGCATGAAAAACAAGATTATCAAATCAACAAAGAAAGCAGGAGCATTAGTCAAACCAAAAGGTATGACTAATCTTTCATAGAACCCGTTCACAGAGCTCCAGGAATAAGATCAATACAAAAATCAATTTCCCACTTAGGAGGTAAAGCAGTGACTTCACCAAATACATCGGGATAGAATCTGACTACAGGAGTCAAATGAAGATCGCCACTAAAGCAATGATCAGAATAGAGAAGTTGCATATGCTTACAAATCCTATTAAAGTTTGCAGAGCCCCAATTGGATTTGAAACATATAAAGGTACAGAAGCAAACTCAAGAGAAAGGAGATACTCAAACTTATCATACGGATCAACAGAAATCAAACTATGGAAAATTCCAGTATCAAATAAAACACGAACATGATACGGAAATAAAGAAAAGGTTGCACTGAAGAGTACCTTAGTCATCCCTAGGAGCACTAGGAACAGGAGCTAAAGAAGATGCAGAGGTGATAGAAATTATACCGGAAGGCTTACCCAACTGAGCAGGAGTAGGAACAGCAGCACCAGCTAAAGTAGGGGAAATATTGGCATAGTGTCCCTTCTCATCACACTTGAAGCAAGTGATGGTAGAAAGGTCAACAGGTTGCCTCTGAGAAGGAGAAGATGATGAAGATCCCAAACCCGCATTCTTGAGCCAATTCTTCTTCTGTATTTGGAAATTAGTCTTTCTCTTCTTAGAATTAGCAGAGGAAGACTGAGATAAAGAAGCACCAACAAAGCATGACACTTAGAAGTAGGGTTCTCATAGCGAATAGCCATATCCATAAGTTGGGTAAAAGTGCCATGAATATGGGAATGAGACGACCATAATACTCGGGACGAGCACCAAAATTGAACTTCTCATTCTTCTTGAGAGGAGTGTCTATCAGGCTAGGACCGAACTTAGAAAGTTCGTTGAACTTCCTCTCATACTCTGTAAAATACATGCTTCCTTGTTAAGATTCATGAACTCCCTATAAAGCTGGGATTTTCCCGGCTTTGGGCATCCACTTAGCAACGAAAGCATCTCTGAAAAGACGATAGATAAGCTTAGAAAAGGCACGAAAGAGACAGAGAAACAGAATTCAAAGAAACACAAGAAGATACCTAAACTGCTCCCAAGAAAGATCAGCCTCGATGGTGTTAGCCGTAACAGACTCCCACCAATCTAGGGCAGACTCTTGCAACTGCCATGCTGCTAACTGACGCTTCTGGGCATCATAAATCTTAAGACCAGTAAATACCTCTCTAAAATCCGCAACCACGACTGAGCTACTATGATACTCTCTGAACCAGAAAACTTGGTGCCACCAAATTGAGAGAATTCCTTACAAAGAACAGTGAACTTAATAGGTGAAACGGGCTGAGGAGATGGGCACAACCCCTACCTCTGGCATTTCCACAATTCATCCTGAAGAATCAAGGATGAATTTAGGACAAGATATAGAGGAGACAAAGATAAGATAAGATAAAATTCACTTGGATCAATATCCTAAGGAAGAAAATACTAACAAGGTAGATACGAAAGGAAGGAAGTTTAGAAATTATCCTTTAAAACAAGAAAAGTTATATCAAAATAATCTTTGAAAAAACCTTTGAAACTCATTTAAAAATCAGTTTATACTTTGAAAATATGCTCTCTCGCAAAGAAAGTGATTCTGAGATTAATTTCACTCATTCTAGGGTATTTCTACGCTATCTCTAATGAGTTTTTGCTCCGCGGGCTATGGTTTGCCTAAAAACCAAAGATCTGATACCAAATGTAACAACCAGATATTTTCAGCCATTCGCATCCGCACATGTCGGACTTGAATTGCTTAAAATATCACATTGTAATAAAATTAGGAGCAAATGAAATGCACTCACAGAATCACAGACACAGAAATATTAGAATAACTCGTAGCGGAAATAAATTACCATAGTAGTTCATGAAGCTACTATAACAAACTCTCAAAACAAATACATAATATCAGTCTGAAAACAAATACAATAGAAATCCCAAATACATAGAAGTTCACTAGAACAAGCTGAAATAGAACAACTGAAATGAAAAGATAAATAATTAGATAGGAAAAATCTCCAGCGATTCCTAGCTCCAAAAGGAGAAATCCAAAGTTAAGCTGTGAATACTCAGGCCGACCCGAGCGTAAAGCAAAATAAAAAACACTCGAGTCAGGACATACATACTTATATAATGTAAACCAACTCAAGTGAACTGTAATAAAGTACAAGTAACTTAAAGGATTCTTGGGACCGTCCAACCTCTATGGATCCGTTAAACTATTTACTATGTAGTAATATTGTGCTATTATAATAATGTCTACACTAAAATAAACTACTTTAAAATAGCGCTGAAAGGGTTACCCATATAGCCCCCAACACATAATAGTCCCAGTAGTCCATCCAGTATCAGCATATCTCCAGATCGGAAGACTACTCTAAATACCCCATGGGCTACGAGAGAAAAACAAACTCGTAGTAAGGCTCTATATGGTAGGTGACACGGCACACGAGGCAATGCCAGGGTAGATATACCAATTACTCTTCTGGGCTAGTGGTAACGCATGCAGCCACTACCGCCCACCTCGGAACACACTTCTAATCAAATCAGAGGATGTACATCAAATCAATCACAAGTAAGAGTGTAGTATCGAAGGAATGTCGATCGAAGGAGCTACCTCACTTGGCCCGTCGATCGCTCCTGTTTTAGCCACCTTATGCCAACTCATGGAAGTCGGGTCCACGTTCATACCTCAAGAGGATCGTCGCCACCATCCTACTTCGTTCTGCAATCTCCACCGCGTACACAATTGTTAAAATATTTTTCGGTATCGACAGAGAGTATGTCCATATCCGATCCCGGTCTCTTTAACAACCAATCGTTATTATAACCCATGGTTATAATTTAAAAATCATAGTTATACTTCAAAATAAAGTATCATTTTCAAATTCAAAATCTTTATCAAAATAAAGACTAAATCATTTCCAAACCAATTCAATATTAAAATATCACATCTTTTCAAAACTTCATTTTCAAATCATATTTGAATTCAAATCCAAATATTCAAATTTAAATACCCTTTTTATTCAAAGATATCATTCATTTATTATCATTTCAAATCACCTTTCAAATAGTTTATATTTAAATCAAAACAATTCATTTAAACCATTTGAAAGTGAAGTTATTATATTTACAAATCAAGTATTCAATTCTCAAAATTTTAGACAATTCTGAGCTTATTTATTTAGTTAAAAACCATAAACATTGAAAATTACAGCCTTCCACGGCGCTTAGAAAATGCTGCAGTAAGTTATGTTTGAAACAGTTCAATTTAGCAAAGACAGCATTTAAACAAAACTGCAGTAATAATTTAGTTCATTTAAAACAGTTTATTCAGAAAAGATAGCATTTACATAAAACTCATGTAATAGTTCAATTCATTTGAAAACAGTTCATTTTAGCCTACCACGGCACTTATCAAGTGCGACTGTAGCCCTTTTTATTTAGTTTCATATTTTAGTTATCTTTCTGCTACCACAGCACTTACCAAGTGATGTAATATTACTTAGTAAAAAATTTAGTCAGGGTTCATTTGTATCAACCACAGCACTTACAAAGTACTGTAATATCATTTATTTTAGATTTTAAGTTAACTTCAGAAACGATAGCATTTCTGAGGTGTTGTTATTTAATTTTCAGATTTTCAATGTAATTCCGGCAACAAATAAACTTTGATTTTAACCCTTTCAAACATTATAAAAATCATATTTTAACTTTCAAAAATGTTTATTAAAATACCTTTAACTTATGATTTTTATAAAGAAAATTCCCTATAAATAAAATCAAATTTTCATATAATTCACTAAATAAATTCAAGTGTGAAATTTCCTATTCTTGCATTTACTTACACTTTTAATTAAATTTACCATTTCATAAATTAAACTTAATTTCCATTTTATTTATATAACTTTAAATTCCATTTTTAAACCAAATTTCACATTTCCAAATTTAAATTATATTTCAAATTATACTTTAAAGTATTCATTTATTTAACCATTTTAAATCATATAGAAATAAATAACACTTTATAAAAAATCATTTTTAAATTTAGATTTAAATCAATTATCATATTTTCTTTACTTAATTTAAATTCCATTTATAAATAAAATCATAAATTCCAAAATTAACTTATATTTCAAATTCTACTTTACCATTTATTTATTTCACTTATTTGACTTGTGGAAAATCACTAATATTTATAAAAATCATTTGTAATTAAATTTAAATCAAAATATCATAATATTTGCATTTTTAAATTACTTTAAAAAAATTAGAAAATTATATTTTAACCATGGGTCTCTATATAATTTTCTAGCCTAGGTCAAGTGATACGGATAATATATCATTTCAATCCGTAATTTACAAAGAAAAATCCGGGTTCTATCATGTCAAACCCACGGTCCCAAGTAAATAATATGAATTAAAAATCGCTCGGACCTATCATTTCAGCCCATAACAATTTTTCCCTGTTCTAAAGTCCGTTTGGGTATGTATCATTTCAACCCATAGTGATTCTATTCTACAGGGAACTTGCAGTGTGATATTCAGATATAAATGATAGTAACATATGGCAGTAACAGATAATATGACAGTTTTATAAACAGGGTGATCATCATATAAATAATATCACAGGCAGGTAAAATATGATAATATAAACTACAGATTCACATGGTGTCAATTTACTAATTATATAAGTACAGATGTCGTGTGTGAATTAGTCACTTGTTTCAGCCGGAGATTGCAAGACAAAAGCACACAAACGAATCCCGAAAGCACGGTAACACGGTTTAAGACCTGAGTGGAGTGAAGAGCCAAGTTTTTATCCTGTGAACAACACATAAACAAGACAAGTATAAATATTATTTCAAACCAAATATACGTATGGAAACAATTTGATAAAAATAAAAATGAATGGAATGACTTGACCAATGCCTTAACCTTCACATGCTCGGCCTAGGTCTTATGTATGCTTGGCGATAGTGGTGATTAGGCTAGGGTATGGCATGCAAATAGGCATGGCCAGCAAGTAGCTGAGGAGGTGGAAGTTGCAACATAGTAATACAAAGTGTTTAAGGCAAATAAGTGATTTTGGTGCACACTTTGGGTTCGGCCAAAGGAAAATTGAGCTCATCCATTCATGCTACAGGCCTGGACAGAGACTAAGGCTAATGATCAGGGTGGTATCATGGTGGTGATGGAGCAATAGGAGGCGTCATGGCAATCTATGGTGGTGGTGAAGGTGCTAAGGTCGGCTGTGGCAATAGTTGAAGTGTTTGAGGAGTTTTTGTGGTGCAACCAACACATGCAAGGTCACGGCCTGGTCAAGATAGAGGGAATGATGGTGGAGTGGCCGTGGATGGTGGTGGAGTTGGTCAAAGAAGGAGGTGGAGGGGCTAAGGCCGAGCAAATGCATGAAGAGGTAAGGCAATTTCAATAGAAAAATCAATAAAATGGAAAGAAAAAGTGTAAAAGAAGAAGACATTACCAAGGGTTTTCTTCTCAAATCTGAACTTGCGTGAAAATGAAATGAGAGAAGAGTGTTTTCAAGTGAATTTCATAAAGAAAAAGTCACGGCTATGACCAGGGAAAGGACGGCCCAAAGATTGAAGGGGTGGAAAATGAAAAGTCAAAAGTTTAAAGGTCAAAGTCTCTTGAAATTTCCACTTTTCTTTTATGAAAATAAACTAAAATAAAAACCATGTAAATAAAATAAAATGAATACCATATAAATTAAAAATGAAGTGAATAAATAAATTTTAGAAAAATATAAGAAAATAGTTAATTATATGTAAGCTAGTATTGATAATTGAAAACAAAATATAACTAGTTTTTGGAAAAATAAATACAACACTTTAAAAATGTTTTAAAACAAAATATATATATATATATATAACATGAAATATTACACATATATACAAATTAGAACAAGATATGACAAACAAAAATATTATTTATATAATTTAAAATAAACAATATTGTTAAATAAATCAATTTACACACAATATTGTAAAAAGCATAACTTTCACAATATTAATCAGATTTTAACGAAACAAAAAGCAGTATACTTAAAATTTAATCTATTTTCATACTAAAAGATAAAATTCAGAAATTCAAATATTTAAATTTTAAATTTAAAAGTCAAAGTTTGACCAGATTGACCAAAAATCCACTTTTCTGGAAAATATTCTATTTATTCATGTTTTGAATTATTATTCACATAAAAATCAAAAATTATATTTAAAATAGCAAAAATTATTCATTTTAATAAATAAAATAAAGTTTTAAATAAGGAAATTTAATTAAAATAATCACAAAATACAGGATTGCTACAACTTAAGAATGGTGCGCAAGGTTAGTATTATTTCATATAAATAATAGTTTAAAAAATCATAGAAGATAAAGGTTTATAAGAAACTCTAACATATCCTAAGCCAATGAGTTGATAGATTGTGCAAGTCGAAAGTCTGCACATAGTAATTGTTCGTGGAGGATCTTATATAAATCTCTCCAAAAGGATTTTGGCGAAGACTATATCTTTGGATCATATTTACGTTTTGAACATAAATTTTGTAAACTAAAACAAAATTATTTTTATATAATTTAATTCATGAAATGTTCATGAATGCCCATTCCGTTTCACAAATAAACAACTGTTGTTTCAAGAAATACCAACTTCATAGCGAAGGAATTTCTTTAAAAAATTAATGGTATAAAAATTGATTTGGATATAATCTAATAATAAAACAAGTTATAAGGGATGAAATAAAATTCATCGAACCTAAATGAACATAAATACATTAAAAAATCTAATGAGTATTCTTGTACGTTAAAGAGAAATTGTGGATTTCTTATTAATGTCAAGAATAAATATTCCTTGATTGTTTAATTATACCATTAAAAGTATTGACTCGGTGATATGGTACGATGCACAAATCTGAAATAAATTCCAAGTATATTATCATAAGATGATTTTAACAATTATATCCAAAGGGATATGATCACTCTGGCTGCAAATATATCTTTAAGAAAAAGTAACATGCATTTGGAATATAGTAAGCCATATCGATAAGAATAATACCGTAATTTCAATTGTTGAAATTAACAAAATAGATTCACAGTTCAATGTGTTTAAGTTAATTTAGATTCTACTCATAAAATTATTGTATTATCACTTTATTTTTTGGTACATATGTTTGAAACAGAAAATTCTACATAATGATTTAGAGTAAGTTGTTTATGCTTATTAACCAAAGTGTTTCAAAGTCAGTTGGAGCGATATTGAGTTTGTGGGCTTTCGAATACGATTCTAGAACGAATATGAAAGTATCATTCTGAAAAGCATCAAAGTTGAACAAGTGTAGTGATGAATGTATCAAATAGTTTGATTATCAACCAAAATGCAGAGGAGGCATGTGTTCATAAGAAAGAACATTAAAGGTACAGTGATATTTCTAAACTTTAAAAAACAACATATTGCTGATTATTAAACATGTACTTATGTTAAAAGCGGCCTTAGTTTTTTTGATAGTCGACGTTAGATTTGTTAAAGATGTCTTTTATAGTAAGTATGAAAGATATAGGGAATGTCCTAAATCGTTACGCATGGACACCTTTTTAAAATGCTTAATCGAAACATGTAAGATAAATTGCTTATGCGTTTACAATAGGAATTATCATACATGTTATGTTGTCTACAATATCATTATTTGTTTATGTATTTGATACACAAGCAAATACCAAATCCAAATTTATATCACTAAATGGTTGTTTGTGTTTTGTGTATTTATGAAATACTAGAGAATTATTTGTAGAACCAACAAACTTCTTAAGAAGGAGTGTTCAAACTCAAACTTCATAGGTGATATTGAGTATAATATGTCAATAATGAATTCAACTTATGAATCTTTAATTTGAAAATATTCCAAATAGAAGAGATTGTGGATGATTCATTGAATTAAATAACGCCACAATAAAAACAATATACACATATATAATAAATGCACAAATTTATACCAGAGCTGAAGATGATTCCAAATGTTGAGAATCCATAATATTGTTATGCGATAATGATGTTACAATATAGTACATAACAGATCTTAGTGAAAATTAAGAAATATAATCCAAATTGTTCCACGTGACAAAGGTGGTTTATCAGTGTCGGAGATAGATGATTGATAGAGTAGATAATTAAAACACAATAGCATATCGGTTTACCGACGGCCTGACCTAATTGGTTATGAGAAAATCGATTAAAGAAATGGGAATAAGATTCCATAAATGACCCCAAGCGCAAGTGGGAGATTGAAGGAGTTAGGGTTATGCCCTGGGGACAATTATGTAATTTGTTACATATATCTAACTAGATAACAAATCTTGTTCGAAACTAAATTAGTTTCTTTCTATTATATACTGTATATAATGTGTTATATCAATTCATTATTAATTAAAAGTATATTTTAAAAAACCCGTGAGTAGTTTATCACAACAAAAACAAATATATCATTTTAATGTTCCTTGTCAAATGTATTGAGACTGGTATTGATGTATCCGCTAAGAGTAGAGTATGTAACACTCTCCAAATGTTGCACGGTGTATTACTCATGATTCTTGGCGGCACCTAGGGGCTACGTACTGATAATTATTGAATAATAATGGAACAACTCACTCGATAGTTTTCTGTTGGTTATATAACTAGAATTAAACAGAAAATAACAACGTGGCTGATTTACATGGTTCTCTTGACTTGAGAATACTATTCATCTTCAATATGAAAGCTCCGCTTTAGTTATAATAAAATTATGGCATGGCACGCATCGACTGACTATAGTTGGTTCGAGTGGAAGTATCGGAAGTGAAGCACTATTTAAGAGAGAATTCGTCTTCTTAGTTATATGGGGTTGATATCATGGTCAACTCAAATCAACTCAAAGTATCTAGCCAAATTAGTTCGGTTAATAATAATTCTTATTACTGAACCAAGGACTTTTTGTTTGGACTGTACAGTTGAATATGGATGATATTGGAATTTTGGCCATTACCACATTCTGTCCAAAGTGATATAGTTTTGACAATGAGAATTGGTATAAATAAATGTCACCATTGGGTGATGCTTAATAATATAAAATTTGATTTTACTGAAACTAAATTTGACCAAAATGTCATCCGCCATCAAAGTGAAGTGTGAACATTAACATTCGAATGGCTCGACGTTAGTCGCTGACCAAAATTTACACTTGAAGAGTCACATAAATGAAATGATAAATTCTCTTTAGAAAAAAATTAATTATTTATAATTATTGTAAATTAATTAAATTAGTTCATATTAATGACTTATTAATTATAAAATTTTGAATATGGTTTGGGAAATAAATATTATTGTATATATGTTTATAATAGTTAAAAATATATCGATCCATATGCGATATCGACAAGCAATTAAATTAGATTTAATTAATAATATTTATTTGGGCTTAAATTGGCTATTAGCCCATGATGTTGAGATGTTAATTTCGGCCGCGGCATGTCTTATCGAGGGTGGCTAAAAATGGTAGAGGGGTTTTGTGATCGATGGCCTAGATCTAGTGAGAAATGGTATGAGATGTGATCCATATATTTCTCTATTTCATCCGCTATATAAAGACTCTAACCCTAATTGCTTGAGTAGTTTTTAGCCGCCACTATTACTCCATTTTCTAGTTGATTTCATCGTCAAGGAGCTCCAACAAATTTATCTCAAATCAATTCAAAAGGCGATAGCTATTGTATAGCTAAAGATCTACGGTTCAAGCATTAGCAATCTTCCTAATTGAGAAGATTTCATAGGAAAGAGAATTGATCATTACAAGGTATGCTCTAAGGCACTAGTAGTAGGTATGTATTTACTATACTATACAATATATAATTTTTGGATAACAAAATATTATTCATATATATATATATATATATATATATATATATATATATCATTATACTACTAGATATGTGAGATTCTTATATTTATAATCATTCTGTCACATATTAGATTGGTTATATGTATGTTTTAATTTACTTAAAAAAACACGTTTTATATATATATACATACATATATATATAGATCTGTGCATAGCCAAATTAATTTTATTTTAATTATTATCATTTCATTAATATATATATATATGTACATACACACACATACGCACGCATGCGCGTGCCCACGCACTGCCTAATTCTAATTAGATGACTTGTACTTAATTATATCATCATATCATGTTAATGGTTGAACAGATATTTTTAAATGCATATCTACAGAAAATTTATTTTTCAGTGGCTGCAAACTAATTTTTAATATTTGTTTATTATTATTTAATGTTATTTAAATCAATGTAGTAATTAAATAAATTATATAAAAGAAAATATGTTTTGAAAACTGAATTTTTCAAAAAAAAATATCATCATGTAAACTCTTGACCACAAAACCAGATTTTAAAAATCATTTTTATATTTCTAAAAAATAAAGTTAATAAATGGCCGAAATCAATTAGTTACAAAATATTATTTTGACTCGAAAATTCTAAAAAAAATTCATACCTTTAAAATGTCGTGGTTGATTTTCTAAAAATTTTAAATTTGTATAATATAACACAAAAATATTTTATTTTTTTATTTTATGGTATTTTAAATAATTAATTTATATGTGTGTGTGTATATATATGAATGCAATAAAATATAAATAATTGTTTTTGTGTTGCACATTCAATCTGGAAAGATATATATATATATATATATATATATATATATATATATATATATATATATCTGTGTGTGTGTGTGTGTGTGTGTGTGTTGTTTGCAACCAAATTGGTTACAGACACCGTAGGAATAGATTTATGTAGAGAAGTAAATGAAGAAAGTAAAATTGAAAATGAGGAGCGGAATAAACTAATAGCAAATAAAAAATGATGAAAAAAAACACAGAGATTTATAGTGGTTCGGCGTTGTATGCCTATGTCCATTTTGAA
Organism: Allium cepa; assembly: GCA_030765085.1. Classification (NCBI taxonomy): domain Eukaryota; kingdom Viridiplantae; phylum Streptophyta; class Magnoliopsida; order Asparagales; family Amaryllidaceae; genus Allium; species Allium cepa. Next base: position 989,000,482 of record CM060945.1, on the reverse strand, counting down.
ATTTATCTTTATTAATCAACTAATAATCTGATTACAGAAGCAAGGAATAGGATAAACTTGATTACAATAAGGAATAGTTAACCGTCGGCGTAAAAAAAATCCCCCAGAGTGAACCATGGGGCCCATATTTATAAGGAGAAATGATGAGATATTCTGCTAAGATTTCGACAGAAGGCTCTTTAAGTCCATAGGGGACCACCATAACGATTGGCGTACCAAACTCGACCATCAGGAACGATCAGCCAATGTTTCACCGATCCTTTTTCTTGCCTCCAATTTTAGTGCAATCATTTTTGTGGGGTCCCGCATGTCTCTTGATACTGCTTTTGAAATATGGAATCATTCTGACTTATAACTTAGGTGATGTGGATCGATCTTTGTTGAAATTGGATCATGCATTGGAAGATACCGATCGTTTTTAGGACTTGGCAAAAACGATCGGCCAATAACAATCGACTAAATCCTAAATGCTACTTTAGGACTCACAATTGTTTTTTGGCGGTCCCTTATGTCCCTTGATACTGCTTCTGAAATATGGAATCATTCTGACTTGTGACTTAGGAGATATGGATCTATCTTCGTTGAAATTCGATTATGCACTGGAAGATACCAATCATTTTTAAGACTTGGCAAAACGATCTGCCAATAACAATCGGCTAAATCATGAATGCAACTTTTGGACTCGCGATCGTTTTTGTAAGCCACGATCTTCATTTATAAGTAGGGATGAGCAATATTTGATTAGAACCAAATTAACCGACCAAACTGGTTCATTTCATTCGGTTCGGTTATAAAATTATATCTATTTGATTTTAGTTTGTAAAATAATTTTATTTTGGTTATCGGTTTAACAGAATGAACCGAACTTTTATTGCATTATCCAAATTCATAACATAATTACTCTTAACAATCGGTTTAGTAATAAAAAACAAACTTTAGCTATTAAAAATAGATTAATTTTTCTTATAAACTTAAATTAAATACTCAAAATAGTTTATATAAACATAAATTTATGTTTTACATTGACTAAATCAATCATTTGAATGATAACATATGGTAAATTCTCTTACTTGCTTTCTTAGTTCGGTTAAATCGGTTATCGATCGAATTAACCGAAATTAATTTGGTTCGGTTCAATTAGGTTTTGACTTTTTTCGATTTCATTTCGGTTTGACATTTTTTACCTCAAAACCGACCGAATGCTCACCCCTACTTGGAAGTTTCAAATGAATTGGTGTGGATCTTGAGATATTAAGCATTCTCAACTGACTTGAACTGTTTTATGGATCATTCCTGATCGATCCTTCCTTCGTCCATAACTCGAGCATACGAACTACGATTGACTTGAAATTTGAAATATGGCCTCACGAGGTCTTCCTTGTCACTTCATATTTATTGCATCTTGATTGGGATCCGGTCTGAATCCGTCCAACTATTGCCCATAGTTCCTAATATAATCAATTTCTGAGCCTGATAACCATCTCTCCGAGCTTCCTGGCTTGATGATCATAGAAGCCATTTAGCCAACTTTTATGATATACTACTTGTTCAAAAGGCGTAAAACATTTTCCCTCCAAAACATGCCTTACGGTAGGACGGCGTGTTTTTAAGTGCCTTAAGTCCAATGTTCGAAACCCATTGATGACCAGGGAACAAATCTGTGATCTTGCCTGATTGTTAGTAAAGGCCATTCGGATCGTTAATCAAATTCGTAGCCATCCCAAGCTGATGATGATCGCACGGGATCGAGTGTTTGTTCGAGGCAAAATGCAATCGTTCGAGATCGAGTGCATGTTCAACGCATAATGTGAGCATTCGAGATCAAGTGTCATTTGAGGTGAAATGTGATCATTCGAGATCGAGTGACATTCAGGGCGAAATGTGATCACTCGAAATTGAGTGCATGTTCGAGGCATAAAGTGATCGTTTGAGATCGAGTGTCATTCGAGGTGAAATGTGATTGTTCGAGATCGAGTGTCGTTCGAGGCGAAATGTGATTGTTCGGATGGGATTCAAAATTATTAATGTCGGATTTCACATTCGAGTGAGTTTTATAGTCAAAATATTCAACTAATAAAATTAAGTCCAAGTACTAAAAGAGAAACAAAAACAAAAACTAAACACTACAATGCGTGCATCTCCGGGTGTGACAGTTCATTATCATCTCAGAGCATGCCTAGGGACCATTCTCGATCTTATATATGTGTAAGTGACTTAGCCATTTTATTGTGGAGTATATTACTTGTTCTTTGCCATTCCGAACAATTGATGACAAGTTTACGCCTCGATCCAAGGCAGTTCCCGTTCAATGCGGATGATGGTTGCTCCCGTTCCACTACCGCTTCCTAAGATCTTACGTATTGTAACAGTTTGTCATTGTAGACATGTTCCTCAATCTCATCCTTTAAGTGTCTGAAGTCATTTGTACTATACCCGTATAGCTCATTGAACAGACGGTATTTTTCTGATTTCTTTTCACTGTTTGTAGGCTCTCTCTTCATTGGCCTTCGGTAGAGGATCTAACCCTTAGTATCCAAATATATCTGTTCCAATGTCTCAGTCAATTCCATGTAAGAGGTGAATCTCGTTTCCCTTCATGGTTACTTCGATCCATCAAAGCCATCCCCTGCTTTCCATTTTCCTTTATCCTTCTTTAAACCTTCCTCGGACGAACCTCCACTTTTAACTGCATAAAATTCCACTTCCTCTCTTCCTTCTCAATAAGCTTTCACATCTTCCTGTCGTAGAAACTTTTTTGCTCCATGGTAAAATTCCCGAAGATCCACTGGTGGATCCCATTCCAACGATATCTTGAAATCCGAATCATCCACAATCTCTAACACTGCTGCCATCAAAACCATCGACGGATCTGGTCGATCCACCGAAGCTACTATCGCATTGTCCTGGTTGAGAAATCCCTGAGTGATTCTCCTTTCCACAGTTTCATCGATGTTAAAGTCATCACACTTTTAGGTCTCGTGATGTGGAGCCGAAATTGCCTCATAAACCTTTCGATCAATTCTATCCATATGCTAATAGAGCTGCTTTTCAACTGTTTGAACCATAGTGCAGCTATATCAGTTAAGTACAAGGGAAAGCATCGTGCCATGACTTCCTCTGATTCCCCCCAATACTTGTACGTGTCTCATGTATCCTATCAGATGAACAGCAAGATCCGTTTTTCCATCATATGTCTCAAGCATTGGTAGTTTAAACTCCGGTGGATTCCTAGCTTGCCTGATATCAGGAGCAAAGGGATTCATATTTACAACTTCTAGATCCCTATTTACTAATCCTCCTCTCGGAGCCCATCTGATCATTTCTTCCAACATGTCGTTATCATCCAGTGGTAGTCTTCGATCATTATCTCCAACCTTCACCTCGAGTCCACAGGGGAATCCGAAAATCTACTCTTCATGATGAGCATACACATTTTGATCAATGCCAAACTGCACGCCACCGTTCGGTATCCTGCCTGGGATCGATCTATTGTGACCAGGGGCATCAGACATATACATATACATATATATATATATATATATATATTAAAAATACATAAATATATATATTAAATACATAATACATATATACATATATATACATAATTACATATATATATATATATATACATAAACATATATATATACATATACATATATATAGATTAAATACATAATTAATATCCATATATATAAATAAATATGTACATATTAAAAATATACTTATATGTGTAGTTAAATATAATAATAATAATAGTCTTGTTACTGTAATTCATGTTAGTCCGTGAAATGATGGTTTCGAAGACAACAACCTTAGATAGATTATAAAATATAAATACTAACAGTATAAGTTTAGATACATATGTATATGCAGGATTTAACCACGCAGGTACCAAGAATGAAGACTGTACAATAGAGATTAAAGATATCAAGATTGAAGACTCATGACTAACAAGAATATCAATATTATCAAGAGTTCAAGATTTCAACTAATTTACTTTTTAATTAGGAATTTTTTTAAAACCCCTAGAAAAGCACTGGCATCTTAAAATCCAATTTATTCGTGAAATGGAATCCACTTCGAGCCCGTCAAAGGGATGGAACCCTAAGTAGGATGGAACCTACGAAAAATCTAGTGGAACATTATTTTGTATCCGCTAACTTATTATTCAAAATGATTTTTCAAAATTATATCTTGTTTTCAAAATGATTTCAAAACCTTCCTTTTAAAAGAATCAAAAACATCTATCCTGATTTCAAGTACTTTTAGCCTTAAAATAATCTTGAATTTCAAAATCAAATTATCCTTGGTTTTAAACTATCTTTTAAAATAAAAGTATATTTAATTGTTTAATATTTAGATTTAAATATAAAATTATAGTAAAATTTTATATATACCAAAATATTATTCTATATATTAATTTATGTATTTCAACTATATTTAAGTATATTTATAAAAGATTAAAATAGTTTTAAAATAAGATAAAAGTTATTTTCAAAGAAAAACAAAACATCAAAAATTCCTTTGGGATGTCGACATCCCCAAGTACCCCATGTCAACATAGTGTCAGTTGAGTTCAAAATTTAAATTTCAAAAGAAGTGTCTATTCGCCATAACTCTTCACAAATGGACATGGTTGTTGTTCTTCTATGAATAGGGGTTAGTTTCAACGAATTTTTAATTCATATTTTCTAGTTTTTCACTCCTCTTCTTCTTCCACATTTCTATATACATATTCTTACCATTACTCTGCCGAAATCAACATTGAATCTAACTAGATTATCTCTGGTTTGATTCCTTACTATCTCAACAAGATCATCAGTGTTATTCAGAGTTATAGGCTTTTTGTGATCAACTTAGCGAGAAAAGGTGTGATTGTAGCCTTGGAAATCAATCAAGCGAGATAAGGTGTGATTGTAGCCTTGGGAAATCAATCGGGTGAACTTGTTGCCCGAAAATCATGTATCTCTATCCAGAGGATTGTGATTCTGGAGGGTGTACCTCGTTGCCTTGAAATCGAGGGTGTAATTGTACAATTGCTTTTGAAAGGAAAACATACTTGTTGTGCGGGACTGGATGAAGGATAACTCTGAACCAGTATAAAATCCGGTGTGTTCTTTCCTTTACTGCTTTTACTTTATTTCTGCATCTGTGTTTGTTTCTGTGATCATATCTGTGTCTGAATATTGCATACATCTATGTTCAAATTAACATAAACTTAAAAAGATTTAGTAATTCTTTATAAGCACTATTCGCCCCCCCCCCCCCCTCTAGTGTTAATCCTAGCCTTAAGATCTGTAATCCGCATTTCTCACAATTCATACTTATATATACATGTGTAAAATAGTAAACATAAATTATGTATGTGCATATATATCTATATACATATACATCTTTATACATATATATTTATTTAATATTTTATGCAATGGTACATATATAAATCGTTAATATTTTTACGTACAAGTTATACATATACATATATATATACACACACATAGACATACATATATATATACACACACGCGCACATATATACATAATTTTTAATATATATACAAATAACAAGTTTACATACATGTGCATATTTGAACAATATTTAATACATATAGAATGAGCTAAAATGTCAATTACAACGTAAATCTCAACTCTTATATACAGACATGTTATACCAAGCACGGATTATTATGTTACAGATTCACACACATGTAATATATGTACTAATATACTTAATTAAATACAAATTAAATAAAATTCTATCCATAATTTATAAATTTAAATGGAATAAGATATTTTATTTAAATTAAATTTAAAAATGTTATAAATAAATAAGACTTTATAGATCCAATAAGGGGAAAAAATGGAAATTTACCCATAAATTCCGTTGCGTGCTTGCCCAGTTCCAACACAAGGGTAATATTGCGCTTCGGTAATAACGACCACATAACTTCTGACCTACCTTGCTCAATGTGGTTATGCAAGTGAAACCCAATGCCACCACTAATTTGACCTAACTCTACCTATCTCCACCAACATCGCCAAAACCATTAACCTTAGAATGTCGGCCTTCCCCAACCACCATCACATTGCCTATGGTGGGTAGCTTATCGTGTGTCTACATAGTGGAGCACCACGCCACTAACAGATCAATCATTCGATCTTGGAAGCTCCTGGTTTAATTGAACGGAAGAGGTGTTTTCTTGGTTTCTTTTTCCTATTGATATACAGGAGGGAGAAGATGTAATAAAGGGGTGGAAGATATTTTCTAAGAAAACTAATTATTTAATAAATTAAATAATTCTAATTTTCATTTTGAGCTCGTTCAACTTATAGAAGCGTCATATCATGACCATCACTCATCGTCGCGCTTCGCCTCCGTTTTCTCTTTGTGATGGTATATAATAAGGAACCATTCGTGGCAGAGTCCCAAAAAGTTATTTTCATGCGTTTCAAAGTCATAATGCCGATCAAATAGTCTGATTTTAGAAATATTTCAACCAGGTACAATGCGATAGTAGCTTCGGTGGATCGACCGGATCCGTCGATGGTTTTGATGGCAGCAGTGTCAGAGATTGTGGATAACTCGAATTTCAACCAGGTACAATGGGATAGTAGCTTCGGTGGATCGAACAAACGATATTTTTCTATACCTGTCTAGCTCACTAAATAGACGGTATTTTTCTGATTTCTTTTCACTGTTTGTAGGCTCTCTCCTCATTGGCCTTCAATAGAGGATCTAACCCTTAGTATTCAGATATATCTGTTCCAATGTCTCAGTCAATTCCATGTAAGAGGTAAATCTCGGTTCCATTCATGGTTACTTCGATCCATCAAAGCCATCCTCTGCTTTTCGTTTTCCTTTATCCTTGTTTAAACCTTCCTCGGACGAACCTCCACTTTTAACCGCATAAAATTCCACTTCCTCTCTTCCTTCTCAATCATCTTTCACATCTTCCTATCATAGAAACCTTTCTACTCTATGGTAAAATTCCCCAAGACCCACTGGGTGATCCTATTCCAATGATATCTTGAAATCCGAGTTATCCACAATCTCTGACACTGCTGCCATCAAAACCATCGACGGATCCGGTCGATCCACCGAAGCTACTATTGTATTGTACTTGGTTGAGAAATCCCTAAGTGATTCTCCTTTCCACTGTGTCATCGATGTTAAAGTCATCACACTCTTAGGTCACGGGATGTGGACCCGAAATTGCCTCATAAACCTTTCAATCAATTCTGTCCATATGCTAATAGAGCTGCTTTCCAACTGTTTGAACCATGGTGCAGCTATATCAGTTAAGTATAAAGGGAAGCACCGTGCCATGACTTCCTCTGATGCCCCTCGGTATTTCTATGTGTCTCATGTATCCCATCATATGAACAGCGAGATCCGTTTTTCCATCATATGTCTCAAGCGTTGGTAGTTTAAACTCCGGTGGATTCCTAGCTTGCCTGATATCAGGAGCAAAGGGATTCCTATTTACAACTTCCAGATCCCTATTTACTAATCCTCCTTTCAGAGCCCGTCTGATCATTTCTTCCAACATGTCATTGTCATCCAGTGGTAGTCTTTGATCATTATCTCCAACCTTCCCCTCGAGTCCACAAGGGAATCCTGAAATCTACTCTTTAGGATGAGCAAGCGCATTTCGATCAATGCCAAACTGCACACCACCATCCAGTGTCCTGCCTGGGATCGATTCAGTGTGACCAAAGGGCATCAAACATATACATATATATATATTAAAAATACATATATATATATATATTAAATACATAATACACATATACATATATATATATATATACATACATATATATATAATAATTAATATCCATATATATAAATAAATATGTACATATTAAAAATATACTTATATATATAGTTAAATATAATAATAATAGTTTTGTTACTGTAATTCATACATATATATACATGTGTAAAATAGTAAATAAAAATTATATATGTGCATGTATATCTATATACATATATATTTATTTAATATTTTATGCAATGGTACATATATAAATCATTAATATTTTTACATATAAGTTATATATATACATACATATATATACACACACATACACACACACACATATATTCATACATACATATACACACCCACATATACATAGTTTTTAATATTTATACAAATAACAAGTTTACATACATGTGCATATTTGGACAATATTTAATACATATAGAATGAGCTAAAATGTTGGTTGCGACGTAAATCTCAACACTTATATACGGACATGTTATACCGTGCATGGATTATTATGTTACTGCTTCACACACATATGATATCTGTACTATTATACTTAATTAAATACAAATTAAATAAAATTCTATCCATAATTTATAAATTTAAATGGAATAAGATATTTTATTTAAATTAAATTTAAAAATGTTCTAAATAAATAAGACTTTATAGATCCAATAAAGGGGGAAATGGAAATTTACCCATAATTTCGCTACATGCTTGCCCAGTTCCAACATAAGGCAGATGTTGCGCTTCGGCAATAACGACCGCATAACTTCTAACCTACCCTGCTCAATGTGGTTATGCAAGTGAAACCCAATGCCACCTTTAATTTTACCTAACTCTACCTCTCTCTCTCTCTCCAGCAACATCGCCAAAACCGTTAACCTTAGAATGTCGGCCTTCCGCAACCACCATCACATAGCCTATGGTGGGTAACTTATCGTGCGTCTACACTAGTGGAGCACCACGCCACTAATGGATCAATCATTCGATCTTGGAAGTTTCTGGTTTAATTGAATGGAAGAGATGTTTTCTTCGTTTCTTTTTTCTATTGATGTACATAAGGGAGAAGATGTAATAAAGGGGAGGAAGACATTTTCTAGGACAACTAATTATTTAATAAATTAAATAATTCTAATTTGCATTTTGAGCTCGTTCAACTTATAGAAGCGTCATAACATGACCATTACTCAACGTCACACTTCGTCTCATTTTTCTCTTTATGATGGTATATAATAAGTAACCATTCGTGGCAGAGTGCCAAAAAGTTATTTTCATGCGTTTCGAAGTCATAATGCCAATCAAATAGTCTGATTTCATAAATTTTTCCATTGCATAACTCGAATTGCTTTTCTCTTCCAAAAACATAAACTGTCAGGTAGGATTCCATTAGGTCCAACTGTGCATGTATATTCCTATAATACTTACAACTACAAATAAATCTCAAAAATTATGCAACATCGAATCTATCAATGCTTATACCCAAAACTCGCCTGAACGAATATTCCAAACCCAATGAAAGAGGATTCGGGTCCTAATTCGTTCAAACTCGAAAGTTAGCATTCTGGACATTTGATATTAATTAATATTTAAATTAAGTATTATATCTCTATATGTTTAAAAAATGGTGGTTATATAACTCAACAGGCGAATCCACATACAAATAAGTAACAAAACATCACATGCATATCAATAAAGAAATCCGTAAACAACTCGGTAAAAAAATACAGCAAACACTCACAAAAATAACTCTGATAAACAACTCCATAATCAAGTTGGAAAAAATATTTCATATTACTGTGTAGTCCTAAAATTTCTTCCTTTATGCGCTCAAAGATAGTCAACTGATTGATTATGTAATTTAAAGTTTTTAGCTCGACCCCGATATGCTTCACTGTTGAATTGTATACTTCCATCAAGTTGATGTTCCATTGTGGTTGTATTTGAACCTTTGAATATGTTTGGATAATTATTTCGCTGGTTTTTATATCCGCTACTTTCAAGTTCTACGATCATGTTATGAATTGTACATGCATAGATAATCTTGGAAAGAACTCGTACATCGTGAAATCGGGCAGAGTTTCGTAGAATTTGAAACCTAACTTGCCAAACCCTGAAAATACACTTAGTGTCCTTTTAATAGCTCACAACTTTCTCTGTGAAGTATCCTAACTTTTCATTACTTAGAACTTTAAACCCTTGGATAATATTGTCCACTTTGGGTTTATTCCATCTATAATTTAGTATGTCACACGTGCATTACATCATCATCTTTATACTCAACGTCTGATGAGAATCCATTAGCCCCTTTCAAGAATAAGTAAGATTGTTTTAAAACGTTAATATCATTCAACGAGCCTACTACTTCGAGAAATTCATGCCAAATCCACAAACCATCGGCCAACCGCTTCTAAAATCATGGTTGGAACTTTTTACGTCCAATGAACATTTCTTTCCAATTGGTTGGACAGTTGTAACAACCCGCCTTTTCGACCCTCGAACGTCGACACTAATACATGCACGGTATTCACATGCCGAGCATTCAAGTGCAGGAAAGACAGATCATTAGAGAAAAGAGACAGAAGGAAGATAGAATCTTACAAAAATGTGACGAATAATATATTATACTAAACAAGTCTTTACAATAAAGAGACTTTAATATATACATTCATACATCAAAGTACAACAATAACTCATCATTGGCCTTAGCTATTCCTAATTAGCTAAACAATCTGCAATTCCTAATTAGTTATCCGTCAGCCATCTGCTCGTCTTTGGATTCTTTATTCGTCAAAAGACTAAAACCTGAAAACCTCAACCTTCGGCCTACTCAAACCAATTTTGAGTATCCAAGAGTTTAATGGGAAATAAAAACTTTGATTCAGACATAAAGTGGTATGAATAATTCTGTTACACCTTGGTTTACTGACATTAAGTGAGACCACACCGCTTAGCGGAATGGGTTTCCCCTCATTAATATCCTTTTCAAAACATGTATATTTTGCAAATCCTTTCCTGCAACCAAACTGGTTAATTAAACTGATTAAATCAAAATAGCAATATCATTTATGCTGATAAATGGACTATATGTTCATAAAACAGGTAATATGCGAGCTATATGCCCACAATATAATAGCAAGGTCCGTTATGCTACAAATAGACTAATTTTCCATACAACTGGGCTGAATGCCCGCAAATTCTGTCCGAAATCTAGGCTGGCTGCTTGCAAAATGGACTAATTGTCCAATTATTTTCTTAGGGTTAACTACCCTTTAAATTTTCCAAGAAAACATTTCAAAATGATTTAGTCCTTCAAATCATATATATACACAAGGAAAATATATCTTTAGCTTCACTCTAAGCCATTTTGCCATGTTGTATATAGTTTACTCAGAATATTACGGATGAGATTAAATGAGGATTAATTATCCTTCCAAAACAAGTTAAAGTCCTTTTTAGCATGAAAATGCTTAGGCTACATTGCCTATTTCATACTTTTGAAACCTTCGTTTAAACCGTTAAAAAAACCTTTCAAAACCATAGAAGGTAACCCCTTCGAAACCATTGAAAGGCCCTTTTGAAAACATTGGAAAAACCTTTCTTTATTTTCTCCGAAAGCTTCAAAATATTAAATGTCCTCCTTTAAAACCTTTTAAATAGTGCCTTTCGAAAATATAGGAAAAACCTTCCCTTTCGACCCTATCGAAACCCTAGGGAACCACACCTTTTGAAACCATTCATTAAAACCTTTTGAAACAGTCAAAACTCAATCCTTTCAAAAGCACTTTGGGTTCAATTTAAAACATGTGGAACCTTTTGAAACCATTTAAAATTTCATTCCTTCAAAACAATTGAAAAAAATCTCGGTCGAAACTATTTTGATTCTGCCTTCAAGTATAGCAAAAGGATCAGAAACTCATTAAAGTCGAAAGCATCTATTTCGAAACCATTTAAAACCATCTCTTTCGAAATCAATTTGGGTTTTACTTTACTTATATAAAAATGGTAACATTTAAGTCGAAAGGTACTGCTTCGAAACCATTTCCTTAGTAATGAAGTGATGGTGTCGAAACCATCCCTTCGAAAGCATTAGAGAGGTGGCCAGTTTTTTAGAAAACAAAACAACCCTTTCGAACTCATCAGGGTCGAAAGTTAAAAAGGCGACAGAAAAAGGCCTCGACATAATCAAAAGCAATTATTTAAAAACAGAGGTGCAACCCAATCGTAACCATTTCCTTTAAATCATTTGACCTAGTCAAAAGCTACTTTGTCGAAAGCCTTTTAGTCGAAAGCAAGCAGGCATATTTCTTTAATTTTAAAAACAAAGGACTGCCTCAATCCCTAGTTTTGACTCCCTACCTTCTGCCTTCATCTAATTCACTATGTACCAATAAACCGATACCATGTGCGTTGGTTTCAACTGTGTCGGAAGCGAAGATAAGGAGGTGGAACCTGGTGCTGACGGTGACGAAATAGTGAAAAACATGTAGCAAATGGTTCTTTTTACCTAACATGCCTTATGTGTCTAATTGTGATTTGTTGCCTCTTTCTTTACCTATAAAAAGTATTACACTTTGTCAAAAGGGCTGCCAACTTTCAGATTTGACAATTTAATTCATTTTTACAAAAAAAAAAACTTCTCCTCTTTTAATTATATAAAATATTTAAGTCTCATACCTTAAATAATTTTATATATAACCTTAAACACTTAGGAAAAATCTAAAAAATTTCTAGAAAACCACATTATACATGTTTTCTAACATATAAAAGATTTCAGACCCAAACCATTAATTATTTACCTATAAATAATTTATAACCCAAAATACCATTTTCTTTACTAGAATATATAAATTCCACATAATTTAAGAAAATTCTAAAAATTGACACCCATCTCCAAAATAATATTTATGATCCTCATAAAAATTTGCAAGGCATTTGGATGTCATTTTATAGGGTTTTCAGCTTAAACATATCATAAAATTAATGTGAACATTCATAAATCATCAACATGTGTATATAATTATTCCATCATTCAAAAACATGGCAAATTATTGCAAAACATTCGGCAATCGTCTAAAAGCCGAAAACACAATCAAAAAATGACATGTAAACATTATTCATCTTAGCTTTAGAGATTATAGAGATTATTGAGATGTGAATAGATTTGATTTGAATTAGCTTCTTTTAGCTTTTCTTCTTCTCTTCGTTGTTAATGGTGGCCTGTCCCTTACTTTAAAATTTGAAAATGAAATGAACGTGTAAAATTTTGCACAGTCAAGGTTTGGAGGATATAGGAATGGCCACTTTCCTATTTTACCCATCCTCTATTTCAATTTAACTCTTATTTAATTCATTGTTAGATGACACGGCTACACCTTTATTAAAATCAAATCTCAATCCCCTATTCAAGACATTATTGTATCTAATTTAACTAATCAAATATCCTAAATAATGTTATCAAAAATATGGGGTGTTACAGACTCCACTTCTTAAAGAATTTCGTCTTTGGAATTACGATAAGGCACATAACAAATCAAATAAAGAGGTAAAACATATCATTAAAGAAGTCATGATAAGTATCTCTAATCATTCTCTTAATCTCCCAAGTAAAGTACATGTCATCGTCACTCCACTGGACTTTGACTAATCTGACTGTCTTGGTTATATGCCTCTTCTCATCTCGCGCAACAATACGAATAGGCTTCCTTACTATAGTCAAATCCAGTTCCACCACTAAATCATCTAGCACAGTGGGTGCAATAGTAGTCTCCAGGTCTCTAACACACTTTCCGAGATGAGAAATATGAAAAACATCGTGGACTCCTGCCAAACTGCTCGGTAACTCAACTCTATTTGCGAGTTTCTCAATCCTCTCAACAATAGGAAAAGGTCCGAAGAATCTCGGTGCTAACTTCCCTGATTTTCCAAATCTGATCACACCCTTCATCGGTGACACTTTGACGAAAAATTAATCTCTAACTAAGAACTCTAGATCTTTACATCTCTTATCTGCATAACTTTTCTGCCTAGATTGAGCCTCCTTCATTCTAACCTGAACGGCCTTAATCTTTTCTGCAGCTTCTCTAACTGAATCTGGACCAAGAACCAACCTATCCCCGGTCTCTAACCAACATACGCGATATTTGCATGGCCTTCTATGCAAACCTTCCAAATGTCCCATCCCAATACTAGTTTGATAACTATTGTTATACGAAAACTTGACTAAATGCAGATGGTCTTCCTATGATCCCATGAAATCTAGAACACAAGCCCTCAACAAATCTTCCAATATTTTGTTAACTATTTCTATTTGCCCATTAGTCTGCAGATGGTAAGTGGTACTCATCTTAAGCTTGGTTCCCCAAATCTCCTATTGATTCTTCCAGAACTCGCAAGTGAATAAAAGATCTCCATCACTAACTATGCCGCTAGGAATTCCATGCAATCTAATCACATTCTTCATAAACAACTTTGCCAAAACATGTGCCATTCCGGTTGATCTAACTGGAATGAAATCAGCACTCTTGGTCAATCGGTCCACTATAACCCATATATTATCATTTCCTCTATTCGACCTTGGTAACCCGTAAATAAAATCCATGGAAACAGAATCCCACTTTCATACTGGAATATGCAATGGCTAAAGCAACCCACTTGCTTTCAAGTGTTCGACTTTTGCCTGTTGGCAAATCATGCACTGCTTCACACACAACCAACAACCCGTTAATACCTTCCCAGAAGAAACTCCTCTTCATATCCTGATACATCTTAGTACCTCCTGGGTGAATAGAGAACTTTGAACAATGGCATTCCTCTAAGACTTCTTTACTTATGTTTCCTATATTCGGAACACATAATCTTCCTTTCTTTCTCAACCTCTCTATCTGGTCAAGACTAAAATCTTTCAAATCATCATTCTCAGTTCCATCTCTTAACTTCTTGATCCGTTCAGCTAATACCGGATGTTCTCCCTATTTAGAAGCAATCCTTTCGATCATCACTGGTCAAATTTCCAACAAGATAATAAAACTGTATCTCCACTAGACCTAGCCTCGGATCTCCATTGCCCTTGCAATCTTCTAATGCTTCTAGATCTTTCCACTCAGCAATCATCGCAAATACTGCATTCTGATGTTTCCTACAAAGCACATCAGCAACCTTATTGCCTTTCCCTGGTGTGTACTCAATTCCAAAATCATAAGCAGCGATAAAATTTAACCAACTTTTTTGTCTCATGTTCAACTCCCTCTGAGAAAACAAAAACTTCAGCGACTTGTGATCTGTATATAACTCAAACCTTTCTCCCAAAAGGTAATGTCTTCACACCTTCAAAGCAAATATAACTACGGCCAATTCTAAATCATTCATCGGATATCTGATCACATGCGGTCTAAGCTGTCTAGAAGCATAGGAAATCGCTTTACCTTTCTGCATTTGCATAGCTCCTAGTCCTGTTCCACATGCATTGGAGTAAACCACCAAATCCTGATTCACTTCTGGAACAACCAAAAAAATGCTTGGGTCAATAAGTGTTTCTAACTCTGGAATGCTTCCTCACAGGTATCGGTCCACACAAACTTCACATCATTTCTTGTAAGCTTGGTCATCGGCACCGCTATCCACAAAAAAACCTTAATGAATCTTCGATAATAACTAACCAACCCAAGGAAACTCTTTATCTCGGTTACTGTCTCGGGTCTCTTCCAACTACTTATGGCTTCAACCTTAGTCGGATCTACTGACAACCCTTCCTCTGAGACTACATGACCAAGAAACTTTACTTCTTTCTTCCAGAAATGATACTTCGAGAACTTCACTTTCAGCTGATGCTGTCTTAGAGTCTCAAGCACCACTCTGAGGTGAACCTCATGCTCTCTTTCATCCTTAGAGTAGATCAAGATATCATCTACGAAAACCAATACAAACCTTTCCAAGTGCCCTTGAGAAACCGATTCATTAAATCCACAAAGAAATCTGTCGCATTAGTCAATTCGAATGGCATAACTAACCATTCGTACGACCCATATCTGGTCCTAAATGTCGTCAAAGGTATACTATCCTCTGCTACCCTAAGATGATGGAAACCTGTCGCTAAATCCAACTGCGGAAATACCTTGGCTCCACTCAACTGGTCGAATAAATCATCAATCCTCGGTAATGGATATCGATTCTTTATCGTCCTCTCATTCAACTTGCAATAATCGATACATAGCCTTAACGATCCATCCGGCTTCTTAACCAACACTGCGACTTCTCCCCAAGGAGAACTACTGGGCCTGATAAGCCTTTCAAATCCACCAAATACACTTTCAACTCCCTCATCTTGAAGAGGTCATCCTGCTTGGCGGTCTACTCACTGGTTTTGCTTCCAGAACCAAATCTATCTGAAACTCAATGGCCCGTTTCGGCGGTAATCCTACTACAGGTTCAAAGTCATCTACAAATTCTCTAACCATGAAAACTCGACTCAACTCATCATCCAATTCGATAGCACCCAACAAGGTGTGCGTCTCATCGCACAACAAGGTGTGCATCTCATTGCAAGAACCTTCTACAATGTAAACTATTTGATCACTACAGTCTGGGTGTCTAAGTGATATTTTCCTATCTTGGAAAAATATCTAAGCATCATACTCACTTAACAAATCCATCCTAAGAATAATCCCGAACCGCACAAAATCAAACATATGCAAACTGCAAACAAAAGTATGACCTAATAGGTCAAACTTTAACTGATCACATCTTATCCTTAGAGTTGCATACCCTACTATTGGATTTGCAACCCATAAGGAAGTAACTAAATATATGTGTTCTAGGTTAAGCTTATCTATTGAACATCTAGATATAAAAGAATGCAATGAACCAGTACCAAATAGAACACTGACAGACATACCATGAATCTGAAGCATGCCTCCTAAAATCGCCTTTTCTTTCTCCTAATCCATTGGATTTGAAGTAGTAGGTTCCAATGTATACACCTTGCCATTTCCATCCTTTGTGAGCTCTTTGCACTGGCTCTTATAATGGAAAATCTGGTCACAGTTGTAGCACTTGACATTCTTCCTCCCAGCCACTTCCTTAGCCTTCCCAGCACAACACTCATTAGCAAAGTGCCCCTTCTTATTGCACTTGAAACATACAATCTCAAACTTCCCTTTCTTAGTTGTTCCACCCTTCTGAGCACCTTTCTTAGGAAAGAACTTCTGATTTTGCCCAACCAAGACTTCTTTAGCCTTACTCTTCTCTAGAGAATCAAGCAACTCCTTATGCCTTATGGTCATCTCCATAACAAAGTCAAAAGGATCCCTAATATGAGCTAATATGGCCCTAGCTAACTCAGGCTTCAACCCTTCGATGAACTTTTCATTCCTCTTTATAATTATATCCACCGAAGCATGCCCATATCGGGCCAACTCCTCGAATTTTATAGCATACTCCAAAACTAACATCTCCCCTTGCTCTAACTCAGTGAACTTCCTGATCGGAGCTGACTGTGTCATTGCTGACATAAACCTCTCTTGGAACCTTCCCTTGAAATCTTCCCAATTCATAGTTTCCTCATCCACCGTCACAGTCACACTATTCCACCAAAACAAAGCTGCTCCCTGAAGCTGCCTAGACACCACCCTCCTTTTCTGCTCATCATTGAGCCCAGATCTGCAAAAATCCTTTCACAGTGCAACAACCAATTCTCTACCTCAATGGCAACTTCCGTTCCAACAAACAGCTTCCCTCCAAGCTTTGTGTAATCTCCTTTTAGCCTAGCATAATGATTAACTATCGGAACCTCTGCTCTTGCAGAATTTCCTCCTAACACTCCAGCTGCAACTCCCGCCTGCACCATATTCCAGAAAAACTGATACATAGCTTCCATTCTAACCTACGGGACTTCAGCACCCACGTTCTCTGCTTGTGCCTGACCTTGGTTTCTCCTTCTGTTAGGTCTGGCATTTCCCTCGGTGCACTTTCCTCCTGGGGTAACTTTTCCTCTTCTACCTTCCATATCTATATTTAAATATCATGAGATACAGAAAAATATCCTAACAAAGATAGGAGAATAGAGATAAAGCGTATACTTGTATATAGAAAATACAAGTACATTAATATAGCGTTATCCCATACCCTAATATTACATTAATTCCTTAGGATTATGTTTTAGAAACCATTTTTATTTTAAAAAAATTCATAAATCATGCTCTGATACCAAGTTGTAACATCCCATATCCGGAGGCCAAAAGCTAAGCACTACAGATGTTGCAATCATCCATGTTATTAACTTCTGGTGATAAAATATGGTAACGATAATGGTACCCAGAATATCAAAAGCACATGAATATGAATGAAATCGTAGATTTCAAAAAACAACATTTTACGGATTACATTTCAAAACAATAATTCATATCCATGTTACATAATCCCTTAAAGTTTCCCAGGCAATGATTAAATATATCACTTACAAAAACACCAAGAGCGACATATGACGATGCCTCCTTGGTTGATCAAAATAATTTAGTCATATTTGACTTAATACACGGCGGAAATAAACTAAACAATTTGCAATTCCTAATTAGTTATCCATCAGCCGCTTACTTGTTTTTGGATGCTTTATTCGCCAAAACACTAAAACCTGAAAACATCAACACTCGGCCTACTCGAATCCGAGAGTTTAAGGGGAAACAAAAATTTTGAGTCGGACTTAAAGCCTAGTATGAATAATTTTGTTACAACTCGGTTTACTGAAATTAAGTGAGACCACTCCGCTTCATGGAACAGGCTTCCCCTCATTAATATCCTTTTCAAAACATATATATTGTGAATCCTTTCCTACAACCAAATTGATTAATCAACCGATTAAATCAAAGTACCAATATCCTTTATGCTAATAAATGAACTATCTATCCGTAAAATAGGTAATATGTGAGCTATCTATCCACATTATAATAGCAAGGTCCATTATGCCACAAATGGACTATCTATCCACATAACTGGGCAGACTGCCCGTAAACTGGACTAACTGTATGAAATCTAGGCTGACTTCCTGCAAAATGGACTAAATGTCCAAATTATTTTCTTAGCGTTAAATACCCTTTAAATTTTCCTTGATGATTTTTTCAAAATGATTTAGTCCTTTAAATCATATATATATGTATATATATATATATATATATATATCTTTAGCTTTGCTCTAAGTTATTTTACCATGTTATTTATACTTTACTCAAAATAATATTGATGAGATTTAATGAGGATTAACTATCCTTCCAAAACAAGTTAATGTCCACTTTAATTTGAAAATACTTAGGCTACATTGCCTATTTCATGCTTTAGAAACATTTGTTTAAAACCGTTAAACAACCCTTTCGAAATCATAGAAGGTAACCCCTTCGAAACCATTGAAAGACCCTTTCAAAAACATTGGAAAAACCTTTCCTTTCTTTTCTCCAAAAGCTTCAAAATATCAGACATCCTCCTTTAAAACCTTTTAAACATTGCCTTTCGAAAACATAGAAAAAACCTTCCCTTTCGACCTTATCGAAACCTTAGGGAACCACCTCGTTTTGGAACCATTCATTAAAACCTTTCGGATCGGTCGAAACTCAATCCTTTCGAAAGTACTTTGGGTTCAATTTAAAACATGTGAAAACGTTTCGAAATCTTTCGAAATTTCATTCCTTCGAAACCATTGAAAAACGTCTCGGTCGAAATCATTAGGATTCCAACTTCAAGTAGAGCAAAAGGATCATAAACCTATTAAGGTCGAAAGCATCTGTTTCGAAATGATTTAAAACTATCTCTTTCAAAACCAACTTGGATTTTACTTTACTTGTAGAAAAAGGGTCTTAAAAACATTTAAGTCGAAAGCTATTGCTTGGAAACCTTTTCCTAAATAATTGAAACCATGCCTTCGAAAGCATTGGAGAGGTGACCATATTTTTAGAAAACAAAACAACCCTTTCGAAACCATCTGGGTCGAAAGGTAAAAAGGCGGCAACAAAAGGTCCCGACCTAGTCGAAAGCAATTATTTAAAAATAGAGGCGCAACCCAATCGAAACCATTTCCTTTAAATTATTTGACCTAGTTGAAAGCTAATTTTTCAAAAGCCTTTTAGTCAAAAGAAAGCAATCGTATTTCTTTATTTTTAAAAATAAAGAACCACCTCAACCCTTTTGAAACCCCTGGTTTCTACTCCCTACCTTCTGCCTTCGTCCAATTCACTACATACCAGTAAACTGATACCATGTGCATTGGTTTCTACTATGTCGAAAGCGAAGATGTGGAGGCAAAACCTAGTGTCAATGGTGTCGAAACAGTGAAAAACATGTAGTAAATAGTTCTTTTCACCTGACATGCCTTATGTGTACAATTGTGATTGGTTGTCTCTTTCCTTACCAATAAAAAGTACTGCACTTTGTCAAAAGGGCTGCTGACTTTTCAGATTTTAAAATTTAATTCATTTTTACGAAAAAACCCCTTCTCCTCTTTTAAATATATAAAATATTTAAGTCTCATACCTTAAATAATTTTATATGTAACCCTTAAAACATTTAGGAAAAATCTAGAAAAATTCAAAAAAAATCACATTATATACCAACATATGAAAATTTCACACCCAAATCATTAATTATTTACCCATAAATAATTTATAATCCAAAATACCATTTTCTTTACAAGAAATTCATATAAAATTCCACATAATTTCAGAAAATTCTAAAAATTGAAACTCATCTCCAAAACAATATTTATGATTTTCATAAAAATTCGTAAGGCATTTGGATGTCATTTTATAGGGTTTTCACCTTAAAACATATTATAAAATTAATATGAACATTCATAAATCATAAACATGTATACATAATCATTCCATCATTCAAAAATACGGTAAATCTTTACAAAACATTCGACAATCGTCTAAAAACCGAAAACACAATCAAAAATGAGATGTAAACATTATTCACCTTAGCTTTAGAGATTCTAGAGATTAAATATGAATAGATTTGATTTGAATCATCTTCTTCCTAGGTTTTCTTCTTCTTTTCCTTGTTAATGGTGGATGGCCCCTTTCTTTAAAATTTGAAAATGAAATGTAAAATTTTACGCAACCAGAGTTTGAAGGATATAGGAATGGCCTCTTTCATATTCTACCCCTCCTCTATTTCAATTTAACTCTTATTTTAATTCATTGTTAAATGGCACGGCTACACCCTTATTAAAATCATATCTCAATCTCCTAATCAACACACTATTCTATTTAATTTAACTAATTAAATATCTTAAATAATATTACCAGAAATCTTGGGTGTTACAGGCATAGCCTTGCGGCATACTTTGTTTTAGCTATTACCGGGATATGAGGCTTAAGAGGCCACGATTACCTTTTACTCATAGTAAATCGTCTTGGAATGCTAACACTAGATTCTAGGAAGAAATGCAATGTAAGCATTCATCCATATAAATTGTCCCGAGATCGAACAAACATTCAACATTTACTATCTTCCATTTTGAAATCACCCTCAAAAAGTATGGTATAGCTTTATAGAATATTTCATAACGATCTATCACAGCGTTATTAGTTTGAAGTGGTTCGGATAAATCACACTTATTTGAAACTGGTGTCTCCCAACTAGGCAGTAATTCCAGGCTAACTCAATCCTGGTTCTTTGGAAGTATGCACCTAGTATTCGAGTCCTTGTTGTGGAACTTGAATATACACCATATATTTCCTAATTTAAAACAAGTGAAGATTTGATAGTTGGTTATTTAAATATCAAATCCATATCAAACAATAATGCAGAGATTTAATTTTCCTATAGCAACCACTAAACCTCAAAATAAGTTCTCATTTATTTAAATCTCTTTTCAAAATATTTATCAAAATATTCACATACTTATCGCATTGGAATAAGTATATTCACAAAACATTTTGAATATACTTATTCCAATGTGATAAGTATATGCAAATGTTGTTTAAATTAGAGATAAGGATAAACTCAAACACTATTTCTTTGGTGTTAAGCATGAAACAAAGGTCCACACCACCTGAATTAAGAAGGTCGGTTAAGGGAAATCTCATCTCTGCTTCTTTTATAAATTCCTTTAATAAATCATTTTCATTTATGAAATCTACTTTTCTTAAATTCTAAATTCATTTATATAAATCTTTTATAAATATCCAATAATCATTTATACAGCTATTTAATAAATCTTTAAAATCATTTATAAAATTATTTCATAAATCTTCATTTATAATTCACTTTTTTTAAATATCATTTGTAAATCTCCTTTAAATAATCCCTTATAAAATATTAGTCACAAAATATCATTTGCAAGTAACTTTATTAACTGAACAATTTACAAAATTATTTGAAAACTTATCCTCAAATTGATATAGAATTAAAGTCAATTTAAATACCATAAGTTTACAAATTTGAACGACGGCTTAGTGACCTCAATGGAACTAAATTAAGTTACTATTTTAATTAAATTTTGACTCCTAAATCACTTAACAGTTATTCACATAAGCCAGCATATACGTAAATAAAATCCATAACCAAATCAGGGAATAACATATCAATATAAACCAACTGGCAGATACATATCCAAACAACATAATAGCAAGATGATGGTTTGTCTTGCTAAATAGATGTCCAACTAATTTCTTGAGTTCAATTTTAGCAGAACGGGGATTTATTCTGCTAAAAAAATGTCAAGTTTAATATAACCTAATCACATTTGTATGGTTACTTAATGGTATCGACAATCGAATCCCTTGTGTTCAAAACTATTCTTTGTAAAAGGAAGTGGCCTTTAAACGAATTGATTCTTGAAAAACAAAGTAATTAAAAACTTAAAACTCTTTAAAATAATTAATTACAAGTTAAACTCATAATTAAATCTTAATTAAGTCTTAACCTAAACTTAATTATTAATTAAGATATAATTAAAACTTTGACAAATAATTTATTTATAAATTAAATCCTTAACTAGTTTATAATTAAAAATAGTTAAACACTTACTTAATAATTAATTAATGCTAAACCTATACTTAATTAATAATTAATTAAAAACAAATCTTATACTTAACACATAATTTATAAGTTCGCTTGTTTTTATGTCTGATACTTTCAGGTTCCACAATCATGTGATGAATTATAATACATGCACAGACAATCTCGGAAAGAAAAGAACTCGTACATAGTGCAATCAGGCAGAGTTTCACAGAATTTGAATCCTAACTTCCAAAACCTTGAAAGCGCACTCAGTATCTTTTTATAGCTCGCAACTTTCTTTGTGAAATACCCTTACTTGTCATTACTTGGAACTTTAAACCCTTGGATAGTGTTCTCCACTTCGAGTATATTCCATCCACAAGGTAGTGTATCACATGATGCATTACATCACCAATTTTATACTCAACGTTTGATGAGACTCCATGTGCCCCTTTCAAGAGAAAGTAAGATTGTCTTAAAACATTAATATCATTCAACGAACCTACTACTCTGAGAAATGCATGTCAAATCCACAAGTCATCGGATGCAGCCGCTTCTAAAATCGTGGTTGGCATTTTCATGTCCAATGGACATTTCTTTCCAGTCGGTTAGACCATTCTTCCAAACTCAGTGTGTGCAGTCCAAACTTTCTAACATACTGGAAAATTTTCTTACTTCCCCTCACTCTAGCAACCTAGCAATACCTTTTGGCTCTAACGTAGGTAAGTATTCAGTGCCGAACTCTACGATTAGTTTTACGGAATTTCTTTATGTACTCTACTGTCATTGATGATGCAAGCCTAAAATATTCATTCAGTTGATCACGGCTCAACATTCGCAAGGCAACAGAAATATTAATATGTAGTAAAGTTCCAGATTTTTACGCCACATGCACTCTACAAGTAAAATATAGGGTGTTCTCATGGAGTTTGAAATAAATTCTACTGAAAATTTCTAGATTCACGCTAAACCGACGACGAACCAATGTAATGTCATAGGTCGAATTTTCGAGGAAGTGGTCTTTATAAGTTTGTCATCTCCATCTTTATAGCCTCTCTTGCATTGACGGTCGATTCTTCCATAAATGCTACGACGACAGTTTTGAAAAATCCTTCATTAAAAAATGAGAAAACTTGTGCATAAAATTTTATGCAGCAAAGACAACAATTTGGTTAAACAACTCCTGATCGATTATTTCGTTATCATTTATAATATAAAAGATAAGGAGCCAATTTTGAATAGATAGATTTGGACTATGCTTATTTAGTTATGCTTATTCAATTATGTAGGTGTGCTCTTTATTTTTATAGAGTGAGATAATTGTTTGATGTTAACAAATTTGACTGAGAAATTAAATTTCAAATTATATTATTTGACTGGCAAATTAAATTTAAACCGCTCACAAACAAATCTCTGATGTATGTTATCCCATTAATTTGTTATATATAAAGTACCCGTTCAAAAAAAAAAATCTCTGATGTAAAATAAATAGGAGTAAATAACATAATTCAAATTAGTCAATACAGCAAATCTCTAATCTAAATTGAAAAAACAAGGAGAGAATTTTTTGAGTTCAAATAGTGAAAAAATAAAAATAAAATCAACATGAAAATAATTTATGAACAGGCTAATAATGTCCCGATGCACCACGCAAAATTTACATGTAATTTACAGAACTATATATTCAGCCTGTTTCAACGTCAAAAAATTTCCAAATTTCATTCGCTAAGAAAGCTACAATTAATTAATACATAGATGAACAGCTCATAACACTATCGATACTGTAGCTAAAACAAGGATCACCTAAATTATCTCAAGAGGCGGATCCAAACAGTTAATGCTAAAAAAGGTCATATCATAATCAGCAAAGATCATTATCATCAACGTCCCATTCATGAACTCTCGTACCTTTACACATCACATTACATCATTAGAACCTAGAAAAAAACCCAAATTAAAAGCAGACAAACCTAACTCACCGCAAATTCAACTTCAAGCAAACCCCACATCAGCAAACTCCCCCACCTTCGCCGCCTTAGGAGGTCGTCCCCTCCCCCTCTTCGCCCCACTCACAGGGGTCACCGCCCCGGTTCCATCATCTCCTCCCGATCCTGGTTCGGTTACAGCCTTGGGCGGCCTACCCCTTGGCTTCGGCATCCCTTTCGCTGCCTTCTCAGCAGCTTCCACCAACGGATCCTTCGGCTTCGGTGGCCTTCCTCTCCCCCTCTTCTCGCCGCTCTCCGACAGCGGCGACTTCGCAGACGCCGGACTTCCCAACTTCGGCGGCCGTCCTCGCCCGCGCTTTGCTGATGGTTGTTCATCCTCCTCTCCGGTACCAGAGCTTGCCTTCGTGTAGTTGTTGTTCTTGAGAACGATTTCTCCGCTTTCGACCATTCTTGCGAGATGTGCAGTGATTAAGTTTTGATGGCCTTCTGGCAATCTTTCCGCGTATTTCGACTCGAGGTAGTTTGAAATCGATGTTTTGTTCGAACCGTCTTTTTCTTTCAGCGATTCGATTGCTTCAACAATCATCTGAAAATAAGTAAAACGCTGTTAATTTGGAAAAGAAAGTAAAATTTGACTGTGAAATTCATATTACTACCTCGGAGTACGAAGGAAGCTTGGACTGTTCTTGATCTGCAGACATGGCTCTTGATTATAATTTAAGAATTGAAATATGATTGATTTGGGAATGAGAAAAACTAGGGTTCGGGTGGGATTTAAAAAGAGGAATTTTTTGAATTAAAAATTCAGTTGATAATTTGGAGGAAAGGAAAGGAGGAGAGTGTTTTTTCTTTGTGTTGATGAACGGTTGAGATGACGACTTGAGGTGTATATCTAGTGGCTGAGGTTCGTTGGAGTGTGTGTGCGCAGATTGATGAACTGGCAGTTCGTTTGTGTTCTTTCTTTCGTCTTATTTGGAGGCAATTTTTTGAAATTCAAATTTTAGTTTTGTTTTAGGCTTCTTTAATTAAGTGGAAAGAATCTTTGATGGTCGAGAAATTACCATGGTACTTTCGGAAAGGAAAGTTTTTGCTAAACTGCTAATCATACAACAGTTTCAGAATAAATCGAAGTCTTTCAGCTCTCGAGACATCTCCAATAAATAGCAAACAGTGGTATTCAGAGCCGTTAAAAAAGGAAACCACGTTGAGAAAAGGAAACGACGTTTGAAGGTGTGTTTTTGTGAGAACTGGCTTAAACATCAAGCAAAATATGTTTTTGAATGGTTTAATTTGATAAGCAAAAAATATGTTTTCCAAAAGAATTTATTTATTTTATTGAAACTAGATTCCTTTATTTAGTGAACTTTAAATCAATAAAACATGTTGTTTGCATGTCATATTTTATCTATAATACATCTCGAATAATTTAAGTCGATAAAATTTAATTTGTTACCGACAATCGGGTCGTTGCAATTGAAGTTCAAACGTTTGTCATTGTGATTTAAATGATGCATTTACATTGTAAAAGTAAACTTACGAGCTCATGGAAGTTAAGGTACGCTCGTCGTAGGTATCGCATGATAAAATTGTTTATTAATAACGATGAATTTGTCATCGAGCGAATGGATATTAAGGATAAGTCTCTCACTAATGTACTTTCTCAATCTACCTTGGAAAACTAAGTTAAAGGAATGATTAAAGAGACCATGCTTGACCTCTAATGTAAGTGAGAGACTGATATAGCTGAGGATACTTCGGATATGAGAATGTAAGAGAGGAAGATGGAGTTCCTGGAGCAAGAAAATCATCTCGGTATCGATCAGAAGTGATTGGCACCGATCTATTATTATGATTGGAAGATGTTTCGTCTACTTTCACTTGGTCTTCAATCTTCGATCCATTAAGTTTCAACCACTTTTCCTTGGAAATCATGTTGTTTTCAAGAGGTTTTGATATCTACGGTACTTGTCTTCTTTCCTTCAGAACTTCTTTGGAGTTGTTCGCCGAGTCCTTTAGAAATGCACCCCAAGATGTCGCTTAAGCCAATATTCCATGATTCTTGGCTCCAAAGCCAACTAGCTCGCACAATAAGTGATCGGTGCCGACCTAAAAGAGGTCGGTACCGATATGTTCCGTTGACCCTTTTTGTATTCTCAACTATTGATTCCACTTCCTATAGCTCTTCCAAGCATGTTCTCAAATCCTTGAATCGTTTCATTTTCATCTCGACATTCAGATTCGTTTAAAAGCCGCTTGGTTAAAAAGCGGATAACACTTGTGTAACACCCCTAATCTTTAATAACATTATTCGGGAGATTTAATTAGATAAATTAAATAGAATGATGTAAATGTTAAGTGATAATGAGATTGAGATTTGAATAAATACTTAAGGAGTCGCGCTTAATTTATTTATCTAAATCGGCTTAAAATTAATTAATTTACATAAAGGTATAATGGGAATTACATAACCTCTTACCTGTGCAGTTAAACGCTCGACAGATTCAATGCGGCGGAGGTGCAAAAAGTCATAGCGAGGATATAGCGGGATACAGCGGATGACTTTAAAATAGCATATAAAACTCATATTTAATGTTCTTACAAATATATAAATGGTAATTAAATGAAAAACTAATATTTAGTTGAATTATAATTAATACATAAATAATTTTAAATAAAAGCATATGCGAATATACTATAAATAAACATAAAATTGTTATATAACATTATTGAATTTAGTAAAATATTAGATAATGTTCATTTCTGAAAATATATTAAAAATTCAAATAAATTAATTAATTTCATAACTTGTGTAGATGTCATTTTTCAATTCATTTTATTTAAAGAAGATATAACGGAAATAGAGATATATAGCGGGAATAACGGGATATAGTGGAAGTAGCAGGGCTTAAAGCGAAAAGGGTATACTTGGTGCTATATGGAAAAATCGTACCGGTAGAAATCCGCTATGAGATATAGCAAGGTTATAGCGAAGTAATAGCGAGGCATTAACTGCACAGCCCCTTACCCTTATATATATTCTCGCTCCATTCACGTTTCATTTTTCTCATTTACGTCCAAAAACAAAACGTAAAGAGGAGCCGACCGTTCACAAGGAAAGAAAAGAGAAATTCAAAACAAGCTTTAAAGCAAGGGAAATAAATCTCAATCTCAATTCAATCTCTTTATCATAATCAAGATGAATAATAATTTATACCATCTCTATTATGTTTTATGAACATATATTTTCGGATTTAAGATTAAATTTGTTTCTATGATGCCTTGGATGATCATATGCTTGAATTATAATTTGTTTAATTT
Source organism: Allium cepa (assembly GCA_030765085.1). NCBI lineage: Eukaryota > Viridiplantae > Streptophyta > Magnoliopsida > Asparagales > Amaryllidaceae > Allium > Allium cepa. The sequence goes on along the minus strand of CM060945.1, from coordinate 988,972,458 downwards.
AAGCAAGATTGTTTAAATGAGGATTTATGAATCTAAAACGATTTAAAGATGTTTTAAAATGTGTTAACTATGAAAACCATAGATTTCAACATTTAGCGTTGAAATAGACATTTTCGAGAAGTAAAAAAATGATGGACTATAACACTGTTGTTATAGTAAATGACTTTCGAAAGGAAATGTTTTGTATAGTATATGCGATTTATATATTTAACTAATTTTCGAATCCCTATACTAATGATTTTGGGTTGTCGTAACGATGATTTACGCAACATTCGTTTTGACCCAAATAAATGTGTTTAAAGAGAATGGTTCCTTAAAGAAAAAAAATATACTTAATCCTGGTTTAAGTATATGTAATATTTTCTAAGTGTTGAAAATAAATTGATTTGTGAAAATGCTTATACTGCGATATAAGTATATGGAAATGTTTTCCAATATAAAATAGTGAAATGGTTTGAGAATATATCTTTTTGAAGATAATTTGAAGTGAATATATGGCAAATGATTTAATTAATAAAATATTAATTAAAAGGGCCCGGTGATTGCTTATGGCGCTAAATATTTGTTTGCTTTGATAGTTAAATAATCGACTATCAAATTTGGCCACATTAGTTCCCGACTTAATGTGGAAACTATTTAGTCGTACACTTAGTACTTAGCCTTCTGTGTAGGCTTGGTTATCGTTTGTGTTGAGCATGTTCATTCGTATAGTGTAGGGTATTACTCCAATCTATCGAGCTTCCTTCCTGGCCGAAGGATAGCAAGTTGAAAGTTGGAGACGTGATAAGTCTACGAGACTTAATTTCCACGTGAGGTTGAGAAACGCTTTTGCGTTGGGTGCGAAGAGACCGGGATCGGTTTATCCGAAAACCACTTCGGACCAACATTTATACGATGATTGTGCAGGTTGGCTGATGATATTGATATTCAGGGTTTCCATAGTGGAGGACTGCTTGTTGATTGTTTTGGGTTAAAATTCCAATATGCATCCAGTAGCAGTAGTCTCTTCGTTATGAATTATCTAATGCAAGGACTATTCGCTACTAATCCTAGGGATTTTCCGACAGGATATGGTAGAAAAATACCTTTGGTTTGACCTGTTCCTGAACAACTTGTATGGATGTTTGTCAGACATTGCATTTCTAAAGATTACGTACATTGGTTTTTACAAACGTACATTAGTGGCGGCGGAGAAGGAACTTCTCTTAGCTTAACACCCTCCTTGAGACGTATGAGCTTAAGGGTTGTATCCTTGTGGAAGGCAATTAGTAGTCAACAGAAATGGTTGTGTGGCATTCTAAGTGATGTGATATGTGAAAGGTAATCGTTACCTCAGGCCTCATCAACCGAAAATGACCGGAACATGGTTAGATGCAGTAAGGCTAAATGGGTCGCTCCCAGATAGGATATGATCATCCTCTTCTAGATATATCTTTACACGCTACGACGTCATGTATTAAATTAATATGGTTAGTGTGCTATGAGGGCCCTCGAAAAAGGTCGGTAACGACCGGAGGATGACATATTCAGTACTATCTAGTTATAGAGGTAGGTCAGTCTTGTCTTGGTAGAGGAACTTTGTGATGGTTGCTCGGGACATCCATCTAGAGGTGTACACATCGAAGGGTAGTCCCTTCACCTAGTCATTTGTATGGAAATCCAAACTCCACTACGTGCCTGTCATTTTGATTGTATTATCCATTTTGGGCTATATGCTGGAATTTAATCAATGTAACAATTTCGGCTATGATTAACATTATTTGTGCTATAGACACTATTATAATATAAGAGGATTGGACATGAAATGTTTTAGTTATCGTAAGGTAAAAACATGTCTGTGTTTATGTGTGGGCGTGTTTTACGGGATACTTTTGTTTTGATGAAGGAAATGTTTGGTAATTTAATAAATTCAGTTGAGTGTGCTTCTCACGCTGGTTTACTAGACTAATCCGGGCGTTCTTCCCTTTCAATGCTCGGGTCGGACCGAGTATATTTACAGGTTTAGATTTGGTGCTTTTGGAGCTTCAGCCGGAGAGCTGGAGATCTTCATTTTGTGTACACATATCTGTTTTGATTATTCGTTGTGCTTAGTGGTTGTATATTATCGGCAATTGTGAGAGCAGGTTATTATAATTGTCCAAGATGATAACTAGTGATTGATTGTTGAACTCTGATTGATGTATGTGTATAAAGTTTCTGTTTTTTAATGATCGTTGATATGATACTATATGTTATTCAACTGCGATGTGAGATTCTATATTGTTCTATTTGGTTCTATATTCTCTCTTTCTTCCCTTCTCTTCTTCTCTCTTCTTTTCTTTCTCCTGACTTTCTGTCAGTCTGTGCTTTTTGGGTCGAACATGTGTGCTTTATTGTCGATTCAAAGGGTACGGCTTTGCGGGATGCCACACGTGGTATCAGAGCTTAGATTTTGTGTATTCCTCAGCGTTGATGTGTACTCAGTATAGATAGGGACAGTAGCACCATAGATTGAGATTGAGTGTATTATATATATGTGCACATATTTGTTAGTGATAAAAAATTGTTTTATATTGTGTTTGCTTATCTGTTGAGTTGTTTGAGAATTCTGGTCGGTACGTGGAATGTCATATTATCGATAAGGATTTCTAAACACTTAAACGAGGCAAATCGACATAGTATTATTTTAAATTAGGTAAATGAAATAATTTTACCTCAATTATATTTTATATATAAAGGATTAGTTATCAGAAATTTTTAAAGTGTATATAAAACCGATTGTTTGGTTGTTTGAGAATATAAATATAAAAAGGATTTTTAAAAGAATATAAAGCACTGAATTAACTACTGTTGCTGGAAAATAATAAGGGTGTTGACTACTGTATCGTCAGTATCATTTTCGAGTTTCTATGTGATAGATTTGCTACCAATAGTAAATTGAAACTGAAGTTTTGTTGTGGCAAACGAATTGAAATCTGAATTGGATTAGTTAAGCTATTAAAATGGAAATTAAACTTAAGGGTAAGTGATTATAAAATATGAATTCGGAAGTTTAAATAAAAAGTTGTATAACTTATAAAATGGGAAATGCAAGTAAAACCAAATGTTAAAATGGTTAAACAATTTCGTTAAGCAAAACGAATCTGAATTTGAATCGTGATAGGAAATTTGACTTTAGTAAAAGTTAAATAAAATGACTTGAGATGAAATTTAAGTTAAGTCAAATAGAATGAAATGTTTTGATGAAATATAACTTAAGTGATGTTGAATGAATTTGAATTTGATATCAAATGAATTAGTAAAGTGAAGTAATGAAGATGAACTTGAGTTATATAATGAAATTCAACTTTATTTGTTAAATAAATTAGCAATTGAATTAATGAATGAATTGAATTTGACTAATGAAATAAATTAGCAAATAAAAAAGTTGAAGGTTAATCAATTGAATGTAAATAAAGTAAAGTAAATTAATTTGGTTATGCTGGATATACATTAGTTGTTAGATGGATGTCAGTTGATTGTATAGAAATTCATATGGAATTGAATTAATGAAATTGAAAGCTAAAATAACTGAATTCAAATTGGAAGTCAAGTGAATCTAAATAGAAATGAATTTGATTTGATTTGAGAGTGAACTAACTTGAAAATAAATTAGTGAATGTAAACTCATTGAAAGTAAATAAACGAATGTTAGTAAAACCCAATGTTAACGAATCAAATATGAATAAATTGAATATCAATTCAATGAATACTAACAAGAAGTGAATGTATATTGATTTGGTTATGGATTTGTTGGATAGATATTGGTTTGTTGGATGTTAGTTGGATGATAGTGTTTGAGGATTGGATTTGTTGCTTTTGATTGTATTTGCGATACCGGCATATATAGTTGTTGTATTGGCATATGTTGTATATTGATATTACTTTTTATATACATGTTTCTCATTTGTTTGTCGAGTGTTTAGTAGGTGCATAAGGCGCTTGCTTCGCATTTGGAGCTCGCTTTCGCGCTATATTAGACGTATATGCTCGCTAATAATATATAAGGTACATATCTCGGATTACATATCGCACTTTTCTATAAAAAAATTCCACTATCGGATGCCTCATCCTTGAAGATGAGATGTATATTTATGATATATATATATATGTTATGATTCTACTATGATCGAACCGCGCAAAGGAGGCTATGGCAAAAAAACTTGAAAATTAAAGGCATTGAGAATTTTTATGAAATTGGGAAATTTTTCGATAACTAAAATTTTTGTTTTTTGAGTTAAAGGTTAAACGATATTAGTTGGTTTTGAAAAGATAACTAAGTATGATTTGAAAACTTAGGAAAGTTTTTATAATAAGTTTGACTAATGGATTTTGGAAAAAATTAAAAGGTTTAAACGATTTGGTAAATCTAAATTGAACGAATTGTTTTCGAGTAATAAATGGATTTTATGACTTTTTCTTACTTGGTAATTTCGAGGATGAAATTCTTTTAAGTAGGGGAGAATGTAAAGACCTAGAATTTCAGTCATTTGAAATTCGGATATTAATTGATTTTAAATACGAGTAAAGTTTATAAGCTGAATAACTTATATTTTGAATATCTGGATTTGATTGGATAATTATATTGTTAATTTAATATTTGAAATTGCTGAAATAATTGGTACTTGGATTTAATGTGAATAAAAATGATTTATAAAGTTGATATAAATTTTATTTGAATTAGAACGATGTTGGTAAACTTTCATAATTGAATTAAAAGTTAATTTGTAGAAACTGAATATTTTAATATTTAATTAACGTGTAAAAATAGTCATTTTTCAAACAGTCTCGGATTTTATGAAACTAATTTCATTTGATCCGTAATGTTATATTATTGTAGGATTTTAAATTTCGTGTCAATCAGATTTACGGTTTGTTCGGGGGAAGCTAAAACGCATAGAAATTTGTTTAAGTGAATTTTAAATTTAAATAGTCGATTCGAAAACCTATCTTCCAAATACGATTGAATTGGTTTTCGATATATATTCCATTGTGTTTGGAATAGGGCTAAAATATTATAAACGCCAGACAACACACTTTGTTTGGAGTTCGGAAAAATTTCGGGCGAATAGTGTCGTAACATTTTCCATAAAGGCCACGTTTTAATTCATTTTGCCAAAATCCTAATTATCAAACCCTAGCCGCCGTTTTTTGTTTAATGGCTGAAATCACTCGATTATTTTCCTCTTAATCTCTCTCAATCCATACACTTTAGTGGAAAACCTTCCAACTAACAAACTGTAGAGCATCGCGAGATCTTTAGATTTATACGGTGATGATCGTATATGGTGCAACGATATAGGAGGAAACGGCCGATGAACGTTGCGCATTCGAACACGTTTTTTAAGGCGAGATGGCGACCGAGTTCGACGTGGCTTCGGATGTAGGTGCGGCGGAGCTCGGGATTCGTAATGGCATAGTTCGATCATCAAATAGACGAGAGATGGTGGCGCAAAAATTTAGGGGAGAACGGCGGCTTTATGGGTTGTTCGACCTGATGTTCGAACGAGGGAGGAAGAGAAGCATGATCAGCCGTGATCTGTTTACTCGAAATCTAACGGCCATGATGGAAGAAAGGTTTTGAAATAAATAAAAATTGTAATTTATTTATATATATATATATAAATTCATGTGATCTTAAAAATAGCATAACTTTTTCATACGCGGTCCGTTTTTAACGAAACGAATTGCATTGGGTTCGTATTGGAGAGCGCCACATTTTAGAGCTAGTTTGGAGTTGATTGGAGATAGTGTAAATTTTGTGTAAAATTAAACGGCAGTTTAATTTTATTCGGAATAAAACACTACAACTGCTATTGAAATCAAAGTGAGTACAACTCACTCTTCCCGACTCACTATTATTTTTATATAAGTGAGAATAAATTTATTTTATGCTAATTAACGATTGTTTGGATGAGATATGATATTATATATATATATATATATACATAGATTGGAATTTGGATATATTCCTGCCTATTAGAGTAGATGAGACCATATATGTTCCCGTATATGAGGGGATGACCCACGCGTCTACCTCGAAGTAGACATTGTATACATATTCTAATATGTATATTTGTTGCAGGTGACGGGTTGGAGGGATCCAACTGGTTTCCTCACCGGTATTGGTTTTATTTACAGATATTGTGATATATGATGTTAGCATGTGATATATGATGATTTGGATGTCGTGATTGATGTATTTAGTGTTGTTGCAGCATTGGGCCTATTTTAGTAATTTAAATATTTTAAAGTGAGGATTTCAAATTGAAAAGGATTTTTAAATTGATTTGAAAATCTATATTTTGAATGGTTAAAGGAATGAATTTATTTGTATTAAATTAATAAATGTTATAATTTTTATGTTATAAAAATTATGATTTTTGTGAAATATATTTAAGTATGATTTTTGGAGTTATATAAGTTTTAATAAAGATTTGTAAATTATTGAAAGAATAAGTTTATTTAAATGGAAACAAAATGTGATTTTTGAAATATGGAGTTAACTATTTTGTAAATAGTTTAAATTGAAAATTTTGAATTTATTATAAATTGTGCGTATATAAGATTTAAAAAATTGAGATTTTATAAATAAAAATAATGGAATTATAAAGGAGTTTTATAAGTGTTAAAATGGAGTTATAAACGGATTTCGTAAGTAAACAAGATTTACATATTTATGAATTTGTGAAGTTATAAAGAAGAATGATTTTGTAAATAAAGAGAATTATAAGTAATTAACTTATAAAATGGATTTTGGCATATAATTGAGATTTAAATGGAATTGGTTAATAAAGGGATTTTATAAGTGGAAGTTTTATAAAATACATATGGAATTTATAAACACCGTTTTATAAATCCGAAATCAATTGAATTTGATACGTTAATTATTATAGTTTATTAAAAGAGATATATTCACGATTTTGGGCAGTGGATAATCCTTTAATAAATATGTAGAAGTAATGAATTTGGTTAAATAATTATATTTACGATTTCGGACAGTGAAAAATCTTTTAAATAAAGGAATGTTTTGGGAAGAGATAATTTTTAAATGAAGTTAAAATGATTTAAAGATGTTTTAAAATGTGTTAACTATAGAAACCATAGATTTCCACATTCATTGCTGAAATAGACATTTTCTAGAAGTAAGGAAATGATGGACTATAATACTATGGTTATAGTAAATGATTTTCGAAAGGAAATGTTTTGTATAGTATATGGGATTTATATATCTATCAATTTTCGAATCCCTATACTAATGGTTTTGGGTTGTCGTAACAATGTTTTATGCAACATTTGTTTTGACTCGAATAAATTTGATTAAAGAGAATGTTTTCCTTAAAGAATAAAAGATATACTTAATCGTAATTTAAGTATATGTAATATTTTCTAAGTGTTGAAAATAAATTAATATGTGAACATGCTTATATTGCGATATAACTATATGGAAATATTTTCCAATATAGAATAGTGAAATGGTTTGAGAATATACTTTTTTAAAGATAATTTGAAGTGAATATTTGACAAATGATTTAATTAATAAAAGATTAATTAAAAGGGCCTAGTGATTGCTTATGGTGCTAAATATTTGTTTGTTTTCTTTAATAGTTAAATAACGGGCTATCAAATTTGGTCATTTTAGTTTCTCGACTTGATGTGGGAACTACTTAGTTGTACACTTAGTACGTTGCCTTCTGTGTAGGCTTGATTATCGTTTGTGTCGAGGATGTTGATTTGTTTAGTGCGGAGTATTACTCCAATCCATCGAGCTTCCTTCTTGGCCGAAAGATAGCAAGTTGAAAGTTGGTGGCTTGATAAGTCTATGAGACTTAGTTTCCATGTGAGGTTGAGAAACACTTTTGCGTTGTTGGTGCGAAGAGACCGGGATCGGTTTATCCGAAAACCGCATCGGACCAACATTTATACGACAACTGTGCAGGTTGGCCGATGATATTGATATTCAGGATTTTCATAGTGGGGGACTGCTTGTTGATCGTTTAGGGTTAAAATGCCAATATACATCCAGTAGCAGCAGTCTTTTCGCTATGAAATATCCAATGCAAGGACTATTCGCTACTAATCCTAGGGATTTATCTACAGAATGTGGTAGGAAAGTACCTTCGGTTTATCCTGTTCCTGGACAACTTGTATGTATGTTTGTCTGACATTGCATTTTTAAAGATTAAGTACATTGGTTTTTACAAACATACATCAGTGGTGGCGGAAAAGACAACTTCTCTTAGCTTAACATCCTCCTTGAGACGTATGAGCTTAAGGGTTGTATTTTTGTGGAAGGCAATTAGTAATCAACGGAAATGGCCATGTGGCACTCTAAGTGATGTGATATGTGAAAGGTAATCGTTACCGCATGCCTCATCAACTGAAAATGATCGAAACCGGGTTAGATGCAGCAAGGCCAAGTGGGTCGTTCCCAAGTAGGATATGATCATCCTTTTTTATATATATCTTTACATGCTATGGCTTCGTGTATCTGATTAATGTGGTTTGTATGCTATAAGGGTTCTCGGAAAAGGTCGGTAACGACCGAACGATGGCATATTCGATACTATCTAGTTATAGAAGTAAGTCGTTCTTGTCTTGATAAAGGAACTTTGTGATGGTTTCTCGGGACATCCATCTAGAGATGTACCCATCGGAAGGTAGTCTGTCACAATCCGAAATTCAATGTTCGAAAATTGACACTAAATACCTCACTTGTATTCGACTGTCAAACATTCAAACATCGAACTCCAGTCGGAGGAGCTTATAACAACATTAGATGTATATAAAACAGTGGAAACAAAATGAATATCATGCATCACATCACAGATATAATATCATCATAATATCCATTACTACATCAGAGTATTTTTTACACATATCACAACTACAACAAGCAATCATATGCCAAAAAAAGTCTTTAAAGAAATGGAGCGATAGCGAACTTCCAAAAACTGAGCACCTTGAAATTCCAAAAGCTTCTAAAATATCTCCAAGGCAAAAGCTCCAAAATACTGCTAACACCAGAATACGGAAACCAGCTACTAGGCTGCCCGTGTGGAAATTATGGGCACCCAGAGTTTAGAAAGGAAACAATAAACTCTAGGTCAGTCATGGGACTGGTATGAGTAAACAAAAACAGTTGCTTTTACATAAAACAGATTTATAAAAGAAAGCCGTTATGCTTTTGGAAAACGAAACTGCCATAAGACCTCCCGCCACACACATAATGCAATCGCAGAATTGGAAGAGATTTCTTCTTATGATAGTCAAATATGCTTGATAGGAGAATAATTCTTTGATATTATTACTAGTGCATAATGTAGCAAACATTTTGAAAGTATAATATTAATCTTAGCCAACATACAACCATTATTTTATGCCTACTATAGCTACCATATTTTGTGGCAGGTTACCGCCACGTTGCACGGCAGGTTATACAACTAAAACCATACGGGGCTCATATTATTTCTTTAAATTTCCAACAAATGGTCAGGCTAAGGAACTTCCTACTACCACATGGGTACGCCACTGGCGGGACGTCTCGAGAACCTACCCGGCTCTCTACCAACACAAGGTCGGGTTACCTCTGTAACTAGGTAACTACTACTCGAGTATGCCACTCCTCGGTCCTTTGGGACCTTTATCCGAGGGCCCTCTACCACAAAGCAACAACCACGCAGTAAATGAGATTGAAGCAACTACATAGGTAAATATCTGGGCTCCATACCATGACATCACCTTTTTCCAGAAGGAAATGACATACTCTAAAGGGCGCGACCCTCATAACCTTGCCGCATCTTTCCTGTTTCGACCATTTCCGGGATGTGAGGTCCGAAGAGGTCTCGTCCACAAAGCTACGCTTTACACGAAAGCCATGCTTTGATCACAAATGATCAACGAATGATCATCAACACACAACAGCACTTATCATGCCACACTACCAAATTGGGAGTATATCGCTGATAACCTTCAACTACATAATCTCTGAGCTCGTACGTCTCAGAGAAGGGTGTTAAGATAAGAGGATAAATTCTCCGCCGCCAACAGATATGTATTTGAAAGAAATCTGCTTTATATCTTAAAGTGTAGTGTCAGACACACAACCATACAAGTCTGTTCCGGGTTCGAACAGAATCGAAGGCACTTCATCCAATAAAGGAAGAAGCCCTTACAAATCCGAGTATCCACAATCCCGATCGGACTCCCCATCACATATGGAGATCTCTATACCGGAGCAACTCAGTGCAGAGACATTCGATAGGTTATCCGATCGTTTCGAAGACACCCGACCTTCAACATCGGTCTTCAAATGCTATTGATTTCGGCGTATCACTATTCGAAATGGGTTATATGACACAAAGGTCCTCTCCCGGCTAAACCGAATAGTGAGTGCTTAATTTTAAACATGTGGATGTATCTATCACAAAGATTCACATTCAGGGTTCGATGTGGGTTTCGGATAACCAACTGAAATCCGACTCCCTGTCGCATCAAAGTTTAAATGCCGTTTTATGGGAAAAAAGGTTTTCACATCAACACAGAATTAAATCACAGTTCAGCACAGAGTAATTCACATCGCATAGTATCACAACAGAAATATCAATCCAGTGCACAACAATAGTTAATTATTCTTAATTAAAGGGAATGCGATTTATATGAATTAACCCCATAATTATTTTTACTGATTATTTGAATCAATGATTAATTATTCTTAATGATAAATTAATTAAATCCTAATCAACTTTAGTAATTAATTATTCATTAATTAATTAATTTAATTAACTGCCAATTATAATTAATCAACTTAATTTATCTAATTAACAATTCTTAATTACAAATAAAGTAGACACTTATTTATTAATTTACCAATTTTTAATTATAACTGGAAATTAATCATTCTTAATTAATTTCCAAACAATTAATTAATAGTAATTATTTATCTCAATTAACATTTAAAAATCTTCCCTACACTTTGAAAATCAATTTATTACAATTATAAAGAGCTTTAATGTTAATTAACTTTAATACTTATCTTAAATTAATTATTTAGTTAAAGTACTAATAAGATTTTTAAAACATTGTTAAGTAATTTAAGCTTGTAATAAGTTCTTAACTCAACATAATCAACATTAGTTACTTCATAAATACAAAAATTTACTTAACATTATAAATTTGAAATTTATTGGGCTTAACCCATTTTGAAAACAACCCGAGCAAACCCCAGTTTTTACTCGAGTTAAACTCGAGTTTCCCCCTACGTTTCCCCGAGTTCTTTCTCCCCTCCTCTCATACTTACTTCTTCTTCTTCTTTTTATTCTTTTTTTTCCTTAAGTTACATATTGCTGAATCCATTCCATATAAACGCGAGGAAACATATACTTTGCTCGAGAAAATCGCTTTCTTCCCCGAACGTACTCTCGAGAACCCAACACCTGCTCAACCCCTAACATGCTCATGACCCACCGTGCACGTGCAGGGCGTTGCACCGCCATTCTGGCGAGCTCCAAAATCCTCGGCAAGTCGCAAATCATCCTAAAATACGAAATCGAAACTAGATTCAACACTAAACATTTCAAATCGAATTTTTAGTAGTTCGTTCGAAAAACTGCACTTACTCCCCTCAGTAAATCACCTCGCCGCCGCTTCTCAGACCACCGGAGACGCCACGACTTCGGCCACATCACGTCAACACCCCACTCTTCAATTCCCTTGAATCTCGAGAAGCTCGATCAAACCAAGAGGACACAATCATCTTTCCACTGAACACGTTCAAAACTCAAGCTGTTACCCTAAATTGAACTCGACTCATCAATTTACTCAATATAAAAATTTTTCGACAATTTTCCTGAAATTGTTGATCAACACACTAGCTTCAAACCAATTTTCATCAACCAATATTTGATCGATCATCAGAAAATGGAAAAAGAACAAATTTTGTTCAACTGTGAACTGCCCTTGGAATACTCAATTAAAAATCATCATATTAATTTTAAAAATCATATCTTTGTATGTTCGTTCAATTTATATAATCAAATCAACGATTTAAAATACTTGAATTCATCATATGATTTCTTCCTTTTACTGCAAACCAAGTTTACAGAGTCAAGTGTTTCATTTTCAAGCTTAAATCCATTTCTGGGTCATGGTTTAAATTCAAACTAACTTATTTTGTTTAGAATCCTAAATTTATAATGTTTGTGGGAAGATGTATTAAAAAATTTCTACTTTTCTTTGCTCTGTAACCAAGAATATAGAAGAACAAGCTATACAACATTTTCAGTATCACAGAAACATACAGAACAAATCTTTTTCCAATATACAACAAAGCACAAAGTTCATGAACTAAATACCCAGATTTCAGTTTTAAGATAACAGATTTACTCACTTGAATTTTCTTTAAAACAGAGAACTGCCTTTTGTTTTGAAACACTGCAGATGATCTGCCTTTAAACTTTTTTTGCTGTTTCGTTTTGTTGAATGATCTTGAGTTGAAAATATAGTGATGTTTTATTTTTATTTTCTTTCTTCCTGGCTTTGCTATGTTTTTATTTTGAACGAATAGGTATAGATGTAGATATATATAAAGAAAAATAGGTTTCTGGTGCAAGACTTTCCTTTGGTCAGAATTTTCATTGACCAGAGATATTTCTTTGTAATTGGAGGCTGAAATGATCTTTGCTACATTCGAATTGACTTATTTTTGTGCTAAGCATAGATAACATTAAATGCTATTGTTCCCATCTAAGTTTACACATCTATGCTGTTTGATTTTTTTAGTATGTACACTTTTGTTTTATCTATAGATATTTATCTTCTTGCCTACACTTTTGTTTTATTGTTTTTTAGTTATTTGTATTGGTTTGCTTTGCTCATATAAAATTCACAGCAACATACTTTCATTCTTGTCTTGTTTTATTTTATACCCTTGTGCTTTTATAATTATTGATATGTATTTATCTTATGTTGCCTTATAACCATAAAATCTCATTACTAACATAAATTCTAAATTTTATTTCTATTTAAAGTTTAACTATCAACATTTAATTTATAACATATATCTTATTTCATGGTTTAACACAAATTCTTGTTTGTTATATATATTTACTATTATTATTATTATTTATTTAAAACTTAAACCACCAAATATTTTATTTATATCCACATATCCTTGTAGTATTTAATATTAATAATATTTTATTTCTTTTGAAACTTTTCAAATTAAATTTCAAAAGTTCAAATAAGTCACCATATTTAAATTAAAAATTTGGGATGTTACAAACATCCCCCCTTAAGAAAATTTCTTCCTTGAAATTTGAAAGAGAGGGAAAAGCAGACAAACAATATACGAATTCAGAGAAAAAAAATAAGGAAACGGCTTACCAGTTTAAGCCGCGATATCCACTCTGCGATTGGGATATGATTTCTGCATATTATCTTCGGTTTTCCAAGTGTAGTCCTTCGGATTGCTACTCCACTAAACTTTCAAAAACTGAGCACCTTGAAATTCCTAAAGCTTCTAAAATATCTCCAAGGCAAAAGCTCCAAAATACGGCTAACACCAGAACATGAAAACCTGCTACTAGCCTGCCCGTGTGGAAATTATGGACACCCAGAGTTTAGAAAGAAAACAATAAACTCCAGGTCAGTCATGGGACTGCTATGAGTAAACAAAAACAGTTGCTTTTACATAAAACAGATTTATAAAAGAAAACCGTTATGCTTTTGGAAAATGAAACTGCCATAAGACCTCCCGCCACACACACAATGCAATCACAGAATTGGAGAAGATTTCTTCTTATGATAGTCAAATATGCTTGATACGAGAATAATTCTTCGATATTATTACTAGTGCATAGTGTAGCAAACATTTCGAAAGTATAATATTAATCTTGGCCAGCATACAACCATTATTGTATGCCTACTATAGCTACCATGTTTTGTGGCAGGTTACCGCCACGCTGCATGGCAGGTTGTACAACTAAAACCGTACGGGCTCGTATTATTTCTTTGGATTTCCAACAAATGGTCAGGTTAAGGAACTTTCTACTGCGACATGGGTACGCCTCTGGCGAGACTTCCAGAGAACCTACCCGGCTCTTTGCCAACATAAGGTCGGGTTACCTCTGTACTACTCGAGTATGCCACTCCCCGTTCCTTTGGGACCTTTATCCGAGGGCCCTCTACCACAAAGCAACAACCACACAGTAAATGAGATTGAAGCAACCACATAGGTAAATATCTGGGCTCCATACCATGACATCACCTTTTTCCAGAAGGAAATGACATACCCTAAAGGGCGCGACCCTCATAACCTTGTCGCAACTTTCCTGTTTCGACCATTTCCGGGATGTGAGGTCCGAAGAGGTCTCGTCCACAAAGCTACGCTTTACACGAAAGCCATGCTTTGATCACAGATGATCAACGAATGATCATCATCAACACACAGCAGCACTTAGCATGCCACACTACCAAATTGGGAGTATATCGCTGATAACCTTCAACTACATAACCTCTGAGCTCGTACGTCTCAGAGAAGGGTGCTAAGCTAAGAATAAATTCTCCGCCACCAACAGATATGTATTTGAAAGAAATCTGCTTTATATCTCAAAGTGTAGTGTCAGACACACAACCATACAAGTCTGTTCCGGGTTCGAACAGAACCGAAGGCACTTCGTCCAATAAAGGAAGAAGCCCTTGCAAATCCGGGTATCCACAATCCGGATCGGACTCCCCATCACATATGGAGATCTCTATACCGAAGCAACTCAGTGCAGAGACATTCGATAGGTTATCCTATCATTTTCAAAGACACCCGGCCTTCAACATCGGTCTTCAAATGCTATTAGCTTTGACGTATCACTATTCGGAATGGGTTATATGACACAAAGGTCCTCTCCTGGCTAAACCGAATAGTGAGCGCTTAATTTTAAACACGTGGTGGTATCTATCACAAAGATTCACATTCAGGGTTCGATGTGGGTTTCGGATAACCAACTGAAATCCGACTCCCTGTCGCATCGAAGTTTAAATGTCGTTCTACGTGCAAAAAGGTTTTCACATCAACACAGAATTAAATCACAATTCAACACATAGCAATTCACATCACATAGCATCTCAACAATAATATCAATCAAGTGCATAATAATAGTTAATTATTCTTAATTAAAGGGAATGTGATTTATATGAATTAACCCCATAATTATTTTTACTGATTATTTGAATCAATGATTAATTATTCTTAATAAATTAATTAAATCCTAATCAACTTTATTAATTAATTATTCCTTAATTAATTAATTTAATTAACTGCCAATTATAATTAATCAACTTAATTCATCTAATTAACAATTCTTAATTATAAATAAATTAGACACTTAATTATTAATTTACCAATCTTTAATTACAACTAGAAATTAATCATTCTTAATTAATTTCCAAAAAATTAATTAATAGTAATTATTTATCTTAATTAACATTTAAAAATCTTCCCTACACTTTGAAAATCAATTTATTACAATTATAAAGAGCTTTAAAGTTAATTAACTTTAATACTTATCTTAAATTAATTATTTAGTTAAAGTACTAATTAGATTTTTAAAACATTGCTAAGTAATTTAAACTTGTAATAAGTTCTTAACTCAACATAATCAGCATTAGTTACTTCATAAATACAAAAATTTACTTAACATTATAACTTTGAAATTTATTGGGCTTAACCCATTTTGAAAACAACCCTTGCAAACCCCAGTTTTCACTCGAGTTAAACTCGAGTTTCCCCGAGTTCTTTCTCCCCTCCTCTCATACTTACTTCTTCTTCTTTTTATTCTTTTTTTCCTTAAGTTACATACTGCTGAATCCATTCCATACGAACGCGAGGAAATAGATACTTTGCTCGAGAAAATCGCTTTCTTCCCCGAACATACTCCCGAGAACCCAACACCTGCTCAACCCCTAACATGCTCATGACCCACCATGCACGTGCAGGGCGTTGCACCGCCGTTCTGGCGAGCTCCAAAATCCTCGGCAAGTCACAAATCATCCCAAAATACGAAATCGAAACTAGATTCAACACTAAACATTTCAAATCGAATTTTTAGTAGTTCGTTCAAAAAACTGCACTTACTCCCCTCAGTAAATCACCTCGCCGCCGCTTCTCAGACCACCGGAGACGCCACGACTTCGGCCACATCACGTTAACACTCCACTCTTCCATTCGCTAGAATCTCAAGAAGCTCGATCAAACCAAGAGGACACAATCATCTTTCCACTGAACACGTTCAAAACTAGAGCTGTAACCTTAAATTGAACTCGACTCGTCAATTTACGCAATATAAATTTTTTTCAACAATTTTCCTGAAATCGTTGATCAACACACTAGCTTTAAACTAATTTTCATCAACCAATATTTGATCGATCATCAGAAAATGGAAAAAGAACAAATTTTGTTCAACTGTGAACTGCCCTTGGAATACTCAATTAAAAATCATCATATTAGTTTTAAAAATCATATCTTTGTATGTTTGTTCAATTTATATAATCAAATCAACAATTTAAAATACTTGAATTCATCATATGATTTCTTCCTTTTAATGCAAACCAAGTTTACAGAGTCAAAGTGTTTCATTTTCAAGCTTAAAACCATTTCTGGGTCATGGTTTAAATTCAAACTAACTTATTTTGTTTAGAATCCTAAATTTATAATGTTTGTGGGAAGATGTATTAAAAAATTTCTACTTTTCTTTGCTCTGTGACCAGGAATATAGAAGAACAAGTTATACAACATTTTCAGTATCACAGAAACATACAGAACAAATCTTTTTCCAATATACAATAAAGCACAAAGTTCATGAACTAAATACCCAGATTTCAGTTTTAAGATAACAGGTTTACTCACTTGAATTTTCTTTGAAACAGAGAACTGCCTTTTGTTTTGAAACCCTGCAGATGATCTGCCATTAAACTTTTTTTTTCTGTTTTGTTTTGTTGAATGATCTTGAGTTGAAAATATAGTGATGTTTTATTTTTATTTTCTTTCTTCCTGGCTTTGCTATGTTTTTATTTTGAACGAATAGGTATAAATATAGATATATATAAAGAGAAATAGGTTTCTGGTGCAAAACTTTCCTTTGGTCAGAATTTTCATTGACCAGAGATATTTCTTTGTAATTGGAGGCTGAAATGATCTTTGTTACATTCGAATTGACTTGTTTTTGTGCTGAGCATAGATAGCATTATGCTATTGTTCCCATCTAAGTTTACAAATCTATTCTGTTTGATTTTTTTTAGTATGTACACTTTTTGTTTTATCTATAGATATTTATCTTCTTGCCTACACTTTTGTTTTATTGGTTTTTAGTTATTTGTATTGGTTTGCTTTGCTCATATAAAATTCACAGCAACATACTTTGTGACGCCCCACCTCTATACCCACGCTAGACAAGAACATTACTGTGAATGCTGTCAACTAGCACGGAGAATAAGGCTGTTGAGGAGCGACCATCTGTATAATTGCTTTGTGCGAGTACCGATATACCGGATAAAAATATAACTTTTCATCTCAAGAGGAAATCCGACATATCGACACAAACTCAAAGCTACTACATAGTGGCTATAAAGGTCTTCAGAAACAAATATAGAAATAAACATAACACAAATCAGTCACAGACAATTCATATCACAAAGGCGGAAATAGATATGAATATTACACTAGGAAGTGTACATCAGAGTAGTGGTCTAAAAATATCCACAATATCACAAAAGAATAGTTACATGAACTACACAAAAGAATAAGTACACATTATGGAGTCTATATCTCAAATGTATACAACAAAAAACTACTAATCTAAGTAGTTAACCAAAAGTCAGAGGAATCAATCCCAAGAGAGAAGTCAAGCAGAAGCACCTGTAACATCTCGGTCTGACCCGAGTATTATTTAAGAAGAAAATAATAAACGGATCAGTCTAGCTATAAATATCAGAAGAAATGATATAGAATAGAAGATATGACATAAACATATAATAATCACAATGCCAAGCTGTGATAAATAAGTAATTGAAAATCAACAAGAGATTAATCAATATCACAATAATCTACTCAAGATAAAAAGGAATGTCATACTCCTAATTTCGTTCACCAAGCCACAATAAATGACATATATATATCCCTGCCAATCGTAAAAGTTGGTGAAACATAAATTCCAGAAATCAACACACGAAATTCAGAAATCACAATAAAAAGGATGGCCAAGACATTGATGTAGTACAAACGGTACATCTAGTGAACCCAAAAGCCAAAACATCAATGTAGTACAAACGGTACATCCGATGAATCGAAACACATTAGAAAGTACATGGGTCGCTATCCCACGAAAAAATGAGACGAAGCTCAATTTAATGAGGTACGGTCCTCCACATAGACAAAGAGACATCTCACATTGCTAGTCTAAATCACAAAGATGATCGTCATGATCAACGAGAAGTGTCAATTACAATAAGCTAGTAAATATATGAGCTTAGCTTCATGTCCCATAACCACTAGCTTAACTTAAATATTTACGAACAAATTGTAGATCTCCACTAGAAAATTGTCACAAGAGTTTCAATCGAACAAGTCCAAGAATTAACCAACAAAGTGAACGCAAGCGTTTCATACCACTTGTTTTACTAAGTCGTTTAATTAGATTTCTCATACGAATGAGGTAAAGGTTTGTATATACTAATAGATTGGAAAACGGTTTGAGAAAACGAGAATTATAAATAAAATAGTTGTTGGAATCGTTTTGATGGAAGAGTTTTGATATTTACTACTAGTATTGAAGCCTTTATATTTTTAAAGTGACAAAGCACAAGGGGGATTGTAGAAACAATCAATCACAAAGATCACATTCGAAGATGTGAATAAAAATCCAATGAAATCGATAAAGGATCCATCGAAGTGGATATATCTAAAATTCCCAAAGAAAATAAGTCATCTAAGATGATAATAAATGATGACAATAAATAGGATCATCACGAATCGATTTAAATTGGAAATTCAATCAAAAAAGGCAAATTGGACTAAAACAGCAGGTTAAGTCGACTGAACAGAGGTTTCAGTCGACTGACCCTGTACCTGGGAATTTTTCAGGTTCAGGAAACTTTCTGTTTACAGGTTCAGTCGACTGAACAGAGGATTCAGTCAACTGAATCATGCCTGGAAACTTTCGGGTTTCAGGTTCAGTCGACTGAACAGAGTATTCAGTCGACTGAATCATGCCTGGGCTGTTTTTCAGCCTTATTCAAATGAAGAGCAAACTCTTCCAAAATGCAACCGGACGAACATTGGCTCTAAGGGTTTATGCCAATCGGCAACCCGGCCCTATATGCTCCTCGATGCATCATCCAAAGCATGATCAAACATCCATAAAAGGATTTCACACAAATTTGACTTAAAAACTCTAAAATTGGAATATTCACAAAACCAATCCAAATCAAGAGCAAATGCACATGAAGAAGTGTTAGGAATTCATACCCAACAACCAAAGATAATTATAGTCATAGATGTGAGATAAAAATCTCACTTTTGAACCCAAACAAATGAAGAGGAAGCTATGAAGCAATGGCAAGAACAAGCACTCTTCAGTTCCAACTCAACAAGCTTGAATCTAAGCTTAAAAGACAATTATTTCCCAAATTAGGTTTAGGAATTTTCTGAAATCAAAGAGAGAATGAGTTGGAGAAGAAGAAGAAGAAGCTTACCAATGGGTTCTCTTGAGTTTGGAGCAAGAACTTGGATTTGCAAAGGAAGCTAGAGCTTGGAGTTTTAATTTCCTCTTCCACCCTCCATTAACATAAAAGCTTGAGTATTAGGAAAATAGAAGAGAAGTGAATGAAGAGGAGAGTGTTGGAACTGAGTTAAGTGGTTAATTGGCTCAGCCCAACCAAAGCCCTAAGCGGGAAAAAGTAGCAAAAATCAACTTTCTCCAAACATATCGAAGCTTATACTCAAAAAGGTCGCAAACGTCATTTTGAACTCAATGGAAGTGGTCTCGAGTCCTAATTCGACCGTATGCAAAAAGTAGGTTTTCGGACAAAAATCCGACGAATGATAAAATATTTAAATATAAAATTGATAAATATGCGGGTTGTTACAGACTCCCCTCCTTAAAGAAATTGCGTCCTCGCAATAATTAAGAAGGAAATATAAGAAGTAACAACCATAGAAGCATATTAACACAAAAGAAAATTTGAATCAAGAAGTTCACCATAAAGAGCACGAAGGAGTAAATCAGAAAGTTTTCGTTCGATAAATTCTCAAGATTTCACATGAGCGATTTGAGAACCATTGAACTTTTATCAAAAAGAATATCTTTATATTGAAGGCGCTCAACCTCCAAAGCAATGATGCGAATAGAATGTTGCTCAAAAGTCAAATTTGGTGAAACTTCAATCCCCTCAATAACACCGGGCTCAAGAATAAAAACTGAAAACATAAAAGCATTTCCATAGTTAAAAGATGTGGAAAACGTCAAGAATAGCAGAAAGTTGAGCTGGTGCAACGGCGTAGTACAAATACGGTATGCCCGAGAAACTAGAAACTCGAATAATTTGAAACACCGACGTAGTACAAAGACGGTACGTCCAATGAACCAAAAAGCCAAGTCATTGATGTAGTGCAAACAGTACATCCAATGAACCAAAAAGCGAAGACATTGATGTAGTACAAATGGTACATCCAATGAATCAAAAGCAAAGACATTGATGTAGTACAAACGGTACATCCAATGAATCAAAAACGAAGACATTGATGTAGTACAAACGGTACAACCAATGAATCAAACAGCAAAGTCATTGATGTAGTACAAACGGTACATCCAATGAATCAAAAACGAAGACATTGATGTAGTACAAACGGTACATCCAATGAATCAAACAGCAAAGTCATTGATGTAGTACAAACGGTACATCCAATGAATCAAAAACGAAGACATTGATGTAGTACAAATGGTACATCCAATGAATCAAACAACAAAGACATTGATGTAGTACAAACGGTACATCCAATGAATCAAATAACAAAGACATTGATGTAGTACAAGCGGTACATCCAATGAATCAAAAGCAAAGACATTGATGTAGTACAAACGGTACATCCAATGAATCAAAAACGAAGACATTGATGTAGTACAAACGGTACATCCAATGAATCAAAAAGCGAAGACATTGATGTAGTACAAACGGTACATCCAATGAATCAAAAAGCGAAGACATTGATGTAGTACAAACGGTACATCCAATGAATCAAAAGCAAAGACATTGATGTAGTACAAACGGTACATCCAATGAATCAAAAACGAAGACATTGATGTAGTACAAACGGTACATCCAATGAATCAAACAGCAAAGTCATTGATGTAGTACAAACGGTACATCCAATGAATCAAAAACGAAGACATTGATGTAGTACAAACGGTACATCCAATGAATCAAACAGCAAAGACATTGATGTAGTACAAACGGTACATCTAATGAATCAAAAACGAAGATATTGATGTAGTACAAACAGTACATCCAATGAATCAAACAGCAAAGTCATTGATGTAGTACAAACGGTACATCCAATGAATCAAAGACACTGATGTAGTACAAACGGTACATCCAATGAATCAAAAGCAAAGACATTGATGTAGTACAAACGGTACATCCAATGAATCAAAAACGAGGACATTGATGTAGTACAAATGGTACATCCAATGAATCAAATAGCAAAGTCATTGATGTAGTACAAACGGTACATCCAATGAATCAAAGACACTGATGTAGTACAAACGGTACATCCAATGAATCAAAAGCCAAGACATTGATGTAGTGTAAACGGTACATCCAATGTATCAAAAGCATATCATTGATGTAGTGCAAACGGTACACCCAATGAATCAAACAGCAAAGTCATTGATGTAGTACAAACGGTACATCCAATGAATCAAAAAGCGAAGACATTGATGTAGTACAAACGGTACATCCAATGTATCAAAAGCATATCATTGATGTAGTGCAAACGGTACATCCAATGAATCAAACAGCAAAGTCATTGATGTAGTACAAACGGTACATCCAATGAATCAAAAGGAAAGACATCGATGTAGTACAAACGGTACATCCGATGAATCAAAAGCAAAGACATCGATGTAGTACAAACGGTACATCCGATGAATCAAAAGCAAAGACATCGATGTAGTACAAACGGTACATCCGATGAATCAAAAGCAAAGACATCGATGTAGTACAAACGGTACATCCAATGAATCAAAAGGAAAGACATCGATGTAGTACAAACGGTACATCCGATGAATCAAAACCCAAATAATTCGGAACACTGACGCAGTACAAAAACGGTACGTCCAATGAACCGAAACCCGAATGATTTTCAGAACACCGATGTAGTACAAAAACGGTACGTCCAATGAACCGAACACAATAAAAGAACATCGGACGCAAGTTCATAAAAGCAATGAGATGAAACTCAATAAAACGAAGTACATCAAAACGCCCGATGAACTTGATAAAAGGATAATTTCATTTAGTCATCAACAAAGAAACAACCCCTTGTTGCTTACGACTAAACGCATTGGCAACACGATTTCCCCTTCGGGAATAAAAAGAATATCAAGATCATAAGAAGATAGGAACTCGAGTCAACATGCAGTTCCTTAAGAGAAAAATGAATATTCCAAAGATTTATGATCGAGATAGAGAACAAATTTCTCCCCCTAAAATGATGATGCCAAACTCTAAACGTAAAAACAATAGCCGAGAGCACTAGATCATAAGTGGCATATTTAGTCTCGATAAGCTATAATGGTTTAGAAGCACAAGTGATAGCACGTTCTCCTTTGCAAGAGAACGGCATCCAAACCAATACGACTAGTATCGGTGCAAATAGCAAAGTCTTGGTCCCCCTCCAGGAATCTCAAGATCAAGAGTATCGAAAGGAAGAACTTCTTTTAAATAATTCTCTTTCCCGAAAAGTTAAAACTTTCAAAATTACAATTTTATTTTTATGTAATAATCTTTCTACAAAAATTTACATTTTTACAAGTCAATATATCGTGTCTGATTGTCACATCAAAGCGTTTAGGAAATTCCTATCGATAACGTTGATCAAGCGCATCGACCAAAATTCTTAAAGCACTCAACGGGCAATACAATCACAAAGTCATCTTTTCTAGGATAAATAAATCTCTTAAAAAGTTTTAAGAATATTCTTTACTCGTTTTAAGAGCAAAATCAAATTGCACTTATAATTAAATCTTATGAAAAAGATTTGCAAAATTTTAAATTTCTATTTCCATCCAAAATCCATAAATAAGAATGGTCTCATTGAAATTTTCATAGAATATTGGATTTATAAAACGGATGAAACAAGCTGGACAAATTGAATGACATAATAATTCATTCATAGGAATCATAACAAGCGCGGAATGCGATAAGTGAAATGCTAACTTCCGCAACTTGTAGCAAATGAAAATGGTGGTAAAGTCGAACTAAAAAGGCCTTAGCACCACACAAAAGATTACTTAGGTGATAATCCTACGACAAGTCAAATATACCGGAAAATTCTCAAACTATTTAGATGAGAGAAATAACACTTTCCTCACCATAAGGACTTTAAAGAATAAAATGATGCCATCAAGATGGAATCAAACTCACAAAGAAAAATAGAAATCTGCTTAACAGATTGAAAATGTCGAAGATGAATAATCCACTCGGAAGAATAGGATATGGGCTTCACAATGATTAAGCCGATCCCTTCAAGAAAAAAATCAATTCCGTAGCTTAAGTAAAAATATCGGCTCAGAAAGAAAGGTCTCATAGAATAATTTCGACATCAATAAAAAGCAAATTGAGTGTTGCGGATCTACCATCCGGATTCACAATCCTCAAAGAAGTCATCAAGCCCAAAATATTCAAAGAAAAAGAATCGACAAGTTCTTTTGATATAAAAATAATGAGATGAAACTCATATCAAAAAGACTCGAATAAGAAGATCACAAAATAAATGTAATCAAGGATTAAATGAGAAATACCTTGACCAAGAGAAGAGTTGCTAAGAACCTGCAGCTTTCCTTCTCTCTTGCTTGGAAGCTTAGGACACGAAGATAAAAGATGACCCGAACCTTTGCAATAACGGCAAAAGAGGGGTTTCGGGCACTCCCTTGCTTAGTGGTCTGTTGAACCACAATTGTAGCATTGTCCACCACTAGAGGTAGGAGTCTTTGCTACCGGAATTTGTTGCTTCCCTTTCTTATTAGAATTGGGGCCTTTGAATTTGATAGGCCTCTTCAAGTTATTGTCGAAGTTCTGTTGGGCACGCACAACTTCAACAGCACCTTCATTATCGGCCTCTTCAAGACGAAGAGCGATATCAATAAGCTGATCAAATGAAACTTCAAGTTTCAGAAGTAATGGCTTCTTAAGATTCTTATTCAAGCCATAGACAAATCTTTGATTTTTCTTCAATGGGGTATTGATGTATTCAACCCCATATTTGGAAAGAGATTCGAAAGACGCGACATAATCCGTCACAGAAGATTCACCTTGAACAAGGTCAATAAAACGCCGGGCCAAAGTTACTTTTTCGGCCTCCGGCACAAATTTCAATTCGAATCTTTCTCGGAATTGCTCCCAAGTGAGATCCGCCTCAACGATTTCAGAAATTAAAAGCTCATACCAATCTAACGCTCTTTATTGGAGCATGCTAGAAGCCACTTGGACTCGGTGTAGATCGATAAGGTTCATGCGAGAAAAGATGCGATCGCATGATTTGAGCCAAGCTTGAATTTCAATAACACTCTCGGATCCTTTGAATGGCCTTCCACCCAAATCGGTATAGTCTCTGCACAAGCGTGCAAAACCGGATCTAGGATGAGTAGGCTCTGAATTGGGACCGGCAGCTTGAGCATTCTTTACTAGATCAAGAAGCTGCTGGGCAGACATAAATACTCCATCCTGGGGAGTAGCACTAGATTGACCGGCGCTGGGACGGCCAGGTCTAACCATTTCTCTTCTTTAAGAAAGAAAGAAAGAAGAGAAAAAAGTTATCCTCAAAATAAATATCAAGCAATCTTGATAGATAAAACAAGGAATCATAAAAGGAAATAGGATTGAACGGTACGAAGACACGAGTAAAATCCTAAAGCACGACTCCTAAGAAAGACTTAGGACAATGATTCTTGTTATATTATTCTGTATTGTTCCGAAGTTTGGCTCTGATACCAAGCTGTGACGCCCCACCTCTATACCCACGCTAGACAAGAACATTACTGTGAATGCTGTCAACTAGCACGAAGAATAAGGCTGTTGAGGAGCGACCATCTGTATAATTGCTTTGTGCGAGTACCGATATACCGGATAAAAATATAACTTTTCATCTCAAGAGGAAATCCGACATATCGACACAAACTCAAAGCTACTACACAGTGGCTATAAAGGTCTTCGGAAACAAATATAGAAATAAACATAACACAAATCAGTCATAGACAATTCATATCACAAAGGCAGAAATAGATATGAATATTACCCTAGGAAGTGTACATCAGAGTAGTGGTCTAAAAAGATCCACAATATCACAAAAGAATAGTTACATGAACTACACAAAAGAATAAGAATACATTATGGAGTCTATATCTCAAATGTATACAACAAAAAACTACTAATCTAAGCAGTTAACCAAAAGTCAGAGGAATCAATCCCAAGAGAGAAGTCAAGCAGAAGCACCTGTAACATCTCGGTCTGACCCGAGTATTATTTAAGAAGAAAATAATAAACGGATCAGTCTAGCTATAAATATCAGAAGAAATGATATAGAATAGGAGATATGACATAAACATATAATAATCACAATGCTAAGCTGTGATAAATAAGTAATTGAAAATCAACAAGAGATTAATCAATATCACAATAATCTACTCAAGATAAAAAGGAATGTCATACTCCTGATTTCGTTCACCAAGCCACAATAAATGACATATATATATCCCTGCCAATCGTAAAAGTTGGTGAAACATAAATTCCAGAAATCAACACACGAAATTCAGAAATCACAATAAAAAGGATGGCCAAGACATTGATGTAGTACAAACGGTACATCCAGTGAACCCAAAAGCCAAAACATCAATGTAGTACAAACGGTACATCCGATGAATCGAAACACATTAGAAAGTACATGGGTCGCTATCCCATGAAAAAATGAGACGAAGATCAATTTAATGAGGTACGGTCCTCCACATAGACAAAGAGACATCGCACATTGCTAGTCTAAATCACAAAGATGATCGTCATGATCAACGAGAAGTGTCAATTACAATAAGCTAGTAAATATATGAGCTTAGCTTCATGTCCCATAACCACTAGCTTAACTTAAATATTTACGAACAAATTGTAGTTCTCCACTAGAAAATTGTCACAAGAGTTTCAATCGAACAAGTCCAAGAATTAACCAACAAAGTGAACGCAAGCGTTTCATACCACTTGTTTTACTAAGTCGTTTAATTAGATTTCTCATACGAATGAGGTAAAGGTTTGTATATACTAATAGATTGGAAAACGGTTTGAGAAAACGAGAATTATAAATAAAATAGTTGTTGAAATCGTTTTGATGGAAGAGTTTTGATATTTACTACTAGTATTGAAGCCTTTATATTTTTAAAGTGACAAAGCACAAGGGGGATTGTAGAAACAATCAATCACAAAGATCACATTCGAAGATGTGAATAAAAATCCAATGAAATCGATAAAGGATCCATCGAAGTGGATATATCTAAAATTCCCAAAGAAAATAAGTCATCTAAGATGATAATAAATGATGACAATAAATAGGATCATCACGAATCGATTTAAATTGGAAATTCAATCAAAAAAGGCAAACTGGACTAAAACAGCAGGTTCAGTCGACTGAACAGAGGTTTCAGTCGACTGATCCTGTACCTGGGAATTTTCCAGGTTCAGGAAACTTTCTGTTTCCAGGTTCAGTCGACTGAACAGAGGATTCAGTCGACTGAATCATGCCTGGAAACTTTCGGGTTTCAGGTTCAGTCGACTGAACAGAGTATTCAGTCGACTGAATCATGCCTGGGCTGTTTTTCAGCCTTATTCAAATGAAGAGCAAACTCTTCCAAAATGCAACCGGACGAACATTTGCTCTAAGGGTTTATGCCAATCGGCAACCCGGCCCTATATGCTCCTCGATGCATCATCCAAAGCATGATCAAACATCCATAAAAGGATTTCACACAAATTTGACTTAAAAACTCTAAAATTGGAATATTCACAAAACCAATCCAAATCAAGAGCAAATGCACATGAAGAAGTGTTAGGAATTCATACCCAACAACCAAAGATAATTATAGTCATAGATGTGAGATAAAAATCTCACCTTTGAACCCAAACAAATGAAGAGGAAGCTATGAAGCAATGGCAAGAACAAGCACTCTTCAATTCCAACTCAACAAGCTTGAATCTAAGCTTAAAAGACAATTATTTCCAAAATTAGGTTTAGGAATTTTCTGAAATCAAAGAGAGAATGAGTTGGAGAAGAAGAAGAAGAAGAAGCTTACCAATGGGTTCTCTTGAGTTTGGAGCAAGAACTTGGATTTGCAAAGGAAGCTAGGGCTTGGAGTTTTAATTTCCTCTTCCACCCTCCATTAACATAAAAGCTTGAGTATTAGGAAAATAGAAGAGAAGTGAATGAAGAGGAGAGTGTTGGAACTGAGTTAAGTGGTTAATTGGCTCAGCCCAACCAAAGCCCTAAGCGGGAAAAAGTAGCAAAAATCAACTTTCTCCAAACATATCGAAGCTTATACTCAAAAAGGTCGCAAACGTCATTTTGAACTCAATGGAAGTGGTCTCGAGTCCTAATTCGACCGTATGCAAAAAGTAGGTTTTCAAACAAAAATCCGACGAATGATAAAATATTTAAATAAAATATTTAAACATAAAATTGATAAATAAGCGGGTTGTTACATACTTTCATTCTTGTCTTGTTTTATTTTATACCCTTGTGCTTTTATAATTATTGATATATATTTATCTTATGTTGCCATATAACCATAAAATCTTATTACTAACATAAATTCTAAATTTTATTTCTATTTAAAGTTTAACTATCAACATTTAAGTTATAACATATATTTTATTTCATGGTTTAACACAAATTCTTGTTTGTTATATATATTTACTATTATTTATTATTATTATTATTTATTTAAAACTTAAACCACCAAATATTTTATTTATATCCATATATCCTTGTAGTATTTAATATTAATAATATTTTATTTCTTTTGAAACTTTTAAAATTAAATTTCAAAAGTTCAAATAAGTCACCATATTTAAATTAAAATTTTTGGGATGTTACAAATATCCCCCCATTAAGAAAATTTCGTCCTCGAAATTCGAAAGAGAGGGAAAAGCAGACAAACAATATACGAATTCAGAGGAAAAATAAGGAAACGGCTTACCAGTTTAAGCCGGGATATCCACTCTGCAATTGGGATATGATTTCTGCATATTATCTTCGGTTTCCCAAGTGTAGTCCTTCGGGTTGCTACTCCACTGAACTTTAACCAGTTTCACAACTTTGTTTCTCAATTGCTTTTCATCACGATCTACAATTTTTATTGGTTCTCTTCTAACTGTTAAATTGGGAGTGATTTCGAGATCCTGCTAAGCAGCTTCTTCCATAATATTATCTGGATCGTGCACATACTTCCGAAGATTAGAAACGTGGAACACATTATGCACGCCGGACAACCAGCTAGGCAACTGTACTCCATAGGCTAAAGAACTGATCCTCTCCAAAATAGGAAAAGGACCAATATACCGTGGTGCCAGCTTACCGGTCTTCCCAAATCTTAATACTCCTCGCATTGGAGATACTTTGAGGAAGACAGAGTCTTTAATCTGGAATTCCAAATCTCTTCTTTTGCGATCATAATAACTCTTTTGACGACTTTGAGCCGTTTTCGATTTCTTCCATATAAAATCAACTTTCTCTGTGGCTTCTTTAATCATATCTGGTCCAAGGACGAGTCTATCACCTGCCTCAATCCAACATGCCGGTGATCGACACGGACAACTATATAAAGCTTCAAAAGGAGCCATCTATATACTGGTCTGATAGCTATTGTTATATGAGAATTCGACTAGATGTAAATGGTCTTCCCAAGAGCCACCAAAATCAAGTATACAAGCACGCAATAGGTCTTCTAAGATTCGGTTAATCCTCTCAGTCTGTCCATCAGATTGTGGGTGATAAGCAGTGCTGAAATTTAGTTTTGTTCCCAATGCGTCTTGAAATGCCTCCCAAAATCTACTAGTGAAGATCGGGTCGCGATCACTCACCTTACTGCTAGAAATACCGTGGAGACGAACAATTTCTTTCACATATAACTCGGCTAAACTTGCAGCCGTGCGGGTAGATTTCACTGGCAAGAAGTGGGCTGTCTTAGTCAAACGGTCCACAATAACCCAAATTGCTTCATTGCCTTTCCAAGTACGAGGCAACCCATCGATGAAATCCATCGATACTTGGTCCCATTTCCACTTGGGTACTTCTAAAGGCTAAAGTAAACCCGCCATTTTCTTTTTATTGCTTTTGATTTGTTGGCAAGTAGCACAACGACTTACATATATAGATATGTCCCTTTTCATTATCTTCCATCAGAAAGTTCTTTTGATATCACGATACATTTTATTGACTCCTGGATGGATGCAAAGCTTAGATTTGTGACATTCGTCCAAAACTTCGCGTTTCAAATCAGGGATGTCCGAAATGCAAATCCTGCCTTTCATCCTTATAACTCCATTATAATCAATTCCAAAACTGGAATCTTCACCTCGACATATTCTTCTACGAATTTCCCGAAGAAACTTGTCATCAGTTTGCTTACCGGCGATCTTTTCAAGGAGAGTAGAAGTAACAACAAGATATGCAAGAACATCATGCCTCCTACTTAAAGCATCGGCAAATACATTGGCTTTCCCGGGCGTATATTGAATATCTAGGTCATAAGATGCCAGAAATTCCAACTAACGTTGTTGTCGCAAATTTAGATCTTTCTGGGTGAAGAGATATTTCAAAGATTTGTGGTTGATGAATAATTCGAATTTTTCACCTAAAGAAAGGGAGTTCATTAGATATATTGTTAAGTTAAGTTAAATTCGTAAATTATTAAGAAAGCTAAAAGGATTCTCACCCAGAAGATAAGTCGCCATATTTTCAAAGCGAAGATAACAGCTGGGAGTTCTAAATCATGGGTTGGGTAGTTTCTTTCATGAGGATGTAATTGTCTACTCGCGTAGGCAATTACCTTCCCATTCTGCATTAATACCGCACCCAGACCATCACCGCAAGCGTCGGTATAAACGGATAGACCCTGGTTCCCGTTGATAATAGCGAGAACATGAGCGGTGGTTAATCTCTTCTTCAACTCCTGAAAAGCTTCGTCACATTTCGGAGTCCAATTGAACTTTACATCCTTCATTGTTAGCTTATTCAACGGACTAGCTATTTTAGAAAAATCCTGAACAAACTTTCGATAATAGCCTGCTAAACCCAAAAAGTTTCGAACTTCTTTTGGGGTAGTGGGTTTTCTCCAATCAAGAATAGCGGAAATTTTTCTAGGATCAACGGAAATTCCTTCTTTACTATGGCCGAGAAATTTAACTTCTTTGACCCAAAAGTGGCATTTGGAAAATTTTGCGAATAGAATATTTCTCCTCAAAATCTCCAAAACGATTCTAAGATGCTTGACATGCTCCTCTTCGATCTTGGAATATATCAAAATATCGTCAATAAACACAAGCACAAATTTATTCAATACTTCCCGGAACACACGAGTCATAAGATCTACAAAGTATGCAGGAGCATTGGTTAGCCCGAAAGGCATGACTAACCATTCGTAGAACATATTAAGACCCTTGAAAGTGGTCAAATGGACACAATCTTCGGCGATACATAGTTGATGGAACCCTTGGGCTAGATCCATCTTCGAAAAGAAATGAGCGCCGTGCAGTCGATCAAACAGATCATCAATTCTAGGTAGTGGAAATTTATTCTTAAGAGCCAGCTTATGGAGATCGTGGTAATCTACACACAATCTCAAAGATCCGTCCGATTTAGCAACAAATACGACGGCTGAACCTCATTCAGAAACACTAGGACGAATTAATCCTTTTTTTAGTAAATATCTGGTTTGTTGAACTAATTCAACATTTTTCCTAGGTGCCATCCTGCGACTTACGTGAACGACTGGATGAGCATTGGGTACTAGGTCAACACTGAATTCTATTTCCTGATGTGGAGGTAGAGATTTCACTTCTTCGAACACGTCTGGAAAATCTCTAACAATGGGTATAGACTCCAGACTGGGTTCGGGATAACCCAAGTTATACATCAACCCTTCTCTTTTAGGACTAGGGTCCTCATAAGAAATCTCGATGAAATCTCCAAATTCGGTTTTAATCGAAATCAATCGATTGTTGCAACCCAATTTGGCTTCATATTTTGCTAGCCAATCCATTCCGAGTAAGACTTCAAACTCGTTAAAATCAAGGACAAAGAGACCAATAGGGAATTGATAACAAGAATATGAGATAGGAACGTTTCTACATCGAAGACAAAGGTTCGCGAGACCTCCAACTGGATTCTTTACGCATATAGGCTCATCAACAAAATCAGGTTCGAGATTTAATTCATTAATGACTTGCTGAGAGATTAAACTATGTGTAGCGCTCATGTCAAAAGAACTCTAACAATGCTATCATAAATAGTGAGATTACCTTCCAGAACTCCTTTCCCCCTTTCTGCTTTGGAAGATGTAGGTTGGTCTTTGACCTTGAACACCTTTGCTGTTTGAGCTTACTTCATGGCTGGGCAGTCTTTAACCTCGTGTCCCAATTTCTGACAATAATAACATTTCCTGGGCTTCGCTTAAACGGATTGATTGACTTGTTTCTTAGGCTTCGTACATCTGCTAGAATAATGACCCTTCTCCAAGTAATTATAGCAAGTGACATTCTCTGCTGTGCTTCCCTATTGCTCTTCTTTTTCCCCTTACCCAGCCATGGTTTCTTGCCTCCAAATTTCCTCTTCTTCCAATTTTGATTGCTCGAATTTCCTTTCTCCATCGGGGCTTCTTGCATATCAAGTGTAGCATATCTGTACCCCATATCAACCAAATATGAAAAGGATTCCTTGACGTGGCCAGTCATCCTTTCGTGGAATTTCTTATTCATCCCACGAATGAACCTTTCATTTTTCTTTAAAGGCGTATTCACCAATTCTGGACCAAAACGAGGCAATTCATTGAATTTGTTTAGATACTCCTTGAATGATAAACTCCCTTGCTTTAAGTCCATGAATTCCTGGTATATTCGAGAAATTCCAGCTGATGGCAGATAGCGCTTCTCAAATACTTCTTTGAATTTCTCCCAAAAAAACTCGTCTTTTGGCTTATCTACAGTGACTGTCTCCCACCAGGCTAAGGCTTCTCCTTGAAGTTGCCAATAAGCTATGAGTCACTTCTGATCGTCTTGCAACTTTAGCCCTCTAAAGATTTTCTCACATGATCTGATCCATGCTTGAGCCTCAACAATCGACTCCTTGCCGGTGAACAGCTTACCACCAAGCCTTGAGAAATTCTTATATAAATCAGCCAGATTCGGCTGCTGCTGAATTGGTATTGCTGCTACTGCTATTGGGGGAACTTGACTAGGTGCTGTGGCATTTCCCTGACCCCTAACTCTTCCTCTTCGTTCGCTTATTCTTACTATCTGTAATTAGTAAGAAAATTGGTTTAGATATACGGATAAAATATCTTAAGGAATATCAGCAGTAAAAAGGAAATAGACTAAGAAAATTTGGGGTTTCAGTCTTGTTTATACTCATTCTAGGGTATACTTCACCCTATCTCTAATGAGCCATCTAATGTGTTATACTCCATAGCTAAAGTTCTTACTCAACCTTCAGCTCTGATACCACTTGTCATGATCCGAAATTCAATGTTTGAAAATTGATACTAAATACCTCACTTGTATTCGACTGCCAAAGATTCAAACATCGAATTCCAAACGGAGGAGCTTATAACAACATTAGATGTATATAAAACAACGGAAACAAAATGAATATCATGTATCACATCACAGATACAATATCATCGTAATATCCATTACTACATAAGAGTATTTTTTACACATATCACAACTACAACAAGCAATCATATGCCAAAAAAAGTCTTCAAAGAAATGGAGCGATAGCGAACTTCCAAAAACCGAGCACCTTGAAATTCCAAAAGCTTCTAAAATATCTCCAAGGCAAAAGCTCCAAAATACTGCTAACACTAGAACACGGAAACCTGCTACTAGGCTGCTCGTGTGGAAATTATGGACACCTAGAGTTTAGAAAGGAAACAATAAACTCCAGGTCAGTCATGGGACTGGTATGAGTAAACAAAAACAGTTGCTTTTACATAAAACAGATTTATAAAAGAAAACCGTTGTGCTTTTGGAAAATGAAACTGCCATAAGACCTCCCGCCACACACACAATGCAATCGTAGAATTGGAGAAGATTTCTTCTTATGATAGTCAAATATGCTTAATACGAGAATAATTCTTTGATATTATTACTAGTGCATAGTGTAGCAAACATTTCGAAAGTATAATATTAATCTTAGCCAGCATACAACCATTATTGTATGCCTACTATAGCTACCATGTTTTGTGGCAGGTTACTGCCACGCTGCATGGCAGGTTATACAACTAAAACCGTACGGGGCTCGTATTGTTTCTTTGGATTTCCAACAAATGGTCAGGCTAAGGAACTTTCTACTGCTACATGGGTACGCCTCTGGCGAGACTTCCCGAGAACCTACCCGGCTCTTTGCCAACATAAGGCCGGGTTACCTCTGTACTACTCGAGTATGCCACTCCCCGTTCCTTTGGGACCTTTATCCAAGGGCCCTCTACCACAAAGCAACAACCACACAGTAAATGAGACTGAAGCAACCACATAGGTAAATATCTGGGCTCCATACCATGACATCACCTTTTTCCAGAAGGAAATGACATACCCTAAAGGGCGCAACCCTCATAACCTTGTCGCAATTTTCCTGTTTCGACCATTTCCGGGATGTGAGGTCCGAAGAGGTCTCGTCCACAAAGCTACGCTTTACACGAAAGCCATGTTTTGATCACAGATGATCAACGAATGATCATCATCAACACGTAGTAGCACTTAGCATGCCACACTACCAAATTGAGAGTATATCGCTGATAACCTTCAACTACATAACCTCTGAGCTCGTACGTCTCAGAGAAGTGTGTTAAGCTAAGAGAATAAATTCTCCGCCACCAACAGATATGTATTTGAAAGAAATATGCTTTATATCTCAAAGTGTAATGTCAGACACACAACCATACAAGTCTGTTCCGGGTTCGAACAGAACCGAAGACACTTCGTCTAATAAAGGAAGAAGCCCTTGCAAATTTGGGTATCCACAATCCCGATCGGACTCCCCATCACATATGGAGATCTCTATACCGAAGCAACTCAGTGCAGAGACATTCGATAGGTGATCCTATCGTTTTCGAAGACACCCGGCCTTCAACATCGGTCTTCAAATGCTATTAATTTTGACGTATCACTATTCGGAATGGGTTATATGACACAAAGGACCTCTCCCGGCTAAACCGAATAGTGAGCGGTTAATTTTAAACACGTGGTGGTATCTATCACAAAGATTCACATTTAGGGTTCGATGTGGGTTTCGGATAACCAACTGAAATCCGACTCCCTGTCGCATCGAAGTTTAAATGCCGTTCTACGGGCAAAAAGGTTTTCACATCAACACAGAATTAAATCACAAATCACAATTCAACACATAGCAATTCACATCACATAGCATCTCAACAATAATATCAATCAAGTGCATAATAATAGTTAATTATTCTTAATTAAAGGGAATGTGATTTATATGAATTAACCCCATAATTATTTTTACTGATTATTTGAATCAATGATTAATTATTATTAATGATAAATTAATTAAATCCTAATCAACTTTATTAATTAATTATTCCTTTATTAATTAATTTAATTAACTGCCAATTATAATTAATCAACTTAATTCATCTAATTAACAATTCTTAATTATAAATAAATTAGACACTTAATTATTAATTTACCAATCTTTAATTACAACTAGAAATTAATCATTCTTAATTAATTTCCAAACAATTAATTAATAGTAATTATTTATCTTAATTAACATTTAAAAATCTTCCCTACACTTTGAAAATCAATTTATTACAATTATAAAGAGCTTTAATGTTAATTAACTTTAATACTTATCTTAAATTAATTATTTAGTTAAAGTACTAATTAGATTTTTAAAACATTGCTAAGTAATTTAAACTTGTAATAAGTTCTTAACTCAACATAATCAACATTAGTTACTTCATAAATACAAAAATTTACTTAACATTATAACTTTGAAATTTATTGGGCTTAACCCATTTTGAAAACAACCCATGCAAACCCCAGTTTTCACTCGAGTTAAACTCGAGTTTCCTCGAGTTCTTTCTCCCCTCCTCTCATACTTACTTCTTCTTCTTTTTATTCTTTTTTTCCTTAAGTTACATACTGCTGAATCCATTCCATACGAACGCGAGGAAATAGATACTTTGCTCGAGAAAATCGCTTTCTTCCCCGAACATACTCCCGAGAACCCAACACCTGCTCAACCCCTAACATGCTCACGACCCAACGTGCACGTGCACGGCGTTGCACTGCCGTTCCAACGAGCTCCAAAATCCTCGGCAAGTCGCAAATCATCCAAAAATACGAAATCGAAACTAGATTCAACACTAAACATTTCAAATTGAATTTTTAGCAGTTCGTTCGAAAAACTACACTTACTCCCCCCAGTAAATCACCTCGCTGCCACTTCTCAGACCATCGAAGACGCCACGACTTCGGCCACATCACGTTAACACTCCACTCTTCCATTCCCTAGAATCTCAAGAAGCTCGATCAAACCAAGAGGACGCAATCATCTTTCCACTGAACACGTTCAAAACTCGAGCTGTAACCTTAAATTGAACTCGACTCATCAATTTACGCAATATAAAATTTTTTTCAACAATTTTCCTGAAATCGTTGATCAACACACTAGCTTCAAACTAATTTTCATCAACCAATATTTGATCGATCATCAGAAAATGGAAAAAGAACAAATTTTGTTCAACTGTGAACTGCCCTTGGAATACTCAATTAAAAATCATCATATTAATTTTAAAAATCATATATTTGTATGTTTGTTCAATTTATATAATCAAATCAATGATTTAAAATACTTGAATTCATCATATGATTTCTTCCTTTTACTGCAAACCAAGTTTACAGAGTCAAGTGTTTCATTTTCAAGCTTAAATCCATTTCTGGGTCATGGTTTAAATTCAAACTAACTTATTTTGTTTAGAATCCTAAATTTATAATGTTTGTGGGAAGATGTATTAAAAAATTTCTACTTTTCTATGCTCTGTAACCAGGAATATAGAAGAACAAGTTATACAACATTTTCAGTATCACAGAAACATACAGAACAAACCTTTTTCCAATATACAACAAAGCACAAAGTTCATGAACTAAATACCCAGATTTCAGTTTTAAGATAACAGGTTTACTCACTTGAATTTTCTTTGAAACAGAGAAGTGCCTTTTGTTTTGAAACCTTGCAGATGATCTGCCTTTAAACTTTTTTTTCTGTTTTGTTTTGTTTTGTTGAATGATCTTGAGTTGAAAATATAGTGATGTTTTATTTTTATTTTCTTTCTTCCTGGCTTTGCTATGTTTTTATTTTGAACGAATAGATATAGATGTAGATATATATAAAGAAAAATAGGTTTCTGGTGCAAGACTTTCCTTTGGTCAGAATTTTCATTGACCAGAGATATTCCTTTGTAATTGGAGGCTGAAATGATCTTTGTTACATTCGAATTGACTTGTTTTTGTGCTAAGCATAGATAGCATTAAATGCTATTGTTCCCATCTAAGTTTACACATCTATGCTGTTTGATTTTTTTTAGTATGTACACTTTTGTTTTATCTATAGATATTTATCTTCTTGCCTACACTTTTGTTTTATTATTTTTTAGTTATTTGTATTGGTTTGCTTTGCTCATATAAAATTCACAGCAACATACTTTCATTCTTGCCTTGTTTTATTTTATACCCTTGTGCTTAATTTAAAAATTGTTATAATTATTGATATGTATTTATCTTATGTTGCCATATAACCATAAAATCTTATTACTAACATAAATTCTAAATTTTATTTCTATTTAAAGTTTAACTATCAACATTTAATTTATAACATATATTTTATTTCATGGTTTAACACAAATTCTTGTTTGTTATATATATTTACTATTACTATTAGTATTATTATTATTTATTTAAAACTTAAACTACCAAATATTTTATTTATATCCATATATCCTTGTAGTATTTAATATTAATAATATTTTATTTCTTTTTAAACTTTTAAAATAAATTTCAGAAGTTCAAATAAATCACCATATTTAAATTAAAAAATTTAGGATGTTACATAGTCCCTTCACCTGGTCGTTTGTGTGGAAATCCAAACTCCGCTACGTGCCTGCCATTTTGATTGTATTACCCATTTTGGGCTATATGCTGGAATTTAATCAATGTAACAATTTCGGTTATGATTAATATTATTTGTGCAATAGACACTATTATAATATAAGAGGATTGGATATGAAATGTTTTAGTTATCGTAAGGTAAAAATATGTCCGTGTTTATGTGTGAGCATGTCTTACAAGATACTTTTGTTTTGACAAAGGAAAAGTTTGGTAATTTAATATATTCAATTGAGTGTGTTTCTCACGCTGGTTTACCAGACTGATCCGGATGTTCTTTCCTTTCAATGCTCGGGTCAGACCGAGTATATTTACAGGTTTTGATTTGGTGCTTTTGGAGCTTCAATAGGAGAGCTGGAGATCTTTATTTCGTATACACATATCTGTTTTATTATCCGCTGTGCTTAGTTGTTGTATATTATCGGCAATTGTAAGGACATGTTATTATAACTGTCCAGGCTGATAACTAGTGATTGATTGTTGAACTCTAATTGATGTATGTATATAAAGTTTCTATTTTGTAAAGATCACTGATATGATATTATATGTTATTCTGCTGCGATGTGAGATTCTGTATTGTTCTGTTTGGTTCTATCTTCTTTCTTTCCTCTCTTCTCTTCTTCTCTCTTCTTTTCTTTCTCCTAGCTTTACATCAGTCTGTGCTTTTTGGGTCGAACTTGTGTGGTTTATTGTCGATTCAATGGGTACGGATTTGCAGGACGTCACATCCCTCCTCTAGTGTCAAATTATCCTTAAGATCCATCTTCCGCAATCTTACATTTGGTATCAGAGCTTTAGTTTTCAAAGTATTCATAACTTGATTTTGAAAAATTTCATTGGAAAATTTTATTTTTAACACTATTTTTGAACAGAAATTTTGAAAAATCGATATTACATTGTTTCATAAATTTGCATCCATCCATTATGAAAAGCCACTTGATCCTTTGAAAGGCATAAATTGAAGCGTTACATGGCTTTTCATGAACAGACACCAGATGATCAAACATTACTAACAAAAAAGGATAAGTGGATATAGGATAACGGATGCTCAAGGCACTTGACTAGAAATCTGGAGATCTCGAAGGATATTGTTTACAAAGATGGTGGATCGGTCAATTTTGGAGATACTTCTAAAGGATATATGATTGGCATCGGCAATGCCCATACTCTAAAACTCCTACCATTTCTAGTGTTTTGTTAGTTAGGAGTTTAAAATATAATTTGCTAAGTATTAGTCAATCGTTTGATAAGAGTGTTAAAATTAAATTTGAAATAGATAAATGTCATATTGAAGATAATGAGTCAAACATTGTCTTCGAAGGCATTAGGAAAAGAAACATCCATGTATTAAGTATGAAAGTATCAAATGACAATTTATGCCTTTTGGCTAAATCAAGTGATCCTTGGATTTGGCACAAAAGGTTTGTTCATTAAAATTTCAAACACCTTTCTAAATTTTCAAAAATGATCTAGTTAGGGGTCTTCCTAAAATAAGTATTGATGCTAATAATTTTTGCGATGCGTGTCAGTTTGTAAAGCTTAAAAACAATTTCTTTATATCGAAAGACACAATTTCTACATCTCAACCCCTTGAACTTCTTTATTTAGATCTTTTCAGTCATTCACAAATACGCTCTATAAATCATAATAGGTATGTATTTGTAATCGTAAATGATTTTTGTAGATTGACTTGGATGATTTTCCTATAACTTAAAAGCGATGCTTTCGAAATGATTAAAATCTTTGTTAAAAAAATTCAAAATCGAATGTCTATTAGAATTAAAACCATTCAAAGTGATCATGGTGGAGAATTCGAAAACATTACAAGAAAATTACTTATCAATAGCATTTAGAATAGCGTTTAAAGGTAAAACCCTATTTTAGTCTCGTGATAATCAATACTAAAAAAACATAAATGCTATATGATGAATTCTTATAGCACGCTTCCAATTTATTTCAAAGGCCACGTTTTTTGAGTAATATTCCTGACTTCAAATGTCCTTCTCCTTCTTCCGTAAAATATTTAAAACCTTAAAAAACTAAATCAGAAATGATGCTCACACAATTAGGCTGATAGTTGCCTCCATCATCTTCCTTCATTTCGAACTCAATCAGGTATGATTTTCGAAACTGCGCCAACTTAACTTTCCATTTCCTCTTCTTCCAATTTATATATCACTTAATTATTAGGTTTTGATCTCTTTCATAACTATCATGCTTTTGTGCACATTAATTTGTTTGATTTCTTATATCTTGCGATCTCTTTAAATCGTTACAAGATCTTATATGTTGTCCATAACTCAATTTACCTTAATTGTTCCAACTGTATATTTAATAGAAGCATCCTTCACTCGGCTTTATTGCTACTTTCAACATCTTTTGGAAAAGAGACTAAAATATGAGCTGCATTCCAAGTAATTTAATTAAAATATTATATTTTTTTTTTGATAATTTAGTTCATATTTTTTTTGTTCCTAATTTTAGTATTTTAGAGGGTGTGATATGCAATTCAATTTCTCTTTGTTAATGGTTAGTTTAATTGGGGAATAAAATTGATTGAGTTGGTTAAGTACTGTTACTAAATATGAAAATGGATTAAGAGACTCTCACATGCTTTATTTGTTGTCGTCGAATGATATATGAATGGTTAGCTTTTTTTAATTTATATTTTTTTGTTAAGTAGGCTATGTAGACTATAATGCTCCTTTTCCAGATGGCTATACATTATTATTTTTAATTGGTATTTTAACTATATTTTACTAGCTTTTCTTGTAAGCCTACATGCAAGAAGAATAAATGATGATACATTGCAGTATTATATGTCCAAGAAGTTTATGCTCTAATTTACAGAATAGTTTTGTTTTGAAATCTATAAACTGATCAGTTTTTTTATAGTAGAGTAAAGTAAGGAATCATATAGACAATTATATCAAATTATGTCGAACGTGGAAACCAAAGTTTAGAAATAAATTTCAACATGCTCTATCATTGCATTTACAGATATAACAACAACATGAATCAAGTTACCATCATAACTCATTTCCTTGGTTTCTAACAAATACATCAGAAAACATCATATACCACAAACGAAAATATTTCTCATATGGTTTAAGTCAAAGTCGACGATCTATTTAATGTGAAAACTATTTTTCTATCTAGTTATTTTTGTATTATACTATTATCATGCTTAATTATCATTGAGCATTATGATATAATTGCTTCCCTGGGATCCAAGCATAATATTTGGACCATTTCCCAATTTGCATGTGTCATCCTTGTGCATGGGCCCTGCTAATCTTCTTTGTATCATTTGAATTTTATTGGACCTTTTCTTTATCACACAAAAGGAAATCTTGCAATAGTAATGACATAACTACATGATTTGTTATTTGATTTCATTTCTTAAGTTCTTTTCTGTATTTAAAACACATTAGTTTTTGTGTTTGAGCTATCATCAGTGCTAAAAAAATCTCAAGTCTATTAACAAGTGGGTGTATTGATTCTCCTACAGCATGACTATTAAATTAACATGCATGATTATATAATAATATGGAAATGGATTCACCTGTGAATACTCAAAGTCTTAAGAATGAATATGTAATATTGTTGACAGATTTACAGTTCCAGTGGTCTCATTGCATTGTGTTTGCATGTATCTACACAGTGTGCTATAGATTATATAGTTAATTAACAATGGATATATTCTACTTATGGTTCCATTGTAATTTCCTCTTACGTTTCGACATGATAGGCACACCGTGGCAGAGTTAATAAATTTTTTGCACGGAATGACAGAGAGCGCCTAAGGGTGCTTTGCATAGGAAAGGTATTATTGGAAGTATCGAGCAAATGACGTGCTGTACTCAGAAGATTGTAATATTGTATCAAGCAAAGCAAATATGTAAAGTGCATTTGGGCTTTGCCATTCAGGCCCAATACCAAAACAAAAATTGTATAAATACTCTGTAACGTTTTCAGTTTTGAGAACAAGATCAATACATCATTTGCATCATCTTCTCATTATCTTCTGCTATCAAAATCATTACAGTAATAAAATTACAACTTCACAGTGAATTCTAATATGGTATCAGAGCTGCTCAAAGCCTAACGGCAATCTTGAAACACAACACCATCAGAGAATCATCATCTGGCATTATTAGTTTCAGCATCTCATCAGAAAATTCACTATCATCTCAGATTAAAGGAACTCAAAGCTTTAATTCAAGAAGAAAGAAGGTGCCATGCCTAGCAAAGATACTGGCTGCACCACTTTTTAAACAAAGAAAAGCCTTGAATTCATCACAAGAAAAGAAATCATCACAAAATCCATCAAAACATCAAGGAGTTGCACCATACCAGAAAAACCCATCATCAAAATCAATCATTTGGATTAGTGGTTGAACTTACCTGATATCTTGAGGATTTTCAGAGTAATTCTTGTGTTTTCTTTCCTTCTCCCACACAGTTAAACCCACAGGTAGCAGTTCTTGAATCAAGTCTGCATTAATCCCTCTTATTCATT
Source organism: Allium cepa (assembly GCA_030765085.1). Taxonomy (NCBI): domain Eukaryota; kingdom Viridiplantae; phylum Streptophyta; class Magnoliopsida; order Asparagales; family Amaryllidaceae; genus Allium; species Allium cepa. Next base: position 988,930,214 of record CM060945.1, on the reverse strand, counting down.
CTCCTGTTTTGCATCATGGCCAACAGCTCAGCAACATCATCAACATCTGAATTTGATCAAACTGTCACGGAGAACCTCATCAAAACCACAGTTAGCCCACAGAGCCAATTAGTCACAGTTCATCTGGAGGAAGATAATTATCTTCTGTGGAAAGCTCAGGTTGAGACTACTGTCAAAAGGTATGGGCTTGAAGATTTCCTCAATGGGACTATCAGAATTCCACCAAGATTCATCACTAGTTTAGAAAATACAACAGTTAATAACCCAGAATTTGTAAAGTATCCGAGACAAGATAACTTAATCTGTTCTTGGTTACTTTCATCTATAAGTGTAAAACTACTGCCACAGGTAATTGGCAGTAAAACTGCAAATGGTGTATGGTCAACAGTTGAGAGGATCTTTAATTCACAGTCAACTGCCAAAGTAATGCATTACAAAAGACAACTTCACAGTATTAGAAAAGAAAACATCACAATGGGTGAATATCTTGCAAAAATAAAAACCACATGTGACTTTCTTGAGGCAGCAAGTCATAAAGTACCATCATCTGAATAAGTACTAATCATATTAAGTGGTTTAAGTGAATATTATGAATCTGTTGTTGCTGTTATATCCTCTCAAAGAACAACACCAACCCTGAGGATGTTCATGCTATACTTCTTACCCATGAAGGAAGGATTGAATTCAAGAAACCTTCAGATACTGATATGACAGTCAATTACGCAGTTGGTCACAGAGGCAAGAATCAATATAGCAATAATAACAAAGGTAATCCATCTGCCAGAGGAAGAGGCAGAGGAAGATACAACAACAACAGGCCAAAGTGTTAGATATGCGAGAAAATTGGTCACACTACCCCAAAATGTTACTTTAGACTCAATATGAACTATACACCAGGTCAAAATTCAAGAAATCAAAGGAATGGGAGTGCAAACATAGCCCAAATGCAACAAGACACAACTAATCAATCAGGCAGTAACATGGCAAGCAATCAAAATGACACTAACAGATCAGATCAAACATTTTATGAAAGTTGGTATCCTGACTCTGGTGCAACCAATCACATCACTAACAATCTGGACAATCTGAATCTGGGAAACAAGGAGTACAAAGGTAATAAAACCATACACATGGGAAATGGTGAGGCAGTAAAGATCACACACACTGGTATTGCTTGCATCAAAGGTGAAAAAAAACTATATCTCAATAATCTATTGATGGTTCCACAAATAAAGAAAAATCTTTTAAGTGTATCACAGTTTGCAAGTGATAACAATGTATATTTCGAATTCTACCCTAAACACTGTTTAGTTAGAGATATTCTAACAAAAGAAATTTTGCTGTAGGGTGAAGCTGTGAAGGGTTTATGTGACATCCCGCAAATCCGTACCCCTTGAATCAACATTATTCTACCTCTATTAACTCAAGTGGCACAGAATTACGAACCATTAGGGTTAAAGAAGAAGAGATAGAAGAAGGAGAAGCTAAACAATATCAGAATCTCACAGTCGTAGCGGAATAAAATATAATAGTAAATATAGATCTTTACACAAATGAAATCTATAGCTATTTTATACATCAAATCATCAGAGTGTCTCATACATCAACATTTACCAATCAGACATACCATACAATCATAGCAGCGGGTATATATAAATATGGATAATACGTCTCGGACTCCAGCTCCTCTCCTGCTCCATAGCAACCTATCCTGAACATATAATACTCGGTCTGACCCGAGCATTATAATGGAATAACACCCGAGTCAGTATGGAATACCAGCTGATAATAATGCATCCAAATTGATTATTAAAGTTTCAAAAATCCTTTGAAAAAAACAAAAGTATCTCGTAAGACCACGCCACAAATAAACATGTCGGGTTTTTACCTTACGATAGCTAAAACACTTTTTATAGAAATCCTCTGATATTATAATAGGGTCTATTTACAAATACTTATAAAATAGCCAAAATTGTTACATGATTAAATTCCATCTACTAGCCACAAAAGTGGGTAATACAAACAAAACTCGTACAAGGCTCGTAGGGAGAATGGATTTCCAACTAATGACTAGGCACTGGGGTACCACCTGTCACAGTACGGGGCCTAGATCACAGTACCGAGGACCACTCCCGATCCCCTGCAACACAAGGCCGGACCCATCCCTTACTGGACAGTTCCGAATAAGATCACCCCGCGGTTGGGATCAGCAACCGCACCACTAAGCCGAAATAAAAAGGGACATCTAGACAGGGATGACCTTACTCTCCAGTGGGGGCTACCCACAAAGCCTTGCTGCATATCCCCTGATTTTCAGTCATTCCCATTTGATGAGGCTTGAGGCTAAGCGTTACCTTTAGAATGTTTCTCTTAGAATGCCCATCTCCCACCTGACGATGTTTCGCAAGCATTCATCCATACAAGTCCGTCCCGGGTTCGAACAAAACCGAAGGCACTACTCCTACTACATTCATTTTGGAAATATCCTCAGGATTAGAAGCGACTAGCCCTTGCACTTCACTGCTCCATCTTCAACTCTGAACACGTTTTTCTACGAAACGTACAAACCGGATCGAAGTGGTTTTCGAGAAATTAATCTCGATCCCGGTCTCTTCGAAACGATCAACGCATTTGTCCAATATTGATAGTCGGTGATTTAACTATCAATTTATATTCATAAACATCCATAAGCATCCATCACACAATAAATAATTCCCACATTATTTATTTGCCTCAAATATCTTTAAAAGATATATTTCCAAATTTTCAAAACTCATTTGAAAACAATTTCCCAAAGCTCTTCCCTTACAAGGTAAATCCTTTACCATTTATTTCCATTGGAAATAACCAAGTTCATAAACAATTTAGAATTAAAACAATTAAAACATTTTATACTGAAATATACTTTAAAATGCGTAAATTTACTTCTAGTTACTTAATCAAAAACATAAATTTAAAATAAGTGAAGTAAAACTATTTATTAAGATCTAAAATTGATTTTACATAAAAGTTTTTTAAACTAAATTTAAAGGTAGAGTTTTTAAAAATAATTCATAATAATTCAAATAACTTTATTCAAAACTAGCCTTTAAATAAATCCATTTGTAAAAATAATTACTAAGATATTCATACAAATTTACTATTGCTAATTTATTAATAGTTACTTTTAAAATAATAACTCTCAAAAACACTCTTTAAAACAAGTTTGAACTTTAGACTTCCTTTTAATAAAATCTGTTTAAAACTCGAACTAGGTTTTTCCCAGGGAAACTCATTTCCACTTAAACATCCCAGAAATCCTTCTTATAATTTCTGTCAATTTATTCAATTCAGATTTATGATTTAATAATCATAAATTTACTTTCCACGTTTAAATAACTTCTTATGAAGCTTAACCACATTTCCATTCCCGGAAATTTACTCTCAAAGTGTAGGTTTTAAAAATCTCTTTAAATAAACTATTATAAATTTATTTAATGAAATCATATTTAATTTTCAGGAAACATTATTATCAAAATACCCCTTCGTTATTTTTAACAATTTATAACTTCTTATTCACGTTTATCACCGGAATTCCATACCTTCACATTTACCAACTAATACATATTCCACTTTATTTATATTTCCCAAATTTCCAAATTTTCATTCTTCACCCAACCCAGATTCCAAATTTATTCCCTTAAATTCTTTATTTATCAAATTTTTTATTTCTTTATAAACCCAATTTATTAAATTTTATTTTTAAAATTCTGTGTGAATACTTATCCAGCGATATCATAGAACAATTTAATTCAGAGTTATCAATCTCAATATATAAACAGGTTACATCATCAATTATAAAATGATTACTATAGGGTGAGGAATCCAGTTGGATCCCTCCAACCTATTTTTCCCTGCATCCACAATTATTAGCACATCACATATATAAATATCAATCCAGACTGATAACAACAATTACATTCAACCAATCACATAGATATTTAAATATTAACTATTTAAATCAGCCAATATCCAGATGTGAGTGAGAATAACTCACCTTGAGTTTCAGCGAGCGTTCGAAATTTAAATTAAACCGAACGACGTTCGATTTAACTCAAATTTCTACTTGCCCGGAATGATTCCCGAATTGCACCATTGCGTAGCACTCTTTTCTGCGGTTCCGGCGCTACCGAATTCGTTGAATTCTGGTAACGTATGCAAGGGTTATTAATTTATAAACTATGGATATTCTTTAACACAAATTTTCTTTTATTTAATTACCAAAAATAATCAAGGCCGTTCAAATCTATCCAAGATCCAGGCCGCTACCCTCTTCTTCTCCTACATCGCGTATGCCACAGTAAAAACGAACCCACATCGCTTCTTAGGGTTGCGTGCCGCTTCCCCCATACTCCACTACACCGCGATCTATTACCCTCAAATGAAAGCCCATACCGCCACCTACCCACGTGCCAAAAAGGACAAAGCTCGGCGCCATCTAGACGTCGTTGTTCATGTACGAACGCAACTCCTATCGGCCCAAAATCTGGCCACCATGACGAGTTTCGAGCCACTCCACCGTACGGATGTATAGATCTCTCCACGATCTACAACGTTCATTTAGAAAGTTTTTGAATATAAAGCTTGGATCGAGAGATTTTTGGAGGAGAAATGAAATGATTATCGGCCATTAAAGGATAACGAACGGCGGCCTGAAAAACTAGGGTTTAGCAAAATGTTTTTAAGTTATATAATATAATTTAATATTATTTTATCAATAAAATTCTCAATTTAACCTCATATGCAAATGAACTCCAAACTACGCGTTCCGACAGGCGTTCCTAGGGTTTTCCCGCGTTTCGGACACAATGGAATAGGTTTCGTAAGCTAATTCGGTCCTACGTGCGAGTTACGGAATTAAACGATCAATTTTAAATTAAACCGATTAAAACGATTTCGATGCGTTTCGAGCTGCCACGGTCAAACGACAACTCCGATTGCTACGAAAATTTAAATCCGATAATAACTAACTATTACGGATCTAATGGAACTGGTTTCGTCGAATTCCGTGACTGTGCCCCGGAAGGCTATTTTAACTCGTCGATTAAATCGGACGATTTTTCGAAATTGTCGAAATCACTCAAAATTTTACTTTTAAAATTTTGCTAACTTAATAATAAATCATATGAAATTTATAAGCACATTAAAAATCATTTTGACTCATTCCGGACTCCAAATCTGATTAATTGCATTTTAATAATATTAAATTCATCTTTAAATTAATATAAAATTCCAAATAATAACTTATTGACTTCTAATTTCATCCAAGGGTCCAATATTAAAATTCAAACCCAATAAATTTTTAGCAAATTTTAATAGCAAGCGGCTAATATAACGCATATACGCGCTCCAACTCTCTCGAACGCCTTCCGTACCTGTACTTACTCAACAAACTCATCAGTTTCAAGATATGAGCATTTTAACAACATTTCCAATGTAAATGCAAGCCAAACATATCTATTTCATAACCAAACCAAGCAACTTCATAATTATGCATGCTAACCTCCTTTATAAACAATTTCACAATTCCGACATCATTTAAAATCCTCTTTACAAACCCAAAATTCATAGTTTAACAATGTTAACCATATTTATTTCAACAATCCAAAGATTTCACTCATTTTTTAATTTCTTATTCAAATCCAAACTTCATTTTTATTTCAAGATGATTAACATGTGCTTTACTAACATCAATCTATTCCATTTCAATTCCAAGTTGATTCACAATTCAATTCTTATTCTGAATTTGAAGTATTTGCATTTCTTTTATAATCCATTTTCATTCATATGTAAACATTACTTATTAAAATTTCAATCCATTCAATTTATTCAAAACCAATTTCATTTGCTTTCTTTAATTCATTCACTTAAGTTTAATGACTAATTTCTATGCAGGTTGTGGTTATTCAACCAAATAACCAATCCTTAAGCTTATAACCATTAATATTAATTTCAACTTAGATTCATATTAATTTTTATTCAATTTTGCATGGTTCACAATCCAAGCATTCTTATCACATTGCAATTATTGAATTAAATTCTTCCCTTACATTTTTATTTCATTAACCAATTCAAGTTCATAATAATATCATTCCATCCTGGGTCATTTACAACCCATTACATTTTTGTTTCATCACAACAATTAATTTAGATTCTTCTAATTGCATTTAAATTTCATTATCTAAACAAATTTCATTCAAATCTACTAAATAAAGCTCATCCAAGTTAAGTTTAAATTAAATATCATCACATTCCATATTATTTACAACTCATACCTCCTTAATTTATCATAATAAAATTAATTAATGCCATTTCACTTGTAATTCAATTTCATCATCTAAACAAAATCTATCCAAGACAACATTATAAGCTCAATCACAAATATTTTCATTTTCTTCTCATAAATCAAATTTTATTTTCATTTGATTCTCATCCAAATCAAATTCCAATCTATTTACAAATTTTAATGCACTTTGCTTATTTATTCAATCCATTTTTAGATTTATTTTATTAGCAAAGAACCCACTTTAAATTATTTCCTTCCGTTGAATTTGTTTACAATTCAAACTATCACCATTATAATTTAATTCCATTTTTCATCTACACTTCAATATTAGTTACCACAAATTTAAATCCCATGCCACAATTGGATTTTTATTTACCTTTCAAATTTTGACCAACTATCAAAATTTTATTCATGCCAATACAGATTCCATTTAATTTAGTTTACACTAAATTCATCTTCAAGCTTCTTTTTATTTAATTTAACTTACGCTAAATTCATTCTCAAACAATTCCTTTAAAATTTAGTTGAGTGAGGATTTAATTATCCAATATCATTTCAATTAAATTTAACCTTCCCTCAACTCAATTCTTTTCCCATTTAAACTCAAGTTCGACCAAATTTATTTAGCCATCTTGAATTCATACCATTTCCTTTATTATCTTAAATAAGAATTAAATTCCATTCATTTCTATTCTTAACACAATTGAATCTTGTTTTTAATTAAATCCAAGTCCATCCCAATTCCACTCGATTGAAGTTAAATCCAATCTAATTCAATTTAATTCTGCATATACAAGTTTAAAACTTATTTACTAACTTAAGTTCGTTCACTTCTTTTATATCTCACTTTACCTTATCTCAATTCACATTTCTTTTCAGATTAAGTTTGAATTCACCATACCATCCAACTATTTCCCAATTGTGATTATAATTTCATTTTCTATTTATAAGTTCACCAACTTATTTATTTAAAAGCTCATATTGCTCATTTTAATCCATCTACATCTTATAATCACAAATTTCAAATCTTATATATATATATGTGTGTGTATATATATATGTGTATATATATATATGTATATATATATATATATCTATGTATGTATCCCTGAATTCTTAAGGATACAAATCTTCTTTTAATTTAATTCCTTGCACAATTGTAAAGCCACAATTTCAAATTATAACATATCACTTAATAGCTCATGGGTACAATTTATTACACAATGATCCACAATTTCAAAGTCAACTTACATTTTGATTTAATCCAAATCAATTTAATTCTAAGCCCAATTTATTTAACTTATCCCAAGTTAAATTCAAATTTCCTATTTACTTCCATATATATTTTATTCACTTCCATTTACTCAGGTTAAATTTTAATACCAAGATTAAAATTTACATTTCCTTCTTATTAGCATCAACTTTACCAATTACATCAAATAGTTGATTCATTTTAACTTTACACATTATTTAAATAGAGTTTTCCAGAATTCAATTGCCCGGGTTTATTTCAAAACCATTTGAAACAAAAATCAACATATTCCCACTTGCTATATCAAACCAAATCCCCAGATTCCAAAACAATCCGCTTTTACCAAAAAAAATTCCATTTTTAAATTTCCAAAACAACTAGTATATCCAACAAGTCCAAACAATATCAAAACTAACCACTTTGGTAGCAATCCATCACTTTAGAAACTCGAAAATGAATTCTAATGATGTGGCCAGCATCATCAGGATTATTTTCCAGCGACTGAAGTGAGTTCAATGCTTTCTTACTTTCCCAAATTCATTTCAAAACAATTTCCCTTCAAACATTCTTTCCAAAATAATATTTCATTATTGCCTTCAAACTCCTTAGCAAACATTTCAAACTTTCCCAGAAATTTATATTTCCAAACCTTTATTTCCATTACATTTCAAATCTTTTCCAAAACTTCCGGGATTTAAATTCTGGTTCAATTCAAATTTAGTTATTCTTCCTTTTATATAATTTATATTTGTAGAATTTTATTTTCATTATAACTATTTCAAATTTCAGATTAAATTTTAGATTCTTATTTGATTTAGATATTAACAGCCAATCATCCAAATATATATAATAATTTTTGAAAATTATTTCTTTTATACCAAAATATAATTTGGGAAAAATTATTTCATTTACCCACTTTTAAAACGATACTATGTCGGTTTATCTTGTTTAAGAGTTTAGAAACCCCTATCGATACGGTTGTACTTCCCGCACCGACCAGAATTCATAAACACTCAACCGATAAGTCAACACAGTATAAAAACAAATTTTATATCCACTAACAAGTACGCTCTCATATCTATTAATACACTCAACTCACTATAGAGTACTATTTGACTCTATATCCAATGAGTAATTGCCTCCACCAAAGCCTAGGTTGTCGCCAACCTAAGCTCTAATACCAAGTGTGACAGCCTGCGAATCCGTACCCCTTGAATCAACATTATTCTACCTCTATTAACTCAAGCGGCACATAATTACGAACCATTAGGGTTAAAGAAGAAGAGATAGAAGAAGGAGAAGCCAAACAATATCAGAATCCCACAGTCGCAGCGGAATAAAATATAATAGTAAATATAGATCTTTACACAAATGAAATCTATAGCTATTTTATACATCAAATCATCAGAGTGTCTCACACATCAACATTTACCAATCAGACATACCATACAATCATAGCAGCGGGTATATATAAATATGGATAATACGTCTCGGACTCCAGCTCCTCTCCTGCTCCATAGCAACCTATCCTGAACATATAATACTCGGTCTGACTCGAGCATTATAATGGAATAACACTCGAGTCAGTCTGGAATACCAGCTGATAATAATGCATCCAAATTGATTATTAAAGTTTCAAAAATCCTTTGAAAAAACAAAAGCATCTCGTAACACCACGCCACAAATAAATATGTCGGGTTTTTACCTTACGATAGCTAAAACACTTTTTATAGAAATCCTCTGATATTATAATAGGGTCTATTTATAAATACTTATAAAATAGCTGAAATTGTTACATGATTAAATTCTAGCTACTAGCTACAAAAGTGGGTAATACAAACAAAACTCGTACAAGGCTCGTAGGGAGAATGGATTTCCAACTAATGACTAGGCACTGGGGTACCACCTGTCACAGTACGGGGCCTAGATCACCGTACCGAGGACCACTCCCGATCCCCTGCAACACAAGGCCGGACCCATCCCTTACTGGACAGTTTCGAATAAGATCACCCCGTGGTTGGGATCAGCAACCGCACCACTAAGCCGAAATAAAAAGGGACATCTAGACAGGGATGACCTTACTCTCCTGTGTGGGCTACCCACGAAGCCTTGCTGCATATCCCCTGATTTTCAGTCATTCCCATTTGATGAGGCTTGAGGCTAAGCGTTATCTTTAGAACGTTTCTCTTAGAATGCCCATCGCCCACCTGACGATGCTTCGCAAGCATTCGTCCATACAAGTCCGTCCCGGGTTCGAACGGAACCGAAGGCACTACTCCTACTACATCCATTTTGGAAATATCCTCAAGATTAGTAGCGACTAGCCCTTGCACTTCACTGCTCCATCTTCGACTCTGAACACGTTTTTCTACGAAACGTACAAACCAGATCGAAGTGGTTTTCGAGAAATTAATCTCGATCCCGGTCTCTTCGAAACGATCAACGCATTTTGTCCAATATTGATAGTCGGTGATTTAACTATCAATTTATATTCATAAACATCCATAAGCATCCATCACACAATAAATAATTCCCACATTATTTATTTGCCTCAAATATCTTTAAAAGATATATTTCCAAATTTTCAAAACTCATTTGAAAACAATTTCCCAAAGCTCTTCCCTTACAAGGTAAATCCTTTACCATTTATTTCCATTGGAAATAACCAAGTTCATAAACAATTTAGAATTAAAACAATTAAAACATTTTATACTGAAATATACTTTAAAATGCGTAAATTTACTTCTAGTTACTTAATCAAAAACATAAATTTAAAATAAGTGAAGTAAAACTATTTATTAAGATCTAAAATTGATTTTACATAAAAGTTTTGTTAAACTAAATTTAAAGGTAGAGTTTTTAAAAATAATTCATAATAATTCAAATAACTTTATTCAAAACTAGCCTTTAAATAAATCCATTTGTAAAAATAATTACTAAGATATTCATACAAATTTACTATTGCTAATTTATTAATAGTTACTTTTAAAATAATAACTCTCAAATAATAACTCTCAAATGGAATAGATTGATGTTAGTAAAGCACATGTTAATCATCTTGAAATAAAAATGAAGTTTGGATTTGAATAAGAAATTAAAAAATGAGTGAAATCTTTGGATTGTTGAAATAAATATGGTTAACATTGTTAAACTATGAATTTTGGGTTTGTAAAGAGGATTTTAAATGATGTCGGAATTGTGAAATTGTTTATAAAGGAGGTTAGCATGCATAATTATGAAGTTGCTTGGTTTGGTTATGAAATAGATATGTTTGGCTTGCATTTACATTGGAAATGTTGTTAAAATGCTCATATCTTGAAACTGATGAGTTTGTTGAGTAAGTACAGGTACGGAAGGCGTTCGAGAGAGTTGGAGCGCGTATATGCGTTATATTAGCCGCTTGCTATTAAAATTTGCTAAAAATTCATTTAGAAAGTTTTTGAATATAAAGCTTGGATCGAGAGATTTTCGGAGGAGAAACGAAATGATTATCGGACATTAAAGGATAATGAACGGCGGCCTGAAAAACTAGGGTTTAGCAAAATGTTTTTAAGTTATATAATATAATTTAATATTATTTTATCAATAAAATTCTCAATTTAACCTCATATGCAAACGAACTCCAAACTACGCGTTCCGACAGGCGTTTCTAGGGTTTTCCCGCGTTTCGGACACAATGGAACAGGTTTCGTAAGCTAATTCGGTCCTACGTGCGAGTTACGGAATTAAACGATCAAATTTAAATTAAACCGATTAAAATGATTTCGATGCATTTCGAGCTGCCACGGTCAAACGACAACTCCGATTGCTACGAAAATTTAAATCTGATAATAACTAACAATTACGGATCCAATGGAATCGGTTTCGTCGAATTCCGTGACTGTGCCCCGGAAAGCTATTTCAACTCGTCGATTAAATCGGACGATTTTTCGAAATTGTCGAAATCACTCAAAATTTTACTTTTAAAATTTTGCTAACTTAATAGTAAATCATATGAAATTTATAAGCACATTAAAAATCATTTTGACTCATTCCGGACCCCAAATCTGGTTAATTGCATTTTAATAATATTAAATTCATCTTTAAATTAATATAAAATTCCAAATAATAACTTATTGACTTCTAATTTCATCCAAGGGTCCAATATTAAAATTCAAACCCAATTAGACCTAAAATAAATTTTAGAATCTAATTTTATATCCATTTACACTCAAAATTACCAATTATCCCAAATTCTAATATTAAGCTATTATTGTTCAAATTCCAATTTAATTTCCGTATTTGAAATTTTACCAATTCTATCAGCTTAACCAAAATCTTTTATTCCAAAATTCAAATTATATCCATATTCAATCATTTAAAATGAATTAAATGTTCAAATTTGGCGACCCAAAATTTCGGGTCGTTACAGTTTGTATAGGTTTAATCTTGTTGAGTCAAGAAACACAAATGCTGACAAATGTGTTGAGAAGTGTAATTTTTCTGAACTTGCTCAAAGTGAAAAGAAACTGAGCAACTTTGATATTTGGCACTATAAACTAGGTCACCCCAGTGCAAATGTTGTAATAAAGGTGTTATCAGAAAACAAAACTCCTTTTGATGTTACTCTCTCTTATATTTGTACATTTTGTCAAATGGGTAAGAGTCACAAATTATCTTTTTCACACTCCGTGACTCAATAGATAGACCATTATTCTTAGTTGCTACTGATCTCTGGGGTTCATCCCCAATCTGTTCTGACTATGGTTATAAGTATTATATATCCTTTGTTGATGCATGTACAAGATACACTTGGGTGTATTTTTTGAAAACCAAAAATGAAGCACACCAAATCACCATACACTTTATTACACAAGTGGAAAAACAAACCAACCACCAGGTTAAAGTTATACAATCTGATGGTGGTGGAGAATTTAAAACTCTCAATGATTATTTTAGCAAAAGGGGGATAGTTCATAGAACAACATGCCCTTATACTTCTGAACAAAATGGCCTAGTAGAGAGAAAACACAGACATATAGTGGAGTCAGGTTTAACATTGCTTGCTCAGGCAAAGTTACCCATGAAATTCTGGCCCGAATCATTTAGTACTGCAGTACACCTGATAAACAGGCTACCAACCAAAGTACTAAATGATAAAAGCCCAATGGAAAAGTTATTTAATATAAAACCTGACTATCAAGCTTTAAAAACTTTTGGCTGCTTGTGTTTTTCTTACACTAGACCATACAACACACACAAATTAAATTTTAGATCCACTCCACGCACATTTCTTGGATATGCATCAAATCAAAAAGGCTACAAATGTATTGATAGCAATGGCAAGATATTTGTAAGTAGACATGTAGTTTTTAATGAGCATGTTTATCCCTAAGTGTACAATCCAAGTGCATCAATACCCTCTATACCTGTGCATCCATCAAAATGGACTCAGACAACAATTAAATATAATTCATTAAGCTCTGCACTACAACACACAGTGCATGTTCAACCAGGTCAGGCAGAGCCAACTGATTTACCCGAAGAAGAATCAAATTCAACACAAAGTATGAGTCAATCTGAATCAAATACTCAGTATAATGAATCAAGAAACAACTCAAATCAAGACAATGAATCATCACACACTGAAGACATAATCACAACCGGACATCATATGATTACCAGATCAAAGAGTGGAATTTTTAAACCCAAAGTATATTCACCCATCATATCAGAGGAACTAGAGACATTTGATCAAACAGTCAAAAACAAATTTTGGAGAACAACAATGAACGATGAATATAATGCTCTCATCAAAAACAGAACATGGAATCTGGTTACACTACCCAAAGACAAAAATATCATAGGATGCAAATGGACATACAAATTAAAGAAGAAACCAGATGGCACAAAACACAAAGCAAGACTAGTGGCAAAAGGATACACACAAGAACATGGGTTTGACTTCAATGAAACCTTTTCCCCGGTAATAAAGCCAACAACCATCAGAATTATTCTCACCATAGCTCTATATAAAGACTGGAAAATCAGGCAACTAGATGTAAATAATGTCTTTCTCAATGGAGAGTTAAAAGAGGAAGTATATATGCAACAGCCACCAGGGTATCAGCAGGGCAGTAATCTTGTGTGCAGATTAAATAAGGCCATATATGGCCTCAAGCAAGCACCAAGAGTGTGGTTTGATAAGTTAAAAGCCACTTTATATAATATGGGTTTTCAATCCACAAAGTCAGATAACTCACTGTTTACAAGAATTGATGATACTGTTACAATCTATATACTCATTTATGTTGATGACCTAATTGTTACAGGTAACTGTGATGCAGAAATCAACAAAATTACTCAGCATCTTGACAGGGAGTTCTCAATTAAGAATCTAAGAAATGTATATTATTTCCTGGGCATAGAAGTCAAAAGAATATCACATTCAGAAGTCATGCTGTGTCAAACTAAATATGTCAGGGAATTACTAGATAAGGCAAAGATGACAAATGCTAATCCCCAACCAACTCCAATGATAAGTAGCCAACACTTATCTAAAAACAGGGGAGAAGCCATATTTAATGATAAACAATATAGGAGTCTAGCTGGGCATTACAATATGTCACCATAACTAGACCAGATGTGTCGTATAGTGTTAACAAAGTTTGTCAATTCATGCAGAAACCACTGGATCAACACTGGAAAGCAGTCAAGAGAATACTAGATACTTAAAAGAAACATTGGACTATGGAATGTTACTAAAGAAAGGCAAACACCTTAATATAACTGGCTATGCAGATGCTGACTAGGCTACAGATCCCGATGACAGGAGATCGACCACATGCTACTGCATCTACATAGGTGAAAATCCAGTTTCCTGGTGCTCAAAGAAACAAAATACAATATCTGAATCTAGCACAGAGGCAGAGTATCGAAGTATGGTCAGTGCAACAGCGGAAGTCATGCGGATACAATCACTTATGCATGAATTACAAATAAGTACAAGTAGCAAACCAACAGTGTGGTGTGACAAATTAAGCACGACCTACCTATCAGCAAATCCCGTACTCCACTCAAAAACGAAGCATATATAAATTGACCTATACTTCGTAAGAGAACAAATTCAAAAAGGAAAGCTGCAAATTAACCACGTACCAGCTACTTACCAAGTTGCAGACATCTTAACTAAGCCACTTACTGCAAGAAACTTTATTCGACTTCGAGAAGAACTGAAGGTCAAAAGAAACATCATCAAACCTGACGAGACTCAAGACATCAACAGCAATAAGACAGATCGACACTCCTCAAGCCTCAATTTTACCATAGAACAAAACATCATCAAGCCAGTGGAAGGCCTTGGCAACAATCTCAACAATCAGTCAAGTTGATTCTCTGTCTTTATCTCCAGAGCTTCAATCTGCAGTTTCTTCTCTGATCTAAGTGATTTCATCAAGTGACGGCGGAGAAATTTGGTAACCTAACCCTAATCGCTTTGAGGGGGGATATTGAAAGTATCGAGCAAATGACTTGCTGTACTCAGAAGATTGTAATATTGTATCAAGCAAAGCGAATATGTAAAGTGTATTTGGGCTTTGCCATTCAGGCCCAATACCAAAACAAAAATTGTATAAATACTCTGTAACGTTTTCAGTTTTGAAAACAAGATCAATACATCATTTACATCATCTTCTCATTATCTTCTGCTATCAAAATCATTACAGTAATAAAATTACAACTTCACCGTGAATTCTAATAGGTATTTCATTTTAACATTGTATTTAATGATTTATGGTAGATTAATATATGCCAATATGATATTTAATCATGATATACTAAAATATTTTCATTTAAATTTCTTACGTAGGATGTCACATGCCAAGACGATATTAATTAGTAGCTTCACATGCAGCAGTAGCATTGTTGCAAGCTGAAATGAAATAAACCGCAGTAGGAATGCAAAAAATGCGAGTTTAGAAAATGATCCTGTGGAATGATGAACAAATACTATGGGAGAGCAAAGACTGAGCAAGAGGGATGGTGAACATGCAGGGGTAGAAACTACAATATAATGGTTAACGTTGTGAAAGCTTGCTGCAGTAGGCTGAACGTTCCAAGATATAAACTGGTACTTGGCTTAAGTGAGTGAATAAAGTTTTTCCTAACTGAAACTGAAGAGCATGAATGCAACGTGCAAATATACAATTTGAAGCATGCATACAAGAGTGTAGAGAGGCTGAAGAAAGTGCCTATAAGCGCGCAAAGTAGAGACTATAAGGTTGCGGGCTGCTCTTGCCTATGGAATATGATATGTAAATGAAGAACTGAAATTATGATGAATTGAAGCGTTGATCCGAAACATGCTAACTAAAAGCCAAAATATGGCTGATATGGACTGAGAAAAAGATGAATGAAAACTCAACTGCTGCTAGTGAGGGTCGCGTGTACAGGCCTATGAAGACAAAAATATGAAGCATCAAGTATAAACGATCAATATTGTAATACAACATGTGTACATGCTTGAGGCACTAAGTGAACAACAAACATCACATTATTGCAATACGAAGATAGATGTGAGACAGCAAGTGAATAGTAGTAAATAATGATATAGGTTGGGATTGAAATGTCGGCATAATCTAGAATGTAAGCACGAGCATGCAGTATAGGCGGAAGCTGAAATGCCTGTAGAAGCAATACAGGGACTTCTGAAGTTTAAATTGTAGGAGCATTGAGACTTCATCAATTTGGTTGAAGTGCTTACCGTCGAAGCTGAAGTGAAGATGTGTCGCTTGATCAGTGAGCAAGGGGAGATTGAGACTAGTATGGGTATGTGCAACTGGATTGATTTAAAGTGAATATAGTGGATTTGAGTTCCCTAACGCATAATCTGATGCTGTAAGGAGAATGTGAGCATTGAAGTGAAAAATATAAGAAGAAGTACAAAGGCCGGTACTTGAACTGAAGTATGTTCTAGCAAGTGAATGTTGGCTGAAGCGGGAGCTGAATGCAGTGGACTGAAGTATGGTGCTGCTTGGATAGTAAACAAATTTGTAAATTAAATGGATGGCTAAGTGATGCATAGGTTAAGGAAAACGGTGCACGGTTGATGCACAGTACAACAACGTAGTGAATTCCTAAACCTGAAATAGTTGTCGATTGCTAGTTTTTCTGTGGACGAAGGTGCTCCCATACATGGCATAGTTATTTCAACCATTCATTTTTGTTTTATTTAATACCATTTATCAATGATGTTCCAATATAACCGAGTAGCAAATAAATTGTTGAATATGAAATTTGGGTATTACTGAATCTATGTGTGGATATATAATCACATATCTATTACGATTCAAGATAGCAGTATTTGCAAAGGCTGTGATAGGTTTATACAAAAACAAGCATAGGTAAACGGTTGGGATAAATGAAGACATGCATGCAAGTCAGTGTTTCAACGGTAAACCTATAGTAGAAACGAAATATTTATAATCCTATCTACTTTGGCTGTAGGGAGCTTTGATTGGAAAGGTGAAGAGCGCATATGTGGATATAACTGGGAGCAGCTAACCAAGAATTACTTGGATTAGGCTTTAGCCTCATACAGCACAATTGATGATCGTCTTTATAAGTGTATGGTCTTTCTAAGTTCCCTGCTTTTTTCTTTTTATGTTAAAAGATGCAATAATTATCTTATTATTCGAGTGCGTTTTTCATTTTAAATTTTGTTATCTGAAAACGACCTTGTTTAATTTTTGTTAGTAATAGTAGAAAATGATCATAAATATAGTGTTGTACAATGTCTTAAAGGTTGGTGCCATCCATGTGCTAGGCTACACTGATAATAACATTTATATTGCAACACAAGTGGCGACAATGGCTATTAGTTAACAATTGTGTATATGATAATAAGATTTTCTATATGTGATAGTAAGATTTACCTGTTCAGGTTGGAAAGTCCATACCTCATGAGGATTTCTTGCCATATCAGTCCATAGAAATTGGTCGTCAGGGCTAAATTATGAATATGAGGCAGTATATGTTTTTTCAGGCCGGTAACGTTTTTAGCTATGAGTTTTTGTTGCTAAAACTTGAAATCGAGCAACTTTTTTATTGCTAAAACATGAAAAAGAAATCAAGGTTTTGACATGACAAGATGTATTTTTTTAACCTTCTCGTTTTTATGATATTTTCATAACTTGACAAATTAATTATCAACTTTGAATGTTACTGACTCATAAGTTCAATTTGAAAACTTCAAAATAAAGAAAATTAGCACTACGTAGTTTCCACTTTCAGAAACTGTAATTAAAATTTCTAATTTAATAAAACTAAAAGTTACTTAAATTAATTTATAGTACTCAAAGGTAAATATATTTGAAATTCAAAAACATATAAAAAGGTTAAACATTCATATTTAAAATGATTTATAGGTTGAAATTAAAGGTTAAGATTTCTAGTTAGGAATGTCAAAAGTCAAAAGTTCCAACCTTAAAAGATGAAAAAATGAAAATTTTAACGGTACAGTGTTTAAGACTAGAAATTAAAATTTATAAAAATAAAGTTATAAAAATTAGTATCAAATTTAACAATTTTTTTTAAGTAAATAAAATTTCAAAAATTTAAATATAGCATATTTTTATTTTATAAGTCAATTTAAAATTTAAATTACTTTATATAAGTCAATTTATTTTATAACTCATATTTTTATTCTAGTTAACAAAGACATACTTTCATTTTATAACTATTTGAAATTTAAATTACTTAGGCATGAATGAACACAAATATAACATATATTTAATTTATAAGTCAATTTATTGAAAACATTATTGAAAGAAATAATTACATTAGTCAAGTTGGACATATCAATTTTTAGTGCAACATAATATTTTTAAAAATGTACAGGAAAGCGGCAACATTGATATAAAAGGAGTTGATTCAACAAACACATGTCATGGTGGAACAGCTGCTCTATTCAACCATGTCAACTGGGTGGAGAGTAATTCTTGGGCTGGGCGTTATGGACTTGTTGTGTGTACAGACAGTGCAGTATGCTATCAAAATATTCTCATTGAGCTATGATCATTTGGTGTTAGTTTATGTGATCAAATTATTCATAATTCTAGTTATAGTTGAATTGACAAGTATACTAATTCACTTGCACCATTTAATAACAGTTTACTATTTCAAGAACAATTTGAATCGCTTAAAGCAAATATCTCAATTATTTTTTGTTGCTTACAACGTTGAGCTTGTATAATATTAGAAATGGAGACAATGCAGCAAAAAAATTTGTTTTAAAACTAAGGAAACTTAGGTTGTTTCTAAAAAATTGGAGTAAGAATATTTTTGGTAATATTAAAATTTAAAAAGAAAATATTCTTAATGAGATGCTCAAACTAAATAAAATAAAGGAAATAGACAATTAAATGTAGGTGAGCGGAATGTTCTTACTAATTTAAAAGAAGAACTTAACTCTATTCTAGAAAATGAGGAAGTTAGGTGGAAGCAAAGATCCAGAATTCAGTGGATTAATGAAGGGGATAATTGTAACGACCCGCAAATCCGTACCCCTTGAGTCAATACTATTTTACATAAATCAACTCAAGTTGCACAAAAATACGAACCATTTGGGTTAAAGAAGAAGAGGCAGAAGAAGAAAATAGAAATCAACATCAGAATCTAACCATCGCAGCGGAATAAAATATAATAGATAATAATGATCTTTACACAAAAAATCAAATATCTCTGTTTATATATTACATCATCAGAGTACATCAATCACATCCCAACATCAATATCATACAAATGGATATACAACAACTCAACACAATGAAATATATATATATATATATATATACACACACACATATATATATATAAACAAGTACGGGAGTACGTATCGTCATCCTGCTCGTCTCCTGAGCTCCACAGCATAAAATCCTGTATCTATAATACTCGGTCTGACCTGAGCATTACAGTTAAATAACACCCGAGTCAGTCTGGAATACCAGCGTGAGAAAATCACACCCAATTGATTATTAAAGTTTCAAAAATCCTTTGAAAACAAAAGCATCTCGTAAGACCACGCCACGAATAAACATGTCGGGTTTTTACCTTACGATAGCTAAATCAATTCTTATAGAAATCCTCTGATGTTATAATAGGGTCTGTATACAAATACTTATAAAATAGCCGAAATTGTTACATTATTAAATTCCAGCTACTAGCCACAAAGTGGGTAATACAAACAAAACTCGTACAAGGCTCGTAGGGAGAATGGATTTTGAACTAATGAATAGGCACTGGGGTACCACCTGTCACAGTACGGGGCTTAGATCACCGTACCGAGGAGTACGCCCGCTCCCCTGCAACACAAGACCGGGACTACCCCTTACTGGATAATCCCGAGTGAGATCACCCCGCGGTTGGGATCAGCAACAGCCCACTAAGCCGAAATAAAAAGGGACATCTAGACAGGAATGACCTCACCCTGCTTGGGTGCTACCCACTTAGCCTTGCTGCATAACCCCTAATTTTCAGTCATTCCTATTTGATGAGGCTTGAGGCTAAGCGTTACCTTGTTTTAGCACATATCCCTCAGAATGCCCATGGTCCACCTGACGATGTTTCGCAAGCATTCATCCATACAAGTCCGTTCCGGGTTCGAACGGAACCGAAGGCACTATTCCTACTGCATCCATTTTGGAAATATCCTCAGGATTAGTAGCGACTAACCCTTGCACTTCACTGCTCCATCTTCGAATCCAAACTCGTTTTCACGAAACGTACAAACCGGATCGAAGTGGATTTCGAGAGATTAATCTCGATCCCGGTCTCTTCGAAACGATCAACGCATTTGTCCAATATTGATAGTCGGTGGTTTAACTATCAATTAATGTTCACAACATCCATCACACAATAAATAATTTCCCAAATTATTTATTTATCTCAAAAATATCTTCACAAGATATATTTCACTTTTCAAATTACTTTGAAAACAGTTTTCAAAACTATCTGCCTTTCTCAGAATAAATTCCCAGTATTTCTATTTCCAATGGAATCACCAAGCACAAACTTTAGATTTTTAAAATAATTTAAAATCACTTTATTGCAAAATATATTTAACATTTAATATAGAAAAATTACTTTAGTACTTAATTTAAAATAATACTCTAGAAATAACTAAAATAAGGTTACCTATAACTATACATTAGATTTCTTCCTTAAACAAAATTCCAAGCCGTTCTTTAAATAATTATTACGATAATAGATTAACAAATGACTTAATTTAGAATTTACTTTAAAATATTTAAATTAAAACTACTTCAATAATTGATTAAAAATATATACTATATGAATATTTGAAAATAAGGTTACTTTATAAATAAAAACTAGGTTTTCACCTTTAAAACAGAATTACTAAGTCACTCTTTATAAATTACTACTACGGTAATAGATTTGAATAAATATTTACTTTAGAATTCAAACATTTAGAAATAATAAATTTCCAAGAACATACTTTCTAAAACAACATTAAAACCTTTATTTTATTTTTAAAAAAAAACTTACCTTGGAAACGTACTTGGCTATCTAGAGAAATATACTTCTCTTCACAACCTTTAAAAATAAATCACTATTTATTTTTAAACAATTTTTCTCATTCCTTTAATAAATTCCCACCTTGAATTTATTCTTCCAAACATCCAATTTCAAACACTTAAATCAATTCCCAAATTGATTTCCAATTTACTTCATTCATTCAAAAATCCTTTAATTTCAGATTTTATTCCTTAATTATGATATAAAATACTTTTAATTGAAATACCAATTTAGATTTCTTAATTTACTTCTTAATTCCTTTAAATAAATTTAAAACTTTAAGTTTTAAAATAATTCTTTATCCATTTAAATTAATATCACATAATTCTACAATTCATTAATTACTGTTTATACAACCCTTTTCTTTTCATACTCGAAGTTATTTATTAGTATTTAACATACTTCCATTTCTTTTTCAATTCATTCTTAATTCATTCAATTTTCTCTAATTATCTCGTTTACAATTTACTTCCTTTATTTTCTTTCAAAAATCCAATTTATATATTTTTGGTAAATCATTATACTCAAATATATCCAATCAAATCATAACATTCAATATTCCAACATATTCATCATAGAATATCAAGTAATCACAATAGTGAATATTAAATAATAAATGTTGAGGGGTTCAATTGGATCCCTCCAACCTGTTTTCCCTGCATCCACAGATGTTAGCACAATAATATGCCAATTCTAGAATATACCATACTATAGCACATCAATCAATTTCAACCATTCAAACAATTATTTAAATTTAATCATTTAAATTTGAATTTAACTGAGTGAGATTAACTCACCTTTGTCCTTTAAATTCGCAATCCACTTCATTCTTGATTTGATTCCACGATTTCAGACCTTGGAAAAACATTAGATGTTTTATTAGTATTTGAGTCAACTGAGCGATTTAAATTTCCATTTGATAATTAAATTAACCATCAATTTCATTTTAAACAATTAAATTTAAATTTAACTAATTCCCCTTTTTAACAGATTATTTTAACAACCAATTAATTTAATAAGTTAATTAAATAAATTACTTTCCAAAAATACACTATTTAAAAATAACCTAGTAAATTATGAACGTGCACAAGTAAATTCATTTCCTTTTGAACTCCATAATACCAAAGATCCACAGGGATTTCGAAACCAAATTTTTATATACATATATTATTTTATTTCCTATTTCGAAATTTCTTATACCAAATGACCTACAGTCTTATATATATATATATATATATATATATATATATATATAACATACCTTACTGTAATTATATAAATTTCTTGTACATATATATATGTAAACTCTAGAATTTTAAAACTAGACAGTAAACATTTTTTTTTCCTCTGAGCATATTCACAAAAATCAAATTAAAATCAAAATAGGTTTCACTTACTGGATCAGATGCACACCCCTACTCGACACCGAAACCCTAACGCAACCGCCTCTCTGGCCACGGCCACCATGCCATCGCACCCTAGCTATCACGTCGTCACACCCAAACTCACACGACCTATCACCACGCTAGCAGCCGCCTCAAACCCTGAGCTTCACGACCCTTATACGCGACATCGTTGCCTGCCATCGAAGCTACCCCTACGGCCATGGCACCCTCGAGAATTGAATCGAGCAAACTCGATTCCCCTTGCATCGATTTATGAAGAGGAACACGCGTTTGAAACACGCGGCCATGCCCTTTATTTTATTTTTATTTTTTTTCTTCGTTTGATTTTGATTTCGAACAGAAGGGAAGAAATGCGATTTCCAAACACGAGCCTTCTTCCATTTTTCGATTCGAAGATTATAATCCCGGCCATTGATTTATTACTTTGAGATTTTGTTTCGCTCGGCCATTAGATTTTCTTTTGAACGAGTTTTCTTTTTACTAAGCTTTACCATTTCTTTTGAATGCGTCTGTACTTTTAATGAAAGATTGGGGGAACAGGAAAAAAATACAAGCGTGCAAATTGTTTCTGCGTGTCGGCTACAACAGAGATAGGTCGGCTAAAGGAAAAACAGGGTGACGACTGTTTTTTTTTAGATAAGGATATTTTAATTAGATTAATAATTATCGTCTAAGCGTTTATACCCCGTACGATTACATGTTGATTCCGAAAGCTACGAAATTTGAAATCCGGTAATAATTCAATATTACAGACCCAATGGAACTGGTTTCGTCGAATTCCGAGACTGTGCCTCGAAAGGCTATTTTTAAACCAAATTTAAACGATCAAAATTTTAAAACTGAACAAACCACTGTTAATTTCAATTTTACAACTTCTATTACCTTCAGTGTTATCAATATAAATTTTACAAGTCTACAAATTATTTTTAACAGGCTTAAAACTCTAGATTCAACATTTTACCCAACTTTAAATTATTTAATTCAAAAATCAATTATCAAATAATTAGTGATATTTGAATTCAAGTTAAAAATTAACTTTTAAATATTAAAATCAACTAAATATTCCAATTTAAATTGCTTAAAAATTTCGGGTCGTCACATTCCTCCCCCTTTAAAAGAATTTCATCCCCGAAATTACTAGTTAGGAAGAATGATTCAATACCCATTACTATTTTCCAAAACTAAACTGTTTAACATCAACCAAACAATCTTGTCTTTTAAAGACACTACACTCTTATTAATTTCCTAAACTCCCACACAGTTTACAACCAAAATTATCCGTTCAATCATTCAAGTTTCAACTAAAAACCAAAATTTTGAATTATCAAAATTTTCTCAAAATTTTCCAACTCCCTAAATTTCCAAAAAATTTCACCAGCGTCTCCTTTGCGCGGATGGCTCGGTACAACTACAAAATGGCTCTACGGCCTCCCAAATCCAAAAAGAAAACAAAAAGCCAAGTGGCTAGATCCAAAAACCCAATCAAATTTCACAAAAATTTAAACACATACCTTTTAGTCGGACAATTCTAATTTATTATCTAAAATCAAAACCAATTTTCCTTTCCCTTTTATCATGCCTGCATATCCTGTTTAGCAATAATATCCAATCACAACATTCAAAAATATTTTATTGACTCCCTTTTAAAAATTTCAATATTCATTCCATTTAAGCTCGTACGATGTACCTATATCATTCGTACGCAATACCGAATCCGATCGCCCACTCGATCACACAATTTCACTTCCAAACTAGTATCGTCCACCTGACTTCCTAGTGCGGACTCAGATCTGGTTTCCTGATTAGAAACTGTCATTCTCCTTGTATAGTCATAACTACGATAGAGAATTTCCAGAATCAATCAAAATCCATATCCAGGGTTCGCCGTCGAAAATCGAGTGAAAAATCCTAACTCGTATCGATAAAATTATCTCGAAATTCTGTGCTCGAATTCTGGATCAAATAGCTATGCGAATAAATAATATACGTACATCCTACGTATTTGCCCCAATTGATTATCAACTATATCAATTCCCTTTTTATTCACATTTATTTTGATTGTTATTCACTCATTCTCACTTTCCCTTGTCACAACTTCCAGTTTTTATCTTCATTCAATTATTCACTTAGCATATTTTCAATGCCAACTTACTTAAGAATTTCACCTTCATTTCTTAAGTTCAATATAAATATTTTATATACCTCTTGAATTTGTTTTCACTTCACTATTGGAGTTTATATCTATTTTATTCAATTTGCCTTTACAATTCCATAAAAATTTCAATTTGCTTCACTTTGTTAATTAATTTCAAATATAAACACTTCATTCCAATTTTACTTGAATTCAATTCATTTCCAAACTTTGATTATTGAATTTTGATTCACTCTATCTCAATCCATATTTAATTAACCATTTCCTTTATTAGTTTTACTTACTAATTTATTTAAAATCTCAAATAAAAGTTTATTTGCAAACTTTTTCCTTCTTTTAGTTTCTTTGAACAATACTTCAGTTTATCTTACTTTACTTATACAATTTAAATTAAATTTCAAAGTTATAATTCTATTTGCTTAGCAAATTTAAATCATTTGTCGTTAGTAAAAATTTTCAAAAGATTCAAAAAGTTTCTAACTCCCAAAATTTTTGAATTTTTTTGGCAGAGTCTCCTTTGTACGGAGGAGCTTTTGCAATTTGACAAGAGATATAAATATATATACATCGACCCACACGGTCGAAAAATAGAAAAACAGTTCATATTTCCTATTTGTATTGTGTAGGTGTACCTTATTTAGCATTTTAAACAAAGCGGTTATTTATTTAGAATTTAGCGCGGACAAAACCAGTCAACGGCTTCCAAAAACCTGTACTTACTCAATTTAAACATGTAAGTGACAAGTATACAAAGTTTATTAACATTTCACTTATATATAAATAACTAAAACATGGATTCTATAAACAGTGTATATTATATACTTCCATAAGCACATATGAAATATTTTGACACTTATTTTGAATGCTTCCAAACAATATTCAAACCATCCCGTTCAATTTAAATGATTTCACAACTCTCTTACTTAACTTAAATTCATTTTAAGTCCAAGCAAACTCATTTAAATTGAATTAATTTCAAAAGCCATCTAACTTCCATTTTTTTTCCAAGTCAAATTCTCATTAATATAACTTAAGCTAATTAACTCAATTACTAATTTCATTTACCAAACAAATTTTATTTCAAATCATTTCATAGAGCTCGACACCACCATATCTCAAATTTACTTAAGTCAAGCCTTTTATCCAAATATTACTTCAGTTATTTATTTCCTTCAAGAAGTTTCAACTTCAAAACTTACATGCACTCTCTAATTTAAATTCTTAATTTGATTTCCAATTATCAAACCAATCTCATTTACTAATTTAATTAAATTAGTTTATTCAGTCATTTCTTTAAACTTCAAACTTCCATACTTAATTCATCCTGAATTTATTTCTATCAATAACAGGGAAGGGTTTAAATTTATGTATACTTGGATATTTATCCACCAATTCAATCCATCATTTTTATAATCCAATTCTATTTTTATTCGACTTCACTTCCAAATACATTTAATTCACCAACAATCCAAGCCGAATTCATCTACACTTCATTGTTTACATTTGATTTATTTTTATGCAAATTCAGTGATATTTACTTAAAAGAATATCCATTCTAGTTTATAACTATTTTAAATTAATACCAATTCAATCTATACTTAATTTGATTTCATTTTAATTGATCCCGTTCAATTTATTTCGCATTCCATATCCTCATTCAATTTATTTAAATCCATTTATTAATCTTGGAACATTTCATATTGGTTGCATCAAATACTCATTTCATAATTTATTTGCAAACTAAACATTTGCCACATTAAATTGGTATTCGACTTTCATTTAACCAATTCAAGTTCCCTCTCCATATTTCATTACCAATTAATTATTAATTTGTTTATTCAAGGTTTATTCCCAATATTTTATTTTTATCTCTAAACCACTTTAACTATTTTACTGGAGGTCGATTTATTTTATAATTTAAGTTTTGAATTTTTCATTCACTTCCCAATGTTCAAATCAATTTTATTTTGGCTTATTTATTTCACTTCTAAATTTTATAAGTCACAAACTTATTTATTTTCATACTTTTATCTATTTATAATCAATTCCATTCACATTTTATTTTTAACTCTAAATTATACATTTTAGCTGTAACGTCCCGCCTTTTCGCACTCTTTAAATCGACACACGTGCCAATTCAAATCATACGGAAGGACGGATTGTTATGGGGTAAATAAAAAAAAAAAACAGAATCTCACAGCGGAAGGATAAAATATAATAATCAAATATACAGTTCATAAATCTGTTTTAAAAAAAAACATTTGATTATATTTATATAACACATATCAGAGTTACACATACCAATAATAATGCAGCGGACTACAGTGTGAGTGTAGTGCAATACTATAAATAATAATAATACAAATCTTCGTCTTCGTCCTCCAGATCTAAATCTTCAAATCCTGAAACGCTCGGACTGACCCGAGCGAATTTGAAAAGACAAAAACACTCGAGTCAGAACTAAAAGATCTTATGTAAGTTAAATTTACAGAAATAAATATGAGTGCAGTAACTCAAGTGATGCTCGGGATTTACATCTCCTAAGGATCCGTTAAACTATTTACTATGTAGTATATTGCGCTATTATAATAGTGTCTATTTATAAAATAAACTTACTTTTAAATAGCGTTAAGGCTTTACATTTTCCACCTTAACACATAATAGTCCCAGTAGTCCATCCAATATCATAGTCCCTCCTGATCGGGAAGCCACCAGAGGATACCAGACGGGCTACGGGAGAAATCCAAACTCGTACAAGGCGCGATAGGGTAGGTGACACGGCACAACTAGGCAATGCCAGAGTAGATATACCAATTGCTATCCGGGCTGGTGGAAACGCGCAGCGCGCAGCTACCGCCCACCTCGAACAAACTCCCCCAAAACAAAAATAAAAGTGGCCACTGAATCAATCCAAAGTCAAAGTATAATATCGAAGAGGAGTGTCCGATCAGAGGAATGACCTCATTGGCCCGAGAATCGCTCCTGTTTTAGCCACCTTATGCCAACTCACGGGAGTCGGGTCCACGTATTTACCTTACAGGAAACGCCGCCCCCAACCTACTTCATTCTGGAATCTCCACCTCGTACACGGTTAGTCAAAGTGGTTTTCGGTATCGACAGAGAGTATGTCCATATCCGATCCCGGTCTCTTTGCCAACCCATCGTTATTATAACACCGCGGTCATTTAAAAATAGTTGATACTTTAAAACCAGAATAAAATTTTCCATTTCAAAACTATGAATACGATATCATCTTAAAACCCAAAACAAAATGATTTCATTTTATCCAGATATAATTCTTTTCCAAAACCATACTGCTTTAAAATTTATAATATCTGGAAACCCAATATTTGAATTATACTTTCAAAGCATAATATTTCGAAATTCATATATTTTAAAAGCATAACTTCTAAAACTTGAATGGTTTGTATATTCAACGGTATATAAAATAAATGGTTTAACTTTAAGGTAACTTTGTAAAGAAAAATAATTTCCATGGCTTTACAAATATATTTCTTTATTTAAAGCCTAAACCGTAGATTTAAATATCACTTCAAGTTCCAAAACCCCTTCAATTTCTATATAGATATATCCATTTGGAGTATTAATATTTTAAAACTAAAGTTGGATTTTATTCTTTCAACAAATTAATGCTCTATTATTTAGTCTTGAATATTCCTATAAATTCCATAATTAAAACTCCAATTTCTAGCAATTTAAATATTTTCTTCAATTTAATTTATACCAAAATATTCATTTTATATTTATCTTGGAAAATCCAGTTATAAATACCATATCTTAAAATTTCCAAACTTAAACATATAATATAAATTATCAAATTCCATTTCTCAAAATTTTCCATTTTTATTTAACGGATTTATACACAGCTTAAATTCAAAAATTTAACTTCATATGTATATACATATGGAAGAATAATATTAATAAAGTATCAAAATTCAAAATTTTTATAAACCGCATCCCATCCAAACCATAGAAATCACTTTAAAAATATTTTATATATAGACCACGGTGCCTGTATAAAATTTTCTATCCTATGGTCAAGTGATACGGATATTTATCATTTCAATCTGCAATTTAAAATAAAATGCGGTTGTATATCATTTCAAACCGCAATCCCGAATGAAATGAAAATGCATGATGACTTGCAGTTTAATGATATAAAATAAAACATCCATTCATCAACATCATCCATCATACAACCATGATCCAATAATAAATAAATATCAATATATATCTGATAATATATAACAGGTAATAACTGGCAGTTATATTCAAATAAATCTAACAACAATTAAACTAACAGTTTATATTCAGTAATAAATTTTATAACTGTTTAACTAGCAGTTTATATGCAAATAAATAAATTCTAACTGTCAATTAATATGTAATAAATAAAATAAATTAACAGTTAAATTAAATAAATGCGATTTAACAGATATGATGAATAAAACACGCCAAACAGTCATAAATAAATTTCTACTCATATCTAATATAAATTTAACAAACATAAAAATTTTAGAAATTGTGAGTGGGTTAAAACACTCACCTTTTGAATTTAAATCGAATTTAAATTCGATTTAAACCCAAAAATGCACAGTCTCCAAATCTGTCCAAACCAGCGTCAACAGATCCGAAATTTAATTACGATCCTAGCAAAAGAGATTTCGTGCGAAACGGAGTTCATATGAGAAAGTTATTCGAATAAACGTGTTGAAAACAAAAATAAAATAAAATAAAACAAACCCAAAATCAGAACCACGTCAGCAAGGTGGACTCCCCACTTTCTCCAGCGTTCGCTCGCACGTTACAGGCACCCAAAACAGAAACCGAACCCATATTTCACCCTTTGACCAAGCCTTTGACCGCCATTTGCATCCACCTCCGGCCACCGTTCACCGAGCTACCACCACCACTAGCCTGCCCTTGCCGAGCCGCCTCCATCCCCCTAGGTCTGAACGTCCATCTCCCTCAGCCGCCGCCTCGTCCAATGGTATAACCGAACCCTAAAACCAAAATCCCCACAGATCTGACCGTCGATTTGCACGATAACCCATCCAGATCAACTCCCCTCAGCTTCCTCTCCAAAACCCAGGAATCATTTGACGATCTGACGAAGTTTGTTACAGCGACGATGTAAGGCCGAAAATGATATGAATTATTCTGGACAAACGATAGCTCCAATCGAAAAACAAATTACACCAGCAGATTACGAACACTGAGAACTATGACATATATTTTTATGGAATTTTTCTGAAGAGTTTGAAATTTCATTTGAATTTTGGATTGAAGTAGATCTAGGTTTTGCAACCATTGAGGAAGAAAAAGAGATGAAGAAAATGAACGTATAGACAAATGATAGAAGATGGAGGCTAGGGTTTATCACAACATATATATAGACAAATAGTAGAAGGCTAGGTGGGCACGAATTACGAACGTGCTAAGCGGTAGTTGGCCCAAAAAGCCCGTTCTGACTGCGGAACGAAATTTGTTAAACCCATATATCCAAATATGTATTTTAAAATATTCTGAACGCGATGGAAAAAGTTTCATGTCCAAATTTGATCGTATGAAGAAGTTATGCTGAAAACAAAATTTCCAAATTGATTTCAAATTGATTTTAATTAAATCGATTTCAAGGCGTTTCGTGTTCGTACGATCAAACGACAAGTCCGATCGATACGAAATTTGAAACCCTACAATAATTCACCGATACGGATCCGATGAAACTGGTTTCGTCAAAATCCGAGTCCGTGACAAAAATGGCTATTTTTATATTAATTAATTAAATTAAAATTTAGTCAATTAAATCAAATTTCCCATTTCTTTTTGATAATTGACGATTCTTATTATTATAAATTTTTCAATCACCTATACTATTTAAACAAAATTTAACTCGTCGAATTTAAAATTTTAGAAATCCCCAAATTTCATTAATTTCACCAAATTATAAATTAAATTTCCAAAATTCTAATTAAGTTTACTTTCCATTATTATTGTCAAATAGAAGAATCTATCATTGGATTCATATTTCAATATGTAAATATTTCCAATTTCATCTGAACTTATATTTACATAATTCCTAAATATTAAATTACAAATATCACTTAAATTAACGTTAACGTAATAATTATTTATTATTTATTGCAGTTGATTATCGGTTACAATTAATATACTAAATAGATGGTAAATCTTGAATACTGGTTATCCTTAACGTTTTATTTCCCATTTAATTGCAACAACGCAATTTCAAAAATTTAACTCAATTAAATAGAAAACTCTTTATATTCTAAATCAACTGCAATGGTTTAAAAGTTGCTAAATTTTGATTTCAGTAATCCCTTTAATTCGATTCAAAATTAGCAATTACCTATTGAATGCCCCAAAATTCCTATTAAATAAATCTAACAAATCTTTATCATCAATTAGATGAATTAAATATTGCAATCAACTATTTGCGTTAATAATTTCCGTTTCACTTTAAAGTATCTAAATTAGCCAATTACAATACTTATTACCCAAATAACTTCAATTTCTTCCAAATAATATTTACATAATTATTTTAAATATTGAATCCATTTAATTGCAATAAATTCAATTGATTGCAAATCAATTCCAAATAAATTTGATTTTTATCTAGTTACAACTTAATATTAAATCAGTTTTCACTTAACTAACAAAGTCATTATTACTTAGAATTTCATTACATTTTAAATTTTCACATTTTTCATTTTTTGATTTCATTTCTTTTCCCGCATAGTTTATTAAAAATGGGATTTTTCTTGGTTACAACTTATTTGGATCCAACATTCTTCATTTTCCAATTTATTCCACTTTAACTGCAAAAAAATTTCACACTAAATTATAAATTAAAACTTTAACAAATCCGTTACTTGATTTAAAACCCTACTATTCAATAAATGGACATTTATAGGTGAAATTAACATTGACCTATATTTCATATCGTAAATGCATACTTATTTCATATTATTTAGTTATATTTACCAACCACGTCCACAAATTTACTATTTATATACCTAATTAATTTGTTACTAATTTAAGTAAGTTTATTATCGACAGCATTCATTAAAATTACTTATCTACACTTATTGCATTGGTTTATTCAACGGTCACTCTTATTTAGTCACCATCCATTTTACAACCAAATGTACAATCTCCACTATTGATTTTTATATTAATGAGTCCCATTCTAGTTGATATAATTATTAATATTCACAAATTCAACATTTATTGGTTTCTTATATTTAACTTATAGTAAGTATGACAATTTACATTATTCAAATCTATTGCCATATAAATATTAAATTGTTACATTAAATTACAATTACTATATCTAATTCCCACATTTACTCAAATAAAATCTTAAGACTTTTATTTCATTCTAAATTAGATTAGAAATCATATTAAATTAATTCATTTAATACCTTCGAATTTACCGGGTTGTTACATTATTTAGCCATATATTTTTATTATTCCATAAACATTTAAAATAACATTCCAGAATTCAAACAATTTCCCAAAATTTCAAAATCACTTTTGAAATCAACTGCAACCAAAATCCTTTGGAAAATTCAATTATCCCTTTGAATTTCAAAACCAAACTCAGTTCTCAAACAATTCCAATTTAAAATATTCAGGTAGCAATCCCTCTCTTGGAAACTCGAAAATGAACACCGATGATGTCGCGATCATCATCGGAATTATTTTCCAACGACCGAAAGAGTTTAATGATTTTATCTCTTTAATAATATTTCAAATATTTTTAATTTCCAAATCTCACAAGATTTCAAATTCAACACAAAAGTATTTCCAAAATATTAATATTATTCCTCCAACCCTTGAAAACTGTTTTCAAACCAAAAGGATTTTAAATTTCCCCAAAAATTCCAAATTGCAATTTCTTTAAACCTATATTCAAACATTCTCTGGAATTTTATCTCATTTCAATTTCAAATGTTTCTCTGGAATTCTATTTCAAAATTATAATCACCTTTACAGTTTACATTTACAAGTCTCATTTGTATATGAAGTTCATCTCAATTTATAAATTACATTTATAATCTATATTTCAAATTCCATTTTGTTATATAAATTTATTCTTCAACTTTGGTTATAAGTTTTCAACTTCTTATTCAATTTCTACACAATAATGTTAATAATTTAATATTATCATTCCTTAACAAGCAAGCATCCAAATACTATCATACTTTACAAAAATTATATATATATATATATTTATACAAAAATAATTTGGGTAAAATTATTTCATTTACCCTACTTTAAAACAACACTGTGTCGAATTGTTCTATTCAAGTGTTTAGAGATCCCTATCAATAACGTTAATTACTCGTATTGACCAGAATCCATAAACTACTCAATAAACCAATCAACACAATATAAAATCATTTTATAGTCACTAACAAATACGCGCTCATATCTATTAATACGCTCAAACTCATCCTAGAGGACTATTGACTCTATTTCAATGAGTAATTCCCACCAGAGCCAAGGTTATCACCAACCTAAGCTCTGATACCAAGTGTAACGACCCGCAAATCCGTACCCCTTGAGTCAACACTATTTTACTTAAATCAACTCAAGTTGCAAAGAAATACGAACCATTTGGGTTAAAGAAGAAGAGGCAGAAGAAGAAAATAGAAATCAACATCAGAATCTAACCATCGTAGTGGAATAAAATATAATAGATAATAATGATCTTTACACAAAAAATCAAATATATCTGTTTATATATTACATCATCAGAGTAGATCAATCACAACCCAACATCATATCATACAAATGGATACACAACAACTCAACACAGCGGAATATATATATATATATATATATATATATATAAACAAGTACGGGAGTACGTATCGTCATCCTGCTCGTCTCCTGAGCTCCACATCATCAAATCTTGTATCTATAATACTCGGTCTGACCCGAGCATTACAATTAAATAACACCCGAATCAGTCTGGAATACAAGCGTGATAAAATCACACCTAATTGATTATTAAAGTTTCAAAAATCCTTTGAAAACAAAAGCATCTCGTAAGACCACGCCACAAATAAACATGTCGGGTTTTTACCTTACGATAGCTAAAACAATTCTTATAGAAATCCTCTGATATTATAATAGGGTCTGTATACAAATACTTATAAAATAGCCGAAATTGTTACATTATTAAATTCCAGCTACTAGACACAAAGTGGGTAATACAAACAAAACTCGTACAAGGCTCGTAGGGAGAATGGATTTCGAACTAATGACTAGGCACTGGGGTACCACCTGTCACAGTACGGGGCCTAGATCACCGTACCGAGGAGTAAGCCCATTCCCCTGCAACACAAGACTGGGACTACCCCTTACTGGATAATCCCGAGTGAGATCACCCCGCGGTTGGGATCAGCAACAGCCCACTAAGCCGAAATAAAAAGGGACATCTAGACAGGAATGACCTCACCCTGCTTGGGTGCTACCCACTTAGCTTTGCTGCATAACCCCTGATTTTCAGTCATTCCCATTTGATGAGGCTTGAGGCTAAGCGTTACCTTTTTTTAGCACATATCCCTCAGAATGCCTATCGTCCACCTGACGATGTTTCGCAAGCATTCATCCATACAAGTCCGTTCCGGGTTCGAACGGAACCGAAGGCACTATTCCTATTCCTACTGCATCCATTTTGGAAATATCCTCAGGATTAGTAGCGACTAACCCTTGCACTTCACTGCTCCATCTTCGAATCCAAACTCGTTTTCACGAAACGTACAAACCGGATCGAAGTTGCTTTCGAGAGATTAATCTCGATCCCGGTCTCTTCGAAACGATCAACGCATTTGTCCAATATTGATAGTTGGTGGTTTAACTATCAATTAATGTTCACAACATCCATCACACAATAAATAATTTCCAAAATTATTTATTTATCTCAAAAATATCTTCACAAGATATATTTCACTTTTCAAATTCCTTTGAAAACAGTTTTCAAAACTATCTGCCTTTCTCAAAATAAATTCCCAGTATTTCTATTTCCAATGTAATCACCAAGCACAAACTTTAGATTTTTAAAATAATTTAAAATCACTTTATTGTAAAATATATTTAACATTTAATATAGAAAAATTACTTTAGTACTTAATTTAAAATAATACTCTAGAAATAACTAAAATAAGGTTACCTTATAACTATATATTAGATTTCTTCCTTAAATAAATTTCCAAGTCGTTCTTTAAATAATTATTACGATAATAGATTAACAAATGACTTACTTTAGAATTTACTTTAAAATATTTAAATTAAAACTACTCCAATAATTGATTAAAAATATATACTATATGAATATTTGAAAATAAGGTTACTTTATAAATAAAAACTAGGTTTTCACCTTTAAAACAGAATTACTAAGTCACTCTTTATAAATTACTACTACGGTAATAGATTTGAATAAATATTTGCTTTAGAATTCAAACATTTAGAAATAATAAATTTCCAAGAACATACTTTATTAAAAAATTATTAAAACCTTTATTTTTTTTAAAAAAAACTTACTTTGAAAACGTACTTGGCTATCTAGAGAAATATACTTCTCTTCACAACCTTTAAAAATAAATCACTATTTATTTTTAAACAATTTTTCTCATTCCTTTAATAAATTCCCACCTTGAATTTATTCTTCCAAACATCCAATTTCAAACACTTAAATCAATTTCCAAATTGATTTCCAGTTTACTTCATTCATTCAAAAATCCTTTAATTTCAGATTTTATTCCTTAATTATGATTTAAAATACTTTAAATTGAAATACCAATTTAGATTTCTTAATTTACTTCTTAATTCCTTTAAATAAATTTAAAACTTTAAGTTTTAAAATAATTCTTTATCCATTTAAATTAATATCACATAATTCTACAATTCATTAATTACTGTTTATACAACCCTTTTCTTTTCATACTCGAAGTTATTTATTAGTATTTAACATACTTTCATTTCTTTTTCAATTCATTCAATTTTCTCTAATTATCTCGTTTACAATTTACTTCCTTTATTTTCTTTCAAAAATCCAATTTATATATTTTTGGTAATTCATTATACTAAAATATATCCAATCAAATCATAACATTCAATATTCCAACATATTCATCATAGAATATCAAGTAATCACAATAGATAATATTAAATAATAAATGTTGAGGGGTTCAGTTGGATCCCTCCAACCTGTTTTCCCTGCATCCACAGATGTTAGCACAATAATATGCCAATTCCAGAATATACCATACTATAGCACATCAATCAATTTCAACCATTCAAACAATTATTTAAATTTAATCATTTAAATTTAAATTTAACCGAGTGAGATTAACTCACCTTTGTCCTTTAAATTCGCAATCCACTTCATTCTTGATTTGATTCCACGATTTCAGACCTTGGAAAAACATTAGATGTTTTATTAATATTCGAGTCAATTGAGCGATTTAAATTTCCATTTGATAATTAAATTAACCATCAATTTCATTTTAAACAATTAAATTTAAATTTAACTAATTCCCCTTTTTAACAGATTATTTTAACAACCAATTAATTTAATAAGTTAATTAAATAAATGACTTTCCAAAAATACACTATTTAAAAATAACCTAGTAAATTATGAAGGTGCACAAGTAAATTCATTTACTTTTGAACTGCATAATACCAAAGATCCACAGAGATTTCGAAACCAAATTTTTATATACATATATTATTTTATTTCCTATTTCGAAATTCCTTATACCAAATGACCTACAGTCTTATATATATATATATTTATAACATACCTTACTGTAATTATATAAATTTCTTGTACACACACATATATACATATATATATATATATATATATATATATAAACTCTATAATTTTAAAACTAGACAGTAAACTTTTTTTCCTCTGAGCATATTCACAAAAATCAAACTAAAATCAAAATAGGTTTCACTTACTGGATCAGATGCACACCCCTACTCGACACCGAAACCCTAACGCAGCCGCCTCTCTGGCCACGGCCACCATGCCATCGCGCCCTAGCTGTCACATCGTCACACCCAAACTCACACGACCTATCACCACGCTAGCAGCCGCCTCAAACCCTGAGCTTCACAACCCTTTTACGCGACATCGTCGCCTGCCATCGAAGCTACCCCTACGGCCATGGCACCCTCGAGAATTGAATCGAGCAAACTCGATTCCCCTTGCATCGATTTATGAAGAGGAACACACGTTTGAAACGCGTGGCCATGCCCTTTATTTTTTATATTTTTTTTTCTTCGTTTGATTTTGATTTCGAACAGAAGGGAAGAAATGCGATTTCCAAACACGAGCCTTCTTCCATTTTTCGATTCGAAGATTATAATCCCGGCTATTGATTTATTACTTTGAGATTTTGTTTCGCTCGGCCATTAGATTTTCTTTTGAACGAGTTTTCTTTTTACTAAGCTTTACCATTTCTTTTGAATGCGTCTGTACTTTTAATGAAAGATTGGGGGAATAGGAAAAAAATATAAGCGTGCAAATTGTTTCTGCGTGTCGGCTATCACAGAGATAGGTCGGTTAAAGGAAAAACAGGGCGACGGCTGATTTGATGTTTTTTAATTTTTAGATAAGGATATTTTAATTAGATTGATAATTATCGTCTAAGCGTTTATGCCCCGTACGATTACACGTTAATTTCAAAAGCTACGAAATTTGAAATATGGTAATAATTCAATATTACGGACCCAATGGAACTGGTTTCGTCGAATTCCGAGACTGTGCCTCGTAAGGCTATTTTTAAATCCAATTTAAACGATCAAAATTTTAAAACTGAACAAACCACTGTTAATTTCAATTTTACAACTTCTATTACCTTCAGTGTTATCAATATAAATTTTACAAGTCTACAAATTATTTTTAACAGGCTTAAAACTCTGGATTCAACATTTTACCCAACTTCAAATTATTTAATTAAAAAATTAATTATCAAATAATTAGTGATATTTGAATTCAAGTTAAAAATTAACTTTTAAATATTAAAATCAAGTAAATATTCCAATTTAAATTGCTTAAAAATTTCGGGTCATCGCAATAATAATACTAAATTTTTTCATAATATGGCCAACGGAAGAAAACGTAGTAATACGATTAATTCCGTTCTAATTAATAATGTTGAAATAATTGACCAAAGATATCTAAATAAGGCTTTCATAGACTATTATAGAGATATTTTTGGCAACAAAAACAATCATAGAATTAATGTTAGTTGGAATGATCTATATCCAGCTGCTTCCAATATTAATCTCTCTGAGTTAGATGTTCCTTTTACTGAAGAGGAAATTCGAAAAGCCATCAACGATTTGCCAGGTGATAAATCCCCGAGGCCGGATGGCTTCCCAATTTTCTTTTATATAAATTTTTAGGGTGTTTTAAAATTAGATTTAATTAGCATGTTTAATGACTTTTATAATGGAAATTTACAATTGGGAAGATTTAATTTTGCAAATTTATTTTATTACACAAAAAAGTAGGTGCTAATAATTTAAAAGATTTCAGACCTATTTCTTTAATCAACTGTTCCGCTAAAATTATCTCAAGTCTTAGCTAAAAGACTTAGTTCTAAAATGAATGATCTAATTGATTGTTCACAATCTGCTTTCATTAAAGGGAGAAATATCACCAATGGTGTGGCAGTCATTCAAGAATACATTAATCACCGTTGTAAGAACAATATTACCTATGCCATTTTAAAATTAGACTTTGCAAAAGCTTTTGATTCGGTAGATTGGGATTTTCTAGTAGATATTTTTCATGCTAGAGGTTTTAGTCCTAGATGGATTAGCTGGATCATGAATTTTCTTAAAACTGGCAACTCTAGTATTATGGTTAATGGTATTTTGGGAAATAAAATTCAATCTAAGAGAGGACTAAGGCAAGGGGATCCTTTATCGCCTCTTCTGTTTAACTTAGTCATAGACGCTTTTGCTAAGATAATTAAAAAAGCGATCGATAATGGAACTCTGGGATATATAGGTAATGATATATCACGTAATGGTATATTAGTCCTTCAATTTGCAGATGATACTTTGCTTTTTTCTTCTCATCTTCCCAAAAACATTATCTCTCTTAAGTTTATTTATATAGTTTTGAACTTCTATCAGTTTTAAAAATAAATTTTGATAAAAGTACAGTTTTAATTTTAAATGATTTTGATAAAGTTGAAAATTTAGATGCTAAAACGCAAAATTGTAAAACTATGAGTTTTCCTTTTGACTATCTTGGTTTTTTGATTAGGCCTACTAAGTTAAAACACGATGATTGGTTTATAATTATAGGTAAAATTAAACATAGGATTTCTAATTGGAATGGAAGATTTTTATCTAGAGCGGGAAGACTTGTTTTAATTAATTCGGTTTTATCAGCTCTTCCGATCAATTGGATGTCAATGCATCTTTTTCCTGATTGGGTAATTGATAAAATAGATAAAATTCGAAGAGATTTTTTATGGAATGGTGATCATTCAAACAGTTGCATTAAAAGTTTAGTAAATTGGGAAACTGTTTGTAAATCCAAAAAGGATGGAGGTTTAGGAGTTATTAATTTGCGTAATATGAATGTGTCCCTTCTAGATAAGTGGTTATGGAAGTTTAAGGACATTATGATAATGCCACTTGGAAAGTAATTATTTCTAAATATTACTATAATGGTAGTAATACTCTTTATCAAATTAGCCCATCGGTTTCATGTAAACAATCTTATTTTTGGAAATCCATTTTAAAATGTTATGTGATTTTTAATTTAGAAATTAATATTATAGTTCACTCTGATAATAATACCTCCTTTTAGCGTGATAGTTGGATTTCCGCCATTCCTCTTAGGATTGAGTTTTAAGAGTTGTATGATATTGTAACTTTAAATATGCATTTATTTCAGATGTTTTTTCTCCCGAAAATGAACCTCCTTGGATTTTTAGTTTTAGCAGAATTCTAGAAGGTTCTACCCTTAGGCAATTTAATTAGCTCATAACTAGATTAAATGTCTATAATATTGATAATAATAATGATTTTATTAGTTGGGAGTGGGATAAAATTAAGAAATATTCTTCTAATTCTTTTTATAGATTTATTAACTTTTCTGGTGTAATTTATAATTATTTTAAATTTATTTGGAAATCAAATGCTCCTCCTAAATCTAAAATCCATATACGGCTAATCATGCATGGAAAATTAAATACTATAGAATTTTTAAAAATAAAAACAATATTCACATTGACAATAAATGATCTTTTGTAATAGATATTTGGAGGATATTAAGCATATTTACTATGATTGTATGGATACTCATTTTATTCTTATGAACACCCTTAATATTTTTTTCGACTTTAATATTAATTCTAGAATTAATGATTGTTTTTTCTACCGGAACACCTTTTGATTTAAGTTTAATAAGGATAATATATACTTGCTTGATACCTTATTCATTATATCCTGTTGGTACATTTGGTTTGAAAGAAATCAACGTATGTTTAATAATAATAAAAAACATTTCAATAAATTGATTTTTTTTAATTTCGTCCTTTTTCTTTGATTGGATCTCTAATCCTAAATATAAATTAACCAAAAACAATCTTTTTAAAAAATATCTTAACAAAGTTAGTAATAATATTGACATATTTAAACAACACAATAATATTTTTGACACTAATAATAATAGTATTAGTATCTTTTCAAATTTAAATGTCGATCCCTCGGTGCTCCACAACTTGCTTTTAATTGATGGTCCACAAAGACAATTATAGAATTGTCTTTATTTTTTGAACTAGTTACTTTTATTTTTATTTACAGTTCGTTTATTTTCTTCAGTCTGGACCATATCTCCCTTACACTTTAAAACTGTTAGTTTTTGTTCTAGATCATTTTGCTTTATTATATCTTATTATGTTTTATTTACACATATATGTATATAAATTCTACTTATATGCATATATGTGTTTCATTCTAATTTTTTCCTAGTTTTGTTTCAGGTTAGGGTTAGATAGGATGTTAGGGTTTCTTTACGGGTGTGCAGGATAGCCTTTTCCAGGATTGCTGATCGAGGAAGGAGATACTTACAGCTTTGTCAGAGTTTTCAGAGTGGATTTTTTTTTCTGGATCATTAGCTGAGGCATCTACATAGATTTTTTCTTTTGATTGAGCTGGCTTCCAGTACCTCTGGCATTTTAGAGTGGCTTTTGATGATATTCAGCATTTCTAGGTACCTCCAACACCTTACTATCAAACAGTGACCATGCCGGAGCTCGATTTTGGGGTCTAATGGGCGGTGGCTTTGCCAGAGCTCATTATAGGGGTACTTGTTTTTTCCATTGTTACTTTTATTTAGTTTTGTCACCTTCCAGTCATGTTAGCAGCACCTTGTTATGTTCTATATATATAGTATCATGTGTGCTCTCCTCTTTTATTAGAGGAGAACACATTTTTCTCAAAAAAATGCATGTCTATTTTTTATAGGTTTATGCGGAAGGGCCAGCTAGGCCAACTGGTGGTGCAGCTGCTATAGTAATGTTGATGGGGCCAAATGTGCCTATAGTTTTCGAGAGGAAATACAGAGGGACCCGCATGTCTCATGTCTATGATTTTTACAAGCTCGATCTTGCAAGTGAATATCCAGTATGTTTCTATTTTGATCTATGATTAAACGTGAATTTATTTCATTGCATTCGAATTTATGCAAGCTAAGTTCTTTATTTGTAAATTAAAGCTAGAACTTAGAACCCTCTTTAGAATAAATGAGTTTAATATTATGATTACACTAGTGTGTTCCTTACAAGCATTTGTTTGAGATAAGAAACTGAACTATTCTATGACCGATTTCATTTTTTTTAACTTAAACCTTGTTCTTTTCCTTACCCAGTTATAAAAGCAAGGATAATATAGTTTTTTTTGTTCATATGGATATGTATAATTAGAAAGCTCTTGCATCAATTAATTTTTTTTGTAGGTTGTTGATGGAAAAATTTCACAAACATGGTATCTCATGGCACTTGATTCATGTTACAATCGCTTCTGTAAAAAGTAAGTTTAAGTGAATGTTTCAACCATCATAAATTGATCATCAGTGGGAATTCTAGTTTGTGACTATTATTAGCCGACGTTAATTATCAGGTATGAGAAATTTGAGGGAAAGCAGTTTTCGATTTCTGATGCAGATTATTTTGTGTTATTTTACTTTAAAAACAAATATGCAAATTTTCAGAAATTATACGATGTCAAAACATGGAAAACCAAACTAAAGTAAAATAATTCTTTTTTTTGAAAGAAGGCACTTTATTAACAAAATAGTACACATATACTTCATAATATGTGTGACACCCCACCTCTATACCCACGCTAGCCAAGAACACTACAGAGTAATACTGTCAACTAGCACGGAGAATAAGGCTGTTAAGGAGCGACCATCCGTGTAATTGCTTTGGGCGAACACCGATATGCCAGATAAAAATATAACTTTTCATCACAAGAGGAAATCCGACATACCGACACAAACTCAAAGCTACTACACAGTGGCTATAGTAATCTTCGGAAACAAATATAGAAATAAGCATAACACAAATCATTCACAGATAATTCATATCACAAAGGCGGAAGAAGATATGAATATATAATTAACACATGAAAGTGTACATCAGAGTAGTGGTCAAAAAGACCCACAATAATACAAAAGAATAGCAACACGTGCTATACAAAAGAATACAACTATGAGTCTATATCTCAAGTGTATACAACAAAACAAACTACTAATCTAAGCAGTTAGCCAAAAGTCAGAGAAATCAATCCCAAGTGAGAAGTCAAGCTGAAGCACCTGTAACATCTCGGTCTGACCCGAGTATTATTTAATAAGAAAATAATAAACGGATCAGTCTAACTATAAATATCAGATGAAACGATATAGAGTAAGAGATATGACTAAACACATAATAATCACAATGCCAAGCTGTGATATATCTAAGTAATTGAAAATCAACAAGAGATTAATCAATATCACCAAATCTACACAAGAATCAAAGAAAATATCATACTCCTTATTTCGTTCACCAAACCATAAATATTGACGATTATATCAATGTCAATCACAAAAGTCAATGACACACAAATTCACCAATGCACAAATATTGATAAAACTTATCAATGGAAATCACGAAAATTGGTGAAGCACAAATTCTAGAAATCATCTCAAGAAATCCAGACAATGACACACGAATTCACCTATGCACAAAAATTGATAATACTTATCAATAGAAATCACAAAAATAGGTGAAGAAGAAAGTTCCAGAATTCGACACACGAAATCCAGAAATCACACAAAATAGGAGGGGAGGCCTATCACACGAACTGGAGCATGAAAACTCACCAACATATGTATCACACGAACGAGACGCTATCTCATGGTAGCTAGCCATTAATTTTTGACACACGAACGGCCCGAAGACCATGGGGCGCTACCCCACATATGTGAGTTGAAACTCACACAAACGGGGTTTAGTCTCCCTCGTAGACAAAGAGACATCGCACATTGCTAGTCTAAATCACAAAAATGATCGTCATGATCATCAAGAAGTGTCAATTACAGTAAGCTAGTAAATATATGAGCTTAGCTTCATGTCCCATAACCACTAGCTTAACTTAAATATTTACGAACAAATTGTAGATCTCCACTAGAAAATTGTCACAAGAGATTCAATCGAACAAGTCCAAGAATTAACCGATGAAGTAAACGCAAGCGTTTCATACCACTTGTTTTACTAAGTCGTTTAATTAGATTTCTCATACGAGTAAGGTAAAGGTTTGTATATACTAATAGGTTGGAAATCGGTTTGAGAAAACGAGCTTTGTAATAAAATAATGTTGAAATCATTTGAAGAAAGAGTTTTGATATTTACTATTAGTATCGAAACCTTTATATTTTTAAAGTGACAAATCACAAAGAAGATTGTAGGAACAATCAATCACTAAAATTCACATTCGAAGATGTGAATAAAATCTAAAGAAACCGATAAAGAATCCATCGAAATGGATATTCAAAAATCCCTAAAAAGGAGTCATCAAAGTCATAATAAATGATAACAACAAATAGGATCATCACGAATCGATTTAAATTGGAAATTTAATCCAAAAAGGCAAAATGGACTCAAACAGCAGGTTCAGTCGACTGACCCTGTGCCTGGAAATTTTCCAGGTTCAGGAAACTTTCTGTTTCCAGTTTCAGTCGACTGAATAGAGGA
The DNA here is from genome assembly GCA_030765085.1 of Allium cepa. NCBI lineage: Eukaryota > Viridiplantae > Streptophyta > Magnoliopsida > Asparagales > Amaryllidaceae > Allium > Allium cepa. The sequence goes on along the minus strand of CM060945.1, from coordinate 988,886,182 downwards.
TTCAGTCGACTGAATCATGCCTGGAAACTTTCGGGTTCCAGGTTCATTCGACTGAACAGACTTTTCAGTCGACTGAACAGACTTTTCAGTCGACTGAATCTTGCCTGGGCTGTTTTTCAGCCTATCCAAATGAAGAGCAAACTCTTCCAAAATTCAACTGGATGAACATTGGCTCTAAGGGTTTATGCCAATCGGCAACCCAACCCTATATGCTCCTCGATGCATCACCAAAAGCATGATCAAACATCCATAGAAGGATTTCACACAAATTTGACTTGAAAACCCAAAAATTGGAATATTCACAAAACCAATCCAAATCAAGAGCAAATGCACATGAAGAAGTGTTAGGAATTCATACCCAACAACCAAAGATAATTATAGTCATAGATGTGAGATAAAAATCTCACCATTGAAATCACACAAATAAAGAAGAAGCTTGAAAGCAAAGGAGAATCAACTACTCTTCAAATCCAACTCAATAAGCTTGATTCTAAGCTTTAAAAGAAGAACATTCCCAAAGTTAGGTTTAGGAATTTCTGAAATGATAAGAGAATGAGTTGGAGAAGAAGAAGAGAAGCTTACCAATGGGTTCTTCTATTAGTTTGGAGCTAGAACTTGATTTGCAAAAGAAAACTAGGGCTTGAGTTTTAATTTCCCATCTCTCCCACCATTGTTGCTAAAGCTTGAGTATTAGGAATTGGAAATGAAGTAAATGAGGAGTTGAAGTGGAGTTGGGACTGAATACATAAGTGGGGTTATTGGGCTCAGCCCAAACCAAAGCCCTAAGCAAAAAGTAGCAAAATTCAACTTTTTCCAAACTTATCGAAGCTTATACTAAAAAAGGTCGCAAACTGCATTTTAAACTCGATGGGAGTGGTCCCGAGTCCTAATTCGACCGTATGCAAAAAGTAGCTTTTCGGACTAAAATCCGACTACGATACCATATTTAAATAAAACATTTAAATATATAAATCATAACATATGCGGGTTGTTACAATATGCCTCGTTAAAACCTTGCAACCCCCTAACCTAAATGGGTGCCTTGCAAGGAAAAAGAGTACATATTATCAGGGCCTGTCCTAGGGGTTTTGGTTAAGCGAATTATGAAAATAAGGCCCCAATACAAAACCCATATTATATTTGTTAATTAAATCATTGAGATAATTAATATTGTTTATAAATAACGAGAGAAGGAAAAAAATAACTTCATTCGTAATAGTAAATCAAGTCATATAACAAAATTATTATTAATTGCTTATGAACAATTTTCTAGCCTTCTGACTTGTAGAACTACTAATAATATTGTCATATTCAAGTTCATTAACCATATCTTGTTCAATCGATGAAAGTGCCAAACCATTTAATCTTTCTTCTGACATAGTGGAACAAAGATAAGATTTGATAAACTTTAGCTTTGAAAAACTTCTTTCGACCAAGGTAAATGTAACTGGTATAGTCAGAATTATTCTATATGCAATCCAAGCATTAGGAAAATTTAACTCTCTAGAACAAGAATTTATGAAATTCAGCAACTCAATTGCTTTTGTTTTTTATTTTGGCAAGATAACTTCCAATACTTTTAATTTGAAAATAGCTCTTTTCTATCAATATCAGATTGCAAATCATGTCTCAAATATTCCTCAAGTTTTAAACAATGACCTTTTAGTTTCTCATCATCCGTAGAAGTGAACTTTTTTAAATCAAATAAGAAGCCAAATATTTCATTATATTCTTTGAATTGCTCAAATCGAGTCATCAAAAAAACATGAGCTTTATCCACAATTTGCAAAAATTATTTGATTCGGAAAGACTCTTCCAATGTTTGCATATGTTCTTCAACATTCGTATCTTCATCGAACCGTTTCTTTCAACGAATAACTCTTTTTCTTGAGGAAAAACTAGTTCAATATCTAACATTTGGGCTATCTCTTTAGCATCAACCATCATAGAATTAAATCCCGTGTCCCTGAAATCTTTAAAAAAATCAATAGGCTCTTGTAATCTAATGATAGCAACATCAATCTGCATATCCTCGGTTTGAAGAATCTTGCTAATGGTGTTTACATTTTTCAACATTTCATACCAAATGCATAATCCGAACAAGAATTCGGCAATTAAACGATTCTTCATTTAAAATATACGATTCAAAACATTAAATACAAGTTATAAACATCACAACTCCTGTTTAATAATTTCTCAAATGTTTGTAAATTAAACCATGGAAACTGTACCAAATGGAGGATTTGGATATTCCTTCTCAGTACCCACACTCGTTTGTCAAAAGATGGTTCATTTTTCTACAAAGAAAATGAAGATGTTGATGATAGTTACAAGGAAACAAAGCACAATCATGATAATGAGTATATACAAGTATTATTTACAGGAGAATGCAACTTAAGGTATTTGATTGATGACTCCTTTCACTTTAATGATTCTTGGCTGAAACATGAGCGTTCTAATGCAATTAAATGGATCGTGGAAGTAAGCATATGTTACATATTTTTAATTATACATAATATAAGTTGCTTTCTATGGAATAAAATTTAACACATTTACCATTTTGAAAACTTGAACAAACCAGGATGTACTTCAGCTTCAGTTATCAAACTGCTTATCTTGCCGTTACATATTTTGATCGATTCTTGGTAGGAAGAACTACCAATGATATGAAACTAAGCCAAATTCGAAAGTTTTACAATTATGTACCTTAAATTTAATTTAATTTATGTTTTCTTCTCTTAACTTTTCTGTGCCCTAACTACTGTGGCAGGCGGCAGCTACAGGGTTGCTGAGATTTAGAGGAGAGGCTGTCGACTGGAGCCTGGAGAGCTGCACCGCGTTGCATAGATGGAGATGAGATCGCTGACTCGAGAAATCATGATTCAGTTTTTTTATCGACACGTCAATTTTGATTTGGTGCCCTAGAATTTTTGAGGCCCTAAGCGACCGCTTCTGTTGCTTTGGGGGAGGGCCGAGCCTGAATATAATGTCCATATATTAACAGTACAACAAGATTATAGCCAGAGATCCAAGTTGACAAATAGATGGGGAAGTAAAATATAGTAGCAACTGACTCAAAATCATCAACACGAATAACTTGGGGCTATAATCTAAAAAAAGCAAAAACAAATACAAGGAAAAGAAACAATAAAATTGCTTCCAATAAAATAATTCTTACATGACCTTATGAATTTTCATTTGCTTTATGCTATATTAAAATATTGGCACCTTTCTTCCAATAAAACTGTATAATAATAGTATGACTAAACAACTTTAAGAAATCAAGTGACCCTTAAGCTATTGATTATTAGAGAGTTGACATCATCCTACATAGCCTAAGTGGTTAGCGAATTGTTAAGTGTGTTAATAATTTAGGTGTAATTGTAAAGCTATTCATGGTTTTAGTATTTGGCTAAACTATATGTGTGTGTACTGTATGGTGTGTTTCTAGACACACAGTAAACTTTAGTTGAATTTTGTTTATGAAAGTGTTTTTAGGTGGTCCACCAATCGGAGCCGCCCTTGATATTAAAATATTGATAAGTAAGGTAGTTATAAATATAGAAACCAGGATATATAAGTAAAACCAATGTGCATGTAATATTTTCTATGTACAATTTTTTAAAGGTACAAAATATGTAATAATATAACAAATATTGAAATGTTAGATATTGGTGAAATTGTATAGTTTGAAGCTGGATAAGGGTATGTATCAAACCATGACAGAGGGAAACTAACTTGAAACATAAAGTATTATGTGGGTAGAGGTTTTCACCTGTGATAAAGTTTTTGAAATACCACAATGGTAGCTAGGTCTATTAGCTCAAATTGTGAATAGAAAAAAAATCTTTCAACATTAGAGATTAAAGTTAAAGCTTAGCTTTGGAATAGCTATTAATATTATAATCCAAAATTTTTGCAATAGCTATTAATATTATAATCCAAAAATACACAATTAATGCACTATAATAAAAACTTCGATAAAAAGGTAGGTTATTCAACTAATTTATTATGAAATTCAACCATTCCATATTCACATAAATACCCATAAATTTCAAAATAAATTGTATGTCATTATTTAAGATAAATTCGAAGTTTTTTGTATGGAAATATATAATGAAAATATAAGTTTCAATTAATTAATTTGTAAAATTCAGATATTATATATATATATATATATATATATATATATATATATATATATATTGAAAACCCAGGAGAACCCGGCAGGTCGGTAAACTCCTGAGGAGAGTATAGTAAAACCGTTCGCTGATCCAAGCCTCCATACCCCGGGTAAATTTATATAGGATAGGGAAGCGCATAATAGGAATCGAACCTAGATCTTTTTACTAGAACTAAGCCTCATTTCCACTGCACCACACCCACGGAAAGTTATTATATATGTATACATGTAACCATCCATAAGTTAAAAATAGTATCATAATAAATAGAACTCGTTCTATAGTATATTTATTATAATGTGCCCGTGAACAAACTAGAAAAGGAAATTAAATGGAAAATGTTAAAGGTATGATACCTGAGCATGGACCACATAAGAAAACCCACATGACTTATCACTTGAGGCAGATGGTACCGTAGAAGGTTTGAATTAGTTAGACGTATGATGCAGGAGGGCTGACTTGCCGGAGGAAGATCGAGGTCAATGGCTAATTTCTAAGGTTTTAATCAATGGGCGATTTGTTCAATTGTTTAGCGTGTTAGAAAAAATTTGGGATTTTAGAATTTAGGAAGTAAGAAAGTTTGTTCATTTAAAAGGAATAAATGGGATGATTGTGTTGACGTTGTTGAAGATAATACAATTATATTACTACATCATACTTTGTTCACTTGGGTACATGTTTCATATGCATATCAGTAAGCACACATGCAAATAGATTCACGAATAAACTTTTATGCACACTAATGGTTACCCTTTAAGAACACTAATTTCAAAACAATATATTTCTATACTCTCACCGCACATACTCCCAAACACAAAAAAACAATACATTTATTTACATTTACAAACAATAATTTAACCTAACAGAGCTTTATGTAATTGCAATGCATAACATTATAATTTATTTAAAGAATGTTTGTAAGTTCGCCATTGTACGGTAAATTTCCATCATAGTCTATGAATGTTTGTATATTGTTTGTATGTCTTTCGAATGACATTTTAGAGTAGAAGAATTAGAATTTGTATCCCCTTGCTACAACCATTGCAATTTTGCTTTTTGCCTTAAGCTCCAGAGTCTGATTTGTTGTCGGACTTGAAATTTATGTCTTACTTATGACATGCCCTCGTATAATTCCAGGCTCCTAGGATCATTATCCACTATATTTCTAAAGCCTCAAGTTCTTTTTCTGCCAATACAAGATAAGTGTTTTTCATTTTCCTTGTTTTATTCCACAATTTTAACTCTGTCCTACATGCCTATAATTCATCCTGAAAATTATAACCTGGAAAACCCCCTGTGTTACCACTTAAACCCCTTGATATACATATGCCATATCTTTCTTTTAGGTGCCATTCATTACAATATCTAAAAGGATATCCTGTATCTTTAAACACTCGAATTAAGTGCAACAGTAATGGATTTTAGTCACTAGATAGTTAAGATAAAGTTAAAGCCTTCATGTAGGAGAATCTTTGCCAACATATATTATTGACAAGGATTTTATCTATATTATTTTCTATTCCCCTTCTCATCCAAATATAATTATAGCTCGGTGCTTTGATTTCTCTAAGTCCTGAATGTAGTAAGTAATTGTTGAAAGCTTGTAATTGTGTGAATGGTATAGGTAAACCCCCTTGATCATCAAGAGTTGATGAAGCATTATTGAAACCCCCCATTAGAACACATGCATCAATTATACGATGGTTCTTAGATGACATGCTGCCATAGACTTATCTTTCTGCAAAAATATTACTGCTACACACAATTGTGAAAATTAATTTGAAACCCTCATAATTAATTGTTATTATGGTGATATGTTGACTAGATGACGATAGTACAAATATACACCAAATTGTAGTATCCCATATCACCAGTATTCTTCCTGTGAACTGAGATGTATTATTGGCAACAATATCCAAAATTTCTTAGGATTTGACTTCGATGCAATGTAATATTAAGAGCATTAAGTTTATTTTCTACTAAACCAACAATTGTTGGCTTAAATATCATTAGGAGTTTGAACAAATCATTAACTCTTCGTGGTGTGTTCGTACCTGCAACATTCCAAGTGATAAGATTCATTTAATATCGAAGTTTCTCTATAATGTTCTTTTACGAGGATCATGTTTTTGAGTAAAAGTTAACTTTATCTATTGCCATATAATGTGGGTTCTTTGTAATAAACTCTAAAACATTAATTATATCTTAAGTGTTAATTTATTCTTCAATTGCAACTACCACATGTTTTAATTCATCAGTGTCGGTGGAATGAGGTAGTTCTTGATCTAGAAAATTCAAGTTGATCAGTTACAGCAGTGTCCTGATTATGTGTTGCCTTTGACATATTATAAAGTTCAGTTTTTGTGGTTGTAATATCCTCTTCTAGCTCACGGTTTGAAGAATTAGTAAATACTTTAGATATTCACTATCATAATATCCTCTCGACCCTTATCATTCTTCGGTTCATTTCCTTTTTCTGTAGAGGGTTCACCTGCCTCAGTTGTCTTCTTAGGGATCCACCATGGTTCCGTAAAGGTGAAGTAGAATGATGGTTTATGGCTGAAGACATTGCATTTTTCACACTTTAGAGGGATGCCTCCATACAACCAGCACTTCTTTTCTAATACTATTGTGTAGTAGGATAGTTTTTCTTATAATAAATTGGACTGCATGGCAACCATAATTTGAATTTCAGCATATTTTGTATATCTTCTCTATGCTGTATTTTAATCAAGTTGTAAAGGTATGCGGATAAAGCTACCTTTAATTGACAGTGCATCATGATTCCATATCTCCATGTCAAGATTTTGCAACTAGACTCGTATTTGTACCTCTCTAATGCCATGCTTCTTAAAATCATAGCCAGGGTGCCAAGCATCATATTTTAAGTCCTAGCTACATATTTTTTCTTCCTTTAGGACCCTTTTACTTTCTGAATGTTTGACATAACAATTACTAACATCAAGATTTCTTATTTGATTATTACATATGTTAGAGAGAAAATGTCAAAAGCAAAGCAAGATGAACTCATTTATTTGACTGGCCTATAAGTAAGTTGTTAATGCAAATATGTATGAAATATATGTATGGATATTAGAAAGTTGCTCAAATGATATGTATGAAATACTTTGTATAGATATGGGAAAAATTATTCGAATGATATGTATGAACTACTATATGAACATGCTAATAGTTTTTGAACGATATATATGAAATACCGTGCTTTAATTTACATATTATTATCAGCGAAAATATTTTATATTTATATGCAAAGGAAAAATAGGTAAATGGATATTATATATGGGAAAACTGAAATAACGATGGATAAAACCTATAAATTAATTTTCCATTTAGTAGCATTTAGAAAATGCTATCGTTTATAAAACGTTATAGAAAGTAACCATAGTAATATGAATAAAAAACTCTATAATATAACTAAACGAACACTATAGAAATATGCATACCAAATGCATAAAATATGCAAAGAAAACGCTATAGAAATGTGCAGTTTAAACGCTATAGGAACTAACCACGAGATAATATTTCCTATAGCATTTTTGCTTACTAGCACTAAGAAAACGCAATAGAAAATTTATTTTCCATAGCATTTTTGTTCCTACCATTTAAAGTTCGTGGTCTAGCATAGCATGTCGTTCCATAGGGTCTCTAAAACACAACGGTTAGGTATAATAGCGTTTTTTAAATGCTATGAAAGCCCTGGTTTGTTGTAGTGAAATGAAAATTTTGAAACTTTTTGTAATACGAAAGGAATTAGTCATAATTTTACATTTCCACGAACATCTCAACAAAATGGAGTAATCGAACGTAAAAATAAAAGGATTCAAGAGTGTGCTAGAGCTATGTTGAATAATTGTAATTTACCTAAAAAATTTTGGGCTGAAGCAGTTGCTCCAACATGTTATATATTAAATAGGATTTTAATAAGACCTTTGACCAAGAAAATTCCATATGAATTATTTTATAACAAAAAGCCTAAAGCATCGTATTTTAGAGTTTTTAGTAGTAAATGTTTTATATTAAATACTAAAGAAAATTAAGATAAATTTGATGCTAAATCAAATAGAGGTATTTTCATTAGATATTCAAATAAAAGTAAAGCTTATAGACTTTTTAATACTAGAACTAATACTATTGAGGAAACTTTACATGTTTCATTTGATGAAAATTTTAAAATCAATAATAACAATTGCGATGAAGAAGAACATTAGTAAAGTCACAAATAACGAAACAAATAATGATAATAATACTAAAAATAGGTATCCAAATAAGAGAGCCAAAATATGAAAAGATCGTCCTATAAAATATATCCTAGGAAATATAAAATCAGTAGTAAGAACAACAAAACAATTAAATAACATAAGTAGTGTAGCATTTATCTCAACTAATGAACCTAAGAATCCATAAGAAGCAATATTAGATGATTTCTGGATTCTTGCTATGCAACTAGAATTAAATCAATTCACTAAAAATGATGTTTGGGAACTCGTACCCAGACCAGAAGATAAGTCTATAATTGGAACAAAATAGGTATATAGAAATAAATTAAGTGAATAAGGAGTGATCGTTAGAAATAAAGCTCACTTAGTAGAACAAGGATATAGTCAAGAAGAAGGTATATATTTTGATGAAACATTTACACCCAAAGCCAGATTAGAAGCAATAAGAATCCTACTTGCCTTTGCAAATCATAATAATTTTAAATTATTTCAAATGGATGTTAAAAGTGCTTTTTAGAATGGTTTTATTAAAGAAGATGTCAATATAGAACAACCCCCACCTTTTAAAGAAGAAAAACTACCTAATCATGTGTATAAATTAAAAAATGCTTTATATGATCTAAAACAAGCTCCTAGAGCATGGTATGACAGACTTAAATCCTACTTATTACAATCTAATTTTGAAATTGGTAAAGTAGATCGTACTTTATTTATTAAAAGAAATAACAATGATATTCAACTAATACAAATATACATAGATGATATTATTTTTAGTTCAACCAATGAAATAATTAAATAAATAATTTTCAAATATAATGACTAAGGAATTTGAAATAAGTCATACGGAATAATTAAATTACTTTTTAGAATTAGAAATAAAACAGTCAAGTAATGGTATTTTCATAAGTCAAGAAAAATACACTAAAGTTTTAGTTTAGAAATTTGGTATGATAATTACCATTGGTAAGCCAACTCCCATGGCAACAAATGAAAAATTAAATAAGGAGATCAAAAATTATATAGAGGAATGATTGGATCACTGTTCTGTATAACTACTAGTAGACCTGATATAATGCATAATGTATGTCTCTGTGCAAGATATCAGTCTCAACCTATGGATCATCTAAAATCTGTAAAACGAATATTAAGATACGTAAATAACACATTAGACTATGGGTTCTTCTATCCAAAAGAGGAGTCCTTTGATTTAGTTTCATATAGTGATGCTATTTATGCTGGTTGCAAATCAGACCGAAAAAGTACAAGCGGAACTTGTCATTTTCTAGAACACTCTCTAGTTTCTTGGTTTAGCAAAAAGATTTTTTGTATCTCTATCCACAACGGAAGTAGAATATATTTCAGCAGCATTAGCCTGCTTTCAGGTTATTTATATGCTACAAACATTAAAAGAATTTTGTTTAAATTTTACAAAATCACCAACATACTACGACATCACTTTCTAAGAGATAATTGAATAAAGAAATAATATCACTCGAATCTATAGATACTGAAAATCTAATAGCTGATATATTAATAGAACCATTAAATCAAACATCGTTTATAAAGCTAAGAAGAGAGCTAGGAATATGTTCCTACTCAGAAATATAAATATAATAACATATAAATTCAAAAGAAAAACAAACCAATAAAATTGTACTAGATATGTAACAACCCGCATATTTAACAATTTTATATTTAAATATTTTATTTAAATATAGCGTCGTTAGTCGGATTTTTGGATCCGAAATGTTACTTTTTGCAAATGGCCGAATTAGGACTCGATACCACCTCCATTGAGTCCAAAATGGCGTTTGCGATCTTTTTAAGTATAAGCTTTGATATGTTTGGAGTAAGTTGAATTTTTGCAACTTTTTCTATTTGGGTTTTGGGTTTGGGTTCAGCCCATTTGTTAGTTTAAACACCTAACTCAGCCCTCTCCTCTCCATTCACCCTCATTTCATTTCTTTAACATAAGCAAAACTGAAAATGGTGGAAGGGAAAGGGAAATAGAAATTGCAAGCCCTAGTTTCTTCTTTTGCAAACTTGATTCTTGCTCCAATATCAAAGAGAAGACATAGGTAAGCTCCTCTTCATCTTCTCTATCTCCTTCTCTCTTCAATCTCAGAAAGTCCTAAACCTAAACTTAGGAAAATACTTGTTTTATTCTTAGATTGAAGCTAGTTGAGTAGAAGTGGAGATTTGTTGGTCTTCTCCTTGCAAATTGAATTCCTTCTTCTTTGTTTTTGGATTAAAAGGTGAGTTTTGAACTCACATCTACTTCTCTTGATTTCATTGATGTTGGGTATGAATTCCTAACACCTTGTTCATATGCACTTGCTTTTGGTTTGGATTGAATTGGTGAATATCCAAATTTGTTGTGTTTGGGTTCAATTCTTTAAAGATCCTAACTTTGATATTTGAACATGTTTTTGGTGGCGAATCGGAGAGCTAATGGAGCTGGGGTATCTATTGGCTAAGGCTCCTTAGGTCCATTGCTCGACCGGTCGCGTTTTGGAGGAATTTGCACTTCATTGAAAAAGGGCAAGAACTGCAGAAATTTGCAGTTCGGCCGACCGAGCCCTGTAGCCGGTCGAACGACCTGCTATCCCGAGCTTTTTTTTTATTTTCTGCATCTGGCCAGCCGACCAAGCCCTGTAGCCGGTCGACCGACCTGCTCCTATTTTGCTGTTTTGCCTATTTTTGCTCATTTTGATTGGTTATCCAAATTTTATCGATTCAAGTTTGTTCTTAGTGGTTGTCATTGCATCTTTTGGCTTTGATAACTTATTTTTAACTTCATTCACGGGTTTTCATAAATAATCCCTCTAAATCGCATTAAAAGCTCGTTCCTCCGGTTTATAAATTCTATTTAAACACACACGATTTCGCACTTCGAGCGGAGTGGAAGGGAGATTAAATGGTTAGGTAAAACATGGACCATGAATCCATACGTTTATCTTTCCGATTAGTCCCCGACCTATTCGATTGATCGTTTTGAACTTTGGGCTTGGTTTACCGATGATATGAGGTGAACTTTGTACTGCTTTGAGTGTGAAATTGACTAACGGATAGTAAACCGTTTAGTGCGAAGGAGTGGTTATGGGACTCACGTTACCACTTTTCGGATTCCTTTTTGAGAGTTATGACACATTCCGCCAGTTAGTGGTGTCCAGTACTGGGTCTTTGACCTTCACCACTACGGTTTGTTGCCTTTGGGTATGTTGCCTTCGGGTATGTTGCCTTCGGGTTTGTGCCTTCGGGTTTGTTGCCCTTTAGTATCGCTTCCGATGTTGGTCGTTATGAGCCGCATGGGTGATATTGGGTTGCCCTTTAGTATCGCTTCCGATGTTGGTCGTTATGAGCCGCATGGGTGATATTGGGTTTGGAGTCTTCGGGCTCATGGATCCTTTTTTGTACAGTACTGAGCTCGAGCAAATTTTTTTGATGTTTCATTCATATGTATATTCCCTAGGTATCGCCCTTCGGTGTTGGTCTTTTTGAGCCGCATGATGCGTAGCGTTTACCTTGTGGAACTTGTATACCTTATGGGTATTTGTTATTTGCCTTTTGGCTTGCTTTGGGATATTCTTATCCTTGTTTCTCTGAGTTGCCGATGATATGAGGCTTGTTATGTTATCATATGATTCATCTCTTGCTAGATGATTGTGTTATCTCTTTTAGATATATTTGTTATTCTTTGTAACCTTGCAGGTTTATTGTTGTTCAGTTTATCTAACTGATTTGTTTAGCTAGACTGACCCGTGTATTTTATACCGGGGTTAGATCGAGATGTTTCAGGTTAGGTGCTTTTGGACTTAGCCTATTTTGCTTCCGCATGGACTATTCAGCTTGTTCCTTTTTGTTAAAGCTCTTTATGTAGTCCTTTTTATTGTAACTCTGATATATGTATTCTTTTGGTCCGTCTGTATATTGTGATTTGCTATACCACTTGACATGTATTATTTTGTAAACTCTGTTATGTATTAATATATGTGTATATGATGATCTACTATTCTGTGATGTATATTACACTTGAGTTGTTATATTCTGTTCTGATAGATCCTTCAACCACCTATGGTTTTGTTTTAAGCATTCATTGGGTATATCGACCTGCTTGGTATGTTTATTGTCGATGTATTCAATAGATAGTTAGAGCAAGGCTATAGATGGTCGCTCCTAACCAGCCTTATTCTCCGTGTTAGTTGATGGCATTACCCTGTAGTGTCCTTGGCTAGCGTGGGTATAGAGGTGGGGCATCACAGCGTGGTATCAAAGCTCAGGTTCAGAACAAAATATGATAAACACAGAATAAATGCACATATTACGGTACATCAAAGTGTATAAGTGATACAAGTCTTTGAATCATCGTGCCTTTCTATTCGTTCCACCATCAAGGTTAGATAGAATTTGGGGAATACGTCTTGGAATGTATTTAATCCATAGTATTCCATCTTGGATTATTTACCTTGTGAATAATCTTGTTCTTATCTTACTTTCAGCGTATGGCTGGAAGAGGCAGGGGACGACGTTCGGATGCTGGGCGATCTAGTGGCTCACATTCGGATGGCGTTTATATGTCTGCCGATCAGTTTTTGGAGTTGTTTAGGAGCACTTAGCCTCCAGTTCCTCCTCGAGTGTCTCCACCTCGCAAGTCTGCCTTTGCACGCCAGTGCAGTGATTTTGCTCATCTTGGAGGAAAGCCGTTTAAGGGCTCCGAGTCCGTTCTTGAAGTCCAAGCTTGGTTTCGCACGTGCGAGTGTATCTTCCCTCGTATGGATCTTTCTGACCATGATAGAGTTCTTGTAACTTCTAGCTTATTACAAGAGCGTACTCTTGATTGGTATGAGCTTCTTGTAGCCAAAATTGATGAGTCTATTCTTTCTTGGACTCAATTTCGGGAGCGATTTGAGCTCAAGTTCGTTCCTGAATCTGAAAAAGTTTTATTGACCCGTCGCTTCCTTGAGTTGAAGCAAGGGAAATCTTCTGTTTCTGAGTATGTTGCATCATTCGAGGCTTTATCCAAGTATGGTCTTGAATTCATTAGCACTTCTTATAAGAAGAATTTGAAGTTTGTTTCTGGTCTTAAGAAATATCTTAAGAAGTCCTTGTTGCTTCAGCTTAAGCTTTCTTTTGAGGAGTTGGTTGATTCTGCGCTTCATCTCGAGACCGTCGAGAAGGAGTGTGATAGTGATGTTGATGTTGAGGTTTCCATGAACCCCAACAAGAGGCCGATTCCATTTCAGAAGAAGCCTTTTCCTTCTAAGAAGAAGACGACTGGTGTTTCTGGTTCTCAGCCTCAGTCTTCTGGAACACCTTTCGTTCGGAAGTGTTTCAATTGTGGTTCTCCCGATCATATTATTCAAGCTTGTCCTAAGCCTCTCTTCTGCCGCTATTGCAAGAAGAAAGGACATCATGTTTCAGCTTGCCCTACTGTTCCGGCTGGTGCCAAGTCTAGCAAGCTTTATGCTGCTAAGGCTTATGAAGGTCCCTCTCAGCCCAAAGGTATATCTCCATCTATTTTGGAAGGTTCTATTTTATTTCATGATCATAGTATACGAGTTCTTTTCGATACGGGTGCTTCACATTCTTTCGTATCGAAGAAGCTCGTTGATGATCTATCTTTGGATGTTTCTTGTTTGGTTACTTCTTTAAGGATTGCGAATCCTATTGGGGGATCCACGACCCTTAGCTTGCTTTGTGATGACGATGAGATTGTTTTATGTGGCTTTTCTTTTTGTGCGAATCTGCACGTTATTTCTTGTCTGGGATTTGATTTGATTTTGGGTATGGACTGGCTAGTGAGATATGATGCCAGGATTATTTGTTCGGAGAGAATTATATATCTTCGACATCCGGATTCGCCTACTCAGCTATCTCTTATTCTTCGGGATGTGGATAATTCCGAAATGGCTTTATATTCTCTTAACTCGCGAGATGATGACGATATATCTCGTATTCCTGTTGCTTGTGACTTTTCTGATGTTTTTGAGCCTGTCTCGGGTTTTTTACCTAAGCGGGCAATTGAGTTCCGCATTGATCTCATTCCAGGCGCGCAGCCAGTTAGCCGTCCTCCCACGAGGATGTCTACAAGGGAAAATGAGGAACTCAAGAAGCAGCTTCTAGAGCTTGAGTCCAAGCAGTTGATTCAGTCCAGTTTTTCTCCGTGGGGATCCGCGGTCGTCTTCGTGAAGAAGTCTGATGGAACTCTTAGGCTTTGCATAGACTATCGCAAACTTAACGAGTTGACCATTAGGAATAGGTATCCATTGCCTAGGATCGATGATATGTTCGATCTATTGAGTGGTGCTAAGGTCTTTTCTCAGCTTGACCTTGCTACAGGTTTTCATCAGTTACGAGTCACGGAGGATAGCATTCCTCTTACAGCTTTTCGCACTCGTTATGGTTCTTTTGAGTGGCTCGTTATGCCGTTCGGTTTGACGAACGCTCCTGCTTTCTTTTTTGATCTCATGAATCGAGTATTCCGGGAATATCTCGATAAGTTCATCCTTGTCTTCGTTGATGATATCCTTATTTATTCTAAATCTGAAGCTGAGCATGCTAATCACTTGAGAATTGTCTTGAGTACTCTTCGTCATCATCAGCTTAGAACCAAATTCTCTAAGTGCCACTTTTGGGAGAATAGGGTTAAGTTCTTAGGCCATGTTGTATCTTCCAATGGCATTTCTGTTGATCCCTCAAAGATCGAAGCCATCCAGGTTTGGAAGAGGCCTGAGAATGTTCATGAGATTCGTAGTTTCCTTGGATTGGCGGGTTATTACCGTCGGTACATTAAGGATTTTTCCCGTGTTGTGCTTCCTCTCACCTACCTTACTCAGAAAGGCATTCGTCTTATTTGGTCCACAAGTGTGAAGCTTCCTTTCAGACATTGAAGGAACTTCTCAGTCATGCTCCTATTCTTGTGATTCCTGAAGGGAATCATGATCTTGCTGTCTACACCGATGCTTGTGGTAGTGGTCTCGGTGCTGTTCTTATGCAGAAGGATCGGGTAGTTGCTTATGCTTCTAGGCAACTGCGTCCGAATGAAGTTCGCTATGCCACTCATGATCTTGAGTTAGCCGCCATTGTCTTCGCCTTGAAGATTTGGCGACACTATTTATTGGGCGAGCGTTTCATTCTCTATACCGATCATAAATCCTTGAAGTAATTGTTCACTCAGAAGGAACTCAATATGAGACAACAGCGTTGGCTCGAGTTTCTTGCTTTCTATGACTTTGATATCCAGTATACCCCTGGTAAGGATAATCGTGTTGCAGATGCGCTTAGTCGTAAACATTCGGCTGTTATTTCTATGATGCTTGCCGAATGGAACGTTCTTGAGACTCTATCTTTTTGTGAAATCGGGATCGAGTTTCATCTTCTGGTACTCCTATTCTATTATTTAGTTTGGGAGCTCAACCTATTTTATTGGGTCGTATTGCCGATGCTCAGCGGCGTGATCCTGATTTGTTGCATCTTATTCAGCTTTGTGAGTCTGGATCCTGTGATGAGGCGTTGCGGGATTTCAGCATTGATTCTCATGGGTGTCCTCGCAAGAAGAACCGTCTTTTTGTGCCTTCTGATTTTGCACTTAGGCATGACATTCTGGATGACTGTCATCGTTCTAAGTATACTATTCATCCTGGTAGTAGTAAGATGTATGCCGATATGCATCGTCTTTATTATTGGGAAGGCATGAAGCGCGATGTGGCGAGTTATGTGAGTAATTGCATAACCTGTCAGCGTTTTAAGGCCGAACATCAGCGTCCTTCGGGTCTTCTTCAGCCTCTTGAGATTCCATTGTGGAAATGGGATCAGATTTCTATGGATTTCATTGACGGCCTACCTCGTTCGAGATCGGGCCATTCTAGTATCTGGGTTATTGTTGATCGCCTCACTAAGTCTGCTCATTTTGTCCCTATTAAGTCTAATAGGACTGCTTCGCATTTGGCTAAGTTGTATGTCAAGGAAATCGTGGTACTTCACGGTGTTCCAAGTTCTATTGTGAGTGACCGTGATCCTTTATCCACGAGTCATTTTTGGCAGAGTCTTCAGCAAGCTTTGGGAACAAAGCTTAATTTCAGCACAGCTTATCATCCGCAGTCTGACGGACAGACTGAACGGGTGAATCGTATCTTGGAAGATCTTCTCTGTATTTGTATTTTTGATTTCGGTGGTAGTTGGGAGGATCATCTACCTTTGTAGAGTTCTCCTACAATAATAGTTTTCAATCTGGTATCGGTATAGCTCCTTTTGAAGCCTTATACGGAAGGCCATGTCGATCACCTTCTTGTTGGTTGGAATCTGGGGAGAAGCTTATTCTTGGTCCAGATTTTGTTCGTGATTCTTCCGAGAAGATTGATCTCATCCGGTTGAGAATGAAAGAGGCACAGAGTCGCCAGAAATCTTACGCTGACAACCGTAGGAAGCCTCTCGAGTTCTCGATTGGTGATCTTGTTTTTATTCGTGTTTCTCCTTTGAAAGGGGTTATGCGTTTCAGTACGACTGGAAAATTGGCTCCTCGCTATATAGGACCATTTTCTATTACTGAACGTATTGGCCCTGTGGCTTATAGAGTTTCACTTCCTGCTCATTTATCTGGCATTCATGACGTGTTTCACGTCTCGCAACTTTGGAAGTGTCTTCGGGAGTCGGATTCTGTTGTTACTTCTCCTGATTTGTTAGAGCTTGAGGTCTCACGGGACTTATCTATTGTACAGCAACCTATTCGCGTACTTAACATGGAGGTGCGACAACTTCGGAATAAGGACGTGCCGCTCGTTAAAGTTCAATGGTCCGCTAACCCCAATGACTGTACTTGGGAAACCAGAGAGTATATCGAGCGATCTTATCCGGGTTTTCTATCTTCTCTTGGCAACGGTGAGTTTATCTTTTCATATCAAGCTTATTTCCTTTTCTTTTGAATGTTGTATGTATGTAGTCGTTACAAATATCGTCTCTAGGAATTGCGGGGACGCAATTTTGTAAGGAGGGGAGATCTGTAACAACCCGCATATTTAACGATTTTATATTTAAATATTTTATTTAAATATAGCGTCGTTAGTCGGATTTTTGGATCCGAAATGTTACTTTTTGCAAATGGCCGAATTAGGACTCGATACCACCTCCATTGAGTCCAAAATGGCGTTTGCGATCTTTTTAAGTATAAGCTTTGATATGTTTGGAGTAAGTTGAATTTTTGCAACTTTTTCTATTTGGGTTTTGGGTTTGGGTTCAGCCCATTTGTTAGTTTAAACACCTAACTCAGCCCTCTCCTCTCCATTCACCCTCATTTCATTTCTTTAACTTAAGCAAAACTGAAAATGGTGGAAGGGAAAGGGAAATAGAAATTGCAAGCCCTAGTTTCTTCTTTTGCAAACTTGATTCTTGCTCTAATATCAAAGAGAAGACATAGGTAAGCTCCTCTTCATCTTCTCTATCTCCTTCTCTCTTCAATCTCAGAAAGTCCTAAACCTAAACTTAGGAAAATACTTGTTTTATTCTTAGATTGAAGCTAGTTGAGTAGAAGTGGAGATTTGTTGGTCTTCTCCTTGCAAATTGAACTCCTTCTTCTTTGTTTTTGGATTAAAAGGTGAGTTTTGAACTCACATCTACTTCTCTTGATTTCATTGATGTTGGGTATGAATTCCTAACACCTTGTTCATATGCACTTGCTTTTGGTTTGGATTGAATTGGTGAATATCCAATTTTTTTGTGTTTGGGTTCAATTCTTTAAAGATCCTAACTTTGATATTTGAACATGTTTTTGGTGGCGAATCGGAGAGCTAATGGAGCTGGGGTATCTATTGGCTAAGGCTCCTTAGGTCCATTGCTCGACCGGTCGCGTTTTGGAGGTATTTGCACTTCATTGAAAAGGTGCAGGAACTGCAGAAATTTGCAGTTCGGCCGACCGAGCCCTGTAGCCGGTCGACAGACCTGCTATCCTGAGCTTTTTTTTATTTTCTACATCTGGCCAGCCGACCGAGCCCTGTAGCCGGTCGACCGACCTGCTCCTATTTTGCTGTTTTGCCTATTTTTGTTCATTTTGATTGGTTATCCAAATTTTATCGATTCAAGTTTGTTCTTAGTGGTTGTCATTGCATCTTTTGGCTTTGATAACTTATTTTTAACTTCATTCACGGGTTTTCATAAATAATCCCTCTAAATCGCATTAAAAGCTCGTTCCTCCGGTTTATAAATTCTATTTAAACACACACGATTTCGCACTTCGAGCGGAGTGGAAGGGAGATTAAATGGTTAGGTAAAACATGGACCATGAATCCATACGTTTATCTTTCCGATTAGTCCCCTACCTATTCGATTGATCGTTTTGACCTTCGGGTTTGGTTTACCGATGATATGAGGTGAACTTTGTACTGCTTTGAGTGTGAAATTAACCAACGGATAGTAAACCATTTAGTGCGAACGAGTGGTTATGGGACTCACGTTACCACTTTTCGGATTCCTTTTTGAGAGTTATGACACATTCCGCCAGTTAGTGGTGTCCAGTACTGGGTCTCTAACCTTCACCACTACGGTTTGTTGCCTTTGGGTATGTTGCCTTCGGGTTTGTGCCTTCGGGTTTGTTGCCCTTTAGTGTCGCTTCCGATGTTGGTCGTTATGAGCCGCATGGGTGATATTGGGTTGCCCTTTAGTATCGCTTCCGATGTTGGTCGTTATGAGCCGCATGGGTGATATTGGGTTTGGAGTCTTCGGGCTCATGGATCCTTGTTTGTACAGTAATGATCTCGAGCAATTTTTTTTGATGTTTCATTCATATGTATATTCCCTAGGTATCGCTCTTCGGTGTTGGTCTTTTCGAGCCGCATGATGCGTAGCGTTTACCTTGTGGAACTTGTATACCTTATGGGTATTTGTTATTTGCCTTTTGGCTTGCTTTGGGATATTCTTATCCCTGTTTCTCTGAGTTGCCGATGATACGAGGCTTGTTATGTTATCATATGATTCATCTCTTGCTAGATGATTGTGTTATCTCTTTTAGAGATATTTGTTATTCTTTGTAACCTTGCAGGTTTATTGTTGTTCAGTTTATCTAACTGATTTGTTTAGCTAGACTGACCCGTGTATTTTATACTCGGGTCAGACTTAGATGTTTCAGGTTAGGTGCTTTTGGACTTAGCCTATTTTGCTTCTGCGTGGACTATTCAGCTTGTTCCTTTTTGTTAAAGCTCTTTGTGTAGTCCTTTTTATTGTAACTCTGATATATATGTATTCTTTTGGTTCGTCTGTATATTGTGGTTTGCTATACCACTTGACATGTATTATTTTGTAAACTCTGTTATGTATCAATATATGTGTATATGATGATCTACTGTTCTGTGATGTATATTACACTTGAGTTGTTATATTCTGTTCTGATAGATCCTTCAACCACCTATGGTTTTGTTTTAAGTATTCATTGGGTATGTCGACCTGCTTGGTATGTTTATTGTCGATGTATTCAATAGATGGTTAGAGCAAGGCTATAGATGGTCGCTCCTAACCAGCCTTATTCTCCGTGTTAGTTGACGGCATTACCCTGTAGTGTCCTTGGCCAGCGTGGGTATAGAGATGGGGCGTCACAGGATATGTTGACATATCCATAATATATATGTCAACATATGCAGTTATTTTCTAGTTTCAAATTTTCCTCCTTAATTTAAAACTTAAAAATTCTATATATATATCCATTCTATTTTGAAATCAAACCCATTCTACCATCTTCTTCTTTTTGAAAAACTCAAATAAAATAAAATCAATGGATCCTAATCATTCCAAATGTCCAGGGAATAAATCTACATCATTTTCCTTCGATTGTCCCACTCTAGGCCCTCTTCAAAACTCTACTTTAGCTAAAGTGACAAGGATTGAGAGTAATCTGAAGCATACTCTCAATACGCTTTCTGAAATGGAAGCAGTTAAAATGAGAATAAAGAACAAACTAGAGAAACAAGGCAGAATTATAAAAAAATCTGTAAAAGTATCTATTGGATAACCCCACAAATCCAATAATCATTGAGGATTATGCTCCAAATTTAGCCATTCACGATCCTTTAAATGATGGTGAAGAAGAAGAGGAAGAAGAATAGAAGGAAGAGGAGGATGAAGCTAATAACGATGAAGTCCAGTGTGTAGCTGAAGTATGCTACGATCAGGATGGAAATTCGATCAACCAAAAAGGAAATTTTTGCCTTCACTATCCCTTTTGTCCCATCCACAAGTCTTCTATTATCAAAAAGAAACTTAGGACTTAGAATTAGCACATTTTAATATGATTTGTTATGATTCGAATTTGGTTTGTTTTTAGTTTTGTGTGAATTTTTTGACATGTACGATTTGATATGGATTGATTTTTGCTTTGAATTGATGTGTATGGATCTATAGTAGGATTTGATTTTATTGTGTTTTAGTTTCGTGTGACTTTAATTTTAATATATGTAAAGGATTTGTGCGATTAATAAAAATGATTTGTATTATCAATTAATATTCTTATTTGTCACTCTATCATATCATTATTACCTTTTTTATATATCATATAGTACCTTAGTTAGGGGAAGATTTTAGTAAGATTTTTTTCGATGACAAAGGGGAAGAAGTATATAAAATATATGCATAGATTAAGGGGGAGTATTGTAACTCAGGGGGAGTTAAAACATATTTTATATACATGGTTGTCATCTTCAAAAAGGAGGAGATTGTTAGCAGCTTAGGCATTGGTTTCGATGAAATAAGCATACGAAATTATATAAAATATATATACTAATGTTTTTATGAAGTTATATATAGTATATAGTGCAGGATATTAGGCAAGTGTTGATTAAGAAGACTGTACAATATCAAGAGCAGATTCAAGAGGCTGATATAGAGATTCAAAAATTAGAGATTGAAGACTCATGATTATTGAAGATTCAAGATATCCAGATAAGTTATAGAGTCGTTATTTTGTTAATCCCTTGATAGCACTTCTTTCATCTCTCCTCTCATTTTTCAAAAAGGTTTTAAAATCTATTTTCTATTTTTAAATGGTTTTTAAATATTCTGAATTTCATAAATGGCTTTCAAATGATTTTTTATTTTTTTATTTTATAATTACATATTGAGTAATTATGTTTTTAAGTGTTTTATGTCTTAATATACTTTTAAATCTATTATACTTTATTATAGTTTATGCTTTCTAAATATTTATAAGTATATTATAACATTTACTATAACTTTGTTTTTAAATGTATATTCACTAATATTTCATATATATTATTTTCAAAAGAAATTCATATTTAAATACTTTATATATTTCAAAATGATTTTATAAAATTTTCCTAAGTTTTATTATGATTTAAATATGTATAAACTATGCTTAAATGATTTTACAAAGTACCAAAATATTTTACAAAGCCTAGTATTTTCAAAACAAATTTTATAAAGTGTTTTTTCAAAAAATAGCAAGGATATATCGACATATATAGTTGGGATATGTCGACATATAGACCCATCTTTTCAGAATTCAAATTTGAATGGAAGTGTCTTTTCGTCATACTCTTCGTGAATGGACATGACCTTCTGTTAGAGTTTATGCCCCAGAGGCTATCTATTTGATGTGATTGAATAACATTGTTGGTGTTATGTTTTATTTGAATAACTGATTTTATTATGTTATACTTGCCGCGCAATTAAATGTTAGCATAATGAAAGTCCTTATATTAATGATACAGATTATATGGTTTTAAGTATGTGACTTGAACATGAGATTATATAATTATGATATGTATCATGGTTCTTAAATGTCCCTATTCAAGTATCATTGTAAATAGGACAACAATGATACATCAAGACTAGTATGTTAAGTAACTGATGATCATATTTTATTGGTCATTTGTAAAGGCCCGCAAATCTTTACCCTTTGAGTTGACTATATTTCACATCAGATCAATTCAAATTTAACGGAAATACGAATCTTTAGGGGTGAAAAAGAAAAAGGTAGAAGAAATAAAACAGGAACAACAACATAGAATCTCACAATCGCGGCAGAACAAAATACAATATATAATAACAGATTTTAAATATAAGAACTGTACGCTTAATATACATAACATTATCACAGTACAATAGACAACAATCAATCCGGACAGTTTAATAACTTGTCCTCACACAGCGAAAATATACATCAAGTACGGAAATACGTCCGAACTCCACCTGCTCATCCCTTTAGCTCCATAGCATTCTAACCCGAAACTGTAATACTCGGTCTGACCCAAGCATTATAATAAAATAACACCCGAGTCAATTTTGAAAACCAGCGTGAGAAAACACACTCAATTTGAATTATTAACCTTTTTAAAAATTGTACACTCAAAATTGTACGACGCTTATTGGAGAATGGATTACATACAATGACTGGGCCACCAGGGTACCGCCTATCACAGTACACCTCTAGAACAATGTATCAAGGATCTCGCTGGGATCCCTTGCTACATAAGACCGACCTACCCCTAACCTAGATAGACCGAATATGTTATCACCCCGGGTGTTCCCATCCTTACAATCGAGTGCTCCCTCTTTCGTGCACAACCATGTCCATAATATATAGGTTTCCGAGGATGTTTAGAAAAGTAATAACATATCCTAAATGGGTGTGACCCACTTAGCCTTGCTGCATCCCCCTGTTTTAGTCATTCCCGGTTGATGAAGCTTGAGGCTAAACGTTACCTTTTTAGAAACAATTCTACTTAGAATGCTCATCGTCCTCCAATGACGATGTTCTCATAGCATTCATCCATACAAGTTATCTTGGGTCCGGACAAACCGAATCACCATCTCTCACTTTACGATATTCATTCGTAATATTCCAACCGGATCGAAGTGGTTTTTCAGATAATTAAATCCGATCCCAGTCTCTTCAAAACGATTAACGAAATTGGTCAATATTGATAGTTGGTTATTTAACTATCAATAAAACATCCATAAGCAGTCACTAGGCCTTATTATACATTTTTCCAAAATATTTATTCCAAAATACCTTTATAAGATATGTCAATCCCTTCCAAAATTTGAAAATAATTTCAAATACTTGAATCTATAACAGGATATTTCCCAACCATCTCAATACTTAGAAATATTTCCAAATTTCCATTTTTATACTTAGGAAAACGTTATAAGTCTTACTTTCTAAAAACATCTCAATATTAACTCTTTGGAGAATATTTCATAACTTATTCCAAAGTCTTTGGAATCACTAATAAATTTCCTCTCCTCAAAATCATATCCATTTATAAGCCCCATTTACGAATCTCGAGAGAATTTATGATAAAATTTTCAATTACTTATACGTATATAGTAAGTATTTGAAAGAATAATAATTTATTTTTAAAACATGTTCGAATAATTATTTAAAATATCGAAAACACTTTTATAAACATCAATAACTCATTTTTAGTTAAACAAATAAATTTTCAAACCTAATTTTAAAAGTTAGGACTCACTAAAATAATACTTAATATTTTAAAATCTACTTACCGAAGTATTTCAATCCTAACTAGTTTAAAATTTTATAGTTTTTAAATAATAAAAATTTCCTATTTAAAAACAAACTTAACTTCTTAGAATTTAAAATATATTTTTAAAACCTCAATAACCAGTTTAATTTATAAATTCCTCTCGAATCACATCACACCACTTCCATTCCGATCTCCTTTACCATTTTCACTATCAAAAATAGCACCCACTATTTTTCTCACCCTCTTTCCACATCCTAATATAAATTCACCTACGAATTTATTTTTCCAAAATATCTACTAATATCGCTTCCTTATTTATAAAATTGTTTATAAATTTTTATACTCCTTTGAGTTTTTCCTATTTATAAAAAAACAATCTTATGTATAAAATTCCATTTTTATAAATCCATTTCTTTATAAATCCCATTTATAACTTCCAATCTATTTTAATATAGACTTCAACTCCTTTTTATATTTCCAGAATATCGTTTATAAATTCTTTTTATATATTTCATTTTTTTATAAATCTCCATTTAATAATTCATAATAGTTAAGTATATCCAAAAATCAAATATATTTTTCTAACTTGATATCTTTAAAATAACCCCAATTCCAATATAAATATTTTTATATCAAAATTTCCCTTTTATCCGTTAAATTTTAAAAATAGACTTATGGTATTTAAATTATCAAAATTCAGGCCAGTGCTACAATAGCATCTAATAATTCCAATCACCACAATAATCTATAATAGATTATTCTACACAATCCATATATCACAACATATGAAATTAAATTCAAAATTTTGGAGGAATCCAGTTGGATCCCTCCAACCTCTTTTCTCTGCATCCATAGATGTTAATACAACATAAAAATAACAATTCCACTTCGAGGAGGATATCGTGGTATATAGGGTCATCCACTATTATGCAGAGCGTATATGGTCTCATCCGCTATAATGTACAGGAATATCACTCTAAATACTAGTATATACATTACTATATATATATATATATATATATATATATATTTAACATTCAAAAGATAAAATTTTATAAATACAACCAGCATTCAACAATATATTTTAATTATTTAAAATAAATTCTAGTAATCCAAATGAGTGAGAATTTTCTCACCTTGATTTTAAATTGCAAACCATTCCAATTTTAATTCTATCTCGTAGATTCCGCAGCTATGATTCCATATGACCGATTTCATTTGATCGAACCTCGTATAGGAAAATTTCGAATTTATATAAGTTAAAGTTTTCAATTTTAAATTATAATAAGCCAACTAACTACTTAACTTAAACTAATTACCTAAAATAAAATTTTAATTTAACTTAATCCATTTAACGAATCCATTTGCCCAAATAGCAACATAGTAGCTTGAACATCAGAAATAGGCATGCAGCTATGTGGTCGTTCCCGCTTTGAAAAAAATAGCATCTCCATCGACAAAGCTTCCAGTCGATACTCCTTCCCTTGTTGCCTACAGCCTCCTCATAATCGATGTCCTCACAACCAACGCAACACAACACGGGTCGCATCTCGTTACTGATAAAACCGTACCTTGCCACTTCCCACCATGCCACCGTGCTTGGCCAACGCCTTCTATAAACCCACATGCGCGCCTGCGTACGCGACTCTGCCTCCATCATCGAGAAACCCTAGATTGAAATCCCCTCTCCACACTTATTCCTTGATCGCGATGTCCATCCCTAGGTCGAACTTTTCCTATCGCGACTTAATCACGATGTTCTTTTTTTGTACACCTTGCGCTCGAGAAATCATCACGCCATCGTAGGCGACGAGCTCCGCTCCTCCATATGCGTGAACGCCTAAGTTCCCCCCTCCATTGCCATAATTGTGAGCTTCCTTTTCCACAACATCGAACGCATTTTCTTTTCCGTTTCCTTTAAGTCAAACGAGACTGTGTTCTTTCCCTAATCGTGACTTTAGTTCGATCGCAGTTCCATTTTTTTTCGAGACGATATTTTGATTTCGATGGCTCGGTTTATTTAAACAAGTTTTGAACAGAACGAGGGAAAATGGGGATGTCGCATGTTTTATAAGGGAACGAGACGTGTTGAAGGGCGGATCAATTGTTCCTTTGATCTGACCATTTTTTATTTTTATTTTTTTAAGTATCTCGAATCACGTACCGTAAAATCTCGACCTTCTATTGAGGCGTGCCGTTAGGCGTTTATAATGTTATACCCCTATTCCGAACGCTTTGGAAAATGTTTCGAGTCCAAATTCAATTGCATGGAGAAGATAGTTTTTTGAACCCAATTGTTATATTAAATTTCGATATAAATTTCAATGCGTTTCTATCCCGTACGATCAAACGATAACTTCAAACGCTATGAAATTATAAATCCAATAATAATACAGTATTACGGATCCAATGAATCTAGTTTCATCAATTCTGAGACTGTGCCCCGGATCGCTATTTTTAACGCATCGATTAAATCGACGATTTCAACAATTGACAAAATCACTTGAAATTTCAGTTTTTAAATTTTAATAACTAAATTATAAATTTAAATCCAATATTTAAACCATTTAAATATTCGAGATTAACTGTCGAAAAATCCAAGTCGTTACATTCCTCCCCTCTAAAATAATTTTGTCCCCGAAATTGTTAAGGCAGGAAAAATGTTTCAAACCCGTTACTTATTAAAACCCTACTGGTTAAAACTCGATATTCACTTTTCTAATCTTTTAGTTCTACCCAAAAACAATTAGCTTTCAATTGTAATTCCAAAACCCTTTATTTCAATTACAATTCGAATTCAAATTGACGTTAACAAAAAATTACAAAAATTTTCCAACACCCTAAATTTCCGAATTTTGTTGGTAGAGTTTCCTTTATATGGAGAGCCTTTTGCAATACGACAAGAGAGATAAATATATATACATCGACCCACACGGTCGAAAAACAATATATATTTATATATATATATATATAAATATTTATAATTTGTAGTACTTAATCCATAAACGTACCTTATATTAGCATTTTTAAGTGAGCGACTATTTTATTTGCAGTTTGCGAGACCAAAAATCAAGCAAACAGCTCCATATACTTGTACTTACTCAATTTAAACACGTAAGTACCAAAAACATGAAATTTTAATAACATTTCATTTATTTAACTAGTTAACACATGAATTTCATAAGCAATACATGCTAACATATTTTTATAAGTAATTACAAGGTTCCAACACCAATTTAATTACTTTCAGTCGATGCATATATCACTTTATTCAATCCAAAATGATTTACAACCAAATTTATTTGCATCCGATTCATTTTATATCAAGCAAACCTATATCCATTCCTAATTGATCAAAAATAAATTTATCAACATTCTATTTATTCATAGAATTTTTATTTACTTTCATTAACGACAACACCAATTTTTCTATGCAAATTTGGCGATATTCATAACCATTTTAATTTATAGCCATTTTAAATTGATTCCAAATCGATTTATATTTAATTCTATTCCATTTCAAATTTATTCTCAATCATTTCATTTACTTTTCATTAATATTCATATTTACTATATTCAAATCCATTTTGTTAAGCTTGGAATCATCCCATAATTTTTATCCATTTCGTTTACTAACTAATTAATTAGTTCATTCACTTTATTCACTTCAATTTTAATTCCATACTCGAATTCATTTAATTAATATCCTAAGTCATATTCAATTTATTTATACTCAAATTGAATTTATTTATAACTCAAGTCATTATATTTCCATCCAATCCCATTTCATTCGACCACATTTTCAATTTTATTTAATTCGCTTACTTTTTAAGTCGAATCTAATTTATAACTCGAGTTTCATATTCAATTAGCTTATCTAATCGGTTCACTTTCAATTTTATAATTTCGTATCCGATTCTACTTCAAAAATCACTTAATTTAATTTTCTTGGGTTCAAATTTATTTTTAAATCTAAGTTTGGCCTTTTATTTCTTACTTTTAAAATATCATGCCATTTTTATTTTGGTTGTTCTATCCCGTTTTTCTAATTTAATTAGTTACACAACTTGTTTTCTTCTCATTTGTATCAATTTTAACCCGAGATTATACATCTACTTATAACTTAAGAATATTTTTATCCCATTTCTTTCAATTTTTATAAGCTATTCCAGTTTATTCATTCATAACTCCAGTTCTTCACTTGAATTTTATTCCATTCAAAATTTTATAACTTATGTTTATATAATTACTTTACCACTCAAAATTTATATTTACTTCAATTCGACATTATTTCTAATTCAATTCAAATGTTAAACTTATAGTTATATAGTCACTTTATAATTCACATTTACATATTTAATTCAATTTCATAAATTCAAATCTAATTCACCTTTTTATTTAAATTCAATTTCCTTTTAACCAACGTTTCAGAACCATGTTCAAGTTATTCATACTTAAAAACAAATTTCACTCCAAACAAACTTATTTTTAATTCATTCAATTTCATTATATATTTCAATTACTTCATTTAAGTTAACTCCCACTTCATTAATACACTATATAAATTCAATTCAAAACCAGTCAATTAAATTTCCCGAAGTTTAATTTATCCAACTTAACTTATGTTGAATTCCATCTTAACTTTCTCACTTTAAATTTTATCCCAATTTCAATTTTTCACACTTTCCTCCTTATAAATTCATCTTCCACAGGATTCCAGAATTTTTTGAAATCACTTTGAAATCAAATATATATATATATATATATATATATATGTACACTCTTTTTGGTGTAACAAACCACTTCCTTCGAATTTCAAAATCAACCTGATTTTTGTCAAAAACAATTCCTGTAACAACCCGGGATTTTGGAGATCACTGTTAATATTATATTGCAATGCAAATTATAATTTAATATTGTGTTTAAAAATGAATTGGACAATTAAATGAGGGATTATATTATTTATTTTATATAAACAATATCTTGATGAATATAATTTGGGATTTGAAATATAAATAAGTCATATTATTTTATTCGAAGCCTGTTTCAACGTTTGATTATTGAAAAAAAAAGTGTAAATGAATGAAATAAAGTTTTAAAAACTTTATTTGTGGATTTGGATTGAAAATAAATAATTGTGATGGTTTAATTTTAGTTAATTGGTAATATTGAAAATTTATTCCAATGTTAGCCTTCTATTATGAAATAAAAGGAATAATATGAAGAAAATAAAATTTAGAAGTGTAATTAGGCTTGTAATGATGTATTAATGTTATAAAAATGTTAAAACATTTTAGTACACTTCATTAGACTTAAAAATAAATTTTATTTGGTTGAAATGGACGAAAACAGTGATTTTTCACTAAAATGGAAATATTGTTAAAAAAAAATTTATATGGGAAAAATAATATTTTAATTGGAAAAATAAAATTTTGATGTCACTAACATGTTCCCTTTATTACAACATGAACAATGCAACTTATTTCATGTGATTTGGAAATTTTATGCAAAAGTTACGTGTAAATTACTAAAACACATATGCATATTTACTCTAAATATTTTCTAAGTGTGAGAATTGGACTTATAGGGTTATTTTGTGTCAACAAACCCAATTTATAGAATGTTCAAAAAGATATACATTCATTTCTCTCTGACTATTTTTTTCATTTAAACACTTTTCTTCTAAAAACTTCAATATTCTAATCAGTGGCCTCCATAAAAAAAGAAAATCAATGGCTTCCTTCTTATAAATCAATTTCACTCAAAATCTCTACAAATTAAGGAATTAAATCGAATCGAGAGATAAGAGAAAGGTAATCTCCATTCTAATCTATCTTAGAATCTATGTAAACCCTAGAATGGTTTTCTATAAATTTTGTTTTGATCAATTGCTTCTATGCATGTACTGTATTTTTCTATTTTCAGATGTTTAGGCTCCAATTTTGTGTTAAAGGTTCAATCTTGCTTGCAAATCCTCGTTTATTCACTGCAAATCAAAAGGTAAGTGCAAAAGCTTACAAATGCTAGCCAAAATCAAAGTTTTGAGTTGAATTTTCGTATTAATAAGGTTATGTTTCGTCTTTGTTATTTTTTGTTTTCTGTCGCCATATTGTTTTGGCCATAACTTTCTTGTTACCTATCCGAATTTAGAAATTTTTGAAGTTCTGGAAACCATATTATTTAGGCTATGACTTTGGTGTTTTGAGTTTTGAGTATTTTTGATGTTTATATGGTGAAAAATCCATATCTTTGTGACTGTCCTATCATTGACAAAGAGTGCTTATATATTCACCTGGAAAGTAATTTGATCATAACTTTCTTGTTACCTATCGGTATTTAGAAATTTTTGAAGTTCGGGAAACCTAATTCTTTAGACTATAACTTTCATGTTTTGAGTTTTCTGTACTTTTGAAGTTAGATATGTCAAAATCTAATTTTTCTACAGCTAACCCGAGAGCAAAAACAATATTTCCTCTGTCCTTGAAGCTGAAATGAAATTGGCATAACCTTTTCGTTTCTTAACCGATTTTGATAATTTTAGATGTTCCGGAAAGAATAAATCATGTATTACAACTTTCATGTTTTGATTTTTTTGTAGTTTTCAGGTTAACTATGTCAAAAATCTAATCTTTCTACTGCTAACCCGAGAGCAAAATCAATATTTGCTCTGTGTTTGAAACCGAAACGAATTTGACCATAACTTCTTCGTTTCTTAACCAAATTTGATAATTTTGGATGTTTCGGAAATCTTAGATCATGTTCTACATGTTTTATTCATTGTATTTTCTAGAATTTTGAAGTTTTCTTGGTCATAATTATGGTTGTATGTTGCTGTCCTGAGAGCAAAATGACAGCAACAACAATCGTTGACCTTAGTTTGTATAAGCTCGTTTTTGCTCTCATTCTCTTCGGTTTTGATGATGTTTTTGAGATATTTCGAGAGCTATGATGCCTACCAGTAGGCTAGCTATATTTGGAGAATTTGAAATTCAAATTTAAATGGAATTTGAATTGATTTTGGGTTAAATTTGAATTGAATTCGTATTGAATTCAAGTTATTGGTTTTGAGATATCCCTCTTAGTTTTCATTGCTTTCGAGAACGGTTTTCACTAAACCATTTTTGAAATACATGGAAATTATTATTACATAGTATTTTTTTTAATTATTTTTCTAAATAAAGATTGATTTATTTCTTATAATAAAGGAATTTCAAATATTGGTTTTAATAATCGTTTTCGAAAAATCGTTTTAAATTTCTATTTCTCTAATAAAATTATTTTATAAATAAAATTACTTATTTTATGAATTTCGGATGTATAAGAAGGATAATTAAATGGTAAAGTATAACATGTGGTATGAGACACATGGATTTGCTTTATCGCTTAATATCGGACTTACACGATCGAAACCCTTTCGACGAACTATTTGAGATGATTTAAGATGTTATTAAATTTTGGGTAGATTATATGGTCCGTGAACTCCAATTTAGGAGTATATTCGACGAAGGACCATTTTAAGATGTGTTTCTTAATCACCGATGAAATGAGATGAATTAAGAGCTAGAAATTCCTATTTGGAATTATGGTTATAAATAACCATCTAGATGTTATTTTTACTTGCCAATGAGATAAGGTAAGCTTCTTTATGATGATTTTACGATGCTGAAATGTATTATGATAGTTTTTACTTGTCGATGAGAAGAGACAAGTCACGATGCCCCTGGTACTCGTCAATGAGATGAGACGAGCATAGTATTGTATTTACTCGCCAATGAGACGAGGTCGAGTATATTTTCTTGATGTTTATGATGTTTTACTAGTGTGGTACCAACTAACGGCTAGTAAACCATTAGGGGCGAACGTATGGTATGGGACGTACATTAACACCTATTGGGTTCTGTTTGCGCAAAAAATGGGCAAACACCCCAAAGTCGTATGATTCCGTTGATTTTAATTTGTTTTTAGTGATTTGGGTGATTTATGCAAATATATAAAAAACAGGGACTAAACTGTAAAAGACACACAGATTTATAGTGGTTCGGCCAGAACGTGCCTATGTCCACTTTATATGTTATTCTCCTTTTTCTCTTCAGATTACAAGTACAAAGCTTTGATTACAAGTAACTGAAAGTTGTTTGAAAGTTCTCTCCGTGCTTGAGCTCTCAAACTTGTCTGCCATTGTTGTACCCCTGCCCCTCTATTTATAGAGTGAGGCTGGGGGTAGGGGTCTTGGATGTATATAGCTGCTGGTGGGCCTGGGCTGAAGCAATTCTGGCCTGGCGGCGTCCTGGTTCGGCACCAGCTTGGTTCGGCAGTGCCTTGGTCCGGTGGTAGATGATGTAGCTTGATCCGGTAGAGGCTGGTCCGGTAGATGCTGGTCCAGTGTGGGTTGGTTCGGTGGTCGAGGAGAAGGTTGGCTCGGTGGGGAGATGGACCGGTAGTTGTGGAGTGGAGGGCTTAGCTCGAATGGACATGATTCGGCAGGTGTATGGTAATGGAGATGGTTCGGCAGTATTGGGAATGCCGAATGAACAGTGCCGAATGAGCTCTTAGCCTAGATCTGCCGAATGACTCTGGTGATGATTACCGAATGAACCTTATGTTGTAGATGCCGAATGGACTCTCGCATTGTTTTACCGAATGAACTTTTGTATTTGAACCTTGAGTGAAATCCTAGACTTATATACGCTGGCTGGCTGCTTCTTCTTGGTTGGTTCGGTGTTATCCCATTTTTGGTCAAAACTGGAATATCAATGTTGTGTGCATTTCCACCACGACCGAACCAAGAAGAAGCAACCAGCCAGCGTATATAAGTCTAGGATTTCACTCAAGGTTCAAATATAAAAGTTCATTCGGTAAAACAATGCGAGAGTCCATTCGGCATCTACAACATAAGGTTCATTCGGTAATCATCACCAGAGTCATTCGGCAGATCTAGGCTAAGAGCTCATTCGGCACTGTTCATTCGGCATTCCCAACACTGCCGAACCATCTCCATTACCATACACCTACCGAATCATGTCCATTCGAGCTAAGCCCTCCACTCCACAACTACCGGTCCATCTCCCCACCGAGCCAACCTTCTCCTCAACCACCGAACCAACCCACACCGGACCAGCATCTACCGGACCAGCCTCTACCGGATCAAGCTACATCATCTAGCACCGGACCAAGGCACTGCCGAACCAAGCTGGTGCCGAACCAGGACGCCGCCAGGCCAGAATTACTTCAGCCCAGGCCCACCAGCAGCTATATACATCCAAGACCCCTACCCCCAGCCTCACTCTATAAATAGAGGGGTAGGGGTACAACAATGGCAGACAAGTTTGAGAGCTCAAGCACGGAGAGAACTTTCAAACAACTTTCAGTTACTTGTAATCAAAGCTTTGTACTTGTAATCTGAAGAGAAAAAGGAGAATAACATATAAAGTGGACGTAGGCACGTTCTGGCCGAACCACTATAAATCTGTGTGTCTTTTACAGTTTAGTCCCTGTTTTTTATATATTTGCATAAATCACCCAAATCACTAAAAACAACTTAAAATCAACAGAATCATACGACTTTGGGGCGTTTGCCCATTTTTTGCGCAAACATT
Organism: Allium cepa; assembly: GCA_030765085.1. Classification (NCBI taxonomy): domain Eukaryota; kingdom Viridiplantae; phylum Streptophyta; class Magnoliopsida; order Asparagales; family Amaryllidaceae; genus Allium; species Allium cepa. The sequence continues at coordinate 988,852,679 of CM060945.1, read as the reverse complement.
TTGGTGCTTTCACTGAGAGCTGAACTCAGGGACCTACCGCTTGGAAGTTGAATTTGAGAGTTTGGAGATTCAGATTGAAAGAGTCATGGCGAGACAATCAAGCAGAAGGCCAAGACCAGAGCAGAGTCAACAGGAAGGGAGTCAAGAGGCTTCCTCAGGAGCAAACCAAGCTTCAGCCTTCATCACCAGGGATGAGATGGAGGCTATGATGAGAAGACAAGAAGAGATGATCCAGAACTTGCTTCAGCAAATTGGGCAACTTGGAGCACAAAACCAAGGAACAACTGGAGTTCAGAATGGAGCAGGACCATCTGGCGTAGCACCAGGGCTAGGGGGCACTCACGCAGAGCATGTTGATCCGACCCCGGGAAGAGAGATGGGGGCATCCGAGCCACCTGGTAGCAATAGAGGAATGAACGTTCAGCTAGGGAGGCATACACATGAAAACTCCCACGGACTCGGGGGGAAGGTCGAAGGCAGTGAACGAGGACTACAGCTTGGAGACGATGACAGATTGGCGGAGATGGTTAGAAGAGCTATGAGAGGCGGTTTGGTAAACAGAGACTTGGAAGATGTAAACATGAGTCCTTTTTCATCTGCGATTAGGATGGCTAGAAACCCACCAGAATTCAAGCTACCATCAATAGAGATGTACGATGGGAGGACGGACCCTGCGGTCCATCTTACTAAGTATATGAGGCACATGGAAGTGCTGGGGGCATCACAGGAGGTCATGGCCAGGTGCTTTCCACTGTATTTGATGGACATTGCAGCGTTATGGTTTAGGCAACTGGAGAGCGGCTCCATAGGAACGTGGGCAGATTTAACTGAGAGATTCATGAGGCAATTCAGGGTTCATATTGCGAGACTCAAGAATGTGATGACTTTGGCAACCTTGAAGCAGAAAACTGGAGAGACTTTGAGGAGCTTTCTAACGCGATTTAATGCGGCGGCAGCATCTGTGGATCGACCAGATCCATCTATGGTCATGATGGCGGCTGTATCTAGGATAACTTATAGTACAGAGTTCAAGAATTCATTAACCAAGGACCCGCCTATGAATCTGGGAGAGTTCTATCATGAGGCTGAAAAGTTTCTACGTTTGGAAGATGCTAGTGCAGAAAGAGAGGAAGAAGATGACGTTTACGCAATCAAGAGCGGAAACCCACCTGGAAAGGGTGCGGAGACTAGCAAAGGAAAGAGAAAGGCTGAGGATAATGATGACAGGACAAAGCGGCAACGGAGGGAGCCGCGATTCACCACACACACTGAGCTGAATGAGAATCTGGAACGAATTTATCAGGATACCAAGGAGCATGTTTCGTATCGTAGACCAATACGAAGGGATCCAACCTCTGACGAAAGAAAATCAGATAAGTTTTGTGTATTCCATGAATTAAACGGTCATAACACTAATGATTGTAGGCGTTTGAAGGACGAGGTGGAAGGGCATATCAGGAACGGTATGCTCCTTCAGTATGTGAGGAGGCGAACTCCAGCTGGGGAGCCAGAGCGACCACCGTCTACATCGGCTAGAGGTGACCCTGGATCGGGGCACCGTTTGATTATCCATTGATTGCTTGATTAAAATAACGATGAACAAGTTGTAAACCTCTCGCTAACACGGTTAAATCATTTACACATGTGAGCGATCGCGCACGATCCATAGGCATGCTCTGAATGACTACCAACTACGCTATAGTAAGAGTTTACGCTTTGACATCTTCATTCTGCGTTTTGCTTTGATTTTGATTTGAACATTTAAATTCTTCCTGTTTGGACATGTCTGCTGTAAGGTTCATATGATTATTGCTTTAACATTTACAATTCTATGGAAAAATTACTTGTATGCCCGTGGATCACGAACGGTCCACGAGCACCTCTTGCATGGCAGTGAACTGCCGAAGTCTTTGATTCGGAAACTCCCCCAAACAATAACTCCGGCACTGATAATATTAAGTCCCCCCCGGGCACACTCACCCGACTACGAACAGTCACAACTCGCCTCGAACGACACCCGACTTCGAACAGTCACAAATCGCCTCGAACGACACCCGACTTCGAACAGTCACAGTTCGCCTCGAACGGCACCCGAGTTCGAACAGTCACAAACTCGCATCGAACGGCACAACTCACCTCGCCACAAATGGCTCGATCGCGAAAGGTCGCCATTTGAGGTCCACCCCCTGACCGCCAACAGTCGCACCTTACCACGAATGGCTCGATCTCGAACGATCGTCATCCGAAGTAAGGCGCTTGACCGCGAACGGTCCCATTTCATCTTTTGCCGCGAACGGCACCGGCCGTGAACGGTCACATTTCACCCCAGGTGGCTTGATCGTGAACGGTCGCCATTTGAGGTCCGCCCCCTGACCGGGCTCGGTCGCACTTTACCTCGAATGGCTCGATCCCGAACGGTCGTCATTTGAAGTAAAGCACTTTACCGTGAACGATCACATTCCACCGTAAATGACTCGATCTCGAACGATCGTCGCATAGATTTAGACGCTTGACCGCGAACGGTCGCACTTCACCTCAAATGACTCGATCGCGAACGGTCGTCATTTGAAGTTAGACGCTTGACCATGAACGGCCGCGCTTCATCCCATATAGCTCGATCCCGAACGGTCGTCATTTGGGGCCATATAAAATATCAAGCTCTTTACAGGTTGTCAACAGGATATGAACATCCAGCTCATGGCATCACAAAACACGCCTTCCTACCGCAAGGACATCAACAGGGTATGAACATCCAGCTCATGGCATTACAAAACACGCCTTCCTATCGCAAGGCATGTTTTGGGGGGGGCAAAGTGTTATCCCATTTTTGGTCAAAACTGGAATATCAATGTTGTGTGCATTTCCACCACGACCGAACCAAGAAGAAGCAGCCAGCCAGCGTATATAAGTCTAGGATTTCACTCAAGGTTCAAATATAAAAGTTCATTCGGTAAAACAATGCGAGAGTCCATTCGGCATCTACAACATAAGGTTCATTCGGTAATCATCACCAGAGTCATTCGGCAGATCTAGGCTAAGAGCTCATTCGGCACTGTTCATTCGGCATTCCCAACACTGCCGAACCATCTCCATTACCATACACCTGCCGAATCATGTCCATTCGAGCTAAGCCCTCCACTCCACAACTACCGGTCCATCTCCCCACCGAGCCAACCTTCTCCTCAACCACCGAACCAACCCACACCGGACCAGCATCTACCGGACCAGCCTCTACCGGATCAAGCTACATCATCTACCACCGGACCAAGGCACTGCCGAACCAAGGTGGTGCCGAACCAGGACGCCGCCAGGCCAGAATTGCTTCAGTCCAGGCCCACCAGCAGCTATATACATCCAAGACCACTACCCCCAGCCTCACTCTATAAATAGAGGGGCAGGGGTACAACAATGGCAGACAAGTTTGAGAGCTCAAGCACGGAGAGAACTTTCAAACAACTTTCAGTTACTTGTAATCAAAGCTTTGTACTTGTAATCTGAAGAGAAAAAGAAGAATAACATATAAAGTGGACGTAGACACGTTCTGGCCGAACCACTATAAATCTGTGTGTCTTTTACAATTTAGTCCCTGTTTTTTATATATTTGCATAAATCATCCAAATCACTAAAAACAACTTAAAATCAACGGAATCATACGACTTTGGGGTGTTTGCCCATTTTTTGCGCAAACAGGTTCCTATCTGAGAAGTTGAGACACATTTACGATGTTTACTAGTACTACAGACCACGAGTACTCGATTGGAGTCATCATGATGTAGTTGCTACTCTGATCATCACGATGTTATTAACTCGGGTCTTTATGACTGGGAGTCATTATAATGTTATAGACTATAGTCATTCACGATGTTCACGATGTTAAAATGTTATTTGACTCCATCATCACGATGTTTATGGTACCAAATAGTAGTATTAGTCACGATGAAGAGCGCGTAGCATTGCTTTGGCATGCAATCAAGGATCTGGCCAATCCGGGATTTCTTTAAGTTTCGATGTTTTAGACTTCACCGTCTTTAGATGATTATTACATTGATAGCCTAGTGCCAGATGAGATGTATACATATATGGTGAAATCATTTATGATTTTATTCTTTGATTGAGTTGTTTGCATTATGGATTGATGATTTTATGATTTTATAGACTACTTGATGTTAAGATGGAGTTGAGATGTATTTATAAATTTATACCGATGAGATGAGGTATAAATGATTATGAAGAATCTTTTATGATGAGTTTTAGTGATGGATTTGAGATGTATCTATATTCATACTGATGAGATGAGGTATGAATTAAGTATAATGCTTCTTTTATGATTGTGTTTTATATTTCCTTGAATGATCCTTAGGAGAGATGAGGCACATCCATATGCGTTTTATTCTATGTATGAAGGATATGTACCTTTGATGTATTGTTATATTGACAACCACTTCTAAGAAGATAGTTGAATCATTTGAAGTCATTATCCATATTCCTTTATACCGTCGATGATATGAGGCAAAAGCGATGTTTATTAAGTCTTATCTTTAAAACTTTGCTCACCGATGTTCCATTTGCTTAAGTGTCAGTTATGCCACTTAAGTATGACTTTATCATCATTATCTCTTCTACTTGCCAAGAAGAGATGTTGTCCTTTCTTATGATGTTGAAACACTATTTAGGGCATGACATACTTTAAGAAAAAGGATACCATAGCTTTCACCTATTCATCCTTATCGATTATTCTGTTTAACTAATGATTTTAGCTAGCCTGACCCGTGTGTTTTCACTCGGGTCAGACCGAGTTGTTTCAGGTATCATCTATTGGACTTAGCTTGAAGTTGATGTTGAATATCAGCTCTTCTTTCGCTTGAGTAGTTTATTTCTTCTACATACTCTGATGTTTTTACATTTGATTTGATGAATATGGTATGGTCGTGTACCACCTTTATTGTATTCATATGTATTGTGCTGAACCTGTATCAATGTATAAGTATATATATGATGTTGATTACTATTCTGTGATGTGATTTACATTCAGTTATTGTATTTTGTTCTGATAGATCCATTAGACACTTATAGTTTTGGATTAAGTATTTATTGGGTATGTCAATCCGCTTGAGTTGAAAAAAAAATATTGCATTTATCGACGTATTCAAAAGATGTTTAAGGCAAAATTATAGATGGTCACCCTTAACCAGCCCTATTCTCCGCTTTAGTAGATGGAATTACTTGTTAATTCTCTTTGCTAAGGTGGGTCTTGGGGTGGGGCATTACAATTCCCTCGGAATTTTCCAAAAAACACTTGTTTCTTTTCGAAAAAACTACATGTCAATTTACTACGGTAGCAATCTGTCACCTAGAAACTCGAAAAATGAATATTGATGATGCTGCAGTCGTCACCAGGATTATTTTCCAGCAACTGAACTAAGTTCAGTGCGATACCACTCCCAAACTCCATTTAAAATCATTCTATTCATAGGTATCTCCAAAATAATAATACTATTATTTATCTTCAAACACTTTGGAAAATACTTCTGAAAATCTCTGGGATTTAAATTCCTCGAATTCTGGTTTGAACCCATTTATAGTTTTTAACTCACTTGTATAATTCATACTTATACAGTCTAATTTAATTATATATAACCATAGCCATTTTATAATCTTATTTTGATTATAACATCCAAACCCGTCAATTTATAATATAATGATTTTAGAAAATTATTTCTTTTATATCAAAATATAATTTGGGTAAAATTATTTCATTTATCCGCTTCAAAAACATACCGTGTCAGTTTAATGTGTTGAAGTGTTTAGAAACTCCTATCGATTTAGTGTCGCCCCACTACTCGAACAGAATTTATATACCACTCAACCGATAAGTCAACACAATGAATTTTTTTTATATCCACTAACAAATACATGCTCATATCTATCAATACGCTCAAACTCATTCTAGGGAACTATTGACCCTATCTCTAATGAGTAATCCCCATCAAAGCCAAGGTTCTCGCTTAACCTTTAGCTCTAATACCAAGTGTAAAGGCCCGCAAATCCATACCTTTTGAGTCGACCATATTTCACATCAAATCAGCTCAAATTTACCAAAAATACGAATCTTTAGGGGTGAAGAAGAAAAAGGTAGAAGAAATAAAACAGAAAAAACAATACAGAATCTCACAATCGCAGTAGAAAAAATATAATATATAATAACAGATTTTAAATAGAAGAACTATAGTGTTAATATACATACCATTATCATAGTATAATAGACAACAATCAATCCAGACAATTTAATAACTTGTCCTCACACAGCGGAAATGTACATCAAGTATGGAAATACGTCCGAACTCCTCTGCTCGTCTCCTAAGCTCCATGGCATTCTAACCTAAAACTGCAATAATCGGTCTGACCGGAGCACTATAGTAAAATAATACCCGAGTCAGTCTGGAAAACCAGCGTAAGGAAACACATAAACACGACAGGTTTTTACCTTATGATAACCAAAACGATTTTTATCAAAATCATTTGATATTATAATATTGTCTATAGAAAGTAAATAGAATATAGATAAAATTCTTGCATCTCACGTTTCAGCATAGTTGGGCATAATCAAAACCATACGGCGCTTATTGGGGAATGTATTACATACAATGACTGGGCCACTGAGGTACTTTCCATCATAATACACCTCTAGAACAATGCACCGAAAACCTCGCCGGGATCCCCTGCTACACAAGACCGGCCTACCCTAACCTGGATAGACCGAATACGCTATCTCCCCGATGGTTCCCACCCTTAAAATCAAGCACTCCTTCTTTCATGCACCACCATGTCCATAATATGTAGGTTTCTGAGGATATTTAAAAAAGTAATAACATACCCTAATTGGGTGCGGCCTACTTAACCTTGCTGCATCTCCCTTCTTTTAGTCATTCTCGGTTGATGAGGCTTGAGGCTAAATGTTACCTTTTTAGAAATAATTCTACTAGCGCATCGCCCTCCAATGGCGATGTTCTGATAGCATTTGTCCATACAAGTTGCCATGAGTCTTGAAAAACCGAATCACCGTCTCCATCATCTTCACGTTATTTATTTGTAACTTTCCAACCAGATCAAAGTGGTTTTCGAATAATTAAATCCAATCCCCGTCTCTTCAAAACAATTAACGAAATTAGCCGATATTGATAGTTGGTTATTTAACTATCAATAAAACATCCATAAGCAGTCACTAGGCCTTATTATACATTTTTCCAAAATATTTATTTCAAAATATCTTTATAAGATATATCAATCCCTTCCAACATTTGAAAACAATTTCAAATACTTGAATCCATAACAGGATATTTCCCAACCATCTCAACACTTAGAAATATTTTCAAATTTCCATATTTATACTTAGGAAAACATTATAAGTCTTACTTTCCAAAAACATCTCAATATTAACTCTTTAGAGAATATTTCATAACTTATTCCAAAGTCTCTGGAATCACTAATAAATTTCCTCTCCTCAAAATCATATCCATTTATAAGCCCCATTTACGAATCTCGAGAGAATTTATGATAAAAATTTCCATCACTTTAAAACTCTATATATATAATAAGTATTTAAAAGAACAATAATTTTTTTTAAAACTTGTTCGAATAATTATTTAAAATATCAAAAACACTTTTATAAACATCAATAACTCATTTTTAGTTAAACAAATAAATTTTCAAAGTTGATTTTAAAAGTTAGGATTCACTAGAATAATACTTAATATTTGAAAATCTACTTACTGAAGTATTTCAATCCTAACTAGTTTAAATTTTTATTGGTTTAAAATAATATAAATTTCCTTTTTAAAAACACACTTGACTTCTTAAGATTTAAAAAATATTTTTAAAACCCCAATAACCAATTCAATTTATAAATTCCTCTTGAATCACATCACACCACTTCCATTCCGATCTCCTTAACCATTTTCATTTTCAAAAATAGTATCCACTATTTTTATCACCCTATTTCCATATCCTAATATAAATTCACCTACAAATTTATTTTTCCAATATATCCACTATATCGCTTACCTTATTTATAAAATTGTTTATAAATTTTTGCACTCCTTTGAGTTTTACTTGTTTATAAAAAAACAATCTTATATATATATATATATATATAATTCCATTTTATAAATCCATTTCTTTATAAATCCCATTTATAACTTCCAATCTATTTCTAATATCGATTTCAACTCCTTTTTATATTTCCAGAATATCATTTATAAATTCTTTCTATATAATTCATTTTTTTAAAAATCTCCATTTAATGATTCACAATAGTTAAGTATATCCAAAATCAAATATATTTTTCTAACTCAGTATCTTTAAAATAACCCCAATTTAAATATAAATATTTTTATATCAAAAATTCCCTTTTATCCCTTAAATTTAAAAAATATATTTATGGTATTTAAATTATCAAAATTCAGGCCAGTGCTATAATAGCATCTAATAATTCCAATCACTACAATAATCTATAATAGATTATTCTACATAATCCAGATATCACAATATATGAAATTAAATTCAAAATTTTTGAGGAATCCAATTGGATCCTCCAACCTGTTTTTCCCTACATCCATAGATGTTAATATAACAAAAAATACCAGTCCCACTTCGAAAGGGATATCGCGGTATATAGGGTCATCCGCTATTATGCGGGACGCATAGGGTCTCATCTGCTATAATTGTGAGAATATCACTCCAAATACAGGTATATATATTACTATATATATATTTAACATTCAAAAGATAAAAATTTATAAATACAACCAGCATTCAAAAATTTATTTTAACTATTTAAAATAAATTCTAGTAATCCAAATGAATGACAATTTTCTCACCTTGATTTCAAATTGCAAACCATTCCAATTTTAATTCTATCTCGTAGATTCCACAGCTACGAATTCCATACGACAGATTTCGTTTGATCGAACCTCGTATAAGCAAATTTTGAATTATATAAGTTGACGATTTCAATTTTAAATTATAATAAGTCAACTAACTACTTAACTTAAACTAATTGCCTGAAAATGAAATTTAAATTTACCTTAATCCATTTTCCCAAATAGCAACATAGTAGCTTGAAGATCAAAAATATACATGCAGCTATATGGGCGCCCCCCCTCTTTGAAAAAAAACAGCATCTCCATCGACAAAGCTTCTAGTCGATACTCCTTCCCTCGTCGCCCACAGCTTCCTCAGAATCGATGTCCCCACAACGAACGCAACACAATACTGCTCATATCTCATCAATGACATCACCGTACCTCGCCACTTCCCACCGCGCTTGGCCAGCGCCGTCTGTAACTCCACACGCGCACCTGCATACGCGACTCCTCCATCGAGAAAACCTAGATCGAAATCCCCTTCCCACGCTGATTCCTTGATCGTGATGTCCATCCCCAGGTCGAGCTTTTGTTGTCGCGACTTAATCGCGAATTTCTTTTTTTATATATATCTTATTGCTCAAGAAATCATCGCACCATCGTCAGTGACGAGCTCTGCCCCTCCATACGCGTGCACGCCTAAGTCCCTCCCATTGCCAGAATCGCGAGCTTCCTCTTCCACAACATCGAACGCGATTTCTTTTCCTTTTCCTTTAAGATGAACAAGACTGTGTTCTTCCCCTAATCGCGACTTTGATTCGATTGCGGTTCCATTTTTTATCAAGACCAGATTTTGATTTCGATGGCTCGGTTTATTTGAACATGTTTTGAACTGATTGAGGGAAAACGGGGATGTCGTGTGTTTTATAAGTGAATGAGATGTGTTAAAGGGCAAGTCAACTGCTCCTTTGATCTGACCATTTATATTTACTTATTTTTTATTTTTTTAAATATCTCGAATCACATACCGTGAAATCTCGACGTCCTATTGAGACATGCTGCTAGGCGTTTATAATGTTATACTCCTATTCCGAACGTAATGGAAAAAGTTTCGAGTCCTAATTCGATTACACGGAGAAGATAGCTTTTTGAACCCAATTATTATATTAAATTTCAATATAAATTTCAACGTGTTTCTATCCCATACGATCAAATGATAACTTAATGCTGTGAAATTTAAAATCCAATAGTAGTACACTATTATGGATCCAATAGAACTGGTTTCGTCGAATTGCGAGACTATACCCCGGACAACTATTTTAAACGCGTCGATTAAATCGACCATTTCAACAATTTACGAAATCACTTGAAATTTTAGTTTTGAAATCTTACTAACTAAATTATAAATCCAAATCCAATATTTAAACCATTTAAATATTCAAGATCAACCATCGAAAAATCCGGGTCGTTACATCATTAATATGTGTGATATTAAGTCAATGCATGGGTACATGTTAGAGAACAGTGTATTCAGACCCAACATGAGAATTCTTCATGGAGCATAGTAGAAAGTGTCATAAGTAATTCTTATAGTGATAATGATGCAATGATCCTCCGACCTGAAATCATTATATTTTTACATGAGGATTCATGTACTTTGATGTCATCAAAAGTTACTTTTAACAAGGTAGACGATAAAGGCGATTATTGGATACATCATGAATCGAGTGAGAAATATGAATGATCTAGATGGAATTTAACCCTCCTATATAAGGACTGATATGGCCATGCTCAAATACAGATTAGCTTTACGTAGTTTACTCATAGATCAAGATAATGGATTAAATCATAAAGAGGGTGACACATTCCATGCGTCGAGTTTAATTAAGGGTTTCAGATAAATGTTTTTTGATTTAATTTTCACTGCAAATTCATTGTTGAAACATATAATGGTATCAGGGTAACTTGCAAAACGTTAGTTGAGATTAGAAGTCTTACTGTATACAACTTTAACGTATAAAATTATGCAAAAAACATAACTGGAATTGAGAATTTTGTTTAATTATCTATTGAATTTTGTTAACTATTAATAATTGTAAAGACCATTTTCTTCATATAATTCTCCTGGTGTTATGAACATTGCTAGTAATTTTGATTTAATATTGTTAATTGAAATTGGACAGATATGATATGTGTTTGAAAAACACAATTCATGAATTGCTGGATTTTCTATAAGACGTTTACTTTTGATTTTCTACTAGTTATGATAACTCTGTAATATTATCTTCAATTGTAAATATTATCCATGAAGCTATGTGTTATAAAATTCTTGATATAACTTTCTAGAAGTTGCATGAATTGGATTTATGGATACGTTTTTTAAACTTCTACCAGATGCTTCATATTCTGATATTATCCTGTGACCATATAACCATCAGATTGACCATCATGTTCAGTCTTGATACATACTTAAGCATTGAGTAATCTTATTATAGTTTTCTAGAATCAGCAATACCTTTTATTTTAGAATTGTTAAGGCTAACCCAGTAATACTACTAAGAGCAGTAATGTTGATGCAAGTGTAAATTTTATTTATATAATTTGGCATTTCAATACTGCAAATGTGATTTGCAATTGGATTCACTTCTGTTATGTACATTTCGAGGTTTATGTTCATTCGGCAATGCCAGTACACTTGTACCATATCATATTCTAGTCCTACACTATAAATAGAAAAGGAATCCCTCAAATATATATTAAGTCTGGATCGGATGTCTTCAAATGGATAACATTCATCAATTCCTTGATCAATAGATATAGGTTATGCCAAAGCATTAGTACACTGTTTATTTTGGTTATATGCGATAGAGTAATTGTGATACTCAAATTGTTAAATTTGGGTCTGACTTAATTAGGCAGTCACAATTGGATTGTGGGTTAGAGACATAGAGCATGGTTAAATCCATTGGGTGGAATTGAACAAATGTTGTTCACCATGCTATCCAAGAATTATATATGATATAATTGACATGAGTTATCTACCTAAACAATTGTGTTTTGGGGATTAGCCTAAACTAACTCAAGGCATAATGAAATATGGGTCTTGGCTCACTAAAATATTTAAAATAAATATTTTCTGTACTAATAGATAGGGTTGTTAATTTGAGTAAAAGAGTGGGAGCATACACATATATATGTTTATATGTATAGTTATCAATCACATTGATAGGTTTAATCTACAATATGACTTATTGTTTTATACTTATATATTATAGATATCTAATGGTAAGCAATACAAATAGCTTACCATTGAGATCAGTCCTTGAGAAGGAAAAGCTGAATGGGATTAACTTCCTTGACTGGCATCAAAAATTGAGGATTGTCATCAAACAAGAAAGAAAACTATATGTTCTTGATGGACCTGTTCCAGAAGCACCTACAAATACAACAACTCAAATAGAGTTGAATGCTTACAAGAAGCTTCAAGATGATGCTCTGGATGTGAGTTGTCAACCATGAACCCTAGGCTTCAAAAGCAACATGAGTTGATGGATGCATATGAGATGATGAAGCTTCTTAAGAAACTATTTGAAGGGCATGCTCGACAAGAAAGATATGATACTAGCAAGGCACTATATCACTGCAAGATGGGTGAATGAGAGCCTGTTGGTGCACCTGTGCTGAAAATGATTGGATACATCAGGTTTCTTGAAAGGTTAGGCTTTCCAATTACTCCAGAAGCTGAAACTGATGTGGTTTTGAAATCACCGAACAACGGCTATTATCAATTCGTGATGAACTATCTCATGAACGAAATAAAGAAACCACTAACTGAGTTGTTGAGCATGTTGAGAACTGCTGAAAATAACAGGAAGAAGGCAGAGCCTGTTGCCATGTTGATGGTGCAGAAATAAACTGCTAATGGAAAGGGTAAAGGCAAGAAAAGAGCAGTTCATAAAACAGGTGCCAAAACCGATTCCAAAAAGGCAATGAAGCCTAAAGGTGGGATAGCAAAAGAAGGTGGTTGTCACTATTTGGAAAGGCAAGTCATTGGAAACGCAACTGCTATGCATACTTGGAAGATCTGAAAATGAAAAAGGGGGAAGTATGACTTCAACTGATCCAAGTATAAATGCTATAGATGTCAATTTGTCTACTTCTACATCTTGGGTATTAGATACTGGATGTGGCACACACATTTGTGTTAATTTGCAGGAAATGCAAAAGAACAGAAATTTGGCAAAAGGGGAAGTAGACTTGCGAGTTGGGAATGGAGCAAGTGTTGCTGCATTAGCCATAGGAAATTGTCACTTATCTTTGCCCACTGGGCTTGTATTAGAATTAAAAGACTGTTATTATGTGTCTACCATTAAAAGAAACATCATTTATGTTTCTTGTTTGGACAAAATTGGTTTTCCATTTGTAATAAAGAACAGTTGCTGTTTATTTTATGTAAATGAAATATTCTATGGTAATGCGCAATTGCTTAACGGTCTTTACCTTCTTGATTTTGATATGCCTGTCCATAACATAAATACTATGCGGTTTAAATCAAATGATTTAAATCCAACATATCTTTGGCATTGCCGCTTAGGCCATATAAATAAGAAATACATATCCAAGCTCCATAAAATGGATTTTTGGATTCATTTGATTTCGAATCATATGAGGAATACAAATCTAGTTTATTAGAAAAGATGACTAAAGCTCCTTTTAGTAGACACAATGAACGGGTTAACAATATAATGGGCCTTATACATAGCGATGTATGTGGACCTATGAGTACGTTAGCAAGAGGTCGGTTTTATTATTTCATTACATTTACTGATGAGTTTAGTAGATATGGTTATGTGTATCTTATGAAATACAAATCTAAATCCTTTAAAAATTTCATGGAATTCAAAAATGAAGTTATAAACCAACTTGGCAAAAACACAAAAGCTCTTTAATCCGATCGAGAAAGAGAATACATGAGCCAAAAATTTAGTGACTATTTAAAAAAGTGTGGGATTGTATCACAATGCACTCTACTTGGAACACCACAATGGAATGGTGCGTCAGAGAGGAGGAATTGCACCTTGTTGGACATGGTACGATCAATGATGGGTCATGCAGATCTTTCAATACGTTTCTGGAGTCATGCCCTTAAGTGGGATGCATTCACATTTAACCATGTTCCTAAAAAACGGTTCAGAAGCCACCATATAAGATATGGATTAGGAAACATCATATTATGTCTTTTATGAAGATTTGGGGATGTGAGGTGTTTGTTAAATGTTTTGCTTCTAAGAAGCTTGGACTTAAATCCGATGAATGTTATTTTGTGGGATACCCAAAAGAAACAAAAGGGTACTATTTCTACAAACCTTCCGAGAATAAAGTGTTTATTGCTCGAACTGAATTTGATAGAAAGAGAATTTGTCTCTAAAAGAAATAGTGGGAGGAAAGTAGAATTCTAAGAGACTCGAGAACCACAAGATGCCATTGAACCTGAGTTGGAAACTGAGCAGGTTCCACAAATTGTTATATATATTGAACCTGCTCAGATTACACAAGACGTTCATAGATCTAGTAGAATATGTCATGAGCCTAATAGATCTTTTGGATTTCTTATGACTCAAAATGGCGATGTAATGCTCATAGGCTACGATGTGCCCACTTCCTACCAAGAAGCTATGAATGGACCAAAATATGAGAAATGGTTTGAAGCCATGAAATCTGAGATGAACTCTAGTATACCAACCAAGTATGGACTTCGGTTGACCAACCTAAAGGTGTAAAACCAATTGGGTGCAAGTGCGTTTTCAAGAAGAAAACTGACATGGATGGTAATGTACAAACCTATAAAAGCCGAATGGTGGTAAAAGGTTTCAAACAAGTTCAAGGAGTTAACTATGATGAAATCTTCTCTCCAGTGGCAATGGTTAAATCCATCAGGATTATGCTTGCAATTGCAGCTTTTGACGATTACGAAATTTGGCAAATGGATGTCAAAACTGCTTTCCTTAATGGAAATCTTATTAAGGATATGTACATGACACAACCAGAAGGTTTTGTCACTGCAAAGGATGCTGGAAAGATATGTAAGCTGCAATGATCCATTTATGGATTAAAGTAAGCCTCTTGGAGCTGGAATCTTCATTTTGATGACACAACCAATGAGTCTGGCTTCATTAAAAATGAAGATGGACCGTGTGTATACAAGAAGGTTAGCGGGAGTCACATTGCATTCCTAGTATTATATGTTGATGACGGATTACTTATTAGGAATGACATTAGTTCATTGCAGGTAGAAAGAGATAGTTGGGAAATGTTTCTCCATGAAAGACTTGGATGAGGCAACCTATATTTTAGTTATCAAGATCTACAGAGATAGATTGAGAAATTTGATCGGCCTAAGTCAGAGTATGTACATTGACAAGGTGTTGAAATGGTTCGGCAAGTAAGAGGCAAAAAGAGGAAATTTACCCATGTCACATGGTATAACAATCTTTAAAGCCCTAAATCACAACATGATAAGGAACGCATGAAAATGATCCCTTATGCTTCGACAATTGGGTCTATCATGTATGCAATGTTATGTACTCGTCCAGATGTCTCATATGCGTTGAGCATGACAAGCATATACCAGTCAGATTCAGGTGAAGATCATTGGACATCAGTCAAGAACATCCTGAAGTACCTCAAAAGAACTAAAGATTCAATTTTTATATATGGAGGTGAAGAGGAATTAACAGTAAAATGTTGAATGGATGCTAGTTTCTAGACTAAAAAAGATGACTATAAATCACAGTCAGGTTATGTGTTTTTCCTTGACGGTGGTGCTGTAAGCTGGAAAAGTTCAAAGCAAGGGACAATCGCTGATTCTACAATGGAGGCTGAGTACATTGCTGCTTCTAAAGCAACAAAGGAGGCTGTTTAGATTAAGAAATTCGTTACTGAACTTAGTTTTGGTCCAACCATTGTTGATCCAATAGATCTCTATAGTGATAACAATGGGGCCATTGCACAGGCTAAGGAACCTAGATCTCACCATCGATCCAAACATATACTTAGACAATACCATCTCATTCGTGAAATTATTGACAGTGGGGATATACATATTTGCAAAGTGCCAACAGATAATAATGTTGCAGATCCACTGACTTAGGTTTTGTCACAGTAGAAGAACAAGAGTCACACTAGTTCCATGGGTATACGATACATGAGTGATTGGCTCTAGTGCAAATGGGAGACTGTTAGAGTTTATGCCCTAGAGGAAACCTATTTGATGTGATTGAATAACATTGTTGATGTTATGTTTTATATAAATACATGTTTTTATTTTGTTATATTTACTACGTAACATAAATGTTAGCATAATGAAAGTCCTTAGAGTAATGATATAGATTATATGGTTTCAACTATGTGACTTGAACATGAGATTATATAATTGTAATATGTATCATGGTTCTTAAATGTACCTAGTCAAGTATCATTGTAAATAGGACAACAATGATACATTGAGACTAGTATGTTAATTGACTGATGATCATATCTCATTGTTCATTGATATGTGAGATATTAAGTCAATGCATAGGTACATGTTAGAGAATAGTGTATTGGGTAGACCCAACATGATAATTCTTCATGGAGCATAGTAGAAAGTGTCATAAGTAATTCTCATGGTGATAATGATGTAATGGTCCTCCGACCTAAAATCATTATATTTTTACATGAGCATTCATGTACTTTGATGTCATTAAAATTACTTTCAACAAGGTAGACGATAAAGGTGTTTATTGAGTAC
Organism: Allium cepa; assembly: GCA_030765085.1. Lineage (NCBI taxonomy): Eukaryota > Viridiplantae > Streptophyta > Magnoliopsida > Asparagales > Amaryllidaceae > Allium > Allium cepa. Next base: position 988,836,029 of record CM060945.1, on the reverse strand, counting down.
ATCATGAATCAAGTGAGAAATATGAAAAATCAAGATGAAATTTAACCCTCCTATATAAGGAGTGATATCAACAGGCCTATTGATTGAGTAGGACTATGAAATGCATGGCCATGCTCGAATACTGATTTGTTTTATATAGTTTACTCATAGATCAAGATAAATGGATTAAATCATAAAGAGGGTGACACGTTCCTTGCCTCGAGTTTAAACTGGGATAATGAGGTATAAAAGATTAAATTACATTGAGACATTGGTCAAAGAAAAGGTTGTATTGAATCATTGATCTTATCATTACTTGGGTAACAATGATGTATTACTAGATGCCGCTCACTGTTTATAATTTTAATATGATTTAAAATTATTACCAACGTTATGTTAACCTGTAGGGCAACACACTAGAACGTTTTAAAAGGAGAACTAATTTAAGTGATTTAAAATATCAAAACGTTTGACATTTGTTTGGAAACCACGAAAGAAAAGGTCGTCCACATTTTATTCTTGTCTAATTTGATCAAGGTTTATAAAACCTCTCCCTCAACTATGGATTGAATATAAGTGATTGGAGAAGGCGATTATCAGGGAATCAAAATCTTGATCTTTGTGGCTAGTACCATTTGTCTTTGCTAAGATTCGTGAGACGATCCAAGAAGCGTTTGTGTGGATACCGTAGAAGTGCCGTCCAGTTAGGGTTGCGTTGATGATTCGCTACAATTTCAGATCTTCATCTCCATTTCAGATTTCTGCACAAATCAATTGGTATGTCTTTCTCAATTTACTGTTTTTCGCTTGGATCCTAGTTTTAGGTTTTCAGATGAATGGTTTTGATTTAATTTCCGCTGCAAATTTATTGTTGAAACCCTACAGTTTCTCAAAAAATAAGGGTTAAACCAATGAAATTTGGTTAATTACTTTCTTAAATTTCTCTACTTTTTTACTCTCTTATTTTCTAAAAGAAATTATACTCAAACTCTTCTCAAATTCAGTCAGAATCAAATCCAAACTCTATTGATTTGATTCTCTATTGATTGCTCTTTAATCTCTATCATCTCTCTCATGCAAATCACGATTAAAGTGTTATTCAAGAGGTTAAAGGATCATTCGTACTCAAGATTAAGAAACTAAGTTTGTAAAATCTATCAAATCATAGACTTATACTTTGCGGTGCGCTTCGTATCCATAAATCAAAGTGGGTGTGCTTGTGTCCTGTCTGAATCACGTGGGTGTGCTTAGTGTCCCGAAAACCCAAGTGAGCGTGCTGATGTCCCGTCCTAATCCAGTGATTATACCCAGAGCTTTGAAAATATGAAGGGTATGTCTCATAGCCTTGAAATTGAGATTGTATTGACTTAGAGATTTGAAAAGAAATATAAGAAATCATATAGGATTGGATGTAGGGTAACTTCGAACCAATATAAAATTCCTGGTGTGATCTCTCCAACTCTTTACTTTTTACTCTTACTGTATTTATATTTAACTGTTTTTGCATCTGTGGTTGTTGATTCTATATTATTTAACTAGAATCTGTAAAGAATTTAAATAGTTTTGTAAAAATCAGTAAACATTATTTACCCCCAATCTAGTTTTAAACTAGCCATAAGATCCATCTTCCGTAATCTTACAATATCTCACACATCGAAGAGAAACTATGAGTTTCTTATCCTTGTTAATAATAGATAATCCTTAATTGTCAATTAAGCCATTAAGAGTATTAACTATGATATGGCACGATGTGCATATCCGAATAGATTCCAAGTACATTATCAAATATGATTTTGACAGTTGTACTCAAAGGGATATAATTTATTAGCCACAAATATGTCTTTAGGAGAAAGACAGATGTAGTTGAAATATAACGAGCCACATTAATGAGAATAATATAGTAAATTTCAATTGTAAAAATTATAGTAACAGATTCACAATTCGATGTGCTCCAGTTAGTTCAGATTTACTCACAAAATTATTGCTTCGTATGACTTTGTGTTTGGTACGTATGTGCTGAAATGGGAAATTCTATATAATGATTTAGAATATAATATTTGCATACACAACTAAAGTGTCTCGAAATCAATGGGAGCGATATTTGAGTTTGTAAATTTTTTGATATGATCCAAGAATAGATGCAAAAATGTCATTCAATAAGAAACAAAATTGAACAAGTGTTTTGATAGAAATATCAAATAGTTTGATAGTAAATCAAAATGCAGAGGAAGCATGTGCTCATAAGAAAGAACGTTAAGGTACATAGATATTTCTAAACATAAGTAAACAATACAAGACTAACTATTAACGATGTTGTCGTATTTAAAATCAGGTTTAATACTTGATATTGTATTTGCAATTGATGTCTTTCATAGTTAGTATAAAAGATATTGGCAATGTCCTAAATAATATGCAAGAATAACTTACTAAAATATTTTTTGATGCAGAACATGTAAGTTTGATTCCTTATGCATTCTCAATAGGAATCATCATCATGTCATATTGTCTATGATATCATGATTTGTTTATGTATTTGGTACATGAAACAAATATCAAATCCAAACATATACCACTAAATAGTTGTTTGAGGTGTTCTCGTGTATTTTTGAAGTACCATAGAATTGTTTACAAAAACAATGAATTCCTTATGAAGAAGTGTTTGGATTCAAACTTCCATAAGGGATATTGAGTATAACATGCCAATAATAAATTCATACTAAAATCTTTAAATTGAAAATGTTCCAAATGAAAGACGACGGTTGATTCAATGAAAAGGCTAGGTGCATCGCCTTGTATAACACCGTAGTAAAACAATGATGTAAATATAAATGCATAAACTTATAATTGAGACAAGGGTAATTCTAAAAGTTGATAATCCCATAACATTGTTATATGATAACAATGTCATGACATAGTTCATAAAAGAATAGCTCATTGGAAGTCCAAAGACATATTCCAAATTGTTCCACGTTATAAAGGTAGTTTGTCAGCGTTAGAGAGAGTTGATTAACAAAGTAGATAATTGAAAAATAATTGCATTCCCGTTCACCGAGGGACTGACAAAATTAGTTTTGAGAAAAAGGATTGGAGAGGATGGAATAAGATTACATAATCGATCCGAAGTGCAAGTGGAAGATTGATAGAGTTAGAGGTTTGCCCTGGGGAAATTATGTAATTTGTTACCAATATCTAACTCGATATCCATTCTTGTTCAAAATAAAAGGTATTTTCTTTCTATTATATACTTGATATAATGTGTTATATTAATTAATTAATTAAGTTCATTAAAAGCATATTTAATACAAAATCCATAAATGATATGTTTTGTGATAGTATCTACAAAGTACCGTAACCGTGAGTAATTTATCACAATGAAAACAAATATACAATTTTAAATGTTACTAATCAAGATGCATCTAGACTGGATATTGATGTATCCTTTGAGGATAGTATATGTAACACACTCTAAATTTTAGATATTGTATTACTTATGACTGCTGGGGCATCTAGGGATTACATACTGATAGTTATTGGATGGTTATGGAATGGCTCACTCGATAGTTTACTACTGGTTAATATTATTAAGGTCAAACAGAAAATATCGATGTGACTAATTTACATAGTTTCCTCGACTTGAGAATACCATGGATCTTTAATATAAAAGCTTCACTTTGATTATAGTGAAATCATGGAACGACGTCCGTCAAGTGACTACAGTTGGGTCAAGTGGAAGTATAAGAAGTGAAGCACTATTCAAGTAAGGATTCATCTCCTCAGTTATATGGGGTTAGTGTCATGGTCAACTCAAAGTCAAAGTCTCTGGTCAGAGTAGTTTAGTTAATAATAACCGTTATTATCAAACCAAGAACTTTGCTTTTGGACTATAGAGTTAAATATGGACGATATTAGAATTTTGACAATTACCAAATTTCAAAAATCCAAAGTTGTATAGTTTTGGCGAAGATAATTGGTGTAAATGAAAGTCACAACTGGGTAGCGCTTAACAAAGTACAAATGGATTTTATCAAAACAAAGTAAGTGATAAATTTGGCTAAAATATCACACCATCTGCTAAGTGACGTGTCAACGTTAATATCTGAATAGTTCGATATTAATCGCTGACCAATTTACACCTGATGAGTTACACAAGCGAAATGATGAATTCTCTTTTGGCCAAACGATTTAATTACTTTATAATTGTTAAAAAATAATTAAATTCATTAATATTTATAAAAAATTTAATTATAAAATTTTGACTATGATTTGAGGAATAAATATTATTGAATATATTTATAATAGTTATAAATATATCAAATATATCGATTGATATATGATATCGATAAGCAAATAAATTAGATTTAATTAAACGATATTTCTTTATGGTTAAACGGGATATTAGCCCACGATGATGGGTTGGTATTTTTGGCTATAATGAGCGCTGTAGGGGGTTGCTTAAATAGGTTAGAGATGCTAGAATTGGATGGCTTAGATTTAGTGAGAATTGGTATAAGATACGATCCATTTTTCTCTCTCTTCCATCCACTATTTAAACACCTCTAACCTTAATTGAAAATCATCTTTTGGCTGCCATTATTCCTATCCATTGCTGGCCGACTTCATCCCTTAGGAGCTCAAGCAAATCAAACTCAAATCAGTTCAACAGATGAGTGTTATTTGATAGTCAAAGATCTACGGTTCAAAGATTAGCAATCTATCGAATCAAAAAACATTCAACGGAGAGAGAGTTCATCATTACAATGTGTGCTTCAAGGCATTGGTTTTAGGTATATTTTTAGTATATTATATACAGCTTAAAATTTCTAGATAATGTTTTATTATTCATACGAGTGTATATGCACGCCCAGATGGGCCTGCAAATCACAATGTGCATGCATTTATAGCTATACCCCTAAAAGCAAATTTGACAGTATCATTTTCTGCATAAACTAAACCTAAAGCAGCATTTGAGAAGACCAAAACAGCTGAAGAACAGCGATAAACCAATTTTATTATAATACTAAAGTTTTATTGTTCGTTTCTTTTGTTTTAGTTTATTTTATACTACTGGAAATGGAAATGATACTTGTACTTATACATCCATATGCTCTTTTAGCTAATATAGAAACATATTATATGCATCATCACTTCACAACATGGCTTCATCTAGCTCATCTTCTAGTAATAGGGAAAATTTAATGCATAAGACTTTCATCTTGGCTTTTTGAAATTTCAAATTTGAAAGATTGTATGACTCTATTTATATTTTGCTACTTCTTAGAACCAAATTGACTACATTACTCTTATATTATTTATATTGAGTAAATATCAAATGATCCAAAAAATTTTGTGAACCTGGTAAATCACTTGCACTACTTTTTGTGAAGCATAATTGAACTATGAAATATGGATACTGAAATTATGTGTTAATTAATTTACTTTAATGTACATAATTTGGCACCAATCTAGATTAAAGGCAGAAGAAAACAATAGAGGGTGATGATACAGTAAGGATCAAAATCTTGCAGATTAAATATCTGATAACTGAAATTTAATCCATTAACAATCTGAGATGTGTTAACTTCTTGATCTTCCATTGCTTTCATAATTAGGTAAACTTCTTGATACAGTTAACTTTTTTGCACACTTCGTAGGTTATGCAAACAGTTTAAGATGGTTCGATCCTTGTATTATTCCATGAAATATTACATTTAGATTTAGTTTTTTTTACTTTTGTTTTGTTTTAGTTTATCAACCATTTTAAGTAAAACCTGTACACATTAAAGCTATTTTATAATAAGAAATTTCGTTATCTTACCTCTTGAGTCGTTTTTGCTATCATCATTGCTCCCAAGTGCCATTAAAACTTTTAGAGAACCTTTAACCTCCTTTGGCGATGACATACTTTACGATTGAAATTTACGTAACTTAAAGTTTCAAACCGTGGTCATCATTTCTTAAATGACTAATTTTAGCATATATTAGCTTATACATACTTATATATAACAACATATTACACAGTGAGGAATATAATATACGCCTTGGGATAAGTTGGCGTATAGATTACAGTATTTGACTGTGAAGTTAATTTCATATTTACCATAGTCAGGGAGTATGATGACTGCATTGAGAAGGCTAGGGGCGATGTTATGTCCTTGAATAATAAGGCATTATGTTTGATGTAATTGAGGGATCTGTCAAATGCGATTAAGTTGTTGGAGGGAGCACTTGAAAGGATGCTGAATGTGGTTGTGAATGAGATTGTAGTTGTCAATCTTTGTAGCATTTATGAGTTAGCTTATGTGAGTTATGGGGACGTGAAGAAGAGTTTTAAGTAATTGGATAGCTAGGGTTTCTCCTGATGATTTCGATTCTTCTTTTACTCAGATTTGAGAGGTATGTATTATTTTTAACTTGGGCCAGTAGAACATATGATCTTTGTTAACTGGTTGACTATATTTTCTTGTATGGGAAGTTAATTTGGTTGCAAGGAAGGAGTTTGTGCAATTATTTTCTTTCATGTTTTATGCTTATATTAAATTCTAATTGAAAGCGGTAATTATTTGCTTGGAAACAACTATTGTTTTAGTTTGGAAGCAACTGTTGTTGGTCCAGGTTCGCATTAGCTACTTTATGTATTAATGTTAAAAGGTATACACAGATTTCATTTTCTTGAAATCAAACAGGTGCCTATATGCAAAAGCTGGCTTGATCCCTGTCTTTGTCGAGTTTGATGTGCTTATTGTCTATATTGCAATCTATAATTTTTACCTTTTTCTGGAGCCTGATTTGTAAGTACATTCAATTTTTGAGCTATCATGTTGCTTAATATATATATAGGTACAATGGATGCAAAACTCAAATAAGTAAGTAAAGCTGCTTTGATTAATGTAGGGCATGACTGGATTTGAAGTTCATGGTGCGTGGCAAGAACCGTGTGTGTGTAATGTAGAAGCTAAGTACATTATGTTATGTGATGCACCATCAAATTATAATTCACTAAGTACATTATAAGAACATTTATAGTGTGTCTGCATATATAATACTCCATCTCATAATAGAGATTCATATATTCATACTTTTAAATTTAGTTACTATGAATAAGAATCTTAGAACCCCTAAAATAATAGAATTATAGACAAATCTGATGCCAACTGCAAGAACAAAAAAACATTTTCAGTAGACAGTATAATTAACAACTAAAAGCACTGTTGGATAAAATGTTACTTAATATCTACAAACAGCATGATTGATCTCCTCCATTTTAAGCTCAATCTACAAAAAAATTCAGTACCTGTGGTTCATGAGCGCAGCAATAGAAAGCTCCAGAGCTATACATATGAACTTCTGTCAAAGAGAAAAACAACAATTTCATAAACCTTGTAAATGGATCCAAAACCTCCTTTTCGAACTATGTTATCAGCACTAAAGTCATTTGTAGCATACTTCAATTCTTTGTATGAGAATACCCTCACACTTTGTGTGCTAGAAATATCTAAGTAAAAATGATTTATCATTTACTTTGGTCGGGAAACGATAAATATAAATATTTTACAAATAGATTGATATACACCTGTATTATTTTGATTGCTTTTCTGTTTTGAAGTTTTTGCACCGTTGAATTTGAAAAAGAAACAGGACATGCTTTGTTAATTACACTAAAATGGAATTTTATACTATTTGATGACTTGTGAAAATGAGATGGGCACCTGCTAAAGATTTGGTTGTTATGTATGAGGTAAAAATCATTTTCTTAGAAAAAGAAAAATAACAATAGCATTCCACATTTATATACATGTCTGTATGCTTCTTTCATTCACATGTTTACTAAGTTCAAGATAATAACATGATTGAGCTAAAGGACCTAAATCCATATGTAATTAGCTTGTCCAGTAAAAAAATTGCTCACTCATTTCTGGCTTAAAGGTACTCATGATTTGATATATTTACCATATTAAAATCCTAACAACAGAGAACCGACATAAACTAAATTTCTTTCACCTGGATGATAAGATTTGCATTTTAAAGGTTTATATGACATCTTAATATAAACTGTAGTAATACATACATAATTTAAATGCAATTTGAATAGTAGTGAACATAGACATATATTAGTATCTTGAGCATGAAGATTTGGTGCTGTTGCTTCAAATAATTACTTTCCAGTCTACGCCAAAGGGACAAAAAAGTTAGCAATAGAATCTAATCTGCATTTAAGGTAACACCACAAATGTAATCTGCAAATATATCAAATGAGATGCTAAACATAAAATTAGCATGATACACACACACACACACACACACACACACACACACACATATATATATTAATACAATGGCAACTTGATATTAGGTCCATCTCATCTCGTTACAATGTACATGCATTAATTCGACGATGTGCTTGTGCGGCGTTATCACATACTATATAAAGTATGACATAATAAAACATCAATTAATAACAAAACAGTTGGCATATACCAATTAATATAAATCTAGTGCAAGGAGCATGTATAGTACAATAGAATCATCCAAATTCTGATATAGAAAAAAAAGGAAAACCAAAAACAAAAATAAGAGGTCTTTTGAGTTTATTTGAAGGAAAATAGCTAAACATCCCTTGCATGAATTTCGAATGATAAAGATTTTCATTTTCCACAGGCTGAACTTAGTCCAGGCCATGGCCGGTTCTCTGTAGGGGAGTGGTGCTTGGAATATGTTAGTGTCGCAGCAGTTTGTGAAGGAGTTGGTAACTTTAGGTGATCAGATGGCGTGGGAAGAATAGGTGCAACTAATAAAGAAGATGGCGGGCTTGAGAACGTGAATGCCTGTTGCTAAAAAACAATGGGTCTGGAAACAAATCATGGAGTTTTCGGTTGTGGAAAAATGATGGGTTGTCCAAAATATTCCCAAAAATGGGCTTGAAACTGAGCTGGTTCTATTGTGGCCTAGTCACGAAACATATGGGATCTGAAAGGGTTTGATGTATTTCATTTGATGGAGAGGAGAATTTTCGGGCTTGAGAAAATCCTATGTCAGTTGGGATACTGGCAGCAGGCCTGATAAAGAGAGACGCCCAGTAGAATTGGTGGTAGGAAAATTGATTGGGCTTGAGATTTGTGCTTGCACATGAGCTGAATGGTTTGAGGTTGGGCTATTAGGGGTTTGTATTAAAAAGCTGTCACCTAAATTATAATTACCATAATGGGCTATTTGATCTGAACCATGGCCTATGTAATTGTAATCTAGCTGCTACCTGAGATTATCAATGTATGAACATTATGGACAGGAGAATTGCCAAAATGTTAGTAGGATCAAATGAGAAGCCCAATACATACCAAATTAAACATTTTAGGAAATGGAATATGGCATGATATTGAAGTAATTAATTAGCTCCAACTTTATTAATGGAAGTTCTTCCAGGCTGATGGTTGGCAAGAGGACCATGACATCCTAGGATGCTGATTTCAAAACAAACATCGCGTTAAAAATGGTTAAAATATGAGAAGATATAAGTTGCCTCGTAAATATTTTAAGAAAATATAAATACTTCTGTATGTACTTCTAATGAATGCATATTAACCCATAGGCTAATATTATATTTACCTAAGTTGTTGGACAATTATTTATCCAAATTCATTAAATAACAGTCTTACATTAAACACTGTTCCCAAGTGAAATACTAACATGTAACATAGTTCCAAAAATTAGTTCAATTTTGGGTACTAATCAGAAAATGTTACAAATCCAAAATTATTTATTAGTTGTTCATCAAGTGCAATATTTGTCTTTACAGAATACTTTCATTGTTATTTTAAATTGGTCAATATGATTTTGAACTCCATGTAGTCCTATGTGGGATCTGTGTGAGGATATCACTTATAGAAAGAATAAACTTATCGCCAACTTAAGGAAAAGGGTTTAATAAAATTACAAACTTTTCAAATTTCGACATGCACCTACAAATATTCAACATATAAGAGATAAACTGTTGTCTGGTCTAGGAGTCTTCTTACTTCATCCGTCTAGCACATGACGTAACAAATGAGAACATTTACCTTGATTATCTATGTTGATTTAATGTTGAACTGTGTCCATTCAGCTCAATATACGCATATTCTATCTTTAATCTGATTAAAAATAGTATAAAAACTGTGTTATTTTCAGCCCAAAAGCTTTAGTTATTGAATTGCATGTTTCCATTATTTCTTCCATTTCTTCTCTAGTTTTATCACATGATTTCAAAAGTAATAGAACATATATTTATTTTTACTCAACTAACGTAGGAGGAAAAATCAAATAAAAGGTAATCATGGGACAGTACAGGTATATCGATAATTTTCGATCTAGAAATAGCTCCACGTTATCCAAACATATACAATGCTACCTTGAAATTTTTGCATGATACCATTCTTACTAAGATATAGGAATCCTGATAAAAAAAAAGTTGTTCATTAACCTAGAAATATTTAAATATCCAGATAAGAAACACGATGAACATGATACTTTATTGGATTCAAGAGAGAAAATTTATTGGACAAAACTGAGTGTTCTAGGTTAGATAGTGAAGATAAAAATAAAACCAACTTATTTAGATGTAAAAAAAAAGAATATTGAACTTGAACTTTAGATCCATCTAGGGATACAGCACTACACCATTACAAAAATGAAAACGTTTCATATAGACAACAACGTAATAGTTAAATGACAAAGTAATTCTGTTTGTAGTCAACTATGATATCTATTAAAACTGACAGAAATTAATAATATGTTTATTTCCATCTGATGCATATAAATATATTGATGGTTTACCTTGTGAAAGATAAACCTTTTGTAGTTGAAATGAAATAATTTTTAAATGGTAGTAGCGTTTCTTAACGTGGTTTCAGTCATCGTCAGCTGATACAGCACAGGTGTTGGACTAACATATGTAAGCAAAATGTAATCAATGATAACGTACATGTCATAGTACCAAGCAAACATGTTAACACAGCTCATTGTAGGTCAACGGTAGCGATTGTGCTCACTAAAGCAGTAGAAGAGGTGGAGTATATATTGTATGTTGTTTGTTAAAACTTGGTGGCTGGACAGAGGATGAATGAGTGCGCAGTTAAATTTGTACACTACATGGTATGACATGGCAACATTATAGAACAGTGAATGTAAAACGTAAAGATACTTGTAGTTGATGAGTTGATGTGTTATCCTAACGCATTATGGAGACATGTCTTTAGTCACAAATCCATCCCTATATTTTGAAAGCTCCGTATCATCATCACTTCACGGTATAGTCCACATCAATTGAACTACCCAACAATATAAATTATATTATATAGGTTAAGGTAAGTATTAGTAGCTTACTGGAGTAAAGGTATCCAATTAAATTTATCATCTCTACAGCTTCTAGTTTGGCGAAAATGAATCCCTTCTTTTCTATTTAACCTGTAAAATTCATAGCAAGAGAACTGAATATCTTTTTATGGAAAGAAAATTCAAAATACTTACTGCATTAGAATAACCATCATTTGTTAAAAAAATTATAACGTAGTAGATGTTATAATAAATTTCACTACAAAAATAAGGATCATATGCAAAGAATATAAGAGCGGTTATATTTGGAACGAATATTCAATGGTGATATAGCTAAACTTATTAGGCTTTGCAGTTTATCTACTTATATATTGGCAAATATATCGAGTACCTTAAGTATAATAATGAAATTGAATGAAAAATTAAGTTCATGGATTTTTGTTTTCAAAATAAAAATGAATATATGTTGCATCATATTATAATAATCAGTTATCGTATATTTGAGAGAGAAAATAGCAATAATAATCATGAAAAATGTTCACAAAGATTTTAACATAGCCGACGTATCTAATTATTTATGAAACCATGTATGCACTTATACATTGCAACTTAGCTACTTTCAATGAACTGAAGAGTAGGAAACACTGTAATTGTTAATGTTTTAATACTAACATGGTGGCCAAGAATGAAGAAAATGTGAAAGCACCGATGTTTTTCAAACTCACAATCTCGGTAACACTCATTGGTACAACCAAATTATGTAGTAGTATGAGTTCTTCACTATTATGTCCCATGTTATAGAACTTGTTAATCATGTAAATATATTATAGTTAGTCGATAACTTGTCATAATAAATTTGCAGAGAGATTACCAAAAATATAGTGTAGAAAATAATTTGCAAATAGAATTTTTTTTAAAACTAAATCTAATGGGATGGGATAATTTATTTGTTCACAATATGACAACTATCAAAATATTGAAAAATTTATCACTGACAAATTATTTTTACAGGAGCCATATGAATCACATAAGTGAAATAAAAAGTAAAAATGTCAAAGGATACCTTATGCAATATAATTTTCCATTGATATATATATAATATAATATCAATTTATGCATCAAAATGAACCTATCTTGATCAACATTCCACTATCATTTGTGCATTATCTATTTACAAATTACAATGATAGGAAAATTATTGTTGCTAATTCACAGGTTGCAGCTAACTTATCACTAATTCATATCAACTATTTTTATTGCAACTCATGCTACATACATATTCATTGAATTCTTGTTATAAGTAGTAGAATTACCTAACATCATATGAACTTATTCTGGATTGAAATCCATTCCAGTGTAAATGTAACATCATATGATCTTAATCAGTTCGCATAATGATGACTGGTTATACATTAATTAGCAACTACCTTTCTTGCAACTCATGCCACATATAGTACAATTAATAACATAAAATGTGGAGAAACCATAACCTAAATTTGAAATGCCACTGAATTTAAAAGTGGAAGAAAATTATAAAAAATAATAGCCCTGTTAAGGTGTGTGTGTATAATTAATTAATTTCAAAGGTCAGAACAGTGGTTGATCAAGTAATAATACTTAAAATACGACAATAAAGAAATAATAATATATAGATCATCCAAATTACTAACTTACCTGATATTGAAGTTTGATGGATGTGATATAAATGATGATTGATCATAACCGTTTGTTTACATTGAATCAGTAAATCAAGGTTAATTTTGTGTTTAGTCGATAGTCAATAAACGAAGTTTCAAATCTAACCTTTGTCGATATTAGATCAGAAACTGTAGTTTAATGGACCAACATTGGTTGATAATCGATCGGTAGATCTAGAATCGAGTTGGAGACGGAATCGATGAACGATAGTTGAAGTTGGAGACGGTAGGTCTGGAATCGCAGTGAAGTAAGCCTAGTTCGTGTCTGCAAAGGAGATGAAATCAATTTACATCATTTTGCAGTGATGGAAGTCTGAGAGCTACACACACACACTCTCCCTATTATTATGATATTTTATGTATTATGATATTTTATGTGCTGTTCAGCAAAGACAATGTAGCAGTGGGGCAATTCAGTTTAAAAATAAAGATTACTCTGTCTTTATAATATTAATAAAGATGAAGGGCTTTTAGCTGTGCTTTGGTTAAGTAGAATATTGAAGGTTAACTTTAATGATCCTTTGGAAAAACTATTCTTCCAGTTATAAATCTCAAGGTTTTTATTTTCGCTTTCCTGTTTCCTGATTGTTTTTATTGAACTCCATTTCACTGCATGTCAATTCACAGTCATGTTGCTCTAATGTTTGCCTGGAATAAGAACTTAGCTATTCCATAATGGGAAAAAGCAAAGTTAAAATGAGGAAACAACAAATATATCCAACTTATGCATAGATGCAAAAAATTAATCTAAATCATAAAATTAATCATTTCAGACCATTAATTTATAGTCAGAAAATTAATCATTTCAGACCACTAATTTATAGCATAAGTGTAAAGTAGATCGCAACTATAATATTTCACTCCTCCTTTATCCTCAACTATCCGTTATTGTAACCCATTTATTCCCCTTTTTTCATATGCGATAACTTCTTTTAGAAATATCGTAAATTATTTCAATCGTTAAATTATAATTTTTTTAATGATATGCATTATCGATATGCCGGTACATAAAAATTAATTGCTTGAATTCGTTTCCTTTAGATTGAACTGTTTATTGATAAAATAGTTGAAGTTTAATTATTTTATGCGTTATCGAAGTGTGTTAATCACAATGAGTAATGTCATGCTTTAGAAATTATGAAGTAAACATAAGACCGCATGATAATGATTTAGTCATATTTTTATGCATGAAATATAGGGCTCGGTTAACATTATGCAGTCATATTTTACTTGCATTAAATACACAACTGCATAACTGTTTTTCAGTCATATCAGTACGGAAAAAGAGACAATTTACCTATTTGAATATGTGGACGTGATGTCGGTATGACATAGATAAAGAATTAGTGCCCTGCAAGCTAGTTCATAAATATACCATACATTATGTTTATTTTACAACCATGAAACATGACTAATCTCTAAGGACAGAACCGTTATTTGACATGACAACCAAATCATATGCTCTAACCAAGTATTTGTCATTTGGAAACACAAATACATAAACATTATGAAAATAAGATCCAGGCCTAAAATTTTAAATCAATTTGGATTGCCAAATATTTAATAGGTTTAATTTTATTGTTCCTGAGATCAACGATACAAATTCCTCAGGTAAGTCAGAAATTTTTTGGTCATTGTAATTTGTAATCGGTATGATTTATTGAAACTAACCCACCATGTCTGTTTAATTTTGGATAAATAGCACCATGGAAAAATCAAGATATTTATTAATAATAATAACTTTATATTCTATACATATTCATAACTATTTCTTCTCATAGGAACTTAATCATTTTCACGTCAAACCAAGAAAATATACATAACATCATTTTACCATATTAGTGACTTTTAGCATACTCAACAACTTGCTTGATCCATCCAATATTAACTGGCTATTGGCTAATTACTACTTTATTAATGTTTGCACAAAAAATGGGCAAACACCTCCAAGTCGTGTGATTTAGTTGATTTTATGTGATTCTTAATGATTTAGATGAGTTATGTAAATATGAAAAAGGCAGGGGCTGAAATGTAAAAGACACGCAGATTTATAGTGGTTCGGCCAGAACGTGCCTACGTCCACTTTATATGTTATTATCTTCTTTTTTCAGATTACAAGTACAATGCTTGGTGTACAAGTGTATGAAAGTAGTTTGAAAGTTCCTTCCGTGCTTGAGCTCTCAAACTTGTCTGCCATTGTTGTACCCCTGCCCCTCTATTTATAGAGTGAGGTAGGGGTAGGGGTCTTGGATGTATATAGCTGCTGGTGGGCCCGGGCTGAAGCAATCTGGCCTGGTAGCATTCTGGTTCGGCGAAGCTTGGTCCGGTCTTGAGTGTGTGGTGTTGGACCGGTAGGACTTTGGACCGGTAGGACTTTGGACCGGTAGGACTTTGGTCCGGTTGCAGGAGATGGTCTGGTCCGGTGGAGCGTGTGAGAGGGGCTGGTCCGGTAGGGTATTGGACCGGCTGGAGGTTGGTTCGGTATGGGGGAAGTATGTGTTGGTTCGGCATGGGGACTGCCGAATGGTGTTTGACCGGATGGAGGTTGGATGCATGGACTATCGTCACCGAAAGAGATATGCCGAATGGCACTCGAGACATGCCGGATGAATCCCTTGGCCGAATGGGTTCTAGATTGGATCGCCGAACGGACCCTTGGCTTTGCTGGGTGAAGTGTGGGTTGCAAACCTGGGTGAAATCAACGCTTCTTGGTCTCTAGGTCTTCTGGGTGAGAATTCGCCCAACATTTGCCCCCCAAAGTGGGGCACGTGCTTGCATGTGTCGCGCTTTGTTTCTCTGTGGTAGGAAGGCTTGTTTTGTAACGCCATGGGCTGGATGCTCGTATCCTGTTGATGTCCTGCAAAGGAGTTTACGGTTTTAGTGTGACTTCAGATAACGACCGTTCAGGATCGAAGCATTTGAGATGAAATGACTCGCGCCGTTCGGGGCGAGAGGTGTACCCCGAGGGGGCTTAGCATTATCGATGCCAGGTTCACGTCAGAGTGGGTCCCTGGATCGTTTGTCCAGGTGGTTTATCGCCAGCTCAGAGCATGCCTAGGGATCGTTCGCGACCCCGTACATGTGTAAGTAGCTTAGCCACTTCATAACTATCAGAATAAAATATCCATTTAACCGATGAGCTTAAAAAAGGATGTCAAAGTGCAAATTCTCACGACGATAGGGTTAATAGCCATTCAGAGCGTGCCTATGGACCGTTCGTGGTCGCATACACGTGTAAATGATTAACCCACGTTGGTGAGAGATTTACGACTCATTCATCGTTATCATATTCTCTACTTTATTAGTAGGTCCTAGAGTTCGGTACTTATCTGATTGAGGCGCTCCACGTGCCCCCTGCTTCTGTCCTTTGCGGGTAGAGATGGTTACGTTCGGTTTCTTGGTTGGTCCGGTATGTTGATATTGGTCCGGTATTCTGGTCCGGTAGGCCGAACCAGTTGGTTCGGCAATCCTGAGCTCGCCTATATATAGAGGCTACACCCCCCTTTGTTTCTTCTTACCGAACCAGAGAACCAAATCTTTGCCGAATCAACTGACCACCGAACCAAACCTTTGCCGAATCAAATCTTCACCGAATCAGGTATATACTCTTTTGCCGAATGATTTTTACTACCGGATGACATTATGCCGAATGCACGCGAGGTGTCCTAGTTTGCCGAATGACATGTATACCGAATGACTCTTAGTGCCGAATGAACTTATTATCTCCCTGCCGAATGAACTTGATATTTTAGCAGAATCCCGAACTTATGCATTCTTTTTTGCTTACATCTTCTGTATTCTTTGTTCTAACAACCTGTCTTTTTGCTTTTGTGTATGCAGATAAATGTCTCGCAAGGCGGAAACATGATCAGATAGGCGGAAATCCAAGGATGGAGGCGAGCCTTCCTCCGTGCCCCCAGCCCAATCGGGGTCCGGGGAGCATGGAACTGCCTCGAGATCGCTAGTGGAGGGGTATGGACCCCAGGAGCTCCTGGTCTCCCCTCCCGACTGCTTCCCTAGTTCTCTAAAGGAGGAGCAGCTTGATGCTATATCCCGTTCTTTCGGGATAGATAGGGCGCTTATGTTGCTTCCAGGAGTCGGGGTGATGCCGTACAACCCTCCCGAAGGGTATTTCGCCTACAGCCGGTACCATTGCATGTGCGGGGCCATTCCCCCTATCAACTCCTGGGTTGTTAGCTTCCTTACATATCTAAAGGTGGCGCCTTTCCAGCTTCAGCCCAACTCGTATGCCATCTTGGTGTGCTTATATTCTATCTTCCAGAAGAGGTACGGGCGCTCTCCATCAAACCGGGAAACCCGGTATCTATATAATCTGAGGGGCTATAGGAAGGGGTCCCCCTACATTAGCTTAGAGTCGGCCGTCTCCTTCAAGCCGGTCCTGGACCTGTACTCAAAGTACAGCATGTTCAAGAAGGAGTGGTTCTTTGTGAGGAACGATTCTATCTCCATTCGTCGCTTCACTTCTGGATGTAAGTTAACTCTTTATTCGTAATTCCTGTCTTGATTGCAATTCCTTTCCTTATGTGCTTCTGTTTTTTGTCAGCGACAGGTGGTTTTGCGATGGTGGAGAGCGATCGCCTAGTCCATATGGCAGCAGAAGTTAAGGCTATCTCCAAGAGGGACAGGTCAGCCGCCTATCTGATCAGGAATGCTACCCTCCTGGAGTACAATTTGATCCTGCCGCACCAGTCCGTGGTTAAGCAGAGGGATACGGCCGAGGAGAAGGCTGCTAAAGTTACGGAGGGGGTCACAGTGAAGAGTGGCAAGAGAAAACCCTTCGCACAGCATCCCGTCGCGGGGGGCAAGAAGCTTAAAGAATCGGAGGGTCCCTCTCCTAGTACTTGCCCGATCATTCCGGAGGAGGAAGGTGTGGAAGAGGGCGAAGGAGGCGATGTGGGAGGAGAGTCAGAAGGCGGAGGAGATGGCGATGGAGATGGTGATGGTGATGCTGGTGCCTTAACCTCTGGGAAAGATTCTGAACTGGATGAGGCCCTCCGTCAGGCCTTCGGGGAATCGGAGGAAGAATCGGAAGTGGAAAAGGCAAAGGAGGCGGGCAAGGCTGTGGCTGGTGCCGATCCATCCCCTAAAGGCTCCTCAGCTAGGGTAACTTCGGCGGTGCAAGGTGAACTTTTGTCCTCTGTCGATTCCATTTTCGATAAGGACTTAGAAATATTTTATGGTTCACTTCCGTCCTGGAATGAGATTCAGGACTTATTGCAGTACCCCACTCCTCCGCAGGGTTTGTATAATAGACGTGCCTTCACACTTTTCTTTCTTTTTACTTAACATGTTTCCTGAATTGGGGACCATCGTACGTTCGTAACACTTGTTCTTCATTTCAGGGGCAGGCCAGGTGGTTACAACATCAGACGTTCGACACCGTCTCGAACAATTCAAGTTGATGAGAGCTTCTGCGAAGCCTCCCACTGGTCGTACTGGGGACGTGGTCAAATACCGTCCTCTTCTTGGGGTCATCGAAGAGGGCATTCAGAAAAAGAAGAGGAGTCGTTCTTTATTTGAGCCTTCCCCTGGTCCGCAGCTTCCTGTTCAGCCTCCTCGTGATGCCACGGAGGAGAGTACGGAGTTTATCCCCCCTCCACCTCCTTCCAAGAATCCTACAGTTATCCGCATAAGGCGTCCTGACGTGCCCCGTGACCCCTTTGCCGGTCATCCTGATTTAGATCCAAGCTCTCGGGATATTTCATTTGATAAGGCCACGGGTGAACACCTCCTTCCCCGCAACCCTATGGTACGAGTGTTAGACGAGGCTAAGTCTCTAGATCTTGATCTGCTTACCACTCGGGTAGTTACCATGGGAGACGAGGCCAAGGCTAATATTGATCGGGTGGCCGAGGAGACCAAGAAGTTAATGAAGTATCATGCTCAATTGGTTAAGGCCGGGGAGGAGATTGGAAGTGCTAATATTCGGTTGCGGCTGAAGGTTGCTGATCAGGCCGAACAACTTGCCGGTCAAGCTGTTCAGATTTCTCGGCACGAGGAAGCCTCCAGGCGTCTGAAAGAGACCATGGAAAAGGCAAGTAGGGCGGAATTACGGAAGATGGAGGCTGCCTGTAAGGAGCGGATCGACATGGCCATTGCGACAGTGGATGAGGTTCAGAATGCGGATCTCGAGCAGGTAGAGTAGTTGTCTGGGAGGCTTGAGGCCGCGGAGATGGCTCAAGTTAAGTTAAAGGAGGAGATGGAGGAGATGAGGAGGTCTCTCCAGGCTGACTGCTCGAGATACCGATCAGAGAGGGATGCCGCTGTCGCCAAGTTGCAGGCTTCCGAGGCCAGGGTGAGGGAGTTCGAGGAGAATGAGGGAATGATGGACGAGATGCTGCAGGACATGTACTTCCGCACTTGGAAGGAGGGCAGCTTGTCTTGGATGGATGACTATCCCCGGGTCATGGCCAAGATATATCTCCGGGCTTTAGAGGAGGCCAGGGTCGATGCGGGTAAGGAAGGTGGAGTGGCTTTTAGTCTGGATGTGGTCACTGCTCAGTTCTCGAAAGAGGAGCAAGTGGCGGTGAAGGAGGGGATGCGGTTGCTCGCTGCGGAGGAAGCGGGTGTGCAACTGGAGGATGAGGATCAAGCGGCGGACGCTGGTGAGTTATTCTTCACTTTTCCTTTTCTTTCTGGGTTTCCATGACTTGATTGTTTATCGTTTGTTTAATGGATTCCTTTTCTGAATTGGACAGGTGGAACTTCCGATCAACATGCTGGGGGTTCCGGCCCTGCGGCCAAATAGGCTTGGGAAGTTGGTGATGGAGTGTGGACGCAGCTGGTTACTCGTCCGGATTCGGCCGCTTTTTATTTCTTTTTTACTGTTGTTTACGTTAGTCCAAAACATTGATGTGACTGTAATAATATTATTTGCAGAGAATAACTTGGTGCGATTTCATAATATAAGTTGATTTTGTTATGTTTAAACGTTGTTGTCATTTTGATGTGCTGCGTGAGAAGTATAACCATGTATATGCCTGTGATTTTAGTTGTGTTTGATGTTAAGCCTTTGCTTGAAATATAATTTCATGTTTTGCAATGTTGGTGTGACATATGAACAAGCTATAGTTATGCATCTATGTACAAGAGAAGAGAGTACCGTCCTTCATGTTTTATTTGCAGGCGGTAGTTTTGAACATCTTGTGTAACTGATCATGAATATATCTGAGTACCTTGCCACCCAGTACGCGGGCTTAGATTCTCATGAGTGAATGCTCCCTGTTCGGTTTCCTGTACTGTAGAGTTTGTTATGCAGGATAGGGGAAAAGTATTTAAATGAAATGGAAATATAGAAAAAGTAAAACTTCCAGTCACGGAAGGCCGTCGATGTGCTTAAGTTCGTGGCAAACGGGTTTTGTAGTCACTTTCCCTAGCTGTGGGTCTTGGAGACATTTGTCACCCATCTTACGCCTCCGCGGGGAGTTTTCTTTTTTACCACAGCCGCACTTAAGACACATCGGAGCCGAGATCGCGCACGGTAACTACCCGAACCATTATGGTCCGTAATCGTGGGTATTATTCGATTTACCGTGGCCGGCTAGCGTGGGTGCCGTTGGCCGTGAACTACCCCTGGCTGGCCACACCTTATGTTGGGGCTTAAAGTAGGTTCACAGTTGCCGGCGAGCCGAACGCCGTAATGAGCTGCCATCGGCTATAGTCGGCCTTTATGATGACTTATAATCGGCTCATTACAGTTGGCTTTGAGGGCAGGCGCGAGCAATGAGTTAACCCGCAGCAGAGGGATGCTGGAGCAAAAGAGTCTCATTGGCGAGTGCATAGAATCGTAGCGTACCTATTAGGCCTTGTCCAGATGAGGCCGTGGTGTGTCTTGAGTGGAGATGCCATAAGATTTTGTTCAACAGAAAAGGATAAAGCTTAACAAGCAGCCAAGATATAAAGGAACGAGTTAAAAAGAGACAAGATTTTTTAAAGTGGTTCGGCATGAAAATGCCTACGTCCACTGATTCTCTTTGTTAATTCACTTCATATGGGCAGTACAAGTTAAGAAAAGTATCGACGGAGGTGTCGGATGTTCCATGCCCTCTGGAACACCTCTCCGTCCACTGTTGACAAAATATAAGCTCCGTTGTGGAGGTCTTTATGAATTACATATGGTCCGTCCCAGATGGGGTCCAGTGCCCCGGGGCGCGGAAAGATTCGCCTGAGGACAAGATCTCCTTCTTGTAAAATGCGATGTTTGACTTTGGAGTTGTATAGTGCTTCCACCTTTTGTTTGTGAGCTGCTGCTTTGAGAGCTGCATCGTTTCTCCTTTCCTCAATCAGATCCAAAGACATGAGGAGGAGTTCTTCGTTTTCTTCTGGATTGTAGTGGATCCTACGATGGGAAGGAACAATAGTCTCAACAGGGAGCATTGCCTCCGATCCGTATGCCAAAGAGAAAGGAGTATGTCCCGTTGATGTTCTGAAAGATGTGCGGTAGGCCCAAAGTGCCGTAGGAAGTTCGTCCACCCAAGCGCCTTTTGACTTTTCGAGTTTCTTCTTGATTAGGGTTTTGAGAATTTTGTTGACAGCTTCGACTTGTCCGTTTGCCTGAGGATAAGCTACCGATGAGAAGCTTTTATGAATTCCATGCTCTTGGCACCAGTCGGCGAATTCTTCGCTGTCAAATTGGAGTCCGTTGTCTGATATGATCTTGAGTGGTACTCCGTACCTGCACAGAATATTTTTGATCAAGAAGTTGATAACTTTTGCAGAAGATATTTTATTTAGGGGTTCCGCTTCCACCCATTTGGTGAAATAATCGACTGCCACTATAGCATATTTGGCCCCGCCCCTGCCCGTTGGCAGTTCGCCAATTAAATCAATTCCCCATACAGCAAAGGGCCAAGGGCTGGTCATTTGAGTAATCTCATTTGTGGGTAGTCGAGGAATCTTGGCAAATTTCTGACATCTGTCGCATCTCTTGACGAAGTCTAAGGCGTCTTTGTTTAGTGTGGGCCAGTAATATCCATATCGGAGTATCTTTTTCGCTAGAGTCTGCCCTCCAGTGTGATCTCCGCAACTTCCTTGATGGATGTTGTATAAAATTTCCTTGGCTTCCCTTCCAGCGACGCATCTAAATAAGGGGCTAGAGAAGCCACGCCGATAGAGGATGCCTTCTTGTATTGTGTAGCGGGGAGCTTTCCTCAAAATTCTCGTGACTTCATCACGTTTGTCTGGTAGTGTGCCGTCCTGCAAATATTTCCGGATAGGAGTCATCCAAGTTGCTTCTTCAATTGTAGTTATCAGATTCACTTGTTCAAAACTTGGGGCTAGCTGCCTTGAGATGGCTAGTGCTCCGGAAATGGTGCTATTCTTCATACTAGCTTGCTTTGCTAGTTCATCGGCCTCTTGGTTATCTTCTCGAGGAATGTGTTTGATTAGATAATGGTCCAATTGGTCGAGCAGCAGTTTGGTTTTCTTTAGGTATGCTGTGAGTCGTTCTCCTCGTGTCTGGAATTCTCCTAGTCCTTGGTTTACGATAAGTTGAGAATCACTATGAAGACATAAAGAATTGACTCCAATTTCTAAGGCAAGCTCCAATCCCGCTATTACTGCCCCGTACTCCGCATCGTTGTTAGTGGCCGCGAATTCCAACCTTAATGCATAGTACAGCTTTCTTCCCCTGGGGGTGATTATCACAATACCTGCCCCCGAGCCTTGTTCGTTCGATGCTCCATCTACAAAGAGGTTCCACTTGATGTTTTTTGCTATTTCAAACTGATCCTTGACTTCGTTGGTAGTGAATTCGGCAATGAAATCGGCCAGGGCTTGCCCTTTGATAGCAGTGCAAGGATGGTAGGTGACGTCATACTGACTTAGTTCAATGCACCATTTGAGGAGTCGTCCAGAAGTGTCAGGACGATGGAGCACCTGTCTTAGTGGCTGATCGGTTAGAACTCTGATGGAGTGAGATTGGAAGTAGTGTCGTAGTTTTCGTGACGCGATCAATAAACAATATGCCAATTTCTCAAGTTTAGGATATCTGGCTTCTGCCCCTGTAAATCTCTTACTTATAAAGTACACCAGGCGTTGTGTGCGGTCTTCTTCTCTTACCAGGGCCTCGCTTAGAGCATGAGATGATACAGCGAGGTACAGGTATAGCTCTTCGCCTTCGTTTGGAGTTGAGAGTACTGGTGGTTTTTGGAGGTGTTCGATCAGGTTAAGGAAGGCTTTTAAGCATTCATCGGTCCATTCGAACTTTCCTTTGTCTTTCTTGAGAGCTTCGAAGAAAGGGACGCACTTGTCAGTTGCTTTGGAAATGAATCTGCTTAGGGCGGCTACCTTTCCGTTTAAGCTTTGCATTTCTTTTCGGGTGGAAGGTATCCTTATTTCTTTTAGAGTCCGGATTTGTTCAGGGTTTGCTTCAATTCCTCTGGAATGGACAATGAACCCTAAGAATTTTCCCGATGACACTCCGAAGGAGCACTTTAGAGGATTCAGCTTCATTCCATATCGGCGAAGTACCTGAAACATCTCGCTCAGGTGGCTTACATGATCGTCGGCTTTCCTGGACTTTACCAACATGTCATCCACATATACTTCCATAGTTCGTCCTATTAATTCCGCGAACATCTTGTTGACGAGGCGTTGATAGGTAGCTCCGGCATTTTTGAGTCCAAAAGGCATGACCTTGTAACAATATAATCCCCGGTCAGTGATGAAGCTAGTGTGGTCTTGATCGGGAGCGTGCATGGGAATCTGGTTGTATCCGGAGTATGCGTCCATAAAAGATAAAAGTTCGTGCCCGGCAGTGCTGTCCACAAGTTGATCGATTCGGGAGAGCGGGAAGCAATCTTTCGGGCAAGCGTCATTTAAGTTGGAGAAATCAATGCACGTTCGCCACTTCCCATTAGCTTTCTTTACTAGTACCGGGTTAGCTATCCACTCGGGGTAGATGGCTTCTCGTATGAAGTCATTAGCAAGTAGGTTCTTTACTTCCTCGTCGAGGGCTGCTGATCGTTCTGCTCCCATGCTTCTCTTTTTCTGCTTTATCGGTGCCCTGGTGGGATCGATGTTCAGCATGTGGCATGCTATGTCTGGGGAGATTCCTGTCATATCGGCATGTGTCCACGCAAATACATCTAAGTTGTGGCGGAGAAAGTCGATGAGTTGATCCTTCAATTCTGTTTTTAGCTGAGATCCTATTTTTAATAGTCTGTTTGAATCATGTTTGTCTACAGATACGAATTCCATGGCCTCTGCAGGCTCAGCGGTAGCCTCCTCCTCCTTATCCCTGGGGTCTAGTTCATTGAAAGGATCGCTGGTGTATCGAAGAGGAGGGGCTTTCTTTAGTTGCTATGCTTCCAAGCTTTTCATGCAGAGAGTAGTCTCTGCATCTTTCCCTTTATTCTTTCTATGGTTATTGCGAAGTTCAGTTACATAGCAATCTCGAGCGGCGTCTTGATCTCCTTCAACTTCTCCTATTCCGTCATCTGTTGGGAATTTCATCTTTAGGCACCACGGGGCTAGGACAATTTGGAAGTCAGACAAGGCTGGTCTTCCCAAGAAGGCGTTGTAGGCCGAGTGGTTTTCTATTAGTACGAACGTTTGTTTTCGCACAACGGAGCGGGGATGACTTCCTATTTCGACGAAGAGGTCAAGTTGCCCGAGGGGCATTTTCGCATCTCCAGTGAAACCGTGCAGGGGTTTGTTGCAGGGAGACACATCCTTCATTGACAGTTTCATTTTGTCGAAAGCATGCTTGAACAGGATATTTACGGAGCTTCCTGTGTCTATTAGAATTCGGAAAACTTTAGCTGGACCGAACCAGGCAGAGATGACCATGGGATCCATATGCGGATATTGTCTTCCTTCTAAATCACGCCTACTGAATATGATGTCGTCACTCTCTTTCCGTTTCGGGTGGCGTTCTTCCATAATGGAGTTAACATAGCCTTCAGCATTTCTAAGTGACTTGCTGTATCTTTCCATCTCTGCCCAGCTTCTGTCGGCGATGTGTGGTCCTCCCGAGATGGTATGGACCACTATCTTCTCTTGACTAGAGCCACTGGTGTTGCGATTCCCTTTGCCTACTTCTGGAAGGGGTCGCTTTGAGTTTTCATTAGCAGGGGTTGGAGTCCTGTTCTGACCTTTCACATAGCGTTCCAGCCTTCTTCTTCTGATGTGTTCTTCGATCAAGTCCCGGAGATGGTGGCATTCATTGGTGTCATGTCCGTGGGATTCATGGAAGCGGCAGAACTTTCCAGACTTGAGTGCGTTATCAGATTCTTTCTTGTGCGGGGGGCGCTTGTATCCGAGTTCGCCCTGAGTGGCGAGAAAGATGTTTTCGATTGTTTCATTCAAAGGAGTGTAGGAGTCAAATCTCGGTCCTGGTCGATATTGGCGTTTTTCAACTTTCCTACCCCCAGCATTGTCTCTAGATTCATTTCTTCGAGTGTCCTTGGCTGCAGCGGGAACCTTGTCCGAAGTTGTCTTACCTTGTTGCCCTGACTGCCTCTCAGTGGCGGCGTCTTCAAGTCTCATATACTTTCCAGCTTTATGGAAGAAATCAGGTAAAGTAGCTGGTTTTTCCTTAGTTAGTCTTCTTGCGAACTTGGTATCTGGATGTACACCGCTACAGAGGGCCATTAGGGTGAGTTTCTCATCGGCATCTTGGACTGCGGCCGCTGCGGCGTTGAACCGAGTTAGATATTGTTGCAGGGTCTCCCCGGATTTCTGTTTAACATTGGATAGAGAATAAGCATCCTTGGGTTGTTCTACATGGATGCGGAACTGGCTAATGAACCTTTCTTTCAACATCTCCCATGAGCTGATAGATCCTTTGGGTAGATGGCAGAACCAGGAGGTAGCTAGATCTGCTAGGAATAGCGGAAAGCATTTACACAGTACCCCTTCTGTTGCTCCGCTCATGAGCATATGCTGGGTGTATCTTTGTAAGTGTACGATGGGGTCGGAAGTTCCCTTGTAAGGTTCCATGGTTGGCATTTTCCATTCCCGGGGGGTGATGGCAGTTTCGATATTGCGGGTAAAGGGGCTGGTGACCCTAGCGCCTATTCCTCGGTCCATTTGCTCCCGTTGGACGCATTCTCTGAATAGCCGTGCCATTCTTTCATCAGAATTTGGAGCGGATAGAAATGAACTTGGTTCTTCCCTGCGAGATCGGTCTCGTCCAGATGACCTGTAGGGATGGTATAGTCTATCACTTCTGACGTTATCCAATGGTTGCCTCTGGCTGCTCGGATGCATGCTAGGACCAGCTACAGTTGCCCCCTGCCTTGATCTTCTCCTGTGGGGTTCTGTTTCGGGCATTTCCATGGGGTCAACTTCGGGCTGGGTTCTAGCTCGGCTCCGTTCAGCGGGGTTTCTATGATTATGTGGCATGACTGGCTCAGCTACATCCGACCCTCGCCTGGCGCCTCCCCCGCTGGGTTCGGTTCCAAGCGCTTCCTCGAGTCGGAGTTCGGGCTGAGTCCGGGCGTGGCCCCTATCATTGTTGTTCCTGTTAATGGCTTCCTCGAAGAGGGAAGACCTTTGCTGTCTCCGAGATCCTCCAGATTGAGATTCATCCCATGATTCAGTGTTGCGGTTGGATTCTTCGACATCCCTCAAGCGTGACATGAGTTGGTTCACCAAAGCTTCTTGTTGGGATGCGAAGCGGTTAGTTACTTCCACTACAACTCTGTCTAGGTCTGCTCTAGTGATTACTGCCGGTTGTTCCGGGGCAGGGGCTGTTGGAATTACCTGATCTACATGTGGCACTGCTGCTGTAGTGGGTTGGTTCTCTTGATCTGGATCCACTGGATTTGGAGCGCTGCTAGTTATAGCGTTCTTTCCCTTGTTGGCGTCTTTTCTTGGTCTGGAAGTCATGTTTCCTAGGCAATGAAGGATGCTATTGGGAAAGAAGGTTTGAATGAGGGAAGCTGAAGCTTCGAGTTCGAGACTCTCAGTGAAAGCACCAAAAATGTTTGCACAAAAAATGGGCAAACACCTCCAAGTCGTGTGATTTAGTTGATTTTATGTGATTCTTAATGATTTAGATGAGTTATGTAAATATGAAAAAGGCAGGGGCTGAAATGTAAAAGACACGCAGATTTATAGTGGTTCGGCCAGAACGTGCCTACGTCCACTTTATATGTTATTATCTTCTTTTTTCAGATTACAAGTACAATGCTTGGTGTACAAGTGTATGAAAGTAGTTTGAAAGTTCCTTCCGTGCTTGAGCTCTCAAACTTGTCTGCCATTGTTGTACCCCTGCCCCTCTATTTATAGAGTGAGGTAGGGGGTAGGGGTCTTGGATGTATATAGCTGCTGGTGGGCCTGGGCTGAAGCAATCTGGCCTGGTAGCATTCTGGTTCGGCGAAGCTTGGTCCGGTCTTGAGTGTGTGGTGTTGGACCGGTAGGACTTTGGTCCGGTTGCAGGAGATGGTCTGGTCCGGTGGAGCGTGTGAGAGGGGCTGGTCCGGTAGGGTATTGGACCGGCTGGAGGTTGGTTCGGTATGGGGGAAGTATGTGTTGGTTCGGCATGGGGACTGCCGAATGGTGTTTGACCGGATGGAGGTTGGATGCATGGACTATCGTCACCGAACGAGATATGCCGAATGGCACTCGAGACATGCCGGATGAATCCCTTGGCCGAATGGGTTGTAGATTGGATCGCCGAACGGACCCTTGGCTTTGCTGGGTGAAGTGTGGGTTGCAAACCTGGGTGAAATCAACGCTTCTTGGTCTCTAGGTCTTCTGGGTGAGAATTCACCCAACAATTAACCTGTTCAAATGCATCAAAAAAGAACCAAAATTGAACAGATAGTTGAAACTGAGCCAAAATGCCTATGTATAGAATTTTTTTTAACATGTATATTTCTATGTTGTTTTCATATCATCGAATACAGCCAAGGTCATTGCACCATGACTTGTAGTCCTTGACTTAACAGTCTTTAGTTTCCTTTTCTTATTTAGATGCATGAATTAAGGAATCAAACATCATAGTACGTAAGTTTACTGTTAATGTAGTATAAATGCCCAAAACCGTCAATGAACATATTAAGAAGTAAAAGTTAATTCAAATTTAAATAATAATGCGTAAAATTCACCCAGGTTAATGAGAGTCGGCAAAAAATTACCCGTGATGGAGTTTGATGCATAACGACATAGTAATGGTTGAGCGTAGTTGTCATTAAATCTGCTGGATCATAAGATGGTAACCGCCGTTAGTTCCCAATCGTCGTTGTTACTGCGAAGGGTAACAGAGGGAGAAAAATGCCCAAAACTGTTGGCGTTAATGGAAATCGTTCAAAAAGAGCCCATAGTCGAAGGCTGATGGACGTCGATTCAGCAAATGGTTGATCTAGTCATCGGTAATCAGAGTTAACAGCTAGTCATCGTTGCTGGGTTTGGAAATCGATTGGTAATCAGAGGTGAGTGAAGCCGAGCTTGGGGAAGGTTGTTAAGTTTTCAGGATTCTCGGGTAAGTGAAATCCATCTATGGGAATGTGAAATTTAGAAAGGAATAGAATTAGGTTTTCTGAGGCGAGAGAGGAACGGACGTTGAAAGGATAAGGGCATTTCAGGTATTTCAATAAGACACGGTTTAAATCAGTTAATGGAATTCTCATTACTAGTAGTAAAGATATATTATTATTATATTGTTAGTTAGGTGGCGATTCTTATATGTATTGACGTTGTCACATATTAGGTTGGTTTTATGTATGTAATAGTTAAAAAATAAATTTTCACATATAGATCAAAATATGCCTAGTCGAATATTTTAATTATAATATTCATTATTTTTTAATTAACATATACTATAAATATATCATTAATTATACTTATATGGTTTGTATTTAATTATAAAATCATTCGTGGTAATGATTGAACATATATTTTTATACATGTATGTTTATAGTAATTATAATTTTTGGCCGCTGTAAAATAATTTTGATGATTATTTACAATTATTTAATATCATCTAAATCAATATACTATCTAAATAATTCATATAAAATAAAATATATTCTAAAAATTAACCTTTAAATTTTATAAAATTATTTTATCATGAAGTAAGCTTTCGATTAGAAAATTAGAATTAAAAAATAAATCATTTTTTCTATTTTTAAAAATTTACAATATACGGCCGAAAAACATTTAACTAATAAAAATAAATTTTGACCGAGAAAAGTTATGCATTTTATTTCAAACCTTAAAAATATCATATTAGACTTTCTGAAAATTTAAAATTTGAATAAAATGCTTCAAAATTATTTTTTATTAATATTTTATTAATTTCGACTAATAAATCAAATTATATATATTTTAATATAGTAAAATTTATAATAAAATTTTATTCTGCTGTGCATACGATCTGAAACAATTTAAAAAATTAATTTTTTAATATATATATAAATATATGCATTTAGGTATTATAAATATGCTTGTGAATATATATATATATATATATGTGTGTGTTATCACCAAAATTGGTCACTAACACCCGTAGAATTTAATGAACATCAGAGAATTAATGGAATCTAAAGAACCAAGCATAAAAGTAAAATGACACAAATATTTTATAGTGGTTCGGCAATCTCGGCCTACGTCTACTTCAAATTTCATTCATTCTTCATTTGATTACAATTACATGAGCTTTCGATTGGCTAGAATCCATTGATACAAGTTTATAAGAAAAATAGCCATGGCAGAGTATTTGGAGTAGGAAGAAAAAGATGATGAAGTCTCTCCCTCCAAAAAAAGAGAGAGCCAGCGCTCCCAAAAATGGCTCCTACCCCTGTATTTATAGACGAAGGTAACCTTTAGCCTAACTGACATCTTTAAGCCTGGACCCTTTTGGCTACTTGGGTCAACAATAAGAAAAGCTCAGCCCAACACACTATGCTAACCTCATTTATACACTCTTCAACTTATCAAACATCCATGCCAACACCTATTCCATCAAGCCAACCTTCATCATTCTGACATCCTGTATCACCTATCCGTTGATCTTATTTACCCTGGGCTGGATATAACTATACAGATATCATGCTCTGGTCATATTATTGTTGTCTCATGTCCATCTTTCTCTTTAATAGTCAAGTCTGGTCCTCGTATTCATCTTTGTGTAGCCGTGCCAAATGGTCGGATAACATTTCCCCCCAAAGTACGTCTTGTTGCATACATGACGTGCTTTGAGTTGAAGCAAGTTAGAGTCTCTAGAAAGAAATCCATCATATTTTCTGAATAGTCATTATTCTTTAATTTTATCCTCCTAATGTGTCGTATCCTTCTTTGGTCGTCATAACGCTTGATCGATTCCCAATAGTATAAATTCAGGATTGTAGTTCATCAGTGGCCATCTATGTCTTGTTCTTTAGGGCTAGTAAACTTCGACTATCTCATCTAGTCTTTTCTTAATAACCCTATATGAAAATCCAATTTCTGTTGATTTCAAGAAGTTGAATTTTATGAATATAAAGGTGCACGTTCAGGTACATGTCTTGCCATTGGCTTCTAGATATGTTCGTGAGTCATCACCAATTCCTTCTAGTTTAATTGCAAAACGATTGCAACTCCTTGTTTATATTATTTTTTTGTGAAATATTGGTTGTAATCGGCTACTCTACGAGAGGGGACTTCAAGTTCTACGTAGATGATGGCCTCGGAGCTGTAAGGAAGGGAAAATGGAGTATTGCCAGTCGCGAACTCACGGGTAGTTCTGCAATCCCCTAATGCTATTGGGAGCTCATTCACCCGTTTACCTCTAGCCTTTTCCAAAGCACTCTTCAGAATAGACTTTATAATTTTGTTCACAGCTTTAACCTCTCCATTTGCTTGGAGGAGAGAAAATACCACAAATCTCTTATCAATATGATGCCAATGTAGAAGTTTTCAAATTTAGCGTTGTTGAATTGAGCTTCATTACCGGTTATAACAGTTTGTGGAAGATCATAATGACAAATGACGTACTGGACAGTGAAGTTGATTATTTTCTAAGTCTTGGTATTGACGTTTGCCCATTTGGTGAAGTAATCAACTGCTACGACGATGTATTTCGCACCACCGTTAGGATCAACAAGAAGGTGATGATGTCAATGCCACCAAGTGCGAAATGGCTATGGATTAGCATTTGAGTAATTTCCATCAGTGGGGCTCTCAAAATTTTTGCAAACATTTTGCACTCGTCGCAATGTATGGCATGATCAATTGCATCTCGATTGGCAGTTGGCCAGTAATACCCATAACGAAGTATTTTCTTTGTCAGGTTTTGCCCTTTGGTGTGATTGCTGCATTTTTCTTCATGAACTTCTCTGAAAACTCATTTGATTTCATCATGGGTGATACATCGAGGCATAGGAATGGTAAACTCCTTTCTACACATGACTTCTTCTTGGACGATTTGGAGTGAAGCTTTGAGGAGGATATGTCTTTCCATTTCTTTGTTCAATAAGAACTCCTCATTGTATAGAGTCTTTGATAGGAGTCGACCGTGACCCCTTTTCTAGCTCTATCTCCAAGATCTAGCCAATCTCCATCCGTCAATGCTTGGAATATTAAGTATTTCAACTGGAACAAAGTATGTCCGTTGCGCGTCCCTAAAACTGGCCAACCTGGCCAGTGATTTGACTCTTTTCATTTTGTTCGCTGAGGATGTGTGTAATGATGTAATATGTGAAGTTGGCTAGTAGCTCTTGGAACTAGCCGAGATAAGGAGCAAGACAATGCCCCCAACAAGATTAACTTCCTAACTTTGCATGCTACCAATCAAGAATCACAAAAGATATGTAAAGTTTCCACTCCAAGTTCTCTAGCAAGTTTGAGGCTGGCGGTCGAGGCTTCATACTAAGCATCATTGTTTGTGACACGGGAATCGAGTTTCAGGACATACAAATCGATCGTTCCTCAGGAGCCATTAACACGAATCCTGTTCCATAACACTGATCATTGGATGCTTCATCAGAGTACATTTTATATCTGTTGATTGGTTCTCCACTACTCTTTGAGTAGTCGTCTGATGCAGTGTATTCAGATATGAGGTCTACTAATTTCCGTCCTTGGATAGCCCTTCGAGGGAAATAAGTGATATCGTACTGGCTTAGTTCGATATTCTATTTAAGTAGTCTTTCAGACGACTCAGGTCATTTTATGCCTTGTTAACGGCTGGTAGGCATAAACGTTAATAGGGTGAGCCTAAAAATAAGAGTAGAGCTTTCAAGATGAAATCAATAGACATTACGCAAGCTTTTGTTGCTTCGGGTTGATATCCAATGCATGGCTCGTGATAATCGGTGAAACACACATGCATGTCAGAATGGGTCCAAAGGAATGTATCATCGTTTATTCAGAAAAATCCAACTAATTCTTTTACCATCATTGCACTGAGCTATGATCCAATATTCAGCACCCGAAAAGAGATGCCATTGCTGGCTGTAATGTCGACTGTCAGCTTAGCGGGTGCAATCTCAGATTCTATGAGTTCAGATATAACTATTTTGCGTAACATTCAATGTGAAATATGATTGGGATGGTCAATGTTGATGGTTTCTCTGGTTGAATCCTAGAGTCTTGTCATGAGTTATTAAGTCTGATAGTGAAGGGCTTTGAATGCTCTGATCGATTATCTGCAAATGGCCAAAGATCAGGCTTAGAATCACGTTGAAGAAAATGTCGAGTAGGGATCAGCCTCGAGTTGCTTGAAGCTGCATAGTTGGATCTTGATTTGAGTTTGGAGTTGTTTGTATATTCAAGTAACACTCTTTCCATTCAATGCATTCACAATCTTTTATCCGTCGTTAGGGTTGGAGTGATAGTCGGTTGCCAACGAGCTTAGGCATCGATTTAATGATCCTATCGCTAGGTATTCTTTCGGTTGTAGCCTTGAATAGTTGTAAACACTATATATAAGTTTCAATATTGAGCTATCGTAGCCAGTCTTTGGATGATCACGCTTCTGCTCCCAGTCTCGAATTGACAAATGTACTGCGTGGACGGTTGAGTCTTATCCTATCTATGTTTATACTCCCACCAAAACTCCAAAGATATAAAGTTGATCGGTGAATAGTCGGTTCACATTCGTCCTGCTTCTCGCTCATGCCCCCAAGTCTGGGGTATATACCGATATGTAGGAAGGCCAGCCATGCCCACTTTAGCTTTACTCTCTTTTTCGTTGAATCGTGGGATCAGGTTAGTTGATGGAAGGCTGAGTCTCGCCTATCCTAGATTGTATTGTGGTTTTTCATTCCAAGTGGAATACTTCGATGCATCGTCAGTTTATAGGCGTAAGTTGGGTACTAGACGGTCAGCTACATCCACTTTCATTCATGTTCTGTAATCAGGTCTCGGGGTAAAGTTGGCTCAACAGCAGTCGAATCATGCTCATCCAGTTTTATTCTCCTCCTTATGGATAGAAGGAGGGTGCTGGAGAATTAATGACCAAGTCTTCATGGTTTACTCTCCTTTCCATACTCTGGTGGTCATAGTTTTTCAAGGGACATTCGGGTCATACTCATATGTGCTTGGTGCGGATCGATATTAACCCCCGATCCGAGGTATGCTATAGTCGGTCGCCCGTAGCATTGGATGCCGTTTCGGTTAGTTCTATATTAAGGCATACTTGCGGTCGTTGCCTTAAGTTGTAAAGAACACCAAGCTAGAGATATAATGAGTTATCATATTCAGCTTTTAGTCATTTGTACTCCTGCTTCGAGCATTGATTTGGCCAGGCTGCAAGTCGGATGGTCGAACTCCATCCTTAGCAAGTTAATACTCCTCCTGTTGATTTCAGGCCGAAGTTTGCGGAATAGAAAATGGTCCGAATCCACTCCTCTATTTATCGATGTTTATATGCCATTATTCATTCTGGTGACTTAGATTTATTCTTCCCTGGTCAAGTTGGGCCCAATTTGTGTTCATGCTTCGATCCATGCTTTGGGGACTTAGAGATTTGTTGAACGATTTATGCTCTAGTCCACAGTTTGGGACGTAAAGATTTTCATCAAGTCATTTATACTCTAGTCCGCACTCTAGGGATATAGAGTACTTTAGTCTGCTTCAAGGACTTAGAGATTTGTGTTAAGTCATTTATACTCTAGTCCGCACTCCGACGACTCAGAGTACTCTAGTCCGCTTTAGGGACTTAGATATTTTTGTCAAGTTGTTTATACTCTAGTTCGCACATCGGGGACTTAGAGTACTCTAGTCCGCTTCGGGGACTTAGAGATTATTTTCAAGTCGTTCATACTCTAGTCCATGCTTTGGGGACTCAGAGTACTCTAGTCCGCTTCAGGGACTTAGAGATTTTTCTCAAGTCGTTTATACTCTAGTCCGTGCTCTGGGGACTCAGAGCACTCTAGTCTGCTTCATGGACTTAGAGATTTTTCTCAAGTCGTTTATACTCCAGTCCGCGAGATTTTTCTCAAGTCGTTTATACTCCAGTCCGCACTCTGGGGACTCAAAGTACTCTAGTCCGCTTCAGGGACTTATAGATTTTTCTCAAGTCGTTTGTACTCGACTCCACACTTTGGGGACTCGGAGTACTCTATCCGCTTCACGGACTTAGAGATTTTTCTTAAGTCATTTATACTCTAGTTCGCACTCTGGGGACTCAGAGTACTCTAGTCCGCTTCAAGGACTTAGAGATTTTTCTCAAGTCGTTTATACTCTAGTCCGCACTCTGGGGACTCAGAGTACTCTAGTTCGCTTCAGGGACTTAGAGATTTTTGTCAAGTCGTCTATACTCTAGTCCGTACTCTGGGGGACTCAGAGTACCCTAGTCCGCTTCAGGGACTTAGAGATTTTTCTCAAATCATTTATACTCTAGTCCTCGCTCTGGGGACTCAGAGTACTCTAGTCCGCTTCACGGACTTAGAGATTTTTCTCAAGTCGTTTTTACTTTAGTCCGCACTCTGGGGACTTTGAGTACTCTAGTCTGCTTTAGGGACCTACAGATTTTTGTCCAGTTGTTTACTCTGGTCCGCACTCTGGTGACTCAGAGTACTCTAGTCCGCTTCTGGGACTTAGCGATTTTTGTAAAGTCAGTTATACTTTAGTTCGCATTCTGGTGACTCAGAGTACTCTAGTCAACTTCAAGGACTTAGAGATTTTTGTTGAGAGCAGTCGTATTTCCACCTGTTTAATTTGTATTTCATTTACCATATCGAGGATAATGTTGTCGAATGAAAGATCGAACCACATTTTCTCATGGAATGGGATTCTGCCCCCAGCATCAAGGATGAAACTTGAAAAATGGACAGTCGATTCTTGTCCGCTTGGTGATTATAGCTCTTCCAATCAAGCCAAGGAAGGAGGTATGTGATAGATGGTTAGATCACATCCATGCTGGGGTTGGATAATCAAGGTTCACAAAATTTGCTTCATATCTCTTTCTAGAAAATGAGTATAAAGGATTATTGAGTAGACAAAGTAAGTTGCATAAGTATCAAGGTGTAGTTGTGTCCATGTATTAAGAGCGATGGTTAACGAGTAGGCAGTCCACCATAGCTACTTCAAGTCGGGCTTTCGAACAACCTTTTGTGTTTAGGTTAGAAATTGATGTGTAGATGATCAAATCACGTCCACTATAGATAGATCCCGGAATCACTAAGCTTCAGGAGAGGCATCAGTATTTTGTCAAACTTTGTCCTATGACTTGATTTGAGTGGATGATCAGGCCTTCATTCCAAGCCTTGCTTAGGTCTCCAAGTCAAAAGTGGAGGTCAATGAATGGATGGTCGGTCATGTTGGCTTTGTATTGGGCTTCGACCGTGATGAGCTTTTCAATCTCTGGTCCTTGGCTCTAAATAAAAGGCACATGGTTGATGATGAGCGATCGAATCATGCTCGTCTTGAGGAACTCCACAAATCCGATCAAGGTCTGCGTGGATTGGTTGGCGGTCAACTTTGTGTACTTGGTCACCTGCATCATTTTGGAAGAAGTTTAGTTCAACTCAGTCATAATTCAAAGCACAATTAAAATTAAAATAATCCAAAGAAGATTGGTATAAATCCCATTGATAAAGGGAGCAGCATCGTGTGCTCGCTATTTAACTCTGCCCCTAGCCCCTTCTAGCGGGATGTCGACTGCCAACAGTCCAACTGATAATTAAAGTTCTTTATTGATGGGTATACGAAGTTTCTGGCTCGCCCTTCTACAAGGCTTTCACGTACTATTGAAGCTTTCAAAGAGCATATGAGTCGAATTTTGAGGTCTTGTTTTGTCTACTGGAATCAGAGTCCTTAGCCAATGGGCCTGCATTGTTATTTTTCCTAGTCTGCCCCACTCCTCCTCACTTTGGTTCTAATTCATTATGTAACAGAAACGATCCATGGTCGTAGGAGGCTCTCCAGCTAACTAGTTACCAAAATATATCTGGAGGTCGACTCCCCTCAAACGCGATCAATATGATATCGTTGTTAGCATTTGGAATAAATTACTTAGAGCCAAACATCGGTATGCTTGGAGTCACTAAATTCGAAGTGCTGGGTCAGTGAAGGATGGTGCTTGTAGTCATTTGGGCGTTTGCCTAAGGTCATATCATCTATGTTCTCCAACCTTTGGGAGTATTGTTTGGGTAGTGGTTGATTGTTCGTTCCCTTGTTGCTATTCAAAAGCTGCCGCTTGATCCTCTATGCCCTGGTCGGTCATAGGATCGAAGGGAAGTGGATTAAATGTTTCTTTATTAAGTTGAGTTTCGAATCCAAAATGCGGGGAACTGCTTTGCGGTACGGGTTGGAAGTGGATCGTACCCGAAAAAGTTTTTTTTTAAAATAGGGTTCGTATAAGAGATCGGTGTAACTTAAGTGTGGATCAGCCTTTGCACATGGTTCGGTATATTTGATACTAGGTCGGCATGCTTGTAAAGCACAAGAATAGAAGGTGGTTTGGTGTTGGAGTGTAGGCATGATGGATCGGCCAAGGCGGTTCGACATTGGAGTGTAGGCATGGTGGATTGGCCAAGAGGGCTCGGCCAAGGCGGTTCGGTATTGAAGTGTAGACATGGCAGATCAACCAAGAGTGGCTCGGCCAAGACGGTTTGGTGTTGCAGTGTAGGCCTGGTGGATCTGCCAAGAGTGGCTCGGCCAAGGCGGTTTGGTGTTGGAGTGTAGGCCTGGTGGATCGGCCAAGAATGGCTCAGCCAAGGCGGTTCGGTGTTGGAGTGTAGGCCTGGTGGATCGGCCAAGAGTGGCTCGGCCAAGGCGGTTCGGTATTGGAGTGAATGCATGGTGGATAGGCTAAGAGTGGCCGACCAAGGCGGTTCGGCCAAGGTGGATCGACCTGAGTGGTTTGATGCGTATTGTTCGTCGGCTTGAGTCTATTCTCGTTGGCCTCATTCGGATTGCTCCTTATATATAGCTCGATCATGGAGAGAAGGCTATGGTGGCTCGGCCATTTATCATTCGTTCGAGGGCATTAGCAGATTACCAATAGGGCAACATGGTTGACTTTCTTTCACTTCGGGTTACATCTCTAACTACTCCGAGTTATAGGAGATTTCGCTTCGAGTCATGCACAAGGGATTCATGGTTCAGACAGGCTGGCTCAGTGACTATTGGTTCGGTCACAGGGGGTCGATGTACACAGGTCAGCATTTGCTCAGTATATATGCTAGAGCGATCAGCTATCAGCTTTTGAGTGGGAGATCGGCTATCTGCATTGAGTTGGGGGGGGGGTTATATGACTCCAGTGCAAACTTCAACGTTCAATTCCAAAAACTTGCGTACATCAGTGAATCCAATTCCATGGCTAATAACTTCCTTTAAATCTCTTTCAAATCTGAGTAGAATAGGAAGTTTGCTGGTAAACAACTGGATCTATCTCGCAAATATGGAAATCCACTAGTAGACGATGAGATCCAATCAAGCTAAGAATTCAATTCTCAGTGCAAGCACCAAAATGTTATCATCAAGCTTGGTAACTAACACCCGTAGAATTTCATGGACATCAGAGAATTAATGGAATTTAGAGAACAAAGCATAAAAGTAAATTGACACAAATATTTTATAGTGGTTCGGCAATCTCGGCCTACGTCCACTTCAAATTTCATTCATTCTTTATTTGATTACAATTACATGAGTTGTTCGATTGGCTAGAATTCATTGATACAAGTTTATAAGAAAAATAGCCATGATAGAGTATTTGGAGTAGGAAGAAGAAGATGACGAAGTCCCCCCAAAAAGAGAGAGCCATCGCTCCCATAAATAGCCCTCTACACCTGTATTTGTAGACGATGGTAGCCTTCAGCCTAACTGACATCTTCAAGCCTGGACCCCTTTGGCCACTTGGGCCCACCATAAGAAAAGCTCGTCCCGATACACTATGCTGACCTCACTTATACACTCTTCAACTTATCAAACATCTATGCCGACATCTATTCCACCAAGCTAATTCATGATTCTGACATCCTGTATCACCTATTCGTTGATCTTATTTACCCTGGACTGGATATAACTGTTTGGATATCATGCTCTGGTCATATTATTGTCGTCTCATCACCATCTTTCTCATCAATAGTCAAGTCTGGTCCTCATATTCACCTTTATGTAGCCGTGCCAAAAGGGCGGATAACAATATATATTAGTTCAAATATATATATATATGTATATGTATATGTATATTATGCATATATATATTATTTTACTATTTACTATAATAACACACACATATATAAATTATCAATACATACACACACGCACATAAATTTTACATATATATATATATATATATTTATTTATTTAAATATTTTCATTCTTATAAAATTATTTAAATAATGTCAAGATACACACACACACACATGTATGTAGATTTGTAATATTTATATAAATAATACATTTAAA
Organism: Allium cepa; assembly: GCA_030765085.1. Classification (NCBI taxonomy): domain Eukaryota; kingdom Viridiplantae; phylum Streptophyta; class Magnoliopsida; order Asparagales; family Amaryllidaceae; genus Allium; species Allium cepa. Next base: position 988,797,243 of record CM060945.1, on the reverse strand, counting down.
AACATACATATATTTAGACAACATACAATACATATTGGATGAGCTAACGTGTCTATTGCGATGTAAATCCCAACTTCTATACACGTTCATGTTATGCCTTGCATGAATTTTCATGTTAGATATGCACACACATACATAGATGTATATGGTACATATGTGTGCATCCATCTATATAGAATATAAATCAAATAAAACTGTATATGATTTATAGATTTAAATAAAATAAGAGATTTTATTTAAATAAAGTTTAGAAATATTCTAAATAAGTTATACTTTGTAGGCCCAATATTGATCCAATAAGGGATTTTTTTTTGAAATTAACCCATGACTTTCACTACGAACTAGCCCAGCTCTAGTTGTTTGCTCATAGAAAATTGACAGCTCCTTTCTCAATCCCGTGCTGAGTTGAGATTCGATCTTAAGATCTTGAGGTGGGTCATCCATATTGATTGGAACGTTAACTGTCAGCTCGGCTGGTGCAACCTGCACTTCCTCAAACTTCTTTCCGGGATCAAGACTTATCAAACCTTCTATGGTTCCTGAGCCAGCACTTGGTCTTTAATTGCTACGCTTTCTAATTATAATGCAGAGAGCTTTCTCTACATTCTTTCCTTTTTCTCGTTGCTTTGCTTCTCTTAGCTTGGCCATTTAGTCTCCTCATATTGATCCAACCCCATTCTTTATGGGGAATTTCATCATTGAGCACTAAGGTGCTAATGCTATCCTAAAATCAGCGGGGGCTAGATGGACCAAAAAGGCATTATACATCGAGTACTCATTCACTATTACGAACTTTTGTACCTACACTATCTTGCAGTCTCGATCTTCTAATTCCATGGATAAATCATTTGTCCCAATAGTTTGTTTCGCCTCGCCTGTAAATCCTTCAAACCTGGATTTATAAGGCTTAACATTCTTCATGCTAATCCTTACCTGATCAAACGTCCTTTTAAATAAAAAATTCATTGAGTTTCCACTATCCACCAAGACTCGATGCACTGTAGTAAGGCCAGCAACAGCGTAATCACCATGGGATCGAAGGTTGTTGCCTCTACCCATTAGAATCCCTATTCTAAATCACAATATCATCTATCATTATCTTTTACTGCTTAACTGAAGCTCTGTCCTCGATGGTGAAGTAGCTCTCCTATGGTATGTGCCATAGAGAATTCGCATACCATTCCATTTTATTTCAGCATTTCTCTGCTGGACGTGGTCCTCCAATTATAGTATTTGTAACTATCCTTCCATATGCCTGCTTGGGCCCCTTTCCATTAGGTACAAATTGGTTCCCTTGGGTGTTCGACCCTTGGGGTCTAGCATTTTGTCCGCTATCTAGCAGGTCCCTTACATACTACTGTAATTTCTTCTTTCTTATCGACTCCTCAATAAAATCTCTTAAATATTGACACTTGTTTGTGTTGTGCCTATGAAATACATGGAACTATTAAAACTTTCCCAAGTGCCTTCTTCCTCAGTCGCCTCCTTCCTAGACGTCTTTTTATACCTTCCCATGCCTTGAGTGGCAAGATATATATTTTCAAGTGTATCATTCAAAGGCATATATTCATCCGATCGTATATTCTTTGAGCTCTTTTGATAGAGTTAAGGGTATGTTCTAGGGGCAATTATGTAATTGTTACATATATCTAACTCGATAATCAATCTTGTTCGAAATAAAATGCATTTTCTTTCTATTATATACTTGATGTAATGTGATATAGATTAATTAATTAATTAATTTAATCAAAAGTACATTAAATAGAAAATCCATAAACAATATGTTTTTTGATAGTAGTTACAATGTGTTGTAGCCAAGAGTGATTTGTCATAATAAAATAAACATAACATTTTAAATATTCGTAGTTAAGATGTATCGAGACTGGACGTCGATACATCTGTGGAGGTTAGATTATGCAACACTCTCCAAATGTTGGGCAGTGTATTAATCATGGCTGTTGGGGGCGCTAAGGGTTAAGTGCTGATAGTTATTGGATAACAATGAAATTAATCACTCGATAGTTTTTTGTTGGTCAATATAACTAAATAGAAAATATCAGTGCGATAAAATTACACAGTTCTCTTGACTTGAGAATACTATTGATCTTTAATGTAGAAACATCACTTTTATTATAGTTAATTCATTGCAAGACATCCATCGAATGACTATAGTTGGGATGAGTAGAAGCATTGAAAGTGAAACACTATTTAAGAGAGGATTCGTCTCCTAGGTTACATGAAGTTAGTGTCAGGATCAACTAAAGTCGACTCAAAGTCAATGTCTTCGGCTAGAGTAGTTCGGTTAATAATAATTATTACTATTGAACAAAGGACTTTGTGTTTGAACTATAGAGTTGAATTTAGATGATACTAGAATTAACCATTACCAAATTTCATAAGTCCAAAGTAATATATATTTTTGACAAAGAGAATTGGTGTAAATATTTGTCACTATCGGATAATGCTTAACAAAGTAGAATTGGATTTTACGAAAGCTAGGCAATAAATTTTACCATAATGTCACACCACCTGCTACATGACGCATGAACGTTAATATTAGAATTGTTTGATATTAATCGCCGATCAAATTTACAACTAAGATTCTCACAACCAAAACGTTGAATACTCCTTTTACCATCCGATTTAATGAATTTGTAATGTTATAAATTAATTAAATCGATTAATATTTATGAAATATTAATTATAAATTATATTTGATATATTGAACAATATTAAACATTGAATTCATAATAGTTATAAATATACCGATTGATATTCGATATCAATGCACTCTTAAATTAGATTTAAATGCAATGAATACTATTTGGGATTAAAATGATTTAGAGCCCATAAGGGTCTTGAATTTTTTGCTGGATTGAGCAAGGGTAGCCAGCCATAATGATGGCTAAGGAGAGGTTGGATTTGTATTAAAAAGAAGGATAAAAGGTAAGAGAGAAATAGGGATCCAGATCCATATTTTTTCCTCGGTATCCCCACTACTTAAGCATCTCTAAACCATCACTTTCTTTTTTATTTTTTAAGCCTCCTCTTCATATCCTTTACTGGTCGAAAATTCTACCTTGCCGCTCCACCTTTTCTAGCATTTCTAACATTAAATTAAAGTTGATTCGATCATCGGTGGTAGCTGTGTTCGAAAAGCTAACAACTTCTGAATATGAGATTCGGTTTAGGAAGTTAGGTTCGTCGTTTCAAGGCGTACACTCCAGGCTTTGATGAAAGGTAAAATTCCTTACTTATTATCATATATCAATGTTTATTATATCATATGTTAGTTTAATTAGCTATCGATATAACAAATCTATTTATATCTGTGTTGTCACATTGGATGGTTAAGTGTGTGTATATAAAAAAATCATTTTGTACTTGTATTCATCTTAGTCGATAACAGCTCTGTTTATAAAAAAGTTTGAAAATTAAATATATTCATAAATGATTTTTCTTTTAATTAAAAATCAAAATCAACAGTACTAAAGCTACACAATGCATGATTTATATTTTGCATTCATATATAAATAAATGTTTTGGAAATAGAAAGGGACACACACATAGTTCGTATGTAATATTTATTTATAATATTTGTATTTAATTTAAAACTAGGGATACAAATAATAAATACATACATGTGTTTTCATATAATGTGAAATATTAGCATATAATTTTAATACAAAATACATTACAAATTTTCTTTTCAAAAATCATAATACAGATGTATTTAAAAAATTTATATACGAAAAAAGAGGGCATTTTGTTAAATAAATTTTAATCCGAATAAAAATAGTATTTTTTCTAGCCATGAACACTAAAGCATGTATACATAATAATAATTATTATTTACATTACAATATATATCCATAAGCTGTGTGTATTATATTATTTTAAATTTCATTAAAAAATCAATTTTTTTAGTTATATGTTTTATATTTATTCAAAACTACCTTGTAAATTACTATTCAAAATAATTTTGCAAATCAACTATATTTATAGATATTATATATATATATATATATATATATATATATATTAATCATATTAGTAATATTTTACATATATACTATATATTATATATGTTCACTTATATTGCATTATGTAAGTGTGTGTGTGCGTGCGTGTGTATATATATATATATATATATATGTATGTATGTATGTATGTATGTGTGTGTGTGGGGGGGGGGGGGGACAACACACATGTATATAAGAAAGGGTGTCATGTTTCTTTTGGAGTAAATCCCGACATCTATATATGGGCATGTCAATCTATGTACTCCTAATTCTGTTACATGTGCACGTTCACACATATTTGTATATGATACACATATCAAATTACATAATACAAACTATATAAAATAAAACTTCATTTATAAATTAAATAAAATATTGATTTTATCTAATAGAAAAATTAGGCCTATTAAAGATCCAATAATGGAACTTTTTTAAATTTACCAATTTATTCTATTATAGGCTGCCTTAGTTTCAACAATGATATCAGAGCATAATAACATATGCGGTCTAAAAAAGTCATATTGGGGCTAACTTATTAAGCTTACAACCCAATTAGTAGGGTGTCTAAGAAAGGTAATGTCTTGGCTAGATTTTTGGGTAGTACAGTACTATATCCTAACCAGCTAATGACCCAGTCCGAACAATTATGTGAGCCTAAAGGTTGCCTATGGTTAAAAAGGTCCATTTTGAAATGGTCCTTGGGCTAATTTTGAAATTGTTTTAAAAATAAAATAGAAGTTTTAAATCTAAAAGTTAATAAAATAAGAAAAAAATTATAAATGTTATAATATAGATTTTCAAAATGTATTTAAAATTAAAATAAAAGTTTTAATTTTAAAAGTTAAATAATAAAACCCATATTATAAAAGTTATAATACATTAAAAATGTTTGAAAATGTTATAAAATTATTTTCAAAAATATTATTTATTAATAAGATTAATAAAATAAATGGATTAATTAAATAAGTTAATAAATTAAATATATACATATATATAATATATATATAATGTTATATGTAATGTTGTTTGGATTGTTTAAGAAATATAAGTATACATGTGTGTATAACAGAATTTTTGAAATTAATAAAATTTAATTAAAATTGTTTAATTAAATAAATTAATATACATATATAAAGTATACGTGTAATACTACAAAGGTTATGTATATTCAATACAATGTGTTATAATTGAATATTATAATAATTAATGAAAGTGTCAATTGATTAAATTAATCAATTAAGATTTAATTAATGCAATGTTATACCTAAAATATTATATAAGTTAAATAAAGTATAGAAGTTGTATAAACTATAGGTGGAACATTAAAGAAACCTGTTTGAACCAAAAAGGGCACAAACACCCAAAAGAGTATAATAGAGAACAAAAAGTAAAGAAAATTAACTAAAAATGAGTAGAATAGAGCACACAATAATTTATAGTGTTCGACTAATCTTGGCCTACGTCCACTTAATGATTTTGTTGCTTATACTTTGACTTGGAGGTAAAAGTTCTTACGAGTTACTACAACTCCAACAGAGATATGAGAAATTAGAAAAAGGAGAGTAAGTGCCAAAAGATCCTGAAAAATGAGCCCTACCTTCCTATTGATAGAGGTAGGAAGCTTAGAATCTCGCTTAGAAGATATCCACCTCATTTTTCATGTCTTAGACTATTTCTTCACCAAAGTAGAATGCCATCTCATCAGCTTTATACCGGTCGGTACAACTCCAAGGGCTTTGGTCGGTACCTACCCAAAAGATGGCCAATTTGCTCATCTTGAATTATTCGCTTTGGCTCGTCTTGTGGTTAGCTTTTTGATTCGATAGTTGTTTGTACCAATATTAGCTTGTTTCTATGCCTAAATGATGGATCCATGGAAGAACAGAGTTGCTGATTCAAGAGTTCATGGAGATCGACAGTGAATTGCATTGGATCAACAGAACAACACTTTGTAGAGGCTTTTGGCATCATATGGGGCATGTAGGCATAAGATGGGCCCCTTAGGAGGAGCATTCTTAGATCAGTATTGACATAGGATGTTAGGTCAGTACCGACCCACCACTTTGGTAGGATCTTGCTTCTTCGTTCTTGGGTGGGTTTGGTATTTGCCTTGTGTTCTTGGATGTGTTTGATTTTTGGGCTTCACAATCATCTCTCAGCATGTCTTGCTTTGATAACTTCAAAGTGTGACTCATCCATTCTGTCCGAATACTGCCTGATCAAAAGCAGGATAACAAAACCTAAATAGACTTGAGGAGTAAATACATACATAAAAATATGTATATGTGATTTCTGATGTGTTAAACACTTGAATCACGAGGGTATTTCATAATAAATACATTGCTCCACAAGTCGATATCACTCAATTAAGTTTACTAAAGATTAGGAATCTTTAGTATAAATATCATCCTCTACCATTTATATATTAATAAATTGCTTGCACACTTTTGACTGTTGAGTAAACTCAAGCTAGAGATGTTATGTGTAGTATTATTAATATATTGACTAAACATAACTATATGTATTTTTGAGAAAACCTAAGGTGCATATATTATACTTAGAAGTCATGATATGGTAGGTACAAGCAAATAATTTCTTTTGAGTTTTTGAGCAAACTCAAGGTTGAAATGAGATTGGGATAAGGAACCAAGGGTTAAGAGTTGTATATGATACAACCAATGAAAGTTATCTATCTTTGTTGAGCTACGACTTGTTGAGCTAACTTAAGGTCAGATTACAAGACAGATGAGTCCTAACACCTAGCACTAAAGTCGAAAGACTTATATGTTTCATCGTAGGGTTTGATGAAACATAAAAGACTAGTGGGAGCCTTATTAAAAATGAAATGGTAACATTTAACCTTTCTAATATTGTATGAACATCTGCTATGTAAAATTATAATCTACATTGATATATTTTTGCAATTAATATAATGATAATGATAAAATGTTTTTCAATCGAAATATACAAATGAACTGAATTAATATTGACCAATAGAAACATAAAATATACTTATTAATAAATTTTCGCATGGTGACATATGCAAGTTCCTAATTATACAACCACTAAATACATTCGTAACTTGGTCACCTATGAGTTTACTTGCCCAAGATTATGTATTGTCTTCAATGAGTTTCGAACTCTAAAAGTAATACAAGAATATGGATATTTGGTCTATATACAATCACATATAAATATTATATGGTGAACGGGCACAATTTGTAACGTACGAAACCTTGATGAAATTAGTTCATTGAAATAAGCAAGTAAACTGTAGCGTAAAATCATGTATTCAATTTGATTGATTATAATAATGATCTTGTTGTGCTAACTGTAATACTAAACCAAAGACTACAAGATAGATGAAAGAATTCAATCAGTTAGTTTGATTGGTTTATGTAAAGTGCAATTTATTTGATATCCTTAAAAGTTATGGATGACCAAATACACTTCTGTAAAGAGTTCATAATGACATTATAATAAGGATTTCCTTTGAATGGTTCAACCGTTTATAAAAGAAATTGAATGCGTAAGAGTGGATGTAACCTAAGGCACAGTTGGAATGAAGAGAGTCAATGGTCACTTTTGATTCATAATGAAATATTTGAAACGAGAATTGTAAAATAAAAATCAATACTTAAAATTGGAATGTGATATAGATTTCTATTCCAAAATGTATTTTAACGTAGAAAATTGTTTTCTATGAGATTTGTTTCTTTGAATTTAAGGTATTTTATCTAAAAATTCTTGACTGTAAAGTAGTTACAATAATGAAATAAATATCCTATGTTAGGTGGTTGAATGGAGCTTCGTATTTCATACGCTGTTATAGTAATGGCGGAAATAGTGGGAGCATGCCATATAGCACTTATTAATGTCATCAAATTATGAAATTTGTTTTCTTAAAACATACCAAACATTATTTGTGAAATAATAACTGTTTTTCATGTATAGTTTTATTTCAATATGAATATGATGAATATTCTTTATAAAATAAAACTATGATAGTGGTATTTCAGATGCATTGGAAAATACATAAGTATGTAAATTTATTTTCAATTATTTTGGAATTATGGACTAAGCCATAGATTTTGGAAATAATTTGATTTTATAATTATAAATCATATGATATTAGCTAATAATATCTCAAAAAATTAAGGGCAAAGCACCCATTTAAGGGAAGCGTGATAAGAGTTGATGAACCCTTCGAATTAACACATACAGATGTGTGCAATCGTAAGTCTATTAATACCAAAATTGTTCTTCGTACTTCGTAATATTTTCCAAAGAGTTATCACTAACATGGACATGTGTATTCGATACACATGTAGTATGTTTGTGATAAGCTCAGGAAGTTTAAAATGGAAGTAAATAAAATAACATGTAAGAATGATAAAATCGATTTGGTTTGATTGAATATGTGAGTATATTAGAAAGAGTTCCGAATGTATTTAAAATGAACAGAGATTCAGTCTCAAAAGTCACTCCTCTCTATTGTACATAATGATATATCGCTAAGGAGTATTCAGACTTTGTTGAACAAAGTATGATTAATGGTGAGTGACGTTGAGTCAACTTCTTTCTATAAGGTCCTATACTTAAGAGTAGTACACATGGTTAAAATTAATTTCATTTAAAGAATGGTTTACAAAATCATACAGGATAAGAGTTTATATGAAACACCAACATATCCTAGGCTAAGAAGTTGGTAGGTTATGCGAGTCGAAAAACCACACGTACTAATTATTCATGAGCGATCTTGTATAAAACCCTAAAAGGAGTTCAATGATGCAAAGTTTGATTTCAATGAAGGTCCCATGCTTGTCTATTGTGATTTCAATGATGCAATTAGATTGCAAAAGGGATTTATAGGCTCATAAAAGTTAAGATACATTCATTTAAGTATTGCATGATAAAATTATTTATTGATAATGGAGAAATTGCCATCAAGTGAACATATACTAAGGATAATATTATAAATCTCTCACTAAGGTACTTTCTCGGTCTACTTTTCGAAAATTAAGTGAAAGGAATGGTTGGAGAGGCCATTATTAGCCTCTAATGTAAGTGTGAGACTGATAGAGCTGAGGGTATTTCCTAGGGGCTATTATGTAATTTTGGTTGTATAATTGTACACTAGACTCTTATAAATAAATTTATTTGCAATAAAAGTAAATTTTACGGTTTTTTATTCTAATTTTATGTACATATATTGATAAACATAAATTTTAATATTGATGATTTCACTAAATAAATACAATTAGAAATTTTTATGGCTAAGTACTTGAAATCATTGCAACTACCAAAGTGTTTGTAATCTTCAAATGTTCCAAGTGAAAGATATTTCGAGAAACGAATATCGTATGCTCGTGAGACTAGCGTACATAACGCTCCTTAAATGTTGGGCATTGATTTACTCATAAATATTGACATTGAGCCAGAAAATGGCACAACACCCAAAAGGAATCAAAATGAAGAGATCTAGCAAACAAAAGTAAGAACATAGAGAAATTTTTATTGTGGTTTGGCAAATTCGAGGCCTGCATCCATTGTAATGTCATTACTTATGAATTTTAGTCACAAGTACAAAGGATTTAGAGTTCTAACAGCATCAAACAACAAAAAGTAACTGCCTTTGTGACTGGGTTAAGGAGAGAGAGAGAGAAGATAAAGAAAGAAAGTGTTTAAAGATCTTTTTCAAATGATCTATGCCTTGTATTTATGGGGAATCATCCAGCAGAACTGTCAGATCTTAATGTATCAAGTCCAACTTTAGATCCAGGAATAAATGATAGGAAGATAGTCCCTACAGTAAGAAAATCATTTCAGTAATCAGTGCCAATCTAATTTTATGATGGGGAAGTGTTCCATCCTCCTTCCCCTGGTCTTCTATCTTTGATCCATTAAGTTCCAAGCACTTATCCATGGGAATCATGTTATTTTCGAGAGGTTCTGATATCTCTAATACTTGTCTTCTTTCCTTCAGAGCTTCATTGGAGTTGACTTACTCCTTCAGAAATGCACCCTAAGACAATCACTTAAGCCAATTTCCATGAGTCTTGGCTCCAGAGCCAACTAGCTTGCATAAAGTGTGATCGGTACCAATCTAAAAGAGGTCGGCACTGATATATTCCTTGACCCCTTTTGTATTCTCAACTCTTGATTACACTTCCTGTTGCTCTTCTAAGCATGTTCCAAAATCCTCGAATCATTTTGTCTTTATCCCGACGTCCCGATATGTTTGAAAGCCAATTGGTTAAAATGCCGGATAATAGTTAATATACCAAAATGTTATAATTGTAGTTGTTGTAGATAAACTATAGATAGAACGACTGAGAATTTTCTACAGGTCAACTATATTTAAGTCAAACAGAAGATTTCACACGACGACGTGTAATAGCCTTTCAACTTGGGAGTACTACGAATCTTTTACATAAATGCCTTACTTTGATTATGGAAGTTTCGCCCGTTATTGGCTTGAGTTAAGACTATTTTTAGGTATGTATTAAGTGTAAGAAGTGAATAACTACTCAAAAAAGGATTCACCTTATTCTATAAAAAAAAGTTAGACCCATCTTATTGGATTTTGACTTAAAGCTATAAATCTTTGACAATAGTATATTCGGTTGATCAATAATTGTTAAACTAAGTGACTTTGAAGTTTAACCACAATTAACTATGAACATTATTAGGATTTTGGCCAAAGGTCTAATCGTCATGTCCAAGTGACATAGCGTTGATGAAGGGATAAAATGTGCACAATATATATTTGTAAACGGTGCAGCTTTAATATGATTAGGAATTAAGATTTCACCAAGATGATCGATAAGCAATGACTTTGAGTCTTATACCACGGTTTAGCAAAGTCCGCACATGCTATGATATTTAAATAGTTTAAATATTAACTATAGACCAAGTCATAGATGTAAATCACATAATAGAAAAGTGAAGCAATTGAACAAGTGATTCAGTAATAATTCATAACTGTTATAAATTAAAATGGAGATCAATTTATATAATTGCGATATAAATTTAGTTTCTTTTGATAATAAGAAAGCTACTTTATTCAAGTAGAGCACTCATTTTGACGTCTCAAGAATCTAAACTCGCGACCTTTAGGACCTCAGTCTACTTTGCTATACCACTTCCACTTAAGTTAGTGGTTCTTGACAAATATTATATAATTTATTATTAAACTAAATTTATATGTTTGACGTATAAATTAATTTTGGAAATTCTAGTTTTTAATATAGTTTATTTAGTTTTATATAATTACTATATGTAATTATATAATATATAAAGGACAATTAATGATCAATATATAGTAAATAATTTACATATAATATATGACCGAAATTATTTAAATATGAGTATGATTTCATGTAAAATATGTGACTGTTATTTATTAACTAATAAAGATCGTATGTTTGACTTCATTAGGATATATTGGGAAATATAAGATATTTCACTTGTGTTATCACCACTATAAATTGATAGAGTTAGGGGTATTCCCTGTGGAAAATTACTTAATTTGTTACATATACCTGACTTGATAACCAATCCTATTCATAATATAGGTATTTGATTTCTATTATAAACTTTGTTATATTGTGGTATAGTTAATTAAGTAATTAATTTATGTACATCAAATAGAAAATCCTTAAATGATACATTATATGATATTAAATTACAATGTGTTGTAATTGTGCGAATTTATCATATGGAAAAATAACATATTGTTTTAAATATTCCTATTAGGATATTTTGAGAAACGATATCGATTCACTCGTTGACACTAGAGTATGTAACTATGATGACCATGGGATTCGAACCTCTACCACACCCCGGAAAGCAACACCATGCACTAATTACTGTGCTAAAAGGTATTTGTGTTAACTTTCTTAAAGGGAGTTGCAGACTACCCCCCTTAAAGAGCTCGACGTCCCGTTTTCTCATCATCACTCACTGCTTAGTCATCATGTTCATAACCCGCGTTAGTACCATAACGATTGACTTCCACAGCATTACAATGCATAATTCTGGCCCTGTACAGGCCCTGGTATCAAATGTGACATTCACCCTACTCAGGTGGTGGAGAAAATAGTAAACTCGACTGCTGATTTTACGGCTAGCCTTTTGACTGCCTAAGCAAACCCACCTTGGGACGTATAGGGGTAAGAGATAGCTTTGCCACAGCTCAAAATGTGAGAACCCCCTATCATGCTTGAACCAGCACTGACCCCAAATGCGAAGACCATGGATTCGAAGCTCTGCTTTCCTGGAAAACAACACCATACAGTATATGTTGTTCTAAAAGATTTTTGTTTTAACTTTTCGAAAGGGATGTTGTAGTCTACCTACTGTAACATTCCTCACTTTGAGACCTAAAAATGAATGGTGGTGATGTTGCATCATCACTGGAATTATTTTCAAGAGACAAAAGTGAGTATAGTATATACAAATAGTGTAATTAAACTGAGCCACTAAATAAGATTCATTTCATATAATAGTTTTATATCACTTTTTTAATTCCCAAAATATGCCCATGTGGGTTAACATATAATCATTACATAGTAGTATTAAAGATCCAACACATATATATATATATATGCTAAACCCTTGTAGTCTTCTAAAATTAATAAATATTTACATCGCACGGTGTAATAAAAGCTACTCAATAATAATAAGGCCTTTTGGCTGTCTTCATCTTCAGTAATGCTTCCGGCTAAAATGTGTAATCTGAAATCCTATAAAATCAACCTACTCAAATGAGTATCCATGAATTTATAAAGGAAAATAATAAATGCACAGGCTAGACATAAGTCTGGCATGAACAATATCATTTCACATTTAAATTCCTCTACGAGTCGTACCATGCTGCTAAAGCATAAAAGGAGTTTCCCTTACACTAGCCTTGTTGCACAAATCAGTATAAGACTATCGAAAGTCGTAGGCCATAAAAAACTATTATAAATTGTAACATAATAAAACTATACCTGAAACTATCTTAGATTCAGAGCCTCAAAATGCGATACTTAACCTGGAGTCATATGCAGGTTTTAGCTATACTAGCTTTGAAACCATCAATAATTTAGTTTTGAATACGTCTTACACCATAGGATATAACCCTTCCATTCTTATTAACTTATTTGTTAAGCTTTATATGGCTAGGTACAACCCCAAGTAGTTTCGGTTTTATTTTCTTAACTCTATATCGAAAGGTATATCTCCCCTTGGTCTCGGTGATTCATTTATTAGTTTTATACTGCAAAGTATAGTAGTCTCGGCTCTTTTATGTTTATATTGCAAAGTACAACCCAAAATAGATACTTATCTTTATGTTTATACTACGAAGTACAACTGTAACGAGACGGATTTTTCCCGCTCGAAAATCGACATCCATACTTCAAATCGTATTCGAATGCCATAGATTCGACCGTTCAAATCCGATTCGCCGGAGCTTATAACAATCATTAAGTAAACAACACAGCGGAATAAAAGAATAATACATTGATATACAGCTTTGATACAATATCTGATACAACAGATGATCCAATAGATATCAATATACATCAGAGATATGATACAATAAAATAGCAGCGGAAAAGAAAATAGATGATAACATCTAGCAACTGAACAATATAACTCTAAGATAGTCTTCAAGGAAGAACTCCGAGAACTGCAACTCCATCTCCAAGAATCAATCCAGCAATAGCTCGAACCCCCAATAACGATGCACCAAGCTAAGCAAGACTGGTGTGGTCCAAAGACTGAACTAACTCCAGATAATCTACTAAACCTAGCTATCTGAAAAACCCAACTCTAGACTGCTCGTGTAGAAAATAATGAGCACCCAGAGTTTAGGAAAGAAACAATAAACTCTGGATCAGTCGTGGGACTGGTGTGAGCAACAAAAACAGTTTATCTTTTAAAACATTCAAAGAAATATTTTTAAAGTCAATCCGCAATGCTTTTAAAAATGAGACTACCATAAGACCTCCTGCCACACACACAATGCAAACGCAGAATCGGAGGAGATTTCTCCTTATGATAGTCAAAGATGCTTGATACGCATTAAAAGAAACATTTGATATTATTACTAGTGCATAGTGTAGGAAAAATTCATTTCGAAAGTAGAATATAAATCTTAGCCAACATACGACCATTATCGTATGCCTACTATAGCTACCATCCAAACAGTGGGGCGCCACCATAAGTGAATGATAGGCTCTACAACTAATACCGTACAAGATGGTATTGTTTCTTTGGATTTCCAACGAATGATCAGGCCAAGGAACTTCCCATTGCCACATGAGAATGCCTCTGGATGGACATCCCCGAGAACCAAACCGGATCTCTACTAACACAAGGCCGGGTTACCCCTAACTGAGTAACAACTGACTGAATATGCCATCCCCCGGTCCTTTGGGACCTTTCACCGAGCGCTCGCAATCAATTCACACAATCATAAAGTGTTTTCAACATGAGTAAGTATCTGGGCTCCATACCATGATACCACCCTTTTCCAGAAGGAAATGCACATATCCTAAAGGGCGCTACCCCTCATAACCTTGCAGCTTCTTTCCTGTTTTGACCATTCACGGGGTGTGAGGCTCGACGAAGTCTCGTCCACAAAACATACTTTATACAAAAGCCATGCTTTGGGTCAACAAATGATCATAGAAATGATCACCAGGATAGACGATCAAACAAATGATCCTATCACAAATAATCAACACAATGATCATTTCACAGCAACACTCAGCATGTCACATTACCAAATTGGGAATATATCGCTGATAACATTCAAGTACATAACCTCTGAGCTCGTACGTCTCAGAGAAGGGTGTTAAGCTAAGAGAATAAATTCTCCGCCACCAACAGAAATATATTTGAAAGAAATCGGCTTTATATCTCAATTTGTAATGTCAGACATACAATCCATACAAGTCAGTTCCCGGCTCGAACAGAACCGAAGGCACTTACAAAGAAGTCCTTGCAATCCGGATATTCACTAATCACGTTCGGACTTCCCATCACATATGGAGTCTCTATACCGGGGACCAGTCGATGCAAAGACATTCGACGAGTTGTCCTTTCGCTTTCAAAAATATCCGGTCTTCAACACCGGTCTTCAAATGCTATCCATAACGACATATCACATATTCGGAATGGGATATATGACACAAAGGTCCTCTCCCGGCTAAACCGAACAGTGAGCGCAATATTTTCAAGAAATATATGGATATTGGGATTTCAATTAAGTCACAACTTATTACCCAAAACTTTCTTCCAAATGGTTTAAATCAATTACCATTTCAAATCTTTAAACAAAAAGATTTATTTCAAAAAGATCCATTCATAGATTTCCAAAATAATTTCATTTCGATAGGATTAACCCGTTAAATCTTCAAATCAAAGATTTAACTTATAGCTTTCAAATCGTTTCTATAACTTGGAATCATTTTCATTTTAAACTAGAAATCTTTTTAACACAAATTGGAAGTTCATTTCTTATGTGAAAGCTTTTATTATTTGAAAACAAACAGTTTTCGTTTCAGAAAAATCCAATTATATTTACACGAGTTAAAGCCCTTGAATTAAAATTCAAATTCCCAAATCAATGCATTAAAAATAGTTTAACCCATATGTAACTGGTATAACATCTTTAATCCCTAGTTTTAAATCATAGAATTCAATTTCAAATCTTGAATTTAAGTTCAAATCAAATTATTCAACTTCATATTTTATCGAGTTATTCGAAATAAATCTCATCTATGAAATTCCATTTCAAAAGCTTTTCACTTTAAACCCAATCCATTTCCAAAACATTTGAATTCAAATATTCAAATTTAAGACTATTTCAAAAATCTGTGACTTAATCGATTTCCTCGTGAAATCCATATTGTGTGTGTATGGTGTGGTCCAGGGGTTTAACACACTAGTGCAACATCATTTCAATCATCACAGATTAAAAACACAGAAATATAGTTGATAAGCGATATAAACTATAACGCTCATCGTCCATTCACAGATTCACAGATAATATACAGATGCAATAAATATACACAGTTCAATCTATAAAACAAAATATCACAAATCAGATAGGATAATCAATTCAAGGCATCTCATACAATACAATCATTCATAAGTAAGGTTAAGCATTCAATTGTCATTTATAAGTAGGATTAATTAAATTGATTAATCCTATTCGATTCAATTTATTTCCATGTAAAATAAATTTCTTATGAATTTAATTATCTAATCCTGATTTATTAATTCCAATTAAACTTTATCATTAAGTTAATCAAAATATTCAAATTCAATTACAATTGGTAATTTGCCCCTTTATTACTTTCATTAAGTAATTACAATTTATAATTGATTTTCTTATTCAATTAATCTAATTAATTATCAAAATTATTCACATAAATTTAATCACTTAATAATTCCTAGTTAATTGTCTTCATTTACTAATAGCATTTCTTTAATTACTTTTAAATTAATCTTTAATTATAAATTAATCTAAATCATTAATTTATAAATTCGATAAACAAATCATTCCTTAATTATCTTAGTAATTGAATCCTTTAATACCTTAATTATCTCCAATATAATTCATTTCTTATTGATGACTTCATTTACATTAGAGTGAAAAACATTTCACTTTTGAATTTAAATTAAATTTACATTTTGAATTTAAAATTCAAAATAATTATTCTTTTAAACATTAATCCAATTTTAAAAAAAATCAATTTATAATTCTTTAAAATAAATGTAAATAATATTTATTATTTATATAAGAGAAAGCTTTTAAACTAATCTACTTAAATTTTTTTTTATTTAAAAATTAAGCTTTCAAAATACATTAATATTCTTACTTGCAAATTCAAGTTAAAATCCAAGTTTCATTTAAATTTGCTTTAAAATTCATATATGCTGACAGGTTTCATAAAACCTGTAACATACAAAATGACCCGAGGTTAACAAACTTGCTTCGAGTCAGACTCCCCATTTCTTTGAGTCGAGTACTCGAATAACTCGAGTCTTCCCCGGGGAAAACAGAACCCACAAAAAAAAAGAAGACAGGTTTCAAAACCTGTAGCAATGCAAAAAGCAACTCCACTCCACAACTACTTCGGGTTTCCCTCGTCCTTGCTTCGAGCAAATCAACCAAGTCCCCGTGCATGTCTTCGAGCCTCCCTCTTCTTCCTCACGGTCTTCAAACCCAGACGTGAATGCACGTATACGTGCACGAGCACTCGCCGGAGCTCCGGCGAACTCCACCAACGCCAACAAGTCACGAATCCACCCTATACTTCAGATCAAGTCACGATTCGACCACATCCACTCTAAATCGAAAATAAATGTTTCGCTCGAAACCTGGAAAACTCGCCACCCCCAACTCCCCAACCTGTCATCACCAATTTCTCGATGCTCCTATCACCTGACGTCACGCGACTCCGGCCACGTGTTCCCTGACCATCCATGCTCCCCTCCCCCAAATCTCGTTGAACTCGATCACCCCTAGACCGAGAACGAATCGAAATGTGCCACCTCTTCAAAACCATAACTTAAACTCTAAATCAATCCATCCCCAAAATTTCTTGCAATAGATAAATTTTTCAACATTTTTACTGGGTTGATACATCTTAAATCTTGCTTCAAAATGAATTTCAACAATAAAATTAAATTGAATCTGCAGATATTTACAAAAATGTATCTTTTATTCTTATTCGAATTGCGCCCTAAATATAAATCTAAAAATCATCGTTTTTACTTTAAAAATCCTAACTTTGTGTATTTATTTAAGATATGAATTCGAATTAAATATTTGAAATATTTGAGTTTCACACATATTAATTTCTTCTCTGTAAACTTGAACATACAGTGTTTAAATTTCACCGTCATCCTTCAAGCAACTTTCCAGACCATGATTCAAGTTTATACAAATTTAAATTTAGTTTACATTCCTAAGTTTAAAATATTAATATAAAGAAATATTTAAATTATCTCTGTTTTCTTTGCTCAGGAACTTGAGATATTGAAGACCATCACATAGTAGTGTTTCCAGTAAACAGCAACATCACATAACAACTTGTTTTATAATATTTAGCAAGCATAAGATTTTTCATAAACTAGTTATCAAGATTTAAGGTTTCAAGAAAGTATGTTTACTCACAGGTAAAAACAAAGAAGTCAAATAAAAGAAAGAAAGTTTTCTCACTTGTTTTGCACAGGAAGAAATAGAGAGTGATGTTTTTGAGCCTGTACACTTTTTTTCTTTAAACTTTGATGTTTTGCTTTCCAGACTTCCAGCTTTGAATGCTCCAGACTTTAATCTTTGATCAAGTTAGAGCTTGCTATTGTTTTCAGTTGAATTATTGTTTGAGTTTTAAAGATGGTAAGCTTCAGTTTTCTTTTCTTAGTTTTGATTTCCTGTTTCAGTTATAAACTGAAGCTCTCTTTTTTTTTCTTTTGGCTATTGCTATTTGTTGATCATATAAAAGAAAGTGTACAGGGTAATGATATGGTTTGTACAAAGGCATGGGTGAAGATAACTCAACCCTTTTTCTACTCGGCTGATATCTTTTTCTTTGATATGCTATTGTACTTTATTTGTTTTAGTTATGTTTTGGTTGTACGTATTTATGCATATGTATATTATAATTTGTTTTATGAAACAAGATCTCGGCTAGAATGATGTTGTTATGGTGAGCTGCAGCTTTGTACATTGTTTATGTATATTTATATTTTGATTTGTTTATGCTTATATTTGTATTTGTTTGTATTATTTTGTATTGCATACTTTTGTTTATGTAAGGTTGTGATGAATATTGTTTTTGACATATATATTGTTTTCTTGTTTTATAAAAGTTTCATATAAGTTTATATGTATGTCTAGGTCATTTTTTTATAACCGTATGATCTTATTATAACATACATAAGTGAATGTATTTTATTTGTTATCATTTTATACTTTTGTTTCGTTTATTTTGCATATTTATTTTCAACTTTGTTTCATATTTAAATGTCATTTCTTTTCTTTTCTTATGACTTACATATTAATTTTCAACTTAAATATTTATTGTGTTGTATTTTTATTCCTATTTTATTTTAACTTAAATTGTTTATTTTACTTTAATATTTATTGTTTTATATTAAATTTATAAATTCAAATTATTATTAACCATCAATTGTAATACTTATTATTATCAATTATTATTAAACCATTCATTTACAATTCATATCTAATGTATACACATATATATCTCTATATTTATTTTTAAAATCATTTATTTAAAATTTTATTTTAAATCCAATTTAAATATATATTCACATATATACAAATTGTCAAATCCATATGACTATATATATTTTCTAGTCGAATTCGGGGAAACTCGCTTCCATTTAAATCAATTTTACAATTTTAATTCAAAAATTTATTTAAATTATCAATTTAAATTAAATTAAAATTTAGGGTCGTTACAACAACCCTAAGCAGTTTCTTTATCTTTACGTTTACATTGCAAAGTACAACCCAAAGTAGTCTCGACTCTTTAGTATTTGTACTGCAAAGTACGAACGTAAGTAGTTTCCTTATCTTTATGTTTATACTAAAAAGTAAAATCCTAAGCAGATTCTTTATCATTAATTTATTTTACACTATAAGAAATTAGCCACATGCAATTTCATCTTTATTTAATTTTTTAATGTAAAAAATCAACCACATGTCATTTCATTTTTATTTAATTTTAACTTTAAAGAATCAGTCACATGTAGTTTCATCTCTATCTAATTTATTTTGCAAAGAATCAGTCAGATACAGTTTCGTATTTATTGAATTTACACTATAAAGAATCAGCCATGTATGGTTTCGTCTTTATTTAATTTACCATGTAATGAGTCAACCCTATGACGTTATAAGAGCGTACGACCTGCTCGGACGTCCCAAGTCCCTTCGAAAGTTGATTGCCTTTCCTACCTTCTCGATTGAGCGTCCCCACTTGACATCAATAGCCCTTTTGTACCCACATTCTTATGTAGGTTCGTCCTTTACTTAGTCATCTTAAAGCATTACCTAATTGACTTATATTAGATTTAGACTTTAGCAATTCATCAAGCTTCACTAGGATCCCAACCCTCCTTCGGTTACCTTAGACCCTAGAACTACTCTCACATTGCATTATGCTTCAGAAAACTCTAAACATTGCCTTGGGCCATCTTAAACCTTAGGTTTTGGTACTAGCTTTCCTCTGAAAGCTAACAGGTCAGTATTGAATCTCTTCAAAAGTCAGTTGGTCTTGGCTATTAAAGACTACACTCAGGTCTCTAACTAAGCAAGCCCGGTTTATTCACTCTTATTGGGAATACCGACATTTGAAATGAATCTTCAGAACCTTCGGTCCTCACCATTAGTTATCCTCTTACTCAGATCATTTACTTATAATATTACTTAGTTCATTTTAGGTTTGGGAGTTCTAGGACACCTTCAGCTGGTCTCTTCCTTTGATACACGTAAAGGACTGCACAACAAACTACCCACATTCATAATTCTAACCATGTCTATACATAACTTTCCACATTTCGCCACCTTATTCATTTTTCCTTTTCCTTTAGTTAGTGGTAGTGTACTTTGTTTTATTTTACAGTAAATGTAACGACCCTAAATTTTGGACAATTTAAATTGAAAATATTTAATTAATTTTAAATATTTGGATGATGGTTTGACTTGAATTCCCAATATAACTATGAATTTGGCGATTAAATTATTAAATTTAATCTATTGAAAATTGAATAAAAATTTGAATCCTCAGTTTAAAGCTAATTAAACATATTTCAAAGGCTTGTAAAATTCATATTGATAATACTAAAGATAATAGAAGCTTCAAAATTAAATTTAAAAGTGATTTGTTCAGAAATTAAAATTTTATCGTTTAAGTCGATATTTAAAAATAGCCTTCCGAGGCACAGTCTCGGAATTCAACGAAACTAGTTCCATTGGGTCCGTAATATTGAATTATTATCGGATTTCAAATTTTGTATTGATCAGAGTTGTTGTGTGAGCGTACGACGTATAAACGCGTTGAAAACTATATCGAATTCAATTTAAATTTATATTTTTATTTGGTAAACATCAGATGAAAATCTCGTACTCTCTCTCCTCTCAGTGTTCCCGATAAATACGCCAAAAATCACGAAATAGATCGTGCAAACCATGCTCATCCAATTTAAATAACCCTCTCCCTCACTTTCAAAATCAATTCACAGAAAAAAAAAATTAAATGGCCGAAGCCTCTCTCTCAGATTCAAAATAAAAAAAACAAGGAAGCGGTGCTCGCGATTGAAGGAGGAGGGTGGAACGTCGACGGCGGGTCGTAGCAAGTGGCATGGCGAAGGATGAAGCGACAGCTTGGTATTCGATGTCGCGGCCGCGTGTGCACGCGTGTGGTTGAGGCGATGCCGGAGCTAGGGTTTCGCGCGTGGTCCAGAGAAGGCGGCTGCGTTAGTATCGCGAAGATGCGATGGAACTCGACGAAGCAGGCTAGGGGTTCGAGCATGGGGCAGCGCGTGATTAGGGCTTGGTGGTGAGGCCGAGTAGGGAGGTGTTGTCTGAGTCGAACTACAGTGAGGTATTGTTCCATTTTATAAAATATATATAAAAAAAAAAGAATCCCAGTATTTAATTTTTACAGTAAGTTAAATATTAAAATTTTAACATCTTGATTTGAAATTAAGAAATTGCAGTAAAGCATTTAAATGCAGTTTATATATATATATATATATATATATATATATATATATATATTCAAAAGGAAGATGAATTTGTTTAATCTACTTACTTAATTTATTTATTTTGAAATGATTAAAGAAGAAAATTTAATTTTAAACTAAAATTTTAGTTCAACAAATTTATTAAAGGAAATTTGATTTTAAACTAAATAATTAATGAAGTCATCAGCTTGAAATCAAAATAATGGATTAGGTGATTTAACCGTAAATTAACTTGTTTAAACGATTTTAGAGTTTGTTAAAAGGAAGCTAGCTTAAGATTTAAAGCCCTTAATTTAAACGTAAATCACTAGTTAATTAATTATTTAAAAAGGAAAATTAGTTAAAATAAAATTTTTGGTTAGGTAAATAAATCGAACGATAATTTAAGTGTTTGATTTAATTCGAATATTGATAATCTGTGTAAATATTAATACAAGGTATAAATCAAGAAAATCGAGTCGAGATGGAAATGGATTGCAAACTAAAAGCAAAGGTGGGAACTTCTCACTCAGAATTTTTGTTGTTTGGTTAATTTTAAATATATAGATTCAAAATTTGATTGATTATGTGATTGGATGTTGATTGTGTGTATTGATGATTTTTGTTATCATTCGAATTTAAGTAGACCCTATACGCCGCATATTAAGCGGAGGTTATTTATTACACACATATACCGCGATATTCCACCTTGAAGTGGAATTGGTATTATATATGTACTTGGAGTTGATTTCTCACATTATATAGAGGATGAGACCCTATTGCGCCGAATAATAGCGGATAATATTTTATAAATCCCATATACCGCGATATCCCATCTTGAAACGGGATTGGTATTGTGCTAACATCTGTGGATGCAGGGAAACAGGTTGGAGGGATCCAACTGGATTCCTCAAATAGATTGAATTTGTTTCGATGTTGTGTGTTTGTAATCCCTATGTGATTATCTTTATGGTTGAAATGATTGAAGGCTAAAATTTAGCCGAATAAAATTCTGGTATCGTTAGATACCGGAAATAAATAAAATTTGATTTTTGAAAATTCAAGTTGAAAGTTATACTTAAAATTATGATATTTGAGGAATAAAATTTAAATGTAAATTTTGAAATATGGAGTTAACTATTTTATAGAATAAAGTTAAATAGAGGTTTTTGAATTATATTAAAGGGTTTATATAAGAGATTTATAAAAATCAATATTTTATAAATCAAGATAATTAAATTTTAGACAAGTTCTATAAAAGTTAAAATGAAGTTATAAAAGGAGGTTATAAGTGAATGAGATTTAAAATTGTGAAGTTTTAAAATAAATGATTTGTAAAATAAATGAATTATAAGTTATTAACTTATAATTTGGCTTTTGGGTATATAATCGTGTTATAAACGGAATTGGTTAATAAAAAGAATTTTTATGTATATAGTAGTTTTTATAAAGTGAAAAATGGAATTTATAAACATTGTTTTATATATCCGTAATCATATAATTTTGATAAGTAAATATAGAAATTACTAATGGAATTATATCCACGATTTTGGATAAAGGATAGATCCTTTAATTAAATATGTAGAAGTGTTGAATTTGGATTAGAGATTATATTCACGATTTTGGACAGTGAATATATTATTAAATAAAATGGGTATATTTTGGGAAAGTGATATTATAAAATGAAGTTAATCGTTTTAAAGATGTTTTAAAATATATTAAATATCGAAACCATAGATTTCAACATTCATTCTTGAAATAGACGTCTTCGAGAAATAAGGAAATAGTGGACTATAACACTATTGTTATAGTAAATGATTTCTGAAAGGAAATGTTTTATATAGTATTGGGATTTATATATCTATCTTAATTTCGAATCCCTATACTAGTGATTTTGGGTCGTCGTAACGATGTTTTACGCAACATTCATTTTGACTCAAATAAAGGTGTTTAAGCGCATGTTTTCTTTAAAGAACGAAATATATACTTGATTTCGATTTAAGAATATTGAAAATTTTCCAAGTGTTGAAAATAAATGGATTTGTGAATTACTTATTATTAAATAAGCATGGAAATGTTTTCCAATATGAAGTGAATATTTTGAGATTTTATCTTTTAAAGATAAATTGAAAATGAATATTAGAAATCGATTTGGAAATCGTATATTCATAGATATTTTGGAATTGTAAATTCACTATGGAATTTATAAAAGAAAAGGGAAATTTGTTTAAAAATAAACGTTGATTTATTTTTGAAGTGTGGAAATAAATTTACGAATTTGGAACGTAAATATAAAGTAAATCGGTAAGGATTTATTTAATTGGTTTAAATAAACCATTTTGAATGAAAATGAATAAATATTTGTGAATATATCCCGTGTAGGGAAACGATTTGAAATTTGTTTTCAAAAGTTGTAAAGGTGAAAAGTGATTTGAAATTTGTGTTCAAATGTTGAAGTGTGGAAAATATATATCTTGTAAAGATATTTTTGGAAAATAAATAATTTGGGAAATTATTTGGAACTTGGTGATGTTGTGCATATCTATTTATAGTTAAATAACCGACTATCAATATTTACCTTTAAATAGGTATTTGTTGTGATTTGCTTGAATTTGAATGCTACACTTATTTTTAAAATAAGCGCTCATTATTCGGGTTAGCCGGGAAAGGACCTTTGAGTCGTATAACCCATTCCGAATAGTGATACGTCGTAATGGATAGCATTGATGACCAGTGTTGAAGACCGGATATTTATGAAAACGGAAGGATTACCGTTGAATGTTTCTGCATTGGCCGATCTCCGATAAATTTATTACCCTTTGTGATGGGAAGTTCGTTCGTGATTAGTGAATATCCGATTTGCAAGGACTTCTTTGGAAGTGCCTTCGGTTCCGTTCGATCCCGGAATGGACTTGTATGGATGTGTGTCTGACGTTACAATTTGAGATGTAAAGCTGGTTTCTATCAAATATATTTCTGTTGGTGGCGGAGAATTTATTCTCTTAGCTTAACACCCTTCTCTGAGACGTACGAGTTCAGAGGTTATGTAGTTGATGGTTACTAGTGATACATTCCCAAATTGGTAACGTGGCATACGAAGTGCTATTGAGCATTTGATGATCAAAGCACAGCTTTTGTATAAAGCGTGGCTTTGTGGACGAGACTTCGTCGGACCTCATACCCCGGAAATGGTCAAAACAGGAAGGATGCGGCAAGGTTATTAGGGGGTAGCGCCACTTTAGTGTATGTCATTCCTTCTGGATAGAGGTGGTATCATGGTATGGAGCCCAGATACTTAACCTATGTTGTTGCTGCAAATTTATTACTTTGTGGTTGTTGGAATCGAGGATCTTCGGATATAGATCGGTTACGATCGGGGAATGACATATTCGTGTTAGTATTACCCAGTTTGAAGGGTAACCCGGCCTTATGTTGGCAGAGATCCGGTTAGGTTCTCGGTTCGTCTTTCCAGAGGCATACCCATGTGGCAATGGGAAGTTCCTTGGCCTGACCATTTGTTGGAAATCCAAACTTCAATGCGCATCTTGTACGGTTTTAGTTGTAGAACCTGCCATTTACTTATGGTGGTCACCACTGTTTAGATGGTAGCTATAGTAGGCATACGATAATGGTCGTATGTTGGCTAAGATTTATATCTCTACTTTCGAAATGATTTTTCCTACACTATGCACTAGTAATAATATCAAATGTTCTTTTTAATGTGTATCAAGCATCTTTGACTATCATAAGGAGAAATCTCCTCCGATTCTGCGTTTGTATTGTATGTGTGTGCGGGAGGCCTTATGGTAGTCTCATTTTCCAAAAAGCATTGCGAATCTATTTTAAAATATTCCTTGGTTGGTTTTTAAAGATAAACTGTTTTAAGTTCTCACACCAGTCCCATGACTGACCTGGAGTTTATTGTTTCCCTTCCTAAACTCTGGGTGCCCACCAATTTCCACACGGGCAGTCTAGAGTTAGGTTATCAGGTCATTCTGGAATTCGGGAGTTGCTGTAGAGAATTGGAGGCAAGCTGGATGGCATGGCGTATCAACTAGTATATAGTAATTCTTTTCCGTTGTTTGTTGTTGTACACTTTGATGATATAATGTAATGTAATGTGATGTAATGTAATAACTAATAGTTCTTTGTTTGAAAGATTATTCATTTATCTATTATATGTTGTTCCGCTGCGATTGTGAGATTCTGGTATTGTTTCTGTTGCTTTTCTTTCTTTCTTCTTCTATCTTCTTCTTCTTCTACCTCTTTCTTTTTCTTTAACCCTAAAGACTCGTAAGTTGTTCCTCTTTGGCTGGATTGTTGTGGAATATTGCCAGTTCAAAGGAGTACGGATTTTCGGGCTCTTCACATTAAATTTATAGGATCTTATCTTCTTAATACTTAATCATATCATTTACATGCATAGTTAACTCTCGGTTGCCTTATTATTTATTTTGGCATTCCAATTTATCTTTCAAAAATGGTTATTTTTATTTAGTAAAATACAGATAAAATTATAGGACTTCATAAATAAATCATTTAGCATAATTTATCAATATTTCCATTTCTAAACCAATTTCTCTTATTTATTTAACATGTAGTTTGCTTCAAAAATCCATAAATAAACATTTTAATGTTGGAAGAAGTCTCAAAACTAAAATCCATCTCTAGAAATTCATTCCCTATAGCATATTAGACTTCCATTTTATTTCAAAAGCATTATGCTAGGAAATTACAGCTAAATATTCTCTAGAAAAGTAGTTC
The DNA here is from genome assembly GCA_030765085.1 of Allium cepa. NCBI lineage: Eukaryota > Viridiplantae > Streptophyta > Magnoliopsida > Asparagales > Amaryllidaceae > Allium > Allium cepa. Next base: position 988,770,703 of record CM060945.1, on the reverse strand, counting down.
ATACCAAAAGGTACATTAAACATCATTAATCGTTTACAAATACATAACACACATTAATTTTATCAAATAAGTCAACAAAATTCAATTTAGATGCAAAAAGTTAAAAGGAAAATGATATCGTACACCTAAGTCATTGGGTTTGCTATTTTTTAATTTCCTTAGATTTTCTAATATTTTTCTCCTTTTCTTCTTCTTTTCTTCTTTTAATGGGTACCGGCAAGGTATTGTTTTGTTTTAGTTTGAGAAGAGAATGAATATGTAAAGGGAAGAATACGTTTAGTGATATTTATATAGTCGAGGTTTTAGAATTACCCTTAATATAAGATCTCCTATATCAATCATTCCCCACCTAAATTATTTCCCTAATAAAAATATTATTTATTGAACTATTATATTTCCACTTTATACATACAACTGAATTTAATTACCTTAAACATAAGATCTTCCTTATAAGATATTAAATCTTGTTCTCACATATTTATAGCCGAATTTAATTATATCTAATTTACCTTAATTAACAATTAATTAATTTCTATTATTCATGGCTAAATGTACTTACATCTCATATAATTATTTAAATTCCCTATCTTTTCATTCAATCTTGTATTGACAAAGTAATAGATGTCCTCTATATCTTTACCTTGTTTAATCCATTCATTTTCCCATGTACTAATTAAACTTCATTATAATAATTGATGTTTCTTAATCAATTATTCCTTAATTTATGGGTTGTTACATGTTATCTCCTTATATGAATGTCACCCTCGAAATTTGAATAAGGTGCAATAGTGATTCTAAATCTTTCCCATGCCTGTTTTAGCATAAACACACAAGTTTTCAACCCATATGTCATAAACAAAATGTACTACAACTTGCATGTAACAATCCAAAAATTTTGTAAATATTTTTAAATTTAATTTATTTGGAAACTTTGATTTTTAATCATTAAAATTTTGAATTTTTGGAATTTTTCCCATGTAATTTTGGATGTGTTTGTAATTTATCTTCCAAATAGGATAAAATAAACAATTTCTGAAGATTTTATATTTTGGTCAAACCTTGACTTTTATTTGAAAATTTGAAAATTTAAATTTTTATATTCTAATATTTTTATTTGAAGCTGGATATAATTCCGATATCCGTTCTGCTTTTCGTTTCGTTAAATTCTTATTTATACTTTTAAAATTGGATAAAATACAGCGTTTTACACGCAATTAATTTCTGCATTTTATTTTATATTTTTCCTATGTCCATCTCTTTATTTTTGTTTTCTATTTTTTTTTGTCTAGACTTTATTTTATTTATTGGATTTTACTTGTGTATATCTTTATAATAATGGCTTGGAAAAATCAAAGAGACGTACGTTACATTGTTTTAACTCTTGCCTTTTTATTTTCCTACCCTCTTTATTTCTTTTCTATCCGTTCATTACTCTCTAGCCATGTATTTCCAAACCCGAACCGCCACTCCACTTTACAATTCACATATAAAAAGTTTCTCAACACATCTCGTCTTCTATTTGCATCCAGAAAAAAAATACTGTAAGTTCATGGCCTCCTCCTTCTTTTTCCTTCTTCTCTTTTCTCTTTTCTTTTTCTCTTCCATTATTTAGCTCGGCCACACCATGCTAGCCGACCTCATCCCCTTCCCACCACCACCATGACCAACCATCACCTCTACAACACCACTCCATGCCATAGCCGTGACTCCAAGATGAGATCCCATCACCAAAACTTGAGAATAATTAGCCAAGCCTCTACATCACCAAAACCCTACCCACTTGCCTCGGCCTCCACCACATACTCCTCCTCCAGCCCTGGCCGTCACTGACCTGACCTTGACCACACCTAGCCGCGCCTAGATGACCACCTGACCCAAGCCATCACACCATGGCCGAACCAATTTAGACATAGGACCGAGCCCAAAGACATCATGCCTTTGCCTTTGCCTTTCCAATGCTTGAAACTCCTACCTTCTTCATATTCCAATGCTTTGCCTCCCTTTTCCTACATATGGCCAAGCCTAGTGTTTCAGATTTGATCATGGCCAAGCCTATCGGCGATGTGGTCGAGCCCATTTGTGATTTAAACCAAGTTTTGTTTCAAATCGATTCATGTTTTACATTGTTGAATTCATATCTTGTTTGTGTTAAACCATATACTTATATTGTTTTATTTATTTGATTACAAGATTTGGATTTGGATATTACTTCTCGAATCTAGTGCGTGCTTGTAGTGCCTTTCGTGTTTGTTGTGTGCCTTTACTTCGTAATCTCTAGCTTCAAAAAGGTGAGTTATTCACTCTAGACATTCCGTACTTGTATAATTGTGAAACGATGACAAGTGGATATGTAGTAATGAATTTGCTATTTTGATAAGTTCATATATGCCTGTGATATGATTATATGATGTTAAAATCTGTTCATAAACCTGTTACATCATCTGATATGTTATATTATGCTCTTACTGTTTATTGTATTTACTGTTTCTCACACTGCAAGTTCCCTATAAAATAGAATCACTATGGGTTGAAATGATACATACCCGAACGGACTTTAGAATAAGGAAAAATCATTATGGGTTGAAATGATAGGCTCGAGTGATTTTTATTGTATTTGATTTACTTGGGATTGCGGGTTTGAAATGATGGAACCTGGATTTTTCTTTTAAATTACGGATTGAAATGATATATTATCCGTATTACTTGACCTATGTTAGAAAATATTATACAAACCCATGGTTAATTATATATCTTTTCTGAAACTTATAAGTATTTTAAATGTAAAAATATGACATTTTAACTTAAATTGGATTTAAATAATTTAAATGAATTTATAATGATTTTTCTATAAGTTAAATTGTATAAAGAATTAAATGGAAAGGTGTATTTTAAAAATACGACTTAACCGGGGAATTAGAAATTTGGTTTTAGATAGAAATTTTTAAGTCAAGTAAATGAATGGAAATTTAATTTTGTTTATGAAATGGGTATTTAAAAAATAAAGTATTAAGTTAATTGTTAAAATAAAAAGTTGACAAAATAGTTTACTTTTGACTTAATAAGTGAATTATTGTTTAAATTGGATATTTTTTATTAAAGGTTATTTTATTGAATCATAAGTTAAATGATATCCACATGAATATTTTAGGAGCGAAAAATATGATTTTTATAAATTAAAATGGCTAAAATTGAAGTTTTAATGTTTTTGAATTTTTTATTAAATCTAGAATCAGTATTAGTAGCACTTCAGAAATGTTGTGGTTTTAAGATAGCATTTGTTAAGTGCTATCATATCTGAAAGTAAACTAAATTCTGAAATAATAAAGAGCTACTGCAGCACTTTGTAAGTGTTGTTTTCGCTTAAACTAAGCTATATTTTGGAATAACTAAATAACTACTATAGCACATTGCAAGTGTTGTTGTTGCTGGAAGAAAACTGTTTTGAATAATTAAATAGCTACTGTAGCACTTGGTAAGTGCTGTTGCTGTTGAAATGAAAATGAACTGTTTTAAATTACTAATACCAACCATGGCACTTTATGAGTGCTGCTGTTTTTGAATTTGACAACATTTTGAAATATTACTATATCTACCATAACATTTTATAAGTGCTGTTATAGCTGAAATTTACAATGTGTTGGAAATTTTATAATTGAATGACTGAACATAGAAATATTACAACTTTGAAATGAATATTATTTTATATTGAATTTAAATGGTTTAAATGAATATGTTTTGAAGTGAAATATAAACCATTTTTGAAATTTATAACCACGGGTTATAAACGATTAGTTGGCAAAGAGACCGGGATCGGATATGGGCATGCTCTCTGTCGATACCGAAAACCATTTTGACAACCGTGTTCGAGGTGGAGATTCCAGAATGAAGTAGGATGGTGGCAACGTTCTATTGAGGTATGTACGTGGACCCAACTCTCGTGAGTTGGCATAAGGTGGCTAAAACAACAGCGATTCCGGGCCAGTGTGGTAGCTCCTCTTATCGGACACACTTCTTCGTATGCCATTCTATTACTTCGTGATTGATTTGTGCGCACCTTTGATTTGGTAGTGTGGCTCGAGGTGGGCGGTAGTGGATGCTACGCGTCACCACCAGTCTGGATGCCTAATTGGTATATCTACCCTGGCATTGCCTCATTATGCCGTGTCACCTGCCCTAGTGCGCCTTGTACGAGTTTGGTTTTGCACCGTAGCCTATGGAGTATTTAGGGTAGCCTCCCAATCTGGAGGTACGCTGATACTGGATAGACTACTGGGACTATGTATGTGTTAAGGTGGAAAATGAAAAGCCTTAACGCTATTTTAAAGTAAGTTTAATTTACTATTAGACACTATTATAATAGCTATACTACTACATAGTAAATAGTTTAACGGATCCTTAAAGGATGGGCGGTCCCAAGCATCCTTTAAGTTACTTGTGCAATTTATATTACAATTCACTTGAGTTGGTTTACATTATATAAGTATGTATGTCTTGACTCGTGTTTGTGTTTATTTTCTTACACTCCGGTCAGCCTGAGTATCATAGCTCGGATCTATCTTCTAGAAGCTAGAGATTTCTGGAGTTTATCTACTTATCTAGTTTATCTATTTTAGTTCAGTCATTCTATTTCAACTTATGTATTAGAGACTTATGCATTTGGGATTTCTACTATATTTCTTTCAGAACTGTATTTGTTTTTCGGACTATGTATTTTGTACTTGTTTGAGACTGAGTTCGTAGTGGATTCATGAACCACTATGGTCATTCTTATTTCCGCTGCGAGTATTTTGATATTTTGTGTCTATGATTCTGAGATTGGTTTTATTCGCTTCAAATTTTATCAAAATCTATTGTTTTGAGCTATTCGAGTTTGACATATTTTGGTTTTATTGTTGAATTTGAATAGTGCAAAATAGTGGGTCGTTACATTTGGTATCAGAGCTTTGGTTTTTAGGCAAACCTTAGCCTGCGGAACAAAAACTCATTAGAGATAAGGTAGCACTACCCAAGAATGAGTGAAATCAATCTTAGAATCACGTATTTTAAATTATAAGATGATTTTTCAAATGATTTTCAGAGGATTTTAAATAATATTTTGATATAAATACTTTTCTTGTTTTAACATCAAATTCTCCTAAACTTCCTTCTTTCCTTATCCACCTTGTGAGTAATTTTCTTTGTTCGGGATATTCAATTCCCATTGCATCTTATCTTATCTAATCTTGTCTTTGTTTCTCAATTACCTCTGTCCTAAAATTCATTCTTGATTTTTTAGGATGAGTCAAAAGAATGCAAGAGGTAGGGGACGTGGTGTTGCACCAGCTCCTGAACCTGCTGCCCCATTCAGGTTCACAAAACTATGTAAGGAATACACTGAGCTTAGTGGCACCAAGTTCACCGGATCTGAGAGCATTATTGAAGCTCAACAGTGGTTGAAGGATTTGGAGAGAATCTTTTCGGCCTTGAGATCACTAATGCCCAGCATTGTTAGTTGGAAGCTTGGCAATTGAAAGGAGCAGCCTTGGATTGGTGGGAGTCCATCATAGCCCACACCGTTGAGGCTGACATTTCTTGGGAACAATTTAGGTATCAACTTCTGTTTGTTTTGAATTTGGTTCAGTTTCTTTTTTTGAAATCTGTCTTATGCTCTTTATCGTGCTTTAGGGACGCTTTTCTTGTAAAATGGATGCCTAAGGCAGGAAAGTCTCACCTGTATCGGGAATTCATAGATCTGAAACAGGGTGATATGTCTTTTGCTAAATATAAGAGGAAGTTCAATGAACTTTCTAAATTTGGCCTAAATTTGATTGACACTCCTCTCAAGAATAATGAGAAGTTCATTGCTGACGCCCGTCTCGTCTTATCGATTATGTGCAAAGTCCTTTCACCACTTTGATGGACATGGACATTAGATACGAGAATCCTACTTATAAGGATCCTCCAGCTACTCGTTTTGCTTCAGCTCAGACTTTTTCTGGTAATCCTAGGAAGAGGAAGCCCAACTTTCGCCATCAGAAGTGGAATCAGAACAAGACTCCAGGGTTAGGATCATCTTCTTCATCTCAAAGGCGGTCTGTAGACCTGTCTGCCATCACTTGTTTTAGATGCAATCAGAGGGGGGACTATGCTAACATCTGTCCTACTTTAGTTGGCACAGCTATCCCTCCTCCAGCTCAGTTGACCAGGCGTGATCTCTGCCACATTTATCTGCAGCCTGGCCATTTCAAGAAGGACTGCCTTACTCAGCAGAAGGGCAAGTCATTGGGTATTTTTGTTGTGACTTCTGCATCTTCACCAGCTCCACCTCCTGCGCCTGCATCAGTTCCTGCTCCTACTCCTAGTGACAACCAAGGTACACTTCAGGGCACTTTTTCTCTGTTTAATTTTCCTATTCGTGTTCTCTTTGATACTGGAGCTTCCCATAGCTTTATCTCTGTGGATCTTTGTGATAAATTTGAGCATCTTCTTTCTTCTAAGTTTGCTTCTGTGCCTTTATGTGTTTCAAATCCTATTGGTGGTCCTACGAATCTTAGTAGGATTTGTAAGCAAGTGAAGCTTCTCTATCTTGATCACTGTTTCAGTGGTGATTTCTATGTTCTGCGTTTTGATGCTTTTGATCTATTGCTTGGGGGTGATTGGCTGAAGAGGCATGATGCCTTTATCTCTTGTAGTACTCGAACTATTTCTCTTATGGATGATCATGGTAATTCTTTGGTGATTCAGTGTAGTTTGCCCCAGGATTTTGCTGGCAGCTTTATTTATTCTCTTGATTCTTCTCCTTGTGATCTTGGCTCGACTCATGTGGTCAAACTCTATCCAGATGTATTTGGTGAAGTCACTTCTCTACCTCCTAAGCGAGAAATTGATTTTTGTATTGATCTTATTTCTGGATCTCGACCTATAGTTCTTCCACCCAGAAGAATGGCACTCCGAGAGAAGGTTGAGTTAAGGAAGCCAATCAGGACTTGTTCTCCTAGGGTCTGATCAGACCTAGCCATTCAGAATGGGGAGCAGCAGTGGTTTTTATCACTAAGTCCAATGGTTCTTTGAGGATGTGTGTTGATTATAGGGAGTTGAGTAAGCTCACTATGAGGAACAGATACCCTATGCCTCGCATCAATGATATGTTTGATCAGCTCCATGGAGCTACTATTTTCTCTCAAATTGATCTTGCCACAGGTTTTCACCAGCTCAGAGTTGCTGAGGAAAGAATTTGTAAGGCTGCTTTCCGTACTGAGAATGGATTTTATGAATGGTTAGTTATACCTTTTGGATTGACTAACGCTCCTGCTTTCTTTATTGATTTGATGAATCGTGTTTTTTGTGATGTGCTTAATAAGTTTGTTCTAGTCATTGTTGATGATATCCTTGTCTTCTCCAAGAAAAGGGAAGAGCATGAGTCACATTTGAAATTTATTCTGGGGACTCTTAGAAATCATCAGTTGAAGGCTAAGTTCTCGAAATGCCATTTCTGGAGAGATGAAGTCCGATTTCTCGGGCATATTGTTTCTAGGAATGGAGTTTCAGTTGATCCAGTCAAGATCGCTGCGATCAACGTAAGTATTTCCCTTCTTCTCTTTCTTTAATTTGATCATTCCATCTTTTTTATGGTCCTTATTTCTCCCCAATCTGTTACGAGATTGGGAAACTCCTAGGACTCCAACTGATATTCACAGTTTTCTGGGCCTTGCCGGTTACTATCGGAGAATCATTGAGAACTTTGCTCGGATTTATGCACCTCTCACTGCTTTAACTCGAAAGAATGCTAAGTTTATATGGAGCGATAAGTATGAAGATGCATTCAATGAGTTAAAGCGTAAGCTTACTTCCGCACCAGTGCTTGCAATTCCAAATGGGAATGAGGGATTAACGGTGTACACTGATGCTTGCCGTGAGGGTTTGGGAGCTGTTTTGATGCAAGATGGGAAGGTGATTACTTATGTTAGTAACCAGTTGAAGGCCCATGAGGCCAATTACGCAGCCCATGATCTGGAATTGCTTGCTATTGTCTTTGCTTTGAAGCTTTGGAGGTATCATCTTTTGGGTGTTGAGTTTGAGCTCTTTACTGATCATCAGCCTTTGAAATATATCTTCACCTAAAAGGATTTGAATCAGCGTCAAGTTTGGTGGCTTGAATTCCTTGCTTCTTATGACCTTGACATTAGCTATACCCTAAGGAAAGCTAATGTTGTAGTTGATGCTTTGAGTCGGAAGAAGGCCATGTCATGTCAGCTTGTTGTTTCTTCTTCTCCTCTTTTGGAGCGTATCATTGCTAAGCAGGATGAGTATAGGATCATCAGATCGATTAAGAGAGTGTTCGTAGCAGAGTTGGTGGTAGCAGTCCTGATGGTAGTGGAGCTCAGATCGATGATAGAGGTATTTCGAGGATTAATAGTCGGATTTGTGTCCCGAATGTTGATGGATTTAGGCAAGAGCTACTTATGGAACATCATCGATCCAGACTTTCTATTCATCCTGGTGTGTCGAAGATGTATCAGGATATGAAGAAGCTTTATTGGTGGAGAGGTATGAGGCAGGATATCTCTATCTTTGTTAGTAGTTATGCGACTTGTCAGCAAGTCAAGATAGATCATTAGAAGACCCCTGGTTTGTTACAGCTCCTTAAGGTTCCCAATTGGAAATAGGGACAGATTTCCATTGATTTTATTGATGGTTTACCGAGGACTAGGATGGGTAATGAGAGCATTTGGGTTATTGTGGATAGATTGACCAAATCAGCTCATTTCATTCCGGTCAAATATACCCATTCTGCTTCCAGTCTGGTTGAGATCTATATGAGGGAGATTGTTCGTCTCCATGGTGTTCCTATCAGCATTGTTTGTGATCAGGATCCTATCTTCACCAATTAGTTTTGAAAAGCTTTGCAGGAATCTTTGGGTACTCGTCTGAACCTGAGCACTGCTTACCATACGTAGACCGACGATCAAATGGAAAGAGTGAATCAGATTCTAGAGGATCTTCTTCGTGCTTGCGTTCTGGACTATGGAGGATCTTGGGAAGATCATCTCCATCTTGTTGAATTCACCTATAACCACAATTATCAGGTATATTTTCCATCTTCTATTTTAATCTTATCTTAATCTTTTATCTGTCTCATTCCATCTTTGAATCTGTGCAGTTAATGCGCTCGGTAGATTCAAAGCGGTGAAGGTGCAAAAAGTCATAGCGAGAATACAGCGAGGATATAGCAGGATATAGCGGATGGCTCTAAAATAGCATATAAAACTTGCACTTAATGTTTTTACAAATATATAAATGGTAATTAAATGAAAATTTATCATTCAATTGAATTATAAATAATACATAAATAATTTTAAATAAAAACATGTGTGAATATACTTTAAATAAACGAAAAACTGTTATATAACATAAATGAATTTGGTAGAATATTAGAGTATTTTTATTTCTGAAAATATATTAAAAATTAAATCAAATAAATTAGTTTCATAATTTTATAATGTATAAATGCAATTTTTCAATTCATTTTATTAAAAAAGATATAGCGGGAATAGCGGAATATAGCAGAAATAACGGGGTATAGCGGAAATAGCGGTGATTAAAGCAGAAAGGCTATATTCTGGGGCTATATGAAAAAATCGTAGCGGTAGAAATCCGCTATGAGATATAGTGGGGTTGTAGCGGGGTAATAGCGGGGCATTAACTACACAGCTTTGAATTCAGGCTAGTATCGAGAGAACTCTATTTGCTGCTCTTTACGAAAGACTTTGTAAATCTCTATCTTGTTGGATTGAATCCGGTAATCTTTTGGTTCTTGGTCCTGAGATAATCTTGGAAGCTTCGGAGAAGGTTGAGGAGATTAAGAGGAAGATGAGGATTGCTCAGGATAGGCAGAAGAAGTATGCTGATCGACGTAGGAGGAGTTTGGAGTTTGTTGTTGGTGATCTTGTTTTCCTTAAGGTTCCCCCTTAAGGAATGTGATTCGATTTGGTCGTAGAGGGAAGATTGCTCCTAGGTTTGTTGGTCCTTTCTGTATCTCTGAGAGCATTGGTTCTCTAGCTTATCGTCTGGATTTGCCTAAGAAGTTTTCTAGGGTACATAATGTATTCCATGTTTTGCATCTTCGTCGCTGTCTGCATGATCCATCTTTGATTGACCAACCTTATGCTCTCGAGAGTTTGGATATTGAGCCTAATCTGACTGTCGAAAGGAATCCACTTCGTATTGTCGAAAGAGGTACGAAGCAATTTAGAAGGAAATCTGTCAACCTGGTCAAAGTGAAGTGGAGTACGGATGATTGGGATTGTATCTGGAAGACAGAGGAGAGCATACGTGCTTCAAATCCGGAATTTTTTGTTTCAGGTACTTTTTCTTTACTATCTTATCTTTCTTTGTTTTTCATGTTTCGTTCCTTTTCAAGGATGAAAAGTTTTGAGTGGGGAAGAGTGTAACAACTCAAAATTTTTGTAAATATTTTTAAATTTAATTTATTTGGAAACTTTGATTTTTAATCATTAAAATTTTGAATTTTTGGAATTTTTTCAGTGTAATTTTGGATGTGTTTGTAATTTATCTTCCAAATAGGATAAAATAAACAATTTCTAAAAAATTTATATTTTAGTCAAACTTTGACTTTTATTTGAAAATTTGAAAATTTTAAATTTTAAATTCTAATCTTTTTATTTGAAGCTGGATATAATTCTGATATCCATTCTGCTTTTTGTTTCGTTAAATTATGATTTGTACTTTAAAAATTAGATAAAATACAGCGTTTTACACGCAATTAATTTCTGTATTTTATTTCATATTTTTCCTATGTCCATCTCTTTATTTCATTTTTCTATTTTGTTTTCTCTAGACCTTATTTTATTTATTGGATCTTACTTGTGTATATCTTTATATTAATGGCTTGGAAAAATCAAAGAGACATATGTTACATTGTTTTAACTCTTACCTTTTTATTTGCCTACCCTCTTTATTTCTTTTCTAGCCGTTCATTACTCTCTAGCCGTGTATTTCCAAACCCCAGCCGCCACTTCACTTTACAATTCACGTACAAAAAGTTTCTCAACACATCTCATCTCCTATTTGCATCCAGAAAAAAATACTGTAAGTTCATGGCCTCCTCCTCCTTTTTCCTTCTTCTCTTTTCTCTTTCCTTTTTTTCTTCTATTATTTAGCTCGGCCACACCATGCTAGCCGACCACATCCCCTTTCCACCACCACCATGATCGACTATCGCCTCTACAACACCACTCCATACCATAGCCGTGACTCCAAGATGAGATCCCAACACCAAAACTTGATAATAACCCTAGCCAAGCCTCTACATCACCAAAACTCTACCCACTTGCCTCGTCCTCCACCACATACTACTCCTCCAGCCCTGGGCGTGATTGACTTGACCTTGACCACACCTAGCTGTGCCTAGTTGACCACCTGACCCAAGCCATCACAACATGGCCGAACCAATTTAGACATAGGGTCGAGCCCAAAGCCATCATGCCTTTGCCTTTGCCTTTCCCTTATAACCCCTACCTTCTTCATATTCCAATGCTTTGCCTCCTATTTCCTGCCCATGTTCGAGCTTAGTGTTTCAGATTTGATCATGGCCGAGCCTATAAGTGATGTGGCTGAGCCCATTTGTGATTTAGACCAAGTTTTGTTTCAAATTGGTTCATGTTTTACACTGTTGAATTCATATCTTGTTTTTGTTAAACTATATACTTATATTGTTTTATTTATTTGATTACAAGATTTGGATCTGGGTATAACTTCTTCTCGAATCTAGTGCGTGCTTGTCATGCCTTTCTGTGTTTGTTGTGTGCCTTTACTTCGTAATCTCTAGCTTCAAAAAGGTGAATTATTCATTCTAGACATTCTGTACTTATATAATTGTGAAACAATGACAAGCGGATATGTAGTAATGAATTTTCTATGTTGATAAGTTCATATATGCCTATGATATGATTATATGATGGTAAAATCTATTTATAAACCTGTTATATCATCTGATATGTTATATTATGCTATTACTATTTATTGTATTTACTGCTTCTCACACTGCAAATTCCCTTAGAATAGAATCACTATAGGTTGAAATGATACATACCCGAACGGACTTTGGAATAAGGAAAAATCATTATGGGCTGAAATGACAGGCTCGAATGATTTTTATTGTATTTGATTTACTTGGGATTGTGGGTTTGAAATGATAGAACCCGGATTTTTCTTTTAAATTACGGAGTGAAATGATATATCATCCATATCACTTGACCTAGGTTAGAAAATATTATACAAACCCATGGTTAATTATATATATTTTCTAAAACTTATAAGTATTTTTAAATGTAAATATATGACATTTTAACTTAAATTGGATTTAAATAATTTAAATGAATTTATAGCGATTTTTCTATATATTAAAATGTATAAAGAATTAAATGGAAAGGTGTATTTTAAAAATATGACTTAACTTGGAAATTGGAAATTTGGTTTTAAATGGAAATTTTTAACTTAAGTAAATGAATGGAAATTTTATTTTATTTATGAAATGGGTATTTTAAAATAAAGTATTAAGTTAATTGTTAAAAATAAAAAGTTGAGAATATAGTTTACTTTTGACTTAATAAGTGAATTATTGTTTAAATTGGATATTTATTTATTAAAGGTTGTTTTATTGAATCATAAGTAAGTTGATACACAAATGAATATTTTTGAGGCAAAAAAATGATTTTTATAAGTTAAAATGGCTAAAATTGAAGTTTTAATGTTTTGAAATTTTATATTAAATCTGAAATCAGTATTAGTAGCACTTCAGAAATGCTGTGGTTTTAAGACAGCATTTGTTAAGTGCTATTATTTCTGAAAGTAAACTAAGATCTGGAATAATAAAGAGCTACTGCAGCACTTTGTAAGTGCTATTGTCGCTGAAACTAAACTATATTTTGAAATAACTAAATTGCTACTATAGTACTTTGTAAGTGTTGTTGCTGAAAGAAAACTGTTTTGAATAACTAAATAGCTATTGTAGCACTTGGTAAGTGTTGTTGTTGCTGAAATGAAACTGAACCGTTTTAGACTACTAATACCTACCGTAGCACTTTATAAATGCTGCTGTTTTTGAACTTGACAATGTTTTGAAATATTACTATATCTACCATAACATTTTATAAGTGCTGTTAAAGCTGAAATTTACAATGTTTTGGAAATTTTATAATTGAATGAATGGACATAGAAATGTTACAACTTTGAAATGAATATTATTTGATATTGAATTTAAATGGTTTAAATGAATATGTTTTGAAGTGAAATATAAACCATTTTCGAAATATATAACCACGTGTTATAATAACGATTGGTTGGTAAAGAGACCGGGATCGAATATGGGCATACTCTCTGTCGATACCGAAAACCACTTTGACAACCGTGTACGAGGTGGAGATTCCAGAATGAAGTAGGTTGGTGGCGACATTCTATTGAGGTATATACGTGGGCCCGACTCCCGTGAGTTGGCATAAGGTGGCTAAAACAAGAGCGATTCTGGGCCAGTGAGGTAGCTCCTCTTATCGGACACACTTCTTCGTATGTCATTATATTACTTTGTGATTGATTGGTGCACACCTTTGATTTGGGAGTGTGGCTCCTACGCGTCACCACCAATCCGGATGCGTAATTGGTATATCTACCCTGGCATTGCCTCGTTGTGCCATGTCACCTACCCTAGTGTGCCTTGTACGAGTTTGGTTTTGTGTCGTAGCCCATGGAGTATTTAGGGTAGCCTCCCAATCTAGAGGTACGCTGATACTGGATAGACTACTGGGACTATTTATCTGTTAAGGTGGAAAATGTAGAGCCTTAACACTATTTTAAAGTAAGTTTATTTTACTATTAGACACTCTTATAATAGCATATACTACTACATAGTAAACAGTTTAACGGATCCTTAAAGGATGGGCGGTCCCAAGCATCCTTTAAGTTACTTGTGTAATTTATATTACAGTTCACTTGAGTTGGTTTACATTGTATAAGTATGTATGTCCTGACTCGAGTGTTTGTGTTTATTTTCTTATGCTCGGTCAGCTTGAGTATCATAGCTTGGATCTATCTTCTAGAAGCTAGATATTTCTGGAGTTTATTTGCTTATCTAATTTATCTACTTTATTTCAGTCATTCCATTTCAACTTATGTATTAGAGACTTATGTATTTGGGATTTCTACTGTATTTGTTTCAGAACTGTATTTGTTTTTTACTTGTTTAAGACCGAGTTTGTAGTGGCTTCATGAACCACTATGGTTATTTTTATTTCCGTTGCGAGTATTCTGATATTCTTTGTCTGTGATTCTGTGATTGGTTTTATTCACTCCAAATGTTATTACAATCTATTGTTTTGAGGTATTCAAGTTTGACATATTTTGGTTTTATTGTCAAATTTGAATAGTGCAAAATAGTGGGTCGCTACATAGCTATACATCGTATAATCAATCAAAATGACACACATAAATGCATGGTTCATAAAGAAAAACTTAGTAAACATATATGCTAAGCCTAAACAAACAGCTCGGGATAAGTCCTTCGGACTTTATCTTTCTTTTTCCAAGTTTAATACTCTTGGTCTTCACTTCATTAGACCCACACATGCTTCACTTCCTTATTCTGAAGCTTCTTCACATCTTGGTTTTCAATTAGATTTTGTTTCCTAACATGGGTAAGCTTTGCTTTAATAACTAAGTCCTCTATTATTGTTGGTCTTGTTACATTATTTGGGTTTTAGATACTTTTCCTTAAATGTGATACATGAGACACATTATGGACCACAGTAAAAGCACTCGGTAATTTTACCCTATAAGTTACTTTACCAATCCTCTCTAATATCGAAAATGGGCCAACATAACTTGGCGCTAATTTTCCATCCTTGCAATATCTCATAGTGCCTCCCATCGGTGAAACTTAAATAAATACATGATCACCTAAAGCAAAGTTCCATTCTTATTTCCTTCTATCATCTAGCTCATCTATCGCGATTAAGCCTCCTTCATTCTTTGCCGAATAAACTCAACCTTTCTGAAGCTTCTCTTCATATCTAGGCACATCTTAATACTTCCGAGGTAGATGGCATACTTTAAACGATGATATTCATTCAAGGTTCCTTTTCAAAAATCTCCTATTTCCGAGACATACAACCTTATTTTCTTCCAAAGCTAACCTTTTGTCAACTTCAAAGCCCTATAACACTTTAGTCTCTGCACCAGTCCTAATGTACCTAACCCTCTTGGTACAAAGTGGATTTTCTCTTTGCTTCTCGACAATCCTTTTTCATATATACTTCTAATTATTCCAAGTATCTCATTATTGGCGCCGCTATTCATGGGAAGTTATTAATTAATTTTTGATAGCAGCTTATCAACCCTACAAAACTCCTGGCCTTTGTAACAGTCTCGGGTCTCTTCTACCTATTCACAACCTTAACCTTTGATTGGTATACGGCTAAGCCTCTTCCCAAAATAACATGCCCTAGGAACTTAACTTCCCTTCACCAAAAATGAGACTTAGAAAGTTTTGCCTTTAATTTATGCTGTCTCAATATCTCCAACATAATACTTAGGTGAACCATATGCTCTTTCTCATCCTTTGAGTATACCTATCTGACTTTAAGGCTCCCTATCGTGAACTACTCGACCTTTTAAATCTCTTTCTTTTTAAGTCTATTAGTTGCTTCTTTAATTCCTCCATCTCTTCAAAGACATCCTGTTAACTTAATGGTTTAGATCTTGGTAATGGCTCAATACAAAACTCTATCGCTCTTGGGTGTGGCAATCCCAAAATGGGTACGAACACATTGGAATCACACAAATACTTATACCCACCTCACTCGGCCTCTATGTTAGTGTACCTAAATTCGAGAGTAGCATATCCCTATATTGGATTTATGTATGGAAGCGACTATATAGGTAACACCTAGCTCAAGCCTATCAACTAGATTTAGCTATAAATGAATATGTAACACCGATATTAAACAATACTCTAACTAAAATACCAAAAATCAAGGTCATAACTTCTAAAACAACATTTTGGTTTTTCTCTTCGACAGATAGTCCTCCCCTTGGTCCCCTCAAAACAAACACTCTAGGTCGCAACTTTGGGCAGTCTTTCTTCTGATGTCTCACTTTATCGTAGTTAAAACACTTCATCTTTCCTTAGGTTCATGATGGATACTTAGATGAATAGTTCCCCTTCTGCTCATAATTAAAACAAGCAACTTCAGTAATAGCAATCTCATTGCTCTTTCCTTTCGGCATATGGCCATAGACTTCCTGACCTTAGCATAAGGTGTGAACTTCTTCTCTTGCATTGCCTTAGTCTTCTCTTCTCTTAAATCCCATCATACCTTCGGATCATGTCCAGATCAAACTCAAAAGGAGTTGCTAAGTGCATCATCATCTTATGATATAGACCTTGCTTCAAGCCTCAAATAAACTTCTTATTTTTCTTGTATGGGACATTTATCATCTCTCGCCTGTACTTAACTAACAAGTTAAACTTTAGGATGCACCCTTCCATCAAAAAGTATCCTTACCTTAAGTCAATAAATTCCCATAGCATCACACTCTGTTGAGACTCAAATATGAGCCGAGTCTCAAACCTCTCCTTAAAATAATTCCATGTGATCTCCTCTTTGAGGGTTTCAGCAGTCACTGTTTCCCACCAATCCAAGCACCTTCATGCAATTACCTGAAAGTCAGCCTTCTCCTTTGTGAATCATTCAATCCCTCCAAAGATACATTCACAAACTCTTTACTAATTAAACATTTCAACTGCGGGCTTCTTCCCTATAAACATCTTTCCTCTTATGTTGCAGTTGTCCTAATTCATTTTTGAAATGTCCTCACTTGCTACAGGTCTTGACTCAACTGCCTCCAACATGTTCTTCCTTATCATTTGCACCATGAATTTCTTAAATAAGGCTTCATATCCATATCCATTGCATTAACTTATGGAGCAACTTTGGTTACAGCTTCCCCTGGTACTTCACCATCATTCACTATAACAAAACCTACTATTAGTTGCACTGATTGGTATCATTTCAAGGTTATATGCAATCGTTGGCCATTTTAAAATATAAAATTGAGAAATAAAGGCTGTCAAATAACTCTTGCCAATAATTCACTAAGATTTTGCTAAAATTTTATAAGGCTGCTCGGATCACATTGAGCACTTATCATTTTTGCCCCAACAAAACTTCTTCCCATATCTTTTCTTTATCCTTCTCTTTTATCAATCAGTAATCAAATTCCTCATCTACATCTTCCAAAATCACCTTGTCTTTGGCTTCACTCCAAATCGACTTAAGGTATATATAAGGTATATGTGTAATCACATAGTGTCATATGATTCGGTGTGTTATTAGATATGTAGATAAATTATGACTCCCATCTTACTTTTCATTTGAAAAAAGGCCTAATTTCAAGTTTTATGGCACATTTGGTGTGATATGCAATTTTTCAAAGTGAATTTCTAATTGGACATGGTGGAGCCCATTAAATAGCTAAAGAGATGGACATGGGATTTCTTCGTGAGGTATATCATTGTTAATGACCACCTAAATCAAGAATCTCATGCGCTTATGTAATCATATACATTAGTTAGATAATTAGATAAACTAATTAAAGTTACAGATATGGGTTTCACACCAAAATGATGATTTTATTTGTAATAACTTGAAGTACATATAGCAAAATATCAAAGCTCATGGATGATTCTCTCTAATGAGAAATGCATCTGCCATTGGGACAAAGATCTCACAAGGTACCATTATACTCCAGTTACCGATTGAATAATGCGAAGGTTTACACATTCATATACACTTTCATTCTGATATCATATAATTGGAAGTAACCTAGATGTTATTTTGTCACCTTGATCTTGATCCATGAATTATAAGTAGTTCATTTTCCTCAATATATTTTTCGTATAGTGATTTTTGAATTATTGCATGTGAAAATTTGATTATACACATGTTTATACTTAAATGATAATTTCATTATATTAGCAGTATATATGGATATTATGATTTTCCCAAAAAGGTCACTGGATGAAGCAAAATTATCTAATACATCAAAGGCTATTGCTTATAATAATTAACTATGTTCAATATTTCAAAGAAAATACATATAGAACATAAGAATATAAATTTCACGCCAGCACTATTTTTATTAAATAATTTTATATACATTCAATTCATAATTTCAAACTGAAATAGAACAAATTAATAATGTAGCTCAATCAACATACTAATCTACAGAAAATACATGATACGTCAATATGAAAATTGTTGTTGTGTCACTGTTTCCAACATCCTTTAAATTGTGTGGACGTATATTTTTTATCTAGCATTAACTAGTACTAAGGTGTGTGTATGTACAGGTTAAGCACAAGCAAGCAAAAGCCCTCCATTTAGTAGGTCAAGTCTCCTAAATTAGTTTTTTTATAAACTAAATTTATTGTTCTCTTGTAAGTAATCAACATGGATTAAATAATTTGAAGCCTTGTGTGCCTACGTGCGTACTGCTACCTCTTATAAGCATCTATGAGTCTGTTTTGCTACAAGTAACAAATAATTATGCTTCTTTTATCTATATCTTTATTTGTACAAAATAAAATGCTTCTTTCATTTATATCTTTTACCTTGCAAAATATATAAATAAAAGTTGTAATAAATTACATGTAATTAATGCACCTCAATACTACTAAGATAAATCATGTCCATAACACACAAGTATTACAATTATAAGGTTATGCCAGGCCTGACCCTTCCCCAAAGCAACAGAAGCGGTCGCTTAGGGCCTTAAAAATTCTAGGGAACCAAATCAAAAATGACGCGTACGATTAAATAAAACTGAATCGTGATTTCTCGAATCAACGGTCCCATCTCCATCTATGTGACACAATGCAGTTCTCTAGGCTCCAATCGGCAGCCTCTCCTCTCCATCTCTGCAGCTGCCGCCTGCCACATCAGTTAGAGCACAAAAAGGTGAAAAGAAGAGTACACAAATTAAATTGAATTGAAGGTGCATAATTGTAAAACTTTCAAATTTGGCTTAGTTTTAGATGCATTGGTAGTTATTTTTACCAAGAATCGATCAAATTATGTAACGGCAAGATAAGCAGTTTGATAACTGAAGTTGAAGTACATCTGGGTGCGTTCAAGTTTTCAAAATGGTAAATGTGTTAGAGTTTATTCCATAGAAAGAAACTTATATTATGTATAACAAAAAATATGTAACAGATGCTTACTTCCATGATCCATTTAATTACATTGGAACACTCCTATTTCAGCCAAGAATTATTAAATTGAATGGAGTCATCAGTCAAATACCTGAAGTTGCATTCTCTTATGAATAATACTTATATATACTCATTATCATGATCGTGCTCTGTTTCCTTGTAACTATCAACAACATCTTCATTTTCTTTGTAGAAAAATGAACCATCTTTTTGACAAATGAGCATGGATACTAAGAAGGAAATATCCAAATCTTCCCTTTGGTAGTTTCCATGGTTTTAATTTACAAATATTTGAGAAATTACTAAACATGAGTTGTGATGTTTATAGCTTGTACTTAATGTTTTGAATCGTACATTTTAAATGAAGAATTGTTTAATTATAATTCAGATTATGCATTTTGTATGAAATGTTGAAAAACATAAACACCATTAACAAGATTCTTCAAACCGAGGATATGCAAATTGATGTTGTTATCCTTAGATTACAAGAGCTTATTAATTTCTTTTAAAGATTTTAGGAACACGGGATTTAATTCTAAGATGGTTGATGCTAAAGAGATAGACCAAATGTTAGATCTTGAACCAGTTTTTCCTTAAAAAAGAATTATTCGTAGAAAGAAACGGTTTGATAAAGATATGAATGTTGAAGAGTAGACATAAACACTGGAAGAGTCTTTTCGAATCAATTACTTTTTGCAAATTGTGGATAAAGCTCAAGTTTCGTTGATGACTCTATTTGAGCAATTCAAAGAATATGATAACAGATTTGGCTTCTTATTTGATTTGAAAAAAATTCACTTCTACAGACAATGAGAAACTGAAAGGTCATTGTTTAAAACTTGTGGAATATTCAAGTCATGATTTGCACTCTAATATTGATGGAAGAGAGCTATTTTCAGAATTAAAAATATTGAAAGTTATCTTGCCAAAGGAAAAAACGAAAGCAATTGAGTTGCTGAATTTCATAAATTCTTTTTCTAGAGAGTTAAATTTTCCTAATGCTTGGATTAAATATAGAATAATTCTGACTATACCAGTTACAATTACCTCGGCCGAAAGAATTTTTTCAAAGCTAAAGTTGATCAAGTCTTATCTTCGTTCCACTATGTCACAAGAAAGATTAAATGGTTTGACACTTTTATTGATTGAACAAGATATGGTCAATGAACTTAAATACGACAATATTATTAATAATCTTGCAAGTCAAAAGGCTAGAAAACTGTTCATAAGAAATTAGTATTAATTTTGTTGTATGACTTGATTTACTATTACAAATGAAGTTATTTTTTTCCTCCTCTCATTATTTATAAAAAGTATAAATTATCTCGATGATTTGATTAACTAATATAATATTGGTTTTGTATTGGGGCCATATTTTCATAATTCGCTTTAGGTACCAAAACCCCTAGGGCCGGCCCTGATACAATACTCTAAATGACTTTTTTGGCATATTATAGAATTTGCACATGGATGTGATTCACCATTGTCTTTTGTTTTTACCATGGATTATTCCCTGCTATTTTGAGAATGTTAGTTATCCTTATTTTTATACAATTACAAACAGTTTTTACATATAAACTAAGATAAAAATGTGCATATAAGCTGTTAAACTAAGAATATATGATATAATCATTATAATTATCCCCAAGATATAATATGTAACTGGTTTAATAGTTTGGTTTCATATGACAATTTAGTTTGATAGACTAGAGATATAAGTGTGCATATAAACTATTAAACTAGGAACATAATACTCATTATAGGTCATAGGTAATTAGTCAGTTTACCCTTGACAAACTTTCATTGTTCATCTCATCTATCATAGTTATACCACTGTGTAATAGTAATACACTTGAAGTAAGCCATACACCACAGTTATATGCTTATATATATAGTGCGATACACTTTAAGTGAACCATATACTACAGTTTGAGCCTGAAGCGGTAATCATACTAAATACATGCGTAATGATTAAGCAGTTATATGCTTATATACACAGGTATTCTTGAACATTACAACAGTAATTGTTCCATGCTTGTATAATCTATGTTTGTACCAAAGTTGGGCCTAACGCTCTTTGGACGTATTTGAAGAGATTAATGTGAAGAATATAAATGAAAAAGGAGGTTAATCTAACAAACATGCCAAAACAGAAAAACATAAAAGTAAGAACAAAGAATTTAGAGTGGTTCGGCGTTGTGGCCTACTTCGCTATGAAAAGTTTGCTTTTTTATTGACTTTTATAACTGATTACAACAGTACACTCTCGAGCACTCAAGATACAATGGAGGTTTTGGTAGAATATTGGTGTAGAAGGGTCAAAAGTCCCTTTTTTGGAGGCAGTGGGCTGGAAAAATCTGACTTAGATCTCGGAATACTACTCACATGTGGGCGAGCCCACGTGATCGATCCGAGGTAGATTGGGATCGATCCCTGATCGATACGTGTACATTCTGTATCGACCAAAAACACCTCCATTTGGCCTAAGATCGACCAAGGACATTCTTGAGGTGGCACGCAAGCTCCTGTGAAAATTTGGTGGCATTTGGACTTGTAGATATTGAGTTATGATCGATCCAAGTTTGTATTTGTAAAACACTGTCGAGTTCGTATCGATACAATTCGTATCGATGTCTTAGTGTCGATGCTAGCTCGTATCGATCAAATGACATGGCGCTATATCCTAGGACTGATCTACTTTTCATGTCGAGTTACCAAGTCTTCCATTTTTACGTGCTCTGTTCGTATCAACCGAATGTAATTCCATTCGTATTGTTCACTGGAGCTCCTTCGTTTCGATAACTTCCACTCTATTTCGTATTGATAGCATAATGACTTCCTCGTATCGATAGCTTCCACTCCAATTCGTTTCGATATAAACTTAAGCTCTTTGTATCGATTGAAGATTGACTTCGTATCGATGCCTCTTAAGTGATGTTTCGTATTGTTTGTTGGTGGCACGTTTCGTATTGATTGTTGACCGATCGATACGAACAGTGTAAATGATGATCGATATGAATTGTGCATATGTGGAAGCGATACGAAACGTCAACTGTCAATGGATACGAAGAGGATCGATCACGATAGATACGAAATGAAGTGAAGATGATAGATACAAACCGATGGCTTTTCACTTGATTTTAATCGGTCCAACATATGTTCTCCGTATCGATAATGGTCAATCGATACAAAATATATGAAAGGTTGGATTGATATGAAGTTTGTAAACATGAGATCGATACGAAGCGACAATTTTCCATGGATACGAATTAGTCCGACTTTAATGGATACGAAGGAGGTTGAATCATGATGGATACGAAATGAGGCTTCCTTCGTGCATCTTGATCGATCAATATCTTGAGCATACGAACTTCGATTGACTTGAAAATTAGGATGTTAGCTCTCATAGCTTTGCTTGTTGTGTCTTGTCAATTGTAGCTCGATCCAGACTCGAACCAAGTTCGCCAGTATCCATAGTGAACCTGTGTATAAATGATCTTCGGGACGGACTGTCATTGGTCTCCAGTCAATTCCTTGGTGTATGGCCTTGCTAAAAGGTAGGATAACATTTGCCCCCCAAGTACGTCTTATGAAAACATGATGTTCTTTGAAAATCTGCAATCTTCATTTTGAAAAGTTCTACCCAATTCGTTGGATTACAGTTATTGTCTTTTCGTCAAAAGATGTAACCTTTGAATGATTCCCAATAGTATAAATACTAAAATGTTGATTGCTAATGATTGTATAGTATATTGTTGTAACTGAGTTTCGGGTGCTAACAATCTATTGTTTACAAGTGTAATTGTCACCAGGTGAGCATTCAATTCCTGTAAATTTGAAAATTGAATATTAGTTCGTATACATTAACGTATGTTAACCTGACTCCCGTTAATGTTTGCACATTCGTGAGTCGTTGTCTAGTTTTTTATTTTAAAATCGAGTTTCGTATCGATCCTCTCCTGGCTCGATGTGAAAGTCGAGTTGTAACGACGCTTGATGGTCATTTTAGAGTATCTCTTCGTATCGATTCTCTCCTAGATTGATTTGAGAAGTTGGAAAAACATCTTCGTATCGATGGTGATCGATATTAATTAATTGGCCTTTTGAAATATCTCGTATCGATGGATACGAATTTCTGTGGGCTCCAAAGCAATGGATACGATGTTGCCATTTTGTATCGATGAATCTCTGATGGGTTCAAATGGTTTAAACAAGCTATTGCTTCGTGTTTCGTATCGATAATTTGATGGATACGAATTGCTTCATCTTAAACAGGCCGTGGATAGATATGAATGAAGCTTCGCATCAATGATGTTAAAACTGTTTCGATTGGTCATTGGATACGAATCGTCTATTTCATATCGATTTAGTGGAAGGTTACGAAGAGGGCTCTTCATATCGGTTATATTATAGATCGCTTCAATCAGTCACCTGCATTGGGAGACGAATCGTCATTTGCCCAGGGTTGAATTATATAAATGATGTTGTACTTAGAAAAAAAAATTCACTTGCTCATTTTCTGCTGCCCTGCTTTCGTATCCCTTCGAGTTAAAGAAAAATTAAAACGGCCTTTGCCTTCGAGTTATTTAATCCATCTGCTGCTAAAATTAGGTAAAGCATTGAACAAAACCAACGTAAGATGACGAGACTTGAATTCTCGCGTCCTTCTACTTATACCGGTGGCCCGATTCTAGTGAAGAGGAGGCCATAGATGGTCGGAGCAAGGTCGAGTAAGGTCAGAGTGGTTTCTATGTTGATTGGGGAAGATGAAGCATGGAGGGATATGAAGTATTCATGGAAGGGATGCTCGGCCTTGACTTCATATCGATGGGAGAAGGAAGGGAAATGCTTTCGTATCGATCTTGGACGAGGAGTTCGTATTGATCTAGAGCTGATGGGTGGAAGGAAGAAGTTTATATCGATCTTGGATATAGTGTAATTTCGTATCAAAGGAAAGACTTGCTTCGTATTGATGGCGGTGGACCTTCGGATCGATCAATTGATACAAAATCTTAGGCATGGCGAGCGAAATGGATGCGTTGCTATTGATCGATACGAAGTAAGGGATTTTGTATCGATATGATCGATACAAATATCTATCCAATATTTCTGAAGATATGGTGGGCATGATTTGTCTAAGGCATGGGCTATCGATAAATGATATCTTATTACCAGGGCCAGAGGATAGAGTTCACACTCCCCCGGAAGGGTATATAGCATGTAATAGATTTATGTGTGTAGCTGGGACTTCCTCCATTTAATCAACTCATCCGAGAAATTCTACCTTTCTTGAGGATCGCTCCATCTAACTGCATCCAAATGGGTATGCCCTACTGAATAGTTTATTCATCGTCTTCATGGAGCACCTTTTCCAACCCCCAACTCCAGAGGAAGTCAGATATTTGTTTAACATAAAGAGTTGAGGAGATAATCCGTCCTTCACTTTTTTAGAGGCAGTTAGGAACTATCAGATTATGGTTGGTTCTTGGAGCAAGCTGAGCTATTTCAAGACCGAATGGTTCTACGTGCTGTGTCCACCGGGGTTCGCCAGACAGTGGCTAGCAAGACGTAAGTGCCCTAGCCTCTTTTTCGATTAACTGGAAAGTAACAGTTGATGTTGAGTCTAACATTTTCTTTTTTTACAGCTTCAATTCCGCAACCCAAAGGTCTCAATTTAAAGAGATAGTAAGAGTTCTTCAAGAGGTTCCCGCTGAATACAGAGAGATTGATGAAGTCCTTATGGATGAAAATCTGGTTGCCATTGGGCTAATTAACAAAGATCAAAGCATTAGACTTGTAGGAGTTCTTAGGACGGCCCCGGTGAGGCAAGCTCGAAGGAGAGCTCCCGGGATAGTAACTACTAAACAAGGCGATGATGAGAACATATCTGCCGGAGGTGAGCCCACAGTCGGGCCTTTGCAAAGTCCTCGATCTTTAGAGTGGAAGAGAGGAGGCAATTCTACTACTCAAAAATCTATAAGGCGCAAAACTGTCGTAGTCTCTTTGTCAGCTACTAGTCAAGTGATTCCTCCTATGCAGATGGAGAGCTTTTTGCGGGACTGGCCCCATTCCGGATGACTTGCCTCTGCACCAAGATATCGATTTAGAGGGGCTTCAAAGTGCCTTAAATATACGAGAGCCAACTCATTTGAGTACGGCTATCACAACTGGTTAGTTGGAGGGATCGTACATGCATACACACACTTCACGGCACCATACAATTTCTAACCACAAGCTATTCATCTCTAGAGTTTACCAACTCTATTTCTCTTATCACTTTACAAATACGATGCCGAGGCAGGGATCTATGCTTGCTAGCCCCTGCTCTACATGCCATTCATCTAGTTCATATTCTGAGTCTCATAGACATGAGGTCGAAAGAAAACGCAACCGCAGCTACTCCAGTTAAGAGAGGGAGCATTATGAGAGGGAAAGAGATAGGGAGAGGGAGAGGGTGTATAGGCACCGCTCCCGGTCGCACTCTCCACCACCTAGAGGTCCAACGCAACCCTCCAGATTTGGAAAACAAACACCGAAACTTCATGCCAACCAGTGCCTCCACAAACTTTGAGATCTTACATGCAACGTCGTAGAACTAGGACAGAGGCTCCTATCGTCGCTAAATCAGCGGATACAGAGACCATGGGAGAGGGAGCCATTCGAATAGCTCAGTTGAAAACGGACTTCCCTAATATCTGCTTCGATAGCTTTCACATTCCCCCGAACTTGAAGCGGATCCCCGCTGGGGCAGAGCAGACTGTCCATGACTATGTATGACATCTACAATTAGTATTGGGAATGGGTGAAAAAGGTGGAGAAAGCTTCTGCAGTGGCCTTCGAGCATGCGAAGACAATTGATAATCTAGAGAAAGATCTTGCCCAAAAGATCGCATAGTTCAAGTGCTTACTGCTGAGAACGACACTTTGAGGAACTCGAAAACAGAGGCCTTGAAGAAAGCCGATGACGCGAACAAGTCTATGGAGAAAATAAGGCAGGAACGCTTGGCCTTGGTCGAAGAGATGGACCATAGGACCACCACGGTCGTACTCGAAAGGGACGCTGCGCTAAAAGAGCTCGAGAAACTCAAAGCCAAATTTGTTGAAGTCGTCAAAGAAAAAGATGATGCCAATAAAACTGCTCAGGAAGCATGCGAGCAGGCTGTGGTGCTTAAGAATGAGAAGGACATGGCAATGCTAAAGGTTTGGGAAGCCGAGGTTAGGGTTGAGGGAGAAGTATGAGCGACGGAGGCCAGGTAGGAGGGTGAAATTAAAGATCTCCTAATCACACATAACGTCAATGTTCTGAAGCATCGTAACTTGAGCTGGCTCGAAGAATAACCGTCACATCCGTAAAATGCTTGGTGCCGCTTGGTTGAAGATGAAAAGGCAGATCATCACACAACGTCTATTGATGAGTTTGAGAACTGGATATTGTCCGAGGATGAAAGAAAGGTTCTCCATGATGCCATTGTCACATTTGAAAAGGAAAAGTTTGCCACTCAACATCTGGAAGTTGGAGAAGGGTCTTGAGTTGAACATTACAAAATAAGTTTTGAACTGCAGGCAGCAACTCAAACCGAACTTATTTCTACAGTAGACCTTTCAGCTATTCCAGCTTATGATCCCAATCTACCACACTTGACTCCGTTTGCAAGCATGATTTTGAAGGCACTCCGGCTCCACCCGTAAGCCAACCTGAGAAAGGTATTCTGAACGCTTCTTGTATTCATCCAAAGTCTATAGCACTATCAATGGACACAACATATCTTTTCTTATCTCCATTCAGTTATAGGATCTGCACTGATGAAGCCTACTACAACTCAAGAGTTGCATCATAAGCAGGATGCTATTATGACGGAGTCGATGACGACTACAGCTGCTACATCGACCGGGGAAGTTCATGAGAACGCTTTTAATCTCGACAAACAAATGATGGAAGAACTCCTCGGTCATCATAGCGATCCACTTACTGACCTGCCTTTTGTCATGGGTGAAGGCACATTCACAGCCAGCTCCATGGGTCCAACTAGCAGCATTCCCGTGGACGCTCAAGCAATTCATGAAGTTTAAATTCAAATTTTAGAACTTATTCAAATTTTAGAAAACTGAAAGCATAATTTAAACAACAGTTTGAATTCAAAGATTAAGTTTAGTTTTTCAAATACTTTTGAATCTTAAGGTTTTAAAATGAAATTTGGGTTTTTAATAAAGAGTTTTAAATCAAGTTAAAACATATTTTAAATCAACGTTTACAAAAGTTCTTGAACTCAACAATGTCGAATTGGGTCTTATTGTTAGTGATAATCGTATGTGGGAGGCCAAAACGACAGATGATGTTGCGGACAACAAAGTTGATTACTTTCTTCGTCATGATAGTAGCAACGGGCTCGGCTTTCGTCTATTTGGTAAACTAGTCAAATGCAACGACAGCGTACTTCGCGCCACTTTTAGCCAGAGGTAGAGACCCAATTATATCGATTCCCCATATGGCAAACGGCTATGGACTGACCATTTGAGTAAATTTCAGTAGGCGGGGCCCTTGGAATCCGAGCATGTTTCTGACACTTATCACACTTCTTAGCATAATCTAGTGCGTCTCAATACATAGTCGGCCAATAATATCCATATCGGAGTATCTTCTTAGTAATGGCTTGCCCTCCAGTGTGATCGCCACATTCCCCCTCGTGCACGTCACGTAACATTCGTTTGATTTCTTCGTGGGCGATACACCAGAGTAAATGAATGGAGTATCCACTTCGGTACATGACTCCATCCTGGATAATGAGTCGTGAAACTTTTCAGGGAACTTGTCATTTTTCACTTCTGCATTCAGGAAAAGCTCTATGCTTAAGATAATTTTTGAAAGGGGTCATCTGTGACTCCTTCTTGGGTGTGACTTCACGCACCCAGTCTGTCTCTATCTGATCGATATGCAAAGAGGTAGGTGTCTCAACAGGGACGAGTCCCGTTTGCTGTGCTTCACAAGTGCTGGCCAATTTTGCCAAAGAATCGGCCTTTTGAATGCGCTCTTTGGGTATGCAGTAGATGGCATGATAATTGAACTGATCCAATACTTCCTGGACCCGAGCGAGATAAGCAGCCAACCTCCTGTCTTTAGCTTGGTATTCTCCCTGAACTTGGCATATGGCCAATTGTGAATCAAAGTAAATCTCCACAGTAATAATTCTCAAATCTCTGGCAAGTCTGAGTCCTGCGAGTAAAGCTACATACTCGGACTCATTATTAGTCGCACAGAAATCAAACTTCAAAGCATAACACACGTATCAACCTTCTGGGGTTTCGACTACAACTCCAACGCCTAAGCAACGGTCGATTGGTGCGCTATCAGTGTATAGCTTCCACATGTATTTGGGAGATCCAATAGTTTGGGGAAGTCCTCTGGTATAGTAAATTCGATGATGAATTCCGCCAGAACTTGTCCTTGGATGGCTCATATTGGTGTATAAGCAATATCAAACTGACTCAACGATGTTCCACTTAAGCAACCTACTAGACGTCTCAGGCCGTGTAAGGACCTATCGTAATGGTTGGTCGGTGTAGACTGTGATCAAATGGGCCTGGAAATATGGACGGAGCTTTCTCGAGGTAATGATGAGGTAGTAAGCTAGCTTTTCCAACTTCGGATAGTTCCTCTCCGCCCCAGTCAATCACTTGCTAATGCAATAGACCGGTCGCTGTATTTGATCCTCCTTTTGAATTAATGCAGCACAGATTGCGTTTGTTGAAACTTCTAGACAGATGTATAGCCTCTCATAATCAATCGGCTTTGACAGAATATGTGGCGTTGCCAAATGTTGAACTAATGATTGGAATGCGCCTTCACACTCCTTGGTCCATTCAAAGTTCCGCTTTCCTTTCCTGATCAGATCGAAGAAGGGAATGCACTTGTCGGTGGATTTAGAAATGAATCTGCTCAAAGCTTCCACCTTCCCATTGAGGCTTTGTACTTTCTTTATAGTTCAGGGAGTCTCGAGATTCCGAATTGCCCAGATCTTTTTAGGATTAGCTTCAACGCCTCGAGCATTGATAATGAATCCAAGGAACTTTTCGGATGCGACTTCGAAGTAACACTTCAATGGGTTGAGCTTTATTTGGTACTCTCAGAGGATGTTGAACATTGTTTCCAAGTCTTTGACATGATCGATGGAGAGTCGTGACTTTACAAGCATATTGTCCACGTACACCTCCATTGTTTTCCCGATTTGGTTAGCAGACATTCGGTTGAAAAGTCTTTGATAGGTCGCCCCAACGTTCTTAAGCCCAAACGACATCATTTTATAACAATAGAGTCCCAGATTGGTGACAAAGCTGGTATTCTCTAGATCAGATAGGTGCATCGGTATCTGATTGTAGCTGGAATACGCATCCATAAAAGACAAGAGCTCGTGTCCAACCATTGAATCTACAAGCTGATCAATTCTGGGAAGCGGAAAACTATCCATGGGGCATGCTTTGTTCAAATCAGAGTAGTCCACACAATTCTTCCAGTTCCCATTGAATTTTCTGACAAGTACCCGGTTGGATACCCACTCTGGTATAATGTATCTCGGATGAACTCGTTCGTCTTGAGTTTATCACCTCTTCTTTCAGGGCGGAAGATCTCTTTGGATCCATACCGTACCTTTTCTCTTGACCGGGACATGTCGCAGGTCCATATTAAATGTATGGCTCGCGATGTCCGGCGAGATCCCACACATGTCTGAGTGCGTCCAAGCAAACACGTCGAGATTTTGCCTAGAGAAATTCAACCAATTCCTCCCTCATCTGCTGGCTTAGCTGAGATCCGACCTTTATCATTCTAGAGTCATTATTATCATCGATCGGAACATCGATCGTCAACTCTACTGGGAAAGCCTAACTGTCTTTGACTTCCTCTTCATTATTATTATCTCTTGGATCAAGATCTTTTAGAAATTGGTTTTGGTGCCAGGACCTAGGCCTAGGTGTTAGCTGTCAATTATCAGTAAAACGGACGCAGAGAGATTCATCTATGTCCTTGCCCTTCTCCTTCCACCAAGCCTCCCTCAGCTCAGCAACATAACAAGCACGTCCAACCGCCCGATCTCCTTGTACAACTCCAACCTCGTTGTCATTGGGGAACTTAAGAGTTAAGCATCATGGGGAAATGGCTGCCCTAAATTCAGCTAGGGTCGGTTGTCCCAAAAAAGCATTATATGGAGATTTAATGCCCAACATAACAAATTGTAGAATCCGGACTCTCCGGCGGTCTCCTATTCCCAACTCCATTGGTAACTCCACCATCACAGTGGGTATCGTTGCAGTTCCATTAAAGCCATGTATGCGAGACTGACACGGCTTCAAGTCTTAGCTTCCATTTTCATCTGGTCATTAGCTCGCTTGAAGAGAATATTCACGGAGCTTCCATTATCTACCAAGATCCTCTTCATCCAAGCAGGACCTACTTGAGATGATATGACTAGTGGACCCATGGTGGGGGCTTCGACTTTATCGGCATCTCCGTCTTGAAAAAATGTCATCTGTCATCTTCTTTTGTTGTTTCATCGGTGCCCCATCATCAAGATTACGACAACATTCGAAGTCTGCCTGCCTAATGGAGCTGGCATACGAATCCATTTCCTTCCAGCTTTGATCAGCTGGGTTGGGACCACCACTAACTATGCTAATAACTAACCTCCTGCCAGTATGTGTGGATTCCTCCGGTCTAGTCTGATTCTGAGCTTGATTCTAGTTTGATGGGCCCACATCGCCAGCTTGCGGTGCCTGAATAAATTGTTCCAACTTCCTATCTCAAATTAACTTCTCAATGATGTCATGTAAATGACGACACTTATTGGTATTGTGACCATAACAATCATGGAATCTGTAAAATTTTCCAGATTGAATTTGCTTCTCAGACGACTGTTTCGGAGTAGGCTTTTTAAATTGTCCAGTATTACAGAATTGCAAATAAACATTCTCCAAGGATGTATTCAAGGGAGTACATGTGTCAAACATAGGAGCTTTGCGTTGCCGTCTGGGATTTTGATCTCGCTTCTTACCCTAACTCCCATCGCCTTTCTGGTGATTTTGTTTATTCTGTATATTTAACTGCACTTTACCGAAACTCTCACCAGTTTGTTTCACAGCAACGTTACTTTGAATGCCCTCCACACTGGGCCCCTCATCATCCTGCTTTTTAGATTGTCTAACGTCTTCTCGCCTCAAAAATTAGGCCGCCTTAGCATAGAAAAGATCCAGTGATGCAAGGGGTTTCCCAGCCAACCAATTGCCAAATTCGAAATCAAGATCGATTCCTTTGGTCAGTACCATCAATATGGAATTTCCATTAGGGTTACTAATCTCTGCACAAGCAGCATGGAATCTTTCCAGATAACATCTGAACATCTCTCCCAGAGCCTGAGTGACGCTGGATAAGGTGTTAACATCCATAGGACTTGTAACGTGCACACGAAACTGTTCGACAAATTTCGTAGCCAACTGATCAAAGCATGAAATGGATTGAGGCGGTGGGAAAGTAAACCACATGGTTGCGATACCCCTGAGGGAGATAGGAAAGCTTCTACATTTGACCGCATCGTCAGCTCGTGCGGCATTCATAAGCCATTCATACTTTAAGATGTGTTGGTTAGGGTCTGAACACCCTTCATAAAAAAGGTAAAGTTGGCATCCTGAATCGGCGAGGCGGTTCAGCATAGAGGATGTCCTTAGTGAATGGTGTATGACTCCGGGAAATTCCCCACCCGTCATTGGTGAGGCCCTGACTTTCACGGATCATCTGACGGATCATGGTTGGAATGTCTGGCATTTTGACATTCTGGGCCAAGGTGTGGTCGGGTTCCACAATGCGAGGACGGTCCGGACGCGATCGATGGTCCATGCCTCACCTCCTTGGTTCCAGATTTTTGGGAACATAGGGTTAGCATGATTGTGTTGGCGAAGGGTCGGTTCTGCTTGGTTTCAAAGGTCAGCTTCTAAGTCTATGGCGGCGATATCTGCATGGCTATCAGTGGAATCCAGCCTGGTGCCCTGTAGAAGGACCAGCTCCGGTTTGTCCAAGATTCAGAATGCGCTGATGTCTGGGCGCTTATGCATAGCTTCCATACAGCCGCGGACATGTAGATATGTGGTTGAAGTTGGAGGAAGCTAAGCTTTCAGTGGATGAATAGGAGGCACGATCCCTTCTAGATCTCCTTCGTCTTTCCTCATTCAGTCGGTTGGTTAGCTCCGTGTTGGCACGATCTGCTGGGTAAGCTGTTGGCAGCTTTGAGTCAGTCCTGCATCAGCATTTGGAGTTCCTCCTTGGTGACAGGGCCTTGTAGATCTGAAGGTCCAATTGAGTTCTGACTTGTAGCGGGTAGCTACGCAAGGTTCTATCTATCCCGTCTTTCTTGATCTGCAACAGTTGAGGTGGTCCTAGTAGTAACCATAGTGAATGATGTAGCTCCTTCCTAGATTTGATGCAATCTGCATAGGATGGAAGACTACTGGATGTGAGATCTGGATCTTTCCTTAGATTCTTGCAATCCAACGATGGTAGTAGATCCAATGAGCAGGAGAAAAGCTGGGTTTTCTCAGTGAAAGCACCAAAGTGTTTGTATCAAAATTAGGCACAACACTCTTCGGACGTATTTGAAGAGATTAAAGTGAATAATATAAATGAAAAAGAGGTTAATCTAACAAACATGCCAAAACAGAAAAACAGTAAAGTAAGAACACAAGAATTTAGAGTGGTTTGGCATTGTATTGACTTTTCTAACTGATTACAGCTGATTGCAACAGTACACTCTCGAGCACTCAAGATACAATGGAGGTTCCGATACAGTATTGGCATAGATGAGTCAAAAGTCCCTTTTCTAGAGGCATTGGGCTGCTATTTATAGGCGTAGACTGGAAAATTCTGACTTAGATATCGGAATACTCCTTCTCACACATGGACGGGCCCACGTGATCGATCCGAGGTAAATTGGGATCGATCCTTGATCGATACGTGTACATTTCGTATCGATCAAAAATACCGCCATTTGGCCTAAGATCGATCAAGGACATTCTTGAAGTGGTATGCAAGCTCCTGTGAAAATTTGGTGGCATTTGGAGTTGTAGATTTTGAGTTATGGTCGATCCAAATTTGTATTTGTAAAACACTACCAAGTTCGTACCGATACAATTCGTATCAATGGCTTCGTGTCGATGCTAGCTCGTATCGATCAGGTGACGTGGCATTATATACTAGGACTGATCCACTTTTCATACCAAGTTACCAAGTCTTCCATTTTTACGTGCTCTGTTCGTATCAACCCAATGTAATTCCATTCGTATCGTTCACTTGGAGCTCCTTCATATCGATAGCTTCCACTCCAGTTCGTATCGATATAAACTTAAGCTCTTCAGATCGATTAAAGAGCGATTTCGTATCGATGCCTCTTAAGTGTTGTTTCATATTGTTTGA
The DNA here is from genome assembly GCA_030765085.1 of Allium cepa. Lineage (NCBI taxonomy): Eukaryota > Viridiplantae > Streptophyta > Magnoliopsida > Asparagales > Amaryllidaceae > Allium > Allium cepa. The sequence continues at coordinate 988,736,990 of CM060945.1, read as the reverse complement.
TGGTGGTATGTTTCGTATCGATCTTTGACCGATCAATACGAACTGTGTAAATGATGATCGATATGAATTGTGTATATGTGGAAGCGATACGAAACGTCAACTGTCAATGGATATGAAGAGGATCGATCACGATGGATACAAAATGGAGTGAAGATGATAGATACAAACCGATGGTTTTTCCCTTGATTTTAATCGGTCCAACATATGTTCTCCGTATCGATCAATGGTCGATCGATACGAAATATATGATGGTTGGATTGATACGAAGTGTGTAAACATAAGATCGATACGAAGTTCCATGGATACGAATTATCCTGACATTGATGGATACGAAGGAGGTTGAACCATGATGCATACGAAATGAGGCTTCCTTCGTGCATCTTGATCGATCAATATCTTGAGCATACTAACTTTGATTGACTTGAAAATTGAAACGTTAGCTCTCATAGCTTTGCTTGTTGTGTCATGTCAATTGTAGCTTGATCCGGACTTGGACCAAGTTCGCCAGTATCCATAATGAATCTACGTATAAACGATCTTCGAGACGTATTGTCCTTGGTCTCCAGTCAATTCCTTGGTGTCACGGCCTTGCCAAAAGGCGGGATAACAATATACATAGAAAAATTCTCAGTTGTACATGTAAATGGCATATACACGATTATATCACAATTATATGCTTATATAGATAAATTGTATTCATGTAAATGCCTATACACATAGTTTTGATGCTTGGTGGTTTCTGTATGAAGTACAAACCGAACTTTTGTATTTATGAAGTATGAACTTCTGTTGTATGCTTGGTGAATTCAAGATAGGGATAGTTTCTTTCTTTCTTGTCGTTTAGTGTTTGCAACGTGGAGTAGCTATTGTTTATTTGTTTAATTATGAATTAACAATGAAATAAGGTTGTATTATAGACCGAATGACTGTAAGTATGTAATCATGTACTTCGACTGCTGTTTAATGTCTGAAAGGAAGTTGTATATGAATTGATAGATAGCAACATGTAGCATGTGACAATATCTTGGTTTGTCATTATGTTGTACCTTTAAATTATCATATGGTCATAATTATAAGGTTGTTCTACTAAGTATTGACTATAAATGCAATGTGGTTGTTGTATGCTTGACAGACTTTGAAAGAAACTATACAATAATTTCAACTGTAATTAAAATCAGCAAATAGCAGTTAATTATCGAGCATTTGGTTAAACGTTCGACCAAACCGGTTAACCAATTAAATAATCGGTTAACCGTGGTTAATTATTGTCTGGTTCAGTCGTTATAACTGGACGTAATTAATCGATTTCGGTTAACCAAACCATTAGTACCCAACGTTTAACCATTTTTCAATCGGTTCGTTTGATTAACTGACCGCGCCCACCATTAACTTAAAATGTTTAAAGAAATCACTCTTAAAGTTCGGTTAAAACAATACTCAAAAATAAAAAATCAACCAAGGGTTAGCTTTGAAATTTTTTCGCTCAAAAACAACTCCTTGGACCACTTAAATACAGTTCCTTGGACCATTGAAATTATCACTCTCAAATTAGAGCGCTCAAATAGTGAAATAAGCTTTCCAAAAAATTTAGCACAATGAAATAATTCAGTCATTTGGTGGAGAAATGACTTCTCCCTAAATCTTTTGTCCTCTCTTTAAGCTTGAAGTAGCCATTAAAGCACAACAGAGCTCTAAGATGTTTTTAGTCTCCTTTAACACAGAAATATTTCGTCTATGAAATATCTGTACAAAAATATGAAGAGTTGAAGATACTGATTTATGATGGAATATATAAGAAGAAAAAGTGAATGTAAACTTCATTAATAACCGAACCACTACAAAAATCTTTATTTTCTTTATTTTTACGCACCTTTACTCCTCTTCCTATGTATAATTTCTCTTTTATGTCTATTTATTTTTAATTTTCAAGATCTATTTTATTTTATTTATTTGATAACGTTAATTTAAGTAGATCTAAAATGTATATTCACGTGACATCTACATCCATTTTTGACGCAAATATCTCTAGACCAAACAAACATATAGATTTCTGGATAATTATGTTTTAGTATTGGTATACTATTTTTTGTGTTATAGTTAGCCGAGCAATGAAATTCAATCGTAGATTATGCTTAATCAAACCGACCGTCATGGAGGTTTCTCTACTGTAGGCTTGCTAAATTAAACTGCGTGAAGCCAAAAAAACAAGGAATCTGTCTCGAACATGTCTCATTAAATTCGTCTAATCTAATTTACTTTATTCTCTACACTAATTTCTCCTTATATCCCTCCAATTTGAAACCTTTTCTAGCATATTATCATTTGATGTTAACATAAAATTAATGAAAGCCCAAACTAAATATTTTTGTAAATTATTTAATCTAACGGTCAGTTCTCCATCGCTATAAAGTCGTACTAGTTATTTAAAGTAACTCCAAAAAATATGATCATACCAACAGTTGAATCTGAATAAATTTATTTTATTTTTTTATCCTATATATTACATGAGATCGATGGTGGAATTACAAACCTAAGATAAAGTGATAACTCTCAATTAGTATACACAACACATATGTTTTTGTTATAATTTACCTTAGCTTTAATTTATATATATTTTTAATTTATTATTCTTCATTTTATAATTTATTTATTTTTCATTCACGTTAACATTATATGATAAGTTTCGAGGGAATTATCGTGAAGGACAAAAATTAGGGTTTTTTTTAATCACAAGGACAGCCCACTAAAATTTTATCCTCAAGGACAAATCACTGCAACTTGCCTCTCCAACTCCAGATCTTGCTACAAAACTCACACCATTGCTTCCTTCTCCAACCCAATAAACTCCGACCGAGACGTCGACCTCTCAGATCTCGACAACACCTTGGTAGAAATCAAGGACCTGCGCGCGGAGTTCGAGCTCGAGAGGCGAATTCGGAAGAAGATGGAGTCTGTGAAAAAATCTGAGATGAAGGAGCTCGCGGAGAAGAAAAGAGCACGCGAGGAAGCGGAGAGCGACCGTGAAAAGTTAGGGATGGAGATCAAGCACGTGAGTGAGGATTTCGAAAAGACGATGAAGGAGGCCGTGGACGAGAGGAGGAAGCGATGACGAGAGGATGGAAATCATTCTCCTGTGTTCAGTTTTTGAGTATCAGTTTTGTATGCGATGTGGTATCAGTTTTAATAAAATAACACAGTATCAGTTTTTGGGTATCAGTTTTGTATGCGATGTGGTATCAGTTTTAATAAAATAACACAGTATTGGTTTTGTATGCGATGTGGTATCAGTTTTAATAAAATAAATAGTATGGATTTGTGGTGATTAAGGAAATAGTATGGATTTGTGGTGGAAAATTCCTGATGGGTTATTGGTTTGACGAAACGGTGAAGATGGTGGTATAGTGTGTGGTATTTGGAAGCGATGGGTAGGGTTTGCATCAGAAGGAATTTCAAAACTGATACCTAAAATTTCAAAAATGATACCTAAAATTTCAAAACTGATACCTAAAAATTGGTATCAGTATCAGCTTTTAAGAGCATGGTGCTGGTGAGGGGTGGCGTTGGCGGGTGGAGGAGGTGACATGGGGTAGTTGCACGACGCTGGTGAGGAGGTGACGCTGCGGCGATGGTGAACACAAAACGGATGGAGGAGGTGGCACGAGATGGTTGCTCCAAAACGGGTGAAGGAGGAGGTGGCAATGGTGGCGCTGGTGAGGAGGTGGCGGCGCTGGTGAGGAGGTGGCGTTGACGCGGGATAAGGTGGTCGGAGCTGAAAACGGGATTGAATGGACACGGGGAAGAGAGATTTGTGCATTTGAGAAAAAATGGGCTTTGGGCCTGTCCTTGAGGATAAAATTATAGGCATGTGTTCTTAAGGATAAATTATTTGGATATTTGTCCTTTACAATAAATCTCCCATAAGTTTCTAAAAACATTTTATAGGATAAACATTAACGTTCAAAGAATAGAGCCAATGTAATTCGAACAAGTGTGGTGCATATGTCAAATAGCTATATAAAAAAAAGTAAGATTATATGATTAGAGCTTGGATTTCGATTAAAAAAATTATATGTAGAAGGGATCTAATAGTCAAAAATAAAAAAATTCAAATGAACAAAGTGATTCTGAAATTAAATATATATAATGTTGTTGATTGAATGTGAATCAAGGTGCTTTGAGAAAAATGAATAAAGAAAAAAGAAGTTATTCTAAATAAGTTAAATTCAAATACGGTTTGTAAGGCTTGATGAAAAAAAAGTTTAGTTAAGCCATACTGGGTCATGATGAAACACAAGAACATCATAATGCTGAATTTTAGAGTCCTCGTAAACTGATACATTCCTCGTTACAACAAAATCCTAAAAATAAACTTGCCAGCTCAATGGAAAACAGATTTCCTGATTAATTTGGGTCAAAACAAAAAGTACAGGAAGACATGAAATGGAATCTCCTTGAAAAGTGGGTAATTCCCATATAAACACAGGTACAAATACAACAAACTATAAACCGACTCAACCATGAATTTCTTCAATATACATCCCCTGTCCATAAAAACGACAATAGCAGTAATCATCCGTGTGATCAAAAAATAAAAAATGGCAGGTGAACAATATTTGATAGTTCTGATCATCGTCGTCTCTTCATTCACATATAATGCCTGTGCGCAAGCAAACAAATACCCATGCCTTCGAACGCTGTTGCCTTGCGCCTCCTTCCTGAAATCGCCAAATACGCCTCCACCAGCTTGTTGTGTGCCATTGAAGGACGCCGTTACAAATGATGCAGATTGTTTATGTAATCTTTTCAATGACAAAGAGATTTTGAAGAAATTGAATGTCTCCCCAGAAGAAGCTCTCAAGTTGCCTTCAAAATGCGGGATTAATGCTGATCTCACCAAGTGCAACGCTGCCTCCGGTGCAAATGGTACTTGCATCTAATTCTTCCTCTTCTTGTTCCTTCTCTCTCTTTTCTTTTTTATTCACCCTTTCCTTTCTTTTTTTTAACTATTATTTACGAAGTTCATTGTGAGCATTAATAAAGATTAAATGTTTGGCTGTTCTTTGTTCCTCTAATTTATGAGCTTTACTATATATTTTCAGATACACAAACACCACCGGCTCCGGCACCTGCAACTCCAACTCCAACAACACCAGCAGCACCACCAACGACTCCAGAAACACCAACAACGACTCCAGCAACACCACCGACACCGGCTGCCTCGGATACACCTTCTGATACATCTTCTTCTGCAAGTAAGCTAACCTTTTTACATGATATTTGTCACACACATACATAATACATAACAGAAGTGATCTACATCCTCTTCACTATAAATCCTCCCCCACTCTATCATTCTTTTAGAGCAAAAATCAGATACATCTCATTTTTGTTATATCTCTCATATTCTCTTTGATTTTCATCCCATGTTTCGATTTAAAAATTTATATAAATGATACATGAGACAAATTATAATTATTTAAATCAGAAAATATGGTTAAAATCAAAGGGATATGAGAAACAGTGAAAATGAGGTATGGTCGATTTTAGTGTGTATGCGTGTCTAAATTTCATGGATGTACTATTTTATTTTGCAGAGTCCTCTTCAAACGGTGTTGGCTTTGACGCAACATCTGCTGTAGCGATGGTTGTGGGGAGCATAATGGTTTATATTACTGTATCAAATTAGACATACTGCACACTTGTATTGAATTATTGGATTTACTGTTTATTGTATAATTCATCTGATGATATTTATTTAGCTGAAGTTGTCCATTCTTTACAATTTCAACCGGTAAAAGTTAAGGTCTACAACACTTTGTGAATCTTCGTCTGAGTTTTAGTTTTGGCTTTTGTTACTTGGTAGAAGTCACCTTCGGGAATTCCGGTTTACTATGCTATAAACCAATTGTTTCTTGCAAAGATATGTGCATTCAAACTTGCTTTATAGACGATGGTTAATTCTCATGATACTGAAACCATAGTATAGTCCAAAATTTTGATATTAACAAAACTGAAACCATGTATTGTGAACTGCTGTACAAACTGTCCAGGATTTCAATTTTATCATTTGACAAAAAGTAAAAAAATTAGAACTCCTTAGAAACAGCTAAAAGTGAAATTTGGATTCCCCTCCTATTATAAAAAATATGTTTTAGATTACACATTAAAATTATTTAAAAAAAAAAAGAATTTCTCAAAAAATCAAATATGCACTTAATCAGAGGTTTCTAATGAGCAAAACTATTTACTTTTCATTTTCTCTAGATTTTTTCCCCTTTCCTGCAAAACTGCAAAGTGTGACCGAAACTAAAACCACGTGCGAGGGGCGGCTATTTATTTCAAAACTTGAGTGTTTTATAGCATTTCCGTAGCTAAAATATCCCACCTTTACTTCTGTTCATATGCATCAAACTGAATGCAATATCAAAACATATAAAAGTAAACTACATAGGAATTGAAAGGAAAATGACAAACAAAACCACTGCAGAATCCCATTCTCATGCACAGTAGTACACAGACAAAAACATTAGAATACCAGAACATACTGAACCCAAATATTTAATATACTAGGTGATATTCAAATCAATGCAAATAGAATGTAGCAAAGCACATTCTCAGTACAAGTAAACCAAAAGTAGAAGAAGCATACGTTTATATACCCAAACAGAACAAATGAATGATGTCAATTCTTGCACCTAACTATAGTCATTAGTAGCAGCTTCAGAATCATCATCATCGCCACACTGCTCGCATACAAACCCAAAAGAAGAAGAAGCAGCAACAGCTTTGTTATCATGGCCAAAGCAATATGGGCGATTACAGAGGTTGCATTTTGGGAGGCGAAGCCAACACTCCAGGCATAATAGGTGAGAGCATGCTGTATGTTCTCCATAAAAATCAGAATCTAAGCAGCCTCCACAATCCTCACACCTCTCAATGCAGAAGATGCAGCCTTTACACTCTGACCACCTTGCTTTCATTGTCCTGTCATTTCCATATTTCATTATGCAGACCAAATTTTTTGTTATTGGCTTTCAAGTGAAGTTTCAGAGAAAATCAGTTTCACGTGTACAGTGTTACAAGTTACCAAGCTACATATAATTCTAGTACATAACAACTGCGTTGGCATGGGTAGTGGGTACCAATTTATATTGCACCAGGACTGGTAGTAAGTTCGCAAACTAAACAAATAAAAGATACCAATAATGCAAGAATAGGATGACCGTAATCGTAAATTTACGTAAAAGGAAGGCAAATGAGATAACTAAAGCATGTAGTTTCCTGGTGAATGTCAAGATCCTTTGGACGATCAAGAGGCATAAAGAAAAATACTAGGCTAAGTTCTCTTTCAGGGTATTGAGTCTTCATATAAACAAAATATTGCATATTTTTTATTATATACTTGAAGTTAACATATTTTATAAATGCTACATCAGAAACAGTGTCTCAAAGGTAATTTGCTAATAGAAAACAATGGCTAATCTATGGGAAATATGCAAGATAACATAAGCTACAGACTTGGTTATAATAGATTATTGGAAATGCAATTTCACATTATAGAACTATTATTAATATAGGGATGTTAACAAGCTTTTCCAAGTTAAATCGAAATCAACTATTAAGTTTACACTGACATTATGACAAAATCATTTTTAAGGTTATTATAACAAGAGTCAAATTTGTAGTGTAAATTTATTCTGTGAAAGAACTGGAAAAACATGATTAATAAATAAATAAATAAATAATAAAGAAACATGATATGGATTCACGTTTATACTAGTGTAAGTTCAACCTCAGCGGTTAAACGAAGCAAAACTGTAGGCTGCTTATAACATATTTCTTCAACTAACAAAAGGGGTTATATAATCAAATGACACTTGTTTAATTAAATCTTGAAAAACAAACTAAACACAAAAGCCAACTAACTTGGATAACTTAAGCCCATGGTTATTATTCAAAAGGGAAAAAAACTAAGAAATAAGATGCATAAATCCAGGTATATTTTAATGTGAAAAGTGAAATGTCATAATCAAACCTGCAATTTTCTCTTGTGCAATCAAAAACCAGCCTTATGTTACTACATTTAGGACATATTTCAACATCAATTGGTTGTTCATCAGTATTTTCTGCTGCAAGGGATTGCAAGATACCATAAAAAGATTGCTTTCGTATTTGTTGCTTGCCTTCTGTGCACAATAATGTGTTGAGCATCTCAAAATGAACCTTTCTTATGTTACTGATACCGCTGATATGAACAGACTCGGGTTTAGTGTTGTGATCAGCCAACCATTTCACCGCTCTTACTACTCCACCTGCAGTTATATTTGTACATCCAGGTACATGTAGCTGTAGAAATATATTGTCAGAACCTAAGAGACAAGAAAGTGATAAAAACTTCTCTTGCCGTGTATAAGTTGATGAAAGCTACACACACTCAGTCACTCACCTTCCTCAGTCTTACTTTTTTGCATGTACTGAGTGGAAACATACACTGGAATCGTATTTACAAAATAAGATGAGGCCACCATATTGTTGTCTTATATTTTAATTCTTTATACTTCTTTATTAAAAATTAACTGCGATTTTTTGAACTATAACCCACTTTTTCATCGTCTGCAGCTATGAATAAAGGACAAATACCTTGGAATCATGTTTACAAATAAGATGAAGCCACCTTTAATGCTGTCGTATATTTTAGTTCTTTTATACTCTTTTCTTTACTAGTGTGTAACATGTGCGCTGCACACGGTAATAAAAAGTGGAACCCAATGCACGACGCTCCGCGCGATAGCGGGTTCTAGAGAGGTCGATAATGTACGCAATCTTTCCCTCGCATTGCGAAGAGGCTGTTTCCGGACTCGATAATGCACACGGTAATATTGTAAAAAAAAAATATTTTAATTTTTTCTAAAAGTCTGAAATTTTACTATGCAGTGTATGATAAATTTACTATAATAAATGAATTATAAATTAAAATGATATATGATACTCCAATGTAAGATTGAAGGCTCAATCCTCGCTATTTACATGTCTTGATGAAATTGTTACTACTTTACATGTAAATAATTTATATTATATGATTATATTTTTATATGTGAGTGAATAAATAATATTACCGGTTTTGCTAATATGAATGTTGTATGCATACTGAATTGTCATTTTCTTAAGGAATTATAAATTAATTAATTAATACAAGACTTTTCAGTACGTGCAATGCACGTGCATACAATATAACTTTCCATAAAGATTTAAAATTATTAAGTCCAATTTTATATATAGTTTTGATAAGCATAAACTAGGTAACGTTAATGAAATTTTTAGATTTGAATTTGTGATTTTATTTGTGTACCAAATTTCTCATTTGAAAATAAATATTAATGTTAGCTCAAAACGCGAGATTTGAACTCATGACTTCTCTTTGCATATAAGGGCAACTTTGAAAGCTCACGATCGGATTAAACGTTTCATCTCTATTCCAATTATTAAAAAATTAAATAATTGAATTTTTATTCAAATAGTTTAATCAATAGTCTACTAAATTAATTAAATATAAGAATCTATATATAAAAATTGGAGAAAACTAAAAAGAACTTCGTATGCATTTGTAACTAAAAAGCGCATCTTATGATCAGCTTGTCTACATGCGAACTTTTACCAATTATTTAAGTTTAAACAATTTTTATCTTGCAGTTAACCATAGATTTCATGTTGTAGGAGAGTCATGATTAAAACTTTAATAATTGCAATTTAATGTTCCGTAGTATTCAATTGAGTTATGAGTTGAGTAAGGTTTTACTATCGCGTTGAAAGTGAGAATGTTTATATAATCTAATTTTTATCCGCGTAATCCATGCGTTCACATTGTAATGTTGTAAAGTAAGATATGAATTTATCATTTATAAGTTGTTAAAAATGGAATTATATTATCTAATATACGATAATTTTTTTGAGACAAACGAGTTAGAACTTAAAGAATTATTATTATTTGTGTGTATACATTTTTTATAATGTAATATAAATACCTTTATATTTGAATAAAAACAATAAATTTATCATTTTTTCTTATATTAATTATTAGAGGAATTAATGAATATTAGTTCATTAAATTTAATTAATTAGTGTAAATTTTAGATAACAAAATTAGTTAAATAAGTAAACTTAAACGTAAAATATTATGGAAGAATTGAGAAGGGTTGGACGTAAGTGTATAAAATTTAAAATATAGGTATTTGAAGTAAATATATTTTACAGTGTAACGTATGATAAATTCATCCAAGTAAATAAATTATAAAATAAATCATATATCATATGCATATAATTTATTTTATGTGATTTATATATAACTATTTCTAAACGGAAAAAATAATTTTACCAGTTTGTTGATGTGCCTATGCTATACATATTGAAAGTAACATCTTTTAGGTTTACTTGATGTATTAATACATATTAGTTGACTGAGTTTATTATTTAGTTTAAAATATGGATTATGAAAATAATTTAAACGTATAGAACTTAATGTGAAATATTAAGAGAGAATTGAGAAAAGATTTATAAATTATCGTAAATTTTTTGAAAAAAAATAGGTATTTAAATGTAAAATGATAGGAGAATTTTGGTAGAATAATTGTGAAGTTATAAAATTATTAGATTTGGAAAATAAAATATCTAGACTTGAGAGGGCTAAGGAGAACGAAGAAAACAATCTAGAATTAATAAAAGAGCTTTAAATTCTTCTGTTTTATTATTATTTAATAGATTAAAATTTGACTAAGATATTTTGAAATATAACCCACTTTCTCATCATCTACAGGCTACAGCTATGAATAAAAAGTAACATACACTAGGAGAACATAAACTAGCATAAGAATGTGTAAGATTATAAATCTCCATTCAAGTAGCAGGCACATAAATATTGACTACTAGTTTGAATGTCAAAGCCCTCCTACCCTGCAGACCTCTCTTTTTATCTACTTTGTCATTATACGAAAGCTATTTTAACAAAGTAACAACGACCATAGCGTCCACGTAAACAGAAGCTCAATAAATTCCCTAATAGTCAACTTTTTCTCCCTTATAAATAAGGATCCTTACCATCCAAAAAACCCAGGGTCAATCTTCATGCAAAAACATATTAAATGGTTTCTCATCTTAAAAAGCATATAAACTTAAAAGGTAGTTAACTTAGACCACCATAAACACTGATAGTTATATTATATAAGCAGGTGCAATAGCTTACAGCAGTCCCAACATATATTGTGGGGTGTGATGAACAATTATTAAATGTCGTATAAGAAAGCAACCGTCAGGGTTGCTTCGGTTGGTCCAAATGAACCAGCATACCCCCTGTTGGGGGACCCATCCCCGATTGGGAATGCTCTTAGCATGACTCAATCTTCTTAGAGCTACAATTAGATACACTAAATACTTTAGATCTGCACCATCAAGCTTCTCTACTTCTTCAAGACTAGCGCTTTATCACTCAATGGAATAACTTTACTCAAAAACCTTTATGTTAGCTAAACTCTTACTTTAAAATGTAACACTAGAGACATTGAAAAGATGCATACTTCTTTCATGCTTTTCCAACTTCAGATTTTTCATGTTATCTATAAATGTAATTTTCTTTTTGTTTTTACTATAGCTATTTGTTTGGTATTATTTAGCTAGGCTCTATTCAGTTATAGCAAGTGCTGAATGAATGACGTATCAATGATCAGAAGTGTAACATCGTTTGGTTGTAAATTGCAATAAGCATTAACTTGTTTCTTCCTACATTAAGCAGAATGAAGTAAGCAATCGGTCTTTATCTATAAAAACAATTAAGTAGCTCATATGTTTTGTTACCATATTTATTTAAAATAATAATAATAATAAGTGGAAAGAAAGGGAGATACCATAGCATTCTTCTTCTGTTTGTCAATAAAGACTTAAACGAGTGAAATCGGAAATTTATACAGTTGTGTTTCCTCTTTCAATATTTTAGGGTTCTTTGAATCAAACCCATCAATTTCTACTAATGCATCTTGCAATGCAACTTACATTGTTTATGTGCATTTGAACATGTAATTTCATGCTTTTATGCATATTTCAAAAATATCATTCAAGTGGCATCGTATTTGGGCATTAGCTGTAGGAATTTGATCTTTACTCATATTTTCCTGGCAAATTCTAAATTTTGGGTATAAACAACTAGTATAGTTAGAAAAACAGACTATTCAAATACGTGGTGTAAACCAATTGGACTAAACCAACAAATTTGTTTGTCCAAGTTGTTATAACAAATCGAATGGTATTCGACAGAGAAAATTTGAAATCTGGAACAATGGAAAAAAAATTCCAATAAACTGGGTGAACACAAGTTCGTTTTTTTTATCGTAATTCTTATTCCAAGTAAAAAAAAAATGAAAGCAAAGGGGTATTTCTGGTATAAAGTTTGACAGAGCAATCGGATTAGTGAAAAAGTGCACGGAGATTGCATGCTTGATTTCAAACTTGGATAACCTACTTAGTACTTTACATGTACCTTATTCGCTAACATACACCAAGTGCAGTGGCCTACACAGTGGTGGGTTTAGCTGGCAATTTCATATGGTCAACTAATGAATTTACAAAGATATGATAAATTCTGTGGTAGTCTAACCAATGTCCTCTGTTATATACACGAGAGCAGATGATCCATATTCCTTGATTTCATTAAATCAAGGAAGAAGCAACTTAACACTTATTACAATCAAACAAAAATTAATCACTTGTTGTTTTTTCATTCATTTATCACTTATCACTAGTAATCGATAGAACCTAAAACTTATGAATCCACCATGTTCAAAAAGGCATCATCCCAATTAATTGTTATAGTTTTTCTAACCGACTTGATAAATCTTATTTTAAATTTATGAATCCTCCATGTTCAAAAAACTATCAACATGATAGAACCTAAATCTTATGAACCTAAAACTTATGAATCCTCCATGTTCAAAAAACTATTGATAGGACAGAACCTAAAACTTATGAATCCTCCATGTTCAAAAAACCATCATGGGTCCACATGTGATGCTTTATGGAGCCAAATTTTAAATTTCTAATTAAAACTCTTCGTCGCATCTTTTCATTCTCTCTTTATCTTCGTTTCAACGGTAGTCTATCTACATTTCAGGAAGTTGTAACCAATTTTTTGCATCTATACAACATATATAAATAGCATCAATCACTCTCTAATCAATCAACTTATATAACTTTTTTCCCTAATATATTGCTCTCTAATCTATTTTTTTATTTGATCATTCTCATTCAAAATCAAATCCATTACCATTCAGATTTCGTTCCGTACCACTTGCTCTTTCATTTTTGAGATTTATCGTGTGGATTATATGAATATTGTACTAGAAAGAGACATCAGTATATTGAAAATACACGTCAATTTACTGTATGTTTTGTAAAAGGTCAAAACTCTGATATGCTGTTCAAGCAAAGTAGAAGCTCATCTTTTGTTGTTCAACGGAAGTAGAAGCCATGTTCTGTTGTTCAAGCAAAGTTGAAGCTCTATTCGATTGTTCAGACTGTTGGTACTAAAGTCATGTGCGTGTCTTATGGATCCATGAGAGATCCGAACCAGAAGGCTTGCTGGAAGAAGAGAACTCTGATAACCTTGTCATATTATGTTCTTCTGATGATCCAAGCGTGTTTGAAGAAATTGCTAAATGTGAAAAATGGCGAGCAACGATGAGTTCAAAAATTAAATCTATTTATAAGGACAACACATGGGGATTCACAACCCTACCCATAGGAATGAAGAAAATAAGAGCGAAGTGGATATTCAAAATTAAGTTCAATGAAAATGACGAAGTAGATAAATACAAGGCATGATTGGTAGCAATGAGGAATTCACAACATGATTACAACAAAGTTTGTGCACCAATAGCTAGATGAGACGAGACAGTATTCGAATGTTTATATCATTGGCAACTCAATGTGGTTGGTATACCTATCAACTCAATGTCAAGAGTGCCTTTCCACATGACGAGCTAATCTACTTCAAGCGGCCAAATGGTTTCAAGAAGGCGACGAATATATGGTGTATAAGCTTAAAGAAGGTGGTGTACGCACCTAAACAGGCTCCTCGAGTGTGGTACGATCGGATTGAGGGTTACTTTGCTAAAAAAGGATTCGGAAAGTGTATCTATGATCACACTCTATTCAAGGTTGAGGAAGGAGGTAAGCCATTGACCGTTAGTTTGTATGTTGATGGCTTGATATTTACAAGAAACAATAGAAGTATGTTAAGTTCAAACATTCCATGAAACTCGAGTTTGATATGATTGACCATGGAAAGATGAGATATTTTCGTAGGGTCGAAGTTTCCTAAGGCTACAAGGTATTTATATTAGCCAAACGAAGTATGTTAAGATGTTATCAACAAGATTTAGGATGGATAAAAATAATAACGTGTAATCCAACGGTTACGTATACAAGCAAATGGTGGGCAATCTCATGTATTTTGACTACCACCAAACCAGATTTGATGTATGTTGTGTGTTTAGTTAGTAAATTTACGGGTAATGCTACTGAACTGCATGCCCAAGCAGTGAAAAGAGTGCTCACATATGTGCCAGTGACATTAAATTTCAAACCTTTCCACTAAAAAGAAAGAGATGAAGGACTGCTAGCTTTCACATATAGCGATTACGCGGGAGACGTAGATGATAGAAGTACTTTGGGGCATGTTTTTCAATTTAGTGGAGGAGTGATATCTTGGTCATTTAAGAAATAGTTGGTTGTTATCTTTACAACTGAGGCAGAATTTGTTGGGGCTGCATCTTGTGCTTGCCAAGGAATTCGGACGAGTAGGGTGTTAGGTAAACTTGTCCTTTGCCAAGATAAACTTAAGGTGTTCTGTGATGGTCGTTTGAGATTCAGACCATCCAAAAATCATGTCTTATGTGAACGCTGCAAACACATTGACATTAGTTTTCATTTTCTACAAGATCTCGCAAATGATGCAGTGGTCGAGTTAGTTAATTATGCTTCACAAAATCAGATAGTGGATATCATGACAAAGCCACAGAAGCTGGAAGCATATGTGAAGCTGCAAGGACTGCTTGGAATGCAGGAGGTGTCAATATAAACTGATTCCGTACTAGAGTATGCCAAAAATTCTACAACAACCGGCTGTATTTGCAACCGCCGCTACATGGGAAGAGAAATTTTAAAACCCCCATGAATTTAGCCTCGTTGTCTGTTTCTACCCGCATCAGAAGCTCAGAGTATGCAGTTCAGTTTACCGGAGGATATGTTGGAGTTATGTTATTATTTGAATCTATCAGTATTGTATTCAATCTACAGTTGCGTTTAACTGTTTTTTTGGTCATGTGACATGTCCGTGGTAGTGGGTAGTTATTGCTTTCTAGCTGTTGTGTAAGGTTGCTTAAAGCCAATGTTCGGTTCAGTAAAGTGTGTGTACTATACATAACGAAATGTTTTGAACTGTTTTTGAGCTGTAGTTTTTCAACAATTTCTCCACAGAAATTTGGCTATATGATTTTAGAGCGCAATCATCATTGACACAACGACTTATTTTGTTATACACTTTAAAATAATAATAAAATTACAAATACCTTGGTGATTCCAAAATTGTTCCTGACAACACCCAACAACCCATCATCAGTAACCCTACCACAACCATACAACCCCAAAACCTCCAACCTTCCTTCGGATTTTTCCGCCAACCTCAACAAAGCTTGGTCCGTGATCTTCGAACTCAGTGGAGTTTCTACGATTATTCGACGCCATAATAGAGTGTCGGAGTTGATAGCGTCTCGGAAAGAGGTGCATACTCTTTGTAGATTTAGTAAATCGGGGAGTTTCACGTAGGATAGGACGAAAAATAGAGCGCTGTGTGGGGAAGAATAATGAGGAATTTGAGGCGGAGTTTGCATCGACTTTTGTCGCAGAACAAGGGCTTGGACAGATTTCGTAGGGCTTTTTTTCTAACGCGGGATTGGCGATTAAGGGAAGAAGATAAGAGGTAGAATACGCCCGATGCAGTGAATGAACACAACAATTCCCCTTTTCCTCTTGCTATTACAAATTGCTAATGCTTACCGGAAAAAGGATAATTCTACTTATACTAAAATAAGTGACAAGGGGAAGAAACCGATCATTATTTTATTTGATATGGAAGAAAATGTATTTGTTAATTTTTTACCTTTATTATTAATTTAATGAAAATTTAACTGCATTTAAAGAAAAATGAGAAGTATTGAAAATGTGTAATTCCAATTATACCAAGGATTATAAGTGTAGACCAGCTTGGTACTAAAGATCTGCTATCAATGTGTTGATATGAACCACTCACAGACACACACGTATATGTATCAAGAAGGATCAATATACTCTAAATTTCGAACTTCTTTGTAGCTCTAACTCATTACTGAATATTAAAAAAAAATCAAACAAATATTACTTCAATATATATATATATATATATATATATATATATATATATATATATATATATCATCGTATTTGTGAATATTCAATTCAAGAAGATGAAAAAAATGCAAACGTTGATGTAATAAATAAATCTTATATTATTGAACTACAGTGTTTAAATAAATTACCTAAAAGTACCATTATTATCTAAAAACTAACATTGGTGAAATAAAAATATGAAAAAAAACTAACATTACTGAAACAAAAAATCTAAACTTTGGATTCTACATTTGTTGATATTTCTTCTAACAAGAAGCTTGATTCGGCTACATAATCAATAACTGATTGAGACATAACATTGATTTTTTGTTTTTTCATTTATGTACTTAATTTGGGCAAAACTAACTCTGAAAAGACGAAGGATCCAGAAGAGCCCCTTTAGTTTTTGTTTTTATACATCTTCATCATTCTTAATCTTATAATTAAAGGTCATCAACACTGCTTTGTTGTCATGAATGAATACTTGTGCCTTTAATAATATCAACTAAACAACATGATGCCCTTCACTCGTCTCCTCTACACCCAAAATGCAAATATTAAACATTCGTTCAGAAATGCGACGACAATAATAGCTTCAAAAGAGTACCGTCTGAAAGGCAACGACAATAATAGCTTCGGAAAAGTACCGTTTGTTCAAACACATAATGAATACCATATAACCTACAAAACCATGTGCAACGTAATACATCACTACAATCGATTGATATATAACGCAACTCACAAATGACATCCATATATCAAAGCAAAGCAATTTATGCTAATTGAATAAAACATTCCACGACCACAACAAAATCAGTTTTTCAACCAACACAAAATAATTAGAGGCAACTGGAAATCCAACATAATAACAATATTTGATAGTCTGTGCTGCGAATAAGATTATAAAACTAAGCAAAAATTTAAAGAGGAGCTTCTATGTGGCCCTTTGAGCAGCTTCCTTCGCAAGAATTCTCTCTTTGGCTTTGGTCTTTGCCTGAGACTTCGACCCCATTATGTCACCCCCACTTCTTCCTATACTACTCAAATTTGTCATTGAAGTTTGCCTATACACAACTAATATAAAATCAAAAATATAGTCTTGGATAAATTATCACAGACAGTATACACACGTGCGATGCGCATGTATAAAGTAGCAAGCAAGCATTATCAAGTCACATTAACCTTAATGGCTTCCAAAATCTTGCTGAATTCCAACTTGTCTTCATTCTTCACAATTTTCAAGCATATAACAGTTGTAGTTTTCTGGTGCACAACCGAGTGTATTTAGAGAGACAATGTCAGCAATAGGTTATACAACTATGTGCATTCAAGCAATGAGCATGAAATAAGGAAACGAAGTGTGGAAAGATATACACTGCTGCCAAGCATGTTTTTCTTTTGACAATACAATACGGGATTTCCATCTTATGACAGAGGGCAGGGAGCCAAACGACCAGTTCAATTGGGTCATCATGTGCAATCACCACAAGTTGTGCCTTGTTCTGCAAAAAAAACTTTTTTTTAAAGAAACCAATTTATAGTACCAGAACCTTTATAACTTGTATAATACATCATTGAAATTTTTTTAACATCGCAAATGTTCAGCATTGACGGTGATGGGAGAGGATAAACAATTGTCAAAGGTCCAAGAAATGAAAAAATAGATATGCAGCTTTGGGCTAAAAAAAAGAGCCTTGACAGATCTTACAGAGTAACACATGAATAAATAGACAAACATTAGGGATTTAAAAGGACTGGGTTTATTGGGAAATTATACACTAACATAAAAAATAGGACATTAAATCGAGTGTTAACAGGACAGTAGTCACAATACCTAAATTTGTCATCAAAACAGACAATACATTTGAAAGGAGATAAAAACAATAGTTTTGTTGACATTTTGTTGGGTTCAAAAGTTTGTCATGATGTCATATAAAGGCAATACCTGAGGTATAACTTCTTTAAGAGGCTCATTCATGACTTTGAGGGGAGATAAAGACGAAGGACCTGCACTTAAATTTCTTTTCATAAAAAAGGGTGATCCTGAGGAGCTTCTTGGTGAAAGTGGAGGAGCATTTCCTGTAGGAAACATAAAAGGCAGTGGACTTGTTGCAGTAGAGCTAGTGCTGTTGGAGCTTCCGAAAGCATTTAAGGATAGGCTTGACTTTGCATCATCGATCAAAGGTCTAACCTACATGCATATAAGAGTAAGAAATAACATTTAGCAAGTGTTGAATATGCGATTATATGATTTTTGTTTGATGATAATAAACACACATATATATATATATATATATATATATATATATTCATTTAGATGTATTTGTTAATGTACTATTTTATTTCTCATGGATTAAACAAATATTTGCTGAATAAAATAAATAACACAGAATTGAATTCAAACAAAAAATTTATCCAAACAAAAATTTATTACAATTTTTGAATAGTACAAATTTCAAGCTCTCGCTATACACACACACACACACATACATACATACACAATTTCAATTACAATACAAATTTAATTAAATTACAATTCACATTTACATTGCACCTCACTACATATTACTCATTCACTCAACTTGAACTGATCTTCAACTTCATTTCAATGTGAATCCAGCATCTGAGCAATCTGCATAAATATACATTAACGCAGTAAAATTGAAAATAAAATATTTTTGCAGTATAGAATAAAATGTGGATTTTGAAAATAATATTTGCCTCGGTTGTTTGGGTTGTTCATCATCATTTAATCTTAAATTCATCATGCACGAACAGCTTGTGACATACACAGTGTATCACTGTATATGCCACAAGGTCGTGCACACCGATATATACACTTGATAAAATTACAGGGACATGTGAGCACAGGTCAAACCCAAAACGTCGGGTTCAACTCAAGTGCAATAAAAATAATGTCACAATATCAGCACAAGGTCAAACCCGAGCTTTAAGCTAGATTTAACTCAGGTGTGATTTCAAAAATCAACATGAAGTTCAAAGTGAATCAAACTAAATTGAAGCAAATGCCAAATCAGTTCAACACAAACTAAACAGGGGTAAAACTGCAAACAAATACATATGGCCAAGCGATGCATCACTGAGACAATGCATAAATATATATATATATATATATATATATATATATATATGCATATGTATATACACATGTATACAAACATGTACCAGCTCAATACATATATGCAGCCTCGACTAAAACTCCAAAGTACACATGAAGTATACAAGCAAAACTCAAACCAGACATGAACAATGTTCAAAGCCAACATCAGTGACACAGCCTCAAATGAAATGTCTATAAACAATCATACATGAACACTGCAATAGGTCAAGGGTGTGCACTAAACAAGAGCATAACACAAATACAACTAAGTTCAAATGAATCTGGACAGAACAAGCCTCGAAAAGTATCAGACTCAAGTGCATATACGGGAATGCAACAGTGAATCACAAACCAAGTACACCAAAGATACAACATGTATGCAACTGTGAAACTGGACTGTGCAAGTATCAGACTCGAGCACAAAGGCTATAACTTCAAATGAACATTACAAGGAAATACAACTCTAGCTGAAACAAATGGTTCAAACTCAACTACAATCTCAAGACCACAAATCTCAACTAAAGTTCAAGTCACACATGAATTCAACTCAGATGCAAGCACACTCGAGGCACAGTACACATCAACCCAATGAAAACCAGAAATGTGCTCAAAGCAAATCCAGACCACATGAGGAACAAAGCTCAACAGATCACAACAATGAATGAACATCACAATGAAGAGTAGACACAAATAACAATGACACTGCCTCAACTGTCAATGCACAAGCACATACACCAGTGATACCAGCGAAGACCATAAGCTAATCCAAACAACAACGAAGTCAACAATGAACCAGAGATTACAAACTGAAGGCACAAAAAATCAAAACCGAGAAGAATGCACAGACTCATATAAAACAGTGAATAAACAATGTCATCAGTAAACAAGATCAGAGCAGAAAGTAAAATAGGGCATGTATATACACAGTGCATAGCATCATCAATGCAAACCAGATTCATGCTCAAGCAAAATAGAGGCAATACTCAAGTGCTACCAGAATTCATCGGCTACCAAAATCATGGAACAGTATGGTACCGTCCGAACAATATCACCAATATTTTAAGAAATCAAAATGGCCAAAGTAAACACGATCAAAGTCAATGTCGAAGTCACAGAGAAATCAATACCGTGATAGCCAAGGATATTGAACAGCTCAAAATCGAAGCCGTGACAACAAAGCAAAAATGTACGATTTTGAAAAGGTCAGAAATCGTCACAATCATCAATACAAAATCGAATGGCCGAAGACGAATTCAAATTGATGTATACAAACGAAATCAAGGATCTCGAATCCTATATAAATAAGTAACATCATCGGAAAATTGCAAGCATCGAGTTCAAGTAGGCAAAACCAGTAAAGCAAAAGGCATAAATTACATACCGAAGGCAAAGTCGAACTCAATCAAATAGAATCAGCCGTGAACAATTCAAAGAGATAGTCGATCTACAAAGCAAGGACCTAAATCACCATTCGATCGAGTAACTATTGCCAACAACTTCTAATTAGAAGCCCTAATTTGCAAGCAAAGGAAAAAGGAACGAGCACCATTTTTTTAAGGAAAAAGTTACGGCCGATTGGAGATAAAAGAAAAGGGGATAATTTGGTTATCTCTATATTTTTATTTGGGCCAGTTTACATTGGGCTTAATAATTTAAAATTAGGGTTCTTTGTTTTCAAATTGTATTTACTTTTGTATTTTCCTTTTTAAACTCTTGTAATTTCTAGTCGTATGACTAGGGTACAAACTATGTGGCGTTGTTTGAGAATTCGCAACTCAATGGCTGAGTTGTGGCAGAGTTTTGAGTGTAGAGTTAGGTTAGTCAGTAGCGGATGTCGCGAGTTTACGTGTGTAAGAGTGTGACTACTTAATTTCTAATAGAAACCTTAGGGGCAGCACTTAGGCAGGGTTTTGCAGAAGCTGGGTAAATTCTGTATTGTTCTATTTCTGCATTTATTATTCTGCTATTATCTGTGCTGCTATAATTTTGATTTATTTGTGTTGAAATAATTTTATAAGCTTCCGCAATAATTTTTTTAATTAACAACATCACCATATTCACCCCCCTCTAGGGTGAAATCGATCGTACAAGTGGTATCAGAGCTAGGAATAGAAGTCAACTTTTGTTTTTAAGTTTTTTTTTTCAAAAACCAATTTTTTGTTTCAAAAATTTGAATTTTTAAAATGGCTTCTTTTAATACTTCTTTTGCTGAGGGTCAGTCCATAGTTAGACCACCAATGTTGAATGGTGAATACGCCTACTGGAAAAATAGAATGAAATTTTTTCTAAAAACCATCGACGCTTGGAATATTGTTGAGACAGGTTATAGAGCAACAACTATAATTGTAGATAATCAGGAAATAGATAAACCAAAGGATCAATGGACAGAACTAGAAAATAAATTACAAAATGCAAATGCTAAAGCTATAAATTGTATTATCTGTTCATTGGATCAATTTGAATATAATCGTGTCTCACATTGTCTAACTGCGCAGGAAATATGGCACACACTAGAAGTGACTCACGAAGGAACATCTCAAGTCAAAACATCTCGCCTTATCATGCTAAGCAGCGAATAGGAGAACTTCACAATGGCGAATGAAGAAAATGTCAAAGAGATGTATGGCCGACTTTCCAATATCGTATACAAATCAAAAGCTCTCGGAAAATCATACACAGAGTTGGAGATAGTTCGAAAAATCCTCAGAGTCCTTCCATGAAGTTTTGAAGCCAAAGTGACTGCCATTCAAGAATCAAAAGATTTAAAACAGATGAAAGTTGAAGAACTCATCGGAAATCTCACCACTTATGAGCTAGAAATGAAATTCAAGGAAGAGCCTGAAGGAGGTGACACTCGAAAGAAATCAATAGCTCTTAAAGGAACAACAAAAAGTGATTGTAATGATGATGATGATGGAGCAGCAGAATTGGAGCTGATAATAAAGAAATTCAAAAGATGGAATAACAAATACGGAAATCCAGCTCGAAATCAAAAATTGAAAAGCAGAATAGCCAAATCACTAGACTGTTCAGAAGAACAGAAGATCATCCGTCACAAGTGCAACCAACCCGGACATATCAAGCACAATTGTCCTCAAAATCGACGCGACTTTGAAAAGAAATCAAAAAGAGAAGTTTTGCAGCCACGTGGAATACAAGTGATGACGATAATCAAAGTGCTCGCAGTGAGAGTGAGAAAGCAGATATGTGCCTTCAAGTAAATATAACTGGTAGCGACGATGACGAGCCAAGCGAGTTATCAAAACTCACTCACTCAGAATTATTTATATATTTCCACGAAGTAAATGGCTATTTTGAACGACTTAAGGAAAAGTATGCTAAAATTGAATCACAAAGAGATAGTTTGATAGAATTAAATAAACAATTTGATCAATTAGTTAAAACCTATCAAAGTAGGACCCCTAAGTGTGATAAGTGTCCATTATTTGAAGAAGAAATTAAAAAATCAGAAATTAATATAAAATCACTTGAAAATGAAATTTTGATTTTGAAAGAGAGTGAAAATATCAAAATCACTTGAAAATGAAATTTTGATTTTGAAAGAGAGTGAAAATACTAGGATAGAAAATTCTATTAAAAAGTGCACATAATTGTTAAACGAAAATGAATCTCTCAAAACACAAGTCCAACAATTGTCAACGACTTTAGATAAATTTTCATAAAGTGAAAAATCGTTGAATATGCTATTAGGGAAGTAAACTGTTAATACAGTTAGACAAGGACTTGAATATAATCAATCTGAAAAGGTTAAAAGCAAAATTAATCAAGTCAATTCTATGTGCACAAATTGTAGAAAATATGGACACAATCACAATAATTGTTGGTATAGACCCAAACACGTGAAAACTATACCAATTTGGGTTCCAAAAGACACAAACATAAAATCCCGCAAAATTAAACAAATCTAGGTGCCGAAAGGAACATATATAAATAGTTTTGGGTCTCCACAAAATTATTTTTCAAAATATTCTGCCACTAACAATCATGGACCTATAAAAACAAATAGGTCATAAAAATCTTTTATCGTGTAGGAGTGGTGGCAGGCTAAGGAACAACAACAGTGTTATCTGGATTCTGGCTGTTCCAGAAACACAACGGGCGACAAAGCAAAGTTCCTTAGCCTAGTACAAAGGTGACAAAATCACAATGGACAACAACGAAAAATATCGTAAAGGTAAAACAGGTAATGATATATTTATTTGAACAATATATTATGTGATAACCTGCACCGTAATCTGAGTTGATTCAGCCAATAATGTGATGATGAAATAATGATGATTTTTGATTCTAACTTATTCAAAATTGTTGGCCAATTATATTCTTATGCCAAGAACACTATAAAAATCTGTAGAGTCTTTGAATTACTTCATATGTATTAGTTTGGATTAATAATAGTTTTTATTGGATGATAATACATTTGGTTATTTTACGGCTAACTCTATATTCACGGTTTTTTATTATTTGCACGGCTTCAATTCAAATTCAAGAGAATGTCATTTAAAAAGATGTTAAAATTGATTTGAGATATTTTGTTGCACGCTTCATGGTTTGGTCTATCAAATTCAATTAATAATAATTTTGAGTGAAAGAGAAATTCAGATGCAGATTACACTGGCAATCTAGCTGATAGAAAAATTACTAGTTGAACATGATTTTTGTTGAGACATTTAGTAACTGCATCGTTTTTCAAAGAAAATATCTGTATATTTTTCATTTCAAATAATTTTCAAGTAGCAGAAAATTTTCTCATATAACCCCTTCTAGAAAATCATTTTTGACCATGTTTTCAGATCAGTCATTTTGAAATTTTGATTTTGTAATTATTTTTAAATAAGTTGATTCTAATCCCATTTAAAAGTCCTCACGGTTATGCGTGGTTAGAAGATACTTGAATTAATTTTTAAAAATAAAATTGGAATACTATTAATCTCATTTAAAAGTCTTAAAGGTTATGCATGGTTGCTAGATATTTAAATTCCTGATATAAATATACCACAAATAGACACAACTGTATGGTTTTATATGACGACATCATTCCCATCATTCTAAAAGTGGAATATGCGCCTAACAAAGTATTTATGATTTTTGTTTGATTTTTTATTGAAATTTAATATTTATATTCAATTGAGTTTTAATGTTGGATTAATATCGATCACTTTATCTTTTTTTTTCTAGCACTATTACTATTTTGCTGATAACAAAATGGGGAGAAAAAAGTTAAGATTTTGTCAAATAAAATCAAGCAAAGGTCAAATATTTTCTATTTGCATCTAGGCTCATTTGCATATTTTTAATGGTATGCATATGTAAAGGGGGAGCTTTGTGTAGAGAGGAAGCATTTAAATAGGGAGAGCAATTAGAGTATATCAATGATCAAATACATTTAACATATTCAAATCTTAAATACATGTTTGTTATCATCAAAAGAGGGAAACTTTTGAATATGCGATTATATGATTTTTATTTGATGATAATAAACATATATATTCATTTAAATGTATTTTTTAATGTACTATTTTATTTCTCATAGATTAAATAAACATTTGCTGAATAAAATAAATAACACAGTATTTGAATTCAAACAGAAATTTTATCCAAACAAATATTTATTACAATTTTTTGAATAGTACAAATTATATATATGTACACACACACACACACACAAAATTTCAATTACAATACAAATTTGATTAAATTACAATTCACATTTACATTGCACCTCACTACATATCACTCATTCACTCAACTCGTACTGATCTTCAACTTCATTCCAATGTGAATCCAGCATCTGAGCAATCTGCAGAAATATACATTGACGCAGTAAAATTGAAAATAAAATATTTTTGCAGTATAAAATAAAATGTGGATTTTGAAAATAATATTTGCTTCAGTTATTTGGGTTGTTCGTCATCATTTAATTTTAAATTCATCATATACGAACAGCTTGTGACATACACAGTGTATCACTGTATATGCCACAAGGTCGTGCACACCGATATATACACTTGATAAACTTATAGGGACATGTGAGCACAGGTCAAACCCAAAACGTCAGGCTCAACTCAAGTGCAATAAAAATAATATCACAATATCAACACAAGGTCAAACCCGAGATTTAAGCTGGATTCAACTCAGGTGTGATTTCAAAAATCAACATGAAGTTCAAAGTGAATCAAACTAAATTGAAGCAAATGCCAAATCAGTTCAACACAAACTAAACAGGGGCAAAACTGCAAACAAATACATATGACAAACGATGCATCACTGAGACAATGCACACACACACATACATATGTATATACACATGTATACAAACATGTACCAGCTCAATACATATATGCAGCCTCGACTAAAACTCCAAAGTACACATGAAGTATACAAGCAAAACTCAAACCAGACATGAACAATGCTCAAAGCCAACATCAGTGACACATCCTCAAATGAAATGTCTATAAACAATCATACATGAACACTGCAATAGGTCAAGGATGTGCACTAAACAAAAGCATAACACAAATACAACTAAGTTCAAATAAATCTGGACATAACAAGCCTCGAAAAGTATCAGACTCAAGTGCATATACAGGAATGCAACAGTGAATCACAAACCAAGTGCACCAAAGTCACAACATGTATGCAACTGTGAAACTGAACAGTGGAAGTATCAGACTCGAGCACAAAGGCTATAACTTCAAATGAACATTACAAGGAAATACAACTCTAGCTGAAACAAATGGCTCAAACTCAACTACAATCTCAAGACCACAAATCTCAACTAAAGTTCAAGTCACACATGAATTCAACTCAGATGCAAGCACACTCGAGGCACAGTACACATCAACCCAATGAAAACCAGAAATGTGCTCAAAGCAAATCCAGACCACATGAAGGAACTAAGCTCAACAGATCACAACAATGAATGAACATCACAATGAAGAGTAGACACAAATAACAATGGCACTGCCTCAACTGTCAATGCATAAGCACATGCATCAGTAATACCAGCGAAGACCACAAGCTAATCCAAACAACAACGAAGTTAACAATGAACCAGAGATTACAAACTAAAGGCGCAAAAAATCAAAACCGAGAAGAATGCACAGACTCATATAAAACAGTGAATAAACAATGTCATCAGTAAACAAGATCAGAGCAGAAAGTAAAATGGGACATGTATATACACAGTGCATAACATCATCAATGCAAACCAGATTCAAGCTCAAGCAAAATAGAGGCAATACTCAAGTGCTACCAGAATTCATCGGCTACCAAAATCATGGAACAATATGGTACAGTTCGAACAATATCACCATCATTTTAAGAAATCAAAATGGCCTAAGTAAACACGATCAAAGTCAATGCCGAAGTCACAGAAATCAATACCGTGATAGCCAAGGATATTGAACAGCTCAAAATCGAAGCCGTGATAACAAAGCAAAAATATACGATTTTGAAAAGGTCAGGAATCATCACAATCATCAATACAAAATCGAATGGCCGAAGACAAATTCAAATTAATGTATACAAACGAAAATCAAGGAACTCGAATCCTATATAAACAAGTAACATCATCGGAAAATTGGAAGCATCGAGTTTAAGTAAGCAAAACCAGTAAAGCAAAAGGCATAAATTACATACCAAAGGCAAAGTCGAACTCAATCAAATGGAAGCAGCCGCGAGCAACTCAAAGAGATAGTCGATCGATAAAGCAAAGACCTAAATCATCATTCGATCGAGCAACTATTGTCAGCAACTTCTAATTAGAAGCCCTAATTTGCAAGCAAAGGAAAAAGGAACGAGCACCCTTTTTTAGGGAAATAGATACGACCAATTGGAGATAAAAGAAAAGGGGATAATTTGGTTATCTCTATATTTTTATTTGGGCCAGTTTACATTGGGCTTAATAATTTAAAATTAGGGTTCTTTGTTATTTACTTTTGTATTTTCCTTTTTAAACTCTTGTAATTTCTAATCATGTGACTAGGGGACAAACCACGTAGCGTAGTTTGAGAATTCGCAACTCAGTGGCTGAGTTGTGACAGAGTTTTGAGCGTAGAGTTAGGTTAGTCAGTAGCGGGTGTCGTGAGTTTACGTGTGTAAGTGTGTGACTACTTAATTTCTAGTAGAAACATTGGAGGCAACACGTAGACAGAGTTTTGCCAAAGCTGGGTAAATTCTGCGTTCGTTCTATTTCTGCATTTATTATTCTGCTATTATCTGTGCTGCTATTATTTTGATCTATCTGTGTTGAAATAATTTTATAAGCTTCCGCAATAATTTTTATAATTAACATCATCACCCTATTCACTCCCCCTCTAGGGTGAAATCGATCCTACAGCAAGAAGTAACACTTCAACTGTAGACCAGCCAGATAATCATGCACAAGTCCAAATACACATACTAAAATGTTTATTACGGTACGACATTAAAATTATGATCCATTACAAAGGACATAAAAATATTATTTGAATTTACTGCAAATATAAAAACCCATATAACTCGCTTTCCGTACCTGATATTCTTTATACTTTGGACAAAGTATATCAAGCATCATTAAGCCCTCAGATCTCATAGCTTTTAATATTGCTAAAAAAAAAGGTAATTCAGGATGAGTACATAAACATGCATAAGAAGAATGTAGAAAATATGATAGAAGAATATAAGAACTATAGATGGAGGAGAGTATGTAAAAGATAAGTGATGAACAAACATAACAAGCTCAAAATGAATAACCATGTTAGCCACTCCAAGATTATGTTTTTCCATCACAGCGCAAGCACCTTTTTATCAATATTGACCCTTTTAAAAAAACAGACTATATCACTTCCAGGTTCCAATGCTACAATTACACTACAGAAAGGAAAAACTAAATTGCTAAGTTGTAACTGTAAACCAAACAAACATTTTTAATGAACAGGGCAACATTTTATATATTAAAAGATTGAAATCGAATGTAAAGCAAATCCAGATGAAAAACAAAATTGCATACTATAGTTGAAAGTAACTTGCCTTTTTTGCTTATAGTAGTAAAATTTGATCGATATACATATTTTTATTACGAGTGCATCTGTAAATAAATGTCAAATATCTCAAATTAATTAAACCAACAAAATCTAGAAAAACTGTAAATAAATCTTAAACTTTCGAAGCATATTTTTTACCTGAAGTCAAATCACACTCACAATCAACAATCTCGCGATCCCTCCACGCTGCAACCTTGATTTTAATTTGGCCCAAACTGCTTGTTGATCTCAACCTCATAACCCAAAATCCAAAATTCTTATCTGAAAAACCTAACTTTGGTGACGATGATCGAAGACAAGTATCGAAGATGAAGATGAAGGTGAGGAGGTGGCTACGATTTCTCTGACAATGCTGGCGGCGTGAGGAATTAATGAGGCTGGTTATCAAAGATGAAGAGGAGTATCGGTTAGGTTTATGAAATGATTTTAGCAAGTAGGGTTAGTGATGCGTTACTGATCCGAGCATAAATTTTTTGATTTTAAAGAATAGTTTGAGAGATCGAAATAAGAGGAGTTTGTGAGAGGAGAAAGATATGACATTATTTGCGCATATGTCTGGGGAATTAAAAGTCTGGGGAATTAAAAGTTGCGTGAAACAGGTATCATGTTTTTTTTCTTGCTTCGGACTTATTTGATTAAGCTCCACACTAAGCAAACCTCCGTAACAGTCGGTTTGATGAGTTCGCGTACACGCACGGTTAAGTGTGAAAATTTAGCATGATGAATAATATAATGGTTTATACTCAGTGGAGGCAATAATCATGTTGTTGGAAATGGGTTAATTAGTTTGTATGAATAAATAAAGTGTGTATCAAGTTAGTTTTTTCTTTATCATATTATATGCACGGGGATTGAAATGGGATTAAAAGACATGTGGCAACAATTGGAAAGTCTGTTCCAACACATGAAATGTAAAGATTTTGTTGAAATTAAAGGTTTATCATCATGATGTAAAACAAAGTACCAAAAATATAGGATGTGGGTACACATTTTGGAAGTGTATAAAAGTAGACGATTGATTGCAAATGTTGTCCATTAAATGGCTTAGTCCATACGTTAAAAGGATAGAAAATATTGATTATAATTCTCAAAACAACCTAACTACAATAGTTATTGCTGGCGTAAGCACATCCATAAGAGCAAATTTATTGGTGCAATAACCTGACATGCATATTTACACAGTTATAAAAGTATACCCAGGCATAAAGAATTAATCCGTCGATTAAAAAAACTTGAACTTACTCAGCAAAGTTGATCAACATACATGATACTGTGGTAAATTATAAGAACAAACTTCCACCTCGATTGTTTCAGATTCAATATCTGAATGAGAATTGTAAGTTTTATCCTAACCTCAAAAAGTTCCATATTATGTTTATCAATGTAAACCGTGAACACTTGTATCCAGACAGGTCTATAAAAATAATTATGACGCCATGCATAATCATGGACAATAAAATCGTGACATATGCATGAGCCAAATGATAGAGCAAGCGATAAATATGTCAGCACCTAAAAGAACTCCCTCAAATAAAACACATTGCAGTTGACAGACAAATGAATGAGCGTTGTCTAAATGTTAGCAAATACAGGCATGTACAGTTATGATGAAAGTCAAGCACAACTGAAATAATTCTATCAATACAATTTTTCAAAGCCGTAAAATGGAATGACTACAACAGTTTGTGGAATGGTACAATTCTTTCCATAAGCATTTAAACCAAAAAAAGCAATGTTCAGAGAACAATATAGCATCACCGAGCAAATATATTATCAAAAGACAACGCCCTCGTAGCTAACCCAAACGTACTGAACGATCACTTGTTACAATATTCTAAGTTTGCTGTCAGCGAGCAGTAAGAATGGTACAACAGTTGATAAAGAGATCAAGCTCCATGTATATAAGCATATGGAACATAGTTCGATGTGCTAAAGATAACCCTTCTTGAGAATTTATGAAACAGTGGTAGATGTTTTTCCCCAATTTGATGAGAATGTGCAATTATATTAAAAGTGAACTAACTAATAGCGTCAGAGCAGCATGTATTAAATACATTACCTAATATTTTTAGAATATGAAAACATGATAAAGTCATTTTAAGTACAGGACATCTATTAAATAATAGTAAAGCGGAATAATTTAAAGCCCTCTCCTTACTTTTAGGAATTATCTTTATTCTTCTTCCTTCTCTTTAAGTAGATATTTTATTTTCAAAATTCTATTATTTACCCCTTTACAATTATAATATTAAACTTTTCACACTATTTTACATTCAAATAACTACTTTTAAAAGAATTTACATTATTACAAATCTTCCACGGTTCTTTTATGAAATTTTTCATTATAGTCCGCACATTTAAATTAATTACATTATCCAAAATTTAAACCAATCGATCAACTTAGTCAACTAATATTTATTAATAAATTCTAAAAGATCAAAATTTTAATATATATACTATAGGCGCATCAACAAATTGGTATAAAAAAAAACATTTAGATGCAAATATATATAAATCACATAACATAAATTATACAAATTAAAGACAATAATAAATTTATTTTATAATTTATTTACTAAATGAATTTATCATACGTTACACTATAAAATTCTATTAACTTCAAATATCCAAATTTTAGAATTACTTATAAATCATTCTCAATTATCTTCTAATATTTTACATTCAAGTCTATATATTTAACTGATTGTGTAGTCTTAAATTTAAACTATTTAAATAAAAATATTATTAACTAACATTTATTAATTCATCTAATAAATCCCAAGAATATGAGGATTTCATATACAATATCCGCATAAACGTAAAAAATGATAAAATTATTTCTTCTTTATTCAAATATATGAAAATATTTAAATTATATAACATAAAGTGTATACATACATAAATAATAATAACTATTTTGAAGTTCTAAATAATTCATCTAATAAATCCTAAGAATGTGAGGATTTCAACATATACAATATCCGCATAAACGTAAAAAATGATAAAATTATTTCTTCTTTATTCAAATATATGAAAATATTTAAATTATATAACATAAAGTGTATACATACATAAATAATAATAACTCTTTTGAAGTTCTAATTCATTTATCCCAAAAAAATTATCGTACATTACATAACATAATTTCATTTTTCACAACCTTTAAAAGATAAATTTATATTTTACAAATACGATGTGAAGGTACAGATTACATCAATAAAAAATAGATTATATAAACATTCTCTCTTTCAACGTGTCATCAAATTATACCCAACTCACAACTCAACTAAATGCTATATAACATTATTTTGCAATGATCAAAGTTGTAAATACGACCCTCTTATAAGAACATAAAATCTATGGTTAACTGCAGGATAAAATTGCTTAAAAGTGAAAAATTAATGATGAATAAAAGTTTACATGCCTAATTCAAAAACAAAAGTTCACATGTAGATAATCTAACCATAAGATCTATGCTTTTCTCAATTGAAAATTTGTACAAAGCTCTTCTCAATTTTCTTCAACATTTTTTACGTTTCTCTTCTTATATTTAATTAGTTAAATTGATCATTAATTCAAATTATTCAAATAAATTCAATTATTTAATGTTCATTAATCAATTTATAAATCCTTTAAAAAGATGGCAATTCAATATATATACAACAATCATATTAATAAAATAGTGAAGTTACTTATTCATTCATACATATAAAATATATATATATCACATAACATAAATTATGAACATATATATAGCATTAACAATTTTAATATATAATTTTCTTTATTTAGGATATTAATTTTTACAGAGATACGTAGTTAGCAAGTATTGAACCCTCAACTTTATATTTGAGCGTCGCAAGTAATTTTAGTTTATGATTAATATATCACAATAAATTTATCATGTATTGCATCATAGAATATATTTTTAGCGATAATTAAAATAAAAATACTATTTTTTAACAACATTACCGTGTGCAACGCACGGGTTACACACTAGTAATAATGAAAAGAAAAAAAACAGTGCTATAGAAGCAAACCATTTACTCTATTTTTATGTATGAGATCCATAATAAGTTACTGGGCAATATCAAACCTGGCCATCTTAGGTTGTATATGCATGTTAAACAAAATGACAGTACAATTAAAAAAAAAGGTTGAATGCGCAAAACTGGATGAACGGTTTGGGGAAAAAATTTCAAAAAATAAGATTGAATGGGACTGAATGGGACCTGTAAAGGAACTCTATGTTTAGTCGAATTACAGAGTCAGAAAACCCATAATGTAAAATGGAAAAATTCAAAGCCTGAAATTAATATTGTTTGACTATCAAAATTTCAAAATGTATGCAGTAGATTAAAAGTCAAAAAATTTAAACGTGCAAGCATTTCAAATCAAAAAATTAAGCCTAAAAGGAATATAAGTTACAGCTAGAGGCGTGTAACCCTCGAATTGTTTGAAGCGGAAAAACATTCATGCTCCAAGTCATACAAAGAACGGTATTGTAGTTTCAAGAATATATATAATATTGTACATGTATATATATGTATATGTATACGTACATACAAACACACATGCATACAAATTAATCAAATAAAATAACTGCATTGAGGAAGTGCATGTTATACATATAATATCAGCTCTAAAATTTTGTTGGAAAGAAGTATGTTTAAAACATGAAAAAACGCGTTTAATCAAATTTTACATGACAAAAATTGATAGAAAGTGGATTGTCGAAAGTACTCATTTATAATATTAGTAAAAGACATATAATAGATACATAGTTAGGCTGTTTTGGCACCAAATTTAGTTAAGATAATATTGAGAATGGTGTTGTTGCAAACGTATGGAAATACCACATAATAGCTATTTATTTTAGTTACATGAATCTAAACCTCTATTGAAAGCAGACTAAGTTGTCAATTGCCCTATAGTCAGCTAGGGGTGGGCATTTAACCGACTTAACCGACATCAACCAAACCGACTTAACCGATAATTTCAGTTAACCGACATTATCGGTTAACCGATCGACCATAACCGAACATTTTCGGTTCGGTTAATGGATAACAAACCCTAGTCCATCGGTTAACCATTAACCGACCCAAAAAATTAAGTTTTTTTATCGCAGCCCAAAACCACTGTTGGCTTATTTATAAACAACCCATGCCCGAACCAATACTTACCGTGACCAAATATTTTCATTTCTAGATCCAATTCTCATTTCTCAGTCTGTACAAAATTAAAAAAAGGGGAAACACGAAATCTAGATCTACTCGGTGCTTATCTCATCTGTTAATCGTCGATGTTAGTCGCAAACCTACATGCTTGTGATGACTGCCATCTGAGATCGTTCAAAAATTAATGGATTCATGAAGGAATAGAAAGCAAGTGAGTATACATTTTGTTCGATTTAATTTTCAATTAGTGTAATTACAAATTACTATATTCGATTCTGCCGATCTACTATACATATTTAATTAAATTCTATTATTCTAGTCTAGTTACTTACCAAATTCAATTCAATTTGTATATGTAATTAAGTTGTAAATAGTGGCTTAACAATTGAATTCTTTGATTTACTAATTTTTGTTTCAGATTTATTCATGTATTCCTATTTCTTCCGATAACTGTTTGAGCATCATCTGTAAAACAATGGATTTGTTCACATTAGCTAATGAGTTAAAGTTTAGTATAAATAATGATAACTTAACATGTAGTATTGATGATTCTTTTGTAGAGACATTTGTTGGAGCATAGAATTTCAATTGAGAAAAAAATCCTTTTCTAAACTACTACTTGGATTAAAATACTTGATAGCTAGAGAACTAACGGTCAGTACTTCAACATAATAATATATAATAAGAGTTGTTGTATTGGGAGCATAGAAACAAGTTGATATATCTTGAATAAATAAAGAGCAATATTTTGCATATAAGTTGTGCAACATCATCTGATATATGATCTCATTCATGATGATTGTATCGCCAATGTGCATACTCTTTACTTCTACAAACTAGTGTATTAAATATAGAACTGATGTATAACTTAACTCCAACATGTAAATGTAAATACACCGATATCACAAAGTAACGAGAATTACTCTATACATACATACATGAGAATAGAGTTATGGTTAAGGTATTAAGAGTAATGGTATGACAAGCATAAAAAACCTTGTTATGCATGACATTGCAATTTTTGTTTTGCTAAAAATGCTCATGTAGACAAAGTGAAGTGTAAAGAAATTGGTTCACTGAGAATATAACTCAAAAAGTGAAGTATATTACTGAGAATTAATTAGTTAATTTTTTAGTAATATTTCCTTTTTTACAAAAGCACTTTAAAGTGATGGTCAAATTGATCAAACACATGTTAAATGTACTTTAAAGTTCTAATTTATAGAACATTATGAAAATGTAATGGTGAAACAGTTTATAGATTGTAATTTCGTACATTAACTAGTGCATCATGTATAAACCCATTATTTTTTCTTCATGTATAATTGTTTAAACTTATTTAAGCTTGTTTATAGTTTAATTTCATATATAATATAATCTTATCGATGTTTTATCATTAGTATTCATCAATACTTTAGCCTGTTATCTGTTGATCATATATACTTGTTTGTCATCAGTTTCATTATCAGTTTGGAGCTTGGACAGTTTTTGTAGTGGTGGCTTCGTTGCTCAGTTGCATTGCATCATCAATTTCCTTACTAAGTTGCTAGAAGTGGTTCGTGTAATTTTTAATATATATAATTTGGCACTTAGAGAGTTGCTGTGTTAGTATTATATGTAATGCATTTAATATGCTATTATGCTGAATCAGTGAGTCCTGTACGTATATTATGTGTGTACGAATATTATGTGATGTGTTTGCTAAGCTTTTGCTTTGGTCTAGACTTTGGTTAATATGTACTGTTGTGCAGTTTGTTATGCCAATTTTTGCATAGCTTTTGCTCTGGTTATTGGGCTTGCTGCAAGTCTTGCTAATTTGATGTATAACTATGTGTCCTATATTATGCAGAGTGAGTAATATGTAATATGTTTATTTTATTATATGCTGAGTTGTAATAGACTTATGTTACTGCGTTATTGGTTACTGTCGTTCCTTACTAGTTGTCTCATGCGTCTGTGAGTTTTGGTTAATTTTAACAATTAATTGCTATTAACCTACTCAGTTAACCGAGTATTGGTTAACCGATCAAGCTTAATCGATTAACCGGTTTAAGTAGATGGCTAACCGCGGTTAATAATTTTCAGTTCGGTCGAAATAAGCCACCTAGTTTGATTTTCGGTTCGGTTAATCGAACCGTTTAATATGGTCGGTTAATTAACCGATCGGTTCAGTTAACCGACCGTGCCCACCAGCAATAAAGTTAGAGTAAATTATATGTAATAGGAAGAACATGAAAACATCTCCGGAATGAAAAATAACCCTACTATGATTAAAAAATATGGCACTTTTAACAAAAAGAAATACATAATTGGAAAGAGTATGAAAAAGTAAAGTCAACAGAATAACTGAAAAGAGAATGGACTGAGTACTCCGATTCATAATATGTTATTCTACCCATTATTTATTCTCTCAAAAAAAGTCATCTGTTAGCGATCCTATCTAATATTTGCATTTAGAACTATTTATAATTCAATTGAGTTGAACGTAGAAATAGTTTTAAGTGCATTAACTAAAAATTAAATAGCAAAGGTAAACACAATATTTGTCTGGAACCCTAGTCTTCCTGAATGGGAGAGAATTTGTCATCTCACAAAGTATCTGGTGAAATTGTCAGGATACATCATTGTAGGTCATGTCAACATCACAAAAAATGCATGCAAAGATAACCTACGTGCTCCAGAGTAAACACGGGTAAAAACACTTAGATGCAACAACGTTTTTCTAGAGCAAAAAATGAACGTGGATATCGGGAAAAATCTACCATCAATTAACTTAAATATCTAAGATAAAAGGAAAACTTAAGCATAATTGCCATTTGGAAGTTTATATGGGAAATGAAACAAATATCTACGGGCTGTATTTATGTACTGTTACCATCCTGCTGAAACCATACTATCCCAAACTGTTATCCCTCCTTTTGGTAAGCCGTGGTATTATCGACTTTGGCTAGGAATGAACGGTCATCAGCCTTGGAAATCGATTACATTCAGTATTATAGACGATGGTCGGACAGATTCGGACCGGAACCCAATCGAGACGCAGTCAACATGGAGTAATTGGCATGGCCCTGTGAAGTTATATTTCAAATTTGAAGTCGTTCGAAGTTCGTATGCTCAAGTTACGGACGAAGCAAAGATTTGCATGGATCAATCGACAATGATCTATAAAACTGTTCAAATCATTAGAGAATGATCAATATCTCGAGATCCACAAAGCCAACTTATTTAAAACTTTCAGGGCATCAACAAAATGAAGATTGAGGCTTACAAAAACGATCGCGGGTCCTAAAGTTGCATTTAGAGTTTAGCCGATCATTATTGGCCAATCGTTTTTGCCAAGTCCTAAAAACGATCGGCATGTTCCAGTGCATAATCCAAGTTCAACTAAGATCGATGCATATCTCCCAAGTCACAAATCGGAATGATTCCATATTTTAGAAGCAACATTAAAAGGCATATGGGACCCCCCAAAACGCACTACAATTGGAAACAAGAAAAAGAATCGATGAACCTTTAGCCAATCGTTCCTGATGTTTGAGTTAAGTCCACTGATCGTTATGGTGGGCCCCTATGAACCTAGAGAGCTTTCTGTCGAAATCTTAGCGAAATATCTCATCATCTCTCCCTATAAATACAGGCCTCATTGTTCATTATGACAATCTTTACGCTGCTGGTTACTTTAATCATTGTAATCAAGTTTTCTCTATTCCTTGCCATTGTAATCAGATTCCTAAGCGATCAATAAAGTGAATCTTCAAAGTGGACGTAGGCTTACAACGCCAAACCACTGTAAATCTCTGTGTTTCTGATTATTGTTTTCTATTTGCTGTTAGTTTAATTTATTCCTCGGTTTTAATTTTATTTTCTTCATTTACTTCTCTACATAAATCTATCCTTGGGTGTTTGTGACCAAATTTTGGGCAAACATTCTGATGCTTTCACTGAAAGTCTGATTTTCAGCTTGTTAGGATCGCCTTTGTTGCTACTGAATTGGATAAAACCCCCGAAGGAGATCTGTTGTTTTCTTCATAAAGTTGCTTACACTACTTAAATTTGCTGAAATCTAAATAAGGAGATTGATAATGGTAACACATACTAGGTCGACTACTCAGAACCTGGATAGAAATGAGAATGCTGACATTCAAAAAGGAGACCCAAACAATCAAATGGCAAATGTGAATGTTGATCCAGTTGAAATTCAGAATCCAACCGATTCTATTACCAGGGCTGAATTTCATAATTTAGCGAGACAGCTGATGGAGAACCGTCGACAGCTAAATCAGCAGGTTCATACCAATATCGACTTGATGAACCGAATAAATCGGCAGCAGCGGAGCAAAGCAAGGAGGGATCCCACTTCTTACTCGACGTCAGAAAGCTCTAGCTCATCGGATGGATACCACAGACATAGGCGTCGCAGAACTGACGGATATCATATAAAAACTTCAGGGCTTCAACAGGTAGACTAGGGCTGTATATAGGACATGACAGTCCGTTGTCCGACTCGGTCCGAGGCTCTAAGACGTCTGGTCCGTGTCTGTACGATACTCATTTAGGACACGAATTAGGACAAGAAAGAGATATAGCCGATCGTTATCGATCTCAAAGATTTAGTTGATCGTCCCATCTCCAAGTCATATGCTGAGTTTTTAGCCGATCGATCCACATCCAAATTTTTAGCCGATCGATCCACCTCCGAGCCTTATGCCTATCGATCCACCTTCGAGCCTTATGCCGATCGATCCACCTCCGAGGTCTACGCCGATCGTTCCATAACCTAGCCTATGCCGATTGTTTCATAATCATAAGTAGCTTGAAATTTATTTTCTAAGCAAGGGAGGGTTATGGATATATAAAACAAAAAAAGGAAAAGAGAGAAAGAGAACATGCATGAAAGAATGAGGACTGGTGGAAACTGTCTATAGAAAGTTATTTACTTAAACTTGATAACGACTCGTGAACATGTAATCGTGATCGGGGGTCAGGTACATACATGTATACGAACAAGTATACGTTTCAAAATTTAATTTTCTGATACAAATAAAAAAACTGAATAGTCACCTGGAGTCAACCAGAGGAAAACCAAAGCTAAGTTGCTGAAGCTTAGAAATTGCCAGGGTCAAAATAAGATGATTGTTAACAAGTTGTGGTCCCGTGTTTACACTATTGGAAATCGACCAATCATCACGACGAATAAGGAAAATACGGCCTTCGACAAGAAAACAACTCGATGGAAGGATAACGACTATTTGATGAACCAAATGGTTTTCTTTTAGACGATTCTAGCTTGCGATGATTCAAAGCACTCCATGTATGATACAAGACGTAATTCAGGAAGCAAATGTTATCCCACCTTTTGGTAATACCGTAATATCATCGACTTGCCTAGGAACGAACGATCATTAGCCTTGGTAATCGATTGCATATGGTATTATATATGACGGTAGAGCAGATTCGGACCGGAACCCAATCGAGGTGCAGTCAGCATGGAGTGACTGGCATGGCCCTGTGAAGTTATATTTCAAATTTGGAGTCGATCGGAGTTTGCATGCTCAAGTTACGGACGAAACAAGGATTTGCATGGATCGACCGAAAACGATCCATAAAACTGTTCAAATCATCAAAGAACGATCAATATCTTAGGATCCACAAGACCAATTCATTTGAAACTTCCAGGGCATCAACAAAATGAAGATTAAGAATTACAAAAATGATTGTGAGTCCTAAATTTGCATTTAGAGTTTAGTCGATCATTACTGGTCGACCATTTTTGCCAAGTCCTAAAAATGATCGGCATGTTCCAGTGCATAATCCAAGTTCAACCAAGATTGATCCATATCTTCCAAGTTACAAGTCAGAATGATTTCATATTTCAAAAGCAATATCAAGAGGCATGTGAGACCCTCCAAAAACGAGCACACTACAATTAGAAGCAAGAAAAAGGATCGGTGAACCTTTAGCCGGTCGTTCCTGATGTTTGAGTTAAGTCCACCGATCGTTATGGTGACCCCTTATGGACCTAGAGAGCCTTCTGTCGAAACCTTAGCGAAATATCTCGTCATCTCTCCCTATAAATACAGACATTCATTTTGAGGATCTTTACGCTGCTGGTTACTTTAATCTTCATTGTAATCAAGTTTTCACTATTCCTTGTTGTTGTAATCAGATTCCTAAGTGATTAATGAAGTGAATTTTCAAAGTGGATGTAGGCTTACAACGCCGAACCACTATAAATCTCCATGTTTCTAATTATTGTTTTCTATTTGCTGTTAGTCTAATCTATTCTTCAGTTTTAATTTTACTTTCTTCATTTACTTCTCTATATAAATCTATCCTTGGATGTTTGTTATCAAATTTTGCGCAAATACAAACAGAATAGAATTCATATGACAAACTTGAGTACTATAGGGTGCATGGATACAAACATATGTTAGATAAAACTTAGAATTTTCTCCATTGACCTAAGATAGTCAGAATATCAATACATAAAGGATACTATAAGGTGCAATCATTATTTGTATCCAAAATAAAAAACTATTTGACCAATACTGTGTGGAATAACAAATGCTTATTCGTGACAACTTAATAGAAACCAAACCTCAAAACCAGCACCTACGAATCAATATTTGTAATGTTTTTCTATGCTTAAACAATGGAGCATAACAGTTTTAGTACGTGTAGTTATAATATTAAGTAATGAGCAGACGACTTTTCTTGTAGTTGGAATATAACATGTTAAAAAAATAGTGTAGTAAAATATTTAACATAATTAAAGATAAGAAATATAAATAGATTACTTGAAATCTCAGGTCAAATACCACTTTTATTGCTGCATATTTATTTCCTGCTTTAAGATAGTTATAAATATTCAAATATAGAAGTAAATGTTTACTTTACATATAATGGAATATGTATACACATAATGAAATTTCAATGAATAACATATATGAATAAATGCACCACTAATAAGCGTTACTACTTCCAATTACAGTAATAAGTAATGAGCAAAACAAAATTAATGTCAATGAATTACTGACGCAAAATTTTATCACCTTTTAAATGACCAATACCACAATTATGTACCTAAATATACTACAAAGAGAAATAAATCTCAATTTGTTTCTTATTAACAGGCTAAGTTCTAATTTAAATATCAATAGAGAGTGGAAAAAAAGTGGAAGTTCAGGCAACAACAACGGACTAAAAAATGCAGCAACAAAGGACAACCAGAATATTTCACACCTAAAATACTATAAACAGAATGAAGTATAGTTGAACTTTATACAAAGCACAAACAACAATTGCAAGGTAGATTAAGAAAGTCTTAAAAGAGAAAAGAAAAAATTATGTAAAACTTAACACAGTAGGTGTGCTTAAAAGTGGCAGTATGAATCAGACAAAACACTACAAAGCTGCAGTGATTTAATGTCGACTCCATAAACATATGGAACCATGTGTGGATATATGCCTAGAAAATATTTCATATTAAAGAAAGGGATAGGGAAAAAGAAAAAAAATTGTTTACTGAGATATCAACAAGTTCTAGGGTGATAAAATAGATCATACATAATAAACCATAAGATGGAGAAATAAATTTAATGAGAAGTGGAAGTCATAACATCAAAAGACTGCTGTTACAGTTTTGAAAGCAATTTTAACCCATAAGATTCAAGGATTGAATGCCGTAAGAGTTCATAAAAACAAAGAATATAATCTTACAGTTTCAGGGCATATTTCAGCTTTTGGTGCTTGACTAATATTTAATGGATAATCATGGAGGCCTTAAAACTTGTTATTATTTCTAACATGGAAATTTGTTTAGGAGATTTAACTACTGAATCATAATTGTTATTACTGACCATAAATGTCTACCAATTACTATGTCAAATGAACAGCTAAATTAATGGGAATTAACTACGGAGATTTAAACTTTTGAAGTATTAAAGTTCAGTATACGCCGTATATATTTTTAATGCAAACTGCTATGGGTGGCTCAATCTGGGAGTACCGACAGTTGTTTAAAATGCTAGAAGAGCAAACTTCATACTGGAATCCCAAGCAGATAAATGGTGGTGATCAAATGACCGACCTTAACTATTTACAAATTACATCATATTAACTACCAGATTAATGGGAATTAACTGTGCATTGAAATCAATTCCATGATGAGGTTTAAACTGAAATTCTAAATTGGGACAGGTAACGTGTTGAACTATCACTAAAGAATTTTTGAAGAGAAAACATGAATCTTAACTAATGACCTGTTTTTTTGCTGACAAATAGACCCAAGCACATAAATGGTGGTAAGCAAATGACTGACCAAAAAATGTTTACCAATTGATACATCGAATTAACTACCAAATTAATGGGAGTTAACTGTACATTGAAATCAATCTCTGATATGGTTTAAATCAAAATTTTAAAGCGGGAAAATTAATGTGCTAAAACTATAACTGAAGAATTTTATAAGGGAAAACATGAATCTTAACTAATGACCTATTTTTTTGGTGACAAATGGAGATCTAATATCCCACGGCAAGAAAATTTATCATATACTCATCCACAACCATGAAGGACGAAATGATAATCCTAATTTAACAAATAAATATGCATCAGTAATCATCCATGAACAACATAATGATAACCTGATTTAACAAATCACCAATCATCAATAATCAGCACTAACCAAAACCAAATCAAGACAAAGTAAACAAAATGTTTTTTGGGTGAAAAAAGGGTGGAATGCAGTACCAGGATTATACGTAAATCTGGTAGAAAATCAATCATGACACAGAATGGCACAACAATCGATTTTATTGGTAAATTAAAGAAACTTAAAGAAATAGCAGACGAAATAATCGAAGGGTTTTTGATTCTAGGACTTTTTGTTAAGCATACCTGAACTAGATAAGTTCTTGGGTAATGAGGCAGCAATTAACGCTTTGATGGTCTGGTGCGATAGGCGAACAACTAATACAAATAAGAGATTTAAATCGTCTCAGCTACTGAATAACCAAATAAGCGGAACCAAAGGCAGAATGAGAAGTGTAAACAAAGGAAGGAACGGCTACCTGATGATGGCGGAAACGCTACTGAGACGACGGAAAAGAAAGAAGGCCCGATAGTCAAAAATATATATGTAGTAGTTGAATTAGCAGCAATTACGTATTTAGCGTGGATGGGCTGTAAAATGTAAATTATGCATTTGTATGATGGCTAAGAGGGAAAAAGTGCCTAAATGACCGAGAGTCGAGGAATAGAGCTGAAACTGAAAAGTGTGGGGAAAAAGTCAAGACCATATTATGCTTTATACATGATAGAATAGATATTGAAATTTTGTTTTGCATACACTAGAATTTTTCTAAAAGAAATTAAAGGCAAAAATACCCTTATTTACTAGTACGTGTTAATTATTTTACGTTTTAGTGCTTAATACACCTAAACCTCAATTAATCTAATAAAATATAATAAATCAAATTGTATATTATCTAGCAATGAAAATTAGAAAAAAGAAATTGATTTAGGTTTAGAATATTTTTTTTTAATGATTTTCGATTAGAAGTAGGTAAGTACTACGATTATATAGCAAAATTTGAAAATAAGGTTAAAAAAAATATTTTCCCCCTTTTTTTCTACAATAGGGAAGAGAGTGCTTGAATCTATAATAAGCACAGCTTCCGTACGCGGTAAATAAAACAACTGTGCATAGAGCCTGCTGCAATTTTATTTTTTTTCTCGTAACAGCCCCGTTAAAAATGCATTTTTTTAACGGTAGCTGCCCCATTAGAAATGTATTTTGTATCATAATTGTCCATTAGACAGCGCGATTTCTGTTAGGGTTTGTACATGAATTTTGAAGGAGAAGAGAAATAAAAT
Organism: Allium cepa; assembly: GCA_030765085.1. Classification (NCBI taxonomy): domain Eukaryota; kingdom Viridiplantae; phylum Streptophyta; class Magnoliopsida; order Asparagales; family Amaryllidaceae; genus Allium; species Allium cepa. The sequence goes on along the minus strand of CM060945.1, from coordinate 988,693,305 downwards.
CATATAACACTAAAAGTTAATAAAGGGTAAAATTGGAAATTTCAAGGTGTATAAAGTAAAGAAACGTGTACAATGTTTCATGCTAATTTTGGTTGTGTGTAAAACAAGATAGGATATATGAATAGAATTACTCCACGGGAAATTGATGAGAGATAGAAGAATAATAGCTCAATGTCACAGCGTGAATACCAAAAATGCCACTCTACCGATATTATCAAATCTTAATATTATTTAAAAATAGGATATAACAAGTAATTTTCTTTATTAGTTTGAAATTTCCCTCCTGAGATATTACCAATTCTTAATATCATCTGAAAATAATTTCTAACAAATATACTGTTTTTACAAATTCAATCAAATGTCTCTCTACAGATATTACTAAATCTTTAATGATAGTTTAATACCTTTGTTTCTCTTTTTTTTTATGCCAACATAAGCTATCCAAAATGTCCCTCTATAGATATTATCAAAACTCAATATTACTTTTAAAACAGGGATTAACAATTAAACCTACATTATAAATTCAAAACATCACTCTACAAGTATTACCAAATCTCATTACTTTACAAGTATTACCAAATCTCATTACTTAAAAACAAGACCCGACAAATAAACTTTCTTTACAATAAAATGCCCTCCACAAATATTAACAAATTTTATCACTTAAAAATTGGATTTGATAAATAATTTTTTTTTTTTTACAAATTCGTTTCTTACTAATTAATAATATAAACAAAAAATTAAACTAATAGAAGTTAAATGTTGCAACTTAAAAATAAAAATTCAAGCTAACTATACATGATTTCAATGCAAAATTATGGTCAAATATTTGTGCAAATCATTTTCTCTTAAATGTGTTAAATATATATAATTTGTACAAAAACAATTCACAGGGAGAGTGTGACGCCCCGCCTCCATACTCTCGCTAACCAAGAACACTACTGGGTAGTACTGTCGATTAGCGTGCAGAATAAGGCTGTTGAGAAGCGACCAACTATATAATTGCTTTTAGCTAGTACCGATATGTCGGATAGTATATCACGCATTTCATTTCAAGAGGAAATCTGACATATTCAATGCAAAATCAGAGCTACTATACATTAGCTAAATGCCCTTCGGAAACAAATATAAAATAGTCATAACATAAAATCAGTCATAGATATTCATATCACCAAGGCGAAATAGATATGAATATAACACATAAGAAGTGAACATCATAGTAGTGGTCATACAAGATTCACTACATAACAAAAGAATAAATACATGTACTACACAAAATAATATGTATACATCAAAGTATCTCTATCTCGTATACATGAAAGATAAAACTACCAAGCTAAAGTAATTAGCCAAAAGTCAGAAGCTAGTCCCAGCTAAGAAGTCAAGTGGGAGCACCTGAAACATCTCGGTCTGACGCGAGTATTGTTTAAGAAGAAAAATAATAAACGGATCAGTTTAGGTATAACTATCATGTAAGATGAGATATGATAAGAGATATGACAAATATATATGATAGCAATAAAAATTATACAATATCTCAAGTTTTCTCAAACACCCAAAAAGAATATCATATTCTTTAATTTTGTTCACCAAATCACAAATATTGATAAAGCTGATCAATGCAAATCACAAAATTGGTGAATTATTTTTTACAGAAATCAATATTCAGGAATCCAGAAAGCACAAAGGGCTTAGGAATTTTAATTTTCCATCTTTCCACCATTTTTTCTTTAACTTGAGAGTATTAGGAAATTATGAAAGGAATGAAGAAAGGGAAGAGGAGTTGGGGGTATTGGTAGAAGAGTTTGGGTTACTTTATTGTGTTAATGGGCTTGAACACAACGCAAAGGAAAATACCAAAATCCTAATCAACTCCAAGCACAACAATATTTATATTTAGAAAAGTTGTAAACGTCGATTTGAACTCAATGAAAGTGGTCTCGAGTTTGAATTCGACTATTTACAAAAAGTCAGATTTTGAACTTTAGTTCGACTATCGATGATGTATTCAAATCAAACATTTAAATATATAATTGTAAAATATGCAGGTTGTTACAGACTCCCCTCCTTAAAGAAATTGCGTCCTCGCAATATTTAAGAAGGAAATAAAGAGTAACAACCATTCTGTGACATGACAATCACAAAAAGAAAATTTGAAACGAGAAATTCACCTTAAGGAGCATGAGAGAGTAAATTAGGATGTGTTCGCTCGATAAGTTCTCTGGATTCCCAAGAACAATCCTTAGGGTTCGAGGACCATTGAACTTTCATAAGCGAAATGTCTTTGTTACGAAGGCATTTGACCTCTGTAGCAATAATGCCAATAGGGTGTTGCTCATAAGTCAAATTAGGTGAAACCTCAATTTCTTCAATAATACTAGGCTCAAGAATAGAATCAGAATCTCCAAGGCATTTCCGTAGCTGAGAAACATGAAATACGTCATGAATAGTGGAAAATTGAGTCGGTAACGAAAGGCGATAAGCCACAGGACCAATGCGTTCGATGATGGAAAACAAGCCAATATATCGAGGTGCTAATTTTTCCAATCGATGCACTACACCATTAATAGGCGAAACACGAGTGAATACCAAATCTCCCATAGAAAATTTCAAATTCCTTCTTCGGTTATCAACATAGGATTTTTGTCTACTCTGAGCTTCTTTCATTCTATGACGAATAAGGTCAATCTTTTCTGTGGCATCAGAATAAAATCTGGATCTAAAACCAGCTTCTCATTGGTTCTAAGCCAACATGAAGGAGATCGGCATGACCTTCTGTAGAGTGCCTCTAAAGGTGTCATACCAGTATTAGATTGGAGCTATTATTGTAATAAAACTCAACAAGAGAAATATGATATACCCAACTTCCACCAAAATTAAGAACACATGCATGAAAGAGATCTTCAACAGTTAGATTCGCACGCTCCGTTTGTCCATCGAACTGATGATGATAAGCGGTGCTAAAATTAAGATTAGTTCCTAAAGCTTTTTAAAGACCTTTCCAAAATTCACTAGTAAATAATGGATCATGATCGCTAACAATAGAAGTAGGAACTCCATGCAATTTAACAATTTCATTAACATAGAGTTTAGCAAAAATAGCTACGGTTCGGCTGGACCGAACAGGAAGAAAATGAGCGGATTTTGCAAGTCTATCTACAATCACCCATAAACTGTCATGACCTAAACAAGAACGGGGAAGACCGTTGATAAAGTCCATGGAAACTTGATCTCACTTCCAGACGGGAATGTCTAAAGGTTGCAATAACTGACCGGGCCTCTAGTGCTCGGCCTTTACAAGTTGGCAAGTCATGCAATGCTTAATAAAGTTAGCAATATCATATTTTATTCCATCCCAATAATAAAGTCACTTCATGTCCACATACATTTTACTAAGAATGAATTGTAAATTTAGAATGACGACAATCTTCTAAAATGTTTTTATTGAGATCACTAATATTTGGCACAATAAGTCTACCAAATTTTCGAATGCCTCCACGAGCATCAATTTAAGTCTTTCAAACCGTCAATATTATTGTTATCTCTACAACTTTGGCAAAGATGAGCCAATTTAGGTGTTTTTGAGCTTCAAGGATGCGGTCTAAAAGAGAAGGATAAGCCTCAAGGTTACATAAAACAAGATATGAACATGAATCGGATTCACGATCTTGAATCTCACAAGTGGATAAAGTCTCGAGATCATTCCATTCGGATATCATCATGGAAACAACCGCTTGTTGCCTACGACTAAGGGCATTGGTAATACGATTTCTCTTTCCGGGAGTATAAAGAATATCAAGATCAAAAGATGCAAGGAATTCGAGCTAACGTTGTTGATGCAATTTAAGTTCCTTTTGAGAGAATAAATATTTTTAAGATTTATGATCTATGTGGAGAACAAATTTCTCTACCAAAAGATAATGACGTCAAATTCTAAGAGCGAAAACAATAGCCGCGGGCTCTAAATAATGAGTGGCATAGTTAGTCTCAGCAGGATTTAACTGCCTAGAAGCATAAGCGATAACACGTTCCCTTTGCATGAGAATGGCTCCAAAACCAATACGACTAGCATCGGTATAAACAATCAAGTCGTGGTCCCTTAGGGAATCACAAGAATAGGAGCATCGGAAAGGAGTTCTTTTAATTTCTGAAAAGCAGCTTCACATTTATCTAATCAAATGTACTTGAATCCCTTCTTTGTCAAACTAGTGAGAGATAAGGAAATTTTAGAAAAGTCTTTTATGAATCGACGGCAATAGTCCGTCAACCCAAGAAAACTACGAATTTTCGTTACATTCTCTTGTCTCTTCTAGTTTTGAATCGCCTCAATCTTTGAAGGATCCATGGAAATTCCGGATTCAAAAATAATATGTCTTAAAAATTTCACACGAGATTTCCAAAATTAGCACTTACAAAATTTTGCTTTTAATTGATTGTTCCTAAGAGTTTCCAACACAATTCGAAGATGTTTTTCATGTTCTTCCTTAGTTTTAAAATAAACAAGAATATCATGATAAAGATAAGAACAAATTGATCGAGGAAGTCTTTGAAAACTCGATTCATAAGGTCAATGAAATAAGCTGGAGCATTCGTTAAACAAAATGGCATAACAAGCTATTAATAAGATCCATAACGAGTACGGAATGATGTCAAAGGAATACTATCCTCTGCAATTCGAAGCTGATGAAATCCGGTTGCTAAGTCTAACTATGAAAAGACTCTAGCACTGCAAAGTTGATTGAATAGATCATCAATCCGAGGTAAGGGATATTTATTCTTAATGGTAAGATCATTAAGCTTGCAGTAGCCAATGCAAAGTCTAAGTGTACCATCATATTTCTTTACAAAGATAGCTGAAGCTCTCCAAGGAGAGGAACTAGAACAAATGAGCTGTTTTGCTTCCAATTCGGATAATTGTTTACGTATCTCTATATTTTCCTTATTGGACATACGATAAGGAGGACGAGTGATAGGTAGGCTCCAGGAATTAGATTAAATCTGAACTCAATTGCTCGCTTAGGTGGTAATCCTAAAACAGGCTCAAAGATGTCGGAAAATTTACGAACAACATGAATGAGGGAAATAACATCTTCATTGTCGTCATCATGAGGGTTTAGAGAAGGGGCATTTTATTAGAAGGACAAACTTTGCAGTCCAATTAATTTCTAGGACACACATTCATAAAAATTAATTTCAAGACCAAAGTTGGTAGAATAATTACTTTTAAGGACAAAGTCAACAATGCAATTATTTTCAAGGACATAATTTCATAGGTTGTTAGGCCTTAGAATCTAATTATTTTGCATTTTATCCTTAAAAATAATTATTTCAGTTGTGTGTTTTAGAAACTAATTGCGCTTGCTAAAGAGGCCTTATGGAAAATTTCCACTTTAGAGAATATAAGGATGCCACCGAATTAGAATCTGAGTCATTAAGAACGATAGAAATCTGCTTAACAGATTGGGGATGTCAAAGATGGATGGTTCTCTCGAGACATAGGATGTGGGCTTCATACCGATTAAGCCAATCCATTCCCAATATCATTTCAAAATCTAAATAACGCATAACATGCAATTTGGCATGGAAAGCATAATCACATAAAATAATCTTGACGTCCTTACAAAATAAACTGAGTGTTGCAGATCTACCAACTCGATTCGTAATCTTCATTGAAGTCATCAAGCCATAACATTTAAAAACAAAGAACCTACAAGTTCTTTTGATATAAAAGAGTGAGATGCACCCGTCTCAAAAAGAACTCGAATAGGATGATCACAAAACATAATAATGTCATTAAGGACAGAATGAATGCAAATAAGCTTGATTGATAAAACAAGGCATCATAACATAAGATAGGACATTACGAATCCTAAGATTCGAATTAAATCCTAAGGCATGATTCTTAAGAGAGAGACTTAGGACAATGATCCTCGTCATAATATCCTATATTGTTGCGAAGTCTGGCTCTGATACTATGCAGTGACTCTCCACCTCTATACTCTCACTAACCAAGGACACTATTGGGTAATGCCATCGATTAGCGCGAAGAATAAGGCTGCTGAGGAGCGACCAATTGTATAATTGCTTTGAGCGAGTGCCGATATGTTGGATAATGTATCATGCATTTCATTTCAAGAGGAAATCTGACATATCAATACAAACTCAAAGGTACTGCATAGTGGCTAAATACCCTTCGAAAACAAATATAAAATAGTCATGACATAAAATTTGACACAAATATTCATATCACTAAGGCGGAAACAGATATGAACATAACACATAGAAGTGAACATCATAGTAATGTTCATACATGATCCACTACATAACAAAAGAATAGGTACATGTACTGCACAAAAGAATATATATACATCATGGAGTCTCTATCTTATATACATGAAAGATAAAAATATTAAGCTAAAGTAGATAGCCAAAAGTCAGAAGCTAGTCCCTGCTAAGAATTGAAGTGGGAGCACCTGAAACACCTCGGTCCGACCCAAGTATTATTTAAGAAAAATAATAATAAACGGATCAATCTAGCTATAATTATCATGTAAGATGAGATAGGATAAGGGATATGACAAATATATATGATAACAATAAAAATCATACAATATCTCAATTTTTCTCACACTCAAAAAGAATATCATATTTTTTAATTTTATTCACCAAATCACAAATATTGTTAAAGCTTATCAATGCAAATCACAAAAATTGGTGAAACACAAATTCCAGAAATCAATATTTAGAAATCCAAAAAGTATAAAGGGGGGAGGCCTATCAAAAACGGGAGCATAAAAACTCACCAATACGTGCATCACAAACGGGACGCTATCCCAGGGTCGCTAAGCTATAAAAATGAGCCAAAGCTCCATAGAATAGGTTATAGTCCCCCTTTGCAGACAAATGAGCCGAAGCTCCACAAATGGTCAAAAGACCATGAGCCGCTACCCCACCAAATTGAGCCGAAGCTCCACATAACGGGATACATTCCCCCATGCGGACAAAGAGACATTGCGCATCACAAGTCAAAATCACAAAATGATCATCATTGATCAATAAGTTTAAATTACACTAAGCTAGTAAATAAATGAGTTTACTTCATGTCCCATAACCACTGGCTTAACTTAAATATTTACGAACAAATTGTAGATTTCCACTCAAAAATTGTCACAATATTTCAATCGAACAAGTCCAAGAATTAACCGACAAAGTAAATGTAAGCGTTTCATACCACTTGTTTTGCTAATTCGTTTAATTGGATTTCTCATACAAATGAGGTAAAGGTTTGTCTATACTAGTAGATTGGAAAATAGTTTTAAAATCGAGCTTCGTATCAAAAGTAGCGTTGAAATCATTTTTGTGAAAGTGTTTTAGTATTTACTACCAATATAAAACCTTCGTATTTAAAAGTGACAAATCATAGAAACGATTATAAAAACAACTATCACAAAAATCTACATTTCGATAACGTGAATCAAACCATGGAAATCAATATCAAATCTATTAAATGGAAATACAAAAATCCAAAAAAGAAATCACCAAAGTTGATATTGAATGACAATAACTATTTGGATAATCAAAAATCGATATATCGGAAATCTACATAAAAATAAGCCAAATTTCAGAATTTAACAGCCATAGACATCTGTCCCTTTTTTTGGGAAATTGTAACCATAAGATCACAGATGTCTGTGGATAATCCATAAACGTCTGTCACTGGTAGCGGGACAGAAGTTGCAAAGCCCTTAAATAGGCAAATCTACACAACTTCTCAGATTTGGAAGCGATCGAGTGAGCAATCACAACTTGGGATTTTGCCAAGCGACAACCCAGCCCTAAAGGCTCTTCATTTCACCCAAAACAACATGTATAAACACCCATTCTAGTGTTTTCATAAATTTTGACTTTAAAATACCCAAATTAGGAAAATTCACCAAACCAATTCAATTTACAAGCAATTGAATAAGAAATAGATGTTAGAGATTTATACCTAACAACAATCATAGCTATAGACATAGATGTGAGTTTCAAGAACTCACTTTTAAACTCCAAAATAGAAAAGATATGCTCTAAAACAAGCTAAGATCAATTCCTCTTCAACTACACCTCTAGAATCTCCAATTTAGCATCACATGCAAAGATTTCCTAAGTTAGGTTATAGGAATTTCTAAAAATTGAAGAGAGATTGAGATGGAGAAGATGAAGAGGAAGCTTGCCTAAGCTTCTCTTTTGATCTATAACTTGAATTTGAATTCCTAAGAAAAGCTAGGGTTTAGGATTTTAATTTCCCCTCTTTCCACCATTTTTTCTTTAGCTTGAACGTATTAGGAAATTATGAAAGGAATGAAGGAAGGAAAAAGGAGTTGGGGTATTGCTAGAAGAGTTTGGGTTACTTTGTTGGGTTAATGAGCTTGAACACAACCCAAAGCCCAAAGGAAAATACCAAAATCCTAATCAACTGCAAACACAAAATGTTTATACTTAAACAAGTTGTAAACGTTGATTTGAACTCAATGAAAGTAGTTTCGAGTCCAGATTCGACTCAAAAAGTCACATTTCAGACTTTAATTCAACTATCGATGTTGTATTTAAATAAAACATCTAAATATATAATTGTAAAATACGCGGGTTGTTATAAAGAGCGCGTCATCATCACACGCGAAGTGCATGCCATAACGCTCATATTAATATTTTTTATAGTGATTGTAATATATCCAGTGTCGTCCTTTTTTGGTGTCAATATAAACTACCACCAATGCCCCTTTACAGATATTACCAATCTTAATATCGTTGAAAAATAGTATCTAGAATATAAACTTCCTTTAAAAATTCAAATTGTCCATTTACACATTATCAAATTTTACTATCATATACAATATCATATAATAAATAATCGTTCTTTAGAAATTCAATCAAAATGTTCTTTTGCAAATATCAACAAATCTCAACATAACTTAAAAATAAGATCTAATAAGTAAGCTCATTTACAAATTCAAAACGTCTACCTACAAATATTACCAATTCTTAATATCACATAAACATAAGATGTAACGACCAGGGTTTTTCGACCCTTGAAAAATCGACACTAATACATCCATTGTATTACACGCCTCGAATGTCGGAAGCCCGATTGTTAGAGAAAAAGAAAGAAAGAAGAAGATAAGAAGAAAACTAAACACAGAATCTCACTGCGAAACGAATAATATATAATATACAACAAACCTTTACACAAAAGAAAAATCATAATACATATATATACAGATATCAATCAGAGTATACCAATCTATTTCAGCTTGGACAATTATAACAACATGTTCTTACAAATTACTGACAAATACAATCAATAAACATGGCGGAAATATAACCATCTATATGAATACATCTCTAGGCCTCCAACTCGTCTCCTGAAGCTCTAAACATCCAAACTAATCTATAATATGCTCGGTCTAACCCTAGATTATAATAAATAACACTAGAGTCAGTATGGAAAACCAACGTGAGAAAACATAACCAACTGGATTTAAAGTTATAAGAATCTTTGAAAATCGAAAGTATCTCGTAAGACCACGTCATGTATAAATGTAACGACCCGCCGCCCTGACCGCCTCTAGTCGGTAATTAAACCAACTAGAAACGTTCAAAATGACGGATTGTTAGTCAGTTTATAGAGTTTAAACAGAATCAGCCACAGAATCACAGAATAATCATATATTTCTCATAAATAATTTTTCTTACATATATCAGAGTTTGTACAATGCATTAAATTTTATACAGCGGAATATATCTTTGATTCTTAAGTACAAGAAAAATTTTCCAGAAAACTTTAGTGAAGTGCTTTCCCCTCTCTCTCTAACTTCATGGCCTGAAAATCTTCAAGCAGTGAAAATACTCGGTCTGACCCGAGCGTTTATTGCAAACACAAAAACACTCGAGTCAGGATTAATCTTAATTCAAGTAATTAAATTTGCAATGAATTGAAGTAAATGGTAACAGAGATGACGAAACACATGAATCAATTTAAATCTATTATGGACTTTTTTTCACATTAACAACTTCAATTTTTAAAATCTGTCAATCCTGTGTGGCTGCAATACACACGTATATTTGCACACATGTGCACTGCCTCGCCAACACGTGTGCATCAAGCATGAAGCATACAACCTCAAATAACCACTGCAACAATACTTTAAAATGGAGGCAGAACAACAATGAAAAAGCAAATGCACATCTAAACCAATATTGCAAGAGGCAACAAGAATGGCCAGAACAGTGAATGGAAACATACACTTGCAATAGAAAGTTTTGAAAAGGAGAACCAGAAGTGCAAGTGTGTAAGCACAACTTCACAACAACAAGGCAATGCACTACGCAGCGGACAACAGCACCAAAGTGCAAAATCTCAAGTGACCAAGAGCACCAAAACCAACTACACTACTCAAAGTACACAGTGGCCAGAAAACATGAAAAAGGATACAACTCAAGTCTGGTAACAACATCACAATCAAGTGCAGCTATAGTTAACAAGTGCAAGACCATGTTCAAATGCAGACATCAACGACTGTACAACTACAATGGCAACAACAATGCAACTATAACATATCAGATCAATGTAAGACTAACAAGATCAACCAATGTCTACAGTGGCTACAGTTTAACAAACAAGTGAAACAGAGGGAACTGGGAACTGTGTGTATAGGGAAACAACTACACAGTTCAAATGGAATACAAACATGTATCAGTGGATTCAAAAATGCAACAAGTATACAAGACAGGTTTAGACAAAAATTTAAATTTGCTTTCATCTATTTCTGAAAATATAGAACAGGTCTTAAACCAAAGTTAAACTTGTTTACAATTTTTGTTTTTTTGTTTTCTAAAACTGGAACATGGATGAGAACAGAGTATCATGTTTACAGGTATTCAAACTGTTAAATGAATATGCATTCAATCTTTAAATCAAGCATGCAAACATTGATATTATGTTTATTCACAAGAAATTCCAGGACTAAAGTATTTGTCTTTCTTACTACGTTTCCTTGAACAACTCAAGACTGTCAGGTAAAAGAGGAGTGATTTGGGGGTTAGATTTTTTTTTCTTGTATCTAAGAACAGAAATAGGGGTTTTACAGACACATATGTACATCACATATGCACTGGAGTTCAAACAAGCAAAGTTTTTGGTATAGCATCTGTTCTTATCAATTTAAAAACAAATTACAAATAGCATCTATTCTCATCAGTTAAAAAACAAAATTTATAGCATCTGTTTTCATCAGTTAAAAAAAACAATATCATATAGCATATGTTCTTAACAGTTTAAAAAAACAATATCATATAGCATCTGTTCTTAACAGTTTAAAACAAATTTCAAGTAGTGTCTGTTCTCACCAGTTTAAAATTAAAATCAATAGCATCTGCTCTTATTAGTTTAAAAGCAAATATCAAATAGCATTTGTTCTTATTAATTTAAAATCAAAATATCAGAGCAAATGATAGCGAATAACAACCAACAACCAACATGCAGTGACAAATCTGCTCATATCAGTTTAAATCAAAAAAAAATCCGAGCAATTGATAATGAATAACCCCCCAAAACATAGCATGCAACCAAACATCCAATTCAAACAAATTTAAACTCTTGAATTAAAATCAATCGTGAGCAAAGAACTCACCTTTCACCGAAGCGAATTGGAACAACGCAAATCAATTATCAGAAAACAAGCGCGAGCAAAGAGCACCATCAATCGGATTGAATCAAAGCCCCAATTGGAATTGAAGAGGTGAAGCCCTATTTTCAGATCGAACGAAATTCGGCCGCCATTTTTTTTCTGTTTCTTTTTTTTTTCTATCGTATGAAATGATGGAGGAAGGGTTTCGAATGAGAAAAGGGGAAAAGGAGGTATCGGGTATAAAAGAATAGGGAAGACGTGATTTTAGCGTGTTTGAAGGCGTAGGTTTAGGCGTGTTTACAGCTGAACAAAGTAAGGCCGTGTATACTTATTATTTTATTTTTTTTATTTACTTTTTATCTTTTTCTCTTTTTTTTTTCAATTTAAATTCAATTAGTTTTGTTTATTTTCTTTGCTTTGCAAAAACGATGTTGTTAAAATTTTCACTAGTTGTATTTATTTATTTCGTTATTGACAAAAATTTTATTCTATTTTATTTTAGTTAAAGAAAAATGTTATTTATAACTAAACATCGATTTATAAATTTACATAAATAATAATTCTCAAATCCAAATTATTATTCCTAGTCATTTGTTCAAATTTTAAATACCAATTCACTATTCAATTTCAAAGCTAAATTCAAATTCTATTCAACTTTTCACTAGATTAAATTCTAAAATTTAATCGCCAATTTATGCTGATAATTTGAAATTCACGTCAAATCATCATTTAAATATTTAAAATAAATTAAATATTCACAAATTAGATTGTTCAAAATTCAGGACCGTTACAATCTCCCCTACTTAAAAGAATTTCGTCCCGAAATTATAAGTTAGGAAAAACGATTGCTAAAATCTCACCGATATTTATATCCTACACAATTTTACCAAGTTTCAAACTCGCAAATAAATATAGGATTCATTCCATTTATTTTATCTCACTAGTTTTGTTCATCAATTTCAATAATCAAGACACAAAAGTCTTTTACCATATTTTTTTGACTTACAAAACTCAGATTTTTAAACTTGAAATCTTTCGTGCTAAATATTTGCATATTACATCTTTTCCAAAGCTGTGTGCTTTCAAGATATTTTGAAAATCTTCTTCCTTAATTCATTAAGTTAGAATTATATAATTCTAATTTCAGATTATTGATTTTCTATTTAAAGTTTGAAAATACTTGATAACTCGAAGTTTAACAAGTCCATCGTCGTTCTTACAGACATTAGGCATACGCTGGCCAGGCGCAAGACTAAAAATCTCCAAGTACTAAATATACTTGCTTCAACTCCCAGTGAAAATATTTTTAAAAAATTCTTTTAAAAATGGATATGGAAAGCACATTCCCCCATGGATCACAGTTTACCCGGCGGTTACGCTACTATCCCAGTAGAATCGCTTGTAACCTTAGATTTCTCATCTCTCTTGAATTTCGCCATGGTTGTCGCCTTAGATCGCGGTCCACACGGCGGTTACGCTACTATCCCAGTAGAATCGCTCATGGCCGTAGGCATCTCGCCCCTCGAATTACGCTTCGGTTTCTAGATCGCAGTTTGCTCGGCGGTTGCACCACTATCCCAGTGGAATCGCTTGTAACTGTAGGCATCACGCCCCACGAATTACGCCAGCATCAATTCACATAATCCCAAACACGATGATCCATCGTGGGGGATCCCAGTCAGTCCCAATGGACATTCCACTAATGGAAATTCTACGTAGCTACGATTTCCAATGGACACTCCACCGAGTTCCAATCACCTTCACAAATAATAAATGGAAGGTACATTTCCATATCCTCAGTTTTTAGAAAACATATGTCATATACATATAGTACTTCATTTCACATTTCGTACATATCATACCTATGTAAACCTACACAGGACTTTTCATAATAATGACTTTCCAAACTGATGGTTTTCGAATTATTACATTCACATATATAAGTTACGAAAACTCAATTCACATTCATCACAAATAGAGGATTCCAATTTTTTTTCCATCACGTTTAAAATTTTCCTCTAAATCGATTTGAAAATTTAAGGTTATCTCAAACCTAATTCACATTCATAATCCAATTCATTATCGACTTCACATTCGATTTGGATTTCACGTTACATCGTCAATTCTCAACACATAATTGATGTCTATCGATATATAACCTCTAAGCTCGTACGTCTCAGAGAAGGGTGTTAAGCTAAAAGAATAAATTCTCCGCCACCACAGATATATATTTAATAGAGATCAATTGATATGTCATCAATTCACAATGTTAGACATACAATCCCAATCGACTATCCAAAATTCAAAGCTCAACTTATATTGTTTTTGGTGTCAAAGTCAAACTCAATTTAACTCAAGATTCAATCTTTTTGGAAAATATTCAAGTTGAACTGATCGTTCAAATTTCCCAAAAAATATCTTTACAAGATATATAATTTTCCAACTTAACCATTTGAAACAAATTTCAAATATTCATTTTTCAATTTATCTTTAAAAGATAAAATTTCAAACCTTTCATTTCATATTGGAAAACATTTCCATACTTATTTAATAATAAGTAATTCACAAGTTCATTTATTTTCAACTCTTGGAAAATATTCAATATACTTGAATCAAAATTAAGTATATATTCCATTCTTTAAGTAAATCATTCTTTTAAACACATTTATTTGAGTCAAAATGAATGTTGCGTAAAACATCGTTACGACAACTCAAAATCACTAGTATAGGGATTCGAAATTAAGATAGATATATAAATCCCAATACTATAAACAACATTTCCTTTCGGAAATCATTTACTATAACAATAGTGTTATAGTCCACCATTTCCTTATTTTTCTCTCGAAAACGTCTATTTCAACAATTGAATGTTGAAATCTATGTATTCGATACTTAATGCATTTTAAAACATCTTTAAAACCATTAACTTTTTCAACTTCAACTTCAACTTAATTCATAGTTTGAATCCCTCATACTTTTCATAATATTAATTTTAAACCAATTTCAAACTTTTCAATATTAAGTTTTTCACTTAATTTAATTTTCCGCACGTTTAAATTCAAATTCATCACTGAATTTATCAAATCTATTATGGATTATCACGTTGACAACTCCAAATTTGAAATTTAAATCTCATTTGAACTTTGCATTTACTTTCTATTTCAAAAATAATCAACTAGTTCTTTAGTAAATTATTCATCGATTTAGTTCCATTAAATTCATATTTCCACATTAACCTCATTTCATAATATCACTTCCCTAAAACATATCCGTTTTATTCAATAATATATTCACTGTCCAAAATCGTGAATATACTTATCTATTCAATTCAGTGTTTCTACACTTTTATTTAAAAGATTATCCACTGTCCAAAATCGTGAATAAAATTTCCAACCAACATTTACTATCACAATATTTAACTTAAAGGATAATTCGCTGTCCAAAATCATGAATATATCTCCTTTAATAAATTCTATTTTTCATTTATCAAATTCAATTGGTTTCGAATTTATAAACAATCTTCACAAATTCCATTTCTATTTATAAACTTCGATTTATAAATCTTCTTTGTTAATTCAATTAAATTTATATAACTCAATTATATACCAAAAGTTCATATTATAAGTTAAGTACTTATAATCCATTTATTCACTAAATCGTTCTTCAAAACATTTGAAATTAATTTTCAAAAGAATTCAGAATCAAATTCCCAAGTTATAGTTTAATTATCCTCTTGGCTATAACTAAATTGAAATATCATTTTATTTCCCAATTATTATTTTGTAGATATTCACAATATTCGATTTAACCAATTTAAACCAATTCATTAATTCACTTAACTTATATTTCATTTTTCATAAGTCTCAATAATTCGATAATGGATTTTCGAATGAGAAACTATCGCAATCCTAAATTTAGAGAGGGGAATTTTCGAAAATGATTCTAATTTTCAAAATACCTTTTATTTTTCAAAGAAAACAATTTCATACTTCTTTTAAATTTGAAAAACATTTTATTTAAAGTGGTTCTAGTAACTATTCATATTAAACATCATAAACTGAGCTTTGAGTAAACCAAAGCTCTGATACCACTTTTGTAACGACCCGCCGCCCTGACCGCCTCTAGTCGGTAATTAAACCAACTAGAAACGTTCAAAATGACGGATTGTTAGTCAGTTTATAGAGTTTAAACAGAATCAGCCACAGAATCACAGAATAATCATATGTTTCTCATAAATAATTTTTCTTACATATATCAGAGTTTGTACAATGCATTAAATTTTATACAGCGGAATATATCTTTGATTCTTAAGTACAAGAAAAATTTTCCAGAAAACTTTAGTGAAGTGCTTTCCCCTCTCTCTCTAACTTCATGGCCTGAAAATCTTCAAGCTGTGAAAATACTCGGTCTGACCCGAGCGTTTATTGCAAACACAAAAACACTCGAGTCAGGATTAATCTTAATTCAAGTAATTAAATTTGCAATGAATTGAAGTAAATGGTAACAGAGATGACGAAACACATGAATCAATTTAAATCTATTATGGACTTTTTTTCACATTAACAACTTCAATTTTTAAAATCTGTCAATCCTGTGTGGCTGCAGTACACACGTATATTTGCACACATGTGCACTGCCTCGCCAACACGTGTGCATCAAGCATGAAGCATACAACCTCAAATAACCACTGCAACAATACTTTAAAATGGAGGCAGAACAACAATGAAAAAGCAAATGCACATCTAAACCAATATTGCAAGAGGCAACAAGAATGGCCAGAACAGTGAATGAAACATACACTTGCAATAGAAAGTTTTGAAAAGGAGAACCATAAGTGCAAGTGTGTAAGCACAACTTCACAACAACAAGGCAATGCACTACGCAGCGGACAACAGCACCAAAGTGCAAAATCTCAAGTGACCAAGAGCACCAAAACCAACTACACTACTCAAAGTACACAGTGGCCAGAAAACATGAAAAAGGATACAACTCAAGTCTGGTAACAACATCACAATCAAGTGCAGCTATAGTTAACAAGTGCAAGACCATGTTCAAATGCAGACATCAACGACTGTACAACTACAATGGCAACAACAATGCAACTATAACAGATCAGATCAATGTAAGACTAACAAGATCAACCAATGTCTACAGTGGCTACAGTTTAACAAACAAGTGAAACAGAGGGAACTGGGAACTGTGTGTACAGGGAAACAACTACACAGTTCAAATGGAATACAAACATGTATCAGTGGATTCAAAAATGCAACAAGTATACAAGACAGGTTTAGACAAAAATTTAAATTTGCTTTCATCTATTTCTGAAAATATAGAACAGGTCTTAAACCAAAGTTAAACTTGTTTACAATTTTTTTGTTTTTTTTGTTTTCTAAAACTGGAACATGGATGAGAACAGAGTATCATGTTTACAGGTATTCAAACTGTTAAATGAATATGCATTCAATCTTTAAATCAAGCATGCAAACATTGATATTATGTTTATTCACAAGAAATTCCAGGACTAAAGTATTTGTCTTTCTTACTACGTTTCCTTGAACAACTCAAGACTGTCAGGTAAAAGAGGAGTGATTTGGGGGTTCGATTTTTTTTTTCTTGTATCTGAGAACAGAAATAGGGGTTTTACAGACACATATGTACATCACATATGCACTGGAGTTCAAACAAGCAAAGTTTTTGGTATAGCATCTGTTCTTATCAATTTAAAAACAAATTACAAATAGCATCTATTCTCATCAGTTAAAAAACAAAATTTATAGCATCTGTTTTCATCAGTTAAAAAAAACAATATCATATAGCATCTGTTCTTAACAGTTTAAAAAAACAATATCATATAGCATCTGTTCTTAACAGTTTAAAACAAATTTCAAGTAGTGTCTGTTCTCACCAGTTTAAAATTAAAATCAATAGCATCTGCTCTTATTAGTTTAAAAGCAAATATCAAATAGCATTTGTTCTTATTAATTTAAAATCAAAATATCAGAGCAAATGATAGCGAATAACAACCAACAACCAACATGCAGTGACAAATCTGCTCATATCAGTTTAAATCACAAAAAAAATCCGAGCAATTGATAATGAATAACCCCCCAAAACATAGCATGCAACCAAACATCCAATTCAAACAAATTTAAACTCTTGAATTAAAATCAATCGTGAGCAAAGAACTCACCTTTCACCGAAGCGAATTGGAACAACGCAAATCAATTATCAGAAAACAAGCGCGAGCAAAGAGCACCATCAATCGGATTGAATCAAAGCCCCAATTGGAATTGAAGAGGTGAAGCCCTATTTTCAGATCGAACGAAATTCGGCCGCCATTTTTTTTCTGTTTCTTTTTTTTTTCTATCGTATGAAATGATGGAGGAAGGGTTTCGAATGAGAAAAGGGGAAAAGGAGGTATCGGGTATAAAAGAATAGGGAAGACGTGATTTTAGCGTTTTTGAAGGCGTAGGTTTAGGCGTGTTTACAGCTGAACAAAGTAAGGCCGTGTATACTTATTATTTTATTTTTTTTATTTACTTTTTATCTTTTTCTCTTTCTTTTTTTTTTCAATTTAAATTCAATTAGTTTTGTTTATTTTCTTTGCTTTGCAAAAACGATGTTGTTAAAATTTTCACTAGTTGTATTTATTTATTTCGTTATTGACAAAAATTTTATTCTATTTTATTTTAGTTAAAGAAAAATGTTATTTATAACTAAACATCGATTTATAAATTTACATAAATAATAATTCTCAAATCCAAATTATTATTCCTAGTCATTTGTTCAAATTTTAAATACCAATTCACTATTCAATTTCAAAGCTAAATTCAAATTCTATTCAACTTTTCACTAGATTAAATTCTAAAATTTAATCGCCTATTTATGCTGATAATTTGAAATTCACGTCAAATCATCATTTAAATATTTAAAATAAATTAAATGTTCACAAATTAGATTGTTCAAAATTCAGGACCGTTACAATAAATATGGATGGGTTCTTACCTTATTATAACCAAAAAAAATTCTATAGAGAATCCATTTATATTATAATAGTGTCTAGAGGTAAAAGTAAAAATATAAATATAGCTGAAATGCTTGCATCTCGCATTTCAGCATAGTTGGGCACAAATAAGTCCGTACGACACTTATTGAAGAATGGAATCTGTAACGACCTGATATTTTCAACCATTCGCATCCAAACATGCCGGTTGAATTGCTTAAAATACCAGATTGTAAGTTTATATTTGGCAAAACTTAGCATATACAGTAAATAAATAATCATAGAATCACAGACACAGAGTAATATAACAATATGCAGCGGAAACAAAATGAATAGTAGTTCATAAAGCTACTATATATATATATATATATATATATATATATAACAGAGTCAAATAAGTTACAACAAAAGTCTCGAATACAAGAATCAGAATACATCACTAGAATCAACTGAATATCTGAAAGCTAGATAGCTAGCTGGATCTCCAAGCGAAGCTCCAACTCCAAAGGTGAGTCTCGAATACTGGTACACTCGGTCTGACCCGAGCGTAAAGCAAAACACAAAACACTCGAGTCAGGATTAACATTCTTATATCAATAAATCCAACTCAAGTGAAATAACAACTGAAATACAAGTAACTCAAAAGATGTTTGGGATAACCATCCTCTAAGGATCCGTTAACTATTTATATGTAAGTTAAGTAGATAATGCCTACTAGTAATATAAAGTATCAAAATAGCGTTAAGGCGTTACCGTTGTCCCCCTTAACACATTTTATATAAGCGTCATGGTCTATATAGCACTGTAAACTCCACCGTAAACTTGTGGGCTATTAGATGGTACTCCATAGGTATAACACAAAACAAATCATAGTGGTCGCGTATAGGGATACAAGTATGACAAGGTACATAAGGCAATACCCAAGGTAGTGAAACTACCGTTTGCCTGATTCGGACTGGTGAGAACGCATCGCCGCAACGATCGCAACACCACGAAACAACACTCCCAATTCAAGGGTGCGCACCAATCAAAACAAATAACGAGTAGTTTATGAAGATGTGTGTTCGCTTAGAGGTGGCTAACCTCATTGGCCCGACACGGCTCTTGTTTAAGTCATTTCAAATTTGACACAAGTGTCAAGGCTATCCATTATCGTCCTCTTTCTTCAAATCCAGCAACGTCATCATTCCAACCACTTCATTCTGGATCACACTCCACATATGATAGTTATTAAAGTGGTTTTCGATTTAGACAGAGAGTATGTCCCTAACCGATCCCAGACTCTTCAATAACTTCGTAATTACTACACCGATTGGTCATTTAATAAACTTTCAAAATAGTTTATATTTCAAAACCAAAATATCATTGCCATTTCAACCATATCAATACGATATCACTTCCATTTCAAAACCGAATACGACATCATTTCCATTTTTAAATATATATCTATCTCAAATATATCCATTTACAAAAATCTTAGTACTTCGAAGTGATAACACTTTCTAAATCAAACACTTTGGAAATCATAATTTAGAAATCATAATGCTTTGGAATCATAACACTTCCCACTTAACTGTTTGAATATAAATAATAATATATACTAAAATAGTTTATAACTTAAAATAGTTTATATATAAAATAGTTATAATTTAAAATAGTTTATATTAAAAATAATTTATATCAAAATAGTTTATATTTAAGAAAATTTATATTAAAATAGTTTATATTAAATAAATTTATAAAGTAACATATATAAATAGTTTCAAATATAATTTAAAAATACTTTATATAATAAAATAGCTCCCTCAAATTTCACAAATCAATTCCAAATCAACACCAATCCCAAAATTTCAAATTTAGTCAAATCTCAAATCCTCAACTTCAATTCAGTTCAGTTCTCAATAAAAAATTATATCGATTTCAAATATAGATTTGAGCTACAAATAAACCATGTAAGTTTCGATATATTCCAAAGCTTTAAATATTTCACCATGTCAAATTTTATTTTTGATAATTTCATATATATCTTAATTTAACTTTACTATTATTTAGTTTTGAAATATTCACTTAATAAATCCGATATTATTTATATCAAACCCCAAATTACAAATAAACTAAATATTTCCTTCAACTTATTTAAAACTTGAAATATTCATTTAAATTATCTTAACCAAAATCAAGTTATTAAATTATATCCTTTAAAAATCTCAAATCCATTAAGTTTTCAAATTGATTTAATTAAATAAATTCTTAATTAAATACCATTTGAAATCAATTTCAAATCTATCTTCCTAACCTTAATTTATTAAAACCATTATCAACACCATATTAAAATATAATTTAATAAATACATAACATATTATATTTTAATAAAATCAAACTTTGTTATTAAACTTATTTCATATTAAAACAAATTTATATATAGCTTAAAATCAAGAATTTAACTATATATAAAATAACATTTATATAATATCTAAAATCAATATTTATATAAAACTATATATTTCCTTCAAAAACCATAGTAATCATTTCAAATTACTTATATATAGACCAACGGTGTCTGTATATAATTTCCTATCCTATGGTCAAGTGATACGGATATTTATCATTTCAATCCGTAATTTAAATACATATAGGTGTGTGTGTATATATATATATATATATATATCATTCAACCCGCAATCCCAAATTCAATTCAATGAAAATCGTTTGGGTTTATCATTTCAACCCATAACGATTTTCTCCTATTCTAAAGTCCATTCGGGTATGTATCATTTCAACCCATAGTGAATTCTATACTAATAGGAAACTTGTAGAGTGATAACAGATATGATAATAATATAATAAGCATATATCATCAATATAAATAACAGATTATGGTGTCAGATGTCACAAGTGAACAGATACAGGTAATAACATATATATAACAGTGTAAATAACTAACAACAACATATTTCAATTGTTGTTTCAATTGAAATCAAATTTAATAAATATAAGAACGTAAATCGTGAGTGATTGCTCACCTTTCGAGGCTAGAGAGATAGACAGTGAAGTTGAGTTACGTAATCCAAGCACGAATCCAAAACAACAAGATCGGCATGAATTCGACGGACAACTGATAAATAGAAATTGACGAGAACAGATCAATTTAGAACTAGATCGATGTCGATATATGGTATAAGCAAACTTACATATATAACTAAATATAATTATATATATATATATAAGTCGTATTTTTAAATTCAAACACATTTATATTGAATATATAGGTATTTCAAATTCTACTATTCAAATTAACACACATACATTAATATCAACATATATACATTATTAATATATTCAAAATCAAATATTATAAAACTCACATTATAACAAGTATCATCATTCATTGTACACACTGATATATCTACACAGATTATAAATATTCTTACCGAAACTACTCATATGACAGGACGTAAAATAACTTAGTATAACACATATAAATTTATATGACTTTTATAATTAAACGAGAGGTTGTACATAACTTATATAAATTTATATCCATAAACATACAGGTAGTATACTTACATGAACAAAATATCTATATCGCCTTTTAGAATCAAAATATAAATGAGCCTACTTACAGGTTACACATATAAAAGTATATATAACCCTTTTTCTTTCCCCTTATGAAATTGACAACTTTATGACTTTATAATATATTAATTTATAATATAACCAATATCAAAACACTTAAAAAAATCAAAATAAAACCTTTTATATAACATATGGAAAAAGTAGAGACATATATAGTAAATCAAAGTCTCAAAAATGTATGTTTTAAAACTGACGTTCCTCCTTTCTTTATCTTAGATAGGCTGATATGCTTTAATATATGTGCAACCTAGAAACAAATATATGATATTGTATTCAGAACAAATATGTATATACTGACTGCACTATACATTTTATAACCCACGCCTAATAGAATATATCTAATCATGCAATTATATACAACCCAGAGCAAAGAAAATAAAAGCATCGTACTGAATGCGTGCATGAGTTTGGCACTAGATCAGGGAATAGAAGGCGAGTTGCTTGGGTCAGTGGCTTGTGAGGCGGATATAGGTTAGAGGCCGAGTGGGTGCGGCGGTCATGCAAGCATGGGAGAAAGGAAGAGGTGCGAAGTGGTGGAGTCGGCTAAGTTGGGGATGGAAAAGAGACCGGAGGCGACCGGGTGTTTGGAGGTGGAAGGGAGGATGGAGGGAGCAGCATGGTTTTGGCATTTGGCGAGTGGAGGACAACGGTGGGAGGCTGGTGTCGAAACTGCGGAGTTGGTCATTGCTTGGGTTTGGTGATGCTCGCGGTGGTCATGTTCGAGGTGGAGGAAAGTTGGATTGTGGGGTGTTGCGAGAGGAGGAGTTGAGGTCGTATGGAGGAGAGCGGTGGCTATGCGCGAGCTCAGTGCGACATTCATGGTGGTCGGTGAGTTGATGGGCTAGGTGGGAAAGACCAGAGGGAGGCATGGTGGAAATGGCTAGCAGCCATAAAAAGATGTTCATGCTAAAGCAAGCATGAATGAGCAGACAAAGACAAACATATATAAGTTTTCATCATTTTTTCCTTTTTTTAGAACTGAAATGAAACAAAGAGGAGTGGAGGAGGAAATGGCAGGTGAAGTAAGAAGTAATGAATTAGAGTAGACAAAAGTAATGCAACAATTTCAAACAATAAATGTATGACGGCTTGCACGTCTCTTCACATCATATACAATTTTCAACGACATGAATATCAAAGAGTAAGAGTTGAATTCAGTATCCATATAAAGAAAACGACTATTTGGTTGTCTAGGAAACAACGAAAAGGCATAAGGGACAAAAGAACACGAACGGATGCCGATACCGCGAACTATTTTGCGAATTCCACCACGCATCGGAACCTTCAACACCGAAATGAATATACCGTAGAGATTAACACAACGAAACAATCAAAACGGTATATGGATATCAGTGGTACGATTGAATTATAAAAATTCGAATTTTCTACTGCGGAAAATGCAGCAAAAACGCAGAAAAATAAGATCAACGGAGCTAAAGAACTCTGAATTTGGAAAAACGAAAAATGACGTCTCAGTCAGAAGATGATTTAGAATTTTTCTATGGAAAAATATTCAAGTTTGGAAAACATTTTATTATCATCACTTTTTAACTGATATAAATTGAAATAGAATTACACAATAAAATAAACTTTCATATTTTCAAATGAAAATTTACAGTTTGCTATGTTCAATTAAACGTATTCCAAATATTAAATTTTATTTCAAAATTTTATTTTTAAAATTTCACGAAAATTCAATTAATCATAATATTAAAACAGTTAAAATTTACGGGTCGTTACACTCTCCACCACTCAAAACTTTTCGTCCCCGAAAAGGAAGAAGGTAGGAGAATAGAAACAAACAGAAGAAAATAGATTGGAACAAAATAAAACAATTAATTTAAACCATATAGATTTCAGTTTAATTAATTAATATTTAACATTTCTTTTGAAATTCAAAGTACTTCAATAAGTTGATTTAATTTCAATTTATTAATATTTGATACCATAAAAGTTTCTTTTAAAACAGAATTTTCTTTAATTTCTCTTATTTACTGTCCAATCAACTTATTATTCTACTTATCTCTATTAACATTTTTATAATTAAAGTCTAAGTGTATGACATTTATTATAAACACTCAAATTTATTTATAAAATCATTTTATATTGTATGTTATCCAATCACATATTTAACTTCTGAATAATTTAGGTAAGTTGTATTAGAATGAAATCGGGTATTATACAAATAAAATTCTCCAATTCAATTAGCTTAAGTTTAAATGTTTATTCAAAATTTTGGCTTCATTTAATAATTCAAATCATCCTTTAAGAAAATTAAGAATTAAATTTCCGATTAAATTCAAACAATTTAGAGATAAATATATATTATATATCAAATCAAATTTATAATCATATACTTATATATATATATATATTATAAATCAAGTCATACTTTAGAAATTTAAATCAAATTATTTTTCCAAACAAAAGTGTAGCAGGGCTACAGAATAGTCTCTCCACTTCGAAACTTGAAAATGAATGTCGATGATGCGGCCGTCATCACAGAAATTATTTTCCAGTGACAAAAGAGAAGAGCACTAATTTAACATTTTAAAATTCTTTGAAACCATTCTTATTTGAAAATACTTTAAATAATATATCCTTTAAACTTTTAAAGCCAAAGTTTGAAATCACTGGAAATTAAATTCTCAAATTCTTGATTTAAATTCATTTCAAATTCCAAATCAAATTATAACCAAGTTATAAATTCATTTATTTATTATTATGCAATAGTCAATGGTTTACAAAACAATAAATGAAAATCAAATATTATCATTTTTGACAACAACTTCATTAACAATTTAATTTCAGAGAAATTTATACTTATATATAATGTAATCATACAAAACTATTTTGTTTACCAAATCTGAAAACAATATTGTGTCAATTTGTTTTGTTCAAGTGTTTTGAGGTGTTGATCAGACGAATCGATCGAAAACCCAAATCAACAACCCAAACAACACAAAATATATAAAACATTTTAATATTAATACAAATACACTTCCTCACTCGATTATACAGAATAGATTCCAAAACAAGGATAAAGATTCAAGTTTAAGGGCTCAAATCAAAAGAAGTTTGATTTGAAGATATGTTTGTAATAAAGATAAGATGAATACATAGAAAAATAAGAAGATGGATAAGTTAATATAAATTAACCGGGTCGACCGTGAATTCAAGAATGAAATCGATGTAGAATTCTGAGGCAAATGTACATTCGATCTCAAAAGATAGAATCCGGCATAACAAACGATATTAGCATCTAAACCGAGGACATAGAAATCTCCGGTGAATCGATGCCAATTGTAAAGGAGTTTCACCCTTTACAAATCATTTGGAGATTGGCAAGACCGCCGGTTCGTTATAAAGATCATTCGAAGTGGAGTTATGGGATACTCCAGAGTCAAAAGAATACGTATTGGAAGAGACAAGAATGGATTTATGGATTTTGGAACCGAGGGAAACGTTCCAAAATTCAAAGGAGACCGAGTCAAAAGAAGAAATTCAAGCTTGAACGAAAGTGATTCCATAACTAAATTTACTATATATGCTAAGTTTTGCCTAGAGCCAAAGCTCTGATACCAAATGTAACAACCTGATATTTTCAACCATTCGCATCCAAACATGCCGAAATTGAATTGCTCAAAATACCAAATTGTAAGTTTATATTTGGCAAAACTTAGCATATACGGTAAATAAATAATCACAGACATAGAGTAATATAACAATATGCAACGGAAACAAAATGAATAGTAGTTCATGAAGCCACTATATATTTAACAGAGTTAAATAAGTTACAAGTCTCGAATACAATAGTCAATACAAGAATCAGAATACATCACTAGAATTAACTGAATATCTGAAAGCTAGATAGATAGCTGGATCTCCAAGCGAAGCTCCAACTCCAAAAGTGAGTCTCGAATACTGGTACACTCTGTCTGACCCGAGCGTAAAGCAAAACACAAAACACTCGAGTGAGGATTAACATTCTTATATCAATAAATCCAACTCAAGTGAAATAACAACTGAAATACAAGTAACTCAAAAGATATTTGGGATAACCATCCTCTAAGGATCCGTTAACTATTTATATGTACGCTAAGTAGATAATGCCTATCAGTAATATAAGTATCAAAATAGCGTTAAGGCGTTATCATTATCCCCCTTGACATATTTTATATAAGCGTCATAGTCTATACAGCACTGTAAACTCCACCGCAAACTAGTGGGCTATCAGGGAGTACTCCATAGGTATAACACAAAACAAATCGTAGTGGTCGCGTATAGGGATACGAGTATGACAAGGCACATGAGGCAATACCCAAGGTGGTGAAACTACCATTTCCCTGATCCGGACTGGTGAGAACGCATCGCCGCAACGATCGCAACACCATGAAACAACACTCCCAATTCAAGGGTGCGCACCAATCAAAACAAGTAATGAGTAGTTTACGAAGAAGTGTGTTCGCTTAGAGGTGGCTAACCTCACTGGCCCAGCATGGCTTCGGTTTAAGTCATTTCAAATTTGACACAAGTGTCAAGGCTATCCATTATCGTTCTCTTTCTTCACTAAAAATGTGATGAGTTTGGCAACACTAAAATAGAGGACCGGAGAGTCCCTAAGAAGTTTTCTAACATGGTTTAATGTCGCGATAGCATCGGTAGATCATCCAGATCCATCCATGGTTTTAATGGTAGTTATATCTGGAATTGCAGATGACATGGAGTTCAAGGATT
This sequence comes from Allium cepa, assembly GCA_030765085.1. NCBI lineage: Eukaryota > Viridiplantae > Streptophyta > Magnoliopsida > Asparagales > Amaryllidaceae > Allium > Allium cepa. The sequence goes on along the minus strand of CM060945.1, from coordinate 988,666,260 downwards.
CATTGGCGAGGGATCCACTTATGGATCTCGGGGAGTTTTATCACGAAGCAGAAAGGTTCCTGCGGTAGGAAGACGCATGAGCAAATAAAGCATAGGTGAATGTTGTGCAAAGAGGAGAATCATCAGGAGATGTAGACAAGAATGGTAAAGGCAAATGAAAAATGAATGATGGCATGAATGAGTCGAAGAGGCAATGGAAAAAACCAAAATTCTCTTCTTATACGGATTTGATCGGATCTCTGGAAAGGATTTATTTGGACACTCGAGGACATCTTCAATATTGAAGGCCGAAAAGGGACGAACCCTCCGAATGTGGCATTAGGAAATCATTTCCTACTCCATGAGATGGACGGGCATAATACAAATGACTGCAGGCATTTGAAGGATATCATTAAGGAACATGTGAGGAATGGTCAGTTACAACAATATATAAGGACTTGAGCTACGGTGGCGAATGGGAGCAACCACCATCCACCTTGAACAAATATGGCACTGGATTAAGGCTTCATCATCAACTTATCATCAAGTGATCGGGATGGCACAAAATAAGCAGTAAACTTCGCAGAGATCATGGGGCAATAAACGACCAGGAGAGGTTTATGGATTTGGATATGGACCTGGAGCAGTCCAGAATTTGGAAAAAATGATTCATAGAGACCGTGGATTTGATTAACGAAATTTGAAATGGATTCTGAATTGGATATCGACTCAGAATAGTCATGGATTTTTCTAATATCTTAATAGATCAAGGAATTAGATGGGCAACGGATTGGATTTTTGATTAGATAATATGGAAATCAATGGATTATGTACTTCGAATTTTGGATTTATGGAAATTCAAAACATGGTTTTGGGGGGCAGAGTATTAACCTGCCTTTTGGCAAGGCCGTACACATGCAGATTTAACCTAACAAACTTCAAAATTATCGAGGACAATGAGTGCAGAGCGATGGTTGTAGGACCCGAATGTAAGGACGAAGCTATAGTTGGATGGGGTTGGTAGACAAATGATGCAGGGTGCTTTTATGTAGCAGGAGGGATCGACATAGCTTTTAGTATAGGAGGGATCGGCATACCTTCATGTAGTAGAAGGGATCGGCATACCTTCATGGAGTAGGAGGGATCGGCAGGCTTCATAGAGGATGGATTGGCATACTCCATAAAAGAAGGATTGGCATATCCAGGTAGGTGAAGTTATAGAGGTATCGGCCTAAGTATGGGGGAGAAGGATTGTCACAGTTTAGTGGAACCAGAGGGATCGACGTGACATGATGGAACTCAAGGATTCGACATAGGCGTTAGTACATGGATCGGCACGACATGATTGGTCATGTGATGGATCGGCATAGCGTGATGGAAGTATATGAATTATCACTTTATAGATGTTTGTATAATGGATCGGCACAGTTGAAGCACTGAAGGGATCAACACAAATAAGTAGGCATGGAATGACATAAGTAGAAGGGCATGGATCGGCATAGTCTAATTGGAATGGTTCGGCAGAAAAGCCCTGCAAGTGGACCTGAACCAAAAATTTAAACAAAAGCATGAGTTCTACCTGCTCAATCAGCATGATATTTGAAGTACCAACATGTCTGAACATGAAGAAGCCACTATAAGGATCGCTGCCCTAGAATCAACCAATAGATGGATTGGTACCAATCCATCTTCATTAGGATTTAGGCCTAGTGACCCCTATGGTGGGCCCATATGGATAAGAAGGTCCTATAGCCGAAGTTTCAAAGAGACTAGTGCACGTCTTCCCCTATAAGTACAACATACATGGCTTCAAAAAGGGGGATCTTCATTCTGCTCCTCTTCATCTTCCACCTAGGCTGTACTATATAATTTTTATTCTTGAATTTCATGAATTTGTAACTGTAATCAACAGTATAAACTAATAAAAGGAAAATATTTTGAGTGGATGTAGGCTGGAGTTAGCCGAACCACTATAAATCTGTATCTCTATTTACTTTCTTTCTAATTGTTTTTAATTTTGTTCTTTATTTATTTCTCTTCATATTTTCATGACTGGATTGGATATTGGTACTTTCAAATAATTGTGTGTTGGTGGCCAATTTTGACACCAACAATGCCTATTGAACAATTGCACATGCTTGGACGAAGCGATACGTTTGTTAAATTAGATGCCCATTGAAGATTACAGACTGGTAGACCCGTGTCCTAATTTTTTGTATTCTTACACCAAGTAGACAACTAAAGGAAGTAATATTGAGGTTTAAATTATTTTAATGTGATATATATACTAACCATTAGAGATGTTGTTAGTATAATATGTCATGTTTAATATGATAGTAATAATCACAACAATGGCGTAATCTAATACATTTTTTATTACATGACTTATGTATTCTAGAATTAAAATCTCGATTCTATCCAAATTTATGATCAGAAGATAATACCAATTTTTATAGGGTAAATTATTATCTTTTCGTTATTTTCATTTCCAACATTACTTACAAATAAAAAGAGTACACCTACAAATATTATTTAACATTACATTATGTAAGGATCCATATTTTTTGCATAAAGATACACACATACATACATATAGACATACATATACATATACATATACATATACATATACATATACATATACATATACATATACATATACATATACATATACATATACATATACATATACATATACATATATATTTATTCTTTTGTGTGTGCGTTTGTTCTAGTATAGATTGGATATAAATAGTAGTGCTTTAGTGTCAAGGACCGTTAGCTCAAGTGGTTAGTTTTATGACAATCTAGACTGAAGTTCTAGAGGTCATGAGTTCAAAATCCCAAGACATTAAAATGGATGCTCTGCAAGCACCACTTATATTCTTAACAAAATACTAGTGCTTTGGCACATACGTTGCATATGCATATAAAAAGCTAGTACTAAAAATAATTATGAACATAAAATAAAATTTTAAATATGTTTACCATAATTGAAGTATATCTTATAAGTAATGTTACCAAAGATATTATAATAAGTGTTAAGGATTATTTAACAAAACTAAAGTATAAACTAGAAAATCTAGTGCATTCGGTTTTTAAAAATTAAATTGAAGCATAAATTTTTTATCTGTCAAAGATAGGATTCAAACCCAAAACCTTGTAAAGTAAAGAATTATTTTATTTTAAGAGAGACTCGAAACTCACGACTTCATAAAATTAGGTTGTGATAATAGTGAGATTTGATCTCGGATGTCTAAACAGAAGGAAATTTTAGAAAGTTCACAATTACACCAAAATAGTGTGATATGAATGTATATTAACTATTTCTAAATACTTCAATATTGTCTAATTATCGAAATAATTACTCATACATGAATTTATAAGGAATTCTCTTATTTGTTTGATCTTATATATTATGAATACTTAGAATGTAAAGTAAGGAACATTAGTGAGGAGATAAATGCATGGTGTATCTCACAGCCTATAAGGATATGCTATCTTTTTAAAGCCCCAATCCATATATGTGCCAAGGTTCAATTTTGATTATGTGATACCACATGTTTGTCGTTCCTATTCATATTACCCAATATGTTATCATTTGTTTTGAAACTATGACATTTGTTGGGACAATCAAATTCCATTTACACATTTAGCAATGGTCACTAATGTTGCTTAGGAGTTTAATAATTTGTTTCTCCACTTTAGCTGAGTGCAAAACTAATAAACTTAGTAAAACATGTTGGACTTTTGACTGAACTAATCAGGTCGTTTGATCACAAAGTGATATATTGGTATTATGATAGAATTGATACTCTAATGGTGAGAAAAATAGTATGGAGAGTGAGAGATACTTACCCTAGTCTTATGTTCCAACATTATAACCAATTTATGATCATTTCTCTTCACATCTATGGTAGAATATCATAATAATTAAGAACAAAAATATATATACTGGATATATTTAGTGAAAGTAAAAATATTTCTACTTGTCAAAATAAATTAAGTATATAACAAAGTATATAATATTTTCACTTTACCTTATCTCCTAAAAAATGCAAATCTATATGCTCATCGAGAAAATATACATATGAAATGCACTAAATGAAATATTTGAACTTTACATTTTACTAATACGCATATAAATAAAGAAAGAAAAGTGGTTATCATATGCAGTTTATAAAGTTATCTTTAGAAATGTAAAATATAAAATGTTTTGATTTGTGATACAAAATCACAATTAGAGTAAATAAATGTAATATAAGGGAAACAAATACTTAGGATTGCTCAAAATAATATTGTATATATGGATATGCATATCATAATAAAATAGAAAACTTACTCCAACATTCTGTGTGTTGCCATATAAATGAGGATTTGAGCACATAGTAATAAATATCTTATTTTAAAGAGACTTGTATATGGATCAGTGTAGAACGTGGAAAACAAGTCATATTTCTAATGTTTACGGGATTTATTCTTGTAATCGTTTGTTGGATTAATAAATTTTTAGTTTGGATAAATTTGTTTGTTTCTTGTTTTTTTCCATTTCTTATTTATACTCAAATCTATTATGTAGAGATCCTTGGAAAAACCCTAATAGTTGGGATCAGAGACTATTACATAAATATTTTTAAAGAGAGTTTTGTTAACGAGAAGATTAGTGTTGAAAAACTTAATGGGAGAAATTGGGGGTCGTGGAAGGTCAAGTTGGAAAAATTTCTATACCTCAAAGATCTTCACCAATCATTAGAGAACAAAGACAAGAAATCTAGTAATGTATCTGAAGCAAAAAGAGAAACTTTGGATAAGAAGGCTGCGATGTCTATTATGTATTTTTTGGAGAATGCGGTGTTTCATATTATTGCTGATGAAACATCTGTTTTTGGAATTTGGAAGAAATTAGAAGGAATTTTAACAAACAACTCTACGATAAACAAGACTTTTCTAATGAGAAATTTGTTTAATCCAAAGCTTAAGGAAAGTGGGATAGTTAGAGAGCATCCTAAAGACTTTTAAAAAAATTTGGACCAATTGGTGGCCATGAGTTATAAGGTGGATGATTAGACACAAGCCTTGATGTTCACGAGTTCATTTCTTGAGAGTTAGGGAACACATATGGTGCCATTGAACAACTCAAATTTGGATGGTGTTTTTTCAATGTCATCTATGGTAAGTAGCTTGCTGATTAAAAAGGATGAACCCGACTAAAGGAAAGAATAAGGAGGAAAGAGAAGGTGGAAATCCGATTGTTACCCAGTATACTAAGGCGACTATATTGAACTGACTGCATAAGATAGATTCGACTATTTTCCTGTTCGATGACCATGTAGCAATGGTTGTGGGACTCGAAAGTAAAGTACAGATAGTTATATAATGCCAGAATTCGATGGAATTGGTAGATAAATAATGTAGGATGCTTGGATATGGGATATAACTTAGTCAAATAAAGGGATCGGTATGGTTTGGCAACTAGGAAGGGATTAGCATGGTTCGGCAACAAGGGATCGACATAGTCGAATTAGGATGGATCAGCATGGTTGAGCAATGAGGGATCAGCGTAGTTGAATGAGGATGGATCGGCATGGTTTGTTGACTTGGGTAGGCATACTTTAGCTTGTAAAGGAGGGCTCTGCATAGATGATTGAAATTGATTGGCATAGCTGCATAAAGGAGGGATCGTCCTATTTTGAATAAGGTGGTTCGGCATATTCTTTGAAAGAGAAGGATCGGCATGCTATATTGGAAATTATGGTTCGGAAAGCTTCTTTGAATATAAGTCAGCATCCAACCTATTAGAGGAATCGTCAGAAAACAATAACATAAACAATTTTGAATCAAAGGTCATTCAATAGTTCGATCTAAGTTAATCCAAATGACTTGAAAATTGAAGATTAAACATATTAAAGCATGTAGAGGCCATCATAGGGTTCATTGCACAAAAATCGAACATTAAAGTGCCACGACATGAAATCCAGCGTTTGAAAATCGACATCAAGTACCTCATTTGTATTTGACTGCCGGAGATTCAAACGTCGAACTCCAGTTTGGATGGAGCTTATAACAACATTAGATGAATATCGGAAATGAAATGAATATCACTGATCAACACCACAGATACAACATCAGATACAGTATTCATTACAACATTTATCATCAATATCAGAGTGCTACACAAAGGATGATAAGTCTATAACGGAACAATAGAGTTATCACAGCTTCAAAAGAGTCTTCAAAGAAATAAAGTGATAGCGAGATTCCAAACTAAGCACCTTCTTCCAACTTCAAAAGCTTCCAAAAGGTCTCCAAGGCTAAAAGCTGCTAAAATCCGATAGCTTCCAAATCAAAAGACTTCAAAAGATTCCAAGCCAGCTCCAAAACACGGATAACCTGCTTCTAGGTTGCCCATGTGGAAATTATGGGCACCCAGAGTTTAGGAAGGGGATAATAAACCCTAGGTCAATCATGGGACTGGTATGAGTAAACAAAACAGTTGTTTGTACAAAAATAGTTTATAAAAGAAATCCGATATGCTTTTTGGAAAATGAAACTACCATAAGACCTCCCGCCATACACATAATGCAATCGCAGAATTGGAGGAGATTTCTTCTTATGATAGTCAAACATGCTTGATGCAAGAAAATTCTTTGGTATTATTACTATTGCATAGTGTAGAAAAGCATTTTGAAAGTATAATATTAATCTTAGCCAGCACACAACCATTATTGTATGCCTACTATAACTACCATCTAAATAGTGGGGCGCCACCATAAGTATATGGTAGGTTTTAAAAACATGTATATATATCAATCACAAAGATTCACATTCAGGGTTCGGTGTGGGTTTCGGATAACCAACTGGAATATGACTCCCGGTCGCATCAAAGTTCAAATGTCGTTTTACGGGCCATTGGATTTTCACATTTACAGAAACAAATCACAGATATCACTGCTCGGCATAAACAATTCACATTACATAGCATCACAATCACATATCAGAAATATCAATCCAATACACAGCGTTCGATAATAATCAATCATCTTCAATCAAGATGGATTAACAGTGTGATTTAAATTAATTAACCATATAATTACTTTCATTAATTATCTTTAGTCAACGATTAATTATACTTAATTATAAATTAATTAAATCTTAATCACCTTCGTTAATTAATTATTCCTTAATTAATTATATTAATTAATTAATCCTTAATTTTTAATTAATTAAATCTTAATTACTTTTATTAATTAATTATCCCTTAATTAATTAATTAATTATTAATTACCAATCAATTAACCTTAATCATTTACTTAATTAATCTTTAATATTAAGTAATTAATTTAATAGTTATTCTTTAAGTAATTATATTAACAAATCATTAATACTTAATAAATTAAAAGATAAATCTTTTTATCTTTGTTAATTGCTTTAATTTTCTTATAACCCTGGTTTAATAATCATCTTTATCACATTAGTTACTTTAGAAGGTTAAGGTTAGTTTAAAACAAAATTTTATCTTTGTTTCCCTTTTAATTACATTATTCAATTAATATAATTAACTTTATAAAATAATGCGACAAAGATAAATTTAATTTAATTACTAAAAAAATATTTTACTTAAAACTCTAACTAGTTTAAACTTAAATCAAAATCATCTTTCAGAAACATGGATTTAAAATTGTTTGAAAAGTCTGAATTTTGTTTGAAGTAAAACTTCTTTTAGATATTGGACCCATGACCCCCTTCGAGTCTCCCCCAAATGAAAATACCACCTGCTTCTAGATTTTCCAAAAATCGACCCGTATGCATGTTTAATTTTTCAACTTAAAATTTCGTTAAGTATTATCCCGACGTAGAATTTTCTTTGAGTTTAACTTCGGGCTACCACCCAGATTCTCCGAGAACATCTTTGAGTCACCACTGCTTCTTCCTTCTACTAAACCACCTGATACAACTTTGGCCTCGTGAACATGCACGGTTGAAGCAGCCACCTACGGTCGAAGCTCCGGTCGTCAACACGTTAGTGGCAACCCTCCCAAACCATCCAGCCTCCCAGAAATCCAAATCATCGACGAAATAAAAACTTCGACACTGAACCCAAACTGGAACAAACATTCATCACCGGAAAAGCCTCTCGTCTCGCCACCTCAGACCACCAGGGCCACGCGGCCTTAACCGAAGCTGCGTCTGTCTTCAATGCTTCGATCGCCACCGATGCGATCAGCTTCGGTACAACGATGAAGCTGCAGCAACCAAGATTCTTGGCTTCGTTCAAGAGTGGGTTTAAACCCTATATTGACAAAATCAGATCACCACGATGATCTATAGATTTTCCTCGCATTTTTCTCGAGTTCGACGATCGCCCAAGCATATCTAGAAGCAATCCCTACACCTGAAAGTTCGTCGATCACCAGTACTTCGTCAAAAATGAGATTCCGTTCACCCTCAATTTTCTTGGAGGATACTTTGTTAAAATTTATGATTTTGCCTTTAAAAATCATAAATTTCAAATACATTTGGATTTATAAGCTTAAAATCAGGAATCATGATATTTAATTTTTACACATTTTGGATTGTTGCCTGTAATTTTACTTCCAGAAGAAGACTGTAATTTGTTTTGCTTGAATTCATTTTAAAACTTTAAACAGGTTTTAACAAGGAAAACTCGTTTAGATCCTAGGGCCTAGTAAGGATCAGAGGAGGAGAAATCAAAATTTGAACTGGTTTTTGAAAACCTGGAAACACATAGGCATATATGTCTGTAAACAGACATGCACAGGTCATTCACATGTGTTCACATACATGCAGGCATCATTTACAACTTATCTTCAAAAATTCATCACAACATCAAGATTTGCTCAAATTTTAAATAGTTTACTCACCATGAAATTTGAACAGAAGGACTTGGAAATGATTTGAAGGTCTGGAAAGCTGTTTTTAAATCTGATCTTGAACTTATTTTCATTTTTCTACAACTAATTTATATAACTTGCTTAGTTTTCTGATGGAATGACCTGCTTAATTCCATAACAACAAATTTAAATTCAAATTCTTAAAAAGATCTACTTACGGTTATTTTTTTTGAAAATAGGGAAGAGGAACTCTGGTCTGAACTTGAAAAGTTTGAAATTTGAATCTGGTTGTTTGAATTGATTTGTAATGATGAATCTTTGATTTTTTTATTTGATTGCTGAATTGTTCTTCAATTGTTTGAATTCTTCCCTCTTCAAACTTGAGCTTTGAACTTCAGGTTTGAGATGAATTCCAGACTCTAAGCTTTGAATTTTGTTTGTTGATCATTCTTTTGTTTTTCTGATTTGTTTTTAAAGTTTGCTTTGAATTTTTTTCTGATTTGTTTTTCTCAGATTTGCTTAAGTCTTGAAGGTGAATAAAAGAAATGAGAAAGAGGGGTTTAAGATGTTATATAGTTTCTATTTTCATTTTTACAAATTTTCTTAAAAATGAAAACAATATGATGACACTTGTAATTTTCTTCCTCCATGATTTACACTTGTTAATTCTTTCATTAAAATTCAAATACTTGTTAATTAATATGTTACAATTTCCTCCATATGTCCTTTACATTAGAAAAATGATATATATATATATATATATATATATATTAAAATTATTTTTCTTATTTTATAAATGCATTTCTCTTTTTGTTTTAAAAATATAAAATTTAAAAGAAAATATTTTTAAATAGGTTATTCATTAATTAAATTACCTATATATATTGTTTTAAATCTAAAATATTTTACTACAGCATTGATTTAAAATTTAAATTCAAATTCGAAATCAAATTCAAATCTATTTATATATACGTACTGTATATATATAATTTAAATTCAAATGATTTTTTTAAAATATCTATTATTTCAAAATTTTAAACTCAAATGAAATTGAAATTTTATTCATACAATTTAACACTTATTTTATTTGATTTGAAAATTTTCAAATTAATTTCAATTTAGATTTCAAAAAATTCAAACAAATTAATAATTTAAACTGATAAAATTTGGGATGTTACAGATTCCCCCCTTAAGGAAATTTCGTCCTCGAAATTCGAAAGAGAGAGAAAAGCAAACAAAGGATATAAGAATATAGAAAAAATAGAGAAGGGCTTTACCAGTTTAAGCCGAAATATCCACTCTGCAATTGGGATAGGACTTTTGCATGCTGTCCTTTGTCTCCCAAGTAAAGTCGTTTGGATCACCACTCCACTGCACTTTAACCAGTTTCACAATTTTTTTCCTTAATTGCTTTTTATCACGATCCCCAATCTTTATCGGTTCTCTTTTAACTCCTAAATTGAGAGTGATTTCGAGATCCTGCTGAGTAGCCTCTTCAATTATACTGTCTGGATCGTGCACATATTTTCGGAGGTTAGAAATGTGAAACACATCATGCACGCCAGATAACCAGCTGGATAGCTGCACTCGATAGGCTAAAGGACCATCCTCTCTAGAATAGGAAGATGACCAATATACCGTGGTGCCAGCTTACCGGTCTTCCCAAATCTTAACATACCATGCATTGGAAATACTTAAAGGAAAACAGAATCTCCAATCTGGAATTCCAAATCTCTTCTTCTACGACCAGCATAACACTTCTGACGACTTTGAGCCGTTTTCAACTTCTTTCGAATAAAATCAACATTTTCTATGGCTTCCTTAATCATATCCGGTCCAAGGACGAGTCTATCACCTGACTCGATCCAACATGTAGGTGATCGACACGGACGACCAAGCCTCAAAAGGAGCCGTCTCGATCTTGGCCTGATAGCTATTGTTATAAGAGAATTCGACCAGATGCAAATGGTCCTCCCAAGAACCACCAAAGTCGAGAATACAAGCTCGCAAAAGGTCTTCTAAGATTCGGTTTATCCTTTCAGTCTGCCCATCAGACTGCGAGTGGTAAGCAGTGTTGAAGTTCAGCTTTGTTCCCAATGCGGCTTGAAATGCCTCCCAGAATCTACTAGTGAAGATCGGGTCACAATCACTCACTATACTGCTTGATAAACCGTGGAGACGAATAATTTCTTTCACATATAATTCAGCTAAGCTTGCTGCAGTCCGGGTGGATTTAACTGGTATAAAGTGGGCTATCTTGGTCAAACGGTCCACAATAACCCAAATTGCTTCATTGCCTTTCTGAGTACGGGGCAACCCGTCGATGAAATCGATCGATACTTGATCCCATTTCCACTTAGGTACCTCCAAAGGCTGGAGTAAACCCGCCATCTTCTTTTGATCGCTTTTAATTTGTTGACAAGTAGCACATCGACTCACATATATAGATATATCCCTTTTCATTATCTTCCACCAAAAAGTTCTTTTGATATCTCTATGCATCTTATTAACTCCTGGATGGATACTGAGTTAGACATGTGACATTCGTCCAAAACTTTACGTTTAAGATCGAGGATGTCTAGGACACAGATCCTGTCTTTCAATCTTATAAATCCTCTATTATCAACCTCAAAACTAGTATCTTCACTTTGGCATATTCTTCTATGAATTTCTCGAAGAAACTTGTCTTCTGTCCGCTTACTTGCGATCCTCTTAAGAAGAATAGGAGCGACAACAAGATATGCGAGAACAGTATGTCTTCTGCTCAAAGCATCAACAACTACAATGGCTTTTCCAGGCCTATAAAGAATATCTAGGTCATAGGACGTTATAAATTTTAACCAATGTTGTTGTCGTAGATATAAATCTTTCTGGGTGAAGAGATATTTCAAAGATTTATGGTCGGTGAATAATTCAAAATTTTCACCTAAAGAAAGAGAGCTCATTATGTATATTTATTAAGTTAAGTTAAATCCTTAAATTGTTAGGAAAGTTGAAAGAGATTCTTACGCAGAAGCTGGTGTCGCCAGATTTTCAAAGCGAAAATGACAGCTAAGAGTTCCAAATCATGAGTTGGTTCGCATGTGGACGCAATTTTCTACTCGCGTAGGCAATTGCCTTCCCATTCTGCATTAATACCGCACCCACACCATCGCCACAAGCGTTAGTATAAAAAGATAAACCCTGGCTCCTGTTAATGATAGCGATAACGGGAGCGGTGGTTAATCTCTTCTTCAACTCCTGAAAAGCTTCATCACATCTCGAAGTCCAAACAAACTTAGCATTCTTCAACGTTAGTTTACTCAATGGACTAGCTATCTTAGAAAAGTCCTGAGCAAACTTCCGGTAATATCCCGCTAAACCAAAAAACTTCGAACTTCTTTTGGAGTAGTGGGTTTCCTCCAGTCAAGAATAGCGGAAATCTTGCCTAGGTCAACAGAGGTTCCTTATTCATTAACAACGTGCCCGAGAAATTTAACTTCTTTGACCCAAAAAAGGCATTTAAAAAATTTGGCAAACAGAATATTCTTCCTTAATATCTCCAAAACAATTCTAAGATGCTCAACATGCTCCGCTTCGGTTTTGGAGTAGACCAGAATATTGTCAACAAACACAAGCTGAAATTTATTTAACACTTCTCGGAAACACGGGTCGTTAAATCTACAAAGTATGCTGGAGCATTGGTTAGTCTGAAAGGCATGACTAACCATTCGTAGAACATGTTAGGACCCCTGAAGGTAGTCAAGTGAACACAATCTTCGACAATTCATAGCTGATGGAATCCCTGGGCTAGATCCATCTTTGAAAAGAATCGAGCACCGTGCAGTTGATCAAACAGATCATCAATTCTAGGTAGAGGAAATTTGTTCTAGAGAGTTAGTTTATTGAGATCGTGGTAATCCACACACAATCTCAAGGATCCGTCAAATTTAGCAACAAACACCACTGCTGAACGCCATTTGGAAACACTAGGACGAATTAACCCTTTATCCAGCAAATCACTTGTTTGCTTGACTAATTCAATTCTTTCCCTGGGTGCCATCATGCGACTTTCATGAACGACAGGAGGAGCATTGGGTACTAGGTCAATTCTAAATTCAATTTCTCTATATGGAGGTAAAGACTTTACTTCTTCAAATACGTCGGGAAAATCCCGGGCGATAATTATAGACTCCAGACTGGGTTTGGAATAACCCAAGTTATACATCACTCATCTCTTCTAGGATTCGGATCTTCACAAGAAATCTCAATGAAATCTCCAAATTTGGTTTTGATCGAAATCAATCGATTGTTACAATCCAATTTGGGTTCGTATTTTGTTAGCCAATCAATTCCCAGTAAGATTTCAGACTCATTAAAATCAAGGACAAAGAGAGTGATAGGGAATTAATAACAAGAATATGAGATAGGAACGTATCTACATCATAGACAAAGGTTCGTGGGCCCACCAACTGTATTCTTTACGCAAATGGGCTCGTCGACAAAATCAGGTTCAAGATTTAATTCATTTACAGCTTGTTGAGAGATAAAACTATGTGTAGTGCCCGTGTCAAACAAAACTCTAACAATTCGATCATAAATAGCAAGGTTACCTTCTAGAACTCCTTTCCTTTATTTTCTTTGGAGGTTGCAGGTTTATCGTTGACTGTGTACACCTTTGCTGTCTGAGCTTGCTTCATTATTGGGCAATCTTTAACTTTGTGTCCCAGTTTCTGACAATAATAGCATTTTCTGGTTTTGCTTGCACGGATTGATCTCCCTTTGGCTTCTTGCAACTGTTTGAATAATGGCCTTTTTTAGACAATTGAAACAAGTAACATTCCCTGTCGAGTTTTCCTGATTGCTCTTCTTCTCCTTTCCCTGCCATTGTTTCTTGCCTTCGAAATTTCTTTTTTTCCAATTTGGATTGCTTGTATTTCCTTTCTCCACCGGGGCTTCTTGCATATCCAGGGTAGCATATCTGTACCTCATATCGATTAGATCTGAAAAAGATTCTTTGACGTGACCAGTCATCCTTTCGTGGAACTTCTTATTCATACCATGAATGAATCTTTCATTTTTCTTTAGAGGCGTGTTTACCAACTCTGGACGGAAATGAGACAATTCATTGAATTTGTTTACGTAGTCCTCAAATGAAAAACTCCCCTGCTTTAAGTCCATAAATTCCTGGTACATTCGGGAAATACCAACCGATGGCATATAGCATTTTTTGAATACTTCTTTAAATCGTTCCCACGTGAATTCATCTTCTGGCTCATCTACAGTAACTATCTCCCACCATGCTAGGGCTTCTTATTGAAGCTTCCAAGAAGCAATGAGTCGCATTTGATCGTCTTTTGCTTTAGTCCCTTTAAAAATTCTTTCACATGATCTGATCTAGGCTTGGGCCTCGACAATTGACTCCTTGTCGGTGAATGGCTTACCACCAAGTCTCGAGAAGCTCTTATACAAATCAGCGAGATTCGGCTGAGTTTGAGTAGATAACGCTGCTTCTGCTGTTGCGGAGACTTGACCGGTTGTGGTAGTATTTCCTCGACCCCTAGCTCTTCCTCTTCGCCCGCTCATTGTTACTATCTGTAATTAGTAAGAAAACTTGATTTAGGTATACGGACAAAATATCTTAGGGAATATCAATAGTTAAAAGAAATAGACCAAGAAAATTTAGGGTTTTGGTCTCTCGGTTTATACTCATTCTAGTGTATACTTCATCCTATCTCTAATGAGCCATCTAATGTGTTATACTCCGTAGCTAAAGTTCTTAATCAACCTTTAGCTCTGTGTCACGACCAAAAATCCAACGTTTGAAATTCGACATCAAATACCTCACTTGTATTTGGCTGTCGAAGATTCAAACGTCGAACTTCAGTTCAGATGGAGATTATAACAAAATTAGATGAATATAAACAACAGAAACAAAATGAATATCATTGATCAACACCACAGGTAAAACATCAAATACAATATTCATTACAACATTTATCATCAATATCAGAGTGCTACAAAAAGGATGATAAGTTTATAACAGAACAATAGAGTTATCACAGCTTCAAAAGAGTCTTCAAAGAAATAAAATTATAACGAGATTCCAAACTAAGTACCTTCTTCCAACTTCAAAAGCTTCCAAAAGATCTGCAAGGCCAAAAGCTGCTAAAATCGGATAGCTTCCAAACCAGAAGACTTTAAAAGATTCCAAGCCAGCTCTGAAACACGGATAACCTTCTTCTAGGCTGCCCATGTGGAAATTATGGGCACCGAGAGTTTAGGAAGGGAACAATAAACTCTGGGTCAGTCATGGGACTGGTATGAGTAAACAAAACAGTTGTTTGTACAAAAATAGTTTATAAAAGAAATCTTATATGCTTTTTGGAAAAAAATGAAACTACCATAAGACCTCCCGCCCAACACACAATGCAATCGCAGAATTGGAGGAGGTTTCTTCTTATGATAGTCGAACATGCTTGATATAAGAAAATTCTTTGATATTATTACTAGTGCATAGTGTACAAAAACATTTCGAAAGTATAATATTAATCTTAGCCAGCATACAACCATTATTGTATACCTACTATAGCTACCATCTAAACAGTGGGGCGCCACCATAAGTAAATGGTAGGTCAAACAACTAAAACCGTACCGGGCACGTATTGGAGATTAGATTTCCAACAAATGGTCAGGCTAAGGAACTTCCTACTGCCACATGGGTACTCCTTTGGAGGGACGTCCCGAGAACTTAACCAACTCTCTACCGACAAAAGGCCGGGTTACCTCTATAACTACGTAACTAGTACACAAGCATGCTATCCCCCGGTCGTTTGCGACCTTTATCCGAGGGCCCTCAATCACAAAGCAACAACCACACAGTAGTGAATTTGCAGTAACAACATAGGTTAAGTATATGGGCTCCATACTATGATGCCACCTTTCTCCAAAAGGAAATAGACATACCCTAATGGGCACGACCCTCATAACCTTGCCACATCTTTCATGTGTCGACCATTCCAGGGGTGTGAGTTCCGATGAGGTCTCATCCACAACGCTACCCTTTACACAGAAGCCTTGCTTTGATCAACAAATGATCAGCAACACACAGCAGCACTCATCATGCCACACTACTAAATTGGGAGTATATCACTGATAACTTTCAACTACATAACCTCTGAGCTCGTATGTCTTAGAGAACGGCGTTAAGCTAAGAGAATAAATTCTTCGCCACCAACAGAAATGTATTTGAAAGAAATCTGCTTTATATCTCAAAGTATAATGCCAGACATACAACCATATAAGTCTGTTCCGGGTTCGAACAGAACCGAAGGCACTTCATCCAATAAAGGAAGAAGCCCTTGCAAACCGGGTATCCACAAACACGATCGGACTCCCCATCACATATGGAGATCTCTATACCAGAGCAACTCAGTGCAAAGACATTCAATAGGTTATCCTATCGTTCTCGAAGACACCCGGTCTTCACCACCGTCTTCAAATGCTATCCATTTCGTCGTTTCACTATTCGGAATGGGTTATATGACACAAAGGTCCTCTCTCGGCTAAACCGAATAGTGAGCGTTCGATTTTAAAAACACGTGGATATATCAATCACAAAGATTCATATTCAGGGTTCGATGTGGGTTTCGGATAACCAACTGGAATCCTACTCCCAACCGCATCGAAATTCAAATGCCACTTTACGGGACAATGAGTCTTCACATTTACAGAAACAAATCACAGATATCACAGCTCCGCACAAAGCAATTCACATTACATAGCATCACAATCACATATCAAAAATATCAATCCAATACACAACATTCGATAATAATCAATCATCTTCAATTAAGATGAATTAATTGTGTGATTTAAATTAATTAACCATATAATTACTTTCATTAATTATCTTTGATCAATGATTAATTATCCTTAATTATAAATTAATTAAATCTTAATCACCTTCGTTAATTAATTACTCCTTAATTAATAGTCTTAATTAATTAATCCTTAATTTTTAATTAATTAAATCTTAATTACTTTTATTAATTAATTATCCCTTAATTAATTATTAATTACCAATCAATTAACCTTAATTATTTACTTAATTAATCTTTAATATTAAGTAATTAATTTAATAGTTATTCTTTAAGTAATTATATTAACAAAACATTAATTACTTAATAAATTAAAAGATAAATCTTTTTATCTTTGTTAATTGCTTTAATTTTCTTATAACCCTGGTTTAATAATCATCCTTATCACATTAGTTACTTTAAAAGGTTAAGGTTAGCTTAAAATAACATTTTATCTTGGTTTCCTTTTTAATTACATTATTCAATTAATATAATCCACTTTATAAAATAATGTTACAAAGATAAATTTAATTAATTACTAAAAAAATATCTTACTTAAAACTCTAACTAGTTTAAAATTAAATCGAAATCATCTTTTAGAAACATGGATTTAAAATTGTTTGAAAAGTTTGAATTTTTTTAAAGTAAAACCATTTTTAGATATTGGATCCGAGACCCCCTTCGAGTCTCCCCCGAATGAGAATACCACTTGCTTTGAGATTTTCCAAAAATCGACCCATGTGCATGTTTATTTTTTCAACTTAAAATGTTGTTAAGTATTATCCCGGCGCACCACGAATTTTATTCGAGTTAAATTTGAGCTACCACCTAGATTCTTCGAGAACATCTTCGAGTCACCACTTCTTCTTCCTTCTACTAAACCACCTAACACAACTTCGGCCTCGTGCATATGCACAGTTGAAGCAGCCACCTCCGGTCGAAGCTCCGGTCGTCAACACGTCAGTGGCAACCCTCCCAAACCATCCAGCCACCCAGAAATCCAAATCATTGACGAAATCAAAAATTTGACACTGAACACAAACTGGAACAAAGATTCATCACTGGAAAACCCTCTCATCTCGGCGCCTAAGGCCACCAGAGGCCACGTGACCTCAACTAAAGCTGCGTCTGTCTTCATTGCTTCGATCACCATCGGTGCGATCAACTCCAGTGCAACGATGAAGCTACAACAACCAAGATTCTCGGCTTTGTTCAAGAATGGGTTTAAACCCTAGATCGATAGAATCATATCACCATAATGATCTATAAATTTGCCTCACATTTTTCTCGAGTCTGACGATCGCCCAAGCATCTTTGGAAGCAATCACGACACCTAAAAATTCGCCGATCACCAGTACTTCGTCAAAAACAAGATTCCATTCATCCTCAATTTTCTCAGAGGATATTTCATTAAAAATTATGATTTTGCCTTTAAAAATCATAAATTTTAAAAACATTTCGAATTATAAGCTTGAAATCAGGAATCATGATATTTAATTTTTACACATTTTGGATTGTTGCCTGTAATTTTACTTTCTAGAAGAAGACTGTAATTTGTTTTGCTTGAATTCATTTTTAAAACTTTGAACAAGTTTAAACAAGAAAAACTCATTTAGATCCTAAGGCCTAGTAAGGATCAGAGGAGGAGATATCAAAATTTGAACAGGTTTTTGAAAACCTAGAAACACAGAGGCATATATGTCTGTAAAACAGACATGCACATGTGATTCACATGTGTTCATATACATGCAGACATCATTTACAACTTACCTTCAAAAATTCATCACAACATTAAGATTTGCTCAGATTTTAAATAGTTACTCACCTTGAAATTTGAACAGAAGGACTTGGAAATGTTTTGAAGGTCTGGAAAGCTATTTTTAAATCTGATCTTGAATTTTTTTTCTTTATTCTGCAAATAATTTATATAACTTGCTTAGTTTTTCGATCGAATGACTTGCTTACTTCCATAACAACAAATTTAAATTCAAATTCCTAAAAAGATCTACTTATAGTTAATTTTTTTTTGAAAATAGAGAAGAGGAACTCTGGTCTGCAACTTGAAAACTGAGATTTGAAGTTTAAATCTAGTTTTTTGAACTGATTTGTAATGGTGAATCTTTGATTTTTTATTTGAATGCTGAATTTTTCTTCAATTGTTTGAAATCTTCCCTCTACAAACTTAAGCTTTGAACACCAGGTTTGAGATGAATTCCAGACTCTAAACTTTGAATTTTGTTTGTTGATCTTTCCTTTGTCTTTCTGATTTGTTTTTAAAGTTTGCTTTGATTTTTTTTTCTGATTTTTTTCTTCTCAGTTTTTCTTAAGTCTTGAAGGTGAATAAAAGAAATGAGAAAGAAGGGTTTAAGATGTTATATAGTTTCTATTTTCTTTTTTATAAATTTTCTTAAAAATGAAAACAATATGATGACACTTGTAATTTTCTTCCTCCATGATTTACACTTGTTAATTCATTCATTAAAATTCAAACACTTGTTAATTAATATGTTACAATTTCCTCCATATGTCCTTTACATGAGAAAAGTGATAATATATATATATATATATATATATATATATATATATATATATATATATTAAAATTGTTTTTCTTATTTTACAAATGCACTTCTCTTTTTATAAAAATATAAAATTTAAAAAGAAAATATTTTTAAATCAATTATACATTAATTAAATTAACTATATATTGTTTTGAATCCAAAATATTTTACTAAAGCATTTATTTAAAATTTAAATTCAAAATCAAATTCAAATCTATTCATATATACATACATTATATATATATATATATAACTTAAATTCAAATGATTTTTTTAAAATATCTATTACTTCAAATTTTTAAACTCAAATGAAATTGAAATCTTATTCATACAATTTAACACTTATTTTATTTGATTTGAAATTTTCAAATTAAATTCAATTTAGATTTCAATAATTCAAACAAATTACTAATTTAAACTGATAAAATTTGGGATGTTACAAAACGGATCGGTACTGATCCCTCTTCGTGAGGATTTTGGCCAAGCGAACCCTCTGGTGGGCCAATGTGGTTTAGAAGGTCCTGTAGCTGAAGTTTTAGAAAGATTGGTTGTTGTATTCACCTATAAATACTAGCGTGAGGAATCATTCTAAAGATCTTTTACACTGTTGATTACTTTATTCTTTATTGTAATCAAGTTTTTCTTATTCCTTGCTACTGTAGTCAGATTATTAATTCATCAATAAAGATAATCTTTAAAGTGGATGTAGGCATACTATGTCGAACCATTATGAATCTCTGTGTTTTTTATTATTGCTTTTATTTGGCTGTTAGTTTATTCTATTCCTCGGTTTTAATTTTACTTTCTTCATTTGCTTCCCTACATAAATCTACTCTTGGGTGTTGGTTACAAACATTTAGTGCTTTCATTGAGTAAGTGATTCTTAGCTTGCTAGGATCCCCTTTGTTACTACTGGATTGGATAAATCCCCCAAAGGAGATCCGTTGTTATCTTCATAAAGTTGCTTATTCAATTCTAATTTCTTGAAATCGAAGTAAGGAGATTGATAATGGTGAGACATACTAGATCTACTTCTCAAAATGTGGACTGAAACGATACTGCTAGCATTCAATAAGAAGAACCAAGCAATCAACCTACAAATTTGAATGTTGATCCGGTTGAAGTTCAGAATCCTACAGATTCTATAACCAGACCCGAATTTCATAATCTTATGAGAGAGTTAACGGAAAGCCTTCGATAAGTAAATCAGAAAATTCAGACTAATATCAACCTGATGAACTAGATTACTTAGCAGCAACATGGGAAGGCCAGGAGGGATCCCACTCCTTACTCGGCATCAGAAAATTCAAGCCCCACGAATGAATATCACAGGTATAGGTATCGCAGGATTGAAGGAGATCATGAAGAAACATGAGAGAATCGGTTGGCAGACCATACAGGTTTCCATGACTATTCGGTGCCGATCCGTCCCAAGGGATTGGTACCGATCCCTCCTCTAGAGGAGGGGATCCCCCTTACAATTGGGGAATCATGCCGGAACTATTCCTGGAGGCTTGGATGGTGGAGTTCGATTGAATGTTGACTAGGTATCCCTTCGGAATGACGATGAGTTAAATGTTCAAGATGCACACCGAGAAGATGGTGAACCTAGAAGGCGTAAAATGGCCTATAGACATTGACTGGACTATTCACGTGAGGTGGAGCGCGACTATTGCTTGGCGCCACCCATCCAGATGCCGGACTTATCGCCAATGGTCAAACAGCTGGTGAGAGAGAACCAAGGCTTGATTAACAATGACTGGGTAATTTCGAAAGCCATACCCCGTTTATTGATAACGTTCTGCATATAGAATATCGGAGAAGGTTCAACATGCCATCAATGCCTGCCTGCCCACAAGGGAAAAACCGACCCTATGCAGCATATTATAAGATATGAATGGCTGATGGATTTTGCGCAAGGTAATGATGTGACCAAGTGTAGATGCTTTTCCATAACCTTTCCAGAATAGAAACGATGTGGTTTACAAGACCATACTTGTGATCAATTTCTAGATTCTATGAGTTGGCAACCAAGTTTGTTGAGCAATTTCAAATGTGCGTGACTCAACCTAAAGAGGTGACATCCCTTTCCAGCATGATCCAAGCTCCAGGGGAATTGTTGAAGGATTATTTGGTTAGATTGCATACAACTGCCATGGAGGTCAGTAACCCAAATGATCATGTTATGCTTATAACCATGATGAGCTGGATAGATCCAGAGTCTGAGTTAGGCGATTGGCTGGTCGGAAAACCTCCTGCCACGTTGGAGCACTTCTATTCAAAGGCAGCTCAATTTCTAGGAAAGGAGGAAACCAGGTCCTCTAGAAAAAAGAACGTTCCAGGATCGAATAGAGAAGCCCTATAGAGTAATATTGCAATACAATAGTTTAATGATAGTTTCGAGAAAATCTTGGTGAACGTTTAGAATAACCCGAATCAGCAAAAGAGAGACGGAGACAAGAATCGAGAGCGAAAGTGGGATTTTGGGAAACTAAAGCCTAGGATTCCAATGTATGACAACCACATATCGCTAAACACGTCCCTGGAGCATAACTATTTATCAATTTGCAATAACATGTAATATAGGAAGCTACCTCTAAAGGAATCAACGGAGAAGCAAACGCAGATTGGGAAATATTGTCGGTTTCATGAGTGATACGGGCACAACATTGATGAATGCAAGCACCTCAAGGATTTTAAAGTAAAACTAACTCGGGAAAGGAAATTGCAATAGTTTGTGAAAACCCCACAGGATGGCGGCAGGGGACATCTGACCCCAATCGAGGACAAGCTCTACGTAGGGCTGAGGAGCCTGCATGGACTGGTGGAAGATTGGTGATAAATACGATAGTCAGAGGACCGCACCTATAGGATTGAAGTCGGCAAGAGATAAATCACTATGATAACATGATTGGCATGTAGATTTTGATTGCTATTCGAATATGGAAGAGGGGGCTCCGACAAACCAGCAACTCATAATGGTAGATGATATTATATTTAGGGACAGGGATGCAGACAAGGTGGAGGCTCCTACTATTGACCCAATGGTCATTTCAGCTATGATTGGACATGCATTGGAGAGAAGGATTTTGATTGACTGTGGAAGTTTGGTGAATAATCTTCAAAAAAGCATACAATCTGACGAAAATGGAAGCCAAAGATTTAAAACCGTATAAAGCTCATGTACATGGTTTTAATGGCATTGCAACTGAAGCTGTTGTTTATGTGGAATTACTTGTTGAATTGGGAGAAGGTGAGCGTTAACACCCTTAATTTTATTAACCTTATTTAGGATATTTAATTAGAATAAATTAAATAGAATAATATACAGTGATAAGGGAACTGAGATTGGTAAATGAATATAGGTGGCCATGCTTAATTAAATTAAATAAACTTATAAATGGTCAAGTACTAACTAATTAAACATAAGGACATTAGGGTAAATAGCCACCCATATTCCCACCATAATACCATTACCTCTAGCCATATACGTTCATTTTATTAAGCAAAAATTTAAAAACGTAAGAAAGCTAACAGGAGCCGACAATTAAGGAGAAGGAAGAATAGAGGAATCGAATCTAAGGCTTAAAATTAAGTTAGAAGAAATCAATCACAATCAATCTCCAATTTCCTCATCAAACTAAGGTGAATAATAATCACTTCATCCTTATTTTTCGTTTTATAATCACACGATTTCAAATTTAAGGGTAAATTCGTTTTGATGATATATTTGATGAAGATATGCTTGATTTATAATTTATTTAAATTAAACAACATTGTTTTAAAAACGATATGCATGGTTTAGGGTAAAACCGAGGATAAATAATTTTTAAATGCCATGGAAAAATTATATGTTATGAGAAACATGATTTTGAAGTTAGGTTTCATTTTTTATAATTTTCCAAGCCGTGGAGAATCAGTTATGAATTTTCAAAGGAAAATATGATTATTTGGGTTAATAAATTTATTTAGGAAAATATATTAAGAATTCGGGTTTGAAATTTTGATATGTTAGATAACATGATTAAAGCGAATTTCGATAATTTTTAGGGATTTTTACTAAGTGATTATTATGGAAATTAAATTATTTTGAAAGGAGGACCTAAATGATTTAATTATTTTGTTAATAGGAAGGGCATATTTGTTAAATGTTATTTAGTTTTAGATCTGATAAAATGCGAATAAAATAATTTGTAAGTTTAATGTAACCAATCATGTGACAAGTGGGCAAGTTAGTTACAAAAAGTTTACTTTTTTTAATAAAACTAGCCTTTAGCTCAGAAAAGTGGGTTTCGCCTTCTTTAGAAGGACCTTTAGACCCAAAGCTTCCACCTCCACCCTAGTCGAAACCTTCTAGGTCAAAACCATTAAACCAATGCACATGGCATCAGTTAGCTGGTACGTAGTGGATTGGAGAAAGGCGGAAGATAGGGTATCGAAACGTGGCTTTCGAAGTGGTTGGCTCCTTAGCTTTGTTTTTTTTAAAGAAAAGTGCTTGCTTGTTTATAAAAGGGTTCGCAGTTGTCGAAACTAATTGTTTCGAAAGGATATTTCAAAAGAAGCTTTTGAAGGAAACTGCCACCTTTGTTTTAAAGTAATAGTTTACGAAAGAGTTACTTAGATTTTTATCGAAGCCATCGAAGGGGTAGTTTCGACCAAGCTGAAACCCTTCTGTGATTTGATGCCTTTCTATGGACTTAAAGACATCAATGCTATCGAAAGGTACCGTTTGTTTTATAAAATAATAACCACTTCCTACTACTTTCGAAAGGGGTTAGGGGTTTCGAAGGCAATGGTTTTGCAAGGAGTTTCGAAGCCAACCTTTAATTGTTTTGCCTAGATGTTTTAATGGTTTCGAAAGGATGGTTTCCACACCACCAAGTTTCCCAAATACTTTTATAAAACGAGAAATTGCTACGAAAGAGATGCTTTCGTTTATGATCACTTTGACCCAAAAATGTTGTATTAAATATAAACCCAATGACTTCAAAAAGCTTTGGTTGCGAAGGGTAACCTTTAATGATTTAGAAAGGGGAACTTTCAATGGTTTCAAAGGGTACCTTTAATGATTTCGAAATGGGTATTTTTGAATGATTTCGAAGCTATGCTTCTATACTTATATGATAATACTTTAACAAGGTCGAAAAGATTCAAAAGAGATGTTCTAAAGTATTCGAAAGGCAGGAGCCTAATGTTTTAAAGATAAAATTTAATGCTTTCGAAGGAGATTGTCCAATGAAGTCGAAAGCAAGGTTTCGAAGGTGTCGAAAGGCTTTTTGAACCCAAATTCATTTTTAAAAGGAAAAAACCCATTGCAAAATAAAGGAGTTTTGAAATGACTTTAAGTATGTAAATTTGAAGAATTGCTGCCTTGATAAAAATATAGGTTAAAGAGATTAACTATGTTTTATGGGAAAAGTATTTCAAGGACTTTAAACCTACAGGAGTGGTATTATAAGTTGTAATGTTTGCTTCTTCAAATGTAAATATATTCACATAATAAAGCACCTATAACTGAATTTTGGGGATAAATGAGTAACAGAACCAGTAGGTTAACCCGGTAGTGAATACAAATCGATTAAACTCCTGAATGAGTTGAATTGCATCCAGGGAGTCAGGGAAACGAAAGTACCGGATGCCTAAACCTTGAAGTTGTCCAGGAGATAGGTTCATATTAAACCCATGAAAACTATGATTAGGAAGTTATTGGGAATAACCAACAAGTTCATAGTAAACCCATGAAAACTATGTATGAAGAATGGCTGGCAGGAGCCAATTGGTTTGTAGTGAACCCATGAAAACTATATCCGGATTAAGAATTGACATCAGTCAAAAGGTTCCTAGTCAACCCACAAAACTAGGCTAAGAAGGAAATTACTTGAGTAATCCATAGGTTCCTAGTCAACCCATGAAAACTGGGATAAAAGATGAGTTTTTGGAATAACCGATAGGTTCAAGGGGACCCATGAATTAATTAAGTTAGTTAGCAAGGGCCTATAGGTTCTTTGTGATCCTATGGAAACTATGAAATAGGACAGGGTGTCCATAAATTATAAAATCGTTATTAGTAAACCCATGAAAACTAATAGGTTAATGATGAACTTAGAAACTATAATCATGACAGGGAGTCAAGTAAACCAGAGATGAGAAATCCAAGATGTTTATATATATATATATATGCATATCCTCATAAATGTTTTAAATGCTAATGTTTTAACCATTATGGATGCAGGAGCACAATATATGGTTTTGAAAATGTTTTATGATAATAGTGAGGAGAAAACCCATTCCGCCGAGGGCAGGATCTCACTAGATATCTAAATGGATTAAGATGTTAGATTATTATCCATAACATGCTTTATATTAGACTCGTAATTTTTCCCCTTAAACTCTCGACTACTCAATTGATTTTGAGTAGTTTGAGGTTTAGGGTTTCTAGGTTCTCTTCTTAGACGAATAAAGCTTCCGAAGGTGTGAAAAGAGCAGTTAGTTATTTAGAGTTATCTTTTTCCGTTGTGTAGTTTGGATATAAAAGGCAAACTTATTAGCCTTATTATATACTCTAATCAACCAAGGGGGCATCTTCATTTGTCGCTCTTGGCATATATGTAATAAGTATATTTTTTCGAACGTCGATAACGTTTGTGGGATTATGTAATGAACATGAAATGTTCTGAATGGAATATGGAAATGTATTTTTAATTTGTTAATTTTTTTTCTATATTCTTGGATATGTGTATCAATGTATCAATAAATCTAACACTTCTTATTTGGTCGCCGAGAATTAATAATTGTGGTGGCTACAACATACGTAGCCGTTAGTTTAGGGCCTCTAAGTAGGGAGATGTTACAAGTTGGTATCAGAGCATATGTTTATGAATCATTAAAAGAAAAGTAAAATATCAAAGATTTTTTTTGAAACATAATCCAATGAATTTCAAAATATGATCACAGATTGGGCTAACGCTTTAGTAACGTACTTGTATTTGATATAGGTAAATGTCTAAGTACATATTCCCTTCTCTCTTAAACCATTTTTTTGTATCTTACTAAGGCTTTATGCAAATTTACAAGAAGGAGGATATGGAAGTAGGAAACGAAAGAGGAAATCTTGGTGGAGGAAGCACACAACCAACAGAAATGCTCAACCTAATACCAGAAGGAATCAAGGTCGATAGGCTAATGCTAATCCAAATGAAAATGTCAATGTAGGTACTAGAAATCCGCCGATAGATGCAGGGATGGTGTATCAGTTGTTAGCTAATCTTTTACAAGCAGGAGGTACTGGTAATGTTGGAGGAGCTAATCTTGCAGCTTCAGCTGGATATAATTATGCTAGGCTGAGTAAGGATTACACCAGCCTGGGTGGAAAGCCATTTATGGAAACAGAGGATACTATTAAGGTTGAGAATTGGCTATTGAGCTGTGATAGGATCATTACTGATTTAGGCTTGGATGATGGAGAAAAGAGGAGGCTGGCTTTTAGAGAGTTGCAAGGGGCAACATTCCATTGGTGGAATTGTGAGACAGCTGGAGTTCCAGAGAAAGAACTAACTTGGGCTGATTTTAGAATGTGGTTTGAGCAGAACTTTCTATCTGAGGTAGCCAAGTAGACATTGATGTGAAAGTTTATGGACCTTGTTCATGGAGATATGTCAGTAACGAAGTATGCTGCTAAGTTTGATGAGCTATCTCGATATGGATATGCTACTATAGGTACTGACATCAAGAGAAATGCGAGGTTCATTCAAGGACTAAGTCCTGAGCTGGCTAGAATGACTATGACAAATGTCAGAGAGCCCTGTAATGTAGTAGTGGAGATGGCTATTCCCCATGAAGAGATGCTTATTGTTTCTACTAAGGAGAATCCAGTTGAATCCCAGGGTCCTCAGGGAAAGAAAATGAAATTCTTTAAGAAGAAGTGAGCCCATAAAAGGTAGGCTGCCAAGAAAGTAAAGACTGATTTGGAATGCTTCAAATGTGATAAGAAGGGATATTATGCTCATGAGTGCCGAACAGGCAAAGGGAAGAAGCCTGCAGAGATGAAGAATATGAAATGCTTCAACTGCGACCAAGTTGGGCATTACAAGAACCAGTGTCCAGAGCCAGTCAGGGTGGATAGAGGGAAGGCTTTTTCTATTAGACCACCGTCTTCTTTTAGGCCTACTGCAGCAGAGAAAGGGAAAACTATGATGGAAGGTATTTTTTGATTCATAGTACACCAGTTAGGGTACTATTTGATACTGGTGCATCACATTCATTTATATCACAGTATTTGGTTGATTGGATATGCATAGAACCCACATACCTTGTTACTTCCTTAAGGGCTGAAAATCCAATAGAAGGGTATGCAACTCTAAGGATAAGATGTGACCAGTTAGAACATCATTTATTAGGTCATAATTTTTCGTGCAGTCTGTATGTTTTTTATTTCGTAGATTTCAGGATCATTTTAGGTATAGATTGGTTGGGTAAGTATGAGGCTAGGATATTTTGCCAGGATAGGGAAACATCATTGAGACATCCAGATAGTCATAACTCTATCATCTTCTCGGTGGAAATTCCAGTAGGAGTGTTTGGGCTCTGTTAAGTGCCATGGAGGATGGAGAAGAGCTAAGTCAGGTTCGGGTGGCAAGAGAATTTGTATATGTTTTTGAGCTGGTTACGGGATTACCACCAAAACGTCTGTTGAGTTTCAAATAGATCTTGTATCAGGAGCTGAACCTGTAAGTAGACCACCTAGCAGGATGACACCGACAGAGATGAAAGAATTGAAGGTGCAGCTAGTGGATCTTGAAGGAAGGAATTTCATTAGGCCAAGCAGTTCAACTTAGGGAGTGGCCACGGTATTCGTGAAGAAACCAGATGGGTCATTAAGGATAGGCATCGACTACCGTAAGTTGAACGTAAGGACAATAAAGAATAAGTATCTTTTGCTAAGAATTGATGATCTATTTGATCAGTTGAGTGGAGTTAAGGTGTTTTCCCAATTGGATTTGGCGATAGATTTCCATCAGTTAAGAGAAGTGGAGGACAGTATTCCTTTGATAGCATTTCAAACTCGATATTGGTCGTATGAGTGGTTAGTGATGCCATTCGGGTTGACGAATGCACCTGCTTTATTTGTAGATTTGATGAATCGAGTCTTCCGAGGGTATTTGGATAGATTCATGTTAGTGTTTATAGATGACATTTTGGTGTACTCTAAGGATTAAAGAGAGCATGAAGATAAGTTTAGAGTTGTGCTGGAGACGCTAAGATAGAATCAGCTAAAAGCGAAGTTTTCCAAGTGTCATTTTTGGAAGAAAAAGGTTAAGTTTCTTGGTCATGTGACAGAGAAAGGGTTGTCAGTCGATCTAGATAAGATCGAAGTTGCGAACAATTGGAAGAGACCTAAGATGGTAACTGAGATCGGGATTTTTCTTAGACTTGCTGGCTATTACCGGAGATTCATTAAGGATTTTCAACAGATAGCAGCACCTCTGACTAAGTTGACCCGGAAAGATGTGAAGTTTGTTTGGTCTGACAAATGTGAGGAAGGGTTCCTTAAGTTAAATCATTTGTTGACTAATGCTCTAGTGTTAGTAGTTCTAGAAGGAAATCAAGGGTTGGTAGTATACACCGACGCATGTGGAATTGTATTGGGAGTAGTATTGATGCAGAAGGATAACGTTATTGCCTACGCATCTAGATAGCTTAGACCGCATGAAGTAAGATATCCTACTCACGACTTAGAGTTGGCTACGGTGATTTTTGCCTTAAAGATTTGGAGACATGATCTCTTATGGGAGAGATTTGAGTTGTATACCGATTATAAGTCTTTAAGATATTTATTCTCTCGGAAGGAGTAGAATACGAGGCAGCAAAGGTGGCGGGAGTTTTTGCTGCTTATGATTTTGATATAGAGTATACAGTTGGAAAAGGAAATAAGGTAGCAGATGCTCTCAATAGAAAACATCAGAATGTGGTATTAGCTATGTTGGTAGAATGGAATGATCTAGAAGCCTTGACTACATATAGTGTGCAGATAAGATCTACTACTTGCTCCAATCAGGCGACTGTCATGTTGTCTTATTTAGAAGTTCGACCGGTGCTGATCGAAAGGATAGCTTCTAAATAGAGAGAAGTTCCAGTTTTAGCTGGAAGGATTATAAGGCTTGAGGTAGGATCGGAGATCGATAATCTAAAGTATTATAGTCTTGACCAAAGGAGATGGTTGAGAAAGAAGGGACGACTATGTGTTCCGAATGTAGAGAATTAAGGAGAGAAGTTCTTGAAGAATTTCATCGATCTAAGTTTATGATTCATCCCGTACGGACGAAGATGTATCAGGATATGAAGAGGAGCTTCTATTGGAAAGGCACGAAGAGGGATGTTGGCTTGTGGGTTAGACAGTGTGTTAACTGTCAACAAGTGAAGGCCGAACATCAGAAACCAAGTGGATTGCTTCAACCTTTAGAGATTCCAGTTCGAAGATGGGATTCGGTATTCATGGATTTAAAGATGGGTTGCAAAGGTCGAATAGGAGATATGAATGTATATGGGTTGTCATGGACAAATTGACCAATAGTGGTCATTTCATTCCAGTCAAGTCAACCCGGACATTACTTGTTTTGGAAAATTTGTTCATGAAGAAGATAGTTAGACTTCATTGGATTCCTAATAGCATAGTCAGCGGCCAAGATGCATTATTCGCTAGTGAATTTTGAAGGAGTCTGCAAGAGGTATTAGGTACCAAGCTCAAGATGAGCACAGCTTATCACCTACAAATGGATAGGCAGATAGAGAGAGTTAACAAAGTATTCGGGGATCTATTGAGGGCTTGTATATTAGACCTTAGTGGATCACCTAAATCTGATTGAGTTTTCCTATATTAATAGTTATCAGACTAGTATAGGAATATCGCCTTTTGAAGCTTTGCATGAAAGGTTATGCAAATCACCTACATCTTGGTTCGAGACTGGAGATGGATTGGTCTTAGGTCCGAATTTGGTTAGATAGGCGTCAGAAAAGATTGAGTTAATCCAAGGACGGATGAAGGAAGCTCAATTCAAATAGAAGAGTTACGCAGGTAAGAAGCTTAAAGACCTAGAGTTCTCAGTGGAGACCGAGTTTTCATTAAGGTATCACCGATGAA
Source organism: Allium cepa (assembly GCA_030765085.1). NCBI lineage: Eukaryota > Viridiplantae > Streptophyta > Magnoliopsida > Asparagales > Amaryllidaceae > Allium > Allium cepa. The sequence goes on along the minus strand of CM060945.1, from coordinate 988,635,893 downwards.
GGGTGTGATATGGTTTAGGAAGTCGGAAAAGTTGGCCCAGAGATATGTTGGTCCATTCTAGATTTTAGAAAGGACCAAAAACTCGCATACAGAGTAGAGTTGTCAAGTAGTTTGGCAGGTGTCCATAATGTATTTCATGTGCCTCATCTTTGAAAGTATGTGCATGATCTAAAGGCTACTATTCCTCAGATAGAGTTGGAGGATTTGGTAGTAGAGCCTGATTTGACCTTTGTTAGACCATCAGTTTGGGTTGTAGCAAGAGATGAGAAAATATTAAGGACCAAGACAGTCAAGCTTGCGAAAGATCAATGGAGCAACAACGAGATGGACTGTACTTAGGAGACAAGGGACATGATTCGAGATGCTTATCATGATCTGCTTTGATGATAGGTCTGTATTAGATTTATATAGATTAGTTGCTAGTTGGGTAGGCTAGTATGGATGTTAGGAGTTGTTACAGATGATTGCTATTTAGTCCTTACTAAATATCGAGGACGAAATTCTTTAAGGAAGGGAGCCTATACCACCCCTAATTTTATTAACATTATTCAGTAGATTTATTTACAATAAATTAAATAGAATAATGTAGAGTAATAAGGGAATTGAGATTGGTAAATGAATATAGGTGGCCGTGCTTAATTAAATTGAATGAACTTATAAATGGTCAAGTGCTAACTAATTAAATATAAGGGCATTAGGGTAAATAGCCGCCCATATTCCCACCCTTATACCATTACCTCTAGGCATATACGTTCATTTTATTAACCAAAAATTTAAAAACATAAGCGGCCATTAAGGAGAAGGAAGAAAAGAGGAATCAAATCTAAAGCTTAGGATTAAGCTAGAAGAAATCAACCTTAATCATTCTCCAATTTCCTCATCCAAACTATGGTGAATGATAATCACATCTCTATTTTGGGTTTTATAATCATATAAGTTCGAATTTAAGGGTAAATTCATTTATGATATATTGGACGAAGATATGCTTGATTTATAATTTGTTTAGGTTAAATAATATTGTTTTAAAGGAGATATGCACGGTTTTAGGGTAAAACTGAGGTTAAATGATTTTTAAATGCCATGGAAAAATTATATGTCAGGAGAAACATGATTTTGGAGTTGTGTTTCAATTTTTATAATTTTCCAAGCCGTGGAAAACCAGTTATGAATTTTGAAAGGAAAATATTGTTATTTGGGTTTATGAATTTATTTTAGTAAATATATTAAGAATTTGGGTCTGAAATTTAAGATTTTAATGTAACCAAACACGTGTTTACAAGTGGGCAAGTTAGTTATGAAAAGTTTACTTTATTTAGTAAAACCAGCCTCTAACTCGGAAAAGTGGCTTCCGCCTTCTTTAGAAGGACCTTTTGACCCAAAGCTTCCGCCTCCAACCTAGTCGAAACCTTCTAGATCGAAACCATCAAACCAATACACATGGCATCAGTTAGCTGGTACGTAACGGGTTGGAGAAAGGCGGAAGGTAGGGTGTCGAAACGTGGCTTCCGAAGTGGTTGGTTCCTTTGCTTTATTTTATTTTAAAAGAAAAAGTGCTTTCTTGTTTATAAAAGGGTTCGCAGTTGTCGAAACCAATTTTTTCGAAAAGGTATTGCCAAAGAAGCTTCAAAGGAGAACTTCCGCCTTTATTTAAAGTAGTAGCTTCCAAAAGAGTTACTTAGATTTTTATTGAAGCTGTCGGAAGGGTTAGTTTCGACGAAGTCGATACCCTTCTGTGATTTGATGCCTTTTGATGGTATTGAAGACATCAATCCTATCGAAAGGTACCATTTGTTTTATAAAATAATAGCCACTTCCTATTACTTTTGAAAGGGGTTAGGTGTTTCGAAGGCAATGGTTTTGTAAGGAGTTTTGAAGCCAATCGTCAAATGTTTTACCTAGATGTTTAATTGTGATGACCCGGAATTTTGGGCAATATCAATTTAATAATCTGCATTAAAAATTAAGTTGATTTGATAATCTTTGTTAATAATTTGAATTTGATTTATTAATCTAATTAAATAAATATTTAATTGGTGAATTTATCTTTTAAAAGATAATAAGATGTTTCTATTTATAATGTATATATATTTGTATATATTGTAAATAGATAAGCTTTGATTTGAAATTTAATAAATAAATCATGTTTTGTAATTCTAATATGCATTTTGATAATTTGAAAAGTTATGATTTAATTTAATATGTAACTTTTCAAAGCTATTTAAATAAATAATTATATAGTTTAAAATATTTAAGGTAAATATTAATTATATAAAATTTATTTTAGCTTAAGTTTAAATTTAAATTAATTAACAAAAATGTTTATTTTATTTTATTTTTAAATATAGCTTGATAAAATAAGTAATTTATTAATAAAGAGATAATTTCTTTTATAAATTATTTTAATTTGATAATTTGATATTTTTAAACAATAATAATAATGTATTGTTTTTACAAATGGATTTTAATATATAAATAGAAAATTTTATTTCAAATTGAATTTGTATATATATAACTTGATTTTAAAATTGAATTTTAGAATTTGATTTAAATTTGAAGTTTTGAAATTCAAAGTATAGATTTTAATTTGTTTTGGATTTTAAAATATTTTTATAAACTTTTATTTATATATATAATTGGTTTTTATTTATTATAAAAAAATTTATCTATACATATATATATATACACACTTATTAACTAATTAATTAAGCATAACCATTATTAACATTTGACGTATAACTAATAATTAATTAAAAGACATGTGTAAATTGATTAGAAAATTAAATGACAAATGTTACAATATAGGACAAGTGTCATATAATTTTATTTTATTTTATTTTTGATAAAATTTAATTTCAACCTATATATAAACATATCTCATTTCTTTTTTTCTATTTTTCTGAATCTAAAGCTGAGATAAAATCAGTAACCATCTTCAACTAGTAATTAAACATCTCAAATCAAACTCCTCATATCAAAATGGTAAAACCCTGTAAATCACATTCCAAATCAAAGTAAGCAAGATCCATGTAATTCATCACTCAAGTCCAAACATGCAAACCAGAACTAAACCCTGTACATTTTCAAAACTGGTGCAAACCTGTACATTTTCAAATCTGGAAGCATGTAGTTTTTAATCAAAGCAAGCAAGATAATCAAGAAAAATCTAGAATCAAAAGCATGCATGTAGTTTTCAAATCAAGGAGAAAGAGCATTTCAGTTTAAAAAAAGGCTTAAAAGATTTTCGAACTGTTTTAAAAAATGTGCTCTATTCATCTTCTCTAATCAGGTGAGTAACTACACTTTTAAAACTTAAAGTATAAATTTTGGTTGCATGCTATTGCTGTGATCAATATTGTATTGTGAAGTATGTTGTGTATTTATATAAATGTTGGGTATGCATGCTTGTTTACATAGGAATACTCTCTGTTCATAGATCCAGTTTTCCTGTTTTGATTTAAAATTCATATTCTCTTGAATCAATTGCTGTTAGGATTTAATTTACAAACAAAAGTTGTTTGATTTATTATGGATTAATGTTTAGAAATTTAATTAAGTCAAATTTCAAGACTGAGTGTCTCTGGAATTTAAAAACAACAGTGCATGTAAATATAAGTCAAAATTCAAACATTTTAATTTATAAATTCAGGATTATAAATTGAATACATAAACTATAACATGATTTTTAACACCAAAATCATAATTTTTAGTTTGGGATTGAGGGTGCAGTTCTGGGTTGAACTGGAAAGTGGAAATTGGGATTTTCTGGTGATCCAAATGTTTAGAAAGGTCGGGTTTCTTCCTGATGATGGAGGAGCGATCAGTGATGATAGGAAAATTGCTAGGAAGATGTTTAATTCATCGAGGAGGTAGCAGCAGTGGATTCTTGTTCGAAACCTTAGATTTAACTAGGTTGGGTTTATGGATCGGCACGGTTTCTACAGTTGGTCGAGTTCAACAAGGTCTTGGGTGATGGAAGCCTGGTCGTTGACGAAGTCATGGCTGGAGTTGCAGAATGTCTGGTGGTCGGTGTTTCAAGGATGTGGCATTTCCAAGTTTGGGTGTAGTGGTTCCTGTCTGTTCCAGGTTTGGGTTGAAGATCTCGAATTTGATTTCGCGAATTAGAGCATGATCTGATGATCGTGGTGTGGTGTTTGGGTGGTTGTTGATGTGAGGAGATCATCGGGGACGATCTTAGTTGATCGGCGGCACCGTGCATGTGCATGGTGCACTTTCTTTGATCTGTTGTGTTTAGTCTGGGCAAGGGGTTGTGTACTCGAGTTTTACTCGAAGTTATTGGGTGATTTGCTCGAAGCACCTTAGGTTTTGACTCGAAGCAAAATAGGATTGGCTCGGGTTAATTTTTTTTTGTTGTTACACGTTTTTAAAAGAAACCTGTTCTGTTTTTAAAAATTTAAAACTGAAGTTTAAATTTGTAAAGTAGGGATTTAAACCAAGTTTAAATCTAAGTTTTAAATCTGTTTCAAGTTTAGTTTAAATCTCATTTTTAAAAATAAAATAAAGTTTTTAAATTTAAAATGTTTTAACTACTTTAAAATGGTTAAATGGTTTTAATTTTAAAAATAAGTTTTAAATTGTAAGTAAGTTTTTTTAGTTAAGTTTAATCTGGGTTCAAATTTTAATTTGTATTCCTGTTTTGAAAAGAAATAAAGTTTTTAAATTTAAATTGATTTAAACAACTTTGAATGTTAAAGTGTATTTTAAATTGATTTGAATTTAAAAATGAATTTGGTTTTAAATTCTTTTAAACTTCTTTATAAAATAAGTATTTCCTTAACACTAGATTTTAAAAGGTTTTTAAATTGTTTTAAACTTTGTTTAAGTTATATTTGTATTCATTTTTAAATCTTAAATATGAAATGAAATTTAAAAGTAAGTTTAAAGTAAATTGTTTTTAAATGCTTTGTTAATGATAATTTGATCATTAAAAAGAAAAATGTTTTTATCTTTAAATAAATGAAGATTTAATGATTTGTAATTCATTAAATTATTAAGTTAATTAAAATGGGTAATTGATTTATTTAATTAATTAATAATTTGGATTAATTAATTAAGTAATTAAAGGTTTAAATTAAATAATTAAGGTTTAAGTCAATTAAGTAGGAATAATTAATTTGTAATTAAGGATCATTAATTTGATAAGATAATATTATTAATTAATTAAGTAATTAAGGATTAACTAAGTTACAATTAACACTTAATAAATTAAATAATTAGAGATAAATTAACTGGTTATTAAGATTAATTAATTTATAACTAATAATGATTAATCTAAGTTTAATTACTTAAGAAAGTAATTAAGGAGTTGTTAATAAAGGTCATTAACTTAAGATTATTTAACAATTAATTAATATGATTAATTTTAATAATTAATTAGATTAATTAATTAGAGATAATCATTTGTGAAATTGTTTAAGTGTAATTACTTAAGGGAAGTAATTAAGGAATTAAATACTCAATGTAATTAATCGAGTTTAATGTGTGATTAGTTTAAGTTAATTAATTAAGTTTAATTAGTTTAAGATAATCACTTGATGATTTGATAAGTGTAGTTACTTAATGTAACTAATGAAGTAGAATTACTTAGTAAAGTAATTAATGGATAATTACTGGATGTAATTAATTGAGAGTGGTTTAATAATGGAAGTAATTTGGATTAAATTACTTTGTATAATTAATCAAGGGACTAATTAAGATAATTAATTAAGGAGTAGTTAATTTATTTTATGAAGTAATTAAGGATAGTTAATTACTGGATGAGATTAATCAAGAATGAGTAATAAATGTGGTTTAATTAAAGATTAATTACTTGATGTAATTTAAATTGGACAATTAATTAAAATGTAATTAGGGATCATTAATTAATATAATTAAGGGTTGGTTAATTAAGATTAATTGATCAATGATAAGTGATTAAGAGTAATCAATTAATGTAGTTAATTAAGGATTAATGTAATTAATTATAGTTAATTAATTAATGAAGTAAATAAGGTTAATTACTGTTTTGGTTAAGAATAATTAATTTATGAAATTAATAAAAGGATAATTACTTGAATGTAATTAAAGGATAATTAATCAGGGTGATTAATTAAGATGGAAATTAGAGAATAATTAATTAATTAATTTGTAATTAATTAATGGTTATGTGAGCAAGATTGTTACTGATGAAGTAATTAATTTCATTCACTTTAAATTAATTAGAGATACAAGAAATTAATTTAATTCATTTTAAATTAATTATAGATGGTATGATTATTAGATCATTGCTTATGTATGGATGAATAATATTGATTTCCCTAAATGGTTTGTGATCTCAGATATGAGACAAGTAATGCTATGTGATATGGATACTTTGATTAAAGTATGATGATAATGTGGATTATCTGTTTGTGATGATAATGTTGATTATCTATTATGATATGTGAATTATCTATCTGTGTGTATATAGATAATGGAATTGAATCGTTTTTAACTTTCAAAAACAACTTGGCCTTAAAAGATACATTGTGGATTTCGATGAGACCGGGATCGGGTTTCCATATTTGGATATCCAAAAACCACATCGATCCAAATTAACGATAGGTCGTGAATCTCAAGTGAAGGGAAGATTCAGAGTGCAACGGTTATCGTCGTTAACTTTGAGGGTGATTCCAAAATGAGTGTAACGAGATAATACCTTCTGTTTCATTCGAACCCGGAATGAACTTGTATGGATTGAATGCTTTCAGAATATCGTCAGGTGGACGATGAGCATTCTAAGTGATGTGTTATGATAAAGGTAACCGTAGTCTTAAGCCTCATCAACCCGGAATGGCTAAAACAGGGGAGGTGCAGTAGGGTTAAGTGGGTAGCACCCAAGTAGGACGAGATTTCCCCCTGTCTAGAGGTCCCTTTTATTTCGGCTGTGTGGGCAGTTGTTGGCCACAACTGCGGGGTCGTCTTATTCGGGACTGTCCATTAAGGGATGGTTCCGGCCTTGTGTTGCAGGGGATTGGGAGTGATCCTCGGTACGGTGATATAGGCCCCGTACTGTGACGGGCGGTACCCCAGTAGCCCTGCCATTAATGGAAAGCCATTCTTCCTATGTGACCTTACGGTTTTGATTATATTACCCACTTTTGTGGCAGCAGCTGTAATTTAGTGAATGTAACAATTTCGATTATTTTCTATTTACTTGAAAACCCTAGACCCTATTACAATAACACTGGATTTCCTAGCAAATGTTTTGGTTAGCGTAATGTAAAAACTTACCCATGTTTATGTATGGGAAGTCTTACGTGATACCTTTTCTTTCAAAGGTTTTTCAAAGTTAAGCAACCTTAACCTGTTACTCACACCAGACCCATGTCTAACCCGGAGTTTATTTCTGTTTTTCTTAAACTCTTGGGTACTTAAATTTTTACGAGTAGCCAAGGGATTCAGGTTAGCTTTGACGAATTGTGGAGGAGAAATGGAGCAGGAGGCCTCAGCATTATAGATATTTATAGTGTTCCGCTGTGTTGGTTTCTCTGTGTAGTTGTTGAGTTGTAATAACTAGACATGTGTTTATAACTTCTAGCATGTGTTGTATAAGTTGTGTAACTCTGATAATTTTTATATACGATGTAATACTTATGAGATTGATATAATTTATTCGTTCCGCTGTTTAGATTCTGATGTTGTTTCTTCTTTCTTCTCTATCTTTTCTCTTTTCTATCCCTTTCTTTCTTACTCATGATACGTCTTTCTGGGAGGTGAAAGACGGGTCGTGACAGTTGGTATCGAAGCGCTAGGTTGAGTGAATACCTAGGCTTTGGAGTGATGTCTATCTTGAGAGAGCGTATTTGTAATTTATATGTATATATATATATATATATATTTCTACCTATTTGTTGGATTACCTGTTCGGGATTTCCAATATAAGTTATAAAGGTAGATATGGTAGTGGTGTGTGTAACACGACTACAAATGGTTGGAGTTTGAATGTTTGATGTTGGAGGTGTATTTGTTGAGACTGTAGACCTAATACCATCTCGAGTGAGCTTTGCAGTGGTGTAAGGATTTCATCAATCTCTGAAGGAAACCTTTCATAAGGTTCGTACTCCATCTTTGAAGTTGGATGAGTAGAGTTTAGATCTGTCGGTTAAACAGAAGAGAGTGAGGGTATCTTGGCAACCTCAGGAAGTAGTAGCTGCGTGATGAGATGCAGTGACTAGGGATGTTTTCGAAGATGTTTCTTTGGAACAAGTTTAAGGAAGTATGTCTGCAATAGTGATGTGGCTGAGTTCTACAGGGTGTTTTTGTTTGTTTTGAGGTCCGAGTTTCTCGAAGATCTTTGGATTAGGAAGTCTTTGGGCATCTGTGTCAGCAACACAGCTCAGAGTGTCCTATGTGCCATCGAGGAGGTCTTCTGGATGAGCAGTTTTCTAGAGATTGTAATACTAGTAAGTTTGAGGATGTATGGGATAACCATTCTCTAAGGATCCATGGAACTATATATAGGGTAGAAATATACTCTATGTCACCGTGGTCATCTCAATTTCATTTATTATTCAAAAACAAAATATCATTTCACTTCAAATATATTTGTTTTCAAATTTGATCACTTTCACAGTTACGATTAAAATCTACTCCAATCAAAAATTAAAATCCAGTCAAATCTCAATTTATCAATTTAAAAATTCAACTCAATTCCTAAATAACCACCTCAATTTTATCGATCTCAAAATTCGGATCTGTAATCACAAAATACCCCTTTATATTTCGATATATTTCAAACTTTAAGAATTCAACGTTTCAAACTAAATTGTATTCAATTTAGTTTTCCAAATAATAATTTCAAATTTTAGTTCAACCTAAATTCTCATTTTTATTCAATTTAGTTTCTAAATAACAATTCAACTATATTGATTTCAAGTACAGATCTGAATCTCAAAATAACCCGTTTAAATTCCAATATAGTTCAAAGCTTTAATATTTAAATGTTCAATTTAACAGTTTCATAAAGATCTCGATTAACCTCATTATTATCTAGTCTTGAAATGCTCCCTCATTTGATTCAATATCATTTAAGTAATCTTAAATTTCATTTTACTCAATATTTTATTTTAATTTATTTTAATGTGAAATATTCATTAAATCACTTAAATCAAAAATCCAGTTATAAAAATCATACCTTTAGATTTTCCATTTAATAATTTCAAATCGATTTAATTAAATAAATTCTTATTTAAATACCATTCTTAATAAATCCAAATTTATCTCCAAATCTTAATTATTCAATTTATTACAAGAAAATCTTTTTGAAATATAGATTTACATAAATACTTAACCATATTATGTGTATTAAATCAATTCTAATTTAAATCAAATATTACTACTAAGTCTATATATAAAATTTCCATCTTAAGAATCAATATTTATTTAACCATATATTTCTTTCCAAAATCATAGAAATTATTTCAAAATATTTATATATGGACTAAAGGTGTCTGTATATATTTTCTTTCATATGGTCAAGTGCTATGGATATTTATCATTTCAATCCATCCACTAAATATATACGGGTGGATATCATTTCAACACGTAATCCCAAATTCAATTAAATGAAAATCGCTTGGGTTTATCATTTCAACCCATAACGATTTTCTCCTATCCTAAAGTCCGTTCGGGTATGTATCATTTCAACCCATAGTGAATACTATACTAACAGGGCACTTGCAGAGTGATAACAGATATGATAATAATATAACAACATGCATATATCATCAATAACAGTATAATATAAACAACAGGATATGGTGTCATATCCCACAAGTTAACAGTTATAGATAATAGCATAAATATAACAAATAACTACAGCAGCATACTTCAATTGTTGTTTTAATTGAAATCAAATTTAATAAATATAAGAACGTTAATCGTGAGTGATTTCTCACCTTTCGAGGCTAAAGAGAATAGACAATGAAGTTTAGTTACGAATTCCAAAGCAATGCTAGATCGACACGATTCAACGAAGAAAACATGCACGACGAACAAAGCTGATAAATGGAAGAGAAAAAAATCGAATTCAAATTAGAAATATATCAATGAAGATGAATGATACAAGTGAACTTACAATTATATATATAATTATATATAACTATTTACAATATAAAACATATTCTAAATTTAATATACATACATTTCAAATCATTATTTTTAAACCAAACACATATACAAAAAAAAATCAACATATATGCAATATATATGTTGCATTAATACTTAAAATAAAAACTTATATATAATGTATGTTCATCACAACATATCAACTACCGCATATATAACTTTTAAACTTTATCTTATAAAATATAAACTGTATAAACTTTTATAACTTAATAAACTTTGTATTATAAATATACTATATACACTTAAAACGTGCGCATGTGATACTTATATTTAAATAATAATATAACCATTACGACATAAACCGCTTAGACATGCTTAAAATTTACTTTCAAAACCGTTATAAATACCATATACTTACCGACCAAATGTATAAACCCGAATGCTAAGATATATATATATGGTTTTCATTCTTTTTCTCACTCACCTATTTTGTTGTTTCCAGTACATTGCATTAAGAAAGAGTAATATATAACAAAACCAATAAAACCCCAAAAAAATTCAAAAAAAAAGTATATATATTTTTAAATCACCTTATATTATTTCATTTAATAACATGATACGAACAGCTTCACTTAAATCAAATTCACGTTTAAAATATTATAAAAAAAAACAAAATACTAAGTTTAAACAAATTAGATCAAAAAGCATCTTTACATATAGCAGCCGAAAAAGGAAAATTTTATTTTATAAACTAATATAACATCATATATACATATACACACAAATACATTTATATATATAAAAGAATAACTTTAACACACACACACACACACACACACACATATATATATATATAAACCACATAATAGACGCTGCAAATTTTTTATAATATATTATTAATCTGGAAACAGGGAAACCCAAGATAATAGAACCCATGTAACAAATTCACTGATAATATATATATATGCTAACAGACAGAAGTACTTTACCTAATATATGCGAACGTATGCAAGCTAGTGGTGACGAGTGTCTGATGGGTGATGGCGATAGGGGTATGCGGTTATGGCCTTGAAGAGGTGCTGTAACAACTTGGGAAAGAAAGAAAATAGGCTTCAGGGAGGAAGAGGAAGCAACAGTAGGTATAAACCCAAAGTTATAAAGCAGAGGAAAAACGCTTTGCATAATTTAAGGTGAGCTTTAAATTTTTAATAAATACAAAATGTATCTAAGTTTATACGTTTATAACTTTCCAGCTGTAGTGTATATATATAATGAACGGTCATAATGAAAGAAGTGGAAACAGGGAGCGTAGGAAAGGAAAGGTTAGAAAAATAAAATTTTCACCCTTAAATTCCGGAGATTAGTAAGGTAACGTACCTCTTTAATGAAATGTACAGCAACGGTCACAAGCTAAAATTTAGCTGAAAGTTTAAAGAAATGAGGGGAAGATGGGTTTTTAAATTAATCACTTCCCAGAATTAATATGTCAATGAAAAAAGGAAAGGAGATGAATCAGGGAAACGTATTATAACTTATATATAACTATTAAACGGATAGATGGAAGAAAATGTGAGCAGGTGAGTAAAAGTGGAAACTGATTTATAAGCGAAATGGAATGTGAGCTGCTGCCTGGGAAGAAAATGGAACAGTTTAAACATTAAAGGCAATAGACTGCTGAAATTAAATGAGTATAAAACGTGTAAAAGTTATATACTGAAATGGCTATAAATTTCAATTATTATTATAAAACGGGGAATAACAAAAGGCAAGGACGATGATTTCAAAGTTTATTAATGGCTAGGAATGGGGAAGTTTATCTGTGAATTGGAAAAATTATTAAGCAATTGAAATTTTAACGGTAGAAAAAGTAACAGCTACACACTGTTTTAGAAACAATCAAAGCAATTAATAGCTTGATTGGACAGCAACAATAAATATGGAAGGATATGTTATAAAGGCAAAATGAACCGTTTGAAAATAAATAAAAGAAATGATGGCAAATAAAACAGTTGTGCCTTGAATTTCCCAAAATAAATTATTTTATGAACAACAATTATTACTGACTTAAATTGAGCAGAATCACACCCTAAAATATACTTCCTTAATTTTTGATGAAAATTTATCATTTGCCACATTTAACTATGCATAATCCAAATGAAATTTTTTATTTCAAAATATTATTATTTAAAATTTCTCAAAAATCAAATTAAATATGCTAAATAAAACCATTAAAAATTAACAAAATTTTACGGGTCGTTACACTCTTCCCCACTCAAAACTTTGCATCCCCGAAAAGGAAGAAGGTAGGAGAATAGAAACAACCAGAAAGATAAATAGATTGAAAGACAAGGATAAAAAAATTAATTTAAGACCATATAAATTTTTCTAGAAATATTCATTTGAAAACTTCATTTGCAGTCAATCATCTTTGATACTTCAAAACTTTTCAAAACCCATTTGTAAAATTTCCTACTTCCCTTATAAATAACATTTATATGTTTAAATAACGCCTCTATAAATATATATGAAAACTATTCGGAACAGATATTCACATCCTTGGTTATATTTTCAAGGAAGTTATTTGACAACATTAAATCCATAGTTTATAAATTTACTAATTTATCTTAAGACACTTTCAACATTATAGATAAATTAATACTCATTTCTTAAATATGTTGTATTAAATTAATACCTTCTAAAATATTAATGACACTAATGATTTACTATTAAACCATGTAGTATATAAATAAACAATATTTTAAAGATTATATTCAAAAAGGAAAGGAGGGTAGATTCAGAAAAACGGAATATAGGTGAATAAATAAGGCTGAGCAGATAAGGTAGGTTCAAAGGGATAGTATCGGGCTCTAATAATTAAATCAAACCATAAAATTTTAATCTCAAATATTAATACAAAATTTCTTTGTTGGAAATACCTTTATAATTAAATACTTTTATATCGAAACGAAGTTTTCCTTTCAAAAATACTTTTATAACTCGATGTTTCAACAAGTTTATCCTCGTTCTTGCAGACTCTGACCATGCGTTGATCAGGCGCAAAGCTAGAATTCTTCAAGTACATAGGTGACCCATTTCAACAACCAGTGAAAATACTTGAAAAACCTTAAAAAACAGATATGGAAAGTACAATCCAAACAAAACAATCAAACCAAAACCTTAGTCCAACCATGGTTCGTAGATACACAATGGTTATGCCTGGATCCTCCAAGAAACAATCCATATCCGTAAGCTTTCTCAGCCCTGCGAGTTATGCCATGATGACTAGTAGGGTGCAGGATACACAATTGTTACGCTTGGGTCCCCCAGGAAACAATCCGTACCCCTAGGCCATCTCAGCCAGGCAGTTTCGCTACTAATGCAACCTACACAGGTTGCAGGATACACAATGGTAACGCCTGGATCCCCCAGGAAACAATCCGTACCCCTAGGCCAGACTCAGCCAGGTAGTTGCGCTATGCAGTCGCGAGAGAAAAAAAAACCATGGGGTTATGCCATAGTGGGAACACTCGAGTGTCACATCCGCAAAATAAAAAATCAGAGAGAATAATATTGACAGAATGAATCCACAATGTGGCCACAAAGCAGATATCAAGCAGAAGGCACTTTCCATTTCTTTACTTCGCAAAAATATATATCATATAGTACCTTTCCAAATACTTTCAAATATCATACTTATATAAAGTCCATTATATATAGGATTCCTTTTCCAAATCGAATACTTTCCAAATCAATAGTATATCAAATCATACTTATATAGACTTCGATTATAAAAAAATTCTCTTTCCAAATTGAGTATCTTTCAAATCAGTAGATTTCAAATCAACTTCATACTTATACAAATCCATTTTATATAAGTTCGACCACCCCCGAATCAAGTATTTAGTAAATCAAGGTTCTCAAAACATTTCTCGTTTCAATAACATTTCAGCTTCAAGATCATATATGATTTCACCAAATATTCTTCCAAATTAAATATATTCAGTTTCAAAGTTTCTTAAACAATAGGTTTAGAAAATAATCCAAATTTCGAAATCAACAAAATTGAGATCAAACAACTCCATTTCCAAAATCACCATATAAGTACTGGTTTTAATTCCAAACTAATTTCAAAACGAAATATTCTTCTCAAAATCAATTATACTCAAAATGGTTTCTAAATTTATAATTATCCCTTTAAAACCTTTAACTATTTATTTCTATATGAAAAATCCAATTTTCCTTTTTCGAATTATTTATTTAACAAAAGTTTCAAATTTACTTAAGTCATACTCTTAATACTTTAAACATACAAAACTAAACTTTTATCAAATTTTTTATACTCTTCGAAATTTCTTAGTTTTAAAAATTTAAACCTTGATTTGGAAGTGCTCGAATCTTCAAACTAGTCGGTGAAATCAATTTTCAAATCAAGAGTTGGAAATCAGCAACAAATCAGTAAATCAAAAAAAAAATAGAGTTATACTAAATCAAATCGAAAACTCGAGGCTTGAACACCGGCTTACTTTAAATTATTTCAAATATATATATACCTATATCTTTCGAATATCAAATCATGCTTTGGAATTTGAAATCAAAAATTTGTTTCACAATAGTCACGCGCATAGCAAAGCTATTAAAGTGGCCTCTCCCCACTCTGAAACTCGAAAATCAATGTCGATGATGCGTGCACCCATCACCGAAATTATTTTCCAGCGACATAAGTGAGTTCTGGACTTCTATTTTCTTGAAAACTTCTTTGAATTTTTTTTTCAAAATCCTTGAAACTCATTTGAAGTCATGTGAAACATTTCTGATTCAGAAAATACTTTCAAATCTTATTATTATATATTTCAAAATCTTAATTTGACGACCCGCCCTTCTACTACCAGAAAGACGTATCATCATTAAGAAAGAAAGGGATAGAAATAGAAAAGAATAGAAAGAAAGAAATAACAACACCAGAATCTCACAGCGGAACGGAACAAAATATAATATATCACATAACTATACATAGTTTTTACATATATCAGAGTTATACGATATCAATATACATGACAGTCATACATACATCTGACGCTATATACATCAAAGGTACATCATACATCAACTAACACAGCGGATCTAGATAGATATCTATATACGTCTGGAACTCCTGCTCCAAGCTTCTCCAGAAATCAAAGTCCGAAACCTATCACTTGACTACTCATAAAAATTTGAGTACCCAAGAGTTTAAGAAAAATAACATATAAACTCCGGCTCAGACATTGGTCTGGTATGAGTAAACGGTTTAAAGTTGTTTAACTTTGAAAAACATTTGAAAATAAAGGTATCACGTAAGACTACCCACAAATAAATACGGGTAAGTTTTTACCTTACGCTAACCAAAACATTTCATAGGAAATCCAGTGATATTATAATAGTGTCTATGGTTTTCAAGTAAATAGAAAATAGCCGAAATTGTTACATGATTAAATTCCAGCTATTGGCCACAAAAGTGGGTAATACAAATCAAAACCGTAGGGTCTCGTTGGGAAAATGGATTTCCAACAATGGCAGGGCTACTAGGGTACCGCCCATCACAGTACGGGGCCTAGATCACCGTACCGAGGATCACTCCCGACCCCCTACAACACAAGGCCGGAACCATTCCTTACTGAACAGTCCCGAATAAGATAAACACCGCGGTTGTAGCTAGCAACTGCCCACACAGCCGAAATAAAATGGGACATCTAGACAGGGGAATATCTTGTCCTGCTTGGGCATGACCCACCTAACCTTGCTGCATCTCTCCTGTTTTAGCCATTCCTGTTGGATGAGGCTTGAGGCTGCGATTACCTTTACAGGACATATCACTTAGAATGCTCATCGTCCGCCTGACGATGTGCAGAAAGCATTCAATCCATACAAGTTTGTTCCGGGTTCGAACAAAACCCAAGGCATTATCTCGTCACACTCATTTTGGAGCTACTCTCAGAGTCAACGACGATAACCCTTGCATTCAAAAACACCATTTTGATCTTCATTTGAGAATTCACGACCTATCGTTTAAATTGGATCGACGTGGTTTTCGGAATATCAAATTGATACCCGATCCCGGTCTCATCGAAATCCAAACGCCATTTTAGAGGCCAAGTTGTCTAATTAACTTAAACAGTTTAAATTCAATGATTTAATTCACATAGCATTTATCACAGGTAATCATACACAATCATCATAGATATAACACAGCATATCACCGAGCATCACGGAATATCATCAAATAAATATCACAAACCAGATATTCTACACAACAATCCATAAGCAGTCATCTTTAATTCTTATTTGCAATTAATTCGATTTAAATAATCAAATACTAGAGAGTTAATCACTTAACCCTGTTTAATTAATTATTAATTAACAGTTTATTACTTATTTCTTTCAAATTTATTTAAAATTAATCATTTCTTAATCAATTATTAAACCTTAATTATTTAATTAATTGTTTTATTTCACACAATCTAATTAATTACTTCTTAATCAAGTTATTTAACTTTAATTACTTGAGTAATTATTTCCTAATCATTAATTAATAATCTTAATTATAAATTAAACTTAATTACCCATTTATTAATTAATAATTACTTAATTAATCATTTATTAATTACTTAATTAAATTACTTGATTACTCTTAATTATTAATCATTAATTAATTAACTTAAATAGTTAATTACAATTTTTATTTATCACTTATAATCCATTGCTAATTACAATTAAAAAGTAATTATTCGTAATTACTTTTGAAAATAATCAATTAATATTGATTATTCACCTTAATTAATATTTTAAAGGGAATCTTCTTTAAGTTTGAAACTCAATTATATTCTAACTACAAACTTAACTGTTAATTAACTTTATTCTTAATTGGAATTAATTACTTAATTAAAATATTAAATTAAGGGTTAAACCGTCGTTAAACATTAATTAGGGTAATTAAACTTGTACTAAGTTTTACCTCAAAATTTTAAACTCTAATTAGTTTAGTGCTAAAACTGTTGAAAACAAAATCTGGTTAACTTTATATTTATTTTTAATTTTGTTCGTTTGTATACTATAATTAAAAACCCGAGCACTCCCCCTTTGTTAACTCGAGCGTTCCTTCAAGTACCTCACGCGATTTCCCCGAGACTCCCTGTACTAAATTTCTTCTTCCTCTTTCTTATTTTTCTTCTTCTGTTTCCATTAGTTAAATTCTAACTTACGATATAAATCAACACATCAGTGAACATGCTAACGCGTTCGACTCGATACCCCGAAGCAATCATCCAAATTCCTCGAGAACGACCCACGACTGAGCTCCCCTCAATATCACTGACACCACCACTGTCATACACATGTACGGCAACGCGATTCATCTCTGGCGAATCCCAACCTCTCAGTCAAGTCACGAACCATCCAAGAACTCGAAATTAAAGGTCGAATCGCCCACAAAAATTCGAACTCAAAAATTAGTCAATTGGTCGAGAAACTGCAAACATGACCCATCACCGTAACACCTCGCGATCGTCGATCGAGCCACCGGAGTCGTCGAAACTTCGCCCACACGACAGCAACTCAACAAGCCACCTTCCACCGTGAATTCGTGACACTCGATCACGTATAGGAGTGGTACTCGTTTAGTTACATACATGTCAAAAGCTTTGAACAAAAACCCTAAATCGAATATGTTCCCTTAATTTATAAAATAGAAAAATTATCTCACATTTTTCTCAATACCACAGATGTTATTACTATCTTCAAACCAAGTTTCAACATTTAAATTTGACTCGATTTTCTGAAATTAGGAAGAATATAATTTTTGTTCAAAACAAATTGCCCTTAGAATTCAAAGCTAAAAATCTTCACGTTTGTTTTAGAAATCGTATTTTACTGTAAGAATTCAAGATATAATCCTGAACTAATATTTTACAACATTTGATTTTTATCAAAAAAAATTCTACTCGCCTGTAAAACAAATCCACGGTGTATATTTTCAATCATGATTTTAAAACAACCTTTAAAATCTAAGTTTAAAGTTTAAACCTTTTGTTTAATTTAAAAAATGAAAACTTAACCATGATTCGGTTGGATACCATTCAAATTTGAATGATCAACAAGCCCTGTAATTCATAACAGAGGAGAACATATTCAGAGTAACTTATCTACACAGAATTTATCCAAAGATAAAACATGTACAAATACCATATAATAAAGAAATCATCTTACTGATTTAATTTAAACATAAAACTTTAAAATCTTGTTTACTCACCTGCATAATTCCTGAACAAAGAACAAATTTGATGTTGATTATCTGAAACTTGAAACTGTCTTGAATCTACAGTATGAAACTGCCTGGTATTACTGTTTTTGATTTGAATAAAGATTTGAGTTTTGTTTTTTTTTCTCAGGTTAGTTTCTTAAATTTTGTTAAGTTTTATAATCGAACACAATAATGTGATGGATATATATAGAAAGGGCTTGGACAATGGGTAATATCTGGACAAGTTTTACTTGTTTTGACATGCTTTTGATTTGCTTGTATTTAATACACTGCAATGTGAAATGATTTTATAATTTCGGCTGGAAGATTTTATTTGTGAGACTGAAATGACAATATGTTGTGCTACTCTTAAATGCATGTCTTCAATTGTGTTTACAAATAATTATTAGTTGCTGATATTTGTTATGTTTGTACAAGATATTTATTAATATTAAGTGAATACTTGTCTTCTTTATATTATTCATATGTAAGTTACAACAACATATATGATAATATATTTAATTTATTTCTTTGTCTCTTTGCATACTTAATTTTACAGCAGCTATTATTTGCTTGCTTGAAACTCATATGATTAGATTTATGTCAGGATTATTTTTCTTTTGGTCTTGCATAAAAATATTTGTTTTGTTATTTATTTCCAGTTTGTATACAGCATATGTTTGTATTCCACTTATTTCTTGTTTGTATTTACATTTGTATCTTGACTTTGACTATCACTATTTAAGTTATATTCCATATGATGATTTATATTAGCTTTATACATTTGTTTGTATTTGTATTTTAGCTATAAATATATAAATTAGTTTCATATAATTTATTTACATTTATATTTATATTTCATATTTATTTTCATTTGTATTTTATTTAAATTATATCCTTAAGTTTTACTTAAATTTAGTATTTATATTTTATATTGATAGAATTAGATTTTAATTTTAACATTATCGATCATATGTATTTATTTAACAAATGTTAGTAATGTAAAGCATTTTAATTTAATTATATAAGGTAAATTTTATTAAAAATATTGTTAAGAAGCCTTATTTTAGAATTTCAAACATTATTATCTATATGTATATTCACTAATCTAAACAAAGTAAAGTATTTTAATTAAATTATATAAGATAGATTTTTATTGTAAATATTATTGAGATATTTATTTCAAATTTTCAAATTCCATTTTCTTTCAAAATACAAATATATATTATAAACAAAAGGCAATATTTCCAAAATCATATTCATTTTAATATGCTCAGATTACATTTTATTTAATTAGATCAAATATTTATTAAAATAAATAGGGCCAAAATCCAGGGTCCTTACATTCCTCCCCCCTTAAAAGAATTTCGTCCCCGAAATTTAAAACAAAGATAATTCAAAAGCTGTTATACCAACCATTCAAACATACATATCATTCATACATTAGCAAATAACCAAACAGTCTATCCTAACAAACATCTCTAGCTATCAGAATACGAATACGGATAAGCTTTCCTAAAACTATCCAGAGTTTTCCAGGTGTAATCCTGGACTACTGTACAACTAATGATGAATCATGAACAAATTCCCTTAGATGGGATATATGGAATTCACAATGAATTCCAGACATCCGTCCCGGCAATTCAATTCTGAAAGCTACAGCACCAACTCTTTCCAAATTCTATTGACTTCTTTACAGAATTTCAATATCTATTCAATCAAGCACGCATGATGTACATATACCATTCGTACGCAATATCAAATCTGATTGCTCGCTCGATCACACAATTTCACTTCCGAACTAGTATCGTACACCCGATTTCCTAGTGCGGACTCAGATCTGGTTTCTTGATCAAAAACTGTTATTCTCCTTGCATAGCCACAACTATGATAGAGAATTTCCAAAATCAATCAAAATCCATATCCATGGTTCGTCATCGAAAATCGAGTGAAAAATCCTAACTCGGATCGATATAACTGTCTCGAAATTCTGTGCTCGAACCTGGATCAAATTGCTATGCGAATAAAATAATATACGTATATCCTACGTATTTATATCCATTGATTATCAACTATATCAATTTTCTTTATTCACATTATTTGGATTTCTATCCATTTGGAATAATTTTATCAATATCAAAGTTACTTAAGAATTTCGCTATTCATTTCTTAAGTTTAATATAAGCATTATATATACTCTTATATTATTACTCTACCACTTTAGTCTTTATATCCTCTTACCTTAAATCTGAATTTCCAATTCCATGTGATTTCAATTTATCTTCAACTTTGAATATTGAATTTTATTGACTATTTTCCATTTATAACTGATTTTTTATCTTCAACTTTGAATATTGAATTTTATTGACTATTTTCCATTTATAACCGATTTCTATCATTATTTTAAATTAGTTTCATCTATTAATTAATTTCAATCTCCAATTTGAAATCATTTTGTTGCTAATTTTTTTTTTATAAGCACATATGTGTGGTTTTGACACTTATTACAATTACTTCCAACCAATTCTCAAATCATTCCCTTCCGTTTAAGTGATTTACAACTTACTCGATTATATTTAATCATTTAAGCAAAACAAACTCATATTCAAAATCATCCTATTTCGCTTCTAATAATTCATAGAATTTTATCAAATCTTGTTTACTTCGAACGACCCATTTTCTTATGCAATTCGGCAATATTATTGTGAATAAATAATTACTTAAGCTTTATAACAATTTTAAATTGATTCCAACTCTATTTACACTTGATTCCTTCCCATTTTAATCTATTCACAATCTTTACATTACATTTTCTTTCATTTCAAAAGGTTTGATTCCAAACCATTTTATAAAACTCGACAACCAATATTTTAAATAACCATCTCACAATTTACTTAAGTTATTTATTTTCTTCAACTGTTCCACCCAATAACTTAAGTTTTATTCTATTCCACCAACTTCCATTTAAATCTTTGATTTGATTTTCCTTTAATCAAATGCCAACTATTTACTAATTTATTCGATTAGTTATTCTTTTATCTATTCTTAAATTTTAATTTGTATTAACAATTCATTATTGAATTTACTTATAATAAGTTCATTTAATTTTATGCTTGAATTAGATTTGTTTACAACTCACACCAATTCTATTTTAATTCCATTCAATACTTACTTGGTTCACATTACTTATTTACGTAAGAATTTTATTCCATTCAATATTATCTATAACTCGATTGAATCCATTTAAATTCAGTTTTATTCCAACTCAACTTCAGTTAAATCTAGCTACTTACCACTCTTTTAAATTTTATTTCTCAATATATGAGCTCAAAACTTATTTATTTGCTTAAAAGCTTATATTTCTCATTTGGGTCATTTCATCTTATAACCACAATTTTAGATTATATATATAACACTTACTATCTTAAGGTATAAAAATTTATTTCACAATTACAATCATTTTACCTTCCAATTTAATATCCAATATAATTCAATTTCAATTTCAATTTTATCTAACTTATCTCAGGTTAAATTCAAATATATTTTCCTCACTTTTATTTACTTAAGTTAAATTTTAATTCCCGGATTAAAATTCTCAATTCCTTCTTATTAATATCAACTTTACTTTATAAGTTCAATAGTTGATTCATTTAAACTCTTCGCATTATTTAAATAGAATTTCTTAAAATTCAATTGCCAGGTTTTCGTTTCTAAAACCATTTTGAAATGATAACTACACATACCCACTTGGTATATCAAATCAAAATTTTAAATTCCAAACACTTGTTTTCACTAAAAAAAAAATCCCTTTTGAAATTTCTAAACAACTTGTATACCCAACAAGCCCAAACAATATCATGACCAACTATCCTGGTAGCAATCCATCACTTTAGAAACTCGAAAATGAATACTGATGATGTGGCCATCATCATCAGGATTATTTTCCAGCGACTGACGTGAGTTCGGTGCTTCCTTACTTTCACAATTGCCTCCCAAAACAATTTCCATTCAACAATATTTTCCAAAACAATACTCCATTATTGCCTTCAAATCTTTGGAAAAACATTTCAAACATTCCCAAGATTTTCAATTCCCGAACCCCTTTGTTTAAATCCATTTAAACACCCTTTTCAAATTTCCGGGACTTAAATTTTGGTTGAATCAAATTTTAGTTATATTCCTTTTTATTTAACCATACTTAGACAATTTTATTTGGTTATAAACCACTTAAATTTTAAAATTTATTCAATTGTAGTATTAACAACCAAACATCCAAATATATATATATATATATATATATATATATATTAATTTTAGAAAAATATTTCTTTTATATCAAAATATAATTTTGGTTAAAATTATTTCATTTACCCACTTTAAGAACAATACTGTGTCGGTTTACCTTGTTTAAGAGTTTAGAAATCCCTACCGATGAAATGGCGTCTCACACATCGACCAGAATCCATAAACACTCAACAGATAAATCAACACAATATAAAAACAATTTTATATTCATTAACAAATACGCGCTCATATCTATTAATACACTTAAACTCATTTTAGAGTACTACAGACTCTATTCTATGAGTAATTCCTACCAGAGCCAAGGTTATCACCAACCTATGCTCTGATACCAGCTGTGACGGCCCGCCCTTCTACTACTAGAAAGACGTATTATTATAAAGAAAGAAAGGGATAGAAATAGAAAAGAATAGAAAGAAAGAAACAACAACACCAGAATCTCACAGCGGAACGGAACAAAATATAATATATCACATAACTATACATAGTTTTTACATATATCAGAGTTATACAATATCCATATACATGACAGTCATACATACATCTGACACTATATACATCAAAGTTACATCATACATCAACTAACACAGCGGATCTAGATAGATATCTATATACGTCTGGAACTCCTGCTCCAAGCTTCTCCAGAAATCAAAGTCCGAAACCTATCACTTGGCTACTCATAAAAATTTGAGTACCCAAGAGTTTATGAAAAACAACATATAAACTCCGAGTCAGACATGAGTCTGGTATGAGTAAACGGTTTAAAGTTGTTTAACTTTGAAAAACATTTGAAAATAAAGGTATCACGTAAGACTCCCCACAAATAAATACGGGTAAGTTTATACCTTACGCTAACCAAAACATTTCATAGGGAATCCAGTGATATTATAATAGTGTCTAGGGTTTTCAAGTAAATAGAAAATAGCCGAAATTGCTACATGATTAAATTCCAGCTACTAGCCATAAAAGTGGGCAATACAAATCAAAAGCGTAGGGTCTCGTAGGGAAAATGGATTTCCAACAATGGCAGGGCTACTGGGGTACCGCCCATCACAGTACGGGGCCTAGATCACCGTACCGAGGATCACTCCCGACCCCCTACAACACAAGGCCGGAACCATTCCTTACTGAACAGTCCCGAACAAGATAAACCCTGCGGTTGTAGCTAGCAACCGCCCGCACAGCGAAATAAAAAGGGACATCTAACCTTGCTACATCTCCCCTGTTTTAGCCATTCCCGGTTGACGAGGCTTTAGGCTGCGATTACCTTTATAGGACATATCACTTAGAATGCTCATCGTCCGCCTGACGATGTGCTGAAAGCATTCAATCCATACAAGTTCGTTCTGGGTTCGAACAAAATCGAAGGCATTATCTCGTCATACTCATTTTGGAATCACCTCAGAGTCAACGACGATAACCCTTGCATTCTGAAAACACCATCTCGATCTTCATTTGAGAATTCACGACCTATCGTTTAAATTGGATCGATATGGTTTTCGGAATATCAAATTGATACCCGATCCCGGTCTCATCGAAATCCAAACGCCATTTTAGAGGACAAGTTGTCTAATTAACTTAAACAGTTTAAATTCAATGATTTAATTCACATAGCATTTATCACAGGTAATCATACACAATCATCATAGATATAACACAGCGTATCACCGAGCATCACAGAATATCATCAAATAAATATCACAAACCAGATATTCTACACAACAATCCATAAGCAGTCATCTTTAATTCTTATTTGCAATTAATTCGATTTAAATAAGCAATTACTAGAGAGTTAATCACTTAACCCTGTTTAATTAATTATTAATTAACAGTTTATTACTTATTTCTTTCAAATTTATTTAAAATTAATAAATCATTTCTTAATCAATTATTAAATCTTAATTATTTAATTAATTATTTTATTTCACACTATCTAATTAATTACTTCTTAATCAAGTTATTTAACTTTAATTACTTGAGTAATTATTTCCTAATCAATAATTAATAATCTTAATTATAAATTAAACTTAATTACCCATTTATTAATTAATAATTACTTAATTAATCATTTATTAATTACTTAATTAAATTACTTGATTACTCTTAATTATTAATCATTAATTAATTAACTTAAATAGTTAATTACAATTTTTATTTATTACTTATAATCCATTACTAATTACAATTAAAAAGTAATTATTCGTAATTACTTTTGAAAATAATCAATTAATAATGATTATTCACCTTAATTAATATTTTAAAGGGAATCTTCTTTAAGTTTGAAACTCAATTATATTCTAACTACAAACTTAACTGTTAATTAATTTTATTCTTAACTGGAATTAATTACTTAATTAAAATATTAAATTAAGGGTTAAACCGTTGTTAAACATTAATTAGGATAATTAAACTTGTACTAAGTTTTACCTCAAATTTTTAAACTCTAATTAGTTTAGTGCTAAAACTGTTGAAAACAAAATCTGGTTAACCTTATATTTATTTTTAATTTTGTTCGTTTGTATACTACAATTATAAAACCCGAGCACTCCCCCTTTGTTCACTCGAGCGTTCCTTCGAGTACCTCACACGATTTCCCCGAGACTCCCTATACTAAACTTTTTCTTCCCCTTTCTTATTTTTCTTCTTCTGTTTCCAGTAGTTAAATTCTAACTTACGATATAAATCAACACATCAGTGAACATGCTAGCGCGTTTGACTCGATACCCCGAAGCAATCATCCAAATTCCTCGAGAACGACCCGCGACTGAGCTCCCCTCAATATCACTGACACCACCGCTGTCGTACATGTGTACGGCATCGCGATTCATCTCTGGCGACTCCCAACCTCTCAGGCAAGTCACGAACCATCCAAGAACTCGAAATTAAAGGTCGAATCGCCCACAAAAATTAACTCAAAAATTAGTCAATTGGTCGAGAAACTACAAACATGACCCATCACTGAAACACCTCGCGATCGTCAATCGAGCCACCGGAGTCGCCAAAACTTCGCCCACACGACAACAACTCAACAAGCCACCTTCCACCGTGAATTCGTGACGCTCGATCACGTATAGGAGTGGTACTCGTTTAGTTACAGACATGTCAAAAGCTTTGAACAAAAACCCTAAATCGAATACGTTCCCTTAATTTATACAATAGAAAATTATTTCACATTTTTCTCAATACCACAGATGTTATTACTATCTTCAAACCAAGTTTCAACATTTAAATTTGACTTGATTTTCTGAAATTGGGAAGAATGCAATTTTTGTTCAAAAAAAAATTGCTCTTAGAATTCAAAGCTAAAAATCTTCACGTTTGTTTTAGAAATCATATTTTACTGTAAGAATTCAAGATATAATCTTGAATTAATATTTTACAACATTTGATTTTTATCAAAAAAATTTCTACTCGCCTGTAAAACAAATCCACGATGTATATTTTCAATCATGATTTTAAAACAACCTTTAAAATCTAAGTTTAAAGTTTAAACCTTTTGTTTAATTTAAAAAATGAAAACTTAACCATGATTCAGTTGGATGCCATTCAAATTTGAATGATCAACAAGCCCTGTAATTCATAACAGAGGAGAACATATTCAGAGTAACTTATCTACACGAAGTTTATCCAAAGATAAAACATGTACAAATACCATATAATAAAGAAATCATCTTTACTGATTTAATTTAAACATAAAACTTTAAAATCTTATTTACTCACCTGCATAATTCCTGAACAAAGAACAAATTTGATGTTGATTATCTGAAACTTGAAACTGTCTTAAATCTACAGTATGAAACTGCCTGATAATTCTGTTTTTGATTTGAATAAAGATTTGAGTTTTGTTTTTTGTTTTTTTTCTCAGGTTAGTTTCTTAAATTTTGTTAAGTTTTATAATCGAACATAATAATATGATGGATATATATAGAAAGGGATTGGACAGTAGGTAATATCTGGACAAGTTTAATATAAGCATTATATATACTCTTATATTATTACTCTACCACTTTAGTCTTTATATCCTCTTACCTTAAATCTGAATTTCCAATTCCATGTGATTTCAATTTATCTTCAACTTTGAATATTGAATTTTATTGACTATTTTCCATTTATAACTGATTTTTTATCTTCAACTTTGAATATTGAATTTTATTGACTATTTTCCATTTATAACCGATTTCTATCATTATTTTAAATTAGTTTCATCTATTAATTAATTTCAATCTCCAATTTGAAATCATTTTGTTGCTAATTTTTTTTTTATAAGCACATATGTGTGGTTTTGACACTTATTACAATTACTTCCAACCAATTCTCAAATCATTCCCTTCCGTTTAAGTGATTTACAACTTACTCGATTATATTTAATCATTTAAGCAAAACAAACTCATATTCAAAATCATCCTATTTCGCTTCTAATGATTCATAGAATTTTATCAAATCTTGTTTACTTCGAACGACCCATTTTCTTATGCAATTCGGCAATATTATTGTGAATAAATAATTACTTAAGCTTTATAACAATTTTAAATTGATTCCAACTCTATTTACACTTGATTCCTTCCCATTTTAATCTATTCACAATCTTTACATTACATTTTCTTTCATTTCAAAAGGTTTGATTCCAAACCATTTTATAAAACTCGACAACCAATATTTTAAATAACCATCTCACAATTTACTTAAGTTATTTATTTTCTTCAACTGTTCCACCCAATAACTTAAGTTTTATTCTATTCCACCAACTTCCATTTAAATCTTTGATTTGATTTTCCTTTAATCAAATGCCAACTATTTACTAATTTATTCGATTAGTTATTCTTTTATCTATTCTTAAATTTTAATTTGTATTAACAATTCATTATTGAATTTACTTATAATAAGTTCATTTAATTTTATGCTTGAATTAGATTTGTTTACAACTCACACCAATTCTATTTTAATTCCATTCAATACTTACTTGGTTCACATTACTTATTTACGTAAGAATTTTATTCCATTCAATATTATCTATAACTCGATTGAATCCATTTAAATTCAGTTTTATTCCAACTCAACTTCAGTTAAATCTAGCTACTTACCACTCTTTTAAATTTTATTTCTCAATATATGAGCTCAAAACTTATTTATTTGCTTAAAAGCTTATATTTCTCATTTGGGTCATTTCATCTTATAACCACAATTTTAGATTATATATATAACACTTACTATCTTAAGGTATAAAAATTTATTTCACAATTACAATCATTTTACCTTCCAATTTAATATCCAATATAATTCAATTTCAATTTCAATTTTATCTAACTTATCTCAGGTTAAATTCAAATATATTTTCCTCACTTTTATTTACTTAAGTTAAATTTTAATTCCCGGATTAAAATTCTCAATTCCTTCTTATTAATATCAACTTTACTTTATAAGTTCAATAGTTGATTCATTTAAACTCTTCGCATTATTTAAATAGAATTTCTTAAAATTCAATTGCCAGGTTTTCGTTTCTAAAACCATTTTGAAATGATAACTACACATACCCACTTGGTATATCAAATCAAAATTTTAAATTCCAAACA
Organism: Allium cepa; assembly: GCA_030765085.1. NCBI lineage: Eukaryota > Viridiplantae > Streptophyta > Magnoliopsida > Asparagales > Amaryllidaceae > Allium > Allium cepa. Next base: position 988,607,642 of record CM060945.1, on the reverse strand, counting down.
CTTGTTTTCACTAAAAAAAAAATCCCTTTTGAAATTTCTAAACAACTTGTATACCCAACAAGCCCAAACAATATCATGACCAACTATCCTGGTAGCAATCCATCACTTTAGAAACTCGAAAATGAATACTGATGATGTGGCCATCATCATCAGGATTATTTTCCAGCGACTGACGTGAGTTCAGTGCTTCCTTACTTTCACAATTGCCTCCCAAAACAATTTCCATTCAACAATATTTTCCAAAACAATACTCCATTATTGCCTTCAAATCTTTGGAAAAACATTTCAAACATTCCCAAGATTTTCAATTCCCGAACCCCTTTGTTTAAATCCATTTAAACACCCTTTTCAAATTTCCGGGACTTAAATTTTGGTTGAATCAAATTTTAGTTATATTCCTTTTTATTTAACCATACTTAGACAATTTTATTTGGTTATAAACCACTTAAATTTTAAAATTTATTCAATTGTAGTATTAACAACCAAACATCCAAATATATATATATATATATATATATTAATTTTAGAAAAATATTTCTTTTATATCAAAATATAATTTTGGTTAAAATTATTTCATTTACCCACTTTAAGAACAATACTGTGTCGGTTTACCTTGTTTAAGAGTTTAGAAATCCCTACCGATGAAATGGCGTCTCACACATCGACCAGAATCCATAAACACTCAACAGATAAATCAACACAATATAAAAACAATTTTATATTCATTAACAAATACGCGCTCATATCTATTAATACACTTAAACTCATTTTAGAGTACTACAGACTCTATTCTATGAGTAATTCCTACCAGAGCCAAGGTTATCACCAACCTATGCTCTGATACCAGCTGTGACGGCCCGCCCTTCTACTACTAGAAAGACGTATTATTATAAAGAAAGAAAGGGATAGAAATAGAAAAGAATAGAAAGAAAGAAACAACAACACCAGAATCTCACAGCGGAACGGAACAAAATATAATATATCACATAACTATACATAGTTTTTACATATATCAGAGTTATACAATATCCATATACATGACAGTCATACATACATCTGACACTATATACATCAAAGTTACATCATACATCAACTAACACAGCGGATCTAGATAGATATCTATATACGTCTGGAACTCCTGCTCCAAGCTTCTCCAGAAATCAAAGTCCGAAACCTATCACTTGGCTACTCATAAAAATTTGAGTACCCAAGAGTTTATGAAAAACAACATATAAACTCCGAGTCAGACATGAGTCTGGTATGAGTAAACGGTTTAAAGTTGTTTAACTTTGAAAAACATTTGAAAATAAAGGTATCACGTAAGACTCCCCACAAATAAATACGGGTAAGTTTATACCTTACGCTAACCAAAACATTTCATAGGGAATCCAGTGATATTATAATAGTGTCTAGGGTTTTCAAGTAAATAGAAAATAGCCGAAATTGCTACATGATTAAATTCCAGCTACTAGCCATAAAAGTGGGCAATACAAATCAAAAGCGTAGGGTCTCGTAGGGAAAATGGATTTCCAACAATGACAGGGCTACTGGGGTACCGCCCATCACAGTACGGGGCCTAGATCACCGTACCGAGGATCACTCCCGACCCCCTACAACACAAGGCCGGAACCATTCCTTACTGAACAGTCCCGAACAAGATAAACCCTGCGGTTGTAGCTAGCAACCGCCCGCACAGCGAAATAAAAAGGGACATCTAACCTTGCTACATCTCCCCTGTTTTAGCCATTCCCGGTTGACGAGGCTTTAGGCTGCGATTACCTTTATAGGACATATCACTTAGAATGCTCATCGTCCGCCTGACGATGTGCTGAAAGCATTCAATCCATACAAGTTCGTTCTGGGTTCGAACAAAATCGAAGGCATTATCTCGTCATACTCATTTTGGAATCACCTCAGAGTCAACGACGATAACCCTTGCATTCTGAAAACACCATCTCGATCTTCATTTGAGAATTCACGACCTATCGTTTAGATTGGATCGATATGGTTTTCGGAATATCAAATTGATACCCGATCCCGGTCTCATCGAAATCCAAACGCCATTTTAGAGGACAAGTTGTCTAATTAACTTAAACAGTTTAAATTCAATGATTTAATTCACATAGCATTTATCACAGGTAATCATACACAATCATCATAGATATAACACAGCGTATCACCGAGCATCACAGAATATCATCAAATAAATATCACAAACCAGATATTCTACACAACAATCCATAAGCAGTCATCTTTAATTCTTATTTGCAATTAATTCGATTTAAATAAGCAATTACTAGAGAGTTAATCACTTAACCCTGTTTAATTAATTATTAATTAACAGTTTATTACTTATTTCTTTCAAATTTATTTAAAATTAATAAATCATTTCTTAATCAATTATTAAATCTTAATTATTTAATTAATTATTTTATTTCACACTATCTAATTAATTACTTCTTAATCAAGTTATTTAACTTTAATTACTTGAGTAATTATTTCCTAATCAATAATTAATAATCTTAATTATAAATTAAACTTAATTACCCATTTATTAATTAATAATTACTTAATTAATCATTTATTAATTACTTAATTAAATTACTTGATTACTCTTAATTATTAATCATTAATTAATTAACTTAAATAGTTAATTACAATTTTTATTTATTACTTATAATCCATTACTAATTACAATTAAAAAGTAATTATTCGTAATTACTTTTGAAAATAATCAATTAATAATGATTATTCACCTTAATTAATATTTTAAAGGGAATCTTCTTTAAGTTTGAAACTCAATTATATTCTAACTACAAACTTAACTGTTAATTAATTTTATTCTTAACTGGAATTAATTACTTAATTAAAATATTAAATTAAGGGTTAAACCGTTGTTAAACATTAATTAGGATAATTAAACTTGTACTAAGTTTTACCTCAAATTTTTAAACTCTAATTAGTTTAGTGCTAAAACTGTTGAAAACAAAATCTGGTTAACCTTATATTTATTTTTAATTTTGTTCGTTTGTATACTACAATTATAAAACCCGAGCACTCCCCCTTTGTTCACTCGAGCGTTCCTTCGAGTACCTCACACGATTTCCCCGAGACTCCCTATACTAAACTTTTTCTTCCCCTTTCTTATTTTTCTTCTTCTGTTTCCAGTAGTTAAATTCTAACTTACGATATAAATCAACACATCAGTGAACATGCTAGCGCGTTTGACTCGATACCCCGAAGCAATCATCCAAATTCCTCGAGAACGACCCGCGACTGAGCTCCCCTCAATATCACTGACACCACCGCTGTCGTACATGTGTACGGCATCGCGATTCATCTCTGGCGACTCCCAACCTCTCAGGCAAGTCACGAACCATCCAAGAACTCGAAATTAAAGGTCGAATCGCCCACAAAAATTAACTCAAAAATTAGTCAATTGGTCGAGAAACTACAAACATGACCCATCACTGAAACACCTCGCGATCGTCAATCGAGCCACCGGAGTCGCCAAAACTTCGCCCACACGACAACAACTCAACAAGCCACCTTCCACCGTGAATTCGTGACGCTCGATCACGTATAGGAGTGGTACTCGTTTAGTTACAGACATGTCAAAAGCTTTGAACAAAAACCCTAAATCGAATACGTTCCCTTAATTTATACAATAGAAAATTATTTCACATTTTTCTCAATACCACAGATGTTATTACTATCTTCAAACCAAGTTTCAACATTTAAATTTGACTTGATTTTCTGAAATTGGGAAGAATGCAATTTTTGTTCAAAAAAAAATTGCTCTTAGAATTCAAAGCTAAAAATCTTCACGTTTGTTTTAGAAATCATATTTTACTGTAAGAATTCAAGATATAATCTTGAATTAATATTTTACAACATTTGATTTTTATCAAAAAAATTTCTACTCGCCTGTAAAACAAATCCACGATGTATATTTTCAATCATGATTTTAAAACAACCTTTAAAATCTAAGTTTAAAGTTTAAACCTTTTGTTTAATTTAAAAAATGAAAACTTAACCATGATTCAGTTGGATGCCATTCAAATTTGAATGATCAACAAGCCCTGTAATTCATAACAGAGGAGAACATATTCAGAGTAACTTATCTACACGAAGTTTATCCAAAGATAAAACATGTACAAATACCATATAATAAAGAAATCATCTTTACTGATTTAATTTAAACATAAAACTTTAAAATCTTATTTACTCACCTGCATAATTCCTGAACAAAGAACAAATTTGATGTTGATTATCTGAAACTTGAAACTGTCTTAAATCTACAGTATGAAACTGCCTGATAATTCTGTTTTTGATTTGAATAAAGATTTGAGTTTTGTTTTTTGTTTTTTTTCTCAGGTTAGTTTCTTAAATTTTGTTAAGTTTTATAATCGAACATAATAATATGATGGATATATATAGAAAGGGATTGGACAGTAGGTAATATCTGGACAAGTTTTACTTGTTTTGATATGCTTTTGATTTGCTTGTATTTAGTACATTGCAATGTGAAATGATTTTATAATTTTGGCTGGAAGATTTTATTTGCGAGACTGAAATGAGAATATGTTGTGCTACTCTTAAATGCATGTCTTCAATTGTGTTTACAAATATTTAATAGTTACTGATATTTGTTATGTTTGTATAAGATATTTATGAATATTAAGTGAATACTTGTGTTCTTTATATTATTCATATGTAAGTTACAGCAACATATATGATAATATATTTAATTTATTTCTTTGTCTCTTTGCATACTTAATTTTACAGCAGCTATTATTTGCTTGCTTGAAAACTCATATGATTAGATTTGTGTCAGGATTATTTTTCTTTTGGTCTTGCATAAAAATATTTGTTTTGTTATTTATTTCCAGTTTGTATACAGCATATGTTTCTATTCCACTTATTTCTTGTTTGTATTTACATTTGTATCTTGACTTTGACTATCACTATTTAAGTTATATTCCATATGATGATTTATATTAGCTTTATACATTTGTTTGTATTTGTATTTTAGCTATAAATATTTAAATTAGGTTCATATAATTTATTTACATTTATATTTATATTTCATATTTATTTCCATTTGTATTTTATATAAATTATATCCTTAAGTTTTACTTAAATTTAGTATTTATATTTTATATTGATAGAATCAGATTTTAATTTTAACATTATCGATCATATGTATTTATTTAACAAATGTTAGCAATGTAAAGCATTTTAATTTAATTATATAAGGTAAATTTTATTCAAAATATTGTTAAGAAGCCTTATTTTAGAATTTCAAACATTATTATCTATATGTATATTTACTAATGTAACAAAGTAAAGTATTTTAATTAAATTATATAAGATAGATTTTTATTGTAAATATTATTGAGATATTTATTTCAAAATTTCAAATTCCATTTTCTTTCAAAATACCAATATATATTATAAACAAAAGGCAATATTTTCAAAATCATATTCATTTTAATACGATCAGATTACATGTTATTTAATTAGATCAAATATTTATTAAAATAAATAGGGCTAAAATCCAGGGTCGTTACACTTAAACCAATTTTCAAAAATACCGGAGTCCTATCTCTCGAATTTCAAATTTAAAACCTTTCAGTTATAAATCATTTTTATATAAATAAATTTTCTTATAATATTTTCAAAATTTCAAACCATTTCAAAAATTCAAATTCGCGTTTTTTCAAAAGTATATAATCCTTATTGGAAACATTTTCTCTTTTATATATAGAATAAAATCATAGTTACCCAAATAAAAATTTCGGCATATAAAACAATTTTAAAATACAAACAAAACCCGATTTTCAAAGGATGCTTCAAGAATGGATTTCAAAGCAAACAGAGATTCAAGTTTCATATCATACGAAAACAGGAACATAAATATCTAGTTTGAGAACTTCAGCTAAGCAAAAGATACAATAGAGTTCACCGAATGCAACCTAACAACTGCTGAAAACAAACAGATCCACAGAATACTACCCTACATAAAAAAAGCATCGGTATTAATTCTACCGGGTGGTACTTCAACGGGTCCAGAACACTCCCCCTCAATATGGCCCCAACTTCTGCATTTCTTGCATAAATGCACAACACTCCCATCCTCCCTAATGTACTTCGGAAACGCAGCCTTTCTTCCGTACTTCCTCACAGGACAATTCCTGGCTATATGCCCAGGCATCCTGCAGTGATAGCAAATTGTTGATTGGTCGACTAATGCAGTGGGTGCAACTTTTACCTTCTTTACCTTCTGGCAGCGACTGGAAAAGTCCCCCATACTACGGCATTTCAAACAGAAGATCTTGGATCGAAAACGCTTGCCCTCTTTCTTCTTTCCTTCATCTATCTTCCCGCACATGGTTGCATAATGTCCCTTCTATTGACACCGATAACAGATGACATGGTCATAAGGACCGGGTCCTGCCCTTTCCCTCCATAGCCTTTCCCACTTCTCCATTGCTTCCTCCTGTTCCTTACGGGCTAGTGCTCTTCGAGCTCGACGAGCTGCTTTCTGCTCTTCCGATTTTGCCATCTACAAAATAGTTTCCTATCATTCAAGGAGTCCAAAATCAAACAAGATAGAGGTTCAAAATTTTAAGGGGAAACTTGACCAAAGGAAGTTTCTAAACGAAGTGGAAAGGCTTGAACGAAGATGAGGAAATACAAATTTAAACTAGACGATGGATATACTTATCTAAGAATATAAATAGGGAGAGGCAAACACGAATTTCGAAACCGAGGGACATTCCAAAATTCAAGGAAATCGAGTCAAAAGGAAGAGATTCAACTCGAACGAAAGTGATTCTGTAAATAAATTTACCATATATGCTAAGTTTTTGCCTAGAGCCAAAGCTGTGATACCAACTGTAATACTAGTAACTTAGAGGATGTACGGGATAACCATTCTCTAAGGATCCGTGGAACTATCTATAGGGTAAAAATATACTCTATGTCACCGTGGTCATCTCAATTTTATTTATTATTCAAAAACAAAATATCATTTCACTTCAAATATATTTGTTTTCAAATTTGACCACTTTCACGGTTACGATTCAAATCTACTCCAATCAAAAATTCAAATCTAGTCAAATCTCAATTTATCAATTTAAAAATTCAAATCAATTCCTAAGTAACCACTTCAATTTTATCGATCTCAAAATTCGGATTTGTAATCACAAAATACCCCTTTATATTTCAATATATTTCAAACTTTAAGAATTCAACTTTTCAAACTAAATTTTATTCAATTTAGTTTTCTAAATAATAATTTCAAATTTTAGTTCAACCTAAATTCTCATTTGTATTCAATTTAGTTTCTAAATAACAATTCAACTATATTGATTTCAAGTACAGATCTGAATCTCAAAATAACCCATTTAAATTCCATTATAGTTCAAAGCTTTAATATTTAAATGTTCAATTTAACAGTTTCATAAAGATCTCGATTAACCTCATTATTATTTAGTCTTGAAATGCTCCCTCATTTTATTCAATATCATTTAAGTAATCTTAAATTTCATTTTACTCAATATTTTATTTTAATTTATTTAAACATGAAATATTCATTAAATCACTTAAATCAAAAATCCAGTTATAAAAATCATACCTTTAGATTTCCCATTTAATAATTTCAAATCGATTTAATTAAATAAATCCTTAGTTAAATACCATTCTTAATAAATCCAAATTTATCTCCAAATCTTAATTATTCAATTTATTACAAGAAAATCTTTTTGAAATATAGATTTACATAAATACTTAACCATATTATGTGTATTAAATCAATTCTAATTTAAATCAAATATTACTACTACGTCTATATATAAAATTTCCATCTTAAGAATCAATATTTATTTAACCATATATTTCTTTCCAAAATCATAGAAATTATTTCAAAATATTTATATATGGACTAACGGTGTCTGTATATATTTTCTATCATATGGTCAAGTGCTACGGATATTTATCATTTCAATCCGTCCACTAAATATATACGGGTGCATATCATTTCAACCCGTAATCTCAAATTCAATTAAATGAAAATCGCTTGGGTTTATCATTTCAACCCATAACGATTTTCTCCTATCCTAAAGTCCGTTCGGGTATGTATCATTTCAACCCATAGTGAATACTATACTAACAGGGCACTTGCAGAGTGATAACAGATATGATAATAATATAACAACATGCATATATCATCAATAACAGTATAATATAAACAACATGATATGGTGTCATATCCCGCAAGCGAACAGTTATAGATAATAGCATAAATATAAAAATTAAATAACTACAGCAACATACTTCAATTGTTGTTTCAATTGAAATCAAATTTAATAAATATAAGAACGTTAATCGTGAGTGATTTCTCACCTTTCGAGACTAAAGAGAATAGACAATGGAGTTTAGTTACGAATTCCAAAGCAATGCTAGATCGACACGATTCAATGAAGAAAACAGGCACGACGAACAAAGCTGTTAAATGGAAGAGAAAAAAAATTGAATTCAAATTAGAACCAGATCGATGAAGATGAATGATATAAGTGAACTTACAATTATATATATAATTATATATAAATATTTTCATATATAAAACATATTCTAAATTTAATATACATACATTTCAAATCATTGTTTTTAAACCAAACACATATACAAAAAAAATCAACATATATGCAATATATATGTTGAAATAATACTTATTAAAATAAAAACCTATATATAATATATGTTCATTGCAACATATCAACTGCCGCGTATATAACTTTTAAACTTTATCTTATAAAATATAAACTGTATAAACTTTTATAACTTAATAAAGTTTATATTATAAATATACTACATACACTTAAAACCTGCGCATGTGATACTTATATTTAAATAATAATATAACCATTACGACATAAACTGCTTAGACATGCTTAAAATTTACTTTCAAAACCGTTATAAATACCATATACTTACCGACCAAATGTATAAACTCGAATGCTTAGATATATATGGTTTTCGTTCTTTTTCTCACTCACCTATTTTGTTGTTTCCAGTACACCTGCATTAAGAAAGATTAATATATAACAAAACCAACAAAACCCCATAAAAATTCAAAAATAAAAAAAACAAAAAGAAAATGAAAAAAAGTATATATATTTTTAAATCACTTTATATTATTTCATTTGATAACATAATACGAACAACTTCACTTAAATCAAATTCACGTTTAAAATATTATAAAAAAACAAAATACTAAGCTTAAACAAATTAGATCAAAAAACATCTTTACATACAGCAGCCGAAAAAGGAAAATTTTATTTTATAAACTAATATAACAACATATATACATATACACACAAATACATTTATATATATAAAAGAATAACTTTGACACACATATATATAAACCATATAATAGACGCTGCAAAATTTGTATAACATATTATGAAACTGGAAACAGGGAAACCCAAGATAATATAATCCATGTAACAAATTCACTGATAATATATATATGCTAACAGATAGAAGTACTATACCTAATATATGCGAACGTATGCAAGCTAGTGCTGACGAGTGTATCATGGGTGATGGCGATAGGGATATGCGGTTATGGCCTTGAAGAGGCGTGGTAACAACTTGGGAAAGAAAGAAAATAGGCTTCAGGGAGGAAGAGGAAGCAACAGTAGGTATAAACCAAAAGTTATAATGGCAGAGGAAAAACGCTTTGCACAATTTAAGGTGAGCTTTAAATTTTTAATAAATGCAAAACGTATCTAAGTTTATACGTTTATAACTTTCTTGCTGTAGTGTATATATATAATGAACGGTCATAATGACAGAAGTGGAAACAAGGAGCGTAGGAAAGGAAAGGTTAGAAAAAAAAAATTCACCCTTAAATTCTGGAGATTAATAAGGTAACATACCTCTTTAATGAAATGTACAGCAACGGTCACAAGCTAAAATTTAGCTGAAAGTTTAAAGAAATGAGAGGAAGATGGGTTTTTAAATTAATCACTTCTCAGAATTAATATGTCAATGAAAAAAGGAAAGGAGATGAATCAGGGAAACGTATTATAACTATTAAACAGATAGATGGAAGAAAAGGTGAGCAGGTGAATAAAAGTGGAAACTGATTTATAAGCGAAATGGAATGTGAGCTGTTGCTTGGGAAGAAAATGGAACAGTTTAAAAATTAAAGGCAATGGACTGCTGAAATTAAATGAGTATAAAACGTGTAAAAGCTATATACTGAAACGACTATAAATTTCAATTATTATTATAAAACGGAGAATAACGAAAGCCAAGGACGATGATTTCAAAGTTTATTAATAGTTAGGAATGGGAAATTCTATCTGTGACTTGGAAAAATTATTAAGCAATTGGAATTTTAACGGTAGAAAATTTAACAGCTACACACTGTTTTAGAAACAATTAAAGCAATTAATAGCTTGATTGGACAGCAACAATAAATATGGAAGGACACGTTATAAAGGAAAAATGAACTGTTTGAAAATAAATAAAAGAAATGATGGAAAATAAAATAGCTGTTCCTTGAATTTCCCGAAATAAATTATTTTATGAACATTAATTATTACTGACTTAAATTGAACAGAATCACACCCTAAATTATACTTCCTTAATTTTTGATGAAAATTTATCATTTGCTACTTTTAACTATACATAATTCAAATGAAAAATTTTATTTCAAAATATTATTATTTAAAATTTCTTAAAAATCAAATTAAATACGCTAAATAAAACCATTAAAAATTAACAAAATTTTACGGGTCGTTACAGGAGGAGTTCAGAAGCAACATAGTGGATCCATTTCTTCGATGGATTGGTTAGTTAAGCATAAGCTGTTCTGATTGGTAAAGAGGGAACAGTTTTCTTTGGAATTAGGCTGGGTTGACCGCAAAAGTGACTTGCGATAGTTTGAGTGTTCTCTTGAGTTTTCAGAGTTTTTCCGGATGCCTTCAGAGGGGTCAGAGGTTTGTCCGCATTTGAAGATTGAGTTTCCTTATCGACCAGGATTTCAGGAATGATTCCGGTGGTTCAGCTATTAGAAGGATGGTTCCTTGTGTGAGAGTTTGGTGAAGCAGCTCAGGTTTTGCTGGAACTTTTGAGTTTTCTCTTTATGGATCTATTGAACCATATTTCTGGGATGTGTTGTCCAGCTTGTGCTCGTGTTCATCTTCAGCATCTTCATCTACTCCAGATCAGAGTTATGCAGCGGAAGCAGTTTGGAAGTGCATCTATTTTATCTTTTCCAATAGGAGAAGTAAGTTCAGTCTTCTGATTTTGAGGAGTAGAGTTTGTGTTCTTGGTCTTGGTTGATCTTGGAAAGATTATTTTGATGAGTTGTTTTTGGTCTAGTTGTTTCTAGAGGCATCAGCGAAGGTTGAGCTGATCAGGAAGGATGAAGGCAGCCTAGGATCGTCCGAAGAGTTTTGTGGATAAGAGACGGAGGAATTTGGATTCCGGAGTCGGAGATTTGATTTTGGATAAGTTTTCTCCGATCAAGGGAGCTATATAAGATTGGGTAAGGCTGGGAAGCTAGCTCCGAGGTGTTTTGAATCTTTTCTGTATTCTTGTAAGGATAAGTGTTTGGTCTTCAGGATTGAATTGCCAGTTTGGATAACTGGGATTCATTGTGTTTCACGTATCTCTAAGGGAGTTCGTGTACGATCTATTTCTGGTTTTGGAACCAACAGTTCTGGAAGGTTTGGTTGTTGAGCAGACTTGTCTGAGGTCTGATATCCTGTTTAGTTTTGAAGATCTAGTTGAGTAGGAATTCTATCCAGGATTTTGTCTGGATAGTTAGATTTGTTTGTTTGGATGATTGGTTGCTATGATTGTTAGCATACGGTTGATAATATATGCTTGTGGTTTAAAATTAAAATCTTTAATGAGATTATTAAATTACATTTGCTATTAATTTCGAGGACGAAATTCTTCTAAGGCGTGAGGAATGTGATGACCCGTAATTTTGGGAAATATCAATATAATAATCTTCATTAAAAATTAAATTGATTTGATAATCTTTGTTAATAATTTTAATTTGATTTAATAATCTAATTAAATAAATATTTAATGGGTGAATTTATCTTTTAAAAGCTAATAAAATAATTCTATTTATAATGTATATATATTTGTATATATTGTAAATAGATAAGCTTTGATTTGAAATTTAATAAATAAATCTTGTTTTCTAATTCTAATATACATTTTGATAATTTAGAAAATTATGATTTAATTTAATATATAACTTTTCAATGCTATTTAAATAAATAAATATATATATATATAGTTTAAAATATTTAAGGTAAATATTAATTGTTTAAAATTTATTTTAGCTTAAGTTTAAATTTAAATTAATTAACAAAAAGGTTTGTTTTATTTTCTTTTTAAATATAGCTTGATAAAATAAGAAATTTATTAATAAAGAGATAATATCTTTTATAAATTATTTTAGTTTGATAATTTGATATTTTTAAACAATAATAATAATGTATTGTTTTTACAAATAGATTTTAATATATAAATAGAATTTTTATTTCAAATTGAATTTGTATACATATAACTTGATTTTAAAATTGAATTTTAGAATTTGATTTGAATTTGAAGTTTTGAAATTCAAAGTATAGATTTCAAATTGTTTTGGATTTTAAAATAATTGTATAAACTTTTATTTATATATATAACTGGTTTTTATTTCTTTTAAAAAAATTATCTATACACATATATATACTTATTAACTAATTAATTAAGCAAAACCTTTATTAACATTTAACATATAACTAATAATTAATTATGGACATGTGTAAATTGATAAGCAAATTAAATGACAAATGTTAAAATATAGGACAAGTGTCATTTAATTTGGGTTTCTTTTATTTTTAATAAAATTTAATTTCAGCCTATATATAAACAAATCTCCTTCCTTCATTTCTTTTTTTCTATTTTTCTAAATCTAAAGCTGAGATAAAATCAGTAACCATCTTCAATCAGTAATTAAACATCTCAAATCAAACTTCTCATATCAAAATGGCAAAACCCTGTAAATCACTTTCCAAATCAAAGTAAGCAAGATCCCTGTAATTCATCACTCAAGTTCAAACATGCAGACAAGAACTAAACCCTGCACATTTTCAAATCTGGAGCAAACCTGTACATTTTCAAATCTGGATGCGTGCAGTTTTTAATCAAAAGCAAGCAAGATAATCTAGTAAAATCTGGAATCGAAAGCATGCATGTAGTTTTCAAATCAGGGAGCAAGAGCATTTCAGTTTAAAAAAAAGGCTCAAAAGATTTTCAAACTGTTTTAAAAAATGTGCTCTGTTCATCTTCTCTAATCAGGTGAGTAACTACACTTTTAAAACTTAAAGTATAAATTTTGGTTTCATGTTATTGCTGTGATCAATATTGTATTGTGAAGTATGTTGTGTGTGTGTATATATATAAATGTTGGGTATGCATGCTTGTTTACATAGGAATACTCTCTGTTTATAGATCCAGTTTTCCTGTTTTGATTTAAAATTCATATTCTCTTGAATTAATTATTGTTAGGATTTAATTAAAAACAAAATTTGTTTGATTTATTATGGATTAATGTTTAAAAATTTAATTAAGTCAAATTTTAAGCCTGGGTGTCTTTGGAATTTAAAAACAATAGTGCATGTAAATATAAGTCAAAACTCAAACATTTTAATTTATAAATTCAGGATTATAAATTGAATACATAAACTATAACATGATTTTTAACACAACCCCAACAAGAATTCAACGGGGTCTTGGGTGATGGAAGCCTGGTCATTGACGAAGTCATGGCCGGAGTTGCAGAATGTCTGGTGGTCGGAATTTTGAGGATGTGGCGTTTCCTGGTTTGGGTGTAGTGGTTCCTGTCTGTTCCAGGTTTGGGTTGAAGATCTCAAATTCGATTTCGAGAATTGGAGCACGATCTGATGATCGTGGTGTGGTGTTTGGGTGGTTGTTGATGTGAGAAGATCATCAACGACGATCTTAGTTGATCGGCGGCACCGTGCATGTGCACTTTCTTTGATCTGTTGTGTTTGGTCTGGGCAAGGGGTTGTGTACTCGAGTTTTACTCGAAGTAGTTAGGAGATTTGCTCGAAGCACCTCGGCTTTTGACTCGAAGTAAAATAGGATTGGCTCGGGTTTAAAAAAATTGTTGTTGTATAGGTTTTTAAAAGAAACCTGTTCTGTTCTGTTTTTAAAAATTTAAAACTGAAGTTCAAATTTGTAAAGTAGGGATTTAAAAAAGTTTAAATCTAAGTTTTAAATTTGATTCAAGTTTAGTTTAAATCTCAGTTTTAATGCAATGATCCGCAAATCCGTACCCCTTGAGTCTACACTATTCTACATCGATCAACTCGAGATGTACGGAAATACGAACCATTTGGGCTAAAGAAGAAGAGGTAGAAGAAGAAAATGGAAAACAACAACAGAATCTAACCAACACAGCGGAATAAAATATAATATATAATAGTAGATCTTTACACAAAGAAAACTACATCTGTTTTATACATACATCATCAGAGTATATCATCAGAGTTTAACAACATCAATAACATACAACTGGGTATATAGCTAATCAACACAACGGAATATATAAAACAAGTACGGAAGTACGTATGGCCATCCAGCTTGTCTCCTGAGCTCCACATCATCATATCCTGTAACCTATAATACTCGGTCTGACCCGAGCATTACAGTTAAATAACACCCGAGTCAGTCTGGAATACCAGCGTGAGAAAATCACACTCAAATTGATTATTAAAGTTTCAAAAATCCTCTTGAAAACAAAAGCATCTCGTAAGACCACGCTATAAATAAACATGTCGGGTTTTTACCTTACGATAGCTAAAACACTTTTTATTAAAATCCTCTGATATTATAATAGGGTCTATATACAAATACTTATTAAAATAGCCGAAATTGTTACATGATTAAATTCCAGCTACTAGCCACAGAGTGGGTAATATAAATAAAACTCGTACAAGGTTCATAGGGAGAATGGATTTCCAACTAATGACTAGGCACTGGGGTACCACCTGTCACGGTACGTGGCATAGATCACAGTACCGAGGATCACTCTCGACCCCCTGCAACACAAGACCGGGACTATCCCTTACTGGATAATCCCGAGTGAGATCACCACACGGTGGGGATCAGCAACTGCACCATTAAGCCGAATAAAAAGGGACTAGACAGGGGCGACCTCACCCTGAATGGTTGCTACCCACCTAGCCTTGCATCATAACCCCTGATTTTCAGTCATTCCCGGTTGATGAGGCTTGAGGCTAAGCGTTACCTTTTAGATCGTTTCTCTTAGAATGCTCAACGTCCACCTGACGATGTTCTGAAAGCATTCATCCATACAAGTCCGTCCCGGATTCGAACGGACCTGAAGGCACTATTCCTACTACATCCATTTTGGAAATATTCTCAGGATTAGTAGCGACTAGCCCTTGCACTTCACTGCTCCATCTTCGAATCCAAACTCATTTTCCCACGAAATTGTACAAACCGGACCGAAGTGGTTTTCGAGAAATAAATCTCGATCCCGGTCTCTTCGAAACGATCATCACATTTGGCTAATATTGATAGTCGGTTATTTAACTATCAATTAACATTCACAACAACCATCCAACAATAAATAATTTCCCAAATTATTTATTAATCCCAAAACATCTTCACAAGGTATATTTCTATTTTCAACCCTTTGAAAACAGTTTCCAAACTATCTTCCTTCTTACAAAATAAATATCCCAAATATTTTCTATTTCCACTGAAATTACCAAGCACAAAACTTTAGATTTTAATATAAAACACTTTATTATAAAATATGCTTTAACATTTAATTTAGAAAGATTACTTTAATACTTAATTTAAAATAATACTTTAGAAATAATTAAAATAAGGTTACTTTATAAAATATAAACCTTGATTTCACTTTTAAAACAAATACCAAGTCACTTTTAAATAATTACTACCATAACAGTTTAAAAGGAAATACTTACTTTAGAATTTGAATATTTAGAAATAATAAACTTTCCAAAACTTGCTTTTTAAAACAACTTTAAAACTTTAACTTATATTTAAAAAAACTATTTTAAAAATGTACTTGGTTATCCAGGAAAATACTTCTCTTCACATTCTTCTTTAAATTACCAATTTCAAGGATCCGTTAAACTATTTACTATGTAGCAATATTTCACTATCGTAATAATTTCTATAATAAAATAAACTTACTTTTAAGTAGCGTTAAGGCTTTACATTTTCCACCTTAACACGTCATAGTCCTAGTAGTCCATCCAGTATCATGGTCCCTACTGATCGGGAAGCCACCAGAGGATACCACACAGGTTATGGGAGAAAACCAAACTCGTACAAGGCTCGCTAGGGTAGGTGACACGGCACACAAGGCAATGCCATGGTAGATATACCAATTACGCACACGGCCAGGACGTGGCTGCGTTTGGAACGGCGGCGGAGGAGGTTTCGGCCTCGATAATCGTGCGCGGGGGGGGGGGGGGGGGGGGGGGGGCTCTAGTCGGCCGAGGTGAGGATGGCCACCGGCGCTATGGGTCGACGTAGATTTCATCGAGAGGTGGCAATTTTTGATGAAGCAGGTGGCGGCTCGTTCGATATTTCGAACGCGAAGTACTCAATAGGGTTTGGAGAGGGAGCACGTGTTTGCGTGCGTGAGTACTGGGTGAGTGGTGACGTGTCCCAAAGGTGAGGGTTGTTTTCTTTCTTTTTCTATTATTTAATTTTAAACTGAATTTTTTTAACATTCTAATGTGAATAAATTTCACATATGAGATCCATTTTACGCGGGTTTCTCCGCCAGGTTCGTATTGGAATTCTTGACACTTTGGCGCTGGTTTGGACAAAATTTGAGACTTGTGATTAAATTGGATTTAAATTCAATTTAAATTCAAAAGGCGTGTGTTTTAACCCACTCACAACTTCTAAAATTTCTTATGTTTGTTAAATTTAATCTTTGTTGTGATTATGCATTTATTTATGACTGTTTAGTATACTTTAATCATCATTTGATTATTTAAATAAATTTTAAGTTATTAAATGCACATTTTCTTTAATTTATTATTTATATAACACCTTTTGTTTAAACTTATTGGTCATGAGATTCTTTGGAAAATATTTAGTTTTTTGATTATTTTATATTTCCCATTTTCTAGATTATACTTAACTATTGTATGATTTCTCTTTCTCTTTATCAAATATCTAATTCTGTATTTAATTAATTAATTTCTTTTAAAAAAATAAATATTACCTTTATCAACTCTTAAACTAACCTTTTAAAACGTATTTTATTCAGCTATATATATGACTTTAATTATCTCTTGTATATCATACTTATGTCATTTTTTAATTATATATTTATGTTTATGTCTCATTTTATTTATAATCAATACCATCCTAAAGAATTCACGTGGACACACATGTATAAGCATTCCCACTATTATATATAGGTCAAGATAGACAGGAAATTTGATGATTAAACATAGACATGTGAGACTGTAATAGTCATCGAATAAATGCTTGAGTTGTCTAATCATTATAAATCTATGCCTACAGTAACCAGCTACCAACCATGCCATTATTGGCTCCAACCTCTGTTAACCCCATTCTCTCAGACCAATACCTTTTGTTATCTCTTCCCACTTGAGTTTCCTTACAAATTTTGCTATCAACAACCCGATAACCACCAGCCGTTCCTCTATATCGCACGGCCTCCTCCCTATTGACTGCAACATCATCGATCACCTACAACACCATCAAATAGAAAATCCAGATCGCAACTCTCAGGTTGGAACATACACAGTCGCTTGCCTCCCACAAAATGAACGCACGCCTTCGTTCACCATTTTTCCTCCATGCGAGCACTGCCTAGACGTCAGTTGCTTCCCATACTTTAGTCGATGTCTGGTCGATTTTTTTGTTAGATGCGATTTCATTAGGGTTTGGAGAAAATTAAGGCACTAAGGGTCAATATGATTTGGGTCTTATTCGATTAAAATGTGGAAGATAGGCGATAGGTCTAGAAGAAGGGAGGAAGTGTTTTAAATGGCTTGGGCCAAAAGAAGTTTGTGCTCTTAAATTAAATTCAATCTAGTTTTAGTCATTCATTTCTATCACAACTCTTTAAAATATACCTGTTAAGTAATTTCAGTTTGATTTAAATTAATTTACACTTACAAAAATAATTTTATTAATTAAAACAACTTATTCAATTTCTATATTTAAGCGAAAAGAATTTATTAATATAATTCAATTTATTTTAAAAATATATTTTACTAATAGATTTTAATTAAACTAATATTCACCTTTAAAATAATAGTCTTAAAGTATCAAATACATACAATCTTATTTAAATTTATTTACTTTTTACAATGTAGAAGGCAGGGTTATTACAACAATCCTTAAATGGCGAATATGTTCCTCCTCGATCCTAGAGTAGTCGAGAATATCGTCAATAAATACAAACACAAACTTATTCGATATATTTCGAAAAACTAATTTATTAAATCTAGGAAATATGCTGGACATTAGTTAGGCTGAACGATATAACTAACAAGTCATAAAACTTGTCGAACCTAAAGCTATCAAGGATGCACTCTCCTCTACCATTATAAGCTGATGAAACCCCATTGAATGATCAAGTTGAGAAAAGGCCTGAGTACCATAAAGCCGATCAAACAAGTCGTTTATCCTAGGCAATGATACTTGTTCCTAATAGTCTGCTTGAGCTCATGGTGATAGACACACAGTCTTAAGGAACTATATGCCATCATAGCAAAGATGATGGGTGCTCCCTAATTTGAACGACTCAATCAGATCAAGCCCTTATACAACAAATCACTAACCCGATTAGTTATCTCTAGCTTCTTCTTTGGTGCTAGTCTACGAACATGCAACATGATAGGTTTTTCATCCTTAACCAAATAAAAGCAAAATTCTATCTCTGAATGAGGTGGTAAACCTGACACCTCTTTAAACACATTAGCAAACTCCTGCACAATAAAGACTAAACCCGACTCTTCCTCTGCTACATCTAGAGAATAAAGAAAATTACACATAAGTGATATCGGTTCCTCATAAGACACTTCTAGAACTTCCCTTCCTTTCTCCAATACCATAGTTTGCTTAACACAATCCAAGGCAATATCATTCCAAGCTATCCAATCCATCCCAAGTAGAACATTAAAATCCATAAAAGCCAAGAAAATATATATCGCAAGGAAAGAGTTGGTCAAAGAAAGTAATCAGAACTTCTAAACAGACCATACTTAGATTGGAAGAGCCCTAAACCGGGATTGACACACAAGTATAATCATGAGCCATAACTTGATCAAGTATCAATCTATCAATGAGGCTACTAGAAATGAAACTAAGAGAATTACTAGTATCAAATAAAACATTAAAAGGAATGCCATCAATATATAAAATTCATTCCAGAACCCGCTTCACCTTTGTATCTAAAGAAGAAGAAGAAGGTGCTGATGTAAGTGCAAAAACTCTCGGTTGTTGTCCCTTCTAAAGCTCGGACTATCCATAATCATATGACCACACAGATGGCAGTTATAGCAATTCCTTAGTGCAAACTGAGAATTACTGCCTGTGGCTATAGATTTGGTGTCTTAGCAATCAGCGCTTTAACTAACGAGACTTTCCCTATCCTCCCCAACTCGACCTACACTTCTTGGCGAAATTCCCTTCTTCCCATACTTATGACAAACTAAACCGAAAATATTCGTCGACGGTTGGAACTTATGCTTGTTGTCCCTAGTTGGTGCAGAAATAAATGATTTCGGGGCCAAACTCTCAAAACATGCCTACTAGACTCACAAATAACGTCTAAATTTGATTAGTCGTATCCTTCTAAAACTTCGGATGCATACCTGCAATGATATCTTGTTCTTCTTTAAAGATGTATTAACTAAACACAACCTAAACCTAGATAACACAATGAACCCATTTTTAAACTAGATCATTTTCATGGATCTGTGCTTTAGATCCGGGAAGCTCCTAAACAATAAAGCCTTTCCGACCTCTGGATTAAACTTTATCTCAAGTACTTCCTTAAAGTCCCAAGAGTAGTCATTCTCCTTGACATTTGTAGTAATAGAGTTTCATCAATCCATAGCAGCATCAGTTGGATGTCGCGATGCTGAAGGATGCTTCATAACATCATCTAATTCTATATCCTCAAAAATCTAGTCATACAAAGAAAGCCAAGTATGAACCTTGATAATAGTCTCTATGCCATTGGACCTCTTACTGCCCAAACTTTCATAATCAGGGAAAGCGAAGCAAAGTTCATCTTTGACCGAATAGTATGACCTCCTCCACTATATTCACCATCGATTCCAAGATAGGAGCGGCATTTCTTGGTTCCCGATTCCCACCATTAGTGATAGTACTACTCGACCACCTCTAGTATTAGCAGCTCTTACACTCATAGTCCTTCCTACCTGAACACAGGTTTATAGAAATTAACAATATGCTTTCATATGCGTAATACACTCAACTCATTTTAAGTTGTTACTTAATCTATCTCTAATGAGCCATACCCAACCAAAGCCAAAATGTTTGTTGAACATGGGCTTTAAGCCAAATATAACGACCCGACTTTTCGACCCTCGAAAGTCGACACTAAATACTTCCATGGTCGTCAAACATTAAAGTACCAAAAAGTCAAATAGTTCAGGTAAAACAAAACAAAACAGAACAATAAAAAAATAATGCAATATTAGATTTTCACAACGGAATGATAACATATAATAAGAAAAGGATAGCGCAAAGGGTTACTTCAAAATACATAGCAAGTTCAGAGTTACAAAACCTAAGTACTATCATCTGCTAGGGTATTTATAATTGCCTATCCTTACAATGATGATACATGCATAATAAAGTGCAATAGAAACAAAAATAGATGGGGAAGGATGCCCCTAACTTGTCTCTTAAACACTAAAGCATCCAAAGTAAAACCTGCTTTTAGTCTGCCTACTTGAAAGCGTGCACAAGGAATTTAGGAAAAGAAAATTCGATGTGTCAGAAATAAGTCAGGTATGAGAAAACTTAAGATGTGTGAACACATGTAACAATAACATTTGAGACTTTGGAACCAACCATTTATTAATTTAATATAGTGACATAATAGATAATGTCTAGGGTGTAGAATATAAATCAGAAAATAACTGTGTTTCTTGCATCTCATTGCACAACAATATTAGAAGTAGATCTAAAATCTTTAAGGCGCGTTCATATATAAATTTTCCATGGAGACGCCTCCAATAAACTAAAGCGGATTTCCACGCAGAAGGATCAGAAACTACCTTCCAAGTGTTGCATATCTGTGGATAAAATATAATATAAGGTAAACACCATTGGTCTATGCCCGAATATTGGTATGAACTACGTGGAACTAAGTATTAACAACTTCGGCTAGCATTATCGATAATCATACTCTCTATATGGAGTTGATATAACCTGTTATGGGTTGGCTAAACCTCAAGTTGTGTAGCCTACTCTATCTTTAGCTATTTTAATGTTGAGGCCGCGTTCGACATTGTTCACTTGAGCCTTTATTACTTGAACAAAATACGAATCCTTTCCATAGATCCCCGCACAAGTCAACTGACAAATGCTAATGTTGACGTCTCCCTTGGACTTAACCTTAGGATAAACAGTTCAACTCTATAACTTTAATCTAAAATGTTAATGCTGGCCTCTCCCTTGGACTAAACCTTAGGATAGATAGTTTAACTCTATAACATTCCTCTTCTTAACCGCCAATAAAATGTAGATTTGTATACTAGTTTTGAAGTGGTATTCAACAAGTAAAACTCTTACCAATTCCGGTCCCTTCAAAACTAAATTGCTGAATTTCTAATAAACTCAATTCTTGTTTTTTCTAGAGTAAGGATATAAAGAGGAGCCCTTCCTAATGGATCTTCTACATATAAGTTCTTAAAGCTATAGACATTTCATATCAATGCCCCTCCCCGAAGGTTCTCAAATCGTATGACCTGTGAAGCTTTTAGATATTTCTTTAGTTAATATGTGGTCAAGTTCAATAGTTGACTAGTCAACTATTTAGTTCTAAAAACTATCACTAATGGAAATCAAGGTTCGTACACTTAACACATTTTCGACCTTTTCATCTTAACTATTCCTTGGTCAAGAGTGAAGCCGATAGGTTAATGCATTATTGCTTCTAAACCCTACATGAACAACATTCTTAACTCTCACAAATAGATAACCCAACTCCGTTGGCTTTTAGCGTTAAGTATAGTATTAATGACTTTCCCTATAAATGACACGATTAACATGTTTTCGACCTTCTCATATTAACTATTCCTCGATCAAGAATGAAGCCAATAGGTTAGAGAAAAATTGCTTCTAAATCCTACCCGAACAACATTCTTAACTCTCATAAATAGATAAGCCTGCTTTTTCGGCTTTTACTGTTAAGCATGGTTAATTACTTTTCATGAACAAGTAATTAAATAAATCATGATTAGGCCACTAACCAATTCCTTATCACTTTTTAAATTATTTTTTCATAATAAAAACCTTTTTAAAATGACATATATGTTTATTTATTTATTTACTTATAAACTAAGATATTTAATAAAACAATTTAAAAGATATTATATTTTATAAGATATTAATACTTTAATAAAAAATTAACAAAATTTCTTAAAACTATATATACTTAAAAATTCTTTTAAATATTTACAATAGGTTTTAAAACATTCATTCAAAATATTGCTTAAAAATAATCATTTATAATTTATTTAAAAACTAGAAACACTACGTTTTTCTTATACTTCGAAATAAACCTTCTACCTCAAAAATTCATAATTAATCCTTGAAAAATCATAAAAATTTTGAACTACTTTTGAAATGTTCCAATATGAGTTAGAAAATACTTTTAGAAATAATAAAAGAAAAATACTTAAATTTAAAGTCATTTCCAAACATTTAATGTTCGAAAACGAAGGCTAAACGAGATAGTTTTGCATATAAGAATGTTTTTCCACCTTTCAATATGTTACTTAATTTTTAACATCCATTATAGAAGCTAACATACACAATATACAAATGATGAAAAACCCTTAAGTTTCTCTTTATAACGTTCCTTAGAAATTGCAGAACACAAGACAATTTCTAAGTGCATTTCTAGGGACTATCGCTATAAGAGCATTTTCAAATCCAAGTCCAATTCAAACCAAAGTTCAACTATAACCTATGTGCTTTGTTTTTTAAGGCTACGTAATAAGTGATAAAAAGTCGTACAAGTCCATACACGTCAATTATATATGCCATTTTTTTCCAAAGTAGGAATCAATAGCGATAT
Organism: Allium cepa; assembly: GCA_030765085.1. Taxonomy (NCBI): domain Eukaryota; kingdom Viridiplantae; phylum Streptophyta; class Magnoliopsida; order Asparagales; family Amaryllidaceae; genus Allium; species Allium cepa. The sequence goes on along the minus strand of CM060945.1, from coordinate 988,584,199 downwards.
CATAACATATAGCAATATAAATTCCAGCAACATATAAACAATCAAACACTATCTTATATACACTTCGAAGGTGAGTTTGCTCACCCTTAAAAAAGTAGAAAAGTAAGTCCAAGCTTCCGCTTCCTACCTCAACCTTGTAAACACTAAGCTTCCTACCACAACCTTGCTTTGCACTTGCCTAGGCTTAAAAAGCCTCAAATATGCTCATGTCCTTTCTTGGGTTTGGTAAATGTGCTCTAAATCATAAAGCTTTAAGTTTCTAAGAGTTGTTGTGATTTTTTTCTAAGGTCTTTGATCAAGTTTTAGATGATTTGAATTTATTTGTCTTAGAAAATTTATGAAAAGAGAAGGAGATGAAGAGAGGTAGTTTAACTTTGAAAAATTGTAAAGGAGATCAAATGAGCTATGCATACACTTATATTGGCATCAAGTGGTTCTCTTTAACCTTCCATTCACCTCCCATTACTGGTCAAGAATTTTCGCCCCCTTCCCCCCTTACATGCCTCCATATGCTTGCTTTCCACCTCATGAAGCCTAAGAAATGGTCTCATGTCACTCACACTTATCCACTTTCCTTCTAAAAGCTTCCATAATTATTTTATTGCTAACTACTTTTTTTACTAATTAATTATTTCCTAAGTGTTCTGGTGTATGTAGAAAAAATTTGAATAGCTTATATCGAATAAAAGCTTCTTATCGCTAAACTGATATTTAGTCACATTATCGATATTTCTTCAGTATTTATTTTGTAAAAAAAATTTCATGAACAAGTTTCTTATCATTATTCATTAACTAAGAGATGCTTAACAAGGTTATAAAATCGCATTTATAACATTAAAACATGTTTCAAAAAGTTACGATATTCAAAGACGAAGTGTTCAAAATTACAAGTAACCATAGAACTAAATTAAAGAGAGAAAGAAAGAATACAAAACAAATCAAAAGATAGATATTTAGAAAAAAGATATTCACAAGGGGAATTTAAAAGCTTAAAGTGGTGGGAAAACCTACTCGATGATTGGGAATCTATCATTTACCCATATTATTATATATATGTTGTTAGCATGTTTCTTGTTCCTATATCAGATTATAAACGAAGAAACATATGTTGAATTATAATATAAAGTTAACAATTAAATTAGAATTGAACCACTGGCCACGGTGATTGAAATGATATACCTAGTTTCATAATTAGAAAATGATGAATGTTTGGAGTCAAAAAACACTTTAATTGTTGAGAACGAACCATAATTTTGTCAAACTACACCTATAAATTTAGAATAAGTTACATGGATATAAATTTAAAAGTTGCAACATAAATATTTTAGTACTTGTATTGATTATAGCTGTTTGGAGTCAAAGCGACACTTTGATTCTTAATAACAATCAATTATCTTATTTAGTTGCAATTATAAACTAATGTAGACTACTTGGATACATGTACAAAATGATATAAAACAAACGTAATTTTAATCAAGTTAGAATATCAATATTGTGAAAAAAATAAATAGGATATTAATTAAATTAAATTAACAAATAATATGACTATGCCAAAGAAGACACTATAACGATAAAAAGGCTCCAAATGATAAAAAAAAACAAGTCATTTGAAGTTTAGAATGAACCCGAGGATAAGATATGGTGAAGAACCCTTAAAAACACTTAAAAAATTAAAACCTATGCAAATTAGACGTCTGAATTAGGATGATTGACGTCTAAATTTTTTACAAACACAAACTGAAAGAAATATAATATAAATTGATTAGTTTTAGACGTTTGAAATTCACATTAAACGTTTTAAATCAATGTCAAACATATGAATGTTAGCTCAGGTGTTTGATCACCAAAAACTAAATTTTATACAACAAGTAATATCAATAAAGTTTGGTCAAACATCCAAATGTTGGAATAAATGACTAATTCTTTGAATCTGAATTTAGTATACCAAGTCAAAAGTCTAAGGAGTTAGGTTAGAAGTTTGAATAGCTGATGCTTGCACATGTCGAATCTGTAGCTTTGAGGGCCAGTATGAATGGTTAGAGGAATTCCATGTTGTTAATTTTGAAATCAGTAAGTGGAATGATGTGTATTCACTTATATGATGTATGTATTACTATATATGACTTATTTTTATTGATTAGGAAGCGTATCGATACTATGTAGTTTGGACCCACCTATAGGTTGTGTTAAGCGCATCAATAGCAATGATGTACGTAATTTAATAAGGCGTATCACTCTTTCAGTTTATGTCAATGGAACTTGTTGAAATGATACACATAGTGGGAATGATATGGTTATGAAACATGTTGAAATAGTACAAATGGCAGAACGAGAGCACTTGTCCAAAAATAGGACAAACAACCAATCAGTAAAGAAACTAAAAATAATAAAACCTAGAAGATTAAAAGTGACAAGAAAATACAGGAATTAGAGCAGTTTGGCCAAAATCAATAGTCTTGATCCACTATCAACTTTATTAGTAGTTATGCTTTTCTCTTAAAAAGAAGATCTTACAACTCGGTGTTAAATAACATGGGCAAGAGTTTGACAGAGTTTAGGCATGGGTCAAATAACAAATACTAGAGGAAAAAATCCCCTTTACCAATGCATCTCCCCTTCTGTTTATAGATGAAATCCATAATATAAATTGCTGAAGTTTCTCAATAACGTTCTCAACTTTTGGACCATAGTTCTAGCAAGACATCTTGGCCAAATCGTGAAGAATAATGGATTGATACCGATCCTTAAGGATTTATACAAAGTTATGCGACTTCATCCTTTTTTCCTTTACTTTGGCATAACTTCCACTTTTGGATTATGTTATGCTGACTTGTCATACTTTACAAAATAGATCGCCAAAAGTTATGACCATGATGGATCTGTACTGAATTTAGCATTGAACTTGATTCTTCATATTTTATTTCATCTCGCCCTTTGATTTGTCTAAAAAATGACTAAATACTATCTTATAGCCAAAAACGAACGTACCTACCCTTGGGACTTCATCCAAATTTTGTAAATTCATTTGCATTTTTAACTTTTGATTCATCCCACAAGTAATATTTAGTCTTGATTCATTGAGATATTGCTTGGTTCAAAAGTAGGATAACACTTGTATTCTTTGTATTAGCAAAGCATGCTTTGGATCAAGACAAGCTATTGATTTTAAGCTCTAATTTGAGGAGATTTCTCTATTCTTAGTATTATCTTCTTTAAATGATGCATCCTTTCTAGATCAATGTGTCGCTTCAAACAACTGCAGACTTTATATCTCTTGGATATGCGTAAGAGCTGAAGTATCCCACTCAAATTCTTTGCTTGTTTCAAAATTTTTTGAAAGCTTCTTCTTTTATTTGGTCAGGTAGGATCTCATCTTCCATATTTGTCCACTTTTCGTTTGTATTATCATTCTCTTTTCTTTTCCTTTTTCTCTTTCCTTTCTTCCGCTTCTCTTTTTAATATCATATGGATTGGTACCTGTCATTTTTTCACTGTTACTATTTAAGTAACACTTAGCCCAATTATGCATTTCACTTTTACTCTCAAGCCGATTTATACTTTTCAAGTTTTCAAAGCTCTTATGATTTTAACTTCCTCCACACCTTGTCGATATCGCCACTGCCTCTCAGGCTTGAAGTTGACCATTCACTGCCAATTGTCAATGCTACTTTAAGCAAGTCTATCTCTCATGATTCATTAGCACCCATAGCCTATTCAATTGTGTTTTGACCCAATTCCTTAATTTTAGCGCCACCTTTTCATTTCAACCATCGTCTAAGGTGGGTTGCCACTGTGCTATGGTCTCCGATGCCAAGCCATGTTTACCGATCCATATTTTACTTTGATTTTGTGCTTCTTCTTCTCTATCTTACACTTAGTCATGACCCATAGTGTATGTGAACTCAGGAAACATTGATTTTCTATTGTTGACTCTAAGCTGCTTTAGGTAGGACCTCAAGCTTCCCTTCATTTTCAAGTGATTAGTGTTAACTTCAGGTTTTTTAATGCTCGATTTCGAGTTTCTTGTATGGCGATAGAATTTGCCCATTTTTTTGATACATTTTTATGTGTAAGAAAGGATTATTCGATTCCTTGTCAAATGTAGATTGGTCATTTGCTTTTGCCTGGACGGTTTCAACGAATGGTCATATCGAACGTGCTTCGACCCTCGATGGAATCATGCATCAATATGTTGGGTCAAACACTTCACCACTGTGCTACTACAAAGGAAAAATCCGTGTTGCTCCTGATAGCGGTTTTGTTATTATACATTATGATAATGAGTAAAATCCAATACATGGTTCCATAGGCCAACAGAGCTCATTTGCCAGTAAAAGTGAGCTATCTACACAGAGTGCTCACGTGCACCATGCTCTAGGTACAAGACACATACTACATAGATTGAACTACACATAACTTCCCCAATCAATATGGGTCCAGTTGGTTTATGCACACTGACTGCCAGTGGGTCTCATGTATCGGCTACACAAGGCTTAGTTAAAAACTTAAAACATGAAGATTAAACTTAAATCGTACCAGAACTTGCTTATATGTCAAAATTTTCAATAAGTTATGAATCAGTGATGCTACTTGTGTCTCTCCGCCATGGGTACATATCCATCTACTTCAGAGTTTACTCCTCCGGTGATAGTCTAAACTTCTTCTCTAGAATACACTTCAACACTATTTATGACTCAACCATCTTGTTTTAGTCTGAAAAATCTTTACAAGTGTTCCCTTTTGCTATAGAAGATGAACACCACATATGGTGTAACATAATACTAATCCATAGGGTGTCGTGATTCTCGATGACCTTCCAGTTTCTCTAGCTTGTACTTTGATAATGGTAGGTGTTAATAGGATTTGTGATCGAGCATCACCTTTCATTCGGCTTATCCTTCAATTTATGAAGCTTGGCCCTACTCAACTTCATCCAAATAGGTAAGCTTCATTGAATTGTATGTAAATGACTTTCCTCAGGCACTTAGATAGGGTGACTACTCTTGAAGAAAGTAAATATATACTCATATAGTTTCAAGAAAAGGAATAACTATCCGTCTATAACTTATTTGGAGTTTGCTAAAGGCTGTCGCATAATAATTGGTGCTTGGAACAAAATCAGTCACTTCAAAGACGGTACTTCTTTGTTCGCTATCCAGCTAGCTTCGCTCAAAAGTGGATATTAGAACATAAGTTCTACCTTTATCTCGTAACTCTATAGAGTTCTTTTCGTTCAAACTATTGATTTTACTATCTCTCAAACTTATAGACACTCCAAAGAGCCCTGCTAGAGTAGCTCTAGTGCATACACTACAAGCCGTCATAATTTTTCCTACAGATGAGTGGAGAAAGAAATTTATTTTTACTAACTCTCACATGCACACTTCCAGGTTCGATATAACGGTTGCAGTTGTAGTCTCGGCACTCTAGCTTTTACTTGTACAGGTGCACATCTCGCACAGGAGGTTGAAGCTGAATTCCTATTGATTGGAAATAAAGAAGCTCCACCCTTAGTATAGGATCCCCCATTGATCAATGGGACGATAAGGATAACAGTGATGACAAAGATGATAAGAGCGATGATGCAGATGATGAGGTTGATGTGGATCTTGAGAATGAATCAACAAGAGAGACAGTGGTGATGAATGAATTTCTCATCTCGCCCGTCGTCCAAAAATAAAGATAATATCTATAACGACCCATACTTTTGATAATTAAAGATATTAAATTTAATAAGGTTTTGGACTTTAATATTGTTAGAAATTAAAATTTATGATTCACTAAATTGAATCTTATTAGATTAGAAATTTTGACCAGATACATCTTAAAACAACTAATTTTAATGAGATAAAAGATGGTAACACATATTAGCATATAATTTGCTAATATTGATTGAATGTAATTGACTACTATACTATGTTAACGTAATTTCAATCAATTTAAATAATAAAGGTTAATAAGGAATAGAATAAATGATGTATAAATTGATGTAATCATATGTTATTAATTGCAATTGGTTTTAATATGGAGTATGAAATCAATTATTTTGTCCGTAAAGTTATTAACCTTTGTTTGCAAATAATAAGTTAATAGATATGAATTATTAACATATAACCATTGTTTTATTTATTATCTTATTATTAAATCCGTTAGAAATTTATTTGGTAATTAATGCAGAATTAATGTAATTGAAATATTACATTTGATATAAGAAGAAACGTTAACTGTTGAGTGGTGAGTGTAAAACTTATGTTAATCAATTGCATAAGGGAATAGTTGATTTGATAATAAGAATGTATATCAAAATAAAAGGATTTGTTTGGAATTTAAATATATAACGAACGGGTTTTATTATAGTTGCAGTTAAATGTTGGAATTAATTTAGTACATAGATATTGGGTTTAAGTTGGAAAATTGGATTTCAAAGGAAACAATTGGATTAATTATCTTCTCTGTATTAGGGTATGTCTTGAGATTTAATTATTGTAATTAATATTAATTATATGTTTCCATGAATAAGAGATAGAAGTAAATGGTAATTAATTAATGATATGTGCAACATACGTTTTGTGTTAAAAATATAATGAGAATTTGAACGAGAAATATTGTGTTCAAATTATGAGTACTTAAATTTGTTACAAATATAAAGATAATATGAAGTTAATTGATAAAGAAACGACGTGGTTGAATGAAATATTATTTATGTGACTCTTTAACGGGATAATATTTAAATATAAATTGGTTTTAAAGGGGGGGGGTGTTAATTGTAAATTAATGTGTAATAAAAAGAAACATTATCAATAAAAAATAAAAGACAAGGATGGTTTCTTGAAAAGAATATTCTTACCAAATAAAGTGAATATTTCATTTGTGAATGTAAATTTAATTTCATTAAAACAAAGAATTGAATTTTGTTGTATGTTTCTAGTTGGAATATTTGATTTATTTAAATACTCAAACTTGATTTGAATTTAATTTATAAAAAAATAACAATAATAAAATGGTAAGAAAACAACTTGAAGGTTTGGTTAAATTTTTGATTTGGAATAGTTAGCATATTTACATAGGAGATTTATTCCATTTCAAATTTGACTTTGGAGTCTCAGTTCATCTTTTAATGTGTGGTGTAGCGGTCCTCATTATGTTAATTGCAGTATTTTATTTTATTTACTGTGTACTAAATAAAAATACATATATGTGTGTAAATTTGAGCGTATTAGGGTTAATAAAATATGTTAAAATGAACTGTTTTTTTAGTATATTAGATTTGTGATTTCTATGTACGGTCTACATTCTCAAATTTAAATCGTCGCTTTCATTTATTTTATTTTATTATTACCTTATTTTATTAAATACATGCCTCTTTTGATTTTTCAGTAGGTTTTATTTATGTACACGCGAGCCTTGCCTTGAAATGTTTCATGTGTGTTGATGAAATTAATCTAGGTAGCACATGTTTTGAAATTTTATACCAAAAGATTTTCTTGCCATGTAAACATGTCTTATCAAATTCCAACGTGTATCTTTCATCTTTTGTTAATTACTTGCATGTTAGGCTCTTTTTATTTTGCAAATTTACATCTTCTTTTATCCTTCCCTTTCATATTCCAATTTCCAAACGTGCTTTTCCCTTATTCATTCTTATTTCATAAATCTCTTCCTCTAACTTTCCATTTCCAAAACATGCTTCCATTATATCTTTTACCTGAAGTTTTCTTTCTCTTCTAAAAAAACAAACAAATGTGAGCAACTTATTTTCATGAAGCCAATCTTTTCCATTTGTTTACAAATCCATTTTCTAAAGCCTCCTTCCTTCATGTGTGAGCCATCATGACCTTTTTTTGTTGATTCTCCAGAATTTAGAAACATGAGCAAGCTTCAGAATTCTTAATGTGTGTAACTAACGTGTTTTATTTTATTGTTAAAATATGTGTACATGTTTTTCTGTTTCATTTTCAATATATTCTTATAACTTGAATATCTTCCGCATATGAACTCCAATTAATGCGCAGTTTCTTCCTGGGTTCGTATCAAAATTCCGGACAACATGATACTAGTATGGTTGCATTTGGAGACCATTGAAATTTTGGGTTTTATTGGATTTTCAACTGGCTATAAATCAAAGGTGAGTGATTGAGCCCACTCACACAATACTAAAAATTCCATTGCAAGTTAAGTAAAATATATAATGTGATATATAAATATTTGATTGCGGTTTGCTAATTTAAGTTGACATTTGAATTGATATTGAATCTGAATTGACATTTAATTTTATATTGGAATTTAATTGATAGTTAAACCCCGATATTAATAACTATTATATGTTGAAATATATTGGTTGATTTGGATATAGTTTGCAATGGATTCTTATTGATTGATTTGTTGGATGTAAGGTTGTTTATTTATTTTAATATGTCTCTGTTATCACCTTGTATATTATTGACATCATTTAAATGGTCCTCTGTATCATTTTAGAATTGGATAATTAAGACATTTAAATTATGGGTTGAAATGATATATACCCATACAATTTCTTGAATTTGGATTATTTATTGAAACTGAATTATTTTAAAAAGTTTAAATTTTTAGTTTAAACTTTGGATTTATTTTAAACAAAGTGCTTAAAATTGGTATTTCGAACTATTTGAAATCTCGTAAGTTATTGCACTTAGGCTGTAAGCTTGATAGGAGATGAAAAATCCCGTAATATCTCTGAAGCCATTGCACTCATATTTTTACTTGAGATTGATTTGACTTACATAGGAATTTTTAGTTCTGACTCGAATGTATTGTTTTTCATTATGCTCGGGTCAGCCTGAGTTTTTCGGTGCTGAAGACTATTTTCTGGTGGACGAAGATGAAGATTCAGAATATTATTTCTATTTATCATTCCACTACATTCTATGTTCCACTGCATTATTTGTTTAATTATGATTTATGTATAACTCTGATTTGAATTTGTAAAAGTGTGATCAAATGTTATTTGTAAAACAACTTCATGAACTGTTTATTTGATTACTATATTTTTTCGTTCCGCTGTGAGATTCTGTATTTTGTTTTTTCTTTCCTTTTTTCTTTTTTTTCTTATTTAACCCATTAACAATCCTCCCTTTTGAATGGTTTGAGTATGACATGTGTGGTTTATTCTCGATTTGAACCGTCCAAAATGGTGGGTCGATACAATATCTCTTTGTTTGATTTCAAAGCAAGAACAAACATATTGGGGAAGCAACTATGGCACCACCAACCGAAGACTTCTTTGGTTTACTTTGGAGCATCCCGATAATTTTCCTTCATATAATTTTGATGGATTTAATCTCATTGACCTTGGTTCTCTGATCTATACTATGGTGGATGTGTCTACAACTATATATTGTAGGAGAATTAACTCATCTCAGTCATCTGCATGACCATGATCTACAGAGCCAATAATGCACAATAACACTTCACATGACATCCAAGGTCATAATGCATTTACACTGCATGCATTATCCTCTGAATTTCAAGTCATAATTCAATCAATTCACTTTAAAGGTACATCAGTGAGTTCTTGCCTATATGATGATCTATAGGGCAAGTACTCAAAGTATTTTGGACATAAACCTTCATGTCATGGGCATGAATCATCGCATGAGTATGAATCAACAAGGCTCTATAGGGAAGAGCAAGAAAAACAAGTAGAGCAAGAACAAAGATATCGAGAGGATCTTGATTGAGAGTCTTGGATCGCTTTGGATCAGGGCAGTCTCCTTCCCAACATCATGAACGATCTCTCTTCCTAAGGATAAAAACTGATATACATCAATGCCCGACCCTATTCCTTCTTCTAGGGCTCATATCACCCCTTCTACAGTGTCTCCTCCTACTTAACCTTTAACCTGTTTTCAAAAAGCCAAAGATACTCCTCAGCTAGCTGACTATATGACTTCTGAGCCTATTCAACAGAGTCCCAACAAAGATCCTTCTTCTATGCTCGCCTCAACAGCGATCTCAGAACCAGTTTTAAGTCCAATGCAAATAGCTTTCCCTCAGCTTATCTTTACTGGGTTAAATTTGATTATCATTTAATAAACATTCCTCGCCAGGTTGCTAATAATACCGAGGCATGCATTCATGATGTTTATGAACAATATTACATTTGAAAAAGATTTGTTCACTCATTGTCCAAGATTAAAAAATGTAATCAACTAATCCTTCAACATAATGAAATTGAAAAGGACAATGAGAAAAACATTACCTCCAGTACAAAAGAGTTTGACCAAATGAAGAAATCTATTGAGGAGATGGAAAAGATGCTTCTAGATGAAAAGAAAGCCAACGAAGCCAAGTTCAAATTGCAAGAAGATCAATGTGAAGACCACCCTACACCACTAGCACGCTATATAATTTTATAATGTGTTACTATCGTGCCCGGTCGATGTAGGACGATTGCTAAGGGTCGAAAAGAAATAAAACATCATGGAACCTATCATATATCTCATAGTGCATGGAATAAAATATAATATACATAATGGATATAAAACATAAGAGATAATAATAACTACGTGAACCAAATATCAGAGCACAGATCCACAAAGATATAAAACATAATAATAAAGTTTGTAAAAGTGGAAATAAACTTAGATAAACTATCTTGTAATAGTAAGTAGCTAATGTATAGGCTCCACAGTGTTGCATAGTAGAACAAACATAATATCCACATATAATATGAGAAAGCTCCATACATCTTGTCTTCTGTACATCTATTGTGTCCCACCTAGACCTGCTATCTAGTCTACTCATTTAAGAGTATCCAAGATAATAAAAAGAAAATCATGGAACCTCAAGTTAGACAACAGTCTGATGTGAGTGACAAATGAATCTCAAAATACTATACAGGTTTACATTAGTAAGGAATAAGGTACAAAAATAATACATGACATGTCCTTACATCCAAAGAGGTAGCACATGACATCTATAATATGCTACTCTACTGTTATCATCAAAATGTACTACACCCTAAGTATAGTACCAAGCATCTAGTTGCCCATGCCCTAAATACCTACATCACATGACATCCCTAGAGTGATAGACCATGGAGAAATAATAAAAGAAAACATAACACCCATCGAACAATCCTCACTATCACTCAATGTGCTTGGATGTAAGATAAATCACATGGCATGATCCTAAGCCAAAGACCCCAATCAAATCTCAATTCCATAATGCTCAATCCATGCCACTTCATAAGGCTAGGAAATAGACCCATGATCATATGTTCTAGGGTAATCTACAATCAAACGATTTGGACGTAGTCCTAATCCAAATAGGCATCCCCATGTACGGTCCCTACAAGAGCACATAGGAAGGCTTCAAGTATCTATACAGAGTGTGCAGATAACACTTAAAACTAGTAACTCTATTATGCCACTGTACAGCATCGTCATTGTATCATTTTCCAGATCTAATGGTATTGTAGGTCATATATTTATCAGCCACCATTTTCCGTATAACTTATAATTAAAACACTTATATTGCAAAAAAAATCCACTAACTTTATAAGCATAAGATAGCCCAAGTAACTGTATAAAATATTCAGAATTAAAAAAGAGATGCACCAAATCAATTCACAATTTACAATTACCTGAAACCCCCTTAGACTCTGAAGATTTTGATTCTCATTGAACATATACACAACCAAGGCATTTACTGCAAGAAAACAAATAAAAACGATACCATTTACATGAATGAAAGTTGTAGTCTATGATGCAAAATATGTATTATATGTAAGATATTTGAAAATTGATAGTTAAACAACAAAACAATAATGGAAAATCCTAATAACTATTGGAGCCAAAAGAGCCAAGAAGTTATTTCAGACTATGTATTAAAGGAGAGAAAAAAAAGTTCTTAGGCGACTGAGATTGTACTTGGGACGATGAAATCATTTGAGCAATCGCTAGTGCGTTAGGAGTTCCATTAGGTTGGATAAAATTATGGAAAAAACATCCAAGGTCGGGTTCGCTAAAGTTCTCATCGAAATTTGTGCCCCTTTAAATTTCCCCAAGTAGTTGGTGTTGATTTCTAATTTGATGGTAAATTGTTGAGTATCTTAGTAAAGTATGAATATAAACCACCAAGTTGTGGAATGTGTAGTATGTTTAGCCACTTCCAAAATCAATGCAAAGTGAAGAATCTTGGCATTTGAGTTCCTAAGCCCCATGTTTCTGAGCAGGTTGCTCCAGTTCAGGTAGCGCACCCTTCAGTTCTCTAGCCAGTTGCTTCAGCTATGTAGGCCAGTGCTCCCAATGCTATCTTGATGTGCATTATTTAAATGCTCAAGCCCCTTTTGTGTTTGTATCTAAGACAGCTACTTGCCTTAACTATGTTGCCCAATCTCCTTCTGTGCAATCTAAACATACCCGTCCTTATCTTCCTCAAAGTTTTGATCTCGCTCATGCTAGCAGTACTCCTGTTACATCAGTTCCCGCACCCCATGCTTCAGAGACACATGCCTTGTCATTTCATGACACTGCCTGCACATTCAGATTGCCTATGTATATTGCCCGAACCAAGGCAATGCTTGTGATGTGCACGTTTCATTCCCAGCACATTCTCCTTCCCAAACAATTGCACCTAGTGCTACTTTAGATTTAGAATCCGTGCATTACTTGCAAATGCAAACTTAAGCTCATGTGCATCTGCATGTTCATCTTCATGCACAATACGTGCAAACTCAAATTCATCCACATGTTGATGCTTCTAAAGTTAACCACGAAGTTGCATTTATTCTATCCAATGATGCTACTGTCGTTCCCAATGACACTACGAAGCCTGATCATCCCCATGTACAAAGGCACGATACCAGAGTGTGCAGATTATTAGCAATTTATTTTTAAGTGACAAATTTTTTCTTAGAGCAAGTAGGCAAACAACTATTTTAGGCAAGCACTTCTTCTGTTTGATATTCCACTTTGGCAACCTAAAATGAAAACTAAATATATACAATATTTTTTTTAATCAAAGAAGAACCAAAACAAAAAAAATTAACTGGAAACCCCTTTTTTGAATAGAGGAACAATTAGTAAGATATTAAACAAAAGATTTCTCTCCTTTCTTTTTTTTGCTACGAAAGAAGAAATGAAAATTCAACAGTTGAAAATAAAAACAAAACAAAACTTGCAAGCTTCTCTTATATATAAATATATATATATATATATATATATAGTTACAAAATAAAGAGAATGAGACCATTAGAGAGAGAACAATTTTATTGAATTGAGGTAGATCTTACAATACAATCAAACTCCAGATTTATAGACTCCTTATGCAGTGTAGATTACAATAATGCCCTTTCATATTTAGCATATTCATCCCTATTATTAATATATATTACAACACTCCCCCTTGAATATGCGTATGTAAAGATGATAAGAGTAATTGCCTCATTAAAAACCTTGTTATGAAAAACCCAGTGGTAAAAAAAATCATAAACAAGGAAAAGAGTGCAACATGATTTCATCTTTAAGTAACATATATTTTATAATGTTACTATGAGGGTTGATACTTCTGTATCAAGATAATGCCTCATTAAAACCTTACTAATAAAAACCCAGTGGGAAAAATATTAGTGAAGGAAAAAGAGTACATTATAGCGTATTTCATATGCTCCCTTTGAATTATAACGCATTATTCAATTAGTTTGTTGATGCAGCCAACGCATACCAATTTTGTACACCATCTTCTAAAATGTTGATTTTGGAAGCGCCTTTGTGAATAGGCCCGTCGAATTTTCTTAGGATCGGATTTGTTTCACTTCTATCTTATTATCTTTTTGTAGCTCATGTGTGAAGAAAAATTTAGGAGAAATGTATTTCGTCCTATCACCCTTAATCTAACCCGCTTGAATTTGAGCTACACAAGCTGCATTGTCTTCATAAATAATGGTTGACCCTTCTATTATTGATGGAAGTTGGCAGCTCTTTCGAATATGCTCAATTAGTGATCTCAGCCAAATACATTCTTTACTTGCTTCATGTAGTGCTAGTATTTCAGAGTGATTGGATGATGTTGCTACTAATGTTTGTTTTGTAGATCGCCATGAAATTACTGCATTGCTGTTATTAAACACATATTCAGTTTGTGATCTTGCTTTATGTGGGTCAGAAAGATAACCTGCACCAACACAGCCAACTAGATTTGGATTATTGCCTGAGTTAGAGTAAAACAAACACAAATTTGTCGTTCCATGAAGATATCTCACGATATGTTTTAAACCATTCCAGTGTCTTTTTGTTGGTTCTGAACTGTACATTGTTAGAAGATTTACTGAAAATGCAATATTTGGTCTTATGCATTGGGCCAAATATAATAATGCACTAATGGCATTAAGATATGGCACTTCCGGACCAAGCACATTCTCATCTTCTTCTTTTGGCGGTAAGGATCCTTTTTAATATCTAAAATGTAACAACCATCGGCGTACTAAGTGGATAAGCTTTATCCATTTGAAAATGCTTTAGAATTTTCTCAATGCAGTTTGATTGATGGATTAATATGCCATTAGTACTATGCTCAATCTGTAGACCGAGACAGTGCTTAGATTTACCAAGATTTTTTTATTTCAAATTCCTTGTTTAAATAATTTATTGTTCCATCAGTCTCTTCTAGAGTCCCAATCAAATTTATGTAATCAACATAAACTGCTAAGATAGCAAATCCCTTTGCCGATTTCTTTATAAAGACACATGGACAAACGAGATTATTTTCGTATCCTTCTTTTACCAAATATTTACTAAGACGGTTATACCACATCCTTCCAGATCGTTTCAAACCAAATAGTGATCATCTTAGTTTTAATGAGTATATGGACTTTGATTTTGCTTCAGGCAATTTATATCCATCTGGAATTTTCATGTAAATATTGATATCTAATTCACCATAGAGATAAGCTGTTACAACATCCGTTAATATTATATCGAGTTTTTCAGAAACTATAAGACTTATCAAATATCAGAATGTTATGACATCCATAACGGGGGAGTAAGTTTCCTTAAAGTCAAAACCTGATCTCTGCAGGAAACCATGTGCGGCAAGTCGTGCCTTATACCTCACGACTTCATTTTTATCATTTCGTTTTCTAACGAATACCCATTTATAACCTATTGGTTTAACATTTTCTGGTGTTTTCTCTGTTGGTCCAAATACATCATGTTTCTGAAGTGAATCTAGTTCCACTTGGATAGCATCTTTCCATTTTGGCCAATCGTGTCTTTTTCGACATTCATTTATGCTATTTGGTTCATTATCGTCATTCTCATTATTCTCATTATGGTCATGACTATCAATTATTTCAGCAGCTACTGCGAATGAGAATACATCATCAATTATTATTTTACTTCGATCTCATATTTCTCCATAGTTCGTATAAAATATTGAGATCTCATTATTATTAGGTACCATTTTATCATTGGAATCATCTTTTATCTCTTCTGGGATAATATTTCCTTCCACACTTTTAGGAGAATTAGGATTTTCATTTGAGTGATCCTTTTGATCATTTATAACCTCTTCAGGAGGTTCCTTAATTCATGATTTTTCATTAGACTTTCTTTTTCTAGGAGCCAAGTCTTTTGAACCAATTGGCCTTCCACATTTTTGTCTTGTTTTAGATTCATTTGCTGCTATATTTACTTTTGATCCTTCAGGGACATCAATTTTTGTTGGTGCATTTGCTGCTGGATTTGTGAGATTTAGTTATTTTTGCAGTGTCACTAAATGCATCTGGCAGTTGATTTGCAATATTTTGAATACGCAAAATTCTTTGTATCTCATATTGGCATTGTTTGGTACGTGGATCCAAATAAGACGTAGATGGATTATTTCATGATATTTCACGACGTTCTACTAGAACGGTCTTTCCTCTCCCTAACGGCAGAAAGATTGTCTCATCAAATTTATAGTTTGAAAATCTTGCAGTGAAGACATCACCTGTAAGAGGTTCAAGGTAACGAATGATCGATGGGGAATCAAATTCCACATAAATTCCCAACCGACGTTGAGGACCGATTTTAGTACGAAGTAGGGGATTAATAGGTATATGCACAGCACAATCAAATTTTCGTAAATGTGAAATATTTGGTTGAGATCCAGTTAAGAGCTGTGATGGTGAAAGCTGATGATAAGCTGTTGATCTAATTTTAACCAATTTCGATGCATGAAAAATTGCATGCCCCCAAGCTGAAACGGGTAGTTTTGATTACATAAGCAATGGTCTTGCAATAAGTTGCAAGCACTTAATTAATGATTCTGCTAGACCATTTTGAGTATGAACATGAGCTACTGGATGTTCAATTTCAATTCCTAATGATAGACGATAACCATCAAATACTTGAGAAGTAAATTCTCCAGCATTACTAGTCGAATTGATTTAAGTTGATGATCAGGAAAGCGTGCTCTCAATTTTATTATTTGAGCAAGTAGCTTGGCGAATGCCAAATTTCTTGCAGAAAGTAAACAGACATGTAACCAATGAGTTGATGCATCATCAATACCATAAAATATTTGAATGGTCCACACTCAGGGTGGATTGGGCCATGTATATCACCTTGAATTCTTTGTAGAAATATTGGAGATTCAGATGTGATTTTACTATATGAAGGTCGAGGGATTAATTTTCCTTGTGCACATGGGGCACATAAGTAATCACTTGGTAAATTCAATTGGTTGAGTTTTTTGGCAATTTTACGCATCATAGTTGATCCAGGATGACCCAATCGATCATGTCAAAGAATCAATATCTTTGTATTTGTGAGCTTCTGGCTCATGTTTATAGAGTGAGATTCAACCATGCCAATTTTTGTAAAATATAAACCAGTTGAAATTGTAGCAAATTCTTCTAGGATAAGCTTCTGGCTTTCAATTCTAAAAATAACACAAAAATATTCTTTGTTGTTTTCATTTATAGTTTCAATATGGTATCCATTCGTTCTTATATCTTTAACTCAGCAAATTTATTTTAGAGTTGCTTGAGTATAATGCATTCTGAATAAAGATATGTGTACCATTTGGTAATATTATATGGGCTCTTCCGGACCCGTCAATTATATTAGCAGATCCAGCTATAATGGAGACTTTAGCTGAGAAAATTTCAGATAGTTCGGAGAAAAACTTCTGGTTTTTCAAAATTGTATGGGTAGTTGCACTATCTAGTAAGCATATATCATCACCCAAATGGCATTCCATATCTTAAGAATTAAAGACAATAACTAGTCAATCATTAAAAAATTGTATGCATAAACAAATGTAATGCAAAAAAACTAAGTAATATGATTAAAATAGGCTACTGATTAAAAACAACATCGACATTACACATTATTTTTAACTAGTACTGCAAAGGGAAATACAAGTAAACGAACACAAACTTCAAACTGATTTATTGATGCATGATAATGAAATAAAACGAAAGCCACTTGACAAACTTCATGATATTTCTAATTGATCAACTCGGTCATATCATTGATCGTTGCACTTAGATTTTCATCATTAATGAAATTTCCATTGTCATCTTCGAAGAAATCATCTAACTTCAGGTTAGTGTTTTCAAGTAACTTTTCGGCATTATTTGCCTCAATATTCTTCGAGCGATAATATTCTTAAACTTTTTTCTTTGATGATCTACATGTACGTGACCAGTGACCAGATCATCCACATCTATAACAAACTTTCTCATAATGCCTATTATTTTCTGAAGCTGAATCATTGTTTTTTACAGGCTCAATTTTCTTTTGTTTCTTTTTAAAGTTGGTGGTTTTGTTACCTTTAAAACCACCATAACCGCCTCTAATAGAGTTATATCCACGTCCACAACCATGTCCTGTACCTTGATCTCGACCCCTACCTCTTCCAGAGTGGGCAAAATTAGCATTAACTTCAGGTAATGCAGTTGAACCAGTTGGTATTGAGCAGTGGTTGTTTATAAGCAATTCATTATTTTGTTCAACAATTAGTAAGCTTTCTATGGTTTCAGAATATTTTGTGAAATGAGCTCTCGATATTGCTGCTGCAGGAGTATATTCGAGGCATGAAACGTTGAGAAAGTCTTTTCAAGCATTTGTGCGTCATCCACCTTTTCTCCACATAATTTCAGTTTAGAAGTGATTCTAAACATTGCAGAATTATATTCTCTTACAGACTTAAAGTCCTGAAACCTCACGTTCAATCACTCTTGCCTAGTGTTTGGAAGTATGACCGTCTTTTGCTGGTCATAACGCTCTTTCAGGGAGTTGCATAAGTGGAGAGGGTTTTTGCAGTCAAATATTCTGTTTTTAGATTGTCATGGATATGGCGCCTTAAAAATATTAGAGCCTTTGCCTTGTCCTACTGGTACATAGTATTGCCATTTTTAATGGCATTTTCTAAGCATTGAGATTGCAAATGAATCTCAGCATCCAGTATCCATGATAAGTAGTTGTCTCTAGATATATTCAAAGCTTTAAATTCAAGCTTGGCGATGTTTGCCATTTTGTGAACTGTTTATAAAATAAATTGCATAAGGTGAAAATATTCGCCACAACAGCATTCACTATTTGTTTGTTTCCAGTTAAAAGGTAAAAAAATTGGAAAGTCTTCATTCATGGTATCAAACAACTATACCCAAAAAAGAGGTATCAACAAAATTAAACATTTGGATTTTTCATCTTTCATGTATTTATCATATAAGAAAGAAAAGTCAGCTTTTGCGTATATTGTATTCCAAACTTTTGATTTTTATTTGGCAACAGATCCGCAAAAATAAATAAATAAATATTGAATTTAGAAGCCAAAGAATTAAAATAAGATTGATACAAGAAAAGACATGAAAAAAATATAGAAGCGAACCCCAAACTAGCATGTGCTGACTTGATAGCTTTATAAAAAAAACATGATATTGACAATTACCTTTTTGCAGAGAGAAAAAGCAACGAGTTTATAAAGAAATGCAAGAACAATTCCTTTACCTGCTTGCTGTTTTAAAGAAAATAAGAAATAGAACGTATGTAGATATATTATAAAAGACTCGTTTGCACTAATATATAATAGGATTTTGAATATGAATAGCCTTAGAATTCGAATGGTCAGAAGTGAAACAGTCAGAGTAATTAATATATGGAAAGTTTGAAGGTGAACAGGTTGAGAACAATAATTAATTCGCATTCCTATGCAGAATATTGAGAATGCAGTATACAGAAAGTTTGTGTTACTCAAAAAAAAAATATTCCTAGTTGAGCAACAAGAAAATAAAATAAAAGAAGAACACCTTCGTGCTGATAATGTGTTACAAAATAAAAAGAATGGAGACTATTAGAGAGAGAACAATTTTATTGAATTGAGATAGATTTTACAATACAATCAAACTCCATATTTATAGACTCCTTATGCAGTGCATATTACAATAATACCCTTTCTTATTTAGCATATTCAACTATATTATTATATGGATGAGCTTAAAAAAAATTAAACACAACAAAATAAGATGACGTAAACAAATTCACAAATAAAATAACTTCACCACACAGGAAATCCGGCCCAAACCCAATACGTTCTCTCCCTTTTTTCCATTTTAACAACTGAAATTGAGAAAAGAAAAAAAAATCGAACGTATGAAATCGAGAGAAGGGCAACCTCCAAATTGAATGAAAGAAAGCGATTCAAAGCGATTGCTTGATTTGAGAAGTGGGCAGATTCGTCACTTGATTTGGGAAGAGTTTGCTGGCGGCAGAAGTGGATGGTAGAGGCTATGGTTTCAGACGATGGAGATGATTGCGGTGGATTCGTGGTTTGTAGCGGCGAGGCAAGGAGAAGTTAGTTGCCGTAGGACGGTTGGTGTTCGAAGGTGATGATTGGTTGTCTGAAAGAGGCGATGTTTGGGAATGTAGAGTTGGTCGTGGATACTGTATTGGCAGTAAGAAAAGGTTATGAACTGGTAAGTAGGGGGCTTGATGAGGTTTATGAGGCTGGGGTTGTTATCGTATGAGGAGGGAGCAGTTTGGTGGTCACAGTTTGAAACTGGCAGTGGAGGGTTGTGGAGTTTGGAGAACTGCGATCGAGTTGATGAGGTGATGTTGCGGGTGTGAGTTGCAGTGATGTGTAGTTGTGCCTGGCAGTTCGAGGCTACTGTATCGCTGTGATGTGGGAAGTGGACTGTGCAGTGGAGTTGCAATTGTATATGGAGATGATTGGCAGTAGTGCACTGGTTCGGGTTGAGTGTTGTTTGGAGTGACTGTTGCAGTCAGGGGGACACTGGTGTAGTTAAGAGGATGGGTGGTTTGTGGGAAATGTTTGTAGATGATTAAGGAAGGCTGTATGGTATGAATGTGGTGATGTGGTATATGCACTGCAGTGAGAAGTTTTGTAGAAGTGTAAGGAGGGAATGTAGAAGTGATATAGGAGCTGGATATTGTGCAGTTGTTAGGGAAGTGATTTTAGCAGCATTTCACTGTGATGGTTGCGTGGTTTGCTTGTTTGGTGGAGATGGTGTTGATGGAAGTGATGTGGTGGGATGAGAAGGGGTTATGTGATGGTACACAGAGAACAATAGAAGGTGTAGTATGCAGGAAGGGTGGTGGTTTGGGTATTGGTTAAGAGCTGCTGAATGAAGTTGTAAGTTGAAATGTTTGCACTGTTGTTTCGATGGTGACAGGGAAGTTATGTTGGTTGTTTGGTATGTGGTGATGTAAACAGAAAAGAAAGTTAGTGGAGGTTGAAGAAATAAGGTAGGGGAGCAACAGTGAAGTGGTGATTGCAAGGCAGAGGGTGGGATGACTTGTGCACTGTGCACAGAGATGGCTGTAAACGGTAATAGAGAGGTAGTGATTGAATATTTTGGTAAAACAGTGAATAAAAAGCAATGTAAAACCTACAATGTAAAATGTAAAGAAAATGAAATAAATTCTTTTATTTTGAAATTGTATATGTTCTTTTTTTTTTATAGAATTGCACATTTTCATGTGCAACCTAAAATGCCAATAAACCAAAGACTAAAATGCAAACTAAAAAGGAAGTTGAACTGGAAATGTGAAAAATAAATAAATAAATAAATAAATAAATAAATATGAAAATGTAAATGGAAAACTAGAACATGCACACAACAAATAGAAAACAAAAATAAAACAACAAACACACAAAATAAAACACACAAAAATCAAACAAAAATAATTCGAATGATAGAAAATCAAAATCAAAGCGACTCCTCGTTAACAGTGCCAAAAACTTATTTAACGATGAATTTTCTACCGGATTAGCAAATCGCCGCTAAATTTCGAATTAAAATTTAACCACAAGCGCGCGGCGTACAAAAGTTAGTACGTGGCGAGTGCGGGTCGATCCACAGAGAAATGTTGATTTTAAAAACCTATTCGCTCAAATTAACGCAAATGGAGAGGAAATTGTTAACTACAAGTAAAATGAAGCTAAAACTAGAATTTATTGAGATTAAATATATGAGATTAGAAAACAATTTAGAGTTAAATCCACTCTCATATTTTTGTAAATCAACAAACAAATAATTTATGATCTCTATTTTCTGATATTAAGTGAAATGATTGTTGCATTTATCATAAGTATGGTTTATTTACTTATTAATTTACATAACTTAAACCATCAAATTATAATACAACAAATAATCCACTTATAAATTCTCATGAAAATGAAGCCAAAACAAAAGCTATTTTAAGCACGATCTATTTACTATTGTAATCAGTAATATGGATCATCAAAATTTGTTTTTGCTTTCATTTCAAAATCAAAAATCAATTAGCAAATGATGATGCAAATTGTGTTTGTGTTGAATAAGAATATCTCATTTGCAAAAGCAACATAAGTTATCAAATCCAATTGTATAAACTTACATCAAAATTCACTTTCATGAAGCACAAACAAAAGAGATTATAAATCATAAAAATGTTGAAATTACATAAAGCTAGAGAGTTTCATTACCCCTAAATTGAAAGGGTTTAGCTACTCATTTGTGTTATCAAATCAACACTTGTAAATTTCAACATTAAAAAGTAAAGAAATGAAACTAAGCAAAGGAAGAAAAAGAGATTAACTGCTAACTACTTGCATATAAATTAAAGCTACACTAGCTGCATGAATGTATATCTAAGCTATAATCATGAAATGAGAGAAAGTATAGAAATAAATATCAACATAAAGTAAAGAAAAACAAGTAGAAAGGAGAGGAGACAAAGGCTAGGAAGCCATTTTTATTTTATGAAACATTTTGTTTACAACTTACTTGCTAATTTTCCTAAGTAGAATAAGAGAGTAGAAGATATTTACATATACATAAGAGGGCTATTTATACATGCATAAAATCCTAATTCAATTTTTAGGATGCTTTCCAAAATACCATTTAGGAAGTGTGGCCACCAAGTGACCATTAGCCACTAATTAATCCGTCATTAAATGTGCACGAAGCTTTAACCCCCATTTAGTTGTCCATTAGCTTCTAGTTGTAGATTTACGTAAGTGGGTGGAGTCCTCTATTATCATGAGCTTGAATTATTTCTTCTTCATTCCTTTGTATTCCCCTGTGCATGCACATATCTTCATGAAACCCTCTTTTATATGCATCCAAATTCCTATAAAAATTATACAAAATATTCAAGTAAAAAATCCTTAATTAACACATACATAAAAATGACTATTTTGCCCTTGTATGTAGATAAATATATGATGATTTAAAAATGATTGAATTTTGGTTTTAAACGTATTAAAATACCTAAATATGACAATTTGTAACGACCCAGAATTCCTATCATTTGAAATTCGTATATTTAATTTATTTTAAATATTAAACAAGTAAAATTTGTAAGTCGAATAAATTTTATTTCGAATAATTAGATTTAATTGGATAATTAAATCGACAATTTTATATTTAAAATTACAGAAATAATTGGAAATTGGGTCTGATGTGATTAAAAATGATTTGTAAAGCTGTATTAAATCATATTGGAGTTAGAATGATGTTATAGAACTTTTAAAATCGAATTAAAAGTTAATTTGCAGAAATTGAATATTTTAATATTTAATTGACAAGTAAAAATAGCAATTTTTCAAACAGTTACGGATTTCAACGAAACCAGTTTCATCGGATCCGTAATGTTATATTATTGTATGGTTTTAAATTTCGTGTCAATCGGATTTACAGTTTGTCCGGGACAAGCCAAAATGCATAGAAATTAGTTTAACCGATTTAATTTAAATTTGATCATTTATTTCCGTAACTCGCACATTTGATCGAATTTGGCTCCCGGTATATATTCCATTGCATTCGGAATGAGGGTAAAATATTATAACGCCAGACGGCACGCTTCGTTTGGAGTTCGGAAAAATTTCGGGTGAATAGTGTTCGCAAATTTTCTATAAAAGGCCTCCATATTCACACTTTTACACTCAAAACCCTAACCCTAGTTGCAGCTGCCGCCTCCTTCATTTTAATGGCCGAAAATGGCTGAGCTTCTTCTCTCATTTTCTTCAAATCCACACTTCAATTCGAGAAACTCCCAACTACAATCTTGTAGATCATCACGAGACCTTCGTATCCAACGGTCAAGATCGAAATTCAAGCTACGGATTGATGGCAAATTGCTCGCGTTCGTCATAGAGTCGCACACATTTTTCAAGCCCTAGCCATGACCGAGCTTCGTGCCATGGTGGCCATGGGTAGAGGCAAGGAAGAGCTACATGATAATGGTTCCTGATCGTTGTTAAGTGGAGAGAGATGGCCGCGAAAATTGAAGGAGAAGTGGCAGCCGTGGGTTTTATTCACGCGTGCGTTACTAGAGATGGGGAAGATGGAGTGGATGACCAGATCTGTAGGGTTATGGAATGGACGGTTGTGATTTGTCAAGGTTGAAAATTTGAAAGGAAATTGTAAATTTAATTCGTTCGAACTTTAAAAATGCATAACTTGTTCATACGAGGTCCATTTTGGATGAAACGAATTGCGTTGGATTCATTTTGTCGAATACTATGTAATGGAGCTGGATTGGAATCGATTGGAGCTAGTGAAAATTTTGGGTAAAATTAAACGCGCGTTTAATTTTATTCGAAATAAACGCTGAAACCGCTATTGGAAGCAAGGTGAGAACTTCTCACTCAATCGAAATTGTTTCGATTTAAATTTTAAATAGTTAGATTTAAAATTTTCTAATTGTGTGATTGAATGATAAATTATTATCTATTGTTTTGAAATAGACCCTATACGCCGTATATTAAGCGGATGTTATTTATTAAAAACATATACCGCGATATTCCATCTTGATTGGAGTTGGTATTATATATGTACTTAGAGTTGATTTTCCCGCATTATATAACGGATGAGACCCTATCGCGTCGCATAATAGCGGATAATATTTTATAAATTCCATATACCGCGATATTCCATAATGTAACGAGACTGGCATTGTGCTAACACCTGTGGATGCAGGGAAACAGGTTGGAGGGATCCAACTGGATTCCTCATCCATATTGATTTATTTACAGATATTGTGATATATTCTGTTATCATACGATATATGATGTTTTTGGATGCCGTGATTGTTATATTTAGTGCTGTTGCAACATTGGGCCTATTTTGGTAAATTAAAAGTGTTGAAGTGACGATTTCCAAATTTTAAAAGGATTTTTAAAGTGATTTTTGAAAGTACACGTTTTATTTAATTTTGGAATTGATTCATTTTAAAATAAATAAACGTTATAATTTTAATGTTATAAAAATTACGATTTTTGTGAAATATAACCGAAATGTGATTTTTGAGATAAGTAGTTGATTAATTTGTAAAATGGTTTAAATTGGGATTTTTGAATTATTATAAATGATTCATATAAAAGATTTATAAAATTGATATTTATAAAATAAGATATTGGAATTATAAGACGAGTTTTTATAAGCGTTAAGATGAAGTATAAATGGATTTCATAAGTAAATGAAATTTATAGATTTATAAATTGTGAAGTTATAAAATGAATAGATTTTGTAAAATAAAAGATTTATAAGAAATTAACTTATAAATTGGATTTTGCCATTTAAATGAGATATAAATAGAATTTGTTAATTAAGGGATTTATAAGTTATAGCTTTTATAATATATATATATATATATATATATATGTGAATTTAAAAACGTTGTTTTATAAATCCAAAACCAATTGAATTTGATAAGTAAACATGAAAGATTATCAAACGATTTATATCCACGATTTTGGGACAGTGGATAATCCTTTAAAATAAAATGTGTAGAAACGTTGAATTTGGTAAACAATTTATGTTCATGATTTTGGACAATGAATAATATATTAAAGAAATGGTTTAGGAAGTGACCTTTTAAATAGAATTAAAACGATTTGAAGTTGTTTTAAAATGTGTTAAGGATCGAAATCATAGATTTCAACATTCATTGTTGAAATAGACGTTTTCGAGAAATAAGGAAAAGATGCGTAGCTTTGTGAAAAGCGTAGCTTTGTGGACGAGACTTCGTTGGACCTCACACCCCGAAAATGGTCAAAACAGAAAAGATGCGTCAAGGTTATTAGGGGATAGCTCCCCCTTAGTGTGTGTCATTTCCTTCTGGATAGAGGTGGCATTATGGTATGGAGCCCTGATATTTAACCTATGTTGTGCTGCAAACTTATCATTTCGTGGTTGTTGGTGAATCCTGAGATATAGGCCGGTTGCAACCGGGGGATGGCATATTCGTGTCAGTAGTTACCCGGCTAGGGGTAACCCGGCCCTGTGTTGGCAGAGATCCGGTTAGGTTCTCGGGGCGTCCTTCCAGAGGTGTACCTATGTGGCAATGGGAAGTTCCTTGGCCTGACCATTTGTTGGAAATCCAAACTCCAATACGCACCTTATACGGTTTTAGTTGTAGAACATGCCATTTACTTATGGCGGTCACCACTGTTTAGATAGTAGCTATAGTAGGCATAGTTCGGAATGTCTATATTGGCTAAGATTTATATTATACTTTCAAAATGTTTTCCTACACTTGTAGTAATAATATCGAAGAAATTTGCGTATCAAGCATGTTTGACTATCATAAGGAGAAATCTCCTCCGATTCTACGTTTGCATTGTGTGTGTGTGTGCGGGAGGCCTTATGGTAGTTTCATTTTCCAAAAGCATTGCTAATCTATTTTAAAATATTTCTTTATTTGTTTTTAAAAGATAAACTGTTTAAGTTCTCACACCAGTCCCATGACTGACCTGGAGTTTATTGTTTCCTTCCTAAACTCTGGGTGCCCACCAATTTCCACCCGGGCAGTCTAGAGTTAGGTTATCAGGTCATTCTGGAATTCAGGATTTGCTGTGGAGCTAAAGGAGCAAGCTGGATGGTATGGCGTATCAACTAGTATATAGTATTTCTTTTCCGCTGTTTGTTGCTGTAAACTCTGATAATGTAATGTAATGTGATGGAATGTAATAACTGATATAGTTCTTTGTTTTAAAGATTATTCATTTATCTATTATATGTTGTTCCGCTGCGATTGTGAGATTCTGATATTGTTTCTATTGCTTTTTCTTTCTTTCTTCTTCTATCTTCTACCTCTTCTTTAACCCTAACGGTTCGGTTTTCCGGCCTTCAATTGCTCGGCAGTTGATACAGTGGACGTATTAATGTCGACCTTTGTGGACGAAAAATCGCATTTGTTACAGTTGGTATCAGAGCATATGGTTAAGTGACAACCTTGGCTCTGTTGGGAATTACTCATTAGGGATAGAGTCATTAGTACTCTAGAATGAGTTTGAGTGTAATAATAGATATGAGCGCGTACTTGTTAGTGAATATAAAAATGTTTTATATTGTATTTGTTTATCCGTTGAGTTGTTTATGAATTCTGGTCGGCGTGAGAAGTACAACCGTATCGATAGGGATTTCTAAACTCTTAAAAGAGATAAACCGACATAGTATCATTTTAAATTGGGTAAATGAAATAATTTTACCTTGATTATATTTTGTATATAAAGGAATAATTTTTCAGAAATTATTAAAGTGTATATGAATTGATCGTTTGGTTGTTGAAAATGTAAGAATATATATAAGTTAATTAAAAGAATTTTTTTACAAGAAAATGAATTATTAAGTTGGAATTATAATTAATGTGACTTACAATTGTGAAATAATCTTATATATAGTAAGTGAAACTATATGAATATATTTATAAATATGAGCTGTAAATAAAAATGAATTTGGGCTATGAATTTGAAAGTTTTGAATCCCGTCTATTTTGAAAGTTGTTTTTCAAAGTTAAAGATGTTATATTATTAAGTAAGATAAATCAATTTGGAATAATCTTATGTAAGTGAAGTGGAATAGTGAAATTATATAAGAAAAAGATTTATAAATGTGATTTATGAGCAAAAGAAAATTTTGAAAGAATTTAAAGCATTGGATTCACTACTGTTGTTGGGAAATAATAAGGGTGATGACTGCAGTATCATCAGTATCATTTTCAAGTTTTTGTGTGATGGATTTGCTACCATAGTAAATTGAAAATTGAAGTTTTGTTGTGATAAACAAATTCGAAAATTGAAAATCCAAGTTGTGATTGTTGAATATAAGTAATCAAGTTTTGAACTTATAATATGAGATAATAAAGATTTAACTTTAGTAAAGTTGAAATAAATTTGAATTAGTATGATAAAATATATGATGTGAAATTTAACTAAAGGAAGTTAAATAAATTAAATCAGATTTGGAAGTTGAATAGTAAGTTGTATAACTTATTAAATGTGAAGATGTAAGTAAAACCAATTATTAAAATGGTTAAACAACTTTGTTAAGCAAAACGAGGTATGAATCTGAATAAGTGATGAAATTGACTTTGGTAAAAGTTAAATAGAATTTACTTTGGAGTTGGAATTTGAATTGGATTTATAAGTGGAAATTTGAAATGGTATATAACTTAAGTGATGCTGCATGAAGTTGATTTTGGTATCGAAGTAAAATAATGAAGTGAATTAAATGGATGTGAACTTGAGTTATATAAATGAAATTCAACTTTATTTGTAAAATGAATTAGCAATCGAATTAATAAATGGATTGAATATTAATCAATCAATGTAAATGAATTGATATAGAATAATGAATGTAAGTGTTAATTCATTAAAGCAAATTAAAAGTGTTAAACCAAATTGAATGTGAATTTAATAATTTGGTTATGATTTGGTTGTTATATGATTGTTAGTTGATTGTATATAATTCATTAAGTGTTAATGAAGTTGAATTGATAAAATTGGAAGCTATGAAATTTGATTTGAATGTGGAAGTG
The DNA here is from genome assembly GCA_030765085.1 of Allium cepa. Taxonomy (NCBI): domain Eukaryota; kingdom Viridiplantae; phylum Streptophyta; class Magnoliopsida; order Asparagales; family Amaryllidaceae; genus Allium; species Allium cepa. Next base: position 988,555,907 of record CM060945.1, on the reverse strand, counting down.
AACCAACTTGAATATGAATTAGTGAATGTAAACTAATTGAATATGAATAAATGAATGTTAGTAAAAACATCCAAGGTTAATGAATCAAATTTGATTAAATGAAAAACCAATTCATTGAATATTAATGAGAAGAGAATGAATATTGATTTGGTTATGGATGCTAGTTGGTTGATGGTTGCATTTATTGCTTTTTGTTGCATTTGCTATATTGGCATATGTAGTTGTTGTTGGTATATGTTGTATATATTTACATATAAACATGTTTCTCATTGTGTGTTGAGTGTTTAGTAGGTGTGGATTGCGCTTGTTTCGCTTTTGGAGCTCGCTTTCACGCTATATTAGCCGTATATGCTCGCTAATAATATATAAGGTACATATCATGGATTACATATTGTACTTTTACACTTTTTTCCCTTCGGAATGCCTCATAACTTGACGAGATGTATATTTGTGGTGTATATATATATATATATATATATATATATTGCCCTTTTTTTTCAGATCGAGCCGCGCAAAGGAGACTATGGCGAATTTTTCTGAAAATTTAAGGCGTTAGAATATTTTTGGAAATTTTGAATTTTTTTGAAAACTATAACTTTAATTTTGAAGTTGAAAGTTAAACAATATAGTTGGTTTTGAAAAGATAACTAAGTATGATTTGAAAACTTAGTAAAGTTTTTATAAGAAGTTTAACTATTGGATTTGGGAAAGTTAAACATTTAACTGAATTTGAAATCTACTTTAAATGGTTTTGAAAGGTTAATGGAATCTGTAACTTTTTCTTACTTGGTAATTTCGAGGACGAAATTCTTTTAAGGGGGAAGTTTGTAACGACCCAGAATTCCTGTCATTTGAAATTCGTATATTTAATTTATTTTAAATATTAAACAAGTAAAATTTGTAAGTCGAATAAATAGATATAATTGGATAATTAAATAGACAATTTTATATTTGAAATTATAGAAATAATTGGAAATTGGGTCAAATGTGATTAAAAATGATTTGTAAAGTTGTATTAAATCATATTGGAGTTAGAATGATGTTATAGAACTTTTAAAATCGAGTTAAAAGTTAATTTGCAGAAATTGAATATTTTAATATTTAATTGACGAGTAAAAATAGTCATTTTTCAAATAGTAATGGATTTCGATGAAACCAATTTCATCGGATCCGTAATGTTATATTGTTGTATGATTTCAAGTTTCGTGTCAATCGGATTTACGGTTTGTCCGGGGCAAGCCAAAACGCATAGAAATTAGTTTAACCGATTTAATTTAAATTTGATCATTTATTTTCGTAACTCGCACATTTGATCGAATTGGCTCCCGGTATATATTCCATTGCGTTCGGAATGGGGGTAAAACATTATAAACGCCAGGCGGCACGCTTCGTTTGGAGTTCGGAAAAATTTCGGGTGAATAGTGTTCGTAAATTTTCTATAAAAGGCCTCCATATTCACACTTTTACACTCAAAACCCTAACCCTAGTTGCAGCCGCCGCCTCCTTCATTTTAATGGCCAAAAATGGCTGAGCTTCTTCCCTCATTTTCTTCAAATCCACACTTCAATTCGAGAAACTCCCAACTACAATCTTGTAGATCATCACGAGACCTTCGTATCCAACGGTCAAGATCGAAATTCAAGCAACGGATTGATGGCAAATAGTTCGCGTTCATCATAGAGTCGCGCACATTTTTCAAGCCCTAGCCGTGACCGAGCTTCGTGCCATGGTGGCCGTGGGTAGAGGCGAGGAAGAGCTACATGATAATGGTTCCTGATCGTTGTCAAGTGGAGAGAGATGGCCGCGGAAATTGAAGGAGAAGTGGCGGCCGTGGGTTTTCTTCACGCGTGTGTTACTGGAGATGGGGAAGATGGAGGGGACGGCCAGATCTGTAGGGTTATGGAATAGACGGCTGTGATTTTTCAAGGTTGAAAATTTGAAAGGAAATTGTAAATTTAATTATATTTTAATTCGTTCGAACTTTAAAAATGCATAACTTGTTCATACGAGGTCCGTTTTGGATGAAAAAAATTGCGTTGGATTTGTTTTGTCGAATATTATGCAATGGAGCTGGACTGGAATCGATTGGAGCTTGTGAAAATTTTGGATAAAATTAAACGCGCGTTTAATTTTATTCGAAATAAACGCTGAAACCGCTATTGGAAGCAAGGTGTGAACTTCTCACTTAATCGAAATTATTTCGATTTAAATTTTAAATAGTTAGATTTTAAATTTCCTGATTGTGTGATTGAATGATAAATTATTATCTATTGTTTTGAAATAGACCCTATACGGCGTATATTAAGCGGATGTTATTTATTAAAAACATATACCGCGATATTCCATCTTAATTGGTATTGATATTATATATGTACTTGGAGTTGATTTTCCCGCATTATATAGCGGATGAGACCCTATTGCGCCGCATAATAGCGGATAATATTTTATAAATCCCATATACCGTGATATTCCGTATTGGAACGGGATTGGTATTGTGCTAACATCTGTGGATGCAGGAAAACAGGTTCGAGGAATCCAACTGGATTCCTCACCCGTATTGATTTATTTACAGATATTCTGATATATTCTGTTATCATATGATATATGATGTTTTTGGATGTCGTGATTGTTATATTTAGTGCTGTTGCAGCATTGGGTCTATTTTGGAAAATTAAAAGCGTTGAAGTGATGATTTCCAAATTTTAAAAGGATTTTTAAAGTGATTTTTGAAAGTATACGTTTTATTTAATTTTGGAATTGATCCATTTTAAAATAAATAAACGTTATAATTTTAATGTTATAAAAATTATGATTTTGTGAAATATAACCGAAATGTGATTTTTGAGATAAGTAGTTGATTAATTTGTAAAATAGTTTAAATTGGGATTTTTGAATTATTATAAACGATTCATATAAAAGATTTATAAAATTGATATTTATAAAATAAGATATTGGAATTATAAGACGACTTTTTATAAGTGTTAAGATGAAGTATAAATGGATTTCATAAGTAAATGAAATTTATAGATTTATAAATTATGAAGTTATAAAATGAATTGATTTTGTAAAATAAAAGATTTATAAGAAATTAACTTATAAATTGGATTTTGGCATTTAAATGAGATATAAATAGAATTTGTTAATTAAGGGATTTATAAGTTGTAGCTTTTATAATATATATATATATATGTATGTATATATATATATATATATATATATATATATATATATGAATGTGAATTTAAAAACGTTGTTTTATAAATTCAAAACCAATTGAATTTGATAAGTAAATATGAAAGCTTATCAAATGATTTATATCCACGATTTTGGGACAGTGGATAATCCTTTAAAATAAAATGTGTAGAAACGTTGAATTTGGTAAACGATTTATATTCACGATTTTGGACAGTGAATAATATATTAAAGAAATGATTTAGGAAGTGATCTTTTAAATAGAATTAAAACGATTTGAAGTTGTTTTAAAATGTGTTAAGGATCGAAACCATAGATTTCAACATTCATTGTTGAAATAGACGTTTTCGAGAAATAAGGAAAAGATGGACTATAACACTGTTGTTATAGTAAATGATTTTCGAAAAGAAATGTTTTATATAGTATTTGGATTTATATATCTATCCTAATTTCGAATCCCTATACTATTGATTTTGGGTTGTCGTAATGATGTTTTACGCTACATTCGTTTTGATTCAAATAAATGTGTTTAAGAGAACGTTTTCCTTAATGAATGAAATATATACTTAATTGTGATTTAAGTATATATAATATTTTCGAAGTATTGAAAATAAATAGATTTGTGAATTACTTATTGTTAAATAAGTATGGAAATGTTTTCCAATATGAAGTGAAATGTTTTGGGTTTTTATCTTTTAAAGATAAATTGAAAATGAATAAGTATTTGGAATTGCTTTTCAAATATGAAATTGAAATGGTTTAGAGATAATATCTTTTTAAAGATAGATTGAAGTGAATATCTGGCAAGTTATTTAATTTATGGAAGATTAATAAAAAAGGCCTAGTGATTGTAATGGTGCTGGATATTTGGTTGTTGGCCTTGATAGTTAAATAACTGACTATCGATATTTATCTTTAAATGGGTATTTGATGTGATTTGCTTGAATTTGAATGCTACACTTATTTTTGAAAATAAGCGCTTGTTATTTGGTTTAGCCGGGAGAGGGCCTTTGGGTCATAAATCCGATTTCGAATAGTGATATGTCGCAATGGATAGCATTTGAAGACCGGTGTTGAAGACATGGTATTTTCGAAAATGAAAGGATTACCGTCGAATGTCTCTGCATCGGCCGATCTCCGATATAGAGATTTTATCACCCTTTGTGATGGGATGTCCGGTCGTGATTAGTGAATATCCGGATTGCAAGGGCTTCTTTGGAAGTGCCTTCGGTTCTGTTCGAACCCAGAATGGACTTGTATGGATGTGTGTCTGACATTACAATTTGAGATGTAAAGCTGGTTTCTATCAAATATATTTCTGTTGGTGGCGGAGAATTTATTCTCTTAGCTTAACACCCTTTTCTGAGACGTACGAGCTCAAAGGTTATGTAGTTGGTGGTTACTAGTGATACATTCCCAATTTGGTAATGTGGAATACGAGGTGTTGTTGAGCATTTGTTAATTAAAGCGTGGCTTTTATGAAAAGCGTAGCTTTGTGGACGATACTTCGGCGGACCTCACACCCCGAAAATGGTCAAAACAGGAAAGATGCGGCAATGTTATTAGGGGATAGCGCCCCCTTAGTGTATGTCATTTCCTTCTGGATAGAGGTGGTATTATGGTATGGAGCCCTGATACGTAACCTATGTTGTGCTGCAAACTTATTATTTTGCGGTTGTTGGTGAATACCGAGATTTAGGTCGGTTGCGACCGGAGGATGGCATATTCGTGTCAGTAGTTACCCAGCTAGGGGTAACCCGGCCTTGTATTGGCAGAGATCCGGTTAGGTTCTCGGGGCGTCTTTCCAGAGGCGTACCTATGTGGCAATGGGAAGTTCCTTGGCCTGACCATTTGTTGGAAATCCAAACTCCAATACGCACCTTGTACGGTTTTAGTTGTAGAACCTGCCATTTACTTATGATGGTCACCACTGTTTAGATTGTAGCTATAGTAGACATAGTTCGGAATGTCTATGTTGGCTAAGATTTATATTATACTTTCGAAATGTTTTCCTATACTTTGCACTTGTAGTAATAATATCAAAGAAATTTGTGTATCAAGCATGTTTGACTATCATAAGGAGAAATCTCCTCCGATTCTGCGTTTGCATTGTGTGTGTGCGTGTGCGGGAGGCCTTATGGTAGTTTTATTTTCCAAAAGCATTGCGAATCTATTTTAAATTATTTCTTTGTTTGTTTTTAAAAGATAAACTGTTTAAGTTCTCACACCAGTCCCATGACTGACCTGGAGTTTATTGTTTCCTTCCTATACTCTGGGTTCCCACCAATTTCCACATAGGCAGTCTAGAGTTAGGTTATCAGGTCATTCTGGAATACATGATTTGCTGTAGAGCTAAAGGAGCAAGCTGGATGGCATGGCGTATCAACTAATATATAGTATTTCTTTTCCACTGTTTGTTGTTGTAAACTCTGATAATGTAATGTGATGTGATGTAATGTAATAACTGATATAGTTCTTTGTTTTAAAGATTATTCATTTATCTATTATATGTTGTTCCGCTGCGATTGTGAGATTCTGATATTGTTTCTATTGCTTTTTCTTTCTTTCTTCTTCTATCTTCTACCTCTTCTTTAACCCTAACGGTTTGGTTTTCCGGCCTTCGATTGCTCGACAGTTGATACAGTGGACGTATTAATGTCGACCTTCGTGGACGAAAAATCGCATTCGTTACACAATTAGTTAAATAAAAATAGATAAAATATGCATGTAAATATATGCAAATTTAGCGTGCACAACATTTGGAAATGATGCCTTCAACGGAGTCGAAAAGGATTTTACAACTATTGGAATGTGTACCTTCAATAGAGTCGAAAGAGGGTTTCATGCACGTCAAACAAAGAGGCTTTCGATAGAGTCGAAAGGAGTTCCTTAACCATTAATGGAGAACCATGAAAGAAATCAAGGCCTTTCACATAAGTTCCATCCACATATCCTTGGTATATGAAAGCACCAAAGACAAACGGTAACCATGCAACACCAACAATGACTAATGTTGAAGATACCATCATACTTTATCAAGATAGAATGCCATCAAATTTATCAAGAATCGAAATTATAATTCATGATTGTTAAAGCTACACTACGTTTAAGTTATAATATATAAAAAATAAAGCAAAGTGGAATAAAAATTAGAGCCACCCACATAGCAAATTCAATGTCTGCTTTCCTTCACAAAGTTCTCAAAGTCTCCACACTCCTTCACAACTCTTATAGAGCTATTAGTCCCACATCGTGGATTAAAGCAAGCATCTCTACGTCCTAACTCTATAAATATAGATGTATTCCCTTATAAAAGTGGGCTTAAATTTCTTTTTCTCTATAATAACTCCTCTTGTAATAGATAAACACTTGAATAAAGTGGATCTCTTAGGATATTCATTTTTTGCTTATTTTATTATTTAAATCCACCTATTCAAATTCAAGCGGTTTTGTAATTCATTACAACACATAGGGGCATTTGAGGAATTTCCCGAACCTCCGAATGACCAAAATACCCCAACGAAATTTGAACTTCATATTTTAAAATTTAAAATTCTAATTGTGTCTCTAGTTCAAATCCTGAAACAAATCAGTATGCTAATGTTTGACAGGGTATAATCCATTTCCGATAAATGAAAGAAGAAGATGTCTTTCGTCTCATGCGTAAGCCCACATCAGACACGCGACGAGTCCACCTGGTTTCAATAAATTCTTAACCTGTTCGAAGGTAAATTCAAGCAGATCTGAGTTTTAAAACCACTCCAGGCAATTCAAAGCAGGATTTGAATGCCAAATTCACGTACTTTTCAGAAAGATGCTTTCGCTTCAAAGGCTTTTGAGTAGATACTTCCGTCAACTGTTGGTTCTGAAGCTTTCGAATCAGATGAAGCCTTAGAAGGGAAGCTTTCGAATAAGATAAAGCCTTCGAAGGGAAGCTTTCGAATCAGATGAAGCCTTCGAAGTGGAGCTTTCGGGTTTGATAGATCCTTCGAAGGTATGGTTTCAAGTCGGATAAAGCCTTCAAAGAGGTGGTTTTGGGTCAGTGTAGTTGCAAGGCCTTCGAAGCAGTTGATCCCAGTGCTTTCCAAGTAGTCGGTTTTAAAACGTTTGGAATAGTTGATTCGGACCTTAATGGTAGTTAAATTGGGATGCTGAAGAAGTTTAATTTTAAGGGATAAAATTGCTCTCCAAAGGATAAAAATTGCCTTCGACAGAAATATTTCTGTCTCGGTTGCTTTCGAAGAAGTGCTTCCGCCGATGACAGATTCTCAGTTTCTTTCAAAAGGGAACCACTGCTTTGGCCACCTTCGATCAGTAGCAGAGCCTGCTGCTCTCGATAAAGTTAGCCACTTTCGAAGGGGATGACATGAAGCATTTAGTAAAAGGTTTCGCCATCCACCAGCAACCTCTCTGGTAAGGACTGCCATTATAGACCAGATTTCTTCCACCTAAAACGAGCGATCTAAGGTTTGGGACATTAACCCTGAATTATTTGGTTTTTAAAAAAAAATTCACAGGCATTTGAAAATTAGTTTAAAATTTCTAAGAAAAAAATATGCTTAAAGTTCCGTGGTCGTGAATTTAATTTTGAAGAATACTTTGTCAAACCGACCCGTTAGGAAGGTTTGTTTACTGTCACTGTAGAAAATCAATTTTTCTGAAGCCAAAATATCACGCCTCTGCTGTCTCGTGGTCTTCTTCCTGCATCTGTCGTCCCCAAATTGAACGCCTAATTTTTTGCTCTGATATTTTACGCTTCAGTTATACTGTTTCTACCTCAATTTTACAGTCGGCTACCGTTTCTCGTTTCAGGCAGATTTTGCTTTCCCAAATACATACCCAAATATCGCCGTATCTTTCTCCTCTCAGATATTTATCTCGTTCCTCTCCAACTTCTCCTTATAAAATCTAATGCTTATTCTCACAGCTCATCGCCCCATTCTCAAAATAATTCTCTCCAACTTCTCCTCTCAAATACTTATTCTCACAGCTCATCTCCTCGTTCTCAAATTCAAAGCTGTAAATGCCACAACGATTAATACCCAGGTTAGAATATCCCTTCTTATTTTTTTATTTTATTTAATAGAACAAGCATGCCGAATTCGTGCAATTATTGCCGGATACGTTTGTTTAATTAACAGAATGCATAATTGCAATGAATATCTATCCTTGGATTAAAAATATGTTTTGCTGAATTTGTCGTTATATCAACTCATTTTTAACTAGTTTGTAATTTAATATGAACCGAAGAGAAGTAATGGTGATCCATAAAATAACGAAATCATGCCAAAGAATTATTCCTAGCAGACCAAATTAACGAGAAGTTGTAAGAAGATCCATTTCTTTACTATCGATGCAATAAAAGTTATGTTCTTTTGAACCCAAATTTATGGGAGTAGTGAGTTCATGTAATTTGATGTTGACCTGAGGATCTTCTTTTCTCGCTGTACTGAAACTTTGATGGTTGCTATTTACTTATAGTTTCTCCTAGGAAATTGTGGTGTCTTTGGAAGATGTTAGAATTTGATGCTTCTCGAAAAAAAGTTTTTGCACATGAACTCCAAAAATCCCTGAATCGCTGAATATTTTCTTAATTGATGCAACAGTTTAAAAGCCAGTAAGAATGCTAGTTACACAAAATTTGGTCAATCGCCTATTATTTTTTCTTAAAATTGAACATGGGTTTGTGGTGCAAATATTGTCGTGATAAGTACATTATTCAGCATTGCAGATGATATGCTCTAACAATTGAAAAAAAAAATGATTATTACTTATGTTGATCTAGTGAAGACCCTCAAAAATTGAGTGGCAATCGTATCTTCGTATAGACCACCAAAAACTAATATAGACATAATAGTTTTAGTTACGCCTAGATTGTTAAAATATGCATTCCTCGTTATAAGAGCTGTCCCCTTATTTGTTGTTATAAGGTCTCCTGTTAAAACTTTAATCTCATACAGTACAAATGGAATGAGCTCTGCTTCTGCTCAGCTTGCTAATAGAAGTATGAGAATCTAGTATAACCGCACAACAGTGTAAAAACCGACTGTTCGGTTGCATAATTTTGAATAAAAATATCCATTGTAATTTTTTCACTAATTTTAATTAAACATCAAGTAATAACATGTTAGAAAAAACTAGAATTTAGATTGTGAATTTGAAATTTCAAAATTATACACACACACAGATATATATATATATATATATATATATATATATATATATATATATATATATATATATATATATAAACGTCTTCTACAAGCACATGTATCAGTCTAATGGTTTGATTGTAGTTTTTAACTGCACGTTACAAGGGTATACTGACAGAATAAAGGAATGCAGTTTGTTGGGTTAAGAACATGCTTGAAGTCTGAAGTCACTTTGTTGGGTTTGCAGGTTGCTAGGTTAGGCATGTATTAGTCTAAAGTCAAGAAGCTATTGCAGGTGAGATGCATTAAAGATGTTATTGCCTGGGTTTGAGAATGTGAGCTGGTGACATGTTGAAACCTGCGCAATACTTGACTGGGATGTGGCAAGACCTGGTTGTAGTTGGTCGTTGCAGAATTATTTGTTGCTGGAGATAGTTGGACAACATACACTTCTGTTGAATTATGCATGACGTGTGGTAAAGAAAGGTCTGAGCTGCAGCTTGATTGGAGAATTACTGAATGTTACTACCAAGCCTTGCTTACTCTGGCAGTGAATGTAGCTGAAGCATGCACGGAAGGAGTAACAATAGGGTAGAGCTGAAGAGCTGCTGAAATGATACAAAATTCCAATATTTTTGCAGTTATGTATTGGCTTAAGATGCTTGTTTACTTAGTAGAAAAGATATGTAATATTTACTGTATTGCATGTGGATTTTTGTCTAATGTTTTATGCAACTGTTAAGTTCTAATATAACAGAAATTTCATTAAACATTTTTATGAAATAAGTTATAGCCATGTAGACATAAATTCGATCAACGTCAATGATTGTGATCTTTATTGTATCGTGTATAGATTTTCTATCTATTGCTTTACATAACTGTTATGGTAACCAAAACTTTCATCATGGTTGATTAGTAGCAAGATTATTAATCAATCTTAGGCTAGATTTTCCTGAAAAGGCTCTGTTGTCCATGTGAGTCTTTCTTTAAGGAAAACTGTAAGTTTTGTTTTCCCATTACTCGGTTGAGATAAACAGTGATGTTGTTAGACCATTATTTTCAGTTACACAGTTAATGTTACCTTAAATAAGCAATGAAAGTTTATAAATTATGAAGTGGATCTATTGCATTGTGGACTTCCAGGCTCTAGTAAAATATTTCCGACATTACCAACTAGAACTTAAACATATCAATTTATAATAAAATAAAATTACCCACTAGAAAAATACTTGACCTACCTGGTATAGATTAAGGTAGTCTTTTTTTATCAATCAAATAAGCAGTGAATATTCCAACTTGAAATGTAAGATCTCCAAAAACTTTTAGTGAAAAAATTACAATGGATATTTTAATTCAAAATTATGCAACCGAACGGTCGGTTTTTACACCATTGTGCGGTTATACTAGTTTTAAAAGCTTATAATCTGCTTGTTTATATAAAAAACTTAGAATCCATCTTTTAGTGATAAACCTACGATTTTCAGATATATCATCAGTGTATTTTCAATTTTCTATGAATATGATATACATCGAATTTCAAAGCTACTTATAATGAACCTTTAAACAAGTCCTTAGTTTGATATCATGTTTGATTAATTTAAGGAATGAGGATTCTCAACTTTAAAACTTTTTGGTTGTCATCAGTTTCAAATGTCCAATGATTGTAACCTTTATCAGTTATAATTAGTAAGTTTCAAAAGAATTAAGTTCAAATATTTATGAGAAAAACGTTTCAGAGATGTAAGATAATTTTATATATTTGAACTTTTAAAGAGTATATACGATTCTAGATTTTTATATCATTTTTCAAATTTATTTCTAGTTCATTTCAACAGACTTAAATAAACATGAGAACTTAAGTTCTAAAATGAGTGTGGAAATATAAAAATCTAGAACATATTGGAGTTTAGATTTACATTGGTTTTAGAATTTTTCATATATCAAATTTATAAGAGCATTTTGACATGTGTATTTGTTAGAGCATATCCAGTGGTTCAATTACATACTGAATTTGCTCAAAAAAAATATCCAATCATTCAATTCAGGCTGAAAATTCAGCTGAACGTTCATGATCCAATTCAGGATCCTAAACCGGGCTTGGGTGCCTATTTAATGAGCGTCCAAGCCCTGGCGCCCATAAAATGGGCGCCCAAGCCCCCCAATTGTGGGAGGCATCAGGCTTCTATTTTATGGGAGGCTGACATCATGCGTCCATTAAATGAGAGCCTGTCCACTGGATGCCCACCCTCAGTTCAGGGCTGAATATTCAGCGGGCTGAACATTCAGCCCTGAATCCACTGAAGATGCCCTTAGTGTTGAGTGTGAGTTGCATCATGGACATATGAAGTTCTATATGAATCCAAGTTTTGAAAAGATTGATTAGACTTGGATATAAGAGATTTATATTTATGGTTTATGATTACAGCTTTATAATATATTTTTGGCTTACAAAAGTAAGGGGACAGTTCCCAAGGTCTCAAGTTTTCGAAATATGAAGGTTTTAAGTTCATGTGAATTTAAAAGCTTTGTATATATGAGTTTTTCTTTTAAAGACTGACAGAAATTTAAAAGGAGAATTTTTTTGAATATATTAACTTGACATTATGAATCTTATAGTGCGTGTACTTCTTAAAAAGAGGATACTGGGCATTTGTAATCTCGAACTGAATGCATAAGTTGATTTCTTACTCAGATCTATTTGGTTTTGAGAATTTAAACTTGAAGTCTTAATTATAGGGATTCTTGAATTACTGATAATTTTTGAGGTTTTTAATATGTATAACTTCAAAAATTTGGAATTTCAGTTTCATAGATTTTGAATTTCGAAAGCATGGATTTAGATACACTTTTGGTACTGTTAATATATTGATAGCCTCAAAATGTATGAATTTTTATGTATATATAATTCCGTGAATGTATTGAGTTTTCAAAAGTGAGTAAATTTAAATATATAATTTCATATGTACTCTTCGCTTGTAAGTATTACTGGCTCTGGGATGTGCAAGTTGGGTATATGCATATGAGTATAAATGGTTTTAAACATGCTTCGGACAAGTAATAAGCTTTTTAAGAAAAATGGTAGAATTATAAGCCTTGGACAATTTTGCCATCCCTAAAATATAAAGTTTTAATTATATACATAAGTTCCACATATTCACGCTGCTTCATCATATGTATAACCTTGCTTTGAACTCATAAAAATTTAGGTATGTAGATTTTATACATATATGTTATAAAGATATTTGAATGGCTAAATATAATAGTTTAACATACTTTTGGGATTTTATGGGATATCATTAATGTTGAAATATACAGTTGCATTGCACAGAGTTTATGATGTATATGCGATCTTAAATAAAGTACAGAGGTTTTTAATCCATAAATTTTACCCATATAAGAGACCATTATACATATGATTTCTATTTCTGAATAAACATAACTTCTGTTGTGGGATGTTCATAGCTTTGAAGAGCTTCAGGTTCGGGAATAAAGGTACAAGCTTCAAATGTGAGAATTTTTAAGTAGACATTTGATTTATACAAGTTCAGATGTGCAGAGCCTTTCAGTTTTATATTCCAGTTTAAATCTAACAAGTTTTGTGTGCATTTATGGCATGTTCTTAAAGGAAAACGTATTCAAAACCGTTAGCATGCAAGAGCAAAGCATATGAAGATATCAGACACATACATGTGAATTTCCAAATAGTTGTCGTACTATATGTATGAAATTTAATACACACACACATATATTTAAGAAAATAATCCGTTGTATAAGATTTAAAACATATGTTAAAGTACTTCAAGCATCGTATAGGTCAAAAATATTTCAGGAGTGTGATTTTCGGCTTCAAGCATATATGCATAGCAAGAAATTACAAAGTCTGTGTAACTTTTTGAACTAAGTCCGATGTTAGATGAAAATATATGGGTGTATGCTTTAAAAATGACGAATTGTAAGTATGTATGGATTTTAAAAGCAAATCATTTCCTAGGATATTAGTTTTTTTTTTTCATATGTACGAATTTTCAAGTGAAGGTGGCTTCAAATGAATAGTTTTATATTAAGGATTTGATACAAAGGTTTCTAAACATGTAGGGCTGACTGTAGTTTTAGAAATATATAAAGATTCTTATGTACTCGGTATTGAGTGTTTCAGATATTGTCAGACAAGTATAATTTGATACAAGGTTTTGAATGTGCAATGATTTTTAGTGCATGTATCTTCAAGTATGAATATAATCAAGATTTAGGTTTATATTATCCAATGCATTTAGCTTTCAATATATATATATATATATATATATATATATATATATATATATATATATATATATATATATATGTGTGTGTGTGTGTGTGTGTGTGTGTGTGTGTGTGTGTCAATTTCTTAAGGTGTTAAATTTCAAATAAATAACATATGAGCATGTTGAAGGCTTCATATGTAATATCATCTAATTTTGAAAATAGGAAATTATAGTGAAGGATTAAAAATTTCAGCATTTTAGCCTCAAGGACAGACCTTCAGTATTTTAGCCTGATGGACAACTTTCATTAGGTATCAGTTTTTAGTTATTGATATCATTTTTTAGGTATCAGTTTGTAGTTATCGGTAGCAGTTTTTTGATATCAGTTTTTAGTTCGTTAGCAGTTTTAAAGAATGTTTGTCCTTATAAATAATTTTGGAAAAATATTTGTCCTTTTGAATAACTTTTAGGAGAATGTTTGTCGTTATAATTAAAATATTGAGGTCGTGTCTTTGAGGCTAAAATTATACGAATTTTTGTCCTTTAAATTAATTCCCCCTTTTGAAAATATGTGTCAATCAATTTCAAGTACATTTATATTTCCAAGCATATGTATACCAAGTTTTAGTATGAGGTTTTATACGAGCATTGCTTCAAATGACAAACTTTATAAGTCCGAGTTTATGGACCGTCAGCAAAGTTGTTGTACAAAATAGTTATTTTAAAAGAACGGATTCTTATAGAAAAGTTCATTCTTGTTTATATGGTCTATATTTTCATGAACCATGACTTTTCAGGCCAATAATTAATATATTCTTTTCGCAATGAAAAAGCTGAATGGGAACAATCTGCTAAAAAAACAATATACATCACTTTTTGTCTGCAAAAGTTTAACCAAAAAATAACTTTGAAAAAGTATATTAAAATCATAAGAACTATTATTGATTACCCAGTGGTTTCTGAATGCATACTTATCTATATTCAAGCAAATCACTAGAATCTTCAAGGGAATATGTTGTTTAACACTAGTAACTTCTTATAAAAATATTTGACTTAAAATGTGTTGACGAAAGCACTTTCAAAACTAACTTTCGGACATCGTTGAAAAGGAGAAACTTATACATATTTTCCAAAGAAAGATTTTGATTTTTCGGGGCTCGCCAGCACCGCTGAAACTCTGATTAAAATAGTTTACTCCTAACTAAACTATTGGGTCATGAATCATGACCATTCAGTCACTTATTTGGGATCCATATTTCTATCACGAGATTAGCGCAACAACCCTTCTTGGTAACAATTCCAGGAAGGGGCTTCTCTATCAAAAGAGTTCAAATATCAACAAGCTTTTCAACTCGATGACTCAAAACCTAAACTAACGAAAGCATTTTCGAAAAACTGATTTTTGGAATATTGGAGTACCTTTTCAAAAAAAATTCTTTCATTTAAAAGAAAGTTTTCCACCAGAAAAGTCATGCTTCTATTTTTTTACAAAGGGTTTCTTCAAATGCATGAATTGACCGAAAGGTCATAAAGTAATTTCCACAAAAAAACCTTAAAAAATATTTATTTTAATCTAACAAGCAAGAGTCATGATGAGAAAAGCTTCCTCAAAAGTCCATAACAATAATAACAACTCGCCACCCTACAGAGTATAAACAAAGGGCGGCCCAAAGTATGAGGCGCACTATGCTTACTGAAGCTTTTGTCTTGTCAAGGTCAATTAAGAATCCACGAGGAAAGGCATACCTTATACCGTGCCGGTGTTTTTGACGAAAGATTTAGATGGAGATCTAAATCACTCGAAAGGGACGTAGAGTCCAGAACCCAGAGACTGTTAAGGGACAATAGAGTCTAGCCAAGAGGACCAATTCTCAGACGAAAAGTCAAGATACCAGTGGTAGCAACAACAAAAGACTAAGACGTCCGAGCCAGGAGTGGCACACAATACTCTCAAAATGTTAATGCCCTAAAATGGGTACAAAAAACATTAAAGCCAGAAGTGGCACGCAATACTCTTATGATGTCAATGCCCAAATAAGGGTACACATAATATAAACGATAATAAGCCCAAGAGATGGTGTACAAAGCGTTAATGATTTCTAAATCTTTTACCGGCTATGGATTTCTGGTTTACTGCTGCTTATCACCAAAAACAGTCTTACGATCATCTATTATTAAATGACAAAACAAGCCTTTACTTAACCTTAAACCTTTGGACGTCTGATTAACTGGGGATTGAGATAAGTCAATATGATATAGAATATCAATCCAGATCGGTTATAAAAGGAAAAGCATTGGCTGAATCACTAATGAATGTACGAGATTCATTTCAGAGAAACCCGAAAAGGGAAAGGACTTAAAACCTAAATGGCAAGCAGTAATGGATAGTACCTCAAATGAACAAGGGGCCAGCGCAGGATACGTAATAATTACCCATGATGGACATAGACTTCATTATGCTATGAAATTAGGGTTTTCAACAACTAACAACGTCGCGGAATATGAATTATTGGTCGTAGGATTGGTCGTTGCTCTACAACTAAAAATCCCGAGGATTCAAGTATCTTGTGATTCCCAATTAATGGTCAATCAAATCAAACAAGTATACCAAATAAAAGATCCCAAACTCAGTCAGTATGTAAAAAAAGAAGGTATTAAAAATGCTCGCACTTTCAAAGATTTCCTTGCACACCAAATACCTAGAGGAGACAATTCCCAAGCAGACTCATTGGCTAAGTTGGCAAGTTCAAAAGGATCCCCTGAAACTCGAATTGTGCCCGTGGGATTTCAAGCTAACCCCAATATCGAGGAAAATAAGCAAGAAAAAACTAATGGGCAACTGGTATTAACCCAACCACGGACTATAGCACAAAAGATGGGGGGAATTTATTAGGAAATGCCTAGTGAAGAATTCGCAGCTCCAATAACAAATGAGTACTATGAAAATACTTGGATTGCCTTGACTATGAGTTATATTGTCAATAAGACATTATCGGCAGATAAAACATAGGCATGAAAGCTAAAGAGGCAAGCCCAAAACTTTACCACTATGGATAGAGGGCTACATAAGAAAAGATATACCCTTCCCTATTTGCCCTGAGTAAAATCCGAGAGCAGATTAAGAATATTAAAGGAAGCCCACTAAGGTTTTATGGAGATCACTCCAATGGGATCAAATTAGCCTAAAAAGATAATGAGACAATAATTTTACCGGCCACAGTTAACCAACCAAGCAATCGAATATGTTAAGAGATGTGAAGAGTACCTTCTCATCAAAGGATTTCCTATGCCTTCAACCGAGAACTAAAAAAAAGAGGAATCACCTTACTTGATTCACGAATTAAGAAATGAAGCAGCTATAACAACGGCTAATACCAAAGGAGGATATCAAAGCACTACAACTCAAAGGTAAAAATGAGGACATTCAGACATGGAGATTTGGTATTCAGCAGAGTAATGGCCAATACAAAAAACCCATCAGATGGGTCATTGAGTCCAAATTAGGAAAGTCCGCTAATGATTTTCTAGGGAATCCCCCCAAGGTCCTGCAAGTTATGACATCCTAATGGTAATACGGCACTAAGAACTTGGAACACAGAACATTTGAACCATATTTTCCGACTCTGAATAAGTAATGCATTCTCGAGAATATTTTTGCTATGATTCATTAAGAAAAGTCTACAAAGTTGGGAATAAAATTCTCCTTAAACTTGGACTACCTAAAATGGTAGGCTACCAATAATGATAAAAAGCCCTTGGTCGCGCCAAGATGACCAGGTCAAGGCACATCGGCATCTCCTGGAGGAAGGGCGTAAGCCTTTAGCCATGCCAAAGTCAGAAATGGTCAGGTTAAAGTAGCACAAGCCCTAATCCACGTCACGCTATGGCTAGGATAAGGCACCTCCTGTAGAGAGGATGGGCAATCCCTTGGTCCCACCACGCTATGGCCTGGCCAAGGTACTGAACAAGCCTTTAGCCGCGTCACGCTACGGCCAGGTTAAGGCACCTCCTGGAGGGAGGTCAGGTTCCTTGGGCCGTACTTCAGAATAAGCTAGCCAAGCGCACCAGAAATCTAGATGAAATGTCCGACGGACTAACAAAAGTCTCTGCCTAAAATGGACACGTCCAAAAATCGGCACCGCCTAAAATTCAACTACCAGAAATTGGCAATGTCTAAAATGACAACAGCCTGAAATGGGCACTGCTTGAAATAAACATGACAATTGGACAAAAGAATCCTTGCCTGAAATAGGTCAAAACAAATGGGTAAAGAAAATTCGGGCCCGAGAAAGAAAAAGCATGCAAGATACCATCAAAGCCTGAAGATGGCACATTTGAAAAAATAATCAAAAAGAATTATCTAACTTCTTCTCATGAACATCTACCAAATAGGTTTTCTAATATTCTATTATTAATTACCAGAATTGGTATTCTTGTCTTCTATTATTAGTTACCAGAAATGGTATCCTGGTCTTTTATAATTAATTATCAAAAACGATATTCGGGAACCGACATCCTAGTTTTCTACCATTAGTTACCTAGAATTGTATTTTGGCCTTCTACTATTAAATACTAGGAATGGGTATTCCAATCCTCTATTCTTATTACCAGATAAAGATTCTTGGCTTCTATTATTACCCGACAATAACTTTTGGGCTTCTTATTAATACCCGAATCTGGGTTACAGATCTTCTATTCTTATTACCAGATAAAGATTCTTGACTTCTATTATTTCTAGATAACGATTTTTGGACTTCTTATTAATACCCGAATCGGAGATTCAGACTTTTTATTATTATAGCCAAAATTGGTTTTCTGGTCATCTCTTATAATTTCCAAAGTGGGATATCGGAATCTCTATTAATATTAGACAAGGATTTCCAGTCTTCTGTTGTGGACTTCTCGTTATTTATTGTTTGTAGATGACAATTTATGGACTCTTAACCCCATATTTGGATTTTTGAAAACCTATTACCGGAAACTCTGACACTGTCTCTAATAATATAATTGAACAAACTATAGTATATACTTTTACATAAAGATTCCAATGTTGATAACAAGAGATGATTACATCATGGTTTACAGGAAAATGGTCAGGGAAATCTTGGATTTTTTCCCAAAGAAAAAAAGCTTCCGGGAAGATAGGCGAAACCTAATCTTCCTTGGAGGTCAAAAGGGTTAAAGCTACCCTTTCAACCCAGATTCAGACCCTTCGCCTTGATTGAACTTTTGACAAAATCAATGCACCCTTCCGACCAAGTTCAACTTAGCCTCCTGTATATAATTCCGCATCTCAACCTTTCCACTATTTCGAAAGATTGGAAGCAAAAGGTATCCTTTGACTAAGGGTGATGGCGAAAGGGGAGGACTAATTCAAACAAAAATGGGCTCTTAAAGGCATTGGAAGACAAGCTAGCACAAAATTCAAAAATCACCAATTTGGCCAAGGCAACCTTTCGAATCAATTAGCTCTAAGTAGCTAAACCCTTCGAAGGGAACATTCAACTAGACGGCTTCATTTAATTCCAAGCGGTACTTTTGAGTCAATCAGAAATAGAGCTCTACATGTGTTAAAGAAAATAGCCTATCGAAGACATCAAAAGCATGGCAACACATACATTGGGAACGATGCTTTCAATAGAGTCGAAAGGGATTTTACAACTATTGGAATATGTACCTTTAATAGAGTCGAAAGAGGGTTTCGTGCATGTCAAAGAGAGAGGCTTTCGACAGAGTTGAATGGAGTTCCTTAACTATCAAAGGAGAACCATGAAATAAATCAAGGCCTTTCGCATAAATTCTATCCACATATCCTTGGTATATGAAAGCACCAAAGATAAATAGTAACCGTGCGACACCAACAAAGACATGAATAATGCTGAAGATACCATACACTTTATCAAGATAACATGCCATAAAATTTATGAATAATCGAAGTAGTAATTCATGATTATTAAAGCTACACCATGTCCAAGTTATAACATATAGAAAATAAAGCAAAGGGGAATAAATTAGAGCCACCTATATAGAATATTCAATGGGGATTAGTCTACTTTCCTTCACAAAGTTCTCAGAGTCTTCACACTCCTTCACAACTCTTATAGAGCTATTAATCCCACATCGTGGATTAAAGCAAGCATCTCTACATCCTAACTCTATAAATACAGATTTATTCCCTCATAAAAGGGGACTTGAATTTCTTTTTCTCTATAATAGCTCCTCCTGTAATAGACAAACACTTGAATAAAGCGGATGACGTAGGGATATTCTTTTTTGCTTATTTTATTATTTAAGTCCACTTATTCAAATCAAGCGGTTTTGTAATTTAATACAAACCATAAGGGCATTTGTAGATTTCTACAAACTGGCCCAAATACACAATAGATTTGGGTGTTAACCATATTTTTGATTAACACCTCCAATGTTCAACTACTCATATTTAGTTATTTTTAATTAACTGAATTCTCCTTTCATTAATCTTGGTTTATTGTCATTTACCGTTTGCCTTGAGCTTAAATGGATAAAGTATCTTTTACTATTTACTTTCCTCTCTTATTATTGAATCTTTATGTCCATTCTTTTTAACCCCCACTATCCTTCCTTGTTTAATGGACTTCCTATACTCGTATATTTAATATGCATCTTGCCACTGTTCATTTTATCACTTGCTACCTTTTTATTGTTTACTATTTGATTTCTACCTTCTCGTTATTGCATATACATATACATACATATGTGTCTATATATATATATATATTAATCTTACAATTTAACCATTATTATTATCCCAACTACTGTTCTTTAATTCATCCTTAGAGATTTCTGTATTTAATGACTTGGAATTACATCTCCCTCAAAAAGAAAGATTAACATTGCAAATCTCTATGTCTTGTCCAAAAAGGGAATTTGTGTTACATTTGGAATTACAAGAAATTATATTTTTTTATTTATTGAAATAGATAGTACAAAATAAGGTAAATATCCCTATTTTATTCACCTTTTTCTTTTACGCGTATTCCTTGTTATTTCAAACGACACACTTTTATTTATGAATTTGAACATGATAGTCTATAGAAATTTGCATTGCAAAACCAACAAATTTGGAACTACTACATAATTTATCAGATTCAAGGAGGACTACTGCTAGTATTTTTTAAATTCATATACATACGATATTAAATTTAAGTTTCAATCACATAATATGTAGGTAGGGTTTTAGATTTGCTTACATGCATATAGTTAAACCCTTAATTCCAAGTAATTAAATTTAGTCATACCAAATTTACAACCAAATAAATCCAATATTATATAAAAGAATATAATTTTCGTTCTCACCTTTTTATCTTTTCAAATAACTAGATCTAATTTTTTTATCCCATTTTGACTCCCTTTATTCTCCTATTTGAATACATGTATCGCAAATGTACATATATCTATCAGAAATCTAGATCTGATAGGAGTTTTGAATTTAAATTAAATTCGGATCTGCCTTTATAATTTACTTTGACTTTGATTATTTAATTCAACCCTACTCTTCTTCTCAACTATTCTCTACTATTCTTCTCTTGTATATATGTATATAAACTATAATTTTTATTTAGAATTAAGAATTTGTGAAGAAGAGAAAATGGCAGAACTTCATAGTGCTTCAGAAAAAATGAGAAGAAAAGCATGGGGTCAGGCCCATATTTATAAGGGTTCAAATCAATACCAGTCGTTAGATTAAATTATTTTAAATCTAGGTTTTTGTCACAATTTACAACCGACAACATCCATTGGTCGACAACTATTGTGCTACTAGTCCACCGCTAGCGGTCGACCATTCCTAATGAAGGGGTCAATTGATTGACCTATTTTTAGTTAGTTATCTTCCGCTGCTTCATTACGTTGATTAATTTCCCTTATATGATATTCTCTCTGTTTTTAGCCGAATAACGGCAACATTAATCATTCTTACAGGTTAAGTAATGGTATCTATTAGCTTATTCTAGCTAATGGTAGCTAATTTTAGTTAATCATTTTTATTTCCTTAATTATATATATAATTATTTCTGATTCAAAAACTTCAAGCACAGATAACATTTTCGTTTGAACTTCGATCGGAAAACTTTACGTATGAAAATTGATTATAAAATCGCAATGAACCTAATGTTTTTGTAGCCAAATTTTGATGTTTGTAAAAATTATAATTTTCGACATTATTAATTAATTTCTTTTTGATTAATGTTGTTAAAGTTACGGGGTGTTACATTCTCTCCCTTACACGAATTTTGTCTTCAAGGGCAAAATCATATGACATAACACACAATCATTCTAAACTAACCAACCAACTAGTGTGCAGCAAATTTTTACGATCAATAATGTAAAGTGCATCACAATACATATGATATGCATGCAGAATAACTCTAATCGGCTCCTCCTATATGAATACATTCCTTAAAACAAATTCGAAAAAAATGGTGAAGCAACCCATATATACTAGCAGTTCTATATGTATGCAAATTTTTAAAAACCAAAATCTTTTTTTGTGCATACGAAATTTCCCACACTCCTATGAATAGAAGTTTAATTCAACCAATTTTTCATCCAATCCCTACCATCCAAAATCCTGGCACACCGTTGCTAACATCCAAATTTTGGAAAATTCAATATTCTAAACCAAAATTCTTTATGTCGGGAAAATGTTAATGGAAAATTCCATATTTCCATCATTTTCTTGCCACCCTTTTTCCACTGTGCCTAGGAACCCTCTCTTATTCCCCCATATCATTTTCAACCTTTCTAAGTACAGTCCACATAAATAAAATTTATTTTAAATCTTTACATTTATTTTTGAAACAGAGCTATTTTAAAGCCAGTTTTTATTTACCTACCGGTAAGGTATTGAGAAAAAGATTTCATAGCTACAACAGCTTTTTCCCTTGGTCCTCACTATATTTGATTTCATTGTCACTTCTGATGCATGGTAAAATTACTACTTCCTATCCCGTCGACTTCTTCCCTTGCTAAACATGTGGCTTTTCAAAAATAATTTTTTTTCCTCTTTTTCCATCCAAAATCTTTTTAAATTAAACTTTTGAAATATTTGGAAAGATTTTTAAAATTAATTTTCTAAAAACTTTTCATAGAAGTATTTTATTTCTAAAATCAAGATTTTCAAACAAAAATTTTCAGAAAGTATTTGTCTTTGTCTTTCCAAAACAAATAAAGTCACATCCTACGCAGTCAAAATTTAGTCAATGAGTTAACGTCCATGATCGTCTCTTTTTTACTACATGGTAAATCTACAAATTTCTAAAACTTTTTCATTTATTTTAGAGCAATAACCTGCATATATGTTCAATTACAAATTTCAACTTTTAAGCCACAGGGATAGTGACCTATGGTTTCGCAACAACCTTTCCCTGTCCTTCGCTTACTAAAATATATCTCTTACAAATTTAACACTTTTTGGGACTTAACTTTACTTTTCTTTTAGGAGCTAATTCAATAAATTTCCTAATTTATTCTACAAACTTCCAGTCTTTTATTTAATATACATCTGTTAAATGTCCTTTCTAAGTTTTTTATTTATAATGTTTCCCAACAAATTTAACGATCAATCAAGAATCAAACAAAAAGGGATATTTCTCATGAAATCGTACACATTTTATACAATAAAAAAAATTATTTCTCACTATCCTAAAAAAATAATTGTTGGAAGCTGCCCTTCAACATCAATTGACATTATTGACTTTGTGGCCTTATAACGACCCGGAATTCCGCTACTTTGATTTGTGAACATTTTATTAACTTTTAATATTAAATATATAGGTTTTATAATGAAAACGAACTCATTTTAATTACTACTAATGATGGTAAAATCATTTTCAATTTTTTTACCAAATTAAATAGTTCGTAGAAAAACAATAAATATAACCAAAATACATTTTTCGAAATTTCGACCTCTCGATGCCCGAAAGTTGTTGGGAACGTTGTTCGTCTTTGTGCACGATATGTATATATACAAGAGTTAATTAACTAGATACTAATACGCTTAGGAATAAATTATCATATGTTAATTTAGATTAGTAAGTGATGTGACTAGACATAGTTTTAAAAGTAATAAACATTTTATAGAAACATATATAATAAGTATTGTCACATCTTAGATTTGTAATCATTAACCATAATTATCTCTTGTCTCATCTTAGTTAATTAATAATTAAAATTATATATATATATATATAAGTGATATGGCTTAACATAATAATTATATATATATAAAGAAAGTGATGTGAATAAATATGATAATTATATATATAAGAAAGTGATGTGACTAAACATAATTATATATATATAAAAGAGTGATGTGGTCAAAAATGATTATATATATATATATATTATAAAATATTTGTGATGTGACTTGACAAAGTGATTGGGTGTGAAATCTTGCCTATAAATAGCCCATATGTTTCTTCATTTTACCTCCTCTTTCCACCAACCTTTTCTTCCTCATATCAAAATCAAATGGAGTTTCCTTTTTTGTAATCATGCGATAATTTTAATGGATACGACGTTCTAGTTAACCACTTTTCAAATTTCAACGATAGCTATGTCAAAATACCTAATCTTTGCAAAGCAATTTTTCACCTAGAATTTCAAGTCTGAAAATTATCCTTCTTCTTTTGATCATAACTTCTTCAAAACTAATCAAAAATGAGTGATTATTTTTTGAAAGGATGGAGAAAACAAATTTCAATAACTTCTACTTTGAGTCCTTTTTGAAATTCCATAGGAGGAAGCCTAAAAATCAGTTGGAATGGAAGTGCTATGCCATACTCTAAATTAACGAGAGTTTGGATAGCTTTCAGTGAGTAAATTCCTAATCTTTTGGAAAGAACTATCCTTTATATGTTCTGATGATCCTTAGCTATATATATGTTATACATATATATGTTGGATGTTGGTATGTCTGAAATGTGATGATATGTGCTAATGTTTGGGTTAGTGTTAGCACTCGAATGGATGTGCTATTGCAAAGTTAGCAATTGTATATATATTGGTATATGCATACAATTTGTTGTAAGAATGTGATGTGTGAATAAAAAAGGTTGATGATGAACTTGACTATAGCCATGATGGGTTGAAATTAAAGTTGAAACTTTGTATGTAATCGCGACGAATTTGAGGTCCGATTTGAAATCAAACTCGTTTCAAGAGTTTAAAGTTTAGATTGTGGTTAAAGTTTGCATAATTGGTTTAAAGTGTGGCAATTTACTAAGGTATGTTTCAATCATGAAATAGTATGGTTTTAGTAAAGTGTCTTCGCATAAAGGTGAGTTAGAGAAAACTGCACTCATAGTGACAGTCGCTATGGATGTAGTTCGGTAAAGGTTTGAATTTCTATTTCAAATTTTTTTATTTTAAAATTAGTTTACAAAGTTTTTCAAACTTAATTAGTAATGTTATAAAGTAATTAAGTTGTAATATAATTTTAATTAATTAGTTAATTTAAAGGTTATAGGTACTTAATTCGTAATTAAGAAGGTGATTAAAAGTTAATCATCACATAAGTTGAGTTAATGACTTTTAATTAATTAATAAAGTTTTAATTAATGTTTTATATGGTTAAGAAGTAATTAAGTGTTTAATAATTATTTAATTATGATTAATGGTTAATTAATTATTAAGTAATTAATGGATTATTTAATTAATATTTAATTAATTAGGGTTTAACTCTTAAATAATTTGGTTTAACCTTAACTAAGTTGCATTACGAAGTTAATTAGTAATTAATAAATTTAATTAAACATAATTAGAGTTTAATTATGATTTAATCTTGATTTAAATTTAATTAGTTAAGATTTAGTTAAGGTTGAAGCTAACTAAATATACTTTAACTTTTCAAAGGTGATTTTAAACTAAACCAAATGTGTTTTAATCAATTTTCTATTCTTAAGTAAATCGATTCCATATCAATGGATCTCCTGTCTGGACCCTTAAGTAACCCATATGATTAGGAGAATTAAATGACATCCATTAGCAGAACAAAACACCCTTCTGCTATAGTCTAAGTGATTGATTGTGTGGACATGTGTTAAGTAGAATAAATTTTCCATTCTACTATAAATTGGTTTAATTGTTTGAACATCTATTTAGCAGGATAAATCACCATCCTGTAGTTATGTTATTTGGACCTGTATATGCCAACTGGTTATCTTGACTCCTTGATTGGATATGAACTGTATTTATATATATATATGGTAGCTTATGTAAATAATTGTTATGTGATTTGGAAATCAAATTGAAATTAAATGGTAACTTAAATTCATATCGTTGGGACTGCTAAGCCAAATTTTGGAATTTATAAAGTATCGTTTGAATTTACTTTAATTCATTAATCAATTTGAGGCTAAGGGTTTTAAATGGTTTTTCAAGTTATATAACTCTTATAAAGTTATTTATAAATGATAACTTGTTTATAGAAAGGGGTTTCCCTAACAAAAAGTGTTAATAAGGTGTTTTATAAATGATGTTTTGTAAATAACATTTATACAGGATATTTTATAAAGGAGTATAGAAAGGTTTATATAAAGAGTTTCAAAAATAGAAAAAAGGTTTATAAATCATTTCAGAGATTTGGAAAGAGGTTTATAAATTAACTTAAAGGTTTATAAAAGTGGATTATAACTTTATTTCGAAAGTTATAAGTTAATTGAAATATGAGATGAGCTTTTAGAAAGGTAATTTTTGATAAAGGGAAAGCAGAATGTTTTTTTAGAAGAAATGTTTGGATTCGGGAAGATGGAAACTTTGAAAAGTTTGTAAATATACCTGTACTATAAGACAAGTATATACTTTTCTTGTTTTAAGGCATGAAAAGTAAAATATTTTGGTAATATACTTCTACCGTTGAGATAAGTATATAAAGGTTTCCAAGCATAAAGGAAATGTAAGGGATTTGGAAATAGTGTTTTGTAAAGATCTTAGAGTGGTTTTATTAGTTAAAGAGAATTAAGAAAGGCTCAGTGGATCCTATATGGAAATTAAACCATGATTAGATGTTTGTTTGTTTGATAGTTAAATAACCGACGATCAAAGTTGGACCCAAAATGTAACTTTGGAAATATCTAGAAGAAACACGAGAATTATATGGTATAGTAGCCATCGAAGGTGTTATACTGTTCATATAAACTCGTTTCGTTATTCTAGGATGAATGATAAGGAAATCTGTAAACAAACGGTTAGGAGGTGAAATCTTCTCTTGTCATTTGTTAGTTTATTTTCCAAATGAACAGGGGTTGAGTTTAACGAAAAATATTAAAAGTTGTTTCAAAGAGACCTGGATCAGATGTATTACTCGGAAACCACTTCAATCCAACCTAAACGTTTCGTAATGAAGACATCTTGAAGCATGGGATTGAGGCCGGGGCCATTGAAGTACAAGGGCTGCTTGCTACTAATCCTGAAGGGGATTTCAAAATTGGTGTAGTAGAAGTAATGCCTTTGGTTTGTCCTTATCCTAGATAATTTGTATGGATGAATGTTGACACTGCATTATTGCTGGGAGGGGAGTTTTAGCATTCCAAGAGGGACTGCTATTCAGAAAGGTAAGACCTAGCCTCAAGCCTCATCAACCGGGAATAACTAAAACATTGGATATGCAGCAATGCTATGTGGGTCGCACCCATTAGTGTATGTCATCAACCTTTTAAATATATACACAATCGTCAATGAATTCGTGTATGTGGGATTGCTCGATTAAAGATTGTAAAGCAACCAGGGTGATGATACATTCGGTACCATCTGGCAAGGGGTAGGCTAGTCCTGTGTTGGTAGGGGTCGTTAGGTACGACCTCGGTACAACTTTCTAGAGGTGTACTATGGCGGGCAGTACCCCAGTAGCCCAGTCATTAGTTGTAATCCATTCTCCAATACATTTTCAGTTGTAGAGCCTAATATGTTGAAATGTTAGATGCAAGCATTTCAGCTATTTTTGTTTATTTACTTTAAACCTAAACATTATGATAATGTCACTGAATTTTGATATAAAATGTTAGTTATCGTAAGATAAAAACCCATACATTTTTATATGCAGGATGATCTTTCGAGATACCCTTTGTTTGCAAGGTTTTCAAATGTAGAAATCAGTTTGGTTATTACTTGTTATCAAGTTTTACTCACGCTGGTTTACCTGACTGACCCGGGCATTATTTCATGTAATGTTCGAGTCAGACCGAGCATGTATTTCCAGGTTTAGCTGGATACTTTGGAGTTAAAGAGGAGCTGGATGGTTAAGACGTATTTACGTATATTTTTCTTCCATTCTATTAAAGAGTCTATATGTTTTTCAATGTAAGGACAGGTTTTTATAACTGTCTAAATTTAGGATAAGCCTATTATACTCTAATATTATATGAATAAAGATGTTTCCATTTTGTAAAGTTCATTATTGTATTATATATTATTTGCTACGTTATGAGATTCTATTCATTTAGTTTTCTTCTATCTTCTACCTTCTTCTTTCACCCTAACAAATCAGTATTTTTGGCACTTGAATGTTCGACATGTAATACAATGGATGTATAAGTGTTGATTTCGAGGGTCAAAAATCTAGCTCGTTACATTTGGAATAGGAGCTGAAGGTTACGCGAGAAACTTGGCCTTGGTGGGGTATACTCATTTGAGATAGGGTAACTGAGACTCTAGAATGAGTTTGAGTGTATTTTATATAAGAGGGCATATTTTTTAGTGCTATAAAAAGATTTTATATTGTGTTGTTTGAGTTGTTGAGTGGCTAAAAAATTTTGGTCGACGCATTTGTCCAACGTTATCGGTAGGGATTTCCTAAACACTTAAACAAGTTTAATCGACACAGTATTATTTAGAAATTGGGTAAGTGAAATAAATTTAACTAGAATATATTCTATTTATATAAAGAATGACTTTTAAAAATAGTATAGTGTAGTTGGTTGAGATATTAGGAGATAATAATACGTTATTATTATCATTTAAGGCTTGTTTAGTCATGTACGTCCAGTTGAGCATTAACTATCGTTAGTATATATAAGAAGTTTCCTTTTTAAGATATGGGTTGAGTAGATAAGAATTGGGAAAAATATAGCAATGAACACCTTGTGAATTAAGTTTCACAGTTTGACTATAGGGCATTCGATGTTAACGTTGAGGTAGAATTTGATTTAAAAGTTTGAATATTGTGAGATAAATATTTAAAATGGTTTAATAGAAGAGATTTATAAAATGGATTTATATAAATATATCATTAAAGTAGGAAGAATTTAGGTTGAAAACTAGAGATCTTGGTGCTTTTAGAAAAATGATTTTCAAGATTTTA
Organism: Allium cepa; assembly: GCA_030765085.1. NCBI lineage: Eukaryota > Viridiplantae > Streptophyta > Magnoliopsida > Asparagales > Amaryllidaceae > Allium > Allium cepa. The sequence continues at coordinate 988,526,982 of CM060945.1, read as the reverse complement.
GGAAAATAATAATAAGAAAATTTGAAACAAATTTGGTTTAAGTTTAAATTTTTTGAGGGTAAATGTGTAAATAAGAAGTGTTATTTTTGGATCGATACAGGGAAACAAGTCTTGATTGTTTTGTGATGATCAAAATAATCTTCTAAGTGATGATCGGATGTTTGCATAGGCGAACGTTGTATTGCACTTCGTAAATTATTCTCTTTATCATTGTACAGTCGAAACAAGCTCAACCGAACGAACCCAAAGTAAGTTGGAAATAGATGTTTTGTTGGAAAACGTAAAGTATTATTCCAAAAATGAGATTTTGAAATAAAAGGAATATTTTTAAGTTAACTAGTTCGAGTGACTCGAAAATAATTTAAAATTGGGAAAGGAATGTGTTCAGATGGAAAACACTTCTTTTGAGTATTACCCTACTTAGTAAGGGAATGTAGGATATTTTTTGGTAGTTCCCAATTTCTTAGAATCATTTTGGAGTTACTCGGGCTATAGATATATATTTCTTTGATTGAAATATAGAGTTTTATTTGAAAAGGTTTTGAATGAAAGCCAGCTATTTGGATCTTGAGTTTTCTTTGAGAGATAAATTCAAAATCGAATAACGGAATCAGATAGGGATATATGATCCTAGGATGTAGTGGAATAGCATCCAAGTTGAACCATTGCAGTTCATGAAACGTTTTCATAAATGACTTAGTGGAAATTGGATTGGTATTAGAGAGAACTAATTAGTAAGTGTATAGGGTGGACATAGATCATTTATCCTTTTCATATAATTTTGATCCAAGCTTCGAGTACATGACTTTGAGGTGTTTGCATTGTTCCGAATAAGAATCTATTGCCAAACTTTTAATGGTGAGCACTTGATGAGGGTTGTTGGTATGGGATCAAAGTTTTCTATCATAGTTACAACTACGTAAGGAGAATAAAGGTTCCAAATCAAGGAGCTTGATCGGAGCTCGCACTAGAGAATCGAGAGAGCGATACTAGTTCGGAAGGAAAGTTAAGAATTCGAGTTGAGATCGAATCAGATTTTGCATGAGAATGATCTATGTACAACATACAAGCTGATGTAAAGTGTTAAGTGTTTTCTGGGATAGGTTTAGGTGTAATTTCCGATATGAAATTCTTTTAAGGGTGGAAAAATGTAACGACCCAGAATTTCACTACATTGATTAGCGAATATTTAAATAATTAATTTTAAATATTGAATATAGGTTTTATAATGAAAATAAACTCATTTTAATTAATTAATAATGATGGTAAAATCGTTTTCAACATTTGTTTACCAATTATATAGTTCCTAGAAAAACATAAAATATGGCTGAAAAACGTTCTCCGAAATTTCAACCTTTCGACACCAGAAATTTGTCAGGAACATTATTCGTCTTTGTGCATGATATGTACATATATATAAGAGTTAATGAACTAGATAATAATACGCATACTAATAAATTATCTTATGTTACTTTGGTTTAGTAAATGATGTGACAAGACATACTTTTAAAAATAATAAACATTTTATATAAATATATATATATATATATATATATATTAAGCATTGTCACATCTTATATTTGTAATTATTAACCACAATCATCTCTTGTCACATCTTAGTCAATCAATAATTAAACTTCTATATATATATATAAGTGATGTGACTAAACATAATAATTATATATATAAAGAAAGTTATGTGACTAAACATAATTATATATATATATATAATAAAGTTATGCGACTTAACATAACTATATATATATAAGAGTGATGTGATTAAACATAATTATATATATATATATATATATATATATATTATAAAAGATTTGTGATGTGACTTGACAAATTCATTAGATGTGAAATCTGGCCTATAAAGAGGCCATATGTTTCTCCATTTTTCGTCCTCTTTCCACCGATCTTTTCTTCCTCATATTTATATCAAATAGAATTTTTCATTTTTTGAAACCGGGGTGAAATTTTAATGGCTACAACATTCTAGTTGACCACTTTTTCAAATTTCTACCATAGCTATGTCAAAATATCCAATCTTTGCAATGAAAATTTTCACCTAGAATTTCAAATCCTAAATTACCCTTTTTCTTTTGATCATAACATTTTTAAAACAAATCAAAAATGAGTGATTTTTTTAAATGATAGAGAAATAAATTGCATTAACTTTCTCTTCGAGTCCATTGTGAAATTCCATGAGTAGGAAGCCCACAGTTGCAAAATGACCTACTTTCGAGTTTATTATTGAAAATTCGATGTTTATCCAAAGTCGCTCCACCTTACCAATATAAGTCTCGCTTCCTCTTCCCTTCAAGCTCGCGCCTACCTAGTGAATTCAAGGTTGAATACTCCATCTTGTTGTTTAAGAATGAAAGTGCTATGTCATACTCTAATTTAGCAAGAGCTTAGATACCTTTCGATGAGTAAATTCCTAATATTTTGGAAAGAACTTTCCTCTATATGTTTTGTTTATCCTTAGCATTATGTGTGTTATATATATGTTGGATCTTGGCATGCTTGAAATGTGATGATAAGTGTTAATGCATGAGTTAGTTTTATCACTCGAATGGATGTGCTATTGCAAAGTTAGTAATTGTATATATATTGGTATGTGTGTACAATTTGTTGTATGAATGTGATATGTGAATAAAAAAGTTTAATGATGAACTTGACTATAGTTATGATGGGTTGAAAAAAAAGTTGAAACTTTGTATTAGTTACGACAGATTTGAGGTCGGATTTGAAATCAAACTCGTTTCAAGAGTTTAAAGTTTCGATTGTGGTTAAAGTTTCGTAATTGGTTCGAAAGTGTGAAAATTTACTAAGGTATGTTTCAATCATGAAATAGTATGGTTTTAGTAAAGTGGCTTCGCCTAAAGGAGGGTTAGAGCAAACTACACTCATAGCGACGGTCGCTATGAATGCAGTTCGGCAAAGTTTTGAATTTCTATTTCAAATTTGTTTTATTCTAAAATTAATTTACAAAGTTTTTAAAACTTAATTAGTAATTTTAAAAAGTAATTAAGTTATAATATAATATATTAATTAATTAGTTAGTTGATTAAAATGTAATCATACTTAAGTGGAAATTAAGAAGGTGATTAAAGGTTAATCATCACTTAATTAAAGTTAAAGACTGTTAATTAATTAATAATGTTTTAATTAATGTTTTATATTGTTAAGAAATAATTAAGTGATTAATAATTATTTAACTAAGATTAATGGTTAATTAGTAATTAATGGATTATTTAATTAATATTTAATTAATTAGGGTTTAACTTTTAAACAATTTGGTTTAACCTTAACCAGGTTACATTAGGAAGTTAATTAGTACTTAATAAAATTCATTAAGCCTATTTAGATTTTAAGTATGATTTAATCTTGATTTAAATTGGGTTAATTAATATTTAATTAGGGTTTAAGTTAATTAAAAATAATTTTAACTTTTCAAAGGTGATTTTAAACAAAACAGAATGTGTTTTAATCAATTTTCTTTTTCAAAGTAAATCGATTCGACATCAAAGGATCCCTTGTCTAGACCCTTAAGTAACCCATATGATTCAGAGAATTAAATGATATCCATTAGTAGAAAAAAACAACATTCAGCTACAGTTTAAGTGATTGTTTGTGTGGACATGTGTTAGGCAGAATAAATTCCCATTCTACAATAAATTGATTGAATTGTTTGGACATCTATCTAATATGATAAATTATTATCCTATTATTATGTTATTTGGACTTGTATATGCAAACCGGTTATATTGACGTGTTATTCCTCGATTGGATATGAACTGTATTTACATATATAGTAGCTTATGTAAATAATTGTTATGTGATTTGGAAATCGAATTGAAATTAACTGGTAACTTAATTATTATCAGTGGAACTGCTAAGCCTCATTTGGAATTTATAAAGTATGGTTTGAATTTACTTTTATTCTTTAATCAATTTGAGGCTAAATGTTTATAAATGGTATTTCAAGTTATATAATTCTTATAAAGGTATTTATAAATGATATTTTGTTAATAGAAAGGGATTTTTCTAATGAAAAAGGGTTATTAAGGTGTTTTACAAATGATGTTTTTTAAATGATATTTATAAAGGATATTTATAAAGGTGTATATAAAGAGTTTAAAAAAAGGAAAAAAGTTTATAAATCATTTCAGAGATTTGGAAAGAGGTTTATAAATTAACATAAAGGTTTATAAAAGTGGGTTATAACTTTATTTTGAAAGTTATATGTTAATTGAAATATGGGATGAGCTTTGTAAAAGGGAATTTTTGATAAAGGATAAGAGGAATCTTTTACTTGGAAGAAATATTTGGATTTGGGAAGAAGGAAACTTTGTAAAGTTTGTAAATATACTTATATTGATAAGATAAGTAATTGTTTCAAGGCATGAAAAGTAAAATATTTTGGTAATATACTTATACCGTTGAGATAAGTATATAAAGGATTCCTAGTATAATGGAAATGTATGGAGTTTGGGAATAGTCTTTTAAAAAGTTCTTTTGATCAGAGTAGTTTTATTAATTATTGCACTAAAAACTAATCTTTCGGCTAAGATGAAAGGTTCCTAAACATTCAAGGAAAAGAAAGGCGTAGCTCAAACCATCCAAAACTTCTGAAGGGATGCAGCCGTTGAAATTTACTAACACAAACCTTTGGAAGGGATCGAAAGGTTCCATCTCTAGTATCCAAAGAGCCGGAAGGGGAAGAAGGAGTTATATCAAGTGAAAGCAATTACTTAATGACCTTTTTGAAAGCATACCAAGCCTTTCGAACAAGTTGAGAAACATACAAGACACCTTTCGGCAATGTCGAAAGGTCTATGAAGAAGGCATCGATCATGAGTCAGCAAAGAGTAAAGAAGCAACCTTCCGACAAGGCCAGAAGGTTTACAATAGCATATGTAAGGGAAACCCTTCGACAACAGCAAAAAGTTTATGAAGGCATAAAGGGAAACAGACTCTTCAACAATGTTCGAAGGTTCACAAAACCTTTCGACTAGGTTGAAAGGTTGGCAGCTGTATATAAAGGGTAACCTTCTAGCACGACCGAAGGCATGAGGCTGAAAGGAGGGCCGCCTGCATCTATAAATAGGACCCAAAGGTCCCCTTTTTAGGGGTGGATTTTCTCTCTCACCTCATTCTTGTAATACCAGAAGAAATGTGTTGTAACCCTAATTGGGAATCAATTTGTGGATCCGTATAAGAGCTGATCTTGAATAAAAAAGGAAAGTCTTATGTTCTGTTAAATTACTTATTGTTTTGCTTAAATCCGCGTTAGATTCACTCGTATTTTCAAGATTAACTCCACCGAAAGGCTCTTGCTGACTAACTAGATTAATCTGAGCGGTAACCTTCCGAAGTCATTGGCTTTATGATCTGAATCCTTCAACTAAGTTGATAATTCCTTATATTTTAACAATACCAAAACCTTTCGTGATCTCGATCCGAGCAATCTAACCTTCCGGTAAAGGTTTAAGTTCAGGAATATAAGACTCAATCCAACGGTGAGCATTTACATAGCTTCCGATAAAGTTGAAACTGACTTCATATAAGCCATCAAACCGTTCTGCAAGACAAAGAGCTCCTATACTCCACCCAGGAATTTATTGTCTTACCTACTACTAAAGATATTAATAATCCAATCCTTTCGAAAACATTAAAGATCAACTTTAATGGGATAAGTTCGGTGAATAATCATTCGTATCGTAAAGGAAATCTCCATGGAGTACCCTACGAGATCTACCGAGGTAAAAAGATCTCTACTTGGCAGACCAAACCTATCGACTACGCTCAAAGGTCCAAATCAAAAATCAGTAACCATTGACGCTAAGCGTAAAAGCAATTCTTAAGGATATTTTGCCCTATATCTAAATTATCTTTCCTATTTCTGTTGAAGTATCTTTTGGGATGTTGACTATAAATTTGGTTAACATTTTTGGCTTTAGAGAGAGGGGGGCTTGAACCTTCGACTTATTAGACAACTCATCAAATTTCCTACTTGGACACTCTCTTAGGACCCTACAACTCCTCTTTTTGAACAAGAAATTGTTTACTCTGGATATAAGACTTACAATCTATTTGAATACAGTTAAAGGATAAGGTATGGATTCATTGTCTGAAGGAAGAGAAAGATTTTGCAGGCAAGGATCATTTCAAGGATCAACGAAACCTCTGGATATAAATCCTAATTATCGAATGAATTATAGCCAACCCTTACTTGAAGAGCAAACCCTTCGCTTCCGAGTGCTACAAGTCATTGAGAGGAAAAGACGGGTTATACCCTGTGACTCATAGAAATAGAATATCAATCAGGTCCATTCGGAACTGTCCCCAACCTTTGATCCAGAAAGAGAGAGATCAAGGAAAAAGAGTCTATTTCGACAAATGAAAGGGACCATTCAGTCGTATCCCTAAGAAACTATCTTTGAAAGGGAAATGGCAGAGGATTATGAAAATTTTGTATATGTATGGAGTAAGATTATAAATGAAGTCCACCACTTAAGGAAGAGCCATGGACGCATAGCAAAGTTCACAACCAAAGGGCTAAGGATAGTAAATGAATCGCCAAGAGGGAGTATAAAGATTACTGAGAAATTTCCAACTGAAATATTAAGAGCAAAAGAAAAATCCATGGAAGTGGATCGAACAATAATGAGAAGAAAACCTACCCCTTAAGAAGGAGTACTTGAACCGTCCCGAAAGAGGATTGGATGCCAGTCAAAAGAGGCTCAAAAGCCAAGACTTCTTAAAGAATATAATCCTACTACCACGGTTATGATACGTAATCCAAACAAAAAATGGAACTGAAATAATGGCCTTCTCAGAAAAAGAAGTCAAGATGTGAAAAGAAACTTAAAAGATTGCATTGCAACTTTTGCCTGATAAATGGGCATGAAATAAATCAATAGTCCTGCACTTCCTAGAATAAGGAAAACTTAAATAGTTTGTAAAGGATTGAACGAACTAGGGAATAAAAACTCTATTTTCAAAATAAGAAGAGTCTACATGATCGGGAGAGAAATTCTTTTTAAAACTTGGACTAGCTAAAATGGTAGGCTACCAATAATGGTAGAAAGCCCATGATCATGCCAAGATGGCCAGGTCAAGGCACCTCGTGGAGGGAGGGTGTAAGCCGTTATCTGCGCCAAAATCAGAAATGGTCAGGTTAAAGTAGCACAAACCCTTATCCACATCACGCTATGGCAAGATAAGGCACCTCCTAGAGGAAGGACGGGTAATCCATTGGTCCCGCCACGGTATGCCTTGGCCAAGGTTACAAACAAGTCCTTAACCGTGTCACGCTATGGCTAGGTTATAGCACCTCCTTGAGGGAGGTCGGGTAAGTCCTTGGGCCCTGCTTCAGAATAAGCTAGCCAAGCACACCAGAAACCTAGATGAAATGTCTAGCGGACTACGACAATTCTATGCCTAAAATGGGCACCGCCAGAAATCGGCACCTCCTAAATTGAAAATCGTCAAAAGATTGACATTGTATAAAAGGACAAATAGACTGTAATGGCTCTACTTAAATAAGCACAAAATTGGACTAAAGAGTCCCCATCTAAAATAGGCCAAAACAAATAGACAAAGAAAACTCGAGCCCGAGAAAGAAAAAGCATGTGAAACATCGTCTAGGCCTAAAGATGGCCCACTTGACAAGGAAATTAGAGAAAGGTCACCGACTTCTTCTCATGAGCATTTGTCAGATGGATATTCTAGTCTTCTATTACTGAAAATGATTCTCCAATCTTTTACCGCTTATTGCCAAATTGGTTCACTAGTCTTCTTTTTCCGGATTGGTTTTTTGGTTTTCTGATACTTGTAGCCTAAAAAGTGGCCTTTTGATCTCCTATTAATACTGGATCAGTAAATTTTTCATTACTGAAAAGAGTATTCCTGACCTTAAAATCCTCATATTCCAAAGTCTGATACCCGAATCTAGATTTTAGAATTCTTACTTTTAAACATCAGCTATCAAGGGCCAAATCTGTGTTTCGAATTATTAGCAAACGTTAATTTATTATACTTGAATCTGGTATCAAAGACTGCTACTTATTCAAACCCTAATCTTGGTACAAGGACTTCAAATTACTGTTCATTTCAAATCCCGAATCTGGGCTTGGAAATATTAAAATGACGAACAAGGAAGTTATTACTTCAAAATCTCAAACATTGGCTCCTTAACTAGGAAAAATGGAATGTCAAGGGAGGGCAAAAGACTCAACAAGAATAAGAGTCGCCAAATGGACAAATCAGGGGCGTATTAAAGGTTTTATTACAAAGGATGACACATCAGCTGATATTTACAAGATTATCGTAATTTACAAATAAAATAATCATATATGAGACAAACTTACATGACCTAAATACACTAGCTATAAATCTTGGGATGCTTTGTTAAGGGTCTTCGCCACCAAAGGGTTAACAACCTGATTAATTTCGGCTTGAAGGACTTTCTTAAGTTTCTTCTCTTTCCCCCTGATTTTTTTTTCATCGTCAATTGCTTCAATGTTAGATTTCAGGGCACGATAAAAGGCCCTATTCGTTTCTTTAAGGGTACTGTTTTCCCTTTCCAACTTCGCGACATGCTTGTCGCGCAAATAGATGTCGTATTCCAGTTTTTGATTCTTGGCAGCACAATAATTGATAGTCTTGGAATAATTGACTTTTTGTTGCTTATTAAAACACTGAGTAATCTCAAATATCACTCCCCAACACTAGCTCCCCACCGCGTTCCCGTCTAAGTTTGGGGGAGGATTGGTCATGGTGGGAAAATTCTAAGCCACAAGACGCATTAATCGACTAGTCTTCGCGGTTGAGGAGGATGCTTGTGGAACCAGAAGTTTAATTTTTGGAATTTTATCACCAAGATTAATTCCAAAGAGGCACATTGTGCTTGACTATCCTTTAGTTTTAGCTCCAGACTTTTTATTCACTGGATAAGCTCAAAAGTCTTCTCATATAAGTCGATTGTGGGATTCGACTTTACCTAGCGCTTAAGAAAAATGATCGCCTCATCTTTCTTTTTAATTTCAGCCTCAAGATGGTCAACGTAATCTTTACAACTTTTGGCAATGATTTTTTGAGTAAGATATTTTTGTACCATTGCACAGATCCAGCGTTGCAACCGAAGCGTTTCAGTAATATTTTATCTTGAACCACAACTGTTTCGCTCTCTGTCAGTAAACTTTACCCTACGGCATCAACACAGGATACTTGGTTTTGAGTGGGTAAATTTGAGGACGAATGGCGTTCCTATTTAAACAAAATATATAAAATAAAATCAGAGTTGGGATAAGAGGTAATGTTATTACTATAATAATGGATTACAACCCATATGGAGGAAAAGTTAAAGGATACAACAATCAATTCACTCACATTCAAAATTGAGAGATTACATTCCTAACTTTTCCTAGAGTGTTAATCGAAAGCGTAACTATCGAGTTAAATGGAATAGTGACTCCTTCGGCGGTAATAATCGGAGGACACCTGTTGTAATCCCACTTCCCAACCAGGGGACTATCACGGTCGCAAATTAACTTTGATTAGAATGTTCTAATTTCCTCCAAGAAAGTTTTTTCTCTTCACCACCAAAATCCAAGTGAAGACAAGGGAATTCCAAGTACAATTTTTGCATATCTCGAAGAAAGCAATATCTCGTTAACTTCGAAGTCTTTAGGTGTGATGCTTTTTCAAAATAGAACCTTCTTAGGTTAACATATTGACTTAGGGTGTCTTTTAGGACAACACGGCCTAAAGAACTGATGTTTTGACATGACACAATAAAGAAAAGAAGTTAAGCATAGAGAACATTACAAAGACATATTTTAATAAGACAATTACTTATTACACATTGACAATTATTCATCAAGTTCATACAAAATAGACTTAGAGAAAAACTAAGAAATAAATTTGTCCTTGTAATACTTAAGCTACTCGACAAGAAGATTTTGAGGAATTGGTTTGAACCGAGTTAAGTTTCAACATGCCCCAGGATGCGGTTCAGATCCAAATTTGTCTAAACATCTTTTGTGAAAATGTCTAAGTAGACCCCCGTTGAATTCACCTAAGTATGAGAAATCTATGATTGAATGTCTGTAATATAATTTTACAAGAAGTTAACCAAAATGTCTCTTTCCTCGATCACCATCCAGAACAAGGTTATTAACTCTTTATTTTCCTTCAATAGAGCATCGTATCGGAGATGCGCTTTCTTTAATAAAGGAACCGCTCTTTGAAATTTAAAAGACGCAAGTGCAGAGGTACTCCTGTCGAGAATGTGATATTTCTCAAACAAGGCATTATGCTCCATTATTAACTTGTCGAATTCCCTATATAGCTTGTTAAATTCTGCTTGTTTTCTCTCAAGTTTTGTACTATAGGGAAATTTCGGCTTCTTCTTTATCAAAAAAATAATGTACCACTAACTGTTATCTACCAAGTGTAAAACATTTAAACAGGGAAGCCCATGCCTGAGAAACCGGGATAGAAACTTGTGGGACTTGTTCATTCACTAAAGGACCGTCGGGATAGACAAGAACAACTTCCTCCTCCATAGGATCATTTGGTCCTGGTGATGATGGAGGTATATATTTAAGGGGTGATGGCTCCTTTTTAGGGGATTTGGTTGAACCGCCATCGTCTTTTGAGCATCAGAGTGGGTCCCTTGTCTTCGAATTGGCCCTGCCGCCTTGAGGATTGTCATTGTTATCATCATCACCAGTATCGCAACTCATATAATCATCCTCCTCCTTCTCATTGAGATCTTCATTTTGGTTATCCTCCTCCTTGGAGTTAGACTCAATGTCAAACGATGGGATGTCCAAAGAGAGAGCTTTCTTAAAATCAATTTTCTCCTCTTCACCCTCTGGCTTGGAACCCTATTTGACTCGCTCGATTTTGTCCATGACTCTTTTGGCTATGGTCGAATGAAGCGAAGGAAATTCAAAGTCGGAAAATTTGTTACGATTGTCAAAATAAGCAAGCATGAGGGCATCCACTTAATAGTTCATCATTATAGGCCCCAGGATGGAATCAACGAAATCAGAAACATGCTTTTGGAATTTGGAGATAGTTTGAACAACAAGTTTAAACGAGGCTCTAGACCTTTTGAGTTTATCTTCCAGTAGCATATTCTTGGAAATTAAACGAGCCTTCTCATCCTTTGAGTCTTTCAAAGCAAGATCCTATGCAAATTTCCCATCATAGGTAAGTCAATGAGCTTGCCTCTCAGCTTCATGGTCAGCTTCAACCTTGGATAGAGAAGCTTGAACTCGCACAGTGGTAAGTCGGTGAGCTTGCCTCTCTACTTCAAGATCAGCTGCAACCTAGGAAAGAGAAGCCTGAACTCGTTCCAACATGGAGGAAAAGTCATTTCGAGTGGTTATCAGTGAAGATATTTGGCTTTTTAACTCAGCATTTTCCTCTTGAAGCTTGGAGGATCCAATGGAAAGTTTGGAGACATATTCGTTAAAGGAAACCCAATTCATAGAAATCTACGATAAGAGAAGAAATATCGGCTAACATTTAGAAAGACCCAATGATAATAGAAATAATTAGATATGAGCTTATTAAGAGTTGTTGCTCCATGAGTGAGCGATGGTTTTTCGCCAAGTCTGGATTAAAAGATGGAAGAAGAGAGGAGAAAAAGGATTCTGACTGAAGAATGGACTTAACAAGATTGCCAAAATCAGTTGGCAAAGAAGTATAAGATGATGATTCTAGAAGAGTGTAAGACTTAGAAGGAATCCAAAAAGGAGCAATCTGCATCTATGTCAATGCAGCCAGTGAATCAAAAATTGAAATAGGCGGAATAGGAGTAAGAGAGGAGTTGGCTCCATAATATTTTCTAAAGCGTCCACAACTGGACTTTTAGAAGCTTTCTTCGGAGATGTGTCCTCTTCTCCCTCATCAACATCGATGATATTTTTTATTTTGGTTGGAGGGGCCTCCTTAGAAGGCACTTCTTGTCTTCTCTTCAAGGATTTTTTGGAGCTAGCGAAAAGCTCCATAACTTGTGTGACATCCATGGATGAGGAAGGCGGAGAAATTTCCCTTAAAGGCACGATGACCTTGGGAAGAGATATAATGAATTCCAGAAGATACAAATCAGATAAAGCAAAATCGAGAATTCTATAAAAAGAGAATACTAAGTTAATGAGATACCTAAAGCGTCAGAAATAATTGGTGACAAAGAAGTAAAATGTTCAGCATTTCCCAAAGAATAGAAGCGACTTCCCTGGGAGGTATACATGATGGTAGGCAGAGTACTAAGGATATTTTGACCAGCTGGTAATAAGGAATGCTTCCTTAAATTTGAAATGGTCAAAGCGTCAACCTGCTCCTGAGATGTTTCGGAAAGCAGAGACAGCGTTGAAATGAACTTACAAGGACAAGCAAAGGTCAAAGCATGAAAATATACACATAGCTGTAGGCAGAATCGAGAGGTTACGGCTTAAACTAGCTGTAGTTAAAGATTGGTTGACAAGAAGCATAGAGGAAAGCAGAGACAGCGTTGAAATGAACTTACAAGGACAAGCAAAGGCCTCATGGATATTTGAAAAGCACTTGACAATAAAGAATTGGTTCTCCTAATCCTTAAAATTGTTAATATTGTCCAATATCAGTTTCTTGTATACATTCGCTTTGTAAATCTGCTTGTTGGACTTGCTTGACCTTGCCAAATTGGTTAAGGAAGTTAAAATTTCAGGGCCAACTGAAGGAAGTCCTGATTCTAGTGTTAGCATTTCAAGAGACGAAAGATAGGTATACATGTTAGGAGAAAGTTGTATTGGAGAAACTCCAATGTAATAAAGGAAGGAGTGCAGAAATGCAGAAAATGGGAAGAAACCACAGGCCACATGCGAATGGTAGCGAATGCAAAGTACCCCACTGGAGGATTGTCAATAGTATCAGTGGAGTTGGGAGGAATGGCTTCAACTCCGGTGATTCCAAACTCTTTCAAAATGGCGTCTACTTCACTTTTAGTTTCAATGAGAGAATGCTTAGCAACAGCTTCAACTTTTGGGGAACTCATCGTTCTGCTAGGTGAAAATGTTCTGATTAAAAACCCTTAACCAATTACAGATGTAGGTGGCTATCAAGAATATAAAGTAGAAAAATCTACTCTGATAGATTAAGCATGAAAATATACACATAGCTAGTTTAAGCCTTCGCAGAATCGAGAGGTTACAGCAGAAGCCAGCGACGAAGTCGAAAGGAATATGACAACGGCTTCCGGCAACGTCGAAGGGCTAATACTGAGTTTCGATAATGACGAAGGGAATAATGACCTTAATTTTAACCATTATGCACTAACAAAATTTAGAAGTAAGCAAAAATGTAACTTTATTGAAGTCGTTGACAAGGTCGAAAGGAAAAAGAATGAGAAGTTTGCTTAGTTGCTTCCTTTCGACAATGCTAAAGGTTTTATGAAAACCTTGGCACATTACAAGCACAACCTAAAATTAAATGGAAAGACTTTTCGGCGTGAATAAATTGTGAAATTTAAAATATCCAAAATGAGAAAAAATGAGCATCATTAATATTATGGAAAGGTCTGGACAAGGGTGTGAAAATACGACTTTGAGAATTAAAGGATTTCAACCTTGTCGGAGGCATGTGGACGAAAGGTTTAAACCCTTTAATCATGTCAAAAGCACTTGGTCGGAAGCTTAAAACATGATTTTACTTAACCTTTCAGCCATAATCGTAAGGTGATGCCAAAATACCTTCTGACGTCGTCGAAAGGTGCTGGAGAGGTAAACCTAATTTTTGCCACCTCAAACTCTTTCGAAGGGGTAAGAACGTCAATTTGCATCACCCAATTGTGTGCTAGTGGGGCCCAGGTTACCATATTGGGTTTAAGAAAGACCTTACCCGATAATAAATGTGATTTCAAATTTTTCTTGAAAGATAAGCAAAACAAACCTGTTAGAAAAATTGTTCCCATCTGAAATCAAATTAATTCGATTTCGAAGAATAACATAATATTGTTAATAGATAAAAATCAACCTTGAAAAGCCAAAGGCTGAATTTAGATGTTCTAAGTATAAAATTAAACTATGTAAAAGAGGGTTTTCCTGCAGCAAACATCGCCAATCTAGGATCCAAAACCATAGATAAATTTTATCCAAAAGCCGATTTAAGGAAAAATGGATTTCCTAAAGAAAATCCAATTCGATTTCGAATTCGAGAAATTGAAAATCTGACTAGAAACTAATAACGGAGAAGATGAAATTTAAATTTATAAAGTAAATTCAAAGAATATCTTGCTACAGTGAGTTGAGATCTAGAAATTTTTTAAGAATTACTTTACTTCTTTGTGGTAATTTTGATTTCAGGTAAGAGCGGAAGAAAGAGAAGGAGCGGGTTATATAAAGAAAAGTCGTTCAAATTCTTGAACGTTAAATGAGATTTGGGTGGACGTTCTGGATTGACGCAGGAATATCAAGAGGTAGAAAATTTTGAAACTTTAGACAAAGATGACTGCGAAAGTCAAGAGCATCCATTCAAATGAGGAGTGGGCAAATATTACACTAAAAACTAATATTCCGGCTAAAACGAAAGGTCCCTAAACATTCAAGGAAAAGAAAGGCGCAGCTCAAATCTTCCAAAACTTCCGAAGGGATGCAGCAGTTGAAATTTACTAACAGAAAACCTTTTGAAGGGATCAAAAGGTTCTGTCTCTGGTATCCAAAGAGTTCGAAGGGGAAGAAGGAGTCAAATCAAGTGAACACAATTACTTAATGACCTTTTCGAAAGCATACCAAGCCTTTCGAACAAGTTAAGAAACATACAAGACACCGTTCGGCAATGTCGAAAGGTTTATGAAGAAGGAAATGATCATGAGTCAGCAAAGAGTAAGGAAGCAACCTTCGAACAAAGCCAGAAAGTTTACGATAGCATACGTAAGGGAAACCCTTCGACAACAGCAAAAGGTTTACGAAGGCATAAGGGAAAACAAACCCTTCAATAATGTCCGAAGGTCCACAAAACATTCCAACCAGGACGAAAGGTTGGCAGTTGTATATAAAGGGTAACCTTTCAGCTTAGCCGAAGGCATGAGGCCAAAAAGAGGGCCGCCTGCATCTATAAATAGGAACCAAATGTTCTGGTTCTGGAGGCGAATTTTCTCGCTCACCTCATTCCTATATATCAGAAGAAATGCGTTATAACCATAATTAGGAATCAATTTGGGAATCTGTAAAAGAGCTGATTTTGAGTAAAAATGGAAAGTCTTATGTTCTATTAAATTACTTATTGTTTTGCTTAAATGCTTGTTAGATTAACTCGTATTTTCAAGATTAACTCTACCGGAAGATTCTTGTTGACTAGCTGCCCTGGATTAACCGGAGCGGTAACATTTCGAACTCATTGGCTGTATGATCTGAATCCTTCAACTAAGTTGATAGTTCCTTATATTTTAACAATATAAACCTTTCGCGATCTCCATCCAAGCAATCTTACATTTTGGTAAAGGTTTCAGTTTAGGAATATAAGACTTAATGCACGGTGAGCATCACATACGTCTCGATAAAATTGAAATTGACTTCATATAAGCGATCAAACCTTTCGACAAGACCAAGAGCTCCTATACCTCACCTAGGAATTTAGTGTTTAACCTACTATTAAAGATATTAATCATCCGAACCTTTTTGAAACATTAATGATCAACTTTAAAGGGATAAGTTTAGTGAATTATCATTCATACCATCCACCAAGGCAAAAAGTTATCTACTTAGAAGGCCAAATCTATCGACTATGCCGAACGGTCAAAATAAAAAATCAGGAATCATTGAAGCTAAGCACAAAAGCAATTCTTAAGGATATCTTGCCTTTTATCTAAACTGTCTTTCCTATTTCTGTTGTAGTATCTTCGGGGTGTTGACCACAAATTTGGTTAATATTAATTAAAGAGAATTAATAAAGGCTTAGTGGATCCCATATGGAAATTAAACCGTGATTGGATGTTTTTTTAGCTGATAGTTAAATAACCGACTATCAAAGCTGGACCCAAAACGTAACTTTGAAAATATCTAAAGGAAACATAAGAATTATATAGTACAGTTACCTTCGAAGGTGTTATATTGTACGTATAAACTCTTTTTGTTATTCTAGGATGAGTGATAAGGAAATCCATCCACAAATGGTTAGGAGGTGAACTCTGCTCTTGTCATTTGTTTATTTATTTCCTAAAGAACAGGGGTTGAGTTTACTGGAAAATAACAAAAGTTGTTTCGAACAGACCGGGATTAGATATATTATCCGGAAACTACTTTGATCCAACTCAAGCGTTTCGTAATGAAGACATTTTGAAGCATTGGATTAAAGATAGGGACATTGAAGTACAATGGATGCTTGCTACAAATTCTAAAGGTGATTCCAAAATGTGTGTATAGAAGTAGTGCTTTCGGTTTTTCCTTATCCTGGACAACTTTTATGGATGAATGTTGGCACTACATTACTGCCAGGAGGATAGTGCTAGCATTCTAAGAGGGACTGCTATTTAGAAAGGTAAAATAAAGCCTTAAGCCTCATCAACCAGGAATGACTAAAACAGGGGATATGCAGGAGGGCCATGTGGGTCGCACCCATCAGGATATATCATCACCCTTCTAGATATATACACAATCATCAATGAATTCGTGTATGAGGGAGCGCTCAGTTAAAGGTTGCAAAGCACCAGGGTGATGATTTATTCAGTACTATCTAGCAAGGAGTAGGCCGGTTCTGGGTTGGCAAGGGTCGTTAGGTACGACCTCGGTACATTTTCTAGAGGTGTACTATGGTGGGCAGTACCCCGGTAGCCCAGTCATTAGTTAGAATCCATTCTCCAATATGTCCCTTATGTTTTCGATTAGGCCAAGCTTGTTGGAATGTGAGATGCAAGCATTTCGGCTATTTTATATATTTACTTTAAACCTAGACACTGTGATAATATCACTGGATTTTGATATAAAATGTTTTGGATATCGTAAGGTAAAAACCCATCCATTTTTATGTGAGGTGTGGTTTTAAGAGATACCCTTTGTTTGAAAGATTTTCGAATGTAGAATTAGTTTGGTTATTACTTGTTATCGAGTTTTTCTCATGTTGATTTACCGAACTGACCCAGGCACTATTCCATGTAATGCTCGGGTTAGACTGAGCATGTTTTCCTAGGTTTAACTGGATACTTTGGAGTTGATGAGGAGTTGGTTGGTCAAGAAGTATTCACGTATATTTTTCTTCCACTGTATTATAGAGTCTGTATGTTTGTCAATGTAAGTACAAGTTTCTATAACTGTCCAAATTTAGGATAAGCCTAATGTACTCTGATATTATATAAATAAAGATGTTTCTTTTTGTAAAGATCATGTTTTATTATATATCGCTGTGTTGTGAGATTCTACGTCGTTTAGTTTTGTTCCATCTTCTACCTTCTTTTTTCACCCTAACAAATCGATATTTCTGGCACATGAATGTTCGGCATGTGATATAATGGACGTATTACTGTCGATTTTCGAAAGATCAAAAATTTGTTTCGTTACACGCCCTATCACTTTTTACTTAAATTAAATGGCTTTTCTAACATGCTATTTTACTGTAACTCATATATCTTAACTTCTACTAACAAATAAGGTCTATATATTACTTCCTTTATCACAACCCAATTATGGGATAAATTGTGCATCCTCATACTGTAGTAGGTGAGAAATATAAACCATGCACCTTTAGAATAACCCATTGGCAAATTGGTTTGGCGAAATAAATTTTCCACCATTTACCTTACCTTCCTTATCCTTGAGTTTACCGACGTCTTATGTGTGTTTGGAATCTCATCATTCTCTGTTACCAACTTATTTTAATTCAAATCTCTCAATAGTATTCTAAAATTTTGGTGTTTACTTTTTTATCCTTGTTCTTTTATGCGAGCATACTCTAGAATTCATAGTAATGAACTTTGATATCATTCACCATTCCTTTGCGTGTTCTTCTTATGGCTTGCTCACATATCTAATAAAATATTTCTAGGTCCTCACTAATATTCTCTGCACTCTACGGGGTTTCCATGTTACACCTCTACGAGCATCCATCGTTAGTTTACTCATAGACTTAAACTTTTACCCAATTTTACCTAGCCAATCATCCTTATCTACTTTATTTTAAATTTGTGGTTTGGTTTTCGCCCTTTTTTTATAAAAAATTAAAACTCCACAATTATGAATTACTTAATTTCAAAACTTTTATCTTTAAAAGTACAAATTTAAAAACTTTCTATTAAATTCA
This sequence comes from Allium cepa, assembly GCA_030765085.1. Taxonomy (NCBI): domain Eukaryota; kingdom Viridiplantae; phylum Streptophyta; class Magnoliopsida; order Asparagales; family Amaryllidaceae; genus Allium; species Allium cepa. The sequence goes on along the minus strand of CM060945.1, from coordinate 988,508,688 downwards.
AAAATAAATTGGTGTCAACTTTTAAGATTATAATTTAAAATTTATCAGTTAAGTTTATTTATTAAGTTTATTTACTAAGTTTAAAAGGAAATATTAGCAATTAAACTTTTAAAAGATTCTTTCCTTCTTTTCAAATAAGAGTCAAGCTTTATTACATGAATGGTCATTCAAATCACTTTTTCTTTTAAAGCCCTATTCAACAAGGACATTTACTTCTTAACATTGCCATTTTTAACTCGAACCATTTATTAAGTTCTGCATTTAAAAACTGGATTATTATACCAACCATTTCTTAAAAATACACTTTACAATGTTTATAAAACATCCTTGGTAACTTTTACTAAAAACTAGAGTAGACAAAGGCAACTTTCGTCCTATTATTTTCCAAATACTCATGCTACTTCCACATTCAACTTTAGCGGAGGTTCTAATAACATATAAGAGGGACTTCTAAAAAGTTATGTATAATTACCATACGTATTTATGGAAATTATCTATTTTTTGTTTTTTAATTTCCTATATTGTTTCTAATTGCTAACATTATTTTATATAAATTTCTAACATTGGTTCTATTTATATTTCACAATTTACTACTATTTTGCTTTCTTCTACACAAGCTGCACTTATTTAAATTGCTTCTCTTTATATAACTCTTCCCTCAATTGACAGTTTTCTCTATTGAGCCACCGCGGTGCGTTTGCCTACTGCTTTGTTTTCAAATTCTTGTCTCCTTTCCATTCTTTTTACACTATTTTAAACTTTTACTACTTCCTATTGTCTACCTCTCAAAAAGAATTTTACCACTTAAAAATTTTCTCATCTAAAAAATCAATCAATGGGCCATACTCTATTATTATTTTCAAAAGAATAACTTTTTATAAAAATCCATTTACTAAAATTTTCGATTTAACTAATATTAATTTTTACTATAACTTTTTACTTATTTAAAACGTGGATATTTTATTGTTTTGAAAATACTTTTCCAAGATAGGGTTTTCTACCTTAGACTAATTCTTTTGAAAATCATTTCAAATATATATATATATATATATATATATATATATATATATATCAAAATTCTACATAAATCTTTTCAACATTTATAATAAATTCTTTCTTATGGAGTTGGACTCAGAGTTGATTTTTATTTGTCCCTTCTTTTGGACTTTTCTTCTTTTCTACTTACTTGCTGACTTATCTTCTCCTAGAATATTAGAAATTTGGCATCATCTTAGAGTGATTACTGTACCAACCTTTGGGAACTAGCTTAATTCTTGCTTTCGGATATCTGCAACATATAGTGATTCTTACTTTTCCATTTATCTGAACCCACTGTACATCATCAATCAGTAATCTTATGGGGATCTACAACCATAGAGCAAATATGTTCTCTATATATGAGTCAAGTACCATCCAACTTCAAGGACCCTTCTATATGATACATTCATGCTCTTCTTATGTCAACGCCTTCCAATACATCATATTTCTTATGCGGGCAATTAAGATAGGTGTATACCTTCATCTTCGTCTATTGTTCCAACTCATAATCGCATTATCCATCTTTTCTTAATATGGTAGCAACTACTTCTATAGTCGAAATTTGTAGGATTTGCATATAATATATAATCATAGGTAAAATTACAAATACGTTCACCCGTCGTATCCTTATTTTAAGATCGACTAACATAAGCTCTGATACCAAATGTGACAACCCACACCCAAGTGGGTCCGAATTTTTGCTAAATAGAAAACCCTAGTCCACCAAAGTATGGATCATTGGTATGGTATTCTGCGAATAAATAAATACATATCAAAGCACTGTTGATATAAACTCACAGTGGAATAGTAAAGTATTATAAAACATATAGTTGTTGACCAAGGTTGACATTTCTAATGTCTAGTGTCCTTGTAAGTGCCAAGCATGCATAAAGAAACCTATCCTTCCACTATTCTCATCTTGTACCAGTACATATCCCTCTATGTTATATTGTGGGTTGTAATGAGGAGGGGGTCAACACAACGTTCCGATGATCAGTAAACTACACACTTTATGCATAACACTAGTCTATGCCGATTGATTTCCATCACATGTTATGTCTTTTATTTTACTTTGTTGTCTCAACTCCACATACGCGTACGATACGCTCCATCTACCCTAGGTGGAGAATAGTTACATATGTATATATAAGTACCACAGTCCTCTTTTGGTCCAAGATACTATCCCTGCAAGTATTTGTAATCCAACACCTCATCGTGATCCACCATCAACACAGTATCATGTCTTCATCATCGTGCATACCAAGGAACTCCCGTAGTGCCTATCAATGATGTCATAATAGTTTAGCCATATTCTATCTGGTCGTGGGGATTTATCTAGCTTCTTCATATTATGGGCTCAACTCCATGGGCTATTAGGGACTCAGCTCCTCAGACCACCCTAATTGTTTAAAACATCTCTTTTAAGGATCATCTATCCTTACCTCTTAACAAAAAAACTAACAAACAACTATGGTGGTGCATGGCCTAATATGATCTATACTAATAGGAGTTGTAGTCCATTAGGTGTAACCCTCATCTTTCCGATGATCGCTCAGGACTGATAACTTTCTCGACCTATATACAACTCCTACTCCCTAATATGTTACCGAATACATTAACATAGCGCCAAGCGTTGCTCACCATCCTATTAAGATTGCCTGATGAAATCAAAGTAACACCCCTTTGAAAAATTGAAGCAGACTCTACTTAGGTATTCATTCAATTATACGGGAATGTATATAACCACAAGCCCTATAGTTGGATATGTCCCACATTAGTATAATGTATAAACAACTATTGGTAGCTCTTTGCGGTTGGTAGACTTCTATGGCATAACACTATTGAGCTCGCTTTCCAACCCATTTTAATGACTATGTCATTCTTATCTAAGCTAAGCTTTAGCTAACTTTAATAATTCACATCTGTTATAGGCGTATACTTGAGGCCACGTGTATATATATGTACAAATGTATTAATTTTTATTTCATTATTACACCGCTAATGTTCAACTACTCATATTCAGTTATTTTTATTTAACCGACTCCTTGTATCATTAATCTTGGTTTAACATCATTTACTGATTTTCCTTGTACTTAAAAGATTTAAATATCTTTTACTATTTAGTTACTTCTCTTATTGTTGAATCTTTATTTCCATCCCTTTTAACCCTTACTATCCTTCCTTAGTAGAGGACTTCCCATTCCCATATACTTTACATACTTCTTTCCTTTATTCATTTTACTCCTACCCACCTTTATTATTATTTAATAGTTGATTTCTATCTTGTCCTTATTACATATACGTGTGCGTATTACAATTTAGTCGTTATTATTATCAGAACTACAATTCATTAATTCATAATTAGGGAATTCTGCATTTTAATGCACTGAAATTTCATCACCCTCAAAAGGAAAGGTTAACAATGTAAATCTCTATATCTTATTCAAAAAGGAAATTTTGCTATGTTTGGAATTACAAGCAATTATATTTTTGTAGTATTGAAATAAACAGTACAAAATACTATAAATATCACTATTTTATACTTTATTTTCTTTTAGGAATATTCCTAGTTATTTCAAACGATAAACTTTTGTTTATGAATCTGAACATGATAATCCATAAATTTACTGCAATACCCAACATTCCAACGAATTAAAATACTACTTAAATCCCAATAATTTATTGCGATAATTTCTAATTTACATTTACTTCCATAATCCATTTAACTGACAAATCTAGAACTACTACATAATTTATCAAATTTAGGCATTACTACTACCTAATAATTTCTAGAATGTGGAAATTAGTCACAAGGGATTCTTTAGCAAGTGCAATTAGTTTCTAGGACACACAACTGAAATAATTACTTTTAAGGACAAAATGCAAAATAATTAGTTGATAAGGTTTAAAAACCTATGAAATTATGTCCTTAAAAGAATTTGGACTGCTGACTTTGTCCTTAAAAGTAATTATTCTGCTGACTTTGGCCTTGAAATTAATTTCCGTGGATGTGTGCCCTAAAAACTAATTGGACTGCAAAGTTTGTCCTTCTAATGAAATGCCCCTTCTCGAATTATATACGTGGAATATTAAATTTAAATTCAGGCTGACAAAGAACAACTTTACAATGAAATAAATCCAATATTATATAAATTATGTAATTTTCCCAATCACCTTTTTAGCTTCCAAATTTCCAGCCCTATTACTCCAATTTGACTCCGCTTATTATCCCTAATTGAATATTTATACCATAAGCAAACACACATACACACACATATACATACAAACACACACACACACACAAATATATATATATATATATATATATATATATATATATCAAAAATCTAGATCTAAGAAGAGATTTGGACTTAATTTAAATTAAGATATGGATTTATGATTTACCGTGTTTTTGACGATTTGATTCAACCCTATTCTTCTTCTTAATTATCCTCTGCTATTCTCCACTAGTATATACGTATGTAAATTATAATTTTTATTCGTAATTAAGAATTTGTAGAAGAGAAAATGGCAGAGCTTCGCCGTGCTTCAGAAAGTATGAGAAGAAGAGTGAAAATTTAGGCCCACATTTATAGAATTTTGAATCAGTTTCATCCGTTAGATTAAATTATGTTAAATCTAGACCGTTGGACCATGTCATAATTTACAACCGACAATATCCATCGGTCGGCCGCTAGGGGGCGATCGATCGATCGGTGACATATTTTTGGTTAGTTACCTTCTGTTGTTTGAATATGTCAATTAATTTCCTTTTGTACAATATTATATCTGTTTTTAACCGATTAACACTAACATTATTATTCTTACGGGTTGAGTAATGTTAACTATTGGTTAATTCAAATCGATGGTAATTAACATTTGTTAATGCTTTTTATTTCCTTAAATACACATATAATTATTTTAGATTTAAAAATTTCAAATCAGTAACTTTTTTATTTGAACTCCAATCAAAAAACTTTATAGATTAAAATTATTAGACAATTGCCATGAACCCAACGGTGTAAGTTTCGTAGCCAAATTCTGACGTCAATGTGGTTTATGTGTTGCAAGTAGTGCTAAGATTCAATGAGGTTCCTAAAACTGACTACAAACTCCTCCAAAATTCGGTAGTGAACAAGAGGCCCCTATCACTAATAATGCTAATTGGAAATCCATAAATTTGATCCACCTCATTAATATAAATTTGCAATAAAGGTACTGTGATCCTATTGCTCCTAATGGGAATAAAATGGGCGCTTTTAGTGAGCTTATCTACTATAATGCAAATAGCTTCATTGCCATTTTGATACTGTGGCAACCTATTTATAAACTCCATTAATATATGCCCTCAGTTTTCAAGTCAGCGCTTCCAACGATAATAACAAACCTTTCGGCTTCTCTTTCTCTGTTTTTATCTTTTGGCATTTTAAAACACATACAAGCAAATTCCACTACCTTTTTCTCCATCTCTAGCCAATAGAAAATTCTCCTTATATCCCTATGCATTTTTTTCTCCTTTAAGGTGAATGGTCATCCTATAATGGTGGCATTCTGCTAGTTCTTCTAAAACATCCTTAAAAGTAGGAACGCAAAGGCATCCATCTCTCCTCAAACATCCTCTTTCTTCAACTGCATATCTACTAACATGGGGGAAATGATCTCCTCTACTTAGCTTTCCCAAAATGTCTACTATCGACGCATCCTTCTTCAGCTCTAGCCTAATGTGGTCCATCAATGCTAGCCTAACCTCCATTGCTGCCAAATAGCCTAGAGTAGTTTTTGTTGTGGTTTGAAATTGAAATGGAATTCCAACTACCTCCATTCATATCTATATATATATATATATATATATATATATATATAGCACTTAGAGTAGTAGCATGCCTCTAGCTAAGAGCGTTGGCTATAACATTCCCTTTTTCTGGGGGTATACTATATTCCAAAGTCATATGATGTTATAAACTCCATCTACCTCTGTTTCTTAAGATTCAAATATTTTTAGAAAAAATATGTATTTGAGTGATTTTTGGTCAGTGAATAACTCAAACAGTTCTCCCAAAAGATGGTGCCTCAACATCTTTAAGGAAAAAATGATAGCTGCTAACTCTAAGCCATGAGTTGGGTATCTCCTGTCATGGTCCTTCAGTTGTCTACCATCATAAGCTATCACCCTCTTGTCTTGCATAAGAATAGATCCTATCACATACCACATGCATTGGTGCAAACGGTGAAAGGCTTTGTCCTATAGGGAATAGTTAACACTGGCATGCTTATCAATAGCTCCTTCATCTTCTCTAATACTTCCATGCATTTCTCATCTCATGCAAAAACTAGATTCTACTTGGTTAAGCAAGTTAGTAGGACTGTTAACTTCACAAAATCTTTGATGAATCTTATAGTAACCTGACAAGCCAGGAAATCTCTTAGACTCGATCACCTTTCAGGATGGGGGACCCGAGACTTCTCTAAAGACGTTAAGGAATTCTCGAACTATGTGCATTGATGAGTGCTCATCTTTTGACAAGCTCAACAAATATAGGTATCCTAACTCAACTGAGCTTTGGGTGTACAATGAACATCTATATCTCATCCCTCATAACTCCTTAACCATATAATTCTCCTATTGAAGTCTAAGATAACCCCACAGTAAGATAACTATTCCATCCTTAAGATAAGTCCATACCCCTTAAAACAAAGAACACACACATTACATGTAAAATTGACATTAACATATGTCTACAACTAGGTTTTTGCAACCCAAGGAAATATGTGTCACCCCCACATAGGATTTGATGGTACTATGGGGTTGGTGACAACGAGGGTTTTTAGACTCAAATAGTTAACTAGATCTTTGGCTATGAATGAATATGTTGCTCTCGAGTAAAATAGGGTATGAATAGTATTCCCAAAACTAATAGTTGTACTTTCCATAGCAGCTTTTCTTTGATCTCTAAGTGGAGGCCTACTCAAGATAGCAAAAGCCTTAATGGCATAGGATTTCCCACTCTGCCCTTCCTTTGCAAGCTACGGACACTAATTCTTGAAGTGCCCCTCTTCTTGGCAGTGATAGCACTTCCCCTTGAACTCTTCCCTCACCAAACCCACTTTACAATCCCTAGCAACATTTCCTTTCTTTTCGCATCTCTAACATTTTATACCTTCCTTCTTGAACTCCCCTTTGGCCTTCTTATTCACCCACAATCCTTCATTCTTAGCTCCACCTTGGTTTTGTAACGATGTAAGGACACTAATTTTGACTAACATTATTTAGAACATTTAATTAGATAAATTTAATGAAATAATGTAGATATTTAAGGGATTGAGATTTGTTAATTGAGAAGGGGTCATGCCTTAATGAATGTATTAGTAAAGAGAATTAAAAATAAGTAAGTAGGAGAAATATGGTAAGGGTAAAATGGGAATAGCCATTGTTCCTGTATTCTAAACCTTTCCATCCTTTATTCCTCATTCATTTTAACTATCACAAACAAAACTAAAACCTTAAGGGAACACGACCGACCACCATTAAGAAGATCTAAATGGGAGATAAGTTAAGATGCAACTAGAAATCTTGAAGAAATCAATCCAAGGGAAAATCTCAACCTTCTTAACATAAAGCCAAGGTGAATAATTAATTGACATCTCACTTTTGATAATGATTTCGGTTTCAAGTTATATCTGAATTATTTTTGCTAATATTATGCCATGTTTTGATATATTAAATGAATATATATATGCTTATTGATGATTTATGTAGTTTAATATAGATTTTATGACAAGCTTGGATTAGAAAACATATCAAATGACATCCAAATTAGTTGATTTTTGATATATGGTCAAAAGATTTATTTTAGAAGTGGGTTTCAAGTTTCACAATTTTCTAAGTAATTATGGATTTATTATGAATTTTCTTGGTGAGAAAATAGTGAGTTTCATATTTGAGTTATTTAAAGCAATTATATAATGTTTCGGGTCTAAAAGTTATATATGTTAGTAAACATATTTAATGTGAATTATTATGATTTTTGGGAATTTTACCAAGGTGATTAACTATGGTTTAGAAATAATTTATTTTATAGGACTAAAATGATTTAAACATTTTATTAAGGAGAAGGGCTTAAATGTTAAATTATCTTAAAAAAGATCTAAATTTTTTTCGGTAGAAATTCTAAAAAAAGGTTGATAAAATTTTATCATCCAACAAGATTTTGACATATATTGATGGTAGGTGAAAAGTATTTCCTTTAATAAGAAAAAAATGCAATTTTCATACAAATTACATCTTCACCACCTAACCCTGCTAGCATCGATCACCATACTCCTGCCTCTAACTCTTTCGCATTCATTTGAAACCAATGCACATGGTATCAAGCAATTGGTAAGTAATGTATTGGAGAAAGGCGGAAAGAATGGGTGGTATCGAAAGTATGCTTCCAAAAGGGTTGAAGCCACTTTTATTAGCTTTCAAGTCCATTAACTTGCCTTTATTTTTAAAAAAAGCTTTCGAAAAGGTTGTCGCTTTTGAACCCCTTCGATATCCTAGCTACAACATTTATACCTTTCGCAATAGTTAAAGGTTACTTTTCTTTATAACCATAAAACAATGTATTCGAAAGGAAGGCTTTCGTCTTCCTAATATTGAAGCCGCCTTCCCAATGCTTTCGAAATTGGTCTCTTAGCCGCTTTTACTAATTGTTTCAAAGGAAATAGTTTCAAAAGGACAGCTTTCAAATATGCCTCTTTTATACTTTATAGTTTGTTTTGTTTTCAAATTACGGTTCCAAAAGTAATACTTTTAATTAGTTCCAGAGCTATGCTTCCATACCTTCCTACTTGAACCCAATGTCATCGAAAGGTATGTTTTTAATGCCTTCGAATGGTATGTATTCAAAGCCTTTGAAAGGTATGTTTTCAATGCATTCAAAAGGTATGATTTTGGTGCTTCGAAAGGTATGTTATTAAGTGTTTTTCATGGAATGTTTCCAATGCTTTCGAAAATATGTTTAGTGGCTTCGAAAGAGAATTTCTATGATTTTAAGAAATGACTTCGAAAGGGATGCTTTCAATGATTTCAATGGATGCTTTCTTTGATTTTGAAAGGAATTGTTTAAGGTTTTAAACAATGGTTACAAAGGTATTGTTTTCGCTTTATAGCCTAATGCTTTCTAAGTTGAAAAGGCTTCAACTTATTTCAAAGGGATAAATAACGCTATTGAATGTGTTTTCAACAACACTGTTTTGTAAATCATATATCATGGCATAAGTATTTTGAAAGCAAAGAGTACGATTTCCTTGTTTTATAAAGAAATGATTTCAAGGGTAAATATTCTGTAAAGATTGTTTGCAAGGAAATTAAATTTGAATAGGGTAGTTAATCCTAAGTATATGACTCATATATTAGAAGACTGACTGGTGTAGGGTCTCACCCCATACTTTAGCTAGCACCCCTAGCTAATATAAGTCCAAAATTCTAGTGTGTGGGCCTTTCTCACAAGTAAGACCAAAATGATGCTAGACATAGAAAGGAATACACAGAGTAGAGGTAGGTTATTGGTGAGCCCGCAAAACCATTAGGATCTATTGACCCTTGAAGAAGTAAGTTAAGGATAGATCATCCAGTGTTGTATCTAACAGAAGTTAGAATATTTATTATGTTTGGTAGGCCCAAGTCAGCCAGTGGCTAATAGTTAGCCAAATAAAACTATAATGTTCGGACAGATAGTCCATTAATTACCTTATTTATATGCATATATATTATTGCTATTTTTGCTATAATCAGTTTGATTGTAGGATTTTTATTTGCAAAAGATATGATTTTAAAAGAATATTAGTGAGGGGAAAACCATTTCGCTAAGTGGCATGGTCTCACTTAATATCAGTAAACCGAGATGTAATAGAATTATTCACATCAGGCTTTATGTCTGATTCGAAGTTTATGTTTTTCCCTCAAACTCTCAGGTGCTCAAAATTTAATTTGAGTAGATTGAGAGTTAAGGACTTTTCAGGTTGAGTAGGATAGACGAATAAGCTTCTGAAGATGTGAAGGAGGCAAAGCTAGCTATGTAGGAGTTATTTAGTAGTGTTTCCACTGTGATGCATTTATGATTATTATGTCTGTCTATCTAGTACTCTGATCATCCAAGGGGCCATCTTCATATGTCGCTCTTAGCGTATTTTGTAATAATAATATTTGATCAAAACCTGAAAATCGTTTTGTGATTATGTAATTGAATATGAAATATTGATTTGAAATGTAATTAGAAAAGCTGTTTTTGAAATCTGTGTTGAATTTATTTCATATTCATGTGCTTTTTATATTATGGATACCATTAACACTACCGTATATTATCATCGGAAGTTAATACTACAGAAGACTGCAACATCTGTAGCGCTTAGCTTTGGGCCTCAAAGTAGGGGATGTTACAACTGATCCTACTTTCTCCTTCTTTTTATCGTTCTCCTCCAAGCCAAATGTTTGAGCAAATTCATCTCAACTAATGTCTCATAAGTAGCGCCATTGGTTACTTGGGTCAAAAGAAACTCTCTAAGTGGGGAATTCAGGCCTTTCACAAACTTTGTGGCTTTCTTCAAACGAGTATCGATCAAACTCATTTCGAACTTAGCTTGTTCTACGAAACTATTGATATATTCTTCGAAAGTGGAGTCTCTCTATCTAAGTTGTATATACCTTCCAATTGCAATTTCACCTCAGCCCAAGACATAAATCAAGACTCAATGTAGTTTTTAAACTCAACCCAAGTGATAACTCTCTCAGCATTTTCTTCAGCCACAACTGTCCACCAATCTAAGGCCTCTCCTTTAAGATGCTATGCCACCATTTTCCTCTTAATCTGGTCCTCCCATCCAAGCTTCAAAAGATACACTCACAATCATTAATCTAAGTCTTCATCTTCATAAAACCTTTAACTCCCGTATACACCTTTCAACCCATATTACGGCAGTATTTTCACATATTAGGAAAGTCTGTACGGTAAGGTAATGCTTTAGTAGGTGGACAGTGGGTGCTGCTTGTTGAGGAATGAGAACTTGGTCAACATGCCTTAGGTATTACTTGAACCATTCCGGGATCCCTCCAATAGTGGGAATCTCTTGGGTAGTGGGGTTCCCAGCCTCATAGGAACGATTTTCAACTATAATCAACTACCTATAGTGAAACACCCCATCTTTATACTTATACTATCCAAGAGTATTACTAAGTAATATATTCAGATAATATGAAGAATAATGTTATATAGGGTATACACGTGAATATTCCCTTGGGCTAGCCCTGATATGTATTTAACCATCAAATAAGTAGCTCGCCTTTATATACATACTATAAGTACAAAGCAATAAACACATGTGCCTCTAAGATATAACATACACAAAAATAGTGAATATCGGAGATCGCAGGCCAATCACAGCATTAATATATATATATATATATATATATATATATATATATATATATAAGACATGAAGAACATAAAAGGTCTCAAAAATTCACTACTTAGATTATATAAAATATATAATCGATATACAACACTGTGTCATAAATGTACAATGAGTCTAAATCATCTAAATATCTTATAACAATCCTAAATATAAAGTCTCTACTAAGTTATTTATTTGATCAGTTGTATGGAGCCAGGGTATTTTCCCAATTGGATTTGACAACAGGTTTCCATCAACTAAGAGTGAAAGAGGACATAATTTCATTGACGGCATTTCGGACTATGTATGGTTCATATGAGTGGTTGATGATGTCATTCGCGTTAACGAATGCGCCAGCTTTCTTTGCGAATTTAATGAAAGGAATTTTCCAAGGACACTTGGATAGGTTTGTATTGGTATTCATAAATGATATTTTAATATACTCTAAGGATGAATGAGAGCATGAAGCTTATCTTAGAATAGTGCTTGCGACGCTAAGGCAGCATCAGCTGAAACCGAAGTTTTCAAAGTGCCATTTCTAGAAGAAAGAGGTTAGAATTCTTAGTCACATGGTTTCGAAGAAAGGTTTGTTAGTTGATCTAGATAAGCTTGAAACTGTTAACAATTGGAAGAGACCGAGATGGTGACTGAGATTAGAAGTTTTCTTTGACTCCCTAGCTATTACCAGAGATTCATTAAGGATATATGTATAGTTCAAGATGTTAGGTTATTATCCATACCAGACTTTTTGTCTGACTCGAAATTTATGTTTTCCCGTCAAACTCTTAGATGCTCATATAATTTTGAGCAGTTTGAGATTTAAGGTTTTCTGGTTCTCCTTTAGACGAATAAGCTTCCAGAGACGTGCAGAAGGCAAGCTAACTATTAGGAGTTCTTTCTACTTAATTCCGTTGTGATTTGGTTGTAATAGAGAAGTTTTTTAATTGCTTATATTTAGACTTTGATCATCCAAAGGGCAGCTTCATATGTCGCTTTTGGTGTATTTTGTAGTAATTATATTTCTCTGAACATGGTTTACGAATTGAGATTATTTAATGAATTTGAAACAAGATTTGAAGTTGAATGAGATTTTTTTTTATGATTTTTTTTTTCATATTCATGTGTTTCTGATATATCAATGTATCTAACATTATCACATTTGGTCATCGAAGATTAATAACTATGAATGACCATAGCATTCGTACCCATTAGTTATGGGCCTCCAAATGGGGGATTTTACAGGGTTTGGTACTGAAAACTTATGACACCTAAAAAAGGAAATTATGTATTTAAAAGATCAGCGGGAGCAGTAGCTGATGGTGATGAAGCAAACACTCACTAAACAGAAGTTAATAATGGAAATACAGTACAAGAATCCTTTGCTCAATAGGCGGTAATTACCAAAGAAAAACTTAATAAGATGATACATGAATATACCAAAAAATGGTGGATAGTCAAAAAGCTCTCATGGACAAGATGGATGCTTTGCTAACCTTGCAGCCACCAAGAACCCAGAGAACTACAAGGAAAATTTCATCTGTTATAAAGCAAGAGAATTCCTCTAATGATGGTCTAAACAAGAGAGATGGAAAGAAAAAGCAAAAGGAAGCATTCATTGGAGTTGCAGGAGGACTAGTAGGAGGAAGTAGGAGTGCTCCCCTCAATAGATGACCAACCGGTACTGAAAGGATTTTCTCGGTACCGAGAGGAATGCCTGTGTGGACGATGTTTAGGAAGTTGAATCTATGGATGTACCTGATGAGTAAGTGGACTTACAGCTTGATGGTGATAATATAGAGGTTGTTGTTAATGCTGATGAAGTTGGAGTTCAGACAACTGAAGCTTAACCAACAGTACATCCATGAAATACCGAAGAAGTGGTACTCCTACAGGTAGATGTCAGCCAAAAAACCGAGATAGTTTGCAAAGTCAAACACTTGGCATAGCCCCTGATAGTTGACCTTCAGATTACCGTGCTAGCGAGGAGTAGATCGTTGACATGATCAAATGATTGGTGGAGGAAAGCGGGGATAGGAAGAATGGAGGTTGGGGTTCCGCCTCGAACTGAACTTCATTTACTGAAAATACCATAAGAGAATACCCCAAAAAGTTCACCATACCAACAATGCTATCCTACAACGGAATTACTGACCCTAGATGGCACTTGCACAAATATGAATGGCATATGGATGGAGCTAGAGCTACGAACATTGTTCGTTGTAGGTTTTTCCCTATCTTCTTTGAAGGAGTTGCTTTTGTGTGGTTCATTAGGCTTGTGTATAAATCCATATCGATGTTTGATGAACTATCTAAGAAGTTTCTAGAGTATTTCAGGCTCCACACTGTCTAATTGAAGGACGTTATGTCATTATTTAGCTTGTCACAAGGACCTAAGGAGTCGTTGAAGGGGTTCTTGAACCTATTCAATATTGTTGTGACCTAATTAAGCAACCCGAAGAAATATCTAGTGTTTATGGCTCTGGTTCAAAGAATCCACTCGGACATGGATTTCGATAGGGGGATAAGGATGAAACAACCCACTACCAAAGAAGAATTCCTTTGGAAGGAAAATCAATTTTCTAAGGCTCAAGATAGTTGAAGGCAAGCTCGGTGATGAGCAATCAAAAGAAATGCTTTAGAGTAATGTTGCTATCAAGAAAAATGGAAATAGTTCCAAAACTTTGAAAGCAAGTGTGGTGAAAATTGTGAATCAGAAGAAGAGGAAATAGAGTGTTGGCAAGTGTGACCGGGATAGGAAGCATCTAATGAATTTGAGACCCGAGGATTATACGTTGTTAAATGACAGCTTGGAGAACATCCATCTTGCCACTCAGGGAACTAAGCGGTACAACAAACCTCCCAAAATGCAAGCGACCAAGCAACTAAAAAGGTAGGGAAAGTATCGTCGCTTTCATCAAACTCACGAGCATAACACAAATGAATATCGACATATAAAGGACTTAATCGAGGAATTGATAAGAAACAACAAGCTTCAGCAGTATGTGAAGAAGTCGCTAAACGTTGATCATCCTAGTGGATTTAAGGGACAGATGCTCAAGGGAAACCAGCAGGACCCAGTGGAAAAGGGATCAAGTGAACAGATAGGAGACTAGTCATAAACACCATTACAGTAGGACCTCACCAAACACAGAAGAGTTAGGAAGATATGAAATAATATGCTAGTTCATTTGAAGCATGTACCACAAGTGAGTTGCTACGCGTCGAAAATGAAGCTCCTACTAAGCAACAAAGGATAATTACGAATGACATTATTTTCAGGAATCGAGATGTAGAAGGCGAGGAACCATTGACTCTCAATCCAGTGGTGATGACGGTTGGGATCAGACTAGTAGTTATGCATCGAGTAATGGTTGAAAATGGAAATTAGGTCAAATCCTATTTCAAAAGACGTTCAATCAAATGAAGATTAGCGTAAAGGATGTAACCGCTTGCAAAACAAAGATTCAAGGATTTATAGGTGAGGCTAAATAGCCGATTGGAATGATCAACCTCCTTGTAGAACTCAATGAAGGAGAACGAAGGGTGTTCCATATCCAAACCTTCATGATTATCGACTAGTAGATTGCTTATAATGCCTTCTTGGGCAGACTAGCCATGGTCGACTTTAAAACCGCCATGGTGTTTGACAGTGAAATTCCAAACGGAGAATGGGATAGGAGTAGTCAGAGGAGATCAAAGCATTGCAATGGAGTGCTACGTTGCTGAATTATGTGAAGCTAAACGCCGTGAAAATATGGATGTATTTGCTTGGATGCATTCTAATATGTGCGGGATATCGTCGGAGATACCTTGTCATGAATTTAATATCAATGCCAAGTTCACGCCAGTAAGCCAGAAGAGGTGCGGCCTAGGTCCGGAGCGATCCGTTGTGTTGACGGAAGAAGCGCATTTGCGGTTGGCCAACGACTTTATCCATGATGCAAGATATCCTGAGTGGGTATCAAACACTATTTTGGTCAGGAAATCGAATGGGAAGTGGAAAATTTGAATTGACTACTCAGATTTGAACAAAGCCTACTTGAAGGATAGCTTCCTATTACCTAGGATCGACCAAATTGTTGATGGAACCATGGAACATGAACTTCTCTCACTCATAGATGCCTATTCATGGTACAATCAGATTATGATGCATAAACCAGATTAGGAGAACACTAGCTTCATCATAGACTTAGGACTTATTGCTATCGCGTAATGTCATTTGGTCAAAAGAACGTCATATCTACTTACCAGAGATTGGTAAATACAGTGTTCAAGAACCAGATCAGATGAATGATGGAAGTGTATGTAGACGACATGTTCATAAAGTCGCTAGTGTCTAAAAACCATTTGGGTGATCTACTAGAGATGTTTGAAATCCTTCTAAAGTATGAAATGAAATTGAACCTGCTTAAATGTTCATTTAGAGTTGCCTCTTGGAAATTTCTTGGTTTTATTATGAACACAAAGGGCATTGAGGCTGATCTGGAGCAGATTTGATGCCTTACGGAATGTTAGAGCCTCAACGATAAAGGAGTTACAAAACTTGAATGCAAAGATCATAGCATTGAGCCAATTTATCTCCAGAGCGATGGATAAGTGCATACCATTCTTTGGTCCGTTAAACATGGGTAAGAAGAACTTTGAGTGGAATCAAGACTACTAGAATGCTTTCAAAGAATTACTACAACATATAGAGACACCACCATTTCTATTTAAATCGATGAACGAGGAAGACTTATTTATTGACCTAGCAGAGTCTGCTCATGCATTAAGCGCAACGCTCATGCATTGAGGATACTAGGGTTCAATGTCCCATGCACTACATTAGAAAGCAATTCACCATAGTCGAACGGAACTACCTGAAGTTGGAAAAGTTAGCATACTGCTTGCTTATAGTGTCTAGGAAACTACAACCGTATTTCTAGGCTCGTCCAATCAAGGTGTTGGCAAGTCAACCCTTGAACAGGTATTGTATTGACTCCAAATCTCGGGATCACTTCTAAAGTGGAATATCGAGTTGAGCCGGTACGAAGTGACTTACCATCCTCAAAAAGAAATTGACGAATAAGCGCTGGCTGACTTTGTCTTCGAGTTTGTTATTTGAGATAAGGAGGAGGATAAAGTAGCCATAGTATCTCGATGGAAATTGTTCTTTGATGGCGTGTCAAATGAATATTTTTCAGGAGCAGGAGTTGTGCTTGAAACTCCCAAAGAGAAACCAATTTTCTATGCTTTAAA
Source organism: Allium cepa (assembly GCA_030765085.1). Classification (NCBI taxonomy): domain Eukaryota; kingdom Viridiplantae; phylum Streptophyta; class Magnoliopsida; order Asparagales; family Amaryllidaceae; genus Allium; species Allium cepa. The sequence goes on along the minus strand of CM060945.1, from coordinate 988,491,978 downwards.
GCTGTAATTTCCTGCCACTAACAACAAGAAAAATACGGGGCATTGATATTAGGATTGAAGATTAAGGAACTAGGAATAAAAAGTCTGCACATCTACAATGACTCCCAACTAGTCGCCTTCCAGGTTAGAAGGGAATATCAAGATAAGGGCATGAAACTTGCCCCTTACTTGTCGAAAGATTAGGAGTTTATTTGAAATTGAAAACTATATGATATCTCACAATCCAAGAGAGGAGAATATGAAGGCCAATTCCTTGACTAAATTGTCCAGTTCTAGAGAAGCGCGCTGATGGGATTGGTTGCAGTAAAAGTGTTGACTGCTCTTTGCATAGGTCAAATGGATGTTGATTGGGTTCTAGAGACTATAGAGGAACTAGTGTCATATATGATGCCAATAAATGACTACTTACTCAAACTGTGCAGTTAAAGCACTTAGTGTTCCATAGCAGTAGTGGAGCAAAAACTTATAGCGAAGATAAAACAGGGGTATATCGGAAAATAGAGGTGGTACGGAAAGCTTCATTAGATTTAAAACCAAATACTTGAAGTCAATTTATTCTCACAACATTTATGTAGGAAAAATAAATATTGTTTAATCTTGTATAATAAAAACAAAGATTATCATGATTTATGTAATCCAGATTTGGTGACTATAACAGATTTCTAACTTATATTGAGCATTTATGCCCTAAAATTATGTATTTATCCTAAAAAAATTATTGGATTCAAAAGAGAATTAGTCAAATCAACCCTTTTGTGTTAATTTTACTAAAGCGAGTGCTAAAAAGCCTCGATTTAGCGGGTGTAGAGGAAAATAACAGGTTTTGAAGCGGTTCTACTCTTTAATAGCGCTATATTGAAAAAGTGCAGACGCTGAAAAGCACTATGGGCTATAACGGAGAATTCGCGAGGCTTTAGTGGGGCTTTAACTACACATTACTCAGGGGAATACTCTCAAAGACAGGAATGAGTGAAAGAAGCTCATTTAAAAGGCACCACGATTCATAATACCGCACAGAGTACTATAAAGGAGAGGATTCTCTTCCTCTTATTTAGGTATATAACCAAAGATGAACCAAGAAGATTCTCATGGAAGTTCACAAAGGCAGCTATGGGGTTTGCATCGTGGGGTAGACGTTAGCAATGAAAGTGCTCCATTAGCGATACTTCTGACCGATGCTGAATAGGGATGCAGCAGATTGTATGAAGCGATGCGACATGTGTCACTAATTCTCAATGATTCCAAGAGCCTCATCGATAGAACCTAGGCAGATGGTCTGTCTCTGGCTGTTTGCAATTTGGGGAATCGACATTATTGGCATGCTACTAATAGCATAAAGAGGAGCGAAATACGCTATAGTTGCAGTTGATTACTTTATGAAATGGGCTGAAGTTGGAACCGCTTGCTATGATCTCTACTAAAAAAGTAATTAATTTTATAACAAAAGGTAATATTTGTCGGTCTGGAGTGCCTCAGAAGATTATCAGGGACAATGGGTTTTTAACCTAATAGAAATCGATGGAAGTTGGAATGTTAAGATGAAGACGAAACAACTCAAAAACTTGGAAGTACACTTAGATAGAGCAGAGAAACAACTATTAGAAAATTCACTGGAAATGAGTTAGGGAATTAACTTGGTACCGACTTATTTGGTCTGTGATGAGTCATTTTCCTCCTTATTCCTTATCTCAAACTCCATATATCTCATTTACTACTCAAATTACTCATGGATAAGTGGTTTTTCTAGATTTTCGTTGACCAATTCCAAGGATTGGTGAGAAGAAAGTGAAGAAAGCTAAAAATTCAATTGTTATGAGGAAGATCATTAGAATCAACTAAAAGTCGATGGAAAAGAGCTTGGAACACATCAAGTAGAAGATGAAACAGCAAAACAAGTGGGTGAGTTCATTTTTCACTGGGAAAAACAGATTGGCTCTGATCTGTTTAGGTTGGTACCGAGTTGTTTTCTCGGTTTATCCTACTATCTTTTGGATTTTAGTGCAAGCATTCCCCTAACCTTGTACCTTTGTTTCCCTATAAATACCAAAATCGCTACAACTAAAAAAGGATCTAATTTTCAACTGGCATAGACTCGTCCATTTCTTTATCTCCTACCACTCTCACAATAGTCACTTAAGCAACTACTCTTAGCAGTTCTAGGCCATATATCATGTCAATCCCTTGTACTAGTGACTTGTGCCCTCTAATTCTCCGTGATTAACAATCAATAAAGCTATAAAGAAGGCGTAGGCTAGAGATAGCCGAACCGCTATAAAAATCTTATGTCTCCCTATTCTCTTTCTTTTATTTTCAATACTGTATGCTAGATATAGGTTTTACTGGTTCCTTGCCGCTCATGGATGTTAATCCGCTTTTGGTGTGAACAATAGGATATGAATCGGGTAAGGCTTAGAAAAGAGGTGGGTTTTTATTAGGCTTGGGCTTTGGTGTGGTTTTGGGCTTGTTTATTTAAACTAATTCTAATTAACAAAGTTTTCCTTTTATTTTAACACTTTTGATTTATTTGTAATCTCAATCTAATTCATATTAGTTTAAACCTCATTTTTCAAGATACATTTTGATAGTTGAATAATTTTATCCAATCTAATACATATTTATTTTTATTTACTTATTCATTGTAGTAACGTAAAGTAAATTTAATTTTCAACTATTTTAATTAAATAAAAATTTATTTACATTTACAAATATTTTATATTTATAAAAACATTTTGTTCGATTTCAATTTATTATCTAAAAGGAATTCATTAGTTTAATTTAAGTTATTAAAACAAAATATTCTATTAAATAGATTTCAATTAAATAAAAATTTATTTTCAAAAATAATAATTATTAAAAATCAAATTCAAATATTTTATTTTAATAAAATTTATTTATTATCATGGTGTAGAAAGAAAGTTATTAAATTTGGTTTAAATTTTTTGTTACAATTTCCTAAGACATTATATAAGCTGAAATATAAAATCTGCCTAGTATGTTTGCTTATGTTCAAAATAGTAGATATATATATATATAAGGTTTTCGAAAAATATTTTCAAAAATAATAAGTACATCCTCACATGCTGATCTATACCCATTGATCGGGCAACATATGCCCACTGAATCTTAGGCCCACTCCGGAGCTGGCAGTTGGTTGGTAAAATTGATAAAAAGAACAATAGACGGAGCTATCTAACAATGCTTATAGAATTTCACAGTGGAAAGGATAAAATATAATATCAGAAATAGTACCCATCTTATAAAAATTCAAATCTCAAAACAAAACATAACATCCTAATATCAGCGGTATAATATCACAAAATACAATAACATCGTGTTTGAAATGGGCACAACAAATTATAAGTAAAAACATAAATAGATAGATAACTACCACCAAACTCTGCCTCCACTTTCATCTCCTAAATCTGCATTGTCTTCTCCAACCTGTGTCATAATGAAGAGGGATCAACACAACAATGTCTGGTGAATAAATATCTCGAGTTTTTCCATAATAGTATGTACAATATCTTAGATAAGAATGTCTTACGTATCCTAACTATATTTCTTATAAATACCTCCAACTGTAAGTCTCAAAGGTTCTCCCAGTCCAATTCAATATCTTACACTTTCTAACCCAATTCCATAACTCACCTTTAACTATAGGCCCAATGCCATTCCTAGTCCTACGTATCTACCATCAATTATGTCCTAATAATGTAAGAGAAAGTACCCAGGCCACTTAATACCTTTTCAATGGGAATTAGGCTGACTCTGACCATTTAATACTTATATCGTAGACAGGTCCCATCACATAATACCTAACCCAAGGCAGACCCTCTCTGATACCCTCTAGATGACATCACATGGAATCTCATTAGGCCACTTCATGCTTCTTTATAGATGAGGCAGACCCTACAATAGCCACTTAATATCTCGAACCCGAAGCGGACTCTTCTCAAGATTTCCTACTACTGTGCCTAACGTTATCCTTGACCATTTAATACTTCCTAACTATAGAGAGGCTGATCATACAATAGCTACTTACTACACCCGATCCTCAAAGTAGGTCCTATATATGATGTTTCATAGCCCAACTGTGACGTCTCACGTTAGTCCGACTATACATAGGAAATAGTAGCTAGATTAAATAGGCAAACTTTCCTTACAAAATTAGGAATAACTTCACGTCCCCCATGGGTACTTATTATAGATAATGTCTCACATCACCTCCGACGTCACACTGCTAGTAGCCAAATTAACTGGGCAGATTTCTTTGTGTTTTTGGCTGACCTCATATGCCTACAACTTAGTCATAATTTCCACTCTGCTAGCATACATCCTTATATACCTCACTATATTCTACATTAAGGCCTATGAGGAAATCTCCTTGTTCCGCCTTTAATTCTAAATCATTTTCCATAATAATCCCAACTTCTTTCCAAGGGAGTTTAATGGTAATTACTAACCTATTAACAAGGCAATTAATATGTTATTAATTATTCATTAATAATAGCTAATATATATTTATATAAATACATAACTAAAATATTCATAAGCGTGCAAATATTGCATCCTACACTAATCGATTAAATTTCAAAACTTTCAATTTATATAAGTCTAATTCCGTACCATAACATACAAATTAGCTAATATCCTTAGTCCAGCAAGAGACTTGTATAAGAAAATAGAACCAATTACCAAACTTATTTTATTTTAAAAACGTAGAATCAACATCAATAGAATTTGTAATTCAAATCCTTTTATACCTTATTCAACTTCTGCATATAAAATGAAAAGGGATTCATATTTAAATTTTGGAAATAGGCAATGCAAACTAAGAATAGGATAATCCATATTTTATAAACCATTTCCTAACTTATGTTCTTTTTAAAACCCTTAATCATGTTAAATGAGAAAGGTGAGAAGTGAAATAGAATATAAAATATTAAAATTTCATAACGACACAAATTCTTATATTTTAATATAGAATAATTGAGACACCAAACATAAGAATTGACATTTTTCTTTAAGGGAAATATGGAGGTTTTAGTCTTGTGTTTTTTTGAACAAAATTCATCAAGTCATATATCAAATACAACATATACTATACAATTACTAAAATGAGAAAAATTAAGATTTCCACTTACAGATGATTCCCAACTTTCTCCTTTGGATTTGAACACACCTCCTTTCTATTCTCTTTTCAGACCTCTTCCTTTTGAAATATACAATAATTGGATTGTATATAAATTAGATTCAGAATTTTGGAAATTGGAGAATAGAATTAGAATTGAATATTGAGTATCTGAAATCCATTACCTGAAAATCTTCTAAATCGTAGGGAAGAAACTAACAAAGCTTTGCCTACATTTCCAAATAATTTATGAATAAAAATAAGGGGTTAAACTCTTTTTATAGTCGTTAGAAGTCACAAGAACCACCAGATTTAAGTTGGTTTAAAATAATAATATTCGAGCCGTTCTTGCTCTAAATAATCTTAGGTGCCATAACACCTACCAATTAACTACTTTTACCTAGGCGATCGACCACTAGCTGTCGGTCGACTCTATAATAGTATCAAATCCTATTGGGGGTACCACTGTAGGGTCGATCGACCTCAACAGGATTTCGTACTACTATAGGGTCGGTAACAATGAGGGTTTTAGACTCAAAGAGCTAACTACATTTTTAGCTGTGAATGAATGTGATGCTCCCGAGTCAAATGGGGTATGAATGGTATTTCCATAGGTAATAGTTGCACCTTCCATTGTAGCTTTTCCTTTATCTCTAAGGTGAGGTCTACTCGAGATAAGAATAGCCTTAATGGCATAGGTTTTCCCACTCTGCCCTTCATTTGTAAGATTCCGACATCGATTCTTGAAGTGCCCCTCTTTGTGGCACTGATAGCACTTCCCCTTGAACTCTTCCCTCGTCTAATTTTTTTTACAATCCCTAGCAATGTGTCCTTTCTTTTGGCATTTCCAAAATGTTACACCTACCTTCTTGAACTTCTCTTTGGCCTTCTTATTTGCCTAGAATCCTCCCTTATTAGCTCTACCTTGGTTTTGTGTCGGTCCTACTTTCACCTTCTCTCCCTTCTTCTTCTCTAAGCCAACTGTTTAAAGAAAGTCCATCTCAAGTAACATTTCATAAGTAGCATCAGTGGATACTTGGATCAAAACAACCTCTCTGGGTAGAGATTGCAAGCCTTTCGTAAACTTAGCCTTCTTCATGGGGATATTAATCAAACACATTCCATAGCTAGTTCGGTGAACTTACTAATATATTCTTTCAAAGTGGAGTCTCCCTGCTAAAGTTGTATAAGCCTTTTCAATTACACATTCATTTCAGCCCTAGACATAGATCGCGACTCAAACCGGTTTCTGAACTCAGCCCAAATGATAACTCTCTTAGCATTCTCCTCATCCACAATTGCCTATCAATCTAAGGCCTCTCCTTTTAGATGCCATGCTGCCATTCTCCTCTTAATTCGGTCCTCTCATTCAAGTTCCTAAGAGATATGCTCACAATCAATAAGCCAAATCTTTGTCTCCGTAAAACCTTCAACTCCTGCATACAATTTTCACCCATATTCTTAAAGTCCTTGCACATCTTGGGAAAGTCTATAGGGTCGTGTGCTGCTTCAGTAGGCAGGGAAGTGGGTACCGCTGGTGCAACTTGTTGAGGAATGGGAACTTCTCCTACAAACCTTAAGTATTGCTTGAACGATTCAGACATTCTTAGGATAGTGTGTATCTCTTTGGTAGAAGGGTTCCCAGCACCAGAGGAACGATATTTAGCCATAATCAAGTATATGTAGGTTTAATTTTTTGTTACAATTTCCTAAGATAGTATTAAAAGCTAAAATAAAAGATTTACCTAGTGTGTTTGCATATGTTCAAAATCGTATATATTTATATATCTACAGGGTTTTTGAAAAATATGTTCAAAAATAACAAGTACACCCTCATACGTATATCTAAACCCATTGATCATGCAATCTATATTCTAATACCAAGTGTAACAAACCACCTCGAAACAAGCCTAATTTTTTATCTAGAAAAGGCACATCAAACATTAGACCCATTTCAAAGCTGGCTGTTGGTTGATAAAATTGATACAAAGAACAATACACCAAGCTATCTACAGATGCTATAAGAATCTCATAGCAGAAAGGATAAAATATAATATCAAAAATATTACCCATCTTATAAAATACAAATCTCAGAACATAACATAACATCCCAATATATGTGGTGCAATATCTGAAAATAGAATAAAATTATGTCTGAAATTGGTACATCAAAATATATATATATAAACATAAGAAGGTAGATAAATGCCACCAGTCTTGGTCTCGGCCTTCATCTCCTAAATCTGCATCCTCTTCTCTAACCTATACTAAAATAGGGAGGCAGTCAGAAGAATAAAGTCTGGTGAATAAAGATCTCGAATCTTTCCACAATAGTTCGGTAGTATAACTTAGATAAGTATACATCGTGCATATCCTAATTATATTTCTTATAAATACCTCCAATTGTAAGCCTTGAAGGCTCTCCTAGTCCAATCCTATAACTTACACTTTTCTAACCTAATTCTGTAACGTACCTTCAAATATAGGCCCAAGGTCATTCCCAGTCCCACCATCTAACAATGTGAAAGAAAGTAACTTGGCCACTTAATACTTTTCCAAAGGAAATTTGGCAGACTTTGACCATTTAATACCTATATCTTAGGTAAGTACCTGTCCTTTAATACCTAACCCAAGGAAGATCCCTCTCTAGTACCCTCTTGTTGACATCCAATGGAATCTCATCAGGCCACTTAATACTTCTTTATGAAAAAGGCAGACCCTATAATAGACACTAAACATCTTGAACCCAAAGCGGACCCTTTAAGAGATTTCCTTATACCATGCCTAAAACTATCCCTGACCATTTAATACTTCCAAATTATTAGGGGGAAGGTGGACCCTACAAAAGCCACTTACTACCCTTGATCCTCGAAGCAGGTCCTACGTATTATGATTTGTAACCCAAACTATGAGGTATCATATTAGTCCGACTATTCATAGGCATTGGTAGCTAGATTAACTGTGCAGACTAACCTACAGAATTGAGACTAATCTCGCTCCCTTTGTGGGTACTTATTAGAGGTGATGTCTTACATCAGCCCCAAAGTCACGCTGTTGGTAGCCAAATTAGTTGGGTAGACTTCTATGTGCCTTTGACTAACCTTGCGTCCTTATAACTTAGTCATAATTCCACGCTCCTAACATACTACCATATATACCTCATTACATTCCGCACAAGGCCTTATAATAAAATCTTCTTATTCCACCTTAAATTGTAAATTATTTTCCATAATTATCCAAACTTCTTTCCTAATGGGGTTTAATGTTAATTACTAGCCTATTTACTATGCAACTAATTCGTTAATTATACAATATTAATACGCTAATATGCAGTTATATACATATGTAACTAAAATATTCCTAAGCATGCGAAGAATGCATCCAACACTAGTCGTTTAAATGTTAAAATTTCTAACTTGTACAAGTCTAACTTCATACCATAATATACAAATTAGCTAATATATTTACCCCAATAAGAGGCTTGTATAAGAAAATAGAATCAATTACCGAACTTATTTTATATATTAAAATAGTACAATAAACATCAATAGAATTTACAATTCAACTCTTTTTACACTCTATTCAAGTTCTTTATATAAAACGAAAAGGGATTCCAATGCAAACTACGAATAGGAGAATCTATATTTTACAAACCATTTCCTAACTTGTTTTCTTTTTAAAACCCTTAATCACATCAGAAGAGAAAGTGAGGAGTGGAATAGAATGTAAAATATTAAAATTGCAACAACTACATTAAATTCTGCTATTCAAATATAGAATAATTGAGATTTCAAACATAAGAACTGACATTTCGCTTTGGGTGAATTTTGAGTGTTTTAGTTTGATGTTTTAGTAAACAAAATTCCTGTGGCATATATCAAATCTAATCTATATTATATAATTACTGAAATGAGAAAAACTTTGATTTCCGCTCATATATGATTCCTAGCTTTCTCCTTTGGATTTGAACATGCCTACTTTTCTATTCTCTTTTTAGACGTCTTCCTTTTGAAATATATAACAATTGAATTATATACGAATTAGATTTAGAATTTCAGGGATTTATGGAGAATAGAATTAGATATGGAATATTGAATATTTAAAACCTCTTACCTGAAAATTTTCTAAATCATAGGGAAGAAACCGACAGAGCTCCGCTTACATTTCCAAATAATTTATGAATCAAGTTAGGGACTAGGCTCTTATTTATAGCAATTAGAAGTCACCAAAACCATCGAATCTAAGTCGGTTTAAAATAATAAAATATGGACCGTCCTTGGTCTAAATAACTTTAGCTGCCACAACACCTACAGGTCGATCGGCTTTATGGAGGCGGTCGACCGATTTATTATTTTTAGGAACATATTAATTGTTTTCTTTACCATATTTAATTCCTTGATTAATTTTTACGTTAACATGTATTTTAATGTGTACTTAATCCCCTGTGAAGTTAACATGTTTATTAATATTTTTAAATTTCAAGCGTTAGCATGAATTTGAATTCCAATTGAATTATTTTAGATATAAAAGCTTCAAACGTCAATAACTTTTCTATTTGAGCTTCGATTACAAAACTTTATATATGAGAATTGATCAGAAAACCATCACGAACGAAATGATATTACTTCTGTGGCCAAATTCTAACATTTACAAAATTTTCATTTTTAACCTTATTATTATTAATTTATTTCTTATTAATTTTTATGGGGTTTTACAATGATGAAGGCCCTACACCTTCAGTATTCAAAATACTTATCGAGTGCACTGTGTAGATACCCGGCTGATGCAGGACGGTAGCTAAGGTGCAAGTAAAGAAATTCCAAACACCTAACCTACAGAAAATCTCACAATGCATAGACGAATATAATAATCAAATAGAAATAAAATTGACGAGATAGAATATAACTAAGTGAACCAAAAAAATCAAAATACATCGCTCCATTTCAGTTATACAGAACGAAAATAATAGAGTTTGTGCATCCCAAGCTCCGAAATAAACTCTATAACCGTCTTTAAATAAATACAATTACTGACACAGTTCCATAGTACTACACAACAGAATATAAGTGATAGTAAGCTCTGAAATATGATATATGAAAGTAGCATCTTGCGTACTCCGTACAACTCCACACATTATCTAAACTTGTTATCCCTATCAAGTCATTTAAAAGCAACCGAGATAACGAAGAGCAAAGCATAAAATCTTGGATCGGACAACAGTCTGGTGTGAGCGATAGATCGACGCAAAATATTATAAAAATTGTATATAGTAAACAGCGGTATGAGGCATGAATAGCCATACCTGACCTGTCTATGCATAAAAGAGGTAGTGCATAAACACAATTATATGTAAACTAATATCGTATGTAGAAAATATGGGGTACAGGGGTATCACACAGCATGTCGGGTACACAGCGGACACAGCATCCACCACACATCTTTGCATGTCTTACTCAAGTTCTTCAAATATATGATAACTCTTATAGTTGCTCAACTCATTGCCTGCACGGATGGCTAGGGACTGGACACATGCAGAAATCGAATAATATGGGTACAGGTAAACTACCCTAGGTACACACAGACTCTTATGTCCCACTAATGAGCATCATAAGCTTAGAGTTATCCATTAAGTCCTTAGCGCACATAATGATAGTATAACTACATTGTAGATGCTCAACTCATGCCTACTCAGATCATAAAAATATTTTAACTTTTTTACTTGTAAAACCAAAATAGTACTTTTATAAAAAGACTTTGGAGGTTTAAATAAAGAGTTTAAAACGAGAAAGTTCAAAGAGTTGCTATGTGATCTTTAACAATTACTTCATATACTGTAACACTGACTAATTGTTGTCTTTCCTCTTTGTTCGTTCAATCTGTTGTGCTTTTCTTAGCTTTGTCTTTGAATCCCCTTTGTTCCTCTTGACCTCTCTGATCTCTTTGATTTCCTTGAATTCTATTTGATCTAATTAGTTTTGTGTTGCGATTTTCGGATCGATCTGTTTTAATTAGTGTATTGCATCTAATTATGTACATAGTTGATTAGATATTAAACCATTTAAAATGAAAGAATTCTTCTCAGTTGTTGTATGCCGTAATTGATAGTGAAATTTTAATTAGTTTTTTTTTATATGCTAAAACGATTAATTACGTAAGACTTTATTACATGCATTAATGGAATTTCATACCTTTCACCAAATTCTAAATATGTCAACCATAACCAAAAGACAACGCACACGTTATCTTTATTTTGGCCGTAGAAGAAATAAAAAGCAAACGCTATTGAACTATAGCAAACATACATTATTTCCACCCTTTGAAAAATAAACAAACAAACCGTTATAAAACACACCGGAAGGAGGAGGAAAAAACATGGAAAAGAAAGTTAAAAACCATGTGGAAGCAGCAAATCCATTTACAGATAAAAGCAGAGTTGGGCACTGATTAATCATCATTCCTCAACCTATTAACAAGGCCAAGGGCATTACTAGTGTACTGCTTCGCCTTGACAACCTTGCCACTGACCTGCTTGACGACGACACCCATCTCCGTCAAGCCATCGGTGCAGGTGTCCTCATTGGTCAAGGCGGCGCTCATGTAGGTCTGGACGAATGTATAGATCTCAAAAGATGGCTGAAGAATTAAGATGACATTTTAATAATAAAAGTAACGATGGAAAAATGCGTCATCCCGTGGATTCTATGACATGGAAAATGGTGGATGAAAAGTATAAATCTTTTTCATCTGATCCACGCAATCTTAGGCTTGGTCTTGCTACAGATGGATTCAATCCATTTTCCATGTTGAGTTCGAAATATAGTTGCTGGCCGGTAATGCTTGTGACATACAATCTCTCGCCTATGTTGTGTATGAAGAAAGAAAATATTATGTTAACTTTACTTATTCCAAGCCCGAAGCAACCCGGGAATGATATTGATGTATATTTGGCGTCATTGGTGGAAGACTTGCATCACTTATGGTCTAATGGAGTTACTACTTATAATGCATTTAGTAAAACTTTATTTAAACTGAATGCAATTTTGTTATGGACGATTAATGATTTTCCGGCTTATGGAAATCTTGCTGGATGTCGTGTGAAAGGGCAAAAAGCTTGCCCATTATGTGGTGTCAATACCCATTCTCGTTGGTTGAAACATAGTCGAAAGTTCGCCTACATGGGTCATAGAAGATTTCTACCTCCTTCAGATTCACGGAGGAAACAAAAGGCATTGTTTGATAATACCATAGAGACAGATGGTGCTCCTAGAATGCTTTCTGGGAGAAACATCTATGCATTATTGAAGGATTATCCAAATGATTTTGAAAAAGGAATAGAGGAGAAAAGTAAGAAGAGAAAGCATGTCTATGATAAAGAAGATGAATATGATGATACCAACAGTTCTACAGAAGTAGAGCTATCAAGGTGGAAAAAACGATCAATTTTCTTTGATTTGCCTTATTGGGAGGTTAGTGGTTAATTTATTTATTTTTCATTGTTTTAATACAAGAAAAACCCAATAATGCATTATTGTTTTGGTTTTCATAGGAACTTCCATTACGTCACAATTTAGATGTGATGCATGTGGAGAAGAACATTGGTGAAAGCCTATTGGGCACAATGTTGCATGGAAATAAATCCAAAGATGGAACCAACCGTAGAAAGGATTTAGAGGTTTGGGGAATTCGAAGTGAGCTTCTTACACAACCTCATGGGAATAAAACATATCTTCCACCGGTTCCATATATGTTGTCAAAATCCGAGAGAAAAATATTTCGTAAAAGACTGTGTGATTTCAAAGGATAGGATGACTACTGTTCAAATTTAAAAAATCGGATTTCATTGTCGGATTGCAAAATTAGTGGATTGAAGTCACATGATTACCATGTATTAATGCAACATTTATTGCCAGTAGCATCGAGAGGGTTCATGGCAAAGAAGGCAAGAAAAGCGATAATTCGCTTATGTTCATTTTTCAACAAATTATGTCAACGTGTTCTTGATAGAGAGAAGGTAGGACAAATCAATGTTGAAATTATTGACATTTTATGTGAGCTTGAAATTTTTTTCCACCATCTTTCTTTGATATAATGATACATTTATCCATTCATCTTGGAAAAGAAGCACAAATGTGTGGACCTATTCATTTTCGATGGACGTACCCATTCGAAAGATATATGAAGACACTCATAGATTAAGTCAGAAACTATGCACGACCAGAGGGATGTATTGCAGAATCGTATCTTGCAACAGAATGCATGTTGTTTTTCAATGAATTTTTGAAGAAATCAGGACATATAGAGGAGAAAGGAGCTCGAAATGAAGATTATGAAAGTAGTAGAATATTAGAGGGACGTCCAATTTCAGTATCGAAGACAATTAAATTGCCAGTTAATGAGAAAGAAAGTGCTCATTTAGCTGTGTTAATGAATATGGCCATGGTGGAACCGTTTATAGAGTAAGTTTATGTTATATTGTTTTAAATATTTTAGTGTGTTCGCAATGATATATATAACTTATAATCAATTGTTCAATACTAGTTTGCATTTGGAGGAATTAGAAAATTCAGACCAACGCATGACAAAAAATGCGACCTTACTTTGGGAAACACATACAAAAAGTTTTGTCGATTGGATTAAAAGGAAGGTTAGTCAGATTTCAAATATATTCTCATTCAACTATCAATATTACTATATAAATTTACATGCTAAATGAAATTTTTTGTAGATACCTATTACCTCCAAGGATCATAATGACATGTTAAAATGGATTGCTTATGGTCCGAAGGATGATGCCATGTCTTTCAAAGGATATATCATCAACGAGCAACGTTTTCAAGTAAAAGATTTAGGGAGAGAAACTCAGAATTGTGGGGTGACTTTTGATGCAACTACTATGTGTAGAGCAAGTGCTAAAGTTATATCCCAAGTGGTTGATGTGGTCACTTATTATGGAATATTGACAGATATAATTTTATTAGATTATCATTTGTTTTATATTCCAGTTTTCAAGTGTCGTTGGACGTATAAAGGAAATGGAGTAAAAGTTGATGATGATGGGTTCACTCTTGTTAATTTACATCAAGCATCATTTTCACGAGACCCATACATACTTGCATCTCAAGCAAAACAAGTATTTTATTCAAGAGAGAACGATGTTTCTAATTGGTACGTTGTAATGAAAGCACCATCAAGAAGTTTTAATGATATAGAGGAGCACGATTGCATCGAGGAAGAGGTCCAGCAAAAGCAAAAAGACTCCCATAATGCAGTCAGGATCGAATTGAAGTTGAGTTCAATGATCTAGGTATACCAGTAGGGCAACGGTCGGTATATTTATCCTCTTTTCTTGGACCGCTTGTGCGGGAGCAGGTTCCATACACCATTGATGATTAGAGTAATATTAGTGATGACTTAAAAGAAGTTTTGTGGCAATCGGTTCTGGTATGAAGCAGGCATCTATTATTTAACATTCTGACTCTAATATGTTTTGAAAATTACTTCTAATATTGCACGGTCTTGCCAATTATAAATTGAAATTGCCATCTAATAACTTCTGGATAAATTGAAAAATAGTTCTTGCCAATTATAAATTGAAATTGCCCTCTAATAACTTCAGAAAACCTTTCAGATTTAATTAAATCTGTCGTATTTAAATTAAATAAATTTTACTAATATCATGTTTTGATGTATTGTTGCAAATTAGATTTAAATTGGAAGAGGAATGGCAAAGAAAAGCTATATTTCAACAAATGGAAGTACTTTGGAGATCGTCAAAAAGCAAATTGGTTCGAAATTTGCAAAAAGCAGATAACGATGAGGAAAGACTTAAACTGAAACCTACGAACATAAAAAGCATAACCGATTGGAGGAAGTTTGTGAAGGCGAAAACAAGTCCGGAGTTTAAGGTAAATCATTCCTACTGAACTCGTCTGGCATGTTTCTGCAAATCCATCTACATAGTTAGCAACCGATAAATTTCTTTAGAAGTGAAGTCCAAGTGTTGGTGGATGCTGAGGGTTCCTGTTTAGGTATTAGCTGTAGGAACCTATGACAGTACAAAATACAAATGCGTTATGACAAGCACAGGAACATTTTAAATGAAGTAAAAAAAAACACTTTGCAAGTTAGTTCAATCTATAAATATTATTAGTAGATATGGAATGCTGTATATGTCACCGAGTTATCCAGCATTAATAATACCAAATAAGTATATGACCATGATGAATTGATTTTCAAATAAATTGCAATCCTTACCATACATATTTACCCTGCATTATAAATATTAGATAGTTTTTCTTTTTATGATTTTGGTTGTTAAATTCTAGCATCTTTCAATATTTTCAGCAAAAAAGTGAGAAATATTCAGCCCTTAGGTACACACAAATTCCGCATACAATCGGTCGTAGGGGAATGGCTAGAAAGACCGAAAACATGGTAAGTTAATTAACTATAGCATTTTTAACATTATTTTATACCTGTCAGTTTATTAATTTAATGTTATTCTATTTTTAGAAAATAGAAAGTGTAGATCCATCGTCCATAAGTAGAGCTGATGTGTGGATTAGATCTCACATTAAAAAAAATGGCGAACCAGTGAACATGGAAGCTACAAATACTATTGTAAAATTGTTTTTAATTTTATTGGTATTTTTTTTTTGAAACTATGATATTTTTACCATTGTACATTATCTATGTGTATTTACTTATATAGGAGGAGATCAAAAAATATGGTAGCCTATCCCAATCCGGCTCGACACAGACTGATATTGGAAAAGATGCTCTTGTACATGTACTGGGACAAGATAAACCGGGACGGTTAAGGGCATTGGGTAGGGATTGCACTTTAACCAAGCTAGCTTTGGCCCAGTCCAAAGATAAACAAGTGTCTCGGTGTCGAGAGGAAATAGCAGAATTGAAGGGAATGATACAGACTCTGATGGACCAGAAGGTAAATTTTTGGAAATTAATTTATATTCGTAAAATATTAATTTATATTCGTGCTTCGCTGCAGGGTAAAGAAAGTTCGAGAAGGAACTCACCTGATTCGGTAAAAATAATATTTATATTACTCAATAAATGAAATTTATATTTTAATTTTTTAATCCAGTAAGTGATTTAATTTTCGGTTGATTAATTATAGAGCGACGACGAAGTATGTTTGCTATTGAATTGGGATGGAACCTTGGAGTTGTTGCCCATGGAAGGCTGTTGTCTATGGACCCAGATGACGTTGTCAACGGCATTCGTCTTGGACCAAATGTTGGGAGCGTTGTTATATATTCAGTGGATAAAGCAGATACTTATTTATGGAGGCCTACACCTGAAATGGCAGTCTTAGCAGACGTTAAGAATAAGGTAGTTGCTTGGCCATCAGTTTGCATCAAGGTCCCGCTGCGAACACGGTTGAACTGTAGTGCAGCCAGTATGGTAATTTTTTTCACGTTAAGTATATTAGTGTAATATGCTGCGAGCTTATTGATGTCTAAAATGCAGCGAGCACACCCTCCATCTGAATAAACATTTAACACATATTTGTATAGCATAGTAAAGTTTGAATTTCACTTCTCATTTTTAGAGTACTAGCATCATCGAAGACACTTGCAAGATTTACGGTTGGACTGAGGGTGAAGGCGTAGTTGCCGAAGGAAGAATCCACGCCACTGATCCAAAATATACTGTTAATGGTATTCCACTCGGTCCGTCTACTGTTGTGATTTGGGTGAACAAAGTAGTAAATAAAGATGCTTATTTGTGGCGACCCACATCTGATATGTCGTGCATTGGAGATGCAGTTGGTAGGAAAGTAGCATGGCCAAGATCAAAAGTAGAAGCTGATCAAGAAAAACTAGATGAGAGTCGTGATGATACTGAAAGTGTTGTGAATTCTCCCATGAAATCCGCACATATGGTCATGAATAAATCGCAAAATGTAAGTATTAAATTTCAAATTTGAAGAAGTTAACTGTGTATGAAAGTTTATTTAATGTGCATGTATACATTATGCATAATAATCTCTTTTCTTTCGGCGATTGCAACCATGCAAAAGGATGCCAAATTCCAGTTGATCGATTTGGGTGGAGCAGACGTAGTGGCTGAAGGAAGTATTGCATCAACTGATCCGATAACGATGGTCCATTGTCGTCCATTGGGACGTAATGCTGTAAAAGTTTGGATTAAACTGGTGATAGTTCCAGATGCAGAGATATGGAGACCAACATCGGGTCTGACATGCATGGATGATTGCTTTGGCATTCCCAAAGCTTGGCCAATGGAAAAAATCATTATTAAGTCAAAATGAAAGGTATATAATTTTTTTTAATATATACATTAGGAATGCTAGCAGCTAAAGTGCAGATAGATTTTTGGTAAAATGATAAAAGTACATAAGTAGGGGTGTTATATTCGAATTGTGATTGAATGATTGTGATTAGTGGTTCAGGTTCAGGGGAGGGAAAATAATTGATGGTGAGGAGTTATGTATGGATTGTGGTGGAATGTTAGTGATGCAGTTTTAAGTTCAGGTTTTGTTTTCTCACTCTTTTGTTCTGTTCTTTGTTGACAGGTAGTTCAGGTTTTGAAGACATCAGCAATGACAGGTAGTTCAGGTTTTTATGGTGGTTCAGGTTTTGCTCGGTACTTTGGTTATTTCAGACGTTTATTTCAGATGTATATGTACAGTTATGACACTTATGGTAGTTTGGTTATAACACTTATGGTAGTTTGGTTGTGTATGTGTACGGGTAGCTTTTTGTCGACACCTATGTATGTGGATGTATGAATGTCTATGTATCTTGTGGATCTTCAATGCGTATACGTATTTTGTAGTTGTTTAATATATTGTGTTCAAAAGTGTATGTGCTTGCGTATTCTGTTGTTACATAATTGGATGCTAGATCAGGGGTAAATCTGGAGTAGCAGGTGGAGGGAAACAAACGCTACTGGATATTATTTATTTTGATAGCGTTAAAATGTCACTACAAAAGAGTGATTAAAAACTCAAGTACACTTATGCTGGCGTTTATTAAGCGCTACAAAAAATGTATATAACGCCATGAAAAGGTAACGTGGAGGAGAAAACCCTTTCGGTGGCGTTAAACAGGCGCTACAAAAAATTTAGATAACGCCATAAAAAAGTAGCATGGAGAAGAAAACCTTTTCGGTGGTGGTAAATAGGCGCTACAAAAAAGGAATTCTACGGCGTTATAAAAACGCTATCAAAAAACAAATTTGGTGGCATTTAAAAAAGTGCAACTAATACTTGAGGATTTTTAGTGGCATGTTTTATCGTAACGATTATCAGAACGCCACTAAAAATACATAGTGGCGGTTTTTGGGCGCTACAAAAAATCAGTTTTCTTGTAGTGAATGTTTTTCACAAGCAAACACCCAATATCAAAATTACGAAAACTCTGGTTTTGGAATGTAAACTGAAATTATTTATAATTGAGGAATTTTAAACGATCTTAGATATCTAAATCAAAATATTAACTCATTAATGCAATCATGGGAGCATAGTAATATAATATATACCAATATAACAACACGCAAAATCCGTGCTTGTATAACCACAATATATCTTTATCAAAGTTGTTACAAATTTAAAAGAATGTTCTCAACTCTTTTGAAAATATTCTTTGAAAAAGAGATCTCAAGAGTTGGTCACTACCATGAACTTTAAGGAAACTTACACCATTAAATGTCCACAGAACTCCATTGGATCCAATTATACATGCATCTTACTATGCTATAAACATTAATATTAGACCTATGAGCTTCTTGGATGGATTGTTGGTTTTTTACATGAAATTTTTGTATTTTACTATAAAAAATACACGAGAAATAGAAAAAAAGAAGCGTAAGTTTAAATATTCAAAATTGGTGTTGAACCAGCTAACTGTGTGGACAGATTGTTGGGTGTTTTAGGTAATTGTACTGCAATATTTTCGAACTTCAAATAATATTAACGAACAGATTGTTGGGTGTTTCATGTAATTGTACTGCAATGTTTTCGAACTGCAAATAATATTAACGCTCGAAAAATGGTAACTTGATGTCCTATTTTTCTCCATCTATCGATGGGTAGTTGAAGAATATTTGTTAACACTACAAATAAATGTGAAAAAAGTAAGGCGGTGTAGCATTATTAGTTTTTTTTTCTAGTAAAGCAATGGAAGCAGAAAGTAAACAACATTTTTTGTCTATCTAACAATATGCATGCCCAATCGCGTCGAACTATTTAATTTATCATTTTCATACATCAATATCTTAATGGACTTTATCTCAACTTATCTAGTTCCATAAAGGCGATAATAATAATTTTTTTGATTAGATGAATATAATAATTTTAATCATAGTTAAAAGGTAACATTCTCATAAAACAGAGCATACCCACAAAACAATCATATATACATGTAAACAATAAATTAACATTTGGTAACATGTAATTAACAATAGTGAAATGGACAAAGTCATGCATGATTCATGGCTTCTGATCGTGTAACTTTCCTCTTTACATACCCCGATATTAGCAATATTGGGCGAAGAAATTCCTAGCTAAGCAATGTTTCACTTAGTAAGTAAACAAAAAGTAAACTGTTTTAATGAAGAATGATGCATTTTCTACATTGAACAGGTATGTACTTATGGTCCCCCACTACCCGTTGGCCCTAATTTTACTTGCAAGAATCAAGTAAAACAATACACTAATTCTAAATCATATACACACGCTCTAGATAAGATATATAATTTAACCTGCAAATAACTAAGAATGTTGCGTTCTATAACTTCATAACCTCTGCTTATCCATTACCATCTCCCTACATAAGATATATATACTCTAAATACAACTGTTGTAACCAACCTTGCTCCAGACCACCACCAGACCTCTTTGCAACCTACTCGTATCAATCTGCAGCTCTTTGTTCCTCCTCCACGCTTCATATTTTCATACCTCCTGTATGCATCAGACATGCACACCACAGACTTGCACAGTTGCAGTAGTTATCCAACATAGTTCGGTGTTTCGCCTCTCTTGTGTTCAGCTCCCCCTCGATATCTTAATATTGGAGTTTCGGACATGGATACCTCAATATCTCAACTGCCTTCACCAGTTTTCATATCCTGCCTACTCACCATTTGGCTTTTCCAACATGTGAGTCATAATTGGCATGTTACACTTTTCTCCAAATATGTAACTGCGATATATCAGGATTGATATAAAAATATAAAATGTACAGTAAAGCAAAACATCAATTTTATATAGGAATTATGATGACACTGACAAACTTTCAGGTTAAATGATAATTAATCTCGAATTCCCAAAAAATTAGATTAATTGTTATTAATAGTTGAATACTTTGCTGACCATGTTTCCATGTACTTTGGGAGCCAAACATGTTGTTGAGACTTGGGAGATTTTCAATTCCTATCAAGAAGAATGATTTTTGTTCAGTGGCTCTGCTGTCAAATGGTGCCACTGACTATATCATGTCTATATCAATATCTGAACAATCAATTGTTTACACAAATAAAATGTAAGTCACTAATCAAATAATCACTTGCTTAGGATATCATTAAAAACATTGAAAATATCCAATAAAATATTGAATTTAAGATATTCTGAAAAATGAATTGTGCCTTGAGATAAGGGGACTGCAAAATCACCAATATTTGAAAGTAGTATGCCAAAACAATTCAAAACAATTTGATTATAGCCTTAGATATAGTGAATTGAAAATTTGTTCAATGCATGACCATATTTCATGAGAGGAATTACATCCAACAACCTGTGATAAAAGGCTAGCACTAATGGAAGATAACAGCCATGAAGATAATAGACTGTCTTGCTTTTGATAATTAATATATTCCATATTGCTAACAAGATTTCCTTCTCCATCCTCTTTCATGACAGGTGGAATTGGGATTGTGCCTTTGATATAATCTTGAAGGCCGTGTCCTTTCAAGGCTGTGTCAATTTGGTACTTCCACAAGATATAGTTGTCTTCATCGAGAGAGATGGTTATAACATTGCTTTTGAGTTTAACAAGGAACGGTGCAGTTTCTTTTACTTCGTTTCTTGATGTTGCTGATGTTATGTCATCATCATCATGTGCCATGATAGGAACTGATTATTGCCTTGTTTCTTGGATAGGGGAAAAAAAAAACAAGATACAGTCAGAAAGTTGACCGGAGCTTTCTTGGTGTGGCAGAAATTGATCAGAGAAATGCACAACCGTTGCAGCCAGAAGTGGAGATGAAGATGCAGATCTGATCTCTTCTTGGCGCGGCACGGTTGGGCAGATGATGAATGGGTATTATGCTTGATCAGAGAGGTTTACTCCCCTATGATGAGAATATATTCTGAGGGGGAAATTAAGCAATGCTTCGTCTCTCAATGATGATCAGCGAAAGAGCAGGAGAGTGCCTTTAGGCGTGATGCTCTGATACCATAATGGAAAACTGATATATTTGAATTGCAAATACTGAACTTATTACAATCAGTACAACCTTATTACAAGATACAAGTATTTGAATTAAGATGGCTGAATATATTCCAAATATGTAACTGCGATATATCAGGATTGATATAAAAATATAAAATGTACAGTAAAGTAAAACATCAATTTTATATAGGAATTATGATGACACTGACAAACTTTCAGGTTAAATGATAATTAATCTCGAATTCCCAAAAAATTAGATTAATTGTTATTAATAGTTGAATACTTTGCTGACCATGTTTCCATGTGCTTTGGGAGCCAAACATGTTGTTGAGACTTGGGAGATTTTCAATTCCTATCAAGAAGAATGATTTTTGTTCAGTGGCTCTGCTGTCAAATGGTGCCACTGACTATATCATGTCTATATCAATATCTGAACAATCAATTGTTTACACAAATAAAATATAAGTCACTAATCAAATAATCACTTGCTTAGTATATCATTGAAAACATTGAAAACATCCAATAAAATATTGAATTTAAGATATTATAAAAAATGAATTGTGCCTTGAGATAAGGGGACTACAAAATCACCAATATTTGAAAGTAGTGTTCCAAAACAATTCAAAACAATTTGATTATAGCCTTAGATATAATGATGTAGGAATGAGGTTGTTCGCAATGCAAGCAATGGTTGTGTCGTCCTAATAAAAGGTGTTGTGAAAATAAAGAAATTTGTAAAGATAAATTAAAAAATTGCCCAAAGCTATTAATGCTACAATAAACTTCTTTAGTCGGCATACATTAATTTGAATCTATTTTTATACCGCATTAAACTGACCAACATTTAAAAAATACATAGAACTCGTATACATAATATTCATTAAAAATAAAAAATCAACCAACGTGTATAAATGGTATTAAGCACATGGCAAGGTGGGTTGAAAAGCTTAATTTTAAGGAAAAAATTTCACTATTGTCATGCTTAACTAAAAATAAAACCTATAGCAAACAATGAACATATTTATATTTTGTGGTTTTCCATACGCATGCCAAGTGACTCAAAAAGTCAATTATGAATACCAGGGAATCAATTCACATCTCAAGTAGAAAGTGAGTATAACATGTAAAAAATATGTTAAAGACATAATGCTTCTAAAATAAAGAAATCAAATAAAAAAAGTAACATAAAACCATGTCAATAGATTCACATCTCAAATAGACATGTATTAATATACAAATGATGAACATAACATGATAGGAAAAAAACCGATACTATATTTTTTACAGTGAAAAAATACCTATGCGGTACATGGTAATAAAGTAGTGCAATGAAATATGATTTGTAGAAATCAATAGTATACGTAGTCTTAAAGAACTCTAAAACCACTTTAGATTATATAGAGGTTTGGACTTGACTTTAATAATAATTTAAAAGTAGTCCGGTTCATATTTCAATACCCCAATCAAAAACAAAATTGAGTACTAAAATTGCTGTCGATACAGTGAACAACCTATGTACATGCACATGCAACCTAAGATACAAATCAGACTTCAATACTCAAACAACCTATATACATGCCCATGTAAGTAAGGAGAATGGAATATTTCAAAACAGGCAATTGTTTGGTCCATTGAATGAATCAATTCTAAACTATAAAAAATGTAACAACACTTAAAGAGATAGAAACAACAGAAGTTATCCATCCAAATAGATCTAAAGAAAACTAAAAAGAAAGTCTTAAAGTTATCAATCAACATCAATTGAGGTTGATATCACTGGGATAGGAAATAAAAATAACCTTGAACTGAATTATAACAAATAAATCATTAAGGAACCCAATACTAATCGAAATTCGAAGGAGCTAATGAAAATCAACGAATATTTACCTCATATTGGAAGTTAATGGGTGTCGTATAAAGGATGAATTAGCGTAATTCTTTATCGACATTGAATCACCCAATCGAAGTTAATTCTATGCTTAATTGACATTTGAAGTTTGATAAGACGATAGCTCACTAACAACGGTTTAACGGGAAATCCATAGGCGCTAATCGGTCGATCCATGATCATAATGCACATAAAGGTGAAGAAGACGCTAGATCTGGAATTGCAGTGAACTAACCCTAGTTTGCGATTGTGAACCTGCAGTAGTGACCAAATCGACTTATTTCTTTGAGTCACGAAGGAGAGTTAGATTTTTCTAATAAGTTTTGGGACTGCAGATAGAAGCAAAAAATCATAGAAGGGGTAGTATGGATATTTCAAAAAGAAACGGTTGATTGTCTATCCATTGAATTCGTATTATTAGTAGTAAAGATATGTCAATAAAAAAACCATCTACACCATATTTTGTAGTGTTTCACCCATTAACTATGACTACATCCACCTTACTTTTTTTTGTTATCGATTTGAGCAAAACTTGTTTATCTAAGAATTTTCTATCGAATTAGAAAATCGTCGAAAATTTTCGAATTAAATTTGTACTGTAAGCGCACGGCATACTATCGTAGTATGTGACGAGTACGGGTCGATCCGTAGGGAATTTAGATTTTAAAATTCTATTCAATAAAATTAAACCAAAGTCGATTGATTGTTAACTACTAAAAGAAAGTAAAAACAAACTAAAACTAAGGAAAATAAAAATATGAGATTAAAGAGCAATTTAGAGGCAAATCCCCTCTGATGATCACATAAATCAACATGATAAAATTATTATAGGATAGAGGGGGGTGAATAGGGTGTATATCAATTATAAAATTATTGCGGAAGCTTATAAAATTATTTCAACACTGATATATCAAAATAAAGCAGCATAGAGAACAGCAGAATAAATGCAGAAATAGAATAACACAGAATTTACCCAGCTTCGGCAAAAACCTACCTATGTGCTTCCCCCAAGGTTTCTACTAGAAATTAAGTAGTCACATGCTTACACACGTAAACTCGGGACACCTGCTATTGAATAGCCTAACTCTACGCTCAAAACCCCACAACTCAGCCACTGAGTTGAGAATTCTCGAACTACACCACCGCAGTTCGTACCCTAGTCACACGACTAGAAATTACAATGTTTAAAAGAGAAAAATACAATTTAAAACACAACTAGAAATAAAACCCTAATTGAAAATATAAGCCCAAAAGCTCTTCATAAAACCGGCCCAAAATAAATTAACACTAAAATATGCCGGCCCCTTATCTCTTTTATTTGCTTGGCTTGCTTTGCTCTGTTAAATGTCAGCCTCGTTCTTTACTTATCGATCCTCTTTCAATAATTAGGGTTTCTATAAAAATTGAAGTCGCCACTTTAAATGTTGATCGATCGAATGGATATTCGCGTGTTTTCTTTGTCGATCATTCGTCTCCTTGAGTTGCTCTCGGTTGCTTCTCGATGATTGAGTTCGACTTTGATTCCGGTATGTAATTTATGCCTTTTGCTCTCGTGGTTGAATGCTTGAACTCAATTTCCTTCTGCCGATGATGTTTTAGGGCTTATATAGGAATCGAATTCCTTATTTTTCGTTCGTATATTTCATACGAGTTCGTTTGATAATTTTTGGCTTGTAGTTCGATTTTGCATCGATGCTGGTGATGATTTCTGACTTGTTCCAATTCGTGTATATTTGATTACTTGATTTTCACGGCATCGATTTTGAACTCGCTTGTTTCCTTGATTGCTACGGCTTCGATTTTGAGCTGTTCGATCTTTTCCTAGTCATCACGTCTCTGACTTTGATTTGAAACAGGGCTTTCTTTGACATTGATTAACACGGCTCTGACTTGATTTTGGAATTTGATTCTGTTGTGATTTTTGCATCACTGCAATCTGTACTTTTGCACTGCATTTTTTTACTATGATTTCGATACTGTACTTGATTGCTTGCATGTATATATATGCATTCATGTATGTATATATGTGCTATCATCTTGTACATCTCCGTCTTGAGTAGTTCTATATTCTTGTGGCTATGCATTTGTTGTCACTACATGTTTGAAACTCTGTTGGTCTTTACCGCTACCACATTGTGACTGTATGTTGTGTTGCTTCGAGTTTGAAATGCTTGCAGGCTTGGAGTCTTTGTACATTTACATTGTATTTGAATTGAGTTTCATTGATGTTAAGTTCATTTGTTTTTACGTGTACTCGAGTTGAATCCTATTGCGCTGCCTTTTTGTTTACTCTTACTAGAGGTGGTTTGTTTGGTGTCTTCATATGACTGCACTTCTGTTGTAGTTTGACTGTGCAGTATGCTTGTTATATATATGTATGTATGTATGTATGTATATGTATATGTATATGTATATGTACTACTGCATTGATTTGAAACTGCTACTATATCATTCCTTTGTACATTTCCTTGACCCTCTACATATTAAAGTCTTCTTGCTTCACTTTGGCATTTGAAATGGTTGTATTGGTGGCTTTACTTTGTCTCCAGTCTTTGAGCCTTTGTATTCAGTTTTGTTCTTGTTAGCTGTGGGTCTGCACTATGAATACTTGAGCCTGATTCATGTAGTCTTGCTACTTGCTTTGAGGCAATGTATTTACTTCGAGATAATTTGCATTCCAGTTGCATTGTGAGTCTTGTAATTTTTTTATTTACTGGCTCACTTGATTTCATGGTTCACCACTATTTTTTCTTTGGTTCTGGTCTTTGGGTCAGGACTTTGATGTTAAGGCTGTTGCTCCATGACTTCGACATATATGCTGTTGAACTTTATGTTGAGGCCTGATGAACTGTTTCATTGTGTCACTGTTAACTTGTTGCACTGGGTAGTTGCTGTGCACTGTGCATATCACCGCATTGCTTCGAGTTATGGTAGCAGTCGAGTCTTGTTCAAGTCTTCATGCATTGTCCACTGATCATTTGTTCATGTTGCATATATGTCGGTTCTGTCTTGTATCTTGATTCACTGTTTGCTTTGAGGCATATCATATTGTATCTATGTCTTTTGTTCAGGTTGCATTTGAGGTATGCATTCACTATTTTAGTGATCATGTCCGGTCGCTTGTGTGGCCTTTGCCTGTGCATGTTTGTTATGCTGAGTTGAGTTGCATCTTCACTTCGTTGCACTATATATTCAGTGTATCATGACTTGTGTACTTGTCTGGTTCATTTGTTGGGTCATCATTTTTTCCAGATCTTGTTTCATTTCATTTGAATTTGCACCTATATTGAATCCAGCTTTAAATCTCGGGTTTGACCTTGTGCTCATGATGTGACATTATTTTTATTGCACTTGAGTTGAACCCGGCGTTTTGGGTTTGACCTGTGCTCACCTGTCCATGTAATTTTATCAAGTGTATATATCGGTGTGCACCGCCTTGTGGCATGTACAGTAATGCACTGTGCATGTCACAAGCTGTTTGTGTATGATGGATTCAAATTTAAATGATGACGAACAACCCAAATAACCGAGGCAAATATTATTTTAAAAATTCTCTTTTTATTTTATACTGCAAAAATATTTCCTTTTCAATTTTACTACGTTAGTATTTATTTTTGTAGATTGCTCAAATGCTGGATTCAATCTGGAATAAAGTTGTAGATAAATTACGAGTGAATAAGCGATATGTAGTGAGGTGAATTTGTAAATGAAAGATTGTGATGTAATTGAATTTGTATAGTAATCAAAATTGTATATGTATAGTGAGAGCTTGAATTTGTACTATTCAAAATTGCAATAACTATTCGTTTGAATAAAATATCTGTTTGAATTTAAACTGTGTTATTTATTTTATTCAGCAAATATTTATTTAATCATGTGAAAAATAAAACAGTACATTGACAAATACATTTAAATGAATATATATATATATATATATATATATATATATTATATATGTTTATTATCATCAAACAAAAATCATATACTCGCATATTCAACAATCTCCCCCTTTTGATGATAACAAACATATATTTAAGATTTTGAATTTATTAAATGTATTTGATCATTCAATTTGCTCCCCCTATTTGAGTGCTTCCTCTCTACACAAAGCTCCCCCTTCATATATGCATACAATTAAAAATATGCAAATGAGCCTAGATGCAAATAGAAAATATTTGACCTTTACTTGATTTTATTTGACAAAATCTTAACTTTTCTCTCCCCCTTTTGTTATCAGCAAAAGAGTAATAGTGTTAGAAATATAGAGATAAAGTGATAGATATTAATACACATTAAAACTCAATCGAATATAAATATTAAATTTCAACAAAAATCAAACAAAAAACATAAATACTCTGTTAGACGCATATTCCACTTTTAGAATGATGTGAATGATGTCATCATATAAAACCATACAGTTTTGTCTATTTGTGGTATATTTATATCAGGAATTTGAATATCTAGCAATCATGCATAACTGTTAGGACTTTTAAATGAGATTAGTAGTATTCCAATTTTTCTTTAAAAAAAAGGAATTCAAGCATCTTCTAACCACGCATAATCGTGAGGACTTTTAAATGGGACTAGAATCAACTTTTTTTTTAATAAATTAATTTTGATATGCGTTCCATGCATGCATAACCATGAGGGCTTTTAAATGAGCATGGAAGCACATAATCAAAAATTACAAGTAGTTCACCCATGCATAACCGTGAGGACTTTTAAATGAGAGTGAACACTTTGATTTTTTTTTTTAAAAAAAATATATAAAATGAAAAACGAACGATTCCTGTTTAAATCACCACATATTGACATGCTATAATGGATTTTGGTGAGTGATGGTTGATAGAAATATGATAGAAATAGAAATGGTCATGGAATATTTACCAACAAAAAGTTTTATAACTCTTGTATAAATTTCTAAAGAAATTTACTAATTATACTGTATCGAGTTATAATATATGATAAATATCAACACTCCTCATTTTTTCAATCACTATTTATCTTTTTGATAGTTAGTAGGGAGTCAGATTAGTCAATGTAGTTATTTAAAATCAAATCCAAAAATAATTATCAAATTTACTAAAAATGACTAATCTGAAACAAAGTCAAAAATGATTTTCTAGAAAGGGTTTTAAAAGAAAAATGCCTGCTTTTTGAAAATTATTTGAAATGAAAAATATGCAGATATTTTCTTTGAAAAACGATGCAGTTACTAAATGTTTCATCATAAATCACGTTCCACTAGTAATTTTTCTATCAACTAGATTACCAGTGTAATCTGCATCTGAATTTCTTTTCACTCAAACTTATTATTAGTTGAATGTTACAGACCAGATCATGATGTGTGCAACAAAATGTCTCAAAATCATTTTTAACAACTTTTTGAATGAAATTATCTTGAATTTGAATTGAAGCCGTGTAAATAAACAAAAAACCGTGAATATATAGTCAGCCGTAAAATAATCAAATGTATTATCATCAACCAATAAAATACTATTATTAATCCAAACTAATATATATGAAGTACCTCAAAGATTCTTGAGAATTTTATAGTGGCATAAGAATATAATTGGCTAACAATTTTGAATAATTCAGAATCAAAGTCATCATTCATTTCATCATCACATTACTGGCTGATTTAATTCAAATCTGATATGGTGTAGATTATCACATTAATATATTATTCAAGATGAATATACGATTACCTCATTTACCTTTACGATATTATTATTTTCGTTATTGCCCGTTGTGATTATGTCACCTTTATACTAGGCTAAGGAACTCTGCTTTGTCACTCATTTTGTCCCTGGAACAGCCAGAATCCAAGTAACACTATTATAGTTCCTTAGCCTGCCACCACACCTATACGAGAAAAGAGTTTTGTGACCAATTTGTTATTGAACATGCGATTATATGATTTTTGTTTGATGATAATAAACATATATATTCGTGTAAACGTATTTGTTAATGTACTAATTTATTTTTCATAGATTAAATAAGTATTTGCTGAATAAAAATAAATAACACAGAATTTGAATTCAAACAGAAATTTTATTCAAACAAATATTTATTACAATCTTTGAATAGTACAAAGTTCAAGCTCTCACTTTATATATATAATTTCAATTACAGTACAATTTTGATTACATCACAATTCACATTTACATTTAACCTCACTACACATCACTCATTCACTCAACTCGTATTTTATCTCCAACTTCACCCCAAATTGAATCCAGCATCTGAGCAATCTATAAAAATAAATATTGATGCAGTAAAATTGAAAAGGAAATATTTTTGCAGTATAAACCAAAATGTGGATTTTGAAAATAATCTTTGCCTCAGTTATTTGGGTTGTTCGTCATCATTTAATTTTCAATTCATCATACACGAAAAGCTTGTGACATACACAGTGTATCACTGTATATGCCACAAGGCCGTACACACCGATATATACACTTGATAGATTTACAGGGACAGGTGAGCACAGGCAAACCCAAAATACTAGATTCAACTCAAGTGCAATAAAATAATGTCACAACTTTCAGCACAAGGTCAAATCCGAGCTACAAGTTGGATTCAACTCAAGTGTAATTTGAAAAACAAATCCAAATGCAATCAAAGTGGTCAAGGCTAAAATTGACTTCAACATCAAACCAAAACAAGTGAAAACAACAGTTGACAATTCATACAAATGCACATACTAAAACTGGCAGTGAACAAGACACAAGTGTAATGCACAGTCCAACTGTAACATAAAGTCAACATGCTCACATATATAAACGACTCAAGACTGCACAATTCAAGACGAAACCAGATCACAAAACAATGTACACAGTGGCCATAACTACTGATATTAATCACGATAAACAGACAACGATTCAACTGTCCATAGGCAACTCCAAGCCTGCAAATACAAGTCGACGAAGCAACCCATGAACCAAACAAGCAACAATGAAGGACCAATAAGTTCACATCACTGCCCAAACGTACATGAAACCAATACAGTGACATAGCAATAATGAAACCAACACATTGCAACTGACTCAAAGAACAAAGCACAGTGCAGAAGCAAATGTCACCAACATATAAAACTGGGAAGCAGTGCAAACAAATATACAAAGGCCAACAACATTGAAATGGATCGAGCAAGTGCAACAAATAAAATATAATGCTTTTCCAGAATGAAACAGAGATTTTTATTTTATGCTACAGGATGATCAGCCACCAGAATTTCAAATCAAGCAAGACAGTACACAAGTGAAAAATGAATGCAACTGTAGTTCAACTGCAAGTCAAAAGTGTATATGCATATTAAAGTGCATCTGAAATTAGACTCGACTAATGCTACACAGACCAGACCAGGAATCTGACTTAAGGATATGTACAACGAGGTGAAGAAATCAAGTACACCAATACTAAACAGAAGCATTCAGTTCAAATTAAAATGACCAAAAACAATACCAGTGCATTGGTGATAATACAGAGTCATGGAATCGCGTACACAAAATCATATGACCGAGATCAAATGAAAATCAAGCCGTGGTGGCCACAAAACCAAACAGTGCCATGATAACCAAGAAAACAAGAAATCGAACCAAGTACACAGGTGAAAAATGAATGCAAATGTAGTTCAACTGCAAGTCAAAAGTGTATATGCATATTAAAGTGCATCTGAAATTAGACTCGACTAACGCTACATAGACCAGACCAGGAATCTGACTCAAGGACATGTACAACGAGGTGAAGAAATCTAGTACACCGATACTAAACAGAAGCATTCGGTTCAAATTAAAATGACCAGAAACAATATCAGTGCATTGGTGATAATACAGAGTCATGGAATCACGTACACAAAATCATATGAACGAAGTCAAATGAAAATCAAGCCGTAGTGGCCACGAAACCTAACAGTGCCGTGATAACCAAGAAAACGAGAAATCGAACCAAGTCAAAAATCAATACCGTGAGTGCCAAGTATCAAATTATACGAATTTGATAAAGTCAGAGAAATCATCAACATCCAAGCAACATTGAACGACCGAGCAAATCAATTGACAAATTCAAACAAATATATATATGAACGCAAATAAAGGAGATCGAACTCATATAAAAGCCCACAATCATCATCAGCAATTAGTATTCAAGTTCGAGAATAACTGACAACAATAAACCAATAACTCGAATCATCGATTGAGTTCAAGTATTCAAACTAGAGAGAAAAAGCATAAATTACATACCCGAATCAAAGACGAACTCAATTGAATTGAAGTAAGCCAAAAGCGATCGAAAGAGAGCAACAAGAACGGTGCTTCAGAAATTAAATTCGGCTTCTTCAAATTTTAAACAAAGCCCTAATTTGCAAACAAGGAAAAGCAACGAGCCGCCATTATACAGAAGCCCTAATTTTTGAAGGAAGAGGAACGAACGAAACTGCCATTATCAAACACAAAGGAACGAGCCAAAAAATATAAAAGAAGAAAAAAGGGGTCGGCCTTTATTTTAGTTTTTTGGTTTATAATTATATAAGGCTCATAATTATAATTAGGGTTTAGTATTGTTTTTAAATTTTGTTTAAATTGTATTTTCCATTTTTAACTGTTGTAATTTCTAGTCGTGTGACTAGTGGACAAGCTACGTGGTGTAGTTTGAGGATTCGCAACTCAGTGGCTGAGTTGTGGCATGGTTTTGAGCGTAGAGTTAGGTTAGTCAGTAGCGGGTGTCGCGAGTTTACGTGTGTAAGCGTGTGACTACTTAATTTCTAGTACAAACCTTGGGGGCGGCACGTAGGCAGAGTTTTGCCGAAGCTGGGTAAATTTTGTATCGTTCTATTTCTGCATTTATTATTCTGCTATTATCGATGCTGCTACTATTTTGATATATTTGTGTTGAAATAATTTTATAAGCTTCCACAATTAATTTTGATAATTAATAGTATCACCCTATTCATCCTCCCTCTAGGGTGAAATCAGTCCTACAAGTGGTATCAGAGCTAGGAATAGAAGTCAACTTTTGTTTTTAAAAATTCGTATTTCGAAAATCAGTTTTTCTTTTAAAAATTTGAATTTTTAAAATGGATTCTTTTAATAATGCTTTTGCTGAGGGTCAGTCCATAGTTAGATCTCCAATGTTTAATGGTGAATATGCTTACTGGAAAAATAGGATGGAAATTTTTCTGAAAACCATTGATGCTTGGAATATTGTTGAGACGGGATATAGAACACCAACTGTAATTGTAGATAATCAGAAAATAGAGAAACCAAAGGATCAGTGGACAAAACTAGAAAATAAATTACAAAATGCTAATGCTAAAGCTATGAATTCTGTTATCTGTTCATTGGATCAATTTGAATTTAATCGTGTCTCACATTGTCTAACTGTGCAGAAAATATGGCACACACTAGAAGTGACTCACGAAGAAACATCTCAAGTCAAAGAATCTCGCCTTGCCATGCTAAGCAGCGAATACGAGAATTTCACAATGGCGAAGGAAGAAAATGTCAAAGAGATGTATGGACGACTTTCCAATATCGTATACAAATCAAAATCTCTTGGAAAATCATACACAGAGTTGGAGATAGTCCGAAAAACCCTCAGAGTCCTTCCATGAAGATTTGAATCAAAAGTGACTGCTATTCAAGAATCAAAAGATTTAAAACAAATGAAAGTTGAAGAATTCATCGGAAATCTCACCACTTATGAGCTAAATGAAATTCAAGGAAGAGCGTGAAGGAGGAGATACTCGAAAGAAATCAATAGCTCTCAAAGGAACAACCAAAAGTGATGATGATAACGATAATGATGATGGAGCAGCAGAGCTGGCATACTAATAAAGAAATTCAAAAAGTGGAATCACAGATATGGAAATACAGCTCGAAATCAGAAATTGAAAAGCAGAATAGCCAAAGCACTAGACTACTCAGAAGAATAGAAAATCATCTGTCACAAGTGCAACCAACCCGGACACATCAAGCCCAATTGTCCTCAAAATCGACGCGACTTTGAAAAGAAATCAAAAAGGAGAAGTTTTGCAGCCACGTGGAATACAAGTGATGAAGATAATCAAAGTACTAGCATTGAGAGCGAGAAAGCAAATATGTGCCTTTAAGGAAATATAACTGATAGCGACGATGACGAGCCAAGTGAGGTATCAAAACTCACTCACTTAGAATTACTTATATATTTCCACGAAGTAAATAGCTGTTTTGAGCGACTTAAGGAGAAGTATGCCAAACTTGAATCACAAAATGCACTTTGATAGAATTAAATGAACAACTTGACCAATTAGTTAACACCTATCAAAGTAGGATCCCTAAGTGTGATAAGTGTCCAACATTTGAAGAAGAAATTAAAAAATCAGAAATTAATATAAAATCACTTGAAAATGAAATTCTGATTTTGAAAGAGAGTGAAAATACTAGGAGAGAGAATTCTATCAAAAAGTGCACACAATTGTTAAACGAAAATGAATTTCTCAAAACATGTCCAACAATTTTCAACGACTTTAGATAAATTTTCAAAAAGTGAAAAATCGTTGAATATGCTATTAGGGAAGCAAACAGTTAATACAGTCAGATAAGGACTTGGATATAATCAATTAGAAAATTTTGAAAGCAAGATTAATCAAGAAAATTCAATGTGCACAATTTGTAGAAAATTTGGACACAATCAAATAGTTGTTGATATAGACCCAAACACGAGAAAACTATACCAATTTGGGTTCCAAAAGGCACAAATAAAAAATCTCTCAAAGTTAAACAAATTTGGGTGCCGAAGGAAACAATTATAAATAGTTTTGGGTCTCCACAAAATTATTTTTCTAAATATTCTGCCACTAACAACCATGGACCTATAAAAACAAATAGGTCACAAAAACCTTTTTCCGTGTAGGTGTGGTGGCAGGCTAAGGAACAACAATATTGTTACTTGGATTCTGGCTGTTA
Source organism: Allium cepa (assembly GCA_030765085.1). Lineage (NCBI taxonomy): Eukaryota > Viridiplantae > Streptophyta > Magnoliopsida > Asparagales > Amaryllidaceae > Allium > Allium cepa. Next base: position 988,457,571 of record CM060945.1, on the reverse strand, counting down.
TAAGGACACAACGAGCGACAAAGGAAAGTTCCTTTGCCTAGTATAAATATGGCAGAATCACAATGGACAACAACAAAAAATATCGTAAAGGTAAAACAGGTAATGGTATATTTATTTGAACGATATATTAAATGTGATAATCTGCACCGTAATCTAAGTTAAATCGGCCAATAATGAGATGATGAAATAATGATGATTTTGATTCTGACTTACTTAAAATTGTTGGCCAGTTATATTCTTATGCCAAAAACACTATAAAAAAACTCTAGAGCATTGAATTACTTCATATATATTAGTTTGGATTAATAATGGTGTTTTGTTGGATGTTAATACATTTGGTTATAATACGGCTAACTCTATATTCACGGTTTCTGATTATTTACACAACTTTAATTCAAATTCAAGAGAATGTCATTTAAAATGCTGTTAAAATTGAGTTTGAAATTTTTGGTGCATACTTCATGGTCTGGTCTATCATATTTAGTTAGTGATAATTTGGATTGAAAGAGAAATTCAGATGCAGATTACACTGGTAATCTAGTTAATAGAAAACTTACTAGGTGAACGTGATTTTTGTAGAGACATTTGGCAACTGCATTGTTTTTTTAAGAAAATATCTGCATATTTTTCAATTCAAATAGAAGAAATATTTCTCATATAACCCCTTCGAGAAAATCATTTTTGACCATATTGTCAGATCAGTCATTTTTGAAAATTTGATTTTATAAATATTTTTGAGTTTGATTTTAAATAACTATTGTGACTAATTTGACTCCCTAATAACTATCAAAAAGATAAATAGTGATTGAAAAAGTGATGAGTGTTGATATTTATCATATATTATGACTCGAGATGGTATAATTAGTAAATTTCTTTAGAAATTTAAACAAGAGTTATAAAACTTTTGTTGGTAAAAATTCCATGACCATCTCTATTTCTATCATATTTCTAATTACCATCACTTATCAAATTTCTATATAGTTTCTCAATATGTGGTACATTAAATGGGAATCATTCGTTTTTCATTTTACGTTCTTTTTAATAATAATAAAATATAGTAGATAAAATAATAATAAAATAAAATCCAAAGTATTCACTCTCATTTAAAAGTTCTTATGGTTATGCATGGGTGAATTACTTGGAATTTGTTATGTGCTTCCATGCTCATTTAAAAGTCCTCACGGTTATGCATGTATGGAACGCATATCAAAATTGATTTTAAAATAAAAAAGTTGATTCTAATTCCATTTAAAAGTCCTCACTGTTATGCGTGGTCAGAAGATACTTGAATTCATTTTTTTTAAAATAAAATTGGAATACTACTAATCTCATTTAAAAGTCCTAACGGGTATGCATGGTTGTAGATATTTGAATTCCTGATATAAATATACCACAAATAGACACAACTATATGGTTTTATATGATGACATCATTCCCATCACTCTAAAAATGGAATATGCGCCTAACAAAGTATTTATGATTTTTGTTTGATTTTTTATTGAAATTTAATATCTATATTCAATTGAGTTCTAATGTTGGATTAATATCGATCACTTTATCTCTATTTTCTATAACACTATTATTCTTTTGCTGATAACAAAAGGGGAGGAGAAAAGTTAAGATTTTGTCAAATAAAATCAAGCAAAGGTCAAATATTTTCCATTTGCATCCAGGCTCATTTGCATATTTTGAATTGTATGCATATATGTAGGGGGAGCTTTGTGTAGAGAGGAAGCATTTAAATTGGGGGAGCAATTAGAGTATATCAATGATCAAATACATTTAACATATTCAAAATCTTAAATATATGTTTGTTATCATCAAAAGGGGGAGATTGTTGAATATGCGATTATATGATTTTTGTTTGATGATAATAAACGTATATATATATTCGTGTAAACGTATTTGTTTATGTACTATTTTATTTTTCATAGATTAAATAAATATTTGCTGAATAAAAATAAATGACACAGAATTTGAATTCAAACAGAAATTTTATTCAAACAAATATTTATTACAATCTTTGAATAGTACAAAGTTCAAGCTCACACTATATATATATATATATATATATATATATATAATTTCAATTATAGTACAATTTTGATTACATTTACATTTGACCTCACTACACATCACTCATTCACTCAACTCGTATTTTATCTCCAACTTCACTCCAAATTGAATCCAGCATCTGAGTGATCTACAAAAATAAATATTGACGCAGTAAAATTGAAAAGGAAATATTTTTGCAGTATAAACCAAAATGTGGATTTTGAAAATAATATTTGCCTCAGTTATTTGGGTTGTTCGTCATCATTTAATTTTCAATTCATCATACACGAACAGCTTGTGACATACACAGTGTATCACTGTATATGCCACAAGGTCGTGCACACCGATATATACACTTGATAGATTTACAGGGACAGGTGAGCACATGCCAAACCCAAAATACCAGATTCAACTCAAGTGCAATAAAATAATGTCACAACTTTCAGCACAAGGTCAAATCCGAGCTACAAGCTGGATTCAATTCAAGTGTAATTTGAAAAACAAATCCAAATGCAATCAAAGTGATCAAGGCTAAAATTGACTTCAACATCAAACCAAAACAAGTGAAAACAACAGTTGACAATGCATACAAATGCACATACCAAAACTGGCAGTGAACAAGACTCAAGTGTAATGCACAGTCCAACTGTAACATAAAGTCTACATGCTCACATATGTAAATGACTCAAGACTGCACAATTCAAAACGAAACCAGATCACAAAGCAGTGTACACAGTGGCCAGAACTACTGATATCAACCACGACAACAGACAATGATTCAACTGTCCATAGGCAACTCCATGCCTGCAAATACAAGTCGATGAAGCAACCCATGAACAAGACAAGCAACAATGAATGACCAATAAGTTCACATCACTGCCCAAATGTACATGAAACCAATACAGTGACACAGCAACAATGAAACCAACACATTGCAACTGACTCAAAGAACAAAGCACAGTGCAGAAGCAAATGTCACCAACATATAAAACTGCGAAGTAATGCAAACAAATATACAAAGGCCAACAACATTGAAATGGATCGAGCAAGTGCAATAAATAAAATATAATGCTTTTCCAGAATGAAAGAGAGATTTTTATTTTATGCTACAGGATGATCAGCCACCTGAATTTCAAATCAAGCAAAACAGTACACAGGTGAAAAATGAATGCAAATGTAGTTCAACTGCAAGTCAAAAGTGTATATGCATATTAAAGTGCATCTGAAATTAGACTCGACTAACGCTACATAGACCAGACCAGGAATCTGACTCAAGGACATGTACAACGAGGTGAAGAAATCTAGTACACCGATACTAAACAGAAGCATTCAGTTCAAATTAAAATGACCAGAAACAATATCAGTGCATTGGTGATAATACAGAGTCATGGAATCGCGTACACAAAATCATATGAACGAAGTCAAATGAAAATCAAGCCGTAGTGGCCACGAAACCTAACAGTGCCGTGATAACCAAGAAAACGAGAAATCGAACCAAGTCAAAAATCAATACCGTGAGTGCCAAGTATCAAATTATACGAATTTGATAAAGTCAGACAACATCCAAGCAACATCGAACGGCCAAGCAAATCAATTGACAAATTCAAACAAATATATACGAACGTAAATAAAGGAGATCGAACTCATATAAAAACCCACAATCATCATCAGCAATTAGTATTCGAGTTCGAGAATAACTGACAACAATAAACCAATAACTCGAATCATCGATTGAGTTCAAGTATTCAAACCAGAGAGAAAAAGCATAAATTACATACCCGAATCAAAGACGAACTCAATCGAATTGAAGTAAGCCGAAAGCGATCGATAGAGAGAAACAGGAATGATGCTTTAGAAATTAAAGTCGGCTTCTTCAATTTTTAAACAAAGCCCTAATTTGCGAACAAGGAAAAGCAATGAGCCGCCATTATACAGAGCCTTATTTTTTGAAGGAAGAGGAACAAACGAAACTGCCATTATCAAACACAAAGGAACGGGCCAAAAAATATAAAAGAAGAAAAAAGGGGTCGGCCTTTATTTTAGTTTTGGGTTTATAATTATATAAGGATCATAATTATAATTAGGGTTTAGTTTTGTTTTTAAATTGTGTTTAAATTGTATTTTCCATTTTAAACCGTTGTAATTTCTAGTCGTGTGACTAGTGGACAAGCTACATGGCGTAGTTTGAGGATTCGCAACTCAGTGGCTGAGTTGTGGCATGGTTTTGAGCATAGAGTTAGGTTAGTCAGTAACGGGTGTCGCGATTTTACGTGTGTAAGCGTGTGACTACTTAATTTCTAGTAGAAACCTTGGGGGCGACACGTAGGCAGAGTTTTGTCGAAGCTGGGTAAATTCTATGTTGTTCTATTTCTGCATTTATTATTCTGCTATTATCTGTGCTGCTATTATTTTGATATATTTGTGTTGAAATAATTTTATAAGCTTCCGCAGTTAATTTTAATAATTAATAGTATCACCCTATTCACCCCCCCTCAAGGGTGAAATCGGTCCTACATTTGTTCTTATAGGTCCATGATTGTTAGTGGCAGAATATTTTGAAAAATAATTTTGTGGAGACCCAAACTATTTATACACGTTCCTTTTGGCACCCAGATTTGGTTGACTTTTAAAGATTTTATATTTGTGCCTTTTGGAACCCAAATTGGTATAGTTTTCACGTGTTTGGGTCTATACCAACAATTGTTTCGATTGTGTTCAAATTTTCTACAAATTGTACACTTTGAATTGACTTGATTAATTTTTCTTTTAACAGGTTCATATTGATTATATCCAAGTCCTTGTCTGACTGTATTAACAGTTTGTTTCCCTAAGAGCATATTCAACGATTTTTCACTTTTGGAAAATTTATCTAAAGTCATTGACAGTTGTTGGACTTGTGTTTTGAGAGATTCATTTTCGTTTAATAATTGTGTGTACTTTTTAATAGAATTTTCCCTTCTTGTATTTTCACTTTCTTTCAAAATCAAAGTTTCATTTTCAAGCGATTTAATTTTGATTTCTGATTTTTTGATCTCTTCTTCGAATGTTGGACACTTATCACACTTAGGGATCCTACTTTGATAGGTTTTAACTAATTGGTCAAGTTGTTTATTTAAATCTATCAAAGTATCTTTTTATGATTCAAGTTTGGCATACTTCTCCCTAAGTCATTCAAAACAGCCATTTACTTCGTGGAAATCTATAAGTAATTCTAAGTGAGTGAGTTTTGATACCTCGCTTGGCTCGTCATCATCGCTATCAGTTATATTACCTTGAAGGCACATATCTGCTTTCTCACTCTCACTGCCAGTACTTTGATTATCTTCATCACTTGTATTCCATGTGGCTGTAAAATTTCTCCTTTTTGATTTTTTTTCAAAGTCGTGTTGATTTTGAGCACAATTAGGATTGGTGTGTCCAGGTTGGTTGCACTTATGACAGATGATTTCTTGCTGTTCTGTGTTATCTAGAACTTTGATTATTCTGATTTTCAATTTTTGACTTAGAGCTGGATTTCTGGATTTGCGGTTCCATTTTTTTAATCTCTTTATTACCATTTCCAACTCTGCTACTCCATCATCATCGTCATCATCAAAACTTTCAGTTGTTCCTTTGAGAGCTATTGATTTCTTTCGAGTATCTCCTCCTTCACGCTCTTCCTTAAATTTCATTTCTAGCTCATAAGTGGTGAGATTTTCGATTAGTTCTTCAACTTTGATTTGTTTTAAATCTTTCGATTCTTGAACGGAAGTCACTTTTAAACTTCATGGAAGGACTCCGAGGATTTTTCGGACTATTTCCAATTCCGCGTATGATTTTCCGAGAGCTTTTGATTTGTATACGATGTTGGAAAGCCATCCATACATCTCTTTAACATTTTCTTCCTTGGTCATTGTAAAATTCTCGTATTCGCTACTCAGCATGGCAAGGCGAGATTTCTTGACTTGAGATGTTCCTTCGTGAGTCACTTCAAGTGTGTGCCATATTTCCTGCGCAGTTAGACAATGTGAGACACGATTAAATTCAAATTGATCTAATGAACAAATAATCGAATTCATAGCTTTGGCGTTAGTATTCTGTAACTTATTTTCTAGATCTGTCCATTGATCCTTTGGTTTATTTATTTACAATTATAGTTGGTGCTCTATACCCTGTCTCAACAATATCCCAAGCGTCAATGGTTTTCAAAAAAATTTCCATCCTATTTTTCTAGTAAGCATATTCACGATTGAACATTGGTGGTCTAACTATGGAATGACCCTCCGCAAAAGCATTATTAAAAGAATCCATTTTAAAAATTCAAATTTTTTTAAAACAAAAATTGGTTTTTTGAAATTAATTTTTTTTAAAACAAAAATGGCTTTTGTACCTAGCTCTGATACCACTTGTAGGATCGATTTCACCCTAGAGGGGGGTGAATACGGTGATACTATCAATTATAAAATTATTGCGGAAGCTTGTAAAATTATTTCAACATAGATATATCAAAATAATAGTAGCACAGAGGACAACAGAATAAATGCAGAAATAGAACAATACAGAATTTATCCAGCTTTGGCCAAAACCTACCTACGTATTGCCCCCAAGGTTTCTACTAGAAATTAAGTAGTCACACGCTTACACACGTAAACTCGCGATACCCGCTATTGACTAACCTAACTCTATGCTCAAAACACTGCCACAACTCAGCCACTGAGTTGCAATTCTCGAACTACACCACCACAGTTCGTACCCTAGTCACACTACTAGAAATTACAATGTTTAAAAGAGAAAAATACAATTTAAAACACAATTAAAAATAAAACCCTAATTGAAAATATAAGCCCAAAAGCTCTTCATAAAACCGGCCCAAAATAAATTAACACTAAAATATGCCGGCCCCTTTTCTCTTTTATTTGCTTGGCTTGCTTTGCTCTGTTAAATGTCGGCCTCGTTCTTTAATTATCGTTTCTCTTTCAATAATTAGGGTTTCTGTAAAAATTGAAGTCGCCGCTTTAAATGTTGATCGATCGAATGGATATTCGCGTGTTTTCTTTGTCGATCGTTCGTCTCCTTGAGTTGCGCTCGGCTGCTTCTCGATGATTGAGTTCGACTTTGATTCCGGTATGTAATTTATGCCTTTTGCTCTCGTGGTTGAATGCTTGAACTCAATTTCCTTTTGCCGATGATGTTTTAGGGCTTGTATAAGAATCAAATTCCTTATTTTTCGTTCGTATATTTCATACGAGTTCGTCTGATAATTTTTGGCTTGCAGTTCGATTTTGCATCGATGCCGGTGATGATTTCTGACTTGTTCCAATTCGTGTATATTTGATTACTTTATTTTCACGGCATCGATTTTGAACTCGCTTGTTTCCTTGATTGCTACGGCTTCTATTTTGAGCTGTTCGATCTTTTCCTGGTCATCACGTCTCTGACTTTGATTTGAAACAAGGCTTTCTTTGACATTGATTAACTCGGCTCTGACTTGATTTTGGAACTTGGTTCTGTTGTGATTTTAGCATCACTGCAATCTGTACTTTTGCACTGCATTTTTTTTACTATGATTTCGATACTGTACTTGATTGCTTGCATGTATATATATGCATTCATGTATGTATATATGTGCCATCACATTGTGACTGTATGTTGTGTTGCTTCGAGTTTGAAATGCTTGCAGGCTTGGAGCCTTTGTACATTTACATTGTATTTGACTTGAGTTTCATTGATGTTAAGTTCATTTGTTTTCACGTGTACTCGAGTTGAATTGTATTGCGCTGCCTTTTTGTTTACTCTTATTAGAAGTGGTCTGTTTGGAGTCTTCATATGACTACACTTCTGTTGTAGTTTGACCGTGCAGTATGCTTGTTATATATATATATATATATGTGTGTGTGTGTGTATGTATGTATGTATGTATATGTATATGTACCACTGCATTGATTTGAAACTGCTACTATATCATTCTTTTGTACATTTCCTTGACCCTCTACATATTGAAGTCTTCTTGCTTCACTTTGGCATTTGAACTGGTTGTATTGGAGGCTTCACTTTGTCTCCAGTCTTTGAGCCTTTGTATTCAGTTTTGTTCTTGTTAGCTGTGGGTCTGCACTATGAATACTTGATTCTGATTCATGTAGTCTTGCTACTTTCTTTGAGGCAGTGTATTTACTTCGAGACAATTTGCATTCCAGTTGCATTGTGAGTCTTGTAATTGTTTTATTTACTGGTTCACTTGATTTCATGGTTCACCACTGTTTTTTCTTGGGTTCTGGTCTTCGGGTCAGGTCTTTGATGTTGAGGCTGTTGTTCCATGACTTCGACATATATGCTGTTGAACTTTATGTTGAGGCCTGATGAACTGTTTCATTGTGTCACTGTTAACTTGTTGCACTAGGTAGTTGTTGTGCACTGTGCATAGCACTGCATTGCTTCGAGTCATGTTAGCAGTCGAGTCTTGTTTAAGTCTTCATGCATTGTCCACTGATCATTTGTTCATGTTGCATATATGCTGGTTCTGTCTTGTATCTTGATTTATTGTTTGCTTTGAGGCATATCATATTGTATTTATGTCTTTTGTTCAGGTTGCATTTGAGGTATGCGTTCACTGTTTAGTGATCATATTTGGTCGCTTGTGTGGCCTTTGCCTGTGCATGTTTGTTATGATGAGTTGAGTTGCATCTTCACTTTGTTGCACTATATATTCAGTGTATCATGACTTGTGTACTTGTCTGGTTCATTTGTTGGGTCATTATTTTTGTCCGATCTTGTTTCATTTCATTTGAATTTGCACCTGTATTGAATCTAGCTTTAAAGCTCGGGTTTGACCTTGTGCTTGTGATGTGACATTATTTTTATTGCACTTGAGTTGAACCCGGCGGTTTGGGTTTGACCTGTGCTCACCTCTCCTTGTAATTTTATCAAGTATATATATCGGTGTGCACGGCTTTGTAGCATGTACAGTGCTACACTGTGCATGTCACAAGCTGTTCGTGTATGATAAATTCAAATTTAAATGATGACGAAGAATCCAAATAACTGAGGCAAATATTATTTTCAAAATCCACATTTTATTTTATACTGTAAAAATATTTCCTTTTCAATTTTACTGCATAAGTATTTATTTTTGCAGATTGCTCAGATGCTGGATTCAATCTGGAATAAAGTTGTAGATAAATTACGAGTGAATAAGCGATATGTAGTGAGGTGAATTTGTAAATGAAAGATTGTGATGTCATTGAATTTGTATTGTAATCAAAATTGTATATGTATAGTGAGAGCTTGAATTTGTACTATTCAAAATAGCAATAAATATTTCTTTGAATAAAATATCTGTTTGAATTTAAACTCTGTGTTATTTATTTTATTCAGCAAATATTTATTTAATCATGTGAAAAATAAAATAGTACAATAGCAAATATGTTTAAATGAATATATATATATATATATATATATGTTTATTATCATCAAACAAATATCATATACTCGGATATTCAACCATTATGATCTCTTTTTGATCATTTGTGAGTTTAGTTGATGCATTTATCATAAGCATGACCTAATTGTGTATTAATTAACACATTTAAGCCATCAAACTTTAATGCACCCTCTAACCCACTTACTAACTTCAATAAAAATGATATGAAATTAAAAGTAGAATCTATTTTAAGCATGGCTTATTAACTATTGAATTAGAAGCATAAACCATCAAATTTTGATTTTAAATCCATTTTCGTTACCATGATTATATGTAGATGAAGAGGTAATTAATGATTCATATGACAAGCATAGTCTATTTGTTTTGAACAACATAAGCTATCAAACTCAATATTAAACACAAAATCCTACAAACATTCAACTTTCCATTAAGCACAAAAGAGACATAAATGAGAAATTATGTTCCATCTACATGATTCAAGAGAGCTTCATTACCCCTAAATCGAAGGGATTAACCTCTCATTTATGTTATCATGTCAACATAAGTAGAAAGCAACACGAAATAAACAAAAACAAAAAGAAGAGGAAAATGAAAGCTAATGGAAAGGAGAACTAATCTACTTGCATAAAATAAAAGAGATCTACACTACAACATGAAAGGAAATAAACAAAAAAAGAAAAAGAACATGTATTAAATTGCATAAAAAATTACATGAAAAGAAAATGGCTAAGTAGCCATGAAAAGAAGAGAAGAGCTTTCATTTATGTTCTAAGGTAAAAACTAAATAAGAGGCTAAGGAAAGAGAGCCTAAAAGAGAGACTAAGGAAGAAGAGGGTTACATGAAATATAAGGGGTATATATACTTGTGTTAAACCCTAATTCATTTTTTGGGGAATGCCCAAAATGCCTTTGAGGTAGTGTGGCCACCAAGTAATCATTAGCATGCCTTAATCTTCCACTTAAATGTACATGAAGCTTTAATTGCCTTTTAACATGTGCATTAGCTCCTAATTGAAAATAAGGTAATTGGGTAGGTGGGGTCCTCCATGTTCATGAGTTTGAATTATTTTCATCTCCATTTGTTTTGTTTTCTTTTTGTTCATGCATATCTTCATGAAACCATATGTAATTTCAATCCAATTTTCCTACAAAACAACATAGAAAATTCCAATTAAATTTTAGAAAATTAATATATGCACAAAAATGACCATTTTGCCCCTATATGAAGATGAATATGTGACAATTTGAAAATAATTTGAATTTGGTTTAGACAAGTTAAAATACCCAATATGATCATTTATTTAATTTAAATAGATTAAATATGGTGGCAAAAATATGCACATTTACATGCACATCAAATACCTCCGTACTTATCTTTTTATTCGTCCTCGAATAAAGAAAAACTAAGATAAATCCGTTTTCGTAGAGAGCACGATTGCATTGAGCATATGCAACAAGCCGTTAAACCTCTAAGTGTCCCCAATAGGACCAGTGTTGTCCTGAGGGTTTTCAGCGGATACTACTCACAAAATCCAAATGCAAAGTGAAAATATTTACAAAATGCAAGATTTATTTACAAAGAGATGAATGCAAGTTTTTGAAAATATTTTCATTTAAATTGACACAAACAAGTTAAATATAGGTTTAGATCATTATCTTGAAAATTTAAGTCATTTATTCGTAAAATATTCCAATAAAATCAAGTTATCATAGCAAATAGACTATAGTTTAACTCATTGTTTCAGTTGAGAACAAAGTGTAATCATGAAATAGATCCTTAGTTGATTATCAAAATTTATCAAAGTGGTATTTTCATTAATTTCAACAATAAGTCAAATCAAATAAGTTAAAATAGTGTTTGGAATTCATTTGATTACTCTCTCTTTTTTTGAAAATTTTATTGATATTTACAATATTTACATATGCTTAACTCAGATAGACTAAGGCCAGATATATTACCCATGCACGCCTTGCGGACTTATGCGGGCGGAATACAGAGCATGGCGAGTGAACACCTATTGACTATAGACGTTATTAAAAAGAATTTTTTTATATACACATACGCCTAGCTCAGATAAACTAAGGCCAGATATACAGATCATGCACTGCCTTACGGGCTTACGTGAGAAAGCTACAGAACACGGCGAGTGAACACACAAGTGTGTACACCTGTCGACCGTAGGTGTTAATAAAAAATATTTACATATATACAAATGTGTTATTTGTTAAGAGAGCTTTGCAAAATCATCTTAGCACCATTTAACTTAGAAGACAAAAAAAGTTATATCCTTTACCTTAAATTAACCACTTTTTAAAACAAAGATTTTCAATTAGAATTTATTTTATAATTAACATGTATGAATCTTCCTATATACTAGTTAAACCATTGTTATTTATAATCAAACTTTATTTTTATTTTTGTTAAGACAAATAATTTTCAAAAATTTCAATTTAATAAACCAAAATCATATATTTATCTTATAGTGTTTCTTTAAAAATAAATCAAAAGAAAAATTGTTTTTGTGATTTCTTTTTTTTTTTTGAGATTTAAAAGAAAAACAAAAATAAACCATGAAAAATAAAAAATAAAAGAAGGTGAGTCTCCCCCCACACTTGATTTTGACTGTGTCCCCATGGTCAAACCAAGTGGAAGGAGAAAAATAAAAATAAAAACATGACCTTTATTTAAATAAAAACCAATGGTATTTACACGAGATCGGAAAGTATATCGTCAAAAAGTAAATGAAACGGTCTTCCGAAGACCGATTCATTTGTCTCGTCAAGTATGCAAGACACAGTTTACGCACTGAAAGCCAAATCGCAAAAGATTTTGGAATCGAATGTGGATTTGGACAAACAAATGTCGTTTTATTAAAAATCGTACGAGTTCTTTTATTTTTGATGATTTTTGGAGTAGATATAACGATTGATTGAAATTCAAGTTTATTTTAACCAAATTGAAATTCAAGTTCGTCATTGAAAATTTCTTCGAAACTATTGATTTCAAAATCAAAGTGGTGATTTTAATCTTCCCCGTCGGAATTGAACAACTCGTCATCCAAAAGTCCAAAAAATCGTGTTCATCAAATTCGTCTTCCTTTGTTGGATTATCAATAACTCCATTGCACATATCAAGTTCAAAATCCAAAGTTGTCGTATTCAAATTTTCAAAATCGAGAAAAGAAAGATCGAATTTTAAATTTGGTTCCACGCCCTCAAAGGAATAGAAATCCAACTCAATTACCAAATTTTCAACAACTTCGTTAAGATTTTCGTTTTCAATTTCAAAAGTTGTTATTAGAAAATCGTCGATTTGGGTAAAAGATGGATTATTACTCGACTCATCACACGTTGGGATTTGGTTTTGTTTTTCACATTATTTCATATATATTTCAAACAATAAATTTGTGTGATCATCGTAAATTTCGTTCATTTTGTTCAACAAAATCCAACTTATAATTATTAACATGAGGATTTTCACATTGAAATTGTTGAGAACAAAGATTTTCAATTGTAACATGATTAAGATTATTTCCATTGCAAAATTCCTATAAAACATTGTTTCCATTTTCACTTTGAGTTTGAAATTCATTTTGGAGTTTGAAATTGAATTGGCATGGGTTATAATCTAAATCATTTGAATTTTGAATTGAATTCAAAATTTGAAATTCTTGACTCGAGTTGTTACACAAATATGAGTTACACAAATAATTTATACCTTGATTTTTTTGTGTAAAGAATTCAAGTAAAGTTGAAATGCTATTTTCAAGTGTTGAGGGTTGTTCATCGTTTTGAAAACTTTGTTGTTCAAAATTCGAATGGCTTATAAAATAGTTTTTGTTAAAATATCCATACGAATTCGAAGTGAAATAATATGGATTATATTGATTTTCACAACTATTGTAAAATTCAAGTGAGTGGGGAAACTTGGACATTTTCAAGAATGTTTTTGGTTTTTTTAAAGGAAAAATATTTACAAATAGAATTTATTTTTCAAAAGGAAAATTGATTTTTATTTTGTTTTTGGTTTTTCAAATTATTTCTTTGTTTTTGAAAAGGTTTTATAATTTTTTTTTTGGATTTTTGATTTTCTTAAAAAAAACTAAGTATTTTTTTTGGATTTTTGGAATTTTGATTTGAAAATTTTCAAAGGAAAAGGAAAAAAACTAAGTTAAGAAATATTTACAATTTGTTTAGTTTTGGGTTTTAATTTTTTTTTTTTAAAATATGCATGAACTAATGCAACTAAATGAATGCAGTGGTTAATTATAAATGATTTACCCTAAGTTAACTCAAAATTGCATGATCACACATTTTCTTAATTCAACAAGATAGTTCTCCGCCAGGTAACGGGCATAATTTATCGGTGCACCTGGAATCACCGTGGTATTGCAGTCGAAGGTTTAAGTACCTTCAGAGGAACAACTACTATAATATTTACGAATCACCGTAATATTTATAAATGATTATTACTCTGCCATAGCCTAGACACCAAGAAACTAAATTTTTCAAAGAAGACAATTTGCCACTATTCAACTATGAGCTATAGTTATTATTAATCAAAATTCTAAAATGAAATGCAAAGCAGAAATTAAACGTGTATTAACAATGCAACTACGGTGAATTTTTGTAAATGCAAGCAACCAACTATGCAAGGCAAATAAAAACAATAGATATAGCAAGAAAACAATTTATTTTATTTTTTTGGCAAGCACAGTGAAGCGATTATTTTTGCCAAGCGGCTTCTTTCTTTATCTGCTTTGGCAACCTGAAATTAAAACGATATATATATATATATATATATATATCAAAGAAGAAACTAAATCAAATGAAAACAAAATTAAAACAAACACAATTTTTTTTAAGATACTTAGACAAAAGAAAAACAAAAGGTTTTAAAAAAATAGAACTAATTACTTAGCCCAACAATCTCGTCCCACTACCCACAAACTAATTTCACAAACACGTATTAATCCCCAAACCAATTTCGTGAATCACAAATCAGCAATTTCACAAACACATATTAATCAACAAACTAATTTCACAAGCCAGCAATTTCACAAACCAATTTCGCGAATCCGCAAACCACAAATAAGTCGATCAAATTTCTTTTCTCTTTTCTTTTCGCGACTTAGCTGAATTAGGAGGCAGTGGATTCGAGGTCGATTGGATGAGGATGTTCATCTGGTATTCGATGGCAGGATGTTCGTGGTGTTGCAGTGAGGTTGAAGGAGTTCGACTCGAGGTGGTGCGTTGGAATTGGGTGATTGGATGGTTGGTGAGTCGGTAAGTGGAATTCGATTTAGTTGCGATGTTAGAAGAGGTTGGAGGTGTTGTTGTTCTGGTGGCGCACGCGATTGGGTTTGACCAATTTGGCTTCGTAGCTGATGAATTGGGAGGCGCGTACGATTGAAGAGATGTTCGAAAGAGATGGGCAGCAGTTGAGCGTGGGTGGTAGGACAGTTGGTGGTCACAGTGAAGTTTGTTGAGCAGTGGAGTAGTTGAGTGTGTACTGTAACTATTGTGTGGTAGTTTGTAACTGTTGTATGGTAGTTGAAATGGTGAGTCAGAGGTTGTAGGAGATGGATGAATGACTGTGTTTGGTGATGATTGTTTGTGAAATGTTGATTGGCAGTGGTTAACAGAGGTAAGTATGGATGAAATTGTGAAGTCAATGTGAAGGAGTCGATGGAGTATGTATGAATTTGGTATGTCTAGTCGGATTTGATGATGACGCTTGTGAATTTGTATACAGAGGGTATGGTGGATGTGCAGGTGGAATGTGGTGTAAGAGATGAGAAGCGAGTCTGGTTGATGTGATATTGGGTGATGAAGGAGAAGATATAGAAGTGATTTTTTTAAGGAGTTGATGACTGCTGTAGCTCTGGTAGGAGGAGTATGATGGAGTATGATGGTGTTAATCCCTTTTCTGAATGGCGACCCAACTGCTTAAGAAAAGCTGGTGACTTAACGACCTAACATAACAACGGGTTAACTACCCTAAAACCCCAAGCGACTTAACTATTCACATCTCCAAGCGACTTACGACCTATAGCATTTGGCGAGCTAACATTGCAATGAGTTAATGACTCAACCTCCCAACGGCTTTCAACGAGTTAAGCGCCCTAAACAGATCGATGACATAGCGACTCAAACACGACAGTGGGTTGAATACTACAGCGACTCAACGACCTAGCGACCTAGCGGGTTATGAGCCCACAGCTGCACCTAAATAAGCCGTGTCTCCTTATGCCGTTTATATATAGGTCACTCCAACCTATATTAGGTCGTTGCTTCTCCCAAGTCTATCTTAAGTCGCTCCGCCTGATGCCCCAGCGTATAGACCGCCTTCCATTCCCCATAGGTCGTTGCGACCTACCAGCCAACACAAATGAGCAAATACACCCACTATAAGTCGTAACCCGTACCTATTAGGTCGCCCGTGACCTAACTCAACTCTTAAGCCGCCCACGGCCTATACTACATGACCTAACTCCGAAACTCCCCTATAAATACCCCGCCTACTCCACATTAGAAGGGGGGATTTCTCGAACGCCAAGACTTTGCTGTTTTCCCGACTTCTACAACACTTCAAATGCCAAAGACACTTCAAGGAACCTTGGGAAAAAATCAAGTTCATTCAACATGAATTCAAAGAGCTTTTCTGCATCAAAGTTCTAACTACTTGCCTTAATGGTGTTGTAATTGAAGAATTATTGAAAACTTGTAATCAAATCAATAATAGAAGAGATTAAGTGGACGTAGGTTTGACTTTGAGCCGAACTACTATAAAAATTGTTGTCTCTTTACTATTTTCTGCTTGCTTTTAGTTCCCGTACCAACGGGTGGTGCTTTCGCTATATCACAACTCACACTGGGGTGTTAGCGTACATTTTTAGCGTTAACATTTTTGGTGCTTTCACTGAGAATTGAACTCAGGGGTGCTCTCATCATTGCTTCACAAAGATTTGTTGAAAGACTCTCCCTAAGAACCAGAAGTCTATTCGAAATTATGGCTCCTGGAAGAAAAAGTAGATCTACTAGATCTGGAGATGCTTATGACAACACCGCCACTTCTCCCGCGTCAAATCAAGCGGCCCCTAGTGTTGAAATCACAAGGGTGGAATTGGATGCTGTAGTGTCTGGGTTGTATCAACAAATGGAAGCCCAGAACACTTTGATGTTGAACAGGTTGAATGCTTTGCTTGGAGTTAACCAGCAACCAGAAAATAATGAAGAAACCTTTGCTGAGGATGTTTATGATTCCCAAGGGAAAAGTATTCCTCAAAGGGCAGCTGGCACCGCCGAAGGGGCACCTCCCCAAGCTGGAGGTTCAAGGCCGCAGCCAACTCTTCGCGAACGTTTGTCCAGGCAAACTTCCGAAAAAGTAGCTGACGTCTGTCCCGCGAGGCCTCTAAACGATGAGGAGTACCTCTCGGGAATGATTCGACAAATTATGAAGGAGAGCATGCAAAGGGAGGAAGATGAAAGTGACTGGGGGTTTGCTCCAAGCAAGACTCCTTTTACTAAAAGAATTCTGAAGGCTGAATTTCCGAAGAAGTTTGTTCCCCCCACTATTCCAGCTTATCGGGGGACAAGCGATCCTAACCAGTTCTTAAGCAAGTATGACTGGCATATGACAGGTGCTAGAGCAACAGATGAGATCAAGTGCATATACTTTCCTGTGTACTTGGAGGGAGTGGCCCTACTTTGGTTCACAAAGCTGCCAGTTCGATCCGTGGATCAGTTCACCGACCTGACTCGGAAATTCAAAGATCAGTTCAGGTTATATGCTTCGAAGGCCAAGGACATAATGTCGCTATCCAGCCTCGAACAATGCCCCGGAGAGTCTATCAAATCTTTCTTAAACTTCTTTAATATAGCCTTGGCCGAAGTTGATAATGCAGAGCCTCGGATGATTCTGACTTACTTGATGCGAGCTATTGACAAATCAAGTGAATTCGGAAAATAGCTAAAGATGAAAGAGCCAAATTCACTTGAGAAGTTCTACAAGAAGGCCGATGAATTTATGCGCTTAGAAAGCCTTCCTGTGCCAGCAAAAGCAGTCGTGACTTAAGTTGAGAATAACAATGTTGCTTCTAACAAAAAGGAATCTGGTGGCCAGAAGAAGGAGAATGATGGTGGAAAAAAGCTGAAAAATGCGTAGAAAACTCGCCACTTTAAACCTTCAGATTTTACCCCCTTAACTGATACTCCAGAAAATATCTTTTTCGCAACCAAGGATACTGTTGAATACCCCAAACCACCTGAGATGAAGCCTGGAAAAATGTTGTGCGTAATGAGAGATTCTGTCGGTTTCACAATCAACCTGGCCATGGCACTAATGAATGTTGCCATTTAAAGAATTTGATTGAAGAGCTGTTGAGACAGAATAAACTACAACAATGTGTGAAGAGAAACAGAAGTGACCTGACCTCATCTACTCAGGGGCAACAAGTTCCTGCTCATCAATCTGGCTCAGGTGAGAGGACTGCAGCGCAGGAATTTGAGAGGCCTGTCATTAATGTTATCACAGGGGGTCCTCACCCAACGGGCAGAAGTTGGGGTGAGATGGAAAGATATGCTCACGCTTTGAGATATGCCCCGGCGGAAGAAAATGTTTTTGTCTTGGAAGATGCTGCACCTTTAAAACAACAAAGAACTTTTAACGATGACATCGTATTCCGAGCTAGAGACTCCGTTGGTGTTGAAGCTCCCACCATGGATCCCTTAGTGATATCTGCAGGCATCGGACCAGCCATTGTAAGGAGGGTGCTTGTTGACTGCGGCGCCTCTTGCAATGTCCTCTTCAGAAAGACATTTGATCAGATGAAAATTCCCATGGCTGATGTCCAAGCTTCCTCACAGAAAATTGTTGGGTTCACTGGAGAACCAAAACAGCCTATAGGGACTATTGACCTGTTTTTAGAGCTCGGAGAAGGGTAAAAGAAGGTGTTCCAAAACAAACTTTTGTTATTGTTGATGAATTTTCCGCTTACAATGCCTTCTTGGGTCGACCGCCTCTTGTCGCATTCAAGGCCATTCTCGCCCCATGGTGCCTGACTATGAAGTTCCACACTGATAATGGCGTCGGTGTTGTGAAGTGGGGCCAAAATGCCGGGCGAGAATGCTATCTCATAGAGTTACGGGAGGCAGAGAAGAGAGAAATGGGTAAGGGTGTGGCAGCTCCGCTCCGCATCAAAGAGCCCACCTTGTAGCAATTACGGGGTGGACCCTGCACTGGTGAGCATAGTGGTGCACGAAAAGAGATTGATCCCAGAAAAGCCAGTGCAGGGGAGAGTAGAGTGGTGCCGGTGGAAGTGATGGTGCCAATACCTGTTGACCTGAAAGATCCAAACAAGGTGCTGAATGTGGGTTCATAACTCGGTGTGACGGTTCAGAATATGTTGATATCATTCTTGAAAGCAAACCTAGATGTATTCGCTTGGAGTTATGCCGACATGTGTGGAATATCTCCAGAAATCGCAGCGCATGCTTTGAATATTGATCCAAAATTCACACCCGTAAAGCAGAAAAGAAAAACCCAGGGTCCTGAAAGGTCGACAGCATTAAAAGAAGAAGTAGATCGGCTCATGGAAAATGGCTTCATCAGAGAATCCACTTATCGAATTGGTTTCTAATCCGGTGTTGGTTAAAAAAGCAAATGGAAAGTGGAGAGTATGCATCGACTTTTCAGACTTGAACAAAGCATGCCCCAAGGACTGTTTCCCGTTACCCGGGATTGATCAGTTGGTGGATGTAACAGCCGGGCATGAATTATTGTCTTTTATGGATGCTTACTCAGGATATAACCAAATCATAATGCATGAGCCAGATCAGGAGGACACGAGCTTCAACACTGATGTTGGTCTTTACTGCTATAAAGTCATGCCCTTCGGACTAAAGAACGCGGGGGCAACTTATCAAAGACTTTTTAATGCCATGTTCAAACCCCAGATTGGCAAGACTATGGAAGTATATGTTGATGATATGTTGGTGAAATCGAAGAAGGCAGTAGACCACATGGATCATTTGGTAGAAATGTTCGCGGTCCTCCGAAAGTATGGGATGAAGCTAAATCCTCTGAAATGTTCATTCGGGGTAGAGTCCGGAAAATTCTTGGGTTTCAATGTGAGTGCTAGGGGCATCGAAGCTAATCCTGCTCAAATTACTGCTTTAAGAGAAGTCAAAGCCCCTAGGACAAAGAAGGAATTGCAAAGCCTCAACGGGAAAGTCGCGGCTTTGAGTCGGTTTATTTCCAGGGCCACTGATAAATGCATTCCCTTCTTTTACGCTTTGAAGAAAGGAAAGGAAAACTTTGAATGGACTCCTGAATGTCAGAAAGCTTTTGATAAACTGATTCATCACATGGAAACGCCTCCAATACTTTCTAAGCCCAGCAATGGTGAAGATCTTTTCATATATTTAGCAGTTTCATCTCATGCTCTCTGTGCAGCATTGGTACGGGAAGACGCAAAAGTTCAGCGCCCGATTTATTACATCAACAAAAGATTCACTAGGGCAGAGATGAATTATTCAAAGCTGGAAAAGCTCGCTTATTGTCTGTTGATTGCATCTAGAAAGTTGAGGCCATATTTCCAAGCTCATCCTATTAAAGTCCTCACTGATCAACCTCTAAAGCAAGTCCTATTTCGCCCTGAAACTTCGGGCCGTCTTCTGAAGTGGAATATTGAACTCAACCAATACGATATCACCTACCATCCCCGAAGAGCAATCAATGGACAAGCTTTAGCGGATTTCATTGCAGAATACACAGATAGAGGTGACAGTGAGGAAGAGGTAACTGATGACATCCCGATCCGATGGAAATTATATGTTGATGGTGCAAGAAATGACTATTGTTCCGGAGCTGGGGTTGTGCTTGAAACCTCCGAAGGGTGGTCATTGTGCTATGCATTGAGATTAGAATTTCCTTCAACAAATAATGAAGCAGAATATGAAACTCTTGTTGCCGGCTTGAAGATTGCTAAAGAACTGAACATCAAAGTATTGCAGATCTTCAGTGATTCCCAGCTTATTGTATGCCAAGTCAAGAAAGAGTTTCAAACTAAAGGAGCAAATCTTCCTGCTTACTTGTCAAAGGCCTGCGAGCTTCTCGATGATTTTGATCATTATACAATAAGCCATATACCCTGGGAAGAGAACATGAAGGCAGATTCTCTCGCAAAATATTCAAGCTTTGGCGAAGCTCAATTATTGAGATTGATCCCTGTGGAAGTCTTGTCAGCTCCAAGTACTGATGAGATGGATCTTGACTGGATTATGGCTGTATCTCAAGAGCAGGAGTCATGGATGACCCCGATCAAGGAATATCTACTCAACGGCTCCCTTCCAGAAAACTCAAAAGAGCGCCATAAGCTGTTAGGAAAAGCCTCGAGATATGTAATTCAAGACGGCCGGTTGTACAGACGAGGATTCTCGATGCCATTACTCCGATGTGTAACCAAGGAAGAGGCTAAGACAATTTTAGCTGAGGTGCATGGAGGAGAGTGCGGGGATCATTCAGGTGGCCAAACTCTAGCAAAGAAAATTCTCCGCTACGGGTTTTTTGGCCAGATATTAATCGAGAAGCTGCTAGCTACTCCCGAAAGTGTGACAGATGCCAGAGATTTGCAAAAATTCCAAGAGCACCTTCCACCGAGCTAACACAGATGGTCAGTCCATGGCCATTCGCCATTTGGGGGATAGATCTCATTGGGCCTTTGCCGATTGCCAAGTCTGGAATCAAATATGCTATTGTTGCTGTTGATTATTTCACTAAATGGGCTGAATCTGAACCATTGGCTACTATTACCTCTAAAAAGATGATAAATTTTGTGACTAAAAATATCATTTGCAGGTATGGTGTGCCTCAAAAGATAATCACAGACAATGGTACCCAATTCTAAAGCGAAGAATTCCAGGACTTTTGCAGGCGATTCAAGATCCAAAAAAGCTTCTCAACAGTGGCTCATCCGCAGGCAAACGGGCAAGCGGGAGAAGTAAACAAAATTATCAAATCAGCCATCAAAAAACAGCTGGAAAAAGCAAAAGGTGGTTGGGTCGATAAGCTGCCACTAGCACTTTGGGCAAACAGAACTACCCACAAGACTACGACTGGGCACACTCCATTCTCATTAGCATATGGATCAGAAGCAATGATTCCAGTGGAAATAGAGGTCCCCTCACACAGGAGAATTCATTTCAACCAAGCTGAAAATGAAAAGCTGCAACTTGAAGCACTTGACTTGCTTGATGAAAGAAGGAAAGAGGCTAAGCTCAGAGTTGCAGCCCATCTGCAAAGGATAGCCAGGCACTTCAATTCTAAAGTTCGACAACGCAGCTTTGAAATTGGGTATCTAGTCTTGAAAAGGGTCATGACAGCAACAGGAGTGTTTTGGCCAAACTGGGAAGGGCCATACGTCATAGGCAATAAACTTCTTGATGGCACTTTCAAGCTTACAACTGTCGAAGGAGATCCAATTCCGAGAGCCTGGAACAGCAATCACTTGCATCCATATTTTACTTAGAAGCTATGCTTAAATTTGTAAAATGATTGTGGATGTATCATTCTTGTATTGTAAGCCATTGTAAAATCAGTGCAATAATAAGAACTATAAAGTGGATGTAGGCCCAGTTCTTGGCCGAACCACTATAAATCTTGTGTTCTCTTCTACTACAAAATGCCTGTCTCATTTCGATATGCAAATATCTTAAATATATTGCTAAAATGTCGATTTAATATTGCAGGCTATCAAAGCAAAGCTTACCTATTCAACACATCACAAGGCCAAGCGATTCCTACAAATCACTCAACAAACAAATGTCAAGCCACAAAAATTACAGATTCAATTCCTACATAAGAATTGCTTCACACAAACAGTTGGTGATTCCACCGAAGGGGCACCTTCCTAATGTGGAGGTTCCAGGCCCTTGCTAACAGATTGCGATCGTTTGTGCAAACGGACATCCGGTTAAGTAGCTTGCGCCTGCCCCGTGGATTCACTTAACAATGAAATACACTTCTCTGGAAAAAAACAACTTGCAAAAGAAAGGAACATGTACTTGGAAATGATAACGAGGAATCGCTGAGGGGCAGATGGTGAAAAGACATGGGCAAGCAGACAAAAAACAGCCAAAATGGAATCTTGTCTCCCAACAAAAAGGTTGGTGGGACCACCGAAGGGGCACCTTCCCAAAGTGAAGGTTCCAGGCCCTCGCTAGTTAATTGTGATCTTTTTTGCAAACAAACATCCAGTTAAGTAGCTTGCGTCTGCTCCGTGAATCCCCTTAACTGTGAGATGCAACCTTCCTGGCAAATGAAACAAAAAAAAGCCCTCTTCGAAGGCACACTTTTACTCTCAAGGGAAGATCAATTTCTCCATAATGAGAACATTCTTCCCAAAAAAGTTAAAGTGTCAAAGAAAGCCCTCCAACGAGGAACGCCGAAAAATGAAATGTTGTTCTCAAACAAAAAGGTTAGTGGAACCACCGAAGGGGAACCTTCCCAAAATGAAGGCACCAGGCCCTTGCTAACAAATTGTCATCGTCTGTACAAACGAACATCCAATAAGGTAGCTTGCGTCCGCCCCGTGGATCCATTTAATCGTGAGAAGTAACTTTCAGGCAAACAAAAAGCCCTCTTTGGAGGCACACTTCTACTCTCAAGGGAAGATCAATATCTCCATAATGAGAACATTCTTCCCCAAAAAAGTTGAAGTGCCAAATAAAGCCCTCTAACGAGGCACGCCCAAAAATGAAATGTTATCTCTTGAAAAAGTCGTTGGTGGAACCATCGAAGGGGCACCTTATCAAAAAGAAGGTTCTAGGCCGCAGCTAACTGCTCGCGATCGTTTGTGCAAACAAATATCCAATAAAGTAGCTGACGCCAGTCCCGTGGGCCCACTAAGCGATGAGATATAACTTTCCGACGAACAAATCAAAGCCTTCTTCGGAGGTTCGCTTTACCGCGTAGGGGAATCCACTTCTCAAAAATAAAAGTGACCATCTCCGAAAGTTGAAGTGTAAAAACATTTTCTAAAAAAAAGGAATTCTTCAATACAAGGCACACTCTACTAGAGCAGAATAATATTTACTCAAAATGGAAGAATTATTTTCCAGAGTAAGAGTACAAGTCTTCTCAAAATGGAAAAGATTGCAATAAGCCGTGGTATGTGGGCAATATAATATAGCTACATTAATAAAAGCAACGCTCAAGCAACATACCACGAGCTCACTGCAATGTCATACAAAGAAAATAAAGAAAATTGTGTGAAAATAAGGAATAAATGCATTTACAAATACAGACAAAATATTGTACAAGTAAAAAGAGTCATTCTATTCCATACTATAAAAGATTTGTATACATGTGCAGGTTTCAAAAAGCGGGGGCCGGTACCCGCACAATCTCCGGTCGATACAAGTCTTTAAATACAAGCAAAAAGCAAACAAGCAGAACAAGAAGGATAAAACCAGACCCATTATTTCTTCTTCTCGCCGCCTTTGGAGCCCTCGCCTGGCCTAATGGTTAACTTCTTGAGTCGGCCTGAACGAGTCGGGGAAGAAGGAGAAAGAGGTGCAATTGGGTCTTCTTCCGCTTTCCCATCGCTAGCAGAAGTGCCCTTCTTTTTCTTCGAAATTCCATGCTTTCCCCTCTTCTTTGAAGAAGATTCGCTGCCCGGAGTGATAAGATCAATCAGCTTTGTATCATCGGCGGTAAATTTCTACGGAGTCCTCCCACCCTCCTCAAGTTCTTCAGCTTTCTGCTCTTGTGAAGCGGCCGGGTCATCTAAACCTTGAAGAGCTCCTATTTGTTCTTCTTGCGACCCCGGTTGAGAAGCAGAAGGAGTAACTTGAAGAGGTGGAGGAGCAACAGCTGGGGGAGGCGAAGCCTGTACAACACTTGTTGTTTTCACTACAGAAGAAGAAAAGTTAAACATCTGTATTTCTCGCAAATAGAGGAGATAGTGGCACGTCGAGGCTTAAGTAATAAGCGAGAAGTTCATCGAGCTCATGTGAAGCAAACGAGTAGTCCACTTGAGCTAGATCAGTGTTGAAGTTACCTGGAGAGATTGGCTTTATCACGTCAATTTCAAAATGTTAGGCTTCGGTGTCTTCTTGGGCCTTGTCTTCGGCATGAGCAGTTGTAGTTTCGGTTTTGGCTTTGGCAGGAGGCGGAGAGTGAGAACTGGAGCCAATAATATCGATGTCAACCGAAGCCGAAGGACGAGTTGGGTCGGCCAAAGGTGCCTTCCCTAGATGCTCTCCTTCCGCTGCTTCGGCTCGTTCCTTGGCAAGTTGTTCTTTCCCTCTGGCAAGGGCGGCACGACCCTCATCATCCAAATAATAAGCCTCCAGATCCTCCTCAGCGTAGCCAACGTCTCTAAGCATTTCAACTGCTACCTCCCACACTTCAGCCAGGGTAACCTCATACTTTGGGCCCAAAAATGAAAGACTGCCACGCCCTAAGACGCTGATAACATAAAACTCGAATAGAGTGGAGCTGACGTTGGCCTTAGTCGCCTCATGTGATTGTTCAACTGCTGCTTTTCTAGCGATGGCCTCGTCACGCTCCTTTTCAGCCTTAGAAAGCTGGGCCTTTAACATTGTAATCTCCAAATCTTGGGAGTTAGTCTTTTCCTGCAGCCGAGCAACATCATTGCGGTAGATTTCCATGATTTTCTGCTCCGCCTCAAGTTTAGCCTCAGCATCTTGTTGAGCAGCGTGGGCGTCTCTTACTTGCTTTTGAAGAACCTCTTCCTTTTGAGTATGAGAAGTGGAAGAGGTGGCAAGATCATCTTTAAGCTTCTTGATTTCAGCCTCAAGTTTCTCGTTATCATGCTGATCAAGAACTTTTTGCCACTCAGACTTATCTCTTTCCATGGTTAGCATAGCCTCGAGATTTAAGCGATTTACTCTTTGAAGCTCCTCAACTAGTTCTTGCCAACCGGACATTCTTTCAATATCAAGCTTGACAGCGTCGAGATTTCTCAACATGGCCTGTTTATCAATTGGAACCAAGTCCAGATCAAAACGTACTCCTTTCAAACACCAATGCGGAAATCGGCTTTGGAGTGCAGACGGAGGCTTCTCAACTTGATAAGGAGGCCTATTAATGATTGCTTGAATTTCAACTCTTTTAAGGGTAGGAGAGCTAGAAGGGATGTCTAGAGAGATAGAAGCAGATGACACTTTAGAAATTTCAGATGTAGACTTTTCGCTATGCTTGGCTAGCTTGCTTGAATCTTCAGCTACATGACTCTTTCCCTTGTCGTCATGAGACTTTCTCTTATGGGAGTCATCGTCCCTCTGGTAAGAGTCATGTCGGTCGTCTCTTCTTCCATAACGCCCCTCATAAGCTTGCCTTTCGCGAGCTTTCCTAGCTGCTCTTTCCTCATCAGTCTCCCTAGAGGCAGGAAGATAGCGCCTGGGGTCATAAGAATCACGCCTCGCATAGCATTGAAAGTCATCGTAATATGAGCTGCTGCGTCCCATGGGAGAACCTGAAAGTGAAGAAGAGACTAAATTTAGAAATCTTCGAAATAAAGAAGATAAGTGCAAATAATTGCCAAAAATCCTAAGTGTATGTGCGACGTGCGAGCGTCAAGCTACAAACCACTCTTCAACTTAGGAGTGATGTCGGCTTTTGCAGCAGGAGTCAACTCTTAGGTTGATGGAATTGATCGAAAATGGATGTCGCTTCGATTACTGGAGAAACAAGCTTAGAAGTGGTGGTGTCATCTTTATAGAGCTCATGGGAAGTCACCATAAGATCGCTCAGTCCTCCAAAGATATCATCACCATCGTGCCCAACAGAATGGGTCGTATCAGCAGTTCCCTCTTCAGCATGCTTTACACTCTTCGTAATGGAACTTTCTTTCTCAGCTCCCTCATCAGCTTCTCTAGGAGCCTTCCCAGAATGTTGAGGAAATTCCTCTTCTTCAATAACTGGGA
This sequence comes from Allium cepa, assembly GCA_030765085.1. Classification (NCBI taxonomy): domain Eukaryota; kingdom Viridiplantae; phylum Streptophyta; class Magnoliopsida; order Asparagales; family Amaryllidaceae; genus Allium; species Allium cepa. The sequence continues at coordinate 988,431,146 of CM060945.1, read as the reverse complement.
GAAGTTTAGACTTGCCAGATAATCCCACACCGTCAATGGAATTGGAGCATTTCACTAATGAAGCCTCTACAATAGGTTCCTTTAGTGCGAATTCCTTTGCGGAGGCTGGGGCATCTGACACTTCTGCTTGAGAACTAGGGGCATCACGGGACTGAATGGATCGAAAAGAGTGCAAGAGTCCGAATTGGTGCAAAAATTTGTCCTTCAGTAGAAACTTAATGCTTCTCCCATCGATAGCTACGGCACTCAATCTTTTGAAAGTCGATTTGTGACTAGAACCTTTAGAGGGAGGAGGAAGTGCTGCAAAAGTAAAGAATGAAGTTAGCACTTGATGACTCGAATTTTGAAAGGCTAAGAAATGAAGTGAACGGAGATAGGTAGTCTTACTTCCTACTCTCCAGATACCGTAGAATCCCGAGGGGCAACGGATAAAGAAGAACTGGCTTAAAAACCCATGAGCGCTCTCGGCCAGATCCGTAATCAGCTTGCGGTTTCTTGCACTCCTTACAAGAGTAATGGAAGGGTGATCTTTGTTCCTCCCGAATGAACACAAATAGCAGATCTCCTCGAAGCTTGGGAGGCGGTTAAGCGTCCTACTAAATAGTACGCACAACCCCATCAAAATGGCGTAGCCATTAGGGTGCAACTGGAATGGAGAAACAGTTAGTCGAAGGAGGAGTGTTCTAAGAAAATCGTTGAAGGGGGAATAGCTCCATTCAGACACATTTGACGATTGACTGCAATGAAGCCAGGACGCGGCCCATCGGCAGTATCATTTACCCCAAGAAGCAGAGCATCCGCTTCAGCAATGCCGAATTGAATACATAGCTGGCTGAAAGCCCATTGGTTCAATGTAGTTGAAACTCTTTCTGGAGGATTCTCCAAAGGGTCATCTATTAGGAAAACCTCATCGGCCCGCTCTACTATCTCTTCTCGCACTTGTTGAGAAGCCATTCTACACAAGGAACTGGATATTCAAATATGAAGGTGCACGTTTCCTAAAAGCGTGTGAAATGTTGTGTAAAGCTACTAAAATAACAAGTAAATAAAGAAAAACTTGAAATAATACTGGTTGGCGCACGTCAATTAACGAAGATTCAAGGTTGTTATTGGATCAAAATTAAGTGTTGTATCAATGCAGATAATATTCAGCAATAAGCAGTTATAACTGTATGAATTTTGTGTTGATGCTTCATTTAAGTCAGTTGATTCACAGCATTTCACTTTTAATTAGATCCATATTATTTTACTTAAGTAAAATATTGTCTCTTTGACCTAATCCATCACTCGATGTGGGCAGTCGATGATGAGTATATTCGTCCTAGTTTTCTACATTATAATAACAGGTTATTAACAATCAAATGTTGGTGCAATCTATTTAGAGGCAGTTCAAGTTAAAGGTCTTGTCACATTTTACGAATTAAGTAGTGCGATACTTTATCTTGTTCAACTTATGCTGTTCATATTGTCCAAAGCCATATGCAAGGTAGAAGGTCACGAGTTAAGGCTATATGGCTTTAAGTCACGACGAGGCAAATGTGCTTAAGTCTTAGCTCGTCCAAGTACAAGAGCGACCTAAAGGTTATGCCATAAAAAGTTAACTCGCCCAAATTATGGTGCGACCCAAAGATGGGTCGTTAAGGGAGTTATCTCGTCTGAAGCAGTATACTATATATCCTAAGTCGTTTGAGTTCTTAAGTTTTTCCATTGAGCTCTAACGACCTAAGTTAAGTCGCAGGATGACTATGTCGCTCAGGCTCCCTAAGTCATCAAGACTCTTAGGTCGTTCAACTCCGTAAGTCGCTCTACATGATTAATTCGCCTCATGCCCTAGGTCGCCTTAAGGGTATCCCTGAAATACCGAGCTCTCTTCCACAAAAAACCTAAATCCTGCTCTTCACTCACACATTGCCACGTGTTCATCCCCTTTACTTCACCAGAAACGCCACAACATAACCTGAAATCCATTAACCCGAAACCTCCTCGTCTCCTCCAAACTTCCAAAACCCATGATCAACTCCAAAAAACTCCACATTCACCCAGTAACTTCATGGAACCCTAAGTCGATTCATTTTTCGAGAATAACGCAATTACCAACATTCGACGATGATCGAAAGGTGAGTTGTGGTGTAATCTTTCAACATGGTAACAAAAATTGCGTGAAATTGGTTATGGGAGAATCAGTGGTGAACACGATGGTCAGATGATCGGAATTACCTAGATTTGATGTTAAAAATAATAATCGAAGATACGAGGAAGGGAATTTCGCTTTAGCTCTTGAGCTTGAACACAACAATGGCGGCAAGATGATAAACAGTAAAGTGAAGAGGGTGAAACGGCTTAGCGGCTTATATATAAGAAAAAGAGGAAGATGAATAGGCGCGCGAGTTAGCGGGATCCTTGAGTCACCCACGACTTAGCAAGGTTAAATCGAAGCACACGACCTATAACCTAGGCATGTGCTTCGAGGGGCAAGTGTTAATCCCTTTTCTGAATGGCGACCCAACTACTTAAGAAAAGCTGGCGACTTGACGACCTAACATAACAACGGGTTAACTACCCTAAAACCCCAAGCGACTTAACTGTTTACAGCTCCAAGAGACTTACGACCTATAGCATCTGGCGAGCTAACATTGCAATGAGTTAATGACTCAACCTCCCAACGGCTTTCAACGAGTTAAGCGCCCTAAACAGATCAACAGCATAGCGACTCAAACACGACAGTGGGTTGAATACTACAGTGACTCAACGACCTAGCGACCTAGAGGGTTATGAGCCCACAGCTGCACCTAAATAAGCCGTGTCTCCTTATGCCGTTTGTATATAGGTCGCTCCAACCTATATTAGGTCGCTGCTTCTCCCAAGTCTATCTTAAGTCGCTCCACCTGATGCCCCAGCGTATAGATCGCCTTCCATTCCCCATAGGTCGTTGCGACCTACCAGCCAACACAAATGGCCAAATACACCCAGTATAAGTCGTAACCCGTACCCATTAGGTCGTCCGTGACCTAACTTAACTCCTAAGCCGCCCATGGCCTATACCACACGACCTAACTCCGAAACTCCCTTATGAATACCCCGCCTACTCCACATTAGAAGGGGGGATTTCTCGAACGCCAAGACTTTGCTGTTTTCACGACTTCTGCAACATTTCAAATGCCAAAGACGCTTCAAGGAACCTTGGGAAAAAATCAAGTTCATTCAACATGAATTCGAAGAGCTTTTCTGCATCAAAGTTCTAACTACTTACCTTAATGGTGTTGTAATTGAAGAATTATTGAAAAACTTGTAATCAAATCAATAATAGAAGAGATTAAGTGGACGTAGGCTTGACTTTGAGCCGAACCACTATAAAAATTGTTGTCTCTTTACTATTTTCTGCTTGCTTTTAGTTCCCGTACCAACGGGTGGTGCTTTCGCTATATCACAACTCACACTGGGGTGTTAGCGTACATTTTTAGCGTTAACAGATGGTATATTGTGATAGTGTGGTTCACTGTCTGGTGTGACAGTGGTTGAGAAGTTGAAATGGGCTATTGTTATGTAGTTGTTTGGTAATGTGGACAGTCGGCGATAGAGGTTATTTGTGGTGATAGGCAGGTTGTAATTGAACTGAAGTAACTGTGGAAGATGACTGTGGATTGGTATGGAGTGGAGAGGCAGTGTTTTGGAGATGAAGGAAGGCAGAGGCAAACAGGCAAGTGACTTGGTGGTGAAGGTTATGGTTGTGAATGTGAGAGGAGGGAGGAGATATTGCAGAGGGCAGTGATGGTTCGGGTTCGATGAAGTGGAGGAATGCACTGTTGTAGGGGATGGTTGTTGGAAGTCAGGTGATTGAAGTGGAGTGAATGTTTGTTGGAGTAGAAGGCAAGAGAGTTGCAGGCAGTAAGTTGAAGTAGTGGTAGTGTTTGGGGACTATTATGAAATTGGTAGTTACTAGTGGACTTGTATTTGCTTCTGGTGATATTCAAATGGCACAATGGGTAGTTGAGAAGATGTTGAAACAACTGCAGTAATGGGTGGTGAAGACAACAGTTATGGTCAGGGAGGGTAGGGGGAGGAGGAAGGAAATGTTTGTGCACAGTATGAATGTGCACAAGAAAATGACCGCACAGAAAATTGGGTGTATGACGGTTTTTTTCCTTTGTAAAAGCAACGTAAAAAAAGGAAAATATAAACTATTAAAAACAAGGAGGAATGGAATAGAATTTTTTTTACTTTTTGAATGAAATTGTGTTTTTTTTTAAAATTTTTTTTAAAAAAATATGCAATGCAAATGAACAAAACAACTAGAAAACAACAACAACAAACGCACAAACAAATTCAACCACAAATCACACAACAAACGCACAACAATTTTTTTGTAATTTTTTTAAAATGCAATGCACATAAAACAAACACACAAATAAAAAAAAAATCAAATAATTCGAAGGATGGAAAATCAAAATAAAAAACAACTCCACGGCAACGACACCAAAAACTTATTTATCTATGAATTTTCTATCGAATTAGAAAATCGTCGAAAAATTTCGAATTAAATTTATACGGCAAGTGCACAGCATGCTATCATAGTACGTAGCAAGTACGGATCGATTCGCAAAGAATTGTAGATTTTAAAATTCTATTCAATCAAATTAAACCAAAGACGAATGATTGTTAACTACTAAAATAAAGTAAAAGCAAACTAAAACTAAGGAAAAAAATGAGATTAAAGAGCAATTTAGAGACAAATCCCCTCTTATGATCACATAAATCACCATGATGAAATTATGATCTCTTTTTGGTCATTTGTGAGTTTAGTTGATGCATTTATCGTAAGCATGGCATAATTTTTGACTAGACCATATATTAATAAAATTTCAAAATGTCTCGTTTTACGTAACTTAAAATAACCTCTATCGAGGCGTGCAACTAGGCGTTTATAATATTATACCCCTATTTTCAACATGATGGAAAAGATTTCGAATCCTACTTCGATCGTATGAAGAAGGTAGCTTTTTGGACTCAATTATTATATTGAATTTTCAATATAAATTTCAACGCGTTTATATTCTGTACGACTAAACGATAACTCCAAACGCTATGAAATTTGAAATCCAATAATAATATACAAATACAGATCCAATAAAACCGGTTTCGTCGAATTCTGAGACTGTGCCCCGGATCGCTATTTTAACGTGTCGGTTAAATCGATGATTTCTAAAATTAACGAAATCACTTGAAATTTTAGTTTAAAAATCTTACTAACTAAATTAAAATTCCAAATCCAATATTTAAGCTATTTAGATATTCAAAATCAAACGACGAAAAATCCTGGTCGTTAGGTAAATATCTTTGAATACTCTTTAACATCCCCCCTCAGGTTAGTACACAGAGATCATTCATGCTCAAATTTGCTACAAACTTTGTGAATGTTTGACTTGAGACTTATTTCACGACGATATCTTCAAGTTGATCTTTGGATCGAAAGCTAGGCAACTCTATAACTTTTAACCAGTTTCTCTTTGATGAAGATTCTACCACTCCAACATGTTTTGTTCGATAATGTTTGACTGGTTTGTGAGCTATATCCCTTGTTTCTTTGTTGCTACAGTACTACCATACTGGTTGTAACATACATGGATAACCAAGATCTTGTATGAGAAGTCTTACCCATGAAGCCTCACAGACCGCTAATGTCATCCTCTGTATTCTTATTCCACACTAGGCGTGCGACTTATTGTTTTTTACTTCTCCATATTACAAGGTTACCTCTTGCAATGGTAATATCCTAAAGTAGACTTTCGATCATCTATTCAACATACCCAATCAGTATTTTTATATGCTTCTATGCTCTGAATTTCAATAGTTCTTGAGAACAAATTTCCCTTTTCGGGTGAAGATTTCAAATACCTCAAAGATACAATTTACCGCATTTATGCGTTGGGCAATCTAAGTAGAATAGTGAGCGGCTTGACACTATGTTAGTATGTGATGGTACCAAATCAGGAGTAGGAGTTATATATAGGTTGAGTACACAATCGATTCATCGCGGTCGACGAGAAAGACAGGGTTACACCTAATGAGCCACTCCTTCTACTAAAGTAGATCACGTTAGGTTATGCACCACCACAGTTGTATGCTAGTTTGTTTGTTAGGGACAAGACTAGTTAATCCATAAAAGAAATCTTTCAAAACGAATGGAGTAGTCCGAGCAGTTGAGTCCTCTATAAACCATGGAGTTGAGTCCATAATAGGAAGCAGACAAATAGTAAATCCTCGAGACGAGATATAATACGGCTAAACTATTATGATGCCTTTATTAGTCAGTGATGGGTTCCTAAGTACGCAAAATGACAAGAATATGACAATGCGTTGATAGTGGATCTCGATGAGGTGCCGGGTTACGGATACCAATGAGGATAGTATCTTGGTTTAAAAGGATACCGTGATACTTATATGTGTGTGTGTGGTTATGGTCTACTTTGGGTAGATGGGGCGTATCGTACGAGCACGTAGAGTCGAGGCGATTAAGTAAAATGAAAAGACATGTATAATATGTAATGGAAGACAATTGACATAAACTAGTGTTATGTGTTAAATATGTAATTCACCAGTTACCAGAATGATGTTTTGACCCCTCCTCATTACAACCCACATGATATCTTTAAAGGGATGGGTACTGGTGGAAGGCGGGAACAGTGGAAGGACAGGTGTAACAACCTGCATATTTTACGATTGTATATTTAAATATTTTATTTAAATATAGCATCGTTAGTCAGATTTGAGTCCAAAAAGCCACTTTTTGCAAACAGTGGAATTGGGACTCGAGACTACTTCCATTGAGTTCAAAACGACATTTGCAACCTTTTTAAGTATAAACATTGATATATTTGGAGTTGAGTAGAATTTTGATGTTTTCATTTAGGGCTTTGGGTTTGGGTTTCGGCCCATTAACCCAACATATTAACTCCACTCCACTTCTCTTCATTCCTTCATAATATTTCCTAACACTCAAGCTTTAGTAAAAATAGGGGAAAAGATTGGAAACTAAAATTCCTAAGCCCTAGATTCTCAGGAAATTCCAATTCAAGCTCTAGAAATCCAAGAGAAGCTTAGGTAAGCATCCTCTTCATCTCTCCATCTCAATCCATCTTCAATTTTCCGAAATTCCTACAACCTAACTTAGGAAAAACTTCACCTTTGTTAATAGATTAAAGATTATAGAGGTGTAGTGAAGAGGAATTGATCTTTCCTTGTTTTAAAAGCTTCTCCTTCATTGTTTTTGGATTTAAAGGTGTGTTTTTGAACTCACATCTATGTCTATAACTTTCTTTGCGGTTAGGTATGAATTCCTAATATCTATTCATGTTCATTTGCTTTTGATTTGAATGGGTTGGGAAATTTTCTATTTTTTGGGTTTTATTGTCCAATTTCATGAAAATCCTATCTTTGATGTTTGAACATGTTCTTGGGGTGTGTCAAAGAGCCTATAAGATAGGGTTGTCGCGTGGCTTAAATCTCTATCGCGTCCGGGATTAGAATTTGTTTTGCACTTCTTAGGGCATAGGCTGAGAATACTGGAAATGCCAGTTCAGTCGACTAAACTGTAGGGTCAGTCGACCGAACCTAGGGAACAGAATTTTTCTGTCCCTGTATCAGTCGGCTGACCCCTGTGTTCAGTCAACTGAGCCTGGAAACCGAGAGTTTCCAGGCATGTATCAGTCGATTGACCCCTGTGTTCAGTCGACTGAACCTGGAAACCGAGAGTTTCAAGGCATGTATCAGTCGACTGACCACTGCAGTTAGTCGACTCAACCTGCTTGTCTCAGTCATATTGCCGTTTTGTGTGGATTTCCAATTTTTAATCGATTCCCGTCGTTCCGATTGGTTGTTATCACTTTTGTTGACTTCGATAAATTTTTTTTCGGAATTTTTGAGGACATCCATTTTGATGGATTCGGTATCGATTTCTATGGATTTGATTCACGTCTTCGTATGTGAATTTTTGGTGATTGATTGTTTTTACAATCAATTGTGTGACTTGTCATTTGAAACACAAAGGTTTCTATGCTAGTAGTAAATATTCAAACTCTTGCTCAAAGATGATTTCAACTCTATTTTTAATACACAGGTCGTTTATAAAATCGTTTTCTAATCTATTAGTATATACAAACCTTTACCTCATTCGTTCGAGAAATCCAATTAAACGACTTAGCAAAACAAATGGTATGAAACGCTTGCGTTTACTTTTTCGGTTAATTCTTAGACTTGTTCGATTGAAACTCTCGTGATAATTTTCGAGTGGAAATCTACAATCTGTTCGTAATATTTAAGTTAAGCCAGTGGTTATGGGACATAAAGCTAAACTCATTTATTTACTAGCTTAGTGTAATTGACACTTCTTGTTGATTGATGATGATCGTTTTGTGATTTAGACTAGCAATGTGCGATGTCTCTTTGTTTGTGTTGGGAACTAAAACCCTGGTTGTGGAGTTTCGGTTCAAAAATTGGTGGGGTAGCGACCCATGGCCTCCGGGCCGTTTGTGGAGCCTCGGCTCAAAATTGATGGTTAGCGACCATGGAATAGCATTCTGTTTGTGATGCACGTGTTGGTGAATTTTCATGCTCCCGTTTGTGATAGGCCTTCCCTCCTTTGCGATTTCTGGATTTCTAATTGATGATTTCTAGAGTTTGTGTTTCACCATTTTTTTTGTGATTTACATTGATAAGCTCTATCAATATTTGTGGTTTGGTGAATTGTGTTAAAGAATGTGATATTCTTTTTGGTGTTTGAGAATATTTGTGATGTTGTATGATTTTTGTTGTTGTCTAATGTATACATGTATACCTTTCATTGTATGACATTATTGTTATCATACGTTTTTGTCATATCTCATATACTGTCTCATTTAATTTGATATTTATAGCTAGACTGATCCGTTTATTATTTTCTTATTAAATAATACTCGGGTCAGACCGAGGTGTTACAGGTGCTTCTGCTTGACTCCTTAGCTAGGACTAGCTTTTGACTTTTGGCTAACTACTTAGTTTACTAGTTTTTGTTATTATACAATCCAGATAGAGACTCCTTGATGTATACATATTCTTTTGTCTAGCACTTGTATCTATTCTTTTGTGGGGTAGTGGATCTTGTATGACCACTACTTCGATGTACACTTTTATATGATATATTCATATCTGTTTCTGCCTTTGTGATATGGATATCTGTGACTGATTTGTGTTATGCTTATTTCTATATTTGTTTCCGAAATCCATGCAGCCACTGTGTAGAAGCTTTGAGTTTGTACTTGATATGTCCGGTTTACTCTTGAAATGAAATGCGTGACATACCTTCTGACATATCGGTACTCGTCCAAAGAAATTACATGGATGGTCGCTCCTCAATAGCCTTATTCTTCATGCTAGTCGACGGCATTACCCCGTAGTGTTCTTGGCTAGCATGAGTATAGAGGTGGGGCGTCACAACATGGTATCAAAGCCAAACTTCGGAACAATGTAGAATAATCTAGCAAGGATCACTGTCATAAGTCCTTCTTAGGAGCCGTGCCTTAGGATTTATTCGAGTCATTGGACCCGTTTTATCCTATTTTCTTTTATGGTGCCTTGTTTTATGAATCATGATTGTTTGATATTCATTTTGTGAATTAATAAAATTAAATATTGCAATTAATATGAGTTAAGAAGAAATTGTAGGATATGAATGTAATAAAGTGTAAATTAATGTTAATTATATGCATATGGTATTTCATGATTTAAGAATAAGAGTGAGAATCAAAATAGAAGAATTTGATTGAAATTGAACTATAATTAACTGGAATTTTATTACAATTGCAATTGAACTCTGAAATTGATGTAATATTTAAATAGTGGAATTAATAAGGGAAATTTATTTTACATAGATTATTAATTTCTATGTAATTAGGAATGATAAATTGCTAACTTTTAATCTAAAATTTGAAAGTGATTAAATTAATTTAATAATAATTTATTTAATTAACGTGAAATTAGCCATTTTGGCCATTGTCTCGGATTTCAGTGAAACCAGTTTCATCGGATCCGTAATGGTAAATTGTTGTAGGATTTCAAGTTTCGTAGCGATCGGACTTATCGTTTGATCATGCGGGCTTGAAACGCATAGAAATCAATTAAAAGGATTTAAATGAATATAATATGATTTTAAAAGATAACTTTTATATACTTTTGAATTTGGGTTTGAAACTAGTCCCATTGAGTTTAAAGTCATCGAAAACCTATATTTCGATATATTGGATGATCCATTTTCGTTTCGGAAACGAAACGGGCTTTTCGGGTCGTCGTTATCGTTTCGACCCAATTCGGTTTATCCATTCATTCTTATCTATCTTTATCCATATAAATAGATTCTTTTCTGAACTCTAGTAGCCTTTTTCTTATTGCTCTACTACTATTATTTCCACTTGCTTATTTTTATCTCTTCTCTCCAATGGCAGAAACCTAATTTCCAAATTCCAAAGCTAATTACAATTTCAAAATTAAATTTCAAAATTCAAGCTCCTCAACTCATAGCATATTATATATCGTTGGAAATCTTTCGACGAGTGCAATCTACTGCTATGGCTCGTTTTTGCAATCGAATCACGATTTCGCCAGAAATTGGCGACTTATTCTCGGTCGTCCATCCTACGATTCTTCAACGGTGGATCTTCATTCTTTTGGCGATCGGAGGGGGCGGTGTAGTAGAGATCGTCGAGCAGGTCTCAGAAGTGGTGGCCATTTATCTCAGTGGGGAGCGAATCGCTGGAATTTGGCCAGAGAAGGCGAGCGGCGATGGTCCGCCTCTGGTGGACATGAGGCGTGCGCTTGTGGGGCTTAGGGTCGCCTGGCCTGGGCGAGGTGGGCACTGTGCTTTGATGGTCGAGGAAGTGAGTGTGGACGGCGGCGTTGGTGCTAGAAGGTGGCGGTTGGGTACGATGTCGAGTTTGATGCTCTATTGATGCTAGGGTTTGAGGTAACGCCGATTTACTATATTGCCCTTCATCCGTTTTTAATTTTAATTTTTAATGTTCTAACCTCAATAACTTTTCCATACGAGCTCGGATTTGGACGCGGTTTTCTCCATTGCGATCGTATCGAAATTCCGGACAATATAGGATTGGTTTGCTTGGAAACCGAGACTGTTGGATTTTTGGGCTTTATCTGGATTTTTTAGTCGACTAAAAATCAAAGGTAAGCGATTTAACGCACTTACGAATACTAAAGCATCTAATGTTAGTTAAATTAAATTAATGATATGATTAGAAATTTATTGAATATTGTTTGGCATTTTAAATTGTCATTTAAATTTAATTTGAATTTATATTGAAGTAAATTGCCATTTAATTTAATTTATTGAATTTAAATTGTTAATTAAATGCCTGAAATATTAACCAGTCAATTATTGTTATTTATTGGCTGATTTGGATGATGATTGTGATGGATGTTTAATTGTTGACATTTTGGATGATTCGATGTTATATTTATTTTATATATCGTTATCACAATGCAAGTTCCCTTACTTTGCTGTTAGGAAATCACTATGGGTTGAAACGATGCATACCTGAATGATCTTCTAGATTAGGCAAAAATCGTTATGGGTTGAAATGATAAACCCGAACGATTTTATGGATTTAGAGACTGTGATTCGGGATATGTAGCGACCCAACTTCCAAACATCAGGAAGTTGCATCGCTAATAAGAAAAAAAGGGATAAAAAAGAGAAAGAAAGAGAAGAAAGAAGAAACAATACATCAGAATCTAAACAGCATAATGAATAAATTATGTTAATAACATAAAATATTACATAGTTTACAACCACTATCAGCGTACACAGATAATACAACACATAATAGACAGTTATAAACATCTGTCTAGTATTTACAACATAATACAACTCAGAGACAACACAGAACACACAGCGGAATACAAATATCTAACGCAGAAGCCTCCTGCTCCATTGCTCCTCCAATATTCGTCAAAGCTAACCTGAATCCCTTGGCTACTCGTAAAAATTTGAGTACCCAAGAGTTTATGAAAACAAAAGATAAACTCCGGGTCAGACATGGGTCTGGTGTGAGTAACAGGTTAAAGTTGCTTAACTTTCAAAAACCTTTTGAAAAGAAAGGTATCACGTAAGACTTCCCACACATAAACATGGAAAAGTTTTTACCTTACGCTAACCAAAACATTTGATAGGAAATCCAGTGATATTATAATAGGTCTAGGGTTTTCAAGTAAATATGAAATAGCCGAAATTGTTACATCTATTAAATTCCAGCTACTAGCCACAAAAGTGGGTAATACAATCAAAACCGTTGGCACTTATTGGATTTTGGATTCCATACAATGGCAGGGCTACTGGGGTACTGCCCGTCACAGTACGTGGCCTAGATCAACGTACCGAGGAGTACTCCCACTCCCCTGCAACACAAGGCCGGACCCATTCCTTACTGAATAGTTTCGAACAAGACAACCCCGCAGTTGGTGCGCACTAACAACTGCCCATTAAGCCGAATAAAAAGGGACCTCTAGACAGGGATCAATCTTGCTCTCCAGTGGGTGCTACCAACGAAGCCTTGCTGCACCTCCCCTGTTTTAGCCATTCCCGATTGATGAGGCTTAAGGCTACGATTACCTTTAGAGGACACATTATCTTAGAATGCTCATCGTTCACCTGACGATGTTTTGAAAGCATTCAATCCATACAAGTTCGTTCCGGGTTCGAACGAAACCGAAGGCATTATCTCGTTACACTCATTTTGGAATCACCCTCAGAGTTAACGACGATAACCCTTGCACTCTGAATCTCCATCTCGAATCTATAAGTACTATTCCGTCAAACTCATTACGGAATCACCCACAGAGTTATACTAACGTATAGCCCTTACACCTCGAGTCTTCACTCTTCACATAAGATTCACGACCTATCGTTAATTTGGATCGATGTGGTTTTCGGATATCCAAATATGGAAACCCGATTCCGGCCTCATCGAAATCCAAAGCGTGTCTTTTAGGTCCAAGTTGTTTTAAAGTTTAAAACAAATTCAATTATATTATCTATATACACACAGATAGATAATTCATAGATTCACAACAGATAATTGTCATTATCATAACAATAGATAATCCATATTATTACTATCAAAAGATAATCCATATCATAATGCAACCAATGCATCCATATCAATCAACAATACTAATCTCGTAGTTGAGATTTTCCAAACCTTTCAAGGCAACCAATAACAACCATTCATAAGCAATGATCCATAATCATATTATTTATAATTAATTTAAATTGAATTAAATTAATTACATCATCTTTAATTAATTTAAAATGAATTAAATTAATTACTTACACAACATAAATCTTACTTACATTATCATTAATTAATTACAAATTAATTAATTAATTAACCTCTAATTTATCATCTTAATTAATCAATCGTGATTAATTATACTTTAATTAATTTCACAAAATTAATTACTCTAAACCAAATACAGTAATTAACCTTTAATTACTTCATTAATTAATTTACTATAATTAATTACATTTAACCTTAATTAATTACAATTAATTAATTATCCTTAGTTACTTATTATTGATTAATTAATATTAATTAATCAATCTTAATTACATCATTAATTATATTAATTAATGATTCTTAATTATATTTAATTAATTACTCTATTAAATTAATTACTTTCAGTAATTAATCTCACTTAATCCATAATTATTAATCACCTTTGATTAATCTCAATCTGTAATTAACTACTTTAATTACTTCGTTCAACTAATCTTTATTTAATCCTTTGATTAATTATGCAAAATAATTTAATCTAAATTATTTTCAAAATCCAAACCTCATTCATTAATTATATCCAGTAAATATCTTAATTACTTCACCGAGTAATTTTATTTCATTAATTACATCAAGTAATTACTATCAAATCCAATGATTAAAATTAACTAAACTTAATTAATTAATTTAAACCAACCTTAATAAACTCCATTAATTACATTAAGTAATTAATGTCAAAATTACTTCCATTAAATTAGTTAGACTTAAATAAATTTTACAATTTATTATTAATAATTAATCAATTTAATTAATTATTAAAAATTAATCATATTAATTAATTATTAAATAAACTTTAGTTAATGACCATCATTAGCTATTATTTATTCTTTAATTACTTCTTAATTAACTCTAATTTAAATTAACTCAAATTATTAATTAAATAAATTAAATAAATAAGTTATTCCTTAATTATCCAATTTATCTAATTATATTTAATATCTTAATAATTTCTAAGATAACCCATTCCTTATATAAATATTAATGTGTACTTAGAATATTTAAATTCTAATTTCATTTTGAATCTAAAATTCAAGATAATATTTATTAAAGCATTATCCAACTTAAATTCATTTATATTTCTTTTTAGAATAAATGTAAATAATATTTATAACTTATATAAGATGAGTCCTAATCAATTTGCTTAATTTCATTTAATATTAAGTCTAAATTACATTACCCTTTAAATTTCAAATTCAAGTTAAAAATCACTTAACTTTCTTTTATAAACCTTATCATGACTTCATTCATAAAGAAAATCAAATTTAAATATTTGTTGTAAACAAATTTACTTCTAATAAACAATTTAAATTAAACTTGTTTGGAATCATTTAAAATTTTGAAACTTATTTAAATATCCAGTTTTTAAATTTAATACACTTGAATTCATTCCTTGTTTAAATCATTTGAATTAAAGATTGAATTAAACTTTTTGAATTAAACCTTGATTTCAAAATCCTTTGTTTAAAAAAAAATATAAATTATTTTCTTAAAACCTGAAGATTCAAAAACCTTAAGAACATTGAACTTATATTTAAATTCAAACTGCTATTTTGAATCATGATTCAGATTCAAAACAAAATTAAATTTTACAGAAAACTGCAGGTTTTATATATTTTTATTCTTTATTTAAAAAAAAACTGAAACCCCTTTTAATATTTTAAAAACTTATAGGATTTCAAACTTCTTTAAAACCAAACTCTTCTGCAGATTTAAACTTATTCAAATCTTATCACAACTACTGAAATTTATTTAAATTTTGATTTAAAATTAAACCTGCAGACAGTTTTTCCAGGAACTGTATTATTGCAATTACCCGAGCCAATCTCAACATGCTACAAGTCAGAGTCTAAAGTACTTCGATTAAACCTACCAAAATCACGCGTAAAAACCCAAGGAAAACTCGAGACAAATATACTGTCTCCACCCAGAAAACATCAGACCAAGAAGTTTTGCACGGTGCACGTACACCATGCCTCCGGTCATCAACCTCCCTCTCTGGTGGCTTCTACACATCAACGTTCAACTCCCTAGTCCACTACGACCATCTCCTTACTCTTTTCCACCTTGAATTTTAACTCGAACTCAAAACATAAACCTGGAACCGAAGATACAGGTTCTACCCCCAAACCTGTCAAACCCTTTCCCACAGTGCTCCGACCATCAGAGACCTTCCACCTCCGGTCACGGGTTCATCCCTCAACCTACTATCATCCCCCAGAGACTCAATCAACTCGATCCCTGCTTCATGATGAACTGGTCAAAACAACCTATCAAACTTAAACTAGGGTTCTACCTGAATTTACATCACCGCAACCACCACGTTCAATTGCAACACCCCCTAATATTTTCCTGACATTGGTGACAACTCCTCCATCTCCCAGATGAACCCCGACACCTCACATTTGCAGAGATCACCCGAAAATCCCCTATTTCCATTTTATGGCCAACACAGAACTGCACCCTTATTTCAAATTTAAAAATCATGACTTAGGTGTTAAAAATCATGATTTTGTTTGTGTATTCATTTCATAATACTGAATCTATAAATTTCACAGATTGAAATTTTATTTTTTTAGAGCATGCACTGATGTTTTATGATATACAGAGCTACTCAAGTTTTTAATTTAATTAAATCAAGTTTTTAAACCTTAATCAACACTTGTTTATAAACAAGTCCTAACAATAATTGTTCACAGAGAGGATTGCATTCAAATCAAACATGAATCCTGAAATATTAAACAGAGTAAATTCTGTTGAAACAGAAGCATAAATCTTACACATATGTATACACAGCAAGTTCACACAAACATATTCATTCCATCATCACAAGCATGCAACCAGAAATTATACTAATTTTTTTTAAGAAAAATAATGTTACTCACCTTTTAATTAAAAGACAGAGCCTCCATTGTTTTTCATCTTGCTTAAAAAAATGCTCTTGCTCCTGGATTCATAAAATTGCAGGGCTTTTAACTTGCAAATGTGCAGATTGCCTTGAATTCCAGAGATGCAGAAGCTTTTATATTTGAAAAGAATATGCAGTATTGCTTGAATATGAAATGCAGGCTACAGATTTACTTGCATTTTCAAATTAAAGAGGGTTTTGGGTTTTGAAGGGAATTTTACAGATTTTTGTTTTTGAACAGATTTTGATTTGAACAAAAAAAATGATTTGCATGCAGGATTTGTTTCAGGTTTGTGGAGTGGATTGAATATGTTTCAGATTTTGGGTTTTTCCATTGTTTCTTAGCTTTAGATTTGAAAAAGAAATAAAAATGAAAGAGAATTTGTTTATATGTAAAAGCTAAAATTAAACTTTATTAAACAAATAAAAGAAAACCAAATTAAATGACACTTATCTCAAATTTTAACAATTGTCAGTTTCCTTACCTTATTTGCTAACATGTGTTATATTGTGTCTTAACATTCTTACACTTGATATTAATGTTAATAAGCTATATATTTAGTTAACTTGTATTTTAAATTAGATGTTTAATATAAGATATGTTTAGTTAATGAGTTATCATGCATTTATTTACATGTTTATAGATTTTAAAATAAAATAAATCAAACTATATTTATAAAATTAAACTTATATAAATATTTCAAAATCAAAACAAATTAAAAACATTTATACTTTAGATTTAAAACTTTGAATTCAAGTTTCAAAATAAATTTTTGAAATCCAGTTTATTTACAAATACAACTACAAATTTGAATTTTGGGAAACAATTATTTTTATCAAAAATTTATTTGTTGAAACAATGTATTATTATATTTTTAGAAATAACAATATTTAATAACCATAAACAACTTATAAAAGAAATTATCTTCTTTATTAATAAATAATTTATTTTATCACATGATATTTAAAAGATAATCAAAATAAGCTTATTGTTATTTATTTAAATTTAAACTTGAGTTAAAATATTTTAAATCATTTCAATATTTAGCTTATGTATTTAAAACCTTATTTATTTATGAAATAACCTTTTAAAAGTTTAACTATTAAATAAAATCATAATTCAAAATTTTAACAAAGATATATAATTTATAGAAAACAAGATATATTTATTAATCAGATTAAAACAAGATCTATATACAATATACAATATTCTATATATATTATAAATATATAACAATTATTTAGATTTAAAAAGATAAGATCTATCAATTAACTATTTATTTTATTGAATTATTAAATTAATTCAAACCTTATTACAAAGATTATTAAATCAATTTAATTTTTATTTCAGATTATTAAATTGATATTGCTTTCAAATTTCGGGTCATCACATTCCTTCCCCCTTAAAAGAATTTCGTCCCCGAAATTTAAAACAAAGGTAATTTTATAATCTATTTAAAGATTTAATTTTAAAACACAAGCATATACCAATGATATGCTAACAACCATAGCAATCAATTCACCCAATCAAACAAATCTAATTATCCAGAAAAATTCTGGATAATATTTTCACGAGTTTCCCCGTTAAAAATATCGGGATACTCGCTTTATAGATTCCAAACAATCAATACAATTAAACTACAAAGCTCCTATTCATCTATATCTACAGAACTAGATAACATATCAGACTACAGACGAGTCTGATTCAACAACCAAACCTCTAAAACTACTGGTTCCAAAACCAGAGATAGACCATACACGTACTCCCTCAGAGATACGTGAAACTCATCGAATTCCAGTTATCCAAACTGACAATTCAATCCTGAAAAACCAAACACCAATCTAACCAAAACACAGAGAAGAGAACCAAACATCACTGAGCTAGCCTCCCAGACTTATTCAAAACTTATAGCTCCTGAATCAGAGAAAACTCCAAAAATAACGAAGTCTCCAACTTCGAATTCCAAATTTCTTCGTCCTTTATCCACAAAAATCTTCAGACAATCCTGGGCTGCCAACATCCAAACTGATCAGCTCAACCCTTGCTGATTCCTCTAGAAACAAGCAGAACCATAAACAACCCAACATAATGATCTCCTCAAGATTAATCCAAAACCAAAACACAATCCTATTCCATAACCAGCAGAAGACAACAGACTTCTCCTAATCCGTAAAAGACAATCAGAAACACATCCAAACTGCTTTCGCTGCACAACTCTGATCCGAAGTAGATAAGAAAATACTGACGAAGAACAAAAACACTAACTGGACATCACTTCTCAGAAATATGGTTCAACGGATCCATAAAGAAAACTTAGAAATTCCTCCAAAACTAAGTTACTTCATCAAACTCTATCTATAGGAATCATTTTCCAACTAAACAGAACCACCGGTTCCACTCCTGGAGTTCTAGTCGATAAGAAAACTCAATCTCCAGATGTTGACAAACCTTTGTCTTTTCCAAAAAACCTCCAGAAAATCTCCAACAATCCAAGAGAACACTCAACCAATCGCAAGTCGCTTTTGCTATCAACCTAGATAAATTTCCAAAGAAAACTATTCTCCCCTTACCAAACAGAACAACTTACACTAATCTAGTCAATCCATTGAAGAAACGGATTCACTTAGCAGCTTCTGAACTCCATCTTCAGAAAAACTACTCCGTTATGACCTCTCTGTCGGCACACAGAACACTCCGAGCTGCACTGCTTAATCCAAAGTTCATCGAGAAACTCGGACTTCAAAGCAAACAGAAAACACCACAACATCCTGCTGAATCCAGCCACAACTTCGGGACAGTCACACTTCCCAAACTTGTTCCGAAGAAAACATCTTCGGAAACAATCCATAGTCACTGCATCTCATCATGCAGTTACAACTTCCTGAGGTATCAAGATACCTTCACTTGCTCCAGCTCAACCGAACAGATCCAAACCCTACTCACCAAACTTTGTGCTTCAAAGATGACTCCGAACCTTAACAGGTTTCCTTCAGAGATCGATGAAATACTTCAACACAACAAAACTTATTCGAGACGGTATTAGGTCTACAGTATCGACACATACACTTCCAATCTCAACATCAGACTCCAATCAATGGTAGTAATCGTGTCACAAACACTACTACCTTATCTACCTTTATAACCTATATTGGAAAACCTGAACAGGTAACCCAACAGATAGGTAGAAATAGATAAATATATAAATATATTTAAAATTACAAATACGCTCTCTCAAGAAAGACACCACTCCAGAGCCTAGGTATTCACTCAAACTAATGTTATGATACCACCTGTAGTGACCCAACTTCCGAACATCAGGAAGTCGCATCGCTAATAAGAAAGAAAGGGATAGAAAAGAGAAAGAAAGAGAAGAAAGAAGAAACAATACATCGGAATCTAAACAGCAGAACGAATAAATTATATTAATAACATAAAATATTACATAGTTTACAACCACTATCAGAGTACACAGATAATACAACACATACTAGACAATTATAAACATCTGTCTAGTATTTACAACATAATACAACTCAGAGACAACACAGAACACACAACGGAATACAAATATCTAACGCAGAAGCCTCCTGCTCCATTGCTCCTCGAATATTCGTCAAAGCTAACCTGAATCCCTTGGCTACTCGTAAAAATTTGAGTACCCAAGAGTTTATGAAAACAAAAGATAAACTCCGGGTCAGACATGGGTCTGGTGTGAGTAACAGGTTAAAGTTGCTTAACTTTCAAAAACCTTTTGAAAAGAAAGGTATCACGTAAGACTTCCCACACATAAACCTTACTTTGATGTTGATCTCCATATGCCGAACGCTTGTGCCGAATGAAGTTAGCCGAACGACGCTTTGCCAAGCGATGCTTGTCGGACGATGTTGCCGAACGAAGTTAGTCGAGCGGTATTGGCCAAACGATGACTCCCTCTTCTAGACCGAGCGTCGATCTTCCCTTCAAGTCCGAGCGGTGAGCGACCGAACCACCATTGCTGAACTAACCTAGTCGATTCTTAACCGGCCTACCACTTCCATATTCCAACGTCGGTCCATCCTGCATGCTTGTGCCTCACAACCATGCTGACTAACATCAGACATGGTGAACCAACTTGTGTAGTACGAAAAAAACCAAAATCACACTAGCCTCTTAAATTTCCAACCCTTCCTTAGTTTAAGTCCCATCCAGGTTCAATCATTGGCTCTGCGACTGTTGCCGTGTAGCCGGGCCACAGTACCGAGTAACATTCGCCCCCCAAAGCACGTCGTATGAATCAACGTGATGTGCTTTGAACTAACAATCAGTATTGTTAAATCTTGTTTTAACTTTCCCAAAGCTGTATGTATATATAACCTTTCGAAGGTCGAATCACGTTGGGTTTCTCAAAACTATGCTTCCGCGCTTACCTAGTGAAATTCAACCTTTTGTTAAACCATTATCTTGACATCACTTTCATTTACTCACTGTCTTACTAATTACTGTTATACTTTCTATTATTTTTCATTTTATCATGGTTCAGTCGATTTAAGAGCGCTGAACCACTCAATCATGATACTCACTATCTCTCAACACGCTTACCCACCAAACTGCAAAGGCACTTTGACCGAACCCATCGGTTAAAGTCTGTTCGCCTTCCTTTCCCCCGACATTATAGTTTTCTTATTACTTCCGCTTTTTATTACAAGTCCGTTGACCTGTTATTCTCCTGAGCCACATCCATCCTCCCACCTTTCTTCCTTTTCAAGCCAGGAAACTTAATTTGAAACTTTATTCGCAAATGAACCTAATCACACCTCGTCTCAAATCCAACAGCTTTCATAAGCTTTAATTATCCGCATATAGGTACAAGCTTTTCACTCGATTTATTTCCCTAAACGTGGAGCTTCGTGGGTTCCTAAGTAGTAGTTAGGCTAGGAATTTGGCTCGATCTAGGTGGAGTTAGGGTAAGTACCAGGAGGAACGACTATAGCTTTGTCTTCGAAGTCATGGACATAGGAGAGAAGAAGGATTGGAACGAGAGAGGTAAAGGAGAGAAGTACTATAACGGGGTTCGGTATAGGTCCAAGGGAGGTCGTTCAGTAATTAGGGAAAGAGGCTCGGTAGTGTTCGAGGAAGTTGGTTCGATGGAGTGGTTTGGTATTTTGAATTGGGAAGTCGCTGAATGTTGAGGGAGATCACGGGACGGTAGGGAATCAGGAAGGTAGGTCGGTCACAGTTTGAGTGAGGCCGTTTGGTTGTTAGAAAGAGATAGGAAGTGTGTGGATCGTCGGTATGGATGGTTTCTGGAGCTAGGGATAGTGTCCTTGTATCATTCGATGTGAGGGAGAGAGTGGGGTTTAACACTTGAGTGTAGTGTTATGACTCGGCTAGAGACCACGTAGTGGGTTTGATATACCGAGCAAGTGTGGCTCGGTATAGCCCCCACAGGCCGTTCGATAAAGAGAGAGTGTTGGAGAGGATAGTGAGTGATTCGATGGTATTGGCCTAGTGGGTCTCCCGGGTTCGGGTCCTAGGGCCGGCGTTAATAATTATGAATGTCTCCACTTAAGCACATCACATACCAAAATTACATACTTCCATGCCTTACCATAGAACAATGAATAACGACAATAACTTAGGCATACAAGCATATCGAACAGATTTGGACTGATAAATCCCCAATTCCAACAACTATAAACCTGAGTTCAGCTCGATAAAAACAAATAATAGCCTTCAACATATATTGTTAATATCCGAGTTCAAGACCCAAATCGTTATAGGACAAGCTTTCGGAGACGGTCAGCGATGACGGTCTTCGAAGATGACACTTCAATGCTCAATCTCACTTTATCAGCTTTTAGATCTTTAATTCTTTTATACTTATGCTCGAACGATTGCACTAGTCCACACACCATATGGAAGGAACATTTTTATTGTTATATCTAATATTAATTGTCTTTCAAGTATAGTTCAAATAGGTGTTTACCCAAATTCGACGCTCGTTAAGGATGTCTATAAAGTCGAGCTCCTCCACAGTTTTAGATAAACATGAGCCGAGTTCTCAGCAGGAAGTACTAGGAACTTCGAATCCACCGACAACTCCTAAACAAGATATCCCAAACCTACCAGCTGCAACTATTGACCCGACTCCTAATGTGATAGACGGAGTTGTTATTATTGATAATCCTATTGACTCCAAGCTTCAAAAATCAATGAAACTGCTCTTCCCCGACTATGTTCGATTCACGGAATCCCTTTCGACGACGTATTAGTTCCATCGGGACGAGATCGTTCTCACCTGCCCCCAGTTGGACATACAGCTTGCAGCAAATTCATGTGCTGGGTCGGTAGAATGCCACCATTCAACTCCTTTCTCCGTGAAGTGCTACAGTATATCAGGATCGCCCCATCACAACTACATCCCAATAGTCATGCGTTCGTCTATGGCACCTGTATTCTCTTTATGAGCATTTTATTTAGGCTCCCTGCTCCCAGTGACGTACGCTACATCTATTGCTTCAAGAGACGATCAGATAGCCTATCTTTCATATTCCTCGAGCCTCACTCCAAGTGTCAGATATTGACGGTGGCATGGAGTAAATTTATCCAATATAAGTCGGAATGGTTCTATGTACGCTGCCCCTCGGGGTTTGCAAGAAGATGGCTAGAAGGAAGTAAGTTCCATTTCCGGACCAATATTTGTCTATGGCACAAAGTGGATTATTTCTTAACTTCTTTCAATTTTTACAGGTATCAACCTACGCCCCGAAGGTACTGGGTATTCTGAGGTCGTCGAGGCCATTCGAGCTATTCCGGTGGAAGACCGGGAGATCAAGTCTGCTATCTCCAATGAATCGCTTTCAAAGTTCAGATCGTTGGTGGAGGGTCGTCGAAAAATCCTTCCATCCGGTGCCACTATAACCGGATGCGCGTCAAAGAAAGGTAAAGAACAGGCTCAACCTTCAATGCCTCCTACAAGTAGTTCCCTGACACATCCGAGGAGGGTGAGATTAGATAAACTGGGGTGTCAGAAGCACCGGGTGAGAATGTAAGTCCTGCTCTAGAACGGATGGTTGAGGCACTTGGCATTGATGAACCACCTCCTCCCTCAAAGGGGAAAAAGAAACTGGCTTACAAACTAAGGAAAAAGATAGTGGGTGGAACCCCGAAGGTTAAAATTACTCCAATGGAGAAAGAGCCGTCTATACAACACTTAGAGGGTTCATTGAAAGGCTTATCAGACCTTACCATTCCCGATGACTTGCTCAATTATGGCTTCGACGATCCAGAAGCCCTAAAACTCCATTCGCCCGCGAGAGGTGATGAAGGCACTCAAGCCCACCACCAAGGAGAGAAAACTCCGATAAGTAAAGCTAAGAAAACTGGTCCATTGGGGGGAAACACTAGGACACACACTAACACTCACACTCCACCTTGCACTTAAACTTCATCCACCATGTTACTCTTGTTGACTTGTCCTCACTTAATTTCTGTGCAGGTGATATGGGACGCTCTCATGGATTCGACTGCCTTCGCGTGTCCTCTATCTTCCATCATTCCAATCGAGACTTGGGGTCCAGTAAACACCGAGATAGAGACAACAACAACGATAGAGATTATCGTCCCCGAGATTTGTCATCGTCTCGAAGGAAGACTTACAGCCATTCTTCATACCCCAATGATCCTCCTCCTCAACAATAACAAAGCAGGGAGAAATCGGGTCAAAGGGGGTTTCAATATAAAGCACATCATGACCAATACTCTGGTTAATCAAGCACTAGACAAAATCACGAGCCTCGCAAAAAGTCCATGGTTTCGGCTAAGCAAACTTCTTCAGCCTCTACACATGATCCATCGATAGCAGAGAGGCTAGCTGAGCTTAAGGCCACATTCCTAAAAATATGCTTTGATGGATTGAAATTTCTTCCTGCGATCCATCCTATTCTAGGGAAAGTTAAACAAAGTGCCATTGCTTGCAACAACGATGTCTATGTTCAACATGACACGTACGTTCACTTGGCCAAAAAAGTTTTTGAAGTTTCTACGGAGCGCAAGCATGAAATCGATCGCCTGAAACTTGAGGCCATCCATGACAAGGACATCTTCAAAGCCCAGGATGAAGAGCTTGCCTCATATAAATCTTAGCTTGAGGTCACTAAAAAGAATGCTAAAGATACCACTGAGGCAGTCAATCACCTGGAGGCTACCCACAAAAAGAAATTGATGAAGCGGTTCAATGCTGTGGCGCCTTAGCCTTAGAGAAAGACTCCGTTCAAAAGGAGAAAGGAGAAAGATGTCCTTGCTCAACTAGTCAAAGAATTAGAGGAACTACTTTTCAAAGAAAAGGAAGAAAAGACTACTACTCAAGAGGATTCACAACGATATTGTGAAGAGATAATTGCTACTCGAATCCTAAAAACAAAGCTCGATAAGGAATTTTCTAAGGCTGAAGCACTAAAGGATGAAGCCCGTGAGAAGGGCAAAAGAATGGCGCTCTCGAAAATCGGTTCTCGGCTTGAGGTGGCTACTGAGACTGGTAGGGAGGAAATCAAGTGCATGTTTGATCCACTCATAGCCGAGCACAATGCTCGAGTTCTCATGCATTGCGACCTAACATTTCTTGGCGAGGGTTACCTCGAATCTTTGGCAGAAGCATGGGACACTTTAACAAAAATTAATCAGGTTGAGTTGAGAACTGAAGTGGTTGATGAGGATTCCCTTGTGAAAGAAGTTCTTCATGAGAATGAGCGCGCTGACCTATCTACGGCAAAGGCCCTCTATGGAAGGGACTCTTCCTCACCAAAGGGAAAAGATGAAGCTGTCGGTCCATCCGAGACCGAGTCCTTAGTTCCTTCTCCTATTCAGCCGACTAGTCGCCCATCACTTGATCCCTTCGAGCAGCATATCGGCTATGACCCAGAGGATCCTAGACTTGATATCCACATTCTATCTCCTATTCCAAAGGGTGAAACTCCTCGAACAGTTGAGAGTTAGCCGGAAACTGGTACATAACTTTTCTTCCTAGAGTTCAAAGGGCCATCGTTTTTGGCAAGTAGTAAATGTGTTCTAACACTTGCCTCTTATGATTTCATGCAGGACATTCTGATCCTGAGCCAACTTCAAGGAGCGATGTCGCCACGGAGAAGGAGGAGAAAACAGATGAGGTAATTCAAATGGGAGAGACTTCCGGACTTGACGCTCAAGTGATCGAGGTGCTTAACGAAGACAAATCTGAAAATCTATCACCCGTCGAAGAACATGATGAAGATGAAATTATGGGCGCCTTCAAACACACTTCAAAACTGAGCATGGAAGAACAAGTCATTGAAGAGGGGAAGAAGAAAACTGAAATTAAGGCTGAGCGCCAAGTGGTTGAACTTGATGATCCACTGAACATGCCTCTAAAGGTTATTCTCCTTGGTGGGACTTCTCCACTGGAATTTCCTCTCCTTCCCCAGGCACCGCTTCCCTAACAAGCAAGGCATCCAAGAGAAAACGCTTAGGGGAGGAGTCTCCAGAGAAACCGTAGAAGGAAAAGAAGTCGAAAAAGTAGCAATCATGCCTCGTTCAACTCAAATAGGCTGTGTTCATGTAATTATTTATATTTATTTTCATAGCCGTTGTAGATAGACTTTTTGCTCCGAGTTCAGGAGAAGTTGTAGTGGAACTTTATTTTGGATCAATGAATAAAACTTTATTTCTTTGCTTTCGATGATTTTCGTTGTTCAGCTTACTGTATAACTTGTAGTCGAAATCCAAAATCTTGTGAGTTACATAAGCCACAGTTCACTTCCATACGATTCAGAAATTTTGTAATCGTAGATCCTCTATTCCACGCTTTGGGTACTTAGAATACTTTTAGTTCACACTTTGGGGACTTCGAGATTTTGAAGTCGTTTATACTCTAGTCCGCACTCTATGGACTCAGAGTACTCCAGTCCGCACTCTGGCGACTTAGAGATTTTGAAGTCATTTATACTCTAGTCTACACTCTGAGGACTTAGAATACTCCAATCCGCACTCTGGGGACTTAGAGATTTTGAAGTCGTTTATAATCTAGACCGCACTCTGGGGACTCAAAGTACTTCTGTCCGCACTTTGAGGACTTAGAGATTTTTAAGTCGTCTATACTCTAGTCTGCACTTTGGGGACTCAGAGTAATCTAATCCACACTCTAGGGACTTAGAGATTTTGTAGTCGTTTATACTCTAATCCGCACTCTGGGGACTCAGAGTACTCCAGTCTGCACTTTGGGGACTTAGAGATTTTTTAATTCGTTTATACTCTAGTCCGCACGCTGGGGACTCAGAGTACTCTAGTCAGCACTCTAGGTACTTAGAGATTTTGAAGTCACTTATACCCTAGTCCACACTCTGAGAACTCAGGGTACTCCAGTCAACACTCTAGGTAGTTAGAGATTTTGAAGTCGCTTATACTCTAGTTCGCACCTTGGGAACTCGGAGTACTCCAGTCAAAACTCTAGGGACTTAGAGATTTTCAAATCGCTTCTACCTAGTCCGCACTCTGGGGACCTAGAGTACTCCATTCCGCACTCTAGGGACATAGAGATTTTGAAGTCATTTATACTCTAGTCCGCACTCTGGGGACTCAGAGTACTCTATTCTGCACTCTAGGGACTTAGAGATTTTGAAGTCGTTTATACTCTAGTCCGCACTCTGGGGACTCAAAGTACTCCAATCCGCACTCTAGGGATTTAGAGATTTTTAAGTCGTTTATACTCTAGTCCGCACTCTGAGGAATCAAAATACTCCAGTCCGCATTTTAGGGAATTAGAGATTTTTAAGTCATTTACGCTCTAGTCCGCAGTCTGGGGACTCAGAGTACTCCAGTCCACACTCTGTGGACTTAGAGATTTTTAGGTTGTTTATACTCTAGTCCGCAGTCTAGAGACTCAGAGTATTCTAGTCCGCACTCTGGGGACTTAGAGATTTTTAAGTCGTTTATACTCAAGTCCGCAGTTTGGGGACCCAGAGTACTCCAGTCCGCACTCTAGGGACTTTGAGATTTTGAAGTCGTTTATACTCTATTCCGCACTCTAGGGACTCAGAGTGCTCCAGTCTGCACTCTGGGTACTTAAAGATTTTGAAGTCGTTTATACCGTAGTCCACAATCTTGGGACTCAGAGTACTCCAATCCGGATTCTGGGGACTTAGAGATTAAGTTGTTTTTACTCTAGTCTGCACTCTGGGGACTCAGAGTAATCTAGTCCACACTCTGAGGACTTAGAGATTTTGAAGTCATTTATACTCTAATCCTCACTCTGGTGACTTAGAGTACTCTAGTCCGCACTCTGGGGACTTAGAGTACTCCAGTCCGCACTCTGAGGACTTAGAGATTTTTAAGTCGTTTATACTCTAGTCCGCACTCTGGGGACTCAGAATACTCCAGTTTGCTCTTTGGGGACTTAGAGATTTTTAAGTTGTTTATACTCTAGTCCGCAATCTAGGGACTCAAAGTACTCCAGTCTGCACTCTGGGGACTTAGAGATTTTTAAGTCATTTATACTCCAGTCTGGGGACTTAGAGTACTCCAGTCCGCACTCTAGGGACTTAGAGATTTTGAAGTCGTTTATACTCTAGTCCGCACACATGGGACTTAGAGTACTCCAGTCTGCACTCTGAGGACTTAGAGATTTTGAAGTCGTTTATATCGTAGTCCGCAATCTTGGGACTGAGAGTACTCCAGTCCGCGCTTTGAGGACTTAGAGATTTTTAAGTCGTTTATAATCTAGTCTGCACTCTGGGGACTCAGAGTAATCTAGTCCACACTCTAGGGACATAGAAATTTTGAAGTCGTTTATACTCTAATCCGCACTCTAGGGACTCAGAGTACTCCAGTCCACACTCTGGGGACTTAGAGATTTTTTAATTCGTTTATACTCTAGTCCGCAATCTGGGGACTCAGAGTACTCCAGTCAGCACTCTAGGTACTTAGAGATTTTGAAGTCGCTTATACCCTAGTCCACACTCTGGGGACTCAGAGTACCCTAGTTCGCACTCTGGGGACTTAGGGATTTTGAAGTCGTTTATACTCTAGTCCGCACTCTGGGGACTCAAAGTACTCCAGTCCGCACTCTGGGAACTTAGAGATTTTGAAGTCATTTATAATCTAGTCTGCACTTTGGGGACTCAGAATAATCCAATCCAAACTCTGGAGACTTAGAGATTTTGAAGTCGTTTATACTCTAGTCCGCACTCCGGGGACTCAGAGTACTCCAGTCCAAACTCCGGGGACTTAGAAATTTTTAAGTCGTTTATACTTTAGTCCGCACTTTGGGGACTCAGAGTGCTCCAGTCCACACTTTGGGGACTTAGAGATTTTAAAGTCGTTTATACTCTTGTCCGCACTCTAGGGACTCAGAGTACTCCAGTTCGCACTTTGGGGACTTAAAGATTTGGAGTCGTTTATACTCTAGTCCACACTCTGGGGACTCTGGGGACTCTGAGTACTCCAGTCCGCACAATGGGGACTTAGAGATTTTGAAGTCGTTTATACTCTAGTTCGCACTCTGGGGACTCAGAGTACTCCAGTCTCCACTTTGGAGACCTAGAGATTTTGAAGTCATTTATACTCTAGTCCTTACTCTGGAGACTTGGAGTACTCCAGTCCGCACTTTGGGGACATAGATTTTGAAGTTTTTTATACTCTAGTCCATACTCTGAGGACTCAGAGTACTCCAGTCTGCACTTTGGAGACCTAGAGATTTTGAAGTCGTTTATACTCTAGTCCTTACTCTGGAGACTCAGAGTACTCCAGTTCGCACTTTGGGGACTTAGAGATTTTGAAGTTCTTTATACTCTGGTCCACACTCTGGAGACTAAGAGTACTCCAGTTCGCACTCTGGGGACTTAGAGATTTCGAAGTCGTTTATACTCTAGTCCGCACTCTGTGGGCTCAGAGTACTCCAGTCCGTACTCTAGGGACTTAGAGATTATCAAATCGTTTATACTCCAGTCCGCACTCTGGGGACATAGACATTTTGAAGTCGTTTATACTCTAGTCCGCACTTTGGGGACTCAGAGTACTCTAGTCTGCACTCTGAAGACTTAGAGATTTTGAAGTCATTTATACTCTAGTCCGCACTCTGAGGACTTAGAGATTTTAAAGTCATTTATACTCTAGTCCGAACTCTTGGGACTCAAAGTACTCCAGTCCGCACTCTGGGGACTTAGAGATTTTGAAGTCGTTTATACTCTAGTCCGCACTTTGGGACTTAGAGATTTTTAAGTCGTTTATACTCTAGTCTACACTCTGGGGACTTAGAGTACTCCACTCTGCACTTTGGGGACTTAGAGGTTTTTAAGTTTGTGTGCGCGTTCATACACTAGATAGAATAATGTACTTTAGTTTTTTGTCACTGGATCGTAACATACGGAAACATCAATGGTTAATGGAAAAGATGGCTTCAAGCTTTATTAATGGAAACAAGCTGAATTGTCTTATTACATGCCAAAAACTAAGAACAACAAAAAAACTGGAAATAATTGCAACTAAAATGAAAAAGAAATAGACTAAGTGTAATAACCTCGCAGATGCTCGCTATTCCATGCTCGAGGAAGTTTTGTGCCGTCAACGGTCGCTTTGAAAGTTCCCTCTCCAAGCTTCCGTTCAATGACGTATGGACCTTCCTATGTTGGATTCATATGCGATGAGATCGGAAAAACACGCTTCAAAACGAGATCGACCACATCAAACATTCTCGGTTGGACTTTTTCATTATAATATCGAGCGACTTGGAGTCTATATGCAGCTACCCTTAAATCAACTTCTTCACGTTTTTTGTCAAAAAGTCCAGTGATTCCAGCAAGAGATCTCGATTCGTCTTAGGGTCATAATGAGTTACTCGATGTGAAGGAACTTCAAGTTCCATGGGTATAACGGCTTTTGTACCACATGCCAATGTGAATGGAGTGTGGCCAGTAGCGGACTTGTGGGTGGTTCTGTAAGCCTGCTGTTAGAAGCTCATCCACCCACTTGCCTCAAGACTTTTCCAAATGTTTTTTCAATATGGATTTGATTATTTTATTCACGGCTTCTACTTTTCCGTTGGCTTTTGGATGAGCAACTACCGCAAACCTTTTCTCAATGCCATACTTTTGACAAAATTCTTTGAACTTCCTATTTTCGAACTGAGTTCCATTGTCCGTAATGATAGTTCATGGAAGGCCAAAACGACATATGATGTTTCACACAACGAAATTAATGACCTTTTTGATGGTGATTGTAGCTAAGGGCTCTGCTTTTGCCCACTTGGTAAAGTAATCGACCACAACTATTGTGTATTTTGCACCACCTTTGGAGATAGGCAAGGAACCAATTATATCGATTCCCCTATTGAAAACGGCCAGGGACTAACCATTTGTTTGAGTTCCGTTAGCGGAGCTCTCAGGATTTTCACATACTTACGACATTTTTCACATCTTCTTACGTAGTCCACAACATCTCGATTTATAGTTGGCCAATAGTATCCATAGTGGAGGATCTTTTTTGCTAGTATCTGCCCCCCAGTATGGCCACCACATTCTCCTTCATGAACTTCCTTCAGAACTCATTTTATCTCATCGTGGGCAATGCACCGAAGTAAGGGGACGGAGAATCCCTTCAGATACATTATTCCATCCTGCATTATATATCTCGAAGCTTTGCGAATGACTTGTCGTCTTTCGTTCTTTCTTTCGAGCAAGACCCCATGTAGCAGGTATTGCTTGAATGGGGTTATCCATGAATCCTTCTCGATTTCTATCTCTAAAACAAAATCTATATCCTTCTCATTTATACTCGAAGCAAGTAAGATTTCGACGGGAACCAATCCCATCGGTCGTGCATCACCAGTGCTTGTAAATTTTGCTAATGAATTGGCTTCGCTATTTTGCTCACGTTGGATGTGTGAAATATCGTAATATTCGAGGTCTTCCAATAGCTCTTGAACACGAGCTAGGTATGGGGAAAGTCTCTGACCCTTTGCCTGATAGTCTCCCCGCACCTGGAACACCACCAATTGTGAGTCGCAAAAGATTTCAACCGATTTCACTCCAAGTTCCCTGATAAGTTCCAAGTCAGCAATCAATGCCACATACTCGGCTTCGTTATTTATAGCTGGGAAATCGAGCTTCAAAGCATAAAAATTTGATCGGTTTTCGGAAGTCACGAGAATTACACCAGCCGCAGAACACCGGTCGTTGGATGCCCCATCAGTGTAAAGTTTCCATCGAATGGAGGGAATAACAACATCACTGTTTGGTTCGTCTGATGCGGTAAATTCAACGATGAAGTCTGCCAGCACTTTCCCTTGTATGGCCCTCCATGGCAGGTAGATGATATCGAACTGGCTTAACTCAATATTCCACTTTAATAACCTTCCAGAGGTTTCTGGTCGCTGGAGTACCTGTCACAAGGGTTGATCGGTTTAAACACTGATCGGGTGTACCTGGAAGTACGGACGAAGCTTGCGTGATGCAATCACCAAGCAGTAGGCTAGCTTCTCAATTTTAGGATAATTTCTTTCTGCCCTCCTTAAATGTTTACTGACATAGTACACCGGCTTTTGAACTCGGTCCTCCTCACAGACCGGAGCCGTACTGATGGCATGTTGAGATACGACCGTGTATACATACAATACTTCGGGGTCTATAGGCTTCGACAGCACCGGGGGACTTTTCAAATGCCTTACGAGAGCTCAGAATGCATCCTCCAGTTGGGCGTCCACTCAAAATTTCTTTTTCCTTTCTTTTTTACATCGAAGAAAGGAATACACTAGTCTATCGCTCTAGATATAAATCGACTCAACGCGACCACTTTTCCGTTCAGGCTTTGTACTTGCTTTATAATTTTGGGCACTTGTATGTCTCGAATAGCCTGAATCTTTTCTGGGTTAGCTTCGATTCCTCGTGCATTAACAATAGAACCCAAAAAATTTCCTGACGCAACACCAAAGGAACACTTCAGAGGATTGATTTTCATTCCGTAATACCTGAGTATATCAAACATTTCCACCAAGTCTCGAATGTGGTAGTTTGACTACCGTGACTTCACGAGCATGTCATTCACATAGACCTCCATCGTCCTACCAATTTGGTCTTTAAACATCCGATTCACCGGACGTTGATAAGTTGCTCCTGCATTTTTCAATCCAAATGGCATTACTACATAACAGTACAGTCCAACGTCTGTGGAAAAAGTAGTGTGTTCCTAATCCGAAATGTGCATCGGGATTTGATTATATCCTGAGTACGCATCCA
This sequence comes from Allium cepa, assembly GCA_030765085.1. NCBI lineage: Eukaryota > Viridiplantae > Streptophyta > Magnoliopsida > Asparagales > Amaryllidaceae > Allium > Allium cepa. The sequence continues at coordinate 988,398,626 of CM060945.1, read as the reverse complement.
TAAATGACAATAACTCATGTCCCGCTGTTGAGTCGACCAGCTGATCAATTCTGGCTAAAGGGAAACTATTCTTAGGGCATGCTTTGTTAAGATCTGAGTAATCTACGCAGGTCCTTCATTTCCCATTCGCTTTTCTCACTAGTACAGGGTTAGAGACCCTTTCTGGGTAGAGGGCGTCGTAGACGAACCCATTGGCTTTGAGTTTGCCCACCTCCTCTCATAGAGCAGAGGACCTCTCCGGGTCCATGCCTATCCTTTTTTGCTTCACCAGCATGTATTCTAGGTCTATGTTCAACATATGACTCGCAATGGCAGGAGAAATCCCGCACATATCAAAATGTGTCCAAGCGAGAAGATCTAGATTCACACGGAGGGAATCAGTAAGATCCTCGATCAATAAGGGGTTGAGTTGTGATCCAGTCTTAAGTACCTGGGATGGGTCATCACGGCTAACTGGAATGTCAATCGTTAGTTCAACCAGTGCTGCTTTTGCCTCCTTGGGTTCCTCATCATCATCCCTTGGATCTATGTCTCTATAGATCCGACCATGTTGCCCGAGCCATGACTCAGGCATTACTTATCAATCTTTAGTGGAAAGGTTGCGGACGGAGCCGTCCACAACCTTTCCTTTCTCTCTTCCCCGGGCCTCTCTCAGCTCAGCCACATAATACGCACGACCGGTCGCCTGATCGCCATACACAACACCAACTCCTTTATCAGTCGGAAACTTCTAAGTTAAACACCACGGGGCCAAATCTGCCCTAAACTCCGCCAGGGTCGGTCGATCCAGAAACACATTATACAGAGAATCGACATCCAAAACGATGAACGGTAGGATCCACACCCTCTTACATTCACCTTCTCCAAGTTCAACTGCCAATTCAAAAAAACCCACTACGTCAGTTGCTGCACCATTAAAGCTATGAATATGGGCTTTAGATGGTTTTTGATCCTTTGTCTCTATCTTTATCTGGCCATATGCTTTTTTGAAGATAATGTTCACAAAACTTCCGCAATCAATTAGTATTCTTCTCACAAATGCTGGCCCAATAGTAGCCGAGATGACCATTGGATCAATGGTAGGCGCCTCCACTTAATCAGCATCTCTACTCCTGAACACTATATCATCAGTCATCATTCGCTGCTGCTTAGCTGAGTCCCATCTACCGTGTTTGAAAAACATTCAAAATCTGCATGCTTTAGGGAATTAGCATACCGCTCCATTTTTTGCCAATTCTTGTCTGCTGGGTGAGGTCCACCAACTATCATGTTTATGACTAGTCTACCTATAGTTCGAGCAGGTTCCTTTAGATGGCGTGGAGCTTGCCCGCGATCGGGCTCTGATGTTCCTTGTCTGCCTTCTTGCAGATTCTTGACAAACTCCTATAACTTTTTATATCGAATTAGTTTTTCTATAGCATCGTGGAGGTGCCTACAATCCTCCGTATTGTGCCATAAGTCTCGTGGAATTGGCAATACTTCCCAGTTCGCTTTTGTCCCTCAGTGGACTCTTTTGGACGTGGCTTTCGATATTGAAAAGTATTACAAGTCGATAGGTAAATATTTTCCAGAGATGCATTCAGAGGAGTGCATTCGTTGTAAGTTGGGATCCCTAATTTCCACTTTCCCGCTTCCCTTTTCTTTTCGGTGCTTCCTCCTTCGGATCCTTTAGATTGCTCTGGCTCATTTTGGACATTGACCTGGACCTTTCCAAAGTTATCACCAGATTGTTTCACAGCAATGATGCTCTTCACAGTCTCCTTACAGGCCCTGGTGCATTGTCTTGCCTCATCCACCTAGCTTCCTCTCTGCTTATAAATTGATGTGCTTTTGAATAAAAATGTTCCAGAGTAGTCAGAGGTTTTCCTGCCAGCCAATCACTGAATGCCGAATCTAGATTTACCCCTCGCATCACGGCCATTAGAATAGTATGGTCATTCAGGTTGCTAACTTCAGTAGCAGCAACGTGAAAGTTTGTAAGTACTCCTTTAACGACTCCCCTGGAGCCTGGATCACACTGGACAAGGACATCACGTCCTTAGTGTTAGGAAATCAAATCTACGGTTTTGACGACAATAACTATACAATGAAAATCGAATATGCATATATATATTTCTATTTACAGGCACTTGCTAGTGTAACATCACTAGAAAGACAAGAATAAGGCTCAAAGAACATTACAAGAGACTACAATTCGATAGGATCAATGAAGCAACAAGACAGATGCACAAAGTAAACATGCACAGTTTTTAGACGTCTGGGTGCACTAGCCAGACGTTTGGAGAAATCCTCTGGAATAACAAAACAGACAGGATCAGACATCTGGTTGATGGACTCAGACGTTTGAAAAATCTACTGTATACAAAAAATATGTAGAGTTAGGCGTCAAAAACAAATACCAGACGTCTGATTTCGAACTCGGAATTTAAATTCAAATTTCAACTGCCACATTTGAATAGACATCTTCGCTTCTCTTCGCTACAACTCTTCATCACCATCACAAGCAACTATAGAGCACTTGTTAATGGATGCAACTACTCAAGGAATTTCTCTACAACTATATATAACATCAAGAATCAAAGAGAACACTTACCTGACTTACTTGCACTCTTTACTTACATACTCTGTTATATTCTTGATCTCTAGCAGTCTATACTTGTATTTAACTCTTCCGTATATTCAGATCTCCTCAATCAATACTCTCTAGATATATATTGGAAGCATTTGTACTTAATAGTCAATATTCGTGTTATAGAACACATACTTGACAAGAACAAGTTATTGTAACCAAGCCTATTCCTCCGGGCGAAGTGACGGTGTTTGATAGTCGAATTCCGAAGGAGAGCTTCGAGACTGGACGTAGGATGGGAAGTCTGAACCAGTATAAAATCGTGGTGTGCTTATTCTATATTTACCTAGGTTAATTTTGTCTTAGTTGCATCATATATTTTGTCACGTATATTTGCATATACACTACACAATCCACCCTATAGACTTTCAATTGGCATCAAAGCACAAAAAAGGCAGCATCTAATAATGCGAAAGCTATGAATGTTCTATTGTGCTCACTAGATAAAAATGAATTTTCACGTGTCATGTTATGCAACACTGCATTTGATATTTGGCGTACCTTACAAGTTAAACACGAAGGCACAAACAAAGTTAAACAAACCAAGATTTCAATTTTTCAAAATCAATTCTCATCATTTAAAATGAAACAAAATGAATCTATAGTAGACACGTACTCTAGATTCCAAACCATTCAACACGATTTAATGGCACTTGGAGTCAAATTCACAAATTTTGTTTTAGTATCTAAAATACTCAATTACTTAACTCCAAAGTGGGAAAGAAAAGTATTAGCTATTGAAGAAGCTAATGATATCTCAACACTCTTAGTTGAAGAGTTGATAGGAAATTTAATGTCCTATGAAGCTAATTTGCAGGCACGAAAAGTACTAAATTCGAAAAAGAAGAACATAGCATTCCGAGCAACAAATGAAGACTCTGACTTAGACGAAAAAGAAATTGTATTTATTGCCAAAAACTACAACAAATTCAAGAAGTTTAGGAAAATGAATAAATTTCAGAAAGGAGGAAAATCAAGCTCAACAAATCAAACATCAATCAAATGCTATGAATGTGATCAATTTGGACATATGAAGAAAGACTGTCCCAAGCTCAATAATGATGAAAAGAAGAACAAATTTGAAAAATTCAAAAAGAATAAGGCTTTCAAAGCAACATGGGACGACTTGGGTTCTTCATCATCATCAGATAGTGATAGCGATAGTGACGGAGAATAAGCTAATGTGTGCTTTATGGCACAAACTGATGAGGTATGTCCCGAACTTAATTATGACGAATTATTAGAACTTAGCATGGAATTAGATGATAAATTTAGACAAATTAAAAAATTGAACAAAGAATATATAGCCAAAATAAATAGATTAGAACTTGAAGTAGGAATGTTAAAAGATGAAAAATTTATTTTAGAAGAGGAACTAGAATTATCTCAAGAAAAAATTAAAAATAATTTGGTCGAAAATGAGGCTATTACTATTGATTTCGATAAAACTAGAATAGTAAAGGATAACTTGTTAAAAGAAAATGTCAACTTGAAAAGTAATATTGAAATATTGAAAATTGAAAATTTAGAATTAAAAGAAAAATTAGATAAAATTACAAATAATGTTTCAAAATTTAATAAAGGAAAATAGGATTTGGAATATCTTATCAAAACTTCAAAACCTTCAGGTAATAGAAATGAAATAGGATTTAAAAATACTCCAAAACAAAGAGGAAATGATGTTAAGAAATATAGTTGTAATTATAAAAGGACTAAAAGTTCACCTAAGTCTAATATGAATACCAAAAATATAAAAATATGGATTCCTAAGATAAATAATAATTTGATTAGACAAAAACATTTTAATAATTTCTTAGAAAATGTAGTCTATAATAAGAATTATATTCATAAAGGTACCAAACCTTCTTGGGTATGGCTACCTACTTCTCCTAACATGTGGGACCCTAACAAAGTATATGTGTACCAATTAAAACATCTTTTATTTTGCAGGTACCCAAAACAAAAAATAAGGAGAAATGGATACTAGATAGCGGAAGCTCCAAGCATATGACCAGAAATTCAAAAAATTTATCAAATATAACACACGTTGATGGTGGAACGGTAACTTTTGGAGATAACTCAAAAGGATACGTCGTGGGCATTGGAGAAGTCATCAACTCTGGTATTTCTAACTCTCCTATAATTTCAAATGTTTTATTAGTAGAAAATCTAAAATACAATTTACTGAGTATTAGTCAATTATGCGATAAAGGTTTTCAAATCAATTTCAAAAATGATAGATGTAATATTTTCGATAATAACAAACAACTTATATTTGAGGGTTTTAGAAACAATATTTATGTCTTAAACATGAATATAAATAAAAATTCAAATATGTGCTTAACCGCCAAACATGACGATCCATGGTTATGGCATAAATGTTTTTGTCATATTAACTTTAAATATATTAATAAATTAGCAAAATATGAGCTAGTTAGAGGTTTACCTAAAATAAATTACAAAGTATAAGATTTATGTGACGATTGTCAAATTGGAAAACTAAAGAAAAGCTCTTTTAAATCTAAAAATAATATTTCTACAAAACAACCACTCGAATTATTACATTTAGATTTATTTGGTCCAACGCAAGTACGATCTGTAAATCACAACAAATATGTTTTCGTAATAGTTGATGATTTTTCAAGATATACATATACTTTATTTTTAAAACATAAAAGTGACACATTTGGTATGTTTAAAATATTTGCTAAAAGAATTAGAAACACAAATGGATTTGAAAATTAAAAATATTCAAAGTGGTCATGGTGAAGAATTCGAAAATGATCTTTTTACTAGTTTTTGTGATAAGAAAGGAATAAGTCATAATTTTTCTTTTCCCTGCACACCTTAACAGAATGGTGTAGTAGAAAGAAAAAATCGTGCGTTATAAGAATGTGCACGAACAAAATTAAATAGTAGTGGTCTACCAAACATTTTTGAGCTGAAGCTATTGCCACAGCTTGTTATGTTTTGAATCGAGTAACCATACGTCCTATGACTAAACAAACTTGTTTTGAAATATTTTTTGGAAGAAAAATTAAAGTATCATACTTTAAAACTTTCGGATCAAAATGTTTTATATTAAATACAAATGATAATTTAGGAAAATTTGACCCGAAGGCCGATGAAGGAATCTTTGTTGGATATTTGGATCACAGCAAAGCATATAGAATTTTTAGTAAATGAAATAAGACTATTGAAGAAAGTTTACATGTTTCGTTCGATGAAAATCTTCTTAACCATCATACGAATGACGATGAAGAAATAATTCCAATAACATATACAATGAATTCTATTAATAATGAGACAAGTGTGCAAAATAATACTTTGATATCATCTCTTAGAATGCTTAAGGATCATCCAAAAGATAATACCATTGGAGATCTCAATTCTAGAGTAACTAGAAATCAACTTAATTAAATAAGCCATATAGCATTTGTGTCAAATTTTGAACCAAAAAAATATAAAGAAGCTTCAAATGATAATTTTTGGATAATAGTTATGCAAGAAGAATTAAATCAATTTGAACGTAATAATGTTTGGGAATTAGTACCAAGACCAGAAGATCAATCGGTTATAGGAACAAAATGGGTATTTAAAAACAAAGCAGATGAAAACAGAAATATTGTTAGAAATAAAGCATGTTTAGTTGCTCAAGGCTATAATCAAGAAGAAGGTATCGATTTTGACGAAACCTTTGCTCCAGTAGCAAGATTAGAGGCCATACATACATTTCTTGCTTTTGCAAATCATCACAATTTTTTAAATTATTTCAAATGGATGTCAAAATTGCCTTTTTAAATGGTTTTATTAAAGAAAACGTATATGTTGAACAACCTCCATTGTTTGTTCACGAAAAATATCTCGACCATGTTTTTAAATCACAAAAAGCGTTATATGGATTAAAACAAGCCCCTCATGCATGGTATGAACGTCTTAAAAATCACTTAATTACATCTGGTTTTCAAATAGACAAAATCGATACAACTTTATTTATTAAACGAGAAAATAACGATATTTTAGTTGTACAAATTTACGTAGATGGTATTATTTTTGGTTCAACTAATGACATTCTCTATAATCAATTTTCAAATATTATGAAAAATGAATTTGAAATGTCTCACATGGGAGAATTAAATTTCTTCTTAGGTTTATAAATAAAACAACCTGAAAATGGTATTTTTATTCATCAAGAAAAATATTGTAATGATCTATTACGTCGTTTTGAAATGGATAAAACTTCAAGCAAACCAACACCGATAAGTAGTGTTCACTTGGTAAAGGATAATAACGGAAAAGATTTCAATGAAAAATTATATCGTAGCATGACTGGTTCCTTACTCTATTTGACGGCTAGTCGACCCGATATTATGATGAGTATATGTATCTGTGCCCGATTTCAAGCAAAACCAAAAGAATCTCACCTAAGAGCTGTTAAACGTATCTTATGATATCTATCTAGTACTAGAGATTATGGTTTGTTTTACCCTAAAGGGTCATCGTTTGAACTAATTTCATATAGTGATGCGGATTACGGTGGATGTAGAACAGATCGTAAGAGTACTAGTGGGACATGTCACTTTATCGGACAATCATTAAAAGCAAAATTGTGTCTCCTTATCTACTTGCAAAGCCGGATATATTTCAGCAACTCTAGCATGTGCACAAGTGATATACATGCAACAAACACTTACGGATTTCGGCAAAATTATCTATAGATCACCAGTATATTGTGATAACACGAGTGCAATAAATCTGTCAAAAAACCATGTAAATCACTCACGAACTAAACATATAGATATACGACATCATTTTTTACGTCACAGTGTTGAAAAAGGAACTATTCCATTAGAATACATAAATACCGAGAATCAAATAACAGATATTTTCACTAAACCACTAAATGAACAAACTTTTGTTAAACTGCAATGCGATTTAGGAATATGCTCTCTTAATGATCTTCTAAATAAATAGTCACATCTTCATTTATGCTACGTTTAGCTAAAAATTTTCTATCCACAAATTATAATTGATAAATCCTTCACCTTCAGTTTTTTAGTTAGTTAGTTTCTAAAAATGATCTATACATAATTTTTGAACCTATGTATAAATCTTTATACAACAAGAAGAAAAAATATATACACATTTCATATTTTTTACAACAAAATATAATCATGTCTTCTGAAAATTCTCACCTATCCTTCTCGACACCTACAATGGATAGCTCAGCGAATACACCACAACGCCTTCCTACTCCTACACCAAATCAGGAACTGACGCATAGGTGGTCCTCCTATCACATGGGATTCACTCCCAATAACAAGAAGTCCAAACGATTTTCATTTATCTCTCCTAACACAAATGAGAAAATTGATGAGACACATCACTATCAAAAACAACAAATAAATCTACAATAAGAATTATATTTTGAACAAAAAATCACGGCACGAAGAATAAGCATTTTGGAGCAAGTAGTGATGAAGTTTTGTAATTCACGGAAGAACGATGTACACGAACCATTTTCGATTCCTTATAGTTCTTTGGATCCCTTTTCCTCGTATCGTACCCCTTTGGACCCTTCACCAAGGCGATTCTCTGGTTCCCCAAGAATCCATGAACGTGGAAATATATGATCCCCACTCAAACGATGGAGGGAAGACAAGTCAGATGATCCCAAAACTCCATCGCCATCTAAATAGGTTAAAATTATTCTTTGAATATTATAATTACGTATATTTATAAATTCTGGTTCACAAAAATAATACTACATTTTTTTTCGAACAATAGAAGGTCGAGAAATAAGTAACACCCTTTAGAATTAGTCTAATGTTAGAAAGATTGGTTATTCCAGATGTCAGGATATGGACTTCAGACGTCAGGATATGGACTTTCCAGACATCTGAAAATTGTCTCTGCTTACTTAAAATAGATACCAGACTATTTCAGACGTCTGAACTATGAACTAGACGTCTGAATAAAGTCTCTGCCACCAAATTATAAAAAATCGATCTATTTTAGACGTTTTATATTTAAACCAGACGTTTGAAATCTCTCTCTGACTATTAATTTTAAAACTCGACTAAATTCAGACGTCTACCAAACCCAACCAGACGTCTAACTCTATCTACTGTATCAAAGTTAGGTTAAATTAGACGTCCGAATTACATTCCATACGTTTGAAATTTACTCGACACTCTTATACGACAAGATAAAGACTATTTCTTTTACTCTTTCTTACTTTTTTTCATTTTATCCTTTGATCGATAGTGATTTTGCCAAATTTTCTGCCTCTTTCAAACTGAAACGAATTCTGTGCCTCCTAGAACTAAAAACCCTAAGATATCCAAAAGAAAACAAGACCAACCAACTTCCTCAAACCCTCAAGTTTGCTCAGATGATCAAATCGATGGATGAATCGGGCACCACATTCACTTAAGAGATATGAGGATATTCAGAAAAAGAAACTTCACACAATTCCATTTTATGACTCAATGTACGAATTAGATGAAATGTGTGAGAATGCCGGTTTGGAAACTTTGATATCTTTCAATTCAAATGACATCCAAATTGACCAGCTGACTATATTTCTCTTCTACGCTAATTTGGATAGCACGGCTATTTGGAACACTGAAAATGAAGATAATTGGCTATGGTCTAGCATTTATGGCAGCACGATTAGGCTCACTCCGGGAATAATAGGCATAACTCTCGGATGTTCCGACACGGAAGAAGATCTATATAATATTCCCGATATGCGTTTCAAACCAAGGAACAATATAACACATCAAATATGGGAGGATGAAATGCCTAAATTTGCATCCAAATGTCTACGACCAAAGGCGAGACTTCTTACTCGAATGATCATCAATACCATCATTCCTCGTCTAGGAAGTCATGAGCAGATAATAGAGTTAGAACACAAAGCTTTATATGCTCTATTCAACGGAACAAGGGTGAATTGGGCCAAATATATTTTAACGAGCTCAAAAAATTTTGGACTCGATCACGGCCATCGATTATCTACCCCACATTCATCATGAGACTTCTACGTGCTCACAACATCCCCTCCTACTTATCCACTTTTGAAGAAAATTTTCAAAATATGCTTCCATGAAGTTTTTCTCGCTAATGCACCTACCGGAAATTCCTCTGGAGTTTATATCTTTTGAAGACTGGATGCACAATCGTCAAGCCAGACAAGTTGGGCCTCCCCTCAACCACACCATGAACCATCACAAGAAGAGGAACAACATCGTGAGACAACTCCTCCTGCACCATTTGATTATACAAGCCAGGATGAGATTTTGGGAACTTAAATAGAAACAAATCCAAATGAAAGCATTCCAGGTCTCACTCTTCAAATCAACATATCTTGTCTCGAAATCAAAAAGTTTTGGCTAAGCGTATTGGCAGCTTTGAAACATCTTTTGCCACATACCTAGCAACAGTTGAAGCATCATTTTCAACTGTATTATCGGTTCTCAAAGAGGTTCTTCAAAGGGTTCGTGGTCCGACACCCCTTTCTGAAGATTGGCCAACCCCAGTGCCATCTCCTCCACTGAAACATTCCAAACCTTTTGAGGTTAACGAACCTCTAAAACAAGCTTCGACATCTCCTACAAAGCAACATAGCTCTTCCCAAAAAGATGATAAAGGAGATGATCATGAAAAAGCTTCCCCGAAAGACTCATAGATTTTTCTGATTTCATCTTATGTACAATTGAAAAAATCTATGTACTCAATTACAATTATTAATGAAATTCTCTTTTGGTGTGTTATCTCTGTATATATCTTTGATGATTGGTTATTATTTTAACATTTAAAAGTTTAATATCATTTTTGATAATGCCAAAGGGGGAGAAATAAATAAATAAATATATAAATAATAAGCAAATATTCAGGGAGAGATTTGTAAAGTATATATAAGTACATTGTATAGTTGCCATCATCAAAAATGGGGAGATTATTAGGAAATCAAATTTACGGTTTTGATCACAACAACTATACAATGGAAATTGAATATGAATGTATATTTCTATTTACAGGTACTTGCTAGAGTAACATCACTAAAAAGACAAGAACAAGGCTCAAAGAACATTACAAGAGACTACAAGTTGATAAGATCAATGAAGTAACATGACAGATGCACAAAGTAAACATGCACAGTTTTCAGATGTCTGGGTGCACTAGCTAGACGTCTTGAGAAATCCTCTAGAATAACAAAACAGACAGGATCAGACGTCTGGTTGATGAACTTAGACGTCTGAAAAACTACTTTATACAAAAAAAATATATAGATTCATACGTCTGAAACAAATACCAGACGTCTGATTTCGAACTCGAAATTCAAATTCAAATTTCGATTTCAACTGCCACATTTGAATAGACATCTTCGCTTCTCTTCGTTGCAACACTTCTTCACCTTCAGAAGCAACTGTAGAGAACTTGTTAATGGATGCAACTACTCAACGAATCTTTCTACAACTATATATGACATCAAGAATCAAAGAGAACACTTACCTTGCTTACTTGCGCTCTTTACTTACATACTCTGTTATATTCTTGATCTCTAGCAATTAATACTTGTATTTCACTCTTTCATATATTCAGATCTCCTCAATCAATACTCTCTAGATATATATTAGAAGCATTTGTACTTAATAGTCAATATCCGTGTTATAGAACACATACTTGATAAGAACAAGTTATTGTAACCAAGCCTATTCCTCCAGGAAAAGTGAGGGTGTTTGATAGTCGATTCCGAAGGGGAGCTTCGAGACTGGACGTAGGACGGGAGGTCCGAACCAGTATAAAATCCTAGTGTGTTTATTCTATATTTACCTAGAATAATTTTGTCTTAGTTGCATCATATATTTTGTCACATATACTTGCATATACACTATACGATCCACCCTATAGACTTTCACTGAGGACGAGTGGCATTAATCCTAAAATGTTCCATAAATTTCATCGCTAACTCATCAAAGTTGTAGATAGACCGTAGAGGAAGTTGGGTTAACCACATGGTAGTGATTCCAGATAGAGTTATTGGGAAGCATCTACAATTAGTAGCATCGTTTGCTCTAGCTGAATCCATCATCCACTCGTATCTCATTACATGCTGTCGGGATCAGTCTACCCTTCGTAAGCCGGAATAGTCAACATGTTAAACTTCCTGGGGTACTCGGTCTGTAGGATAGCATCTGTGAATGAAGTATGGCTCCTAAATACCCCCAATCATCATTAAACAAGCCTTGATTTTCCTTCATCAGCTGCCTGACCATAGCTGACAGGTTTAGGGTTTGTATGGAAGATGGCATGTTGGAATCTGTCCTGCGGGACCGTTCCGGTTGGTGCCCCCTCGGTTGGCGATCAACCAAATGCGTGTCCTGGGGACCTGCTTCACTGTGACCTTGGTGAACTGGTTGTCCAGCTTCCACTCATGCCCCAAATCCTAAGTTTCCTGTTCCAACTTGAGTACGATTACCCTAGTGTAAATAAGGGGCCATGGCTCCAGGTAGGGAACCTGAACCATCCTTGGTGGATCATTCAACTGCACCTGTTTGCGTTGTTTCAGTCCTACGGTGTCTACGCTTGGTTGGTTCATCAGACGAAGCAGAGCGGTCAGATGAGGAATAGGCAGCGGGACTTCCTCCATCATCCTGGTGTCGTTGTTGAGTTAGCTGAGTCATGAGGAAGGCGTTCGCTTGAATTTGCTCATTAAGCTGTCTCCTGTTTCCATGAGTTCTCTCATTAGCTCGTTGAATTCCATTCTGGTGACAACCTCTATTTGGTTTGGGGCGGTGGCAGTCCCTGCACCTGGAGTAGCTTGTTGGTTGCTAGGTCCTACTTATTGGACGCTAGCTGTCTCGTCGAGGTCCGCGTTGTGAGAGGCTGATCTGGTACGAGGTCTTCTCATGTAGAGTTATTGGTAGGAACTCTGAGTAGAATCAATGGACTTCTTGTGAATGACTTGGATCTCCTTCGGGGGATTTCTTCAATCCAACAGCGACAAAGTAGATCCTAATAACCTGAGAATGCTATTCTCAGTGAAAGCACCAAAATGTTAGCACCAAAATTGGTTACTAACACCTTTGAGTAGGATTGTGTAGAGAGATTAACGAAGAAAGTAAAATAAAACTGAGGAATAACACAGTAAAATGCAACAATAACTGTAAGAAACAAGAACACCAAAATTATAGTGGTTTAGCGTAACTGCCTAAGTCCACTTTGATCATAATCTTTATTACTTCTTCGAATAATTGAATACATATATAATCCGTACACCAATTACTTGAATACAAGTTTTAACAGAAAAGAAATATGCGTTGAAAATGGCAGAGTCTCCCCCGTGCTCTCGAAAAAAGATCCCTTTTCACTACTCCCCTACCCCTCTATTTATAGACGAAGATAGGCTCGATTTCCTCCGTGGGCCCAGGAATAAGGTACTTCGACCCATAGTAGGTGACTTTTGAGCACCGAGCCAGGGATGCCGAACGAGACACGCCGAATGGCGGACCGAGAGATGCCGACCCATCATGTCTGGTCGGTGGTCGATTATCAAATGGCTCGAAGTAAGTCCTCAAAAGACTCGGAGCAACTCGCAGTGGAATTTGGAATGGAACAGTACTGAAACCCTTACTTTGACGTTGATCTCCATATATCGAACGCTTGTGCCAAACGACGCCTTTCCGAGCAATGCTTGCCGGATGATGTTGCCGAAAGAAGTTAGCCGATCGGTATTGGTCGAACAACGACTCCTCTTCAAGACCGAGCGTCGATCTTCCCTTCAAGGCCGAGTGGTGAGCAGCCGAGCGGTGAGCTGCCGAACCACCATTGCTGAACTAACCTAGCCGAGCGACTCTCGACCGGCCCACCACATCAATATTCCAATGTTAGTCCAACCTGCATGCTTGTACATCAAAACCACGCTGACTGACATCAAACATGGCGAACCAACTTGTATAGTACAAAACAAACCCAAATCACACTGGCCTAAATTTCGAACCCATCCTTAGTTTAAGTCCCATCCAGGATCAATCATTGGCTCTGCGACTGTCGCCCTGTAGCCGGGCCACAGTACCGGGTAATAACTAATAAAGGATGTTAAATTTTAAAACTTGAATGCTTATACTAGAAAAAAGGGTATGCCGCTTTTGTAGAGTTATGAAACCCATGATGTCGAAGGATGCCAAAATCCTATGTACATAAGTGGATCCATGCTTCTACATGAATAGATTCATTTCATACCTACCATGTGGATGTCGTATGCATCCCTCTATATAGATGTCGCACTTCATAACTGCTGTTGATATCGACCACTATCAGGTATTTCGGTCCTCTAATCAAATGATGTGGCAATTTGACAATTAAACTCAAAACTGTTTTATTTTCATATAAAGTCATTTCTTTTCACCAACCCTTGTCCCTTGTCAAATTTCTGTTGACTAATAAAAATACTTTACCACATTATTTTCAGAAAAATTGTTACAATGTTAATTACCTTCCATAATTTGCAAACCAATCAAATTATATTTTTTATCTATATAATTTCAATGTCGGATATGATACTGTAGGCAGTAGCGTCACAAAGAAATTGGTGCTACTAAGTCTTATGTTGAAGAGTAGTGTCGCACTTCATCACTTGATGACAACACATCTCCTCATTGATGCGTCTCACCACATTTCATCACTTCAGAGGCAACAATCGAAGAAGTTGATAAAGGAGAACTAACAGTGTTGGAGAACAATGTCAAGCCGCTTTGCTGGTCCTCAGTATTGTTTGTAGCCAATGACACACTCAATTGACTTTGAAGTTAACCTCATAGCAACTTTGAAGGCAGCCTCTAAACAACTTCGAAGATAGCTTCTCATCGACTTTGAAGATTGGCGCTAAAATAATAAGATGTCCCCTTCATCATTAACAAGATGTATACATCGACATCGCAAGCCATTAATGAGTGCCGATATGCCTCACTTCGCATCTCATTGATGCAAGAAATCAAATAGCATCGATGTCCAATAAGTTCGAAGACGTTAATAGCCACCAATGCCACAGTTTGAAGTTGCCACATATCTCCACTAAAAGGGTAAGGTAGAGACTTATTCTATGGCAACGCCGAAGTCACTAAAAACCTTACCAACTCTACTGTCGTAGCTGATCGGTGTCAGAGATGCTTTCATTTCCCATATATGATTTTCAACTACGAAGATAGTTCCTAGATAATGTCAACGAAGTCAAAGCCTACCGAAGACCATCATTGCTAAAGCGACATCGAAATTCTCTTATTATCATCAAGCAAACGACATCATTAAAGTAGACAAAGTTATTGTTCACTCCATTTTTGAAGTCAATGATAAAGCATGCCATCAAATTTATAAAGAATATTTCTTAAAAGAATTCTATAAATTATTAATCAAAGTCGTGTTTCATGATTATTAATTTTACATGGCATCAATACCAAAGCATGTCGAAGTTCGTGAAAAGAAAGAAGGACGAGATCATTTACAAAATCTAATTCAAGAGGATCTAGTGTATTTCCCTTCATAAAGCTTCAAATGCCTTCACATTCATTCACATGTTCCATAGAATCATAAGTCCTACATTATCAATCGGGGCAATAATATCTTCTTCCTACCACTATAAATATAATGGTATCCCCTCATGGAAAGAGGCATTTAACTTCTTCCTCTCTCTTAGCATAAATCATTTTTAGACTAGAACTTATCTAAGATCTCTCATGAGCTTGAGAACTATTGTAATAACAAATGGCCAATGAAGAAGAAGGACATATCACATTTGCATATAAGAATTAAACAATTACATGTTTGAACATTTGTACCATATTCATGATTGAATAAAAGAATATGGCTTTCTTATTTTGCCTATTGACTTATAGACTTACCTATTCTACCTTTTGAATTATGATTTAAACGAACTTGTGAATTATCACAAAACTAAGGGGTATATTTGGAACTTCTTCGAATATGCCACTTTGTACAACCTGTTGGGTGTTGGCGATTTTATTCGTGAATTAATATTATTTATTGGCCTTTCTAGCTTAATAAATTCATAGAAAATCATAACTACTTGGGAAAAATCCCCAAAAATAACTAAAAATCAAAATTTACATATTATTTGGTAAATAAATATTTTAAGGCTCAAATAATAGTTTTTAATAATTAAAAATTGAAATAAACACATTTTCCATCTTAAGAAATTCATAAAATATTTATATTAACTTGAAAAATTATGAAATTGAAAGTCCATCTCCAAAATAATGTTTTACGCAACATATCATAATTTAAAATAAATTAGAGATCAAAAACTTAGGTATTACCCTTAAACCTACTAAATCAATTCCATAAAAATTCTAATAAATCGTCATTTAATCCAATGATGATATAGTCAATCCATACATAACATATTATCATAACCTGTAACGTCCGGCTATTTTGAACCATTTAAATCAACAATAAAACCACATATGTCAGACTTGAATCATTCAAAACAACAAATTGTTATATAAATTTAGGGGACACAGAATATTACAACATCACGCATCGAAATAGATAAACAAAGTTGTTCATAAAGCTACAACATAAACATCAGAGTCTAAAGCAATACAACAGAAATCAAAATACATAGAGGTTTGCTAATAAATAGGCAAATGAAAAATGTCTGAACAGAAATAACCGAAATAGCTAAATAGATAGATTGATAGATAGATCTCCAACCGGTCTCCAGCTCCAAAAGATGAATCTCGAATGCGGAGATACTCAGGCTGACCCAAGCATTAAGCAAAACAAAACACTCGAGTTAGGATTAACATCCTTATGTAAGTAAATCAACTCAAGTGAAATGCAATAATAACTCAGAGGATGCTTGAGATTCCCATATCCGTTAAACTATCTACATATATAATATAATACACTGTATAGATAGTGTCTATCATAAAGTATTAAAGTAGCATTAAGCTATTACCCGTATCCCCCATAACACATTTTATATAAATACCGTAGTCCATACAGATACTGTAAGCTCCACCAAACCGGTGGTTTACTCAATGAGCACTCCATAGGTACGATACAAACCAAAGTCGTAGCGAACTCAATCAGGATAAATATGACAAAGCACGCGAGGCAATGCCTAAGGTAGGATACTACCGTTTCGCACTCCCGGACAGGTGGTAACGCATAACAGCTATTACCGCCCACCTCAAGACACGCTCCCATAGTTAAAGGTGTGCACCAATCAAATCACAAAGTAATAGATATGGTTTTGAAGAAGCATGTTCGATAAGGGGAGCGACCCCACTTGGCCCGGTATAGCTCCTGTTTTAGTCATTTTAATTATGACCCGAAAGTCAAGGATGTCCATCATCGTTCTCTTACTTCATTTCAGTAGCGTTCTCCAAACCATCCTACTTCATTATGGATTCTCCATCATGTACACAATTGCTAAAGTGGTTTTCGATATTGGTAGAGAGTATGGCAATATCTGATCTCAGTCTCTTTAACAACCAAACGCTTATTTTACACCATGGTCATTTTATAAAACATTTCATAATTTAAATCCCAAGTTACAATTTAAATCAATAATTATATATTCAACTTCAATTATATTTAATTTTGAAACAATTTACTTAACACTTTTAATCAAATCAGGTTATTACAATTTAAAATTATATCCTTTGAAAATCTCATAAACAAATAAGTTTAAATCACATCTTATTTGAAACGAATCTTTAAATTACAATTTAATCTTAATTATCTTTCCAAATCCTTATTTATTAGAGTTATTGCAAAAACTATTTTATTTATAATAATTTAAGTTTTAACTAATTTTAAAACATATTTTATATTTTTATTAAATTAAATTTTTATTAAATTAAATCTTATTTTATCAAATTCTGTTAAATTAAACTTTATTAAACTAAATTAGATTTTAAATTAAATTTTAAAATAATAAAGTAATAAGTTAAAAATCATATAATTTACCTTTTTGAGACTTATTATTAACTTATAAATTTAAAACTTAAAAAAATATAATTTTTTTAAATTAAAGTATATATGAATTTAAAATAAATCTTTAAATTAAATTTAAAAATAATTTTTTCTTAAATTAATCATATTTTAAATTTTCAAAAGTTACTTTAAAAATCAACTAACGGTGTCTGTATATAGTTTTATATCCAAGGGTCAAGTGATTCGGGTATTTATCATTTCAACCCAAAATTATTACATTTTTCGGGTATATATCATTTCGACCTGCATTCCAGTCAACAGTTTCCTAATCTATATAATCGTTCGGGTATGTATCATTTCAACCCGTAGTGATTTTCGTAGCATCTACGGGAACTTGCAATGTGATTGAAATAATAATAACATGGCATATATAAAAAGAGAACTTGAAATGTGATTTAACAAATAGAATAACATAACAATAATCATACATGTTTCATAGCAACAAATAACATATCTGGTAAATCAGCATATCATATATGTACCAAACTAACATATTATCTACGTGTCAGATTATATGTCAAAGGGGAACATCATATCAATTGATATATAAAAGAATTCACTAACAAAATTCCTAGCTAAAACTAACATTTCAATTGCCATCAATTCACTTATCATAACCATGTTAGTCGTAAGTGATTTCTCACATTTCATGGCTACGAAGGTGATAACAATACAAATGAATATGGAGTGGAGATCATAAGCTAAACAAATCCAAATACAAAGTAATAAAAAGATTGTGATGACCCTCCCTTCTACTCCCAGAAAGACGTATCAACATTAAGAAAGAAAGGGGTAGAAATAGAAAAGAAAAGAAAGAAAGAAAGAACAACAACATCAGAATCTCACAGCGGAAACGGAACAAAATATAATATATCACATAACTATTACATAGTTAACATATATCAGAGTTATACAATATCATACACATGACAATCATATATACATCTGTCACTACATACATTTCAAAATACAGCATACTCTAACTAACACAGCAGAACTAGATAGATATCTACATACGTCTGGGCTCCTACTCCAAGCTCCTCCAGAACTCAACAATCCAAGAACCTATCATTTGGCTACTTGTAAAAATTGGAGTACCCAAGAGTTTATGAAAAACATAAAATATAAACTCCGGGTCAGACATGGGTCTGGTATGAGTAAACGGTTTAAAATTGTATAACTTTGAAAAACATTGGAAAAGAAAGGTATCACGTAAGACTCCCCAACATAAATACGGGTAAATTTTTACCTTACGCTAACCAAAACATTTCATAGGAAATTCAGTGATATTATAATAGTGTCCAGGGTTTTTAAGTAAATAGAAAATATCTGAAATTGTTACATGATTAAATTCCAGCTACTAGCCATAAAAGTGGGTAATACAATCAAATCCGAGGCGCTTATTGGAAAATGGGTTCCATACAATGGCAGGGCTACTGGGGTACCGCCCGTCATAGATCACCGTACCAAGGATCACTCCCGACCCCCTACAACACAAGGCCGGAACCATTCCTTACTGAACAGTCCCGAACAAAATAACCCCGCAGTTGGTGCGACCAACGCTCACTAAGCCGAATAAAAAGGGACATCTAGACAGGGGAAAATCTTGTCCTGCTTGGGCATGACCCACCTAACCTTGCTGCACCTCCCCTGTTTTAGCCATTCCCGGTTGATGAGGCTTGAGGCTACGATTACCTTTACAGAACATATCCCTTAGAATGCTCATCGTCCGCCTGACGATGTGATGAAAGCATTCAATCCATACAAGTTCGTTCCGGGTTCGAACGAAACCGAAGGCATTATCCCGTTACACTCATTTTGGAATCACCCTCAGAGTTAACGACGACAACCCTTGCACTCTGAATCTTCATCTCCACTTCAGATTCACGACCTATCGTTAATTGGGATCGATGTGGTTTTTGGATGTCTAAATATGGAAACCCGATCCCGGTCTCATCGACATCCAAACGCCATCTTTTAAGGCCAAGTTGTTTTAGAGTTTAAAACAATTCAATTTCAATTATCCATATACACACAGATAGATAATTCACAATATCACAATAGATAATCAACATTATCATCATAAACAGATAATCAATATTATCATCTCAACAGATAATCCATATTATTATCATACTTCAATCAAATCATACATTTCATACAGCATCATTTATCTCATATTTGAGATCTCAAACCATTCAAGGTAAACAATATCATCCATCCATAATAAGCAATCATATCAGCTATAATTAATTTAAAATGAATTAAATTAATTACTTGCATCTCTAATTAATTTAAAGTAAATTAAATTAATTACTTCACCATTATAAATATTGCTTATATAACTATTACTCAATTATCAAACAATTAATTTATCATCATTCAATTATTCAATTTAATTAATCATCCTTGATTAATTAACTTTAATTACATTCAAGTATTATCCTTTAATTATTTCCACGAATGAATTATCTTAACTAAACATAGAAATTAACCTTAAATTACTAACATTACATTTCTTCTTAATTACACTAATTAATTACTCTTTAATCTCTTATTATTAATTATATTATTAATGATTACTAATTACATTTTAATTAATTATCCTGTATTAAATTAATTACCTTAAGTAATTAATCTTTAATTAAAACACATTTATTAATCACCCCTGATTATACCATTCTGTAATTAACAACCTTTAATTATTCATCAAATAAATTAATTACTCCTTAATTAATTTTCCTTTAAATTAATCCCTTGATTAATTTCACAAAGTATTTATACTCAAATTACTTTAATTATTAAATTATCCTCAGTCAATTGCATCCAGTAATTATCATTAATTACTTTCCCAAGTAATTATACTTATCACATCATCAAATAATTATTTAAATTAATTAAACTTAATTAATAAACTTAAACAATTTATATTAAACTTTATTAATTACAATAAGTAATTAATTCCTTAATTACTCAATCACTTAATTATTTTATTTCATACTATTTAATTTATTACTTCTTAATCAACTTATATAACCTTAATTACTTAATTAACTATTCCTTAATCATTAATTAATAACCTTAATTATTAATTAAAACTTAATTATCCATTTATTAATTACTGAATACTTAGTTAATTATTAATTAATTCTTAATTAAATTACTTAATTAATTAACTATTAATTCATTCATTAATTTCCTTAAGTAGTTAATTACACTTTATTTATTACTTAATCATTAATTAATCTCTGATTACAATTGTAAGTAATTTTTCTTAATTACTTTCTAGAAGTAATTAATCAATATTAATTAGTCATCTTAATTGACATTTTAAAGTTCTTCTTGAAAACCATGAAAATCAAATTATTATTAATTATAAACTTAAATGTTAATAAACTCTATACTTAATTTAAAGTAATTACTTAATTAAGATAATAATTAAGTGTTAAAACATTATTAAGGTCTTAACTAAAATAATGAAGACTTGTATTACATTTTTAACTCAAACAGTTAAACCTTTATCAAGTTACGGTATCTAAACTTAGTTGAGAACACTTAACTTTAACATTTTCTTAAATACTGCAGTTTGAAACTACAAACCAAAGACTTCCCCTGCGTTCACTCGGGTGCTACTTCGAGTTATCCGCCTTAATCACCGAGTCAATCCCTGTAACCTTTCTTCTTTCTTCTTTTTTTTTACAGTAAACCTAAGTTTTAACGAATAAAGCAATGCAGCAAGCTACTCACTCTCGATCTCAACAAAAACCCGAAGTAGCTACCAGTCAAACTCGAGAATAACTCGAGATGCCAAACATCAAAGACACTGACAAGAACTCCACCACCGTACACATGCACGGCGGCGTCACCCAGTTTCGGCGAACACCAACGTTGCAGGCGAATCACAAAACACCCATACGCTCGAAATCCAAACCCAAATCGTCTCTAAAATTTTCGAATTGAAAAATAGCAATTCACTCGAAAACTGCAAACACCACCATCAACAAAAACGCCTCGTCACCACCTCCTAGACCACCGGAGACCCTCAATCTTCGGCCACACCACGACAATGCGGCTAGCTTCCACCCTTCAGAATCTTATGACACTCGATCACGTGAAGAAGTCGCACGCGCCTCGTTACAGAGGTGAACCAGAACTTCAACTAAAACCCTAATACGATCTCGTACTCAAATTTCACACAATAGAAAAATTAATTAACATTTTTCTCAGGATCACAGTAGTTATTACTACATTCAAACCAAGTTTCAACACTTTAATCTAATTCGATTTTCTGAAATTGGAAAGAATGCACTTCTTGTTCACAAACGAACTGCTCTTAGAATTCAAAGCTAAAAAGCTTCATTTTTGTTTTAAAAATCATAATTTGCTATAAGAATTCAAGATATAATCTTGAATTAATATTTTACAAAAATCAATTTTATCAAGTTATCATTTGATACCTGTAAACAAAATTACAGTAATTATATTTTATAACAAAGTTTAATCGGCTTTTAGAAATCAAAATTTAAGTTTAAACATCTTGTTTTAGATGAAAAGTTTAAAGCTTTATAATAATCTGAAGAGAATAAATTGAATTTGGAAGAAAATTCACAACCTGAATCAATCAACAGAGGTGAACAGAGCATCACAAACATATATACAAACTGAAACATATATATATATATATATATAATCCAGGATATCAAATAATCTTGAACTATTTCAAAATAACTTAAAGCTTAAAAATTTCTTGTTTACTCACAAAGTAAAATTCCAGAACAAAGAATAAACTGAGATGATGAAAACTGCAGTTGAACCTGCTCCTAATTCCTGATGTTTTGAAACTGCTTTTGAATCTGCCCTGTTCTTGTTTTGAATTAAATTTTTGATTTTACTTCCTATTCCCTTCATTTTGTTATCTCAGGTTTACTAAAAATTTACTGAACGAATTAACTAGCAAGATAGTCACACCTATATGTAAAAGAAACATGATGTAATATGGGTAGATATTGAATGGACAAACATTTTCTTCTTTTGGCTAAGTCAGTATTTCGGCTGAAATGAAAAGATTTGTACAATATTTTCTTAGACCAAATAGTAGGCTGAGTTGATAGTAATTAATGCTTTGGTTCCTAACTTAGTTTACATAATTATAATTATGTTGTACTATGTATAAAGATATTTGTATGAAGACATATACTTTCAGGTAGGCTTAGCTTATGAATGAAGATATCTAATTTGAATAGTTTACATACATATGTTTGTTTCTATCTGGTATTGCTTCTAGCTCAAATAATTTATAAACATATTTGTCAGGTTTTACTTTACTATGGTCTTGCATATGAAGATAATCTGGATATAAATATTTGACTGGTTCAACTTTTTATACCTTATGCTTATTTATACTTTGCAGTGTATATGAAGCTATTTATATATAGATATTTGTTTTGTTATTAGCTTCCAGTTGAATATTTCACATATATGTGTCAGGTTCATTTTTATACCTTTGGCTTGCTTATGAAGATAATTTGTTTTCTAGACATGTTTATTTTGTAAACTTCTAGTTGAACTTCAATACACATGGTTGTTAGGTTTATTTTTCTTTGGTCATGTTTTCATTTTATACTTTGTGCTTATTTAATTCTGGTTTCACATATTTCTTGTTTGTATTTACATTTGTATTTTATAGTTTGACTATCAATATCTAACTTAGATTCATAAGTTTACTTATTTATTTATATTTATGTTTTTGAATTACATTAATATTAATATTTTATATTGAACATTATCATCTATTTATTTTATTTTATATTTTCACCAAATGTTAACAAGATAAAGTATTTTAATTCAATTATACAAGATAGATTTTATTTTAAATATTTTTAAGAGATTTATTTTAAATTTTCAAATCCATTTCCTTTCAAAATACAAATCCACTATAAACAAATGGCAATTATTTCCAAAATCATATTCATTTTAGTATGATCAGTTTACACTTTATTTAATTAGATTAAATATTTATTAAAATAACAGGGCCAAAATCCAGGGTCGTTACATTCCTCCCCCCTTAATAGAATTTCGTCCTCGAAATTTAAAACAAAGATAATTTAGAAGCTGTTATACCAACCATTCAAACATATATTTCATTCTTACATTAGCAAACAACCATATAATCTATCCTACTAAACATCACTAGTTATCTGAACACAAATCCGGATAAACTTTCCTAGAACTATCCAGAGTTTCCCAGGTGCAAACTCTGGGATCCTCGCTCCACTACACTCGACAAGCTTCATTACTTACTACCGAGTTGCCTCCCGTCTTAATCAACAATCTGAACAGGATTCCTGACTATAGTCAAACTCCGCTCGACTTCCAAATCTTCCTGAACCACTGGTTCTACAACTAATGATGGATCTTGAACAAATTTCTTAGATGAGATGCATGGAATACATTATGAATTCCAGACATCCGTTATGGCAATTCAATTCTGTAAGATATAACACCAATCCAAGTTGAATTTTATAACTCAAGGTCTCCGCCTCCCATTCACTTTAATTCACAATCAAATTTTATTAATTCACCATTCAACTTTTATTTGACCAATTCCAATTTTCATTTACATACTTAATTTACTAATTTGTTTCAAATTAGTTTATTTCCACTTCCAATTCAATATTTGATTTCATCATAAAAATCACTTCATTATAATTCTTGAGTTCATTTCTAGTTTGTAATTCCGGTTTGGATGTCTATTTCATTTCCCAAGTACAAAATAATTTTATTTTGGCTTATAATTCCACTTTTTAAACTTTATGAGCCACAAATTCATTTATTCTCCACACTTACATCCATTTACTCTTAATCACATTCATTTTCACTTTAAACTCCAGATCTTACCTGTATTAAGCAAGCATACTTTTTATTTCAAGCATTTAAATTCTTTTGATAAGCCATCGGCGTTTATTTATATAAAATTTTAATTTTTTATCCAACTATCTCTATTCGAATAAATATTTTATTCCATTCAGCTTAAATTATTAAAGCTTTTACTAAATAAACTCTCACTTTCCTCGGAGCTACGCTTCTATAAAGTTTAATCGTAGGTTAATTTTCTTGTTTCAATTTCATACTTAAATTCATTTCCATTTTATTTGATACTCACCTAGATCAAATTCCATTTATTTTGTTAAGATTAAATCCAAGGCCATATTTATTCCATCCATACTTGAATTGGATTTTATTTGCAAACTCAAATTATCTTTATGTTAATTCCATTCCGCAACAACTTTAATTCATATTTAATTTAGTTATAATTCCAAGTTGAATTTGTACTAATAACTCGTATTTCATTTCCAATTCCATTATTACCTCACAATCCAACTTCTATTTTAACCAATTTAAATATCATTAACCTATTCAATTAACCAGTTTATTCCAAATTAGTTCACTTCCCCTTCCAATTCTACATTGGATTTTTATCTTCAAAAATCATCTTATTATTTTATCTGTGTTCAATTTTATTTTATAATTCAAGTTTGGATTTTTATTTCATTCTCCAAATACAAAACAATTTTATTTTGGCTTACTATTTTACTTCTCCATATTTTCTTTTATAAGTCTCACATTCATATTTCACATTTTTACCCAATTTAAGCTTGAATATATTCATATTTCATTTTAACTCGAGATTGAACACTCATCTACAGCCAAAAATATTCTTAATCAATGTGTTGCCAATTTCCTTTATAAGTTATCGGAATATATTTATTCCAATTCAATTTCATTTCAACTTACTTTTATTTATTTAAGTAAGAATTTAATCTATTTAACATCATCTATAACTCAACTGAATTTTATTTCAATTCAATTTGTTTAACTTAACTTCCGTTAAATTGAGCAACGTACTATTCTCTTTAATCTACCAATTCACTTGGATTTAATTAAATAAGAACTTAATTTCATTTAATATCATCCATATCTCAATTCATTTCATTTCAATCTTAAATTTAAATCCAATTATTAAGCTTAAGTTAATCTCAACCAAAATTTTATTTCTATTAAATTTCCCAATCCAATTCATTTACATTCTGAATTTGTTGTACTTCATCAATTTATTTATATATATTTTTATCATTAGTTAAATTCCAAAAAAATTAAATTTTCAACTTAATCCAAAATAAATCCTCATTTTTAACTTCACTTTTAATTTTAATTCCAAATTCAATCTCATACTTTCCTTGGTTATATAAGCCATTGTAAATCTTTATAATCTTATTTGTCTGTAACACTATCATCCAAACACTTTAATTATATATAATAATTTGCATAAAATTATTTCTTTTTTTTATATCAAAATATATTTTGGGTGAAACTATTTAATTCACCCACTTTTGAAAACAATATCGTGTCGAATTGTTCTATTCAAGTGTTTAGAAACCCTTTCCGTACAGTTGTGCGGACTGCACTGACGAAGGTTCATATACCACTCAATAAATCAATCAACATAATATAAAACCATTTTATATTCACTAACAAATACACGCTCATATCTATTAATACGCTCAAACTCATTCTAGAGTACTACTGACTCTATCTCTAATGAGTAATCCCCACCAGAGCCAAGGTTCTCACTTAACCTTTCAGCTCTGATACCACCTGTGATGACCCGCCCTTCTACTCCCAGAAAGACGTATCAACATTAAGAAAGAAAGGGGTAGAAATAGAAAAGAAAAGAAAGAAAGAAAGAACAACAACATCAGAATCTCACAGCGGAAACAGAACAAAATATAATATATCACATAACTATTACATAGTTTACATATATCAAAGTTATACAATATCATACACATGATAATCATATATACATCTGTCACTACATACATCCCAAAATACAAAATACTCTAACTAACACAGCGGAACTAGATAGATATCTACATACGTCTGGGCTCTTGCTCCAAGCTCCTCCAGAACTCAACAATCCAAGAACTTATCACTTGGCTACTCGTAAAAATTTGAGTACCCAAGGGTTTATGAAAAACACAAAATATAAACTCCGGGTCAGACATGGGTCTGGTATAAGTAAACGGTTTAAAATTGTTTAACTTTGAAAAACATTGGAAAAGAAAGGTATCACGTAAGACTCCCCACACATAAATATGGGTAAGTTTTACCTTACGCAGACCAAAACATTTCATAGGAAATGCAGTGATATTATAATAGTGTCTAGGGTTTTCAAGTGAACAGAAAATAGCCGAAATTGTTACATGATTAAATTGCAACTACTAGCCATAAAATTGGGTAATACAATCAAATCCGAGGGCGCTTATTGGAAAATGGGTTCCATACAATGGCAGGGCTACTGGGGTACCGCCCGTCACAGTACAGGCCTAGATCACCGTACCGAGGATCACTTCCGACCCCCTACAACACAAGGCCGGAACCATTCCTTACTGAACAGTCCCGAACAAGATAACCCCACAGTTGGCGCGACCAACCGCTCAATAAGCCGAATAAAAAGGGACATCTAGACAGGGGAAAATCTTGTCCTGCTTGGGCATGACCCACCTAACCTTGCTGCACCTCCCCTGTTTTAGCCATTCCCGGTTGATGAGGCTTGAGGCTACGATTACCTTTACAGAACATACCTTTAGAATGCTCATCGTCCGCGTGACGATGGGCTGAAAGCATTCAATCCATACAAGTTCGTTCTGGGTTCGAATGAAATCGAAGGCATTATCTCGTTACACTCATTTTGGAATCACCCTCAGAGTTAACGACGACAACCCTTGCACTCTGAATCTTCATCTCCACTTCAGATTCACGACCTATCGTTAATTTGGATCGATGTGGTTTTCGGATGTCCAAATATGGAAACCCGATCCCGGTCTCATCGACATCCAAACGCCATCTTTTAAGGCCAAGTTGTTTTAGAGTTTAAAACAATTCAATTTCAATTATCCATATACACACCGATAGATAATTCACAATATCGCAGTAGATAATCAACATTATCATCATAAACAGATAATCAATATTATCATCTACACAGATAATCCATATTATTATCATACTTCAATCAATGCATACATTTCATACAGCATCATTTATCTCATATTTGAGATCTCAAACCATTCAAGGTAAACAATATCATCCATCCATACATAAGCAATCATATCAGCTATAATTAATTTAAAATGAATTAAATTAATTACTTGCATCTCTAATTAATTTAAAGTAAATTAAATTAATTACTTCACCATTATAAATCTTGCTTATATAACTATTACTCAATTATCGAACAATTAATTTATCATCATCCAATTATTCAATTTAATTAATCAACCTTGATTAATTAACTTTAATTACATTCAAGTATTATCCTTTAATTATTTCCACAAATAAATAATCTTAACTAAACATAGAAAATAACCTTAAATTACTAACATTACATTTCTTCTTAATTACACTAATTAATTACTCTTTAATCTCTTATTATTAATTATATTATTAATGATTACTAATTACATTTTAATTAATTATCCTGTATTAAATTAATTACCTTAAGTAATTAATCTTTAATTAAAACACATTTATTAATCACCCCTGATTAATACCATTCAGTAATTAACCACCTTTAATTATTCATCAAATAAATTAATTAATTACACCTTAATTAATTTTCCTTTAAATTAATCCCTTGATTAATTTCACAAAGTAATTATACTCAAATTACTTTCATTATTAAATTATCCTTAGTCAATTGCATCCAGTAATTATCATTAATTACTTTCCCAAGTAATTATACTTTTCACATCATCAAATAATTATTTAAATTAATTAAACTTAATTAATAAACTTAACAATTTATATTAAACTTTATTACTTACAATAAGTAATTAATTCCTTAATTACTCAATCACTTAATTATTTTATTTCATACTATTTAATTTATTACTTCTTAATCAACTTATATAACCTTAATTACTTAATTAACTATTCCTTAATCATTAATTAATAACCTTAATTATTAATTAAAACTTAATTATCCATTTATTAATTACTGATTACTTAGTTAATTATTAATTAATTCTTAATTAAATTACTTAATTAATTAACTATTAATTCATTTATTAATTTCCTTAAGTAGTTAATTACACTTTATTTATTACTTAATCATTAATTAATCTCTAATTACAATTGTAAGTAATTTTCTTAATTACTTTCTAAAAATAATTAATCAATATTAATTAGTCATCTTAATTAACATTTTAAAGTTCTTCTTGAAAACCATGAAAATCAAATTATTAGTAATTATAAACTTAAATGTTAATAAACTCTATACTTAATTTAAAGTAATTACTTAATTAAGATAATAATTAAGTGTTAAAACATTATTAAGGTCTTAACTAAAATAATGAAGACTTGTATTACATTTTTAACTCAAACAGTTAAACCTTTATCAAGTTACGGTATCTAAACTTAGTTGAGAACACTTAACTTTAACATTTTCTTAAATACTGTAGTTTGAAACTACAAACCCGAGACTTCCCCTGTGTTCACTCGGGTGCTACTTCGAGTTATCCGCCCTAATCACCGAGTCAACCCCTGTAACCTTTCTTCTTCTTTCTTTTTCCAGTAAACCTAAGTTTTAACTAAGAATAAAGCAACGCATCAAGCTACTCACTCTCGATCTCAACAAAAACCCGAAGTAGCTACCAGTCAAACTCGAGAATAACTCGAGATACCAAACATCAAAGACACTAACACGAACTCCACCGCCGTACACATGCACGGCGGTGTCACCCAGTTCCGGCGAACACCAACGCTGCAGGCGAATCACAAAACACCCATACGCTCGAAATCCAAACCCATATCGTCTCTAAAATTTTCGAATTGAAAAATAGCAGTTCACTCGAAAACTGCAGACACCACCATCAACTAAAACGCCTCGCCACCGCCTCCCAGACCACCGGAGACCCCCAATCTTCGGCCAGACCATGACAACGCGACTAGCTTCCACCCTTCAGAATCTTATGACACTCGATCATGTGAAGAAGTCGCACGCGCCTCGTTACAGAGGTAAACCAGAACTTCAACTAAAACCCTAATACGATCACGTACTCAAATTTCACATGATAGAAAAATTAATTGACATTTTTCTCAGGATCACAGTAGTTATTACTACCTTCAAACCTAGTTTCAACACTTTAATCTAATTCGATTTTCTGAAATTGGAAAGAATGCAATTCTTGTTCACAAACGAACTGCACTTAGAATTCAAAGCTAAAAAGCTTCATTTTTGTTTTAAAAATCATAATTTGTTATAAGAATTCAAGATATAATCTTGAATTAATATTTTACAAAATCAATTTTATCAAGTTATCATTTGATACCTGTAAACAAAATTATAGTAATTATATTTTACAACAAAGTTTAATCGGCTTTTAGAAATCAAAATTTAAGTTTAGACATCTTGTTTTAGATGAAAAGTTTAAACCTTTATAACAATCTGAAGAGAGTAAATTGAATTTGGAAGAAAATTCACAACCTGAATCAATCAACAGAGGTGAACAGAGCATCACATACATATATACAAACTGAAACATATAAATATAATCCAGGATATCAAATAATCTTGAACTATTTTAAAATAACTTAAATCTTAAAAATTTCTTGTTTACTCACCAGTAAAATTCCAGAACAAAGAATAAACTGAGATGATGAAAACTGCTATTGTATCTGCTCCTAATTCCTGATGTTTTGAAACTGTTTTTGAATCTGCCCTGTTCTTGTTTTGAATTAAATTTTTGATTTTACTTCCTATTCCCTTCCTTTTGTTTTCTCAGGTTTACTAAAATTTTACTGAACGAATTAACTAGCAAATTAGTCACACCTATATATAAAAGAAACATGATGTAATATGGGAAGATATTGACTGGACAAACATTTTCTTCTTTTGGCTAAGTCAGTATTTCGGCTGAAATGAAAAGATTTGTACAATATTTGCTTAGACCAAATAGTAGGCTGAGTTGATAGTAATTAATGCTTTGGTTCCTAACTTAGTTTACATAATTATAATTATGTTGTACTATGTATAAAGATATTTGTATGAAGACATATACTTTCAGGTAGGCTTAGCTTATGAATGAAGATATTTAATTTGAATAGTTTACATACATATGTTTGTTTCTATCTAGTATTGCTTCTAGCTCAAATAATTTATAAACATATTTGTCAGGTTTTACTTTACTATGGTCTTGCATATGAAGATAATCTGGATATAAATATTTGACTAGTTGAACATTTTATACCTTATGCTTATTTATACTTTGCAGGCTACACTTGGTCTTGTATATGAAGCTATTTATTTATAGATATTTGTTTTGTTATTAGCTTCCGGTTGAATATTTCACATATATATTCAGGTTCATTTTTATACCTTTGGCTTGCTTATGAAGATAATTTGTTTTCTAGACATGTTTATTTTATAAACTTCTAGTTGAAATTCAATACACATGGTTGTTAGGTTTATTTTTCTTTGGTCTTGTTTTCATTTTATACTTTGTGCTTATTTAATTCTGGTTTCACTTATTTCTTGTTTGTATGTACATTTGTATTTTATATTTTGACTATCAATATCTAACTTAGATTCATAAGTTTACTTATTTATTTATATTTATGTTTTTGCCTTAATTTAATATTAATATTTTATATTGAACATTATCATCTATTTATTTTATTTTATATTTTCACCAAATGTTAACAAGATAAAGTATTTTAATTCAATTATACAAGATAGATTTTATTTTAAATATTTTTAAGAGATTTATTTTAAATTTTCAAATCCATTTCCTTTCAAAATACAAATCCAGTATAAACAAATGGCAATTATTTCCAAAATCATATTCATTTTAATATGATCAGTTTACTCTTTATTTAATTAGATTAAATATTTATTAAAATAACAGGGCCAAAATCCAGGGTCGTTACAAAGATCTAAAGCAATCCAAGATCCAAACAAAGCAATAATATGAACAAGCTTGTGACAAATATGTTTGTTCTTTTCTTTTTTTTGAAGAGAGGGAGAATAGAAGAGGTAGCATAGGGTTTGGTCTATGCTTGCAAAGAGGTTTAGTGCTCGTCTAAAGTGGATAGGTGGTGGTGGTCGACTTCGAATGAACGTCGATTTCACCAAATCATGACTGAAAATAGGTCGTCTTTAAGAAGAGATTTGGACCGAAATATTACTGAATCTGTAAAGGTGACTAACTGGGTGAGTTGTTGCAAATTCTTTTCTCTCCATTCTAAAAAAAGTATCACTCAAAATGCTTTTTTCTTGAGGAAGTTATGGTAACAAAAAACAGAGGTATTTTCTGAGTTTAAAATATGAGGACAAAGACACTTTGAAAAGATTCGAGTTTTTGGCATAGCAACTTAAGGAATTTACAGAACTGATCTGAAAGAAATTTGAAGCCACTAGAAAAATAAATGGTTTGTAAAAAGGGATGACACTTTTTCGGCCACAAATGAAGAAGTTCTGATGTAATGAAAATGAGGAAGAAAAAGAGAGAGAGGGGGAGAGAGAGAGAGAGAGAGAGAGAGAGAGAGAGGAGAGGAGAGGAGAGGAAAAGGAGAGGAGAGAGGAGAGGAGATTAGAGTTTTCGTTTAGGAATTTAAGCAAGGGAAGAGGTAAGAGGAAGGAGAGGAATATGGAGAAGTTTTTCAAAGAGAAGAAATGAGAAAGTGAGAAAGATTGTACATACTTTGTTTCGCCAGAATTGCCTATAGGTGAATGGGTGAGGGCCTTTAGTTTCCAAGTGTCCATTAGTATTCTTAGGAAGCCTAATAGTCATTAGGAGGCCCAGTAGCCAAAGTGGAAAACCCAAGTGTTAATGTAAAGAGAATAACACTAAAATTACAATAGGAGATGCAATATATACATGTACAAGGGAATATAATGTACATTTATGCGAGTTTTTCATTGTAAATTGCATATTTACAGTTCTAGAAGTCCGATTTTAAAGAAATGAAAAGTGGAATCCTTCTTAGAATTAAGTCTTGATTTTTTTCTAGTGATAAAATTTAAATTTTAAAATTTTTAAATTTTCAACTAAAATTTAAAATTCGACCAAGTTTGTCCAAAAGTTGACTTTTCGCGAAATTTTCCATTTGAAAGTTGGTTAGACACTTGAATCAGATATGAATTCAAAACTAACATTTTTCTTTTGAATACAAATAATTATAAATTAAATATGAAATTGAAATAAATTTCAAACTCCATAACAACAAATTTAGTTTGCATTATTTATAAAAAATGTTAAATCATTCAACTTCAGTTTAATGGTATTCAACGTTTTCCATTACAATCACTTTGTATTGACTATTTCCGTTATTTAACATATGTAACTTTTGTTTGAATTCAAGCCTCCTATTCTTATAAAATTACACTAAAATTGTTCATTTGTTTTATCATAACTTTGTTTTGTTTCCTTTTCGATGTTTAAATCTAATTTAACACAAATGGATGGTGCTCATATTGCATTAATTTACCATTAATTTCTCTTTATTTTAATTAAAACGTTTTTAATGATTTCAATTGCAATAAGTTCAATGTTAAATTTCAAAATGAACACAAATAATACAACCGCTATTTTCTTTACATTTTATATATTCCAACATTTATTAGTTTATTTCATGCAACACATACACACATTAATTATCAAATAATTGTTTCGTATCAACTTCTCTCATCAAATGTTTTCTTATTAGAGGTCAACTTATCATACAATTAATAAATAAATTTTGGTTTCCCCTATTAAATAACCTTCATCTTATTATTCATTCATATTGATCCTTATTAGTTAGTTGCTATTAATTATTACCTACAGATTAATATCATTGATTCACATTCCAATAATTGTTACCCACTCCTCATATCACATTTTGTCATTTAAGAATTCCTTTTAACTTTATATCTAATAAGTTTACATTAATAGGCCATTAAATTTATTTCTATCCATCTTTATTTCGAAATTTTATTTAATTTAATAAATTCTAGCAGGTTAAATGTGGGTCATTACAATCTCCCTTACTCAAAACTTTTTGTCCCCGAAAAGTAATAAGATAGTGGAATATAAGCAAACAGAAAGATAAGATAGATTCGTAATGCATAGTACCAGATACAAACAATTAATTCAAGACCATATAACTTTCATTGTCGAATGTTAACGTTATACATTTTCATTACTTATTAACATCATTTGTCATTATTATTCTAATTAACTCCCTTTCGATTTAATTTATATTCTATTCATGTGTTTTAATTGCTTTACATTCATTTTGTTTACACTCGATATATTCAATTTAAATTTACGACCTAAGTTCCCTTCTTTTCCTCTTAAATCAAAATCCATTTAACCCATTTCATAAATTCACTTCATTAGCTTATTTCATTTGTTCATTTCAATAACTCTACTTAAGTTAAATTTTTATTTCATAATTTAACTACAAACTTTATATTCTTAACATTCATATTCAAACCAATTCTAAGTTTTGTTGTGCTTATATTTATCGGATCTGTAAGTTCTAAAACTTTAACTTCTATGTTTTTAAACATTTAAATCATAATATTCGTATTCCAATTTTGTATTGACATTATAAATTTTAAATCACAATCACTTTCATTCTTACTTTGGTTAAGATAGATTTCATTTAGCATCACAAATTCAGGTTTCGCTTTTCTTAGCCAAAATGTTCAATCATTTTAGATTTGGTTTTAAGTCCTATTTCTCTTAAATTTCAAGTTATACAACTCTTACGTCTTTACTTAAGTTTCCTTACAACTTAATATAAAATTTTATTTTCACATTTTATTTATAACTCTTATTCTTTTATTCAGCTTTATACAAGTTTACTAAGCTACACTTAATTTATAAACATTCCTTACAATTCTAATCATTTATTTTCCTATTTAATTTGCAACAGTTTACTAGATATGATTTATAATTTGGTTCACTTCTTAAGTCCACATTCAGCCACTCAAATGAATTCCTCCCTTAATCATTACCAAAGTGTATATCCTTTTATTATAACACTTAATTTACACTTAGATTATAATATTTACATGACTTTATCCAAGTTTAATTATTTCGAAAGTTACAAATTTTTATTTAATGACATTCTTTGTAATTTTGCTTTCTCATAAATACAATTGGCTTTCATTTAATTATTAAAATTGATTTTATTTAACTTTACCTTTCATACAATTAATATATTCAATTGGTTAAAATTCACTTCATTTTTATATTTAAGTTCATTTCATTTCAAATCAAATTTATTTCATTTAACTCATTTTGTTAGTTATTTTATTAACACTTCTTAAGTTTGACTTCTAATTCATCACGCTACTAAATAACATTCCAACTATATCCGATCTGTAAATTTCTTTATTAGTTTATTAAATTAATTCATTTTATTAACTTATTTCATTAATTCAATTCATTTAACTCCGCTTAAGTTAAAATCTATCTCATTGTTCAATCATTAATTCCATTTCAATTAACATTGAATTTCACTTTTATAACTCAAGTTCTTTATTCATTCACTCAAATAGTGTCTCTCTTTACTAACAAAATTAGCCATTAAATATTTCATTAATATTTACCTTCAATTGGAATCATTTCATTTAACTTTGTCAGCTAAGGTCATTTGTCATTTACTTAAATAATATCCTTCTTTTTAGTTTTTATTTTATTTATAAATCAATCTATACATATTAACATGTTATACACTTAAATTTATATTTATAAACATTTCCTCAATGACAATAAATGATAATACTCAAACATTATCACCTTAGAAAAACTGCATAGAAAAATTAACGATATAAATTTTCAAAAATAATACTTTTTTATATATAAGATAATCCTAATTAACAAAATAAACAACATAATATAAAACGATTTTTATAACACTAACAATACGCGCTCTCATATGATGATTCAAGAATGGTTTTTAGAACAAAGATAGAGATTCAAATTTTAAAGGAATCATAATTAAAGAGAATTCTAACTAAGAAGATAGGCTCGAAAGGAAGGATGATTCTGTAATTGGTTCTACTCATTCTAGGGTCTTACTACCCTATCTCTAATGAGTTTTTACTCCATAGGCTAAGGTTTGCTAAAACCAAAGCTCTAATACCAACTGTAACGACCAGCTATTTTGAACCATTCAAATCGATAATAAAACCACACATGTCCGACGTGAATCATTCAAAACAACGGATTATTATAAGTTTAGGGTAAATAAGAATCAATCATAGAATCACAGATACAGAATATTACAACATCATGTAGAGGAATAGACAAACATAGTAGTTCATGAAGCTACTGCATAAACATCAGAGTCTAAAGCAATACAACAAAAATCCAAATACATAGAGGTTCGCTGATACATAAGCAAATGCCAAAGATGAATCTCGAATATGGTGATACTTAGGTTGACCCGAGCATAAAACAAAACAAAACAAAACACCCGAGTCAGGATTAACATTCTTATGTAAGTAAATCAACTCAAGTGAAATGTACAAGTGAAATGCAATAATAACCCAAAAGATGCTTGGGATTCCCATCCTTTAAGGATCCGTTAAACTATCTACATACATAATAGAATATGCTACATAGATAGTGTCTATCATAAAGTAAAGTATTAAAGTAGCGTTAAGGCATTACCCATATCCACCTTACCACATTTTATATAAACACTGTAGTCCATACAGATACTGTAAGCTCCACCAAACCGATGGTTTACTCGTTGAGCACGCCATAGGTACGATACAAACCAAAGTCGTAGTGGGCTCGATCAGGATAAATATGACAAGGCACGTGAGGCAATGTCCAGGGTAGGATACTACCATTTTTGCACTCCCGGACTGGTTGTAACGCATAGCAGCTACTACCGCACCTCCTCGAGACACACTCCCATAATCAAAGGTGCGCACCAATCAAATCACAAAGTAATCGATATGGTTTCAAAAAAGCATATTCGATCGGGGGAGCAACCCCACTTGGCCCGGTATAAATCCTGTTTTTGTCATTTTAATTATGACCCGAAAGTCAAAGCTATCCATCATTATTCTCTTCATTCTAGTAGCATTCTCCAAACCATCCTATTTCATTCTGGATTCTCCACCATGTACATAGTTGTTAAAGTGGTTTTCTTTATTGGCAGAGAGTATGACATATCCGATCCCGGTTTCTTTAAAAACCATACGCTTACTTCACACTGTGGTCATTGTACAAAACATTTTCATAATTTAAATCCCAAGCTATAATTTAAATCAATAACTAAATATTCAACTTCAATTATATTTAATTTTGAAATAATTTACTTTACACTTTTAATCAAATGGGGTTATTACAATTTAAAATTACATCCTTTGAAAATCTCATAAAAAGTAAGTTTAAATCACATCTTATTTAAAACAAATCTTTAAATTACAATTTAATATTAATTATCTTTCCAAAATTTTATTTATTAGAGCTATTACAAAAATATATTTTATTTATATTAATTAAAATTTTAAATAATTTTAAAATATATTTTATATTTTTATTAAATTAAATTTTCATTAAATTAAATCTTATTTTATTAAATTAAAATTTTATTTTGTTAAATTTTATTAAATTAAATTTTAAATAAAATTCTAAAATAATAAAGTTATAAGTTCAAATCTTATAATTTACCTTTTTGAGACTTATTATTAAATTATAAATTTAAAACTTCAAAACAGACTTTCTTTGAAAAAAATTAAAGTGTATATATATATATATATATATATTTAAAATAAGTCTTTAAAGTAAATTAAAAAATCAATTTTTATTAAATCAAACATATTTAAAAATTTCAAAAATTGCTTTTAAAATCAACCAACGGTGTCCATATATAGTTTTCTATCCAAGGGTCAAGTGCTTAGGGTATTTATCATTTCAACTCAAAATTATTAAATTTTCTGGGTATATATCATTTCGACCCACATCCCAAGTCAACAATGTCCTAGTCTATATAATCGTTCGGGTATGCATCATTTCAACCCATAGTGATTTTCGTAACATCTAAGGAAACTTGCAATATGATTGAAATAATAATAGCATGACATATATAAAAAGGGAACTTGAAATGTGATTTAACAAATAAAATAACATAACAATAATCATACATGTTTCATAGCATATCACATAGCAAAAAATAACATATCTTGTAAATCAGCATATCATATATGTACCAAACTAACATATTATCTATGTGTCAGATTATATGTCAAAGGGAAACATCGTACCAATTCATATAAAAAAAATTTACTAACAAAATTCCTAGCTATAACTAACATTTCAATGACATTTCAATTGCAATCAATTCACTTATCATAACAATGTTGGTTATTAGTGATTTGTCAACTTTCGTGGCTACAAAGGTGATAATACAAATGAATATAGTGTGGAGATTACAAGCTAAACAAATCCAAATCCAAAGCAATCCAAGATCCAAAGCAATCCAAGATCCAAACAAAGCAACGGTATGAACAAGGTTGCAACAAATATGTTTCTTTTTTTTTTTTGAAGAGAGGGGTAAGAGAAGAGGGAGCATAGGGTTCGTTCTATGCTTGCAAAGAGGTGTAGTGATCGGCCAAAGTGGATAGCTGGTGGTGGTCGATTTCGAATGATTGTTGATTTCACCAAAATCCTACCTGAAAATAGGTCGTCTTTATGAAAATATTTGGATAGAAATATTACTTAATCTACAAAAGTGACTAAATAAAAAGGTGTTGCAAATTCTTTTCTCTCCACTTTCGAAAAAAGAGTCACTCAAAAAGCTTCTGTCTTGAGGAAGTTATGGTAAAAAAACAGAGGTATTTTCTGAGTTGAAAACCAGAGTACAAAGATACCATCAAAAGATTCGAGTTTTTGGCATAGCAAATTAAGGAATTTGAAGTACCGATCTAAAAAAAAGTTGAAACCACTAGAAAAATAAATGGTTTGAAAAAATAATGACACTTTTTTGGCCAGAAATGAAAAAGTTCTATTGTAATGAAAATGGGGAAGAAAGAGAGAGGAATGAGAGGAGAGGGGAAGGAGAGGAAAGAGGAGAGAGGAGATTGGAGTTTTAGTTTAGGAATTTAGGAAAGGGAAGAGGAAAATCGAAGAAGAAGAATATAGAGAAGTTTTTCAGAGAGAATAAATGAGGCAGTGAGAAAGATTGTACGTATAGTGTTTCATCAGAAGTGCCTATAGGTGAATGGGTGAGGTCCTTTAGTTTTTAAGTATCCATTAGTATCCCTAGGAAGCCTAATAGTCATTAGGAAGCCCAGTAGACAAAGTGAAAAACCCAAGAGTCAGTGTAAAGAGAATAACACTAGAATTACAATAAGAGATGCAATATATACATGTACAAGGGAATACACTCTACATTTGTGCGAGTTTTACACATTATTGCATATTTACAGTTCCAGAAGTCCGATTTGGCCGAAAGGAAAAGTGGAATCCTTCTTATAATTAAGTTTGGATTTTTTCCAATGATAACATTTAAATTTTAAAACTTTTAATTTTTCAACAAAATTCAAAATTTGACTAAGTTTGACCAAAATTTGACTTTTTATGTAATTTTCCATTTGAACGTTGGTTACACACTTGAATCAGATTTGAATAATTCTATTTTCAAAACTAACATTTATCATTTGAATATAAATGATTGTAAATTAAATATGAAATTGAAATAAATTTCAAATTATACAATAACAAATTTAGTTTACATTATTCATAGTAAATGTTAAAATATTCAACTTTAGTTTAATGGTATTCAATGTTTTTGTTATAATTACTTTTTACTGACTATTTCCGCTATTTAACATATGTAAATTTTTTTTTTGAATTCAAGTCTCGTATTCTTAATAAATTACACTAAAAAAACGTTCATTTTTTTTATCGTAACTTTGTTTTGTTCCCATTTTGATGTTTAAATCTAATTTAACACAACTGGATGGTGCTCATATTGCATTAACTTACCATTAATCTATCTTTATTTTAATTAAAAGGTTTTCAATAACAAGGAACGACTGCCAAGTCCCTAAAATTGGAAGATGATGGAAGAAAAGACCCTTGTGAAAAACTTATGAAAATTTGGTCCCTATTTTTAGTTTTTAACTAATTTATGCTACCTTTTCCTCTGATTTCAATGTTAGGCCAATTTTGTGGAAGGGGACAATTTGGTATACATGGACCTAATTTACATGGGTTTATTAGTAGGGACTTTTTGTGCATGAGCTTTTATAGGGACCTTTGGTCCAAATCCCCTTTCAATAATTTCAATTGTAAAACGCTCAATATTAAATTTCAAAATGAATACAAATAATACAACCTCTGTTTTCTTTACATTTTATATATTCCAACATTTATTAGTTTATTTCATGCAACAAATACACACATTAATTATCAAATAAATGTTTCTTATCAATTTATCCCATTAAATGTTTTCTTATTAGAGGTCAACTTATCATACAATTTAATAAATGAATTTAGGTTTCTCCTATTAAATAGGCTTCAATTTATTATTTATTCACATTGACCCTTATTATTCAGTCGCTATTAAATATTACCTACAGACTAATATCATTGAATCACATTCCAATAATTGTTACCCACTCCTCATATCATAATTTGTCATTTAACATTTCATTTTAACTGTAATATCCCGGAATTTTTAACAATATCAATTTAATAATCTATATTAAAAATTAAATTGATATTGATATTTTGTTAATAATAATTCAAATTGATTTAATAATCTTCTTCAATAATTATTTAATTGGTTATTTTATCTTTAAAAATAATAAATTGGTTTCTATTTACAAAATAAATATATGATTTATATTTTAAATAGATTAGCATTGTTTTTAATAAGTACAGCATATTTTCTAGTTTTAATATTTGTAGTAATTTGAAAATTTGTTTTTATTTAATAATAGCTTTTCAAAGTTATAAAATAAATGATCTTGGTTTAAATTTAATAAATGAATCATGTTTTAAAAATTCTAATATATACATTTTAATTTGGAAATTTTGATTTAAATTAATATTAAATTTTTAAAACTACTTAATAAATAAATATATGATTTTTAAATTGTTACGAAAAATGTTTAAATGTCTAAAATAGTTTTAGCTTGAGTTTTAAATTTAATTAAATTGACAAAAGAGTTTTATAGCTTAATTAAATAGATAATTTTTAATAAAAATATAATTTCCTTTAAAATGGTTTTAATTTAATAATGAGACATTTTAAATACAATATTAACAATGTATTATTTTACAAATAGTTTTTTGGTTAAAAATAGCTATTGTTATTTCAAATTTTGATTTGAATTCATAATTTGATTTTTTAATATTAGATTATGAATTTAATTTGAATTTAAATTCCAAAGTATAAATTTTAAATTTGTTTTAATTTCCATATGTATAAGCTTTATTTATAAGTACAAATTATTTTTAGTTCTTTTAAAAGTTTATATACATATTTAAATATTAAGTAACAAAGTAAAATTTAGTTTAATGCATATATATTAACATGTAAATTAAAATATAAATTACTTTTAAAAAAAGACAAGTGTTGATTTCTTAAGCCACTTATAACCATATGTTAAAAGATTAACATATTATGTTGACAAATGTTAAAATAAAGGACAAGTGGCATTTGAAATGTAGATTTTCTTTTATTTTTATTTACAAATAATTTCAGTTTATATAAAAATCTCTTTCCCTCATTTTTTTTCTTTCCCTTTCAAAAGCTTAGTTAACAAAATTTGAAACAAATAGAGTAAGCTAACTCTTCAAAGCCAAAATCTGTAAACAATTCCCTGCAAACTATTTTCAAAACAAAATCTAAAAATCAGTAATCATCTTCAAATCCTCAGACAAAAATGTAAACCATTTACCCTGTAACCACCTTCAAACCATGCATTTACCATTTTCAAAACCCAAATCTATTACAAAACCCCTCATATAAAAAATTGTAGCTCTTCAATCCCATCATCCTGAAATCATTCTACAACTACAAACTCCAAAAGCATGCAACTGCATCCTTTAAAACTTGAGATCTGAAGCAAGTTCATGTCCTAGTAGCCTGCATTTTTCAACCCGAAGTTAAAAAAAACAAGTTCAAAAGAAAAGTCTGCAAATCCAAGTTTTTAAATTCAAATGCAAGTTGAATCTGGGAATCAAGTCACTTGCAGATGTTTTCAGCAACTCCATGCAAAGCTTTTCAAATATCAGGCTCTGTTTCTTCTAAACAGTGAGTAACTTTTTCAAATTTAAAAGTTAAAAAAATGGTTGCATGCTTGGATACTGAAATAAATAAGTTTGCATGTGTGATTTTTGATGTGAAGTGTATTGGTATGCATTTTATTTGAACGTCCTCTGTTATGTTTTCCAGTGACCCTGTAATTGTTTTAAAATCATGTTCTTTTTGATTCAATTCCTGTAGAATTTAGTTTATAGTACAATAACTGTTTGTTTAAGTTATTAAGTAAGTTAAAATTTAATTTAGATATTAATAAACTGGAATGGGCTCTGAAAATCAAATAAGAGAGCAAGTTCAAAAATAACTAGAAATTTAAACATCATGTTTTCTGGATTCTTGAATATGGATTGAATAATAAAATCATAATGTGATTTTTAAAACAAATACTATAGTTTTTAGTGGAAGGGTTTAGGAGCAGTTGATGGATGAATTGCATATGATCTTTGGGGTTTCTCTGGTGATTCATGAATCTGGAGGGGGTGAGTTTCTGCTTGGTGATGGAGAGTTGATCAGAGATGTTAAGTAAAATAGTGGATGGTGATGGAATTCACCAGAGAAGATGCGGCAGTGGAAATTAAATTTGGAACCCTAGTTTAAGATGGTTGATGAATCGAACATTTTGATTTGTACAAGTGACCGAGTGCTTCAATCTTTTGGAAATAGGCAGTATGATTGTAGTTGAAGCCATGGTCGAAGTCGTTGACCTGCTGATGGTCGGAGGGGCGCGTTCTCGTCGTTGACAGGTTTTGAAAAAAACCTGAATTTGCTGTTGCCAGGTTTGGTAGTTAGCTCGTTTTCGATTTGTGCTACTATGGTGGTTTCTGGTGTTCGTGTTCGAGTGTGGAGGTGATCACTGATGGGTAGAAGCGATGGTGAATGGCCGGTGATGGCTGGAGCCATGGTGCACGTGCACTGTGTAGTTGAAGTTCAGGGGAGTTGTTTCTGTAGGGTGCAGTTTTGACTCGGGAATGACTCGAGCTATTCGAGTTTTTAACTCGAAGCAAGGGATGGAATTACTCGAAGAATGAATTAGGAAGTCTCGGGTTAATTGTTGTTTCAGGTTTTCAAAACCTGTAACTCTGTGTTTTAATTATTATTTTTTAAAAAAACCTACAGCTTTTGTGTTTATAAAATTTGTAAACTCTAGAACTTTAAATATAAGAAGAGTTTAAACCAAGTTTAAATTCAAGTTTTGAATTTATTTGAATTCAGGTTAATTTAAAAACCCAGTTTAAATATAATGAAGTTTAAAAAGAAAATTGAGCTTAAGTTACTACTCTATTTTGGTGAAAGTAGTTTGATCTTTTTAAAATGAAGTTCTGTTAAAAATTTGAGAAAGATTTGAAATTCAACTTAAAATCTGGAAATTTAAAAATGAACTTCAGTTTTTAAAAACTAAAGAAGGTTTAAATTTGAAAAAAATTTAACTAAATATAAATTAAAGTTATTGAAAGATTAAAAGTTATAAATTGTTTAAACTTTGATAAGTTTAAATCATTTTCATTTTAAAATTTGTATTTAAAATGAAATTTGAAAGTAATGTCAAAGGTACTTTGTTTCAAATAAAATTTGTGTTTTAAACATAATTTAGAAATGTTTTAACTTAAAATTAAGTTAAGAATTAATGTTTGAAATTAATTTATTAAAAGGGTAATTAAGAATTAATTTATTTATTTACTTAATTATTAAGGTTTAATGAATAATGATTTAGGGATTAATCAATTTAAAATTAAGATCATTAGTTAG
Source organism: Allium cepa (assembly GCA_030765085.1). Taxonomy (NCBI): domain Eukaryota; kingdom Viridiplantae; phylum Streptophyta; class Magnoliopsida; order Asparagales; family Amaryllidaceae; genus Allium; species Allium cepa. Next base: position 988,354,879 of record CM060945.1, on the reverse strand, counting down.
ATTATTAATTAATGACTAATGAGTTATTAATTATGTAATTAAGCTTTAATTAAGGTTAATTAATTAATTAAATAATTAGACTTAATTAATGGATGATTAAAGTTAATTAAATTTGTAATTAATCTCAGTTAATTACTTAATGAAGATAATTAGAGAAGGGTTAATGAAGGTCATTAACGAGGATTATTTAAATAATTTATTAATGTGATTAATTTTTATAATTAATTAGATTAATTAATTTAATAATAATCAATTGTGAAATGTTGAGAATAATTACTTAATGAAGTAATTAAGAAATTAATTACTTAATGTAATTAATTTAGTTTAATGTGATTGTTTAATTTAATTAATTAAGTTTAATTAATTTTAAACACTTGAGGATTTAAAGATAATTACTTATGTAATTTATGGATTGAAATTACTTGGTGAAGTAATTGATTAATAATTACAGATTGTAATTAATTGAAGATGCTTAAGAATGAAGTAATTTGGAGTATAATTACTTGTAATTAATCAAGGGATTAATTAAGAAATTAATTAGGGAATAATTAATTTGTTTTAAATAAAGTAATTAAGTTAGTAAATTATTGAATATGATTAATCAAAGGGGATTAATAATTATGAGTTAATTACTTAAGGTAATTAATTTATTAAATATAATTAAGGATCATTAATTATTTTAATTAATGATGTAATTAAAGTTGATTAATTATGATTAATTAATCAATGATAAATGATTAAAGGTAATTAATTATTGTAATTAATTAAGGATTAAGGTAATTAATTATAGTTAATCAATTAATTAAAGTAATTAAGGGTAATTACTGTTTTGGTTAAGATAATTAATTTGTGAAATTAATCAAAGGATGGTTAATTGAGGTGATTAATTTTGAATGATTAATTAATTGATTGTAATCAATTAAATGGTTGAGTAAGCAAGATATATTGATGAAGTAATTAATTTAATTAATTAAAGATGGAGTAATTAATTTAATTCACTTAAATTAATTAGAGATGGGGATAATTAATTTAATTCATTTTAAATTAATTATATTGTAATGAAAGAAGTCATTGCTTATATATGAATGGATGACCTTGATTGTCTTGGATGCTTTGTGATCTCAAAAATGAGATAAGTAATGTTGTGTGGTATGAATGCTTGGTTGCATTGTGATGATAATATAGATTATCTATTGTGATGATGATATGGATTACCTATTTTGATATAGATCATCTATTTGGTTTGATAATGTTGATTATCAATTGTAATTTATGAGTTATCTATCTGTGTGTATATAGATAATTGAATTGTTTTAAACTCTAAAACAACTTGGACCTAAAAGACACGCTTTAGATTTCGATGAGACCGGGATCGGGTTTCCATATTTGGATATCCGAAAACCACATCGATCCAAATTAACGATAGGTCGTGAAATCTCTTGTGAAGAGTGAAGACTCGAGGTGTAAGGACTATCCGTCAGTATAACTCTGGGGTGATTCTGTGATGAGTTTGACGGAAATAGTACTTACAGGTTCGAGATGGTGTTTCAAAGTGCAAGGGTTATCGTCGTTAACTCTGAGGGTGATTCCAAAATGAGTGTAACGAGATAATACCTTCGGTTTCGTTCGAACCCGGAATGAACTTGTATGGATTGAATGCTTTCAGAACATCGTCAGGTGGACGATGAGCATTCTAAGTGATGTGTTCACTAAAGGTAATCGTAGCCTCAAGTCTCATCAACCGGGAATTATAGGATCTAGATTAACCCTAGAGGGGGGTGAATAGGGTTATAGCAAATTTTCTCGATTTAAACACAGAAACAAACTGCAAAAATAAATATGCTGAAAAGTAAATCACATACAAAATTTACCCAGCTTCGGCAACCCCTGCCTACTGCTGCATTCCCAGATTTCTATTAGAATTAAACAGTATCACGCTTACAAACACTCTACTAGACTCGCAAACATTTGCTCCCGCCCACAAACACTCTACTAGACTCGCAAACATTTCTCCCGCTCACAAACATTCTACTAGACTCGCAAACATTTGCTCCCGCTCACAAACACTCTACTAGACTCGCACACCCTGCTCTCGCCTATAGAGTTTCGTTTACTCGCAAACTCTGCTCCCGCCTATAGAACTTTGATTACTCGCAAACTCTGCTCCCGCCTATAGAGCTCTGCAAACTTGCACACCCTGCTTACTGAACTAATTCTAACTAGACAATCTGACACTACCTAAACCTAGGTGGTGATTTACAAATTCTTCGATTCGAAAAAATAAAAACAACAAGACAATAAATAACCCTAAATTTAAAAATAAAGGCCTAAACAAAAATTAATCCCCTTTTTCCTTTTAACAAGGCCGGCCCCTTTTGTAACTTAGTTCACTCTAGCCCGTTCCTTTTTGTCTCGTTCCTTTGTGAAAATGGTGGCTCTCTTCTTGTTTCTGCAAATTAGGGCTTCGTTCCTTTTGCAAAATTTAGGGCTTATTCAATTCCAAACTGCTTTATATTTTTGATCACACGATCACTCAAGAATATTTTCTTGTAATCAAAATTACTTCCTTTCTTCACAAACTAAACTATATACCACAGAGAAGAAAATTGTAGGAAGGGAGGATACTCAGTCAAATACTTTTCTATTTGTAGTTAAAAGTCCCGTTGTAGAATTCTCGAGCGGTTGAAGTCCTATTTAGTTGTCTAGGGAGTTGAAGTTTTATTCGGTTGCTTAGGCGGTTATAATACCTATTCCTCTGGATTAAGAGAGGTTATCGATTTAAATCCAAAAGGTGTCTGAGACTTGACGTAGAATGGGAAGCTCGAACTAACATAAAAATCTCTGGTTTTATTTACTTATAGTTATTTATTTTTATTTTTATTCCGCACAAGTTATAACTTATAATTATTCATATTACTCGATCACTTTCATTTGGTATCAGAGCAAGGTCATCATATAACTGTAACAAAGTTTTTGATATTCAAGCAATATGGAAAATAACACAACATCAAGTTTTGTTGAAGGTCAATCCACTACACGACCACCACTTTTTAATGGATTAAACTATAATTGTTGGTCAACTAGGACAAGAATTTACATGCAAGTAAATGGATAAGACACTCGGAATATCACTCAACAAGAAAATTTTGTACCTACCATTCCTTATGCATAATGGTCAAATACACATAAATTAGATGTTATTACGAATTCTAAAGCTATAAATATGTTGTTTTGTTCCATAGATAAAAATGAGTTTAATAGAGTTAGTACGTATACGTTAACATATGAAATTTAGTGCACTCTCATAATTACTCATAATGGTATTAATAAGATTAAACAAAGCAACATATCTATGATTACGAATCAATTTTAGAATTTTAGAATGAAGCAAGATGAAACTATAAATGAGATGTATTCCAGATTTCAAGATATATATCACTCACTTCTAGCAATAGGGGAAAATAAATGATTTTGATATTGTTTCAAAAATCCTAAACTCTTTAACGGATGAGTGGGAACAAAAAGTCTTGGCAATTGAAGAAGCTAATGATATTTCTACCATAAAACCGGAAGAGTTAATAGAAAATCTCACGACATATGAAGCTAATTGCAGGCAAAATGAGTTCAAGCTCAAGATAAAAAACAATAGCGTTCCAGGCCGAAAAAGAAGAATTTGACGAAGATATATGTCTTTTATTGCTAAGAATTTCAAAAAATTTCTGAAATTTAGAAAAAACCGGAAAGTTTGGGAATAATAGAAACAACAAACCTTCATCCTTTACTCTTGAATACTATGAATGCCACAAAAAGGGGCATATGAAGAAAGACTGTCCATATCACAAGAAAGATTGAAATAACTACAAAAGCAAGAGCGGTGGATATAAGAAGAAACAAGCTTTTTCAGTTACATGAGATCATTTGGATTCCTCTTCCTCATCAGACAGTGACAATTACAGTGATCCAGAAAAAGCTAATGGATGCTTTATGGCCACAAATGATGATGTAAGTGATCTTAGTTTTGATGATTTAGTTGATATAAATTCTGAATTATTAGATAAACTAAGAAATCTTAAGAGAAAGTGTAAAGATTCACTAGAAAGGCTATAAAGAAATGAAATCGAAGTTGATATGTCAAGAGATGAAAATAAAATCTTAGAAGAAGAACTTGTTATTTCACAAGAATCTTGTTCTAATATTGCTTTTCAATTTCTATTTTAAGTAGTGAAATCAAGACTCATAAAGAAAAGAATGACACATTATCAATTGAAAATCATGAATTGAAATCAACTGTTAAAATACTGGAACTAGATATTATTGGTCTTAAAACAAAGTTGGATAATATTGCTAAAAATGTTTCTAACTTTAATAGAGGCATAGAAAATCTTCCTAAGATTATAGAAAATCATGATCCACTTCTAATAAAAAAGGATTAGGACATAATAAACGTAAAAAAATAAAAACTAGTCCTAAACAGTGTAACTCTTTATATATAAATGTCAAGAAGAAAAAAAGTAGTCTTGGAAAGCCAGTTTTAAAATCTATTAGTAAAAAGAAAACTACATATCATTCAAAATCTATTATGATTTGGGTTCCAAAGACTAATGATCATTTGATTAGAAATATGTATATAAAATATTTTATGACTTCTATTCATAGAAATAATAATTTTTTTATAAAAGGAATTCTAAACCCTAATGGGTTCCTAAGATCTAACTCTTTGGATCCTAATAAAGGAAGCTGGTACCAACGTCATTTCTATATTTTTTGCAGGTACCAAATAAGAAAAGAGGAAAATGGATACTTGATGGTGGTTACTCAAAACATATGACAGCAAATAAATAAATTTTGAAAAATATTATCTTCTCAAATAAAGAATCTGCCAATTTGGAGATAACTCCAAAGGATATATCATTGGCAACGGCGATGTGAGCGACGATGGTACATTTAACTTACCTTTTATTACAAATGCTATAACGACCCATAAATTTATCAATTGGATGAATTATATTAATTTTAAAAATAAGTAGATATGGGTTTAAAATTAAGAAAGAATCATGTTTTTAGTGGTATATAATAATAGTTATTTTGTTTGGGAAAAATATTTGCGGATAAATTACCAAGGTAAAATATTGATAATTTGTTAACATCGTCCTAGGTAAAATATCGATAAAACAGCTGGAAATTATTTTATCGATAAAAATGCTTTCAAACAATAAGGATCGTGCATAGCTCTGGATTTGTATGCTAATATATATATATATATATATATATATATATATATATATATTCAAACGAGATTATGAAATAAAATAATTTATTTTATTTTTAAAAATAAAATGCATATATGACATCGACGGTTTTATAGATTTCTTCCAAAATTCAAGTTAAGTTTAAATAATAAATAAGTGGGTTTTTATTAACAAATAAACCTATTTTAATTATTTAATAATTATGGTAAAAAAAATTTAAATTTTTTTACCAAACTAAATAGTTTGTAGAAAATAGTAAATGTGACCGAAGAACGTTTTCCGTAATTTCAACTTTTCAACACCAGAAAGTTGTCGGAAACGTTGTTCGCCTTTATGCACTATACATACACATATATAATAGATAATTAACCATATAATAGTACACCTAATAATATATTCTTATGTTAATTACATTTAACGAGTGATGTGATAAGTCATGGTTTTAAAAATAATACCTTATATATAAGTATATATCGTTATCTCTTGTTATATCTTGGCATTGCCATCGTTATCTATCATGACCTAGAGAATGTGACTAGAGAAGGGGGATGTGATGTATGAGGGGGAGGAAGGTAATTATGTGACTTTTCAAAATCATTATTATGTTAAGTTAGATCTAAAGTAGGTTTGGCAGTTTTCCTACTTTCTTTTGTTTATAAATACACATCCATTCACCATATTTTCATTTAACTCTCCATTTCCATTTTCCTAAAGCTTTCTTCATGTTTCATGGCTTCTTGCATTAGTTTAAGTTTTTTTTAAAATTAAAAGTTTTAAATTGCTCTGAAGATACAAACTTGTTTTAAAACTCTTTCTTCTCCGTTTTTCAGCCATTGTATTCGGTTATAAATTTCTCTGTTTTGCACCAAACCAAGATTTTCTTCTTTTTAAAATCATATAAAATTTAAGTAGCTAAAACTTTCTTTTTAATCCTTTTTTTCAATTTCAAGCTTAGATTTGTCAAAATATCAGTTCTTTGAAGTGTACTTTTAAACTCAGAAATTCAAGTCCGAAAATAGCTCTCCTTTTTTGACCATATCTACCTGAAATACAAGCTGATTTGAGTGATTTTTTTAAATTATAAAGAAAATAATTTTCTAAATTTTTTTATTTTGATTACTTTTTCAAAATCCGATATGTCCAAAAATCATGTGGAAGATGACATATTTTGGGGTGAATTTTTTGTGCATCTAAGGCATTTCAGGTTTCAAAGATATTCGATGAGTAAAACTACTTTGTTTAAAATTGAATTTATAATGATATGTTGTTTTGGTGATAATATGATGAGAAAATTGAATGGTTATTATGTTGGTCGATGGTTATTTGATGGATGTTTGCGTTTGGTGTTGAATTTGAGATTTGAATGTGATGTTGTCGAGTTAGTAAGCATATAATCTTATGTTTATATATGTGTTTCATTGTGATGTTAAAAGTATGGTAGTATGGATGTATGGTTGTGATTTAAAAATCAAGTATGTTGAGTTGAAATAAAGTTAACAACTTTGTATGTTGCAATGGACGTGATGTCCGATTTGAAATCAAAACTATGATTTCTAGTTTCAAAGTTCGAAAATGGTTTTAAGTTTTATTTTTGTTTAAGTTTCAAAAACTCTCTAAATAATATTTCAGAACATGTAGGAGCAAGAAATTAAGTGAAGTATTTCACTTAAAATAAGATAGCGCAAACTGCACAGATAGCAATAGTCGCCATGGATGCAGTTCGACAAAAATTCACGATTTCTATCTTTAGGTGATTCATTTTGAAATTGTTTTGCAAAAATTTTCCAAACTTAATTAGTAGTATAAAGGAGATTAAGTTTAGATTTAATAATTTATTTATTTAATAAAATAATTAAAGGTAATTAGCAGTAAATTAGTAATTAAGTAAGTGACTAGGGTTAAGTAATACTTAAAGAAGGTTAATGACTAATTAGTGATTAATAAAGTTTTAATTAGTGACTAATGAAGTTAAGAAGTAATTTAAAGATTAATTATTATTTAATTAAGTGATTATCTTATTGACTTTAATTAATTAAGGTTTAACTAGTAATGAATTATTTTAACCTTAACTAAGATGTTTTAAGAAGTTAATTAGGATTTAACCAAGTTCATCAAGTCAATTAAAGTTTAATTATGAATTAATCTTGATTAAATTAAGATATAATTAGGGTTTAAGCTAATTGAATATACTTTAATCTTTTCAAAGCTATTTTTAAACCCTATCGGTTATATTTTAAATCAATTTTCTTTTTAAGATTAATTGATTTTAAATCAAAGGATCACTTACATGTCTGATGTTGGGTAATACCCATGGTATAAATTAGATAAGTAAATCCAAATTTATTGATCCATTGTATCCATTAAGCCTCCATTTGGTTTTGGAAAGTTAATATTCCATTTTCTCCTAAAATGGTCTTCAAGGTTATTCTATTTTGAACAAGATACTTGAAGAATGATTTAACAATAGTTTTGAATACTAAATAAAGAAGTTTAATAAATTATTTTGGGGTATTTATAAAGAAGTTTGAGAAATAGTTTTGAATGTTTATAAATAGATTTTATAAATGGATTTAGATGTCTATAAAGGGAAGTTTTACACAAGGTTTGAAAGTTTATAAAGAAGTTTACATAACCGGGTTTGAATATTTATAAAAAGTCTCATAAATGAGTATGAAGGTCGATAAATGTTTTGTAAATGGGTTTGGGTTAAAAAAAAAACGATTTCATGGGTAAGGGAAATCGATAAAAGGATTTATTGAAGATAATTACAACATAACTTCGAGGTTTTGGTTTCTTGAGGCTAGCCTTTTGAAAGAAAAATGGTATGGAACATCCATTCCATACTTAACACCGAAGGAATAGTACTTAGAGTTATCCTTTTCTCCAATTTAAATAATGTAGTTAAATCCTTTTAGAGATTTGGTAATGGGTGTTATCTCGCCTTTTGGCAAGGCCGTGATACCAAAAGATTGATCGAAAACCAAAGACAGTTCGTCTCAAAGATTGGTTATACATTTTTCGCCATGGATATCGATGAATTTTATCCGAGCCCGGATCTTGCCACAATTGACAAGACATGACAAGCAAGGCCATAAAAAGCCAGTATTTCAAATTTCAGGTTAATCGGAGTTCGTATGAATGAGATATGATCGATGCAAGTTGGAGAAAATATGTTGTTCGTATTCATCTGGTTGATCGGTTCGAATCCATCGTATTCATATCCATCAAGGCGATGTCCTATTCGTATCCATCAGGTTCGTACCCATCGGAATGGCATCGCCTCAGTGTGTTCGAATCCATCAAGTTTTGTACAGTTCGAGTCCAACAGGTTCGAATCGATCAAATTCACGCATGCTCGGTTGTTCGTATCCATCGTGCTTCAAATCGATCTTGTTCGGTGAATATTTCGGACCCACCTGGAGCTATGCTATTCGTATCGATATTGAGGGGCCTAATTCGTATCGACCGAACATTAACAGTTCGTATCGGTCCACCCGTTCATCCCAATCTTGCATTATTCGTATCGATCGCGAGGGCTTTGTTCGCATCCATCGAACGCTAACTGTTCGTATCGATCCATTGTGCAATGATCGATCGATGCGAACGCTTATAAATGACCGATGCGAATGGTACCATGGCTATCGATGTAAACGGCATGAAGTGGTCAACACGAACTCAACTCCGATGTTGGATGCGAATAAGTCTCCTTCAAGACGGCACAAAAGGTGGAGCGATCCAAGAATCTCGTGCTACATCACTGCGCGCTCACGTGTTCAGGTCGATCCGAAATTATGGATACGAAACCATGGATTCGAACTCAGCAGCATATGAAATTCACAATCTTGCATCGATCATACCTCACAAATCACTGGTCCAAATGCTACGAAATTTTCACAGGAGCTTACGTGCAAGCTAAAGAACAATCCTGCCAAGTTTCAGCTCGATTGGATCATTTTTTGATGGATACGAAATTGCTTCGTATCGATCACAGATCGAGTCGAAGCTTGGTGGGGTCGGACGCATGGACCCACTCACGTGCCAGAAGAAGTCTCTCGAAGTTTGAGCGCGATATCATCCTCCTACGCCTATAAATAGCGCCCTGAAGCCTATAGAAAAAGGATCTTTTGGTTATTCGACGTTCAGACTCTGCCGGATTCAATCCTACATCTTTTTATCACCATTGTAATCAAGCTTCAGAGTTATAATCTACTGTAACATGCTGTAATAGATCGAAATCATCAAGTGAATCAATAAAGTCATAAGCTTCAGAGTGGACGTAGGCAAGATCGCCTAACCACTATAAATTCTGTGTTGTTTACTGCTTTCTTCTGAATTTTCTGAGTGATCTACATATTTGCTATTCATCTGAGATCTGTGATTGTGAATCATCAACTATTGGGTGTTTGTGACTAATTTTGGCGCAAACATTTTGGTGCTTTCACGTGAAGGCTAATTTAGGAATTATGTCGGTTGAATTTGAAAGTTTAGAGATTCAGATCCAAGAGTCATGACAAGGAAATCTAGAAGATGGCAAAGACCAGAGGGACTCAACATGAAGGGAGTCAAGAGGTTTCCTCAGAAGCGAACCAAGCTTCAATCTTCATCAGTAGGGATGAGATGGAGGCAATGATGAAGTGACAAGAGGAGATGATCCTGAATTTGTTCCAACAGATTGGGCAACTTGGAGCGCAAAATCGAGGAGCAGATGGAGTTCATAATGGAGCAGGACCATCTGGCGTAGCACCAGGACTAGGGGGCATACACTTAGAGCATGTTGAACCAATCCCGGGGAGAGAGACAAGGGCATCCGAGCAACCTGGTGGTAGTAGAGAGATAAACGCTCAGCCAGGGGAGCAGATTCCAGAAAGCTCTCATGGATTCGAGGGGCAGGTCGAAGGCAATGAACGAGGACTACATCTTGGAGACAATGACAGATTGGCAGAGGTGGTCAGGCGAGCCATGAGGGGCGGATTAGTAAATAGAAATCTTGAAGATGTAAACATGAGTCCCTTGTCTCCTGCGATTAGGATGGCTAGGAATCCACCAAAATTCAAGTTACCATCAGTAGAGATGTGCGATGGGAGGACGGACCCCGCGGTCCATCTGACAAAATATATGAGGAACATGGAAGTGCTGGAGGCATCATAGGAAGTAATGGCCTGGTGCTTTCCATTGTATCTGACAGATTTCGCAGCACTATGGTTTAGGCAGCTGGAGAGCAATTCCATAGGAACATGGGCTGATTTAGCCAAGAGATTCATGAGGCAATTTGAAGTTCACATCGCAAGACCCAAGAATGTGATGAGTTTGGAAACTTTAAAACAGAAAGTTGGGGAGTCTTTGAGGAATTTTCTGACGCGATTCAATGCGGCAGCAGTATCGGTGGATCAGCCGGATCCATCCATCGTTATGATGGCAGCTGTGTCCGGAATAGCTGATGACACAGAGTTCAAAAATTCATTGACGAAAGATCCTCCCATGGATTTAGGAGAATTCTATCACGAGGTAGAAAAGTTTTTGCGATTGGAAGATGCTAGTGCAGAAAGAGAAGAAGGAATCGACGTTTACGCAATCAAGGGTGGAAATCCACCTGGAAAGGGTGCGGAGATTGGTAAAAGGAAACGAAAGGCTGAGAATAGCGATGAAAGGTCAAAGCGGCCGCGGAGGGAGCCACGATTTACCACTTATTCAGAGTTGAATGAGAGTTTGGAGCGAATCTATTAGGATAACCGCAAGCAAGTTCCCTATCGTAGACCAATGCGAAGGGATCCAACTGTTGACGAGAGGAAATCAGACAAGTATTGCTTATTACATGAACTGAACGGTCATAACACCGACGACTGTAGACATCTGAAGGATGAGGTGGAAGGGCATATCAGGAACGGTATGCTACTTCAATATGTGAGGAGGCAAGCTCCAGCGGTGGAGCCAGAGCGACCACCGTCTACATCAGCTAGGGGTGACCCTAAACCGGGACACCATATGGTTATCAATTGATTGAAATAACGATGAACAAGTTGTAAACTTCTCACTAACACGGTTAAATCATTTACACATGTATGAGATCGTGAACGATCCACAGGCATGCTCTGAATGACTACTGACCGTATCATAGTAAGAGTTTACACTTTGACATCCTAGTCATGCTTCTGCTTTGTTTTGGTTTGGACATTTGGACTTAGTTTGTTTGGACATTTCTATTATGGAATTCATGTGAACATTGCTTTAATATTTTGTAATTCTATGAAAGAATTTACTTATATACCCGTTGGATCGCGAACGGTCCACAATCACACCTTGTTTGACAATGAACCGCCAAAGCCGCTAGTTCAGAAATTCACCCGAACGTGATATCTGATTCTAGTAACGCTAAGCCTCCCTCAACATTCGATCGTGAACGATCACATTCTGCCTCGTGCGGCATTCGATCGTGAACGATCACGCTCTGCCACGTGCGGCACCCGACCATGAACGGTCACAATTCACCCAATATGACATTCGATCGCGAACGATCATAATCTGCCTCGTGCAACATTCGATTGCAAACGATCACATTTTGCCTCATGCGGCACCTGACCGCTAACGGTCATAATTCATCAAGAACGACGCCCGATCGCGAACGATCGCAAATCGTCTAGAACAACATCCAACCTCAAACAGCCGCCCTTCGTTTGAAGTTGTATCGCGATCTCGAACGGTCACCATTTGCCGCGAACGGCATCCGACCGCGAATGGTCCCATTGCACCATTTGCCGCGAACGGTACCCGACCGCGAACGGTCCCATTCCATCATTTGCCACGAACGGCATCGACCGTAAACGGTTCCGTTCCACCTCAAATGGCATACGATCCCGAATGATCGTCATTCGGGGTAATGTGAAACTATCGAGTTCTTTATAGGTTGTTGACAGGATATGAACATCCAGCGTATAGCATTACAAAACACACCTTCCTACCGCAAGGCATGTTTTAGGGGGCAAGTGTTATCCCACCTTTGGGCAAGGTCGTGATACCAAAAGATTGATCAAAAACTAAAGACAGTTCATATCAAAGATTGGTTATACATTGTTTCGCCATGGATATTGATGAATTTTGTCCGAATCCGAATCGGGCCACAATTGACAAGACATGACAAGCAAGGCCATAAAAGCCAGCGTTTCAAATTTCAGGTTAATCAGAGTTCGTATGAATGAGATATGATCGATGCAAGTTGGAGAAAATATGCTGTTCGTATCCTTCTGGTTGATCGGTTCGAATCCATCATATTCGTATCCATCAAAGAGTTGAGGCGATGTCCTATTCATATCCATCAGGTTCGTACCCATCGGAATGACATTCCCTCAGTATGTTCGAATCCATCAAGTTTTGTACAGTTCGAGTCCAACAGTTTCGAATTGATCAGATTCACGCATGCTCAGTTGTTCGTATCCATCGTGCTTCAAATCGATCTTGTACGGTGAATAGTTCGGACCCACCTGGAGCTATGCTATTCGTATCGATATCGAGGGGCCTAATTCGTATCGAACGAACATTAACAGTTCGTATCGGTCCACCCGTGCATCCCAATCTTGCATTATTCGTATCGATCGCGAGGACTTTGTTCGCATCCATCGAACGCTAACTGTTCGTATCGATCCATTGCGCAACGATCGATCGATGCGAACGTTTATAAATGACCGATGCGAATGGCGCTGTGGCTATCAATGTAAACGGCACGAAGTGGTCGACACAAACTCAACTCCGATGTTGGATGCGAATAAGACTCCTTCAACGCGGCACAAAAGGTGGAGCGATCCAAGAATCTCGCGCCACGTCACTGCGTGCTCACGTGTTCAGATCGATTCAAAATGATGGATACAAAACCATGGATTTGAACTCAGCAGCATACGAAAATCACAATTGATTCGATCATATCTCACAAACCACTCATCCAAAAACTATGAAATTTTCACAGGAGCTTACGAGCAAGCTAAAGAACAATCCTGCTAAGTTTCAGTTCGATTGGATCATTTTTTGTTGGGTACGAAATTGCTTCGTATCGATCACAGATCGAGTCGAAACTTGGTGGGGTCGGTCGCGGGGGTCCACTCACGTGCCAGAAGAAGTCTCCCAAAGTTTGAGCCTGATATCAGCCTCCTACACTTATAAATAACCCCCTGAAGCCTACAGAAAAAGGATCTTTTGGCTATTGGACGTTCAGTCTCTGCCGGATTCAATCCTACATCTTTTTATTACCATTGTATTCAAACTTCGGAGCTATAGTCTACTGCAACCTGCTGTAATAGATCGAAATCATCAAGTGAATCAATAAAGTCATAAGCTTCAAAGTGGACGTAGGCAAGATCGCCGAACCACTATAAAATCTGTGTTGCTTACTGCTTTCTTCTGAATTTTCTGAGTGATCTACGTATTTTCTATTCACCTGAGATCTGTGATTGTGAATCGTCGACTATTGGGTGTTTGTGACCAATTTTGGCGCAAATAACGGGAAATCTTACAAATATTTTATGAATATACTTATGTCAGAAAGATAAGTATGTGAAGGTTTTTGAAGGAGATTTATTAAAGGAATATATTTTTTGAGGCTTAGTGGTTGCTATGCATAAATAAATCCTAAATGGAATTTGTTTTTGATTGTTTATTTGATAGTTAAATAACCGACTATCAAGTTGACCCAATTTGACTTAGGAAGTGTGAATGTAAATTAGAGTTTCCGACAAGGACTCGGAAAACTTACATCCAAAAGAACAAGGAATGAGTCAACCAAAACTATCCGTTGTTACAGAGACCAGGATCAGATCTATGTTCAAAAACCACTCTGAACCAACATGTGCGTTCAAGTAGAAGGCATCTTGAAGATGATAAAATACCGAGCTCTCTGAAATGCAATGGCTACTAGTACTAATCCTAAGGGTGATTTCAAAATGGATGTAGTAGAGTTAGTGTCTTTGGTTTCATTCACACCCGTAACGAACTTGTATGGATAAATGATGGCATTGCATTGATGCTTGGAGGGTAGTGTTAGATGGATTGCTATTCAGAAAGGTAAAACATAGCCTCAACCCTCATCAACCGGGGATGACTAAAATAGGTGATATTCAGTAGGGCTATGTGGGTCGCACCCATTAGGGTATATCATAACCCTTTGGATATATGCACAATTGTCAATGAATTCATGTACGTGGGAGCACTAGGGTAAATGTTCCAAAGCAACCGGGGTGATGATATATTCGATACTATTCAGTAAGGGGTAGGCCAGTTCTGTGTTGGTAGGGGTCATTAGGTATGATCTCGGTGCACTTTTCTAGAGGTGTATTATAGCGGACGGTACCCCAATAGCCCAGTCATTAGTTGGAATCTGATCTCACATACGTGCCTTACATTTTCAATTGTAGAGCCTAGTATGTTGGAATGTGAGATGCAAGCATTTTAGCTATTTTATCTATTTACTTTAAACCTAGACACTATGATAATATCATTGGATTTTGATATAAAATGTTTTGGCTATCGTAAGGTAAAAACCAATGTATTTTTATGTGCGGTGGGGTCTTACAAGATACCCCTTTTTCAAATGTAGAAATCAGTTTGGTTATTATTTGTTTTTGAGTTTTACTTGCCCTGGTTTACCAGACTGACCCAGGTGTGATTCCATGTAATGCTTGAGTCAGACGGAGCATGTTTTTCCCCGGTTTAGCTGGATACTTTGGAGTTGGAGTGGAGCTGGATGGTCAAGACATATTCATGTATATTTTCTTCCACTGTATCGTGGAATCTATGTGTTTGTTAATGTAAGGACATATTTCTGTTTTTGTCCAAATTTAGGATAATTCAAGTGTATTCTAATGTTGTATATATGAATAAAGATATTTTCTGTTTGTAAAGATCATTATTATATTATATATTATCTGCTGCATTGTGAGATTCTATGTTGTTTAGTTTTCTTCTATCTTCTACCTTCTTCTTTCACTCGAACAAATCGGTAATTTCGACACTTGAATGTTCGACATGTGATACAGTGGACGTATTAGTGTCGATTTTCAAGGGTCGTAAATTTGGTTTATTACATTTGGTATCAAAGTTGAAGGTTAAGTGAGAACCTTGGTTATGGTGAGGTACATTCATTTGAGAAAGGGTAAGTGAGACCCTAGAATGAGGTTGAGTGCATTATAAATATGAGCATGTATTTGTTAGTGAGTAAAACTATTTTATATTATGCTATTTGATTTGTTGAGTGGCTAAAGGATTCTAGTCAATGTGTTTGGCCAACGTTATCGATAACGATTTCCTAAACACTTGAACAAGTCCAATTGACATAATATTGTTTTAAAATTGGTAAATGAAATAATTTTACCTAGGATATATTTTATGTATAAGGAATGATTTTCAAAAGTCTATATATTTATTGATGAGATGTAGGGTAAAATTGGATTTAGAATAGTATGTGTTTAGTTAAAAGAATATCTTTAGATAACCTTATAAAAAAGGAAGGATTGCAAGAATATTAAATCCCAGTGGCTTTGATAAAGTTTAAATGATGTTTGAATAGTTGTAGTAATTGTACTTAAAGTTATAATATTTTAAAATGGATTTGAAAGTATAGTTTTATATGGACAGTTCAGGAAGGAGTTTTGACTTGTTTTGTGATAATCAAAATAATCTTTTAAGTGACAATTGAATGTTTGCCTTGGAAGGTATGATAGTGCAGTTAGTAAATTATCCTTTTTGTCATTATACAATCAAAATGAGTTCAAATCTAAATGAATCGGAGGCTAATGGATGATTTTATTAAAGAATTATTTCTCTATAAATAGTATTGTTTCAAAAGGATGTTTGTGAAGAAAGATATATTTTCATGATTAACTAGTTCGAGCATCTTGGAAATGATTAAAAATGGGTAAGAGATTTGTTCAGATGGTAAACACTTCTCTTGAATATTTCCCTACTTAGTAAAAGGGATATATAATACTATCTGTTAGTACCCAGTTCCTTGGCATCATTTTTGAGTTACTCGGGCTATATGTATGCTTTCAAAAAAAAATTCGAAATAAAATCTGGGTATTCTATTCTCAAATCCCTTAAAAGAATAGAGTTTTCAAAATGAAAAGATATCTTGACTAAGAGAGGGTTAATAATTAAAGTTTTAAATTTGTTGAACGTCCTAGGTTAAGTAAAACCAATTTAAGATTTGAAATTGTGTATACTCTTTTGGATATAGAAGAGTATTATACTAGAATGATTTTGAGTTATAGAATGTTAATAAACTTTAGTGATGTTCTTAAGTAAAATGGTGGTTCTTTAAAATGGGTAATTATAATCTTGGGAAGTAGGAAACAATGGGATTAGGTCATAGGTTGTACGCAGATCATATCTCCTTTTCATATAGTTTCGATCCAAGATTTGAGTACATGACTCAAGGTGCTTCACACAATTCCGAATAGGGATTTAACGCCCGATTTTTTATGGCGAGCATTGACAAGGTTTCTTATGTGGAACAAAAGGTTTTCTATTGTAGTTTATGGCTATGCAAGAAGAACAGAGGTTTCTAATTAGGAAGCCTGATCAAAGTATACACTAGGAAGTCGAGTAAACGATACTAGTTCGGAAGGAAAGTTATATATATTCAAGTGAGTATTTGAACCATATTTTTTACATAGGAACAATCTATGTACATCATACGTATTGATGAACACTTTTAAGTATTTCTGGAAATAGGGTTGTGGTATAATTTCGGGGATGAAATTTTTTTAAGGGGAAAGAATGCAACGACCCGCAAATTTATCACTTGGATAAATTATATTTATTTTTAAAATATTTAGATATGGGTTTAAATGTAAGAAATACTCATGTTTTTAGTGGTAAATAACAATATTTATTTTGTTTGGGAAAAATATTTGCGGGCAAATTACCGAGGTAAAATATTGAAATTTATAAATATCGTCCTAATTAAAATATTGATAAAACAGCCGAAAATTATTTTATCAATAAAACTGCTTTTAAACAATAAAGATCATGCACAGCTCTGGATTCATACACTAATATATTATTCAAACAAGATTATGAAATAAAATAATTTATTTTATTTTCGAAACATAAAATGTATTTATGACATCGACAGTTGATATCATCGGTTTTATATATTTCTTCGAAAATTCAAGTTAACTTTAAATAATAAATAAATGGGTTTTTATTAACAAATTAACCTATATTAATTATTTAATAGTGTTGGTAAAATCGTTTTTACCAAATTAGATAGTTCGTAAAAAAATAAAAAATGTGACCGAAGAACGTATTTCAGAATTTTGACTTTTCGACACCGGAAAGTTGTCTGGAACATTGTTCGCCTTTATGCACTACATATACACATATACACTATATAATCAACCATATAATAATATACTTAATAATATATTATCTTATGTTAAATATGTTTAGTAAGTGATGTGACAAGTCATTGTTTTAAAAATAATAACTTATATATAAGTATATATCATTATCTCTTGTCATATCTTAGTATTATCATCATTATCCGTTGTGACCTAGAGGATGTGACTAGAGAGGGGGGATGTGACATTTGAGAGGGAGGAAGGTGGTGATGTGACTTGCCAAAATCATGACATATTATGTTAAGTTAGACCTATGGTTAGTTTGGTAATTTTCTTACTTTCTTTTGTCTATAAATGCACATCCATTTCACCATATTTTTATTTACTTCTCCATTTCCATTTCCCTAAAGCTTTCTTCATGTTTCATTGCTTCTAATATTAGTTTAAGTTTTTCTAAAATCAAAAGTTTAAATTGCTCTAAAGATGCAAACTTATTTCAAAACTCTTTCTTCTCCATTTTTCCCCCACTTTATTCGGCCACAACTTCCTCTATTTTATACCAAATCAAGATTTTTGTTTTGTCAAATTATATAAAATTTTAGTAGCTAAAATTTTCCTTTTTTTAGCCCTTTTTCTAATTTCGAGCTTTGGTTTGTCAAAATCTCATTCCTTTGAAGTATACTTTTAAACCGAGAAATTTAGGCCCGAAAATAACTCTCCTTCTTTTGACCATATCTACCTCAAACAAAAACTGATTTAAGTGATTCTTTTTTTAAAATTATAGAGAAAAGAATTTAATAAAACTTTTCTTTTGATCACTTTTTCAAAATCTGATATGTCCAAAAATTAAGCGGAAGATGACATATTATTCGGGTGATTTTTGGTGCATCTAAGACATTTCAGGTTTCATAGATATTCAATGAGTTAAACTACATTGTTGTGGAAAAGTTTTTGACTTTATAATGATGTGTTGTTGTGATGATAATATAACGTGAAAATTGAGTGGTTATTATGTTGGCCGATGGTGATTTGATGGATGTTTGCGCTCGTTGTTGAATTTGAGATTCGACTATGATGTTGTCGAGTTAGTAAGCATACAATCTTATGTTTATATATGTGTTTCATTGTGATGTTAAAAGTATAGTAGTATGGATATATGGTTGTGATTTAAGAATCAAGTATGTTGAGTTGAAACAAAGTTAACAACTTTGTGTGTTGCAATAAACGTGTGATCCAATTTGAATCAAAACTATGATTTCTAGTTTCAAAGTTTGGAAATGGTTTCAAGTTTTATTTTTGTTTAAGGTTTCAAAAACTTTCTAAATATTATTTTGAAACATGTAGGAGCAAGAAATTAAGTGAAGTAATTCACTTAAAATAAGATAGAGCGAACCGTGCTGATAGCGATAGTCGCTATGGAAGAAGTTCGACAAAAAATCATGATTTTCATCTTTAGGTTATTCATTTTGAAATTGTTTTGCAAAAATTTTCCAAACTTAATCGGTAACATAAAAAGAGATTAAGTTTAGATTTAATAATTTATTTGTTTAGTAAAATAATTAAAGGTAATTAGCAGTTAATTAGTAATTAAGTAAGTGATTAGGGTTAAATAACACTTAAAGAAGGTTAATGACTAATTAATGATTAGTAAAGTTTTAATTAATGATTAATGAAGTTAAGAAGTAATTTAAATATTAATTATTATTTAATTAAGTTAATTAATTATTATTTAATTAAGTGATTATCTGATTGACTTTTAATTAATTAGGGTTTAACTAATAGTGAGTTGTTTTTACCGTAACTAAGATGCATTAAGAAGTTAATTAGGATTAACCAAGTTCATTAAGTTAATAAAAGTTTAATTATGAATTAATATTGATTTAGTTAATATATAATTAGGGTTTAAGCTAATTGAATATACTTTAATCATTTCAAAGCTATTTTTGAATCTAAGCAGTTATATTTTAAATCAATATTCTTTTTAAAATTAATTGATTTTAAATCAAAGGATCTCTCTTTTGGACCATTAAGTAGATAAATGAATTAATGTAGTGATTATAAAGCATTGACACATTTTATGGGAAGTATGTTGACTTGTATTTAGCACAAAGGTTGAATATCAGTAATGTGATAAACATCAAGAAGTTGATTTCAATAAGCGGGTCATGATAACTTAAGCATATAGTTATACTTCTATATGTACATTTTTCACTAGATAATGGATGTATCTATATTTGTAACTTAGATATCTACCTATGATTGATTGTATGACATTTGTGAATCACTTATATGTTTGATGTTAGGTAATACCCATGATATAATTTAGGTAAGTAAACCCAAATTTAATGATCCATTATAGTCATTAAGCCTCTATTTGATTTTGGAAAGTTAATATTTCAATTTATTTTAAAACGGTCTTTAAGGTTATTCTATTTTGAACAAAATACATGAAGAATTATTTAAAAATTGTTTTGAGTATTATATAAAGAAGTTTTATAAGCTAGTTTAGGGTATTTATATAAAAGTCCGAGAAATAGTTTTGAATGTCTATAAATGGATTTGGATGTCTATAAAGGGAAGTTTTATACAAGGTTTGAAAATTTATAAAGAAGTTTATATAACCGGGTTTGAATATTTATAAAGAGTCGCATAAATGAGTATGGAGGTTGATAAATGTTTGTAACGAGTTTGGGTTAAAGCAAAAAGGATTTCATGGGTAAGGGAAATTTATAAAAGGATTATTGAAGATAATTACAACAGGAATTCGAGGTTTGTGTTTCTCATGGCCGACCTTTTGAAAAATTGTGGTATGGAACATCCGATCCATACTTAGCACCGAAGGAATAGTGCTTAGAGTTATCCTTCTATCCAATTTAAATAATGTAGTTAAATCCTTTTAGAGATTTGGTAACGGGAAATCTTACAAATGTTTGTAAATATACTTATGTCAGAAAGATAAGTATATGAAAGTTTTTCAAAGAGATTTATTAAACAAAGATATGTTTTGAGGCTTAGTGGTTGCTATGGATAAATAAAACCCAAATGGAACTAGTTTTTATTTGTTTGCTTGATAGCTAAATAACCGACTATCAAGTTTGACTAATTTGACTTAGGAAGTATGAATGTAAATTCGAGTTTCTGACAAGGACTCGAAAACTTACATAAAATGAACTGGGAACGAGTCAATCGAAAATTATCGATTGTTGATATGGAAAGACCAGGATCGGATCTATATCTAAAAACCACTTTATCCAACAAGTGCGTTCGAGTGGAAGGCATCTTGAAGATGATAGAAAACCGAGCTCTTTGAAGTGAAAGGGCTACTGGTACTAATCCTAAGGGTGATTCCAAAATGAATATAGTAGAGTTAGTGTCTTCGGTTTCGTTCAGACCCAGAATGAACTTGTATGGATAAATTCTTCCATTGCATTGACACCTGTAGGGAATAGTGTTAGCATTCCAAGATGGATTGCTATTCAGAAAGGTAAAACATAGCTTTAAGCCTCATCAATCAGGAATGACTAAAATAGGGGATATGCAGTAGGTCTATGTGGGTCGCACCCATTAGGGTATATCATAACCATTCTAGATATATACATAATCATTGATGAATTCTTGTATGTGGAAGCATTCGAGTAAAGGTGGTAAAGCAATCAGGGTGATGATATATTCGGTACTATCTAGCAATAGTTAGGCCTATTTTGTGTTGACAGGGGTTGTTAGGTACAACCACGGTACACTTTTCTAGAGGTGTACTGTGGTGGGCGGTACCCCAGTAGTCCAATCATTAGTTGGAATCCAATCTCCAATACGTGCCTTACGTTTTCGATTGTAGAGCCTAGTCAGTTGGAATGTGAGATGCAAGCATTTCAACTATTTTATCTATTTACTTTAGACCTAGACGCTATGATAATATCGCTAGATTTGATATAAATGTTTTGGCTATCGCAAGGTAAAAACCCATTTTTATGTGGGGTATGCTCTTACGAGATACCCTTTTATTGAAAGTTTATAAATGTAGAAATAAGTTTGGTTGTTACTTGTTACCGAGATTTACTAATGTTTGCTTACCAGAATGACCAGGCATTATCCCATGTAATGCTCGGGTCAGACCGAGCATGTTTTTCCCAATTTTAGCTGGATACTTTGGAGTTGGAGAGAAGCTGGATGGTTAAGACGTATTCACGTATATTTTCTTCTGTAACAGCCCGCAAACCCATACCCCTTGAGTCGACATTATTCTCCATCACTCAACTCGGGATGAACGGAAATACGAACCATTTGGGTTAAAGAAGAAGAGGTAGAAGAAGAAAATAGAAAACAACATCAGAATCCAACCATCACAGCGGAATAAAATATAATAGATAATAACATATCTTTATACAAAAGAAAACTATATCTATTT
This sequence comes from Allium cepa, assembly GCA_030765085.1. Classification (NCBI taxonomy): domain Eukaryota; kingdom Viridiplantae; phylum Streptophyta; class Magnoliopsida; order Asparagales; family Amaryllidaceae; genus Allium; species Allium cepa. Next base: position 988,332,902 of record CM060945.1, on the reverse strand, counting down.
TTTACATGCACCACAAGAATACATTATCAGAGTTCAACAACATCAATAACATACAACTAGACAGTCATATAAATTTGTCCTCAAAACTGAATACACATCAGAATAATAATCATGTACGGAAGTACGTATCGCCATCCAGCTCGTCTCCTGAGCTCCACAGCATCATATCCTATATTCTATAATACTCGGTCTAACCAGCATTATATAGTTAAATAACACGTGAGTCAGTCTGGAATACCAGCGTCAGAAAAACACACTCAAATTGATTATTAAGGTTTCAAAATTCCTTTGAAAACAAAAGCATCTCGTAAGACCACGCCACAAATAAACGTGTCGGGTTTTTACCTTACGATAGCCAATACACTGTTTATCAAAATCCTCTGATATTATAATAGTGTCTATAGAAAGTAAAATAGAATCTAGCCGAAATGCTTGCATCTCACATATCAGCAGTAGTTGGGCACAATCAAAACCGTAAAGGCGCATAGGGAGAATGGATTTCCAACTAATGACTAGGCACTGGGGTACCACTTGTCACAGTACGTGTCCTAGATCACCGTACCGAGGATTACTCCTAATCCACTGCAACACAAGACCGGGACAACCCATTACTGGATAATCCCGAGTAAGATCACTCTACGGTTGGGATCAACAACCATACCACTAAGCCGAATAAAAAGGGACATCTAGACAGGGATGATCTCACCCTAACGGGTGCTACCCACTTAGCCTTGCTGCATAACCCCTCATTTTCAGTCATTCCCGGTTGATGAGGCTCAAGGCTAAGCGCTACCTTTTTAGAATATATCACTTAGAATGCTCATCGCCTACCTGACGATTTTCTGAAAGAATTCATCCATACAAGTCCGTCCCGGGTTCGAACGGAACCGAAGGCACTACTCCTACTACATCCATTTTGGAATCACCTCAGGATTAGTAGCGACTAGCCCTTGCACCACATTGCTCCATCTTCGAATCCAAACTCTTGTTTTCCATACGAAAACGTACAAACCGGATCGAAAAGGTTTTTGAGAAATTAACCCTGATTCCGGTCTCTTCGAAATGATCGGCGCATTGGCCAGTATTGATAGTCGGTTATTTAACTATCAATTAACATTCACAAACAACCATCAAACAATAAATAATTTCACCAATTTATTTATTAATCTCAAATTATCTTCACAAGATATATTTCCATTTTCAAACCCTTTTGAAAACATTTTTATAACCACACTCTTCTCATGGAGTAAATTCCCAAATATTTATTTCCATTGAAAACACCAAGTACAATACTTTGGATTTTTAAAATAATTTAAAACCCTTTATTATAAAAATAAACTTTAACATTTAAATCGAAAACAACTTCAATACTTTGTTAAAAATATATACTTTAGGAATATTTAATACTGAGGTTACTTTATAAAATATAAAACTAGATTTTCTCCTTTAAAACAAAATACCAAGTCACCTTTAAATAATTACTATGATAATAGACTTGAAAAATACTCACTTTAGAATTTAAACATTTAAAAATAATAATTTTTTTAAAACATACCTTTAAATCAGCTTTAAATTTTTTACTTATATTTAAAAATTGCTTCGAAAACATACTTGGCTATCTAGGGAAATACACTTCTCTTTCACATCCTTTAAAAATAAATCACTATTTGTTTTTAAACAAATTTACTCATTCCCTTAATAAATTCCCACCGTGAATTTATTCTTTCAATTATCCACTGATATATTATTTTGCTTTTATAAACCAAGTTTATAAGTCTCATAGACTGAACTTCCCTTTTAAAATTCTGATTCCTAATTTACTCCATTTGAAATAAATTTCTTTACTTACTCAATTTCTTTCAAAATCCATTAACTTTAGAATTTATACCCTAATTATGATTTAAAATCTTTTTAACTGAAAACACCAATTTCAAATTTCCCAAATTTCTTCTTTATCCTTTCAAATAAATTTAAACCTTGAAGTTAAAGTAAATTTCTTTATTCCTTTAAATAACATCACTTAAGTTTTAAAATTCATTATTACGCTGTTTATTCAAAATCCGCTTTTCCATACTCGGAACTTAGTTATTAGAATTTTAAAATCACTTTCATTCTTTTCCAATTCATTCTTAAATTTATTTAAATTCTCTATAATTATTTTACTTAAAAATTCACTCTTTTATTTTCTTTTCAAAAATCTGATTCTATATATTTTAATAACTCAGTGTATCGAAATATATTCAAGCAAACCATAGCATTCGATATTCCAAATATAATTCATCACAGAATATCAAATATTCATAACACAGAATATTAAACAATCTAAATAATTTTGAGGAATCCAGTTGGGTCTCTCCAACCTATTTCCCTGTATCCACAGATGTTAGCACAATACCAATTCCACTTCGAGGTGAAATATCGCGGTATATGGGTTTTAAATATAATATCATCCGCTATTATGTGGCGCATAGGGTCTCATCCGCTATATAATGCGGGAAATCAATCACTCCAATATACTATATACTACTATATAATATATCACATCCAATCAATTCAATCATTCAACCAATTATTTAAATTTAACTATTTAAATTTAAATCATACCCAAATGAGTGAGATTAACTCACCTTTGATTTTAATTTGCAATCTGCTCCATCTTGACTTGTTTTCTTCACGATCTAAGACCTTGTATAAATATTTTATGATTTTATTAATATTTGAAATAATCAAACAATTAATCACTATTCATTTATTTAATTTATACTAACAATTTGGTTTTAAACTACTGATTTAATTTCAAACTAATTTTCTTTCAATAAAATATTTTTAGCGACTGAAATAATTAAATAAGTTGATTAATCACCATAATACATTATATTTAAAATAAACTAGTAGCCTCAAAATGTTAATATGTATATTTATTTTTATTTATTTTTCTTCATTTGAAACTACATGCTTACTTTTGAAATAATCTATATACCAATCAAAATTCCTATTTCTAAATCCAATATTTATATATGTTCATGTATGTATAATCTCTGCTTTTCTGTATATATTATACTTTTACTTTACAGTTATTTTTTATATATATACATCTACAAATGTAAAGAATTGGAACTGAATTAGGTTATACCTTACCGCCCCATCCCCCATCTCGACCACCCCTGCTCCACCATGGTCGCCTTGAGCTCCTCCACGACCTCGAGTTTCGCTTCTTTTTTGCGAGTCTGCCACGCCTACTCATGATGCTCGAAATCGAACTCTTCGTAACCATGGCGACCCTCGCGAGCCACGGCCTCGTCTTCTGGACGCCGCTGAGCATCACTCCCCACGAGACCACCACTTGCAACCAACCTAATACTTCCCGCTTCGACGAACACCCCATCAATGTCGCGATGGCAGCTGCACGCGATTTGACTTCGAGCCTTTCTCTGTTCTTTTTTTCCCAGATCCCAATTTTTATTAACGCAGATATCAAAAGAAAAGAGGGGAACATTTGTACGAGATTAGAAGAGAAGGGTAGGCTCGCGTTTATTCAGGATTTCATTTCGTCATTTTTTTCGTTTGATTTTGTTCGACTACATTCTAAATTGTAAGGAGAAGACGTGATGTTTTGAAAAGGAGGTGTCGTGCAAAAGAAGGCTAAGTGATTTGAGGTGAAGCGAAAAAGCTCTGATGTGAGTGGTATTGACCAGTCAACAAATATTGATATTTAAATTTTATACGTTTCGAAATTGTCACTCAAAATTTTTATTTCCTATCGAGGCGTGCCACTAGGCGTTCATAATGTTATATCCCTATTCCAAATGCAATGGAAAAGGTTTCGAGTCCTAAATCGATCGTATGGAGAAGATAGCTTTTTGGATCCAGTTATTATATTAAATTTTCGATATAAATTTCAACGCGTTTATATATCGTACACTCACACAACAACTCCAAACATTACGAAAATTGAAATCCTGAATAAACGCGAGCCTACCAACCTGTTTTCCTGCATCCAAAAATGTTAGCACAGTACCAATTCCACTTCTAGGTGGAATATTGCAGTATATGGGTTTTAAATATAATATCATCCGCTATTATGCGACGCATAGGGTCTCATCCGCTATATAATGCGAGAAATCAATCACTCCAATATACTATATACTACTATGTAATATATCACATCCAATCAATCCAATCATTCAACCAATTATTTAAATTTAACTATTTAAATTTAAATCAAATGCAAATGAGTGAGATTAACTCATCTTTGATTTTAATTTTTAATCTGCTCCACCTTGACTTGTTTCTTCACGATCTAAGACCTTGTATAAATATTTGATGATTTTATTAATATTTGAAATAATCAAACAATTAAGTAATATTCATTTATTTAATTTAAACTAACAATTTGGTTTTAAACTACTGATTTAATTTCAAACTAATTTTCTTTCAATAAAATATTTTCAGCGACTGAAATAATTAAATAAGTTGATTAATCATCATAATACATTATACTTAAAATAAACTAGTAGCCTTAAAATGTTAATATGTATATTTATTTTTATTTATTTTTCTTCATTTGAAACTACATGCTTACTTTTGAAATAATCTATATACCAATCAAAATTCCTATTTCTAAATCCAATATTTATATATGTTCATGTATGTATAATCTCTGATTTTCTGTATATATTATACTTTTACTTTACAGTTATTTTTTATATATATACATCTACAAATGTAAAGAATTGGAACTGAATTAGGTTATACCTTACCGCCCCATCCCCCATCTCGACCACCCCTGCTCCACCATGGTCGCCTTGAGCTCCTCCACGACCTCGAGTTTCGCTTCTTTTTCGCGAGTCTGCCACGCCTACTCACGATGCTCGAAATTGAACTATTCCTAACCATAGCGACACTCGCGAGCCACTGCCTCGTCTTCTGGACGCCGTTGAGCATCACTCCCCATGAGACCACCACTTGCAACCAACCCAATACTTCCCGCTTCGACGAACACCCCATCAATGTCGCGATGGCCGCTGCACGCGATTTGACTTCGAGCCTTTCTCTGTTCTTTTTTTCCCAGATCCCAATTTTTATTAACGCAGATATCAAAAGAAAAGAGGAGAACATTTGTACGAGATTAGAAGAGAAGGGTAGGCTCGCGTTTATTCAGGATTTCATTTTGTCATTTTTTTCGTTTGATTTTGTTCGACTACATTCTAAATTGTAAGGAGAAGACGTGATGTTTTGAAAAGGAGGTGTCGTGCAAAAGAAGGCTACAGTGATTTGAGGTGAAGCGAAAAAGCTCTGATGTGAGTGGAATTGACCAGTCAACAAATATTGATATTTAAATTTTATACGTTCCGAAATTGTCACTCAAAATTTTTATTTCCTATCGAGTCGTGCCACTAGGCGTTCATAATGTTATATCCCTATTCCAAATGCAATGGAAAAGGTTTCGAGTCCTAAATCGATCGTATGGAGAAGATAGCTTTTTGGATCCAGTTATTATATTAAATTTTCGATATAAATTTCAGCGCGTTTATATATCGTACACTCACACAACAACTCCAAACATTACGAAAATTGAAATCCGATAATAATACAATATTATGGATCCAATGGAACTGGTTTCGTCGAATTTCGAGACTATGCCTCGGAAGGCAATTTTTAAGTATCAATTTAAACGATATATTTTCAAAACTGGACAAAACACTTCCAAACTCAATTTTAACACTTTTACTATCTTCAGTATTACCAATATAAATTTTCAAGCCTTCGAATTATTTTTAACAGGCTTAAAACTGAAGTTCAATAATTTACCAAATTTCAGTTTATTAAATCCAATTACTTAATTGCTAAATAATAATAATATTTGAAATTCAAGTTAAACTAGCCTTTAGATATTTAAAATCAATTAAATATTCAATTTCAAATATTTAGAAATTCCGGGTCGTCACATTCCTCCCCCCTTAAAAGGATTTGGTCCCCGAAATTACTATTTAGGAAGAATGGTCCAATAATCGTTTACTTTTCCTAAAACCAACAATTCAACATCCTGCCAACTATCTTTTTATAGAAGACCCATTATCATTCTTACTAATTTCTCAAACTCTCCCATAGTTTTCAAACAATACTATTTGCTCAATCATTCAAATTTCAATTTAAAACCAAATTTCGAATTATCAAAATTTTCTCAAAAATTTTCTAACTCTCTAAATTTCCAAAAAATTTCGCCAGCGTCTCCTTTGCACGACTAGCTCGGAACAACTGCAAAATGCCTCTACGGGCTCCCAAATTCCAAAAAAAACAAAAAGCCAAGTGACTAGATCGAAAACCCAATCAAATTTCATACGAAAATTTAAACACATACTTTTTTATCGTGCAATTCAAATTTATCTTTTGAAATCAAAACCAATTTCCTTTTCCTTTATAATACATGTATATCCTACATAGAAATAATATCCAATCACAATATTCAAAAACATTTTATTGACTTCCTTATAAAAATTTCAATATCTATTCATTCAAGCCTGTACGATGTACATATATCATCCGTACGCAATATCAAATTTGATCACTCGCTCGAACATACAATTTCACTTCCGAACTAGTATCGTCCACCCGACTTCCGAGTGCGGACTCAGATCTAGTTTCTTGATCAGAAACCGTCATTCTCCTTGCATAGTCATAACCATGATAGAGAATTTCCAGAATCAATCAAAATCTATATCTAGGGTTCGCCGTCGAAAATCGAGTGAAAAGTCCTAACTCGGATCGATATAGCTATCTCGAAATTCCGTGCTCAATTCTGGATCAAATTGCTATGCCAAAAAAACAATATACGTACATCCTACGTATTTATCTCAATTGATTATCAACCATATCAATTCTCTTCTTATTCACATTCATTTTGATTCCTATTCACTTATCAACGCTTATCGTTTCACATATTTTTATTAAATCTTCACTCAAATGCTTATTCAATATATTTTCCCGACACCCATATTACTTAAGAATTCTACCATTTCTTCTTAAGTTCAATATAAGTGTTCTACCATTTCTTCTTAAGTTCAATATAAGTATTTTATATACTTCTTAATTTTATTTTCACTTTACCACTTTAGTTAATATCTACTTCTATTTAAATTGGTTCTCCCATTTCCATATGAATTCAATTTATCTTCAACTCTGAATATTTAATTTTATCTTCCATTTATAACCGATTCATATCATTATTTTAAATTAGTTTCATCCACTAATTTATTTCAATTTCCAATTTGAAATCATTTTGTCGCTAACAATAATTTTCCCAAAGTTTTTTTCTAACTCCCAAAATTTTCGAAATTTTTTGGAAGCGTCTCCTTTGTACGGAGGAGCTTTTGCAATTTGACAAGAGATATAAATATATATACACATCGACCCACACGGTCGGAAAAACAAATATAGTTCATATTTCCTATTTTTATTGCGTAGGCGTACCTCTATTTAGCATTTTTAAGCATGCGGCTTATTATTTAGCAATTTGCGCGACCAAAATCCTGGCAAACGGTCATCCGGTACCTGTACTTACTCAATTTAAATACGTAAGTGCCATATATAGGAAATTTATTTACATTTCACTCATTTTCAATAGCTAACACATGGATTTTATAAGCCACACCTACCAAACAACACTTAAAAGTAATTAATGAGGTTTCAATCACCAATTCAATTGCTTTCACTCGCTTTTCTCACTCTCGCATTCACTTTAAGTGATGTACAACTCACTTACTTACCTTCGATTCATTTATAATTTCAAACAAACTCATATTCTTATCAATTGATTCAAAAATTCAATTGTATTTGCTTCCACTAATTCATAGAATTATATTAAATCTCGTTTACATCAAACGACAAGCATCTCTACGCAGTTTCGATGATATTCACTTAATGGCATATCCATTTTAGTTTTTAACTTCTTTTAATCGATTCCAACTCAATTTTCATTTAATTCATTTCCATTCTAACTTACATTGTATTTTATTTCGTATTCGCATAGGTTCCATTCAAACCCATTTTATCTAGCTCGACACATTCCATGCTTGTATATTACTAACCATTTCCAGATTAATTCAACCCAAACTTTTATTTAACGGACTTTCACTTTTACTCGAAGCCAAACTTCTATTAACTTTAAACTTAAGTTAATTTACTTTCTTCAAACTTTTTCAACTTCATAACTTAAGTTCACTTCTATTTAATTTGATTCTCATCAAATTCAATTACCCCATTCTCTTTATCCATTGTAATTTTAATCCCATTCCTTGTTTGTTAAAATAATATTCAAGTTTATATTTAACCCATTTACACTCGAATTGGATTTTATTTGCAACTCAAATCGTTTCTATTATAATCTAATTCCATTTCATTTGACAACTTCGATTCATAATTAATCCACTTATAATATGCGATGAATATTATTTATACTCAAGTTCTATTTCTATCATTTAATTCACAAACCAATTTTATTAACTCACAATTCAACTTTTATTTAACCAATTTAAAATTCCATTAACATACTCACTTAACCAATTTATTCAAATTAGTTCGTTTTCCACTTTTAGTTCAATATTTGATTTTTACCAACCTATTTTATAATTCAAGTTTTTGGATTTTTTTCTTCATTTCTCAAAATCCTTTGCATTTCTAAAATCAACCCAACTTTTGCAAACAATTTCAATTCAAAACAATTTGGTAGCAATTCCTTTCTTGAAAACTCGAAAATGAACATCGATGATGCTGCAGTCATCACCGAAGTTATTTTCTACCGACCAAAAGAGTTCAATGCTTTTATTCCTTTCAAACGTTTTCAAATATTTTTAATTCCAAATCTCACCAGATTTCCTATCCAATTTAAAAATATTTCCCAAATAGTATTACTATTATTTCTCCAAAACCCTTGAAAACCATTTTCAAATTCAAAGGAATATAAATTTTCCAAATTTTCAAATTCCAAACCCTTTCAATTCATATTTAAACATTACTCTTGAATTTTCATCACAAATTATTTTCAAATATTTCTTTGGAATTCTATTTCAATTTATAAATCATATTTACAAATCCCATTTGTATATGAATTTATTTCGTAGCTTTAGTTATATTTTCAATATCTTATTAAATTTTACACATTAATGATAATAATTCAATATCATCACCCCTAACAACCAAGCATCCATATATAACTATAATAATTTACGAAAAATTATTTCCTTTATATACAAAAATAATTTGGGTGAAATTATTTTATTTACCCTATTTAAAACAATACTGTGTCTGTTTATCTTGTTTAATAGTTTAGGAACAACTATCGCTAAAATGGCATCCTACATATCGACCAGAATCCATAAACACTCAACGATAAGTCAACACAATATAATTTTTTTTATATTCACTAATAAATACATGCTCATATCTATTATTACACTCAAACTCATTTTAGAGTACTACGAACTCTATTTCAATGAGTAATCCCCACCAAAGCCAAAGTTCTCGCTTAATCTTTAGCTCTGATACCACTGTAACAGGCTGCAAACCCGTGCCCCTTGAGTTGACACTATTCTCCATCATACACCTCAAGATGAATGGAAATACGAACCATTTGGGTTAAAGAAGAGGTAGAAGAAGAAAATAGAAAACAACATCAAAATCCAACCATCACAGCGGAATAAAATATAATAGATAATAACAGATCTTTATACAAAAGAAACTATATCTGTTTTATACATACACCATTAGAATACATTATCAGAGTTCAACGACATCAATAACATACAACTGGACAGTCATATAAATTTGTCCTCAAAACTGAATACACAGCGGAATAATAATCATGTACGGAAGTACGTATCGCCATCCAGCTCGTCTCTTGAGCTCCACAGCATCATATCATGTATTCTATAATACTCGGTCTAACCCGAGCATTATAGTTAAATAACACACGAGTCAGTCTAGAATACCAGCATCAGAAAACCACACTCCAATTGATTATTAAGGTTTCAAAATTCCTTTGAAAACAAAAGCATCTCATAAGACCACGCCACAAATAAACATGTCGGGTTTTTACCTTACGATAGCCAAAGCACTTTTTTATCAAAATCCTCTGATATTATAATAGTGTCTATAGAAAGTAAAATAGAATCTACCTGAAATGCTTGCATCTCACGTTTCAGCAATAGTTAGGCACAATCAAAACCGTAAAGGCGCATAGGGAGAATGTATTTCCAAATAATGACTAGGTACAGGGGTACCACCTGTCACAGTACGTGGCCTAAATCACCGTACCGAGGATTACTCCCAATCCCCTACAACACAAGACCGGGACAACCTCTTACTGGATAATCTCGAGTAAGATTACCCCACGGTTGGGATCAGCAACCGCACCACTAAGCCGAATAAAAAGGGACATCTAGACAGGCATGACCTCACCCTAATGGGTGCTACCCACTTAGCCTTGCTGCATAACCCCTGATTTTCAGTCATTCCCGGTTGATGAGGCTCGATGCTAAGCGTTACCTTTTTAGAATATATTACTTAGAATGCTCATTGCCCACCTGACGATATTCTGAAAGCATTCATCCATACATGTACGTCTCGGGTTCGAACGAAACCAAAGGCACTGCTCCTACTACATCCATTTTTTACTATTATTCTCCAAAACACTTGAAAACCATTTTCAAATTCAAAGGAATATAAATTTTCCAAAACTTCAAATTCCAAACCCTTTTAATTCATATTTAAACATTACTCTTGAATTTTCATCACAAATTATTTTCAAATATTTCTCTGGAATTCTTTTTCAATTTATAAATCACATTTACAAATCCCATTTGTATATGAATTTATTTCTTAGCATTAGTTATATTTTCAATATCTTATTAAATTTTACACATTAATGATAATAATTCAACATCATCATCCCTAACAACCAAGCATCCATATATAACTATAATAATTTACAAAAAATTATTTCCTTTATATAAAAAAATAATTTGGGTAAAATTATTTCATTTAGCCTATTTAAAACTTGTGTCGGTTTATGTTGTTTAAGAGTTTAGGAACCCCTATCGATAAAATAACGTCCCACATATGGACCAGAATCCATAAACACTCAGCCGATAAGTCAACACAATATAAAACAATTTTATATTCACTAACAAATACGCGATCATATCTATTATTACACTCAAACTCATTTTAGAGTACTACGAACTCCATTTCAATGAGTAATCCCCACCAGAGCCAAAGTTCTCGCTTAACCTTTAGCTCTGATACCACTGTAATAGCCCGCAAACCAGTACCCCTTGTGTCGACACTATTCTCCATCACACAACTCAAGATGAACGAAAATACGAACCATTTGGGTTAAAGAAGAAGAGGTAGAAGAAGAAAATAGAAAACAACATCAGAATCCAGCCATCGCGCCGGAATAAAGTATAATAGATAATAACATATCTTTACACGAAAGAAAACTATATCTGTTTTATACACACACCACCAGAATTCATTATCAGAGTTCAACAACATGAATAACGTGCAACTGGACAGTCATATAAATCTGTCCTCAAATTGAATACATAGCGGAATAATAATCAAGTACGGAAGTACGTATCGCCATCCAGCTCGTCTCCTGAGCTCCACAGCATCATATCCTGTATTCTATAATACTCGGTCTAACCCGAGTATTATAGTTAAATAACACCCGAGTCAGTCTGGAATACCAGCGTGAGAAAACCACACTCAAATTGATTATTGAGGTTTCAAAATTCCTTTGAAAACAAAAGCATCTCGTAAGACCACGCCACAAATAAACATGTTGGTTTTTTACCTTACGATAGCCAAAACACTTTTTATCAAAATCCTCTGATATTATAATAGTGTCTATAGAAAGTAAAATAGAATCTAGCTGAAATGCTTGCATATCACATTTCAGCAATAGTTAGGCATAATCAAAACCGTAAAGGCGTGTATGGAGAATGGATTTCCAACTAATGACTAGGTACAGGGGTACCACCTGTCACAGTACGTGGCCAAGATCACCGTACCGAGGATTACTAAGCCGAATAAAAAGGGACATCTAGACAGGGATGACCTCACCCTAATGGGTGCTACCCACTTAGCCTTGCTGCATAACCCCTGATTTTCAGTCATTCCCGGTTGATGAGGCTTGAGGCTAAGCATTACCTTTTTAGAATATATCACTTAGAATGCTCATCTCCCACCTGAAGATGTTCTGAAAGCATTTATCTATACAAGTCTGTCCCTGGTTCGAATGGAACCGAAGGCACTACTCCTACTACATCCATTTTGGAATCACCTCAGGATTAGTAGCGACTAGCCCTTGCACTTCACTGCTCCATCTTCGAATCCAAACTCTTGTTTTCCACACGAAAACGTACAAACCAGATCGAAGTGGTTTTCGAGAAATTAATCCAGATCCCGGTCTCTTCGAAACGATCAGCGCATTGGCCAATATTGGTAGTCAATTATTTAACTATCAATTAACATTCACAGACAACCATCAAACAATAAATAATTTCACCAATTTATTTATTAATCTCAAAATATCTTCACAAGATATATTTCCATTTTCAAACCTTTTGAAAACAGTTTTCCAACCACACTCTTCTCATGGAGTAAATTCCCAAATATTTATTTCCACTGAAAACACCAAGTACAATACTTTGGATTTTTAAAATAATTTAAAACCCTTTATTATAAAAATATACTTTAACATTTAAATTGAAAACTACTTCAATACTTTATTAAAAATATATACTTTAGGAATATTTAATACCGAGGTTACTTTATAAAATATAAAACTAGATTTTCTCCTTTAAAACAAAATACCAAGTCACCTTTAAATAATTACTACGATAATAGATTTGAAAAATACTCACTTTAGAATTTAAACATTTAAAATAATAAATTTTCTAAAACATACCTTTAAATCAACTTTAGAACTTTTACTTATATTTAAAAATTGCTTCGAAAACGTACTTGGCTATCCATGGAAATACACTTCTCTTTCACATCCTTTAAAAATAAATCACTATTTATTTTTAAACAAATTTACTCATTCCCTTAATAAATTCCGACCGTGAATTTATTCTTTCAAATATCCACTGATATATTACTTTGCTTTTATAAACCAAGTTTATAAGTCTCATAGACTGGACTTCCCTTTTAAAATTCCAATTCCCAATTTACTCCATTTGAAATAAATTTCTTTACGTACTCAATTTCTTTCAAAATCCATTAACTTTAGAATTTATACCCTAATTATGATCTAAAATCTTTTTAACTGAAAACACTAATTTCAGATTTCCCAAATTTCTTCTTTATCCTTTCAAATAAATTTAAACCTTGAATTTGATGTAAATATCTTTATTCCTTTAAATAACATCACTTAAGTTTTTAAATTCATTATTATTTGTTTATTCAAAATCCCCTTTTCCATACTTGGAACTTAGTCATTAGAATTTTAAAATCACTTTCATTCTTTTCCAATTCACTCTTAAATTTATTCAAATCCTCTGTAATTATTTTACTTAAAAATTCACTCTTTTATTTTCTTTTCAAAAATCCAATTCTATACATTTTGATAACTCAGTGTACCGAAATATATTCAAGCATACCATAACATTCGATATTCCAAATATAATTCATCACAGAATATCAAATATTCATAACACAGAATATTAAACAATCTAAATAATTTTGAGGAATTCAGTTGGATCCCTCCAACCTGTTTTTCTGCATCCACAAATGTTAGCACAGTACCAATTCCACTTCAAGGTGGAATATCGCAGTATATGGGTTTTAAATATAATATCATCCGCTATTATGCGACGCATAGGGTCTCATCTGCTATATAATGCGAGAAATCAATCACTCCAATATACTATATACTACTATGTAATATATCACATCCAATCAATCCAATCATTCAACCAATTATTTAAATTTAACTATTTAAATTTAAATCAAATGCCAATGAGTGAGATTAACTCATCTTTGATTTTAATTTTTAATCTGCTCCACCTTGACTTGTTTCTTCACGATCTAAGACCTTGTATAAATATTTGATGATTTTATTAATATTTGAAATAATCAAACAATTAAGTACTATTCATTTATTTAATTTAAACTAACAATTTGGTTTTAAACTACTGATTTAATTTCAAACTAATTTTCTTTTAATAAAATATTTTTAGCGACTGAAATAATTAAATAAGTTGATTAATCACCATAATACATTATATTTAAAATAAACTAGTAGCCTCAAAATGTTAATATGTATATTTATTTTTATTTATTTTTCTTCATTTGAAACTACATGCTTACTTTTGAAATAATCTATATACCAATTAAAATTCCTATTTCTAAATCCAATGTTTATATATATACATGTATATATCATCTCTGCTTTTCTGTATATGTTATACTTTTTCGGTACGGTTATTTTTTATACATATATATACATCTACAAATGTAAACAATTGGAACTGAATTAGGTTATACCTTACCGCCCCATCCCCCATCTCGACCACCCCTGCTCCACCATGGTCACCTCGAGCTCCTCCACAAGCACGAGTTTCGCCTCCCCTTTGCGAGGCTGCTGCGCCTACTCATGATGCTCGAAATCGAACTCCTCCTAACCAAGGCGACCCTCACGAGCCACTGCCTCGTCTTCTGGACGCCGCCGAGCACCACTCCCCACGAGACCACCACTTGCAACCAACCCAATACTTCCCGCTTCGACGAACACCCCATCAATGTCGCGATGAACGCCGCACATGATTTGACTTTGAGCCTTTCTCTGTTCTTTTTTCTCCTAGATCCCACTTTTGATTAACGCAGATATCAGAAGAAAAGAGGGGAACATTTGTACGAGATTAGAAGAGAAGGGGAAGCTCGCGTTTATTCGAGATTTCATTTCGTCATTTTTTCGTTTGACTTCGTTCGACTTCATTCTGAATTGTAAGGAGAAGACGTGATGTTTTGAAAAGGAGGTGGCATGCAAAAGAAAGCTACAGTGATTTGAGGTGAAACGAAAAAGCTCTGATGTGAGTGGTATTGACCAGTCAACAAATATAAATATTTAAATTTTTAAACGTTCCGAAATCGTCACTCAAAATTTTGATTTTCTATCAAGGCGTGCCACTTAGCGTTCATAATGTTATATCCCTATTCAAAACGCAATGGAAAAGGTTTCGAGTCCTAAATCGATCGTATGGAGAAGATAACTTTTGGACCCAGTTACTATATTAAATTTTCGATATAAATTTCAACGCGTTTACATATCGTATGCTCACACAACAACTCCAAACATTACGAAAATTGAAATCCGACAATAATACAATATTACGGATCTAATGGTACTGGTTTCGTCGAATTTCAAGACTATGCCTCGAAAGCTATTTTTAAGTATCAATTTAAATGATATATTTTCAATACTGAACAAAACACTTCCAACCTTAACTTTAACACTTTTACTACCTTCAGTATTATCAATATAAATTTTACAAGCCTTCAAATTATTTTCAACAGACTCAAAACTGAAGATTCAGTAATTTACCCAATTTCAGTTTATTAAATCCAATAAGTTAATTGCTAAATAATAGTAATTCTTGAAATTCAAGTTAAAATAGCCTTTAAATATTTAAAATCAATTAAATATTCAATTTAAAATATTCAGAAATTCCGGGTCGTCACATTCTTTCACTGCATCATAGAATCATATGTTTGTTAATGTAATGACAGGTTTCTATAACTGTTCAAATTTAGGAAAAGTCTAGTGTACTTTGATGTTGTATATATGAATAACGATGTTTCCTTTTTGTAAAGATCATTGTTATATTATATATTATTCACTGTGTTGTGAGATTCTATGTTGTTTAGTTTTCTTCTATCTCCTATCTTCTTCTTTCACCCGAAAAAAATAGTATTTCCGGCACTTGAATTTTTGGCATACGATACAGTGGACGTATTAGTGTTGATTTTCGAGGGTCAAAAATCGAGTTCACTACGAATGTTATGTCACTAAAGAATTTAAAACATAATCTCTTAAGTAATATTCAACTTTGTGATAAAGATTTCAAAATTATTTTTGAAAAGGATAAATGTAATGTTTATGTTAATGATCAAAATTTAGTTTTTGAAAGAAAATGTAAAAGAAATTTATATGTTTTAAATATGAAAATTAGTCATAACACAAATTTATGTTTAATAGCCAATGAAAATTATTATTGGTTATGACACAAAAGATTTTGTCACATATGTTTCAAAGCTATAAGTAAATTATCTAAAAATAATTTAGTGAAAGGATTACCAAAAATGAATTATAAGGTAAACAATATTTATGATGCTTGTCAATTAGGATAACTAGCGAAATCATCTTTTAAGTCTAAGAAAATTATTTCTACATTACAACCACATAAACTATTACATTTGGATCTTTTAGACCTACGTAAGTTCAATTAATTAATCATAATAAGTATGCATTTGTAATTATAGATGATTTTTCAAGATATACATCGACAATATTTTTGAAAAATATAGTGATACTTTTGAGAATTTTAAAATCTCTTCCAAAAGAATAAAAACTTTCAAAAATTAAAAAACTAAAAGCATTAGAAGTGACCAGGTGGTAAATTTGATAATGATTTTTTTGAAAATTTTGGTAGCAAGAAAGGATTTTTTTCATAATTTTCATTTCCTAACTGTGACGCCCCACCTCTATACCCACGCTAGCCAATAACACTACGGTGTAGTGCTGTCAACTAGCACAGAGAATAAGGCTTTTGAGGAGCGACCATCCATGTTATTGCTTATCACACGGTGGCTATAAATAATCTTCGAAAACAAACATAGAAATAATCATAACACAAATCAGTCATAGACATCCATATCACAAAGGCGGAAGAAGATATGAATATATAACTAACACATGAAAGTGTACATCAGAATAATGGTCAAAAAGATCCACAATAATACAAAAGAATAGCAACACGTGCTATACAAAAGAATACAACTATGAGTCTATATCTCAAGTGTATACAACAAAACTGCTAATCTAAATAGTTAGCCAAAAGTCAGAGTAGCAAATCCCGGGAAGAAGTCAAGCAGAAGCACCTGTAACATCTCGGTCTGACCCGAGTATTATTTAAGAAAATAATAAACGGATCAGTCTAGCTATAAATATCAGATGACATGGTATAAAATAAAAGGTATGGCATAAACATAAAATATCCATACTGACATACTACTATAAGTATACAAATGATGATCAACAGAAGATCAATCAATAAGAGATAAATCAATATCACAAGAATCTTCTCAATGATCCAAAGTGGGCATCATACCCTAAACTTGTACTTATAACAAGTCAATGACATAAATTCCAGAAATCAACACAAGAAATCCAGAAATCACAGAAAAAGGGAAAGAGGCCTATCACATGACGGTCCGAAGACCATGGGGAGCTACCCCATATGGGTGAGTCGGAATCACCCAGATGAGGTCTAGGCTAACCAAAAGGCAAAAAGGTATGTGTGAGTGGAATCACACAAATGGTGTCTAGCCTAACCTCGCAACAAAAAGGTATGTGTGAGTGGAATCACATAAATGGTGTCTAGACTAACCTTACGGACAAAGAGATATGTGCGAGTCGGAATCACACCCATGAGGTCTAGTCTAACCTTGCAAACAAAGAGACATCGCACAATTGCTAGTCTAAATCTTAAAATGATCGTCATGATCAACGAGAAGTGTCAATTACACTAAGCTAGTAAATATAAAAGTTTATCTTCATGTCCCATAACCACTTGTTTAACTTAAATATTTACGGACAAACTGTAAATCTTCACTAGAAAATTGTCACAAGAGGTTCAATCGAACAAGTCCAAGAATTAACCGATGAAGTGAACGCAAGCGTTTCATACCACTTGTTTTACTAAGCCGTTTAATTAGATTTCTCATCCGAGTGAGGTAAAGGTTTGTATATACTAGTAGATTGGAAAACGGTTTAAGAAAACAGCTTTGTTATTGAAAATAGAGTTGAAATCATTTTGTTGAAAGAGTTTTGATATTTACTACAAGTATTGAAACCTTCATATTTCTAAAGTTGTTATCCCGCCTTTTTAGCAAGGCCGTGATACCATAAAATCGACCGAGAAGCCAAAGATAGTTTGTCTCGAAGAATGGTCAACTCAGCATCTCAACAAAGCAAGTTCTGTTGAATGTTTTTCAGATAAGATCCCCTACGGAGGGGGGGTCCAGGGGGTGGCAACCCCCCAAGGTAGGGGTGCGGGGGCAACGCCCCCGCTATGGAGTTCGACCTGCCTGGTCAGGTCGCGGGGGTGCAGGAAGCAGCGCCCCCGGCGGGGTGCGGGGCAGCGCCCCGTCCAAAACGGTATGACCAAGTGAAGACCTAAGGGAAGATAGGATCGAGCGACCTTGTGGTTGCGACCTAGGGGTCAAGTAACCTAGTGGTTGCGACCTAGAGGTGTTCGCGAGTTAGCAGAAGCGAGCGACCTAACAGAGGCGAGCGACTTAAGGGGTCATGCGACCTAACTGGAGCAACCCTGTGGTCATGCGACCTAAAATGTACGCGACCTAATGCGGCCGAGCTAAGGTGTGGTGCGACTCAACCAGGTGAGTGACCTAAGGGAGGCGAGCGACTTAAGGAACTCGCGGGTTAGAAGAGGCGAGCGACCTACGAGTTAAAGGGGTCGAGCGACCTAGAGGTGTTCGCGACCTAGTAGTCGAGCGACTTAAGGGGGTACGCGACCTATCGAGGTTCACGACCAAATGGAACAAAGGCCGATCGACCTATGTGGCAAGGCCGAGCAACGACCTAAAGTATAAAGGTCTAACGACCTAGAGGTAACGACCTATAACCGAGCTAGCCAAGACCGGACGACCCAAAGCCAAGCGACCGACGACCTACGACCTTGTGCCGAGCGACCTACGACCTACGACTTAAGAGCGAACGAAACATGCAGGCCGAGACTTTTCCATGCGAACGATCTAGCATAGGCAGAACGACCTAACTGCAGTTTTTCGCCTAAAACACCAAAAATTGGGGTTTTTCACCAATCCAATCCAATCCAAATGCAAATGTATATGCTAAAGTGATGGGGAATCATTCCCAACAGTCCAATATAGTTATAGACTAGAATTGTGAGATAAAAATCTCACCTTTGCACAAATTCAATGAAGAAGAAGCTTGAAGTCAATAGAGAAGCAACTACAAGCTTGAATCCAATGTCTTTACTTTGATTTTGGAGTTGGATGTTGAATTTTCTAATGAACTTGGGCTTGGAATTTTAATTTCCCTTTCCACTCACCATTAATGCTAAAACTAGAGTTGGGTAGGAATTTATGAAGAGACGAGGAGAAGGGGTTGGAACTTAGGTTTAATAGGCTAAACCAACCCAAAGTCCAAAGCGGGAAAAGTTAGTGAAATTCCACTAACGCCAAACATATCAAAGTTTATACTTAAAAAGATTGTAAACGGCATTTCGAACTCAATGGAAGTGGTCTCGGGTCCTAATTTGACCGTTTGCAAAAAGTAGCTTTTCGAACCAATATCCGATTAACGACAAAATATTTAAATAAAATATTTAAATATAAAATCGATAAATATGCAGGTTGTTACACTAGTACTCCACAATAAAATGGAGTTGTAGAAAGGAAAAATAGAGCACTGCAAGAATGCACTAGAACTTTACTTAGCGGTAGTAATTAGCCAAAACATTTTTGGGCAGAAGCTATAGCAACTGCCTGCTATGTTTTAAATCATGTCTATATTCATCCCCTAACTAAACACGTACTGTATAAGTTGTTTAATGGAAAAAAAAACGTAATATCTCATACTTTAAATTTTTGGCTCTAAATGTTTTTTTATTAAGTACGAAAGTTTAACTTGGAAACTTCGATCCAAAATCCGATAAAGGAATATTTATTAGATATTCAGAATGAAGTAAAACATACAGAATATACAATAAAAGAACAAAAATAATAGAAGAAACACTACACGTTTCTCTTTATGAAAACTCAAAATTAAAAATAATGATGAATATGATGAAATAAATACAAAAAAAGTAATTTTGAAGGTGAAATATTGGAAATAATGTTGAAAATAATATTTAAAATTTACCCATTGAATATGAAATGTGTTCTCCACCTAGAGTATTAAGAAACAATCCTATCGAAAACATTATTTGAGAAATAAACACAAATGTAAGGATAAGAAGTCAATTAAATCAAATGGGACTTGTTGCTTTTATTTCTAACATCGAACCTAAAAATGCAAAAGAAGCTTTAACCAATGATTACTGGATTTTAGCTATGCAAGATGTGCTAAACCAATTCGAACGTAATGACATTTGGGACTTAGTTCCTAGACCTAGTAATCAGATAGTTATTGGTTCAAAGTGGAAAATAAAGCTGACGAGCAAGGGAATATAATAAAACTAGACTAGTCGCTTAAGGCTACAATCAAGAAGAAGGAATAGACTGCGAAGAAACATTTTCTCCTATCGCTTGGTGAGAAGCAATACATGTCTTGTTTGCTTTCTCTTGTTATCGTAATTTCAAATCATATCAAGTGGATGTAAAAAGTGACTTTTTAAATGGTTTTATAAAAGAAAATGTCTATGTAGATCAACCACATTTGTTTCACATGAAAAGTATCCAGATCATATTTATAAACCAAAGAAAGCATTATATGGTTTAAAACAAGCACCTCGTGCTTGGTATGATCGTCTCAAGAGCTATCTTATAAACTCAGGTTTTGAAATTGGATAGGTAGATCAAACACTTTTTATGAAACATGATAAGAAAGATATTTTAATAATTCAAGTTTATGTCGACAATATTATTTTCGGCTCCACAAATTAAAAATTTTGTAAAGAATTTTCTAACAATATGAAAAGTGAATTCGAGATGTCATAGAGAATTCTCATATTTTCTTGGATTACAAATTAAACAATTAATTTATGATATTTTCATAAATCAAGGGTAATGTTGTGATAATTCAATAAAACATTTTGATAAGGAAAATACTTCTACAAAACCAACCCTAATAAGCACTATGTTGTTTCTCGATCGAGACGAAAATGGTGAAAGTTTGGATCAAAACATATATTAGGGTATGATTGGTTCTTTACTATATTTGACTGCTAATCTTCTCGATATCACGATAAATGTGTGTCTTTATGCATGTTTTCAAGCAAATCCTAAAGAACCATATTTGTGAGTCGTGAAACAAATTTTGCACTACTTAAGCAACATCAAAGACTATGGTCTTTTTTATCCGAAAGGATGTCCTTTCGAATTAGTATCATACAGTGATTCTGACTTCGATGGATGTCGAACGGACCGAAAGAGTATGAGTGGTGCATGACACTTCATTGGACAATCTCTAGAATCGTGGTTTAGTGAGAAGCAAAAGTGTGTATCACTTTCGACGTGTGAAGGAGAATATATCCCTGTTGCTTTAGCGTGTGCACAAGTGATCTATATGTAACAAACTCTTTAAGATTTTAGTATAAATCTTTCTAAATCAACAATTTATTATGATATCACAAGTGCAATTAATTTTTCAAAAGATTAAATAAATAATTCACGAACTAAACATTTTGATGTCGAACATCATTTTTTATGAGACAACTTAGAAAAATATAATATTTCTCTCCAATTTGTAACTTCAAAAAACCAAATTGCAGACACATTTATCGTACCATTAAATAAAAATACTTTTATAAAACTAAGACAAGAACTTGGAATCTTATCTCTATAAGAATTATAAATAATGATAATAAACTAATTTCCATAGGCAATAAAGAAATAAGTGCATAGAAATGTGGTTAAACCCTGGTTGCATGGAAAAAAAGCACATGTTTAACCAAACCGGCACATCTTCTTTTGCAATTTTTTGAGTCTAATACCGCTTCTTGTAAATTGTTTATTTTTTATTTTTTTTATTTCTCCTATTGATATCTATTTCCTTTTTTGCCGATGACAAAGGGGAAAATAAAGTAAGGCCATATGGATACGGGGAGTATCAATTTTTGGGGGAGAATAACTCAATTTAAAATTGAACTTATACAGTTGTCACCATCGAAATAGGGGAGAATGTTAGAATCTAATATTTTAATGTTTCGATAGTGACAACTACACAAGTATATATTGTATATACTAACCACTTTGTAGGAAATGATATCAACTTTACAAAGTGATAATTATATCAAAATAAAGACCAAATTGACGCTACAAAGTACTATCAGTCATAGTGTCTATGTCTAAAGGTATAAAGTTGTTAAAATCTCTTTATTTATGGTACATATACACACGATATTTTTGAAATTGAAATTTCAAAAATAGTACAACAGACTTGAAATTCAACCGGCTGAACTACCTAGGTCAGCCGACTAAAATCGTGCATGTACATATAAATATCTTTGAATATTCAGCATACTGAATGATTATATTCAGCAGGCTGAAAACTGGCTAAAATGAACTACTTCCTTGCTGATTTAAAAATCGTCGATTCAACTAGCCGCCACACTCTATTCAGACGGCTGAATCTGTATAATAGCTAGTTTTTAGAAACGTACCTCTTCTTCATAAAGGGTTACATTTCTTTAATCTAGTGTTCTAGTCCTAACTTTTCACTATTTCTTTTCATGAATGATTACAACTATTAAACTCTATATAAAGCAATTTATTTCATTGTTTTCATAATAAATTATATTTGCAATTCTCTCTATCTTTACTATTGCACTCTCAAGCATTCAATTCCAAACAGCTTTGTATTTTTGATCACACGATCAATCAATAATATTCTCTTGTGATCAAATTACTTACTTTCTTCACAAACTACACTATATACAACAAAGAAGAAAATTATAGGAAGGGTGTACATTATCGACTTTCAGTGCTATTCAAGGGCATACTTAGTCAAATACTTTTCTAATATTTGTAGTTAAAAGTCCTGTTGTAGAATCCTAAAGCAGTTGAAGTCCTATTCCGTTGTCTAGGCACTTGAAATCCTGTTCAGTTGCTCAGACGATTGTAATACCTATTCCTTTGGGTTAAGAGAGGGTATTAGTTTAAATCCAAAAGGAATCTGGGACTCGACGTAGAGCGGGAAGTTCGAACCAATATAAAAAATCTCTGGTGTTATTTACTTATTGTTATTTATTTTTTATTTTTATTCCGCACAAGATTACAACTTAGATAATTATTCATATTACTCAATCACTTTCATTTCCAAACCATACCACTCCCTTCATCGGTGATATCTTAACAGAAACATGGTCCCCAAACAAGAACTCTAATTCTTACGCCTTTTATCTATGTCACTTTTCTACTAAGACTGGGCTTCCTTCATCTATGCTCGGATTAACTCAATCTTTGTTATGAATTCTCTAACCATATCTGGATCAAGAACCAATCTGCCTTTGGTTTCCAACTACCATGCTGGTGATTCGCACAGCCTTCTAATAAAGCTTCGTAAGGCTCCATCCTAATACTAGTCTGATAACTATCATTATAAGAAACTCAACCAAGTGCAGATGTTCTTCCCACGGCCCACCAAAATCTAGTGTGCAAGCTCTTAGCAAATCTTCAAGTACCTTGTTGACTCTCTCTGTCTGTCTATTGGTCTGTGGGTGATAAGCAGTACTCATCTTCAGCTTGATATCTAACACTTCTTGTTGACTCTTCTAGAATTCACTAGTAAACAAAGTATCTCTGCCACTAACTATATTACTAGGAATCCCATGTAATCTAACAATATTCTTCATAAACCATGACCCAAATACTGTTAGCACCTTAGGTATTGGTTTTGATGATAACAACTATGGGAGTTTATATAAAATATAGATACTAATATTTTATCAATATATATATATATATAATGTAGGTTATTAAACAGGTGTTGATTAAGAAGACTATACAGAATCAAGAGTAGATTCAAAATGATGATAATTGAAGACACATGAGTATTGAAGAGTTCAAGATTTCAAGATTTTCCAAATAAGTTATAAAGTCATAGAATTCATGTTAAAACCTCGATAGCACTTTAATGATCTCTCTTGCCTTCTCTAATTTTGTTTTAAATTATTTTTTCAAATGTCCTGGTTTTAAAATAATCTTTTCAAAATATACCCCAAAATATTTTTCAGTCTCTTATACTTATAAAGGTATTATTTTACTGTTTTTAAGTTTATATATATATATATATATTGAATTTTTGTTTGTACTTTAATAAGTTATAATTATATTGATTTTTATATATATTATTGGATACTCTTATTATATCTTTCAAAATTATTTTATAAAGTTTTATTAAGTTATATTTTGATTAAAATGTGTATAAACTATATTTAAATGATTCTACAAAATATCAAATTATTTTACAAAGCAACGGATTTTCATAATAATATTTCTAAAGCATTTTTCAAAATAAAAATGGATATGTCGTCAAATTCTATCCATGTATGTCGACATAGTGGCCGTACTTTTCAAAATTCAAATTTGAATGGAAGTGTCTTTTCGTCGTATCTCTTCGTGAATGGACATGACTATTGTTTTCCTATATATAAAAGACTTCCAATTGAATTTTTAATAACTACTTTCTTATTCTTCTCTCCTCTTTTCATTCTCTTGATTTCTAAATCAATTTTTACCCAAACTCTGTCGAAATTCAAGTAGAATTAATTTCAATCATTACTAGTTTGATTCTCCTTCATCAACTCTTTAATTTCTCTCATCTCTCTAAGTCAAACCCAGATCAAAGTGCTATTCAAGAGTAATAGGACCAATCGTAAACAAGATCGAAGATCCGAGTCTGTAAACTCTATCAAATCATACTCTTATACTTTGTGGCACACTTGGTATCCTTGAAATCCAAGTGAGTGCGATTTTAGCTCGTAAATCTAGTGGGTGTGTTTGTATCCTAAAAATTAAGTGACTCTACCCAGAGGTCAAGATTCTAGACGGTGTGTCTCGTAGCCTTAAAATTGAGATTTTATTTACATTTACAAGTTGAAAAGAAATTCGTACAAGGAATTGTGCGGGACTGGACGTAGGGAAACTCTGAACTAGTATAAAATCCTGGTGTGTTCTTTCCTTCTTACTTTTACTGCATTTACTTTTGTATGCTCTTTAATTCTGTGATTATTAATTGTATCATTCCAAATATAATCTTAAAGAATTTTAAAATTATTCATATAATCCTTCAAACATTATTCACCCTCACTTTAGTGTTAATCTAATCTTAAGATTCCTATTCCACTGACTTACAATTCATAATCTGATTTTTGAAAAAATGTTTAAAGTTACCAACAGTGGTAATAGTACAATTAGTAACACTGCTAATATACTTGTTACTAACTTATTTGTCGAAGGACAATCTACTACTAGACCTCCACTTTTTAATGGCAGTAATTATACATAATGATAATGTAGAATGAGAATTTATTCACTGTCAATTAGTTTGGACACTTGGAATATCGCACAAACTGAGTACACTAAAGTCAAGACAAATTTTGCAGAGTGGACTACTGAGCAAAAAGCAGTAGCACAACGCAACTCCAATTCTATGAATGCATTATTTTGTTCACTAGATAGAAATGTATTTAACAGAGTATCTATATGTAAGTCTGCTTTTGAAATTTGGAGAACTTTGCAATTTATACATGAAGACCCAAGTGAATTTAAACAGACCAAAATTTCCATGTTAACAAACCTGTTTCAATTAATCAAAATGAGTCCAAATGAGTCTATATCCGATATGTATAGTAGACTCCAAGATATAGTACACTCACTTATTGCACTAGATAAAAAAATTTCTAAGAAGGATCAAGTTAGAAAAATCCTCAATTCACTTACTCCTAAATGGGATCAAAAGACTCTTGCAATCAAAGAGGCTAATGACATAAGCACTTTAAGAATTAAAGAGCTAATTGGCAATCTAATGTCTTTTGAAGCATAAATGTATGGAAGGAGAAAAAGCAAAGCAATAGAGAGGAAATCTATAGATTTTAATGTAGTAACGAATACCTGGATTAGGATAGCGATGATGATGAAGAAATTGCTTTCATGACAAGGAATAATAGTAAGTTTCTAAAATATAAGAAGATGAACAATTTGAAAAGAAATGGCAATAAAAATCCAAAAAGGAAAATGAAAACGGAAATGGCCTTAGATTTATAACTGTGATGACCATGGCCATTTAAAGCGAGACTGTCAACATCTCGATAAATTGAGACCTACACTAAACATCAATTCATCCAGAATACTAAGAAGAGCCTATACTTCAACATTAGTTGATTTAGACACAATCTTAAGTGATAATGAATCAGATACAGAAATTGCTAACATGTGCTTCACAATAATATATAATTCAGAATAATATGGTGAAATGGATCAGAAAAAGGTACGCTTTTAATATATCAAAAGTTCTAATTTCTTGAACGAATTCTTCTTCAGTTGCTTTATTGGTTGTTAGGAATATCCTATAGTTAATAAAAATATTGGTTGAATATTGTGTGATTATATTTTAAATTTAAATATTTTATATATTTTAAACAATAATATAAAATATATTTGAAATAATTTTTAATATTATTTTTTTGAAAATAAAATAACTTTATATATATATATGTAATAAATTAGGATATAATTAAACAAAAATCATTTTATAAAATCTCGACCTATATGTCAATACACCTCATATGCATATGTCGAATATGCAGACATATTTTGAATTTCAATTTCAATTTCAAAATTTGAACTTTCCTCCACCTTTTCACCAACTTCAATGTTTTGAAAAGTTGTCACTTGACCAAAGAACATGTACTTTGATTCTCTATTTACTTACCCTATCTCTATCCATTCTTTTTTCACTTTCATTTTCAAACATAAAAATTATAAAATCTCTTATCTCTTCAAACTACTCTTCTATGGCATCCTCAAGCAATACTACGACAACTATGATGCTTTCTAAGAAAGTAACAGAACATCTCTTTAATGATCAAGAAGCTATGTAAGCCTATGTTGAATATTTATCTTTCAGAAAAGTCTTTCCCAGAAGATTTGCTATTTTTGAAGATTTACCTACTTATGACCTTTTCAATTTTTGTTTACAAAATGAAATTCTTAATTTAATCAATGCTTCTCAAAATGATTTCGTTTGTTATCCAAAATTGGTGAAGATGTTTTATGCAAATTTAAATGAAAAGTTTTATGATGGAAGAGAAGAAGAAGTTTAAATTAGCGTCATTGGGACATAAATTGTTTTAAATTGTGAACTTTTGGATCACATTTTTGGATGGAAAATCTAATGGAATGGAACTTTCAAATTTTCAAATTGATTTTCAAAATCGTGAAGTAATTCATAACAATTTCAAAAGCGATGATGATTTTGAATTTAACAGCAAAAACTTGCATCCAAAAGCAAGATTTTAAGCCTTCGTTTACAACAAAGTATCACTCCAAGAATGGGTAATTATAATAACCTAATGCAAAAAGTTTTCATAGCTCTTTTCTCCATATATGGTCAATACAACATAAATTGGTCTCGAGTCATTTTGGATGAACGTTTTCCTAAAAATCTTTCTAAACATGAAAACACGTTATTTCATGGTGGGCATCTCACTCGTATTTTCAACCTTAAAGGAGAGGAAACAATTCCTCAAAAAATATTTGACAAGGCCAACATTTCGCTTATGCATATTTCATCCTTTTTCGAGCCTTATGAAATGCTTGTGGAAAAGGAACAAAGGTTGACTTGGGAAGAGAAGCAAGAAATAAGAGAAGAGGAGGAAGAGGAAGGAAAGGAAAGGAAATGGAAGTCGAGGAGGAAGAACAAAAAGAGGTGGATACTTCTTATGAGAGTATCAATATGCCACCTAATCCATCCAATAAAGATCTTCTTAAAAATCAAAAGAAGATCAATCATGACCAAATGAAGCTTAAGAAATCATTTTCAAAGATATTTGCCTCAATTTTCAGAAAAATGGATAAATTCTTTGGAAAGATCATGCATAGGCTTGGTGGTTCTTCTTCGTCTTCATCCATATCTTCTTTTGTTGTTTGTTTAAAGTATCTTTGTATTTGGATTTTCTAGTTTTATTTTATGTTGAATCTCATGTATCTTTCATTTATTTCTTGTATTCATCCTTATTATCAATGAAAATTCTATTTCTTACTGTTATACATTATCAATTGTATCTGGAAAGTCATGCAAATATTATAGTATAAGCCAAATACAACAGAAAAGTAAAATAAAGTGGTTTTGAAAATTATAGTGCATATGTCGACATATGCCAAGCATGTATGTCGACATATAACGACCATTTTTCAAAAAAATTAAAAAAATAATAATTACCAAACACTAATTCATTTCAAACGACTTCTTATCCCTATATATATATCTATTCACTCCAAAAAAATCATTATTTTCAGTCTCTATCTTCACTCCTTTTCATTCCTAAACTCTAATAAAAATCAATGGCTTCTCCTATCTAAAAACTAACCAAAAGCCTCAAATAAACTATTGAATCATTCGAGAACATTCTCTCTTTCATCCTAAGGAACCAAATCTTTCTGAACAAAGAAGAACCAACCGCTAATCCAGAGTGTGCCACCAACAAAGATGATGAAGATTGGAATGCTAAAGCAGACCCAATCTTTAGCACTGATGGATGGGTTGAATTTCCTTGAAATGTCTAGTTTAAATAGGTTTGATTATATGTAAATAATAATACTTGATTTAGTTTGGATTTGATTTGTGTGGATTTGTTTGAATAATGTGTGATATTAACTTTGTTGGATTGGACGAATATTTGGATTGATTATGATTATTTCATGATTATCTAATTTTACATATTACTAAGTTTTTTTATGCAATCTTTCCCATTATCATCATATATAATTCTTATATATATCGATTAGTATTTCATTTAGGGGGAGTTAGAGTTAGAATTAGAATAAGAGTTAGAGTTATAGCTTTGTTTAGTTATTTTTGTTGATGATAAAGGAGGAGAAATATATAAAATCTAGACATAGATTAATGGAAATTTTTGTAATCCAAAGGGTTTTATATTATATTTTATATATAGAGTTGTCATCATCAAAAAGGGGAGATTGTTCGCATATTTGTGTTGTTATCATCAAAAAGGGGGAGATTGTTAGTGCCTTAGCTATTGGTTTTAATGATAACAACTATATGACATTATATAAAATATGGATACTAATGCTTTGTCAAGATATAAAGTATATAATGCAGAATATTAGGTAGGTGTTGATTAAAAAGGTTGTACATTATCAAGAGTAGATTCAAGATGATGATAACTGAAGACATATGAGTATTGAAGAGTTCAAGGTTTCAAGCTATTCCAGATAAGTTATAAAATCATAGAATTTATATTAAAATCTTGATAGCACTTTCCTGATCTCTCTTGCTTTCTCTAATTTTGCTTTATTTTTTTTCCAAATATAATGGTTTTAAAAATAATCTTATTAAAATATTTCCCAAAATGATTTTCAGTCTCTTATACTTATAATGATATTATTTTACTATTTTTTTGGCAAAGCCAGTAGGGTTAAATGACCATTACCATTTGTTTATAACAATAAGAAAAGTTCTTACAATCATAAATAGGAAATACTGAGTGAAACTAGAGGGTGAAAAATTAAAAATTAATAGAGAAAAAGAAAATAGATGCATAAGAGATTATGCCTAGATGTGGACCATGGCAGGGTCAAAATAGTGAGGTGAGCACTTCATTACATTGTGTATTTCACGGCAAATGCAATTAAATACCTCAATTCTTTTCCGTTTATAGTTGGTGAAAACTCTTTCATTTCTCTCCTTCCACAGTTGCATTACCACAACTTTAACATATAGCAGTAATGCATAACTGTCTGATTTCTTCCATTTCGTCGCATTATATATGTTATACCATTCAATCTTGCTATCCTGAACTGGCTGCTCAAAGCCTCCTTTTACCTTAATTTTCGACCAAATAAAATAGGTGAAAGGGCAGGAGAAAAATAGGAGGTGAACATTTTCCTCATTGTTTTCATAGAACGTACACTCAGTGCTTATAATTAGGCCTTTTCTTCCAAATTTGGACTTTGTATGCAGAGCATTTTTGAAGATTTTCCAGAGCATGAAGTTAAGTTTTTCACTTGTGTATTAATTCCAAATTCTTTTATACCATGGAAGTCTTGAGAAGGAATTACGGTCAGACAATGTAGCATATATAGTAGTAGTAGAGTGTGCCATGCTTTCATGTGTCCAAGTATATTCATCTTCAGAGGAAAATTCATAAGGCAAGTGATTGTATGCTTCCAACTCCCTATTTATGACTTGGATGCTAGAATGAGGCAAGTTAATCATACCATTTCGAATATAGTTGATGGCCAAAGCATTCTGAGGTATACCAGTTAACTTAGCCTCATCAGAAGACATATAATTGCATGAAATTAAACCTTTAGCTATCAACGACATTGACCAGATTCTAGCATGGAAAGAAATGCTTAGGTGAAGCACAGTGTGCGGTAATAGGATATCTCTAATTTTTAGCATTAATTTCCATACCCAAATGCTAGCTTGTTTAGGCTGTATAATCCAAATATCCTTCCCATGAAGGTTATAATTTAGACACCAAGCTACCCATAAGGAATCTCTTCCATTTATCAGGTTATCAAAATGCTTTGACAAAGTCGTAACGTTCCATCTTTTTAAATTTTTTATTCCTAAACCACCAATCTTTTTTGGCAATTCCTGTTTACTATAGGAAATTGGAGTCGGTTTTCTGTTGTGTGTTGTACCTGTCCATAAGAATCTTATCATGGCAGACCTTATCATTGTAAGAAGCTTTGTTGGAAGAAGAAAAGTTCTACACTAGTAGACTGTCATAGAGAAGATCACAGAGTTGATAAGAACCAGTCTGCTTGCTTGTGTTGAAAATCTATTGTGCCATTTCCCAAATATACAAGTTATTTTCTCTTATAGAGGGATACATTGCATGTTGGTAATTATTTTGCAAGCAAGAGGTAAGCCTAGATAAGACATGTGAGACTCAAGTGGGATGATTTTACTTATAGAGGAATAAGGCAATCTAAGAAGGATTCAAGCCAGCCAATAAAATATGAGATTTTTCATTGTTAATTTTCAAACTTGAAAAGGCATAGAACGATTCAAGTGTGGACATAATGGCATTCAGGGTTGAGGAGATTTTTTTGTGAAGATGATGAGGCCATCAGCAAAGGCTAGGCTGGTGATCATTGGGGACATGCATTTGGGGTGCGGTTCAAATTTTCTATTGGCAGCTTGTTTTCGGAGGGTAAGAGTTTGGGTTTCCATAATAATTACGAAGAGATAAGCAGAAATTGGATCTCCCTGCCTAAGACCATTCCTTTCCTTTAAAGTAACCAACAATTTTTGCTTTGAAAACAAGAGTATATCTAACAGTAGATATGCACTGGAAAATCGAAGCAGGGAATTGATCAAAAAAATTCATTCTAGATATGATTAGAATAAGGGCAGACCAATGAACAGAGTCAAAGGCTTTTCTAATATCAATTTTGATCATAGCTCTTGATGAGATGTTAGATGAAGAGTACCCATTGAGGAGGTCATGAGTTAGTAGGACATTGTCGAGTATGCTTCTGTTTGGAAGAATGGCAGCTTGGTTAGTTGATATGATTGAAGGAAGAGATTCCTTAAGTCTAGAAGCAAGGATTCTCGATATACTTTATAGATAATATTACAGCATACAATGGGCCTAAACTGAGTTACACAAGAAGGAGAATCAGCCTTTAGAATCAATGCTATATTAGTTGAATTGATGGAGCAAAGCATTTTGGTCTTATCAAAGAAGTTATGGACTGCTTTATCACATCATAAGAGATAATATGTCAGTAAGTGATAAAAAATACTGCATTGAAGCCATCAGGACCACCTGCTGTAGTTTTTCCCATAGTGAAAATGGAATTCTTTATTTCATCATCAGTTATAGGGGAAGTGAGCAAGTCTTGCATTTTAGAACATAGGGCTGGAAGGGTAAGACCATTAAGGAAGGAGATACCAAAGGGGGATTGTTAGAGCCAAGCAGTGAAGTGAAGTAGTTCAAAAATGCAAAGTCAACATCAATTGTAGTAGACCGAGAAATTCCATGAGAGTCGTTTATTTAATGAATATATGCTTTTAACTGTTTAATTTTCAGAGAAGCATGGTAAAATTTGGTGTTTCTGTCACCTTTCAAAGTCAATTCCCTCTGTACTTTTTTCTTGCCATTCCAGCTTGAGTTAAATATGCATCTTCAAGTTGGTTTATCAGCTCTTTTTTAAGTAGGTATTGTGGGTGGTCAGTTGTAGAATTCATTTTTTGGACTTGGACCTGCTCCAGCTTAGTCTGAATATCAATAGATAGTTTCTTACCATCACCATATATCCTTTTTGACCACAACTTCAGGGCATTTTTAGTGTTTTTTTGCTTTCTTTGCAGCTTCAGCATAGTATTGCCACATTAGTGCATGTTCCAAGCATTAGAGACAACTTGCATGAAAGTGTGGTTATGTATGCAGTTATCAAAAAATTTAAAATTGACATGTTTATTAATAGCTGCTTGTCCAAAGGATAGGATTAAAGGGCAGTGGTCAGACAGAAGAGGCATAAATATGTTTATTTGAATTGCTGGTCGTAGGGTAAGAGACTTGTGATTGGTAAAGCCATGATCAATTTTTGTGAGAGTTCTTTGTCCAAAATGACTTTTATTGTTCCATGCAAATGCTCAACCATTGGAGGGCATATCAACAATTCCAGCATTATGGGTGGCATCATTAAAAGGAGAGAGGTCTCTAATTTGCAAAGGAGAACCGCTAGATTTATGCGATGCAAGGTAGGAACAGTTGAAGCCTTCAATTATTATCCATGGGTGGGTGTTTTGTTTCAAGTAAGGAAGGTAGTCAAGCATTTTTTGTCTATAGGTGGGGGCATTATCAGCATAGATGAATGTGAAATAAAGAGTAGAGGATGTAGGATGGTGTGTGACAAGGGTATGCAAGAACTGTTTATCAACAAGAATGGGTTGTAAAGTATATATGGAAGGATCACATATGACTAACAGTCTACCATGGGGGCATGAGTGTAACGACCTGTAATCTTACCACTTTGAAAATGAGATATTTAATTATTTTAAATATTCAAATGTACAATTTTCAAACTTAAACAATCAATTTTTATATAAAGAATAAGAATGCTAAACTTATTTTTGATATTGAATAATGATTTTGGATTTCCATTGTAAAATTGACAAAAATCGGATTCCAATAAAGAAGATAAATATTCGTGAAATTTGTTTAAAGGATAAATAATTCTTTTTAAATATAGATATGTAATCGATATTAAACTCATTTGATAATAATAGTAATTTAATTTATCATGGTTCGATAAATATATAAAACTTGTTTTATAAAGTTGACAAATTTCATCGCATACCGATAAATCGATGTCGTATTTTTATAAATAGATTTGGATATTATTTTATATTATTTTATAAGTCAAATATTCTTGTTTTAATTATTTAAAGATAATAAGAAATTTATTCTGAAGTTTGATTTACAAAGATAAATAGTTTAATAGAAACGTCAAAATGTGACCGTAAAACGTTTTGTCGAAAATCAACGTCTTGTCGATTAAAAGTTGTCGCAATGTTGTTGCACCTTTTTTAAATGTTTTAACATATACATTATATATTTTAATAACTAAGCATGTTTACTTTTACTAAATAAGATTAGAAAACTTCTCGAAGTCATTAGTAAAAGTAAGTAAAAATTAACAAAAGTAAGAAAAAGTAAACATCAAAGCAATATCACATCAAAACCAACATAATTATTATTTTACTTAGCTTAGTTCTTAAGGGATTAAGACATAAAGCAAGAAGTGAAAGGATCACATTAAGTTTTGAAAAATTGGAGTTTTCTTTAGGTTGAAGTTAGGTTAGTTTCGTAAGTTGGTATGAGGTTATTTTGGTAAATTACCACTACTTTCTTTTTCTATAAAAACCCACCTTCTTCTCAGTTTCATTCACATTTCTTCTTCTTCTTTTCTAAAGCTTTTTCATCTCCTTCCTCTTCTCTTTAATGGCTTCCAAGCCATAGAAAAAAATTATAAAGCGATAATGTCAAAATATTTACAAAATATTCAAAAGAAATCAATGTTCATCCTCTTCAAATCAAACTCATTTTTTCTCCACATTTTCCTCTTTTTATCTCAGCCATAACTTCTTCAA
This sequence comes from Allium cepa, assembly GCA_030765085.1. NCBI lineage: Eukaryota > Viridiplantae > Streptophyta > Magnoliopsida > Asparagales > Amaryllidaceae > Allium > Allium cepa. The sequence goes on along the minus strand of CM060945.1, from coordinate 988,298,557 downwards.
TATAGAACCAAGATACAAAATTATTTTTTCAAATCATGTATTTCCAGTGGCTACAACTTTCACGTCGACCACTTTATCTCATTCTAAAGAAAAACATGTTAAAAATCCACTTCTTTTCGGTGCATTTTCTGGCCCAGTTTTTAAGCAGAGAATATACCATTTTGTTTTGATCATATCTTGACAATATTAGTTCCAAATTAAGAAAATCTTTTTTTGAAATCATATAAAATTTGAGTGGCTACAACTTTTATGTTGATCATTTTTCCTATTTTTGTGGTTTGCTATACCTAAAACTCAATTATTTGAAGTCCATTTTCGGGCTTCATTTTTGTCAATCCAAGAATACATCTTCTTCATTTTATCACATCTTCTTCATTTTATCATATCTTCCTAAAACAAATCAAAATCAAGTGATTTTTTTTGTTAAATTCAAGAGAAAAGAATTTTCAACAACTTTTTACTTAACAAGTTTTTCAAATTTTGAGAGTAAGAGAGTCAAAAATAAGAGAGAAGATGACCTAATTTTCGGGTCTAATTTTGAGAATTCAAGGTCAAAGCTCTACCACTTCTTCTCTATACTTTCGGTCCAACCTCCATCTCAAGCCTCGGCCAAGCTATTGGAAGGAAGTGGGTTTTGTTTGCTAGTGTTTAATGGAATAGGAATTAATTAATGAAGTGTTGGTTGATTAGAATGTTGGTAGGAAGTTAATCGCTTCGGTTTATGGTGAGAAACTCTATTTAACATCTCTATTTATATATATATATATACATGTTTGATGATGTGTTACGATTGCTATGGACGCTTATATATGCTTTGATCATCCAGTATTGATTGTTTGATATGATTGTTAAATTGTTTTACCAAGTCACGTTAATACACGTTGATAAGCACAAAGGAAATTACTTTTAAAATGAAATGGCATATATGGAATGCTTAAACCTTTTGGAAATAGTTTTAAAATGAGTTAGAAATGTTTTATAAACATTTATATTTGTTTAGAGAAATAAAGGAAGAAAATCAGGAGTTTATCTTGTAAATTTTAAAATATGTCCAAATCAATTTTCTAGAAAAATCGTGCTTTTGCAGTAAAGTGACCAAAGTTTAAAATTGATATTTTAAATGTTTTAAAAATATGAAACAAATTGTAAAAATATTTTAAGATGTTTTAAAAGATATATAATTTGAAAAGATGGATTTCTGAATGATATAAAAGTCGTTTTGAAGAATATAGCTTTTGAAACGCTATTTGCAATACTTTCCGCAACGCTTTTAGCAGCAGTTCGAAATAACTTTTGAAATGCAGTTTTAAACTTAACAATTCTTTCCTATATATTTTGTGAATGATTTTAAAAGAATAATTATGTCATTTAAAGATGATTTGGAAATTTTAATGAGAGTTTGAATAAATAGGTAAGAGGAATTGTTTATACCACTTAAACAATAAGTGAAGAAGATTGAATATAATAACAAACCGAGTAATATGGAAACGACTAGTACATTTGTTCCGCTTGGGAGATCTAGGAAAATAAAACAAGGTATTTAACTAAGGTTAGGGATGGAGCAACCAGTGCCCTGAACTTACCTGGCTTATGTTTTCTTTTCTTAGGCGAGGGGTGGAACATATCGAAAGGAAAGCCCGGATGCTCTAAAAGATCATAATTAAGTTTTTTCTAAGATAAAAGAAAAAAATAAATTCTTTGAATTTATTATAAATGGTCTATATATAAGATTTATAAAATTGATATTTTATAAATAAAAGTAATGGAATTATAAAAGTGTTTTATAAATATTGGAAATGGGATTGTAATCAAATTTATATATGGGTTTGCAATTGAAATTTAGAAAATAATTTATAATGGATTTTACAAATAATAAGTTTTGAAAGGAATGAATTTGTAAATAAGATTTTATAAGTAATTCATTTATAATTGGATTTTGACTTACAAATGAGATATAAATGGAATTCGTTAGTAAAGATATTTTGTATATAGAAGTTTATAAAATATAAATGTAATTTATAAACACTGTTTTGTAAATCTAAAATCAATTTAAATTGATAAGTTAAGCGTGAAAGTTTATTAAAGGAATTATATTTGCGATTTTGAACAGTGAATAATCCTTTAAATTAAATGGATGTTTTGAAAAGTGATATTATAAAAAAGGAATATTTTTCCTAAGTTAAAAGTTAAGAAAGAAAAACTTTGATTAAGATTTAATAAATGATTTGGGAATATTTTCGTTAAGTTTAATGTTATAACTTGAATATAAGAAATATTTGATTAATATTTAATGAATGATTTGGAAAAAAATTCCTAAGTAAAAGAGAAAATGATTTGGAATTATTCCAGGATTTAAGAAAGGTTTAAATAAACCAAATGATTTGATAAATGAGGCTTAACGATTCCATGTACTCTTGAAAAGAAAATGGAATAAATTGAAAAGAATATATCTAAGAAAGATATTTTATAAAAGATGAAGAAATTGACTGATGATTGATATCCACATATAAACTTAACATCTTTTAAATTGATAATTGGCTTCGAGGGAACCGGGTATCAGATTTGCTTGATTATGTTCAGCATGATAGGGGGTTCTCGCTTTGTGAACAGTGACGAAGCTTAGACTCTTACCTCTACATGTCCCTAGCATGAAAGGGTTGGTTGATAGTCGAGAGGCTTGCCATAAAAGCAAATCGAAGGCACCACATGTGGCCGCCACCATGTTGAAAAGCAGGAGTGCCCCTATGTTGAAAAGCAGAAGGTAGCGGATGGTTGAAAAGCCTACCGGGGCGGGTCCAAAAAACCCGTTCATGACATTTGGTATCAGAGCTGAAGGTTAAGCGAGAACCTTGGCTTTGGTGGGGTAAAGACTCATCAGAGGTAGGGTTAGTAATACCCTAGGATGAGTAACTCATTATAGATAGGGTTAGTAACACCCTAGAATGAGTTGAGAGTATTATCTATGAGCACGTATTTGATAATGTTATATATAAAGGTTTTGTTTTGAAAAATTGGTAAATGAAATAATTTTACCTAGGATTATATTTTGATGACAAAGTATATATTTTGAAAAGTTATATAGTTAGAAATCAAGATTAGTGAAATTTAAATATGAACATCTTATGATTAAAATTTCACGATTTGACTATAAGATATTTCATAAAGATAATCGATAAGTAAGAAATCTGATAAGGTAATTAAGATCTTTAATACTTATTCCAAAATAATAAATTAAGAAATGATAATGTTAAGTTACTAATAAATTGGTTAATTGTTTAATTTAAAAGTTAAAGTACAAATATCTAGTGAATTAAATTTCACGATTTGAATATAAGGTCTTTGATAATAAGATTGGTTTAAGAAATGAAAATATAAGATAAAAATGCATTTAACAAATATAAAATGATTATGTAAAAGGAAAATATAAAAGGAATGAAGGTTTAAAATTCAAGTAAAAGAATCGTGAAATTTAAATTAAGTTAATTAATATAAGATAAATTTATAAAAAGAATTTACAAAATAGGTTTTATAAACAAAAGTAATCTCTGAAGGATTTTTAAAAGGGTATTATTTCAAATAAAAAGAGATATTTTATGATAACTATTTCGAATGGCTAAAATAATAAACTAAAAATGGGCAGGAAATATGTTCGGATGATAAGCACTTCTCTTAAGTATTACTCTTTTTGTTAAGAGGATATATGATACTATTGGTAGTACCTAGTTCCTTGGTATTGTTTTAAAGTTACTCGATCTATATAATTTTCTTAAGTTAAAGAGATAATGTCAATCATTAATGGATAAATTTATTAGAAATATTTATAGAAGTGTTTAAACCAAAGATAAATTTGGAATCACCAATTGAGAAGATAAAGCGGGATTCCCGACGATTTTAGATAGTCGAAAATTTCTGAATCACACCAAACTCAAAGCTAAGGAATTTATGAAATATTTTGGTAAAAGATAAACCACTGCGAAATGTTTTAAGTAAATAAAATTGGATAAGTATAATTCATAAATGTGATTATAAATAAAAAGAATTTAAAAGTAGAGAAATTTATAGTAGAATTAATCAGAAATAAATTTTGTAATTATGAATTTGAAATGATAGCAACCTACCACAAACTATAATTCACCCGGATATAAAACCGATTGGGAATTTGGGATGTGTATATATATGCTGTTAGGATGTAAAAAGGTATTATACAAAACTAGATTTAAGTCATGAACTATTTATACACTTAAGTAAATTCATGACTCTTTAAAATGTAATTATAACCTGGAAAAGGTTTTATTAATGAATTCTACCATTAATTAAAGACTTGTACTTTAGTTTTTAAAAGTGATGGATTTACATAGTTGTGTTCATAAGATATAATAAACTTAAGAAATAGTTTTACGAAATGTTTCATAAATAGTATTAGTATTAAAGGAAATATACTAAAAGAAGAACGAAAAATAAAGGATGTGAATAAAGAGAATTTGGTATAACTGAGAAAAACCAATATGAGTAAATATGTAATTTGTACGTAAATCGTTTCGTCACACAAATTTTTATCTAATATCCGAGTAAGGAACTTTGAAGTGTTTAAACTGATCCGGAAAAGAATTTATCACTCGATTTCTTGACGGTGGGCATTGATTATGTTTTGTGGTTAGTTACTCAAGTTTTCTATCATAGTTGAGAGTTATGCAAGGAAAGCAATGTATCTAAACTAGAAGCTTGATCGGACTCCGCACTAGAGGATCAGGAGATTGATTAGTTCGAAAATAAAGTTATGGATTCAAATAGAAGATCAAATCAGATATTATGTATGGATGATTTGTGTACATCTTATGGGTTTAAGTTTGTGAAATAATGATTTAGGTAAAAAAAATTATGGGTTTAGGTTCAGGGTAATTTCGTGGACGAAATTCTTTTAAGTAGGGGAGAATGTAACGATCCATAATTTTACCACTTTGAAAATAGGATATTTGATTATTTTAAATATTCAAATGTAGAATTTTCAAACTTAAAATAAAGTTTTATATGATGAATAAGAATGGTAAACTTATTTTGATATTGAATAAAGATTTTGGATTTCCATTGTAAAATTGACAAAAGTCGGATTCCAATAAAGAAGATAAATATTCATGAAATTTGTTTAAAAGATAAATAATACTTTTTAAATATATATATATAATAGATATCAAACTCATTTGATAATAATAATAATTTAATTTATAATGGTTCGATAAATATATAAAATTTTATAAAGTTGACAAATTTCGTCGCATACCGATAAATTGATATTTTATTTTTATAAATAGATTTGGATATTGTTTTATATTATTTTTATAAGTCAAATATACTTGTTTTAATTATTTAATGATAATAAGAAATTTATTCTGAAGTTTGACTTACCTAGATAAATTGTTTAACAAAACGTCAAAATGTGACCGTAAAATATTTTGTCGAAAATCAACGTTTTGTCGACTAAAAGTTATCGCAACGTTGTCGCACCTTTGTTAACATGTTTTAACATATACATTACTCATTTTAATAACTAAGCATGTTTACTTTTGCTAAATAAGATTAGAAAACTTCTAGAAGTCATTAGTAAAAGTAAGTAAGAATTAACAAAAATATGAAAAAGTAAACATCAAACCAATATCACATCAAAACCAACATAATTATTATTTTACTTGGCTTAGTTCTTAAGGGATTAAGACATAAATTAAGAAGTGAAAGGATAATGTCATGTTTTGAAAAAGTGGAGTTTTCTTTAGGTTGAAGTAAGCTTAGTTTCATAATTTGGCAAGAGGTTATTTTGGTAAATTACCACTCCTTTCTTTTTCTATAAAAATCCTCCTCCTTCTCACTTTCATTCACATTTCTTCTTCTTCTTCTTTTCTCAAGCTTCTTCATCTTCTTCCTCTTCTTTTTAATGGCTTCCAAGCCATAGAAAAACGTAGAAAGAGATAATGTCAAAATATTTACAAAATATTCAAAGAAATCAATGTTCATCCTCCTCAAATCAAACTCATCTTTTCTCCACATTTTACCTCTTTTTATCTCGGCCATAACTTCTTCAATACAGAACCAAAATATAAAATTATTTTTTCAAATCATGTATTTTTCCAGTGGCTACAACTTTCACGTTTACCACTTTATTTCATTTTAAAGAAAAACATGTCAAAAATCCACTTCTTTCCTCTTCATTTTTTGGCCCAGTTTTTAAGCCAGAGAATAGGCTATTCTGTTTTGATCATAACTTGATCATAGTAGATCCAAACTAAGAAATTATTTTTAAAAAAAACCATATACAATTCAAGTGTCTACAAGTTTTATTTTAATCATTGTTTCCATTTTTGAGGTTTGCTACACATGAAACTCAATTATTTGAAGTGTATTTTCGGGCTTCATTTTTGTCAATCTGAGAATGCCTCTTCTTCATTTTATAATATCTTCCTAAACCTAATCAAAATCAAGTGATTATATTTTTTAAATTCAAGAGAAAATAATTTTCAACAAATTTTCAGTTAACAAGTTTTTCAAATTTTGAGAGTAAGAGAGTCAAAAACAAGAGAGAAAATGACCTAATTATCGAGTCTAATTTTGAGAATTCAAGGTCAAAGCTCTACCACTTCTTCTCTATACTTTAGGTCTAACCTCCATCTCAAGCCTCAGCCAAGCTATTGGAAGGAAGAGGGTGTTGTTTACTACTGTTTAATGGAATAAGAATTAATTAGTGAAGTGTTGGTTGATTAGAATGTTGGTAGAAAGTTAATCGTTTTGGTTTATGGTGAGAAACTCTATTTAGCATCTCTATTTATATATACATGTTTGATGATGTGTTATGATTGCTATGGATGCTTATATATGCCTTGATCATCAAGTATTGATTTTTTGATATGATTGTTAAATTATTTTACCAAGTCACGTTAATACACGTCGAAAAGCACAAATGAAATTACTTTCCTTCTGAAAATAAAATGGTATATATGGAATGCTTAAACCTTTTGGAAATAGTTTTAAAATGAGTTAGAAATGTTTTATAAACATTTAAATATGTTTAAAGAAATAAAGAAAAATAAAACAAGATTTCATCTTGTATATTTTAAAATATGTCCAAATCAATTTTCTAGAAAAATCACACTTTTGCAGTAAAGTGACCAAAGTTTAAAATTGATATTTTAAATGTTTTAAAAATATGAAATAAGTTGTAAAAATATTTTAAGATGTTTTAAAAGATATATAAGTTGAAAATATGGATTTCTAAATGATATAAAAGTCGTTTTGAAGAATATAGCTTTTAAAACGCTATTTGTAATACTTTTCGCTACGCTTTTCGCAGCAGTTTGAAATAACTTTTGAAATTCAGTTTTAAACTTAACAACTCTTTCCAATATATTTTCTGAATGATTTTAAAAGAATAATTAAGTCATTTAAATATGATTTGAAAATTTAAATGAGAGTTTGGATAAATGGGTAAGAGGAATTGTTTATCCCACTTAAACAATAAGTGAAGAAGATTGAATATAATAACAAACCGAGTAATGCGGAAATGACTAGTACATTTGTCCCGTTTGTGAGATCTAGGAAGATAAAAAAAGTTGTTTAACTAAGGTTGGGGATGGAGCAACCAGTGCCCTGAACTTACTTGGCCTATGTTTTCTGTTCTTAGGCGAGGGGTGGAACATATCGAAAGGAAAGCCCGGATGCTCTAAAAGATCATAATTAAGTTTTTCTAAGATAAAAGAAAAGAAATAAATTCCTTAAACTTATTATAAATGGTCTATATATAAGATTTATAAAATTGATATTATATAAATAATAGTAATGGAATATAAAAGTGTTTTATAAATATTAGAAATGGGATTGTAATCAAATTTATATATGGGTTTGCAATTGAAATTTAGAAAAGAATTTATAATGGATTTTATAAGAAATAAGATTTGAAAGGAATGAATTTGTAAATAAGAGTTTTATAAGTAATTAATTTATAATTGGATTTTGACTTATAAATGAAATATAAATGGAATCTTTTAGTACAGAAATTTTGTATATGGAAGTTTATAAAATATAAATGGAATTTATAAACACTGTTTTGTAAATCTGAAATCAATTTAAGTTGATAAGTTAAATGTGAAAGTTTATTAAAGGAATTATATTCGCGATTTTGGACAGTGAATAATCCTTTAAATTAAATGGATGTTTTGAAAAGTGATATTATAAAAAAGGAATATTTTTCCTAAGTTAAAAGTTAAGAAAGAAAATCTTTGATTAAGATTTAATAAATGATTTGGGAATATTATCCCTAAGTTCAAAGTTAACTTGAATACAAGAAATCTTTGTTTAAGATTTAATGAATGATTTGAAAAAGTTTTCCTAAGTAAAAGAGAAAATGATGTGGAATTATTCCAGGATTTAAGAAAGGTTTAAATAAACCAAATGATTTGATTAATGAGGCTTAATGATTCCATATACTCTTGAAAAGAAAATGGAATAAATTGAAAAGTATATATGTAAGAAATATATTTTATAAAAGATGAAGTAATTGACTGATGATTGATATCACATATGAACTTAACATTTTTTAAATCGATAATTAGTTTTGAAGGAACCGGTGTCGGATTTGAGTAATTCCTATGTGAAACCACTTCAAACCAATGTATACGCTCGAATGTGAAGACATGTTGAAGACGATGATTATTGAAGACTGTGGATCTTCATAGCGTGAGGATTGCTTGTTGACATGCTCTGGGTAGCTCCCATTATTGAGTTATTTATAACAGTGGTCTCCCCGTTGTGGGGATATTTTGGATTACAAAGACTACTCGCTACTAGTGGTAGTAGGAGAGTGCCTTCGGTTTGTCCTATTCTTGGACAACTTGTATGGACGTTTGTCTGACATTGCATTTCTAAAGATTACATATATTGGTTTTTGCAAACGCACATCAATGGTGGCGGTGAAGGCAACTTCTCTTAGCTTAACATCCTCCTTGAGACTTACGAGCTCAAGGGTTGTATTTTTGTGGAAGGCAATTAGTAGTTTACGAGGAAATGTGGCATTCAAAGATGTGATATATGCTATGTGTAAAGATAATCGTTGCCTCAAGCCTCATCAAACCGGAAATGACCGAAAAAGGATTAGATGCAGCAGACTAAGTGGGTCATTCCCAAGTAGGGTATGGTCATCCCCTTCTAGATATATTTCTTCCCGCTATGACGTTCGAGATGTAAATTAATGTTGTTTATATGATCGGGCGCCCGGTTTACAGGTCGATAACAACCGGGGATGACATATTCGGTACTATCAAGTTATAGAGGTAGGTCGGTCTTGTGTTGGTAGAGGGCAGATATTATGTGTCTCGGGACATCCATCTAGAGGTGTACCCATTTAGAAGGTTGATCCTTCACCTGGTCATTTGTATGGAAATCCATTCTCCAATAAAAACCTGTGGTTTTGTTTGAATTGGCGTAATGAATAGCCTCGAAATGCTATATAGGTAACCATTTAAGATAAGATTGATAAGTTAATTTGCAAATTTTTTTCAAAGAATGTCATTAGAAATAATATCAAATGTTTTGATATAAAAAAGTTTTAGTTATCATAAGGTAAAAACCCGTCCATGTTTATGTGCGGGCGTGATCTTATGAGATACTCTTTCTTTTCAAAGGATTTTATTCAAAGGCTGTTATATGACACTTTCATTTATTATAGAGTTTTTGTCACACTGATTTATCAATCCTGATCCGAGTATTTTCAATACTCGGGTCAAATCTAAGTAGTTTCAGGTTAATTGAAGGCGGTTGGAGTTTTCAGAGGAGAGGTGGAGATTTCCATCTACATATGGACATATTCGATTATCCGATGTACTTAGTTTGTTGTACTTGATGTTTGTCGGCAATTGTAAGGACAGATGTTTATAACTGTCCAAGCTGAATTTAGGTTAGACTTTGGTATATGTATTTAAAAGTTTTCCGCTGTAAAGATATTTGTTCAATATTATATGTTATTCCATTCATGTGATATTCCGTTCTGTCTATTTTTCTTTATTATCCTTCATGTTCCATCTTTTCATGCAACTTGAGTTGGATATGTGTAGTTTATTGTCGATTCAAAGGGTACGGAGAAACGGGCCATGATAATGAATGTGGTTTGATATAAAGTGCCAAGCTGGGTTGATGGTCTTAGAAGCTCTTATTGAAAGTGGAAGGTCCAACTGGGTATCTATCAACAAGTGGTTTGATATATATTTTACTATTTTTAAATATATATATATATATATATTGAATTTTTTTATACTCTAATAAGTTATAGTTATATTGATTTTTATATATATTATTGAATACTCTTATTGAATCTTTCAAAATTATTTTATAAAGTTTTATTAAGTTATATAATGAATATAATGTGTATAAACTATATTTAAATGACTCTACAAAATATCAAATTATTTTACAAAGCCATATATTTTTAAAATAATGTTTTTAATTTTTTTTTCAAAATACAATGGGATATGTCGACATATCCTATCAATGTATGTCGATACATTGGCCGTACTTTTCAAAATTCAAATTTGAACGGGGAAGTGTCTTTTAATCGTATCTCTTTGATAATGTACATGATTGTCGTTTCCCTATATATACACCAGAATTCCAAACAAATATTTGATAACTAATTTCTTATTCTTCTCTCCTCTTTTCACTCCCTTGATTCCGAAATAAATTGTTATCCAAAGTTTGCCAAAATTCAACTAGAATCAAATTCAATCATTACTTGTTTGATTCTCCTTCATCAACTCTTTGATTTCTCTCATCCCTCTCATCCAAACCAAGATCAAAGTGTTATTCAAGAGTTATAGGATCAATTGTAATTAAGATCGAAGATCTAAGTCTGTAAAGTCTATCAAATCATACACTTGTACTTTATGGTGTGCTTAGTATCCCTGAAATCCAAATGGGTATGATTGTAGCCCATAAAGTCAATTAGGTGTGCTTAGTACCCCGTACATCTATTGGCTATGCTTGTAGCCTAAAAATCAAGCGATTCTACCCAAAGGTCAGGATTCTGGAGGGTGTTTCTCATTGCATTGAAATCGAGATAGTATTAGCATTTGCTAATTGAAATGAAATCCGTACAAGGAATTATGCGGGATTGGATGTAGGGTAACTCCGAATTAGTATAAAATCCTTGTGTGATCTTTCCTTTTTTACTTTTACTGCATTTACTTTTATCTTCTAATTGATTCTATGATTGTTTCTATGATTGTTAACCATATCATTCTAAGTACAATCTTAAAGAATTTGAAAAATATTCATATAATCCTTTAAACACTATTCACCCCCTTCTAGTGTTAATCTAGCCTATTGCACTAACTCATAAATACTTTAATTTCCCTTATTCGACCTTGGCAACCCATTTATAAAATTCGTGGATATAGAATTCTATTTTCAAACTGGTATATCTAAAGGTTGAAGTAACCCACTTAGTTTCTAATGCTTAACTTTCACCTATTGGCAATTTAAACATTGTTTCACCCATAAGCCTACATCTCTTTTCATCCCTTCCCAGAAGAAACACCTCTTCATATCCTGATACAACTTAGTACCTCCACGATGGATATTAAACTTCGATTGATAACACTCCCTAAGGACTTCCTTCCTTAGGTTACAAACATCTAAAACACATAACCGTCCCTTTTCCTCAACCATCCCTTTTGATCAAGACTAAAACCCTTTAAATCATCAATCCGAGTTCCCTCTTCAAGTCTTATAATTCGTTCAACTGGGAATGGATCATCTCTCTACTTAGAAGCTATTCTTTCGATCATTACTGGTTGAACTTCCAAACAAGACAACATGGCAGTTTCCTAAATCGAACTAGCTATAGATCTTAACTGCACATCATAAGAAGTTAATGCCTCTGAGTCTTTCCATTTTGCTAACATAGCTAACACCACACTCTGATATTTTCTGTTAAGTACATCCACAACTTTATTTCCTTTTCTTGGCCTATACTCAATTAAAAAATTCCAAGCTATTAAAAAATCTAGCCATCTATGTTGTCTTATATTCAATTCCTTCTAAGAAAATAAATACTTCAAGGACCTATGATCTGTAAATAACTCGTATCTTCCTCCAAACAAATAGTGCCTCCATACTTTCAAAGCAATGATCACCGCTACTAACTCTAAATTATGAGTTGGATATCCAACTTCATGTGGTCTAAGTTGTCAAGAAGCGAGGGCAATCACTTTACCTCTTCGTATTAACACAGCTCTTAACCCTTGTCTCTGTAACGGCCCTAATTTTGGCTAACATTGTTTAGGGCATTTAACTAGTTAAATTAAATGAAATAATGAAATAGTTAAGGGATAGAGAATTGTGTTAATAGGGGTAGCCATGCCAATTTAAAACAATGAACTAAGGGAAACTAAAATGAAATAGATTAGGAAATTATGTAAGGGAAAAATAGAAATAAATCTTATTCTATAGCCTAAATCTCTCACATTACTTCATTTTACACGTTCACAATAAAAAACAAAACATTGAGAGGCTTTCCATCATTAAGGGCAAAACGAGAAGAAGATAAGAGGAAGAAGCTTAAGCAACTTAATCCAAGATCAGATCTCATCTCCTTAATCACAAGCAAAAGGTGAATAATAGGCTATATCTTATATTTTTATTATTTTTGGTTTTAGATTGAAAACCAAACAGTTTAGCAAATGATTTTCCATATTTTGATTGTTCAAATGGATATATATGCTTGCTGATGATATATGCTATTCCATATGCATTTAATGATAAGTTTTAATGTGAGAACCCTATTGAATGACATCCAAATGCCTTGAGATTTTTATATATGGTCAGAAATAATATTATAGAGATGATTTTCAAATTTCATAATTTTCTGAATCATTATGTATTTATTATTATTTTTCTACTGAAGAAAATAATTAGTTGGGTTTAAAATTATTTACGGCTATTATATGTATGTTTTGAGTCAAAAATTAATATATGTTAGAAAACATATTAAAATTGATTTATGGTAATTTCTGTAGAATTTTCCTAAGTGGTTTGATAAGTATATAAAATTATTTAAGGTATGAGACTTAAATGTTCTATATATTTATACAAGGAGAAGGGTTATTTTGTAAATATTTTAAATCATTTATCCATGAAATTTTGGCAGCACTTTTAGAAAAGAATTTGAAAAAGAAATTAGCAACCAATTTTACGTCGACGAACAAAGCCGGTTAGTTGAAAAGAAATAATTTGTTAAAGTTAAAAGTCAGTTTTATCACATTTTTGCTACTTCGCCACTTTCGGCACCTATCTTTCGACTAGGTACTTCCGCTTCCATCTCCATTGAAACCAATGTGCATGGCATCAAAGACTTGGTACGTAGTTAACTAGACATAGGCGAAAGGTACTGAGTCGAAACAAGGGGTTCCAAAGGGGTCGAAGCCTTGTTTTGCTTTTAAAATGAAATGCGCCTGCTTTGCTTTTGAAAGGAATGCTTTCAACTAAGATAGCTTTCGACTTGGTCAAATGGTTTTAAATAATTGAAAGAGGTTGCGCCTTTTGTTTTATAAAGAAGCTTTTGAAGGGGTCGAAACCCCTTCTGTCGCATCCTACCTTTTGAAGCACTGCTTTCGAAAGGGTTTCTTCGTTTTAAAACCAAAGCCACTTTTCCAATGCTTTGAAGGGATTAGTTTCGATACCATCCACTTCTTTTACTTGGAAAATTGCTTTCGAAAGAGTGCTTTCGACTTAGTTGTTTTATGACCTTTTGTTCTATTGAAGGTTAACCCAAAGGTTTTGAAAGTAATAGTTTCGAATGATTTCGAAAGATTATTCCACATGTTTTACTTGAACCTTAATGCTTTCGAAAGGTTTGATTTATGAAAAGAGCGTAATGCTTTCGAAAGGTTCAAGATAAAGGTTTTGAAGGAGTGGTACCCAAATGTTTTCGAAAGGTTTTAAATGGAAGTTTCAAATGGTTTCGAATGGCATGTTTAAAGTGCATTGAAAAGAGGACGTCTAAGGTTTTATAATGATTTCGAAAGGGATGTTTTCTATGTTTTTGAATGATTAATTGTAAATGGTTTCGAAAGGAATGTTTTGACCTTTAGGCCTAAGGTTATAAACTAAAATAGTTTACTTATTTCGAAAGGGGCACTTTCAAGGGTTTTTAAATGGGCACTTTCAATGGTTTCAAAAGGGGTCCTTCAGAGGTTTCGAATGTTTTTATCAACTATGTTTTTAGTAAATTATATATAACATGGAAAAGTGATTTGAGTAAAGCATATAATATTTTCCTTGTTTTGGTATGATTTAAAGTGGTTAAATCATTTTGAAAGAAATATTTTCAAGGAAAATTTAAAGGGTAGTTAACCCTAAGTAAAATGACTCAGATATTAGAATACCAGATGGGACTGGTATGGATTCGCGCCCTATACTTTAGCTAGTAGGCTTTAGCTAATATAGGTCCAAAATTCCAATGTGTGGGGCTTTATCATAGGTAAGACTAAAATGATGTTACATATAGAAAGGAATATACAGAGGAAAGATATGTTATTCGTGAGCCCACAAAACCATTAGGATCAGTTGACTTTGGAAGAAGTAAGTTAGGACAACCTGTCTAAAAAAGGAGTATCTAACAGATGTTAGATTATTTGTTTATTTTGTCTGGTAGGCTCGAGTCAGCCAAAGGTTAGAAGTTAGCCAAACAAAATTATAGTGCTTGGATTGATAGTCCATTTATTACCTGATTTCTATGCATTCATGATATTTCTTTATTGTTTTAACCAGTTTGGTTGCAGGAAATTGATTTGCAAAAAGGCATGTTTAAAAAAAAAGGATATTAGTGAGAGGAAACCCGTTCCGCTAAGTGGCATGGTCTCACTTAATATCAGATAACCGAGAAGTATAGTATTACTCACACCAGGCTTTATGTCTGACTTGAAGTTTATGTTTCTCCCCTTAAATTCTTGGGTGCTCAAAATTGATTTAAGTAGGTTGAGAGTTAAGGTTTTTATCTTTAGTAGGCGAAAAATAAAGCTTCCAAGGGCATGCAAGAGGCTTGGGTAGTTATATAGGAGTTATTGTTTTATTTTTGTTTCCGCTGTGATGTATTGAGATAATTTTTGTCTATATAGTACTCTGATCATCCTAGGGGACATCTTTATATGTCGCTCTTAACATATTTTGTAATAATTACATTTGATTAAAACTTGGGATGAAGTTTGGGATTGTGTAATTTGAATATGAAATATTGTTCTAAAATGTAATCAGAAAAGATGTTTTGATCTATAATGATTTTATCTCATATTCGTGTGACTCTGATATTATGGATACCATTAACAGTGTCGTATTTTATCACTAGAATTTAATACTATAGATGACTGCACATCTATAGTACTTAGCTTTTGGCCTTAAGATATAGGATATTACAACTTGGTATCAGAGCATGGGTTTATGAAAAAAACTTTGAATTAAAATGATTTTTTTTGAAAACATAATCCTAAGAAAGTAGAGAAAATATCGGGGTATGGGATAACGCTATAGTAACGTACTTGTGTTTGCTACATATAAGTATACGCTTTTTCTCTATTCTTCCATCTCTCTTATGTTATTCTTCTATATCTTGCGATGATTCGAATATAGATATGGATGCTAGATGTGGAAGATTTAACCTTGGTGGGGGAAGCACCACAACCAATGGAAGTTCCAGACCGAATACCAGGAGGAATCTAGGTCAGGCATAAGCTACAAATGTGGGTACTGAAGTCCTGCAAGTAGAAATAAAAGTGATGTGTCAGTTCATTGTTAATATGATGCAAGTAGGGTTTGCTGCTGGAGTAGTGGGAGGAAATCAAGGAGCTCTGGTGGTGAAGAATTATGATATTTTGAACAGATATTATGCCTGGCAAGGAGGAAAGCCGTTCATTGCAAAAGGATATTTGCTAATTTAGGGCTTAACAATGAGCAGAAGAGAAGGCTTGGTTCTAGACAGCTTCAAGGAGCAGCGTTATATTGGTGGAATAGTGTTACGATCGGAGTTAATGAGGAGACAATGAAATGGGCTGAGTTCAATAGGAGATTTGAGGAGTGGTTTATGCCAGAGATTGCGAAGTCCACTCTGCTTAGGAAGTTTGCTAAGTTAGAGCAGAGGGACATGACCGTGCTGAAGTATGCGACAAGATTTGAGGAGTTAGCTAGATAGGGATACGCCACAATTGATACTATTATTAAGAGGAATGAAAAGTTCATTAGGGGGTTGGAGCCTGAGCTTGCTAAGGTTGCATTACCTCATATCAGGGATCCATGTGATGTTGTAGTTGAGATGGCATTGAGGCACGAGGATATGCTTGATTTTTTGAAAAGGAATAAGGAAAAGGAAGTTCAAGCAGGGCAAGGTCAAAAGAGAAAGTTTTTGCATAAGAAAGGAGGTTAAAATGGTGGAACTGCTAAGAAAGGAAAGCAGAGGTTGTTTTCTATAAATGTAACAAAAAGGGCATTTTGCGAATAAATGTTGTTCAGGTGACGGAAAGAAAGTGATCGGGAAGAAGAACATTAGATTCTTCAACTGTGATCAAATTGGACATTACAAGAACCAGTGCAAGGAGCCAGCAAAGGATGGAAATGGCAAAGTGTTTGCATTGGATCCAGCTACCTCGAGGCCAATAGCAAAGGATAAAGGAAAAGCTGCATTGGGAGGTATGCTTTCGATTCATGGTACGTCAGTTAGTGTTCTATTTGGTACCGGTGCATCACATTCTTGTATATCTCATTGTTTGGTGGATAAGCTTAACCTAGAACCTTGATACCTAGTTACTTCCTTAAGGGTTGCAAAACCAATAGGAGGTATGCGATTCTTCAAATGAGATGTGACCATTTAGAGTTTGTGTTGTTAGGTCACACCTTTATTTGCAGTTTGCATGTATTTGATTTCGTAAGGTTCGGAATTATTTTGGGTATGGATTGGTTAAGTAAATATAATGTTAGGATATTTTTCCATGATAGGAAAATATAACTTAGACACCCTAGTTGTAGCAATCGGATTATATACCCCATAGAAAACCTTAATTTTGAGGTTAATGATTTGTTGGGTGCTGTGGAGTTAGAAGATGACTTGAGTCGAGCTTTCATTGTTAGAGAATTCACAGATGTCTTTAAACCTGTAGTGGGAATGTCGTCGAAATGAGCTATTGAGTTTCGGATAGGTTTGGTGCTAGAAGCAGAACTGGTGAGTAGACCGCCAAGTAGGATGACACCTAACAAATTGTGGGAGTTAAAGGTGCAGTTGGTAGATTTAGAAGGCAAGAATTTTATCTGACCAAGCAGCTCGCCTTGGACAGCAGCTGTAGTGTTTGCTAAGAAACTGGATGGATTGTTAAGGTTATGCATTGATTATCGCAAGTCGAATGAGAAGACGCTAAAGAATCAATATCCGTTACTTAGAATGAACGATTTGTTCGACCAGTTGAGTGGAGCTAAAGTATTTTCCCAGTTAGATTTAGCGATAGGATTCCATCAGCTTAGAATGGCAAAGGATAGTATTTCTTTGACATTGTTTAGAGCCAAATATGGATCATACGAATGGTTAGTAATGTCGTTCAGACTATGCAATGCGCCAACATTGTTTGTAGATTGGATGAACTGAGTATTCAGAGAGTATTTAGATAGGTTTGTGCCGGTGTTTATAGATGACATTCTAGTATAATTTAAGGGTGAAAGAGAGCATGAGGATCATCTTAGAGTAGTGATTGGGACGTTGAGCCAGCAGTAGCTGAAGGCGAAGTTTTCCAAGTGTCATTTTTGGAAGAAAGAGGTTAAGTTTCTTGATTACATGGTTTCAGAGAAAGGTTTATCAGTCGATCTAGATAAGATCAAAGCTGTTAAAAATTGGAATAGACCAGGTGACTAAGATTAAAGATTTCTTGGATTTTTCGGCTATTACTGGAGATTCATCAAGGATTTCTCGCGGATAGTAACACCTTTGACTAAGTTGACTAGAAAGGATGTGAAGTTTATCTAGTCCAACAAATGTGAGGAACCATTCCTTAAGTTAAAGCATTTGTTGACTAACGCACCAGTGTTAGTAGTTCCAGATGGAAACTAAGTGTTGGTGGTGCATACTGAAGCATGCGGGACAATATTGGGAGCTGTGTTAATGTAGAAGGGTAAGGTTATTGCCTACGCTTTATGACAGCTTAGACCGCATGAAGTAAGATATCCTACTCATGATTTGAAGTTGGCTGCGGCGCTCTTTGCATTGAAGATTTGGAGACATTATTTATTTAGAGAGAGATTTGAGCTATACGCAGATCGTGAGTCCTTAAGGTATTTATTCTCTCGAAAGGAGTTGAACGTGAGACAGTAAAGGTGGTTAGATATTTTAGCCGCTTATGACTTTGGTATTGAGTACACACAAGGAAAAGGGAACAAAGTTACAGATGCACTTAGCAAAAAACATCAGAATGCAATGTTCGTAATGATAGCTGAGTGGAAGATTTGGAAGCATTGACGACATGTAGAATACATTGGAGATCTGAACCTAGATTTAGTAAGGAAACTGTTATGTTGTCATATTTATAAGTTCGACCGGTGATGATCGAAAATATTGCTTCTAAGAAGATGGAGGATCCTTTGTTAGCTGAACCGATCAGGAAGTTAAGGGATGGAACAGAGAGCGATGACACGAAAGATTTCAGTCTTGACCAAAATGGATGGTTGAGAAAGAAAGGGAGACTGTGCACTCCGAATGTGGGAAACATTATGAAGGAAGTGCTAGAGAAATGCCATCGTTTGAAGTTCACTATTCATCCAAGAGAAACTAAGACATACTAAGATATGAAGAGAAGTTTCTTCTAGGAAGGTATAAAGAGAGAAGTAGGTTTATGAGTGAAGTAGTGTTTGAACTATCAACAGGTAAAAACCGAACAGCAGAAACCAAGTGGGTTACTAAATTCTTTAGATGTTCTAATATGGAAACGAGATTCGATTTCGATGGATTTTATAGATGGTTGCCAAGATCAAATAGAGGAAATGAAAGTATATGGGTCATAATGGATAAGTTAACCAAGAGTGCCATTACATTACAGTTAAGTCAACAGGACAAAACCTGTTTTAGCTAAGTTGTTTATAAAGAATGTAGTTAGAATGCCTGAAATTCCTAGTAGTATAGTAAGCGATAGATATTCCTTATTCATTAGTGAGCTCTGGAAGAGTCTACAGGAAACTTTAGGTACCAAGCTCAAGATGAGTACCACATACCATGCGTAGACCGATGGGCAAAGGAAAGAGTTAAAAGTCTTGAAGGATTTGTTAAGAGCTTGTGTGTTAGATTGTGAGGGATCATGGGAAGACCATCTACACTTAGTCAATTTTTCGTATAGCAACAGTTATCAGACTAGTATTGGGATGACGTCGTTTGAAGCTTAGTATAGAATGCCATGCAAATCTCCAGTTTATTGGTTAGAGACCGAGGATAGGTTGGTTGTTGGTCCAGATTTAGCTAGAGAAGTTGCAAAGATGATTGAGGTAACTCAAGCTAGGATGAAGGTAGCTCAATCCTGGACAAAGAGTTATGCTGATAGAAGATGGAGAGACTTAGAGTTCTCAGTTGGAGATCAGGTTTTTATTAAAGTATCGTTGATGAAAGGTGTAATTTGATTCGGGAAATCAGGAAAATTGGCACCGATATTCATAGGACAGTTTCCTATTGCAGAAAGGATCGAGAAACTCACGTATAGGGTAGAGTTACCGAACAGTTTGGCAGGATTCCATGATGTTTTTCATGTTTCTCATCTAAGGAAATGTATTCGAGATACAAAGATGTTTTTCATGTTTCTCATCACGTATATGGTAGAGTTACCGAACAGTTTGGCAGGATTCCATGATGTTGTTCATGTTTCTCATCTAAGGAAATGTATTCGAGATACAAAGACTACTACAGTACCGACTGTGTTACAGGACTTATAGTGGAACCGAACTTAAGTATAGTTAGAAAGCCAGCTTATATAGTCACGAGAGATGAGAAGAGGCTAAGGAACAAGACAGTTAGATAAATTAAGTCTAGTGGAGTGATGATAAGAGAGACTGTACTTGGGAACCGAGAGCAGGATTAGAGACGCTTATCCTAATTTGCTTCATAGTATGTTTTACCTTTATGATTGACTTGTTATGTGCCTTATCGTAATTTCAAGGACGAAATCCTTTAAGGAGGGGAGTCTGTAACGGCCCTAATTTTGGTTAACATTGTTTATGACATTTAATTGGTTAAATTAAATAAAATGGTTAAGGGATTGAGAATTGTGTTAATAGGGGAAGCCGTGCCAATTTAAAACAATGAACTAAGGGAAACTAAAATGAAATAGGTTAGGAAATTAGATAAGGGCAAAATAGGAATAAATATTATTCTTATATCCCAAAACCCTCACCACTTCATTTTGCACGTTCATAATCAAAAACAAAACATAGAGAGGCCGTCCACCATTAAGGGAAAAACAAGAAGAAGATAAGAGGAAGAAGGTTAAGCAACTTAATCCATGATCGAATTTCAACTCCTTAATCAAAAGCTAAAGGTGAATAATAGGCTACATCTCATATTTTATTTGTTTTCAATTTTAGATTGAAACCCATATTGTTTTGCAAATGATTTGCCATGTTTTGATTGTTAAAATGGATATATATGCTTGTGGATGATTTATGCTATTTCATATGGATTTTACGACAAGTTTAACATGAGAACCCTGCTAAATGACATCTAAGTGCCTTGCAACTTTTATATAAGGTTAGAAATAATATTTTAGAGATAGGTTTCAAGTTTAATAATTTTCTGAATTATTTTGGATTTATTATTATTTTTCTAGTGAATAAATAGTTAACTGGTTTAAAATTATTTATGGCTGTCGTATATGCTTGAGTCAGAAATTAATATATGTTAGAAAAAAATATTAAAATTGATTTATGGGAACATTTGTAGAATTTTCCTAAGTGTTTTAATAAGTATATAAAATTATTGATGGTATGAGACTTAAATGTTTTATATATTTATAAAAGGAGAAGGTGTATTTTATAAATATTTTAAATCATTTATCTCAAAAATTTCGGTAGCATTTTTAGAAAAGAATTTGGAAAAAAAATTAGCAACCAATCATATGTTGACAAACAAAGCTGGTTAGTTGAAAAGAAATTGCTTTTTGAAGCTAAAAATCACTTTTATCATGTTTTTGCTATTTTGCCACTTTCGACACCTACCTTTCGACTATGTACTTCCGCCTCCATCTCCACCGAAACCAATGCGTATGGTATTAAAGAATTGGTATGTAGTGAATTGGACATTGGAAAAACGTATTCAATTGAAATAAGGGGTTCCGAAGGGGTCGAAGCCTTGTTTTGCTTTTAAAAGTAAATGCGCATGCTTTTCTTTCGAAAGGAATGCTTTTGACTAAGATAGCTTTCGACTTGGTTAAATCGTTTTAAAGAATGGTTTTGAAAGAGTTTGCGCCTTTTGTTTTATAAAGAAGCTTTCGAAGTGGTCAAAACCACTTGTTGCTGCATTTTACCTATCGAAGCAATGCTTTTGAAAGGGTTTCTTTGTTCTAAAACCTAGGCCGCTTTTCCAATTCTTTCGAAGGGATTGGTTTCGACATCATCCACTTCTTTTACTCAGGAAATTGCTTTCGAAAGAGTGCTTTCGACTTAGTTCTTTTACGACCCTTTGTTCTATTGAAGGTTAAACCCAAAGATTTCGAAAGAAATAATTTTAAATAGTTCCGAAGGGTTGTTCCACATGTTTTACCTGAACCCAAATGCCTTCGAAAGGTTTGATTTATGTAAGAACTTAATTGTAACAACCCAGAATTTTTATTAATTTAAAATTTGAATATTTAATTAATTTTAAATATTAATAAGTGAATTTATAAGTCAAATAAATTTTATTTCGAATTATTGGATTTAATTGAATAATTAAATCAATAATTTAATATGTTAAATTATGGAAATAATTGAAAATTGGGTTAAATATGATTGAAAATGATTTGTAAAATTTTATTTTATCATATTGAAGTTAGAACGATATTTTAGAACTTTTAAAATCGAATTAAAAGTTTATTTGTGAAAATTGAATATTTTAATATTTAATCGACTAGTGAAAATAGTCGATTTTTGAACAGTCTCAGAATTGAACGAAACTAGTTCCATTGGATCCGTAATAGTTAGTTATTACCGGATTTCAATTTTCGTAGCAATCGGAGTTATCGTTTGATCGTGGCAGCTCGAAACGCATCGAATTATTTTTAATTTTAATTTGGCGAGTTAAAATAGCCATTTTTCAAAAAGTCTCGGATTTCGACGAAACTAGTTTCATCGGATCCGTAATGTGATATTATTGTAAGGTTTCAAATTTCGTGTCAATTGGATTTACCGTTTGTCCGGTACGAATTAAAACGCCTAGAAATCGATTTAAATCGGTTTAATTTAAATTGAACGTTTGCAGCCATAACTCGCACAGATGTCCGAATTAGCTTTCGAAACCTGTTCCATTGTGTCCGGAACGCGGGATAAACCCTAGAAACGTTGGTTACGGCGCGTGAATCGGAGTTCGGAATTTCCGGAATGAATAGTGTTTCGTCGGTTCCTTATAAATAGCCCCTACCCTTCATAAATTAGAAAAAAAAATAAAACCTAATTTTCTAAACCCTAGCCGCCACAGATATAAACAACGGCCGAAATCTTCTCCTCTTCCCCCTCAAATTTCTTCTAATCCATGCGTTATTTCAAGAAACTCCCAACATGAAAGATGAAGAGCACGTCGAGATCTCAAGATCCAATGGTGGTGATCGTTTAATTCGCGTCGAGGAGGGAGGAATGGGGCCACGTTCCCCTGCCGTTCACACGCAACTCGAGGCTGCTAGATGAGGCCGAGCTCCCTCATATCTTGGCCGAACACGTGTCTCGTGTAGGCGAAGGGGATGGTGGTCCCTGATCGTAGTAGATGTCGTCGTAGTGGTCGTGATGATTAACCCTCATTTGATGGTATGGGTTCGGTTGCATCGTGTATTGCCTGTAGAGATGAACGCACGCGTGTGGAAGGAGATGAAGGTGATGAACGGCCTGATGTTGCTGGGCAGTGGATCCAATGGCTTAGATTAGGTTAAGTTTAAAAAAAAAAATTTAAATTATGTTATAAATTTATGTATATAAATTCGTATAACTTCAAATATTCATATCTTTTTCATACGAGGTCGAAAACGCGCGAAACAAGAAGCGTTGGAATCGTATGGACGAGCACTACGCGATGAAATTGGATTGGAGTCGTTTGGAGTTAGTGAGAATTTTGGGTAAAATTAAACGCGCGTTTAATTTTATTCGAAATAAATCGCTAAAACGAAATAGAAATCAAGGTGAGAACTTCTCACTCAATCGAATCAGTTTCGATTTTATTTTAAATAGTTAGAATTAAAATATTTGAATGCATGTTTGAATGATGATTGTTATCTATTGATTGTTAAAATAGACATTATGCGCCGTTAGTAAGCGGATGTTATTTAATAAAAACATATACCGCGAATATTTCATAAACAGTGAAATTGGTATTATATATAATAGCAATATATATATATATATTGGCATATGTATATATTGGAGTTATTGATTTCCCGCATTTGTATAGCGGATGAGACCCTATTGCGCCGTCTATTAAGCGGATAATATTATTAAATCCCATATACCGCGATAATTTCGTACTGGAACGGAATTGGTATTGTGCTAATGTTTGTGGATGCAGGAAAACAGGTTGGAGGGATCCAACTGGATTCCTCAACAGTTTTTATTTGATTTCAGATATTTGATGGATTATCATATCGATATATGATATCGTTGTTGTCGTGATTGACTATTTGGTGTGTAGCATCATTGGACCAAATTTTGGAATTTTAAAATGATTTTTAAAGTGATTTTATAAAATATTTTTGGAATTGATCCATTTTAAATAAATAAACGTATAATTTTAATGTTATAAAAATTATGATTTTTGAGAAATACGATTAAAGATTTATTTTTGAAAATATGATGTTAATGGTTTTATAAAATAGTTTAAAATTTGGGATTTTAGAATTTATTGTGAAAAGTTTAAATTTAGGATTTATAAAATTTAATTATTTTATGAATAAAAAAGAATAGATTAATAAAGGAGATTAAAGACGTGTTAAAGAATAATATAAATTGATTTATATTAAGAGATTTAGAAATGGATATTTATAAATTGAAATATTGACATTATAAAACGAGTTTTTATAAGTGTTAAGAATGAATTGTGAATAAATTTCATAAATGGATGAAATTCATAAAATTATAAACGGTGAAGTTAGAAATAGAATTTTATAAGCAGTAGGTTTATAAAATTTATAAAGTTATTAAAGAATATATTTGGATAAATAATTGAATCTTATAAGTTATAAGATTTATAATTATGAAGTTCAAAGGAACGATTTTTCAAACAAATAAATCATAAGTGTTTAACTTATAATGTGAACTTTTGGTTTATAATTGAGTTATAAATCGAATAGATTAATAAAGGAGATTTATAAAAAGTTGTTATAAAATAAATAGAAATGAAATTTATAAACTTTGTTTTATGAATTCGTAAAACGACTTATTTTGATAAGTTAATTGTTGAAACCTATTAATGGAGTTATATTCACATTTTTGACTGTGAATAATCCTTTAAAATGAAATGTATAGAAAGGATGAAATTGGTTAACGTAGTATATTCACGTTTTTGAATAGTGAATAATAGGTTAAAGAAATTGTTTTGAATGTGTAAACAGAATTAAAACGATCTAACGATGTTTTCAAAAGATGTTAAGATTCGAAACCATAGATTTCAACATTTATTGTTGAAATACACGTTTTCGAGAAATAGAAGGAAATGGTGGACTATAGCACTGTTGTTATAGTAAATGATTTCCGAAAGGAAATGTTTTGTATAGTATTGGGATTTATATATCTATTTTAATTTCGAATCCCTATACTAGTGACTTTGGGTTGTCGTAACGATGTTTTACGCAACATTCATTTTGGCCCAAATAAATATGTTTATGAGAATGATTTCCTTAAAGAATGAAATATATACTTAATCTCGATTTAAGTATATTGAGTATTTTCCAAGTGTTGAAAATAAATAAAATTTGTGAATTACTTATGAATAAATAAGTATGGAATCGTTTTCCAATATAAAGTGAATATTTTGAGAATTTATTTTTTTGAAGATAAATTGAAATGAATAATTGAAATTGAATATTCATAGATATTGTGGAACATAAATTCACTATGGAATTTATAAAGGAAGTGGAATTTGTTTAAAAATAAATATTGATTTATTTTTGAAGTGTGAAAATTATATATCTAGTAAAGATATTTTATTTTGGAAAATAAATAATTTGGAAAATTATTTGGAAACTGGTGATGTGTGCATATCCATTGATAGTTCAATAAACGACTATCAATATTTCCCTTTAAATGGGTAATTGATGTGATTTGTTTGAATTTGAATGCCACACTTATTTTTGAATAAGCGCTCACTATTCGGGTTAACCGGGAAAGGACCATGGGGTCGTATAACCCATTCCGAATCTGTGATACGTCGTTGTGAATTGCATTTGAAGATCGGTGTTGAAGACCGGATATTTGCAAGAGCGATAGGTGACCTGTCGATTGACTCTGCACCGAGTTGCTCCGGTATTGAGTTCTCCATAAGTGATGGGAAATCCGATCAGGATTGTGAATATCCGGATTGCAAGGACTTCTTTGTAAGTGCCTTCGGTTTTGTTCGAGCCCAGAACAGACTTGTATGGATTGTATGTCTGACATTACAAATTGAGATATAAAGCCGATTTCTTTCAAATATATTTCTGTTGGTGGCGGAGAATTTATTCTTTTAGCTTAATACCCTTCTCTGAGACGTACGAGCTCAGAGGTTATGTAGTTGAAGGTTATCAGCGATATATTCCCAATTTGGTAATGTGATATGCTGAGTGTTGCTGTAAATGATCATTGTGTCGATTATTTGTGATAGGATCGTTTATTTGATCGTCTATCTTTGTGATCATTTCTATGATCATTTGTTGACCCAAAGCATGGCTTTTGTATAAAGTATGTTTTTGTGGACGAAACTTCATCGAGCCTCACACCCCGTGAATGGTCAAAACAGGAAAGATGCGGCAAGGTTATGAGGGGTAGCGCCCTTTAGGATGTGTGCATTTCCTTCTGGAAAAGGGTGGTATCATGGTATGGAGCCCAGATACTTACTCATGTTGAAAACACTTTGTTATGATTGTGTGAATTGATTACGAGCGCTCGGTGAAAGGTCCCAAAGGACCGGGGGATGGCATATTCGGTCAGTTGTTACTCAGTTAGGGGTAACCCGGCCTTGTGTTGGTAGAGATCCGGTTTGGTTCTCGGGGATGTCCATCCAGAGGCATTCTCATGTGGCAATGGGAAGTTCCTTGGCCTGATCATTCGTTGGAAATCCAAAGAAACAATACGAGACTTGTACAGTTTTAGTTGTATAACCTGCTATGGAATGTGGCGGTAACCTGCTATTGAACATAGTTAGCTATAGTAGGCATAGTTCGAAATGTCTATGCTGGCTAAGATTTATATTCTACTTTCGAAATGAATTTTTCCTACACTATGCACTAGTAATAATATAAAATGTTCTTTTAAATGCGTATCAAACATCTTTGACTATCATAAGGAGAAATCTCCTCCGATTCTGCGTTTGCATTGTGTGTGTGTGCGGGAGGCCTTATGATAGTCTCATTTTTAAAAGCATTGCGAATTGAGTTTAAAAATATTCCTCTATTTTGATTTTAAAGATAAATAAACTGTTTTGAGTTCTCACACCAGTCACATGACTGACTCGGAGTTTATTGTTTTCCTTCCTAAACTCTGGGTGCCCACCAATTTCCACACGGCCAGTCAAAAGTTAGGTTTATCAGGATATTCTGGAGTTGCTGGAGGCAAGCTGGATGGCATGGCGTATTACTAGTATATAATATTTCTTTTTCCGCTGCACTGTTTGTTGTTGTATGATGTTGTACACTCTGATGTAATGAAATGTAATGTATAAAATGTAATAACTGATATAGTTCTTTGTTTAAAGATTATTCATTTATTATTATATGTTGTTCCGCTGCGAATTGTGAGATTCTGATGTTGTTCTGTTGTTTTCTATTTCTTTCTATTTTCTTTTCTCTCTATTTTCTATCTTCTTATCTCTTCTTCTACCTCTTTTCTTTTCTTAAACCATAACATTTCGGGTTTCCGGCCTTCGATTTCTCGGCAGTCGATAAAGTGAGTATCGATGTTGAATTTTCGAAAGTCGAAAATTTCCGGGGCGTTACATTTGGTATCAGAGCATATGGTTAAGCGACAACCATGGTTCTGTTGGGTATTACTCATTAGAGATAAAGTCAGCAGTACTCTAGAATGAGTTGAGTGTAATAATAGCTATGAGAGCGTATTTGTTAGTGAATATAAAATTGTTTTATATTGTGATGATTGGTTTGTTGAGTGGCATATGAACCTTCGTCAGCGTGGTCTCGACAACTGTGCCGAAGGGGTTTCTAAACACTTAAATAGAACAATTCGGCACAGTATTGTTTTAAGTTGGGTAAATGAAATAATTTTTACCTTGAGTATATTTTTATATATAAAGAAATATATTTTTTAAAATTATTAAAGTATATAAGTGGATTGTTTAGATGTTTGAATAATCTAAATAAAAGAATTATTGTATAAGCAAATGAATTATAAGAATGGAATTATAATTAAAGTAATTTACAATTGTGAAATAAACTTATATATATAAGAAGTGAAACTATATGGATATATATATATATATGAATATGAGTTATTTAAAATGAAATTCAACTTTAGAAATTGAATTGAATGAAGGGATTGAATGTTAATCAAATGAATGTGAATTTTGTTGATATGGAATAATGAATGTAAGTGTTAATTCATTAAAATCTAATGTTATTGAAAGTTGAATAAAAATCAATTTAATTAAACCAATTGAAAGCAAAGTAATTTGGTTGTAATTAATATACATTGATTGTTATATGATTGTTAGATGATTGTATATAATTCATTAAGTGTTAATGAAATTGAATTAATGAAATTGAAAGTTAAAGTAATTGAAATCTAATTGAAAGTTAAGTGAATTTTAAATAGAATTGAATTTGATTTGAAAGTGAACTAACTTGGATAAGAATTAGTGAATACAAACTAATTGAAAATGAATGTTAGTAAACATCCACTGTTAATGAATCAAATGTGATTAAATTGAAAACCATTTCATTGAATATCAATGAGAATATGAATGAATATATATTGATTATGAATTTGTTGAATGTTAGTTGGTTGATGGTTGAATATATTGCTTTTACTGCATTTGATATGTTGATATAGTTATTATGTTGCTATATGTTGTATATCGATACTATTGTCTATATACATGATTCTCATGTTGTTTGTTGAGTGATTAGTAGGTGCGGATCGCGTTTGCTTCGCATTTGGAGCTCGCTTTCGCGCTATATTAGCCGTATATGCTCGCTAATAAAATATAAGGTACATATCTCGGATTAAATATCGTACTTTTACAACTTTTTCCCTGCGGGATGCCTCATTACTTGATGAGATGTATATTTGTGATATATATACTGTCATTTTTTTTCCGGATCGAGCCGCGCAAAGGAGACTATGGCGAATTTTTTCGAAAATTTAAGGCGTTAGAAAAAAATTTAAGAAATTGGAAATTTTTTGAAAACTTTAACTTTGATTTGGAATTGAAAGTTAAACAATAGTAGTTGTTTTTGAAATGATACCTAAGTATGATTTGAAACTTAGTAAAGATTTGTAAGAAGTTTAACTACGAATTTTGGAAAATTAATAGATTCTGTAACTTTTCTTACTTAATAATTTCGAGGACGAAATTCTTTTAAGGGGGAAGATTGTAACGACCCAGAATTTTTATTAATTTAAAATTTGAATATTTAATTAATTTTAAATATTAATAAGTGAATTTATAAGTCAAATAAATTTTATTTCGAATTATTGGATTTAATTGAATAATTAAATCAATAATTTAATATGTTAAATTATGGAAATAATTGAAAATTGGGTTAAATATGATTGAAAATGATTTGTAAAATTTTATTTTATCATATTGAAGTTAGAACGATATTTTAGAACTTTTAAAATCGAATTAAAAGTTTATTTGTGAAAATTGAATATTTTAATATTTAATCGACTAGTGAAAATAGTCAATTTTTGAACAGTCTCAGAATTGAACGAAACTAGTTCCATTGGATCCGTAATAGTTAGTTATTACCGGATTTCAATTTTCGTAGCAATCGGAGTTATCGTTTGATCGTGGCAGCTCGAAACGCATCGAATTATTTTTAATTTTAATTTGGCGAGTTAAAATAGCCATTTTTCAAAAAGTCTCGGATTTCGACGAAACCATTTTCATCGGATCCGTAATGTGATATTATTGTAAGGTTTCAAATTTCGTGTCAATTGGATTTACCGTTTGTCCGGTACGAATTAAAACGCCTAGAAATCGATTTAAATCGGTTTAATTTAAATTGAACGTTTGCAGCCATAACTCGCACAGATGTCCGAATTAGCTTTCGAAACCTATTCCATTGTGTCCGGAACGCGGGATAAACCCTACAAAGCTGGTTACGGTGCGTGAATCGGAGTTCGGAATTTCCGGAATGAATAGTGTTTCGTCGGTTCCTTATAAATAGCCCCTACCCTTCATAAATTAGAAAAAAAAAATAAAACCTAATTTTCTAAACCCTAGCCGCCACAGATATAAACAACGGCCGAAATCTTCTCCTCTTCCCCCTCAAATTTCTTCTAATCCATGCGTTATTTCAAGAAACTCCCAACATGAAAGATGAAGAGCACGTCGAGATCTCAAGATCCAACGGTGGTGATCGTTTAATTCGCGTCGAGGAGGGAGGAATGGCGCCGCGTTCCCCTGCCGTTCACACGCAACTCGAGGCTGCTAGATGAGGCCGAGCTCCCTCATATCTTGGCCGAACACGTGTCTCGTGTAGGCGAAGGGGATGGTGGTACCTGATCGTAGTAGATGTCGTCGTAGTGGTCGTGATGATTAACCCTAATTTGATGGTATGGGTTCGGTTGCATCGTGTATTGCCTGTAGAGATGAACGCACGCGTGTGGAAGGAGATGAAGGTGATGAACGGCCTGATGTTGCTGGGCAGTGGATCCAATGGCTTAGATTAGGTTAAGTTTAAAAAAAAAATTTAAATTATGTTATAAATTTATGTATATAAATTCGTATAACTTCAAATATTCATATCTTTTTCATACGAGGTCGAAAACGCGCGAAACAAGAAGCGTTGGAATCGTATGGACGAGCACTACGCGATGAAATTAGATTGGATTCGTTTGGAGTTAGTGAGAATTTTGGGTAAAATTAAACGCGCGTTTAATTTTATTCGAAATAAATCGCTAAAACGAAATAGAAATCAAGGTGAGAACTTCTCACTCAATCGAATCAGTTTCGATTTTATTTTAAATAGTTAGATTTAAAATATTTGAATGCATGTTTGAATGATGGTTGTTATCTATTGATTGTTAAAATAGACATTATGCGCCGTTAGTAAGCGGATGTTATTTAATAAAAACATATACCGCGAATATTTCATAAACAGTGAAATTGGTATTATATATAATAGCAATATATATATATTGGCATATGTATATATTGGAGTTATTGATTTCCCGCATTTGTATAGCGGATGAGACCCTATTGCGCCGTCTATTAAGCGGATAATATTATTAAATCCCATATACCGCGATAATTTCGTACTGGAACGGAATTGGTATTGTGCTAATGTTTGTGGATGCAGGAAAACAGGTTGGAGGGATCCAACTGGATTCCTCAACAGTTGTTATTTGATTTCAGATATTTTGATATTTGATGGATTATCATATCGATATATGATATCGTTGTTGTCGTGATTGACTATTTGGTGTGTAGCATCATTGGACCAAATTTTGGAATTTTAAAATGATTTTTAAAGTGATTTTATAAAATATTTTTGGAATTGATCCATTTTAAATAAATAAACGTATAATTTTAATGTTATAAAAATTATGATTTTTGAGAAATACGATTAAAGATTTATTTTTGAAAATATGAGGTTAATGGTTTTATAAAATAGTTTAAAATTTGGGATTTTAGAATTTATTGTGATAAGTTTAAATTTAGGATTTATAAAATTTAATTATTTTATGAATCAAAAAGAATAGATTAATAAAGGAGATTAAAGACGTGTTAAAGAATAATATAAATTGATTTATATTAAGAGATTTAGAAATGGATATATATAAAATGAAATATTGACATTATAAAACGAGTTTTATAAGTGTTAAGAATGAATTGTGAATAAATTTCATAAATGAATGAAATTCATAAAATTATAAACGGTGAAGTTAGAAATAGAATTTTATAAGCAGTAGGTTTATAAAATTTATAAAGTTATTAAAGAATATATTTGGATAAATAATTGAATCTTATAAGTTATAAGATTTATAATTATGAAGTTCAAAGGAATGATTTTTCAAACAAATAAATTATAAGTGTTTAACTTATAATGTGAACTTTTGGTTTATAATTGAGTTATAAATTGAATAGATTAATAAAGGAGATTTATAAAAAGTTGTTATAAAATAAATAGAAATGAAATTTATAAACGTTGTTTTATGAATTCGTAAAACGACTTATTTTGATAAGTTAATTGTTAAAACCTATTAATGGAGTTATATTCACATTTTTGACTGTGAATAATCCTTTAAAATGAAATGTATAGAAAGGATGAAATTGGTTAACGTAGTATATTCACGTTTTTGAATAGTGAATAATAGGTTAAAGAAATTGTTTTGAATGTGTAAACAGAATTAAAACGATCTAACGATGTTTTCAAAAGATGTTAAGATTCGAAACCATAGATTTCAACATTTATTGTTGAAATACACGTTTTCGAGAAATAGAAGGAAATGGTGGACTATAGCACTGTTGTTATAGTAAATGATTTCCGAAAGGAAATGTTTTGTATAGTATTGGGATTTATATATCTATTTTAATTTCGAATCCCTATACTAGTGACTTTGGGTTGTCGTAACGATGTTTTACGCAACATTCGTTTTGGCCCAAATAAATATGTTTATGAGAATGATTTCCTTAAAGAATGAAATATATACTTAATCTCGATTTAAGTATATTGAGTATTTTTCAAGTGTTGAAAATAAATAAAATTTGTGAATTACTTATGAATAAATAAGTATGGAATCGTTTTCCAATATAAAGTGAATATTTTGAGAATTTATCTTTTTGAAGATAAATTGAAATGAATAATTGAAATCGAATATTCAAAGATATTTTGGAACATAAATTCACTATGGAATTTATAAAGGAAGTGGAATTTGTTTAAAAATAAATATTGATTTATTTTTGAAGTGTGAAAATTATATATCTAGTAAAGATATTTTATTTTGGAAAATAAATAATTTGGAAAATTATTTGGAAACTAGTGATGTGTGCATATCCATTGATAGTTCAATAAACGACTATCAATATTTCCCTTTAAATGGGTAATTGATGTGATTTGTTTGAATTTGAATGCCACACTTATTTTTGAATAATCGCTCACTATTCGGGTTAACCGGGAAAGGACCATGGGGTCGTATAACCCATTCCGAATCTGTGATACGTCGTTGTGAATTGCATTTGAAGATCGGTGTTGAAGACCGGATATTTGCGAGAGCGATAGGATGACCTGTCGATTGACTCTGCACGGAGTTGCTCCGGTATTGAGTTCTCCATAAGTGATGGGAAATCCGATCAGGATTGTGAATATCCGGATTGCAAGGACTTCTTTGTAAGTGCCTTCGGTTTTGTTCGAGCCCGGAACAGACTTGTATGGATTGTATGTCTGACATTACAAATTGAGATATAAAGCCGATTTCTTTCAAATATATTTCTGTTGGTGGCGGAGAATTTATTCTTTTAGCTTAACACCCTTCTCTGAGACGTACGAGCTCAGAGGTTATGTGTTGAAGGTTATCAGCGATATATTCCCAATTTGGTAATGTGATATGCTGAGTGTTGCTGCAAATGATCATTGTGTTGATTATTTGTGATAGGATCGTTTATTTGATCGTCTATCTTTATGATCATTTCTATGATCATTTGTTGACCCAAAGCATGGCTTTTGTATAAAGTATGTTTTTGTGGACGAAACTTCATCGAGCCTCACACCCCGTGAATGGTCAAAACAGGAAAGATGCGGCAAGGTTATGAGGGGTAGCACCCTTTAGGATGTGTGCATTTCCTTCTGGAAAAGGGTGGTATCATGGTATGGAGCCCAGATACTTACTCATGTTGAAAACACTTTGTTATGATTGTGTGAATTGATTACGAGCGCTCGGTGAAAGGTCCCAAAGGACCGGGGGATGGCATATTCGGTCAGTTGTTACTCAGTTAGGGGTAACCCGGCCTTGTGTTGGTAGAGATCCGGTTTGGTTCTCGGGGATGTCCATCCAGAGGCATTCTCATGTGGCAATGGGAAGTTCCTTGGCCTGATCATTCGTTGGAAATCCAAAGAAACAATACGAGACTTGTACGGTTTTAGTTGTATAACCTGCTATGGAATGTGGCGGTAACCTGCTATTGAAAATAGTTAGCTATAGTAGGCATAGTTCGAAATGTCTATGCTGGCTAAGATTTATATTCTACTTTCGAAATGAATTTTTCCTACACTATGCACTAGTAATAATATAAAATGTTCTTTTAAATGCGTATCAAACATCTTTGACTATCATAAGGAGAAATCTCCTCCGATTCTGCGTTTGCATTGTGTGTGTGTGCGGGAGGCCTTATGGTAGCCTCATTTTTAAAAGCATTGCGAATTGAGTTTAAAAATATTCCTCTATTTTGATTTTAAAGATAAATAAACTGTTTTGAGTTCTCACACCAGTCACATGAATGACTCGGAGTTTATTGTTTTCCTTCCTAAACTCTGGGTGCCCACCAATTTCCACACGGGCAGTCAAAAGTTAGGTTTATCAGGATATTCTGGAGTTGCTGGAGGAAAGCTGGATGGCATGGCGTATTACTAGTATATAATATTTCTTTTTCCGCTGCACTGTTTGTTGTTGTATGATGTTGTACACTCTGATGTAATGAAATGTAATGTATAAAATGTAATAACTGATATAGTTCTTTGTTTAAAGATTATTCATTTATTATTATATGTTGTTCCACTGCGAATTGTGAGATTCTGATGTTGTTCTGTTGTTTTCTATTTCTTTCTATTTTCTTTTCTCTCTATTTTCTATCTTCTTATCTCTTCTTCTACCTCTTTTCTTTTCTTAAACCATAACATTTCGGGTTTCCGGCCTTCGATTTCTCGGCAGTCGATAAAGTGAGTATCGATGTTGAATTTTCGAAAGTCGAAAATTTCCGGGGCGTTACATTAATGCTTTTCAAAGGTTTAAGATAAAGGTTTTGAAGGGGCAGTACCCCCAATTTTTTCGAAAGGTTTTAAAGAGAAGGTTTCCATTGGTTTCAAAAGGCATGTTTAAAATGTTTTGAAAAGAAGATGTCTAAGGTTTTATAGTGCTTTCGAAAGGAATGTTTTTAATGTTTTCGAAAGGTTGATTGTGAATGGTTTCGAAGGAATGTTTTGGCCTTTTGGCCTAAGGTTATAAAGTAAAGTAGTTTACTTGTTTCGAAAGGGATGCTTTCAAGGGTTTCGAAAGGGGTACATTCAATGGTTTCAAAAGGGGTCTTTTCAAAGGTTTCGAATATTTTCATCAACTAAGTTTTGTGTAAAGTACATATAAGATGGCAAAGTGATTTGAATGAAGCTTAGAATATTTTCCTTGTTTAAGTATGATTTAAAAGGGTTAAATTATTTTGAAAGAAAAGTTTTCAAAGAAAATTTAAAGGATAG
Source organism: Allium cepa (assembly GCA_030765085.1). Lineage (NCBI taxonomy): Eukaryota > Viridiplantae > Streptophyta > Magnoliopsida > Asparagales > Amaryllidaceae > Allium > Allium cepa. Next base: position 988,263,500 of record CM060945.1, on the reverse strand, counting down.
TTAACCCTAAGTAAAATTACACAGATATTAGAATACCAGATGGGACTGGTATGGCATCACACCTTATACTTTAGCTAGCTTCTCCTTGCAATATAAGTCCAAAATTACAGTGTGTAGTGCTTTGTCACGTGTAACACGAAAATGATATTACATATAGAAAGGAATATAAAGAGGAAAGATATGTTATTGATGAGCCTACAGAACCATTAGGATTAGTTGATCCTGGAAGAAGTAAGTTAGAGATAGACCGTCCAGAAGAGGAGTATCTAACAGAAGTAAGATTATTTGTTTATTTTGTCTGGTAGGCTTGGATCAGCCAAACAAAACTATAATGTTTGGACAGATAGTCCATTTATTACCTATTTTTTATGCAATCATGATATTGCTTTATTATTTTAACCAGTTTGGTTGCAGGAATTGATTTGCAAAATGGTATGTTTTTAAAAAGTGGATATTAGTGAGGAGAAACCCGTTCCGCTAAGCAGTGTGGTCTCACTTAATATCAGATAACTGACTTTATGTCCGACTCAAATTTTATGTTTTCCTTTAAACTCTCGGGTGCTCAAAATTAATTTGAGTAGGTTGAGAGTTAAGGTTTTTCAAATTTAAGTAGGTGATGAATAAAGCATCCGAGGATGTGTAGGAGGCATGGATATTTATCTAGGGGTTGTTGTTTTATTTTTGTTACCGCTGTGATTTATTCTGTGTAGTTAATGCCCTGCTATTACCCCGCTAAAATTCCGCTATATCTCATCGTGGATTTCTACCGCTACGATTTTTCCATGTAGCCCCAAAATATAGCCTTTCCTCTTTAAGCCCCGTTATTTCCGCTATATCCCATTATTCCCGCTATATTTCGCTATTTCCACTCTATCTTCTTTAATAAAATGAATTGAAAAATTGCATTTATGCATTATAAAAATTATGAAACTAATTTATTTGATTAAATTTTTAATATATTTTCATAAATGAAAATACTCTAATATTCAACTAAATTCAATTATATTATATAACAGTTTACGTTTATTTAAAGTATATTTGCACATATTTTTATTTAAAATTATTTATGTATTAATTATTATTCAATTGAATGATGATTTTTCATTTAATAACCATTTACATATTTGTAAAAACATTAAGTACGAGTTTTATACGCTATTTAAGAGCTATCTGCTATATCCCGCTATATTCTCGCTGTATCCCCGCTATGACTTTTTGCACCTCCACTGCTATGAATCTGCCGAGCGCATTAACTGCACAGGATTTATTAAGACATTTTTTGTCTATATACTACTCTGATCATCCAAATGAGACATCTTCATATGTCGCTCTTGGCATATTTCATAATAATTACATTTGATCAAAATCTATGATGAAGTTTTGGATTGTGTAATTTGAAAATGAAATATTATTTTAAAATGTAATCAGAAAAATCGTTTTAATCTGTGACGATTTTATTTCATATTCATGCGACCCTGATATTATGGATACCATAAACATTGCCGTATTTTATCACCAGAAGTTAATACTATAGATGACTACAACATTTATAGCACTTTGCTTTTGGCCTCAAGATGTGGAATTTACATCGACATGCATCCGTATACACCACCAAATCTTGATTTTCATCTAGAGGAACTAACATGGGTGCATTGGTTAGTAATGCTTTAGATTTAGGAATCCTTCTTCAGATTTATCGGTCTAAACAAACTTTACATCCTTTCTTGTTAGTTTAGGCATAGGTGTCGCTATACGAGGGAAATCTTTGATGAATCTCTGGTAACAGCTAGCTGATCCAAGAAAACTCTTATCTTGATTATAATCTCGAGTTTCTTCTAATTATTTATAGCTTCAATCTTAGCTGGATCCACAGACAACCCTTTTGTGAAACTACATGACCAAGAAACTTGACTTCCTTATTCCAAAAATGACATTTTGAAAATTTTACTTTTAGTTGATGGTATCTCAATGTTTCCAGCAGTATTCTAAGATGAACCTCACGATCTTGTTCATTATTAGAATATATCAGAATGTCATCTATAAACACCAACACGAATATGTAATATGCTCTTGGATGCAGTCCATTTAATCCATAATGAAAGCAGTTGCATTGGTCAATCCAAAGGGCATGACTAACCATTCATACAAACCGTATCTTATTTGAAACGCAATTAATGGAATAATATCCTCCATTACCTTCAATTGGTGGAACATGTTGCCAAATCCAACTAGGAAAACACATTGTCTCCACTCAATAGATCAAACAAATCATATGTTCTCGGCAACCGATACTGATTTTTTATCATCTTCTCATTTAATTTACGATAATCGATACACATCCTCGATGACCCATCGGGTTTTTTCTAACACCGCGGCCGCTCCCCAAAGCAAACTGCTTGGCCTAATAAAATTCATTGCTTCTAAGTCCACAAGCTGCACCTTTAACTCTTTCATCTCAGTAGGTGTCATTCTGCTAGGCGGTCTACGTATGTGTTCAAGACTAAGTACAAGGTCTATTTGAAAATCAATAGCTCATCTTGGTGGTAGTCCTGTAAATGGATCAAAAACGTCGACAGACTCTCTTATAAAAAAACCTGTTTCACTTAATCCTCCACTTCCATTGCACCCACTTACATCGAAATATGCATTCTCTACTGAGTATATAGTTCATCATTGATATTAGGTTGTCTTAATGATATCTTCCTATCCTGCCAAAATATCCTAGCATCATATCTGCTTAACCGATCCATACCCAGAATAATCTAAACCCACAAAATCAAATACATACAAATTGCAGGCAAACGCATGACCTAGCAACTCAAATTCTAAATGGTCACATCTCATCCTGAGAGTTGCATAACCTTCTATCAGATTCGCAGCCCTTAAGGAAGTAACAAGGTATAATGGTTCTAGACTTAACTTATCTACCAAACAATGCGAGATAAAAGAATGTGATGGGCCATGGTTAAATAATACTTTCATAGATATGCCATGGGTTAAAACGTACCTCTCATCACAGACTTTCTTTTCTCCTCTGCAATTGGTCTAGAAGCTAATGGCTCGAAAGCAAAAATTTCACCTTTATCAGCCTTGGCCAGTTCTGGGTAGTTACTCTTATAATGCCCCCATCTGGCTATTGTTGAAACACTTCATTTTTTTTCTTTTCCACAACCTTCTTTCCCATACCGGTTCGACACTCATGAGCAAAGTGCCATTTTTTGTCACACTTGAAGCAAATGAGATTATCTTTCCCTTTCTTGGTAGCTCCGTCCTTTTGAGCTCCCTTCTTCTGAGAGAACTTCCTTTTCTTGCCTTAACTTCTACGAGTCTTTGTTGGATTGTCCTTTCCAAATGTCAAAAGCATTTTATCATTTCCTATCGCCATCTCCACCACTACTTTACATGAATCTCTAAGATGTGGCATTATTGCTTTGGCAATCTCTAACTTCAAACCCTGGATGAACTTCTCATTCCTCTTAATTACCATGTGTATGGTTGCATATCCAAATTTTTACAACTCATTGAACTTAGTTGCATACTCCAGAACAGAATTTTCTCCTTGCTACAAATCTACAAACTTCCTAAGCAAAGTTGACTTGGCTATCTCAGATAAGAAACTTTCCTCAAATCTCCTTCTAAACTCAGCCCAAGTCAATTCCTCCACTAGGACTCCAACGGTCACATTATTCCATCGGTACAATGTAGCTCCTTGCAACTACCCAACCTCCTTTTCTGCTCGTCATTCATGCCCGAGTCAGCAAAAATTCATTCACCATGCAACAGCAATTTTCAACTTCAATAGAATCTTCCATTCCTAAAAAAGGCTTCCTTTCAAGATTGGATAATCAGTGCACAACTTGGTATAGTTATTGCTGTAACATCTCGCCTTTTCGCACGATTTAAATCGACACATGTGCCAATTCAAATCATACGGAAGGGCGGATTGTTATGGGGTAAATAAGAAAAACAAGAAAGAAATAAAAAGAAAACAAAATCTCACAACGGAAGGATAAAATATAATAATCAAATATACACTTTATAAATCTGTTTACAAAAACATTTGATTATGTTTATATAATATATATCAGAGTCACACATACCAATAACAATGCAGTGGAACAGTATGAGTGTAGTGCAATAGTATAAATAATAATAATACAAATCTTCGTCTTCGTCCTCCAGAGCTAAATCTTCAAATCCTGAAACGCTCGAACTGACCCGAGCGAATTTGAAAAGACAAAAACACTCGAGTCAGAACTAAAAGATCTTATGTGAGTTAAATTAATAGAAATAAATATGAGTGCAGTAACTCAAGAGATGCTGGAGATTTACATCTCCTAAGGATCCGTTAAACTATTTACTATGTAGTATATTGCGCTATTATAATAGTGTCTACAGTAAAATAAACATACTTTTAAATAGCGTTAAGGCTTTACATTTTCCACCTTAACACGTAATAGTCCCAGTAGTCCATCCAATATCATAGTCCCTCCTGATCGGGAAGCCACCAAAGGATACCACACGGGCTACGGGAGAAATCCAAACTCGTACAAGGCTCGGTATGGTAGGTGACATGGCACAACTAGGCAATGCCAGGGTAGATATACCAATTACCCTTCCGGGTTGGTGGTAACGCGTAGTGCGCAGCTACCACCCACCTCGAACAAACTCCCACAAATCAAAGAAATCAAAAGTGAAGGTGGCCACCGAATCAATCCAAAGTCAGAGTATAGTATCGAAGGGAAGTGTCCGATCAGAGGTGCTACCTCATTAACCCGTCGATCGCTCCTTTTTTAGCCACCTTATGCCAACTCACGGGAGTTGGGTCCACGTATTTACCTTACAGGAAATGCCGCCACCAACCTGCTTCATTATGGAATCTCCACCGCGTACACGGTTGTTAAAGTGGTTTTCGGAGTTGGAAGAGAGTATGACAACTTCCGATCCCGGTCTCTTCAACAACCAAACGTTATTATAACACCGCGGTCTTTAAAAATAGTTTATACTTTAAAACCAGAATATAATTATCCATTTTAAAACCCATAAATACGATATCATTTCCATTTCCGAAACAACTAATTTTGATATTATTTTTATAAAATCCAAATCAATAATATCATTTTATTTCAAATATATTTCTTTTCCAAAATCATACTGCTTTAAAATTTATAGTATCTGGAAACTAAACATTTGAATTATAGCTTTCAAAACATAATACTTCGAAATTCATAGCTTTAAAACCATAACTTCTAAAACTTGAATGGTTTGGATATTCAACAGTATGTAAATTAGTTGATTTCAAATTACTTAATAAACTAAATAATTTCCATGCCTTTGCCATTTATTCACTTTAATTTTAGTCTAAAACCCATAAATTTAGATTCACTTTCAGTTTCAATAAAACACTTCGATTTCAATATATTCAGACTTTGAGTATTTAACGATTTCAAAACTAAGGTTGTAAATTTCTATCCAACAATTTATTGTCCTATTAGTTAGTTTTGAAATATTTACCTAATGAATCCATAATCATTAGAACTAAACTCAAATTACTAACAACTAAATATTTCCATCAATTTATTTATACTAGAAATATTCATTTAATTTATCTTGAATAAAAAAAATCTAGTTATAAATATCATACCTTCAAATTTTCCATGTTTAATAAGTTCACCTCCACTTATGGAGTTAAATTTTTAAATAAGCTAAATTCCAAATAAATTCCCAATTTATCTTCCAATCTTAATTGATTTGAATTATTTAAAACTCTATATATATAAAAAATTTAAACCTGTACTTAAACATAAAATATAAATTATTAAACTTCATTTTCAACTTATTCGTTTTTATTTAACAGATTTATACATAGCTCAAATTCAAACATTTAACCATATATGTATATATAAAATAATATTTATATAATATCAAATTTTAATATTTATTAAACCGTATCCTATCCAAACCATAGAAATCATTTCAAAATAATTATATATATATATATATACCGTCGTGCCTGTATAAAATTTTCTATCATATGGTCAAGTGATACGGATATTTATCATTTCAATCCGCAATTTAAAAATAAAAATGCGGTTGTATATCATTTCAAACCGCAATCCTGAATGAAATGAAATGCATGATAACTTGTAGATTATATAATATAGAACACATCATCCATTCACCAAACATCAATCCTCAACCATTTATTACAATCATCATCCAATTTGAACAAAACATCAATATGTAGCGTATAAAATATAAAAGGTATCAACGAACAGTTTATATTCAATAATAAATTAATAACTGTTTAAATGGAAGTTTATATGCAAAAATAAATAATTTAACCGTCAATTTATATGCAATAATAAAATTAAATAACAATTTATTTTAAATAAATGCAATCTAACTGAGATGATGAATAAAATATGCCAAATAGTCATAAATGAATTTCCTACTCATGTCATAAATCAATTTAACAAACATAAGAAATTTTAGAAATTGTGAGTGGGTTAAAACACTCACCTTTTGAATTTAAATCAAATTTAAATCCGATTTAAACCCAAAAATTTGACCGTCTCAGAATTCATCCAAACCAGCGTCATCAAGTCCGGAATTTCAATACGATCCTAACAAAAAAACCGCACGTAAATCGGATATCATATGCATAAGATATTGCGAAAATTGTGATTGAATTTAAATTAAAAATAAGCAAAAGAAGGGAACACTTTCACCCACTTCAATTTCATGGCCACGTCACTGATCAAGTGCACAGTACGCATGCTTCTTTCAAGGACCGAGACCCACGGACGCAAGGTTTTCACTGCTGCAACCGCTAGAGCCGCCGTCTCCCCTTTCGAACGCACGCCGCCACATGACCCACTGCGACAATCTCGAACGGCTCTGCCCCCTCGCGAACACCACAGTGACGACGAACCCTCCCCAAATCACAACCGTCGCCTCTTATCTTGAAACCCTAGAGCAATCTTGCTGTAGATCCAACCGTTAACTCCACTAATGAACGCCACAGATCAACTCCCCTTGGTCCCCACTATAAAACCCAGAAATGGTTCGTCGATCTGACAACGTTCATCGACGCACGATGAACGGTCAAGAATTGATTTAGAAACTCTGGCCAAACGATGCATCAAATCGGAAAATGAATTTCAGTTTTGAAATGCGTACATCGAAAACTTCAATATATATTTTTTAAAATTTTTCTGAGGAGTTTGAAATTTTAGCTTTGGATTTGATTTGGAATTGGATCTAGAATTTGTTTGTCTGCCATTGAGGAGGAGAGAGTTGAGATATACGTACAGACAAATGAGAATAGATGTAGGCTAGGGTTTATAACAACGTATTTATAGAGAAAGTTGAAAAAAGAATGGATCGTATCTATTAGATATACGCGCTAACGACAAAGTGGCCCAGAAAGTCCGCTTTGACTCCGTAACGAAATTGGGTAAACCAACATATCAAAATAGGTGTTTTAAAATATTTTAAACGCAATGGAAAAGGTTTCAGGTTCAAATTGCATCGTATGGAGAAGTTATGCTAAAATCAATAATTTCAAATTGATTTCAATAGATTTCAATTGCATAAATTTCAAGGCGTTTCGAGTCCGTACGATCAAACGACAAGTCCGATCGCTACGAAACTTGGCACATTGTTATAATTCACTGTTACGGATCCGATGAAACTGGTTTCATCGAAATCCGAGTCAGTGGCCAAAATGACTATTTTTATATTAATTAAATAAATTAAAAATTAAATTAATTAAATCCAAATTTAAATTTCAATCTTAAAATTTCCAATTTCAACATTTTAAAATTTCTTAACCATTTACAAGGCTTCGAACAAAATTTAAATGTCAATAACAGTTGGTTTATTTATCATTTCCAATGTAAATCTACATTTCAATATTAAATTTAAATTTCATTAAATTTAGAAATTATAAAAATAAAACTCCAATACCCACTATTTAAATTCTTACCCTTGTTATTCAAGTCTTATTAAATTTAATATTTCAAATAAATTAACAAACCTTGGTTTTCACTCCTTAAATCACCCAATCTTCATTTTATAATTAAAATTAACATTTATTACATCTTATAGAATTAATCATTTCAAATGACCAATCACGTCTACCATAACTGTACAAATTTATAAACTAGTAAATTTTTGTCATTTTTAATCCCCTAGATATTTATAATAACTAAAAGAAAATTCACATATCAATTTAGTTGTCAATTATTCCAGTAAATACAGTGCTCAAATGTTAACTGCAATTAATCCAATTAATTGCAAATTAATTCCAATAAATTTGATTTTATTCGATTACAACTTAATATTCAATCAAATATTACTCAACTAACCTAATTAACATTGTTTTATATTTCATTACATTAATACTTCTATATACATCTTAGATTTGTATCAACAGTTATACTTAAAATGTGAATCTTGTCAATTATGCGTATTAATTAAGGTTTTAAACTCAATTAACAAAATTTCCTAAGTCAGTCCCTTTTTGCTAAATTTGACAATCCCTAACCATTTGTACTACATCCCATATTAATGTAATATTTATTAGATTTTATTTCAAATTAACGTACAACTTAATTTCCCTTAATTGAGATCTGATTGCCAAATTTTTTTATTTAACATACTAAATGAATAAATAACCTAAATAAATGGTCACCTACTTACTTCTTTCATTTATAAGTTTACTACTCACCCACCCAGGTATAAATTCCATATAGAACACTAATTAATTTCCATTAACACTGCATTATCCAATTATCATAAATTTGTTAAATATATACTCTTGTTTACTTAAAAATAAATTTATGTTTTCCATAAATTCTCATTCACTCTTCCGTTACGAAATAAAAAATCATTAAGTAATGTTTATTATCAAAACAACATTAATTTATTACCTTTTACATCCCACTATAAATCAGTGTAACCATTAATACCACACATAATACAATTCCTTACATCATACTGATCTTATTTAATTACCATTAACTATCTATTTTATACAATAACTAAATGTTTACATTTGTTACTTATATTTAGTTTTACAACCAAGCATAGCATGTTTAAATACAATGAATTGGAGTTTCATTAAGATTGTATACGTTTTCCATTAATTGTGTATTACTTCATCGGTTACTATATGTAACGTCACGGATTTTGCCCGCTCGAAAATCGACATCCATACTTCAAATCGTATTCGAATGCCATAGATTCGACCGTTCAAATCCGATTCGCCGGAGCTTATAACAACATTAAGTAAATAACACAGCGGAATAAAAGAATAATACATTGATATACAGCTTTGATACAATATCTGATACAACAGATGATCCAATAGATATCAATATACATCAGAGATATGATACAATAAAATAGCAGCGGAAAAGAAAATGATAGATAACATCTAGCAGCGGAACAATATAACTCTGAGATAGTCTTCAAGGAAGAACTCCAAGAACTGCAACTCCATTTCCAAGAACCAATCCAGCTACAGCTCGAACTCCCAATAACGATGCACAAAGATAAGTAAGTGCGGTGTGATCCAGAGACTGAACTAGCTCCAGATAACCTACTAATCTGACTATCTGAAAAACCCAACTCTAGACTGCTCGTGTAGAAAATAATGAGCATCCAGAGTTTAGAAAAGAAAACAATAAACTCTGGATCAGTCGTGGGACTGGTGTGAGCAACAAAAAACAGTTTATCTTTTATTCAAAATCAAAATAGAAGAATATTTTTAAATTCAATTCGCAATGCTTTTAAAAATGAGACTACCATACGACCTCCCGCCACACACACAATGCAAACGCAGACTCGGAGGAGATTTCTTCTTATGTTAGTCAAAGATGCTTGATACGCATTAAAAAGAAACATTTGATATTATTACTAGTGCATAGTGTAGAACAAATCATTTCGAAAGTAGAATATAAATCTTAGCCAGCATAGGTACCATTATAGTATGCTTACTATAGCTACCATATTAAATGGCAGGTTCTACAACTAAAACCGTACAAATCTCATATTGTTTCTTTGAATTTCCAACAAATGGTCAGGCCAAGGAACTTCCCATTGCCACATGAGAACGCCTCTGGATGGACGTCCTCGAGAACCAAACCGGATCTCTACCAACACAAGGCCGGGTTACCCCTAACTGGGTAACAACTGACACGAGTATGCCATCCCCCGGTCCTTTGGGACCTTTAACCGAGCGCTCGTCACCATCATCACACGATCATAACAAAGTGTTTTCAACATGAGTAAGTATCTGGGCTCCATACCATGATACCACCCTTTTCCAGAAGGAAATGCACATACCCTAAAGGGAGCTACCCTTCATAACCTTGCTGCATCTTTCCTGTTTTGACCATTCCGGGGTGTGAGGCTCGATGAAGTCTCGTCCACAAAAACATACTTTATACAAAAGCCATGCTTTGGGTCAACAAATGATCATAGAAATGATCACTAGAATAGACGATCAAATAAATGATCCTATCACAAATAATCAACACAATGATCATTTCACAGCAACACTCAGCATGTCACATTACCAAATTGGGAATATATCGCTGATAACATTCAACTACATAACCTCTGAGCTCGTACGTCTCAGAGAAGGGTGTTAAGCTAAGAGAATAAATTCTCCGCCACCAACAGAAATATATTTGAAAGAAATCGGCTTTATATCTCAATTTGTAATGTCAGACATACAATCCATACAAGTCTGTTCCGGGCTCGAACAGAACCGAAGGCACTTACAAAGAAGTCCTTGCAATCCGGATATTCACTAATCACGTTCGGACTTCCCATCACATATGGAGTCTCTATACCGGGGCCATTCGATGCAAAGACATTCGACGAGTTGTCCTTACGTTTTCAAGAATATCCGGTCTTCAACACCGGTCTTCAAATGCAATTCATAACGACGTATCACATATTCGGAATGGGATATATGACACAAAGGTCCTCTCCCGGCTAAACCGAATAGTGAGCGCAATATTTCAAAAACATATGGATATTGGGATTTCAATTAAGTCACAATTTATTACCCAAAACTTTCCTTCAAATGGTTTAAAAAAATTACCATTTCTAATCTTTTAAACAAAAAAAGATTTATTTCACAAAGATCAATTTATAGACTTTAAAACAATTTCCATTCCAATTGGATTAACTCATTAAATCTTTAAATCAAAGATTTAACTCATGGCTTTCAAAATTCGATTAACTTGTTGAATCTTCAAATCAAAGATTCAACTTATAGCTTTCAAAATAATTTCCAAACATTCATTCATAGCCTTTCAAATACAATTTCAATTCAAGTTGGATTAACTCATTAAATCTTTAAATCAAAGATTTAACTCATAGCTTTCAAAATTCGATTAACTTGCTGAATCTTTAAATCAAAGATTCAACTTATAGCTTTTAAATCGTTTTCATAACTTGGAAATTTTCTTCATTTTCAAACTTGAAATTCTTTTTAACACAAATTGAACGTTCATTTCTCATGTGAAAGCTTTTATTATTTGAAAACAAACAGTTTTCGTTTCAGAAAAATCCAATTATATTTACACGAGTTAACGCCCTTGAATTCTATTCACATCCCAAATCAATACTTTTAAAATAGTTTAACCCATATATAACTGGTATAACATTTTTAATCCCTAGTTTCAAATCATAGAATTCAGTTTCACATTTTGAATTTAAGTTCAAATCAAATTATTCAACTTCATATTTTATCGAGTAATTCAAATTAAATTTCATCTATGAAATTCCATTTCAAAAGCTTTTCACTTTAAACCCAATCCATTTCCAAAACATTTGAATTCGAATATTCAAATTTAAAACTATTTCAAAAATCTGTGAGTTAATCGATTTCCTCGTGAAATCCATATTGGTGTGTGTATAAGTGTGGTCTAGGGGTTTTACACAGTAGTGCAATATCATACAATCACCACAGATCAGAATACATAAATATAGTTAATAAGCGGTATTAACTATAACGCTTATCGTTTATTCACAGATCACAGATATATATCACAGATAAGTAAATTACAGATCACAACATAAATCAGGATGTATCACAAAGCATCACAAATCAGGGATATCAAACAATTCAACGATTAATAGAATTCAAACATCCATATGTAAGCTTAATTAATTATCTGATTAATTTAAATCATATAAGTCATCAATCATGGTTAATTATCATTAATCGATCCCAAATCATTTGATTAAAGATCTTTAAGTCATTTATAAGTCAAATTTAATCAACTTTAAATTTATTGAAAAATTAACCTTTAGTTATTCAATTATCCCTCAATTAATCACTAACCATTCATTAGAAATCTTTAATTAACCATCTTGACATTAATTATCATCAACAATTATTAATTTCAAATAAATTAGACACTAATTTATTAATTTACCAATTTATCAGTCACAAAGTGATAAAACCCTAATGCACTATAATTAAAATTTTAATTAACCAATTTTTACTTACCATTATAAATAAATCATTCTTAATAACTTTTAAACAATTAATTTATTCAAAAATTCATTTAATTATCAATTTAAATTAAATTAAAATCTAGGGTCGTTACAAACTTCCCCCCTTAAAAGAATTTCGTCCTCGAAATTCGCAGGCACGAAAACAACACAGAGATAGACAGATTCGATCTCCTATAATTCCTCAAATTTTAGATATGAATTCCAAACTCAAGTCGGAATATCTCAAAATATATACCAATTTGTCCCTCTTCGGACTCCAGTATTTACAATAAATTACAATAGAATTTCAATTTTGGTTTTAAACAAAATCGTTTTATCGATTCAATTCAAATTTAGCTCTATATTCTATTAATCAAGTTACCTCAATTTTAAAATTTCCAGTTTATTCAAAATTTTCTAATTCATTAAAGTTTAAATCAAAAAATGAAAAGAAATCGATGAAGATACGAAATAAAGATTTTCTACAACGATACGTAGGATCATCACCGCATCGAAACTTCTTCCTGGAGCTGTCACAAAGAAATCAAAAGAATTTAGAAACGAATCAAAGAAAATTTGATAGATAAAGATTGTTTCCACTGTTGTTACGGAGTATCGACCAATTATAGTCGTATTCCCCTGTCTCCTATCTCGTTCTCTTCTTGCACTCATACTCACTATCAGTGGATAGTAAGAGAATTTACTGAGGCATTCAGACGGATATCTTAAAGATTACTCATTCTAGGGTATACTTCACCCTATCTCTAATGAGCTACTTAATGTATTACACTCCTGAGCTAAAGTTCAACCTTAGCTCTGATACCAATTGTAACGTCACGGATTTTGCCCGCTCGAAAATCGACATCCATACTTCAAATCGTATTCGAATGCCATAGATTCGACCGTTCAAATCCGATTCGCCGGAGCTTATAACAACATTAAGTAAATAACACAGCGGAATAAAAGAATAATACATTGATATACCGCTTTGATACAATATCTGATACAACAGATGATCCAATAGATATCAATATACATCAGAGATATGATACAATAAAATAGCAGCGGAAAAGAAAATGATAGATAACATCTAGCAGCGGAACAATATAACTCTGAGATAGTCTTCAAGGAAGAACTCCAAGAACTGCAACTCCATTTCCAAGAACCAATCCAGCTACAGCTCGAACTCCCAATAACGATGCACAAAGATAAGTAAGTGCGGTGTGATCCAGAGACTGAACTAGCTCCAGATAACCTACTAATCTGACTATCTGAAAAACCCAACTCTAGACTGCTCGTGTAGAAAATAATGAGCATCCAGAGTTTAGAAAAGAAAACAATAAACTCTGGATCAGTCGTGGGACTGGTGTGAGCAACAAAAAAATAGTTTATCTTTTATTCAAAATCAAAATAGAAGAATATTTTTAAATTCAATTCGCAATGCTTTTAAAAATGAGACTACCATACGACCTCCCGCCACACACACAATGCAAACGCAGACTCGGAGGAGATTTCTTCTTATGTTAGTCAAAGATGCTTGATACGCATTAAAAAGAAACATTTGATATTATTACTAGTGCATAGTGTAGAACAAATCATTTCGAAAGTAGAATATAAATCTAAGCCAACATAGGTACCATTATAGTGTGCTTACTATAGCTACCATATTAAATGGCAGGTTCTACAACTAAAACCGTACAAATCTCGTATTGTTTCTTTGAATTTCCAACAAATGGTCAGGCCAAGGAACTTCCCATTGCCACATGAGAACGCCTCTGGATGGACGTCCCCGAGAACCAAACCGGATCTCTACCAACACAAGGCCGGGTTACCCCTAACTGGGTAACAACTGACACGAGTATGCCATCCCCCGGTCCTTTGGGACCTTTAACCGAGCGCTCGTCACCATCATCACACAATCATAACAAAGTGTTTTCAACATGAGTAAGTATCTGGGCTCCATACCATGATACCACCCTTTTCCAGAAGGAAATGCACATACCCTAAAGGGAGCTACCCTTCATAACCTTGCTGCATCTTTCCTGTTTTGACCATTCCGGGGTGTGAGGCTCGATGAAGTCTCGTCCACAAAAACATACTTTATACAAAAGCCATGCTTTGGGTCAACAAATGATCATAGAAATGATCACTAGGATAGACGATCAAATAAATGATCCTATCACAAATAATCAACACAATGATCATTTCACAGCAACACTCAGCATGTCACATTACCAAATTGGGAATATATCGCTGATAACATTCAACTACATAACCTCTGAGCTCGTACGTCTCAGAGAAGGGTGTTAAGCTAAGAGAATAAATTCTCCGCCACCAACAGAAATATATTTGAAAGAAATCGGCTTTATATATCAATTTGTAATGTCAGACATACAATCCATACAAGTCTGTTCCGGGCTCGAACAGAACCGAAGGCACTTACAAAGAAGTCCTTGCAATCCGGATATTCACTAATCACGTTCGGACATCCCATCACATATGGAGTATCTATACCGGGGCCATTCGATGCAAAGACATTCGACGAGTTGTCCTTACGTTTTCAAGAATATCCGGTCTTCAACACCGGTCTTCAAATGCAATTCATAACGACGTATCACATATTCGGAATGGGATATATGACACAAAGGTCCTCTCCCGGCTAAACCGAATAGTGAGCGCAATATTTCAAAAACATATGGATATTGGGATTTCAATTAAGTCACAATTTATTACCCAAAACTTTCCTTCAAATGGTTTAAACAAATTACCATTTCTAATCTTTTAAACAAAAAAAGATTTATTTCACAAAGATCAATTTATAGACTTTAAAACAATTTCCATTCCAATTGGATTAACTCATTAAATCTTTAAATCAAAGATTTAACTCATAGCTTTCAAAATTCGATTAACTTGTTGAATCTTTAAATCAAAGATTCAACTTATAGCTTTTAAAATCATTTCCAAAGATTCATTCATAGCCTTTCAAATACAATTTCAATTCAAGTTGGATTAACTCATTAAATTTTTAAATCAAAGATTTAACTCATAGCTTTCAAAATTCGATTAACTTGTTGAATCTTTAAATCAAAGATTCAACTTATAGCTTTTAAATCGTTTTCATAACTTGGAAATTTTCTTCATTTTCAAACTTGAAATTCTTTTTAACACAAATTGAACGTTCATTTCTCATGTGAAAGCTTTTATTATTTGAAAACAAACAGTTTTCGTTTCAGAAAAATCCAATTATATTTACACGAGTTAACGCCCTTGAATTCTATTCACATCCCAAATCAATACTTTTAAAATAGTTTAACCCATATATAACTGGTATAACATTTTTAATCCCTAGTTTCAAATCATAGAATTCAGTTTCACATTTTGAATTTAAGTTCAAATCAAATTATTCAACTTCATATTTTATCGAGTAATTCAAATTAAATTTCATCTATGAAATTCCATTTCAAAAGCTTTTCACATTAAACCCAATCCATTTCCAAAACATTTGAATTCGAATATTCAAATTTAAAACTATTTCAAAAATTTGTGACTTAATCGATTTCCCCGTGAAATCCATATTGGTGTGTGTATAAGTGTGGTCCAGGGGTTTTACACAGTAGTGCAATATCATACAATCATCACAGATCAGAATACATAAATATAGTTGATAAGCGGTATTAACTATAACGCTTATCGTTTATTCATAGATCACAGATATATATCACAGATAAGTAAATTACAGATCACAACATAAATCAGGATGTATCACAAAGCATCACAAATCAGGGATATCAAACAATTCAACGATTAATAGAATTCAAACATCCATATGTAAGCTTAATTAATTATCTGATTAATTTAAATCATATAAGTCATCAATCATGGTTAATTATCATTAATCGATCCCAAATCATTTGATTAAAGATCTTTAAGTCATTTATAAGTCAAATTTAATCAACTTTAAATTTATTGAAAAATTAACCTTTAGTTATTCAATTATACCTCAATTAATCACTAACCATTCATTAGAAATCTTTTATTAACCATCTTGAAATTAATTATCATCAACAATTATTAATTTCAAATAAATTAGACACTAATTTATTAATTTACCAATTTATCAGTCACAAAGTAATAAAACCCTAATGAACTATAATTAAAAATTTAATTAACCAATTTTTACTTACCATTATAAATAAATCATTCTTAATAACTTTTAAACAATTAATTTATTCAAAAATTCATTTAATTATCAATTTAAATTAAATTAAAATCTAGGGTCGTTACACTATACATTGAATTCATTAAATTATCACAAATTACTTTATTGCATTAGTTTATAAAATATTCCCATTCGTTTTCTTATAATAAATTTCTTAGCCTAAAATAACAATTCCCATTACTTCAATGCATCGTAATTTCCTTTTTTTATTTTTATACTTTGCCTAAATTTCAAATGTTGCATTTTCTTTCTACATTTACTTCAACATGAATTAGAAAATTTTCTTTCTTTCTAAATTAAATTAAAGAATCAAATTAAATTCACAAATTAAATGGTCGAAATTTACGGGTCGTTACAATTTCCAACTAGCAGCTCGGGATAGCTCCTCCTACATTAATAGCATTACCTTCAACCAAACTAGCAGCATCTCCAACTTGGATCATATTCACCGAATAATTAATACATAGTCCCCATATCTAATAGTGGGGTTCCAGCATTTACGTTAGCATTTTCTTGTCGATCCGGATTCCTTCTAATATTAGATCAAACATTTTGCTAGTTGTGGTGCTTCCTCCAACTAGATTCTGTAATGACCTGTTATTTTCAACCATTCGCATCTGCACATGTCGAACTTGAATTGCTCAAAATATCATATTGTTAACTTATATCTTGCAAACTCAGCATATATGGTAAATAAATCAATCACAGAATCACAGACACAGAGTAATTCAATAATACGCAGCGGAATAAATAAATAGTAGTTCATGAAGCTACTATATAAATATCAGAGTTAGAAATAGAATACAACAGAATATCGCAAATACAGAGTCTTCAGTACGAACAGATGACTTATCTGAACCAATCAACTGGAAATGCTGAAAGCTGAATCGATAGTTGGATCTCCAAACGAAGCTCCAAACTCCAAAGGTGAGTCTCAAATGCTGTATCACTCAGTCTGACCCAATCGTAAAGCAAAACACAAAACACAAAACACTCGAGTCAGGATTAACATTCTTATATCAATAAATCCAACTCAAGTGAAATATCAACTGAAATAAAAGTAACTCAAAGGATGTTTGGGGTAACCATCCTCTAAGGATCCGTGGAACTATCTACAATGTAGAAATATACACTATAACACCGTGATCATTTCAAATTTATTTATACTTCAAAACCAAAAAATCATTTTATTTCAAATACCTCTATTTCCAAATTAATATATATATATAATAAATTATTTATAAAGTAAAGTATTTATAATTTCCTCGAGTCTCACAAATCGATTCAAATCAACTCCAGTTCCAAATTCAGTTTCATTCAAAGCTCCATTCATTAATTCAATACAGTTCTCAATAAACCATTTAGATTTCAATGTGTTCAAAGCTTGAATTATTCAATGTTTCAAAACTAAATTAAATTGTTTCATTTATCTCCCAATTTAACTTCACTATTATTTAGTTTTGAAATATTCACTTAATAAATTGAATATCATTTAATTAACCTTAAATTACATCTTACTAAATATTTCCTTTAATTTATTTAAACATGAAATATTCATTAAATCGCTTAAATCAAAATCCAGTTATCAAATCATATCCTTAAATTTCAAATTCAATAGGTTTCAAATTGATTTGATTTAGTAAAATCCCCAATTAAATACAATTTCAATCAATTCTACTTTATCATCCCTAACTTATACAAATCATTGGAAAATTACTTAAACATATATTATTAATTTAGTCAAACTTTGCCAAATTAAAGTTTATTATTAAATCTACTTTATATTAAGACATATTTATATTTCAATGTTAAACAAAACCATATATATATATATATATATATATATATATATATATATTCTACCAAAACCATAGAAATTATTTTCAAAATATTTATTTATATATAGACCAATGGTGTTTGCATATAGAATTCTATCATATGGTCAAGTGACACGGATATTTATCATTTCAATCCGTAATTAAATATATACGGGTATGTATCATTTCAACCCGTAATTTAAATATATATATATATATATATATATATATATAAATATATATATGGGTAGATGTCATTTCAACCCCTAATCCCAAATTCATTTCAAATGAAAATCGCTTAGGTTTATCATTTCAACCCATAACGATTTTCTCCTATTCTAAAGTCTGTTCGGGTATGTATCATTTCAACCCATAGTGAATTCTATACTAACAGGGAACTCGCAGAGTGATAACAGATATGAAAAAAACAGGCATATATCATCAATAACAATATAATATAAACAACATGATAAGGTGTCATATCCCACAGGTGAACAGTTACAGATAATAGCATATATAACAATTTAAATAACTACAGCAGCATATTTCAATCGTCGTTTCAATTAAAATCAAATTTAATAAATAAAAGAACGTTATCGTGAGTGATTTCTCACCTTTTGAGGCTAAATAGATTTGACAAAGAAATGAGCTACGAAATCCAAAGCAACGCTAAATGTACATGATTTGATGTAGAAAATAGGCACGACGGACAAGGCTGATAACGTGAGATCGATGAGAACGATTGAATCAGTTGATATAAATTGAAATAAATGTATATATAAATATAATATATTTTTTCAATTCAAAACATGTATTTATTTTCAAATTTATATTTAATCCCATACTTATCAAATAAAATATATACATTTATACAACTTAAATTTAACAGGCACACCTTTTATACGTACCATACCAACAATTGAGCATATCATAATTAGTCAAGCAAACTATAATTTTATATATATTATATATCTAAACATCAAACATACTTCCTGCATACTTTAATATAAGTTTTTATAACTTTCAACAGGGATCATAACTTCTACAAATAAAATTGAACTTTAGATATTAGAAATAAAATCGTTTGTGCACTAGTTCTTCTGATAGAGACTCATATTACTTACGGTTAAAAACAATATGGAAACCACGATAAATAATGTTACCATATTAACTAAATGTGCTATGCGTATCCTTTTAGAAATTTATCATAGGTAACTGATCATTATAATGATATATGTGAAGTAGTTATTTGAAATTGTAACAGATTTTGGAATTTAAACATTCAATAATCCTACAAAACATTGACACTACGCAAATCCTTTGATTACAAAATACTCCTACTAGTACATTATGCAATAGTATTTTTGAATGTCGATTGATGTTCCAAGCCCAGAGTGAAATATTCTCCTTCAACCTAGAAATATGGTACCTACACAACTCGAAGAAAGGTAAAATTTTGTAATTATATTGCTTTTATGGAATTTATTTATTTATTTATTTTTCCAATTTTGTGGAGACAGATATAAATAATAATTGGAAATATCTACAAAGTTTTAGCTCATTTTGAACTGCGTAGATATATCATATTTCCACGTTGTTAGAAGAAGTTGGAGCATGGGCTTGAATGAACTTATATTTATAATCAACATTTATATGCATCCTTGCTTTATTAGCTTACTTAAAAATACACAGTGTCTGACACCAACGTTTTAACATTTTCATTCTTCCTTCTTAATTTGTGTTGATGATAAGAAAGTGCAACCAAAATTTGAATCCTTATTTTAATTAAAATTCATATCTTTTATATCACATGCATAAAATTAAAAAAAAACGAAGTAGACCAGAAATGATCTTGCTACAATTGATATGCATATTCATACTCGAGTTAAATCTTAATGTCGAGATTGAAGACTAACCCTTTTTAATTCTTCCTACATGTCTTTTCATCATGAAATAAATTTTACCATAAAATGTATTAAGTATGAATTTAATTACAAAATTATATGATTTTTGGTATCATTACATATAAAAAAATAGATGTTAATTGTAACACGGTTCAAACCCAAATAATTTAACTGAAGGGGTTAGTCATATGTATAGCAGACAAAAGGAATTGTACAGAAATTTGCATATCATGAATCCTAAAATAAGAAATGTCCGTATACTTTAAAACTTACTTATATATAATATATAACTAACACTATATACTATATATACAATATACACTAGCTTAATATTAACTTAACATAAAAATTACTTTTGCAAGATCCTATAACTTAGGACTGTAAACGTGTATATATATAGTAAACACATACGTTTTCTTCATATATACATAACTTATAGAGTAAAATCAATGAGACCAACCGCATACAACTAATATATGAACCAATATCTTATATAAAAAAACAGTATAAATAAATAATATATATTACCT
The DNA here is from genome assembly GCA_030765085.1 of Allium cepa. Classification (NCBI taxonomy): domain Eukaryota; kingdom Viridiplantae; phylum Streptophyta; class Magnoliopsida; order Asparagales; family Amaryllidaceae; genus Allium; species Allium cepa. The sequence goes on along the minus strand of CM060945.1, from coordinate 988,242,508 downwards.
TATTGTATAAAAGAGAGGAGATGAGGATGAGGCATGAAGTGGAGGAAGGGAACTTTGGTGGCGAGGAGACTGCGACAAATAGGAGCAGGTGGAAAAGTTTGATGAGCAAGCATATGAACTGTATTTCTCAGAGCAGAGGAATAAAAGAGGAGAGGAAGAAGAATACGAGGATGGAATTATATAGGCCAAGATGAGCAACAGTCAATTATACTAAACGTATAAAGTTTTATGAATGCAAAAATAACGTACCGATATAAATGTAAAGTAACGAATATGGAAAAATTCAAGTGCAAATTGCAGGGGATAATAAAGGAAATGACTGTTCACAATTTAAACTGACACAGATAAGGTAAGGAATATATATATATATATATATATATATATATATATATATATATATATATATATTTCGTACTGAATACGATACGTTTGTTGAAGCCAATAGCACCAAAAATCAAGGAATGAAAAAGGCAACAATGAAAAGAACGGAACAAGTAGAAACGAAACGTATCAAATTAAATATGAGCAGTTTTACAAGCAACGGTCAAAAATTTTCTTCCAAAAATCTCGGCTACTGATTTGATTTCAGTAGCTAAGGTATGAAATTTATGAGCGTGTAACAGATGCAGAATTTTAATTGAAACGTATGCACAAATAATTAACAAAAGTAATGTGATTAGAAACTACTCGTTTCTTATTTATTTATTTCATATATAGTTAGTACAATATACGCTAAATTTATAACAAAAGTAACGTATCTAAATTTATACGTTACTTATTTTTTCTTTACCTATTTTTAGTAAAATATACGTTTTAAAGAATATTCATCAGCTACGTACCATTTATATGCTAACTAAATAAATCAAAACGGATATAACGTTCAAATTAAAACGTGTATTTTAAATAGCCTATTTATACTCTATTAACTTTAAAATTTATTACTTAATTAACTTTTGATTTGTTTACATTGGTTTGATTTACTTAACATTTAACAAATAACTGATGTATATACGAAAAAAGAAAACGTAAAATTTATTTCCTATATATTATTCAATTTAAAATTTTATTCATTAATCAAATAACTAAGAAACTGTAACAACCCTGTATTTTGTAATTATTTTATTATATATTTTAATTATTTTTAATGTAAGATTTTGATTTAAAAACTTATTTTACTTATTTGAAATGATTAAATTTATTATTTAAATATAATCTTGATTTTTATATGAGTTATAATTCCAAAATTGTGTAAGTTGAACATTTGCCTGAAATGCTGATTTTGGTCAAAATAGTCAAACTGTGACTTTCAACTTAAAATTTTAAAAGTTTAAAATTTTAATTTTTTTTCTTCTTTTATTATGAAAGTACATAAAATTCTAAGAACACCACTTTTCGTTTCGTTGAATTTGGATGTAAATTGTGAAAGTTATATCCTTTACAATATTGTGCGTATATAGGGTTATTTAACAATGACTATTTTAAATTGTATAAATTACTTCTTCTTTGTTATATTTTATTTTAATATGTGATAATATGTTATATTATGTATATTTTGACGTTTAAGTATTTTTAAAATGATAATATAATTTTTCTAAAGTTTATTTGAATTTATTTCAATTTATAAAGCCTAGTTGGTATTTACTGCATTTTTCTTTATTTAACTTTCTATTTAATAAAAATTAAATTATTATTTTACCTTGAAAATGTTTTAAAACCATTTTTAATTCAAATTTTGTGTTATAATATTTTTTTTGTGAAGTAATAAATTTTCCAAAGTCATTGGAGTTTTTCTTGTAATTTTTATGACAGGGTTGCTATTTTTAAGCAATTTCTTATTTCCTCTTTCTATTTTACTTAAAATAAATTATTTATTTTATTTTATTCTTACTTAGTTTCAGTTTTAAATAACATTTCTGAGTTTATTTTGTTTTTAATAAAATTAAAATGAAAAGGAAATGCAAAGGGTTTAGAAAGTTAAGAGATCTTAAAAGCCTGAAACGTAAAGACGTTTTATCCGTTTCCTTTTGCAATTAATACATCAATTTATCTTAGCCATTCCTTTCCTCATCCTTTGCATCCGACTACCTCATATTATTCATGAATTTTCAAGCTCCAAAACCCTAAAAATCATGGCCTCCATCTTGAGAAAAAAATCTGGTAATGGCTACATCGTTTTCTACCTTTTTCTTCTCATTTTCTATGTATTTTGCCTAGTTTTCTATGCTTTCTGGATTGGCCTCTACCACCCACCATCACCACCATACTCTCCACCATCCCCTACCACTCTTCCTTGGCATCATTTCTAGCCATCATTTCAGATCCATCCATGGCCACACCTCCCTTGGTGACAAAACTCCACAAAATTGCAAATAATGTCCAAAACAATGCACTAGCCACCACTATTACTTCACCACCTTCATACTTCACCATGGCCACCACCTCTAGCCATGACCACCACCTTTCTACCACCACTACACTTCATTTTAGCCTCTGTCCAGATCTGAAATTGACATGGCCAAGACTCCATGAACCAAAACTCCACAAAAAACACTGCATAAAGCCTTGAAACATTCATGATAGCCACCCTATCACTTCATATCTTCATCCACCACCTTGGCCACCACCACCTTTTCCAGACCTCCCCACACCCCTCCATCTACTGTCCAAACCTGTACAAGTATGGCCAAGCCCCACTTGACCCAAGGCCGAGCCTTGTTGTGCTCAAAAACTTCATATATGTTGCCTTGATCAATTGTATGCTTCATGTTATAACCTACCACTCCATACTCCTTCTAACCGTGAGTTATGGTGCCAAACCTGAGCTATATCATCATCATGGCTGAACCCAAGAAACTCCTAGGCCAAGCATTTGAATGGATAAAGCAAGGTCAAGTAATCTATTCCTTTGTTGCTTCGTATTTTCATTGTTTCAACATTGTTTTGCGTTGAATATTTATGTGTGTATTGTCTTGTTTTGGTTATTGTTTACAAGACAAATATCAAGGCTCTCCATTCATTCAAATCAAAAGTCGTGTTGTATCATGATTGTCATACTATTGGAACCGCTCTTGTGTTTGTTGTTTTGGTCTTCAGCTTGAAAAAGTGAGTCTTTCTCACTCTGACATTTATACTTATGGAAAGTGAATTGATGACAAGTATGTAGTAATATAAAATGTTTATGCAAGTTAATGATGATCGTATGATACGTTATGCCATGTTATTACCATGTTAAAACTGTTAATTTTCACCTGACATCTGATATATGACTGTATATTGTGATATTGACCTTGTTTATATTATTCCTGTATATGATTACACTGCAAGTTCCCTGTTAGAATAGAATCATTACGGGCTGAAATGATATGCCTGATTTATTTTATCTAATTTATTTTAACTTGGGATTGCGGGTTTGAAATGATAAAACCTGGATTTTCTTTGTAAATTACGGGTTGAAATGATATATTACCCGTATCATTTTACCTAGCGTAGAAAATTTTATACAGGCCCGTAGTTAAAATATGCTTTTCTAAAAAATTTAAAATATTTTAGAAATTTAATTATTATAATATTTTGATTTGAAATTTAATAAAAATAAAATTTTTGTAAAATATTATTGATTTTCTGAATAATTGTAAGTGAAATGAATTAATGAAAAAGTTAGAAATTCTGAACGTAAGTTATTTTGGAAATTTTGATTTAATTATAATTGGAAATTTAATTGAATATGAAATTATGATAATTTGAATTTAAATAAATTTAAAGTGATTTTTATATCATATTAATGATTTTAGTAAAGTTGAAATGTGAAATGAATAAATATTTTAAGTTGAAACTTTGAAATATAACTAGAATTGGAAATTTCGAAATTGACGTAAAGTGAACTTTTAGTTAAGCAAGTAAAAATAAAACTAAGTTATATTTGAGAATTTGAACTTAAGTGTTAAGTTGAAATTTAATGTAATGGATTTTAAAAATTCAACATTGCAATTTAATAAGTGAATTATTATTAAATCTTGATTTTTGAATGGAAATTTAACTTTATAAAATCCTGAACCTGAGGAAAAATTAAATGATGTTATAAATGTGAAAATGTATGATTTTATAAGTTAAAAATGTTTAAATGAAAATATAATTGGTTGAGAAATTATATTGAATATTTGAAGTTATTTGACTGTATTTTTGAAATGCTATTAATTACAATGTAAATGATATTACAGCATTTGAAAATGCTGTAGTTGATGATAATGAACTACAAAGCTAAATTGAATTAAAAGCTATTATGGCAATTTTTGTAAGTGCAATAAATTGTTGAATTTAACTAAGTTTATTCGAAATTTAAGTAAACCCTATTACAACATTTTAAATGTTGTCTTTTGTTAAATTGAACTATTTTGAATGTATTTTCCGTAGCGTTTTCTAAATGCCACGAAAAGTGAATTTTCACTGCTTTGATAAACTTAAGTGAATAAATGAACTTTGGAAGTCGAAAATTTTGAAAATTTAATAATTTAATTATTAAACATAATAACTTCATTTTAATGATTAAAAATGATTTTTGGAATATATACTGTTTTGAAATATGGATTGAAATGATATTTTAAATTTAATAAAATGAATAATGATTTGAAATGAATGTGGTTTCGAAAAGATATGACATTTTGATATATAAAATGATTGAAATGTGGTTTTGAAAGGATATGATATTTTGATATATTAAATGAGTGAAATGTGGTTTTGAAAACATATGATATTTTGATATATTAAAATGGTTTGGAAATGGAGTTTTGAAAAATATGATATTTTTGATATTAAATGATTTGAAAAACAGAGTGTGAAAGATAGGACATTTTGATATTAACTTGATTTAAAAAAGAAGTTCTGAAAGATATGATATTTTGGAACTGAAAGGTAGTGTTGAAAGGGTATGAAAATTTAATATATTGAAATGGTTAGAAATGACTTGATATTTATTTTGATAAATATTTGAATTGAAAGATATTTTACGATGATATATTGAAATGGTTTTGGAAATGATTTAATCTTTATTTTGATAAAGATTTGGATTGAAAAGGGTATTTTATTTTGAAGTATAAAATATTGTTTTAAAGTTATAACTACGGGTTATAATAACGATTGGTTGTTAAAGAGAGCGGGATCGGATATTGTCTTATAGCCGGCCAATACCGAAAACCACTTTAACAACTGTGTACGCGGTGGAGATTCCAGAATGAAGTAGGATGGTGGCGACGTTCTCGAGGTATATTACGTGGACCCAACTCCCGTGAGTTGGCATATATGACTTAAACATGAGCTATACCGGGCTACACAAAGGGTCGCACCCTTTCATCGAGCATGCTCCATCGGAAACCATTCTATTACTGTTGTGATTCGATTCGGTGGCGCCACTTTGATTCGGGGGTATTGTTCGAGGTGGGCGGAAGCTGCTGGCTTGCCGTCACCACCGGTCCGGGAGTGCAAACGGTGTATCCACCCTGGCATTGCCTCGCGTGCCGTGTCATATCCTTATATCGAGCCCACTACGATTTTGGTTTTAAAGATCCGACCGCGTTAAGGTTCACCATCCCCTTAACGATATTTTCTATATGATTATACTTTACTGATTAGACACTACCGTATATAGCGTATATTACTACATAGTAAATAGTTTAACGGATCCTTAGAGGATGGGCGGTCCCAAGCATCCTTTAAGTTACTGATGCATTTTGTTACTGTTCACTTGAGTTGATTTACAGTTTATAAGTATTTATGTCCTGACTCGAGGGTTTTGTATTTTGCTTTACGCTCGGGTCAGATTGATTGAGTTAGCAGTCAAGATTCACCTTCGGCGTTGGAGCTTTCCTTGAAGATCCAGCCATCTATTTTGTTTCAGTATCCAGTGGTTCAGTGATGTATCTGATTTGTACCTGATGTATCCTGTTACTCTTCTGTTGTATCTTATTTAACTTTGATGTATCTCATATTTATATAGTAGCTTCATGAACTACTATCTCTTTTTCTTCCGCTGCATTTTTATATACTCCGTGTCTGTGATTTGTGATTTTTATTTATTGTATATTCTGAGGTTTGCCAAAATTTTATTTACAACACGGTATTTTGAGCAATTCAATTCCGGCATGAGTGTCTGCCTATGCACTTATAATGGATGCGAATGGTTGAAAAATATTGGTTGTTACAGTTGGTATCAGAGCTTTGGTAGCTCTAGGTAAAACTCAGCATATGGAGTGAATGTATTTACAGAATCACTTTCATTCGAGTTTGAATCTCTCCCTTTTGACTCGATTCCTTTGAATTTTGGAACATTCCCTACGGTTCCAAAATCCATTCGTATCCCTCACTATTCATCTTCTTTTGACTCTGGAGCATTACATAACTCCGCTTCGAATGATCTTTCTAGTGAGTCGGCGGTCACGCCAATTTCAATTTAATTGAAAAAGGGGGAAATCTCCTTTGCATTTAGCATCGATTCACCAGGGATTCTTATCTATCCTTGGTTTAGATGCTAATATCTTTTGTTATTTAAAACTCTAACTCTTGAGATCGAACGTAGATTTACCCTAGAAAAATCAACATTGATTTTATTCTTTAAGTCACGGTTGACCCGGTTAAGGTTGCCTGTGATTTATATAAGCTTATCCATCTTCCTATTCTGTTATTTAATCATGTCATCCTTGTTTCCAACTTATTTTTAAATCATAATCTCCTTTGATTTGCGTTAATAAAAAATTTGAATCTCTATCCTTCTTTGAAATTCTATTCATGTATAGTGTATTTGTAAACTAGTATTTAAAATTAAAATGTTTTATATATTGTGTTGTTTGAGTTGCTAATGTTGAGTTGGGTTTCTGATTGATACGTCTGATCAGCGCTATCGATAAGATTTCCAAAACACTTTGACAAAACAAACGGACACAATATATTTTTTTTAAATTTTTTTTTTTGGTTAATGAAATAAATTTTGATAAATAAGTAAATTTATGGAACTTAATGAAATAATTTAAATTGATAATTTGAAATGATAATACTTGATTTATCATTTATTGTTCTACAAATAGATCTATAAATATTTGTTTATAAATTTATTTGGGAACTGAAATGAATTTAAAACAAGAATTTGAGGATTTAAATTCCGATTATTTCGAACTTTGGTTTAAAGTTTTAAAAGGTTATATTATTTAAAGTATTTTGAATAGAATTTGTTTTCAAAGAATTTTAAAGGTTTAAAATTAGTGCTCTTCTCTTTGTCGCTGGAAAATAACTTCGGTGATGATCGCGACATCATCGACGTTCGTTTTCAAGTTTCGAAGTTAAGAGACTGTTCTGTGGTCTTGCTACAGCTTTGTTTTGGAAAATTAAATTGATTTGAATTTGACTTGACTTATAATATATATATATATATATATATATATGATTGAAATTTGATTTGACATATTATATATGTATATATATTATTTCTTATCTCTAAATGGTCTGAAGAAATCGGAAATTTAATTCTTAAATTCTATTTTTAAAGAATAATTTCAATTATAAAAAGAAAATATTTTTTTTTCAATAAATGATTTAAGCTTGAAATGATTGAATTGAAAATTTTATTTGTATAATATAATTGCATTCAAATATAACTTACCAAAATTTCAGAAGTTAAAAATGTAATTGGATAATATACGATATAAAAAGATTTTATAAATAAAATTTGAGTAGTTATAAAAAAAAGTGTAAATATATTTAACATGAGTGATAAATATATTGAGAGGAATAAATTTAATTTTGATTAGGAATAAAGAAGAATAAAATTTATTAAGTACATTGTGAGTGTAATAAATGATTATTTTTCATACCCATGGTTTTAAAAATGGTTAATTTTAGATGATTGGATAATAAGATAATGAAATTTGAAATAGTTAAGATTTATTTAACTTGTGTAATGATTTATTCTCTGTTTAAGTTGAAATCTCCATGCTTTCAAATTCATTTCCTTATTTTGTTTTTCAAACTATCTTTTGGTTGTCCTTATCATCCTTATCTTGCTATAGACCGGTATAGGCATCTTTCTATAATCTTTCTATTTAGAAATCTTTCTATAATCTTTGATAGACCTTTGGTAATCATTTTGAATCCACATTTTTCGTGCTTGTTTTCTTGATTCTGGAGGATCTTGGAAAGATCACCTCCACCTTGTAAAACTTACCTATAACAACAGTTATCAGGTATAACTTCAATCTTCTTGTCATCTTATCTTAATCCTATTTCACTCTATCTTTTCTGTGCCCTTCCATACCTCATTCCTTTTCGGGGACGAAAAGTTTTGAGTGGGGGAGAGTGTAACAACCCTGTATTTTGTAATTATTTTATTGTATATTTTAATTATTTTTAATGTAAGATTTTGATTTAAAAACTTATTTTACTTATTTGAAATGATTAAATTTATTATTTAAATATAATCTTGATTTTTATATGAGTTATAATTCCAAACTTGTGTAAGTTGAATATTTGCCTTAAATGCTGATTTTGGTTAAAATAGTCAAACTGTGACTTTCAACTTAAAATTTTAAAAGTTTAAATTTTTTTTTTCTTTTATTATGGAAGTACATAAAATTCTAAGAACACCACTTTTCGTTTCGTTGAATTTGGATGTAAATTGTGAAAGTTATACCCTTTACAATATTGTGCGTATATAGGGTTATTTAACAATGACTATTTTAAATTGTATAAATTACTTCTTATTTGTTATATTTTATTTTAATATGTGATAATATGTTATATTATGTATATTTTGACTTTTAAGTATTTTTAAAATGATAATATAATTTTTCTAAAGTTTATTTGAATTTATTTCAATTTATAAAGCCTAGTTGGTATTTACTGCATTTTTCTTTATTTAACTTTTTATTTAATAAAAATTAAATTATTATTTTACCTTGAAAATGTTCTAAAACCATTTTTAATTCAAATTTTGTGTTATAATATTTTTTTTGTGAAGTAATAAATTTTCCAAAGTCATTGGAGATTCTCTTGTAATTTTTATGTCAGGGTTGCTATTTTTAAGCAATTTCTTATTTTCTTTTTCTATTTTACTTAAAATAAATTATTTATTTTATTTTATTCTTACTTAGTTTCGGTTTTAAATAACATTTCTGAGTTTATTTTGTTTTTATAAAATTAAAAAGAAAAGTAAATGCAAAGGGTTTAGAAAGTTAAGAGATCTTAAAAGCCTGAAACGTAAAGACGTTTTATCCGTTTCCTTTTGTAATTAATACATCAATTTATCTTAGCCATTCCTTTCCTCATCCTTTGCAGCTGACTCCCTCATATTATTCATGAATTTTCAAGCTCTATAACCCTAAAAATCATGGCCTCCATCTTGAGAAAAAAATCTGGTAATGGCTACATCTTTTTCTACCTTTTTCTTCTCATTTTCTATGTATTTTGCCTAGTTTTCTATGCTTTCTGGATTGGCCTCTACCACCCACCATCACCACCATACTCTCCACCATCCCCTACCACTCTTCCTTGGCATCATCTCTAGCCATCATTTCAGATCCATCCATGACCACACCTCCCTTGGTGACAAAACTGCACAAAATTGCAAATAATGTCCAAAACAATGCACTAGCCACCACTATTACTTCACCACCTTCATACTTCACCATGGCCACCACCTCTAGCCATGACCACCACCTTGCTACCACCACTACACTTCATTTTAGCCTCTGTCCAGATCTGAAATTGACATGGCCAAGACTCCATGAACCAAAACTCCATAAAAAACACTGCATAAAGCCTTGAAACATTCATGATAGCCACCCTATCACTTCATATCTTCATCCACCACCTTGGCCACCACCATAGGCCACCGCCACCACCTTTTCCAGACCTCCCCACACCCCTCCATCTACTGTCCAAACCTGTACAAGTATGGCCAAGCCCCACTTGACCCAAGGCCGAGCCTTGTTGTGCTCAAAAACTTCATATATGTTGCCTTGATCAATTGTATGCTTCATGTTATAACCCTACCACTCCATACTCCTTCTAGCCGTGAGTTATGGTGCCAAACCTGAGCTATATCATCATCATGGCTGAACCCAAGAACCTCCTAGGCCAAGCATTTGAATGGATAAAACAAGGTCAAGTAATCTATTCCTTTGTTGCTTCGTATTTTCATTGTTTCAACATTGTTTTGCGTTGAATATTTATGTGTGTATTGTCTTGTTTTGGTTATTGTTTACAAGACAAATATCAAGGCTCTCCATTCATTCAAATCAAAAGTCGTGCTGTATCGTGTTTGTCATACTTTTGGAACCGCTCTTGTGTTTGTTGTTTTGGTCTTCAGCTTGAAAAAGTGAGTCTTTCTCACTCTGACATTTATACTTATGGAAAGTGAATTGATGACAAGTATGTAGTAATATAAAATGTTTATGCAAGTTAATGATGATCGTATGATATGTTATGCCATGTTATTACCATGTTAAAACTGTTAATTTTCACCTGACATCTGATATATGACTGTATATTGTGATATTGACCTTGTTTATATTATTCCTGTATATGATTACACTGCAAGTTCCCTGTTAGAATAGAAGCATTACGGGCTGAAATGATAGGCCTGATTTAATTTATTTAATTTATTTTAACTTGGGATTGCGGGTTTGAAATGATAAATCCTGGATTTTCTTTGTAAATTACGGGTTGAAATGATATATTACCCGTATCACTTTACCTAGCGTAGAAAATTTTATACAGGCCCGTAGTTAAAATATGCTTTTCTAAAAATTTTAAATATTTTAGAAATTTAATTATTATAATATTTTGAGTTGAAATTTAATAAAAATAAAAATTTTGTAAAATATTATTGATTTTCTGAATAATTGTAAGTGAAATGAATTAATGAAAAAGTTAGAAATTTTGAACGTATGTTATTTTGGAAATTTTGATTTAATTATAATTGGAAATTTAATTAAATATGAAATTATGATAATCTGAATTTAAATAAATTTAAAGTGATTTTTATATCATATTAATGATTTTAGTAAAGTTGAAATGTGAAATGAATAAATATTTTAAGTTGAAACTTTGAAATATAACTAGAATTGGAAATTTCGAAATTGACGTAAAGTGAACTTTTAGTTAAGCAAATAAAAATAAAACTAAGTTATATTTGAGAATTTGAACTTAAGTGTTAAGTTGAAATTTAATGTAATGGATTTTAAAAATTCAACATTGCAATTTAATAAGTGAATTATCATTAAATCTTGATTTTTGAATGGAAATTTAACTTTATAAAATCATGAACCTGAGGAAAAATTAAATGATGTTATAAATGTGAAAATATATGATTTTATAAGTTAAAAATGTTTAAATAAAAATATAATTGGTTGAGAAATTATATTGAATATTTGAAGTTATTTGACTGTATTTTTGAAATGCTATTAATTACAATGTAAATGCAACTACAGCATTTGAAAATGCTGTAGTTGATGATAATGAACTACAAAGCTAAATTGAATTAGAAGCTATTATAGCAATTTTTGTAAGTGCTATAAATTGTTGAATTTAACTAAGTTTATTCGAAATTTAAGTAAACCCTATTACAACATTTTAAATGTTGTCTTTTGTTAAATTGAACTGTTTTGAATGTATTTTTCCGTAGCGTTTTCTAAATGCCACGAAAAGTGAATTTTCACTGCTTTGATAAACTTAAGTGAATAAATGAACTTTGAAAGTCGAAAATTTTGGAAATTTAATAATTTAATTATTAAACATAATAACTTCATTTTAATGATTAAAAATGATTTTTGGAATATATACTGTTTTGAAATATGGATTGAAATGATATTTTAAATTTAATAAAATGAATAATGATTTGAAATGAATGTGGTTTCCAAAAGATATGACATTTTGATATATTAAATGATTGAAATGTGGTTTTGAAAGGATATGATATTTTGATATATTAAATGAGTGAAATGTGGTTTTGAAAACATATGATATTTTGATATATTAAAATGGTTTGAAAATGGAGTTTTGAAAGATATGATATTTTTGATATTAAATGATTTGAAAAACGGAGTGTGAAAGATATGACATTTTGATATTAACATGATTTAAAAAAGAAGTTCTGAAAGATATGATATTTTGGAACTGAAAGGTAGTGTTGAAAGGGTATGAAAATTTAATATATTGAAATGGTTAGAAATGACTTGATATTTATTTTGATAAATATTTGAATTGAAAGATATTTTACGATGATATATTGAAATGGTTTTGGAAATGATTTAATCTTTATTTTGATAAAGATTTGGATTGAAAAGGGTATTTTATTTTGAAGTATAAAATATTGTTTTAAAGTTATAACTACGGGTTATAATAACGATTGGTTGTTAAAGAGACCGGGATCAGATATTGTCTTATAGCCGGCCAATACCGAAAACCACTTTAACAACTGTGTACGCGGTGGAGATTCCAGAATGAAGTAGGATGGTGGCGACGTTCTCGAGGTATATTACGTGGACCCAACTCCCGTGAGTTGGCATATATGACTTAAACAGGAGCTATACCGGGCTACACAAAGGGTCGCACCCTTTCATCGAGCATGCTCCATCGGAAACCATTCTATTACTGTTGTGATTCGATTCGGTGGCGCCACTTTGATTCGGGGGTATTGTTCGAGGTGGGCGGAAGCTGCTGGCTTGCCGTCACCACCGGTCCGGGAGTGCAAACGGTGTATCCACCCTGGCATTGCCTCGCGTGCCGTGTCATATCCTTATATCGAGCCCACTACGATTTTGGTTTTAAAGATCCGACCGCGTTAAGGTTCACCATCCCCTTAACGCTATTTTCTATATGATTATACTTTACTGATTAGACACTACCGTATATAGCGTATACTACTACATAGTAAATAGTTTAACGGATCCTTACAGGATGGGCGGTCCCAAGCATCCTTTAAGTTACTGATGCATTTTGTTACTGTTCACTTGAGTTGATTTACAGTTTATAAGTATTTATGTCCTGACTCGAGGGTTTTGTGTTTTGCTTTACGCTCGGGTCTGATTGATTGAGTTAGCATTCAAGATTCACCTTCGGCGTTGGAGCTTTCCTTGAAGATCCAACCATCTATTTTTTTCAGTATCCATTGGTTCAGTGATGTATCTGATTTGTACCTGATGTATCCTGTTACTCTTCTGTTGTATCTTATTTAACTCTGATGTATCTCATATTTATATAGTAGCTTCATGAACTACTATCTCTTTTTCTTCCGCTGCATTTTTATATACTCTGTGTCTGTGATCTGTGATCTGTGATTTTTATTTACTGTATATTCTGAGGTTTGCCAAAATTTTATTTACAACACGGTATTTTGAGCAATTCAATTCCGTCATGATTGTCTGCCTATGCACTTATAATGGATGCGAATGGTTGAAAAATATTGGTTGTTACAGAAACAAATGTGTATACGTATAAAGTTTATTTCTTTTATAGAATATTAATTACTTGATATAAAGGTGTATAACCAATTTTTAAAAGAACAAAAGTGGAAATAAAATGTTGTTACCAATATATTCGGTTAAATTAAAAGATTTGGAAGTTAGAATTTAAAAGATTTAAATTCCAATAAATTTTAAACTTTAACCAAAAATAAGAGTTATAGAATTGGCTCATATTAATAAAATTTTGGTGACTATTTAAAATTAAATTAAAAAAATTTCAACTTTTTTGTGAATTAAAACCCCAAAGTTTATAAATAAAAGAATAAAATACTTGTTAAAATTTTTGGGTTGTTACAGATTCGCTCTTTCATTTCCTGCTTCCATATCTTGCTTTCTCGTAATCAACATACGAGCCTAAGATATAGAAGAAAGATCTAAGAGAGAGGGGGATACATACTTATATATAGCAAATACAAGTATGTTACTATAGCGTTATCTCATACCCCAATCTTATTCTCTGATTTATTTAAATTATGTTTTCAAAATATTTTAATCCAGTAAATTTACATAAATCTATGTTCCGATACCGAATTGTAACATCCGCACATTTTAAGGCCAAAAAATAAGCACTACTGATACTGCAGTCATTAAAAGCATTATTTTTCGGTGACAAAATGCTATTATATTAACCATATCAATAACATTAGAAGCACATGAATATGGAATTTTTTTCAAACACATTTCATTAATCAAACTTCATTACATTTTAGGAACAAAATTTTCACATTCATTACATAATCTTGTTCAGCCCACGTTCAGAGAAAATATGATAATTACAAAAATACTCCAAGGGCGATATATGAAGATTCCCCCTTGGTTGAATAGAGTCTATTACTTGATAGTTACAAATTCTGTCATTACATCCACTCAAACATAGCGTAGGCTTAAAACAACACGACAGAAATAAAAACTCATAATATTAGCTAGCTTGTCTCCACATGTCTCTTTAAGCTTATTTGTCTAACATAAAAATCCCTATTCTCGATCTACTCAATTGAGTACTTAAGGGTTTAGGGGGAAAAAGTTCAGATCAAACAAAAAGTTTGGTGTGAATAATAATATACCATCTCAAATCAAAATAGATATCTAGTGAGACCATGCCGCATAGCGAAATGGGTTTCCCCCTCAATAGTATCTTATCCAAACATGTCAATCATAAATTATGCACCTGCATAATAAACCATCCTGAACCAAAATAGATATCTAGTAAGACCATGTCACTTAGTGGAATAGATTTTCCCCTCATTGTTTGCCTCATCTCTAGTGGACTTCCTGTCTCAAATCACAGTTTTCATTAGATCATTATAAACCTATTTGTTTTCACTAATAACATGCATCTATTCAATCATAGTTTTCATAGGATTACTATGAACCTATTAGTTGTCACTAATAACCTTTCTCCAATCATAGTTTTCATGGGATCACTATGAACCTATTAGTTATCACTAATAACATTCCTCTAAATCATAGTTTTCATGGGATCACTATTAACATACTAGTTTACAATAATACCTTCCTTAATTCATATTCTTTTGATCAATTCTGAACATCCTAACATGTTAGATATATCTGATCTCTTAGACGCAATTTTACTCACTCGGGAAATCTGACCTCACTTTTGGGACAACCTAGTTGATCATTTTGGCCTCAAATCCAATTGTTGGATCATAATAATGTGAGTATGAAAAGGATAAATATGTAAATTAACTGGTCAAATAGTAATAAGAACATATAACATCATTCATCAAAATATATGCAATCAATAATCATTGGCGTCACAAAATTACTTGCGCTTAAGTAATAATTTCCTTTGGCAAATTCATATTAAATTTGGGCTAGACACCAATTTATTTCCTTGAAAACCTTTATTTATATAAATTATTAATCCTATAAAATCATTCTTTAAAACAAGGAACACAAAGACTATTGCCAAAACCTTATGCCAATACACAATCAATCTTAAAATAGACTTTTATACACAAGTTGGGGTTGTCACACCTCTAAAACATAGGGATTATCGAGCCATTTTCCAAAACTATTCAATACACAAACTTACGATATCAATGCCATTAGAGCATGATGTTGAATCTCTATATCGAGTTTCGAAAACAAAAATTTTGATTTTATAAAGCATAAGGCCACAATGCCGAAGTCATGATTACTGCATTATAAAATATGTAGGTAGTCATACCTATAAAAACATAGCATTTGGTTTTCATAATATATAGCTTACGGCTTTGAAAGTAAAGGATGCCACTGAAGGTTTATGATATCATTTCCACAAAACACTAGATGTCAACAATAAGACTTGCGGTATTCATTGACATAAAACACTAGACGCCAAAAATAAGACTTGCAATATCATTGTCATAGTGCAATTGATGTCGTCTTCTTTAAAACTACGGCTACTTATGTCGTGAATATAAAGGATGTCTAAAACAAAGGGTGGCAAGGGACATCAAGCTTTACACCAATAAAGGATGTAAAACTTTAAAACTGAATGCATGTCCTTAAAACAAAATGGTATGTCACTTTTGTAGAGTTATGAAACCCAAGACGTCGAAGGATGTCGAAATCCTATGTACATAACTGGGTTTGTGCTTCTACATGAATATAATCATTTCATACCTACCAGTATACTTCGTATGCACCCCTCAATGTAGATGTCGCACTTCATAACTTCTATCAATATCGGCTGTTATCAGGGATTTTGGCCCTTTAATCAAACGACATGGGGATTTCGTAATTAAACATAAAAATGTTTTATTTTCATATAAAGTCATTTCATTTCACCAACTCTTTTCCCTTGTCAATTTTCTATTAGTTAATAAAATACTTCACCATATTCTTTTCATTAAAACTGCTGCAATGTTAATTTATCTTCCCCAAAATAATTTGCTAACCATTCAAATTATATTATTACTTTAATATAATTTATTAGCTTTTCTATCTTAATAAATTCTTAGAAACCATAATTACTTGGGAAAAATCTCCACAAATCATTAGAACTTAGAATTTACATATTCGTATTCATGTAAAAATTTCGGGCTAAAATAATTATTATTAATAATTAAAACCCAAAATAAACACCTTTTCCATATTATAAATTCATACATATTCATACTAGCTTAGAAAATTATGAAATTGAAATCCCATCTCCAAAATAATGCTTTACATAATATATCAAAATTTTGAATCAATTAGAGATAAAAAGTTTTGGTTTTACCCTTAAAAACCTACTAAATCAATTCCATAAAATTCAAATAAATCACCATTTAATCCAATAATGATATTATTAATCCATATATGAAATATTATCATAATCAATTTGGAAATAGATTGTAGATCCGAAAATAAACATAATGACTTGAGATGGATACAATTTTTCTCCTTAGATTGGATAAGAGATTGAGATTTGATGTTGATTATCTTTCCCTTAAGCTTTCTCATTTGATTTGTTAAGTTTCCTTTTTCTTCTATTAGTACTAATGGTCGACCTTCCTTTAGCTTTTATTTTGACTAAGAATATAAATGAGAAATTGAATAGGATAGAGTGATTTGGGAAATGGAATAAGGGGTGATTCCCATTTTGCCCTTTTCATTAGTTTCTTCTATTCTATGTTTTAAATCAATCTTATTAATTGATTACCTAAGGCATGACCTAAGTTAATTATCAAATCTCATACCCATTATCTCCACACATCACATTATTCAATTTAATTTATCTAATTAATTCTCCAAAATAAATTAATCAAAATTAAGGGTTTTATATGAAGAAACATCAGAACAAGGGTAACGATAAATTTAGCAATCATATTAATTTTGTCTTTTTACTATATAAATTAATCCCGATTGCAAACACTTTTGAAGGTATATTAGGTTTTAAGAAAATATTTATAGTACTATTTATAATGCAATAAATTTTCATTGTTTAGTGTTTAGGTAAGTTTATCATTACCATTGGTATACCAGCTATCATTTTACATGGTAATAGTAAAGTGCTGGTAGTCATTTTGACCTACCATTAGTATAATTACGGAAACATTTATCTGTAATAGTTACCATTACCATAATAGCCCTAATTCTAAGCATTTAAATTTATACATGTTAGCAAAATGCTAATTTTTTTTAATGAGTTTTAAAGTTCAATTTGATTATCTTAAGCATTGTGAGTTAATACTAAGTGAAAAAAGAAAAAGAATAACTTGAATCATAACCAATAAAATTTTGATATTAAAATCAATAGAGAATATTTAATTTAAAAATTAGTTAAAGATTAAAATAGCTAGATCTATAGTTAAATTTGTTCCAACCTTTATCACATCAGACATAATTTATTTATTTTTCATATTTTTTATGTTTCTTTTCTATTTCTAAATATAGAGTTAATGTGTGGATGATATAGTAGTGGAATTTGTGTGAAAATATATTATTATATTGTTATGATGAAACACGCCACACACTTTAATATACCCAAAAGCACACATTACAAGGCGTGGTGCGTTGTCGTATAACTCAAACTAGCAGAGACAAAGATTCACAAGACCAAAGTAGGTAAAAACAATGAAAACTAAAATAATAAATTATTTAAAACAAAACTTCATAATTGCTTCTTAAGTCAAATAAGTCAAATACTAAATACCACATACATGTCTCAAAACCCAATATATAGCAGGAAATGAAAACTCATAGTCCTGACAAAAATCAAAGTACAAATATCCCTCTTAAATGTGGGTATAAAGAAAGAACCAAAAGCTGAAAAAGTAGGGAAATACATAGTAGAATCTTCTCCAAGAAACCTCCGAGCACTACAATCTACTGCCCTCTTCTTTGATTGCCTATGGGGGAAAATGGGGAAAATGGAGGAGTGGGTCAGACAAAAAGTCTGGTGAGAGATAATAGCTACTAGATTCTTTAAGCAAAGTAAAAGCAACAGACTCTTCAATAGTTCTAGTATATATAAAAGGAAACAAAGGATATAGGAAAGAGATAAATTGAAAAATACGATAAACTATGACAATTGATAAGATATGTTAACTTTGATTGTTTGCACTTGTCTTTAATAGCTGCTTGATTAGGATGAATTCCTAATCCCATGATTAGGCTAAAATCCTAATTCTACCCTTTGATCGGTCTGCTACTTCATAGATCTTACTGCGGCTAAACGCTATATAACTCCCTACATAGCAGCCAATGGTAACTATAAAAGATACACAAAGCACTCATTATGGACTAGACGATACATAGCTCCCTACATAGAAGGCAATGGTATCTACGAAAGACACATATACTAAGCGCTTGGAACTCATATCAATTACTGAGTAGCAAAATGAAAGTCGCACATGTAATTACCATCATGCCCATGCTACCTTTTGCTCCACCTATTGGGTTGTATTATTACCTCAACTCAGCATAAGCGTGCCCCTCATATCACTTCAGGATTATGTGAAACACCATGTCCATAGAAAATATAGGGGAATGCTGCTGATACTGGCCCGTTATCCAAACAATATCTAATACTACCCTTGTCCAAATCCCCCGTGATTTGAACACCTCTATACTGACCAATTACTACCACCACTAGCATAAGCGTGCTCCTCGTCTCACTTCAGGTTTATCTGAAACACCGTGTCTATATAAAATATAAGGGAATGCTATTTTGGTACAAGTCTTACTTTCATCTTTGCTTAAGTTAGATAAATTATTTGAATAAGCTTTTTACAATTTTCTCTACTATCTATGCTTATTAATTTATCCTAAGTCTTAAAATAAGCCTTATTCTTTTCTTTTTCTTATTATTACCAACGTTATAATCATGCTTATTACTTAACCCAAGGTCTAAGTGTGAAAATAAGCTTCTTTTTCTTTTTTCTTTTTAGTTATAATTCTAAGTTATAACTAAGCCAAGCTCTTTAATTCAGTCCAATTAATATCATAGTTAGGCATAATTTCAGTTCAATTCCATTTATATTACAATCTTTATAATTTACGTCTTATATTCCATTATTTCAGATTTCTTATAATTTAATCCAATTTCGTGTTAATTCTATTCCGATCCATATGAGAAGAAGAAGAAGGAGAAATAAAAGAAAACTGAAAATGGAAGGAAACCCAAAACTTAGGAAGAAGATGTAAATAACGCATAAATAGCAGTAAATAAACTAAAATACTGTAAATAAACTATAAATAAATGGAAAAGCTATAAATAACAGAAATAAACTAAAATTAACTGAAAAGAATAGCTAGAAAGAAATAGTCTGAAAATAATTCTAAAAACTGTAAATAAAATTGCTAAAATGGTTATTCCAAAAATCGTAGTAAAACTACAACTATTGGAAACCCCATTATTTTAAATTACTTAAAGAAATATAAAATAATTACAATCACTCACCTCTGGTCTTTAGTTCTTCCCTTTAGCCCTTCATGGATCCACTTGGGTTGTTAAATATTTTTATTTAAAACGATTTCCTCCTTGAAAAATTATTTTGCTTCGGGTCCTTCCTGAATAAGTTGACCCAATTGGAGAAATTCTTAGAATGAGAAAAGTGTTAGGCCTAGGGTTCTATTTATAGGGATAGAAGTGGATCTTAAATAGTTGGATTTGAGGATTGAATAGGATGCAACCATGTCATAGGCTGAGTACGATCCATCAGATGCAAGAATAGAAGGACCATATTGAAACAAAGAATGCAAATGCGTGCAAAGTCGCTTAAATTCGTGCTCATCGAATGAACAAACGTTCGTTCGTTCGCTCTGATAGGGCAGGCGGGTCGGCCGGGAGGTCGACCGCCCCCCTTGCCCAGGTTCGACCGGCCAGTCGACCTGGTCATATATATATATATATATATATATATATATATATATATATATATATATATATATATATATACCGTTGTCTTTTTTAATTCATATCTCGTTCATATCAGCTTGGTTTCTGACGTTCTATATATGGAAATTGACTAGAAAATTACCACGGACACAATGTGTTAACGGTAAAAATAGCTTCAACGCTAACACCCGGTGTATATCGTGATGAAGTGAAAGCACCACCCGCTTGCACGGGAACCAAAATAAATAAAAAATAGCAGAAAAATAAAAGAGACAGAGATTTTTATAGTGGTTCGGCTTCTAGCAAGCCTACATCCACTTTACATCCTCCATTACCTTTTTCGAGCACACTTTTACAAGACTAAAACACCTTTACAACACGATTGATTGATTACAACACTTTTACAATTCACTTTCGAGTTTACAACACAATTGAAGAAGGAGATTAGAACTTTGATCGTAGATTGTTCCTCGGATCCATGCTGGATGGAGTAGATGCATTGATGAAGAATCTTCAATGGTTGAGGTGCTCGGAGAGTCGAGAAATCAGCAGAGTGTAGGCGCCTTGAAATCCAGAAAAAGTCCCCCTCGAATGTGGAGTTGGTAGAGTATTTATAGGTGAAAATCAGGTCTAGGTCGGTTGGAGCGACCTATGGTGGGTCGTAGGTCGTTGGCGACCTAGTGGAGCGGCAGAAGAAGGAAGGCGACCTAAGGGATAACGGCATTAGAATGTATGGCCTGGAGCGACCTAAGGGAAAAGGCGGGGTATGCTTTAGGTTGTGTGTGACCTATGGGTGTTAGGTCGCGAGCGACCTGATTTTGATGAGGTGAGACTGGTTAGGTCGCGAGCGACCTAGGTGATGGCGGGTTAGGTCGTGAGCGACCTATGGGTTTAGGAGAAGAGTTACGTCGCGAGCGACCTAACTTTGTTGAGGAGAAGCATAAGTCGCTTAGCAGGTAGGTCGCTTGAGCCATTGAGTAGTTAAGTCGCTGACTGCTGAGTTGCTCTAGGTCGTAGGTCGCTTGGATTTATAGGTCGTTAGGTCGCGAACTTTTCTGTGAGCTGTTAACTCGTGAAGTCTTAGGTCACTAAGTCGTGAGGTCTGTTAAGTCGTGAACTCTGTTAACTCGTTAGCCCGCTTCATCAGTTAGGTCGCTAACTTGCTTCATTGGTTAGGTCGCTAGGTCGCTTCATTGGTTAGGTCGTTAACTAGTTGAGTCGCTGGATTACTTCACTCTTTAAGTCGTATACCGTAGCGGTGGCGTTGCCCCCGCACCCCCACCTTGGGGGGTTGGCACCCCCCTGGACCCCCCTCCGTAGGGGATCTTAGAGGAAAAGTCATTTAACAGAACTTGCTTTGCTGAGATGTTGAGTTGACCAATCTTTGAGACGAGCTATCTTGCTTTTCTCGATCGATCTTTTGATATCACGGCCTTGCTGAAAAAGGCGGGATAACACAATGGTGTAACTCCGCGGCTCAATTCTGATAATTTCACAAAGTTATTTTATTATTTAATTAATTAACGAATTAATTGTTATGGGTTAAATTTCAGGTTGTTACATTCTCCCTTCCTTAAGGGATTTCGTCCCCGAAATCTCTAAGGATAAAAGAATGTACTAAATTTCTTCATCCAAATCTATAACCAACTACTCAATCATCAACTATTCATCCATTGTCCTTAAGTTTTTCTAATGCACTTTATGATACTTATGCAATTAGTGTAGTGTAAATGTCCCTGGCTAATGCAAAAGATTAGGCGGTCCACTGATTTAGTTGACCTATTTTTATGCAATCATGTCCATGCCATGTATCCAAATGAATGCAAAAATTCTCTAATGATAACTGATAGTCCTATATGCCTACCACAAACATCATCCAAATGCAACAATCATGTGGTAAACATCCATTTATAGTAACCATAAAAATAAATTAAAAATGCACATACATCCATATGCATATGCTTTAGTGTCCTAATTAGGCCAATCCCTAACGAATAATAGTGCCTGCTGTACCTACATGCGTAGCATGCACTAGCAAACACTTGCAATCACTAGCATACATCATTCATAACATGTCTAATTAACATGTTTGCTTCAAATCCTACCAACCATAGGTTAAATCCTAAGTTCTACCCTTCCAAAGGATAATAAAAGAAAGAACCTATTCGAACTAAAGATGGAAATAGAAAATTCAAAATTTACTATCAAAGAGAGATATGAATAAGAAGTACGCATTTTCTCCTAATCAATTTAATCTTCTTCGAAGTCTTTTAACCTCTGTAGACTATATCCAACACGAAAGCGACTTGCGCGGTCTTCCATAGGTTTGGAAGGTGCCATTACAATGCTAGCTTGATAACTATTATCTTATGCGAATTCCACTAAAGGAAGATGCTTTACCTAAGTTCTTCCAAAATCAGAAATATCCATTCTCAACCATGCGTGTCTTACAATTTTACTAACTCCATTTTACGGTCCTTCTTTAGTCTGCTCACATGAATCAACATTCCTAGGTTCTCACTAGGGTCCTATACACTCGATAGAAACTCTATTATTACTTCCAAAAGTAATTACTGCTGTCTCCTTTGTAGCCTTACACCTTTTTCATTGCACCTAGGAAATGATTCCTATCTACTTCACATTTAGGAGTTTGGTTCCATGTTTATAGTCCCATTTTAAAAATTAAGGTTTCTAAATTTTTAAAACGTCAAATCCCAAAATCTTTGTCTTTAAAAAAGTGTTATTTTTGAGTTTCTATTAAATTCAAAAATACTTGGTTACTTAACATTATTTTCCAGCCTAGAGGGGAAAATTTTCAAATTCTAAGTCCAAAACTTATTCCTCGTTTTCTTTTAAAGACCTTTTCAGCTTTCTACAAAAATTTGAATTTTCAAATTCTAATTTTATTAAGTTTTTCATTTCTAAAAACTTATTTACTTTTTCACCAAACCATTTTCTTTTAAAATATCTTTAAACTATTTTTATGTGTTTCCAAAACATCTTCTTATAATACTCATGATCTCATACCTTAATATATTGGAACTACTTTCTCAAATGAGAAATTATTAACGCTAAAATCTTCTATGAACCTTTAAAAGAGAATTTCATGTTCATGTGAAATTACAAGGAACTTATTTTATATTTTTCGAAATAGGCTATACAAAATATGGTGCTTTTCATACCTTGAATATCTCTTTCATGTATTCCTCGTAACTTGCATAAAACATTTTTATTGGTTTCATAGAAAATTATACCATTACTCTTTTCATCCTAATAGATTAAAGTATGTTTAATTCTTCCATGATGAATATTAAAAATATATCTAGCTTGCACATTTTCCTTTCAGAAAAACTCACCTTTGAAACCGTTTTAATATTCTCATAACTGCAAAAACATTTCCTTATACTTATTAGAAATAACAAGTGTCCTTTACAAACTATTTTGTTTCTATACTTAGAAATTATATTTTAAAGTACATTTTTTATTTAGGTTAAAACCAAGGTTGTGTAAAACATCGTTACTACAACCCAAAAATAGTAGTGTATAGATTCAATTAATTAAATACCAATAAATCTCATATACCTATGTAAAAATATTTCTCTTAGGAGTCACTTACTATAACAGTAGTGTTATAGCCTATGTTCCTCGTATTTTTTACGAAAACATTTATTACAACCATAAAAGCTGTAATCTACGTTATCGATACTTGATATACTCTAGGTTTTTATATTTAAAATTTTTGTTTACTCATAAGAAATTAGTGATTTATTTATATATACTCCATAATTCTTCAAAAAGAATTCCAATTTTTCATTATATAAAAACCAATATTAAATTTCATACCATTCTTCAAAAACCCCATATTTATTTTCTAAGAGAAAATATCAACAATGAAAATTTTCAATTCTAACAATTATATTTTTCAACTTCTCAAATTTCAAAATTTTCATTTTATTGGACTAGATATAAAGTGGGTCTTCTTACTTACTACCCTCAGAGTACTTTTACTAAACTAAAAACTTTTACTCTTATTCCTCTTGTATGCTCATATTTATTCTAAGGCATCATGTCAAATTCACTTGCTTGAGACAATTATAATTTCTGCAATTATCTACATATGGACTTTCTTCTTTGCATATCTACTGAATTTTATTGTACATCTCTAACCCTTGCTGCCTCTCTTTGGATTTCCATAATCCGAATCCTAAATGTACAAAACCGTTTCTTAAATTCCTATCATGTGTAGACATTCTCTATTCCCTAAGAAATGCACTTCCTTATGCCAAAAGTGATACTCTAAGAACTCTGTCTCCATCTGCCAAACACGAAGTGTACAAAGAACCTCCTTGAGACGAATAACATGCTCTTCATACTTCTTGGAAAACACCAAAACGTCGACCATGAATACCCCCACGAACTTTATTTTAGGACGTCTCTAAAACATGGTTCATCAAATCTATAGAATAGGATGGGACATTGGTTAGCCCAAAAGACATAACCGACCACTCAAAGAATCCGTCGGGTGTCCTAAATGCGGTCTTATCAATGCTGTCATCAGCTACCGTAAGCTGATGAAATCCAATGGCTAGACCAAGCTGAAAGAATACTGAAGAGGCAACTAACTGAAAAGTTCATCTATCTTAGAGAGTGGATAATGGTTCTTTTTGTGAGTTTATTCAATTCTTCATAGTCAATGCAAAGTCGAAGAGAACCACCTGCTTTGGTAGTGAAGACTACTGGTGCTACCTATTTCAATATGCTTCTTCTTATAAAACCTTTCTCAAAAGCTCATGGATTTGCTTCCTCAATCCCTACCTGAAGTCAATCTCTCTCTTAGGGGGTAGTCCCCTAACCTCGTCAAAGATATCTAGAAAATCTCTAACGATAGGAATCGAATCTAACCCTAATGATAATGAATCGAGGGAATAAAGGAAGCTCAACAGTACTGACCCTTGTGGGTTGCGAGAAATCTCGAGAGTCCTACTAATCCATGTCTTTAGTCTAAAGACTCTCCTCTCACAATCTAACAGCTCCATATGTGGATTGCCAATCCATTCCCAAAATAATCCCATACCCCAAAAGTCCCAAAACATAGGCATCATATTCAACTTCTATGCCAAGGACTACAAACCATAGACAAGTGTGCCGATCCACTTATGGGGTTTGAAATAAAAGACGGAGTCTACTACTAAAGAAATGTCTAAGTGGAAACAATCCACATGAGAACTAGAGATAAAAGAGTGTGATGCTTCAGAACGAAAATAGTCCAAATGAGAAAATCAGAAATATAAATCAAATTTTCCTACTTAGATTTGGTCTGCTGTTGGAAGGCGTTGTATCCAAAGTCTAGATTTGTGCTACTGGTACACCCGCACCCTGCCCCGTCTGCTGGGGGCAACTCCTACTCCAACGATCAGGTTGCCCGCAACTATAACACCTTCCCCTCATCTTCCCTTTCTTGCAGTCTCTTGCGTAATGACCAATCATTCCGCAACTATGGCACTTCACATTTTTTTGATTCACTTTTGAGGGCCTTCCCTTTTCCTCTTATCCTTCTTGCCCTTCCACTATGGCTTCTTCGAGCTTGTAGAAACCTCCTTAAGCTCTTCTTCTAGCTGCCAATATATAGGCTGAACACTCGGTCGGTGCTCCAAACCTAACCGCTTGAACCTTTGCTATATATTCTCAAAATTAACCTACGTCTCCTCGAAATCCTCCATGCCAGAAAACATTATACCTTCTATACTAGCGAAGTCCTTGTATAACTCAAAAAAGGGGGCTGATGTGGGTGGATTAAAGGGATTTCCACCTACTGGTGTTGTATTGGGCACTTGCCGTTGGACGTCCGGTACCGTAGCTCTACGGAACCAGTTAGCCATTCTATGCAAAGAAAAAAGAATTTAGGCTCAAAAGAATCGAAAGAAGATTACACTGGATGTAACGACCCAATTTTTCAATGCCCGAAAGTCAACATCAATACGTCCACTATATCACATGCCGCACAATCGAATGTTGAAAAACCGAACGTTAGGGTTTAAGAAGAAGAAGATAAAAGAAGAAACGGAAACAATAACAAAATCTCACATTCCCAGCGAAACAACATATAATAGATAAATAAATATTTTTAAAACAAAGAATCGTATCGGTTTATACATACATCACATTATATCATCAAAGTGTTATAACAACAAACAGCGCAATAGAATATAATATGCACAAGTGACACGCCTCGCCATCCATCTTGAATTCCATCTTGAACTCTAGATCTCCACATCATTCTTTTCTCACTTCACTCCAGAATAATGATAATCTGACTCTAGGCTGCTCGTGTGGAAAATTATGAGCACCCAGAGTTTAGAAATGGAACAATAAACTCCGAGTCAGTAATGGGACTGGTGTGAGATCTTAAAAATAGTTATTTTCACAAGAAAATAAAAAGAAATCTGCTATGCTATTGGAAAATGAAACTGCCATAAGGCCTCCCGCCACACACACAATGAAAATGCACACTTGGAGGAGATTTCTCCTTATGACAATAAAAAATGCTTGATACACGAAAACTTTTGGATATTATTATTAGTGCATAGTGTAGAAAACATTTCGAAAGTATATTATTAATCTTAGCCAGCATACCACATTTCGTCGTATGCCTACTATAGCTACCATGTTTAATAGCAGGTTACCGCCACATTCCATGACATGTTATACAACTAAAACCGTACAGGGCGCGTAGTGTTTCTTTGGATTTCCAACAATGGTCAGGCTAAGGAACTTTCTTACCGAAATGGGTACGCCTCTTGAAGGACGCCCCCGAGAACCTAACCCGATCTTTGCTAACAAGGCCGACGTTACCTTACACTTTAACCAAGCTATAACATAGGTAACTAACACACAAGTATGCCATCCCCGGTCATAACCGACTTTTATCCCGGGATTCACCAACAAATAGCAACAAAGCTATAAATTTGCAACAACCACATAGGTTAAATATCTGGGCTCCATACCATGATACGACCTCTTATCCAGAAGAAAATGGACAAACCCTAGGGGCACGACCCCTAAAAACCTTGCCGCAACATTCCTGTTTCGACCATTTCCGAGTTGTGAGGCTCGACGAAGTCTCGTCAGTCATGTCCATAAAGCTATGCTTTTTCACAAAGCCATGCTTCGATCAACAAATGATCAGCAACACTTCGTATGCAACATTACCAAATTGGGAATGTATCACTAGTAACCATCAACTACATAACCTCTGAGCTCGTACGTCTTTAAGAAGGGTGTTAAACAAAGAGAATAAATTCTCCGCCACCAACAAAAATGTATTTGATAGAAACCAGCTCTACATCTCAAAGTGTAACGTCAGACACACATCCATACAAGTCCGTTCCGAGATCGAACGGAACCGAAGGCACTCCAAAGAAGCCCTTGCAAATCCGGATATTCGCTAATCACGTCCGAAATCCCCATCACAAAGGGTGATCAAATCTCTATACTGGAGCAACTCGGTGCAGAGACATTCGACAGGTAATCCTTTCGCTTTCGAAAATACCCGGTCTTCAACACCATCTTCAAATGAAATCCCATTTCGTCCTATCATTGTTTGGAATGGGTTTAATGACACAAAGTCCTCTCCCGGCTAATCCGTATAATGAATACTTATTTTAAGTGTTTGTAACATCCCGCCTTTTCGCACGCTTTAAATCAACACATGTGCCAATTCAAACCGTTCGGAAGGGCGGATTGTTATGGGGTAAATAAGAAAAACAAGAAAGAAATAAAAAAAAAATAGAATCTCACAGCGGAAGGATAAAATAAAAAAATCAAATATATAGTTTATAAAGCTGTTTTACAAAATATTCGATTATACTTACACATTTATCAAAGTTACACATACCAATAACAATGCAGCGGAACAATATGAGTGTAGTGGAATATAATAAATAATAATAATAGAAATCTCCGTCTTCGTCCTCTAGAGCTAAAGTCTTCGATCCTGAAACGCTCGAACTGACCCGAGCGAATTGAAAAGATAAAACACTCGAGTTAGAACTAAAATATCTTGTGTAAGTTAAATCAACAGGAATAAATATGAGTGCAGTAAGTCAAGAGATGCTCGGGATTTACATCTCCTAAGGATCCGTTAAACTATTTACTATGTAGTATATCTCGCTATTATAATAGTGTCTAATTGTAAAATAAACTTACTTTTAAATAGCGTTAAGGGGTTACCCATATAGCACTTAATAAAAAATATATTCCCATAGTCTATACAGTACCGTAGTCTCCCCCGTACTGGGCGTTGTCAGAGGGCACTCCATAGGTATGGTACAAAGCCAAAATCGTGTAAGGCGCGCTAGGGTAGGTGACACGGCACAACTAGGCAATTCCAGGGTAGATATACCAATTACGCTTCCGGGTCGGTGGTAACGCGTAGCTGCAGCTACCGCCCACCTCAAGCCACACCCCCAAAATAAAATAAAATCAAAAGTGGCCACTGAATCAATCCAAAAGTCAAAGTATAATATCAAAGCGATGTGTCCGATCAAAGGTGCTACCTCAATTAACCCGTCGATCGCTCCTGTTTTAGCCACCTTATGCCAACTCACGGGAGTTGGGTTGACGTATTTACCTTAAAGGAAATGCCGCCACCATCCTACTTTATTCTGGAATCTCCACCGCGTACACGGTTGTTAAAGTGGTTTTCGGAGTTGGCAGAGAGCATGACAACTTCCGATCCCGGTCTCTTCAACAAGCAAACGTTATTATAACACCGCGGTTATTTCCGAATAATTTATACTTTAAAACCAGAATATAATATCTCTTTCAAACCATATAAATACGATATCATTTACATTTTTAAAACCCATATCAATATGATATCATTTTATTTTATAAATGTCCTTTTCCCAAAATCATAATATTTTCAAATATATATACCTTGAAACCATAGCTTTGAAACATAACTTTTAATACTTAATGGTTCAAATAATATATTACTTTATAAAATAAACAGCTTCTTCAAATTTCACAATAAATTTCCAATATCAGTTTGAACCTCCAAATAAACCATTTTAATTCTCATATATTTCAAATCTTAAATATTCTATATTTCAAAACTTTATAGTTCATATATTTCAATCTTTAAATATTTCACTATTTCAAAATGGATTCTTTGAACATTTAATATATATCAAATCCAATTCCTATTATTTAAATTTGAAATATTTACTTACTAAACAAATATTATTCAGGTAAAATCCTTAAACTTGAATAATAGGATATCATTTTAATTAAATTAACTTGATAATATTCTTTAAATAAATTTGATGTTCGTTTAAATCCTCTAATCAAAAATCAAGTTATAAGATCATACCCTTTAAATCTTAATTTATTTACATTTCAAAACAAATTTTTCGAGGAAAATTCTTAGATACTTTAATTCAAATCATATTCACATTTATCTTCAACCTTACTTTTATTTGAGTTATTATAAACTCTATATACAATAGAATTTCATATATATTCTTAACTATATTATATAAACGAAATCAACTTCATTATTTAGCTTAATTTAAAATTCGAAACAAATTTATACATAGCTAAATTCAAGAATTTTTACTATATATATATATATATCACAATTTAATATTTATTAAACATTATTCTCTCCAAAACCATAGAAAAATCATTTCAAAAAAATTTCATATATATACCGTGGTGCCTGTATAAAATTTTCTATCCTATGGTCAAGTGATACAGATATTTATCATTTCAATCCGTAATTTAAAAATAAAATGCGGTTGTATATCATTTCAAACCGCAATCCTGAATGAAATGAAAATGCATAATAACTTGCAGTTTATCCAATATAAATACAACATCCATTCATCCATCATATCAATCATCAAATATTTATCAATTTATCATCCAATTCAAACAATCACATCAATAAATAATAACTAATTACTGGCAGTTAATTTTTCAATAATGAATTAAATAACTATTTAACTGTAGTTTATATGCAATAATAAATAAATTTAACTAGCAGTTTATATGCAATAATAAATTTAACTAAAATTTTAACTGGCAGTTTATATGCAAAAATGAATTAAATAACAAGTAAATTATATGAATGCAAATTACCTGAGATAATGATGAAATATATGCCAAACAGCTATAAATAAATTTCTAAACACATCATAAATCAATTTAACAAACATAAGAAATTTTAGAAATTGTGAGTGGGTTAAAACACTCACCTTTTGGGATTTAAATTGAATTTAAATCCAATTTAAATTGAATTTAAATCCAATTTAAATCCAAAAATTTAACCATCTCAGAATTCATCCAAACCAAGGTCATCAAGTCTGGAATTTCAATACGATCAGAACAAAAGAAACCGCATGTAAATAGGATATCGTATGCAAAAGTTATGAAGATAAACGCGATTGAAAACAATTATAAAAATTAAAACAAAAGAGAACATATTCACCATTTTGCCACGTCACCACAACATCATCCCTTTCTTCCAGAATCTCACGCACGGCATGCTACAAGGAAGATACACGCACGCACAGTTACACGCACGAAACCCTCCTGCAAAACGAAGCCGCCCTGCCTCCAGTCACTCGCCGCGACCCCTAGGTGAAGTTCCGACCCAAACGCCTCCATCGCGACCTCCACGTGGCGACGATCGCGACCCAAAACCACCATAGCCACCGAAGATTTTGAAACCCTAGTTGAATTTTCCACCAAATCCAGCCATCGATTCGACGAACAAATTATGCCGATGCGATCCTCTCGGTCCACTATACAATACCCAAAAACGGTTTTGCGATCAGACAAACTTAATCGTCGAGCGATGAACGACCGAAACTTCTTTGATTTTTACTGATCAGACGATGAACCAAAATGAAAAACGACCACCACCAGTGAATTATGCAAATCGAGAGCTTCAACATATATTTTTTCCAGAATTTTCTGAGGACTTTGAATTTTAGGCTTTGGATTTGACTTGGGATTGGATCTGAAATTTATGTTGTCTGCCATTGAGGAGGAGAGAGTTGAGATATACGTACAGCCAAATGAAAATGAGGAGAATTAGGGTTTAGTAGAGTATTTATAGATAAATTTGGAATAGACAGATAGATCCGAATTATAAACGTGCTAACCGATAATTGGCCCAAAAAGTCCGTTTTGACTCCGGAACGAAATTGGGTCAACCCATATATCAAAATAGATGTTTTAAAATATTCTGAACTAGATGGAAAAAGTTTCAGGTCCAAATGGCATCGTATGAAGAAGTTATGCTGAAAACAATATTTTCCAAATTGATTTCAATTGATTTCAATTGCATAAATTTCCAGGCGTTTCGAGTCCGTACGATCGAACGACAAGTCCGATCGCTACAAAACTTAAAACACTATTATAATTCAACGTTACGGATCTGATGAAACTTGTTTCCTCGAAATCCGAGTCAATGGCCAAAATGGCTATTTTTTCCACTTTTTAAATAAATTAATAAATAAATTCACCACCTTTGAATTCAACATTTATAAACTAGTAGATTTTTGTCATTTTTAATCCCTTAGATATTTATAATAACTAAAAGCAAATTCACACATCAATTTAGTGTCAATTATCCCAGTAAATACAGTGTTCAAATGTCAACTGCAATTAATCCAATTAATTGAAAATTAATTCCAATAAATTTGATTTTATTCGATTACAACTTAATATTCAATCAATTATTACTCAACTAACATAGTTAACACTGTTTTATATTTCATTACATTAATATTTTCCAATTTTCATATTTAATTTTCATTAATTATTGTATTTCAATTATATTGGAAATTTTGTCAATTTTACTCATTAGTTTATTTAAAAATCTCAATTAATTATTTCATCTTGGTTTCATTCTTTTTATTACATTAATTATCATATTATGAATGGAATTTTACCTTGGTTACATCTTATTGAATTCAACATTCTTCACTTGCCAATTTATTCCACATTAACTGCAATAATTTAGTGAATTAATTGAAATTGAATTCAAATTAAACTTATCAAACTAACAAAATAAGTAACGTACAAAAATTATTGTCATTAACTCTTAATCACACTTTTATAGGTTCATTATTTACAAGCCAATATTATAATTACTTACATTAATTTGGATTATACTACACTTATTATATTTTTGCCAAATAGATACATTAATTTCAATTAAATATTCTCTGTAACTTATTTCTTGATTTCATACTTTTTATTTCCCAAATTACTATCTTGTATTAAATTTACGTTTCTATTTTAATTTATATTCAATTATAACCTAACAGTCGTTTCAATCAATTGGATTGTATTGAATTTGATTATCCATCAACTGCCATTTACACTACTACCTTAATTTACACAGTTACTATTAGAAAATCTTATTGCATTGGTTAATTAAATGTTTGCTTTAAATTACTTATTTAAAAATTTTATGCTCAAGAGCAACAATTAATACTTTCCATTATTATACAAATTTGAATCATATTCTAGTTATTCTTTATTAATAATTCACACAATATTATAACTTCGTACAAGACATCCGATTACTATTTATTATTATAACTTTACAATCTATATAAATTAATTGATTGATTTACTATTTGCCTTTGTTTCCTTATATTTAATTCTTAGCTTAGTATGACAATTTATAGTACTCCATTTAATCGACATTTCATTTCAATTGTTAATACTTAGCTTAAATTTCTACGGTTGCATTCCATTTACACTTCCGTTACTCTATTAAGAATTAGTAACGTTTATATCAATAAAACATTATAATTACTTACCATTTAAATGAGTTTGATTTCTAATAAATTAATTGACCAATTAATTAGGTAATTTATACAAATTTGTTATCATACCCATAAATTTACACTTATAACTAAGTCTTACATTTGAATTTATTTATTAAATTGAAATGTTCATTCAAGTTTATAAATTATTAACTCGCATTAACATAATTCCCTAATTTGTTCCAATTACTGTCAACAATCCTTTATTACATTAAATCAATCTAATAATTTCCTTAAATTTCTCATATTCAATTTATATCCAGCTAAAAATCTTTTCACTACTTAATTCATTTGAATTTATTCAAATTACTATAAATAGGTTTTAATTACTATTGCTATATTTTAATTTAGCGTTCATTCCAATATTAATTTATCACCTTTTTATTTCTATAAAAATTTAATTACAAAATCCTATTAAATTAACAAATTTAATTGTCGAAATTTACGGGTCGTTACACCCTCCCCCACTCAAAACTTTTCGTCCCCGAAAAGGAAAAAGAAGGGGAAAGAAGAATTAAGAAATCTATATATCTTATTCAAAACATTGACTTTATAAACAATTAAATTTACAACATTTGTTACTTTAATTAGAATATACAAATTTACAATCATTATATCTTTTTATACTTAAATTGTTGAAGTTTGGAAAACATTTTCAAAATATTTCTATGTCCAAAATTTACGAAAAATTTCGGCAGAGTCTCCTTTGTACGGAGAGGCTCGGGAGAAAATATAATACCAAATATAATAATATATAACATATATTTTCCAAAATAATACAAATCCCAACCCGGAAAAGAAAAATAATAACGCTATAAACCGTAATCTGAAAATGTACCTATTTGTCGGGCAATTAACGCTTATATTATGAAACCAAATGCAGTTGCAATTGCTTCCATAACATGTATTTCACTTATAAAATCCAAAAGAGTTAACAATTATATAAAATGAAATATTTAAGCGTTGTTTCAATCGATAACAAACAAATTCATACAAACATCAATCATTGCAACCACAACATACAATCATCATATAAAATCAACACAAATCAATCAATCATACATATCAAACACAAATAGTTTTTCGGGTTCAAAACTTTAAATTGTACAGAATGAAAAATAAACTACTTAACTCATCATTTACTCAACAGTCTTAGATGAAACTAGATAGATTATTTATTTATCCAAACAATCTTAAATTTCCTTACCCAATCAACCATAAACCAAAACAACAACAACGATTAGTTTATTCTTATTAATTATATTCATTTTCATCTATTGCCTACAATTATTCATTTTCATTTATTCAGGTCATGTAAGTTTCTTTTTATTGCATTACATTTATGCATTTT
This sequence comes from Allium cepa, assembly GCA_030765085.1. Taxonomy (NCBI): domain Eukaryota; kingdom Viridiplantae; phylum Streptophyta; class Magnoliopsida; order Asparagales; family Amaryllidaceae; genus Allium; species Allium cepa. Next base: position 988,207,975 of record CM060945.1, on the reverse strand, counting down.
TCAATTGATTGCAATTACATTTTGAATTTGTAAATCTTTATTTACTTTCATTTATTCTAAATTTCGTTTATAATACTTACCTTTCTATTTCAATTAGTAGTCTTTTCAATTACACTTAAGATTATAATATTACAACATCAAATTCTTATTTATTAAGGAATTTCATTAATTACTTTCATTTATTAAAGAATTCCATTGAGTACTTTCATTACCTCAAGTTAATTACTGGTATAATATCTATTACATTTTCTTATTAACATTTAAACTTTTATATCTTTTGGTAAGTTATATATATGCCTTTAAGAATGTAATTGAAAGTTATACAAGTTTTTCTCAATTAATTAATGGTTCAATAATTATATCTTTCGTTTTATAAGATTACAATTTCTTTTTATTTATAACTTAGCATTAAATCTCTTATTTCCTTTAGAGGTTTCAATTATTAATTACTTACGTTCCATTTTCTACACTAATAGAACCATTAATTTACGGAAACTTAAGAATTAAATACCGGGTTTTATTCAAAAATCCTTTTAAAATAATAGATAAATGTATATACTTACAGTTTATACATCCAATTATATATAAAACAATTTTTAAATTTATATTTGTTTATCAAAACAACTCTGTAGTAAAACTACTACAATGGCCTTCCCACTTCGAAACTCGAAAATGAATGTCGATGATGCGTGCACTCATCACCGAAATTATTTTCCAGCGACAGAGAGGGGAGTACAACTTTATCTTTCCAAAATTTCTTTTCAAAACATTTCTTTCATACTATATAGAAATACATATATACTAAAATACTTATTTTAATAATATTATCATTATTATTTCAAAATCATTCAAAAGAAATTTCAAAACCCCGAAACTTAAGTTCTGAAATTTCCAATTTGATTTATTTTATTTTCAATCTTATTTTACTGTTATTTATAAATTTCATTACCTAACAACCAATATAATACGACAAATATAACTTATTTATAAATTTTATTTTACATATAGAAAATATAATAGGCAAAATTATTTCATTTACCTATATTCAAAACAAATATTGTGTCGGTCTGTCCTATTAAGTGTCTAAAAATCCCTATTGATGTCATAGCGTCCCATGCATCAACCAGAATTTATAAATACAAAACGGAACAAATTAATACAATATCAAAAACTTTTTATAACACCAACAAGTACGCTCTCTTACATATATATATACACACACACACACACACAGCAACTCCCAAAGGGTATTACTACCCAATTAATAAAGAGTCAAAACCCCACAAAGCTAAGGTTTATCGCTAAACCAAAGCTCTGATACCAGATGTAACATCCCGCCTTTTCGCACGCTTTAAATCGACACACTTGCCAATTCAAACCGTTCGAAAGGGCGAATTGTTATGGGGTAAATAAGAAAAATGAGAAAGAAATAAAACAAAATAGAATCTCACAGCGGAAGGATAAAATATAATAATCAAATATACAGTTTATAAAGTTGTTTTACAAAATATTCGATTATACTTACACATTTATCATAGTTACACATACCAATAACAATGCAGCGGAACAATATGAGTGTAGTGGAATATAATAAATAATAACAATATAAATCTCCGTCTTCGTCCTCCAGAGCTAAAGTCTTCGATCTTGAAACGCTCGGACTGACCCGAACGAATTGTAAAGACAAAACACTCGAGTCAGAACTAAAATATCTTGTGTAAGTTAAATCAACAGGAATAAATATGAGTGCAGTAACTCAAGAGATGCTCGAGATTTACATCTCCTATGGATCCGTTAAACTATTTACTATGTAGTATATCTCGCTATTATAATAGTGTCTAATTATAAAATAAACTTACTTTTAAATAGCGTTAAGGGGTTGTCCATATAGCCCTTAACACAAAATATATTCCCATAGTCCATAAAGTACCGTAATCTCCCCCGTACTGGTCGTCGTCAGAGGGCACTCCATAGGTATGGTACAAAGGCAAAATCGCATAAGGCGTGCTAGGGTAGGTGACATGGCACAACTAGGCAATGCTAGGGTAGATATACCAATTACGCTTCCGGGTCGGTGGTAACGTGTAGCCGCAGCTACCGTCCACCTCGAGCTACACCCCCAAAATAAAACAAAATCAAAAGTGGCCACCGAATCAACCCAAAAATCAAAGTATAATATCGAAGGGATGTGTCCGATTAAAAGTTCTACCTCAATTAAACCGTCGATCTCTCCTGTTTTAGCCACCTTATGCCAACTCACGGGAGTTGGGTCCACGTATTTATCTTAAAGGAAACGCCGCCACCATCCTACTTCATTCTGGAATCTCCACCGCGTACACGGTTGTTAAAGTGGTTTTCGGAGTTGGCAGAGAGTATGACAACTTCTGATCTCGCTCTCTTCAACAACCAAACGTTATTATAACACCGCGGTTATTTCAAAATAATTTATACTTTAAAACTAGAATATAATATCTCTTTCAAACCATATAAATACGATATCATTTATATTTTTAAAACCCAAATCGATATGATATCATTTTATTTTATAAATATCCCTTTCCCAAAATCATAATATTTTCAAATATATATACCTTGAAACCATAGCTTTGAAACATAACTTTTAATACTTAATGGTTCAAATACTATATTACTTTATAAAATAAATAGCTTCTTCAAATTTCACAATAAATTCCCAATATCAATTTGAACCTCCAAATAAACCATTTTAATTCCCATATATTTCAAATCTTAAATATTCTACATTTCAAAACTTTATAGTTCATATATTTCAATCTTTAAATATTCCACTATTTCAAAATGGATTCTTTGAACATTTAATATATATCAAATCCAATTCCTATTATTTAAATTTGAAATATTTTCTTACTAAACAAATATTATTCAGTTAAAACCCTTAAACTTCAATGACAGGATATCCTTATCATTAAATTAACTTGATAATATTCTTTAAATAAATTTGATATTCAAAAATCAAGTTATATGATCATACCTTTTAAATCTTAATTTATTTATATTTCAAAACCAATTTTTCGAGGAAAATTCTTAGATACTTTAAATCAAATCATATTCACATTTATCTTCAACCTTACTTTTATTTGAGTTATTATAAACTCTATATACAATAGAATTTCAAATATATTCTTAACTATATTATATAAACGAAATCAACTTCATTATTCAGCTTATTTTAAAATTTGAAACAAATTTATACATAGCTAAATTCAAGAATTTTTACTATATATATCACATTTTAATATTTATTAAACAGTATTCTTTCCAAAACCATAGAAAAATCATTTCAAAAAAAATTCATATATATACCGCGGTGCCTGTATAAAATTTTCTATCCTATAGTCAAGTGATATGGATATTTATCATTTCAATCCGCAATTTAAAAATAAAATGCGGTTGTATATCATTTCAAACCCAATCTCGAATGAAATGAAAATGCACAATAACTTGCAGTTTATCCAATATAAATACAGCATCCATTCATCCATCATATCAATCATCAAACATTTATCAATTTATCATCCAATTCAAACAATCACATCAATAAATAATAATTAATTACCGGCAGTTAATTTTTCGATAATGAATTAATTAACTGTTTAACTGTAGTTTATATGCAATAATAAATAAATTTAACTAGCAGTTTATATGCAATAATAAATTTAACTAAAATTTAAACTGGCAGTTTATATGCAAAAATGAATTAAATAACAAGTAAATTATATGAATGCAAATTACCTGAGATAATGATGAAATTTATGCCAAGCAGCTATAAATAAATTTCTAAACACATCATAAATCAATTTAACAAACATAAGAAATTTTAGAAATTGTGAGTGGGTTAAAACACTCACCTTTTTGGATTTAAATTGAATTTAAATCCAATTTAAACCCAAAAATTTGACCATCTTAGAATTCATCCAAACCCACGTCATCAAGTCTGGAATTTCAATACGATCCTAACAAAAGAAACCGTGCGTAAATAGGATATCGTATACGAAAGTTATGACGATAAACGCGATTGAAAACAATTATAAAAATTAAAACAAAAGAGAACATATTCACCATTTTGCCACGTCGCCACAACATCATCCCTTTCTTCCAGAATCTCACGCACGACATTCTACAGGGAAGATGCATGCACGCACAGTTACACGCATGAAACCCTCCTGCAAAACGAAGCTGCCCTGCCTCCAATCACTCGCTGCGACCCCCAGGTGAAGTTCCGACCGAAACGCCTCCATCACGACCTCCACGCGGCGATGATCGCGACCCAAAACCACCATACCCACCGAAGATTTTGAAACCCTAGTTGAATTTTCCACCAATCCAGCCATCGATTCGACGAACAAATTATGCCGATGCGATTCCCTCGGTCCACTCTATAATACCCAAAAACGGTTTTGCGATCCGACAAAGTTCATCGTCGAGCGATGAATGACTGAAACTTCTTCGATTTTTACTGGTCAGTCGATGGACCAAAATGAAAAATGGCCACCACCAGTGAATTACGCAAATCGAGAGCTTCAACATATATTTTTTACAGAATTTTCCGAGGACTTTGAATTTTAGGCTTTGGATTTGATTTGGGATTGGATCTGAAATTTATGTTGTCTTCCATTGAGGAGGAGAGAGTTGAGATATACATACAACCAAATGAAAATGAGGGGAATTAGGGTTTAGTAGGATATTTATAGATAAAGTTGGAATAGACAAATAGATCCGAATTATAAACGTGCTAACCGATAATTGGCCCAAAAAGCCCGTTCTAAATCCGGAACGAAATTGGGTCAACCCATATATCAAAATAGATGTTTTAAAATATTCTAAACGTGATGGAAAAAGTTTCAGGTCCAAATGGCATTGTATGAAGAAGTTATGCTGAAAACAATGTGACGCCGCACCTCTATACCCACACTAGACAAGAACACTACGGAGTAATGCTGTCGACTAGCACGGAGAATAAGGCTGTTGAGGAGCGACCATCTGTATAATTGCTTTGTGCGAGTACCGGTATGCCAGATAAAAATATAAATTTTCATCTCTAGAGGAAATCCGACATACAGATACAAACTCAAAGCTATCACACAGTGGCTATATAAAATCTTCGGAAACCAATATAGAAATAAACATAACATAAATCAGTCACAGATAATTCATATCACAAAGGCGGAAGAAGATATGAATATATAATTAACACATGGCAGTGTATATCAGAGTTGTGGTCTAAAAAGATCCACAATATCACAAAAGAATAGTTACACGAACTACACAAAAGAATAAGTATACATTAAGGAGTCTATATCTCAAATGTATACAACAAAATAACTACTAATCTAAGTAGTTAACCCAAAAGTCAAGGAGTTAATCCCGGATGAGAAGTCAAGCAGAAGCACCTGAAACATCTCGGTCTGACCCGAGTATTATTTAATAAGAAAATAATAAACGGATCAGTCTAACTATAAATATCAGATGAAACGATATAGAATAAGAGATATGACTAAACACATAATAATCACAATGCCAAGCTGTGATATATATATATATATATATATATATATATATACTTAGTTGATAATCATAAAGAGATTAATCAATGTCACCCAATCTACACAAGAATCACAGAAACGTCATACTCCTAATTTCGTTCACCATACCATAAATATTGACGATAATATCAATGTCAATCACAAAAGTCAATGACACACAAATTCCAGAAGACTACACAAGAAATCCAGAAATCACAAAAGTCAATGACACACAAATTCCAGAAGACTACACAAGAAATCCAGAAATCACAAAAGTCAATGACACACAAATTCCAGAAGACTACACAAGAAATCCATAAATCACAAAAAGGGGGGAAGGCCTATCACAAACGGGAGCATAAAGCTCACCAACAGCTGTAACACATGAACGAGAAGCTATCTCATGGTAGCTAGCCATTAATTTGACACACGAATGGTCCGAAGACCTGACACACGAATGGTCCGAAGACCGTGGGTAGCTACCCCACAAATTTGACACACGAACGGGGTTTAGTCTCCCACGCAGACAAAGAGACATCGCACATTGCTAGTCTAAATCACAAAAATGATCGTCATGATCATCGAGAAGTGTCAATTACACTAAGCTAGTAAATATATGAGTTTAGCTTCATGTCCCATAACCACTTGCTTAACTTAAATATTTACGAACAAACTGTAAGTCTCCACTAGAAAATTGTCACAAGAGATTCAATCGAACAAGTCCAAGAATTAACCGACAAAGTGAACGCAAGCGTTTCATACCACTTGTTTTACTAAGTCGTTTAATTAGATTTCTCATACGAGTGAGGTAAAGGTTTGTATATACTAATAGATTGGAAAACGGTTTTATAAACGAATTTGGTATTAAAATAGTATTGAAATCGTTTGAGGAAAGAGTTTTGATATTTACTATTAGTATAGAAAACCTTTATATTTTTAAAGTGACAAATCACGAAGAAGATTGTAAGAACAATCAAATCACAAAAATTCACATACGAAGACGTGAATAAAATCCAACGAAATTGATAAAGGATCCATCGAAATGGATATTCAAAAATCCCTAAAAAGAGTCATCAAAGTCATAATAGATGATAACAACAAATAGGATTATCACAAATCGATTTAAATTGGAATTTCAATCCAAAAAGGCAAATTGGACTCAAACAGCAGGTTCAGTCGACTGAACAGAGATTTTCAGTCGACTGTGCAGAAGTTTTCAGTCGATTGAATCATGCCTGGAAACTCTCGGGTTTCAGGTTCAGTCGACTGAACAGAGATATTCAGTCGACTGAATCATGCCTGGGCTGTTTTTCAGCCTTATACAAATGAAGAGCAAACTCCTCCAAAATGCAACCGGACGAACATTGGCTCTAAGGGTTTATGCCAATCGGCAACCCGGCCCTATATGCTCCTCGATGCATCACCAAAAGCATGATCAAACGTCCATAAAAGGATTTCACACAAATTTGACTTAAAAGCTCAAAAATTGGAATATTCACAAAACCAATCCAAATCAAGAGCAAATGCACATGAAGAAGTGTTAGGAATTTATACCCAACAACCAAAGATAATTATAGTCATAGATGTGAGATAAAAATCTCACCTTTTCACAAAATCGAGCAAGAAGAAGCTTGAAAGCAAATGGAGAATCAACCTCTCTTCAACACAACCCAATTGAGCTTGAATCTAAGCTCAAAAACAAGAACATTCCCAAGATTAGGTTTAGGAATTTCTGAAATTGGTAAGAGAATAAGTTGGAGAAGAAGAAGAGAAGCTTACCAATGGGTTCTTCTTGAGTTTGGAGCAAGGAATTTGATTTGCAAGGGAAACTAGGGTTTTGGAATTTTAATTTCCAATCTCTCCCACCATTAACACTCTAAAAACTGAAATGAGAAGAGAATGAGGGTGAGTGGGGAAGAGTGGCTCAGATTTGAGCATAAGTTAACATAGGGTTGAGCCCAAAAACCAAACCCAAAGTGAAAAATAGCAAAAATCAACTTTCTCCAAACATATCGAAGCTTATACTCAAAAAGGTCGCAAACGGCATTTTAAACTCAATGGGAGTGGTCCCGAGCCCTAATTCGACCGTATGCAAAAAGTAGCTTTTCGGACTAAAATCCGACTAACGATAAAATATTTAAATATAAAATCGACAAATATGCGGGTTGTTACAAACAATATTTTCCAAATTTATTTCAATTGATTTCAATTGCATAAATTTCAAGGCGTTTCGAGTCCGTACGATCAAACGACAAGACCGATCGCTATGAAACTTGAAACACTATTATAATTCACCGTTAAGGATCCGATGAAACTTGTTTCGTTGAAATCCGAATCAGTGGCCAAAATGGCTATTTTTTCCACTTTTTAAATAAATTAATAAATAAATTTACCACCTTTAAATTCAATATTTATAAACTAGTAGATTTTTGTCATTTTTAATCCCTTAGATATTTATAATAACTAAAAGCAAACTCACACATCAATTTAGTGTCAATTATCCTAGTAAATACAGTGTTCAAATGTCAACTGCAATTAATCCAATTAATTGAAAATTAATTCCAATAAATTTTATTTTATTCGATTACAACTTAATATTCAATCAATTATCACTCAGCTAACATATTTAACATTGTTTTATATTTCATTAAATTAATATTTTCCAATTTTCATCTTTAATTTGCATTAATTGGAAATTTTGTCAATTTTACTCATTAATTAAATTTAAAAATCTCAATTAATTATTTCATCTTGGTTTCATTCTTTTGATTACATTAATTATCATATTATGAATGGAATTTTACCTTGGTTGCATCTTATTGAATTCAACATTCTTCACTTGCCAATTTATTCCGCATTAACCACAATAATTTAGTGAATTAATTGAAACTGAATTCAAAATAAACTTATCAAACTAATATAATAAGTAACGTACAAAAATTATTGTCATTAACTCTTAATCACACTTTTATAAGTTCATTATTTCCAAACCAATATTATAATTACTTACATTAATTTGGATTGTACTACACTTATTATATTTTTGCCAAATAGATACATTAATTTCAATTAAATATTCTCTGTAACTTATTTCTTGATTTCATACTTTTTATTTCCCAAATTACTATCTTATATTAAGTTTACATTTTATTTTAATTTATATTCAGTTATAACCTAACAGTCGTTTCAATCAATTGGATTGTATTGAATTTGGTTATCCATCAACTGCCATTTACACTACTACCTTAATTTACACAGTTACTATTAGAAAATCTTATTGCATTGGTTAATTAAATGTTTGCTTTAAATTACTTATTTAAAATTTTTATGCTCAGAGCAACAATTAACACTTTCCATTATTATACAAATTGAATCCCATTCTAGTTATTCTTTATTAATAATTCACACAATATTATAACTTCGTACAAGACATCCAATTACTATTTATTATTATAACTTTACAATCTATATAAATTCATTGATTGATTTACTATTCACCTTTGTTTCCTTATATTCAATTCTTAGCTTAGTTTGACAATTTATAGTACTCCATTTAATCAACATTTCATTTCAATTTTTTAATACTTAGCTTAAATTTCTACGGTTGCGTTCCATTTACACTTCCGTTACTATATTAAGAATTAGTAACGTTTATATCAATAACACATTATAATTACTTACCATTTAAATGATTTTGATTTCTAATAAATTAATTGACCAATTAATTAGGTAATTTATACAAATTGGTTATCATACCCATAAATTTACACTTATAACTAAGTCTTACATTTGAATTTATTTATTAAACTGAAATGTTCATTCAAGTTTATAAATTATTAACTCGCATTAACATAATTCCCTAATTTGTTCCAATTACTGTCAACAATCCTTTATTACATTAAATCAATCTAATACTTTCCTTAAATTTCTCATATCCAATTTATGTCCAGGTAAAAATCTTTTCACTACTTAATTCATTTGAATTTATTCAAATTACTATAAATAGGTTTTAATTACCATTGCTATATTTTAATTTAGCGTTCATTCCAATATTAATTTATCAACTTTATTATATCTACAAAAATTTAATTACAAAATCCTATTAAATTAACAAATTTAATTGTCGAAATTTACGCGTCGTTACAGTGTTCAATTTAGATTTCAAACAAATCACAAGAATTTCCACTTTTATCTTTTAAACAAAAGATCCATCACAATCACAAAGGTTCAATGTGGTTTTCGAATATCCATTTGGAATCCGACCTCCGGTCGCATCGAAATTCAAACGCCATTTAAAGGCCAATATTGATAGTCGGTTATTTAACTATTAATCAACATTCACAACAATCACTAGATTTCAAATAATTTTTCTCCAATTATTTATTTTAAAAATATCTTTACAAGATATATCTTTAACACTTCAACCATTTGAAAACAAATTTCAAATCACTTTTCACTCATTGAATAAGATTCCCGATATTATTTATTTCCACTGAAAGTTTGCCGAGTTCAAATACTTTAAAATAATTCAAATTACTTATCCAAAATATATACTTGGAAACATTTAAAATAAAACTATTTGTAAACACTTGCTTAAGTATTTGTTACGAAAATATTATACTAATATCTTATATAAACCTCAAGTCCAAACAAATTTTGGAAATAAAATTAGTAGATAGGGTATAAATACTTAAATAACCATTTTCTAAAAACAATATTATTTAAATCTTTAAATAATCACTTCTATAATTAATTAAATAAATCTTTACTTTAAAGATTTTCAAAATAACTTAAGAAAATAATTTCTCCAAAATATTCTTTTTAAAACCATCTCAAGAACTTTAATTTATACTTGAAAGCTACTTTGCAAACACAAAAGGCTTTCCAGGGAAAATACGCTTTCCATTTCAAAATTGTCCATTTAAACAAATTAATAAACCCTTCTCCATTTATTTTAAACTTACGTTCCAAATCCGTAAATTCCTTTCCACACTTTTAAAAAATAACCCAATGTTTATTTTTAAAACAAAATTCCCTTTCCTTTACAAATTCCCATTGTGAATTTAGATTTCCAAATATCAACTAATATACGATTTTCAAATCCATTCCCAAATATTCACTTTCAACACCAAATTAATTTTCAAATTGATTTCCAAATTTATTTCAAATACCAAATCAAATCCCAAATTGATTTTCCAAATATTTATTTCAAACACCAAAATGATTTCAGAATTTATTTCCCAAAATTTATTTTAAACACCAAATCAATTTCAAATTGGTTTCCCAAATATTTATTTTCAAACACCGAATCAAATTCCATATTGGTTTCCAAATTCATTTTCTTTTAAAATAAATTCCTTTATTTCTTCCAAAACTATTTAAAATCCAGATTTTAAATAAATTCTTCAACCTTTGAATAATATTACGCGAAATCCATTTATTTAGCCTTTTTCCCATATTTTGGAATTTTATTCAATAGGATTCAAAAGTAAAACTTTATCCTTTTAAAATTCCTTCTTTTAAATTTATATCATTCTCAAAAATAAATTTTACTATAAATTTTCTACTTAAATTTAAAAAATCCAATTTTATCTATTTTTGGTACCCTATGATACCAAAAATATATTCGGCTAAATTATAGCCTACAAAGATTTCAATTACAACATAATCACACGGAGATTATCAACACACAACATATGAAATAAATTCAATATTTGAGGAATCTAGTTGTATCCCTCCAACCTGTTTCCCTGCATCCACTGCCATTAGCACAACAATTAGATACCAATTCCACTTCGAGGTGGAATATCGCGGTATATGGGATTAACAAAAATATCACCCGCTATTATGCGGCGCATAGGGTCTCATCCGCTATATAATGCGGGAAATCAATCACTCCAAATACATATATAATGCTAATTCCACTTCGAGGTGGAATATCGCGGTATATGGGTTTAATATGTAATATCATCCACTATTATGTGGCACATAGGGTCTATTCCGATACAACTGATAAAAATTTATCATTTAAGCACAATAAATCAACCATTTTAAATTTAACTATCATAATTCAACAATCAATAAATAATTGAAAATTTTAATTATTATAATTTGAGTGAGAAGATTTCAGCTTTGCTTTGCATGCAATCCATTTTCTTTCCAGATTGTTTTCTTCATTGTATTAGACCTTGTATAAACAATTATACGATTTTATTAATATGCAAATAAATTGAAACATTAAATTCCCATTTATAAATTTAATTACCAATGATTTTATTGCAAACTAATAATTTAAAATTTTAACTGATTTCCTTTAAATAAATGTATTCAACCAAGATTTTATTTAAGGCTAATATCTTTATTTTAAATCAATTCCTTTTAATAAATTATTTTTTGAGACTAAATAAATTAAATAGGTTAATGGAATAAATTTGTAACGACCCGTAAATTTTAACCGGTTTTAGTACGTATTTTATTTAAATTTTGTGACATTTTAACGATAAAATTTCGAAACAAAAATTTAATATTTGGAATGCGTCTAGTTAAACATAGCAACTTGTAAAGTTTCATCCGAAAATATGAAAGTTTATTTCGCGTGAAAATTTACTTCAATTTAATCAGTTAAAAAGCGATGAAAATAAAACGTTTTCAAAATCAAAATATTTTTCATAGAAAAATTCTAAACCATCTTTTGAACAAGTGGTCAGTTTGTCGTTTTTCCAAATTCGGACATTTTTGGCTCCGTCGATCTTAATTTTCTGCGAATTTTATGCATTTTCCGTAGTAGAAAATTTGAAATTTTTATAGTTCGATCGTGCTACTGACATTTGTATACCGTTTTGATCGTCTCATCATGCTGATCTTTACGGTATGATTATTTCTGTGTTTCGGTGTCCCGTTCGCGGTGAAAATCGCGAAACGGTAACCGTACCGATACTCTTTGGTCTTTCTTTTGTCTTTTTGAATATCTTACCTGAGGAATCGAATGGCCATCTGTTTATATTTTAAAAAAAAAAAAGTTTTCACTTTCTATTGCCGGTTCATAACCTTTGATTTATTTTTGCTCAGATCGAAATATATGCATATTATAAGCCTTTAAAGGAAATCAAACGTACATTGCCTGTTCACTTTATCAGTTGCCACTTCTCTTAAAACCTGCACATCTTCTTCATGACATATCTCTTCACCTTAGCTCTTTCATCTCCATTTTTTTTTCATGGAAAAATGATAACATGCCATACTCTCCATTTCATCCAACACGATAGCAAATTTTAGTCGAGCAACCCGACCCACAACAACCAGCTAGCATCTCTCTCCGGCCTCCAATGCCCTTCACCCTGACCGTCCTCTCCCCTCCCAAGCACCCAGGTGGCCATAAAAACATCATACCACCATTATCTGCTTGCCGCACATCTAGCTCCGCCTCTCCAACCATGGCCGACGGCCGTACGCCCACGCACCACCTCCGCAACCCACTGTTGCGCCTACTGTTTGCCACACGTCCTCTAACTAACGGCCATGCACACGCCATCGGCCACTTGTAGATTTCATCTCGGCCTCCACAAGCGACGCATTCCCAACTGGCAAGCAATCATCTTTTTTTTTTTTTCGTTGCTTGGTTCGTATATTATATGCATTCATTTTGAAATTATATACTCTGCTGGCTGTGCACAGTTACAGAGAAAACACTATGTATATAAAGTATATTATATGTTATATATACTTTAACATATATTCTTTATAATATTGAATTTGAATTTTTTTTTATATATAAATTTTATATTTTAAAGTTTTACTTTCTATCTGCATACATTTTTAAGAGTCTGCATTTATATATGATCTGCATATATTTTTATATAGGTTATGTTATAGTTTGGGTGATATAGGTGTTTATAATATATGAGAGGAGTATGTATGTATATATATTTTTTATTTTTTTATACATATATATTGAATTATATATAAGATATATGTCTACTGTTTCCAATATTTGCGTTTGGGCTTTTAAAGATAGTTCTGTCAGTTATATAAGAGATTTTGTATTAATTTATATTTATATTTTTACATAAACTGGGTTGTATTGTATGTATGTGTGTTGCGTGTGCAGTATATATATGTGCGTGTGTAGAGTGTATGTATGTGTGTTGCTTGTGCAGTGTATCTATATGTGTATGTAGTGTAAATCTATGTATTAGTTAATATATGATATTTTACCATATTTATAATGTATATTTTATACAAGTCGGTATGTTTGAGTATACAAGTATATATACTTATATAAGTTTGCCACGCATGAAGTTATATGCAGGTTATTTGTTTAGGATATAATATAAGTTATTTGATTTGCACTATGTTGTTGTATGTAAGTGTGAAAGTTTGTATTATATATTTTCGGTCCGTATATCTTATCCTATAAGTATTATATGTTATATATATATATATATAGCCATTACCGTATTTGTACAAGTTTATAGTGTTATTTTATAAAAAAAAATTTTCCATATTGTATAATGTGTATACATATGTTGATATTCATTATATAGGTGTTAATTTAAATTAATAATAATAAAGTGTTATATAAAATTTGCCGCGTCCATCAAACTGATTTTAATTGCTCCATCGATTTCTTATCTATCAGCTTGTTAGTCAAATTCTTGCCTATCTTGCCTTGCTTTGGAAACCGTCCTTTAGATTGGTCAAATTCACAATTCAAATGTTAGCCTGTTGCGATGTCTATCTTCTCTCTATCCTCGAAAGGTGAGCAATCACTCACGATTAATATTCTTTTATTTATCAAATTTGATTCAATTGAAACGACAATTGAATATGCTACTGTTAGTTATTTACACTGTTATATATGCTATTACCTGTATTTGTTCACCTATGACATCTGACACCATTATCTATTAATTATTTACGTGATGATAATACAGTTTGGTTGAAATTGATTGATTGATTATTGTTTTATGGGATGTTAAATTGTAATGTATAAAGTGATAAATATTATGCAATTGAATTTGACGTAGGATAGTTTAAATGTGAATCGACATATGTGTTGAATTTGATTAGTTAATTTGAATAAAATGACCCCTTGAAATTGTTAAGTTAATTGACACGTAGAATTTGATAAATCACACTTTGAACCTTGAACGTATATTGAATAAATTGTTGTAGAATTGAAATTGAAATTGAACGACAAGTGAAAACCCGTAATGTAGTAATCTTTAATCTACATGAAATAATAGTGTACATTCTAGAAATAATTATATTAATTTGCACAAACAAAAATGTGAATTAATACGATTATTTCGGGATTATTTGAATTGATTATTGTATTGTTATTGATTGTTGTTATTGCTTGTTTATTCACTTTGACACCATTCCAGTTATCACCCTGCAAGTTCCCTTTTTTATGCTTTAATTTTTGAATTGAATTGGAATCGGGTTGAAATGATAAATACCCAAATGAACTTGTCTTAGGATAGAGAATTAAATAAAATCCGATTGGTCAATAATTTGATTAAAAGTAAAATAATGATTTTATTCGAACAAAGAATAAGTCTTGAAATGAAGTCGAAATTTGAATTTTTGAAAGGCAATGTTAAGATTGAAATCAGAAACAAATATTAACGTAGTAATTGATGAAAGAACGTTGTTTGAAATTTGATTATTTAATAACCAAATTTGGAATTATTAATAAATAATTTGGAATTAGTAATAATTGAGTTTTGAAATTATTAAGTTGAAATCATTTAATAATTGAGTTTGAAATTATAATTAAGTTTGAAATTATTAAGTTGAATTTATAATTAAGTTGAAATGATTTGATAATTAAGTTTGAATTCATAATTAAGTGAAAATGAATTAATAATTAAGTTTGAATTTATAATCAAGTTTGTAATTATTAAGTTTTGAAATTATTAATAATTAAGATTGAAATTGTTTAATAATTGAATGAGATTTAATTATTTGATAATTGAATAAAAATTGAATTCTTTGATAAGAGAAAATCGAACTTTCGTTTAAGTGAATTTGATCTTCGTTAACAAATGAAATGGAGTTGCTTTATTTATGAAGTTTGGAAAATATTTAAATAAGTAAATAAGTGAAATTGAAAGTTAGTTTTGTTAATTGAGTTTGGGATTTGTAACTAAGTAAGTAAATGAACGAAATTGTTTCTTTAACAAGAAATAAAATGTGATTTATTGAAATTAATGTAAGACTTGTAATTTTGAGAATTGATTTGACAAATCTAATTTAGTTAATTTGAAGTTTTGATAAAATGAAGATGAACTTAAGTAATTGACTTAATGAATTGGGAATTAAGTAAAATTGTTTGAATAATAAAGTAACTTAACGAATGAAGTCGATAAATGAATTTAAATTAGTTTGAATGTTGAATTTAATCATTCAAATGATTTTCGGAATAAAACTTATATATGAACTTGAACCAATATTGGAATTGTTTAAATAAAATTGAAATTGAATTGTAAGACCTTGAAATGATAATTTGGGAGTTTTGAAACATAGATTTTTGGAAATTGATTTTGAAAGACAAATGAAATGTTGATTTATAAATTCTAATTGAAATTGGATTTTGTTTGGTTTTGAAATTTATTAAACGACCAATCGGTATAAAATTACGAAAGTTATTAAAGAAACCGGAATCGGTTATGCATATACTCTCTATCTAAACCGAAAACCACTTTAATAACTATACGCGGAGTGATGATCCAGAATGAAGTGGTTGGAATGATGTACGTTGATGATTGAAGAAAGTGAACGATAATGGATAGCCTTGACACTTGTGTCAAATTGGAAATGACTAAAATCAGGAGCCGTGCCGGGCCAAATGGGGTTAGCCACCTCGAGCGAACACACTTCTTCGTAACTACTACTCATTACTTGTGATTGATTGGTGCACCCTCGTACTTTTGGGAGTGTTGTTTCGCGGTGTTGCGATCGCTGCGGCGATGCGTTCTCACCAGTCCGGATCAGGCGAACGGTAGTTTCACTACCTTGGGTATTGCCTCATGTGCCTTGTCATACTTGTATCCCTATATACGCGACCACTACGAATTTGTTTTGTGTTATACCTATGTAGTACTCCCTGATATCCCACTAGTTTACAGTGGAGTTTACAGTGCTGTATAGACTATGACATTTATATAAAATGTGTTAAGGGGGATAATGGTAACGCCTTAACACTATTTTGATATTTTATATTACTGATAGACATTATCTATTTAGCTTATATTACTACATAGTAGATAGTTTAACGGATCCTTAGAGGATGGTGATTCCAACATCCTTTGAGTTACTTGTATTTCAATTGCTATTTCACTTGAGTTGGATTTATTGATATAAGAATATTAATCCTGACTCGAGTATTTTGTGTTTGCTTTACGCTCGGGTCAGACTGAGAGTACCAGCTTTCGAGGCTCATCTTTGGAGTTGGAGTTTTGCTTGAAGATCCAGCCATCTATTCTGCTTTCAGTATTCGATGATTCCAGTGATGTATTCTGATTGTATTTGATGTATCGTATTTCTCTTCTGTTGTAAACTCTGATGTATCTTATATATTTATATAGTAGCTTCATGAACTACTATCTCTTTTACTTCCGCTGCATATTATTACTCTGTGTCTGTGTTCTGTGATTTTTTATTTACTGTATATCTCAGTTTTGCCAAATTATAATTAACAATTCGGTATTTTGAATTATTCAAGTCCGACATGTGCGGATGCGAATAGTCCAAAATAGCGGGTCGTTACAGTTGGTATCAGAGCTTTTGGTAGCTCTAGGCAAAACTTAGCATATAGGGTAAATGTATTTACAGAATCACTCTCATTCGAGTTTCAATCTCTTTCTTTTAACTCAATTCCTTTGAATTTTGGAACGTTCCCTATGGTTCCAAACTTCATTCGTGTCCCTCACTGTTCATCTTCTTTCGATTCTGGAGCATCCCATAACTCCTCTTCGAATAACCCTTATAATGAATCGGCGGTCTCGCCAAACTTCGAATGATTTGTAAAGTGGTGAAACTCCTTTACAATAGACACCGATTTACCGGAGATCTCAGTATTCCCGGTTTACGATGCTATCTATTCCCTGTTATACCTGAATTCTATCTCTTGAGATCAAATGTAGATTTACCTCGGAATTCTGCATCGATCTTATTCTTGAAGTCTCGGTTGATCCGGTTAAGGTCGCCCGCGATTTATGTAAACTTATCCATCTTCTTATATTCGTTATTTAAGACATCTTATCTTTGTTTTGAACCTATCTTCGAATCAAAATTCTCTTTGATTGAGCCCATCCAATTTGAATCTCTATCATTGCTTTGAAATCCATTATTGTTACGTTGAGCGAGAAAGTGTATTTGTAAATTAATGTTCAAATGTTTTATATATTGCGTTGTTTGAGTTGTTGATGTTGATTTGGGTTTCCGATCGATTCGTCTGGTCAACGCTGTCAATAGGATTTCCAAAACACTTGAACAGAGCTAACTGACACAATAGTATTTTCGAATTTGGTGAATAAAATAGTTTTGTATGATTATATGATATATAAATATAAGTTTTCTGAAGTTAAATGGATAATGAATTTGTTGTCCGAAATGATAATAGTTAATTTTCATTTATTGTTTTATAAACCATCGACTATTTCATAATAAAAATAAATGAATTTATAAAACTTGGCTATTATTTGATTTGGAATTTGAGATGTATTTAAATTAGAATTTGAGAATTTAATTTTCGATAATTTCGAACTATGGTTTTAAAGTTTTAAAAATGTATATTATATAAATATTTTCGAATAGAAATGGTTTTCGTCGAATTTTAAATGATTAAATTAGAGCTCTTCTCTTTTGTCGCTGGAAAATAATTTCGGCGATGGCGGCCGCATCATCGACATTCATTTTCGAGTTTCGAAATGAAGAGACAAATTCGTAGCTTTGCTACAGGTATGATTTGGAAATTTAATCGATTTAAATTTCTTAAGTATGATATGATTTATATGTATATAGGTATATTATTTTAAATTTAGTTGATCTAATATATATAGTATATACATAATTTTCTCTAAATTGGTGAAGTAAATCGGAAATTTAATTCTAAAAATTTGGGTAAAGGATGATTTTCAATTATAAATGAAACCAAATTTTGAATTTATATTTAAACTTGAGAGAATTGAATTAGAAATTTTATTTAGATATTACTCAATTGCATTCAATATAATTTGCCTAAATTGTCAAAAGTTAACAATGTAAATGAAGGTTATACAACATAAAATGGTATCAAAGAAATTTTTAAATAAATTTGAATAGTTATAATAAATGTAAATATACTTAATATATATGTGATAAGATATTAAGTAGAATAAATTTAATAATAATTCAGAAAGAAGAACTAAATTTGTCGAATAAAATATGATTATAATAAATGACTATTCAAATTTATGATCTTTGAAATTGTTAATTAAAGATAATTGGATAATATACAATATAAATTGTCTTCATAGATAAAAATGAGTGTGTATAATAAATGTTATTCACTAAATTTTAATTATAAAATGTTTGTGAAGATAAATAGAATAATAAGTTATATAATAGGTATGATTAATAGATGAAAAAAATTCATGTTGAAAGTTAATAAATTGAATTAAATCAACGTAAGTGAGTATTTTGAATTAATTGAATTTGAATTCAATTTATTTGAAGTAACCTTTTGTACCTAACATTAAAAAATGTGAAATCAAATCAATTTAATGAAAACCTTGATTTAAAAACAAATTGTTGAACATAAACTAATTTAACTTGAAATTTATATGGTTTAAATAAATTGTTTATTATGTAATTCAAGTCTATTTTCTTTTGTTGTTTCTATTCTCCTACTTCCTTCCTTTTCGGGGACGAAAAGTTTTGAGTGGGAGAGAATGTAACGACCCGTAAATTTTAACCGGTTTTAGTACGTATTTTATTTAAATTTTGTGACATTTTAACGATAAAATTTCGAAACAAAAATTTAATATTTGGAATGCGTCTAATTAAACATAGCAACTTGTAAAGTTTCGTCCGAAAATATGAAAATTTATTTCGCGTGAAAATTTACTCCAATTTAATCAGTTAAAAAGCGATGAAAATAAAACGTTTTCAAAATCAAAATATTTTTACATAAAAAAATTCTAAAACATCTTATGAACAAGTTGTCAGTTTGTCGTTTTTCCAAATTCGGACATTTTTGGCTCCGTCGATCTTAATTTTCTGCGAATTTTATGCATTTTCCGTAGTAGAAAATTTGAAATTTTTATAGTTCGATCGTGCCACTGACATTTGTATACCGTTTTGATCGTCTTATCATGCTGATCTTTACGGTATGATTATTTCTGTGTTTCGGTGTCCCGTTCGCGGTGAAAATCGCGAAACGGTAACCGTACCGATACTCTTTGGTCTTTCTTTTGTCTTTTTGAATATCTTACCTGAGGAATCGAATGGCCATCTGTTTATATTTAAAAAAAAAAAAGTTTTCACTTTCTATTGCCGGTTCATAACCTTTGATTTATTTTTGCTCAGATCGAAATATATGCATATTATAAGCCTTTAAAGGAAATCAAACGTACATTGCCTGTTCACTTTATCAGTTGTCCACTTCTCTTAAAACCTGCACATCTTCTTCATGACATATCTCTTCACCTTAGCTCTTTCATCTCCATTTTTTTTTCATGGAAAAATGATAACATGCCATACTCTACATTTCATCCAACACGATAGCAAATTTTAGTCGAGCAACCCGACCCAAAACCACCAGCTAGCATCTCTCTCCGGCCTCCAATGCCCTTCACCCTGACCGTCCTCTCCCCTCCCAAGCACCCAGGTGGCCATAAAAACATCATACCACCATTATCTGCTTGCCGCACATCTAGCTCCGCCTCTCCAACCATGGCCGACGGCCGTACGCCCACGCACCACCTCCGCAACCCACTGTCGCACCTACCGTTTGCCACACGTCCTCTAACTAACGGCCATGCACACGCCATCGGCCACTTGTAGCTTTCATCTCGGCCTCCACAAGCGGCGCATTCCCAACTGGCAAGCAATCATCTTTTTTTTTCCGTTGCTTGGTTCGTATATTATATGCATTCATTTTGAAATTATATACTCTGCTGGCTGTGCACAGTTACAGAGAAAACACTACGTATATAAAGTATATTATATGTTATATATACTTTAACATATATTCTTTATAATATTGAATTTGAATTTTTTTTTATATATAAATTTTACATTTGAAAGTTTTACTTTCTATCTGCATACATTTTTAAGAGTCTGCATTTATATATGATCTGCATATATTTTTATATAGGTTATGTTATAGTTTGGGTGATATAGGTGTTTATAATATATGAGAGGAGTATGTATGTATATATATATATATATATATTGTTTTTTATACATATATATTGAATTATATATAAGATATATGTCTACTGTTTCCAATATTTGCGTTTGGGCTTTTAAAGATAGTTCTGTCAGTTATATAAGAGATTTTGTATTAATTTATATTTATAATTTTACATAAACTGGGTTGTATTGTATGTATGTGTGTTGCGTGTGCAGTATATATATGTGCGTGTGTAGAGTGTATGTATGTGTGTTGCTTGTGCAGTGTATCTATATGTGTATGTAGTGTAAATCTATGTATTAGTTAATATATGATATTTTACCATATTTATAATGTATATTTTATACAAGTCGGTATGTTTGAGTATACAAGTATATATACTTATATAAGTTTGCCACGCATGAAGTTATATGCAGGTTATTTGTTTAGGATATAATATAAGTTATTTGATTTTCACTATGCTGTTGTATGTAAGTGTGAAGGTTTGTATTATATATTTTCGGTCTGTATATTTTATCCTATAAGTATTATATGTTATATATATATATATATATATATATATATATATATATATATCTAGCCATTACCGTATTCGTACAAGTTTACAGTGTTATTTTATAATTTTTTTTTTCCATATTGTATAATGTGTATACATATGTTGATATTCATTATATAGGTGTTAATTTAAATTAATAATAATAAAGTGTTATATAAAATTTGCCACGTCCATCAAACTGATTTTAATTGCTCCATCGATTTCTTATCTATCAGCTTGTCAGTCAAATTCTTGCCTATCTTGCCTTGCTTTGGAAACCGTCCTTTAGATTGGTCAAATTCACAATTCAAATGTTAGCCTGTTGCGGTGTCTATCTTCTCTCTAGCCTCGAAAGGTGAGCAAACACTCACGATTAATATTCTTTTATTTATCAAATTTGATTCAATTGAAACGACAATTGAATATGCTACTGTTAGTTATTTACACTGTTATATATGCTATTACCTGTATTTGTTCACCTATGACATCTGACACCATTATCTGTTAATTATTTACGTAATGATAATACAGTTTGGTTGAAATTGATTGATTGATTGTTGTTTTATGGGATGTTAAATTGTAATGTATAAAGTGATAAATATTATGCAATTGAATTTGACGTAAGATAGTTTAAATGTGAATCGACATATGTGTTGAATTTGATTAGTTAATTTGAATAAAATGAACCTTTGAAATTGTTAAGTTAATTGACACGTAGAATTTGATAAATTACACTTTGAACCTTGAACGTATATTGAATAAATTGTTGTAGAATTGAAATTGAAATTGAACGACAAGTGAAAACCCGTAATGTAGTATTCTTTAATCTACATGAAATGATAGTGTAGATTCTAGAAATAATTATATTAATTTGCACAAACAAAAATGTGAATTAATACGATTATTTCGGGATTATTTGAATTGATTATTGTATTGTTATTGATTGTTGTTATTGCTTGTTTATTCACTTTGACACCATTCCAGTTATCACCCTGCAAGTTCCCTTTTTTATGCTTTAATTTTTGAATTGAATTGGAATCGGGTTGAAATGATAAATACCCAAATGAACTTGTCTTAGGATAGAGAATTAAATAAAATCCGATTGGTCAATAATTTGATTAAAAGTAAAATAATGATTTTATTCGAACAAAGAATAAGTCTTGAAATGAAGTCGAAATTTGAATTTTTGAAAGGCAATGTTAAGATTGAAATCAGAAACAAATATTAACGTAGTAATTGATGAAAGAACGTTGTTTGAAATTTGATTATTTAATAACCAAATTTGGAATTATTAATAAATAATTTGGAATTAGTAATAATTGAGTTTTGAAATTATTAAGTTGAAATCATTTAATAATTGAGTTTGAAATTATAATTAAGTTTGAAATTATTAAGTTGAATTTATAATTAAGTTGAAATGATTTGATAATTAAGTTTGAATTCATAATTAAGTGAAAATGAATTAATAATTAAGTTTGAATTTATAATCAAGTTTGTAATTATTAAGTTTTGAAATTATTAATAATTAAGATTGAAATTGTTTAATAATTGAATGAGATTTAATTATTTGATAATTGAATAAAAATTGAATTCTTTGATAAGAGAAAATCGAACTTTCTTTTAAGTGAATTTGATCTTCGTTAACAAATGAAATGGAGTTGCTTTATTTATGAAGTTTGGAAAATATTTAAATAAGTAAATAAGTGAAATTGAAAGTTAGTTTTGTTAATTGAGTTTGGGATTTGTAACTAAGTAAGTAAATAAACGAAATTGAATTTCTTTAACAAGAAATAAAATGTGATTTATTGAAATTAATGTAAGACTTGTAATTTTGAGAATTGATTTGACAAATCTAATTTAGTTAATTTGAAGTTTTGATAAAATGAAGATGAACTTAAGTAATTGACTTAATGAATTGGAATTAAGTAAAATTGTTTGAATAATAAAGTAACTTAACGAATGAAGTCGGTAAATGAATTTAAATTAGTTTGAATGTTGAATTTAATCATTCAAATGATTTTCAGAATAAAACTTATATATGAACTTGAACCAATATTGGAATTGTTTAAATAAAATTGAAATTGAATTGTAAGACCTTGAAATGATAATTTGGGAGTTTTGAAACATAGATTTTTGGAAATTGATCTTGAAAGACAAATGAAATGTTGATTTATAAATTCTAATTGAAATTGGATTTTGTTTGGTTTTGAAATTTATTAAACGACCAATCGGTATAAAATTACGAAAGTTATTAAAGAAACCGGAATCGGTTATGGATATACTCTCTATCTAAACCGAAAACCACTTTAATAACTATACGCGGAGTGATGATCCAGAATGAAGTGGTTGGAATGATGTACGTTGATGATTGAAGAAAGTGAACGATAATGGATAGCCTTGACACTTGTGTCAAATTGGAAATGACTAAAATCAGGAGCCGTGCAGGGCCAAATGGGGTTAGCCACCTCGAGCGAACACACTTCTTCGTAACTACTACTCATTACTTGTGATTAATTGGTGCACCCTCATACTTTTGGGAGTGTTGTTTCGCGGTGTTGCGATCGCTGCGGCGATGCGTTCTCACCAGTCCGGATCAGGCGAACGGTAGTTTCACTACCTTGGGTATTGCCTCATGTGCCTTGTCATACTTGTATCCCTATATACGCGACCACTACGAATTTGTTTTGTGTTATACCTATGTAGTACTCCCTGATATCCCACTAGTTTACGGTGGAGTTTACAGTGCTGTATAGACTATGACATTTATATAAAATGTGTTAAGGGGGATAATGGTAACGCCTTAACACTATTTTAATATTTTATATTACTGATAGACATTATCTATTTAGCTTATATAACTACATAGTAGATAGTTTAACGGATCCTTAGAGGATGGTGATTCCAACATCCTTTGAATTACTTGTATTTCAATTGCTATTTCACTTGAGTTGGATTTATTGATATGAGAATATTAATCCTGACTCGAGTGTTTTGTGTTTGCTTTACGCTCGGGTCAGACTGAGAGTACCAGCTTTCGAGGCTCATCTTTGGAGTTGGAGTTTTGCTTGAAGATCGAGCCATCTATTCTGCTTTCAGTATTCGATGATTCCAGTGATGTATTCTGATTGTATTTGATGTATCGTATTTCTCTTCTGTTGTAAACTCTAATGTATCTTATATATTTATATAGTAGCTTCATGAACTACTATCTCTTTTACTTCCGCTGCATATTATTACTCTGTGTCTGTGTTCTGTGATTTTTTATTTACTGTATATCTCAGTTTTGCCAAATTATAATTAACAATTCGGTATTTTGAATTATTCAAGTCCGACATGTGCGGATGCGAATAGTCCAAAATAGCGGGTCGTTACAAAATTACTCGCCAAATCCACAAAATTTATATATATATGTATGTATGTAAAATAATCCATAAAGATTTTTAAAACTAATTTTACATAAAATTTCAACAATTTAAACTTTCTATATTTTCATTTAAAACCTATATATATGTATATATACTAATCTCAGTTAGTATTTAATAAGTGAAAATATATACCTCACTGTAAATATATAAAAACTGTATATATATATATTAATATCCATAATTCTTGAAGATAATAAATTTGTTTTATAAACCTATTGTATGAGAACAGCCATGCCTAAAAATCACGAGCAACAGCACCCATTCTATTGAGCTTGAAATCCTAGCGTCGCGCGACGACGAACCCAGATGCATCGCCATCCCAAATCGAACCATTGCGATGCCGACGTCATCGACATAATCGCGAAAACCCTCCAACCTACTGCTCGTATCGTGCCATGAACAGATCCTCCTCCACACGAGTCGCTCCGACCTCTTGCCTCAAATTGTGATTTCGAGTTCCCCAATGACGAACGCGCACGCACGATTTGCTTTGACCTCTAGATTGACGAGCCTCCCTCTTGAACGCGATTTGAAAAATGATTTCGAACGAGGCTCTGTCCCCAGGCTTCGGCCATTTTTTTTTCTTTTCGCCGTTGTTTTGATTTTGAACGAAATAGGATTGTTATCGGCCATTACTAAATTTGAATTGAAGCCGAGGATTGTGTTTTCTTCATTCGTTTATTTTTTATATTTTTATTTCTCATGAAACGAACGCGTGTATAAAATTTGCCAAGTGTTGTAAGAGGGAAGGAACGTATCATTTTGCCTTGAGAAAATATTACATCAAATATATATATATATATATATATATACACAAAATTTTAAATTTAAATTTAAATTGTCTCAGGTTTCGCAACACAAAATCTCGATCTCCTATCGATGCGTGCCGTTAGGCGTTTATAATATTAAACCCCTATTCCGAACGCAATGGATAAGGTTTCGAGTCCAAATTTGATCGTAAGGAGAAGATATTTTTTCGAACTCAGTTATTAATTTAAATTTTGATTTTAATTTTCAGCGCGTTTGCTTATCGTATGACCAAACGATCACTCCAAATGCTACGAAAATTGAAATCCGATAATAATACAATATTACGGATCCAATAGAACTGATTTCGTCGAATTCTGAGAATGTGCCTCGGAAAGCTATTTTTTTAAATATCGATTTAAACAATATATATTCAAAACTGAATAAATCATTCTCGAATTCAATTCTGAAACTTCCATTATCTTCAGTATAATCAATATAAATTTTCTAAGCCTTTGAAATATTTTTAATCGGCTTAAAACTGAAGATTCAAATTTTTACCCAACTTCGATAAATTAAATTCAATAATTTAATTGCCTAATCTATAGTTATATTTGAAACTGAAGCTAAACCATCATTCAAATATTTTAAATCAATTGAATATTTTCAATTTCAATTGTCCAAAATTCAGGGTCGTCATAGACATCCCCCTTGAAAGAATTTTGTCCCGAAATTACAAGTTCAGATAAATGATCCTTGACCCGTTTATAATTTTCCCAAACCAAATAGTTTCAACAACTTGTCAACCCAAATCTTTTTATTAAAGACCCATTCACTTCAAATAACTTTCCAAAGTCTTCCATAGTTTCCAACAATATTGTTTACTTCACAATTCAAATTTAAATTAAAAGTAAAATTTCAAACTTTCAAAATTTTCTCAAAAATTTTCTGACTCCCTAATTTTCAAAAAATTTCGCCAGCTTCTCTTTTGCGCGGCTAGCTCGGTACGACTACAAAATAACACCACGGGCCCCCAGATTTCAAAAGAAACAAAAAACCAAGTGACTGGACAAGAAAATCCTTTAATTTCATATGGAAATTTAAATACGTACCTTTTTGTCGAGCAATTTAAATTTATCTTCGAAATCAAATCCCAGTTCCATTTTCTTTTAACACACCTGTCTATCTATTTAGCAACAATGTCTAATTACAACATTCAAAATCATTTCATACATTTTTTTACCAAAGTTTCAACATTCATTTAAGCCCGTACGAAGCGCACATATCATTCGTATGCAATACCAAATTCGATCGCTCACTCGATCATACAATTTCATTTTCAAACTAGTATCGTTCACCCGACTTCCTAGTGCGGACTTAGATCTGGTTTCTTGCAGAAACCGTCGTTCCCCTTGCATAGCCGTAAACTATGATAGAGAATTTCCAGAATCGACCAAAAATCCATATCCAGGTTCGCCGTAGAAAATCGAGCGAAAAAATCCCTACTCGGATCGATATAACTATCTCGAAATTTTGCGCTCAAATTCTGGATCAAATCGCTATGCTTATAAAATAATATACGTACATCCTACATATTTATTTCTAATTGATTATTAGCTTTATCTATTACATTTCTTTTACTCACATTTCTTTTCTTTTCCTTATT
Source organism: Allium cepa (assembly GCA_030765085.1). Taxonomy (NCBI): domain Eukaryota; kingdom Viridiplantae; phylum Streptophyta; class Magnoliopsida; order Asparagales; family Amaryllidaceae; genus Allium; species Allium cepa. The sequence continues at coordinate 988,180,638 of CM060945.1, read as the reverse complement.
CACAATTACCATTTCATAACTTCCAGTTTAATATTTACTCAATTATTAACTTAGAATATTTTCTCAATTCAAAATTTACTTAAGAATTTTGCCATTTATTTCTTAAGTTCCATATATGTATTTTATATACTTCTTATATTTATTCTTCACTTCACCACTGAAGTTTTTATTTACTTATATTTAAACTGGATTTCCAATTTCATATGAATTCAACTTATCTTTCATTTATAAATATTGAATTCAATTGATTTCAAACCATATTTTTCTTTTTCATTCCTTCAATTAGTTCCACTTACTAATTTCATTTCAGTACTTCACTTTGTTTATCACAAATCAAATTAAGTTTCCAAACTCAATTATATTCTATGAATATTTTATATAGGATTCCAGAGTCTTTCCAACATTTCGAAATCATTTCGAAATCAATTCAAATTATCTTTTGAATTTCCAAAACCAAACCCAGTTTACAAACAACTTAAATTTTAAAATAATTCAGCAGCAATTTCTCTCCTAAAAACTCGAAAATGAACACCGATGATGTTGCGATCATCATCGGAATTATTTTTCAGCGATCGAAAAGAGTTTAGAGCTTTTATCTCTTCAAAAACATTTTTCTAAAACCTTTGAAAACCGTTTCCAAACTCCAAGGAAATTTAATATTTTCCAAATTTCAAATCTTTTCAAATCCTTTCAAATTCTTTCAAACATTTCTCTGGAATTCTATTTCAAATTATAAATCACATTTACAATTTATATTTACAAATCTCATTTACATATGAATTTATTTCTTAGCTGTTTGTTATCATTTCAATTTCTTATTCAATTATATATGATAATAATTTAATATTACCACTTCCTAACATCCAAGCAACCATATACTATACTTTATAGAAATTTATTTCTTTTATATACGAAAATAGTTTGGGTAAAGTTATTTCATTTACCCTATTTTAACACCATATCGTGTCGAATTGTTTTGTACAAGTGTTTAGAGATTCCTATCAATAACGTTAATTACTCGTATTGACCGGAATCCATATACAACCTAACAAACCAATCCACACGATATAAAACAATTTTTATATCCACTAACAAATACACGCTCATGTCTATTATTATTACACTCACTCATTCTAGACTGCTACTAACTCTATATCTAATGGGTAACACCCACCAGATCCAAAGTTGTCGCTTAACCAAATGCTATGATACCACTGTTGTGATAGTCTAGGCTTTTCAACTAACGACGGTGGCCAATCTCGACTGGTAGGCTTTTTAACCATCCCAGCTCCACCGTGGCTCACAATGGTACCCTGCCCTTGCTTTTACGGCCAGCCTTTCGACTGTCAAGCCTTACGACTAACCAACCCCTCGCAGAGGACGTGTAGGGGTAAGAGTCTCCCGTTCGCCACCAAACGCGAAGCGAGAACTCCTTATCACATTGCACTAAGCTAAGCAAGGTCAGTCATGGGACTGGTGTGAGATCTTAAAAACAGTTATTTTCACAAAGAAAATAAAAAGAAATCCGCTATGCTTTTGGAAAATGAAGCTGCCATGAGGCCTCCCGCCACACACACAATACAAACGCACACTTGGAGGAGAATTCTCCTTATGACAGTCAAAATTGCTTGATACACGAAAACCTTTGGATATTATTATTAGTGCATAGTGTATAAAACATTTCGAAAGTATAATATTAATCTTAGCCAGCATACCACATATCGTCATTTGCCTACTATTGCTACCATGTTCAATAGCAGGTTACCATCACATTCCATGGCAGGTTATACAACAAAAATCGTACAGGGCGCATATTGTTTCGTTGGATTTCCAACAATGGTCAGGCTAAGGAACTTCCTTACCGAAATGGGTACGCCTCTGGAAGGACGCTCCCGAGAACCTAATCTGATATCTGCTAGCAAGGCCGACGTTACTTCACGGTTTAACCAAGCTATAACATAGGCGACTAACACAAAAGTATGCCATCCCCGGTCGTAACCGACCTTTATCCCGGGATTCACCAACAAATAGCAATAAAGCAATAAATTTGCAACAACCATAGAGGTTAAATATCTGGGATCCATACCATGATACCACCTCTTATCCAGAAGAAAATAGACATACCCAAGGGGCGCGACCCCTAAAACCCTTGTCGTAACATTCCTGTTTCGACCATTTCCGGGTTGTAAGGCTCGACGAAGTCTCATCCATAAAGCAACACTTTTTCACAAAGCCATGCTTCGATCAACAAATGATTAGCAGCACTTCGTATGCCACATTACCAAATTGGGAACGTATCACTAGTAACCATCAACAACATAACCTCTGAGCTTGTACTTCTCAGAGAAGGGTGTTAAGCTAAGAGAATAAATTCTCCACCACCAACAGAAATGTATTTGATAGAAACCAACTTTACATCTCAAAGTGTAACGTAAGACACACATCCATACAAGTCCATTCCGGGATCGAATAGAACCGAAGGCATTTCAAAGAAGGCCTTGCAAATCCGGATATTCACTAATCACGTCCGAAATCCCCATCACAAAGGGTGATCAAATCTCTATACCGAAGCAACTCGGTGCAGAGACATTCGACAGGTAATCCTTTCGCTTTCGAAAATACCCGGTCTTCAACACCATCTTCAAATGCAATCCCATTTCGTCGTATCATTATTCGAAATGGGTTTTATGACACAAAGTCCTCACCCGGCTAATCCGAATAACGAGCGCTTATTTTCAAAAATAAGTGTTACATTCAGATTTCAAACAAATTAGAACAATTTCCACTTTGATCTTTTAAACAAAAGATCCATCACAATCACAAAGGTTCGATGTGGTTTTCGAATATCCGTTTGGAATCCGACCCCGGTCGCATCGAAATTCAAACGCCGTTTAAAGGCCAATATTGATAGTCGGTTATTTAACCATCAATCAACAGTCACAACAATCACTGGATTTCAAATAATTTTTCCCCAATTATTTATTTTCAAAATATCTTTACAGGATATATTTTTAACACTTCAACCATTTGAAAACAAATTTCAAATCACTTTTCACTCGCGGAATAAGATTCCCGATATTATCTATTTCCACTGAAAGTCTGCCGAGTTCAAATACTTTAAAGTAATTCAAATTACTTATCAAAAATATATACTTGGAAACATTCAAAATAAAACTATTTTTGAACACTTGCTTAAATATTTGTTATGAAAATATTATACTAATATCTTATATAAAACTTCAAGTCCAAACTAATTTTAGAAATAAAATTAGCACATAGGGTATAAATACTTAAACAACCATGTTCTAAAAACAATATTATTTAAATCTTTAAATAATCACTTCTGTAATTAATTAAATAAATATTTACATAAAAGGTTTTCAAAATAACTTAAGAAAATAATTTCTCTAAAATATTCTTTTTAAAACCATCTCTAGAACTTTAATTTATACTTGAAAGCTACTTTGAAAACATAATCGGCTTTTCAGGGAAAATATGCTTTCCATTATAAAATGGTCCATTTAAACCAATTAGTAAACCCTTCTCGATTTATTTTATACTTACGTTCCAAATCCGTAAATTACTTTCCACACTTTAAAAAAATAACCCAATGTTTATTTTTAAAACAAAATTCCCTTTCCTTTACAAATTCTCATTGTGAATTTAGATTTTCAAATATCAACTAATATACGATTTTCAAATCCATTCCCAAATATTCACTTTCAACACCAAATCAATTTTCAAATTGTTTTCAAAATTTATTTCAAATACCAAATCAAATCCCAAATTGATTTTCCAAACATTTATTTCAAACACCAAATCGATTTCAGAATTTATTTCCTAAAATTTATTTTTAAACACCAAATCAATTTCAAATCGGTTTCCCAAATATTTATTTTCAAACGCCGAATCAAATTCCAAATTGGTTCCAAATTCATTTTATTTTAAAATAAGTTCCTTTATTTCTTCCAAAACTATTTAAAATCCGTATTTAAATAAATTCTTCAACCTTTGAACAATATTACCCGAAATCCATCTATTTAGCTTTTTTTTCCATATTTTGGAATTTTATTCAATAAGATTCAAAAATAAAACTTTATCCTTTTAAAATTCCTTCTTTTAAATTTATCTCATTCTCAAAAATAAATTTTACTATAAATTTTCTACGTAAATTTAAAAAATCCAATTTTATCTATTTTTGGTACCTTACGATACCAAAAATATATTCGACTAAATTTTAGCCTACAATGATTTCAATTATAATATATTCACACAGAGATTATCAACACATAACATACGAAACAAATTCAATATTTGAGGAATCCAATTGGATCCCTCCAACCTGTTTCCCTTCGAGGTGGAATACTAATTCCACTTCGAGGCGGAATATCACGGCATATGGGATTAAAAAAATATCACCCGCTATTATGCGGCGTATAGGGTCTCATCCGCTATATAATGCGGGAAATCAATCACTCCAAATACATATATAATACCAATTCCACTTTGGGGTGGAATATCGCGGTATATGGGTTTAATATATAATATCATCCGCTATTATGCGGCGCATAGGGTCTATTCAAATACAACTGATAATAACTTATCATCCAAGCACACAAATCAAACATTTTAAATTTAACTATCATAATTCAACAATTAATGAATAACTGAAATTTTCGATTATTATAATTTGAGTGAGAAGATCTCACCTTTGCTTTGCATGCAATCCATTTTTGTTCCAGATTGTTTCCTTCATTGTATTAGACCTTGTATAAACAATTATACAATTTTATTAATATTCAAATAAATTGAACCATTAAATTCCCATTTATAAATTTAATTACCAATGATTTTATTGTAAACTAATAATTCAAAATTTGAACTAATTTCCTGTAAATAAATTTATTCAACCAAGATTTTATTTTAGGCTAATATCTTTATTTTAAATCATTTCCTTTTAACAAATTATTTTTAGAGACTAAATAAATTAATAGGTTAATATAATAGATTACTCGCCAAATCCAATAAATTAATATATATATATATATATATATGTATAATTGTAAAATAATCCGTATAGATTTTTAAAACTAATTTTACATAAAATTTTAACAATTTAAACTTTCTATATTTTCCTTTAAAACCTATATATATACTAATCTCAGTTAGTATTTAAAAACTTAAATATATACCTCATTGTAAATATATTAAAACTGTATATATATATATGTATATGTATTAATATCCACAATTCTTGAAGATAATAAATTTGTTTTATAAACCTACTGTATGAGAACAACCATACCTAATAATCACGAGCAACAACACCCATTCTATTGAGCTCGAAATCCTAGCCTCATGTGACGACGAACCCAGATGCGTCGCCATCCCAAATCGAACCATTGCGATGCCGACGTCAACGACATAATCCGAAAACCCTCCAACCTACTGCCCGTATCGCACCACGAACAGCTCCTCCTCCACGCGAGTCGCTCCGACCTCTCGCCTCGAATTGCGATTTCGAGTTCCCCACTGACGAACGCGCGTACACGATTTGCTTTAACCCCTAGATCGACGAGCCTCCCTCTTAAACGTGATTTTAAAAAAGATTTTGAACGAGGCTCCGTCCCCAGGCTCGGCCATTTTTTTCCTTTCGCCGTTGTTTTGATTTTGAACAAAATAAGATTGGTATCGGCGATTACTAAATTTGAATTGAAGCCGAAGATTGTGTTTTCTTCGTTCATTTATTTTTTATATTTTTATTTATCCTGAAACGAACGCGTGTATAAAATTTGCCAAGTGTTTTAAGAGGGAAGAAACGTGTCATTTTGCCTTGAGAAAATATTGCATCAAATATATATATATATATATATATATATATATACATAATTATAAATTTAAATTTAAATTCAAATTTAAATTGTCTCGGGTTTTGCAACACGAAATCTCGATCTCCTACCGATGCGTGCCGCCAAGCGTTTATAATGTTAAACCCTTATTCCGAACGCAATGGAAAAGGTTTTGAGTCCAAGTTTGATCGTATGGAGAAGATAGTTTTTCGAACTCAGTTATTAATTTAAATTTCGATTTCAATTTTCAGTGCGTTTGCTTATCGTACGACCAAACGATCACTCCAAATGCTACGAAAATTGAAATCTGATAATAATACACTATTACGGATCCAATGGAACAGATTTCATCGAATTCCTAGACTGTGCCTCGGAAGGCTATTTTTTTTAAATATCGATTTAAAAGATTTATATTCAGAAATAAATAAATCATTCTCGAATTCAATTCTGAAGCTTCTATTATCTTCAATATCATCAACATAAATTTTCTAAGCCTTTGAAATATTTTTAATCGGCTTAAAACTTTAGATTTAAATTTTTACCCAACTTCGATAAATTAAATTCGATAATTTAATTGCCAAATTCATAGTTATATTTGAAATTCAAGCTAAACCATCATTCAAATATTTTAAATCAATTGAATATTTTCAATTTCAATTGTCCAAAATTCAGGGTCGTCACACTGGACTTGAAGGGGTTTTTTATAAAAACTCTTTTATACTTAAAAACATTTCTAAAAGTTCTTTTTTGAAAAATACTTTTAAAACACGTTATTTTGGAAAATAATTTACTTTTAAAAATAAATTTTTAGGAATCCTGTAACCTTAGGCTCTGATACCAAGTAAAACACCCCACACCCCTTAATATACCTAAAAGGACACATTAGAAGGCGTGATGCTTTGTAGGTTTAACTGAAACTAGCAGAGACTAAGATTCACAAGACAAAAATCGATAAAAATAGCAGAAAATTAAATAATAACTTAATTAAAACAAAACTTCATAATTGCTTCATAAGCCAAATAAGTCAAATACCACATATATGTCTCAAAACCTAGTATATCTCATAAAATGAAAACTCAAAGTCTCAAAAAAAATCAGAGTACAGATATCCCTCTTAAGTGTCGGTACAAACAAGAACCAAAAGCTGAAATGTAGGGAAATACATAGTAGAATCTTCTCCAAGAACCACCGAGCACTACAATATACTACCGTCTCCCTTGATTCCCCGTGGGGGAAAATGGGGAAAATAGAGGAGCGGGTCAGACTAAAAGTCTGGTGAGTGATAGTAACTACTTGAATCTTTAAGCAAAGTAAAAGTAACAGACTCTTCAATAATTCTAGTATATATAAAAGGAAACAAAGTAAATAGGATAGAGATAAACTGGAAAATACGATTAAACTATTACAGTTGATAAGATAGGTTAACTTTGATTGCTTGCACTTGTCTTTAATAACTGCTTGGTTAGGCTGAATTCCTAATCCTATAATTAGGCTGAAATCCTAACTCTACCGTTTGATCGGCCTGCTATACTATAGACCTTACTACGGACCAGACACTATATAACTACCTACACAGAAGCTAATGGTAACTATGAAAGATACATACAGCACCAATTATGGATTAGATGATACATAGTTCCCTACACAGAAGGCAATGGTGTCTACGAAAGACACACATACTAAGCGCTTGGAACTCATAATGATTACTAAGCACCGAAATTGAAGTTGCACGCGTAACTACCACCATGCCCATGCTACCTTTTGATCCACCTATTGGGTCATATTATTACCTCGAATCGGCATAAGCATGCCCCTTGTCTTACTTAAGGATTATGTGAAACATCGTGTCCATAGAAAATATAGAGGAATGTTACTGATACTGGCCTATTATCCAAACAATATCTAATAGTGCCCATGTCCAAATCCCTCATGATTTGAAATTCTCTATATTGACCAATTACTACCACTGCTAGCATAAGCGTGGCTATCATCTCACTTCAGGTTTATGTGAATCACCATATCCATAGAAATAGGGGAATACTATTTTGGTGCATGTCCTACTTTCAAAATTGCTTATTAACTTAAATAAATTATTTTAATAAGCCTTTACAATTTTCTCTATTAACCGTGCTTATTAATTTATCCTAAGTCTTAAATAAGCTTTATTCTGTTCTATTTCTTATTATAACCTACGTTATAATCATGCTTATTACTTAACCCAAGGTCTAAGTGTGAAAATAAGCTTCTTTCTTCTTTTATTATTTTTTGTTATAATTCTAAGTTATAAGTAGGGAAATCTCTTTAATTCAGTCCAATTAATATCATAATTAGGCATAATTTCAGTCCAATTAATATCATAATTAGGCATAATTTCAGTCCAATCCCATTTATACTACAGTCTTTATAATTTACATCTTATATTCCATTATTTTAGATTTCTCATAATTTAATCCAATTTTTCATTAATTCTATTCTAATCCATACGCTAAGAACAATGAGAAATAAAAGAAAACTGAAAATGGAAGGAAAACCAAAGCATAGGAAGAAGATGTAAATAACGCATAAATAGTAGTAAATAAAATAAAATACTATATATAAACTGTAAATAAATGGAAAAGATATAAATAACAAAAATTAACTAAAATTAACTGAAAAGAATAGCTAGAAAGATATAGACTAAAAATAATTTTAAAAACTGTAAATAAAACTGCTAAAATGGTTATTCCAAAAATCGTAGTAAAACTATATTATTGGAAACCCTATTATTTTAAATTACTTAAAGAAATATAAAATAATTACAATCACTCAGCTCTGGTCCTTAGCACTTCCCTTTAGGCCTTCATGGATCCACTTGGGGTTGTTAAATATTTTTATTTAAAACGATTTCCTCCTTGGAAAATTATTCCGCTTAGGGTCCAACCTGAATATGTGAACCGAATTGGAGAAAATCTTAGAGTGAGAAAAAAGTGTTAGGCCTAAGGTTCTATTTATAGGGCTAGAAGTGGATCTCAGACCATTGAATTTGGAGATTGAATAGGATGCAACCATGTTATATGCCGAGTAGGAGCCATCAGATGCAAGAATGAAGTACGGGAATGAAATAAAGAATGCAAATGACGTGCAAAGTTGGCTAAATTCATGCTCATCGTTCGAACAAACAAATATTCGTTCATTTGCCCAGAAGGGCAGGTGGATCGACTGGGCGGTCAACCGCCCCCTTGCCCAGTTCGACTTGACCGTATATTATTATTATTATTTTCGTTTTCTTGTTTAATTCATATCTCGTTCATATTGGCTTGGTTTCTAATTTTCTATATATGAAATTTAACCAGATAATAACCACGGACACAATAATGCAACTCCCGTGTTCAATTCTAATAATTTCACAAAGTTATTTTATTATTTAATTGATTAACGAATTAATTATTATACGTTAAATTTCAGGTTATTACATATGTAGTCCTTATGATATATGATTTATTTAATAAATTTATATATATATATATATATATAGATATATATAATTAATACTTTAGAAAAACATAATTTAAATAAAAATGAATTAATTTAGTTGCACAATTACTTACATATTTTATTGGATAATATTCATGTCCATTATGACCATGAAATTAGGCTATTTCTCAAAAACCTAAACCGTGTTAGGGTTTTTTCTAGAATTTCTACACAATTAGATTTTAAAAAAGGTAAGAAGATAAAAAACAATGACAAACAAAACCGTTATTGATTCACCAAATGATTACAAGAGAAAGCCTAAAATTGAGAATATTTCTCAATCCCAAAACCCCAAAAAAGTTAACTTTTCCCCATACATCTACTAAACCATAGTCTTGATAAAGTGCCTTCTTTAATCAACCATTGATTACTTCCATCTCCTAAAATAAATCCTTCCCATGTAGATAATGATTTGCATTCTTTAATGCATTAAAAGAGGCAATTAGTTATAATTCAAAATCTATAAAATCTATAAAAAAGGCGATGTATTTGGGTCACAATTCAACCTTGACTTAAATATTTTCAAAATCTACTTAAATGTAAAACTATATCATCAAAATCTCACCTTGATACGATATTCCATAAATGTCATTCAAGCTCTACCCAAAACCTCAAACTCCAAACAATCTCCAATATCACCATGGAAACAAAGGTTTCCATTTCAAAAATTGACTATTCTCTAAACCACCTAATTATGCATGCCCCCAACTAAATATGCATATCATCATTAAATCAGCATTATTTGTGTAACACCCTATGAATTTAACAATAATTATTTAAAAAGGAATTAATTAATAATTAATAACTCCAAAAATATAATTTTTACAAATGTTAGGATTTGACAATAAAACTTGTATTTTTGGGTTTGTTGCGATTTTCTAATCAATTTTTATATACAAAGTTTTCCAATCGGAGTTCAAATGAAAAAGTTATCAACGTTTGAAGATTTCAGATCAAAAATTATATATGTAATTAATGAAATAAAACATAATCAAGTTAATTAACATTAACAGTTACTTAACGTTTAAGCAATGTTAACGTTAATTGTAATAGAAATAAATTATCTCGATTAAGTCGTATATGGAATTAAATCAACATAATGGAACAGTAGAAATTAACTAACCAAAATACACCAATCGGTCGATCCCTTAATGTCGCTTGACGTTGATGAGTAGCTTCCAGCATTTGGCTCTTTAGGTTTGGGGTGTAAAGATTGGTTGTTTCAATTGTATAAAACATACATGATATTTTGTGAGAAAAGCTCCTCTTTATTACTATGTTGTTTTCTGGATTGACTGCTATATGTTGGGAAGTAAAATACATAAGGAAATCTCATGTAGACACTTAACTAAAACAAAATAAGACTGGAAGTTCACAAAATAAGTGATTTCATAGTTATTAAATGTAAAATAATGTATGTCCCAAAAATCTTCAAATTTTGAGAAGATAAATTTTAGCAAGTAAGGGATAGGGAAAAGTTATTGCGAAACTACTAGTCGCTACCCTTATGCCTTAAAAGCTAAAATTTATAAATGCATATGCACGTTGATTATTATTTTAATTTAAAAGAATTTGTTTTAGAAATTTGAAAGTTTACCGTGTAGTAGAAAAGTGACAACCACGAAGATAAACTCATTGACTAAATTCCGACTGTGTAGAATGTGGCATACTTTGTTTTGAAATGATAAAAAATACTTATGAAAAAAAATTATTCAAATTTTTTTGATTTTTAATAGAAAATGCTTTTCTAAAAGTTTTTGAAAAAAGATAAGTTTTATCTTCAAATTTTTAACCATTTCTAAAATATAATTAAAAAATTTGAAAAAAAAATGATATAATATTTTATTTTGAAATGCCACATGTTTAATATAGAGAAAATGTCGATGGATTAGCAAATAATGAAATTTACTATGCAGCAGAGGTGGCAATAAAGTAAGAGGCAGTTAGTGATAAGGGAAAAAATTATTTAATCTTTTGAATTCTTTAACCGTACATTATCGGTAGACAAACTAAACTTGTTTTAAAATAACTCTATTTCAAAAGGTTAAAATTTTAAAGTAAATTTCCTTATGTGGGCCATACTTGGGAAAGTTGGAAAAGAAATGGAGGTAAAAGAGAATGTTTCAAGGTATAGTGAAATGGGTAATCAAGATAAGGATGGAAATATTGAATCTTCTATCTATACTCTTTTCCAACATAATAATATAGGTTTAGAAATATGGATTTTTCAAAATTTTGGATGCTAGAAATAGTGTGCTAGGATTGTGGATGGTAGGGATTGTATGTGAAAATTCTTTTAACTATACTTCTATTCGTAGAAGTGCAGGAGAATTTAGATGCAAAAACAAAGATTATGATTTTTAGATTTGCATGCATATAGAACTACTAGTATATATAGGTTATTTGCACCATATTTTTCAAAATTATTTTAAAACAATGTATTCGTATAGGAGGTGCCGATTAAGAATTATTCGACATACATATCATACGTATTGTAATACACCGTGCACTTGTACACGAATAGGTTGAAAAATTGGTTGCACAATAATATTTAAGATAGCTTAGAATTGTTGTGCGTTATGTTACATGATTCGGCCTTTGAGGAATTTTGGGGACGAAATTCTTTTAAAGGGGAGAATGCAACATCCTATAAATTTAACGATAATTAATTAAAAAGAATTAATTAATAATTAGTAACATCGAATTTTTTTTACAAACATCAGGATTTGGCTACGAAACTTGCACTGTTGTGTTTATAACAAACCGAAATTTAACCCATAATAATTAATTCATTAATTAATTAAATAACAAAATAACCTTGTGAAATTATCGAAATTGAGCTATGGGAACTGCACCATTGTGTCTGTGGTAATTTTTTGGTCAATTTCCATGTACAAAACGTCAGAAATCGAGCTAATATGATCGAGTTATAAAATAAAGAAAATAAGCGGAAAAAATATAGGCAGGTCGACAGGCCGGTCGACCCCTCGGTCGAGCCGCCTCTGTTATTTATGAACGAATAAACGTTCGTTTGAACGTTCCAGAGCCTATTTGTGACGCGTTTTGCATTCTTTATTTTAATCCGGGGTTAATTTTTGCATCCGATAGCTCCTATTCAACATATGACGTGGTTGCATCCTATTCAATCCCCTAATCCAGTGGTTCGAGATCCACTTCTAACAATATAAATAGACTCCAAGACCTAACACTTTTTCTCATTCTTGATTTCTTCAATTGGGTTCACCTTTCTAGGAAGGACCCTAAACAGAATAATTTTTTCAAAGGAGAAAATCGTTATAAACTAAATTATTTTACATCGCCAAGCGGATCTGGGAAGACCACAGGAAGAGCTTAGGAATAGAGGCGAGTGTTTGTAATTATTTTAAGATTTATTTAAGTAATTTAAATAACAGGGTTTTCAATAGTTGTAGTTTTACTACGATTTATGGAATGGCCTTTTTCAGTAGTTTATTTATAGTTTTTAGAACCATTTTCAGTCTATTTCCTTTCAACTATTCTTTTCATTAATTTTAGTTTATTTCAGTTAATTATAGCTTTTCCATTTATTTACTGTTTATTTACAGCGTTTTAGTTTATTTACTATTATTTATATCTTCTTTCTACGTTTTGGATTTTCTTCTATTTTCAGTTTTCTTTTATTTGGCCTTCTTCTTCGCATATGGATTAGAATAGGATTAACGTGAATATGGATTAAACTATAAGAAAATTGAAATAATGGAATATAAGACGTAAATTTCAATGACTGCAATATAAATGGAACTGGACTGAAATTACGCCTAGTTATGACTTTAATTGGACTGAATTAAAAAGATTAGCCTAGTTATAACTTAGAATTATAACTAAAAAGAGTAAAAGATGAAAGAAACTTATTTTTACACTTAGACCTTGGGTTGAGTAATAAGCATGATTATAACATAGGTTATAATAAGAAGAAGAATAGAATAAGGCTTATTTTAAGACTTAGGCGAAATTAGTAAGCATGGATAGTAGAGAAAAATGTAAAGGCTTATTTAGATAAATTACCTAAGTTAACAAGCAAAAATGAAAGTAGGACTTGTACCAAATAGCATTCCCCAAAACATTGGTCTCACATTAGCCTGAAGCGAGACAAGGGTATGCTTATGCTAAAAATGGTAGTAATTGGTCAATTAGAAGTGCAAATCATGGGGTATTTGGATAAGGGGCGCAACTAGAGATTTTTTGGATGATGGGCCAATACCAACAGCATTCCCCTATTTTCTATGGACATATGATGATCTCATGTTTGCCTGAAGTGGGATGAGGGACACGTTTATGTTGGAGTTTGAGGTAATAAGAAGACCCAATAGGTGGAGCAAAATGTAGCATGGGCATGGTGGCAGTTACACATGCGACTTCCATTCGGGTGCTTAGTAATAACTACGAGTTCAAGCGCTTAGTATGGGTGTCTTTCGTAGACATCATTGCTTTCTACGTGGGGAGCTATATATGTCATCTGATCCACAGTAACATTCTGTGTAGGGAGTTATATAGCAGCTGGTCTGTAGAAAGGTACTATAGAGGAGCAGGCCGATAAAAAAAGTTAGGATTAGGGTTACATCCTAATTATAGGATTAGGAATTCTACCTAATCAACGCGAAAATCAAGGACAAGTGTAAGCAATCAAAGTTAACCTATCTTATAAATTGAGCAATAATTAATCGTGCTTATTTCCAGTTTTTTCTTTCCTACTTCCTTTGTTATCCATATTTATGCTAGAACTATTATAGAGTCTATTACTTTTATCTTTCTTAAAGACTCTAGTAATTACTATCATTTACCAGACTTTTGGCCTGACCCACTCCTCTATCTTCCCATTCTCCCTTAGGCAATCAAGGGAGAAGTCAGTAGATTGCTGCTGCTTTGAGTTTTCTTGGAGTAGATTTCTACTATGTACTTCTTTTATTTTCAGCTTCTGTTCTTTCTATGTACTGGTTTATTATGAGGGATATTATGTACTTTGATTTTTGAGACTATGAGATTTTTTCGTGAGACATGTTGGATTTTCAGACATATATGTGGTATTTGGTATTTGACCTTTTTTGAAGCAATTATGAAGTTTTGTTTTGATTAAGTTATTATTCTAAGTATTCGTTGTTTTTATCCATATTTGTCTTGTGAATCTTAGTTTCTGTTAGCTTTAGTTATACCTACCACGTACCATGCCTTTAAATGTGCCCTTTTGGCTATATTAAGGGGTGTGGGGGTGTTTTAGGTTCATGGCGATTGTCTGATCCATTTCCATATATAAAGTTTCCCAATAGGAGTTCAAAAGGAAAAGTTATCAATGTTTGAAGATTTCGGACCGAAAATAATTATATATGTAACTAAGGAAATAAAATATAATTAATTAACGTTAATCAATGTTAATAGTTACTTAACGTTTGAGCAACATTAATCTTAATTAGAACAAAATGTAATTATCTCGATTAAGTCGTATAAGTAACAAGATCAACGTAATGAAGTAGTAGAAATTAATTAACCAAAATACACCAAACGGTTGACCCTTTAATTTGGATTAATTGACCGTTGGCGATCGACCGGTGGCACCATAATAATCGACTGACAGATGGCAACGACTGTGAGTTTGACGTAGGCCGAACAACCCGGATTTAAAAGAATCTAATCTAAGGACTGGCATTTATTTGAACTCTATAAGGTATAACCCCTCATTTTTCTTCTTATATTCTCTAAAACATGGCAAAGCTCTGCCATTTTCTCTTCTTTAAAAACTCTTAAATCTAAATTAGACTATAGTCTATATCCGTTTATATAAATAAAGAATAGCAAAGAATAAAACAGAAGAAGAATAAGATCGAATCAAATCGCCAAAGCAAAGGTTAACTATAAATGTTTAAATCAAATTCAAATCTCTTCTCAAAACTAAATTTCTAATATGTATGTATGTGCTTTTGGTACATATTTCGTTCTGGAGGAAAAGGGAGTTGAACAAAATTGCAGGGTTTAGTTCTGAAGGTTTTAAAAGCTTAAAGGTGAGTTGGAAATTATATATATTTATAAAACATTGGATTTATTTCATTGTAAGTTGTTCCTTGTATGCCTGGATTTAACTATTTGGAGTTGTGGGCTTAATTATATGCATGTAATGAAATCTAAAAACATGCCTACATATTCTATGAATTGATAACCTGAATTTCATATTGTATATACCTACACATGGAAAGTATTGGTAAAGGTAGTCCTTGAATTAATAAATTATATAGTAATTCCATGCTGGTTGATTAAATAATTTATGTAAGTAAATGTAAGTTAGTTGTTAATATTAAATTTATTCGGATCTAAGAAGCATTTTAATCCATTGGAATGAAGGGTGTTGCAACGTAGATTTCTATTAATTATCCAATTTTATAATTAAGAATAAAAGTATATTGTTTGAAGTTACAAGGAATGCGCCTAAACAAAAGAGATGTATAAAGTAGGGATATTTATCATATTATGTACTATCTATTTCAATTAAGACAAAAAGATAATTCTTTGTAATTCCCAACACACACTAATCCCATTTTAGATAAGTTATAGAAGTTTACGATGTTAACATTTACTTTAGGGGAAGATGTAAGTCCAACGCATTAAAATGTGGGAATCTCTAAATATAAACTAAAGAATTGTAAATTGTGATAATAATGATAGCCTTATTGTAAAAGAAATAAATGTAACAAAGACAAGTCAAAAGTTAAAAAAGCGATGAAATGTAGGTAATGTAAGGAAAAGAGTAAATAAGAAAGTTTAGTACCTAAAGAAAAATATTAAGAATTAAGAAGGAACAACAAAATAGAGCTAATAAAATAGAAGGGAAGGTGAGCAGAAAACATATTTAAGTCAAAAATAAGTGGAAAATGATATTGAGACGACATTAATAAAACATGGAGTCGGCTAAGTAGAAATAACTGAATGACGGTTGAACATTGGAGGCGTAGTAAATAATTAAGTACAAATATTTACGTAGCCTCAAGTATATGTTTATGATGAATGTGAATTATTAAAGTTAGCTAATAACTTAGATAGAATAAGAATGACATAGCCATTAAAATGGGTTGGAATGCATGGTCAGTAGTGTTACATAACTGAAGTCTACCCACCGCAAGAGGCTACCAGTAGTTTTGTCTATATTATACTAATGTAGGACATATCCAACTGTAGGACCCGAGTGTTATTCAGCATTCTAGCCTGGCTATATTGAATTGATTGCACAAGTTAGCTTCGACGGCCGTTAAGGCCGACGAGTCCAGAGTAATGATTGTAGGGCTTAGAAGTTGAGTATAGATGGTAATATGAAGTCAGGATTGAATGAAATTGATAGATGCGCAATGTATAGTATTCAAAGTATGGAATATGTTTCAATGCATAGGAGGGATCAACATTGTTTGGCTCCAACAAGAGGGATCGACAAACATCAAAGTACAAGAGCGTTCATGCAGAAAACAATCAATATCTCGGGATCTACAAGTCCAAAGCTTATCATATTTAAGGAGTAAGATATTAGGATCCTAGGGAACCTACCCTGAGGATCGCACATGAAAAAGACAAATTCTGAGGGATGGGTATACATCCCTTGAGAGGGATCGGCAGAAGGCAGCATTCAAATCATGCTGAATCAGAGATCAAGCAACCACTTGAGTTCCATTGATCCAAATAAGACGAAAATTGGAGGCTAAACATGTTTTTGCACAAGGAAGCCACCATAGGGATTGCTCCCCAAAATTTGACCAAAGAAGGGATAGGTCCCGATCCCTCCTATTTAGGAATTAGGCCTAGCGATCCCTCTAGTGGGCTTATATGGATAAGGGGGTCCTTCAGTCGAGATTTCATAGAGATACATGGTTTTGCCTTCATCTATAAATACTGGCTTGATGGGTCATTCGTGGGATCTTTGCACTTCTTGTTACTCTAGACTCCATTGTAATCAAGTACTTGCTATTTTCGATTGCTATAATTAGATTTATAAGTAACTAATAAAGGGTAATCTTCAAAGTGGACATAGGCATACAACGCCGAACCATTATAAATTTCTATCTCTCTGATTAGAGTTGATTCTCTGTTACATGTTAATTCATTTACTTAGTTTAATTTTGTTTTTTTCACTTATTTCTCTACAAAAAAATTCCTGGTTGTTTGTGACTAATTTAGTTGCAAACATTTTAGTGCTTTCATTGAGAACACTTGATTTTCAGCTTATTAGGATACATTTGTTGCTACTGGATTGGATAAATCCCCAAAAGGAGATTCGTAGTTATCTTCAAGGAATTACTCATACTACTCTGATTTGCAGAAATCTAAGCAGAGCTACCAACAACGGTAAGGAACACTAGATCTATTTCTTAGAACGTGGAAACAAATGAGAATGCTAGCATCCAGCAAGTAGGCCCAAGCAATCAATCAATGGATGTGAATCCTGAACCAGCTGAATTTCAAAATCCCACTAAGTCCACCACAAGAGCTAAGTTTCATAATATAATGAGAGAGCCATGAACAGTTAAATCAATAGATTCAGACCAACATCAACTTAATGAAACAACTCAATCGACAATAGTAAGGAAAAGCCAGGAGGGATCCCACTCCTTACTCGGCATCGAAAATTTGTAGCTTATCAGACAAATATCATAGGAAAAGGTGTCACAAGGCAGAAGAATATCGTGTAGAAACTTCGAGGCATCAACTTGTAGACCATCGCGGTCTTCCAGGATCGATCAGTGCCATTCCCTCCATAGGGATCAGTATCCATCGCTCCTACAGAGGAGGGAATGTTCCCATATACATTAGGAATTAAGGTGGAGCTGCTTCTGTTCGTATGGATGATCGAGTACGGTTAAATGCTGACCAAGTGCTTTCCCGGAATGACGATGAAATGAATGTACAAGATATGCATCAAGAAGATGGTGAACCAAGAAGGTGTGGAACAACACGTAGACAATAATTAGATCATTCTCATGAGGTGGAGCATGACCATCGCTTAGCATCGACTATCCAAACGCTAGACTAATTGGCTATGGTTAGACAGTTGGTGAGAGAGAGCCAAGGCTTGACCAATGATGACTAAGGGATCTCGAGGAGCCATACCCCGTTCTTTGATAATGTCCTGCATGCAAAATATCCAAGGAGGTTCAACATACCATCGATGCCTGCCTACGAGGGAAAAACCGACCCCAGGCCACACATCATGAGATACGAATGGCTTACTAATTCCGCAAGGGTAGATGATGCAACCAAGTGCATATGTTTACCTATAACTCTCTCTGGAATAACGCTAATGTGGTTTATGAGATTACCCCTGCAGTCGATCTCTAAGTATGATGATTTGGCAACGAGGTTTGTGGAGCAGTTTCGTATACATGCAACTCACCCCAAGGATGTAATGTCCATATCTAATGTGATCTATGCTCCGGAGGAGTAACTGAAAGAGTATTTGAAAAGCTTCCTTACAGATGTCACGGAAATCAGTATTCCGAATGATCATGCAATACTGATGGTCGTAACGAGAGGGATTGATCCAGAGTTTGATTTTGGTGATTGGTTGGTTGGCAAGCCACCTGCAATGTTGGAGCACATCTATGCAAAGGCGACTCAGTATTTGAGAAAGGAGAATGCCAGGCGCTTTAGGAAGCAGAATGTTGCAGGACTAGCAGCAGAAGGATTACGGAGTAATATCACGATAAAGCGGCCTAGAGAATGATCTGGAAAGATTCAAGTGAATGTCCAGAATAAACCAAATCAACAAAAGGAAGGCAGAGATATAGGCTGAGAATGAAAAGGGATTCTGAAAGAGGGAAGCTTAGGATTTCGATGTAAGATTCTTACACGCCGTTGAATACATCCTTGGAGAATATCTATTTGTCTACTTGCAATAACAAGTAGTAAGGGTAGTTGCCTCCAAAAGAGTCAACAAAGAAGTAGAAAGATGATTAGGAAATATTGTCGGTTTCACGAGTGCTATGGGCACAACACAAATAGAAAAGCTGATTTGAGAAAGGAAGTTACAATAGTTGCTGAAAGTCCCATAGGATGGAAGGCAGGGGACATCTAACCCTAACCAAGGACAAGCACCGCGTAGGGATGAGTAGCCTGCATGGACTGGTGGTCGATTAGTATTCAATTCTCGGGGGTCTGCATCCAGCTGATAAAAGTTGGCATGAGATGGAGCGCTACGCTAGCACGATTAAGCATGTGGATTTTGAATGTTGTTCGAATATGAAAGATGGAGCTCTAGCAAAACAGTAACGTACAATGGTGGATGATATTGCATTTAGGAACAGAGATGCAGATAAGGTGGAGGCTCCGACGATTGACTCAATGGTCATTGCGGTCATTATCGGCCTCGCTTTGTTGAGAAGGATACGATTGATTGTGGAACTTCTATAAATATATTTTTCAAGAAAGCTTACAATCAAATGAGAATGAAAGCCAAGGACTTAAAGCTGTCTAAAGCCCGCATACACAGTTTTAATGGTGTTGCAACTAAGGCCGTTGGATATGCTGAATTAAATGTAGAGTTGGGAGAAGGTGACCGCAGGAGAGTGCGAATCTTGCCGTTTGTTGTTTTGGATGTTGACTCTCCTTACAACATTTTTCTGGGCCGGTCGGCCTTTGCTAAATTCTGGGTAGCTCTTTCCCTATGGTGTTTAACTCTGAAGTTCCCGACAGATAATGGTGTTAGGGTTGTTCATGGTGATCAACCGATTGGACATGCCTATTATATATCCGAGTTGAGGGATTTTCAATGCAAGGAGAAAGGTAAGGGTATCGACAAATTAGTCCACATCTAAGCTGCTAAAGATTGGAATCTAGCGCCTGAGCCTTGACTCGAGCGCTATAGTTGTTTCTATAGAGATATAGATTCGAAAGATGATGAAGAGGAGTCCAATGAGGCCAAGGCTACACCAGCTATGCTGACGATTGACATCACGATTAGCCAGAATGAGCTATGATCCGATCTTTAGGACTCGTCATAAGTCCTAAATATCGAATCACAGCTTAGCCCATGATGATGAAATAACTTGCTGGATTTCTTCGAGCAAATCTTGATGTTTTCGCTTGGACTCGTTCTCAAATATGTGGGATCTCACCTGCTACTGCGAGCCATGCATTGAATATCGACCTGAGGCATGTCCTGGTGAAATAGGAAAGACAGGGCATGAATCCGAAAAGATTTGCTGCTCTTAAAGAAGAGGTAGATAGACTCGAAGACAATGAGTTTATCCACGGTGCCCTCTATCCTAAATGAAGGTATCTAATCCTGTACTTGTGAAAATGTTGAATGGAAAGTGGAGAACATGCGTTGAGTACTCAGATTTGAACAAGGTGTGCTTGAAAGACATTTTTCCCCTTCCAAGGATCGAGCAGCTGGTAGACTTGACCGTGGGACATGAATTGCTATCATGCATGGATGCGTACTCAGGATGTAATCAAATCCTGATGCACATCCTCGATTAAGAGCACACTAGCTTCGTCATCGACATTGGATTGCACTACTATGTGGTAATGCCATTTGGAATAAAGAACACAGGAGCAACTTATCAATGCTTAGTTAAAAGGATGTTTAAAGATCAGATTGGGAAAACGATGGATGTATGTGTGGATAATATGCTCGTGAAGTCGTGACGATCAAGCGACCCGATTAGAGACTTGGTAGAAGTGTTCGGCATCCTTCGACATTACAAGATGAAAACTAACCCTTTGAAGTTTTATTTTGGCATAACATCAGGGAATTTCATGGGTTTTATTGTTAATTCCCGTAGAATCGAAGCCAATCCAGAGAAGATCCAAGCTATCCGCGATATCCAAACGCCAAAGACTATCAAACAACATAGAGCCTGAATGGGAAAGTTGCTACATTAAGCCGATTTATTTCTAGAGCTACCAATAGATGCATTCCTTTCTTTGACTTGATTAGGAGAGGAAGAAGGAATTTTGAATGGACACGAGATTGTAAAGATGCATTTCAAGCTTTGGCGAATCACTTGAAGAAACCCCCCATCCTATCGAAGCCAGTGGATCATGAAGATTTATATATCTACTTAGCCATGTCGGTACATGTTATAAGTGCCACTTTGCTTCATGAAGAGAATCAGACCCAGAGATAGGTCTATTACGCTAGTAACCAATTAACGGGACTAAAAGGAACTACCCGAAGATAAAGAAGCTGGCATACTGCATACTGATTGCATAACGAAAGCTTCGCCTTTACTTTTAGGCATATCCTATTAATGTTTACACAGACCAGTCGTTACAACAGGTCCTATAACGACCTAAGACGTCTGAAGGTTACTCAAGTGGAATATCGAGCTTAGTCATTTTGACATCGCTTATCTCCCCCAGAGGGCTGTCCAGGTTCAAGCACTGGCAGACTTTACAACAGAATTCTCTACGCAGGATGATTCGTTGGAGGGCAGAGAAATCCCTACCGTACGGTGGAAATTGTATACTGATGAAGCATCAAATAATCATTGTTCTGGAGCTGGAATTGTAATTGTAACTCCTAAATATTGGTCGATCTACTATTTTTTAAAGCTTTATTTTCCTGCAATAAACAATGAAGCTGAATATGAGGCTCTGATTGTCGGACTTAAACTCACAAAGAACCGAGGATAAAGTTTCTTGAGATCTTTTGTGCACAATTGGTGGTATAACATGTCCGGGGATATTACCAAGCTAAAGGATACGGCTTGCTCCATACCTTACCCAAGTTCAAGAGTTGTTGACCGACTTTGAGTATTACGACATTACGCATATTCCTCGAGATCGAAATAGAGAGGCTGATTCATAAGCAAAATTTGCTAGCATAGGGGATGCACAACATATGGGTTTGGTTCCAGTTGAAGTGTTAAATGCTCCTAGTATAAGCCTGATGGAAATCGACTGGGTATTAGAGGCGGAGCCGAAGAAGGATTCATGGATGACTCTTATTAAAGATTATTTGCTACAGGGACTTCTTCCTAAACGAAGGAATGAAAAACGAAAAGTCCATCGTAAAGCTTAACGATATATCGTGCAAGAACGGATTATGTACAAAAAGGTTTTTTTTCATTCTCTTGCTTGACGCATCTCCTACGATGAAATGAAACGAGTCTTAAAGGAGGTTCATGAGGCAGAATCTTACAAAGAAGATACTCCGTTACGGGTATTACTAGCTGATCGTTAATTGAGATGCTGCTGATTATGTAAGGAGATATGACAAGTGCCAAATATATTCAAAAGTTCCAAAAGCTCCACCGATAGAGATTATGCAAATGGTAAGCCCATGGTTGTTTGCCATGTGAGGAATAGATATTATCAATTTTTTACCGATTTCTAAAGGTGGTGAGAAGTACGCTATTATTGCAGTTGATAACCTCACCAAGTGGGCTGAAGCAAAACCTTCAGCCATGATCACAACCAAGAAAGTAATCAATTTCATTGTTTGTAACGTCATTTATTGTTTTGATCTTCCATGAACTATTTTAATAGAGAATGAGACCCAACTCGATAGCGCCGAATTCAAAGACTTCTACCATCAGCATCGTATCGAAAAGAGATTTGCAGCAGTTGCTCACCCTCATGTGAATGCTGTGAACAAAACCAAAAAATCCATTCTGAAGAAGCATTTGGAGAAGGTAAGAGGCAAGTGTGGATGAACTCCTGATGGCATTATGGGCTTATAGGACCATCCACAAGTCCGCACTGTCCATACTGCATTCGCCCTTGCTTACGGTTCTGAAGCCGTTATTCCTGTCGAGCTCAAAGTTCCTTCTCATTGAGTATCGAGTGACTTACTATGACCCTAAAATGAACAAAGATCTTCTCTTAAAATCTCTAGACTTTATAGACGAACAACACGAAGAAGCTGACTTGAGAGCTGCTACGCAGCGGTACCAAGTCACCCGATACTACAATACAAAAGTCTAACCTAAAACCTTTAAGATCGTTGATCTTGTCTTGAAACGGGTTTTTCCATGCCCGTCATACATGATTACAACTTGGAAAGGACCATATGTCATTGAGTAGAGGCTAGGAGTGGGGACTTTCATGCCAGCGACAATTGATGGCATCACACTCCCAAGAGCATGGAATAACGAGCATTTACGACGCTATTTCTTTTTCGTTCAGTCGTATTTACATTTAGAATTTGCTTTAGCATTTGACTTTTCAGATATGTAATAAGATAAATTATGTTCTTTCTTTCTATTTAGCAAATAAAGTTCTAAATCCTTCATATCTGTCTTTGTTATAACATACATGCTAGTTGCATTAGAAAATTGACTAATGTTGACATGTCCAAATAGGTTCTTAGAATTTGGAGCTTTTCTATTACGTTAGTTTCCGATGGAACTAAACAAGACAAATGCTGTTAGATTGTTCATTTGATAATTCTCATTTACAACCCAATAGACGAAGTACATAATGGGGAGTGGATATGAATTAACCATCTGATAACCAAGTTAATCCCATCGAGTGATGGGGCGATCACGAATCAAAAGCAAGCGTAATCACGGCCGATCCTTACTAAGATGAATCTCGGATGCTGGGGGCAAATTAATCGATTAAGGATAATACAATCCAACTACTCTTCGAAATAACTCTAGGCCCCCAGAGAGTGGACTGGAATATAAACATAAAGCAAGTGTGAATCGACCACCCATGAAATAATTCTAAGTGCCCAAAGTGTGGACTGAAGTATAAATGCAAATTAGCTGCGATTCGATCACCCACAAACTAAATTTTATCCTCGGAATGTGGATATGAATATAAACAAATAGACATGTGTAGTTCGACAACTTGCTATTCTATAAACTCTGACCTAAAACCAATAGGAGAAGTATAAGCTCGCTATGGATGGAGTTCGACCAACCATCGGCTAAATTCGCTAACCCAAGACTGGGGGTAGGAGTATAATCACTCAAACCATCGGATCCGATGACGTAACACCTAGGCTTAAGCCTATTGTTTGGTATGGCTTAGGACCATGACCACATGAACGCCTCGGGATTGAATTAACGGATTACCATCTGGATCTACGAGCAGCAAGTTACGAGTACGTTAAATGGAAAAGCAATAACTCAACCACTTGAACAACAGTTCACACAAACGTTCAAGAGAAAATAATTTTTGTTATTAACCTTATAAACTTCAAATTATACAAGCTCATTTCAAAAACGGAAATTGCACCCGCACAATTGCAGCCAACAGAAGAGAAAATGACTATAAAAGTTATGCACAAGCAACGCCAAGGTAACGACTATTTCTTCGATCTTCTCTTTTTTGGATTTTTTAGAAGTGGTACCATCTGAAATCCCACTTGTTCTCTTCCTTGACCCTTTGCTTCCTTTGGCCGGAGAACGTTCAAGCTTGAAGGGAGTTATCAAGGAATTAACCCACCAGGTGGAATGACCTGTAATGGGACAATATTTAGATCATCAATGTCCACGTCTGTGGGCTTAGCTTTAGCTTTTCTCTTTAGCAACTCCTCCTTCTCAATTTGCTCCCTCAGGCTGATCTCATCAACATGTACGGTGGTGCCAATAATCACAACATCATTAGATTCATCCACTGGCAGTGGATCTTCAGCCCTATCTTCATCGAGTGCTTCGATGACTTTAGCATCAGGCCCTGAAACATCGGTGGCCATTAGAAGAACAAAACAAGAAGATAAGCCCATCACTTTTGGGATGAAGAATAAAAATTCTCCAAAAGTGGAGGTAAAGCGGGATACCTACATCCGACCGACTTTTAGTTGTCGCCGGAGTACCCCTGTAACATATCCTATCTAGAGGCCCAAAGCTAAACGCTACTGATGCTAATCCATAGTGTTAACTTTCGACGACTAAATACGGCTATATTAATGGTATCTATAATATTAGAAGCACTTAAATATGAAACAAATCATAGATTTTAAAACAGCATTTTCCATTACATTTCAAAATAGATGTTTCATATCCAAATTACAAATCCCAAAACGTTTCTCACATAGCGATAAAATATAATTATTACAAAATTCACCAAGAGCGACATATGAAGATGCCCTCTTGGTTGATCAGAGTCATAACTAGCTTAATACACAACGGAAATAAACATAAAACAAGATATGAAACTCCTAAATAGCTATCCATTAGCCTCCTGCTCGCTGCCGGTAGATTTATTCGTCATACCACTAAAACCTGAAAGAAACTCAACCCTCGGCCTACTCAAATTAATTTTGAGCACTCGAGAGTTTAAACGGAAAACATAAACTTTGGGTCAGACATAATGCCTGGTGTGAATAATACTATACATTTTGGTTATTTGATATTAAGTGAGACCACTCCGCCTAGCAGAACCAGTTTTCCCTCACTAATATCTTTTTAAACATATCTTTTGCAAACCTTTATCCTGCAACCAAAACTGTTTAAACCTGTAAAGTATCATTATGTAAATATACATATCAGGTAACAAATGGACTATCTGTCCGAACACTATAGTTTTCTTTGGCTTACTATTAACCTTTGGCTGACTCAGGCCTACCAGACAATATAACAAAATAATCTAACATTTGTTAGACACTCCTCTTCAAGACGGTGTGTCCTTTGCTATCTATTAAATACTTCTCTTCTAGACGGTCTGTCCCTAACTTAACACCTTTCAAGATATCCTTATCCTAATGGTTTTGCAGGCTCACAATTAACCTATCCATATACAAAAACATATTCCCATTTGAGTGTAATCCTAATTTTAGTCTTACCTGTGACAAAACCTTACATACTAAAATTTTAGATTAAATTAGCTGGGGCCAATAACTAATGTATAGGGCACGGCCCTATACAGTCCCATCTGGTATTCTAATATCTGAGTCTTTTTCCTTAAGGACACCCTCCTATAATTTTCCTTGAATACCTTTTCATTTGAAATTGATTTAAAACCCCTTTAAACCAAACTTAAACAAGGAAAACATTCATACTCTATGCTTTACTCAAAATCACCGTGCCATGCTATATATATATACTTTACACAAATCTTTGTTGATGAAAACCTTTAAACATTTGAAAGTGCCCCTCTTGATCCTATTGAAAGTACCCCTTTCGAAACCACGTAAAACCCTTTCTTTCATTTAGGCCGAAAGGCCAAATTTTCTTTTCAAAACCATCCATATAAACCTTTTGAAACCATTGAAATTCCTTTTCCTTCGAAAGCTAAAAACCTTAAATATCCCTCTTAAATATCAATAAACATTGCCTTTCAAAACTATAGGAAAAACCTTTCCTTCAACACAATTGGAAAAACCTTTCCTTTAAACCTTTTGAAAATGTAGGGAAACCACCCCTTCGAAACCATTCTTTCAAAGCCTTTCGAAAACATAGGGGAACCACCCCATTTGAAACCTTCTTTAATACCTTTCAAAGGCATTGAAACCTTAAACCCTTCGTAAGCATTTAGGTTCAATTTTAAAACATGTGGAAAAAACCTTTCGAAATCATTCAACACTAAACTATTCGAAAACTTTGGGTTATTCTTTAAAAATCATTAAGGGTCACAAGCAACTAGGTCGAAAGCTTACTCTTTCGAAAGCTATAACTAAGTTGGGAAGTAGTAGTGTCGAAACTACCGCTTTCAAAAACATAGGAGAAGCGATAGGGTTTTATAAAACAAAACAACCCCTTCGAAAGCTTTGTTTCGAAAGGTAGAAGGCATTCGTAAAGGCTTTGACGTACCCTGAAGCTATTATTTAAAAATAAAGGTGCAACTATTTTGAAACCAACCTTTAAACCATTAACATAGTCCTAAGTGGACTTAGTCAAAAGCTATTTCTTAAAACAAAGGCACAACCTTAAAACCTTTCTTTGAACCAATTGACTTAGTTGAAAGCCAACTAAGTCGAAAGCTAAATAGTCGAAAGCAAGCAGGTGCTCTTTTCTTTTAAAACTAAAAGGTGCTTCTACCCTTTTCGGAATCCCTTATTTTTGACTCTTACCTTCCACCTTTGTCCAATTTACTGTGTACCAAGATGTTGATACTTTGTGTATTAGTTTGTGGAAGAAGGCAGAGGGTCTTAGTCGAAAGCTACCTCGGCGAAACCAAAATAGGCGAAACATGCTTTTGTCTTGAATTTCTAATTTAAACCTTTTTAAGTAAAACATTTTAACTAACCTACCTTGTTTTTCAAAATCTTATTGGTTGCTAATTTTTCCTTTCTAAAAATACTACCATAATTTCAGAATTAATTTATTTAAATCACTTGCAAAATACCCCTTCTCCTTTATTAAATATATAGAACATTTAAGTCTCATACCTTAAATAATTTTACATATTCATCAGAACCCCTTGGAAAATTCTACAAAAATTCCAAAATATCCTTTTTTATATGTTTTCTAACATATAAAAATTTTAGACCCAAATTAATTATAATTTGATTATAAATTATTTAAAACTCAATAAATCATTTTCTTCACTAGAAAATTTATATAAAATCCACATTAATTCAGAAAACTATGAAAATTGAAACCCACTCTAAAATAATATTTCTGGTCTATATCTAAACTACAAGGCCGTTGGTTGTCTAAATAGGGTTTTCACATCAAAACATATCATAAAATCTATATAAACAAGCATAAATCACCAAAATGTAAACATTTTTCTCTTCAAAATCATAGCTAAAAATGCAAGATAAAATTCGGTTTTTATCTTAAAACCGAAATCATCTAGAAAACTTGAGACATAGAAATAATTCATCTTAGCTTTGTGATTTAGGATGTGAGATTTGGTCTTGATTGTGTGATTTACTTCTTCCTCATGAAAATCCTAGCTTTGTCTTCTCTTGAGATTGAAAATGGTGGTCGGCCTCTCTTAATTTTAATTTTTGCAAATGGGAGAAAATGAGGATTTACGGCTATGGTTTAGGGTATTAAAATGCCTATTTTTCTAATTTTTCCCCTAACTTATTTCCTAACACTTATCCCCATCTTATTTCATTTATCTATTCATTAATATGGCAGGACTACCCTTAAATTTGATCACAAATCTCAATCGATTAATCAACACATTATTTTATTTAACTTAAATAATTAAATGTTGTAAATAATGTTACAAAAAATATGGGGCATTACAATCTCCCCTCCTTAAAGAGTTTTGTCCTCGAAATTGCGATTAGGAACACATCAAAACAATCAAAGGTAAAACATACCATCAAAACAAATCAGGATAAGTGTCTTTAATCCTACTCTCAGTCTCCCAAGTACTGTCTCTAGCATCATCACTCCACTGGACTTTTACTAATCTGACTGTCTTGTTTCTTAACTTCTTCTCATCCGTTGCGACTATCCAGATAGGTTTCCTTATTACAGTTATGTATGGTTCCACTACTAAATCCTCGAACACTATCGATGCTATAGTAGTATCTGGATCCCTAATATACTTCCTTAGATGAGATACATGGAAAACATCATGGACTCCTGCCAAACTGCTTAGTAACTCTACTCTATACGTGATTTTCCTAATTCTCTCTAAAATAGTAAATGGTCCTACGAACCTCGATGCTAACTTCCTTATCTTCCCGAACCTGATAACAATTTTCATTGGCGATACGTTGACGAAAATATGGTCTTCAATAGAGAACTCTAAATCTTTACGCCTTCTATCTGCATAGATTTTCTGCCAAGACTGAGCTTCCTTCATCCTCGCCTTAATCAGCTCAATCTTCACTGCTGATTAGTTTACTAAATCAGGACTAAGGACTAATCTATCTTCGGTCTCTAATCAACATGAAAGGGATTTGCATGGTCTTTCATACAATGCCTCAAATGGTGTCATCCCTATACTAGTTCGATAACTATTGTTATACGAAAACTCAACTAAGTGTAGGCGGTCTTCCCATGATCCCCCGAAATCGAATACACAAGCTCGTAACAAGTCTTCCAAGATCTTGTTAAACCTTTTTGTTTGCCTATTTGTCTGCGGATGGTAAGCGATACTCTTCTTGAGCTTGATTCCTAAAGCTTCCTGTAGGCTTTTCCAGAATTCACTAGTAAACAAAGAATCTCTATTACTAACAATATCACTAGAAATTCCATGAAGTCTAACTACTTCTTCATAAATAACTTAGCCAATACAGGTGTCGTCCTATTTGACTTAACTGGGATGAGATGGGCACTTGTGGTCTATCTATCCACTATGACCTATATGCTTTCATTCCCACTATTAGATCTTGCCAACCCATCTATGGAATCCATAGAAACAGAATCCCACTTCCATACCAGAATATCTAATGGATGAAGCAACCCACTTGGCTTTTGATGTTCGGTTTTTACTTGTTGACAGTTCAAACACTGTTTCATGCATAAGCCTACATCCCTCTTCATTCCTCCTTAGAAGAAACTTCTCTTCATATCTTGATACATCTTCGTTCCTCTTGGATGTATAGTTATCTTCGAACGATGGCATTCCTCCAAGACTTCCTTCCTTATGTCTCCCACATTTGGAACACATAATCTACCTTTCTTTCTCAACCATCCATTTTGGTCAAGACTGAAATCTTTCAAGTCATTGCTATCCATTCTATCCTTTAATTTCCTAAACTTGTCAGCCAACACTGAATCCTCTTCCTATTTAGAAGCAATCATTTCAATCAATGTTGGTCGGACTTCTAAACAAGACAACATAACACCTTCTCCACTGAACCATCCTCGGATCTGTAACTGCACTCTACAAGCTAACAATGTTTCTAATCTTTCCATTTTGCAACCATAGCTAATACTACATTCTGATGCCTCCTACTAAGCGCATCTACAACCTTGTTGCCTTTCCCCAGTGTGTACTCTATTCCATAAGAGGTTAAAAGTTCCAACCATCTCTGTCGTCTTATGTTCAGCTCATTCTGAAAGAACAAGTACTTCAACGACTTATGATCCGTATAGAGCTCAAACCTTTCTCCCAAAAGGTAATGCCTCCACATCTTCAAGGCAAATATAATTGCAGTTAACTCTTAGTCATGCGTCAGATACCTAGCCTCATGCAATCTAAGCTGTTTAGAAGTGTAGGCAATCACTTTACCCTACTGCATTAGTACAGCTTCTAACCCAACACCATAGGCATCTTTATAAACTACCAAGTCCTGATTTCCCTCCGGAACTACCAACACAGGTGCATGGATCAACAAGTGTTTCAAACTCTGGAACGCTTCCTCACACTTATCGGTCCGTTCAAACTTCACATCCTTTCACGTTGACTTGGTCATTATCACTACTATCTGCGAAAAATCCTTAATGAACCTCTGGTAATATCCCACCAATCCAAGGAAGCTTCTTACCTCAGCTACTGTTTCTGGTCTCTTCCAATTATTAACAGCTTTGATCTAATTTGCATCGACTGCTAATCCTCTTTCTAAGACTACATGACTAAGAAACTTCACCTCTTTCTTCCAAAAATGACACTCTGAAAACTTCGCCTTCAGGTGATGCTCTCAAAAAAAAACTCTAAGATGAACTTCAAGCTCTTTCTCATCCTTAGAGTATATCAAAATATCATCTATGAACACCAATTTATCCAAGTGCTCTTTGAAAATTTGGTTCATTAAGTCTACAAATAATGTTGGCACATTAGTTAGTCCGAATGGCATAACTAACCATTCATGTGACCCATACCTTGTTCTAAACGCGTCGAAGGTATACTGTCTTCTGCAACTCAAAGCCGATGAAAACCTATCGCCAAATCTAACTGAGAAAATATGTTGGCTCCACTCAACTGGTCGAACAAATCATCAGTTCTAGGTAATGGGTATAGATTCTTTATTGTTTTATCATTCAACTTACGATAATCGATAGCCTTAAGGATCCATACGGTTTCTTAGCAAATACAACGGCTGCTCCCTAAGGCGAACTGCTTGGTCTAATAAAACTCTTGCTTTCCAAATCTACAAACTGAGCCTTCTACTCCTTCATCTCCGTAGACATCATCCTACTTGGCGGCCTACATACCGGTTCTGCTTCAGGCACCTAATCTATCCAAAACTCAATGGCTCATTTCGGTGGTAATCCAACTACCAGCTCAAAAATATCTGCGAATTCTCTAGCTAGAAAAACATGATTCAACTCATCTTCTAACTCCATAACACCCAAAAGGCATATACCTCACTACTCAGGTTTTCTACAGTATATACTATCCGATCTCCAAAATTCGGGTGTCTCAGTGATATTTTCATATCCTGGAAGAATATCCTAACATCGTATATACTTAACCAATCCATTCACAATATAATTCCGAACCCTATAAAGTCAAACACATGCAAAATGCAACAAAAGTCTAACCTAGCAAATCAAACTCTAAGTGGTCACACTTTATCCCAAGTGTCGCATGCCCACCTATCAGATTTCCAACTCTTAAGGTTGTAATTAAATATATGGGTTCTAGGTTAAGCTTATCTACCAAACATCGAGATATAAAAGAATGTGATGCACCAGTATCAAACAAAACGCTAATAGACATACCATGGATCTGAAGCGTACATCCCAATACTGCTTTTCCTCTATCATGCACTATGGGGTTCGAAGTAGTAGGTTCCAATTGAATACTTGTCCTTTTCTCCTTTAGCTAGCTCTTTGCGCTGGTTCTTGTAGTGGCTGATCTGATCACAATTAAAGCATCTAACTCATTTCTTCTCAACGTTTTTCTTTCCTTTGCTTGTTTGGCATTCATGAGCATAATGGCCTTTCTTATCACACTTATAGCAACCTCCTCAGACTTTCCCTTCTTCGCTGCTCCTTCCTTTTGAGCATTCTTTTTGTGGAAAATCTTTCCCTTTTGGCCTTGCCCAACTTGGACCTCCTCCTTCTTCTTCTTCTCCAAACAAGCTAACATTTCCTCGTGTCTCAATACCATTTCCACAACTATGTCACATGGGTCTCTAATGTATGGTAAAATAGCCCTCGCAACTCTGGCTTCAAACCTCTACAAAACATTTCATTCCTTTTCATCACCGTATCCATAGTGGCATACCCATACCTAGCCAATTCTTCAAACCTGCTAGCGTACTCTAGAACTAACATTTCTCCTTGTTCCAATATAGCAAACTTCCTGATCAAGACGGAGTACACCATGGCTGACATGAACCTCTCCTAGAATCTTCTCCTAAACTTAGCCCACACTCCTCTTTATTTACCCCAGTTGTCACACTGTTCCACCGAAACAAATTTGCCCATTGAAGCTGTCTCGAGGCGATTCTCCTCTTCCGCTCATCGTTGAGCACTAAATCAGTGTATGTCCTTTCATAGTGTAACAACCAGTTTTCCACTTCTGTAGCATTTCGGTACCCATAAATGGCTTCCCTCAAAGCCTAGTATAATTTCTACTCAAGTTAGCATAGTTGATGACTAATAGAGCTTCTTGAACTCCTCCCGTAGGATTTCCTCTAACAACCCTAACAGCGATTCCAGCTTCCATCATGTCTATGAAAAACCAGTACATGGCTCTCATGTCCACTTAGGGAACCCCAGCAATAATATTCTTAGCTAAGCCTGACCTTGACCTCTTCCAACATTCGGTCGAGCATTTCCACTTGTGGTGGTGCTGTCTCCTCCTAGGTTAACTCTGCTTCTTCTTCCGTCCATATCTGTATTCAAGTCTAATGAGATACAGAAGAATAACTTAATAGAGATATGAGACTAGAGATAAAGCGTATACATACACACATAGCAAATACAAGTACACTACTATAGTGTCATCCCATACCCTGATCTTAACTCCAATTCCTAAGGATAACGTTTTCAAAAATTATTTTTTTGGTTAAAGTAGTTCATCAACCTATGCTCTAATACCAAGTTGAAACATCCCCTATCTAGAGGCCTAAAGCTAAGCGCTACGGAAACTGCAGTCGTCTATAGTATTAACTTCCGGCGACTAAATATGGCTATGTTAATGGTACCCATAATATCAGAAGCACTTGAATATGAAACAAATCATAGATTTTCAAACAGAATTTTCTATTACATTTCAAAATAGATGTTTCATATCCAAATTACAAATCCCAAAACTTTTCCTAGGTAATCATAAAATATAATTATTGCAAAATACGCCAAGAGCGACATATGAAGATGCCCCCTTGGTTGATCAGAGTCATAACTAACTTAATACACAATGGAAATAAACATAAAACAAGATCTGCAACTCGTAAATAACTATTCGTTAGCCTTCTACTCGCCTCCGGTAGCTTTATTCGTCATCCTACTAAAACCTGAAAGAACCTCGGCCCTCGGCCTACTCAAATCAATTATGAGCACCCGAGAGTTTAAGGGGAAAACATAAACTTCGGGTCAGACATAAAGCCTGGTGTGAATATACTATACATTTTGGTTATTTGATATTAAGTGAGGCCACGCCGCTAAGCGGAACGGTTTCTACTCACTAGTATCCTTTTAAACATATCTTTTGCAAACCTTTACCTGCAACCAAAACTGGTTAAAATTGTAAAGAATCATTATGTAAATATACATATCTGATAACAAATGGACTATCTTCTCGTACACTATAGTTTTGTTTGGCTTACTATTAACCTTTGGCTGACTCAAGCCTATAAGACAATATGACAAAATAATCTAACATCTGTTAGACACTCCTAATCTAGATGGTCTATCCTTTGCTATCTATAAAATAATTCTCTTTTGGACGGTCTGTCCCTAACTTAGCACCACTTAAGATCTCCTGATCCTAATGGTTTTGCGGGTTCACCAATAACCTATCTGTTTATAAAAACATTTCCCTTCTATGTGTAATCATAATTTTAGTCTTACTTGTGACAAAGCCCAACACACTGGAATTTTGGACTAAATTAACCTGGGCCAATAGCTAATGTATAGGGCGCAACCCTATACCATTCCCATCTGGTATTCTAATATATCATTCATTTTACCTTGGAATACCCTTCCATAATTTTCCTGAAAATATTATCATTTGAAATTGATTTAAAACCCTTTTAAACCAAATTTAAACAAAGAAAACATTCACACTCTATGCTTTACTTAAAATCATCTTGCTATGCTATATATATACTTTGCACAAATCTCTGTTGATGAAACCTTCAAACATTTGAATGTACCCCTTTCGGTCCTTATTGAAAGTACCCCTTTTGAAATTATGACCCTCTCTTTCATTCAAGTCGAAAGACCAAATCTTCCTTTCGAAACCATTTGTATAAACCTTTCGAAACAATTGAAATTTCTATTACTTGAAAAGATAAAATATTAGGCATCCCTTGTTAAAATCAATAAACATTGCCTTTCGAAACCATAGGAAAAAACCTTTCCTTTAAACTTATTCAAACTTTAGACCTTTCAAAAACGTAGGGAAATCACCCCTGCGAAACCATTCTTTCAACACATAGGGGAACCACTCCTTCAAAACCTTCTTTAAAACCTTTCGAAGGCATCAAAACCTTAAACCCTTCAAAAGCATTTGGGTTCAATTTTAAAACATGTGGAAAACACTTTTCGAAATCATTCAACACTCAACTAGTCGAAACCTTTGGGTTATTCTTTAAAAGTCACTAATGCTCACAAGCAACTGGGTCGAAAGCTTAATCTTTCGAAACCTATAACTAAGTTGGGAAGTGGTGGTGTCGAAACTACCCCTTTCGAAAGCATAAAAGAAGCGGCGGGATTTTTATAAAACTAAGCAACCTCTTCGAAAGCTCTGTTTCGAAAGGTAGAAGGCAATAGTGGCTTCGATATAGTCAGAAGCTATTATTTAAAAATAAAGGTGTAACTATTTCGAAACCAACCTTTAAACATTGACTTAGTCGTAAGTGGACTTAGTCGAAAACTATTTCTTAAATAAAGGTGCAACCTTTCTTTAAATCAATTGACTTAGTCGAAAGACAACTAAGTGAAAGCTACTTAGTCGAAAGTAAGCAGATTCTCTTTTCTTTTAAAACTAAAAGGTACTTCTACCCCTTTCGGAACCCCTTGGTTGCGGCTCTTATCTTCTGCTTTAGTCCAACTCACTATGTACCAAGATGTTAATAGAATGTGCATTGGTTTGTGGAAGGAGGTAGAGGGTCTTAGTCGGAAGCTACCTCGATGAAACCAAAATGGGTGAAACATGCTTTTGGCCTAAATTTTCGATTTTAAACCTTTTTAAGTAAATTTGTTAACTAACCTGTCTTGTTTGTCAAACTCTTATGGTTGCTAATTTTTCTTTTCTAAAAGTATTGCCATGATTTGAGAATTATTTTTTTCATCACTTGCAAAATACCCTTTCTCCTATATATAAAACATTTTAGTCCATACCTTATTATATATTCATCAAAACACCTTGGGAAATTCTAAAAAAATTCTAGAAAATTATTTTTAATATGTTTTCTAACATATAAAATTTTTATACCTAAATTAATTATAATTTAACTGTAAATTATTTATAAACCAATAAATCTTTTTGTTCACTAGAAATATATAAAATCCGCTTTAATTCAGAAAAATATAAAATTAAAATCCATCTCTAAAATAACATTTGTGGTATATATCTAAAATTGAAAGACATTTGGATGTCATTAAATAGGGTTTTCATATCAAAACATACCATAAAATCGATATGAACAAGAATAAATCACCAAAATGTATATATAAACATTTTGCTCTTTAAAATCATAGCTAAATATGCAAGATAAAATTCGAATTTCATCTAAAAACTAAAATCATTTAGAAAACTAGAGATGTAGAAATTATTCACCTTAGCTTTGTGATTAAGGATGTGAGATTTGGTCTTGATTGTGTTGATTTACTTCTTCCTTTTGAAAATCCTAGTTTTATCTTCTCTTGAGATTGAAAATGATGTCCTGCCTCTCTTAATTTTAGTTTTTGCAAGTGAGTGAAAGTGAGGATTCACGACTTTGGTTTAAGGTATTAAAATGCCCATTTTCCTATTTTACCCCTTACTTCTTTCCTAACACTTATGCCCATCTTATTTCGTTTATCTATTCATTAATATGGCACGGTTAACCCTAAATTTAATCACAACCTCAATCCATTGATCAACGCATTATTTATTTAGTTTAACTAATCAAATATCCGAAATAATGTTACTCAAAATATAGGGTGTGACAACCCCCTTCCAAAGTAAGGGTCGGTACTTTGGATTGAAAACCGAATCTACCAAAATCATAACTCAAATCTTGCCCTGGGTCAAAAGAAATAGACGCATCATCCGCTTGGAAGGAAGATGGGCCCTTAGGATCAAATTCCAAGGACTTGGCAATATATTTTTCTTTATGGATAGGCATCCATGTGTATCGAAGTCTTGCGGCAGCGAGGTCTTAGGGTTCATTTTCATGAAGGATCTCCTACACTAACTACTCCTCATCCAAATCAGCATTGCCCAGCTTTCTCCTTTTCATCTTGACAATATATTCCCAGGTTTCGACGAGTGACTCAAGATAACCTTCGCCAAGGAAACTTAAGTTGTGGTAGAGAAGGACTTAAACATTGTATTTGATGATCAGAGGATCGAACATGTCCTTGATTTCATTCCTACAGGATTCTTTTGCATCCACCAACTGGGCTTCAATTTATTCCCTCATCTCTATGCAACCTTACTCTCTTGCCTCTTCTTTAAGGTCTTAAATTTAAGCAAGTTGTTCATCAGCTTTGATTTTTAGACTCTTGGCTTCAACAGCCTCCTCGCAACACCACTGTGATTCTTTTTGAGCCTCAGTCTTTTCTTCCATTTCTTTCTTAAGAATCTGTTCATGCTCTTCAATGTGGCAGGCCGTGATATCTTTTTTTTTTGCTAGGAATATTTTTCTAAAGCGAGTGCACCGCTACGACTTAGGGCAGCATCAAGTTCCTTCTTACGTGTAGCCTTCTAAGAGACTAACCACTTCAGATGTTTCTTTTGCGCTTTTTTTGCCTCAGTCAGTTTTGTTGTTAGCTTCGAAATCACATTATTTTGGTGCTTAATAATGTCTTTGTCATGGACCGCCTCTAACTTGAGACGGTCTATTTCATATTGTTATTTGATTGACTACCTCAAAGATTTTTTCAACTAAGTGCAGGAATGATTTGTGCTGAACGAAGACACCATTAACGCATGTAAGTGAGCTCGCTTTGGTACTCCCTGGGATCGGATGCATTGAATGAAGGATTTTAAGCCCATCGAAGCATATTTTTGGAAACGTGGCCTTGAGCTCGGCTAATTTCTCTGTTACAGTAGCGTCAGGGGTAGCAACCGGTAAAGATGGATCGCAAGTGATAATTGGACGCTTCCTCGACTTGCGATCACGAGATTGTCTGGATCTAGAAGAGCCGGAGTATTGGACATGTGGTACGACAACTTAAGGCCCTTGAAAAGAAGTTTAATCATCATTGTGAATAGAGAGATCGGGATGACCTTCCTGGTGGGATGGCAGAGACTAAGACCTACGCCAGAGGAAGAAGATTCTCTCGAGCGATAACTTCTTTTTCAATCATCGTTCGTCTATCTATGTTTGCTCGGTTCTGAATCATGTTTAGATCCGTATTGAGTTGAGAAGCCCTTTAGGCGATTGAAAGCCCGAGGCTGAGTCAGTGCACCTACAAAGATTAAATGAGCACATGCAAGTAACCATTATTTGTAGGATTGATAAA
This sequence comes from Allium cepa, assembly GCA_030765085.1. NCBI lineage: Eukaryota > Viridiplantae > Streptophyta > Magnoliopsida > Asparagales > Amaryllidaceae > Allium > Allium cepa. The sequence goes on along the minus strand of CM060945.1, from coordinate 988,142,672 downwards.
GAGCGTGTAGTAAAGTGCACGTGGTTGTGAGTGTCCCAATATTCCCCCCAACAGACTAGTAGTTATAGCCTTGCTTATGGGTTTTTTCTCTCCTCTACCGGTAGGAAGAATGCCTTTACCACTCCTAGTAGGAGAATTAAGCTCCTCAATGTTGATGTTTGTAAAGTCGTAGGTTATAATGTCATCGGGAATTTGGAGATTTGAAATTCCTTTTAGTGGACTTTCTATGTGTGAGGAAGATGATTCTTCATCAATATAAGTAACGATAAATTCTAGATCTGCAAACACTTTTTCTTTTGCGAAGTTTATATGCTAGCTTCTTCTTTCTCTTAGTTGGCATTCAGGATTATATTCCTTGTGATGGTTCGACCCTGTGTAGTTAATTCCCCGCTATCACCCCACTGTATCTCATAGCGGATTTCTACCGCTACAATTTTTCCATATAGCCCTAAAGTATAGCCTTTCCGCTTTAATCATCGCTATTTCCGCTATATCCCGTTATTCCCGCTATATTTTGCTATTTCCGCTATATTTTCTTTAATAAAATGAATTAAAAAATTGCATTTATACATTATAAAAATTATGAAACTAATTTATTTGATTTAATTTTTAATATATTTTGAGAAATGAAAATACTCTAATATTCTACTAAATTCAATTATGTTATATAACAGTTTTAGGTTTATTTAAAGTATATTCGCACATGTTTTTTGTTTAAAATTATTTATGTATTAATTATAATTCAATTGAATGATAATTTTTTATTTAATTACCATTTATATATTTGTAAAAACATTAAGTACGAATTTTATATGCTATTTTAGAGTCATCCGCTATATCGCGCTATATCCTCGCTGTATCCCCGCTATGACTTTTTGCACCTCCATCGCTTCGAATCTATCGTGCGCTTTAACTGCGAAGGTTCGACCATAGGCGCCATGTCTGGGCCTGCATTAGCACCGCTGAGTTAATTGGCCTAGACATCCCTAATCTTGCCTTCTTCAATGTCATCATCAGTCCCCTTGACTGGGGCATGACATAATTGTTGACATCCCTTTCTTGCTCTATGATGTTTCTCGATAAACTGCACTTTTTGGGAGCCCAATGCTGCGACCCTCTTCCAACAACCCGAATAGAGATAATAATTCATCGTTTATGAGAAGTTTGATGTCCTTATCTTCGACATGGGCAGTGCGGATAGCGGAGATCGCTCTTGAAAAATTATTTCCATTAGGACATGGGTGGAAACCTGTAGAAATTCAGGATGTTAGTGGATTCAAAGTATGGCTTAGATTGACAGACTTAAGAATGAAGTAAAGGAAACACTTACATCCTTTTAGCCATATCCTTGTGAAACACGTCAGGCATTGAACATAGAACCACTCGTTCAAAAAGAGAAAGTTTATTCGAAGCACATGTTAAGACTTGGCAGTTAGGTGAATGCTTAAGGAAGATGTAGGAAGCACTTCTTGATCACTGTTTAAAGTTGTAAATCAATTTTACGTCCTCAGGAGTCTGTGGGCAAAACAGAATGCTCATGAACAGTAGAAAAGTTCCATGGAGGAAGGCATAGCTATTCGAGTGCAGCTAATTAGGGGCTATTCCAATATATCCTAAAACCTCCTGAATAAACGAATTAAAGTGTGGTACGCATCTGGCCCAGCATATAAATTTGTTGCATGTTGTGTACCCTCATGCGGCAGGCGAGGCCTGCCCTTTATCGAAGGAACTTGGATGTCCACGAATGGAATTCCATGTATGTAACATAGCATGCGAAGCGTAGCCTCACCAATTCAGGAGGTTTGAGAATCTATCGGGTTATCCAAGAGAATTACACCTTTTACTACGTCGGGAGCAAGATTTACATCCTCTGCTGGAAGGATCAGAACATCTAAAAAAGGTTGACCGACAGGCTAGAACTTTCATTTATTCGGCTTGTTGATTAGGATAAAACTTGCTGGATATAGTCGTAGAGCTCGATTTTGCTTTAGGATCGCTGTGTTGCGGAGCCGGTTTAGAAGACATTGTAGTTAAATATTCTGAGCGTTTGAACTCCATCTTAACTATACTCAACAGATAATAGAGATCAAAATAAATTACAAGTTCCCCCATGCTAAGTGTGAACTAGTGCGATGTAGTATTGTGTTTAACCGAGTTAAATAACTTTAAATAAGATAATGAAGTTAAATGATGAGGCTTTGACCATCATTGCTGGCCGTCTCAACTGGCAAGGAGATTCATCTGTTGTGAAAGCTTTGGGATCAACTATGGACATATCAAAGTATGAAATCTAACATTCAAGTCCATATGCTATGTTTAAGTTCATGTTAAAAGTTCCAAGGATTTGATTATTCGAATCTCAAGTCCTATGGTGAATATCAAGTTCTATTGTTTATTGTCATCATATATTTAAGTATGTTGAGGTGAATTGGTAGTAATTATCCAAACAAATCAGTTTGGATTTGGTTTTGAGTTTAGAAAGTATGTGTGTCGATCCCTGTATGCCGAACCCTTTATACTAATCCTTATCCCAAAATGTTTTTGACGACCCCTTTCCATAACATAATGATACCGATTCCTTAACTTTTGCAAATCCTACCGATTCCACTCTCACTCCAAAGACTACCGATCCGTAATCCCACCGATCCCTGGTCCTACCAATTCCTATTCCTACCAATGCCTCTCCTTTGTGCACTAACATCAAGTTTCTACGCCGAGGGGTCGATATAGATCCAAAACTCCAACACCGACCCCTCCTCCCCTCTATCTTCTTCTTCCTTCCTTCTTCTTTGCTCTACTGAACTCCTCCATATCCAATGTTTCATCTTTCCCAAGAAAATTCAAGCATTGTTCCATCATTGGGCCAAACTCCAAAATCCGTTATCTCATTATATAACGAAAAGATAAAAGCAAGAAGGCTTACCTATATGAGTATTTGAGTTAGAATGTGGCCAAGTGTTCGAGGATGTACGAAGTGAAAGGGGAAAGAGATAATTTCGTGGGATAGGCGGCAGATTGCAAATGAATTTCAAGCCGAGGATTGAAGGGTTGGTTTTGTGAGTGAAGGAAGAAGGTTCGATATAAGGTTAGAAGTTAGGAAAGTTGGATAAGTGAAGTGTGAAAAGTAGAGTGATGGCTTATATAAGGAAAGAAGGGGTCGGCATGGTGTAAAGAAAGGGGATTTTGGCCCATAGTTGTAAGCAAGAAAGAAAGGGATCAACTATCAATATACTGATCCCTATGAGCACAAGGCATTAGTAGGAGGGATCGACTATGCGTATGTCAAACTCCATAGGCATATGCATTGGAATATAAAGGCAGAGAGGGGTCGACAAGAGGTATACCGATCCTTCTAGAGATAAGAAGTGGAAGGGAGGGGTCGGCACACCCTATGCTGATCCCTACAAACACTTTTTTTTTTAAAATAACTACAAAATGATGAATGATAGGGATCGGCTATGGATATGCAAGCGGTTAAATATAGATGTAGAAATTATTGAAAGCACGTACATACAAAATGCCATGAAAATTGACGATGACCGTGAGTGTACGAGCATGTCCGGGAGCCAACAATAAAAATGCTTATATGAGCATGCGCTTGTGTAAGCCAAAAGTTCAATTGTTAAAATCAACAGAAATTGAAATAAAACCCGAAACCTCTAAGTTCAAAGCTGGACCAGATAGCAAATGCTTATTATTCTCATAGAACTGAATTTATATATCAATTGACAAAAACAGCCCAAGATTTATGTAAAGGAAAATCGACCAAGCGTCATGACGATCAATGAGAAATTCAGAACCTTGAGAAAACAATTTGATAAGGGAACATAAACCATTTAGTAAGCTAGAAGAAACTCTTCTCAACGATTCAAAGCACGTCATATTCATTACAAGATGTACTTTGGGGGGGCAATTGTTATTCTGCATTGTGGCCCGACAATATTAAACTGATTGCACAAGTTAGCTTCGAAGGCCATTAAGACCGACAACTCTAGTGTGATGATTGTGGGGTCCAAAAGTCGAGCATAGATGGTAATATGAAGTCAGGATTGAATGGAATTGATAGATGTGCAATGTAGAATGTTTAAAGTATGAAATATGGTTCAATGGATAGGAGGGATCTGCATAGTTCGGCTCTAATAAGAGGTATCAACATACATCAAAGTACAAGAGCATTCATGTAGAAAACAATCAATATCTTGAGATCTACAAGTTCAAAGCATATGAAATTTGAGGAGCAAGATATAAGGACCCTAAGGAACGTCCCTAGGGATCACAGATTAAAAAGACAAAATTGGAGGGATTAGTATACATCCCTTAAGAGGGACAGACAGAAGACAGTATTCAAATCATGTTGAATCAGAGATTAAGCAACAATTCGAGTTCTGTTGAAACAAATGACATGAAAATTTGAGGCTAAACATGTGTTTTTATAAGGAAGCCACCATAGGGATCGCTCCCTAAAATTCAACCAAAGTAGGGATCGGGCTGATCCTCTTCTTTAGGAATAGAACCTGGCTGTCCCTCTAGTAGGCCTATGTGGATTAGGAGATCCTTCAGACGAAATTTTAGGGAGAATAATGGTCGTCTTCATCTATAAATACTGGCTTGATGGGTCATTCAAGGGATCTTTATGCTGCTTGTTACTCTAGACTCCATTGTAATCAAGCACTTGCTATTTTCTATTGTTGTAATCAGATTTATAAGTGATTAATAAAGGATAATCTTCAAAGTGAATGTAGACATAAAATGTCAAACCACTATAAATTTATATGTCTTCGATTGTAGTTGATTCTCTATTACTTGTTAATTCATTTACTTAGTTTAATTTTGTTTTTCTTCACTTATTTCTCTACAAAAACTATTCTTAGGTGTTTATGACCAATTTAGTTGTAAACACCAAGGGATTAAGCATTCACGTATGGGTGAAGGGAATACACAAGTTAGGATGGTTTGCCCTGGTCGAAGTGTCAAAGGACAAGTAGGGTTTGCTTTATTGTTTTACGGTGTTTGTTTTAAGTAACTAACTGAGCATTTTCTTCATTGCTGTAATGCCCCACTCCGAGACCCATTCTAACAAAGAGTATTACGGAGTAATACTATCTTCTGGAACGGAGAATAGAGTATAATGGAAGCGACCATATGTAATCAAGCTATAACTATCTACTGAATACGTCGAAATGTGGTATCGCTTTTCTTTTCAAGTGGTTCGACATATCCAATAGATATATATAACGAAATTACAATGGCTAAGGAAAATAGGTTCAGAACAAATATAATACTAAATGATAACATCATCATCACGGAACAGTCACATAACGGTCACAGAACATAGGTACAATATATCGTCAATACAGATCCAAATATCAAAAAGGTGGGTACAAAGCCACCGCTCACACATGTGAGTCAAAGATATGTACATAAGAGACTGAATAATTAGAGTATCAAAATAGTGGACAAATATAAAGAGCTATCTATCAGCATAGCAGATAATGTCCAAGCGGAAGCACAGAAAGCTAAGTCCAGAGGCCTAACCTGAAACAACTCGGTCTGATCCGAGCGAAAAACACTCGGGTTAGGCTAGCTAAACAATCAGTTAATAAACTGTGATAAACATGATAGATAATGAGGCGATACATATCATAGTACTATAGACCACAAACTCTCACATAGAGAAGAAATAAACATCTAAGTAGAGATGTATAGCAAGCCTTGTATCATTAGCATAACATAGTCACAAATGTCAAACAAAACATCTAAGTAGAAATGTATAATAAGCCTCATATCATCGGCATAACGTAAGCACAAATGCCAAAACATAAACATCTAAGTAGAGATGTCAAAAAGGATACATCTAAGTAGAGATGTATAACAGGCCATCTAAGTAGAGATGCCAAAACGATACATCTATGTAGAGATGTATAACGGCCATCTAAGTAGAGATGCCAAAAACAATACATCTCTGTAGAGATGTATAACGGCCATCTAAGTAGAGATGCCAAAACGATACCTCTAAGGGAGACAGTCCGAAGACACTATCCCAAAGGTAATAAAAGGAATGTGTCACAAACTTTTAGCAAGGAATCCGTAAAGTAGTAACGTGAGTCCCATACCCCAACGTTCGTACTAAATGGTTTACTAACCAATAGTAAGCTTCCACACTCAAATCAGTAAAAAGTTTACCTCATGTCATCGGTAAACTAGGCCAAAAGGCCAAAACGATCAATCGAATAGGTCGGGGATTAATCGGAAAGATAAACGCGCGGATTCATGGTCCGTGTTTTACCTAACCATTTAATCACCTTTCCACTTCGCTCGAAGTGCAGAAGAATGTATATTTTACATACAAAATAGTTGGAGAAAGCGGATTCTTAATCATTGAAAACCTCTTTAGAAATAGCCTTTGAAATTCTCCTATTATGGAGTAATTAATTTAATACTTAAAATAATACTAAATAATAGTTTCAAAAGCTAATTTGATGGAAAAATACTTTAAAATTATTTATAAAATCCGTGCACAAAATCTAGAGACGAATCTCAAAGAAATCGAAAAATCTCAGAAAAATAGTCGAAATTATAAGTATAAAATTGCTGAAAACAAGTCAAAGTCACTAGTTCGACGGCAGATTTGAACCTGCAAACAAAGTCTAAATGATATGAAAATTTTCAAGAATGTAGATCAACATCCCTGCTCCAAACTAAAAAAATAATCGGGCAATTCCGACGTGAAACGAAGAAACTGCGTCTTCTCAAAATCGGACAAAAATCATAAAACTTTGCTGTGTCAAAACAGTCCAAAGGTCACACTTCGACGACATGGTCGAAGGGTCATATCAACCCAGATCTTGATGAAAATTGGCAGGAGCATAGTACAATACTCCTACTTTGATATGCAATAAGAATCATTCAGTTTCGACTTGAAACGAAGAAATGACAACGTCTCATAGTTGGCCCGACGATACTGAAAATGATTACTGTTGTAAAACAATTTCTGGGTGCTACTTCGACAATAAAAATGATGTACCAAACGCACCCAGATCTAAACCAAACTTTGCAAGCTTGAAGATATCGATCTCATTTTTCCAACGAGACCAAAATCGATAAAATCCGACATAGGACCTGCTCGCAGCGAGGTCGCGAAGTTGGACGTTTGAATTAAAATTGATCAATGTTTTTCAAAACAGTTTCTAGGTGCTACTTTGGCAATAAAAACGAAGTATCAAATGCATTCAGATCTTAACCAAATTTTGCAGAGTTTGAAGACCTTGACCTCATCTTTCCAACGAGATCTAAATCGATGAAATCCAACATAGGGAGAGCCCGGGATGGCGTCGCAAAGTCGGGGTTCTGCGGTGAAATCTGACAAAGGTCTGTAGCTATGCACTAACAGGCCAGAGATGAAAAACCATAGTTTTGGCATAGTAAACTTCAAATTCTGGCAAAATGAATAAAATAAAAGTTGTAGCTTAGTTTCTAAGCTTTTCGGAATGACCAAGATCGTCAAATTCCGATCAGGGATGAAAATTCTATGACTAAAACAATTCTCAGATCTTAATTATATATCACTGTCGTTTTGCTCCCGGGACAGTGCCAAGAATGCACAGTTTTGACCAAATTAACTTCAAAATTTCATGAAACTCAAAACATGAAAATTTTAGCCCTATCTCTATGCTTTCCAGAACTTCCAAAATTATTTGATTTGGATAAGAAATGTGTAACTTATGGCCAAAACAATTTCAGGTTTTTATTTTTATCAACCCTGTAGTTTGTTGTCAGGTCAGCAACAAACAAATATGATTTCAACCATTCAAACCTCAAAATTAGGCAAAGCACAAAACATAAAGGTTATAGGCTACAGAATAATCTTTCCAGAACATCAAGAAAATCTTAATTCTGATTTAATATGAATGAGATATGCCTAATTTACTAACAGCAATACACTAATTATAATTTCAGCTAGCATATATTACCTCAACCAATGCAAGAAAAATATGCACAACCACTTGATGTGCACTCCAAAAGCTAGAGAGATGAGATCAAAAGCCTTCATAACAAAAATAAACCAAAAACCATGTGTTAAAAATTTATTTCGAAATTAGAATGAAGATTAGAGAGTGATTAGAGAAGGATTGCTTTACCTTTTAGCTTGTATTAGCCTAGATTAGCTATGTGGAGAGGAAAATGGATCTTCTATCAAATGGAGGCCATTAATTAGGTTTTTAGGAGATGTTTTGGGTTTGAGGAAGTTATGAAGAGGAGGGTTAGGGTTTAGGGTGGGTTTAAGATAATATATAGAGGTGGGTAATGAGTTTGGTTTCACTAATTGACCCAATAAGAGAAGTAGCATCCTAATGTTCACTAAAACTATTTAATGCTTCATTAGCCAACTAAAACCCCCCATTATAAAACCACCCGTTTTTAACTTTATTTTAAAGAAATTAGCCTATTCAAAAAATCCATTTTTTTAGCTCCATTTAAATTAAAATCATAATTTTAATTTATTATTCGGTAATTGCAATCCCGGGTTGTTACAGGCTCCCCCCTTAAGAAAATTGCGTCCCCGCAATTCCTTAAATATGGAAGTCGTCTATAACCTCTAATCCACCGAAGAAACAACAAAAGATAAATATAGATGCTCACCCGTACACGAAGATGAAAGAAAACCAGGATAAGAACGCTCGATAAATTCTCTGGTCTCCCAAGTGCAGTCCTTAGGATTCTGTGACCATTGAATTTTCACAAGCTGAACCTCTTTGTTGCGAAGGCATCTGACCTCCGAATCAAGAACACAAAGAGGTTGCTGCTCCAATGATAAATCAGGTGAGATCTCTAAATCAGGCACGATATGTGGCTCAATAATAGAATCAGGATCGCGCACACACTTGCGAAGCTGAGACACATGGAACACGTCATGCATTCCAAAAAAGTGAGCAGGTAGAGCCACACAATAAGCAACGGGGCCGATGCGTTTCGTGATAGGAAATGGTCCAACATAGCGAGGAGCCAATTTCCCTGTAGAGCTGAAATGCACAACCCCCTTCATGGGAGAGATCCGAATGAAGAGAAAATACCAATGGAGAACTCAAGAGGCTTCCTACGGTTGTCCGCGTAGGATTTCTGGCGGTCCTACGCCTCTCTCATTCTCTGACGGATAAGAACAATCTTTTCAGAAGATTCCCGAACTGAATCTGGACCAAGAATGAGCTTCTCGCCAGATTCTAACCAACAAGCAGGAGAGCGACATGGCCTTCCGTATAGAGCCTCGAAAGGTGTCATGCCAATACTAGACTGATAGCTGTTGTTGTAGGAGAACTCTACGAGAGGTAAGTGATCCTCCCAACTACCCCCGAAATCCTTAATACAACAGCGCAAAAGATCCTCCAAAACACGATTCACCCTCTCAGTCTGACCGTCATTCTGAGGGTGATAAGCAATAGAGAGATTCAGCTTTGTGCCCAAAGCTGACTGTAGGAACTTCAAGAATTGACTAGTGAAAATGGTGTTTCGATCACACACGATAGAGCTAGGAATGCCATGAAGTCATACGACTTCCTTCACATAGAGCTTGGCCAACTGAGGTGCAGTCCGAGTGGACTTAATCGTAATGAAATGAGCCGATTTGGTCAAGCGATCAACAATAACCCAGATAGAAGTATGGCCTGACCTCGATCGAGGCAGACCGTCAATGAAATCCATGGATATCTGATCCATTTCCACAATGGGATCTCTAGAGGCTGAAGAAGACCAGATGGATGCTAATGCTCGGCCTTGATCTATTGACAAGTCATGCAACCGCTCACATAACTTGCAACATCTCTCTTCAAACCCTCCCAATAATATAGTCGGCACATATCGGCATACATCTTACTCGAACCGGGATGTATAGTGTACTTAGTGCGATGGCACTCGTCCAGAATGTCACGCCTAAGTGATAAATCAGATGGTATAACAATACGGTTCTTTCTACGAAGACACCGATGAAAACCAAGAGAATAATCCAGCAATGTCTCATCACTGGATCTCGACTTGAGAAGATGAATAAGATGCAATAAATCTGGATCCTGCCGCTGAGCATGGGCAATGCGATTCAATAAGATAGGACGAGCTTCCAAGCTGAATAATAAGACTGGAGAATCAGAAGATGGAGCTCGATCTCTAATATCACACAAAGATAGGGTCTCAAGAATATCCCACTCGGCAATCATCATAGAAACTACCGCCGAGTGCTTGCGACTGAGCGCATCTGCAACTCCATTACCCTTGCCAGGGGTATACTAAATATCTAAATCATATGAGGCGAGAAACTCAAGCCATCGCTGCTGCCTCATATTGAGATCCCTCTGACTGAATAGATACTTCAGCGACTTGTGATAGGTGTAAAGAATGAAGCGTTCGCCTAATAGAAAGTGACGCCACGTCTTCAAGGCAAAGACGATACCTTCTAACTCAAGATCATGAGTAGGATAGCGAACCTCATTCGGATGCAATTGCCTGGAAGCATAAGCAACTACCCGATCCTTCTGCATAAGCACGACACCGAGCCCGCTAGCACAAGCATCGGTGTATACAACAAGATCATTCTTACTCTCTGTAACCACCAGAATAGGAAAGTTCCTTCAGTCGCTGAAAGGAAGCTTCACACTTATCAGACCAAATAAAGCGAACACCCTTACGAGTCAGCGTCGTAAGGGGAAGTGCAACTCAAGAGAAATCCTTGATAAACCGACGGTAATCACGCCAGACCAAGGAAGCTGCGAATATCATGAACGTTCTCGGGCTGCTTCCAATTCTGAATAGCTTCGATCTTTGCAGGATCGACAGAAATACCCTCGGATGATACAATATGGCCCAAGAACTTGACCTTGCTCTCCCAAAAATGGCACTTGGAGAGCTTGGCCTTAAGCTGATGCTGACGAAGAGTATCCAAGACGATCCGCAAATGATGAGCATGCTCTGCCTCGGATCTAGAATAAATAAGAATATCGTCGATGAAAACCAAAACGAATCTATCGATGTATTCCTAGAATACTCGATTCATAAGATCGACGAAGAAAGCCGGTGCGTTCGTCAAGCCGAATGGCATGACCAACCACTCAAAAGAACCATAACGAGTGTGGAAAGCGGTAAGAGGAATGATATCTTCCGCAACTCGGAGCTGATGAAATCCGGTGGCAAGGTCGAGCTGGGAAAAGACCTTCGCACCGCTCAACTGATCAAACATATCGTCTATCCGTGGCAATGGATAACAATTTCTGATGGTCAACTCATTAAGCTTGCGATAGTCAATGCAAAGCCTAAGAGAGCCATCGGGCTTCTTAACGAAGACCACAGCAGCGCCCCATGGCGAAGAACTGGACCAAATGAACTGCTTTGCCTCAAGCTCTACTAACTGCTTCCTGAGTTCCTCATTCTCTTTAGTAGACATCCTCGTGGGAGGACGCCCAACTGGGTGGGAGCCTGGAATGAGATCGATGCGGAACTCAATGGCCCGCTTTGGCAGCAGGCATGATACTGGCTCAAATATATCGGGGAAATCCCGAACAACAGGAATACGAGATATGTCCACATCCTCATCTCGTGAATCAAGAGCAAATAAAGTAATATCAGAAATCCCAACATCCTGAAGAATAATAACTAATGGAGCGGAAGAGTCAGGATGACGAAGAAATAATATCCGCTCCGAACAAATGATTTTAGCATCGTACTGAGCGAGCCAATCCATTCCAAGAATCATGTCAAAGCCCAAATACTCCATAACGTGCAGATTCGTACGGAAAGAAAATCCACAAAGATCAATATCTATATCATCACAAAGCAGGCTAAGGGTCGTGGATCCGCCGATGGGATTCACAATCCTTAGTGAAGAAACCAAACAAGTAACATCCAAAGATAAAGTATCAACTAGTTCCTTTGATACGAATGAGTGAGAGGCACCCGTATCAAAGAAAACTCTACAAGATCTACCATGAAATAAAATAGAACCTTCGAGAATGGAAGGATGCGTACCTCGAGGCTGAGCTGAAGTGTAGGAGCCTTGGCAGCATTAAGCTTGCCAGATTTAGGAGGTGCAGTAGGACAAGTGGCAATAAGATGACCCTCCTTCTTACAATAGCGGCGGAAAAGAGGCTTGGGATACTTTTTAAACATATGATCGGTAGATCCACAGTTGAAACACTTCTGAATGGAAGGTGTTCCACTAAGCTGACCAATAGACTGAGGCTGAGTCTGAGAAGTAGAGCTGCCTGTCTTCTTCTTCTTATGCCAAGACTTGGACTTCTGAAATGAGCCTCGCTTTTGATTAGGATTTTTGGAACCCTCACCATCTCCATCACTGTCTCTCTCACGCTCAACCGCTTCAAGGTGAAGCGCTGCGTCAACTAGCTCATCAAAAGGGAGCTTAAGCTGGAGCATAAGCTGTTTCTTCAAATATTTCTTCAGGCCTTCTACAAACTTGAGATTTTTCTTATAAGGGGAGCTAATGAACTCGAGGCCATACTTGGACAGGGCCTCGAAAGATGATGAATAGTTAGCAACAGAGGTCTTCCCTTGCTTAAGGTCAATAAAGCGGCGTGCAAGGGCTATCTTCTCGGACTCGGGAACAAACTTGAGCAAGAAGTGCTCTCGGAACGGTCCCAAGTGAGTGAGGCCTCATCGGTCTCGGAGACAAGCAGCTCGTACCAATCCAAGGCACGACCCTCAAGATGGCTAGAAGCAACAAGAACTCTATCGTGGTCGGGGATAGCCATGCGAGCAAAATTACGCTCGCAAACTCTGATCCAAGCCTGGACCTCAAGAATAGTCTCGGAGCCACTGAACGGCTTCCCTCCGAGATGAATAAAGTCGCTGCATAGACGCGCAAAAGCAGACTTGCGTGGTGCATCAGAAACTGGTGCAGGAGACTGAGAGTACGACTGAGAGTTATGAACTAGCTCCATGATCTGGTCCGTGGTCATATATACGCTCTCTGGGTGAGGGTTGCTGGACTGTCCAACATCAGCAGAACGGAGGTTCCTACCTCTCCCAACCATACTGAAAGATAAGATAAGATACGAGTTAAGCATGATTTAAAGATAGATAATTCAAATGGAATACTATGGAATATAAATGTATTCCTAAACATATTCCTAACTTATCTATCCAATGTCATGAGGAAAGGGCATTGTAATATTTGAATCATACTAAGATGTATTTGTACTAAGTGTTACTGTTTTGTGTTTATTATACTTAGTTCTGAACCAAGCTCTGATACCAAGATGTAACGCCCCACTCCGAGACTCATTCTAACAAAGAGTATTACGGAATAATACTGTCTATTGGAACGGAGAATAGAGTATAATGGAAGCGACCATATGTAATCAAGCTATAACTATCTACTGAATACGTCGAAATGTGGTATCGCTTTTTTTTTCAAGTGGTTCGACATATCCAATAGATATTTATAACGAAATTACAATGGATAAGGAAAATAGGTTCAGAACAAACATAATACTAAATGATAACATCATCATCACAGAACAGTCACATAACAGTCACAGAACATAGGTACAATATATCGTCAATACAGATCCAAATATCAAAAAGGTGGGTACAAAGCCACCGCTCACACATGTGAGTCAAAGATATGTACATAAGAGACTGAATAATCAGAGTATCAAAATAGTGGACAAATATAAAGAGCTATCTATCAGCATAGCAGATAATGTCCAAGCGGAAGCACAGAAAGCTAAGTCCAGAGGCCTAACCTGAAACAACTCGGTCTGACCCGAGCGAAAAACACTCGGGTCAGGCTAGCTAAACAATCAGTTAATAAACTATGATAAACATGAAAGATAATGAGGCGATATATATCATAGTACTATAGACCACAAACTCTCACATAGAGAAGAAATAAACATCTAAGTAGAGATGTATAGCAAGCTTTGTATCATTACATAACATAGTCACAAATGTCAAAACAAAACATCCAAGTAGAAATGTATAATAAGCCTCATATCATCGACATAACGTAAGCACAAATGCCAAAACATAAACATCTAAGTAGAGATGTCGAAAACGATACATCTAAGTAAAGATGTATAACAGGTCATCTAAGTAGAGATGCCAAAACGATACATCTATGTAGAGATGTATAACGGTCATCTAAGTAGAGATGCCAAAAACGATACATCTATGTAGAGATGTATAACGGCCATCTAAGTAGAGATGCCAAAACGATACCTCTAAGGGAGACAGTCCGAAGACACAATCCCAAAGGTAATAAAAGGAACGTGTCACGAACTTTTAGCAAGGAACCCGTAAAGTAGTAACGTGAGTCCCATACCCCAACGTTCATACTAAATGGTTTACTAACCAATAGTAAGCTTCCACACTCAAAGCAGTAAAAAGTTCACCTCATGTCATCGGTAAACTAGGCCAAAAGGCCAAAACGATCAATCGAATAGGTCTGGGATTAATCGGAAAGATAAACGCGTGGATTCATGGTCCGTGTTTTACCTAACCATTTAATCACCTTTCTACTTCGCTCAAAGTGCAGAAGAGTGTATATTTTACATAGAAAATAGTTGGAGAAAGCGGATTCTTAATCGTTGAAAACCTCTTTAGAATTAGCCTTTGAAATTCTCCTATTATGGAGTAATTAATTTAATACTTAAAATAATACTAAATAATAGTTTCAAAAGCTAATTTGATGGAAAATCACTTTAAAATTATTTATAAAATCCGTGCACGAAATCTAGAGACAAATCTCAAAGAAATCGAAAAATCTCAGAAAAATGGTCGAAATTATACAAAGTATAAAATCGCTGAAAACAAGTCAAAGTCACTAGTTCGACGGCAGATTTGAACCTGAAAACAGAGTCTAAATGATATGAAAATTTTCAAGAATGTAGACCAACATCCCTGCTCCAAACTGCAAAAAGAATCGGGCAATTCCGACGTGAAATGAAGAAACTGCGTCGTCTCAAAGTCGGACAAAAATCATAAAACTTTGCTGTGTCAAAACAGTCCAAAGGTCACACTTCGACGACATAGTCGAAGGGTCATATCAAACCAGATCTTGATGAAAATTGGCAGGAGCATAGTACAATACTCCTACTTTGATATTCAATAAGAATCGTTCAGTTCCGACTTGAAACGAAGAAATGACAACGTCTCAAAGTTGGCCCGACAATACTGAAAATGATTACTGTTGTAAAACAGTTTCTGGGTGCTACTTCGACAATAAAAATGAAGTACCAAACGTGCCCAGACCTAAACCAGACTTTGTAAGCTTGAAGATCTCGATCTTATCTTTCCAACGAGACCGAAATCGATAAAATCCGACATAGGACCTGCTCGCAGCGAGGTCGCGAAGTTGGACGTTTGAATCAAAATTAATCAATGTTTTTCAAAACAGTTTCTAGGTGCTACTTTGGCAATAAAAACGAAGTATCAAACACATACAGATCTTAAACAAATTTTGCAGAGTTGAATACCTTGACCTTATCTTTCCAACGAGATCAAAATCGATGAAATCCGACATAGGGCGAGCCCGGTATGGCGTCGCAAAGTCGGGGTTCTGCGCTGAAATCCGACAAAGGCCTGTAGCTATGCACTAACAGGCCAGAGATGAAAAACCATAATTTTGGCATAATAAACTTCAAATTATGGAAAAATGAATAAAATAAAAGTTGTAGCTTAGTTTTTAAGCTTTTCGTAATGACCAAGATCGTCAAATTCCGATCAGGGATGAAAATTCTATGACTAAAACAATTCTCAGATCTTAATTATATATCACTGTCGTTTTGCTCTCGGGACTGTGGCAAGAATGCACAGTTTTGACCAAATTAACTTCAAAATTTCATGAAAATCAAAACATGAAAATTTTAGCCCTATCTCTATGCTTTGCAGAACATCCAAAATTATTTGATTTGGATAAGAAATGAGTAACTTATGGCCAAAACAATTTCAGGTTTTTATTTTCATCAACCCTGTAGTTTGTTATCAGGTCAGCAACAAACAAACATGATTTCGACCATTCAAACCTCAAAATTAGGCAAAGTACAGAACTTAAAAGTTATAGGATACAGAATAAGCTTTCCAGAACATCAAGAAAATCTTAATTCTGATTTAAGATGAATGAGATATGCCTAATTTACTAACAGCAATACACTAATTATAATTTCAGCTAGCATATATTACCTCAACCAATGCAAGAAAAATATGTACAACCACTTGGTGTGCACTCCAAAAGCTAGAGAGATGAGATCAAGAGCCTTCATAACAAAAATAAACCAAAAACCATGTGTTAAAAATTTATTTCAGAAATTAGAATGAAGATTAGAGAGTGACTAGAGAAAGATTGCTTTACCTTTTAGCTTGTATTAACCTAGATTAGCTATGTGGAGAGGAAAATGGATCTTCTATCAAATGGAGGCCATTAATTAGGTTTTTAGGAGATGTTTAGGGTTTGAGGAAATTATGAAGTGGAGGGTTAGGGTTTAGGGTGGGTTTAAGATAATATGTAGAGGTGGGTAATGAGTTTGGTTTCACTAATTAACCCAATAAGAGAAGTGGCATCCTAATGTTCACTAAAACCATTTAATGCTTCATTAGCCAACTAAAACCCACCACTATAAAACCACCCTTTTTTTCCAAATAACTTTATTTTAAAGAAATTAGCCTATCCAAAAAAATCCTTTTTTTAGCTCCATTTAAATTAAAATCATAATTTTAATTTATTATTCGGTAATTGCAATCCCGGGTTGTTACAATTGCATTTAGCAATCTAAATGGAACAGTGAGCGAGGGTCGATGCTATGATAATGAGATTAGTGCTATATAGAAGGAGTAAGAGCTGTTATATAGGTCGAGAATGTCATCATCCCTGAGCGGTTGGTGGAAAGACAAGGGTTACACCTAAACGTACTGTACCAATTATTAGTGTAGATGATGTTTAGGACATGCACTGTCTCACAACTGATAGTTAGTTGTTTTTTCATCAGGAGGCAAGGCAAGATAACCTTTCAAATGAGGTCTTTAAAAAAAGAATAGAATAGTCTGAGGAGCTGAGTCCTCAATTGTCCATGGAGCCGACTCCATGATATGAAGAGTTAGATAAGTCTTAAAGACGAGGTAGAATGAAAATAAATAGTTACAATGCGGTTCTTACATACTACGGGAGTTTCTTGGTATGCATGACGACGAAGACATGATACTGTGTCGATTATGGATCTTAATGAGATGCTAGGTTACGAGTACTAGTAGGGAAAATATCTTGGTCCAAAAAGGGACTGTGATACTTAAGCCCACATACAGACACATATGTAGTAATTGTCTACTTCGAGTAGATGGGGTGTATCGTTTGCATACGTTGAGTCAAGATGATAAAATAAAAACAACATGTAATGGAAAGCAAACGACATTACACCCATTGGATAACTTTAGAGGGACAAGTATGAGTACGAAGCGGAAACGGTGGAAGATCATATTTCCTTATGTTTGCCCGACACTAACAAGGACACTAAAGATTAAAGGTTTCAGCCTTGGTCAATAATTAGAGTGCACCAAAAATGAGATTTAAGTTTGAAAATTTAGACAAATAATTAGAAGGTTTCCCTCCTAAGATAAAAACTAAAATACATACTCAAACTTCTCATTTCGGAAACCGCTCCATACTCTTCCTTCTTTATTTCAATAGAAAAACCACTTCATGAAAACCAAAATAACTTTCTCAAATCTTAACCGATTTCAAAGAAATTAGAAATAAGCGAAGCTAACGAAGTAGACTACAATCCAGCAGCGAATTAGAGATGAAATCTCGAAGGCCGGAGGAGCAACAAACCTAAATGATGAGAGAATATACTAGAATTGACTATCAATGAGTTATTCTTTCCCTCTTCTCTACAATGATTATGATGTTATAATAGTGATCTAAAGACTATATTAGGGTAATCAAACATTTGTAGATGATAATATTTGGATTTTATTGGGTTTGGGAAGGGATTTTAATGAAATCAATGTTTAGAAACTAAATGAAATAAAAATCTACAAATCTGTTGATTTTATAATCAAAATTAGAAATTAAATAATAGAATTGGGTATAGGAGATTAAAACTAGCTGTATCACAATCTCCGATGATCTTAGGCAAGGCGGTGGCGATCAGAGGTGAAAAACGATGAATATAAAGAAAATCTTCTAAAATCTGAAACCTTCAAGAAACGTGTACACAGGTCCATCTATGAGCACAACTGGCCCATCTACAGGCAGAATTCCCGCAAGACTGAACTTGGCCATAAGACCTATATAAATGTGAAATAACCGATTCGATCCATTTTCTCTTGCATTATGGAGGATGATCTAACATGTAATAGTACGTGTGAAGGTAATAAAGAATAAATGAATATATGACTTGATTTTGGTTACTATTTGAAGTGGTACATGATATAAACTATTATATGCCATATACAATGTGGTATGATTTTTGATACGATGGTGAAACACGGACGGAAACGAGACTAGGATGCAGGTAAGATGCCCTAGAATGTATATGTAGAGTATGCAGTGGATCCTATGACACGTGAAGTTGTCCAGGTTGATTACATGATGAGAATCTATGATATAAGATTTTTCCAGGTAAATTATGTGATGAGAACCATGATACAAGGAGTTGCCCAGGTAGATTATATGACGAGAACCTATGGCACAGGAATTTGTCTAGGTAGATTGTGTGACAGCAAACAACAGGCTCCCTGCATGGGTAAGGGTTCAGGCCAAGGGGTGAGTCTATAATAGTAGGATATAGCTAGAAATGTTTAGTAGATTACATAATGAAAGAGACCGGGCTCTCTAGATAGGCAAAGGATCGGACCAAGGGGTGAGTCTATATTTATATGATACAGTTAGATATGTGATTATTAGATATGGAGGATGATTGAACGTGTGATGGGTAGATGACAAACTCATATCATATTATAATAATATTTTTGTAGTATATATAGAATAGAGTATGGTTCACTCACCGGACTTATGTGCGACCCACTCCTATTTTCCCCCTTTTACATATATACTCAGGTTATGGACTGTGGAGAAGGCATGGTTTCAGAGAATTGGTTCATTCGAATATATTATGATGAAGTTAAGTATTGTACCTGGATTTGAATATGTGCATGGAGGTTTGGACTACACCTGTATTTCTTCATACATGCATATATGACATTTTAAACATGTTATGGTGATGTGACTACATTATTGACTATGCATTATATTAAATTCATTCCGCTGTAAAACTTTAGAAGTAGATAATATTGATTAGAATTGTATTTGATATTTGTCTTTGACAAAGACCTTATATGTATTTTATCTTACCCCAATGAATCAAATTTTTGGTTCTCGGGTGCTGACATCGGTTCGGGCAATGGATTTGGGTGTCAAAAGAGCAGGTTATTACATTCAATATTAGAGTATAAATTATAGGATTAGGAACATTTCAAGACAGCGTAATTATATTTTCTATTATATATATAATAGAAGTTGAATATGTCAGTATCTATTCTAGTTGAACGATATGTCTATTGAGGGGTTGTTAGTGAACCCTAATTATGAATAGTAGATGAGTAAGTCAATAAGGATGGAAATGGGAATAAAGATATTTTGGTGGAGTAATACCAAAACTGGAATGGTACTAGAGTCGATCTTAGGGATATTATGGTGTGAACATCCACATTTGGTTGCACCGATATTTGTAAGAGATGAGTCATATGTTGGAATTGAACAATGGTTGATTGTTGGAAATGGTAAGCACTTGTTGGAATATATATAAAAATTGGATTTCAATGGATAGATGCATTTAGATAGTGAGTTATAAGGGTGATAAGAGAATTCGAGTTTTGGAAATGAGACACTTTAAAAGTAGAAATTTTTTTGAAAGAGAATTAGTTTTAAAAGTTATAATTTGAAATTTTCTTTATAAGAGAATTTTTCAATTGATATAATATCTATACAAGATTATAAGTATTCGAAGGATTTTTATAAAAGGATTTAAAATTTTAGATTAAAGTATTTTATAATGAATGAACCAACATATGTATATTTTATAAGGAGAGTGAATAAGATTTCTGAGTTGGATATGAACAAAGTTAGTAGACAAAGTGATTTTCTTTGTTCGATTTGTATTTTTATATATTTAGAAAGTATTGTTTAAAAGTATTGGAAGTTAAGGTAAAATAAAGTATACCAATATATTGAATAAAATGGTTGTAAATGATTTGAAATGATGTCTTGAAATAATGCAAAAATATATAGAAAAAAATTGCGGTTTACTTAAATTTTAAATATATTTTAAAGTGATTAGTATTAAGTTATTAATGTTAAAATAAATTATTAGCTTTGAGATTAAAATGTGAAGACAAAGTAAATATTTGATGAAAATTTTATAGTTTATGGTTTTAAGTAAATGAGATGTTTTAGTAAAATAATACTTTGAGAAAGTACGGAAGTATTTTAAAAAGAAATTAGAAGTTTAATTTTTTATATAGTAATGAGTATCTGGTTAGAAAATGTTTTACTATTATTTTAAATTGTGGAAAGAAATTTTGAATTTTTAAAATTTAAATTTTTTTTGATGGATTAGAAAACAAATAAGGAAGAGAAATGTTATATGGTGGAAGTGGCCCTATGTACAAGTACTCCAACATTAGCTATAAAGAAAAGAGAGCGGATCATGAGTTAGAAATGAGTTGTGTTTTTGGAGTTGAAATATGGTGGAAAACATTTTAAGAGTAATTCTCATGTAGTGTGTAAACTGATTGATCATAGTGTATATTAAATGATTCATTATGGAAAGATTTTAGATGCAAATAGAAATGGAACTTGGATAAAAATAAGTGGACCGAGCACGATTTTGTCATATATTGGGATCCTGATTGTAACGATCTGATATTTTCAACTATTCGCATCCACACATATCGGATTTGAATTGCTCAAAATACCAGATTGTTAATTTATGTTTGGAAAAACTCAGCATATATAGTAAATAGCACATCACAGAATTACAAGACCCAGAGTAATATACAATATGCAGCGGAAACAAAATGAATGGTAGTTCATGAAGCTACTATATATATCAGAGTTAAATAAGATACAATAGAAGTTTCAAATATAACAGTCAAATACAAGATCAGAATACATCACTGGAATCAACTGAATATCTGAAAGCCAGATAGATAGCTGGATCTCCCAGCGAAGCTCCAACTCTAAAGGTGAGTCTTGAATACCGGTACACTCAGTCTGAGCTGAGCGTAAAGAAAAACACAAAACACTCGAGTCAGTAACATTCTTATATGAATAAATCCAACTCAAGTGAAATAACAACTGAAATACAAGTAACTCAAAGGTTGTTGAGATAACCATCTTCTAAGGATCCGTTAAACTATCTACTATGTAGTAATATACGCTATTATAATAATGTCTAAAGTAAAGTATAATATATTTAAAAATAGCGTTAAGATGTTATCCATATCCCTATTAACATATTTTATGGTGCCAATAGTCTATACCGTACCGTAGTACCTCTAGATCGGGAGGCCACCAGAGAATACTCTATAGGTACGACACAAAGCAAACTCGTACAAGGCGCGCTAAGGTAGGTGGCATGGCACAACTAGGCAATGCCAGGGTAGATATACCAATTACGCATCCGGACAGGTGGTAACGCTTCGCAGCCACTACCGCCCACCTCGAGCCACACTCTCAAAATAAAAGGTGCACCCAATCAATCACAAAGTAATAGAATGGTATCGAAGAAGTGTGTTCAATAAGAGAAGCTACCTCATTGGCCTGCAATCGCTCCTGTTTTAGCCACCTTATGCCAACTCACGGGAGTTGGATCCACGTATATACCTCAATAGGACGTCGCTACCATCCTACTTCATTCTGGAATCTCCACCGCATACACGGTTGTTAAAGTGGTTTTCGAAGTTGGCAGAGAGTATGACAACTTCCGATCATGGTCTCTTTAACAACCAAACGTTATTATAACACTGTGATCATTTCAAAATAGTTTATACTTCAAAACCAAAATATCGTTGCCATTTCAAAAACCATATAAATACGATATCCTTTCTATTTCAAAATCAAATACGATATCATTTCCATTTCAAATATATCTTTTTCCAAAGAACATAGCACTTTTTTCAAAGTTATAACACTTCTCGAAGCTAAACACTTGAAATTAAAACAATTTCGAAACATAATACTTTGAAATCATAATACTTCACACTTAACCGATTTAAATATTAAAATAGTATATATAATAAAATTGTTTTCCTCAAATTTCACAAATTAATTCCAAATCAACTTGAAGTCAAAAATTCAAATTTAATCACATCTCAAATCATTAATTCCAATGTAGCTTCTAAATAAACCATTCAAAATTATACCGATTTCAAATACAGATTTGAACCACAAATAAACCATTTCAAAACATATATTTCAAAGCTTTAAATATTCTATAATTTCAAAAATAAATGTGATAATTTTATATATATCTTAATTCAATTTACTATTATTTAGTTTTGAAATATTTACTTAATAAATTCAATATCATTTAAATATAACTCAAACTTGAAATATTTATTAATCAATTTAAACCAACAATCAAGTTATAAAATCATATCCTTCAAAATCTCAAATTCAATAATTTCCAAATCAATTTTAATTAAATGTAATTCTTAATTAAATTCAGTTTCAAATCAATTTCAAATCCATCTTCTCGACCTTAATTTATTAAAATCATTATAAACTCTGTATTAAAATATAATTTAAATAAATACTTATATTTTTATAAAACCAAACTTTATTATTAAACTTATTTTATATTAAATAAATTTATACGTAGCCTAAATTTAATAATTTAACTATATAAAATAATATTTATATAATATCAAAATCAATATTTATTAAACCGTATATTTCTTTCCCAAACCATAGAAACCCTTTCAAAACATTTATATACACACCAGCGGTGTCTGTATATAATTTTCTATCTTATGGTCAAGCGATACAGATATTTATCATTTCAATCTGTAATTTAAATATATATGGGTATATATTGTTTGAACTTGCAATCCAAAATTCAATTCAATAAAAATCGCTTGGGTCTACCATTTCAACCCATAACGATTTTCTCCTATTCTGCAGATCGTTTGGGTATGTATAATTTCAACCCATAATGGAACTTGCAGAGTGATAACAGATATGATAATAACATAACATGCATATATCATCAAAATAAATAATAGATAATGATGTCAGATGTCACAAGTGAACAGATAGCATATAATGACATGTATATAACAATGTAAATAACTAACAACAGCATATTTCAATTGTCGTTTCAATTGAAATCAAATTTAATAAATTTAGGAACGTTAATCGTGAGTGATTGCTCACCTTTCGAGGCTAGAGAGATTCGATGATGAAACGGGTTATAAATCCAAGCGCGAATTCCAAGGCAAAGCTAAATTGGCACGAATTTGACGACAAAGCCTAGAGAATGGGAATCGATGAGAACCAAATCTGAATCAGTTTTGCTATAAACTGAAAATATATACATTATTATTATATTTTTATATATTTCAATATTTCAATTTAGGACAAATAAAATAATATAACTATTAAATCATTATTAAACAAGACTCATATATATTATCATATTATCCAAGCTACAAACTCTAATATATTAAATGTATATATACAATAAGATGTATGCAGACCAGAAATATATATACGTATAACCTGCCTATTCTATAAACCTGATTCTCAAGAAAAATGATAATATAGTAATCAAATACAAGTATATTCACTTTCTAATAAAAACAAGTCTATAGCCTTACCTATATTACATATACATACGATCAAAAATGTTATACGCAACTTGTATAAAATGTAAGTTAAGGTAAATTTATACAAACTCAACAGATTAATATATGTTAACTAATATTTATAATTTATAAATTTTCTTAACTAATATCCAACGAAACCTTTATAATTCAAAAATCAATGTTAAAATTCCATGAATTTCTTTCAAAATTTCTACTAATACATTTAAACGTTAACTTTAACATAAGTAACCATGTACATATATACTTTCCAAACTATTAGCATTAATGTAACTATGATATTATATATATATATATATATCGGAATATTAGCAAAATATATGTTTATACATTTCAAAAATATTATTCTTATAAAAACATATAATACATAACAGAGGACTCAAATATAAACAGCTTAGATAAACTTATATATATAAATTATACAAATTCATAGTTTAAAGTCGGTATACATTTCAAAGTTTAAATATTCATACAAACTCATACCACCAACAGCTAATGTACAAAACTTTATATAAATGCGCAAGCAGATGGTACATATATCGATTACTATGCGTACAGACCTTAAGTATCAAAAATTTTAAACAATATTTAAAATAATGCTGCCACAATACTAGTATAATAACTGAGAAGAGCTGATCAGGCCCAATATAGATATCCGAATTATACTTTATATATATGCAATATACTGTATACAAGCAAACCTTTGTATGAGCCGCTATATAACTTTTTCAAAATATTTTTTATATATATATATATATATATATACATACATATATATATATATATACATATATATATATATATATATATATATATATACATATATATATATATATATACATATATATATATACATATATATATATATATACGAACAAACAATTTTATTTAACTAATAGGTTGTGCATATACGAGTAATAAAATATATGTAAAACTTTATGAAAGCTAATAGCATACCATCACCTAAACAAAATGCAAATCCAATATACATAACAACTAGTATAACTGGACACGAAACTACAGGAAAATATAAAATACTATAAAGTACTACAAAAATTTATATATACAAGAGTACATACTATGAAGTACAAATATATATATATATATATATATATATATATATATATAGACACACACACATGTATAAAAAAATCAAAACTACAAAACTCTTATACATCCCACATAAACACTATCTGTATATAGCTTTATATATATAACTTCTGTGAACAAGTATTAATGAAAAATATATAACATATACCTAAACACGTAAGGTAAAAAAATGGCTCGGCTTGAATGCTCTGAGCATGAGAGGCTGCACGCCATTCCTAGAGGAGGAAGGCGATGGATGGTGCTGAGTTTTGTTCGGTGGAGGGCGGAGCAGTGGCGAAACGAGGAGGATGGCCGGTAGGTGAAGTGAAAGAGAGGGGAGAAAAGAGCACGGTTGTAGGCTTCTGGTACATATGAATTTTATATATCATTGTATAATTGAAAACGTTCCATATAACAGTGCATGGGCAAAGAAAAATGAACAGGGATGGAGAATACGTGTAGCTTGAAATATATACATTTTTTTTGTTTTATTGCATATTTTCATGAACTACGGAGAAGAGAACGAGGCAAGGAAGGCGAACAAGATAAGGAGAACCAAGCAAAATGAAGGCAACATGTATATATTATTATATATCAACAAATTTTGTAAAACCATCCGTCGAGAAAAGGAAGTGCCGGAAGGAACTTGAACAACCAATATAATAAATCAAACAGTGGGAACCGTGAAGGTCATGCATTGATTTTTGAAAATAAATAATGCAGTTGGCCATTGATTTGAAAGTGCACATTGATTTGTAAGTGCAGATATACGAAAGGGCATGGGAACTCAAAAGACCGAAATATGGAACTGATACGGATACTTGTTACGTGAATTTCGCTGCGTACTGAACTTCAAAACACAAAATTGAATATACCGCAGAGATCAGCATGACGAGATGATCAAAATGACATACAAATATCAGTGGTACGATCATCCTATCAAAAGTTGATAATCGGTACCGAAAATGCTGCTAATTTGTCGAAAGTAAGATAAACGGAGCAACACGAGTCCAAATTTGGAGAAATGAAAGATGGCGTCTCACTCAGAAGATGATTTACAAATTTTCTATAGAAAAATATTCAGGTTTGGAAAACATTTTATTATCATCAAATATTAACTGATTTAAATTGAAATAGAATTACACAATAAAATAAACTTCCATGTTATCTGACGAAAATTTACCATTTACTATGTTTAATTAGATGCATTCCAAATATCAAATTGTTATTTTCAAATTTTATTATTAAAAATTTCATAAAATTTCAATTAAACGTATTAACAAACCACTATAATTTACGGATCGTTACACTAATGGTTGCAAGGGATTAAATAGAGTAAGAAAGATGGTTATGGTTAGAGAAAGAAAAGTAAATCTGAGTTATTGTGTTGAAGCAGATAAGAGAAAAAAAATTACCAAATAGCAACATAAATTGGTTAAGTTATAAAAGAGATTTGGGCCTAAGCTATGCTTATTGGACAATTTTGAAGCTGGTTAGTATAAGAGGTGTAAGCGATATTGGAAATTTTTGAAGCTGTTGGCATAAGGGGCATGAGTGATACCGGAATCTTAATTGATTGAATCCCATTATCAATCGATTGAATATATTTTGAGATTTGGATGAAGAATTTTAGTTGAATGGTCTAGGATTTATTTAAGATAGGGTCCCGATGACCCAGTGACGATACAATGTAATCTGACCGTGGGAACTGTCTATAGTACAGAAATTTGAATGATATTTAGATTACTTTATTATTTGATAATGTAATAAGGATAGATTGATTGAGGTTATTAGAGAATGGGTGTCGTTGGCCTGAAGTTGCAGGCAAGGTTACACCATTCATGTTATATGACTTGGATGGATGTTTCCAAGCTAGTGATTGTTGTATATGTTTTGAGTGATAGTTAATGATTTTCGATATTCAAGTTAAAGATGTGATTGCGAGTATATGATTTGGATTTGATGTTACATGTTGACGGCATGTTCACTATGCTAGGACATTATTCTCTTTTCCATCGTTCCCTAGATAGATTATGGCATAAGATGTTACTATGCTAGTATGTTGTTAATTTGATTTTATCGATGGCATAAGATGTTACTATGCTAGTATGTTGTTAATTTGATTTTATCGGCAAGGCACCGTCCTTATTGATTTGTCTCACCTATAATATTGAAGAGTAGTAAGTCAGTAAAATGATATAGAGAAAGGAGACATTGGTTGGTTATTATTAGCAAATGAATTAAGCTTGGATTTTGTTGTAAAGGTTATTAGGCATGAATTCTGGATTATAAAAGATATGTTGGATTAGATTTTGAATGAGACTAATAGAAGATAAACATTTTGCTATATTTATTGAAATTGTAAAAATAATCAAGTATGGATGTATGTTAAGATTATATGGGTTTATTTTATTTATGGATGGAAAGAAATATTCGGAATTTTATATAGATAAAATGATTTGAAGAATAAAGAACTGTGGAGAATTGTAACTTCTATTTATAAAAGATATTCCGAATTGGATTGGTAGTAAGAGTTTTATAAGAAGTATTCTAAATGGATGTAGACAAAGGGTTTTGAAAATGGATTTTTGAATTATTGAGATAAACCAATTGAGGAATTTAAGAAAAGATGTACACGACTAAATGGATACTAAAGAAAATTAAAGAAGTACTATAGAGTAGTTTGAGTTCAAGTTTTTCATGATGATTAAATAAAATTATTTAGTTGAAAGACCGAAGAGAAAGTGTATGACTTGTATGCATAAAAGATGCAGACATGATTATATTGAAATAGAATTTGTAAATTTTGGATATGACTTTGAGTGAGGAATAGATGGATTCTTTTCAATCATACCACGGACTGAAGCGCGACCGTCTAAGAAATTCTTTGGAATAACGACTAAAAGGTACATAGTTTACATTGCATATGAGGTGCGTGTAAACAATGTATTATATAGTTGATTCTTTTATCTTAGGTTAGAACTTTCCTTAGGTTAGGATTTTGCTTAGAATTAGGATCTTGATTTTTTATGGTTGCATTGGTTGAATTAGAGAAGGATTTCTCTTTTTTTATGTTTGCTTAATTTTAGGTTGTAGAACTTAGGATGGAATATTTGGATAATGGAGGAGATGATACTGTGTATTAAAACTTATTGGATATTGGAAGAAATGTTACCATAAGCATAGTGATACCACTTGAGTTGGTTTAGAAGTTTGGATGGAAGCTGTGTTAGGTTTACTAGGTTAAGGCATTGATCACTTTAGATGTTTTTAGATGAACAAGAAATAGTATGATGATTTAAGTCTTTAGGATTTGTTTAGGTAAGACACCGACCACTTTTGAGTTGCCTTGCCTTATTAATCGAAAAGTTGATTCAAAGAATCTACTTTTGGATAAGTTAGGTGTTAATTATGTGCAATTAAGAATGGTATGAGGGATGACAATTTTGTGTGGGCATGTTGGCGTTAGGGCTACCCGTTATTATGCATTGTGGCGTTATTAGTTTGAGATGGTACTAGAGATTGCAGAAATTGTAGATATACACATATATTTGCAGTTGATGTTTAGGAATAAATTTATGCCCGTAGTAGGGTTTGTAAGATTTAGTTGGGAGAACGATTTGGTTTGGGTCAATTCAAAAGTGGAGGAGTAGAATCGATCTTTTCAATTTGATTTCTTTCCAAAGTGTTTCCAATTTGATTGATTATAGTTTAGTAAATATCTAGGTTTGGCTAAATTAATGATTGAACTCATTATATTTTTATGTATGGATTCGTTATTACCGTGGTATGTTTTGTATGTTTTGATTTCGTAATTTGTTGTTATATATATGTTTACTATATGATATGCCAGTGTTGTTGGTTGTACATATATATAGAATTTATATGATCACTCTAGGATTTTTTCATCATGCTTTTTATGTCATATCATCTCACTCATATTGGAGGACCCAACCGTTAGGTATTTGCATATGTAGTGTCACATGTATCTGCATATGTTACCATGTGCCCAGACAGGCTATATTGGACCGATCGCGCAACAGAAGCTCGATTGTTGTTAAGAAGAATACCTATGAAGCAATGATTATAGGACCTAGAAATAGAGTTCAAATAGTTATACGAAACCCTTATTGAACAGAGTTGACAAACAGACAATGCAGGATGTCAGAAATATAGAAATTAACATGGATGGAATAGGGATCAACGTAGTCATTTGTCAACATAGATGAGATACAAGAGGGATTGGTATAGAAAAGTAAAATTTGGATCGGCATGTTGTAGTGAAGATAAGGGGTTATGAGCGAACGAGTAAGGATCGGCATAATATCCTACAACAAAGGGGATCGACATATATTTAAGAAGCAAGATGGATCAACAGTGCGTTATGAAGCCAGAGGGGTTGGCATAATGTTTTGAAGCATTATGGATCGGCACAACAAAAAGTGAAGGGTTTGGCAGAAACTATTTAATATGGAACTAAACCAAAGATTAACCGAAAACTCAAGCTTTACACATCCAATCATCATGATATTTGAGACATCATCAAATCTAAGCATGGGGACGCTAGCATAGGGATCGCTGCCCCAAATTCAACAAATGGAGGGATCTGTACCGATCACTCTCTATCGAGATTGGGCCTAGCACTCCCTATGGTGGGCCCATATGGTGAGTTCCAGTCAGATTGGTGGTCGCCTTCACCTATAATTACAGGCCAAGGGAGATCATAGGATTTGGGATGCTGCTGGTTAGATAGCACGATTATTGTTATCAACATCCTTTTATTCTATTATTTCTTGCTGTTTCTTACTGTAATCAAGATTATTGTGAATCAATAAAGAGAATATTTAAAGTGGACGTAGACAATTAACGCCGAACCACTATTAATCTTGTTTTTCTTAGTTTCTACTGTGATTTTATTATAATTTGGTATATTACTCTGTTTTAATTTAGTTTCTTATTTATTTCACTACACAAACCTATTCTTGGGAGTTTGTGGTCAATTTGGTTGCAAAAATTTTGGTGTGTTTACTAAGAACCCGATTCTTAGCCTATTTGGGTTCCCATTGCTGCATTATCTTAAGAAAATCCCCCCAAGGAGATTTAGATTTATCTTCAAAAGCTAGCAGATACTACTTAGGTTTACTAGAATCTAAGTAAAGAAATCCAGAATGGTGAGGCATACCAAATCAACTTTCCTGAATGTTGATGCAAATGAAACTACCGACATTCAACAAGGAGCTCCAAGCAACCAGCCTGCAAATTTGATTGTGGAGCCTGTTGAGGTCCAGAACCCCACTGATTCTATAATTCGAGCCAAATTTAATAAATTGATGAGGGAGTTAATGGAGAACCGTAGGCAGCTGAATAAGAAAATCAAAACTAATGGTAACCTAATGAACTAGATTGCTCAACATCGTTAGAGCATCATAAGGGATCTTGCTTCTTACGCGGCATCGGAGAGGTCAACCTCATCAAATGAATATCATAGGCGTAGGCATCACAAGGTAAAAGGAGAGCAAGCAGGGACATTAGAGCATTGCTTTGCAGACCAACATGGTCTGCCAAGATGGATCGGTGTCGATCCCTCCCTAAGGATCGGTACCGATCCCTCCTCTAGAGGAGGGGTTCCCCAACCACGCTTGAGGAATCGAGCTGGAGCTGTTTCCGGAAGCTTGGATGTGGGAGTCCGTTTGAATGCCGACACTTACCCCTCCGGAATGACGATGAGATGAATGCTCATAGTGCACATAAAGAGGATGATAGTCCAAGGAGCCGTGAAATGGCCTATAGACATCGAGCAGACCATTCACGTGAGGTGGAGCGCGACCACTACTTGGCACCACCCATCTAGAAACTGGACTTATCGGCGATGGTCAAACAACTATTGAGGGAGAAACTAAGGTTTGGCGAATGATGATCAGGGAATTTCGAGGAGCCATACCCTATTTACTAACAATGTTTTACGTGTGGAGTACCCAAGAAGGTTCAACATATTTACGATGCCTGCCTATGTGGGAAAAACCGATCCCAGGCAGCACAATATAAGGTATGAATGGTTGATGGACTCAGCAAGATCCAATGATGCAACCAAATGTATATGCTTTCCTATAGCCCTCTCTGGGATCACGACAATGTGGTTTATAAGATTACCTCCACGATCGATTTCAAGGTTTAATGAACTGGCAACAAAGTTTGTGGAGCAGTACCAGATCCACGCTAGTCGTCCAAAAGTTGTAATGTCACTTTCTGGTGTAATCAAGGCTCGGAGGGAATCATCGAAGGGCTGCTTGGAAAGATTTCACATCACTACCACTAAAGTTAGTAACCCAAATTAACATGCTATAGTGATGGCTATGATAAGAGGGATTGACCCGGAATTCAAGTTCGGTGAATGGCTAGCTGAAAAACCATTGGCCATGTTGGAACGCTTCTATTCAAAGGCAACTCAGTTTATAATGAAGGAGGAGGCCATATCCTCTACAAAAAGCAATGCCGTGGAACCAAGAGGGGAAGCGGTACAAAGCAACATTGTAATAAAGCACATTCGTCGAAGAGCGGCTTCGTCTC
This sequence comes from Allium cepa, assembly GCA_030765085.1. Classification (NCBI taxonomy): domain Eukaryota; kingdom Viridiplantae; phylum Streptophyta; class Magnoliopsida; order Asparagales; family Amaryllidaceae; genus Allium; species Allium cepa. The sequence goes on along the minus strand of CM060945.1, from coordinate 988,111,139 downwards.
TTCGTCGATTTGAGAAGCTTGTGAGTTGATAGGGTTATCCAGGACAATGGCACCCTCAATGGTATCAGGAGCCAAGGCAATGGTTTCTATTGGGAGAACTGGAATATCGTAGAAAAGATTAATTTGAGGATTAGATGCTTCTGGTTGTTTTGTGTATTGGCTCGAAGAAGATCATTCTGATATAGTGGTAGAACTTGATTTTGTTTCAGAATCGACGTGTCTCGCCATTGATTCATAAGACATGTTGGTTGAACACTTCATGCATCTAGAATCTATATCAGCTGCACACAGTAGACAATCAAGATTAGAATAGTATTCTATTCCCCCCGTGTTAAGTTTAAACTAGTGCAGTGCAGTGTTAAATAAGCAGAAATAGTTTAAAATCAGAAAAGCACGAATAAAACGACGAGACTTGGAGTTTTTTCCAAAGAAACCGTCATCGTTGACTGTCTCAATTGACAAGAAAGTTAATCGACCATGATAGTTTTGGGATCGGTTACCGGCATATTGAATTGCGAAGTTTATTATCCAAGTTTATTAACAAATTTATTATTTAGTTCACATTAAGGAGTCCGGAAATTTGGTCGTTCGATCTTAAGTTCGACATTCCAAGTATGCAAGTCATATTGTCTGTTGTCATCTCATGATTCAAGTCCGACAAGGCAAATTATGTTAAGTTTTCAAATAGGTTGGATTAGAGTGGTCCTCAATGTTAAATACCAATCCCTCGGCGTTATTGCTGATCCCTTCCTAAGAATATGTACCGATCCCTTATTTAAACATTTCCTACCAATCCCTCTCACTGAAACCACAACCTACCAATCTCTTTCCACAAACATTTCCTACTGGTCTCTCATCGAGCGACCACAACACCAATCCCTCCTCAGTACAACATCCTACCGAACCTTTTCCTGAACCTACCCATACCAATCTCTCATCCAAGATAACCTCCTCACCGATCCCTCACCTAATTTCCCTTCATCCCGTCTCCATTCAATCCAATATTGATCCCTATCCAAATATCTTCTTTCCAGTCCTAAAACATTGAGTTTCCTTTATCCCTTCATAGACTACAACCGAACTCTCTTCTTCCTTCTCCTTTTCCTTCATGTTCTTCTCCTCTCATTCATGTTTTAATACAACCCACCATGCTATCTACCAAACAGACACATGAACTTACCCAAGATCAAGATTCAAAAGTCAATTACATGAATAAAAAAGAGTTCATACCGATATATACCAAATTAATCTACAAACAAATAATCAGAATTGGATTGAAGATGGAGGAAAGGAGGGGAAGAGCTCAATTTCATGCTTACATTCGAGATTTGGGATTGAAGAAATTTGTTGTCCTTGGTTGAGTGTATGCAAGGGAAGGTGAAAATGGTAAAGTAAAAGTTGGGAAGCAGAAAAGTGAAGGGAAGGAAGAGAGAATGGTGTACTTATATACATGCCCATATAAGGAGAAAGAACCGGTCATCTTGGGTGAACCAGTCAAGGAATCGAGGAGAGATCGGCATTAGGAGATACTGATCCCTACTCATGTGTACCCACCCAGGGATCAGCATGTCGGATGTCGTTCTGTCTATGAAAATTTTAAAAAGAAAAATGTTGATGATGAAAAATGATGTAAAAAACAATGAAATGAAGGATGGAAGAAGAGAAATAATGGATAACTAAAAAAGTTTGACAATCGATATCATGAAGGTTTGATTGCAAACACGAGCATACAAAATACTATAAAATCGGCAATGACCTGTAAAAATCGAACATGTCCGAGAGCCAACAACAGAAACATGTATGTGGATATGCAAGAGAACGATTTAAAATTTCAACTTTTTGAAATCAATTGAAATTGTAATCAAGACTGAAACTTTCAAGTTCGAGACTGAATCAGGTAAAAGAAAGCCTAAAAGTCCTGCACGACCAAATTTGTATATGCTAATAGAATACGACATCAGACTTGTATTATTAAAAGCCAATAAAGGGATAAAAATCAATCAAGAGGTTGGATGGACCTCTTTTCGACAACTCAGACTTTTCTTTCGATTCGAAGCACGTCATGTTACTCAAAAGACATACTTTGGGGGCCAAGTGTTACCAGGTACCCTGAACCTGTTATATTGGACTGATCACGCAAGACGATCTCGACTATTGTCAAGAAGGATGATCGTGAAGCAATGGCTATAGGACCCAAAAATAGAGTTCGGACAGTTATACGAAACTTGGATTGAACTGAATTAGTAGACAACGCAGGATGTCAAAAATATGGAAATTAGCTTGAATGGAATAGGGATCGACATAGTCATTTATCAACGTAGATGAGATACAAGAGGGATCTGTATAGCAAAGTAAAATAATAGGGATCAACATGTTATGTTGAAGACCAAGTTATGTGTGAACGAGTAAGGATTGGCATAATATCCTACAACAAGGGGGATCGGCTTATATTTAAGAAACAAGATGGATCGCCAGTGTGCTATGAAGCTAGAGGGGTCGACATAACGTTTTGAAGCATTATGGATCGGCACAATGCCAAGTGAAGGGTTCGACAGAAACTATTTAATATGGAATTAAACCAAAGATCAAGCGAAAACTCAAGCTTCACACATCCAATCATCAGGATATTTGAGACACCATCATATCTAAGCATCGGAAGCTACCATAGGGATCTCTGCCTCAAATTCAACAAATGGAAGGATCAGTACCGATCCCTCTCTTTTGATATTTGGGCCTAGCATTCCCTTTGGTGGGCCCATATGGATGAGAAGGTCCAACTGTCGAAATTCCAATCAAATTGGTGGTCTCCTACACCTGTAAATAAAGGCCTAGGGGGTCATTCTGAGGATCTGGGATGCTGCTGGTTTGATAGCACGGTTATTGTAATCAACTTCCTCCATTATTCCCTTGTTTCTTGCTATTTCTTCCTCTAATCAAGATTATTGTGAATCAATGAAGAGAATATTCAAAGTGGACATTGGAAATCAATGCCGAACCACTATAAATCTTATTGTTCTTACTTTCTGCTGTGATTTTCATGTTAATTTGATATATTCCTCCATTTTAATTTAGTTTCTTCATTTATTTCACTACACCAATCTATTCTTGGGTGTTTGTGGCTAATTTGGTTGCAAACAACATACATATCATGATGTTATGTTGTTGGTTGAATTTCATGAAGTATACAAGCACCACTATATGCATGCATGCATTTATGTGTATGAGCACACACACGCGCGCGCACACACACACACACACATATATGTGTGTGTGTGTGTGTGTGTGTGTGTGTGTGTGTGTATGCATTGATAAACACACATGCACTGATGGTTTTAATTTCTAATTTTTATATGTTATGTATGAATGCTTGGTTTGGTTGGTTTTTTTGCTGTATAATGATAGTTTGGATGAATGGTTGTGTGATTGACTCTCTGTTAGATATGTGTCTCATACGAGAACTTGCGATACATTCTTTATTCCTTGAGAATTTCGTGGATGAAATTATTTTAAGGGGGGAAGAACGTAATACCTCGAAAAATCGTGTATAATTTAAATAAAATAATTAAAATATGGAAACGCGAAAAATATTGGATTTAATAGATTAATTAAATAAATAAATTGTTTGGAGGGGCAAAATTATGATTTTATAATTGTGTATTTTGAAGATGAAACTAGCACCATTGCGACTATCTTGTTTTTCTGAGTTGAGCAACATATTCCTTTGTTTCATATGGAGTCTGTATGAGAGAATTATGGGTAAAATATTGATCGAATTGAATGGGTGCCAAAAATTAGATTGAATTTGAAATTTTGAACAAACAGTTAGATGGTTTCCCTCCTAAGATAAAAAATGAAGTACATACTCAAACTTCTCATTTCAGAAACCGCTCCATACTCTTGCTTCTTCATGTCCATAGAAAAATCACTTCACTAAAATAAAAATAACTTTCTCAAATCATAACTTTATTTCGACAAAACCAAAAGCAATGCAAAGCTATTAGATTAGACTACGATCTAGCAGTGAATTGGGGATGAAATCTCGAAGGTTGGAGGAGCAGAAAACCCGAACAGCGAGACAATTAAATGGGATTGATTATCAATTAGTGATCCTTTCCCTCTTCTCCATATAAAAAATTATGATGTTATAATAGTGATCTAAAGCCAATATTTTAGTGCTAAACATTTATAGATGATAATTTTCGAAATTAATTGGGTTTTGGGAGGGATTTAAATGAAATCAATGTTTAGAAACTAAATTAAATAAAAATATGAAACGTTAACAATTTCATAACCAAAACTAGAAAATAAGTACTAGAATTTGGCATAGACGAAAAAGTAGGATGCACAATCTTCGATGATCTAAAGTGACACGGTAGCGATTAGAGCTGAAAAACGATGACCAAAAAGCAAATTTTTGAAAATCTGAAACCCTAAGGAAATGTGTATATCGGTCCACCCATGAGCACAACCGGTCCACATAAAAATGTGAAATAACATATTCGACCCATTTTCTCTTGCATTATTGTGGGTGATTAACATGTTATATTATGAATGAAGGTAATAAGGAATAAGTGAATATATCACTTGATTTTGGTTGCTATTTGAAGTGGTACGTGATATAACTATAATATGGTATACGTATGATTTCTGATACCATGGTGAAAAGAAAATGGAAACGAGACTAGAACACATGTTAGATGCCTTATACTGTATACGTAGAGTGTGTAACAAGAACCTATGACATGGGGAGTTGTCTAGGTAGGTTTCGTGAAGATAAAATATGGTATAAGGAGTCATCTAGGTAGATTATATGACAAGAACCTATGATACAAGCAGTTATCTAGTTAGATTATAAGACAAGAACTTGTGGCACAAGAAGTTGTCCAGGTAGATTATTTGATCGTAGACAACAAGCACCCTGGATTGGTAAAGGTTCAGACCATTGTTGGGTCTGTATTCATACGATGTAGCAAGATATGTCAAGTAGATTATGCGACAACAGAAAATAGGCTCTCTGGATGGGCAATGGTTCGAACCAACGGGTAAGTCTGTATTGATATGATACGGTTAGATATGTAATCGTTAGATACGAAAGATGATTGGATATGTGATGGCTGGATGAAAGACTCATATCATGTTATAATAAATATTTTGTTGTACATGTAGAATAGGGTATGGTTCACTCACCAGACTTATGTTTGGCCCACTCCTAATTTTCCCTTTTACATATATACTTAGGTTATGGAGTTTGGAGATGACATGGTATTGGAGATAGTGGTTCATTTGAGTATGTTGGATATGATGAAGTCAAGTGTTGTACTTGGATTTGACTCTGTAAGTGGGTTTGGATTACACTTGTATTTATTCAGACATGTGTATATGTCATTTCAGATATGTTACGATGATGTGACTAAGTTATTGACTATGTACTATATTTAGTTCATTCCGCTGCGAGACTCTGAAGTAGATAGTATTGACTAGAATTGTATATGATATCCATCTATGATTGTGTTCTTAATTATATTTTATCTTACCCTAATGACTCATCTTTTCAGTTCTTGGGTGCTAACTTCAATTCAGGTGTTGGATCTGGGTGTCAAAAAAGCGGGTTGTTACGATGACTAACAAATTCCTGTAGATAAAGCCTTTTTTACTCACCAAATGATTATAAGAGAAAGCCTAAAAATTGAGAAGATATCTCAATCCCAAAACCCCATAAAAATAATTTTTTCTCACATACATCTAATGAACCATATACTTGCCTATTTATAATAGTCTTGATAAATGCCTTCTTTAATCAACCATTGATTATTTCCATCTTCCAAAATAAATCCTTCCTATATAGGCAACTGTTGGCCTTCTTCAATGCAATAAAAGAGGCAATTAATTACCCTTTAAAATCTACAAAATCTTTAAAAGTGGCAATATATTTGTGTCACAATTCAACCTGGACTCAAATATCTCCAAAATCTACTTAAAAATAGAATATTGTATCAATCTAATAAATTGAACTCGTTATACTTCTCGTTTACCTAAACCTACTTTCTAAACCTAACTAATGGCAATAAATTAAGATTAGTAACAGTAATTGGTTGCCTAGATTTTGATGATGATAACTTCACATTAGTCTAAATAGGAAAACAAAAGTTAAGTCATCATAGAGCTCAAAATAGATAGAAGACTACACTACATTTCCAAAAAGTCATCAAAAGGAAGAACGCTTGAAAACCTTGTCTATATGAGTTGTTTTATCTTAGAAATATATTATTAAACAAGCATATTGTGTTTGGTATGACGGACTTAAAAATTATTTACTTACCCTTGGTTTTGGATTAGCATAGTTGACTCAACTCTTTTTATAAAACACAAATATAATGATTTGCCAGTTACTTAAATATACGTCGATGACATTATTTTCTGATCAATTAATGAAAATCTTTGTACAAATTTTCAAAATTAATGAAAAAAGAATTTGAAATGTCCAATATAGGGGAATTGAATTATTTTGTGGTTATAAATAAAATAATTAGAAAATGGTATTTTTAATTCATAAAAGAAATATTGTAAATATTTAATTAAAAGATTTGAAGTCAAAAACATGAGTAGCAAACAAATGGATAAAGATGAAATTGGTAATGATGTTAATAAGAAACTATTTAGAAGGATGATTGGATTGTTGCTATATTTAATAGCCAGTCATCCTAGATATAATGATGAGTGTGTGTCTGCAGCGACCTGCAGTTCCATACCCTTTGAGCTAACATCAAATCACACTTCTCCAACACAAAATGAACGAAAAGACAAATAACTAAGAGAAGAAGAGGATAGAAGAAGAAACAGGAACAACAATACAGAATTTCACAATCGCAGTGGAACAAAACATAATATATAATAACAGGTTTTTATACAAAGGAACTATAATTGTAATATACATACAATCATCAGAGTAGAATAGTCAACAATCAATCTGGGCAGTTATAATAGCTTGCCCTCACATGTACTGAATATACAACATAACATATACACAGCAGAAATAACTAAGTTCGTGAAATACGTATGAAATCCTCTATCTCGTTTCCCGAGCTCCATAGCATCCTAACCTGAATCTGTAATACTTGCTCTAACCTGAGCATTATAATAAAATAACACTCGAGTCAATTTGGAAAACCAACGTAAGAAAACATACTCAATTTGAATTATTACTGTTATCAAAATCCTTTGAAAAACAAAGGTATCTCGTAAGACCACGCCCCACATAAATACGATGGTTTTTTTTACCTTAAGATAACCAAAACATTTTATATCAAAGTCATCTGAAATTACAATAGTGTCTATAGAAAAATAAATTATAAAATAGCTGAAATTCTTGCATCTCACAGTTCAACATAGTTGGGCACAATCATAATCATACGGCGCTTATTGGATAATGGATTTCATACTATGACCGGGTAAGGAACTACCTCCGATGGGTACATCTCTAGAACAATGCGCCCGGATCCGACAAGAACGTCTTGTACCCTGCCACGTAGAACCGGCCTGCCAGTTGACCAGTAGTACTAAATATGTCATCATCCCGGTCTTCCAACCTTTTGAGATCTCATGCACAACAAATCCAAAATGTTGGGTATTCTAGAAGTTGATGACATACCCTAATGGGAGCAACCTATTTAGCCCTACTCCCTATTTTAGTGATTTCCTGATTAATGAGGCTTGAGGCTATGTTTACCTTTTGAAATAGCAATCCACTTCGCATTCTAACACTGCCTTTCAAACAACGATGCAATGATAGCATTCATCCATAGAAGTTGCATTGGGTCTGAACAAAACAAACCTGTCCAAAGATCACCATCCTCATTATCTTCAGTATTTCACAATTCGTAATGCTCAAATCGGATCAAAGTGGTTTTCGGACAATTAAATCCGATCACGGTCTCTTCGAAATGATCAACAAAATTGATCAGATTTGATAGTCGGTTATTTAACTATCAAAACACATACATAAGTAGTCATTAGGTCCATATTATAACTCTTTCAAAACATTCACTTCAAAATATCTTTAAAAGATATCTATTCAAATCTCTTCCAGTAATTTAATACTTGAAAACAATTCCAAATACTTATACCCATAACATGATATTTTCAAAGCATATCTGACTTCAACACTTAGTGAAATTTTCCAAATTCGATTTATAATCCATTACTTAGAAAAATATCTCTATATAAATCCTTTCGTAGCTAAAATATTTCCAAAACCATTCATTTCAACACTTAGGAAAATACTATAAACCTATTTTCCAAAATTATTTCAAATATCAATACTTAGGAAATATTTCATAACTTATCCCCTAATTTCCTAAATTTTTAATAAATTCCTTTTACAATTTCCAAAACCGCTTATACTTATTTAATATCCCCACTAAAAATTTATAACTTCTTTTATGAATTCAAATTCATTTTCGAAGTTTTCGTATCTAAACATTTTGGATATTTCTCAAATTTCCATAATTCCGTTATAGGACTTCTCTTATACAATCATAGCCATAAAATAAAACCCGATTTACAAATCTCAAGAGTATTTATAAATAACTTCAATCAATTTCCAAAACTCTATATTATAAAATAAGTATTTTTAAAGAATAGTAATAAAATTTCAAAACATTTATGTAACAAACTTGGTTTTAGTGATTATCTATAAGTATTAAATTATAACGGTAATTATAATTTAATATCGAGAATTGGTAATAATTTTGAGAATTTAAAATGTTTATTTGAAATAAACAATAAATTTTGGGAATAAAAAGAGAAAATAACATTTTGGAACTTTATTATAGTAGTATGAGTTAATAATAATTGGAAAATGATTTTATTTAGAGAAAATTCAATAATTTTATTAATTATTGCCAATTACTTCTTTCAATGATTTTTAAAGGAACTAATTGATTTTTAAGGGTTGTTTATTTAATAAAAAGGTGAAATTTGGTTTAAAAACAAATTTTGATTATAAAAATAAGGTTTGGATGATTTATTGCATTTTTTCTACGGAACAAAATAATTTTTATAAAATTATTGGAGATAAAAATGGAGATTTAAGCATTTATTTGTGTAAATTGGGTTATTTGTTTAAATAATGGTTTTTATTGATAAAAGTGTTTTACAAATTAAAATAATCTTTTATATGATGGAAAATATTTTATTTTATCGTGTAAGTGCGTTTGTATGATTTATTATAGAGAAAACTTGAAGAATGTGTTGTTATGTTTTAATAACATTAGTATATGCATTTTGTTTTAAGTGTTGAATAAATTTACCTAGGATAAATTAATTCTATTTATTACTTGGGTCCAAAGATCATTAGCGAGCTAAAGTTAGAAATAAGAAAGCAAGGTGAATTGAATAAATCACAAAATCTAGCTCTGCCAAAGTCTCAAATGTTTGAATTAACACAAAATGAGCTTTTGTAATCGATTTTTATTGATAGTTTTCTTTTTTGTGAATCTAATTTGAGTTGCTTCTTTGCATGCTTATATCTTTTGATTCCGGCAAAGAAATGCTGGCGGATTTCTTACATTTGGTAGCTTGCATATTGAACTTCATTCCTACAAATTTTGGTTGAGAAACATTGTTATTTGGATGTTCAAAACCATGGTAGAAAATTAACTCAAACTTAGATTTTTGGCTATAGAAATTGTTGAGTTGCTGCAAATATGATCTGAGTCCATGTTTGAGATAGCATAATTCTTTCATTTTTCTTACTGTAATTCATCGATTATTTTTTTGTTCGAAAGATAAAGTTTTCTACTATTTTTATACCGGTTTTCAGATCAACTCAAGATAATTTGGTCCTTTATTTCTTGCCTGAAAGTTGAACCCGAGATGGTATTCAGGCCTGTATATTTTAGTTTATTTTGAACTGTTGCAAACATGGCCTGAGTCTATGTTTGAGACAATGCTACTTTTTCATTTTCAGTTGGAATTCATTGATTATTTTTTTGTTTGAAAGATGAACTTTTCTACTTTGTGCATACCAATTTTTAGCTCAATGTGAGGTGGTTTGTTCTTCTGTTTTAGACCTATAAGTTGGACCTAAGATGGCTTTCAGGCCTGGGCATATTTTTGTTTTGGAACTGTTGCAAACATGGCTTGAGTTCATGTTTGAGACAGCGTAACTTTTTCATTTTCAATCAGAATTCATCGATTCTTTCTTTGTTTAAAAGCCAAGTTTTCTACTTTATGAACATCAATTTTCAGTTTAATCAAAGGTCGTTTGGCCATCCATTTCACGTCCGAAAGTTGAACGCGGAGAAGATTCAGACCTGGGTATTGTGTTGCCGACGCATTTTTATGTTCTTTTTCCGTCCTACTTTTGGCTTTTACGTCATGTTTTTTTTGATATGTCTGAAATGTTTTGAGACATTGATGTCTATCAGTAGAGTAGCCAAATTTTGGAGGTTTTGAAATTCAAATTTTGGATAAAATTTGAATTCAATTTGAATTGAATTAGAATATCAATTTGAGTTATTTTTTGGGTTTTTGTTCGTTTTTAAGCACGGATTTTTCCAAACCTTTTTCGAATAATTTTTAAAATAAATGAGCATTTAAAATTATTGTTATATGATATTTTAAAAGTATTTTCAAATATAGAATCTATTTATTCTCGATAATAAGGGAATTTTCAAATATGGGTTTCAAGATTAGTATTAAAAACTTGTTTTCTCAAGTAAATTATTTTATATATAAAATACACATTTATGCACTGTTGAATAAATGAGAAGGAGAATTAAACAATTTGGTAAAACACGTGGTGTGGGACACGTGCGTTTGTATATCGGTTAATTCCCGACTTGTCCGTTTGATCGTTTTGACATATAGGTCGAGTTTACCAATGAGATGGGTTAAAAGTTTTACTGCTTTGAATGAGAAATTTACTAGCGGTTAGTAAGCAGTTTAGTGCGAACATGTGGTATGGGACAGACGTTAACACTATTCGTGTTCCTATCTGAAAGTTTGTGACACATTTGTCTAAGAGACGTATTTGCCAGTACTGGACCTTCGGGTCATTTGTCCTTCGGGAAGTTTATCTAAGAGGCACTTATCATTGCGATGTATTTTTCCTTCTGGGTGTTTGTCCAAGAGACGAATTTATTTGTCCTTCAAGACGTTTGTCTAAGAGAAGTGGCACCTTTTTTTGGTAGAACAGTACTTGGCGGGCTTCGGCCATAAGCACATGCTATATCTTTGAGATGATTTCATTGATTTCCTTGTAATTTTCTAAGTGTATCGCCTCTTTACATTATTGGCCATTTGGGTCGTTCAAGATATTATATATAGCGATTACATCTTTGGAAGTGGAACTCCTTATCGGGTTCTATATTTGAGATTAGGTTTTTCAACACTTAGCGGTTTATTTGAGATTTATACTCTCCTGCTTGGAGAGATATGAGATTGCCATTTTTGACCTATCTTTTGTTTGAGACTTCTCTATTTAGAGAATATTTTTGTGATTTCCATTTATGGCGAGTTTGAGATTTGGGATTCTCCTATTTTGGAGATATGTTTCATAGAAACCATTTTAGTGGCTTTTGGGATTTCGCCGATGATATGAGGCAATTATTATACTTAGTGTTATTTGGTGAGTTTACCTATTTTGAGGACATACATTTAGTGTAATTACATTATTTTAAGTAGAGGCATGCTCTTATTATTGTTTCTTCTCATTCGAGAGGATATCTTACCCTTTACCTTATGCTCATATCATCACTTATCCTTATAAACTGATTTGTTTAGCTAGACTGGCCTGTGTATTTTATACTCAGGTTAAACCGAGGTGTTTTAGGTTAGGTACTCTTATGGACTTAGCCTATTCTTCTTCTGCATGGACTTATCTGCTAGCCCTTTTTGTTGGAATCTTTTTGTCGCTACTCTGTTATGTATATAGTTTTGACTCGTGTATATAGTGGTCGTCATGCCACTTATGATGTATTATTTGAATTGTATTGGGCTGAATTAGTATACATGTGCGTATATATCTGTTTGCTGTTTTATAACGTGTTATGCATTTGAGTTGTTGTATTTTGCTCTGATAGATCATATAGCCAACTGTAGTTTTGTATTAAGCATATATTGGATATGTTGATCCACTTGAAAAGGGAAAAAATATAGAGCACTAATCGACGTATTCAATAGTTATTTAAGACATGACTATAGATGGTCTCCCCTAACCAGCCCTATTCTCTGCATTAGCAGACAGTATTACCCAGTAATACTCTTTGTTAATGTGGGTCTCGGGGTGGGGCGTCACAATTTAAGTGATTATTTAAAATATCAAACACTTTTAAATAGACAATGACAACAAAATTTCAATTTATAAATAAAACTAATCGATTTACAAGCTTATATTAAAATTAGAATTCATTTCAATTAAGATTAAATATTTGAATAATCAATTTTCCAAAATATTTCAATACTAAAAACATTTTTTAAACTACACAGTTTAATAAATAAATAAAGTCTCTTTTAAAACAAAACTTAACTTCTTGATAAAAAATTATTTCTAAAATTCAATCATACTATTTTACATTTATAAATCTCTCTCGATTTATCACAAATTGATTTTCATTACCAATTTCATAACTATTTCCAATTTCTAAAACAAGATTCGCTATCTCTTTCTAAACTGAATTTCATAACTCGATATAAATTCATATCGGGAATTTATATTCTCAATTCATCGAGTGATATCCACTTTACTTTATTTATACCATTGTTTATAAATTTTATGAAGTCATTTCCAATTTCACTAGTTTATAAAACAATCTCATTTATAAAATTTCATTTAAAAACCCATCCCTTCATAAATTCCATTGTATTTTCCAAACTATTTTAAATCTCGATTTCAACTTCTTTTCCATAATTTTAGAAATATCACTTAAAATTCATTATACAAATACTTTATCCATCACTTAAATATCTCTATTTAAAATCCCTTACGAAATAGTTAAGTAAAAATCCCAAAATCAAGTCATTTATTTTGTACAATCAATTTATTTTAAATATTCCCATATTTCACTGAAAACACTGATTATTTAAAAAATCATTTTAAATTTCTTTTTAAAACTTAAAATATCACTTGTGATATTCTAAAAATCAATCTTTTATTAAATTCAAATTCATCCCTTTAAAATAATCTAAATTTCCATATAAATATTTTTATTTCCAAAATCACCTTTGAATCTCTTTTTAAGATTCAAAAATATTATTTATGGTATTTGAAATACCAAAATTAGGGCCAGGGCAACTATAGCATCCAATATATCAATTCACACAACAAATCATAACATATTATTCAATCACATCATATATCACTTTAAATGAAACAATCAATATTTTTTATGAGGAATCTAGTTGGATCCCTCCAACCTGTTTCCCTACATCCACAGATGTTATATAACATAAACTACCAATCCCGCTTCAAGGAAGGATATCGGGTAATATATGGTCATCCACTATTATGAAGGGTACATAATGTCTCATCCGCTCCAACCGGAGGGAATATATATATCCAACTACTAATATATATACTAATATATATATATATATATATATATATATATATATATATAATATAACATCCAATTGACAATAATAATTTATCAATTCATCCAATTAACCAATAAATAAATTTTAACATTTTTAAATTAAAACCAATAATCCAAATGAGTGAGATTTACTCATATTAATTTTTAGTAGTCGTCAATACATTTCATTTTTGAATTAAAATTAAAGTGGCATTTAGTTTTAACCCAAAATTCAGACAAGCTCCAAACCCATCCAAACCAGCTCTACATTGTAATGCTCATCAATACGAACTCAATGCCGCTTGTTTCTTGCGAAACGGACCTCCTATGACAGAGTTATGGATTTTATAAGTTACAGGATTTATATGAATTATTAACAACGTCATTAGCAAATTTAATTAACTAATTAGTGTTAGTAAACCTTCTTCCTCCCACAAGTTGCATACGCAACTCACAAAACCCATATAAGCGACTTTCCATCAAACTCTTGCCACCATTGTCGGTCGAGACGATAATTCACCATCACCACGTCGACGCACATGCTCCAGTTCACTCACGCCACCAACCTGGTCAAGCTCGGCCACCCCTTTCCTTGGAATTCATGCACAAATGCCATGACATCATGGCTACATTTCTGGCGATCCACCAAACGATTACCGATCATAACCATTGGATAGATAGATCTAGACTAGCTCTTCGAGTTTGTAGTTGGAAGATTTTGATGAAAGCGAATGGGTTGGAAGAAAAATGAGAAAGAACGATAGTGCTATTCGGCCATTAATATTTAGGTGGCTGCTGCGTTTAGATGAGCCAGAGTTTTGAAGCTTAAAGTCCTTATATAAGTAATATTTTAATACATTATTAACGCGAAATTTTTCCAAACTCCAAACGAAGCATGCCACTTGGTGTTTATGATGTTTTACCCTATTCTAAACTTAATGGAATATGTATCGGAGGCCAATTTCATCGTGTTTGAAAGATAGGTTTTCGGATCGAATTATTTTTTAATTAATTTTACTTAAATAAATTTCTATGCTTTTAAGCTTCGCACGGTCAAATTGTAAGTCAGTTTGACATGAAATTTGAAATCCTATAATAACTCACTATTAAGAATCCAATAAAACCGGTTTCGTAGAATTTCAAGACTATTCCTAGGATCGCTATTTTAACGCGTCTATAAAAACAACGATTTTCAAAATCGACGAAATTACTTGAAATTCAGTTTTAAAAACTTACTAACTCAATTCTAATTCAAAAAGAATTTATATCAACATTAAAAATCGTTTTTATTCACATTAGATTCCATATTCAATTATTTAACTAATTCAATAACCATTATATTTGAAACTAAACCTGCTTAACTTATAAATTCAACTTTCAATATTTAAAATCAATTAAATATTCTAATTCAAATGGCCAAAAATCCTGGACGTTACGATGTTTATGCATTAGATTTCAAGCTAACCTAAAAGAATCACACTTATGAGCTATTAAAAGAATTTTAAGATAATTAATTGGAACTAAAGATTACGGCCTTTTCTATCTAATAGGATGTCCATTCGAATTAGTATCATACAGTGATGCTGATTTCGGTGGATGCCATACAGATTGAAAAAGTGCCGGTGGCACACGTCAATTTATAGATCAATCTTTAGTTTCATGGTCGAATAAATAATAAAACTGCGTATCTTTATCTACGTGTAAAATAGAATATATTTTAGTCACTTTAACTTAAGCTCGAATAATTTATATGCAACGAACACTTAATGATTTTGGTGCAAATATAAGAAAACCGTCTATATACTGTGATACCGCCAATGTAATTAGTTTAGCCAAAAATCTAGAACTAAATATATTGATATAAAACAATTTTATAAGAGACCATTTTGAGAAAGAAAATATTATTTTTGAATTTTTGAATATTGAAAATCAAATGCAGCTATAATCACTAAACCATTAAATGAAATCATTTATATTAAACTACATCGAATAATAGAAATTTGTTCATTAACAGATTTCGCCTAATATAATAAATATTAATCGAAGGTTAAATTATATTCAAGTAAAATGATAATAATATTCTTTAAAAATCATTCTTTTCAATACGTTAAATTTAATGAAGTTTCAAAACTTAATAAAACAATATTATACTAATAGTATATACTTAAAATATAAGGTCCTGTTTGGCTTGTCGTTTTTAGTTTTGTGTTTTCGTCTATACAAAAGCCCATCTATTTTATGCAATGTTGAGAAACAAACCATTTTGAAAAATGAAATTAACATATAAAATAGAAAACAAGTTTATTTTGTTTTTCGTGTTTTGAGTAATAACAAAAGCACGAAGAATAATCCAAGTCCTTTGTCATCCGTTGGTCGTCGCAATGGTTAAGAATTATAAATCTTCTTCTCTTATTTTTTGCTAATTCTTAGTGCAAGTTGAAAACACAAAACCCAAAATACAAAATGAAACCTAACGGTCCCTAAGTTTTTCTTTCCTAATAAACTTAATTAAATCTTATAATTATAAGTTTACTTAATTCTCATAAAATTTTAATCATTAAAAGAATAATAAAAACATAGATATACAATTTAAAATGTCCTAGCTTATAATATATATATATATGTATGTATGTATGTATGTATGTATGTATGTATGTATGTATGTATGTATGTATGTATATGTATATAATTTTTAGCATAATCGAGGTTATAAATATAACAAAATGAATTTTAAATTGAGCATAACATTGTATTAAGCTTCAAAAGAAAACTAAAATAGACTAATAAGAGAATATAACATTACTAATAATAAAAATAATGTATTGAGTATAATAAATATATTATTGTACAAAGTTTAAGCTAGTCAAAACATTAAATATATAAAATTAATTAAAATATATATGCCTAGCCAATTAAAAAAGAAGTCGAATACTGCAAATTTTAGCCTACCGATACCTCTATTTTTTGCAGATTCGAGACTTGCTTATGACCTAATTTTTCACTTCTCTCTTCATTTTTACCTAATCTACTTCATAAACCCCTTCTCCATAAACCCTAGCCTCAAAAACTTCAGATCCATTAATATGTTTAATCAAAATCTTTACTTTTTATTATAGGAAGAAGAAATAGGAAAAGTCTTCAACATCCTTCGGCTCTACCGACGAAATATCAAAAGATTTAAGGCAGTTATGATGAATGAATCGCTAGGTAGGTGTCCGGTAGATTTAAATACACTATCTTATATGATATTCAAAATATTTTTGCTAAGGCTCAACTAGTAAATATTGTAAATATGAATGGATTTGAGGTCGATATCTACCCGCAACGTGTAACACATTTTTATGCTAACCTAGAAGTTGGTCAAGATGACAATTGATTAGTGCTATATTCAAAGGATTTAAAACCGAATCAACGAACAAATGTTCGGAGAAATTTTGGGAATTTTGTTTAAAGAGGTAACATTAGATGATTTAACTATGGATGATGAATATGTTATGCAGCTATTTGTTGAAAACAAAATGTAAATTGGACTGCATCGAATCTAATTCTTTTGGCCCGCATAGTTATTATAATTCTTTAATATAATCTAATCCCTAAATGAGCAATTTTAATGAAATTTATCGATTACATTAGTTTGAAAGGTGACTTATGCTATTAGCAGTAACATAAGAGTGAATTCGGCACACTTGATCATGGACAATATGAATGAAAATAGATCAGGAGAGAAGCATAGGTATATTCCATTTTGTAATCTAATTTTTGTCATACAGTGTCGCTTTGGTGTTCCTTTGGATGATGAGACTCCTCTTAGACATCAAAATTTGTCTATACTCCTCTTAGACATCAGTATTCCCCTGTCTTCTTCTCAACATCATGCTCCCCCATAGCCTGCATCTCCATCTAGAGAGGACCAAATTATTGCGATACTTTATAGATATGAGTAGTTGATACAGACGATTCGGGAAGAGTAACATGAGCAAAAGAAGGAGCTAGGCATTATCGTTCTCCACTTACATGTCTATGTGGCTCTGTTCGTACAGAGAGAGTGGATTAGAAACTAGTAGTGAGGGTAGTGCTCTTCAGCCTTTCCTCTCCCTTTGTATCTCATCCTTTGGTACATGACTATCAGACAGGGGCATTGGGCACTGGAACAGCAGGAACATCACATTAGCAGCTTACTAGACCTACCAAGATGGGCTCCAAAGGGAAAGGACCCAGATCACATGCGACTGTTACTCATGCATCAAGTTCTCTAGCTCGTTCTCCGACACCTGCCAGGAAGCATACTTGATTCACAAAGTCCGATCCTTTTACTCCTGCAGATAATTATTATGAGCCATAAACTATAATTCCTCCCTATTGGGTACCATTATGGACATCCAATTTGTTTTCTGTTATGTCTTTTCATTAGGTTGTTTCATTTGACATTTAGCATTTCTATTGTGTATTAACATTCTAGATTTTTTTGTACCAAGTTTGCATTTTATGACATTATGTTCATTCTATGTTGTTATATGTCATTCATTCTATGTTATTATGTAATATCCATTTTGTGACTTTCAATCTTTGATGTCCATTCTACAATATGCACTATGTGGTTTTTTTAGTACATTTTCTCATTTTTATGATACAATGGGGGAGAAATATTTGATCGTACACATATATTCAAGAGGAGTTATAAAATAAACCGTGCATATATGCTGGAGGAGTACCACATTCATATTAGCATTATCATAATATTCTTTTCATGAATGCATATATAAGTTTTCATCATCAAATAGGAATAGAATAATCAAGCAAGATTTTCCAAATTTTGATGACGACAACTTCATACACTAGTTAAACAAAAAAACAAATGATAAGTTGTTATTCGGCTTATTAATCAAGCGCCTTTCAAACGAATCTAGACATTGGGATAAAGACAGAATGATTCAAGGACTTGGGACCAGGCTTATAAGAACAAAAGGAGTGGACTCAAGAATTTGGAGCAAGATTGAATCTAAGGAAATAGGTCAGTACCGACCACTTTCAGCTCGGTATCGAGCACTTTTTGTACCTCCTATAGGACTCTAGAACTATGGCACGTGGATGGTTGGCATGAGTGCTTGGGGTGCATTTCTTAATAAGTAGATGAACAACTCTAAGGAAGTTCTAAAGGAAGAAAGACAAGTATTAGGGACCCAGAAACCTCTTGGAAACAATATGATTTCTAGGGAAAGTGCTCGGAACATGATGGATTAGGATAGTGGACTAGGTAAAGGAAGATAGAGCAACCATCCTCCATAAATTCAGGTCGGTACCAAGATTAATTCTCGGTTTTGGGGACTCCCTCTTCCTCTCCTACATTTTTGGATCTAAAGTATGACTTGATATATTGAGATATGAAGATTCTACTAGATGATTTCCACATAAATACATCACCTATGACATTTGAAAAGGGGCTTTTGGTACATTGCTTTCTTCATCTTCTATCTCTCCTCAACCTTAATGACTACGGAAGTTACTCTTGCTGTTCTAGGCTATTAGACATGCCAAACCTTTGTGCTTGTGACTATAACCTATAATCAATAATAAGATAGTGGACATAGGCCTTAGATTTGCCGAACCATTTTAAAAATTCTCTGTTTTATTTACTGTTCTTTCTAGATCTCTTATTTTCAATTCATTTCTAATTGTTATGTCATTCCCTGGCTAAACATTTTGGTGCCTTTACTATAAAAGGTGGTTATCAGGCATAAATCTAGTTTATTATTATAGATTGGAGTATCTAAAGGTCAGATCGAGAAGATTATCATAAAAGGATTTGAAGGATTTGCACACTGAAATCAATAGCACCATCAAGGAAATCAGGTAGATCTATAAAGGTAGCCGGTGCAGATGAAGGACCTTCTTATCATATAGAAGTTTACATCCAGCTTGCAGCCGCGTTAACAAGAATATCCACCTATTAGGAGATGGCGATTAGGATGATTAGGAGCTAAATAAGAAGATGGTTGATGTTAACCCACCTTTTGCCAAAGCAGTATACCAGCGGATTTAACCAACAGGCTTTGCCATTATCGAGGTCGATGAATTCAGATTGATTTTTATGGGACCCGGATGTTAAGTACATGTGATCATATAAAGTTTGGATTTAATGGACATGATGGATAAACATTGTAAAATGCCTAAAGTATGGAATATAGCTTAGCGAATGGAAGGGATCGGTATGGCTCAGCTCATAGAAGAGGGATTGACATAGTTGAATGAGATGGATATCTTTTAAAAGGAGATGGGTCGGCATACTTCAGCTCATAGAAGAGGGATCAACATAGTTGATTGAGATGGATATCTTATAAAAGGTGATGGATCGGCAAACTTCAGCTCATAGAAGAGGGATTGGCATAGTTGATTAAGATGGATCGGCATATCTTATGAAAGGAGATGGATCGGCATACTTAGGTCCACCAAGAGCATTCGGCATGTTCAATTTAAAGGGACTGCCATGCTTCTTTGGAAAAGATGGGTCGGCAAGCTTTATTGAATAGGGTCGGCATACATCAAAAACAAAATACATTCTTGCATTCAACGATCAACATCTTGAGATCTACGAGTCCAAAGAATATGAAATTCAGAGAGCAAGGTACATGGACCCTAGGAAACCTCCCCTAGGGATCATATGTCATTTCGAGGGTTTTGGAGGAATCGACACTCTTTCCTTGGTAGGGATCGGTACCTATCATTATTCAGATTTGGTTTATTTGAATTTGCAACAAAGATTGATTAATAACTCCAGTTCTACTAATCCAAATGGTTTGAAACTTAGAGGCTAAGCATAATAAAATATAGAGAAGGTCCCCTTGGGATCACATGTCATTTGGGAGAAGTTGGAGGGATCTGTATCTATCCTTTCATAGGGATCGGTAAAAATCAGGATTTAAACAATACCACTTCATAGGCTAAGCTTGAAATTTGGAGGGCAAGTAGCTAACATTATGGGGAAACACTCATAGGGACTACACCCCATTTGGAAACAAAAATAGAGACCAATATAGATTCCTATTGTGGGCCCCAATGGGTCTGGAAATTTTTGGGTTACCTCATCTTGGTCTCCCGAAACTTATGTCAAAATTTCAACCCGATCCGCGCACGTATTCCCCAATAAGTATAACAAGCATAGCGTGAGAAAAGGGGGTTTCTTTTTTGCTTCTCTTTATCTTGTGTCTAGGCTATACTCTACCAATTTTATTCTTGAATTCGTAGATTTATAATCAGCAGTATAAACTAATAAAAGGAAAATCTTTGGAGTGGACGTAGGCGGAGTTATCCGAACCACTATAAATTTATGTCTCTATTTGCTTGCTTTTTGATAGTTATAATTTTTTTCTTCATTTATTTCTCTACAAATTTATGTGATTGGTTTGGATATTAGTGCTTCCAAACAACTGGGTGTTGGTGGCCAATCTTGACATAGTGATAGTTAGAAGGCTCTATTTGAGAAGATGGATGCTATCATAGCTTTTCTGACCCAGCAGTCATACAGAACTAGGAGAAGTAGAAGGGAGGCTTCATTTATCAGATATAAAGAAGAGAACTCATCTGTTTCTAGTCAAAATAGAAGAGATGGAAAACAAAAGGAGAAGAAAATGACTATTGCAGCAACAAGGGCAGCTGCTTTAGGAAGTAGGAAAGCTCACTTTAAGGAGATTCAAATCGGTAACGACCTAAATTAGGTTGATAATGAAATGAAAATAAGGCCCTTAGAATGGCAAGGAGCTTAGGTAGTTGACCTATCTGATTCCGAGGATGATCTACAACATAATGGCTATGATTATGAATTGGATGTTGGAGCTCGAGATGTTGGACCTCAAATAACCACTACGCAGTTGACTAGACGTCAGAGAAGAATCAGGTGTTGGGTTCTCCTAGAGATGGGAACTTAGACATCAACTAGTAAATAAAGACTGTTTGTAGATCCAAATACTGGGCATAGCTCTTGACAGTCGACCTTCGGAATACCAGGCCAATGAAGAGCATATAACAGATGTGGTCAAGCAGTTGATGGAGGAAAATAAATGGGGGAAGAATGAGGATCGAGCTTCTGTGCCAAGCAGAATTCTATTCATGGAGAATATTCTAGGGGTTGAGTTTCGTAGGAAGTTTACGATGTCAATGATGCCACCATATAATCCGACTACCGATCGCAGACAACACTTGTATAAGTATGAATGGCATATGGATGGTGCCAGACCTACGTACATAGTTTAGTCAAAATGTTATCTTATTTTATTTGGCGATGTCGCATTGATGTGGTTTACTTGGCTCATGTCGAAATCCATATCGACTTTTGATGAAATCGCAAAGAAGTTTTTGAAGCAGTTTAGGCTCCACACCGCTCGGCCTAAGATCGTGATATCCTTGTCGAGCCTTTTCGAAAGATCTCAAGAGTTGTGAAGGGATTCTTGAATAGGCTTAATATTGCAGTTATAGTAATTTAATTACCCGAAGGAAGATTTTGTGTTTGTGGCATTAGTCTGGGGCATATATCCGAACATTGATTTTGGAAAATGGCAGAAGATGAACCAGCCAATGACAATAGAGGAATTCCATCGAAAATTTAATCATTTTCTATGATTAGAATAAGCAATTCAGGCAGTTGGGAAGACTAAAGGATGATAATCAAAGGAGAAGTTTCAAAGTAACATGGTAATCAAGCAAACTAGAGAGAGTTCTAGTAATGTGGCAGCAAGTGTTGGTAATTCTAGTTATAAAAAATAAGAAATCAAGGCTTTGATGGTAGGAAGAATGAAGCCAAGAAATTCCCGAGGAAAATGAGGAAGATGAGTATATATTTACCTCTGAATGATATGTTGAAGAATACATACCTTGCTACGTAAGGCACAAAATGAATAAATGATTGCCTAGGAAGGAGGCGGTTAAGGAAGGGCGATGCTCAGGCAAGTACTGTCATTGTAATGAAACACGTGGATAGAACAAAAACGTGTGCCGACATCTTAGGGATTTTATTAAGGAGTTAATAAGGAAGAAAAATTACAACAGTATATGCTAGAGCCGTTGGATGACGGTCAAAGTGCAAGACCCAATGACCAAATCACCAAGGGATTCAACCTAGACATAATGAAGAGGAGCCTGAATGGACTGATGGAAGGATAGTCATCGATGCTATAAATAGAGGACTATCCAGCAGAGAAAAGCTTTCCAAGAAATGGAGTAGTACATGAGCTCGTTAAGGCAAACACCACAAGAGAGCTACTTCGCTATTGAGGATGGAGCTTAGGCTAAGCAGCAAAAGATCATAACAAATGATATTGTGATCAGGAATTGGGATTCTAATGGAGTCAAAGTGCTAACCTTCGATCCATCGTATTCATGATGGTTGTCGGCCCAACTATGGTACATCGGGTCCTGATGGATAACGGGTCCTGTAAATATTCTGTTTAAAAGTACGTTTGATCATATGAAGATTAATGTGAAGGATGTTAAGCCTTTTAAATCCAGGATTTACTAACTTATGGGTGAGGCGAAATAACCGATTAGGACAATTGACTTTTTCGTAGAGGTAGGCGATAGGAACCACAAGGTGGTGCGGGTTTAAAAGTTTGTTATAGTAGATCAATATTTGGCGTGCAATGCCTTCTTAGGCCAACCGACCCTGGCTGATTTCAGAATAACACTAGCTCCTTGGTGCTTAATGATGAAGTTCCTAATGGAGAATTTGGTCATATGGGTTAGAGGAAACTAGAGTGTTGGACGAGAAAGTTATGTCGTCGAGCTAAGAGAAACAAATAGATGGACAAATGGCAAGAATAGAGTGGGATCTCTGCATTAAAAATTCTAAAGCAAAGCAATTAAAGCCAAAGCCCTAACTAAAGAACCATAGCAGGTTCGTTAATTCAATGGATCCCAAGAAGAAGTCAAAGGAAGTGTGGGTGGCTCCGACTGATCTAACAGTTACTGTCCCGATCGATATGGATGATCCTACTGGGCTCTTAAGATCGGATCTCAACTCAACATGGGACTAAGAAAGAAGTTGGTTGGTTTTCTACAAGCAAACTTGGATGTGTTTGCTTAGATGCATTCAGATATATGCAGGATATCTATGGAGATAGCATGCCACACACTAATTGTAGACCCAAAATTTACACTAGTAAAGCAGTAGAGACGCGGTCTGGGTCTGGAGCGATCCGCTAGGTAAAATGAGGAAGTAGATAAGCCAAAAGTGAATAGATTTATTCACAATGCTACCCTAAATGGACATCGAATCCTGTGTTGGTTACGAAATAAGTTGGAAAGTGGCAGACGTGTATTAATTATTCGAGTTTGAATAAAGCATGCCAAAAGGACAGCTTCCTTTTGCCCTAGATTGTCCAGTTGGTAGATGGGAGTACAGGACATGAGTTGCTCTTGTTTATGGTTGCTTATTCTGGCAATAACGAGATACGCATGCATATTCTAGATTAGGATCACACAAGCTTTCTAACATATTTAGGATTGTACTATTATTGAGTGATTTCGTTTGGTTTGAAAAACGCAGGAGCTACATACCAAGATTGGTGAATTCTATGTTAAGGAATCAGATTGTACGGATAATAGAAGTATACGTAGATGATATGCCCATGAAGTTACGGCTATTAAGGAACTACTTGGATGACCTTTCAGAGATGTTCGAAGTACTACAAAAATATCAAATGAACTTAAATCTGTTGGAATGTTCTTTTTGGGTTTCCTTG
The DNA here is from genome assembly GCA_030765085.1 of Allium cepa. Lineage (NCBI taxonomy): Eukaryota > Viridiplantae > Streptophyta > Magnoliopsida > Asparagales > Amaryllidaceae > Allium > Allium cepa. Next base: position 988,086,835 of record CM060945.1, on the reverse strand, counting down.
GGGAAACTTCTAGGATTTATCACGAACGCGAGAGGCATTAAGGCTAATCTAGAGCAGATTAATGCCTTAAGGAACGTACACTAGTACAAAAAGTGCATATTGCTTCGCCTCATTTGCATCGGTTGAAGTAAAAACTGATGCAAATAGAACTATTTGCATCAGTTCTATCTTAATAACCGATGCAATTGGTATGTGGAAAGCAATAGGTAATAAAAAAAATCAAAGTTGCATCAGTCCTCACCAACAACCGATGCAAATAGTTTTAGTCGCATCGGTTTTAAAGTCAACCGATGCAACTACATGTTGATGGCAATATGAAATTTAGGTGGGAAATAATGAAAAATTGGCTCCAAAGTTTACTTTGGACAAAGACAGAGTGTATTTTAGTCATTCGGTTTGAACGTGTTTCATTTTATTTCTAATAAAAAAACTACTTCAATCTACAATTGTCTTATACTAAACACAATAGTCCTCAATAATCAATTTGTACGTCTTAAAATCTCAAATTAACAATCAATCTGCAACCAAAATTCGACTCAATTTCCTAACTTTAGCAGGCGATTCGATTTTTGAAAGGGGGAAATTTCGGTCGCGATTGATGGTAGTAGGAAATCTCAGTGGTGGATATTGCTGAGTTGGTCGAGGGGATTTGGTCGATGAACGCTGGGCAGTGGTTGTTTGAATGAGGCGATTGAAGTGATTTAGAGTTGCGGTTTAGATTGAAGCGCGAATTTCGAAGATTAGCGAGTTTCTGGTGGAGGTTCAGGGTGGTTCACATGTATTGGAGGTTGATGGGTAGTATTGGTACTGGGTAAAGGAGAGGAGGTGGCAGGTCTAGAAGTGTTCGGTAAATGTGAATGGTGGCAGTAGTGTTCGTGGGAGTGTTGTATTGCAGAGGCAAGGCAGTGGGGCAAATGGAGTTGTATTGAAGGCAAAGTGGGTACAAGGCAATGAAAGTAGGTGGATGGTTAATGTGAGTTGATGTTAAATGATGGATTTTGAAGTGGGTAGTCGAGGCAGAGGTTTGTGGATTGGTGGCAGGGGCTGTTAGAATGAAGGTTGGTGGCAGGGGATGATGGTTGTGATTATGCAATTGGTTAGTATATTTCATGTGGGGTGATTAGGCAGATGTCTGTTTGTAGTTGCAAGCACTGATGGTAGATGAGTAGCAGTGGATGGAGATAGTAGCAGCACTATGGAGGTGTGTTGAGAGGTGTGACAGTTGTGATATGTGCACATTTGGTAAAAGTGCAGGTAGTTTGCTGTGAGAATAGCAAATGTAGATGCCACCTCAGTGGAAAAGGCCTCTTCCCATGCAGCCTGATATCATGCACAATCAAGTTCAAGCAGATTTAATTTACAATAAAATTTCATTTCATGACATACTTATTTGTTGCGTTTTTTAGTGTGTATAAAACTAACATTTGCTGTATACATCTAAAATGAGCTATTTAACTCAATTGCAGGCACTACTATTGCAAATCGATGGAAATCTTGAAACAGCAATGGAAACCTGAAGACATTGATGGAAATCTTGAAACAGCAGTGAGTTTCAGGATGATTAACCCAATTCAGGCAATAAAAGCTATGAAAGTTTCCAATAAGTCTCATTGTTCAGGTACTGATGAAAACATCTTAAAAACCATCAAAAACTTATGTTTTCAGTATAATTATTCAATTTTTGATACATGATACATGAAAATTAGTTTCGATTGATTTTTAGAGTAAGTCATCTTTTTATTATTTTCCTTGTTACCAATATGTCTTAATGTGGTTGCTTCCTTTTAGCTATGAAATTATTATTAGGTGATTTTTTGTGCCACGGTATAAGTTTGTTATTGCATATTCTAGTTTATTAGAATATAACATTCAAAAATCTGCTTAACTTTGGGATGCTGGATAAAAATAAATATAATTTTTATTTTTTTTCAAACACAGCCATCCGAAATTAGAGTAAATGTAATTTGAATCTCAGCAAATATATGAACACCATGTAGTTAAGTTTAATATACAACTAAAACATAGCATATCAATTCCTATCAAGATTATAGTATTAAATGTACAATGCTTATATCACTTGAAATTGAATATGTCAAAGAAAATGATTTTGAAGTAAACAAAAGATTTGTTAAGCCAATCACCGAACTAATGCTCAACGTACAAGTTGTGCAATGGAGCAGTTATTAACAAATTCGTATATTGCTGTTGTCTTAATAACAAAACCAAAGAATAATGTAGCATGTTTTGCATATACTCATTTATAGTTGGTAACAGTTAGATAAATTGTTGTTATGCAATGATCATGCGGTTTAAACATTTTCTTAATACAAGAACTGAAATGGAAGAGTTGACTCTCCTACAGAATTCTTCTAGTAACTTTGGATTGTCGAACCAACAACTCCAATTTGGAAATGATACCAAGCAACAAGGTCAACATTATCAAACATGAAATATTTTATTTTATTTATTTAGAGTCAAATAGGAACGGTTCATTCTAGATTGTCCCTAATGCCATTTCGTGCGCGATTCTCAGTCTTATGTGAGGTAAATCATATGCAGTACTGATTAGGATGCAAGCTTGCAAATCCCAGTATCTGAATTTTTGCATATTAGGAATTCACGTGTTCTAATATGCATGTTAATTAGAAAAATAATTCTACTGATTTTAAGTTTCTCCATCGGTGTTATAACTTGAAAGTTGCATGACATTCCTATTTGTTTATTTTTAACAATGATTATATTGCAATGAAAAGTGTTTTTTAACAATTAACATGTGTCCATCGAGCACATGTTAAGATTAATTAATTACGCGAAAACCTTCCTGAATTCTACCCATCAATTTTAATGCATAGAGACCGAATGATATTTTTCAATTAAACTTTTTTTCCTTCAAAACAAGCATCGTAAACACGTGCCTGTTTTAATAGGGACTGAATGGTAATTTTCAATTTAACTTCTTACCTTTTTTTCAAAACAAGCATTGTCAGCGTGTACCTATTGTGCACAGGTTAACACTATCTCATTGTGATAATATGTTTGTTTTGAAATAATGTTATGTAATAGTGTCTCACTACCTACTTGAATTAAGTTTTTAATTGAATCAAACCTGAAACCAAATGGTTACTTTTTCCTTTGACTTCTAGCTTCTAAGCACGATATTAGTTCATACCTCACTCTCATACGATCTGAGTTACTGGCATTATGTGAAATGTGTGAACGTATGGTAGTAATTCTTTATATGACTTGAGCACCGGTAAGGTTTGGTAATCTCCAGTAACCATCCATACCCTACCGTGATTTGCGTCTGAACTCAGAATTGCATTTTTCACTGTAACACGCAGGGATAATACTATTGTAGTACCGTAAATGTTTCTCCATCCATGTGTAATTCATACCGTGCCATGTCTATTTGCAAAATATACCGTTTCATTCATACTTACGGCATGTCTCACAAATTGATTCTTTTCATCAGATACAAGTAACGAGAAAGAACTATTGGAGGCAAAACTTCTGTGTGATTTCTCAAATAAAAGATCAGATATCTGTGAAATCAATGGTGATGTCATAATTCATGGAAACTCTTCCTTTATATATTTCTTGAACCCATCTTCACAAAAAAAAGAATCATGGTCAATCAATTTTACTCAAATCACCTACTTTGGATGCTTATCCGTTTATCCCGTTATCTTTGTTGTGATAGTAGAAATTCTAAAAGATTCATTCACGATTCCGATGCAGCTTACAACCAGTTATTTGCTAGTGTTTAATAAGTCAGGCTATGTTAGACTAAATAGAAAATGCTACTTCAGTTTTTTGTCGGGTAAAAGAAAAATGGAGTATCAAGGACAAACATTCATTAAGTATATTACACTAACATCTAAACAAGTTTACTTAAAAATTGATAAGTATCGAAACAGAATGCAATTTCTTTATGACACATACATTGCTATAACTCTAAGATGAAAACTAATTTGTTGTAGAAAACATATAATTGTTTGGTGCAATTGAGTCAAAATACCAATTAACCCATTTCCGGTATTCCAATAACTTTGTCGATGAACCCTCTATTACATTTGATCATTTCATCTGATGGCACTGTAATAATATGTAAAATTAAATTAGTAAACAGATAAGCGATAAGTGTATAAGGTAACGTAAAATGTCATATTACAGTCAGATGATACTAGTGATTATAGCTTCACATTAATAGTTTTGCTTATAGACAGTTGGGAACCAATTTGAAATTTCCAAGCCATCTAAATATGATTACTACTTTATTGCATACCTAAACCTTTCGGAGTAAATCAACTTTCTTTTCAAGTAATCTACATCAGTTATTAAGCTCGATTGTCAATTTATCCTTTTTGCCTTGAAGCTAACTTATAAATTTGACAGTGAACAGACTCGAGTAGTATTGACAAGTGAAACATTTATTACTCTTTATTTTACTCCTTTATCATATCACGCTTTCTTTTTGTGTCAAAAGTTTAAGGAGTCAACAGATTATACTTTACGAGATTCGTCTTTGTTCTAAATTTTGGATTCCAGATTTAAAAATACTTGACTTCCTGCTATGATAATGAAGTGAAGGTTGCTTGTGATCTATCCCAAAATTATTCTTAATATGCATACTAACTGGTTTGCCTATCTGTGAAGAGTTATATCAGTAGTCACTTGCAAAAGGCTTGGCTCATTGCATTGAGGCAAAGCTGTTGTTACTTGATGTTACTGATTTTGCACTGAAGGTAAAAACATGTGATTCGACATTCATGTTTATGTTTGCAATATCAAGTTACACTGACATGAGCAGCAAAATTTAACTTACGGGTTCAAAGTAAATTTGGCTCTGGCAAAAATTGTTATGAAATATTTTTGATTTATTCTCTGGTATCTTCAATTCTCTGAAATTCCAACTGATACAATGATATAACAGCTGTTCAAAACCTTAGTATCATACTACAATAGAGCACCTAATTTATCTGTTATAAATAAATTACTTGATCTTTTTCCATTTTTCAAGAATTGCTATGTTATTTGGTGTACTTGATGCCACTACTAACTATGTCTGCTCTTCCCATATGCAGCTGGTGTGCCAAACTTGTACACGGTTGAGACTGTAGATGATGAGAAGGTAAAGTGAAAGAAAAACGATCTTCAGTAGTTTCTACTGAATAGATAATCCCAATATGCTTTTTGGTCGAAACAAGCGGTAATGCGGTATTCGATGTTAAATTTATTGAGTATGCGTGCGTGGAATGGGAATGTTCATGTATGTGGCAATCAAAGAAAGGACGAGTGTTCAGTAGTGTGGATTTTTATACCATTTGATATATAATCATTTTATCTCTAAATATAAATATAAAAATAAAGACTTGTTTGTTCATTCATGTAATTTCACTTAGCAAATCGTCTTAATCGAGTTATAGGAGACCTGGGAAGAGAGCCTCTTAAAGTTCAAGTTCAAGTGAATACAAGTGGAAAAGAATGTACGTACACTATATACAAAAATACATATACTGACACGAGGTGGAAGTGTTTATGTTATGCCTTTGCACATTTAAATTGAGCAACCTATTAGTTGTCATAACACTATTTATTTATTTATTTGGATTTCAATAGGCAAACGATAGTATCATACCACCTAATGGATTGCTTTTTTTAAGTGCAAGCAGACTTAGTATAAACATTTTTCTATATTGACAATTAGGTAGTAGCCATTTGTTATATACATTGACAAAGGTTGAATAGTATTTTATCTCTTGCAGCGAAATCAGGAGTGGAACCATCTGGGTGTGTAGCCCTGCTAAGCATGTGAAGCAAGCTTGCCCTAATCTGATTTTCTCTGGCTTAATGACAATAGGACTGTTGGACTACACTTCGACTCCAGAAAATTTGAAGGTTAGCTTACATTTCTTTCTTTGACGATTTCGATAAATGAATGGTTATTGAACTTAGTTTACATTTATCTACATCAATTCTTTGGGCTCACACAATTTATTATTATTTGTTCAAGGGACGAGAATGCATAGCATAGCATGACCGCCGTCTAGCATCCAGCAAAACTCAGAACTGCATTACACAGTATAAGAAAGATAAAGTTGGTATTCTAGCCGATGCCAAGTTAGCGTTGTGAAGCCATTAGACATTTAACACCAATTTTGAAATAGAAATCAATGTTGTAAATGAAGGTGAAAATTTGTAAACCAAAGCATAATTTGTAAATGATAATGAAATAATCTTTTTTTTTAATTTTTTGTGCATGTTTTTTCTTTTATATATATATATATATATATATATATATAAAAAGATTATCAATAATATATATAGCCTATTTGAGTACTGTAATAATGCTTTCTGAGCGATTAGTTTGCATCGATTGTTATAAAAAACCGATGCAATAGAGGGATTAGTTTGCATCGGTTTTCAACAACAACCGATGCAACAAGTTCCTTTGTTGCATCGGTTTTCATTACAACCGATGCAACATGGGGGCTGTGTTCAAGCAACCAACCATGATATTTTGCATCAGTTGTTAGTAACAACCAATGCAAAAAGGGCATTTTTACATCGGTTTCAGAACTGATGCAAAAGTGTTAAGCCTGTTGCATCGGTTGCATATGCATCGGTTGTTGAACTGATGCAAAAGGGGGGTAAACAAACAAAGCAAATGGCCTGTTTTGCAGTAGTGGTAACTGCCTCGACTATGAAAAAGGAGTCACAAAGCTTGAACAGTAAGATTGCCACTTTGAGTCAGTTTATCTTAAAGGGAATGGATACATGTATACCATTCTTCGACACCCTTAAAAAGGGAAAGAATAATTTTGAATTGAATGAGGAATTTCATAATGCCTTCTATGGATTATTGAGCATACGAAGATGCCACTATTTCTATCCAAACCATTGGAAAGAGAGGATTTGTTTGTCTATTTGGCTATGTATGGTCATGCATTAAGCGAAACATTGATGTGTGAGGAGGTGAGGATTCAAAGGCTAGTGTATTAATGAGTAAGCAGTTTACAAGAGCTAAATAGAATTACTCAAAGTTGGAAAACTTGCATATTGCTTGTTGATTGCATCTAGGAAGTTGCGACCATAATTTTAGGCCCACTCTATTAAGTTGCTTGGATCAACCCTTAAAGTAGATATTGTACGGACCCTAGACTTTAGGAAGGTTGTTGAAGTGGAGCATTGAATTTAGCCAATATGACATCAATTAACATTTAATGAGGGCAATAAATGGATAGGCATTGGCAGACTTCATTGTAGAGTTTATCACACGAGATGGTGAAGAGGAAGACGATATGTCACACTTTCTCATTAGAAACTGTTTGTCGATGGAGCTTCGACGAACATAGTTTAGGTGTAGGAGCGGTGCTTGCAACTCAGGAAGAAGATCAATATCTATGTGTTGAAATTGGAATTTCTTGAGACTAACAATGAGACTGGGTACGAAGCGTTGACAGTAGGGCTAAGGATAGAAAATGAGCTAGTGATAAGGACATTGCACATAGTTAATGATTCTAAGTTAGTGGTTTGTCAAGTGAAAAGGTATTTCCAGCCAAGGGTGCAAGACTTGCTCCTTATCTGACAAAGGCATTAGAACTATTGGATGATATAGCATTACACGATTACACACATCACAAAGAGGGGAATGCAAAGGCTGATTCATTAGTCAAGCTGGCTAGTTTTGGGGAGGCACAAATGATGGGCTTGATTTCAATGGAGGTTTTGACGGCTCCGAGTATCAACCAATTAGACGTCGGATGGATTTTTGAGAAAAATGGAGGAAAAGGAGTCATGGATGACTCTAAACAAAGATTATTTACTTAAGGGAATTCTCTCAGGAAGGAGTACTCTATAGAAGGAGTACTCTATGGCACCCTGGTCCATGATGCAGGAAGGAGTACTCTAGAGCACCATGGTTCATGATGTAGGAAGGAGCACTCTATAGAAGAGGATTCACAACCCCTTGCTTAATTGGATAACTAAAGAAGAGGGTGGGAAAATCCTCATGGAAATTCATGAGGGTAGCTGTACTGATCACACTATGGGGCATAAGTTAGAAAAGAAGGTACTTCGCTATGGATACTTCTAGCTAACTATATATCGAGATGTGGCTGATTACATCAGATGATGCAACCATTGCCAAACGTTTGAAAAGGTACAAATGGCCCTATTAATGGAGCTTATACAGAAGCCCTTGGCCCTTTGTGGTTTGTGGAATTGATATAATCGGTGTGTTACCGATGGTGAAAGGATGAGCTAATTATGTTATAGTTGTAGTGGATTACTTCATGAAGTGGATGAAGCAGAATCACTTGCCATAATCACAACAAAAAAGGTGATCAACTTTGTGATGAAGAATCATCTATTGATTTGGAGTACTTCAGAAGATTATATTGGATAATGGATCTCTATTCAAGAGTACCAAGTTCAAAGATTTCAACAGCCGGTACAAGATTGAGATAAGCTTTTCGGTGGTAGCACACCTATAATCAAATGGAAAAGTGGAGGTGGTGAATAAAATTACCAAGTCCATCTTGAAGAAACAGTTAACTAAAGCTAATGGCAACTAGGTCAATGAGCTTCCACTAGTATTGTGGACTTATAGGATGTCCCATAAGTCTGCGACTAGACATATGCCATTAAATTAGACTATGGATCAGAGGCTATGATCTTGATAGAATTCGAAGTCCCCTCGTAAAAGGAATTATGATCCAAAGATAAATGAGGAACTCTTACTTAAGTATCATAATTTGGTTGATGAGAAGAGAGGAAGAAGAATTAATGGTAGCTGCTCACTAGAAAAGAGTAGCACTACACTTTAACATCAAGGTCAGGAACCGTACTATCAAGGTAGGGAATCTCATTTTAACCGAGTTCTCCTAGGTACATAGGCACTTGTTCTGAATTAGAAAGTTACTTATGCATTCGAACAAAATATTAAAGATGGAACATTCAAGCTGACCACTATTAATAGGATCTCGATTCCATAGACATGGAATAACAATCTATTACAATGCTATTTCATTTAGTTTTATTTATTTTATTTTTTTCAAAATAAGTCAACCAAGGATTCGAAGGGAAATGTAATAAGGCAGTGATGGGTTTTCATTTATAAATATAAGTTAGCTTCTCGAACCAATGGAACCATTTTCTTATAAGCAAAATACTATGCCATGGGACTAGCAGTACATTCAAGTACATGGAAGCAGTACAAACTCCTTTAGTCCAGGATCAAGGTAAGGGAATATAATCATATGGGCCGATCAGATAATTCGACCGTAACCTTCAGGTATTGACTAATGCCCAGAAATAGGCAATATTAAGGAGTGCCTAGAACCAGGTGATTAAAGCGCTAGTTTCTAGAGGTAGAAACTAGTGCATGGATCGAAATTTTATGACCAAGCATACAGCTTAGCAAGATATGCGGTTGAGAATAAGCAAGGATGGTCAATGGATTTAACACTCTTGGTTAATGCCAAGGAATAAGTGTAGTTGAGAGTAGATGCCAAAAAACATGCATCTGAGACACTGGTTCCCGAAAATAGGTGCTAGTAAATGGATAGGACCTCCACGCTTGTGCTTGCGGCCTAGCGAGACATGCTCGGTCGAGGATAAGATAGAATAGTCATTGAAGGTAGAAAACATGTACATGGAAGAATTAGGACCGAGTGAGTATAACTGGACTAGAGGCAACCGATTAATTTGCCCCATGTGGTTAATCCTCAAACAATTCCCGGATACAGGAATTTGGACAAGTTTCGAAGACAGGAATCAACATGTCGTGGTGTCACATTGAAGTAGGTTTCACTCATGGCCTAGCAGGGCAAACTTGGCCGAGGTAGAGTTGTGGAATTCAATGGAAAACATCAATTACACCTGGTTATCGGTGAGGTCATAGACTTTAGGAAATGGATGTTCAACCCGTTATAGGAAATGAAATGGAACTTGGATCATTTATAACTTGTTAACGGTCGAAGGAAACTCGACCTAAAATAAATAGGAACAACCAGAAAATTAGTTAAATATCCATTTTTTTTCCAAACGAAAACACTTTGGCGACAATAAAATACAAATAAATAATAGAATATGAATTAAGCAATTGCATGAGTTTTATTTATATATACAGAGTTACAGTAAATAAAAGTATTGCAGAGACACATGCATGTATAATATGGATAAATTACAGTGCAAGCGGTTATGTTATATATGCAAACAATTGTATATAGGTAGGAATAGAGTATAAAGCATGGAAATGTAAAGGGAACAAAGATTAAAATAGAAAAAACACTCTTTCATTTCTTTTAAACTTTATACATGGCAAATGCGATGGTTGATCCCACACACACACGACCTATGTACATTGAATTGGGAAAACAAAAAATTACAACCTAGAAGGAAATAAATAGAACTTTCTCATGGTTATTGGATCATGGCCGAGGAGTATGTTTCTTATGACCCTTCTTCTTCTTCTTTTCCACCTTATCGCTTGAGCTATTGTGAGGCCTCTTTTAGCCCTTACCATCCCTTAGTACGCTACCTTTTGATGGGATAATGTTGCCTTCAATAGTAATTGTGGCAAGATCTTCAGGACGGTCGATGGGGTGCTTAGAGTTCTCCGTAATGTCATCAGTATTGCTATGCTTTGGAGGCCTGATAATGATAGAAAGGATTCGATAAGAAGGTTTTAGCTCCTTAGTATCCCTAGGCTTTTTGAGTCCAAGTTAATCTTAATCTAGATTTTGGAAGCCTCGATCTTTGACTTCTCCACTATGGAAATAGGCCCAATCGGGCCGGAGGCATTAGTAATGGTAAAGTCTTCCCCTTGGGACTGGGAGTTATCATTCAATCCTTCTAAAGGTATGATCCCCTCGAAATAAGAACCTATAGTAGAACTAGAGGAAAGCCTAGAATGACTGGTCTAACGGTCATGAAGATTGACTCGGTTGTGATAACAACAGTACCCATAAATTAAGTAATCGACGACGAAGGAAGTGGTAGAGAAGGATGACTTGTGACTTCATAAATAGAAAAGAAAAGGTTGGTTACAATATCTAGAGAGAGCTGAAGGACTTCAAGTACTTGGAAGACGAGGGATATACCTTTGACAGGCTAGATTACTGTATAGGAGACTTAGTGATTTCCCCCTCTTCGAGTGCCGATGGCGTTGGTTGGTCAATAAAGGGAGGAATATAGGGCTCGATAGGAACATATGCTATGGAAGCTAGAATGATTTGGTTGGCCTTGGAGCTGGACCCCTCTGATATTGGAATAGTCACTACAAGCTCTTAGGACGTAAGAGTTGATGATTCTTCCTGATCCGATGTGCTTGGGTCAATAGGAGCTTCAACAGAATATTTGGCAGCACCATCTTCCTCGGGGAGAATAGCTTTTCTTTCTTCGAGCTTTTGAATGTCTTTAGATCAAGTACTTGGCTTTAAGCTCATCCATAATGAGGCCTTCACCGTCTGCCTCTGAATGGCATAATATTTTCTCATAAGTATCGGCGAGGGTAATAGCGTATGTACTTTCCAACAACTTCAAGTTCTTATATTGGATGAAGTTAGTGAAGAACTTTTGAAGGGTAGTGTCCAATTATTCCCCCTCTTTGGCCTTTTGCCCTTTTAGCTCACTTAGATCATGGGCAGCTTTGGTACAGTCAACTTCAGTCTCTAATCTTTGTATCTTTACCAGGAGTAGTTTAGACTCAGTCTCTCCTTTTGAGCATGAAGCTTCTGGATTGTAGCTGCTTGGTCTTTTCTAATTTTATCCTTTGCTAAGATAGTTTTGTCCTTATCATGGAGGCCCAAGTCCTTGTTAGCAAGTTGCATCTTGAGAGCTGTGTTTTCTTCATGAGCAGTCCTTAGCAGATCTTTATTATGATCCTAGCTTGGTTATGGGCTCTCTTTATCTCCTCCATCGGGTTTTTGGTCTTTGTCTTGAATTTTGGAGCTGCATCTCTCTCTTTCCTCATCTTCTACAAATCTCTTTTGTACTCTTCCATGTGTCTTTCATAAGTTTTCTTTTAAAATTATAATGATTAGATATTCGTTTGTTTGATTCAGTTAACACTGGAGAGAGCATAGCAGAGCTTCTTCCACTCGTATCCTTGATTGACCAGTTCTTGGACACATCTAACCTTGTGGTCTGCCTCTTCTATAGGAATATTTTTAATGTCACGATAAAATACGACACCAACTAAGTAGAGATAAGGGAAGGCGGCCTATATACGGTTGAACAGGAATAGAGGAGGAGTTGGAGAAGTAATGATTCCTTTGGATCAAGGAGGAATGGTAGTAGCAAGTGAAAATGAAGACGAAGTTCATTGCTATGGGAGAAGTTAAGGTTAAGATCAAGGCAGAGGAATGCTGGAGGAGGAAATGTGGCAGTCATTTGAATCTTTGTGCCTCTTTCTATAGTTATAGGGCTACCTTTCTTCGGCCTACCTCTTCTTTAGGTCCCTTTTGGCCTGGCAATCTTCTTCCACTTCTCATTCTCTATCTTTTTTCCAAGATCTCTCCTCGTTTATTCCCCCTCACCTGCGATAGCTAGAGTGAGGTGGATAGGGATCAATTATGCACTTCCTTTCTTTAGAAATACCATACTGGAGATTACTAAATTGATCTCCACCCATTATATTTGAAATAAAAGAAAGAAGCTTGTCAGTTTCGGAACATCATAAAATAAATGAATGCAAGGAATGTGTGTTCGTGATCTTAGGAGTGTGTGTAGTGCTGGTGTCCCCTTAAGTACTCATGTTGGGAAGGAATTAAAGATAGAGTCTTGCTGCCTTTAGCAAGGATGCCATCGGAAGGGAAGCTAATCCTCGAGGAGCACTCCTTAAGAAGATAAACGATTGGAATGTCAAAATTATGCAATGAAGCAAATATCTCATCTTAAGAACCTTCCAGAGAGTCACCTTGGCTATAGCATAGTCCTCGGTTCTGTTGTTTGCTTTGAAGTCTTATTGACTATATGCTTTGGATGTGGTGATGTAGGAATTTCTATGCCTTTAGGTGACATTTCTCTCTACGATTCGTCTCCTTCTTGGCCAGAGTCAACGTCATCGTCGTTTCCTTCATTACCTTCATCCTCTTCCTTTTACTCTTCCTCTTCCACTTCTTCTCCCCTATTCTCTTCTTCATGAATCATTTGCATTCCAATTCTCTTATCTCCTTCTTCTTGAACTTAACCGACATTGCACTTTTCTACTACTTTATCAGTTGGTTCATCAACATTAGCCATACCATATCGCCTTCAATGCCCCTTTAGATGTCATCGCTAGAACTACAAACAAAGGCAGAAGACCTAGTCGGCATTTGAGAGCTACTTGGAGGAGTTTCAGTAGGAATAAAAAAATAATTAGGATATAAAAGGTTGCATAGGCGTAGGTTGTCATTCGTCAGGAGATATGTATTGGAACAATACTGAACAATGATGCTCTTGAAGGTCTTAAGAGAATTAGGATGCTATATGCTCGTGTCTCGAGTAGGAATATCTGAGTAGGAGGAGATAGCAAGTTAAATGATCAAAAGACGAAAGTCAAAATATGGAAAGAACGAAAAGGCAAAAATATAACTTCTAGAAAGCTAAAGCCTGTTTAAATCATATGGATATCCAACAAAAAAATATACGTTCTTAAATTATGAAAGTTTATTACGTAGCACTTCAATGACCTCACAATAGCACCAGGCATCGATGATCATGTAGGAAGGCAACTCTCGTTATCGTTTGAAGCTCAGGATTTATCTCTTTGAAGGTCGAAGGTCGAAGGTCGCTAAAATTGGTTCTTGTATAACATGTAAAGGGAGCTCAACACGTATCCATTGGGATGAACTTGGGTTAGAGCAAGCGCAAACTTTTAGAGGAATGTACATAGGAATGGGTTTAAAGGCTGTATAGCACCACCTCGGCACATATATCTACTACACGTCATGTAATCTATTGGAGGATTGTATGCTTGCTAGCCCTATGTGGGAAGCAAGCATCGCTTTTAGGAATCCCATCTTGCCAGTTGATGGTCCAAAGTGTTTTGGGAGTTAGAACAATTGGCATCTGTTTAGGTGGGTCATCCAAAACTCTTAAAAGGATGTGTTCATTCACAGGAGGAGGTTGTTCTTGAATTATTTTTGTGATCATTATCATTTTTTACAACTCAACATTAATTGAACACCTAGGTCTAGAAGGTGCGACAGTGGAAGCGTAAGCAGTTGTAGTTCCAACTTTAGGAGGAGTTGACGGTCCGTGCCAATGTTGAATCTGGGAGAATAGCGAGTCATTTTGGACCGAAAAACCTGGTGTTCAATACTGTTAATTATGTTTTATTTTGTAATTCTATTTTAAATGTGATTCCATGTGACCTACACTCAAAACCCAATGAATGCCAACATGTGTTGACTAATCTAATTTTGAACGTCAACCAAGGCAATTGGACGTGTCAATCTATGCGGTTGTTATGTGAGTCCTATGTCCTATACATGATGAATGAACCATTCCATGTAGATAGCCTGCTCATGTTAGAAAAATGGCCACGTCACATAAAGGAATTGTACATCGAACCTTACCCATTATTATTGGATAATCGATAATGGAACTGTTGTTCGAAGCAACACAGAGCTTTCTTTTACAGGAATGTAGGAAGTGCAAAGACTGGAAATGATGTGCGATAGCATTATCCAAATTTAAGTGCGTTTGATGTGACCATTCTTGGAAAAGAACAGTCTTATCAAATGAATAGTGGAAACTTATGATCAGTGACTTATTGGAGAAATCATCTATGCATTTCAAATGAAATGGTGTCTGTGCCTATTACAAAGCAAGTTAAACTCCAAAGAGGTGGATGGAGACTCAAAGACAACCCAATATGTGTATGAGGAAGTAGCAGCACAATCGAATATGGTGAATAGGATGTTGATTTCGAGTTGGGGTTGAGTCCAATTTGTATAGAATTAGAGTCTTGCAATGCCCAACAACTTTGGAGTGAAAGCCAATCACTATGTGGAGTTCCACTACCATTCATTGGCTATAGATGTATACAACATTGACGAAGGTGATTAGATAGCCCCTGCTATGCCAACAACCTCGGACGACCCACCTTTATGCCAATTTGGATCTAGATTTGTACTATAGTGCAAAGAGGTCGGGATCGAGATGATTGGAAGGAACAGTGATGTTTGAAACGGCGATTTGGTGGCGATAAGGATAAATGAAGTGACTACAATCTTGAAGAAGCGGTGGCGAGTGATTTGGAGTAGCGAATTTGGATGGCATGATTTCGGTGCTGGCAACTCCAGAATAAAAGGCAATGAAAGTGAGGAATGGTGAAGAAATTTGTTTAAGTATTACATACATATATAATTCGAGATTAAGAAAAAGTACTTGGTACTAATCAGAACAAGTGAGTATCAAGATGAAATTTTGAGCAAAGATCAAAAGGAAGAAGAGAAAAGAGAGAAGAAGGAAGCAACTCATACATGGCTAAGGCATAGAATGGTCTCTAGAGTATAGATCATGCTATTAGCATGGAGAATGGAACTTTCACCATATTAGGTAGTCGGATAGACATTCATAGAATAGAAACGACAATTTAAGGCAACTATTGCATAACCAACAAACATATATGAATGATGACATACGTTTGTCTCATTCCAAAGCATGCTTTGTTTCCAATAGAAGAATGCACCGGGGGGCAAGTGTTATCCGAATTTTTACTGAGCGGCTTTCCAATGAATGTGGACATCAAGATGAAAACGAAATAATTCGAAGACTTAGGACCATTCTTGGAAGGACAGAAGCAGTGGGCAAGAATTGGGAGCAAGATCGATGCTTGGAAAAATGGTCAGTACCGACCACTTTCGGGTCGGTACCAAGCATCTTTTGTGTCTCCTATGGGAGTCTAGAGTTATGGTACATGGATGGTTGGCATGAGTGATCGTCTCAAGCTGCATTTCTAAAGAAGTGGTTTAACAGCTCTAAGGAAGTTCTGAAGGTCGAAAGATAAGTATTGGAGATACCATAACCTCTTGGAAATAATAGGGCTCCTAAGGCAAAGGCTCGAAACATGATGCATCAAAGGTAGAAGACCAAGGAAAGAAGATAAAGCAATCATCCCTTATAATTTCAGGTCGGTATCAACCACTTCTGGCTGGTACCGAGATGAATTCTTAGTTCTGGGGACTCCGTCTTTCTCTCCTACATTTTTGAATTTGAAGTAAGACATGGTATATTAAGATCTAAACATTTTACTAGACGATTTCCATATAAATACAAACTTATGGCATTTTTCTTTCTTCATCTTTCTATCTCTCCTTAACCCTAGTCTTTGAGGAAGTTACTTATGGCTGTTCTAGGCTGTTAGACCTACCAAACTTTGTACTTGTGACTATAATCAGTAATCAATAACAAACAGTGGACTTTGGCCTTGGATTTACCGAACCACTTTAAAATATTTCTATTTTATTTACTGTTCTTGCTAGATCTCTTGTTTTCAATTTCTTTTTAAATGTTGTGTCATTCCCTGGCTCAACATAAGCCATCAATGAGCTCTAAATTGATAGAAAACTATGTGCTAAATTTCTTGAATATCGTCAAAAGGAAGAACACTTGAAATCCTTGTTATGTGAGCCATTTTGTCTGAGAAATACATTTTTAAAGCTCACAAGAATCACATACTACCATCCTAGAGCCTTAAAAATCTTAAATACGATTTTTACTATTTTTTTCAAGATTTTTTTAAAAATATTTTTCTAAGGCTTTGTAATCAAAATCCTGAAAAGGATTTGTCCACGGTGTACTGGTGGGAGGCCACTGGTGCATGCATCTATTTCAGATTTCTGAAATACGTTTAAAAAATTTCTTCATCTCAAACAGTCGTGTTTCTTCCACCCTCTCCAAGTGTGACTTTCTGCAATGGTAAACGTCATATATCTTTTTTGTACCTTTTCAATTCTATAAATAACATGATTTCAAGAGGAATACTTACTTAAATTTCTTTATGAATCTCAACTTTATTTCTAAAACCCAAGTTTACAATACTGCATTCACATCAGTGATTATTTCAAATGATTTTTGTGAGTTATAGGAGCATTGTACTATATTGTGCATATCATTACATTCAGACACATCTACTATCAAAGAATGTTTTGTATCTAGTTTGTGTAAAGTCACGTTCGATGTTCAGGCATTGTATGATTTCATTCCTATGGGTGAAGCAAGGGTTTTTAATGAGTAAAAAGCCGTAATAGAGATTTTGAGACTGGATGTAGGATGGTGGCTCAAACTAGTATTAAATTCTTATGTGCACGTTTTTCTACTTCACACTATCTCCAGTAAGCTTAGCAAAATTATATATACGTATGTATATATATACAATGAAAATCATACATACATAAGCAATCATAGGAAGTAAAATTTATAAAGTAAAAGGAAGAAAAACATCATCAACTTTTTACTGGTTCAAGTGCACATAAAACACCTTAATCCAATACTACAGTAGTCCTTCGTAAAATTTCATTAGATATCTAATGTAAATAGTTAGAATGTTCCTTTCAAAGAAACCTTTACCCATAGACCAACAAAGGCCATGTTATCACCCACACAAACCATGAATATATTCCAAATCAAAATAAGAGTAGATATGTAAAGTTCGAAAGAACTGTGTATAGATGTAAGATTTGTTTGATTAGATGATGACTTTGGAAGAAAAGAATAATGATAGGTTTAACACATTTCACAGACGATAATGATTAAAATAATATGGAAAATTTGCCAAATTAGGCTGGTTTTGATTTTTTTTTCACTTTTATGCCAGTTTTGAAAAATATTACTCTTATAGGCCACTCCGGCCACGTCAGCGCTTAGTTGGAAAAAGCAATGAAGGGGCATTTACGAATTTCGAATGTACGCGATTTTCAAGAAGCCCTAATGTATAATTACTTTTAAAAAAGTTGGCGAAATTTAAAAATGCTCCAATAGATGAAATTTGAAAGCCTTGGTTAGTTTTCCACTTCTAAATTTGAAAGACGCGTTTTGAAAAATCTCCAACATGCGTAATTGGAAACTGGGCCTTCACGACTTTTCCAACTTGGCACTAACATGGCTAAAAGTGGCCTATAAGTATAATAACTTTCAAAATAGACCTAAATATGAAAAAAAAAATCAAAAACTAGCCAAATTTTGCAAAATTTCCAAATAATAAAGCAATTAGATTATAGTTAAAGTTAGATAATGATCGCCTTTAAAGTTAATTTTGAAGCGAGTTCCATATTATTCAAAATTATCTAAGTAAACAGAAAAACTATTTCCATTTCGTCAAATTTGTCTTAATATTCATTACATACATCTTCATAGTTAAACCCAAGTCGTACCGTTGCAGGGGTCAAAATATAACATAATAAATACATCGTAGAGTGTTGGGTCAACATATAAAGATGCCACCCAAACACTTATAACAGCAAAATTAGCATACTTTATAAATAACTAGGCCTTTGGCACCATCTTTGATCTTCAGTCTGCGCCCAAAATAACCTGCCTGTCCTATAAACTCAGCCTACTCAAGGTAGTACCCATGATTTTTTGAGGAAAATAATGATAAAATATGGGGCAGAAATAAATTCTCGAGCGAATAATACTTGCCTGAAAGTATAACATAAATAGATAGTGAGACCACGCCTCATAACACGAAACAGATTTTCCCCTCATTACTTACAAACATCATACATACTACTACGTACAACAAAAATCATACTTGCATACCCTAGAGACTTCCTAAGTTTCCCTTTTATACAGTTGTACTATGCGCATACTGCATTGACCCACAGTCCCCGCTATATCACTTTATTTAGCTATGGCTACTATACTACCCCACCCACAGCCCATTGTCATAAGCTTATTAACTTCAAATTTGTTATGATTCAACTACCCACAATCCCCTATTAAATATTTATTCGTTTAATTTTGACCTGCTATGAATCAGCTACCCGCAAGTCCTAATTAATTATTTTATTTAATGTTGGTCATGTGACTACTATGAATTAGCCACTAGTAGCCCCCTGTCCAACACTTATTCATTTAGTTCTGATCTGCTATGAATCAGCCACCCATAAGTCTCTTTTATTTTTAATTTTAGGTTATATAGAATCATCCCTTGGAAAACCTCTGGAAGTTAAATGCCACTCCTTATCTAAAGCTTCTTAGGTGTGCATTCGAGTAAGCATTCTTATGCGGCATCAATAGCCCTTCCATACCTTACCTTACTTATGCCACAATACTTCGGTGCAGTACACACTGTCCTGACCTATATGTGCAACACACTATTTACCTGTTGAGCGTGTTCTCTCCCAAATTACGACATAGTATGACGATGCAATTTGCTTTACTCTCATCACCTGATTGTGGTGTTATTTGCCTGGCGTAAATTTATAAGGCAGAACTACTTTCTCCCAGAAAATTTCTAAATTCCTTTAGCAAATCTTCCCCACTACACACCACAATTTTATTAAATGTGGTTCTCGCTTAAGACATTTGGCCTCCTTAGCCTCGTATCTGACACCTCTGACAAGGCATGTGACCGTCTTTTTATACATTCCATTAGATACATTACTTTATCCTTTTTTGATATTTACATTATCTGCTATTTTTCTTTTCAGCTACTTTTATGGATCTTGTCCTTTACACAATTATTTTAATATACATGTCATTTCTTTTAATTCTCAGTGTAGATCTCCCTTTCCATCAACGCAGTACCATAAAAGCTCTAGCTTATATTACGCATAGAAGTATAATATATTCCAAAAAATTCATGAATAATTCCTTTATCCTTATCTTGTCTTTCTTTGGAACAACAAATAATTTCCCTAGTATATTTTCTAAGTGTTTACTCTCGAAATTCATAGAAATTTCTTCGTAAGTCGTATGATTCTCAAGTTACTAACCCATCTTTAGAACAACGTTTAGGATATCATGAAAAGTTTTCACTTTAGCAAATCAATATGAGTACAAAAATAGCTCGATTCGAATCAACCAAAACGAAATGAATAAAATGTTAGGTATTACTCACCTAAATCTTTTAGGAAACCTTGATTAGATCTTCCTCTCTTTCTCTTAGCTTGTCTTTGCTTTATCTTCTCTTTATTCCCATTCCTTTAACCCAACGCTAATAGCGTACCTTTTAAGCTATTTTTTAATTTTCAGTAGAATCGAATGAATGAATGAATAAAATAAAGTTACGTTTATTTTCCCATAATCATTTGGGATTTGGCTCAAATATTCATTTTCATTAATTCAGTATACCCATTATTTTTTTATTTAGCCCCTCTTAGCCCTTTAATTAATTAATTAAATTGTTTGTAAATATGGATGTTACAGTCTTTCCTCCTTCAAGATATTTTGCCCTCGAAATTCTATCAAAGCTTGGTAATGATTTGCCAACTATCTCATGCTTACCCTAAACCTAATCATGAATTCGCAATCCATAAATAAAATGTACTAGCGCTTTCTGCTAATATAATAATCAACTATAATGTTCATATATATATATATATATATATATAGTTCACTATCAACGCAATCCTAGCTCATACGCTAATCTGAAACAAATAACTCCTGATAGGTCCTTCTGACCTTATCCACTATTTTCCATGTGCATTCCTCCCAATCTCCATTCCACTGAACACAGACTAGCTTCACTACCTTGTTTCGAAGCCGTTTCTCATCTTGGTCCACTATACGAATCGGTCTTCGCACATAGGTATTATTTGACTCTATGACCAGATCCTCTACTGCCTTCGAATTAACCATTGCGCCCGGGTCTTTAATGCATTTCCGTAGATGTGATACATGAAACACATTAAGGATCCCCATAAGAATACCAAGCATTTATGCCTTATGCTCCACCTTCACAATCCTTTCCATGGATAGAAACAACCCTACATATCTAGGGGCTACAATTCTAGCCTTCCCAAAGCGCATTGTACCTTTCATTGAAGAAACCTTCCTGAACACCTGGTCGCCAACTGCGAACTCCTATTCTCTTTTCCTAGCATCGACATAACTTTTTTGCTTTGACTATGCTACTCTAATCCTGGCTCAAATTAGCTCTACTTTTTCTATAGCTTCCTTGATTACATCTGGACCTAGCACGATCCTATCCCTCGCCTCCAACCAGCATGTAAGCAACTTACACGATCTTCTATAGAATGCTTCAAATAGGGCCATCCCAGTATTTCCTTTATAGCTATTATTGTATAAATATTCAACCAATTGTAGGTTGTCTTTCCAAGATCCACTGAAGTACAAAATGCAAGCCCTAAGCAAATCTTCTAGGATCTTATTAACCATTTAAGTCTGTCCATCTGTTTGAGGATGGTACGCAATACTCGTGCGCAATTCTGACCCATATCACTCTACAAGCTATGCTAAAAACAACTAGTGAATAATAGATCACGGTCACTAATAATAGCGTTAGGCAACCCGTGCAATCTCACTACTATCCTTATATATCTCTACCAACTTTGACGTAGCTCTTGTGGCCTTTACCGAAATAAAATGGGCACACTTAATTAGTTTATCCACTATAACCCATAGGCTTTCATTCCCTACCCTCAATCTTGGCAACCCATTTACAAAAATTTTAGATACCAAATCCCATTTCCAAACTGGAACATCTAAAGGCTGTGGAATCCCACTTGCCTTCTAACACTCTGCCTTTTTTTGTTGGCATGTAAGATATCTTCTTACATACTCCACCACATCTTTCTTCATTCTATCCCAGAAGAAATTCCTCTTCATATCTCGGTACATCTTCGTACCTCTAGGGTGTATGGTAAACTTTGAATGATGACATTCATCCAATACTTCTTTCCCTAGTCCTTCCGCAATTGGGACATACAACCTTCCATTCTTTCGTAGTTTGTCCTCTCTAGCAGCACAGAATCCTTTCAACTCCACTACCTCAATTCCTGAGTCCAATCTTCTAACTATATACACGCAAAACTCGCCTCCCTTTTGTAGTTTAGCTATTTCTTCTACCAACGTAGGTCTGACTTCTAAGCATGCTAGCATTTTGAAGGCTTTGGTCAAATACGCACTAGACCATAACTACACATCACAAGCAGACAATGTTTCTAAGATGGCACATTCCTCTATTATAGCCAAAGCACAACTTTGCAATTTTCAGCTTAGGACATCAACTACTTTGTTCCTTTTTCCTAGGTTATACTCTATCCTAAAATCATATGATGCTAGAAACTCTAACCACCTCTACTACCTCATGTTCAACTCCTTTTGAGAGAACATATATCTCAATGAATCATGATCAATATACAATTCAAACCTCTCCCCTAAGAGATAGTGTCTCCAAATCTTCAAATCAAAGGTGACAGGTGCCAACTCCAAATCATGAGTTGGATATCGAACTTCATGTGGTCGAAACTGCCTGGATGCGTAGGCAATCACCCTATCCTTTTGCATCAATACAACACCCAATCCTTCACCTGAAGCATTAGTATACACAGTCATCTCATCATTCCCTTTAGGTATCACTTACAGAGCCACATCTTTTAATGATGCTTCAATTCCTAGAATTCTCTTTCACATTCTGATGCCCATACAAGCTGCTCACTCTTCCTGGTTAGCCTCCTCATTGGTGCAGCTACACGAAAAAAATCCTTAATGAGTCTTCGGTAGTAACTAGCCAATCCTAAGAAACTTCGCACCTCGGTAACAGTTACATGACTCTTCCACCTATTCATCGCATCAACTTTCGAAGGATCCATAGCTAACCCTTTTCCAGAAACCACATGGCCTAATAACTTTACTTCCTTCTCCAAAAATGACACTTGGAGAATTTTTCCTTCAGCTCGTGCTCCCTCAATGTCTTCAACACATGCCTAAGGTGAATTACGTGCTTCTCCCCATCTTTGGAGTACACTAAGATGTCGTCTATGAACACCAACATAAACTTATCTAGATGATATTGGAAAACTCTATTCATCAAATCATTAAAGGATGGTGGCGAATTCATCAACCCAAATTGCATCACTAGCTATTTATATGAACCATACCTTGGCCTGAATGCAGTCAAAGGAACACTGTCCTCTGCAACTCTTAGCTGATCGAACCCCATAGCTAAATCTAGCCGTTAAAATACCTTAGCTCTATTCAATTGATCAAAAATGTCATCAATTCTTCACCATCCTTTCGTTCAACCTTTGATTCTATACATACTCTTAACAACCCATCTGATGTCTTCACAAATACTATCATTAATCCCTATGGTAAGCTACTTGGCCTAACAAAGCTTTTACCTTCTAGCCCAGCCAACTGCTTTCTCAACTCCTCCACCTCCCTTTGAGGTAGTAAAATAGGAGGTTGGCTAAACAGTTTAGCTCCTGGAAGCAAATCCAAACAAAACTCTATTGCTCTTTGGGGTGGCAACGCCAAAACTAGTTCAAATACATCTTGGAACTCCTTCACTACCAGTATGCTCACAACTCTTCTTCCTTCTCTGAAACTAAAGCAAAAAAAAAAAGCACTTCTGCGCTTAGCTTTGCACTCTTCTAAGACCATGTACACTCTATCCTTACCGTCTGGATGTTTAAGAGTAATAATTCTCCCAGCGTAGTGCACTTTTGCATGGTACCATTCTAAATAATCCATTCCTAAAATTACTCCAAAACCTATGAAGTTAAATACATAGGGATCATAAGAAAACATGCAATCACCCAACTCAATATCTAGGTCAGTGCATCTCAATCCGAGAGCAGCATATCCCCCTATCGGATTAGCTACACATATGGATGTGACTAAATAGGTAACCCTAACCCAAGTCTATTAACCAAATCTCTTGCTATAAAGGAATGTGCATCATGATTGTCATACAGTACTCTAATTTAAATACCAAAAACTGATCCATACCTTCCAAGATCTTTCCTTTGCCTCTCCGTTTAGCAGATGGTCCTTCCCTTGACCCCTTAAAAGCATAGACCTACGCCTTAAGCTCTGGGCAGTCCTTCTTCAGATGCCCTACCTTATCAGACTTAAAGCATTTAGCCTTTACAAAAATCCTTGGCATTGGACATTTGGTAGCATAGTGTCACCTCTGTCCACATTTAAACAGACAATACCTACAACAGCCACTTCTCCGCTTCTCCCTTTTAGCACTCTTTTCTTGCCTTTTGTATAAGGAACAAACTTCTTCTTTGTCTTAACTTTAATCTTTGTCTCTATTCTCCTCCGCCCCAGATACATCCTGTCATATTTTCTGGCCATGTCGACTATTTTCAAAAGGAGATGCCAAGTGAGCCATCATCTTATGATCCAACCCTTGCTTCAAGCCTATGATGAACTACTCATTCTTCTTCATTGGTGTGTTGATGATCTCCCTACCATACTTGGCCAAAGAATTAAACTTATGAACATACCCTTCCATGGTAAGGTCTCCCTATCTCAAGTCTATGAACTTACATAGTAACACGCTCCGCCGTGACTCGAATAAAAGCAGAGCCTCGAATATTTCTTTGAACTGCGCCCAAGTAATCTCTTCCTTAGGTGTTCCAGTAATAACTGTCTCCCACCAATCCAGCATATTTTCCTGCAACTATCTCGATGTCAGTTTCCTCTTCTGCTCATCGTTCAAATCTAGGTCTACAAATATTCATTCATAGTTTCTTAGCTAGTCGAGTACTTCAACCATGGGCTCACGCCCCGTATACACTTTTCTTCCCAAACTTTTGCAATCATTACACATCTTTGGAAAATCTTCTCTTACAACAATGGCCTTTGGCTCAACTGCTCCAGTCACGTTTTCTCTTATCATTTGAGTTATAAACTCCCTAAACAAGGCATTTATGTCCATACTCGTCGCATTTACTAGCTATGTAGTATCGAACCCTACTGCTCTTGGGACTTCTGCCCTGCTTCCTTCATTGGCCTATACACTTTGTGTATCTATCCTTCCACTCGCCCCTCCCAACACAATTCGCCTATTCCTCAAACCTATCTTATTTTTTCAAGTCTTCGTAAGAAAAAAAAAGAAAGAGTGAAACAATAATGGAAGGGTAGATATATCTTTCTTTTTATATATTATTAGTTTGTAAATATGTCATATATAATAGCGCATCCCATCCCAATGGTATTCTTCTTTCTTATTCCTACTTCTAACTCAATTTTTCTTAGATTACCCGAAACATATGCTTTGATACCCACTACAACATCCCACACTAGAAGAAACAAAAATGAACGCCAATGATATTGTAGTCATCATCAATTATTTTTAAGCAACCAAGAGTGAATTTCATATTTTTCAAAACAGTCTAAGTAAACAGAACTACAACTATTTACATTTCATTAAATTTTTTGATAATATCCATTACATTCATGTTCAAAGTTAACCCGATGTTGTACCTACGCAGAGGTCAAAATATAACATTAGAAATACATAACAGAGTGTCGGGTTAACATATAAAGATGCCACCCAAACACTTATAACAATGGAATTAGCATACATTATAAATAATTAGGCATTCAGCATCATCTTTGATCTTTGGTATGTATCCAAAATACCCTGCTTATCGCAAAAAATTGGCCTACTCAAATGAATACCCAGGAGTTTATAGGGAAAACAATGATAAGAACATGGGTCAAGCATAAAGTCTTATGTTAATAATACTTACCTGAAAGTATAACATGAATACAAATTGAGACCATGCCGTATAACGTGGAATGGATTTTCCACTCACTACTTACAAACATCACACATACTACTGCACATAAAAAAGACATAATTGCTTACCCTAGAGATTTCCTAAGTTTCCTCTTCATACAGTTATGTAGCATACCCAATCTTGAGGCCCAAAGCTAAGCGCTATAAATGGCGCAGTCATCTATAATACTAACTTCCAACGACAAAATACGGCTATGTTAATGGTATCCATAATATCAGAGTCACATGAAAATGAAATAAAATCATCATAGATTTAAACACAGAACTTTTGATTACATTTCAAAACAGTATTTCATATTCAAATTACATAATCCCATAATCATTCCGAAGGTTCAGATCAATTATAATTATTATATAAATACACCAAGAGCGACATATGAAGATACTTCCTTGTTTGACCAGAGTACTATATAGTCATAAGTGACTTAATACAACACAGTGGAATATAACAAACAAAATAGAAACTTCTAAATAGCTATCCTTCAGCCACTTTCTCGTCTCCGAAAGCTTTATTCATCCACGTACTAAAACCTAAAAACCCAAACTCCCATTCTACTCTAATCAATTTGGAGCACCCGAGAGTTTAAGGGGAAAACATAAACTTCAATTCAGACATAAAGCCTAGTGTGAATAATACTATTACATCTCGGTTTATCGATATTAAGTGAGACCACGTCGCTGAACGGAACGGGTTTCCCCTCACTAATATCTCTTTAAAACATATCTTTTTTTGCAAATCATAATCCTTCAACCAAATTGGTTAATCAAACTGATTATATCAAATAAGAAAGTATCATATATACCCAAAACAGGTAAAAAATGGACCAGCTGTTTGAACAAAAAGTAGCTTTGTTTGGCTAACTACTAACATTTGGCTGACTCGAGCCTACCAGACAAAATGATAAATATGATCTAACATCTATTAGACAAGTCTTCTGAACGGTCTGTCCCTAACTTAACTCCCTAAGGGTCTCCTGATCCTAATGGTTTTGTGGGCTTACCAATAGCCTATCTCTGTATAAATATATTTCTTTCTGTGTATAACCATCATTTAAGTCTTACCCGTGACTAAGCCCTATACACTGGAATTTTGGACTAAATTAGCTAGGAACTAATAGCTAATTAGTAGGGCACGACCCTACACCAGTCCCATCTAGTCTTCTAATCCGAATCATTTTCTTAGGGTTAACTACCCTTTAAATTTTCCTTAAAAACCTTTACAAAATGATTTAACATTTTAAATCATACTTATACAAGGAAAATATTGTATTTTCTTTACTCAAATCTTATTGCCATGAAATATGCTACTCAAAACATAGTTGATGAAAACATTCATAACCACTGTTTAAAACCTTTAAACAATCTCATTCGAAACCCATGAAAGTACCCCTTTCGATACCAATGAAAGTACCCCTTTCGATATAAGTAAACTAATTTACTTTATAACCTTAGGCATAAAGGCCAAACACACCTTTCAAAACCATTAAAAACATCTTCTACGTAAGCTTTATAAACCTTGGACATCCTATTTTAAAATCCTTTAAGTATGCCTTTCGAAACCATTGGAAATCTTCCATTTAAACTAAGGTAAACCTTTCGATAACACTAGGGAATCACCCCTTCAAAAGCTTATATGCTTATACCTTTTGAAAATACTGGGAACCTTCCCTTTGAAACCTCTACTTATTAACTTCCAAAAGCACTAAAATATACTACTTAAAACAAACCTTTCGAAGGCGTTGGGTTCAATTATAAACGTGTGGAAAACCTTTCAAAACTCAATAGCTCGTTTTGGCGACAATCCTACTACGACTCGAAAACATATGCAAATTCTCTAAATATGAAAACTCAATTCAACTCGTCTTCTAACTCCACAACACTGAAAAAAGCATTCACCCTACAGTTAGGGTTTTCTATGGTGTATATAATCCGATCACTCCGGTCAGGGCGCCTAAGCGATATTTTCCTATAATGGAAAAATATCCTATCATCATACTTACTTAACAAATCCATACCCAAAATAATTCTGAAGCCTATGAAATCAAACACTTACAAACTACCAAAAAAGGTATGACCTAATAAATCAAACTCCAGGTGGTCATACTTCATCCCAAGTGTCACATACCCTCCTATTAGATTTGCAACCCTTAAGGAAGTAACTAGCTATAAGGGTTCTAACTTAAGCTTAAGTACCAAACAACGAAATATAAAAGAATGTCATGCACCAGTGTCAAACAGAACGCTAACTGACATTCGACGAATCAAAAGCGTACCACCCAACACTACTTTTCCTTCCTCCTACGTTGTTGTACTCGAGGTAGCTAATTCGAATGCATATACTTTTCCTATCCCATCCATAGCAGGCTCCCTGCCTGGTTCTTATAGTACCCAACTTGATTGTAGTTGAAACACTTCACTTCTTTCTTCTCGGCGGTTTTCTTTCCTTTGCATGTCCAAAACTCATAGGCATAGTGTCCTTTCTTATCACACTTGTAACAGACCACTTCAGACTTTTCCTTCTTCACAGCTCCTCTCTTTTGAGCCCCTTTCTTATGAAAGAACTTTCTTTTCTATCCCTGCCCTACCTGGACTTCCTTGGCCTTATTCTTTTTAAGAAAAGCTTGCATTTCCTCATGCCTCAAATCCATCTCGACTACAACATCACACGGGTTTCTAATATTTGATAACATGGCCTTAGCAAGCTCTGGCTTCAGCCTACAAATAAACTTTCAATTCCTCTTAATCACAGTGTCAATAGAAGCATAGTCATATCTTGATAGCTCTTCAAACCTTGTCGCATACTCCAACACTATCATGTCTCCCTGCTTCAAGTCAGAAAACTTCCTGAGTAAGGCAGACTTAGCAATATTAGACATGAATCTCTCCTTGAACCTTCTCCTGAACTCAGCTCATGTCATATTCTCTTCATTAATTCCAATAGTAACATTGAACCACCAAAATAAAGCTACACCCTACAGCTGCCTCGAAGCAAGTCTTCTCTTTTGCTCATTATTGAGCCCAGATCAACAAATATCGTTTCACAATGAAGCTACCAATTCTCTACTTCAATTGCATCCTCAGTGCCGATGAACGGCTTTTCTCCTAGCCGAGCATAGTCTCTACTCAGAATGGCATAGTTATTCGCCACCAAAGCTTCTTGGTTTCCTCCTCCAACATTACCTGTTACCACTCCAACATCAATTCCAACTTGCATAATATTCATGAAGAACTAATACATAGCTCCCATGTCTACCAGCGGGACTCCAACGCCCACATTTGCAGCTTGTGCCCGACCTTGGTTCCTTCTTGTTTGGTCTGGCATTTCCATTTGTAGTGGTGCTTCCCCCTCCTAGACTAATTCTTCCACTTCAAGCATCCATATCTACATTCGAACCTCGTCAGATACATAAGAATAACCAAATAGAAATAGTAGACTAGAGATAAAGCGTATATTTATATACATCAAATACAAGTACGTTACTATTGCATTATCCCATATCCCGTTCGTATATCTAATTCCTTAGGGTTATGTTTTCAAAAATCATTTTTAATTTAAAGTTTTTCATAATCTATGCTTTGATACCGAGTTGTAACATCCCCTACCTTGAGGCCCAAAGCTATGCACTATAGATGCTACAGTCATCTATAGTATTAACTTCCGGTGACACAATATGGCAATGTTAATGGTATCCATATGGCAATGTTAATGGTATCCATAATATCAGAGTCACATGAATATGAAATAAATCATCACAGATTTTAAAAAAGAACTTCTGGTTACATTTCAAACCAATACTTCATATTCAAATTACATAAACCCATAATCGTTTCCTAGGTTTACATCAAGTATAATTGTTACATAAATATGCTAAGAGCGACATATGAAGATGCCTCCTTGGTTGACAAAAGTACTATATAGTCATAACTGACTTAATACAACATAGCGTAATACAACAAACAAAATAATAACTCCTAAATAACTATCCGTCAGCCACCTTCTTGTCTCCGGAAGCTTTATTCGTCCACCTACCAAAACCTAAAAAACCAAATTCTCGGTCCACTCAAATCAATTTTTAGCACCCGAGAGTTTAAGAGAAAAATATAAACTTCAAGTCAAACATAAAGCCTGGTGTGAATAATACCATTACATCCTGATTTACTGATATTAAGTGAGATCATGTTGCTTAACGGAATGGTTTTCCCCTTAATAATATCCCTTTAAAACATATCTTTTTACAAATCATAATCTTGCAACCAAACTGGTTAATCAAACTGATTATACCAAAATAGCAAATATCATATATGCTCAAAACAGATAGTAAATGGACCAACCGTCCGAAAAAAATGTAGTTCTGTTTGGCTAACTACTAACCTTTGGCTGACTTGGGCCTATGAGGCAAAATGATAAATATGATCTAACATCTGTTACATAAGTCTTTTGGACGGTCTGGCCCTAACTTACATCTCTAAGGATCTCTTATTCCTAATGGTTTTATGGGCTCACCATTCAGCTATCTCTATACAAACATATTCCTTTCCATATGTAACCATTATTTAAGTCTTACCTGTGACTAAGCTCTACACATTGGAATTTTAGACTAAATTATCTAGGGGTTAATAGCTAATGAGTTGGATGTGACCCTACATCAGTCCCATCTGGTCTTCTAATCTAAGTCATTTTCTTAGGGTTAAGTACCCTTTAAATTTTCCTTGGAAACCTTTTCACAATGATTTACCCCTTTAATGCATATTTATACAAGGAAAATATTATATTAGCTTTACTCAAAACATAATTAATGAAAACATTCATAACCTTTGTTTAAAACTTGAACAATCTAATTCGAAACCCAAGAATGTACCCCTTTCGATACCAATGAAAGTACCCCTTTCGATATAAGTAAACTAGTAAACTAATTTACTTTATAACCTTAGGACTAAAGGCCAAACACACCTTTCAAAACCGTTAAAAACATCTTCGTCGAAAGCTTTATAAACCTTGGACATCCTATTTTAAAATCCTCTAAACATGCCTTTTGAAACCATTGGAAATCTTCCATTTAAACTAAGGTAAACCTTTCAATAACAATAGGGAATCACCCCTTCAAAAGCTTACATGCTTATACCTTTTAAAAATACTGGGAACCTTCCCTTTGAAACATTTACTTATTACCTTTAGAAAGCATTGGGTTCAAGTACAAACTTGTGGAAACCTTTCAAAGGAAACCATGGAAACCTTTGGGTTTAACTTTCAAATGTCAAAATGGATCATAAAGCAACCAAGTTGAAAGTAACTCTTTTGAAAACTAATTCCTAAGTAAAAAATAATGGATGGTGTCGAAACCTATCCCTTTGAAAGCATTAGAGAGGAGGCTCTAATTTTAAAACAAAGGGTCCCCTTCGAAACCAATCTGGTTTGAAAGGTAAAAAGTGGCAGTTACGGGTTTCAACCTCTTCGAAAGCATTTACTTTAAAACAAAGCGCAACCTCATTCGAAAGCCTTATTTCTTTGAAACCATCGACCAGGTCAAAAGCCATCTTATTCAAAAGAAAAAAAGGCGCATTTCTTTTAGAAAACGGAACTTTTGATTACATTTCAAAAAAGTATTTCACACTCAAATTACATAATCCCGTAATCATTTCAAAGGTTCAGATCAAGTATAATTATTACATAAATACACCAAGTGCGAGATGTGAAGATGCTTCCTTAGTTGGCTGGAGTACTATATATTCATAAGTGACTTAATACAACACAACGGAATACAACAAACAAAATAGCAACTCCAAAATAGCTATATGTCAGCCACTTGCTCGTCTCCGGAAGCTATATTCGTCCACGTACTAAAACATGAAAACCCAAACTCCCAATCTACTCTAATCAATTTTGAGCACCTAAGAGTTTAAGGGGGAAAACATAAACTTCAATTCAGACATAAAGCCTGGTGTCAATAATACTATTACATCTCGGTTTATTGATACTAAGTGAGACCACACCGCTGAACGGAACGGGTTTCCCCTCACTAATATGTCTTTAAAACATATATCTACAAATCATAATCCTTCAACCAAACTGGTTAATCAAACAGATTATATGAAAATAGAAAATATCATATATGCCTGAACAGGTAAAAAATGGATTAGCTGTTCGAACAAAAAGTAGGTTTGTTTGGCTAACTACTAACCTTTGGCTGACTCCAGCCTACTATACAAAATGATAAATATGATCTAATATATGTTAATAAGTCTTCTGAATGGTCTGTCCCTAACTTAAATCTTTAGGGGTCTCCTGATCCTAATGGTTTTGCGGGCTCATCAATAACCTATCTCTGTACAAACATATTCCTTTCTTTGTGTAACCATTATTTAAGTCTTACCTGTGACTAAGCCATATACACTAGAATTTTGGAATAAATTAGCTAGGGGCTAATAGCTAATTAGAAAGGCACGACCCTACACCAGTCCCATCTGGTCTTCTAATCTGAGCATTTTCTTAGGGT
The DNA here is from genome assembly GCA_030765085.1 of Allium cepa. Taxonomy (NCBI): domain Eukaryota; kingdom Viridiplantae; phylum Streptophyta; class Magnoliopsida; order Asparagales; family Amaryllidaceae; genus Allium; species Allium cepa. Next base: position 988,054,618 of record CM060945.1, on the reverse strand, counting down.
TAACTAAGCTTTAAATTTTCCTTGTAAACCTTTTCAAAATGATTTAACCCATTAAATCATACATATACAAGGAAAATATTGTATTTTATTTACTCAAATATTATTTCCATGAAATATGATTTACTCAAATCATAGTTGATGAAAACATTCGTAACCATTGTTTAAAACCTTTAAACAATCCCATTCGAAACCCACGAAAGTACCACTTTCGATACCCATGAAAGTACCCCTTTTGATATAACTAAACTAATTTACTTCATAACCTTAGGCCTAAAGGACAAACATACCTTTCAAAGCCATTAAAACATCTTCTTCGAAAGCTTTACATATGTAACGACCCAGGATTTTTAGTAATTTAAATTTGAATATTTAATTAATTTTTGATATTAAGAAGTGAATTTATTAGTCGAATAAATTTTATTTTGACTAATTGGATTTAATTGGATAATTAAATCGATAATTTAATATGTTAAATTATGGAAATAATTGAAAAATTGAGTTAAATATGATTGAAAATGATTTATCATATTGAAGTTAGAACGATATTTTAGAACTTTTAAAATCGAATTAAAAGTTTATTTGTGAAAATTGAATATTTTAATATTAAAATCGACTAGTGAAATTAGTCAATTTTTGAACAGTCTCGGAATTGGACGAGACCAGTTCCATTGGATCCGTAATAGTTAGTTATTACCGGATTTCAATTTTCGTAGCAATCGGAGTTATCGTTTGATCGTGGCAGCTTGAAACGCATCGAATTATTTTTAATATTAATTTGGCGAGTCAAAATAGCCATTTTTCAAAAAGTCTCGGATTTCGACGAAACCAGTTTCATCGGATCCGTAATATGATATTATTGTATGGTTTCAAATTTCGTGTCAATTGGATTTACCGTTTGTCCGGTACAAATTAAAACGCCTAGAAAATCGTTTAAATCGGTTTAATTTAAATTGAACGTTTATAGCCATAACTCGCACAGATGTCCGAATTAGCTTCTGAAACCTGTTCCATTGTGTCCGAAACGCGGGGTAAACCTTAGAAACGCTGGTTACGGCGCGTAAATTGGAGTTCGGAATTCCCGGATGAATAGTGTTTTGAATAATTTCCTATAAATAGCCCAACCCTTCACAAAAAAAAAATATAACTAAACCCTAGGTCAAACGCAGCCGCCACCTCCCTGAACTAACGGCCGAAAATTCAATTCGTTCTCCTCCAATTTTCTTCAAATCTAAGCATTATTGCAAGAAACTCTCAACTACAATCTTGAAGAGCTCGATGAGATCTTTAATATCAACGGTCATGATCGAGTTTGAGTGAGTAAATCGAGGGGAAAGTCGCCGTGTTCGACCGGCAGTTTGCATGCATTTCGAGAGCGAGGGGGGCACGATGGGGGTGCGGTCGGCCGGCGTTGGTGGGTGGAGGTGAGGGCTTCGACGTGAGGCTCTCTGATCGTCGCGAAGTTGATCGTGTTGGTGGCAAATCAAATCCCTAGTTGGGCATGTTGGGTTCGTGCACGCGTATTGTTACTGGGAAGTTTACGTGAGTGGGGAAGATGGAGCGCACGGCTGTGATGTTGGGGGATGGAAAAAATTAACGGCAGTGATCAATTGTAGGGTAAAATATAAATAATAGTTGTAAATTTATAAATAAAATTCGTGTAAGTTTAAAAATCAATATCTTTTTCATACGAGGTCGAAAACGCACGAAACCAGTTGCGTTGGAATCGTATGGACGAGCACTACGTGATGAAATTGGATTGGAGTCGTTTGGAGTTAGTGAAAATTTCATGTAAATTTAAACGTCCGTTTAATTTTATTCGAAATAAATCGCTAAAACGAAATTGAAATCAAGGTGAGAACTTCTCACTCAATCGAATCAGTTTCGATTTTATTTTAAATAGTTAGATTTAAAATATTTGAATGCATGTTTGAATGATGATTATTATCTATTGATGGTTAAAATAGACATTATGCGCCGTTAGTAAGCGGACGTTATTTATTAAAAACATATACCGCGAATATTTCATAAACAGTGAAATTGGTATTATATATAATAGCAATATATATATTGGCATATGTATATATTGGAGTTATTAATTTCCCGCATTTGTGTAGCGGATGAGACCCTATTGCGCCGTCTATTAAGCGGATAATATTTTAAATCCCATATACCGCGATAATTTCGTACTGGAGCGAAATTGGTATTGTGCTAATGTTTTTGGATGCAGGAAACAGGTTGGAGGGATCCAACTGGATTCCTCAACAGTATTTATTTGATTTCAGATATTTTGATATTTGATTGATTATCATATCGATATATGATATCGTTGTAGTCGTGATTGGCTATTTGGTATGTAGCATCATTGGACCAAATTTTGGAACTTTAAAATGTTTTTAAAGTGATTTTTGAAAGTATACGTTTATAAAATATTTTTGGAATCGATCCATTTTAAATAAATAAACGTTATAATTTTTAAAGTTATAAAAATTATGATTTTGAGAAATACGGTTAAAGATTGATTTTTGAAAAAATATGAGGTTAATGATTTTATAAAAGAGTTTAAATCGGGATTTTTGAAATTATTATAAAAAGTTGAAAATATAGGATTTATAAAATTTAATTATTTTATGAATCAAAAATGATGAAATTATAAAGGAGATTAAAGATGTTTTAAAAGAATAATATAAATTGATTTTATAAAGGATTTATAAATTGATATTTATAAATGAAAATATTTGAATTATAAAACGAGTTTTTATAAGTGTTTGAATGAAGTGAAAATGGATTGCATAAGTGAATGGAATTTATAAAATTATAAATGGTGAAGTTATAAATAGAATTTTATAAACAGTAGGTTTATAAAATTTATAAAGTTATTGAAAGAATAGATTTGGATAAATAATTGAATCTTATAAGTTATAAGATTTATAATTATGAAGTTCAAAAGAACGATTCTTGTAAACAAATAAATTATAAGTGTTTAACTTATGATATGAATTTTTGTATATAATTGAGTTATAATTTGAAATAGGTTAATAAAGGAGATTTATAAAGGAAGTAGTTATAAAATGAATAGAAATGGAATTTATAAACGTTGTTTCGTAAATTCGCAAACGACTTATTTTAATAAGTAAATTGTTGAAACCTAGTAATGAAGTTATATTCACGTTTTTAACTGTGAATAATCCTTTGAAATAAAATGAATAGAAGTGATGAAATTGTTTACGTAGTATATTCACGTTTTTGAATAGTGAATAATATGTTAAAGAAAATGTTTAGGATGTGATATTTTAAACAGAATTAAAACAATCTAATGATGTTTTAAAATGTGTTGAGATTCGAAACCATAGATTTCAACATTCATTGTTGAAATAGACGTTTTCGAGAAATAGAAGGAAATGGTGGACTATAACACTGTTGTTATAGTAAATGATTTCCGAAAGGAAATGTTTCGTATAGTATTGGGATTTATATATCTATTTTAATTTCGAATCCCTATACTAGTGGTTTTGGGTTGTCGTAACGATGTTTTACGTAACATTCGTTTTGGCCCAAATAAATATTTTAAGAGAATGATTTCTTTAAAGAATGAAATATATACTTAATCTCGATTTAAGTATATTGAATATTTTTCAAGTGTTGAAAATAGATGGATTTGAGAATTACTTATTAAATAAGTATGGAAATGTTTTTCAATATAAAGTGAATATTAGAGAATTTATCTTTTTGAAGATAAATTGAAATGAATAATTGAAATCGTATATGCATAGATATTGTGAAATATAAATTCACTAAGGAATTTATAAAAGAAAGTGGAATTTGTTAAAAATAAATATTGATTTATTTTTGAGATATTGAATTTTATATCTTGTAAAGATATCTTTGGGAAATAAATAATTTGGAAAATTATTTGGAATCTGGTGATGTTGTGCATATCCATTGATAGTTCAATAACCGACTATCAATATTTACCTTTGAAAGGTATTTGTTGTGATTTGTTGAATTTGAATGCACACTTATTTTTAAATTATTGCGCTCGTTATTCGGATTACCCATTCCGAATAGTGATACGACGTAATGGATAGCATTGAAGATTGGTGTTGAAGACCGGGTATTTGCGAGAGCGATAGGATGACCTGTCGATTGACTCTGCACCGAGTTGCTCCGGTATTGAGTTCTCCATATGTGATGGGAAACCCGATCAGGATTGTGGATACCCGGATTGCAAGGACTTCTTTGTAAGTGCCTTCGGTTCTGTTCGAGCCCGGAACAGACTTGTATGGATTGTATGTCTGACATTACAAATTGAGATATAAAGCCGACTTCTTTCAAATATATTTCTGTTGGTGGCGGAGAATTTATTCTTTTAGCTTAACACCCTTCTCTGAGACGTATGAGCTCAGAGGTTATGTAGTTGAAGGTTATCAGCGATATATTCCCAATTTGGTAATGTGACATGCTGAGTGTTGCTGTGAAATGATCATTGTGTTGATTATTTGTGATAGGATCATTTATTTGATCCTCTATCTTGGTGATCATTTCTATGATCATTTGTTGACCCAAAGCATGGCTTTTGTATAAAGTATGTTTTTGTGGACGTGACTTCGTCGAGCCTCACACTTCGGGAATGGTCAAAACAGGAAAGATGTAGCAAGGTTATGAGGGGTAGCGCCCTTTAGGATATGTGCATTTCCTTATGGAAAAGGGTGGTATCATGGTATGGAGCCGAGATACTTACTCATGTTGAAAACACTTTGTTATGATTGTGTGATGATGGTGACGAGCGCTCGGTGAAAGGTCCCAAAGGACCGGGGGATGGCATATTCGGTCAGTTGTTACTCAGTTAGGGGTAACCCGGCCTTGTGTTGGTAAAGATCCGGTTTGGTTCCCGGGGATGTCCATCCAGAGGCATTCTCATGTGGCAATGGGAAGTTCCTTGGCCTGATCATTCGTCGGAAATCCAAAGAAACACTACGATCTTGTACAGTATTAGTTGTAGAACCTATCATTCACTTATGGTGGCGCCCCACTGTTTGGATGGTAGCTATAGTAGGCATAGTTCGAAATGTCTATGCTAGCTAAGATTTATATTATATTTTCGAAATGAATTTTCTCTACACTATGCACTAGTAATAATATCAAATGTTCTTTTTAATGCGTATCAAGCATCTTTGACTATCATAAGGAGAAATCTCCTCCGATTCTGCGTTTGCATTGTGTGTGTGTGTGCGGGAGGCCTTATGGTAGTCTCATTTTTAAAAGCATTGCGAATTGACTTTAAAAATATTCACCTATTTTGTTTTCAAAGATTAATAAACTGTTTTGAGTTCTCACACCAGTCACATGACTGACTCGGAGTTTATTGTTTTCCTTCCTAAACTCTGGGTGCCCACCAATTTCCACACGGGCAGTTAAGAGTTAAGTTTATCAGGATATTCTGGATATTCTGGAGTTGCTGGAGGCAGGATGGATGGCATGGCGTATTACTAGTATATAGTATTTCTTTTCCGCTGTTTGTTATTGTTGTTGTACACTCTGATGATATGATGTAATGAAATGTGATGTAATGTAATAACTGATATAGTTCTTTGTTTAAAGATTATTCATTTATTATGTGTTGTTCCGCTGCGAATTGTGAGATTCTGTTGTTGTTCTGTTGTTTTTCTATTCCGTTCTATTCTCTATTTTCTTTCCGCTCTATCTTCTTATCTTTTTCCCTCTTCTTTTGTCTTTTTCTTTTTCTTAAACATTGAGAATTCGTATTTCTGTTCATCTTGAATTAATCTATGGAGATTAGTGTATATTCAAGGAGTACGGATTTACGGGTCTTCACAATAAACCTTGGACATCCTATTTTAAAATCCTTTAATTTTGCCTTTCGAAACCATTGGTGATCTTCCATTTAAACTAAGGTAAATCTTTCAATAACACTAGGGAATCACCCCTTCAAAAGTTTATATGCTTATACCTTTTGAAAACACTGGGAACCTTCCTTTGAAACTCTACTTATTACCTTCCAAAAGCACTAAAATATACTACTTAAAACAAACCTTTCGAAGGCATTGGGTTCAGTTATAAACGTGTGGAAAACCTATCGAAACCATTGGAAACCATTCCTTTCAAAACATTTGGGTTTAACTTTCAAATATCAAAAAGGGTCATGAAGCGACCAAGTCGAAAGCAACTCTTTCGAAAACAATTCCTAAGTAAAAGAAGTGGATGGTGTCGAAACCCATCCCTTCAAAAGCATTTGAGTGGAGGCTCTAATTTTAAAATAAAGGGTCCCATTCAAAACCAATCTGGGTCGTAAGGTAAATTGCAGCATTTAGGGTTTTCGACCCCTTCGAAATCATTTACTTTAAAACAAAGGCAAAACCTCATTCGAAATCCTTCTTTCTTTAAAACCATTGACAAGGTCAAAAGCCATCTTATTCGAAAGCAAAGCAGGGGCATTTCTTTTAGAAAACAAAGCAAAGTCTTGACTCCTTCGAAACCCCTAGTTTTGAAACATATCTTTCGCCTAATCCAATTCACTATGTACCAAGTCTTGATACTTTGTGCGTTGGCTTCGAACGAGGATGGAGGCAGAGGAATGGAGTTAAAAGGTGGTTGCCGAAGAAGGTGAGAGAGCGGAACCCTATAAAACTTGATTTATAACTTAAAAAGGCAATTCTTTTCAACTAACTTGACAATTTGTCATCTTATAATTGGCTGTCTTTGCGTTTCGAATATATTTTTTGAAAATTACTGCCCAGAATTCAGAGGTAACAATTTAAAAACATTTGTAAATAGCACCTTCTCCTTTTATAAATATATAAAACATTTAATACCATACTTTATATAATTTTATGTATCTATTAAAACACTTAGAAAAATTCTATAAAAATTCGCATAAATCTCTTTTAATATGTTTTCTAACATATTTAAATTTCAAACCCAAAACATATATATAATTGCCAAAATTAATGTTTAAACCCAAATAATCTTTTTCTTGAATAGAAAATTAATATTAGTTCCACAATAATTCAGAAAATTATGAAACTTGAAACCCATTTCCAAAGTATCAATTCTGACCTTAATTAAAATTTTCAAGGCATTTGGACATCATATTATAGGTTTTTCAACCCAAAACATGTCATAAAATCAATATGAACACGCATAATTCATCAACAAGCAAATATACATATAAACATCAATCAAAATATGGCAATATACTTGCGAAAACTTTCGGATCTAATTCTAGAAACCAAAATCGTAAAATAATGAGACGTAACATATTACTCAACTTTAACTTTGGTGTTAAGGTATTGAGATTTGATTTTTAGATTTGAATTTAATTAAGCTCTCCTCTTGACTCTGCTTTTTCTTCCCTTTTCTCCTTTTAATGGTAGCCTGCCTATTAGTTTTTAGTTTTGATTTGTAAACGTGAGAATGATATAGTGTGAATGGTTTAGTGTATATGAATATGCCTCATTCCTATTCGAGCCTTATCTAATTTCTCTTTCCTATCTTATTTTAGTTCCATTTATTTCCTTAGCTTAACTAAGCATGGCTTACCCTTTATGTTTTCATGAATCTCAATCCCTTAACCATTTTTTTATTTTTGCTAATTAAATCTCCTAAATAAAGTTATCTAAAACTAGGAGTGTTACAAGTTACTATTATGCTTATACTACACTGACCCCTAGTCCCTGTAGTATTATTTTACTTAGCTCTAGTTACGATACTACCCACATAGAGCCCATTCTCATAAATTTATTAAGTTCAAATTTGTTATGAAACAATCACCTATAGATTTTCCTTTTCTTCATCTTTTATATTACTTAATTAGACCCGAGACCACTATGAATTAGCCACCTGCATTCCCCTATCAAATATTTATCCATTTAATTCTGACCTACTATGAATCATCCACCCGCAAGTCCTAATTAATTGTTTTACTTAATGTTTGACTTGGGACTACAATGAATCAACCACTCATAGCCCCTTGTCCAACACTTATTTAATTCTGACTTGCTATGAATCAACCACCCACAGGTCTCCTTTATTTTTAATTTAAGTTTGCATAGATTCATTCCTTTGGAAGTTGAATGCCTCTCCTTACCAAAAGATTCCTTAGGTGTGCATTCGAGTAAGCATACTTACTTGGCATTAATAACCCTTCCAAGCCTTACCTTACTTCTTCCCACAATACTTCGTCGTAGTACACCTGTCCCAATCCATGTACGCAATACCCTCTTTACTTATTAAGTGTGTTCTCTCCCAAACTACGGTGTAGTATGACGGTGTAATTTGCCATATTCTCATCACCTGATTGCGATGCTATTTGCCTTGTGTAAATATAGGGCATTGAACCACTTTCCCCTAGATTGTTCCTAGATTCCTTTAACAAATCACTACCCCATACCCAAAGTGGTTTTATTAAGCATGGTTCTCCCTTTAGACATTTGGCCTCCTTAGCTATGTATCTGACAATATCTGACTTCTGACACCTCTGACAAGACATGTGACCACCTTTGAACATGTCATTATTAGATATGTTACTTTTTTCAACATTAATAATGTCTTCTATTTATTTTTTTAGCTATTTTAATGGAACTTATCCCCTTATATAATTATTTTAATATATATGTCATTATTATTAATTCTCAGCGTGGAACGCCCTTTCCACTAGCACGGTACTACAAAAGTTTTAGCTTATTTTATGCATAGAAAGTCTTATAATATATTCCATAAAATTCATGAATAATTCTTTTATCCCTACCTTATCTTTCACGAAAACTAGAAGTTATTTTCCTTGTATATTTTCTAAGGGCATAGTTTAGAAATCATAACAATTTATTCCTAAGTCCTAAGCTTCTCAAGTTACTAACTCATCTTCGGAATAATAGTAAGGATATCATGATAAGTTTTCACTTTATCAAAACTCAATATGAGTACAAAAATAACATGATTCGAATCAAGAAAATAAAATGAATAAAAGGTTAAGTATTACTTATCTAAATCTTTTAAGAAACCATGACTAGATCTTCCTCTCACTCTCTTTTCTTAGCTTTTGTTTGCTTTATCTCCTTTTTATTCCAGTTCCTTTAAGTCACTGCCATTAACTATCTTCTAAGTTTTTTTTAGATTTTTCTAGTCTGATGGATTTGACCTAAATACTCGTTTCCATTAGTCAATTGTCCCCATTATTTTCTTATTTAGCCCCACTTGACCTTTTAATTAATTAATTAAATTAATCAAAATTACATATTATTACAGTGATGGTATGATAATTAGCATGAACTAGAAAATGTATATGTGTAGGGGAGAAATTGTAACGAACGACCTTTTCGACCATCGAAAGTCGACACCGAATACATCCACAGTATTCAAATGCCGAACGCCTAACCGTCGAGAAGGCAGATTTTTAGAGTAAAATAAAAAGAAAAAACAGAGAACATGGAAATCAAAATCTTATAATGGAATCGAAAGCATATAATTTAACAAAGACTATAAAAATTGTTATTTCAAAATACAGAGTACATCAGAGTTAAAAACAAACCTTATCAACTAAATAGTTATAAAATTCCGACCTTACAATTACTAATAGATATACAATATAATACAGTGGAAAAAACACTATGATATGTAAACATCCAGCCCATCTCTTATAACTCCCAATCACCGAAGCCAACTTGTGAAAAACTTGGTCTGACCTAAATATTATAATAAAATAACACCTGGGTCAATCTGGAAAACCAATTTGAGAAAACTCAAGTAATATGATGAACATATAAAAATTCTGTGAGACTACACCGCTAACGTGAAACGGGTTCACAAGAATAAATCCACGATTGAAGAATTAGATAATAAATCAGAACAAAAATCCAATCAAGAAAGAATGGAAATAAACAACAGAAATAGTCCAAATAAAAGGGTGGGTACTAGTAAGAACTAATCCCATACTGAACGAATGGGCATAAACAATATCTAATTCTAGACTTAAAAGAATGGTCACAAATAATTGAACATAAAGAATAGCACAAGGCAGTTTCCCATACAGTTAAGGAAGCAATTCAAAGATTTAAATTAACAACAATAGGAAAAAAGAAGTTTTTCTAAAAATGACCAGGAAAGTGCGTCCCCTTACCGAAAGTATACCATGAGAAATATACTTGAGAACTCCGATGGCTCTCGAAAACTTCCAAGCCACAACCCGCCAACTGTTATCGAGTATCCGAGTATTTCACATCTTATTGCGCAACGCCGAATCCACTCTAGAGTGGATGTGAAATACCCTAATGGGAGCATCCTTACATAGATTGGTCCCCACTCGGTCTTTGGGTTTAGTCAGATAACAAGGCTCAAATGAGAAAAATATAGTCTTAGAGTGATCTAATAAACCTAATTTTAAGTAACTTTTTTTGGAACATTTAATTAGACAAATAAAATTAAATAATATATATGGTTAAGGGATTGAGATTTATTGATTTATTAAAGGCCATGTCTTAATGAATGTATAAGCAAAATAGAATAAAAATAAGTAAGTATAAGGAATACGATAAGGGAAAAATAGGGATAGTCTTTGTTCTTATACCCTAAATCCTACTTACCTTTATTTCTTATTCATTTCAACATTTACAAACAAAACCAAAACACTTGTAAGCTCGGCCAGCCACCATTAAAAAGAATCAAAAGGAGATAAGTTAGGAAACAAGTAGAAGGCTTGAAGAAATCAATCAAAGGACAAATCTCAACCTTCTTATCACCAAGCCAAGATGAATAATTAGATTTACATCTCATGTTTAATGATTTTGGTTTCAAGGTTTGATCCGAACTATTTTGCAAGTTATACGCCATGTTGTGTTTGTTTATATATATATATATATATATATATATATATATATGTATGTATGTATGTATGTATGTATGCTTGTTGATGATTTATACGATTTCATATGAATTTTATGATAATTTAGATTGGAAAGCCTATTAGATAACATCCAAATGACTTGCATTTTTCATATATGATAAAGAACATTATTTTAGAAGGTTGTTTCATGTTTTATAATTTTCTAAGTTAATGTGGAATTATCACAAAATTTTGAAGAGAATAGTTAACATTGGGCTTAAATTATTTAACACAATATATGTTGATTTCAGGTCTGAGGTTTATATATGTTAGAAAACATACTAAACGTGAATTATTTTGATTTTTGGGGAATTTTCCTAAATGTTTTACGATGGTTATAAAATTATTTAAGTTAAGGGACTTAAATGCTTATGATGTTTTATCAAGGAGAAGGGCTTATTTGTCAAACATTTTAATTTGGTAATTTTGAATTCGACGGCTTTGTAGAAAAAGGATTTTGACAAAGAAATGGCAACCAATCACATCATGACAAATTAGGCAAGTTAGCTGAAAAGAAATTACTTTGAAAGACATAAAATAAGTTTTGTTTTGATTTACCAATTTGCCACTTCCATTTGCTAGCTTTCGTCACCATACTTCCGCTAATACCCATTCAAAACCAATAAAAATGTATCAAGCCATTGGTACGTAGTGGATTGGAGAAGGGTGGGATGAATCGTGCTAAAACCATGCTTTTGAAAGGCTAGAAGTTATCCTTTGCTTATCTTTGTTTACAAAATATGCTTTCAAAGGGATTGTTTTTAGCTTGTTTTAAAAGGAAGCTTTTGAACTAGTTGTCACTTGCCTTTGTTTTTAAACAAGATTTTTCAAACGAGTTGACGCTTACTTTTTTTTGAAAAAAGATTTCGAAAGGATAGCCGCTTTTGAACCTATTCGAAAGCTATGCCGCCGCATTCATACCTTTCGAATCAAGTGAGGCTTCTGCCTTAAAACAACATATTCAAAAGGGTGTTTTCTGCTTTTTACTTTAAGCCGCCTTCTTAATGCTTTCAAAAGAGCAATATAGCTACTATCAAATGTTCAGAGGCAATGGTTTCGAAAAGGTGGGTTTCAAAACCATCCTTTTTCTTTTACTTATGATTAATCCTTTTGGAAGTGATGCTTTCACTCTTATATTAAATGTCAAACCAAATGGTTTCGAAGGGGACAATTTTAAATGGTTTCGAAGCAACGTTTTCACAAATCTTTATTTGAACCCAATGCTTTCGAAAGGTATATTATAAGTGTTTCGAAAGTAATATTATAAGTGTTTTGAAAGGAAGGATTTTATGATTTCGAAAGATAAGTTGAAATTAGTTTTGATGAAGGATGCCTAAGGTTCTAAGTTATGCATTCGAAAAGATGGCTATCAATGATTTCGAAAGGAATTGTTTAAGGATTTAAACCAGGGTTTTGAAGATATGGCTTTGGCTTTGTAGCCTAATGTTTTCTAAGTTAAAAAGGGTTTTAAATTATTTTAAAGGGATAGATAGTCCCAATTATTTAGGTTTCATCAACATTGTTTAGTGTAAAGCATATATCATGGCATAAGTATTTTGAATAAAGCAAAGAGCATGATTTCCTTATTTAAGCGAGATTTAAAAGGTTTAAATCATTTTGAAAGGAGGAAAATTTGATGGGTATTTAACATTAAGTTTATGACTTAGATATTAGAAGACCAGATGGGAATGGTGTAGGGTCGTGCCCAGTATTTTTACTATTAGCCCCTAGCTGAAATAAGTTCAAAATTCCAGTATGTAAGGCATTGTCATAGATAGGACTAAATTGATATTACACACAGAAAGGAATATACAAAGAAAAGATAAATTATTGGTGAGCCCGCAAATCTATTAGGATTAGTACACTATATTGGAGTTATTTAGTATCATTTCTGTTGTGATGTAATTGTCTATCTATTGAGTATTTTGATCATCCAAGGGGGCATCATCATATGTCGCTCTTTACGTAATTTGTAATAATTATATTCGACCAAAACTTAAGGATCATTCGGGGATTATGTTATTGAATATGAAATATTGTTTTGCAATGAAATTAGAAAAGTTGTTTCGAAATCTATGATCTTATTTCATATTCATGTGCTTCTGATATTATGAATACCATTAACATTACCGTATTTTATCACCAAAGTTAAATACTATAGATGACTGCAGCATCTGTAGCACTTAACTTTGGGCCTCAACATATTGTGTCTTACAACTTGGTATTAGAGCATAGGTTTATGAAAACTTAAAAAAAAAATTAAACTTAAAGTGATTTAGAAAACATTATCCTAAGGAATTAGAGAAAAGATTAAGGTTTGAGATAACGCTATAGTAATGCACTTGTATTTTTTTATATATAAGTATACGCTTTATCTCTATTCTCCTATCTCTATTAGACTTTTCTTTTGCATCTTACAAAGGCCTGAATGTAGATTTTAAGGAAGTAAGGTATGAATGCTAGGAGTGGAAGAGTTAACTGGATGGAGGAAGCACCACAACTAATGAGAATGCCAGACCAAACACTAGAAGGAATCCAGGTCCGGCATAAGTTGCTAGTATGGGTGTTGGAGTGCCACAAGTTGATATGAGAGCTATGTATAAGTTCTTCGTTAATATGATGTAGGCTGGACTTATAGAAGGATTAGCTAGGGGAAATGTAGAAGGATGAATTCAGGGAGCTCTGGTGGTTAATAACTATGTAATATTAAGTAGGGATTATGCTAGGCCTGGAAGAAAACCATTTATCGAAACTGAGGATGCAGTTGTAGTGGAGAATTGGTTGCTTCATTGTGAAAAGATCTTTGCTGATCTGGAGCTTAATGATGAGTAGAAGAGGAGACTTGCCTCTACACAGTTGTAAGGAGAAGCACTGTATTGGTGGAATAGTGTTACCGTGGGAGTTAATAAAGAGACCACGGCTTGGGAGAATTCAGAAGGAGGTTTGAGAAAGGATACATGTCAGAAATTGCCAAGTCAAAATTGCCCAGGAAATTTGTTAAGTTGGCGCAGGGAGAAATGACAATGCTCGATTATGCAACCATATCTAAGGAGCCATCAAGATACGGATAAGCTAAGGTTGATACGGTTATCAAAAGAAATGAGAAGTTCGTCCACGGATTGAAACCCAAGCTTGCTAAAGCAAATTTGTCACATATTAGGGATTCGTCTGATGTAGTTGTTGAGATGGTTTTGAGGCATGAGGAGATGTTCAACTTCCATGATAGTAGGAAGAACCAAAAGAGGAAGTTATTCCATAAGAAAGGCGCTTAGAATGGAGGAACAACCAAGAAAGGAACAACCAAGAAAGGAACAACCAAGAAAGGAATGGCCGAGGTAGTTTGTTATAAGTGTGATAAGAAGGGAAATTTCGCTCATGAATGTCGGACAGGAAAATGGAAGAACGCTGTTGATAAGAAAGAAGTGAGATCCTTCAACTATGATCGGATTGGACAATATAAGAGTGCATGGAACCAACCAGGGATGGAAAGGAAAAATATTTGCATTGGAACTAGCTATCTCAAGACCAACAGTAGAGGAGAAAGGAAAAGCTATGTTGGGAGGCACGCTTTTGATTCATGGTGTATCAGTTAGAGTTCTATTTGATACTAGTGCATCGCATTCTTTTATATCACATTTTTAATAGATAAACTTAACCTAGAGTCATCATACCTAGTTACATCCTTAAGGGTTGCGAATCTGATAGGTGGGTCTGCGACATTTGGGATGAAGTGTGACCGGTTAGAATTTGAATTGTCAGGTCTTATATTTGCTTGCAGTTTGCATGTTTTGATTTCATAGAGTTTGAAATTATTTTGGGTATGGATTGGTTAAGTAATCATGATGCTAAGATATTTTGCCGTGATAGGAAAATATCACCTAGACACCCTAGTTGTAGTGATCGGATTATATACTCCATAGAAAACCACAGTTTTGAGGTTAATTCTTTGTTGGGTATTGTGGAGGCGGAAGATGATTTGAATCGAGTTTTCGTTGTTAGAGAATTTGTAGATGTCTTTGAGCCGTAGTAAGACTACCGCCAAAAGTAGCAATTGAGTTTCAAATAAATTTAGTACAAGGATCTGAGCCTATAAGTAGACTGCCAAGTGTTGAATATGCGAATATATGATTTTTGTTTGATGATAATAAACATATATATATATATATATATTCATTTAAATGTATTTGTTAATGTACTATTTTATTTTTCATAATTAAATAAATATTTGCTGAACAAAATAAATAACATAGAGTTCAAATTCAAATAGATATTTTATTCAAACAAATATTTATTAGAATTTTGAATAGTACAAATTTGAGCTCTCACTATATATATAAAAATTTCAGTTACATTACAATTTCAATCACATCATAATTTTTAATTCACAAATGTCCTCGCTACATATCGCTCATTCACTCGTATTTATCTTCAACACCAGTTTCAGATTGAATCCAGCATCTGAGCTATCTGCAAATATACACACTGACGTAGTAAAATTGAAAAGGAAATAATTTTGCAGTCTAAAATAAAATGTATTTTGAAAATATTATTTGCCTCGGTTATTTGGGTTATTCGTCATCATTTAATTTTGAATTCATCATAGACAAACAGCTTGTGACATGCATAGTGTATCACTATACATGCCACAAGGTCGTGCACACCGATATATACACTTGATAAAATTGCAGAGACAGGTGAGCACAAGGTCAAACCCAAATCAAAAGCCGGGTTCAACTCAAGTGAAATACAAATTAATGTCATGACACGAGCATAAGGTCAAACCCAAGCTACAAGCTGGATTCAACGCAGGTGCATTACAAAATTGACAAAGTATAAGTGAATATGCAACAAGCACATAAGAAGTGTACTGCAAATACAAGCACGGTATGTACAAAAACAATGCAACAGTAGTGAACAGGCATATGACTCAAGACCAAGCTAATGAACAACAAGCAAATGACTCACAACAAATATGCAGTAGTCCACATACCAGAGCTACAAAACTTATAAACAGTTCGATAAGCCAAGGCATCAAGCCAGAGAAGACTGCATATATATATATATATATATATATATATATATATATATATATATATATATATATACATGAAAACCAGGCAACTATACACATGAAGTTCAACATGACTCAAGTGAAGTGACAACAATGCATGAATACACATAGACCAAAGGCTACGACTTCAAGCATGTGTGTAACGACCCTGGATTTTGGCCCTATTTATTTTAATAAATATTTAATCTGAATAAACAAAAAGTAAACTGATCATTTTAAAATGAATAGGATTTTTTAAAATAATTGCCATTTATTTGTATGGAATTGTATTTTAAAAAGGAAATTTGATTCTGAAAATTTAAAATAAATTCTCTTAATAATATTTATAATAGAATCTATCTTATATAATTAAATTAAAATACTTTACTTTGTTTACATTTGGTGTAAATATATATAGATGATAATAACATCTAATTCTACCAATATAACTTAATTATTGATAGCTAAAATACAAATACAAATAAATACAAATATTAAATGTAAGTAAATCATATTGAACATAATTTAATATTGATAGTTAAAATATAAAATAGAAATGTAAAATATAAAGCAAGAATTAAGTAGTAAGGTATGCCTACAACATAACCTTAAAATTAGTAAGCAAAGTATAAAATAAAATAAAACCAAATGTAATGTAAAACCAAACACAAACATATACATATAAATTATTCAAGCAAGAAAAAAAATGATTTTATCAAGATATCTTCATATGCAAGCCAAGTCTACCTACAGAATATATTTTTATACAAAAGTCTTCATACACATGCCTAACTGCAAAGTGTACTTTTACATATAAATATATATACACAGCAAGCATAATTATGTAAACTAATTAAGAAACAAGACATTTAATTTCTATCATCTTAGCCCAAATTTTGTTTATTCAAGATATATATAAAAATCTGTTCAAAATGGAACAAAGATAAGAAAACAACAGTACCAGTTACCACCTACCCTTAAACACCTATTCTCTTCTATATTTATATATGGGTGTCCATCTTGCAATTTTGTTCTTTCAGAAAATCATATAAGAAAACCTGAGAAAACAGAAAGAAGGAAAAAGGAAGTAAAATCAAAAAAATTGAATTCAAAACAAAAACAAGAAGAGCATAGGCAGTTTCAACTACAGATTTTCAAGAAAACAGAAATGGTTCTCTGTTCAACAGTATTTTGCAAGTGAGTAAACATAAAGTTTTAAAATTTTGAGTTTAATTAAAATCAATAAAGATGATTCATTTATTATGTGGTATTGAATCTGTTTGATATTTGAATATCATTCTGTGCTTCTCTATAACTGATACAGGTTGTATATTTTGTGCAAAAACTCAAATTATTCTTATTTAAATCATTGTTAAGCTTTGATTGTTTAACAAAACAAGATGTTAAACTTAAATTAAAAGTTGATTAAACCATCTCTATAAAGTATATCACTATAATATTGCTATGCAGGTAATTAAGTGATTAATGGATAAAATCGATTATTACAAGAAGCTAATTCAAGATTATATCTTGAATCCTTACTGAAATTGATGATTTTTAAAACAAAAAGGAAGATTTTCAGTTCATAAATTCAAGAGCAGTTCGCATTTGAATAAAAATTGTATTTCTACCAATTTCTAGTGATTGAATCAATAATAAACGTTGAAATTTATTCTGAAGCAAGTTTGAATATCTGTGAGGTTGGGAAAATTGGTGAATAATTTTTCAAATGCGAGAGTTGGTCAAACGAGTTCGATTTAGGGTTTTGTTCAAAGTTATTGGACATGTCTGTAACTAGATGCGTATGGCTCCTATGAGTGATTGAGCTCCACGCAATTCAAGGAAGTGGAAGAGGAGTGTGTTGTCATCGTGTGGGCGAAGTTTTGGCGTCTCTGGTGGCTTGAATGACGATGGTGAGGCGTTTTACTGGAAGGGTTGGTTACGGGTTTTTTTTGGCGAAATGTACATTTCGAATTCAAATTTATGTAAGCGATTTGAGTTTAGATTTTTTGCTTTGGTGTGATTTGTGACTTGCCTGAGGGTTTGGAGTTTATCGAAGCTTGGTCGCGCCGCCGTGCACGTGTACGGCAGCGGCGATGTGTGTCAGCATCGTTGAAGGGTTTGTGTCTCGATTCGTGCTCGATTAGATGAGGGGTTTGTTATCCCAACCTTTGGCAAAGCTGAGATACCCAAAAATCAGCTGAAAATCAATGATTACTATTCTTGAATATCAACCATGCATTGCAGGATAACCATGGATATCGATGAATTTTGTCTGAGTCCGGATCGGGCTGCAATTGACAAGACATGATGAGCAAAGCTGTAGAAGCCAGCGTTTCAAATTTCAAGTCAATCCGAGTTCATATGCTCAAGTTATGATCGATTCAAGCTGAGGAAATAACCCTAAGCTTCGTATCCATCCCAGTGGCCTTCCTTCGAATCCATCAGGTAGCCAAGCTTCGTATCCATCCCAATAGCCTTCCTTCGAATCCATCAGGTGGCCAAGCTACATATCAATCCCAGTGGCCTTCCTTCGAATCCGTCAGGTGGCCAAGCTCCGTATCCATCCCAGTGGCCTTCCTTCGAATCCATCAGGTGGCCAAGCTTCGTATCCATCCCAGTGGCCTTCCTTCGAATCCATCAGGTGGCCAAGCTTCGTGTCCATCCCAATGGCCTTCCTTCGAATCCATCAGGTGGCCAAGCTTCGACTCCATCCCATGACTTGCTTCGAAACCATTCAGTTGGGAAGCCTTCGTATCGATTAACTATGGTATATCCTGATCGATACGAAGGAACATCCATTTGATCGATACGAAGGAACATATCTTCGAATCCACTACCTCGAATCCACTAAGTCAAGGTGGCTAAAACCATGGATTCGACACAGTAAACTCGGAGAAAAAGATGGATCGACCCGAGAAGCGCACGCACCATGTCATCATTCACATGCGTCAACCATCGATTCGGCCCTATCGATTCGACCCTATCGATTCAACCCTATCGATTCGACCCTATCGATTCGGCCTTGATCGATTCGAACCAAGCATGACAACTAGAAATGCAATCTTGAATCGATCATAACTCAAGATCTACAACTCCAAATGCCATGAAATTTTTACAGGAGTTTGCTTACATGTTGAAGAATGTCCACACCAAATTTCGTCTCGATTGGATGATTTCTTGATCGATTCGAAGGGAGTTCGAATCGATCCAAAAGTGGGCCCAAATTTCCTAAGGCCGGGCATGTGGGCCCCTTCACGTGCCAGAAGTGGTCTTCCTAAATTTAGGCGAAATATCAGCCTCCTACACCTATAAATAGAGCCCCAGGTCATTCAGAAAAGGGGATCGGAATTCTGAAGTGCCAAGACTCTACCGGATTCAATTCTACGCCGTATCGTCGCTGTTGCATTCAAGTTTTAGAGCTATAATCAATTGTAACTTGCTGTAACCAACTGTAATCATCAAGAGAACATCAACAAAGAATGAAAACTTCAAAGTGGACGTAGGCAAGATCGCCGAACCACTATAAAACCTGTGTCGTTTACTTGTTTTCTGCTGTTTCTGTTGAATGTTCATCATTTTTGTTATCTACAAATTTGTTATTTGTGACTTGTGATGTCGAACGGGTGCTTTCAACGGCTATTGGGTGTTTGTGACCAATTTTGGTGCAAACATTTTGGTACTTTCACTGAGAAGGCTAATTTAGGAGTTCTACCAATTAGAAGTTGATTAAGAAAGTTTGAAAGTTCAGATTTGAGAAATTATGACGAGACAATTAAGCAGAAGGCCAAGGCCAGAGCGAAGTGAACATCAAGGGAGTCAAGAGGCTTCCTCAGGAGCGAATCAAGCGTCGATCTTCATCACTAGGGACGAGATGGAGACAATGATGAAGAAACAAGAGGAGTTGATTCAGAGTTTATTTTAACAGATAGGACAACTTGGAGCACAGAATAGGGAAGCGGATGGAGTCCAGAACGGAGCAGGACCATCCGGCATAGCACCTGGATTAGGAGGCACACCCATGGAGAATGTTGATCCAATTTCGGAGAAAGGGAGAGGGGCATCTGCGCAACCCGGGAGTAGTAGAGGAGCGAACGCTCAGTCGAGGGGACAGATTCCGGAGTTCCCTCGTGAACTTGGGGGGCAGGTTGAAAGTGGTGAACGAAGATTGCATCTCGGAGACAATGACAAGTTGGCAGAGATAGTCAGGCGAGCCAAGAGAGGCGGATTAGTGAACAAGGATTTGGAAGATGTTAATAGGAGTCCTTTTACTCCAGCAATCAGACGAGCTAGGAACCCACCGGATTTCAAATTACCATCGTTGGACATGTATGACGGGAGAACGGATCCCACGGTTCATTTGACGAAGTATATGAGGCATATGGAAGTGCTGGGGGCATCAGAGGAGGTTATGGCCCGGTTCTTTCCATTGTACTTGGCGGATATCGCAGCATTACGGTTCAGAAAACTAGAGAGTGGATCTATCGGAACGTGGAATGTTTCACTGAGAGATTTATGAGGCAATTCAGGGTTCACATTACAAGACCCAAGAATGTGATGACTTTGGCAACTCTAAAGCAGAAAGCCGGAGAGACTTTGAGGAGTTATCTAACGCGATTCAATGCAGCAGCAGCTTCGGTGGATCGAGCAGATCAATCTATGGTGGTGATGGCAGCTGTGTCCGGAGTAGATGACGGTACAGAGTTCAAAAATTCATTAACTAAAGATCTGCCTGTGGATCTAGGGGAATTCTACGACGAGGCAGAAAAGTTTTTACGATTAGAGGATGCGAATGCAGAAAGAGAAGAAGGAGAGGGAATAGAAGTTTATGTGCTTAAAGACAAAAAACCTCTCGAAAAGGACTCAGGCAAGGATAAAGGAAAACGAAAGGCTGAGGATAATAATGACAGGTCAAAGCGGCAACGGAGGGAGCCACGATTCACCACTTACACCAAGCTGAATGAGAGTCTGGAACGAATTTATCATGATACCAAGGAGCAGGTTCCATATCGTAGACCAATGCGAAGGGATCCAACCTCTGACGAAAGAAAATCAGATAAGTTTTGTGTATTTCATGAATTAAACGGTCATAACACTAATGATTGTAGGCATATGAAGGATGAGGTGGAAGGGCATATCAAGAATGGTATGCTCCTTCAGTATGTGAGGAGGCGAACTCCAGCAGTGGAACTAGAGCGACCACCGTCCACATCAGCTAGAGGCGACCCTGAATCAAGGCACCGTTTGATTATCAATTGATTGAAATAACGATGAACAAGTCGTAAGCTTCCACTAACATAATTAAATCATTTACACATGTACGAGATCACAAACGATCCCTAGGCATGCTCTGAATGATCATTGACTGTTTCGTAGTGGGAACTTACACTTTGACATCCTTGCTTTGCTTTTGTTTCATTTTGATTTGGACATTTGGACTTGGTTTGTTTGGACATTTCTACTTTAAAACTCATCTGTTGAATAGATATTTGATTCTGATAATTCTGAAATGGCTATGCTACTTACACATGTACGGGGTCGCGAACGGTCCTTAGGCATGCTCTGAGATGGCGAGAAACCGCCCTGACAAACGATCCAGGGACCCACTCGAACGTGAGCCTGGTATCGATAATATTAAGTCCCCCCCCCCCCCCGGGCACGCTCATTGGCCTCGAACGGCACCCGACCTCGAACGGTCACAAATTCGTCTCGAAAGGCACACGATCGCGAACGATCACAACTCGCCCCGAACAGCACAACTCACCTCACCTCAAATGGCTCGATCATGAACGGTCATCATTTGAGGTCCGCCACTTGACCGCGCACGGTCACACTTCGCCTCAAATGGCTCGATCCTAAACGATCGTCATTTGAAGTTAGGCACTTGACCATGAACGGTCGCACTTCATCTCAAATATCTCGATCCCGAACGGTCGTCATTTGAGGTCACATAAAACTGTAAATTCCTTTGCAGGACATTAACAGGATATGAACATCCAACTCCAAGCATTACAAAACACACCTTCCTACCGCAAGGCATGTTTTGGGGGGAAAAGTGTTTTCCCAACCTTTGGCAAAGCTGAGATACCCAAAAATCAGCTGAAAATTAATGATTACTATTCTTGAATATCAACCATGCATTGCAGGATAACCATGGATATCGATGAATTTTGTCCGAGTTCGGATCGGGCCGCAATTTACAAGACATGATGAGCAAAGCTATAGAAGCCAGCGTTTCAAATTTCGAGTCAATCCGAGTTCATACGCTCAAGTTATGATCGATTCAAGTTGGAGGAAATAACCCTAAGCTTCGTATCCATCCCAGTGGCCTTCCTTCGAATCCATCAGGTGGCCAAGCTTCGTATCCATCCCAATGGCCTTCCTTCGAATCCATCAGGTGGACAAGCTTCGTATCCATCCCAATAGCCTTCCTTCGAATCCATCAGGTGGCCAAGCTTCGTATCAATCCCAGTGTCCTTCCTTCGAATCCATCAGGTGGCCAAGCTTCGTATCCATCCCAGTGGCCTTTCTTCGAATCCATCAGGTGGCCAAGCTTCGTATCCATACCAGTTGCCTTCCTTCGAATCCATCAGGTGGCCAAGCTTCGTATCCATCCCAACGGCCTTCCTTCGAATCCATCAGGTGGCCAAGCTTCGACTCCATCCCATGACTTGCTTCGAAACCATTCAGTTGGGAAGCCTTCGTATCGATTAACTATGGTATATCCTGATCGATACGAAGGAACATCCATTTGATCGATTCGAAGGAACATATCTTCGAATCCACTACCTCGAATCCACTAAGTCAAGGTGGCTAAAACCATGGATTCGGCCTAGTAAACTCGGAGAAAAAGATGGATCGACCCGAGAAGTGCATGCACCACGTCATCATTCACATGCGTCAACCATCGATTCGACCCTATCGATTCGACCCTATCGATTCAACCCTATCGATTCGACCCTATCAATTCGACCTTGATCGATTCGAACCAAGCATGACAACCAGAAATGCAATCTTGAATCGATCATAACTCGAGATGTACAAGTCCAAATGCCATGAAATTTTTACAGGAGTTTGCTTACATGTTGAAGAATGTCCACACCAAATTTCATCTCGATTGGATGATTTCTTGATCGATTCGAAGGGAGTTCGAATCGATCCAAAAGTGGGCCCAAATTTCCTGAGGCCGGGCATGTGGGCCCCTTCACGTGCCAGAAGTAGTCTCCCTAAATTTAGGCGAAATATCAGCCTCCTACACCTATAAATAGAGCCACAGGTCATTCAGAAAAGGGGATCGGAATTCTGAAGTGCCAAGACTCTACCGGATTCAATTCTATGCCGTATCGTCGCTGTTGCATTCAAGTTTTAGAGCTATAATCAATTGTAACTTGCTGTAACCAACTGTAATCATCAAGAGAACATCAACAAAGAAAGAAAACTTCAAAGTGGACGTAGGCAAGATCGCCGAACCACTATAAAACCTGTGTCGTTTACTTGTTTTCTGTTGTTTCTGTTGAATGTTCATCATTTTTGTTATCTACAAATTTGTTATTTGTGACTTGTGATTGCGAACGGGTGCTTTCAACGGCTATTGGGTGTTTGTGACCAATTTTGGTGTAAACAGGGTTAGCTTCGAGTTTTCTTGATCGTGTGCATGAATAAGTTTCCTGATGCTACTTATAACTTAGTTTAAATTTTAAACTTAGTGGAATAAATAAACTTAACTACAGAAGAAGAAAAAAGGAGAAGAAGAAGCTGCGTATAGGGAGACTCGGGGAAATGGATGATTAACTCGAAGTACTGCACGAGTTTTAACAGGGAAGTCTCGGATTTCTTCAAACTACAGTAATGCATTATAATGTTGAAGTTAAGTAAATTTGATTTCCATAAATTTTTAAGCACCGTGAACATAATAAATGTTTAACAAGTTTAAGTTAAGATTTTGATTCAAGTTATAATGATTTTAGTTAATACTTAACGATGTTTTAAAACACTTAATTATTATTTTAATTAAGCAATTAATTTAAGTATAAAGTTAATTAACATTTAAGTTGTGTAGTTAATAACAAATTGATTTTCAAACTTAAAGAAGATTCTTTCAAACGTTAATTAAGATGAATAGTAATTAACTAATTATTATAGGAAGTAATTAAGAATAATTACATTATAACTATAATTAGAGATTGGTTAATTAATGAATTATGTGATTAATAAATTGTAATTAGCTACTTAAGTTAATTAATGTATGATTAATAGTTAATTAATTAAGGAATTTAATTAATAATTAATAATTGGTTAATTAATTAATTAATGGTTAATAAATGGGTATTTAAGTTTGATTAATAATTAAAGTTATTAATTAATGATTAAGAGTAAGTAGTTAAGTAATTAAGACTTAATAATTGATTAAGAAATAATTTATTAATTAAATAATTTGAAATGGAATAAGTAATTATTGGTAATTAATGATTAATTAAACAGGATTAAGAGATTAATTCTCAAGTAATTGTTTTAAATTGAATTAATTACAATAAGACTCAAAGATGATTACCTATGGATTGTGTATGTAGAATATCTGATTTGTGAAATTTATTGATGATATTCTGTGATGTTTCTATGATATGCTTTGATATATCCATGATGATTGAGTATGATTTATCTATGATAAATGCTATGTGAATTTAAGTGTTGAATTTTAAACTGTTTAAACTATTAAACAACTTGGCCTTTAAAATGGCGTTTGCATTTCGATGAGACCGGGATCGGGTTTGCTATATTACAGCATGATAGGGGGTTCTCGCTTTGCGTTAGGTGGCGAACGGGTGATTCTTACCCCTACATGTCCCCGGGGGTAGTATAAGGCCTTTTGGGGTTGGTTGCGAGTCGAGAGGCTGGCCGTAAAAGCAAACCCAAGGTACCACTGTGAGCCACGGCGGGGCTGGGATGGTTGAAAAGCCTACCGGTCGAGTGAGCCGCTGTCGATGGTTGCAAAGCCTAGATCGTCACAGGTGGTATCAGAGCACTAGGTTGAGCGAGTACCTAGGTTCTTGAGTGATTTCTTTCTTGAGAGAGCGTGTTTTTAATTTTAGTATGTGTGTGTGTGTGTGTGTATTTCTACCTATCTGTTGGGTTACCTGTTCTAGTTTTCCAATATAAGTTATAAAGGTAGATAGGGTAGTGGTGTGTGTAACACGACTACCAATGGTCGGAATTTGAATGTTTGATGTTGGAAGTGTGTCTGTCAAGACTGTCGACATGTTACCGTCTCGAGTGAACTTTGGATGGTGTAAGGATTTCATCGATCTCTGAAGGAAATCTGTTAAGGTTTGGAGTTCATCTTTGAAGTGTAAGTTTGGATGAGCTAGAGTTTGGATCTATTTGTTAGATGGAAGCAAGTCATGATATTTTGATACCTGGGGATGTAGTAGCTGTGTGATGAGACACAGTGATTATGGATGTCCCCGAAGATATTTCTTTGGAACAAGTTAAGGAAGTATGTCTGCTTCGGTGTTATGGCTGAGTTTAGTAGGGTGTTTTTGTTGGATACGAGGTCCGAGTTCGTAGAAGAGTTTTGGATAGGAAGTCCTTGGACATCTGAGTCAGCAGTGCAGCTCGGAGTGTTCTATGTGTCGTCAAGGTGATTTTTTGGCTTACCAGTTTTTCTTGAGGTAATTTCAGAAGTAGCAGAGTGGATCCATTTCTTAGATAGATTGGCTCGATAAGTATAAGCTATTCCGAATTGTGATGAGAGGACCGTTTCGTTGGAAACTGATTTGCGTAGGATTTCCAGAGTGTCGTGTGATGATTCTGGAATTCACTTGAGTAGTCTTTTACATGGAATTGAAACTTCTCAAGAAAAGGTTGAAGATATCGATGTGGTCCAAGATTTCCCTGATGTTTTTGAGGAAGTTAAGTGTTTCCCTCCGCATCGAGATATAGAGTTTCATATTGATTTGACTCCAGGAGCGGTGCTGGTTATTTAGCCTAGTAGGAGGATGACTCCTAGAGAGAGGGAAGAGTTAGTTAAGAAGACTCATGGATCTTTTTGAGAACGGGTTGATTAGGCCCAGTTTTTTCTTATTGGGATTCTACGGCAGTGTTTGTCACTATATCGGATGGATCGCTAAGGTTCTGTGTGGATTATCGAGAACTGAATAAGTTTGTTTTGGTATTCGTTGATGATATTTTGGTCTAATTCTAAGTCTGAAGAAGAGCATAAGCAGCATTTGAGAATAGTGTTGGAGACACTGAGGAGGCATGTTTTGAAGGCGAAATTCTCTGAGTACCATTTTTAGAAATCAGAAGTCAAATCTTTTTTAGGGCACATTGTTTCTGGTGAAGGTATTTCTATAGACCCAGCGAAGGTCGAGACTATTCTGGAATGGAAGCAACAGAAGTCACCGACGGAAGTTCGCAGTTATCTGGGTTTAGCTGGCTCCTACAGGAAGTTTATCAAGGAGCTAAATTCAAATGGACATTCCAGTGTGAAGAAGCTTTCTGAGAATTGAAATGGAGGCTAACCAATGCACCAGTGCCTAGCGTTTGCTATTCCGGATGGGAAAAGCAAATTTGAAGTTTATACAGATGCTTGCATAGTTGGTCTGGGAGCAGTTTTGATGCAGAATGGAAGAGTAATTGCGTATGCGAGTCGGCAATTGAAGCCACATGAAAGGAACTACGCTACACACGATCTTGAGTTGTTAGCCATTGTTTTTGCTTTGAAGAATCGGAGACAGTATCTCTTAGGAGAATGGTTTGAATTATTCACGGATCACAAACCGTTGAAATATCTTTTCTCTCAAAAGGATCTTAATCTGAGCAGCAGCGATGGGTCGAGTTTCTGGCATCTTATGATTTGGATATTCTGTATACCCCGGGAAAGGTTAATGTTGTGGCTGATGCTCTTAGCAGGAATGCAGCTTTGTCTCTTTCGGAAGTTGTTCCATCTCTCCAGGACAAAATCATAAGTAAGCGAATGGAGGGTAGATCTTTTGAGAAACCGATTCTTGGAACCAAGGATGGTCGATATTCAGATTTCAAGATGGACGATCAAGGTGTTTTGAGGATTAATGGTCGTTTGTGTGTGCCTAATATAGAGGGATTGAGGAAAGAAGTTTTATCTAAATGTCATCGCTCCAAATTCAATATTCACCCAGGAATTTCTAAGATATACAAGATATGAGAAGAAATTTCTAGTGACCGAGCAAGAAGAGGAATGTAGCGGCTTTCATTAATAGTTTGTTCTATCTATCAGCAAGTTAAAGGAGATCAGCAGAAGTCAGCCGGTTTGTTGCAGCCTTTGGAAATCCCAGAATGGAAATGGGAGATGATTTCGATGGATTTTATCGACGGTTTGCCTAGAACCAAGAAAGGAAACGATGGTATATGGGTTATTGTGGATCGTTTAACTAAGAATGCCCATTTTATACCAGTTAAGGCAACTCATACTGCGGTTTCTTTAGAAAATATTTTTCTTGAGGAAAATAGTCGGATTGCTTGGTGTTCCTGTCAGTATAGTAAGTGATCGTGATCCTATTTTTCACCAGCAAATTCTGGGAGGATCTGCAATTAGCTTTAGGAACAAGTTTGAGATTGGGTAAAGCCTATTATCCTCAGACAGACAGATGGACGGAGAGGCTGAATCGTATTCTAAAGGATATGCTGCGAGCTTGTGTTTTGGATTTTGGTGGATCGTGGAAGACCGTGTAGATCCCCATTCTGTTGGATAGAGTCGAATGATCGTCTTGTGCTTGGTCCATATTTGATTCGTGAAGCTTCTGCTAAAGTGAACTTATCAAAGAAAAGGATGAGAGCTGCTCAGGACCGTCAGAAGAAGTACGCAGATAAGAGAAGGAGACAATTGGAATTTGAGATTGGTGATTTTGCTTTTGTCAAAGTTTCCCCGATTAAAGGAGCTATTACATTCGGAAAGACAGGACAACTTGTCTCGAGATATATTGGACCATTTTGGGTATTGGAAAATAGTTGGTGCTGTAGTTTACAGAGTTGAATTGTCAGAACGGTTGTCTGGAATTCATAGTGTATTCCATGTATCCCATCTAAGGAAATTTGTTCATGATCCATCATTAGTTGTAGAACCATTTGTTCAGGAAGATTTGGAGGTTGAGCCGAATTTGACTGTGGTCAGGAATCCAGTTTAGATTGTTGATCAAGACAGGAGGAAACTCAGGAGTAAGGTAGTGAAGCTCGTCAAAGTGCAGTGGAGTGAGGATCCAAGAGATTGCACCTGGGAAACTCTGAATAGTTTTAGGAGAGCTTATCCAGATTTGTGTTCGGATAGCTAGTGATGTTTGTTAGGATAGACTGTTTGGTTGCTTGCTAATGTATGAATGATATGTATGTTTGAATGGATGATATGACAGCTTTAAAATTATCTTTTGTTTTAAATTTCGGGGATGAATTTCTTTTAAGGGGGAGGAATGTAACGATCCTGGATTTTGGCCCTATTTTATTTTAATAAATATTTAATCTGATTAAACAAAAAGTAAACTGATCATTTTAAAATGAATAGGATTTTTGGAAATAATTGCCATTTATTTGTATGGAATTGTATTTTAAAAAGGAAATTTGATTCTGGAAATTTAAAATAAATTCTCTTAATAATATTTATAATATAATCTATCTTATATAATTAAATTAAAATACTTTACTTTGTTTACATTTGGTGTAAATATATATAGATGATGATAACATCTAATTCTACCAATATAACTTAATTATTGATAGCTAAAATACAAATACAAATAAATATAAATATTAAATGTAAGTAAATCATATTGAACATAATTTAATATTGATAGTTAAAATATAAAATAGAAATGTAAAATATAAAGCAAGAATTAAGTAGTAAGGTATGCCTACAACATAACCTTAAAATTAGTAAGCAAAGTATAAAATAAAATAAAACCAAATGTAATGTAAAACCAAACACAAACATATACATATAAATTATTCAAGCAAGGAAACAAATAATTTTATCAAGATATCTTCATATGCAAGCCAAGTCTACCTGCAGAATATATTTTTATACAAAAGTCTTCATACACATGCCTAACTGCAAAATGTACTTTTACATATAAATATCTATACAAAGCAAGCACAATTATGTAAATTAATTAAGAAACAAGACACTTAATTTCTATCATCTCAGCCCAAATTTTGTCTATTCAATATATTTATAAAAATGTGTTCAAAACAGAACAAAGATGAGAAAGCAACAGTACCAGTTGCCACCTACCCTTAAACACCTATTCTCTTATATATATATATACACACACACACACACACACACACACATATATATATATATGGGTGTCCATCTTGCTATTTTGTTCATTCAGAAAATCATATAAGAAAACCTGAGAAAACAGAAAGAAGGAAAAAGGAAGTAAAATAAAAAAAAAATTGAATTCAAAACAAAAACAAGGAAGAGCACAGGCAGTTTCAACTACAGATTTTCAAGAAAACAGAAATGGTTCTCTGTTCAACAGTATTTTGCAAGTGAGTAAACATCAAGTTTAAAATTTTAAATTTAATTAAAATCAGTAAAGATGATCCATTTATTATATGATATTGAATCTGTTTGATATTTGAATATTATTCTATGCTTCTCCGTAATTGATACAGGCTGCATATTTTGTGCAAAAACTCAAATTATTCTTATTTAAATCATTGTTAAGCTTTGATTGTTCAACAAAAAAGATGTTAAACTTAAATTAAAAGTTGATTAAACCATCTCTATAAAGTATATCACTGTAATATTGCTATACAGGTAATCAAGTGATTAATGGATAAACTCGATTGTTACAAGAAGCTAATTAAAGATTATATCTTGAATCCTTACTGAAATTGATGATTTTTTTTAAAAAAGGAAAATTTTTAGTTCAGAAATTCAAAAGCAGTTCGCATTTGAATAAAAATTATATTTCTACCAATTTCTAGTGATTGAATCAATAATAAACGTTGAAATTTGTAATGAAGCAAGTTTGAAAATCTGTGAGGTTGGGAAAATTGGTGAATAATTTTTCAAATGCGAGAGTTGGTCGAACGAATTCGATTTAGGGTTTTGTTCAAAGTTTTTGGACATGTCTGTAACTAGACGCGTACGGCTCCTATGAGTTATCGAGCTCCACGCGATTCAAGGAAGTGGAAGAGGAGAGTGTTGTCGTCATGTGGGAGAAGTTTTGGCGTCTCTGGTGGCTTGAACGGCGATGGAAAGGCGTTTTATTGGAAGGGTTGGTTATGGGTATTTTTGGCGAAATGCTAAATTTTGAATTCGAATTTATGTAAGCGATTTGAGTTTATATTTTGTGCTTTGGTGTGATTTGTGACTTGCCTGAGGGTTTGGAGTTCATCGAAGCTTGGTCGTGCCGCCGTGCACGTGTACGGCAGCGGCGATGTGTGTCAGCGTCGTTGAAGGGTTTGTGTCTTGAGTCGTACTCGAGTAGATGAGGGGTTAGCTTCGAGTTTTCTTGATCGTGTGCGTGAATAAGTTTCCTGATGCTAGTTATAACTTAGTTTAAATTTTAAACTTACTGGAATAAATAAACTTAACTACAGAAGAAAAAAAAAGGAGAAGAAGAAGCTACATACAGGGAGACTTGGGGATATGGATGATTAACTCGAAGTGTTGCACGAATTTTAACAGGGGAGTCTTGGTTTTCTTCAAACTGCAGTAATGCATTATAATGTTGAAGTTAAGTAAATTTGATTTCCATAAATTTTTAAGCACCGTGAACATAATAAATGTTTAACAAGTTTAAGTTAAGATTTTGATTCAAGTTATAATGATTTTAGTTAATACTTAACGATGTTTTAAAACACTTAATTATTATTTTAATTAAGCAATTAATTTAAGTTAAGTATAAAGTTGATTAACATTTAAGTTATGTACTTAATAATAAGTTCATTTTCAAACTAAAGAAGAATCTTTTGAACGTTAATTAAGATGAATGGCAATTAACTAATTATTTTAGGAAGTAATTAAGAATAATTACATTATAACTATAATTAGAGTTTGGTTAATTAATGAATTATGTGATTAATAAATTGTAATTAACTACTTAAGTTAATTAATGTATGATTAATAGTTAATTAATTAAGGGATTTAATTAAGAATTAATAATTGGTTAATTAAGTAATTAATGGTTAATAAATGGTAATTAACTTTGATTAATGATTAAAGTTATTAATTAATGATTAAGAGTAAGTAATCAAGTAATTAAGACTTAATAATTGATTAAGAAATAATTTATTAATTAAATAATTTGAAATGGAATAAGTAATTAATTGGTATTTATGATTAATTAAACAGGATTAAGAGACTAATTCTCAAGTAATTGTTTTAAATTGAATTAATTACAATAAGACTCAAAGATGATTGCTTATGGATTGCATTTGTAGAATATCTGATTTGTGATATTTATTGGTGATATTCTGTGATGTTTCTATGATATGCTTTGATATATCCATGATGATTGAGTATGATTTATCTGTGATAAATGCTAAGTGAATTCAGGTGTTGAATTTTGAACTATTAAACAACTTGGCCTTTAAAATGGCGTTTGGATTTCGATGAGACCGGGATGGGGTGTCAATTTGATTATCCGAAAACCACATCGATCCAATTTAAACGTTAGGTCATGAATTCTCAAGTGGAGATCTAGATGGTGTTTTCAGAATGCAAGTGTTATCGTCGTTGACTCTGAGGATGAATCCAAAATGAGCGTAATGAGATAATGCCTTCGGTTTCGTTCGAACCCGAAACGAACTTGTATGGATTGAATGCTTTCAGAACATCGTCTGGCGGACGATGAGCATTCTAAGAGATATGTTCTGTAAAGGTAATCGTAACCTCAAGCCTCATCAACCGGGAATGGCTAAAACAGGGGATGTGCAGCAAGGTTAGGTGGGTCATGCCCAAGCAGGATGAGATATGCCCCTGTCTAGATGTCCCTTTTTATTTCGGCTGTGTGGGCGGTTGCTAGCTACAACCGCGGAGTTATCTAGTTTGGGACCGTTCAGTAAGGAATGGTTCCGACCTTGTGTTGTAGGGGGTCGGGGGTGATCCTCGGTATGGTGATCTAGGCCCTGTACTGTGACGGGCGGTACCCCAGTAGCCATGCCATTGATGGAAACCCATTTTCCTACGAGACCCTACGGTTTTGATTTGTATTACCCATTTTTGTGGCTAGTAGCTGGAATTTAATAGATGTAACAATTTCGGCTATTTTCTTTTTACTTGAATACCCAAGACACTATTATAATATCACCGGATTTCTATAAAATGATTTGGTTAGCGTAAGGTAAAAACTTACCCATATTTATGTGTGGGAAGTCTTACGTGATACCTTTATTTTCAAATGATTTTCAAAGTTAAACAACTTTAAACCGTTTACTCATACCAGACCCATGTCTGACCCGGAGTTTATATTTTGTTTTTCATAAACTCTTGGGTATTCAAATTTTTATGAGTAGCCAAGTGATAGGTTTTGGATTTTGATTTCTGAAGGAGCTTGGAGCAGGAGTTTCAAACGTATATATATCTATCTAGCTCCATTGTGTAGTTGATGTATGTCGTATCTCTGATGTATGTAGTGACAGATGTGTATATGACTGTCTTGTTGTATGATATTGTATAACTCTGATATATGTAAAACTATGTAATAGTTATGTGACGTATTATATTTTGTTCCGTTCTGCTGTGAGATTCTGATGTTGTTGTTCTTTCTTAATATTCTTTTCTATTTCTGTCCCTTTCTTTCTTGATTGATGATACATCTTTCTGGGAGTAGAAGGGCGGGTCGCCACAATGTGAATACAGGTGCAACCTTACATGCACAAGAACTAACGAATGCAACTAAAATTAAGTAGAGGCACAAGAATCATACACATATACAAACACACACACACACACATATATATATGTGTGTGTGTGTGTGTGTGTGTGTGTGTGTGTGTGTGTGTACATGTGTATGTGCACTATTTCTAACGGCTAACTCATTGAACAATGAATGCCAGTGAAACATCATACACATTGAAACCAGAGCTCAGTGCAATACATATCTACAACAATGCCCAACACAAATGAAATAGTAATACCGGTGAACAAAACATACTTGGGCAACATGGAAGCAGTGACAGTGCTTAAGTCACAAAGGTAAAAATCAACAGCAGATTACGAGTTTAAAACAAAGTAATATCAAAATTGAAGTCGAAGCCGTGAGCAATTGAACAGAGTCAATGTCAAGCCGTGGTTGCCAAAGAATTTGAATAATCCAAAATGCACATGAGTTCAAAAGTCATGGAATGACAATCGAACAAGTCAAGTATGCTATAGGGATAAACAGACATGTCGCAAGTCAATCAAGGAAGTTGAATAAGTCAGAAACTAAAACAGTAGCAAGTTCAACCACGTCAAGCTAAGTGTCGAAGTATACATAAACTTAAATGCTAGAAATTCGAAACCGTGGCGGCCAAGGAATCAATCACAAGCAATGCAAAGCTGTAGGAATCAAGCTAATAAAAATATACGATTTGATTAAGTCAGACAAAATCTCCAGCATTCATGCAAAATCAAGTGGCCCAGATAAATCAATAGACAAATTCAAGTAAATTAATTCGAAAGAGAATATAGGAATTTGATTCCTATTTAAACCCAATCATCATCG
Organism: Allium cepa; assembly: GCA_030765085.1. Classification (NCBI taxonomy): domain Eukaryota; kingdom Viridiplantae; phylum Streptophyta; class Magnoliopsida; order Asparagales; family Amaryllidaceae; genus Allium; species Allium cepa. The sequence continues at coordinate 988,020,984 of CM060945.1, read as the reverse complement.
GCTTTCAGAATCATTCGAGTTCAAGCAACAAAGAATAATCATTAATACTCGAATCAAGTCGAGCAGAGGCAAATTGAAAAGTAAAAGCACATGCCAGTTTTAACAATCGTACTCGACTAAATTGAAGAAGTAACGAACAATCTAATTGATCGTAGAAAAGAAATCGAAGCATCATCAATCAAATCGACAAAGCCGGTGACTTCATCACGAAGCCCTAATTATCGAAAGAGGAACGAGCAAGCAAAGGAACGAGACACTCATTTGTACAGAGCAAAGGCCATAGAAATAAAAGAGCGAAAGGGCTGGCAATTTTTAGCTATAAGTTTATTTGGGCCGGTTTCTTTTATTATTGGCTTTAAAATTATGGTTTTTTTTATATAGTTCTTTTAAATTTTTATTTTTCATTTAAATCACTGTAAATTCTAGTCGTGTGACTAGGGGACGAACTACGGTGGTGTAGTTCGAAAATTCGCAACTCAGTGGCTGAGTTGTGGCAGGGTTTTGAGCATAGAGTTAAGGTTAGTCGATATCGGGAATCGCAAGTTTACGTATGTAAGCCTCGGATTACTTAATTTCTAGTAGAAACCTTAGGGGCAGCATGTAGGCAGGGTGCTACCAAAGTTGGGTAAATCTGTGTGTTCTACTGTCTGCGTTTATTATTCTGCTATTATCTGTACTCTTATTATTCTATTATCTGTGTTGAAAATATTTTATAAACTTTCGCATTAAATTTTTATAATTTATAATATCACTCTATTCACCCCCCACCCCAGGGTGAAATCAATCCTACACCAAGTAGAATGATACATACCGAGATAAAGGAATTAAAGGTGCAGTTGGTGAGTTTAGAAAGTAAGAACTTTATAAGACCAAGCAGTACACCTTGAGCAGCAGCCATAGTGTTCGCAAGGAAAGTGGACGGATCGTTAAGATTGTATATCGATTATCGTAAGTTGAAAGAGAAGATGATAAATAATCAATATCCATTACCTAGAATTGATGTTTTGTTAGAAGGAAGTGAAGTTTCTTGGTCATGTAGTCTCGAGATGGGTTTGTTAATTGATCCGACAATGATCGAGGCAATAAATAATTGAAAGAGACCTAAGACAGTGACTAAGCTAAAGAGTTTTCTTGGGTTAGCTGGCTATTACCAAAAATTCATTAAGTATTTTTCATAGATAGCAGCACCAATGACTAAGCTAACTTAAAAAGATGTGAAGTTTTTTGAACCGATTAGTGTGAGGAGGCAATTCAACAACTAAAACACTTATTGACTAATGCACCTGTGTTAATTATTGCAAAGGGTACCAAGACTTAGTCGTGTATATAGATGCATATGGAACGGGATTAGGAGTTGTGTTAATATAGAGAGGTAAAGTAATTGCCTATGCTTCTTGACAGCTTAGGCCGTACGAAGTTAGATATCTAACTCATGATTTGGAATTGGCTACGGTGATTTTCATGTTGAAGGTGTGGAGACATTACCTTTTAAGAGAAAGATTCGAGCTAAATGGCATGGTCTGGCTTAATATCAGTAAACCGGGATGTAATAGAATTATTCACACCAAGCGTTATGTCTGACTCGAAGTTTATGTTTTCTCCTTAAACTCTCGGGTGCTCAAAATTTAATTTGAGTAGATTGAGAGTTAAGGATTTTTCAGGTTTAGTAGGATGGACGAATAAGCTTCCGATGACGTGCAGGAGGCAAAGCTAGCTGTATAAGAGTCATTTCCGCTGTGATGTAATTATAACCGATATGTCTGTCTATTTAGTACTCTGATCATCCAAAGGGGCATCTTTATATGTCGCTCTTGGTGTAATTTGTAATAATTATATTTGATCAAAACCTAGTGATCATTTTGGGGTTATGTTATTAAATATGAAATATTGTTTTACAATGTAATCAGAAAGGCTATTTTAAAATCCATGATCTTATTTCATATTCATGTGCTTCTGATATTATGGATACCACTAACATTTGAATATTTTGTCAACAAAAGTTAAATACTATAGATGACTGCAGCATCTATAGCACTTAGCTTTGGGCCTCAAGATAGGGGGTGTTACAGTGATAGAATATAAATAAGAATGCAAAGTTGATGGTCGATAAATCAACTATTGGGAATGATAGGATTGTTGTTTTCACTTGCACATGATTTTTGTAACGACCCACCAACTTATCATTTGACAAATATTATTTATTTTTAATTTTATGCAAATAAAAAGATGATAATATAGATAATATTATTCCAAGTAATAATAAATAATAGTAATCTTATTTTGAATAAATAGTATCCTCGAAATTTATATCGATATGACATTGTATTTAAATAATTGATTTATTTAATTTAAATTGAGATTTGATGATTTAATAATTATTTTAATTATCCAAATAATTATTTTAAATGATTATAATTTATTTTTAATAGTTATAAAGTGATAATGAATGATATATAATAGTTTTATAAAGAAATATATTCGATTTGAAAATATAAGGAAAGATCGATATCACTTTATCGGTATAATGGCAATTTTCGAAAATAATTTTTAATACTAATTTTTATGGTTTTATTAATAAAATATGATCATTTTAATTATTTTGAAATGATAAGAAATTTATTTTTGAATTTTTTACAAATATATGTACGTTAATAAATAAGTGAAAATGTGATCGATAATCAGTTCTTTGGATTTCAACGATTTAATGAACGAAAGTTGTTCAAAGACGTTCGAAGTTTTATGCACCTACATGTACATACATATATATCTCACATGCACATGATAACACGCACATACATATATAAGTACACACACACATAAAGATTACAAAAATAATTCAACAATTCCAAACTTAACCTTTAAGTAACCATAATGCAAACATCACTTTATTTTACCATCACCTCACATCAACCATCACTTGGCTTTGGGGGAGGGGTAGCCGAGCGCTAGGGGCAAGGCAATGGTGCGGGCTAGGGGTATTTAGGTAATTATGCAATACAATATATTATTCTAAGGTTTTTCTATAAAAACCACCTCTCTTCTAGCAAAATTCCCTATACCATTCCACTTTTTCTTCTTATTCTTTTCAAGCTTTCTAAGAGCCTCTTTTAATGGCTCCTTATTCCAAAAATAATATTTTGGAAAAGTTAGAAAAAAATATATCAAATAAAAGAGAAAAATTTATACACTAGTTTATAATATAGATCAACTTCGAAACTAGTTCTAAACACCTCCTTTATTCTTCCAAAGTCCATGGCCACAACCCCACATATGATGACCTGGAATTTTTAAGCACTTAAAATTGGAATATTTAAATTAATTATAAATACTTAAAAGTAAATTTTATACTTGAATTCAAATATCACTATTTATTTGATAATTGAACTATTGAATTTAATAATTTGAAATTGGGTAAGATGTTGAATTTGGAGTTCTAAGCCTGTTAAAAATAATTTGAAGGCTTGTAAAATTTATATTGATAGTGTTGAGTATAATAGAAGTTGTAAAATTGAAATTAACAGTGGTTTGTTCAGTTTTAAAATTTTATAGTTTAAATTAGCCTTCCGAGACACAGTCTCGAAATTTGACGAAACCAGTTCCATTGGATCCGTAATATTTTATAATTATGGGATTTCAATTTTCGTTGTGGTTGAAGTTGTTGTGTGAGCGTACGATATATAAACGCGCTGAATTAATATCGATTTCAACATGATACATATATTGACTAGTCAAGCTGTATTCCTTTTCGCTCACATCAGAGCTTTTTCGTTCTTTGCAGAATCACTGTAGCAGCCTGAAGATGGCACGCATCCTTCCTTCCAAATCATGTTCCCTCTTTTTATAACATCACGCAAGATGATTCTGACACGCTGTTTACTTTTCCTTAATTCACGCAGCTTTATCCTTGAGATAAATATCTATTGTTCAAAAGGAAATGTACCGAGCATAATAAATTAAAGAAAATCAGTTCCTTCTTCACAATTAAATCATAGCCGAAGCCTTCTAGTTAGATCGATACCTCTTCCTCCCTCCCTCCTTTCTAACTTTTTCTCTAATCGAAGTTACAAGGCCGAGCGTCGTAATCGCTTGAGTCAGTGAACCAATAATCGACTTCATTCGAAAGTAGGGTTTCGCAATTGAAGGAACACTTGCGCACTCGCGCTCACACACGCGAGAGGAGCTTGAGTTCAACTTGGCGACGGCAATGCAAATTTGAGGGGGGGTACGGCTAAGGGTTGCAGTTCGGTGAGGGGTCTATGGCGGAGAGAAATTGGTCAAGACGATGCTGTTAGGAGGGAGTTTTGATCTGAGTTTTGTTTGGACGATGGTGGTCGACAAAGTCATGAAGTCGATTTATTAATCCTTGAAGTAGTAGAAGGGTTTGATAGCGGAAGTCCTATTTTCTTTTCGGCATACAAACTCTTGTCAAAATCCAGGGAAGAGAAATTATTTTTTGTATACCGCGACATCATGGGTTAGTGGGCACTCGTGCACGGTTTTGGATGGGTTGAACGATGCTGGCTTTTTAGGAGTCACCCTTAGGCTACTGTTCTAGGCTGTAAGGTATATCAGTTTTGTTTTAGAATAATTAATTTATACATATATATATATATATATGGAAGTAATTTTATAAGTTGAAATCAAAAATTTATTATAGTAAGGTTTAGTAATATTTTAGTTTGAGGTCTATAAATGTATGTATAGGTTAGAAAATATAATAACAGCAAGATAAATTACTGTTGATATTTATATAAATATCTATACACAGAAAATTTTATTTACAGCAAGATCTATGCAGAAATAGTAACCGTTCGATTATTTCAAAGTGTAGGTATACATTTGAACTTACCAAAGAATTATGTGATTAAACCATCAACTAACTTGTTCAATTATTTTAGGTATTAGAAGTAATCTATTTAATGAAAATTAATTCAAACTAAAATTATTAGTTAAAATAGAATCATTGGTTAATTAAATTTATAAAATGGAAATAAATTGTTCAAGTTATTTCAAAGTGTTAATAAATCATATGATTGTTATACAAGGTCAAAGTCTGATAGAAGCAAGCCGGATTGGGTCGGATTGCAAAACAAGAATCAAAGTTGAGTTAATCTCAATCAGCTGAATTTTAATTTAAATTTAAAGGATTAAATTTAAATAATTGGTTAAATGGTTGAATTGATTGATGTGCTATATTATAGTATATACTACATCTTGGAATGTTTGATTTCCTGCATTATATAGCGGATAAGACCCTATGCGCTACATAATAGCGGATGATATTATATTTAATCCCATATATTGCGATATTCCACCTCGAAGTGGAATTGGTATTTTATATTGTGCTAACGTCAGAGGATGTAGGGAAACAGGTTGGAGGGATCCAACTGGATTTCTCAAAATTTATTTAAATTATTTAATATTCTCTATTGTGATTATTTGGTATTCTATGATGAAATATATTGGAATATTAAATGTTATGGTTTGATTGAATATATTTGGGAATAATGAGTTACCAAAAATATATAAACTGGATTTTGGAAAGAAAATAAAAGAAGTGAATTTGTAAGCGAAATAATTATAGAAAATTTGGATAAATTAAGCAAGAATTGAAAAGAAATGGAAGTGATATTAAAATACTAATAAATAACTTTGAGTATGAAAAGAAAAAAAGATTTTGAATAAACAGAAATTAATAAATTATAAAATTAAGTGATATTATTTTAAAGGAATAAAGAATTATTTTAAAATTTAAAGTTTAAATTTATTTGACAGGATTAAGAAGTAATTTGAGAAATCAGAAATTGGTATTTTCAGTTAAAAGTATTTTAAATCGTAATTAAGGAATAAAATCTGAAATTAATGGATTTTGTAATGAAAGGGAGTAAATTGGAAATCAATTTGGAAATTGATTCAAGTGTTTGAAATTGGAAATTTAAAGGGGAATTGTGATGACCCGGAAATTTAGGCAATATCAATTTAATAATCTGAATAAAAAAAATTAAAACTGATTTGATAATCTTTGTTAATAAGATTTGAATTAATTTAATAATTCAATTGAATAAATATTTAATTGATAGATTTTGTTTTTTTCTTTTAAAAAGCTAATAAATTATTTTCTATTTAAAATATATATAGGATATGTAAATATTGTAAATAGATAAACCATGTTTAAATTTAATAAATAAATAAATCTTGTTTTCTATAAATAATATATATATATGGAAAAAATTGGGAATTATGATTTTATTTTAACTTTTAAAAGCTATTGAATAAATAATATATGGTTTTAAATTGTTAAGTTAAAAATTTAATTTGTTTAAATTGATTAATTTGATATTAAGCTTTTTAAAAGTATATAATAAATAACTATATGATTTTAAATACATAAGGTAAATATTGAAATGGTTTAAAATATGTTTTAACTTAAGTTTAAATTTAAATAAAATTTACAATAAGGTTTGTTTTGATTTCCTTTTAAATACAGTATGATAAAATAAATAATTTATTGATAAAGAAACAATTTCTTTTATAAATTATTTATAGTTATCAAATTTGTTATTTTCAAAATATAATAAAGTATTGTTTTTAACAAATAGATTTTTATAAAAATAGTTTGTTTTTCAAAACTAAATTGTTTAGCTATATATGTATAAATATAACTTGATTTCAAAATTTAATTTTAGAATTTGATTTAAATTTGAATTCAATGCTTTGAAATTTAAAGTATAAATATTTTTAATTTGTTTTGGATTTTAAATTATTTGTATAAACCTTTATTTTATAAATAAAATTGGATTTATTCATTCCAAAATTATCTACATATCAATAAGTACATATTAACTAATTAATTAAACAAAGATTTACATTTGTCTTATATTAATCTATTAACTAAATATCTAATTAACATTTAATTATAACTAATTAACTTTAAAAGACAAATGTAAACATTTCACAAATTAAAAGACATGTGTTAACTAATTAACATACCTACATGACCAATGTTTAAAATTAAGACAAGTGACATTTTAAAATTAGCCTTTTCTTTTATTTTTATTTCAGTTTTTATATATAAACAAATCTTCTTTCATTTTATTCTTTTTCAAAATCTATGATGCTAAGAAAATCTGGGAAAAAAAACACACACTTCCTTTGAAACCAAAAATTTGAAATCATCTTCAACAAAAACCCTGTAACTTATCTTCAAAACCTGCACAGCTTCAAACATGCAAAAGATATTAAGCCTGCATTTCTTAGAATCTGGAGTTCCAAAGCATGCATGCAATTTTAAATTAAGGTAGCAAGCATTCCAGTTTAAAAATAAGCAACAGCGACTCAATCTTTCATCAAGCAATTCAAGATTTAAAGCAAGAAAATTTCCAGTTTTAAAAGTACAAAGTATTTTACAAAATCATGGCTCTGTCTTCCAATTTAAATAGGTGAGTAACATCATTTTTATTGAATTTAAGTATTTTAATCTGTTGCATGTTGATTTCTATGATTAAGTGTATATAATATGCATTTATATCAGTTGATTTTCTGTATGTTTGAATGGAAAAATTGAACATGCTGTGGTCTTTGAATTATATTCCCAGGTTCAAAAAATTGTTCAAACTACATTAACATATAATGTAATCTATGCTAGTGTTTTAAGATTCATACAAAATATGTTTGTTGAATCATGAATTTAAGTTTAAAATTTTATTCAAGTTAAAAAAAATTGAATTGTCTATAAAAATCAACAATAACAGAGCAAGTTTGAAGTGTAAATCCAATTATTTTAATTCATCAATTCAGGAACCGAAACTAAATCCTTAACATAAATCATGATTTTTTAAGAATAAAATTATAATTTATAGCTTGAGGAGGAAGGTGTAGTTCGGGGATGAACAGAAAACGGAAATTAGGGGATTTTTGGTGATATATGAGATTGGAAGGGACGGGTTTCCTCTAATGGATGGAGGAGTGACCAGTGAAGCCTGGAAAAATACAGGATGGCGATGAACTTCATCAAGGTGGCAACGGTGCTGATTTCTTGTCTGGAACCCTAAATTATATCCGGGTAGTGTTTTTTATTGGTTCGACCTCCTCAGTGGATGGAGTGCTACGTAACTCAGGGGATTGGAAGTAGATGAGACGACGATGGAGTGAATGGAGGCACAGGTGTTCATATGGTCGGAATTGCTTGGATGACGTGTTGATAGGGTTTAGGAATTGGTGATGTATGTTGTTCCAGGTTTGAGTTAATTACTCAAATTCGATTTCGTGATGATGTCATTAATCTAGTGTTTGGATTTGGCTAGGAGGGTGATCGTCGACCTGGGTGGATCAACGTTGATGGTCGGAGTTAGCTGTCGTGCTGGTGCATGTGCACAGAATGCTGTGTCATGGTGAGGTAGCTTGGTGTTGTCTTGTATTCTAGTTAATGGAGATTGAATCGAAGAAAGTTGATGGGTTGCTCGAAGTATTTTGTTGGTGGACTCGAAGTAATTTAAGGGTTAGCTCGAGTCAGTTGTTTGTTTAAGGTTTTTGGTAAACCTAACAGCAATTGTTTTTTTAAAACAAACTTAAATGACATTTAAATTTGAATACTAAGATTTAAACAAAGTTTAAATCCAGTTTGAAGAGTCGATTCAAATTTATATTTGAATTCTAATTTGAAATGAAATAAAAGTTTTAAATATTTAAAATGGGTTTTCGGGTTTGTAAAAAAAAAGAAACCTGACAGTTTTCTAGAATTTGAATTTTATTTTAAAATCTGAATCATAATTTAAAACAGCGTTTTAAATTCAAAGGTTAAGTTCAGTTTTTCAAATAGCTTTTGAGACCTAAGGTTATAAAATGGAATTTGGATTTTTAATAAAAAAAATTTAAATCAAGGTTTAAAACAAGTTTAAATCAAAGTTTGGAATCAAATGTTTTAAATAAATAGTGGATTCAAGTTTCTTGAATTCAAATCTGGGTATTTGAATAAGTTTTTAAATTCTGAATGTTTTGAAAACAAGTTTAAATTAAAATAGCTTGTTAAAAGTAAATTTGTTTCAAACAAATATTTAAACTTCATTTTTTTGAATGAAGTTCTTTATAAAAGGTTTATAAATGGAAGTTAAATGATTTGTTAACTTGAATTTGCAAGTTAAATAGTAATGAGCTTAAAAACTTAATTTTTAAATAAAATTAAGTAAATTAGTTTAAAGGCTTATCTTATATAAGTTTCAAATGTAAGTGATAAATGTTATTTACATTTATTTAAAGGATTAAATTGAATTTAAATTTGGTTAATGTTTAAATAAATAATCATTTTGAATCTTAAATTCAAAATGGAATTTGAATTTAAATTTAAAATGTAATGTTCTAAATACACTTTAATATTAATGAGGTCTTTAATAAAGAAATGAATTATCTTAGATATTAATTAAAGAACGAATTATTTATTTAATTTATAAATTAAAAATTTAGATTAATTTATAATTAGAGATTAATGAAGAAGTAAATTAAGAAAAGTAATTAAAGAATGATTAATAGTTAATGAAGGTCATTAACTAAGGATTATTTAACAATTAATTAATATGATTAATTTTTAATAATTAATTAGATTAATTAAATAATGATAACCATTTGTGAACTATTTTAAGATTAATTACTTGATGGAAGTAATTAAGAAATTAATTACTTAATGTAATTAATTAAGTTTAAATGTAATTTGTTTAAGATAATTAATTAAGTTTAATTAAGTTAAACACTAGATGCTTTGATAAATAATTACTTAATGCAATTAATGAAATGAAATTACTCGGTGAAGTAATTAAAGATAATTACTGGATGTAATTAGTGGATAATGATGGAATTGTGAAAGTAATTTGGTTTAAATTACTTTGTATAATTAATCAAGGGATTAATTAAAGAAATTAATTAAGAAGTAATTAATTTGATGAAGTAATTAAGGTAGTTGATTACAGAATGAGATTAATTAATGGTGATTCATAATTATGGTTTAAATTGATATTAATTACTTAATGTAATTAATTTAAATAAGATAACTAATTAAATATAATTAAGGATCATTAATTAATATAATTAATGATGTAATTAAGATTGATTAATTAGAGATTAATTAATAATAATAAATGATTAAGGGTAATTAATTAATTGTAATTAATTAAGGTTTAATGTAATTAATTATAGTTAATTAATTAATGAAGTAATTAAGGGTTAATTACTGTATTTGGTTTAAAGTAATTAATTTTGTGCAATTAATTAAAGGATAATTTCTTGAATGTAATTAAAGAATAATTAATCAAGGGTGATTAATTAGAGAATAATTAATTTATAAAATTGTAATTAATTAATAGTGATGTAAGCAAGATTTATATTAATGTAAGTAATTAATTTAATTCACTTTAAATTAATTAGAGATGATGTAATCAATATAATTCCTTTTAAATTAATTATAGATGGTGTGATTATAGATCATTGCTTATATATGGATGGATGATTTTGTTTGCCTTGAATGGTTTGAATCTCAGAAATGAGATAAATAATGTTGTGTGATATGGATGCATTGGTTGCATTATGATGATGATTTGGATTATCTTTTGATAATGATAATATGGATTATCTGTTGTGATGATAATGTTGATTATCTATTGTCAATCTGTGAATTATCTATCTGTGTGTATATAGATAATGAAATTGAGTTGTTTTAAACTTTAAAACAACTTGGCCTTAAAAGACATGTTTTGGATTTCGATGAGACCGGGATCGGGTTTCCAAATTTGGATATCTGAAAACCACATCGATCCAAACTAACAATAGGTCGTGAATCTCAAGTAAAGAGTGAAGACTCGAGGTGTAAGAACTATTCATCAGTATAACTCCAAGGGTGATTCCGAGATGAGTTTGACGGAGATAGTACTTTCAGATTCGAGATAAAGATTCAGAGTGCAAGGGTTATCGTCATTAACTCTGAGGGTGATTCCAAAATGAGTGTAACGTGATAATGCCTTCGGTTTCGTTCGAACCCGGAACGAACTTGTATGGATTGAATGCTTTCAGAACATCGTCAGGTGGACGATGAGCATTCTAAGATAATGTGTCCTCTAAAGGTAATCGTAGACTCAAGCCTCATCAACCGGGAATGGCTAAAATAAGGGAGGTGCAGCAAGGCTAAGTGGGTCGTGCCCAAGTAGGACGAGATTTTCCCCTGTCTAGAGGTCCCTTATTATTCGTCTTAGTGAGCAGTTGGATATGCGCACCAACTGCGGGGTTGTCTTGTTCGGAACTGTTCAGTAAGGGATGGTTCCGGCCTTATGTTGCAGGGGATTGGGAGTGATCCTCGGTACAGTGATCTAGGCTACGTACTGTGACGGCCGGTACCCCGGTAGCCCTACCATTGTATGGAATCCAAAATCTAATAAGTGCCAACGATTTTGATTGTATTACCCACTTTTGTGGCTAGTAGCTGGAATTTAATAGATGTAACAATTTCTGCTGTTTCATATTTACTTGAAAACCCTAGACCTATTATAATATCACTGGATTTCCTATCAAATGTTTTGGTTAGCGTAAGGTAAAAACTTTTCCATGTTTATGCGTGGGATGTCTTACGTGATACCTTTCTTTTCAAAAGGTTTTTCAAAAGTTAAGCAACTTTAACCTGTTACTCACACCAGACCCATGTCTGACCCAGAGTTTATCTTCTATTTTCTTAAACTCTTGGGTACTCAAATTTTTACGAGTAGCCAAGGGATTCAGGTTGGCTTTGACGAATTTTGGAGGAGCAATGGAGCAGGAGGCTCAGCGTTGTAGATATGTTTAGTGCTCCACTGTGTTAGTATCTCAGTGATTTCTTTGTGTTGTATTTGAGTTGTAATAACTGGACAGGTGTTTATAACTGTTTAGAATGTGATGTATTATCTGTGTAACTCTGATAGTTGTTTTATACTATGTAATACTTTGTGTTATTAATATAATTTATTCGTTCCGCTATTTAGATTATGATGTGTTGCTTCTTATTTCTTCCCTTTCTTTCTCTTTTCTATCCCTTTCTTTCTTATTAACGATGCATCATTCTGTGAAGATGAATGGCGGGTCGTTACAGTGGTATCAGAGCGCTAGGTTGAGCGAATGCCTAGGCTCTGGAGTGTTTTCTTCTTGAGAGAGCGTATTTGTAATTTATATATGTATATATATATATATATATATTTCTACCTATCTGTTGGGTTACCTGTTCGGGTTTTCCAATATAGGTTACAAAGGTAGATGAGGTAGTGGTGTGTGTAACACGACAACTACCATTGGTTGGATTTTGTATGCTGAGGTTGGAAGTGTATCTGTTGAGACTGTAGACCTAATACCATCTTTAATGAGCTGTGCAGAGTCTAAAGATTTCGTCGATCTCTGAAGGAAAACTGTTAAGGTTTGGAGTGCACTTTTGAAGTTGGATGGGTTGAGTTTGGATCTATCGGTTGGGCTGAAGCGAGTGATGGTATCTTGATACCTCAGGAAGTTCTAACTGCGTGAAGAGATGTAGTGATTATGGATGTTTCCGAAGATGTTTCTTTGGAACAAGTTTAGGGTAGTGTGTCTGCTTCAGTGTTCTGGCTGAGTTCAGCAGGGTATTTCTGTTTGGCTTTGAGGTCCGAGTTTCTCGAAGAACTTTGGATTAGGAAGTCATTGGCTTTGGTGTCAGCAGTGCATCTCGGAGTGTTCGGTGTTGGCAGGAAATTTTCTGGCTGAGTACTTTTTCTGGAGGTGGAATTCAGAAGTAGTAGAGTGGATCCATTTCTTCGATGGGTTGGCTAGGCCATTGTAACCTGTTTTGTTTGGTAAAGAGAGAACAGTTTTTCTTTGGAAATTGATCTGGGTCGATCGCAAAAGTGACTTGCGATAATTGAGTGTTCTCTTGGATTGTTAAAGAATTTTCGAATGTTTTAAGGGAAGTCAGAGGTTTGTCTGCATCTGGAGATTGAGTTTTCTTGTCGACTAGTATTTCCAGGAGTGGAACCGGTGATTCAGTTTAGTCGAAGGATGGTTCTTAGAGGTAGAATTTGGTAAAGCAACTCAGGTTTCGGAGGAATTTCTGAGTTTTTTTATGGATCCGTTGAACCATATTTCTGGGATGTGTTGTCCACTTTTTGCTCGTGTTCTTCATCAGCATTCTTATCTACATCGGATCAGAATTGTGCAGCAGAAGCAGTTTGGGAGTGTTTCTGATTGTCTCTACCGGATAAGGAGAAATTTGTTGTCTTCTGATGTTTGAGGAGTAGGGTTTGAACTTGGTTTTGGATTGGTCCTGAGGAGATCATTGGGTTGGGTTGTTTTTGGTTCTGTTTGTTTCTAGAGGAATCAGTAAGGGTTGAGCTGATCAGTTTGGATGTTGGCAGCCCAAGATCGTTCGAAGACTTTTTGTGGTTAAGAGACGGAGGAATTTGGATTCCGGAGTCGGAGATCTGTTTTGGATAAGTTTTTCTCTGGTCAAAGGAGCTATAAGTTTTGGTAATTCTGGGAAGCTAGCTCCATGATGTTTGGATCTTTTCTTTGTTCTTGTGAGGATAAGTGTTTGGTTTTCAGGATTGAATTGCCAGTATGGAAAACTGGGATTCGATGTGTTCTACGTATCTTTCAGGGAGTACATGTATGATCTATTCTTGAACTGTGGAATTAGCAGTTCAGGAGGTTTGATTGTTGAGTCAGACTTGTCTGTAGTCTGATATCCTGTCTAGTTTTGTAGATCTAGATGAGTAGAGCTCTTTAACTTAGTAATATTGATTGTTTGAACTGTAGAGCGAGTATCCCGGTATATATATACTTGGGAAACTCGAGAAAAATCTATCCAGAATTTTGTCTGGATAGTTAGATTTGTTTGATTGGGTGAATTGGTTGCTATGGTTGGTAGCATATCATTAGTATATGCTTTTGTTTTAAAATTAAATCTTCAAATAGATTATTAAATTACCTTTGTTTCAAATTTCGGGGACGAAATTCTTTTAAGGGGGGAGGAACGTAATGACCCGGAATTTTAGGCAACATCAATTTAATAATCTGAAGAAAAAAAATAAAACTGATTTGATAATCTTTGTTAATAAGATTTGAATTAATTTAATAATTCAATTAAATAAATGTTTAATCGATAGATTTTGTTTTTTTCTTTTAAAAAGATAATAAATTGTTTTCTATTTATAATACATATAGGATATGTATATATTGTAAATAGATAAACCTTGTTTAAATTTAATAAATAAATAAATCTTGTTTTCTATAAATATATATTTGGTAAAATTGGGAATTATGATCTTATTTTAACTTTTAAAAAACTATTGAATAAATTATATATGGTTTTAAATTGTCAAGTTAAAAATTTAATTTGTTTAAATTGATTAATTTGATATTAAGCTTTTTAAAAGTATATAATAAATAACTATATGATTTTAAATACATAAGGTAAATATTGAAATGGTTTAAAATATGTTTTAACTTAAGTTTAAATTTAAATAAAATTTACAATAAGGTTTTTTTTGATTTCCTTTTAAATACAGTGTGATAAAGTAAATAATTTATTGATAAAGAAACAATTTTATAAATTATTTATAGTTATCAAATTTGTTATTTTCAGATATAATAAAGTATTTTTTTTAACAAATAGATTTTTATAAAAATAGTTTGTTTTTCAAAACTGAATTGTGTAGTTATATATGTATATATATAACTTTCAAAATTTAATTTTAGAATTTGATTTGAATTTGAATTCAAAGCTTTGAAATTTAAAGTATAAATATTTTTAATTTATTTTGGATTTTAGAATATTTGTATAAACCTTTATTTTATAAATATAATTGGATTTATTCATTCCAAAATTATCTATATATAAATAAGTACATATTAACTAATTAATTAAACAAAGATTTACATTTATCTTATATTAATCTATTAACTAAATAACTAATTAACATTTAATTATAACTAATTAACTTTAGAAGACAAATGTAAACATTTTACAAATTAAAAGACATGTGTTAACTAATTAACATACCTACATGACAAATGTTTAAATTTAAGACAAGTGGGATTTTAAAATTAGCGTTTTCTTTTATTTTTATTTCAGTTTTTATATGTAAACAAATCCTCTTTCATTTTATTCTTTTTCAAAATCTATGATGCTAAGAAAATTTGAAAAAAAAAACACACTTCCTTTGAAACCAAAAATCTGAAATCATCATCAACAAAAACCCTGTAACTTATCTTCAAAACCTGCATATTTTCAAACATGCAAAAGATATGAAGCCTGCATTTCTTAGAATCTGGAGTCTCAAAGCATGCATGCAGTTTTAAATTAAGGTAGCAAGCATTCCAGTTTAAAAATAAGCTCCAACAACTCAAGCTCTCATCAAGCAATTCAAGATTTAAAGCAAGAAAATTTCCAGTTTTAAAAGTACAGAGTTTTTTCAAAATCATGGCTCTGTCTTCCAATTTAAGCAGGTGAGTAACATCATTTTTAATGAATTTAAGTATTTTAATTTGTTGCATGTTGATTTCTATTATTAAGTGTATATGATATGTATTTATATAAGTTGATTTTCTGTATGTATGAATGGATAAATTGAACATGCTGTGGTCTTTGAATTATATTCCCAGGTTCAAGAAATTGTTAAAATTTACATTAACATATAATGTAATCTATGTTAGTGTTTTAAGATTCATACAAAATATGTTTGTTGAATCATGAATTTAAGTCTAAAATTTTATTCAAGTTAAAAAAAATTGAATTGTCTATAAAAATCAATAATAACAGAGCAAGTTTGAAGTAAAGTGTAAATCCAATTATTTTAATTCATTAATTCAGGGACCTAAACTAAATCCTTAACATAAATCATGGTTTTTAAGAATAAAATTATAATTTATAGCTTGAGGAGGAAGGTGCAGTTCGGGGATGAACAGAAAATGGAAATTAGGGGATTTCTGGTGATCTATGAGATTGGAAGGGACGGGTTTCTTCTAGTGGATGGAGGCGTGACTGGTGAAGCTTGGAAAAATACTGGACGGTGATGAACTTCATCAAGGTGGCAGCGGTGTTGATTTCTTTTCTGGAACCCTAAATTATATCTGGGTAGTTTTTTTGATTGGTTCGACCTCCTCAGTGGATCGAGTGCTACGTAACTCAGGGGATTGGAAGTAGATGAGACGGCGATGGAGTGAATGGAGGCACAGGTGTTCAGATGGTCGGAATCGCTTGGATGAAGTGTTGACATGGTTTGGGAATTGGTGATGTCTGTTGTTCCAGGTTTGAGTTAATTACTCAAATTCAATTTCGTGACGATGTCATTAATCTAGTGTTTGGATTTGGCTTGGAGGGTGAGCGCCGACCTGGGTGGATCAACGTTGATGGTCGGAGTTAGCTTTCGTGCTGGTGCATGTGCACAGAGCGCTGTGTCATGGTGAGGTAGCTTGGTGCTGTCTTGTATTCGAGTTAATGGTGATTGACTCGAAGAAAGTTGATGGGTTGCTCGAAGTATTTTGTTGGTGGACTCGAAGTAATTGAAGGGTTAGCTCGAGTCAGTTGTTTGTTTCAGGTTTTTGTTAAACCTGACAGTAATTGTTTTTTTTTTAAAACAAACTTAAATGAAATTTAAATTTGAATACTAAGATTTAAACAAAGTTTAAATCCAGTTTGAAGAGTGGATTCAAATTTATATTTGAATTCTAATTTGAAATGAAATAAAAGTTTTAAATATTTAAAATGGGTTATCAGGTTTTTAAAAAAAAGAAACCTGACAGTTTTCTAGAATTTGAATTTTATTTTAAAATCTGAATCATAATTTAAAACAGTGTTTTAAATTCAAAGGTTAAGTTCAGTTTTTCAAATAGCTTTTGAATCTTAAGGTTTCAAAATGGAATTTGGATTTTTAATAAAGAATTTTTAAATCAAGGTTTAAAACTAGTTTAAATTAAAGTTTAAAATCAAATATTTTGAATAAATAGTGGATTCAAGTTTCTTGAATTCAAATCTGGGTATTTGAATAAGTTTTTAAATTCTGAATGTTTTTAAAACAAGTTTAAATTAAAATAGCTTGTTAATAGTAAATTTGTTTCAAATATATATTTAAACTTGACTTTTTTTTAATGAAGTTCTTTATAAAAGGTTTATAAATGGAAGTTAAATGATTTGTTAACTTGGATTTGCAAGTTAAACAGTAATGTACTTAAAAACATAATTTTTAAATAAAATTAAGTAAATTAGTTTAAAGGCTTATCTTATATAAGTTTCAAATGTTAGTAATAAATGTTATTTACATTTATTTAAAGGATTATAAATTGAATTTACATTTGGTTAATGCTTAAATAAATAATCATTTTGAATATTAAATTCAAAATGGAATTTGAATTTAAATTTAAAATGTAATGTTCTAAATAAACTTTAGTATTAATGAGGTCTTTAATAAAGAAATGAATTATCTTAGAGATTAATTAAAGAATGAATTATTTTTTTAATTTATAAATTAGAATTTTAGATTAATTTATAATTAGATATTAATTAAGAAGTAAATTAAGAAAAGTAATTAAAGAATGATTAATAGTTAATGAAGGTCATTAACTAAGGATTAGTCAACAATTAATTAATATGATTAACTTTTAATAATTAATTAGATTAATTAA
This sequence comes from Allium cepa, assembly GCA_030765085.1. NCBI lineage: Eukaryota > Viridiplantae > Streptophyta > Magnoliopsida > Asparagales > Amaryllidaceae > Allium > Allium cepa. The sequence continues at coordinate 988,003,332 of CM060945.1, read as the reverse complement.
TTAATGATAATCATTTGTGAATTATTTTAAGATTAATTACTTGATGGAACTAATTAAGAAATTAATTACTTAATGTAATTAATTAAGTTTAAATGTAATTTGTTTAAGATAATTAATTAAGTTTAATTAAGTTAAACACTAGATGCTTTGGTAAATAATTACTTAATGTAATTAACGAAATGAAATTACTCAGTGAAGTAATTAAAGATAATTACTGGATGTAATTAGTGGATAATGGTGGAATTGTGAAAGTAATTTGGATTAAATTACTTTGTATAATTAATTAAGGGATTAATTAAAGAAATTAATTAAGAAGTAATTAATTTGATGAAGTAATTAAGGTAGTCGATTACAGAATGAGATTAATCAAAGGTGATTAATAATTATGGTTTAAATTGAGATTATTTACTTAATGTAATTAATTTAAATAAGATAACTAATTAAATATAATTAAGGATCATTAATTAATATAATTAATGATGTAATTATGATTGATTAATTAGAGATTAATTAATAATAATAAATGATTTAGGATAATTAATTAAGGTTTAACGTAATTAATTATAGTTAATTAATTAATGAAGTAATTAAGGGTTAATTACTGTATTTGGTTTAGAGTATTTAATTTTGTGCAATTAATTAAAGGATAATTTCTTGAATGTAATTAAAGAATAATTAATCAAGGGTGATTAATTAAGGTGATTAATTAGAGAATAATTAATTGATAAAATTGTAATTAATTAATAGTGATGTAAGCAAGATTTGTATTGATGTAAGTAATTAATTTAATTCACTTTAAATTAATTAGAGATGATGTAATCAATTTAATTCCTTTTAAATTAATTATAGATGGTGTGATTATAGATCATTGCCTATATATGGATGGATGATTTTATTTGCCTTGAATGGTTTGAATCTCAGAAATGAGATAAATAAAGTTGTGTGATATGGATGCATTGGTTGCATTATGATGATGATTTGAATTATCTTTTGATAATGATAATATGGATTATCTATTGTGATGATAATGTTGATTATATATTGTGAATCTGTGAATTATCTATCTGTGTGCATATAGATAATGAAATTGAATTGTTTTAAACTTTAAAACAACTTAGCCTTAAAAGACACGTTTTGGATTTCGATGAGACCGGGATCGGGTTTCCAAATTTGGATATCCGAAAACCACATCGATCCAAATTAACGATAGGTCGTGAATCTCAAGTAAAGAGTGAAGACTCGAGGTGTAAGAACTATTCGTCGGTATAACTCCGAGGGAGATTTCGAGATGAATTTGACGTAGATAGTACTTTCAGATTCGAGATGAAGATTCAGAGTGTAAGGGTTATCATCGTTAACTCTGAGGGTGACTCCAAAATGAGTGTAACGAGATAATGCCTTCGGTTTCGTTCGAACCCGGAACGAACTTGTATGGATTGAATGCTTTCAGAACATCGTCAGGTGGACGATGAGGATTCTAAGATAAATGTGTCCTATAAAGGTAATCGTAGCCTCAAGCCTCATCAACCAGGAGTGGCTAAAACAGGGGAGGTGCAGCAAGGCTAAGTGGGTCATGCCCAAGTAGGACAAGATTTTCCCCTGTCTAGAGGTCCCTTTTTATTCTTCTTAGTGGGAAGTTGGATATGCGCACCAACTGCGGGTTTGTCTTGTTCGAAACCGTTCAACAAGGGATGGTTCCGGCCTTGTGTTGCAGGGGACTGGGAGTGATCCTCGGTATGGTGATCTAGGCCACGTACTGTGACGGGCGGTATCTCGATAGCCCTGCCATTGTATGGAATCCAAAATCCAATAAGTGCCAACGGTTTTGATTGTATTACCCACTTTTGTGGCTAGTAGCTGGAATTTAATAGATGTAACAATTTCGGCTATTTCATATTTACTTGAAAACCTTGGACCTATTATAATATCTCTGGATTTCCTATCAAATATTTTGGTTAGCGTAAGGTAAAAAAATTTCCATGTTTATGTATGGGAAGTCTTACGTGATACCTTTCTTTTCAAAAGGTTTTTCAAAAGTTAAGCAACTTTAACCTGTTACTCACACCAGACCCATGTCTGACTCGGAGTTTATCTTCTGTTTTCTTAAACTCTTGGGTACTCAAATTTTTATGAGTAGCCAAGGGATTCAGGTTAGCTTTGTCGAATTGTGGAGGAGCAATGGAGCAGAAAGCTCGGCGTTGTAGATATGTTTAGTGTTCCGCTGTGTTAGTATCTCAGTGATTTCTCTGTGTTGTATTTGAGTTGTAATAGCTGGACAGGTGTTTATAACTGTCTAGAATGTGATGTATTATCTGTGTAACTCTGATAGTTGTTGTATACCATGTAATATTTTATGTTATTAATATAATTTATCCGTTCCGCTATTTAGATTCTAATGTGTTGTTTCTTCTTTCTTCTCTTTTTTTCTCTTTTCTATCCCTTTCTTTCTTATTAATGATGCGTCGTTCTGTGGAGATGAATGGCGGGTCGTTACAGGAATGTGAAGAGAAGTATATTTCTCTGGATAGCCAAGTACGTGCAAAGTACATTATTAAATATAAGATAAAAAGTTTTAATGTTGTTTAAAAAGCATGTTTTAGGAATTTATTATTTCTAAATATCTAAATTCTAAAGTAAATATATTTCAAATCTATTATCGTAGTAATTATTTAAAAGGTGACTTAGTATTCTTTTTTAAAAAGTGAAAACCTAGTTTTATATTTTATAAAGTAACCATATTTTTAAATATTCATATAGTATGTATTTTTAACAAATTATTGAAGTAGTTTTTTTAACTCAAATGTTTTAAAGTATATTTCAAAGTAAAGCGTTCTAAATTATTTTGAAAATCTAAAGTTTTGTGCTTGGTTATTTAAGTGGAAATAGAAATATTTGGGAAGATTTATTCTGAGGAAGGAAGATAGTTTGAAAACTGTTTCAAAAGAGTTTGAAAGGGAAAATATAACTTGTCAAGATATTTTTGGGATTAATAAATAATTTGGGAAATTATTTATTATTTATGGATGTTGTGAATGTTAATGGATTGTTAAATAATCGACTATCAATATTGGCCAAATGCGCTGATCGTTTCGAAGAGACCAGGATCGAGATTTATTTCTCGAAAACCACTTCGATCCGGTTTGTACGTTTTCATGGAAAACGAGTTTGGATTCCAAGATGGAGCAGTGAAGTTCAAGGGCTAGTCGCTACTAATCCTGAGGTATTTCCATTATGGATGTAGTATGAGTAGTGCCTTCGGTTTCGTTCGAACCCGGGATGGACTTGTATGGATGAATGCTTTCGGGGACATCGTCAGGTGGACGATGGGCATTCTAAGGGATATGTTATAAAAGGTAATGCTTAGCCTCAAGCCCCATCAACCGGGAATGACTGAAAATCAGGGGTTATGCAGCAAGGCTAGGTGGGTAGCACCCATTCAGGGTAAGGTCATCCCTGTCTAGATGTCCCTTTTTATTTCAGCTTAGTGGTGCGGTTGCTGGCCCCAACCGTGGGGTGATCTCACTCGAGATTATCCAGTAAGGGGTAGTCCCAGTCTTGTGTTGCAGGGGGTCGGGAGTGATCCGCGATACTGTGATCTAGGCCACGTACCGTGACAGGTGGTACCCCAGTGCATGGTCAATAGTTGGAAATCCATTCTCCCTACGCGCCTTTTACGAGTTTTGTTTGTATTACCCACTCTGTGGCTAGTAGTTGGAATTTAATGAATGTAACCATTTCGGCTATTTTAATAAGTATTTATATATAGACCCTATTATAATATCAGAGGATTTTAATAAAAAGTGTTTTAGCTATCGTAAGGTAAAAACCCGACATGTTTATTTGTGGCGTGGTCTTACGAGATGCTTTTGTTTTCAAAGGATTTTTGAAACTTTGATAATCAATTGCGTGTAATTTCTCACGCTGGTAATCCAGACTCACTCGGGTGTTATTTAACTGTAATGCTCGGGTCAGACTGAGTATTATAAAACACAGAATATGATGCTGTGGAGCTCAGGAGACGAGCTGGATGGCGATACGTACTTCCGTATTTGGTTATTATTCCGCTGTGTACCCAATTGTATGTTATTGATGATGTTGGACTCTGATGATGGATGTATAATCATATATAGTTTTCTTTTGTGTAAAGATCTGTTATTATATATTATATTTTAATCCGCTGCATTGGTTAAATTCTGTTGTTGTCTTCTATTTTTCTTCTTCTACCTCTTCTTCTTTAACCAAAATGGTTCATATTTCTGTTCAACTTGAGTTGATTGATATAGAATAGTGTTGACTCAAGGGGTACAAATTTGTGGGTCGTTACACTTGGTATCAGAGCTTAGGTTGATGATAACCTTGGCTTTGGTGGGAATTACTCGTAGAATAGAGTCCATAGTACTCTAGAATGAGCTTGAGCGTATTAATAGATATGAGTGCGTATTTGTTAGTAAATATAAAAAAAATTATATTGCGTTGATTTATCGGTTGAGTGTTTATGGATTTTGGTCGATATATGGGACGCCATGTCATCGATAGGGATTTCTAAACTCTTAAACAAGATAAACCCACACAGTATTGTTTTAAATAGGGTAAACGAAATGATTTTACCCAAAATTATTTTTATATATAAAAAGAAATGATTTTAGTAACTTGTTATAGTTATATATGGATGCTTGGTTGTTAGGAGTGATAATATTAAATTATTATCACTGTATGAGAATTGAATAAGAAATTGAAAATAATAAATAGAGATTAAGGAATAAATTAATAAAATAAATGAAATTTGTAAATGTGATTCATAATTGAATAAGGAATTGAAATCATAATTAAAAACTAAGAAACAAATTCACATACGAATGAGATTTGTAAATGTGAATTATAGTGTGATTAATAATTAAAATGAGATAAAATTCCAAGGTAATGTTTGAATATAAATTTAAAGGATTTGGAATTTGGAAGTTTAGATTCCTTTGAATTTGATAATGATTCTCAAAAGTTAGGAAAAATAAAATATATTTGAGAAATATTTTTGAATCGGATTTGAAATCTAGAGAGATTTGGAATTTAAAAATATTTGAAGGGTTTTAAAAGAGAGAAAAGCACTGAACTCTTTATGGTCGCTAGAAAATAATTCCAATGATGATCGCGACGTCATCGGTGTTCATTTTCGAGTTTCCAAAAGAGGGATTGCTACCAGGATGTTTTGGATTAATGTTTATTGGAGAAATTTGGTTGATTTTGAAAATGCAAAGGAATAGTTTGGTTAGATATATATGTTTTCAAAATTGAATGTTGAACTTAAGTTTGAGAAAAAAATTTAGTCAAGTTGGATTAAATAAACAAAGTTTTAAGACTAAAATTTATAAGTAACTGATTAATTAATATGGTATGCAAATGAAATGAAATTCAATATTGGATGATGTTTGATTTAAATGTGTAAAATAAGGTGCAGAATAAGTTCAAATGAACTAAAAATAATTAATGTTTGGAAATAAAATTTATTGGTTGAAAATGAATTTGTGAATGAATAAATGAATCAATTATTGAACTTATAAAGTAAAGTTGATATTAATAAGAAGAAATTGGAAATTTTAATCCGGAAATTGAAATTTAACTTAAGTGAATGAAAGTGAAGAAAATGTATTTGAATTTAACCTGAGATAAGTTAAATAAATTGAAATTGAAATTGAATTAAATTGGATATAAAGTTGAAAGGTAAAATGATTATAATCATGAAATGAAAATTTATACCTTAAGCTAGTAAGTGTTATATATATAATCTGAAATTGTGGTTATAAGATGAAATGACTCTAATAAGCAATATAAGCTTTTAAGTAGATAAATAAGTTTTGAACTCATATATTGGGAAATAAAATTTATATAAAATTGGATTGAATTGAATCAAAATTCAGTTATGTCATGAATGATATTAAATGGAATTAAGTCCTTGCTTTAAAATGAAAAAGAATGGTATGTAGCTAGATTTAACTGAAGTTGAGTTGGAATAAAACCAAATTTAAATAAATTCAGTTGAGTTATAGATAATATTGAATGGAGTAAAATTCTTACTTAAATAAATAAATGTAAACTGAGTAATTATTAAATTGGATTAAAATAGATTTGGGGTGAGTTGTAAACAAATCCAATTCAAGCATAAATTGAATGGCCCTATTATTAATAAATTCAATAATGAATTGTTGATGTGAATTAAAATTTAGAATGGATAAAAGAAATAACTAGTCGAATAAGTTAGTAAAATGGTTGGGATTTGATCAAAGGCAAATCAAATCAAAGATTTGAATGGAAGTTGGTTGAGTAAAATAAATAACTTAAGTAAATTGTGAAATGGTTATTTAATATATTGGCTGTCGAGTTTAATAAGATGATTTGAAATCAAATATTTGGATATGAAAGAAATGCAATGGAAGGATTGTGAATAAAATTGAAAAGTGGGATAGAAAACCCAAAATATATATTTTGATGAATTGGAAAATGAAACAAAAAATCCAAACTTGAATTATAAAATAAATTGCACTTAAGAAATTTAATGAAGAGATTCTGAGATAAAAAATCAAATATTGAATTTAAATTAGGGGAGAACTAATTAAATAATAAATTAGTTGATGAAATATGGAAATGGAACTCGAAATTATTAATTTAGAATTGAATTGTGAAAAGATAATTGAGTCTGGAAATGAAGCTTGAGTTATAAATAGAAATTCAACTTAGAATTGTAAGTGAATTGAGTATGAATTGAAGTTGTATGGAATTGGGTTAAAATAAAAATGATTTGAGATGAAAATAAATCCAATTCGAATATGAATAAATTAAAATGAGAATGAACTTAAGTTACGAAATGGGAGTGAATTAAAGTAAATTAACTTAAGTTTAAAGTTAACAGAAGCATGGGATGATGTCGAGTATAACAAAATGGCTTGGAACAAAACCGATGTGAAACGGTATGGATTGCAACTATACGTATTGTAAATAAGTTAGATTGGAATGGAATTTATATACATTGAGTTGGAATCAATTTAAATTGGTTATAGACCTTAAGTAATTATTTATTCACATGGATATCGTAAAATTGCATAGAATAAATTGTCATTTGACGTAAACGAAAATAATTAAAATTCTCTGAGTTGATAAAAGTTAAATAAATTGATGTTGAGGTCAATTGAATTAAATATGAGTTTGATTTGTTTAAAAATAAATTGAATGTAAGAATGTGAGTTGTTAAACTTTCGGATTAAGTAAAATGATGTGTGATTTGGTTGTAAGCAATTAAAATTGGTAGCGAAATCTTGCATGTGCTTGTGAAATTTGTATAGCAAGCATTGTTCATGGAATTCATGTTTTAGCTATATAAGTAAAAGTGAAATGTTAATAAATCGCATATATTTCATACTTACAAGTTTTAATTTAGTAAGTACAGGTACAAGGAGGCCGTGTGGCTAGATCTGGTTGCGGTAATAGCTAAATAAATACGTCGCTTGCTTTAAAAATGCAAAATAAAGGTACGCCTACGCAATAAAATAAGGAAATATGAACTGTTTTTGTTTTTTCGACCGGGTGGGTCGATGTATATATATATTTATATCTCATGTCAAATTGCAAAAGCTCTTCCGTACAAAGGAGACTCTGCCGAAAATTTTCGAAAATTTTAGGAGTTAGACAATTTTTGAAATTTTGGGAAAATTTTTGTTAGTGATAAAACGATTATAAATTAGAAATTGAAATAAATTATGGAATGAAACTAATTTTAAATAATGATATGAATCAGTTATAAATGGAAGAGAAAATTCAATATTCAGAGTTGAAGCTACAATGAATTCATATGGAAATGGGAGAACCAATTTGAATAGAAATAGATATAAACTAAAGTAGTGAAAATAAAAATAAGAAGCGTATAAAATACTTATATTGAACTTAAGAAGAAATGGTGGAATTCTTAAGTAATATGGGTGTCGGGAAAATATATTGAATTAGCATTTGAGTGAAGATTTAATAAAAATATATGTACATCGTGCGGGCTTAAATGGAATGGATATTGAAATCTTGTAAAGAAGAGACTAAAATGTTTTTGAATGTTGTGATTAGATATTATTGCTAAGTAGGATATGCAGGTACTATATAGGGAAAAGAAAATTTTTGTTTGATTTCAGAAAATAAGTTTGAACTGCTCGACAAAAAGGTATGTATTTAAATTTTGGTATGAAATTTGATTGGGTTTTTGATCGATCCACTTGGCTTTTTGTTTTCTTTTGAAATCTGAGGCCCGTAGAGGCATTTTGTAGTTGTACCAAGCTAGCGCGTAAAGGAGACGCTAGCAAAAAAATTCGGAAATTTAGGGAGTTAGAAAAATTTCGGTGAAATTTTGAAAATTTAAAACTTGGTTTTAAATTGAAATTTGAATGGTTGGGTATATGATATTGGTGGAAACCTAATGCAAGAAGTTTGGAAAGTTAGGAACTGTGATAGGATGTTCTTAATAAAAAGACTGTTTTGGGAAAGTTGATAAAAACTGTTTGGTTTTAGGAAAAAGGGTAAATGGGTATTGGACCATTCCTCTTAACTAGTATTTTCGAGGACGAAATTCTTTTAAGGGGGAGGAATGTGACGACCCAGAATTTTTAAGCATTTAAAATTGGAATATTTAAATTAATTGTAAATATTTAAAAGTTAATTTTATACTTGAATTCAAATATCACTATTTATTTGATAATTGAACTATTGAATTTAATAATTTGAAATTGGGTAAGATGTTAAATCTGGAGTTCTAAGCCTGTTAAAAATGATTTGAAGGCTTTTAAAATTTATATTGATAGTACTGAGGATAATAGAAGTTGTAAAATTGAAATTAACAGTGGTTTGTTCAGTTTTAAAATTTTATAGTTTAAATTGAATTTAAAAATAGCCTTCCGAGACACAGTCTCGGAATTTGACGAAACTAGTTCCATTGGATCCGTAATATTTTATTATTATCGAATTTCAATTTTCGTAGTGTTTGGAGTTGCTGTGTGAGCGTACGACATATGAACGCGCTGAATTTATATCGATTTCAATATAATATATATATATTGACTAGTCAAGTTGTATTCCTTTTCGTTCACATCAGAGCTTTTTCATTCTTTCCAGAATCACTGTAGCAACCTGAAGATGGCATGCAGCCTTCCTTCCAAATCATGTTCCCACTTTTTAAAACATCACGCAAGATGATTCTGACACGCTATTTACTTTTCTTTAATTCGCGTAGCTTTGTCCCTGAGATAAATATCTATCGTTCAAAAGGAAATGTACCGAGCATAATAAATTAAAGAAAAACAGTTCCTCTTCACAATTAAGTCATGGACGAAGCCTTCTAGTTAGATCGATACCTCTCCCTCCCTCCTTTCTAACTTTTTCTCTAATCGAAGTTACAAGGCCAAGCATCGTAATCGCTTGAGTCAGTGAACCAATAATCGACTTCATTCGAAAGTAGGGTTTCGCGATCGAAGGAATACTTGCGCGCTCGCGCTCGCGCACGCGAGAGGAGCTTGAGTTCGACTTGGCGACGGCGATTCAAATTTGAGGGCGGGGTACGGCTAAGGGTCTGTGATAACCCGGATTTTGAACAACTATTAATTAGATAATTTACTAATTATAAATTATTGGAATACCGATTTTATTTGGATTTAACGGATAAATTAGATAGTTAAAGATGTCTAGATGTATATAAGTGAATTTGAAAACTATAATAATAGTTGAATTAAAATAATAAATCTAATAGTAAATCATTAAATGTATAAATGGATGTGTGTAAACTCTATTATTATATATTTTATTTTGAAATTTTAAATGTATCCATATACATATATACAAGTATGTATTGTGATTAGAGAGCAATTGTTTGAGTTCAATATGATAATTTGCAAAAGTCATTTAAAAAAAAACTCTATATTTTCAAAACATGAGATGAACATTTAAGTAATAAAATAAAAGACTTTTGCAAAATAAAAGACTTAATAAAAAGGTTTAAATTCTTCTTTTAAGTTTATGTATGATAAACAAGGATTGTAAATATATTTATTAATATAAAAATACATTAAACTAAATATAATAATAATTAAAATATATAATACAAACTAAATGATAATCATAATATAAATCTTTATGAGGGAAAAAAAAAGAGAGAAGAGGGGCACAAAATATACATATTTAGTAGTATAAGTAAATCTTGTCATCAATGTAACATTTGTAAGAATATTGTTATGCATAACAAACAAGTGTCAATTTGTATCTTATTTTCAAAAGTAATAATTAAAAATTAAAACAAAGTTTTTAATTTACATCACCATTTCTTCTATTCTCTTTTCTTTAGATTCAAACTTAACAAAGTAAGATGCAAACCATAAATTAAAAGAGGTAGGATATGTAACCAAGATTTCAGTTCTATTTAATCTTGAACCTCCTCTCAAACAACAACTGGCTTCAGATCATCAAGCTTTTCAGTTTATATATCATCAACATCTAAGTAATCAAGTTTCCAGAAAAGTAATTCAGGCTTCAGGGATCCAAAACTGTTGCAAAGTTTCAGGGATTCCAGTTTTTTTTCTACTCTCTGCATTTACAAATGGTGAGTGATCTGACCTGGTTTTCTCTGTTTTATAGAAATGCCTGTGAGTTGTTTATAAAGTTTAATCTGGTACAGATTTTGATATGCATGTTGGAAATTTGCAGTGGTATAGTATAGATTGTTTACCTGAATGATGACTGTGATTTGCATGTTAGTAAATAGTATATAACTTTGTATTTTTGTTCTAAAAATACATATTTTCTAATTTAAACAGGATTCTAATACATTTGCGAATTCAAATCTTCTAATAAAATGATTTCAGAGCTTGATCCTTAAAGTAAAGATGGCTATGACAGTGTAAACACGAAGTTCTTAGTTGTTTTGCTGTTTCCTGGAAACTACACTCTGACATGCCCTTCAATATTTCAAGCTACCGAGTAAAGGAAACAAGGAAAATCTTAAATAGTTCTTCATACAAATAATTTAAACTTAGGAATTTAAATTTAATAAGTTAGTTTGAACTTTAGTCAGGATTTGGGATTTTGTTTGGGAGTTACAGTGTGATATTGATACTGGGTATTCATGTTTACAGTAAAAGGGAATTATATGTCAAAATTCGAATGTTGTAAATTGTGAATTTGATTTTATATCTTTATTAAGCATACAAAGGAAAGATTTTTGAACCAAAAATGATGATTTTTAGGAGAGTATACATGGTGCAGTTTCTATATGAACTCAAAATGAAATTTCATCAATTTCTGTTGAATTAACAAATACTAGCCTCTGAAATTTGTTGTATAGCTAGTTTTAAGACTCACGAGATTTGGAAAAATGCTAAAAAAATTAATAAATGCAAGGATTTTTGGGATGCAGTAAATGTAACATCCCCCCTTTTCGCACGCTTCAAATCGACACACATGCCGATTCAAATCATACGGAAGGGCGGATTGTTATGGGGTAAATAAGAAAAACAGAGAAGGAATAAACAAAATAGAATCTCACAGCGGAAGGATAAAATATAATAATATAATATACAGTTTATAAAACTGTTTACAAACATTTATATAATACATATCAGAGTTACACATACCAATAACAATCCAGCGGAACAGTGTGTAGTGCACTAGATAAATAATAATAGTAATACTACAAATCTTCGTCTTCGTCCTCCAGAGCTAAACTTCAAATCCTGAAACGCTCGGACTGACCCGAGCGAATTGAAAAGACAAAACACTCGAGTTAGAACTAAAAGATCTTATGTGAGATAAATTAACAGAAATAAATATGAGTACAATAACTCAAAAGATGTTCGGGATTTACATCTCTTAAGGATCCGTTAAACTATTTACTATGTAGTATATTGCGCTACTATAGTAGTGTCTATTCATAAAATAAACTTACTTTTAAATAGCGTTAAGGGGTTACCCATATAGCCCTTAACACAGAATATATTCCCATAGTCTATACAGTACCGTAATCTCCCCCGTACTGGGCGTCATCAGAGGGCACTCCATAGGTATGGTACAAAACAAAATCGTGTAAGGCGCGCTAGGGTAGGTGACACGGCACAACTAGGCAATGCCAGGGTAGATATACCAATTACGCTTCCGGGCCGATGGTAACGCGTAGCCGCAGCTACCGCCCACCTCGAACAAACTCCCCAAAATCAAAGTAAAAGTGGTCACTGAATCAAATCTAAAGTCAAAGTATAATATCGAAGAGGAGTGTCCGATCAGAGGAATGACCGCATTAACCCGTCGATCGCTCCTGTTTTAGCCACCTTATGCCAACTCACGGGAGTTGGGTCCACGTATTTACCTTACAGGAAACGTCGCCACCATCCTACTTCATTCTGGAATCTCCACCGCGTACACGGTTAGTCAAAGTGGTTTTCGGTATCGACAGAGAGTATGTCCATATCCGATCCCGGTCTCTTTGCCAACCAATCGTTATTATAACACCGCGGTCATTTAAAAATAGTTTATACTTTAAAACCAGGATAAATTTCCCATTTCAAAACTAGGAATTACGATATCATTTGAAAAACCCAAAAAAATATAATATCATTTTAGCCCAAATATAATTATTTTTCCAAAAATCATACTGCTTTAAAATTTATAACATCTGGAAACAATATTTGAATTATACTTTCAAATCATAATATTCGAAATTCAAAATTTTAAGACCATAACTTCTAAAACTTGAATGGTTTGGATATTCAACGGCATATAGAATAAATGGTTTAACTTTAAGGTTACTTTGTAAAGAAAATAATTTCCATGGCTTTACAAATATATTTCTTTATTTAAAGTCTAGACCAAAATTTAAATATCACTTTCAAGTTCCAAAACCACTTCGATTTCTATATATATATATATATATATATATATATATCCATTTGGAGTATTAATATTTCAAAACTAAAGTTGGATTTTATTTTTTTCAACAAATTAAGGTTATATTATTTAGTCTTGAATATTCACATAAAAATCCATAAATAAAACTCCAATTTCTAGCAATTAAATATTTTCTTCAATTTAATTTATACTAGAAATATTCATTTCAAATTTATCTTGGGAAAAATCCAGTTATAAATATCATATCTTAAAATTTTCAAACTTAAACATTTAAACATATGATATAAATTATAAAACTCCATTTTCTCAAATTTTCATTTTTATTTAAGAGGTTTATACACAGTTTAAAAATTCAAAATTTCTAACTACATATGTATACATGTATAGAAGAAAAATATCAAAATTAAAATTATTATAAACCGTATTCCATCCAAACCATAGAAATCACTTTAAAATATTTTATATATAAACCACGGTGCCTGTATATAATTTTCTATCCTATGGTCAAGTGATACGGATATTTATCATTTCAATCCGCAATTTAAAAATAAAATTTGCGGTTGTATATCATTTCAAACCACAATCCCGAATGAAACGAAAAATGCATGATAACTTGCAGTTTACTGGTATACAATAAAACATCCATTCATCGAAATCATCCATCATCCAAATCACAATCATCATCCAATAATAAATCAATATCAATATATATCTGATAATATATAACAGGTAATAACTGGCAGTTATATTCAAAATAAAATTTAACAACTATTAAACTAACAGTTTATATTCAGTAATAAATTTTATAACTGTTTACTAGCAGTTTATATGCAAATAAATTAATTCTAACTATCAATTAATATGCAATAAATAAAATAAATTAACAGTTAAATTTAATAACACAATTTAACAGATATGATGAATAAACATGCCAAACAGTCATAAATAAATTTCTACTCATATCTAAATTAAATTTAACAAACATAAAAACTTTTAGAAGTTGTGAGTGGGTTAAAACACTCACCTTTTGAATTTAAATCGAATTTAAATCCGATTTAAACCCAAAAAATCGATGGTCTCCAAATCTGTCCAAACCAGTGTCAAAAGATCTAGAATCTCAATACGATCCTAACAAAAAAAATTACGCGAGAAACGGATAACGTATGAGAAAGTTATGTCAGAAATTCGATTGAAAACCAAAATTAAATTTTAAAATAAAAATAAATAACTTGCCCCTATCATTGGGCCACGTCACCCTCCCTACGCGTGCTACAGGCATACGTGAATTTTTCGTTCGATCCTCCTTTATGTGAAACCCTATTCCAGCCGCCACCATGTTCTCCCTTTGACCGAATTTCGACGCTCTAACGTCCACCCTCACCCACATCAAGGACCACCGCTGCAATCTCCATCTCAAGCCGCCCCTCCAGGAGGCTCGCGACCCCCCCCCCTTGTCGCCAGAGGCAGCTTGCCGTCGCTCCACTTTACAGCCAAGCACGGCGAAAACGAACGACTCTAGGCTCAAGTAACCGTACCGATCTGCATGCCTCGACGCCCTCTACGATGCAGTAACCCCCGATCGAACTCTAGTTGAAGATCCACCGTTAAAACCCACACCCATTCATGAAAGGCCGGAACTGTTTTGAATTTTTCTGGACGAACAAACAACTGAATCGAGAAACGAATCACGGATCTGTGACGTATACATCGACAGCTACAACATATATTTTTTTGAGAATTTTCTGGAGAGTTTGAATTTTCACTTTTGATTTTGAACTGTAGATAGATCTAGGTTTTTTTGCAACCATTGAGGAAGAGAAAGAGATGAAGAAAATGAACGTATAGCCAAATGATAGAAGATGGAGGCTAGAGTTTATCACAGCATATATATAGACAAACAGCAGTAGGCTAGGTGGGCACGAATTACGAACGTGCTAAACGGTAGTTGGCCCAAAAAGCCCGTTCTAACCCCGGAACGAAATTTATTAAACCCCTATATCCAAATAGGTATTTTAAAATATTCTAAACGCGATGGAAAAAATTTCACGTCCAAATTCGATCGTATGAAGAAGTTATGCTGAAAAAAAAATTTCAAATCGATTTCAAATTGATTTCAATTAACTCGATTTCAAGGCGTTTCGCGTTCGTACGATCAAACGACAAGTCCGATCGATACGAAACTTGAAACCCTACAATAATTCACCGATACGGATCCGATGAAACTGGTTTCGTCGAAATCCGAGTCCGTTGCCAAAATGGCCATTTTTATAATAATTAAATAAATTAAAATAAATTATAAAAATCCAATTTTATATCTAAATTCTAAAATTGGCCAAATTTTATCGCTTATATATTTCATAATCAATTTAAATGATTTAACAAGTTTAGATGTGAATTAAAAGTTGATAAGTCTATAAATTTCAGTGTTAAATTTCTCCACTTCCTTATATTTAGAAATTATAAATTAAATTATCAAAGACCCATATATTAGATTTTCAACCTTTATATTCTCACCTATTATCCAAAGTAAGGGTGCCACAAACATTAGTGCATGATTTCACTTTAATATCCACAAATTCCATTTAAATTTTAATAACGTAATATTTAAATGTTAATTCCATTTTATTTTGCAATAAATACCATTGTTGAATTTTGATACTTTAATTAAATTTATAAATCCTGCTTTCTGTACTAAAACACCCCATGGTCCTATTATAAGTAGAATTAGCCTAAATTTTGTCTTATAAAATTAACCCTCTACAATTGCAAACAAAAATCTACGCTAACTACACCTTTTAAATCAATTAATTGTAATTAAGTCTACATTAAAAGTTATAAATTATAAATCGGAACCTCAATAAATTCGTTTATTGATTTAAAACTTTCTATTCAGTGAATAGACATTTATGGGTATAAATAACATTAAATTATAATATATTTCATTGGTGCATTCTTCATTCTTATAAATTCCCTTTTATTAACTAGAACACATTAACAACCAAAATAATTAATTTAGATTATTTAAATCGATTGCCCTTCTTAACTTAATATACTCACTAAATGCTTAACCTAAATAATTTTTACCCGTTTTCATTCAAATTCACCTACAACTATTATTAACAACAATGTTGTCATAGATTTAGATTTAATTAAATAAATGAATGATTAAAAATTGGTAATTATCACAAATGCCCAATATATATGCATTAATTACTACCTATTATTAGAATTCATTTATAAATTTACTAGTTGCCTTTGTCTTCTTATTTCCTATTTACTACCAAACTTCCTATGTAGTTATAGCTTATCAATATATAATCACCTAGGCAAATCAATTTATTACCATTTTAAGTATGTTTATTATCGACAACATTCATTAAAATTACTTATCTACACTTATTGCATTGATTTATTCAACGGTCACCTTTATTTAGTCTCTATCTATTTTACAACCAAATGTACAATCTCCACTATTGATTTCTATATTAATGAATCCCATTCTAGTTAATATTTTATTAATATTCACTAATTCAATATTTGTATTGGTTTCTTATATTTAACTTATAACTAAGTATGACGATTTACATTATTCAAATCTATTGCCATATAAATATTAAATTGTTTAACATTAAATTACAAATTACTATATCTAATTCCTACATTTACTCAAATAAAATCTTAAGACTTTTATTTCATTCTAAATTAGATTAGAAATCATATTAAATTAACTCATTTAATATCATCGAATTTAACGGGTCGTTACACTCTCCCCTACTCAAAACGTTTCGTCCTCGAAAAGGAAAAAGAAGGGAGAAGGGAGAATTTAAATAAACAGTACATCTTATTTCAAAATATCAACTTATAAACAAAAATTTACTAAATTAATTTCCTTAAATGAAATATACCCGTCTTATAATCATTATATCCTTTTATACTTAAATAATTAAAGTTGGAAAACATTTTCAACATAATTCTAAGTCCAAAATTTTCGGAAAATTTTGGCAGAGTCTCCTTTGTACGGAGAGGTTCGGGAGAAGATATAATATTAAATATAACAAAATATCATATATAATATTCAAAATAATATATCCCTACACGGGAAATATATACAAAATAACGCTACAAAACGTAATCCGAAAACGTACCTATTTGTCGGGCAATTTACGCTTATTATTATGGAACCAAAAGCAGTAGCAATTGTTTCCATAACCTGCATTTCACTTATAAAAATCCAAAGGATTAACAATTTATATATAGTGAAATATTTACATGGTTTCAACTACTAACAACAAACATACAACAATCATCAATTTCAACCAACAGCATACACAACAAAACAAAACAACCATTCAATCAAACAAGCAAATAATTGTTCGGGTTCAAAACTTGAAATGGTACGGAATGAAAAATAACTATCAAGTGCATCATTTACTCAACAGTCTTAGATGGGACAAAATAGATTATTTATTCATCCAACAACTTCAAATTTCCTTACCCAACCAACCATAAATCAAACAATAACAATTCAACCAACAAATCAATTAACTCATTATAAATTTTTATTTCATACATTAGCTGTTTGATCTTTTCACTCATATAACAGTTTATCTTTTATTTATTTTCATTCATATACCACATAAATTATCTTTTTATAATCTTCATTTATTTCTAACAACTTTTAATTTTATTTACTCATCAGAGGTTGTTTCCTTTATTTTTACTTATTACTTACAGTTATTCATTTTTATTTATTCAGGTTATGTAAGTTTCTTTTATTTGTATTACATTTAATGCACTTCTCAATTTCAATCATTTATTAAATGCCTACATTCTATTATATTTAATTACAGTAACCCCTTTTTATTTCACTTAAATTCTTAACCTTATAACCTCCATTCTTATAAATCAAGGATTTTATTAATTTATTACCTAGGGTTTACAGTCATTTATTCATAACCTATTATATTAAACCAGTAGCATTTAAATCATACTTAAGTTAATAACCCTACACATCAATCCTTATTTATTAAAGAATTTCATTTTATTTACTTAAGTTTAAAATCACCTATTTATAATACTTACCTTTAATTATGGTAAAATTTCAATTATAACTTAAGTTTATACCATTAAATTCTCTTTTAATATAACAATTCATTGAATACTTCATTATTTCTAAAATTTCTACTTGTATAATATTCTATTCCAATCACTTATTTAACATTTCAACTTTTCATATTGGTAAGTTATGTATGTTAAAGAAAATGCAAAAGAACTTATACAAGTTTTATCTCATCTTTTAATTAAATTTAATGTTCAACAATATTACTTTTTGTCTCATATGTTAAAAATTCCAAATTTCTCTTTATAACTTTGCATTAATTTCTTGCCTAATTTAGAGATTTTCAATTATTAATTACTTACCCTTTATTTCACTAAAATAATTTAAACCATTAAGTAAAGGAAAATTTAAGAATTAAATACCGGGTCAAATTTCAAATAAAAAAAATATAATAGATAAATAAATTCCTTACAACTTTCATATCTCAATTATATTTAGAACAAATAAAATTTTAGATAATTTCCAAAATAAATCTGCAGTAGAATTTACTACAGTGGCCTTTCCCCTTCGAAACTCGAAAATGAAAGTCGATGATGCGGCCGCCATCACCGAAATTATTTTCCAGCGACAGAGAGGAAAGTACAAACTTATTTTCTCCAAAATCTTCTTTAAACAATTCTTCCGAATTTAAAATGAAATATTTATATCGGAAAAAATATATATAACAATATTATTATACTTCAAAATCCTTTGAAAGCAAATTTTCAAAATCCCGGACTTAAGTCCTAAAATTTCCAAATTTCATTGATTTTATTTTCAATCTTATTTTACCTATTATTTATAAATTTTATTCCTAACAACCAATCTATTGCAACCAAATATAGATATCATTTGAAAATTTTATGTTATATATAGAAAATATAATAGGCAAAGTTATTTCACCTATAATAAAACAGATATTATGTCGGTCTGTCCTATTAAGTATTTAGAAATCTCTATTGATGTCATAGCGTCCCATGCACCAACCAGAATTTATAAATACAAAACGGAACAGATTAACACAATATCAAAATCTTTTTATAAAACTAACAAATATGCTCTCTCATATATATACACTCAGCGACTCCCATAGGGTATTACTACCCTATTAACAAAGAGTCCAACCCCACAAAGCTAAGGTTTATCGCTAAACCAAAGCTCTGATACCAACTGTAACATCCCGCCTTTTTGCACGCTTCAAATCGACACACATGCCGATTCAAACCATACGGAATGGCGCATTGTTATGAGGTAAATAAGAAAAATAGAGAAGGAATAAACAAAATAGAATCTCACAGCGGAAGGATAAAATATAATAATAAAATATACACTTTATAAAACTGTTTACAAACATTTATATAATACATATCAGAGTTACACATACCAATAACAATGCAGCGGAACAGTGTGTAGTGCACTAGATAAATAATAATAGTAATACTACAAATCTTCGTCTTCGTCCTCTAGAGCTAAACTTCAAATCCTGAAACGCTCGGACTGACCCGAGCGAATTGAAAAGACAAAACACTCGAGTCAGAACTAAAAGATCTTATGTGAGTTAAATTAACAGAAATAAATATGAGTACAATAACTCAAAAGATGTTCGGGATTTACATCTCTTAAGGATCCGTTAAACTATTTACTATGTAGCATAGTGCGCTACTATAGTAGTGTCTATTCATAAAATAAACTTACTTTTAAATAGCGTTAAGGGGTTACCCATATAGCCCTTAACACAGAATATATTCCCATAGTCTATATAGTACCGTAATCTCCCCCGTACTGGGCGTCGTCAGAGGGCACTCCATAGGTATGGTACAAAACAAAATCGTATAAGGCGCGCTAGGGTAGGTGACACGGCACAACTAGGCAATGCCAGGGTAGATATACCAATTACGCTTCCGGGCCGATGGTAACGCGTAGCCGCAGCTACCGCCCACCTCGAACAAACTCCCCGAAATCAAAGTAAAAGTGGCCATTGAATCAAATCCAAAGTCAAAGTATAATATCGAAGAGGAGTGTCCGATCAGAGGAATGACCTCATTAACCCGTCGATCGCTCCTGTTTTAGCCACCTTATGCCAACTCATGGGAGTTTGGTCCACGTATTTACCTTACAGGAAACGTCGCCACCATCCTACTTCATTTGGAATCTCCACCGCGTACACGGTTGTCAAAGTGGTTTTCGGTATCGACAGAGAGTATGTCCATATCCGATCCCGGTCTCTTTGCCAACCAATCGTTATTATAACACCGCGGTCATTTTAAAATAGTTTATACTTTAAAACCAGGATAAATTTCCCATTTCAAAACTAGGAATTACGATATCATTTGAAAAACCCAAAACAATATGATATCATTTTAGCCCAAATATAATTCTTTTTCCAAAAATCATACTGCTTTAAAATTTATAACATCTGTAAACAATATTTGAATTATACTTTCAAATCATAATATTCGAAATTCAAAATTTTAAGACCATAACTTCTAAGACTTGAATGGTTTGGATATTCAACGGCATATAGAATAAATGGTTTAACTTTAAGGTTACTTTGTAAAGAAAATAATTTCCATGGCTTTACAAATATATTTCTTTATTTAAAGTCTAAACCAAAATTTAAATATCACTTTCAAGTTCCAAAACCACTTCGATTTCTATATATATATATATCCATTTGGAGTATTAATATTTCAAAACTAAAGTTGGATTTTATTTTTATTTTCAACAAATTAATGTTCTATTATGTAGTCTTGAATATTCACATAAAAATCCATAAATAAAACTCCAATTTCTAGCAATTAAATATTTTCTTCAATTTAATTTACACTAGAAATATTCATTTCAAATTTATCTTGGGAAAAATCCAGTTATAAATATCATATCTTAAAATTTCCAAACTTAAACATTTAAACATATGATATAAATTATAAAACTCCATTTTCTCAAATTTTCATTTTTATTTAAGAGATTTATACACAGTTTAAAAATTCAAAATTTCTAACTTCATATGTACACATGTATAGAAGAAAAATATCAAAATTAAAATTATTATAAACCGTATTCCATCCAAACCATAGAAATCACTTTAAAATATTTTATATATAGACCACGGTGCCTGTATATAATTTTCTATCCTATGATCAAGTGATACGGATATTTATCATTTCAATCCGCAATTTAAAAATAAAATTTGCGGTTGTATATCATTTCAAACCACAATCCCGAATGAAACGAAAAATGCATGATAACTTGCAGTTTACTGGTATACAATAAAACATCCATTCGTCGAAATCATCCATCATCCAAATCACAATCATCATCCAATAATAAATCAATATCAATATATATCTGATAATATATAACAGGTAGTAACTGGCAGTTATATTCAAAATAAAATTTAACAACTATTAAACTAATAGTTTATATTCAGTAATAAATTTTATAACTGTTTACTAGCAGTTTATATGCAAATAAATTAATTCTAACTATCAATTAATATGCAATAAATAAAATAAATTAACAGTTAAATTAAATAACACGATTTAACAGATATGATGAATAAACATGCCAAACAGTCATAAATAAATTTCTACTCATATCTAAATTAAATTTAACAAACATAAAAACTTTTAGAAGTTGTGAGTGGGTTAAAACACTCACCTTTTGAATTTAAATCGAATTTAAATCCGATTTAAACCCAAAAATTCGACGGTCTCCAAATCTGTCCAAACCAGTGTCAAAAGATCTGGAATCTCAATACGATCCTAACAAAAAAAATTACGCGAGAAACGGATAACGTATGAGAAAGTTATGTCAGAAATTCGATTGAAAAACAAAATTAAATTTTAAAACAAAAATAAATAACTTGCCCCTATCATTGGGCCACGTCACCCTCCCTACGCGTGCTACATGCATACGTGAATTTTGCGTTCGATCCTCCTCTATCTGAAACCCTATTCCAGCCGCCACCATGTTCTCCCTTTGACCGAATTTCGACGCTCCAACGTACACCCTCACCCACATCAAGGACCACCGCTGCAATCTCCATCTCAAGCCGCCCCTCCAGGAGGCTCGCGACCCCCCCCCCCCTCGTTGCCAGAGGCGGCTTGCCGCCGCTCCACTTTACAGCCAAGCACGGCGAAAACGAACGACTCCAGGCTCAAGTAATCGTACCGATCTGCATGCCTCGACGCCCTCTACGATGCAGTAACCCCCGATCGAACTCTAGTTGAAGATCCACCGTTAAAACCCACACCCATTCATGAACGGCCGGAACTGTTTTGAATTTTTCTGGACGAACGAAGAACTGAATCGAGAAACGAATCACGGATCTGTGACGTATACATCGACAGCTACAGCATATATTTTTTTGAGAATTTTCTGGAGAGTTTGAATTTTCACTTTTGATTTTGAACTGTAGATAGATCTAGGTTTTTTTGCAACCATTGAGGAAGAGAAAGAGATGAAGAAAATGAACGTATAGCCAAATGATAGAAGATGGAGGCTAGGGTTTATCACAGCATATATATAGACAAACAGCAGTAGGCTAGGTGGGCACGAGTTACGAACGTGCTAAACGGTAGTTGGCCCAAAAAGCCCGTTCTAACCCTGGAACGAAATTTATTAAACCCCTATATCCAAATAGATATTTTAAAATATTCTAAACGCGATGGAAAAAGTTTCACGTCCAAATTCGATCGTATGAAGAAGTTATGCTGAAAACAAAATTTTCAAATCGATTTCAAATTGATTTCAATTAACTCGATTTCAAGGCGTTTCGCGTTCGTACGATCAAACGACAAGTCCGATCGATACGAAACTTGAAACCCTACAATAATTCACCGATACGGATCCGATGAAACTGGTTTCGTCGAAATCCGAGTCCGTGGCCAAAATGGCTATTTTTATAATAATTAAATAAATTAAAATAAATTATAAAAATCCAATTTTATATCTAAATTCTAAAATTGGCCAAATTTTATCGCTTATATATTTCATAATCAATTTAAATGATTTAACAAGTTTAGATGTGAATTAAAAGTTGATAAGTCTATAAATTTCAGTGTTAAATTACTCCACTTCCTTATATTTAGAAATTATAAATTAAATTATCAAAGACCCATATATTAGATTTTCAACCTTTATATTCTCACCTATTATCCAAAATAAGGGTGCCACAAACATTAGTGCATGATTTCACTTTAATATCCACAAATTCCATTTAAATTTTAATAACGTAATATTTAAACGTTAATTCCATTTTATTTTGCAATAAATACCATTGTTGAATTTTGATACTTTAATTAAATTTATAAATCCTGCTTTCTGTACTAAAACACCCCATGGTCCTATTATAAGTAGAATTAGCCTAAATTTTGTCTTATAAAATTAACCCTCTACAATTGCAAACAAAAATCTACGCTAACTACACCTTTTAAATCAATTAATTGTAATTAAGTCTACATTAAAAGTTATAAATTATAAATCGGAACCTCAATAAATTCGTTTATTGATTTAAAACTTTCTATTCAGTGAATAGACATTTATGGGTATAAATAACATTAAATTATAATGTATTTCATTGGTGCATTCTTCATTCTTATAAATTCCCTTTTATTAACTAGAACACATTAACAACCAAAATAATTAATTTAGATTTATTTAAATCGATTGCCCTTCTTAACTTAATATACTCACTAAATGCTTAACCTAAATAATTGTTACCCTTTTTCATTCAAATTCACCTACAACTATTATTAACAACAATGTTGCCATAGATTTAGATTTAATTAAATAAATGACTGATTAAAAATTGGTAATTATCACAAATGCCCAATATATATGCATTAATTACTACCTATTATTAGAATTCATTTATAAATTTACTAGTTACCTTTGTCTTCTTATTTCCTATTTACTACCAAACTTCCTATTTAGTTATAGCTTATCAATATATAATCACCTAGGCAAATCAATTTATTACCATTTTAAGTACGTTTATTGTCGACAACATTCATTAAAATTACTTATCTACACTTATTGCATTGATTTATTCAACGGTCACCTTTATTTAGTCACTATCTATTTTACAACCAAATGTACAATCTCCACTATTGATTTCTATATTAATGAATCCCATTCTAGTTAATATTTTTATTAATATTCACTAATTCAATATTTATATTGGTTTCTTATATTTAACTTATAACTAAGTATGACAATTTACATTATTCAAATCTATTGCCATATAAATATTAAATTGTTTAACATTAGATTACAAATTACTATATCTAATTCCTACATTTACTCAAATAAAATCCTAAGACTTTTATTTCATTCTAAATTAGATTAGAAATCATATTAAATTAACTCATTTAATATCATCGAATTTAACGGGTCGTTGCAGTAAATATAGGGTTTTGGTTCTTAAATTTTCTGTGTTCGGTAAATTGAGGATCGCATCGCCGTGGATTGATCGAGTTACTCGTGATTTTGGGTGATGGTCTAGGAAGGTATGGCCATGGCGTTGACAAAGTAGCGTCGCCTCTAAAGGTTGGTGTTGATAGGACGTGGCGATTTCCGGTGGGTTGTTCGAGTGATGGTTCAAGCGAATGGGTGATTTTGATTTCGGGCATTTTCGTGATGGATGGATGAGTGTTATCGCGTGTAGGGTCGATTCGTGGTTTGTGGAAGGCGATGAGGATCACTGATGGGGCGGCGAACCACCGTGCACGTGCACGGTGGCGATCGATGCCAGATCTTGGCGTGCGTATGTCAGTTATATTCGAATGTAATTCGACTCGAGTTCTTACTCGAAAAAAAAGAAGTTGCTTCTGGGATTCTAGCGTGCGTGAATTCATACCTTAGGTAACTCAAACTTCAGAGATAATAAAAAAAGAGGTGAAGAAGAAGAGTTACGAGAGGGAGAGAGGCGACCGGGGAAATTTGTGGGAACTCGAAGTACTACTCGAATTAAAACAAGGGGAAGCCTCGGGTTTTCCTTCAAACTGCTGTATTTTAAAGAAATGACGAAGCTAAGAAAACTTGGGAAAAAATGGAAGAGACTCGATACCCGTTCGAGTAAACCCAGTGGTTTCTCGGATATTTAATCCTCTCAGTTTTTAAGTTTAACAAGTTAAATTGGATTATCTTTATAGCTATTTTAAGCAATAATTGATTAATTAATGTTGACAATTAAGTTGATAAGTTTATATTAAAGTTAATCCTTAATTGATTAAAACTTAATTAAGTGATAAAATTATTTAAAGTTAGTAAATTAAGTTAAATCAGTCAATGCAATTAAGGTGAATTGACTAAATAAGGTAAAATAATTAGTAAGTATAATTAATTAAATACTAAGTATTTAGGGATTAATTAAGAATTTAATTAAGGATTAGTTGGTTAATTAAGAAGGATTGATTTATTTAGTATAAAATGTTTCGTAAATAACCAATGTTATTTAAGCTAAGTTGAATAACTGATTCATAGCAAAGTAATTAAGAGAGGATTACTCAGAATAATTTATTAAATAATTAATTTTTATGAATTAATAAAAGATAATTAATTTGAGAAATCAATTTAATGGATTGATTTATTAATGTGATTAATTAAGGACTTATCACTTAATGGAATTAATTAGTGATGATAATAAAAGTAATTAAGGCTAATTACTGAATGTCATTAATTAAGTGAAGTAATTAATGGATAATTACAGAATGTAATTAATTAATAGGTAATTACTTAATGGAAGTAACTAAAGAATAATTACTTAGTGAAAGTAATTTAAGCATTAATTACTCGGTATAATTAATTAAAGGATTCCTTAATTAATTCAGTAATTAATAAATTAATGTAAGTAATTAGGAATAAGTAATTACTGAATGTGATTAATCAAGGTTGATTAATAAATGTGGTAAATTAATTAAAGGCTAATTACTGAATGTAATTAGAAAGAATAATTAAGGGATGATTAATTATTGGTTTGTAATGAATTATTGTTAAGTAAGCAAGATTAAAAGTAATTAAGGAAATTAATTGGATTATGAATGGGTGACTAATCAATCTTGCTTATGAATTATTGATTGATATTTCTGGTATAAAATGTTTGTGATATGATCTGTTTGTCTTGTATAGTGATTGTGAGGTTAGCTGTCATTGATGAATTGCTATATTAAAAGTGGCATCCTGTATTAAAGGTTGAATTGTGTTTCACTTAATCAATGGGGAATTATGATGGAAATTGAATTCGAAGAGACCGGAGTCGGGTATTAGTAATACCCGAAACCACTTCGATTTGTAATCTATAACGTCTCTGTTTAGATTTGATATGTGAAATCTATATATTGGTCTGGGATGATTCAAATGAACCAGATCATTTAATCTAAGATTGGTACTTAGTAAATTGATGTGTGGATTAAATGATGTCTATAACAACATGTGAAGTTGTAAATTGATATGAGTTACCCCGGGTTTGTATAAATTGTATGCTTTTGTGTTCCAAGTTAGATGGGTTTACTCACGCCGGTTTCCAGCCTGACCCGGGTGTTACTTTTATGTAATGCTCGGGTCAGACCAACTATTACAGATTTTCAGGTAAGGACGTTCTGGAGCTCAGGAGGCGAGTTGGATGGCAGGGACGTATGGAGAGATTCCACTATGATATTGTATATATCTGAGACATGTTAAATTGTATCTGTCCAATGTTGTCTAAAATTGTTGTAACTCTAATATATCGATGTAAATTGATAGATACAGTTTTCTTTGGTATAACTATTATTATTGATATTATATTTTATCCGCTGTGAATGTGAGTTTGTGTGTTTCTTTTCTGTTCTTCTTCTATCTCTTTCTTCTTTTCTCTAACTATCTGAAATTTTTGGGATCGAAAATTTCCGGGTCGTTACATTTGGTATCGGAGCTGAAGGTTAAGCGAGAACCTTGGCTCTGGTGGGATTACTCATTAAGGATAGGGTAAGTGGTACCCTAGAATGAGTTGAGTATATATATATACATGAGAGTCCGTACTTGTTATTTTCTTATATAAAGATTTTAAATGGTTTCATGTAAGATTATATTTTGATATATAAAGCAATATTTCTTTCTAATAAATATTAAGGCAATCGGTTGTTAAATTATTGAAACTAAATTAAAGGATAATAGAAATACAAACGAATTGAAATTAAATAAAGATAAGTTTGAAAATGGATTCAAACTGAAATCAAAATCTTGAATTAGAGAAGGAGTTTTAGAATAAGATAATTATGAGTTGGTTTCCAGATATGATAAGCTTGGTTATTATCATAAATGGTTGTTGTATTTAATAATAAAGTGTTTATTAATGAGAAAGCAAAATGAAATGTTTTAAGGAAATAAAACATTTAGGTAAGTATGAATTATAAATTGGAATTGAAAATGATCTGAATAGTAAAGATTTAAATCTAGGCCTAGAATTTGAAAATTGTTTCAAAGTAATATGGAAATAATAAATAATATTATTGAATAAAAGGGTCCTACTTTCAAACAAGAGTTGTTTGAAAATTTAAAAGAAATTTGTTTTGAATTAAAAACTAAAGGTGGTTTAAAATTTTAAAGTATAACTTGGTATGTGAAAGAAATTAATATGTATATATGTGGATATACTTAAATATCAAAGGTGGTTTGAGATAAACTCTAAATGTTGAGTTTTAAATCTGGAATGAGATATGATACCCAAAGTAATAAGATTTTGAACTTAATAAGTGGGAAGAATTATTTATGGGAGGTTTAAAAGTTGAAATGGAAGTTCAAATTAGGTAAGGTTGACTGGATTAAGTGAATTGAGTTTAACTTGGGGAAAAGTTAAATGTGTTGGGATGATCAACCTGATTTATAAATTTTAAGATGAAATTAAGATTTAACTTGGGAAGTTAAATCGTTGATTGTAATAGAGAGTTTGAGTGATTTCAAATTGGGTTTGAGATCTAGAAATTGAAAATGAATGGATGTTTTAAAATAAATTAGGTGATATCATCCTATTATTGTTAAAAATCTTTAAGTTGTGAATTGGATTTATTTAAATGAATGAGGGATGGAGTATGGTAATCCATTGTTTAGGAAAAAAAGGGAAATTAAACTTTAATTTGAAATTAGTCCAGATTAATTTGAATAATTTGGAATTGTAATTAAAGTTGAATAGTTTCAAAATTCAAATGAAATTTGAATTAAATTTGGGAGGAAATCAAGAATAATTCAACTTGATTTGGAAATGGAGTTTGAAATTGAGATTAATTTAAACTGGAATTGGAATGAATTGAAATTGGAACTAGTTCAATTGAAATTGAAATCAAGGTTGAATAAGTTAAATTGGAAAGACACTGAGGTTAATTCAACTTGAATTGGGATAGAATCAATTTCAATGGAAATTGAAGTTATTTAAATTGGAATTGGGTCAATTTAAATGAAAGAGGAAATTTAAATTGAATTAATGAGGATGGAGATTGGGAATTGAACAGTTTTGACTCTGGACTATTTTTTTTAATAATATAAATTGTTTTAATATAAACCTATATTTTTCCAAGCTATTCATTATATATATAACCTTTCTTTTAAAAGCCAAACTATCTTATACTTGTTTTACAATTATTTTTGAAACTGTTTAACAATATTTCAACTATTTTACAAAACTAATTACTATCTTACTATTATTTTGCAATTATCTAAAATTTCTATAATTATTTTAACTATTTTATAATTATTTTACACCTATTTTACAAACTAGTAATTATTTTCCAACTACTTATCTATTTTAAAAATTTTTCAAGCTATTTTCTAAATAAACTGGTCGGAGTTCAAACTGTTATTGTGTAAATTCCCAATTAAGATAAAAATAAAGGAAGTAATCCAAATAGGTTGAAGCTATTGTGAGTAAGTGAATAAAAATTAAAGTAAACGTGAATAGAAAGAGAATTAATTTGGCTAATAACCAATAAAGATAAATACGTAGGTTGTACGTATGTTATTCTATTCGCATAGTAATATGATCCAGATTCGAGCACAGAATTTCGAGATAGTATGTCGAACCGAGTTGGGATTTTTAACTCGATTTTCGATGGCAAACCTGGATATGGATTGTTGATTGGTTTTGGATATTCTCTATCATAGTTAGGCTATGCAAGGAGAATGACAGTTTCTGATCAGGAAACCAGATTTGTGTCCGCACTAGGAAGTCGGGCGGACGATACTAGTTCGGAAGTGAAATTGTGTGATCGAGTGAGCGATCAGATTGGTATAGCGTATGGATGATATGTGTACATCGTACGGATTCGAATGAAAATGATATAGAAAGGAGTAATCAAATTTGAATATTTGATTTTGAATAAACAAAGTTAAATATCTTTTTTTTATAAAGTGAAACTCCACTTGTTGAATCTTTTGCCAGAAGAAAAAGGGTTTTTGAAAATATTTGAAGTATAAAAGGAGTTTATACAAGGTTGAAAAGATCCAAAGTTTTAAAAATTATATATATGTATATATATAAAGGATCATATAAGGATTTTAGAAAGGTTTTGGAAACCTTTGGATTTGGAAAGGCTTTTGATTTTTGGTTAAAATCAATATTGAATTTGGAAAGCCTAGTTTGAGAATTATCGATTTTAGGATAATCGATTTTGTGTAAAGGAGCTTTGTATGAGATCATACTAGGTGTATGATTTAAAGATACTATATATGTATAGTATAAAATGTTTCGATGATAACTCCGGGGAAAAAGGCGCTCCCTTGAAATGAACTTCTCAAGAGTACCACTGGGTGGTGCTGCCTTGAGCCCCAAGGGGGGTTCTAAAGTTGATCCTGTGAGGAGTCCTGACAAAACTAGTTCCTGGGGATTATGAGTAGAGTATACCATAGCGAAAGTCGTGTGTGCCGCTGAGAGCCAACAGTCTGCGTTTGATTTTATATCGGTAGACTGCGACCTATGGTATAACATAGCGAAAGTCGTGTGTGCCGCTGAGAGCCAACAGTCTGCGTTTGATTTTATATCGGCAGACTGCGACCTATGTAGGAGTGGAGAGGTTACATTTTGACAGCGAAAATCAGAGGCCGCTGAGAGCCTGCAGTTACATGGACTTTTGCTGCGATGGCAACGTAACCCTGGATGTAACTGTGATCTGTTGTTTCGGTTCCATGGCGTAATCGAGAGGCCGCGGAGAGCCTGCAGTTACATGGACTTTTGCTGCGACGGCAACGTAACCCTGGAATGTAACCGTGACCATGGATGGGGGTGATGATTTCCAGAGCATTCTCACCAAAGATATATCCTCTATTTTCAAAAATTGTTTTCAATATTTTCAATAAAATTATTTTTTTCAAGTATTTTCATTGGATGTTGAAAACGGGTCTGCCGAGCACTTGTAGATTTTCAGTCCTACGCCTGATCAACGTATGACCGAATCTCTATGAGAACAAGGATGGACTTATTGAAGCATCGAGTTATAAAAAGTATTTCTATAAAACTAATTTATAATGGTATATAGATTTTCAAAAGTGTTTTAAAAATGGTCAAAGAAAAATTTATCTGATTTTAAGTAATTTAATAAATTCTGCCTTCGTTCCTTTTCGAGGACGAAAAGATTCAAAAGGAGGGAGGAGTGTGATAACCCGGATTTTGAACAACTATTAATTAGATAATTAACTAATTATAAATTATTGGAATACCGATTTTATTTGGATTTAACGGATAAATTAGATAGTTAAAGATGTCTAGATGTATATAAGTGAATTTGAAAACTATAATAATAGTTGAATTAAAATAATAAATCTAATAGTAAATCATTAAATGTATAAATAGATGTGTGTAAAATCTATTATTATATATTTTATTTTGAAATTTTAAATGTATCCATATACATATATACAAGTATGTATTGTGATTAGAGAGCAATTGTTTGAGTTCAATATGATAATTTGCAAAAGTCATTTAACAAAAAAAAAACTCTATATTTTCAAAACATGAGATGAATATTTAAGTAATAAAATAAAATACTTTTGTAAAATAAAAGACTTAATAAAAAGGTTTAAATTCTTCTTTTAAGTTTATGTATGATAAATAAGGATTGTAAATATATTTATTAATATAAAAATACATTAAACTAAATATAATAATAATTAAAATATATAATACAAACTAAATGATAATCATAATATAAATCTTTATGAGGAAAAAAAAAGAGAGAAGAGGGGCATAAAATATACATATTTAGTAGTATAAGTAAATCTTGTCATCAATGTAACATTTGTAAGAATATTGTTATGCATAACAAACAAGTGTCAATTTGTATCTTATTTTCAAAAGTAATAATTAAAAATTAAAAAAAAGTTTTAAATTTACATCACCATTTCTTCTATTCTCTTTTCTTTAGATTCAAACTTAACAAAGTAAGATGCAAACCATAAATTAAAAGAGGTAGGATCTGTAACCAAGATTTCAGTTCTATTTAAGCTTGAACCTCCTCTCAAACAACAACTGGCTTCAGATCATCAAGCTTTTCAGTTTATATATCATCAACGTCTAAGTAATCAAGTTTCCAGAAAAGTAATTCAGGCTTCAGGGATCCAAAACTATTGCAAAGTTTCAGGGATTCCAGTTTTTTTTCTACTCTCTGCATTTACAAATGGTAAGTGATCTGACCTGGTTTTCTCTGTTTTATAGAAATGCCTGTGAGTTGTTTATAAAGTTTAATCTGGTACAGATTTTGATAAGCATGTTGGAAATTTGCAGTGGTATAGTATAGAATTGTTTACCTGAATGATGACTGTGATTTGCATGTTAGTAAATAGTATATAACTGCGTATTTTTGTTCTGAAAATACATATTTTCTGATTTAAACAGGATTCTAATACATTTGCGAATTCATATCTTCTAATAAAATGATTCAGAGCTTGATCCTTAAAGTAAAGATGGTTATGACAGTGTAAACATGAAGTTCTTAGTTGTTTTGCTGTTTACTGGAAACTACACTCTGACATGCTCTTCAATATTTCAAGCTACCGAGTAAAGGAAACAAGGAAAATCTTAAATAGTTCTTCATACAAATAATTTAAACTTAGGAATTTAAATTTAATAAGTTAGTTTGAACTTTAGTCAGGATTTGGGATTTTGTTTGGGAGTTACAATGTGATATTGATACTGGGTATTCATGTTTACAGTAAAAGGGAATTATATGTCAAAATTCGAATGTTGTAAATTGTGAATTTGATTTTATATCTTGATTAAGCATACAAAGGAAAGATTTTTGAACCAAAAATGATGATTTTTAGGAGAGTATACATGGTGCAGTTTCTATATGAACTCAAAATGAAATTTCATCAATTTCTATTGAATTAACAAATACTAGCCTCTGAAATTTGTTGTATAGCTAGTTTTATAACTCACGAGATTTGGAAAAATGCTAAAAAAATTAATAAATGCAAGGATTTTTGGGATACAGTAAATATAGGGTTTTGGTTCTTAAATTTTCTGTGTTCGGTAAATTGAGGATCACATCACCGTGGATTGATCGAGTTACTCGTGATTTTCGGTGATGGTCTAGGAAGGTATGGCCATGGCGTTGACAAAGTAGCGTCGCCTCTAGAGGTTGGTTTTGATAGGACGTGGCGATTTTCGGTGGGTTGTTTGAGTGATGGTTCGAGCGAGTGGGTGATTTTGATTTCGGGCATTTTCGTGATGGATGGATGAGTGTTATCGCATGTAGGGTCGATTCGTGGTTTGTGGAAGGCGATGAGGATCACTGATGGGGCGGCGAACCACCGTGCACGTGCACGGTGGCGATCGATGCCAAATCTTGGCGTGCGTATGTCAGTGATATTCGAATGTAATTCGACTCGAGTTCTTACTCAAAAAAAAAGAAGTTGCTTCTGGGATTCTAGCAAGCGTGAATTCATACCTTAGGTAACTCAAACTTCAGAGATAATAAAAAGAGAGGTGAAGAAGAAGAGTTACGAGAGGGAGAGAGGCGACTGGGGAAACTTGTGGGAACTCGAAGTACTACTCGAATTAAAACAAGGGGAAGCCTCGGGTTTTCCTTCAAGCTGCTGTATTTTAAAGAAATGATGAAGCTAAGTAAACTTGGGAAAAATGGAAGAGACTCGATACCCGTTCGAGTAAACCCAGTGTTTTCTCGGGTGATATTTAATCCTCTCAGTTTTTAAGTTTAACAAGTTAAATTGGATTATCTTTATAGCTATTTTAAGCAATAATTGATTAATTAATGTTGACAATTAAGTTGATAAGTTTATATTAAAGTTAATCCTTAATTGATTAAAACTTAATTAAATGATAAAATTATTTAAAGTTAGTAAATTAAGTTAAATCAGTCAATGCAATTAAGGTGAACTGACTAAATAAGGTAAAATAATTAGTAAGTATAATTAATTAAATACTAAGTATTTAGGGATTAATTAAGAATTTAGTTAAAGATTAGTTGGTTAATTAAGAAGGATTGATTTATTTAGTATCAAATGTTTCGTAAATAACCAATGTTATTTAAGCTAAGTTGAATAACTGATTCATAGCATAGTAATTAAGAGAGGATTACTCAGAATAATTTATTAAATAATTAATTTTTATGAATTAATAAAAGATAATTAATTTGAGAAATCAATTTAATGGATTGATTTATTAATGTGATTAATTAAGGACTAATCACTTAATGGAATTAATTAGTGATGATAATAAAAGTAATTAAGGCTAATTACTGAATGTCATTAATTAAGTAAAGTAATTAATGGATAACTACAGAATGTAATTAATTAATAGGTAATTACTTAATGGAAGTAATTAAAGAATAATTACTTAGTGAAAGTAATTTAAGCATTAATTACTCGGTATAATTAATTAAAGGATTCCTTAATTAATTCAGTAGTTAATAAATTAATGTAAGTAATTAGGAATAAGTAATTACTAAATGTGATTAATCAAGGTTGATTAATAAATGTGGTAAATTAGTTAAAGGCTAATTACTGAATGTAATTAGAAAGAATAATTAAGGGATGATTAATTATTGGTTTGTAATGAATTATTGTTAAGTAAGAAAGATTAAAAGTAATTAAGGAAATTAATTGGATTATGAATGGGTGACTAATCAATCTTGCTTATGAATGATTGATTGATATTTCTGGTATAAAATGTTTGTGATATGATATGTTTGTCTTGTATAGTGATTGTGAGGTTATCTGTCATTGATGAATTGCTATATTAAAAGTGACATCCTGTATTAAAGGTTGAATTGTGTTTCACTTAATCAATGGGGAATTATGATGGAAATTGAATTCGAAGAGACCGAAGTCGGGTATTAGTAATACCCGAAACCACTTCGATTTGTAATCTATAATGTCTCTGTTTAGATTTGATACGTGAAATCTATATATTGGTCTGGGATGATTCAAGTGAACCGGATCATTTAATCTAAGTTTGGTACTTAGTAAATTGATGTGTGGATTAAATGATGTCTATAACAACGTGTGAAGTTGTAAATTGATATAAGTTTCCCCGGGTTTGTATAAATTGTATGCTTTTGTGTTCCAAGTTAGATGGGTTTACTCACGCTGGTTTCCAGCCTGACCCGGGTGTTACTTTGATGTAATGCTCGGGTCAGACTGAGTATTACAGATTTTCAGGTAAGGACGTTCTGGAGCTCAGGAGACGAGTTGGATGGCAGGGACGTATGGAGAGATTCCACTATGATATTTTATATATCTGAGACATGTTAAATTGTATCTGTCCAATGTTGTATAAAATTGTTGTAACTCTGATATATCGATGTAAATTGATAGATATAGTTTTCTTTGGTATAACTATTATTGTTGATATTATATTTTATTCGCTGCGAATGTGAGTTTGTTCGTTTCTTTTCTGTTCTTCTTCTATCTCTTTCTTCTTTTCTCTAACTATCTGAAATTTTTGGGATCGAAAATTTCCGGGTCGTTACAGGTCGCAGTTCGGTGAGGGGTCTATGGCGGCGAGAAATTGGTCGAGATGGTGTTGTTAGGAAAGGGGAGTTTCGATCTGAGTTTATTTGGATGATGGTGGTCGATGAAGTCATGAAGTCGATTTATTAATCCTCGAAGCAGTAAAAGGGTTTGATAGCAGAAGTCCTCATTTTCACTTCGGCATACAAACTCTTGTCAAAGTCCAGGGCAGAGACATCATCTTTTGTATGCCGCAACATCATGGGTCAATAAGCACTCGTGCACGGTTGTGGATGGGTTGAACGATGCTGGCTTTTTGGGAGTCACCCTTAGGCTACTGTTCTAGGCCGTAAGGTATATCAGTTTTGTTTTAGAATAATTTAATTTATAAATGTATATGGAGGTAATTTTATAAGTTGAAATCGAAAATTTATTACAGTAAGGTTTAGTCATATTTTAGTTTGAGGTCTATAAATGTATGTATAGGTTAGAAGATATAATGACAGCAAGATAAATTACTGTTGATATTTATATAAATATTTATACACAGAAAATTTTATTTACAGCAAGATCTATGCACAAATAGTAACCGTTCCATTATTTCAAAGTGTAGGTATATATTTGAACTTACCGGTTTATATTTAAAATAAAGAATTATGTGATTAAACCGTCTACTAACTTGTTCAATTATTTTAGGTATAAAAAATAATATATTCAAGGAAAATTAATTCAAACTAAAATTATTAGTTAAAATAGAATCATTGGTTAATTAAATTTATAAAATGGAAATAAATTGTTCAAGTTATTTCAAAGTGTTAAGAATCCGTATGATTGTTATACAAGGTCAAAATCTGATAGAAGCAAGCCGGATTGGGTCGGATTGCAAAACAAGAATCAAAGGTGAGTTAATCTCACTCAGCTGAATTTTAATTTAAATTTAAAGGATTAAATTTAAATAATTGGTTAAATGGTTGAATTGATTGATGTGCTATATTATAGTATATACTACATCTTGGAATGTTTGATTTCCCGCATTATATAGCGGATGAGACCATATGCGCCGCATAATAGCGGATGATATTATATTTAATCCCATATACCGCGATATTCCACCTCGAAGTGGAATTGGTATTTTATATTGTGCTAACGTCTGTGGATGCAGGGAAACAGGTTGGAGGGATCCAACTAGATTCCTCAACATTTATTTAAATTATTTAATATTCTCTGTTGTGATTATTTGGTATTCTATGATGAAATATATTGGAATATTGAATGTTATGGTTTGATTGAATATATTTGGGAATACTGAGTTACCAAAAATATATAAACTGGATTTTGGAAAGAAAATAAAAGAAGTGAATTTGTAAGCGAAATAATTATAGAAAATTTGGATAAATTAAGAATGAACTGAAAAGAAATGGAAGTGATATTAAAATACTAATAAATAACTTTGAGTATGAAAAGAAAAAAAGATTTTGAATAAACAGAAATTAATAAATTGTAAAATTAACTGATATTATTTTAAAGGAATAAAGAATTATTTTAAAATTTAAAGTTTAAATTTATTTAACAGGATTAAGAAGTAATTTGAGAAATCTAAAATTGGTATTTTCAGTTAAAAGTATTTTAAATCGTAATTAAGGAATAAAATCTGAAATTAATGGATTTTGGAATAAAAGGGAGTAAATTGGAAATCAATTTGGAAATTGATTTAAGTGTTTGAAATTGGAAATTTCAAAGGGAATGTGAAGAGAAGTATATTTCTCTGGATAGCCAAGTAGGTGCAAAGTAAATTTTTAAATATAAGATAAAAAGTTTTAATATTGTTTAAAAAGCATGTTTTAGGAATTTATTATTTCTAAATATCTAAATTCTAAAGTAAATATTTTTCAAATCTATTATCGTAGGAATTATTTAAAAGGTGACCTAGTATTTGTTTTAAAAAGTGAAAACCTAGTTTTATATTTTATAAAGTTACCTTATTTTTAAATATTCATATAGTATGTATTTTTAACAAATTATTGAAGTAGTTTTTTTTAACTTAAATGTTTTAAAGTATATTTTAAAGAAAAACTATTTAAATTATTTTGAAAATCTAAAGTTTTGTGCTTGGTGATTTCAGTGGAAATTGAAATATTTGGGAAAATTTATTCTGAGAAAGGAAGATAGTTTGAAAACTGTTTCAAAAGAGTTTGAAAGAGAAAATATATCTTGTTAAGATATTTTTGGGATTAATAAATAATTTGAAAAATTATTTATTGTTGATGGATGTTGTGAATGTTAATTGATAGTTAAATAACCGACTATCAATATTGGCCAAATGCGATGATCGTTTCAAAGA
Organism: Allium cepa; assembly: GCA_030765085.1. Classification (NCBI taxonomy): domain Eukaryota; kingdom Viridiplantae; phylum Streptophyta; class Magnoliopsida; order Asparagales; family Amaryllidaceae; genus Allium; species Allium cepa. The sequence continues at coordinate 987,966,040 of CM060945.1, read as the reverse complement.
GATCGGGATCAAGATTTATTTCTCAAAAACCACTTCGATCCGGTTTGTACGTTTTCATGGAAAACGAGTTTGGATTCGAAGATGGAGCAGTGAAGTGCAAGGGTAATCGCTACTAATCCTGAGGATATTTCCAAAATGGATGCAGTAGGAGTAGTGCCTTCGGTTCCGTTCGAACCCGGGGCGGACTTGTATGGATGAATGCTTTCGGAAACATCGTCAGGTGGACGATGGGCATTCTAAGGGATATGTTCTAAAAGGTAACGCTTAGCCTCAAGCCTCATCAACCGGGAATGACTAAAAATCATGGGTTATGCAGCAAGGCTAGGCGGGTAGCACCCATTCAGGGTGAGGTCATCCCTGTCTAGATGTCCCTTTTTATTTCGGCTTAGTGGTGCGGTTGCTGATCCCAACCGTGGGGTGATCTCACTAGGGATTATCCAGTAAGGGGTAGTCCCGGTCTTTTGTTGTAGGGGTTCGGGAGTGATCCTCGGTACTATGATCTAGGCCACGTACCGTGACAGGTGGTACCCCAGTGCCTAGTCATTAGTTGGAAATCCATTCTCCCTATGCGCCTTTTATGAGTTTTGTTTGTATTATCCACACTGTGGCTAGTAGCTGGAATTTAATGAATGTAACAATTTCGGCTATTTTAATAAGTATTTTATTATAGACCCTATTATAATATCAGGGAATTTTAATAAAAAGTGTTTTAGCTATCGTAAGGTAAAAACCCGACATGTTTATTTATGGCGTGGTCTTACGAGAAGCTTTTGTTTTCAAAGGATTTCTGAAACTTTAATAATCCATTGAGTGTGATTTCTCATGCTGGTAATCCAGACTGACTTGGGTGTTATTCAATTGTAATGCTCGGGTAAGACCGAGTATTATAGAATACAGGGTATGATGCTGTGGAGCTCAGGAGACAAGCTGGATGGCGATACGTACTTCTGTATTTGGTTATTATTCCGCTGTGTACCCAGTTGTATGTTATTGATGATGTTGGACTCTGATGATGTATGTATAAACAGATATAGTTTTCTTTTGTGTAAAGATCTGTTATTATATATTATATTTTAATCTGCTGCGTTGGTTAGATTCTGTTGTTGTCTTCTATTTTTCTTCTTCTACCTCTTCTTCTTTAACCCAAATGGTTCGTATTTCTGTTCTACTTGAGTTGATTGATGTAGAATAGTGTTGACTCAAGGGGTACGGATTTGTGGGTCGTTACACCACACAACCTAGACTGTGAGTACCAAGGCTAGGCCGAGCCACTTCAAGGGTCCAATGCTCGATTTTGTGGAGTTTAATTTCGTGATAGCGGAGCTATAGCCAATTTTCTATTAGCTCGAAAGGAAAATGAAGGTGAGAACTCTTAAACTATTATATTATATGTTGATGATGATATGATGTTTACAAATGGATGTTAATTATGCTTTGATCAAATAGTTTGGATGTTTTTATATGAATATCGAATATATTCAAGTCACAGAAACATATGTCGATAAGCACAAAGGAAATCACTTTCCTTGAATAAATGAGATGGTGTGTATGGAATGTTAAACCTCTTTAAAAAATGGTTTATAATGAGTTTGAAATGTTTTATAAACATTCAAAAGTGTTTTTGTGAAGTTTGAAAAGAAATGGGAAATTTAGTCAAAAATAGGTGCGTCGCATAATGGTAATTCGCGATTTTCGCGCCATAAAAGTCAAATAAGTGTAAAAGTTGGAATATAGCTCGAAATTCTTCGAGATAAGAATTTTCCAAACTATTATGTCCATTTTTTTCCAACGAAGAACGAAAATCGAGATTTCGATAAGTAGATTTTGAGATATGAGTAAAACAACCTTTTTGAAAAATCGCGGTTTTGTAGTTCGGGATGCAAAACTGGATTTTTTAGAAAATGGTGTTTTAAATTGTCTAAAATGTGGAATAAATCTAAAAAAAATCTTTTAAAATCTTTTAAAAGTGATTTGAGTAATAAAAATGAATTTTCAAGCAATAAAAAGTCGTTTTGATCAATATAGCTTAGAAAAGCACTTTTTGTAGTACTTTTCCGCATCACTTTTCTATAACATTTGAAATATAGCTTTAAACTTAACAATTCCTTTCTAGATATTTTACAAAAAAATTTAAATGTATAATTAAGTGTATAATAATGTTTGGAATTTTTATGGTTTATTTAAAAGAGTTAAAATAAATGGTATAAAGGAAAGCTATAATATAAAGTGGTTCAATCTTGGCTCTAAAGGCCGATGAGTAGAGTGGATTTTTCTATTCGTGAGATCCAGATAAGAGGCGCTTAAACTAAGGATATGTTAAGGAGCAACCAGAGCCCCTACTCACCTAGCCTCTTCCCTGGGCGAGGGATATATAAGGTTGAAATGTCGAAAGCGATTTAAATATAAAAAGGTTAAATTTTCCAAATTTAAATTAAATACAACCTTAATTTTATAGAGATGTCCTTCTTACACTTATTGTTAAAGCTTGAAGATGGAACTCGTACTATTCATGGAATTTAAAAGGTAATTTCATTGTTATTCCATTCATAGTACTTGTTGAATATGAGAAGTGATATTGAGTAGAATTATATGATTTCTATAGATTCTGTTCATTTAATATTTACTGGTTTTGGATTAACATCCTAGATAACATGGTTTTAACCCAATCAAAATTATGAGTTTTGAATTAAGAAATCTTTGTTAAAGAATTAAATGAAATGATTTTCGAAATGTTTTCCAAAGTGAAAAATGAAATGATTTCGATTTATTCCAAGTTTGAAAAGAGTTTTACGTAATCAAGGAGTTAATAAAGAGGTTTAATAATTTTCTATGTACAAGAAAGAAAGTTTCTAGAAATATATATGTCTATAAGAGATTTTGATAAAAAGGACTTAATCAATTAAAGAATGATTTCCTATTCATAAAACTTCTTTTTATCGATGATTGGATCAAAGGAACCAAGGATCCGATATGGGGTAATTCCTGTCAAAAAAATACTTCAAAACAGTACATGCATTCGAAAATGAAGACCTGATAAAGAGAATGAAGGATGAAGATCGAGGATTTTTAGGGTGAAACAATTGCTTGTTGATAACTCTGGTTAGCTCCCAAATACTAAAGTAGCAGCGGTCCCTTCATTTCTGAAACACTTTGGGTTACATGGACTTCTCACTACCAACCCTAGCAATAAATCCTGAAAGCATGTGGTAGAGGGTAGATGTTCTGTGCCTTGGTACATTCATCTAGAGATGTATTGCCGAAAGGTAGTCCCTTCACCTGGTCATTTGTTTGGAAACCCATTCTCCAATAAGAGCCGATGCGATTTTAGATGTAGAAAGCCTTTTATTATAAGGTGGTACGTTGGGATTTAATAATGTAATAATTTTGGCTAAGATTAATAAGTTTATTCGCAAATGTTTTCAATGATACGTCATTAAAAATAATATCAAGTGATTTTACGCAACAATGATTTGGTTATCATAAGGTAGAAAACCCGTTTCGTGTTTATGTGTGTCGTGGTGTTTTGAGATACCCTTTTTTTTTCAAAACGCGTATTTTGAGTTCTCACACCTGTCCCATGATTGACCCGATGTTTATTTTTCCTTTTCCTTAAACTCCAGGTGCCCAAATTTTCTCGGGCAACCTAGTGGTCGATTTAGTTTAGAAAAAATCTGGATGGAGCTTAAAGCATTGAGTCAGAACACTTTACTGAAGATTTTGGTCTATTACCACCACACTCTTGTAATATTGTATTTTCGCATTTGTAAGGACGGCTATTTATATGTAACTGTCCATGTTTTAACTTTGATAAATGTATATTAATTTTCTCTATAAAGATCTTATTGAAATAACATATGTGAGGTTATGTTCTGTTTATATTTTTCCTTCTTATCCTTGAGAATCTGCTTCTATGGTACTTGGATTTATGGCATCTGAATACCCGGGATGTATTAGTATCGATTTTCAAGAGTCCAACAAATGGGTCCTCACATCATGGTATCAGAGCTTAGGTTACTTGAGCCCGATAAGGGTTAAAAAAAACTCATCAGAGATCGGGTTAGTATAGGATGAGTAACTCATTAGAGATAGGGTTAGTAATATCATAGAATGAGTTTGATTATATATGATTGCGTATTTGTTAATACATATACAAATGAATTTTGTTTTATATGAAATCATTTTTACCCATATTATATATATATATATATATATCAAAAAGAAAGAATATTTCGGTAAAGTTTTCAATGATTTTTTGAAATGATAAACATTTTGTACAAATAATCTTAAGAGCCATCTTTAGAAATAAATCTCGAAACATTTTCTGAGTATTGATCAAACTTCTCTACCTAAGAATACGCTAGCAATTGCCTACTACATGTGTCTAAAAAGAATAATTGTTTGCCTTATACAAACTGTATGCGAGAAGTTACGCAAATGGGAAGTCTGCTAGAGCGAGTTAGGGTAATAAGGATAGCCTCATTGTTCTCTCTAACGACGAAGAGGAGCAACCAAAAAATCCACCTAGCAACGATGTGTTTACAATCAAAGAAGAATAAGCCCCATACACCCGAATGGGTAAAGATGGATACCCTATGGCCAGATGCTTGTACCATCCCTAGATCCAAAATTAATTATGATCTTTAGAGGCGATGAAACCAGGCAGGCCTTAGGGGGAAATTGGATAGTAGATCCCATTAGCTCCATTGTGGAACCAATGGATGAGATTGAGCCAATGGAAGAAGAATCAGAACCCATGGAAGAAGAAATAGAGCCCACGGAGGAAGAATCAGAGCCGATGGAAGACCCTGATGTTATCATATCAAGCGAATGTAGCAATGTAATATGGGATATGGACGGGGAGCGTGTCGTATGGCAGGAGGGATCATCCGGTTCATATATAAATTGGAACGAGATAGAAAGAAACACTTAAGAAGAAACATAAGAAGAAGAGGAGGAGGGGGTCGAAGAATTCGAAAACCCTTAGAAGGAAAACGCACAAGGCTTGGAGGAGCTAGAAGAAGGAGGAGTCATTCCTTTAATACCAGTCAATATGGGACATTCCCTTGGAACCAGCCATGGCTACCCCAGGTCCCCAGTTAATGGGAGAGACACCAGAAGAAGATGGCAATGAGACCGACAACGAACTGGATAGCGATAAAGAAGGAGAAGGTGAAGTGATGATTGAACTGAGATTTTGGAGTCCACCATTATCTTCGGACTCGGAAGAATCGGAATAACATTTCAGAAATTAAGGATAATTCTATTATGCATGTGTATGAATGGGATGTTTATTTTTTATTTAGAGTTTTGAATTGTATTAGAGTAAGGAAAAGAGGGGAATTTTTCTTTTTGGACCCAAGCTTCAAAAATTTTAAATGATGTAAGCATGTGAGAATTTATAATATGATGTTGTCCTAACTTCTCATTAGTACCGATCTCTAAAACAAATATTTAAAGTTAATAATGAATGGTTTTTGGTTTGTAGTAAACGACATTTTAGCAACATTTGTTTTTAAACCCTTAAACGACACTTTGGAAGAAATTTTAATCTTTAATAATGGGATTTTAAAGATAATAACAAATATTGGAATCTTTTAAATAAAGATAGAAATGTTACGAGGTCAAATTATAAAGAAAAGGAGAAGATTATTACTACAATGTTGTGGTAAAAATTGATTTAATCGCTTTGATTTTATTTTGAAAAGCTTGATAATTATACGTATAACATTTGAATAAGTATATAAATACTTTTTGAGTGTTAAAACTGGTATAAGTAAAGAATGTATGTACATATACATATATAAAGGAAGTTTTATTAATAAAGGAACATTAATTGACAAATTTCTTTAACTAAATAAAGAATGTTTTCACATTTGATTTAGCTAAAGGAAATTTACGGTGATTTATCTATTAAATGGATTATTTTGAAAATAAGTTTCTAGAAACCATTAAGATATATTAGAAATATATTATAATAAAATAAAAGGATATTTGTCTTTTGAAAAGAAATGTGTTTTTAAGTAGAAATATTTGGAAATAAAAATGTAAAATGGTTATGTATAAGAAGTATCTTTATAAAAGTTTGAACAAAAGATGAAATTTTTATGAAGTATTTTCATAATAAGTTTTGAAAGGTTAATAAATACAGATGAAATATGTGGATTATTTCGTCGCACGATTCAATCTAAGATTCGAGTGCGAAACTTTGAGGTGTTTTACACCAGTCCGAAAAAAGATTTATAGCTCGATTCTTGACAACGAACATTGATGAGGGTTTATGGTTAGATACTTAAGTTTTCAATCATAGTTGAGAGCTGTGCAAGGAAAACTAAAGTTCAGATTTGAAAGCCTGGTAAGAGTCCGCATAAAATGATCAAAGGATCAATGCTAGTTCAGAAGTGAATTTGAGAATTCGAATAGTAGATTGAACCAAATATTGTGTGTGTGTGGGGGGGGGGGGGTAAATACATCGCACGGGTGTAAATATAAAAAAAAAAATTGGACAAACCTTTGGTATTTTTTTTTTGGGTAATTTTGGAGACGAAATTCTTTTAAGGGGAATAGTCTGTAATGACCCTCCAATTTATCACTTTGATAAATTGTATTTATTTTTAAATTTATGCAGATAAAAGGATGATAATACAAATAATATTATTTCAAGCGATAATAAGTAATAGTAGTCTTATTTTAAATATATATTTTCCTCGAAATTTAAATGGACAAATTAACATTGTATTTAAATAATTGATTTATTTAAGTTAAATGGAAATTTAATGATTTAATAATTATTTTAATTTTCTAAATAATTATTTTAAATGATGATAATTCATTTTTAATAGTTATAAAGTGATAACGAATCATTATAATAGTTTTATATAGAAATATATTTGATTTGAAATATAAGGAAAAATCGATATCACTTTATCGGTATAATGGCAATTTTTGTAAATAATTTTAATATTAATTTACATGGTTTTATAAATAAAATATGATCATTTGAATTAGTTTAAAATGGTAAGAAATTTATTTTTGAATTATTTTACAAATATGTGACGTTAATAAATAAGTGAAAATGTGATTGATAATTGATTCCCCAGATTTCAACGATTTAATGAACAAAAGTTGCACGAAGACGTTCGAAGTGTTATGCACCTACGTGTACATATATATATATATATATATATATATATATATATATATATATATATATGTCACATGCATATGATAACATGTACAAATATATATAAATACATTCATACACACACACACACACACACACACACATATATATATATATATTACTATAATGATTTAATAATTCCTAAGCTTAACCTTTAAGTAACCATATAGCAAATGTCATTTCATTGTACTATATGGATTTTTGGAAGAGATGTTGCACCGAACTCCCTACAATCTTGGAAAAAATTTCGATCGTGATCGCGACATCATCGGTGTTCATTTTTGAGTTTCAAAGTGATGGGTTGCTACCATAAAAATTTGATATGAGGATTCTGTTGAAAGTGTTTTGGAAAGGAAATTTGTGTTGGATAAAACCAAATTGGTTTCGAAAATTTCAAAGAATGGGTTGTAAAACCAAGGAAGAGCCATATATTTGATTTCAAAATGATTTAGAATAAATACCGGGTGTTTAATAATTCTGAAATCCTTATTTAAATGTTTTAAGAAATATCAGAAAATAAGGTACGAATTATAAACGGTGAATGATTTTAAAGAAAATATAGGATTTGAATTTTTGTAATAAATTTTAACGTGAGTAAGTTGAAATGAATGGAATTTAACTTGAGCTAAGTTACATAAAATTTGATTGAAAATGGTATCGATTGGGATGGAGATATAAAATAAATAGGATTCAACTTAAGTTAAGTTTAAGAAATTAAATTTTAGGAATTTAATTGGTTGTGATTTGAATGGAATAAATTGTTGAAGTGGACTAATGGGATGAAAAGAACTAATAATGTGAATTGAAATAAATATTAGTAATTGAATGAATTGAATAAAATGGAAGATATCGAATATAAAGTTGAGTTGTGAAATGGGTATATGACTGTAAGTTATAAAATTGGAACGGAAATCATCTCAAATAAAGAATTTATGGAAATGTGAAGAATAAGTTATGTAACTCACTAAATTGGGAAAAAAATAGAATAAAACAACCAAAATAAAAATGGTGTGGTATTTTAAAGTAATGAAATAAATTCTGAACTTGAATTATAAAATGAATTTGAACTCAAGTAAATTAAAATGGAAGTGAACTAATTAGTAAATTGATTATAAAGATGGATATTAATTTGGTTAAATAAAATGAATTATGAATTGAAACTGGGATTTAATATGGAACTTGAGTTGTAAATAAAATTTCGACTTAATTGTAAGGAATTAAATATATTTTGAAATGTTGTAGAATTAAATAAATTGAAAATAATGTCGAATGAAATGGAAATGGTCTGAAAGTGATGATTTAAGTATAAATAAATTCAAATTAAGAGAAAACAAATTTATTATGGCCTTGGATACCATTTAAATGAATTTAAAAATTAATTTGAGTATAGAATTAAAATTTGAAGTGGATTGAATGAATGAACTAATCAAATTAATTAGTAAAATGGAATTAGTTTTGATTAAATGAGAATCAATCTAAAAATGAAAATGGGAGTTGGTTGCAAGAGTAATAAACTTAAGTTATAGAGTCAAAATAATTTGAAATAACTGAAATTTTGTGAATAAATAGAAAGTGAATAAATTGGTTTAAAATTGATTTGGAATGGGATATAAATATAATGTGCTATTATGAAGTGAATGCAAGGAATTGAGTTGAAAATCATTTGAATTGAATGAAGTGATATATGGATCGATGGAAAGTATTATTAGTATCGAAACCTTAAATTTGCTTATAACCTATGTTTGGCATAATTGAGTCATGAAGTTTCTACGTTTTAACTATTTAAATTAGTGGAATGTTATTGAATTTGATGTGTTGGAACTTACGTGTTTAAATTGAGTAACTACAGGCACCCGGAGGCCATTTGGTTGGATTTTGATCGTGCTAATCTCATATAAAATAAGCCACTTGAAAAAAATGCTAAAATAAGGTACATTTCGGATTAATACCGCAAATATGTAAAATATTGATATATATTTTGTTTTTCGACCGTGCGGGTCGATGTATATATATATTTATCTCTCTTGTTATATTGCAAAAGGCACTTCGTACAAGAGAGACTCGGCCAAAATATTTTAGAAATTTAGGGTGTTAGAAATTTTTTGGAGATTTTTGAAAAAGATTTTCTTACCAAAAATGTTGATGTTCAAATTGAAAATGAATTGAAATCAGATATTTTGGTTGGGAAATGGAACTAAATGTTTGGATAGGACTAAAGGGTTTATAAAAGTGGATGTTAAGTTTTAACTAAGTGGGTTTTGTATAAGTAATGAGTTTGGAGCATTTTTCCTACCTAGTAATTTCGAGGACAAAATCCTTTTAAGAGGGGAGGAATGTAAGGATCCAAAATTTTAGTCATTTGAAATTGGAATATTTAATTGATTTTAAATACTTAAAAGTTAATTTTTAACTTGAATATCAAACATAACTATTTATTAGATAGTTTAATTATTAAATTTAATAATGGAAAATTGGTTAAAATATTGAATCGTGAGTTTTAAGCTTAACAAAAATAATTTAAAGGCTTATAAAATTATATTAGTAATGCTAAAGATAATAAAACTTTTTAAATTAAATTTGAAAATGATTTGTTCGGTTTTAAAAATATATCGTTTAAATCGACATTTCAAAATAGCCTTCTTGGGCACAGTCTTGAAATTCAACGAAACAAGTTCCATTGGATCTGTAATAGTGTATTATTATTGGATTTCAAATTTCGTAACATTCGGAGTTATCATTTATTCGTACGAGATATAAATGCGCCGAAATTTTGTATCGAAAATTCGATATAATATGTGGTTCCAAAAAGCTATCTTCTCCATACGATCGAATTAGGACTCGAAACCTTTTCCATTGCACTCGAAATAGGGGTATACTATTTTAAATGCCTAACGGCATGTCTCGATAGGGGTTTGAGATTTTTAGCTATGCAATCGAGAAGATTTGAAATTTTAAAATAATATATATTGCATGTTAACCAGTCAAAATCTATTCACATTAGCTTTTCCTTCTTCTCAATCAATGTAGCCCTTCTTTTACACGCTACCTTCCTTTCAATCATTTCCCTCTTCTTTTATATTAACATAGCACGCGTAGAAAAAGAAAGATGAAACAAGAAATGGCCGAACAAAATTAAGAAGAAAAAAAAGAGTGATCGCATACTGGTTCTCATCTTCATAATCGAGTCACATTTTTCCCCTCCACCACTTTTCTGTTCGAACCGAAATTTAAGGCTTCGCAAAAAAAAATTGCAGCTTCCTTGTAACAACCTGCCTTTTTGGTCAGTTCAAATCGATGACAAACCACACACGTCAGACTCAAACTATTCAAAAAGGGTAGATTGTTATGGGGTAAATAAGAAAAGCAGAGAAAGAAAAAAACAAAATGGAATCTCGCAATGAAATGATAAATTATAATATCAGATAAACAATTTATTAAGTTGTTTACAAATAACATTTGATTATACTTATACAATACAAAATCAGGGTTATAAATAACAGAGAATAAATATACAAATGCAACGGAACAGTATGAATGCAGTAGAATAATAGAATAATTAATAATTGTACAAATCTTCGTCTTCATCCTCCAAAAATAAGGTCTTCAAGTCCTGAAATGTTCAGGCTGACCCGAGCGAATTGAAAAGACAAAACACTCGAGTCAGATTAAAAATATCTTATGTAAGTAAAATCAACGGCAAATAAATATGAAGGGAATGGCGTCAGAGATGTTTACGGGGTTCGACATCTCATATCCAGTGTCTAACGTGAGTGCAGTAACTTAAGAGATGTTTGGGATTCACATCTCCTATGGATCCGTTAAACTATCTACTATGTAATACAATACACTATTATAATATGTCTACAGTAAAGTAAAAGTATTAAAATAGTGTTAAGGCGTTGCCCATATCCCCCTTAACACATTTTTATATATTCCCATAGTCTATACAGTACGTAATTCCTTCGTAAACTGAAGGGCATCAAAGGGCACTCCATAGGTATGGTACAAAACAAACTAGAAGAAGGCGCGCTAGGGCATGTGAACATGGCACTCGAGGCAATGCCAGGGTAGATATGCCAATTGTGTATCCGGACTGGTGGTAACGCATAGCAGCTACTACCGCTCACCTTGGACACACTCCCAAATCAAAATCAAGGGTGGCTACCAAAACAATCGCCAAGTCAGAACATAGTATCGAAGAAATATGCCCGATAGGAGGAACGACCTCACTTGGTCCGGCATGGCTCCTATTTTAGTCACATCTAAGCTGACTCACGGGAGTCAGGGTCAAGTCATACCCTATACAGAAATCGTTCACCAAACCATCCTACTTCATTTCAAGAATCTCCACCACGTACACAGTTGTTAAAGTGGTTTTCTGTATTGGCAGAGAGTATCACAATATCTAATCCCGGTCTCTTTAACAACCAATCGCTTATTACACACCGGATGGTTCTTTAACATTTCAAAAGTTGATTCACAATTTATATCAAAATATAATATTCAATTTCAAATCATATCTTTTTCGAATCATTTCCACATCAAACCATATTCACCTTCAAATCATATCATTTCCAAAATCATATTTTCTTCCAAAATCATATTTCCAAAATAGGTTAAATCCTTTCTTCAAAACCATCATATTCAAATAAATTATAACTTTTAAATTCCAACTTAGGTGATAACATCATTTAACCATATTCTCTTTCTAATCAATAAATTGAATATAAACACTTCTACTTTACTAAGTCTGTATATTTATAAAAATAGTTTAAATAATTATAAATAGTTAAAATAGTTATAATTAGTTAAAATACTCTAAAATAGTTTGGTTATAGATTTAAAGATACTATTAAATTGATTTAAATAGTTAAACAGATTTGAAATAGATTAAATATAATTAAAGTGGATTAAATAGCTTTAAATTAGATTAATTAGATTTAAAATAAGTTAAAATGGGTTAATTAGTTTATAGTTTGAAAATCTTAATAATTAAAGTCTTTAAAGTAATATATTTTGAAAACAGTTCATATTAAAAAAATGAATCTGAAATTTATATCAATTTTAAACTATTCATTTCAATCCAACACATTTGGACCATTTCAATATCCAAAAACCAATTTCAAATTTTCCAATTCAAATTCCCAACACAATATTAAATTCAATATCGTTTCCAAAACTCTGTTTGAAATATCAATTTAAATTACTCACATTCCAATGTATTTCAAAGTTATATTTCAAACAATTTCAATAACTCACTTCCGTTTAATTCCATTTTTACTTCAAAAGTCAACTTACAATTTTAAATCTAATTTCCTTAACTATTCCTTTAACCAATTCAAATTTCAACATAATTGATTTTCAATAATGATTTAATTTACATAAAACTAGTTTATTTCAAAAATATCATTCAATTAAATTCGAAAAGTAATGATTTAAAAATCATTTAATTTAACCAATCTGGTGTCACTAGTTATAACTCTCTACCTATGGTAAAATGATACGGGTATTTATCATTTCAATCCATAATTTAATAATTTTACGGTTATATATCATTTCAAAATGCAATCCCGAATTAATATAAAAATCCATAAAATCGCCCGAGTCTATCATTTCAACCCATAACGATTTTTCCCTAATCTATACATCATTCGGGTATGTATCATTTCAACCCATAGTGAACTTGCAGTTTATAACGATATAAAATACAACATCCTTCACAATTATCAACCAAATCAATTAGTAAACATCAATAGAGAACTGAAAATCAGTAACAAGTATTTAACTGGCAATTTAAATTCTATAATAAATTAAATAACGATTTAATTCAAATAAATTCAAATTAACTGAGATGACGATTTAAAATATACCAAACAGCCATAATTAAATTTTCAATCACATCATAAATTTAATTTAACAAATATAAGAAATTTTAGAAGTTATGAGTGGGTCAAATCACTCAAACTTGAATTTTAAATCGAATTTAAATCCAATTTAGGTCCAAAATTTAAACAGTCTCAAAATTCGTCCAAACTATCTGTAATTTCGATACGACCCTAACGCAAGAAACCACGCGTGAAATGGAACTCGTACGTGAAAGTTATTGACGTTAGAACGTTTAAAATTTTAGTTTGAATTTTAAAATATAATTAATCAAAGCAAAACAAACTCACCACTCAGAAAGCCACATCAGCTTCTGGAAACACGTCACCGCGTTCTTCTTCCAGAAATGCTGAACCTAACCCTAACTACGCATGGACGAGACCGGTCGCCACCTATCGCCATTGATCCACGATCGCGCGGCATGCCACCTACCTCACCGACCATGATTTTGTCACCTCAGCCCCACCACGAACACACAGCAACACTGACTGGCGTGAATTATCAACTACCGCCGCATGGGTCACTAAACCCTAATCGAAATAATTCGCTACACCAGACCGTTGATCAACTAAAAGAACGACACACATGTTATCCACTTGACCTCCTCTACAAGACGGTACCCTCCAATTGACGATCCGTCGAAGTTGATCGATGATCAACGAACGGCCGAGAGTAGTTCACCCAGTTCCAGCCATACAGAGACCCAGATCGGAAAACGAATCGCATATTTGACTTACGCTCTTCGAGAGCTTCAAATCGATATATAATTTGATATATTTTAAGGAGATTAAATTTTGATTTGAAATTGATTTGGAAATTTGGTTTGTCTGCCATTGGAATGAGGAGTTGAGAAGAAAATGTACGTATAGACAAATGAAAGCGAGTAGTGACTAGGGTTCATAACGGGCTATTTATAGACAAAGTTGAAAATAGAATGAATGGACAAGATTTGATTTACACGTTGAGCGATAAATGCCCCGAAAGTCCATTCGGTCTCCGAAACGAAAATGGGGTATCCCATATATCTAAATAGATGTTTTTGACGATTTCAGATTTAATGGAATATGTTTCAAGTCCTAGTTGCATTGTATGAAGATGTTTTGTTAAAAAACAGTTTATTTCAAATTGATTTTAATTAAATTGATTTCTAGGCGTTTCGAGTCCGTACGATCAAATGACAAGTCCGATCGCTATGAAATATGAAATCTTACAATAAATCACCATTAATGATCCTATGAAACTAGTTTCGTCAAAATCCGAGCCGGTGTCCAAAATGGCTATTTTTCAGTTAATTGAATAAATTAATATTAACTAAATTATATCACTTTTCAATTCAAATTTAATATCTAAAAATTTCTATCCTTTTAGATTACTTGGACATTTATCATAATTTAAAACAAATTTAGATATCAATTCAAAGTTAATTAATTTCCCAATTACAGCGTTTTAGTTTCAGTTTGTAATTACATCCAATTAATAATAAATAATTCCAATAAATTGATTTTTATTTGATTTCAATCTTCCTACTCAATTAATTTTCCTATAGGCATGGTCAGTATCTGTTCATTTGTCATTACATTAATATTCTCAAATTTCCATCTTTTATTTGTCTTAATTACTATATTTTAATTATATTGAATTTTGTCATTTTTACCCACCGATTAAAATTTAAAATCCCAATTTATTTATTTATCTTGATTTCATTCTTTTATTAAATCAATTATTACATTATGAATATAATTAACATTTCTTTTCATTTCTATTCATTTCATTACATTCACAGTTTACAGTTATTGCCTTAACTCACAATAATGTAACATTTATTTACATTTGATTTCAATTGATTCCCAATTATATTTTATAAGCTAATTACATAGGTAACTTGTAATAATTGTTACCATTTACCTTCCATCACACTTAAAAATTCATTATTTACAAACAAATGTTACAATTACTTACATAACACGGATTTTTGTTCAATTACCATTTATTATACTATTTCATACATTAATTCAATATTTACATTTGTTCCCTTATGTTATATTTATAACCAAGTTATAACAGTCACAATATTTCCATTAGTTGTAATTCCATTCAAGTTGTAACGACCCGTAAAATTCGGTAATTAAATTTCTTAATTTAAGAAGATTTTGGTAACTTAATGTTGAAGGAAATAAAAATTTAGTGAATTATTAATGGAAATAATAACTTGGATAAGATTGGTAAGTTAATTTTTAATAACTTGAATGTAACAGTATAAATGTAAGTTAATTGTTAATAACTTGGATGTAATTCCAATAAGTGAAACAATGTAAATGTTAATTATATTCTTATTGTAATAAAAGAATGTTACCAAGATGAAGGGATTAATTTGATTTAAAATCTTAATTAATGTGTGCATTAGTTTACAATATGATATAAAAGGTAAATTAATAATTTAAAACGTTGGCTTACTAATAAAATAATGTATAAGGAATGGGAATGGAATAAATTAGTGTATGAACTAATGGTTGCACTTGTTGTAAGCTAATAAGTAAATTAAAACGTATCAGTGCTAATTTAGGTTAATAAATTAATAGGTTGAGTGAAATGACAATTAATGAATTTATTAAAATTGTAAAGTTATAATATAATAGGTGGTAAGTGGTTGGAAAGAATGAACATACAAGTATTATATAAGGTAAAATGGTGACAAATTGTTGTTACCAGTTAATTCACCAAATAAAGATAATTAAATGTACTTTAATGGTAATTAATAAAATATCGAAAGTGTGAATGTAAATTTAAAAAGAAACGTAAATTTATTTATAAGATAGTAATTGGTGTAATAGAAAACATGAGACCAAGTAAATAAATTTATTAAGAGTATTAATCGTAATTGGATGTAGATTTAAAGTAATGATGTTATTGCAAGGTAAGCAATGCTAATTAAAGTCAATAATAAATGAATGGTAAGGATGTAATCTAAGCTAAATTTTCAATAGATTGAATTTGATTACGATAAATTGAAATTATGTAAATGTGCAACTTGGGTCTGTAAACAATAAACGTATAAATGCAGTTAAAAGCAGACGATGGCAATAATAATGTGTTGTCCATTTATTTAGTATATTAATTCAAATAAGAAATCAAATTTTAACAAAATTGAAAATCAATTAGAGTTAAATAAACCTTAATGTTATTATATGTGAGAATTAATGCAATAACTAATTTAGTGCAAATCAATGGTAGGATCTTAACTAATTGTAATGAATAATTGGAGATAATGTCAACTCCATTTATAATATGACTATTGGTTGATGTAAGGATTGGAAATCAAGATTTATTAATTTATTTGAATATAAATTTTAGTGATTGGGTTTATTTCAAATAAAGCAAATTAAATATCTAGATATTACATTATTTGAATTAAGATGAAACTTGAGAATAATAATGCAATAAACCACGAACCAATGTTAATTTCACCCGTTCGATAATTATGAATTGAATAACAAGAATGAAAAATAAATTTAATAGAATTATTGGGAATTTAATTTATAATTTTGAATATAATGAAATTGAAAATTTAACACTGCATATGATAGATAAATCAACTTTAAAGTGACATCTAAACTTGTTTAAATTATTGTAGATGATTAAGAAATATAAAAGTGATAAAGTGACATCAAGGTTATAGACGTGTAGAGAGGACGGAGGAGAGCGCATCCATGTGGTTCACCTCGCGAATCGACGGCTAGATCGCCTCGATTAATTCGATTAGGGTTTAAATTATAGACAGCGGCCGGTGTGTTTACTCGATCGACGATAGTCGTGGACTCGGTAGGGGCTAAGGTGAGGTTCAGGAAGGTGGCGCGGCTCATAGGGATGACGGCGGTGGTCACGGTGGCTGGTTGTGGGCGTGCGTCGTTCGTTATTTTGGGCGGCCTGGTTCCGTGTTCGTGAGTTAGGGCATTGAGAAGAATGGTGACGTGTAACCTATTTTCTTTTTATTTTATTTCACTTAAATTTAATTTTCATTCGTTCTAAATGCCATAACTTTTGCATGTGAGATCCAATTCACACGTGGTTTTCTCCGCTAGGTTCGTATTGGAATTCCGAACACTTTGACGCTGGTTTGGATGAAATCTGAGGCTATTTTAATTTTTGAGTTTAAATTGGATTTAAATTCAATTTAAATTCAAAAGGTGAGTGTTTTAACCCACTCACAACTTCTAAAATTTCTTATGTTTGGTAAATTAATTTATGTTGTGATTATGTATTTATTTATGGTTGTTTCGTATATTTTTAATCATCATCTCAGTTAATAGCATTTATTGAAATTAAATCGTTAATATATTTATTATTGAATATAACTGCCAGTTAATTACCTGTTATATATTATCAGTTATATATTGATATTGATTGATTGTTTTGTATGATGATTATGATGGATGTACGATTTTATGATGGATAAATGGATGTTTTATTTATATCATCATAATCTGCAAGTTGTTATGCATTTATTTTGATTTGGAATTGTGGTTTGAAATGATATACAACCTCATTTTTAATTTTAATTGGGGATTGAAATGATAAATATCCATATCACTTGACCATAGGATAGAAAATTATATACAGGCACCGCGGTATATATATAAATTATTTTTGAAATGATTTTTATGATTTCATAAAGAAATATATGGGCTATACAGATATTGATTTTAGATGGTATATAAATGCTATAAATGCTATTTTATTATTGATTTAGCTTTGTATAAATTTGTTTTGAATTATAAAATAAGTTAAATAATAAAGTTTGATTTCTTTTATGTAATATGGTTTAAGTATCTATTTGAATTCTATTGTATATAGAGTTTATAATGACCCAAATAAAATTAAGGTTGGAAGATAATGTGAATTTGATTTGAATTAAAGTATTTAAGAATTATCCTCGAAAAATTTGATTTGAAATGTAAATAAATTGAGATTTAATAGGTATAATTTTATAACTTGAATTTTGTTTAGAGGATTTAAATGAATATTATCAAGTTAATTAAATTGAAAGAATGTCCAGTTATTTGAAGTCTAAAGGTTTTACTAAAATGATATTTGATTTATTAAGTTAACATTTCAAATCTAAATAATTGTAGTTGAAATTGATATATATGAAATGATCAAAGAATAAGTTTTGAAATGGTGGAATAATTAAAGCTTTGAAATACGTGGAAATTATAATGGTTTATTTGGGGATTTAAATCTATATTTGGAATTGATTTGTGAAGGTGAAGAAGCTATTTTATTATACAAAGTAATTTAATATTTAAACCATTTAAGTGGTGTAGTATGTTTCAAAGTTATGAAATTCAAAGTTTTATGTTATGAAAGGCTATATTTCAAGTTTTGGTTTCGAAATATTATAATTTTGAAAATGTTATGGTTTCATAAAAAGTATATATTTGAAAATAATATTGATTTGGGTTTTTAAAACAGAAATGATATCGTATTTATATGTTTTGAAAGGGATATTATATTCTGTTTGAAGTATAATTATTTTAAAATGACCGCGGTGTTATAATAACATTTGGTTGTTAAAGAGACCGGGATCGGAAGTTGTCATACTCTTTGCCAACTCCGAAAACCACTTTAACAACCATGTACGCGGTGGAGATTCTAGAATGAAGTAGGATGGTGGTGGCATTTTCTTTGAGGTAAATACGTGGACCCGACTCCCGTGAGTTGGCATAAGGTGGCTAAAACAGGAGCGATTGACGAGTTAAGAAGGTAGCACCTTTTATCGGACACATCCCTTCGATATTATACTTTGGCTTTTGGATTTATTCGGTGGCCACTTTTGATTTCTTTGAAATGGGGTGTGGCTCGAGGTGGACGATAGTTGCGGCTATGCGTTACCACCGACCCGGAAGCGTAATTGGTATATCTACCCTAGCATTTCCTAGTTGTGCTGTGTCACCTACCCTAGCATGCCTTATACGATTTTGTTTTGTACCATACCTATAGAATGCCCTCTGACGACACCCAGTACGGGGAAGATTACGGTACTGTATAGACTATGGGAATATATTATGTGTTAAGGGGAATATTGGGTCTCTCCTTAATGCTATTTTAAAGTAAGTTTATTTTACTATAGACGTTATTATAATAGCAAAATATTACTACATAGTAAAT
This sequence comes from Allium cepa, assembly GCA_030765085.1. NCBI lineage: Eukaryota > Viridiplantae > Streptophyta > Magnoliopsida > Asparagales > Amaryllidaceae > Allium > Allium cepa. The sequence goes on along the minus strand of CM060945.1, from coordinate 987,946,812 downwards.
AGTTTAACAGATCCTTAGGAGATGTGAATCCCGAGCATCTCTTAAGTTACTGCACTCGTTAGACACTGGATAGGAGATGTTGAATTCTGTAAACATCTATGACGCCGTTCCACTCATATTATTTACACTAATTTAACTTACATAAGATCTTTTAGTTCTGACTCGAGTGTTTTGTCTTTTCAATTCGCTCGGGCAGCTTGAGCATTTCAGAATTTGAAGACTTTAGCTCTGGAGGACGAAAACGAAGATTTATATTACTATTATTTATTATATTCCACTACTCCATTTTATTCCGCTGCATTGTTATTGATTATTCTCTGGTATGCATAACTCTGATATGCATTGTATAAGAAAAATCAAATGTTTTGTAAAACAGCATCATGAACTGCATATTTGATTATTATATTTTATCGTTCCGTTGCAAGATTCTGTTTTGTTTTATTTCTTCCTTCTTTTTCTTATTTACCCCCATAACAATCTGCTCTTCTGTATGGTTTAAGTCTGACGTGTGTGGTTTATCGTCGATTTTAAACATACAAAAAGGCGGGATGTTACACAAGTTGTTAATAATCGACGTAAATTGACGTGGTTACCTTTCATCCTATTTATTATTCCATTAACAAATTACAAATTTTTATTTCTTCTAAATTTAATTACCAAAATCTTATTACATTAACAAATTTAAATCATCGAAAATTACGGGTCGTTACACTCTCCCCCGCTCAAAACTTTTCGTCCTCGAAAAGGAAAAGAGGAGAAAAGAAGAAATTTAGAAATCTATATATCTTATTCAAAATATTAAATTTGTAAACAAATAAATTTAAAAAATTAATTAATTTTAATAAAATATATCAATTTATAACCATTAAATCCATTTATACTCAAAGTAATAAAGTTTGGAAAACATTTCTCAAAATTTTCTAAGTCCAAAATTCACGAAAATTTTTGGTAGAGTCTCCTTTGTACAGAGAGGTCTAGAAGAAATAATATTATAAATAATAAAATATATATCACATTTTTCAAAATAATATATATCCCAATAGAGGGGAAAATAATATAATATTATTATAAAACCGTAATCCGAGAACGTACCTATTTGTCAGGCAAATAATGCTTAATTTTATGAAACCAAAAGCAGTTGCAATTGCTTCCATAACCTGTATTTCACCTACACAATCGAAAGAATTTAATAATTATATAAGAGAAATATTTGTATTGCTTCAAACTTATAACAACAAAACATAACAACATTCACTTGTATACAACATAAAACAAGCACTTACAACCCAAAAGCATGCAATCATCATATGAAACCAATGTAATCAATCATACATCCATATCAACAAACAAATGGTTCGTTCGAGTTCAAAAACTTTTTATCGCATAGAATGACAAATAAACTACTATGTAGACCATTTACTCAACAGTCTTAGATAAAACTCAATAAATTATTCATACATCCTAAGCAATTAGAGGTATCTTTTTCCAAACAACCATAAACCAAAACAAGCAACAAATTCCAAATATAGTTCAAGTTTGTTCTTATTAATTTCTTTCCTCAATGATCATTTCTTTAGTTTACATTTATTTCTTACAAAATCCAATTTCCGTTCATTCATTTATTATATAATTTCATTTACTTACATTAATTTACTTACAAATTCGTTTTTCTTTATTTATTCATGTAATGAAAATTCTTTTCGTTTCTTTATATTCATTTCATTACATAAGTTATTTCCATTCAATTGATTATAAAATCAATGAATTTATTATCCAAGTATTACATATATTTTGTTGCAGTTTAGTCACATTTATTAATTTATATATCTAGTTTCCATTAGATATTAATATTCATTTGCATAAGTTCATACTTAAGTTTCTTACTTTTTAAATTTACATTCATTTTCTTATTTAATGTCATTGAATCTTAAATCCATTTTCTAAATCAATTCAGCAATTTATGAAGCTTTAATCATTAAACTTATTATAGTATTCAACTTCATACCTTAACTTGAGTTTATAACCATTTACTTAAAATACTTACTTTCTATTACATTTTATTATAGTAACATTTCAATTTTACTTAATTTTTACTTGTATAATATTCTATTACATATTCTTTTAACATTACAACTTTTAATATTTTGGTAAGTTATACATATGTTTAAGAATGCAACTGAAAGTTACACAAGTTTATTTTATTATTATTATTTTATTTTATTTTAGCAATATGTTCAATAGTTATCGTTTCTCATTTTCATATCCTTATGTTTACAGGTTACAAATACTCAAATTTCTTGAAATTTCATTTATATTTAGCTTTTAATCCTTTTATTTTCATTTCCCTTTTTATTTATAGTTTCAAAAGATCAGTTTCCTATCTAGTTCATTGGTAATTTTTACATCAATTTCTTATTTTCGTTTTAGAAGTTTCCAATTATCAAATAATTAAATTTCATCTCAATATTTAAAATATCTAATTTATAGAAATTTAAAAACTAAATGTCGGGTTCCATTTCAGATCATTTAAAATAATAGATAGATGTATATACTTATAGCTTATATATCCCATTATATTTAAAAATTGGAAACTTATATTTGTTCAACAAAATAAATCCCTAGTAAAACTACTACAATGGCCTTCCCACTTTGAAACTCGAAAATGAATGTCGATGATGCGTGCACTCATCATCGAAATTATTTTCCAACGACATAGAGGGGAGTACAGAACTTATTTCTTTCCAAAATTCTTTTAAAACATTTCCTTCGAATTATATTGAGATATTAGATATCAAAAATACTTTTAAATAATACAAATATTATATTCCAAATACTTTGAAAGAAACTTTCAAAAAATCCGGGAAATTAAGTTCTCAAATTTCAGTTTGTATTCTCTTTATTTACAAGCTTATTTTTCAACCAATACCTATAAAGTTGACTACCTAACAAACAAAATATTGTAATAAAATATATCATTTTTAAAATTTATTATTTTATATACAAGAATATAATAGGCAAAATTATTTCATTCATCTATATTCAAAACAATATTGTGTCAGTCTGTCCTATTAAGTGTTTAGAAATCGCTATCGATTTTATAGCATCCTATGCACCAACCAGAATTTATAAATACAAAACAGAACAAATTAACACAATATAAAACCTTTATAACACTAACAAATACGCTATCTCATATATATACTCTCATCGACTCATTCTAGGGTATTGCTACCGTATTTTATATGAGTTAAACCTCACAAAGATAAGGTTATCCCTAAACCAAATCTTGATACCAACTGTAACGACCTGCCTTTTTGGTCAGTTCAAATCGACGACAAACCACACATGTCAGACTCAAACCATTCAAAAGGGCAGATTGTTATGGCGTAAATAAGAAAAGCAGAGAAAGAACAAAACAGAATCTAGCGGTGGAATGATAAAATAAAATAATCAGATAAACAGCTCATTAAGCTGTTTACAAATAACATTTGATTGTACTTATACAATACAAAATCAGAGTTACAAACAACAAGGATAAATATACAAATGCAGCGGAATAGTATGAATGTAGTAGAACAATAGAACAAATAATAATAGTACAAATCTTCGTCTTTGTCCTCCAGAAATAAGGTCTTCAAGTCTTGAAATGCTCAGGCTAACCCGAGCGAATTTAAAAGACAAAACACTCGAGTCAAAACTAAAAGATCTTATGTAAGTCAAATCAATGGTAAATAAATATGAGTCGAACGGCATTAGAGATGTTTACGGGGTTTGACATCTCCTATCTAATGTCTAACGTGAGTGTAATAACTTAAGAGATGTTCGGGATTCACATCTCCTAAGGATCCGTTAAACTATCTATTATGCAATACAATACGCTATTATAATATGTTTACATTAAAGTAAAAGTATTAAAATAGCGTTAAGGTGTTACCCATATCCCCCTTAACACATTTTTATATATTCCCATAATCTATACAGCACCGTAATTCCTCCATAAACTAGAGGGCTATCAAAGGGCACTCCATAGGTATGGTACAAAATAAACTCGTAGAAGGCGCGCTAGGGCATGTGAACATGGCACTCGAGGCAATGCCAAGGTAGATATACCAATTGCGTATCAGGACTGGTGGTAACGCATAGCAGCTACTACCGCCTACCTCAGACAGACTCTCAAATCAAAATCAAGAGTGGCCACCAAAACAATCACAAAGTCAGAATATAGGTTCGAAGAAATATGCCCGATAGGAGGAAGGACCTCACTTGGCCCGGCGTGGCTCCTATTTTAGTCACATCTAAGCTGCTTACGGGAGTAAGGGTCACGTCATACCGTATGCAAAAATCGTTTACCAAACCATCTTAATTCATTTTTGGAATCTCCACCACATACACAGTTGTTAAAGTGGTTTTAGGTATGGTAGAGAGTATGACAATATCTGATACCAATCTCTTTAACAACCAATCGCTTATTACACATCGGATGGTTCTTTTACATTTCAAAAATTGATTCACAATTCATATCAAAATGTCATATTTAATTCCAAATCATATCTCTTTCGAATTCATATCCACTTTAAACCATATTCACTGTCAAATCATATCGTTTCCAAAATCATAATTTCTTCCAAAATCATATTTCCAAAATAGGTTAAATCCTTTCTTCAAAATCATCGTATTCAAATAAATTATAACTTTTAAATTCCGACTTAGGCTATAATATCGTTTAACCGTATTCTCTTTCAAATCAATAAATTAAATATAAACACTTCTACTTTACTCAGTCTGGAAATTTAAAATATTTTAAATAATTATAAATAGTTAAAAAAGTTATAAATAGTTAAAATACCCTAAAATAGTTTGATTATTGATTTAAAGATATTGTTAAATTGAGTAAGATAGTTAAATAGATTTGAAATAGATTAATTATACTTAAAGTAGATTAAATAGCTTTAAATTAGATTAATTAGATTTAAAATAAGTTAAAATGGGTAAATTAGTTCAAAGTTTGAAAATCTTAATAATTAAAGTCTTTAAAATAATTTTTTTTTTTTAAAACAGTTTATATAAAAATATGAATCTGAAATTTACATCAATTTTACACTATTTATTTCAATCCAACATATTTGGACCATTTCAATATCCAAAACCCAATTTCAAATTTTCCAATTCAAATTCTCAATACAATATTAAATTCAGTATCGCTTCCAAGTTTGAAATATCAATTTAAATTACTCACATTCCAATGTATTTCAAAGTTATATTTCAAACAATGTCAATAACTCAATTCCGTTTAATTCCATTTATACTTCAAAATTCAACTTATAATTTTAAATATAATTTCCTTAACAATTCTTTTAACTAATTCAAATTTCAACATATGATTTTCAATAACAATTCAATTTATATAAAACAAGTTTATTTCAAAAATAACATTTAATTAAATTCAAAAATTAATGATTTAAAAATCATTTAATTTAACCAATCCGGTGTCTGTATATAATTCTCAACCTTAGGGTCAAGTGATACGATATTTATCATTTAAATCCGTAAATTAATAATTTTACGATTATATATCATTTCAAACCGCAATCTTGAATTAATATAAAAATCCATAAAATCGCTCGAGTCTATCATTTCATCCCATAATGATTTTTCCCTAATCTATAGATCATCCGGGTATGTATCATTTCAGCACATAGTGAACTTAAAGTTTATAACGATATAAAATGCAACATCAATCCATCCAATATCAACAATCAATCAATAAGTATCAATAGAGAACTGAAAATCAGTAACAAGTATTTAACTTGCAATTTAAATTCAATAATAAATTAAGTAACGATTTAATTCAAATAAATTCAAATTAACTGAGATGACGATTTAAACCAAACAGCCATAAATAAATTTCAATCACATCATAAATTTAATTTAACAAACATAAGAAATATTAGAAGATGTGAGTGGGTTAAATCACCCACCTTTGAATTTATCGAATTTAAATCCAATTTAGGCCCAAAATTTGAACGGTCTAGGAATTTGTCCAAACTAGTGTCAAACTGTCCATAATTTTGACACGACCCCAACGCAAGAAACCGCGTGTGAATTGGACCTCGTAGGTGAAAGTTATTGATGTTAGAACGCTTAAAATTTAAGTTTGAATTTTAAAATATAATTAATTAAATAAAAACAAACTCTCCACTCATAATGCCACATCAGCTTCTGGAAACATGTCACCACGTTCGTCTTCTAGGAATGCGGAACCCAACCCTAACTACATGTGCATGAGACAGGCCGCTACCCATCGTCGTTGATCCACGATCGCGCGGCCTGCCACCTACCTTGCTGACCACGCCTCCATCACCTCAGCCCCACCAAGACCACACAGCAATGCCGATTGGCGTGAATTTCCAACCGCTACTGCATGGGTCATTAAACCCTAATCGAAATAATTCGCCACATCAGACCGTTGATCAACCAAAATAACGACACAGATGTTATCCACTTGGCCTCCTCTACAATACGGTACCCTCCAATCGACGATCCATCGAAGTTGATCGACGGTCAATGAACGAGCGAGAGTAGTTCACCCAGTTCTGTCCACATGAAGACCCAGATCGAAAAACGAATCACATATTTGGCTTGCTCTCTTCGAGAGCTTCAAATCTATATAATTCGTCATATTTTGAGGAGTTTATATTTTGATTTGAAATTTGTTTTGAAATTTGATTGGGAATTTGGTTTTTGGTTTGTCTGCCATTGGAATGAATAGTTGAGAAGGAAATGTATGTACAGAAAAATGAAAATAAGAAGTGGCTAGGGTTTATAAAGGGCTATTTATAGAAAAAGTTGAAAATAGAATGGATGGACAAGATTTGATTTACACGTTGAACGATAAATGCCCCGAAGCCTATTTTGTCGTCGAAACGAAAATGGGGCATCCCATATATCAAAATAGATGGTTTTTGCTGATTTCAAATTCAATGGAATAGATTTCAAGTCCTAATTCCATCGTATGAAGAAGTTATATTAAAAATCGGTTTATTTCAAATTAATTTCAATTAAATTGATTTCTAGTCATTTCGAGTCCGTACGATCAAATGACAAGTCCGATTGCTATGAAACTTGAAATCCTACAATAATTCACCATTACGGATCCGATGAAACAAGTTTCATCAAAATCCGAATTAGTCGCCAAAATGGCTATTTTTCAGTTAATTAAATAAATTAACATAAATAAATTAAATCACTTTCCAATTCAAATTTAATAGTTGAAATTTTTTGTCATTTTAGATTACTTGGACATTTATCATAAACAAATTTAGATATCAATTCAAAGTTAATTAATTTACCAATTACAGTGTTTTAGCTTCAATTTGTAATTACATCCAATTACTTATAATTAATTCCAATAAATTGATTTTTATTTGATTTCAATCTTCATACTCAATTAATTATTCTATAGGCATAATCAATATCTGTTTATTTGTCAATACATTAATATTTTCAAATTTCCATCTTTTATTTGTCTTAATTACTAAATTTAAATTATATTTAATTTTGTCAGTTTTTACACATCGCTTAAAATTTAAAATCCCAATTTATTTATTTATCTTGATTTCATTATTTTATTAAATCAATTATTACAATATGAATATAATTAACATTTCTATTCATTTCATTATGTTCACGGTTTACAGTTATTTCCTTGACTCACAATAATATTACATTTATTTACATTTGATTTCAATTGATTCCCAATTATATTTTATAAACTCGTTACATAGGTAACTTATAATTATTTGTTACCATTTACCTTCCATCACGATAATAAATTCATTATTTACAAACAAATGTTACAATTACTTACATAACACGGATTTTTATTCAACTACCATTTATTATACTATTTCATACATTAATTCAATATTTACATCTGTTTCCTTATGTTATATTTATAACCAAATTATAACATTCACATTATTTCAATTATTTGGAATTCCATTCAAGTTGTTAATAGTTTACTTAAATTAACATGGTTACCATTCATCCTATTTATTATTCCATTAAATTACAAATTTTTATTTCTCCCAAATTTAATTACCAAAATCTTATTAAATTAACAAATTTAAATCATCGAAAATTACGGATCGTTACATTCCTCCTCTGATTTTCGATTTGGAGGACGCGGATGCTTGTGAGTGGAGGGAAGTTAGTCGCGGTTTGTGAGGCTCGATGGATGAGGGTTCGAACTCGAGAAGCATTGGTGTGTGTGGGGTAGGGCGGCGAGGCCAGCGAATCGAAGGCCAGTTTTGGTGTGGGAGGCAGCGACTCAGGACGTTGTCATGGTTGATGGCGAGTTGGATTGTAGTGGTGTGGTTGAAAGCTGCGGTGGTGTTTGAGGAGGGGGCGATGGTCCCGTGTGGTGGAGGTTGGCTCGGCTGTGTGAACGCGAATGGAAGATGAACGACCGGGCTGTTGGTAGGCTATGGAGGAGTTGTCGATGGTGATGTCAGTGGGGTGGCTCGTTGACCGCGGAGAAGAGAGTAAGGAGGGTGGATTAAGGTACTGCATCATTTTAGGTTGTGGTAATCATATTCAACTTTCACAGTATTACTTTAACTGTATGTTCACTAAAAAGAAGAACAAGGTAAATCCAGTGACAATAAATTAGATAGCAATTGTACAATTTGGTTTTACATTAAATTAAGGTATTATTTAACTAATTTAAACCATATACAGGTACAATATATTTAATACAAAACTTATACAGTTATCATTTTTGTTCGTATGGAACTAAATACAAATTATTTTAAATACCTTAACTGTAGGACAAAATAAGGTATTGATGACCATGTGATGTCATTATATAACTATCCTTATATAAATACTAGCCTTACAAAGATTTTGGATAGTAAGTATAATATACAAGATATTATAAGTGTGATTTACTCACATTGTAGTTCTTGCCGTGAGTCTGGGTTGTCGCTTACGTTCGTAGATCTTTGCAATGGGAAATGTGGAAAATTGGTTCGATCAGCAAATTTAAAAAAATCAAGGTGAGTTAATCTCACTCAAATTTGGAATACTGCAGTTAATTTTAAATAGTTAAAATTAATGATTGGTTGATTGTTGAATTGGATAATTACTATCAGTTGAATGTGATATTATATATAGTAGTATATATAAATATTGGAGTGATTGATATTCCCGCATATATATAGCAGGTGAGACCTTATACGCCACACATAATAGCAGATGACCCTACATACGGCGATATCCCCCACGAAGTGGGATTTGTATTTTTATATTGTATTAATATCTGTGGATGCAGGAAAACAATTAGGTGGGATCCAATTGGATTACTCGGAAATGTTAGATTAATTTCATATATTGATATATGATTTGTTTGGTTAAATCTGTAGTAGATTGTAGAGTAATTTGAATGTATTGAATGCTAAGGTAGTTTTGGCCTGGATTTTGGTGTTTTTAAATACCAATAATAAATATTTTGAATTTGGAAAGAAAATACAAAGGAAATTAGAAGTAAAACATTTCGGGCAAAGTTTGGATTTAATTAAAGAAGTAAATTTGGTGAAAATAAATAGTTTGGTTGTAAAATTGTATTTCATAGTTTTGGAATGTGGAAATATAGAAGTATTTGATAGATGTAAATAATTATGAAACTTAAGCGATATTTGATTAAGTGTGAAAAGGTTTTCAAATCGAGATTTAAAATAGTTGGAGAAATGGAAGCAGGAAGCTTGAAAATAATACAGGAAATTGTTATCCTAGATTTTAAATAAGGTTTTAAATGATGAAAGAAATGTAGGATATGGTAAGGTTATTAAAGAATTTAAAAATGGAATTTGAATTAGAAATCGATTTATAATCGATTAATAATTGTAAAACCATTATAAACGAAAAATGAGAATATGGAATTTATAAACAAGGTTTATAAATAAAGAGAAGTAATTATCGGTGGATAAATTAAAATTATAAATTCACGGTGAGAACTTTAAGGAGATGGGTAGACAGGTTCAAAAATAATTGGCTGATTTATTTTTAGAAATACGAAAAGGGATTTACGGAATTAGGACATAAATGGAATTGGAAATAAATCGAAGAGATTTATAGATGTTAGATTGGTTGTAAGGGAATTGGAAAATATATTTTATCGAGAAATTCAGTTATTTTAAAAAGGGAGGATTTTTAAGTATTAAATATAATACTTTTATTTATTTATTTTAAAAGGGGATTTTTAAGAATATTCCAAAAAAGTAATTATTTAGTTGTTTTAAAATTGTTTAAAGTATGTTTAAGTATTAATTAAGTAGTATTATAAACGGTTGATATTAAGTTAATTATTATTTAAGAATTTATCAGTCTTATTATTTAAAAAGGGATAAATTACTCAATATTCAATATTATATATTTACTTTTATTTTAAAGAGTATTCGCCAAAAGTTTTACTTAAAGATTATTATAGAAATTTCATAAGTATTATTTTGAAAATAATTAAATAAAATTTTAGGGAAGTAATGGTATACTCGCATGGCGTAATCGGAGGCAGTGAGTGCATGCTGTTAAGTCTTGGATTTCTTTGGGATAGAGACGCAACCATTGAGCTATGCATCTATGGTTTGATACCACAGTGTACTTTCCATATTATTTTAAAAATTGTTTCAAATATTTTTGAAGAAAGAATAGTTTGTGAATTTACTAAATTCGATAAGGTAAGTATATATATTATGGATAAAGAGATTAATTTATAAAATTAAATAAAAATGAGACTTGGTGTTTTCAGTGGAAATGAAGTATTTGGTTGAATGATTGTTATTTGATAGTTAAATAACCGACTATAAAATCTAGAACCAAAATATAACTATGGGAATATCTAGGAGAAATACGAGGATTATATGGTGCAGTTACCGTTCGAGGTGCTATACGATACGTATAAACTCATTTCGTTCTTCTAGGATGATGATAAGGAAATACGTCCACTAACGGTTAGGAGGTGATCTTCGATCTTATTTCATCCGTTTATTTTCTAAAGAACCGGGATTGAGTTTACCGGAGACATCGAACGTTTTTTGGAAGAGACGGGGATCGGATAAGCTATCTGAAAACCACTTCGATCAAACGAGTAAGTTTTCGATGTGAAAACAAAAGCATAGAATCGAGATGGAGCAGTGAAGTGCAACGGCTAATCGCTAGTAATCTGAGGATAATTCCAAAATGCATGTCGTAGGAGTAGCGTCTTTGGTTTCGTTTCGGACCCAGAACGGACTTGTGTGAATGCTATCGGTACATTGTCATTAGAGGATAGTTAGCATTCTAAGTGATATTCCTTAAAATGGTAATTGTAGCCTCTAGACTCATCAACCGGGAATGACTGAAAAGTAGTGGAGATGTAAAAGGGCTAAGTGGGTTGCACCCAATTAGGGTATGTTTATCACCTTTCTAGATACCCTCGGATATTATTACTACGGTACATGGAAGGAGCTCAGAAAGGGTGGGAACACCCGAGGTGATAGCATATTCGGTCTACCCAGGTTAGGGGTAGACCGGTCTTGTGTTGCAGAGGATCCCGGCGTGGTCCTCGGTACGCTGTTCGGGACGTGTATTGTGACATGTGACACCCCAGTATCTAGTCATTCGTATGGAATCATTTCTCTTATATGTGCCTTTACGGTTTTGATTGTAGAGCCTAGTAAGCTGGAATTTAATTAATGTAACAATTTCAGCTATTTGAATAAGTATTTGTACGTAGACGCTATTGTAATAATAGAGCATTTCATATGAAATGCTTTAGTTATCGTAAGGTAAAAACCCGTTGTATATTAGTGGCGTGGTCTTACGAGATACCTTTGATTTTCAAAGGATTTTGATAACATTAATAATTCAATTTGAGTGTGTTTTCTCATGCTGATTTTCCAGACTGCATCGAGTGTTATTTTATTATAATGCACGGGTCAGACCGAGTATTACAGATACATGATAGGCTGCTATGGAGCTCAGGAGACGAGCTGGATGAAGAGATATATTACACGTATTTGGTTTTTATTTCGCTGTGTATTATAGGCTGCATATTCAGCTTTTGTAAGGACGAGTTATTACAATTGTCCAGTATTGTGTTATTGATGTATTGTACTCTTATGATGTAATGTATAAATAACAGTTATAGTTCTTTTTGTATATAGACATGTTATATCTGTTATATATTGTTCCGCTACGATTTATGAGATTCTGTGTTGTTGTTTCTATTTTTCTTCTTCTACCTCTTTCTTCTTTTCCTTAACGATCTGATATTTCCAGCATTCGATTGTTCGGCATGTAATAAATTGGACGTAATGATGTCGATTTTCGAAGGACGAAAATTCCAGTCCGTCACACATTCTATGCATGTGTGTATGTATGTATGTGTGTGTGTATATATATGTCTATGTATATGTATATGTATATGTATATGTAGTTTTAAAATTTGTGACACAAAGGAATTCGATCCAGCTTTAAGCATATTAGCCTTTATATCTTAGATCTCGTATATATGCATTGAATTGATTTCATATGAATATATGTTTTCATAATTCAAACATATAAGTATCTGTCCTATCGAGTTTGAATACACATATCAAGTTTATATCAATAGGCTGCAAATGTGTTAGTTTGGAATATACGAGTTCATGATAGGATTCTAAAAATAGCATATATACATGTTTAAGTACTAATATGATCAAGCATATGTTTAGGTATGTGATCTCAGACGTGCACCATTTTTCTTTTAAGAATGCACAGACTTCGCAAAAGTCAATTTTGATTGTAAATATTTGAATTTTAGGAGTGCATCAGATTTCTAAAATATAGACCAATTTTGATATAAAAGTTTTGAACATCTGGATTTTATAGAATTTAAAGTGTATATTTATGAGTTTTCAAATAGACATCGTTCTTTGAAAAATAACAAATTCTAGTGTATGTATGGGTTTCATAAAGTCATCAATTTTGAATATATCGAGTTCTTCACACGAGTGAGTTTATAAAAGAACTTCGTGTTCCCATGAATTTGATTTTGAAAATTAATTTTGAAAACTTCCAATTTATTTATTAACCCCAAAGTCAAGAACTTTCAAGTCAAAAAGGAAAATAATTTCAATGAAATTTGATTTGACAAATGACTTGGCTTCATATCAAAACCTGAGCTTCAATCTGTGATTATACTGATTTTTGGAAGATACACATAGATTGAGTTTTTGAAATATAACAGATTTTAGATATATGAGAATTTATGTATGTTAGTCCGTCAAATGATGGTTTTGATGACAACAACCTTAGAATAGATCATAAAATATAAATACTAACATTATAAGTTTAGATATATATATATATATATTATTATGCAGGATTTAACCATGCAGGTACTAAGAAAGAAGACCGTATAGTATAGAGATTCAAGATATCAAGATAGAAGACTCATGAGTATCGAGATTATCAAGAGTTCAAGATTTCAAAGTTAAGTATTTTTTATTATTGTTAGGAATTTAGTTAAAACTCATAGAAAAGCACAGGAATCTTAAAATCCAATTTATTCGTGGAATGGAATCCACTTCGAGCCTGTTAAAGGGATGGAACCCTAAGTAGGATGGAACCTACGAAAAATTTGGTGAAACATTGTTTTGTATCCGCTAACTTTTTATTCAAAATGATTTTTCAAAATTATATCCAGTTTTCAAACATTTTCAAAAAATTTCTTTTTAAAAGATTCAAAACCCTCTATCCTGATTTTAAATAATTTTCGCCTTAAAATTATCTTTAATTTCAAAGTCAAATTGCTCCTGATTTTAAACTATCTTTTAATATAATATATTTAACTATATTCAAGTATATTTATAAAATATACTTAGATTTAAAATATAAAATTAGAGTTAAATTCTATATATATTATTCTCTATAATTACTTATGAATTTTAATTATATTCAAGTATATTTATAAAGTTTAAATTAGTTTTAATATAAGATAAAGGTTATTTTCAAAGAAAATCAAAACATCAAAAAATGCTTTGGGATGTCGACATGCCTATATACCCCATGTGGACATGGTGTCAGTTGAGTTCAAAATTTAAATTTCAAAAGAAGTGTCTATTCGCCATAACTCTTCATGAATGGACATGGCTGTTGTTCTTCTATAAATAGGGGTTAGTTTCAACAAATTTTACATCAGATTTTCTGGTTTTTCACTCCTCTTCTTCTTCCACTTTTCTTAATACATATTCTTATCATTACTCTGCCGAAATCAACATTAAATCGAGCTCGATTACTTCTAGTTTGATTCTCTATCACTCTCTCTACAAGATTCTCAGTGCTATTCAGAGTTATAGACTTCATTGTAATCTATTAAGAGAGAAAAGTTGTGATTGTAGCCTTGAAAATCAATCAAGAAAGAAAAGGTGTGATTGTAGCCTTGGTAAATCAATTGGGTAAACTTGTGGCCTGGAAATCAAGTATCTCTACCCAGAGGATCGAAATTCTGGAGACTGTACCTCGTAGCCTTGAAACCGAGGGTGTGTAATTGTACAATTTCTTTTGAAAGGAAATCCGTACTTGTGTTGCGGGACTGGATGTAGGGTAACTCCGAACCAGTATAAAATTCGGTGTTTTCTTTCCTTTACTACTTTTATTTTATTTCTGCATCTGTGTTTGTTTCTATGATCATATTTGTGTCTGTATATTGCATACATTGGTGTCTAAATTAACATAAATCGAAAAAGATTTAGCAATTCTTTATTAACACTATTCCCCCCTCTAGTGTTAATCCTAGCCTTAAGATCCGTAATCTGCATTTCTCACAATTGTTATTAGACCAAGGTTTTCAAAGTTTCATAATCTGATTTTTGAAAAATTTTCAAAATGGTTACCAATACTGGTACTGTTACTAACACTAGTATCCCTGTCACTAGTTTATTTGTAGAGGGTCAGTCTACTGTCAGACCACCACTTTTTAATGGCAGTAACTATGCATATTGGGCATGTAGGATGAAAATATATTTACAATCTATAGGATTGGACACTTGGAATATCACACAAACTGAATATTCTGAACCCACAACTAATTTTGCACAGTGGACTACTGAGCAAAAGACTATTGCACAAAATAATTCTAAGGCAATGAATATTCTGTTTTTTTTCACTAGATGGAAATGAATTCAATAGAGTGTCAGTTTGTAAGTCTGCGTATGAAATCTGGAAAACTTTACAAGTTACTCACGAAGGAACAAGCAAAGTTAAACAGATCAAAATTTACATGCTCACAAATCAGTTTCAATTATTTAAAATGAATCCTAATGAGTCTATTTCAGATATGTATAGTAGATTTCAGGATATTGTGCATTCTCTAATATCTTTGGGAAAGGAATTTTCTGAAGAAGATCAAGTCAGAAAAATTTCAAATTCTCTAACTCTAGAATGGGATCAAAAGACATTCGCGATCGAAGAGGCGAATGACATCAGTACTTTAAAGATAGAAGAATTAATTGGAAATCTAATGTCATATGAAGTTCAAATGATTGGGAGAAGAGAAAGTAAAGCATCTGAAAAGAAATCAATGGCATTTAATGCATTAACTGATGGATTAGACTAAAACAGCGATAATGATGAAGAGATAGCCTTTATGACCAGAAATTTTAGGAAATTACTAAAATATAGAAAGATGAATAATCTCACGAGAAACAACTACAAGAATTCTGGAAATCAGAATGTAGTGCCAAATAATGACAAATGTTACAACTGTGATAAACCAAGCTATTTCAAAAGAGACTGTCCGTATCCAGATAGGCAAATTCTCCTATGATCATTGATCCAGCAAAGAAACGGAAGCGTGCATTTATTGCTACTCTAGATGACTCAAACTCATCCTCAAGTGATGATGATCAGAAAACGGATACTTTGAATTTGTGTTTCACAGTTGTTCATGACTCAGATGAATTCAAAGAAATGGACTCAGAAAAAGGTACAATTTTACAATACAATTGGTTGAAATTGCTTGCTTAGAATTAGTTGCTTGATTGTTTGATTGATTGGTTTTGAATTGGTGTGTTGTTTGAATTTTAAAATATATTTTCTATTTTTTATTATTATTTCATTATTTTATTATTTTAATAGTATAATAATATTTTCTGAAATATACTTGAAGTTTAATAATATTTCAGATATATATATATATAGGCACTAATAATAATAATAATAATATTTATATATATTAGAGAACTTAGGAAAAATCAATTCATGAAAATTCAAAGGCACATGTATGTCTACATGGTCCCTACCATGATGTCGACATGGGTACCTGAATTTGAATTTCAAAATTTGAATTCAAATGTTTGAATTTCCCTCCACCTTTTCACTTCATTCAATTCTCTTAAAAGCTGCTTTTTGACCAGAGAATATGTCCCTTGAGAATCTATTTATTCACTATCTTTTATCATATCTTTTCACTCTCATTTTCAAATTCAAACTCTCTCTTCATAACTTCAAACTCTCTACTCTCAAGTTTAATGGCTTCTTCAAGCAACCCCTCCATCATGAGAATTTCCAAAAAAATCAAAGAGCAATTATTTAATGATCCGGAGGCAATAAAAGCAAACATCAATTATGCTAACTATGCCAAAGTGCATCCCGGAAAATTTGCTATTTTTCAAGATTTTTCTTCTTATGAACTTGATTCTCTTTTTGCAAACAATGGAGTTCTTAGTCTTATTGATTCTTCTAAAAATGATTTTGTTTGCTAATCAAATCTTGTCAAAATTTTCTATGCTAATTTAAACGGTGGATTTTATCATGGAAATGAGGATGAAATTTGGAGTAGTGTCAAAGGCACTAGAATTGTTTTGAATTATGATCTTTTGGGTACCATTCTCAATTGCAAGTGTATGGGAATGGATCTTTCTAATTTTAAAATTGATGAAAATGATCGTGAGACATTTCATCACATTTTCGAAGGGATTGATAATTTTGAATTCAAAAATCGAAATTTTCGACCAAAGGAAAGAATTGTCAATCTTCTTTTGCAACATACTTTGACCCCATGATTGGGGAATTTTAACAATCCTACTTCAAAGGTTTGCAAAGCTCTTTTTGCTATTTTCAGAAATTATGACATAAATTGGGCGCAAGTTATTTTGGATGAACTTCGTCCTAAAAATCTTCAAATGGGTGAGAATACCTTATACCATGGAATTTATCTCTCTCGGATTTTTAACTATTTTGGAGTGGATTTCAAAGGCGAAGAATTTGTTTCTAGAAAAGTTTTCAACCATTCCAACATTTCGCTTATGAAAATTCTATTTGTTTTTCAACCTTATGAGACCCTTGCCGAAAAGGAAGAGCGTTTGGCTCATGAGGAAATGGAAGAAGAGGAAGAGAAAGAAGAAGAAGGGGATGAAATGGAAATTGAAGAAGAAGAAGGTGAAACCTCTTTGGAAAGCATTGACTATCCTCCTAATCCATCCACCAAAACCCTTCTCAAAAACCAAAAGACGATTGTTGAGAATCAACGGATTCTTAAAAGATCCGTTAGTAAGAAGTTGGACAAAATTTCATCCAAGATGAACAAATTCATTTCCAAAGTCAGCAAGAAACTTGGACTATCTTCATCTTCATCATCCTCTAACTAGTCTTATCTTTTCATATCTTGTTGTATTTGTTTTATTTTTCTTTATTTCGAATGTTCATGTAGTTTGTTGTATGCTTAATCGTTGTACTATTGTAGTATGCAATGAAATGAAATTTCCTTTTTGTTATCTATCTTATCTTACCTCTAGAATAAATGTTAGTACAGTATATAAAAATATATCTATACACAATTATTCACAAAATCCAATTAGTCATAATTTTTCACTGACCCATGTCGACATCCCCTCTATGACGATGTCAACATGTACTGGTCAGAAATGACAATTGATTTTGAATTTGGAATTTGAATAACTATCAAATGTCTATTAATTTCAAACGAATTTCTACACCTATAAATACCTATTTCTCTAGAATTCTTCACTGAAATTCATTTCTTATCATCTATATCCTTTATTTCTTTCCTAAATTCAACTATGGCTAATCCTATTCACAATCTATCCAAAAATCTTGAAGAAACTCTTATTTCATTCAAGAATATTCTCTTGTTTATTCTACGAAACCAGCGTAACTTAGAATTGAGTCAAATGCAGATGATCAAGGAACAAGAAAGGCGCTTCGATGCGATATGATGGATGATCTCCTCTCTGCACAAGGATGATAACGAAGCACATCCTCCTGTCTCTCTCACCAATGACAATGATAATTGGGATGCTATTAAGGCAGACCCAATCTTTGGAGAAGAAGGATGGGTGGAAGTTCCACGTAACGTTTGATTTTTATTTGTTTGCTTTTTTTGATTTGCTTGAACTGATTTGGTTTGGATTGATACTCTGTGTGGATTGATTTCTTGATATTGGTTTGAAATTTGTTGTATAAAACATATATGTACATTGAAATATATATAGATTTTGATTAGTTATCATGTTCATAAGTATAATTATTTCTTAATCTATATATTCCATTGTATAGTTTATCAATGCAGGTACTGAAGAATGAGGGGGAGTGATTTTTTTTGTTGATGACAAAGGGGGAGAAATATAAAATAGGGTAGTTAGGCATAGATTAAGGGGGATTTATTAGTTTTAGGGGGAGTTTTCAGGATAAAAGTAAAATTTTATAAACAAAGATTGTCATCATCAAAAAGGGGGAGATTGTTAGTCCGTGAAATGATGGTTTTGATGACAACAACCTTAGAATAGATTATAAAATATAAATACTAACATTATAAGTTTAGATATATATGTATATGCTAGATTTAACCATTCAGGTACTAAGAAAGAAGATTGTACAGTATAGAGATTCAAGATATCAAGACAGAAGACACATGAGTATCAAGATTATCAAGAGTTCAAAGTTAAGTATTTATTATTATTATTAGGAATTTTGTTAAAACTCATAGAAAAGCACTGGAATCTTAAAATCCAATTTATTCGTGGAATAGAATCCACTTCGAGCCTGTTGAAAGGATGGAACCCTAAGTAGGATGGAACCTACGAAAAATCTAGTGGAACATTGTTTTGTATCCGCTAACTTTTTATTCAAAATGATTTTTCAAAATTATATCCTGTTTTCAAAATGTTTTCAAAACTTTCCTTTTAAAAGATTCAAAACCCTCTATCCTAATTTTAAATAATTTTAGCCTTAAAATTATCTTTAATTTCAAAGTCAAATTGCTCCTGATTTTAAACTATCTTTTAATATAATATATCTAACTATATTCAAGTATATTTATAAAATATACTTAGATTTAAAATATAAAATTATAGTTAAATTCTATTATATTATTCTCTATAATTACTTATGAATTTTAATTATATTCAAGTATTTTTATAAAGTTTAAATTAGTTTTAATATAAGATAAAGATTATTTTCAAAGAAAATCAAAACATCAAAAAATGCTTTGGGATATCGACATGCCTATATACCCCATGTCGACATGGTGTCAGTTGAGTTCAAAATTTAAATTTCAAAAGAAGTGTCTGTTCGCCATAACTCTTCACGAATGGACATGGCTGTTGTTCTTCTATAAATAGGGGTTAGTTTCAATGAATTTTACATCAGATTTTCTGGTTTTTCACTCCTCATCTTCTTCCACTTTTCTTAATACATATTCTTATCATTACTCTGTCGAAATCAACATTGAGTCGAACTTGGTTACTTCTAGTTTGATTCTCTATCACTCTCTCTACAAGATTCTCAGTGCTATTCAGAATTATAGACTTCTTTGTAATCTATTAAGCGAGAAAAGGTGTGATTGTAGCCTTGAAAATCAATCAAGAAAGAAAAGGTGTGATTGTAGCCTTGGTAAATCAATTGGGAGAACTTGTGGCCCGGAAATCAAGTATCTCTACCCAGAGGATCGAAATTATGGAGGGTGTACCTCGTAGCCTTGAAACCGAGGGTGTAATTGTACAATTTCTTTTGAAAGGAAATCTGTACTTGTTTCGCGGGACTGGATGTAGGGTAACTCCGAACCAGTATAAAATCCGGTGTGTTCTTTCCTTTACTGCTTTTATTTTATTTCTGCATCTGTGTTTGTTTCTGTGATCGTATCTATGTCTGTATATTGCATACATCGGTGTCTAAATTAACATAAATCGAAAAAGATTTAGTAATTCTTTATTAACACTATTCACCCCCCTCTAGTGTTAATCCTAGCCTTAAGATCCGTAATCCACATTTCCCACAATGTATGAAATTGCATGCATTTAGTTCAAAATATCAATGTACGAGTTTGTTAGCACCAAAATTGGTCACTAACACCCTTATAAAGATTTTGTAGAGAAATTAATGAAGAAAGTAAATTAAAATAGAGAGCAATATGGAAATTTCAATGTAGAGAACAGGAACACCAAATTTATAGTGGTTCGGCGTAACTGCCTACGTCCACTTTGAAGTAGATTTCTATTGATTTCCTTGATAGTTGATTACAGATACAATCCGTTTCTAATTACTTGGATACAATTGCAAAACAAAAGCTTAAGTCTTGAGTAAGTGTTGAATGCCGTAGAGTTTCCCCGGTTTTCCTAAAAAACCGATCCTTTCACTGTGCCCCTGCCTCTCTATTTATAGACGAAGATGGGTTGGACTTCCCCAGTGAGCCTGGTGGCTGAATATCATGGCCCAAATGGAGTAATTTTTGTGTGCTGACCTATAGATGCCGAACGTCGAAGGCCGAACAGGGTATGAATGCCGAACAATCTCCTTATGCCGAGCGCAGCGAGGCCGAACACTCTGAATGCCGTGGGAAGCATCTGCACCGAATGATACTGGAAGCCGAACCAGTGACTTGGTCGAATGATGTTTGTATGCCGAGCAAAAATTAGGACGGACGATACTTTGGCCGAACGCTACGCAGGCCGAACTATGTCTTGGCTGAATGATTCTTAGCCGAACAATAGTTAGGCTGAACGATAGTTTGGCCGACCAATGTTTGGGCCGAACGGTAGTTTGGCCGACCAATGTTTGGGCCGAACGGTAGTTTGGCCGACTAATGTTTGGGCCGAACGGTAGTTTGGCTGACCATTGTTTGGGCCGAATGTTAGTTTGGCCGACCAATGTTTGGGCCGAACGATAGTTGATGCTGGTCAATTCTGCCATGCCGAGCGTTCTCACATGCCGAACGTTATTTCATACCGAACGTCTCCCAATGCTGAATGCTCTGCCATGCCGAACGTTCCGTAGACGCCGAACGAACTTGGATGCCGAGCGCACCCTGGATGCCGAGTGCTTCTTGTATGCCGGCCGCCAATCGATCCAGTTGATTCGACCGGTGGAGATGCCGAATACTAAGTTGCTCGGTCAAATCCCCAGGAAACACTTGCCCCCCCAAAGTGTATCATGTGACCGAATGTGATACTCTTTGAACTACGAGTCCTTTGTGCTTCGCTTTGAACCTTGGCCGATTACTCTTGGAGGTTGTTTTCTTGTGAGTACCAGGTGGGATGGTGTGTGCCGAACGTAACGCGAATGTCGAGCGATACAACCGAAGCCGAACATCCCAAGTACGTCGTGCGAAATGAAAGCCGATATCGAACGATGCTGCTTTGACCGGTTCTACCAGTCATTGTAGCTTCGACTTCTTCTTCTTCCCTATAAAGGTCATCACGTTCCTTCTTCTTCTCTTTCTACTTTTTTCCCTCCATTACCTTGTACTTGCTAACCTCGCCAGTTCACGGCCTCCAAAAATTCAACAACCCTTTCCAAGTCTCGATCTACTAACTAGGTATCGATTCTTCCATCTAAATCCTTTCCATAACTAATCAAGTTCATAGAGGAACCGTAGCCAATAGGTGTATGAAAGGGTCGAGCCTCGGTTTAAGATATTTTTAGAGTTTTTAGAGTTAAATGATGAGGAGGAAAGGAGGAGTAACTAAAGACGAGCGTATAAGGGAGCTGTTGGGAGTTGTATTGCGATTCGGCACGGTTCCCTTATGCCGAACGAGATTGGAGGAAAAAATAATAGCAGGGGAGTAGGAGGTGGTTAGGATGCGGTACGGCGTGGACTAGCATGACTCGCCGAACGACCTGTCCTTGTTGTTCGACGTGGATTGAGGAAGAGAGGAAAAAATGAAACCATAGTTAAGGACGGAGTGACGAGTGTTAAGGCTCGTCATAACTCTCTGGTTCGGCATGACTCGTCACATGCCGAGCAGTGGGATGGAGGGTTAGGGAGGAAGTATGAATTAGGTAGTATGCCGAATGTTATTTCTACCGAACAGAATTCTGGCCGAACGGCTCCCTTGCCGAATGCTACGTAGGCCGAACGGTAGTTAGGACGAATGAAAGTTTGGCCGAACAATATTCAGGCCGAGGGGTAGCTAGGTCGGACGAAGGTTTGGCCGAACAATATTCAGGCCAGACAACTTTTAGGCCGAGCCATTATGAATGCGGAACCATCCCTTCGCTTGGGCCGAACACTCGTTTACCTTGCCTAATCATATAACAAAACAAGGACAAGAACTCCAGCATACTAGCATATCGAACTGATCCGGACTGATAACTTCCTAGTTTCGGTAGACATGAACCTGAATTTAAATCGACATAATCGGATAACTTCTTCTAATATTTTCTGAATCCGAAACTGTAAACACCATAAGGCAGACTTTTGGAGACGATCAGCAATGACGATCTTCGAAGACGACAGTCCCAAGCTTGATTTTACATCATTAATTATGTGACTCATGATCTCTCAGCACTTACACACGAATGATCGCACTAGTTCACACACCACACGGGGGGAATTCTCGTGTTGTTAATTCTGACGTCGATTGTTTTTCGAGTATAGTTCAATTAGGTACTCTGCAGGATTCAATATTTATTGGAAATGTCTAAGGGATCTAGCCTTGCCACGATTTCAGATAGACCGGGACCGTCTACCCGACAAGAAGTCATGGATGTTTCAAATCCGTCAACTTCCCCTGCACATAACTAAGCCCCTGACGCTTTGGAGGCAGAAATTCTCTTGGATCATATTGTTGATTCATAGGCTTTGAAGGTCAATGAAGCGGCGCTCTGGCGAATATGCTCTATCCATGGAATCCTATTTGACGACGTGCCAGTTCCATCGGGGCACGATCGTCCACACCTGCCCCCAGCTGGATATACCGCACGTAATAAGTTTATGTGCTGGGTCGACAGTGTGCCACCGTTTAACTTATTTCTTCGGGACGTGCTGCAGTACATCGACATCGCCCCGTCGCAACTGCACCCGAACGACCACGCGTTCATCTATGGCACCTATATCCTCTTCATGACCGTCCTCTCTAGGCCTCCAACTCCGGGCGACATCAGATACATTTATATGATCAAGAAGCGGAGAGATAGCCCCTCTTTTGTGTTCCTCGAACCGCACCACAAATGCTAGATTTTAACCGAGGCGTGGAGCAAGTTTTCTCTGTATAAACAGGAATGGTTCTATGTGCGCTGCCCTCCTGGTTTCGCGAGGAGATGGGTTGAAGGAAGTAAGTCTTCTTCTTGAAACGATACTTATGTTTGGTCGAAGCTATGCCTTTTCTAACTCTTGTTTCATCTTCTCAGGTATTAATCTACGTCCTGACGGCCGCGGATATTCTGAGGCCGATGAAGCAATTAGAGCTCTTCCTGCCGAAGAATGAGACATCCGAACTCTCATTTCAAATGAGTCCTATCAAGGTTCGGACTGTTAGCAGAAGGTCGTAAGGTAAGCCTCCCTAATGGCGTCTCCATACCCAAGCCTGCATCCGGTAAAGGGAAAAAATTAGCTGAGTCATCATCACGTCACACCCCTGATGCACAGGAAGAGGGGAAAATTCAAGGGAATGAAACACCCGAAGCACAAGGTGAGAACTTGGGTACCGCTCAGGATCCTGTGACGACCCGGCTTTCTATGCCCAGAAAACCGCTTCGTCTTGAAGAAAGAAAGGGATGAGAAAATAGAAAGGATAGAGAAGAAAGAACAACAACATCAGAATCTCACAGCGGAACGAATAAATTATAATAATCACACAAGTATTTACATAATATACATCATCAATCAGAGTTATACAGACAATACATCATATACTAGACAGTTATAAACACCTGTCTAGTTATACAACTCAATACACAAGTCAACACAGAGATACCAACACAGTGGAATTATAAATATATATCTACAACGCTGAAGCCTCCTGCTCCATTGCTCCTCCAGAATTCGTCAAAGCTAACCTGAATCCCTTGGCTACCCGTAAAAATTTGGGTACCCGAGAGTTTATGAAAAACAAAAATAAACTCTGGGTCAGACATGGGTCTGGTATGAGTAACAGGTTAAAGTTGCTTAACTTTGAAAATCTTTTGAAAAACAAAAGGTATCACGTATGACTCCCCACACATAAACATGGAAAAGTTTTTACCTTACGCTAACCAAAACATTTGATAGGAAATTCTGTGATATTATAATAGGTCTAGGGTTTTCAAGTAAATAGAAAATAGCCGAAATTGTTACATGATTAAATTCCAGCTACTAGCCACAAAAGTGGGTAATACAATCAAAACCGTTGGCACTTATTGGATTGTGGATTCCATACAATGGCAGGGCTACTGGGGTACCGCCCGTCACAGTACGGGGCCTAGATCACCGTACCGAGGATTACTCCCTTCATCCCCTGCAACACAAGGCCGGAACCATTCCTTACTGAACAGTCCCGAACAAGATAACCCCGCAGATAGCCGTCGCTACTGCCCACTAAGCCGAAAATAAAAGGGACATCTGACAGGGGAATATCCTTGTCCTGCTTGGGCATGACCCACCTAACCTTGCTGCACCTCCCCTGTTTTAGCCATTCCCGGTTGATGAGGCTTGAGGCTACGATTACCTTTATAGAATACATTTCTTAGAATGCTCATCGCCCGCCTGACGATGTGTTGAAAGCATTCAATCCATACAAGTTCGTTCCGGGTTCGAACGAAACCGAAGGCATTATCTCGTTACACTCATTTTGGAATCACCCTCAGAGTTAACGACAATAACCCTTGCATTCTGAATCTTCATCTTCGCTTCAGATTCACGACCTATCATTAATTTGGAAACGATGTGGTTTTCGGATGTTCCTAATGCGGAAAACCCGATCCCGGTCTCATCGAAATCCAAAACGTGTCTTTTAAGGCCAAGTTGTCTATTTAGTCTTAACAGTTTAATATCATCAATATACACACATATGGATAATTCATAATATTAAAATAAATAATCACATCATCATAAACAGATAATTCATATTATCATCAAAACAGATAATTAAATATTATCAAGCATCCATATCATATAGATATTATTCAAGTCAGATCTGAATGCACAACCATCAATAAAATAACACTATCATTCATCCATAAGCAATGATTTATAATCATACCATTTTGTAATTAATTTAAAATGAATTAAATTAACTACTTCTATCTCTAATTAATTTAAAATAAATTAAATTAATTACTTCATCTACAAATCTTGCTTACACAGCTATTAATTTAATTTTAAATCAACTTAATTAATTAATCTCTAGATATTTATCTTGATTAACTTCTTCGATTAATCACCGTCTAATTACAGTAAGTAATTCGTCTTTAAATTAATTCTACAAATTAATTATCCTAAATTATTTATAGTAATTAACATTTTATTACCTTATTTATAATTAAATGCAATTAATTACATTATCCTTAATTTATCACCACATTATTAATTATTTCTTAATTTAAACTATTCTTAATTTCATCATTAATTACATTAATTAATGATCTCTAATTCATATTTAAATTAAATTACTTTATTTAATTTAATTACATTAAGAGATTAATCTTTAATTAAACTCAATTATTAATCACCTTGATTAATATCAACCAGTAATTAACTTCCCTTAATTACTTATTACCAAATTAATTTTCCCATAATTAATTATCTCCATTTAATTAATCCCTTGATTAATTACAAAAGTAATTATCCCAATTACTTTATTAACACATTAACTTCACTAATTACATTCAGTAATTATATTAATTACTTCCTCGAGTAATTATGCTCCATTGAATACACTAAGTGATTACACATAACAAATCATCAAATGATTTCTTAAATTAATTAAACTAAATTAATTAACTTAAATAAATCATTTAATCAAAATTAATTACAATAAGTAATTAATTTCTTAATTCCTTTTATCAAATAATTACATTTATCAATGCATAATAGATCATTTAATGAATCTAATTAATTATCCAAAATTTATCACATATATTAATTAATTACTAATTCTTAATTAATTTTCTTCATTAATTAATAGCTTTTCTTAATCTACTTCTTATTTGATCTCCAAATTATTAATTTATAACTTAAATACAAAAGTCATTTCTTTATTAACCTATCATTTAATTATTTTAAATATCTTAATTATCCCTAAAATAATTCATTTATTTATTTATGACTTTATTAATATCTAAGTATATTAGAACATTACATTTCAAAATTTAAATTCAAAATTTCATTTTGAATTTAAGATTCAAAATGATTCTTATTCAAACATTTATCAAATTTTTAATTAAATCTAGAATCCTATAAATAACATTAACTACTCATATATGGACTCATGTAGGAAAAGCCTTTAAATTCAACTTGCTAGAATCTTTATTTAAATTTAAATCTCCAAAAGTCATTCATATTTTAAAGACTGAATTAAACTTACAGATTTGAATTTGAAGTAACTTGAATCATCCATTAACCTTGGATTTAAAAACTTTGATTCAAACTTCCCATCAACAACTTGGATTAAACTTTATTTTTTTTTTCAAATCCAAATCTATTTTTAAATCCTTAAAATAGTTATTCAAAACTGAGTTTAACCATAGAATTTAAATCATTGCTTAAATAAAATATTATAGGTTTTAGTTTCTGTCGGGTTTTAAACCTGAAACTTTCAAATTGAATTCAGAAATACAAAATTTTAATTTAAACTTAAATCTGGATTTGACTTTCATTTAAATCAAACCTTACACTAATTCAAGTTTTTGGACTAAGGTTAGCCTGCAAATTTTCATTTGCTTTTAAATTTTGTTTAAATTAAAGGCTACAGGCTGTTTATAGTTACCTGTAACAATATATATCCAACCCGAGTCCAAGATTGGAATGCTTCGGGTCAAAAGCACCTTTACTTCGAGTCACGTACACAAAAACTCGAGTACGCACCCGAGTCCAAAAACTCCTACACCACCTCTAAACTTCAGAATCTCTCTGGGCACGGTGCACGTGCACCGTGGCCCCAGTCAACTCCGGCCACCCACATATGCTCCACCACGCCACTGACTACCTCCAGTCTCCACCACAACCCCCAAATTCCATCGCCACGACTTCAAATCAAAAAGGGGAAATAACACAAAACCTGGAAATAAACACAACATCTCCTACCCAACCTGTCATCACCTCCTTCTGCCAACCCCGACCACCAAAAGGTCCATAACTCCAGCCATGGACTCGCCTTCGACCAATCTACCACCCCACGAAGTCTCGTGCAACTCGATGCACAGTAGAGGGCACAGCGATCAAAATTCAAACACCCTAAAAACTAGGGTTGCAGACAATAAATCACTGCCACCATCGCCACCGTGTTCAGACCCATCACCGAGCATTTTTCCCCACACCCTGGTAAGCTCCTCCACCTTCTCACCCAACCTGACCTCCTCCAGTTGCATAGAACACCAAGAATCACCCAAAAACCAATTTTTGAACAAAGGTAAACTGCACCTAAAATACTTGACTAGAAAACATGATATTCATTTTAAAAATCATATTATGGTATGTATGTTCGATCCATAACCCTGAATTCATGAATTAAATCCATTGAGTTTTAACTTAAATTTAGTTTTCTCCTGTAATATTATGTTTTTCAGAACAAAGAACATTGTTTTACTCTTACACAATATTTAAATTCAAGTCTTCATTCATACCAGCAGTTTATGTTAACCTATGTCTTGTTAAGCTGGAATTAAGAACAAAAAGAAATTTGGTTGAGGATTTTTAAACCTGGAACTAGAGGCAGATAAAACCCTGAGATACTCATTACAGTACTCATACTTGTCACAGAGCAATACAACTAAGTTTCAGAGAAGAATTTGCAACAGAACAAAATATACTTAAATCATTAAATTTTTGATGTTGCTACCCTTTAAAACAGAGGTGGTTACAGGATGTCAAACACATATACATGCAGTAACATGTAAACACAGGAAATCATCAAGATATATGCTCATATCAGATCAAAATTTAACAACAAATATATATATATTTAAGTATTTAAAATGAAAGGTGTTACTCACCTGTATTCAAAAGTAAACAGAGCCCCTTTTTATTTTGAGAAGCTTTGAAATTTTGAAACTAAGAATGGCCTTGCTTGTAAAAAAAGAACAGAGCACCATTTTTTTTATAAAAAAAACAGCCAAATCTTTAGAACTGGGAACAGTTTTGCTTTCAATCATCCAAACCTCTTTGTTTTTGTTGAGTAGTGTTTTCCAGTTTTATATTTGAGTTTGTATGAAAAAAAACAAAATGAAGAAGCTTGCTATAAAATCTTCCTCTGGTTTGATATGCTTAGAATGAATTGGAGGATAAGTATAAATAGAAAAATAAATTTGTATAGGGTAGGTGTTAAACACATGCAAGTACAAATGTTGCTTTTGTTTGTATCAAGCAAATGCTTTATTATGGAGGCTGAAAAGATTTGAACAAATTTCGAATGGACATAAGGTTGTGCTAAGTAAAAGTAGGCATTAATTGTTAATGTACTCTTGTTTCCTCATTAGCTAACTTAATCATTTCATATGTAGATATTTTACTTAGTTTCCCACTATGCTTTGCTTTAGCTTGCATAACAAACTATCTTATATGCTGAACATACACAAAGATATTTTTACTTAACTTTGTTTTGTTTTTATCATCTTACTTTGTTTTGCATTCTTTATTTACAGACAGCGAAGTCATTAATTTGTCTGGTTACTTTTATTATTTTGTTTTCATACTTATCTAAACCTTAGTCTATAAGCTATTTGCATTTGTTTAGTTTATTTCTTACTTTGTTAATTTGCTTTGTTTCGTACTTTTGCATTTCTATTTCAAACATTTTTATTTACAGGCCTATTACAGTTTGAACTTATATATTTATTTACTTCTGGGTTGCTTTTATTGAAAACTTAAACAGTTAAATGCTTATGTTAGGATTTATAAAGTATTATTTTATTTAACTTTTTTTGAAAGCCTTTATTTTAAATTTACATATCATAACTTCTTTGCAAAAATATACATATATTAAAATAACAACTTCTATTTATATTAAAAACCCATTTTCAAAGATATTACAATATTGATATAGTTTAAATATAACTTATTATTAAATTAAAATAATTTATAAAAGAACTATTCTCTATAATATAAGTCACTTATTTTATCAAGCTATAAAACAAAACAAATTTTTATTTAAATTTAAACTCTAAGCTAAATTTATTTCTAAACAAATTAAATTTATCTTGAGTATTCTTAAGATCATATTATTATTTATTTATTATTAAATAAAAATCAAATTCCTAATTTTCCAAAAATATTAGAGTTAAAAATCATGTTTTCATTTTATTAAACTTAAAACAAAGGTTAGCTATTTACAATGTATACAGATATATATATTATAAATAGAAAACAATTTAATTGGCTTTTAAAAGGTAAATTATCAGTTAATCATTTGTTTAAAAGAGGATTATCAAACCAATTCAAATTATTATTAACAAATATTATTAAATCAATTTAATTTTTATCACAGATTATTAAATTGATATTGCCTCAAATTTCCGGGATATCACATTCTTCCCCCCTTAAAAGAATTTTGTCCCCGAAATTTAAAACAAAGGTAATTTAATAATCTAATTTAGGATTTAATTTTAAAACACAAGCATATTTCAATCATGAGCTAACAACCATAGCAACCAATTCATCCAATCAAACAAATTTAACTATCTAGACAGAATCCTTGATAGAATTTTCTCGAGTTTCCCCAAGTATAAATACCGGGTTACTCGCTCTATAGAACCTGAACAAACAATACTATTAAGCTACAAACTTCTACTCATCTAAATCCACAAAACAAGACAGGATATCAAACTACAGACAAGCCTGAATCAACAACTAAAACTCCCTGAACTGCTGGTTCTAAAATCAAGATAGATCTTACACGTACTCCCTCAGAGATACGTGAAACACAACGAATTCCAGTTATCCAAACTGACAATCCAATCCTGAAGACTAAACACTTATCCAAAAATCAAATCTCCGACTTCGGAATCCAAATTCGTCCGTCTCTTATCCAGAAGAAATTAAACAGGTGCACTCCAATCTGGCCTCAGATCCTGAAAAACTTCTTATAGAACTCTCCAATCCAAACACTGCAACATCCAATTGCTTCCAAACTAAAACAGCTACCACCATGCTTCCTCTGCGCAACTCTGACTAAGCAGATGAAAATGCTGATGATGAACTCAAGCATAGACTGGTCAACACTTTCCAAAAATAAAGTTCACAGATCAAAAAGAAAATTCTGAAGTTTCTCTAAAATCCGGGTTACTTACCAAACTCAATAAATCATCCTATTACTGAGTTGAACCATCGGTACCACTTCTGAAATTCCGTTGATACCAAATTCAATCTTCAGATGATGGCCAAACTCTGACTTCCTGAAGACATCCAGAAAAATTCACAAGAGAATACTCAAACCATCGCAAGTCACTTTTGCGATTGATCCAGCCTAAGTTCCAAAGATACCGCCCTCTCTTTACCAATCAGAACAGCTTACACTTATGTGGCCAATCCATCGAAGAAATGGAACTACTCTACTGCTTCTGAAATTATCTCAAGAAAAACTGCTAAGCCAGAAAACCTCCTAATCCAAAGCTCTTCGAGAAACTCGGACTCCAAAGCAAACAAGAACACCCAACTGAACACAGCGACAACATCGAACAGATACACTTCATTAACTTGTCCCAAAGAAACATCTTCGGAGACATCCATAGTCACTGTGTCTCATCACACAGCTACTATCACCTTGATGTATCGAGATATCATGACTTGCTTCTGTCCAACCGACAGATCCAAACTCTAGCTCATCCAAACTACACTTCAAAGATGAACTTCGAATCTTAAAAGATTTCCTTCAGAGATCGATGAAATCCTTACACTACCCAAAGTTTACTCGAGACGGTATTAGGTCTACAGTCTCGACAATTACACTTCCAACCTCAACATTCAAATTCCAAGCATTGATAGTAAGTGTTACACACACCACTACCCTATCTACCCTTATAACTCATTGGAAAACCTGAACAGGTAACCCAACAATAGGTAGAAATATATATATATATATATATATATATATATATCAAAATTAAATACGCTCTCTCAAGAAAGAAAACACTTAAGAGCCTAGGTATTCACTCAACCTAGCGCTCTGATACCAACTGTGACGACCCGGCTTTCTATGCCCAGAAAACCGCTTCATCTTGAAGAAAGAAAGGGATGAGAAAATAGAAAGGATAGAGAAGAAAGAACAACAACATCAGAATCTCACAGCGAAACGAATAAATTATAATAATCACATAAGTATTTACATAATATACATCATCAATCAGAGTTATACAGACAATACATCATATACTAGACAGTTATAAACACCTGTCTAGTTATACAACTCAATACACAAGTCAACACAGAGATACCAACACAGCGGAACTATAAATATATATCTACAACGCTGAAGCCTCCAGCTCCATTGCTCCTCCAGAATTCATCAAAGCTAACCTGAATCCCATGGCTACCCGTAAAAATTTAGGTACCCGAGAGTTTATGAAAAACAAAAATAAACTCCGGGTCAGACATGGGTCTGGTATGAGTAACAGGTTAAAGTTGCTTAACTTTGAAAATCTTTTGAAAAACAAAAGGTATCACGTAAGACTCCCCACACATAAACATGGAAAAGTTTTTACCTTACGCTAACCAAAACATTTGATAGGAAATTCTGTGATATTATAATAGGTCTAGGGTTTTCAAGTAAATAGAAAATAGCCGAAATTGTTACATGATTAAATTCCAACTACTAGCCACAAAAGTGGGTAATACAATCAAAACCGTTGGCACTTATTGGATTGTGGATTCCATACAATGGCAGGGCTACTGGGGTACCGCCCGTCACAGTACGGGGCCTAGATCACCGTACCGAGGATTACTCCCTTCATCCCCTGCAACACAAGGCCGGAACCATTCCTTACTGAACAGTCCCGAACAAGATAACCCCGCAGATAGCCGTCGCTACTGCCCACTAAGCCGAAAATAAAAGGGACATCTAGACAGGGGAATATCCTTGTCCTGCTTGGGCATGACCCACCTAACCTTGCTGCATCTCCCCTGTTTTAGCCATTCCCGGTTGATGAGGCTTGAGGCTACGATTACCTTTATAGAATACATTTCTTAGAATGCTCATCGCCCGCCTGACGATGTGTTGAAAGCATTCAATCCATACAAGTTCGTTCCGGGTTCGAACGAAACCGAAGGCATTATCTCGTTACACTCATTTTGGAATCACCCTCAGAGTTAACGACGATAACCCTTGCATTCTGAATCTTCATCTTCGCTTCAGATTCACAACCTATCGTTAATTTGGAAACGATGTGGTTTTCGGATGTTCCTAATGCGGAAAACCCGATCCCGGTCTCATCGAAATCCAAAACGTGTCTTTTAAGGCCAAGTTGTCTATTTAGTCTTAACAGTTTAATATCATCAATATACACACATATGGATAATTCATAATATTAAAATAAATAATCACATCATCATAAACAGATAATTCATATTATCATCAAAACAGATAATTAAATATTATCAAGCATCCATATCACATAGATATTATTCAAGTCAGATCTGAATGCACAACCATCAATAAAATAACACTATCATTCATCCATAAGCAATGATTTATAATCATACCATTTTGTAATTAATTTAAAATGAATTAAATTAACTACTTCTATCTCTAATTAATTTAAAATAAATTAAATTAATTACTTCATCTACAAATCTTGCTTACACAGCTATTAATTTAATTTTAAATCAACTTAATTAATTAATCTCTAGATATTTATCTTGATTAACTTCTTCGATTATTCACCGTCTAATTACATTAAGTAATTCGTCTTTAAATTAATTCTACAAATTAATTATCCTAAATTATTTATAGTAATTAACATTTTATTACCTTATTTATAATTAAGTGCAATTAATTACATTATCCTTAATTTATCACCACATTATTAATTATTTCTTAATTTAAACTATTCTTAATTTCATCATTAATTACATTAATTAATGATCTCTAATTCATATTTAAATTAAATTACTTTATTTAATTTAATTACATTAAGAGATTAATCTTTAATTAAACTCAATTATTAATCACCTTGATTAATATCAACCAGTAATTAACTTCCCTTAATTACTTATTACCAAATTAATTTTCCCATAATTAATTATCTCCATTTAATTAATCCCTTGATTAATTACAAAAGTAATTATCCCAATTACTTTATTAACACATTAACTTCACTAATTACATTCAGTAATTATATTAATTACTTCCTCGAGTAATTATGCTCCATTGAATACACTAAGTGATTACACATAACAAATCATCAAATGATTTCTTAAATTAATTAAACTAAATTAATTAACTTAAATAAATCATTTAATCAAAATTAATTACAATAAGTAATTAATTTCTTAATTCCTTTTATCAAATAATTACATTTATCAATGCATAATAGATCATTTAATGAATCTAATTAATTATCCAAAATTTATCACATATATTAATTAATTACTAATTCTTAATTAATTTTCTTCATTAATTAATAGCTTTTCTTAATCTACTTCTTATTTGATCTCCAAATTATTAATTTATAACTTAAATACAAAAGTCATTTCTTTATTAACCTATCATTTAATTATTTTAAATATCTTAATTATCCCTAAAATAATTCATTTATTTATTTATGACTTTATTAATATCTAAGTATATTAGAACATTACATTTCAAAATTTAAATTCAAAATTTCATTTTGAATTTAAGATTCAAAATGATTCTTATTCAAACATTTATCAAATTTTTAATTAAATCTAGAATCCTATAAATAACATTAACTACTCATATATGGACTCATGTAGGAAAAGCCTTTAAATTCAACTTGCTAGAATCTTTATTTAAATTTAAATCTCCAAAAGTCATTCATATTTTAAAGACTGAATTAAACTTACAGATTTGAATTTGAAGTAACTTGAATCATCCATTAACCTTGGATTTAAAAACTTTGATTCAAACTTCCCATCAACAACTTGGATTAAACTTTATTTTTTTTTTCAAATCCAAATCTATTTTTAAATCCTTAAAATAGTTATTCAAAACTGAGTTTAACCATAGAATTTAAATCATTGCTTAAATAAAATATTATAGGTTTTAGTTTCTGTCGGGTTTTAAACCTGAAACTTTCAAATTGAATTCAGAAATACAAAATTTTAATTTAAACTTAAATCTGGATTTGACTTTCATTTAAATCAAACCTTACACTAATTCAAGTTTTTGGACTAAGGTTAGCCTGCAAATTTTCATTTGCTTTTAAATTTTGTTTAAATTAAAGGCTACAGGCTGTTTATAGTTACCTGTAACAATATATATCCAACCCGAGTCCAAGATTGGAATGCTTCGGGTCAAAAGCACCTTTACTTCGAGTCACGTACACAAAAACTCGAGTACGCACCCGAGTCTAAAAACTCCTGCACCACCTCTAAACTTCAGAATCTCACTGGGCACGGTGCACGTGCACCGTGGCCCCAGTCAACTCCGGCCACCCACATATGCTCCACCACGCCACTGACTACCTCCAGTCTCCACCACGACCCCCAAATTCCATCGCCACGACTTCAAATCAAAAAGGGGAAATAACACAAAACCTGGAAATAAACACAACATCTCCTACCCAACCTGTCATCACCTCCTTCTGCCAACCCCGACCACCAGATGGTCCATAACTCCGGCCATGGACACGCCTTCGACCAATCTACCACCCCACGAAGTCTCGTGCAACTCGATGCACAGTAGAGGGAACAGCGATCAAAATTCAAACACCCTAAAAACTAGGGTTACAGACAATAAATCATTGCCACCATCGCCACCATGTTCAGACCCATCACCGAGCATTTTTCCCCACACCCTGGTAAGCTCCTCCACCTTCTCACCCAACCTGACCTTCTCCAGTTGCATAGAACACCAAGAATCACCCAAAAACCAATTTTTGAACAAAGGTAAACTGCACCTAAAATACTTGACTAGAAAACATGATATTCATTTTAAAAATCATATTATGGTATGTATGTTCGATCCATAACCCTGAATTCATGAATTAAATCCATTGAGTTTTAACTTAAATTTAGTTTTTTCCTGTAATATTATGTTTTCCAGAACAAAGAACATTGTTTTACTCTTACACAATATTTAAATTCAAGTCTTCATTCATACCAGCAGTTTATGTTAACCTATGTCTTGCTAAGCTGGAATTAAGAACAAAAAGAAATTTGGTTGAGGATTTTTAAACCTAGAACTAGAGGCAGATAAAACCCTGAGATACTCATTACAGTACTCATACTTGTCACAGAGCAATACAACTAAGTTTCAGAGAAGAATTTGCAACAGAACAAAATATACTTAAATCATTAAATTTTTGATGTTGCTACCCTTTAAAACAGAGGTGGTTACAGGATGTCAAACACATATACATGCAGTAACATGTAAACACAGGAAATCATCAAGATATATGCTCATATCAGATCAAAATTTAACAACATATATATATATATTTAAGTATTTAAAATGAAAGGTGTTACTCACCTGTATTCAAAACTAAACAGAGCCCCTTTTTATTTTGAAAAGCTTTGAAATTCTGAAACTAAGAATGGCCTTGCTTGTAAAAAAAGAACAGAGCACCATTTTTTTTAAAAAAAAAACAGCCAAATCTTTAAAACTGGGAACAGTTTTGCTTTCAATCATCCAAACCTCTTTGTTTTTGTTGAGTAGTGTTTTCCAGTTTTATATTTGACTTTGTATGAAAAAAAACAAAATGAAGAAGCTTGCTATAAAATCTTCCTCTGGTTTGATATGCTTAGAATGAATTGGAGGATAAGTATAAATAGAAAAATAAATTTGTATAGGGTAGGTGTTATCTAGTTAAACACATGCAAGTACAAATGTTGCTTTTGTTTGTATCAGGCAAATGCTTTATTATGGAGGCTGAAAAGATTTGAACAAATTTCGAATGGACATAAGGTTGTGCTAAGTAAAAGTAGGCATTAATTGTTAATGTACTCTTGTTTCCTCATTAGCTAACTTAATCATTTCATATGTAGATATTTTACTTAGTTTCCCACTATGCTTTGCTTTAGCTTGCATAACAAACTATCTTATATGCTGAACATACACAAAGATATTTTTACTTAACTTTGTTTTGTTTTTATCATCTTACTTTGTTTTGCATTCTTTATTTACAGACAGCAAAGTCATTAATTTGTCTGGTTACTTTTATTATTTTGTTTTCATACTTATCTAAACCTTAGTCTATAAGCTATTTGCATTTGTTTAGTTTATTTCTTACTTTGTTAATTTGCTTTGTTTCGTACTTTTGCATTTCTATTTCAAACATTTTTATTTACAGGCCTATTACAGTTTGAACTTATATATTTATTTACTTCTGGGTTGCTTTTATTGAAAACTTAAACAGTTAAATGCTTATGTTAGGATTTATAAAGTATTATTTTATTTAACTTTTTTTGAAAGCCTTTATTTTAAATTTACATATCATAACTTCTTTGCAAAAATATACATATATTAAAATAACAACTTCTATTTATATTAAAAACCCATTTTCAAAGATATTACAATATTGATATAGTTTAAATATAACTTATTATTAAATTAAAATAATTTATAAAAGAACTATTCTCTATAATATAAGTCACTTATTTTATCAAGCTATAAAACAAAACAAATTTTTATTTAATTTAAACTCTAAGCTAAATTTATTTCTAAACAAATTAAATTTATCTTGAGTATTCTTAAGATCATATTATTATTTATTTATTATTAAATAAAAATCAAATTCCTAATTTTCCAAAAATATTAGAGTTAAAAATCATGTTTTCATTTTATTAAACTTAAAACAAAGGTTAGCTATTTACAATGTATACAGATATATATATTATAAATAGAAAACAATTTAATTGGCTTTTAAAAGGTAAATTATCAGTTAATCATTTGTTTAAAAGAGGATTATTAAACCAATTCAAATTATTATTAACAAATATTATTAAATCAATTTAATTTTTATCACAGATTATTAAATTGATATTGCCTCAAATTTCCGGGATATCACAGATCCGATAGTCGAAGTGCACGATATCAAAACGTCATCCTCCCCTTCAAAGAGGAAAAAGGGATTGACGTACAAGATTAGGAAGGAGAAGGTTGGAGGAACATAAAAAGTTACGCTCATTCCAACGGAGAAAGAGGCATCTTTACAGCATGTAGAAAGTTCTTTAAAGGGCCTATCGAACCTATCCATTCTCGATGACCTGCTAAATTATGACTTCGACGATCCGGAAGCATTTCAACTTCACTCGCCCATCAGAGGCGATGCGGGCGCTCTGGCCCAGAGTCAGGGGGAGAAAACTCCCATTAGTAAAGCAACTGGTCCATCAGGGGGAAACATTAGGACATGCACAAACACTTGCACTTCAATTTGCACTTACATTTTCGTCGTCGTGCAACTCTTCTCATTGCTAAATCTTTCTCAAATTTCGTATAGGTGGCATGGGACGTACACATGGCATCATCTCTCAAATTTCCATCATTTCGTGCGTGATTCAGGTTTCGGGAGACGTCGGGACAGAGACGATGATGGCGATAGGGATTACCATTCCCGGGACTCATCATCTCAGAAGAAAACATACTATCAGCCCAAGTACCACCATCATCCCTCTTCTCATTCGGAACCAAGCAAAGACAAGCGTGGCCATAAGGGGTCGCAATCCAATGTCCCTCGGGATCAACACTCTGACACCTCTACCACTCACAGTCCTGAGATCCTCACAGGAGGGCTGAACTTTCTAAGCCGTCTCCTCCTGCTCCTACAATAGTTCCAACTGTGTCGGAGAGGCTGGCCGAGCTTAAGGATAAATTTTCAAAAATCTGCTTTGATGACCTAAAATTCCTCCCGGCGATTCATCCTATCCCTGGTCATGTCAAGTAGAGCGTCATCGCCTGTACCAACGACATCTATGTTCAACATGACGCGTATGTTCACTTGACTGAAAAACTTTCCGAAGTCTCCGTGGAGCGCCAACACGAAATCGATCGCCTGAAGCTTGAGGCTATCCACAACAAAGACATCATTAAGGCTCAGGACGAAGAAATCGTAACTTACAAGTCGAACTTGAAGTCGCCCATCAGAGCATCAAGGACACCACTGAGGTCGTCGCTCATCTGGAATCAACTTACAAGAAAGAACTCGACGAGGCGGTTCAACGCTGTGGGGCTTTGGCTCTAGGGAAGGTCTCAGTTCAAAAGGAGAGGGACGCATTCAGCCTCCGAGTCAAGGAACTTGAGCAGCAGCTCCGCAAAGAGAAGGAAGAGAAAACGGCAGCCCAAAAGGAGTCACAACGATACTGTGATGAGATCATTGCCACTCGACTCTTGAAAGAAAAACTTGAGGGCGAGCTTTCCAGAGTCGAGGCATTAAAGAGTGAGGCCCGTGAAGAGGGCAAGAAGATAGCGCCCATTGATATCGACTCGCGTCTTGAGGTGGCTAGAGAAGAATGCAGGGAGGAGGTCAAAAATATGTTTGACCCGCTAATTGCTGAGTTCAACGCCCGCGTTCTCATGCATCGAGACTTGACTTTCTTTGGCGAGGGTTATCTTGAATCACTGGCTGAGGCGTGGGAGACTTTAATCGAAATCAGAAAGGCCGAGCACGGTACCGAAGAGATTGACGAAGGGGCCTTGATAAAAGAATTCCTCAAGGGGAATGAGCCTTCCGACTTGTCAGCAGCTAAAGCTATTTATTGCAAAGGCTCCCCCTCAAAGAAAGGGAAAGAAGTGATTACCAGCCCATCCTGGGTTGTGCCTCCAGCCCATGCGCCTACTCGATTGGCCGATTGACCGATACTCGATCCCTTTGAGCAACATATCGGTTACAATCCGGAGGACTCCGGCCTTGGCGTCCATATTCTGTCACCCATTCCGGAGGGTGAAACCCCCTTGACGGCTGAGAGTCTGCCGGAGCCTGGTAAATAACTCTTCACTTTAAGATTTCAAAAGTCGTCATTCTTTATGAAGAACTATTGTATTCTAATGCTTGTTTTTCATGATTTTGCGCAGGCCGTTCTGATCCCGGGCCCACTCCGAGGAGCGATGTCGCCAAGGAGGTGGAGGAAAAGATAGGTGAGGTCACTTAGGCAGGAGAGGCTCCCGGGCCAGATGCTCAGGTGATTGGAGCACTGGATGAAGACAAATCTGAGACTTCTTCTCCCATCGAAAGGAGTTATGAAGTAGAGATTACAGGCGCCTCCGAACACACATCTGAGCTAAGCATGAAGGAGCGGCTCGTGAAGGAGAAGAGAGAGACGGCCGAGATCAAGGTCGAGCCTCAAGTTGTTGACCCAGACGATCCCTTGCACAAGCCATTGAAGGTCATTCTCCGCGGCAGGTCCAACCCCGTGGATATTCCCAATACTTCTGAAACTGCTACCCCTCCATCAAAGAAGAGTACCAAGGGTAAACGCACAGGAGAGGAGCCGTCCGAGAAGACCATGGAGGTGAGGAAGTCGAAGAAGCACAAGAAGTGACCATTACTCTAGTTCAACGAGAGTTAGTTCAAGTTATGTAATTATTTTCATCTACTTCTGTAGTCTTTGTAAATAGATAGTCTACTTCGAACTTTGTAGTAAAAACTTCGTCTGAATAAAGTTTAGTTCCTCTCCTTTTTTTGTCTTTCAAAAGGCTCTTGTCATTCAATTTTCGTATGATTGTGATTCAAATCCGAGCTGTTATGAATAATATGGACTTCTCGGTTCACCTTCATATAGCTCGGAGATTCTTCGAGAGTTGTTCATTCTTCCTTCTGCACTTCAGGCACTAAGAATATTTTTTAGTCCGCAAATCGGGGACTTAGAGTACTCCAGTCCGCGCTCTGGGGACTTGGAGATTTGAGTCGATTATACTCGAGTCCGCACTCTGGGGATTTAGGGTACTCCAGTCCGCAC
Source organism: Allium cepa (assembly GCA_030765085.1). Taxonomy (NCBI): domain Eukaryota; kingdom Viridiplantae; phylum Streptophyta; class Magnoliopsida; order Asparagales; family Amaryllidaceae; genus Allium; species Allium cepa. The sequence goes on along the minus strand of CM060945.1, from coordinate 987,906,296 downwards.
TTCGGGACTTGGAGATTTTGAATCATTTATACTCGAGTCCGCACTCTGGGGACTTAGAGTACTCCAGTCCGCACTCCAGGGACTTAGAGTACTCCAGTCAGCACCCCGAGGAGTTGGAGATTTTGAATCGTTTATACTCGAGTCCGCACTCCAGGGATTTAGAGTGCTCCATTCCGCACTCCGGAGACTTGGAGATTTTGAGTCGATTATACTCGAGTCCGCACTCCGGGGACTTAGAGTGCTCCAGTCCGCACTACGGGGACTTGGAGATTTTGAGTCGTTTATGCTCAAGTCCGCACTCTGGGGACTTAGAGTACTCCAGTCCGCACTACGGAGGCTTGGAGATTTTGAGTTGCTTATACTCGAGTCCGCGCTCTGGGGACTTAGAGTACTCCAGTCCACACTCCGGGGACTTGGAGATTTCCAGTCGTTTATACTCGAGTCCGCACTTTGGGGACTTAGAGTACTCCAGTCCACACTCTGGGGACTTAGAATACTCCAGTCCGCACTCCGGTGACTTGGAGATTTTGAGTTGTTTATACTCGAGTCCGCGCTCTGGGGACTTAGAGTACTCCAGTCCGCACTCCGGGGAATTGGAGATTTTGAGTCGTTTATACTCGAGTCCACGCTCTGGGGACTTAGAGTACTCTAGTCCGCACTCCGGGGACTTGGAGATTTTGAGTTGTTTGCGCGTGTTCGTACGTCAGCCAGAATAATATGGTTTAATTTGCCTGTCACAGGATCATCATACGCAGAGACATTAGTAATTTATGGAAAAGATGGCTTCAAGCCTTTATTAATGAAAGCAAGTTGAATTGTCTTACTACATGCCAAGAACTAGAAATAAATGCGTACTGGAAATAAATGCAACTAATACATGAAAGAAATTGACTAAGTATAATAATGCCGCAAGTGCTCGCTGTTCCATGCTCGAGGGAGTGTCGCAACATCGACGGTCGCTAGCTTGAAAGTTCCTACTCCAAGCTTCCGTTCGATGACGTATGGACCTTCCCATGCGGGATTCATATGAGACGGGATCGAAAAAACTCGTTTCAAAACGACGTCTCCCACACTAAAAGTTCTTGGTCGGACCTTTTTGTTATAATATTTTGCGACTCTATGTCTGTATGCGGCCGCTCTCAACTTGTCCTCTTCGCGTTTTTCGTCAATGAAGTCCAATGATTCCAATAAAAGATTCTGGTTCGACTCGGGGACGTAATAAGTTACCCGATGTGATGGAACTTCAAGTTCCACGGGTACGACAGCTTCCGTGCCATATGCCAATGCGAATGGAGTGTGGCCAGTCGCGGTCTTGTGGGTGGTCCTGTAGGCCCAAAGCGCTATTGAAAGTTCATCCACCCACTTGCCTCTAGCCTTTTCTAGACGTTTTTTCAATATGGACTTGATTATCTTGTTTACGGCTTCGACTTGTCTGTTGGCTTTCGGGTGAGCAACCGCTGCAAACTTCTTTTCAATGCCATATTTCTGACAAAATTCTTTGAACTCCTTGCTTTCGAATTGAGTCCCATTGTCTGTAATGATGGTCCGTGGAAGGCCGAAATGACATATGATATTTCGTACGAAGAAATTAACAACCTTCTTGGTGGTTATTGTGGCCAGAGGCTCTGCTTCTTCCCATTTGGTGAAGTAGTTGACCGCAACTATTGCATATTTCGCTCCACCTTTGGCTATGGGTAAAGAACCAACTAGGTCAATTCCCCACATTGCAAATGGCCAAGGACTAACCATTTGAATGAGTTCCATCGGCGGAGCTCTCGGGATTTTTTCATGTATCGGGCATTTATCACATCTTCTCACATAGTCTGCAGCATCCCGATTCACAGTTGGCCAATAGTATCCATAACGGAGGATCTTTGCTAATGTATGCCCACCAGTATGGTCGCCGCACTCTCCTTCATGGACTTCCTCCATGACCCGTTTATCTCCTCATGGGCAATGCATCGGAGTAGTGGGGTCGAGAATCCTCTTCAATACATTATTCCATCCTGTATTACATAACGAGAAGCCTTACGAAGGACTTGTCGTCTTTCGCTCCTTTCTTTGGGTAAGATCTATAATAGTAAGTACTATTTGATTAGGGTCATCCATGATTCCTTCTCGATTTTTGTTTCTAACGCGAAATCTACCTCCATCATATCTATACTCGGAGCATGGAGGGTCTCAACAGGAAATATTCCATTTACAGTGCGTCGCCCGTGCTTACGAATTTTGCCAATGAATCGGCTGCCCTGTTTCTCTCACGCGGGACATGTGAAATATCACAATACTCAAGATTCGCTAGCAGCTCCTGAAATCGAACCAAATATGGGGCAGGTCCCTGCCCTCTTGCTTGGTAGTCTCCTCGCACTTGGTACACTACCAGCTGCGAGTCGCTGAAGATTTCAACCGACTTTACTCCTAGTTTTTCGATAAGTCTCAAGCCAGCGATCATCGCTTCATATTCGGCTTCGTTATTTGTTGCTGTAAATTCGAGCTTCAAAGCGTAGCAGACTGATCGGTTCTCAGGAGTTATAAAAACTATGCCGACCCTCGAACAACGGTCGTTAGATGCCCCATCGGTGTACATCTTCCATTGAACGGGAGGTATGACATTGTGGTCATTTGATTCGTCTGTCATAGTAAATTCAGCAATGAAGTCAGCTAGTGCTTGTCCTTGTATGGCCCTTCGCGGCAGGTAGGTAATGTCGAACTGACCTAAATCGATATTCCATTTAAGCATTCTCCCGGAAGTTTCTGGTCATTGGAGTATCTGCCGCAAAGGTTGATCGGTGTAGACACTGATCGAGTGTGCCTAAATAATACGGGCGAAGCTTATGTGATGCGATCACCAAGCAATAGGCTAGTTTTTCAATCTTTGGATAATTCTTTCTGCCCCCGTTAAACGTTTACTAACATAGTACACTGGCTTTTGAACCCGATCCTCCTCGCGAACCAAGGCTGTACTGATAGCGTGCTGGGATACAGCCAAGTATATATACAACATTTCGTGGTCTATTGGTTTCGACAATACCGGGGGACTTTCTAAGTGCCTTACAAGAGCAATGAATGCTTCCTCACAGTCGGATGTCCACTAGAAATTCCTCTTTCCTTTCTTTATAACATCGAAGAAAGGAATATACTTGTCGGTGGACCTGGAAATGAATCGGCTCAGCGCGGCCACCTTTCCGTTCAAGCTTTGCACTTGCTTTCCGGTTCTGGGCACTTGTATATCACGGATGGCTTGAACCTTCTTCGGGTTAGCCTCGATTCCTTGTGCATTCACAATGAAACCCAAAAAATTTCCCGACGCTATGCCGAATGAACACTTCAAAGGATTTATTTTCATTCCATATTGTCTGAGTATGTCAAACATCTCCGCTAAGTCTCGGATGTGGTCGTTTAACTGTCGCGACTTCACGACCATGTCATCCACATAAACTTCCATCGTTTTACCAATATGGTCTTTGAACGTCCGATTTACCAGACACTGATAAGTTGCTCCTGCGTTTTTCAATCCAAAGGGCATCACTACATAGAAATACAACCCAACGTTTGTGACAAAACTGGTGTGTTCTTGGTTTGGGAGGTGCATCGGGATTTGGTTATATCTAGAGTACGCATCCATAAATGATAGTAACTCATGCCCGGCAGTTGAATCGACCAGCTGGTCAATCCTAGGGAACGGGAAACTATCCTTCAGGCATGCTTTGTTTAAATCAGAATAATCGACACAAGTTCTCCATTTTCCAATTGTTTTCTTTACTAGCACCGGGTTGGAAAACCATTCAGGGTAGAAGGCGTCGCGGATGAACCTATTGGCTTTGAGTTTGTCCACCTTCTATTTGAGAGCCGCGGACCTCTCTAGGTCCATGCCTCTCCTTTTCTGTTTCAGAAGAACATGTCTTGGGTCTATGTTCAACATATGACTCGCGATTGTAGGAGAAATCCTGCACATGTCAGAATGTATCCAAGCGAAAACACCAAGATTCGCTTGGAGGAAGTCAGTAAGGTTCTCGGCCACCACGAGGTCGAGTTGTGATCCAATTTTAAGAATTCGTGACGGGTCATCCCGGCTGACTGGGACATCAATTGTTAGTTCAGCCGGTGCTGCATTTGTTTCCCTGGGTCCCCCATTATCGTCTCTCGGATCTATGTCCCTATGGATCCGAGAATGTTGCCCGAGGCAGGACTCGGGCGCTACTTGTCAATTATCAGCATTTCGGACGTGGACGGAGCAGTCTGCAACCTTTCCTTTCTCTCTACGTTGAGCCTCTCTCAGTTCAGCCACATAGCAGGCAAGTTTGGTCGCCTGATCGCCGTGTACCACTCCAACATCACTATTTGTGGGAAATTTTAACGTCAGACACCAAGGGGCCAATGCTGCCCTAAATTCTGCCAAGGCTGGACGTCCTAGAAATACGTTATATGGAGAGTCAACGTCCAAAACTATGAATGGTAGGATCTGTACCCTCCTACGCTCGCCTTGCTCCAGTTCAACTGGTAACTCCACATATCCCACTGCATCCGTTGCTGCACCGTTAAAGCCGTGGATTCTGGCTTTAGATGGTTTCAAATCCTTAGTCTCCAGCTTCATTTGGTCATACGCCTTCTTGAAGTTGATGTTAACAGAACTTCCACAATCAATTAGAATTCTCTTCACAAATGTCGGCCCGATTGTCACAGATATAACCATCCGGTCGATGGTAAGGGCCTCGACATTATCCGCATCTCTGCTTCTGAATACAATATCATCATCCGTCGTGTGCTGCTGCTTTGTAGGGGTCCCATCCTCCACATTCGAACAGCATTCATACTCCGCATGTCTTAAAGAGTTAGCATATCACTACATCTCCTGCCAATTCTTATCCTCAGGATGAGGTTCGCCAGAAATCGTGTTGATAAACAATCTTCCTACGATTCGAGCAGGTTTTTCTGGTTGGCGTGGAGCTGGCCCACGTTCGGGGTCCGATGTCTCTTGTTTTCCATCTTGTGGGTCTTTAACGAACTCCTACAGCTTCTTTTGTCTAATCAGCTTTTCTATAGCGTCATGGAGGTGTCTGCACTCCTCTGTGTTGTGCCCATAAGACTCGTGAAAGCGACCGTACTTCCCAGTCCGCTTCTGTTCCTCCGTTGATTCCTTTGGGCATGGTTTCCTATACTGAAAAGTGTTGCAAGTTGACAAGTAGATGTTCTCAAGTGATGCGTTGTGCGGGGTGTATTCATTGTAGGTCGGGATTCTTGACTTCCATTTCCCCGTTTCTCTTTTCATTTCGGGATTTCCACCTCCGGATCCTTTAGACTGCCCATGCTTGTTTTAGACATTGACTTGATCTTTTCCTGAATCGTCGCCGGTTTGCTTCATAGCGATGGTACTCTTCACAGTCTCCTGAGCAGGTCCTGGTACCTTGTCTCGTCATGTCCATCGAGCTTCTTCTCTTCTTATGAACAGATGAGCTTTCGATTAAAAACGTTCTAGCATAGCTGGGGTCTTTCCCTCCAACCATTCTCCGAATTCAGAGTTTGGATCCACTCCACGCATTACTGCCATCAAAATTGCATGGTCATTTGGATTGCTCATTTCGGTAGCAGCAACATGAAATCTCTGCAAGTATGCTTTCAATGACTCTCCAGGAGCTTGGATTATGCTTGATAAGGACATCACATCCTTTGGATGAGTGGTGTGTATCCTGAATTACTCTATGAATTTCATTGCCAATTCGTCAAAGCTGGATATAGATTGTGAGGGAAGCCGAGTAAACCACATGGTGGAAATTCCGGACAGAGTGATTGGGAAGCACCTACACTTGGTTGCATCATTAGCTCTTGTAGAATCCATCATCCATCCGTACCTCATCGCATGCTGTCTGGGATCAGTCTTCCCTTCGTAGGCTGGGATAGTCGGCATATTGAACTTCTTGGGGTACTCAGCCTACAGGATACCATCCATAAAGGGAGTATGGCTTCTAGACACTCCCCAATCTTCATTGGTCAAGCCTTGGTTTTCTCTCATCAACTTCCTGACCATAGCTGTTAGGTCTGGAGCTTGTATGGAGGATGGAAGGTTAGGTTCCGTTCCACGAGACCGTGCGGGATGGTGTCCCGCCTGATTTGTCTCTTGGAGATTCGGGTGTCCGGTCTCTTTGCAGGCTTGATTCCCAACGCCTGCTTGTGCACCTTCATCCTTACGGCTTCTACGACTATAAGGTTTATCAACTGACGTTGAACTATCAGATTCATAATAATGGGTAGGGTTACCTCCAGCATTCTGGCGCTGCTGCTGAGCGAGCTGAGTCGTGAGGTTAGTGTTGGCTTGAATCTTCTCAACAAGTTGCCTTCTACTTTCCTTGAGTTCTCTTGTCAAGTCGTTGAACTATGTTCGGGAAACGACTTCCACTTGGTTTTGGGTGGAGGGCCCTGCACCTCTTGTTGCTTGCTGATTTCTAGATCCAACTTGTTGTATGCTAGCAATTTCGTGGACATCTGCGTTATGGGAGGCCGATCTGGTTCGTGGTCTTTCCATGGTAGAGTTGTTGGTTATAACTCTGAATAGAATCAACAGATGCCTTATCAATAATCTTGGATCTCCTCTGGGGGATTTATGCAATCCAGTAGCTACAAAGCAGATCCTAACAGCTTGAAAATTCAATTCTCAATTAAAGCACCAAAATGTTAGGACCAAAATTGGTCACTAACAACCTTAGAACGATTGTGTAGAGAAATTAATGAAGAAAGTAAATTAAAATAGAGAACAATATGTAAATTTCAGTGCAGAGAACAGAAACACCAAGTTTACAGTGGTTCGGCATAACTGCTTACGTCCACTTTGAAGTAGATTTCTATTGATTTCCTTGATAGTTGATTACAGATACAATCCGTTTCTAATTACTTGGATACAATTGCAAAACAAAAGATTAAGTCTTGAGTGAGTGTTGAATGCGGCAGAGTTTCCCCGGTGTTCCCAAAAAAACTGATCCTTTCACTATGCCCCTACCTCTCTATTTATAGACGAAGATGGGTTGGACTTCCCCGGTGGGCCTGGTGGCTGAATATATCGGCCCAAGTGGAGTAATTTCTTTGTGCCGACCCATTGATGCCGAGCGTCGAAGGCCAAACAGGGTATGAATGCCGAACAATCTCCTCACGCCGAGCGTAGTGAGGCCGAACACTCTGAATGTCGTGGGAAGCATCTGCACCGAACGATACTGGAAGTCGAACCAGTGACTTGGCCGAACGATGTTTGTATGCCGAGAAAAACTTAGGCCGGATGATACTTTGGCCGAATGCTACCCAGGTCGAACTATGTCTTGGCCGAATGATTCATAGCCGAACAATAGTTAGACCGAACGATAGTTTAGCCAAACAATGTTTGGGCCGAATGGTAGTTTGGTCAACCAATGTTTGGGCCGAACGGTAGTTTGGCCGACCAAAGTTTGGGCCGAACGGCAGTCTGGCGGACTAATGTTTGGGCCGAACGGTAGTTTGGCCGACCAATGTTTGGACCGAACGGTAGTTGATGCTGGTCAATTCTGCCATGCCAAACATTCTCACATGCCGAACGTTATTCCATACCGAACGTCTCCCAATGTCGAATGCTCTGCCATGCCGAACGTACTATAGACGCCGAACGAACTTGGATGCCGAGCACTCCCTGGATGTCGAGTGCCTCTTGGATGCCGACCGTCGATCGATCCAGTTGAGCCGACCGGTGGAGATGCCGAATACTAAGTTTCCTAGTCAAATCCCCAGGAAACAGAGTTGTCAAAAAGCTTTTACAGAATTAATTTTCAATACATATCAGCTTTCTAAATAAATGAAGTTTCTTCTGTATATGAAAGCCAGTTTTCGGACTTTATATGCTCATGCCTATTTGGTTTGGATACATAAATGCACAACTTCAATTGTAAAGATTCATAGATGATTATTTGTTTTATATATGAATCCATTTTCAGACATATTAATGTGCCATATTTGTATTCACTATTAGTTTCCAAGAGCATAGGGCTATACAAATGTATGGTAACTTTTAAAGTACTAAATTTCAAGTGCGTATCAATGCCGGGTTTTAGAGCATAGAATTTTTTGTGTTCGTGCATATATGTGGTTTCAAGACCTCAAATAAATTTGGCTTTCAAGTGTATATAAGCATCCAATGTGTAAATTTTGGTACTGAGAAAAAAATGAAATTTATACGTATGTGATTTCCTTGCTCATGTATGAATGCAGTTTTGAGCATACCAGGTTTATGAAATGTAAGCTCCAAATGTATTTGGATTTCAAATGTACGACTTTGAGGATTCATGGTTTGAAGTATTAAATGAATGATTTGAGGAAATATAGTTTGAAGTATATTTGACCTTTCGTGTACAAAAGCATTCGAATAAATGTAACTTCATATATACAAGTCTTATATTGGGATTGTATATATATCGAGTTTTATATATAGTTTTATATTTGTCAGATTTCAGCGAAAGATGCTTTAAAATGCATAAACTCCCAAATATGCAAATGAGATATTTGTACATAACTATGGTATGGCTATATGGATCCTTTTTGTGGCAAATTTTAATGTTTGCAATGGCCTCAAGGCTGCTGTTATTTTTTTCTAATATTTACTGAAATTTTAATCACTTAGTTTTAGGTAATGTTGTTTGGGAGTTTAATTTTTGAAACAAAATTTATGTAATTCAAGTATTTCCCATTAGCTAACTAGCCTTCAAATTCCCTAATCATTTTGCAGTCCACTAAATCAAGGCACATATCAATTGCAAGTTTTTGAATCTGAGTCATGCTTTGAAGTTGATTCTCTACCTTTGGGTATGTTAAATACTGATATTCTTTCTTAGTTAATTAAACAACCATTATCATTTATTGTTTTATTGGATAGTATAATATTTGTATATTATTCTCATGTTTGCTTTTTCTTCAACCATAGAATAAGAAGAAGCTCTTTCTATATAGTTCTGGGTCTGTAAACATGAAAATTTTGCTTAATTTTACTGGGTCTGTAAACATGAAAATTTTACTTAATTTTACTAAAATTTTATTAATAATTCAAATAAAAAATTTTGTTTGTAAGGCGGTATGTTACTCACATGTAAGCGTATTAGATAGGAAAAATTTTCATATTTTCCAGGACATTGTTTTTACTGATGTGCATCAAGAAGAAGAGTTGGCAAACCACAGGATGAGGTAAAGTTAACAAGACAAACCAAGTTGCAAGAGCAATATATTACTTGAACAAAGATGAAGATATTTTAGAAGGTGGCGTACTGTAGGAAGGCATCAACAAACAACTCTAAATCTAATAATAGACAGAGCTAAAGTGTTTTATTGGAAGCTTCATTGTTTGTAAGCAAGAGACAAATGTACTGTGTTATTTTAGCCTTTCAATTTAAAGTATATATAAAGAAAAACATATTAAAGTTTCATTTGTATGCTGCAACCCGCAATAATTTTCAAATAAATATTTTAATTTGTTGATATATTCATTGTTGATATTTTTATCTTATGTTTACTCCTCGCATGCGTTATGTTTAGTACAAGATGCAACTTTCGTCAAAATAATGATGTACAAGTTCAAGCTAAGTAGAAGAATTATCATTTTTTCAACATCCTAGGTTATTAATTAAGACAATAATTTCCATAGTATCTCCTTTTTCACTTTTGATCGGTAGAATAAATGATGATAGTGTGCTAGTTTGAATTTGTCTCTTTGTGGGATTCTTATCTCTTTATTACGATATGTAACGATCCGTAATTTCACTACTTCGAAAATGAAAGTTTTCGTTTGTTTTAATTTAAAAAGGTCAAAAACTTAAATAAACAAGTTGTATATAATAAATAATAATAGAGAAATTATTTATTCTTATAGTTGATAATTTAAAAAGTATAAATTTGGATTTTAGAACAAATCAACATAAGTTAAGTTTTGTTAAAAATAAATAAATGTTTAAATAAATAGGTTTAAATATTTATTTATAAAGATAAATCTTATTGAAAACAACTAATAAATATAATAAAAGTATATTAAATTCTTGTAAGTATGTTAATAATCATTTTACAAAAATAACCAAATTTTGTCGCATTTTGCCAGTTTTACATACACCGTAAAATTAGAGATTTTAATATTATTTAAATATGATTTTAAAATATAAAGAGACATGTTTTAATTTATTTAAAGAAGTAAAAGGTTTAATTTTAAATTTGGTTTACATAAATAAATATTTTAACTAAAACGTCAAAATATGACCGTAAAACTTTTTATCGAAAAACAACATTTTTTCGATTAAAAGTTGTCGCAACGTCGTCGTACCTCTTATATAGGAACATATATTAAAATAGTGTAAGTATTAGTTAATTCACTGATCAAGTTTACTTTTATTAAACAAGGTTAGAAACTTTCAAAAAACAACTAATAAAAAGTAAGCACAAAAAGACAAAAATGTCATTTCAATACAAAAGTAAAACATCAAATCAAAGAAACATAATTATTACTTACTTTACTTAATATATAAGTGAAAATGATATAAAGTAATGATTTGAAATGTGATGTTAAGTGTTGAAAAAAAATAAGATTACTTTATAAGCAAGTAAGGGTATTTTGGTCTTTTTACAAAATATTATTTTAATCCAAAACTTTTTTTTTGAATGCGGGTTCAAAATTTTCTATTAAAAACTATAAGCAAAAAGATTTACAAGCGCCTAAAGGCAATTTCAGTTCTAAGCTAAGCCAACTACAAACAATAAGTCTCAAAGCCTACCAAACAATACTAAAATGAGCCCAATTATCAGAAGCTTCGAGAATGATCTCAAAGCAATTAAGGAAATACAGCACTTTCGAATTACATCATTAACACATCTCAAAAAAAACCTAAAACAAGAAACGGTAATGGCAGCAAGAGAGGCCGAAACAAAATTATTTCTTGATTCGCTACTAGCCCGGCTGTAATTCTATGCTTCCTCTACTACTACCAGATCGAAACTACTATCAACCAAAGAAAGCAAGTCTAGCAACCAGCTCCTCCTCAGGAAAAACTATGAAGATCTGAGCGAGATAAGTCTCACAATGAAGAACTACAAATCATGATTCACTACTAGCTCGGTTGTAGTTCTAAGCATCGTATACTACTTCCAGATCTGAGCTACTGCCAACCAGAGAAAGCAATTCCAGCAACTAGCACAAAATCCCTTTGTAACTAGGTAGTTCAAGACTGCCACAAAGAAACGGCGGCGGCAACAAACGGATGATCGTAAATCCAACCGGAGCTGCAAACTGCAATCTTTCAAATTGAATCATTAATTATTGTAATTGTAAATAATAATGTAAATTAAAGGAGAGAAGGTAAGGACAATGTAACTAATACAGGAACAGGAGAAACAAAAGCCAAGAAACAGAGAAGCAAGAAGATATCAGAAGAACAGAAACATATGATAAAGCAGATGATGCCCCAATTCATCGTTGGGAGGTATATCCCCATTTCAGTGCTATAACTTCATTCATGCCAGTAATGTTTTTGAAATGTTTTGATTTAGCCATTCTGATATTCATTGTCTGGAAAAAGTTTGTACAAATCTGCGACCTTTCAGTAAAACAATTTTGAAAAATCATTTCGTTCCTTTCTCTCCAAATATGCCAAACACAAACAGAGAGTGAGAGTTGAAACAGATCTGAGTTGAGACTTTTTGAGCTTGTGATAGAAACAATTTTCTGTAAATCGTTTTTCAGAGAAAATGATAGTAAACTTTTTGGCGAATTAAAAAAAAAATTACAATTCCAAAGCCATACGTTTCCTGTAAAATTACATTGAAAGAATAGGTGGTCTATAGTTTCAATGTGATTGTTACAAAAAACACAGTTAGGGGCCACACCTATCTGCTTCTGAAGTAATTTTTCTTTTGTCAATAGATAGTCGTTAATGGCTTTATAAAGGCATACCGCAATTTTTGAAACATGTATTTTATTCCAGACCAAAGACGTCCAAAACTTAATTTCAAAGCTAGATCTAATCGTGTTCCAAACTTTTTTGAACTGATATAAACCATCCTTTGAGCACTTCCAAGACCAGTAATCCCTCTCCCTATCATTATGTATCTTGACTCCTCCGATTTCTGCATGTATCTGAAATAAAAAACTGTACGAGTCCCATTTCCACTCATCATTCTTTAAAATTTTGGTAAGAGACAAATTTTCCGTACCAGTTCTAAAAGCAGTGTCTCTGCCAATACGTTCCATAATAGTACTTCCATTCAACCATGGGTCATACCATAGAGAAGTAGTTTTGCCATCAGCAATGTTAAGAGAAAGGCATTTCAAAGCTTCATGTCTATTCTTCAAAATGAATTTCCACACTTCCGAGTCGTCCGATCGCTGATTAATTTCCCAAAAACTTTTATGACCAATATATTTACAATGCATGAGGTCTGCCCAAATTCCTTCTGAATTAATTACCTTCCATATTAATTTGATAGATAACGCTCGGTTCATCTCTTCTAGATTTCTCAATCCCATACCACCTTCTTCTTTTTGCCTGCATAAAATCTCCCATGGAATCTTACTACTACGACTTTTCCAAAGAAAGTTAAGGATCAAATGTTTAATTTTTTGAACAGTAGAGGCTGGGAGACAAAAGCATTGCATCCAGAATTGTATTATGGGGTAAGTGGTAGATTTGATGAGTTCTAATCTCCCAGCTAGACTAATCATTCTTGTTTCCCATCCACCAATTCTTAACTTGATCTTCTCTATCAAAAGAGAACAATTCTTATCCCTCAAATTAGCACTAAACAAGGAAATACCCAAATGCCTTATTGGGAGATCCACTTGCTGAATATTAAGGATCGTACTAATATCAGTGCAACAATCCACCCCTTTTCCAAAGAAAACGTTAGATTTCTTGCAACTTAATTCCAAGCCAGTAACTTTCTTCATGGTCTTAAAGACATCGCTAATAGTAGTTGCAGTTTGGGCATTGGCTTTAGTGAAAACAATAATGTCATCGGCGTAAATAAGGTGAGTCAACTTATTATCAAAGTCAGTAATTGGAGAAATTAACCCAGCCCTGACTTTTTCATCCATTAATAACGTAAAATATTCCATGACCAAGGTGAAAAGAATAGGGGAAAGTGGGTCGCCTTGTCTTAGTCCATTTGAACTCTTGAAATAACCATGCGATTCCCCGTTAGCAATGATAGAAAAAACTGGGGTCGTTATAATGTTTTCAATAATTCTCACCCATTTGTCTGGGAATCCCAAGCTTATTAACATATGTGTAACAAAAGACCTATTAATCGAATCATATGCTTTCTTTAAGTCAACTTTGATACACATATATTTATTATCCTTTCTTCCGAGACCCTTGATAATTTCATGAGCAAACAAAATTCCATCCCCTATTGATCTACCTTTGATAAATGTCGTCTGATTCGGGGACACCAACTTATCCAAAAAAGGAACCGGTCTGTTACAAGTATTTTGGTGAAAACCTTATATGAAGTATTACAACAGGCAATAGGTCTAAAATCCTAAATACAAGTAGAATGGTCTTTTTTAGGTATCAAGTGCAAGAATGTATGATTCCACTCTTTGATTATAAAACCCTTTTGAAAAATATCATTCAAAGCATTGAAAATTAAGTCCTTTGAAAGATTCCAATGAGTTTTGAAAAACTTCGAATTAAAACCGTCAGGGCCGGGAGAAGTAGTGTCTTTAATATCCCATAGTGTAAATTTAATTTCTTCCAGAGATATACCATCGTTCAAAAAATTAGCACCATACTCAGTGATGATCGATTTGCATATAACTTCTAGGAAGTGGTCACACAAGGGAAGGTTAAAGATACGAGTGTAGAAATCAATAGCCGATTCAACAAACATATCTTCCGAAACCACCTTTCCATCAACTACAATGCTAGTCAAACGCTTTCTACTTCTTCTACTAGACATTTTAGCATAGAAAAAAGTGGTAGCCTCGTCACCCATCATCAACCAATCACATTTAGCCTTTTGTTTGGCATCTAGAAATTCTTTTTTAAGTGCCATTTCCAGATTAATTTTGGCATTTTGAAATTCCATTGCTAAATTGTGATCATTTGATTTTTCCAGAAGTTTCTAAAGTCTAGAGTAATTCTCTCTCTGAACATTAACCTCTTGTTTGGTATTGCGTAATTTAGCACTCCAAATCTTAAGCTCTCTCTTGATATTCTTGAGAATATAAATGATTTGATATAGAGGTCGATCTGCATGATTAGAAATCCAGAGTTTTTCGATCAGAGGAAAGTATTGATCATTTAAAGGCCAATGGTTCATATATCTGAAAGGTCTATTCTTGTCCCTAGGCTTAGAGAAAAGCGAGACAAGGACTGCATTATGATCACTCACAGAAGGAGGCAGGTATTCGGCCGATAAATCTGTAAATAAGTTGATCCAATCTAGGTTTGCGAAGACGCTATCAATCTTAGAAAATATGTTGCGACTTGGACCAGACCACTAAGAATATTCATAACCTTTAATAATTATCTCATTAAGACCTGTGTAGTTAGACATATCATCTAATTCAAACAAGTTTACAAATGACACTGGGTTGCCTCCCTTTCTTTCTGAGGGACTACTAATGCAATTGAAGTCCCCAAGAACCATCCATGGTCTGTAAATATTGATAGCGTCCTCCTGTAAATTCTTCCATAATCTTTTCCTGAGAGTAGCATAGTTCTGAGCATAGATAAAGGTTAAATTACATTTGAATTTCAAGGTATTGATCAGTTCAATGTAATATGTTGATCGCTCATGCTAATATAATTAAAATCCCAAGAATTTCGGTCAATAAGGACGAGAATTCTGCATTTAAAATAACGAGAAACATTACTTATTATTTTCCATCTGTCATCCAGCGCTCTTTCCAGCTTCAGAATATCCAAAAACAATAGCTTATTTTCCAAAACACCAAAACAACTTGTTTTATACTTGTCAATAAGTTTTCTCACTTCTCCCATTCTGTTGGGATTATGGAACCCTCTAACATTCCAACATGCAAACGACATTAAATAACCTTATTATTACGAGTCCTCAGCAACCTAGAGGACTCCCCTTTGCCTTCTACAGGAATGCCTAGCTTCTGAACCCACTTGGGATTCTTACGAACAAGCTTTTCCTTTTGAATGTTCTCAAATTCTATATCTTGAGGCTTAGGAAGAAGTTGTTCCTCCTGAGCTGCATCTGCATTATCATATGTGATCTATTCCTCTATAACTTCTGTCATTCCTGAATCCTGACCCAGATTTTCTTGTACCTATATATCATAACAAGGTTCTGTTCCTCTACTGAAATTAACATTATTAATTATACAATCATCAATACAGATATCATTAGAAAGTAAAGTTTTGGGAAATGAAAGAGTATCCGGTGTTGACGAAGGACGTTTGAGAATAGTAATGTTGGTCGTATGTGACTTCGGAGGTGATGAACTCAGATCTCTAGCTACCGGAGTCGTTATAGGCATAGAGGTGAGCGGCACACTGATTCCTAAATCAGGAGGGACATCCGACCTGGCCAAAAGATTTTGTTCTATAATCTCTGACTTCTGTCTCCAGCGTGTTAGAAGCTACCTGATTTCTATCCTGAGACCCATCCACAGGAGGACAGTTAACATTTATGTTTTGATTATCTTGATGCGCTTGTGGTTGTGTAATTTCTGTCATACCATCACCACATGAAACCTCCGCCTCATAATTCCTGATTTCTTCTTTAGATAAAGGATCATCATGCGCTACTTCAGTATTAGGGGAGTCAATGGAACAGCCATCATTCGACTGTTTTTTCAGATCATTAATTATGTCTTTTCCACCTTCTTCCCTTACTATTTCCGAACAACCAAAAAGGCTTGGATCCGTAGGGCTTTCCTTATCAGATTCAACAACTTGAGTCAATTTAGGAACCCAAGCCTTGGACAGTGGGCATTCGTCTGTTACGTGTCCAAAACACACACACTTGCCACATATGGGAGGAGGGTTCTCGTATTTCACTTCCGGTATGAAACTCCTCCCTTTGTCGTCCATACCTTCAATAGTGTTAGGCATACCATGGGTAGCATTAACCTCGATCAAAACTCTGGCGTAGGCTAATATAGATTTGTTTTTCGTGGCCTCGTCCATCTTTATGGGAACTCCTATGGTACTTGTTAAAGCACTAATTGCCTTATTTCCCATAACTTAAAACTTAAACCAGGAAGTCTGACCCACATAGGCAAGATGTGAGTAAATCTCTATCTGCTCTCATGTCTAGGGACAGGCGCTTCATAATGATCAGGTTCCGGTCCATGAACCAATGACCTGATTTCAAAATCTTATTGCAATCCTCCTCAGAACCAAATCTTACCACAAAGAATCCATTATTCCTTGAGTGAACTGAAAACGGCTTCTGCGTAGACCATACCTTGTTGGCATATCCTTCAAAAGTTTTAAAGCATGGTTTATAACCAACCACATACAGTAGTATACATAAATCCCAGCCTCCCTCTGCTTCTTTGATAGCTTCAGACGATAGGTTACCGATCCTTTTACCATCAGCTATTTTAGGCTCAATAAATTCAAGATCTAGGTTTCCTAAATCTCCAACTGCTCCTATTTTAACTGCCTCACTGTATGAAGAAAAAAATTGCATTTTCTAAGACAGTGAATTTGATTTTTGGGTTTCTTCCTGGTTGAAAGGCGTTCTGCTTTAGCGTTTTCGAAGATTTTGTCGATGTCCGCCCAACAGTAGTCTCCTGCACCCTTCTCCCCATGTTTCGATTTAGAATACCTCAGTTCTGCTCGATCTGTTCCCTCCCAGGTGGAGCCTAGGATCAGGTCCCAAAACTGGAGCCTTGCCCCTTTTCTTTCTCACCTCCTCCCAGCCTTCTTCATCCCGCAAAGATCCCATGATTTATCAATGACGTTCCAGGTGTGAGGATAAAAATTTGAAGACAGAAAATAGATTTAAACACAAGAAAACTTGGAGAAAAATTCAAAAGAAAGAACTAGGAGAAAAGGGAGAAACCCTAATCTCCAGATCTAGATTTGGAAGCCATTGTAATGTTATTCTTCATAAAATAAATTTAATCCAAAACTTTTTCTATAAATAAGCATCAACTTTCTCACTTTTTTCACTTCTTCTTCTTCCTTTTCTAAGCTCTTTTATTCTTCTTTAGAGCTTAAATGGCTTCTTCTTCTCTTTCAAATGCTTGCTGACTTTTTCAAAACCATATCAAATCAACTTCAAACACCACCAAACTTTGCCAAAGACCTTAGAATACCATTTAAACATGGTTTAGCACCTAAGAAGTAAAGAAATGATGGAGGAAGGCGAGGATATAGGTATGGCCGAACCTATAAAGAGAAGGAAGCAAGTTGGAAAGCTTCGAAGCAAGAAAAAGAGAAGAAGTGCCGTCGATTTCATTCCAAGGAGCTAGGAGCAAATTCAAGGTGTTGTGGAAGCTCTGTCGGATTTTCGAAAGTTCGAAGAAGAGGTTGATGACATAAAGCAAAAGAAATAGAGTAGAAGTTGATTAGTTGAAGTTTAAGTGAAGTGTTGTTGCATATGAATGTTGGTAGGAAGTTAAAACAACTTGGTTAAAGGTGAGTACTCTTATTTACTAATAAATCCATAAATTATTTCAAGTATAATGATTTGAAAGTTTAAATATGTTGGATGATTTAATGTTTGATAACTTGGTTGATATTATGGTTAATTTTATGATTTGGTATGGATGATAACTTGGTTTGATAAATGATAAGAGAAATGATTAGTAAGTATGGTTAATTAAATGAGAAGTGAATTCATATAAATGTGTGTACGGAAATTATTTAGCCCCTTAACGAATTTAAGTTGAAATGATGGAAATATTGTTTAAAATGAGTTAAAAATGATTTAGAAATGTTTTATAAACATTTAAAAGTGTTTCCAAGAAGTTTGAAAAGAAATTGAAAAACAAGTCAAAACTAGGCGTGTTGTGGAACGGTAGTTCACGGTTTTACGCCATAAAAGTTAAATGAATGTACAAAGTGAAATATAGTTCGGAATTCTCCAAGTTAAGAATTTTCAGTCTATTATACCAATAGTTTTCCAACGAAGAAATGAAATCAAGATTTCATTAAGTAGATTTTGAAATATGTCCAAAACAATTTCCTAAAAACATCGCGGTTTTGCAGTTCGGAATCCAAAAAGGGATTTCTTTATAAATAATATTTTTAAATGATTAAAAATATGAAATAAATTTGATAAATCTATTAAAATTGTTTAAAAGAGATTTGGAACGGAAAATATGAATTTTCAAATATTAAAAAGTTGTTTAAATCAAATAAGCTTATATAGTACTTTCTACAACACTTTTATGCTGCGAATTCTATAACTTTTGGAATATGAGTTTAAATGTAACGATGTTTCCTAGCATCAATTGTGAATGTTTTAAAAGGATAATTTGGAATATTTATAAGCAATTCCAAAATAAAGTTGAAAAACTGAGTATGCGGAAACGACTAGTACATTTGTCCCGCCTGTGAGATATGGAAAGAAAAAAACAAGGTGTTTAACTAAGGTTAGGGATGGAGCAACCAGTGCCCTGAACTTACCTGGCCTATGTTTTCTCTTTTTATGCTAGGGGTGGAATAGATCGAAAGGAAAGCGCGGATGCTCTAAAAATATCATATTAAGTTTTTCCAAAATAAAAGAAATAAATTCTTTGAATGTTAAATACCCACTTAACATCTTTTATTTGATGGTTTGTACAAAGGAACCGAGATCGGATTTGCGCGATTCCTATCCGAAAACCCCTTTCAAACTAATTTTGGAAATAAAATATGTTGAAGGCAATGATCTTTAAAGTCGAAGGTATTCATGATGTAGGATTACTTGCCATTAGTCCTCGGAGGTGGAACTTGCCATTAGTCCTTGGAGGTGAAACTTGCCACTAGTCCGTGAAGGTGAAACTTGTCATTAGTCTCTGGAGGTGAAATATACCATATTTAAGATGGCAGTGGTGTTCTGTTATGAAAATATTTTATTTGCAAGAATATGATTTCAAGTTAAGAAAGAAATCTTTGATTTAGATTTAATAAATGATTTGAGAATATTTTCCCTAAGTTAAAGTTATAATTTGAATCTAATAAAACTTTGATTAAGATTTAATGAATGATTTGGAAAGTTTTTCCTAAGTAAAAGAGAAAATGATTTGGAATTATTCCAAGATTTAAGAAAGGTTTAAATAAACAAAATGATTTGATAAATGAGGCTTAATGATTTCATATACAGTTGAAAAGAAAATGGAATAAATTGAAAAGAATATATCTAAGAAAGATATTTGGTTAGATAAAAGATGAAGTAATCGATTGATGATTGATATCCACTTATGAACTTAACATCTTTTAAAGCAATGATTGGCTTCGAAAGAACCGGAGTCGGATTTGGATGATTCCTATCCGAAAACCACTTCGAACCAATATATACGTTCGAAAGTGAAGACATGTTGAAGATGACGATTATTGAAGACCGTGGATCTTCATAGCGTGAAGACTGTTTGTTGAACATGCTCTGGTTAGCCACCATTATAGAGTTGTTTATAGCAGTGGTCTCCTCGTGAAGGAGATTTTTCGGATTGCAAGGGCTTCTCGACTAGTAATGGCCGAGGAAAGTGCATTTGGTTTCTTTCAGTCCCAGAACGAACTTGTATGGATGTTTGTCTGACATTGTATTTAAATCACATTTGAGTGGTTTCTATAAACGTATATCGGTTGGTGGCGGAGAAGGCAACTTCTCTTAGCTTAACACCCTTTCCCAAGACATACGAGCTCAGGAAGTTATACTTATCTAGAAATTAGTCGTGTGACGTGGAATGACAATGTGGCATTCAAAGTGGAACTGTTATGATCAAAGTGTGGTTTTGTATGAAAAGCGTGGCTTTGAAGAAATTGATCGTAGCCTCACGAGCCTCACACCCCGGTTATGATGGGATTTTATGTGATCAGATGTATGCTCGCATTTCAGATAGTAGCGATTTGGGTTATCAGATGTTCTGAACCCTAGGTACAGATACGTCTGGGCCTCAAGGCATTGATTGCCCCATGTGGATAAAGTGGTTAGCTTGAGAACAGCAGGGAACTACCAGTTATCAGTTGTAGTGTAGCAAGTATAGTTCCAAGTGACTAGTTTGAGAAAAGTGATTAAGGCACCGCAGGAACTATGTTTGTTATGCGTGGATCAGAGAAAAGGTTACTAGTTTCCTATCATGTTGGAAATCCAAATCGAATACGATATTTACGGTTTTGATTGTACTCCTAAAATAGCTATAATGACTTGCAAACATTTCAGCTACCCCTTTTGGTATCATATATTCCGTTTGGTATATTCCATTGACCCGGTCCGGATATATTCCGTTAGACTTAGTCCAGATATTGATATCTTATTTGTATAAATTTATTTGAAAAGTGTTTTCAAAAGAATGTCATTAAAAATAATATCCAGTGTACTTTGGTATGAAGTGTTTTGTTTATCATAAGGTAAAAACCTATCCATATTTATGTATGGTCATGGTCTTATGAGATACCGTTCTTTTCAAAGGTTTTGATAACATAGTCATTTTAAAGTTCGAGTATCTCACGCTGGTTTATTAAGCCTGATCCAGGTATTTTCAATACTCGGGTCAGATCCGAGTAGTTTCAAGTTTAGTTGAAGACTGTTGGAGTTTCTAGAGGAGAGCTGGAAACATTCATCTACGTATGGACATATTCTATTTTCCGCTGTACTTAGCGTATTTTGTTTGATGTTTGTCAGCAATTGTAAGGACGGATGTTTATAACTGTCCAACCTGAATTTAGGTTGGACTCGGATATTGTATTTAAAATTTTCCGCTGTAAATATTATTTTTGAAATAATACATGTTATTGCATTCGCATGAGATTCCATTCTATCTTTATTTTCTTTCTACCCTTAATGATCCGCTTATTCGTGCAATTTGAGGAGACATGTGTGGTTTATTGTCGATTCAAAGGGTATGGAAAAACGGGGCATTACATTTGGTATCAAAGCTGAAGGTTAAGCGAGAACCTTGCCTTTGGTTGGGTAAAGACTCATCAGAGATAGAGTTAGTAATACCTTAGGATGAGTAACTCATTAGAGATAGGGTTAGTAACACCCGAGAATAAGTTTGAGTGTATTATATATAAGTACGTATTTGTTGGTGACTAATAAAAATGTTTTCTGTTGATTAATCTTTTGAGTGGTATATGGATTTCGGTCGATGCATGAGAGCTCCATTTAATCGATAGGGATCCATAAACACTTGAACAAGGCGAACCGACACACTGATTTTAAAAAGATTGGTAAATGAAATAATTTTACCTAGGATTTTATTTTGAATATAAAGTATATTTTTTTGAAAAGTTGTATAGTTAGAAATCAGGATTAGTGAAATTTAAAAATAAACATCTTGTGATTAGAATTTCACAGTTTGACTATAAGATGTTTCATAAAGATAATCGCTAAGTAAGTAGTCTGATATGGTAATTAAGATCATTAATACCTATTCCAAAATAATAAATTAAGAAATGATAATGTTAAGTTACTATCATAAAGTGATAAATTGTTTGATTTAAAAGTTTAAGTACAAATACCTTGTGACTTAAGTTTCACGATTTGACTATAGGGTATTTGATAATAATATTTGTTTAAGAAATGAAGACATAAGATAAAAGTGTATTTAAATGATTGTGTAAAACTATAAATATAAAAGGAATAAGAATTTAAATTCGAGTAATTTAAAGAATTATGGTAATTTAAATGAAGTTAATTTATAAAATAGGTTTTATAAAGCAATCTCTAAAGGATTTTGAAAATGGTATTATTTTAAATAAAAAGAGGTATTTTATGACAACTAATTCGATTGGCTAGAAAATAAACTAAAAATAGGCAAGTGATATGTTCGAATGGTAAGTACTTCTCTTAAGTATTACTCTTCTTTTTAAGAGAATATATGATACTATTGGTAGTACCCAGTTCCTTGGATTGTTTTGGAGTTACTCGTTCTATACAATTTTCTTAAGTTAAAGAAACAACATGAATCATTGATTAGTAATCTTTATACAAGTGTTTAAACCAAAGATAAATCGGGATCGCTAATTCATAGAATAAAGCAGAATTTTTCGACGATTTTGGACAGTCGAAAATTTATGAATCACACTAAACTCAAAGCTAAAAAATTTGTGAAAACTTTTGGTAAAGGATTGTGAAATACTATGAGTAAATGAAATAAGATAAGGATAATTTATAAATCCGATTTCTAAAGGAAAAAAAAGAAAGATTTTAGATTTAAGAGTTTGAGGATTTAAATACAGGTGGTTTGAAAATTTGTTTTTTTCAAAGCTAGAAAAATAATGATGACTCTTTAAAAACGTAATTATAACCTAGAAAATGTTTTATTAATGAATTCTAGCATTAATTAAGGATTCGGACTTATGTCTTTAAAATGTGATTGATTTGCAAAAGTTATAAGATGTAATAAACTTAAGTGATAGTTTTACGATATGATTCATAAACGATATTAGTGTTAAAGGAAATATACTAAGTTGAAGAATCGTGGGAAGAAAAATTATAATAAAGATAAATTATCTTTTGAGTGAAAAATGGTTTCTTCAGAATGTTTTCCTTTAATAAAAATATTTAAAAATAAATAATTAAAGGGATTATATAAAGAAGCACATTTATAAAGTGTTTGAGCTTAAGATAAAGTTTTATGAAAGTTTTGAGAGGTTATTAAATACACATATTATATGTAGATCATCTCATCACACAATTTAGATCTAAGATTCGAGTACAGAACTTTGAGGTGTTTACACTGGTACGAAAAAGGATTTATCAAACGATTCTTGACGACGAACATTGGTTAGGGTTTATGGTTGGATACTTGAATTTTCTATCATAGTTGAGAGTTGTGCAAGGAAAGCAAATGTTTCTGAGCAAAGAGCCTGATTAAAGTCCGTACTAGAGAATCGGAGGATCGATACTAGTTCGGAAATAAAGTTGTGTATTCGAATAAGATATTTCGTAAAGATGATTCGTGTATATTGTATGGAATTAAGTTTAAAGATGAATTTTTTAGGCAAACTTTTGTTTGGGTAATTTCGAGGACGAAATTCTTTTAAGTAGGGGAGGATATAATGACCCATAATTTCGCTACTTCGAAAATGGGAGATTTCGTTTGTTTTAATTTAAAAAGGTCTAAAACTTAAATAAACAAGTTATATATAATAGATAATAATAATAGAGAAATTATTTATTCTTATAGTTGATAATTTAAAAAGTATAAATTTGGATTTTAGAACAAATCAACATAAGTCAAGTTTTGCTAAAAATAAATAAATGCTTAAATAAACAGGTTTAAATATTTATTTATAAAGATAAATCTTATCGAAAACATATAATAAATATAATAAAAGTATATTAAAATAGTTATAAGTATGTTAATAATCATTTTATAAAAAAAAACCAAATTTTGTCGCATTTTGTCAGTTTTACAAACACCGTAAAATTAGAGATTTTGATATTATTTAAATATGATTTTAAAATATAAAGAGACATGTTTTAATTTGTTTAAAGAAGTAAAAGGTTCATTTTTAAATTTGGTTTACATAAATAAATAGTTTAACTAAAACGTCAAAATATGACCGTGAAACTTTTTGTCGAAAAATAACGTTTTGTCAATTAAAAGTTGTCGCAATGTCGTCGCACCTTTATTTTCCTATATACGAACATATATTCAAATAGTGTAAGTATTAATTAATTCACTAATCAAGTTTACTTTTACTAAACAAGGTTAGAAACTTTTAGAAAACAATTAAGAAAAAGTAAGCACAAAAAGACAAAAAGGTCATTTCAAAGCAAAAGTAAAACATCAAATCAAAGAAACATAATTATTACATACTTTACTTAATATCTAAGTGAAAATGATATAAAGTAATGATTTGAAATGTGTTGTTAAGCGTTGAAAAAAATAAGATGACTTTATAAGTAAGTAAGGGTATTTTGATCTTTTTACAAAATATTATTTTAATCCAAAACTTTTTCTATAAATAAGCATCTACTTTCTCACTTTTTTTCACTTCTTCTTCCTTTTCGAAGCTCTCTTCTTCTTCTTTAGAGCTTTAATGGCTTCTTCTTCTCTTCCAAATGCTTACTAACTTTTTTCAAAACCATATCAAATCAACTCCAAACACCACCAAACTTTGCCAAAGACCTTAGAATACCATTTAAACATGGTTTAGCACCTAAGAAGTGAAGAAATGATGGAGAAAGGCGAGGATATAGGTATGGACGAACCTATAAAGAGAAGGAAGCAAGTTGGAAAGCTTCGCAGCAAGAAAAAGAGAAGGAAGTGCCATCGATTTCATTTCAAGGAGCTAGGAGCAAATTCAAGGTGCTGTAGAAGCTCTGTCGGATTTTCGGAAGTTCGAAGAAGAGGTTGATGAGATAAAGCAAAAGAAATGGAGTAGAAGTTGATTAGTTGAAGTTTAAGTGAAGTGTTGTTGCATATGAATGTTGGTAGGAAGTTAAAACAAGTTGGTTAAAGGTGAGTACTCTTATTTACTAATAAATTCATAAATTATTTCAAGTATAATGATTTAAAAGTTAAAATATGTTGGATGATTTAATGTTTGATAACTTGGTTGATATTGTGGTTGATTTTATGATGGTGGTATGGATGATATCTTGGTTTGATAAATGATAAGAGAAATGGTTAGTAAGTATGGTTAATTAAATGAGAAGTGAATTCATATAAATGTGTGTATGGAAATTATTTAGCCCCTTAACGAATTTAAGTTGAAATAATGAAAATATTGTTTAAAATGAGTTTAAAATGGTTTAGAAATGTTTTACAAACATTTAAAAGTGTTTCCAAGAAGTTTGAAAAGAAATTGAAAAACAAGTCAAAACTAGACGCGTCGTGTAACGGTAGTTCGCGGTTTTACGCCATAAAAGTTAAATGAATGCATAAAGTGAAATATAGCTCAGAATTCACCAAGTTAAGAATTTTCCGGTCTATTATATCAATAGTTTTACAATGAAGAAAGAAAATTAAGATTTCATTAAGTAGATGTTGACATATGTCCAAAACAATTTTCTAAAAACATCGCGGTTTTGCTATTCGGAATCCAAAAAGGGATTCCTTTATAAATGATATTTTTAAACGGTTAAAAATATGAAATAAATTTGATAAATCTATTAAAATGGTTTAAAAGAGATTCGGAATGGAAAGTATGAATTTCAAATATTATAAAGTTATTTAAATCAAATAAGCTTATATGGCACTTTCTACAGCACTTTTATGCTGCGAATTCTATAACTTTTGAAATATGAGTTTAAATGTAACGATGTTTCCCAGAATCAAGTAAATGTTTTAAAAGGATAATTAAGCGTTTTGAAAGATAATTTGGAATTTGTATAAGCAATTCCAAAATAAAGTTGAAAAACTGAGTATGCGGAAACGACTAATACATTTGTCCTGCATGTGAGATCTGGGAAGATAAAAGCAAGGTGTTTAACTAAGGTTAGGGATGGAGCAACCAGTGCCATGAACTTACCTGGCCTATGTTTTCTCTTTTTAGGCGAGGGATAAAATAGATCGAAAGGAAATCGCGGATGCTCTAAAAATATCATATTTAAGTTTTTCAAAAATAAAAGAAATAAATTCTTTGAATGTTAAATACCCACTTAACATCTTTTATTCGACGGTTTGTATAAAGGAATCGAGATCAGATTTGCGTGTTTCCTATCCGAAAACCCCTTTCAAACTAATTATGGAAATAAAATATATTGAAGACAATGATCTTTAAAGTCAAAGGTATTCATGATGTAGGATTACTTGCCATTAGTCCTTGGAGGTGAAACTTGCCATTAGTCCTTGGAGGTGAA
Source organism: Allium cepa (assembly GCA_030765085.1). Lineage (NCBI taxonomy): Eukaryota > Viridiplantae > Streptophyta > Magnoliopsida > Asparagales > Amaryllidaceae > Allium > Allium cepa. Next base: position 987,880,367 of record CM060945.1, on the reverse strand, counting down.
ACTTGCCATTAGTCTCTGGACGTGAAATTTACCATAGTTAAGATGGAAGTAGTGTTCTGTTTTGAAAATCCTTTATTTGCAAGAATATGATTAGAAGTTAAGAACGGAAATCTTTGATTTAGATTTAATAAATGATTTGAGAATTATTTTCCTAAGTTAAAGTTATAATTTGAATCTAATAAATCTTTGATTAAGATTTAATGATTGGTTTGGAAAGGTTTTCCTAAGTAAAAGAGAAAATGATTTGGAATTATTCCAAGATTTAAGAAAGATTTAAATAAACCAAATGATTTGATAAGTGAGGCTTAATAATTCCATATACATTTGAAAAGAAAATGGAATAAATTGAAAAGAATATATCTAAGAAAGATATTTGATTAGATAAAAGATGAAGTAATCGATTGATGATTGATATCCACTTATGAACTTAACGTCTTTTAAAGCGATGATTGGCTTCGAAGGAACCGGAGTCGGATTTGGATGATTCCTATCCCAAAACAACTTCGAATCAACGTATAAGATCAAAAGTGAAGACATGTTGAAGATGATGATTATTGAAGACCGTGGACTTTCATAGCGTGAAGACTGCTTATTAAACATGCTTTGGTTGGCCACCATTATAGAGTTATTTATAGCAGTGGTCTCCTCATGATGGAGATTTTTCGGATTGCAAGGGCTTCTCGTCTAGTAATGGCAGAGGAAAGTGCCTTCGGTTTCGTTCAGTCCCAGAACGAACTTGTATAGATGTTTGTCTGACGTTGTGTTCTAAATGACATTTGAGTGGTTTCTATAAACGTACATCAGTTGGTTGCGGAGAAGGCAACTTCTCATAGCTTAACACCCTTTCCTGAGAAATACGAGCTCAGAAAGTTATAATTTTCTAGAAATTAGTCGTGTGACGTGGAATGACAATGTGGCATTCAAAGTGTAACTGTTATGATCAAAGCGTGGTTTTGTATGAAAGGCATGGCTTTGAAGAAATTGAGCGTAGCCTCATGAGCCTCACACCCCGGTTATGATGGGATTCTATGTGATCAGATGTATGCTCCTATTTCAGATAGTAGCGATTTGGGTTATCAGATGTTCTGAGCCCTAGGTACCAGATACGTTTGGGCCTCAAGGCATTTATTGCCCCATGTGGATAAAGTGGTTAGCTTGAGAAAAGCAGGGAACTACCGATTATCAGTTGTAGTGTAGCAAGTATAGTTCCAAGTGACTAGTTTGAGAAGAGCGATTAAGGCACCGTGGGAACATTGTTTGTTATGCATGGATCGGAGAAAAGATCACTAGTTTCCTATCATGTCGGAAATCCAAACCTAATACGATATTTACGGTTTTGATTATTGTAACGACCCGTAAAATTTTGTTAATTTTTAATGGTTTTGTTTAGCGTATTTAATTTGATTTTTGAGAAATATTAAATAACAATATTTTGAAATAAAATCTTACATTTGGATTACGTATAGTTAAATGTGGCAAATGATAAATTTTCATCAAAAATTAAGAAAATATATTTTAGGGTGAAAATTTTATTTTTCTAACCGTTCCTTTCCTACGCTCCTTGTTTTCACTTCTTTCATTATGACCGTTCATTATATATATACACTACAGCTGGAAAGTTATAAACGTATAAACTTAGATACGTTTTGAATTTATTAAAAATTTAAAGCTTACCTTTAATTGTGACCTTTTGGTTTCCTTGCTTTCAAAAAAAAATTTGAACCATAGCCACGGTAATAAATTATTATAAATTTTTCAACTTAATCTAAGATGACCGTTGCTACTAGAACCGTTACTTTTCTAATATATTCATTCCTACTTTCACTGACCTTTTATTTCTTCATTTTCCCACCGTCTAAAAAAAATGGTTATTCGTTTTATTTTATTCGGTAATCAGCGTGACTCTTGCCATTTACACCGCACTATATTTGACTATTAATTTTCGTTCAGCATTCTTATTTTAAAAATATACCACAGAGTAACATTGCCTTCATAATTTAAAAATAGCTTTAATAGCTCTTGAATAAATGTGTAGCTGTTACTTTGATATTTTTCCGGAATTGTGACTTTTCTCTTCCCTTCCGTTCAAATTTGAAATGTGCTACCATTTATTTGCTTTGATTATTTTCCTGAATCAACGTGAATATTTTGCCTTAAATCCTCCACTGGATCATAGCACGTGATTGTGCTATTTCTTTGGTTACTTTTATTTAGTCGTTTCCATTTACTTCTGTTCGTATTTTTTTCCCTTTTTTATTACTTCTTCCCAGATTTCTCTTTTTTCCCTCTCTATTGTTTCTTCCTCTTCTATATAAACTTGTCTGGCACTACAAATTTCGGCCTCTCCTTCACCTTTTCCAAACTCCGCTCCTCCACCGAACCCACTCTTCCCCTTGCGCAATATTCATCGAAGACGCAGCGACCCTCCCCTGTTTCCTCTACTGTTCGCATAACCAGGCATAGGTAAGTTAAGTTTATATTTGCAAGTGTTATTTATATATATATTATATATAGTTTTATATTTAGCTATGATATGGATGATTTTATCAATACACGTCCCCTGTATGTGCTGTTGATGTATATTCTAGCATTCAAAGTTGGTACGCATAATTGTTTATATGGAGTACAATTATGATATATTGATAGTGGTATAAAAATATAAGATACATACATATAGTGGTTTATATAAAGTTGTTGGATTTGAATACACATATATACCAAACGTGGTTTCCATTTTTTTTGAAAAGTTTGTTTTGTTTCTAGAAGTGTATGCATATTTAATATGTGTGAGTTGTGTTGGATCTGCAAATGGAGTCTGCATATTTGGCAAGTAGATTTATATTCATTTTTGTTTTAACATTGAGTCCATATATGTTTTAACATTGAGTCCGAATATATTCCTTTAGACTTAGTCCAGATATTGATATCTTATTTGTATAAGTTTATTTGAAAAGCGTTTTCAAAAGAATGTCATTAAAAATAATATCAAGTGTATTTTGGTATGAAGTGTTTTGGTTATCATAGGGTAAAAATCGGTCCATATTTATATGTGGTCGTGGTCTTATGAGATACCCATCTTTTCAAAGGTTTTGATAACATAGTCATTCTAAAGTTCGAGTATCTCACACTAGTTTATCAAGCCTGATCCGGCTATTTTAAATACTCGGGTCAGATCCGAGTAGTTTTAGGCTTAGTTGAAGACGGTTGGAGTTTCCAGAGGAGAGCTGGAGATATTAATCTACGTATGGACATATTCTATTTTCCGTTGTACTTAGTGTATTTTGTTTGATGTTTGTCAGCAATTGTAAGGACTGATGTTTATAACTGTCCAAGCTGAATTTAGGTTAGACTCTGATATTGTATTTAAAATTTCCCGCTGTAAAGATTATTTTTGAAATAATATATGTTATTCCATTCCTATGAGATTCCGTTCTTTCTTTATTTTCTTTCTACCCTTAATGATCCGCTTATTCGTGCAATTTGAGTTGGACATGTATGGTTTATTGTCGATTCAAAGGGTACGGAAAAACGGGCCATTACACGATATTAATGTGATGGAAAATTTAAAATCTATACATTTGCACCAAGTGGTTTTATACCTTAGTAAGTACCATGGATTTATTAGGAAGTGAGTATAATGGGAAGTCCGATCTTTATGGTTGACAAGAAAAATTCTTTATATATTAATATGGCGGTACAATACTTTCTAAAAGAGAGATGATGCAACTTTTGTACATTCCCAATTACTATAAGCGCTGATTTTAATAGTTGTTATATTTATCTAGATATTCATGTAATAGTTGATTACTTTATCCATTTGATAATTTTCTAAAATAACTTGGTCTTATTAATGTTAAATAAACGATTGATTTGTGCACGCACACGCATAAAAATTGCATCATTACGTACACATCAAAATCATTTTGTAAAATAAAAAAACCTTACAAACAGCATTTTTAATATCAATTCCTCCTTAGCATGTGCATCGCACATGCCAAAATACTCGTCGCTATATGTGAAAAACAGTCAATATGTTGATGGAATACAGCTGGATCCCTCCAACTTGTTTCCCTGCATCCACAGATGCTACATAACATAAAATACCATTCCAGTTTCGAGAAGGGATATCGCGGTAATATAGGATCATCTGCTATTATGCGGGGCGCACAGTGTCTCATCCGCTCCAATCGGTGGGAAATATATATCCAACTACTATTATATATACTACTACATATAATATAACATCTGACTGATAATAATACATCAATTCAACCAATCTTCATATAATTAATTTTAATAATTATAAATTAAACTAAGCAATCCAAAATGAGTGAGATTTACTCACCTTGATTTTTAATTTGCTCATTCCAATTTAATTCTTTTGCACATGATTGATTCCGTTTGATTTAACCTCGGATAAGCAAATTTCAAATAAAATAAATTTACGATTACAATTTTAATTATAACTAGTCAACAAATTACTTAATTCAAGTAATTACTTATTAACGAATTTAATTAACCTTTAATTGAAAAATCTCAATTACCTTTACTATTCCATCTTAAGCACTAACCATCTAAGCTATTACTAGGCCGCGAATGACATCGTTCGATACATGCCTGAAACCACAGCCTTCAGCCTCCTACCGCCGCCGCTCTACTGCCAGATGATCACCTTGACTGACTCCAACCCAACGTCGCCCATACATCACTGCTTTGCCCTGGCCTGCCCTCGCTTCCAATAGCCTTTCGTGCGTATGTCTCGAGGAAAACGCAACCCCTAAATCGATCGAATCAGCCAATGTGCAAATGATTTTTTTTCATTTGAATTGATTTTGGCTTTTCAAAGAAGAAAAGGAGTATACGTGATTTTAAAGAAATGGGGGCGGCTCGATGTACAGGTAGGGTGGCACGTGTTCATTCATAGGGTGGCTGGGTTTAGGTGGCTGCAATTTAAAATTTATTTTTTTATATTCAAAAGTATCTCGTTTATGGCACCATAAATATCGAACCCCTATCGTAGCGTGCCTTCTGGCATTCTTAACGTTATACCCATATTCCAAATGCAATGGAACTAGTCTCGAGGACTAATTCGACCATATGTGGAAGATCGCATTATAAACTAACTAATTTAAATTAAATTAATCCTGTGCGTTTTCAACTCGGGCAACCAAAGGGTAAATCCAATCGCTACAAAAATTAAAATACGTACACTATTACAGATCCATTGGCACTGGTTTCATCAAATCTCGAGATTGTGCCTCGGATCACTATTTTTTTTACGCGTCGATTAAATTGATGATTTTTAAAATTGGCGAAATCACTTGAAATTTCAGTTTTATAAAAACTAACTATATAATTCCTAATTCAAATAGAGCTTATATTCACTTTAAAATTCATTTTGATTCATAGTCAGCTCAAATTCTAATTATTTGCACTATTCGTATTACGAAAATCGTTATATTTGAAATTTAAATCTTATTCCACTTATTCGATCGATAAACTTCCTAGTAAAAATCCATTTACATTTCAAATTCAACATTTAAAATAAATTAAATGTTCAAAATCAAACGAATGAAAATCTGGGTTGTTACATTCCTTCCTCCTTAAAAGAATTTCATCACCAAATTTGCTAAGTAGGAAAAAAATGCAGCACACCCATTACTTTTCCAAAAACCCACTCAGTGAAAATTCAATATTTCACTTTTCTAATCTTTTAGTTCCCACCAAAAAAATTAGTTTTCCATTTCTAGACCAAAACCTATTATTTCAATTAAAATTCGAAATCAACTTCTTTTCTGTTAACAAAAATTTTCCAAAATTTTTCAAAATTTTTCTAACACCCTAAATTTCTGAAAATTTTAGGCAGAGTCTCCCTTGTACGGAGAGTCTTTTGCAATATGAAAAATATGATAAAAAGATGTACATCAGCTCTCATAGTCCGAAAACATAATATATATATATATATATATATATCAATATTTTCATTTTCCACATGCTAAATTCATAAACATGCCTTATTTTAGCATTATTAAGCGAGCTCGCTCAATTTATATGCCATCACGCAGCCAAAATATAGTCAAATGGTCTTCTTGTACCTGTGCTTACTTAAATAAAACCCATAAGTACCAAATACATGAAATTTAATGACTTTCATTCATTTAACTAGTTAATCACATAAATTCCATAACTAAACATGTTATAGCATGAACTTACCAACAGTCACAAGGTTCCAACATTCGATTATTTATTTCAATCGATTTATATACTATATTCAATTCTAAGTGATTCACAAACAATCCATTTGTATTCATTTCATATTCATATCTAATATTCATATCCATTCACAATTGATTCTAAATCAATTTATTCACTTTCTATTGGTTCACCAAATTTTGTTTACTTCCGTTTCCGTCAAATGACAAATTTTTCCATAGAAATTCGGTGATATTCATTTAATAAAATAGCCGCTTAAGCTTACAAACTATTTTAAATTTATTTTAATTCAATTTATCAATTTCTATTGATACATATTCAATTCGTTCATAAAATCTTGTTCACTTCATTTTATATTAACTGCGTTTCATTCCATGTCAATTTATTTATGAATCACCTCATAAAATTAATGCTAAGGTGTATGATAACCTTTATATACATCATTTATATTCATTTCCACTTTAAAATTTAATTCCGTACTCAATTTCATTTACATAACATCTCAAAACCATATTCAATTTATTTACACTTATATCAAGCTCATTTTTAACTTAAGTCGTTGCTATTTCCATCCATTTCCATTTATTCGACAACATTCCAAAATATATTTATTTTGCTTACATTTAAGTTGAATCCATTTGTAAATCAAATCCCACATCCAATTTTAATTTCAATCCACAATCTGTTTTACTTAACCAAGTTAAATTTCATTTCTATATTCAGTTAACTAGTTGCTTTATCTAATTAGTTCACTTCCATTTTATAATTTAAAATCTGATTTGTATTTCAAAAATCACTTTTATTGGGTCGACTTGAGTTTAAATTCATTTTATAATACAAAATAGGATTTTCATTTCTTCACCAAATATCCAACCATTTTTATTTTGGTTTTTCTATTCCACTTTTTCATTTTATAAGTTACACAACTTACTTTGCATTTTTTCATCAATTCTTTACTTGAGTTGATTCCATTCAAAATTTATAACTTATAGTTGTATAATCATTTTACAACTCAAATTTTATATTTTATTCATTTCGATATAATTCCAATTCCAATTCAACTTTTATTTAACTTAAGTTAAATTTCAATCCATACAATCCATTTTAACTTACTTAAGTTAAAAATTAATTTCAAAATTTACACTTTCCTTACTTACCTTTCTCAATTTCAAATTATAAGTTCAAACTTATCCCCCGATATTATCTAAAACATTTAGATAAAGACTCCAAAATTCAAACACCCAGTTTTTTACTTCAAATCATTTTGTAGTCACAAATATATATAGCTCTTTTGGTTTAACAAACCACTCCTTTGGAGTTTTCAAAATCAACTTTGTTTTATCCATAACAATTGTTTTGGAATTTCCAAAACAACACCTGTTTACCAAACAAAATCTCCATGTCAAATTACTTTGGTAGCAATCCATCACTTAGACACTCGAAAATGAAGACTGATGATGTTGTAGTCATCACCAGGATTATTTTCTAGCGATTGAAGTGAGTTGAGTGCCTTATCACTTTCAAAATCCCTTTAAAAACATTTTCTATTTAAATACATTTCCACAATAGTATTAACATTATTTATTTCAAAACACATGGAAAACATTTTCGAAATTTCTAAGATTTAAATTTCCAAATTCTCATTTTAATCAAATCTTAGTTTTAACTCATTTGTATAATTCATACTTATACCTTTTAATTTGGTTATATATGATCATTCCAATTTATAATCTTGTTTAGATTATAATAATAACAATAAACACACCAATATACTATAGTAATTTCAGAAAATTATTTCTTTTATATCAAAAAATAGTTTGGGAAAAATTATTTCATTTACCCTCTTTAAAACAATACTATGTCGTTTCAACTTGTTTAGAGTTTAGAAACCCCTATCGATACAGTTGTCCAGACCGTACCAACCAGAATTCGTTAACACTCAACTGATAGTCAACACAACATAAAATAATTTATATTCACTAAAAAATACGCGCTTATATCTATACTACACTCAAACTCATTCTAGGGTAATATTGACCTTATCTCTAATGAGTAATCCCCACTAAAGCCTAGGTGTTCGCTTAACTTAAAATTTGATACCAACAATAGCGACCCGCCATTTTCATTCTCTTTGAGCTGACATTAAATCACACTTCTCCAACACAAATTGTATGAAAAAATGAATAACTATGAGAAAGAAAAGGATAGAAGAAAACAGAAACAACACATGGAATCTCACAAATCACAGCGGAAAAATATATAATATATAAATACGGATCTTTATACAAAAGGAAACTATAGCTATTAATATACATACAATCATAAGAGTACAACAGTTAACAAAGCAATCGAGATAGTTATAATAACTTGAACTCACAAGTACTGAATATACAGTATAACAAACACAGCGGAAAATAACCAAGTACGTGCAATACGCCTAAAATCCTTCGGCTCTTCTCTTGAGCTCCATGGCATCCTAACCTGAATCGGTAATACTCGGTCTGACCCGAGCACTATAAATAAATAACCCCCGAGTCCGTCTAGAAAACCAACGTGAGAAAACACACTCAATTTGAATTATTAATGTTATCAAAACACTTTTAAAAACAAAGGTATCTCGTAAGACCATTCCACACATAAATACGATAGGCTTTTACCTTACAGTAACCAAAATGTTTTGTATCAAAATCATCTGATATTATAATAGTGTCTATAGGAAATAAACTATAAAATGGCTGAAATGCTTGCATTTCACATTTCACCAAATTTGGTATACAACTAAAATTGTAAAGGCACGTATTGGAGATTGGATTCCATACTATGACATGGTAAGCAACTACCTTCCAAAGGTACATCTCTTGATAAATGCACTGGGGTCTAACAAGAACATCTTGTACCCTTGCCACATAGGACTGGCCTACCACTTGACAAGTAGTACTGAATATGATCACCCCGCTTGGGCCCCGAAGAAAACAAGAATCGATAGTAAGCGATTTGGAGGCGAGCTTCAACCATTCAATGCTAGAGCTTAATTTCAATCGATTTGGAGATGTTATGTCCTACCTTTATGTAACGACCCTGAATTTTGGTCGTTAGTTTTGAATATTTAATTCATTTTAAATGTTGAATTTGAATTATTGATTGATTTTGAATATGGAAGAGTTCCTGAAATGGTTTAAAGTTCCAAATATAGCAATTTATTTGGTTTGGTAAAATAGTAGATTAATATTTAAATTGGGTAAATATGTGAATCTAGAAATAAACGTTGATGAAAATGATTTATAAAAATTTATTTAAGTCTATTTGGGTTAGAATTATAATATGGAGTTTTGAATGGGATTTAAAGTCGATAATTTAAAAACTTGAAATTTTTATATTAATTTAATAGTGAAATTTAATATATAATAATAGTGTAAATAACCAAAATTTTGATTTAAAATAGATTGAAATGGTTTTAAATGTGGATACGAATTCTATTTAAATTATAATGGAGTTAGTAAGTTTTTAAAATTGAAATTTTAAATAATTTTGACGATTCTGAAAATCGCTCGATTTAATCAACGAGTTAAAATAGCCTTCCGAGACACAGTCTCGAAATTTGATGAAACTATTTCCATTGGATCCGTAATAGCTTATTAGTATTGGATTTCAAAATTTTATAACGTTTGGAGTCACCGTTTGGTCGTATGAAAAAGAAACGCGTTGAAATAAATATCGAAAATTTAATATTTTAATTCGATTCAAAAAGCTATCTTCCACATACGATCAAGTTAAGCCCTAAAACACATTTATTATGTTCGGAATATGGGTAAAACATTAAAAATGCCATGCAGCACTTTTAGTTTGGAGTTCGTTTGAAAAGAATGTATATTTTAGAAATAATATTAAAATAATAATAAATATTTTGCCTAAATATATCCCATCTACAGTAAACCCTAAGGGAACACGTGCAGCCACCACAGTTTTTATCAATGGTTGAAAATGGTTGATATGTTAGTCCGTGAGATGATGGTTTTGATGACAACAACCTTAGAATAGATTATAAAAAATAAATACTAACAGTATAAGTTTAGATATATATATATATATATGTATGTATGTATGTATGTATATGCAGGATTTAACCATGCAGGTAACAAGAATGAAGACTGTACAGTATAGAGATTCAAGATATCAAGATTGAAGACTCATGAGTATCAAGATTATCAAGAGTTCAAGAGTTCAAGTAATTTATTATTTTTTAATTAGAGATTTTGTTAAAACTCCTAGAAAAGTACTGGCATCTGAAAATCCAATTTATTCGTGGAATGAAATCCACTTCGAGCCTGCTAAAGCGATGGAACCCTAAGTACGATGGAACCTACGAAAAATCTAGTGGAACATTGTTTTGTATCCACTAACTTTTTATTCAAAATTATTTTTCAAAATTATATCATGTTTTTAAAATGATTTCAAACCCTTCCTTTTAAAAAGCATCAAAAACATCTGTCCTGATTTCAAATACTTTTAGCCTCAAAATAATCTTGAAATTCAAAATCAAATTATCCTTAGTTTGAAACTATCTTTTAAAATAAAAGTATATTTAACTTTTTAATACTTATATATTTAGATTTAAATATAAAATTATAGTAAAATTCTACATATATATATATATATATATTATTTATATTTACTTATGTATTTTAATTATAGTCAAGTATATTTATAAAGTTTAAAATAGTTTTAATATAAGTTAAAGGTTATTTTCAAAGAAAATCAAAACACCAAAAATCCCTTTGGGATGTCGACATACTCAAGAATCCCATGTCGACATGGTGTCAGTTGAGTTCAAAATTTAAATTTCAAAAGAAGTGTCTATTCGTCATAACTCTTCACGAATGGATATGGTTGTAGTTCTTCTATAAATAGGGGTTAGTTTCAACGAATTTTAATTCAGTTTTTTTGGTTTTTTACTCCTCCCTTCTTTCATATTTCTATATACATATTCTTACCATTACTCTGCCGAAATCAACACTGCATCTAACTAGATTATCTCTGGTTTGATTCTCTATCACTATCTCAACAAGATCCTCAGTGCTATTCAGTGTTATAGGCTTTTTGTAATCAACTTAGCAAGAAAAGGTGTAATTGTGGCCTTGGAAATCAATCAAGCGAGACAAGGTGTGATTGTAGCCTTGGAAAATCAACTGGGTGAACTTGTTACCCGGAAAATCAAGTATCTCTACCCAGAGGATTGTGATTCTAGAGGGTGTACCTCATTGCCTTGAAATCGAGGGTGTAATTGTTAAGATTGTTTTTTGAAAGGAAATCCGTACTTGTGTGCGAGACTGGATGTAGGGTAATTCCGAACCAGTATAAAATCCGGTGTGTTCTTTCCTTTACTACTTTTACTTTATATTTGCATCTGTGTTTGATTCTGTGATCATATCAGTTTCTGAATATTACATACATTTGTGTTCAAATTAAAAAAAGCTCAAAAAGATTTAACAATTCTCTAAAACATTATTCACCCCCCTGTAGTGTTTATTCTAGCCTTAAGATCCTTAATCCGCATTTCTCACATTTGGTATCAGAGCAAGCTTTTCAAAGTTTCATAATCCGATTTTTGAAAAAAAAATTAAAATGGCTATGTTTGTTAATACTAGTTTAGAAATATTCAGATCATCATTGTCCTTTGAGTCTGCATATAATCAATGTTCAAATTCAAATTGTCTACCAAAATTGTTTGATGTGCAGGAATCATGCTTTATGGCTATTGAGGAATCAGTATACAACGGACAAATTGTACAGATCAAAAAGGACAAATGCATACTCGATAGTGGATGTTCTAGACACATGACTGGGAATCCAGATATGTTAAATGATATAATATACAAAGACGGAGGACTGGTTAACTTTGGAGACAATTCAAAAGGATATTTGATTGGCATCGGCAAAGGTGGTAACTCTGAAACTCCTATTATTACTAATGTTTTGCTAGTTAAAAATCTGAAACATAATCTGCTAAGTATAAGTCAACTTTGCGATAAAGGATATAAAATTAAATTTAAAAATAAAATGAATGAAATAGGAGAGGTAGTTAGAAATAAAGCACGTTTAGTCGCTCAAAGGTTTTTGTCAAGAAGAAGGAATAGATTTTGACGAAACATTTGCTCCCGTGGCAAGATTAGAAGCCATTAGGATTCTACTTGCTTTCGCAAATCATAATAATTTCAAATTATATCAAATGGATGTTAAAAGTGACTTTTTAAATGGATTTGTAAAAGAGGAAGTATATGTTGAACAACTACCACTTTTTGAAAATGAAAAATTACCTAATCATGTTTACAAATTTAAGAAAGCTTTATATGGCCTAAAATAAGCTCCTAGAGCCTGGTATGATTGACTAAGATCTTACTTATTACAATCAAATTTAGTAATTTGTAAAGTAGATAATACTCTTTTTATTAAAAGAAATAAAAATGATATTCAACTAGTACAAGTTTACGTAGATGATATCATTTTTGGATTAACTAACTTTGAAATGAATAAAGAATTTTCTAAAATAATGACAAAAGAGTTTGAGATGAGTCATATGGGTGAATTAAATTTCTTTTTAGGATTACAAATAAAATAATTAGATAATGGTATCTTTATTAGTCAAGAAAAATATGCTAAAGACCTAATTAATAAATTTGGTTTGACTACTACGAGTGGAAAATCCACTCCTATGACAACCAATGAGTACCTTAATAAAGAAGATCTCTCGAAAGATGTAGTGTGATATCCCAGAATTTTTGGCAATATCAATTTAATAATCTGTATTAAAAATTAAATTGATTTGATAATTTTAGTTAACAAAATTTGAATTGATTTAATAATCATCCTTTAATAAATATTTAATTGGTGAATTTACCTTTTAAAAGCTAATAAATTGATTTCTATTTAAATAAATATATTTTATGTATATATTGTGAATAAATAATCTTTGGTTTAAATTTAATTAATGAATCTTGATTTCAAATTCTAATATATATATTTAATAATTTGAAAATTATGATTTCAATTAATATTAAGCTTTTCAAAGCTATTTAATAATTAACTATATGGTTTTAAATTCTTAAGGTAAGTGTTTAAATTTGTTTAAATTGATTTTTAGCTTAAGTTTAAATTTAAATTAATTAACAATAAGGTTTGTTTTTTTTTTAAATATAGCTTGATAAGATAATTGATCTATAATAAAGGGATAATTTCTTTTATAAATTATTTTAATTTGATAATCATTTATTTTTAAATAATATTAATAATGTATTGTTTTACAATTGGATTTTTAATAAAAATAGAAATTATTATTTCAAATTGAATTTGTGTATATATATATAACTTGATTTCAAAATTTATCTTTAGAATTTGATTTGAATTTAAATTTAACGTTTTCAAATTCAAAGTATAGATTTTAAATTGTTTTGGATTTTAAAATATTTGTATAAACTTTTATTCATATATATAATTGGTTTATTTCTTTTGAAATTATCTATATATATATATATATATATATATATATTCTAATTAACTAATCCATTAAGCTTGATCTTGTATTAATATTTCAATAAACATTTAAATTAAATACTAATTACTTTAAAAAGACATGTGTTGTTTTCCTAAGCTTCATATACCAAGTGTTAAGAGATAAACATTCCAATTTGACAAATGTTAAGATGATTTACAAGTATCCTTATTTATTTCATTTTCTTTTATTTTATTAAATCACAAAAATTCACTTATATAAATACATTTGCCTCTCACCTTTCTTCCTTTTTCTATCTCCATAATTCAAAGTCAAGAAACAAATCTAAGAATACTTATAACCATTTCTAAAATCAGTAACCATTTTCAAACATGCAAAACCTGTACATGTTCAAAGAAATTCTAGGGATTTTACTGTATGCAAACCTGTAAAGCAACTATATTTTCAAGTCCAAAGCAACCATGTAACCAAGAAAACAAATCAACAAGACCTGTAGTTCATCATTTTCTACAATCTGGAACCAAGCTTGCATTTTCTTTCAAATCTGGAAGAATGCAAGTAGTTTATAAATCAAACAAAGAAGCAACTCAGTTATCAAAATTTCAAACGAAAGCACTCAAGTTTTCAAAGCTGTTTTTCAAACTGGAGGCTCTGTCTTCCTTCTTTAATTCTAGTGAGTAACTTTTAAACTTAAAATAAAATTTGGTTGCATGCTAGTATGATTGAAATGAATAAGTATTGCATGAATATATAAAAGTATATCTGATATGAATATTTATTTGTATGCATGTTGTGTATAGATACTATGTGTTCTGTTTTGTACCCAGACTCTAAATTTTTATTTAAAATCCTTATCTCTTAATCTAGTTTTTGTTAGGATGTAATTTACAAATCAAAGTTGTTTGATTTATCTTATATTAATGCTTAAAAATTTAATTTAGACAAAATAAAGCTTGATTGTCTCTAGAATTTAAAAACATCAGTGCATGTTCAATATAAATCAAAACTCAAATTGTGTAGTTTATAAATTCAGTATTATAAATTGGATACATCAACTATAACATGATTTTTAACACTAAAATCATAGTTTTAAATTTGGGGATAAGGATGCAGTTCTGGGTTGAACAAAATAAAGGGGAAATTGGGTTTTCTGGTGATCTAAAGGTTTGGAGAGGTCGAGACTTTGGGTAAGGATGGAGGAGTGATCGTAGTTGATGGGAAAAATACTAGATGGTGATGAAATTCATTGAGGAAGTTGCAGTAGTGGAATCTCTTCTGGAACCCTAGTTTTACCTAGGCCTAGGAAAATCGATCACCATGACCGTTTGGGTTGATCGAGTGCAGTGGGATTTTGGGAGATGGTAGTGTGGTCGTAGACAAGGTCAAGGCCGGAGTTGCAGAACCTATGGTTGTCGGAGGATCGAAGGCGAAACGTTGCCAGGTTTGGGTGTGTTGTAGTTCCTGTTAGTTTCCAAGTTGGGTTGTATCTCGAATTCGATTTCGAGAATTAGAGGTACGATTTGATGATCGTACTAGGGGTTTGGATGATGATTGGTATGGGGAAGATAATCGCTGATGATCGGAGATGATCAACGGCACCGTGCATGTGCACGGTGCTCTGTTATCTGATGAAGTTGCTTTGGTGTTGGATTATGTTCGAGTTAATTAATGTTGACTCGAAGTGTTTTGATGATTTTCTCGAGGGAGTTTGATCTTGGCTCGAAGCAGAAATACGATGGCTCGGGTTAAAATTTGGTTACTGGTTTTAAGAAACCTGTAGTGTTGTTTTAAAATTTTAAACTGAAGTTTAAAATGAAAAGAAAAGTTTTAAATAAGTTTAAATCCAAGTTTAAATCTGGTACGAACTTAGTTTAAAGCTCAGTTTTTAAAATAAATAAAGTTTTTAAAATTTAAATTGTTTTTAACTACTTTAAAATGTTTAAATGGTTTGAATTTTAAAATGAAGTTCTAAATGTAAATAGGTTTTAAAATCTAAAGTTTAATCTGGAATCAATGTTTAATTTGTATTCCAGTTTTAAAATGAAAGATAGTTTTTAAGCCTAAATTGTTTTAAACAACTTGAATGTTTAAGGTGTATTTTTAAATTTGAAATTGGTTTTTAAATTCTTTTAAACTTCTTTATAAGTTAAATATTTCTTTAACTTGTGAAATTAAAGGTTTTTGAATTGTTTTTAAACTTTGCTTAAGATAAATTTATATTCATTTTAAAATCTTAAATTTAAAATGAAATTTGAATGAAATTTGAAGTAAATTTAAAGTAAATTGTTTTTAAATGCTTTGTTAATGATAATTTGATCATTAATAAGAAGAATGTTTTTATCTTTAAATAAGTAATTAAAGGTTTAAATTAATTAAAGTTTAAGATTAATTAATTAAGGATAATTAATTTGTAATTAAGGATTATTATTTAGATTTTAATTAATGATTAAGATTAAGTAATCAAGTAACTACGGATTAATTAAGTTTCAGTTAACACTTAATTAATTAAATAATTAAAGATTAATTGATTGGTAATTAAAGGCTAATTAATTTGTAATTAATAATGATTAATCTAAGCTTAATTACCTAAGGAAAGTAATTAAAGAATTGTTAATGGTTAATGAACGTCATTAACTTGAGATTACTTAATAATCAATTAATGTGATTAATTTTAATAATTAATTAGATTAATTAATTAAAGAAAATCATTTGTGAAATTGTTTAAGAATAATGGCTTAATGGAAGCAATTAAGAAATTAATTACGTAATGTAATTAATTGAGATTAATGTGATTTGTTTAAATTGATTAATTAAGTTTAATTAATTTAAACACTTGATGATTTGATCATAATTACTTATGTAATTAATGAAGTGTAATTACTTAGTGAAGTAATTAGTAATGATAATTGCTGGATGTAATTAATTAAAGATGATTTAATAGTGGAAGAAATTTGGTTTAAATTACTTTGTGTAATTAATCAAGGGATTAATTAAGGATAATTAATTAGGAATAATTAATTTATTCAATGAAGTAATTAAGGGTAGCTAATTACTGAATGTGATTAATCAAGAGTAATTAATAATTATGGTTTAATTAAAATTAATTACTTAATATAATTAATTTAAAGAAGATAATTAATTAAATGTAATTAAGGATCATTAACTAATATAATTAATGATGTAATTAAGGGTTGATTAATTAAGATTAATTAATCAATGATAAGTGATTAAAGAGTAATTAATTAATGTAATTAATTAAGGATTAATTATAGTTAATTAATTAATGAAGTAATTAAAGGTTAATTACTGTTTTTGGTTAAGGATAATTAATTTGTGAAATTAATTAAAGATAATTACTTGAATGTAATTAAAGGATAATTAATCAAGGGTGATTAATTAAGGTGATTAGTTAGAGGATGTTTAAATATTTGATTTGTAATTAATTAATGGTTAAGTAAGCAAGATTTAAAAAGATGAAGTAATTAATTTAATTCATTTTAAATTAATTATAGATGATGTGATTAAGTAAATCATTGCTTATGTATGGATGGATAATGTTGATTGCCTTGAATGTTTTGAAATCTCAGATGTGAGATAAGTGATGTTGTGTGATATGGATGCTTTGGTTGAAATATGATGATAATGCGGATTATTTGTTGGTGATAATAATGTGAATTATCTGTTTGTGATGATAATGTTGATTATCTATTGTGGTATGTGAATTATCTATCTGTGTGTATATAGATAATAGAATTGAATTGTTTTAAACTTTAAAATAACTTGGCCTTAATAGATACATTTTGGATTTCGATGAGACCGGGATCGGGTTTCCAGATTTGGATATCTGAAAACCACATCGATCCAAATTAACGATAGGTCGTGAATCTCAAGTGAAGATGAAGATTCAGAGTGCAAGGGTTATCGTCATTAACTCTGAGGGTGATTCCAAAATGAGTGCAACGAGATAATACCATCAGTTTCATTCGAACCCGGAACAAACTTGTATGGATTGAATGTTTTCAGAACATCGTCAGGTGGACGATGAGCATTCTAAGAGATGTGTTCCTCAAAGGTAATCGTAGCCTCAAGCCTCGTCAACGGGAGTGGCTAAAACAGGAGAGGTGCAGCAAGGTTAAGTGGGTCATGCCCAAGTAGGATGAGATTTTCCCCTATCTAGAGGTCCCATTTATTCGGCTGTGTGGGCAGTTGTTGAGTTCCAACTGCCGGGGTTGTCTTGTTCGGGACTGTCCAGTAAGGGATGGTTCCGACATTGTGTTGCAGGGGATTGGGAGCAATCCTCGGTACGTTGATCTAAGCCACGTACTATGACGGGCGGTACCCCAGTAGTCCTGCCATTGTATGGAATCCAAAATCCAATAAGTGTCATCGGATTTGATTGTATTACCCACTTTTGTGGCTAGTAGATGGAATTTAATGAATGTAACAATTTCGGCTATTTTCTATTTACTTGAAAACCCTAGACCTATTATAATATCACTGGATTTCCTATCAAATGTTTTGGTTAGCGTAAGGTAAAAACTAACCCATGTTCATGTGTAGGGAGTCTTATGTGATACCTTTTGTTTTCAAAGGTTTTTCAAAGTTAAGCAACCTTAACCTGTTACTCACGCCAGACCCATGTCTGACCCAGAGTTTATTTCTGTTTTCTTAAAACTCTTGGATACTCAAATTTTTACGAGTAGCCAAGGGATTCAGGTTAGCTTTGACGAATTGTGGAAGAGCAATGGAGCAGGAGGCTTCAGCGTTGTAGATATTTATAGTATTCCGTTGTGTTGGTATCTCTGAATAGTTTCTCTGTTTTGTATTGATTTGCATTGAGTTGTATAACTTGACAGGTGTTTATAACTGTCTAGTATGTTATGTGTAATCTGTGTAACTCTAATAATTGTTGTATACTATGTAATACTTATGTTACTAATATAATTTATTCGTTCCCCTGTTGAGATTATGATGTTGTTTCTTCTTTCTCTTCTTTCTTTTCTCTTTTCTATCCCTTTCTTTCTTCAAGATGATGCGATTTTCTATGGAGAGAAAGTCGGGTCGTCTCATTTGGTATCAGAGCACTAGGTTAAGAGAATACCTAGGCTCTGGAGTGATTTCTTTCTTGAGAGAGCGTATTTGTAATATATATATATATATATATATATATATATATATATATATATATATATATATATTTCTACCTATCTATTGGGTTGCCTGTTCAAGTTTTCCAATACATGTTATAAAGGTAGATGGGGTAGTGGTGTGTGTAACACAACTATCATTGGTTGGAGTTTGAATGTTTGAGGCTGGATGTGTATCTGTCGAGACTGTAGACCTAATACCATCTCGAGTGAGTTTTACAGCATGGTGTTAGGATTTCATCGATCTCTGAAGGAAACCTGTTAAGGTTTGGAGTCTATCTTTGAAGTTTGGATGAGAAGAGTTTGGATCTGTCGGTTGAGCAGAAGTGAGTGATGGTATCTTGATACCTCAGGAGTAGTAGCTGCGTGATGAGATGCAGTGACTATGGATGTTTCCGAAGATGTTTCTTGGAAACAAGTTTAAGGAAGTGAGTCTGCTTTGATGTTGTGGCTGAGTTCAGCATGGTGTTCATGTTTGGTTTGAGGTCCGAAGTTCTCGAAGAGCTTTGGACTAGGAAGTCTTTGGCATCTGTGTCAGCAGTGCAGCTCAGAGTGTTCTATATGTCGGCAGGGAGTCTTCTGGCTTAGCGGTTTTTCTGAAGGAGGAGTTAAGAAGCAGCAGAGTGGATCCATTTCTTCGATGGATAGGCTAGATAAATGTAAGCTGTTCTGATTGGTAAAGACAGAATAGTTTTTCTTTAGATATTAGGTTGGGTTGATCGCAAAAGTGACTTGCGATAGATTGAGTGTTCTCTTGGGAAGTCGGAGGTTTGTCCGTATCTGGAGATTGAGTTTTCTTATCGACTAGGATTCCAGGAGTGGTACCAGTGGTTCAGTTTAGTAGAAGGAGGGTTCTTAGAGATTGAGTTGGCGTAGCAGCTTAGGGTTTTGGAGGAACTTCTGAGTTTTCTTTATGGATCTGTTGAACCATATTTCTGGGATGTGTTATCCAGTTTGTGCTCGTGTTCTTCATCAGCATTCTTATCTACTCCAGATCAGAGTTGTGCAGCGGAAGCAGTTTGGGAGTGCATCTGCTTTTCTTTTTCGGATAGGAGAAGTTTAGTCTTCTGATGTTTGAGGTGTAGAATTTGTGTTCTTGGATCTTGGTTGATCTTGAGGAGATCATTGTGTTGGGTTGTTTTTGGTCTAGTTTGTTTCTAGAGGCATCAGCAAGGGTTGAGCTGATCAGTAAGGATGTAGGCAGCCCAGGATCGTCCGAAGAGTTTTGAGGATAAGAAATGGAGGAATTTGGATTCCGAAGTCGACGATTTGATTTTGGATAAATTTTTCTCCGATCAAAGGGAGCTCTAAGTTTTGGGTAAGGCAGGAAGCTAGCTCTGAAGTTAATTTGATAATGAGTTATTTTTAAATGATATTAATAATGTATTGTTTTACAATTGAATTTTTAATAAAAATAGAAATTGTTATTTTAAATTGAATTTGTATATATAACTTGATTTCAAAATTTATCTTTAGAATTTGATTTGAATTTAAATTTAAAGTTTTGAAATTTAAAGTATAGATTTTAAATTGTTTTGGATTTTAAAGTATTTTTATAACTTTTATTCACATATATAATTGGTTTATTTCTTTTGAAATTATCCATACATATATATAAATAATAATTAACTAATCCATTAAGCTTGATCTTGTATTAATCTTTCATTAAACATTTAAATTAAATACTAATTACTTTTAAAAGACATGTGTTGTTTTCCTAAGCATCATATAACAAGTGTTAAGAGATAAACATTCAAATTTGACAAATGTTAAGATGATTTACAAGTGTCCTTATTTATTTTCATTTTCTTTTATTTTATTAAATCACAAAAATTCACTTATATAAATACATTTGCCTCTCACCTTTCTTCCTTTTTCTATCTTCATAATTCAAAATTAAGAAACAAATCTGAGAATACTTATAACCATTTCTAAAATCAGTAACCATTTTCAAACATGCAAAATCTGTACATGTTCAAAGCAAATATGGGGATTTTACTGTATGCAAACTTGTAAAGCAACTACATTTTCAAGTCCACAGCAGCCCTGTAACCAAGAAAACAAATCAATAAGACCTGTAGTTCATCATTTTCTGCAATCTGGAACCAAGCTTGCATTTTTTTTAAATCTAGAAGCATGCAAGTAGTTCATAAATCAAACAAAGAAGCAACTCAGTTATCAAAATTTCAAAGGAAAGCACTCAAGTTTTCAAAGCTGTTTTTCAAACTGGAGGCTTTGTCTTCCTTCTTTAATTTTAGTGAGTAACTTTTAAACTTAAAATAAAATTTGGTTACATGCTAGTATGATTGCAATGAATAAGTATTGCATGAATATATAAAAGTAAATCTGATATGAATATTTATTTGTATGCATGCTGTGTATAGGTAGTATGTGTTCCGTTTTGTACCCAGGCTCTAAATTTTTATTTAAAATCCTTATCTCTTAATCTACTTTTTGTTAGGATGTAATTTACAGATCACAATTGTTTGATTTATCTTATATTAATGCTTAAAAATTTAATTTAGACAAAATAAAGCTTGATTTTCACCGGAATTTAATAACATCAGTGCATGCTCAATATGAATCAAAACTCAAATTGTGTAGTTTATAAATTCAGTATTATAAATTAGATACATCAACTATAACATGATTTTTAACACTAAAATCATAGTTTTAATTTGGGGATAAGGATGCAGTTCTGGGTTGAACAAAATAAGGGGAAATTGGGTTTTCTAGTGATCCAAAGGTTTGGAGAGCTCGAGACTTTGGGTAAGGATGGAAGAGTGATCGTAGTTGACGGGAAAAATACTGGATGGTGATGAAATTCATCGAGGAAGTTGCAGTAGTGGAATCTCTTCTGGAACCCTAGTTTTAGCTAGACTTAGGAAAATCGATCACCACGACCGTTGGGGTTGATCGAGTGCGGTGGGATTTTGGGAGATGGTAGTATGGTCGTAGACGAGGTCAGGGCCGGAGTTGCAGAACGTACGGCGGTCGGAGGATCGAAGGCGAAGCATTGCCAGGTTTGGGTGTGTTGTAGTTCCTGTTAGTTTCCAGGTTGGGTTGTATCTCGAGTTCGATTTCGAGAATTAGAGGTACGATCTGATGATCGTATTAGGGGTTTGGATGATGATTGGTATGGGGAAGATAATCGTTGATGATCGGAGATGATCAACGGCGCCGTGCATGTGCATGGTGCTCTATTATCTGATGAAGTTGCTTTGGTGTTTGATTATGTTCGAGTTAATTAATGTTGACTCAAAGTGTTTTGATGATTTTATCGAGGGAGTTTGGTCTTTGCTTGAAGCAGAAATAAGATGGCTCAGGTTAAAATTTGGTTACAGGTTTTAAGAAACCTGTAGTGTTGTTTTAAAATTTTAAACTGAAGTTTAAAATGAAAAGCAAAGTTTTAAATAAGTTTAAATCCAAGTTTAAATCTGGTTCGAGTTTAGTTTAAAGCTCAGTTTTTAAAATAAATAAAGTTTTTAAAATTTAAATTGTTTTTAACTACTTTAAAATGTTTAAATGGTTTGAATTTTAAAATGAAGTTTTAAATGTAAATAGTTTTAAAATCTAAAGTTTAATCTGGAATCAAAGTTTAATTTGTATTCCGGTTTTAAAATGAAAGAAAGTTTTTAAACTTAAATTGTTTTAAACAACTTGAATTTTTAAAGTGTATTTTTAAATTGGTTTGAATTTAAAATGAAATTGGTTTTTAAATTCTTTTAAACTTCTTTATAAGTTAAATATTTCTTTAACTTGTGAAATTAAAGGTTTTTAAATTGTTTTTAAACTTTGTTTATGATAAATTTATATTCATTTTAAAATCTTAAATTTAAAATGAAATTTGAAGTAAATTTAAAGTAAATTGTTTTTAAATGCTTTGTTAATGATAATTTGATCATTAATAAGAAGAATGTTTTCATCTTTAAATAAGTAATTAAAGGTTCAAATTAATTAAAGTTTAAGATTAAATAATTAAGGATAATTAATTTATAACTAAGGATTATTATTTAGATTTTAATTAATGATTAAACTTAATTAATCATGTAATTAAGGATTAATTAAGTTTCAGTTAACACTTAATTAATTAAATAATTAAAGATTAATTGATTGGTAATTAAAGGCTAATTAATTTGTAATTAATAATGATTAATCTACGCTTAATTACCTAAGGAAAGTAATTAAAGAATTGTTAATGGTTAATGAACGTCATTAACTTGAGATTATTTAATAATCAATTAATGTGATTAATTTTAATAATTAATTAGATTAATTAATTAAAGAAAATCATTTGTGAAATTGTTTAAGAATAATGGCTTAATGGAAGCAATTAAGAAATTAATTACGTAATGTAATTAATTGAGATTAATGTGATTTGTTTAAATTGATTAATTAAGTTTAATTAATTTAAACACTTGATGATTTGATAATAATTACTTATGTAATTAATGAAGTGTAATTACTTAGTGAAGTAATTAGTAATGATAATTGCTGGATGTAATTAATTAAAGATGATTTAATAGTGGAAGAAATTTGGTTTAAATTACTTTGTGTAATTAATCAAGGGATTAATTAAGGATAATTAATTAGGAATAATTAATTTATTCAATGAAGTAATTAAGGGTAGCTAATTACTGAATGTGATTAATCAAGAGTAATTAATAATTATGGTTTAATTAAAATTAATTACTTAATATAATTAATTTAAAGAAGATAATTAATTAAATGTAATTAAGGATCATTAACTAATATAATTAATGATGTAATTAAAGGTTGATTAATTAAGATTAATTAATCAATGATAAGTGATTAAAGAGTAATTAATTAATGTAATTAATTAAGGATTAATTATAGTTAATTAATTGATAAAGTAATTAAAGGTTAATTACTGTTTTTGGTTAAGGATAATTAATTTGTGAACTTAATTAAAAATAATTACTTGAATGTAATTAAAGGATAATTAATCAAGGGTGATTAATTAGAGGATGTTTAATTAATTGATTTGTAATTAATTAATGGTTAAGTAAGCAAGATTTAAAAAGATGAATAAATTAATTTAATTATTTTAATTTAATTAAAGATGAAGTAATTAATTTAATTCACTTTAAATTAATCATAGATGGAAGTAATTAATTTAATTCATTTTAAATTAATTATAGATGATGTGATTAAGTAAATCATTGCTTATGTATGGATGGATAATGTTGATTGCCTTGAATGGTTTGAGATCTCAGGATGAGATAGGTGATGATGTGTGATATGGATGCTTTGGTTGAAATATGATGATAATGTAGATTATATGTTGGTGATAATAATGTGAATTATCTGTTTGTGATGATAATGTTGATTATCTATTGTGGTATGTTAATTACCTATCTGTGTGTATATAGATAATAGAATTGAATTGTTTTAAACTTTAAAACAACTTGGCCTTAAAAGATACGTTTTGGATTTCGATGAGACCGGGATCGGGTTTCCAGATTTAGATATCTGAAAACCACATCGATCCAAATTAATGATAGTTCATGAATCTCAAGTGAAGATGAAGATTCAGAGTGTAAGGGTTATCGTCGTTAACTCTGAGGGTGATTCCAAAATGATTGTAACGTGATAATGCCTTCGGTTTCGTTCGAACCGGAACGAACTTGTATGGATTGAATGCTCTCAGAACATCGTCAGATGGACGATGAGCATTGTAAGAGATGTGTTCCTCAAAGGTAATCGTAGCCTCAAGCCTCGTCAACCGCGAATGGCTAAAACAGAGGAGGTGCGGCAAGGCTAAGTGGGTCATGCCCAAGTTGGACGAGATTTTCCGCTATCTAGAGGTCCCTTTTATTCGACTGTGTGGGCAGTTGTTGAGCTCCAACTGCCGGGGTTGTCTTGTTCGAAAGTTTCCAGTAAGGGATGGTTCCGGCCTTGTGTTGCAAAGGATTGGGAGTAATCCTCGGTACGTTGATCTAGGCCACGTACTATGACGGGCGGTACCCCAGTTGCCCTGCCATTGTATGGAATCCAAAATCCAATAAGTGCCATCGGATTTGATTGTATTACCCACTTTTGTGGCCAGTAGCTGGAATTTAATGAATGTAACAATTTCGGCTATTTTCTATTTACTTGAAAACCCTAGACCTATTATAATATCACTGGATTTCCTATCAAATGTTTTGGTTAGCGTAAGGTAAAAACTTACCCATGTTTATGTGTGGGGAGTCTTACGTGATACCTTTTGTTTTCAAAGGTTTTTCAAAGTTAAGCAACCTTAACCTGTTACTCACACCAGACTCATGTCTGACCCGGAGTTTATTTCTGTTTTCTTAAAACTCTTGGGTACTCAAATTTTTACGAGTAGCCAAAGGATTCAGGTTAGCTTCGACGAATTATGGAGGAGCAATGGAGCAGGAGGCTTCAGCGTTGTAGATATTTATAGTATTCTGTTGTGTTGGTATCTCTGAATAGTTTCTCTGTTTTGTATTGAGTTGTATAACTAGATAGGTGTTTATAACTGTCTAGTATGTGATGTGTAATCTGTGTAACTCTGATAATAGTTGTATACTATGTAATACTTATGTTACTAATATAATTTATTCATTCCACTGTTGAGATTCTGATGTTGTTTCTTCTTTCTCTTCTTTCTTTTCTCTTTTCTATCCCTTTCTTTCTTCAAGATGATGCGATTTTCTGTGAAGAGAAAGTCGGGTCGTCTCATGAGATCAAAAGTTATATAGAGGAATGATTGGATCACTACTCTATATTACCGCTTGTAGACCTGATATCAAGCATAGTGTTTGTCTCTATGAAAGATATCAATTCCAACCTAAAGAGACCCACTTAAAAGCCGTAAAACATATCATAAGATATGTTAAACACACTATTGACTATGGCCTATTTTACCCTACAAATGATTCCTTTAACTTAATATCTTACTGTGATGCTGATTATGCTGGTTGTAAATCAGACCGAAAAAGTACAAGTGGAACTTGTCACTTTTTAGGGCATTCTCTGATTTCCTGGTTTAGTAAAAAAGCAAAACACGGTTTCTTTATCAACAACTGAAGCAAAATATATTTCTGCTACTTTGGCTTGTTCTCAACTAATATATATGCAACAAACTTTAAAACATTATGGTTTAAATTTTTCGAAATCACCAATTTATTGTGATAATACTAGTGTGATAAATTTATCCAAAAATACTACTCAACATGCTCTAACTAAACATATTGATATCAGACATCATTTTCTCAGAGATAATATAAGTAAGGAAGTAATCACTCTAGATTATATCAATTCTAAGAATCAAATTGGTGATATCCTAACAATGCCTTTAAATGAATCTATATTTACTAAATTAAGAAGAGAATTAGGTATTTGTTCAATAAATTAAATATAAAATATAAATAAACAAAAGTATAATTAAAATTAAATCAGAATAAATCAATTAATAAAAAGTTTAAAGGACTATGTTGACATACCCCCCAACCCATATCGACGTATAACATTTTTAATTTTTGAATTTTTTCCCACCAAAATTAAAAATAATTGGTTATATATTCTTCTCATTTTCGAAATTTTATTCATCCTTTCTGTTATTTCTCTATTCTATCCTCTGAAATCAAATAACCTATGGCCTTCTCTTCAAAATCAAAAAAAATTCTACATTTTTGTTTCCTTCTCCCACTTCTGGTCCATTTCAACGTACTACTCTCGCTTGTGTGACAAAAATGGAGGATTCTCTAAAGGATGCACTTCAGTTAATAATTGAAATCCAAGTAACTTCGAATGGCCAAGGAACAAGAGAGGCAAGGCTAAATCCTTATGAATTTGCAAAAATTTCTATTGGAAAATCATGCTAACCCGATTTTGATCGAAGAAGACTCTTCAGGAGATCAAGTACAAGAGGCCAGTGAAGAAGAAGAAGAAGAACCTATGGAAGATGTGCATGCGGAGGATGACGACAAAGTCGTGTGCGTTGGAGAAGTGTGTTTTGACAAAGATGAGAATCTTGTCGAACAACGTGGAAATTTCTGTTTCCACTATCCAAACTGTTCGATTCATAGATCTCCTATGTTCAATAACACACATTAGTTTCTTCTCTTTCTTTACCATTATTGTATGTTTCTTCTTACGTTTCCCACGAAAATGTAAATACAACTATATGATTAATAAATAAATTGTATTCTTATATGTGTTTTTCTCTATTAATAAATATAACTATATGGTTATTATATACTTAGAATAGTTAGTAGTTTAGGATCAGGTTTATTATTAGATCTAAGTGTTGATTGTTTGTGATAACACTATCATTATAATCACATGTCATAGAGTATTAGATTTAGGGGGAGTTATATAGTTTGGAGTTATATAGTTTAGAGTTAGTTTTTTTTTGTTGATGACAAAGGGGGAGAAGTATAAAATAGGGTAGTTAGGCATAGATTAAGGGGGAGTTATTAGGATAGAAGTAATTTTTATAAACAAAGGTTGTCATCATCAAAAAGGGGGAGATTGTTAGCCCGTGAGATGACGGTTTTGATGACAACAACCTTAGAATAGATTATAAAATATAAATACTAACAGTATAAGTTTAGATATGTATGTATGTATGTATGTATGTATATGCAGGATTTAACCATGCAGCTATTAAGAATGAAGACTGTACATTATAGAGATTCAAGATATCAAGGTCAAAGACTCATGAGTATCAAGATTATCAAGGGTTCAAGGGTTCAAGTAATTTATTATTTTTTAATTAGAAATTTTTTTAAAACTCCTAGAAAAGCACTAGCATCTTAAAATCCAATTTATTCATGGAATGGAATCCACTTCGAGCCTGTTAAAGGGATGGAACCCTAAGTAGAATGGAACCTACGAAAAATCTAGTGGAACATTGTTCTGTATCCACTAACTTTTTATTCAAAATGATTTTCCAAAATTATATCCTGTTTTCAAAATGATTTCAAAACCTTCCTTTTAAAAAGCATCAAAAACATCTATCCTGATTTCAAATACTTTTAGCCTCAAAATAATCTTGAATTTTAAAACCAAATTATCCTTGGTTTTAAACTATCTTTTAAAATAAAAGTATATTTAATTTTTAATATTTATATATTTAGATTTAAATATAAAATTATAGTAAAATTCTATATATATATATATATATATATATTATTCTTTATATTTACTTATGCATTTTTTTGGCAAGGTAAGCGAGGTTGACTGGACCTCTACCAGAGTTTATTAAAGGAAAAAGAAGACCACCACAAAAACACGCTTTTGCCGTGGAAAAAACAAACAAACAAAAGCGAATACAAGCACGGAAAAAACACACACTAAACAAGAATGACCAACGAAGACATGAAACAGATCCAACACTAGAGATGGCAAACGGGACCAAAATAAGATGGGAAGACATGCACAAAAGCATGCACATACCAAAATTGCACACCAAGCATCCCACAACACCAAGAATTAATTCCAAAGTGCATGATTATGCGGAGAGAATGCATGCCTGGAGAATCTGATACCATAGGCAATATTCACCATAACTTTATTCCAGAGCTGATGCGCAGCAGAGGCTTCACTTGAGAAGCATCGAGAGTTCCTTTCAAACCAAACAGTGATAAGATTTTTTAAGAACAAAGAAGATAATTTTGTTGTCATTAGTTCTCCTCCTCGTCGCCATTTTCAGCACATTCCAGTCAGAAGATGAGTTACCACAAAAGCTCGATATGCCGACTTTAATCATCAGGGAAGATATCATGTTAGATAAGAATTCATAATCAAAGAATAAGTTTTCAACTGATTCAGGGCACAAGTTATAGAAGAGGCAAAGGTGATTAGTTACCAAACCAGTAAACAGCAACGTATCTCTAATCAGAATAGCCTTATGCAAAATTCTCCAAAAGAATATGTTCTCTTTATCAGGGGAATGAGAAGTCCAACAAACTTTATCCCAAGGAAAAGAAGAAAGTTTCAGTGTGCAGGAGGTGATTATACACCCTACCAATTCTATGTTGTCTCCCCTTCCAGTTAACTCCAGTCTCATGATTCATAGGCATAATACAATCTGTCAAACGTCTCCATAAAGAATTAACAACCTGATTTCTAGAATTAGGGGTACACAATTTCCCATTGACAATGAAGTCCACGGCACGAGCATTACAACCAATCAAAGATTGCAGCCTTTCTTAGGAAGTCAACATAGTTTCCAACACCAAGCCTTCCTTTACCCATGGATCCTTCCAAAAACTCGCCGAGCAGTCAGGGGACAAGTGTATTTCACAAAAGGAAGGAAAGTTCTTCTTAAACTAAGAATTTTGCGCCATATCCAACTCGCTCCTTGAGAAACAGTCATAGACCAAAAATCACCAGACTTAATACGATACATCCAAACCCATTGGACCCAGAGGTTGTTCCTTTTAAGAAGTAACGCATCAATATGGGAACTAACAGCAGATTTATTCCATAGCTCCATATTGATGATACCAAGACCACCCTTACAAAGAGGTTTTTCCAAACTGGAGAATGAGAGAGGAATTAGTTTCCTATTATGAATAGACCCCGTCCAAAGGAATCTGGGCATAGCAGCTCTGAGCATGGTGAGAAGTTTAGTGGGAAGAATGAAAGTACGTGCCCAATACACAATCATAGAGAAGCAAACAGACCTAACAAGTAACAATCTACCAGCCATAGAAAGATATCTGGAAGTCCAAGAGTTCAAATTAGAAATAATTTTTTCGTAAAGGATAGTGTAATAAGCTCTGGTAACTCTGGACGTACAAAGTGGGAGACCAAGATAAGACATATTATTTTCCATCGGTTGAAGACCGGAGAGGGAAATAATCGTAGCCATGGAAAAAGGACCAAGACCAGAGATGAGAATTTGGGATTTAGTTCGATTAATTTTTAACCCAGTTGCAAGATAAAAGTTGTGTAGAGTCTCAAGGATTCAAGCAATAGAATAATCATTGGGCTTAGTGAAAATCATAACATCATCCGCAAAGAAAAGAGAGGAGATATGTAGTTGATTACATTTAGGGTGGTATGAAATCGTCTTATCCTCGAATTTTGCAGTCAACATGCAAGACAGCACTTCCATTACTATAATGAAGATATAAGAGGAAATGGGATCCCCCTAACGTACTCCTTGCTTCCCCTTAAAGAAACCTGAATTCTTCCCATTGTAGCAAAGAGAGTAAGTGGGAGAAGAAATGCATGCATACAGCCAAGCAACAAACACCTTAGGGAATCCTATTAATGACATAACATGTACAATAGTGGTACGCTTTGCTAATATCAAGTTTTAGCATAGATCTAGGGGAGATGCAACTTCTACCGTACCCATTAATAAGTTCGTGCGCCATCATAATGTCATCAAGAATGTTCCTCCTCGGAATGAAAGCAGACTGGTTAGAATTGATAATGGATGGCAACACTTCAACAAGTCTAGTAGAAATGATTTTGGAAACACCCTTGTAGACAACATTACAACATGAAATTGGACGTAAGGATGAGGCATTTTCAACAGCCCTAACCTTAGGGATAAGGAAAAGGTTTGTAGCATTAATTTCACGAAGCATTTTAAACTTATTAAAAAAAATATGGACAACCGCCAAAAAAAACTTGACTGACAATAGCCAACCAGCTTTGAAAAAGACAACATTAAATCCAATTATAGTCAAGTATATTTATAAAGTTTAAAATAGTTTTAATATAAGATAAAGGTTATTTTCAAAGAAAATCAAAACACCAAAAATCCCTTTGGGATGTCGACATACTCAAGTACCCCACGTCGACATGGTGTCAGTTGAGTTCAAAATTTAAATTTCAAAAGAAGTGTCTATTCTTCATAACTCTTCACGAATGGACATGGTTGTTGTTCTTCTATAAATAGGGGTTAATTTCAACGAATTTTAATTCAGTTTTTCTGGTTTTTCACTCCTCTTCTTCTTCCATATTTCTATATACATATTCTTACCATTCCTCTATCGAAATCAAGATTGAATCTAACTAGATTATCTCTAGTTTGATTCTCTATCACTATCTCAACAAGATCCTCAGTGCTATTCAGAGTTATAGGCTTTTTGTAATCAACTTAGCGAGAAAAGATGTGATTATGGCCTTGGAAATCAATCAAGCGAGATAAGGTGTGATTGTAGCCTTGGGAAATCAATTAGGTGATCAAGTATCTCTACCCAGAGGATTGTGATTCTGGAAGGTGTACCTAGTTGCCTTGAAATCGAGGGTGTAATTGTAAAGATTGTTTCTTGAAAGGAAATCCGTACTTGTGTGCGGGACTGGATGTAGGGTGACTCCGAACCAGTATAAAATCCGGTATGTACAAAATCCGGTATGTTCTTTCCTTTACTGCTTTTACTTTATATTTGCATCTGTGTTTGATTCTGTGATCATATATGTGTCTGAATATTTCATACATTTGTGTTCAAATTAAAAAACTCGAAAAGATATAAAAATTCTCTAAAACACTATTCACCCCCCCTCTAGCGTTTATTCTAGCCTTAAGATCCTTAATCCGCATTTCTCGCATGATCTTCTCCCTATAATCCCAACTGCAAGATCGAAGAGCTTGACAAGCTCTAACGATCTATACGACGATGATGGCGTGTAGTGGAAAGGTATGATGGCATGTCATGTTGAAATGTAGCGCATTCTTTCGTGTTTTTCATAGATAATAGAGCACCAAGCTCGCCTATTTGGTGGCCATGGGTGGAGTCTAGGTAGGCGCACTGATTGGAGGTGAGGGATTGACTACGCAAGCGACGAGGAGGCAGCGGCATGTTGGGAGGTCGTGTTGTGTTTGGGTTCGGTTTCCTTGTGTTTTGCATACGTGAAGATGATGGAGGAAATAAGTGGGGATGGCTAGATTTTCCAATTTCTCAACGAACGGCAGATTATCGTTCGGTATAATAAAAAAGGAAATTATTGTTCTAATTTATGTATACAAACTTTGAAAATTCATATCTTATCGATGCTAGGTCGAAATCGAACGAAACTGGTGGCGTCCTAATCGCAGTGACGAGCCCTACGCGTTGCAATAGATCTAGAGTCGATCGGAACCAGCAAAAATTTTAGATTAAATCAAACGTGTTAAATTCAAATTTAAAATTTGAGCGTTTGGTGATGTAAAACTCAAGTAGAGTTAACCTCGCTCAATTTTGGATTGCCAGTATTAATTTTAAATAGTTAAAATAATAAAATGACTAATTGGTTAAATTGATGCATTTTTATCAGTTGGATGTGATATTATATATAGTAGTATATATAAATATTTGAGTGATTGTTATTTCACCAATTATATAGTGGATGAGACCCTATGCTCCCGACATAATAGCGGATGACCTTATATACCATGATATTCCACATAGAAGTGGAATTGGTATTTTTATATTGTGTTAACATCTGTGCATGCAGGGAAACAGATTAGAGGGATCCAATTGGATTCCTTAAAAATGTTGAATTTAATTTCATATATAATGATATATGTTATGTTGGAATAATCTATGATAGGTCATTGTGTAATTTGTATTGATTGGATGTTGTGGCAGGTTTGACCTAGATTCTGTTATTTTAAATACCATTAATATATGTTTTAATTGGAAAAGAAAATTTAAAAGGGGGTTTAAAGCAAAATGTTTTGTAAAGAATTTTGGGTTAACCAAATGGATAAAATAAATGGTTTTTGAAATTGGTACTTAGCCAAATCGGAATATTGTGAATAGGATTTTGGAATAAAAGTATTAAATAAAGAACTTTTAAATAATAAATCTGTAAACGGCATCTGTTTAAAAATGTAATGGTTTTAAAATCGAGAATTTGGGCTTGTTTTAAAAAGAGGATTTTAATCTACTAATTTGGAAATTTTAAAAGCGTCAAAATATTATGGAAAATTAGTTGTTTCATTTATTTTAAAATAGTTTAAAACATATTTTATTATTAACCAGTAAACTTATAATGATTTTGAAAGATTTATTACTATTTTATAAATAATCAACATTTTTTTGTTTTTAAAGGATAATTATTAAATATGAATATGGTTTTGAATAATTACTTCTTATTTAAGTATATTTATCTAGTTTAAACTTGAATATTTATTTCAGAACTTGTAAGCATTTTTTTGGGATAATTTTTTTTGAAAATAAAGTTTTCGAAAAGTAATGGTATACTCGCGTGGCGTAGTTCGGAGGCAGTGAGTGCCTGCAGCTAAGTCTTGAATTTCACTGGACTAGAGATGTAACCACTGAGCTGTGATCCATGGTTTGATACCGCGGTGGTACTTTCCACATCATTTTAAAAAGGGGGTTTTAAATATTTTTTAAAAGGGATACTTTATGAATCAACCGAATTCGATGGGATAAGTATATATTTTTATATAAAGAGATCTAATTCATTTGAAATTTTATTTTGAATGAAGACTTGGTGTTTTTCGGTGAAATATTAAGTATTTGGTTGAATTGATTGTTTATTTGACAGTCAAATGCCAACTATCAAATCTGGACCCAAATATAACTTTGAGAATATCTAGAAGAGGTATGGGAATTATATGGTACAGTTACCGTTCGTGGTGCCATACAGTACGCATAAACTCGTTCGTACTTCTATGAGTGTTTAAGGAAATCCATCCACTAAAACTTAGGAGGTGATCTCTGATCTTATTCGCGTCTGTGTATTTCCTAAAGAACCCGAGTTGAGTTTACCAGGAAATGGCGAACATTGGTTCGGAGAGGGAGGGATCAAATTTGTGATCCAAAAACTACTTCGATCCAACGAGTACATTTTTGTAATGAAGACAAGAGCATGGAGTCGAAGATGGAGCAGTGAAGTGCAAGGGCTAATTGCAACTAATCCTAAGGGTGATTCCAAAATGGATGCAGCAGGAATAGTGCCTTCGGTTCCGTTCGGACCGGGAACGAACTTGTATGGATGAATGCTATCAGTACATTGTCATTGGAGGACAATGAGCATTCTAAGTGAGTATTTCTAAAAAGGTAATGCTTAGCCTCAAGCCTCAATAGCCGTGAATGACTAAAAATCAGGTGAGATGCAGCAAGGCTAAGTGGGTCGCACCCAAATAGGGTTAGATTACCCCTATCTAGAGTCCCTTTTATCCGGTTGTGTGGCGGTTGCTGATCCCAACAGTAGGATAATCTTATTCGGGCCATCTAGTTTAAGGGGTAGTACGGTCTTGTGTAGCAGGGGATTCCAGAGTGGTCCTCGATACAGTGTTCCTAGGCTTGTACTATGACAGGTAGTAACCCAGTGCCTAATCATTCAGTTGGAAACCATTCTCCAATATGTGCCTTTACGGTTTTAATTGTAGAGCCTAGTATTGCTAGAATTTAATTAATATAACAATTTTAGCTATTTGAATAAGTATTTATACTTAGACACTATTATAATATCAGAGGACTTTGATATGAAATGTTTTGGTTATCGTAAGGTAAAACCCATCGTGTTTATTTGTAGCGTGGTCTTATGAGATACCTTTGATTTTCAAAAGGATTTTGAACTTTAATAATTCAAATTGAGTGTGTTTTCTCATGCTGGTTTTCCAGACTGACTCGGATGTTATTCATTATAATGCTTGGGTCAAATCGAGTATTAAAGGTTTTGGATTGGATATTATGGAGCTAAGGAACGAGCAAGAGACCGAGACGTATTCTCGTACTTGTTTATTTCCGCTGCAGTGTTGTTTGAAATTACTAGCAGTTGTGAGGACATGATGTTATAACTGTCCAGGCTGGTAATTATCGGTTTATGTACTCTGATGCAAAATATGTATATTGTAGTTTTGATTTGTGTAAAAAACTATTGATATTATATATTATTTCGTCCACCGTGAGATTTTATTTTGTTTAATTTTCTTCTTCTTCTACCTATTTTCTTTTCCCTCAACAATCTGTCTTTCCGCACTCGATCGTTCAGCATGTTATACGTTGAGAATATTTATGTCGATCTTCGGGGGTCATGAAGGGCAGGTCGTCACATGCGGTATCAGAGCTTAGGTTGGGGATATACCATGGGTTTGGTGGGGGTTACTCATTAGTGATAGAGTCAGTAGTACTCTAGAATGAGTTTGAGTGTATTAATAGATATGAGTGCATAATTGTTAGGGAATATAAAATGTTTTTATATTGTGTTGACTTATCAATTGAGTGTTTATGAATTCTTGTCGCTACGGGAAGTACAACCATATCGATAGGGGTTCCTAAACTCTTAAGTAAGGTAAACCGACATAGTATTGTTTTAAAGTGGGTAAATAAAATAATTTTACGCAAAACTATATTTTGATATAAAAGAAAAAAATTCTAAAATTATTACATATATATATATATATATTTGGATGTTGGTTGCTAACATTATAATCAAAACAGATTATAAAATTTGAAATGGTTATATATATATATATATATATATATATATATATATAAAACTAAATAGAAGTTGTATAAGAATAATTTATACAAAAGAGTATAACTAAAATTTAACTTAAACCAGAATTTAAATCCCGAAAATTTTGGGAAAATGTTTTAAATTGTGTTGAGCTAAATGTTTGGGATTTTTAGATCTCAGAAATTTAAGAAATGTTTTCCAAAGTGGTTTGAAAAGAAACATGGAGTATTATTTTGGAAATATTTTTGAATAGAAATTGTTTTAAAATTATTTTGGAAGTAAAGAAGCACTAAACTCACTTCAGTCATTGGAAAATAATCCTGGTGATGATGGCCACATCATTAGTATTCATTTCGAGTTTCAATGTGATGGATTGCTACCGTGGTGATTGATTATGATATTTGTTTAGAATTGTTTGATAAACAAGTTTGTTTTAGAAATTCCAAAGGGAAATTATTTGGTAAAACCAAGTTGTTTTGAAAATCCGGAGGTATGATTTGATATACCAAAGTGGGTATGTGCTATTTATGATTTCAAAATGTTTTAAGGCTATACCGAGTAATTGAATTTTGAGATTTCTACTTAGAGATTTGTAAATTTAAGATGAATCAGTTATTGAACTTATAATGTGAAGTTGATATGGATAAGAAAGGAAAACGAAAATTTTAATTCTGGAATTAAAATTTAACTTGAGTAAATTAAGGTGAATAAGATATGCTGGAATTTAACTTAAGATGAGTTAAATAAAATTTGAAATTGGATTTGAATTTAATTGGATATTAAGTTGAAAAGTAGAATAATTATACAGCTATAAGTTATAATTATTAAATGGGATGAATGCAGTTAAGCTATCAAGTGATACAGATAATCCATAGTTATGATTATAAGATGCTAAATGGACTTAAGTAAGTAAAATGGGATTTTAAGTAAATAAGTTTGTGAACTTACGAATAGAGAAATAGGATTGTAAAGACCTAAATGATAATGGTTTGATAGTATGGTGAAAGAATGGAATCAAAATTGAATTTTAAATAAAGGGTGAATTGGAATTTAGTAAAACTAAAATGTGAATGATGAACTGATTATATAACTATATTTTACGAATATAGAATGTGAGTAAATTTAAGTGGAAATTCAAGGAATTGTGAATAAATAAGTTGTATAACTTACTAAATTGGGAAAGTGAAAAGTATAACCAGGTTAAAATGATTAAGTATTAATAACAAGAAATGGATTCGATTTAAGAGTAAATAAGTTGAATATGATAAGGATATTGGTTGGGTAAGATGGGGTATGAACTTAAGTTTAAATACAGGATATGACTTAAGTAACCATGTGGAATGTCTTTAATAAACCTTGGAAATAACTTTGTGAAATGTTTATAATAAACTAACTATAAATGAATTGTCGTTCACTCTAAAATGAAGTGAATAGCACAATGTAGATTAAACGTGAAGTGAATGGAAAGATGTAAGATAAGTTGGAAGTAAAGTTAATATGAAACGCACGCATAGGAACCATGTTATGGTATAATAAATTGTTCAAGAGTTGATTATATGAAATAATTCCTCAAAATGTTATAGTAAGTATTGTGTATACTAAGTAAATGAAAGCAAATAAATTGAATGAGATTCAATTTAAAATGAATTGGAACTGGGTTGCAATGAAAACTTAACTTAACTGATTATTTATGAAATAGATTCATGAATGAAATTAACATCGACTGGAATGTATTAATGGAAAAAAAAATAAAGCGAACAAAGTTTGGTAGATAGCATAAATGAGAATCAAATGGAAATTAGATAAATTGGTTTATAGTCAATTTAAAAGGGGAATAAATTAAAGTTAATAAAATGGGCTTGCATATAACGAATGTGAATTATAAATGGAATGTGATTGGGAATCAATTTGAAACTGAATAAAGGTGAATTTATGCAAGTAAAGAACATATAAATCAAATTTGAAATAAATACGGGTCTGTTGTTGCAAATATGAATTTACTGCAACAAATTTGGTTGTAAATCATTTCGAATTGAATGAAATGATATATGGACCCATGGAAAGACAATTATTCGGAAATAACTGAGTTAGAGCTGTAGCTATGAGTTCTACAGATGGTCTGACGAGAGGAATGGAAGTGATTGATACAGGAGCTGCTCTAAGTGTTCCAGTCGGCGGAGCTACTCTCGGACGAATTTTCAAACTTAACTAGTGTTGGAACCATATGACTTCTTGTAATATATGGTTGGCATGTTATGAAGTTTATACCATTAGCTAGTTAAACAAATGAAATGTTATAAAATTTCATGATTTTGAAAAAGTTATATGCTTGTTTTGAGTAAGTACAGGTACAGGTAGCCGTTGGATAGTTTTTGGGTTGCGTGAATACATATAGATAAGCCGCCTGCTTAAAAACGCTAAAATAAAAGTACACAATAAAATAAAGAAATGATGATATATTTTTTCGATCATGTGGATCGATGTCTATATATATTTATATCCCTTGCGATATTGTAAAAGGCTCTCTGTACAAAGGAGGCTGTCAAAAAATTTCGAAAATTTAGGGTGTTAGAAAAAAATTTGTTAACTGAAAGTTGCTTTTGAATTGTATTAGAAATCAAGGGTTTTGGAAACAG
This sequence comes from Allium cepa, assembly GCA_030765085.1. Classification (NCBI taxonomy): domain Eukaryota; kingdom Viridiplantae; phylum Streptophyta; class Magnoliopsida; order Asparagales; family Amaryllidaceae; genus Allium; species Allium cepa. Next base: position 987,842,457 of record CM060945.1, on the reverse strand, counting down.
AAATGAAAGCTAATTGTTTGGATAAAAACTAAAGGGTCAGAGAAGTGAATGTAGGATTGTAACTAAGTGGGTTTTGGGTAAGTAAATGGGTTTAGAAGCATTTTTCATACCTTAGCAATTTCGAGGACGAAATTTTTATAAGGGGGGAGGAATGTAATGACCCAGAATTTCGGTCTTTAGTTTTGAACATTTAATTCATTTTAAATGTTGAATTTGAATTATTAATTGATTTTGAATATGGAAGAGTTTCTGAAATGGTTTAAATTTCCAAATATAGCAAATTATTTGGTTTGGTAAAATAGTATATTAATATTTAAAATTGGGTAAATAGGTGAATTTGGAAATAAACGTTGATGAAAATGATTTCTAAAAATTTATTTAAGTCCATTTGGGTTAGAATTATAAAATGGAATTTTGAATGTGATTTAAAGTCGGTAATTTAAAATTTTGGAATTTTTATACTAATTCAATTGTGAAATTTAATATGTAATAATAGTGTAAATAACCAGAATTTTGGTTTAAAATAGATCGGAATGATTTCAAATATGGATATAAATTCTATTTGAATTATATTGAAGTTGGTAAGTTTTTAATATTGAAATTTTAAACAATTTCAACAATTTTGAAAATCACTCAATTTAATCGACGAGTTAAAATAGCCTTCCGAGACACAGTATCGGAATTCTACGGAACTAGTTCCATTGGATCCGTAATAGCTTATTATTACCGGATTTCAAAATTTCATAGCATTTGGAGTCACCGTTTGATCGTATGAAAAAGAAACAAGTTGAAATAAATATTAAAAATTTAATATTTTAATTCGATTCAAAAAGCTATCTTCCATATATGATCGAGTTAGGCCTCGAAACACATTCCATTATGTTGGGAATAGGGGTAAAACATTGTAAACACCAGGCGGCATATTTTGTTTGGAGTTTGTTTGAAAAGCATGTATATTTTGGAACTAATATTAAAATAATAATAAATATATATGCTTATATATATCCCACCTACAGTAAACCCTAGGGGAACACACGTAGCCACCATAGTTTTTATCAGTGGCCGAGAATGGTTGATCTTCTCCCTCTAATCTCTCCAAATCCTTCGAGTTCCAGAGAAATTTCCCAACCGCAAGATCGAAGAGCTTAACAAGCTCTAACGATCTATATGGCGATGATGGCGTGTAGTGGAAAGATGTAATGGCAGGTCGTGTTAAAAAGTAGCACGTTTTTTTGATTATTTCATGGAAAATATAGCACCAAGCTTGCCTACATGGTGGTCGTGGGTGGAGTCTAGGTAGGCGCACTGATTGGTGGTGAGGGATTGGCTTCGCAGGCGATGAGGAGGTAGCGGCACGTCGGGAGGTCGCGTTGTGTTTGGGTTCGGTTTCCGTGTGTTTTGCGTATGTGAAGATGATGGAGGAAATAAGTGGGGATGGCCATATTTTGCAGTTTCTCAACGAACGATAGATTTTCGTTTGGTATAATAAAAAAATGAAATCGTTATTTTAATTTATATATACAAATTTTATAAATTCATATCTTATCCATGCAAGGTCGGAATCGGACGAAACTGGCGGTGTCGGAACCATAGTGACGAGCTCTATGCACAGCAACATATCTGGAGTCGATCGGAGCTAGAAATTTTTTTAGGTTAAATCGAATGTGTTCGATTTAATTCAAAATTTGAGCGTTTATCAATGTAAAACTCAAGGTGAGTTAATCTCACTCAATTTTGGACTGCCAGTATTAATTTTAAATAGTTAAAAATAATAAATAATTGACTGGTTAAATTTGTGCATTTTTGTTAGTTGGATGTGATATTATGTATAGTAGTATATATAAATATTGGAGTGATTGTAATTCCCGCAATTTTATAGCGGTTAAGACCCTTTACGCCCCGCATAATAGTGGATGATCCTATATACCGCAATATTCCACCTAGAAGTGGAATTGGTATTTTTATATTGTGCTGACATCTGTGGATGCAGGGAAACGGGTTGGAGGGATCCAACTGGATTCCTTAAAAATGTTGAATTTAATTTCATATGTGATGATGTATGTTCTGGTTGAATAATCTATGATAGGTTATTGCGTAATTTGGATTGATTGGATGCGGTGGATGGTTTGACCTAGATTCCGATATTTTAAATACTAGTAATATACGTTTTAATTGGAAAAGAAAATTAAAAGGGGTTTGAAGCAAAATGATTTATAAAGAATTTTGGGTTAACCAATTTTATAAAATAAATGGTTTTTGAAATTGGTACTTAGCCAGATCGGAATTTTGTGAATAGGATTTTGGAATAAAAGTATTAAATAAAGAATTTTTAAATAATAAATCTATAAATGGCATTTGATTAAAAATGTAAAGGTTTTAAAATCGAGAACTTGGGCTTGTTTTAAAAAGAGGATTTCCATCTATTAATTTGGAAAATTCTAAAGCGTTAAAATATTCTGGAAAATTAGTTGTTTCGTTTATTTTAAAATTGTCTAAAACATATTTTATTATTTACCAGTAACCTTATAACGATTTTGAAAGATTTATTACTATTTTAGAAATAGTCTGCATTTTTTGTTTTTAAAGGATAATTATTAAACATTAATATAGTTTTGAATAATTACTTTTTATTTAAGTATATTTATCTATTTTAAACTTGAAAATTTATTTTAGAACTTATAAGCATTTTTTTGGGATAAATTTTTTTGAAAATAAAGTTTCGGAAAGTAATGGTATACTCGCGTGGTGTAATTCAGAGGCAATGAGTGCTCGCGGCTAAGTCCTGGATTTCTTTAGGATAGAGACGTAACCATTGAGATCCATGGTTTGATACCGCGGTGGTACTTTCCATATTATTTTGAAAAAGGGGTTTTTGAATATTTTTTAAAAGGGATACTTTGCGAATTTACTGAATTCGATGAGATAAGTATATATTTTTGGATAAAGAGATTAAATTCATTTAAATTTAAATTTAAATGAAGACTAGGTGTTTTTTGGTGAAATTTAAGTATTTTGTTGAATTGATTGTTTATTTGATAGTTAAATAACCGACTATCGAATCTAGACCCAAATATAACTTTGGGAATATCTAGAAGAGGTACGAGAATTATATGGTATGGTTACTGTTCAAGGTGCTATACTGTACGTATAAACTCGTTCATTCTTCTAGGACGTGTTTAAGAAAACCCATCCACTAACAATTAGAAGGTGATCTCCGATCTTATTCGCGTCTGTATATTTTCTAAAGAACCGGGGTTGAGTTTACCAGGAAATGGTGAACGTTGTTTCGGAGAGACCGAGATCGGATTTGTGATCCAAAAACACTTCGATCCAACGAGTACATTTTCGTAATGAAGATAAGAGCATGGAGTCGAAGATGGAGCAGTGAAGTGCAAGGGTTAATCTCTACTAATCTTGAGGATGATTCCAATATGGATGTAGTAGGAATAGTGCCTTTGGTTCCGTTCGAACCGAGAACGGACTTGTATGGATGAATGCTATCAGTACATTGTCATTGGAGGACAATGAGCATTCTAAGTGAATTTTTATAAAAAGGTAATGCTTAGCCTTGAGCCTCGTCAACCGGGAATGACTGAAAATCAGGGGAGATGCAATAAGGCTAAGTGGGTCACACCCAAGTAAGGTAAGGTTACCCCTATCTAGAGTCCCTTTTATCTGGCTGTGTGGCGGTTGCTGATCCCAACCACGGGGTAATCTTATACGAGCTATCCAGTTTAAGGGGTTGTCCGGTCTTATGTAGTAGGGGATCCTGTAATGGTGCTCGGTACAGTATTTCTAGACTTATACTATAACATGTGGTACCGCAGTGCCTAGTCATTCAGTTGGAATCCATTCTCCAAAACGTGCCTTTACGGTTTTGATTGTAGAGCCTAGTATTACTGGAATTTAATTAATGTAACAATTTCAGCTATTTGGATAAGTATTTGTACTTAGATACTATTATAATATCAGAGGATTTTGATATGAAATGTTTTGGTTATCGTAAGATAAAAACCCGTTGTGTTTATTTGTGGTGTGGTCTTATGAGATACCTTTGATTTTCAAAAGGATTTTGAACTTTAATAACTCAAGTTGAATGTTTTTCTCATGCTTGTTTTCCAGACTGACTCGAGTGTTTTTTTATTATAATGCTCGGGTCAGACCGACTATTACTGGTTCAGGATTGGATACTATGGAGTTCAGGAGACGAGCTGGAGACCAAGACGTATTCTCATACTTGTTTATTTCTGCTGCAGTGTTGTTTGAAATTACCAGTAGTTATGAGGACAGGATGTTATAACTGTCCAGGCTGGTAATTATCGATTTTTGTACTCTGATGTAAAATATGTATATTACAGTTTTGATTTGTATAAAGTGCTATTGATATTATATATTGTTCTGTCGGCTATGAGATTCTGTTTTGTTTAGTTTTCTTCTTCTTCTACCTATTTTCTTTTCCCTCAACAATCTATCATTTCGGCACTCGATCGTCGGCATGTTATACGTTGAGCGTATTTATGTCGATTTTCAAGGGTCGTAAAGGGCGGGTTATCACACTTTATAAGCGATATAAGGTTGATCCCTTAGCAATAAACGCTGCTTGCAACGATGGGTGTTGTTCTAAATTTTTTTTGGATATGTTCACTGGTGCTGCTGTGGTTGTCAAAAAATAAATTCAAATTACTTTTCCTAAAATGAATTGCCTAAAACAGAATGCATTGATTTTGAGTTGAGTTGTCGATGGGAAAAACTCTTCACCAAGAAAATAAAGCTTCGGCCTTTTGTGTGGAAATTACAACGAAAACTTTATCTATAATTTGGAATTTGATAGTTTTAAGTGTGGATGAAAAAATTACTCTTCCCTCCGGTACTTTACGGTTATTTCCACCATGGATTAAAATCCTAAATCATTTTGTAATTTATTCATTTTCAAGTTTTTCATCCATGAATTTTCAAGACCAAGCATGGATCATTACATTCGTGTTTCACAAAAGTGGTCGTGGTGTAAGTTTTGTGTTTGATGAATTGTGTTTCAAGCACCAAAATGAAAAAAATGAAAATATTAACTGATTACTTCATTATATTGCATGATTCCTCTTTTTTATGATATTATTTCTTCATTTACTTCTCCAAATTTGAAAATTTTATTATTATTTATTTGACAAAATATAATGTTTATTCTATTTATATGTTTATTATTCAGTTTTCTTTGGTGATTCTATGTTACAGATTGCATGAATACTTAATTTTGAATTGCAAGCTTTAAGCACCCAACATTTGTTGTGTTTATTTCATAATGCATGATGATCAAATTACTAGAATACCATAATTTTACCAAAATTCAAACCTAGAATGAAGTGAATATTTCTAGAATTACATAATTTCTTTCTATGATAGCTGCAATTATAGGTATGTGAAGGATAAAGTTAAGCTGTTATTCTTTGAAAATTTAAGACTAAAGATATTGGACATAATATCCAAATGGTATTCTTAATAGTGGGCATGATGGTGTATGTTTTTTTGACGGTGAAAACGATACATCTATTTTTCTACCAAACGAAGTCTGAAAACAATGTTTTGTTAGTTTAGTGTCTTATACTAGAAAACTTAAAGTTGTGCCTAATATAAGAATCTAAAATATATATAACCATAAAAATGATTATATATGTAGTAAGATATGGTTCAATTTATCTATCATAGTTTATGATATGTCACCTATATAACATTTTTCATGGTATATTCCTTGACACAATTCATAGTACTATTCTTAGTATTTCCTTTCTAAAGGCAGTCTTTCATTTTGTTTTTAGTATATTTCTTAGGTAAATGTAATAACCATGTTTAAAAATAATTATTATGGTTTATAATCATACAATTGATTTTTGATTCGCTAATTCCTTATAGTTATAGATGTTGTAGTAGACGCCAAATTTGCGGCCACATATGCTCAAATTTTCTAAAAAATAAGAGAAACACTTTACTATTATTGTAATACATGAAAAAATGCAAACTACTTTAATTTATGTTATGATAAAGCCAAGTCTTATTGTGAGTTATAAATATGAAACAAATTATATAAAGATGTATTTCTTTAGATAAACGTAGTGTATTGTTTGTTATAATTAGGCTTACGTACCATGATTAACTATGTTTAAATCAACAGAACTGTCATAAAAATATATGATAACCACATAGTGTTAACGACAACACAATAAAACCTGTTATTCTTTACATTACAAGGCATGGATTGGTCTTAATAAAATGAATCTTATTATTTGTTCTTTAACATGTACAACTGATGTGTGTGTTCTAGCCAATTCACTAATTCTGAGTTTTGTTATGTAAGTTATTAATCAAACTCAAATCATGCATATGGATGTCACAGGATGAAATGACATGATGCTTATAAGGATGTAGAGTAATAGTCGAATCATGCTTGAAAGAAATATTTTTTTTTTCAAAACACTATTATTGAATATATTCTAATTTTATGCATAGCTATATACATAACATTAATCTTCAAGCTGACTACAGAGGCATGTAAAAATTTTGATCGTTTTGCTAATTACCTAGCATAATAAGTTTTGCTCATTATATTAGGGTTTCCAGTTGAGGTAGATCTTAGATATGTAAAAGGTCTTTTCATCATGAAAATTGCATATTTAGGATATTATATACCTAATTTCTATTTCAGGATTGTGGAAAAAAAGTAGCGGAAAGGTTGGCCTCAAATTTGAATATAAACGAATTCCATCTAGTAAAATGGATAACTACACATCAGTTGTGGTTTGAGTTGTGTGTGATAGGAGGATTTCGACCTTGGTTGCAAATTATTATGAAAGAAGGTCATTTGTTCAGAAGATGCAAAGTATTATGAATGCAATAGCTGTTTCGGAAGGCAAGATGTGTGTTTAAAGAGGGGTTACAAAATTGTGAGTAAACTTTGTTTTCTCTTTGCCACACTATACCTGATATCAATCAATAGATCCACTCAATATTTAATTTTTCATCGTCTCCTTTAGCATACATTATGAGTAAACACAATTTATCATAATACTTCTACATGGTTAATAGAATTTATTAAAGAATCATGTTTTATTTTTGTTATAATAATGGCATTAAATACTCGAATATATCAACTTCCTCTAAAAGTAAATTAAAGAACGAGTTTGAGAAATTATATCATAATAATTTTTGTAAATTTATAAATCTCCATAAAATTTAAAATAAGTCAAAGTGACTTTTGATCATGCTTTTATTTCAAGCTTATGAGAGTAAATCTGTACAATATATTTTCCACCTTCAATATTTACATAGAAAGCAAGTTGGTGTTCGAAAATATAGCAATGAGTTTTGTGCATATTTTGTTCATACTATTCCATCATAAACAGAAGTTGGCTCGCATATTTATTTGAGTTAAAGTGTTATCTATGCACATAACTATTATTTCACAGTAAATAAAATTTCTCCAAGTTTCTTGGCGCACGTCCAACTGACATGCCTAACATACGATTGCTACGAAAAACGCGTTTCTTTAATCAACTTCATTGTCATAACATGTAATATAACTTGATGATACAAAATTAAAAACTAAAATGTTATGTTACTAAACTCATAATCATATATCTAAAGAAGTTGGAATGTTCCTTTACAACAGCAAGTTTGAGCAAATTTCCCAACCTAAACATACATGAATGAAGAAATATCAACTTCTAATGATAGGTAAATTTTAACTTCGTATAGTAGTGACCGTATTTAGATAATAAAGAAATTAGTAAAATTTGTGCCTTCTATTGCTTAGCTAAGAATATTTTTATTGATATAGTACGGATTTCATTTAGATTTTACCATTTTGTTACCTTAGTAGTTAGAATTTTTCTTTGAACATTTATTTCTTATGATTGCTATTTTACCCTCCCACAAGTAGTACATAAACAAAAATAATAATTAGTTGCTTGATATTAAACATACAACTTAGGATTAGTTTGTAATGGATTCCTTTTTCCCTTTTAATATTGCTTAGTATTTTTCCTAATAGAATATAATTCATGTATAGTTCACACTGAATTTTTTTGCTCTTTGAAAATATTTTTTTAAAAGTTATGGTTAGAAATTTGAATAAGTTGCGAATTTATATAATTAGATCGTATAATTTTATGCAGAATTTATCGTACACAATGCTATCACAATGATAGAATCATATAAAAAAATTTGCAAAATTATGATCCTAATTTGCCAAAATTATGTACTTTTCTCTTGCATAATAACGCTCTATTGTAATGGGAAGGATTCAAAATGTAAAATAAGGAAGTAAACAATAAGTGGACTCATTTATTATTTTACCCATGGTGGTAAAACAATCAAACAATTATGACTAATATTACTTTCTATATATTCTTTTGGGTATTTTTTATCATAGAAAAACAAAGATATTAGCAAAAGTATAATAGCAATCCTGAGAAATCTATTGGATTATATCAAGCAAATGTTTCAATGATAAATTTTAGCATGTGAAAAATTAAAGCAAATATGGATAATGCATCGTCATCTTGCTCTTTGAACTTAAGTGAAACTACCAAAATAGCTCAACATGCACAGGAGGTGAAGCATATATCTGCTGTTCTTTTTTGGAGGGGAATTACTAAAGCTCACTAATGTCCAGATGTCACCCCAGGACACTTCAACCTTTCTTCCGCTACTGATTTCAGTGCCTACTCCCCGTTCGGCCTTGCTTGAGGCCAGCTTGCATTTGACGTGAATATTGGAATTCACTGGAACTATGTTGCTAAAGCTTCTTCCAGTCTGGACCTGGAAAATCTTCATTAGCTCACAAAGTGCCTTTGTTTTTTTTACTCTTTTGGTTGATATAATATATACCTGCAATATGTAAAGTATGCAATAATATATGCTCAGATTGTTGCGGATGCTCTGGAGACGCTCTAAAGTATGTCTTCGTTTGTTAATCATTGATTTTGTACCTTTAATTGCTCATGACTGGAGAGTTTGGTCTTCATTGGTTATGATGTAATTTGCATATCTAGGCATGAAGATGTGGATATAAGTTTGATGGATAGTGTTGCTTTTGTTGCTGCAATATCAATGCAAGCAAAGGAGTTAATATATCTTACAGAAGATGGTGGTGCTCTGAATTTAACTTAGTTTTACTGTTTTACACCGCTTGAGATGAAATAACAATGAGACGTTTGGAAATTTTGTTGGGAAATTGTTTAGGAGTATGCTACTTTTGTTCATGCTTTTATTGTAAGTTTATTTGTGTAAGCTACACAATATATTTTTCTCATTTGTTATTTGTATAGAAACAAATTGATGTCGGAAAATATGGTAATGAGTTTGGTATGTGTGTTTGTTTTTACTATTTCATAATAAAAAGAACTTAACGTACATATTTATTTTTGTTAATTATCCATGCATATGACCATTATTTTACAATAAATAAATTTGCTTTCGGTTTTCTTTACACACGCCTAACGGACGTGCTGTAACGACTTGTAATTTCGCTACTTCGGAAATGAGAGATTTCGTTCATTTTAAATTGAAAAGAAATTTAAAACATAAATAAATATGTTATATACAATAAATAATAATAGAGAAATTTATCTATTCTTATAGTTAATAAATTATAAAGTATAAATTTAGATTTTAGAACAAATTAGCAAAAGTTAAGTTTTGTTAAAAATAAATAAAGGCTTAAATAAATAGATTTAAATATTTATTTGAAAATATAAATCTTATTTAAAACATCTAAAAAGTATATTAAAAGATTTAAGTACATGCTAATAATGGTTTTACAAAAATAACCAAATTTTATGGCATTTTGTCAATTTTACATACACTGTAAAATTAGAGATTTTGATATCAATTAAATATGATTTTTGAATATAAAGTAACAAGTTTTAATTTATTTAAAGAAGTAAAAATTTTGTTTTAAAGTTTGGTTTACTTCGATATATAGCTTAACAAAAACATCAAATTTGGACTGCAAAATTTGTCGACAAAAACATCATTTTCAACCAAAACAAGTTATCGTCAAGTTGTTGCAACTTAATACATTTTCTAACATACATAAATGCATAAATACAACTTTACAAACTTTTTAAACACTTTACATTTAGCACTAAAAGACAAAAGAAGTTTACTTTTGAAAAATGTAAATAAATAAAAAAAAGTGAAAAGACATGATTTGACTAATTAAATTTTATTTTAAAACTTTATAAACAACATTATTACATATATATCATGTCTCATTAGTAGGATATTATGTGTACGCATGGAAAAGGAGCAAAAGGATTAATTAATATTTTTAAAATGTAAGAAAAAGAGAAGAAATCATGTCATAAGTACAAAATCAAATCAATACATCAATTCCACATTAATACATTCATTTCAACATTAGTAACATATCAAAATCATGCATTGGAAAGTGTGAAAGGGGAGACAAAGTTTGATTTGACATAGAGGGTTTTTTGGTCTTTTTGGTTAAAGATAAAATGGTAATTTGGTTGTAAAACTTCAACTACAAATAAGCACCTCCACTCCTTCATTTTTGCACATTTCATTCCTTTCTTCTTCTTCACTTTCTTCATCTTCTTCACCTCCATTTCCATGGCTTTCCACCTCTCCATTCTCTTCCACCAAGCTCCACCACCTAAACCCCCTCTACTCTCGGCCACACCACCTCCACCTCACCAAAACACTAGCCACACCACCACCCACACCAAGGCCGAACTCCACCTCCATGCTACAAGGCCGTCCCCCCTCCTTACTACCAAGGTCGAGCCCTCCAAACCATCTACCCACCACAAAACACACACACACACCCCATAGCCTAGGCCGTACGCTCCAAACCCCCCTCTTAATCCCATGGTCACATATAAAAAAAGAAAAAGAAAAGAGAGAAGAAAACGGAAGCGGCTCGAAATAAAAATAAAATTAAGCCGAGAATTCAAAGACATTCGTAAAAAAAAGCGCATTAGTTCGAGAAACACGTTAGCCTACAAAAAGATTGACGGAGTGGATATGAAGGTGAGAAATCCTCATCGCTTTTGAAATTATATTTTGGTTATGTTAAAACAATCACATTTATTTCTTTATGACATATGAATATTTATTCCAATTGATTGTTAATGTGGATGATTTGATAGTTGGTTAGATAATTGAATTGTGATAGTATATTCCATTATAGTGTTAGTAGTGAATGTTGTATTTGAAATAATATATTATGTGATTGGTTGAATGGATGTTATGTTAGTAAATATGGATATTGGTTATTTTCATTTTGACTTAATAATCTCTTTGTTAATAAGACCATATTTTAGTGATATGAGATATTTTGAAAAATAAGCCTCTTTTCAATTAGAATTGAAATTAAAGTAAAAATAAAAGAATTTGAAATTTGAAGCGAAAATGGGTTTAAAAAGGAAAGTTAAATTGAAATTGAAATTAAGATGAATAGTGAAATTGTAATTTAAATCGATTTTGGAAAATTGAATTTGAGATTAAGGTTGAATTGAAATTTAAATTGAAATTAGATTTGAAATCTAAGTTTTAAATAAGTTTAAACTGAAGTTAGAATTGAAATTGAATTTAAAATTTAATATTAAAATAATAGAAATATAATAATATTATAATATGGTAATAGTGAAATTCATTTTAAATACTTTGAAAAGTGGAAATATCAATTTAAAGTGAATTGTAATGATTTTATAAGTAATAGAATTCAATTTGAATAAGTTATTTCAGATATTGAAAAATAAATTAAAACTAGATGCGTCGCGCAAAGGTAGTTCGCGATTTCGCGTCGAAAAGTTCAAATGAATGTGTAGAGTGGAATATAGCTCGGAATTCTTCGAGATAAGAAAATTCTGGACTATTATATCCATATCTTCTAAACGATGAAAAAAAATCAAAGTTTTGTTGAGTAGATTTGGATTAAGTCCACATCAATTTTCTAGAAAAATCGTGCTAGTGTAGTTTAGTGACCATAATATGAAATCTGTTTAAATGATCTTTTTAATTATAGAAAAATATGGAATAAATTTGATAAATCTACTTAAATAATTTAAAATACATTTGGATTGGGAAATATGAATATCGAATGTTTAAAAGTTGATTTAATCAAATAAGCTTATATAGCACTTTCCATAGAACTATTATGCTGCGAACTGTATAACTTTTTTAATAAGAGTTTGGATAAATGGTTAAACGGAATTGTTTATACCACTTAAACAAAATGTAAAGAATATTGAATGTATTAACAAACTGAGTATGCGGAAAATACTAGTAAATTTGTCCGCCTGTGAGATCTGGGAAGATAAAACAATGTGTTTAACTAAGGTTAAGGATGGAGCAACCAGTGTCCCGAACTTACCTGGCCTATGTTTTCTTTTCTTAGACGAGGGGCGGAACATATCGAAAGGAAAGCCCGGTTGCTCTTCAATAAAAAGATTCTATTAAGTTTTTCCAAAATAAAAGAAGATCGGTATTATCCAAAATTTAAACAATCTCCAAAATGAATGATTTCTATAATCCTATTTACTCAAAAATGTTTTGCTAAAATTAACTTAGGGTTTATCGTAAACGATGTCTTAAATAACATTGTTTTTGACCTGTCTAAAAGTTAAGGAATTTGGATTGAGAGTTAAATAAAGAAATTTAGATATTATCCAAAGCGAAAAAATGAATTACTTGGAATCATTCTAAATCAAAAGAAAGAGATTTTGGAATCACCCGAAAAGAATTGAAGTGAAAGAGACTTAATAAACCCAGTATACTCATATTCACTTTTTATCGATAACTGGATTTCGAAGGAACCAGGATCAGATTTGGGTGATTCCTATCCGAAAACCACTTCGAACCAATGTATACGTTCGAATGTGAAGATATGTTGAAGATGATGATTATTGAAGACTGTGGATCTTCATAGCGTGAGGACTGCTTATTGAACATGCTCTGGGTAGCTCCCATTATAGAGTTATTTACAGCAGTGGTCTACTCGTGGTGGAGATTTTTCGGATTGCAAGGACTACTTGCTAATTATGGTAGTAGGAGAGTGCCTTCGGTTTGTCCTATTCCTGGACAACTTGTATAGACGTTTGTTTGACATTGCATTTCTAAATATTAATACATTGGTTTTTACAAATGTACATCAGTGGTGGCAGAGAAGGCAACTTCTCTTAGCTTAACACCCTTCTTGGGACGTACGAGCTCAAGGGTTGTATTTTTGTGGAAGACAATTAGTAGTTAACGGTAATGGAAATGTGGCATTCGAAGATTTGATATGTGCTATGTGAAAAGGTAATCGTTGTCTCAAGCCTCATCAAACCGAAAATGACCGAAACACGATTAGATGCAACAAGGCTAAGTGAGTCATTCCCAAGTATGGTATGATCATCCCCTTCTAGATATATTTCTTCTAGTTATGACCTTCGGGATGTAAATTAATGTGGTGAATGGAAACGAGCGCTCGGTTTAAGGTCGGTAACGACCAGGGGATGACATATTCGGTACTATCTAGTTATAGAGGTAGGTCAGTCTTGTGTTGGCAGAGGAGCTTTGTGATGGTTTCATGGTACATCCATCTAGAGGTGTACCCATTCAGAAGGTAGATCCTTCACCTAGTCATTTGTATGGAAATCCATTCTCCAATAAGAACCTACAGACTTGATTGTAAACCTATTATGCTGGAATTTAGTCAATGTAATAATTTCAGTTAAGATTAATAAGTTGAATTGCAAATATTTTCAAAAAGATGTCATTAGAAATAATATCAAATGTTTTGATATAAAAGTGTTTTAGTTATCGTAAGGTAAAAACCCATCCGTATTTATGTGTGGGGTGGTCTTATGAGATACTCTTTCTTTTCAAATGATTTTATTCAAAGGCTGATATATGACACTGCCATTCATTATTGAGCTTTTATCACGCTAGTTTATCAAGCCTGATCGGGGTATTTTCAATACTCGGGTCGGATTCGAGTAGTTTCAAGTTAGTCGAAGATGGTTGGAGTTTCCAGAGGAGAGCTCAAGATATTCATCTACGTATGGACATATTCTATTTTCCACTGTACTTAGTTTGTTTTAGTTGATGTTTGTCTGCAATTGTAAGGACAAATGTTTATAACTGTTCAAGCTGAATTTAGGTTAGACTCCGATATATGTATTTAAAAGTTTTTCACTGTAAAGATATTTGTTTAATATTATATGTTATTCCATTCGAGTGAGATTCTGTTCTGTCTATTTTTCTTTATTACCCTTGATCATCCATACTTTCACGTTCTTGGGTCGGACATGAGTGTTTTATTGTCGACTCAAAGGGTACGGAATTGTGGGTCATCGCATTTGGTATTGGAGCTTTTGGTTGAGAGAATACCAAAGCCTGATAGGGGTAAGCCTCATCAGAGATAGGATTAGTAATATCGTAGGATGAGTAACTCATTAGAGATCAGGTTAGTAACACCCTAGAATGAGGTATGAGAGTGTTATATGTACGAGCGCGTATTTGATAATTTTGTAAAAATGGTTTTGTTTTAAAGAAATTGGTAAATGAAATAATTTTACCTTAGGTTCATATTTTTAAATATCAGAAAGGAATATTATTATTTTTGGTTAAAATTTAAGGATTGTTTGTAATTTTGCTTAGTAAAACTGAAATATGAATATCTTGTGATTAGAGTTGCTTGATTTTACTACAAGATATTCTGTATAGAATCAATTAGTTAAAAGCCAGAATTTAGAACTTTGATCATATACCCCTAGATATTTTTTTACTAAGAAATAATGATTTAATGATCATCAAAATTAATGGATTTGAAAGCTAAGTACAAATATTGTGTGAAGTAAAATTCACAATTTGACTATAGAATATTTGATGATAATATTGAAGCTAGATGTTATAATTGGAGAAAGTAAAAAGAAAATGAATACTTAGAAAAATTCTTATCAACAAGATAGGAAAAAGATAAACCTAAAATTGAGACTTTTTGTAAATATATTATAAAAGGGTAAGTTATATAACTTATAAAGAAGATAAGGTAATTTGAAATTTAGACACTTTGATTAGGCTAAAAATCAAAGAGAAATTTAGGAATAAGAGATATAAGAAATATCACCCTAATATAAAATTTTGAATTTGTGATACATTTAGGGTATCATTTGTAATTCAGAATAAAGTAAGATTAGAAATGGATAGTTTTGAATAATATGATTAGTATGTTGATCATTGGATGAAAATGTTTAAGTAACAAATACCATGTGAATTAAGTTTCACAGTTTGACCATAAGGTATTTAATGGATTTAAGATTAAGAAATTTGATTTAGAAATGGATAGTAAATAAGTTAAGTAGATAATCATAAGATTAATAAGAAAAAGGTGTATACTTAGAAAAGTTGTCTTATTAATATATATATAAATATAAGATAAATAATATTAGCTAATATAAGACCTTAGATAAATAAAGATTAAGTTTTATAGAGTATTAATTTGAGATAATAGTGGAATTCCTTATTAGTTAAACGCCCTAATTAAAGTAATAACAATTTGAAGTTTGGGGATATGTATATATACTCTTAGGAAGTAAAGGTATAGTATACAAGTTTAAGTCATATTTATATGTTGATTTAGTAGAAAATAAATGGTGTGAAATAAACTTGGATTAATAGAAATTTTGAAAAAAATAATATTTTAGGTGAAAATGAATGTGAACAAGTATATAAGTTAAACGTATATCATTTCGGCACATAAATTTTTTATAAGATTTGAGTATAGAACTTTGAGGTGTTTACACTAATCCGAAAAAGGATTTATCACTCGATTCTTGACGGCGAACATTGATGAGAGTTTGTGATTATATACTCAAGTTTTCTATCATAGTTGAGAGCTATGCAAGGAAAGCAAGTGTTTGTGTTCAGGAAGTCTGATCAAAGTCCGCACTAGAAAATCGGAGGATCGATACTAATTCGGAAATAAAGTTGTGGATTCAAATAATAGATCGAATCAAATATCACATATAATATGATGTTTTGGGTCTGTCGACATAGTAGTTGGATATTTATCTTAAATAGTAGACACTAAGATATAAGGGTTAGACTGATGTTTTGGTATGTATATTTAAATATAGACCTCAGGTATAGTACATGCTCAGGTCAAGGAATGAGTTATGTGGATGTATTCATTTATGTTGATATAGTATAGTTTGGTTGTTTTTGGATGTATGGTCTTCTTTTGTTGTTTTATGTATTATCTTAAGTGTGCAATATGCACTAGGATGGCAGGATAGAATTCTGAATTGATGTACGTATATATAATCTTAAGTACGTGATAAGTACTCAGGTTAGTGTGGGGAATCTCCTTGTGTTTTGCATCATTTGTTTTGGTGTTATTATGGTATCAACCTTCTTTTTATATGTGTATTTTTCTATCATCGGTATAAATAAGTTAAAGTGTTTGAGGATATGAGTATAAGATAGATTCCTTTATCTAACTTTTATTTTGAGAACGAAATGCTTTTAAGCAGGGGAGAATGTAACGACCCGTAATTTCGCTAATTCGAAAATGAGATATTTCGTTCGTTTTAAATTTAAAACATAAATAAATATGTTATATATAATAAATAATAATGGAGAAATTTTTCTATTCTTATAGTTAATAAATTATAAAGCATAAATTTGGATTTTAGAACAAACCAGCAAAAGTTAAGTTTTGTTAAAAATAAATAAAGGCTTAAATAAATAGATTTAAATATTTATTTAAAAAGAAAATCTTACTTAAAACATCTAATAAGGATAATTAAAGTATACTTAAAGATTTAAAAACATATTAATAATTGTTTTACAAAAATAACCAAATATTGTGGCATTTTGTCAGTTTTACATACACTATAAAATTAGAGATTTTGACATTAATTAAATATGATTTTTAAATATAAAGAGACATGATTTAATTTATTTAAAGAAGTAAAATTTTTATTTTAAAGTTTAGTTTACATATATATATATATAGCTTAACAAAAAGGACAAATTTTGACTGTAAAATTTGTTGACCAAGACACCTTTTTCAACCAAAACAAGTTGTCGTCAAGTTGTTGCAACTTGATACATTTTCTAATATACACAAATGCATAAATATAACTTTACAAACTTTTTAAACACTTTACATTTAGCACTAAAAGACAAAATGAGTTTACTTTTGAAAAGTTTAAATAAATAAAAAAGTGAAAAGACATTATTTGACTAATTAAATTTTATTTTAAATCTTTATAAACAACATCATTACATATATATCATGTCTCATTAATGGGATATTATGTGTATGCATGGAAAAGGAGAAAAAGGATTAATTAACATTTTTAAAGTGTAAGAAATAGAGAAGAAATCATGTCATAAGTATAAAATCAAATCAATACATCAATTCCACATTAGTACACTTCATTTCAACATTAGTATCATATCAAAATCATGCATTGGAAATGTGAAAGGGGAGACAAAGTTTGATTTGATGTAGAGGGTTTTTTGGTCTATTTGGCTAAAGATAAAATGGTAATTTGGTTGTAAAACTTCAACTATAAATAAGCACCTCCACTCCTTCAATTTTGTACATTTCATTCCTTCCTTCTTCTTCACATTCTTCATCTTCTTCACCTCCATTTCCATGGCTTTCCACCTCTCCATTCTCTTCCACCAAGCTCCACCACCTAAACCCCCTCTACTCTCGGCCACACCACCTCGCTAAAGGACTAGCCACACCACCACCCACACCAAGGCCAAACTCCACCTCCACGCTACAAGGCTGTACCCCCTCCTTACCACCAAAGTCGAGCCCTCCAAACCATCTACCCACCTCAAAAAACACACACACACACCCCACAGCCTAGGTCGTACACTCTAAACCCCCCCCCCCAAGCCCATGGCCACATATAAAAAAAGAAAAAGAAAAGAAAAGAGAGAAGAAAACGGAAGCGGCTCGAAATAAAAATAAATTAAGCCGAGAATTCAAAGACATTCGTAAAAAAAAGCGCATTAGTTTTAGAAGCACGTTAGCCTACAAAGAGATTGACGGAGTGGATATGAAGGTGAGAAATCCTCATCGCTTTTGAAATTATATTTTGGTTATGTTAAAACAATCACATTTATATCATTATGGCATATGAATGTTTATACCAATTGATTGTTAAAATGGATGATTTAATAGTTGGTTAGATAATTGAAGTGTGATAATATATTCCATTATGGTGTTAGTAGTGAATGTTGTATTTGAAATCATATGTGATTGGTTGAATGGATGTTATGTTAGTAAATATGGATATTGGTTATGTTCATTTTGATTTAATAATCTCTTTGTTAATAAGACCATATTTTAGTGATATGAGATATTTTGAAAAATAAGTCTCTTTTCAATTAGAATTGAAATTAAAGTAAAAATAAAAGAGAATTTGAAATTTGAAGTGAAAATGGTTTTAAAAAAGAAAGTTTAATTGAAATTGAAATTAAGATGAATAGTGAAATTGAAACTGAAGTCGATTTTGAAAAATCAATTTTGAGATTAAGATTGAATTGAAGTTTAAATTGAAATTAGATTTGAAATCTAAGTTTTAAATAAGTTTAATTTGAAGTTAGAATTGAAATTGAATTGAAATTGGAATTTAAAATTTAATATTAAAATAATAGAAATATTATAATATGGTAATAGTGAAATTCATTTTAAATACTTTAAAAAATAGAAATATTGATTTAAAATGATTTGTAACGATTTTATAAGTAATAGAATTCAATTTGAATAAATTATTTCAAATATTGAAAAACAAGTTAAAACTATATGCATCGCGCAAAGGTAGCTCGCGATTTCGCGTCGAAAAGTTCAAATGAATGTGTAGAGTGGAATATAGCTCGGAATTCTTCGAGATAAGAAAATTCCGGACTATTATATCCATATCTTCTAAACGATGAAAGAAAATTAAATTTTCGTTGAGTAGATTTTGAATTAAGACCAAATGAATTTTCTAGAAAAATCGCGCTAGTGCGGTTTAGTGACCATAACATGAAATCTGTTTAAATGTTCGTTTTTAATTATGGGAAAATAAGGAATAAATTTGATAAATATATTTAAATAGTTCAAAAGAGATTTGGATTGGAAAATATGAATTATCAAATGTTTAAAAGTTGATTTAATCAAATATGCTTATATAGCACTTTTTGCAGAACTTTCATGCCGCTGATTGTACAACTTTTTTAATAAGAGTTTGAATAAATGGTTAAGATGAATTGTTTATACCATTTAAAAAAAATGTAAAGAATATTGAATGTATTAACAAATTGAGTATGCGGAAACGACTAGTACATTTGTCCCGCATATGAGATCTGGGAAGATAAAACAAAGTGTTTAACTAAGGTTAGGGATGGAGCAACCAGTGCCCTGAACTTACATGGCCCGTGTTTTCTTTTCTTAGACGAGGGGTGGAACAGATCGAAAAGAAAGCTCGGATGCTCTTAAATAAAAAGATTCTATTAATTTTTTCCAAAATAAAAGAAGATCGGTATTATCCAAAATTTAAGCAATCTCCAAAATGAATGATTTCTATGATTTTATCTAGTCAAAAATGTTTTGGTAAAATTGATTTAGGGTTTATCATAAAAGATGTCTTAAATAACTTTTTTTGTGACCCCCTAGAAGTTAAAGAATTTGGATCGAGAGTTAAGTAAGGAAATTTGAGATATTATCTGAAGCGAAAAAGTGAATTACATGGAATTATTCTAAATCAAAAGAAAGAGATTTCAGAATCATCCAAAAAGAATTGAAGTGAAAAGAGACTTAATAAACTCGGTATACTCATATTCATTTTTTATCGATAATTGGATTTCGAAGGAACCAGTGTCGGATTTGGGTGATTTCTATCCGAAAACCACTTTGAATCAATGTATACGTTCGAAGGTGAAGACATGTTGAAGATGAAGATTATTGAAAACCGTGAATCTTCATAGCATGCGGACTTCTTGTTGAACATGCTCTGGGTAGCTCCCATTACAGAGTTATTTATAGCATTGGTCTCCTCGTGATGGAGATTTTTCGGATTGCAAGGACTACTCGCCACTAGTGGTAGTAGGAGAGTGCCTTCGGTTTGTCCTGTTCTTGGACAACTTGTATGGACGTTTGTCTGACATTGCATTTCTAAAGATTACGTACATTGGTTTTTACAAACGTACATCAGTGGTGGTAGAGAAAGCAGCTTCTCTTAGCTTAACATCCTCCTTGAGACGTACGAGCTCAAGGGTTATATTTTTGTGAAAGGCAATTAATATAGTTAACGGAAATGGAAATGTGACATTCAAAGATGTGATATGTGCTATGTGAAAAGTTAGTCGTTGCCTCAAGCCTCATTAAATTGGATATGATCAAAACACGATAGATGCGGCAAGGCTAAGTGGGTCATTCCCAAGTAGGGTATGATCATCCCTTCTAGATAAATTTCTTTCCACTAATGACATTCGAGATGTAAATTAATGTGGTGTATGAAAACAAACGCTAGGTTAAAGGTCGGTAACAACCGGGGGATGACATGTTCGGTACTATCTAGTAATAAAGGTAGGCCGGTCTTGTGTTGGCAGAGGAGCTTTGTGATGGTTTCTCGGGACATCCGTCTAGAGGTGTACCCATTCAAAAGGTAGATCCTTCACCTGGTCGTTTGTATGGAAATCCATTCTCCAATAAGAGCCTACGGACTTGATTGTAAACCTATTATGCTGGAATTTAATCAATATAACAATTTCGGCTAAGATTAATAAGTTTATTTGCAAACGTTTTCATAGAGACGTCATTAGAAATAATATCAAATGTTTTGATATAAATATGCATTAGTTATCATAAGGTAAAAACTCATCCGTGTTTAAGTGTGGGTGTGGTCTTATGAGATACTCTTTCTTTTCAAAGTATTTTATTCAAAGGCTGATATATGACACTGTCATTCATTATTGAGTTTTTCTCACGCTGGTTGATCATGCCTGATCTGTCTATTTTCAATACTCGGGTTGGATTCAAGTAGTTTCAGGTTATTCGAAGATGGTTGGTATTTTCAGAGAAGTGCTAGAGATATTCATCTACGTATGGACATACTCTATTATCCGTTGTACTTAGTTTGTTTTATTTGATGTTTGTCAGCGATTGTAAGGACAGATGTTTATAACTGCCCAAGCTGAATTTAGGTTAGACTATGATATATGTGTTTAAAACTTTTTCCGCTGTACAGATATTTGTTCAATATTATATGTTATTCCATTCGAGTGAAATTTTTCTCTGTCTATTTTTCTTTATTACCCTTGATCATCCATACTTCCGCGCAACTTGGGTCAGACATGAGTGTTTTATTATCGGGACAAAGGCTACGGAATTGTGGGTCGTCACACGTGCCTTACGTACTATGTATATATGTATGTGTGTGTGTGTGTGTGTGTGTGTGTGTATTGTAAAAAAAAGTTTTGGAATTTAGATTAAAGATTCAATGTTGAAATACGTATGGATTTTTTATATACTGAAACACAATTTTTAATCTGCACAGATTTTATAATATTTGTTTTGTTCAAAACGTATTTCAACCAAAAATAAAATTAATAAAATATTTTTAAAAAATGTTTAAGTATTTATTATTTATATTTGCAAATAAATTTTATGGATAAATTTTATAGTGTGTCTTTGTCTAGATATAGAAAATGTTTAAAATTTGAACTTTAAATTGAAACTAGATTTTTGATCAAGATCCATTTGCAAATTTAAATATATCAAAGTTATCTCAGAATTAAATTTGAAATTTTGAATTGGTATACAAATTCAAATTTAAATTTATATACAGATATTTTGTACACATATGTACATCTATGTGTGTGTAAAGTTTAATTAATAAAAAAAAAATTAATGTATATCTAATATGTATAAAAAAAGGCTAATGTTTTCATTGCAATGTAAATCTCACCACTTGCATATAAAAACATTAAACCATGTACGCATTTATATATTGGGCGTAAACTTACACGTATGTATGTATTTATGTATGCATATACACTTTGTATATCACACATATATACAAAGCCAAATCTTTATATTGATTAATCAAATAGAATAAAGATTTTATTTAAATTATTTAGATTAGATTTAAATCAGTTTAGGGTACGTAGGCTCAATAAAACCTAAAATGGTTGAAAGTTTGAAATTACACATTTAACCTACTGCGTATTCTCCTTGTTCCAACAGTATCAAAAGGTCATGGAAGATTAGTTGTTACGGTTATTTGAAAGTAGGCAATAAATAAAAAAATTCATTACCTCTAGTAGATGAGGCTTGGAAGAGAAGTACATCGACCACATAAACCAAGTACGATGGAGCACGACGGAGAGTGGATTGCTTGCTGTGGAGAGTGGAGGAGTGTTGGATAGGGTGCAGTGGTGGAGAGCGACAATGATTTACAATGGAGATTGTGGTGACAATGACCGAGAGTACAGCTTGGTGGAGAGTGCAACAATTCACAATGCATAGTGTGATGATGGTGTGTGAGATTTTAAAGGGTGAAGAGTGATTCATATTGGGCCTAGACTAAGAAGGCATATTAGGAGTGGCAGTGATGAGGTGTCCTTTAGATTTAGACATTTTGTACATCTTAGTGATATGTCATCTAATTTTTCATTCAGGAAAATACAGTGTTGCTATGGCGTCATGAATTTCTAATGTTTTAACGATGTCTCGCAAATTTTATTCCGAAAAACACATGACTCGCAAAGACGTAGGAAATTTGTTATGCCATAACGATATCACGTTGGTTTATTTTTAGAAAGAAACCAACGGGTACATCAACGTTGGGTTGCTAAGGCATAGAGAATTAACTATACCTTGCAATACCATAGCGATGCCAAAATAATTTGTCCTTGCATTTTTGGGAGATTTGTAAGGCATCATTGATCTATTATGGACAATATACGTTTCTTTAATTGTGAAATTTTATGGCTTTGAAAATGTTTTGAGCAAACAAAATTATTTCATAATTCAATCGATATTAGTCGTGAATTGAAATTCTGACTTATAACGCATTCTATTTCTTAGTACAATTTTCTTTTGTTTTTCTATTTAATTTTTCTTCGATTTATTTTAGCTTGCATTTAATAATTCAAAATTTTGTATAAGAGCATCTACAACGACATTAGTGCTGCAACTGTATGGATTTGAGTGTCCGAGGAAAAAAAGTGGGATATCTTCTCGTTTTCTCTTTTGAGCGTGGACTTATGAATTGCTTTCTGAAAATCGTTTATACTATATATAAATTGTGTGTTTGATAACCATTTACATTTTACACAATGTTCAAAAACTCAATTACGATATAAATGGTTATCTGAAGCTTTCGTTCTTTTTAAAAATTAAAATAAATGAAATGGTCAATTCCTCCTGCTCGTCTTCTGAACTAGTGGGAGGAATCAACTAGACCTGTCAAAATATGACCCAACCCATTAACCCAACCCATTTACCCTACTTTTAAGTGGGTTGGGTCAACCCATTTATGAATTTTATTAAATGGGTTATGGGTTGGGTTGACCCATTTTTAAAAGAGTTATAAGTGGGTAACCCATTTACCCATTTATTAAAAACATTAAATTTTAATATAAATTTGAAAAATAAGAATTTTAAACATAAAATGTAGTTTTTCATGAAAATTGACAGTTGTACTTAAAAAATAACAGGCCACTACATCTTCATATTTGAACTTCATCTACTGTAAAAGCCGTTATTTTTTCTCTTCAGACTGCAATTAAAATTTCTAATTCCAAATTATAAATTCGAAATTTCCAAAAATTTCAAAATTTAAATTTCAAATTTCAAATTTTCATATTCCAAATTTCAAATTCGATATTTCCAAAAATTTGAAAATTTAAATATCAAAATTTCAAAATTAAAAATTTCAAAATCCGAAATTTCCAAAAATTTCAAAATCCAAAATTTCCAAAAATTTCAAAATTTAAATTTCAAATTTAAAAATTTCGAATTTCAAAATTCGAAATTTCCAAAAATTTCAAATTTTCAAAGTTTCAAAATTCGAAATTTCCAAATTTAAATTTCGAAATTTCGAATTTCGAACTTCGAATTTCAAAATTTAAATTTCAAAATTTTCAACTATTTTTTCTGTTCAAACAGCAATTAAAATTTCTAATTCCAAATTATAAATTCGAAATTTCCAAAAATTTCAAAATTTAAATTTCAAATTTCAAATTTTCATATACCAAATTTCAAATTCGATATTTCCAAAAATTTGAAAATTTAAATATCAAAAATTCCAAAAATTTCGAAATTAAAAATTTCAAAATCCGAAATTTCCAAAAATTTCAAAATCCAAAATTTCCAAAAATTTCAAAATTTAAATTTCAAATTTAAATTTTTCGAATTTCAAAATTCGAAATTTCCAAAAATTTCAAATTTAAAATTTTCAAAATTCGAAATTTCCAAATTTAAATTTCGAATTTCAAAATTTTCAATTTTTAAATTCAAAATCGAAAATTTAAAATTTCGAATTTTAAAATTCAAAATTCGAAATTTCAAATTTTAACAAATTTCAAAATTTCAAAATTCGAAATTTTAATTTGAAAATTTAAATTTGAAAATTGGAATTTGAATTTTTAAATTTCAAAATTTTGAAATTTCAAATTTTAAAATTCAAAATACGAAATTTTGAAATTTGAAATTTTGAAATTTGAATTTTGAAAATTTGATATTTGATATTTGAATTTTGTACTATGAAATTTTTAAATTTTGAATTTTCGAAATTTGAAATTTTTAAATTTGAATTTTGAAATGTGAAATTTTGAAATTTGAAAATACATTTTTTAAGAATTTTTTCATATAAAAAATCGACTTATGTGAGTCGAAAAGCAAAAAAAAAGGCTTTTGCAATAAGTTGAAAAATGACTTTTAAAAGTCAGTAGATTTTGTTTATCCATATTGACTTTTTAATTTTTTCATTTTATAAGCAAAAAATAACTTATTTATTGTAATCCAAACGGCCCCTAAATCTTTAAATGGGTTAAATGGGTAACCCGTTTATTAAACGGGTTGGGTCATATAT
Organism: Allium cepa; assembly: GCA_030765085.1. Taxonomy (NCBI): domain Eukaryota; kingdom Viridiplantae; phylum Streptophyta; class Magnoliopsida; order Asparagales; family Amaryllidaceae; genus Allium; species Allium cepa. The sequence goes on along the minus strand of CM060945.1, from coordinate 987,817,354 downwards.
GGCTAGGGTCATAAGTGGGTAAAAAAGAATGGATCATAAATGGGTTGGGTCAAAGTCGACCCAACCCGTTTTGACCCAACTCAACCCATTTGACAGGCCTAGAATCAACCCTTTCTAGTCTCCTTCTTATCTTAAAAATCAATCTCCGATGATCCAAGTAGCATGGTAGTACTGCAAACAAATGTTTAAATTCAGTAATATATCCCTTTGTGGTTCGAATTGCTTGTGTACATTAGTGGGCGTTTATAACTATCATTATTTTCAACCATCGGAGATACAGAACGATATCATTTTCTGTTTCACATAATGTAGGATTTAAGGAATGACCGAAACACAAATAAAACAATATCAAATTAGGTTCGAAGCATGCCTTTAGATCCACGAATACCAACAATCACAGAGTTAAGATATTGAATATAACGCAAGTTAAGTCATGCTTATTTACTCCAATGCATCAATGTTTGGATTAAATGGTAAATCAAGAAATGTAACTAACTATTACCATGCATTGGCATCATTTTAATTTATTGAAATTTGACTCTATAATGACAACCGTTGTACATACAATATTTTTGGTTTTTTATTGTAATTTAAGAAATACAAGTAAACAATCAATTATCAATCTAATGAGTAGACTGGTATAAAATATTAAAAAAAAAAAAAAAATAGAATGACTAGCATAAACATCAATGTCATGTAATCATGCATGTTCTGGCATCCAGTGATAATGATATCTCCTATGCGCTATCATCTTCATATCCACCCATTATATATTTATATGGATCAAAATAATTCGGAATGTTAAATCTAATACTCTATCTCCAATTTGTACTGCAATCATATAGTTGACTCCAACACAGAGCCATGTGAAAACATTTGTTTTTATTTTACTTTCTAAATAAATCATACATATATAAAGCTTAAAACTAATGCAACTTGTGTTGAGCAATTTTCAAACCAGCGATCATTGCAACAATCGCCAACAAATGTATTCGTTCCATGTTGGAATACTACAAAGTGCAAGTTCATGCGTTTTCAAAACAAAATCTATTGCAATTTTAAGCTCTTTTAAGCAATTTTTAGCTTTTTTAAACAGTTTTATATTCATTATTAAGTTAACTAGCTATGAATTACGAAATGAAAACAACAATTGTGTCATCATATTGCAAATAATTCAACTTTAGCTATAACCAGAAGATATTTTTGAAATCATGATTGCTTCAGGTCATATAATACTTTAAGAATTTTGGAAGGTAGATCCACGTACGTACAATAATTATAAATAAAAGAAAGGGTTCACAGTAGCACAATCTAATAATTCTACACGCTTTTTATTTACAAAGATATACGCATTTTGGATATTCACATTTAGGTTAATAGATAGAGATGGAAATGCTAAATTCAGACAAAATATATATCCAAGTTAGAGGTATATATATACACCTCTCTATTTTGATAATTATCGCAGAACCCTTTATGTTTTCTTACTTTGTAAGCATATGTCCTCAACACTGAATGTGTAATTTGACTTTGCAGCGCTTATCTACAAATGCTTACTTGTGAGCCTTACGAAATTCATGTGTTTTCCATGATTCTAGCAAGGATACATGATTTGCTATTGAATAAACAATTATTATTTATATTTTTGTTTTTATTTTATTTTTCCAAATACATGAACAGCAAACGGAGTGGCATGGTTTTGAAGCAAGAGAAAAAAGCAGCATATAAGATAAATTCACTATTCTAGATTCAAAAATATAACTCTTTTTTTAGTTTAGGTTATTTTATCAATAAATGCTAATCTGTACATGTAAGGCATACTAATCAATTTGGACTACAAAGCTTTTATACATTGTTGAATTCACTTGATTCAAATATATGTCAAATTTAAAAGTAAAAACTAAAGTTTAACAAAGGTGAATATGATTTATCATTGGACCTATGGTAGAGTGCTGCATCCTAATAGGTCAGTCAATAGCTATGAACTTTTGGTGCCGAGAACAGAGCATTGACTGGTAAACCACCGGTGGTGATCGAAGCCCACTAGTCAACTAGCATAGATATCAAATTGACGTACCCAATTGATTAAAATTTTCAGACGAACGATATTACTAGTCATAATTTCAGATCCTTTTACATTATTTAGACCAGCTTGTATGGCACGTCTTTTGGACGTATACAAAGAAAACCACATGTTAACTTCTTTTGATGAAAAAAAATACATGACCTAACTTCTTTTTTCATTGAAATTTTTAACAACGTATAAAAATAGAAACTATTTCATACGTATGTGCATAAACAAAAAACTTCAAAAACTCATAATTATTTGTTTGACATATAAATATAATTATCACACATGCTAAAAAATAGTAGGTTTTATTTTTGAAAAAAAATAATGTATACCGAATAAGATACAAAATATGATGCACAATGTCATCACTTTCAAAAATCTCACATTGGAGCTATATCATGTATACTATTGGAAATATCATGTAAAGCCGACTCTAACATATATAGATATAATGTAGTAAACATTCATCTCCCTGTTGCCAAATCTTTTTTGCCTTGGCCAAGAGCTCAACCATTCTATTCATTTTAACAGCCATATTGGAAAATTACAGTCAAATCGAATTCTCGGGACCAAGAGCCTTTAACTTGAGCGCAACCAACGTTGTTTTATTAATATCCAACAGGGGATGTGTTATACCATCGGTAGTAGAAAACTACTACATTTAAAGAGCATAAAGTTTCCTCTTATATCATGTAAACCGAACTCTAACGTATACCTATATATAAAATCTGAAAATACAAACATTCGCCAACAAAAAAGAAATATTACTATTGCTTACTGAGAATGCAAGTAAGTATTACAATTTTCTTTTTTTTGTTATAGTTACTTTCTAACATGAGCAAGATTCAGCAAATCCTCAAATGTGTGAATTGTATCTGAATGAAAAAACCTCTTGACAAGCACCTTTGTCCAAGTGGTTAATTTATTCGGCTTTGGTGCAGAATGTCACAAGTTCGAAACTTGCTTTCGAACGTTTATTTGACATGGATATGTTGTCCCAATGATTTGTTGTATATAAAGTACCAGTTCAAAAAAAAAAAAAAAAAACCTCTTGCAAACTGCATTATAAGCAACAAACAAAGTAGGTTTATGATAGGAAATCCATTGCATAATATAAGTTATTTTCTCCAAGTTTGAGGAGTAAGAAATCTAAAAATAACAAAATTGTCATGCAACTTTATGGTGGTAAAGTATTTTTTATTTTAAACTTTATGGTCGTAAAATATTATCAGTATAATGGTAATTGTTCTCACAAAGGAAAGTGACACCCGTACAAATTTCATATCAGTGGTATAGTACATAAATTCTAAAGGATTTTTCTTCCCAAACAAACATAGAAATTGAAACTAATTCAAACTCGGTGAATTCTAAAAGCATTGTGGACAACTTGAAGAAGCATGCCACTTGATTTGTAAGATATAATAGGCTAAACAAACTCCCAAAAATGTCTAAATATCTTCCATTCAATGCAAATTAAATTAAAAGCAAGCGTCTATCTTTTTTAATTCTTTTGGCCAAAAGATACTATTTTGACTTGATTATTCATCGAATGACAACAATTACCATATTCTCATAATTTAAAGAAACCAATAAATAATAAGAAAAATATCCAACTCTATTTAAATATTACCTTCAAAAGCTTAATCCCCTCAATTATGGCTACAGTTGAGCACCAAAGCCTTCTCTCTCAATCCAAATGAACAAAACCAAATGCCTCCTCGAAACTCCCCTCTCATAATTCTAATTCAGGAACTAAATTTTCAAAATTTCGATCTATCATCAAAAAACAACGTCGTATAGGTTCTAATTGTCCAAAATGAGATCCGAGCATGCTTGATTTTCTATGGGCAATGTTAATTTTATTTATTTAAATATGTGAAATTGATAAATCTAACATAAAACATAGAAAAACTAATTTTCTATAAATAAATAGGAAAAGAACTTCTAGATCCATAAAAACAAATTAGGGTTTCTAAAATATATCTGGAGGTTACATGAATGACTTTCAGGTTGGTGCTTTGGAAGAGAAGAAGGGATGCTTTGGAAGAGAAGAAGAGAACGACTTTCTAAAGTGGAGAGGATTATTGGGCCAGAACAATTATAATTGAAATGTGGAGAAGGAGCAAAAGGAAGACAATAATACCCTTCATTAATATTTGTTAATTAGAGAACAACAAATGATGTTTTAGTAATTTCAAAAGCTTCAAAATGGAACGTATGTATAGAACACTAAGAGTAAATTTGTTTTATTTTGAAATAATGGTCGTGTGCATGGATAACAGTTGACATAAATGAATATGTTAACTTTTTTTAATATGAAATAATATAGACAAATGCATATGCAACTCGATGTTATATACAATTTAAATGAGCAAAATATTTAAGTAGATTTATAATTTATATTTTTTCATAAGAATATTTATAAGCTTGAAATGGATGAATGAACAAAAGTTATTTGGCTTATTTCAAATTATATATTATATAGTTAAATTAGATACGTTATCAGGTGATGCCAATAATCACATAGTAACCTCCATTTTCAATAAAGGGGAATATGGAACAACCAAGAATAACACACAAATCAGAGTCAAATGTCAGAGTTTAAGCATCTTCATCCATTTTAACCTTTGTAAAGCTACCTTTTGCATTGTTTTTTTTTTCTTTTTTGCTTGAGTGTGCACTTTATTATGCATCAGGTAACCTTGTAAACCACCACATTGTAAGTGATGAATGATCACTGAAAGAATTAAAGCTTGAAGCACATGACGGTCAACATTATAATCAAATTGAATTTTTACATTATCACATATATATAACATTTCTCAAACCGGAACGTTGCGTTTAGAGTTGTGGTAGAAAGAACGTGCTCAATTATGCGTGAAAGGAAGTGAGGAAATTATCCTTAAATTCTTATTATAACTTGATAATAAGGGCCATGGATAATGTCGTAAATTTAAAAGCTTCAAATGAGGGTTTTCTTATTATGTATAGATATTTTAGAGTGAAATTATTTAAGTATTTTTAAAAAGGGAATATACCTAATTATTTTATTTTTACATGTCAAACGTGTGTCATTTGTACTAATGATATTAATCTCCACATTCTGCCACATTTTGTTTGTACAAATTAGATTGGTTTCCACGAATGAATTAGTGTGTTTTATATTCCAAGATCCAATGATATTACAGATTCCTAAATACTTAAAAACTCACAAACTTCTTAGTATTACAAGTTTCACAAACTAATAACAAAACACTACGAAAATCATTTTTTTGCTTGAGAAAAAATCTGAAATCAATTTTAATTCGAAGGACACAAGTTTAAAATTTAGCTTAAATGACAATGAATGTTATATTAATATGACACTAGGTAAAGCAGAATGCTATATTAAACTAGCATCAGATAAACAGAACGCTAACAAATTAGTATCAGATTAACTGCTCAAGATGAACTAAAATAACATTCATTTTCACACAACGAAATTAATATATCGTTACATATATATAATATAAGTTCATATAGCATCTGTTTCATAGTTCATATAGAATATGTTTTATATTATTCTATATTAATACAGCATTCGGTGTCCTTAAGATTAAACTTTTATACTTGTATCTTTCATTAAAAAGCAGCTAAAATTCTTCTTTCTCCCTATTTTTCTGTTTTACTTTTAGAAATGTGTTAAAAGTACAGAAACGATTGAAAATATAATTAAAATCCATAAAAATTCCAAATAGTGAAATAGAAATATTGAAGTTAAGTCTATTAATGAATACACAAAATACGTCAGCATCCATATTCAAAAACAGATAAATATTTGATATTCGAAAAAATGGATACAGATGTGGATATGAAGGCATCCATATCTGAAAATCATTCGTTCGTTTTTTTAAAGATTTTTTTAATATTAAGGGTGGTACTGAATTCAAGTCGACCACCCATTTTGCATTTCTAAGATGTTCGAACTCATAATCTCTAAACCTTTTTCTAGAGCGTTATACCGCTTGCTACTTGGGCTAGTGATCACTGATGGTTTTTGTCAAAATAGTGTGTGTGTATATATATAATGTGTGTTTGTGCAAAAATGGAACAAACTCCTCGAAGAATGGGTTGATTTACAGAAACAAGATGAATTCTATAGTTATGTGTTATATATGAAATTATATTTTTTTGAAAATGATTTCCAAAGAGGTAAGATAAAGTAGAAAATGTAGAAAAATAAGCACACGTAAGATTTTATAATGTTTTGACTAGTAATTGGCTACATCCACTGTGATTCATTGTTCATTTCTTATAGACTAGTGCAAACCCGTGCTACGCACACGGATATGGAAAAAACATATTTGTTGCAGTCAGATAATTAATTATTTTGAAAAATAATCAGAATATACTACTTACATAAAGGAATTAGAAACATTATTACAATATCAAGTATAGGTATTAAAATTAGTAGACAATCCTTATTAAGTCAATGTAATAATAGAACCGAATGCTTTCAAACATATATGTAGGCGAAAGAGTTAAAAGGACAAAGTGGACTAGTCGGTAGTAAGTAAAAAAGCAGCAGATTTACTATGGTAAAATACGAAAGCAGTAAAAAGCATGACTCTTATAAAATAGGACTAAAGACGTATCATAAAATAATGTTTCCACTACTCAGAATATCGTTCATTAAATTGAATCCTATTTTAATGCCACATATAAAACGTGATATGTATTTGGTTGTGTTAACCTTATTTTTTAACTACTTTTGTAACATAGATAGAACAATCAGTATATGATACCATCAATATACATGATAACTATTGACAAAGAATTGGGTTTACTGAATTAAAATATTAATAGATATATCTATTATAGATGTTATAGCAAATATATAGTGTGAATCCATAGATGTATACCTATATTACAGTAGCATGATAATAAAATAATAAAGGGATAAATATATATCTTCATAATATTCTCCCAACTTTATAGATGAAGCACTCAAATATATTTAGTGTATAGACCGAGGATTCAATCTGTATATTAATAGCTCTACATATATCCAATTTATATAAATGATCATTTCAATATATCCTTATATTATGAAGATGTATTTGCTAAACTACATTTTAGATAATTATTCGCACATGTTGTTGCATTGTAATATAGTTTTTAAACATTCATGATGTGTATATATAGTATAAGATAAACTCACATAAAATAATAATCACCCACCCATACCTACAAATATGAAAAACATAATGAAATGTTGATCGAAATGGAGAGCGGTAAATAATAGAAATTAAAGGTTCATTCATTCAAAATAACATACAACTTATAATAGCATTATTTGATTTTCAGGATGTAAATATAAACTAATCATGGAATGATGATATGTACATCTCGGTGACAACGTCAGTTAAGGCCGAAAAGCTAAAAGGGCTACATGTTAAACATAAAATAAAATGTACTCCACTTGTAGACTTTAACTTATCTTGACTTTTCTTATTTTTATTTCCACTCTCCATATGTTATTATTAGCGTTTTTTCTATTCTCTTAGCATCAAGCTCCACATGCTTTTAATCTTCTGCTTCTTCTTCACTTCCCATTTTTTCTTCTTCTTGCTCCTCAACTTCCCATTCCGTGTCAGCATCTCTTTGTCCCTCAACAATGTCAAACTTTATTGGTGAATTAATTTCCATATCCTTCTTTAACTAAAAAATGTAAGAACAAAAGATGAGCCACTTAAACACAATTTTGCAATAAAAAACCGCTTAAAAATCTCTTAAGATTCAAAATTTTCTTAATCTTAAGCATCAGCTTAAAGATTGGATTGCATTAGTCATTGGATTGTCACGTTACAAAGGCATCATAAAACAAAATTTCCCTTAAGCATTAGTAATATTTTGTAAAGAGAATGTATGCTTTTATTTGGTATCTTTTTTAGTAGCATTTAAAACATTCTCATAACTAATAAATGAGTGCACTCTGCTTCTTGTAAATAACACTTATGATGTTGCCACTACTTAACTATGACCTGTAATCGATTGGACGTTTTTGTGTTGTGAACATGCTGCCTTGAAAGTGAAATTTTCTATATCCATTTTTTACATCATGTAGATATAGATTAAAATGGGTTATGACTTTCCAAAACTTTTAACAACGTTTTTTTACTTTCGTGTTTATCATTTGATCCTCCAGCATTTAACCCAGATGAAAGTTGTTACGTGTGTAACTAATAGTTTGGTGCTCTAAACTAAACAAATAAATAATTGTCAAGGATTGAAAATAATATTGTTAATTTATAACACTATGGGTTCGAAATTAAGTTAATTATTAACATAATATTTGCTATAAGTACACTGTTGTATCCTTCTCCTTGTGAATACTTACCTGTTACATATGCATCCTGAGATTTTTCGAATTAATTACACAAATATGGAGTGTATAAATATATGATGAATGCATGCAATAATACAGATGCAAATACGTAGAGAATAAATACAACCAAACTTATGGTAAATAAACTACTCATTTAATGGAAATTATATCTCAGAAAATAAAAATTCCTACTACTATTCTTGGATGCTAATGAAAACTATTGCTAACTTTTACTATTCTTATTTCATGATAGAAGTATAACTAAGGTTAATATTGATTTACTAATTTATTGGCAACTTAATTCATAAGTTTACCAAAAATTATGTCAAATACACTTATAAATTATGTCAGAAAGCAACATGTCTATTCCCATAAACTCAGCCTACAATGAGAACCCATGAGTTTATGAGGAAAACAACAATAAAAACATCAGTCAAATATAAAGTCTAATGTGAGTAATATATTACCCTTAAAACACTATATATAGTGATGCCACGTCGTTAAAGCATGGAACGGGTTCCTCCCGCGCTATACATTTACACACACATAAGTGTTTTCTATACTTACTTCGGTTATACTACACATATAAACTATCTTAAAGTATATATCTCAAACAAAATATATGTTATCTTAAACATATAAACATGTCATGGTAAATTTGCTCAAGATAATCTTTAGTGTAAGGCCTCAAAAATGCATTGCTTAACCTGTGTTCATGTCCATGTTTCGGTTCCCCAACTGCAAAGCTACTTTTAGCTTTGTTTGTCATTTCTCTTATATTGTAACGCACAACCCCAAACAGTCTTGATAATTTATTCATTTTTACTTTGCAAGATCCAACCCAAAGTAGTCTCTTCTTTTTTTACTAATTCTAGATGCAGATCCAGAATTTCAAAAAAGACAAGCTCATTCCTTTATGCCATGTTCGTCTATCATATGGGTTTCATGGGCCATCAAATCACCCTAAACAATTAAGTAATTAATCTCATTTAAATCATATTAAAATGCATTCGATATCGTATCGGTAAGTGCATATGTAACTTTTATATACACACCTAATTAGTTACTAGTGCACTCAAAAAATTACTAATAACACCCAATACATCAAATAAATAATTAGTTAATATTTCATAAATTTTAGTATATAAATTAATTTATAAGAATTGTAAATAAACTAAATCATGTGATATTTTGGAGAAATCAGTGGCTAGCAAAGTTCTGACTTCCTCGTTCAGAGTCGTTGATCGTTCAGGGCCGCTGATCGATATGGGCCCATAATCCTTTTCTTCTATTTAATAAGGGCGCTATTAGGTTGAAGATCAACGCGTGGCATTCTATGTTGAGGAAAATACCACACATATCGACATGGGACCATACAAATCATCTTTGTTATTTCTCAAAAATCCCACTAGTTATGCCTTTGTAGTCTGATCGATCTAGGATATGATCTTTAATGCCTTTGTTGAATCGTCCTCATTAATTGTCACGAACTCCATGACCTCCATTTCTTTGGTTGTGGCCTTCTTTTGTCAATCCCTCAAGTCTAGCTTATTATGAGAATCACTTATTGACTTGAGCAATGGTCATTCAATAACTATTATGCAATTGCATTTTTAATGCGAAGAGCCTTCTCCACATTCTTCTACTTTTCTAAGCATTGATTCTCGTAAAGCCAAGCCATATAACCTCTTCTATGTTTTAGTCACCACATATGATTTCAATTCTATTTTCTATAAGGAAGTTCATCCTTAAACACTATTAGGCTAACATAGCTCTAACATGGTTATCACAGGAAAGCGTTGTAAGCGGAATAGCAATCCCCAAGTAAAAAAAAAATTGCTTCATAATTATTGACCTTGATCGATCTTCCAACTCGACGAAAATCAAGTCGCCCGAGAGGCATCTTCCCTTACTCACTAAAACTCCTAACGATTATTGCATGGAGTGATATCATTCAACGGCAGCCCCTTTCACCAAATCAATATGGGGATATTTGTTTTTGTGTAGGTCCCTTTCACTGCATGTAGTCTTATTATTATTCTGTTGAGGAGTTTTGGCCTATCGTGCTTCGTCTATAGCACAAACAAACTCCTTTCCATGCTTTAGTGACTTAACATACCTTTCCATATCAGGCCATCTTTTATCTACTACATACAGTCCTGTAAGTATTATTCTTACCACAATCCTTCCACTTCATGCAAATGCACCAGTACCTTCTCCATCATCACCATGGGCCAATTGCCTCGATGGTTGATGCATGAAAATTAAGGGCACGTTATGGCCTATGATACCTCTTTGAAATTTATCCTTTCTTATGTACTCTTATGATTATTAGGCCTTTCCTTCAAGGAAACTCATTTCCTCCTACCTTACTATAGCGTTAACGCTGAGTAACGCTTCGGCTTGAGTAAGCGCGTAGGTTAAGGCATCATCCTTCAACCTCGTGTACTTAGTCGCCTCTTAATAGAATTCTAGGAAGGTGGTTTTTTATTATTAATTGGCTTCTATTAAAACTTCATATTTGGATGAACTCCACCGCATAAATCCATTTGAGCTAGCTTCTCCTTCATGTTTTGAACTTTAGCAGTCCCAGCATTGAAACAAGTCAAGTGCTGGCGTGAGGATTAATTACTCGTTTCTTTGACATCTCATGGTGAATACACATACTTTAGTTGTTCCATGTTTAACCAGAATTGGCTAATAAATTTTATTTGATTGTTCCATGTTTAAGCAGAACTGGCTAATAAAAATTTTATTCAACATTGGCCATGAGTTGGTTGACCTAGGAAACAAACGATGGAAAAACCACATTGTTTCTATATTTGATAAGGATTGTGGGAACACTTGCAGAAAACTTTTTTTGTTGCTTTTCTCATACACATGTACTAAGGGTATTGCAGTAGATGCACTATAGGCTCACTCAATCCCTTATAAGGTTCCATGGTGGGTATATTGAAATCTTTATGGGTTTTAGCAATCTCTATTTTTATGTAAATGGAATGCTCGCTAGAGTTCCAATACCTCATTCTACCCGCTCCTACCAGATGTATTCCTTAATAAGTCATTATATCTTTAGGTTTAGGAGACCCTTCTCTATGGGATATTTAGAACGTCGGTGATTACGGTCATTAAGTTTCCCTCTCTAAGAAGAGCATTCTCTTTATTCGCCTTTGTATTAGGTAGAATATCACTATTGGGCGTGAATATGGCTCATGGACTACTCCTAATGGTCTCTGCATGTTTAAGTAAAAGATTAGCCCAAATAAGAGAGTTTTTATGAAAGTGTGGAGCGCTAACCACAATAGGGCCTGACTTGATACCTGTCTAAATTGGTCCAGTACCAAACAGTCCTTTGGTCCAACATCAACAGGTATTCTTGCACGTTTTGTTTTCCCTTCAACTTCTCTTCGTCTTTCCCTTGGATTATCTCGAACGCATTCACAACTAGCATGAGATATTCTTTACCTTTCCCATCCTCTAGACTAAGATCTTTCTTGCTCTTTGGTGTTGTGATCGGTATTTTGTTGCTGAACTAGGCATGTTAGAAGTTGGTCCACCATTGCCTTTACTCGGTAGCCAATCAATCATTTAGTTTGGCCACGACTTTGTCCTAGCCTCCTCCGGTAACCATTTTTGGTATTGAAGGAGTGCTCCTCATGCTCACCTGGCTAGCTGCTAGTAGATTAGATGCACTTGTGCTTCTGACATCCTTGTTGGTAGTACCAGCTCCAGTTTTATAATTAGGAGGCATGTTTGAGTTCACCTTTCAATAAAAGCACAAAAAATGTTCGCGTAAATATTGGGCATACCCCTCCAAGAATGCGTTTAATGATGGAAATTGAATGTATTATTCAGTTGTGAGTTATATATGAGATTATATATTTTGAGACTGATCTCCAAACAAATAAGTTAAGGTATAAAATGAAGAAAAATAAATATACATAAGTTTGTGGTTCGTGCGATAATTGCCTACATCCACCGCGATCCCTTTCTAGATATCGAGTACCATACAAGAATACAAAATGTAATGATCTATTAATTAAAGACAAAAAATACAGCTTCAAGTATTCAGTTTGACTAATTTTATTCAATCGTTTTTGAGCTCTCAATCTTGTCCATCGATATGTTCACCCTTAGGATATTTATAGGTACGAGGTTATGATGAAATCTATAGCCGGCACCTCCTACAAAACAGGCACTTTCCTTGTAGGACAAGTCTGATCGGTAGTACTTGGTTCAATAGTAGACGGTTCGTAAGAAGATCATCAAACTTTTTTCTTGTTTGTCACCAATCTTTTCGACATATGTGGATCACCGAGTGAATTATGGATTTTGGCACAATTTTTTCTAGTTTCGAGCCGACTCCTTTCTTCTGCGGTTGCAACATGTTAGGGTAATTTTCTGCTCGCATCTTGACTAATTAATAGTAAAAAAGGCTCGACGTTAATATGTTCAACATCAGACATTGAATTTCGACTATAACCAAACCTAATGTCGATCATCTTATATTTCGTGGAATTTCGTCACATCCGACCCACTATGGATGATAATGCCTAGAACACCATGCATTTTTGTATAATGTATGATATATATATATATATATATATATATATATATATATATATATATTGTTTTATTAATTTAATAGTTTATATTATATGCATTTAGTGCTTGTTAATTGCTCAAATTTATTTACTGTTCACCATACTTTTATAACTAATAGGATTGAGAAAAATTTATGTTAAACCAAAAAAATTTTGCTTTTTTTTTCGATTTATCAATCGTCGATTGAGTGAGGATAAATCTTTGATATTCATCTATATCCGTGAATGAAGATATTTGATATCTAAAAATGTTTTGAGACGAAGATGTTGATATGACACTACTTGCATTTAAAGTATTTATTGATAGACCTTAATAAAGATTGTTAGAAAACTTTATTGTAGAAAAAAAAATTCAATCGATATAGTTTGTTTTTTAAAAAAGAGTTGTGTATTATAGCTAAATTCAAAGTTTATTCTAAATTTTCCAATTTATTTAAAGAAAATCTTACAATAATTTATTTTAAAAATAAAAACCAAAATTAGAAAAACTAAGGTAATGTTTGGTTTGAAAGTGAATTTTGTATTTTCTGTTTTTAAATATGTATGCCAAATATGAAAGGGGTGAAGTGATGACGAAGGGGATGGAAGGAAAACGGAGGGACAATAGAGGAGATGGAAGGACAAAGAAAGGATTGACTGTTTCTCGTGTTTCTATCATTTTTCAATACACGGAAAATAAAAAAAGTTGTTTTTTATTTTGTATGTTAATTTTGTTTTCTAAATTGGTCGTTTTCGATAATATACATGCGTCTTACGTTTTTTTGTATGAACGAAAACTTTAAACTAGAAATGGCAAAACAAATGCAGCTTAAATTTTTCATGTCAAATAAAAAGGTCCAAGTTTTTGAAGAGCTGAAAATTAAAAAACTATAAACTTGATAAAATAAAATTTGATAATGATAACATAAAATTGTTAGAAAAAAGCATTAATTCTTTAAAGACAACGATAAAAATTGTTATAAACGATCTTAATAGCGGTTTTATTGTCATTTGCGAAAAAAGAAAACACACGACGCACAACTTGTGATTAGTTTTAAGTAATAGAGATGTTGATGCTAATTTAAAAAACAAAAGAAAAAACAGAAAAATTAATCGTTCACCACACCAGCGATTTACAGTTGCAGATGACAGTAGTATTTTTTTTTATTGCAATTGGCATGATTGTTACTTTTTTTCTAATTAGATTTCCTATGGTACGTGCATACAAACATTTTTCATAAAGAATAAAAAACAGAAATAGAATGGCCACCTCAGGCTTGACGCAACGTTGTGCTCACATGTGCCCATCCTAAATTAACGCACACAAAATAAAATAAAATAAAACTAATATATGTAGACGTAATGAAAATGTAGGCCTATAAAAGCCCCTTCATACCAAAGATTCAAACTCAAACACAAACCCATAAACCAAATACCACATACAAAAGAAATAAAGCAATGGCGAAATCAGTCAATGTCATATCAATCCTCATCCTAATAAAAATAATGATAGCATCAACGGCATCAGCGACGGAATCGACTGAATACATAAAGACGTGCTGCAACACGACGTCATACCCAACGCTGTGCTACACCTCCCTCTCCAAGTACTCCAAAATCGTCCAAACCAACCCATTACAGCTCGCCCAAGTGGCCACCAAGTCCAGCCTCTCCACCCTCAAGAGCGCCCAGAACACCACCATCGTCCTCTACAACAAATCCCTCAACGCCACCAACAAAAACGCTACCAAAGCTCTCAAAGACTGCAAGAGTTTGCTGGAGGACGCGGTGGAGAACACCAACTACTCCCTGGCCGAGCTCAAGAAGATGAACGGCACCACCGGCAGGCAGATGCTCTGGACGCTCTCCAACGTCCAGACCTACATGAGCGCCGCCTTGACCAAAGAGGACACCTGCACCGATGGCTTGATGGAGATGGGTGCCGTCGTCAAGAAGGTCAGTGGCAAAGTTGTTAAGGCGAAGCAGTATACTAGTAATGCCCTTGGCCTTGTTAATAGGTTGAGGTATTATCAATAATCGGTGCCCGTTACTGTTTTCAGTTGTATATGGATTTCTGCATCCACATGGTTTCTTACTTTCTTTTCCATGTTTTTCCTCCTCCTTCCAGTACTGTTTGTAATAATTTATTTATTTATTTATTTTTCTAAGGGTTGAAATAATGTACGCTGGCTATAGTTCAATAACATTTATTTTTTTATTTCTTCCTCGGCCTGAATAATGATTTTGCGAACGTTCTCTTTTCATTATCACCACGTTACTTACGTAACTACAATTTGATCAAAGGCCGATAACGCTAATAATGTCAAGTAGTTAATTCTATGATGGCTGTTTAAAACCCATGGTTTATTTAATAATATTATCGATCAACCGATTTATTGTATTAGAGAATTTGACTTTAATTCGACTTCCGCGATAGCAGCAAATGAAGAAAGAACCCCTTTTTGGATAGAGTTTCATCTCAGGTAGTTAACCTGGGAAACAAATTCTGATCATGAAATGTCATGATGACTTATGGCTGACTATAATTAAAGTATATTAGAACCATAGATGTTGATTTTCATAATAACAACCAGGTAAACAGTGGTATCGATGATTTTTCAAATTTGTGTATGATAGGACGTAGAAAATTAAACGAACCAACACTTCCTTTCACCTTTAGCGAAGTGCCACTTCCTTCGTCTAGGTTCTGCGAAACGAATTTTATTAAAATTATCCATCATTTTCCCCCACTCTCTTCCTCTCACATTTCGTAGAGAAGTCCTATCGCTTATGTATAGTTATACACTATGAATCCACTTTATTTTTCTCTATTTCTTCGTGGGTTTGCAACATATTGAAATTCAGAAAGTCTACACTCAATTCTGTATCATTTACTTTCTGTTCTTATTATATTCCTCAAAGATATTAAAGACATATTGCTACTGAAGGTCTGTATAAAAGTATATTGAAACTAGTAGAAATTATGACCGAAAAATTCGATTTCTTGTATCTATTATTGTGATATTTGTTTGTAAAAGTGCATCCTTTAATCCATACAAAGTCATGATTGTATTGTATGCTCACCACCCATGGAAAGTCAAAATATGTGTTCTTGTAACCTGGATGAAAATAAAGAAGGCCAGGTTTGGCATGTGTAACGACGCACCTTTTGGACGTTTTAAATCAATAATAAATCACATATTTCGACTCAAACCATTCAAAATGGAGGATTGTTAATGGGATAAATAAGAAAATAAGAGAAAAGAAAAGAAAAACAGAACACAAATCTTACGGCGGAATGACAAAAGATAATAATCAAATAAACAGTTGATAAAGCTGTTTTACAAATAACATTTGATTACACTTTTACAATACAAATCAGAGTTATACCTACAACATGAATAAATAAATAATGCAGCAAAACAACATGATGCAGTAGAATAATACTAGTAATATAATATCAAATCTTCATCTTCGTCTTCCAGAATAATAATCTTCAATATACTGAAAATCTCAAACTGACTCGAGCGTAATGAAAAAACAAAACACTCGAGTCAGAACTAAAAGATCTTGTGTAAATTAAATCGAAATAAGTGAATATGAGTGTAAGGGCTTCAGAGATGTTTACGGGATTTTACATCTCTTATCCAGTGTCTAACGTGCGTACAATAACTTAAGATATGTTCAGGATTCCATCTTCTAAGGATCCGCTAAACTATCTACATACATAATACAGCACGCTATTATAATATGTCTACAGTAAAGTAGAATATTAAAATAGCGTTAAGGCGTTACCCATATCTCTCTTAACACATTTTTTATAAATGTCATAGTCTATATAGTACCGTATTTCCTCCGTAACCGGAGGGCTATCAGATGGCACTCCATAGTGTAAGACACAAACCAAACTCTTAGTGGGTGTGATTGAAATAAATATGACAAGGCACGCACCCTCCTCAGACTGTTGGTAATGCATAGCAGCTACTACCGCCCACGTCGGAACATACTCTCATAATCAAATCGAGGGGTAGCCACCAAATCAGTCACAAAGTAATAAGTATGGTATCGAAGAAATGTGCTCGATAAGGAGAGCACCCCACTTAGTCTGGTATAGCTTCTGTTTTAGTCATTTTAATTATGACCCGAATGTCAAGGCTCTCCATCATCGTTCTCTTACTTTATTCTAGTAGCGTTTGCGAAACAATGCTACTTCATTCTGGATTCTCCACCACGTGCACAATTGTTAGAGTTATTTTCAGTATTGGCAGAGAGTATGATAATATCAGATCCTGGTCTCTTTAACAATCAAACGCTTACTTCACAGTGGTTGGTTCTTTTACATTTCCAAAACCGATTCATAATTGATATCAAAATATCATATTCACTTTAGAATCATATTACTTTCGAAATCATATTCATTAATTCATATTCATTTTTAAAATCATAACCACAAAATAGGTTAAACTATCATATCAAAATATTCGCATTTAAATCAATTAAATCTCAATCATAACAGTTCCAATTTTAAAATGTTTGAATATTGAAAGTAGTTTATATATTGGAATAGTTATACATTAAAAATAGTACATATATTAAAATATATATAGTAAAAGTTGTTTATAAATTTAAAATAATGTATATTAAAATAGTTTATATTTTAAAAATAGGCTATGGATTAAAATAGCATATATTTTAGAAATAGTTTATATATTAAAATAGGTTAATAATAAAAATAGTTAATGTATTAAAAATTATTAATATATTAAAATGGTTTATATGACAAAAATAGTTTATATGTTAAAAGAGTTTGTATATTAAAAGAGTTTATATCGAAAATAGTTTCAAATAATAATTGTTTTTCTAATTTCACAAATCAATTCAAATCAACTTTGGTTCATAATTTCAATTTGAATCAATCTCTGTTCAACGATTTCAAATCAAAAGGCTAAAGGTTTCAATTCAAATTCTCATTAAAACCGTTTTAATTTATATCAATTTCAAATCCATGTTTGAACTACAAACTTAAACCACTTCAAATTCAATAGGTTTCAAAGTTTAAATATTCAAACGTTTACAATAACCCAATTTCGATAATTTTTATTTATATTTCAAAATTCAACTTTAAGATTTCAATTTAAATTTTATTAAACAATTCATTTAAACCAATTTCAATTTCAACATTTTAAAACTTGGATTTTGAAAATAATTCAGTTCATATAAATCTAATTTTATTTCATAATATAATTTAGCTGGATTCAAAATTAAGGATTTAAAATCATTTAATTTAACCAAGTTGTTCGTATATAATTTTCTACCATATGGTCTAGTGATACAGATATATATCATTTCAACCCGCAATATTTAAATTTTTGGATATATACCATTTCTACTCGTATCTTGTGATGACCCGGAATTTGAAAGCAATATCAATTTAATAATCTGAAATAAAAATTAAATTGATTTAATAATCTTTGTTACAAGATTTGAATTAATTTAATATTCAATAAAATAAATAGTTAATTGATAGATCTTACCTTTTTAAATCTAAATAATTGTTTTATATTTATAATATATATAGAATATTGTATGTTGTATATAGATCTTGTTTTAATCTGATTAATAAATATATCTTGTTTTCTATAAATTATATATCTTTATTAAAATTTTGAATTATGATTTTATTTAATAGTTAAACTTTTAAAAGGTTATTTCATAAATAAATAAGGTTTTAAATACATAAGATAAATATTGAAGTGATTTAAAATATTTTAACTCCAGTTTAAATTTAAATAAATAACAATAAGGTTATTTTGATTATCTTTTAAATATCATGTGATAAAATAAATAATTTATTAATAAAGAAGATAATTTCTTTTATAAGTTGTTTATGGTTATTAAATATTGTTATTTCTAAAAATATAATAATACATTGTTTCAACAAATAAATTTTTAATAAAAATAATTGTTTCCCAAAATTCAAATTTGTAGTTGTATTTGTAAATAAACTGGATTTCAAAAATTTATTTTGAAACTTGAATTCAAAGTTTTAAATCTAAAGTATAAATGTTTTTAATTTGTTTTGATTTTGAAATATTTATATAAGTTTAATTTTATAAATATAGTTTGATTTATTTTATTTTAAAATCTATATACATGTAAATAAATGCATGTTAACTCATTAACTAAACATATCTTATATTAAACATCTAATTTAAAATACAAGTTAACTAAATATATAGCTTATTAACATTAATATCAAGTGTAAGAATGTTAAGACACAATATAACACATGTTAGCAAATAAGGTAAGGAAATTGACAATTGTTAAAATTTGAGACAAGTGTCATTTAATTTGGTTTTCTTTTATTTGTTTAATAAAGTTTAATTTCAGTTTTTACATATAAACAAATTCTCTTTCTGTGACGCCCCACCTCTATACCCACGCTAGCCAAGAACACTACGGTGTAGTGCTGTCAACTAGCACGGAGAATAAGGCTGTTGAGGAGCGACCATCCATGTGATTTCTTATCACACGGTGGCTATAAATCGGAAACAAACATAGAAATAAGCATAACACAAATCAGTCACAGACATCCATATCACAGAGGCAGAAGAAGATATGAATATATAACTAGCACATGAAAGTGTACATCAGAGTAGTGGTAAAAAAGATCCACAATAATACAAAAGAATAGCAACACGTGCTATACAAAAGAATACAACTATGAGTCTATGTCTCAAGTGTATACAACAAAAAAACTGCTAATCTAAATAGTTAGCCAAAAGTCAGAGTAGCAAATCCCGAGAAGAAGTCAAGCAGAAGCACCTGTAACATCTCGGTCTGACCCGAGTATTATTTAAGAAAATAATAAACGGATCAGTCTAGCTATAAATATCAGATGACATGGTATAAAATAAAAGATATGGCATAAACATAAAATATCCATACTGACATACTACTATAAGTATGCAAATGATGATCAACAGAAGATCAATCAATAAGAGATAAATCGATATCATAAGAATCTTCTCAAAGATCCAAAGAGGGCATCATACCCTAAACTTGTACTCATAACAAGTCAATGACATAAATTCCAGAAATCAACACAAGAAATCCAGAAATCACAGAAAAAGGGAAAGAGTCCTATCACATGACGGTCCGAAGACCATGGGGAGCTACCCCATATGGGTGAGTCGGAATCACCCAGATGAGGTCTAGGCTAACCAAAAGCATAAAGGTATGTGTGAGTGGAATCACACAAATGGTGTCTAGCCTATACTCGCAACAAAAATGTATGTGTGAGTGGAATCACACAAATGGTGTCTAAACTAACCTTGCGGACAAAGAGATATGTGTGAGTTGGAATCACACCAATGAGGTCTAGTTTAACCTTGCAAATAAAGAGACATCGCACAATTGCTAGTCTAAATCATAAAATGATCATCATGATCAACGAGAAGTGTCAATTACACAAAGTTAGTAAATATAAAAGTTTAGTTTCATGTCCCATAACCACTAGCTTAACTTAAATATTT
The DNA here is from genome assembly GCA_030765085.1 of Allium cepa. Taxonomy (NCBI): domain Eukaryota; kingdom Viridiplantae; phylum Streptophyta; class Magnoliopsida; order Asparagales; family Amaryllidaceae; genus Allium; species Allium cepa. Next base: position 987,796,798 of record CM060945.1, on the reverse strand, counting down.
ACGAACATACTGTAAATCTTCACTAATAAAATTGTCACTAGAGGTTCAATCGAACAAGTCCAAGAATTAACCGACGAAGCAAACGCAAGCGTTTCATACCACTTGTTTTACTAAGCCGTTTAATTAGATTTCTCATCCGAGTGAGGTAAAGGTTTGTATATACTAATAGATTGGAAAACGGGTTAAGAAAAGAGCTTTGTTATTAAAAGTAGAGTTGAAATAATTTTGTTGAAAGAGTTTTGATATTTACTACTAGTATTGAAACCTTTATATTTTAAAGTGACAAATCACAGAAGCGATTGTAGAAACAATCAATCACAAAGATCACATTCGAAGATGTGATAAAAATCCAAGGAAATCAGCTCAACAAGTTCTGTTGAATGTTTTTCAGATAAGATCCCCTACGGAGGGGGGGTTCGGGGGGGTGGCAACCCCTCAAGGTGGGGTGCGGGGGCAACGCCCCTGCTACGGGGTTCGACCTGTCCGGTCAGGTCGCGGGGGTCCAGGGGGCAGCGCTCCGTCCAAAACGGTACGATCTAGTGAAGACAAGCGGCCTACGACCTAAAACAAAAATGAGGTCCAACGACCTAAAGGGGTGCGCGACCTAAGAAGATACGCGAGCTAAGGATGAGCAACCTAACAAGGTTCACGACCTAAGAAAAACAAGGTCACGCGACCTAACAGGAAACAAGGTCAAGCGACATAAAGGCCTAACGACCTAAAGGTGATAGGGTTACGCGACTTAGGGACAGAAGTAGGACCGAGCGACCTACGACCTAGGAGACTCACGACCTACGACCTAAGGCCCGCGCGACCTAGTGAAATAGCAGAGGCAATATTAGGCCGGAGACGACCTACGACTTAAGGCCAGCGCGACCTAAAGTTTTAACACGCGAGCGACCTAACGTTATAAAGGCCAAACGACCTAAGACTTAACTTGCGAACGACCTTCGGCTTAAGGCTTAACTCGCGAGCGACCTACGACCTAACGTCTAGGCGACTTTTCCACACGCGCAAGCCACGAACCCGAGCGACCTAAGGGTCTAGAACGACCTAAGGCTGGAAATTCACCAAAAACACTAAAAAGTGGAGTTTTTCGCCAATCCAATCCAAATCAAATGCAAATGTGCATGTTAAAGTGACAGGGAACCATTCCCAACAGTCCAAGATAGTTATAAGCACGAGTGTGAGATAAAAATCTCACCTTTTCACTAAAATGGATGAAGATGAAGCTTGAAGCCAATGGAGAAGCAATCCAAAGCTTGAATCCAATATCTTCTACTTGAATTTGGAGTTGAATGTTGGATTAGCAATTAAATTTGAGCTTGGAGTTTTAATTTCCCATTCTCTTCACCATTAATGCAAATTTCAATTTAGTTAGGAATTTATGAAGAGTGAGGAGAAGGGGGTTGGAACTTGGGCTTAATAGGCTAAACTAACCCAAAGTCCAAAGCGGGAAAAGTTAGTGAAATTCCACTAACTCCAAACCTATCAATGTTTATACTTAAAAAGTTATAAACGGCACTTCGAACTCAATGTAAGTGGTCTCGAGTCCTAATTTGACCGTTTGCAAAAAGTAGCTTTTCGGACCAATATCCGATTGACGATAAAATATTTAAATATAAAATCGATAAATATGCGGGTTGTTACACTTTCATTTTTATTTCTTTTTCAAATCTAAAGCTAAGAAACAATGTAAAAACCCAAAATATGAAACATACTCAATCTACTCCACAAACCTGAAAAAAAGCCTGCATGCAAATCATTTTTTTTGTTCAAATCAAAATCTGTTCAAAAACAAAAATCTGTAAAATTCCCTTCAAAACCCCAAACCATCTTCAATTTGAAAATGCAAGTAAATCTGTAGCCTGCATTTCATATGCAAGCAATACTGCATATTCTTTTCAAATATAAAAGCTTCTGCATCTCTGGAATTCAAGGCAATCTGCACATTTGCAAGTTAAAAGCCCCGCAATTTTATGAATCCAGGTGCAAGAGCATTTTTTTTTAAGCAAGATGAAAAACAATGGAGGCTCTGTCTTTTAATTAAAAGGTGAGTAACATTATTTTTCTTAAAAAAAATTTAGTATAATTTATGGTTGCATGCTTGTGATGATGGAATGAATATGTTTGTGTGAACTTGCTGTGTATACATATGTGTAAGATTTATGCTTATGTTTCAACAGAATTTACTCTGTTTAATATTTCATGATTCATGTTTGATTTGAATGCAATCCTCTCTGTGAACAATTATTGTTAGGACTTGTTTATAAACAAGTGTTGATTAAGGTTTAAAAACTTGATTTAATTAAATTAAAAACTTGAGTAGCTCTGTATATCATAAAACATCAGTGCATGCTCTAAAAAAATAAATTTTCAATCTGTGACATTTATAGATTCAGTATTATGAAATGAATACACAAACAAAATCATGATTTTTAACACCTAAGTCATGATTTTTAAATTTGAAATAAGGATGCAGTTCTGTGTTGGCCATAAAATGGAAATAGGGGATTTTTGGGTGATCTCTGCAAATGTGAGGTGTCGGGGTTCATCTGGGAGATGGATGAGTTGCCACCAATGTCAGGAAAATATTAGGGGGTGTTGCAATTGAGCGTGGTGGTTGCGGTGATGTAAATTCAGGTAGAACCCTAGTTTAGGTTAGATAGGTTGTTTTGACCAGTTCATCATGAAGCAGGGATCGAGTTGATTGAGTCTCTGGGGGATGATAGTAGGTTGAGGGATGAACCCGTGACCGGAGGTGGAAGGTCTCTGATGGTCGGAGCACTGTGGGAAAGGGTTTGATAGGTTTGGGGGTAGAACCTGTATCTTCGGTTCCAGGTTTATGTTTTGAGATCGAGTTAAAATTCGAGGTGGAAAAGAGTAAGGAGATGGTCGTAGTGGACTAGGGAGTTGAACGTTGATGTGTAGAAGCCACCAGAGAGGGAGGTTGATGACCGGAGGCACGGTGCACGTGCACCGTGCAAAACTTTTTGGTCTGATGTTTTCTGGGTGGAGACAGTATATTTGTCTCGAGTTTTCCTTGGGTTTTTACTCGTGATTTTGGTAGGTTTACTCGAAGTACTTTAGACTCTGACTCGAAGCATGTTGAGATTGGCTCGGGTAATTGCAATAATACAGTTTCTGGAAAAACTGTCTGCAGCTTTAATTTTAAATCAAAATTTAAATAAATTTCAGTAGTTGTGATAAGATTTGAATAAGTTTAAATCTGCAGAAGAGTTTGGTTTTAAAGAAGTTTGAAATCCTATAAGTTTTTAAAAATTTAAAAGGGGTTTCAGTTTTTTTTTAAATAAAGAATAAAAATATATAAAACCTGCAGTTTTCTGTAAAATTTAATTTTGTTTTGAATCTGAATCATGATTCAAAACAGCAATTTGAATTTAAATATAAGTTCAGTGTTCTTAAGGTTTTTGAATCTTCAGGTTTTAAGAAAATAATTTGTATTTTTTTTAAACAAAGGATTTTGAAATAAAGGTTTAATTCAAAAAGTTTAATTCAAGCTTTAATTCAAATGATTTAAACAAGGAATGAATTCAAGTGTATTAAATTTAAAAACTGGATATTTAAATAAGTTTCAAAATTTTAAATGATTCCAAACAAGTTTAATTTAAATTGTTTATTAGAAGTAAATTTGTTTACAACAAATATTTAAATTTGATTTTCTTTATGAATGAAGTCATGATAAAGTTTATAAAAGAAAGTTAAGTGATTTTTAACTTGAATTTGAAATTTAAAGGGTAATGTAATTTAAACTTAATATTAATGAAATTAAGCAAATTGACTAGGATTCATCTTATATAAGTTATAAATGTTATTTACATTTATTCTAAAAAGAAATATAAATGAATTTAAGTTGGATAATGCTTTATTAAATATTATCTTGAATTTTAGATTCAAAATTAAATTAGAATTTAAATATTCTAAGTACACTTTAATATTTATATAAGGAATGGGTTATCTTAGAAATTATTAAGATATTAAATATAACTAAATAAATTGGAAAATTAAGGAATAACTTATTTATTTAATTTATTTAATTAATAATTTAAGTTAATTTAAATTAGAGTTAATTAAAAAGTAATTAAAGAATAAATAATAGCTAATGATGGTCATTAACTAAAGTTTATTTAATAATTAATTAATATGATTAATTTTTAATAATTAATTAAATTGATTAATTAATAATAATAAATTGTAAAATTTATTTAAGTCTAATTACTTAAATGGAAGTAATTTTGACATTAATTACTTAATGTAATTAATGGAGTTTATTTAAGTAATTAATGGAGTTTATTGAGGTTGGTTTAAATTAATTAATTAAGTTTAGTTAATTTTAATCATTGGAATTGATAGTAATTACTTGATGTAATTAATGAAGTATACTCAGTGAAGTAATTAAGATATTTACTGGATATAATTAATGAATGAGGTTTGGATTTTGAAAATAATTTAGATTAAATTATTTTGCATAATTAATCAAAGGATTAAATAAAGATTAGTTGAATGAAGTAATTAAAGTAGTTAATTACAGATTGAGATTAACCAAAGGTGATTAATAATTATGGATTAAGTGAGATTAATTACTGAAAGTAATTAATTTAATAGAGTAATTAATTAAATATAATTAAGAATCATTAATTAATATAATTAATGATGTAATTAAGATTGATTAATTAATATTAATTAATCAATAATAAGTAACTAAGGATAATTAATTAATTGTAATTAATTAAGGTTAAATGTAATTAATTATAGTAAATTAATTAATGAAGTAATTAAAGGTTAATTACTGTATTTGGTTTAGAGTAATTAATTTTATGAAATTAATTAAAGTATAATTAATCAGGATTGATTAATTAAGATGATAAATTAGAGGTTAATTAATTAATTAATTTGTAATTAATTAATGATAATGTAAGCAAGATTTATATTGTGTAAGTAATTAATTTAATTCATTTTAAATTAATTAAAGATGATGTAATTAATTTAATTCAATTTAAATTAATTATAAATAATATGATTATGGATCATTTCTTATGAATGGTTGTTATTGGTTGCCTTGAATGGTTTGGAAAATCTCAACTACGAGATTAATATTGTTGATTGATATGGATGCATTGGTTGCATTATGATATGGATTATCTTTTGATAGTAATAATATGGATTATCTATTGTTATGATAATGACAATTATCTGTTGTGAATCTATGAATTATCTATATGTGTGTATATAGATAATATAATTGAATTTGTTTTAAACTTTAAAACAACTTGGACCTAAAAGACACGCTTTGGATTTCGATGAGACCGGGATCGGGTTTCCATATTTGGATATCCGAAAACCACATCGATCCAAATTAACGATAGGTCGTGAATCTTATGTGAAGAGTGAAGACTCGAGGTGTAAGGGTTATACGTCAGTATAACTCTGTGGGTGATTCCATAATGAGTTTGACGGAATAGTACTTATAGATTCGAGATGGAGATTCAGAGTGCAGGGGTTATCATCGTTAACTCTGAGGGTGATTCCAAAACGAGTGTAACGAGATAATGCCTTCGGTTTCGTTCGAACCCGGAACGAACTTGTATGGATTGAATGCTTTCAGAACATCGTCAGGTGGACGATGAGCATTCTAAGATAATGCGTCCTCTAAAGGTAATCGTAGCCTCAAGCCTCATCAACCGGGAATGGCTAAAACATGGGAGGTGCAGCAAGGCTTCGTGGGTAGCACCCACTGGAGAGCAAGATTGATCCCTATCTAAAGGTCCCTTTTTATTCGGCTTAGTGGGCAGTTGTTAGTGCGCACCAACTGCGGGGTTGTCTTGTTCGGAACTATTCAGTAAGGAATGGGTCCGGCCTTGTGTTGCAGGGGAGTGGGAGTACTCCTCGGTGCGTTGATCTACGCCACGTACTGTGATGGGCGGTACCACAGTAGCCCTGCCATTGTATGGAATCCAAAATCCAATAAGTGCCAACGGTTTTGATTGTATTACCCACTTTTGTGGCTAGTAGCTGGAATTTAATAGATGTAACAATTTCGGCTATTTCATATTTACTTGAAAACCCTAGACATATTATAATATCACTGGATTTCCTATCAAATGTTTTGGTTAGCGTAAGGTAAAAACTTTTCCATGGGTTCAGTAGTGTTCCATTCCAAGTTCCACCACGAGTTGCTCCGAGTCTTTTGAGGGCTTACTTCGAGCCATTTGATAATCGATCACCGACCAAACATGATGGGTCGGCATCTCTCGGTCGGCATTTGCCATTCGGCATGTCTCGTTCGACATCCTTGGCTCGGTGCTCAGAAGTCCCCTACTATGGGCCGAAGTACCTTGTTCCTGGGCCCGTGGAGGAATTCTAGCCTTTCTTCATCTATAAATAGAGGGGCAGGGGCGGCGTAGTGAAAAGGGATCTTTTTTTTCGAGAACATGGGGGAGACTTTCCCATTTTCAAGACTCATTTCTTTTCTGTTAAAACTTGTATTCAAGTTGTTGGTGTACGGATTGTATATGTATCCAATTATTTGAAGAATTAATAAAGATTATGATCAAAGTGGACGCAGGAAATTACGCCGCACCACTATAATTCTGATGTTCTTGTTTCTTATAGTTATTATTGCATTCTACTGTGTTATTCTTCAGTTTTAATTTACTTTCTTCATTAATCTATCTACACAATCCTACTTAAGGGTGTTAGTAAACAATTTTTGTGCTAATTGATGTCCCTTGTCACCCTTTGTTTTCGACATCCTTTATATTTGTGGCATAGGTAGCCGCAGTTTTAAAGAAGTTGACGTCCATTGTTCTATGGACCGCAAGTCTTATTTTCAACATTAAGTGTTTTGTGGCAATGAATGCCGCAAGTCTTATTTTCGACATTAAGTTTTTTATGGCAACGATGTTGTAAACTTTCGGTGACATCCTTTACTTTCTAAGCTAAAAGCCATATATTATGCAAACTAAATGCAGGTTTTCTATAGGTGTGACAATATATATATTTTATAATGTGATAATCATGATTTCGGCCTTGTGGCCTTATGCTTTATAAAATCAGAATTTTTGTTTTTGAAACTCAGTATAGAGGTTCGACATAATGTTTTAAAGGCATGTATGCCGTAAGTTTGCAAATTGAATAGTTTTGGTAAATGGCTCAATGAGCCCTATGTTTTGGAGGTATGACAACCTCAATTTGATACCGAACAACCTCGATTTTCTACTCATATGTTTTAGGAGTGCTCATCTTCATAAAGGTGAGACTAAAGCTTTTGATAGCTCTAGCTCGGTTATGAATGATTTTCTTTTAGGTAGTACTTATTGTTTATGTGCTTTGAATAATTTGACCACTAATGATATGCATTTCTTAGCTAGGAATTCAAGGTATTTTTTGTAATATTTAGATTCTGATTATATTAAGAGTAAGGAAGTAGAAAGGGTAAGAATGCTTGGATTATGATATTTATTAATTGGAATGTAAGAAGGATACATGATTTAGATAAGTGTGGTAAAACTAATTTTTTTTAAGATAATAATATTGATATAGTTTTATTACAATAAACAAAAATAGAAAATCCTGATTATCGTATTTATAGGTGCCTAGGGGGTCTTTACATTAATCGTTAGTCTTACCTTCTAACTAGGGGTAGCATCGGAGGGCCAATGATAGATTGGAAAGATCATTATGTTACACTTTACAATTTATTATTAAACACCATTTGATGCATTTGATTTTTTCTGACATTAGTGATGAATCTATTCTAAATATAATAAATGTTTGTGGACCAAATTCAAAGTTAGATCATAGGGTTCTATGGAACGAGTATTTATAGTTTAGACAACTTGTTCTATGGCCATGGATTATGAGGGGTGATTTTAGTGTTACTAGATTCTTGGGTAAGAGATCCCCTGGAGAGGGTGATTTTGATGCTATGGAAGAGTTTGACCAGTTTATTATTAACTGTAACTTAATTGAGATAAAATTAAGGACTAGATAATTTACTTGGTCAAATAGTAGAGTAAATCCATCGACGACGCTATTAGATGATGAAATTGAAGATAAATTTTCTACTTATAAGGTTGTGAGGCTTTCGAATATATATTTGGATCATTGCCCAATTATCTTATCTTGTTCCAAACTTAATGTTGGGAATAGAATATTTAGATTTGACAAGATGTGGTTGTTAGAAAATAATTTCAAAAACTTAGCTGCAAAAAATAGCTTTCTATGAATGATTACAATTGTAGATGTTTAGGAAACATATCCAAAGTACCCGCTTGTACATTTAGAGATTTAAGGTTATTTCTTAAAAAATGGAGTAAAGGTGTCTTTGGTAATATTAGAATTAAAAAGAAAAAAATAATGAATGAAATCTTAAATTTAAATAAAATCGAAGAATTTAGAAATTTGAATATTTCAAAAAATTATGTGCATTCAAATTTAAAAGAAGAATTAAATAAACTATTGTGCAAGAAGAAGTGATGTGGAAACAAAGATTTAAAGTTCAATGGATGGATGAGGAAGATATGAATACTAACTTTTTTCATAAAGTAGCTAATGGTAGAAAACATAGTAACACCATTAATTCCATTTTAATTAATGATATTGAAAATTTTGATCAAGCGGAACTTAATAATGAGTTTACTAATTATTATAGAGATATTTTTGGAACTACAAATAGACATAGAATTAAAGCTGATTGAGATATGCTTTACACTGAAGATACTAAGGTTGACTTAGTAGGGTTAGATGATCCATTCATGAAGAGGAAATTGTGAAGACCATAAAAGATATTCCTAGTGATAAGGCTCTGGGTCAGAATGGATTTCATATTTTATTTTATGAAACTTTTTGGAATGTGTTGAAAGAAGATATAATAAGAAAAATTCAATGAATTCAATGATGGTTTTACAGTTAGGTAGATTTGCAAATGTAATTTTGTTACAAAATAAATTAGGGGCTAACCAATTAAAAGATTCCAGACCTATCTCACTACTAAACTATTCTTTTAAAATCATTTATAAGGCTTTAGCTAATAGATTAAATACTAAAATGAATATGTTAATAGATAAGCTTGAATATCACATATGGGGTAGCATTGTTCATGAATATATTGATTATTATTGTAAAAATAATATCATTTATGTGCTTTTAAAACTTGATTTTGCTAAACCTTTTTATTCAATTCATTGGGTTTTTCTTAAAGATGTATTAAAAGCTAGAGGTTTTAGTACTAGATGGATTGGATGGACTATGTCATTGCTTAAAACGGGTGACCCAGTATTTTGGTTAATAGCATATTAGGTAATAAATTTCAATCAAAACATGGACTTAGACAAGGTGCTCCATTGTCACCTTTATTATTTAACTTAACGGCTGATGCTTTTACTAGAATTATTAAATTAGCTACTAACAATAGGTCACTAGATATTATAGGTAATGAGATAACTGGTAATAGTCTTTCTGTTCTCCAATTTGTAGGTTGTACTATGATTTTTACATCCCACTTTCCTAGCCATTTAATTACACTTAAATTTTAATTTATAGTTTTGAACTTCTTTACGCTTTAAAGATAAATTTTAACAAAAGCTTAGTTCTTGTTATAAATGACACCGATAATATAGAAAAGCAAATTGCATGCACATAAATTGTAAAACGATGAAAATTCCTACAGAATATTTATGATTTTTAATTAGGCCTCAAAAACTTGAACACGATGATTGGAATACTATTATTGATAAAATTAATAAAAGGTTGTCCAAATGGAATGGTAAGTACTTATCGAGAGCATGCAGGATTGCTTTTATTAACTCAATTTTATCTGCATTGCCCATTTATTGGAGTCATTCTATCTTTTTTCTAAATGGATAATTGATAAAATTATGAGAGATTTCTTATGGAGTGGAGACAATCCAGATAACAGCTCTAAGTGTCTTATTAATTGGGACATGGTTTTTAAGTCTAAAATGAGAGAGGAAAGGAATGATAAATTTACATAACTTAAATATATCATTATTTGGAGAATGTTTACGGAAATTTAATGATAGTAATGTAAATTTGTTACATAAAGAACTAATATCGAATCAACGGTACGGAGGTACTTTTAATTTATACCGAATTTCTACTAATAATATAAATAATATATCTCATTTTTGGAAATTGATAATTCTAAATTTTAATACTTATAAATTAGGAATTAATAATGTTGTGCATTCTGGTAATAACACTTCCTTTTGGCATGAATATTGTCAATTATTCCACTTAAAATGGAATTTAGAGTGTTATATCAAATTTTCGATTTTAAAAAATGTACTAATTTCTGATATTTATAGGCCTAATTTAAATTTCCCTTTGGAATTTAGTTTTAATCGTATGCTAATAAGAAAACACTTTAGTACAGTTTGCTTTATTATGTGCTAAACTTGAATTATACACTTTTGACAATGATAAAGACATTAAAACTTGGTGTTGGTGTGACACCCCACCTCTATACCCACGCTAGCCAAGAAGAACTAGGGTTTTGGATTTCTATTTCACATTCTCTTCCACCATTTTTGCTAAAGCTTGAGTGTTAGAAAAATAAGAATGAAGTGAAGAGGAGAGGGGGGTTGGGACTGAGTTAGTAAGTGGGTTCAGCCCAAACCAAAACCCTAAGTGAAAAAGTGGCAAAAATCAACTTTCTTCAAACATATCGAAGCTTATACTCAAAAAGGTCGCAAACGTCATTTTGAACTTAATGGGGGTGGTCACGAGTCCCAATTCGACTGTTTGCACAAAGTATCTTTTCGGACCAAAATCCGATGAACTATAAAATATTTAAATATGATGCTACAAAAGTAGTTCTAAGGAACACTATGCGAATATGTATCCAAAACCTCATTCTTGTCGCTATTGCAAGAAACCGGGTCATCTTTTATCTGCATGTCCCAAACTTTTAAACAAGGACATGAGAAAGCTAAATATTGTGCAAGCCCCTAGCAACTCTTCTCTCAGTCAAGGTATTTCTCATTCAATCCTTGATTTTGTTTGTCTTGTGAATATTCTTTTCAAGTTCTTGTTGATTTGTATCTCATTATTTTATATCAAAAGAACTTGTTGATTCTTTTTCTTTGAAAATATTTTGGGCTTGATGACTTCTTTAAGAGTTGCGAATCCGATTGGTGGATCCGCAACACTTAATTTGCTTTTTATTGATGTCGAAATTATTTTATGAGATTTTTCTTTCCGAGCCGATATTTTTACTTAGGCTTCGGAATTGATTTTTTTAAAGGATCGACTTAATTGTGAAGCCCGTATCCTATTTTTCGAGTGGACTATTCATCTTCGACATTTTCTATCTGTTAAGCAGTTTTCTATTTTTCTTTGTGATTCCGATTTCAAATTTTTGGTGGAATCATTTTATTCCTTAAGCCCACTTATAAGGAAAGTGTTGTTTCTCTCATTCATGTAGTTTGAGATATTTTCTGGTATTTTTGAATTTGTCTTAGGACTGTCACCTAAGAAATCTTTTGTGTGGTGTTAAGGTCTTTCTAGTTCGACCTTGCCACCGATTTTCATTTGGTTACGAGTTGCGGGAGTTCGCATTCCATTTACCGCATTCCGCACTCGTTACGATTCTTATGAATGACTTATTTTGTCATTCAATTTGTCCAGCTTATTTCATCCATTTTATACATCGAGTATTCTATGAATATTTCGGTGAGACCATTCTTGAATTTATTGATTTTGGATGAAAATAGAAATTTAAAATTTTGCAAATCTTTTTCATAAGATTTATTTAGAAGTATAACCGGATTTTTGTTCTTAAAACGAACAAAGAATATTCTTAGAAGTTTTTGAGAAGCTTACTTATCCTATAGAATACAATTTTGTGATTGTATTGCCCATTTAGTGTTTTAATAATTTTGGTCGATGCGCTTGATCAACGTTATCGATAGGAATTTCTTAAACGTTTTGATGTGACAATCAGACACGATATATTGACTTACAAAATATAAATTTTTCTAAAAATATTTTTACATTGAAATAATTGTGATTTTGAAAGTTTTAGCTTTTCGAGAAAGAAGATTATCTAAAAGAACTCTTCCTTTCGATACTCTTGTTCTTGTGATTCCTGAAGGGGAACCAAGACTTTGCTATTTGTACCGATACTAGTCGTATTGGTTTGGATGCCGTTCTCTTGTCAAAGAGAACGTGCTATCACTTGTGCTTCTAAATCATTATAGATTATCGAGACTAGATATGCCACTTATGATCTAGTGCTCTCGGCTATTGTTTTTGCTTTTGGAATTTGGCATCATCATATTTGGATGAGAAATTTGTTCTCTACCTCGATCATAAATCTTTGGAATATTTATGTTCTCTTAAGGAACTCCATGTTGACTCGAGTTCCTGGCATCTTATGATCTTGATATTCTGGAAATCGTGTTACCTTTGCGCTTTGTCGTAGGCAACAAGTTGTTGATTCTTTGATGTTGTCTGAATGGAATTATCTTTTTATCAAGTTCATAGGACGTTTTGATATACTTCGTTTTATTGAGCTTTATCTCATTCCTTTTATGGACTAGTGTCCGGTGTTCTTTTATGGTGTTCGGTTCATCGGATGTACTGTTATTATACTACATCGATGTTCCGTCTTATCTGGATCAATGGATGTACCATTATACTACATCGTTGTTCCGGTTTATCGGTTCATTGGACGTACCGTTTTTGTACTACGTCGGTGTTCCAAATTATTCGAGTTTCTAGTTTCTCGGGCGTACCGTTTCTGTACTACGCCGTTGCACTGGCTCAATTTTCTTCTATTTTGACGTTTTCCACGTCTTTTATCTACAGAAATGCCTTAGGGATTTTGAATTTTTATTCTTGAGCCCGGTGTTATTGAGGGGATTGAAGTTTCATCAAATTTGACTTTTGAGCAACATTCTATTCGCATCATTGCTTCGGAGGTTGAGCGCCTTCGATATAAAGATATTCTTTTTGATAAAAGTTCAATGGTTCTCAAATCCTAAGGATTTCTCTTGAGAAATCTTGAGAATTCATCGAACGAAAACTTTCGGATTTACTCCTTCGTGCTCTTCATGGTGGACTTCTTGATTCAAATTCTCTTTTGTGTTGATATGCTTCTATGGTTGTTACTTCTTATTTTCTTCTTAAGTATTGCGAGGACGCAATTTCTTTAAGGAGGGGAGTTTGTAACAACCCGCATATTTATCGATTTTATATTTAAATATTTTATTTAAATATTTTATCGTTCATCGTATTTTGGTCCGAAAAGCTACTTTGTGCAAACAGTCGAATTGGGATTCGAGACCACCCCCATTGAGTTCAAAATGACGTTTGCGACTTTTTTGAGTATAAGCTTCGATATGATTGGAGAAAGTTGATTTTTGCCACTTTTTCACTTAGGGTTTTGGTTTGGGCTGAACCCACTTACTAACTCAGTCTCAACCCCCCTCTCATCTTCACTTCATTCTTATTTTCCTAACATTCAAGCTTTAGCAAAAATGGTGGAAGATAATGGAAAATAGAAATCCAAAACCCTAGTTCTTCTTGGCTAGCGTGGGTATAGAGGTGGGGCGTCACAGTTGGGATACTGGTAAGAAATATAAAATTTTCTTCATATTATAAATTCATAAATTTTTCAGAAATTAAATTGAAAATATTTAAATACATTTGGAAAATTAACGCTCCACCTAGAACTAAAGTGGACATGTGGTTAATTTTATACGGAAAGTTGAATACTATTGAATTATTACAATAGAAGAATATTTTAACAATAAACAATGTTATTTTGTAATAATAATAATAAGGATGATATTATGCACTTATATTTTGATTATAATATAACTAGATTTATGCTTGTAAAAAATCTCAATTTGTTTGATTTTAATATAAATTTTAGATATATGAATTGTGAATTATATTGAAAAATTCTTAGATTTTATTATAAGGGTCATAATAGGTGTTTACTTGATATTATTTATACAATTATATGTTGGTATATTTGGTTTGAAAGAAACCAACCAGTGTTCAATAATATTAATATGGGTTTAGATAATTTAATATATGTAATTTCAATATTTAGTTTTAATTGGATTTCAAATTCTAATTATAATCAAATAAAAAATTTAGTTTTAAAGAGTTTCTTAAATAATAAAATCTCATATTGACGTATTAAGGAATAAAAGCATTCCTAATAATTGAAATGATAGTATTGTATTAAATTTAGTTTCCTAAGATGTATTTAAGGCAACTGTTTGTAAAAGCTAACCTTTTGCTTTTAAGAATAGTATTTGATATTTTAAGTACATGGTGTTCATTTTTTATTATCAAGAAAGATATTATTTATAACCTTATTATTTCATTGTTCTCTTGAATTACATGAACCATAAAAGGGGGAATTAATTTAAAGGACAAAAATTTGTATATTTTTAGCCTCAAGGACATGACCTCAACATTTAACCACAAGAACAAACATTCTCTTAAAAATTATTCATAGGATCAAACATTCTTTCAAAATTATTCATAAGGACAAACATTCTTCCAAAACTGCTACCAAAACTAAAAACTGATACCTAAAAACTATTGCAGATAACTACAAACTGATACCTAAAAACTGCTACCAATAACCAAAAACTGATACCTAAAGAAAGTCGTCCTTCAGGCTAAAATACTGAAGGTCTACCCTTGAGGCTAAAACGTTGAAATTTTTTGTACTTATAATAATTTCCTACTACTAAAATGACTTTCCTCTTTCTTATGCTTTTGGTCTATTTGCTTTAATGTTGTTTTCAATGATTTAAGAAATAAATTTTTTATTTAGCACTTGTATCTCTCCATGTATGCTTGACTAAACTTCAACTCATTGGCCTCATATTCAAGATCAATGATGTTGGATTTAGTTTAATTTCAATGGTTTTATATTGAATGAATCTGATATTTATAGAGATGTTGTTCGCACCTTGAAGTTTATTCTTTTCTCCTCTTCCCTATAATTGCGAAAAGCTTTTATACCAAATAATTACTATACATTAATTTTAATTTGTTTGAAGAGGTTTCAATATTTTTGAAGCGTTGAAAGCCTAATTTCAAATATGCTCTTACATTCATATTACATTGATTTAACCTTAATTCAGTATATAATATGTATTGTTTGTTTTATGTTTTATTGAATTACTCTTGTTGTTTTTGAATTACTTTACTGCATTGATTATTCATTTTCAAATATGTACTAATGACTGAAAAATGCAAGTATGACATGGTTCATGATCTTTAGGTTTTTGCTGTACTTCTAATTTTTAATCTTCTAATCTTGCTTTTGGTTTGAAATGCATCTGCATTGTTGTATTGTTATTCATGTCAAGATTGAAAGTGTTTGTCCGAAATGATTGAAAAAGTCATATTACAATGCTTGTTTTGCTATGTTAGTATCGATACTTGCTTGGATGACAACCTCTTCTTTTCATCCTCCCATATAGGCAGTTGCACTATGCTAACATTTATTCAATCAACGATTATACCCTATTCATCATCTCAATTAATAAAAAATGCAGTACCATGTCAAAGTAACATAAATATAAATTGACCTTCTTCCATGTAGGTTGTTGCAAACTTGAACTATAATTGTTCTCATGAATTATATTCAATCTGCAAGGTAGTCGTTATTTTTGAGCATGTCACCTTCTATGAAGAACTATTGTCAGTAGTGGTTGACATAATTGACCAAAGTTTGTATGTTATACCAGGCTGATACAACTTGATTATAGGTAATTATTCATGATACAACATGAGTATCATTTTGTAGTCTGCTTGCTCAATTTACCTCATTTCTCTTAATTGTAAAATTAACCCAAAATTGGTTATGATCCTTTTTTCTAGTGATAAATAAAAATTCTCAACATGATTTCTATCAACATTTTTGGGATTATCAGTGGATACCCCCATACTCTCTCTCTAACCTTTTTTAAGATTCACTTCTCAGTTGACGCACTATATCTTTTTATATCAATAATCCTTTGGTGAAGATTTTATGTTTTGTAATGACCAGTATTTAAAGTTAAAAGCAGCCATGAAAATTTTGTTTTGAATGCTAGAAAACAAGTTTAACTTAACAAGATGATTGAGTAAAGAGAGGAAGGATAACACATAACAACTAAGTTGATACCGAACAACATGAATATCATTTTGCAGACTACTACCTACGACAATTTATGTGGAAAAAACCTCAGTTATATATCAACTAACACTGCAGTGGTAATGGATCCTGTATAATCACATAACATTTCTGAACTTGTAAGTTTCTTAACCCTTGTGCAAAATTTGCTGTGAAGGTACTTGTTAACCTATAATCATACGCTCTGTGGGGGAGCAGTAAAGAAGGCATTGCAAAGCAAAGTAGCCGTGTTTATAAACAATTTTGTCCTAGATTCATTTTAGTACTCTTAGGCTTATAAAGGATAGTTCGCGCATGATATTATTCCAACGTATGAATTTGGAACAAATGGTATTGTTTAACTTTTGCTTGTATAATGTTTAATTTTACTTATTAGGTAATTAGTCTTTATTAGGATTTTTTTTTTTTTTTTGTAAAATAATTGATGTATGCTCTTCATTATTCAATACTTAGTATTCATTTTAATTGTTATATGTTTTTTATTTTTAGATTAGTATTTTTGTGTTTATTTTGCATGTGTGTGTGAGAGTGCGTGTGTGTTTTGTGTGTGTACACACATATATGTCTTGTGTTTATTCTTTTTTGTTTAGTGTCTTAGCAGATTAGGTACACTTTCTGACTAGGATGGATTCAGCTGATGTCAAGGGTTTCAATGTTTCACTCATCTTATGTTTTTCTCCTGTACTTTTATTTTGGACCTTAGATATTTGAGTTTGGAGGTTTTTTATTTTTATTTCTTTTTTCATATTGTATTAGGGGTATTGTTATTTGTCAAGCATGTTGACAGCTCCTTTTTTAAATGTATAATAAAATTATATAAGTGCTCTGCTCTAATCATAGAGGATCGTTTATTTTTCTCCAATATAATAAAAATGATTGTATATTGGCATAAGGTTTTGGCCAAGTAACGGGCCATGTTTTCATTGTTTTAAAGAATGATTTTAAAGTATTAATTATTTATAGAAATAGAGGTTTTCAAGAAATAAATTGATGTCCAGCCCAAGTTTTATATGAATTTGCTAAAGGGTAAGTAATTTTGTGATGTCAATGATCGTTGATTAAACATATTTTGATGAATGATATCATATGTTCTTATTACTATTTGACCGGTTAATGTACATAATTATCATTGCCATGCTCACATATTTTTTTTTGGATAACATGGGTAACCTTAAGATCATGATATTCATTGATACTCACTTAAGTAAACCCCCACGCCGTGTGTCTACTCCGCTTTTATTTAGTCGTCGCACACGGATCAGTAACGTTGAAACTCCCACTGATGGTTAGGCGCTGTGATTCGAACCTGCCCGGACACAGTCCTTTAGTCCCCATCTCCCAGCTCCCTAACCAACCGAGCTACGAACGACGGGTGCCATGCTCACATTATTATGATCCAACATTGTATTTTGGGATTTGAGGCCAAAATAACCAGTTGGGTTGTCCCGGAAGTGGGTATGGTCAGGTTTAACTCACGAGTGAGTAAAATTGCAACAGGAGATTAGATGGATCTAATATGTTAGGATGCTCGGAACTGATCAAAAGGATATGATTTGAGAAATGTATTAGTGTAAACTAATAGGTTCATAGTGACTCCATGAAAACAATGATTTGAAGAAATGTTATTTGTGATAACTAATAAGTTTATAGTGATCTCATAAAAACTATGACTGAAGAAAGGTTATTAGTGACAACTAATAGGTTCGTAGCGATCCTATGAAAACTATGATTGAAAAAAGGTTACTAGTAACAACTAATATGTTCATGGTGATCCCATGAAAACTATTTCATTGGATAGATGTTATTAGTGAAAACTAATAAGTTCATAGTAAATCTATGGAAACTGTGGTTTGAGATAGGAAGTCGACTGAAGATGAGACAGATAGTCCATCTGATTTAAGACAGATAGTCTGTTTTGGGAAGGGTAAACCTTGGATGAGCATAGCTCTAGGAGGACAGGTTAGTCAGATTTACCCATATTGCATACATGCATATGATCATGATTATTATATCATTGTGGTTGTAGGTGCATAATTTGTAATTGACATATTTGGAAAAGATACTAGTGAGGGAAAAATCATTCCGCTAAGCGGTGTGTTCTCACTAGATATCTATTTACGTTCGAGATGGTATATTATTCACAGCATACTTTTTGTCAGACTCGAAGTTTTTATTTTTTCCCCCTAAACTCTTGGGTACTCAATTGAGTAAGTCGAGAGTAAGAATTTTCTGGTTAGACGAATAAGCTTTAGAGACACGCAGGAAGCAAGCTACCTAATATTAGGAGTTTTTATTTCCCCTGTGTTGTTATAAGCTTATGCTATGTTTGAGTAGATGTAATGACAGAATTTATAACTGTCAAGTATTAGACTTTGATCAACCACGAGGACATCTTCATATGTCGCTCTTGCAATATTTTATAATTATTATATTTTCTCTTAACGTGGGCAACAAATGTGAAAATTTATTCCTGTAATGTAATGAAAGTTTGACCAATGAAATGTGTTTGATTGTTTTTTCATCATATTAATGTGCTTATGATGTTATTGATATGATTAACATAGCCGTATTTTGTCACCGAAGAATAACACTATTAATAATTGCAGCATTCGGTAACGCTTATTTTTGAGTTCCAAATGAGGGATGTTACACATATACATTCGTTTCTTTCATAACGAAAACCGTGCGCATTTTGTATTGAATCAAATTCTAGAATAATTCGTCGAAAAATATTCAAGAACTGTAGCTGGACTTAGACATTACATATAGAATAAATCGAGTGTGATGTCCCTAACCCATCCTTTGTAACACTTCATCTCTGTATTTACCATTACCATAACTATAAATTGCCATACCTATATAGCTCCATGATTATTACCAAATGCGATATTAAATATTAAATGGTAAAGATAAATTTAGCATTATCAAGACGGTCCAGCATGTTGATGTTCCCTTAATGTAATTAAAAGGTAACGCTCCAAACCGGCCCAGTTAGCAAGTGAAGTGAAATCCCCTGGTGCTCCACCTTAAACTTATCTCCTCTCTGTACTTCTTAGAAATGGCCGCAGCAAAAATAGTGACAGCGACAGCTTCACGGCTGGTTCCACAGCCGCCGGATCTCATCCGTTGGGTCAAAAGAGAGGGCGGTGTCGTCCATCCAAATCTCAAAATCTCTAACAACTCTTCTCTCGGTCTCGGCATCGTTTCCGCTCATGAAACTATTCCTACCGGGTCGGATCTTATAGTCCTTCCTGGTCATATCCCGCTCCGCTTTGAAGCCGAACCCCAATCCACTCTCAATCAACTCGCTAGTCGAGTTCCAGGTACTGTTTCCGTTACTGGGAGATTGATGTTGTTTATCACATTGCTCCGACTACTGTTGTTAATTTTTGTATAAATCATGTAATTAGTGTGACATTATCGTAATATACTACTACCACGCAAGTGTGAACCAACCAAACATTCATACACCAAGAAATAATTTGAATATCCTGTTTTTCAATATTTCTAGGGTAAAGTTACCTTCCTTAACCCATTAAAAATCCCTAAGCGTCTGCTTTTGAGTTTTGAAATAGAGATTTTGAGAGCATCGCTTATAAGGTGTTGTATGAAAGGTTTACAAGGTGTTTTATATCTGTACAATACATCTACATGCGTCGGAGTTAATTATTTACTTCTTTTAGAAGTTCAATTTAAAAAATAAAATTACATATGGATCCATACTCCACAGAGTTAAAAATTCCTAATAAAAGGTTTCCTCAGTTCCTGGAAAACAAAAGCAACCAAAACAACTAAAGAACGGTGAGAAAAACTTGCAATCGGAGCCTAAGAGCGTCTTCAACTGCAGCTGGCTGAAGATTCAACTTTTAAGTCCAACAGTTTGATTACCCTGTAACATTTAGGATGATCTTCTGTTTTCAATTCAGAAAACTGAAGTAGAATTGGACTCTCCTTCAATGGACGCTTAACATCCAATGCTCATTTAACGGATGCTCAGATTTGCAGAAATATTATTCAACGATGCATTATTGGCATTAAATAGACGATTGAGTTTTAGGCATTCATTTAGTGGGCATCCAACGCTAGACGTCCATTAAATGAGCGCTTGAAACTCAGGCTCGTCCATTAATGAGTGTCCAACGAGCCATCCATTAAATGGATTGTTGTGTTTTTCTTACCCTTTCGGCTTTGAATATTCAACATCTTGAATATTCAAGAGCTGATTTTGTTGGAGATGCTCTAAGAAAAAAAAAATACAATTATTTTCCTCAAATCATTGCATATTGATATGAATGTCGGAGATGAGTATAGAAAGATGGGAACTCCACGATCATTTATAGCACCACGTGATATCTATCTTAGCCCCACCTCTGACCCCATCCACTTTAATATGGAATTTGACCAAATTATTTAAAAAAAAAGGATTGCAGTAACAGCTGTGGTGCGAGATTGAAAGAAAAGAGTAAGAGATTACATAAATTCGAGTGATTATGTTGAATTTTTAGTTGATTTCATGTTGCAGGATCCTGAGGTTTGTTTAATGTTCTAGAGCAGTGGTAGATGAAGGAAAGGTTAAAAATGTAAATATTTTTTATGTATGTGAAGTACATTTTAGTTTTCGTCACTTTCTTATCTTTTTCCGCTGAGTAGATTATTCCCTGATGTATGAATAGAACCTTGTCTTTCCGATTTAAAGTTTCACTCGTAGAAATCATTTTTGAAAATGCTCTATCAAGGCCTAAAAATGGAACCATACTTAAATTTCTTTAAAATGGAAAAATATTGTGCAGTGTTCCATCAGTATTAAACAAATGACTTTTGCAAAATTGCAAACGAATATTATATTATAGATAACAATTAAAAACATATTCCTATCTTCTATAGCTATTCATTTTAACAAATTTAACCTGAAAACGTAAACAAACTAGTGAGTTTTCATGGTAGTCCAATCTGAAAACAATAATTACAAAAGAACTGAATGTATATAAATAAATTCTCTCTTCAACCTTTGAACATCCTGAACATCCTTCAGATGACAGTTTAATAGGTTTTCCGACAAACTCAATCCCTTGTCATGTATGCTTGAACAACAAGGGTTGATACCAAATGGTTTAACACCAATATATGAATATTGCTCTTTACTTATGCTATATAATATAGCACAATGATTAATGTTTGCAAAAAAGTAAACTGCTAATCCGTCTGCTCTTTAATGATATCATTTAATTTGCAACTTCAACATTTATTTACTGTCAAAATCTAAAAGTTGCACTACTTTGTTATAACAAGCTTTTCTTTTCTTATCAACCTAGCATCTTTGTATTATTATATTGCAAATGATTTGTTGAAGGAAAAATGAATTATTATTTCCTTTTAACAAGTTTCAAACAAGGATTGAGAACCCGGTTTCGGTCTCGGTCATTTAAAATTTTCTTAGTTTCAAGTGATTTCAAAAGTTTCGGTTTCGGCCCCTGTTTCGATATTTAGTCGTTTTTAATGAAAATGCAATAATAATCCTTGTAAATAAAATACAAGATGTAGTTTATAAAGAAATATAATCCATAGTGTACCTGAAAATATCAACGATATCATTAGAATATAGTTAAACAAAATTAAACTTAATAAATTGCAATCAAATTCAATTCTATTTGATAGGTAAATATGTGTTAGCCCAACCCAACCAGACTAAAAATAAATGATTCAAGCTGTAAACTTCAGCCCTAATTAATTACCAGTCCAAATTATTAATTAACTAAATAAGTAAATATCTATTAGCCCAACCCAGCCTAACCAAAACAAATGTCTTAAACCCTAAACTACGTTCCAACCACACCCAATTTCTGCGTTCTCTCCCGCCTCTCTTCCTTTCAAAGTCGATTGTACTGTTAGGGCAAGAAAAAAATTGTCCTGCTACAAAAATGTTGCAGATCAAAGAAAAAAAGATGCCGCGGCTAAAAAAGGATTCGCAGGCTTGCAACTCAAAGTCGACCGTCGACTGATAGGGCAAGGAAGATTTTGCTCAGATAAGTTGTATAATCAATTTTGAATTTCGAATTTGGCTTCGATTTTGTTTTTCGTATGCTTTTGATGTGATTTTTTAAAATCCTAACCGGAACCGAATTTAATGCTCGGTTCCGGTTGGTCAATGACGGTACCGGTACGGTACTGTCGAAATTTCGACGTACCGACCGATACCTCATACCTTGATTTCAAAGCATTTAATGCTAGCGACACCCATAGCCAAAACGGAGGTTTATTAACGAAAGTTTGCAACAAACGATCAAGCAGGACAATCCTGAATTTTTTAAAGTTAACAAAATAAGATCAAATTTTTGCACTAGTTATTCAAGTATGTAATAATTTAAAATTAGTAATCTGTATCATGTTTTCCATAAATAAATCAATTGCATGTATGCAACATAACCACATCCATCAAAATGGAGTGAATATACGAATATGTCAAATAGTAAACTTGTCAAACAAAAAATAAAATAAAATAAATAAAGAAATATGAACAACCAAAATTGTTCTAGTTTATAATAAAATCAAACAAATTTCCATTTATTGATATTAGCACAACGTGCACATACCATGCACATTTAGTCATGTGGATGTTATCCACTTGTCAATGGTGCTATTTTATATTCTAATAGTTTGAAATGAGTATTGGTTAGATATAAATATGATTTACAGTGTATCAAGGTTGAAGGCAGTGAATCGAATTCTACATATACACACAAGAATAATAAATAATGAGCTGAATTATTGCACTATAGCTTAGTGTTGTATTATTATAATAAAAGCTCATGTTGTCCTACTAATTTAAGGTGCTTATTTGTCAGTATAGCCCGTAAAGAAAGAGCTACAAACTAAACTAAATAGAATTGTGGAATTTCACAACTTAAACAAATTAGTTTGACATATATTCGTACAAACATTGAGATATTTCATTGTATGCTTACAAACTCAATTATAATTTGAAACCACAACTATATAAACAAAATGGTAATTCTTGGTACACCATCGCCATCACCTCAATACACCCACTGCTGCTACTTTTACAGAGTCATCATACTGCTAATATAATCGTAAATCTTCCAATCATCTTAGTAGTTGCTTTCTGTAGTGAAAAATCGTGCACTATTGTTATATGAGTAATATGTGCCAATTTTGATTGGTTTGATAATGCATTCATTGAATTCACTTCTGTGCTTTTGAGACATTTCAGATAGCACAAAGATATAGCCAGAAATCTTGCAATCCACAAAAAAAAATTGTCGTACATATACATCCAGTTTTGCCAAATACATTAAATGATTGTAGTGCCTGCTATCTTACAAAACACCATAGTATATAGTCATTGGCAGAGATGCCTAATTAATATAATTATAGGCTGGATTAGGAGGAAACAAAAAATGTATAATTTACGCAGATAAGCATGTCAAGCATTATCCAATCATTTTGGCTTAGAAGGCTTGCAATAAACAACAATTGTAATAATTATGTTAAGATCATCACATTAAAATATAGTAGAACGTCCAAATTTATCCCATAAAAGTAATAATTATGATTGTAGTGCCACTTCCAAACAATGGTAATGCACCTACATTTTACAAATGCCAACGACGAATCAAACAACCATGCAACCAAAATACACGAGCCAAGGAAAAAGGAAATGCGTATCTGCAATAAACAATAAAAATAAATTGCTTGAAATGTCTGCATTTATTAATCAAAACGACGATATATTGATGTAGATTCAAGTTTAAGTCGCCTTCAATATAACATGAAAGATCATCATCATAGACATAGTAAGAATTGACTGAATTGGTTATATTCAATGCACATGAACACAAAATTGCATAAGAAAGTCAAATCCCGAGTTAAAGAATGTAAAAATTCATTAACTAGAAAGCATTACCATGTTTGGACAATAGCACAACTTGAGGAATAAATATGGTGATAATCAACAAATTTATTGTCGATATGCCAACAAACTTATTGCCGATATGTCATAGCCAAATGAATATCAAGAATGATGTATCAAATAGAACCAAATACAAAGAATATTAGTTCTACAAATCAACATTGATTTATGTTACCTTGTAGGAGAGTATTAACTCCCAACTTTTGTACCTGACATTTTAAATTCTTAACTGTTATGAACTAAACTTGGTAGAACTCGCTCGAAAAGTTAGCTTGTAAGAGAATGATACCTAGTAGGTTATATACTCATCATTCATACCATATTAGACGATATGAGACATTGCATATCACCACACTTTCAAAATCCGACATCCACATTGGCACTCTATTGCACGGACATCGTCCATACAATATCAAAGTCCAATAGAGTGACGTCACATCCATACATATCGTTCATGTTCATACATGTCGCCAACGAGTTTCGAACTTTTTCTATTGTGGTGTTAGACTATGGTACCATTTTAATTAATCAACCTAGATAGAATTCAATCCAGAAGCTAGCTTTTAATGGGAGGATGTCTAGTTGGTTATAATAGACATTACTCGTACCATATTAGACGTTGTGAGACATTACAATAACTTTTGTTGTCCTTGATATTGATTTGGCAAGGAACAAGTTCTCATATTTGGAAAGGGAAGAAAAAAAACTCATACCATGACGTAGACGTTTTCTATTTTTTCAAAAGTATCTTCCAAATGCTAATCCAAAATGAGTCAGGTTGAAGGAATATGATTGCTGCCCTTTAGTTCATATATATTTATCTAATGGGAAATGAGAAACCACCCATTTGAAAGGAGCAAAATCTCTTACATCTTTCACAAAACGCCTGTTTCATCAATGGGTTTGGAATATGTTACTCATTTTTCTTCCTCTCTCTCTTAAAGAAAAGATTCGTAAAATGGCATCTCCATTGCTATGTAAAAGCAAAAAAAAATCATATACTTTCGTTTATGTTAAGTGTCAATCGTCAAGCACCACTTGTTTGGGGTTAAAGTCATCATGGTTGTGGATGTTTTGGGTTTGAGCCCCCGAACATTAAAATGCAAAATTCAGATTCAAGATGTAAATCTAGGTGCTTACCAGGCATAAATTGGATATATGTATGTTCATGTTGATATCTCAAGCAACGGGATTGTGCACACATAATCGATAGCTATTGAAAATCCAATATGGATGTGATCCGACCGTCCATCGTCGAACTTGGAGCAGATGTAATCCGATCATCCGTCTCCTAACTCTTTCCCTTGATCCGAACCAGGGGAGGGGGGGTTTAAACCAAGGTTTGAAATTCTGTTTTCCGTTTCTGTTCCGGTCATTGGTAATTTAAAATTTTTCAGTTCTGTTTCGGATATTCGGAAGTTCCGTTTTAATTTCGGTTTTCTAATTACGACATATTTTTTTGTTAGAACTGCTAATTATGCTAACATAAATATAATACTATCATAAATTTATATTACATTATTTACATTACATCGAAATATGTGTTTTAAAGACAAAATCATGTTTGCGATTCTATTTATCCACTTGAGATTTTCGAAATTTCGCTCAGTTTCGAAAATTTTAATTTTTTTTATGATTCTTATGTAAATTGACAAAAGTATATTAATTCTTTTCTCGTCAATGTATTTGTAATCTTATTAAATTCGTTTTTTAGTTTTTTTATATGTTTTTTTATTTTCAGCGATTTTTTACTTTTTTTTTCAATATTTGAAAGAAAATCCAGAATATTGACCGGAACCGGAATTTTAACCGGATTTCTTTTCGGTTGAGACCGGAACGGAATCACCGGATTAATCGGAATTCCGTTGGAATTTCGATTCATGCTTTAAACACAATATGGACGTGATCCGACCGTCCATCGTTGGACTTAGAGTGGATGTGATCCGATCATCCGTCTCCCAACTCTTTCCCTTGCTTTGACGGTGGAAGTTTAAACACACAATATGGACGTGATCCGACCGTCCATCGCTAAGCTTAGAGCGGGTGTGATTCGATCATGCGCCTTCTAGCTCTTTCCCTTGACCTGACAGAGGAGTATAAATCACAAAGGACGTGACTTGACCATCCAATACGAAATGAATGTAGCCCGACCATCCATCGACTCACTTTGTTGAACGATTTGACAGGAGTATAAAACCAACTAGGACACGACTCAACTGCCCAACCCACGGTGGATGTGACCTGACAATCCATTGGCTAACTCATACCTTCGATCCGTCAGAGGGAGTAGAAATTTAGGATGGGCGTGACCCGAGTATCCATTCACTAACTCAAACCTTAGACCCAACGGAAGGAGTATAACTTCATAAGGATGAGGTTCGACTGTCCATGCACTAACTCCGCTAACCCAAGACTGGGGGCAGAAGTACAATCATCCAAAAGCTGAATACGACATCTTAACAATGTGGCTTGTGCCTAGTATTAAAAAAAGCAAAAGAAAATAACTTACTACAATTTAATGGAACTTGGCAACGACTTATAGGCATTTGAACATGCTTGAGAACCAATGACAAAAGTATGTGCATGGACGTACGAGCGTGTTTGCACACTCGACATGCAATTTCCTGAATCGACAGAAATTGAATTCTTATATGGGACTTTCACGAAAGAAACCGGTTTAGATGACTGAGGCCTACTAGTTCATTCAACTAGCTCAATGGAAGTGAGTACAGACAATAACTGGGAGAATACATTCCGATTTTATAATGTCAAATATCGACCAAGAATCGCAACAAACAGTTAGATACGGCTCATCGTGAAAGCCACTCAACGGAAGGATAACAAGGATTTGAGGTACTGAGTGAAATCTATTCCAGCAATCCCAACTTGTCTCAATTCAAAGCACGTCATATTTACAATAAGATGTACTTTGGCGGGGGAAAATGTTATCCAGCCTTTTGATCAGGCGGTATTCGAACAGACATAAACAATCGAATCGAACGAGCGAATGATGGAGAAACGATCAAGGACTTTGGGAATATCATAAAAATTAAGAAAAAGGAAATATAATAAAAGAAGCGAAAAAAGTTGAAAATTTGAAAGTTTAGGTTTTTGAAAGAACCAACTCGAAGTAAACCCACAAAATCCTCAGGTCGGACTCGAAGAAGTCGAATAGACTTGAGATTTCCTGGGTCAAACCTGAAACAATCCATAAAAACCCCAAACGCGATCCGGAGTGGACTCGGTACCGACTCCTGGACTTGACTCGGTATCGACCCCTAATGGCTCGGAGCAAACACTCAAAAATCTTTGGTCTTACTCTAAGCAGAACAAAGAAAATCAGAATACGAAAATCTCAGATCAAGCTTCAAGTAAACACTCGAATTTCTTGGATCGGACTCCAAGCAAGCGCATCTCAAGCCAAGACGAAATCAAAATTGCCCAAGTTAGGGATCGGTACTGAACCCACTCCATGGTTTGGCATAGTCTCTCAATTCCACCTTGAGTGGAACTCATCTTCTGCCTACATGCCTAACTTGATGCTAAAAGCTTATTTCAAGGTCATTTTGTGGAATCAATGCAATTATCCATCGATCTCCACAAACATTTGAAGCTGTAACACATTCTTCCACAACTTCGTCATTTGGACAAGTTATTATTGATACAAACAACTATGAAATCACGAAGCTAACTACAAGACGAGCCGATGTGGAGAGTTGAAAGCGTCAAATTTGGCCATGTCGGGGAGTCGTACCGACCTCCGCTTAGGAAGTGGTACCGATCCTTAATGTTTGATGACATGACACCCCATTTTCATGGACAATTGGTCTAAAATTTGAAGAACAGCTTGAAGACATTTTAGACGAGATTTTAAGCTTCGTACCTCTATGTATAGAGCGGTAGTGCTTTTTTTCTGGGAGGGGGTGTTTTGCTCTAGTTCTATTCTATCCTATATTCTTGTAATTTGGAAATCTAAGTGCTGGAGTTGTACCGATTTCTAAGAACTTTTGCCTTCAAATCAGAAGTCAGCAATAAAGTATTAAAGTGGTCGTAGGTCTTGCTTTACCGAATCAGTATAAACCTCATGCGTTCGTTATTTACTTGTTTCTCGCTCGTTTTTCATTTAATCTTTCATTTTTATTCTCTACTCAATTCTCCAAGGGTTTGTGTCATTTTTGGTTCAAACATCTTCTTTCTTCAATTTTCAGAAATATTTTTTAGTGGTTAACACAAGATTTCATATACTATTAACCTTAGTGCTCTAAAATATTCAATCAGCAGCAGATCATTTTCTTGATGATACACCTTAGTTGCCTGGTAATAATCAGTAATTTAAAACGTGACAAATTTTTATACAGCACTCAATAGACAGACCAAATTCAACGTTGAAATAATTTTGGAATGCTGTCATTATGGGTCCTCTTGTTGATATATTTACATTTATCTATGAAATCTGATTAATATATTTCCGAGCGAACATTTACTTAGGATCTAGGTTGCAAATTTGGTAGTTAACACGTGTGGAGATTATTTATCATATTTCAGATTTAAATCATGCAATATCATGGTGTTCATGTGAAGGAGAATTAGAACTTCTGTTTGTACAATCGTATGCAAGTTTCTATCGTCCAGTGTCAGGTTATAATATTGTGAATGTTTAAACTTCATAATATTTGGATAGGATGTAACAGAGGAGTTATGGGCTATGAAACTGGGGCTGCGACTTCTTCAAGAAAGATCAAAAGTTGGTTCTTTTTGGTGGCCCTACATTAGCAATCTTCCAGAAACATTCAACATCCCTATATTCTTTTCCGGAGAAGAAATAAATAACATACAATATATGCCACTCCTCCACCAGGTGTTTATAATATTTTGTTACTTTTCACACTGATTCGTTGTTTATATATTTTACTGTTATTTTCTACTCTTTATCGCATCATTTCACATTTGAATTATTTATTCAGTGCACGAACTCCGACGATACTTGGCTCCAATTTAAACGGTCTTCGTAATTAGACAGTTTTAGTGTGAACTATAACATGTATTTTCAATTTAGAAATTTTATTATAACCTCTAATTCCAAATAAAAAATATCATTGTTGCAAAAGAAAAGTATCCATGAGAAGCCGACATAAAATAAGCAAAGCAGCTGTTGACGTATCACAAGTCAATTTGTCTAGTATATTTACCATTTGGCTTCTAGCCTATCGAATCGCTACACAACAGCAGCTGCTCAATTCATTTTTAATACACGTATACACTTTTCTCCTGTTGAAACAATAAACTCATCGTCTTAATAGGGATAAGTTTCTGTCATGAGGGTTTGAAAAATGCAATCACATTCATCATACTTTGCAAATTACACTCCATAATTTATAGAGAAAGTGGAGTCTGACATGTAATATGGAATAAAAATGGAGTGCAAATTTCAGTTGCCTTTTCCATTTCATATTGTATCAACATACTGAATTTAATGGTTTATGCATCCATATAGAAGGGGCAGACACAAATTCCTCTTGCTTCTATCTATCACTGTTTGCTTTTTGTTGATAGCCATGCTTGATTGTTCTTAGGTGAATAAAAGATGCCGCTTTCTCTTTGAGTTTGATAAAGAAATTAAAAGTTTCCTTAAGGGTGTAAAACTAGAAGATCATCCCTTTGAAGGAAAAGATGTTGATTCATCTTCGCTAGGTTGGGCTATGTCAGCAGTATCTTCTAGAGCTTTTCGTTTGCATGGACGTAACAATGAGATTCCTATGATGCTTCCACTAATTGACATGTGTAATCATAGCTTTCATCCGAATGCTCGAATTGTCCTTGAACAAGATACTCAGGTCTCAAACATGCTAGTTAAGGTGAGCTCACATTGCTACCAGTTCTTTATTTCTATCATCTGTGTGGCTTTCCTTGCGTGTTTTTAGTTTTGATCTGTAACAAATTATGAAAATAATAATTTGTCGTACATAAGAAAATCAAACACGTTTTATTGGAAAATTTTGTGTAGATAAATAATGGATGAACTGATGAGTTACATAGACGTGTGAGTCAAGACTTCTATTAGCATCTGTAAAATTAGCTGATGCTTTTTTTTTGGTCAATAAAAATATCTGGACAGATTGCTAACCTCTTACCGACTATACCACACGTTAGCATAAGCAATATAACTTATAAGTCTGTGTTGCACATTTGGTTAGTAATGATGGATGCAATAAAGTGGTTTCATATGATGTTATGGATTGTAGATCTATTATTTGGAACACTGTTTTTGTGTGTAAGAGACCTACTTTATGCAGAGACAACTTTGATCTCAGGCCATTTCAAATTCAACGTCAATCTGCTGTGTTACATATATTTAAATTATGCATTCAGAAGGGAGCATGTTTTGAATGTCTAACAGGTTGTAGCAGAAAGTCAAATTGAGCCAAATAGTCCAATATTACTGAATTATGGTTATCTGAATAATGATATGTTCCTTCTGGATTATGGATTTGTGATCCCTGGAAATCCATATGATAATGTTGAATTGAAGTATGATGGGATGCTTCTAGAAGCTGCTAGCATGGCTGCAGGTGTTTCCTCTCCTAGCTTCTCATCTCCTGAGAATTGGCAGCAAGATATTCTTTCAAAACTTAACTTAATTGGAGATGGCGCCATTCCAAAGGTATCTCTCTGTTAATCAAGTAGTACACCAATCATCTCTTTTTCTGTTGGTTAAATCCTCGTTGGTCTACCCAAATTGGACATTTGCTTTAGCCTTGTGTAAATCCACATAATTTTTGCTCCTACCATTAACTAGTTCATCTTCGCTCCATAAAATAAGTAATCAAATTTATGCATCTAAATCAAGGTTCAAAGTTCTGTTTTCGGTTTCATTTTGATCGGTTGCGATTTTAGAAATTTAGGTTCCGTTTCGGAAATTCCAGCAATTCCGTTTTAGTTTCGGTTTGTAAATTCCGACGTCATTTTCAATTTTTCTTTGATGTATTGAATTTATTAATACCAATACAAATTTATTAGTAATTTAAACTAGGGTTGTTATGGTACCATTACCAGCCAATCGGTTACCATTTTCAAGTGAAATAGGTATACCAGTTTAATCGGTATGGTAATGGTAAATTTACCATTTTCTACGGTAAATCATCGGTAACATTTCTTCAATACCAGCGGTAATGGTAATTTTACCAGTCAATTTATAATACATGTATATTCATGTAACATACTTTATTAGGGGCATTTAGAACCAAACAAATGATTAAATTTAGTTTATTAAGTAAGTGAAATAATGTTAAATACACTTCATTTCTTTCTAATTTATGTCTTTTATTAAGTAACACTATAAATTGTATAATGAAGCACCGTTATGGTATGAATACGTGTTATGTTAGTAACCTTTTTTGGACAAACGGTAATTTACCATTACCGGTGTAACGGTTAGCAGATTATCGGTATACCAGTCTTCCATATACCATCCTATCATTAACGGTAATGGTAAGCTATTTTTGTTTGTCGGTACAAATGGTAGTACGGTAACGGTATTTGTGAAATGGTAACGGTAATCATTACCATAACAGCCCTAATTTAAACATTCTGCACATTATGCAAAAAAGAAATAAAATAGTTTTAACTAAATAAGAAAGCCATTATGAAGCTTAGCCCGCTATAATAAAATCCAATACCCTAGTTTTTCACTAGTCTGAACAGCCGCCCAAAGTAAATGAGAAAACAGAAGGCCTAAAATTTCAATGATCTCTCATTTATTTCAACTCGACATGAAGTACGAATCCCTAAATCTTTACATATCCAGAAATAAAAACCATAGATCTAAACCACCCAGAAGCAATACCCTAAATCGATTTTGAATGATGCTCGACATGAAGTATGAATTAAACAAAAACCCTAAATTGGTACAACTATAACAAGCTCGAGATCTACTTGCTCAAGCTCGAGATTCGCTTGCTTGACAATGGATCGGAGGTAATGAAGTAAAACACAGTGTTTCTCTTTAATGTAATCCGAAACGAGATTTTAGTCCTATTCCGACTCGGCCAACGCCGGATTCAGAATGGATCCGTCGGAATTCCAGCATGCCGTTCGAAATCTGGAACCATGATCTAAATCTATTGTAACTGCATAACGGTGACTGCACAATTGAGGATAACAAAAGATCCAGGAATAATGCATGTATTATTCCTGGATTTTACACTTCAACAAACTAAATGGTGAACCTCTTGAAAACTTGTTCGGTGCTAATATTTGTTGTTTTGAAATCTGAAGTAACACATGTTTTATGTGGCATAATATGGCTTTGTTTGGAGATGGTAGCCAATTAGATAATTATTTTATTTAACTTGTATGCTAATATAGGCAACACACCTAGTCAGTCTAATTAATGGCTAACGGTAGGATGAGATTAATTGCTAGTATGCTAATACCAATTGTATATTTTCTAAAACATCATCTATTTCTTTTCTTTAAAACAAAGGGAAAAAAAAAGGATTAATATCACACTTAAAAGAATAAAAAATGAAGTTCTTTTAAAAAGTAACAATTAGTACTTGAAATTTGGCTTGGGAAATTTTTATAGGCCAACTCTGACCAAACCGTGCCAAATGTGGTAATATGACATTTCAATGGAATAGGAGGTGGATTCTTGTGCATTAGAAATTTTCTTTTCCTGCATTTACAGTAATTTTGCGAACATTATTATTATTATTATTATTATTATTATTTGGGTTCGAGTATACCACCCAATCTGGGTTTGGACGTTTCTTAACTATAGTAACTACTAAAAATTTCGGAACAAACAAACATCAATTATACCAGCAGTGGTCCTATGCAATAAATCCATAAAGAGACAAACATATATTGATTTGAAATTAAAAATAACTTTGAAATATCTTTAGAAATACCAATGATGACAAATGGCATGTCACATAAGGTAAGGACCAATTATACGTATAATGGAATAAACTTCACGTAACCTTGTAAACCAATACAAAATATTATTTATAGAAACAAAAGCAGATTATATTCATCTTATGTATTCTGACTTCTCTTTTGTTCTTTTCCAGGTAACATTAGGTGGTCCTAATTTAATAGACCCCCGATTAGTAGCATCTTTAAGAGTTCTCCTCTCAAAAGACAAAGATGCTGTACTTAATTCAAATTTAAACACATTGATGTCACTGTCCACTGAAGCACCTCTTGGAGTTGATACTGAAATATCTGCATTAAGAACTATTGTCTCACTCTGTGTCGTTTCTCTTGAATATTTCCCAACAAAAGTAATGCAAGATGAATCGATTTTGAAAGAAGGTCCATCGAGTTCAATGGAGCTTGTTGTGCAGTTTCGAATGCAAAAGAAACTTATGATCATCGATGTGATGAGGAAACTTTCGAGGAGGATTCGAATGCTATCAGAGAACAAAAAGATTACCGCGTAGCTTGAATATGTTATTTTTAGAATTTTTGGACATTCAAATTTTGTAGTAACGTATGAATTACAGTGTCTACTGATGAAAGGTGTTGGATGCAATATCCAGGGCATACATTATGACCATGGAAAAAGAAGGGAGAAAAAAGAAACGAAGAATATTCTCGTGGATGTTATTTTTCAATGCAATGTATCAATTTGAAGAATTAGAGTGATGTTTAGGTACGCTGTTTAGATATACATGGTTCTGTGTCTGTGTGAAACATCTGCTTTATTGTTTTCACTTATTACTTTTAACTTTTAAGTTCTCGATTATCTTAAACCGGTGAGATTTTGTTTGAATGTTACAAAAGTAGATATGGCTGCTGTCAAAGCTGGTATTACAATTTTCAAATTGAAAGGACTACAGGTGGAAGCCGACCCTTTGTTTTTCTTGCAATGTAAAAGCATCTTCATATGATTGTTTAATTGGTTTTCAATTGATAGGTGGTTGTTAAATATATATCCAGTTGTTAGATGGTTGTTAAACGTGTAATTTATTAAAAAAATCGGACGATTACAAACGGTTATAGAGTTTATTGGAGGCTTTGCATCGAAGGTCCCTATTTTTGATGTTATTGTAAGAAAAGTTTTCATGATAATAAGTATGTAAATTAAGTCCCTGTTTTTTGTAAATCAGAAAGCGCAAACTATTTTGCATTTTTCTTATAAAAATGCAAATTAACTTACGTTTTTCAAAAATTTATTTTATTTTGAAAATTTCAAAATTTTTAAAAAAATTTCAAAATAAAAAAGCGCAAACTAGCTTGCGCTTTTTTGATAAAAGTTGCAAATTAGCTTGTATTTTCTGTTAGAAAAGTGCAAAGCACCATGCGTTTTCTATTTTTCAAAAAATAGGGACTAAACTTACGTACTTATATATACGGGGACTTTTCTTATAACAACATCAAAAGTAAGGACCTGAAACTCGTTTCTTGTTGTTTTATTGGGCACTTGTTTAATATGCTTGAAGTATTGGATGAGTGTTTAACATTCACTTATAGATTGGTATCGTATTTAAAACGCGCTCAGCTACGGTATTACACGTAAGGATAACCGACTTAAAATAAAATTTACAATTCGGCATATGTTCTTTATTTTTAAGAGGAATTTGAACTGGGTATCATATTCGAATATCTATCAAAATTGCTTCGTGTCTTTTTACCTACTTAAAATGAAATAGAAAAGACGTCTAACCTATGAATGCTTCTTGATGTTATGTTAATAACTAACGTGTAATTTAGTTTAAATTTTCTTCCCCAATATCAATGGTAAAGAAAACATTATGATGATTTAATAAAAAAATTATTAGATATTGTCTAGTGTAATTTGCGCTTTACAATAAACATTCATAATTGAGTATGTTTGTATTCTAGTATTGAGTATGTTTGTATTCTAGTAGTTTCCATGTGATTTAATTTTTTAAAATTACAATGATTTAACATTGTGATTATTCTTTTTGGCATGGAGAATTTAATTAGCTTTAAATGTTATTTGCGGGGGAGATGCTCTTATTGTGGTTAGTTGCTTTTTCACCCCACTGCAAATTAGATTAGATTGAACACATGCTTTCTAGATAAGGATAACGATTAACGAATGAAGTTGCTATATATCTTTGGATCAATGGAATATCAAGGATGCTAGAAAAACAGTACTAATTTGTTCAGTTCTAGAGTAACTTTTCGAATAAATACTTTGAATTGCAACTCTTAAATACTTAAAAAGTTGAAAAGTGGAAAAGTTGAATAATCTGTTGTTTATGGCTTTTTAGCTTCTAACGAACTTACACTAATACTTTATCATTTGTTGTCAAACACACGATATAGTTCATAAGTAGTTGTCAGATTTGTTCTTGATCAAAAACCAGAAGAGATGTAGAAACAGAGAGGACATAACAGAGACATCTCTATCTACAAAACATACATACGTACAAAAAAAGAGGAAGAAAGACCTCAAAGACAAGTAAATACTAGAACAATCAACTTGTGAACTAAAAGCTTCAAAGAAAGCATCAAAGTTTCAAATTGCCAACAGAAACGGTAGCCCTCCTAACAATCCCTAAAGGAGACCGCGACCTCTTTGCCCTTCTTTCAAGCATACGAAACTTGAGCCTCTCCTCGATGATCTTTTCATCTTCTTGCTTTATTTTCCTTACTTGGCTGTGGATAAGAACCAGAGATTTCAGCCTTTGCTCCATACTCATCTCCATCATTTACTTGTTGACAGTTAGTTATACAATCTTTATCCTATGTTTTGGTGAGGGGTAGAGGTATTTATATAGATGGAGAAGACGAGGCTTGGCCTTTGGTAGATAGATTAGTTAGGACGGCTTGCTTTTGTACGTTAGAGACGCAGACTGAGAAGGCTCAACAGCCACTTTTTTTGAATGCTGGTGGACCTACTATTTCTTTTCTGCTGGTCTTCTTGAATTCGAACTCAATGGGAACTTGTACATCTTTTTATATTGAATTTTGAAAAATGGAGATATTTGTATGTGAGAACGTAAGGGATAAGATCCAAGGAAGGAATTGATAGACTAAAAAAGGATAACCGAAGATACGAAAGAAGCATTCAACTTGAGGTATCGTTTTAAGTATGCCAGATGTTATAAAAGCAGTGGGCTAAAGGTAAGAATTGATGGTTACGAGTAATCTATGATTGCGATTACATGATTACGTGGTAGTCGGTTACGGCAACTTGAGTACACATCATATATGTATGATGCAACTAACTTACGTTGCCAACGTATTTGAGATTTTGAATTTACTGTGACTGAGTTTGCCATGTACGTATTTTTGAAATGCTTTCAATGTTTAAAGTCTGGGTATGTTCAACTAATAAATTTTGAAATATGGTAGACTGCTGACTATGAAATTTCGTTGCCTCAAAGTACAGTCGACAATTCAAGCTATGTCAACTGGTTCAAAGTCCAAAGAACTGAATAAATCTGGAGCTGGATTGAGATGCATTCAATGTGAATGCTCTGACTTCATCTTGTCTGATATTTTTATTTTATGGCTATGCTTTTTTTTTTTTGCCCCCTTCCAATTTGAAAGGAGGAATTTAGGCCAAATATTTTGACAGTAACAATTAAATTTTCCAAAAATGCATGCTACAATTTCGTTTACATCGGTATTAAAAGTAACATCAACGGACCTCCTAACAACCACCAATTAAATTGCATGATCTAAACAATTGACTATTCTAAAAACTATTTGCAATTATAGTCTAGTTTTGACAAGCTCAACGTTGAGCTGACCATTTTTTCTTTAAATAATACAGAGCGCATTTTATAATTTACACTGCCACATCTGCCAAATACGCCAGTGTAAATCTCAGGCTCAAACCTGAACAACAACGTTCATCAAACAATCCAACTCCAAATACACAAAATTCAAATCCAAATGCGCAATCTTAAATAATAACAAACGTTTATCCATATAAAGCCAACAAATAAAACTAGCATTAAATAAATTCAAGCATAACAAAATTCAATTAAATTAGAATTAAAGTAGAAATTATGGTTCGATTACAAAAGCAAACAAACAGTAAACTAAATATAGAAATACACATGGTTGAGTTGGATCGTCTTGAGTAGATGGGAGTTGAGAAGGTCCAGCTGATTGCGATTGGTGTGTATCTTACATTCTTTTAGTTCTTCGCTCTCTAGTCCACATAGCTTGTTCGGAAGAGCTTGGGCGTATTAATCAATTTCTAAAAAGGAGTATATCAATAATTTTCTTCAAATCAAGACACCATGGTTGGACTTCTCTTTCGAGTATTCTACAATGTCCGATATCATCCAACCCTCTTTCTACCGTTTCTAGCACATCGACATACAAGTTGTAGTTATTTATTCAAAATTAGAATTTTAATTCAAGTGAACGAACTAAAAATATCACGGTAATGTGAAGATTTACCACATCTCGGTCAAATGGTGCACGAGCGGTGTATGCTCGTTCGTGAGAAGTTTGATTTGCAACAATGAATCTTCGAGTAATCGACCATGTCTAAGTCATGTATCTCGAAATAGGAATGATAATAAACTATTGGTGTACAATACGGTTATGTCTATCGCTTCATTAGACGATAGCAAACTCCAAATCCGGCTTTGGTTCGCATGGATCAAGTATGTGTTGATGAAGACCAAACTATCGCACATCAGGATTATACATCTCTACGTCTCGCATGCATATGATAAGTGTCTTACAAAACCAACTATGCGTCCCACTTAGACATACCTGTGGAAGATCGACTAGCACATTCCGTGTGTACGGATTCCATATAACAACTTCATCTATTAACATATCAAGCTGGTCGCGATAGTAAGTGGCCACCTGCTTTGCAGACTCAACCCAACTCATTAAACTAAACCACCTATATAAATAGTTCTACAACTAGAGTTTTATTAGCACAAAAATACACACTTGCAAATGTAGTTGGAAATTAACCACCTTGCACTATAAGGCGATGTTATGTCGATCTGCATGGATGAAGTCACATTTAAACGACCAATGAGAAGATGTGTCCATGCCCAAAACTATAAAATCAACCAAAAATTTGAATACATTAGAATTAAATATTATATATGAGTGTATAACAAATATATCTATTCATATTAACCTGTAAAAGCGAGAGACAACCAGCTTTCGATTTGGATTTCATGAGTGGAACATTTGTTGACCCATTATATAATGTGGCCAATATAGCACTATCCCAAGAATATCGCGCATACCCATCCAAATTTCGCAAAAACAATAACAAAAAAAGGTTTAGTCGTCCTTTAGCATGATCGGAAAATAGACGACAAAATATCAAATGTAGAATAACAGCTCTCGCATGATATTCAATTTCTACATCTGAATCATCCGGTGATAGCTCATCTACAAGCATATCGCGAAGCCATGTCAACTTAACTGTTGCACCTCTTATCTCACTTCGAGGTGCAACTACGCCTAAACACTGTTGACAAATATCTTCGTAATTACTTAACTATCTAACAATAACAGGATTTCCTTCTACTATAACACCTAGAAGACAACTAACATCTGCTAATGTGATGGTAATTTCACTAGTAGGAAAATGGAAGGTTGAAGTCTCGGGTCTCCATCTATCTACCAATGAAATAACTAGCGCATTATCTATTTTAAAAAAGCCCAATCTAGATATTTCCCTGAATCCCGCTCTTTGTAATGCAAGTTGAACTCTTGGAGTATTAGACTTGATGATTTTTAATTTGCTTGAATGATCATGACACTCAAGTGGCTCATCACTCTACACATTCAAAAACGGAAAAAAGGAAAAAAAAAGTGGAATTAGTAACCAAATAAAAACATTCTAATGTAAGCACAAATGTTTAAAAAAAAATACCTGCATCAAGTTCCTATTATTGCTTCGATGTTCATTTTGAAGATACAAAAAACTTGCATTCACGGGACCGGGTACCAACTCTATAAGGAAAAAATGTTCAAGTGTGAATATCATGCAATTGAATACAAATTTTGACAATTAAATTGCATGAGACTTGAACAAGTATTTTTGAGACTTGAACAATAACTCCAATCCTTGTAACAAATTAAATTTGAACAAACAAAATTCGAATGAAGACCATCTTGAACAAACCAAATTTGAACAATTTTTGAGACTTTAATTCAATTCATCAAGTCTATGTACAAGCTAAATTCCTATATTTGAATAAATTACTTATAACAAAGGTGCATACTTCTTATTTGCACAAAATTCTTGTGACAAATACCATATTTTGAACAAACAAAATTCCAATATACAAACAAAGGTGTATACTTTTGATTTGAAGATTGTACCTCTAACTTGAGAAGATGATGATGATCCTTCCATTTTTTAATAGATTTGACGGAGAAATAATTGCAATTGATGTTGTGGTTGAGAATTTAGAAAATTTGGGATTTTAGGGATTTTGAGTGAAATGATGGAATAAAGTGAAGTGAGGAAGTAAGGCTGCCTGCCTTTGTATATACACTGCACGGGGCGTATTTCAGAAGTGCACCTGCAGAAATTTACATTGGCGTACGTGCCAAATGCGCTCTGGCAATTCTGCCACCTAACAGAGACCTGCTGCTACTACTTTTCTACTACTTGAGACAATTCAAGATGAACAAATGAAATATCTTGGCACAAGAAGCTAACATACAACATGCAATACGTTCAAATCATCCAAACAAGATATCTTGGTGCAAGAAGGTAATAGACAACATACAAATTCAAGAAAAACATCCAAATGAAATATCAAATACAAAATACGTTCAAATCATTCACTTCGAAACAAAATGCACTCTTAAAAAGAACTTTATCATTAGTGATTCTTTCGATATCAACTTTGAAAACTGTTCTCGCATTATGTTTTTTAATAGTAGCTAAATATTGTGGTAACTAAGCATACGATGTTTCCCAATCTCCAAAAACTCTCTCAAGTGCTTTACGCAATGCTCTATATGCCTTGAAGTAGCTAATTTGGATAAAAAAAAGTTTCAGACATTAGAACTTAAATTATAGAAAGTGTGGTATTCAAATCCGATTTCACAAAAGGAACACTACTAGAAACGGGTCGTAAAGCGACAGAGCCTAGCGACGGCTAAAAAAAGCGGTCGTCGCTAGCCGTCGCTTATCGCGAATATACAGATCTGCAGCCGAGAGAAACATTTCATTTCCAGCCCCCAAATTCTCTCATCTCGTTCTCCTCCCTCCCGCAACCAACCGCCGCCATCCGCCACCAGAAGCCGTCGCAACCTTCCGTCGCTAATTTGAACCTCTCCAAACTTGCCGGTATCTCCTATTTTCCATTATCTTTGTTTAATTTAGGTTTAAATTAAATTAGTTGATGATTTAAGGATTTGGAATTAGATGATTTAGGGCTTTGGAATTGATGAATATATGTTATTAGTTTATGATATATAGTTTATTATTTGAATTGGCTATATAATGGTAAACCTAATTTAGAAATTAGTTGATTATGTGTTTGAAAATGACGATTATTACGTATGAGGTGATGGTAATTAGTGTTGACTTGGTGGTATCAATTAGTGAATTTATTGTTCACTATGTCGTTAATAATTATGGCTAATTTAAAATCCAAAAAATAGTCCACGATTATTGAATAATATGTTTATTGATAAGTTTACGAGAATGTTTGTATACTGTTGTAAGTGCTAACTACTTATTTAGTTCACAAAATAGTTAATTAAAATTTATGTAGTTAAACAAAAGTTAAAATACGTTTTAAAATTTTAGATTTAATTAAT
Organism: Allium cepa; assembly: GCA_030765085.1. Classification (NCBI taxonomy): domain Eukaryota; kingdom Viridiplantae; phylum Streptophyta; class Magnoliopsida; order Asparagales; family Amaryllidaceae; genus Allium; species Allium cepa. The sequence continues at coordinate 987,755,930 of CM060945.1, read as the reverse complement.
AAATATTTAAATAGTTAAATGAAATATAAAATAGTTTTTGTAGTTGTTAAAATGGTAACTCATAGTTCCCATTTGTGAGATAAGCAATATTTTCCGAGTTACTGATAGTTCCCATGGATTTTGATTCATAATTAAACGAATTCTATATGGCTACATTACTAAAAAAAAAATTTAAGATCATTATTTCACTACAGACCACTAACACTTCAATATTAATATTTTTTAATTTGTGCTTTATTTATGTGAACCCCTTAGAGAATTTTTGGCCTCGTCTGACAAGTGTTGTATATGCTCGTTATATGGATATTAGTTTTTCTACAGAACAGACATTTATATTCATCTGATACAACATTTGTTGGATTTGTCCTAGTATTTGGACAAGTTACAAACATAATAATTTAATCATATTTTATAAATCATTTCAGTTTAAACGGTTCAGAAAATTTCGATGGCACTTCCTCTTTTCCCTGTGTACACGCATTTGTGTACGATACAGGGAATAAAGGGAAGTGCTGTCGAATTTTTTTAGAATCGTTTAACCTGAAATGATTTATAAAATATGATTACGTTATTGTGTTTGTAATGGGAAGTAGGATAACCAGCCGTCAAAGTAAAAAAAACAATAAACTTAAGAATTGAAAATTTTAATGCAGTATTTATTTGAATTTGTTAAAATATTAAAGGGTCATATATGAATTTTTATAAGACTTTAATATGAATTGTGTTCAATCTTCTAACATACATTTTACAAATCAGAAAATATGTTCGATTATTTTCTCGATCATAGTTGGATGTATGAACCTCGAAAAGGTATGAAAGGATCAATAAAAAACGTTTCTGTAATGGTGTACACGTATGTATTAGATTTGCTCAATCTAATAATCGAAATAACATAGATATTCATTGTCCGTGTAGTAAGTGCAAACATCTGAAGCATTGGAAACCAGATGTAGTAGAAGTACATTTGCACAAATTTGGTTTTGTGCCGAATTATTACTTATGAGATCGTCATGGAGAACTTGTTCAACCTACACCTAATCCTGTAGTGTTAGAGGACGATAATACTATGACTAATCCTATAGAAAGCATGATGCAAGATGTTGCATGATCAATGTTTCCTACCTTTGACCAAGGTGATGATGGGAATGAAAATGTTGACGAAGAGCCGACCGCGGAAGCTAATTTTTTTAATGATTTATTGGATTCGGCTAAGAGGCCATTGTGGGATGAATGTACAAGCGGAACCGAATTATCTGTAACCGTCGAATACATCACTATGAAATCGAAAGTTAATCTTACAGAAGCTGCATTTACAGCAGTTGTACAAACTGCAAAACGACACATGCCACCTAATAATTTGATGTGTGATAGTCATTACAAAGTAAAAAAAACTTATGTTTGCTTTTGGATTGCCGTACCAGAAGATAGATACATGTGTAAAAGGTTGCATGATGTATTGGAAAGAAGACGCTCATCTTACTAAATGCAGAATATGTAACGAGGAAAGATACAAACCAAGAAGAAAGAAAGGAAAAGAAGTTCCATATAAGAGGATGCATTATTTACCCATCACTCCCAGACTTCAATGGTTATATGCATCTTCTTCTATAGCATGTCAAATGCGATGGCACAGTGTGAGAACACCAGAAGAAGGAACTTTGATACATCCATCTGATGGAGAAGCATGGAAACATTTCGGTAAGACTTATCCTGAATTTGCAGCAGAGAGCCGTAATGTTAGGCTTGGCTTATGTACGGATGGATTTTCGCCATTTTCTCAGTTTGGTAGTAAATATTCATCATGGCCTATTATTATTACTCCTTATAATTTACCTCCATGGATGTGTATGAAAACTCCATATATGTTTCTAACGATTGTCGTCCCCGGTCCCGGTGATCCGACACAAGGAATTGATGTTTATCCGCAACCACTAATCGACGAGTTGAAAATAATGTGGCATGAAGGAGTTGAAACGTACGACATTTCGAGAAAAAGGAATTTTCGTATATTTGCTTCTTTATTATGGACTATTAGTGATTTTCCCGCGTATGGCATGCTGTCAAGTTGGAGCACATCTGGACGTCTAGCTTGTCCTTATTGTATAGATGAAACACGAGCATTTTCATTAAAGCATGGAAAGAAAATTTCTTGGTTTGACTGTCATCGGTGTTTTCTACATATCAGTCATAAATTTAGATGGACAAAAAGAACTTTAAAGCTAACAAAGTAGAGAGTATGCTACCACCTAAGGTTTGGACAAGTGAAGAGGTATATGAAATTGTAAAAGACTACCAAAGATACATGAAACTGGGGTACAGGTTGAAATTCTAGGTAAATCAGACATTCATAACTGATGCAAGCAAAGTATATTCTGGGAGTTACCGTACTGGAAAAATATCCTACTCCGACATAATATTGATGTCATGCACAATGAAAAAAATGTGTTTGACAACGTTTTTAATACAATTTTGAATGTGAAGGAGAAAATCAAGGACAATGCGAATTCAAGGCATGATATATTACACTTTTGTAAGCGGCCCGAACTTCAATTATACGACGATAATAAGAAACCTAAAGCATGCTATGAGCTAGACAATAAGCAAGTAAAACTCGTTCTAAAGTGGGTGGAAGGACTTAGATGTCCTGATGGGATTTCTTCTAACCTTCGTAGATGTGTTGACTTTAAAAACAGAAAATTGAGTGGAATGAAAAGTCACGATTGCCAAATTATGATGGTGTATTTTTTTCCCGTGATTTTCAAAGAACTGCTGCCTGCAAAAATATGGAGTATTATAATAGAATTAAGTATGTTTTATAAACAGCTTTGTTCTACGACGTTAAAGGTAGATCGTATACGTAAACTTAAAGTAGAAATCCATATACTTCTATGCAAACTGGAGAAAATATTTCCGCCTGGTTTTTTTTAATGTAATGGAGCATTTACCTGTTCATCTTCCATCTGAAGCACTACTTCGTGGTCCTGTGCAATATGGATGGATGTATCCATTTGAGAGGTAATTTAATTAATTTCGGTTTTTGTAACACCATATAAATTTAATTAATTTTTTTTTAGGCACCTGAATCATTTGAAGAAAAAAATTAGACAAAAAGCACGAGTAGAAGGTTCGATTTGCAAATCGTACCTTGAAGAAGAAGCTTTCATTTTTTTTCTCACATTACTTTAGTAACGATGTGAACTTACAATGTTATCGTTTTTTAGACAACATGGAAGACATGCTGGAAAATATGTGGAAATATGGTTAGATGATAGAGATTACCATATGGCACACATATGTTCTTCTAAATTGTGCTGAAGTTGCACCATTTGTCAGGTAATTATGAATTCATATATAATTCAATTATAGATGTATATATTAATTATAAAGGAATATAATACATATTTGCAGCATATACAAATCACAACATCCATCTGGCGATCTCAGTGAACATTTGCTGGATGGTTTTCAAACTATGTTCATGATACAAAAAACTGTATTGTTGATGAAGGATTACGACATCTTGCTATCGGACCAAAACGAAATGTCAGGCTTATCCAATATTCTTTGTCAATGGATTTAAATTCAACACCAAAGATTATAGGGCTGAAAAATTAACATATAGCAGTGGTGTATTTGTCAAAGGAAGTGATGATCCAGAGGAGCATATAAAATATTTTTATGGCGTCTTAACACAAGTTTTAGAGTTGACATATTATATACAATCTGTAGAGAAAGTTTTTTTATTTAAATGCAACTGGTTTAGCAATGTTCCCGGCTCTGAAATTAATGTGCACAAAGATCATAAGCTAATTGAAATAAGGCATACGTCGCATTACTATAAGTATGACCCTTTTGTATTAGCTAAGCAAGCTTTACAAGTTTATTTTGCTCCATATCCATCCTTAAAAAAAGATAAAGCAGACTGGTGGGCTGTTTTTAAAACGAAGGCAAGATATACATTTGATGGAAATAATATTCCAAATGAAGCAGCGTATCAAGCGGATCTCGAGCCAAATACTGAAATAGTGATAACCGATGACATTGATGTAGGGTCGTTGACTGATGAATCGAATGTTTTAATAGATGCGTTTGTAAGTACCGAAGAAAATGATATAGAGTACGAGACCGAGTCTGAATCAGAATATGACGAAGAATGATCATAGATGGCATCGCTTGTTGTATAAGTGTGAGCTATGTATTAACAATAATGACTATGTTCTGTAATATTCTGAGCCATGTAATAATAATGATGACTATATATGATCTGTATCATTCAGAGTTATGCATTATTCTTTTCATGTACGCTTTTTTCGATGATTATGTGCAGAGTATGATTATGTGATGATTATCACTTGATTAATAATTATGTAATGATTATGCGATGATTAATGATTATGTGATATTGATTGATGATTATGTGATGCTTAAGTTATCGGTACTCTTTTCTAAGCAGTGTATGATATTATATATATGTTTGTCAGTTATGTTTGATAGACGACGTGATCGACGTAGTACATCTCGGTCACCTTCACTTGGAGCAGGTCCGAGTACCTCTGAGTCAGATCTCTGTCGAGTTGTGGAGATAGTTTCGAAAAGTGCTGGGTATGTATCAAATGTAACGATCTCGAATTTTATTAAGTTTAAATAAGAATTTTGAACAAAAAAATTGTGAAATAATTGGTAATTAATATAAAATGTTAATTAAATTTTGGATTTCTGGAAAAAAAATATTTAAATTAAATATGAATTGGGATTTACAAAATAATAAAAATAAATACATAAGTAAATTTAGTATGTGATAGTTTAGGTTAAAAACATGAAAGAGAAATAGAAATAAGCATATACTAAATTCATAAGTTAAAATTTTATAACATAACTAAAACTACTGTACATCTATATTCATGAAGTACATAAACAAACTAAGTAATGGAATCTTGTATGTAGGCTGTAAATAAAACAACAAAACAAGAAAAAAAAAGTGAGAAGCTTATAAAGGAAGACATCAACCTTGATATCATGTAGAGCCGAAATAAAATGAAAGAAATTATAAGTATATGGTACAATACAATTAATACTAGCATATCAAAAGCAAGATTACAGCCAACAAAATCTCTGACTAAATACGAACTAAAACACTTGAACAACAAAGCAATTAATGCAATATCTTTAGCCACCGAGATAAGAATCATCTCAGCCTCCATTTGAAATTATATCTGATCCTATTGTACAAAACACTATAATCACTTGTACAAAATATTTATCACCCTGTAGTCTGTTAATTCAATTTATATACATCACACTTCTTCATTTTTTTCGTGCATCTGAGCTAAAAATATCTGAGTAAACAATATCTTTAAAACTCAAACAACAAAACCTTAAAAACAACTCAATGTAAACAACAATCTACTTCAAGATTCAAACCAGAGGGGTTCCAGCTTGAAAATTTCAAAGCTATTCAACAAAAAGAAGAGCTCTGTTCTTTCTTCTTTCTGAAAACTGTGAGTAACCTTTAAACCATTATATTTGATTTTGGTTTGCATGATTTGATATATGTGTTAAATATGTGGAATGGATGAAATTTGTCCGCATGAGTATATATAGATGTTACTGTGTATATGTATCTCTGTTTAAGTTCCAGGTTTGAAAATAAATTTAAAGATTCATATCACTTAAAAGAAAAAATCAATATTGGGCTATAATCTCCAGATGGAAGGTGATGGTAATGTTGTGTTACCAATTTTAAAAATGACTACAATCATAATTATTGAATAAACATTTTGAAAATTGGGAAATTAGATGAAATCTGTGTATATTTGTGACTGTATCTATATGTATGACTGCTACAGAGATGTATTTCTCTGTTAAATATCTTTATAGGCTAAGAACCGCTTAGGAATTCAATTTCTTCTTCCCTGGTCTGTTATAAGTCATGGCATATAAGCAATAAGTGTTTGAAATAACAAGACCTTTCATCTAAAAATAGTTTCAAGTAAATTATAAACATTCAAGTTGGAAAAGAATTTGATTTTCCAGAACAAACTTAAAATGTGATATACTCGAACATGATTATTTGTGAATTCAGTTACATAATGTGAATTGTTATACAAAAACAAGACTTTTAAAACAAATATGAGGATTTTCAGTTAAGCATTCTAGGAGCAGTTCATGTGTGACGACCCGGAATTTTGAGCAATATCAATTTAATAATCTTTGATAATAATTAAATTGATTTGATCATTTTATATTATAAATTGACAAGTTAAATTTATTTTAAAGGTTAATGATAATAATTTGTTAATATCTATTAATATTTTTCTTTGCAATATAAATAGGCAAGATCAATTCTTTTGAAAGTTTATAATAATTTGATTTTGAAATATTTATTTTGGTAAATAAGAAGTTTTAATGTAATAAAACTTTATATTCAAATTGTAATATATATAAATGTATATATTGTGATTTGAATTTGTTTTAAAATTTAATATGGAAATTAATAAATTTAATGTTAGAATGTTTCTATTTGAAAAATGTGTATATATTTATATATATATATTTGAAGATGAAAAATTATTAATTTAAATTTAACAAGAGTTTTCAAACTTGAATATATTTAGTTTTGAAATTTGAAATGATAATTTGATTTAATGTCTTTGAAATGATATTTGAAATTTAAATTTTAAGTAATAAAGTTAATTTCTTATTTTATAAACATATATTTTAGCTTTTGTTTTTAATAAGATAAAATTATTTTAAAAATTTATATAAGGAATTAAACTAAGTTTCTCAATTTATGAACAAGTGATAAAATTAAATTGATTAAAATACAAGATATTTAAAAAAATGCCTATATAAATTTGTTTTTAAGATAATGAAAGCCTAAAGTTTATTTTTATAAGATGGAAGCATTTTATAATTTTCTAACATTACATAAATGTATGTATATAGCATAAATAGATTATTAAAGACAAAATAACATTTAAAATATTAATTAAATATTAAAAACTTTTGTTAAACATTAATTTAACAATAATAACACTTGTTAAACTTTTAAATATGTGTTAAGACAAATGTAAATTAATATGTATAGGTGTAAGCTAATTAGAATATAAGATAGACAAATGTCACTCTCTTGTAAATTTAATTTAAAATTAAATTGTAAAATACAAATGAGCTTCATTTTCAGAAGAAAAAAAAATGAATACAAATCTGAGAACCAGATCTGAGAATAAAAATGAAACTTGAAACAAGAAATTTAAAAGCAAGTTCAACATCAATACAAGGTCTTCAAATGCAAAACAAAGTTCAGGAAAAAAAAAAGAAGAATCTGTAAATCTGGATATTCAAATCAAAGATCATCTTCAAATTTATTAACCAACTCAGAAATCAACTGCAAGTAGATTGATTTCATCATGCAAGCTGGAAATTAATCATCTCTTCAACATGCAAAAGAAAAATTGAAGCCTGGAACAAAATGCAGTTCTGTTCTCTGTTTTCTGGAAATTCAAGGTGAGTAAAACGAATTTTAAAAAAAGTTTTAACTTGATTTCATCTTTGTTACATGTATGAAAATTATATGTTTCTCTGAATTCTTGGATCTGAATGAGTGCATGCATGTGTGCAAGTGATGAATGACTATATGAACTCTGCTGTGACATTTTCTGGCTTGATTCTTTTTAAAATTCAAAATCTCAGTGCTGTATAACTATTAGTTTTTGGTTTAAAAATGAAAGAAGTTTGAAATCATGTAACATCACTCTTAAAAATAATGACAGGAATTTAAAAGTGGAAACTTGCTCGAAATTTTCAAATATGCATTAGCAATCAAATTGTGTCAAAAATTTTATGAATTAAATTTGTAGCCTTGATTCCATGATTGAAATAATGATAGGAAATTATGATTTTTAAGGGTTAAATCATAAATTTTAGATTGGTATTTAGTGGGGAATTTGTGAATTATTATTTTGGGGGTTTTGGCCGATTCTGGGTGATCGACGACATATCAATGGACGTGTTGGTGTGTGGGGATAGAGGGGCCTAGGGTGGTCTCTGGAAAAATACAGAGGGGGTCGGCTGATGGCCATGGTGGCGGCGGGAGGCAATTGTATTCTGGTGCCCTAATTTTATCAGAGTATGGAACCGTGGTGATTTCATCACCACGAGATGATCGAGTGTTACGGATTTTGGGTTGATGGAAGCAGGGTTGGAGGCGAGTTCATGGCTGAAGGTGGTGGCACTCAAGGTGGTCAGATTGGCGAGGGGAACTCGGTGGCAGTGATGAAGTGGAAATATGGCTTCAGGAAAATTTAGGGGTTCGAATGCTCATATTTCGATTCTTGATCGAAATTGGATTTCTAGGTTTCGAATTTTGATATTGGGGACGAGAGCGACTTGATGGAGGCTAGCATGGAGGTCGACGTTGATCGGCGTGGTGGTGCACATTTACGTGCACATGTTCGTGCAACTGTGATGTCGCGTTTGGGTAGTGGGGGTCGAGTGCGACTTGTGGGTAGCCGGCGTGGAGTTCGCCAGCGACCATCGGCGTCGTGCACGTTTACGTGCACGTTTGTGTATTTCTGTTTTGGGGTTCTGGGGAGAAGAAGATGGAGGCCCGAAGATTGCATTGTGTTTTGTTGTATGGGACTCGAAGCAGGAAGAAAGTTGGAGAGCTCGGGGGAAGACTCGGGTTTGGATAGGGATTTACTTTGGTTTGTCGCGTGTAATTCTGTGTTTACTCGAGTATGTTGGGTAGGATTATATTTAGGTGCAAACAGTTATAAAAGTTTTAAAAATTAACAGCAAGGTTTTTATAAAGTTTTTAAAACAAGAGTTAAACAAGTTTGTTTATAAAACTAAATTGTTTTATAGTTGGTTAAACAAAGTTTTATATATATATAAAATATGGAAGTTTAAAATAAAATTAGTGTAATTTTGAATTAAGTTGTATTAACTTTTATTTAGTAACTATGGAAAGTTTTAAAGATTTAAAAAGGTTTGATTTGAATATTTAAAATTGTTTTAATCATAATTGACTTTTAAAATAATTTATTTTTATATAAGGATTAATGGTTAAAGTTTAGAAATCAATTATAATTTAAGAAATTATAAGTTTTGATTATTTAAAGATAATTAAATTTGTAAAGATAATTGAGATAATTGAATCATTTTTAATTATCAAGTTTTATTTGTTAATAAATGATTTAATTAGGATAATGGTTTCTTAATTAAGAATCTTTTAATATAATAAATTAAAGAGTCATTTAATTAATTTTAAATGATTAAGTTAAATAAGTTAATTAATTAATTAGTGATTAATTAAGACAACCACTTATGAGTTAATTTAATACAATTCCTTGGTAAAGTAATTAAGTGGTTAGTTACTAAAGGTAATTAAATAAAGGATAATTACTTTATTAAAAGTAATTAAGTAAATGTGATTAAGAGTTAATCACTTTAGTTATTAATTAAAGAATTAATTAATAATTAGTTATGGTTTAAATTATTTGATTAATGATTAATTAATAAAAGGATTAAGAGTAATTAATTAAGAAAGAAATTTAATTAATGAAGTAGTCATTAATTAATAAAAATAATTAATTAATTATTAATTAATAATTTAAGAATAATTAATTTATAATTTAGTTTTAATTACTAAATGTAATTAAAGTAATTAATCAAAGGTGATTAATTAAAAGTAATTAATTAAGTATGATTAATTAGGAGTAATTAATCAAGTGCGATTAATTAAAAGTGATTAATCAGGTGTAATTAATTAAAGGTAATTAAGGAATAATTATCAGGATAATTAAGAAATAATTATCAGAATAATTAGAGAATAATTAATCAATGTTGATTAATTTTAAAAAAAGTAATTACTTAGTATAATTTGGAAGTAATTAATCAGGGTGATTAATTAATATAGTAATTAAGTAATAATTACTTAAAGTAATTAAGTAATAATTAATCAAGGAAGATTAATTGAATTGGATAATTAAGTGATGTTAATTTGTAATTAATTAATGAATAAGAAGTGGAATTGAAGATAATATAAGTGTTTAAGTAAGGATTAATTTAATTTAAGGATTAATTAAATTAATCAAGTTTGAATCAAACTTGTTTATGAATGATTAAGGATTGATGATATATATCATTGAATGAGTTAATGATATTGGTTGTTGATGGATGACATTGATTGATGGGTGATGATGTGAATATGCTATATCTGAATGTGATATATATGATGCTTGTGATTTGTATAGATGCATGTGATAATAGATGCTTATCTATCTGTGTAATATGATACATCCATTTATGTTAAGTGATATTTCTAAATATCTATTATTAAATCCCTTAAGTATAACTTGGACATTAAAATGGTGTTTGGTTTCGATGAGACCGGGATCGGGTTTCCATATTTGGATATCCGAAAACCACATCGATTCCAATTAAACGTTAGGTCGTTAATCCAAGTGGAGCAAGTGAAGACTCGAGGTGTAAGGGCTATACGTCAGTATAACTCTGTGGGTGATTCCGTAATGAGTTTGACGGGATAGTGCTTATAGATTCGAGATGGAGAATTAGAGTGCAAGGGCTATGGTCGTTGACTCTGAGGGTGATTCCAAAATGAGTGCAAGGAGATAGTGCCTTCGGTTTCGTTCGAACCCGGAACGAACTTGTACGGATTGAATGCTTTCAGCACATCGTCAGGCGGACGATGAGCATTCTAAGATAATTGGTCCTATAAAGGAATCGCAGCCTCAAGCCTCATCAACCGGGAATGGCTAAAACAGGGGAGGTGCAGCAAGGCTTCGTGGGTCGCTCCCACTGGAGAGCAAGATACATCCCTGTCTAGAAGTCCCTTTATATTTCGGCTGTGTGGGCAGTTGGTCTGCAGCCAACTGCGAGGTGGTCTTGTTCGGGACTGTTCAGTAAGGAATGGTTCTGGCTTTGTGTTGCAGGGGAGTGGGAGTACTCCTCGGTACGGTGATCTAGGCCACGTCCTGTGACGGGCGGTACCCCAGTAGCCCTGCCATTGATGGAAACCCATTTTCCCTACGAGACCCTACGGTTTTGTTTGTATTACCCACTTTTGTGGCTAGTAGCTGGAATTTAATGAATGTAACAATTTCAGCTATTTCTTATTTACTTGAAAACCCTAGACACTATTATAATATCACTGGATTTCCTATCAAATGTTTTGGTTAGCGTAAGGTAAAAACTTTTCCATGTTTATGTGTGGGAAGTCTTACGTGATACCTTTTCTTTTCAAAGGTTTTTCTAAAATTAAGCAATCTTAAACCGTTTACTCACACCAGACCCCTGTATTACCCGAGTGTTTATTTTCTGTTTTATTAAACTCTTGGGTACTCATATTATATATGAGTAGTCAAGTGATTCAGGTTATCTCTTGACGAATTCTGGAGGAGCTTTGGAGCAGGAGGCTTCAGCGTGTAGATATATAGTTTGTGTTTCCGCTGTGTTGTTATTCTGTATGATTGTCTTGTATTGTATTAGACAGAAATGTTATAACTGTCTAAATTGAGATGTTAGTTGTGTACTCTGATGTATATGATACTATGTATATGTTCTATATTATATTTAAATCGTTCCGCTGTGAGATTCTGATGTGTTGTTTTTCTCTTTCTTCTCTTTCTTTTCTTCTTCTATCCCTTTCTTTCTTAATTAGTGATGCGATTTTCCGGGACTGGAAAGTCGGGTCGCTACAGCTGGTATCAGAGCGTTAGGTTGAGTGAATACCTAGGCTCTGAAGTGGTGTCTATCTTGAGAGAGCGTACTTGTAATTTTTATATATAAATATATATTTATATAACTACCTAATCTGTTGGGTTATCTGCTCGGATTTTCCAACATAGGTTATAAAGGTAGATAAGGTAGGAGTGTGTGGAACACAACTACCACTAATGGAAGAGGTTTATATGTTGTGGTTGGAGGAGTTTATCGAGATTTTAGATCTAATACAGTCTCGAATAAGTTTTGTAGATTGGTGAAAGGATTTCTTTGAGTCCAGAGGAAGTATTTGCAAGAATTGGAGTATATTCTTGAAGTGTGAGGTTGATTTGCTCTCAAGTGAGTGGGATTTCCAAGAGTTGAGTTGTCAGCAGAGCAGAAGCAAGTGGTGGTATCTTGATAGCTTCAAGAAGGAATAACTGTGTGATGAGATGCAGTATCCATAGATGGTTCTGAAGATGTTTCTTTTGGAGCCAGACTTAGATGGTGCTGGAAGAGCATTGATGCTTACTGCAGTGAAGATTCAGATGTTTAGAGATTCTCTGGATCTCATATAAGGGTGTCTTATCTATATTGAAGTGTGAGACTAAGGTCGATGAGTTACCTCATTTCAGACATGGTCTCATTTGTTTCCTTAAGAGATAAAGAGGTTGGTGTTTGGTTTGGAGCCGAGTTTCTTAAGAAGATGTCGACTCGTCTCAAGGATTTTTGGCAAAATTGATGTTAGTTTTGTGTTTCAAGAAGTTTGTGGTTAAGGAAGATCTTGTGGCTAAGCAGTATCATTGAAGTGAAGTTTGGTAGTAGCAGCATGGACCTATTTCTTCGATGATTCAGTAATCTTTGGAATTCTACTATCGGCGAACCAGGCAGATAGTGAAGGCTTATTCTTTTCTTTGGGAGGCTCAGCAGAGCAGGATATCTGTTGGAAGTGATCTATCAGTTTTTCCGATAGGTAAGCCATTCTTGAAAATTTATCTTGAATAGGAAAAGCTGTTATAGTGGTGAAGACAGTTCTTTGGAATCTGAACTGAGTGAATCGCAAAAGTGACTTGCGATTAGTTTGGAAATCTTGGAGTATTCTTGGTTTGGGAATTGAGGTATATCAAATAGAGGTGGAAGATATGGAAGTATGAAGTAATCGGAGATTTTCTAGATGTTTTTGAGAAAATCAGAAGTTGACCTGAATCGGAGATTGAGTTTTCTTATCAACTTGGAATTTAGGAGTAATTTTGATAGTTCAACCATGTAGAGGGATGACTCTTAGAGCGAGAAGAATTTGGTGAGGCAGCTCAGGGCTCTTTGAAGAAGGATTGATCATCTTATTCTAAGTTAAGATTCTGTTTAGATGTTTGATCAAGAAGAATGGTCACTAAGATTTTATGAGTCGGATGAACTGTGTATGGAGAAAGATTTTGCTTGTGTTCTTCGATGGCATTCTTATCTGCTCTAGATCAGAGTTGTGCAGCGGAAGCGAGTTGGGAATTATTCTAGAATGGGAGCAACCGGATGTTGCAGTAAAGAAATTTCTACTGGAAATTAAAGTATGTAGGAATTTTCTGGAGTTAGAAGGTAAGGTTGTCAAGTATAACTGTTTGGCTATTTCAGATATGAGATATAGGTTTGAAGTCCACTAATGCTTATGGAATAGAGTTGTATTTTGGATTTCAGCAAATTGTTTTTGGGAGAGCCATTTTGTTGAGTAGGATTTGGAGATTTGGTTTGAGCAATCAGCAAGGGTTAGGCTGATCAGGAATATTGAAGGTGACCCAGAGCATCTAAAGAGTTGTGCAGTTAAGAATTGAGAAATTTTGGAATGTGCAGTTAGAGTTTGGATATTGACTTAGTTTTATTTGATCAAAGGAATGACGGGGTAAAACTGGAGAGTTCGCTCTGGAGGTATTTTGAGTTTTATCTGTGTTCTCTAGGGATTTGATTTTGATTTACAGGATTGAATTGCCAGTTTGAATAGCTGGAATTCATTGAATTTCACATATCTCTGAGGAATATGTGTAGGATTCTTTGAGTGATAGAATCAGCAGTTCAGAAGGATCTGATAGTTGAGATGGTTTTGAGTTTAGTCTGATATTTTGTTCAGATTTGAAGAATCAGATGAGGGAGTTCTTGGTTTTAATAATATAGTTAGTTAAGTTTCTGTAGAGCGAGTATTCCAGTATAGGTACCTGGAAAACTCTTGATAATATTAGAAAGTTCTATTCAGAATTTTTTTGGATAGATAAAATTGTTTGTTTGAATTTGTTGCCATGATTGATTGTGAGATTGCTGTTTGAAATTTAAATTCTTTAGCTGGGTTATAAAATTATCTTTGCTTTTAAATTTCGAGGACGAAATTCTTTTAAAGGGGGAGGAATGTGACGACCAGGAATTTTGAGCAATATCAATTTAATAATCTTTGATAATAATTAAATTGATTTGATCATTTTATATTATAAATTGACTAGTTAAATTTATTTTAAAGGTTAATGATAATAATTTGTTAATATCTATTAATATTTTTTTTGCAATATAAATAGGCAAGATCAATTCTTTTGAAAGTTTATAATAATTTGATTTGGAAATATTTATTTTGGTAAATAAGAAGTTTTAATGTAATAAAACTTTATATTCAAATTGTAATATATATAAATGTATATATTGTGATTTGAATTTGTTTTAAAATTTAATATGGAAATTAATAAATTTAATGTTAGAATGTTTCTATTTGAAAAATGTGTATATATTTATATATGTATTTGAAGATGAAAAATTATTAATTTAAATTTAACAAGAGTTTTCAAACTTGAATATATTTAGTTTTGAAATTTGAAATGATAATTTGATTTAATGTCTTTGAAATGATATTTGAAATTTAAATTTTAAATAATAAAGTTAATTTCTTATTTTATAAACATATATTTTAGCTTTTGTTTTTAATAAGATAAAATTGTTTTAAAAATTTATATAAGGAATTAAACTAAGTTTCTCAATTTATGAACAAATGATAAAATTAAATTGATTAAAATACAAGATATTTAAAAAAATGCCTATATAAATTTGTTTTTAAGATAATGAAAGCCTAAAATTTATTTTTATAAGATGGAAGCATTTTATAATTTTCTAACATTACATAAATGTATGTATATAGCTTAAAGAGATTATTAAAGATAAAATAACATTTAAAGTATTAATTAAATATTAAAAACATTTGTTAAACATTAATTTAACAATAATAACACTTGTTAAACTTTTAAATATGTGTTAAGACAAACGTAAATTAATATGTATAGGTATAAGCTAATTAGAATATAAGATAGACAAATGTCACTCTCTTGTAAATTTAATTTAAAATTAAATTGTAAAATACAAATGAGCTTCATTTTCAGAAGAAAAAAAATGAATACAAATCTGAGAACCAGATTTGAGAATAAAAATGAAACTTGAAACAAGAAATTTAAAAGCAAGTTCAACATCAATACAAGGTCTTCAAATGCAAAACAAAGTTCAGGAAAAAAAAAGAATCTGTAAATCTGGATATTCAAATCAAAGATCATCTTCAAATTTATCAACCAACTCAGAAATCAACTGCAAGTAGATTGACTTCATCATGCAAGCTGGAAATTAATCATCTCTTCAACAAGAAAAAGAAAAATTGAATCCTGGAACAAAATGCAGTTATGTACTCTGTTTTCTAGAAATTCAAGGTGAGTAAAACGAATTTTAAAAACAGTTTTAACTTGATTTCATCTTTGTTATATGTATGAAAATTATATGTTTCTCTGAATTCTTGGATCTTAATGAGTGCATGCATGTGTCCAAGTGATGAATGACTATATGAACTCTGTTGTGACATTTTCTGGCTTGATTCTCTTTAAAATTCAAAATCTCAGTGCTGTATAACTATTAGTTTTTGGTTTGAAAATGAAAGAAGTTTGAAATCATGTAACATCACTCTTAAAAATAATGACAGGAATTTAAAAGTGGGAACTTGCTCGAAATTTTCAAATTTGCAGTAGTAATCAAATTGTGTTAAAAATTTTATGAATTAAATTTGTAGCCTTGATTCCATGATTGAAATAATGATAGGAAATTATGATTTTTAAGGGTTAAATCATAAATTTTAGATTGGTATTTAGTGGGGAATTTGTGAATTATTATTTTGGGGATTTTGGCCGATTCTGGGTGATCGACGACATATCAATGGACGTGTTGGTGTGTGGGGATAGAGGGGCCTAGGGTGGTCTCTGGAAAAATACAGAGGGGGTCGGCTGATGGCCATGGTGGCGGCGGGAGGCAATTGTATTCTGGTGCCCTAATTTTATCAGAGTATGGAACCGTGGTGATTTCATCACCACGAGATGATCGAGTGTTACGGATTTTGGGTTGATGGAAGCAGGGTTGGAGGCGAGTTCATGGCTGAAGGTGGTGGCACTCAAGGTGGTCAGATTGGCGAGGGGAACTCGGTGGCAGTGATGAAGTGGAAATATGGCTTCAGGAAAATTTAGGGGTTCGAATGCTCATATTTCGATTCTTGATCGAAATTGGATTTCTAGGTTTCGAATTTTGATATTGGGGACGAGAGCGACTTGATGGAGGCTAGCATGGAGGTCGACGTTGATCGGCGTGGTGGTGCACATTTACGTGCACATGTTCGTGCAACTGTGATGTCGCGTTTGGGTAGTGGGGGTCGAGTGCGACTTGTGGGTAGCCGGCGTGGAGTTCGCCAGCGACCATCGGCGTCGTGCACGTTTACGTGCACGTTCGTGTATTTCTGTTTTGGGGTTCTGGGGAGAAGAAGATGGAGGCCCGAAGATTGCATTGTGTTTTGTTGTATGGGACTCGAAGCAGGAAGAAAGTTGGAGAGCTCGGGGGAAGACTCGGGTTTGGATAGGGATTTACTTTGGTTTGTCGCGTGTAATTCTGTGTTTACTCGAGTATGTTGGGTAGGATTATATTTAGGTGCAAACAGTTATAAAAGTTTTAAAAATTAACAGCAAGGTTTTTATAAAGTTTTTAAAACAAGAGTTAAACAAGTTTGTTTATAAAACTAAATTGTTTTATAGTTGGTTAAACAAAGTTTTATATATATATAAAATATGGAAGTTTAAAATAAAATTAGTGTAATTTTGAATTAAGTTGTATTAACTTTTATTTAGTAACTATGGAAAGTTTTAAAGATTTAAAAAGGTTTGATTTGAATATTTAAAATTGTTTTAATCATAATTGACTTTTAAAATAATTTATTTTTATATAAGGATTAATGGTTAAAGTTTAGAAATCAATTATAATTTAAGAAATTATAAGTTTTGATTATTTAAAGATAATTAAATTTGTAAAGATAATTGAGATAATTGAATCATTTTTAATTATCAAGTTTTATTTGTTAATAAATGATTTAATTAGGATAATGGTTTCTTAATTAAGAATCTTTTAATATAATAAATTAAAGAGTCATTTAATTAATTTTAAATGATTAAGTTAAATAAGTTAATTAATTAATTAGTGATTAATTAAGACAACCACTTATGAGTTAATTTAATACAATTCCTTGGTAAAGTAATTAAGTGGTTAGTTACTAAAGGTAATTAAATAAAGGATAATTACTTTATTAAAAGTAATTAAGTAAATGTGATTAAGAGTTAATCACTTTAGTTATTAATTAAAGAATTAATTAATAATTAGTTATGGTTTAAATTATTTGATTAATGATTAATTAATAAAAGGATTAAGAGTAATTAATTAAGAAAGAAATTTAATTAATGAAGTAGTCATTAATTAATAAAAATAATTAATTAATTATTAATTAATAATTTAAGAATAATTAATTTATAATTTAGTTTTAATTACTAAATGTAATTAAAGTAATTAATCAAAGGTGATTAATTAAAAGTAATTAATTAAGTATGATTAATTAGGAGTAATTAATCAAGTGCGATTAATTAAAAGTGATTAATCAGGTGTAATTAATTAAAGGTAATTAAGGAATAATTATCAGGATAATTAAGAAATAATTATCAGAATAATTAGAGAATAATTAATCAATGTTGATTAATTTTAAAAAAAGTAATTACTTAGTATAATTTGGAAGTAATTAATCAGGGTGATTAATTAATATAGTAATTAAGTAATAATTACTTAAAGTAATTAAGTAATAATTAATCAAGGAAGATTAATTGAATTGGATAATTAAGTGATGTTAATTTGTAATTAATTAATGAATAAGAAGTGGAATTGAAGATAATATAAGTGTTTAAGTAAGGATTAATTTAATTTAAGGATTAATTAAATTAATCAAGTTTGAATCAAACTTGTTTATGAATGATTAAGGATTGATGATATATATCATTGAATGAGTTAATGATATTGGTTGTTGATGGATGACATTGATTGATGGGTGATGATGTGAATATGCTATATCTGAATGTGATATATATGATGCTTGTGATTTGTATAGATGCATGTGATAATAGATGCTTATCTATCTGTGTAATATGATACATCCATTTATGTTAAGTGATATTTCTAAATATCTATTATTAAATCCCTTAAGTATAACTTGGACATTAAAATGGTGTTTGGTTTCGATGAGACCGGGATCGGGTTTCCATATTTGGATATCCGAAAACCACATCGATTCCAATTAAACGTTAGGTCGTTAATCCAAGTGGAGCAAGTGAAGACTCGAGGTGTAAGGGCTATACGTCAGTATAACTCTGTGGGTGATTCCGTAATGAGTTTGACGGGATAGTGCTTATAGATTCGAGATGGAGAATTAGAGTGCAAGGGCTATGGTCGTTGACTCTGAGGGTGATTCCAAAATGAGTGCAAGGAGATAGTGCCTTCGGTTTCGTTCGAACCCGGAACGAACTTGTACGGATTGAATGCTTTCAGCACATCGTCAGGCGGACGATGAGCATTCTAAGATAATTGGTCCTATAAAGGAATCGCAGCCTCAAGCCTTATCAACCGGGAATGGCTAAAACAGGGGAGGTGCAGCAAGGCTTCGTGGGTCGCTCCCACTGGAGAGCAAGATACATCCCTGTCTAGAAGTCCCTTTATATTTCGGCTGTGTGGGCAGTTGGTCTGCAGCCAACTGCGAGGTGGTCTTGTTCGGGACTGTTCAGTAAGGAATGGTTCTGGCTTTGTGTTGCAGGGGAGTGGGAGTACTCCTCGGTACGGTGATCTAGGCCACGTCCTGTGACGGGCGGTACCCCAGTAGCCCTGCCATTGATGGAAACCCATTTTCCCTACGAGACCCTACGGTTTTGTTTGTATTACCCACTTTTGTGGCTAGTAGCTGGAATTTAATGAATGTAACAATTTCAGCTATTTCTTATTTACTTGAAAACCCTAGACACTATTATAATATCACTGGATTTCCTATCAAATGTTTTGGTTAGCGTAAGGTAAAAACTTTTCCATGTTTATGTGTGGGAAGTCTTACGTGATACCTTTTCTTTTCAAAGGTTTTTCTAAAATTAAGCAATCTTAAACCGTTTACTCACACCAGACCCCTGTATTACCCGAGTGTTTATTTTCTGTTTTATTAAACTCTTGGGTACTCATATTATATATGAGTAGTCAAGTGATTCAGGTTATCTCTTGACGAATTCTGGAGGAGCTTTGGAGCAGGAGGCTTCAGCGTGTAGATATATAGTTTGTGTTTCCGCTGTGTTGTTATTCTGTATGATTGTCTTGTATTGTATTAGACAGAAATGTTATAACTGTCTAAATTGAGATGTTAGTTGTGTACTCTGATGTATATGATACTATGTATATGTTCTATATTATATTTAAATCGTTCCGCTGTGAGATTCTGATGTGTTGTTTTTCTCTTTCTTCTCTTTCTTTTCTTCTTCTATCCCTTTCTTTCTTAATTAGTGATGCGATTTTCCGGGACTGGAAAGTCGGGTCGCTACAGCTGGTATCAGAGCGTTAGGTTGAGTGAATACCTAGGCTCTGAAGTGGTGTCTATCTTGAGAGAGCGTACTTGTAATTTTTATATATAAATATATATTTATATAACTACCTAATCTGTTGGGTTATCTGCTCGGATTTTCCAACATAGGTTATAAAGGTAGATAAGGTAGGAGTGTGTGGAACACAACTACCACTAATGGAAGAGGTTTATATGTTGTGGTTGGAGGAGTTTATCGAGATTTTAGATCTAATACAGTCTCGAATAAGTTTTGTAGATTGGTGAAAGGATTTCTTTGAGTCCAGAGGAAGTATTTGCAAGAATTGGAGTATATTCTTGAAGTGTGAGGTTGATTTGCTCTCAAGTGAGTGGGATTTCCAAGAGTTGAGTTGTCAGCAGAGCAGAAGCAAGTGGTGGTATCTTGATAGCTTCAAGAAGGAATAACTGTGTGATGAGATGCAGTATCCATAGATGGTTCTGAAGATGTTTCTTTTGGAGCCAGACTTAGATGGTGCTGGAAGAGCATTGATGCTTACTGCAGTGAAGATTCAGATGTTTAGAGATTCTCTGGATCTCATATAAGGGTGTCTTATCTATATTGAAGTGTGAGACTAAGGTCGATGAGTTACCTCATTTCAGACATGGTCTCATTTGTTTCCTTAAGAGATAAAGAGGTTGGTGTTTGGTTTGGAGCCGAGTTTCTTAAGAAGATGTCGACTCGTCTCAAGGATTTTTGGCAAAATTGATGTTAGTTTTGTGTTTCAAGAAGTTTGTGGTTAAGGAAGATCTTGTGGCTAAGCAGTATCATTGAAGTGAAGTTTGGTAGTAGCAGCATGGACCTATTTCTTCGATGATTCAGTAATCTTTGGAATTCTACTATCGGCGAACCAGGCAGATAGTGAAGGCTTATTCTTTTCTTTGGGAGGCTCAGCAGAGCAGGATATCTGTTGGAAGTGATCTATCAGTTTTTCCGATAGGTAAGCCATTCTTGAAAATTTATCTTGAATAGGAAAAGCTGTTATAGTGGTGAAGACAGTTCTTTGGAATCTGAACTGAGTGAATCGCAAAAGTGACTTGCGATTAGTTTGGAAATCTTGGAGTATTCTTGGTTTGGGAATTGAGGTATATCAAATAGAGGTGGAAGATATGGAAGTATGAAGTAATCGGAGATTTTCTAGATGTTTTTGAGAAAATCAGAAGTTGACCTGAATCGGAGATTGAGTTTTCTTATCAACTTGGAATTTAGGAGTAATTTTGATAGTTCAACCATGTAGAGGGATGACTCTTAGAGCGAGAAGAATTTGGTGAGGCAGCTCAGGGCTCTTTGAAGAAGGATTGATCATCTTATTCTAAGTTAAGATTCTGTTTAGATGTTTGATCAAGAAGAATGGTCACTAAGATTTTATGAGTCGGATGAACTGTGTATGGAGAAAGATTTTGCTTGTGTTCTTCGATGGCATTCTTATCTGCTCTAGATCAGAGTTGTGCAGCGGAAGCGAGTTGGGAATTATTCTAGAATGGGAGCAACCGGATGTTGCAGTAAAGAAATTTCTACTGGAAATTAAAGTATGTAGGAATTTTCTGGAGTTAGAAGGTAAGGTTGTCAAGTATAACTGTTTGGCTATTTCAGATATGAGATATAGGTTTGAAGTCCACTAATGCTTATGGAATAGAGTTGTATTTTGGATTTCAGCAAATTGTTTTTGGGAGAGCCATTTTGTTGAGTAGGATTTGGAGATTTGGTTTGAGCAATCAGCAAGGGTTAGGCTGATCAGGAATATTGAAGGTGACCCAGAGCATCTAAAGAGTTGTGCAGTTAAGAATTGAGAAATTTTGGAATGTGCAGTTAGAGTTTGGATATTGACTTAGTTTTATTTGATCAAAGGAATGACGGGGTAAAACTGGAGAGTTCGCTCTGGAGGTATTTTGAGTTTTATCTGTGTTCTCTAGGGATTTGATTTTGATTTACAGGATTGAATTGCCAGTTTGAATAGCTGGAATTCATTGAATTTCACATATCTCTGAGGAATATGTGTAGGATTCTTTGAGTGATAGAATCAGCAGTTCAGAAGGATCTGATAGTTGAGATGGTTTTGAGTTTAGTCTGATATTTTGTTCAGATTTGAAGAATCAGATGAGGGAGTTCTTGGTTTTAATAATATAGTTAGTTAAGTTTCTGTAGAGCGAGTATTCCAGTATAGGTACCTGGAAAACTCTTGATAATATTAGAAAGTTCTATTCAGAATTTTTTTGGATAGATAAAATTGTTTGTTTGAATTTGTTGCCATGATTGATTGTGAGATTGCTGTTTGAAATTTAAATTCTTTAGCTGGGTTATAAAATTATCTTTGCTTTTAAATTTCGAGGACGAAATTCTTTTAAAGGGGGAGGAATGTGACGACCAGGAATTTTGAGCAATATCAATTTAATAATCTTTGATAATAATTAAATTGATTTGATCATTTTATATTATAAATTGACTAGTTAAATTTATTTTAAAGGTTAATGATAATAATTTGTTAATATCTATTAATATTTTTTTTGCAATATAAATAGGCAAGATCAATTCTTTTGAAAGTTTATAATAATTTGATTTGGAAATATTTATTTTGGTAAATAAGAAGTTTTAATGTAATAAAACTTTATATTCAAATTGTAATATATATAAATGTATATATTGTGATTTGAATTTGTTTTAAAATTTAATATGGAAATTAATAAATTTAATGTTAGAATGTTTCTATTTGAAAAATGTGTATATATTTATATATGTATTTGAAGATGAAAAATTATTAATTTAAATTTAACAAGAGTTTTCAAACTTGAATATATTTAGTTTTGAAATTTGAAATGATAATTTGATTTAATGTCTTTGAAATGATATTTGAAATTTAAATTTTAAATAATAAAGTTAATTTCTTATTTTATAAACATATATTTTAGCTTTTGTTTTTAATAAGATAAAATTGTTTTAAAAATTTATATAAGGAATTAAACTAAGTTTCTCAATTTATGAACAAATGATAAAATTAAATTGATTAAAATACAAGATATTTAAAAAAATGCCTATATAAATTTGTTTTTAAGATAATGAAAGCCTAAAATTTATTTTTATAAGATGGAAGCATTTTATAATTTTCTAACATTACATAAATGTATGTATATAGCTTAAAGAGATTATTAAAGATAAAATAACATTTAAAGTATTAATTAAATATTAAAAACATTTGTTAAACATTAATTTAACAATAATAACACTTGTTAAACTTTTAAATATGTGTTAAGACAAACGTAAATTAATATGTATAGGTATAAGCTAATTAGAATATAAGATAGACAAATGTCACTCTCTTGTAAATTTAATTTAAAATTAAATTGTAAAATACAAATGAGCTTCATTTTCAGAAGAAAAAAAATGAATACAAATCTGAGAACCAGATTTGAGAATAAAAATGAAACTTGAAACAAGAAATTTAAAAGCAAGTTCAACATCAATACAAGGTCTTCAAATGCAAAACAAAGTTCAGGAAAAAAAAAGAATCTGTAAATCTGGATATTCAAATCAAAGATCATCTTCAAATTTATCAACCAACTCAGAAATCAACTGCAAGTAGATTGACTTCATCATGCAAGCTGGAAATTAATCATCTCTTCAACAAGAAAAAGAAAAATTGAATCCTGGAACAAAATGCAGTTATGTACTCTGTTTTCTAGAAATTCAAGGTGAGTAAAACGAATTTTAAAAACAGTTTTAACTTGATTTCATCTTTGTTATATGTATGAAAATTATATGTTTCTCTGAATTCTTGGATCTTAATGAGTGCATGCATGTGTCCAAGTGATGAATGACTATATGAACTCTGTTGTGACATTTTCTGGCTTGATTCTCTTTAAAATTCAAAATCTCAGTGCTGTATAACTATTAGTTTTTGGTTTGAAAATGAAAGAAGTTTGAAATCATGTAACATCACTCTTAAAAATAATGACAGGAATTTAAAAGTGGGAACTTGCTCGAAATTTTCAAATTTGCAGTAGTAATCAAATTGTGTCAAAAATTTTATGAATTAAATTTGTAGCCTTGATTCCATGATTGAAATAATGATAGGAAATTATGATTTTTAAGGGTTAAATCATAAATTTTAGATTGGTATTTAGTGGGGAATTTGTGAATTATTATTTTGGGGGTTTTGGCCGATTCTGGGTGATCGACGACATATCAATGGACGTGTTGGTGTGTGGGGATAGAGGGGCCTAGGGTGGTCTCTGGAAAAATACAGAGGGGGTCGGCTGATGGCCATGGTGGCGGCGGGAGGCAATTGTATTCTGGTGCCCTAATTTTATCAGAGTATGGAACCGTGGTGATTTCATCACCACGAGATGATCGAGTGTTACAGGTTTTGGGTTGATGGAAGCAGGGTTGGAGGCGAGTTCATGGCTGAAGGTGGTGGCACTCAAGGTGGTCAGATTGGCGAGGGGAACTCGGTGGCAGTGATGAAGTGGAAATATGGCTTCAGGAAAATTTAGGGGTTCGAATGCTCATATTTCGATTCTTGATCGAAATTGGATTTCTAGGTTTCGAATTTTGATATTGGGGACGAGAGCGACTTGATGGAGGCTAGCATGGAGGTCGACGTTGATCGGCGTGGTGGTGCACATTTACGTGCACATGTTCGTGCAACTGTGATGTCGCGTTTGGGTAGTGGGGGTCGAGTGCGACTTGTGGGTAGCCGGCGTGGAGTTCGCCAGCGACCATCGGCGTCGTGCACGTTTACGTGCACGTTCGTGTATTTCTGTTTTGGGGTTCTGGGGAGAAGAAGATGGAGGCCCGAAGATTGCATTGTGTTTTGTTGTATGGGACTCGAAGCAGGAAGAAAGTTGGAGAGCTCGGGGGAAGACTCGGGTTTGGATAGGGATTTACTTTGGTTTGTCGCGTGTAATTCTGTGTTTACTCGAGTATGTTGGGTAGGATTATATTTAGGTGCAAACAGTTATAAAAGTTTTAAAAATTAACAGCAAGGTTTTTATAAAGTTTTTAAAACAAGAGTTAAACAAGTTTGTTTATAAAACTAAATTGTTTTATAGTTGGTTAAACAAAGTTTTATATATATATAAAATATGGAAGTTTAAAATAAAATTAGTGTAATTTTGAATTAAGTTGTATTAACTTTTATTTAGTAACTATGGAAAGTTTTAAAGATTTAAAAAGGTTTGATTTGAATATTTAAAATTGTTTTAATCATAATTGACTTTTAAAATAATTTATTTTTATATAAGGATTAATGGTTAAAGTTTAGAAATCAATTATAATTTAAGAAATTATAAGTTTTGATTATTTAAAGATAATTAAATTTGTAAAGATAATTGAGATAATTGAATCATTTTTAATTATCAAGTTTTATTTGTTAATAAATGATTTAATTAGGATAATGGTTTCTTAATTAAGAATCTTTTAATATAATAAATTAAAGAGTCATTTAATTAATTTTAAA
Organism: Allium cepa; assembly: GCA_030765085.1. Taxonomy (NCBI): domain Eukaryota; kingdom Viridiplantae; phylum Streptophyta; class Magnoliopsida; order Asparagales; family Amaryllidaceae; genus Allium; species Allium cepa. The sequence goes on along the minus strand of CM060945.1, from coordinate 987,730,784 downwards.
TGATTAAGTTAAATAAGTTAATTAATTAATTAGTGATTAATTAAGACAACCACTTATGAGTTAATTTAATACAATTCCTTGGTAAAGTAATTAAGTGGTTAGTTACTAAAGGTAATTAAATAAAGGATAATTACTTTATTAAAAGTAATTAAGTAAATGTGATTAAGAGTTAATCACTTTAGTTATTAATTAAAGAATTAATTAATAATTAGTTATGGTTTAAATTATTTGATTAATGATTAATTAATAAAAGGATTAAGAGTAATTAATTAAGAAAGAAATTTAATTAATGAAGTAGTCATTAATTAATAAAAATAATTAATTAATTATTAATTAATAATTTAAGAATAATTAATTTATAATTTAGTTTTAATTACTAAATGTAATTAAAGTAATTAATCAAAGGTGATTAATTAAAAGTAATTAATTAAGTATGATTAATTAGGAGTAATTAATCAAGTGCGATTAATTAAAAGTGATTAATCAGGTGTAATTAATTAAAGGTAATTAAGGAATAATTATCAGGATAATTAAGAAATAATTATCAGAATAATTAGAGAATAATTAATCAATGTTGATTAATTTTAAAAAAAGTAATTACTTAGTATAATTTGGAAGTAATTAATCAGGGTGATTAATTAATATAGTAATTAAGTAATAATTACTTAAAGTAATTAAGTAATAATTAATCAAGGAAGATTAATTGAATTGGATAATTAAGTGATGTTAATTTGTAATTAATTAATGAATAAGAAGTGGAATTGAAGATAATATAAGTGTTTAAGTAAGGATTAATTTAATTTAAGGATTAATTAAATTAATCAAGTTTGAATCAAACTTGTTTATGAATGATTAAGGATTGATGATATATATCATTGAATGAGTTAATGATATTGGTTGTTGATGGATGACATTGATTGATGGGTGATGATGTGAATATGCTATATCTGAATGTGATATATATGATGCTTGTGATTTGTATAGATGCATGTGATAATAGATGCTTATCTATCTGTGTAATATGATACATCCATTTATGTTAAGTGATATTTCTAAATATCTATTATTAAATCCCTTAAGTATAACTTGGACATTAAAATGGTGTTTGGTTTCGATGAGACCGGGATCGGGTTTCCATATTTGGATATCCGAAAACCACATCGATTCCAATTAAACGTTAGGTCGTTAATCCAAGTGGAGCAAGTGAAGACTCGAGGTGTAAGGGCTATACGTCAGTATAACTCTGTGGGTGATTCCGTAATGAGTTTGACGGGATAGTGCTTATAGATTCGAGATGGAGAATTAGAGTGCAAGGGCTATGGTCGTTGACTCTGAGGGTGATTCCAAAATGAGTGCAAGGAGATAGTGCCTTCGGTTTCGTTCGAACCCGGAACGAACTTGTACGGATTGAATGCTTTCAGCACATCGTCAGGCGGACGATGAGCATTCTAAGATAATTGGTCCTATAAAGGAATCGCAGCCTCAAGCCTCATCAACCGGGAATGGCTAAAACAGGGGAGGTGCAGCAAGGCTTCGTGGGTCACTCCCACTGGAGAGCAAGATACATCCCTGTCTAGAAGTCCCTTTATATTTCAGCTGTGTGGGAAGTTGGTCTGCAGCCAAATGCGGGGTGGTCTTGTTCGGGACTTTTCAGTTAGGAATGGTTCCGGCTTTGTGTTGCAGGGGAGTGGGAGTACTCCTCGGTACGGTGATCTAGGCCACGTACTGTGACGGGCGGTACCCCAGTAGCCCTGCCATTGATGGAAACCCATTTTCCCTACGAGACCCTACGGTTTTGTTTGTATTACCCACTTTTGTGGCTAGTAGCTGGAATTTAATGAATGTAACAATTTCGGCTATTTCTTATTTACTTGAAAACCCTAGACACTATTATAATATCACTGGATTTCCTATCAAATGTTTTGGTTAGCGTAAGGTAAAAACTTTTCCATGTTTATGTGTGGGAAGTCTTACGTGATACCTTTTCTTTTCAAAGGTTTTTCTAAAGTTAAGCAATCTTAAACCGTTTACTCACACTAGACCCCTGTCTGACCCGGATGTTTATTTTCTGTTTTATTAAACTCTTGGGTACTCATATTATATATGAGTAGTCAAGTGATTCAGGTTATCTCTTGACGAATTCTGGAGGAGCTTTGGAGCAGGAGGCTTCAGCGTGTAGATATATAGTTTGTGTTTCCGCTGTGTTGTTATTCTGTATGATTGTCTTGTATTGTATTAGACAGAAATGTTATAACTGTCTAAATTGAGATGTTAGTTGTGTACTCTGATGTATATGATACTATGTATATGTTCTATATTATATTTAAATCGTTCCGCTGTGAGATTCTGATGTGTTGTTTTTCTCTTTCTTCTCTTTCTTTTCTTCTTCTATCCCTTTCTTTCTTAATTAGTGATGCGATTTTCTAGGACTGGAAAGTCGGGTCGCTACAGCTGGTATCAGAGCGTTAGGTTGAGTGAATACCTAGGCTCTGGAGTGGTGTCTATCTTGAGAGAGCGTACTTGTAATTTTTATATATAAATATATATTTATATAACTACCTAATCTGTTGGGTTATCTGTTCGGATTTTCCAACATAGGTTATAAAGGTAGATAAGATAGGATTGTGTGGAACACAACTACCACTAATGGAAGAGGTTTATATGTTGTGGTTGGAGGAGTTTATCGAGATTGTAGATCTAATACAGTCTCGAATAAGTTTTGTAGATTGGTGAAAGGATTTCTTTGAGTCCAGAGGAAGTATTTGCAAGAATTGGAGTATATTCTTGAAATGTGAGGTTGATTTGCTCTCAAGTGAGTGGGATTTCCAAGAGTTGAGTTGTCAGCTGAGCAGAAGCAAGTGGTGGTATCTTGATAGCTTCAAGAAGGAATAGCTATGTGATGAGATGCAGTATCCATAGATGGTTCTGAAGATGTTTCTTTTGGAGCCAGACTTAGATGGTGCTGGAAGAGCATTGATGCTTACTGCAGTGAAGATTCGGATGTTTAGAGATTCCCTGGATCTCATGTAAGGGTGTCTTATCTATATTGAAGTGTGAGACTAAGGTCGATGAGTTACCTCATTTCAGACATGGTCTCATTTGTTTCCTTAAGAGATAAAGAGGTTAGTGTTTGGTTTGGAGCCGAGTTTCTTAAGAAGATGTCGACTCGTCTCAAGGATTTTTGGCAAAATTGGATGTTAGTTTTGTGTTTCAAGAAGTTTGTGGTTAAGGAAGATCTTGTGGCTTAGCAGTATCATTGAAGTGAAGTTTGGTAGTAGCAGCATGGACCTATTTCTTCGATGATTCAGTAATCTTTGGAATTCTACTATCGGCGAACCAGGCAGATAGTGAAGGCTTATTCTTTTCTTTGGGAGGCTCAGCAGAGCGGGATATCTGTTGGAAGTGATCTATCAGTTTTTCTGATAGGTAAGCCATTCTTGAAAATTTATCTTGAATAGGAAAAGCTGTTCTAGTGGTGAAGACAGTTCTTTGGAATCTGAACTGAGTGAATCGCAAAAGTGACTTGCGATTAGTTTGGAAATCTTGGAGTATTCTTGGTTTGGGAATTGAGGTATATCAAATAGAGGTGAAAGATATGGAAGCTATGAAGTAATCAGAGATTTTCTAGATGTTTTTGAGAAAATCATAAGTTGACCTGAATCGGAGATTGAGTTTTCTTATCAACTTGGAATTTAGGAGTAATTTTGATAGTTCAACCATGTAGAGGGATGACTCTTAGAGCGAGAAGAATTTGGTGAGGCAGCTCAGGGCTCTTTGAAGAAGGATTGATCATCTTATTCTAAGTTAAGATTCTGTTTAGATGTTTGATCAAGAAGAATGGTCACTAAGATTTTATGAGTAGGATGAACTGTGTATGGAGAAAGATTTTGCTTGTGTTCTTCGATGGCATTCTTATTTGCTCTAGATCAGAGTTGTGCAGTGGAAGCGAGTTGGGAATTATTCTAGAATGGGAGCAACCGGATGTTGCAGTAAAGAAATTTCTACTGGAAATTAAAGTATGTAGGAATTTTCTGGAGTTAGAAGGTAAGGTTGTCAAGTATAACTGTTTGGCTATTTCAGATATGAGATATAGGTTTGAAGTCCACTAATGCTTGTGGAATAGAGTTGTATTTTGGATTTCAGCAAATTATTTTTGGGAGAGCCATTTTGTTGAGTAGGATTTGGAGATTTTGTTTGAGCAATCAGCAAGGGTTAGGCTGATCAGGAATATTGAAGGTGACCCAGAGCATCTAAAGAGTTGTGCAGTTAAGAATTGAGAAATTTTGGAATGTGCAGTTAGAGTTTGGATATTGACTTAGTTTTATTTGATCAAAGGAATGACGAGGTAAAACTGGAGAGTTCGCTCTGGAGGTATTTTGAGTTTTATCTGTGTTCTCTAGGGATTTGATTTTGATTTACAGGATTGAATTGCCAGTTTGAATAGCTGGAATTCATTGAATTTCACATATCTCTGAGGAATATGTGTAGGATTCTTTGAGTGATAGAATCAACAGTTCAGAAGGATCTGATAGTTGAGATGGTTTTGAGTTTGTCTGATATTTTGTTCAGATTTGAAGAATCGGATGAGGGAGTTCTTGGTTTTAATAATATAGTTAGTTAAGTTTCTGTAGAGCGAGTATTCCAGTATAGGTACCTGGAAAACTCTTGATAATATTAGGAAGTTCTATTCAGAATTTTTCTGGATAGATAAAATTGTTTGTTTGAATTTGTTGCGATGATTGATTGTGAGATTGCTGTTTGAAATTTAAATTCTTTAGCTGGGTTATTAAATTATCTTTGCTTTTAAATTTCGGGGACGAAATTCTTTTAAGGGGGGAGGAATGTGACGACCAGCAATTTTGAGCAATAACAATTTAATAATCTTTGATAATAATTAAATTGATTTGATCATTTTATATTATAAATTGACAAGTTAAATTTATTTTAAAGGTTAATGATAATAATTTGTTAATATCTATTAATATTTTTTTTGCAATATAAATAGGCAAGATCAATTCTTTTGAAAGTTTATAATAATTTGATTTGGAAATATTTATTTTGGTAAATAAGAAGTTTTAATGTAATAAAACTTTATATTCAAATTGTAATATATATAAATGTATATATTGTGATTTGAATTTGTTTTAAAATTTAATATGGAAATTAATAAATTTAATGTTAGAATGTTTCTATTTGAAAAATGTGTATATATTTATATATATATTTGAAGATGAAAAATTATTAATTTAAATTTAACAAGAGTTTTCAAACTTGAATATATTTAGTTTTGAAATTTGAAATGATAATTTGATTTAATGTCTTTGAAATGATATTTGAAATTTAAATTTTAAATAATAAAGTTAATTTCTTATTTTATATACATATATTTTAGCTTTTTTTTAATAAGATAAAATTGTTTTAAAAATTTATATAAGGAATTAAACTAAGTTTCTCAATTTATGAACAAATGATAAAATTAAATTGATTAAAATACAAGATATTTAAAAAAAACCTATATAAATTTGGTTTTAAGATAATGAAAGCCTAAAGTTTATTTTTATAAGATGGAAGCATTTTATAATTTTCTAACATTGCATAAATGTATGTATATAGCTTAAAGAGATTATTAAAGATAAAATAGCATTTAAAATATCAATTAAATATTAAAAACATTTGTTAAACATCAATTTAACAATAATAACACTTGTTAAACTTTTAAATATGTGTTAAGACAAATGTAAATTAATATGTATAGGTGTAAGCTAATTAGAATATAAGATAGACAAATGTCACTCTCTTGTAAATTTAATTTAAAATTAAATTGTAAAATACAAATGAGCTTCATTTTCTGAAGAAAAAAAATGAATACAAATCTGAGATCCAGATCTGAGAATAAAAATGAAACTTGAAACAAGAAATTTAAAAGCAAGTTCAACATCAATACAAGGTCTTCAAATGCAAAACAAAGTTCAGGAAAAAAAAAGAATCTGTAAATCTGGATATTTAAATCAAAGATCATCTTCAAATTTATCAACCAACTCAGAAATCAACTGCAAGTAGATTGACTTCATCATGCAAGTTGGAAATTAATCATCTCTTCAACATGCAAAAGAAAAATTGAAGCCTGGAACAAAATGCAGTTCTGTACTCTGTTTTCTGGAAATTCAAGGTGAGTAAAACGAATTTTAAAAACAGTTTTAACTTGATTTCATCTTTGTTATATGTATGAAAATTATATGTTTCTCTGAATTCTTGGATCTTAATGAGTGCATGCATGTGTCCAAGTGATGAATGACTATATGAACTCTGTTGTGACATTTTCTGGCTTGATTCTCTTTAAAATTCAAAATCTCAGTGGTGTATAACTATTAGTTTTTGGTTTGAAAATGAAAGAAGTTTGAAATCATGTAACATCACTCTTAAAAATAATGACAGGAATTTAAAAGTGGGAACTTGCTCGAAATTTTCAAATTTGCAGTAGTAATCAAATTGTGTCAAAAATTTTATGAATTAAATTTGTAGCCTTGATTCCATGATTGAAATAATGATAGGAAATTATGTTTTTTAAGGGTTAAATCATAAATTTTAGATTGGTATTTAGTGGGGAATTTGTGAATTACTATTTTGGGGGTATTGGCCGATTCTGGGTGATCGACGACATATCAATGGACGTGTTGGTGTGTGGGGATAGAGGGGCCTAGGGTGGTCTCTGGAAAAATACAGAGGGGGTCGGCTGATGGCCATGGTGGCGGCGGGAGGCAATTGTATTCTGGTGCCCTAGTTTTATCAGAGTATGGAACCGTGGTGATTTCATCACCACGAGATGATTGAGTGTTACGGGTTTTGGGTTGATGGAAGTAGGGTTGGAGGCGAGTTCATGGCTGAAGGTGTTGGCACTCAAGGTGGTCAGATTGGCGAGGGGAACTCGGTGGCAGTGATGAAGTGGAAATATGGCTTCAGGAAAATTTAGGGGTTCGAATGCTCATATTTCGATTCTTGATCGAAATTGGATTTCTAGGTTTCGAATTTTGATATTGGGGACGAGAGCGACTTGATGGAGGCTAGCATGGAGATCGATGTTGATCGGCGTGGTGGTGCACATTTACGTGCACATGTTCGTGCAACTGTGATGTCGCGCTTGGGTAGTGGGGGTTGAGTGCGACTTGTGGGTAGCTGGCGTGGAGTTTGCCAACGACCATCGGCGTCGTGCACGTTTACGTGCACGTTCGTGTATTTCTGTTTTGGGGTTCTGGGGAGAAGAAGATGGAGGCCCGAAGATTGCATCGTGTTTTGTTGTATGGGACTCGAAGCAGGAAGAAAGGTGGAGAGCTCGGGGGAAGACTCGGGTTTGGATAGGGATTTACTCGGGTTTGTCGCATGTAATTCTGTGTTTACTCGAGTATGTTGGGTAGGATTATATTTAGGTGCAAACAGTTATAAAAGTTTTAAAAATTAACAGCAAGGTTTTTATAAAGTTTTTAAAACAAGAGTTAAACAAGTTTGTTTATAAAACTAAATTGTTTTAAAGTTGGTTAAACAAAGTTTTATATATATATAAAATATGAAAGTTTAAAATAAAATTAGTGTAATTTTGAATTAAGTTGTATTAACTTTTATTTAGTAACTATAGAAAGTTTTAAAGATTTAAAAAGGTTTGATTTGAATATTTAAAATTATTTTAATCATAATTGACTTCTAAAATAATTTATTTTTATATAAGGATTAATGGTTAAAGTTTAGAAATCAATTATAATTTAAGAAATTATAAGTTTTGATTATTTAAAGATAATTAAATTTGTAAAGATAATTGAGATAATTGAATCATTTTTAATTATCAAGTTTTATTTGTTAATAAATGATTTAATTAGGATAATGGTTTCTTAATTAAGAATCTTTTAATATAATAAATTAAAGAGTCATTTAATTAATTTTAAATGATTAAGTTAAATAAGTTAATTAATTAATTAGTGATTAATTAAGACAACCACTTATGAGTTAATTTAATACAATTCCTTGGTAAAGTAATTAAGTGGTTAGTTACTAAAGGTTATTAAATAAAGGATAATTACTTTATTAAAAGTAATTAAGTAAATGTGATTAAGAGTTAATCACTTTAGTTATTAATTAAAGAATTAATTAATAATTAGTTATGGTTTAAATTATTTGATTAATGATTAATTAATAAAAGGATTAAGAGTAATTAATTAAGAAAGAAATTTAATTAATGAAGTAGTCATTAATTAATAGAAATAATTAATTAATTATTAATTAATAATTTAAGAATAATTAATTTATAATTTAGTTTTAATTACTAAATGTAATTAAAGTAATTAATCAAAGGTGATTAATTAAAAGTAATTAATTAAGTATGATTAATTAGGAGTAATTAATCAAGTGCGATTAATTAAAAGTGATTAATCAGGTGTAATTAATTAAAGGTAATTAAGGAATAATTATCAGGATAATTAAGAAATAATTATCAGAATAATTAGAGAATAATTAATCAAGGTAGATTAATTTTAAAAAAAGTAATTACTTAGTATAATTTGAAAGTAATTAATCAGGGTGATTTATTAATATAGTAATTAAGTAATAATTACTTAAAGTAATTAAGTAATAATTAATCAAGAAAGATTAATTGAATTGGATAATTAAGTGATGTTAATTTGTAATTAATTAATGAATAAGAAGTGGAATTGAAGATAATATAAGTGTTTAAGTAAGGATTAATTTAATTTAAGGATTAATTTAATTAATCAAGTTTGAATCAAACTTGTTTATGAATGATTAAGGATTGATGATATATATCATTGAATGAGTTAATGATATTGGTTGTTAATGGATGACATTGATTGATGGGTGATGATGTGAATATGCTATATCTGAATGTGATATATATGATGCTTGTGATTTGTATAGATGCATGTGATAATAGATGCTTATCTATCTGTGTAATATGATACATCCATTTATGTTAAGTGATATTTCTAAATATCTATTATTAAATCCCTTAAGTATAACTTGGACATTAAAATGGCGTTTGGTTTCGATGAGACCGGGATCGGGTTTCCATATTTGGATATCCGAAAACCACATCGATTCCAATTAAACGTTAGGTCGTTAATCCAAGTGGAGCAAGTGAAGACTCGAGGTGTAAGGGCTATACGTCAGTATAACTCCGTGGGTGATTCCGTAATGAGTTTGACGGGATAGTGCTTATAGATTCGAGATGGAGAATTAGAATGCAAGGGCTATGGTCGTTGACTCTGAGGGTGATTCCAAAATGAGTGCAACGAGATAGTGCCTTCGGTTTCGTTCGAACCCGGAACGAACTTGTATGGATTGAATGCTTTCAGCACATCGTCAGGCGGACGATGAGCATTCTAAGATAATTGGTCCTATAAAGGTAATCGCAGCCTCAAGCCTCATCAACCGAGAATGGCTAAAACAGGGGAGGTGCAGCAAGGCTTCGTGGGTCGCTCCCACTGGAGAGCAAGATACATCCCTGTCTAGAAGTCCCTTTATATTTCGGCTGTGTGGGCAGTTGGTCTGCAGCCAAATGCGGGGTGGTCGTGTTTGGGACTTTTCAGTAAGGAATGGTTCCGGCTTTGTGTTGTAGGGGAGTGGAAGTACTCCTCGGTACGGTGATCTAGGCCACGTACTGTGACGGGCGGTACCCCTGCCATTGATGGAAACCCATTTTCCCTACGAGACCCTATGGTTTTGTTTGTATTACCCACTTTTGTGGCTAGTAGCTGGAATTTAATGAATGTAACAATTTCGGCTATTTCTTATTTACTTGAAAACCCTAGGCACTATTATAATATCACTAGATTTCCTATCAAATGTTTTGGTTAGCGTAAGGTAAAAACTTTTCCATGTTTATGTGTGGGAAGTCTTACGTGATACCTTTTCTTTTCAAAGGTTTTTCTAAAGTTAAGCAATCTTAAACCGTTTACTCACACCAGACCCCTCTCTGACCCGAGTGTTTATTTTCTGTTTTATTAAACTCTTGGGTACTCATATTATATATGAGTAGTCAAGTGATTCAGGTTATCTCTTGACGAATTCTGGAGGAGTTTGGAGCAGGAGGCTTCAGCGTGTAGATATATAGTTTGTGTTTCTGCTGTGTTGTTATTCTGTATGATTGTCTTGTATTGTATTAGACAGAAATGTTATAACTGTCTAAATTGAGATGTTAGTTGTGTACTCTGATGTATATGATACTATGTATATGTTCTATATTATATTTAAATCGTTCCGCTGTGAGATTCTGATGTGTTGTTTTTCTCTTTCTTCTCTTTCTTTTCTTCTTCTATCCCTTTCTTTCTTAATTAGTGATGCGATTTTCCGGGACTGGAAAGTCGGGTCGCTACATCATGGTTGAACAATTCTTGCATTTAAACCATTTCCTGAGGATCAAATCGATTTTAAATGATAAGGTTGTGCTGGGAGCAAGTTTGAACACTGAGGATATCAGGAAAATTGTTGAATAAATTTTCTGATACACGAATTGGTTGGATGAGAACAATTTAGGGTTTAAGGGCCAAATGCAGTCGAGTCTAGAAACGTGGTCGCTGCTCCGCCTGTGGGCCATCGGACTTCAAGACTCCGGTGCCAATCACGACGTTGTACGGTGACGAAGCTTGGGTCAATTTTTCGTGGCCTCTGATGGCCAGAGGAGGGAGCGCGAGTCGTTTTTTCTGGTGACGTGCTGCTGGGTAGTTGGGTCGAGATGCTCAAATTCTCGTTTCGAATTTTTTTCTAAATTCTAGGTACTGGTGATGTTTTGGGGGATGGAAGTAGACGTGTTGGTGGCCGTAGCACCGACTATCGGCGGCGTTTCCAGCTGTGCACATGCACGAGGAGGTGGTTGTGTCAGTTGCAACAGGTTGGGGAAGAAGGCAGATAACCCGAAGTACTGCTCGGGAAATTGGGGTAGAAACTCGAAGTCGTGCACGGTGCCATGGGTTGTTTTTCTTGGGGAAGACTGGTTTGGGTAGAAAGGTATACTCGAGTTTCTCGAGTGGCTCCAGTGTTTTGCTTGAAGTCTTGAGGGGTTGGACTCGAAGGAGATACGGGGTAGCTCGGGTATAACCTGATTTCCAGGTTTAAACAGAACCCTGTTCTGTTTCCTTTCAAAAGTAAACTGAATTTTTATTTAAAGTTTAAGTATAAATTTAAGTTAGGTTAGATCTTAGATTGGAAAACAAAATTTTTAAATTTAAGATTGTTTCAATAACTAGAGGAAAAAATGGTGAAGCAACTAAAAGTATATTTTAACAAATTGAATCTAAAAAAAAATGGGATTTAAAATCATGAAGGAAGGATTCAAACAGAGACTAAATCAAAGTTCTTCAAAATCTTGAATTTAAATCATAAAAATTTGAGTACCCAAGAGTTTATGAAAAACAAAATATAAACTCCGGGTCAGACATGGGTCTGATATGAGTAAACGGTTCAAATTGTTTAACTTTGAAAACTTTGAAAATGATGTGAGGTTGGATTTTGTGTTTCCATGGAATTTGCGACATGCTGATGATCTTAGAAGATCATCAATGGATCGTGAGCCACCATGCACGTGCACGGTGGCGATGGAGGTGGAGTTTGTTTTTCTGACAACGTGAATGTGCTTCGTGTCGTGCTCGAGTCGACCCACTATTTTATTAGGGCTTGTATACGAGATGGGTGCATAAGTATTCACTGCTGTTTTGATTTTAAATAAAGTTAAACATAACTTACTGAAAGAAGAAAAGTAAGGGAGAAGAAGGAGTCTCGGAGAAATCGCGTGAAGAACTCGAAGGAACGCTCGAAATAACACAGGGGAAACTCGGTTTTTGTTTACAGTTTTATTATTATTCTAGTAAGTTAAATAAACAGTTTTTATTACAAACTGTCAACACTGTTATTTTTTTTTTACAGTTTCAAGATTTAGAACCTGGATACAAGATTAAACTATTTAATTAAAACTTTAAATTGTGTTAAAACTCTTAATTATTAATGTAATTAATATAAGATTAGTATAAATCTTATTAACATATAAGTTAGTGAGAAGCAATAAGTTGATCGCTGGTAGGTTAAAGAAGATCTCCTTTAAAATGTTGATTAAGTTAAAAGATCAACATTTATTAATTGTTTCTAGAAAATAATAAAGAATGATTGACTTTTTTTATTTAAATTGAAGTTTGGAATGTACTTAAGGGAATTAATAAATGATTAGTAGTTAAGTAATTAAGAATAATCAAAGTATAATTCCAAATAGAGATTAATGAATGTTTAAGTGAGTGAGAAATGTGTAATGAACTACTTAAGTTAATTTATGAAAAATGAACAGTTGATTAATTAAGAAATTAGCAGATAATAATTGAGTGACTAAGTTTATTAATAAATAATTAAAGTTATTAATTTATGATTAAGGAACAAATAATTAAATAGTTAAAGTTTAATAACTTGATTAAGGAGTAATTAAGTTAACAGTGAATAAAATAATTAAGTAAATAAGACTTAATTATTAGTTGAGAAATGATTTATTAAATAATTTGAAAGGAGATAAGTAATAAACTGTTGATTAATGAACAATTAAATAGGGTTAAGTATTTAACTCTCAAGTAATTGAATTGATTACAAACAAGAATTAAAGATGAATTCTTATGGATTTGGGTGTATGTAGAATATTTGATTTGTGATGTTTAATTGATGATATTCTGTGATGTTCTCTGATATGCTGTGGTATATCTATAATGATTGTATATGTTTTATCTGTGATAAATGTTATTTGAATTCGATCATTGAATTAAAATGTTTGAGTTAATTAGACAACTTGACCCTTAAAATGGCGTTTGGATTCGATGAGACCAGGATCAGAAGAATCAAATTTGATTCTCCGAAAACCACATCGATCCAATTTAAACGTTAGGTCGTAAATCCTGAAATGAAGATCGAGATGGTGTTTTCATAATGCAAGGGTTATCGTCGTTGACTCTGAGGGTGATTCCAAAATGAGTGTGATGAGATAATGCCTTCGGTTTCGTTCGAACCCGGAACGAACTTGTATGGATTGAATGCTTTCAACACATCGTCAGGCGGACGATGAGCATTCTAAGAATAATGTTCAATAAAGGTAATCGTAGGCTCAAGACTCATCAACCGGGAATGGCTAAAACAGGGGAGATGCAGCAAGGTTAGGTGGGTCATGCCCAAATAGGACAAGATATTTCCCCTGTCTAGATGTTCCTTTTTAATTCGGCTGTGTGGGCGTTTGCTAGCTACAACCGCGGGGTTTATCTTGTTCGGGACTGTTCAGTAAGGAATGATTCCGGCCTTGTGTTGTAGGGGGTCGGGAGTGATCCTCGGTACGGTGATCTAGGCCCCGTACTGTGACGGGCGGTACCCCAGTAGCCCTGCCATTATTGGAAATCCAATTTTCCCTATGTGTCCCTACGATTTTGATTTGTATTACACACTTTTGTGGCTAGTGGCTAGAATTTAATGAATGTAACAATTTTGGCTATTTTCTATTTACTTGAAAACCCTAGACACTATTATAATATCACTGGATTTCCTATGCAATGTTTTGGTTAGCGTAAGGTAAAAATTTACCCGTATTTATTTATGGGGAGTCTTACGTGATACCTTTATTTTCAAACGTTTTGAAAGTTAAACAATTTAAACCGTTTACTCATACCAGACCCATGTCTGACTCGGAGTTTATATTTTGTTTTTCATAAACTCTTGGGTACTCAAATTTTTACGAGTGGCCAAGTGATAGGTTTTGGACTTTGATTTCTGGAGAAGCTTGGAGCAGGAGTTTCCAGACGTATGTAGTTATTTATCTAGTCCCGCTGTGTTAGTTGATGTATACTGTACCTCTGATGTATATAGTGATAGATGTAAGTATGATTGACATATGTATTGATATTGTATAACTCTGAAATTAATTAAAAACTATGTAATATTTATGTGATATATTATATTTTGTTCCGTTCCGCTATGAGATTCTGATGTTGTTGTTCTTTCTTTCTCTTTCTTTTCCATTTCTATCCCTTTCTTTCTTAATGATGATACGTCTTTCTGGTAGAAGAAGGGCGGGTCGTCACAGTTGGTTCGAACGAAACCGAAGGCACTATCTCGTTACACTCATTTTGGAATCACCCTCAGAGTTAACGACGATAACCTTTGCATTCAGAATCTTCATCTTCACTTCAGATTCACGACCTATCGTTAATTTGGATCAATGTGGTTTTCGGACTTCTAAATAAGGAAAACCCGATCCCGGTCTCATCGAAATCCAAAACGTGTCTTTTAAGGCCAAGTTGTTTAAAGTTTAAAACAATTCAGTTCAGTTATCATATACACACAGATAGATAATTCACAGTATCATAATAGATAATCAACATTATCATCATAAACAGATAAACAATATTATCACTACAAACAGATAATGCATATTATCATCATAACAGATAATTCATATTATCATCATACTTAAATCAAAGCATCCATATCACATAGCATCAATTTCTCATATCAGAGATCTTAAATCATTGAAGGTAAATGATATCATCCATCCATCCATAAGCAATCATATCAGCTATAATTAATTTAAAATGAATTAAATTAATTACTTACATCTTTGATTAATTTAAAATGAATTAAATTAATTACTATACCATTATAACTCTTGCTTATTTAATTATTAATCAATTTATCAATCGATTAATAAATTCATTTCACTTCATCACACTTGACTAATTAACATTTAATTATATTCAAGCAATCATCCTTTAATTATTTTCACAGATTAATTATCTTGTCCAAATATAGAAATTAACCTTAAATTGCAAACATTACATTACTTCTTAATTACACTAATTAATTACTCTTTAATTACTTATTATTGATTAATTAATCCAAATTTATCATCCCACCATTAATTATATCAATTAATGATTTCTAATTACATTTTAATTAATTCCCCGTTTTAAATTAATTAGCTTAAGTAATTAATCTTCAATTAAACCACATTTATTAATCACCTCTGATTATTACCCTTCAGTAATTAACTTCCTTTAATTACTCCACCAAATAAATTAATTACTCTTTAATTAATTTTCCCTAATTAATCACCTGATTAATTATACAAGTAATTATATTTCAGTTACTTTCATTATTAAATCAGCCTCGGTTAATTACATCCAGTAATTATCATTAATTACTTCCCTAAGTAATTATACTTACCTCACTATCATATGATTATTTAATTTAATTAAACTTAATTAACTAACTTAAACAATTCATATGAAACTGAATTAATTACAATGAGTAATTAATTCCTTAATTACTTCCATTACTTGACAATTCACAATTGCTTATTTTAAATAATAATTTAAATTAATTAAAATTAATCCCGTTAATTGATTATTTCAAAATCTTAGTTAATGACCCTGATTAACTAATTATAATTCTTTAATTACCTTTCCTAAAGTAATTAACTAAAATTTATTATCAATTATATTTTTATTAATCTTAATAACTTATTAATTATTCCTTACTTAATTCATTAATTGATTGCTAATCATTAAAAATTAAACCTTATTAAATCAATGATTTCTTAATTACCAATTGATTTACCTCAAATTAATTAACTTATCCCTTATTTAAATAAATTTAAACTCTTAATTTTTAAGTTAATTAATTCAAGTCATTAATTATCCACTTAGTTAACTTAATAATTACAAATCTTTAAGTCTTTAAAAACCTTTTTCTATTAAATGATCAATTTATCATTAATAAAGTATTTTTAACAATTTAATTTAAATTTACTTTTAAATTTTCATTTTAAATTTAAGATTTAAAATGAAATCAAATTAATCTTAACAATTCCAAACTCCTTTTTATTTTACAACTTAAAGAATAGTTATCTTAAAATAGAAGATTAAAAGAATTTACACACGGTTTCATTTTGAATTCAAATCAAATTTAAAAATTCTCTTTATCATTCAAATTTGTTTAAAACAAATTTTAAATTTAAAAACTTTATTTACTTAAAAACTGAGATTCACTACTTTTGAAACCAACTTAACTTGATTTAATCATTGTTTAAATATCTATTTTTCATTTTAAAAACCAAGTTTTAAAATTTTAATAAAACTTACAGGTTTTAAAACCTGTAGCTAAAATACCTGAGACAAACAAAAAAAAAACTTCTTCGAGCAAACCCCAAATTTCTTCGGGTCAACACTCAAATCACTCGAGTGAAACTCGAGCAACAATCCCTTTTTTTTAAAGTGGTTACAAATAATTTAAAATTTTAAAACTTTATTTTATTTTAAACTGAGATTCAAACTTCTTTGAATCCAAACTTATCTTTGATTTAAATACCTATTTTAAGTTAGAACAGGTTTTAAAAAAACTGTAAGGTTTTAAAAAAACTGTAAGGTTAGAACAGGCCCCCTACATTTACTCCGAGTCAATTTCGAACATACCCGAGTAAAACCCCCAACAACTCGTGTAAACACTCGAGTTCCATCTACTGCCCAGAACGAAAAACCCCACTGCAACCACCAATGAACACCGTGCACATGCACGATACCGCTGGCCATCTCCGATCATCAGTGATGTTCCTCCCACTCCCAAAATCACCCAAACACCCTAACTCGATCATTAGATCAAAACTCTCCAACTCGAAAACAAATTCGCGACAAAACCTGAAACCTGGAAACGCACGAGCATCACCTCCACGAAACCTGTCATTGCCTCACTTGCAAAATTCCGACCACCGTAAACACTGAAACTCCGGCTATGACCTTGTCCACGTCCAAGCTTTCATTCTTCAAAACCCCGCAGCACTCGATAAACGACATCAAATTCGTATCGCCGGAGCTTATAACAACATCAGATGAATATAAAACAGCGAAACAAAATGAATATCATGCATACATGACAGGTACAACATTAAAATATCAAATAATACATCAGAGTATATAATACATACACCACAACTCCAAATAACATCATAATAATACATCGATGATCATATATCCAAAAGTCTTCATAGGAATGAAAGGATAACAATCCCCCAAAAACGCTAACCACCTGAGATCCAAAATGCTTCTAGAATATCTCCAAAGTAAAAGCTTCAAAATACTGCTAACTCCAAAATATGAAAACCTGCTACTAGGCTGCTCGTGTAGAAATTATGGGCACCCAGAGTTTAAAAAAAAGAAACAATAAACTCCGGGTCAGTCATGGGACTGGTATGAGTAAACAAAAATAGTTGCTTTTAAATAAACTAGATTTATAAAAGAAAATTCGTTATGCTTTTGGAAAATGAAACTACCATAAGACCTCCCGCCACACACACAATGCAATCGCAGAATTGGAGGAGATTTCTTCTTATGATAGTCAAATATGCTTGATACGAGAAAATTTCTTTGATATTATTACTAGTGCATAGTGTAGAAAGCATTTCAAAAATAGAATATTAATCTTAGCCAGCATAGACATTTCGTACTATGCTTACTATAGCTACCATCTAAATAGTGGTGACCACCATAAGTAAATGGCAGGTTCTACAACTAAAACCATACAGGGTTTCGTATTGGGAATTGGATTTCCAACAAATGGTCAGGCTAAGTAACTTCCTACTGCCACATGGGTACGCCTCTGGCGGGACGTCTCGAGAACCTACCCGGCTCTCTGCCAACACAAGGCCGGGTTACCTCTGTAACTAGGTAACTACTACTCGAGTATGCCACTCCCTGGTCCTTTGGAACCTTTATCGGAGGGCCCTTTGTCACAAAGCAACAACCACACAATAAATGAGATTGGAGCTACCACATAGGTAAATATCTGGGCTCCATACCATGACATCACCTTTTTCTAGAAGGAAATGACATACCCTAAAGGGCGCGACCCTCATAACCTTGCCGCATCTTTCCTGTTTCGACCATTTCCGGGTTGTGAGGTCCGATGGGGTCTCATCCACAAAGCTATGCTTTACACGAAAGCTTTGCTTTGATCACAAACGATCAACTAATGATCATCAACACACAGCATCACTTAGCATGCCACACTACCAATTTGAGGATATATCGCTGATAACATTCAATTACATAACCTCTGAGCTCGTACGTCTCAAAGAAGGGTGTTAAGCGAAGAGAATAAATTCTCCGCCACCAACAGATATGCATTTAAAGAAATCGGCATTATATCTCAAAGTGTAGTGTCAGACACACGACCATACAAGTCTGTTCCGGGTTCGAACAGAACCGAAGGCACTTCGTCCAATAAAGGAAGAAACCCTTGCAAATTCGGGTATCCACAATCCCGATCGGACTTCCCATCACTTAGGAAATCTCTACACCGGAGCAACTCAGTGCAGAGACAATCGATAGGTTATCCTATCGTTTTCGAAGACACCCGGTCTTCACCACCGGTCTTCAAATGCTATTCATTTCGACGTATCACTATTCGAAATGGGTTATATGACACAAAGGTCCTTTCCCGGCTAAACCGAATAGTGAGCGCTCAATTTTTTAAAACACGTGGATATATCAATCACAAAGATTCATATTTAGGGTTCGATGTGGGTTTCGGATAACAAACTGAAATCCGACTCCCTGTCGCATCGAAGTTTAAATATCGTTTTACGGACAACAGGGTTTTCACATTGATACAGAACAAACCACAAATCACTGTTCATCACAAAGCAATCACAGTATCATAATAGCGATATCAATCCAATATAGAGTATTTGATGGTGGTAAATCACCTTTGATTAATGTGGTCGAAATTAAAGTGAATTGACCATAAAATTATCTTTATTAATTATTTTAAATCAATGTTTAAAATTTCACTTAATTATAAATTTATTAAATTTTAATCTGACTTTATTAACCATTTAATCTTTAATTAACTATCTTAATTTATTAATTCTTTAATGATTAATTAACTAAATTTTAATTACTTTTATTTGCTAATTATTGTTTAAATTAATCAACCTTCAATTACAAAGTAATTTTTTTATTATTATTTAATCATTATTTAACCATTATAATATATTTGTTTTAAGTTAACAAATTTAAATATACTTCTTGAATATTTTGTTAAGTAAAAAAAAACACTTTACATTAGATTAATCACTAACATCATTTATGAAGAACAAATTAGAAAATCATTTAAACTATATTGTAAAACTGGAATTTGTTGTCTTCAGGTCCAAACCGAGGGGTTCTTGAGTCACCCCCGAGAGAAATGCCCCCTCGCCTTCGGGTTTTAGCTAAAACTTACCCGAGTGCTAATTTTCACAAAATTTTCTTAAGTCCCCAAATCAACCACGCTACAACCCTGGAACAACTCGAGTCTTTCTTCGAGTTTCTACCCTATTTCCCTGAGTGAGACTTTGAGTCGCACTGCTCCTCTCCCAGATTTCACCACCGACACAGTATCGACGTCGTGCACATGCACGACGTCGCGCCTTCGATCTGGGGCCATCGTGATCATCAACAGGTCGCAGTCCACCCCCTTACTCGAGATCGAGCTTCACTTTGACACAAAAAACTCAGGGTTGAGATTCACCCATTCGTTCGAACTGTAACTCGAACAGACCCAGCTTAAAACGTCTCGCCGCCGCTCCTCATACCACCAGAGTCACCGTGACTTTGGCCACAACACATCAACCTCCCACACTACCATTTCCCATCACCTCGTACAACTCGATGCTTCTGAAGTGATGAAATCACCTCTCCACTGAGTACGATCAAAACTCGGGTTGTAACCCTAAATAGAATTCAACACCTAAATTTACGCAATAGAAAATTTTTCCAACAATTTTCCAGAACTCGACGATGATCAAACCTGCTTCAACCAAAATCTTAGCATCCAACGTTGATTCGATCAAGAGAAAATGATCAAAGTACTGATTTCGTTCAAATTCAAACCGTCTTTGAAATACTCAACTAAAAATCATAACTATTGTTTTAAAAATCTTATTTTCATATGTGCATTCAAATTATAAAATCAAATCAAGGCTTTAAGATACTTGAATCTATCAAAAAAAATTATTTTTACTGTAATATTTAAGCTAAAGAGTCAAAATTTTCATTTCAAGCTAAAAACAAAATTTTAAACTGTGATGCAAGTTTAAATAGCTTATTTTTGTTTTAAAAATCCTAAGCTAAAGGGTTTATATAAAGTTTTATTTGATTTTTTTTTCCTTTCTTTCACTTTGCCCTGAAACCAAAGACAGGAAGAACAGACTACTTAACTACACAGTGCAACATCTATAAATCCAGAACCAATAAATTAAGAATATACACAAAGTTATTGATAAATCCATCCACATATTTAATACTTGAAAGTTGAACGTCTGCTCACCTAGAAAGATTGAAAAAGAGAGCACTTTTCTTGTTTTGAAAAACCGCAGTTGATCCTCTTTTGAACCATGTTTTGTTTGATTTTTTTTTCTTCTCTGAACTTGAAAATATGGTGATGTTTATCTTTTTTTTCCTTGGTTTGCTTGGTTTGCTGTGTGTTTTTGTTTAAATGAAACAGAGCAAATATGCATGTATAGTTATATAGAGAAGTTTGGGACAGGTAACTGATAACTGGTTCAAGCAAGTTCTTTTGATCAGATTTTTTTTTTCTTGTTGATTAAGCCAAAATAAATTCGGCTGATATAATTTTGTTTATGTGCTAAGGTTGAAAGCATTTAATGCATGTTCCCATCTTAGTTTACATATATATACTGTTGATTTTTTTTATAAGTACAATTTTGTTTTGTTTTGAAAAGATTTATCTTCTTGCATAAGCTTCATTGATTTTTATATGTTGTTTGTATCTAGCTAATTTATTCCTATGTTCTGCATATCAACATATGGTTTTGAATTTTTATGTATGTCTTATTTTTTTAAAATTTAACCTTTGTGTTGGGTTTTATTTAACTTATATGTATATTCATTCTACTTATGTAAATTACATAACTTCTAGTGTTGAACAATACATATACATTTTGTTTGTATCTTTTTTTTTCTTTACTTAAATTTCAAATTCAATATATATATAAGATGTTAAATCCAAGTGTTTTAAATTCAAAAGAATTTGGAGTTTTATTCATGTAAATCAACACATATGTTTATTTATTTAAAATCTTCCAAATTAAATTTCAAAAATTCAAATAAGTTATCAAATTCAAAATAATAAATTCTGGGATGTTACAATATCCCCTCCTTAAGAAAATTTCGTCCTCGAAATTGAAAGAGAGAGAAAAGTAAACAAAGAATATACGAATTCAGAAAAATAGGGAAATGACTTACCGTTTAAGCCGAAATGTCTACTCTACAATTGGGACATGATTTCTTCATGTTATCCTCAGTTTCCCAAGTACAGTCCTTTGGATCACCACTCCATTGAACTTTAACCAATTTCACCACTTTGTTTCGCAATCGCTTTTCATCACGATCAATAATCTTTATTGGTTCCCTTCTTACAGCCAAGTTGGGAGTGATCTCAAGGTCCTGCTGAGCTGCCTCCTCAATAATACTATCTGGGTCGTGCACATACTTCCGAAGACTAGAAATGTGAAATACATCATGCACGCCAGACAACCAGTTGGGTAGCTGTACTCGATATGCTAGAGGACCGATCCTTTCCAGAATAGGAAAAGGACCAATATAACGCGGTGCAAGCTTTCCAGTTTTCCCGAATCTCAATACACCTCGCATTGAAGACACTTTCAGAAATACAAAATCTCCGACTTGAAATTCCAAATCTCTCCTTCGGCGGTCATAATAGCTTTTCTGACGGCTCTGAGCAGTTAATAACTTCTTCCGTATAAAATCAACCTTTTCAGTGGCTTCTTTAATCATGTCTGGTCCAAGGACAAGTCTATCATCTGATTCGATCCAACATGCAGGTGATCGACACGGACGACCATATAGAGCTTCGAAAGGAGCCATTTCGATACTAGCCTGATAACTGTTGTTATAAGAGAATTCAACCAAATGCAAATAGTCCTCCCAAGAACCACCAAAGTCAAGAAAATTTGTTAAATGAATTTTCAACTCTTCCCAACTTCTTCTTTTGTTTTTTTTTTATTAATTTTGATTTAACAGATATATATATATAACGAAATTAAATTATATAAAGGCTGAAAAAAATTTGTTTGTTAGTCAGATAAACATATATATACAGAGAAGGATATGAGGATAAATATAAATACACCTACATATCTTAATTTAAATATATTGGCTGACAGTAAAAACATATGTTTAAAAGTGGTAAGATTTATAAACAGGTAGATATTTAGATATATAGAGATATATATAGGTTATTCTAGTATATGTAAATATAAAGGGGATTAAGTTAAAATTAAAACATTAGTTTAAAAGAACATTTGTCGGTTTAAGATTAATAATAAATTGTTCGATGAATTCAAATATTAATAAAATTATATAAATATTTATTTGAGGTCTATAATCATGAAGAAACCAAGCTGAGATGGAAGCGGATTGCAAATAATAGCAAAGGTGAGTTAATCTCACTCAGTTTAAATTTAAATTTAAAATGATTAAATTTGAATAATTGTTTGAATGGTTGAATGAATTGATGTGATATAGTATGATATTTTGGAATTGGTATATTATATTATGCTGACGTTTGTGGATGCAGGGAAAAACAAGTTGGAGGGATCCAACTGGACCCCTCAATATTTATTTAAATTATTTAAAACCCTCTGTTGTGATTTATTTGGTATCCTATGATGATCTTTATTGGAATATTGAATGTCATGATTAGATTGGATATCATTGGGAATTACCAAAAATATATAAATTGGATTTTGGTAAAATAATAAAAGAAGTGAAATTGTAAGTGAAATAATTATAGAAATTTGAATAAATTTTTAAATGAATTGGAAAGAAATAAAGTGACTTTAAATTTTTACTAAATAGATCCTGGTATAGAATGGAAATTTGAATAAACAGGAAGTTAATGAATTTTAATCTTCAATGATATTAATTAAAAGAATAAAACATTTATTTAAAATTTAAGATTTAAATTTTTGAGAAAAATATAAAATAAAGAAGAAGTTGGGAAGAGCTAAAAATTTGTATATTTCAGTTAAAAGATTTAAAATCAAATGGAAAATAATAACAATAATAATTAAGTGCATAATTAATGAAATTTGAAATGAATTGAGTAATTAAAGAAACTTATTTCAAATGGAATAAATTGGGAATCAATTTGGAAAATTGATTTAAGTGATTGAGATTGGAAATTTCTCTCTGAATAACCAAGTACGTTTTCAAAGTAAATTTTTATATATAAATTAAAAATTTAAAGTTGTTTTAAGAAGTGTGTTTTGAAAAATTTACTATTTCTAAATATTTAAATTCTAAAGTAAGTATTTTCTCAAATCTATTATAGTAGTGATTATTTAAAAAGTGATTTGTATTTTGTTTCAAAAGTGAAAATCTAGTTTCATATTTTATTAAGTAACTTTATTTTCAAATATTCATATAAGATGTACTTTTAACAAATTATTAAAGTAGTTTAATTTAAATGTTTTAAAAGTATATACTTTCAAAGTAAAGTGTTTTAAATTATTTTAAAATCTAGTTTTGTGCTTGGTAATTTCAGAGGAGATAGAAATTATTTGGGAAAGTTTATTCTGAAAAGAAAGATGGTTTTGAAACTGTTTTCAAAGGATTGAAAATAGAAATATATCTTGTGAAGATATCTTTGAGATAAATAAATCATTTGGGAAATTATTTATTGTTTGATGGATGTTTGTGAATATTAATTGATAGTTAAATAATCGACTATCAATATTGGACAAATGCGTTGATCGTTTCGAAGAGACCGGGATCGAGATTTATTTCTCGAAAACCACTTCGATCCGGTTTGTACGTTTCGTGAAACGTGTTCGGAGTCGAAGATGGAGCAGTGAAGTGCAAGGGCTAGTCGCTACTAATCCTGAGGATATTTCCAAAATGGATGTAGTAGGAATAGTGCCTTCGATTCCATTCGAACCCAGGACGGTCTTGTATGGATGAATGCTTGAGAAACGTCGTCAGGTGGACGATGGGCATTCTAAGGGATATGTTCTATAAAGGTAACGCTTAGCCTCAAGCCTCATCAAATGGGAATGACTGAAAATAGGGGTTATGCAGCAAGGCTAGGTGGGTAGCACCCAAGCAGGGTGAGGTCATCCCAGTCTAGATGTCCCTTTTTATTTCGGCTTAGTGAGCGGTTGCTGATCCCAACCGCGGGGTGATCTTACTCGGGATTATCCAGTAAGGGGTAGTCCCGGCCTTGTGTTGCCGGAGAGCGGGCGTACTCCTCGGTACGGTGATCTTGGCCCCGTACTGTGACAGGTGGTACCACAATGCCTAGTCATTAGTTGGAAATCCATTCTCCCTACGAGCCTTGTACGAGTTTTGTTTGTATTACCCACTCTGTGGCTAGTAGCTGGAATTTAATAGATGTAACAATTTCGGCTATTTTATAAGTATTTGTAAATAGACCCTATTATAATATCAGAGAATTTCTATAAAAATCGTTTTAGCTATCGTAAGGTAAAAACCCGACATGTTTATTTATGGCGTGGTCTTACGAGATGCTTTTGTTTTCAAAGGATTTTTGAAACTGTAATAATCAATTCGGTGTGATTTTCTCACGCTGGTATTCCAGACTGACTCGGGTGTTATTTAACTGTAATGCTCGGGTCAGACCGAGTATTACAGGATACAGGATATGATGCTATGGAGCTCAGGAGACGAGCAGGATGGCGATACGTACTCCCGTACTTGTATATATATATACATATTCTGCTGTGCTGAGTTGTTGAGTATCCATTTGTATATTATTGATGTTGTGTTGTGATTGATGTATTCTGATGATGTAATATATATACAGAGATATTTGATTTTGAGTAAAGATTTTATATTATCTATTATATTTTATTCTGCTGCGATGGTTAGATTCTGTTGTTGTTTCTATTTTCTTCTTCTACCTCTTCTTCTTAAACCCAAATGGTTCGTATTTCTGTACAACTTGAGTTGATTGTTGTAAAATTGTGTTGACTCAAGGGTTACGGATCTGCGGGCTGTTACAGTTGGTGTGACGACCCGGGTTCCTGACCCCAGAAATCCGGTTCATCTTGAAGAAAGAAAGGGATGAGAAAATAGAAAAGATAGAGAAGAAAGAACAACAACATCAGAATCTCACAGCAGAATGGAACAAAATATAACAGATCACATAACTATTACATAATTTTACATATATCCGAGTTAAACAGATCATACAACACATACTAGACAGTTATAAACACCTGTCTAGTTATACAAGTCAATATACAATACAACACAGAGATACCAACACAGCGGAACACCATATATAGTCTACAACGCAGAAGCCTCCTGCTCCATTGCTCCTCCAGAATTCGTCAAAGCTAACCTGAATCCCTTGGCTACCCGTAAAAATTTGGGTACCCGAGAGTTTATGACAAACAAAAATAAACTCTGGGTCAGACATGGGTCTGGTATGAGTAACGGCTTAAAGTTTCTTAACTTTTGATAATCCTTTTGAAAATAAAAGGTATCACGTAAGACTCCCCACAAATAAACATGGGTAAGTTTTTACCTTACGCTAACCAAAACATTTGATAGGAAATTCGGTGATATTATACTAGGTCTAAGGTTTTCAAGTAAATAGAAAATAGCCGAAATTGTTACATTCATTAAATTCCAGCTACTAGCCACAAAAGTGGGTAATACAATCAAAACCGTTGGCACTTATTGGATTGTGGATTCCATACAATGGCAGGGCTATTGGGGTACCGTCCGTCATAGTACGTGGCCTAGATCAACGTACCAAGGAGTACGCCCGCTCCCCTGCAACACAAGGCCGGAACCATTCCTTACTGAACAGTCTCGAACAAGACAACCCCGACAGTTGGAGCTCACAACTGTCCACACAGCCGAATAAAAAGGGACATCTAGACAGGGGAAAATCTTGTCATGCTTGGGCATGACCCACCTAACCTTGCTGCACCTCCCCTGTTTTAGCCATTCCCGGTTGATGAGGCTTGAGGCTACGATTACCTTTAGAGAACACATTTCTTGGAATGCTCATCGTCCACCAGACGATGTTCTGAACGCATTCAATCCATACAAGTTCGTTCCGGGTTCGAACGAAACCGAAGGCATTATGTCGTTACACTCATTTTGGAATCACCCTCAGAGTTAACGACGATAACCCTTGCACTCTGAATCTTCATCTTCAAATTCACGACCTAATGTTTAATTTGGATCGATGTGGTTTTCGGACTTCCAAATATGGAAAACCCGATCCCGGTCTCATCGAAATCCAAACGTGTCTTTTAAGGCCAAGTTGTTTAAAGTTTAAAAAAAATTTAGTTTAATTTATCCATATACACACATATAGATAATTCACAATATCATTATAGAAAATCAACATTATCATCATAAACAGATAATCAATATTATCACTACAAACAGATAATGCATATTATCATCATAACAGATAATTAATTTGTGAAAATAATTAAAGGATGATTACTTGAATATAATTAAATGTTAATTAGTCAAGTGTGATTAAGTGAAATGAATTTATTAATCGATTGATAAATTGATTAATAATTAAACTAAACAGCTGTGCTCTGTCTTCATTTCCAAACAGTGAGTAACTTTACCCTTAAAATTTAAAGCAAAAGTTTGGTTGTATGTTGTGCTGTGATAATTATTGCATATCTCAAGTGTGTCTATGTATTTAAATTGTTAAGTTCTGATATATGATGTATGCATACCAGGAGTTCCTCTGCTTCCTGGTTTTTTTTAAGTTCTAGTTTTGATGTTTATTTAAAACCTCTTGATTTAATCTCTATTTCAATTCAAGTTTCAAATGAAATTTGTGTGTTACATCATCAATTCTAATTTAACATTTTACTTAAGATAAATAACTTAGTATTTCTTTTGGAAATGTAAAACACAGAGTAAACTTAAATTTAGTCAAAAATAATTTGTCATGGTTTATAAATCTAGGATTATGATTCAAATACTAATACCCAAATTTGATTTTTAATACTAAAATAGAAGTTTTTAGTGAAGGGGTTGGTGTGTATTACTGGTTTAACCAGAAATCAGAGTTTTAGAGATTTCTGATGATCTCTGGAATTTGGAAGGTCGTGAATCATTCTGGAGGTAGATGAATGGTCGGTAAGTGAGGGAAAATTACCAGTTTGGTGTTCTTCTTTCTGTGTAGATGATAGTGGAGGATTTCTGTTCTTAACCCTAGTTTAACTGGGCTTGTTTGATCGATCAGCTGCATGTTCTATGATTGATCGAGTGTTACTAGATTTTGGGGATTTGTAGTGGGGTTGTAGTCGAAGCGGTGACCGGAGTTGGGTGGCCACCGGTGGTCAGAGCGTCGAATAAGTGATGTTAACAGGTTCGGGAGGGGAAAGGCAGTTGTGTTCCAGGTTTGGGTTTCGAACCCATTTTCGATCCAGGTTGTCGTGACGAATTTGGGTGGTCGTGACGTTGTCTGGAGGCGGTCGGCGACATGTTGAAGCTCAGGTGGGTGGCCGGAGTTGGTTGGGGCCACGGTGCACGTGCACCGTGCCATTTAAGTGTTGGGGGGGTTTTCTGTGTGCAGTTTTTTTTTAGCTGGGGAAAACTCGGAATATTCGAGTGCTTGACTCGAAGCAGGAGAAGAAGGGACTCGAAGCAAATTTTTGGTTGCCTTGAGTCAGTGGTTTGTCCAGGCTTTTGTGAACCTGGCAGCAAATTTGTTTTTAAACAAACTTAAATGAAACTTTAAGTTTGCATACTAGATTTAAAACAAAGTTTAAATTCGTTGAAATGTGAACTCAAACTTATTTTTGAATTCAAATCTGAAATCAGATAAAGGTTTAAAATATTTAAATGGGGATTTTAGGTTTACAAACCTGATAGTTTTCAGTTTTTAAAATTTAATTTAAAATTTGAAAACAGAAATTCAAACTGAGGTTTAAATTCAAAGTTTAAAGTAGAGATTCAAATAGACTTTTGAATCTAAGGTAAAAAAAGGAATGAATTTAGATTTTAAATCAAGAACTAAAAACCAAGTTTTTAAAAGCAAGTTAAAACTAAATTTTTTTTAAATCAAAGTTAAATTATTGGATTCAAGTTCTTCTTGTATTCAAATCTGAAAACTTAATCAGTTTTAAATCTGAATATCGTAAAAACAAGTTTAAATCAAATAGTTGTTAACAGGAATTGGTTTCAAGTAAATAATTGAACTTTAAATTGAACTTTAAATTCGATCCACTCTCTGAGCCGTGGTGGTCGATCCTTTATGCACAGTAAAAACTAGGTTTCGAAACCCAAAACGGTCACCGCCGATACCACCGCGTTCTGACCTTACCTCTACCATTTTTCCTTAAATCTACTATCATCACTGCATCACTTCAGAGAATCCTAACCCTCTAGACCATCCAGTTCGCCAAAATTCCTCAAATATCCCATCTCTGGTTAAACTAGAAATGCGCACTCAAACACGTGCTAAAATTTATGATTTTAATTTTTAAAATCATGTTTTTGATTAGGGATTTGGTTTATATCCCTGAATAATTGAATCACTAACTTTGAGTTTTGACTTAATAGATTTTCTCAAGTTCATATCTCTGTTGTTCCTTTGTTTCCAGGGTTATTCCAGTTTATATTTAACTTACTTATATAAATTTAAACATTTATCTATGCTAATCCAAACATCTTTTGTTTAAGTCCTAAATTCAACAGCAAGTAAGTAAAAAGATAATGATTTTTTTTTTCAAACTGATACGTGAAGCAAAGAACGGAATGTTACAGGAAACGGCTATACATCTACATAGAGAAATATAACAAATATATATATATATATATACACACACACACACACACAACCATACATATTTCATATATCAATCAACCCACCATTCCATAATTTAAACTTTTAAAGGAGAGTAACTCACCTGTATTTCAGAAATAAGCAGAGCCTTTTATTTTGAAAAGCTTTGAATTTTAAAACTGAGAATGGCCTTGCTTATGATCCCCAAATCTTCTTGTCTTTGTTGAATTGCAAACATTATTTAAGTTTGTATAAATGGAAGTGTTTGCTATTATTCTTTGTTTCAGGTTCATATGTTTAGTGAACGAACTAAAAAAAATAAGATGTATATAAAGAAGTTCAGGGGAAGGTGATAACTGGGTTAAGCATATGCAGGTACACTGTATATCCTTGTTTTTATCAGGAAAAATCTTTTAATTAGGGGCTGAGTTGATTTTTAAGGAATTTGAACTGATTTAAGTTGTGCTAGCATTTAATGTTTAAGTACTTATGTTCCTACATACCATGATTTATATTTAGATATTTTACATTTCTCTTACCTGCATCATATTCCTACTATGCTTTGCTTAGCTTGCTCTACAAACTATCTTATATGCTGAACATACGCAAAGATATTTTTACTTAGCTTTGCTTTGTCAACTTTTGCATTTCTTTTACCAGCACAATTTTTTTTCATTTTCTTTTGATCAGAGATTTGGAGGCTGAGATGATTATTAAAAACAATTGAACTGACTTGTTTGTTACTTAGAGATAGAGGCATTAAATGCATAAGTACCCTATGCTTAATTTTACTTTTGTTTATGTACTTTATGTTCAGATATTTTATTTTGCATTTTAACAGTTTAGATTCATATTATAAAAATTGTTTTAGTCATTTGTTTGGTTTATTACCTTAGTTACTTATTGTTTCTTAACCTTATGTTAATATCACAATTCCATAAGTTTATGTATTCAGACTTATTTTATAACATATACTTGGTTTTACACTTATGTTTCATATGTATAAAGTTTTGTTTAATTTTTAAACATTGTTGAAAGATTTTATTTTAAATTATAGCTTTCCAAAATATGTGTATATAAGTTTAAAATAATAATTCCTATTTATTTAAATCCATTGTAAAGATTTACATTATTAATATAGCTCATTATTAAATCAAAATAATTTATAAAAGAAACAATTTCTTCAAAATATAAATTACTTATTTTATAAAGCTAAATTAAAAAGAACAAAACAATCTTTTTTATTTAAATTTAAACCTAGGCTAGAATTTATTTTTAAACAAATTAAACTTATTTTGAGTATTTTTAAAATCATATTATTATTTATCCAATATTAAATTTCCAAATTATCAAAAATAATAGAATTAGAAAATATAGCTTTATCTATTAAATCTAAAGACAAAACCTATCTATTTATAACATATACCAATATATACATATATACATTATAAATAGAAACAATTTAAATTAGCTTTTAAAAGATAAATTATCAGTTAATTATTTATTTAAAAGAAGATTGTTAAATCAATTCAAATTATTATTAACAAATATTATTAAATCAATTTAATTTTTAATGTAGATTATTAAATTGATATTGCCCCAAATTTTCGGGATGTCACATTCCTCCCCCCTTAAAAGAATTTCGTCCCCGAAATTTAAAACAAAGGTAATACTGGTTTGGGTGGAACGGTATACTCGAGTTTCTCGAGTGGCTCCAGTGTTTTGCTTGAAGTTTTGGGGGGTTGGACTCGAAGGAGATATGGGGTAGCTCGGGTATAACCTGATTTCCAGGTTTAAACAGAACCCTGTTCTGTTTCCTTTCAAAAGTAAACTGAATTTTTATTTAAAGTTTAAGTATAAATTTAAGTTAGGCTAGATCTTAGATTGGAAAACAAAAGTTTTAAATTTAAGATTGTTTCAATAACTAGAGGAAAAATGGTGAAGCAACTAAAAGTATATTTTAACAAATTGAATCTGAAAAAAAATGGGATTTAAAATCATGAAGGAATGATTCAAACAGAGACAAAATCAAAGTTTAAAAATCTGAATTTAAATTCAAGATTTTGAAGAAGAAAAAAAAAATAAAGTTGATAAATTCAAAAGTTTAAATGAAAAGAATTATACATTTAAATATGTGAAGTTAGAAGAAAAATTGATTTTTTTTCTTCTAATTTCTTTATAACAAAAGTATTTCTTAACATGAGATTTAATAGGTGTTGGAATTGTTTAAACTTTATTTAAAATAAATTTGTATTTATTCTAAAAGCTTGAAATTTAATTTGAAATTTGAAATCAATATTTCTAAACATATTGTAAGTAATAATTTAAACATAAATGTAAATAAGTTTCACTTTAAGTAATGAAGATTTAATGACTTATAATTCATTAAAATTATTAAGGTGATTAAGGTGGATAATTAATTAATTCAATTATATTACGATTTGGAATTAATTAATCACATAATTAAGACTGAAATTAGGATTAATCAATGAGATATAAATGGTTAATTAATTTATAATTAATGTTGATTGATCTAAGCCAATTACTTTAGAAAGTAATTTAAAGAATCGTTAATAAAAGTTATTAACTAAGAATTATTAAACAATCAATTAATTAAGGAAATCAATTATAAATTGTTAATCATTTAATTAAAGTAATTAAGGAATTGATTGCTTATTGTAATTAATTGATTGTTAATTTGCCATAACCGGCAAATTTATTCATAGGAATTAATCTGATTTAAACCAATCAGATAATCAAATTTATCCTATTTATGGATGTTTAGATTGTATTAGATGTTGAATTGCTTGATATCCCTGATATGTGATGCTTTGTTTTGATTTGAGCTGTGTGACTTATTTATCTGTGATATATATATCTATGATCTGTGAATAAATGATAAGCGTTATAGTTTATACCGCTTATCAACTATATTTCTATATTTTAATCTGTGATGATTGAATGATGTTGCACTATTGTGTA
This sequence comes from Allium cepa, assembly GCA_030765085.1. NCBI lineage: Eukaryota > Viridiplantae > Streptophyta > Magnoliopsida > Asparagales > Amaryllidaceae > Allium > Allium cepa. The sequence goes on along the minus strand of CM060945.1, from coordinate 987,698,915 downwards.
AAACCCCTGGACCACACTTACACACACAAATATGGATTCATGGGGAAATTGATTGAGTCACAGATTTGAAATAGTTTAAAAGTTGAATATTTAAATCCAAATGATTTGGAAATGTTTTGGGTTTAAAGTGAAAAGCTTTTGAAATGAAATTTCAAAGATGAAATTTATTTTGAATAACTTGATTGAATTTTGGAATTTAAATATTTTGATTCGAGTTCAATATTTGAAATTGAATTATATGATTTGGAAACTAGCGTTTAAAAAGGGTATTCAACTTATAAATGAGTTTATACGGGTTAAACTATTTTAAAGGTATTGATTTGGAAATTTGAATTTAAATTCAAAGGCTTTAACTCGTGTAAATATAATTGGATCTTTCTGACATGGAAACTATTCGTTTTCAAAAAATAAATGCTTTCATATAAGAAGTGAACTTCAAAATTGTGTTAAAAGGGATTTCAAGTTAAAAATGAAAATGATTTTCCAAGTTATGGAAACGGTCTGAAAGCTATAAGTTAAATCTTTAATTTAAAGATTTTAAACGAGTTAATCCAATTGAAATGGAAATTGTTTTATCCGTAAATGAACCTTTGTGAAGCTGGGTGAACTTTGTGAAATAAATCTTTTTGTTTGAAAGATTTGAAAATGGTAATTTGTTTAAACCATTTGAAGGAAAGTTTTTGAACTATTAAGTTGCGACTTAATTGAAATCCTATATCCATATGTTTTAAATGTTGCGCTCACTATTCGGTTTAGCCGGGAGAGGACCTTTGTGTCGTATAACCCATTCCGAATATGTGACTCGACGTATATGGATAGCATTTGAAGACCGGTGTTGAAGACCGGGTATCTGCAAGAACGATAGGATGACCTATCGATTGTCTCTGCACTGAGTTGCTCCGGTATAGAGATTCCCTAAGTGATGGGAAGTCCGATCGGGATTGTGAATACCCGGATTGCAAGGGCTTCTTCGGAAGTGCCTTCAGTTCTGTTCGAACCCGGAACAGACTTGTATGGTTACATGTCTGACACTACACTTTGAGATATAAAGCAGATTTCTTTCAAATACATTTCTGTTGGTGGCGGAGAATTTATTCTCTTAGCTTAACACCCTTCTCTGAGACGTACGAGCTCAGAGGTTATGTAGTTGAAGGTTATCAGCGATAAACTCCCAATTTGGTAGTGTGGCATGATGAGTGCTGCTGAGAGTTGATGATCATTTGTTGATCATTTGTGGTCAGAGCATGGCTATTGTATAAACCGTAGCTTTGTGGACGAGACTGCATCAGGACTCACACCCCGGAAAAGGTCCAAACAGGAAAGATGCGGCAACGTTATGAGGGTCGCGCCCTTTAGGGTGTGTCATTCCCTTCTGGTAAAGGGTGGTATCATGGTATGGAGCCCTGATATTTAACCTATGTGGTTGCTCCAATCTCATTTACTGTGTGGTTGTTGCTTAGAGGCGCCTCGGATAAAGGTCCCAAAGGACCGGGGAGTGGCATGCTCGAGTAGTAGTTACCTAGTTACAGAGGTAATCCGACCTTGTGTTGGCAGAGATCCGGATAGGTTCTCGGGACGTCCCGCCAGAGGCGATCCCATGTGGCAGTAGGAAGTTCCTTAGCCTGACCATTTGTTGGAAAATCCAAAGAAACAATACGAGCCTTTTACGATTGCAATTGTATAACCTGCCTCCTCAGGAGGTAACTATAGCGGGCATAATATAATGGTACCTATGTTGGCCAAGATTTATATTCTACTTTCGAAATGTTTTCTACACTATGCACTAATAATAACAAAAAAAAACAAATGATTTTGCGTAGTAAGCATCTTTGACTATCATAAGAAGAAATCTCCTCCAAGTTTGCGTTTGCATTGTGTGTGTGGCGGGAGGTCTTATGGTAGTTTCATTTTCAGAAAGCATTGCGAATTTATTTTAAAAATTCTCTTGTTGTTTGTTTTTAAAAGATAAACTGTTTTTGTTGCTCACACCAGTCCCATGACTGATCCGGAGTTTATTATTCCTTTCCTAAACTCTGGGTGCTCACTATTTTCCACACGAGCAGTCTAGAGTTGGGTTTTTCAGATAGTTAGGTTCAGTGGATTATCTGGAGCTAGTTCAGTCTTTGGAGATGACTGACCTTGCTTAGCTTGGTGCATCGTTATTGGGAGTTCGAGCTATTTCTGGATTGGTTCTTGGAGATGGAGTTGCAGTTTTAGAGTTCTTCCTTGAAGACTATCTAGGTGTTATCTATTTTCTTTCCGCTGCTATTTTATTGTATCATATCTCTGATGTATATCGATATCTATTGTATCATCTGTTGTATCGGGATGTTGTATCAGACGTTGTATATTGATATTCTATTTCTTACGCTGTGTTATTTACTTAATTGTGTTATAAGCTCCGGCGACTCGGATTTGAACGGTCGAATCTGCGGCATTCGAGTGCGATGTAAAGTATGGATGTCGATTTTCGAACGCGAAAAATCCGCTTCGTTACATCAAACTTATTTGAATTATATTATATGAAAAATATAGAATATATACATCAACATTTCTACAGAGGGTTCGAGGTGGAGCCGTCCGATTTCATTTTACAAGTATCGAAGGAGGCATACAAGAGTAGCATGTCCGGGTGTTGGCCTCAGTGGGATAACATCCCAACACATATAAAAAACGCAATATGGGCTGATCTTATGGTAAATACAATTTTGTAATATATAATTATGCCTTAAATGAAACCAAAAACAATATGCAATCATGCCTTATGATATCAGTTTTACGTATTATGTTCTGCTGATTGTTTTTTAATTATACAATCTCTTTTACATAATACGTATGATAATTCAATATGCAGGCAGTTGTACGTGTGGATCCGCATGATATGGATGTTTTTGTAAATCATTGGAATAAAAAGATGTGGAAAAATTACAGAGAGACTCTGTCAAGGGCTAAGAGTTCAGGGAAAAAGCCAAGTTGGATGGGGGATGATATTAGGACTGGATTCCAACAATATTGGGAATCTGAAGCATTCAAAGTAAGTTATATTGTCACTGTATTTTTACATTTAAATGTGTTGAATTATTTTACTTAATAGTGTGTATAAATTAATAGGAATTGTCAGCAAGAAACAAGGCTAATAGGAACAAAAATCCCGCTTTACATCGTGGTGGCTCGAAATCCTTCCAACAACATAGGAGGGAATTGGTACATAAATTAACCAATATTTATGTTATGGATGTATATATTTACTAGTGTCTCTTTACCATATATTATATTCTTGTATATAATCTATTCTTTTATATACTCATGCAAATTATCAATATAATCTATTCTTGTATATATTCAGTGGGAAAATTATGATAGGGAGCCCACAGCGGCTGAGGTTTCCAGAGCCACACATGCAGTGGAGCATACAGATGAGGATGGGAATGTTTCATATGATTGGTCGGACGACAAGGCTGCTTCTGTAATGGTAAATATGTTTATTTCTGTAATGAAAATATTTCATATTCGTTTATTTCAGAGTAAATAAGTAAATTGCATAGCAATTGTGTCAAATATTTGTTCGTAATTGTAGGAGAGATATAACGCAGAGTATGCACGAGCGATACAAGCGAGTGGAAGGGAGTCGCTTACGGTTGATGAGTCTAATCAGATAAGGGATTCTATCATTGAACCGGCAAGTCGAAACAGGCGTTACAGTTTCGGCAATATGGTATGTACTCAACGTTTACACAGTCGAAAATTGTATGCCATGAACTTCTTATTCACTTGAGTTTATTACCAATAACTTGAGTTTTCTTATTGTTATTGTATGCCATGAACTTCTTATTCACTTGAATTATTTCACAGGCTCTTAATTTCCAAAGGGCATATAGGAGATCCATAGATGAGGAAGAGATTGCTCGGATGCAAACACAATTGGATGAGCTCAATGATTGGCGGAAGAGTCAGTTGACGACGCATATAGATGAGCGTATTGTTGCGTTCTATCAGGAGCATGGGTCAATGCCCGGGGAAGGAGGTGCAGATGATGATGATGATGCTTAGCTGGTTTGTTTTGATGGGTACGCTTTATATATGTGTGTGTGTGTGTGTGTGTGTGTGTACGGCTCGCGACGGCTAGCGATGGCCGCCAACGGCTTTTTGCCGTCGCTAAACAGTTCGTCTTTTGCAGTGGAAGTATTTTATTAGCAATAAATCTGCTTGTAGCATGTTTATGCTTTGAATTAATAATCGGATTAACACAAGTATGATTGCCATCATATTTTCTAATTTCCCACCACCCTATCAATAATTTTTCAGGGGCAATTGCATTTATTCTCCAATGGCAGGTTTTATCAATATTACAAAATCGCGTGTATTCTGTTTTGCGAGATTTTATGGGTTTAAAAGAAACATAATTCTTGTGGACCACTCACTTAACTGCTGAATAAGAATTTCCTTTGTTTGAAGTTGCATTCCCACTTGAAAACCAAAATCAACACATTCTCAGGTAAATACATCTCTAATAGGAGTAACATTTTCAATAAATGATGCCGCCATAATTTTCGCACTACATAAATCATATGTCAAAGGCATCCCAAATTCCATATGTTCATCGTTATCGTCATCATCTTCTTCCACCAAAGATGCTTCATTATTTTCATTTTCTTTCTTATGATCAATTTCAAACTCTAGAGCTTCATTATTAACTTCCATATTATCCATCCATGACATATCATTATCCATTGAAGCAATTTGCATGCTATCTATATGCGGTGAACTACGACCTTCATCATCATTGTTAACCTCTCTAGCATTTAAAGGAACGGAGTGTAAAAATTGATCATTTGCCAATTTAGAGCTTGAACCATCCGGATGCACCATAAAACTATGGAAAAAAAGAGCATGAGTTCAAAAAACTATAAATTTAAACTACTCGAATGTAAATATTTTAACAAATTATTTACTTTGTATTCACATAAGTGGGAAATACTGGACTTGGATTGCTCTGATAAGGATAACTCGGAATAGTATCAAGAATTTGAGTAGAATGTTAGTTCAAATTAGTAGTAATTGCCTCTTCAAAATGTCTCAACTCCTCTTTTATTACTAATAACTCAATCACTTTCATATTAACGAAAAACATAGCATTGACATCTTCATCATTATTTACGTCGATAGCGGAAGATCCAGAATCCGTTACCCACTTGCTTACTAGTTTTACGTCATACTCTTGTGAATCAATTTTTGTAACCCTATAAACCGTTTCTTTTAGTTCATGATGGGAGCAAAAAAATTTAACCTTTGAACTCTTTAGTTTACCACCAACATATACCGGTGTATTGTTTTCTTTCATAATCAATTTTCCATCAAAGTAACAAATAAATGGGATGAAATCCGACATACTTCTAAAAAGAAAAAATTAATTAATTTTAGAACAATCAATTTCCAAAAAAACTAATGACACAATAAAGCACAAAAATGAGAGAGTAGATATGTGAAAAGTAGAATATGAAAATACCCAAACATTGAGCAAGGGTTTGAGTTTAAACTAGATTTATACCTTTAAATTAATGCCAAATAGCTGATAGAAGTAATCCGACTAGTAATCCTTGTATATTTTAAGAAGATTTTGATAAACTTTAAGGTGAATGGAAAAAAGTTACGAAATTGTGTTTTCTAGCTCGAATATGTTGTGAGAAAAATGAGTAATTGCTGCTTTTAGTTTGTGTTAGGTTGAAAATTTTACACTGGCGCATTTGGCAGATGCACGAGTGTAAGTTATTAGGTGGCGCATTTTACAAAATCCGTCCCGTATTATTTTAAAAAAAAGGCCAACTCATCGCTAAGCTGGCCAAAACTAGCCTATAATTGCAAATAGTTTTCAAAGTAGCCTATTTATGCCAGTACTTTTAAAATCCAGTCTCTTTTGAAAATTTGTTCTTCATTAAAACACTTGTAAAACTTAGGAAGGTTTTACACACATACACACAGATATATATATATATATATATATATATATGTATATATGTATATATGTATATGTGTGTGTGTGTGTGTGTGTGTATATATATATATATTAATAATTGGCTTGGAAGCACAATCTTTTAGTCCGAGCACGAAATTCTAAAATTGTCCTTCATAAACAATTCTTTAAAAATTTGCCCTATTAAATGGTCCTAAAAAATAGCATACGCATATATGTTCCTAAACTCAGTCCATCTATTAGTTGGTTCTAAAAATAGCATCTTCACACCTGATCCTAAACTCGATGCATATATCATCATACTTGTATTATGTGTAATATTATTGTTAACTACATACTATGCTGAGTAGCATTAAGAAGCTCAACCTTTTATTATACGTTAAATTCAAGACAGGTTGAAATATAGAGTAAATAAACTATTATTATAATTTTTTTTTCAAGTTTAAGTAAATGCATGATATTTGTCATGGTACTGATTGATATATTTAATCACTGCACATAGCTGCTGGCCACCATTGCTTTCACCCATTAAAATTTCAGGTTAACTTTTATTCAGTTGTCTATTATTATTTCAACTCACTATAGAAGTATTCAGTCACTGTTTATATACCATTTTCCATTTATTTTTTTCTTTTTTCATTGCTTTCTATTTTTTTAAAACCAAGATGACAACTTTAGCACAGTAGAGTACAAGCTGAGATATTTGCACACCTCGATTTTTTTTGTATTGTTTTATAACTCTGAATCATGCTATGCACACAGTTTGTTTTGAATTATATGTAGTGAATATGAATTAGACAGTAGAGGTAGTTGTGATGATTATATTAAGTTTTGTTTGATATTGGACAAGATTCTGTAAGATGCTCTTTAGAAGTGTAATGAGTAGAAGCCCTCAATTTGAAAGTATTTTTTTTTTAAAATAAAGTTAAAGGGTCAAGTAACAAATCTGTTATTGCGAATGATGTAATAAACCATATATTTAACTTGGATAGAAGATATGGAATATCCAAAAGAAAAAAAAAAGAAAAAAAAAATACCTGAATAAATTGTCATGGCTAAAATGATGAAATTCAATCAAAAAGTAATTTAGACATAAGAAACAGCAATGAAGACAACTAGAAGCATAGTTTATCATCTATGTGTCTCCACTATATAGTGAGATACCTTTATATCTAAATAAAAAGTGTACTACTAGAAAATACTACACATTTTGCTGCTTTGAAGCTTTAAAAGAGACAAAATATAAATTTGAATTATAGATGAAATCATACTAAAAATGAATTTGACAAGTGATTTATAGACATCAATGTGTATTTTATAGAGAAAGAACAAAATTTATAGAAAGCAAAAAAATATAATGCTCTTATATTATGCCTCCACTTTCGGGGACCTACTATTTTTGGTTGGATACATAACGTTAAATAAATCAAGTTTACACACGTTAAACCATATTCATATGATTATATTACATACTTGAATCTAAAAATTGCAGCTAACCACTTTTATAAATTTATTATTATATTACATACTTATAGTTTTCATACCGTCCTGTATATATTATATTTATTTGTTTATAATAACAATTGTATATTATACTATATAACATAATTAAATTTGCTCTCAAACATATGTCGTTTGTACTATTTAAATGCACATGCGTATTGCGTGCCATTAGGACTTAAATATAATAGCTTTGGTATAGCACTTTTCTGGTATCAACATCAACTTGCAAAAACGCCTCTCTAAAGATATTAACAAATGTTAATATCACTTAAAAATAGGATCTAACAAATATATTTTTTGCAAATTCATAGCACTCTTTTACATATATTACCAAACTCAATATCACTTAAAAATCTGATATAACAAATAAACTTTATATACATTTTTGCTCTTTATTAATTGATAACGAAAACAAAAAATTCAAACTAACAGAAAAGTTTAAACGATGCAGCTTGGAAATAAAAATTCAAACTTGCTACACATGATTGCAACGCAAAAACATAGCGAAATATTTATGAAAATCATTTCTCTTGAATATGTTAAACACATATAATTTAAAAAATAATAATTTACCCACGAAAAGTGTGTTATTATCACGTGCGAAGCTCGTGCCGTAATACTCATACATACATATACATACATACATACATACATATATATATATATATATGACGAGTTTATACATATCAAAATATAATTACTAAATTTAATAAGTTATATTAGAAATTAAAAGACCGTTACACCTGGTAAATCTACTAAGAAGGAAAATACAAAATTTTATTTTACTCCTTCTAAAAATGACAAATGATTTTATTAAATCAACAACTTGTAGTCTCTCTCCTTATCTTTCTGCTTTTGTCTTTGCAACTTGGCATCAGAATTTTATTCAATAAATGTGACTCTACGTTATCATACCAAGTTAACATTAATTCCTATGCATTGAATTAGCGCAATTAATGTCTATTGGAGCATCTCCACCCGTTTTCATCAACAAAGTTACATTTTGTGCCACTACAAAATGCAACTCGATTTTCCTTACATTTTTAAAAACCAGCATTTGTTGGACAAACGCTTGTTCAACAAGCACATGAAGATCATATGCTTGTTAAGCAAGTGTCCACATCTGGGCTATAAACATGTGCTTATTTGATAAGTGCTTAAACTTCAGACATTTGTTGAACAAGTGTATAAAATCCAACGCCTATATTAGATGCCGGATTGCTACCGTTGCTCATTTTTACCTCACTCCTCATATTTATTTTTCCCTTTTTATTCACCAATACGTAGAAGTGCCGCAATAATCCATCAAAATTGTTAGGCAGACGTTCGTTACACAACCAATGTCATTGCTGATGCAATTCATCCCATTCCAAATGTTGTTGTGACCACCGATGATCTTCAATTTTTACATAAGCTACCACCGACAAAGACACATCGACTTAGTGCAGCGCTAGCGAAGCCACAGGTGTATTTTTAAAATACAATTATTACCTAAATATGCAATATCAAAAACTATAAATGTTTATCGGTTTGCTTAGTTTACTATTAATTTTAAATAATTACTTATATAGATCGGTCACATAGCTATGCACAGTAGTTGGCATACGTGCATTATTGAGTAATTTCACATGTTACCGGAGCTGATTATGGTTAGATTATATTGATCACCTTTCAATGATTTTCTACAATCCTATACATTTGCTCATGTAGACCGTTGTGTAGTAGACGCTCTTACTGAGAGATGATGCCTACTATACATATGTTTCATTTCTTAGGTTTTGAGTTGGAATTGACTTCTTTGGACATTTATATGCTGACTGATATAGAGATTAGCTGACCAGTCATGCACCAATACTCTTTAATAGTGCAATGATGAGTCTGAGTCAAATTCTACCTATTTACAGGCTTTGGACGACGATGGGGTTAGAGGAGATGCTGTTACACTTACATGTCTATAGAGGTATATAGTAGACTATAGGGACATTGAGGAGATGTAACACTCCTATTATATGTTCCTTTATATTATATATGCCTTGTTCTACATTTTTTAAATAAAAAAAGGTACGATTAGACTTGATTATCTAGTTGGATTGGTAGACACACACACACACACACACACACACATATATGAATTTCATATTTGGGACTACCATATTGCCATCCTTATATATCTATATGTAGCGTTGGTTACTTTTGTGTTGCAGTAGTCCCAATAAATGTTTGGTTTTTGGTACATCCTCTCATTTTGGTACTATCAGTATATGGCCAACATTCACCTACGACTTGTTAATGAAGCAAATACTACTCCATATATTCACTTTCCTAAATTACATTGTTAGTGGAATGCTATGAATGTAGCCCATGCTACATAAGGGGTATGTAATGAGCCAATGGAGGTTAGAGATCAGATGGATATAATGCGATGCAACAAGGGTATATTTAGTTTATGGATTCCGACGCACAACATCCCACCACATTTCAGTTTTCGAGATGTAGGGCATGCTTTCGGATTCCACATGTACATTCATCTAGTATTTAGTGGAGTGGTGTTGGTTGCAATTGTTCAGTGTATTTTGTGTTCCTTCTAATCCTCTTTAATTAGATGACATGTATAGTAGCGTCAACCAATGTCATTTTCGTTTCTTATAACGGAAAAACAAAACTCCATTGTTACAATATAATTTTTAAGAATCAACATTTTATTCTGTTTGAGGTAATTGGTGCAAAGCTTGTGCCTTCTTATGTTTCTCCCATTGTGGCTTCTCCGCTCTTCTCTTTGTCTTCTTCCATCCTCCAGAAGCCTACGCTCTTGCTAATCTCCCTCGTGCTTTCTTAAATATTCAAAGTGTCTTTCATCCATTTCTACATACCTCTCAGTTTTGATTAGGAGGATGACATATTTGGCGAGACATCATGGCTTAAAAGACCTTCATACAAGTATAATGAGGGCATAGAAGTGTGGTTGTAATCCATCATTTTTGTATACTATATTAAGGTAATTATATATGAGTGCAAAGTAATATGGAAAGAAGTATGTTATATACAATACAGTACTGCAATATGTTATTTGTCTACCCTAAAAAAGCTAGCATCTATGGGCAGATAGACAATATGCCTACAATGTTTGACATAACTTAACATCAACCCATATTGTCTACTCTAAACAAGCTAGCATGTGTGAGAAGATAAACTACGTGGCCATAACATTTGACATTACATTATACCGAGTCATATTGTCTACTCTCAACAAGCTGGCATGTGTGGATAGACAGACAATGCAGCTACAGTGTTTGACATGACATGGAACTGAGCCATATTGTCTACTCAAGAGCTGGCAAGTGTGGATAGATATACAATGTCGCTATACATACCAATAGTAATCTTGTTCATTCTCGTTCATTCAAATCTCTAGTACTTCTTTATTTTTGGTCAATAACACAATAATAATATTAGTAGAAAAACTTATATTTTTAGGGATGGCAATGATAGCTTTGAAGAAATGATGGAAGATCATTTCAGTCGTGAAAGAAAGCTACTAGCAAAGTCTACATTACAAACTGGCCAATCCAATAAGCAACTTGGTGGATCATTTGTTGATTATCATTACAAAAAGCACAAAAATTCTTGGTATGATGAAAGATCGATGAAAGACTATTTTATTCCAAATCCTACTTACGATGATGATGATTTTAGAAGAAGATTTCAAATTCGTCGACCTTTATTCAATTAAACAAAATGATTAATACTTTGACTTCAATCATAACACATCTCGTACTCAGGGATTGATTGGTATCCAAAAAATGACCATTGCGTTGAGAATACTTGCACATGGTGGACCAGTAGACTCACTCGATGGGAATTTGCGCTTAGGAAATCATAGTACTATCAGCTTTGGACCATTTATATTAAGCTACCGTCGGCATATACGTCAATCAACTCTTACAAAGATCGAACAAAGCTGACATATCAAGATTATTTGAGGTGCATGATAGTAGAGGATGGCCAGGAATGTTGGGTAGTATAGATTATATAGATTGGGAGTGGAAGAGCTATCCAAAGGGAAACATTAGAGCTTATCAGGGTAAGTTATGTAGGTCGACGATTATTGTTGAAGCGGTAGCATCATATAACTTATGGATATGACATGCTTTTTTCAAAATGTCAGGTTTCAACAATGACTAAACATAGTAGAATGATATACTTTATTCAATGATTTAGATAATGGTAGATGAACTCTGTGTTCCTTCACTTTAGGAGGAAACACATATGATCACGGAGATTATCTTGGCAATGGTATATACCATAAATGGTACCTTTATTAAGACAATTCCTAACCTTTTAAACAATAAAAAATCAAAGTTTACGGAAGTGCAAGAAGGAAAGAGAAAGGATTTTAAAAGAGCATTTAGTGTTCTTCAATAAAGATTTCTATGGTCAACAAGCCATGTAGGCTTTGGTTGCCACTTAAAATGACAAAAATAATCTACATTTATGTCATTTACATAATATGATTATTGAAGATGAGAGAGATATGTGAAAATGCTTTGACTACAAGGATACTGAAGTGGTACCTACTGTATAGTGCAACAATATGACTGAAAGCACTATGAAACTCGAGTTTCATGTTTTTAGCCAAATGCCATTTCGTAGTGTTCAACTCCACCGTAGACCGTAGAATGATCTAATAAATCATTTTTGGAGTTTTGTGGCAATCAACAAAAGATTATTGTTGTTTTTGTTGTTGTTTTAATTGTTATTGTTATTGCTGTAGTTGTTTTTCTTACTGCCGTTGTTGTTGTTGTTATAATTGTTTATATTGAATTTCTATCATTAATTATATCATAATTTCATTTAGCACTTTTGAAAAGTGAAACAAACTTAATTAGTTATAATACTACTAAAAATAAAAACATAATGGATTAAGTTTAAGTCATTACATCAACTAAAGTTTAGAAGACAAATGGTTCTAAAAATAAAGATATCCATTTTGCACAACAAAACCTAGCCATGTGTATGTTGGTTTTTCCAAGCTACCACTTCCCCTTACCACCAGATTCACCTCTTGACAACTCTTCATTCCACCATGTCGCCCAGGAAACAATGCAGCCTTCGTCGAAAATAGATGAGGATGGATCCATTGCTGTTAAGTCTACAAAGTTGCATAGACAACCTAAATTCAACCCTATATCATCATGTCCCAGGCCTAAACAAACTGAGCATTTCCCAGATAGCTGCATACCTCCTTTTTACCCAGAAGGTAATTATCCTATTTCAGTGGTACCTGAGGAAACATTAACCAGCATGCAAATGTACCTAATCACAATCGCACACCCTAGGACTAGTTTAACTATGCCAATCTAAATAGCTGTGATTCTATCCCTATAAGCCGTATGTGGATTGACGTTATTAAGATTAACCAAATTCCTGTTTGCTCCACTTTAAGATTCTTCAAACCTCATGAGTTTAATACATTGCATCGTGCCAAAATGTCTATGGAGGTTGTTTCTACTGCAAGGAAATAATGTGATAACGCGATTGTTATATATATTATGGGATCCAAACCTCAATATCCATTTTTTAAAGCTTATATGCACAGGGTTTGGAAACCAATAGGAAGTTTCTCTATTTATTCTAAAGAGAAAAGATTCTATGTCATTAAATTTGATAAGAAATAGGATTGTGACAACATTTTAGAAGGTGGCACCTATTTTTATGACCCAAAATTAATGATGATGAAAAGGTGGACACTAGGGATGCATTTAAGTAAGGACCTACTGCACTCAATTTCAATATAGGTTTGTCACCCAGTTTACCATTAGAATACTGGAACAAGAAAGGTATCAGTTAGATCGCTTCTTTTTTGGCTAACCCTATTAAAATGGATAAATTTACTTAAGGCCTTATTACAATTGTTTACACTTGCATTCTAATGGAAGTTTCAAGTTTCTTTAAATACCCTAAATAGTTTCCTATATTGAATGAATTCGATCAATTTATTATGCAAGACGTTGAACACGAATGGAAACTAAACAAATGCAAAAACTGTCAAAGCTTTGGACACTCGTAGGATTTATGTCAACTCACTAAGGTCTGGATCCTTAAGAATGATAAGAACTATAGCATGCCAAATGGCTAGATGGAGATTGATAATTCAATTGGAAATGAGAACCCCATACGTATAGAAACAACAGTTGTCATAGAGCAACAAAACTAAGTGAATAACATAGACCAATCTGGTGGTAACTCAAGTCAAAAACATAGCCAGCGGGTAGTTAATAACAACAATAACTTAACCAATAATGCCAACAACGAGAATCAGACAATTACAATATATGCTAGGTAGTTAAAGCCCAGCTAAAGCCCTGTAAAATCTCCACTATAGCGTGTAGCACTCTTTGATTGCTATGTTTTTCAATATAGTGCTATTAAACAGTAAATCCGCTTTTAGCTCTGCTATTTTTCTCTACATCCGCTAAATCAAGACTTTTTAGCGCTCGTTTAGCAACATTTATATAAAAAGTTGATTTGACTAGTTTTCTTTTAAACCAAATCAACCAAATTAAGGTAAAGACCTACTTTTTAAGGCTAAATGCTCAATATAAGTTAGAAATCTGTCGTAATCATCTAATCTGGTATACACAAATCATGATATTCTTCAGTTTTGTTATATAAGATTAAACAATATCCTTTTTTCCCATACAAATGATGTGTGAATGTGAATGAATTAACTTTAGATATTTGGTTTTATATTGATGAGCCTTTCTACACCCCAGATATTTTCTATAATATCCCTTTTTAACTTTATTCATCTCTACCTCTATAGAACCGCTAAGCACTTTAACTGCACATAATTCAGATAATAGAGGTTCAGTTCGATGTTATATACGACAGTGTTTTTAACCCAAACGCTAAAAATGAATCTCCAATTAACATTTACAATGAGCCGCAAACAAATATAAATAATATCTCTTAAGAAATTCACATGAAAACTGAAGTGGTATAGAAAAATTATTCAACTACTGCTAAAAAAACAACTCCCTAGCATCTGCACAGTTTGCTTCTCAATCCCAACAAGCATACTCAACCAGATCAAAAACTGCTAGGATATCCAGAGCTAAGGAGATCCTGTATGGCATAATCCTATGTCACAAATTAAGAAAAAGGCAAAGAAAACAAAGAAATCAGGGTCCTCTACTCCTCTCGAAAGCATTAGTTCTTCTATAACTATGTAATTGAATTTCTTATGTGTAATATAAGGGGTTTAAACTCCCCATCAAAACAACTTAATTTATTGCAGTTTTTACGCTCTAATATGTACCCTTTTATAGGCTTAGTGGAAAACAAATTGCATGATGAAAGTATAACAAAGCTAGTCTATAAAATGGGCTCAAATTGGAAACATGCTCATAATAATTCTTCTTACTAGAAAGGTAGAATCCTTGTTTTATGGGATTTGAATATCTGGTCGGGTATTATTTTACATTCTTACACTCAATACATTTCTTGTATCTTACACTGCTTTTGGGCCAAGTCTTATTTACACAGCTGTCTACAGGTCCAATTCAGTTGAGCAGAGAAATGATCTATGGAATTATATTAGCTATCAAGCCATCCAAATTAATCTTCCTTTGATCTTATTAGGAGACTTTAATGCCATATTAGCATCTCACGAAAGAATTAATAGAGGCATCCCAAACTCTTTAGATGAACTAAAGTTTATAAATTGCATCACTAACTCCAAATTGGTGGAACCAGAATTTTTAGGTAATTTTTTTTACTTGGCGTGCGGGTCCAAAGTTTTCTATTCATAGTAAAATCGATAGAATATTTGTGAATATACTATGGGAATGTTAGCCCGTCTTTCGGCAGGCCCCTAGATGGACGGATTTAACTAAATCGATTGCTCGGTTGTCGAGGTCGGAATACGACGAGTTTGATTCGGCTGGATGGATAGACGATCAATCACGGATGAAAATCATGATTATGAAACTGGGGTTCGACATAGCTGATGGACAAAAGTTGCGGGATACTCAAAATATGAGTTTCGACAAAAGTCGAGGTGATTCGTAGTGTTTGGAGTTTGCTTCGAGTCGCTTGTGGGTCTGCTTCGGGTTTTCAAGTAAGTTTCTTTGGGTCAGGCAATGTTGTGCTTCGAGTCACTTAGGGTTGGTGTGTTTTTGAGGGATCGGTGCTTACTTTGGGTTTTTAAGTAAGTTTCTTTTGGTCAGGCAGTGTTGTGCTTCGAGTCACTTAGGGTTGGTGTGTTTTTGAGGGATCGGTGCTTACTTCGGGTCAGCATCTTTGACGGGTCGACGTATTTTCTAGGATCAGTGTGTTCGCACTGCTTTGGGTCGATGAGCTATCTACTCTAGACCGGTCGTGGCATTTTTTCGGGTCGGAAAAAGGAGATCAGGTCAGCAAGTATAGGGTCGGCGTTGGAGGAAATGGATCGAGTCTGCATTTTTTCCAGCTACGTGTCGGCATGCTCAATAATTCGGGTCGGAGCTTGGGTCTCGAGTTCAGGTTGGCATGATGAAGGCGTTGGGTCGGTACAATCTTGCTTCGAGTTCTAGCATGAACTACTTTAGGTCACACGCAGGGATGCTTCGGGTCGGCTGTGGTGAATCCTCAGGTCGGCATAGAAGGTCGGGTTGGCAACAAAGCTTAAGCGTCGGTATAATATTTTGCTTCGAGTCCCAACCTTGTTTACTTCGAGTCAAGCATAGGGCTGCTGCGGGTCATCACCAAGGAAAACTCAGGTCGGCATATATACAACTTGGGGTCGACATCGGCGAAGTACATGGGCTCGGCTATGTCTGTGGTGGGACCATATCACTCAGGAAGCCCTATAACTCGGATTTTTCCTATAAATACTGCAAGCGAGGCTTTAGAAAAGGGTTATTCATTCTGTTTCCCTTCATCTTCTTCACTAAGGCTACTCTACCATTACTTTTTTAAAAACTCCGGATTGTAACTGTAATTAATCTCATATGAATAAAAAGAAAATTTCTAGAGTGGACGTAGGCCAGAGTTGGTCGAACTACTATAAATTTTGTGTTATTACTGCTTTCTTTTTAATTTTTACCGTTCTTCATATTTATACTCTCTATATACACTCTATTTGTTGTCTATGACTGTTAATTGGTGCTTTCATCGACGATTGGGTATTAGTAACTAATTTTGGCTCTAACATTTTGGTGCTTTTACTGAGAAAGCTAGCACTCAGGAATTTTGAAAAGCATGAATTTTGGATTTAAAGGCTTGGGAACTCGGATTCTAGAAACTATGATAAAGCAATCGATAAGGAGATAAAGAGCGGAAAGGAGTCAACAAGAAGGAAGTCAGGAGGCTTCCTCGAGAGCTAATCAGACCTTAATTTTCATCACCATAGACGAGATGGAGATGATGATGGATGCTATGCACGAAGAGATGCTGAAAAGGCACAAGGAAATGATGGAGAACTTACTCCAGCTAGTTGGACAAGATGGAGTGAAGTGCATGACCAAGGAAAGGAAACAAGCAGGATGTTGAATGGATACAAGTAGCCTCCTAAGGAGATTGATATAACTAATTGGAATACAAAGGCTCATCCAAAAGAGGATAATCTGGAATCCTTTCATGGACTCAGAGGCAGGATGAAGACGATGGGTGGAGATTGCTCATGGATACTGGAATAGCTGGAAGTTGGAACCTAGGACTTGGGACGGGAATTGGCTGGCTTGGACATGGATTGGAATGAATAAAGGCAAACCCCCAACCAAGGAAGATGGATCGACACCAATCACTCTCATGGATTAGCACAACTCCCTATGAAACTGGAGGCATAGATTTAGACGGCTTTGCTTGGCAATGAATAACCGTGATGGAACAGGAGCCATCACCATCCACCACAAATCGGAGCTAGCCTGGCTTAAGGGCACAGATCGTCGTCTCTTGATGACATAAATTAGATAGCTAACAATAAATCCTACACCAAAGCGGCTAAGTCACTTACACATGTACGGGATCACGAACGTTCCTTGGGCATGCTCTGAGATGGCGATGAACCACCATGACAAATGATTCAGAAACTCACTCGAACATGAAACCTAACACTGATAATACTAAACTCTGACCACGAACGGTCACAATTCGTCTTGAGCGTCTCCCGACCATGAATGGTCACAATCCGCCTCGAATGGCATCCGACCTCGAACGGTCATATTTTGCCTCAAATGACACTCGATCTCGAACGATCACCTTTCGCCTCGAACGACACCCGAACCGGAGAACTAAGGGATGGATACTGGAAGTCAATTGGAAATTGATCACTTCATGTTCAGGGATACTGAACCATAGTGCAGGGAGCGAAGCCTCTTCCCAGAAAGCGATAGGGTCAGCTCGCTCGTCGTTATTTCCCCTTCATCGGAGAGTGATAGAATGGGATCCAACAAGAGCCCGGAGTGGCTATAATCAGTCTAGGACTTAGGCTAGGGCACCGCTTAATGTTCAGGGATACTGAACCAAAGTGCAGGGAGTGACGCCGCTTCACCGAAGCGTGACAGGATCAGCTCTCTCAATGTTGTTTCTTCTTCATCGGAGAGTGACAGGATGAGATGCAGTAAGAGCTTGGAGAGGCAGAAATTGTTAGTCCCTAAGAAGTTGGTTTTGATGACAACAATCTTAGAATAAGATTATAAAATATAAATACTAACATTATTGTTTAGATATATATGTATATGCAGGATATATATACAGGTACCAAAGAATGAAGACTGTACAATATAAAGATTCAAGAACTGATAAACTCAAGATCGAAGTTATCAAGATTCAAGACTCATGAGTATCAAGATTATCAAGAGTTCAAGATTTCAATATAAGTAATTTAGTTAGGAATTTTGTTAAAACTCCTAGAAAAGCACTAACATCTTAAAATCCATTTTATTCGTGGAATGGAATTCACTTCGAGCCCTTTAAAGGGATGGAACCCAAAGTAGGATGGAACCTACGAAAAATCTAGTGGAACGTTGTTTTGTATCCACTAACTTTTATTCAAATGTTTTACAAAATTATATCTTATTTTCAAAATGATTTCAAAATCTTCTTTTTTAAAAATCAAAAACATCCATCCTGGTTTTAAAATACTTTTAGCCTCAAAATAATCTTTATTTTCAATATCAAATTATCCTTGGTTTTAAACTATCTTTTAATTATAATATATTTAACTTTTAATATTTATACTTAGATTTAAATATAAAATTATAGTAAAATTTTATATATACCAAAATATTATTCTCTATACTTATTTATGTATTTTAACTATAGTTAAGTATATTTATAAAGTTTAAAATAGTTTTGATACAAGATAGAAGTTATTTTCAAAGAATAACAAATTACCAAAAATAACTTAGGCATGTCGACAACCCCAAGGAACCCTTGTCAACGAGGTGACAGTTTATTTCAAAAGTTTGAATTTTAAAGGAAGTGTCTATTCATCATATCCATTCACGAATGGACATGGCTGTTGTCCTACTATAAATATGGACTGTTTTAAACGAATTTAGATTCATATACATTCTCTGATTTCACTCCTCTTCTTCTTCACATTTCTTTATATACATTTTTACCATTACTCTGCCGAAATCACCATTGAAGCTAACTAGATCATCTCTGGTTTAATTCTCTATCACTATCTCAACAAGATCCCGGTGCTATTCAGAGTTATAGACTTCTTTGTAATCAGTCAAGCGAGAAAAGGTGTGATTGTAGCCTGAAAAATCAATCGAGTGAACTTGTTGCCCGTAAAATCAAGTATCTCTACCCAGAGGATTGTGAATCTGAAGCGGTGTACCTCGTGGCCTTGAAATCGAGGGTGTAATTATAAGAATTGATTTTGAAAGGAAATCCGTACTTGTGTTGCAGGACTGGATGTAGGGTAACTCCGAACCAGTATAAAATTCAGCGTGTTCTTCCCTTGATTGCTTTTACTTTATATCTGCATCTGTGTTTGATTCTGTAATCATATCTGTGTCTGAATATTCCATACATTTGTGTTCAAATTAATATAAACTCAAAAAGAATTAGTAATTCCTTAAAACACTATTCACCCCCCTCTAGTGTTAATTCTAGCCTTACGATCCATATTCTGCATTTCTCACAGATATTGGTCTAGGAGGATCAAGACATCACTTAATGTTCAGGGATACTGAACCGGAGTGCAAGGGATAGGTTGCTTTGCCAGAGCGCGACATGATCTGCCTATGCAATCGTTAAGTTTGGATTGAGCTTAACGCTTAACAAGGGTTTGAAAAGGTCGTCAACGATCCGAAGAGATCGTAGGATTCGATTACTAACTTCCAAAGTGTGAAATGTATTTGGATAATGGCTTCGAATGCTACAAACTTGCCTAGGAACCCGACGAGGTCCTGGATATGGATTATAGGACCCGACGAGGTCTCGATTTTGGATATGGACCTAGTGAGGTCCCGGGTATGGATTATAGGACCCGACAAGGTCCTGGCTTTGGATATGGACCCGATGAGGTCCCAGATATAGATTATAAGACCCAACAAGGTCCAGCTTTGGATATGGGCCCAACGAGGTTCCAGATTTGGATTACAGGACCCGAAGAAGACTTGGACTTAAATAAAATGATCGGGAGAGATCGTTGATTCGATTAATGGATTTCAAATTAGATAACAACTTGGAACAGTCGTAGACTTTGGATATCGAATTTGAAGCTATTAAAAACACACCTTCCTGCAGCAAGGCATATTTTGGGGGCAAATGTTAACCCGCCTTTTGGCAGGGCTTTAGATATACAGATTTAACTAAATCGATTGCTCGATTATCGAGGCCGGAATACAACGGGTTTGATTCGAATAGATGGATAGACGATCAATAACGGATGATAATCATGATTATGAAGCCGAGGTTCGGCATAGCTGATGGACAAATGTCGCAGGATGTTCGAAATATGAGTTTCAACAAAAGTCGAGGTGATTCGCAATGTTTAGAGTTTGCTTCAAGTCGCTTGTGTGTCTGCTTTGGGTTTTCAAGCAAGTTGCTTCCGGGTCAGGCAGTGCTGTGCTTCGAACCACTTGGGGTCGGTGTGTTCTGAGGGATCGGTGCTTACTTTGGGTTGGCGAGCTATAAACTTTGGGTCGGCATCTTTGAGGGGTCGGTGTGTTTGCACTGCTTCGGGTCGGTCATGGCATTTCTTCGAGTCAACAAGAGGAGATCAGGTCGGCAAGTATGGGGTCGAGGAAATGGATCGGGTCAAAATTTATTCCAGCCCCAAGGCGGCATGCTCAATACTTCGGATTGGAGCTTGGGTCTCAAGTTCAGGTCGGCATGACGAAGGCGTGGGGTCAGTACAATCTTGCTTCGAGATCTGGCATGAACTGCTTCGGGTCACACGCAGGGATGCTTCGGGTCAGCTGTGGTGAATCCTCGGGTGGGCATAGAAGGTCGGATCAGCAACAAAGCTTAAGGGTCGGTGTAGTATTGCTTCGAGTCCCAGCCTTGTTTACTTCGAGTCAAGCGTAGGGTTGCTTTGGGTCATCACCTAGGAAAACTCGAATCGGGATATATACAACTTGGTGTTGGCATCGACGAAGCATATGGGCTCGGTTATGTCTGTGGTGGGTCTGTATCACTCAGAAAGCCATATAACCCTAAACTTTGCTTATAAATACAGCATGCGAGGCTTCAGAAATGGGATTTCACTCTGTTTCCCTTTATCTTCTTCACTAAGCCTACTCTGTCCTTACTGTTTTAAAAACTCTGGATTGTAACTGTAATTGATTCTCATATGAATAAAAAGGACATTTCTATAGTGGACGTAGACCAGAGTCAACCGAACCACTATAAATCCTGTGTCATTACTGCTTTCTTTTAAATTTTTACCGCTCTTCATATTTATACTCTTCACATACACTCTATCTGTTATCTGTGACTGTTAATTGGTGCTTTCATCGACAATTGGATGTTAGTGACCAATTTTGGCGCTAACAGGAAAGCTAAATTTTAGGAACTCAGTATACATTTTAGCAACCATACATTAAGTGATCATACCCTGTTAATGGTCAAATTTACTTCTAGTACTCTATGTAAACTTAGAACTCCTTTCAAATTCAATAATTCTTGGCGTCCACAGTCAGATTATAAAGACCTAGTAAAGCAAGCACTTCAAATTAATGTCCTAAGGGAACCCTTTTTTATTTTGGTAAGCATATTAAAATAAGTGAAGCAAGCTCTTAAAGATTAGCAACACATAAAAGAAAACAATCAACTATTGTGTGAAAGAATTAGTATTCAAGCTAATCTAGTATATAATAGTTGTTACAAAACCCACAAGACATTAAGCTGGCTAAACTGTATCGTTAGAAAATAGAATATCTCTCCTGCATTATGAAGAGGCTGGCTGCTGAAAATTTTCGAAGGATGAAATCAGAGTAGCTAATCTAAGGTGACAGGACTTCTCAATTCTTCCATAAAAAAGGGCAATTCCCAAACATATTAATAGAACCTTAATTTATTTTCAAGCACTCCTAAACAATCCACTTAATACTCACGCATTACTTTATTCAACTCCATCTACGTGAACCCTTAGTATTCCAACACATGATTGTCATTTATGGATTTTGTGCCTTCTCCTCAGTCTCTGCCTTGAAATGTGGTCCTTTACTCTCCTCCTTATTAACACCACCATTGTTGTCATTTCATTCCGGGCTTGATTTCAAAGTAAATCCTTCTTAAATGTGTCTGATTTTTTTATTTACCGGATAGGCTCTTGGGTTCCTTGAGGGGATTCCCTAAGCCTGGGTTATGATCATATGAATTGCTAATACCACGTTCAGCCTCTGCCTATCTGGTTGAGTTTAAGCCATCATGTAAAATTGACAAAATATTCTCAGCGCATGTCATGTCAAGGAAATTAAACGTGCTACAATTATCATTAAAAGAAGTGGAGAACTCAGATTTGGTTTAGGCCTGATGGTGTTCGACGATGATAACAATTGTTCACACGAGTGAACTGGGGCAGAAGGCGGTACTCCGTGCAATACACTATCCTTTATAGAATTGTTATGAATAGAAACATCTACATCAAATGTTGCCCCTCCCTTTGGGTTTGAACATGAAGACCTTGGTTCATCGTCATTTCTAAAAACATCCTTCTCTCCTTGCATCGGCTTCTTCCGCTTCTCTATGAACTACAGTGCACTCCTCCTTAATATCTACCATTTTGGCCAGCTCATTCAAAATGGTTACTTTCACCGAAATAAGCTGTTTAAACGCCCCCATCAACCTCCTCCAACGACTTTAAGTAGAATCGAAAATCACTATATGTACTTTTTCAGTAAGCAGCTCATCAACTTCTGTCTTGCTCCCTTGCTTCATTTAATTAGCCTGGTACTCATCCCAACTATCATTACCTATTATCTCATCATTTTATTTTTTGCCTTCCTATTTTTTGCCTGCCACCTCTGGCTCCTTTATCTCAACCACCTTCTCTTTGGATTTCCATGCCTTGGTCATTGGGCATTGCCTATTAATAAGACTCAAACAATTACAGTTAACGCCTAGATGGGGTTTTCATAAATAACTTCATGTTTGAAAATTTCTCCATCTTCTCCACCAGCTTCAACAAAATTTAGGAAGCCTCCATCCCCATTAATGTTCAGGGAACCCTAGCGAAAGAGATCCTGGATCTTTTTTTATGGTATCATCAAGTTTAATAGGAATTCTTAAAGTGCTGAAAAGAGCACAGGTAGTCTTAGGTCCCCATAATCGAAAAGTCAAACCTGGAAGAAGAATCAAGGTAGGCATGAAGGTTAGCATGTCTCTATCAACCCTTATTCTAGGGCTTAATTTTTTCATAATGATAAGGTTCTTATCAAAGGACCAAGGTCCTCCTTCCAAGATGTCACCAGCATCCTTTTCGGACCCAGATCTCACCACAAAATGTCCTATCTCAAGAGATTAAATGGTGAAACCCAACTTCCCCTTCCATACTCTTTTATCATAGACTTCTAGAGCTTTATAGTAAGTCCTTAGTCCTACCACATATAGCGTAACACAATGTTCCCAACTATCTTCCGCTTCTTTGATTTCCTCATTCAAATTCTGCCTCGTTTGATTCCTTCAAAAGTTGCCTAAATACAAATTCCAATTCGTTGTTTTCAGTATGGCCAAATCCCCCCTGTTTGCGCAAAAAATGGGCAAATACCTCGAAGTCGTACGATTTAGTTGATTATATGTTGTTCTTAGCGATTTGGGTGATTTATGCAAATATGTAAAAAGCAAGGGCTAAACTGTAAAAGACACGCAGATTTATAGTGGTTCGTCCAGAACGTGCCCACATCCACTTTATATGTTATTCTCCTCTTTCTCTTCCGATTACAAGTACAAAGCTTTGATTACAAGTATGTGAAAGTTGTTTGAAAGTTCCTTCCATGCTTGAGCTCTCAAACTTGTCTCTCATTGTTGTACCCCTGCCCCTCTATTTATAGAGTGAGGCTGGGGGCAGGGGTCCTAGATGTATATAGCTGCTGGTGGGCCTGGGCTGAAGCAATCTAGCCTGGCACATCTGGTTCGGCGGAGCTTGGTTCGGTATGGCTTGGGTGGAGAGTTGGTTCGGTGGGACGTTGGTCCGGCAGTGGCTAAGTGGAGTTTGGTCCGGTGATGGAAGAGAGGGGTGTTGGTTCGGTGTGGGTTGGTTCGGTGATGGAGGAGAGGGGATCTGGTTCGGTGTGGGCCGGTCCGGTGGTTGTTGAAGGTGAGGCTTGGTTCGGTAGGAGGTGGCCTGGACCGGTAGTTGTTGGAGGTGAGGCTTGGTTCGGTAGTGGTGTGGAGATGGAGTTGGACCGGTGGTCTCCTTCTCCTGGATCGGTGGTAGGGATGGAGCTTGGTTCGTCTATGAGTTGGGAATGCCGAATGAACTTCTATATTGGGAATGCCGGATGAATCACGGCATCTTGAATGCCGAATGAGATTTCGCTCTACATTGCCGAATGAAACTTTAAACCTTTGATACCGAATGGACTTTTATACTTGAATCATGAGTGAAATCCCAGACTTATATACGCTTGCTGGCTGCTTCTTCTTGGTTCGATCGTGGTGGAAATGCACCCAACACTGATATTCCAGTTTTGACCAAATGGGATAACACTTTGCCTCCCAAAACATGCCTTGCGGTAGGAAGGCGTGTTTTGTAATGCCATGAGCTGGATGTTCGTATCCTGTTGATGTCCTTGCGGTAGGAAGGCGTGCTTTGTAATGCCATGAGCTGGATGTTCGTATCCTGTCAACAACCTGTAAAGAGCTTGATAGTTTTATATGGCCCCAAATGACGACCGTTCGGGATCGAGCTATTTGGGATGAAGCGCGGCCATTCATGGTCAAGCGCCTAACTTCAAATGACGACCGTTCGCGATCAAGTCATTTGAGGTGAAGTGCGACCGTTCGTGGTCAAGCGTCTAAATCCATGCGACGATCGTTCGAGATCGAGTCATTTGCGGTGGAATGTGATCGTTTACGGTCAAGCGCTTTACTTCAAATGACGACCGTTCGGGATCGAGCCATTCGAGGTAAAGTGCGACCGAGCCCGGTCAGAGGGCGGACCTCAAATGGCGACCGTTGGCGATCAAGCCACTTGGGGTGAAATGTGACCGTTCACGGCCGGTGCCGTTCGTGGCAAAAGATGAAATGGGACCGTTCGCGGTCAAGCGCCTTATTTCGGATGACGATCGTTCGAGATCGAGCCATTCGTGGTAAGGTGCGACTGTTGGCGGTCAGGGGGTGGACCTCAAATGGCGACCTTTCGCGATCGAGCCATTTGTGGCGAGATGAGTTGTGCCGTTCGAGGCGAGTTTGTGACTGTTCGAAGTCGGGTGCCGTTCGAGGCGAGTTGTGATCGTTCGCGATCGGGTGCCGTTCGAGGCGAATTGTGACTGTTCGAAGTCGGGTGCCGTTCGAGGCGAATTGTGACTGTTCGAAGTCGGGTGCCGTTCGAGGCGAATTGTGACTGTTCGATGTCGGGTGCCGTTCGAGGCAAAGACTACGACACAATTCGCGATCCAACGGACATACAAGTAAATTTTTTCATAGAATTGTAAATGTTAAAGCAATAATCATATGAACCTTACGGCAGAAATGTCCAAACAGGAAGAATTTAAATGTTCAAATCAAAATTAAAGCAAAGAGCAGAATGAAGATGTCAAAGCGTAAACTCTTACTATAACGCGGCTGGTAGTCATTCAGAGCATGCCTATGGATCGTGCGCGATCGCTCACATGTGTAAATGATCTAACCGTGTTAGTGAGAGGTTTGCGACTTGTTCATCGCTTTCGACCTGCCCCCCGAGTTCAGGAGGGAATTTTACCTGCCTCCTGGATGAGCGTTCATTTCTTACCAGGTTGCTCAGTGGCCCCTATCTCTCTCTCTAGGATTGGATCACCATGCTCCAAGTGTGGCATGTCCTCGAGTCTAGATCCATCTGGATTGATAGCCGTCTGCTGGTTGGGGGCTGCCCCCTGCTGAGCCATTTCATCTGCTTGCTGGTTGAGCATTTCTGATCCAGCTACATGGATCTGAGTTCCGGCATTTCCTGCTCGCGTAATGTTGTCTGAGAAGAGCTTGCGTCACCTCCTCTTGTCTTTTCATCATGACTTCTATTTCCTCTCTGGTGATGTAGATGGATGCTCCTCCTGCTCCATTTCTAGAAGAAGTCTCTTGAATTTCCTCCTGATTGCTCGTTTATATCACTTGCTTCTTTACTAATGGTCTAACCATTGCTCCTTTAAATCCAAGTTTCTAATTCCAGAATTCCTGATTGCTTCAGTTCTCAGTGAAAGCACCAAAAATGTTTGCGCAAAAAATGGGCAAACACCTCGAAGTCGTACGATTTAGTTGATTATATGTTGTTCTTAGCGATTTGGGTGATTTATGCAAATATGTAAAAAGCAAGGGCTAAACTGTAAAAGACACACAGATTTATAGTGGTTCGGCCAGAACGTGCCTACATCCACTTTATATGTTATTCTCCTCTTTCTCTTCCGATTACAAGTACAAAGCTTTGATTACAAGTATATAAAAGTTGTTTGAAAGTTCCTTCCGTGCTTGAGCTCTCAAACTTGTCTCTCATTGTTGTACCCCTGCCCCTCTATTTATAGAGTGAGGCTGGGGACAGTGGTCCTGGATGTATATAGTTGCTGGTGGACCTGGGCTGAAGCAATCTAGCCTGGCACATCTGGTTCGGTATGGCTTGGGTGGAGAGTTGGTTCGGTGGGACGTTGGTCCGGCAGTGGCTAAGTGGAGTTTGGTCCGGTGATGGAAGAGAGGGAAGTTGGTTCGGTGTGGGTTGGTTCGGTGATGGAGGAGAGGGGATCTGGTTCGGTGTGGGCCGGTCCGGTGGTTGTTGAAGGTGAGGCTTGGTTCGGTAGGAGGTGGCCTGGACCGGTAGTTGTTGGAGGTGAGGCTTGGTTCGGTAGTGGTGTGGAGATGGAGTTGGACCGGTGGTCTCCTTCTCCTGGATCGGTGGTAGGGATGGAGCTTGGTTCGTCTATGAGTTGGGAATGCCGAATGAACTTCTACATTGGGAATGCCGGATGAACCAAGGCATCTTGAATGCCATGAGATTTCGCTCTACATTGCCGAATGAAACTTTAAACCTTTGATACCGAATGGACTTTTATACTTGAATCATGAGTGAAACCTCAGACTTATATACGCTTGTTGGCTGCTTCTTCTTGGTTCGGTTGTGATGGAAATGCACCCAACACTGATATTCCAGTTTTGACCAAAAATGGGATAACACCCCCAAACGGCATTAATGTAAGAAACTTTTTTTACATCTCTAGGAATTTGGAATTTGTTTTTCCCAAGTACTCAGCCTAGCCCTTTTCCTCCAAAATTGTTAAGAGGTTTCTTCGTCATTTCATACGGTTTAGTACCACCATCTTCAGATTATCCAGATCCGCCCACGCCTTCCTTTTGTTTTCCTTTTCTTCTTACCACCTCGGTCCAACCTTCATCACCATCTATATTTCCAACGCCATGAGATCCGTTTGCACCAGCAACCATTTAAATTCAGGTTGTGAATGAAGACTCGGAAGAATAGAATTAGAATTATAGAAAAAAAAAGAGGAGATAATGAAGAAAGTTTTAAGGATTGGGTTTTTTCACAAAACCCTGACCGTCCTAACAAGAATCAGAGAATCGAACCATGAGTTAAACCGTTATGAATCAAGGTTTCGATGATTCTACCTGTTGAACTATTAAAACATTACATTTTTTGGGTAATTTATACAAGTTAATAAAAATATAACAATACGAGTGCACAACTACAACATATATCATACTAATCCATAGTATTAAACAATATCACAAATCGCAAGCATTTTACTCTCTTCATGTGTCATATAAATTCATAACTTACAAGTAGCAAACCATATCACAAAATCAAATCACAAACATTTTAGCGTCTTCATGTGTCATATAAGTTCATGCTTACAAGTAGCAAACCATATCACAAAATCAAATCACAACCATTTTACTGTCTTCGCAAAAAATTGATTATCAAATATTATTGATGGTTGTTAACCAAAATTACATTATCCTTATAATAATTCAAGACAGAAGGAATAAAAAAAGGAATTTCAACCAATCAATTTCGTTATGTGTTCCATCCAACAATGGTAAGCTACTGCACATACATAACAGGCACCTTACTTATTAAAATTTGATTTTTTTTTTTTTTTTTTTTGTTCCTATTTCTTACTGGGTTTGATTTTAAGGAACGGTTCAATCACAATTTCGAGGTTCAACCGACGATGTGCACACCATGGCAGTCCAATTCAGCTCCGCACCAGCGAGACCGATGGTTTCTCACGGTTGATCCATGGCCCGATCCCGTTCTAAATGCTATGGGTTAACCTTCAAAATTTATTTCTTATTTGTTATGATCGTCACATGTGCAATTCTGGCAATATGAAACAAGTTACTTTCATTCAAGCATGTTCTGAAAATGCGGAACATATAAGTCACAGCCGTGTTCCGGTTAATCAATTGTAACACTAAAGACTGTATTTTCATACATCACAGAACTATTTTTTTTTTTTTTTTTTTTTTTTTTTTTTTTTTTTTTGTATTTCGTATTTTACACCTGCTTAATGTGCAAACGATAGAATAGAAAGAGAGAAACAAAAGGAGGAAAAAAGAATCAAACCGCTAACCGTATAATATCATGGGCAACATCCAATTGAATGCTCGTATCAGTTTAGTAGCGTAGCATCAAGGACAAAAATATCACATTTCATACTGATAGCAAGATGGTATTACTTTCATACAAAGATGATATTAAATACATTCCCCATATTTCAACACCAACTTTGACAGTCCACATTCACATTTCATAATGCAAAGATAATAACTTTAAATTTTATTATTATTATTATTATTATAATGTTTACAAACGCTGCATATATGGGATGATATTTAAAGCTTGCTAGAGATGGGAATAGTTTTTGGTCGGGGCTTTGCTGGAACAGGCTCCTTAGGCAAAACAACAGTGAGCACACCATTTTCAACCGCAGCCTTGATATTATCAGTCTTTACGTTTTCAGGCATGGCTACAGTTCTTTCAAAATACCCCTTCCCTCTCTCTTTTGCATGCCACATCACATCCTTCTCCTTTTCCTTCTCCTCCTTAGCCTCTGCTTGTATGTGCAATGCATCCTCCGACAATGTGATCTTTATCTCATCTTTTGTGCACCCTGCATTTGTTTTTCACTATTATGTGACTTTGCACGTCTATTTGTCAGGCAATCCTACCTCAACCTTTGAATGAGAATGAATTCATAGAACAAATCACAGGTACATGAACTTTAACAAGCACTTATTTATACCATTGCACAATAATTTTAAAATAGCCACCGTAGTCGACATTGAATACGAAAAGAACAAAAAAGATGTAGAAGGGGGCAAAAAAAACAAGAAATGCAGCAAAAAAGGACGACATGGAGCAGCATCTAATGACAATACAGATTCTATGGAGCTGAAATGACCATCACTCGTCGACATTCAGACTTATATTGGTGGCATGTCATTATTAATAGATAAAACCTAGTTGCTTACACCATGTTTTTTGGTTTAGTATTTCATATTATGATATGATGATACAGTCAAGAAATTACTTCAAGTCGTACTCTCCTCAACTCTTCACGACTCTTACATAAAACTCTTTTCCACTTCGATGAAAATCAATTCAATGGTGTGAAATTACAATTTTGAAATGCCAATTTTAACTTTTGAAGGATGTATTTATAAATTTTTAAAGGAAATGTACTTTTTCGTTTAAAAACAATATGTGTTAGACTGTTGAGCCTTAACATCTGTTTTGTTTATTGAACTTTTCATTTCGCCAGCCGGTCATAGATCTGATTAGATGTAAAATGGCTGCAACCTTTAAAAATAGAATTTAACCGCAAAATGCTCGCTCTTCATCTAGAATGGAAAAACTATGTACGTACTAGATGAAGAGAGCATACAAAAACTGAAGTAATTTTTGTGGGTAGTATAATAAAATGATAACCCCCTACATCACCAATTGGTTTTGCAACAAAAAAGAACCTCCAGTAAATACTCAAGAATTGAGAGTTCTGGAAACAAAGCATGGATGGAGGATGAGGTTTTATTAATTCAAAATATTCCTAGTGAATTTCCCAGTCTAACTCCATCATTATGTACAGGGATAAAGAGCCACCCTCTTCGTTCAACAATCACAATCCATTTGGAAAGATTAGGGCACTTTAACCAGAGAATATGATTGTTAACAAAAATAGAACTTATTTAGAAAATAAATGATAAAAAACAACAGACATTAACCATCAAGACAGCCCAACCTATTGTGCAATGCCAAGTGCATAGACAAAGTGTTTCAAATGCTCATTCCCCCACGCCAAGCGCACGCACTAATACTTTGTACTATTTACTATTTTTTCTAATGTGAGACTATTCCCTAACTTGCTATGTTAATGTTCCTTTCGTTCAACATTTAGAGCATTATTAATGGATTTTGCTACCATGACAAAAAGAATCTTATGTTAAAATGTAAGAATACTATATTTTGGGGATTTGGAGTAATTTAGCGGGCAATTCGGCAATTTACTTTGTGGTCCCTCCTAAAATTTTGTTTTTATGTAGAACTCAACAAAATCTTTTTATATCATAATAGCATTTTCAATTATTAATAAATAAGGAACTCCGCCGACCTCAATTTGTTTGGAAATAATGGTTTAGTTGTTGTAATAGATAAGGAACTCCAACCATAGATATGGAGGTTGGTGGGCAGAACACCCTTAAACTTTTGTTATGAAAATGCCCAAAAATGCCAAGAGGAGTCCCGATTGACAATCAACTCATCATCTTCCAACTACCAATCCCGTATATATACACCATATTGTACGCCATATTTTTTTAGGATGCAAGATTTATCCATTCAAGTCATACACCCATAATGCAAGCCACGCCTAACATATACTACCTAGACGATCTTCTAACTTCAAGATAGATACAAAAAAATGATGCGTTTAGAGCATGACTCCCACATAAATTGTTCTCAAAATTTCTGCTGCACTAACATATTCCCAATTGAAAACTACCCCTGAAAAATTGATCCATTAGCAAAAAAGTACCACTGAAAAATATCAAATTTCAGCAGCAATCTATTTTCAATCATTTTATATCATAAAACAATAACTTTTAAAATTTCAACTTTTCCAGTCGTTTCTACTTTTTAGGACATTAAATTAATCAGACTGCAATGCACTTTTTACTGACTAATTTTCGAACTTAATCAAAGAAACATAACATATAAAAGCAAAATTTGCATGATTGTGTTGCTTTCAGCATTTTAAATAGATAATTTACATGAGAAATTGGCTAATTTTGTTTAACATATGTGCTTGATTTGTTGAAGAAGATGCATAAAAGATTAATAAATTTGATTCAACTTGATATTTGGATGCAGTATTGGGTTATTATTCAGTTAATTGCAATATTTATTGGATGGTTTTCAACATAGGATAATACATAGTGCAAAGTGTAGAGGGAAAAGAAATTCTTTTTGTTTTTTCAGCCTCTTGAAAATAGTATAGCAACTATCCTTCTCCATCACTATAAAACGTAGAAGAGGCAGAGCCAAAATTACAACTGCTCCAAACTTTCTGAGTTAAATTCCAATCACATACGTCAATTTTACACAAGCTAAACACTGTAAAAAGCTAAATGGTTTCAAAATTGGCTACAGCTATTCCCCCATCTAGCTAGACTGCTGTGAACCTCAATTACATCGCGACTCTTAGGGGATTCCGAAGCAATATCATTTACTTTTAATTCGTTTAGAATCTAATGGCTTCCCCTGATGGAAGCAAGACTTATTTAGGATACTGGTTCACCCCGAAGTTGGTTATAAAACTGTTGATCATTATCATTGTTCACAGAAATACTAGTTACTTTTTGACGATCTATGTACGTTGCCTGGACCAATGTCTAGCCGGAATAATTAATTACTAACGTCACACGCCTAATTACAACGAAACTGATCGGAAAACAGCATAGATCAATTTATTTAAGAAAGGCAAACCTGGAACATTGACACGGATTATGTGAGAAGAAGATGTCTCAACCCAATCCAAAGGGGCATGCGTAAAGAACATGCGCATTGGTCGACCAAATAAAAATTCAGCCATAAGATTTTTATTTTTATTTTTAATCTTTTTATTTCTTTTCAGTATGGTGCTTTTATATGGAAGAGTGTGGATGCATATCTGATAGGAAATGATCTCGGAGTTCATCAAATCGAATAAAGGAGAACTATCTGGAGATGGGTATTTCCGTGATTTCATAAGCAGCCGCGTAAATGAAGACAACAATCTGTGGTACGTTCTACGGAATTACAAGATAACGGTTTGCCGTCTCAGACTAATGACTATAATAATGTATACTATACTATTACTAACGAAGAGCTCTTATTTTGTTTAATCTTTCTATTTGTGCACAAACCTGCTCTAATTAAAAAAACGCAACTTACTTCCTAGCCATTCAACAAAACCCTAACTTACAAAATAATGAAGATGAACATCGACCAATCTGAAAATCAACGATTGTTTCTCTTCTTCTTTGTCAGTCACCTAAATTTTCTAGTTTGCATGTTTCTCCTCCAATCCCTTGTTCAGGCAATTTTCAATTCTTTGGATATGTTGTTTTCGATTTTGAAACCTGATTTAACTATTTGATTTGTTCGATTTGCTTATGTCTTCATTGTTAGCTTTACCTTCTTAATCTTCGAAACAAACGTAGTTGCTTCACCAGTTTTCTTCGTCTATATTTCAAGTATCGTTATCATTCCTTACTATTCTTTTAATTATTATGTTATCCATATTTAGGATTTGGCAACAATTTAGATTGGTCTAATATTTAGAGCATGACGATTTGAGATTTGACTGGAACGGTTGGATTTGTTAGATGATTTGAGATTGCTCTAACTAAGGTTACTTCATTATTTTTTTGTACAAGTAACTATATAGATTATTAATATTTTATTCACACGGTTAATTGGAAGACAAAAACGAATGATTTGGGACATGCTATTTAAATTTATTTTCAATTATAATTTCAACAAAAAGGGAAACCTTAACGATAAAGTGGAAAACCTATAACGAAGTGCATTTTCCACTCAGCCGCTACATAACAAGTAAGGTTTATTTTAATGTCTTCTTACTACGATCATAAGAGATAACTCCATGTAATGAATAAAGAAAAAAATTAGCTATCTTCATATAAGTATGTTGAATAACAATCGTGGAAGTTCTGAAGTTATGACTAATCTAAGTATTACAAGAATCGACATAGAGATTTACATTGGCTTAAGAAAAAAGAATTTGTAAGACATCAGATGTTTTTGAGTGCATTTGTTTGTGATTAGCTGATTTAACAATAAAAATATAGTAACTTTGTCTGTACTAATGTGTGATTCATGTTTTGTTTGGTTAGATTATATTAAGCATCTAAATGAATGAAATTATTTGAATAAGTGTCACCAAGTGATATTATGGATGCCCACTATAACTATAAGACATTATAATACGAGGCATTCAAAAGAATGTACTATAATTTTGTTAGGAGTAACACTACTTACCTTCAAGTTCTTGACTATACCATTTTAAGATAGCTTCAGTTATTCAAAATTAACATGTATTTATTTATACCCACACAAATAACCTTTTTAGGTACTTATTGTATGACTGCTGTTATATCAAGTAAGGCGGGTGCAAATGTAGTTGAAGTAAAAATAGTCTTTTTTATAGTAAAAAATGGAATCATTCATTGCTAGCTCCCTATTTAAACATCATTCGAATAATAGTATGACCTTTACAACTGTGAGCTTATAAATCTGAAATTAAAATGAATATACAGAGTTGTATAGCGAAATAAAACAACTGTAAGAAACATTGAAGGAAAGCAATAACAATTTTTCCATAATTAGAAATTTTATTGATGTACTTTGAAGTCATAGTTACATGTCAAAGTTAAAGGTTTCTTTTATTAAGCCATGCATTATTAAAACTATTAAAGACAACTTATTTTATATTGCATTTTATTTTAGTATATAATTATGACTAGGAATATTATCGGTTAATTTTATTTCAACATCTGACATTTTAAAACTAATTTTTACCTTATGTTTATATAGATTTTTTTACGATGTTAAAATTTAAGCATTACTTTATTAAGTTCAATCAACAAGATATTGTATTGCATGGGAAAAAGACAAAAATCTGGGACATAATACATGATAACTTAAAACCAAGCCATCTTTTGTGGGAGCACTTGATTGTCATTCTCATCTCCATTTTGCTTTTAAACTCTCATGTTTACCATTAGAAGAATTTGAATAATTATATTTAGGAAGGATTTCTTGAACAGTTCCCATAGTAATGAGCAGGAGTCCAGTCATGTATATACAACTAGAAAAATGCATAATAGACATGTTCTA
Organism: Allium cepa; assembly: GCA_030765085.1. Taxonomy (NCBI): domain Eukaryota; kingdom Viridiplantae; phylum Streptophyta; class Magnoliopsida; order Asparagales; family Amaryllidaceae; genus Allium; species Allium cepa. Next base: position 987,664,404 of record CM060945.1, on the reverse strand, counting down.
AAATAACCAGTGCTTTATCGTGATATGAGACCTTCAAGTTTTAACATTTTAACTATGCCTTACAATATTGTAAATAAAATAACCATGAATAACACTTCTCCTAAAACATGCTTCAACGAGTAGAAACAAAAGTTACTATATTTGCATTAGTGTCACTTTCAAGCTACTATTTAGTTTGGTTATATTTATATAGAGATACTGGGTTCGCCTATTATTAGTTGAGTTCATTATTATTTTTTTCATAAAAAGATATTGGGTGTTCAAGAAACTAATAATAAATGTTATTTCATTAAGGAACACAATGAAATAACATAAATGGACAATGTCATTAAATGATTTCTGTCTGTTTTAGTATTAGCTATTGACAAATGCATTATTACACTGAATACACAATGGAATACTATTTGTAATGGACATAGCTGTCAGATCATTTGTGTTCCATTTACTTCCATGCTATTAACTTGCAATCATCAGTGCATTCATTAAATGACCATTTCATTTTTTCTAAACCTATTTTAAAGATTACTAAACAATATAATTTTCTAAAGGTTATTAGCATAACTTAAAATTGCAATTATGTTTTGGTTGCTCCTGATGCGATAAAACTAGTGGTAGTAACACCTAGACGTATTATTAAGAAAAACTTGAAGATTTATTGATAATTAATATGAATTATTTCTTCTTTTTTGAATAGTTTATATATGTTAAATATTTGTTGGTACGTTAGCTTTGCTATAAACTATTAAAAATATGTAGGTTCTTTCAACAAATATTATTACAAGATGTTTTTCAATAAGTAACCTACTATAAAATTGTATAACAATTATAATTACATAAAAGTACTCTTATGGAAACTGCATCTTTATAAAAATATGGCTATAATCATGTGAAACATTATTATTTCATACTCATATAACATAGACCACCATCACATTCAATTAACAATAATTTTTGAATTTTTTTCAATGATTATGTTATTTGAAAGCTAACTATATACGAAATCAATAATTATAGTGACATTAACTATTAACATTGCATGTATTTTATTAATTTGTGGAGTAAAGAATCGTAAATTATATGCATCACTTTTTCCTAAATTTGAACTAAATTTAATTACTCCACAATAGTGCAAAGGTGACTGCCATTATATTCAACTAGCTATAATTAATTTAGTTGATTATGTAAATTAATAGCTAACCATATGAATATTTCATTATCATGTCGATATAAACTATCAGTACTATATTTTTTTTATCAATTTACAGAATCAAAAACCTAATAACTCATACATCAACTTTGATGATAAATTTGTACACTATCGTGATTTTAAAAAAAATGATGAAATTAATTCTTTTACTATTTTAATGCAAAACTTATATTTTTGAATTTTGATTTTTTTGATTACTTTGATGTCCTCATGTCATCTAACGGTCTTGATATAAAATTTGATCAAACCAGGCTAAATCATAATATCATGTATAAACTAATTGCTTTGATTTCTATTATTTTACTATTGTAAATGAATTCATAACCTAATAATCACATTTTCTATAGTTTTTTTAATCATTTTTTAAGTATTCTTATTTCATGAGAGGTTTCAATTTTCAAATACTCCACTAAAAAGTATAGAAATAACAATAAATAAATTCCTACAAGGATATATGCAACTTAATTTATTATCATAGCATTCAAAATTAATAATGATGTGGCAGTGGACAATGAATGTAAGGTAGTTCATTTGTAGAAATAGATTTCTTTTTCCTATATTCATGCATTATACTTATATTTAGCATGTCCTTAGTATTGATCATATATGACATCAAACGAGGATGTATCTTAAACTACTATAACTTGAATAGTTGAAAACATGTTTGCCCTGATTTATATATAGGGTGATGGGAGTAATGAATATAACAAAGGTCTGTTATCATCCGAGGCAAGCATAAATGCAGCAGGTACAATATCTATTGGATATGCACCGTCGAATATTGTCATGCACATATGAGTGGATTGGACTTTTTGCACTCATTTTATTTGGGATTAAGGATTTATTTAGTCTATGACCTTCCAGTAATTTTACCTGTATTGGGATATAGTATTTACAATACATAAACTTATAATTCATTTAATAATTCGTCGTTATATTAAATTCTTGAAACTGATGACATAGCCACTTAGGACTTGAAATCAAGATTATATTATTTTCAAAAATTGTATATTAGTCTTCAATATAAAATAAATTTATATTCATTGTATTTTACAAACTAAATTTTCATTTGAAATCTCCATTTATATGGCATGTTTTATTTATACTGATATTTTAGTATGCATGCGACACATCCCATTCATTTTTATATATTTTTGGAAGTGGTTAAAATTTTGGAATTAGGAAATTATTGAATTGCATATGATTCAATGGCATATAACTGGTTGCAAATCAATTGACAAATTATGAACGAAATGGTGTTGTTAACACAGAATAAAGAATTTGGAACCCTTTAATTACGTAGAGGTACATAAATAATACCTTTAACAACGCAGTTTTGATTAAACTTTTTAATACTCCACTTACACCGATTCTGGAAAACTAGATCATTAGTCTCTAAATTTATATAATTGTAGGTGATAATATAATTCTTTTGGTTCTCTTTATTGTTAAATCTATCTTTTTCTTTAGTTATAATTACAAACTTAGATTAGTTGAAATTAACGTTTAAGGGCTCTTAGCAAATTGATTTTACGTTTTGCACTTTATCCAAACTCTTGAATTCAATGGTTTAACACTTACTAACATACTAGGAGAAATCAATTTGTATATTAGTACATTAGTGTGAAGTACCATAACTAAATAATTGGTGAGAACATATGCACTGCAAATGGAAAAACTAATCTTTAGAAAGTGAGCCACCTAATTCTACTTTTTTACATAACAAAAGTTGAACCCACAAAAAGTTTGGATGGAGGCTTTTAAACTTTTCCCATGGTTTATGAGCTTAGTATAATAAAATTTGATTTTATTAATATTACTCCTCAACCACTTCTTCAAACGATTACGTTTTCAATTAGTAAATGTTGTATCAGGTTGCAATAAACTTTTGTTTGATTATGAAACTTCTTCATGTTACAGTAGGTTGAGCTGACTGATAGAAAAAATGGATTTGAAAACATTATTCTTAAATTTGACATCATCAGATTGAAGAAGTCCCAGATGTTTTAGAATTGACAAAGTTTAGCCTTAGTAGTTTGTAGGCATACTGCAGACATCATCAGATAGAAGATGGCGCTGCCTCAAAAATTAGTTTGTAAGTTTTTGGTACATGCTCTAAAATGATATTACTGAATCATATTAATTTATGAGGTTAAGCTAATGATTTGATTGTATTGAATGCAACGTACCTTATGATATGGCTAATAACCGTATTGAATGCCAATAGTGACACTCATTTCAAAAGTTGCATTCATCTCTCTCGGTGTCCTATTTTCCAAACATACAACTTCTGGTATAAGTAATCTCGTACAACATTAAGACTTACTTTTCCTTCTTTTACTGTGAACTCTTTATTGTATTATGAAGGAGGGGTTAAACTTATTGTGATGTGCTAATAAAACAACAATTTTATCAAATAATAGCGGTAATGGATGGCGATTAATATTTTGGTTGTTTGATTCATAGATCTTGGAATTGAAACTCACTAACATCAATTAGTATATGTTTAGAAAAAATATAAATATATCTGCATAGAGTATTGTGTCTATTTTTATGAATTTATATTTAACGTTGATGTATATCTTACATATTGAAAAGTTGTACCTTTGTAATAATACATTAGACTATATGGCCTTCATTAGATTAATAACCTATTAATTGTTATATGGATAGATATTGGTTTACAATGATATGTACTTCGATTATATGATTTTATAATGAAGAATGAAGCTCAGTTGTCCAGAAAGGTTGCTCATTATGTGTAATATATTATAGTGTAATACATTACATTGTTGTTTGTAATCCAAGTTTGTGCATCTTTCATTCCATTTTAGTTAGCAATCATTAATCTAATATTATCCTTTTTTTTAGAGGTAGATGATGAAATTAAATATTTATATCCACGCGACTAAAATAGAATTTTATAAACAAAATATTTTACACTAGATTAAAAAATAGTACTGTAAATAATATTTTTCTTCATATGGAACTTAATACTGCAACTTGATTCATTGGTTTACTTACTTGATTTATTTGAAGTATCTTTGTAAACGACATGCATGGTTATATCATTGCCATCATGCCACTTTCATGAGCATAAAAAATTGGTACATTTATTTTATTGCATTGGTTAGAACATAATTTGACATTTCTAATAAAAACAATTGCTAAACAAAATCACCTTTTGAATAATATCATAAGCATCTGTCAAGAAGTGAGAAATAGCCAATTTAATTGTCGATAATCCTACAATAACACAAAAATTCAACAACAATTACAAAAATAAATATAGTTACGGCCCGTATGCGAAGCACAAGTTCGCACTAGTAATTATGCCAAATAATATCGAAATAGCATAAAAATACAGTAATAATATTTTTGTTATTTCGTATTGCAGTGTAATTCTCAAATGGTTATAAACTAAAATGATTATTCTTATTATTGTATTAACAAAAGATAATGTAAAAATATTTGTCTTGTAATATTTTGAAGAAAAGTTATTCTAGCTGCCATTTGAAGATTTGTTGGAAATTTTCAAAATAGTTTTGGGTTTGATTTTTTTTTGAAGAGGGAAGAAGAAGGAAGAAGAGGGGATGAACAGTCCCACATCTAGGAAATTAAGAGAATGTATTGATTTAAATATAGAATTCTCTAAGGAAGATTGGGCCCTTTGGGCACCCAAAACTTTGCTTTGATGTGAGGAGGGAAGTTATGCATCACCACCATATGCGCACGCCGCCGCCGTCCGATTATGATCTTCAACTTTCTCGAACCATCAACATATTATCAAACAAATTTCAGACAATAGTTTCAACCATGGATGGTTCGAGTTCAATCAATCTCAATGCTCTTTAAGTTATGAATAAATTCTTTTTGACCACGATCAAATCATTCTATATTCTTGAAGATAACTTAGGTGAAATGCTAGAGGAAACTGATAAAGATACTGACAAAGTGAAAGCAAAATGAGCAAAGCGCAAAGAAGATGATTTCTTGTGTAGAGGGCACATTCTCAACGCGTTGTCTACATCAGTTTACAACGCATATAGAAGTCTAGAAACAGCCAAAAGCACTTTGGAGTGATCTAGAGAGAAAATATCGAACATCTAAGGCAAGCAACAAGAAATTTCTGGTATGCAATTTTATGGATTTCAAAATGCATGATAATAAGTCTGTTGTTGGACAAGTTAGTGATATAATATATATAGTCAAGATGCCAAGATTGAACTCCCTGAATCCTTTGTGGTTGGAGTTATTAATTTTAGACTCCCTCAGTCTTGGAATGATTATAAAAATAAATTGAAGCATGCGGAGACGGATTGTGATTTAGAGAATCTACAGCATCATCTTCGTATAGAAGAGGACCCTCGTAAAAGAGAACTAAATGATAATGCACAAACTGAGTCTCTAAGGCAAATAACGTTGAAATATCAAATTCTCTAAAACTTAAAAACGAGACACAGTTTAAGAAGAAAAATCATTCTAAGAAAGATAAAAAGAAAGGTGCTTGTTATTTCTGTAACAAGTCCAGCCAATATGCTCGTGACTATCGTCTACGAAAGAAACAATTAAAGGCGAATATGGTCGAAGACAAATTAGTTGCAGTAGTGCAAAGAGGCAAACTCCATTGAGAACATGAATGATTGGTGGCTTGATACTGGAGCAACCATTCATATATGCAAGGACCGTAGTCTTCACAAGAACTACGAAGATGTTAGCGGAGATGAGAATCAAGTTACCGGAGCAAACAATGTTCGCAGTAAGGTGATTGGCAAAGGCACTATAGAACTATCGTTATCTTTTGGAAAGACTCTGACTTTGGTTAATGTTTATCATGTACCTGATATTTGTAAGATTTTGGTCTCTGGATACTTTCTTAACAAATGAGGATTCAAGATAGTGTATGAGTCTGACAAACTAGTGTTGTCCAAAAACGAGAAGTTCATTGGACAGGGATATTCTTGTAACGACATAATTAAATTGAATGTAATAAATAAATCTTTGTTTATACCGTTGATTCTGTTAGTTTATGGCATGGTAGACTAGGATATGTTAATTATAGTTCCCTTAAAAATATGCATAAGCTAGGATTAATTTTTGATTGTGATTTTGATACTATCTCTAAATGTGAAATACGTGTTCAAGCAAAAATACACCGAAAATCCTTTAAATCTATAGAAAGGAAAACTGGCTTACTTTATTTAGTATACAATGATGTGGGTGACTTAAGAAATCATATCACCTATGGTGGTAACCAATACTATATAACATTTAATGATGATTATACTAGATATGCATATGTGTATCTAATGAAAACTAAAGATGAGGCTTTTGATAAATTTAAAATTTACAATGCAGAGGTCGAAATACAATTAGGAGTTAAAATACAAATATTACATTCAGATCGAGGTAGTGAATATTTCTCAAATAAATTAATCTTATATTGTATCCAACACGGCTTAGTTCACTAATGCACCGCCCTATATACACTGCAACAAAATGGTGTTGCTGAAAAGAAAAATAGAACTTTAGTAGAAATGGTTAATGCCATGATCATAAGTTCAAACTTACCTTATAACCTATGGGGTGATGCTATGTTATCTGCATGTTATATCTTAAATAGAGTACCACTTAAAAAGACTAATGTTTTCCCTTATGAATTATGGTTTAATAGGAAACCTAATCTTACAAAACTTGAAGTTTAGGGTTGTTTAGCACATGTTAGAAAACCAAATCCTAAATGACCAAAGTTAGGAAATAAGGCATTTAAATGTGCTTTCAGAGGATATTTATCTAACAGTATAACTTATAAATTCCTAATTCTTGACATCTTAGAAGTTATAGAATCCGTGGATGTAGAATTCTTTAAAAAACAAACTGTTGAGATTCCACTGAGATCATTTAGTCCAGAAGCTAATATGATTGATGATATCAATGATGATGACTATGCTCCTGCTCAAAACAGCAAGGAAGTATCAGTACCAGATAATAGTACTTAACAAAGGAGAAGTAAAAGAGCAAGAATAAAGAAGGACTATGGTCCTAACTTCATTACATATCTTATAGAAGGCAGTAAGGACGAAGTTCTTAATGTGACTAGATATGTCATGAACATCAATGATGACCCCAAAACTTATTCTGAGGCTATGAGTTCCAGAGATTCAATATTCTGGAAACAAGCTATTAATAATGAAATGAATTCCATATTGTTAAACCAAACTTGGGTTTTAACCGACTTACCTCCTGGTGCTAAACCTATAGGATGTAAATGTATATTTGAGAAAAAGTTGAATAAAAATGGATCCATTGATAAGTTTAAAGCCAGATTAGTTGCTAAGCGATATAAGCAAAGACATGGAGTAGATTATTTTGATACATATGCTCCAATTGCTCGCATATCTTCTATACGCTGTTTAATAGCACTTGCATCAATTCATAAATTGGTCATACATCAAATGGATGTAAAGACTGCATTTCTAAATGGAGATTTAGAAGAGCAGATATATTGTAACGACCCGAAATTTCCGATCCCGAAAATTCTAAATAGTTATGAAAAGAAGAAAGAGATAGAAGAAGAAGAAGAAGAACAGAAACATCAACATCTCACATTCGCAGCGAATAAAATATAATAATAAATAATAACAATTTACAAAAGAATACTATATCTGTCGATTACATTTTAATACATCAGAGTTACACATATCTACTGACACTGGATATACACAATCATCATGTCACAGATATACAACAATATAATGTAGCGGAAACACTCCATACGTTCTTGTCATCCAGCTCGCCTCCTGAGCTCCAGAACTGTAACAACCCGCATATTTAACGATTTTATATTTAAATGTTTTATTTAAATATAGCGTCGTTAGTCGGATTTTTGGTCCGAAATGTTACTTTTTGCAAATGGCCGAATTGGGACTCGAAACCATTTCCATTGGTTTCAAAATGGTGTTTGCGATCTTTTTGAGTATAAGCTTTGATATGTTTGGAGTAAGTTGAATTTTGACTCTTTTTCTATTGGGTTTTGGGTTTGGGTTCAGCCCACTAGCTAACTAAACCCCCTAGCTCATTAACTCTTCATCCATTCACCCTCATTTCATTTCTTAAGCTTAAGAAAACTGAAAATGGTGAAAGGGAAGAGGAAATAGAAATTGCAAGCCCTTGTTTCTTCTTTGCAAACTTGATTCTTGCTCCAATATCAAAGAGAAGACATAGGTAAGTTCTTATTCATCTTCTCTATCTCTTTCTCTCTTCAATATCAGAAATTCCTAAACCTAAACTTAGGAAAATATGTGGTTTATTCTTAGATTGAAGCTAGTTGAGTAGAAGTGGAGATTTGTTGGTCTTCTCCTTGCAAATTGAACTCCTTCTTTGTTTTTGGATTAAAAGGTGAGTTTTGAACTCCCATCTACTTCTCTTGGTTTCATTAATGTTAGGTATGAATTCCTAACACTTGTTCATATGCTTTTGCTTTCGATTTGGTTTGCTTTGGTGGAATTGCCAAATTATGATTTTTGAAGCCAAATCTATGTAAAACCTTATATGGTTGATGTTTTATGTTGTTCGGAGTGTTTGGGTGTGTCGTTAAGCTTGGGTAGTCATTTGACGTAAGCCCATAATCAACACGCATCCGATTGCTTTCGATTTGTTTGGCCATAATGGCCTAGGTTCAGGAAATGCCTGACCATCATGTTTCAGACGTCTGATACCCCAATTTCAGACGTCTGAATATTGTTCTGGGGAACATTTTCACCCCCAGATTCAGACGTCTGAATTTATATTCCAGACGTCTGAATTGGCTAATTTTCAACCAGAAAGGAAATAGGCCAAAATATGTCTATTTCAGACGCCTGGAAGGTTGGATTCAGACGTCTGAATTCTGTTTTGAAAAACAAATTAATTTTCAGATTCAGACGTATGAATCCCTTCTTTCAGACGTCTGAATATGCTATTTTTCGCCAACTTGCCTTGTTCGTTTAGTTTTTTTCCAAATTTAATCGATACATAATGATTCCAATTAGTTATTTATGCATATTTGACTTTGATAATTCCTTTTGACTTCATTCACGAGTTTTATAAATGATTTCTTCAAATCGTATTAAAAGCTCGCTTCTCCAATTTATAAATTCTATTTAAAGCACACACAATTTCGCACTTCGAGCGAAGTGGAAGGGTGATTAAATGGTTGGGCAAAACACGGACCATAAATCTGTGCGTTTATCCTTCCGATTAATCCCCGACCTATTCAATTGATCGTTTTAACCTTCGGGTTTGGTTTACCGATGATATGAGGTGAACTTTGTACTGCTTTGAGTGTGAAATTAACTAACGGATAGTAAACCGTTTAGTGCGAACGAGTGGTTATGGGACTCACGTTACCACTTTTCGGATTCCTTTTTGAGAGTTATGACACATTCTGCCAGTTAGTGGTGTCCAGTACTGGGTCTTTGACCTTCACCACTACGGTTTGTTGCCTTCGGGTATGTTGCCTTTGGGTTTGTACCTTCGGGTTTGTGCCTTCGGGTTTGTTGCCTATAGTATCGCTTCCGATGTTGGTCGTTATGAGCCGCATGGGTGATATTAGGTTGCCCTTTAGTATCGCTTCCGATGTTGGTCGTTATGAGCCGCATGGGTGATATTGGGTTTGGAGTCTTCGGGCTCATGGATCCTTGTTTGTACAGTACTGAGCTCGAGCAATTTTCTGATGTTTCATTCATATGTATATTCCCTAGGTATCGCCCTTCGGTGTTGGTCTTTTTGAGCCGCATGATATGTAGAGATTACCTTGTGGAACTTGTATACCTTATTGGTATTTGTTATTTGCCTTTTGGCTTGCTTTGGGATATTCTTATCCTTTGTTTCTATATGTTGCTGATGATATGAGGCTTGTTATCATATGATTCATCTTTTGTTAGATGATTGTGTTATCTCCTTTAGAGATATTTTTTATGCCTTGTAACCTTGCATGTTTATTGTTGTTCAGTTTATCTAACTGATTTGTTTAGCTAGACTGACCCGTGTATTTTATACTCGGGTCAGACCGAGATGTTTCAGGTTAGGTGCTTTTGGACTTAGCCTATTTTGCTTCCGCATGGACTATTCAGCTTGTTCCTTTTTGTTAAAGCTTTTGTGTAGTCTTATTTTGTTGTAACTCTGATATATGTATTCTTTTGACTCGTCTGTATATTGTGGTTTGCTATACCACTTGACATGTATTATTTTGTAAACTCTGTTATGTATCAATATATGTGCATATGATGATCCGCTGTTCTGCGATGTGTATTACATTTGAATTGTTATATTCTGTTCTGATAGATCCTTCAACCACCTATGGTTTTGTTTTAAGTATTCATTGAGTATGTCGACCTGCTTGGTATGTTTATTGTCGATGTATTCAATTGATAGTTAGAGAAAGGCTATAGATGGTTGCTCTTATCCAGCCTTATTCTCCGTGTTAGTTGACGGCATTACCTTGTAGTGTCCTTGGCTAGCGTGGGTATAGAGGTGGGACGTCACAGCGTGGCATCAGAGTTGAGTTCAGGACAAAATATGATAAACACAAAATAGATGCACATATTACGGTACATCAAAGTGTATAAGTGATACAAATCTTTGAATCATCGTGCCTTTATTTTTCTTCTTCTGCTTGAATTTAATCCCAATTCCCATTCAAATTTTAAACCTTCAGATTAATAACCTTTCCACTTAAGTTTAAAAAACTTGCTTCACTTTGGGTTTTACATCACATTTCAAGGAAAATTCAAAACTCAACCTTAGAGTTTATTCCATATTTATTTCCTTTACACACCAGGCTACTTTTAAATTTTAAACGACCCTTGGTTTTAATTTCAAAACAAATCCCTTACAAATCTCCTAAACATTTCTTGTTTTAAAATAAGACAATATTCAAAATAGTCAGAATTATACTATTTGTTATTTCTTTAACTCTTTGAAACAATTGATTGTTTTCTAGACTTAGGTTTTAAAATTTCACAATTTTAAAACCTACTTTAATTTAGAAGTTATACTTACCTTATAAATTTACTTCATATGGCTTACTTAATAGCAAATATATCATTATTAAACACAATAACTATTTATGATAATACCCAAGGTTATCATATCTAGATACCAATTCCTTTTTATATTATTCTTACTTCTGTAAATTCAAGATTAAATTTCAGTTTGAATCCATTTCAAACTTACCTTTATTTAATTTTAATTTGGTTGTATTTCTATTACCACTTAATTTAATTCCAATTCAAGATTTCAGTTTGGTTGTATTTTATATTACTTCTTAATTTAATTCCAATAATTTAACAACCAATCACCTTAATATTTATTAGAAGGAATTATTGCTTTATATATCAAAATATATTTTATATAAAATCATTAAAAACCTTTATATAAGAAAATAACAAATACGCTGTCATATATATATACTCAACTCATCCTAGAGTAATATTGACTCTATTTAAGGAGTAATCCCCACCAGAGCCAAGGTTCTCACTTAACCTTTCAGCTCTGATACCAACTGTAACGATCCGAAATTTTCGATGCCGAAAATTTCAGATAGTTATGAAAAAGAAGAAAGAGATAGAAAAAGAAGAAGAATAGAAACATCAACATCTCACATTAGCAGCGGATAAAATATAAAAATAAATAATAACAGTTTACGAAAGAATATTTTTCTATTGATTTCATTTTAATACATCAGAGTTACACATGTATACAGACACTGGATACACACAATTTTCATACCTCAGATATACAACAATATAATACAGTGGAAATACTCTATACATTCTTGCCATCCTGCTCGCCTCCTGAGCTCCAGAACGTCCTAACCTGAAAATCTGTAATACGCGGTCTGACCCGAGCATTACACCAAAGTAACACCCGGGTCAGGCTGGAAACCAGTGTGAGTAAACCTATCTAACATGGAATACAAAGCATACAACTTATATAAAACCCAAGGTAACTCATTTCAATTCACAAAGCCACAATTAATTATAGTGATCACTTATTCCACACATCCATTTTCTAAGTACCAAGGTTTAGATTTAAATAGTCCAATCCCTTTAAATCACTTCAGTCCAGCCTATAGATTTCACATATCAATCTATGAAAATTCGAAGTAGTTTTGGGTATTTCCTAATACCCGAACCCGGTCTCTTCGAGTCTCCTTTCATCTTAACCCAAGTTATCCAAATGAAATACACAACATTTCATCAGAGATCTCAACTCATTCAAAGCATTCAATACCATTCAACATCCATAAACAAAGCTTGATCGCTACCAAAATTAATTTAATTAATTCTAATTGAATTTTTAGCCTCAATCACTTAGATTCCTTCACTTGTCATTAATTAATTCCAAAACAATTAATCAACCATTCCTTCATTATTCAGCTTAATTAATCACCCTGGATTAATTATCCTTCAATTACATTCAAGTAATTATCTTAAGTTAACTTCACAATATTAATTGTTCTTAATTAAAATCAATAAGCAATCTTAATTACTTCATAAATTAATTAAATATAATTAATTACATTGATCCTTGATTACTTATATTAATTAACTTCTCATAAGACACTTATTATTGATTAATTCATCTTAATTAATCAATCTTTAATTACATCGTTAATTATATAAATTAATGATTTCCAATTATATTTCAATTTATCCTAAGCTAAATTAATTACATTAATTAATTAATCATTAATTAAACCGCAAATATTAATCATTCTTGATTTATCTCAACCTGTCATTATCTACCCTTTATTTACTCATTAAATAAATAAATTACTCCTTAATTAACTATCTTAATTAATCTCTTGTTTAATTTCACAAGTAATTATATTTTATTAATTACATTAAGTAATTACATATCAAACCATCCATTGATTATTCTAAATTAATTAAACTTAATAAATTAACTTAAACCTTCATTAATTAATTCAAACTCTTAATTACTAAATTAATCAACCCAAATCATTAATTAATTGAATTAATTAATTATCCATTTTAATTACTCTACTAATTTAATGAATCACAAATCATTAACCCCTTATCAACATTAAAATGAAAACATTTTCTTATTTATGACTTAAGTTTAAAACAATTTAAAACCCAAATACTTCGAGTCAAACCACAATTAACTCGAGAACCAACCAAAACCAAAGTCACATCATCATCAGTGCACATCCAATCAATTTAATCATTCAACCAATTATTTAAATTTAACCATTAAATTTAAATAAAAATCCAACAGGGTGAGATTTACTCACCTTTTATTTTGTTGTTTGCATTCCATTCCAAACTGGCTTGTTTCCATGGTTTTGACCTTATATGACAATATATAATTTATTAATATTTTAAATGATCGAACAGTCAATTTTATTTAGATTTAATTTACTAATATCTTAGCTTTTAAACAAATTTTCTCACAAATCCCCAAATTTAAAAATTTAACTATCTAACTAAATGCATATCAATTTATAGAATTATACCCTACTGTATAAATTTTTCTTTCTAATTCATATATATGTGTGTGTGTGTGTATTAAATTAAATTAAATTAAATGAAGAACAGAACTGCTTGTAACTTACTGTAATATTTGATTTCCTGAGACACTAGCTAAACATTTTATGTGAATTCAACTTTAAAATTAAGGTTGCTCACAAACAAAACACTTTTACTCAGAGGTCAAGGCCAATAAACAACTCTAAGTGGATGATTTAAATTTTAAAACAAGTCTAAAACCTGTAATGTATTAAACAGTGGTATACTCGTCTGTTCCAATCATGAACACAACCACTACTCACATACACAACTTTTAAACCACATCCGCAACATATATCATACCATATCTAAAGACTAAAACACGGGCACCAAAGAAATTTATCCAAATTAAAGTCCTTAAAGAAAAACAAATTAAATTAAATTACTCACAATCGATCACGAGCCCCCCAACTGCTCCTCCTCCACGAATTTGCATCGAGCACAAACCCCTCACCTCAGGTCTTCCACCTACCCACGAACTCCTTCACCTCCAAGCCACCGCCGGCCTCGCGAACCCCAAACGCCACACGCGACTTCGCTTAATGGCCGAACAATGATAACCGAACCAACGCGCTCCCACGCCTCCCTGAAATCGCCATAGAAATTGCCGCCCCCTCGAACGCAAATTATTGCGTGATGCCGCCCAGGTTGCGATTTGATACTGCCATTTTTTAATTTTTATAAATGATTGTGATTTTCGTTTTGATGTGAATAAGAGGAAGAATAGGTAGACGATATATAAAGTTGAGGGAATGGCGTATTGGAGAAGGCAAGGTCTTGTCTTAACAGATTAAAATATTATTTAATTATAAATATCTCACCTTACCCAGCTCGAAACTTCAAACCCCCATTGAGGCGTGCCGTTAGGCGATTATAAAGTTTTACCCGCGTTTCGAACAAAATGGAACGTGTTTTGGAGGCTAATTTGATCGTATGTGGAAGTTAGCTTTTTAAATCGATTTAAAATATTAAATTATCGATTTTAATTGCAATGCGTTTCTCACCCGTACGAGCAAACGTTAAATCCAAACGCTACGAAAATTGAAATCCGATAATAACTAACTATTACGGATCCAATGGAACTGGTTTCGTCGAATTCCGAGACTGTTCCTCGGAATGCTATTTTTAAATTCAATTTAAACGATATATTATTAAAAATTAACAAATCACTTTTGAATTAAATTTCAACCATTATATTATCTTCAGTATCATCATTATAAATTGTATAAGCCTTCAAATTATTTTTAACAAGCTTAAAACTGAAGGTTCAATAATTTACCCAATTTCAGTCTATTAAATCTAATAACTTAATTACTGTTAATAATAATATTTGAATTCAATTTAAAAATTAATTTTTAAATATTCACAATCAATTAAATATTCCAACTTAAATTGTTGGAAATTCCGGTTCGTCACACATTCATAATGGACGTAGACAGCACGCCGAACCACTCTAAATCGCTTGTTTGTGCATTTACATTCCTGTTAGTTGGAGTTTTTGTTAGATAATCTTCATTTTTAATTTATATTCTTCACTGTTATCTCTTCAAAATCTTCCGAAGAGTGTTGTGCCCAATTTTGGTACAAACAACTATCAATTATAAAAATTATTGCGGAAGTCTATAAAATATTATCAACACATATATATCAGAATAATAGAAGCACAAATAATAGCAGAATAATAAATGCAGAAATAGAACAACACATAATTTACCCAGCTTTGGCAAAACCCTGCCTACGTGCTGCCCTCCAACGTTCCTACTAGAAATTAAGCAGTCAGACGCTCACACAGTAAACTCGTGACACCCGCTATCAACTAAACTTAACTCTACGCTCAAAACCCTGCCATAACTCAGCCATTGGGTTGCGAATTCTCGAACTACACCATCGTAGTTCGTCCCCTAGTCAAACGACTAGAAAATACAACTGTTTAAAAGAAGAATTCAAATTTAAAAACAAATTAAACAATAAAACCCTAATTTTAAACTAAAGCCTTTATATTATTAAAACAATATCAAGGTCGGCCTCCTTCCTTTTATATTATTCGGCCTGCTTTCTCCTTGTGAAAAAAGGCAGCTCGTCGCTTCTTTCCTGTTCGATTCTCTCTGATGAAATTAGGGCTTGTGAAATTGAGGCTGTCGACTTCGATTTCTTGATTGAATGATGGTTTAATGTCCCTTGCTTTTTCAATCAACGATCTCTCTGCTTTGTACATGGCTGCCCCAATTTTTGATCGAGTTCGTCTCCTGACTTCGGTAAGTAATTTATGCCTTTTGCTTCTTCTAATTTTCTTGCTTGAACTCGATCCTGATTCGAGTTAAATGATTATTCTTCTCTGTTTAGCTCGATCTCTAATGCATATTGGCCGATGATGTTACTGGGTTTAAATAGGGTTCGATCCCCTATATTTTTGTGCATAATTTATTAGTTGAATTCGTCAGTAACTATGCTTGGCCGCTTGATTTTGTATGTATAAATTTGATGATTTCTGACCTTTTCAAATTTGTATATTTTATTTCTTGTTTATCACGGCTCAATTTCTTGGTCATCACGGCTTTGAATTCTTGATTTGAACTTGACTTTGTGCATTTCACTGTTGACATCGGCCTTGACTTTTAAACTTGACGTTGATTGTGTTCCTCATATTATCTACTGTGAAAAAAGCAATGACTTTGGCAATTGACTTGAATTATAAAACCTACTGCTGACTTCGGCCATATTTGTTCATGCCTGTAGCGTATTTGACTTGTACCTTATTTTGTTCGAACTGTACACTAGTTTTGATTTTCTGGCGTTTTAAACTTGACTTTGTTATAATTGTCAACCCAAGTGCTTGCTGGTATAGTTCTTGTTCCTTCAAGTGAGTTTGCATTTGAATTTGACTGTCTTGTTGAGTTCACTTGAGATTGCACTCGGTTTCGTTATTTGGTTCATGTACAGTCTGCTTCATTTTTGTTCCACTGGTGCATGTATCTTGTACTCGTGATGCATTGCATTTGATTGGATATTGAGTTGCATTGAATTTGAATTTGGTTCTCCTGCCTTGGCTCTGGTTACATGTGCACTGGTTCATGTATATGTGTAGTTTCTTAGTGGAGTTGCTGTCATGTGTGCATTTTGTACATAATCATTGAAGTCTGGTTTGAATGATCCGATCATTTGTGCATATGTATTCATTCTTGTTTGGTTTTCCTTTGAATTCTGGTAGTACTTGAGCATTGCCTCTGTTTTCACTGCATATGGCTTTGAGACTTCTTTATGTTGCGTAGTCTGTTCATTGGACTTTGTTTGCATTGTTGCCATATATGTGAACATCCACTTATGTACTTGCATATGTATGTATGATGTGTTATTAACGTTGTTGCTTCATTGTTGCTTTATGCTTGTAGTCAGGTCTGTATTGCTATCACATTGCTTATTTTCTGGTGCCTTTATGTGCTTTGCTCCTGCGTTGAATCCGGCTTATAGCTCGGGTTTGACCGTGTGCTTGTATAGTAATTTCACTTGAGTTGAACCTAGCTTTTGATTTGGGTTTGACCTTGTGCTCACCTGTTTCTACGATCTAGTCAAGTGTACATCGGTGTGCACGGCCTTATGGCATGTACAGTGATACACTATGCATGTCACATTAAGAGCGCAAATAATTGTAGCCATATACATATGAAATGACAGCAATGGAGTCCCAATCCTCAGTTTTTATTTGTAGAGTCTCTATTCCTCGACAATCGAAACCCAAAGATCTATGAATTAGTTCATGCTTGACTAGCCAATCAGATAAATGAACCCACATCTTCCCGATTTCTACCACATTTGTATTTGTATAAGTATTTAAAATTTCCAATGAAATTTTAAAAGATTGACTTGACTCACTCTTTCTTATTCTGCACAAAGGAACTTGCCTAATTCACTAATTCATGTGAAGCTCATGTATGATGAATTCAAAATTAAATGATGACGAACAACCCAAATAAATGAGGCAAATAACATTTTCAAAATCACATTTTATTTTACACTGCAAAAATATTTCCTTTTCAATTTTACTGCGTTAATGTGTATTTTTGCAGATAGCTCAGATGCTGGATTCAATCTGGACTGGAGTTGAAGATAAAATATGAATGAACGAGTGAAATGTAGTGAGATGCAAATATAAGTGAAAATTGTGATGTGGTTAAATTTGTATTGTAATTGAAAATTGAATATATATAGTGAGAGCTTGAATTTGTACTATTCAAAATTGTAATAAATATTTGTTTGAATTAAAATTATGTGTTATTTATTTTATTCAGCAAATATTTATTAATTATGTGAAAAATAAAATAGTACATTAACAAATACATTTAAATGAATATATATATATATATATATATAGGTTTATTATCATCAAACAAAAATCATATACTCACATATTCAACAATCTCCCCCTTTTGATGATAACAAACATATATTTAAGATTTTGAATTTATTAAATGTATTTGATTAATCAATTTGCTCTCCCTATTTGAATGCTCCATTATAGGATTTCACCCTAGAGGGGGGGTTAATAGGGTGATACTATTAATTATAAAAATTATTGCCGAAGTTTATGTAAAATATTTATAACACAGATCTCGGCAGAATAATTGCAAAACAGATATTAGAAGACTAGTAAATGTAGAAAATAGAACACACAGATTTACCCTGCTTCGGCAAAACCCTGCATACGTGCTACCACTAAGGTCTCTACTAGAAATTAGATAGTCAGATGCTTACACACGTAAACTTGCAACATCTGCTATTGACTAACCTAACTCTACTCTCAAAACTCTGCTACAACCCAGCCAGTGAGTTGCGAATTCTTAAACGACACCACCGTAGTTCGTCCCCTAGTCACATGACTAGAATTAACAATAGTTTAGAAGTGAAAAATACAATTTAAAACAATTTAAGTAACGAAACCCTAATTTTATAATCTAAAGCCCTATATAATTAATAATCAAATAAACAAGGCCGGCCCAAACAAATAAGTGATAAGAAAATCCCTTGCTTCTTTTTATCTATGTCGGCATGTTCCTTTGTAATTCTGTCATCCTCTTTTCTGATGCTCCAATACTTTCTTTCCTCTTCAATAAATTAGGGCTTTGATAATCTTTGAAGTCGTCGAATTTTGTTGATTGTTTGAATAAGCGATTATGCCTTGCTTGCTCTGTCGATCGACCGTCTCCTTGAGTTGCACATGGCTGCTTCTTGATCGAGTTCAATCATGACTTCGGTATGTAATTTATGCCTTTTGCTTCTTCTAATTTGCTTGCTTGAACTCGATCGATGATTCGAGTTGAATGATTATTCTTTGTTTAGCTCGAACTCGAATGCTTTTCTACGCCGATGATGATTGGGCTTATATAGGGTTCGATCCCTATAATTTCATTTGTATATAATCATTTGTATTCGTCAATTAATTTTTCTCGGCTGTACGATTTTGCTTGAATGCTGTGATTTATTTCAGACATTTTCAATTCATATAATTTGTTTACTTGACTAACACGGTGTTGATTTCTTTTGTGGCCACCACGGCTTCGATTTCTGACTTGTTCAACTTCCGCACTGACTTGTTTATGCGATGATATTGTTTGAAATTTTCTTCTGCAAAAATATTTGCTTTTTGACTTCGGCCTTGTCACTGCTTCGACTTCGGTTTTTGACATCACTGACTTCGGTCAACTAATGCTGTGATAATATGTGACTTTGGCAATTCTGTTCATCTATGTAGCATACTTGACTTTGTTAATTCATTGTCCCTCATGTTATCTGACTTCGGTCTTATACACTTGCTGTTTTGACTTCAGGTTGCATTGCTATTGTTAGGTGCACATGTTGAATTTGTTTACTTCAATTCACTCGAGTCTGGTACCTTTTGTGGCATTGTTTCTTCATGAGTTTATTGTCCTTGGCCTTGGTTATATTTAGTCGGTGCAGGCTTTAGTCTCATTGATGCATTCAATTTTCCTTTGATTCACTGTGTATTGGATCCTGTATACTTTATGGATCAATATGTCTGCACTTAGATATGTATGTGCACCATTTTGTATCACCATATAGTTTGTAGTTAGTTTTGTCTTTGTACATTTGCCTCTGGTTTCACTGCCTCTATGACTTCATATTCTCTGTCTTTGGTTCAGGTTTTCATTGTTGTAAGTGGACTAGTCTTGTGGCATTGAAACTGTACCGGTGTAGGTTGACTTCATATGTACATCATTGCATATGCATTGATTTTAGACATGTACTCTATGTTATTCTTTAGCTACTTTGATATTGAACTGCAGTTGTCTTTGCGGTCTTTTGGAACCTGTTAGCCGAGTTATCCTATTCATTGTTTGTGATGATCATCACTTTTGCACTTTGTACTGACATGTGTATGCATATGTATTGGGTTGCAGTGACACTTGCACACTGCTTCCATTGTTGCCACACACACTTGTGTGCCTTTCTCTTTTGACATGTGCATTTTCAAATTGCTGTCATAGATCTGTTTTCTTGGGTACTGACTTAGTGTGTTCGTAAGTCCGCACTGTGCATTAAACTTTTGAGCATGATGGACTTCTAGCTTGTGCCTGGTCTGGTGCATTTTCATTGTGCTTCGAGTCATTAAACTTGTATTTGTGTCTTAATGTTGAACTTCACTGTGTTTGGAATCTTTGGGTTAGTTTGCGTACTTGAGTCATGTGCATGTTGCCACCATTGTTGTATTGTGTTACTAGAATGGTCTTGGTCGAGTCCGGTGCTGTTTTGGTCGACACTATGTTCTTGTTTGGTTGTATTTGAATTCTTATGCTCGACAGTTTTGTGATGTTTTGTAGTGCACCTGAATTGAATCTAGCTTAAAGCTTGGGTTTGACCTTGTGCTGATATTGTGACTTTATTTTTATTGCACTTGAGTTGAACCCGGCTTTTGATTTAGGTTTGACCTTATGCTCACTTGTCTCTGTAATTTTATCAAGTGTATATATAGGTATGCACGGCCTTGTGGCATGTATAGTGATACACTGTGCATGTCACAAGCTATTCGTGCATGATGAATTCAAAATTAAATGACCGCGAACAACCCAAATAACTGAGGTAAATAATGTTTTCAAAATTTTATTTTATTTTACACTACAAAAATATTTTATTTTCAATTTTAACGCATCAGTATTTATTTTTGCAGAATGCTCAGATACTGGATTCAATCTGGAATGGAGTTGAAGATCAATACGAGTGAATTAGTGAAATGTAGCGAGGTGCATATGTAAATGATAATTGTAATGTAATTGAAATTGTATTGAAATTGAAAGTGTGTGTACATATATAGTATGAGCTTGAATTTGTACTAATCAAAATTGTAATCAATATTTGTTTGAATAAAATGTCTATTTGAATTTAAATTCAGTGTAATTTATTTTATTCACCAAATATTTATTTAATTATATGAGAAATAAAATAGTACATTAACAAATACATTTAAATGAATATATATATATATATATATGTTCATTATCGTCAAACAAAAATCATATGCCAGCATATTCAATAGTCGCCCCCTACTGATGATAACAAACATATATTTAAGATTTTCAATGTATTAAATGTATTTGATTATTCAATTTGGTCCCCTATTTGAATGCTCCCTCTCTACACAAAGCTCCCCCTTCATATATGCATGTAAATAAAAATATGCAAATGAGCCTAGATGCAAATAGAAAATATTAGACCATTATTTGTCAAAATCTTAACTTTTCTCTCCTCTTTTTGTTATCAGCAAAAGAGTAATAGTGTCAGAAACATAGAGATAAAGTGATAGACATTAATACAACATTAAAACTCAATTGAATATAAATATTAAATTTCAATAAAAAATCAAGCAAAAATCATAAATACTCTGTTTGACGCATATTCCACTTTGGAACGATAGGGATGTTGTCATCATATAAAACCATATAGTTGTGTCTATTTGTGATATATTTATATCAAGAATTTGAATATCTACTAACCATGCATAAACGTTAGGACTTTTAAATGAGATCAGTGGTATTCTAATTTTTATAAAAAATGAATTCAAGTATCTTCTACCCATGCATAACCGTGAGGACTTTTAAATGGAATTAGTATCAACTTGTCTATTTAATAAATCAATTTTGATATGCTTTCCATACATGCATAACCGTGAGGACTTTTAAATGGGCATGGAAGCACATAATCAAAAATTCCAAGTAATTCACCCATGCATAACCGTGAGGATTTTTAAATGAGAGTGAATACTTTGGATATTTTAAAATATATATTTATATAATGAAAAAGAATGATTTGCCGTTTAAAATACCACATATTGACAAACTATATTGGATTTTGATGAGTGATGGTCGATAGAAATATGATAAAGTTAGAGATGGTCATGGAATTTTTACCAACAAATTTTTTTTTAACTCTTGTTTAAATTTCTAAAGAAATTTACTAATTATACCGTCTCAAGTTATAATATACGATCCATATCAACACTCGTCACTTTTTCAATCACTATTTATCTTTTCGATAATCAATAGGGAGCCAGATTGCTTAATGTAGTCATTTAAGATCAAACCCAAAAGTAATTATAAAATCAAATTTTCAAAAGTAACTAATCTGAAACAAGGTCAAAAATGATTTTCTAGAAGGGGTTCTTAGAAAAATGTCTTCTATTTGAAAATTATTTGAAGTGAAAAATATGCAGATATTTTCTTTGAAAATGATGCAGCTACTTGATGTCTCAACATAAATCACATTTCACTAGTAATTTTACTATCAACTAGATTATCAGTGAAATCTGCATCTGAATTTCTCTTTCACTCAAGATTATTATTATTAGATCGATGTCATAGACCAGATCATGAAGTGTGCAACGAAATAGCTCAAAATCATTTTTAATAGCTTTTGATTGAATTGAAGCCTTGCAAGTTTACATATAGTGACCATAGTGTAACCAATATATCCACATGTATTAAGAGTAATCATCAATCAGTAAAACATCATCAATAATTGTGACGCCCCACTCCGAGAGCCTCGTTAACAAAGAGTATTACATAGATAATACTGTCGGCTAACGCAGACAATAGAGTATAATGGAAGCGACCATGTGCAATCTTACCTTAACTATTCACTAAATACGTCGAAAAGTAGAAACACATTAAAATTCGACCTATTCAATAAATATTTAAAGCAAAGCTACAATGGCTATAGGATCTATCAGAAGAAAATATAACAACTCAAATGTAATATACATCACAGAACAGTCGATCATAATATACACATACACAGATACACAACAGAGTATACAAAATAATACATGTCAAGTGGTACAGGAGACCACAATATACAGACGAGACGAAAGAGTATAAATCAGAGTTACAACAGATAAGGACTACAAAAGACGCTATAACAAAAAGAAGCTAGCGAATAGTCCATGCGGAAGCAAAATAGGCTAAGACCAAAAGCACCTAACCTGAAACATCTCTGTCTGACCCGAGTATAAAATACACGGGTCAGTCTAGATAACAAAGCAGTTAGATAAACTGAACAATAATAAACCTGCAAGGTCATACAGTATAATAAATATCTCTAGGGGAGATAACACAATCATCAACAAGAGATGAATCATATAGAACAAGCCTCGTATCATTGGCAACAAATAGAAACAAAGGATACAATTATCCCAAAACAAGCCAGAAGGCAAATAACAAATACCCATAAGGTATACAAGTTCCACAAGGTAATCGCTAAACTCCATGCGGCTCAAAAAGACCAACACCGAAGGGCGATACCAAGGGAATATACATATCAATGAAACATCATAAAATTTGCTCGAGCTCAATACTGTACAAACAAGGATCCATGAGCCCGAAGACTCCAAACCCAAGTATCACCCATGCGGCACATAAGGCCAACATCAGAGCGAAACTATATAGGGCAACGAACCCGAAGGCACACATCCGAAGGCAACATACCCGAAGGCAACTAAACCTAGGGAGACAGTCCGAAGACACTATCCCAGAGGCAACAAACCGTAGTGGTGAAGGTCGAAGACCCAGTACTGGACACCACTAACTGGCGGAATGTGTCACAACTCTCGAAAAGGAATCCGAAAAGTGTTAACGTATGTCCCATAACCACTCGTTCGCACTAAACGGTTTACTATCCGTCAGTCCCTTTCACACTCAAAGCAGTACAAAGTTTACCTCATATCATCGATAAACCAAACCCGAAGGTCAAAACAATCAATCGAATAGGTCGAGGATTAATCGGAAAGATAAACGCACAGATTCATGGTCCGTGTTTTGCCCAACCATTTAATCACCCTTCCACTTCGTTTGAAGTGCGAAAGTGTGTGTTTTAAATAGAATTTATAAATTAGAGAAACGAACTTTTAAATGAGATTCGAGAGATTATTTTATAAAAACCCATGGATTAAAATTAAAAGGAGCCATCAAAGTCAAAACAATTGATAATCATACATAGGATCATCATGAATCGATTCAAATTGGAAATTCAATCCCTAAAGGCAAAGTGGGCGGAAACAGCAGGTTCAGTCGACTGAACAGAGTTTTTAGTCGACTGACCCTATACCTGGAAATTTTCCAGGTTTAGGAAACTTTCTGTTTCCAGGTTCAGTCGACTGAACAGAGTGTTCAGTCGACTGAATCATGCTTGGAAACTTTCGGGTTTCAGGTTCAGTCGACTGAACAGAGTTTTCAGTCGACTGAATCACGCCTGGGCTGTTTTTCAGCCTTATTCAAATGAAGAGCAAACTCTTCCAAAATGAAATCGAACGAACATTGGCTCTAAGGGCTTATGCCAATCGACAACCCGGTCCTATATGTTCCTCGATGCATCACCAAAACATGATCAAAACATCAAAGTTAGGATTTCAAAGATTTGAACCCAAAACACTAAAAATTGGAATATTCCCCAATTCAACCCAAACCAAATGCAAGTGCATATGAACAAGGTGTTAGGAATTCATACCCAACATCAATGAAATCAAGAGAAGTAGATGTGAGTTCAAAACTCACCTTTGTACACAAAACAAAGAAGATGAAGAAGCACAATTGCAAGGAATCAACCAACTACACTCCACTTCAAAACTACAAGCTTCAATCTAGAATCAAAGCAAGTATTTCCTAAGTTAGGGTTAGGAAATTACTGAAATTGAAGAGGAGAAAAGATGGAGAAGGTGGAGATGAACTTACCAATGGATTCTCTTTGATTTTGGAGCAAGAATCAAGTTACAAAGGAGAAACTAGTGCTTGCTAATTTCTATTTCTCTTTCCTTTCCCCCATTTCAGTTTTTAGCTAAAGAAATAAAATGAAATGAAGAGAGATGAGGGAAAGGGCTGAAGTAGAAGGTTAAGTGAGTTAGCTAGCCAATGGGCTGAACCCAAACTCAAGCCCAAGTAGAAAAAGGGTCAAATTTCAACTTACTCCAAATATATCAAAGATTATACTAAAAAAGATCGCAAACGCCATTTTGGAACCAATGGAGGTAGTTTCGAGTTCCAATTCGGCCATTTGCAGAAAGTAACATTTCGGACCCCAAAATCCGAATAACGACGCTATATTTAAATCAAACATTTAAATATAAAATCGTTAAATATGCGGGTTGTTACAGATCTTCCCTCCTTACAAAAATGCGTCCCCGCAATTCCAAGAGACGATATTTGTAACAACTACATACACACAACATACAAAAGAAAGAATAAACTTGAGATACAGAAATAGACTTACCATTACGAAGCAAGGATAGAAAACCTGGATAAGATCGCTCGATATACTCTCTGGTTTCCCAAGTACAGTCATTGGGATTAGCGGACCATTGAACTTTAACGAGCGGCACGTCCTTATTCCGAAGGTGTCGCACCTCCGTGTCAAGCACGCGAATAGGTTGCTGTACAATAGATAAGTCCGGTGAGACCTCAAGCTCTTGCAAATCAGGAGAATCAATTACAGAATCCGATTCTCGAAGACACTTCCGAAGTTGCGAGAAGTGAAACACGTCATGAATGCTAAATAAATGAGCTGGAAGTGAAACTCTATAAGCCACAGGGCCAATACGTTCAGTAATAGAAAACGGTCCTATATAACGAGGAGCCAATTTCCCAGTCGTACTGAAGCGCATATCCCCTTTCAAAGGAGAAACACGAATAAAAACAAGATCGCCAATTGAGAACTCGAGAGGCATCCTACGGTTGTCTGCGTAGGATTTTTGACGACTCTGCGCCTCTTTCATTCTCAACCGGATAAGATCAATCTTCTCGGAAGAATCACGAACAAAATTTGGACCAAGAATAAGCTTCTCTCCAGATTCCAACCAACATGAAGGTGATCGACATGGCCTTCCGTATAAGGCTTCGAAAGGAGCCATACCGATACTAGACTGAAAACTATTGTTGTAGGAGAACTCTACAAGAGGTAGGTGATCCTCCCAACTACCACCAAAGTCAAAGATACAAATACGGAGAAGATCTTCCAAGATACGATTTACCCATTCAGTCTGTCCGTCAGACTGCGGATGATAAGCTGTAGAAAAATTAAGCTTTGTTCCCAAAGCTTGCTGAAGACTCTTCCAAAAATGACTCGTGAATAAAGGATCACGATCACTCACAATAGAACTAGGAACACCGTGAAGTCTCACGATTTCCTTGACATACAACTTAGCCAAATGCGAAGCTGTCCTATTAGACTTAATAGGGACAAAATGAGCAGACTTGGTGAGGCGATCAACAATAACCCAAATACTAGAATGACCTGATCTCGAACGAGGTAGGCCGTCAATGAAATCCATAGAAACTTGATCCCATTTCCACAATGGAATCTCAAGAGGTTGAAGAAGACCAGAAGGACGCTGATGTTCGGCCTTCACACGTTGACATGTCATGCAATTACTCACATAACTTGCCACATCGCGCTTCATGCCTTCCAATAATAAAGACGACGCATATCGGCATACATCTTACTACTACCGGGATGAATGGTATACTTAGAACGATGGCAATCATCAAGAATGTCATGCCTAAGTGCAAAATCAGAAGGCACAAAAAGACGGTTCTTCTTACGAAGACACTCATGAGAATCAATGCTAAAATCTTGCAACGCCTCATCACAAGATCCAGACTCACAAAGCTAAATAAAATGCAACAAATCAGGATCACGCCGCTGAGCATCGGAAATACGATCCAATAAAATAGGTCGAGCTCCCAAACTAAATAATAGAATAGGAGAATCAGAAGATGAACCTCGATCACGAATTTCACAAAAAGATAGAGTCTTAAGAACATTCCATTCGGCAAGCATCATAGAAATAACAGCCGAATGTTTGCGACTAAGCGCATCTGCAACACAATTACCCTTACCAGGGGTATACTGGATATCAAAGTCATAGGAAGCAAGAAACTCGAGCCAACGCCGTTGTCTCATATTGAGTTCCTTCTGAGTGAACAAATACTTCAAAGATTTATGATCGGTATAGAGAATGAAGCGCTCGCCGAATAAATAGTGTCACCAAATCTTCAAGGCAAAGACAATGGCGGCTAACTCAAGATCATGAGTGGCATAGCGAACTTCTTTCGGACGCAGTTTCCTAGAAGCATAAGCAACCACCCGATCTCTCTGCATAAGAACAGCATCGAGACCACTACCACAAGCATCGGTGTAGACAACAAGATCATGATTCCCTTCGGGAACCATAAGAATAGGAGCATTAGTGAGAAGTTCCTTTAATGACGGAAAGGAAGCTTCACACTTGTCGGACCAAATAAAACGAATGCCTTTCCGAATAAGGCAAGTAAGAGGAAGCACAACACGGGAAAAATCCTTAATGAACCGACGGTAGTAACCCGCCAATCCAAGGAAACTACGTATCTCATGAACATTCTCAGGCCTCTTCCAATTCTGGATGGCTTCGATCTTTGAGCGATCGACAGAAATGCCATCGGAAGATACAACATGGCCTAAGAACTTAACCTTATTCTCCCAAAAGTGGCATTTGGAGAATTTGGCTTTAAGCTGATGATGACGGAGAGTACTCAAGACTATTCTCAAGTGATTAGCATGCTCAGCTTCAGACTTAGAATAAATAAGGATATCATCAATGAAGACAAGCACGAACTTATCGAGTTTTTTCCCGGAATACCCGATTCATGAGATCAACAAAGAAAGCAGGAGCGTTCGTCAAACCGAACGGCATAACTAGCCACTCAAAAGAACCATATCGAGTGCGGAAAGCGGTAAGAGGTATGCTATCCTCCGCGACTCGTAACTGATGAAAACCTGTGGCAAGGTCAAGCTGAGAAAAGACCTTAGCACCACTCAATAGATCGAACATATCATCGATCCTAGGCAACGGATACCTATTTCTGATGGTTAACTCGTTAAGCTTGCGATAATCAATGCAAAGCCTAAGAGTTCCATCAGACTTCTTCACAAAAACGACCGCGGATCCCTATGGAGAAAAACTGGACTGAATTAACTGCTTGGACTCAAGCTCTAAAAGCTGCTTCTTGAGTTCCTCATTTTCCTTTGTAGACATCCTCGTGGGAGGACGACTAACTGGCTGCGCGCCTGGAATGAGATCAATGCGGAACTCAATTGCCCGTTTGGGTGGCAAACCCGAAACAGGTTCAAAAACATCAGAAAAGTCACAAGCAATAGGAATACAAGATATATCATCCTCATCACGCGAGTCAAAAGAATATAAAGCCATTTCGGAATTGTCCACATCCCGAAGAACAAGAGATAACTGAGAAGGCGAATTAGGATGACAAAGATATAAAATTCTCTCGGAACAAATAATCCTGGCATCGTACCTCACCAGCCAGTCCATACCAAAAATCATATCAAAACCCAAATGAGAAACAACGTGCAGATTCGCACGGAAAGAAAAGCCACATAAAACAATCTCAATATCATCACAAAGCAAACTAAGGGTCGCGGATCCCCCAATTGGATTCGCAATCCTTAAAGAAGTAACCATACAAGAAACATCCAAAGATAAATCATCTACAAGCTTCTTCGATACGAAAGAATGTGAAGCACCCGTATCGAAAAGAACTCGTATACTATGATCACGAAATAGAATTGAACCCTCCAAAATAGATGGAGACATACCTTTGGATTGAGATGAACCTCGAGAAGCATTAGCCACATTGAGCTTGCCAGATTTTGCATTAGCAGGAGCAGTAGGACAAGCTGAAACATGATGACCTTCCTTCTTGCAATAACGGCAGAAGAGAGGCTTAGGACAAGCTCGAATTATGTGGTTGGGAGAACCACAATTGAAACACTTCCGGATAAAAGGTGTTCCGGAAGACTGAGGCCGAGGATTAGCACCACCAGTCTTCTTCTTCTTAAAAGGAAAAGACTTCTTTTGAAACAGAAACTGCTTCTTGTTGGGGTTTCTGGAAACCTCAACATCAACATCACTATCACACTCCTTCTCGACGGTCTCGAGATGAAGCGCCGAATCAACCAATTCCTCAAAAGAAAGTTTAAGCTGGAGCAACAAAGACTTCTTAAGATATTTCTTAAGACCAGAAACAAACTTCAAATTCTTCTTATAAGAAGTGCTGATGAATTCAAGACCATACTGAGATAAAGCCTCGAATGATGCAACATACTCAGAAACAGAAGTTTTCCCTTGCTTCAACTCAAGAAAGCGACGGGTCAATAAAACTTTTTCAGATTCAGGAACGAACTTGAGTTCAAATCGTCCCCGAAACTGAGTCCAAGAAAGATTAGACTCATCAATCTCGGCTACAAGAAGCTCATACCAATCAAGAGCACGCTCTTGTAATAAGCTAGAAGTTACAAGAACTCTATCATGGTCGGAAAGATCCATGCGAGAGAAGATACGCTCGCACGTGCGAAACCAAGCTTGGACTTCAAGAACAGACTCGGAGCCCTTAAATGGTTTTCATCCAAGATGAGCAAAATCACTGCACTGACGTGCAAAAGCAGACTTGCGAGGTGGAGACACTCGAGGAGGAACGGAAGGCTGAGTGCTCCTAAACAACTCCATAAACTGATCGGCAGACATATATACGCCATCCGGATGTGAGCCACTAGATTGCCCAGCATCCGAACGTCGACCTCTGCCTCTTCCAGACATAAGCTGAAAGTCAAGATAAGGAAAAGATTATTCACAAGGTAGATATTTCAATATGGGATACTACGGAATAATCCTAGACGTATTCCCAAACTCTATCTAACCTTGATGGAATAAAGAGACACTATGATTCAAAGATCTATATCACTCATACACTTTAATGTATCATAGTATGCGCTCTATTCTGTGTTTATCATATTTTGTTCTGAACACAGCTCTGATACCACGCTGTGACGCCCCACTCCGAGAGCCTCGTTAACAAAGAGTATTACATAGATAATACTGTCGGCTAACGTGGACAATAGAGTATAATGGAAGCGACCATGTGCAATCTTACCTTAACTATTCACTAAATACGTCGAAAAGTAGAAACACATTAAAATTCGACCTATTCAATAAATATTTAAAGCAAAACTACAATGGCTATAGGATCTATCAAAAGAAAATATAACAACTCAAATGTAATATACATCACAGAACAGTCGATCATAATATACACATACACAGATACACAACAGAGTATACAAAATAATACATGTCAAGTGGTACAGGAGACCACAATATACAGACGAGACGAAAGAGTATAAATCAGAGTTACAACAGATAAGGACTACAAAAGACGCTATAACAAAAAGAAGCTAGCGAATAGTCCACACGGAAGCAAAATAGGCTAAGACCAAAACACCTAACCTGAAACATCTCGGTCTGACCCGAGTATAAAATACACGGGTCAGTCTAGATAACAAAGCAGTTAGATAAACTGAACAATAATAAACCTGCAAGGTCATACAGTATAATAAATATCTCTAGGGGAGATAACACAATCATCAACAAGAGATGAATCATATAGAACAAGCCTCGTATCATTGGCAACAAATAGAAACAAAGGATACAATTATCCCAAAACAAGCCAGAAGGCAAATAACAAATACCCATAAGGTATACAAGTTCCACAAGGTAATCGCTATACTCCATGCGGCTCAAAAAGACCAACACCGAAGGGCGATACCAAGGGAATATACATATCAATGAAACATCATAAAATTTGCTCGAGCTCAGTACTGTACAAATAAGGATCCATGAGCCCGAAGACTCCAAACCCAAGTATCACCCATGCGGCACATAAGGCCAACATCAGAGCGAAACTATATAGGGCAACAAACCCGAAGGCAACAAACCTAGGGAGATAGTCCGAAGACACAATCCCAGAGGCAACAAACCGTAGTGGTGAAGGTCGAAGACCCAGTACTGGACACCACTAACTGGCGGAATGTGTCACAACTCTCGAAAAGGAATCCGAAAAGTGTTAACGTATGTCCCATAGCCACTCGTTCGCACTAAACGGTTTACTATCCGTCAGTCCCTTTCACACTCAAAGCAATACAAAGTTTACCTCATATCATCGATAAACCAAACCCGAAGGTCAAAACAATCAATCGAATAGGTCGAGGATTAATCGGAAAGATAAACGCACAGATTCATGGTCCGTGTTTTACCCAACCATTTAATCACCCTTCCACTTCGTTCGAAGTGCGAAAGTGTGTGTTTTAAATAGAATTTATAAATTAGATAAACGAACTTTTAAATGCGATTCGAGAGATTATTTTATAAAAACCAGTGGATTAAAATTAAAAGGAACCATCAAAGTCAAAACAATTGATAATCATACATAGGATCATCATGAATCGATTCAAATTGGAAATTCAATCCCAAAAGGCAAAGTAGGCGGAAACAGCAGGTTCAGTCGACTGAACAGAGTTTTCAGTCGACTAACCCTATACTGGAAATTTTCCAGGTTTAGGAAACTTTCTGTTTCCAGGTTCAGTCGACTGAACAGAGTTTTCAGTCGACTGAATCATGCCTGGAAACTTTCGGGTTCCAGGTTCAGTCGACTGAACAGAGTTTTCAGTCGACTGCTGCTTTTCAGCCTTATTCAAATGAAGAGCAAACTCTTCCAAAATGCAATCGGACGAACATTGGCTCTAAGGGCTTATGCCAATCGACAACCCGGCCCTATATGTTTCTCGATGCATCACCAAAACATGATCAAAACATCAAAGTTAGGATTTCAAAGATTTGAACCCAAAACACTAAAAATTGGAATATTCCCCAATTCAACCCAAACCAAATGCAAGTGCATATGAACAAGGTGTTAGGAATTCATACCCAACATCAATGAAATCAAGAGAAGTAGATGTGAGTTCAAAACTCACCTTTGTACACAAAACAAAGAAGATGAAGAAGCACAATTGCAAGGAATCAACCAACTATACTCCACTTCAACACTACAAGCTTCAATCTAGAATCAAAGCAAGTATTTCCTAAGTTAGGGTTAGGAAATTACTGAAATTGAAGAGGAGAAAAGATGGAGAAGGTGGAGATGAACTTACCAATGGATTCTTTTTGATTTTGGAGCAAGAATCAAGTTACAAAGGAGAAACTAGGGCTTGCTAATTTCTATTTCTCTTTCCTTTCCCCCATTTAAGTTTTTAGCTAAAGAAATAAAATGAAATGAAGAGAGATGAGGGGAAGGGGCTGAAGTAGAAGGTTAAGTGAGTTAGCTAGCCAATGGGCTGAACCCAAACTCAAGCCCAAGTAGAAAAAGGGTCAAATTTCAACTTACTCCAAATATATCAAAGATTATACTCAAAAAGATCGCAAACGCCATTTTGGAATCAATGGAGGTAGTTTCGAGTTCCAATTCGGCCATTTGCAGAAAGTAACATTTCGGACCCCAAAATCCGAATAACGACGCTATATTTAAATCAAACATTTAAATATAAAATCGTTAAATATGCGGGTTGTTACAATAATCCACACAAATAGTCCAAAGATGATTGGTTAACAATTTTGAATAAGTCAGATTAATCATCAACATTCATTTCTTCATCACATAACTGGCTAATTTAATTCAGATTATGGTGCAGATTATCACATTTAACATTCAAGATGAATATACAATTATTTGTTTTACCTTTATGATAATTTTTCATTGTTTCCCATTGTGATTCTGTCACCTTTGTACCGGGCTAAGGAACTTTATTTTGTTGCCTGTTGTGTCCCTGGAATAGCCAGAATTCAAGTAACACTATTGTAGCTCCTTAGCCTGCCACCATACCTATACGATGAAATTTTTTTGTGACCTATTTGTTTTTATAGGTCCATGGTTGTTAGTAGCAAATGATTTTGAAAAATATGTTTGTGGAGACCTAAAACAATTTATCTATGTTCCTTTTAGCCCCCAAATTTTTTTAACTTTCAGAGATTTTATACTTGTGCCTTTTGGAACCCAAATTGGAATGGTTTTCACTTGTTTGGGTCTACACCAACAAATATTGTGATTGTGTCCAGTTTTTTCACATATTGTGCACTTTGAATTGACTTGATGAATTTTGCTTTTAATAGGTTCAGATTGATTATACCCAAGTCCTTGTCTAACTATATTATCGGTTTTTTCCCTAATAGCATATTCTACGATCTTTCTCCTTTGAATTTTTTTCCTAAAGTTGTTGACAGTTGTTGGACGTGTGTTTTGAGAGATTCATTTTCGTTTAATAATTGTGTGCATTTTTTAATAGAATTTCCTCTTCTAGTATTTTCGCTTTCTTTCAAAATCAGAATTTCATTTTCAAGTGATTTAATTTTAATTTCTGATTTTTTAATTTTTTCTTCAAATGTTGGACACTTATCACACTTAAGGATCCTACTTTGATAGTTTTTAACTAATTGGTCAAGTTGTTTATTTGATTCTATCAAAGTATCTCTTTATGATTCAATTTTAGCGTATTTCTTCCTAAGTCTTTCAAAACAGCCATAATTCATGGAAATATATAAGTAGTTGTGAGTGAGAAAGTTTTTATACCTCGCTTGCCTCGTCATCGTCACTTTCAGTTATGTCACCTCGTAGGCACATATTTACTCTATCGCTCTCACTGCTAGTGCTTTTACAATCATCACTTTTATTCCACATGGCTGCAAAACTTTTGCCTTTTGAATTCTTTTCTTGGCGTGTTGATTTCGAGGATAATTGGGCTTGATATGACCGGGTTTGTTGCACTGTGACAAATGATCCCATGTTCTTCTGAGTTGTCTAGTGCTTTGATTATTCTTCTTTTTAATTGGTTATTTGGAGCTGGATTTCCGTATTTGTGGTCCCACTTTTTGAGTCTCTTTATTAGTAGTGCCAGCTCAGCTACTTCATCATTATCCTCATCACTATTTCTTTTTATAAATCCTATTAAGCTCATTTCTTTAACAGAGTCGATTGAGGAGGATTTCTCATTGTTGTTGACTTTTGCACCATGTACTGCATTAAAAGCATTCCAGATTTCCTGTACATTTTCACAATGAGAGATAAAGTTAAAATTATCTTGATTAATATGAGAATATAATATATGCATAGCAAGAGCATTAATTGAGATAATTTTCTCATCTGTTATATCACACCCATTTTCAATAGTATCATAACATTTAGCATTAATAGATTTTAAATAAAATTTCACTTTCAATTTCTAATTCAAAAAATCCGTTCCTCAAAAATAGGAGGGATAATACTGGACCTACCCTAGCAAAAGTAGCTATTTTAAAAATTCAAATTGGCAAAAAAAATTGATCTTTGAAAAATCAAACTTTTTAAAACAAAATTGGCTTTTGTACCTAAGCGCTGATACCACTTGTAGGATCGATTTCACCGTAGATGGAGGGGTGAATAGGGTGATACTATTAATTATAAAAATTATTGCGGAAGTTTATATCAAATATTTTCAACACAGATCTCAGCAGAATAATAGCAGCACAGATATTAGCAGAATAGTAAATGCAGAAAATAGAACACACAGATTTACCCAGCTTCGGCAAAACTTTGTCTCGTGCTGCCCCTAAGGTTTCTACTAGAAATTAGATAGTCAGACGCTTACACACGTAAACTTGCGACACCCGCTATCGACTAACCTAACTCTATGCTCAAAACCCTACCACAACTCAACCACTGAGTTGCGAATTCTCAAATACGCCACTGTAGTTCTTCCCCTAGTCACGCGACTAGAATTTACAATGGTTTGAAAGAGAAAAATACAATTTAAAACAATATAAATAACAAAATCCTAATTTTATAATCTAAATCCCTATATAACTAATAATCAAATAAACAAGGCCGGCCCAAATAAATAAGTGATAAGAAAATCCCATTCTCCTTTTTATCTATGTCAGCATGTTCCTTTGTAATGTTGTCGTCCTCTTTTTTGATGCTCCAATACTTTCTTTCCTCTTCAATAAATTAGGGCTTTGGATAATCTTTGAAGCCGTCGACATTTGTTGATTGTTCGAATAAGTGATTACGCGTTGCTTGCTCTGTCGATCGACTGTCTCCTTGAGTTGCACACGGCTGCTTCTTGATCGAGTTCAATCTTGACTTTGGTATGTAATTTACGCCTTTTGCTTCTTCTGATTTGCTTGCTTGAACTCGCTCGATGATTATAGTTGAATGATTATTCTTTGTTTAGCTCGAACTCGAATGCTTTTCTACGCCGATGATGATTGGGTTTATATATGGTTCGATCCTTATAATTTTGTTCGTATATAATAATTTGAATTCGTTAATTAATTTTTCTCGGCTGTATGATTTTGCTTGAATGCTGTGATTTATTTTTGACATTTACAATTCCTATAATTTGTTTACTTGATTAACACGGTGTTGATTTCTTTCCTGGCCACCACGGCTTCGATTTATGTCTTGTTCAGTTTCGGCACTAACTTGTTTATGCGATGATATTGTTTGAATTATTCTTATGCAAAAATATTTTCTTTTTAACTATGGCCTTGTCACTGCTTCAACTTCGGTTTTTGACATCACTGACTTCAGTCATTTAATGCTTTGATAATATGTGACTTTGGCACTTCTGTTCATCTTTGTAGCATACTTGACTTTGTTAATTCATTGTCCCTCATGTTATCTGACTTCGGTCTTGTACCACTTGTTGTTTTGACTTCGGATTGCATTGCTACTGTTTGGTGCACATGTTGAATTTGTTTACTTCGATTCACTCGAGTCTGATACCTTTTGTGGCATTGTTTCTTCATGAGTCCACTATCCTTGGCCTGGTTATATTTAATTGGTGCAGGCTTTAGTCTCATTGATGCATTCCACTTTCCTTTGATTCACTGTGTATTGGTTCCTATATACTATGTGGATTATCATGTCTGCACTTAGATATGTATGTGCATCATTGTTGTATCACATATAGTTTGTAGTTAGTTTTGTCTTTTTACATTTTTCTCTGGTTTCACTGCCTATGTGACTTCACATTCTCTGTCTTTGGTTCAGGTTTGCATTGTTGTAAGTGGACTGGTCTTGTGGCACTGAAACTGTACGGGTGCAGGTTGACTTCATGTGTACATCAGTGCATATGCATTGATTTTAGACTTATACTCTGTGTTATTCTTTAGCTACTTTGATATTGAACTGCAGTTGTCTTTGTGGTCTTCCTGAACCTGTTCGTCGAGTTATCCTGTTCATTGTTTGTGATGATCATCACTTTTGCACTTTGTGCAAACATG
Organism: Allium cepa; assembly: GCA_030765085.1. NCBI lineage: Eukaryota > Viridiplantae > Streptophyta > Magnoliopsida > Asparagales > Amaryllidaceae > Allium > Allium cepa. The sequence goes on along the minus strand of CM060945.1, from coordinate 987,627,926 downwards.
TGTATGCATATGTGTTGGGTTGTAGTGACACTGTTGCCACACACACTTGCGTACCTTTCTCTATTGACATGTGCATTTTCAAACTACTGTGATAGCTTTATTTTCTTGGGTACTGACTTAGTGTGTTCGTAAGTCCGCACTATGCATTTAACTTGTGAGCATGATGAACTTCTAGCTTGTGCCTGGTCTGGTGCGATTTCATTGTGCGTCGAGTCGTTGAACTTGTATATTTGTGTCTTGATGTTGTACTTCACCGTGTTTGGAATCTTTGGGTTAGTTTGCATAATTGAGTCATGTGCATGTTGTCACCATTGTTATATTGTGTTACTAGAAATGGTCTTGGTCGAGTCTAATGCTATTTTGGTCGAGACTATGTTCTTGTTTGGTTGTATTTGAATTCCTGTGCTCGACAGTTTTGTGACGTTCTGTAGTGCACCTGAGTTGGATGCAGCTTAAAGCTTGGGTTTGACCTTGTGCTGATATCGTGACCTTATTTTTATTACACTTGAGTTGAACCTGGCTTTTGATTTGGGTTTAACCTTGTGCTCACCTGTCCTTGTAATTTTATCAAGTGTATACATTGGTGTGCACGGCCTTGTGGCATGTACAGTGATATATTGTGCACGTCACAAGCTATTCGTGTATGATAAATTCAAAATTAAATGACGATGAACAAACCAAATAACTGAGGCAAATAATATTTTCAAAATTACATTTTATTTTACTCTGTAAATATATTTTATTTTCAATTTTACTACGTCATTATTTATTTTTGCAGATTGCTCAGGTGGTGGATTCAATCTGGAATGGAGTTGAAGATCAATACGAGTGAATGAATGAAATGTAGTGAGGTGCATATGTAAATGATAATTGTAATGTAATTGAAATTGTATTGAAACTGAAAGTGTGTGTGTATATATAGTGAGAGCTTGAATTTATACTAATCAAAATTGTAATAAATATTTGTTTGAATAAAATATCTATTTGAATTTAAATTCTATGTCATTTATTTTATTAAACAAATATTTATTTAATTATTTGGGAAATAAAATAGTACATTAACAAATACATTTAAATGAATATATATGTATATATGTTTATTATCATCAAACAAAAATCATATGCTAGCATTTTCAACATCCCTCTCTACACAAGCTCCCCCTTCATATATGCATAAACATGCAAATGAGTCTAGATACAAATATAAAATATTTGACCTTTATTTTTCAAAATCTTAACTTTTCCCTCCATCTTTTGTTATCAGCAAAAGAGTAATAGTGTTAGAAAAATAGAGATAAAGTGATAGACGTTAATACAACATTAAAAAATCAATCGAATATAAATATTAAATTTCAACAAAAAATCAACCAAAAATCATAAATACTCTGTTTGACGCATATTCCACTTTAGAATAATAGGGATGATGTCATCATATAAAACCATATAGTTGTGTCTATTTGTGGTATATTTATATCAGGAATTAGAATATCTACTAACATGCATAACGGTTAGGACTTTTAAATAAAATTAGTAGTATTTCAAATTTTTATTAAAAAATGAATCCAAATATCTTCCAACAAGCATAACCGTGAGGACTTTTAAATGGGATTAGAATCAACTTATCTATTAAATCAATCAATTTTGATATGTGTTCCATACATGCATAACCGTGAGGACTTTTAAATGAGCATGGAAGCACATAATCAAAAATTCCAAGTAATTCATCTATGCATAACCATGAGAACTTTTAAATGAGAGTCAATACTTTAGATGTTTTTATTGCTAAAAATATAATAAAATGAAAGCGCATAATTTACCATTTAAAATACCACATATTGACATACCATATAGGATTATGATGAGTGATGGTCGACAGAAATATGATAGAACTAGAGATGGTCATGGACTTTTTACCAACAAAAAGTTTTTATAACTCTTGTTTAAATTTCTAAAGCAATTTATTAATTATACCGTCTCAAGTTATAATATATGATTAACATCAACACTCATCACTTTTTCAGTTACTATTTATCTTTTCGATAATCAGTAGGGAGTTAGATTAGTCAATGTAGTCATTTAAGATCAAATCAAAAATTAATTATAAAATCAAATATTTTAAGATGACTAATCTGAAAATAGGTCAACAAAAAATATTTTCTGGAAGGGTTTTTATAAGAAAAATGTCTGCTAATTTGAAAATTATTTGAAATGAAAAATATGCAGATATTTTCTTTGAAAATGCGATGCAGCTAATGAATGTTTCAACATAAATCATGTTTCACCAGTAATTTTTCTATCAACTATATTTCCAGTGTAGTCTACATCTGGATTTTTCTTTCACTCGAGATTATCATTAGTTGAATGTTATAGACCAAATTATAAAGTGTGTGACAAAATATCTTAAAATCATTTTTAACAACTTTTAAATGAAATTGAATTGAAGCCGTGCAAGTTTACATGTAGTAACCATAGTGTCAGCAGTAATGTAACGACCCAGAATTTCTATCAATTAAAATTTGAATATTTATTTGATTTTAAATATTAATAAGTAAAATTTGTAAGTCGAATAAATTTAATTTCGAATATCTAGATTTAATTTGATAATTAAATTGGCAATTTAATATTTGAAATTACAGAAATAATTGGAAATTGGGTTTAATATGGTTAAAATTGATTTGTAAAATTTTATTTAATCATATTGGAGTTATAACGATGTTATAGAACTTTTAAAATTGAATTAAAAGTTGATTTGTGAAAATTGAATATTTTAATATTTAATTGACGAGTTAAAATAGACATTTTTCAAACAGTCTTGGATTTCGACGAAACTAGTTTCATCGGATCCGCAATGTCATATTATTGCATGGTTTCAAATTTCGTGTCAATCGGATTTACCATTTGTCCGGGGCAAGCTAAAACGCATAGAAATTTGGTTAACCGATTTAATTTAAAATCGATCGTTTATTGCCGTAACTCGCGCAGATGATCGAATTGGCTCCCGAAACCTATTCCATTGTGTCCGGAACGCAGGGTAAACCATAGAAACGTCGGTCACCACGTTTGATTTGGAGTTCGGAAAAGTCGGATGAATAGTGGTTGGTGAAAATTTCAATAAAAGGACCATCTCCTTCTACCATTTGCAAAACCCTAATTTGTTATCATCAGCCGCCCGCCCTAACCACCAATGGCCGAAAATCACTCATCTTCTCCCTCAATTATTTTCCAACCCACACTTCAATTCAAGAAACTTTCAACATGAAAGTAGTAGAGCACAACGAGGGCTACGTATCCAACGGTGGAGATCGAATTTAGGCGAATGTTTTGATGGCAATTTACCTTGGAATGACCGAAAGTCGTGCACACATTTCGAGATGGATAGGCAGCCAAGCACGACCGCTTCCTGGCCGAGGGTCGTACACGTGGAGGCGCACGCGATGGCACTGCTTGATCGTTGGCTAGATGATCGGAGAGGGCTCGAAAAATTAGGGCAACGTCGTGATAATGGGTTACGGTCGCGTGTGTATACTGGGGAAGGAGATGTTGCCTTCGGCGGCCACGATCTAGGGCTTAAAATTTGCACGGCCGAGATTAAGGTTGTAAAATATTAAAATAAAAATGTAAATTAATTATATTTAAATTTGTGTAAACTTTGTAATGCTATATCTTGTTCATACGAGGTCAAAAAATTACGAAACAACTTGCGTTGGCTTCGTTTTGTCGAGCACTATGCAATGGAGCTGGTTTGGAGTCGTTTGGAGTTAGTGAAAATTTCGGGCAAAATTAAACGCACGTTTAATTTTATTCGAAATAAAACGCTACAGCTGTTATCGAAAACTCAAGGTGAGAACTTCTCACTCAATCGAATTAGTTTCGATTTAATTTTTTAATAGTTAGATTTAAAATTGCTTGATTGTGTGATTGGATGATAATTTGTTATCTATTGTGTTAAATAGACATTATACGCCGTATATTAAGTGGAGGTTATTTATTAAAAACATATACCGCGATAATTCCAACTTGTATGGAATTGGTATTATATATGTACTTGGAGTTGATTTTCCCGCATTATATAGCGGATGAGACCTTATTGCGCCGCATAATAGGGGATAGTATTTTATAAATCTCATATATCGCGATATTTCGTCTTGAAACGGAATAGGTATTGTGCTAACATCTTTGGACGCAGGGAAACAGGTTGGAGGGATCCAACTGGATTCCTCAAACGTTTGAATTGGTTTCAATGTTGTGTGTTGATCTATTTATTGATCTATTTATAATCTGCGTGATTATCTTTGTGATTGAAATCGTTAAAGGCTAACTTTTAGCCGAATATATTTTTGATATCGTTAGATGCCGTAAATAAATAAAATTTGATTTTCGAAGATTTAAGTTGAGAATCCGTAATAAAATTTAATTTTGGGATTTATTCATTTTAAATAAATAAACGTTGAAATTTTTATGTTATAAAAAATTATGTTTTTTGTGAAATATAACCGAAATGTGATTTTGAAATAAGTAGTTGATTAATTTATAAAATGGTTTAAATTGGGATTTTTGAAGTATTATAAATGATTTAGAATAAAAGATTTATAAAATTGATATTTATAAATTAAAATATTGGAATTATAAAACGAGTTTTCATAAGTGTTAAAATGAAGTATAAATGGATTTTATAAGTGAATGAAATCCATAGATTTATAAATTGTGAAGTTATAAAATGGATAGATTTGTAAAATAAAATATTTATAAGTAACTAACTTATAAATTGGATTTTGGCGTGTAAATGGAATATGGATAGAATTTGTTAATAAAGTGATTTTATAAGTTGAAGTTGTTATAAAATATAAATCGAATTTATAAACGTTGTTTATAAATTCAAAATCGACTTATTTTAATTAGTTTAATTATTATAAGTTATTAAAGGAAATATATCCACGATTTTGAACAGTGAATAATCCTTTAAATAAAATATGTAGAAATGATGAATTTGGTTAATGAAGCATATTCATGATTTTGGACGGTGAATAATATATTAAAGAAATATTTTGGGAAAGTGATATTTTAAATAGAATTAAAACGATTTAAAAATGTTTTAAAATGTGTTAAGTATCGAAACCATAGATTTCAACGTTCATTGTTGAAATAGACGTTTTCGAGAAATAGAAGGAAATGGTGGACCATAACACTGTTGTTATAGTAAATGATTTCCGAAAGGAAATGTTTTATATATTATTAGGATTTATATATCTATTTTAAGTTCAAATCCCTATACTAATGATTTTGGGTTGTCGTAACGATGTTTTACGCACCATTCGTTTTGACCCAAATAAATGTGTTTAAGAGAATGTTTTCCTTATAGAATAAAATATATACTTAATTTGGATTTAAGTATATTGAATATTTTCCTAGTGTTGAAAATAAATAGATTTGTGAATTAATTATTATTAAATAAGTATGGAAATGTTTTTCCAATATGAAGTGAATGTTTTGAGATTTTATCTTTTAAAGATAAATTGAAAATGAATACTAGAAATCGATTTAAAAATCGTATATTCATAGATATTTTGGAAATGTAAATTCAATATGGAATTTATAAAAAAAGGGAAATTTGTTTAAAAATAAACATCGATTTATTTTTTAAGTGTGGAAATAAATTTACGGATTTGGAATGTAAATTTAAAGTAAATCGGTAAGGATTTATTTAATTGATTTAAATGGACCATTTAAAATTTAAAATGGATAAATATTTGGAAGTGTTTCCGTTTAAGGAAATTGATTTGTAATTTGTTTTCAAAGATTGAAAGGTGAAAAATGATTTGAAATTTGTTTTCAAATGGTTGAAGTGTGGAAATTATATCTTGTAAAGATATTTTTGAAAATAAGTAATTTGGGAAATTATTTGAAATCGGGTGATGTTGTGAATATTGATTGATAGTTAAATAACCGACTATCAATATTGACCTTTAAATAGGTATTTGTTGTGAATTGGTTGAAATTGAATGCTACACTTATTTTTAATTTATTGTGCTCGTTATTCGGATTACCCATTCCGAATAGTCATACGACGTAATGGATAGAAGGCCGGTGGTGAAGACCGGGTATTTGTGAAAACGATAGGATGACCTATCGATTGTCTCTGCACCGTTAGCTACGGTATGGAGATTTCCTTTGTGATGGGAAATTCGATTGGGATTGTGAATACCCGGATTGCAAGGGCTTCTTTGGAAGTGCCTTCGGTTCTGTTCGAACCGGGAACAGACTTGTTTGGTTACGTGTCTGACATTACATTTTGAGATATAAAGCAGATTTCTTTCAAATACATTTCCGTTGGTGGCGGAGAATTTATTCTCTTAGCTTAACACCCTTAGAGGTTATGTGGTTGAAGGTTATCAGCGATATATTCCTAATTTGGTAATGTGGCATGCTGAGTGTTGCTGTGTGATGATTATTTATTGATCATTGGTTGATCAAAGCGTGGCTTTGTGAAAAAGCGTAGCTTTGTGGACGAGACTTCGTAAGACCTCACACCCTGGAAATGTTCAAAACAGGAATATGCGGCAATGTTATGAGGGTCGCGCCCTTTAGGGTATGTCATTTCCTTCTGGAAAGGGTGGTATCATGGTATGGATCCCAGATACTTACTCATGTTGACACACTATATTTATTACTGTGTGATGTTGGTTATCGAGCGCTTGGATAAAGGTCCAAAGGGACCGGGGGATGGCATATTCGTGTAGTAGTTACCTAGTTACAGAGGTAACCCGGCCTTGTGTTGGAAGAGATCTAACCGTAACGTTAGGTTCTCAGGACGTCCCGCCAGGGGCGATCCCATTGATAGTAGGAAGTTCCTTAGCCTGACCATTTGTTGGAAATCCAAATAAAACAATACGAGCCTTGTACGGTTTTAGTTGTATTACCTGCCATGGAATGTGGCGGTAACCTGCTATTGAACATGGTAGCTATAGTAGGCATACAATAATGGTCGTATTTTGGCTAAGATTAATATTCTATTTTCAAAATGCTTTCTACACTATGCGCTAATAATAATATCAAAAATGATTTGTTTTTGCGTATTAAGCATCTTTGACTATCATAAGGAGAAATCTCCTCCAATTCTGCATTTGCATTGTGTGTGTGCAGGGAGGCCTTATGGTAGTTTCATTTTCCAAAAGCATTGCGAATTGACTTTAAAATTATCCCGTTGTTTTTTTTAAAAGATAATAACTGTATTAAGTTCTCACACCAGTCTTGCTTATCTTAGTGAAATGTGATGGGGGGTTCTCGCTTCGCAGTTAGGTGGCGAACGGGAGACTCTTACCCCTACATGTCCTCTCTTCGTGAATAGGGGTTGGTTAGGCGTAAGCTGTGACAGTCGAAAGGTTTGCCGTAAAAGCAAGTTTGGGATACCAGTTGTTGCCACGGCGGTTATTAGCCGCTGTTGATGGTTGACAAGCCTAGATCTGACAACGTGGTATCAGAGCATATGGTTAAGTGACAACCTTGGCTCTGTTGGGGATTACTCATTAGAGATAGAGTCAGTAGTACTCTAGAATGAGTTGAGTGTAATAATAGATATGAGCGCGTATTTGTTAGTGAATATAAAATTGTTTTATATTGTGATGATTGGTTTGTGGAGTGGTATATGGATTCTGGTCGGTATAGTCTGTACAACTCTATCGATAGGGATCTCTAAACACTTGCTTAGAACAATTCGGCACGATATCGTTTTAAATTGGGTAAATGAAATAATTTTACCTCGATTATATTTTTATATAAAGGAAATAATTTTTCAGAAATTATTAAAGTATATATATAAATTGATTGTTTGGTTTTTTGAAAATGTAAAAATGTATAAGTCAATAAAAGTTGTTTGAATAAGTTAAATAAAAACAAAAGTTGTAAAAGAATGAATTGTATGAGCAAATGAATTATAAGTATGGAATTATAATTAAAATGATTTACAATTGTAAAATAATCTTATATATAAATAGTGAAATTATATGAAGAAAGTTTTTATAAATGTGATTTATAAATAATGAAAAGGAAAATTTTGAAAGAATATTTAGCACTGATTTCACTATTGTTACTGTGGAATAATAAGGGTGATGACTGCAACATCATCAGTATCATTTTCGAGTTTCTGTGTGATGAATTTGCTACCATAGCAAATTAAAATTGAAGTTTTGTTGTGATAAACAAATTTGAAATTGAAAATCCAAGCTGAAATTGTTAAATATATGTAAAACGAGTTTTGAACTTATATTATGAGATAAAAATTTTAGCTTTGGTAAAGTTAAAGAATTTGAGTTGGCATAACAAAACATATGATTTGGAATTTAACTAAAAGGAGTTAAATAAATTAAATCAGATTTAGAAGTTTAAATAACTAAGTTGTATAACTTATTAAATGTGAAGATGTAAGTAAAACCAATTATTAGAATGGTTAAACAATTTTGATAAGCAAAACGAGATATGAATTTGAATAAGTGACGAAAATTGACTTTGGTAAAAGTTAAATAGAATTTACTTTAGGATTGGAATCTGAATTGGATTCGTAAGCAGAAATTTAAGTTAAGTTAAACAAATGATGGATTGAAATGGAATATAGCTTAAGTAATATTGAATGAAGTTGATTTTGGTATCAAAGTGAATTAATGAAATGAAGTCATTAAATGGATGTGAACTTGAGTTATATAAAGGAGATTCAACTTTATTTGTGAAATGAATTAGCAATTGAATTAATGAAGGGATTGAATGTTAATCAATCGAATGTAAATGAATCGATATGAAACAATGAATATAGGTGTTAATTCATTAAAGTTAATAAATTGAATAAATTGAATGTAAGCCAACTTAATATTAAACCAAATCGGAATTAAAAATGTTGAACCAAATTGAATGTAAATTTAATAATTTGGTTATGTTGAATATACATTGATTGTTATTTGATTTTTAGTTGATTGTATATAAATTCATTAAGTGTTAATGAAATTAAATTAGTGAAATTGAAAGCTATGTAATTGAATTCAAATTGGAAGAAAGATGAATTTGAATAGAATTGAATTTGATTTGGAAGTGAACTAAAATGAATGTAAACTAGTGAATGTATACTAATTGGAAATGAATAAATGAATATTGTAAAGTCCAATGTTAACAAATCAAATGTGATTAAAATGAAAAAACCAATTCATTGAATATTAATGACAAATGGAAGAATATTGATTTGGTTACTGATTTGTTGGATGTGAACTGTATGATGGTTGTTTGATGGTTGCATTCGTTGTTTTCTTGCATTTGCTATGTTGGCATATGTAGTTGTTATGTTGCTATATGCATGTATTGTAGTTGTTTAAAAGTGTAAAATGCTAATATCTTCTTATATATGGCACTTACATATTTATATTGAGTAAGTACAGGTACCGGGGCTACCGTTAGCGGGTTTTGGTTGCGCAAAATGCTTAATAAATAACTGCTTTGCTTAAAAATGCTAAAAAGGTACGCCTACGCAATAAAAATAGAAAATATGAACTGTTTTTCTGTTTTTTCGACCGGGTGGGTCGATGTATATATATTTATATCTATTGTGATATTGTAAAAACTCCTCCGTACAAAGGAGGTTATGGCGAAATTTTTTGAAAATTTAAGGCGTTAGAAAATTTTCGGAATATTTTGGAATTTTTTTTGTGAAAACATAGTTTGATTTTTGAGTTATAAAAGTTAAACGGTATAGTTGGTTTTGAAAAGATAACTACATATGGATTTGAAAATATCTGTGAAGTTTTGTAAGAGGTTTAACTATTGGATTTGGAAAAGTTAAACACTTAAGAGATTTGTAAATCAAACTTGAACAGTTTGTTTTGAAAAGTTAATGGATTTCAAAACTCCTTCTTACTTGGCAATTTCGAGGACGAAATTCTTTTAAGGGGGGAAGTTTGTAACGACCCAGAATTTCTGTCAATTAAAATTTGAATATTTATTTGATTCGAAATATTAATAAGTAAAATTTGTAAGTCGAATAAATTTTATTTTGAATATCTAGATTTAATTTGATAATTAAATTGGCAATTTAATATTTGAAATTACAGAAATAATTGGAAATTGGGTTTAATATGATTAAAATTGATTTGTAAAATTTTATTTAATCATATTGCAGTTATAACGATGTTATAGAACTTTTAAAATTGAATTAAAAGTTGATTTGTGAAAATTGAATATTTTAATATTTAAATGACGAGTTAAAATAGCTATTTTTCAAACAGTCTCGGATTTCGACGAAACTAGTTTCATCGGATCCGTAATGTCATATTATTGTGTGGTTTCAAATTTTGTGTCAATCGGATTTACTGTTTGTCCGGGGCAAGCTAAAACGCATAGAAATTTGGTTAACCGATTTAATTTAAAATCGATCGTTTATTGCGGTAACTCGCACAGATGATCGAATTGGCTCCCAAAACCTATTCCATTGTGTCCGGAACGCGGGGTAAACCCTAGAAACGCCGGTCACCGCGCGAGATTTGGAGTTCGAAAAAGTCGGATGAATAGTGGTTGGTGAAAATTTCTATAAAAGGACCATCTCCTTCTACCATTTGTAAAACCCTAATTTGTTATCATCAACTGCCGGCCCTAACCACCAATGGCCGAAAATCACTCATCTTCTCCCTCAATTTTCTTCCAATCCACACTTCAATTCAAGAAACTTTCAACATGAAAGTTGTAGAGCACAACGAGGGTTACGTATTCAACGGTGGAGATCGAATTTAGGCGAATGGATTGATGGCAATTTCCCTTGGAATGACTGAAAGTCATGCACGCATTTCGAGATGGATAGGCAGCCGAGCACGACCGCTTCCTGGCCGAGGGTCGTACACGTGGAGGCGCACGCGATGGCACTGCTTGATCGTTGGCTATATGATCGGAGAGGGCTCGAAAAATTAGGGCAACGTCGTGATAATGGGTTACGGTCGCGTGTGTATACTGGGGAAGGAGATGTTGCGTTCGGCGGCCATGATCTAGGGCTTAAAATTTGCACGGCCGAGATTAAGGTTGTAAAATATTAAAATAAAAATGTAAATTAATTATATTTAAATTTATGTAAACTTTGTAATGCTATATCTTGTTCATACGAGGTCCAAAAATTACGAAACAACTTGCGTTGGCTTTGTTTTGTCGAGCACTACGTATGGAGCTGGTTTGGAGTCGTTTGGAGCTATTGAAAATTTCAGGTAAAATTAAACGTACGTTTAATTTTATTCGAAATAAAACGCTACTACTATTATCGGAAACTCAAGGTGAGAACTTCTCACTCAATCGAATTAGTTTCGATTTAAATTTTTAATAGTTAGATTTAAAATTGCTTGATTGTGTGATTGGATGATAATTTGTTATCTATTGTGTTAAATAGACATTATACGCCGTATAAGCGGAGGTTATTTATTAAAAACATATACCGCGATAATTCCAACTTGTATGGAATTGGTATTATATATGTACTTGGAGTTGATTTTCCCACATTATATAGCAGATGAGACCCTATTGCGCCGCATATTGCGGATAGTATTTTATAAATCCCATATACCGCGATATTTCGCCTTGAAGCGGAATTGGTATTGTGCTAACATCTTTGGATGCAGGGAAACAGGTTGGAGGGATCCAACTGGATTCCTCAAACATTTGAATTGGTTTCAATGTTGTGTGTTGATCTATTTATTGATCTATTTATAATCTGCGTGATTATCTTTGTGATTGAAATCGTTAAAGGCTGAATTTTAGCCGAATATATTTTTGGTATCGTTAGATGCCGAAAATAAATAAAATTTGATTTTTGAAGATTTAAGTTGAGAATCCGTAATAAAATTTAATTTTGGGATTTATTCATTTTAAATAAATAAACGTTGAAATTTTTATGTTATAAAAAATTATGATTTTTGTGAAATATAACCGAAATGTGATTTTGAAATAAGTAGTTGATTAATTTATAAAATGGTTTAAATTGGGATTTTTGAAGTATTATAAATGATTTGAATAAAAGATTTATAAAATTGATATTTATAAATTAAAATATTGGAATATAAAACGAGTTTTCATAAGTGTTAAAATGAAGTATAAATGGATTTTATAAGTGAATGAAATCCATAGATTTATAAATTGTGAAGTTATAAAATGGATAGATTTTGTAAAATAAAATATTTATAAGTAATTAACTTATAAATTGGATTTTGGCGTGTAAATGGAATATGGATAGAATTTGATAATAAAGGGATTTTATAAGTTGAAGTTGTTATAAAATATAAATCGAATTTATAAACGTTGTTTATAAATTCGAAATCGACTTATTTTAATAAGTTTAATTATTATAACTTATTAAAGGAAATATATCCACGATTTTGAACAGTGAATAATCCTTTAAATAAAATATGTAGAAATGATGAATTTGGTTAATGAAGTACATTCACGATTTTGGACGGTGAATAATATATTAAAGAAATATTTTGGGAAAGTGATATTTTAAATAGAATTAAAACGATTTAAAAATGTTTTAAAATGTGTTAAATATCGAAACCATAGATTTCAACATTTATTGTTGAAATAGACGTTTTCGAGAAATAGAAGGAAATGGTGGACTATAACACTGTTGTTATAGTAAATGATTTCCGAAAGGAAATGTTTTATATAGTATTGGGATTTATATATCTATTTTAAGTTTGAATCCCTATACTAATGATTTTGGGTTGTCGTAACAATGTTTTTCGCAAAATTCGTTTTGACCCAAGTAAATGTGTTTAAGAGAATGTTTTCCTTATAAAATAAAATATGTACTTAATTTGGATTTAAGTATATTGAATATTTTCCAAGTGTTGAAAATAAATAGATTTGTGAATTACTTATTATTAAATAAGTATGGAAGTGTTTTTCCCATATGAAGTGAATGTTTTGAGATTTTATCTTTTAAAGATAAATTGAAAATGAATATTAGAAATCGATTTAAAAATCGTATATTCATAGATATTTTGGAAATGTAAATTCAATATGAAATTTATAAAAGAAAGGGAAATTTGTTTAAAAATAAACATTGATTTATTTTTGAAGTGTGGAAATAAATTTATGGATTTGGAACATAAATTTAAAGTAAATCGGTAAGGATTTATTTGATTGATTTAAATGAACCATTTTAAATTTAAAATGGATAAATATTTGGAAGTGTTTCCGTTTAAGGAAATTTATTTGTAATTTGTTTTCAAAGATTGAAAGGTGAAAAATGATTTGAAATTTATTTTCAAATGGTTAAAATTGTAAAGATATTTTTGAAAATAAGTAATTTGGAAAATTATTTGAAATCGGGTGATGTTGTGAATATTGATTGATAGTTAAATAACCAACTATCAATATTGACCTTTAATAGGTATTTGTTGTGAATTGGTTGAAATTGAATGCTACACTTATTTTTAAATTATTGCGCTCGTTATTCGGATTACCCATTCCGAATAGTCATACGACGTAATGGATAGCAATGAAAGCCGGTGGTGAAGACCGGGTATTTATGAAAACGATAGGATGACCTATCGATTGTCTCTGCACCGTTAGCTACGGTATGGAGATTTCCTTTGTGATGGGAAATTCGATCGGGATTGTGAATACCCAGATTGCAAGGGCTTCTTTGGAAGTGCCTTCGGTTCTGTTTGAACCCGGAACAGACTTGTATGGTTACGTGTCTGACATTACATTTTGAGATATAAAGAAGATTTCTTTCAAATACATTTCCGTTGGTGGCGGAGAATTTATTCTCTTAGCTTAACACCCTTAGAGGTTATGCAGTTGAAGGTTATCAGCGATATATTCCCAATTTGGTAATGTGGCATGCTGAGTGTTGTTGTGTGATGATTATTTATTGATCATTGGTTGATCAATGCGTGGCTTTGTGAAAAAGCGTAGCTTTGTGGACGAGACTTCGTCAGACCTCACACCACGGAAATGGTCAAAACAGGAATATGCGGCAAGGTTATGAGGGTCGCGCCCTTTAGGGTATGTCATTTCCTTCTGGAAATGGTGGTATCATGGTATGGAGCCCAGATACTTACTCATGTTGACACACTATATTTATTACTGTGTGATGTTGGTTATCGAGCGCTCAGATAAAGGTCCAAAGAGACCGGGGGATGGCATTTCGTGTAGTAGTTACCTAGTTACAAAGGTAACCCGGCCTTGTGTTGGCAGAGATCTAACTGTAACGTTAGGTTCTCGGGACGTCCCGCCAGAGGCGATCCCATTGACAGTAGGAAGTTCCTTAGCCTGACCATTTATTGGAAATCCAAAAAAACAATACGAGCCTTGTACGGTTTTAGTTGTATTACCTGCCATGGAATGTGGCGGTAACCTGCTATTGAACATGGTAGCTACAGTAGGCATACGATAATGGTCGTATGTTGGCTAAGATTAATATTCTATTTTCAAAATGCTTTCTATACTATGCACTAATAATAATATCAAAAATGATTTGTTTTTTCGTATTAAGCATCTTTGACTATCATAAGGAGAAATCTCCTCTAATTCTGCGTTTGCATTGTGTGTGTGCGGGGAGGCCTTATGGTAGTTTCATTTTCCAAAAGCATTGTGAATTGACTTTAAAATTATCCTGTTGTTTATTTTTAAAAGATAATAACTATTTTAAGTTCTCATAGAACTCCCCTGACTGACCTGGAGTTTATTGTTTCCCTTCCTAAACTCTGGATGCCCACTAATTTCCACACGGGCAGTCTGGAGTCAGGTTATCAGGATATTCTGAAATCCGAGAGTTGCTATAGAGACCTGGAAGCAAGATGGATGGCATGGCGTATTAACTAGTATACAGTATTTCTTTTCCGCTGTTTGTTGTTGTAAACTCCGATAATGTAATGTAATGTGATGTAATGTAATAATAGATATAGTTCTTTGTTTTAAAGTTATTCATTTATCTATTATATGTTGTTCCGCTGCGACTGTGAGATTCTGATATTGTTTCTGTTGCTTTTCTTTCTCTCTTCTTACATCTTTTTCTTCTTCTTAAACCCTAACAATTCGGTTTTCCGGCATTCGATTATGCGGCATTTGATACAGTGGACGTATTAATGTCGATTTTCGAGCGTCGAAAAGTCGCGTCGTTACAACTAAAGTAACCAATATATCCATGTGTATCAAGAGTAATCATCATCAATAGTCCAAATAGTTCAAAGATGATTGGTTAACAATTTTGAATAAGTCGGATTAATCATTTCTTTATCACATCACTGGCTGATTCAGATTATCGTGCAGACTATCACATTTAATATATCATTCAAAATAAATATACAATTACCTGTTTTACCTTTATGATAATTTTTCGTTATTGCTCATTATGATTATGTCATCTTTATGCTAGGCTAAGGAACTTTGATTTTTCGCCTGTTGTGTGTCTAGAACAGCCAGAATCCAAATAACACTGATGTTGTTCCTTAGCCTGCCACCATACCTACACAAGAGAATATTTTTGTGACCTATTTGTTTTTATACGTCCATGATTATTAGTGATAGAAGATTTTGAAAAGTATGTTTATGGAGACCCAAAACTATTTATACATGTTCCTTCTGGCACCCAAATTTGTTTAACTTTGAGAGATTTTATATTTGTGCCTTTTGGAACCCAAATTGTTATAGTTTTCACGTGTTTGGGTCTGTACCAACAATTATTTAGATTGCGTCCATTTTTTCTACATATTATGCACATGGAATTGACTTGATTAATTTCATTTCTAACATTTTTAGATTGATTATATCCAAGTCCTTGTCTAACTGTATTAACAATTTGTTTCCGTAATAGCATATTCAACGATCTTTCACTTTTGGAAAATTTTCTTAAAGTCGTTGATAGTTGTTGGACTTATTTTTTTAATGATTCATTTTCGTTTAATAATTGTGCGCACTTTTTAATAGAGTTCTCTCTTCTAGTATTTTCACTTTCTTTCAAAATCAGAATTTCATTTTCAAGTGATTTTACTTTAATTTCTGATTTTTTAATCTCTTCTTCAAATGATGGACACAATGATGGACACTTATTACACTTAGGGATCTTGCTTTGATAGTTTTTAACCAATTGATCAAGCTGTTTATTTAAATATATCAAAGTATCTTTTTGTGATTAAAGTCCCTAAGTCGTTCAAAACAACCATTTACTTCGTGGAAATATATAAGTAATTCTAAATAAGCGAGTTTTGATACCTCGCTTGGCTCGTCATCGTCATCTTTATCAGTTATATCACATCGAAGGCACATATCTGCTTTCTCACTCTCACTGCTAGTGCTATTTATAATCATCATCGCTTTTATTCCACGTGGCTGCAAAACTTCTCCATTTTGATTTCTTTTCTAGGCCATGTCAATTCTGAGGACAATTGGGCTTGATGTGTCCGGCTTTGTTGCACTTGTGACAGATGATCTCCCGCTCTTTTGGGTTGTCTAGTGCTTTGATTATTCTGCTTTTCCATTTTTGATTTAGAGCTGGATTTCCATATCTAGTATTCCACCTTTTGAATTTCTTCATTATTAGCGCCAGCTCTGCTGCTCCATCATCGTCATCATCACCAACACTTTCTATTGTTCCTTTGAGAGCTATCGATTTCTTTCGAGTATCTCCTCCTTTACGCTCTTCCTTGAATTTCATTTCTATCTCATAAGTGGTGAGATTTCCGATGAGTTCTTCAACTTTGATTTTTTTTTTCAAATCTTTCAATTCTTGAATGACAGTCACTTTTTCTTCAAAACTTCATGGAAGGACTCTGAGGATTTTTCGGACTATTTTCGATTCTATGTATGATTTTCCAAGAACTTTTGATTTGTATACGATATTGAAAAGTCATCCAAAATTCTCGTATTCGCTACTAAGCATGTCAAGGCGAGATTCTTTGACTTGGGACATTCCTTCATGAGTCACTTCAAGCGTATGCCATATTTCCTGCGCAGTTAAACAATGTGAGACACGATTAAATTCAGTATGATCCAGTGAACAAATAATATAATTCATAGCTTTAGCATTAGCATTCTGTAACTTATTTTCTAAATCTGTCCACTGATCAAATGGTTTTTCAATTTCTTGATCATTTACAGTTATAACCTGTCTCAACTATATTCCAAGCGTCAATGGTTTTCAGAAAGATTTTCATTCTATTTTTTCCAGTGAGCATATTCACCATTGAACATTGGTGGTCTAACTATAGACTGACCATCAGCAAAAGCGGTATTAAAAGAAGCCATTTTTTAAAATTTAAAATTTAAAAATGGTTTCTGAAAAATCAAATTTTTAAAACAAAAATGGATTTTGTTCCTAGCTTTGATGCCGCTTTGTAGGCTCGATTTCACCCTAGAGGGAGGGTGAATAGGGTGATACTATCAATTGTAAAAATTATTGCGGAAGTTTATAAAATATTTTCAACACAGATATATCAGAAAAATAGCAGCACAGATAATAGCAGAATATAAATGTGAAATAGAACAACACAGAATTTACCCAACTTCGGCAAAACCCTGTCTACGTGCTGCCCTCAAGGTTTCTACTAGAAATTAAGCAGTCAGACGCTTACACACATAAACTCGCGACACCCGCTATCGACTAACCTTAACTCTATGCTCAAAACCCTGCCACCACTCAGCCACTGAGTTGCGAATTCTCGAACAACACTGTTGTAGTTCGTCTCCTAGTCACACGACTAGAAAATACAACTGTTTAAAAGAAGAATTCAAATTAAAAAAAAAACAATAAAACCTTAATTTTAAACTAAATCCTTTATATTATTAAAATAAAAACAAGGTCGGCCTCCTTCCTTTTATGTTATTCGGCCTGCTTTCTCTTTGTTTGTGAAAAATGGTGGCTCGTCGCTTCTTTCTCGTTCGATTCTCTCTATTGAAATTAGGGCTTGTGAAATTGAGGCTGTTGACTTCAATTTCTCGATTGAATGATGGTTTAATGTCCCTTTCTTTGTCAATCGACGATCGCTCTGCTTTGTGCACGGCTACCCCAATTTTTGATCGAGCTCATCTCCTGATTTTGGTATGTAGTTTATGTCTTTTTCTTCTTCTGATTTGCTTGCTTGAACTCAATCTTGATTCGTGTCGAGTGATTATTCTTCTCCGTTTAGCTCGAACTCATATGCATATTGGCCTATGATGTTACCGGGTTTAAATAGGGTTCGGTCCCCTATATTTTCGTTCCTATTTTATCAGTTGAATTCGTCTGTAACTATGCTTGGCCGCTTGATTTTGTATGGATGAACGTGATGATTTCTGACCTTTTCAAATTCGTATATTTTATTGCTTGTTTATCATGGCTCAATTTCTTGGTCATCACGGCTTTGAATTCTTGATTTGAACTTGACTTTGTGCATTTCACCATTGACATCGGCCTTGAATTTTAAATTTGATGTTTATTGTGTTCCTCGTATTATCTAACATGAAAAAACAATGACTTCGGCATTTTACTTGAATTGTAAAACTTGCTGCTGACTTCGGTCATATTTGTTCATGGCTGTAGTGTATTTGACTTGCACCTTATTTTGTTCGAACTATACACTGGTTTTGATTTTCTAGCGTTTTATACTTGACTTTGTTATAATTTTCAACTCGAGTGCTTGCTGGTATAGTGCTCCTTCCTTCAAGTCAGTTTGAATTTGAATTTGACTGTCTTGTTGAGTTCAATTGAGATAGCACTTGATTTTGTTATTTGATTCATGTACAGTCTGCTTCATTTTTGTAACACTGGTGCATGTATCTTGTACTTGTGATGCATTGCATTTGATTGGATATTGAGTTTCGTTGAATTTGAATCTAGTTCTCCTGCCTTGGCTCTGGTTATATGTGCACTGGTTCATGTATATGTGTATTTTCTTGGTAGAGATGCTATCATGTGTACATTTTGTACATAATCATTGAAGTCTGGTTTGGATAATCTGATCATATGTGCATATGTATTCATTGTTGTTTGGTTGCCTTTGAATTCTGGTAGTACTTGAGCATTTCCTCTGATTTCACAGCATATGGCTTTGAGTCTTCTTTATGTTGCATAGCCTGTTCATTGAAATGTGTTTTCATTGTTGCCATATATGTGAACATCCACTTATGTACTTGCATATGTATGTATGATGTGTTATTCACGTTGTTGCTTCATTATTGCTTTACGCTTGAGGTCAGGTCTGCATTGTTGTCACATTGCTTGTTTTCTGGTGCCTTTATGTGCTTTGCTCTTGAGTTGAACCCGGCTTTTGATTTGGGTTTGACCTTGTGCTCACCTGTCTCTGCAATCTTGTCAAGTGTATATCGATGTGCACAGCCTTGTGGCGTGTACAGTGATACATTGTGCATGTCACAAGCTGTTCATGCACGATGAATTCAAAATTAAATGATGACGAACAACCCAAATAACTGTGGCAAATAATATTTTCAAAATCACATTTTATTTTACACTGCAAAAATATTTCCTTTTCAATTTTACTGTATCAGTGTGTATTTTTGCAGATAGCTCAGATGTTGGATTCAATCTGGACTGGAGTTGAAGATAAACTATGAGTGAACGAGTGAAATGTATTGAGGTGCAAATGTATGTGAAAAATGTGATGTGGTCAAATTTGTATTGTAATTGAAAATTGTATATATATAGTGAGGGCTTGAATTTGTACTATTCAAAATTGTGATAAATATTTATTTGAATAAATATTTGTTTGAATTTAAATTCTGTGTTATTTATTTTATTCAGCAAATATTTATTAATTATGTGAAAAATAAAATAGTACATTAAGAGATACATTTAAATGAATATATATATATATATATATATGTATATATTTATTATCATCAAACAAAAATCATATACTCGCATATTCAACAGCACCGACACCACTAAGCATATGAACAACCACCAGCTTTGAAAGAATAAGGGGTCTATCTATATGACTCACCAAATCATGGAACATATCGTTATAATCCTGGTTCCATTCAAAGTTTCTTTTCCTCCTTTTGATCACCTCAAATAAAGGATACAATTGTCAGTGGCTTTGTAGATGAACCGACTCAGAGTGACAAACTTCCCGTTTAATCTTTAGACCTCCTTGATCATCTTTAGAGCTTCGATCTCTCTCAAAGCCTTGAACATTTCGGGATTGGTTTCGATCCCATGAGAGTTGACAACGAAACCCAAGAATTTCCCTGATGCCACGTCCAAAGAGCATTTGAAGGGATTGAGTTTCATTTCATTCTGTTGGAGGACACCAAACATCTCTGCTAGATTATCAACTTGATTTCTCGAACACCGTAACTTCACAAGCATATCATCCACATAAACTTCCTTTGACCATCCAATTTGGTCTTTGAACAATCGGCTCATAAATCTCTGGTAAGTTGCTCTTGCATTCTTTAATCTGAATGGCATGACCGGATAGCAATAGACTCCAAGATCAGTGATGAAGCTGGTGTTTTCCTGATCTGGGATGTGCATCAAGATTTGATTGTATCTAGAGTACTTGTCCACAAAGGAGACTAGCTTGTGTCCTACAGTCGAGTCCACTAACTGATCTATCCTCGACAACGGGAAGCTGTCTTTCGAGCATGCCTTATTCAAATCCAAATAGTCGATGCATGTCCTCTACTTCTCGTTGGCTTTCTTAAAAAAAACAGAGTTTGATACCCAATCTGGGTATAAGGCATCGCGGATGAAGCCATTATCCTTCAACTTATTCACTTCTTCCTTGAGTGCAACCGATCTCTCCAAACCCATGTTGTGCTTAACTATTTCATAGGAATGCATTTAGGATTTATGTTTAATGCATGGCTTGCTATCCCGGGCGAGATTACATACATATTCGAGCATGTCCATGTAAACACATCAAGGTTTTCCTAAAAAATCAACCAACTCCCTTATCACACTAGTACGAGCTGAGATCCAACCTTCAGAACTTTACTTAGGTTATCCCTGCTGATTGGAACATCGATTGTCAATTTGGCGAGAGCTGCTCATTTTCCCTTCAGCTCCTTTTGTCAGTCCATGCAATCATAGAGCCGACCAGCTTGCCCGATCCAAGACTCGGGCAGTAGTTGATATGCATTCAAAGCCTTTATGCAAAGGACCTGCTCTAAACACTTTCCTTTCTCCTTAAGCCTTGCTTCCTTCAGTTCAACGACATTCACTCACGGCCAGCCACCTGATCTCTATGGACGGTCCCCACTCCATTGTTTATAGGAATTTCATAGTAAACGCAAGGGAGCTATGACCGCTCTAAATTCATCTAGGGACGATCGGTCCAAAAATGCGTTATAAGCAGAATAAATATCCAACATTAAAAATGGCACGACCTGCACTCGCCTGTGATCGCACTCACCAAGTTTCACTAGTAATTTGACAAATCCTGTGGCTTCAATAGCCATCCCATTGAACCCCAGTACATGAGATCTACAAGGCTTCAAGTCACTCTCCTCCAATATCATTTGATCATAAGCTTTTTTGAACAAAATATTAATTAAACTCCCATAGTCAACAAGCACCTTTCGTGCAACAACAAGACCAATCACGGCTGAGATCTCATGGAATACGTGAATGTATGTATATTTCTATACGCATGTATACCTCGAGTAGGTGGGGTGTATCATAAACGTACATAAAGATAAAATAAATAAGGTAAAATATTAGAAATAACCCATAATGGAAGACAATCGGCATAAACTAGTGTTATGATAAAGTATGTAATTTACCAGTCACCAGAGTGTTATTTTGACCCCTTCCTCATTACTACATACGGTATAGATTTATAGGACATGTATTGGTGAATTAACCTTTGTCAGTAATTATATATTTTTACTATTTCGCAATGAGTTTTTATTGATAGGGTTGTGATATACTTTTTTTTTTACATGATGTCAACACCAAAAATCCGTACCCTAATGGACTTGAGTTTTTGATTTAGAAAAATTTGGGGCCGTTATGGTGCGCCTTGTTACAAGGACTGGCGCCTTACAGCTCATCGCCTCATCTCCCCGATCGGGAGAATTTCCTTCAATTAGGTTATATATCAATATTAAGTAGCAACCAATCTTTGGAGGTGTTGACTCCTATCGATCTTGATCATGGGATGATCATTCTCGGTTAAAATTCATGGCCACATCCAAATATAATCAACACAAATGGTTGTTGCTTCTGCATTACCGCTACGACTTATGCTATTGTTATCTAATTTCTGATGTATCATTCTGATGGTTGCTCCGAACCTGCTCTTTAATTTTGTTCTCCATTGTGCCCCCATTCCTCTAGGCTTTCCAACTCTAACACATGTTGTTATGCATTTACATTCTGATCTCCACTTCACGGCTTATCGTTCCTTGGACGTGCTTCATCTCTTCCGTATTCTAAGTCCAGATCAAATATGCCCCCATGCTTTCTTGGCTCGGCGCCAAGTTGTGATTCTATTTGGGGCTGGTTCTAACTTCTTCCGCTCCATTTCTTGGTGTATGTTCTCTATGTAAACCGCATGCCAATTCCTGAACCAAGATTTCATGGAACGATGATGATCCAAGGGCATCAAACCGTTGATGATCCAAGGGTTTGGGTCAACTTATGTCTTGGTTCAGGATTGAACTGGGTTTTCCTTAAGTTCATCTTGAGTTCATTCTTAGTTTCTTTTCTTCATCCCTTGCCATTCTTTCCTACATTTCCATCATCATCATTTCAATCTCGTCTTTAATTATATAAATAGACAAGTGTAAGATCCTAAGGATATCTCCTAGCTTCTCCTTGTTCTTGTTAACTTTCTCCAATTTTAAATCTAGTATCAGACCTCTTCATCTTCTCCAAATTCAAATTTCAAGTCATCAAATCTGAGTTACCTCGGTGAAAGCACCAAAAATGTTTGCACCAAAATGTTTGCACCAAAAATGGCATAAACACCTAATGAAGTAATGAACATGAAAATTATCAAGAAAAAACAAAGAAAAACACACAATTTCTATAGTGGTTCAGCAAATACTCTGGCTTACGTCCACTAAAACTATTATTCGATTTCTATGACTTTTACAAATTATGATTTTAAGGATCGATATACTCAGATCGATGGAGATTGGGTTCCGTGGCAAATATCAAAAAATCAAAACAGAAGAAGAGGAAAAAAGTCCCTTTTAAAGTGTACTCCATCTCTACTTATATGCGAAAATCCCTAAAATTATCTCCAAAACATGCTCCACCACATTCCCTACATTCATACATCGGTCCATTAAAATTTTGGGGTTAGATTGACCCACTACTTTATGAATCAGTATCAATCCATAACTCTTGGATGGGTATCAAATTGACTTGGAGTCTGACCTAAGAAATTTGAGCGTTTGCTTAGGGCCAAACATGAAGATTTTCCTAGGTTTTTGTGCTTGATTTTTCCTTGGCTTGCTTTGATTCTGACCTAAGATTTTTATGTGACCGACCCGAGTTCAGCTTGGTACCGACCTGAGGACCTCGATCAAAAACTCGAATTTCCAAATTTTTCAACTTTTTTTGCTCATTTTGTGATATTTCTTTTTTCTTGCTTTTTATAATATTTTCCAATTCCTTGGGTCATTTGTTCATTCGATTCACTTGTTTAAATTTGTCCAAAGATTATGACAAATTTGACCGTAACAGCGCTCGAGTCTCAACAGATGTATCGATATCTTATCTTGAAATATCTTGACTCAGAAGGTTAAAAACAATATGTCATTTTCATGTGATTATATTCTCATTATTACAATAGATTATAATTATTATCGCATAGCACATTATTGAAGGATTTTCTATTTAATATACTTAAATTAGATAATAAATTAACATCTTACAGTATGAAAAGCATATAATGGAAAGAAATACACCTTTAATTTTGAACGAGATTTTATTATAGAGTTTATAATTAACAATAATTTACAGAATTGCCTTTACGGCAATATCCTTTACTCTATCACCTGGTACTGATCTATAAAGACGAGTAAACTTGTCATTTAGCTATTCTGTTGGAGCTTTATTAGATATATATATTCTGATGCACGGTGCTTTGAGTAATCAACTTAAATTTATGCTATTAAAGATAGCTTGTTTATTATTGTGATTTATTTATTTAAGAGATATCAACTCGTCTATTTTCCTTACGGTTATTTGGGAGATTCTTACTCAAATATTTTGGCATTTATTTATGCATACTTTATTTTGGTCATACTGTCGTCTCGCATGTCCTATATCTATATTTTATTGCATTTTATATATGAATTGTGAGATATGTGATGCATTATTGGATTGTTGATCAAATTTTAAAATAGACCTTCCATTGACCGAGTACTTAGTAACGTATCCATTTATAAGCACTAGGCATGTAGGCACATTTAATTTGATATTAGAGCTTTTGTTTAGTGAATAATTATGCCTTCGATAAGAGACGCTCGAGAATAATTTAACATAGTATGAGAGAACGCGCTTAATTACCTATGATTTAGAAAAATACATATACAATAATATTTTACACACATCTACCTTTTCCTAAAACAAGAGGCTAATTATTCTTATTACAGATAATATGAGTAAATAAGAGAGGATAGAAGGAATTCAGTAAGCAATGCAGTAACGAACGAGGAGGGCAGCAACGGTAGGGAGGTTGATATGTATGTTATGTTCAATAAATATATGATGCACTTGATACATAATGCCCCTGGAGGGCTTGGAATCGATATATTATAAGGCAGGGTTCGAGAATTTTGAATGATTTAGTTAATTGGTTAATTCACCATTAGGAGATTAAAGAATTTCGAGATTAAGGCTGGAAAATAAGGATTGAGATGACAGTTAAGTTTTTATGGCCTTATTTATACAGTCGTATAACCCGGTAATGAGCTGTGTGCCCGTTTGGTTCAAAATAGCTACATAGATCGCTTCTTAATTATAAAACTCCTAACTCCCATACAGTGAATCCAAATTTAACAAATTTATAGTCAAAACTGATCCACTCATAAAGACCTACGTTATAGTTATAAATATGATAACTAATTCACCCTTTGGTCAAAAATCAATTCATTTGTATTCAATTTAATATTAACAGTATAAAATTCGTAGGTCATTACAGTTAATTTAATTCACCCTAATTTTAGTTTGACATTATTCAAGAAATATAGTTGGATAGATTAATAGAATAATGTGGTAAAACATGGGGATGAGAATTGATAATTAACAAGTTTAGGCCTTAACCATTTAATTAATAAGACTGGTTTTTAAACTTAATATAGAAGGGAAAAAATGACAGGGGCAAAGTAGGAATAGCCTCCTTTATCCCTTAATCCATCACCCTCTCCCATTTCACTCTCGTTTTTTTGTAAATATAGACAGTTAAAGAAAAAGAATAGTGGCCGACCATTGACAAGTTAGGGAGGATAAAAATTAAAAAGGGAAACTCAAGAAAGAGCTTAGGGAAATTAAAGCAACATCAATTCTCAACTCTAACATCAAATCTAAGGTGAATAATAAGTGAACCATCTTTATTTCTTGTTCTTGAATTCAGCTATAGCTAATACCGAATTTTTTTGATAGATTTTGCCAAGTTATGGTTATGTAATCATTGTTTGGATAGAATAATGATTTATGGAATTTTTATGAAATTGTTTGAATGGGTTTTAAGGGAAAGAACCTAAGTTTTTAATCTTCAATTGCTTTGATTTTCTGGTATGCCATGTAGAATATTAATTTGGAGACGAGTTTTTAGTTTCATAATTCTTTAAGTTAAACAAATATTTTATGAATGTCCTAAGGTGCAAATTAGGTTTATTTCGGGTTTTAATTATTAAAAATAATTAAATATAGTTTTTGGTCTCAAAATTTTTAAATGGAAAAGAATATGATATTTCTGAATTTTGTAATTTTTGGGGATTTTTTCCAAATGATTTCGAATTATTATTAATTTATTTTTCTAGATATGTATATAAAACAATAATTAATTAAGGATATTAATTAATTAAATTGGCAAATGGTTTTAGGACTTTAAAAAATTGATGCGGTGGTATTTTTGAAAAGAATTGGGAAGAGCATTGTATTATCCAATAGGAATTTGACATAAGTTAAGATTATGAGAAAGGTAATTACTTTTAGTAGTAATAAATCAATTTTTACAATAATTACGGTAATGCCATACCGTACGTATCCATAACAAAGCTAAGACAACGCCATAGCAATGTGAGTCGGCGTTGATATAGAGTGAAGCTTATGATAACTAGTGGTTATGAAATGATTCCAACCAGGTCAAAGTGAACCTCATCGACAACTTAATATTGGAAGCATTGCAACTTCATAATTCATTTAAACGTTTAAAGCTTAATACTGAAATCTTTGATGTCGCATGCTTTTACCTTTGTTTTAAATGATGCCGCATATCACCAGTTCGAATATTCTCTATATCATGTATATAGTGGCAGTGATGCCGTTTGTTTTTAACTTTGACTTTATATATTGGCAGCATAGTAGCCGAAGCATGCTAAGTATAATGCTTTTATACTAATGCCGCTAGTTTTGATGCCATAATTCATTGATGTCGGCAATTTTTATACATCATTGTTTTGGCAGCGATGCCGCATTGCATCTATGTCGCATTTCTTTATTACAATGCCAGTTAGGCCTTATGTTATAAAAAATCTAAGCTATGTTTTAAAAAGGTGGGATGGCCGTATCATATGTTTGTCGATGACCTCATTTCTGACATAAAATTTTATACTTAAAAGAATTTAAGTTTTGTTCCCCAACCTTGGATAAAGGTTCAACATTGTATAGTGTGGCGTGAATGCCACCTATAATTTGTATTAATGGCAGAAAGCCTTATGTTTTCATTTTGATACTGTTTATTTGAAGGACCGATGTAGGTTAACTTTAACATGCTATATTCTTTGGAAATTCTTCATTGTGCATTAGGGATACTAATGTATATCATTTGACACCATTGTTTTATGAAATTGACAAACTAATTAGGGACACCAATAGACGTAGGTTGAACCTATGGGTAAATATAAATGAATGTGATAAGTGGTGGGTTCATAGTTATCCTAGGAAAACTATGGAATGTGTGATGGATAGTCCACACCATGTTGGAGATGGATAGTCTCTAAATGGTTAATGAAAGATAGACCCCATCATCTTAAATAAACGAAACCATTTGCAATGGGTTGCCTATATCGTAGGGAATGGGTAATCCAAATAATTACATGTGAAATGGGTAGTCCACATAAATCTAAGACAGATAGTCATTTGTAATTAAGATAGATAGTTACATGAGAATTAAGATGGATAGTCTAATAAATTAGGGGTAATCCAATGTATGTTGCATGACACAAAATGCTTATTTTCTATGGTCTAACCATTGTGGATCCAAAAGCACGGTATATGATTAATGTGTTTTGGTTAGGATACTAGTGAGGGGTAAACCTGTTCCGCTTAGCTACATGGTCTTCCTAGATATCTATTTTTGGTTC
The DNA here is from genome assembly GCA_030765085.1 of Allium cepa. Lineage (NCBI taxonomy): Eukaryota > Viridiplantae > Streptophyta > Magnoliopsida > Asparagales > Amaryllidaceae > Allium > Allium cepa. Next base: position 987,600,428 of record CM060945.1, on the reverse strand, counting down.
AAGATGGAAGGTCGTAATTCACGCCGGACTATTTGTCTGACCTGAAGTTTTTTTTTCCTCTTAGATTCTCGGATACTCATTTGAGTAGGTCGTGTGTAAAGGATTTCAAGTTCCTACTAAGACGAATACATTTTCGGAGAAATGCAGGATGCAATGCAGCTATTTAGGATTTCTTCTCTAATTCACCATGTTGTTTAATTTGGGATGTAAGGATGTAAGGGCAAAGTTGTATAATTGCCAAGTATTAAACTTTGATCAACCAAGGGGCATCTTTATTTGTTGCTCTAGAAGTATTTTGTAATAATTATAATTTCTCTAAACGTGGGATTGCGAATGAGATTGTGTAATGAATATGAAATATTATTTGTGAAACGAAATGTGAAATTTGGTATTAAGTTGTGTTTAAAATTTCACATATTCATGTGCTTATGATTATCGATATGACTAACATTGCCGCATTTTATCATCGGAAATTAATACTATGAATGACTACAGCATCTGTAGCGCTTAGTTTCGGATCTCAAAGTGGGAAATGTGACAAGTTGGCATCAGAGCATAGGTTTATGCTAAACTTAAAAGATCAAAAGATTTTTAAACATAATCCTAACAAATCAGAGAATAAGATTGGGTATAGGATAATGCTATAGTAACGTTCTTCTATTTTCTATATATAGTATGTATTCTTTTCTCTCTCTTAGACCGTTCTTCTGTATCTTATTAAGGCTCCTATTTAGATTAGGAGAATGCAAGGTATGGAAGTAGAAAACGGAAGAGTGAATCTAGGTGGAGGAAGCACTACAACCAACGAAAATGTTCGACCCAATGCCAGAAGGAATCAAGGTCGACAAGAAAATGCTAATCAAAATGCTAATGCTAATATAGGTGCTGGAACCCTACCAGTAAGTATGAGGATTATGTACCGGTTCTTTGTCAACCTGATGCAAGCTGGATCAGCTTAAGGAGTGGGTAGGGGAAATGCTGCAAATCTGGGAGGAGTTAATCCTGTGTTTCTTGTTGGTAATAACTATGCTAAGCTGAACCAAGGTTATACTAGTCTTGTTGGAAGCCTTTTCTCGAAATTAAAGATACTATTGAAGTAGAGAAATGGTTCTCGCATTATGAATAAGGTTTTTGCTGATTTGGGTCTGAATGGCGAGCAAAAAAGGAGGTTGGCTTCGAGACAGTTGCAAGGAACTGCTTTATTCTAGTGGAACAAGATGACCGTAGGTGTACCAGAAGAGGAATTGACTTGAGCTGTATTCCAAAGGAGATTCGAAGAAAGAAATTTATATGAGGCAGCCAAGTCCACCTTACTCAAGAAGTTTGTGGAATTGGAGCAAGGGAAAATTTTAGTGTTGGAACACTCTTCTAAGTTTGATGAGCTATTTGGGTATGGATACGCTACCATCGACATCGTGATCAAGAGGAATGAGAAGTTCATCTCGGGCTTGAGCCGGAGATTGCTAGGGTAACTGTGCCACTTCTCAACGATCCATCGAATGTAGTGGTGGAAATGGCTATCAGGAATGAGAAATGCGGAGACTCAAGGTTCCCAGAATAAGAAGAGGAAATTATTTAAGAAGAAGGGAGCACAAAAGGGTTAGAGCTACCAAAAAGGGGAAAGCGTGTATCATTTGTTTTAAATGACAAAAAGGGACACTATGCTAGTGAGTGTCAATCTGGTAGTAGCAAAATGGTTATGGGAAGGCAGAATGTGAAGTGCTTCAACAGGGATCAAGTGGGGCATTATAAGAAAAAATGCTCAGAAGTTATTAATGCTAATAAAGGAATGGTGTTTGTTTTGGAGTCGCCTGCATCTAGACCGACTATTGTTGAGAAAGGAAAGTCTATGATGGAAGGTACACTTTTGATTCATACCATACCAATTAGAGTACTGTTTGATACTGGAGCATCAGATTCATTTTTCTCTCAGTGTTTATTAGGTAAGCTAAATTTAGAACCATCGTACTTTGTTACTTCCTTAAGGATAACTAATCCAATATGAGGTCATGTGACTCTTGGGATGAGATGTGACTATCTAGAGCTGGAGTTGCTAGGTTATACTTTTTCTGCACTTTGTTTATGCTTGATTTTATGGGTTTTGGGATTATTTTGGATAAGGATTGGTTGAGAAAATATGATTGTTATCCCGCTTTTTGGCAAGGCCGTAAACAGGCGGATTTAACTAAATAGACTACTCGTTTGTCAAGACTAGATTGCGTTAGGTTTGAGTTGACTAGATGGATAGGTAACGCAACACGTTTGGAAGTCATTTGGCATGGAAGTCGCTCGGCATGGAAGTCGCTCGGCATGGAATTCGCTCGGCATGGAAGTCGCTCGGCATGGAAGTCGCTCGGCATGAAAGTCGCCTGGCAGTCGCTCGGCAAGGAAGTCGCTCGGCATGGAAGTCGGTCGGAATGGAAGTCGGTCGGCATGAAAGTTGCAACAGGAAGTCTCTACAGGAAGTCCCTATAGGAAGTCGCTACAGGAAGTCGCTATAGGAAGTTGCTACAGGATGTCGCTCATACCATGATGAAGGATGTTGGCTCGGCTATGGCCCTAATGGGCCTGGACTGCTAGGGAAGCCCAGTAACTCGGGATTTTCCTATAAATACAACATGAGAAGGTTCAGAAAGGGGACCTTCTTTCAGCTCTCTGACTTTCTATTTTCTAAGACTAAGGCTACTTTACCATCTTGTAACTGTAATCGATTGTTACAACAATAGAAAAGAAATTTCTAGAGTGGACGTAGGCTGGAGTCATCCAAACCACTATAAATTCCGTGTTTTTACTGCTTTCTTTTTAATTTTGACTGTTCTTCACATTATTACTCTCTACATATACTCTATCTGTGATCTGTGACTGTGTGTTGGTGCTTTCGCATGGATTTGGGTGTTATTGACCAATTTTGGCACTAACATTTTGGTGCTTTCACTGAGAGATCTAGCATCCAAGGATTTTGAAACTTGGATTCTAGAAATCAATGGCTAGAACACCAACAAGGAAGCAAGCAACTGAAAGGAGCAACAAGGAGGGAAGTCAAGCGGCCACTTCTGAAACTGGAGCGGATCATGCATCCATCTACATCACCAGGAACGAGATGGAGGCTATGGTGGATTCAATTCATGAAAGATTGTTGAAGAGCCAACCGGAAACGATGCAAAACTTCTTTGAGCAGATGAGAGCAGCTGGTGTACAGAACCTTGGATCGACTATAGTGGCTTCAAACACAGGACATGGAGCTAGAGTCACAGAGACCGACGGAGGTCATATCCAAGGTCAGAACGAAGAACCTGAAGACGATCAACAAGGACCTGGGGTCAGACCCTCGGGATCTGACATTGGAAGACCCATAGATGGAGCTCAACAAGCTAAAACCAACATCAACATGAACGGGCAACATGAAGAATATTACCCAGAATACCCTTCGAGACCTAGGGGGTAGGATAGAGACATGATAAGGGAACAATCCCTGGATGGAGATGAAAGAATGGCCGGATTAGTGCTACAGATAATGAGGGGAGGATTGTCGAGCGGAGACTTAGAGGAAGTCAGTCGAAGTTCGTTCACTCCGAATATCAGAAATGCAAGGAATCCTCCAAAATTTAAGTTACCCAAGATGGACGCTTATGATGGGAAATTAGACCCAACCATGCATATTACTAGATATATCAGGCATGTGGAAGTGCTGGGGCATCCGAGGAAGTGATGGCATGATGTTTCCCTCTATATTTATCAGATTTGGCTGCGTTTGATTCAGGCAGCTAGAGAATGGATCAATTAGAACATAGGGCGAACTGGTGGAATGCTTCATAAGGCAGTTTAGGTTCCACGTAATGCGACCCAAGAGTGTGATGACCTTAGCATCGATAAAGCCGAGGACCGGAGAGTCTATAAAAGATTTTTTACTGCGATTCAATGCAACTGTGGCTATAGTGGATTGCCTGGATCCATCGATGATTTTGATGGTGGCAGTGGCAGGAGTTGTAGAAGGCACGGAGTTGAAGGATTCACTGGCAAGAGACCCACCACAAGACCTTGGAGAATTTTACCATGAAGCTGAAAGATTCATTCGGCTAGAAGATTCACGTGCCGAGAGACAAGAAACAAACGTTGTGCAAGGCGAACGAACCGCCAAAGAACAATCTAGAGCAAACAAAGGTAAGAGAAAGCAGGATGACAGATACGATGGTCTTGATAAACGGAAGAAATTCCGAGAACCCAGGTTCAAATAATACATGGACTTGAGAGCCACCCTGGAATGGATTTACACGGAGACTTGGTGGCAGCTCCCTTATTGAAAACCACCCAGGAGAGATCCCTTAGAACGGGAACGTAGAAGTGTAAAGTACTGCCTATTCCATGAGTTGGAAGGGCATACTAGCGATGAATGTCACCATCTGAAGGATGAGGTGGAAGAGCATGTCAGAAGTGGTAGACTGCCACAATACACTAGAGATCGAACAACGACCGTAGAACCTGAGAAACTTCCACCTACACCCAACAGAATTAACCTTGGATCGGGATTACGGCTCGTCACCAATTGATCATGATGGCAAGGGCCAAGTTCAAGACTTGAACTTAGGTTGATCATTTAAATTTCTTAGATTTGATTTCAAATAAAATGGCAATTCCACTTACATATGTATGGGAACCCGAGAGATCCCCAGGCATGCTCTAAGATCGCAATAGACCGCTATGCCTGAAGAGGCAATATTTAGATTTTTCCTTTCTTTGTGATTGAACACTTGGAATTTTAAATTAATAAATGAACTTGAATTTCATAAAATAAGTCTTTGACTGGAGAGTTAAAGAATGAATATTGGAAGTTAATCTGAAATTAATCGCTTTATGACCCTACCCAGAGAGACGGGGTTCGGAGTGCAAGAAGTGAGTTGCTTCGTCGGAGAGCGACAGGATTAACTCCCTTAACGTTGTTTTCCCTTCACCGGAGAGTCACAGGATGGGATCCACTAATAGTCTGGAGAGGCTGATATCGGTCCAGGAGGATCATGACATCGCTTAATGTTCAAGGGCACTGAACCGGAGTGCAGGGAGTGACGCTGCTTCGTCGGAGAGCGACAGGATCGGCTCACTCAACGTTGTTTCTCCTTCACCGGAGGATGACAGGATAGGATCCAGTAAGAGCCCGTGGGCTATGATCGGCTTAGGATTTAGGCCATTACATCGTTTAATGTTCAGAGACACCGAACCGGAGTGCAGGGGGTGTTGCCGCTTCGCCAGAGAGCGACAAGATCGGCTCACTCGACGCCGTTTCCCCTTCACCGGAGAGTGACAGGATGGGATCCAGTAAGAGCCTGGAGAGGCCACGATCAGTCTAGAAAACCAAGACATCGCTATATGCCCTCGCTGGGGTCAGAGTGCAAGGAATAGAAAGTAATGCCGGAGAGCAATATGATCTTTGTATTCGACCGTCGAGTTTGGAATGGACTTGGCAAGGATCCGAAGTGACCATCGATAGTCCAGAGAGGATGCAAATTAATTCCTGACTTCCACAAGTGGAAATGAATACCGATTTGGCTTCGAACAACCATGAACTTGATCAAGTATACTATAGCTATTAATAAAATAAGGACTCACGATATTGGATTCGAAGTCATTCAAAACACGCCTTTTACCAAAAGGCATGTTTTGGGGGGCAAAGTGTTATCCCTCATTTTGGCAAGGCCGTAAACTTGCGGATTTAACTAAATTGACTACTCGTTTGTCAAGACTGGACTGTGGTAGGTTTGAGTCGATTGGATGGATAGGTAACACAACATGTTTGGAAGTCGCTTGGCATGGAAGTCGCTCGGCATGGAAGTCGCTCGGCATGGAAGTCGCTCGGCATGGAAGCCATTCGGCATGGAAGTCGTTCACCATGGAAGTCGCTCGGCATGGAAGTCGCTCGGCATGGAAGTCGTTCGGCATGGAAGTCGCTCGGCATGGAAGTCATTCCGCATGGAAGTCGCTCCGCATGGAAGTCGCTCGGCATGGAAGTCATTCGGCCAAGAAGTCACTACAGGAAGTCGCTACGGGAAGTCGCTATAGGAAGTCGCTCGTACCATAATGAAGGATGTTGGCTCGGCTATGGCCCTAATGGGCGCTGACTACTAAGAAAGCCCAGTAACTCAAGATTTTCCTATAAATACTGCATGATGGGGTTCAGAAAGGGGATCTCCTTTCGGCTCTCTAACTTTCTATTTTCTAAGGCTGAGGCTACTTTACCATCCTGTAACTGTAATCGGTTTTTACAGTAATAAAAAAGAAATTTCTAGAGTGAACGTTGGCCGGAGTCAACCGAACCGCTATAAATTCTGTGTTTTTACTACTTTCTTTTTAATTTTGACTATTTTACACATTATTACTCTCTACATATACTCTATCTGTGAGCTGTGACTATTAGTTGGTGCTTTCACGTGGATTTGGTTGTTAGTGACCAATTTTGGCGCTAGCAATGATGCTATAATATTTTGCCAAGATATGAAAATATCATTGGGACACTCTGTAACACCCCTAATTTAGTGACACTATTCATGAGATTTATTAGAATAAATTAAATAGAATAATGTAGATAAGGAGATTGAGGGTGATTAATAAACTAGGTGGTCGTGCTTATTAAAACTAATGAACTTATATAAATGGTTAGGAAATTAAACATTAGGGAATTAGGTAAATAGCCACCCACATTTCCCACCCTTATACCATCTTCCTTAGTCCTACACATTCATTTCACCAAAAAAATATTCATAACCATAAGAAGCAAGGCCGGCCACTAAAAGAGAAAAGAAAATCAAATAAAAGCTAGGATTTAAGTTAAAAGGAATCAATCTCAATCATACTTCAATTTCCTTATCCAATCTAAGGTGAATAATAATTCCTGCATCTCTATTTTGATTTATACATCATATCATTTCAGATTTGAAGATAAATCTGTTTTATGATATGCTAAATGATGATATGCTTGATTATGATTTATATGTGTTTAAACAAGGCTGTTGAATATGGGATATGCACGGTTTTAGGGTAAAACCAAGATGAAATGATTTTTAAATGTCATGGGAAAATTTTATGTTGCATAAAACATGATTTTGGAGATGGGTTTTAATTTTCATAATTTTTAGACTTCATATTTATTTTATACGAATTTTTTAGTGAAGAAAATGGTTCATATTGATTTTATACGTCAAGGGTTCGACTTCGGAAACAGCCTCTTCGTAAAGCGAGGGAAAGGCTGCATATAATCGACCTCCCTGTACCCGCTATCGCGTGGGAGCCTCGTGCATTGGGTTCCACCTTTTATGAGGCTTTAGATGTTTTATATGTTTAATTAAGGAGAAAGGGCATTTTATAAAATAAAATTATTATTTATTTTTGAAAATTAGTAGCAGCATTTTCTGAAAAGAAATTATTAACCAATGAGAATTTAACAAACAAAGGAGGGTTAGTTGAAAAGTTAACATTTTTAAGTTAAAAACAAAGAAATCATACTTTTTGCATGTTTCAGCCTTTTAAGGCAGAAAACCTTCCAACTCAGACCTTTCGACTAAGTCGAAGGGTTATAGCTTTCGATAAAGTCAGATTAATGCATATGGTATCAAGTATCTTGATACATAATGAATTGGATAGAGTCGAAGGGTTCGTAGTTGAAAGGTTGATGGCCAAAGATGTTGGGGTATGTTTGTTTTTCAAACTGAAGCTTTCGCCTGCTTTGATTTCGAATTAGAGCTTTCAACTTGGTTGCTTTCAACCAGGTCAAATGCTTAAAAGAAAGGTTTTAAACCTTTCGATAAAGTCGAAAGGTTATTGCTGCTTTACCACTATTTTTTTGAAACCTTTCGACACAATCGAAAGGTTACTGCAACTTATCATTTTTTTGTGTTGAACCTTCCGACACGGTTGAAAGGTTATAGACGCTTTTTCCAACCTTTCGAAGTCGTTGCTTTTGACAAAGATGAAAGGTATACTTGTTTTCAAAACCATCCGTTTCTCACATTGCTTTTGAATGGTTTCAAAGCTTTCGACTTAGGTGATTTACCCTTGTTTTATAATTGAAGTGTAACCTAAGCTTTTGAAAGAGTGCTTTAAAAAGGCGGAGGTCTATTAAAATGAAATGTTTTAAAGCTTTCAAAGCAGACCTTTCGATAAGGTCGAAAGTTTGCTTCCATTGTATTCGAAAGGTTTTAAAAGAGGACGTTTCACATATTTTAACTTGAACTCGGTAAGTTTTCGAAAGGTTTTAATTTTAAGAGTTGAATTCTTTCAAAAGATTTGAATTGCTGAATGGGCTTAATGGTTTTGAAAGGTTTGATTCGAAAGGTTGTTTGAAGATCTTTCGACAAGGTCGAAAGGTTTGGCTTTGAAAGGTTCGAAAACCCATACTCTAATTTTTAATGGAAAACCCACGGCTTATGTAAAGGAGTTTTATAAAGGTTTTAAGTATGTAATTTTGAAGAAGTATTGCCTTGATAAAAATGTAAGTCAAAGGTGTAAGCAATGTTTTGAGATATATTTCAAGGACCTTAAACCCACAGGAGTGTTATTATTAATTAATGTTTTACTTCTTCAAAAACGAGTATATTCAAATGATAACCCGTAACTGTATTTTGGGGGAAAAGGGGGTAGAAGAATCAGTATGTTAACTCAAATAGTGAATATAAATTACTTAAACTCCTAAATGAGTAGAATTGTGCCCATGGAGTCAGGGTAACCAAAAATATAGGATGCCGAAACTTTGTAGTAATTGGTGCATACCAAGAGGTTCATAGTAAACCCATGAAGATTGTGATAAGTTAGTTATTGGTGCATACTAAAAGGTTCATAGTTAATCCATGAAAACCATGCATAAGGATAGTTGGCAGGGGCTAATTGGTTTGTAGTGAACCTATGAAAACTATATCCAGATTATGAATTGACATCTGTCAATAGGTTCCTTGTAAACCCATGAAAACTAGAATAAGAATGTGGTTAACGGAAGTATCAGTAAGTTCCTAGTCAACCCATAAAAACTAGGATATGCATTGAGTTACTGGATAATTCCGTAGGCTCCAAGTCAACCCATGAAAACTAGTAAAGGTGATTAGTTACTGGAAAGACCAATAGGTTTAGGAGGACCCATGAATTAATTAAGTTAACTGGTAGAAGCCTGTAGGTTCTTAGTGATCCCATGAAAACTATGATTAGGACATGGTGTCCATTAATTGTAACAAGGCTATTAGTAAACCCATAAAAACTAAAAAGATTAATAGTGACCCAGGAACTATAACTAAGACAGGGTATCAGTTTAAAATGGGGAAGGGAAATATTATTTATTTTCAAGTATGCATATTATCGTAATGTTTTGAAATGTATGTTTTAACCATTTCGGATGTAGGAGCATAGAATTTGGTTTTATAAAGGTTTTAGGGTGCTGGTAAGGGGAAAACCCATTCCGCTAAGCGACGTGGTCTCACTAGATATCTAAAAGGATTGAGATGTTATATTATTATTCATTCTAGGCTTTATGACTTACTGAAAGTATTTGTTTTCCCTTAAACTCTAGGGTACTCAACTTATTTTGAATAGTTTGAGATTTAAGGTTCTTAGGTTTTCTTCTGTAATGAATAAAGCTTCCGAAGGCATGTAGGAGGCAGATAGTTATTTAGAGTTTTTCTTTCCGCTGTGTATTTTGTTTGTAATGTCAGATTTATTAGCCTTTCTATATATTCTGATCAACTAAGGGGGCATCTTCATATGTCGCTTTTGGCGTATTTGTAATAATTAAATTTTACTGAACGTGGTCAACGTAATTTGAGACTATGTAATGAACATGAAATATTTTGATTTGAATATGGAAATATGTTTTTGAATAGTTAATTTTTTTACATATTTATGTGATCTGTGTATCAATGTATCTAACACTGCCGTATTTGGTTGTTGGAGATTAACAACTGTGGATGATTATAACATTCGTAGCCATTAGTTTTGGGCCTCCAAGTAGGGAGATGTTACAAGTTGGTATCAAAGCATAGGTTTATGAAACTTTAAAAGAAAAAGTTAAACCTAAAAGCTTTTTCAATCATGATCCAACGAAAAGATCAGGGTTTGGGTTAATGCTATAGTAACGTACTTGCATTTGATATATAGGTATATGTCTAAGTATGTATTCCCCTCTCTCTTAAACTGTTCTTCTATATCTTACTAAGGCTTGCATGCAGATATACGAAAAAGAGGATATGGAGGCAGGAAAAGGAAGGGGCAATCGAGATGGAGGAAGCATCACAATCAATGCAAATGCTCAACCTAATGGTCGGAGAAACCATGGTCGATGGGCAAATGCTAACCAAAATGCTGAGGCCAATGTAGGTGCTAGAAATCCGCCAGTAGAATCGAAGATGGTGTATCGGTTGTTGGCTAATCTTTTGCAAGCGGGAGTTGCTGGGAATGTTGGTAGAGTTAATCCTGTAGTTCCAATTGGACACAACTATGCTAAGATGAGTAGAGACTATGTCAATCTAGGAGGAAAGCCATTTTCTGGAATGGAAGATGTTGTTGAAGTAGAGAATTGGCTGTTTAACAGTGAGAGGATCTTTACAGACTTAGGTTTGAATGATGGAGAGAAGAGAAGGCTCGCCTTTAGACAGTTGCAAGGGTTAGCACTTCATTGGTGGAACAGTGTGACGGCCGGAGTGCCGGAGGAAGAGTTGACTTGGTTTGAATTCAGGAGGATGTTTGAGCAAAGGTTCTTGTCTGAAATTGCCAAATCGGCATTGATGAGGAAGTTTATGGATCCTATCCAAGAAAAGATGTTTGTGATCGAGTATGCTGCTAAGTTTGATGAGCTATCTTGACATGGTCATGCTTTGGTTGACACTGATGTCAGAAGGAATGAGAGATTCATTAGAGGTTTGTGGCCAGAGCTAGGCAGAATGGCTATGACTCATATTAGAGAGCCTTATCATTTGAAGGCGGAGATGATTGCTCGCCATGAGGAGATGCTTGCCGTTTCATCTAGGGAGAAGCCAGTTGAGTCCCAAGGTTTTCAAAGAAGAAAAAGGAAATTATTTAAGAAGAAAGGAGTCCAAAAAGAGGAGGCCGCTAAGAAGGAAAAGGCTGATTTGGTGTGTTACAAGTGCGATAAGAAGGGCCAGAATGCCCATGAGTGCGGAACTAGTAAAGGAAAGAAGCCTGGGAGAAGAATAATGTGAAATGCTTCGACTGTAAACAAGTTGGGAATTATAAGAACTAGTGTCCAGAGCTAGTTAGGGCGGACAGACAGAAGGTGTTTGCTATTGGACCACCATCTTCTTCTAAACCCACTATAGCAGATAAAGGGAAAACTGTGGTGGAAGGTACACTTTTGATTCAGAATATACCAGTTAGGGTACTTTTTGATACTGGTGCATCACATTCTTTTATATCTCAGTATTTAGTTGATAGGTTAGATATAGAACCCACATACCTTGTTACTTCTTTAAGGGTTGTGAATCCAATAGGAGGGTATGCAACTCTTAGGATAAGATGTGACTAGTTAGAACTTGAGTTGTTAGATCATAAGTTTGCATACAGTTTGTATGTTTTTGATTTCAAAGATTTCAAAGTCATCTTAGATATAGATTGGTTGGGTTAGTATGAGGGTAGGATATTTTACCATGATGGGGTAATATCGTTGAGACACCCATATAGTCATAATTGAATCATTTTCTCGGTGGGAGAATTCCAGTAAGAGTGTTTGTGCTTTGTTGAGTACCATAAAGATTGGAGAAGAACTTAGTCAAGTTCGTGGGGCTAGACAGTTTGCAAATTTTTTTGAGCCGGTTACTGGATTACCACCAAAACGAGCTGTTGAGTTTCGAATATACCTTAGACCGAAAGCTGAACCTGTTAGTAAACCACCTAGTAGGATGACACCGATAGAGATAAATGAATTAAAGGTGCAGTTAGTGGATCTTAAGTACAGAAATTTGATCAAACCAAGAAGTTCATCTTAGGGAGCAGCTGGGATGTTTGTGAAGAAACCAGACAGGTCGCTGAGGATGTGTATCGACTAACGTAAGTCAAATGAGAGGAACGATCAAAAATAGGTACCCTCTTTCAAGGATTGATGATTCATTTGATCGGTTGAGTGGAGCCAGAGCATTTTTACAATTGGATTTGGCGACAGGGTTCCATCAGTTGAGTGTGGCGAAGGATAGCATTCATTTGACTGCATTCCGAACTAGGTATGGTTCATATGATTAGTTAGTAATGTCATTCGGATTGAAGAACGTGCCCGCTTTCTTTGTTGATTTAATGAACCGAGTTTTCAAAGGGCAGTTGGATAGGTTTGTGTTGGTGTTCATAGATGACATTTTGATGTACTCTAAAGATGAAAGAGAACAAGAGATTAATCTTAAGGTGGTGTTGGAGACGCTGAGGCAAAATCAGTTGAAGACAAAGTTTCAAAAAGTGCAATTTCTAGAAGAGAGAAGTTAAGTTTCCTGGTCATGTGGTTTCAGAGGAAGGACTTTCAGTTGATCCAATTAAGATCGAGGGGACCAATAGTTGGAAGAGACCAGAGACTATAACCGAGATCGGGAGTTTTCTTGGACTTGTTGGCTATTACCGGAGATTCATCAAGGATTTCTCTCGAATAGCAGCGCCTTTGACTAAGTTGACCAGAAAGGATGTGAAGTTTGTTTGGTTCGACAAATGTGAGGAAGCATTCCTTAAGTTAAAACATTTGTTAACCAACTCGCCAATGTTAGTAGTTCTGGATTGTAACCAAGGGTTAGTAGTATACACTGATGCATGTGGGACTGGATTGGGAGCAGTATTGATGCAGAAGGGCAAAGTTATCGCGTACGCATCTAGGCAGCTTAGACCCTATGAGGTAAGGTATCCTACTCACGACTTGGAGTTAGCTGTAGTGATTTTTGCCTTGAAGATTTGGAGGCATTATCTTTTGGGAGAGAGTTTGAGTTGTATATCTATCATAAGTCATAAAAGTATTTATTCTCTAAAAAGGAGTTGTATATGAGATAGCAGAGGTAGCTGGAGTTTCGGCTGCTTATGATTTCAGTATAGATTATAATCTGGGAAAGGAAATAAGGTAGAAGATGCTCTCAGTAGAAAACATCAGAATGTGGTTTTAGCAATGTTGGCATAATGGAAGGATCTAGAAGCTTTAGCCAGTTGTGTGGTGCAGTTGAGATCTACTACTAGTTTTAGTCAGGGTACTGCCATTTTGTCTTATTTAGAAGTGCGACCAGTGCTGATTAAAAAGATAGCTTTTAAGCAAAGAGTAGACCCAATTTTAGCTGAAAGGATTAGAAATCTTGAGGTTGGATTAGAGGCTGACGACCTAAAGGATTTTAACCTTGACCAAAGAGGATGATTGATAAAGAAGAGACAATTATGTGTTCCAGGTATAGAGAACTTAAGGAAAGAAGTTCTAGAAGAGTGTCATCGTTCGAAGTTTATGATTCATCCTGGAGGAACTAAGATATATCAAGATATGAAGAGGAGATTTTATTAGGAAGGAATGAAGAGGGATGTTGGCTTACGGGTTAGGCAGTGTATTAACTTTCAACAAGTGAAAGCCGAGCATCAAAAGCCAAGTGGGTTACTTCAGCCTTTCGATATTCTAATTTGGAAGTGGGATTCGATATCGATGGATTTTACAGACTGGTTGCCAAGGTCAAGTAGAGAAAACAAAAGTATATGGGTTATAGTGGACAGGTTAACCGAGAGTGCACATTTCATTCCAGTAAAGTCAACCAAAACAACACCTGTTTTAGCAAAGTTGTTTATAAAGAACATACTTGGACTTCATAGGATTCCTAGCAGCATAGTCACTGATAGAGATGCATTGTTTACTAGTGAATTTTGGAGGAGTCAGAAAGAAGTATTAGGTACCACGCTCAAGATGAGTACAGCTTATCACCCACATACGGATGGGCAGACAGAGACAGAGTCAACAAGGTACTCGAAGATTTGTTGAGGGCTTGCATATTGAACTTTGGAGGATCTTGGAAAGATCACCTACATCTGATTGAGTTTTCCTAAAATAATAGTTATCAGACTAGTATAGGAATGGCACCTTTTGAAGCTTTGTATAGAAGACCATGTCGATTGCCAGCATGTGGGTTAGAGACTAGAGACAGAATGGCTTTAATTCCAGATTTGGTAAGAGGGGCGTTATAAATGGTTGAGTTAATCTGAGGAGGGATGAAGGAAGCTCAATCCAACTAGAAGAGCTACGCAGATAAAAGATATAAGGACTTAGAGTTCTCAGTAGAAGACAATGTTATCATTAAAGTATCACAGATGAAGGGTGTGGTATGATTTGGAAAATCAGGAAAGTTGTCCCCGAGGTATGTTGGTCCATTTCAGATTATAGAAAGAATTGGAAAGCTCGCTTACATAGTAGAGCTGCCAAGCAGTTTGACAGGTGCCCATAGTGTATTCCATGCGTCTCATGTTCGTAAGTATGTGCATCATCTAGAGGCTACTATTCCTTAGACGGAGTTAGAGGACTAGTAGTGGAGCCTGATTTGACTTTTGTTAGATAACCAATTCGAGTTGTAGCGAATGATGAGAAGAGATTTAGGACCAAGATAGTCAAGTTAGTGAAGGTTCAGTGGATCAACAATGAGAAAGACCGTACTTAGGATACGGAGGACAGGATTCGAGAGGCTTATCTGATCTGTTTTGATGGTATGTCTATAGTAGATTTACGTACATTTGTTGTTAGAAAATGTTACAGATGATTACTATGTTTTCTAATTAGTCCTTACTGAATTTCGAAGATGAAATTTTTTAAGGAAGGGAGCATGTAACACCCATAATTTTAGGAACATTATTCAGAAGATTTAATTAGAATAAATTAAATAGAATAATGTAGACAAGGAGATTGAGGTTAATTAATAAACTAGGTGGTCGTGCTTATTAAAACTAATGAACTTATATAAATGTTAGGAAATTAAACATTAGGGCATTAGGTAAATAACCGCCTACATTTCCCACCCTTATACTATCTTCCTTAGTCTTACACATTCATTTCACCAAAACAAAAATATTCATAACCGTGAGAAGCAAGGCCGGCCATTAGAAGAGAAGATAAAACCAAATAAAAGCTAGGATTCAAGTTAAAAGGAATCAATCTCAATCATACTTCAATTTCTTTATCCAATCTAAGATGAATAATAATTCCTACATCTTTATTTTGATTTATACATCATATGGTTTCGGATTTAAGGATAAATCAAATTTATGATATACTGAATGATGATATTCTTGTTTATGATTTATATATTTTGAAGAAGGTTGCTTAATAAGGGATATACATGGTTTTAGGGTAAAACCAAGATGAAATTATTTTTAAATGCCATGGGAAAATTTTATGTTATAGAAAACATGATTTTGGAGATGGATTTCAATTTTCATAATTTTCAAAGTTCATATGGATTTTATACGAATTTTCTGATGAAAAAAAATGGTTTATTGGGTTGTAAATTAGTTACGAAAAAATAAAGATTTTTTAGGTTTGAAATTTTATATGTTGGAAAACATATTAAAATAGATTTTTTGGGATTTTACCTGATTTTTCCTAACTGTTTTGTTGAATATATAAAATTGTTTAAGCTATGAGACTTAAATGTTTTATTTATTTAATTAAGGAGAAGGGATACTTTATAAAATAAAATTATATTTATTTCTGAAAATTAGTGGCAGCATTTTCTAAAAAGAAATTATCAAAAACAATGAGAATTTGATAAACAAAGGCAGGTTAGTTGAAAAGTTAACCTTTTTAAGTTAAAAACAAAGAAATCATACTTTTTGCATGTTCTAGCCTTTTACGGCAGAAAACCTTCCAACCCAGACCTTTCGACTAAGTCGTTGGGTTATAGCTTTCGATAAGGTCGGACCAATGCATATGGTATCAAGTATCTTGGTACGTAATGAATTGGATAGAGTCGAAGGGTTCGTAGTTGAAAGGTTGATGGCCAAAGAGGTTGGGGTATGTTTGTTTTATAAACTAAAGCTTTCACTTGCATTGCTTTTGAATTAGAGCTTTCAACTTGGTTGCTTTCAACAAGGTCAAATGTTTATTAGAATGGTTTTAAACCTTTTGACAAAGTCGAAAGGTTATTGTTGCTTTACCACTACTTTTTTGAAACCTTTTGACACAGTCGAAAGGTTACTGCCACTTATCATTGTTTTGTGTTGAACCTTCCGACATAGTCGAAAGGTTATAGCCGCTTTTTCCAACCTTTCGAAGTCATTGGTTTCAACAAAGACGAAAGTTTTACTTGTTCTCAAAACCAGTCGCTTCTCCCATAGATTTCCAAAGGTTTCAAAGCTTTTAACTTAGGTGATTTACCCTTGTTTTATAATTGAAGTGTAACCCAAGCTTTCGAAGGAGTGCTTTAAAAAAGCGGAAGTCTATTTAAATGAAATGTTTTAAAGCTTTCGAAGCAGACCTTCCGACAAGGTCGAAAGGTTGCTTCCATTGTATTCGAAATGTTTTAAAAGAGTACCTTTCACATATTTTAACTTGAACTCTGTAAGTTTTCGAAAGGTTTATATTTTAAGAGTTGAATGTTTTCGAAAGGTTTGAATTGCTGAATGGATTTAATGGTTTTGAAAGGTTTGATTCAAAAGGTTGTTTTGAAGACCTTTCGACAAGGTCGAAAGGTTTGAAAACCCATACTCTAATTTTTAATGGAAAACCCACGGCTTATGTAAAGGAGTTTTGTAAGGGTTTTCGGTATGTAATTTTGAAGAAGTATTTCCTTGATAAAAATATAAGTTAAAGGTGTAAGCAATGTTTTGAAATATATTTCAAGGACTTATACCCACAGGAGGGGTATCGTTAATTAATGTTTTACTACTTCAAAAACGAGTATATTCACATGATAACCCATAACTATATTTTGGGGGAAAAGGGGTAGAAGAAGCAGTAGGTTAACTCAAACAGTGAATATAAATTACTTAAACTCTTGAATGAGTAGCATTGCGTCCATGGATTCAGGGTGACCAAAAATATAAGATGCCTAAACTTTGTAGTTATTGATGCATACCAAGAGGTTCATAGTAAATCCATGAAACTATGATAAGGTAGTTATTGGTGCATACCAAAAGGTTCATAGTTAACCTATGAAAACTATGCATAAGGAGAGGTGGCAGGGGCTAATTGGTTTGTAATGAACCATGAAAACTATATCCGGATTACGAATTGACATCAGTTAATAGGTTCTTAGTAAACCCATGTAAACGAGGGTAAGAATGTGGTTAATGGAAGTATCATTGGGTTCCTAGTTGATCCATGAAAACTAGGATATGCAGTGAGTTACCGGATAAGTCCATACGTTCCTAGTCAACCCATAAAAACTAGGATAAGGTGATTAGTTATTGGAAAGACCAATAGGTTCAGGAGGACCCAAGAATTAATTAACTTAACTGGCAAAAGCCTATAGGTTATTAGTGATCCCATGAAAAATATGATTAGGATAGGGTGTCCATTAATTGTAACAAGGTTATTAGTAAACCCATGAAAACTAAAAAGGTTAGTAGTGACCCAGTAACTATGACTAAGACAGGGTGTCAGTTTAAATTGAGGAAGGGAAATATTATTTATTTTCAAGTATGCATATCATCATAATATTTTGAAATGTATGTTTTAACTATGATGCAGAAGCACAAAATTTTATAAAGGTTTTAGGATACTAGTGATGGGAAAACCCGTTCCGCTAAGCGGTGTGGTCTCACTAGATATCTAAAAGGATTGAGATGTTAGATTATTATTCATACCAGGCTTTATGTCTGACTCAAATTTTTTTCCCTTAAACTCTCGGGTACTCAATTTATTTTGAGTAGTTTGAGATTTAAGGTTCTTGGGTTTTCTTCTCTGACGAATAAAGCATCCGGAGGTGTGTAGGAGGCAGATTGTAATTTATACTTTTTCTTTCTGCTATGTATTTCATTTGCAAAGGCAAATTTATCGGCCTTTCTATATACTCTGATCAACTAAGGGGATCATATGTCACTCTTGGCGTATTTGTAATAATTTTATTTTTCTCTACGTGGTCAACATAATTTGGGATTATGTAATGAGAATGAAATGTTTTGATTTGAATGTGGAAATATGTTTTTAAATTGTTAATTTTTTTTTACATATTTCTGTGATCTTTGTATCAATGTATCTAACACCGCCGTATTTGGTCATCGGAGATTAATAACTATGGATGACTACAACATACGCAGCCGTTAGTTTTGGGCCTCCAAGCAGGGGGATGTTACATACCCCTTATATTAGTGACTAAACTGTATACTCGGTTGAGAATTAGAGTTCATAAGTTTGGGTTTTATTGGATGCAAGAGATGTGGAGGATGAGTTAAATCGGGTTTGTGTTGTAAAAGAAGTTACAATGTTATTGAGCCTATTATAGGACTACCACCGAAACAAGCTATTGAGCTTCGAATAGATCTTGTATCCGAAGATGAACCCGTTAGTCGACCACCTAGCAGGATGACACTGCTGAGATGAAAGAGTTAAAGGTGTAGTTAGTGGATTTAGAAGGAAAGAGTTTTATTAGATCTAGTAGTTTATCTTAGGAGCGGCCACAGTGTTCGTAAAGAAACCAGATGGTCTTTGAGATTATGTATTGATTATCATTAGCTAAATGAGAAGGCGATAAAGAATAGATATCCTTTGCGGATAATCGATGTTTTAATTGATCAGTTGAGAGTGGGGCTAAAGAGTTTTCTTAGTTGGATTTGGCGACAGGGTTCCAAAAATTGAGGGTGGTGGAGGATAGTATTCCTTTAACGGCGTTTCGACTGAGTAGTTAGTAATGCCATTAAGATTAACTAATGTGCCTACTTTCTTTGTAGACTCGATGAACCAAATTTTTCGAGCGCACATGAATACATTCGTGCCGGGGTTCATTGATGACATTTTGATATTTTCTAAGGACAGAAGAGATCATGAGATTCACCTTAGAATAGTGCTTGAGACGTTGCGGTAGCATCAACTAAAATTGAAGTTTTCAAAGTGTCGCTTTTGGAAGAAAGAAGTGAAGTTTCTTGATCATGTGGTTTCAAAGAAAGGGTTAACTATGAATCCAACTAAGATTGAAACAATTAACAACTGGAAGAGGCCTGAGATGGTGACTGGGATAAGAAGTTTTCTTGGACTAGCTGGCTATTACTGAAGATTTATCAAGGATTTCTCATGGATAGTAGCAGCCTGACCACACTAACCACGAAGAACGTAAAGTTTGATTAGTCAAATAAATGCGAGGAATAATTTCTTAAGTTAAAGCATTTGTTGACCAACACACCCGTATTAGTTGTTTCGGATGGGAATCAGATTTAGTGGTGTACACAGATGCATGTGGAACAGGATTGAGTGTTGTGTTGATGTTAAGGTGTAAAGTAATTGTCAACGCTTTTGGATAGCTTAGACCACATGAAGTTAGACATCTGACTCATGACTTGGAATTGGCAACAGTGATTTTCACATTAAAAGTGTGGAGACACTAGCTTTTAGGAGAAATATTCGAGTAGTATACAGATCATAAGTTTTTAAGATATTTATTCTCTCATAAAGAGTTGAATATGAGACATCAGAGATGGTTGAAGTTTTTAGTAGCTTATGATTTTGGTATTAACTATATGCCAGGGAAAGGAAACAGAGTGGCGGATGCACTTAACAGAAAACATCAGAATGCGGTGTTAGCTATGTTGGCAGAATGGAAAAATTCGGAGGCGTTAACTACTTGTAGCGTGCAGTTAAGATCGACTGCTAGTTCTAGTCAAAGTACTACCATGTTGTCTCGCTTGGAAGTTCGACCAGTATTGATCGATAGGATTGCTTCTAAGCAGAGATATGACCCATTGTTAGCCAAAAAGTGTAGAAGGTGGAACAAGGATTGATGATTTGAAAGATTTTAGTGTGGACTAGAGGCGATGGTTGAGGAAGAATGGACGTTTGTGTGTTCCAAATGTTGGTGACCTAAGGAAGGAAATTCTTAGATAGTATCATCGATCGAAGTTTAGTGTACATCCTAGAGGAATTAAGATACATCAGGATATAAAGATAAGTTTCTCCTAGGAAGGTATGAAAAATGATGTAGGCTTATGGGTAAAGCAGTGTCCGAATTGCCACAAGCGAAAACCGAACATCAGAAGCCATGTACGTTGCTTCAGCTTTAGATATATCAATTGAAAGTGGGATTCGATATCCATGCATTTTTTGACGAGTTACTAAGGTCAAACAGGGAAAATAAAAGTATTTAGGTCACAGTAGATAGACTGACCAAGGGTGCACATTCCAATCCCATTAGTTCAACCAGGATGGCATCTGTATTGACTAAGTTATTTATGGAGAATATTTTAGATTGAGCAGCATTCTTAGTAGTATAGTTAGTGATAGTGATGCTTTGTTCACTAGTGAATTATAGAAAAAATCTACAAGAGGTATTAGGTGCAAGCAGAAGATGAGTACCGCTTATCATCTGCAGACAGATGGGCTGACAGAGGGAGTCAACAAGGTACTGTTAAGAGCTTGTGTACTAGACTTTAGTAGGTTGTGGTAAGACCATTTGCACTTGGTTGAGTTTTTCCATAATAATAGTTATCAGACTAGTATAGGAATGATGCCTTTCGAAGCTTTGTATGGACGGCAGTGCAAATCACCAATATGTTGGTTGGAGACCAGAGACATAATGTTGATCCTTGGTCCAGATATGGTGAAAGAATCCACAAAAAAGATTGAGTTAATCCGAGTCAGGATGAGAGAAGCTCAGTATAGGAAGAAAAGTTACACAGGTAAGAGGCATAAAGACTTAGAGTTCTCGGTTGGAGACCATGTTTTCATTAAGATATCATCGATGAAAGGTGTGGCATGATTTGGGAAGCCAGGGAAACTGGCACCGAAATATGTTGGAACATTCTCTATTATAAAGAGAATCGAGAAAATCATGTGTCGAGTAGTTTGGCAAGTGTCCATTTGTTTTTTTATTTTTCTCATCTTCGGAAGTATGTGCATGATCAAGAGACTAATATTGCTCCGACTGCATTGGAGGATTCAGTAGTGGAACTGGATTTGACTTTTGTCAGACAATAGTTCGTGTTGTGGCCAGAGATAAGAATAGGTTAAGAAGCAAGACAGTCAAATTAGTGAAAATCCAATGGAGTGACAACGAGGAAGATTGTACTTGGGAGACAAAGGACAATATTAGGGATACTTATCCTGAGCGGTTATGACGGTATGTTCTATATTTTTGTTGTATATAGACTTAGAAGCTGGTAGATATACTAGCATTGTTTGCATGTTTGATATGCTTGTTATGTAATCTTTACTAAAGGGGACGAAATTCTTTAAGGTGGTTAGCTAGTAACTCCCCCCTCCCTCCCCCGTTTTAGTTTAACATTATTCAAGAAATTTAATTGGATATATTAAATAGAATAATATAGTGAGACATGGGGATGAGAATTGATAATTAACAAGTTTAGGCCTCTATTAATTAATTAATAAGATTATTTTAAAAATTAATATAGAAGGAAGGAAATGAGAGGGGGAAAATTGGAATAGTCATCCTTTATCCCTTAAGTCCTCACCCTCTTCCATTTCACTCTCATTTTTCATTAATACAAACAATCAAAGAAAAAGAGTAGAGGTCGACCATTGATAAGCTAGGGAGGATCGAAATTAAAAAGGTGAACCCAAGAAAGAGCTTAGGGAAATTAAAGCAACATTATATCTCGACTCCAACTTCAAATCTAAGGTGAATAATAAGTGAACCATCTTTATTTATTGTTCTTAAATTCAGCTATAGGTAATATCCGAATTTTTTTGATAGATTTTGACAAGTTATGGTTATATAATCACTGTTTGGATAGAATAATGATTTATGGAATTTTATGAAATTATTTGAATGGGTTTTGAAGGTAAAAACCTAAGTTTTTAATCTTCAATTGTTTTAATTTTCTAACATGTATTTCTAAAAAGAATTACTTTGAAAATATTGCTTTTAGTAGTAATAAATCGGTATTGAAAATTAATCTCCAATTTATTTGAAATTATTTGAATGCGTCGGTATTTCTGAAAATAATTGGGAAGAGTACTGTATCATCCAATAGGAATTTGACATGAGTTAAGATTTAGTGAAAAGTAATCACTTTTAGTAATAATAAATCAGTTTTCACGATTATTACGGTAATACCTTGATGTACTTACCCATACCGAAGCTAAGATAATGGCGCAGCTATGAGAGTCGACGTCAATACGGAAGGAAGCTTATAATAACTCCTTAGGTATTTATGGAATTATTCCAACCAGGTCGAAGTGGACCTCATTGGCAAACTAATATTGGCTGCATCGCAACTTCGTAATTCATTTAAGTGTTTAAAACTTAATGCCGAAATCATTGATGCCGCATGTTTTCAACATTGCTTTAAATGACGCCGCATATCATTGTTTTGATTATTTTCGATATCATCTATATGGAGGCAGGGATGCCGCCTATTTTTAACTTCGACTTTATATATGGAAGGAAATCAAACAATAGGTGCAATGATGCCACCTTTTTTGCTTAATATTTTCTCTTCATTTCCATGTTCTTACAAACATCTTATCTACATTAATAAATAAAAAAATTACAATTCCTTTCTAGGATAAACCTGTGTAGTTAAACCCAGTAGAATCTCCTCTATAGTGCATAGCGCTTTTTAACAACTACGTTGTTTTAGTTTAGCGCTATTAAACAGTAGATCCATTTTAATCCCCACTATTTTCTATGATACCCACCAAATCAAGGTTTTTGGCACCCGCTTTAGCAACATTAATATATAAAAGTTAATTTAAGTCATACTCTTTTAAACCAAATCATCAAAGCTAGGGTAAAGACCTAATTTTAAGGCGTAAGTGCTCAACATAAGTTAAAAATCTATTGTAGTCGCCAAATCTAGTCTGCATAAATCATGATATTTTTTGGTTTTTCTATATAAAATTAAATAATATTTCTTTTTCATGCCCAAATGATTTGAGAATGAGAATATGTTAAATTTAAATATTTTGATAATGAGAATGAGAATAAGATACAAGAAATGTATTGAGTATCAGCACGTAAAATAATACCTAACCAAATATCAAATCCCATAAAACAAGGATTCTACCTTTCTGGCCAGAAGAATTATTATGAGCATATTTCCAATTCGAGCCCATTTTGAAGACCAGGTTTGTTATACTATCATCATGCTACTTGTTTTCTACTAAGCCTATAAAAGGGTACATATTAGAGTGTAAAAACTGCAATAAATTAAGTTGTTTTGCTGGGGAGTTTAAACCCCTTATATTACACACAAGAAATTCCATTAAATAGTTATAGAAGTACTAATGCTTTCGAAGGGAGTAGAGGAACCTGATTTCTTTGTTTTCTTTGCCTTTTTTGCTCTTCACCTAATGCCCTAATGTTTAATTTCCTAACCATTTATATAAGTTCATTGGTTTTAAGCAATGTTGAAAACAGGCGGCATCACTGCACAGGTAATACCTTGCTGCACTTACCCATACCAAAGCTAAGACAATGGCACAGTTACGAGAGTCGGCGTCGATATGGAAGGAAGCTTATAATAACTCCTTAGGTAGTTATGGAATGATTCCAACCAGATCGAAGTGGACCTCATTGGCAACCTAATATTGGCCGCATCGCAACTTCTTAATTCATTTAAGTGTTTAAAACATAGTGCCGAAATCATTGATGTCGCACGTTTTCAAC
The DNA here is from genome assembly GCA_030765085.1 of Allium cepa. NCBI lineage: Eukaryota > Viridiplantae > Streptophyta > Magnoliopsida > Asparagales > Amaryllidaceae > Allium > Allium cepa. The sequence goes on along the minus strand of CM060945.1, from coordinate 987,576,684 downwards.
ATTGATTTAAATGACGCTGCATACCACCATTTTGATTGTTTTCGATATCATCTATATAGAGGCAGTGATGCCGCTTGTTTTTAACTTCGACCTTATATATTTGGCGGCAAAGTAGCCGAAGTATGGTAAGTATAATTCTTTTATATTGATCAGCTAGTTTTGACGCCGCTATTCACCAATGTCAGCAATTTTTCTACATCATTGTTTTAGCAGTGTTGTCGCACTGCATTGATGTTGTGTTTCTTTATTACAATGTCGCTTAGGTCTTACTTTATACAAACTCTAAGCTATGTTTTAAAAAAGGTGGGATGGCCATATCATATGCATGTCGACAACCTCGTCGCCGACATAAAATTTTATACCTAAAAGAATTTAAGTTTTGTTTCCTAACCTTGGATAGAAGTTCAACATTTTATAGTGTGGCATGAATACCAGCTATCTTTTGTATAACGATGGAATCCCTTATGTTTTCATTTTGACATTGTTCATTAGGGTACCGATGTAGGTTAACTTTAACGTGCTTTATGCTTTAGAAATTCATCATTGTTCATCGGGGATACCAATGTATATCATTTTTACACCATTGTTTTGTGAAACTGACAGCCTAATCAGGGACTACTGTAACACCCCTAATTTTTAATAACATTATTCAGAAGATTTAATTAGATAAGTTAAATAGAATAATGTATATATTAATTGATTAGGGGATTGAGATTTGAAAATAAAACTAAGGGTTGAGCTAAATTAAATAAATGGGCTTAAGAATGGTTTGTAAACTAATTAATTTACACAGGGGTATATTGGGAAATAGCTGCACTACCATAACCCTTATATATATATCCACGGCTGTACCCTCCATTCACGTTCATTTCTCATTCTCAAAAACTTAAAAATGTAAAAAATTAAGAGCTTAGAGTCGACCATTGCTAGGAGAAGCGAGAATTCAAATCAAGCTAAGAACTAAAGCAAGGGGAATAATTCTTAATCCATTCTCCTTATCCTAATCAAGGTGAATAATAATTTATATCATCTCTATTTTGTTTATAATCATGTGTTTTTGGGTTTAAGATTAAATTCGTTTTAATGATGATTTGGATGATGATATGCTTGAATTTATTTCATATTTGATTTAAATCAAATTGTTTATATATGGATTTATTTGGTCTTTAGGGTAAAATCGATTGTAAATGATTTCGAATGCCATGAGAAAATTTTACGTTATGTAAAACATGATTGTAGAGTTGGGTTTTAATTTTGATAATTTTCCAAGCTATGGAAAGATTATTATGAATTTTCAAAGAAAAATATGGTTAATTGAATATAGAAATTTATTTCAGAAATTATATTGAGAATTTGGATCTGAAATTTAGATACGTTAGATAACTTATTAAAAGTGAATTTCTATGATTTTTGGGGATTTTTCCTAAGTGAATTACTATGAGAATTAAATTATTCTGATGACCTAAATGATTTAATTGTTTTGCTTAATGGAAGAGCTTATTTTCTAAATTAATCTTGGTTTAGATCCGAAATTAAGAGGCGGTTATTTTGTAAAGGATTTGAAAAGTTGAGGCAACCAATCATATGCTTATAAGTAGGCAAGTTAGTTAGAAAGTGTTTGTTTTAATTGCCATTAAATCAGGTTTACCATAGAAAAAGTGTGTTCCGCCTCTATAGAAGCACCTTTCTACTCATAGCTTCCACCTTCAACCAAGTCAAAACCCAACAAAGCCGAAACCAATACACAAGGTATCAACATGGGTATGTAGTGGATTGGAGGAAGGCGGACGACATGGTGTCGAAACATAGCTTTCGATCAAAATGAAACCTTTGCTTTACTTTTAAATGAATTAGAAAGATGTACCCCAAGTTTTTAAGAACCATTTGAATTTAGATTCAAACGGTTCTTAAAAACTCACACAAATTTTCATTATATATGTCTTACTTATTCTGCATGGAATTTCTACAATTTAATTAGATTTTATATGAATGAACCATAACTATGTAAGTGCTTGCCTTTGTTTTTACCAAAGCTTTCGAAGGATTCGAAACATGTGCTGTCAAAAGGGGTTTTCTAAATAGCTTTCCAAGAAGGTTGCCATCTTTCATTTTTAAGTATAAGCTTTCGAACGAGTTCCTTATTTATAAAATAATGCTTTCGAAAATGGTTCTAACCAAGTCGAAGCCCTGCTTCCATTCTTTTGCCTTAAGTGTATTGAAGTCATCAATGCTTTCGAAGGGTAGCCTTTGTTTTAAAGATGTACTAAGCCACTTCCTAAATGCTTTCGAAAGTGTTCAAGGGTTTCAAAGGCAATGGCTTCGAAAGGGGGTATCGATGCTAACCTTCAGTGTTTTGCATAAATGTTTTGAAGCTTTCGAAAGGATGGTGCCGACGCCATCAAAATTTCCCCAAACAATTTTATATGATGATTAAAGGTTTCGAAAGGGATACTTTCTTATATATTCACTTTGACCCAAAGGATGTTTTTAAAGCAAAACCAATGATTTCGAAAGGGATACTTTCATTAGTTCCAAAGCTGTGTCCTAAGGATTATTAAGTATTGTATTAATACTTTTGAAAGGTATATTTTGGTTTCGAAAGAGATGATCAAAAGAGCTTCGAAAGGTTTATATGTAATGTTTTGAAAAGAAGTTTCCTATGCTTTCGAAGGAGGTTATCCAGGGGTTTTGAAAGTAATGTTTTAAGGTTTCAAAAGCCTTAGCTTTCAAAACAAATAACCCTATTTCATTTTAAAATAAAATCATGGCATAAATAAAGTGTTTTGAAATGTAGTTTCGAAGAAGTTTTCCTTAATTAATGGGTTAAAGGGATTGCCAAGTTTTATATAAAATGACTTTAAGGATATTAAACCATGGGAATGTACTATTATGTTTGCTTCTTCATATATGTATTGGAATATATTCACATTATAATGCACCCACAACTGTAATTTGGGAAAGGGCAGAATAACCAGTTAGGTTGACCCAGTAGTGAATATAAATTAAATTAACTCCTGAATGAGTAGAATTGCATCCAGGAGGTCAGGAAAATTGGAGTATAGGATGCTAAAATATAAAAGAAGATATTGGCAGGGGTCAATAGGTTTACAATAAGCCCATGAAAATTATGCATAGCAAAAGATATTGGCAGGGGCCTATGGGTTTAGAGTAAGCTTATGAAAACTATGTATAAACGAAGATGTGCGGAAGGTAGGTTCATAGTTATCCCATGAAAATTATGATTTGATATTGGCAAAGGCCAATAGGTTTGTAGTGAACCCATGAAAACTTTATCCAAAATAAGGTATTGACAGAAGTAAATAGGTTCCTAGTAAAACCATTAAAACTAGGATAAGAGGAAAGATATTAGAGTTACCAATAGGCTCAAGGAGAACCCATGAAACAATAAAGATATTGGCATGGGCCAATAGGTTCTTAGTGATGCCATGAAAACTATGAAACTGGATAGGGAGCCCATAAACATTAAATATGTTATTAGTAAGCTCATGAAAACTATTAGGTTAATAGTAACCCTAAAAACTATAACTGAGAAAGATAGTCAAAATGAATGAGGATGAGTAATCCAGAATTTATTTACTTGCTTTGCATATCATCATATTATTTGAGATGTTTTAACCACTGTGGATGCAGGAGCATAATATATGGTTTTATAAAGTTTTAGGATACTAGTGAGGGGAAAACTCATTCCGCTAAGTGGCGTGGTCTCACTAGATACCTAAAGGGTTTGAGATGGTAGATTATTATTCATATCAGGCTTTATGTCTGACTCGAAGTTTATATTTTCCCCTTAAACTCTCGGATACTCAATTTATTTTGAGCAGTTTGAGAGTTGAGCTTTTTAGGTACCTCTCTAGATGAATAAGCTTCCGAAGACGTGTATGGAGCATGATATCTATCTAGAGTTCTCTTTTATTTGGATTCCGTTGTGTTGTTGTGGTAAAGACAAAGTTGTTAAATTGCCTATATATATTCTAATCATCCAAGGGAGCATCTTAATATGTCGCTCTTGGTTTATACTATAATAAATATATTTTCCCTGAACGTGGTTCTCGTACTAGGATTATGTAATGAATTTGAAATATTTTGAAATGGAATGAGAAAGTTGTTTGTTGATTTTGAATTTTTTCCTTATCCATGCGTTTTTGTTATATAATGTATCTAACATTACCATATTTGATCATCAAGAATTAATAACTATGGATGACTGTAGCATCTATAGCCGTTAGTTTTGGGCTTCCAATTGGGGGATGTTACAACACCAATGGACGTAGATTGAACATGTGGGGTAAACCTAAATTAAATTGATAGGTGATGAGTTCGTAGTTATCCTAGGAATACTATGTGATGTGTAATGGATAGTCCACATCATGTTGGAGATGGATAGTCTCTAAATGGTTAATGAAGGGTTCATAGTCATTCTGGGAAAACTATGTAGTCCACATTAATTTAAATAATTGAAACCATATACGACAGGTAGTCCATATTGTAGGGTGTGGGTAATCCAAATAATTACATATGAGATGGATAGTCCACATAAATCTAAGACAGATAGTCATTTGTAATTAAGAAAGATAGTCGGATGAGAGTTCAGATGGATAGTCTAATAAATTTGAATGCATAATCCAATGTATGTTGCATAACAGAAAATGCTTATTTTCTATGGTCTAACCATTGTGGATGAAGGAGCACAGTGTCTAGTTAATGTGTTTTGGTTAGGATACCAGTGAGGGAAAAACTTGTTCCGCTCAACGGCGTGGTCTCGCTATATTTCTATTTTGAGTTGAATATGGTAAGTTATTATTTACACCAGACTGTTTGTCTAACCCGAAGTTTTTTTCTTTCCCTTTAAACTCTCAGGTACTCATTAAGTAGGTAGGGAATAAGGGATTATAAGTTTCCAGTAAGATGAATAAGCTTTCAGATATGTGCAGGAGGCAATCTAGTTATTTAGGAGTTCTTATCCAATCCCTGTGTTGTTTGATTTGGTCTACAGGGATAAAAGGGCAAAGTTGTATAATTGCCAAGTATTAAACTCTGATCAACCAAGAGGGGCATCTTCATATGTCTCCCTTGGAGTAGTTTGTAATAATTATATTTTCTTTGAATGCGGGATTACGAATGAGATTTTGTAATGAATATGAAATATTATTTATGAAATGAAATATGAAAATATTCTATTAAGTTGTGTCTAAAATTTCTCATATTCACGTGCTTCTGATTATTGATATGACTAACATAACTGCATTTTGTCACCATAAATTAATACTATGGATGATTACAGCATTCGTAGCGCTTAGTTTCGATCCTCAAAGTTGGAGATGTTACATTCAATTCCATGTTCTACTATATTTTATCTAAGCACTTTAAGATATACAACATCTTATTGGGTTGTTATTCAAGTTTCAAAATGGACCTTATATGCGTCGGGTGCTTAACAGCGTAAGAGATCCATTTACAGGCATTAAATACGAAGGCATGTTTCATCAAACATTACCAAACTATATCTGAACCTAGCCACCATGAAAACATTCTAAAATCAATAAAAACATCAACTTTTGGAGAGAAATTGATTAGTACGAGGGCAAATAACGAAAGAGGAGTAGCGTAATCATCAAATCAACTAAATTGAGGTGGATTAAGTTATTACTTGCTGATGAATTTTTATTCAGGAAGGTTTTTAAAGAGATTTAATTATTGTTTGGTGAGTGATTTATAGCCGCTTACTAATATTCTATATTAAAAAATTATTTTGGATCCACATTTAAGCTAAAATATACATTTTTCCATTGGTGTCCTAATTTAAAATTGTTTTGAAAATGGTTTTTTATGGCTTAATATGGAATAGAATATGTGTTAGGATTATTTATGCTTGTATATATAGTCTAGGTATTTGTTGAATTATTTGAATGACTTGGTATGCTTGATCTTGTGTTGTTTTATTTTTTATATATGATTGTGCTTGATTAATTGTTTAGGGGCAAAGGAATGCAGTTGTGATCATTGGAAATTTTTTTGCTTGGATTATGGATGTTCGATTTGGAGTCCGAAAATGTTGGAAAAAACGAGTGGAGTACGTTTAAAGTTGGTAAAATGGAAGAATGGAGTTTGGAGCCAAAATCAAGATGGATGGAGCAAGCTATGGGGTGGGAGAATGGAAAACCCAAAGCAAGCTTTCCGTCATGCCTCGGATGTTGATACAACTTTATGCATCATTCTCCCTTCTCATAATAAAATGTAGATCTTGAACATGGATCTAATTTATAATCGAAAACTTCTTTCATTTGTTCCATTCCATCCTTACCCTCTCCAAATTTAAGATTGTATCAAAACTTCTCCTTCCAGCTTTATTTATTCTCTAGCTCTTCATCATGTTCTTTCTAAACTTAGTCATTGATTATTCAACCAAGTTGCGTCAACGAGCTTGGAAACTCGATAATTGTTTGTGACGCTACGAGAGTACATGAGAGGTTGAGCATGACATGGAAATGGAAGAAGGGAAAAATATATTTGGTAAGAGAATATAGTTGAACGATCAGGAATAAAATAAGATGTTGGATGTGAGTGAAGTAACCATGAAACATTATGATAACAAAATAATGTTTAATTTTTTGTTTAATTTGTGTTTGGCTTATGGTGATCCATGTACTATTAAAACGCTTAGCGGTTCTATAGCGGTTAAGTTGCAGAAAGTTATAGCAGGAATAAAGTGGAGATATAATGGAAAATAGCGGAGTTGCGAAAATCTTCATTAGATATATAAAAAATATTTAAATTTAACTTATTCTCATTCTCAAATCATTGGGTAGGAAAAAGAAATATTATTTAATCTTATATAGAAAAACTAAAGAATATCATGATTTTTGCAGGCTAGATTTGCGACTACAATAGATTTTTAACTTATGTTGAGCACTTATGCCTTAAAATTAGGTCTTTACCCTAACTTTGAAGATTTGGTTTAAAAGAGTACTTCTTAAATTAACTTTTATATATTAATGTTGCTAAAGCAGATGCTTAAACCTTGATTCGGCGGGTGTAGCATAAAATAGCAGGGCTTAAAACGGATCTACTATTTAATAGCGCTAAACTAAAATGACATAGTGGTCGAAGAGCGTTATGCGCTATAGCAGATATTTTACTAGGTTTAACTGCACATGTTGATCCTAAAAAGGAGTTGTAATTTTTTTATTTATTAATGTAGATAAGATGTTGTAAGAACGTGGAAATGGAGAGAAAATATAGAAATTTTGGTGCAATTACTAGTAATGCAATACAGTCTTTATATTGTAATATAGTTTTGAATACAATGCAAATGCAATTTTGTACCATATTTATTGGTCTTGGCTTGAATTTTATGTAGTACAATACGGTTTCTATTGTGGTTTGTGGTTTGACATGATTAGTTGCATAATACATAAGGCAAGTCATGCTGTATAGTTCTTTATCATAGTTGGTTTGCATCATGCATGATACAATCCAATTTGTATAGTTCTTTATCAGGGTTTACTTGCAATGTTCATATTACAAATATTGCAACTGAGTGTTTCTTTTAGGATTGAGTTGCATTTAACATAGTGCAATCTAATTATACATTCGGATGGAGTTGCGTTTTTGCATTTTGTATGATGCAATCCAATTCCTTATGACTGAATTGCATTTTATATTAGTGCAACCAAATTCTATGTTGGAATCGAGTTGATTTTTGTACAATGCAATCGAATTCTGTATCACGATCAAATTGTATTTCGTATAGTGCAATCGAATTTTGCACCAAGATTGAGTTGCATCTTGTAGAGCGCAATCAAAATTTTTATTAGGATTAAATTGTATTTTGTACAGTGAAATTGAATCTATTGTTGTATTAAAACTTAATTTGATCAACATTTCCTTTTAAAAAAATTCTAGAATAAGAAAATAATAAATCAACTTAGTGGTATCATGATCATTTTCAGATGGTAGGAACGGAATTAAATTCCGTAGTGTAGCTATAACCAATTAAAATCTGTTGGATAGTCTATCGATGATTCGAGAAAGATGAAGATTATAACTGTTGTACTTCTGACTTCAAAGATCTACCGTGTAGATTCTTTTAGACAATAGTTCAACCCAACAAATACAAACGGGTTATTGAACTATCGACTTCAGGATTCAATGAAGCCTTGAAACAGCGTAATCGGATTCAAAACTTGTACGATTTTGATCCGAGCAAGAACACTCAAATTTGATCTCTGATGATGCAATTTAGTAAAGAATAGAATGAAGAAGAAGAGAATTGACCTGCAACGTTTCTGCGTTTGCAATACCTTACAGGCATCGCAAACTGTGATGAGAAGGCAGTGTTTTGCAACACTTACCGGGCGACACGGACCTGGAGGAAGAAGTAAAAGAGAAGAAAAAGAGAATATTGTATTGTGATGGTTCTGAGCGTCACTATTCATAGTAGTGAGGAAGTGTCCATCATCAAGCGTCGCAACCTTTCCAACAGTCTGAAACTATTACAAACGGTCACGCCTTTTCACGTCGCGTCTCTTCATTCAAAAACCCACCAAAAATATCCGTTCAAACTCAAATTCTGGATCCGGCCTGTTAACAAAATTAATTCGTCATTTTAAACCTGAACCCGGTCGGGTCGTTCGAACGGACGGACGGTGGCGGTGGCGCTCGTGTGCGATGGTGATGCATAACTTCCCTCCTCACATCAAAGAAAAGCTTTGGGTGCCCAAAGGGTCTAACCTCCCTTAGAGAATCAGGTATTTAGATTAATACATTCTCTTAATTTCCTAGATGTAGGATTATTCATCTTCTCTTCTTCCTTCTTCTTCCATTTCTTCCTTCTACAAAAAACAAACCCAAACCCAAAATTATTTTGAAAATTTCCAACAATTTCCCCCATTTTCAAAATAGTAAAATAAATAAAATAGACGGCTGCATCGCTAGAGTGACCACCTACATACCCAAGTTGGATCAAGCCAATGTAGTTCCAAGATCAAGTTTTGCATCATCGTGGAAACTAATGCATAAATGATAGGTATCTTTTAGGTTTGAACCTTCACTTAGTGTAAACCATTCAAATTTCTATTGTGGTCTATGGTGAACGTATCTTGAACCAAGTACCCCTAGTGATAGTACCGGAACAATCGCACATACTAGTTTCCGTATATAGAGTGTTTTATATGCTCAGCACATTAATGTCCGTGTGCTTAAATCCTGAGTTCGTGAGTCTACTTTACAAAGCGGTCTTACTTTCTTAAGAAATGGTCTGGTTTCCATACTCATATAGTTAAGTCTCTTAGGTTATTTCTGCGATACACCTTTTAAAGGTAACTAGACTTATTAAGGATTTATTATCCATCCTTTGTTCTTGCAGAATCCAACGCTAAGTATATAGGATTATTGATTTAGTGTTCCGTAATCGTTCTCTTAACTTGTTGGTACCCAATGAACTTTGTCTATCTTTTTCAAAACATAAGTTGGGTTTCTGTTAAGGATGATCAACCTTTATTCAAGACGTTGGTCTCATTTCCTTTGATTTTATAGAAACCATTGCCTTTGAAAGACTCTTTGTAAGTGGGTCAACCAAGTTTTTCTTTGTTTTTATGTAATCAACATTTATTACTCCACTTTTGAGTAACTGTCTTATAATTTGATGTCTTAGACTCACATGTCTAGTCTTCCCATTATATGTCTTATTAAAGACATTGTATATTGTAGCCTGGTTATCATAGTTAATCAAGACTGCTGGAGATGGCTTCTTCGATAATGGAATTTCTATTAATAAATTCATATGCCATTCTTCTTCCTTACAAGCATCTGCTAATGCAATCAACTCTGATAGCATTGTTGAGTCAGATATATAGGTCAGTTTCTTGGAAACCCAAGACACAGCAGCTCCTCCTAATGTAAAGATCAATCCAGTCGTAGACTTGGATTTTAATTTTACATTATTCCAGGTTGTACCACTATGTCCTTCTATTACAGCAGGATATCCTTTATAAGACAAACCATAGGTAACGGTTCCTTTCAAATAAGTTAAAACTTTGGAATAGCTTTCCAATGTTCGAAACCTGTATTACTCGTAAATTGACATAACATGCTTATAGCATGTGCTATGTCTGGTCTAGTGTAATGCATAGCATACATAAGACTCCCTATAATACTGGAATACTCAAGTTGAGAAATGGTATGTCCAGTATTCTTTTCTAATTTAATACTAGGATCTAAAAGAGTAGGTGCTGGTTTGTCACTATAATGACCATATTTTCGGAGGAACTTCTCAATGTGATGAGATTGTGTTAGTAACACTCCCCCTCTTTCCTAATAATTTTAATTCACAGAATTACGTCAGCTTCTCCTCGATCTTTCATATCAAATTTAGAAGATAGAAACTTCTTAGATTCATTCACACTGGATATATTGGAACCAAAATATTAGCATGTCATCAACGTATAAACATATTATACCATAATCAATGTTGTTCAATTTGCTATAAATGTTTGCACCAAAATTGGTCACAAACACCCGATAGTTGATAATTCACAATCACAGGTCTCGGATAAATAACAAGTATGAAGATCACTCAGAAAACTCAAAGCAACGCAGTAAATAACACAGAATTTATAGTGGTTCGGCGATCTGGCCTACGTCCACTCTGAATTTTATGATTTTATTGATTCACTTGATGGTTTCAATTAGTTACAGCAGGTTACAGTTGATAATAGCTCTGATGTTCGAATACAATGATGGTAGTGAATTGCAGAATTGAATCCGGCAGAGTTTGGATGTTCCAAAGCTGAAAGATCCCTTTTTTGAAGGTTCCAAGGGGCTATTTATAGGCGTAGGAGGCTGATATCACGCTCAAACTTCGAGAGACTTCTTTTGGCATGTGAGTGGGCCCACACGACCAATCTCGGAAAGTTTCGACTCGATCCGTGATCGATACGAACCAATTTCGTATCGATCAAAAAATGATCCAATCGAGCTGAAAATTGGCAGTATTGTTCTTTAGCTTGTACGTAAGCTGTAACAACCCGATATTTTCAACCATTCGCATCCGCACATGCCAGACTTGAATTGTTCAAAATACCGCGTTGTAAATAAAATTTGGCAAATCTCAGGACATACAGTAAATAAAAATCACAGAACACAGACATAGAGTAAGAAATGTAGCGGAAGTAAAAGAGATAGTAGTTCATGAAGCTACTATGAAAATATATCAGGGTTAAATAAAATACAACAGAATAAATAAAGTACAACAGAAGTCTCAAGATGATAACCAAGTACAAGCTGAATGGAACAGCAGAACCGGAATAGATAAAACTAGATAAGCAGATAATCTCCAGCGATTCCAATCTCCAGAAAGTGGAATCCAAATCTGTGAATAACTCAGGTTGACCCGGGCGTAAATAAAATAAAAACACTCGAGTCAGGACAATATATACTTATATAATGTAAACCAACTCAAGTGAACTGTAATAAAGTACAAGTAACTCAAAGGATGCCTGGGACTGCCCATCCTCTAAGGATCCGTTAAACTATTTACTATGTAGTAATATTTCGCTATTATAATAATGTCTACAGTAAAATAAACATACTTTTAAATAGCGTTCCGGGCTACCCATATCACCCTTCACACATAATAGTCCCAGTAGTCCGTCCAATAACATAATATCTCCAGATCCGGAGACCATCATAGGGTATGACACGGGCTACGGGAGAAAACCAAACTCGTACAATTCTCGCTAGGGTAGGTGACAAGGCACACGAGGCAATGCCAGTGTATATATACCAATTACGCTTCCGGGCTGGTGGTAACGCAGCAGCCACATACGCCTACCTCGAGCCACACTCCCATATCAAAGGTGTGCACACCAAATCAATCACAAAAGCAATAGAATGGCGTCGAAGAAGTGTGTCTGATTGGAGGAGCTACCTCACTTGGCCCGTCGATCGCTCATGTTTTAGCCACCTTAAGCCAACTCACGGGAGTCGGATCCACGTTACATACCTTAAGAGCGTCACCACCATCCTACTTCATTCTGGAATCTCCACCGCGTACACGGTTGTCAAAGTGGTTTTCGGTATCGATAGAGAATATGCCAGATATCCGATCCGGGTCTCTTTAACAACCAATCGTTATTATAACCCGTGGTTATAATTTAAAATATAATATTTTATACTTTGAAATAAAATCATTTCAAATCCAAACCTTTACCAAAATAAAGATTAAATCATTTTCAAATCATTTCAATATAATAAGATATAATACCTTTCTAAACATCCTTTCAAATCATTTCAATATGTCAAAATATCATATCTTTCCAAAACTTCATTTTAACATATCAAAATCCTATCTTTCCAAAGATAGTTTATACTTTGAAACCAAAACCATTTTATTTCAAAACTATATTCAAATCAAAACTATATCATTTCTATTTCAAACATATATTCACCTTTCAAAAATCATAACACTTCTATAGCTATAAAATACTTGAAATCATTACACTTGAAAATCATAACATTCCGAAATAATTCATTTTGAAATCATCCTTTAATTCTTTACATTTTACAAATTTATTAAATTAAACCCAAATTTCAAATTTCCATTCAATTTAATTCAAACCATCAATTTCAATTTCAATTTCAATTTATAAATAAACCATTTCAAAACTTATCAATTTCAAATATTGATTTAATCCACAAAATACAATATTCAATCTTAGTATATTTCAAGGCTTAAATATCCCACCTTTCATAAATCCAATATCATTTGAATAAACTCAAATAATATAGTTCTAATATATATTTATCAAATAAATTAAATAAATCAAAAAAAATATAATTTCAAATCCATTCCAAAATATCAAAATATTATTCGAAACATCATTCATTTAAATACCATTTAAATCCATTCATTTTATTAAATTTAAATACCATTTTAAACTCACATTAAAAATCAAATTCTTCCATTTAAAACGATTTAAATGTCTCTTCGTTATCTTTAGAAATTTAACATTTAGTTTCCAAAATTTTATCATTTTCCAAATATATTTTTTAAATTTTTTATTAAAACAACAAAATATAGTTTCCGTAGCACGTATAAAATTCTACGTAAAATTATAGTTTAAAGCAGTTCATTTAACAAAAGACGGCATTTAAATGTTGTAGTATATTTCCTTTAAATTTCAAATAAACTTAAATGTTAAATTTAACCCCTATAGCACTTACAAAGTGCTATAATAGCCTTTATTTCCAATTAACCCTTTAGTTCATTTAAAACAACTACAGCATTTACAAAATGCTGTAATATCTTTTACATTACATTTCAAAATGCAGTCAAATCAAATTCAGATTTTTAATTTACCAATTCACAAATAATTAACTTTTAATATAAATCATTTTAACTTATAAAATCATATATTTCACATTTTAAAATCATTATTTCAATACTCTTATTTTTATGATTTTATAAAGTCAAATTTCCATACAAAAATAAAGTTTTAACCTAATTTCTTATTTAAATTCAAGCATTGAATTCCATTTCTTAAATTAAATTGTTTGCTTAATAAATAAGTTTAAATTTCCCAAAATATAACTTATTTCCATTTATTTTACTTAGTTAAAATCTCAACTTTTAAACAAAATTCAAATTTTCCCCATTTAAGCTATATTTCAAAAATTACTTAAACATTCATTTGTTAACATTTTAACTTATTCAAAAATCATTATCAATTTTTATAAAATCATTTAAAATACATTTTTAAATCAAAATATTATATTTTTCTTACTTTACAAAATTCCTTTTTAAAACAAAACATAAATTCCAAAATTTTCTCATAGTTCAAATTCTACTTTACTATTTACTTAATTCATTATTTAATGTATAGAAAATCACTAATATTTCTACAAAAATAATTTTTAATTAAATTTAAATCAAAATATTATAAATTTTACATTTTAAAATATTTTTAAACATTTCAGAAAATATTATATAAACCACGGGTCTGTATATAGTTTTCTAGCCTAGGTCAAATGATACGGATATATATCATTTCAATCCGCAATTTACAAAGAAAAACCGGGTTCTATCATTTCAAACCCGCAACCCCATGTAAAATGAATGATTTGAAAACCGTTCAGGCCTATCATTTGAGCCCATAATGGTTTTCCCCTATTCTAAAGTCCGTTCGGGTATGTATCATTTCAACCCATAGTGATTCTAGTCTATAGGGAACTTGCAATGGTGATAACTGATATAAACAATAGAATAGCATAAAATAACAGTGACATATGATATAACAGGTGTAATAACAGGTGTGAACAGCATATGAAAATAATATAGCAGTGATAACAGGATGATATGCATATACAGGTTCAGGTGATGTCAGTTTATAATTACATAAGCACATATTAGTCTGGTGAGATTTACTCGCTTGTCACAAGCTGGAGATCGACACCAAAGCACAGATACTGACACAATGAAGGCACAAAACTACGGACAAGGCACAAAACTTTTGCAGTTTAACTCCGTTTTCAACGAAATGAAAAGAAGTGTTCAAGTTATTTCATATATTTTCATAATAAAAGATAAAATTTAAGAATTTAAATATTTAAATTTAAAATTTAAAAGTCAAAGTTTGACCAGTTTGACTAGAAATCCATTTTTCAGTAAAATATCCAAATTATACCAGTTTTAAATTATAATTCACATAATAATCAATATATATTTTTAGAAATGAAATGTTTGAAATAAAATAAGTTTAAAATAATTTAAAAATAAAAATAAAGTCAAAATTAAAATATATGAAAAATCTAGGGTTGTTACACAGAAAAAGACAGAGAAATAAGATTAAGACAAGATGACAAGGAGATTGAAATTATACCTAATAACTATTGTTATAGGTAAGTTCAACAAGGTGGATGGCAAGCAATGCTCAGATTAAAATAAGTACCAATGATTATCAAGGATTATAGAAAGATTTCTAAACAGAAAGATTATAGATAGATGCATATACCAGTCTGTAGTAAGATGAGGAAAAATAAGAACCAAAAGATAGTTTGCAAACAAAGTAAGATAATAAGTTTGAGAAAAACAAAATCAGATAATAGGTTTGAAATTTCCATGGTTTCAGCTTAAATTGATAATTAATTTTTCACAAGTTAAGTAAATCTTACTATCTCTAATTTCATTATCTTACCATCCAACTTTCTTAAACTAACAGTTTCAAAAATCACGGATTTGAAAAATCAGTATTATACTCATAATGTATAAATTTAATTCTTTTTATTCCCAATTAAAATTAAATTTATTCCTCTCAATATTCTATCACCTAGGCTAAATATACTTACACTTATTATAACAGTTTTGATTTATTCTTAACTCTTTTAACATCATTTTGTATTGTAAGTTATTCAATTTACCTTTTATTCTATATTTATCTCTGTAAATCTTTTTATAACTAAAATTTAAGTGTATAACATTTATTACAACCACTCAAATTTTATTTATAAATTTTTTATATTGTATAATATCCAATTACATTATTAACTTCTAAAAATTAAGGTAAGTTATATTGGACTGCAATTGAGTATTATACAAATAAAGCTTTCCAATTCAATCATTTCAAGTTTGAATCATCTATTCAAAAAAATTGATTTTCTTTTTATAATTGAAATTATTCTTTAAGATAAAATTTAAGAATTAAAGTTCTGATTCCCTTCAAACCATTTAGAGATAAATAAATATATGTACATAATATGTCAAATCAATTAAAAACATATATCTATATAAATCAAATCATGTCTTAGAAAATTCAAATCAATTAAATTCTCAAACCAAAGCTGTAGAAAGACTACAGAACGGTCTCTTTACTTCGAAACTCGAAAATGAATGTCGATGATGCCGCGGTCATCACCGAAGTTATTTTCCAGTGACAAAGAGAAGAGCACTAATTTTAAACTTTAAAATTTCTTGGAACAAATTTCTATTAGAAAATACTTTAAATAATATACCCCTTCTAAAAATTTAAGCACAAGGTTTGAAACCATCGGAAATTAAATTCTCAAATTTCTTGTTTTAACTCATTTCCGTTCCCAAATGAATTTATAAATAGCTATTTATAAATTCATTTATAGAACAATAAATGATAAATCGAGTATTATCATTTCAAATGATCAATTTAAATCAATTTATTGAGTTCCATAAATTTACTTATATCAAAATTTATTTCATTAACCAATTTTTTTTAAAATAATATTGTGTTAGTTTGTTCTGTCAAAGTGCTTTAGAAATCTCATTGATAGCGTTGATCAGACGAATCGATCAGAAACCCAATTCAACATCAACAACTCAAACAACACAATATATAAAACATTTAAATTTTAAATATTAGTTTACAAATACACTATACATGAATAGATTTTCAAAGAAAGATAGAGATTCAAATATGATTAACTCAAATCAAAGGAAATTCTGATTTGAAAATAAGTTGGAAACAAGGATGAGATGCTTAAATAACAGAATAGGAAGATGGATAAGCTTATATAAATCGCGGGCAACTTTAACTGGTCATACGTGACTTAAAGAATAAGATCGATGTGGATTTTCCAGGGTAAATCTACATTCGACCTCAGGAGATAGAGTTTGGAATAACAAAAGATATTAGCATTTAAACCAAGGATAGATATAAATCTCTGGTGAATCGATGCTAATTGTAAAGGAGTTTCTTCCTTTACAAATGAATTTTTTTGAGATTGGCGGGACTGCCAATTCACTATAAAGCTCATTTGAAGTGGAGTTATGGGATACTCCAGAATCAAAAGGAGATGAATAGTGAGGGACATGAATGGATTTTGGAACCGCAGGGAACGTTCCAAAATTCAAATGAAATTTGAATCAAAGAGGAAGAGATTCAAGTTCGGATGAAAGTGATTCTGTAACTAAATTTACCATACATTCTAAGTTTTGCCTCAAAGCCAAAGCTCTGATACCAACCGTAACAACCCGATATTTTCAACCATTCGCATCCGCACATGCTGGATTTGAATTGCTCAAAATACCGCGTTGTAAATAAAATTTGGCATATCTCAGGACATACAGTAAATAAAAATCACAGAACACAGACACAGAGTAAGAAATGCAGCGGAAGTAAAAGAGATAGTAGTTCATGAAGCTACTATGAAAATATATCAGGGTTAAATAAAATACAACAGAATAAATAAAGTACAACAGAAGTCTCAAGATGATAACCAAGTACAAGCTGAATAGAACAACAGAACTAGAATAGATAAAACTAGATAAGCAGATGATCTCCAGCGATTCCAATCTCCAGAAAGTGGAATCCAAATCTATGAATAACTCAGGCTGACCCGAGCGTAAATAAAATACAAACACTCGAATCAGGACAATATATACTTATATAATGTAAACCAACTCAAGTGAACTGTAATAAAGTACAAGTAACTTAAAGGATGCCTGGGACCGCCCATCCTCTAAGGATCCATTAAACTATTTATTATGTAGTAATATTTCGCTATTATATTAATGTCTACAGTAAAATAAACATACTTTTAAATAGCGTTTCGGGATACCCATATCACCCTTCACACATAATAGTCCCAGTAGTCCATCCAATAACAAATATCTCCAGATCGGGAGACTATCAGAGGATATGACACGGGCTACGGGAGAAAACCAAACTCGTACAAGGCTCGCTAGGGTAGGTGACAAGGCACATGAGGCAATGCCAGGGTAGATATACCAATTACGCTTCCGGGCTGGTGGTAACGCAACAGCCACATATGCCCACCTCGAGGCACACTCCCATATCAAAGGTGTGCACACCAAATCAATCACAAAAGCAATAGAATAGCGTCGAAGAAGTGTGTCCGATCGGAGGAGCTACCTCACTTAGCCCGTCGATCGCTCCTGTTTTAGCCACCTTAAGCCAACTCATGGGAGCCGGGTCCACGTTACATACCTTAAGAGCATCGCCACCATCCTACTTCATTCTGGAATCTCCACCGCGTATACGGTTGTAACAACCCGCATATTTATCGATTTTATATTTAAATATTTTATTTAAATATTTATCGTTAGTCGGATTTTAGTCTGAAAAGCAACTTTTTGCATACGGTCGAATTAGGACTCGGGACCACTCCCATTGAGTTTAAATTGCCGTTTGCGACCTTTTTGAGTATAAGCTTCGATATGTTTGGAGAAAGTTGATTTTTGCTACTTTTCACTTTGGGTTTGGTTTTGGGCTCAGCCCTATGTTTAACTTATGCTCAAATCTGAGCCACTCTTCCCCACTCACCCTCATTCTCTTCTCTTTTCAGTTCTTAGGCAATAATGGTGGGAGAGATTGGAAATTAAAACTCCAAAACCCTAGTTTCTTTTGCAACTTCAAATTCCTAGCTTCAAACTCAAGAGATCCCATTGGTAAGCATTCTCTTCTTCTTCTCCAAATTATTCTCTTACCAATTTCAGAAATTCCTAAACCTAATTTTGGGAATGATCTTGTTTTGAGCATAGATTCAAGCTCATTTGGGTTGTGTTGAAGAGAGGTTGATTCTCCATTTGCTTTCAAGCTTCTTCTAGCTTGATTTTGTAAAAAGGTGAGATTTTTATCTCACATCTATGCTTATATTTATCTTCGAATGTTAGGTATGAATTCCTAACACTTATTCGTGTGCATTTGTTATTGGTTTGGATTGATTTGGTGAATATTCCAATTTTTGGTGTTTTGAGTTCAATCCTTTAAAAATCATAACTATGATGTTTGAACATGTGTTTGGTGATGCATCGAGGAGCCAATAGGGGCAGGTAGCCGTTAGGCATAATTCCCTAGCGTCCGTGCTCGTTCGGTTGCGAATTGGTGGAGGTTGCATATCAATTTATGGGCATCAATTTGCAGAGCATCAGGTTCGGCCGACCGACCCCCCTGGTCCGGTCGACCGACCTGCTAGTAAAAGTGCAGAGGACTTCTCTGTTTCTGGTTCGGCCGACCGACCCCCCTGGTTTGGTCGACCGACCTGATGCCCGAGAAGTTTTTCAAAACAAGGTCCGGTCGACCGAGATCTGTAGCCGGCCGACCGACCTGATGATTTTTTGCCTACTTCGCCTAGTTGCTTGAATTTCCAACTTAAATCGATTCGTGTTTTTTCCTATTTATTGTTATCAATTAATATGACTTTGATGACTCCTTTTTTAGGGATTTTTGAATATCCATTTTGATGGATTCTTTATCGGTTTCGTTGGATTTCTATTCACATCTCCGTATGTGAATTTTAGTGATTGATTGTTCCTACAATCTTCTTTGTGTTTTGTCACTTTAAAAATATAAAGGTTTTCTATACTAGTAGTAAATATCAAAACTCTTTCCTCAAACGATTTCAATACTATTTTAATACCAAATTCGTTTATAAAACCGTTTTCCAATCTATTAGTATATACAAACCTTTACCTCACTCGTATGAGAAATCTAATTAAACGACTTAGTAAAACAAGTGGTATGAAACGCTTGCGTTCACTTTGTTGGTTAATTCTTGGACTTGTTCGATTGAAACTCTTGTGACAACTTTCTAGTGGAGATCTACAATTTGTTCGTAAATATTTAAGTTAAGCTAGTGGTTATGGGACATGATGCTAAGCTCATATATTTACTAGCTTACTGTAATCGACACTTCTCGTTGATCATGACGATCATCTTTGTGATTTAGACTAGTAATGTGCGATGTCTCTTTGTCTGCGAGGGAGACTAAACCCCGTTTTGTGGATTTTCGACTCAATTTGGTGGGGTAGCAACCCATGGTCTTCGGGCCGTTTGTGGAGCTTCGGCTCAATTTGTGATGGTTAGCAACCATGGAATTAGCGTTCCGTTTGTGATACACGTGTTGGTGGGCTTTATGCTCCCGTTTGTGATAGGCCTTCCCCCCTTTGTGATTTCTGGATTTCTTGAGATGATTTCTAGACTTTGTGTTTCACCAATTTTCGTGATTTCCATTGATAAGTTTTATCAATATTTGTGCATTGGTGAATTTGTGCGTCATTGACTTTTGTGATTTCTGGATTTCGCATATTGAATTCTGGAATTTGTGTGTCATTGACTTTTGTGATTGACATTGATATTATTGTCAATATTTGTGCATTGGTGAATTTGTGTGTCATTGACTTGTGTGATTGACATTGATATTATTGTCAATATTTGTGCATTGGTGAATTTGTGTGTCATTGACTTTTGTGATTGACATTGATATAATCGTCAATAATTGTGGTTTGATGAACGAAATATGGAGTATGGCATTTCTTTGATTCTTATGTAGATTTGGTGATATTGATTAATCTCTCGTTGATTTTCAATTACTTATATATATCACAGCTTGGAATTGTGATTATTATGTGTTTAGTCATATCTCTTATTCTATATCGTTTCATCTGATATCTATAGTTAGACCGATCCTTTTATTATTTTCTTATTAAATAATACTCGGGTCAGACCGAGATGTTACAGGTGCTTCTGCTTGACTTCTCTCTTGGGATTGATTTCTCTGACTTTTGGTTAACTACTTAGATTAGTAGTTTCTGTTGTATACATTTGAGATATAGACTCCATAATGTATACTTATTCTTTTGTGTAGTTCATGTAACTATTCCTTTTTGATATTGTGGATCTTTTTGACCACTACTCTGATGTACACTTTCATGTGTAATATTCATATCTATTTCCACCTTTGTGATATGAATTGTCTGTGACTGATTTATGTTATGTTTACTTCTATATTTGTTTCCGAAGATATTATAGCCACTGTGTAGTAGCTTTGAGTTTGTGTCGGCATGTCAGATTTCCACTTGAAAAGAATTGCATGCTATACTATTTGACATATCGATGCTCGCACAAAGCAATTACACGGATGGTCGCTCCTCAACAGCCTTATTCTCCATGCTAGTTGATAGCATTCACCGTAATGTTCTTGGCTAGCGTGGGTATAGAGGTGGGGCGTCACAGCTTGGTATCAGAGCCAAACTTCGAAACAATATGGAATAATATAACAAGGATCATCGTCCTAAGTCCATCTTAGGAGTCGTGCTTTAGGATTTAATTCGGGTCTTCGTACCGATTCATCCTATTTTCCTTATGATTCCTTGTTTATCTATCAAGATTGCTTGATATTCAATTTGGTGAATAACCTTTTTCTTCTTCTTCTTTCATTCTAAAGGGAGAAAAATGTCTAGACCAGGCCGCCCCAGAGCCGTACCGTCTAGCGCTCCACCCCAAGATGGAGTTTTTATGACTGCTCAACAGCTTCTTGATTTAGTGACAAATGCTCAAGCAGCTGGAGCTAACCCGGAACCTACTCACCCAAAGTCGGGATTTGCACGCTTGTGCAGCGATTACACTAATTTGGGTGGGGAGCCATTCAATGGTTCCGAAACTATTATTGAAGTACAGGCTTGGCTAAGGTCATGCGATCGAATCTTTTCTCGCATGAATCTTATTGACCTTCACCGAGTTCAGGTGGCCTCTAGTATGCTCCAAGAAAGAGCATTGGACTGGTACGAACTTCTTATTTCTGAGATTAATGAAGCGGATCTCACCTGGGAGCAATTCCGGGAATGCTTCGAGTTGAAATTCGTACCGAAAGCTGAGAAAGTGACATTGGCTCGACGATTTATAGACCTTGTTCAAGGTGAGTCCTCCGTGACTGATTACGTCGCCTCCTTCGAGTCGCTTTCCAAATATGGGGTTGAACACATCAACACCCCTTTAAAGAAGAACCAGAGGTTCGTCTATGGCTTGAACAAAAATCTCAAGAAGCCATTACTTCTAAAATTAGAAGTTTCTTTCGACCAACTCATTGATATCGCTCTTCGTCTTGAAGAAGCGGATAAGGAGAATGATGTTGAAGTGGTGGGTTCCAAACCAAACTTCAACAACAAGAAGAGGCCAAATAAATTCAAAGGACCTTATCCCAATAAGAAAGGGAAGCAAGCAACCTCCGTGGCAAAGACTTCTTCCTTTGGCCGTGGGGAATGCTATAATTGTGGTTCGAAGGACCATTATGCGAACAAGTGCCCAAAGTCTCTCTCTTGTCGCTACTGCAAAGTTCCCGGTCATGTTATATCTTCATGCCCCAAACTTCAAGGCAAGAAGGAGGGAAAGTTAAATGTTGCTCAAGCCCCTGGCAACACATCTCGTGGCCAAGGTATTTCTCATTCTGTTCTGGATGGAATTATTTTATTTCGTGATCATCCTATTCGAGTTCTTTTTGATACGGGTGCGTCCCATTATTTTATATCAAAAGAACTTGTTGATACTTTTTCTTTGGATGTTTTGTGTTTAATGACTTCTTTTAGAATTGCGAATCCGGTTGGTGGATCCGCAACAATCAGTTTATTGTGTAAAGATGTCGAGATTATTTTGTGTGATTTTCCTTTCCTAGCCGATTTTCATGTCATGCGCTATTTAGGCTTTGGAATGATTTTGGGAATGGATTGGCTTAACCGTTATGAAGCTCATATCCTATGTCCTGAGCGGACTATTCATCTTCGACATCCTCAATATGTTAAGCAGATTTCTATTAATCTTCAAGATTCAGTTTCCAGCTTGGTCGCATCTTTATATTCTTTAAACCCTCGTGATGACGACGATGATGATGAGGGTGATATTATTTCTCTTATTCACGTCGTTTGTGAATTTTCCGACATATTCGAGCCCTTTTTAGGATTACCACCTAAGCGAGCAATTGAGTTCAGAATTAATCTTATTCCTGGAGCTCAACCTATCACTCGTCCTTCGTATCGTATGTCCAATAAAGAAAACGAGAAGATGCGTAAACAATTATCCGAATTGGAGACGAAGCAATTTATTCGCTCTAGTTCCTCGCCTTGGGGAGCTTCGGCTATTTTTGTGAAGAAATCCGATGGTACACTTAGGCTTTGCGTTGACTACCGCAAGCTTAATGATCTTACTATCAAAAATAAATATCCTTTACCTCGGATTGATGATCTATTCGATCAACTTAGTGGTGCTAGAGTCTTTTCACAATTAGACTTAGCAACTGGATTTCATCAGCTTCGTATTGCAGAGGATAGTATTCCATTGACCTCGTTCCGTACTCGGTATGGATCTTATGAATGGCTTGTTATGCCATTTGGGTTAACGAATGCCCCGGCTTATTTCGTTGACTTAATGAATCAAGTTTTTAAAGACTTCCTCGATCGATTTGTTCTCATCTTTATTGATGATATTCTTGTGTATTCTAAAACCGAGGAGGAGCATGAAAAACATCTTCGGATTGTGTTAGAAACTCTTAGGAGTAATCAATTAAAGGCAAAATTTTCTAAATGCCACTTTTGGCAATCTCATGTGAAGTTTCTCGGTCATATTATTTCCGAATCCGGAATTTCCGTGGATCCTTCAAAGATTGAAGCGATTTAAGATTGGAAGAGACCGGAGAGTGTGACAGAGATTCGTAGTTTTCTCGGATTGGCGGACTATTACCGTCGTTTTATCGAGGACTTTTCTAAGATCGTCGTGCCTCTCACTAGCTTGACGAAGAAAGGTGTTAAATACATTTGGTCGGACAAATGTGAAGCTTCTTTTCAGAAATTAAAAGAACTTCTTTCTGATGCTCCTATTCTCGTTATCCCCGAGGGTAATCAAGATTTCGTTGTTTATACCGATGTTAGTCGCGTTGGTTTGGGTGCCGTTCTTATGCAAAGAGAACGTGTTATTGCTTATGCTACTAGGCAATTGAAGCCAGCCGAGACTAAATATGCCACACATGATTTAGAACTCGCGGCTATTGTTTTTGCTCTTCGGATTTGGCGTCATTATCTTTTAGGAGAGAAATTTGATCTTTATACCGATCATAAGTCCTTGAAATATTTATTTTCTCAAAAGGAACTTAATTTGCGTCAACAACGTTGGCTCGAGTTCCTTGCTCCTTATGATCTTGATATTCTTTATACACCCGGTAAGGGTAATCGTGTCGCCGATGCTCTTAGCCGTAAACAACAAGCTGTTGTTTCTATGATGATATCCGAATGGAACGATCTCGAGATCTTATCCACTTGTGAGATTCGAGACCGCGTATCCGATTTATGCTCATCATTTGTTTTATGTAGCCTTGAGGCTCATCCTTCTCTTTTGGACCGCATTCTTGACGCTCAAAGGCTAGATCCCGAATTGGCTCTTCTTGGCCAAAATATTAAGGATAAAATTGATACTGAAGGTTTGAAAGACTTTGATATCGATTCTCGTGGCGGCATTCGGAGATTTGGTAGACTTATCGTACCAAATATTCGTGATCTTCGTAAAGATATTTTAGAAGATTCTCATCGTTCTAAATTTACCATTCATCCCGGAAGTAGTAAAATGTACTCAGATATGAAGCGACTTTATTATTAGGAGGGAATGAAACTTGACATCGCTAACTTCGTTAAGCGTTGCATGACTTGCCAACTCGTTAAGGCCGAGCATCAAAGGCCCGGTGGGTTATTGCAACCTTTAGAAATTCCAATTTGGAAGTGGGACCAAATTTCCATGGATTTTATAGATGGCCTTCCCCGTTCTCGTTCGTGACATGATAGCTTGTGGGTGATCGTTAATAGGCTTACTAAATCCGCCCATTTTATTCCCGTTCGGTCTAACCGAACCGCTCCTCTTTTGGCCAAACTCTTTATCAAAGAAATTGTTAAATTTCATGGAGTTCCTACTTCTATTGTTAGTGATCGCGATCCATTGTTTACTAGTGGATTTTGGAAGAGTCTTCAAAAAGCTTTGGGAACGAAGCTTAATTTTAGCACCGCTTATCATCCTCAGTCCGATGGACAAACCGAGCGTGTGAATCAAACTCTTGAAGATCTTCGTGCTTGTGTTCTTGATTTTGGTGGAAGTTGGGAAGATCACATTTCACTTGTTGAATTTTCCTATAATAATAGCTTCCAATCTAGTATTGGTATGGCACCTTTTGAGGCACTCTACGGAAGGCCATGCCGATCTCCTTCTTGTTGGCTTGAGACCGGTGAGAAGCTGGTTTTAGGTCCAAATTTTATTCGTGATTCCACAGAAAAGATTGACCTTATTCGTCATAGGATGAAAGAAGCCCAGAATAGACAAAAATCCTATGCCGATAACCGGAGAAGGAAATTAGAATTTTCTGAGGGAGATCTTGTTTTTATTCGTGTTTCATCTATGAAGGGTGTTGTACGTTTCAGTCGATCGGGAAAGTTAGCGCCTCGATACATTGGACCATTTCCTATCGCTAAACGTATTGGTTCCATGGCTTATTGCCTTTTATTACCGGCTCAATTTTCTGCTATCCATGACGTGTTTCACGTTTCTCAACTTCGGAAGTGTCTTCGGGATTCCGATTCTGTTCTTGAGCCCGGTGTTGTGGAAGAGATTGAAGTTTCACCGAATTTAACTTATGAGCAGCATCCTGTTCGTATTATTGTTTCGGAAGTCAAACGACTTTGAAATAAAGATGTCCCGCTTGTTAAAGTTCAATGGTCTTCAAATCCTAAGGATTGTTCTTGGGAATCTAGAGAGTACATCGAGCAAACACATCCGGACTTACTTTCTCGTGCTCTTTGAAGTGAACTTCTTATTTCAAATTTCTTTTGTGTTGAATATGTTTTTATGGTTGTTACTACATATCTTCTTCTTAAATATTGCGAGGACGCAATTTCTTTAAGGAGGGGAGTCTGTAACAACCCGCATATTTATCGATTTTATATTTAAATATTTTATCGTTAGTCGGATTTTAGTCCGAAAAGCTACTTTTTGCATACGGTCGAATTAGGACTCGGGACCACTCCCATTGAGTTTAAAATGCCGTTTGCGACCTTTTTGAGTATAAGCTTCGATATGTTTGGAGAAAGTTGATTTTTGCTACTTTTCACTTTGGGTTTGGTTTTGGGCTCAGCCCTATGTTTAACTTATGCTCAAATCTGAGCCACTCTTCCCCACTCACCCTCATTCTCTTCTCTTTTCAGTTCTTAGGCAATAATGGTGGGAGAGATTGGAAATTAAAACTCCAAAACCCTAGTTCCTTTTGCAACTTCAAATTCCTAGCTCCAAACTCAAGAGAACCCATTGGTAAGCATTCTCTTCTTCTTCTCCAACTTATTCTCTTACCAATTTCATAAATTTCTAAACCTAATTTTGGGAATGATCTTGTTTTGAGCATAGATTCAAGCTCATTTGGGTTGTGTTGAAGAGAGGTTGATTCTCCATTTGCTTTCAAGCTTCTTCTTGCTTGATTTTGTAAAAAGGTGAGATTTTTATCTCACATCTATGCTTATATTTATCTTCGAATGTTAGGTATGAATTCCTAACACTTATTCGTGTGCATTTGCTTTTGGTTTGGATTGATTTGGTGAATATTCCAATTTTTGGTGTTTTGGGTTCAATCCTTTAAAAATCATAACTATGATGTTTGAAGATGTGTTTGGTGATGCATCAAGGAGCCAATAGGGGCGGGTAGCCGTTAGGCATAATTCCCTAGCATCCATGCTCGTTCGGTCGCGAATTGGTGGAGGTTGCATATCAATTTATGGGCATCAATTTGCAGAGCATCAGGTTCGGCCGACCGACCCCCCTGGTCCGGTCGACCGACCTGCTAGTAAAAGTGCAGAGAACTTCTCTGTTTCTGGTTCGGCCGACCGACCCCCCTGGTTCGGTCGACTGACCTGATGCCCGAGAAGTTTTTCAAAACAAGGTCCGGTCGACCGAGATCTGTAGCCGGCCGACCAACCTGATGATTTTTTGCCTACTTCGCCTAGTTGCTTGAATTTCCAACTTAAATCGATTCGTGTTGTTTCCTATTTATTGTTATCAATTAATATGACTTTGATGACTCCTTTTTTAGGGATTTTTGAATATCCATTTTGATGGATTCTTTATCGGTTTCGTTGGATTTCTATTCACATCTCCGTATGTGAATTTTAGTGATTGATTGTTCCTACAATCTTCTTTGTGTTTTGTCACTTTAAAAATATAAAGGTTTTCTATACTAGTAGTAAATATCAAAACTCTTTCCTCAAACGATTTCAATACTATTTTAATACCAAATTCGTTTATAAAACCATTTTCCAATCTATTAGTATATACAAACCTTTACCTCACTCGTATGAGAAATCTAATTAAACGACTTAGTAAAACAAGTGGTATGAAACGCTTGCGTTCACTTTGTTGGTTAATTCTTGGACTTGTTCGATTGAAACTCTTGTGACAACTTTCTAGTGGAGATCTAAAATTTGTTCGTAAATATTTAAGTTAAGCTAGTGGTTATGGGACATGATGCTAAGCTCATATATTTACTAGCTTACTGTAATCGACACTTCTCGTTGATCATGACGATCATCTTTGTGATTTAGACTAGCAATGTGCGATGTCTCTTTGTCTGCGAGGGAGACTAAACCCCGTTTTGTGGAGTTTCGACTCAATTTGGTGGGGTAGCAACCCATGGTCTTCGGGCCGTTTGTGGAGCTTCGGCTCAATTTGTGATGGTTAGCAACCATGGAATTAGCGTTCCGTTTGTGATACACGTGTTGGTGGGCTTTATGCTCCCGTTTGTGATAGGCCTTCCCCCTCTTTGTGATTTCTGGATTTCTTGAGATGATTTCTAGAATTTGTGTTTCACCAATTTTCGTGATTTCCATTGATAAGTTTTATCAATATTTGTGCATTGGTGAATTTGTGCGTCATTGACTTTTGTGATTTCTGGATTTCGCATATTGAATTCTGGAATTTGTGTGTCATTGACTTTTGTGATTGACATTGATATTATTGTCAATATTTGTGCATTGGTGAATTTGTGTGTCATTGACTTGTGTGATTGACATTGATATTATTGTCAATATTTGTGCATTGGTGAATTTGTGTGTCATTGACTTTTGTGATTGACATTGATATAATCGTCAATAATTGTGGTTTGATGAACGAAATATAGAGTATGGCATTTCTTTGATTCTTGTGTAGATTTGGTGATATTGATTAATCTCTTGTTGATTTTCAATTACTTATATATATCACAGCTTGGAATTGTGATTATTATGTGTTTAGTCATATCTCTTATTCTATATCGTTTCATCTGATATCTATAGTTAGACTGATCCGTTTATTATTTTCTTATTAAATAATACTCGGGTCAGACCGAGATGTTACAGGTGCTTCTGCTTGACTTCTCTCTTGGGATTGATTTCTCTGACTTTTGGTTAACTACTTAGATTAGTAGTTTCTGTTGTATACATTTGAGATATAGACTCCATAATGTATACTTATTCTTTTGTGTAGTTCATGTAACTATTCCTTTTTGATATTGTGGATCTTTTTGACCACTACTCTGATGTACACTTTCATGTGTAGTATTCATATCTATTTCCGCCTTTGTGATATGAATTGTCTGTGACTGATTTATGTTATGTTTACTTTTATATTTGTTTCCGAAGATATTATAGTCACTGTGTAGTAGCTTTGAGTTTGTGTCGGCATGTCGGATTTCCACTTGAAAAGAATTGCATGCTATACTATCTGACATATCGATGCTCGCACAAAGCAATTACACGGATGGTCGCTCCTCAACAGCCTTATTCTCCGTGCTAGTAGACAGCATTCACCGTAATGTTCTTGGCTAGCGTGGGTATAGAGGTGGGGCGTCACAACGGTTGTCAAAATGGTTTTCGGTATCGATAGAGAGTATGCCAGATATCCGATCCGGGTCTCTTTAACAACCAATCGTTATTATAACCCGTGGTTATAATTCAAAATATAATATTTTATACTTTGAAATAAAATCATTTCAAATCCAAACCTTTATCAAAATAAAGATTAAATCATTTTCAAATCATTTAAATATAATAATATATAATACCTTTCTAAACATCTTTTCAAATCATTTCAATATGTCAAAATATCGTATCTTTCCAAAACTTCATTTCAAATCATTTTAATATATCAAAATCCGATCTTTCCAAAGATAGTTTATACTTCGAAACAAAAACCATTTTGTTTCAAAACAATATTCAAATCAAAACTATATCATTTCTATTTCAAACATATATTCACCTTTCAAAAATCATAACACTTCCATAGCTGTAAAATACTTGAAATCATTACACTTGAAAATCATAACATTCCGAAATAATTCATTTTGAAATCATCCTTTAATTCTTTACATTTTACAAATTTATTAAATTAAACCCAAATTTCAAATTTCCATTCAATTTAATTCAAACCATCAATTTCAATTTCAATTTCAGTTTATAAATAAACCATTTCAAAACTTATCAATTTTAAATATCGATTTAATCCACAAAATACAATATTCAATCTTAGTATATTTCAAGGCTTAAATATCCCACCTTTCATAAATACAATATCATTTGAATAAACTCAAATAATATACTTCTAATATTTATTTATCAAATAAATTAAATAAATCAAATATAATTTCAAATCCATTCCAAAATATCAAAATATTATTCAAAACATCATTCATTTTAATTCATTTAAATACCATTTAAATCCATTCATTTTATTAAATTTAAATACCATTTTAAACTCACATTAAAAATCAAATTCTTCCATTTAAAACGATTTAAATGTCTCTTCGTTATCTTTAAAAATTTAACATTTAGTTTCCAAAATTTTATCATTTCCCAAATAATTTTTTTAAATTTTTTATTAAAACAAAAAAATATAGTTTCTGTAGCACTTATAAAATTCTACGTAAAATTATAGTTTAAAACAGTTCATTTAACAAAAGATAGCATTCAAATGTTGTAGTATATTTCCTTTAAATTTCAAATAAACTTAAATGTTAAGTTTAACCCCTATAGCACTTACAAAGTGCTATAATAGCCTTTATTTCTAATTAACCCTTTAGTTCATTTAAAACAACTACAGCATTTACAAATTGCTGTAATACCTTTTACATTACATTTCAAAATGCAGTCAAATCAAATTCAGAGTTTTAATTTACGAATTCACAAATAATTAACTTTTAATGTAAATCATTTTAACTTATAAAATCATATAGTTTACATTTTAAAATCATTATTTCAATACTCTTATTTTTATGATTTTATAAAGTCAAATTTCCATACAAAAATCAAGTTTTAACCTAATTTCTTATTTAAATTCAAGCATTAAATTCCATTTCTTAAATTAAATTGTTTACTTAATAAATAAGTTTAAATTTCCCAAAATATAACTTATTTCCATTTATTTTACTTAGTTAAAATCTCAACTTTTAAACAAAATTCAAAATTTCCCCATTTAAGCTATATTTCAAAAATTACTTAAACATTCATTTGTTAACATTTTAACTTATTCAAAAATCATTATCAATTTTTATAAAATCATTTAAAATACATTTTTAAATCAAAATATTATATTTTTCTTACTTTACAAAATTCCTTTTTAAAACAAAAATAAATTCCAAAATTTTCTCATAGTTCAAATTCTACTTTACTATTTACTTAATTCATTATTTAATGTATAGAAAATCACTAATATTTCTACAAAAAACATTTTTTATTAAATTTAAATCAAAATATTATAAATTTTACATTTTAAAATATTTTAAAACATTTCAGAAAATATTATATAAACCACGAGTCTGTATATAGTTTTCTAGCCTAGGTCAAATGATACGGATATATATCATTTCAATCCGCAATTTACAAAGAAAACCGGGTTCTATCATTTCAAACCCGCAACCCCAAGTAAAATGAATGATTTGAAAACCGCTCAGGCCTATCATTTCAGCCCATAATGGTTTTTCCCTATTCTAAAGTCCGTTCGGGTATGTATCATTTCAACCCATAGTGATTCTAGTCTACAGGGAACTTGCAATGGTGATAACTGATATGAACAACAGAATAGCATAAGATAACAGTGACATATGATATAACAGGTGTAATAACAGGTGTGAACAGCATATGAAAATAATATAGCAGTGGTAACAGGATGATATGCATATACAGGTTCAGGTGATGTTAGTTTATAATTACATAAGTACATATTAGTCTGGTGAGATTTACTTACTTGTCACAAGTTGGAGATCGACACCAAAGCACAGATACTGACACAATAAAGGCACAAAACTACGGACAAGGCATGAGAGTGGAGAACCAAAGCTATATGCCTTGATAAAATATACACGAACAATATATATAATTCATAAGTTTCAGCACGAATATAACAACAAACAACATAAGAATTCAATGCCCAAATCAACAACGATTGACTTGCACTTTCTCTCTACCCCATATGCTTCAGATATACAGGTATTTGGCTCAGCCTAAGGGTGCTGCAGGTCTGGTTTGGGTGAGAGGGTGGTCGGCCTAAACATGGTTTTGGTGTGGTGAATTTTAGGTGCAACTAGGCTACACCATAGGTCAAATATCATCATATGTATGCAATACATTAGTCCGACCAGAGGTCATATGGCTCGGCCAGTGGCTCCAGGAGGTGGTGGGTGGTGTGGAAGAGGGTGGAGGTCAGGCCAGAGGTGCTGGTGGTGGTGGCGGAAAAAGGTGGAGGAAGAAGGAGATGGCAATGCTAGACTAGGTTTGGTACAGGTGATGGCTAGTGCTAGTTTAGATGGATTTTTGTGATGATCTTCACCAAGGCTTGGCTTGGCCTGAGGAGGAGAGGTTTTAGGATGTGTGATGGTTAGAAAAAAGTGGTCGTGGTCGTCGGCCACAGCTTGGAGGAGGGGGAATACAGCTATGAAGGTGGAGAGCATGTGCAAATTCAAGTAGAAAATCAATAAAAAGACAAGAAGAAGATAGAATTTTTTACCAGAGCTTCACAAGGAGAATAGCCATGATTTTTTGTGAGAGAAAGAGAAATGATTTTCGTGAAAATGAAAAAAAAATGCAGCTGAAATGAGTAGATTACACAGCCAAAACAATTAAGAGAAGAGTTGGGAAAATGAAAGGTCGAAAATGTAAAGAGACATAGGAATTTCAAAAGTTTAAAACTCTTCGAATTTCCTATTTTTTTTTTTTCAATGGCTGAAAAAAAAGATGAAAGATCTCAGAAAATAAAATAAATAAGAAAAGAAAATAAATAAATTTAAACAATATCAATTAAATAAAGAAAATGCAGTAAATACCAAACTAGGCTTTATAAATTTGAATAAATTCAAGTGTACTTTAGAAAATTTATATTATTATTCTAAAAATATTAAAATGTGAAAATATACCAAAAATAACACATTAACACAATTAAAATAATAATATCACAAAGAAAATAAAATTTATATAAATTAAAAATAGGCAAAAATTGTTAAATAAAACAAATTTACTCAAATTTTGAAATGTACACAACTTTTGCAGTTTAACTCCGTTTTCAACGAAACGAAAAGCAATGTTCAAGTTATTTCATATATTTTCATAATAAAAGATAAAATTTAAGAATTTAAATATTTAAAATTTAAATTTAAAAGTCAAAGTTTGACCAGTTTGACTAGAAATCCATTTTTCAGTAAAATATCCAAATTATACCAGTTTGAAATTATAATTCACATAATAATCAATATATATTTTTAGAAATGAAATGTTTGAAATAAAATAAGTTTAAAATAATTTAAAAATAAAAATAAAGTCAAAATTAAAATATATGAAAAATCTAGGGTTGTTACATAAGCTCCTGTGAAAATTTCATTGCATTTGGACCTGTGGTTTGTGAGATATGATCGATGCAAGATTATGATTTTTGGAATGTTGTCCAGTTCGAATCCATGGTCTCAAATCAATGCTCTTCGAATCGATGGAGCATGTGACAACGCGGCGACGTGGCGTGCATTCCTCGCATCGATCCGCTTTTTGCTTCGAGTTGACCGTGTCACATCCATGAACTTCGCCTCATTTGTATCAATGACCATTGCCTTGTTCGATTCGATAGCCATTGCCAATTCGTATTGATGGAAGTGGGTTTGTTCGTATTGATGTTTGGGGTACTATTTCGTATCGATCACTAAAGGGAGTACTGCTCGTATCGATTGGCTTTGGCTTTATTTCATATCCATCAGTCGATCGATACGAAATAAAGGTTCCTATTGATCGATGCGGACAATAATCCATGATTCTGGGGATCGATATGAAAGGTGAATCTAGGATCGATGCGAGCAAGGCTTTCACAAGATCGACACAAGCAGATGACCTTGATCGATTCGAACATAGGGATACGAACATTCTGATCGATGCGAACCTGATGGATTCGAACAGATGCTGATCGATTCGAAATTCAACCTCCCTCTATGCATACGAACAATGTGTTTCTTCTAACTTGTATCGATCATATCTCATTCATACGAACTCCGATTATCTTGAAATTTGAAACGCTGGCTTTTATGGCTTTCCTTGTCATGTCTGGTCAATTATGGCCCGATCCAGACTCGGACAAAATTCATCGATATCCATAGCGAAGCAGTATATCACCGATCTTCGGGACGAACTGTCTTTGGTTTTCGATTAATCTTTTGGTATCGCAGCCTTGCCAAAAGGCAGGATAAAACTTGCCTCCTAAAACAGGCCTTGCAATAGGAATGCGTGTTTTGTAATGCTATAAGCTGGATGTTCATATCCTGTCAACGACCTGTAAAGAACTTGATAGTTTCATACGACCTAGAATGACGATCGCTCGGGATCGTATACCATTTGAGGTGAAACGTGACCGTTCGCGGTCGAATGACGATCGTTCGGGATCGTATGCCATTTGAGGTGAAACGTGACTGTTCGCGGTAGAATGACGATCGTTCGAGATCGTATGCCATTTGAGGTGAAACGTGACTGTTCGCGGTCGAATGTCGTTCGCGATAAATGGTGGAATGGGACCGTTCGTGGTTGGATGCCACTTCAAACGAAGGGCGGCTGTTCGAGGTTGGATGTCGCTCTAGATGATTTGCGATCGTTTGCGATCGGATGTCGTTCTTATCGAATAGCGACCGTTCGCGTCGGGTGCCACACGAGATAAAATGTGATCGTTCGCGATCAGATGTCGCATGAGGCAGAAGGTGATCGTCCGCGATCGGATGTCATACTAGATGAATTGTGACCATTCGCGGTCGGGTGCTGCACGAGGCAGAATGTGATCGTTCGCGATAGGATGTCATACTAGACGAATTATGACCGTTTGCGGTCGGCTGCCGCACAAGGCAGAATATGATCGTTCGTGATCAAATGTTGAGGGGGCTTAGCATTACTAAAGTCAAATATCACGTTCAGGAGATTTTCTGAATTAGCGACTTTGACGGTTCATCGCCATACAAGGTGTGCTTATGGACCATTCGCGATCCAACGGATATACAAGTAACTTCTTTGCAGAATTGCAAATATCAAATTAGTGCTCATACGAATTCTCTAACTGAAATGTCCAAACAAACCAAATCCAAATGTTTAAATCAAACTAAACAGAAGCAAGACAAGGATGTCAAAGTGTAAATTCTTACTACGATACAGTCAATAGTCATTCAGAGCATGCCTGTGGACCGTTCGCGATCCCGTACATGTGTAAATGGTTTAATCGCGTTAATGAGAAATTTACAACTTGTTCATCCTTATTTCAATCAATTGATAACCATCCGATGTCCTGGTTCAGGGTCTCCCCTAGCTGATGTAGACGGTGGTCGTTCTGGCTCCACCGCTGGAGCTCGCCTCCTCACATACTGAAGTAACCTACCGTTCCTGATATGCCCTTTCACCTCATCCTTCAGATGTCTACAGTCGTTTTTGTTATGACCGTTCAGTTCGTGGAATAAGCAATATTTGTCTGATTTCCTCTCGTCAACAGTTGGATCCCTTCACATTGGTCTACGATAGGGAACTTGCTCTCCGGTGTCTTGGTAGATTCGCTCCAAACTTTCATTCAGCTCCGAATAAGTGGTGAATCGCGGCTCCCTCCGCGGCTGCTTTGACCTGTCATCATTCAGCCTTTCGTTTCCCTTTACCAATCTCTGCACCTTTTCTAGATGGATTTCTACCCTTGACAGCATAAACATCGATTCCCTCTTCTCTTTCTGCACTAGCATCCTCCAATCATAAAAACTTTTCGGCCTCATGGTAGAATTCTTCCAGATCCATAGGCGGATCTTTAGTTAATGAATTTTTGAACTCTGTTCCATCAGCTATTCCGGATACAGCCGCCATCATAATCATGGATGGATCTGGTCGGTCCACCGACGCTGCTGCCGCATTGAATCACGTCAGAAAACTCCTCAGAGACTCCCTGGCTTTTTGCTTTAAAGTTGCCAAACTCGTCACATTCTTGGGTCTTGCAATGTGAACCCTAAATTGCCTCATGAATTTCTTGGCTAAATCAGCCCACGTCCCTATGGAGTCGCTCTCCAACTGCCTAAACCATAGTGCTGCGATATCTGTCAGATACAATGGAAAGCACCGGGCCATGACTTCATGTGATGCCTCCAACACTTCGATGTGCCTCATATACTTTGTCATATGGACCGCAGGGACTGTCCTCCCAAACATTTCCACCGATGGTAGTTTGAATTCTGGCGGGATCTTAGCCATCCTAATCGCAGGAGAAAAAGGACTCCTTTTCACATCTTCAAGATCTCTATTTACTAATCTGCCTCTCATGGCTTATCTGCCCCCCGAGTCCATGAGAGCTTTCAAGGGCCTGCCCCTCGGCTGAGCATCCATCCCTCTATCGCCGCCAGGTTGCTCGGCTCCCCCTGATTCTCTTCCTGGGATTGGATCAACATGCTCTAGGTGTGTGCCCCCTAGTCCTGGTGCTACGCCGGATTGTCCTGCTCCATTCTGAACTCCATCTGCTCCTCGATTCTGCGCTCTAAGTTTCCCAATTTGTCAAAACAAATTTGGGATCATTTCCTCTTGTCTTCTCATCATTGTCTCCATCTCATCCCTGGTGATGAAGACTGAATCTTGGTTCGCTCCTGAGGAAGCCTCTTGACTCCCTTCTTGTTGACTTTTCTCTGGTCTCTGCCTTCTACTTGATTGCCTTGTCATGACTCTTCGGATCTGAATCTCTAAACATTCAGATTCAACTGACAGAACTCCTAAATTAGCCTTCTCGATGAAAGCACCAAAATTTTTGCGCCAAAATTGGTCACAAACACACGATGGTTGATAATTCACAATCACAGGTCTCAAACAAATAACAAGTACGAAGATCACTCAGAAAACTCAAAGCAACGCAGTAAACAACAGAGAATTTATAGTGGTTCAGAGATCTGGCCTACGTCCACTCTGAATTTTATGATTTTATTGATTCACTTGATGGTTTCAATCAGTAACAGCAAGTTATAGTTGATAATAGCTCTGATGTTCGAATACAATGATGGTAGTGAATTGCAGAATTGAATACGGCAGAGTTTGGACGTTCCAAAGCTGAAAGATCCCTTTTTTGAAGGTTGCAGGGGGCTATTTATAGGCGTAGGAGGCTGATATCATGCTCAAACTTCGAGAGACTTCTTCTGGCATGTGAGTGGCCCCACGCGACCGATCCTGGAAAGTTTCAACTTGATTCGTGACCGATACGAGCCAATTTCGTATCGATCAAAAAATGATCCAATCAAGCTGAAAATTGGCAGTATTGTTCTTTAGCTTGTATGTAAGCTTCTGTGAAAATTTCGTTGCATTTGGACCTGTGGTTTGTGAGATATGATCGGTGCAAGATTATGATTTTCGGAATGCTGTCCAGTTCGAATCCATGGTCTCGAATCGATGCTCTTCGAACCGATGGAGCACGTGACAACGCGGCGATGTGGCGTGCACTCCTCGCATGGATCCGCCTTTTGCTCCGAGTTGACCGTGTCGCATCCATAAACTTCGCATCGTTTGTATCGATGACCATTGCCTTGTTCGATTCGATAGCTGTTGCCAATTCATATTGATGGAAGTGGGTTTTTTCGTATCGATGTTTGGGGTGCTATTTCATATCGATCACTGAAGGGAGGACTGCTCGTACCGATTGGCTTTGGCTTTATTTCATATCCATCTGCCATCGATACGAAATAAAGGTTCCTATTGATCGATGCGAACAATAATCCACGATTTCTAGGGATCGATACGAAAGGCGAATCCATGATCGATGCGAGTAAGGCTTTCACAAGATCGACACGAACAGATGACCTTGATCGATTTGAACATGGGGATACGAACATTCTGATCGATGCGAACCTGATGGATTCGAACTGATGCTGATCGAGTCGAATTCGATCGATTTGAAATTCAACCTCCCTCTATGGATACAAACAGTGTGTTTCTTCCAACTTGTATGGATCATATCTCATTCATACGAACTCCGATTAACCTGAAATCTGAAACGCTGGCTTTTATGCTTTGCTTGTCATGTATGGTCAATTGTGGCTCGATCCGGACTCGGACAAAATTCATCGATATCCATAGCGAAGTAGTATATAACCGATCTTCGGGACGAACTGTCTTTGGTTTTCGATTAATCTTTTGGTATCACGGCCCTGGCAAAAGGCGGGATAACAATAAATACATTTATCAGCATCATTAATAATAAATCCATATAACAATGTTATTTTATCAAACTTCTCATGCCATTACATGGAAGCTTGCTTCAGGCCACAAAGAGACTTTGCTAATTTGAAAACTTTCTTTTCTTGGCCGGGGGTTTTGAAATTTTCAAGCTGTTCCATATATATGTGACGACCCGGGCTTTTGGCAATATTATTTTAATAAATATTTAATCCAATTAAATATTATGTAAACTTATCATTTTAAAAACGAATAAGACTTTTGGAATATTTTCCATTTATTTATGTACATATGTATTTCGAAAGAAAGCGATGATTTGAAATTTAAAGTAAAATCTTTCAAAAATATTTGTAAATAAAATCTACCTAATTTGATTTGCTTAATGCCCTACATTTTTTTAACATTTAATTTGAACATGTGTATATGAATGAGATATGGATAATAATGTTAAATTAAAATTTATCTTATCAATATAAAAAAAATAAGTATAAACTATAATTATCACAATATATGAATATAAATAAAGACTTTTAAAAAAAATGTGTTTAAAATAAAATCAATCTTATCAATACAAAAATAAGTATAGAAATATCTGGATATGAATTAAGTGTTGGATGGTTAAATTTAAATAGAAATAAAAATAAATATTAAGTCAAGTGTTAACAATAACTATAATAACTTTATAGTAAACACACAAGATAAGTCTAGAATTATAACCTATGGAATATATGTATAACAAGGCAAAGGAAAGAAAAAAATTAATAAATATCTACAAACAAAATCTATGTGCATATAAGAATAGATAAGATGTAAACATATAGGGAAACATTTACATTAAATAACATCACCTCAGCAAACAAAATATCAATTCAATTTGTAGAAAAATACAAAACAAAAAAAATCTGACCAAAAGGAAAGAACTTGTACCAGAAGCCACCCACCCTGTAAAACCTGTTCTCTTTATATATACTTCCATATTGGTTCTTGTTCGTGCAAACAAGACTTGGCAAGCCTGGAAGAAAAGTAAATATCATCATCTTACAAACTCAAAACATCATTCAAGATCAAAATAGAAGGATTTACAAGAATCAAACTGCAGCTTACACCACAAAAGTTGTTCTCTGTTCAAAATATTTCAAGTGAGTAAACACCTTATTTAAACTTAAGTATGATTAGATCAGTGCTAATGATTCATGGATGATATGATGTTTTACATGTGTATTTTAGATAAGTAGCTCTGTGTAAAATATATGTTGGATTTGTGTGTATTGAGCATGAATGTTCTTCTCTGTTAGTTATAGGGTTGGAAATTAAAATCAAACCTCAATACATTTTCATCTAGTCACTGATGGACTTAGAGTCTAAAATAAAATAAATTTGTATAATCATCATTCAAGTTTACAATTATGTTTAAATATTTTTAGATTGTAAAATACTGTAAACCAAGTAAATATAGTAAGATTTTGAAAGGAAGTGATAAAATCAACTACTTTGTTTTATGGATTCAGGCATGCAGTTCGAATCAATTCTGGGAAACTCGATTTTTAAAACTAAAATCACAAGTTTTAGATTAGTTTCGATTTTGAAGTTTGTGGTTGATTAGTTTTTGGGTTTCGAGTAAATTCCAGCGACTGGTGAAGCTTTGGAGGTCAGGACTTTGGTTGGAGCAACATTGGCGAACGTCGAAGCAGGGAAAAATGGTGGAGGTGGTTCACGATCGCTATGGCGACGGAAATTGTACGATTTGATTTAGAACCCTAGTTTTTATCTGGGTTGAGTTTGGGTTCGGTTCGACTTCCTCAGTGGATCGAGTGAAGCGAGGCTTTAGGTGACGAAAGTTGGTGGGTTGACGAGGACATTGCCGAAGTTGTAGAGTTACCGGTGATCGGAGCTTCAAGGACGAGGCGTTGACAGGTTTTGGAAGTGGTTCTGTTACCTGTTCCAGGTTTTGAGTTTAAAGCTCTTTTTCGGTTTCGAGCTTAGGGAGGGTAATCTGATGATCGTGGTGGAACATGGAGTGGTTTGCCGATGTGGGAAGATTGGCGAAGTTGGCCAGTGACGATTTAGGCCATCGTGTATGTGCACGGTGCACGTTTCTGGTGGTGGTGTTATTTTTTAGTTAAGCAGAAGATGGATACTCGAGTTTTACTCGAGTTTTTTTCATATATTACTCGGGGAATTTCTGGGTTCGACTCAAAGTCAATTGAGGGTGTCTCGGGTAGATTGGGAAGGGGAAAGGAGTTACAGGTTTTAACAGAACCTGTTTAGTTCTGTTTTTAAATTTTTAGAATGGAAATAAAAAAAAACTGAGCTTAAAGTGAAAAGTAAGGTTTTAAACAAATTTTAAATCTAAGTTTAAAAATCTGGAATTCAAGTTTAAATCTCAGTTTAAAAATAAAATTTAAGTTATACCTTCTTTAAAAAAAAAGTATTGACGACTTAATTTATATGTGATACTTCAAGTAAAGAATTTACTCTAAGTTTTAATTATTTAAGTGAATACTTTAGAATGTTTTTAAAACTTAATTAATATTTTAATTAAGTATTTAACGCAAGATAAGTTTTAAAGTAAACTAACATTAAAGCTCTTTAAGTTAGTAACTAATTTACTTAAAGTTATTATGGAAGATTTTTAAATGTTAATTAAGATAAATAATAATTATTAATCAATTGTTTGAAAAGTAATTAAGAATGAGTAATAAATTTATAGTTGTGATTAATTAGGTGATTAGTGATTAATCAAATTGTAATTAAAGATTGGTTAACTAATAATTAAGTGTTTAATTAATTTGTAATTGAGAATCGTAAACTAGCTAATTAAAGTTAATTAATAAATAATTAGTAGTTGATTAACTAAGTAATTAATTAAGGGTTAATGATGAAATAAATTAGTAATTAATGATCAATTAAGTAATGGGAAATTAAGGAGAAATGAATTAAGTAATTAAGGTTTAATAAATTGATTAAGAAGTGATTAATTAATTAAATGGTACGAAATGGAATAATTAATTAATTAATGATTTATTAAGCAGAATTAAAGATGTTTCTCATGGATGATTGTATAAGTAGAATATCTTAATTTGGGATATCTATTTGGTGATATTTTGTGATACTCTGTGATATGCTTTGGATTTATCAGTGATGTTTGTGTATGGTCTATCTGTGATATATGCAATGTGAATTCAAAGTGTTGAATTAAAATGGTTTAAACTATTAAACAACTTGACCTTTAAAATGACGTTTGGATTTCGAAGAGACCGGAGTCGGGTATTAGGAAATACCCGAAACCACTTCAAATTTTTATAGATTGATATGTGAAATCTTTAGGCTAGGATGAAATGATTTAAAGGAATTGGACTATTTAAATCTAAATCTTTGGTATTTAGAAAACTTATGTGTGAAATAAGTTATGTCTATAACATATTGTGAACTTGTAAATTGGTTCGAGTTACCCCGGGTTCTACATAAGTTGTATGCTTAGTATTCCATGTTGGATGAGTTTACTCACGCTGGTTTCCAGCCTGACCCGGGTGTTACTTTGATGTAATGCTCGGGTCAGACCGAGTAATTGCAGATTTTCAGGTAAGGACGTTCTTGTGATGCCCCACCTCTATACCCACGCTAGCCAAGGACACTACAAGGTAATGCAGTCAACTAACACGGAGAATGAGGCTGGATAGGAGCGACCATCTATAGCCTTGCTCTAACTATCAATTGAATACATCGACAATAAACATACCAAGCAGGTCGACATACTCAATGAATACTTAAAACAAAACCATAGGTGGTTGAAGGATCTATCAGAACAGAATATAACAATTCAAATGTAGTACACATCGCAGAACAGCGGATCATCATATGCACATATATTGATACATAACATAGTTTACAAAATAATACATGTCAAGTGGTATAGCAAACCACAATATACAGATGAGTCAAAAGAATACATATATCAGAGTTACAAAAAAATAGGACTACACAAAAGCTTTAACAAAAAGGAACAAGCTGAATAGTCCATGCGAAAGCAAAATAGGCTAAGTCCAAAAGCACCTAACCTGAAACATCTCGGTCTGATCCGAGTATAAAATACACGGGTCAGTCTAGCTAAACAAATCAGTTAGATAAACTGAACAACAATAAACCTACAAGGTTACAAGGCATAACAAATATCTCTAAAGGAGATAACATAATCATCTAACAAAAGATGAATCATATGATAACAAGCCTCATATCATCGGCAACATATAGAAACAAAGGATAAGAATATCCCAAAGCAAGCCAAAAGGCAAATAACAAATACCAATAAGATATACAAGTTCCACAAGGTAATCGCTACATATCATGCGGCTCAAAAAGACCAACACCGAAGGGCGATACCTAGGGAATATACATATGAATGAAACATCAGAAAATTGCTCGAGCTCAGTACTGTACAAACAAGGATCCATGAGCCTGAAGACTCCAAACCCAATATCACCCATGCGGCTCATAATGACCAACATCGGAAGCGATGCTAAAGGGCAACCCAATATCACCCATGCGGCTCATAACGACCAACATCGGAAGCGATACTATAGGCAACAAACCCGAAGGCACAAACCCGAAGGTACAAACCCGAAGGCAACATACCCGAAGGCAACAAACCGTAGTGGTGAAGGTCAAAGACCCAGTACTGGACACCACTAACTGGCGGAATGTATCATAAATCTCAAAAAGGAATCCGAAAAGTGGTAACATGAGTCCCATAACCACTCGTTCGCACTAAATGGTTTACTATCCGTTAGTTAATTTCACACTCAAAGCAGTACAAAGTTCACCTCATATCATCGGTAAACCAAACCCGAAGGTTAAAACGATCAATTGAATAGGTCGGGGATTAATCGGAAGGATAAACGCACAGATTCATGGTCTGTGTTTTGCCCAACCATTTAATCACCCTTCCACTTTGCTCGAAGTGCGAAATTGTGTGTGCTTTAAATAGAATTTATAAATTGGAGAAGCGAGCTTTTAATACGATTTGAAGAAATCATTTATAAAACTCGTGAATGAAGTCAAAAGGAATTATCAAGGTCAAATATGCATAAATAACTAATTGGAATCATTATGTATCGATTAAATTTGGAAAAAAACTAAACGAACAAGGCAAGTTGGCAAAAAAGGGCATATTCAGACGTCTGAAAGAAGGGATTCAGACGTCTGAAT
Organism: Allium cepa; assembly: GCA_030765085.1. Classification (NCBI taxonomy): domain Eukaryota; kingdom Viridiplantae; phylum Streptophyta; class Magnoliopsida; order Asparagales; family Amaryllidaceae; genus Allium; species Allium cepa. Next base: position 987,533,960 of record CM060945.1, on the reverse strand, counting down.
CTGAAAATTAATTTGTTTTTCAAAACAGAATTCAGACGTCTGAATCCAACCTTCCAGACGTTTGAAATAGACATATTTTGGCCTATTTCCTTTCTAGTTGAAAATTAGCCAATTCAGACGTCTGGAATATAAATTCAGACGTCTGAATCTGAGGGTGAAAATGTTCCCCAGAACAATATTCAGACGTCTGAAATTGGGGTATCAGACGTCTGAAACATGATGGTGAGGCATTTCCTGAACCTAGGCCATTATGGCCAAACAAATCGAAAGCAATCGGATGCGTGTTGATTATGGGCTTACGTCAAACGACTACCCAAGCTTAACAACACACCCAAACACTCCGAACAACATAAAACATCAACCATATAAGGTTTTACATAGATTTGGCTTCAAAAATCATAATTTGGCAATTTCACCAAAGCAAACCAAATCGAAAGCAAAAGCATATGAACAAGTGTTAGGAATTCATGCCTAACATTAATGAAACCAAGAGAAGTAGATGTGAGTTCAAAACTCACCTTTTAATCCAAAAACAAAGAAGAAGAAGTTCAATTTGCAAGGAGAAGACCAACAAATCTCCACTTCTACTCAACTAGCTTCAATCTAAGAATAAACCACATATTTTCCTAAGTTTAGGTTTAGGAATTTCTGAGATTGAAGAGAGAAAGAGATAGAGAAGATGAAGAAGAACTTACCTATGTCTTCTCTTTGATATTGGAGCAAGAATCAAGTTTGCAAAGAAGAAACTAGGGCTTGCAATTTCTATTTCCTCTTCCCTTTCACCATTTTCAGTTTTCTTAAGCTTAAGAAATGAAATGAGGGTGAATGGATGAAGAGTTAATGAGCTTGGGGGTTTAGTTAGCTAGTGGGCTGAACCCAAACCCAAAACCCAATAGAAAAAGAGTCAAAATTCAACTTACTCCAAACATATCAAAGCTTATACTCAAAAAGATCGCAAACGCCATTTTGGAACCAATGGAAATGGTTTCGAGTCCCAATTCGGTCATTTGCAAAAAGTAACATTTCGGACCAAAAATCCGACTAACGATGCTATATTTAAATAAAACATTTAAATATAAAATCGTTAAATATGCGGGTTGTTACAGATATCCCCTCCTTACAAAACTGCGTCCCCGCAATTCCTAGAGACGATATTTGTAACAACTACATACATACAACACTCAAAAGAAAAGGAAATAAGCTTGAGACGAAAAGATATACTCACCGTTCCTAAGCAAAGATAGAAAACCCGGATAGGATCGCTCAATAAACTCTCTGGTTTCCCAAGTACAGTCATTGGGACTGGCGGACCATTGAACTTTAACGAGCGGCACGTCCTTGTTCTAAAGAAATCGCACCTCCATGTCAAGTACGCGAATAGGTTGCTGTACAATAGATAAGTCCGGTGAGATCTCAAGCTCAAGCAAATCAGGAGAATCAACAACAGAATCCGATTCCCGAAGACATTTCCGAAGTTGCGAGACGTGAAACACGTCATGAATGCCAGATAAATGAGTAGGAAGTGAAACTCTATAAGCCACAGGGCCAATACGTTCAGTAATAGAAAATGGTCCTATATAGCGAGGAGCCAATTTCCTAGTCGTACTGAAACGCATAACCCCTTTCAAAGGAGAAACACGAATAAAAACAAGATCACCAATCGAGAACTCGAGAGGCTTCCTACGGTTGTCAGCGTAGGATTTCTGGCGACTCTGTGCCTCTTTCATTCTCAACCGGATAAGATCAGTCTTCTCAGAAGAACTATGAACAAAATCTGGACCAAGAATAAGCTTCTCTTCAGATTCCAACCAACAAGAAGGTGATCGACATGGCCTTCCATATAAGGCTTCGAAAGGAGCCATACCGATACTAGACTGAAAACTATTGTTGTAGGAGAACTCTACAAGAGGTAGGTGATCCTCCCAACAACCACCAAAATCAAAAATACAAATACGGAGAAGATCTTTCAAGATACGATTCACCCGTTCAGTCTGTCCGTCAGACTGCGGATGATAAGCTGTACTAAAATTAAGCTTTGTTCCCAAAGCTTGCTGAAGACTCTGCCAAAAATGACTCGTGAATAAAGGATCACGGTCACTCACAATAGAACTAGGAACACCATGAAGTCTCACGATTTCCTTGACATACAACTTAGCCAAATGCGAAGCTGTTTTATTAGACTTAATAGGGACAAAATGAGCAGACTTGGTAAGGCGATCAATAATGACCCAAATGCTAGAATGGCCTGATCTCGAATGAGGTAGGCCGTCAATGAAATCCATAGAAATCTGATCCCATTTCCACAATGGAATCTCTAGAGGCTGAAGAAGACCCGAAGGACGCTGATGTTCGGCCTTAAAATGCTGACAAGTTATGCAATTACTCACATAACTCGCCACATCGCGTTTCATGCCTTCCCAATAATAAAGACGACACATATCGGCATACATCTTACTACTACCAGGATGAATGGTATACTTAGAACGGTGACAATCATCAAGAATGTCATGCCTAAGTACAAAATCAGAAGGCACAAAAAGATGGTTCTTCTTGCGAAGACACCCATGAGAATCAATGCTGAAATCCCGCAACGCCTCATCACAGGATCCAGACTCACAAAGCTGAATAAGATGCAACAAATCTGGATCACGCCGTTGGGCATCGGCAATACGATCCAACAAAATAGGTCGAGCTCCCAAACTAAATAATAGAATAGGGGTATCAGAAGATGAACCTCGATCCCGAATTTCACAAAAAGATAGAGTCTTAAGAACATCCCATTCGGCAAGCATCATAGAAATAGCAGCCGAACGTTTGCGACTAAGTGCATCAGCAACACGATTACCCTTACCAGGGGTATACTGGATATCAAAGTTATAGGAGGCAAGAAACTCGAGCCAACGTTGTTGCCTCATATTGAGTTCCTTCTGAGTGAACAAATACTTCAAAGATTTATGATCGGTATAAAGAATGAAGCGCTCGCCCAATAAATAGTGTCGCCAAATCTTCAAGGCAAAGACAATGGCAGCTAACTCAAGATCATGAGTGGCATAGCGAACTTCATTCGGACGCAGTTGCCTGGAAGCATAAGCAACTACCCGATCCTTCTGCACAAGAACAGCACCGAGACCACTATCACAAGCATCGGTGTAGACAACAAGATCATGATTCCCCTCGGGAACCACAAGAATAGGAGCATTAGCGAGAAGTTCCTTCAATGTCTGAAAGGAAGCTTCACACTTGTCAGACCAATCAAAACGAATGCCCTTCCGAGTAAGGCAAGTGAGAGGAAGCACAACACGGGAAAAATCCTTAATGAACCGACGGTAACAACCCGCCAATCCAAGGAAACTACGAATCTCATGAACATTCTCAGGCCTCTTCCAATTTTGGATGGCTTCGATCTTTGAGGGATCGACAGAAATGCCATCGGAAGATACAACATGGCCTAAGAACTTATGTGACGCCCCACCTCTATACCCACGCTAGCCAAGAACACTACGGTGTAATACTGTCAACTAGCGCGGAGAATAAGGCTGTTGAGGAGCGGCCATCAGTAGTTAGGCCTTACACTAGTATTGGTTATCTCGATAGGAGTGGGGTGTGTGTGTGTGTGTGTGTGTGTGTGTGTATTCTTTCATTTTTCATCTCTGATTTATTTACTCCCATCGACATACCCCAATTCCAGTATAAAACGAACTACGATGGTTCATAATAGTTTAGGACAATATATATAATACAACACAGATAATATAAATGCAGAACACAGATAAAAACAGAAAGTCTCATATATATAATAACTGATGTCAGTTACAATACATGTGATACAATACATATGATACAACTACAACAGTCGACTCAGGAAGTTACATATACAAGTACATTAACGTATATAATATACATGAATACATATCTTCCTATACAATTACACTGACTACTATAAATGACGACGACTACTCCAAAAGATATGAAAGGACTTCATAGCTCTAGCAGCAACCCAAAGCAGAATATCTACAACCTGAAATAACTCGGGTCTGACCCGAGTATTACATTCAAAAGAAAATAATACCCGGGTCAGTCTAATTCAAACTCAGTTATGAATGCACAGAAGCAATAATAATCAAATATCAAATAGACGACAGTCAAGAAATCTCGCATATCCAATCCTTTTAATAAGAAATTGGATAACGATAAATATAACACGTATTAGTGTTAAACAACAAATCAGCAAATTAAACCAAATCAGAATACAATTCAGAATATTGAATTAAATAAACAAAACAGTTCAAACCATTGAAATATCAATTAAAATATTAATTCGAGTAGGGCTGCATTACACGCATGCGTGCACTGCCTCGCCACTACAGCATATGGAATATGCAAAAGATCAATAAATCAAAACAAAATAGAATATCAATAAAATCAATACCGTGTGGCTGCAGTTCACGCTTGCGTGCACTGCCTTGCCACTACCGTGATGATGTACCCAAAAACTCACTTCCGTGTGGCTGCAGTTCACGCTTGTGTGCACTGCCTTGCCATTATAGTGATGATGTACACAAAATATCAACGGACCAAAATAAATGAAGGTTCAAATGTCAATTCAAATTGTCGATACTGTGTGGCTGCAGTGCACGCACGCGTACACTGCCTCGCCACAACAACATATACAGAAATAGCGACAAGGCAAAAAAGGCCAATACATAAGAATTCATAGTGCAAACAAATGCAATAAGCAAGTGGCAGCAGTGGAAAGCTTCAACCCAGTGAGTTGAAGTGGTTGACCATCTCAAGCAACAACAACCAAACAAATTCGAACAAGGCAGAGAAATGCCAAAGTGGTCAAGAAAAGATGACAACAACTGCAGCCAAAAAGCATAAAACAGTGGTACAGGTACAAAATAGAAGGAGGGTGAGGGCACCAGGGTATGGCACCACAACACACCAACACATGAATGCAATGGTGACCAGATGCAATGAAGACAAGGCATCAATGCAAGGTAACAGTTCCTAACAAGTGACCAAATGCGAATGCAGATAAACAGTTAAACATGACTCAAAGCATCAGTGGTGAACCAAATAGTATGCATCAGGCAGTACAATGACAAAGACAATGCAAATGCAAACCAGGCCAGATACATAGGTGATGGAGATATGGTGATGGAAGTGCAGTGGTGGATCCAAGAATCCAAATTTATATGCAATTAAACAGTGCTGTAAAAACATGCACACTTATGTAAATGTATGCAAGAAGCAATACATATGTACTCAGGTGGGCTGCAAATCTAAAGAGGTCGAAACTGTTGCGACTTGATGTAATCAAAGCCATGACAAAATCAAATGAATGCAAACTGCCTTACATATGCTCAATACTTCGTAAAACAGGTAGGAAAACTATCTCAAATGGTCAAGACAGCTGCCATGAATGATCAAACGTGGTGTGAACTCAAAACTTGTGTGTAACCAATCTGCAATGGTCCCAAAGGCACAAGTGAACAACATGAAGTCTGTGTGCCTCAAAGGTCAGAGGCAATGTAAAAATGCAGACGGCACATAAATAAAGTCCACACGAGCTCAATGCAAACGAGGAAGAACACAAATGCAGACAACAGCTCAACGTTCCAAATGCAATGAGATGACAAACCAATATGTGCAGTGCAACCTCGACCAATATAGAAAATAGCATATGCAATGATACATAAAGAACCTGCATCACTACTGCAACTAAAAGGGAAATAGGCATGTGTACCCAAACTAAGACAACGCGGTAACAAATGTACAAGTATCACAATCAAAAACAAGTCGCAGTGCCAACAATGAAGTACTCCTACAACAAGACCACTAATTCAACAGTCTAGCATCCCCAACAAAGTGATACAACAGTCAAAGACAAAACGGCCAGAGTCACAAAACAGTGGGTAATCAAGTTCGAAGCAAATAAATGTCAGAAAGGAATTATTTTTGAAGAATGATTCTAACAATACGATAGCATAAACAAAGTCAAAGTCGAATATGCTACAGAATAACCATGCCAAAGCTATGGAACACCTAATTAAAGTCAAAGCCGGAACCAGAAAGTGTTCACAATCGCGAACCATGAAATCAAGTGAACCAGAAAATGATACAGCAACCACATAAGCAAGCAAATAAGTGACTGAAATCAACAATGACAGAAATTAAACTGTTAAACATCATCAACAACAACAAATTCGAACGACACAAGCACAGAAGAAATTCACAAAACAACATCGAACGAAAACAAATGGCCAAGATAAAACAATATCAAATCAACATCGAATTGCAGAAACACTATATTAAGAATGAATTAGATGTGAGTAAATTTAATTACTCACCTTGTCGACGAATTGAAGCAGTCGAAACGAGGTTGAAGCAAGCGAGGAAACGATGGATCGAAGCTGCTCGCGATTATCCTCCAATCGATCAACAGAGGCGCGACCTCGAATTGATTTCGAAAACCCTAATTTGGACAAAGAAGAACGAACGGAGGAAAGGGACGGGGCTGCCATTTATTTTTTTTCGTTTGATTTTTTTATTTTAGGTTTTTTTTTGAATGAGAAAAATTAAAAAGGGGGAACGGGTTGTACTCGAACAACACGGCATCAAAATAGATGGGCCGAGATTTAACATTTAAAGCCCAACAATTCCTTTTAATAATTTATAAAAGAATTTTAATTCAAATTTAAAAACTTCAATTGGCAATAGCTTGGAAAAGTAATCGTCCAAAGACGATAATTAATCGGTACGAAATACTGGGTTGTTACAGACTCCCCTCCTTAAAGAAATTGCGTCCTCGCAATCATAAGGAATAAAGGGACAAAAGGTAACAACCATAAGAGCATATCATCACAAGATGAAGAAAATTCAAAATAGGAAGTTTACCATAAATAGCAAGAAAGAGTGAACTTGAACGTGTTTGCTCGATGAATTCTCTGGATTCCTAAGAGAAATCCCTAGAATTTGAGAACCATTGAACTTCCGCAAGAAAAACATCTTTATTTCGAAGGTGCTACACCCCCGAAGCAATGATGTGAATAGAAGGTTGCTCAAGAATAAAAATCGGAAATCCCTAAGGCATTTCCGTAATTGGAAGACGTGGAAAACGTCATGAATAGCAGAAAATTGAGTCGGTACACCGGCGTAGTACAATATAAACACCAAAGAAATCTTTTAATTTCATAAAAGAAATTCACAAATTCTCTACAAATTTAATTATCAATAGATAATTCAGAAATCTCAAATCACAAATATTCGATTATCAAAAACGATAATCAAATCAACAAATATTCGATTATCAAAAACGATAATCAAATCAACAAATATTCGATTATCAACAAGGATAATCAAATCAACAAATATTCGATTATCAAAATCGATAATCAAATCTCAAATATCTAATTATCACAAGCGATAATCAGAAACAAAAAATATCTGATTATCAAAAACGATAATCAGAAATCACAAATCAACGAATATTTAATTATCACAACTGATAATCAAATCTTAAATCGTAAATATTTAATTATCACAAACGATAATTAAATCTCAAATATCTAATTATCACAAACGATAATTAGAAACAACAAATATTTGATTATCAAAAACGATAATCAAATCTCAAATATCTAATTATCAAAAACGATAATTAGAAACAACAAATATCTGATTATCAAAAACCATAATCAGAAATCACATATATTTCAACTAACGAGTCCGGAATTAACCGATATAGCAAACGCACATGTCGCATAACCACGAGTTTTACTAAATCGTTTAATTTACTTCATCGTTTCCTTGAAAGTGCAAAATTGTGTATTTTAAATAAATAACATTTCGCATTCTCAAACGGACAAGTCCGGAATTAAGCGAATCAGTAAAAGAAAGGGGTCATAGTCCTCGATTTTTCTAAAACGTTTAAATCGCTTCCTCATTGTTTTGAAAGCGTAAACTGTAAAAAAAAAATTTGAAAACAATTTTAATTCATATTTTGAAACAATTTTGAAAAATAACAAACTTTTAAAACACGTGATTAAAACAGCAACATCAGTAGCAATTCCGACAAGGAAATTGCACTTCTCAAAATACCGTAAAAACGGACAACAAAATCAGCATTGCGGGATAAGCGCTTGAAAATCCATTTTAAAATTGACGGTTACTAAAGTTAATACGTCAAAATATCATCAAAATAACTGGCATCAAAAGATAATACCAATGAATTTTCATTCATCAAAAATGTCACAAGAATCTTCTCAAAGATAGAAAAGGGATATCATACCCTAAACTTGTATTCATAACAAGTCAATGACACAAGAATTCACCAATGCACAAAAATTGATAAAACTTATCAATAGAAATCATAAAAATTGGTGAAGCACAAATTCCAGAAGACTACACAAGAAATCCAGATTTCACAAAATGAGAGTATGAAAACTCAAATGGGAGTACAATAACTCGAATGGGAGTACGGAAACTCAAATGGGAGTATGAAAACTCAAATGGGAGTATGAAAACTCACCTACACGTGAGCATGAAAAATCGCCAACACGTGTAACGCAAAGCGAGAACGGGAGCATGAAAACTCACCTACACGTGAGCATGAAAACTCACCTACACGTGTAACACAAAGCGAGAACGGGAGCATGAAAACTCACCTACACGTGAGCATGAAAACTCACCTGCACGTGTAACGCAAAGCAAGAACGGGAGCATGAAAACTCACCTACACGTGAGCATGAAAACTCACCAACACGTGTAACGCAAAGCGAGAACGGGAGCATAAAAACTCACCTACACGTGAGCATGAAAACTCACCAACACGTGTAACGCAAAGCGAGAACGGGAGCATGAAAACTCACCTACACGTGAGCATGAAAAATCACCAACACGTGTAACGCAAACCGAGAACGGGAGCATGAAAACTCACCTACACGTGAGCATGAAAAATCACCAACACGTGTAACGCAAAGCGAGACGCTATCTCAGGGTAGCTAACCAAAAGCAAAAAGGTATGTGTGAGTGGTATCACACAAATGGTGTCTAGGCTAACCAAAAAGCAAAAAGGTATGTGTGAATGGAATCACACAAATGGTGTCTAGCCTAACCAGAAAGCAAAAAGATATGTGTGAATGGAATCACACAAATGGTGTCTAGGCTAACCAAAAAGCAAAAAGGTATGTGTGAATGGAATCACACAAGTGGTGTCTAGCCTAACCTCGCAACAAAGAGACCTCGCATAATTGCTAATCTAAATCATAAAAAGGATCGTTATGATCATCAATAAGTGTCAATTACACTAAGCTAGTAAATATAAAAGTTTAGCTTCATGTCCCATAACCACTTGCTTAACTTAAATATTTACGAACAAACTGTAAATCTTCACTAGAAAATTGTCACAAAAGGTTCAATCGAACAAGTCCAAGGGTTAACCGACGAAGTAAACAAAAGCGTTTCATACCACTCGTTTTACTAAGTCGTTTAATTAGATTTCTCATACGAGTGAGGTAAAGGTTTGTATATACTAGTAGATTGGAAAACGGTTTAGGAAAAGAGCTTTGTAATAAAATAGTTTTGAAATCGTTTGGAGAAAAGGGTTTTGATATTTACTACTAGTTTAGAAAACCTTTATATTTTTAAAGTGACAAATCACAAAAAGGATTGTAGAAACAATCAATTCACAAGAATTCACGTACGAAGACGTGAATAGAATCCAAAGTAATCGATACCGAATCCATCAGAAGGTATGTTCACAAAAATCCCGAAGAAAATGTCATCAAAGTTGCTAATAAATGATAGCAACAAATCGGGGAATTAACAAAAATCGATTAAATTTGGAAACCAAATCAATTCACTAAAATTCACATTCGAAGACGTGAATAAAATCCAAAGAATTCGATTCTAAATCCATCAAAGTAGAAGTACCCAAAAATTCCAGAAATAGAAGTTATCAAAGTCGACAAAGGTGATAACAACTAATCGGAAAAGAAGAATCGATTAACAAATGGAAAAACAAGGCAAAACGAGCATAAATGCATAAATGACTTTAGCAAAAATAAAAATCAAATCAATTCCGAAGTCAAAATACTTTCACGAAATCAAAATCAAAGGCACATGAATAAGCGTTAGGAATTCATACATAACAATCAAAGATAATCATATGCAAAGATGAGAGATAAAATATCGATAAATAGTTGTAGCACATGTTCCATCTAAGTTATGTTTTATATTTGTTCTAAACCCCAGGCTCTGATACCAAGCTGTGACGCCCCACCTCTATACCTACGCTAGCCAAGAACACTACGGTGTAATGCTGTCAACTAGCTTGGAGAATAAGGCTGTTGAGGAGCGGCCATCAGTAGTTAGGCCTTACACTAGTATTGGTTATCTCGATAGGAGTGGTATATATATATATATATATATTCTTTCATTTTTCATCTCTGATTTATTTACTCCCATCGACATACCCCAATTCTAGTATAAAACGAATTACGATGGTTCATAATAGTTTAGGACAAAATATATAATACAACACAGATAATGTAAATGCGGAACACAGATAAAAACAGAAAGTCTCATATATATAATAACTGATGTCAGTTACAATACATGTGATACAATACATATGATACAACTACAACAGTCGACTCAGGAAGTTACATATACAAGTACATTAACGTATATAATATACATGAATACATATCTTCCTATACAATTACACTAACTACTATAAATGACGATGACTACTCCAAAAGATATGAAAGGACTTCATAGCTCTAGCAGCAACCCAAAGCAGAATATCTACAACCTGAAATAACTCGGGCTTGACCCGAGTATTACATTCAAAAGAAAATAATACCCGGGTCAGTCTAATTCAAACTCAGTTATTAATGCACAGAAGCAATAATAATCAAATATCAAATAGACGACAGTCAAGAAATCTCGCATATCCAATCCCTTTAATAAGAAATTGGATAACGATAAATATAACACGTATTAGTGCTAAACAACAAATCAGCAAATTAAACCAAATCAGAATACAATTCAGAATATTGAATTAAATAAACAAAACAGTTCAAACCATTGAAATATCAATTAAAATATTAATTTGAGTAAGGCTGCATTACACGCACGCGTGCACTGCCTCGCCACTACAGCATATGGAATATGCAAAAGATCAATAAATAAAAACAAAATAGAATATCAATAAAATCAATACCGTGTGGCTGCAGTTCACACTTGCGTGCACTACCTTGCCACTACCGTGATGATGTACCCAAAAACTCACTTCCGTGTGGCTGCAGTTCACGCTTGCGTGCACTGCCCTGCCACTATAGTGATGATGTACACAAAATATCAACGAACCAAAATCAATGAAGGTTCAAATGTCAATTCAAATTGTCGATACTGTGTGGCTGCAGTGCATGCACGCGTACACTGCCTCGCCACAACAGCATATACAGAAATAGCAACAAGGCGCAAAGGCCAATACACAAGAATTCATAGTGCAAACAAATGCAATAAGCAAGTGGCAGCAGTGGAAAGCTTCAACCCAGTGAGTTGAAGTGGTTGACCATCTAAAGCAACAACAACCAAACAAGTTCGAACAAGGCAGAGAAATGCCAAAGTGGTCAAGAAAAGATGACAACAACTGCAGCCAAAAAGCATAAAACAGTGGTATAGGTACAAAATAGAAGGAGGGTGAGGGCACCAGGGTATGGCACCACAGCACACCAACACATGAATGCAATGGTGACCAGATGCAATGAGGACAAGGCATCAATGCAAGGTAACAGTTCCTAACAAGTGACCAAATGCGAATGCAGATAAACAGTTCAACATGACTTAAAGCATCAGTGGTGAACCAAATAGTACGCATCAGGCCGTACAATGACAAAGACAGTGCAAATGCAAACCAGGCCAAATAAATAGGTGATGGAGATATGGTGATGGAAGTGCAGTGGTGGATCCAAGAATCCAAATTTATATGCAATTAAACAGTGCAGTAAAAACATGCACACTTATATAAATGTATGCAAGAAGCAATACATATGTACTCAAGTGGGCTGCAAATCTAAAGAGGTCGAAACTGTTGCGACTTGATGTAATCAAAGCCATGACAAAATCAAATGAATGCAAACTGCCTTACATATGCTCAATACTTCGTAAAACAGGTAGGTAAACTATCTCAAATGGTCAAGACAGCTGCCATGAATGATCAAACGTGGTGTGAACTCAAAACTTGTGTGTAACCAATCTGCAATGGTCCCAAAGGCACAAGTGAACAACATGAAGTCTGTGTGCCTCAAAGGTAAGAGGCAATGTAAAAATGCAGACGGCACATAAATAAAGTCCACACAAGCTCAATGCAAACGAGGAAGAACACAAATGCAGACAACAGCTCAACGTTCCAAATGCAACGAGATGACAAACCAATATGTGCAGTGCAACCTCGACCAACATAGAAAATAGCATATGCAGTGATACATAAAGAACCTGCGTCACTACTGCAACTAAAAGGGAAATAGGCATGTGTACCCAAACTAAGACAATGCAGTAACAAATGTACAAGTATCACAATCAAAAACAAGTCGCAGTGCCAACAATGAAGTACTCCTACAACAAGACCACTAATTCAACAGTCGAGCATCCCCAACAAAGTGATACAACAGTCAAAGACAAAATGGCCAGAGTCACAAAACAGTGGGTAATCAAGTTCGAAGCAAATAAATGTCAGAAAGGAATTATTTTTGAAGAATGATTCTAACAATACGATAGCATAAACAAAGTCAAAGTCGAATATGCTACAGAATAACCATGCCAAAGCTATGGAACAACTAATTAAAGTCACAGCCGGAACCAGAAAGTGTTCACAATCGCGAACCATGGAATCAGGTGAACCAGAAAATGATACAGCAACCACATAAGCAAGCAAATAAGTGATTGAAATCAACAATGACAGAAATTAAACTGTTAAACATCATCAACAACAACAAATTCGAACGACACAAGCACAGAAGAAATTCACAAAACAACATCGATTACCAACATCGAACGAAAACAAATAGCCAAGATAAAACAATATCAAATCAACATCGAATTGCAGAAACACTATATTAAGAATGAATTAGATGTGAGTAAATTTAATTACTCACCTTGTCGACGAATTGAAGCAGTCGAAACGAGGTCGAAGCAAGCAAGGAAACGATGGATCGAAGCTGCTCGCGATTATCCTTCGATCGATCAACAGAGGCACGACCTCGAATTGATTTCGAAAACCCTAATTTGGACAAAGAAGAACGAACGGAGGAAAGGGACGGGGCCTCCATTTATTTTTCTTCGTTTGATTTTTTTATTTTAGGTTTTTTTTTTGAATGAGAAAAATTAAAAAGGGGGAACGGGTTGTACTCGAACAACACGGCATCAAAATAGATGGGCCGAGATTTAACATTTAAAGCCTAACAATTCCTTTTAATAATTTATAAAAGAATTTTAATTCAAATTTAAAAACTTCATTTGGCAATAGTTAGGAAAAGTAATCGTCCAAAGACGATAATTAATCGGTACGAAATACCGGGTTGTTACAACTTAACCCTATTCTCCCAAAAATGGCACTTGGAGAATTTGGCTCTAAGCTGATGACGACGGAGAGTACTCAAGACAATTCTCAAGTGATTAGCATGCTCAGCTTCAGACTTAGAATAAATAAGGATATCATCAATGAAGACAAGGACGAACTTATCGAGACATTCTCGGAATACCCGATTCATGAGATCGACAAAGAAAGCAGAAGCGTTCGTCAACCCGAATGGCATAACGAGCCACTCAAAAGAACCATAACGAGTGCGGAAAGCGGTAAGAGGAATGCTATCTTCCATGACTCGTAACTGATGAAAACCTGTGGCAAGGTCAAGCTGAGAAAAGACCTTAGCACCACTCAATAGATCGAACATATCATCGATCCTAGGCAATGGATACCTATTCCTGATGGTTAACTCGTTAAGTTTGCGATAGTCAATGCAAAGCCTAAGAGTTCCATCGACTTCTTCACGACGATGACCGCGGATCCCCACGGAGAAAAACTGGACTGAATCAGCTGCTTGGACTGAAGCTCTAAAAGCTGCTTCTTGAGTTCCTCATTTTCCTTTGTAGACATCCTCGTAGGAGGACGACTAACTGGCTGCACGCCTGAAATGATATCAATGCGGAACTCAATTGCTCGCTTGGGTGGCAAACCCGAAACAGGTTCAAAAACATCAGAAAAGTCACAAGCAATAGGAATACGAGATATATCATCATCATCTCGCGAATCAAGAGAATATAAAGCCATTTCGGAATTATCCACATCCTGAAGAATAAGAGATAGCTGAGTAGGCGAATCCGGATGTCGAAGATATATAATTATCTCCGAACAAATAATCCTGGCATCATATCTCACTAGCCAGCCCATACCCAAAATCAATTCAAATCCCAGACAAGAAATAACGTGCAAACTCGCACGAAAAGAAAAGCCACATAAAACAATCTCAACATCATCACAAAGCAAGCTAAGGGTCGCAGATCCCCCAATAGGATTCGCAATCCTTAAAGAAGTAACCAAACAAGAAACATCCAAAGATAAATCATCAACGAGCTTTTTCGATACGAAAGAATGTGAAGCACCCGTATCGAAAAGAACTCGAATACTATGGTCACGAAATAAAATAGAACCTTCCAAAATAGATGGAGATATACCTTTGGACTGAGAAGGACCTTCAGAAGCCTTAGCAGCATAAAGCTTGCCAGACTTGGCACCAGCAGAAACAGTAGGGCAAGCTGAAACATGATGACCTTCCTTCTTGCAATAGCGGCAGAAGAGAGGCTTAGGACAAACTCGAATAATATGATCATGAGAACCACAATTGAAACACTTCCGAACGAAAGGTGTTCCAGAAGACTGAGGCTGAGAACTAGAACTGCCAGTCTTCTTCTTCTTAGAAGGAAAAGACCTGGATTTCTGAAATGGAAACTGCCTCTTGTTGGGGTTCTTGGAAACCTCAACATCAACATCACTATCATACTCCTTCTCAACGGTCTCGAGATGAAGCGCCGAATCAACCAACTCCTCAAAAGAAAGCTTAAGCTGGAGCAACAAAGACTTCTTAAGATATTTCTTAAGACCAGAAACAAACTTCAAATTCTTCTTATAAGAAGTGCTAATGAATTCAAGATCATACTTAGATAAAGCCTCGAATGATGCAACATACTCAGAAACAGAAGATTTCCCTTGCTTCAACTCAAAAAAAAGCGACGGGTCAATAATTTTTTTTCAGATTCAGGAACGAACCTGAGTTCAAATCGCTCCCGAAACTGAGTCCAAGAAAGAGTAGACTCATCAACCTCGGCTACAAGAAGCTCATACCAATCTAGAGCACGCTCTTGTAATAAGCTAGAAGTTGCAAGAACTCTATCATGGTCAGAAAGATCCATGCGAGAGAAGATACGCTCGCACGTGCGAAACCAAGCTTGGACTTCAAGAACGGACTCGGAGCCCTTAAACGGCTTTCCCCCAAGATGAGCAAAATCACTGAACTGGCATGCAAAGGCAGACTTACGAGGTGGAGACACTTAAGGAGGAACTGGAGGCTGAGTGCTCCTAAACAATTCCAAAAACTGATCGGCAGACATATAAACGCCATCCGAATGTGAGCCACTGGATCGCCCAGCATCCGAACGTCGTCCCCGGCCTCTTCCAGCCATATGCTGAAAGTAAGATAAGAACAAGATTATTCACAAGGTAGATACGTCAATACGGAATACTATGGAATAAAATGCATTCCTAGACGTATTCCCCAAATTCTATCTAACCTTTGATTGAATTGAAATGATTTGAAATTGAAGTGGATTGAATTTGAAATTAGTCCAAATTTATTTGAATAATTTGGGAGTGTAAATAAAATTGAATAAGCAAGAATCAAATGGAATTTGATTTGAAGTTGGGTAAGAAATTGACAATTAATTCAACCTGAATTGGGAATAAATCAAGTCTAATGGAAACTGGAGTTATTTAAATTGGAATTGGGTCAATTTAAATGGAAGTGGAAATTTAAATTGAATTGATGAGAATGGAGATTGGGAATTGAACAGTTTGACTCTAAACTATTTTAAAAATAAATTGTTTTGGTACAAATCTATTTTTCCAAGTTATTTATTATATATACAACCTTTCTTATTTAAACCCAAAACTGTCTTATACTTATTTTATAACTACTTTTGGAGTTATTTAACTATTTTGTAACTGTTTTATAAACTAATTACTATTTTTCAACTATTTTATAACTTATTACTATTTTATACTATTTTGTGATTATCTAACTATTTTATAACTATTTAACTATTTTCCCAACTATTTTATGATTGGTTAACTATTTTACATTTATTTTGCAAACTAATAATTATTTTTCAACTACTTATCTATTTTAAAAAATTTCAAGCTATTTTATAAATATAAACTGGTCGGAGTTCAAACTGCTATTGATCAAATACCCAACTGAGATAAGAATTGAAGTGATAATCCAGATGGGAATTAAGGCAAATGTGATTAAGTGAATAAATTTCAAAGAGGGGATGAATAGAAAGGAAATTGATTTGGCTAATAATCAATGAAAATAAATACGTAGGATTTACGTATATTATTCCGTTCGTATAATGATTTGATCCAGATTCGAACACAGATTTTCGAGATAGTATATCGATCCGAGTTAGGATTTTTCACTCGATTTTCGACGGTGAGCCTGGATATGAATTGTTGATTGGTTCTGGATATTCTCTACCATAGTTACGGCTATACAAGGAGAATGACGGTTTCTGATCAAGAAACCAGATCTGAGTCCGCACTAGGAAGTCGGGTGGACGATACTAGTTCGAAAGTGAAATTATGTGATCGAGTGAGCGATCAGATTGGTATGACGTACGGATGATAAGTGTACATCGTACGGATTTGAATGAAATTGATATTGAAAAGAGGAATCAAATTTGAAAATTTGATTTTGAGTAAACAAAGTTATATATCTTTGTTATATAAGACAAATCATCCCTTGTTGAATCTATTGCCCGGAAGAAAAGGATTTTTGAAAGTGTTTGAAGTATAAAAGGAATTTTGTAAAATTTTGAAAAGATCCAAAGTTTTAAAAATTATATATATATATATATATATATAAAGGATCTTATGAGGATTTTAGGAAAGGTTTTGGGAACCTTTAGATTTGGAAAGGATTTTGATTTTTGGGTAAAATCAATATGAGAATTTGGAAAGCCTAGTTTGAGAATTATCGATTTTGGGATAATCGATTTTGTGTAAAGGTACTTTGTATGAGATCATGCTAGGTGTATGATTTGAAAGATACTATATGTGTATAGTATAAAGTGTTTTGATGATGGCTCTGGGGAAAAAGGCGCTCCCTTGAAATGAACTTCTCAGGAGTTTCACTGGGTGGTTCTGAAGTTGATCCTGTGAGGAGTCCAATAAAAACTAGTTCCTAAGGATTATGAGTAGTGTATACATAGCGAAAGTCGTGTGTGCGACTGAGAGCCAACAATCTGCGTTTGGTTTTATATCGGTAGACTGCAACCTATGGTAACACAGCGAAAGTCATGTGTGCCGCTGAGAGCCAACAGTCTGCGTTTGATTTTATATCGGTAGACTGCGACCTATGTAGGAGTGGAGAAGTTTCATATTGACAGCGAAAATTGAGAGTGCCGATGCCTACAGTTACATGGACTTTTGCTACGATGGCAACGTAACCCTGGAATGTAACTGCGATCTGTTGTGGGTTTCATGGCGTAATCGAGGGGCGCGGAGTGCCTACAGTTACATGGGCTTTTGCCGCGATGGAAACGTAATCCAGGATGTAACTGCGACCATGGATAGGAGTGATGATTTCTAGAGCATTCTCACTAAAGATATTTCCTCTATTTTCAAAAACTGTTTTCTATATTTTCAATAAAATTATTTTCCCAAGTATTTCCACTGGATGTTGAAAATGGGTCTGCTAAGTACTTATAGATTTTCAGCCTACGCCTGATCAACGTATGACTGAATTTCTGTGAGAACAAGGATGAACTGGTTGAGACATCGAGTTATAAAAAATATTTTTATAAAAAGCTATTTTAATAGTATGAGGTGGATTTAAAAGCATTTCTAAAATTTTAAAATAAAAGGGATGGAATTTTGGAAAATCAAAGAAATCTAAACTGGAATGATAAAATAAAATAAAATAAAAAATTTGAATTCAGGAAAATTTAATGAAGTGATTTTGTTGTAATAAAATCGAATATTGATTTAAAAAGTTGGAAGCTAATTAGCTAAATAAATTATTTGGTAGAATATATAAATAAAAGTTAACTCGTTTAAATAAAATGGATTGTAAGTTAATAATGGAGTTTGGAAATGAACTCGAATTATAAATAGAATTCGACTTGGATTTGATAATGAATTAAATAAGAAGAGATGTTGTAAAGATAAAAATAAAAATAAAATAGAGCTGGATCGAAATAGTGATGGTTTGAATCACAAATATAATTCAAGAGTGATATGAATAATATTTAACGAAATTTGCAAGTAAATTTGATATAAGGGAAGTGTTGTCGAATGAAATGAAGGAGAATTATAATAAAAATGGTTTGAATTGCAAACAAAACCCAAGTAGGTAGAAATAAATTGAAAATGGCCTTGTAATTAGTTAAATGAGTCGTGAATGAATTGAATTTGGGAATTTAATTTATAATAACTAATCAAATAAATTTGTAGATTGAAATGAGATTTGACTGAAATAAAATCAAGTTAAGGTGAAAAAGAAAATTTATTTGCAAATGATGTGAGCTTAAGTTATGAAGTTGAAATAATTTGGAGAAAGTAAATTAACTTAAGTTTAAAATTAATAGAAGTTTGGCTTCGAGTAAAAGTGAAAGATCATAAAAGTCTGGGTTAAATTAATTTAGAAATGGTTATTTATTTAGAAGTATTGAATGTGCCAAGCTTAATAAATTGTTTTGAATGAATCCAATGCGAAGATGAAATGAAATGCAGACGTATGGTTGGTGAATAAATTAGAAATGAAATGGAACTAAATATAGAATAAGCTGAAATTAATTTGAAGTAATTATAGACTGAAATGAATACTCTATTAAGCAAATATCGCCGAATTTACATAAAAATAGTTGTCGTTTGACGTAAAACAAAAGTAAGTAAAAATTCTATAAGTGGGCAGAGATTAAATAAACTGATCTTAGGATCAATTGAATTCAATATGAGCTTGATTGGATTAAAAATAAATTGAATGTAAGAAATTGAGTTGTAAACCCTTAAATTGAATGAAGTGGTATATGAATTGGTTGAAAACAATGGAATTGGTTTTGAAATCATATAAATTGCTCGTGGAAGTTATTTAGAAAGCATTTCTTTTAGAATTGATGTGTTGTAGTTGTTTAAGTAAGAGAAATATTATAAACTTCATATATATAGTGCTTATATGTTTAAATTGAGTAAGTACAGTTACCTGAAGGCCGTTTGGCTGGATTTGGATTACGCTAATTGCTTAAATAATAAGCCACTTGCTTTAAATGCTAAATAAAGGTACGCCTACGCAATAAAAATAGGAAATATGAACTGTTTTTTCTTTTTCCGACCGGGTGGGTCGATGTATATATTTTTATATCTCTTGTCAAATTGCAAAAGCTCCTCCGTACAAAGGAGACTCTGCCAAAAAAATTTAAAAATTTTAGGAGTTAGAAAATTTTTGAAATTTTTTTTTTGGAAACTTTTTGTTAGTAACAAAACGATTTTAAATATGAAACTGAAATAAATTAGCAAATGAAACTAATTTAAAATAATGATATGAATCAGTTATAAATGGAAGATAAATTCAATATTCAGAATTGAAGACAAACTGAATCCATATGGAAATGGGAAAAACTAATTTGAATAGAAGTGGGTATGAAACTTATGTAAGGTAATGTATACAATGATTTGAAAGGTTACGATTGGATATTTTTGCTAAGTAGGATATGCAGGTATTAAAGGAAAAAGGGAAATTGGTTTTGATTTCAGGAGATAGATTTGAATTGCCCGACTAAAAGGTATGTATTCAAATTTTAGTATGAAACTGGATTGGGTTTTTGATCTAGCCACTTGGCTTTTGTTTTCTTTTGGAACTTGGGAGCCTGTAGAGGCATTTTGTAGTTGTACCGAGCTGGCCGCGCAAAGGAGACGCTGGTAAAAAATTTCGGAAATTTAGAGAGTTGGAAAAATTTTGAGAAAAATTTGATAATTTAAAATTTGGTTTTAAATTGGAATTTGAATGTTTAAGCAAAAGGGATCTTTTATGAAAGATAGTTGGTAGGATGTTGAACTATTGATTTTGGGGGAAAAGTAAACGGGTATTGAACCATTCTTCCTAACTAATAATTTCGAGGACGAAATTCTTTTAAGGGGGAGGAATGTGACGATCCGGAATTTCTAACAATTTAAGTTGGAATATTTAATTGATTGTGAATATTTAAAAAGTTAATTTTTAAAGTGAATTCAAATATTACTATTAATAGTTATTAAGTTATTAGATTTAATAGACTGAAATTGGGTAAATTATTGAATCTTTAGTCTTAAGCTTGTTAAAAATAATTTGAAGGCTTATAAAATTTATAATGATGATACTGAAGATAATAGAATGGTTGAAATTTAATTCAAAAGTGATTTGTTCAATTTTAATAATATATCATTTAAATTGAATTTAAAAATAGCCTTTTGAGGCACAGTCTCGGAATTCAACGAAACCAGATCCATTGGATCCATAATAGTTAGTTATTATCGGATTTCAATTTTCGTAGCGTTTGGATTTACAGTTTGCTCGTACGGTGAGAAACGCGTTGCAATTAAAATCGATAATTTAATATTTTAAATCGATTTAAAAAGCTAATTTCCACATACGATCAAATTAGCCTCCGAAACACGTTCCATTGTGTTCGGAATGCGGGTAAAACCTTATAATCGCCTAACGGTATGCCTCGATGGGGGTTCAAAGTTTGGAGCTGGGTAAGGTGAGATATTTATAATTAAATAATATTTCAATCTGTTAAGACAAGACCTTACCTTCTCCAATACGCCGTACCCTCAAATTTATATCTCGTCTACCTATTCTTCCTCTTATTCACATCAGAACAAAAATCGCATTCGTTTATAAAAAAATGACAGAATCAAATCACGACGTGGGCAGCATCACGCAATAATTTGCGTTCGAGAGGGGGGCAATTTCTGTGGCGATTTCAAGGAGGCATGGGCGCGCATTGGTTTGATTATCATTGTTCGGCCATTAAGAGAAGTCGTGTGTGGCGTTTGGGGTTCGCGAGGCCGGCGGTGGCTTGGAGGTGAAGGAGTTCGTGGGTACGTGGAAGACC
Source organism: Allium cepa (assembly GCA_030765085.1). Taxonomy (NCBI): domain Eukaryota; kingdom Viridiplantae; phylum Streptophyta; class Magnoliopsida; order Asparagales; family Amaryllidaceae; genus Allium; species Allium cepa. The sequence goes on along the minus strand of CM060945.1, from coordinate 987,512,519 downwards.
TGAGGTGAGGGGTTTGTGCTTGATGCATATTCGTGGAGGAGGAGCAGTTGAGGGGCTTGCGATCGATTGTGAGTAATTTAATTTAATTTTTTTCTTTAAAGACTTTAATTTGGATAAATTTCTTTTGTGCCTGTGTTTTAGTCTTTAGATATGGTATGACATATGCTGCGTATGTGGTTTAAATGTTGTGTATGTGAGTAGTGGCTGTGTTCATGATTGGAACAGGCAAGTATATACAACCAGTTCTGTTCTTCATTTAAACTAATTTAATTTAATATGTACACGCAAACACACACACACACACACACAAATATATATATATGAATTAGAAAGAAAAATTTATACAGTAAGGTATAATTCTATAAATTGATATGCATTTAGTTAGATGGTTAAATTTTTAAATTTGGGGACTAGTGGGAAAAATTGTTTAAAAGCTAAGATATTAGTAAATTAAATTTAAATAAAATTGACCGTTCGATCATTGAAAATATTAATAAATTATATAATGTTATACAAGGTCAAAACCATGGAAATAAGCCAGTTTGGAATGGATTGCAAACAGCAAAATAAAAGGTGAGTAAATCTCACTCTGTTAGATTTTTTTAAATTTAAATGGTTAAATTTAAATAATTGGTTGAATGATTAAATTGATTGGATGTGCACTGATGATGATGTGACTTTGATTTTGGTTGGTTCTCGAGTTAATTGTGGTTTGACTCGAAGTATTTGGGTTTTAAATTGTTTTAAACTTAAGTCATAAATAAGAAAATGTTTTCATTTTAATGTTGATCAGGGTTTAATGATTTGTGATTCATTAAATTAGTAGAGTAATTAAAATGGATAATTAATTAATTCAATTAATTAATGATTTGGGTTGATTAATTTAGTAATTAAGGGTTTGAATTAATTAATGAAGGTTTAAGTTAATTTATTAAGTTTAATTAATTTAGAATAATGAATGGATGGTTTGATAGGTGATTACTTAAGGTAATTAATAAAATATAATTACTTGTGAAATTAAACATGAGATTAATTAAGATAGTTAATTAAGGAGTAATTAATTTATTTAATGAGTAAATAAAGGGTAGACAATGACAGGTTGAGATAAATCAAGAATGATTAATATTTGCGGTTTAATTATTGATTAATTAATTAATGTAATTAATTTAGCTTAGGATAAATTGAAATATAATTGGAAATCATTAATTTATATAATTAACGATGTAATTAAAGATTGATTAATTAAGATGAATTAATCAATAATAAGTGTCTTATGAGAAGTTAATTAATATAAGTAATCAAGGCTTAATGTAATTAACTAATTTATGAAGTAATTAAGATTGCTTATTGATTTTGACTAAGAACAATTAATATTGTGAAGTTAATTTAAGATAATTACTTGAATGTAATTAAAGGATAATTAATCCAGGGTGATTAATTAAGCTGAATAATGAAGGGATGATTGATTAATTGTTTTGGAATTAACTAATGACAAGTGAAGGAATCTAAGTGATTGAGGTTAGAAATTCTACTAGAAATCATTAAATTAATTTTGGTAGCGATCAAGCTTTGTTTATGGATGATTGAATGGTATTGAATGCTTTGAATGAGTTAAGATCTATGAAGAAATGTTATGTATTTCATTTGGATAACTTGGGTTAAGATGACATGAGACTCGAAGAGACCAGGTTCGGGTATTAGGAAATACCCAAAACCACTTGAATTTTAATAGATTGATATGTGAAATCTATAGGCTGGAGTGAAGTGATTTAAAGGAATTGGACTATTTAAATCTAAACCTTGGTACTTAGAAAATAGATGTGTGGAATTAGTGATGGCTATAACTAATTGTGGCTTTGTGAATTGAAATGAGTTACCCCGGGTTTTATATAAGTTGTATGCTTTGTATTCCATGTTAGATGGGTTGACTCACGCTGATTTCTAGCCTGACTCGGGTGTTACTTTGGTGTAATGGTCGGGTCAGACTAAGAATTACATATTTTCAGGTAAGGACGTTCTGGAGCTTAGGAGGTGAGCTGGATGGAAAGAACGTATAGAGTATTTTCGTTGTATTATATTGTTGTATATCTGAGGCATGAAAACTGTGTATATCCAGTGTCTGTATATATGTGTAACTCTGATGTATTAAAATGAAATCGACAGAAAAATATTCTTTTGTAAACTGTTATTATTTATTTTTATATTTTATCCACTGCGAATGTGAGATGTTGATATTTCTATTCTTCTTCTTTTTCTATCTCTTTCTTCTTTTTCTTAACTATTTGAAATTTTCGGCATCGAAAATTTTGGGTCGTTACATTTTGTGACTTTATTGATTCTCCTTGAACAATTACAAGTGATTACAACGAACAACAACAAAATACAACTTGGAATTCGAATTCAACATCAAGAGTATGGTGCAAATCTCAATCCGGCAGAGTCTGGGCGCTTGAGAATCAAAAGATCCTCCTTCTATAGGCTCTGGGGCTCTATTTATAGGCGTAGGAGGCTAGTATCGCGCTCAAACTTTGGGAGACTCGTTCTGGCATGTGAGGGGGCCCACGCGATCGATCCTGGAGAGTTTTGACTCGATCTGTGATCGATACAAAATCAATTCGTATCGATCAAGATCGTGTCCAATGGAGCTGAAACATGGTGGAAGCAATCTTTGGCTTGTACGTAATCTCCTGTGAAAATTTCATAGCATTTGGATCAGTGGATTTTGAGTTATGGTCGATTCGAAATCGGATTTCTCGATGGCTGTCTGGATCGAAACCATGATTTCGAATCGATCTACTTCGACTCGATGAAGCACGTGATTCTGCGGTGACGTGGCGCACACTCCTCGCATCGATCCACCTTTGCTCCGGTTTGACCGCGTCGTATCCATGGATCTCACCTCATTTCTATCGATGACCGTTGCGTCAATCTTGGCTCTTTTGACTTGGTGGACATGAACAAGCTATTGGATATGAATTCGAACAAGAGCTTCTGATGGATACGAAATAGTCACCGTCTGATGGATGTGAAGCAAGGTCATCTGATGGATACGAAAAGTAGTTGCCTGAAGGATTTGAGACAGATGGATGCGATGGCACTGAACTCCTGACCGATGCGAAGTTGATGGATTCGATCAGAAGCTCAACTATGGATACGAGTTATTGATAATTCGACGGATTTGAATAGCAAAAACATTGATGGATACGAACCAATGGGGACTGATGGTTACGAACATGACTTCCCTTGATGGATACGAGCCAAGTAGACACTTGATGGATACGAAGTAGGCTAGAGCCAATCGATATGAATGTATGCTCTGTCAATGGATTTGTACGAGATTGAGATTGGCCGAGGCGTCTTGATGGATACGAATGAGATCGAGTCAAACCTAGGCTTCTTGATAGATTCAAACCCGATCGATGTGAAGCTGATGGATACAAATACTGATAGCTCGATCGATACGATTCAGGGAAACTGATCAATGCGAAGTGGGCGATGGATGCAGACCGGATCGAGTCGAACTATGGCTTACTGATGGATATGAAAAACGAGGTTGTTTCCTCCAATTTGAATCAATTATATCTTGAGCATACGAACTCGAATTGATTTGAAATTTGGAATGCTAACTTCCATGGCTTAGTTCATCATGTCTTGTCAGTTATAGCTTGGTCCGAACTCGAAAAAGATTTACCGACATCCATAGTAGACCTATGTATTAACGATGTCCAGAACGTTTCATCCTTGGTTCCTAGTCAAGCTCTTGGTGTCACGGCCTTGCCAAAAGGCGGGATAACATTTTCCCCCCAAAGTACATCTTATGGAAACATGACGTGCTTTGAAAAGATGCAGTCTTCATTCTAAACAGTCATTGTCTTTTTGTTGAAAGCTGTAACCCTACGTCACAGTAATCAATTGCTGCATGATCAGTGCTTAGTTGTTTGTCGCCGTAATCGTTATTAAATGAATATCCAATTCCTGTTAATGCTAGAAATGGTATATTAGTTTGACATATATGTACATATGTTGATCTGACTCCCGTTAACGTTGCACATTCACGAGTCGTTGTCAGATTTCTAGTACCGAATTTCGCATCGATCCTCTCCTGAACCGATGTGAAACTCGAGTTGTAACAATGCTTGATGGTTGTTTTTGGACGTTCCTTCATATGCGATCCTCTCCTGGATCTACATAAGAGTTTGAAAGGTCGTTCTCGCATCGATATGTTTGGAATTAATGGATACGAATCATCATTTCGTATCGATGGTCTCTGTTGTTTGATATGAACAGGCGATTCATAATTCGTATCGATGAAAGTTGGCTTCTGGATGCTGTGACCTGATGGATTCGAACGGCACAGTTCGCATCGGCGCGTTGTGGATGGAGTCGAACCGATCGAAACGAATTGCACTTTCGAACCGATAAACCCCGGTGGTAACTTTGCCTCGATGAAGGCAAGGTCCGATGGGTTCGAATAGAGCAGTCGAATCGATTCGTGGGTTGACTAGTTGCGACCGGTCACATTGACTGAGTGGCGAATCGACCCGGTCTCTCCCTAGGCTCTATATAAATACTCAGGACTTCGGCCATTTTCACCTTTTTATTTTTTATTGCCGCACCCACTACTTTTTTCTTTCACATCGATCCACGTCCTTCGAGAAAGAAAAAGAACTGCATAGTGCTTTCGAATCGATCAGATTCACCCTTCAATCCTTCCAATTTCAACTTCAATTTAGGTAATGAACCGATAGCGTCTAAATCCAAACGATGAGGCTTGTATCTCAGATCCACTCCATCTTCACCAATTATCTATTCTGGCAACCTTTAAGGTTGGATCTGGGTCAAAGCTTGGTCGAAAATGGCCATGGCTATGTTTCTGTTGATTGGGGAAGAAAGAGTGGAAAATATAAATCGATCTGTGTTTCGTGTCGATCCGGGGACCTGTGTTCGAATCGATGCAGGCAATGACATTTTTTCTTGGATTTTGCATCGATTCCAGGGATTTCCTAAGGGAGATTTTGTAGCTCGTATCGATTGAGATGGTGGCAGATCGTGTCGATCAGTAATGATCGATGCAAGAATTAAGCAAGCAGTCGTCTTGAAATCCTCGGCTTTAGATCGATACGAATCTTACTTTAATGATCGATACGACAAGTATCGATTCAAACGTGATCGATGTGAAGCCGTGAATTTCCTGACCGATACGAATCTTTCTATCGAAGATCGATTCGAACCCATCTTTACTGATTGATACGAACTCGAACCTTGATGATCGATTCGAAGTTTGCCCTTGGTGATCGATACGAAATTCAGATCTTGACGGATATGAATAACTTCCCATGGTCGATTCGAACCTATCCCATGATGGATACGAAATTCTGAACACTCTTTAGCATAATTCCGACGAGCTTCATTTTCGCATATCTTGACTTGACCGTTAAACTGCATACTTGACTACCTTTCGAAGCTCGTCGAAGGCACCATAACTTAACACGATGATAATAGATTTTAATTTGGATCGATTGCTATCATCTAGATGATTTAGCGATGACGGTCAGCGATGACGGTCATTTCAACTGGATTCCAATTATCTTCGTCGTTTGCCAATTTTTCTCTAACTCTACAAAATTTATTCAAGCAATGCACAGCACTGCACTGTACAACACACACTTTACACGAAGGGAACACACGGTCTCTTTGTCGTCTAATGATAATTTCTCATGAGTTAGTTAGTTATGGAAACTCCAAGCTCGCAGCCACAGGAAACTCAGAGTTCAATTCCTCCCATGCTTGAAATACCTGAGATTGAGGTCGAAGTTATCGATCCAGCCCCTGACGAGGTACCAGACGCACCTCTTATCAATAGTCTGCCAGACTCTGTCCCGTCCAACATTTCGAAAGATATGCTAGGGAGAATATGCCAAAGGCATGGCTTCTCGATGGACGACGTGCTACTGCCAGGACCAAATGACAGACCACACAATCCATTAGAAGGGTATACCGCGTTCAATCGACATGCGTGCGCAGCTGGGACGCTCCCCCCGTTCAATCAGTATATAAGAGAAGTGTTGTCCTTTATAGGGATCGCCCCATCTCAACTACACCTAAATGGATATGCTTCGCTCTATAGCTTGTTCATTGCATTTATGGAGCACCTCTATCGTCCACCCTGACTAACCTAGATAAGATACTTGTTCAATTTCAAGAGTCGGACAGACAGCCCATCCTTCACATTTCTAGAGGCCGTGAGAAATTGTCAAATAATTACGGGGTCCTGGACCAGGCTAAGCTGCTTCAAGACGGAGTGGTTTTATGTTAGATGCCCCCTAGGATTTGCCAGGCGATGGCTATTTAGACGTGAGTTTTGCTATTTTCTCGAGCAGTTAACAAGATAATTGTAAACGAGACCCAACCCGTATTCTCTTTTTCTTTACAGCGATAATTCAGTGACCCGATGGCGGATATTACAAGGAAGTAGTCCGGGTTCTTCAAGAGGTCCCAGGCGAAGATAGAAATATTGACTTGGTCCTAACGGACAGGATTCTCAGAATTCTTGGGCTGATCGAGCGAAGACAAAGTATAAGGCTCGACGGTGCATTAAGAACTATCTCGAGGGAGTGAGTTAAACGAAAAAAGCCTAGAGTTGTTACAATCGAAGAGGCTGACTCTGAAAGAACCCACACCGATGAGGAATTGTTGGGCGAGCCTGCAGATGCAGCCCAGGATGCTGAAGAGAAGAGAAAAGACAAGGCAACCGTTTTCAAGCCATCCAAAAAGGGGAGATGGAAATCTCTTGTCATGTCCCGGCCCGCCTCAGGAATCAGAATTTCAGAGATGACTCCCCCAAGAACCGAAAGTCTTTACGAAGGGCTCGCCGATCTTCCAATTCCGAACGATGTGTCCATGCAGCATGATGCTGGATTGGATGAACTCCAACACGCCCTAGTTTTAAGCGAATCTCTGCCCACTAACGTGGTTTACACATCCGTTTGGTCGGGGGGATGCACATACACACACACACTTCATGGCACTACACGACCGTAAGCTACCTTTTTTTGAAGATTATTAACTTCGTTTCTGTTTTGCTTTGCAGGCACCATGTCCGGTCGAGGCATAATGCTCGGTCGTCTACTCAGCAAACATAAATCTTTGTCTTACTACGAGTCACACAGAAGGGAATGAGATAGGGATCACGATCAAGGCTATTCTAGCCAGGAGCGGTCTGATAGGGATAGAGGATATGTACGCCGATCCCGATCTCGCACACCCCCTCCCAGAGCTCCCGCACCGCCTCTGGTTCATGTTTCGAGGCCTCCAGAAACTCCACGACACAAGCCGTCTTCCCGCTCTTCACGGTCCGACTCTCATCGTCCAATTGAAGTGGCGAATCCTTTAACTACTACATAGGCTCTTGTCGAGCCCACTGGGGAAGGAGCGATGAGGCTAGCTCAGCTAAAAAAGGACTTTCCTGATATATGTTTTGATGGGTTCGTCCTTCCCCCATGCTTGAAAAGGATCCCGGCGTCGGCCGAAACTATAGTACATGATTATGTCGCGGACGTATTTTTCTAGTATCAGGAATGGTTGAAAACCGCGAAAAAAGCATCGAAGGTGGCCATCGACCGGGCAGTCATGATTGAAAAGGTAGAGAAAGAACTCGGTCAAAAAGATCGAATTATTCAAGCGCTCAAAGTGAGGCTGAGTCTTCTCGCAAATCTAAGATTGAGGCTCTTAAGAAATCCGACGAGGCCCAGGCATTGATGAATTGAATGAAGCGGGAGCACTATGCCACAGTAGAGGATATGGGCCATAGGAACACCATCGTTACTGCTGAGCGGGACACAGCCCTTAAAGAGCTTAACGAGCTTAAATCCAAATTTTCCGAAATCATAAAGGAAAAGGATGCTGCTAATGTTGCCGCACAGGAAGCGTGCGATCAAGCGGTGGCGCTCCGGAGAGAAAGAGACGTGGCCATGGAAGAGGTCTGCGAGGTGGAGGCTGAAGTTGATGAGAAGGTTCGGCTGGCAAAGACCAGGCTTGAGGCAGACATAGAGGAGCTTCTCGTCACTTACAACGCCAACGTACTTAGACATAGGAACTTGGCATGGATCGATGATTATTCTACACATCTATACAACGCCTGGAATTCGCTGGTCGAAGAAGAGAAGGCGGTGCTATTGGGTGGCACCCTCGACGAATTTGATCTGGAAAACCGCATATTGAGCGAAGATGAAAAGAAGGTTCTCCATGATTCTATGATCTTTCATGCAAGAGAGAGACTAGGCACCCAACACTTAGAAATTAGGGAAGGTTCCGGAGTTGTGCATCCTGCTAAAAGTTCCAAGATTGTTACTTCATCTCGATCTGAGCCCACTCCAGTGATCGAGCCCCAACCAATCTCGGCATATGACCTTGAACAGCCACGTCTATCTCCTATTAAGGAGCATTCATCCGAAGCTGTTCAGCCAACCGCAAGCCGAACTGGGAAAGGTACTCTAAACAAATTTCATGTGTATCTGAAATAAAGGGCTTGTTTTTTGAAGTGTGTTCTAACAACTTCTTTTCTTCCTTTTCCAGTGAGCGAAGTTACATTGGCAGCGCCTCCTACAAACCAAGAATCACATCAAGTGCAGGAGGCCATCATTACTGAGGCGAACACCACAACCACGGTCACGCCGATTGAGGTGACATAGGAGAGCTCAATTTCCTTTGACGAGCACATGATGAATGAGCTCCTGGGCAGACACAGCGACCCTTTTGCGGACATCCCATTCGTTCTTGGTGCGTTTCCGCCTACTTCTAGTGCTTCATCACAGCCCACTGCTGCCCCCAGCGAAGCTCGTGCTATTCGAGAAGCAAAGATATTGGCGGAAATTAATGCTGAGATGGAGGCAGCGGCTCATGGCGATGATTCTGAGGGTGAAGTGACGGCGCCAGGTCCGACTCCACTTAGGATGATATCACCCAGGGGACACAGGTTGATACTAGAGTGTCTACTCCGCCCCCGGTTGCAGATCCAGTTCCTCCGACTCCTCCTGAAGAGAGCATCCCCGTAGACTCAAGTTCGGAGGAAGAGATCGATATCATACCTTCGTCCGGAGATTCCCCGCCTAAAGAGAAAAGTTTGAAACGAAAGATCGTTAAGCGATGCCGGCGGCTCCACACTGAAGAAAAAGCCGAGGAAGAAGAAGGAATAAATAGATTCCTTAGGCACACTTTTGGGTAGATAGGAGTTTACTTTTGCTTTAGTAGGTCATGTATAGACGCGGATTTGGCCCCCGCTAGAAGGCATTTTTTGGAAGAACTTGTGCATAAATTATTATTTCCAGTTAGTTGAAATCTGTGCAGTTAAACCGCTCGGCAGATTTGAAGCGGTGGAGGTGCAAAAAGTCATAGCGGGGATATAGCGAGGATATAGCGGGATACAGCGGATGGCTCTAAAATAGCATATAAAACTCGTACTTAAATGGTAATTTAATGAAAAATTATCATTCAATTGAATTATAATTAATACATAAATAATTTTAAACAAAAAACATGTGCGAATATACTCTAAATAAACGTAAAACTGTTATATAACATAATTGAATTTAGTAGAATATTAGAGTATTTTCATTCCTAAAAATATATTAAAAATTAAATCAAATAAATTAGTTTCATAATTTTTATAATCTATAGATCTAAATTTTTTAATTCATTTTATTAAAGAAGATATAGCGGAAATAGCAAAATATAGCGGGAATAACAGGATATAGCGGAAATAGCGGGGATTAAAGCGGAAAGGCTATATTTTGGGGCTATATGGAAAAATCGTAGCGGTAGAAATCCGCTATGAGATATAGCGGGGTTATAGCAGGGCGATAGCGGGGCATTAACTACACAGGTTGAAATAAAACTTTACTTTCTTTGCTTCAACCATTTTCCCTGTCTTTTGCGCTTAAGTGTTGTAACGTTTGAATCATTGCTTGGTATGCTTATGGAGTATCAGTTATGGAATTGAATCTGTTTCATACACAAGTTTTAAAATCATGGACATAAGCCGCGACACAAGACTAAGCTGGATACTCGATGTCGTATTGTTTCAGTCAATGTTTCACACTTAAGCGCCGCCTTCAGCTTGGGGATCCAGTTGTAATGATTGGCTACTGATCGCACTCCTATCTCTGCCTTCCCGGCTTAACATCATCAAATCGATGTTGAAGCAAGTGAAGGGTGAGCGGTTTCAATTGTGTGCGTTTATCGATAATAATCGCATCCACAATCCGAGGATCAATATTTATATTTCGGTGGTCAATCGCACCTGTCACAAATCTTAAGCACATGTTCATACTCTGGGGACTTGGGATAATCCATGATCGATAATTTGTTTTGCACTCTTGGAATTCGAGAGTTATCGATATTTGTAGCATAGCTTGCACTCCGGGAACTTTGATTCGGCATTTATACTCCAATTCGCACTCTGGGAACCTAGAGTTGATGTTTATACCCCAATTCGCACTCTGGGAATTTGGAGTTAATTTCTACACTCCGGTTCGCACTAGGAGAACCTAGAGTTGATGTTTATACTCTTATTCGCACTCTGGGAATTTGGAGTTAGTCGACAGATGGTCGGTCACATCTGTTTGGACTTTTTAGGAGGTCGTTCACACTCTGGGAACGATAGATTTATCGGGATCGTAGGTGGTCGGATTACATCCACCCCAAATTAACAAGCGAGGTCATTAGATGGACGGGTCCATCCTCCTCTAACTTGATTAGGACAGGTTGGAGTTGTTAGGCAGACGGGTCCGCCCTCTCCAAAGCCGTTCTTAGAATTTTCACACTCCAACTCGCGTTCTGGGAGTTTGGAATGGTTTTAAGGATTGTCGTGTATCAATTCTTTTTGATATTAGCGTAGTGGCTTGCCCCCGAGCTCGGGTATGATTTAGTGAGTGACCGGTCACATCACAGTCACTCACTATTTGAATAAATTCCACCGTTCGATGGAACTTAGCTCTCCGTGCATCGTGATGTTGTACATCATATTCAATAAATCACAGCTCTGGCTCGAAGAGATGACATTTTATTGCTGAAATGAGAAAACATGGCAAAGTCAGTTGCCTTAATACAAATTCAAATTTCGAAATGCGAAAACAAATTGTAAATAAAAGAATGAATCGGATAAATGAAGCCTTTCATATGTAGTAGCGACGGAGGCTTTCACTATTCCACGCTCTTGGCAAAGTAAGACCGTCAACGGTCGATAACTTGAATGTGCCATCCCCGAGCTTTTGAGTGATCACATATGGCCCTTCCCAATTTGGCTTCATGTGTGAAGGAACCGAATAAATTCTTTTCAGAACGAGATCGCCAAGTTTGAAGGTCCGTGGTCGGACCTTGGCATTGTATAATCGGGCAACTCGATTTCGATATGCAGCTGCCCTCAAATCAGCCTTTTCACGCTTCTCATCAATAAGTCCAAGGATTCTACGAGTAATATGGCATTAGTTTTCGGGTCATAATAAGTCACATGATGAGAAGGTACTTCCATTTTCATTGGGATAGCGGCTTCTGAGCCATAAGATAGAGAGAAGGGAGTGTGTCCGGTCGCAAATTTATGGGTCGTTCGATAAGCCCATAAAGCCATAGGTAATTCATCAACCCACTTGCCCCCGGCCTTTTCCAGTCGTTTCTTTAGAATAGATTTGATAACCTTATTAACACCTTCAACTTGGCCATTTTCCTGAGGGTGTGCAACCGCAGAGAATTTCTTGTGGATGTGGAATCGTTGGTAGAAATTCTTGAATTCATCACTATCGAATTGAGCTCCGTTATCAGTGATGATGGTATGCGGGAGGCCAAATCGACTGATGATATTGCGAACTACGAAGTTGATTACTTTTTTCGTCGTGATTGTCGCAAGAGGTTCAACTTTAGCCCATTTAGTAAAGTAATCAACTGCGACGATGACATATTTCGCTCCTTCTTTGGCAAGAAGTAGAGTGCCAATGATATTGATGCCCCATACTGCAAACGACCAGGGACTAACCATTTGGGTTATCTTGGTAGGTTGGGCTCTCGGAATTCGAGCATGTCTCTGGCATTTATCACATTTCCTTGCATAGTATGATGCGTCACGGTTCACAGTTGGCCAAAAGTATCCATATCGAAGAACTTTCTTGGCGAGGCTTGTCCCCCGGTGTGATCGCCACATTCTCCCTCATGCACATCATGTAACACTCTTTTGATTTCATTGTGTGCGATACATCAAAGGAGAGGAACGGAATATCCTCTTTTATACATGACTCCATCCTGAATGGTAAACCGCGAGGCTTTTCCAAGAATCTGTCTTCTTTCACTCCTACACTCGGGTAGTGTTCCGTGCTCGATATAGTTTCGATATAGGGTCATCCACGACTCTTTTTCGGGAGCGATTTCAAATATAAAATCAGTTTCCATCTGATCAATGCTGGGAGAAGATAAAGTTTCAACGGGAACGAGTCCCATCTGCTGTGCTTTGCCCGTACTTGCTAACTTGGCTAATGAATCGGTCTTCTGGTTTTGCTCGCGGGGTATGTAGAAAATGGCATAATAATCAAATTGATCAAGTATTTCCTGGGCTCGAGCTAGATAAGCTGCTGGTCTTTGATCCTTGGCCTGGTATTCTCCCCGGACTTGGCATACGACTAACTGAGAGTCGCAGTAAACTTCCACAGCAATAATTCTCAGATCACGGGCTAGCTTCAACCCAGCAAGTAAAGCTTCATACTCAGCTTCATTATTGGTCGCGCGGAACTCAAATTTCATAGCATAGCATATGGATCGGTCCTCGAGGGTTTCAAGTACTACCCCAGCACATGGGCACCGATCATTGGACGCGCCGTCGGTATGTAGCTTCAAGATGTATTCGGGAGGTTTACTGGTCTCAGGCAAGTCCTCTGGGACAGTGAATTCAGCTATAAAATCTGCTAAGACTTGACCTTGAATGGCTCTTCTTGGGGTATAAGTGATATCAAACTGAATCAGTTCGATATTTCACTTAAGCAACCTACCAGACGTCTCAGGCCGCGCAAGGACCTGTCGTAACAGCTGGTCGGTGTACACGGTGACAGGATGAGCCTGAAAATATGGACGGAGCTTCCTTGAGGCAATGACTAGGCAATAAGCCAACTTCTCTAGCTTTGGGTAGTTTCTCTCGGCTCCAGTTAGTTGCTTTCTAACATAATAGACCGGTTTCTGCACTCGGTCTTCCTCCCCAACTAGGGCAGCATTGATCGCATTCTCTGATACCGTCAGGTAAATATACAACTGTTCATGTGGATAGGCTTTGATAAAATTGGTGGTGTGGAAAGATGTTGAACCAGTGCTTGGAATGTGCCTTCACACTCTGAAGTCCATTTGAAGTTTCGCTTTTCTTTTCGGATCAGATCAAAGAAAGGGATGCATTTGTCGGTAGACTTCGATATGAACCTGCTCAACGCTGCGACCTTCCCGTTGAGACTCTGAACTTGCTTTATTGTTCTTGGAGTCTGCAAGTTTCTGATTGCCCAAATCTTTTCTGGATTAGCTTCTATTCCTCGAGCATTGACAATGAACCCAAGGAACTTTCTGGATGTGACTCCAAAGTGGCACTTTAGTGGATTAAGCTTCCTCTCGTACTTTCGAAGGATGTTGAACAATGACTCCAAATCTTTGATGTGATCAGTGGAGAATCGTGACTTTACTAGCATATCATCTACATAAACTTCCATGGTCTTCCCGATCTGGTTAGCGAACATCCGGTTGACTAGACGTTAGTATGTTGCTCCGGCGTTCTTTAATCTGAAGGGCATAACCTTGTAGTAGTAGAGTCCCAGATCGGTTATGAAGCTAGTATGTTCTTGGTCGGGTACATGCATGGGTATCTGATTGTAACCGGAATAAGCATCCATGAAAGATAACAATTCATGTCCAGCCGTTGAATCTATAAGCTGATCAATCCTGGGAAGTGGAAAACTGTCTTTTGGGCAAGCTTTATTTAGATCAGAATGATCAACACATGTCCTCCATTTCCCATTCAGTTTTCGGACAAGTACGGATTTGGATACCCACTCCGGGTATAAAGCATCTCGAATAAATTCGTTTGATTTGAGCTTATCGACCTCTTCTTTAAGGACGGCAGATCTCTCTGGATCCATACCACACCTTTTCTGTTTGACCGAGATACACCGCGAGTCAATATTCAGGGTATGGCTCGCGATGTCCGGCGAGATCCTACACATGTCAGAATGTGTCTAGGCGAGCACGTCGAGATTCGCCCGGAGAAATTCAACCAATTCTCGTTGTGTCTCTTGGCTCAGTTGAGACCCAACCTTCAACATTCTCGAGTCATCATCATCGTCAACATCGATCGGGACATCAATCGTCAGTTCAGCCGGGGAAGCTTGACTTTCTATGGATTCCTCCTTGTTTTCGTTGTCTCAAGGGTCAAGATCCCTCCGGAATTGGTTGTGGTGCCCGGGCCAAGGCCCAGGCACCAATTGTCAATTATTCGCAAAGCGGACACAGAGAGATTCCTCTATGCCCTTTCCTTTCTCTCTTCGCTGCGCCTCTCGCAGCTCAGCAACATAACAGGCTCTCCCAGCAGCCTGATCTCCCTGAATGACTCCAGTCCCACGATCAATGGGGAATTTCAAAGTTAAACACCATGGGGCAATTGCTGCCCTAAATTTAGCGAGGGCGGGTCGGCCCAAAAATGCGTTGTAGGGGGATTGAATATCTAGCACAACAAATTGCAATATCCGGACTCTCCGGCACTCTCCAACTCCCAGCTACACTGGCAACTTCACTACTCCAGTGGGTATATTGGCACTTCCATCGAAGCCATGAATTTGAGATTGGCAAGGTTTCAAATCCTTGGCTTCCATTTTCATCAGATCGTAAGCTCTCTTGAACAAAATATTTACTGAACTCCCACTATCAACCAGGTTCCTCTTCATCCAAGCAGGACCAACCTGGGCAGATATGACCAGTGGGTCAATGGTGGGGTCCTCGACCCTGTCAGCATCCCGATTTCTGAACACGATGTCATCAGTCATTGTTTTCTGTTGTTTGGCCAGAGCCCCTTCATCAAAATTACTACAACACTCAAAGTCTGCATGCCTGATAGAACTAGCATACGACTTCATATCCCTCCAGATTCGGTCTGCTGGATGGGGACCACCACTAACTGTATTTATCACCAATCTTCCGCCCGTACGAGCGGGTTCCTCTCGTCTTTCTTGATTCTGAGTACGATTTTGGTTTGACGGGCCCGCACCACCAGATTGTGGCGCTCGCACGAACTGATCTAACTTTCTTCCCCTGATCAACTTCTCAATGAGGTCCTGCAAATGTCTACACTCATTGGTATTGTGGCCATAACTCTCATGGTATCTATAGAATTTTCCCGTTTGAACCTGCCTTTCCGATGACGGCTTCGGAGCAGGCTTCTTATATTGCATGGCATTACAGGTTTACAGATACACGTTTTCTAACGACGTATTCAATGGTGTGTAGTTATCAAACATTGGACCCTACGTCGCGGGCCACGGTTTTGATCCCGTTCCTTATTCTGACTACCATTGTTTCTCGGTTGAGATTGCTTGTTCTGTATATTCAGCTGTACCTTTCCAGAACTCTCACTCGACTGTTTAACTGTTACATTGCTCTGAATCCCCTCACTACTGGGTCCCACATCGTCCTACTTCCTAGACTGTTTCGCGTCCTCTCGCCTTAAGAATTGGACAGCTTTGGAGTAGAAACGGTCCAACGACGCGGGAGGCTTCCCAGCCAACCAATTTACAAACTCGAAGTCAAGGTCAATCCCTTAGTTAGTGCCACTAAGATTGATTTGTCATTAAGGTTACTGATCTCCGCACATGCAGCATGGAACCTTTCCAAGTAGCGTCTAAGCGTCTCCCCGGGAGCTTAAGTGACGCTAGACAAAGTGTTAACATCCTTAGGCCATGCAACATGCATACAAAACTATTCTACAAACTTTGTGGCCGTCTGATCAAAACATGAAGTGGATCGGGGCGGCAATCGTGTAAACCACATAGTATCAATGCCCCCTGAAGAGATAGGAAAACTACGGCACTTTATCGCGTCATCCGCTCTTGCAGCGTTCATCAACCATTCATATTTCGGGATGTGCTGATTTGGGTTCGAATATCCTTCATAAACTATTAAAGTAGGCATTCTGAACCGTCGAGGAGGTTCGTCATAGAGTATGTCATCCGTAAAGGAGGTGTGACTATGGGAGATTCCCAAGTCGTCCTTGATAAGACCCTGATTTTCACGGATCATCTGACGTATCATAGCTAGGAGGTCTGGAGTTTGAACGTTCTACGCACGTGGAGCCAAGGTGAGGTCAGGTTCCACATTGCGAGGATGGACCGGACGCTATCGACGGTCCACGTCTCGCCTCCTTGGTTCGACGTCTTCTGGGACGTAAGGATAAGGAGTACGTCCATGTTGATTCCGTACATCAATCTATGTTTCAACTGCGGTAGTGGTGGCACGATTATCTGCAGTGTAATGAGGAATAGTCCCTCCCAGGGAAGAGGGTCCAGTATAAAAGCTGGCCGATGGACCAACTCTCAGCTGTCCAACAGTCAAAGTGGGTTGATGTCTGATGGCCTATGCATGACCTTCGTCTGGTCGAGGACGAACGGATCTTTGATTGTAGCCAGACGAGGCAGAACTTTTCAGTGGAGGAGTGAAAGACTTGATCTCTTCTATGCCTTCTACACTTATGGAGGTTTAGCTGGTTGGTCGGCTCAGTGTTTGCACGCAGTTGTTCTGTCAACGGTTGCCGACTCTGTGTCAGTTCTTAGAGCAACAACCGGAACTCTTGCCTAGTAACCTGGCCTTGTGAGTCTGAAGGTCAAGCTGCGCTCTGGTTGGTTGGTGGCAACTGTGCGGGATTTTGCCTATCCCGGCCTTTCGGATCGCCAACGTTGGAGGTGGTCCTTGTGCTAACCATCTTGGGGGTTGAATTCCTTTCTTATACTTTATGAAAATTTGAATAGAATGGAAGGAACTCGAATTAGTGATCTGGATCTCTCTCTTAGACTTATGCAATCCGGTATCGACGACAGATCCAACGAGCAGGAGAAAATCTGGGTTTTCTCAGTGAAAGCACCAAAGTGTTTGTACCAAAATTGGGCACAACACTCTTCGGAAGTTTTTGAAGAGATAACAGTGAAGAATATAAATTAAAAATGAAGGTTATCTAACAAAAACTCCAACTAACAGGAATGTAAATGCACAGACAAGCGATTTAGAGTGGTTCGGCGTGTTGCCTACGTCCATTATGAAGTTTTTGTGACTTCATTGATTCTCTTTAAACAATTCCAAGTGTTTACAGTGAACAACAACAAAATACAACTTGGAATCGAATTCAACAGCAAGGTATCGTGTAAATCTCGATCCGGCAGAGTCTGGGCGCTTGAGAATCGAAAAATCCTCCTTCTGTAGGCTCTGGGGCTCTATTTATAGGCGTAGGAGGCTGACATCGCGCTCAAACTTGGGAGACTCGTTCTGGCACGTGGGGAGGCCCACGCGATCGATCGTGGAGAGTTTTGGCTCGATTTGTGATTGATATGAAATCAATTCGTATCGATCAAGATCGTGTCCAATGGAGCTGAAACTTGGTGGAAGCAATATTTGTCTTGTATGTAATCTCCTGTGAAAATTTCATAGCATTTGGATCAGGGGATTTTGAGTTATGGTCGATTCGAAATTGGATTTCTCAGTGGCTGTCTGGTTCGAAACCATGATTTCGAATCGATCCACTTCAACTCGATGAAGCACGTGATTCTACGGCGACGTGGCACGCACGCCTCGCATCGATCCACCTTTTGCTCCTGTTTGACCGCGTCGTATCCATGGATCTCGCCTCATTTCTATCGATGATCGTTGCATCAATCTTGGCTCTTTTGACTTGGTGGACACGAACAAGCTATTGGATATGGATTCGAACAAGAGCCCCTGATGGATACGAAATAGTCACCGTCTGATGGACGCGAAGCAAGGTCATCTGATGGATACGAAAATTAGTTACCTGATGGATTCGAGATAGATGGATGCAATGGCATTAGACTCTTGAAAGATGCGAAGATGATGGATTCGATCAAAAGCTCAACTATGGATATAAGGTATTGATAATTCGATGGATTCAAACAGCAATAACATTGATGGATACGAACCAATGGAGACCGATGGTTATGAATAGGACTTCCCTTGATGGATACGAGCCAAGTAGACACTTGATGGATACGAAGTAGGCTAGAGCCAATCGATACGAAACGCATGCTCTGTCAATGGATTTGTACAAGATTGAGCTTAGCCGAGGCGTCTTGATGGATTCGAATGAGATCGAGTCGAACCTAGGCTTCTTGATGGATTCGAACCCGATCGATGCGAAGCTGATGGATATGAATACTGATAGCTCGATCAATACGAACTAGGGGAACTGATCGATGCGAAGTGGGTGATGGATGCAGACCGGATCGAGTCGAACTGTAGCTTATTGATGGATATGAAAAACGAGGTTGTTTCATCCAATTTGAATCGATCATATCTTGAGCATACGAACTCGGATTGACTTGAAATTTGGAATGCTAACTTCCATGGCTTAGTTCACCATGTCTTGTCAGTTGTAGCTTGGTCCGGACTCGAATTTTTTTACCGACATCCGTAGTAGACCTATGTACTAACGATGTCCAGGACGATTCATCCTTGGTTCCTAGTCAAGCCCTTGGTGTCACGACCTTGCCAAAAAGCAAGATAACAATAGTATCACCCTATTCACCCTCTGTAGGGTGAAATCGATCCTACAGGTGCATGCCCTAAGAGCCTCACTTGCGTGTCAGGAGTCTCGTATCAGGTGATCAGTTTATTACATCAGCAAGCAATTGACAAGAGAAGATAGAAACTATCCGAGATTGGAAAAATCGTATATTTCATGTTAATCACATCCAGAAAGTTCTGCCCCTATTTCCAAGCTCATCCAATCAATGTTCTCACCGACCAACCTTTGTGACAAGTCTTACAATGACCTAAGAGAAGGCTATTAAAATGGAACACTGAATTAAGTCGCTATGATATCACTTATCACCCACGTAGATCAATCTAGGGTCAAGCCCTGGCGGATTTCATAGTTGAATTCATTACGCAAGATGATCCTCTGGAGAAAAGTGGGGAAAAGGAAGTTGGATGGAAGATGTAAATGGATGGTGCATCCAATGATCGGTGTTCGGGTACTGGAATTATGCTTGTCAGTCCCAAAGATCACCCGATCAGCTATGCCTTGA
Organism: Allium cepa; assembly: GCA_030765085.1. NCBI lineage: Eukaryota > Viridiplantae > Streptophyta > Magnoliopsida > Asparagales > Amaryllidaceae > Allium > Allium cepa. The sequence continues at coordinate 987,493,206 of CM060945.1, read as the reverse complement.
AACATGATTTTTTGGCAACGAACAATGAAGATGAATATGAGACCTAGACTACAGGACTCAAGATCGCCAAGGAACGAGGAATAAAGACTTTACACATTTTCTGCAACTCACGGTTAGTGGTTTCTTGGGTTCAGAAAGAGTATTAGGCAAAAGAAGCCAGGCTAGCTCCTTATTTAATCTAGTTTCTCGGGCTGCTCAACGACTTAGTATACTATACGATGAAAAATATTCCCATAGATCAGAATAAAAAGGCTGATTCATTAGTCAAATTGGCTAGTTCTAGGGATGCACAACTCATGGGTCTAGTCCTGGTGGAGGTACTTTCAGCTTCAAGCATCGACCAAATGGATGTTGATTGGGTCTTAGAGACTGAACCTGGAAAGGAGTCATGGATGACTCCAATTCGGAATTATTTCCAAAGAGGAATCCTTCCAGAGAGAAGGAAGGAACGATGAAAAATCCTTCAACAAGCTTCGAGATATGTTATGCAAGAAGGAATACAATACAGGACAGGTTTCTCGGTCTCTATGCTATGGTGTGTCGCTTATGATAAAGCCAAACGATTTCTAAGAGAAGTTCAAGAAGGGGCTTATGGCGACCACACTGGGGGGGAAGGGGGCAAACCTTACCGAAGAAGATCCTTCATTATGGATATTTCTGGCCGATTGTCAATCGAGATGCAGTTGACTATACCCGAAGATGTGATAAGTGCCAGAGATTTGCTAAATTTCTGAGGGCTCCACCGATGGAAATTACTCAAATGATCAATCTTTGGCTATTTTTAGTTTGGGGAATTTATATCATCGGTGTATTGCCAATATCTAAAGACGGCACGAAGTATGCCATCGTGGCGGTTGATTACTTTACTAAATAGGCTAAGCAAAGCTATTAGCCACGATTACCACGATGAAAGTAATCAACTTTGTTGTTTGGAATATCACCTGTCGTTTTGGAATTCCACAAGCAATTATTACCGATAATGGGACCAAATTCAATAGTATAGAGTTCAAGGATTTCTTCCCCCGACATCAGAAGAGGTTTGCAGCGATGGCAAACCTGCAGGCGAATGGACAGGCTGAAGTTTAAACAATTATTAAGTCTATTCTTAAGAAGCAATTAGAAAGGCCAAAGGCAAGTGGATTGATGAAATCTCCTTAACACTTTGGGCTTATCAAACCACCCACAAGTCTACGACTGACTACTCTTCTTTTCCTTGGCATACAGATTGGAAGTTATGATCCCGGTCAAATTGGAAGTGTCTTCTCATCGATTTACTCAATATTATCCATGGACGAGCGAGCAACTCCTCCTGGAGTATCTTAACATGATCGATGAGAAATAGACCGAAGCTGAGCTAAGAGTAGCCGCGTGCAGACAAATTTGCTCGATATTATAACACCAAAGTTAGGAGTCAAACCTTTAAAATGGTGACTTGGTCCTAAAACGAATCTCCCATGGCCCTAAGAACTTGGGCCTGGTTCAGGAAGGTCTATATACAAGTAGAGGAAGAGCTTATAGACGACACTTTCAAGCTGGCAACTACGGATGAGATCTCACTCCCAAGAGCATGGAATAGCGAGAAACTATGATGCTATTTTACTTAGAGAATAAATTTGTAAATAAGTGGCTAGAGCTGTGTAATAAGATAGAATTATGTCACTTCCCGTCTTTAATCAAATAAAACGGCTTGAGCCAAAAATTCTATCTCTCCATTAAGAGTTGTAACTTGACCGACTCAAATGAATCTGCATATTATTAATGTAAGTGTGCAAGTACCCGGAGACAGCTGTCGATTAAACTTCTGCGGTCCATGATCGGGCCCATGAAGTCCCTCTTAATGTCCAAAGGTCTACATCGGCTAACTCTTGCCTTCGGATTGGAGGCAGGAGTATGAACACAAGTAGGACATGATACGATCGTCTACACCCTAGCTCTTGCTCATAGAGTATGAGCAAGAGTATAAACATAAGTCGAACATGATGTGACCGTCCATATCCCAACTCTTGCCTTCAGATTGAGGACAAGAGTATAAACACAAACCAGCTGGAATATGGTCATCCGTAAACCAACTCTTGTTTGAATTAGGGGCAAGAGTATATACATAAGCCGGACGCGATACGACTGTCCGCGTCCGAACTCTTAGCCATAGATAGAGCATGGAGTATAAATCAAAGTGAATATGACATGACCATTTGCTTATTCAACTCTCATCTCTGGACTGAGGGCAAGAGTATAAATGAAAGCGGACATGATAAGTCTGCCTAATCCTTAATGTCTTGCTTGGAGTAGGCAGAATGAAAGTTCCTTGCTTGGAGTAAAGCGGGAGCCAATTTTCAAGCCTTCGTTCGACGCCCGAAGTAAGGCATGATTGAAGCATGAATGTTACAGTAGGATGTATGAGCTACAATTCTAAGTAGTTAGCTTAAGTTTGCGCCTAGAGTTTGGTGCAATTGTGACTTACCATCCTGGAAAAGGATATTCGAATCACTTCTTTAAGTGATTAATATTAATGATTGCTTTATATTCAATAGAGCAGTGCGAGGTCGGCAAACTATAAAATGGACTAAGGACTTGTTTTGAAAATGATCACTAAAAGAAATAAATCACAAGTACATTGAATGGAAAGTGTATTTCTTAAGTACTTGGACAAATTTGAACAAAGATTTTACAAAGAAAAAAGTCATTGTTATTAACACTAAACTAGGAAAGCAAAGTACAATCTATTCACACCAAACTCAAAAAGAAAAACCGAAGGCTAAATCTGCATAAAATCGGCCAAAAAAATAAAACAAGCTACTATTATTTCAAGCTAAGAGAGGGTCTATATACACAGGATACCTATCAATGCTTCTTTGACTTGTGTCTGTTTTGTTTCTTCTTGGAACTAGGGGAAGCTTCGCTAGAGCTTTCTCCTTGCCTTTTCACTCTTCCTCTACCTCCTTGGCCTTTGGGAGGAGTGCTTTGCGAAGATCCGGCAGGCGTGCTCTAGCCGCTCTCGAGTAGAGGAAGGGAGGATGGAATGCTTTATGAAGACATCATCGTCATGCTCTTAGAACTTCCAGGTAAAGGAATATGTGTGGGTGAGAAGATGGTTTGGCCTAGCGAGGCTATAGATAGAGGAAAGGTAAAACCTCCTCCCTCTCTAGCTTAACTTCAATGGCCAATAGATGATGGTGCTCAATGTCACCCAGAGTGTGACCCGATAGAGCTTTGAAAACTCTAGTGATTATAACATCTTCATCAACTTAGGTCTCTTGAGTCTCGCCAAATCAAGGCAGGGTTTATCTTCAACTAGGATGGTTAGAATGGTTGTGGAAGATGCAACAGTCGTTGATTCTATTGTAGGCATATGTAGTCCCGGCTGAGAGCCCTTATCAGGAAGTGGAGCAATGGTGGGTTGAGCTAAAGCTTGAGAAACAAAGAAAGAGATTAACTGTGTTAATCGGTGACCCATCGACTTACTGAAATACTAGACTAGAGAAGTCAAAGGGATTACATCTTCGGTCTAAAGCTCCGCTTGGGCTGGTGTGCCACCAGAGACCCCTCCTGCAATGGGAGAGAGAAAAGTGGATTTCATGATATGGGGTTTCTCCGGATCATATCCAGAGTCAGCAGTGGAATTAGGGGCAACTTGAGTACCAAGAGTTTCACCAGCTATAGCATCATGATGCGTAGATCCGGAGCCTTCACCTAATTCATTTTGAGTAGTAGTATTGGAGCAATAAGATGATGGTTATCATGTAGAATTTTGGACTCATCACACCTCAGAACATCTTTCTCCAACAACTCCAAGTCCACCTCACCACCTTGGAGATGTTCTTTCTCTTCCTCGATAACCCGCTTCCAGGCATGGGCGAGCATTTTTTGGGTAATCCTCTCTGAACCACTTTAGATTTTGAAACATAAGCACATTAGGCGTTGTATTGAGTAATTAGCGGCTAAAATCTTTGCATTATCTGTTTTTCTACCCATTGTTTTGTGGCTTTAACTTCTCTTTTAATTGCGGCTTTGACCTCTCTTTTAACAAGGGTTTCCACTTTCCTAGTTTCTCAAGTGCTTCATTCCTTTCTTTTCTGACGGTGACCAACTCTTCGTATGTGTCCTAAGTAATTTTCTACGCTTCATCTTTTTCCTTACTCTAGCGCTTGAGCTTGCTTTTCAATTCAGCCGCATTCCTCCTAGCAGTATCCCTTTGCATTACAAGCTTGTGGTTCCGATGATGTGTTTGCTCGATTTCATTCAAATGCTTGGATCTCATGGCTTCGAGTGCTTTAATGGCCTCCTCGGCCTTCTTTTTCACTTTGGCCTAGGATTTTCTTGAGTTTTCAGTCTCAGCGTCGAGAGTGGCTACGATCCTTTTATTCTTAGCTTCAATGAGTTTTTGGTTCTCTATTTTCTACAGGCTATCTCTTGAAACTTTTGAAATCTTTTAGGCCAGCTTCACCCATTCATTGTATTAATTGTGGACATCGATCATGAAGTCGATGGCTCTTTATTGGAATTTAGTAGGAATTCTCTTTAAATTTGGCAAAAACATAACTCTATCAAAGAAAATGTTGGGGAATTCATTCTTAAGCTCGATCATCCGACCCGTAGTTTCTACCTGCTGCTCCTATGTAATGGCCAGAGCAACAGCGCTTCCTTTACTAGACCTCTAATGAAAAGTACCGGAGCCACTCTTACGATGTCTGTGCTCGGATGACCCACTAGAATGAGATAATGCTGTGGGCTACATAAGGATAGAGGAGATGGTGGAGCTTGAGAAGTGTCGGTTGGTGGAATTTTCTCACGGCAATCCGATTGCCTATCCAGACCTCTAGGAGGAGGTGATCTGGATCTGGGCCAATGCATAGAAGTAGAATTGTATGAATGATGATTCCTATCATAACTATCTCTGTCCCGATCGTCTCTATCATGGTATGGAGTGATGGCTTAAGTCATAATCTTGGCCACTCATTTGATGGTACGAGCTCGACTAGGGCCATTGAACGTGATATGCTTTCTCTTCCAGGGATCCAAATGAATGTTTTCTCTTATCCATAGAACCTACAAACCAAAAGGAAAAGAGTACATCGAGCGAGCTATGATACGGGACAAGTGCAAGTGTCTTGAATTGCGTGTGTGCCCTAGTGTCCCCCTAACGGACAATGTATTGGAGCTTTACTCATGGGACTAACCTCCATCGCATCGGTAGGAATGGTGTCATTCTCAAAGTGGATCAGAGAACTGATATCACTGATGCTGATGTTACCAATGTTGAAAGACATGAACTCCATAGGGATAGACCCTAAATTAGTGAACGTGCTCATTGAAGGTATAGATGGAGTCTTCTCTACACGTGTGACTGATGGAGGCTGGGTAGAAGTTTGCACTTTGAAATTTTCATGATTAGTGTCTTTTTAGGACCAGGCTGTGGGTCATCTCTGGGTTGCTCGGGCTGAAACCCATAGCCCACTTCAATGTTACTCTTGCTGGCCTCACCGCCCTCTCCAATAATCTCATCTACCTCGGCGTCTTCATGTTCTAGTTCTATGTTTTCTGTGGCCTCGGCCCTAGGACTTTGGACTGGAGGAAAATCAGGATCGACTTCGCCTATTGCAGGTAGGTTGTTAACATACTTATCATCATCACCATCGTTGCTCCCGTCACTCTCTACGACCTAAACTATGCCGGCGCTGCGACCCCCTCTAACAAACCGTGGCCAAGAAGGTTCTCATTTGACATAAGAATTCTTATATTCCTATCGTCGGCTGGTATGGCCATAAGAAAGTCGATAGTGCCCGAAAATGTACCATTGCTAGGTCTCGTCGAGACATCTATATAATAAATAAACTAAGTCTATGGACTATAAAGAGAATTCACGTGAACAACCAAAGTAGAACATATATCCAACTATCCATCTACGAGCGAAACCGAGTGGGCAGCGTACTTAGAACCATCCACTTTTGAAGTTACTTAGCTTGTTCCATGTTCCGGAGACTTCTATGCAGTTCCTTATAGGTTCCAAATAAATCAAAGGTAGGCTTTCATCTTGCTTCTTGAAGCTATATATATTCCCGTTATCTTTTTCGCTAGGCACTTGGTTCAAATTTTTAGAAAAAACTAGATATGTGCCGAGGATAAAAGCGTAGCTGTTTGGATACATCTGTGTAGGAGCTAGTCTCTTGAAATTCAACACTCGATGGATGGACTAGTTGAATGGTGGAACGCAACCTGCCAAACACATGTGTCAGTTATAGGTAGTATGTCCATTTGGAGGGTATTGTGGTCTCTAATCTGAGGATGGGACAAAAACATCATCAAACAGGAATCCATGCTTCTGGCATATTCTACAAAGAGGTCCTTCTCCAATTATCGACGCAATGGAATTGATATGATTATTTAATATTACTGCATCCATAAGAGTGTTAGGTATAGGATCTACATCTAGACCACCTGCCAGCTCAATTAGATTGTCTAGAATATGTTGCTCTACACCTGCCAGCTCAATTAGATTCTTTGGAATCTGTTGCTATACTTCGGAATTCTCTATATTTTGTTGATTAACATGTGGAATTTTTGGCTGGTGCCCTTGCTAAATAGGGATTTGAAGGGCCTGTGAAGTTCTCGCTGAACTTGACTCTGCATCAGATTCAATATATTTTAAAGGTGAGATAGCGGTAGTCTAAGAAACCAGACATTAGGAACATCTTTGGTCAATTTCTATTAAAAAATCCGATAGACAATCAACATTAGATGGCTAATTACAAACTGTACTCCCGTGGTAAAGTTGATTCTAATGTTGTGTTGTGAAGTGCTATGCAGTTCAGATTATTATTTAGCTTTTAATACTAGCAGTTCATTTACAAGTCTTGGGCATCACACGATGTGACCATCACCGTTGGCTATCCCGACTAGTTTTATGTTATTGGCCACGATCTATAGGTTACGAGATGAAAGAGGAGCTCATCATGAATCTGTAAGGTGATAATTGATTGTAAACTTGGAGAAGTAAACTTGGAGAAAGAGAAAAATCACTTAAGTGTGGGATTTTCACGAACCCCATAGCCAAAGGGATTACTTCCCATTCCTCTTTCACTCCACGACGACCCCAAAATCACTGCCATCAACACATGTCCTTTTCCATGTCTAGTTACTCGAGCCTCCATATCTGCGTTCAACTTAATCTTTTACCTACCTAATGCCATACAATGCAATTAATACTGGATCCTCCATCTATTTAGAAGTAATCTTTTTTATCATCGTCGATCAAACATCTAACATGATAACACTACAGTTTCTCCACTAGATCCAGCTTCAGATCTCCACTATACTCTACATGTCGTCGATGCTTCCAAATCTCTTCGCTCAGCTATCATTGCCAACAGTGCATTCTGATGTTTTCTGTTAAGTGCATCTACAACCTCGTTGCCTTTTTCCGACATATACTCAATGCCAAAGTCATAAGCAGCTATAAACTCCCACCATCCCTACTATCTCATATTCAGCTCCTTCTGATATAATAAATACATTAATGACTTATGATCCGTATATAACTCAAATCTTTCTCCCAAAAGATAATGCCTCCACACCTTTTGCGCAAAAATCACTGCAGCCAATTCCAAATCATGCATCGAGTATCTCATCTCATGCTTTCTAAGCTGTCGAGAAGCATAGGCAATCACTTTACCTCTTTGCATTAACACAGCTCCTAACCCAGTTCCACAAGTATATATATATATATATTACTAAATCCTGATTCCCTTTCGGAACAACTAACATAGGTGCATTAGTCAATAAATGTTTTAATCTCTGTAATGCTTCCTCACACTTATCGGTCCGAACAAATTTCACATCTTTTCACATTATTTTGGTCATCGTTGCTGCTATTTGTGAGAAATCCTTTATGAAACTCCGATAATACCCAGCTAATACAAGAAAACTCTATATCTTATTCAATCTCTCGGGTCTCTTCCAATTATTCACCGCTTTAATCTTAGTCGGATCTACAGACAACCCTTTCTCCGAGACTACATGACTAAGAAACTTCACTTCCTTCTTCCAGAAATGACACTTTGAAAACTTCGCCTTTAGCTAATGTTACCTCAGCGTTTCAAGTACCAATCTAAGATGAACTTCACGCTCCCTTTATTCCTTAGAGTATATCAAAGTATCATCTATAAATACCAACATGAACCTATCCAAGTGCTCTTGGAAAACTCAGTTCATTAAATCCACAAAGAATGTTGGCACATTAGTTAATCCAAACGACATCACTATCCATTTACAACGATCCATATCTAGTTCTAAAAGCCGTCAAAGGAATGCAATCCGATGCTACTCTAAGCTGATGGAAACCTATTGTCGAATCCAACTGGAAAAATGCCTTGGCTCCACTCAACTAATCGAGAAAATCGTCGGTTCTAGGTAATGGATATCGATTCTTTATCGTCTTCTCATTTAACTTATGATAATCGATACATAAACTTAACAATCCGTCCACCTTCTTAGCAAACATTGCGGTACATGGCCTAATAAAATTCTTACCTTCAAATCCACCAACAACACCTTCAACTCCCTCATCTTGGTAGGCGTCATCCTGCTTGGAGGTCTACTCACTGGTTCTGCTCCCGGAACCAAATCTATCCAAAACCCAATGGCTCGTTTCGGTGGCAATCCTACTACGGATTCAAAAAAATCCGCGAAGTCTCTAACCATGAAAACTCAATTTGACTCATCTTCTACCTCCACAACACCTAAAAAAGCATTCACCTCACAGCTAGGGCTTTCTGTGGTACATACAATCCGATCACTATAGTCAGGACGTCTAAGCAATATTTTCCTATCATGGAAAAATAACATAGCATCATACTTACTTAACCAATCCATACCCAAAATAATTTCAAACCCTACGAAATCAAACACATGAAAACTACAAACAAAGGTATGACGTAACAAATCAAACTCAGGTGGTCACACTTCATCCTAAGTGTCGTATACCCTCCTATCGGATTTGCAACCCCTAAGGAAGTAACTAAGTATGAGGGTTCTAGGTTAAGATTATCTACCAAATAATGAGATATAAAAGAATGTGATGCACTGGTATCAAATAGAACACTAATAGATATACCATGAATCATACGCGTACCTCCAACACAGCCTTTCCCTTTTCCTCTGTTGTTGGTCTTGAGGTAGTTGGTTCCAATGGAAACACCTTTCCTTTCCCATACTTAGCTAGCTCTTTGCACTGGTTCTTATACTATCCAATTTGATCGCAGTGAAAGCACCTAATATTCTTCTTCCCGATCGCCTTCTTTCCCTCTCCAGAACGACATTTATTAGCAATATGCCCTTTCTTATCACACTTAAAGCAGGAAACCTCTGACTTCCCCTTCTTCGCAGCTCCATCCTTCTGAGCTCCTTTCTTATGAAAAAACTTTCTTTTTTGACTCCGCCGCACTTGGACTTCTTTTGCCTTATTTCTCTTTAGAAACGCAAGCTTCTCTTCATTCCTCAAAGCCATTTACACCACAACATCACATGGATCCTTGATATGCGGTAACATTTCCTTAGGAAGCTCAGGCTTCAACCCCCTAATGAATTTCTCATTCCTCTTAATCATAGTATCCACCGTACTATAGCCATACCATGCTAGCTCCTAGAACCTCGTTGCATACTCAAGCACAGTCATGTCTCCTTGCTCTAATTCAGCAAAATTTCTGAGTAAAGCAGACTTAGCAATCTCAGACATAAACCTCTCTCCAAACCTCCGCTTGAACTTAGCCCATGTCATTGTCTCATCAACTCCATCTATAACGTTGTTCCACCAGTACAGCACCGCTTCCTGAAGCTATCTAGAAGCAAGCCTTCTCTTTTGCTCATTATTAAGCCCTAGATCAGTGTAAATCCTCTTGCAATGAAGCAGCCAATTCTCTACTTTGATTGTGTCTTCAGTACCAGTGAATGACTTTCCTCCCAACCGAGCATAATCTCTACTTAGAATAGCATAGTTGTTGACCACTAGAGCTTCTTGATTTCCTCCTCCAACATTCCTCCAAATACTCCACCAGCAACACCCGCTTGCATTATGCTTACAAAGAACTGATACATTGCTCCCATGTCGACCTGCGAGACTCCAGCACCCATATTTTTAGCTTATGCCTGACCTAGGTTTCTCTTGGATTTGGTCTTGCATTTCCATTTGTTGTGTTGCTTCCTGACACATAGGTTAACTCTTCTAGCATCCTTATCTACATTCAAGCCTTCATAAGATACAGAAGAATAGCCCAAGAGAGATAGGAGAATAGAGATACAGCGTATACTTATATATGGCAAATACAAGTACATTATTATAGCATTATCCCATATCCCGAACTTATCTCTAATTCTTTAGGATTATGTTTTCAGAAATCATTTTAGTTTAATTTTTTTCATAAACCTATGCTCTGATACCAAGTTGTAACATCCCCTATCTGGAGGCCCGAAGCTAAGCGCCATAGATGTTGTTGTCATCCATAGTATTAAATTTCGGTGACCAAATACGTAATGCTAGTGGTATGAATAAAATTAGAAGCACTTGAATATGAAATAAAATCGTTACCGATTCAAAAAAAATTCTGATTATATTTCAAAACAACATTTCACATCCAAGTTACATAATCCCAAATGTTTCCCAGGTTCCGTCAAATACAATTATTACAAAATACGCCAAGAGTGACATATGAAGATGCCCCCTTGGTTGATCAGAGTATTAAATAGTCATAACTGACTTAATACAATAAAGCGGAATAAAAAAAACAACTCCTAAATATAGCAAGCATCAGCCTCCTACTCGTCTCCGGGAGCTTTATTCGTCTACCCACTAAATCCTCAACCCTCAGCCTACTTAAATCAATTTTGAGTGCCCGATAGTTTAAGGGGAAAACATCAACTTCTACTCAGACATAAAGCCTAGTGTGAATAACACTATACATTTCGGTTAATTGATATTAAGTGAGACCATGCCACTTAGCGGAACGGGTTTCCCCTCACTAATATCCTTTTAGAACATATCTTTGCAAATCGTAAACCTGTAACCAAAACTGGTTAAAATAAAGAAATATCATGTATGCATACAAATCAGGTAACAAATGGACTATCTATCTGAACATTATAGTTTTATTGGAAAACTACTAGACTTTGGCTGACTCGGGCCTACCAAACAAAATAAAAAATAATCTAACTTCTGTTAGATACTCCTCTTCTAGGCGTCTGTCCCTAACTTAGTTCTCCCAGGGTACCTAATCCTAATGGTTTTACGAGCTCACTAATAACCTATCTCCCCTCTACAGGTTCCTTTCTGTGTGTTACAACATTTTAGTCTTACCTGCGACAAAGCCCTACACACTGGAATTTTGGGCTTATATTAGCTAGGGGATACTAGCTAAAGTATAGGGTGTGATCTCATACCAGTCCTATTTGGTATTCTAATATCTAAGTCATTTTTACTTAGGGTCAACTACCCATAAATTTTTCTTGAAAACCTTTTCTTTCAAAATGATTTGATCCTTTTAAATCACACTTAAACAAAAAATATACTATGCTTTACTTAGAACACTTTGCCATGTTATATATATACTTTTCCCAAAACATTGTTGATGAAAGAATCAAACCTTTGTTTAAACCTCTAAACAATATCTTTTGAAATAATCGAAATTACCCCTTTCAAACCCTTGAAAGTACCCCTTTCAATACAAGTAAAACTTTAGGCCAAGAGGCCAAAATATACCTTTCGAAACCATTTACATAGTCCTTTCGAAAACATTCAAAACCTCTCTTTCAAAAGCCTTTTAAAACCATAGACGTCCTCTTTTCAAAACACTTTAAATATGCATTTCGAAAACCTTTGGAAACCTTTCGTTTATAACCTTTCGAAAACATTGGGGAACCTCCCCTTCGAAATCTTTCTCTTAAAACCTTTCGAAAGAATTAAATTCATTAAACCTTTCGAAAGCATTTTTATTCAAGTAAACCATATGGAATAACCTTTCGAAACATTCAGAATGTACCTTTTGAAACCTTTGGGTTATCTTTCAAAATCTCAAAGGCTCTTAAAATAAGAAAGTTAAAAGTAACATTTTCAAAAGCTATTTCCTAAATAAAAGAAGTGGATGGTCTCAAAACTATCCTTTTGAAAGCATTGTAGATGCGGCTTTGGTTTTAAAATAAAGAAACTCTCTCGAAGACGAAACAGGTAAAGTAAGGTAAAACTGCATTTTTACTTTAAAAGGCAATTCTTTTCAACTAACATGCCTTGTATGTTAAAAAATGATTGGTTGATAATTTCTTTTCCAAATTCTTTTCTAAAAGTGCTGCCGAAATTTCAGAAGTAACAATTTAAAACATTTACAAAATACCCCTTCTTCTTTTATAAATATATAAAACATTTAAGTCTCATTCCTTAAATAGTTTTATATATCTATTGAAATACTTAGGAAAATTTTATAAAAATCAAAAACGTTATATATCTGTTAAAATCTATGGAGGCATTTGGATGTTATTTAATTGGTTTTTCAATATAAAACTCACCATAAAATCTATATGTATTAGGATAAATCATCAGCAAGCATAAATTTGTTTTAACAATAAAAAATATGGCAATATACTTTGCAGAACATTCGAATCTGATTTAGAAACCCAAAACATAAAAAATTTGAGATGTAACCTATTATTCACCTTAGCTTTATTATTAAGGAGTTGAGATTTGAGAATGGATTTAAATTGATTAAGCTTCCTTCCTTTGATTGCTTTATCTTCTGCTTGTTCTTTCTTAATTGTGACTAGCCTCTCTAACTTAATATTTTGACAGTGAACGTATTAAATGAATATGGCCTAAGGGTTTAAGGTATAAGAATATACTTATTTCTATTTTTCCCTTACCTATTACCCTTTTCTATTATGCTTTAATTCATTTTAGTTCATTTGTTATATAGCACGGCTACCCTTCTATTAACACAAATCTCAATCCCCTAATCATCACATTATTTTGTGTAATTTAACTAATTAAAAATCCTAAATAATGTTACTAAAAATTAAGGTCGTTACAGATTACCATCCAATAATTCTAAAAAAATTACTGGAAGCTGCCATTTGTCATCAACTGGTGTAAATGGTGTTAAGGTCGTAGCAGTCCTTACTAAATCAGAATAGGCATTCTTTATATATCATTCCACTATCGCCCACTTTCCTTATTTTTTCTTCTTGGTTATTAATAAATCTGTTCCATCCATTATTTCAGTTAATATATCCGTTATTGTCAAAATTGTAGCACCTCTAAGAAATCCTCATCTAAATCGCTTTAGTATTTTTTCAAATTTCAAAATCCATCTATTACTCTGACTCAATTCCTCCATGAATTCCATATTAAATTTCTTTAATCATTCTCTATTTAATTCCTTTCAATACTCATTAATTGTTGCAAGTTAAATTGTAATTATGTCCATATATCCTAATTTGTTAATTACTAACTAATTCATTTCTAATCGTAAATTATGCTACACACACAGATATATATATATATATATTCATTTTTATTCATTAAGAATAGTTATACATGTATGTTGATTTCTAAACTAGAACGCTTATTTTCACATTTTTAATCTATCAAAACTATCCTTCTAAAAAGGCTACAATTATAATTTTCCATAAATGAGACTTTTCTTTGTTTAAGATTACAAGGGATTATTTCTTCCTTTTATTGAAACAAATAGTGTAAACTATGGAAAGAACATCCATATCATAAACATCTCTTTCCCTTTTTGGTACAACCCTTGTTGATTCAAACAACATAATTTTACACATATTTAGAAGTTGGATAATTTATGGAAATTACACGGAAACTGCTCCAAATAAATTAAAACATAGAAATTTACATTCCAAGTCAAATAGGACAACCTAACTTACAACCCACTTGTAAATCTAGAACATCTTCACAATTTTTACTAATATTCTACAATTAAATACTTAGGACCGATTTCAAACTTCTAAATCGGGTTGTACATATTATTCCTATTTTATTCGTATCTCAAAAACTTTACACTATCTTACCTCGATAGTGATTCCTATCTACTCCATATATAAATTTTCTTTAGTTCTCATCATTCTTTCAAATTAAAATTTTTACGATTATAAAGTACTTTGTCCAAACCCTTTACCTATAAAAATTATAAGCTTGGAAACCCTTTCCGCAATTTCAAAAATTACTTAATTCCTAAAATGGAGTTAAATAATTTTCCTTCTCAAGTAATTTTTCCATTAAATATTTATTCTTTCAAAAGTTGGACTTTTCATTCATAACATTAAAAATTTGCTTGGTTTTTAAAAAGAACCATGGAAAATTTCCCTTTTTAATTACTATCGAGAACAAAGTCTTTATTCTTTTGAAAGTAGGGATTTTAACCCAAAACATTCAAAAACTCAATCGTTATACTAAGTAATCATTCATTCAGATTTTTTTTTTTCAAAAACATCTTGTATAATTTTAGACAATGAAAAGTGGAGTAGACAATGATAACTTCCATTCTAATATTTTCCTTTTATATTAATTCTAACCAGGTTACTAATCATTCTTTATATAAAATCCAAATATTATTAATATATATCTCACTGTCATTTTCTTCATTTTCTTATGCGGGAGTGTTCCTCCTACCTACCTTATCAAGCATCTTAACCTTCTGTTCTTTCTATCCTATTTTAATCGAGTGTCGTTTCCATTTATATAACCTTTTTAAAAGAATTTTAAAGAAAAGAACTTCCAACTTTATAAAGTAGCAGAACCTACGTTCTACTTTACATTTATTTCAAAAATGAAAATCTCTTTATCAAAAATCTTTAGACCCAAATTTTTTTGGCTCAACAAATTTTAAACTAAGAATTTCAAGAATGTAAAACCCTTAAATTTAGAACTTTGTAACTCAACTAATTTATAAATTATGAATTTTTAAATTTTCTTGCTCTTTCAAAATACCAACTTCCAAATTTATAAAGTGAGAAAAACCATTGGGTCCATCATATACCCTATTTATTTCAAAAACAAAGAATCTAGAAATTGAAAACTGTTTAACTCACCATATTTTTAAGATAAAAATTCCATAAATGAATACCCTCGTTCCATCACACTTTAAAATTGCATTCTTTTTCCGAGCTTTTCATAAAACAATTGTTGGAATATTTCCAAACTCGACTAAATCACTTTTCTTTAAAAAAAATAATATCATTTTATCATACATAAGATCTTCATTTAATAATCCTTTCAAAAGCCAATTCAAAACATTTCAAGAAATTTTCAGAAATCTTTTTACTATATTGTTTCTTATAGGTTTGGATATAGAAAATAACTTCAATTCTTCCTTCTTTTGAACTTTCCGACTCAACCTTTAAAGAAATCTGGTTACCTTCTTGTTGTGATTAACGTACACCTTCTTTACATCCTATTTCTGGATGTTTATAAATATTTTACCTTATAATATTTAATTACTACCTGGTATGTTATTCGCTATTTATATAAATGTCGATCGTTCGTAATAAATGGTTATAATCCTAACGAACAATTCTTAAAGATATTTATTCATTCATTCTAATTTTACCTATTACGCCTTTATTATCTCTTACAATTTCTCTAATAATCTCTTTAATTACTCCATTTATATCTTCATTAACTCTTTTAGCCCCCTATTTATTCCATAAATTTGTCATTGGGGTTACAATATTTTCCATTTACATTTGCTATCCTTATTACTTATTAGGCAATTTATGTTAATATACTAATTACATCTAGTGTGAACGTCGACGTGTATTCCGCTTATAGAGTTCATAATTATAAGGAAGTTTAGGTCAGAAAAGGAATCAAATACTTTTAGCTTCTAGTGTGCTTCCATATGTTGCGCTCATGTTCTTTTTAGTCCATTCCTTATGATGCAACCTCCGCCCCATGGGTAATCGGGCATGAGTATAAATTTAACTGTATTTATTTTTCTAACTCAGAGTCGCTTTGCCCATCCTTTCAAAATATGGTTACGATTACCTTTATAGTTGGAATTTATAAGAGTTAAATGTATCTTCAAAATAAGTATATATATATATAATAGAGTTTTTTTATAAAATACTTCTCAAAAGTAACAAATATGTCACTCATATGTATACTTTTCCCTGTTGATCAGGTAACCTATGCTCTGATACGAAATGTAACGACCATCCTAAAATGATGGTGGCCACAAACGGTAATCCCAAACACCCTGATTTTGCGACTAGCCTCTCAACTGCCCAGGCTATTCGTCACTAACCCACATTGTTGGGATGTGTAGGAGTAAGAGACAAAGCTTCACCGCGGTTCACAGTACGAGAACCCCCATCACGCTGCATCAATATGCAACCAGGTCCAGTGAATAAAAATCTCGAGCCTTACTATATTAGTACTTGGGTAGTATAAATCAAATAGGAACATGTCTTACATTTTCTACCTAAATCATAAGTATTTTCAAATATAAGGCTAAAGGCTTTTCTCAAACTTAAATTAAAGGCTTTCCAAATATAAGCCCATACCTAACTTGCTATCAGCCCAATAATCTAGAATGTCTATCGATCTAAGAAATAGTACTCAAGTCACTTAATACCTTGTAATGGAAATTAGGCAGACTCTGACCATTTAATAACTTATCTAAGGCAAGTCCACATTATTTACTACCTATAATCCTAAGGTGGACTCTTCACTAGTAACTATCTAGTTGACATTGCATGAAATCTCCTCAGCCACTTAATACTTCATATTGAAGCAGGCTCTTTATTGAGATATCATCTACTGTGTCTAGCTCATAATCCCTATCGTTTACTACTTCCTACATAGAGAAGAGGAATGCCCTCACACAACCAATTATTACCTTCAATCTTCAAAGCAGATCCTTTGTATTGTGACTCGTACCCTAAAGGAGATTGAAATATAAATTAATATTTAGCTACATAATTATACATTTTAATCATACGTTAATTACGCTAATACACACACACACACACACTCTCGCCTAGTAATTTCTAAGCATAAGAAATTTAAGCCCTAAACTAATTAATGACAACAATTATACAAGCCTTACCCAATATTATCAATAATACCGAAATTCCAATATTCGTATCCAAAAATTTCAATTAATAAACTTATATACAATAAAAATTTAAACTATTCTTACTAGATTAAATAATGGAATAAATTAATACTAGAAGCTTAAAATTCCAATTTTCATGCTCTATTCAACTCCTTTTTCGTATAAAAAATAAACAAAGGAATTTCTATTCAATTCATGGGAATAAGTTGTGCAAACTACGAGTAAAATTCGTACTTTACACACTATTCCATAATCAAAATCCTTTAACCAAATTCAAAGAAAAGAATAAGGAGTGAAATGGAAGGTAAAATTATTAAAACTGTAAATCTACACTATTTCCATTATTTTGCCATAAACAATTGAGACTCCAACATAGAATTGACATTTCACATTAAAATAGTTTTTAGGGTTTATTACATGATGTTTTCGCAAATCAAAACTTCCTAAGGCATATTCAGACATAAACTACACTAATAAATTACTAAAATAGAAAAGCTAAGATTTCCACTCATAATTATGCTTAGCTTTGCCTCCTTTGGATTTGACACGCCTTTAACAATCTTTATTAGATATCTTCTTTTTGATATATGTATACAGCAAGGGATTTATATATATATTAGATTCATAAATTAGAAGTTAGGAGGAGCATAGGTTAAGAAAGTATATGATAAACAAAAATAGATGTATAGGAATTCTTACCTGAAACTCTAATGGAGTTTTCTGAATCTTTGAAGAGACGAATGGATGGAGTTTCGCTAATGTTCCAAAAAAAATTAAATAAAAATGATGGGTCTACGGTCATATTTATGGTGGCCGGAACGCACCGGAATCGTTGGATAAATATCGGTTGGAAATTATAAAATCCAAAACGTTCAAATTCACATCCCTAACTGCAACTTCACCGTCAAAGATCGACCGCCCTGCTCTATCAGTCAACCGCTAGCGTTCGACCGGTCCTAGGGTGCGGTTGGTTGTGACGTTTATTTTTTGAAAGATTTTTGTACGATTGTTTTTTATTTATTATATACCTTAATTATACTTTAACATTAATGTTAATTCTAATATTTACTTAACCCCCAAGTCTAAGTATTGCTAACTTTTAAATTTCAAATTTTAAAATTAGTTATTAATTTGAATTTGAATTCTATTTAAATTATTTTAAACCAAAAAACTTCAAACATCCATAACTTTTCCGTTTGTGCTCCGTTCTCAACATATTATACATGGAAATTGATCATAATTTTGCCTAGAACGCGATGGCATAACTTTCATGGTCAAATTTCAACTTTCATAAAATTTTCGTGTTTACCGCTATCTCATTTAGTTTAATTATCCATTTTATTTACTACTGATTTTATGGGGTGTTACAGTTCTCGTAAGAAGGTGTACACTAATCACTACAAGAAGATAAGTTGGTTTTTGATGTTATAAATTAAGGATGGGCTGGGAAGGAGTGTCCTAAAGATAGGGCAATAATAGTCCATTTCTAAGTCCTACTCCATGTGAAAGAAATTGATAAAAAGGTTTCCGAGAATTTCTTGAATTGTCTTGAATGGGTTTTTTGAAGGATTTATTAAGTTGTTATTTCGAAAAAGCAAGGAAATTTTGAAATTCATATTTTGGAACTTTGTTGAGTCCAAAATCTCTAATTTAAAGGTTTTGGTAAAAATGGTTTTTTATTTTTGAAACTTGGTTTAAAATTGGTTGGGTCAAAAAGTTTTCGATTTAATGGTTTTTGATAAAGAGATATTTCATTTTTAAAATAAATGTAAAATAGAGCATAGGTTGGGGTAGATAATTTTTCCTATGGTGTAAATTCGAAATTTCTATTTTAAAATTCTTTTTAAGGGATGAATAAATGGAAATGTACTTGATTCAAAGAGGGTATAAAGAATGGTATGGTAAGAACATCCAACAATTTAAAGAGAAATGGCATTGGGAATACACACGCACATAAGATTTGTAATCTAGTTAGACATAATATAGTAGAAAAATAATAGGAATAGGATAGAAAGAATGGATATGTAGTAATTGCGCATATACTTTAGATAGAGGCTTAAATAGATGTTGCAATTACAAAAACCTTTTAGAAGACCTCCTCTTGTGCTATGAAAATCTCTATCAAAGGTGGAAACGAAAATAGCATGAGTAGTAGAAAATAATACAATGGAAGTTATCTTTGTCTACTTCAGTTTTCATTATTTAAATTATAAAAGATGTTTTTGAAAATAAAAATGATTTGGTATGACATTTGGGTTTAAACATGATAGATGTTATGGGATTAAACATCCTACTTTTTAAAGAAGCAAATTTCCATCGTAGAAATTCTTTAAAAGGGTAAATTTGGTTAGAAAAGGGAAATATTTCATGGTTCCTTTTGGAAACCAAGCAATTTTTGAATTATGTTTGTAAAGATAAAAGTTTTTAATCAAGTACTTCATGACCGTGAAGTTTTATTTCTGAAAAGAGTTGTGAAAACCAAACCATATGAAGTATAGAGGGATAATTAATTAATGTAATTAATTAAGGGTTAATTAATTAATATAATTGATTAAGGATAATTAATTAAATAATAATTAAATAATTAAAGGTTAATTATTTAATAATTAAAGGTTGACTGATTTATCAATTAAGGTTGATCGATTAATCAATATTTAAAGGTTGATTAATTTATTACTAAAGGTTAATTAATAAATGATTAAAGGATAATTAATTAAAATGGTTTGTAATTAAATTAGGTGATTAATTCATTTAGTATCATTTTCTAAAAAGCATTGCGAATTTCATTTTATTTCGTGTTGTTTGTTTTTGTTCAAAATAAAACTGTTTTTGTTTGCTCACACTAGTCCCATGACTGACATGAAGTTTATTGTTCCCTTTCTAAATTCTGGGTGCCCATAATTTTCCACACCGGCAGCCTATAAGGTTTAAGATAGTCAGCTAGTATATGTAGATTCGACAATCTTTGAAGTCTGTGGTTTCGGAATCGCATTTGTTTCACTTCAACATTCCAGACCGGACTTGCTTAAGTTCAACATGATAGGATTTTGAGCTTTTGGATTGGGCTTTTTCTTTGGAGCTTTGGAGATGGAGATGCAATTTATGGAGCTGTTTTGGTAGTCCAAGCAAGTTGAAGTTATGTTTCCGCTGATGTGTTCCGCTGTGGTATACGTATATTTTCTCTGATATTGGATAAATTATTGTAGAGATGTTGTATTCATTGTAACAACCCTGTATTTTGTGATTATTTTAATTGTATATTTTGATTATTTTAATTGAAATTCCTGATTTAAAACTTTATTTTATTTTTGGATAAAACTTTATTTTATTTATTAAAATGAATAATTTTATTATTTTAAATATTAATTTTGATTTGTATGTGAATTATAATCTCAAACCCGTATAAATTGAATATTTTCCAAAAAGGTGAATTTTGGTCAAAATAGTCAAACTTTGACTTTTAAATTTAAATTTTAAATATTTTAAATTTTGAATTTTATCTTTTATTATGAAAGTAAATAAAATTTCTGGAATACTTCTTTTCATTTCGTTGAAATCCGATTTATATTGTGAAAGTTATGCATTTTACAATATTGTATGTAAATTGATTTGTTTAACAAAATTATTTATTTTAATTTATATAAATAATATTTTTATTTGTCAAAACATGTTCTAATATGTGTAATATGGCATGTTATGTATTTATTTCATTTTTAAAATATTTTTAAAGTGATGTTATCAATTTCCAAAGCTTATTGTATTTTATTTACAATTTTTAAATGCTAGTTTCAATATATTAGCTATTTCTTAATTATTTTCTATTTTTCCTTAAATTATATTATATTTTTCTTTTTCATTTTATTTTTTTCAGTTTTATTTTTATTTTTCTGAAATTTATTTAGTTATTTTGAATTTAAAAGAAATTGGAAATCAAAGAGTCAAAAAACCTTTCACTTCCTAGTCTTTTCGTCTCCTTGCCTCTTCATTTTCTTTTTGCCTTTTCAATTCACCTTATGGCCGTCCATTTTTTTGTATTGCTGTGAATTTTCTTTCCCATTCACATGAGAAATCTCCCTCTCCTCAAAAACTAACGGCCACTTCAATTTCTGATATTATTTTCATGTTTTTCCAATGGCTTCTTTCCACTTTTTCTCCTCTCTTCCATTGTATTTTCACCTTCCTCTTCTCCAAGCTTTGCTCGGCCTCTACTCCACTCCAACTCCATGACCATCACCATCTATAGCAGCTCCTCCTTCCTTTCCTTTGACCTTTACTTAGGTCGCGCCTCCATATGATGCTTGTACCAAAACTTTGCACAAAAACTCCACCAAACAAGTGCTAGCCGAGCCTATACTTCACATCACCTTCCTCTTTCACCTTGGCCACACCCCTAGCTCCACCACCACCTACCTACACCACCTCTAGACATCACTTCAGATCTGACCATACCTGAAGTATGTAGGGCCGAGCCCAAAACTTGTCATAGCCGAGTCAAATGGTGCACCAAAACCATCCTATTTTGCCTTGGCCTTTGTCTTCTTCATGTTTGCAACTCCTACCCTTCACATCATCTTGTAGCCATGCATATGTGAATCCAAACCTGAGCCATTTACAACCAAAACATCACTTTAGCCGAGCATAGAGTCCCCTAAGGCCAAGCATTGGAGTTGTTGAAGCAAGGTCTAATCTTTCTTGTTCATTATTGCTTCGTATTTCAATTTGTTTCTATATCATTTTGTGTTAAATATATTCATATGTTATATTGCGTTTTCTTGTATTGGTTATTGTGACAAGCTAATACCTTGGCTCTCTCCACTCATTTGATTCACTAGTCGTGCTGTATCGTGCTTGTCGTGCCTTTGGAGTCGTTTTGTGTGTCGTAGTGGCCTTCAGCTTGAAAAGGTGAGTTTTTCTCACTCCGACATATTTACTTATGAAATCGTAAATTGATGGCAAGTGCTCAGTAATATAAAATGTGTATGCAAGTTAATGATGATTATATGATATATTATTTCATGTTATTACCATGTTAAAACTGTTAATTATCACCTGACATCTGATATATGACATTATATTATGACATTGACATTGTTTATACTGTTTATTTATTTATGATCACACTGCAAGTTCCCTGTTAGAATAGAATCACTATGGCTTGAAACGATACATACCCGAACGGACATTAGAATAGGGAAAATCATTATGGGATGAAATGATAGACCTGAGTGATTTTTATTGTATTTATTTTACTTGGGATTGCGGGTTTGAAATGATAGAACCCGGGTTTTCTTTTTAAATTGCGGATTGAAATGATATATATCCGTATCACTTGACCTAGGTTAGAAAATTATATACAGACCCTGTGGTATATTTTTAAATGCTTTTTGTTAAAATATGTATTTTTAAAAGTATGAATTTGATTTAAAAATATATATTTTATGGTTTTAAGAAAGTTAAATACTAAGTTTTGAATTTGTGAATTTAAGTATGTAAATTCGAAGTAAATGTGATTTTTGACTTTAAATTTTATTTTAAAAATGTAAGTAAATAATGGAAATTAAATTTAAAGTTTTGAAATGATATTTGAAGAAAAATGTTAAGTTTTTCTGAAATTTATAAGTTAAGAAACAGTAAAATTTTGACTTAACGAGTGAAGTGTGTTTTAATTGGATATTTAACTATAAAATTTTATTGTGATAAATCATATGTTAAGTTGATTTAAATGTGAAACTTTGAAGTCTAGAAATATGATTTTAAAATTTAAAATAGAAATTTTTTGAAGTTTAATGTTTCTGAAGTTATAATAAAATCTAAAATTTTATTAATAGCATTTCTAAAATGCTGTAGTTTTATGACGGCGCATTAAAATAATGTTTTTTTGAATTTAACTATGTTTGAAGTAACTAAATATCTATTAAGGCATTTTATAAATGCCGTTGTTCCTAAATGAAACTATTTTGGAAATTTTAAGCGATGATAGCACTTTATAAATGCTGTCTTTGCTATATTTTGACAATGTTTTGAAATATTATAGATTTTAACACTATTTGAGTTATATTTTAAAGTGTTAAATGGTGTAACTTTTGGAGATTGATTATTTGTGAATTTAAGGAGTTTTAAATATAATTTTATATTTAAATTTGAATTTTAAGAAATTTAAATTGAATTTGAATTTAAATAAGGTATGCTTGGTTATGTGTTAAATGGAATGAAATGTAATGAGATAAATGAATTTTTGAATGGAATTTTGAAATGTATTTTTGTAATGATATTTGAAATAATAAATGAATGACATATTTGATTTTCAAATGATATTTAAATTTGAATAATTGAATTTGAATTCAAAAAATGATTTGATAATGTGGTTTTGAAAGGATGTGATATTTTAATGATTTAAATGGTTTGGAAATGATTTGATCTTTATTTTTTATTTTGATAAAGAATGTGAATTTGGAATGATATTTGATTTTGATAAATGAACATTTGAAGTTTATATTTGTATGAAAAGATATTTGGTTTAATTGTAATTTAAGTTTATTTAAACAATATTAGATTTATGAAATGAATATTTCAAAACTAAATAATTATGAAATAAGATTTGAGATATGAATTTATGAAATTATAAAGTTTAGTTTTGAAATGTGGGATATTAAAGTTTGGAAATATATTAAAATTGGATGGTTTATTTTGTAGATCAAATCTATATTTGAAATTTATAAGATTTGAAAATTTTTGTTAGAAAACTGAATTAAATTGAAACTGATGGTTTGAATTGAATTGAATTGTAAATTTGAAAATTGAGTTTAATTGAATAAATTTGAAATTTTCAAACGTATGATTTCAAAATTTATGATTTTCAAAGTGTAATGATTTCAAGTGTTTCGGTTTCGGAAAAGTTATAACTTTGAAGTATTATGATTTTTGAAAGGTGAATATATGTTTGAAATGGAAATGATATCGTATTGACTCGGACATAGTTTTGGAATAAAAATGGTTTTGGTTTCGAAAGTATAAAATATTTTGATTTGAATATAGTTTTGAACTAAAAATGGTTTTGGTTTCGAAGTATAAACTATTTTGATTTGAATATAGTTTTGAAGTAAAAATGGTTTTGGTTTCGAAGTACGAACTATTTTGATTTGAATATAGTTTTGAAGTAAAAATGGTTTTGGTTTCGAAGTATAAACTATCTTGAAAGGAATATAGTTATGAAATGAAATGATTTGATTTTTGAAGTATAAACTATTTTGAAATGACCACGGCGTTATAATAACGTTTGGTTGTTAAAGAGACCGGGATCAGAAGTTGTCATACTCTCTGCCAACTCCGAAAACCACTTTAACAACTGCGTACGCGATGGAGATTTCAGAATGAAGTAGGATGGTGGCGACGTTCTCCAGTGCGTTGGCCTAAGGTGGCTAAAACAGGAGCATCTCGGGCCAAAAGCGGTAGCTCCTCTGGTCGGACACATTCCTTCGATACTATACTCTTGCTTGTGATTGATTAGATGGCCATCCTCCGATTTTGATTGGGAGTGTGTTCCGAGATGGGCGTATGTGGCTGATACGTTACCACCAGCCCATGTGCGTAATTGGTATATCTACCATGGCATTGCCTTATGTGTCGTGTCACCTACGATACCGAGCCTTTACTACGAATTTGTTTTTCTCCCATAGCCCGCGTGGTATCCTCTGATAGTCTTACGATCTAGAGATATCATGATATTGGATGGACTACTGGGACTATTATGTGTGAAGGGTGATATGGGCAAGCCCGGAATGCTATTTTAAAGTAAGTTTATTTTACTGTAGACATTATTATAATAGCGCAATATTACTACATAGTAAATAGTTTAATGGATCCTTAAAGGATGGGTGACCCCAAGCATCCTTTAAGTTACTGGTGCATTTTATTACTGTTCACTTGAGTTGATTTACAGTTCATAAGTATTTATGTCCTGACTCGAGTGTTTTGTGTTTTGCTTCACGCTTGAGTCAGACTGAGTGATTCGGCATTCAAGACTCACCTTCAAAGTTGGAGCTTGCTTGAAGATCTAGCCATCTATTTTGCTTTCTGTATCCAATGGTTTCAGTGATGTATTATGATTTGTACCTGATGTATCTTTTACTCTTCTGTTGTATCTTGTTTAACTCTGATGTATCTTATTTTTTTTATATAATAGCTACATGAACTACTATCTCTTTAATTTCGTTGCATTATTATTTACTCTATGTCTATGCTCTGTGTTTATTTAGTTACTGTATATTCTGAGATTTGCCAAATTTGATTTACAACGCGGTATTTTGAGCAATTCAACTCCGACATTTGCGGATGCGAATGGTTGAAAATATCGGGTCGTTACATTTGGTATCAGAGCTTTGGTAGCTCTATGAAAAACTCAGTATATAGGGTAGATGTATTTGCAGAATCACTTTCATTCGAGTTAAATCTCTTCCTTTTTGACTCGATCCCTTTGAATTTTGGAATCCCTACGGTTCCAAAATCCATTCGTGTCCCTCACTGTTTATCTTCTTTTGATTCTGAAGTATCCCATAACTCCACTTCGAAAGATCTTTACAATGAGTCGGCGGCCTCGCCAATCTCAAATTATTTGTAAAGGGGTGAAACTCCTTTACAATAGCATCGATTTATCAAGGATTTTATATCTTTGGTTTAGATGCTAGTATCTCTTATTATCCCAAACTCTATCTCTTGAGACCGAATGTTGATTTTTCCCTAGAAAATCCACATCGATCTTATTCTTTAAGTCACGGTTGACCCAGTTAAGGTTGCCCGCGATTTATACAAGCTCATCCATCTTCCTATTCTATTGTTTAATCATCTTATCTTTGTTTCGAACTTATCTTCAATCATTCTTGAAGTTTATTTGTAAACTAATATTTAAATTGTTTTATACATTGTGTTGTTTGAGTTGTTGATGTTAATTTGGGTTTCTTATCGATTCGCCTGATCAACGCTATCGATAAGATTTTCAAAACACTTGAACAGAACAAACTGACACAGTATGTTGTTTTTCAAATTTAGTAATGAAATAAATTTTGTAACTATATTATAAATCTTTTTCTAGATTTTATTGAAATGGTTGTTAAGAAACAATATTTGAACTTATATATCATTATCTCTTGTTTCATATATAAATAATGGAACAATAAAGATGGTTATAAATTTATTTGGAAATTTAAAATGAATTTAAAACAAGAATTTGAGAACTTAATTTCCGACGGATTTCAAACTTTATGTTTAAAGTTTTAAAGAATATATTATTTAAAGTATTTTCGAATAGAAGTTTGTTTCCAAAGAATTTTAAATTTAAATTTAGTGCTCTTCTCTCTGTCGTTGGAAAATAATTTCGGTGATGACTGCAGCATCATCGACATTCATTTTCGAGTTTCGAAGTGAAGAGACCGTTCTGTAGTCTTGCTACAGTTTTGTTTTGGGAAATTTAATTGATTTGAATTTCTAAAATAAGACTGGATTTATAACATATGCTAATATATGATTTGAATTTGAATGGATACGTATATTGTATATGTGCATTTATTTATCTCTAAATAGTTTGGAATTTATCGGAAATTTAATTCCTAAATTTTATCTTGAAGGATAATTTCAAGTATAATTTCAAGATTTGGATAAATATTCAAGCTTGAAATGATTCAATTAGAAAGTTTTATTTGTATGATACACAATTTCATTCCAATATAACTTACCTTAATTTTTCAGAAGTTGAATATGTAATTGGAAAATATAAAATATAAAAAGGATTTTTTTAAATAAAATTCGAGTGGTTGTAATAAATATTATACACTTAAATTTTAGTTATAAAAAGATTAACAGAGGTAAATAGAATGGAATAATTTACAATATAAAATGATGTTAAGGAACTAAGAATAAATTTAAGTCAGTTATAATAAGTGTAAATATATTTAACATAGGTGATAAAATATATTGAGAGGAATAAATTTAAAATTTTAATTAGGAATAAGGAAGAATTAAATTTTGTTCAGTACATTTTGAGTATAATAAATGATTTTTTCCAAATCCATGGTTTTTGAAATCGTTAATTTAAGATGATTGGATGATAAGATAATGAAATTACAGACGGTTAAAATTTATTTAACTTACGCAAAATTTATTTTCAATTTAAGTTGAAATTTTCATAGTTTCAAATTTATTATCTTGTTTTGTTTTTCAAACTATCTTTTGGTTATCCTTATTTCCCTTATCTTATAACAGAATGGGGAGGCTATTGCTTATACCAGTCTGTTTAGAAATCTTTCTATAATCTTTCATAATATTTGGTACTCATTTTTGAATCTGAACACTGCTTGCCAGCCATAGACCATCGGTTAAGCGGAAAGGGCGAATCAGATTCTAGAAGATTTTTTTTCGTGCTTGTGTTCTTGATTCTGGAGGATCATGAGAAGATCATCTCCCCCTTGTTAAACTTACCTATAACAATAGTTATAAGGTAAAATTTTAATCTTCCTGTCATCTTGTC
Organism: Allium cepa; assembly: GCA_030765085.1. Classification (NCBI taxonomy): domain Eukaryota; kingdom Viridiplantae; phylum Streptophyta; class Magnoliopsida; order Asparagales; family Amaryllidaceae; genus Allium; species Allium cepa. Next base: position 987,465,576 of record CM060945.1, on the reverse strand, counting down.
TTAATCCTATTTCATTCTATCTTTTTCTATCTATTCCCGTACCTCATTCCTTTTCGGGAACGAAAAGTTTTGAGTAGGGAAGAGTGTAACAACCCTGTATTTTGTGATTATTTTAATTGTATATTTTGATTATTTTAATTGAAATGCCTAATTCAAAAACTTTATTTTATTTATGGATAAAACTTTATTTTATTTATTAAAATGAACAATTTTGTTATTTTAAATATTAATTTTGATTTATATGTGAATTATCATTTCAAACCTGTATAAATTGAAAATTTTCCAAAAAGGTGAATTTTGGTCAAAATAGTCAAACTTTGACTTTTAAATTTGAATTTTAAATATTTTAAAATTTAAATTTTATCTTTTATTATGAAAATAAATAAAATTTCAAGAATACTGCTTTTCGTTTCGTTGAAATCCGATTTATATTGTGAAAGTTATGCTTTTTACAATATTGTATGTAAATTGATTTATTTAACAAAATTATTTATTTTAATTTATGTAAATAATATTTTTATTTGTCAAAACATGTTCTAATATGTGTAATATGGCATGTTATGTATTTATTTCATTTTTAAAATATTTTTAAAGTGATGTTATCATATTCCAAAGCTTATTGTATTTTATTTACAATTTTTAAATGCTAGTTTCAATATATTAGCTATCTCTTAATTATTTTCTATTTCTCCTTATATTATATTTTCTTTTTAATTTTATTTAGTTCATTTTTTATTTTTATTTTTCTGAAATTTATTTATTTATATTGAATTTCAAAGAAATTGGAAATCAAAGAGTCAAAAACCTTTCACTTCATAGTCTTTTCGTCTCCTTGTCTCTTCATTTTCTTTTTGCCTTTTCAATTCACCTTATGGCCATCCATTTTTTTGTATTGCCGTGAATTTTCTTTCTCATTCATGTGAGAAATCTCCCTCTCCTCAAAAACACATGGCCACTTCAATTTCTGAAATTATTTTCAAGTTTTTCCAATGGCTTCTTTCCACTTTTTCTCCTCTCTTCCATTGTATTTTCACCGTCCTCTTCTTCAAGATTTGCTCGGCCTCTACTCCACTCCAACTCCCTGACCATCACCACCACCATCTACAGCAGATCCCCCTTCCTTTCCTCGGACCTTGACTTGGGTTGTGCCTCCATATGATGCTTGTACCAAAACTTTGCACAAAAACTCCACCAAACAAGTGCTAGCCGAGCCTATACTTCACATCACCTTCCTATTTCACCTTGGCCACAACCCTAGCTCCACCACCACCTACCTACACCACCTCTAGACATCACTTCAGATCTGACCATACCTAAAGTATGCAGGGCCGAGCCAAAACTTGGCATTGCCGAGCCAAATGGTGCACCAAAACCATCCTGTTTTGCCTTGACCTTTGTCTTCTTCATGTTTGTAACTCCTACCCTTCACATCACCTTGTAGCCATGCATATGTGAATCCAAACCTGAGCCATTTACCACCAAAACATCACTTTAGCCGAGCAAAGAGTCCCCTAAGGCCAAGCATTGGAGTTGTTGAAGCAAGGTCTAATCTATCTTGTTCATTATTGCTTCGTATTTCAATTTGTTTTTATATCATTTTGTGTTAAATATATTCATATGTTATATTGCATTTTCTTGCTTTGGTTGTTGTGACAAGATGATATCTTGGCTCTATCCACTCATTTGAATTACTAGTCGTGCTGTATCATTCTTGTCGTGCCTTTGGAATCGTTTTATGAGTCGTAGTAGTCTTCAGCTTGAAAAGGTGAGTTTTTCTCACTCCGACATATTTACTTATGAAATCGTAAATTGATGGCAACTGTTTAGTAATATAAAATGTGTATGCAAGTTAATGATGATTATATGATATGTTATTTCATGTGATTACCATGTTAAAACTGTTAATTATCACCTGACATCTGATATATGACATTATATTGTGACATTGACATTGTTTATACTGTTTATTTGTTTATGATCACACTGCAAGTTCCCTGTTAGAATAGAATCACTATGGGTTGAAATGATACATATCCGAATAGACATTAGAATTGGGAAAAATTATTATGGGCTGAAATGATAGGCCTGAGTGATTTTTACTGTATTTATTTTACTTGGGATTGCGAGTTTGAAATGATAGAACCCGGGTTTTCTTTTTAAATTGCGGATTGAGATGATATATATCCGTATCACTTGACCTAGGTAAGAAAATTATATACAGACCCTATGGTATATTTTTAAATGATTTTTATTAAAATATGTATTTTTAAAAGTAAGAATTTGATTTAAATATATATATTTTATGGTTTTAAGAAAGTTAAATACTAAGTTTTGAATATGTGAATTTAAGTATGTAAATTTGAAGTAAATGTGATTTTTGACTTTAAAATTTTATTTTAAAAATGTAAGTAAATAATGGAAATTAAATTTAAAGTTTTGAAATGATATTTGAAGAAAAATATTAAATTTTGTTGAAATTTATAAGTTAAGAAATAGTGAAATTTTGACTTAACAAGTGAAGTGAGTTTTAATTGGATATTTAATTATAAAATTTTGTTGTGATAAATCGTATGTTAAGTTGATTTAAATGTGAAATTTTGAAGTCTAGAAATATGATTTAAAAATTTAAAATAGAAATTTTTTGAAGTTTAATGTTTCTGAAATTATAATAAAATCTGGAATTTTATTAATAGCATTTCTAAATTGCTGTATTTTATGACAGCACATTAAAATGTCGTTGTTTTGAATTTAACTATGTTTGAAGTAACTAAATATTTATTACGGTATTTTATAAATACTGTTGTTCCTAAACTAAACTATTTTGAAAATTTTAAGCAATGATAGCACTTTGTAAATGCTGTCTTTGCTATATTTTGACAATGTTTTGAAATATTATAGATTTTAACACTATTTGAGTTATATTTTAAAGTGTTAAATGATGTAACTTTTGGAGATTGATTATTTGTGAATTTAAGGAATTTTTAATATAATTTTATATTTAAATTTGAATTTGAATTTTAAGAAATTTAAATTGAATTTGAATTTAAATAAGTTATGCTTGGTTATGTGCTAAATGGAATGAAATGTAATGAGATAAATGAATTTTTGAATGGAATTTTGAAATGTATTTTTGTAATGATATTTGAAATAATAAATGAATGACATATTTGATTTTTAAATGATATTTAAATTTGAATATTTGAATTTGAAGTCAAATAATGATTTGATAATGAGGTTTTGAATTTAATGATTTAAATGGTTTGGAAATGATTTGATCTTTATTTTTTATTTTGATAAAGAATGTGAATTTGGAATGATATTTGATTTAGATAAATGAATATTTGAAGTTTACATTTGTATGAAAAGATATTTGGTTTAATTGTAATTTAAGTTTATTTAAACAATATTGGATTTATGAAATGAACATTTCAAAACTAAATAATAATGAAATTAGATTTGAGATATGAATTTATGAAATCATAAAGTTTAGTTTTGAAATGTGGGATATTAAAGTTTGGAAATATATTAAAATTGGATGGTTTATTTTGTAGATCAAATCTATGTTTGAAATTTATAAGATTTGAAAAGTTTTGTCGGAAAACTTAATTGAATTGAAACTGATGGTTTGAATTGAATTAAATTGTAAATTTGAAAATTGAGTTTAATTGAATAAATTTGAAAATTTCAAATGTATGATTTCAAAATTTATGATTTTCAGAGTGTAACGATTTCAAGTTTTTTGGTTTCGGAAAAGTTATAACTTTGAAGTATTATGATTTTTGAAGTCTGAATATATGTTTGAAATGGAAATGATATCGTATTGACTCGGACATAGTTTTGGAATAAAAATGGTTTTGGTTTCGAAGTATAAACTATTTTGATTTGAATATAGTTTTGAAGTAAAAATGGTTTTGGTTTTGAAGTAAAAATGGTTTTGGTTTCGAAGTATAAACTGTTTTGATTTGAATATAGTTTTGAAGTAAAAATGCTTTTGGTTTCAAGGAACAAACTATTTTGATTTGAATATAGTTTTGAAGTAAAAATGGTTTTGGTTTCGAAGTATAAACTATTTTGAAAGGAATATAGTTTTGAAATGAAATGATTTGATTTTTGAAGTATAAACTATTTTGAAATAACCACGGCGTTATAATAGCGTTTGGTTGTTAAAGAGACCGGGATCGGATGTCGACATACTCTCTGCCAACTCCGAAAATCACTTTAACAACTGTGTACGTGGTGGAGATTCCAGAATGAAGTAGGACGGTTGCGACGTTCTTGAGGTATATTATGTGGGCCCAACTCCCGTGAGTTGGCATAAGGTGGTTAAAAAGGAGCGATCTCGGGCCAAAAGGGTAGCTCCTCTGGTCGGACACATTCATTCGATGCTATACTCTTGCTTGTGATTGATTAGATGACCATCCTCCGATCTTGATTGGGAGTGTGTTCCGAGGTGGGCGTATGTGGCTGCTACGTTACCACCAGCCTGTGTGCATAATTGGTATATCTATCCTGGCATTGCCTTTTGTGTCATGTCACCAACCATACCGAGTCTTTACTATGAGTTTGTTTTTCTCCCGTAGCCCGTATGGTATCCTCTGATAGTCTCCCGATCTGCAGATATCATGATATTGGATGGACTACTGGGACTATTATGTGTGAAGGGTGATATGGGTAAGCCCGGAACGTTATTTTAAAGTAAATTTATTTTACTGTAGACATTATTATAATAGCGCAATATTACTACATAGTAAATAGTTTAACGGATCCTTAAAGGGTGGGCGATCCCAAGCATCCTTTAAGTTACTGGTGCATTTTTTTACTGTTCACTTGAGTTGATTTACAGTTCATAAGTATTTATGTCCTAACTCGAGTGTTTTGTTTTTTTCTTCACGCTCGAGTCAGACTGAGTGATTCAGTACTCAAGACCCACCTTCGGAGTTGGAGCTTGCCTGAAGATCTAGCCATCTATTTTGCTTTCTGTATCCAGTGGTTTCAGTGATGTATTATGATTTGTACCTGATGTATTTTTTACTCTTCTGTTATATCTTGTTTAACTCTGATGTATCTTATTTTTTTATATAGTAGCTTCATGAACTACTATCTCTTTAATTCCACTGCATTTTTATTTACTCTGTGTCTGTGATCTGTGTTTATTTATTTACTGTATATTCTGAGATTTGACAAATTTTATTTACAACGCGGTATTTTAAGCAATTCAACTCCGACATGTGCGGATGCGAATGGTTGAAAATATCAGGTCGTTACATTCATGATGTTGTATCAATGATATATTGTTTTTCTTCCGCTATATTGTTGTACTTAATGTGTTATAAACTCCAGCGAACCAGACTCAACGTTTGAATTTACGGCATTCAAATACGGGTGATGTATTTGGGTGTCGATTTTCGAAGGTCGAGTCAGGATCGTTAGACTCTAATTGAGGACAGTTTGATGGACGACTTGATAGGATATAAAGGTACAATATCCAAAAATAAGTTACAACAAACATAAATGTTAAGCTTGTAATAAAAAAAACTGTTAAGCACATTTTAAATAGAAACAGAAAACAAATATTAACATGAAAGTAAAAAATCACTCTATTATTCTTTTGGTTGTTAGACATTTATTATGGAGTAGTCAAATCCTTTATGAAGTTATCTATAGCCTACAGTTATTGCTTATTTGACAGAATAGATACAATGGTTGAGAAGCTCCATACTAGCACTATATAAGATTAAAAATACATATCCAGTGGACTATATTCATGTAGTTTTGCCAACAAAGACATAGAATTTTTTATGGGTTTAGCTATTGCACATCAGGAAATTTAGTTCACATCTGAAATCTGTTTCTAAATTTGATATAAAAAAATTTAACCCCTCATTTCAAACAATAATTCCCAAAGCAATGCTGCATTTTTTTAGCAACTATGCTATCTAGCCTAAAACCAACTAGGTGAGAAAATCAAACTTTGATGAACTTACTACAAATATATAAATCTACACACATATACACATAAATAGAGATATAAAAGCTAAGACAATATTTAATTTTCGTGTGGGAAGTTTTGCATTATCATTTCAGAGATGCATTAGCATTTGCGAAAAATTATCGTATAAGTCCAAGAAAATATATTCTTAACTTAATTTACATTAAATTTCAGAAGTACTGTGGAAATACACACAAAAAAATTATTTACAAAAAATTTATTGTTTTGCCAAAGTTGGTCACTAAATATTGACGGATATTTGAACAATATGCCAGCTAATTAATTATCCACTATCAGAAAGTAGTTTAACTCTGTCAAATTACATTCTAGTAATGCTAATCTAATAACCTAGCTAATTAATTATCCATTATCAGAATTCAGAATGCACATTTTATGAAATGAGCTTATAACTCTTCATTATGATTTGCATACAACAGTTCTTTAAGTTCAATAGATCAGATTGATCTACATATGATCCATCAAGTTAACTATATATATCATGAAGAATATATTTCAAACACATACGCGCGCGCGCACACACATATATATATAAAGTGGAGTCTAGCTAGTTTAAATTATTACTTATTATATTTCAATGATAAGCAGCAACAAATTTGTTGGCATTCTGAAGAATAAATAGACTTTTTCTGTGCTTGTCTCTAATTTTATATATCCATAATTATTTCTAAGTTGGTGTTACTGGCAATGGTTGTTAATGCCATTATCTGTATGATGTTATACACATATATAATCATGCGTATAATTAAAAGATCAACTTGGAATCTCACTGGCCATGACAATGCATAATTTATCTAGTGGCATAATTTCCATCACTTCTCTAATATAATCTAAAGGTTTTTTCTTCCTCCTTTTTATATCTTTTTCCATAAATAAGTTTCTATGAGCATGAAATATATAATCTTTTAAGATATAGAATACGAATATATGATTCTACTAAGAATTTGTAAAAAAATTTAAAGATATTATTACCAGCCTAAAGGTCGTTATATAGCTTGGTATAGTTGTGTTATATGTTGACATCATCAGTTACAATTTTTCCAAGTGCCTTAAACTACAGTTGCTAAAGAAACGAAGCATGTGCTTCAGTTAAGCTGAAGCAAGCACTTTAAGGGCATCTCCAGTGGATTCAGGGCTGAATATTCAGCCCGCTGAATATTCAGCCCTGAAGCTGGATGGGGTACCCAGTGGCCAGGCGCCCATTTAATGGGCGCCTGGCCCCAGACGCCCCAGGCGCCCATTTTATGGGCGCCTGATGCCTGGCTCCCATTTTATGGGAGCCTGATGTCAGGCTCCCATAAAATGGGAGCCTGGGCATGGGCGCCCATTTTATGGGCGCCAGAATTCTGGCGCCCATAAAATGGGCGCCAGGGCTTGGGCGCCCATTAAATGGGCGCCCAAGCCCAGTTCAGGATCCTGAATTGGATCCTGAACGTTCAGCTGAATATTCAGCTTGAATTGGACGACTGAAGAGCTTTTTTGAACAAATTCAGTATGTAACGCAACGATTGGAGATGCCCTAATATAAAGACTGAAGCACGCAATTCAGTTTTTATATTGACGCACGAGCTTCAGTTTATTATAGACTAAAGCACGCGCTTAAGTCTTAAGACTGAAGCACGCACTTCAGTCACTTCAGTTTTTAGACTAAAGCACACGCTTCATTTTATTGTATATTGAAGCATATAATTCAGTAATAAACTAAAGCATAATGATAACAAATTTATCCTAATCATAGTGTTTATATTCACTTAAGTATATCATTGCTCATACATTAGATATAATAACAGCATTGAACGTCTAAACAAGTGATTTACATGTGATTGTTTATTTTATAATTTGTGTACCGGGAAAAAAATTAATTATATCAAACCCATCTAAGGTAACGATTTAGGTAAATCAATTAAGAATTTCATGACACATAAATAAGTAAAATAATTAATAGTGAAGGAAGAAAAAAACCTACCCTACCTTCAAGAAAAACCAGATGAGAAGGTATTAAACCATCAAAAGAAGCTACTGATAAATAGTTTATCCCCGCACAGTACAAGAAGAAAGAGAATAAGGTAGGAAATGTGTTAAAAATGTAAGAGAAGTATAAATAAATCTTTGGATCTTTATAACACTATTAACCATACGAAGTATATCTTTGTGATGCAGCGCAGCATGATAATTCACTCAACCAACATAGGTCGCTCGGCCTTAAATCGCTCAACCAACATAGGTCGCTCGGCCTTAAATCGCTCAACCAACATAGGTCGCTCGGCCTTAAGTCGCTCAGCCATCAGTCGCATGCCTTAAAGATAACCGCTCAAGAAAACAAGGCCTCATTTCTTAAGTCGCTGACCTACCTTAAGTCGTAAGTCGCCTGCTTTGTTAAGCAACTTAATATATCAAGCCCGCGTCTCTTAAGTCGTTCGCGACTCAATATAACAAGCCGCATCTCTTAAGTCATTCCTGAAGCCGTGTTTTCTCTTATGTCGTTATGTCGCTAGGTCGCATGATTCCTTATGTCGCCTGAAACTTATGCCGCATTCTTAAGTCGCCTAAAGCTTATGCCGCATTATTAAGTCGCCTAAAGCTTATGCCGCATTTTTATGTCGCCTGAAGCTTATGCTGTATTGTTAAGTCGTATGTCGAGTTGTGTTGTTATGTCGCATGAGTTGTAACTCGTATGTATTGTGTTGTAATGTTATTATGTCGTGTGATGTTGAGTCGTATGTTGTATTGTTGTAACTCGTGTTGTATTTTCTTATGTCGCATATGTGTTGTATGTTGTTAAGTCGCGTATGTTAAGTTGTGTAATGTGTTAAGTCGTGTGATGTTGTATTGTTAGGTCGTAAGTCGTGGATGTTGGATCGCCTGTGTGGGTTGTAAATTTCTATAAATAGGGTCGTGATGTCATATGTAAAGGAGTTGATTTTGAATAAAATTTATGTGTGAGCTTTTGCCACCATTGTTGAAGTTGAGTATGATCTCCTTCTTCTTTCCTTCTTCGGGTTATTCATGCGCGAATCAACGAAGTAGAAGTCAATTCTCGGTATCACTTGCGAGTGATCAACGATCAAATTGTAGATCTTTCAACACGGTATCTTGTGAGATCAACGGGTTGGAGATAGCTAGATTCCGGCATCGTCACGATCAACAAAATTGGGCATTTATCGTTCTACCGGTTTATTTGCCACGAAATCTTCATTTCGTGGAGAAGATTTTGGATAGGTTGCGAAAGTTTGACATCTAAACTGTTCGAGCCTACTATAAGCTGCGTCAATGGGTATCAAAGCCAGATCAAAGTTAGATCAGAGACAGAAACGAGATTGTTTAATAATCATGCCTCTGAGACGTGCTAATCGCCATCAAAATGTTGAAGATTTGTTTCGAAGACAAGAAGCTGAGCAGATGGAGCAGCGTATCAATGAAAAGTTCAATAAGGGTATTGAAAAGTTGGAAAAATTGATGAAAGACATGAATCACAATCAAAGGAGAACGTCACCAGTTTCAAACCAGAGTGGAAACAGGGTTTCACCATCGGTTTCGGGAGAAAGAAGAATGTCACCTCAGTCTTATCGAGATAGGAGAGATTCATCAGTTTCAATGATGCGAGACAACCATGGGTACCAAAATGAAGAGAGAAGAACTCCACGTGGGTTTGAAAATGAACCATATCGTGATGTTGAATGACAGGGTAGAAGGGACATGCATGGTCATAGGGACGTGTATGGTCAGGATCGATATCGAAATACATCTGATTTTGAGGAGGACGGTGATGGAGTTAGTATTCGTTATCGAAATCGAGGCCAAGTGTGAAATCAATATCTGGATTCCGAAAATGATCGTAAATGGGAGTCAAGTATGAGGATGGAAATTCCAGAATTCAAAGGTGGTATGCAAGCAGAAGAATTTATTGATTGGTTGTCGAGTGTTGAAGAAATTTTGAAATTCAAAGAGGTGCCTGAGAATCGCAAAGTCCAATTAGTTGCTACAAGACTAAGGGGAAGAGCTATGGCTTGGTGGCAACAAACTAAACTAACTCGGGAGAGAATGGAAAAATCAAAAGTTGTCACTTGGGAGAAAATGAGAAAGATGATGAAAGCAACTTTCTTACCATACAATTATCAATCTCTTATGTATCAACGTTTGCAGAATTTGAGGCAAGGGACGAAGACAATGAATGATTATGCGGATGAATTCTATCAATTGATTGCAAGGAATGATATTATGAAAACTAAGGAACAGCTAATGGCTAGATATGTTGGAGGGTTACGAACGCAAATTCAATACATGGTTAATATGTTTAATCCAATGTCTGTTGCTGAAGCACATCAGAAAGCTCTAGCTTGGGAGAAACAAGGGAGACGAGGAGTTGGTGTGTTTGCGGGTTCTAACAACCAGACTAAGGGTGCTAGTAGCAGTGCTAATGTTTCCAAGGCAGTCAATAAACCAATTGTCAATAAAGCCGCTAAAGAAAAGGTCACTAACAGCATCAAGTGCAGTAATTGTCAGGAGTTTGGCCATAAAAGTAATGAATGTACAAAGCCAAAGAAGAGAGCATTAGTTGCAGAGGAATGTGAGTATGAGGATTTGGAAGCTGAAATTGATTATTCTCAACCATCGAAGTTTGATGAAGATGAAGAAGTTGTGTCAGGAGACGAAGGGTGTAACTTGATGATAAGGAGGCCTTGTTTAGTGCCAAAGCATGAGAATGATTCTAGTTGGCTAAGAAGCAATATCTTTCAGTCTACATGTACTATCTTGGGAAAGGTTTGTCGATTTGTTATTGATGCGGGAAGCTGCGATAACATCATTTCTGAAGAAGCCATCACGAAGTTAGGGCTGAAGACTGAAAAACACTCTAGACCTTATAAACTGGCATGGCTAAAGAAAGGTGGAGGAGTGACAGTGGAAAGAAGAACATTTGTTACATTTTCTATTGGGAAGAAGTACAAAGATGATATATGATGTGATGTTGTCGATATGGATGTGTGTCATCTACTATTGGGAAGACCATGGCATTATGATAGAGCTGTACAACATAATGGTCGCACCAACAGCTACAGTTTCATGTTCGAAGGGACCCAGATTACCTTAGTTCCTAAGAAGCTGAACAAAGTGAAAGCAAGTCAGAGAAGAAAGTGGAATCAACTAGTCTATTATCTACGAGAGAATTTGTTGAAGAAGTGAAAGATAGTGCTGAAATGTTTATGTTGATTGAGTATGAAGCAAGTGAAGATCGTGAAGTTCCAGCGGAGGTTAGACCGGTGTTAAATGAATTTGAAGATGTCTTTCCTGTGGAATTACCCAAAGAATTACCGCCACTGAGAGAAATACAACATCAAATTGATCTAGTGTCAGGTGCTATTTTACCGCATAGGTCACATTATCGTATGAGTCCAAAGGAGCATGAAGAGTTGAGGAGACAGGTTGAGGAGTTGCTTGAGCAAGGACGTGTTCAAGAGAGTCTCAGTCCTTGTGTTGTACCAGCTCTGTTGGTACCGAAGAAAGATGGTTCATGAAGAATGTGTACCGATAGCAGGGCACTCAACAAAATAACTGTGAGATACAGATTTCCTATGCCAAGACTTGATGATCTATTAGATCAACTCAGCGGGTCTGTAATTTTTTCGAAGATCGATCTTAAAAGTGGTTATCATCAAATTCGCATAAGACCAGGAGATGAATGGAAGACAGCATTCAAGACTCGGGAAGGATTATATGAATGGCTGGTAATGTCGTTTGGTCTATCTAATGCACCAAGTACATTTATGAGGGTGATGAATCAAATTTTTAGATCTTATATTGGGAAGTTTGTGGTAGTCTACTTTGATGATATCTTGATCCATAATGCTAGTACAGAGGAGCACATTCAACACTTGCGAAAGGTGTTAACTATTCTTTGTCAAGAACAATTCTATGCAGCGATGAAGAAATGCGTGTTCATGATGCCAAGTGTTTTATTTCTGGGATATGTCGTGTTAGAGGAAGGGATACAAGTGGACCAGAGTAAAGCAGTCGCAATCAGAAATTGGCCATAGCCCAAAATTATAACAGAAGTCAGAAGTTTCCATGGGTTAGCTTCATTTTATCAAAGATTTATACCGCACTTTAGTAGTGTAATGGCCCGTGTTACTGATTGTATGAAAGGGAAGCAGTTTTCATGGACGAAAGAGGCATGATCTGCTTTTGAGCAAATCAAGGAACTTTAACCTCAGCACCGATTCTAGTGTTGTCGGATTTTCAATTACTATTTTAGTTACATATGGATGAATTGAAAGTTGGAATTGGACGAGTGTTGAGTTAGAAGGGTCGTCCAATTGCCTATTTCAGTGAAAAACTTTATGGACCAAAGATGAGATACAGTGCTTATGATGTGGAGTTTTATGCTATTGTGCAGGCTGTGAAGCATTGGAGACATTACTTGTTCCATAAAGAATTTGTTTTGTATACGGACCATGAAGATTTGATACATTTATAAGGACAGAATAAAATTGCAGCTAGGCATGCATCGTGGATAGCTTATTTGCAACAATTTACATTCGTCGTAAAGCACAAGTCTGGAGTAACTAATCGCGTCACCGATGCATTGAGTCGGAGGGAGAATTTACTAACAACCATGCGAGTAAAGGTGATGGGTTTTGACTTACTTCCAGATTTGCTTACTTCAGATTCATATTTTTCTGGAATTCTAGACCAAGTCAAGCAGGGAAGCATGGATGGTTATATGCTGGTTGAAGGTTTTCTATTCAGAGGAAATCAGTTGTGTATTCCAGATTGCAGTCTACAAATGAAAGTCATCAAAGAATTACATGAAGAAGGACACATGGGTCGCGACTATACTATGCAGTTGATCTTAAAGTCTTATTTTTGGCCGTCAATGAGGATGGAGGTTGAAAAGTTTGTTCAGAGGTGCCATATTTGTCAAGTTTCAAAGGGGACCGCGACAAATGCAGGTTTATATATGTCGTTGCCCATACCTACTAAACCATGGGTGGATGTTAGTATGGACTTTGTATTGGGTCTGCCGAGGACGCAACGTGGTAATGATTCTATCTACGTAGTGGTTGACCGGTTTTCAAAAATGGTACATTTTATTGCATGCAAGAAGACGGCAGATGCAGTTAATGTCGCACAGTTATACTTCAGAGAGATCTATCGTCTTCATGGGTTACCTGAATCTATTGTATCGGATAGAGACTGTAACATCCCGCCTTTTCGCACACTTTAAACCGACACACGTGCCAATTCAAAGCATACGCAAGGGCGGATTGTTATGGGGTAAATAAGAAAACAGAGAAGAAATAAAAACAAAACAGAATCTCACAGCGGAAGGATAAAATATAATAATAAATATATAGTTCAAAACAGTTTACAAACACTTGATTTGCTTTATACAATAAATATCAGAGTTACACCTACCAATACAATCAATGCAGCGGAACAGTATGAGTGTGGTGCAATACTATAGATAATAATAATACGACTCCTTCGTCTTCGTCCTTCAAAGCTAAAGTCTTCGATCCTGAAACGCTCGGACTGACCCGAGCGAATTTGAAAGACAAAAACACTCGAGTCAGACTAAAAGATCTTATGTGAGTTAAATTTACAGAAATAAATATGAGTACAGTAACTCAAGAGATGTTCGGGATTTACATCTCCTAAGGATCCGTTAAACTATTTACTATGTAGTATATTGCGCTATTATAATAGTGTCTATTTATAAAATAAACTTACTTTTTAATAGCGTTAAGGAGTGACCCAATATTCCCCTTAACACAAATAATGCCAATAGTCTATACAGTACCGTAATACCTCCTGATCGGGAGGCTACCAGAGGATACTCCATAGGTACGACACAAATAGAAACTCGTAGTAAAGGCTCGGTATGGTAGGTGACACGGCACAACTAGGCAATGCCAGGGTAGATATACCAATTGCTATCCAGGCTGGTGGAAACGCGTAGCCGCAGTTACCGCCCACCTCGGACTAACTCCCCAAAATCAAAATATAGAAGTGGCCACTGAATCAATCCAAGTCAAAGTATAATATCGAAGAGGAGGGTCCGATCAGAGGAATGACCTCATTGGCCTGAGAATCGCTCATGTTTTAGCCACCTTATGCCAACTCACGGGAGTCGGGTCCACGTATTTACCTTACAGGAAACGTCGCCACCACCTACTTCATTCTGGAATCTCCACCGCGTACACGGTTAGTCAAAGTGGTTTTCGGTATCGACAGAGAGTATGTCAGATATCCGATCCCGGTCTCTTTGCCAACCCATCGTTATTATAACACCGCGGTCATTTAAAAATAGGTTATACTTTAAAAATCAGAATAAACATTCCATTTCATAACCATGAATACGATATCATTTCAAAACCCAAAACCATATTTTATCACTTATCCCAAATATAATTCTTTTCCAAAATCAAAATGCTTTAACTTCATAACGTCTGAAAAACAAATATTTTCAAAGCATAGTATTTTGAAAATCATAATTTAAAACCATAACTTCTAAAACTTGAATGGTTTGGACATTCAACGGTATATGAATTAAATGGTTTAACTTAAATGTTACTTTGTAATGAAAATAGTTTTCATGGCTTTACAAATACATTTCTTTATTAAAGTCTAAACCAAAATTTATATTATCTCTCTCACGTTCCAAAACCACTTCAATTTATTTATATATACGTATATCCATTTTGAGTATCAATATTTCAACTAAAGTTGGATTTTATTCTTTCAACAAATCAATTGTTCTATTAATTAGTCTTGAATATTCATATAAAATCCATAAATTATAAGACTTCAATTTCTAGTAATAAAAAATATATATTTTTCCCAATTCAAATTATACTAGAATATTCATTTTAATTTATTTTGGGAAAAATCCAATTATAAATATCATATTTTAAAATTTCCAAACTTAACATTTAAACATATGATATAAATTATTAAACTCCATTTTCTTAATTTTCTTCCATTTTTATTAAAGATTTTTATACACCCTTTAATGTCAAAATTTTCAACTTCATATGTATATATATATGGAAGAAAAATATTTATACAATATAAAATTTAAGATTATTATAAACCGTATTCCATCCAAACCATAGAAATCACATTAAAATAGTTATATATAGACCGCGGTGCCTGTATATAATTTTCTATCCTATGATCAAATGATACGGATATTTATCATTTCAATCCGCAATTTAAAGATATAAAATTTTGCGGTTATATATCATTTCAAACCACAATCCCGAATGAAATGAAATATGCATGATAATTTGCAAATTAATGATATACAATAAAACATCCATCAACATCACCCATCATCCAATCACAATCATCAAGCAATATCAATCAATAACAATTTATATTTGATAATATATAACAGGTAATAACTGGCAATTTTATTCAGATTAAATTTAACAGCTATTAATCTACAGTCTATATTCAGTAATAAATTATATAACTGTTAACTAGCAGTTCACATACAAACAAATAAATTTTAACTGTAAATTTATACGCAATAAATTAATTAAATTAACAGTTAAATTAAACAAATGCAATTCAACAGATATGAATAAAATAAACATGCCAAATACTCATAAATAAATTTCTATTCATTTCTAAAATTAATTTAAACAAACATAAAAGCTTCTAGTAGTTGTGAGTGGGTTAAAACACTCACCTTTTGAATTTAAATCGAATTTAAATTCGATTTAAACCCAAAAATTTGACGGTCTCCAAATTTGTCCAAACCAGCGTCATCAAATCCGGAATTAAATTACGATCCTAACAAAAGAAATTTCGTGTGAATCCGACTTCGTATGAGAAAGTTATGGCGAAAAATGATGATTGAATTCAAAATTGAAAATAAATAAAACGACACACAAACCATATAGATGCGATCCCCATCGTCCACTCTACAAAACCCAGAAAAGGTTTGACGACCCGACGAAGTTTGCGACGACGATGATGAATGGTCACGGACTGTTTGAATTAATTCTGGTCAAACGAATGTTCAAAACAGAAAACGAATTGCACCAGTAGATTACGTGCCTCGAGACATTAACATATATTTTTTTTGTGGAATTTTATGAAGTGTTTGCATTTTCATTGAAATTTGGATTGAAGTAGATCTAGGTTTTGCAACCATTTGAGGAGGAGAAGGAGATGAAGAAATGAATATACAGCAAATGACAATAGGATGGAGCTAGGGTTTATAACTGTATATATATATTAAATTTTCAAAATTTAATTAAATTTACTTTCCATTATTTATTGTCAATTAGATTGATTTATCATTGGATTCATATTTCAATATGTAAATATCCCCAATTTCATCTGCACTTATATTTACATAGTTTCTAAATATTAAATTTCAAATATTACTTCATTTAACGTTACGTATTTATTATTTATTACTTGCTGCAGTTGATTATCAATTATACTTAATATACTAAATAGATGGTAAATTTTGAATACTTGTTATCATTAACGTTTTATTTCCACTTACAAAATAAATGAAATTATTACATAAACTCCCTTAATTAAGTCGACCATTATCTTATATAACTTAACTGGTAATATATATACCCAATTGCCCTAATTGGTTTATAGTTATCAGCTAAATACATACTAACTTGTAAATAAATTCGTTTAATTGCAAATGGATCTGATCAAATTTAATAGATTGAATAGATGGGTAAGCAAATAATAAATTTTCCTTTTTGTCAAATTCAAACCCATTCCTACTTAATTATCAATTACAATTTATTACGAAACATTGATATGCAGTTACCTTTTATTTGCGTAGTATTACATCAATTCTTATAACCTTGGATTCATTCCCAATTCACCAAATTCAATTAATTACATTTTACAAATGTGTTTCCAATATATAGGTATTGCCCAAGTTAAATTTATTAGCTAACTCATATTAATAAACAAATGACTTATATGAATGATTAAAATTTTCAATTATCTCACTTTACTCCTAAACTTCTGTTATTTAATAATTATTGCTTAGAACCTAATTTTAATCTTCCCATTATCTATTTAATTCCTTCTAGAATCATAGCTAATATTTGTCATCCCTTCATTACCCAAATGTTCTTATCCCATCAAATTTTAAGTTATCGAAATATTAAATGTCAATTTCTTTAATTGCACTAAATTTATCTATTAAAGGTTGCACTTAACCCAAATACATAAAACTTGCCCAATTTCTCCTTAAATCAATAACCTTCATATACAAATATGTTTATCATAAATTTTATCTACTCTTCCTTTTTAGGTAATGTCCTATATATTAGATTTTCATGTAATTTGCAATAAATCATACTCGTAGTTATATCACATTAAATGAATAAATAAGTGTTGACTCTATTCTTTTGATTCAACATTGGTTTACGTTATATTTCATAAATATTTCTACATACATCAGGATTTTTAAAAATGGTTGTAACGTGAAATCTCGTCTACTTCCCATTTTATATTTAAGGCTTCTAAAACCGATTCATATCATTTCTCTAGTCCAAATTTTATTAATATAACCTTAAATTTAATTTATTCCTATCGATGTAATGGTTAAACACAAATTTCACTTATTTGCAATAAATCCACAAATTGGATTTCAAATTTTCAAATAAATAAATAAATTTTAGTTTATCACTTCTTAAATACCCAAACGTCAATGCCTTAATTTAAACTGCATTTATTACATTTTATAAAAATCCTCCATCTTAAGTGACAAATCAAAACTACCATAACTACACAAATCATCGTATTATAAAGATATTTACACTATCCTCCATTTATTACCTTAATTTATTTAAGGTAACCTTAAATTAATATCTATTGCAATGATTTCAAATTATTATTCCCCCATTCCTTTTTAATTTCAATAACGCCAATTTTAACCGTTATATTCTCTTTATTTATGCGATAAATGCAATTATTGAATCTAATACTCCATTTAATTAATAGATCCTGCTTCCTAGAATCTATATCAACAATAGGTCAAATATATACATAGAATTAGCCTTAACTTCACCTAAAAGAATTAGCTATTTCAACTACCGCACAAAACTACGCTACTGCACTATTTAATCAAATAAATTAATTGAACTTAAATCAGCATAAAGGTTATAAAATTATAAATGTAATCTTAATAAATACATTTATTGATTTAGACTCTTTCTATACAGTAATTAACCTATTGTGGGTATAAATAACTTTGGAATTATATTACATCTCATTAGTGCGCGTTTTATTTCCTATAACTTCTCCTTATTTAACTATACCCATTAACAACCAAAAAATTTAAATTAGCTTTATTTCAATCTATTTCCCTTCTTAACTAAATAAAATAAATGGTTAACATAAACACTTGTTATCCTTTGATATATTCAAATTCACTTCCTACATTTATTAACAAAATGTTGCCATAGGTTTAGATTTACATAAATAAATTATATGAATAGGTAGAAAAATTGGTAATCCGCAAATGCCCAATATACACGCATTAATTACTACCTATTGTTAGAATCCATTTATTAATTTACTAGTTAATAACGGTCTTTTTATTTCTATTTGCTACCAAACTCTCTATTTTATTATAGTTCCAATATATTAATACTTAGGCACATCAAGTGCTAGCCCTTTTGTTATTTATATTAAATTGGGTATGCACAAATAAGTTGTTAATTAACTATTTCTACAAAATTATATTCATACATTCAGTTCCATATCTTATTGCATTGATTTATTCCAACGGATACTTTTATTTAGTCACTATTTATTATTACAACCAAATGTACAATCTCCACTATTTATTTTATATTAAATAATTCCATTCTAGTAAATATTTTTATTAATATTCACTGATTCACATTTATATTGGTTTCTTATATTTAACTTATAACAAGGTGTGCAAATTTACATAGTTCAAATCTATTTCCATGTAACTATTAAATTGTTACATTAAATTCCAATTACTATAACAAATTACTACATTTTCTCAAATAAAATCTTAAGACCTTTATTTTATTCTAAATTAGATTAGAAACATATTAATTTAATTCATTTAACATTATCAAATTCAACGGGTCGTTACAGAGACACACGTTTTCTGAGTCATTTTTGGATGAGTCTATGGAGAATGGTCGGGACAGAGCTGAAATTTAATAGTGCTTGTTATCCCACCTTTTGGTCAAGGCTGGAATATCAACAAATTGGCAAGGAATAATAGATATTGGGATTGGAGATCGATTGGAATCAAGGCTGCAATCGATGTCGTTGAAATTTGGTTGAGCTCCGATTGGGACGGAATCGATTGAAGATGATGATGAGGACGAGGAGAGGCTGTGTTTCAAGTTTAAGGTTAATCGGAGTTCGTATGGAGGAGATATGATCGATACAAGGTAGAAGGATATACTGTTTGAATCCATCAAGGGGTCGAGGTGATGCTCATTTCGAATCCATCAGATTCGTATCCATCAGGTTTTGTTTAGACCGACTCCATCAGGTTCGTATCGATCAAAGGCAGGGCATGGTGGTGGTTCGAATCGATACGTTTCGTATCGATCGGAAAGTAAGGACTTCGAATCGATACCGTTCGTATTGATCGGCACAGGTTCTACTCAATGATTTCGTATCGGTCAGGATGGAAAGGGGGCGGCATGTCTCGAATCAATACCTTCGTATCGATGGCAGAAGGGTTTAGCACTTTCGTATCCATCAGGTAAGGCTGTGTTCGTATCCATTAGGTACGGTCTTGTTCGTATCCATCCCAAGGATGAGCTTCCATCCTCACAACCACTTCGTATCGATAGTCCCATGGTCGTTTCGTATCAATCAATTCGTGAATGATCGATGCGAAGCGTACTCCTGGAATCGATGCGAAGAGGAGCACGAGTTGATGGATGCGAGCATGATCGTTGTGAAATTATGGATATGGACGAAGCATAAAACATGGATGCAAGCCCACGTCTCCAGGAAAGAAGCGGTCAAAGCGGAAAGAAGAGTGGATCAAGCCTTGGAAGTAGCGTCACGTCATCGATGCGCGCGTGCCTCCATCGAGTCGAAAGTGATGGATTCGAACGGATGGATTCGAAGACGACAGCCAATGGAAAACCCAAATTCGTATCGATAATATCTTCCAAACCGCTGATCCAAATGCAACGAAATTTTCACAGCAGCTTGCATATAAGGTAAAGAATGTTCCTGCCAAGTTTTATCTCAATTGGATCAATTCTTGATGGATACAAAGTCAATTCGTATCGACCACAGATCGAGTCGAAACTTGGTGGGGTCGGTCGCGTGGGCCCACTCACATGCCAGAAGAAGTCTCCTGAAGTTTGAGTGCGATCTCAACCACCTACGCCTATAAATAGCCTCCTGAAGCCTACAGAAAAGGGATCTTTAGGCCATTGGACGTCCAAACTCTGCCGGATTCATTTCTACACTTCAATATAACTATTGTATTCGAAATTCTTCATTACAACTGCTGTAATCATCTGTAACCAGCAAGGATCATCAATAAGAGAATAAAACTTTGAAGTGGTCGTAGGCCGGAGATAGCCGAACCACTATAAATCTTGTGTCTCTGTTCATTACTTTTGGATTATTTCTTGTAATTTGTTGTGATCTGTGATTTGTGTTTGGGATATTGCTGATTTATATTCATGCTTTGGTGCTTTCACGATATTTGGGGTTTGTGACCAATTTTGGCGCAAACAGTGCTTATCATCCACAGACGGATGGACAGACAGAAGCTGTGAATAGATAGGTAATCTATTGAGATGCCTCGTGAATGACAATTAAAAGAGTTGGGATTCCAAGCTGTGTCAAGCCGAGTTTGCACACAACCATGCAGTTAATCGTAGCACTGGGTTCAGTCCATTCCAGGTCGTTTACTCGTCAATTCCTAAAGGACCATTGGATTTATCTATAGTACCGCAGCAGAAAGGAGTGATCAAATGAGCTAGTAATTTTGTGAATGAATTACAAGAGTGCCACAAGCTTGTGCAGGAACGATTGCTTAAGACGAATGAGAAATATAAGCAATCCGCAGATATTAAATGACGAAATGTTGAATTTAAAGAAGGAGATTCTGTATACGCAGTATTGACTAAGGATCGATTTCATATTGGTGCTTACAACAAGATAGCTGCTAGAAAGATTGGTCCTTTGCAAATTGTGAAAAAGATTAATGAGAATGCTTACCAGTTAAGATTGCCCGATCATATCCATACTACCGACGTTTTCAACGTCAAACACTTGAATCCATATCATGAGAATAAGTATGTCGAAGGAGAGGAAAAGGTAATTTCGGGGTCGAATTCTTTTCAACCAAGGAAGGATGATGCAGCGCACCATGATAATTCGCTCAACCAACATAGGTCGCTTGGCCTTAAGTCGCTCAACCAACATAGGTCGCTCGGCCATCAGTCGCATGCCTTAAAGATAACAGCTCAAGAAAACAAGGCCGCATTTCTTAAGTCGCTGACCTACCTTAAGTCGTAAGTCGCCTGCTTTGTTGAGCGACTTAATATATCAAGCCCGCATCTCTTATGTCGTTCGCGACTCAATATAACAAACCGCATCTCTTAAGTTGTTCCTGAAGCCGCGTTTTCTCTTATGTTGTTATATCGCTAGGTTGCATGATTCCTTATGTCGTCTGAAACTTATGCCGCATTCTTAAGTCGCCTGAAGCTTATGCCGCATTATTAAGTCGCCTAAAGCTTATGCCACATTATTAAGTCGCCTGAAGCTTATGCTGTATTGTTAAGTCGTATGTCGAGTTGTGTTGTTATGTCGCATGAGTTGTAACTCGTATGTATTGTGTTGTAATGTTGTTATGTCGTGTGATGTTGAGTCGTATGTTGTGTTGTTGTAACTCGTGTTGTATTTTCTTATGTCGCATATGTGTTGTATGTTATTAAGTCGCGTATGTTAAGTCGCGTAATGTGTTAAGTCGTGTGATGTTTTATTGTTAGGTCGTAAGTCATGGATGTTGGGTCGCCTGTGTGGGTTGTAAATTTCTATAAATCGGGTCGTGATGTCATATGTAAAGGAGTTGATTTTGAATAAAATTTGTATGTGAGCTTTTGCCATCATTGTTGAAGTTGAGTGTGATCTCCTTCTTCTTTTCTTTTTCGGGTTATTCGTGTGCGAATCAACGAAGTAGAAGCCAATTCTCGGTATCACTTGCGAGTGATCAACGATCGAATTGTAGATCTTTCAACACGGTATCTTGCGAGATTAACGGGTTGGAGATAGCTAGATTCCGGCATCGTCACGATCAACGGAATTGGGCATTTATCATTCTACCGGTTTATTTGACACGAAATCTACATTTCGTGGAGAAGATCCTGGATAGGTTGCGAAAGTTTGACATCTAAACTGTTCGAGCCTACTATAAGCTGCGTCACTTTGTTATGTATTGTATAAATTTTTGGATAATAAAATTTATATGAATATACATTTTCCAAAATTAGTAAACCAGTTTGTATATGTTCTGATTGAGCTTGATACTATCTTATCACATAGGTTTCTGATAAAAGCAGAAAACTCACTTCAAACAAAAGTTTTGAAGTGAAAGCAATCAAAGAAAAATAGTTAGTTTTTTTTTGAAGTGTTGATGAAGTAAATAGTTGGTATCATATGTTGTATGATTTAATAAAGGGGAATCCGTAGAGCATAGCACAAGAGTAGCCTATAGTTTATTAAAAATAAGAATAGAACAGCAAAAAGCTCGGATGTTTTTTTTTAAAATTAAGAACTGATGTTAACAGTGCGTGGATTAATTGACAGTAGTATAAACATGCACTATATAAACATAGCATGGTTTAAAGAGCAAACATGGAAGTTATCAAACACCTTGGTTCGGAATATTGGACATGCAGTATAACATTTCTTTGGGATGACGTACAGTGATTAAAACTACAGTTTCCTCCTACCTGAGAACATAGAGAGGGAAGAAGGTAGTAGTCAGCAGAAGAGGGTAGTCATTCATAGCAAATGTCACCGGAAATGAAATAAGTAGTATAAGTATAAATATTAAATGTTTCAGGCAGGAGCAATTTGGATTTGCATATTTGTGCTTAACATATGAATAAAGGCTGATTAAAACGCATTCCACAAGTACTACTATCTCATAAAAATATGCACTAACTGGGCCAATTAATAATAAAATATCATAGCTTCTTGAGTTATAAAAATTTAAGTCATTGTGTTGATTAAAAAATGCAGAGGGAAACAATCATTAAAGAATTTTTCAGAGACAAAGACTATCAACATTTATTCATTCATAACAACAGTTAACATTTTTTTATAAAATATAGGGGTAGCAGCAAAATTCTATTACTGGGACATCTGTGGAAGTATAATGGAAAAAAATAACAACAAATTGGAGAAGATAATGGGGACCCAGTGCTTCGCAATGGGTAGTTCTCGCGTGATATTGTTATCCATTCCTATTATATTAGTACTTGCTTAAACTGTACAGTTTAACTGACTGATAGCATGGTAGTCAGTTTTACAGTGTTATTTTGTTATTACTATTATTATTGGTAAATTTTGATCTGCCATAAAAGCAATTATCTGCCATTAGTTTTCCAAGAGAAGGCTGCCACTGAAACAAAACCTTCAAATCTTAAGGGCCATTATTTGTTTATATTTGGTTTCAAGTTACAAAAAAAAATGCATTTTTTTTCATTCGCATCATCGAACAATTATTTTCATGAAAACGTACATATGCCACAATGCCTGTTACACTTTTTTTCCAGTTCAGAACTGTATTCCATGCGAAATAACATATATTACATATTAATTTTTTTTCACCATGAACTAGGAAAAGTAACATTAAGTTGACATCCCTCTTTTTTATATTTTCAAAAATGATCATGAAATCGAACACATTTCATTTTGAGACCCTTCAATGTTCATACCAAATAAATTGATCAGTAATTCATACCAAAGTAAAAATACTTACATAGTGTCAAGAGTAGCCTACAGAAGGTGTGTATGTAGTGTGTTTATGTCAAAACATAAATCTAGTATAAATTTCATTGTGTTTACCTCAAAATCTTTTTTATATAGCTCACAAAAGACAACATCAATTAATTATTTTGCAAGAATTCTCACCCAAAATTGGCTTGCCAGAAAACTTTGACCGTTGTTACGGAGGAGGAGTCCGACACATATGCATTAGTCGATAGATTGCAGCATCAACTTCAAGGGAAGTAGGATGAAAAACGGGAGACATGATATGCTGCTCTGCTGACTATGGTCCCAATCCATCTTTACCACTAGGAGATGCACTATTGTGTTACGGCAGATGTGTTGTTGCCAGAAAGACGTAGAGCAGGTCATTTCACAGAAAGACGATGACGATCAGCTCGAGTAGACATGTCTGTTAAATGCAATTACTATAATATAAAGAAATACATATATGATTTGAAGAATTAAATATACAACAAACCAATTAAAACAACATGAAACGAAGACTAAATACCCAAAGATAACTAAGCATACAAGAGTAATTTGAAGTAAAACTTCATTCTAGTAGAAAAATCAAACAAGTATATTAATGAAAACATGCTACCAATCAACATTATCATCATAACTTCCATTATTTACACTATCATATTCATCTTCACATTCATCAACTTTGACATCTTCATCAACTTCAATATCATTTTCATCAGCTTCGATATCATAATCAACTTCAACATCATTGTCAACCTCTGCTTCATCAAATATTTCATTATGAAGTGGTCCGATGTCTTCAGTGATTTGCGGTAGTCAGTTATGGTCCAAATCATTCTGATATGGTTGATCTTCGCTTACGATCATGTTCGAATTGAATGACCATCTTGGCTTTGTTTTAACGACAGTCTACGAATCCACTTTATTGTGGTTCATAGCAGGATAAGGTACATAATATACTTGAGTCGCTTGCATCGCTAACACAAATGGATCATAACCTTGGTATTGCCTTTTGTGATTTATTTCAACAAGTGGATAATCTTTATGTGCACGACGTATTCCTACATCTTTTCTATTGTCGAACCATTCACATTTGAACAAAAAGGTTTTAAGCTCTGGTGCCATCGAGTAAGTAAGTTCAATTATTTCCTGTAACATGCCATAATAATCTTCTAGATCATCATCTCCGTTGCCTCCTTTAACGCACACCCCACTGTTGTAAGTTGTTTTATTTGCTCCAAATTCAGTTGTATGAAATTTATAGCCGTTAATGTACATATTTGGACATTTTCTATACTTCATCATAGGACCAAATGCAAGTTTTGTAGAACAAACATCAGTGGTTCCATTATCATCAACCTATTAAAATAAATTCGCATACATTATAATATTATACAGATTTACGATATAAAACACGATTAATATATAATAAATCATGCTCACATATTTCTTAAACCATTTCTCAAATCCTTTACTGGAATCAACATCAGGATTTGCTTCTTCAAATTAGCTGTTGGATGATTAAAATTACCAAGGAAAATTTATAATATAAAACATAAATCGTTTTAATTGATTGAAGTTGTGTTACATACCAAATAAGATTTAACAGCTCTTCACAATTGAGAAGCACAGTTGATTTAGCTAAAGTAAAATCTTTAATTGTCTGAAAACCTCCATCTTTCCATTTACCATATGGTCGTCCCCATTTCTGAAGATGGATAGAGATATATCAGATGAATCATCCATATCATCCTCATTATGGTGGCCACTGTTAGAAATCTTGATATGGTTTTCAAAATTGTAATTGAAAAATGTGGATGCTTCTTCAGTAATGTATGCTTGGCAAATTGAACCTTCAACGTGTGCTTTTTGTTTCACCTTTTTTTAAGGTGACCAAGATGATGAAAATATGAAAATAATGATATGATGAAAATATGAAAATAAAGTCCACCTTAGTTATATATACCTCTCAAAAGGGTACATCCATCCATATTGTACCGGTCCTCGCATTAAAGCTTTAGTTGGTAGATGTACAGGTAGATGTTCTATGCTATTAAAAACTCTAGGAGGAAATATTTTTTCCAATTTACACAATAACTTTGGTACATCATTCTCTAGTTTCTTCAAATGAGCTTTAATAAGAGTAGTCGAACATAAATCTTTGTACATTAAGCTAAGCTCAGTTATGGGCATCCAAACCTTTTGTGGTAATATCTCCTTGAAAACTATTGGAAATAGAGTCTCAAGAAATACATGACAATCGTGACTCTTTATTCCCGATAGTTGAAGGTCCTTCATGTTAGCACATCAGCAATTCCATCTGGTAACTTCAAATTTTCTACCCACTCTAATATTTTTTTACGACGAATATTTTCCAACTCATAACAAGATAACGTTTGAAATTTGGACGTTCACTATCAAATTTTAGTTCAGGACGATTACAGTAGAATGCAATATCCTTCCTTGACTTCAAATCATCATTTTTTCCCCTTAACATTCATTATTATGTTAAAGTAGTTCTCAAAAACATTTTTCTCATTATGCATTACATCTAGATTGTGCCGAAGTTTTAGATTCTTCCAATATGGTAACTCTCAAAATATACTTTGTTTGCTCCACTTATGAATTTGTCCTTTACCAGGGATTTTTGGCTCTCTTCCTATCTCATGTATTTTAGGATAATCTTGCACGATCTCGTACACTTGTTCACTACTCAAAATGTCAGCTGGTTCTAAAGTAATAGTTGTATTTGCCCTGAAGTTTTTCTTATCAAATCTAAAACGATCGTTTGGATGCAAAAAACGACGATGACGATCCCACCAATACTGTTTGCCGCCATATTTTAATCGAAAGGATTCTGTCGAATCCATACAGATAGGACAAGCAAATGTGCCGCTAGTACTCCAGCCAGAAAGCATCTCATATGCTGGAAAATCACTTACTGTCCATAATAAGGAAGCAAACATTTTGAATTTTTTTCTTGACACGTCATAAGTAACAACGCCATCTATCTATAGTTTTTTCAGCTCATTAACTAAAGGTTGTAAATATACGTATATTCCTCTTTGGGATTCTTTGGTCCAGGAACAATCATAGTTGAAAACATGTATGAATTTCTTCATACACATCCATGGAGGTAAATTATAAGGTGTTACACTAACTGGCCATGTCGAATAAGGTTTTTCGAACGAAGTAAAAGGCGCGAAACCATCCGTATACAAAGCAAGTCGGACATTTTGTGATTCTTTAGCAAAATTGTGATAAACTTTATCAAATGTTTCCATGCCTCACCATCAGAAGGATGACATAAAATCCCTTCCTCTCGTTGTCGTTCATTGTGTCATCGCATGTGTTTCGCAGTAGCACAAAATGCATATAACCTTTGTAATCTGGGTGTAAGCGGAAAATAATGCATACGAGTGAAAGGTACACTTTTTCCATTGGTTTTTGTAGACTTATATCTTTTTTTATTGGAGAACTTACAATTCGTAAGGTTTTATCTTCCTTCCGATATATCATGCATCCACCTGGGCATGTGTCAATTTTTTCATACGGCAAACCAATTGCAGATACTTCCTTTTTTAATAAATACCAATTACATGCCAACACATTGTGAGGTGGAAGCATTTCTTTACACGGACTTAAAATCGCATTCATCATGTTTTCCTACGCATTGTATTTAGATTTTATAGTGATTAATCTAGATGTAGCCAACAAGTGTGTCATTGTACAACCTTTATAAAGCGGTCGTTTCGATGCTTCTAACAAATCAAAAAACTTTTTAGCTTCCAAGTCAAGTTCTTCTGCATCAGGTTCATCAGTCCACATACTTAGACCAGCAGCATCATGGACCATTTCTGTCATTCTATCTCCCATACTATAGTCATCAAAATTAGCACTGATGGTTTTGGGTGCATCTTCAACTACGACTGCGAATCATGCTTTGTACTCGATTCACCGTGATATCTCCACACGTAATAATTTGGCATAAAACCATAATTATGCAAATGAAAAGTTATAATTTCATAATCTTGAAGTTTCATACAACGACATTTCTTACATGGACATCGAATTTCTTTCATCTATGTTTTATTACAAGACGCCACTTTTAGAAATGCTTCCATGCCGTTTCTAAAATGCAATGATATTGATCCGCTTTTCCATCCACGCTCATACATCTAAGTTCTAACTTTCATATAATCCATCTTTACTGTACAATTAGAAATAAATTAAATTATATTTAATTTTATACAGTAAATTAAATTAATGTTAATACATTGTATCCAGTTAGTTTTTGATTTATACGTTTTTCTTTTCATCAAACAAAATATAAGACCTTTCTATACCTAGCATATTCAACTTCATAAAATTCTTCAATTCATACTTCACATAAAATTTATTTTTCTTGCTATGCCTGTTGTGACAACAAATCAGAAATCTTGGACATGCTAAATAACATAAAATAAAATATTATTGATAGCAATACCGTCATGATTAATTCAGAGATGTTGGTTCGTGTACAAAAAAAATGATGTTTTGTTGTAGACCATTCCAAATATACTGTACACATTGCACAAAATATTATTGACTGCCTCAACATTGTAATCATCAATATTGTTTTGGTGAAGCCATATAGTACATCGTTGTATAAACAAAGGCAAAAAACCAAATCAAATACGCTCATTGTTTTCTTCAAATAACTTAAAAGTCGGCATGTGAGTAATTAATAGTGAATGTATGCATTGAAAAGACATACTTGTATAATATATCTTAGTTGAAGATTCTTACCATATATATTACGGCAATGTCATATCTTAGCTATAAGAAAAAGAGCCAGTGAGTTGATGTTCAAAGGCTGCTTAAAATGGACTAGGCGCACTTTCAATTGGAAAACAAAATAAACTATCTAGCACTCAAATATTGAAATAATATAAATGTATATACTCAAATGCCACTATAGAAGGGTATACGACTATATTATGTGGTATAATGTTAGATGGTCCCTTGATTTATTGGATAGTAATAAAAAACGAAACCCGAGATCAGTTTTGGATATCATGACTTCTTCAACAAATGAAAATTCAAAACATCAAATCGTTAACGATCCAAAATGTCTTTCTTTTAGAAAGATTTTATTTTATTTTAGTTTTTTATATCTAAACGTACATCTTGGACATTTATTATGTGGTTTTGACCATCTTATTCTTACACTAAATAACAATTCAATTGCTGTGGTGCAGCTCATTAATGGGTAAGAGAAAGTCAAGGGCAAAGCCTGCTCCTAAGAAGCGTATGGACAAATTGGACACTACCTTCTGCTGCCTTTTCTGCAATCATGGTGGCAGTGTTGAATGCCGCATGTAAGACATCTAGTTAATCTTTTACTAATCTTGACACCATTTGTTTTGTTTTTTTTAATAAATGAGAGTTTTATTCATCATTTAAATTTCAGTGATATGAAGAATCTGATTGGGGAAGCCATCTGCATGGTTTGTCAAGAAAATTTCAGCACTACCATCACTGGTAATGTTTTTTTCCCTGTTCATTTTACTAGTATCTGAATTTCCCTATACAACGTCTCTCTTTTTTCTAACTAAACCTTTTACTAGTATCTGAATTTGGCTATACACATAACAGGATTCACTAACCAAACTGAACCATAAACACTTCCACTATGATAAAAGAAGCTTAACCTAAAAACCACTATGACACAAAGAAGTCTGACCCCAAAAAACTAATTCAACAATAATATTATATTATGGACGGCCAAGAAAGCTCCAAACATAGGGACTAAAATTCCACCAAGCTAGTTGGCACCAATATTCTAAAAGGTAATACAATAGGCCAGAGGTGAAGAAAACCGTAAATGAGCAACCCGAAGGCAGTTTAGGCACCATAAGCAAACTCAAAAGGATACACTTCCATTGCAAAGCAATTCAATGAAGATGCGGGAGAACAGATCGGGCAAAAGAAACTCAGATGTGGAAATAAATCGCCAACTCACCAGAAACAAAAGCCTCACATGAACAAAACAACCAGTGGAAGCTTGCAAAGACCCAAAGCACTCCAAAATTCAGATAATTCCTTTTCTTACACTTCTTGCATTAATCAAGTTCTGTAATTTAAAGTCTAATTTTGATTTGTTGAATTTTGAATATTTACAGCTACAGCGAGTGGATAGATGAATGTGAGCATGTGAACAACTTGTAGGCAGAAGAAGATGAAGAATGAAGGCGTAATAATTATACTTTGCGCCACTGTACACATAGAAATCACTTATCTTGTATCGAAATCGAAGGCGAAAACTTTGCATACTCGTCACAATTGAGCAGATTTTACAGAGATAGGGTATAGAGAAGAAATTTATATTACCTCATTACAGAGAAAGGAGAAGATAATTATAAATTTAATTCCAATCAAAACAAATAAAAGGAGGGGTGCAATTTCAGAGAACAAATTTCACAGACGAAAATGATCAACGCTTGTAGAATTAGGTTTTTTTTTCAGTCTCGAGGGAAAAAGCAGGGTTAGGAGAATAAAAAGAAAGCTCGGGAAATATGCGTACGGCGATTAAGTAGAAATAAAAAAACTATTTTTGTCCTACCGCGGGTGTAGTTATGCGGTGGGAAATTTCTACGTCTTCCTATGACATACTTTTGGCGTAAGGAATTTCCTACGCCTTTCATACGTCGATCTGGAAATATAAAAAATTAACCGAGGCGTGAAAATGGCATAGGAGATTATCTATGTCTTTTCTACGGTATAATTTTGGTGTAGGGGATTTTCTACACCTTTTCTACGTCTCGATTTTTTTTTTTACGTATTGAAGTTGACGTAGGAAAGACGTAGAAAATTTTCTTACGTCTTCCCTATGCCTTTACCTCTTTTTACCTATTTCCTACGCCTCCCATATGCCCAACCTTTTGGCGTAGAAAAGACGTCGGAAACTTTACGTAGGAAATTGAAGTATTTTCTAATAGTGAACTATCAATATTCCTAACTTAATAAGAAATAAAGACTAAACACACATGCCTATTAATTTTGGAATGCAAGAAACACAGTTTTAAAGGGTTTATCATACTTTTAACATATAAGTATGAATATGTACATGGTTATATGATAATAGTATTCAAAGTCTTGTACAAAGAAATTGTTTCAGAAATGAAATTGTCCAAGTGTGTATTCGATAGGATAAACAATCCAAGAATTATATCGGTACACTTTTTGACACTATGCATTCCTAATTGACTTGGAAGATATTGTAGTAGCATTGAAACATGATGTTTTCAAATACATCTAAGTTAAAATGATATAGGAAACATAGTAACCTACAAACATGGTGTATTTTGATTTTCTGAACAGTCAAACTATTTTTTTGTCTACATCAAGTATTCATGCACATGCAATAACTTAAATAGTAAATCAGGTAAAATAATTCAAAATGATATATATATATATATATATATATATATATATATATATATTACCATAACAAAAAATACTTATGAGTACATATAAGAAATACCTTCGATGACATTTCACTAAAGATAATAGTAAGATATGCAGTCAATAAACTAGACTATTAAAATTTGATTATTACTATTGGAATGAATTAACTAAAAATTGATTATTATTGTTGGAATAAATTTAGAATATTAGGATATATATAATAAATAACAAAGTAATTTATAAAATGTTTACTTATGCATGGAAAGTAAGAAATATTTAAATTTATTTAGAAATGATATTTAGTAAAATAATAACTATAGAGAATGCAAAAAGTTACCAGTGTCAATTTGCTTTATTATGAACTAAATTTTGGAGGAACCATGATTTACTGAAAAATAAATTATGCAACTTTTCAACAAATAGCAAAGACAAAACTTGCACCAACTGTGTATATCAAAGATCGTCTTTAATTTCTAAAACCTTTTCTAAAATGAGTAAAACAAAAGAACATATGTCATACCACTCCTTCAACAAACAAACTTTACCCCATACCTAACTGTGCATTTAACCATTGTTTCATTTAAATTTGATGTCTTATTCTATAATTTACCTCTTTTACATTCTTTTAAACATTTAACCAACGATTATTCCTTTTTTACTCTTTTAATAATATCGTGACTTCTACACTATGAGTTTTCTTTATTATTCCAATAGGACATTGTCCATAAATTTTCTTTGAGGCATTAATCCAACATTGATACGTATGCTTTTCATATTTTTTGTACGTACATCCAATATAACAAAATATAATATTCATAATTTATATGGTTGTTATACATCTAAGATGAAAATGATAATCGGGTTTTATAATATAACGAGTTCATGATCTTACCTTTCAAGCAGAAGGAAATGTGTAAAATATAGTGTTACATCAACGCATAATCAATTATTATCCAAACAATATTTTTTTGAGTTTTTTAGTTATTTAAAAATATATCTTTTTTTGTTTATTTGTTCTAATGCTAAGTTTGCTAAAGAAAATAAATTTTTTTGTGATAATAGGTAGTAAGTTCCTACCATGCTATCTTTAAGAGTATGGATTGATTTGTTAAAGCGACATAACCACGATTATCAAAATGGGATTCAAATCATAAATTATAAAACTCAAATTTTTAATCGAAATATGATTTAAACTGTAGATTCAAAAGGTTCTTATTTTAAGGCTTGTGCACATTTTGATATTGATTACGATGTTTGAAATTTTACATCTAAACTTAAATTTTAATTTTTTCTCTTGTTTTATTTTTATTTTATTTAGAAAATGCTTGAATTAGAATTATGGATACAAATAAGCATACTGAATGTATAAGTATGCGTTGAATGATTTTTTCCAACTGTGCTTTTAAATGAGTTTGAATCGGAATGTAAATCGAATCAGAATGAGAGAGATTCGATCTAAATGGTATTTAAATCATAATATTTATAAGATTTTTGATACTAATGTACATAACAACTAACTATATATGTTCCCTCATGTATTTGGAACTCACAATGCATTTGAATTTTTATGGATGATATACAGATTAATATGTTAAATTTAACTCCCTGCCAATTAGACTGATTCTCTTACTTAGTCAAGTTTAAATTAAAGATAATTTATTGTAGTCAATACACTAGTAAAATTCAATTCAAATTAAATAGAATTGATAATAGTTATTTCTTTTTATCAATTTTAGTGATAAGATCTTTATATCTATGATCATATCTTAATATCTTCGACCGTAGAAAGTTGAAAACATCATAATAGTTGAGATTTTTTGGAAAATCATATATAATCACCAAATTATTCGATAAGATACAATGCTTGAAAATGAAATTACATTATAATATATGCGCAACATCCCATATATTTTAATGGCGAAAACCCTAGTTTCATCTAGGGTTGTTCTCTAATTATTTCTTATGCCAATTCTCGATATCTTCTCTTATCTTTTCTCTTCAACTCCCTTTTTCCTTTTCTTTTCTTCCCTTCATATTTTCGATGGTTCATGGTAGTGTAACCTCTAAGCTAAAGAGGTTGAGACCAAGGGAGATGCAAATATAGGGGAGGATGGTTAGAAAATAGTAGTGAATAGGAAAAATCGAAAACCCTCGGTTGCATCTGCAAAAACTTAGATCCAAAATGTCAAATTCCCAATTTCAGAAAAGCACTTAAGCTTTTATATGATAAGTAGTAAGAGGTGTTACCGATCATGTTCGAAGGAGGTTAAGCTTCACTTTGTTGAGCCAGTTGAGATCGAGGATAAGAAAAAAGGTAAACTTTCTAAATTAGTAGTAAAAGAGGGCGAGTCGGGATGGCAGAATTGTGTCTTAATGTATATTATTGGCCCTACACCTTTTAACAAAAACTTGAAAGCTATATGAAACAAGTGTGGAAAACTGAAGGTGAATTTGCCCTTCTCACTAGAGGAAATGTTTTTTCTTGTTAGGTTTGATATGAAAAGCATTTTGATAACATTATTAGTCAAGGTCCTCTGTTTTTTGAAAAAAACTCATAGATTATGGAGAGATTTAGTCCTAATGAGGAATGGTAAAGAGCTTTTAATTTACCTTCCTACATCGATCTGGTGTTAGCTTTAATGTGTAGGAAGCTGAAGTAATAAGTGTTTAGTTAGTTCTAATAGAATTCCAATTAGGATGGACCTTCCAACATCCAATAACAGTCGTATTTTTTTTTGCTAGTCCTAGTGGAGCATAAGGCTAATGCTGGTTTTCTAGAGGAGATTGAGGGCATTTTTAAAGATGGTAGCATTTACAACAAAAGTTATAATTCGAAAATCCTCCTCCTTAGGTGTGATAATTGTGTGTATATTAGACATTTCAAGTCTCAATATCCTATGATAAAAGTCTGGACCAAGGTTGAATAAAAAGAGAATAGTTCTATTACTACTGAGGAAAAAGGAAGAAGCTCATCTAAATAGAAAGATGTGGCTTATTCGGAAAGCAAGGATGATAATGATTTTGAAAAACTTTAGAAAACTACAAGAACATTGATTATCGAGTATCTTGTTGCAACAAAAATTAATCTCCTATAAGAGTTAAAGGAACATATCCGATCTAGAGCTACAAAGAGTATGAACCTAAAATTTCTATAATAAAGGCATAGGTTCAATGGGGTATAGTGGCAAAGAGCAGAACAATATGAAGATTGTTCCTTATTGCAAAAATAACAAGGACATTCTAACAGCGGTCGGCCAAAGCTCAAAGGATGCTCCACTTAATGATGGCGATGACCTATTTGGGAGAGTCAATGTGAATAAAGGGGTTGAGATCCTAAGCTCTCCTAAGGTGGTGATTGATTCTAATGTGGATGATAGGCTGATCATTAAAGAGAACTCAATTAATGCGGTAAGAGATATAGGTTCAAAACTGGCAGTATTTTTAGTTTCCCCCGATGGTTTATAGGGGAGCAGTTCGATATGCAGGTAACCGATCATTACACTTCAACTGAGGTAGGAGCAATGGAAGTACCCAGCTGTTGTTGTACGGTAACTCCAGCTCTCAACAAAAAGTTTCATCATCGTCGAATCCCTCATCCCTTTATTTACTAGTTTCTGAGTACTCTCTCAATAGTCTTAATAATGTTAAATTTGTTTGGATATAGGAGATTGTGTCGAGGGATTAGATTAAGAAGAATAATACTAATAGTCCAATAAGCATATATGATCGAACACAAAGGTAATTTCCTACAAGCTCCTCCCAGGACAACTCAAAATTAAATATTGTGAAAGTTGAACTTCTAGCGAAAATTAGTCATGCTTGGGAGCCATATGAGAAAAAGGAAGGCGTGAAGCCGAGATTTATGACTCAAGTGGAATGGAGTTAAGGAGACATAATAAACTCCATAAATGACGATTCTTTGGTGGAATCTTAGAGGGCTTCACAGGCCCTCTAGAAAATTAGATGTTAGAAGCCATGTATATAGCCATAAGGCGAGTTGTGTAGGTTTGCTAAGAAATAAACTCAAAGAAGAATTTGTTACATGTAGTCGTAAGTTTATCAACAATTAGATGATTTTAAGTAATGTTGAATGCTATTATAAATATAGAACTTTAGTCTTAGTTGACCAAGATACATGGGATTCTCATGTTTTGTCAATCAGTGATCATCACATTTCCACTGCCTTAAGGAAGATTGATCAAATAGAGTTCATGTGTACCTTTATTTATGGTCATAATTTTGAAAAGTTTAGAAACATATGTTGTCTTAACATAGAATATGATCCTCATGGAATTAATTATCCTTGGCTGCTTATACGAGATTTCAATTACATCAGGAGTGACATTGACAAACTTAGGGGTAGTACAGTTCCTATCAGCAAGATGAAGAAGATAGACATTTGTATGTTCGAGACTGGGATGTTCGAACTAAATATTAGGAGCTTCAATTATTCATGGTGGTCTGGACCATTAGAGAAACATAATGACTAGGATTGATAGGGCATTAGCTAATCTGGATTGGGTGTAACATTTCCCATTATGTGAGCTTAAATACCCACCTTCTCGTAGCAGTGATCATTCACCTATTCTGGTTCTCATTTGGAACAACCTAAGATTCAATGATCTAATAGCTTTAGATATATGAATGGTTGATGCAACTATGATGGTTATGAATCACTCCTTCATGTGGTCTGGGTAATGAGAATTGATGGATTTTCCATGTTTAGAATTCCGAAACGTCAAACGATATGTAAAGAATGTCTTAAGTCTTGGAGCTGGAATAAAAGAGATAGTAAGAAATAAATTTTAAATCTCAGGACTACTTGTGTGTAGCTACAAAGATCAATTGAAAACAACCACAATGTTCAAACATCAAAGGAACTTCTTGACAGAAAAACTAAATTAGAGGAGGCTCTTAAAAGGGAATATCTTTTCGCTGTGCAAAAATCCAAATGTGATTGGCTTCGTTTTTGTAAAGAAACAAGTTCATTCTTTATGCTAAGATGTCTAATCAAAGACGTAGAAATGATTGGAGATCAAGGATGAAGGTTAATGGTGTGATTTGTGATCTTATAAATAATTTTGGTGAAGGTGCAGTGAAGTACTTTGAACGGCTATTCAATACAGATACATTAACTTATTTTCCTACTATAAACTTATTTTCCTACTATAACATTCAAGAAAATTATTACTGATTATGGTAGAAATTTTCCAAATGACGTGGTTGATTTGGAAGAGGTGAGAATGGCAATCTTTCATGATAGTGATAATTCAACTGCTGGCCACGATGATTTTAATGCCAAATTTTATAAACCCATTGGCATGATCTCAAACAGGATCTCACTCTCATGGTTCAAGAGGTATTAGATTTGGATAAAATGATTAAAGAAAGCAATCATACATTAATCTGCCTGATCCCATTGACTAAACACCCTACAAAGATACGTGATTTCTGACCAATATCGTGTTGCAATTTTAAATAAAAAATTATAGCGAAGGTTGTAAGTAATAGGCTTGGTTGTTTTATGGATGATTTTATTTCAAGAAACCAGTGTGCATTTATAAAAAAAAGATATTTCGAATGGCTTCCTATTAGCTTATGAATTGATGTATGGTTTTAACGAGAAAAATAACGCTAACATGTGCCTCAAAATAGATATTGGGAAAGCTTTTGACTCGGTGAAAAAGGAATTTGTGATTCATATAATAGATTTAATGGGATTCACTAATAAATGGAAAATTTTGATGCATGAAATGATCTAGTCTCGAAGTTTCTCAATGGAGTTCCAAGGTGGTAGTTATGGTTTCTTCAAAGTTAGAAATGGATTGCTTCAAGGTGATCCTATTTCACCTCTTTTGTGATGGAGTACTTCACTACCTTAATGGATCGACGTGTGGATAACGGTCCATTGAGCCTGAGTCCAAATGTTGGTCCTAATATATCTCGTCTCATTTGGGTATGTGATATTGTTTTTATTGCCAAAGCCGATGCTAGAAATGCTGATGCCAGTAAAGAATTTTTTGAAGAATTCTATAACGTTACAGGGTTGAAGTTAAATGTCATGAAATCTTCAATCTTCTTTGGTGGCAGATGCATAAACAAAAGTCTAATTTGTGATGCTTTATAGATTAACGAGAGGTCACTTCCAATCAGGTATCCTAGTAACTATTATTGAATGTAAACCTTAGTGTGACGTCCCACCTCGATACCCACGCTAGCCAAGAACACTACGGAGTAATGCTGTCAACTAGCACGGAGAATAAGGCTGTTGAGGAGCGACCATCCGTGTAATTGCTTTGTGCGAGCACCGATAAGCCAGATAAAATATAACATGCATTTCATCTCAAGAGGAATCCGACATACCGACGCAAACTCAAAGCTACTACACAGTGGCTATATAAAATCTTCGGAAACAAATATAGAAATAAACACAACACAAACCAGTAACAGGCAATTCATATCACAAAGGCGGAAATAGATATGAATATTAAACCTAAAAGTGTATATCAGAGTAGTGGTCAAATAAGATCCAAAACATCAAAAGAATAGATACAAGTGCTAGACAAAAGAATATGTATACATCAAGAAGTCTATTTCTCAAATGCATACAACAAAAACTACCAACTAAAGTAGTTAGCCAAAAGATCAGATGATGGTCCGATAAGAAGTCAAGCGGAGGCACCTGTAATATCTCAGTCTGACCCGAGTATTATTTAATAAGAAAATAATAAACGGATCAGTCTAGCTATAAATATCAGATAAAATGAGATATAAGAAGAGATGTAGTAGAAATGTATGATAACCAGAAATGTCATACTGCGACAAGTATACATAGAAAAATCAACAAAGGAAAATCATACAAATATCTCAAGGATCTCATAGCACCAAAAAGAATATCATATTCTTTATTTGCTTCACCAAGCCACAATAAATGACATACCTATCAATGTCAGTCGAAAAAGGTGGTGAAACATAAATTCCAGAAATCGACACAATTAGAAA
This sequence comes from Allium cepa, assembly GCA_030765085.1. Taxonomy (NCBI): domain Eukaryota; kingdom Viridiplantae; phylum Streptophyta; class Magnoliopsida; order Asparagales; family Amaryllidaceae; genus Allium; species Allium cepa. The sequence goes on along the minus strand of CM060945.1, from coordinate 987,427,118 downwards.
TCCAGAAATCATAAGAAAAGGATGGCCAAGACATTGATGTAGTGCAAACGGTACATCCGATGAATCAAAAAGCAAAGACATTGATGTAGTGCAAACGGTACATCCAATGAATCAAAAGCAAAGACATTGATGTTGTGCAAATGGTACATCCAATGAATCAAGAAGCAAAGACATTGATGTAGTGCAAACGGTACCAATGAATCAAGAAGCAAAGACACTGATGTAGTGCAAACGGTACATCCAATGATTCAAAAGCAAAGACATTGATGTAGTGCAAACGGTACATCCAATGAATCAAGAAGCAAAGACATTGATGTAGTGCAAACGGTACATCCAATGAATCAAAAAGCAAAGGCATTGATGTAGTACATACGGTACATCCAATGAATCAAAAAGCAAAGGCATTGATGTAGTACAAACGGTACATCCAATGAATCAAAAGCAAAGACATTGATGTAGTGCAAACGGTACATCCAATGAATCAAAAGGCAAAGATATTGATGTAGTGCAAACGGTACATCCAATGAATCAAAACACACTAGAAGTATATGGATCGCTAGTCCACAAAGAAATGAGACGAAGCTCAATGGATTGTGGTACGGATCTCCACATGGACAAAGAGATATCGCACATGCTAGTCTAAACCATAAAATGATCATCATCGATCATCAAGAAGTGTCAATTACAGTAAGCTAGTAAATATATGAGCTTAGCTTCATGTCCCATAACCACTAGCTTAACTTAAATATTTACGAACAAATTGTAAATCTCCACTAGAAAATTGTCACAAGAGATTCAATCGAACAAGTCCAAGAATTAACCGACGAAGTAAACGCAAGCGTTTTATACTACTTGTTTTACTAAGTCGTTTAATTAGATTACTCATACGAGTGAGGTAAAGGTTTGTGTATACTAATAGATTGGAAATCGGTTTGAGAAAACGAGCTTTGTTATAAAATAGTGTTGAAATCATTTGAAGAAAGAGTTTTGATATTTACTACTAGTATAGAAAACCTTATATTTTAAAGTGACAAATCATAGAAGTGATTGTAGAAACAATCAATCATAAAAATTCACATTTGAAGACGTGAATAAAATCCAAAGAAACCGATAAAGAATCCATCGAAATAGATATTCAAAAATCCATAAAATCGACCGAGAAGCCCAAGATAGTTTGACTCGATGAATGGTCAACTCAGCATCTCAACAAAGCAAGTTCTGTTGAATGTTTTTCAGATAAGATCCCTTACGGAGGGGGGTCCGGGGGGGGGGGGGGGGTGGCAACCCCCCAAGGTGGGGGTGCAGGGGCAACGCCCCCGCTACGGGGTTCGACCTGCCCGGTCAGGTCACGGGGGTCCAGGGGGCAGCGCCCCCGGCGGGGTGCGGGGTGCGGGGCAGCGCCCCGTCCAAAACGGTACGACCTAGTGAAGACCTAAGGGAGGATAGGATTGAGCAACCTCGATAATAAATGATAACAACAAATAGGATCATCACGAATCGATTTAAATTTGGAAACCACGCAAAATAGGCGAAATAGGCAAAACAGCAACAGGTCGGTCGGCCGGCTACAGAGCTCGGTCGACCGGACCCTTTTCTGAAAAAAATCCTCGGGAAGCAGGTCGGTCAACTGAGCTCCGTAGATGGTCGACCGGACCTGAGACAGAGAAGTGCTATGCACTTTTAGTAGCAGGTCGGTCGACCGGCCCAGTGGTTCGGTCGGCCGAACCTATATTCTTGCACTTCCTACCCTATGTCAAAAGAGGTGCAAACTCCCTCAATTTGCAAACGGTGGAGCAACGGCACTAAGGGTTTATGCCAATCGACTACCCGGCCATAGAAGCTCTTCGGTTCATCACCAAAACATGATCAAAACATCAAAGCTATGATTTTTAAAGAATTGAACCCAAAACACCAAAAATTGGAATATTCACCAAATCAATCCAAACCAAAAGCAATTGCACACGAATAAGTGTTAGGAATTCATACCTAACAATCGAAGATAAATATAGGCTAATATGTGAGATAAAAATCTCACCTTTGAACCTAAATCAATGAAGGAGAAGCTTTTAAAACATGCTAAGATCAATTCCTCTTCAATAACAAATCAAGAAACTTCAATCTAAGCTTACAAGTAATATTTCCTATGTTAGGTTTAGGAATTTTTGAAATGGAATGGAGAAAGAGTTGGAGAAGATGAAGAGGATGCTTACCAATGGGGTCTCTTAGAATTTGGAGCTAGATCTTGGATTTTGCAAATGAACTAGGGTTTTGGATTTCTATTTCCCATTCTGTTCCACCATTTTTGCTTTAGAACTGAAAAGAGGAGGAAGTGAGAGTGAATGGGGAGAAGTGGTTCAGATTTGGGTATTAAGTTGGCTAGTGGGCTGAACCCAAACCCAAACCCAAAGTGAAAAAGGTCAAATTTTTAGCTAGCTCCAAACATATCAATGTTTATACTCAAAAAGGTTGCAAACGACATTTTGAACTCAATGGGAGGGGTCTCGAGTCCTAATTCGACTATTTGCAAAAAGTAGTTTTTCGGACCAAAATCCGACGAACGATAAAATATTTAAATATACAATTGATAAATATGCGGGTTGTTACACTTAGGCATAAAGATTTTAGGGCTTTGTTAGACAAAATCAAATGCAGGATTGAAGGCTGGGAAGTGAAACTCTTAAGTTTAGCAGGGAGAATTGAATTAATTAGATCAATTATTTATCCTATAATTCAATATTGGAAGTAAGGTTTGAACTAGCCAAGAAACACGATTCATGAAATAATTCGACTTTGCTCAAATTTTATTTGGAAATCTAAAGTTAGCAAATTGCCCCGGTCTATAGTTTGCAAGAATAAGCAAGAAGGGGCCTTGGTTTTGAATGCCTTGAGGAGCTTCAAATTGCCTTCAGTGTCAAAAAAGTATGAAGAATTCTAAACAAGGAAGGTATATGGGAAGAGTTTATAGATCATAAATATATATGAACCAATGTCTTTGGAATGTGTTACCGTAACGATGACTCGGGGGTATGGAAACGCATTCCCAAAGGTAGGGAGGAAGCAATTAAATGCATTGGTAAAGGTATAGTAGACGGTAAATGTACAAACTTATGGTATGATCTGTAACACCTTGAAAATGAATCATAAATAAATGAAGTACATTGACTTAAAATATGATAAGGGTTGAATATCAAAATTTTATAAAAGTTGGAATTTGACCATGAAAGTCATTCCTTTGTGTTCGTGATGAAATTCTGAGTTGTTTCCATATATAACATGCTGAAAACGGAGTTCAAGCAAAAACGTTATAAGCGTTTGAAGTTTTCAAACTTAAATTAGTTTAGTTTGAATTCAAATTCAAATGAGCAATCAAATTAAGGATTTAAATTTTAAAATTAGTTTTGGGGCTAGGTAAACATTTAATTAAAGTTTAATGTTGAAAATTTAATTATGGAATAAAACAATTGTGCAACGGAAGAAAATAAACGTTCCCCGAATAGAGGAGCGGTCAACATATATAGGTCAACCGGTCGATTGTAGCAGTTGATCGGTCGTCCATGGGCGGTCGACCGCTTGGCAACAAAATTTGTCAATGGGGGCTAAGGTTTGAAGCTATGTTATATTCAGTTGTGCGCTTCAGATTTACCCGTCTCTAACTACTTCCATTTGACGGTTCTGGTGCATTTCAACCCCTATAAATAGAAACCTATCCTCTCCACTTTTATTCATATTATTTTGGGGGATACAACGAAATTCTTCCATTGCCATCTCTCTCTAATAAGATTCATAAACTCTGTAGAGAATTCAGGTAAAAATTCAACTTATTTCCTATTCGTTTCTTCTTCCTCCAATCCATTATTATCCTATTCTTCTCCAACTATTTTAAATCTAATGAATATTGTAATGACCCAGAATTTTGGTCGTTAGATTTTGAACATTTAATTCATTTTAAATGTTGAATGTGAATTATAATTTGATTTTGAAATAAAAAGATTTTGGTTAATTTTATAAAATTAGTTGAAATTTCAAATATGGCAATTCAATTGGATTTGAATAATAATAATTAAATATTTGGAATTGGGATAATTAGTGAATCTGGATGTAAATGGTTATGAAAATGGTTTCTAAGATTCCATTTTGGTCTTGTTTGATTTAATTTTTAATATTGAATGTTTTGATGGAATCAATAGTCGATAAGTTTAAAATTTGGGATTTTATATTAATTTAAAAATGGAATTTAATATAATAATGCAAATAATCAGATTTTGATTTAAAATGAATTAGAATGATTTCTAATGTGACTATAATTTCTATATGATTTATAATGAAGTTAGTAAAAAATTTAAAAGTGAAATTTTAAGTGAGTTCGACAATTCGGAAATCGCTCGATTTAATTGACGAGTTAAAATAGCCTTCCGGGGCATAGTCTCGGAATTCGACGAAACTAGTTCCATTGGATCCGTAATAATGTATTATTATCGGATTTCAAATTTCGTAGTGTTTGGATATACCGTTTGTCTGTATGGGTGAGAAACGCATTGAAATTAAAATCGAAAATTTGATATTTTATATCGATTTACAAAGCTATCTTCCACATATGATCGAAGTAGCTTCAGAAACACATTCCATTGTGTTTGAAAGGCGGGTAAAACCTTGTAATCGCCTGTCGGCATGCATTGTTTGGAGATCGTTTGAGTAAGTTGTTTAAAACTGAATTTAATAGTAATATAATTAGATTACGTGTATATATATACGTATTTGGGGCCAAGAAACCCTAGTTTTCACCGGCCGCTACTCTTCTTTATTCAATGGCCGAAAGGCAACCTCAATCTCCCTCGTTTTTTCTCTTGATCCATCAACTTTATGCAAAAATCATCAACTAGGGAATCGAAGAGCTCCTCGACCTCTTTAAATCCAATGGTCAAGCTCATATATTGTTTGATGGATCGACAGATTTTCTAGCTCGAACTGATTTTTTGCACGAGTGACAACACCGAGCTCGAAGATGTTTGTGGCAAGGGTGCACGGCATGGGGGCGCATCGCGTGGGCTTGACTGATCGAGGTCCGGTCGTCGTTTGGGGGTGGTGGCGATCAACTTATTGCCGCGTGTGATGGGTTCGTGGGTATTGATATGGTGCGTGGTGAAGATGGTTTCGGTGGCCTTGATTCCTGAAGCAAAATTATCGGCAGATCTGACGGTAATTATAAAATAAAATAATTTAAAGAAGAAATTGTTTTTACAAATTATATATACAAACCTTTAAACTGAATATCTCAAGCATGCGTGATCAGATTCCGACGAAACTGGCGATGCCGGAATCGCAGCAACGAGCAGCTCGCCGTGGTATAGATCTGGAATCGTTTTGACCAAGTGAAAATTTTGCATTAAATTGAACGTGCTCGATTTAATGTAAAATTTGAACGCCCGGCGTTTCGAAAACTCAAGGTGAGTTAATCTCACTCACATCTGGATACCATTTAATTTAAATAGCAAATATTCAAAGGATTGATTGGTTGATTAGATGAATGTGATAATTATTATCAGATTTGATCGATATTTTATTTGTCGTGCTAACATTTGTGGATGCAGAGAAGCAGGTTGGAGGGATCCAATTGGATTCCTCACAAATAGAAATTATATTTATAATCTGTGATATATTTCATTGGTATCCTGTGATAGATTGATTTGAAATATTGTTATGCTATGTTATGGTTGGATAAATATAATTTGGTATTTTAAAAGTATCAATAAATGAATTGGGATTAAAGGAAAATGAAAGGAATTTTTAAGTAATGAATTTAAGGAAATTAAATTCAAGAAATTGATTTGGAATTTGTTAAGAGTTTTGAAACTGTGATGAGGAATGGGAATTTGTAAATTGGTTTTACAAATGAAGTATAATAAAATATTTATCAGTGGATAAATTTGGAAATATAAATTTCCGGTGGGAAATTCTATAAGAAAGGAATAATTGTTTTAAAAGTAAAGATGAGATTATCTTTAAAGGATGGAAAGTGCATTTTTCCTGGAAATTTGGTATGTTTCAAAGAAAAGCTTTCACAATATAGATTGACAGTTTAAAATGTGTTTTAGAATATTTTAGAAAAAAAAATATTATTTTTAATTATTTTTAAGTATAAGTAAATACTTATTTAAATAATTATGATATTTAATTATTTTAAAGGTAAAGTAGTGTTAGGTTTTCAAAACGAAATTATAATATAAATATTTGATTAATAACTTTATTTTAAAAGGTAATTTTGTTTTAAATTACTTGTAAACTCCTCTATTTTTTCTTAAGTATTATTTTTCATTTATGAAATTTCTAGTTACCTTATTCTAAATATTTTAAGCATATATTTTGAAAGTGATTTTCTAGGAAATGGGAAACGTGTTTAAAAATAAAAAGGTATTTATTTTTAAAGTGTGGGAAGAAATTTACGGGATTTAAACATAAATTTGAATTGATATAAATCGTGTAGGATTTATAAAAAGGTTCTTTGGTTTATTATGAAAATGAAAGTGTAGTTCCTTGAAAAGCCAAGTACGTTTCAAACAGATTTTTTTAAGTAAAAACAAAGTTTTAAATTGGTTTTTAAAAGAATGTTTTAAGAAATTATTGTTTAAGTTGTAAAAAATTTAAGAGTAAATATTTAATAAATTAGTCATAGTAGTAATTATTTTAAAGGGTTAATTGGTATATGTTTTAAAAGAATATCATTATATTTATATTTTATAAAATGGTTTTATTTTAAAGATAACTGGTTAAAGTTTATTTTAAAATTGTATAGGATTTTGTAGCCCTTCTTGTAAAATTTAGTTTAATTGAACTTCTATTTTAAAATTAACTTATATTTTATAAAGTAATTTTGCTTTAAATATTTCTAAGTATATTTTAAGGTATATTTAGAATAAAGTGATCTAATGTTTTAAAATCTAAAGTATTTGGACTTGGTTATTTTCAGTGGAAATAGAAAATGTTTGAGAAATTTATTCCGTAAAAAGTAAGATGGTCTGAAAACTGTTTTCAAAAGGGTTGAAATTGGGAATATATCTTACGAAGATATTTTGAGATTAATAAATAATTTGGGTAATTATTTATTGTTTGATGGATGTTTGTGAATGTTAATTGATAGTTAAATCACCGACTATCAATATTGGCCAATGCGTAAAGGTACCCCAGTGCCTAGTCATTGGTTGGAAATCCATTCTCCCTACGCGCCTTTTACGGTTTTTATTTGTATAACCCACTTTGTGGCTAGTAGTTGGAATTTAATGAATGTAACAATTTCGGCTACTTGAATAAGTTTTTGTATATAAAAAACTACTATAATATCAAAGGTTTTTGATAAGAAATGTTTTCACTATCGTAAAGTAAAAACCGACATGTTTATTTATGGCGTGGTCTTACGACATGCTTTTGATTTTCAAACAATTTTGGAACTTTAATAGTCATTTTGGGTGTATTTTTCTCACGCTGGTATTCCAGACTGACTCGGATGTTATTTTATTATAATGCTCAGGTCAGACCGAGTATTATAGATTACAGGAAAGGATGCTGTGGAGCTCAAGAGAGGAGCTGGAGTCCGAGATGTATTACCGTATTTGTTTATACCCTCTGCTGTGATTGTATGAAATTTTCAGGCTGGTAATTTTTGTTTGTTTGTGATACTCTGATGGTGTATTGTATAAAACAGATATAGTTTTCATTTTGTGTAAAGATATGATATTATGTATTATATTTTATGATGCTGCGATTGTGAGATTCTGTTATTGTTTAGTTCCTTCTTTCTTCTATCTTCTTTCTTTTACCTCAACAATCTATCTTTTCTGGCACTCGAGGATCGGCATATTATTCTGTGGTGTATTTTGTGTCGATTTTCGAGGGTCGAGAAGGGCGGGTCGTCACACTTGGTATTAGAGCGAGGTTAGCGATAACCTAGGCTTTGGTGGGGAAATTACTCGTTAAATAGAGTCAATAGTACTCTATAATGAGTTGAGTGTAATAATAGATATGAAGGCGTACTTGTTAGCGAATATAAATTTTTTTTATGCTGTGTTGACTTATCGGTTGAGTGTTTATGAATTCTGGTCGGTAGGGGAAGTACAACCGTATCAATAGGGTTTTCTAAACTCTTAAACAAGATAAACCGACATAGTATTGTTTTTAAAGTGGGTAAATGAAATAATTTTACCCAAAATTATATTTTGATATAAAAGAAATAATTTCTGAAATTATATATATATATATATATATATATATATATGGATGTTTTTTTGTTAATATTATAATCAAATATAAGAATCTAAAATTTGAAATGGTTATAACCAAATAGGATTCTATAAGTATGATTTATCCAAAAGAAGAATAACTAAAATTTGATTTAGACCAGAATTTAAATCCCGGAAATTTTGAAAAGCATTTAAAGTGTATTTAAAGAAAGGTTTGGGCAATCTTGGAAATGTTTGGAATGTTTTCCAAAGTGTTTGAAGGCAATGATGAAGTATTATTTTGGGAAATATTTTTGAATAGAGATTGTTTGAAAGGAATTTGTGGTAGTAAGGAAGCACTGAACTCACTTCAGTCGTTGGAAAATAATACTGATGATGAAGGCCACATCATCAGAATTCATTTTCGAGTTTCTAAAGTGATGGATTGCTTCCGCGGTGATTGGTTATGATATCTTTTTAGACTTGTTTAATATACAAGGTGTTTATAAATTCAAAAGGGAAATTGTTTTGGCAAAAACAGGTTGTTTTGGAATTCGAAAATTTGATTTGATATACCAGGAGTGTATGAGTTGTTTATAATTTCAAATTGGTTTTGAAATAAAATCGGCAATTGAATTTTGGGAATTCTATTTAACAAAAAATAATAATAAAAATGTGAAAGATAAAAATGATCAACTATTGAACCTATTAAGTGAAGTTGATTTAAATAAGAAGGGAAAATGAAATTTTAATCCTGGAATTAAAATTTAATTTGAGTGAATTAAAGTGAATAAAATATATTTGAATGTAACTGGAGATAAGTTGAATAAAATTGAAATTGAGATCGAATTAAAGTGGATAAAGTTGAAATGTAAAATGAATTTGTAATTGTGAGGTATAATTGCGTAATGAATTTGTACCCATAAGCTATTAAGTGTTATACTTATAATCTGAAATTGTGGATTAAAATTGTGTAATGAAAATTTATATCCTTAAGAATTCAGTGATACATACATATATAATTCAGAATTGTGATTTTAAGATGTAAATGGACTAAGATGAGCAATATAAGCTTAAAAGTAAATAAGTTAGGGAACTTATGGATAAAGAAATAAATTGTAAACCAAAATAAAATGGTTGGCATTTTATGGAAAATTCAAAATTTAAATCCTAAATGAAATGTAAAGTGAGGTAGGGCAAAGTGAAACTATAAAAGGTGAGTACACTTAGGTTAGTAATAAGTTTTTGAACTTATATATTAGAAAGTAAAAAATTTAATTGAATGAAGTAAATGCTCACTCAACTAAATCCAAAGGAACTGTTTGAGGACGAATTTAGTGTAAGCTAAATTAAATGGAAATTGTATTGGGATGAATAAAATTTTGGTAGCTTGTTAAAAATTTTAAAAAGAAAAATAAAACCCAGATCTGGTTTAGAATAATTGGAATGGTTATATTATTAATAAATTCAAAAATGAATTGAGAAGGTGGATAAATTTAAAATGGATTGAATAAGTAAAAAATTGAATTAAAATTTATAATGGATTGGAATTTGATTGAATAAGAATCAAATTAAAATGGAAATAAGGTTAAGGTGAGAAGAAATGGAGTTATTTTGTTATTGAGATAACTTAATAAAATTGGAAAATGATTGTGGTCGAGCTTTATAAGGGGTCTTGAATGAAGTTTATTTAGATGATAAAATTTTAATGCCAGTGAAAGAATTTCAACTTCTTATCGTGATGAAATAAGAATGTATGAGCTGTAAATAATCCAGAATGGAATGATATTAATATAAACTTAAGTTGGATGATGAACTTGAAATGAGAATAGGGATTTGATTTAACAATTGTGATGAAGTAAAAATTGTTTGGGTTATGAATAATTTCGAAAGAAACAAAATTAATATAGATTGAGATGAATTAATTGAAATTGGTTATAAGCTTAAGTGATGATTACTTGCATGGATAACTTTAAAATTTGCATGGAAATGGTTGTTTGTTGTAAACGGAATTGAATTGATTTAAAGAAGCAAATTAAGCTAGTTTTTGTATCAATTGGATTAAGTGAAATCTAATTAAGTGGTTTTGTATATAAATGCAAGTGAATCATAAAAGAAATGCAAGTATATCATATTTACAATAAAAATTTGATTGTGAATAAATTTGGAATTGAATTGAAGTAAATTGATGTAAGTAAAGCATAGGTTAATCATATTGAAGTGAAAATGAATTGGTTGTAGTAAATATGAATTGTAGAAAGTAAAATTGATTGTAAATCATTCGAGTGGAATAAAATGAAGTTTAGATTCGTTAGGAAAATTAAGTGGTGTTGAAAACTTGTGATTTCTATAAAGATGGTACTTGTAGGATTATGAAATTTGTTGTTGGGCTATGTAATTGTTGTGTTTAGCTAAGATAAATGTATGGAAGGTTGTTAAAAATCTTATATTGTTGAAAAATGATATGTATGTTTGAGTAAGTACAGGTACAGAAGGCGATCGATAGAGTTGGAGCACGTAAATGCATAATATATTAGCCGCTTGCTTAAAAAATGCTAATCAAAGGTATGCCTACGCAATAAAATTTGAAAAATGATAAATATATTGTGATATATTTTGTTTTCCGACCATGTGGGTCGATTTATATATATTTATGTCTATTGTGATATTGTAAAATGCTCTCCGTACAAAGGAGACGCTGTCAAAAATTTTGGGAGTTAGAAATTTTTTGAGAATTTTGAAAATGTTGGGTTAACTAGGAAAGTGATTTTTGAAGTGATACTGAAAACATGCTTTTGAGTTAGAAATAAAAGCAAATGGTTTTGGAATTGAGCTAAAATTTTTGGATGAGGTGAATGTAAGTTTTTAACTAAGTATGGGTAAGTAAATGAGTTTAGTAGCATTTTTCATACCTTAGCAAATTTCGGGGACAAAATTTTTATAAAAGGGAAGGAATGTAACGACCCAGAATTTTGGTCGTTAGATTTTGAACATTTAATTCATTTTAAATGTTGAATGTGAATTATAATTTGGTTTTGAAATAAAAAGATTTTGGTTAAATTTATAAAATTAGTTAAAATTTCAAATATGGCAATTCAATTGGATTTGAATAATAATAATTAAATATTTAGAATTGGGATAATTAGTGAATCTGGATGTAAATGGTTATGAAAATGGTTTCTAAGATTTATTTTTGGTCTTGTTTGATTTGATTTTTAATATTGAATTTTTGGATGGAATCAAAAGTCGATAAGTTTAAAATTTGGGATTTTATATTAATTTAAAAATGGAATTTAATATAATAATGCAAATAATCAGATTTTGATTTAAAACGAATTAGAATGATTTCTAATGTGACTATAAATTCTATATGATTTATAATGAAGTTAGTAAAAAATTTAAGTGATTTCGACAATTTTGAAAATCGCTCGATTTAATCGACGAGTTAAAATAGCCTTCCGGGGCACAATCTTGGAATTTGACGAAACCAGTTCCATTGGATCCGTAATAATGTATTATTATCGAATTTCAAATTTCGTGGCGTTTGGAGTTACCGTTTGTCTATACGGGTGAGAAACGCATTGAAATTAAAATCGAAAATTTGATATTTTAAACTGATTTACAAAGCTATCTTCCACATATGATCGAATTAGCTTCCAAAGCACGTTCCATTGTGTTTGAAAGGTGGGTAAAACCTTATAATTGCCTATCGGCACGCGTTGTTTGGAGATCGTTTGAGAAAGTTGTTTAAAAGTGAATTTAAGAATAATATAATTAGATTACGTGTATATATATACGTATTTGGGGCCAAGAAACCCTAGTTTTCACCGGCCGCTATTCTTCTTTATTCAATGGCCGAAAGGCAACCTCGATCTCCCTTGTTTTTCTCTTGATCCATCAACTTTCTGCAAAAATCATCAACTAGGGAATTGAAGAGCTCCTCGACCTCTTTAAATCCAATGGTCCAGATCATATATTGTGTGATGGATTGGAAGATTTTCTAGTTCGAAGCCTGATCGTTCGAACTGATTTTTCGCGCGAGTGGCAACACTGAGCTCGATGACGTTTGAGGCAAGGGTGCACGGCATGGGGGCGCACAACGTGGGCTTGACTGATCGGGGTCCGGTCGTCATTTGGGGGGGGGGGGGGGGGTGGCGATCAACTTTTTGCCGCGTGCGATGTGTTCGTGGGTACTGATATGGCGCGTGGAGAAGATGGTTTTGGTGGCCTTGATTCTTGAAGCAAAATTATCGGCAGATCTGAGGGTAATTATAAAATAAAATAATTAAAAGAAGAAATTGTTTTTACGAATTATATACACAAACCTTTAAAACTGAATATCTCAAGCATGCGTGATCAGATTTCGACGAAACTGGCGATGCCGGAATCGCAGCAACGAGCAGCCCGCTGTGGTGTAAATTTGGAATCGTTCTGAGCAAGTGAAAATTTGGCATTAAATCGAACGTGCTCAATTTAATGTAAAATTTGAACGCCCGGCGTATCGAAAACTCAAGGTGAGTTAATCTCACTCACATTTGGATACCATTTAATTTAAATAGCAAATATTCAAACGATTGATTGGTTGATTAGATGAATGTGATAACTATTATCAGATTTGATCGATATTTTATTTGTCGTGCTAACATTTGTAGATGCAGGGAAGCAGGTTGGACGGATCCAACTGGATTCCTCACAAATAGAAATTATATTTATAATCTGTGATATATTTCATTGGTATCCTGTGATAGATTGATTTGGAATTTTGTTATGTTGTGTTATGGTTGGATAAATATAATTTGGTATTTTAAAAATATCAATAAGTGAAATGGAAATAAAGGAAAATGAAAGGAATTTTTAAGTAATGAATTTAAGGAAATTAAATTCAGGAAATTGATTTGGAATTTGTTAAGAGTTTTGAAACTGTGATGAGGAATGGGAATTTGTAAATTGGTTTACAAATGAAGTGGAATAAAATATTTATCAGTGGATAAATTTGGAAATAAATTTCCAGTGGGAAATTCTATAAGAAAGGAATAATTGTTTTAAAAGTAAAGATGAGATTATCTTTAAAGGATGGAAAGTGCATTTTGACAGGAAATTTGGTATGTTTCAAAGAAAAGCTTTCATAATATAGGTTGGCAGTTTAAAATGTGTTTTAGAATATTTTAGAAAAAAATATCATTTTTAATTATTTTTAAGTATAAGTAAATACTTATTTAAGTAATTATGATATTTAATTATTTTAAAGGTAAAGTAGTATTAAGTTTTCAAAAGGAAATTATAATATAAATATTTGATTAATAACTTTATTGTAAAAGGTAATTTTGTTTTAAATTACTTAGAAACTCCTCTATATTTTCTTAAGTATTATTTTTCATTTAAGAAATTTCTAGTTACCTTATTCTAAATATTTTAAGCATATATTTTGAAAGTGATTTTCTAGGAAATGGGAAATGTGTTTAAAAATAAAAAGGTGTTTATTTTTAAAGTGTTGGATGAAATTTACGGGATTTAAACATAAATTTGAATTGAGGTAAATCGTCTAGGATTTATAAAAAGATTCTTTGGTATATTCTGAAAATGGAAATGTAGTTCCTTGAAAAGCCAAGTACGTTTCAAACAGATTTTTTTAAGTAAAAATCAAAGTTTTAAATTTGTTTTTAAAAGAATGTTTCAAGAAATTATTGTTTAAGTTGTAAAAATTTTAAGAGTAAATATTTAATAAATTAGTTATAGTACTAATCATTTTAAAGGGTTAATTGGTATATGTTTTAAAACAATATCATTAGTATTTATATTTTATAAAATGGTTTTATTTTAAAGATAATTGGTTAAAGTTTATTTGAAAATTGTATAGGATTTTGTAGCCCTTCTTGTAAAATTTAGTTCAATTGAACTTTTATTTTAAAATTACTTATATTTTATAAAGTAATTTTGCTTTAAATATTTTTAAATATCGTTTAAGGTATATTTAGAATAAAGTGATCTAATGTTTTAAAATCTAAAGTATTTGGACTTGGTTATTTTCAGTGGAAATAGAAAATGTTTGGGAAATTTATTCCGTAAAAAGGAGGATGGTCTGAAAACTATTTTCAAAAGGGTTGAAATTGAGAATATATCTTGCGAAGATATTTTGAGATTAATAAATAGTTGGGTAATTATTTATTATTTGATGGATGCTTATGAATGTTAATTGATCGATAAATCACCGACTAACAATATTGGCCAATGCGTTGATCGTTTCGAAGAGACCGGGATCGGGATTTATTTTTCGAAGACCCCTTCGATCCGGTTTGTACGTTTTCGTGAAAAACGAGTCCGGAGTCGAAGATGGAGTAGTGAAGTGCAAGGGCTAGTCGCTACTAATCCTGAGGATGATTCCAAAATGGATGTAGTAGGAGTAGTGCCTTCGGTTCCGCTCGAACCCTGGGACGGACTTGTATGGATGAATGCTTTCGGAACATCGTCAGGTGGACGGTGGGCATTCTAAGTGAAACGTTCAAAAAGGTAACTCTTTGCCTCAAGCCTCATTAACCGAGAATGACTGAAATCAGGGGATATGCAGTAAGGCTAAGTGGGTAGCACCCATTAGGGTGAGGTCATCCCTGTTTAGATGCCCCTTTTTATTTGGCTTAGTGGTGTGGTTGCTAATCCCAACCGTGGGGTGATCTTACTTGGGATTATCCAGTAAGGGGTAGTCCCAGTCTTGTGTTGCAGGGGATTTAGGGTGGATCCTCGGTACGCTGATCTTGAGCAGGTACTGTAATAGGTGGTACCTCCGTGCCTAGTCATTAGTTGGAAATCCATTCTCCCTACGCACCATTTACGGTTTTTGTTTGTATAACCCACTTTGTGGCTAGTAGCTGGAATTTAATGAATGTAACAATTTCGGCTATTTGAATAAGTATTTGTATATAGACACTATTATAATATCAGAGGATTTTGACAAGAAATGTTTTAGCTATCATAAGGTAAAAACCCGACATGTTTATTTATGGCGTGGTCTTACGAGATGCTTTTGATTTTCAAAGGATTTTGAAACTTTAATAATCAATTTGGGTGAATTTTTCTCACGCTGGTATTCCAAACGGACTCAGTGTTATTTTATTATAATGCTCGGGTCAGACCGAGTATTATAGATTACAGGAAAGGATGCTGTAGAGCTCAAGAGAGGAGCTAGAGTCCGAGACGTATTACCGTATTTATTTATATCCGCTGCTGCGATTGTATGAAATTTTCAGGCAGGTAAGTGTTGTTTGCTTGTGATACTCTGATGGTGTATTGTATAAAACAGATATAGTTTTCATTTTGTGTAAAGATCTAATATTATGTTTTATATTTTGTTCCACTGCGATTATGAGATTCTGTTATTGTTTAGTTCCTTCTTTCTTCTATCTTCTTTCTTTTCCCTCAACAATCTGTCTTTTCCGGCACTCGAGGGTCGACATATTATTCTTTGGTGTATTTTGTGTGGATTTTCGAGGGTCGAGAACGGCAGGTCGTCATAAATATATATAACTCTTCCCTATAGTGTGTGTGTGTGGTACCAAAAGAGAGAGATTTTGGAAGAAATCGGAAGGCTACAAATCCATTCGAGTGAAGCTAAGGCTAATCTGTGAGTGGAACCTTAGTATTTCTTTTCAGCAACTATTTTGTGTATTTTATTTTGGGTTTGAATTTGCCTTAGGGATTTTAGGATTTCAAAAACACGATAGATAAGATCTCCTAAAATTCATTTTCACTTCGATATGTCAATTCTATGCTGAGATTCCCAATTATTTACATTAATCCAATTGAATTTGTTTATGCAATTTTTGATAATTTATAGTCTATTTCACTTCTCCTTCTTATTTGGGTCAAATAGCTATCCTTCAATAAAATAAGGGAGTTAGATTACGAATTCTATTCGTAATTTACACCATGTATTCTTATTTGTTTCTTTGTAAAAGAAGATTTGAATAGAATATGGGATTAGATTGCAATTCTTACTGTTTAAGATATTCCATTAAACTGGTGTAATAAATTGAGTTCCTATTTTATTTACAAGTCTGTTATCACAGTTTTGGTTATTAATACTTATTCCCTGTTTTGGACATTAGAATCCCATGAAATCTTAGGAATTTGAAGAAAAATGACTTGTAATAATAATTGGTTAGGGAATTGACATTTACCGCTAGTTTAGAGCATAAAATTTATGTGTTTAGAACTTATTGGGCGGGAATAATTGTTTATTTCTATTTATGTAATTAACGTATAATTATTGCGTATATGGCATAATTATTTAGACATTAGTTTACTTTTATTTCCCCCATTAGGAAGGTAACTGATAGTGAGGTGAAAATAGGAGTAAACTCTTATATAGCCTAAATACTAATTTAAGGCGTAATAAGGAAGATTCCTTATAATGCCCGATTTATGAAATGGTGAGATAAGTGTGTGTATGTGTGTATAATAATTGATTTGTGGCTAAGTCATAGGGATGCGAGGTCAATAGAATTACATAACGAAAGTTTACCCTTCACTTTGAGGCCACCAGCAGTTGTATACATTTTTATTGATGTGAGATATCCTTATGATAGATATTTGTAGTATTGCGAGGTTGGTCCCAAATTCTATAGGGGAAATCTACCCAGCTAATCTGACCACCAGTTCCTTTAAATAACGGATTAATGTGAGATGTCATTATGAGTGGCCATAAGACAAAGGGCCTGGTTCGATTTTTTGAGTTATTAAGTGGTTGGACACAACACTTTTCCCCGGATGAAGTATTAAGCCAATGGGACACGTTAGGTAGTATCTTTATAAGGGCCCACTTTTGAAAATATGTCTTAAATGATGGGATCCACCTTAATTAAGGTCTTAAATGACCAAAGTCTGCCTATTTTTCACTTGGAAGTATTAAGTGGTATTTGAAATTCCATATGATGTCAACTGATAGTACCATTGAGTAACACACCATGAAAATAGGCCTTAAATGATGGGTCTACCTTAATTAAGGTCTTATATGACTAAAGTCTCCCTACAACAAACAGACCTTTTTATATCATTTAAAAACCGCTATTAAAGCCTTCTATAGCATTTCTAGAAACGCCATAGATCAACAAGTTGTAATAAGTCTGATAGATACAATAGCATTTCAAAATTGAAAAAACGGACTTTTAATAGCATTTTTGTTGTCATCTTAGACTAGACGTATCGTACAACTACTTTTCTATAGCGTTTTGAAGCTTGCTATAGAACTTTTACATAGAGTTGTGTTTTATTATACTAACAACTATAACATCATTTAATTGTTATAATATGTTGACATGCCATATTATTATAGTGTCTAAAAACGCCGTGGAAATATTATGTCAATCTTTTATTACGCATTGAAATGCTATAGAAAATTCATCACTAACTATTGTAGCATTGTTTTTGAAAACTCTTTAGTCCTTGTAGAATATTTTGTATAGCATAAGCATAATGTATAGTATATGAAAGCTGTAACAATTTTCCTTTTCGTTGCATGGTTAAAACGCTATAAAAAAGTTACCTTTGCATTTTTTATTGCCATATACATTCAATCTAACAATTTTCAATTCTGCTAATATATTATAACTGTTCAAAAAGCACACTTATCACGTTGTAATATACGTAATCAAATGGAGTCATAAGCCAAACCACAAAATATATATATATATCCGTAATATTTCATACATGGAGTATTAAGCATATAAATATTTGTGACCAAAAGTAACAACTCATACAACTGTAGCTAACCAAAACGATACATGCTAAAAATAAAGATGTATGAACGTCAATAGACAATACATTAATGCAAGCATGACCGATTTGAAGGAGAAAGAGTGCGACATCATGTAGAAACCTCAAAAGCATCATACAACGCCTGTCAAAAAGAAGCACATACGTGCGTATGTTAGTCATAAATGTAGAAATTTAAGTGCTAAACAGCATGGTTCCAAACAGAAACTTTATGAATTAATCACTCAAAATAACTAAGAAACATCCACAAAGCTAACTCAAAGTAGACAAGCAACTCAAACAAGACCACCTATTTCAAATAGACTTGTTATTTCATGCAAACTTTTAGTTTGATACAAAATGTTCATTATACTATCCAAAACATACAATAACATAGTAATTAGTAGTGCTAGTAGCAGTCATCTAGCAATTGTAGGGAGTTTTGTAATTGACATTCTCTCAGATATAGAATACTACGTGTGGAGAAGACACAACCATCACCATGATAGGAGGAGGAAGCAAAAAGAAGATTGTGATATTTCCAGGCTGATATCTTCAAGTGTGGCTTCAGCCTGGTTCAAGCTTGCCTTATGCAGGCTTGCTGGAGCAAACTTGCCTGGTGTAGGCTTGCACCAGCAAGCTTGTCAGGTGCAAGCTTGCCTTGTACGGGCTTTTTGGAGCAGGCTTGCCTAATGCAAGCTTGCACTAACCAGCTTGCTGTGTTGCAAGCTTGCAACAGCAAGCTTGCTCTCCAGCAAGCTTGCATTATTCCCAAAATTACTTTTTAACTAGCAAGAGGAAATGTTTATATGCTATTTTAACTACTTACAGGTAGTTTTCAAACATACCATAAATTAACTTTTACAATGATGTATGCTTGTTTTTATTAGAAATATCTTTTTCTTAGTAGAAACGTTTAAGAGGAATGGGTCTATGTCTTTTACATATATCTCATAAACACATCTCCTTTATTAATTTCTTCTCTCTCTTTAATGCCTTTTAATTAAACCTATGTTTCATCAGCTCTATGGCTAGCGTACCATGTTCTATTTTTCTTATCCTATAGATAGGTCTCCCCATCTCATTTACCCATCCAAGACAAGCTTTACATTAATTATCCATTGACAAAGCTTCCTATATTCCTTAGGTTAAACGTTACTTGGTTTAATGAACAGTTTGTGGAATTTTGGAGTATAAGGTACAGTTTTCTTGAAGTCGTGATATCATTTTCTCTAAAATTTGCAATCTATAAATATAAATTATGTATGCCATAATATATTATTAGTCGTCCTCAATAATCTTTTATAGTAGTTAATTACCTTAGTGTTGAAGAAAGTTTTTTGTTATATATGAACATGTACACCTCGAATTTCAATGTTGACAATAAATTCATTAAATAGTTATTTGGTACGTATAATTTACAAATAACATTCAGTTTGCTATACTAAAAAATATATTATATATATTTATTTGTTAATCCATTATCGATTAGCCATAATACTAAAGTTGGTTTAGATACCTAAAAATCCAAAACCGTATGCATCTGAATCTGAAAAATGAACAATATCTAAAATTTGAAAAAAGGATGCTATATGATAGTATCCACATTCATAAATTATTCATTCATTTTGTTTTATCAAGATAGCAGTTTATATGGTGTATTCTAATACATAGATAATAACATATTTACTTTTGACTGAGGCAATAGTTTATAAGTTTATATATATGTGTGTGTGTGTGTGTGTGTGTGTGTGTGTGTGTGAATATTCCTTTCTTAAAACTATTTTACAACTATTTTAGAAACTACTAATATGTTATTATCTATGTATTACAATACACCATATAAACTACTAATAAAACTATTTTTATATCCTTTAATTAATTTTTATAAAACTCACTTAATTAACTTAGCTGAATATTTATAAGACGTGGTTTATAAAGTAGTTATTTTTATTTATTTTTATATAACTTAGTTAAATTTTATAAGAATTACTTAATTTTTTTAAACTTTTAGTTAATCTAGTTAAATTTGTATAAAACTTGATACATAGTTGACTTTAATAAAATAATAGTTAATTTTTATAAATTAAATAATTTTTTTTAATTTTAATTATTTTTTATACAACTTAGTCATCTTAGTTAAATTTTTATACTTAGTTAGTATTTAGATATTAATTTAATTTTATAAAACTTAGTTAATTTTTAGAAAATTATTTAATTTTTATAAAACTTGGTTTACTTAGTTAATTCTTATAAACTTTGTTGATTTTTATAAACTTATCAGATTTCATGAATTTTCAACAGCACCTTCTTTGCGCGGTTAGTGCTTTCTCGCACCCCTAATTCAATATACATTTACATGATCAAAACAAGATTGGATTTATATCATATATGAAAAGAAATATTTCATAATAGAGTACACATTCAAATGCATAAGAACATACCTTTTACTAGCAACTTTACCTAGTAATCTTCCATGAGCTTGATGATAATTCATGTCTTCTACTTACTAATCGTTATTCCATTCAGAGTGTTTTTGCATTAAAAATTGAAGTTCGGTCATAAATGACACTTAGAAAATAGGGTGTACCATGTCTATAGATTTACAGCATCAATAGATTTATATGCTCAACTCACCTTGAATAAGCATGCAAATAAATGCCACGACTGAGTTGACCATGAAAAGCATGGAGAAGCTGAAGATTCCTCATGAATTCACCAACGCTGGAAGTCTATATAAAATCTTTCATACTGCAGAGCACATTTGAGTGGTTATATAACTATATTGCATTGGATCTATTAACTCAAAAAAATCATAGTCAATTACTTAACGTATCTCTAAATCGTATCCATGTCTCCATCTCCTGATAGGTTACGGTGAAGGATTGCTCTGAAGAAAACCATAGTTATAATGCACTACCCAAATTAATTAACAGGATAAGAAGACATTATGTGCTAGCTAAAAAACAATCAATCTATGAATAATATTATTTGTTTACCTTTTCAGCATTTGATGTATACTACTGCCGAACTTCATCAAGCAAAACAAGCTAGCTATCTAGCTTAAGTTTCTGCCATACATCTATTAAACTGTAAATAGAGTGTACTATGTCTGTATTATGTTTGAAAATCACATTATGTCTGTACATTAGCTAATCAGTTATATCATTCTTTCTCCATGTACACTTCATAAAGATACACTAATATCAATGAAAATGTATGATTCATTTTGGTTTTCACAACAACGTGTCATTAAAGATTTCATGACATCCCCAGAGACATTTAGCAAATGAGATAGATTTATACCCATAATAGTTAATACCTTGTGTATTACATTCTTCAAAGCCATCACTAATCAATTGTATGTATGTATTATATAGTGTTTGATAAAAAATAATAATCTGTTAACCCTTTCTTTGGTTATAGTGTTTGTACATTGGTTATACATGATGCAATATGGTAGCCAATGATTACTGCTGGTAAATACGATATAATGATATTGTGCCATAAGGAAAAACATGAGTACCAACATAAATTGCAAATATCCTTTGCATGAGAATATGTATATCGTTGAATATAGATTTGTATAACATTGAATATAGAATATGTCTGAGTATATATTATGCTAAGAAATATGAATATGTTTCAACACAGTATATATCCTTTTCTATATGACTTGAGACATTCCATTAATCAAAGATACTTAATATTACTTTTATTTGGATCACTATAAAAGATATTTCACCAGGTATGTAAGCAATTTGTATGACACAACTTGCTCCTCCTTAATCCACGTAACCCAAAAAAGGATCGTAAAAATGATTTTTGATTCAAGATTCAAATAAAATCATGTGACAAGGATATTAATTTGTGACAATAAAATAAGGTAGAAAAAAGGATTCACAATTTTATATTATAGTATATACGTGTACATATATACTAATATAAGAAATGAAAGGTGTCAGCAAAGGCAGCAAAACCATTGCCATCATGCAATGACATACATACATACATACATACATACATACATATATATATAGTGCGCACTAAATGTCACTGAAGCAAAGCTAGAATGAGAAATACACTTTAACACATTGAACGCATGCTTAAAATGTGAATTAGTGGTTGAACAACGCTTTATGTGCCTTGTTTGTTATAGATATATTTTAGGTGAATTAAGCTTTCATTGAAGTACTTAAAATCCAATCAATGTTCTAGTTTGGTGCAAGCATTTGTGTTTCGCCCATATTATCCAATTTAGATGGAGCAAGAGGTTCCCCTTCTACAACTACTTAACCAGTTTTAATATTAAGCTACAATTAAAAGGATAACTTATCTACAAATATCCAAGCTTTCACAAATAAAAACCGTGTCTCTTGATAGTTAATGCCTATATTAAATCTAATCTAAATTCTTGTATATTATATTCCATTCCAATTAGCTTTAACTTTATAATTAACTTTATAACCTATGTTAAATTCTTGACTGTGAGACAACTTTATAATTAATTTAATTTAAAAAAAATGAAACAGTAGTTAATGAACAAGCTGAGACTTCTCACCATACATTTGAATCTGGCTCTAATGATGCAAGGCCACAACAACCAATCTCTGATGCTTCAAACTCCTCAAATTCTATTGTTAACAAAACTACTAAATGTTTGGTTTACGCATTTGATATTCCACAAATGTCTCAATGCAAAAAACCATCAAGAAATGAAAAGGACAATGCATTTATGGCTGAAGAAACACCTGATTTGCCACAGCACTCACTAAATAATGCAGATGACTTGAATCTTTTAAATGATTTCTTGCCTACAGGTATGAATGATGTGTCAAACTATGTCAGTCAATAAAGGTTACGAGAAAAGTATTGAAACTTCAAAAGCAAAGTGTAGCACGCAAACTCCTTCTAAAAGTGCATTGAGGATTAATTTAAGAAGTAAATGAAGATCATCATGGAATGTTATAGGTATGAACAATGTTAAAAGAATTCAAGACATTTTCATACTTTTAAAAAAATATAAACCACCAATAGTTGGTTTACTACGATCATCATGGCTTTTCAGTTTGCAATATAAACCTAAAATATAAACTGAGTTGCAATTTTAGTTTGCAATTGCAAACTGTGCTGCATTCAGTTTTACAAACTAAGTTGCATTTCAGTTTGCAAAATTGAGTTGCATTTCAATTTGCAAAATTGAGTTGCAATTTGCAACTCAATTTGCAACTGAGTTGCAACAAACTGCGTCGCAAACTGCAACTCAATTTAGCAAACTAAGTGCATTCAAGTTTGCTAGACTATGTTTTCAGTCTTGAAACTGAGTTAGTTTTGCAGCTAAGTTCTGTTTTGTAACTTATAGTCTTGCAACTCACAGTTTTTCCAATTACTTCCTTGAGTACAAAGAAAGAAGCAAGCAGCACATAACCATTTCCTTACTAAATGAAAATTGAAATAGCATTAAGCATTTGTCCTCAAATTAGGATCAGTATAGAGAAAATCATGATGTATATATGTAAGCTTATGAAAATGATAAACCATCAACAACAAACAAGGTTGAAATCTCGAATTGAAAATAAAATGTTAAAACGTAATTTTAAACTTACCAATCAAGTTTTGAATTGATAACTTTTTTGGGGCACGTGTATGTTATATAAGTGATTCTTGACATGATACAGAGAGCAAGTACATGGTATTTAGCTCTTGACAACGAATAAAGTCATGACATTGCAATATAGAAATAGAAAAGAATGGAAAGTAAAAAAAAAAACATCAGAATCTCACAGCGGAACAGAACAAAATATAATACATCACATAACTATTACGTAGTTTTACATATATCAGAGTTATACAATATCATACATATGACAGTCATATATACATCTGTCACTACATACACCCCAAAGATACAGCATACATCAATTAACACAGCGGAACTAGATAGATAGATATATACGTCTGGAATTCCTGCTCCAAGCTCCTCTAGAACTCAAAGTCCAAAACCTATCACTTGGCTAGTCATAAAAATTTGAGTACCCAAGAGTTATGGAAAAAAAAAATATAAACTCCAGGTTAGACATGGGTCTGGTATGAGTAAACGGTTTAAAGTTGTTTAACTTTGGAAAAACATTTAAAAATAAAGGTATCACGTAGGACTCCCTATAAATAAATACGAGTAAGTTTTTGCCTTACGCTAACCAATTTTTTTTATAGAAAATCTAGTGATATTATAATAGTGTCTAGGGTTTTCAAGTAAAATACAAAAATAGCTGAAATGCTTACATCTCACATTCCAACATAGTTGGGCACAATCAAAACGTACGACACTTATTGGAGATTGAGTTCCAGATAATGGCAGGGCTACTGGGGTACCGTCCGTCACAGTACGTGGCATAGATCACCGTATCGAGGAACCACCCTAACTCGCCTGCAACACAAGACCGAAACCATTCATTACTGAACAGTCCCGAACAAGATAACCTCGGCAGTTGTTGCAATCAACTGCCCCACACAACCGAAATAAAAGGGACATCTAACAGGGGTATATCTCGTCCTGCTTGGGCATGACCCGTCTAACCTTGCTGCACATCCCCTGTTTTAGCCATTCTCGATTGATGAAGCATGAGGCTGCGATTACCTTTATAGAACATATCTCTTAGAATGCTCATCGTTCATCTGACGATGTGTTGAAAATATTCAATCCATACAAGTTCGTTCCTGGTTCGAACGAAACCAAAGGCATTATCTCGTTACACTCATTTTGAAATCACCCACAGAGTCAATGATGATAACCCTTGCATTCTGAAACACCATCTCGATCTTCACTTGAGGTTTCACGACCTATCGTTTAATTTGGCTCGATGTGGTTTTCGGATAATCATAAATGACACCCGATCCCGGTCTCATCGAAATCCAAACGCCATTTTAAAGGGCAAGTTGTTTATTAGTTTTTAAACAGTTTAATTCAACACTTTGAATTCACATAACATTTATCACAGATAAATCATACACAATCATCATAGATATATCAAAACATATCATAGAACATCACAGAATATCATCAAATAAATATCATAAATCAGATATTCTACACAACAATCCATAAGCAATCATCTTAAATTCTTATTGTAATTAATTCAAATTTAGTCAATTACTTGAGAGTTAATCTCTTAATCCTGTTTAATTAATCATTAATTATCAATTAATTACTTATTTGTTTTCAAATTATTTAATTTAATTAATCATTTCTTAATCAATTATTAAATCTTACTTATTTAATTAAATTCCCTTAATCATTAATTAATAATTTAATTATTAATTAATGAAATTTAATTCCCATTTATTATTTACTAATTACTTAGTTACTCAATTATTAATTCTTAATTAAATTACTTAATTAATTAACTAATAATCATTCATTAATTAACTTAAGTAGTAAATTACAAATTTATTTATTACTTAATCGTTTATTAACCCAAACTCTAATTTTAATTATAATGTAATTATTCTTAATTGCTTTCCAAAAAAAATTAATTTATATTAATTACTCATCTTATTTTATAAGTCTTCTTTAAATTTTGAAATCCAATTTATTATTAACTACAAACTCTAAATGTTAATTAATTTTATATTTACTTAAATTAATTACTTAACTATAATAATAATAATTAAGAGTTAAACATTGTTACTAACTAAAATACTTAAACTTGTATCAAGGACTTAACTCAATTCCATTAAACCTTTAGTAAGTTTACAGTGCTTAAACTTGTTTGAAAAACTAACCGCTTAACTTAATTTTGTTTTACAATACTGTAGATAGGAAAAGAACCCGAGACACGCCTGCGTTTTACTCGAGTAGCACTTCGGGTTGCACACTAGTTTCCCCGAGACACACACCCTATTCCCACGCAAACCTTCTTCTTCTCCCTTTTTTTTAATTTTCCAATAAGTTTAGTTTAACTTAGATATAAATTTAAACATCAGGAAACATACTTACGCACTTGACTCGAATACTAATCCGAAGAAATCACTCCAGTTGCTCGAGCCCGACTCGAAACACAAACCCTCAACGACACTAACACCATCTCCTCCACACCGTACACGTGCACGGCGGCACGCGAAGCTCCGGTGAACTCCCAAGATCATCGGCAAGTCACAGAATCCCTACAAACTCCAAATCAAAATTTGAATCGCCTACAAAATTTCGAATTCGAAAATTAGCCATTCCCTCAAAAACTAAAACCAACCTTCCCTCAGCTCCATGCCTCGTCATTGCCGCACAGGTCACTGGAGACCCTCAATCTTCGGCCACACCACGACCACACGTCAATCTTCCATTTCCTAAATTTTCGTGACACTCGATCGCATGAAGAAGACAAACTCGCCTTGTTACACACATGAACAAGAACTCCAACTAAAACCCTAATATGATCTCGTATCTTAATTTCACACAATAGAAAAATTTTCTGATAATTTTTACGAAATCACAGATGTTTATACTTACTTGACCCCAAATTTCAACATTTAATATTGATTAAATCTCTAGAAATTTGTAAAAATGCAGTTTTGTTTCAAATACAAACTGTTCTTGAAATACTGATCTAAAAATCTTCATTCTAGTTTTAAAAATCATATTTGCAGTAAGAATTCAAACTATGAACTTGAATTAACAATTTACAACAATCCATTTTATCAAATTATCATTTGATGCCTGTAAAACAAAATTACAGTGATTATATTTTACAATAAGGTTTAATCAGCTTTTAGAAATCTAAATTTAAGTTTAAACATCTTGTTTAATTGAAAAGCTTAAAGCTTTATAATAATCTGTTGAGAATAAATTGAATTTGGAAGAAAATATACAACCTGTATCAATCATCAGAGGTGTACAGAGCATCGCAAACATATATTCAAAACTGAAGCATATATATAATCCAGGTTTTCAATAAATCTTGAACTATTTTTGAATGAACTTAAAGCTTAAAAATTTCTTGTTTACTCACCTGAAAACTTTGTAAAGAGAGAATACTTTGATGTTTTTGAAAACCTGAAGTAGAAACTGCCTTGAAGCTGTTTTGAGTGCTTTCTGTTTTTGTTTGAATTCAATTTGATTTTCCCTCCTTTTTCTCTGGTTTACTAGATTTTGCTGAACGAACTTAAAAGAAGATGTATAGACAAATACATAAGATATCAGGATGTACAAGTGAAGGTGGTAACTGGTCAGCTTCATCTTTTATGAACAGGTTTTCTAAATATTTTGAAATGACAAAATGTATGCTGAGCTAATGGCAATAAATGCCACGGCTTCTTAATATGTTTACATAATTATTATCATGTTTACTGCATAAAGATATTTTGTATGCTAATGTATATATTTCAGGTAGACGTTTGGCTTGCATAAGAAGATATATTTTGTATAAAATCATTTGTTTTGTTAACTATCACTTTGCAGGTAAACTTGGCTTGTATATGAAGATAATTTTTTTCTAGAGATGTTTGTTTTATTAACTTCTAGCTGAACTTCAATATACACATTTGTCAGGTTTTACTTTTTATGCCTTGACTGATTTTCATTTTTCTACTTTGTTCTTATTTTATTCTATACTTTGTGTTTCATCTAATTCTTGTTTTCATTTATATCTGTACTTGTATTTTAACTGTTAAAAATTAAGTTATATTCATAAGTTTACGTACTTATATTTATATTTTATCCATCAACATTTAAATTATATTCATGCTTACTTATTTATGTTTATAGTTTATATTTTAACTATCAATATTTAAATTATATACATAAGTTTTACTTATATTTAATATTTATATTTTATATTGATAGACTTTGATTTTATTTCAAACATTATCATTCATATATATTTATTTATCAGATGTTAAGAAGGTAAGCATTTTAATTTAATTATATAAGATAATTTTTTATTGTACATATTATTAAGAGATTTAATTTAAATTTTCAAAATCAATTTTCCTTTTCAAAATACAAATTTATATAAACGAATGGCAATTATTTCTAAAAGATTTATTCATTTTAAAATGATCAGTTCACTTTTTATTTAATTAGATTAAATATTTATTATAATAATAAGGCCAAAATCCAAGGTCATTACAACTGTGGACACTAATTATTGAACTCTGTAAAACCAACACATTTTCTCATCCTAATAAGTTAACATCTACAAAACACCCACTTCATATATGCTTTATATATGAATATTAAATTTATATGCATAAGTTGTCTTGTCATGAATGAGCTCCCCACCCTTACCATCTTATAATGCAAAAACGATAGTGTCAAATTATAGAACAGGAAAGGATGGTATTGAATAATTCTACAGTATAAACAATAACCAAACATTTTTACCACTTTGCTATGGATGGAAATCAGAGCTTTTAGCTATGCGCATCTAAAAAGTGCAGTCATTACGACCAGGTGAATAAATTAGAAGCTGGATCAAAACAAATGAATCTGGGTATTTTGAGTAAGCTTCTTTAACTGAGTAAAACAAACCTGCAATAATGTATGGAAGAAAGGCAAGTAACAACTTAAGATAGAAGCGTAGATGTATCCATATGGAGTAAATGAAAAGCTAGTATAATGTTTATAGCAATGATACATTTATATTTAGTAAAATTTAATAATCAATTCAAGGTGTAGAAATCAACAAACAAATTCGGGTAAATCTTATCAAATGCTAAATATAACATAGTTATATAGAGAATGCGCAAAGTCACATAAAGTGATTAACAATTGTCTTTTCTTAATGGAGAATGCAAAATAAATATTGAAATTAATATAAGAATTGTCAACGAAAAAGGAAAATCTATAACCAAGTATTTCGTATTAGAGCTCGTTGAATACATTAAAGAATTAAACGCATTCAAAATTCAATTATCAAATTTGAATTAGATTACTTTAATATTCATTAATTATAATTAATTACAAACATACATGGTTAAGCATAATGAACTAGCCAAGCATTAATACTACATGTGTCACAGAGCATGTATGGCTTACCTTTTTCATTTGATTCACATTGTGCTCATACACACGAAAATGAGGATTTTCACTCTAAGAGCTTATTTGTGCAAGATAATAAGTTTTAAAGACACTACTTTTGAAAAATTAGTTTTAAGGATAATTTATAGAAAAAAGATAAAAGAATTTATAATTTTCAGTTATATAGAAATAATGATAAAAGAATTTATCATTTTCCTATATAAATAAAAAAGATAAATGAATCTATCATTATCCTGTAAGTTATCCTTAAAACTAGTTATTTCAGAAGTGCTGCCCTTAAAACTTATTACCCTGAAAATAGAAGCCCTTCAACCTAATTTCCACCGTGAAAATTGGGGATAATTGGAAATTTGATAACATAATGAATTGTAATATATCCACTAACTAATTTGAATAAACCTTAGCTCGTATTAACTATTTATAATTACTTAGCATTTATTGTAATAATTAATTGATTAATAATCAAAGATAATTAATTCAAATTTTAAAATAGAATTTTGAAATTGTAATTAATTTCCTAATGCATTTTACATGAATTATGAAAATGTTTGTATATATAATATGTTATATTTACAAGCATAGTGCTAGAATGTTATGAATAATTCATCATATGAATTCAATTACTTACAAGAAGAAGAAGAAATAGAGAAGATAAAATAAGTATCAAAAGATTTGACCGGTGGTTAAGAAATATTGCAAGGGGTACTTCATGTTCTCATCATAAAAGATGCATAACATTCTTTTGAGCAAAATGGTCCCTATTTGTGGTTAGAAAAGCTACAAAGTACCATTAAATGATTGAATTTAGTAACGACATCAAATGAAATTCAGCAAACTAGTCGATACATAATTTTTATTTTTGATGAGCACAATGGTCTTCATATGTCAAATTGAAAAAGAAGACAGTATATAGAAAAAGAAAAAAAAAAGCAAGGATGAAATTTAGGGACATAATTCATTGACCACAATCAGACATTATGAGGAAAAGTGAAAAATATGAAACTGGAACAATAAAATTAAAACCTACTAAGATAAATCCCAAGCATAGGGGAATTAAATGTAGAATAACTAGAAGAAGTTATACAAGTTTGATTCCTAAATCAAGTTTGTAACACATTCTAGAAGCAGGTCAAATTTGTGCAGCTTTAGGAACAGTGTTGCTTTACATTGTACATGGTTAAAGTAGGGAAACATAACAACATAACAAGAGAAACTAATTTATTTGTAAATGAAAGCTTCTATCCAATCTAACTTCCTCTGCTTGCTAGCATGAAAGTGCTAAAGGAATTAAAGGCACAATCAATCGATTAATAATTTTTTACTCGTCAAACTGCTATGAATTTTATATGAATTGGAAAACCATATAATTGATTAATTTTTTCAAACCTAAAACTTGTCGTGAATTGATATTAGCTTATGATATAGCTCACGTATTCACGTAGCGATGGAGATAATTCTACATATACATTTCTCTACTTTTGTAGTTTATTCAATATGATTATAGAAATATTTGATTACAGAAATTGAGACAACTATGAACCTATGTGCTAAGATCGGATATGTTCACTTTGAGTTATTTTACTCTATTGAAATCTCTACAACTTAGATGCTAGTAAATGGAAAGCTTTCATATCAGTTTACATCATCAACTGCATGTTAAATATACATGAAAACATCTTATAAAAGTAACTGGATAAATATACTACGAACAAGGACACACAATAACATGACATTAAATTTCTCAATCATGTAAAATACAGAATCAGGAAAAAAAATTATAATGCAATTTGAATTTCAATGCAGAATTAGATTCAAATTTGTTCACCTCATGAATTGTAACTTCCATAAATTTGCGCGCATTCAGACAAATCATAAATGACCTAAAACTATTATTTCAAAATATACCTTTACTAGACGTCAAAGAAAATATCACTGTATAATGAAAAAATAGTTAAATTGTTATTGTATGAGAATTCTTCTCCCTCAAACCTTTAATGGACATCAAGATCATAATAGAATTTGTATTAAATCTCCATACTTTTGTCTAGTAATACCTAACGCACTAAAAGGAGCCACTCGACACTCCATAAAAAAACAAAAATTGAAAAATATACCTAAAAGTGTCAATTTCGGTGTCCAAGCAGGCACTGCGATGAAGTAGAGGAATTATGCTTCAGCGAAGTTATCGAGCTTCTGCAAAATTGAAGTATGGCGCTGCAGCAAAGTTAAGGAATCGCGCTTCAACGAAGTTGAGGAATTGAGCTTCAACATATCGGACAAGAGATGAAAGGTCACAAAATTTAGGATTTTCTAGTGAATAGGGATTCGTGATGATGAAGTTTGTAACATAGCAGGATGTGTAATTTTGGATTTTGAAAGTGAAGATGAATAGAGGGATTCTTGGCGGAATAGGAACATGAAGTAGGGAGGAGTAAAATTGTACAGCCAATTTCTTTATTTTGTTAATAACAGCGAGAACATGAGTTGTGTATTAAACTTAAATGGCTACTAGCTAACCAACCACAGCAAGTCAATTTTTCATGTTATCCCTACGTGCCATTAATAGAATGTTTTCTTGTAGTGATCTTAAAACATAGGCTTCTTATTTCCCTAATATTCACTTATAATATATATTTTCATACATGTAAAACACAGCTGACAGTTTGTATTCTTTTCAAGTTTAAGCGTGTGCTGCAAGTGGATTACAAATGGATACTAGATTACATAAACTTAGCTAATATCCAACACCCCCTTGTGATTCATGAACTTAGTTAATTTATATTTAATCTTTTATGAAATACAGGCTTCAAGTTTATGCCTCATTTATCTCACAGTTTTAGGCTTTTCTTACTAGACAACTAGTGGCACAGTAGGCATGCAACTCTATAATGATGCCTTTGGTTGAACACATAGAAATGCCACTAACAGCTTGCATATTTTTGGAAGCATATAAACTTACTAGCAGTGGTGCCTTTGGTGTCTGTTTCGTAGCCGTGATTCTGAAAGCATCTCATACAATCATAATTAAATTACTGCATACCAAAATTAGTAGATTTTAAGGCACTTTTTGAATAAGCCTATTATTCTGGAAACTGAATCACCTGAAACTACTGTATATTCACTGATTATTTGCTACACACAATTTTTTTGTTAAACCTACATATCAGATTATCTATAAAGGCCATACGTACTACAATGTTTAATATGCATTGAATATGGTATATATCATAATGCACATAACATAAATTTGACTCAAAACTATTTCCAAACAAAAGATAATAAAACACAAATTCCATAACATCACACAAGATTTTTCATTTCAATCCCTCTAAATGCAACACCGTTATTTATTTATAAGTATCAAAAGCGATACATATGATAATAATGAGTATTAAGCAGCATGGTATTCGGTAAGTAGTTGATAGACATACTTTCATTTATTTTCCGTATCCATTATGTATTTAATTTTACTTGTAAGTTTGAACATTTAGAGCACTCTAAAAGTGCTTAAATGGAAGTGCTTATCATGGCCAGCTTGTTTCTTAGTTTCAAGTCATGGGTTTTCTTACGGGCTAAAACATCTGTTTTAAATCCGGTATCAATTAAGTGACATTCATCGACAGTCCAATGGAAGTTTGAGACAACACTTTTATATGAAACACCAAATATACAATGGATCCTTACTTAATACAACATTTTGGTATATGTTGTAGCAAACATGCTAAGCATGGAGTTTCTACATTTATACGAGCCTAGTTTCAAGTTCTAGAAGAATATTTTTTTGATCCATAGCTAACTGATATTACATTAGAAGTTGCTACTTTTGGCTAGCTTTTCTTGCATTAGAATTGTAAAGTCGAGACTTTCCTTACAGCCGCCATAAATTTGTATTGAGCATAAGTTAAGTAAAACTTAGGTTAACAAGCTGTCTAAAATTGAAGAATTCAAAATTCATCATTAACCAATGGAAAATGGCACAAGTAAACAAAAATAACATACCAGTACTGTCGATTATGGAGGTTGTGACATGGTGGCAGCACACTGCGGCAACGAATGGTGGTGGTACGTGACAAAGAGGAAGCAGTCTATATAGCTAAGTGGACAAGGAGAAAGCGGTAAGTGGCAGATGGAAGTAGTAGGAGCGGATCATACGAAAACGATATATTGGATGGAAGCTAATTGATTAGGGATTTTATGGATTAATTTAGGGCTTTAGAAGTGAGGCATGGAAAAAAGATTTAGGATAAATAAGGTATCGTTTGTTTAAAGTGCTGAATACTGAATGCTGAACACTGAATGCTGAATGCTGAACGCTGATTGCTGAATGCTGATTGCTGAATACATGAAATATTGTTTCTTTGCTATCTAATTAAAATTTTGTTTTAAGATCATAAATTACCATTTCGACAATATTACCCATCAATTTTACAAGTAATTATTCTTTGGCAAAGTGCCATTGAAAATGTACGTTTAATTATCTTATCTTATGTCTTATATTTTGTATAATAAAATAAAAAAAATGAATGATTGATAAAATTATTTGTTTATATTTTTTTTCACATCTGCACTACATATTTCTTTCTATATATATTTGAATGAAAAATATATCGTAAAATAAATCATATATATTTCATTTTTATTTTTATTAATCAATTTATAAAGTACTGAATAAAATTATAATCAAAACAAAACGAAAAAATTAATTCAAAAGAGAAAGAGATAACTAAAAACAATATTGATATTATGTCTAAATTTTTACAATTGTTTGATATACTATATAGGACAAATAAATGATGTGTTACATAAGGGTATAATTGAAAATTCAATGCAATAAGTGATCAGCACATCCAATAAGCACTAAAATTTTGCTTATTCATTTCACTTAATAAAAGAGCTTAATGATGTCACTTGTTTGAAAACAAACAAGTTATTAAGCTCTTTATCACTTGTCCAAACAAGCATTCGGACTTTTTTTTCTTGAAACAAACGGAGTCTAAGTACGAGGGCGAGGATTGTAAAATGAAAGCAGGATTGTCAATATGTATAACCAATTGTTTCCATTATTCAATAGCATGAATATTAAGCTTTGTTTTCATTTAAATTGACTATTAAAATAACTAACAATGGCAAGTCAAACTATGGTGCTATCCCTTTGTGCTAATAATAAACCATTTTCTTGTAGTGTTTGTCCAAAAGGTATTAAGTGACTTGGGTATCGTCTCTCGCATTATTAATTAGCTATTCATGATGTATGATTAAGATATGAGATTTTAGAAAGCTGCTTCTGGAATGGAAGGTATTAAGTGGTTGGACATGCTTTCTTTTCTTATAAAGAAGTATTAAATGATTTTAATGGTTTTATGTTCGTAGACCTATTCTTATTTTGAAATATACTGCCCAAATACTAAAAAGGTAAGACTCGAGGTTTTTATTCACTGGACACTTGTTCCGACTCCCTCCTCATTACAACACAGGCTAAGGACGGAGTGATGACAGTAATGATGCTTAGAGATGGAGAAGCTTGGCTTGTGGCAGTATTTATTATTATTATTTGCTTATATGTGTACCCATGGATTTACATAATTGTTGTAAAGGAAATTATGTTATGGTTTTTAAAGAATTTTGTGTTATGACATTTTTATGGTTTTGAAATAAATGGGTACACTTTGCTATTATATTTTGTTCATCCCACTGTGAGTTCTGAAGGTTTAGTTATGGCTTTGCAATCTTACTTACTACCAACAGCATACCTAAGAATAGATCTAAGTTTCAATGGGCCTTTTCTAGGTCGAAATTTAGGCTTGTTCCGAGGTGGGTAGTTACGTTTGGTATCAGAGCCTAGATTACTCGATCAATGGGGAAAAACTATACATATGAGATTTCAAAAAGAATTTTCAAAGAATTCTTACTATATACACACACACACTCTCTCTTCTTAAACATACGCATGTACACTAAGCAACTTTTTTTTTTCAGCATGTAAATACTATCTTAGGAAATCGTCACTAAAGGTTTAACCTATAGGTAATTGATATGGCTGATAATAAATTTTCTTCTGAACAAGGGAACCCTACCTGCGGAAGGCCATCCATTCATGGAATGCCCGAATAGTCTAAACAATATCTTAGGACTATTCAATAGATTCCTATTCCTCCAGCTGCATGATAGCACCCACTGCCCCGCGTCGATGCAGCACGTCGTCGTGTCGACTTTCCTAAGTTGTGTAAGGATTTTATCAATATGCGAGGGAAGACATACTTTGGAACTGAAGGATATTCGAAAGCAAAAGCTTGGATTAATAAATGCGAGAAGATATTTAGAGAGCTTGGTTAGTATGATCGGCTAATAAGAAGAATAGCAGCTTGGCATCTGAGGGAAGAAGCTTTGAATTGGTGGAACTTTGTGACTAATGAGCACTCAGGATGGATATTCTTTTGGGATGAATTCAAGGACTGATTTGAGATGAGATTCATGTCTAAAGCAGAGTTTAGCTTCCAATTGGAAAAGTGCATTCAGCTAATACAAGGAGATTCTATCCTTAAGGAGTACACAGTTAAGTTTACTAAATTGGCTAAATTCGGGATGAGCGTGATAGACACACCTATAAAAAAGGCCATGAAGTTCATGAAGGGTTTAAATTCCTCGCTAAGAGAAATATTGTTGACCTAAGTAGCTATAGGGGCCACGTATGAGATGTTGGTAGAAACACAATGCTGCACATGGCCAATGTGGAAGAAAAGGGAAGAGCGAAGGAGAAGTTTACACTGACCCAAAGTCAAAGATGGTCCAAGAAGGGAGCTTTTAAGCCAACTAGAACTTGAAGGGGAAGTTTAAGATGGATGTAAAGGTGTGTAAGAAATGTCAAAGGAAGGGTCATGAAGCTAAATATTGTAGGGTAAGCCTTTAAAGGAAGGTGCTTTAACTGCTATGAGGAAGGGTGTCACAAGAATCAATATCCCAAGACGGCTAAGGAAGGATGAAGGGGACAAGGCTACACTATTGAAGCCATCCCTATTTCTATTAAGCCATCAAGAGACCAAGGAAAAGCAACTCTAGAAGGTATAACTCTTATTTTTGGGGTTACTATTCATACCATATTTGATTCAGGGGCATTATATTCCTTTATAGCTATGGATGTAGTAAATTCCTTAAAATTTCAAACCCAGATGGTCAACAGCCCAATAGAGGTTTCCAATCCTATTGGGGGTTCGACCAATATTTTTCTTATTTGCAAAGACCTAGTGTCAGACATATGAAACATTAATTTCATATGTACTGCGTACATTCTAAATTTCAAGGGTATGAGCTTATCTCGGGTATGGATTAGTTTTCATATTATGGAGCCATTCTTGATTGTGATAAGAGGGTAGTACGATTAAGGGATTGTAGAGGTTATGACCTAGAAGTTCTTTGTACACCTAAAGCTTTAGTTGAAATAAGCCATTTATACTCACTAAATCTATCTATCATTGGAGAGCCATTATTTGTACCCGTAGTTTGTGAATTTTTTGATGTCTTTGAGGAGGTCACGGTTCTCCCACCCCATATGGAGATTGAGTTCCGAATCGATTTGGTGAAGGATGCAAGACCCATCGCTTTGCCTTTGGGACACATGGCCCCCAAAGAAAGAAAGGAATTGGATAAGCAAATCTTAGAGCTATTGCAAATCTTAGAGCTATTGAAGAAAGGATTCATCCGTAGGAGTACTTATGAGTGGAGTTCCCCTGTTTCTTTTGCTACTAAGGCAGACAATTCTTTAAGACTTTGTGTCAATTATATGGAGTTGAACAAGTTAACAAGGAAGAGTAGGTAGCCTCTATCTAGAATATATGACTTTTTCGACTAACTTGTAGGGTATAAAGTCTTTTTCCAATTAGACTTAGCAATGGGATACTATCAGTTGAGGATTGCAGAGTAAAGCAAGCCAAAGACCACATTCCGTACTCCAGATGAGCTCTACGAGTGGGAACTAATGCCTTTTGGACCGACGAATGCTCCTGCATACTTTGTGGATTTGACAAGTAGAATATTTAGACGACAACTTAATAACTTTATCTGGTGTTTGTTAATAATGTCTTGGTTTTCTTCGAATGCAAGAAAGAGCACGAGGACCACCTTAGAGAGGTATTGGAGATCTTGAGAAGAAACCAACTCAAAGCCAAGTTTTTTAAATGCCACTTTCGGAAAAATGAAGTTAGGTTCCTTGGGCATATTGTTTCGGAATAAGAATTGGTTGTCGACCCTGCTAAAGTGGAGCTGTCTAAGGATGGAAGACTCCTAGTAATGCACTAGAGGTTAGAAGTTTTCTAGGGTTGGTAGGCTACTATAGGAAGTTCATCAAGAGCTTCACAAAAATAGAAGCCCCATTAACTTAATTGACTAAGAAGAATCTAGGTTTTGTTTGGGATGATAAATGCATCAAGGCATTTGAGAAGTTTAAGAGTTATTAACTAGTGTACATGTGCTCACTATTCCAGATGGAACCAAGCCGTTTACGGTTTTCACAGATGCATGTGGCATAGGACTAAGAGCAGTTCTTATGCAAGAAGGGAAGATTGTTGCCTATGCTAGTGGATAACTAGAGGAACATGAGAAGAGGTATCAAGTGCATAATTTAGAATTGGCAGCCATTGTTTTTGCCTTGAAGATGTGGAGGCATTATCTCTTGGAGGAAAGGTTTGAGTTATTCACTTGTTATAAACCACTCAATATTTATTTTTCCAAAAAGATTTGAATCTTAGGCAGAAGAGGTGGATGGAGTATGTAGCATCCTTTGACTTGGGTATTGAAAATACCCTTGAAAAAGGGAACGTAGTAGACGACGCCCTTAGTCGGAGACATGCTACCCCTAGGTACTGTATATAAATAGAGACAGTTGGAGTTTCTCTCAAACTTTAACCTCCAAACATCAATAGAACCCATCCAAGGTTTTCTATCAGGTATGGAGATTAGATCGGCCTTGACGGATTGTACAGGGCATGAGCAAGTGAAAGGTGAGAAGTTAGTGGAGATTTTAGAAAGAATGAGAAAAGGAGAACATTTTCCCCATGACAGGAGGTATTCAGTTGATGAGAAGGGATGTTTGAGAAGAGATGGACGTCTTTGCGTCCTAATGATTGATGATTTGATGAGAGATGTGCTTATGAACTGTCACCACTCGAAGATGACCATTCATCCCGGAGGAGATAAGATGTACATGGACATGAAGAGAATTTTCTTTTGGAATGGAATGAACAGAAGTGTAGCTGAGTTTATGACATGTCAGGAGATAAAAGCTGAGCAAGGGAAGCCTGGTGGATTATTATTACCTTTGGAAATTCCAACTTGGAAGTGAGAACATATTTTGATAAATTTTATGGAAGGCTTGCCTAAAAGTTAGAAGCGCAATAAGGCTATTTTGGGTTGCTATGAACAAACTCACCAAGCATGCTCATTTTCTTCCAATTAGGAGAAATAGGACTAGCGCGTCTCTCGGCCATATTTATATTGAGGAGGTAGTTCATCTACATGGAATACCTATAAGCATAGCCAGTGATAGGGACCCCCTTGTTCACTAGCGAGTTTTGGAGGAGCCTATAAACAGCTTTGGGAACTTCTTTGAACCTTAGCATAGCATATTACCCAAAAACTGATGGACAAACAAAGAGGGTGGATAGGATTTTGAAGGACTTGTTGAGAGCTTGTATCTTGGATTTCTAAGGACATTAGAAGCAGCATCTACCTTTGGTTGAGTTTGTGTATAATAATAGCTATCAAATGACGATTGGTATGACCCCTTTTAAAGCACTGTATAGGCGATAATGAAAATCGCCTAGTTGTTGGAGGGAAACCACCGAAAAAATATTGCTCGGACCCGATTTGATCTGTGATACCACGGAAAAAGTAGAGTTTATCGAGTAAAGGATGAAGGTAGTGCAAGATCATCGGAGATCTTATGCGGATAGAAGGAGGAAAGATCTTGAATTTGAAGTTGGAGATATGGTATTTGTTAAATCTCCCCTCTTAGAAAAGTTGTTAGGTTTGGCAAGTTCGAAAAATTGGCATACCATGTGGGGCTTCCTGACAAGTTGGAGGGAGTGCACGATGTTTTCCATGTTTCTAACCCTAGGAAATGCCTTCATGACACTTCTAAAAGAATAGAGCCTGATCGGTTAGGGGATTGTGAAATTGAGCTGACAGTGCCTCGTGCCACCACACGCATTGTGGAGCATGGTGCTAGAAGACTCCACAATAAAATAATTAGGTTGGTTTGAGTACAATAGGGGACAATCAAGCGGAAAGCATATGGGAGACCGAGGAGAAGATGAAGAGCATTCACCCATAGCTTTTCACTTGTAATTTTTCTCTTTAAAATTAGAATTTTGATTGCATCGTGGTTGCTAGATTGGATGGTAGAAGATGGGTGTTACACCTTTTCACAACCACTTTACACTCATGTAGAACTTTTTATACATGTTTAGGATATTTGCATACATACTTTCATGACACGATGATATACTCACACTAGGATTGGGCTCACTTTAGCATATACACGTTACGCAGTTCGGCCCTTGGAAGATTTTTGGACGAAATTCTTTTTAAGCGGGGAGAATGTAACATCCCGTAAAATGAACCATAAAAAAATAAAGTAAATTAAATTAAATATGATAAGGGTTGAAAATGGAAATTTTATAAGTTGGAATTTAACCACAAAATTTATCTCGTTGCGCTCGTGGTGAAATTATGATATGTTTTCATGTATAACATACTAAAAATGGAGCTCAAGCAAAGAAGTTATGAGCATTTGACGTTTCGAATTTAAATTAATTTTGTTTGAATTCAAATTCAAATGAGAAATCAAACTTAGGGTTTAAATTTTAAAATTGGCTTTGGGGCTAAGTAAACGTTTTATTAACGTTTAACATTAAAAGGTTAATTAAGGAATAAGATAATTGTGCAACGAAAGAAAATAAAGGTTCCTTGAATAGAGGAGCAGTCGACCTATATAGGTCAACTAGTCAACTGTAGTGATCGATCAGTCATCCATAGGCGGTCGACCACTTGGTAACAAAAGTTGCCAGTGGTAGCAAGGGTTTGAAGCTATGTTATATTCATTTGTGCGATCCAGATTTACCAGTTTTCTACCTACTTCCATCTGACTGTTCTGGCGCATTTCAACCCCGATAAATAGAAACCTATCCTCTACACTTTTATTCATATTATTTTGAAGAATACAATGAAATTCAACCATTGCTGTCTCTCTCTAACAAGATTCAGAAACTCCGTAGAGAATTTAGGTAAAAATTTAGCTTATTTCCTATTTGTTTCTTATTCCTCCAATCTATTCTTCTCCAATTATTCTGAGTCTAACGAATATATATACATCTTCCCTATTGTGTGTGTGCATATACAAAAAGAGATAGATTGCGGAAGAGATTGAAAGGCTACAAATCCATTTGAGTGAAGCTAAGGCTAATCTGTGAGTGTAAACCTTAGTATTTCTTTTCAACGATTGTTTTGTATATTTCTTTTTGGATTTGAATATGCCTTAGGGATTTTGGAATTTCGAAAATACGATAGATATAATATTCCAACATTCATTTTTATATTGATATGTCAATTTTATGCTGACATTCCCAATTATTTACATTAATTTGATGGAATTTGTTTCCTTTATGCAATTTTTGATAATTTCATCATTTATTCCACTTCTCCTTCTTCTTAGTGTCAAATTGTGATCCTTCAATAAAATAAAGGGATTAGATTATGAATTCTGTTTGTAGTTTACACCACTTATTCTTATTCATTTCTTTGTAAAAGATGAGTTGAATAGAATATAGGGTTTAGATTGCAATTCTTATTGTTTAAGATATTCCATTGAATTGATGTAATAAATTGAGTTTCTATTTTATTTACAAATCTATTATTGTAGTTATGGTTATGAATATTTATTCTATATTTTGGACATTCGAATCCCATGAAATCTTGGGAATTTGAAGAAAAAGGACTTGTAATAATAATTAGTTAGAGAAATGACATTTAATGATGGTTTAGAGCGTAAAATCTGTGCGTTTAGAACTTATTAGACGCGAATATTTATTTATCTCTATTTACGTAAATAACGTATAATTATTGCGTATATGACGTAGTTAATTTGGCATTTATTTACATTTGTTTCCCCAATAGGAAGGTAATTGATTATGAGGCGAACATAAAAGGAAACTCTTATGTAGCCTAATTATTATTTTAAGACGTAATAAGGAAGATTTCTTAGAAGGCCTTATTTATGAAATGGTGAGATGTTATATATGTATGTACGTATATGTATGTATATGTATGTATGTGTATGTGTAATACGGAGAGTAATTGATTTGTGGCTAAGCCATAGGGATGCGAGGTCAATAGAGTTACATGATGAAAGTATGCCTTCACTTTGGCTACCAGCAGTTGTGTACAATTTATTGATGTGAGTATGATAAATATTTATAATGATGCGAGGTTGGTCCCAAATTCTGTAGGGAAAATCTGCCAAGCTAATCTATCCACCAGTTCCTACGACTAGCGGGCTAACGTGAGACGTCATTATGAGTACGTGTCATAAGACGAAGCGCCTGCTTTGAGGTTTTGAGGTATTAAGTGTGTTGGACCTGCCTCTTTTCCCCAGATGAAGTATTAAATGGCCAAGGTGACATGTTAGGTGGTATCTCTATAGGGGTCCACTTTTGGAAATAGATCTTAAATGATGGGGCATGCCTTATTTAAGGTCTTAAATGATCAAACTGCCTATTTTCCACTTGAAAGTATTAAGTGGCCTATGGAATTCCACATGATGTCTGCTAGATAGTACCATTGAGGAGTACGCCTTGAAAATAGGTCTTAAATGATGGGGTCTACCTTAATTAAGGTCTTAAATGACCAGAGTTTGCCTAATTTCCAGTAAAAGATATTAAGTGGCTTGGGTACTGTCTCTCACATTATTAGCTA
The DNA here is from genome assembly GCA_030765085.1 of Allium cepa. Lineage (NCBI taxonomy): Eukaryota > Viridiplantae > Streptophyta > Magnoliopsida > Asparagales > Amaryllidaceae > Allium > Allium cepa. Next base: position 987,385,169 of record CM060945.1, on the reverse strand, counting down.
TTTATGACGTATGATCGGGATATAGGATTTTAGAAACCTACTTTTGGAATGGAAGGTATTAAGTGTTTGGACCCGCCTCCTTTTCTTATAAAGAAGTATTAAATAATTTTAATGGTTTTATGTTAGTAGACATATTCTAATTTTGAAGTATCCGCTCAAGTAAGTAATGCTTGAGGTTTTATTCACCAGACACTTGTTGTATCGACTACCTCCTTATTACAACATATGTCAAGGATGGAGTGATGACGGTGTCGATGCTTAAAGGTGGAGAAGCTTGACCTGTGACAGTATCTATTATTATTATTTTTTATGTGTACCCATGGATTTAGACAATTGTTGTAACTGAAATAATGTGACGGTTTTTATGGAATTTTGTGTTATGAAATTTTTATGGTTTTAAAATAAATAGGTACACTTTACTATTATATTTTATTCTTTCCACTGTGGTTCTGAAAGTTTAGTTATGGCTCTGTAATGTATTTCTTTTTACTACCAACAGCTTTCCTTAGAATGGATCTAAGTTTCAATGAAACTTTTATGGATCGAAATGTAGACCTGTTCCGTAGTGGGTTGTTACATGATCTATGGCTAAAAGGTAGTAAGCTGACTAACAAATTGGGTGTTAACTTAATAATGATTGTTAGAGGAGAATGAATGGTTGTTGATGATATCCTAGAACGAGGGATATGGAAATAGACAAAGCTCGCTTTCTAGGAACACTTAAAAATGAAATTGAAAGTATTAAAATTAACCGGAAGCTGTGATGCCCCATCCCGAGACCCACATTAACAAAGAATATTACGGGGTAATACTGTCTGCTAATGCGAAGAATATGGCTGGTTAGAAGCGGCCATCTATAGTCTTGTCTTCGGTATCTATTGAATACATCGATTAATGTTTTATATTTTTTTTACCTAACTCAAGTGGATCGAAAAATCCAATAAACACTTAATACAAAACTACAGGTGGCTATACGATCTATCAGAATAAAATATAACAACTCAAATGCTAAACACATCACAGAACAGCAGATAATCACATATATACACATGTACAGATACATAACAGTATACAAAAGATACATCACATAGGTGGTGTGATGACCATAATACAAATACGAGTCAAAAGAATATACATATCAGAGTAGCTATAAAAGGACTACTCAAAAACTATATCAAAAAGGCGATAGCAGAAAAGAGTCCATGCGGAAGCAGAATATGCTAAGTCTAAAGGTACCTAACCTGAAACACCTCGGTCTGACCCAAGTATAACATGCATGGGTTAGTCTAGCCAAATATATCAGTTTAAGAGGATAAGCAGTAATAAATGCATAAGGGTAAGGTAATTTTCTTCTTAAACAAGAAGGAACAATACTGAGTATAAGCATGAGTATAAGTATGGTATGGTTACTTTAAGTGATGAGATGATATCACTTACACAAACATATAATCTCAAAAGGGATAAAACAATCCATAAAATGCTAAATATAGCAAGCCTCGTATCATCTGCATATCACAAATCATTAATAGTGGTTTAGGTAAAATATAACTCCTAAAAATGAGAAATCTTAAAACTCGCCATATCGGCGAACTCAAAGAAATCTCAAAGAAATCACCATCTCAAAAATACGCCACAAGGCAATCAAATATAACTCTCCAACGTAGGAGAATATAATCCCAAATAAATGCAAAAAGGCAAATCTCATGTAATAATGCCAATAGGAAAATCTCAATATTAACGCCAAAAGGCAAATCTCAAATAACGCCAGTGTAGGCAACTAAAATTCCCGTAAGGTAATTGTCATATATATGTACAAAATTGCCCGAATGGTCAACCATGAAAAAACGATACACTCGGGAAATCAATGAAAACATCTTAAAATTTGCACGTGCTTTTGGCCGAATCCTGTCAAGTACTGATCTCAAATATGGTACCATGCCCGAAAGAAAATACGCCGCAATGGCAAATACACCGCAATGGAAAACGTCTTGAGGACAAAAACACCGCAATGGCAATGATCCGAAGGTCCGGTACTGGCAATATGCCGTAATGGAAATTGTGTCACAAACTCTTGGATAGGAACCCGAACAGTGTTAACATGTGTTCCACACCACACGTCTGCTCTAAATGGTTTATTAAACGGCTAGTAAATTTCACACTCAAAGCAGTAATTTTTTTACCTTATCTCATTGGTAAATTCGACAAAGTCAAAACGATCAAACGAACAAGTCGAGAATTAACCATTAAGATAAACACACGTGTCACATACCACGTGTTTTACCAAACCATTTAATTCTTCTTCTCATTTGCTCGAAATGTGCAAAAACGTGTAATTTATATGTAAAATAATTTACTTTAAAAAATAAGCTTTGAAAACCAATTCTCGAAATCAATTTGAAAACCCTATTTGAAAATTTCCCTTATTATAGAGAATAAATAGATTTTACACTTGAAAATACTTTAATATATTATATAATAATTATTTTGAAATGCCTATAAATTTTAAAATTATTTCAAAATTGTTTGAAAGAATCCATGTTCGGATCAAAAAATCATTCAAAGCCATCATTCAAATTCAATTCAAAATTAAATTTCAAATTCATCGAAACTTGGTTAGTCTATCGATAGGCATCATAACCCTAAAAACAGTTCAGAAATATCACAAAAACATGAAGTAAAAGTCAAAAATCGGATGGAAAAAGAACATAGAAATGTATAGGCAAAATAATACCCAGGTCTACAATCTTCTCTGGGTTCAACTTTCGGACATGAAACAGATGGCCAAACGACCTCTAATTGAACTAAAATTGTTGTGCACATAGTAGAAAATTTCAGCTTTAAAAAAAAGGAATCAATGAGTTTTGACTGGAAATGAAAAGATTACGCTCTCTCAAACGTAGACTTAGGCCATGTTTGCAACAGTTCAAAAACAAAAATGTGCACAGGCCTGAAAACCATCTTAGATTCAAATTACAGGCTTGAAACAGAGGACCAAACGATCTCATATTGAGCTGAAAATTGGTATGTACATGCTAGAAAACTTCATCTTTCAAACGAAAAAAGAATCAGTGAATTTCGACTAAAAATGAGAATGTTACGCTGTCTCGGACATGGAATTAGGCCATGTTTGCAACAGTTCAAAAACAAAAATGTGCCCAGGCTTGAAAACCGGCTTGGGTTCAATTTACAGGCCTGAAATAGAGGATGAAACGACCTCGTGTTGAGCTGAAAATTGGTTTGCACATACTAGAAAACTTCTCCTTTCGAACAACAACGAATCAATGAATTCCAGTAAGAAATGAAAGAGTTATGCTGTCTCAAACATGTACTCAAGCCATGTTTGCAGCAACTCAAACAAAATATGCCCAGGAAAAAATCTTGGTTTTTGTTGATTTTGCAGCAAAATTTTGAACACTCAAATAACAATATATTTCAACCAAATTTTGCAGAGACAAAGTACAACATATAAACTACTATTTAGAAGAAATCCGGCAGCATTCCATTGCCGGAATCAAAAGATACATGTAACGATCCCAGATTTTTACTAAGTTTAAATTAATAATTAATTTAATTTTCGAACAAAAATTGTGAAATTTATTGGTAAATTGAATTGAGTTTCTCCAAATTCAAATAAAAATATGTTTGTTATTTTGTCAAAGTATAATTAAGTTTTAAAAACGATTTCTTTAAAAGTTAAATATCTATATAATGAATGAATGCAAATGTAAAATAAGACAAAAGAAAAGAAAAAATATATATATTCAAGTGTGTACAAATGAAAATATAAGTATGTGGACTTGGAAAACAAATTGGATAAGTATGAACAAACAAAAATTTATAAATATCTAGGAACAACAAATAGGATAAGTATGTAGATAAAGACAATGGAAATTAATGCAAGATTATCCTTAGCACACAATATATATCTATCAGCCACCAAAGAAAATCTACATAGTCAAATGAATAAAAAAAGATATTTACAAAGCACAAACAAGATATCATCTCAGCACCGAAATAATACCATTTCAGCCACCAAAGCAAGAAGAAAATCAGCTTAGCCACCAAAACAAGAAAATATCTCTGATATTGTATAAAACAAATTATATCATCCTGTAACTTGTGTTCTATATATCAATCTTCTTCATCTCAGTTTCGTTCATTCCAAGCTGAGAAAATATAAAGTAAGCATCATCTCAACTTAAACCAAATTCAATTTAAAACAACAACTCAACTCAACCAGAGATCAAAAGATCAGCTTGCAATTTCAAGCCTGGTTCAAAAGAAGAAGCTCTGTTCATTTTAAAATGAAAGCGAGTAACATCAAAATTAAAATGGTTTAAATATAAGGTTCTGTTGCATGCTTATCTCTGAAATTTAGTTTGTTTGTAAGTATACTTCTTTTAGCATATCTCTGTGTATATGTATGAAAATATTGGTGAGCATTTCTGTGTTTCTCTCTGACTTCAGTTCCAGACCTAAATTCTTATCAAAATAAATTCTTTTCTCTTGATCTAATAACTATTAGCACTTGGAATACAAACAAAGATTGTTTGTTTGATCATGAACTAAGTTTTAACAATTCATCTAAGTCAAAACAATTTATCACTATCCCCTGGAAACCCAAAATAACTGAGCAAACTTAAGATAAGTCTAAATTTAAAATTTTTAATTCACGAATTCAAGTATTTAATCTGAATTCTTATACCTAAACATGATTTTTAAAGTTAAAATTTTAATTTTTAGATCTAAGATGAAAGAGCAGTTTGAGATTGTCTAAATTTCGTTGCTTTGATGATCTTTGATGATCCATGGGTTTGTGGTAATCGGGATCTTGGCTGGAGGTGGAGGAGTGATCAGTGGGTCTGGGAAAAATATTGGGATGGTGGTCAGATGGTCGTGGTGGCGGCAGCGCGCGTTTGTAGTCTGGAAACCTAGTTTTATCGAGGTTTGGTATTTCGATTTGTATGCCGTCTATGGTTGATCGTGTGTGGCGTGGTTTTGGGAGGTGGCAGAAGAAGCGTTGACGAGTAGATGGCCGGAGTTGTATGAATTCTGGTAGCCGGAGCTACGAGAACAAGGCGATGACAGGTTTGGTTGAGGTAGGTCTCGCTGTTTCCAGGTTTGGTTTTTAACTCGAATTTGATTTCGAGGAGATGATGGAGTTTCTGATGGTCGGGGAGTGGAGCATGGAAGATTGTCGACCTGTTCGACGTAGTGATGTCGACCGGAGGCGAGCGGCGGTGCCGTGCACACGCATGGTGCACGAGTTTGGTGATCGGGGAATTTTGATGGCTTGGGTGGTTTCAAGGTGCTCTCGCGTGTTTGACTCGAGTTTTACTCGAAGTTTTTGGGTATTGGACTCGAAATAAAATAGTGAGGCTCGGGTTGTTTTTTTTCTTGCTACAGGTTTTAGTAAACCTGACAATAAAAATTTGAATTCAAAGCAAATTTAAACAGAATTTAAATTGTGAGCTAGATTTAAAAATAAGTTTAAATCTAGATGAAGTTTGATTCAGAATGGCATTGAAATCTTAAAGTTTTAAAATATTTAAAAAGAGGGTTTCAGGTTTTAAAAACAAACCTGACAGTTCTTCTAGATTTTAAAATTTAATTTAAAAATCTGAAACCAGAATTTAAACTGGGTTTAAATTCAAAAGTTAAGTTTAATTTTCGAATAAACTTCTGAATCTTAAGCTTTTAAAATGAATTGGGATTTTAAATCAAGGATTTATAATCAAGGTTTTAAAAGCAAGTTTAAATCAAAGTTTAAAGCCAAGTTTAAATCAAATGTTTTGATATGAATTCAAGTTTCTTGAATTCAAATCTGTAATTTAAATCAGTTTTTTAATCTGAATGTTTTAAACAACTTTAAATCAAATAGCTTTTTTAAAATAATTTGTTTTCAAATAAATATTTGAATTGAATTTTGATAAAGTTTTGTTATAAAAAGGATTTTGAATGAAAAGTTAGATAATTTGTTTTAACTTGAATTTGCAAGTTAAAATGTAATGTATTTTAAAGCTTATATTTTTAATAAAACTTTAAGTAATTTGGTCAGAACTTTTCTTATTTAGGTTTATGAGTTGATATTTAAATTTGGTTAATGTTTAAATATATAATCATTTTGAATCTTAAATTCAAAATGAAATTTGAATCTAAATTTAGAAGTGTAATGTCTTAAATACACTTTAATATTAATGAAGTCATTAATAAAGAAATGGATTACCTTAGAGATAATTAAGGTATTAAAATGATTTAATGAATAAGATAATTAAGGAATGACTTAATTATTTAATTTGTAAATTAATGATTTAGATTAATTTATAATTAGAGATTAATTAGGAAGTAATTAAAGAATTGTTAATAGTTAATGAAGGTCATTAACTAAGATTATTTAAATAATAAATTAATGTGATTAATTTTTAATGATTAATTGAGATTAATTAATTTAATAATAATCATTTGTGGAATTGTGTAAGTGTAATTACTTTATAGAAGTAATTAAGAAATTAATTACTCATTTTAATTAATTGAGTTTAATTTATTTAAGTTAGTTGTCAAATATTGTGTACTGGATTGATATTTCTGATATGTGATCGTGATGCTATGTAATGTAAATTGCTTTGTGCTGAACTGTGATTTGTGATTTCTTTCTATGTGTATGTGAAAACCCTTTTTGCCCATAAACGACATTTAAATTTCGATGCGATAAGGAGTCGGATTCCAGTTGGTTATCCGAAACCCACATCGAATCGTAATGGTAAATCTTTGTGATTGATTAATTTACTTTATCTGTGAATCTGTGATGATTGATGATGTTACACTATTGTGTGAAACCCCTAGACCACACTTATACACACACAAATATAAATTGCACGTGGAAATTGGTTAAGTCACAGATTTTTGAAATTGTTTTAAAATTAAATTTTGAATTCAAATAGTTTTGGAAATGGATTGGGTTTAAAGTAAAAAGTTTTTGAAAAGGAATTTTAAAGATAAAATTTATTTTGAATAACTTGATTACGCCTTGAAGTCTAAATAATTTGATTTAAATTTAAATTCAAAATTTGAAACTGAATTCTATAATTTGAAACTAAGGATTAAAGATGTTATACAGGTTGTATATGGGTTAAACCATTTTAAAGGTATTGATTTTGGAACTTGATTTAAATTCAAAGGCTTTAACTCGTGCAGATATAATCGGATTTTTTTGAAACGAAAACTATTTGTTTTCAAATAATAAAAGCTTTCACATAAGAAATGAACGTCCAATTTGTGTTAAAAGGATTTCAAGTCTAAAATGAAAATGGTTTTCCAAGTAATTGTTGAATATGCGATTATATGATTTTTGTTTGACGATAATAAACACACACACACACACACATATATATATATATATATATTCGTGTAAATGTATTTGGTAATGTACTATTTTAATTTTCATAGATTAAATACATATTTGCTGAATAAAAGTAAATAACACAGAATTTGAATTCAAACAGAATTTTTATTCAAACAAATATTTATTACAATTTTTGAATAGTACAAAGTTCAAGCTCTCACTATATATTCAATTTCAATTACTATACAACTTCGATTACATCACAATTTCACATTTACAGTTGACCTCACTACATATCACTCACACTCGTATTTATCCTCAACTTTATACCAAATTGAATTCAGTATCTGAGCAATCTGCAAGAATAAATATTGACGCGGTAAAATTGAAAAGGAAATATTTTTCCAGTATTAAATAAAATGTAGTTTTTGGAAATAATATTTTCCTCAGTTATTTGGGTTGTTCGTCATCATTTAATTTTCAATTCATCATACACGAATAGCTTGTGACATACACAGTGTATCACTCTACAAATAGGAAACTATATCGATTTGGGTTCCAAATGGCACAAATATAAAATCTCTCAACGTTAAACAAATTTGGGTGCCGAAGGGAACAATTATAATAGTTTTGGGTCTCCACAAAATTGTTTTTCAAAATATTCTGCCACTAACAATCATGGACCTATAAAAAAAATAGGTCACAAAAATCTTTCATCCTGTAGGTGTGGTGGCAGGCTAAGGAACAACAACAGTGTTCTCTGGATTTTGGCAGTTCCAAGGACACAACGAGTGACAAAGCAAAGTTCTTAGCCTAGTATAAAGGTGACAGAATCACAATGGACAACGATGAAAAATATCGTAAAGGTAAAAAAGGTAATGGTATATTTATTTGAACGATATATTAAATGTGATAATCTGCACCGTAATCTAAGTAAAATCAGCCAATAATGTGATGATGAATTAATGATGTTTCTGATTCTGACTTATTCAAAATTGTTGGCCGGTTATATTCTTATACCAAAAACACTATAAAAATATCTAGATTCTTTGAATTACTTCATATATATCAGTTTGGATTAAAAATAGTATTTTGTTGGATGATAATACATTTAGTTATAATACGGCTAACTCTATATTCACGGTTTTTTATTACTTACACGGCTTCAATTAAAATTCAAGAGAATGTCATTTAAAAAGTCGTTAAAATTGATTTTGAAATTTTTGTTGCACACTTCATGGTCTATCAAATTCAATTAATGATAATTTTGAGTGAAAAAGAAATCCAGATGCAGATTACACTGGTAATCTAGTTGATAGAAAAATTACTAGTTGAACGTGATTTTTGAGACATTTAGTAACTACATCGTTTTTCAAAGAAAATATCTGCATATTTTTCAATTCAAATAATTTTCATATAGCAGAAAATTTTCTCATATAACCCCCTCGAGAAAATCATTTTTGACCATTTTTCATATTAGTCATTTTGAAAAATTGATTTCATAATTATTTTTGAATTTGATTTTAAATGACTATTTGACTAATCTGACTCCCTAATAATTATCGAAAAGATAAACAGTGATTGAAAAAGTGATGAATATTGATATTTATCATATATTATGATTCCAGACGGTATAATTAGTAAATTTCTTTAGAAATTTAAACAAGATTTACAAAACTTTTGTTGGCAAAAATTCCATGACCATCTCTATTTCTATCATATTTCTAACAACCATCACTCATTAAAATTCTATGTAGTTTGTCAATATGTGGTATTTTAAACAGGAATCATTCGTTTTTCATTTTATTTTTTTTAAAAAAATAAAAAATAAATAAATAAATAAATAGCAAAGTATTCACTCTCATTTAAAAGTCCTCACAATTATGCATGGGTGAATTACTTGAAATTTGTTATGTGCTTCCATGCTCATTTAAAAGTCCTCACGGTTATGCATGTATGGAACGCATATCAAAATTGATTTTTAAAATAAACAAGTTGATTCTATTCCCATTTAAAAGTCCCCAAGGTTATGCGTGGTTAGAAGATACTTGAATTCGTTTTTTAAAAAATAAAATTAGAATACTACTAATCTCATTTAAAAGTCCTAACGGTTATGCAGGTTAGTAGATATTCAAATTCTTGATATAAATATACTACAAATAGACACAACTGTATGGTTTTATACGATGACATCATTCCCATCATTCTAAAAGTGGAATATGCGCCTAACAAAATATTTATGATTTTTGTTTGATTTTTTATTGAAATTTAATATTTATATTCAATTGAGTTTTAATTTTGAATTAATATCGATCACTTTATCTCTATTTTCTCTAACACTATTACTCTTTTGCTGATAACAAAAGGGGGAGAGAAAAGTTAAGATTTTGTCAAATAAAATCAAGCAAAGGTCAAATATTTTCCATCTGCATCTAGGCTCATTTGCATATTATTTAATTGTATGTATATTTGTAGGGGGAGCTTTGTGTAGGGAGGAAGCATTTAAATAGGGGGAGCAATTAGAGTATATCAATGATCAAATACATTTAACATATTCAAAATTTTAAATATATGTTTGTTATCATCAAAAGGGGGAGATCGTTGAATATGCGATTATATGATTTTTGTTTGATGATGATAAATATATATATATATATATATTCGTGTAAATGTATTTGGTAATGTACTATTTTAATTTTCATAGATTAAATAAATATTTGCTAAATAAAAATAAATAACACAGAATTTGAATTCAAACAGAATTTTTATTCAAACAAATATTTATTACAATTTTTGAATAGTACAAAGTTCAAGCTCTCACTATATATTCAATTTCAATTACTGTACAACTTCGATTACATCACAATTTCACATTTACAGTTGACCTCACTACATATCACTCACACTCATATTTATCTTCAACTTTATTCCAAATTGAGTCCAGCATCTGAGCAATCTGCAAAAATAAATATTGATGTAGTAAAATTGAAAAGGAAATATTTTTGCAGCATTAAACAAAATGTAGATTTTGGAAATTATATTTTCCTCAGTTATTTAGGTTGTTCGTCATCATTTAATTTTCAATTCATCATACACGAACAGCTTGTGACATACACAGTGTATCACTATACGTGCCGCAAGGCCGTGCACACCGATATATACACTTGACAGATTTACAGGGACAGGTGAGCACAGGTCAAACCCAAATTATCGGATTCAACTCAAGTGCAATAAAATAATGTCACAACTTTCAGCACAAGGTCAAATCCGAGCTTCAAGCTGGATTCAACTCAGGTGTAATTTCGAAAAACAAACAAAATGCAAAGGTCTGGTCACTACTATCATGACTCAACTCAATGCAACAGTATAAAGAAACACACTCGGCAATGCTCAAGACCAATACACATGAAGGCACGGTGCTATCAGGTTGAAGACATATTACAGTGAAGACATCAAAATACAAATTCAATGCAAACAAACCAAAGGAGTAGACATCAATCCAATGAAAACCAGTATGGAGTGATACACAGTGATCAAGTGGTCTGCAACAATATCAAAGTGAAGACTTAAATGGAACCTGACTAAATACAACAAAGATGAACATCAAAATTGCACCAGTATAGTTTCAATGCCCAAACAACCGCAAGTAACTCAACAATTCACAATGCAATAACATACATACATGAATGAATGTATACACAAAGCAATGAAAGCTATTAACTCATTATAATTCAAACTGCAATTTCAAACCAGCCATGACCAGAGAGAAGCCAAAGCCAGTGAAATGTCGAAGACCAGACAACACAACATACAGTGACAATGTGGTTGAAGTGAGACTACAAACCAGAATGCAACCAGACTCCATAAAGCTACATGTCATGTGAACTAGCTAAAAACAACATGATGTGCAGATATACTTATATAACTAGTTGCAGTAATCAAGTTACGGTTCAAACCATAAAATACTACAAAGCCTTTAATAGTTATAACAAAATCAAGTTGATGCCGTGAAGGAACAGCAGTGCAAATCAATTACAACCAAACTGAATATTGCAGTGACAACATACATGAATGATGCAATGCAAACAGCAGATCGAAAATGCTCAGTGATGAACACAAAGATGGCCAGAGCCGAAGTACACATGGGCCACAAAATCAAAGCCATAATGATCAGTGAAGCCAGAAATTCAGTGAACAAAATCAAGTCAAAATCAAACAAGTCCAGGTTGACACAAATGGTAACAACATGTACAGACAGTGAAGAATCAAAGTCGAAGCCGACCAAAAATTCACGCAACAAGTCCAAGTCAAAGCCAGAAATTCACGAAATCAAAAAATGGGCGAAGTCAAAGGAAATCAACATCGTGGAATTCAAGCAAGGAAAATATATTCGAATTGAACAAGTACTAAATCATCTCAAACGTTCAAGCATTCTCAAGAGGCAGTGCAGAAGTTTTGACGAATTCAAATAAAAAATATACAACGAAAATTTAGGAGTTCGACTGCTACAAATTGCAATCAACATCATCGGCAAATGGTATCGAGTTCAAGCAAGCATTAAACCATAAAAGAAAAGGAATAAATTACTACCAGAATCAATCGAACTCGACCAACATCGAAGCAGCCAAACGCAACTCAAGGGGACGAACGATCGACGAAGCTACATGCAAATATCTGTTCGATCAATCAACATAGAGGCGCGACTTCGATATTAATCACAAGCACTAATTTCGCAAAGAGGAACGAATGAGTATAAAGGAAGCCGCCATATTTTTCATCTCAAAGAAATCGGGCCGGAAATAAAAAAAAGAGAAAGGGATAATTTAGGCCGGCCTTTCTTTTAGGCTTTATTTTAAAAAGGGTTTAAATTGTTTAAATTAGGGTTTAGTTATTGTTTTTAAAGCATTTTTATTTTCCTTCTTAAAATCGTTGTATTTTCTAGTCGTATGACTAGGGGACAAACTACGTGGCGTAGTTTGAGAATTCGCAACTCAGTGGCTGAGTTGTGGCAGAGTTTTGAGCATAGAGTTAGGTTAGTCAGTAGCGGGTGTCGTGAGTTTACGTGTGTAAGCGTGTGACTACTTAATTTCTAATAGAAACCTTAGGGGCAGCACGTAGGCAGGGTTTTGCCGAAGCTGGGTAAATTCTGTGTCGTTCTATTTCTGCATTTATTATTCTGCTATTATCTGTGCTGCTATTATTCTGTGATCTATGTTGAAATTATTCTATAAGCTTCTGCAATTAATTTTTATAATTAATAGCATCACCCTATTCACCCACCTCTAGGGTGAAATCGATCCTACAGTAATGAATGAATCTTTGGTAACGGTTTGAAAGCTATAAGTTAAATCTTTGATTTAAAGATTTAATTGAGTTAATCCAAATTGAAATGGAAATTGTTTTGAAATCCGTAAATGGATCTTTGTGAAACTGTGTGAATTTTGTGAAACGAATCTTTTTGTTTAAAGATTTGAAATGTTAATTTGTTTAACCATTTAAAGAAAAGTTTTGGATTTTATAAGTTGTGACTTAACTAAAATCCCATATCCATATGTTTTTAAATATTGCGCTCATTATTCAGTTTAGCCGGGAGAGGACCTTGTGTCATATAACCCATTCCGAATAATGATACGACGTTATGGATTGCATTTGAAGACCAGTGTTGAAGACCCGGTGTTTGCGAGAACGATAGGATAACCTATCGATTGACTCTGCACTGAGTTGCTCTGGTATAGAGTTCTCCATATGTGATGGGAAGTCCGATCGGGATTGTAAATACCTGGATTTTCAAGGGCTTCTTACTTTATTGAACGAAGTGCCTTCGGTTCTGTTCGAACCCGAAACAAAGTTGTATGGTTGTATGTCTGACACTACACTTTGAGATATAAAGCAGATTTCTTTCAAATACATAATTGTTGGTAGCGGAGAATTTATTCTATTAGCTTAACACCCTTCTCTTAGACGTACGAGATCAGAGGTTATGTAGTTGAAGGTTATTAGTGACATACTCCCAACTTGGTAGTGTGGCATGCTGAGTGCTGCTGTGTGTTGATGATCATTTGTGATCAAAGCATGGCTTTAGTGTAAAGCGTAGCTTTGTGGACGAGACTGCATCAGGACCTCACACCCCGGAAATGGTCGAAACACGAAAGATGCGGCAAGGTTATGAGGGTCGCGCCCTTTAGGGTGTGTCATTCCATTCTGGTAAAGGGTGGTATCATGGTATGGAGCCCAGATATTTACCTATGTGGTTGCTTCAATCTCATTTACTGTGTGGTTGTTGCTTTGTGGTTTAGAGGCGCCTCGGATAAAGGTCCCAAAGGACCGGGGGATGGCATGCTCGAGTAGTACTTACCTAGTTATAGAGGTAACCCGGCCTTGTGTTGGCAGAGAGCTGGTTAAGTTCTCGGAGCGTCCCGCTAGAGGCGTACCCATGGACAGTCGGAAGTTCCTTAGCCTGACCATTTGTTGCAAATCCAATCAAAACGATAATCGCCCTATACGGTTTTAGTTGTATAACCTGCCATGGAATGTGGCAGTAACCTGCTATTGAACATGGTAGCTATAGTAGGCATAAGTGCGAAATGCCTATGTTGGCTAGGATTTATATTATACTTTCGAAATAGTTTTTCTACACTACGCACTAGTAATAATATCAAAGAATTTTCTTGTATCAAGCATATTTGACTATCATAAGGAGAAATCTCCTCCAATTATGCATTTGCATTGTGTGTGTGGCGGGAGGCCTTATGGTAGTTTCATTTTCTAAAATGCATTGTGAATTTATTTTAAATTCTTTTGTTGTCTGTTTTAAAAGATAAACTGTTTTTGTTTACTCATACTAGTCCCATGACTGACCTGGAGTTTATTGTTTCTTTCCTAAACTCTGGAAGCCTACAATTTTCCACACGGGTAGTCTAGAGTTGGGTTTTTCAGATAGTCAGTTTTCAGATAGTCAGGTTTAGTAGATTATCTGGAGTTAGTTCAATCTTTGGATCACGACTGCACTTGCTTATCTTTGTGCATCGTTATGGGAGTTCGAGTTATTTTTGGATTAGTGCCTTGGAGATGGAAATTACCGACACTGTAGTTCTCTTTGAAGACTACTTCTCTATTGGAGTTATTATTCCATTGCTGGTGTTATCATTATATTTCCGCTGCTAATTCTTGTATCTCTGATAGTGTTGATATCTATTATATCATTATGTTGTATCATATTATATCAGATATTGTATCTATCATTGTATCAATGTTATATATATATATATATATATATATATTGATAGTCATTTTCTTCCGTTGTGTTGTACTTGATGTGGTACAAGCTCCGGCGAACCAGATTCGACGTTTGGATCTGCGGAATTTGAATAAGAGTGTCGTATTCGGTGTCGAGTTTCGAAGGTCGAGTCCGGGTTGTTACATTTGGTATCAGAGCCTAGTGTTGAAACTTTAGCTCAGGAGTATAACACATTAAGTAACTCATTAGAGATAGGGTGAAGTATACCCTAAAATGAGTATATCCTAAGATATCCGTTCGAAGGCCTCAATAAATTCTCTTACTATCCACTGATAGTAAGTATAAGGGCAAGAAGAGGACAAGATAGGGGACATGGGAGTACCACTATAAATGGTCAACACCCTGCAACAGTGGAAATAACTTTCTCTATCAATATCCTTTGGTTTGATTCCAAATTCTTTGATTGCTTCGTACCAGCTGTAGAAAGAAGTTTCGGTGTGATGGTGGCCCTACGAATCGTTGTAGAAAATCCTTACTTCGTATCTTTATCGGTTTCTTACCAGCTTTTCAATCTAAACTTTAATGAATTTGGAATTGAAAATTCTAAATAAATTGGTTAACGAATATGAAGCTAAATTTGAATTGAATCGATAAAACGATTTCGTTTAAAACCAAATTGAAATTCTATTGTAATTTCTTGTGTAGATCAAAGTCCGAAGAGGGACAAATTATATATACTTTGGGATATTTCAACTTGAATTGAATCCATTTGTTCGTTCTTTTGGGTCTTGGTATATTCTACAAATGGTTAGTTATCCTTCGAACTAACCAGTGCCCTTGAATATTCGTAGATCTGGTGGACCCGAGTATCTTGTGAAATAATTGTACGAGTTCGTTCTCATATTGTCGATATTCTGAATTGGTAAGCCAAATACAGAGTAGATATCTAGTTTGACCTGGAAAACTGTTTCTCTATCTTTGTGTATCTATCTATCGTTGTTTCTCTGCCTGCAAATTTTGGGGACGAAATTTCTTAAGGGGGGAAATCTGTAACGATCCCGGATTTTTACTAAGTTTAAATTAATGATTAATTTAATTTTTGAATAAAAATTATGAAATTTATTGGTAAATTGAATTGAGTTTCTCCAAATTCGAATAAAAATATGTGTGTTATTTTATCAAAGTATAATTAAGTTTTAAAAACGATTTCTTTAAAAGTTAAATATCTATATAATGAATGAATGCAAATGTAAAATAAGACAAAAGAAAAGAAAAAATATATATATTCAAGTGTGTACAAATGAAAATATAAGTATGTGGACTTGGAAAACAAATTGGATAAGTATGAACAAACAAAAATTTATAAATATCTAGGAACAACAAATAGGATAAGTATGTAGATAAAGACAATGGAAATTGATGCAAGATTATCCTTAGCACACAATATATATCTATCAGCCACCAAAGAAAATCTACATAGTCAAATGAATAAAAAAAGGTATTTACAAAGCACAAACAAGATATCATCTCAGCACCGAAATAATACCATTTCAGCCACCAAAGCAAGAAGAAAATCAGCTTAGCCACCAAAACAAGAAAATATCTCTGATATTGTATAAAACAAATTATATCATCCTGTAACTTGTATTCTATATATCAATCTTCTTCATCTCAGTTTCGTTCATTCCAAGCGGAGAAAATATAAAGTAAGCATCATCTCGACTTAAACCAAATTCAATTTAAAACAACAACTCAACTCAACCAGAGATCAAAAGATTAGCTTGCAATTTCAAGCCTGGTTCAAAAGAAGAAGCTCTGTTCATTTTAAAATCAAAGTGAGTAACATCAAAATTAAAATGGTTTAAATATATGGTTCTGTTGCATGCTTATCTCTGAAATTTAGTTTGTTTGTAAGTATATTTCTTTTAGCATATCTCTGTGTATATTTATGAAAATATTGGTGAGCATTTCTGTGTTTCTCTATGACTTCAGTTCCAAACAGGGTCTATATTCTTATCAAAATAAATTCTTTTCTCTTGATCTAATAACTATTAGCTCTTGGAATACAAACAAAGATTGTTTGTTTGATCATGAACCAAGTTTTAACAAATCGTCCAAGTCAAAATAATTTAGCACTATCCCTTGGAAACCCAAAATAACTGAGCAAACTTAAGATAAGTCTAAATTTAAAATTTTTACTTCACGAATTCAAGTATATAATCTGAATTCTTATACCTAAACATGATTTTTAAAGCTAAAATTTTAATTTTTAGATCTAAGATGAAAGAGCAGTTTGAGATTGTCTAAATTTCGTTGCTTTGATGATCTCTGATGATCCATGGGTTTGTGGTGATCGGGATCTTGGCTGGAGGTGCAGGAGTGATCAGTGGGTATGGGAAAGATATTGGGATGGTGGTCAGATGGTCGTGGCGGCGGCGGTGCGCGTTTGTAGTCTGGAAACTTACTTTTATCGAGGTTTGGTATTTCGATTTGTATGCCGTCTATGGTTGATCGAGTGTGGCGTGGTTTTGGGAGGTGGTAGAAGAAGCGTTGATGAGTAGATGGCCGGGTTGTATGAATTCTGGTGGTCGGAGCTGCGAGAACAAGGCGATGACAGGTTTGATTGAGGTAGGTCTCGTTGTTTCCAGGTTTGGGTTTAACTCGAATTTGATTTCGAGGGGATGATGGAGTTTCTAATGGTCGGGGAGTGAAGCATGGAAGATTGTCGATTTGTTCGACGTAGTGATGTCGACCGAAGGCGAGCGGCGGTGCCGTGCACGTGCATGGTGCACGAGTTTGGTG
This sequence comes from Allium cepa, assembly GCA_030765085.1. NCBI lineage: Eukaryota > Viridiplantae > Streptophyta > Magnoliopsida > Asparagales > Amaryllidaceae > Allium > Allium cepa. Next base: position 987,367,788 of record CM060945.1, on the reverse strand, counting down.
ATTTGGGAATTTTGATGGCTTGGGTGGTTTCAGGGTGCTCTCGCGTGTTTGACTCGAGTTTTACTTGAACTTTTTGGATATTGGACTCGAAGTAAAATAGTGAGGCTCGGGTTGTTTTGTCTTGCTACAGGTTTTAGTAAACCCAACTGTAAAAATTTGAATTCAAAGCAAATTTGAACAGAATTTAAATTGCAAGATAGATTTAAAAATAAGTTTAAATCTAGATGAAGTTAGATTCAAAATGGCTTTGAAATCTTAAAGTTTTAAAATATTTAAAAAGAGGGTTTCAGGTTTTAAAAACAAACCTGACAGTTTTTCTAGATTTTAAAATTTAATTTAAAAATCTGAAATCAGAATTTAAACTTGGTTTAAATTCAAATGTTAAGTTTAGTTTTCGAATAAACTTTTGAATCTTGAGCTTTTAAAATGAATTGGTATTTTAAATCGAGGATTTAAAATCAAGGTTTTGAAAGCAAGTTTAAATCAAAGTTTTAAATCAAAGTTTAAAGCCAAGTTTAAATCAAATGTTTAGATATAAATTCAAGTTTCTTGAATTCAAATCTGTAATTTAAATCAGTTTTTAAATTTGAATGTTTTAAACAACTTTAAATCAAATAGCTTTTTTAGAGTAATTTGTTTTCAAATAAATATTTGAATTGGATTTTGATAAAGTTCTGTTATAAAAAGGATTTTGAATGAAAAGTTAGATAATTTATTTTAACTTGAATTTGCAAGTTAAAATGTAATGTATTTTAAAGCTTAAATTTTAAATAGAAATTTAAGTAATTTAGTTAGAACTTTTCTTATATAGGTTTATAAGTTGATATTTAAATTTGGTTAATGTTTAAATATATAATCGTTTTGAATCTTAAATTCAAAATGAAATTTGAATCTAAATTTAGAAGTGTAATGTCTTTAATACACTTTAATATTAATGAAGTCATTAATAAAGAAATGGATTACCCTAGAGATAATTAAGGTATTAAAATGATTTAATGAATAAGATAATTAAGGAATGACTTAATTATTTAATTTATAGATTAATGATTTAGATTAATTTATAATTAGAGATTAATTAGGAAGTAATTAAAGAATTGTTATTAGTTAATGAAGGTCATTAACTAAGATTATTTAAATAATAAATTAATGTGATTAATTTTTAATAATTATTTGAGATTAATTAATTTAATAATAATCATTTGTGGAATTGTGTAAGTGTAATTACTTTATGGAAGTAATTAAGAAATTAATTACTAATTGTAATTAATTGAGTTTAATTTATTTAAGTTAACTGTCAAATATTGTGTACTAGATTGATATTTCTGATATGTGATCGTGATGCTATGTAATGTAAATTGCTTTGTGTTGAACGGTGATTTGTGATTTTTTTCTATGTGTATGTGAAAACCTTTTTTGCTCATAAACGACATTTAAATTTCGATGCGACAGGGAGTCGGATTCCAGTTGGTTATCTGAAACCCACATCGAATCGTAATGGTAAATCTTTGTGATTGATTAGTTTATTTTATCTGTGAATTTGTGATCATTGATGATGTTATACTATTGTGTGAAACCCTTGGATCACACTTATACACACAAATATGGATTTCACGTGGAAATTGGTTAAGTCGCAGATTTTTGAAATTGCTTTAAAATTGAATTTTGAATTCAAATAGTTTTGGAAATGGATTGGGTTTAAAGCAAAAAGTTTTTGAAAAGGAATTTTAAAGATAAAATTTATTTTGAATAAATTGATTACGCCTTGAAGTCTAAATAATTTGATTTAAATTTAAATTCAAAATTTGAAACTGAATTCTATAATTTGAAACTAAGGATTAAAGATGTTATACAGGTTATATATGGGTTAAACCATTTTAAAGATATTGATTTGAGAGCTTGAATTTAAATTCAAAGGCTTTAACTCGTGCAAATATAATCGGACTTTTCTGAAACGAAAACTATTCGTTTTCAAATAATAAAAGCTTTCACATAAGAAATGAATGTCCAATTTGTGTTAAAAGGATTTCAAGTCTAAAATGAAAATGGTTTTTCAAGTAATGAATGAATCTTTGGTAACGGTTTGAAAGCTATAAGTTAAATCTTTGATTTAAAGATTTAATTGAGTTAATCCAAATTGAAATGGAAATTGTTTTGAAATCCGTAAATGCATCTTTGTGAAACTGTGTGAACTTCGTGAAACGAATCTTTTTGTTTAAAGATTTGAAATGGTAATTTGTTTAACCGTTTAAAGAAAATTTTTGGATTTTATAAGTTGTGACTTAACTGAAATCTCATATCCATATGTTTTTAAATATTGCGCTCATTATTCGATTTAGCTGGGAGAGGACCTTGTGTCATATAACCCATTCGAATAATGATACGACGTTATGGATTGCATTTAAAGACCGGTGTTGAAGACCGGGTGTTTGCGAGAACGATAGGATAACTGTCGATTGACTCTGCACTGAGTTGCTCCGGTATAGAGTTCTCCATATGTGATGGGAAGTCCGATCGGGATTGTGAATACTCGGATTTGCAAGGGCTACTTCCTTTATTAAACGAAGTGCCTTCGGTTCTGTTCGAACCCAGAACAGACTTGTATGGTTGTATGCCTGACACTACAATTTGAGATATAAAGCAGATTTCTTTCAAATACATATCTGTTGGTGGCGGAAAATTTATTCTCTTAGCTTAACACCCTTCTCTGAGACGTACGAGCTCAGAGGTTATGTAGTTGAAGGTTATCAGTGATATACTCCCAACTTGGTAGTGTGGCATGCTGAGTGCTGCTGTGTGTTGATGATCATTTGTTGATCGTTTGTGATCACGGCATGGCTTTAGTGTAAAGCGTAGCTTTGTGGACGAGATTGCATCAGGACCTCGCACCCCGGAAATGGTCGAAACAGGAAAAATGCGGCAAGGTCATGAGGGTCGCGCCCTTTAGGGTGTGTCATTTCCTTCTGGTAAAGGGTGGTATCATGGTATGGAGCCCAGATATTTTCCTATGTGGTTGCTTCAATCTCATTTACTGTGTGGTTGTTGCTTTGTGGTTTAGAGGCTCCTCGGATAAAGGTCCCAAAGGACCGGGGGATGGCATGCTCGAGTAGTAGTTACCAAGTTACAGAGGTAACCCGACCTTGTGTTGGCAGAGAGCTGGTTAAGTTCTCGGGACGTCCCACCAGAGGCGTACCCATGGACAGTAGGAAGTTCCTTAGCCTAACCATTTGTTGGAAATCCAATCAAAACGATACGCGCCCTGTGCGGTTTTAGTTGTATAACTTGCCGTGGAATGTGGCGGTAACCTGCTATTGAACATGGTAGCTATAGTAGGCATAAGTGCGAAATGCCTATGCTGGCTAGGATTTATATTATACTTTCGAAATAGTTTTTCTACACTATGCACTAGTAATAATATCAAAGAATTTTTTCGTATCAAGCATATTTGACTATCATAAGGATAAATCTCCTCCAACTCTGCGTTTGCATTGTGTGTGTGGCAGGAGGCCTTATGGTAGTTTCATTTTCTAAAAAGCATTGTGAATTTAGTTTAAATTCTTTTGTTGTCTGTTTTAAAAGGTAAACTATTTTTGTTTACTCATACCAGTCTCATGACTGACCTGGAGTTTATTGTTCCTTTCCTAAACTCTGGGTGCCCACAATTTTCCACACGGGCAGTCTAGAGTTGGGTTTTTCAGATAGTCAGTTTTCAGATAGTCAGTTTTAGTAGATTATCTAGAGTTAGTTCAGTCTTTGGATCACGACTGCACTTGCTTATTTTTGTGCATCGTTATTGGAAGTTCAAGTTATTTCTGGATTTGTGCCTTGGAGATGGAAATCACCGATACTGGAGTTCTCTTTGAGGACTACTTTCTCTATTGGAGTTATTATTCCGCTGTTGGTGTTATCATTATCCCGCTGCTTATTCTTGTATCTCTGATAGTGTTGATATCTATTGTGTCATTCGGTTGTATCATATTATATCAGATATTGTATCTGTCATTGTATCAATGTTATATATATATTGATATTTATTTTCTTCTGCTGTGTTGTACTTGATGTGTTATAAGCTCCAGCGAACCAGATTCAACGTTTGGATCTGCGGCATTTGAATACGAGTGTCATATTCGGTGTCGATTTTCGAAGGTCGAGTCCGGGCCGTTACAATACAAGCATTCAAAGAAGCAATACAGAACAGTTCTTGAATAGAGAAACAAGTTCAGAAATTCATCTAAAGAAGCTAAATTATTCGCTGCTTCTGCAATTTTTGAGCTTGGCTTAGCTAGATTATGTGAGTTAGTAAACTCACATTGCTGTAGTTGTGCAAAAACTTGGATTAATGCAGAAAGGTTGGAGCTTTTATTGAGATTTTAGCCTGTAGAACCTGTATAAGATAAATACAGTACATGCAAACAAGATTTTAAAGTAAATCAGAAAACCACTTATGAAATTAGGATTTTGATGAAATTATAGGGTTATGGAGTTGATTACCTTTTGATTTAGACCTTAGATTGAAGAAATTACAGTTTTCTTGAATTGATTTTGAGTTTGGAGGCTTTGGATTGAGAAATTAGTAAGGTTTGTTTACTGTATTCTATTTTCAGAAGAAGAAGAAGATGAGAATGAGTTATGAACGCATAGGTAAACTCTTTTTTCACTTTCTCATTTAATGGCTAAGTGCTAATGGGCTTTGGACCCATTAATTAAAAGAGAAATTAATTAGCCTAAGTGAAATTATTTAGTACTAAAACCAAATATGTACATATTTACACTATATTATAAAACAAACGCATTTTTCTTTTAATTTTTACACAAACAAAATATGTAAACTTACATACATATTAAATAAAATATTTTCCATTATATAAAAAGATTAATTTTAATTTTTAAAACATTTTATTATTAAAATATCTTATTTTACATAAATGCATTATTTACACCAAATACATGTATAAATTCATATTTTTTTTAACTTCTAAAAAAAAATTATTTTCTTAATTAGAAAAATATAAAAAACCATTTTAAACTCAAATTTATAACCAAAACACATTTTTAAGCCAAATTTTACCTTTTTATTTAAATAAACAACCTTAAAAATTAAAAACTTCCTTCTGATTAAAAGCATGTGTAATGAAGTTACCATGGAAGTTGATATAAAAATGTAATAAATTCTACAATAATTAAAAGCATGTGTGATGAAGTTACCATAGAAGTTGAATCAAAATCTCTTCTGCTTTCTTTATTTGACTTTACAGTTAACAAATTATCTGCAACTAAAGAAAGCAACCACATTAACTTTTTGAAAGAATGATACATTCAACTTGATTTTTCTGATCATGATTCTATAAAATGATCACTTGTTGGAGACTAAGTAATAGTTTATTTTACATAGTAATTTTCTTAAGAAGCCAAGTTAATCCTTATAAACCTAACTAAAATAGAGAAAAATAAAATATTATATATCCAAAACCATGTCGCATGCTATAAAAGATGGAAGAAAGAATTCTATGGCTACAACCAAGGCTAGAAGAAAACGAAAACAACCAAATGAGCAAACTTTCCACTTGGATTTAAATGTAAAAAAATCAGAAGATATATTATTTAAGGATTAAAATTTTATATTAGACAGAGAATTTGAAATGAAAGTAAAATGAGAAATGAACTGAGATAAAAAAGTTAATAATATAGATATAACAACACAATTGAATAGATACAAAAGTTGAACCAATCAGAATTGATGAAAAATTGATACAAAAATGTAAAACAAATTCAAAAATAAATCAAAAGTATGTGTATTGAGATTATCATGGATGTCAAATCGAAATCCCTTCCAATTTCTTTACTTCGATATTTCAACAAACATGTTACCTGCAACTATATAATAATTTTTTAGAAAATGATATCTTTTAACTTGACACTTATTGGAAACTAAGCAATGTTTTTTATTTTTCATATTAATTTTCTAAAGGAGCCAACCCTAATCCCTATAAACCAAACTAGTATAGGAAAAAATATATTAAATACCCAACATCGTGTCATTAATGATGGAAAAGATAATTTTACGACCACAACCAAAGCTAAAAGAAAACTCAATCAACAAAAGGGGCAAACTTTCCACTTGGATATAAAGGTAAAAAAACAAAATAGATGACAAAACACCAAAAGAGGCATATTACAACGGTGGAAAACGGTTGTAAAAGACATATTACAACGGTGGATCAACAGTCGTATCTTAAGAAGTTGTAAAAGACTATCAATTTTTTACAACTGTGTTCTTTAGTTGCATATAACCGTTGTGATATTATATATTACAACTGTTTCTCACCCTTGCAAATAACAATTTTACAACTGTTGGTAACTCTTGTAGATATGTAACATTTCGTGCTGTAGCAGGTATGACAACTGCTGGATAACTGTTGCAGTTATCTACTACAACTGTTATTCACAGTTGCAATTAATCTTTTTACAACAGTTGGTAGAAGTTATAGATTGTAACATTCGTCATATAGCAGGTATGACAACTACGTGGCCACCGTTGTAGTTATCCCTATTACAACTGTTACACGCAGTTGCAGTTTAGTATGTTCTGCGATCTCCTCCACAGTTGTAATATACTTTAATTACAACCACATTAATTGCAATTTAAACCCAAAAATATTTATATAATTCTAACAAAACACAATACATACCAAATAGAACAATCTACAGTATTCGTTCACATCACCAACTAAAACAGTACCAAAACAACATTCTCACATAACCATTCCAAAATAGGATACAACACAAAATACATAAGAAAGATAAAGTTTTGTATCGCAAAACACATACCCTAAGGAAATACACTAGTCAACGAAGTCTTTATGCCAAGCCACGGTCGATCCAACTGCTTCTCCAATAGTACACATCTCGAAACTCGGCCTCCACAAGAAAGCTTCCGGATCTACCGCCACATCAACCCAAACTTTACAACCATCTGGTCCTAGTTTTTTAAAATGCACCAAACAATCAGGATCAGTGGATACTACCGTTCCTTCTGCAACAACTTGCCTTTGCCAACTCAATATTCTACATTTTCCGACCTCAATTCCAGCATGCCTTGCATCCCATTTAGGCCGTTCTTCAACAGTCAGAGTATTGCTCTCACGGTGTGACTGCACAAAAATAATTTACGAATACATTAGACTATTTATGGTATATGTATAACATCAACTAAAAATAATCTGTTTGTATGTTTGTTTTGTGCATTAATTTGCATTTAAAAAACCAAAATATTTTACTGCATTGCATTAGCATTTTTCATTTACAATAACATTCAATAAACCACTTGGTTTTATACCTATCTGATTTCCAAATAATAACAATTAATATAAAAGTAAAGTATGACTGAACAGCTGGAATAAAATATATGATACTTTGTATTCCTGAAAGAGTGTCAATGCCAATACAAAACTAACATTTAAAGGAACGATGGTTTTCATAACATATACACAAGGGTCCAAGCTCATCATAAAACAATATTGGAAGCACTCAGTTCACTAATGTATGAATTTTGCACGATCACTGATGAGAAGATAAAGAAAAATGTAGCTTATGTAGAAGCATTTCAAACCAAAAATGTGATATTAACTATACAAAACTTTTAAAGACAAAAATATTGTTAACTTGTTTATTTTTTCATGGAATAATACAAGTTATCAAAAATCGAGCTAAGTAGAAATAACAAGGAAAATCCGATTAGAGTAGCCATTATTAGTATCAAACATACAATGCAATATGGTTATATAAAAGGTTGCCTATTTTTATTAACTGATTAAATTAAGTTAGTAAACAGACACAAGGCATTTGGAAGCCTAGTATCAAAAGATGTTATGCTTAGTAAATTAATAGAATACAAGTTATTAAATCATTAGAATATTGGCGTTGGGCTTGCTTATTGTTTGCGATTTCCTCCTTTGTCCACTCTCTACCAAAAACCTTAGCAAAAAACAAATGACAGCACAGGAAATTTAAGTTACACTCCTATATCATATTTTTACTCGATGATGTTTTTTATTGCTCCAAAACTAGTTGACATTTATGACGCTAAATGGCTAAGCTGAAAGAGCTTCCATGTCATGGGAAGACACAATCAGTAGAAGCGGGCATAGCAACAAATTTATATATGTCCAACTAGACATAGCAGTATGTATTCCAGGCCGATCTGCATAGCAACAATTGACTAATTTTTTGAAACTGGAGCTAATTAGACACATATATATCCTGAACATATACTGCTTTGCATTTCATATATGCGAAAATATATACTAAGTCCTAATCTGCGTAAAATATTGTATATATTACTGCCCATCATACCCTAAAAGAAGAGAATTTATAGGGTACATATGTATATACCTTCAAAGAAGCACCTCCAACCAAAAACCCTTTAGTATCTCCTTGCTTAGAGAGTTCAGAACAACTTCAACAGTATCTCCTTACTTAGAAAGTTCAGAACAGCTTCAACGATTCACTGAGCCTGTGATAGAGAAACAAAAACAAAAAATAATATTAAACCTGGGGCTGTTAAATCAAGTTAGGAAACTAAATCCATTAATTTTGATTCATATATGGGATGACTAAAGTCTTAAGTATACCACGACACAATTGTGTATGCACTCAATAGTTTACATATTGGTAGGTTTATATTAAAACTGCTACTTATTCTACCATTCTCTGTCTTAAGCCATTCACCGCCTTAAGCCAAATTATAATAGAAAAAGAATAGAAACAACAATGAAGAACAGGAACATGTACATCTTTTCCAGTGTACAAAATAAGAAGTTATGATAAGTTTAATACATTGTAAATCACACATAAACAGTGGCACAATAATACACTGTTTCCACATCCATGCCTGTTTCCACATCCATGCCACTACAGCTTTTGCAACAAAGGCAATACATGGAGAACTCCTAGACCGTTGAATCAATAACATCAATATAAACTCAAAAGGAATCCAACAAAATGCATGCTTCCTCCAAATGACATAAACAATAGCAATTTATAACGCTACTTCAAATACTTCCTCAACATGCTTAATGTTGGTGTAGTCATAACTTTTATAGTGAGGATAACAACATCAAGCACTGATTACCTCAACAGAATTTTAGGAATGTGTTTTGGTCCTATTCAGTGGCAGAGTGATCAAATTTTGGATATTAAAGAGGTGCTAGTGGCAGAATTTGTCAGATAACAATCTGCAATACCAAGTTCAAGTATATATTATGAGTGTTGATATCAAATTATACTTCATTTGGTCATCCATGAAACACGTAATGCCCAACATATTGATATAAATCTTTCACATGTACATGATTTCCGTCCATTGAAAATATATCTGAAAAAACTGTCAATTATTGGATTTAAAACACGCAAACGGATAAAATGAAAAATAGTCAAAGCAATGGTATAAATTAAATAACTCGAAATTTAGAAAGCATGGTTAAAATTGCATCAAAAAAGTTGGAAAAAAAACATTATACCTTAATTTACAACCATTCGCGTGAGACACTTCCATTTATAAATATCCCACAAATTCATTTAAAAACATCAGGAAAATAGAACCATTATGTAAGGGACCTTCATATAATGAAAATCAAGATTAACTGAATAAAATTAACCTGACCAAATATTAAGAAATCAATAACAGAACAACAAAACTTAAACTTGTAAAGTTTGAAACCCAATCTGGCTATAAAAGAGAGATAAAAATGTTCATAATTTGGAAGCAATTTACTTACTATAGTTTAACCACTATTTGAGATCATTAAGTTCTAATACATCACCCAAATTTCATGAATAAATATATTACAAATCCACAGACCTCATCTAGTCCACTGTTCCTAACAGCTTTGGACTTGCTGTTACACTAAGTCAAATTATATCAGTATGTGTTCCAAAATCATCATTATAGGTCATCAACTAGTCCACTGTTCCTACCAGCATTGAACTTTTTATTTGCCAAGCTACAGTAAGCAGTTTACAACCAGATTATGCTTATGAACACCGATAGTTTCAGCATAAATTATGTACAACTTTGTTCTTTAAAATATATTCAGATTATCAAGCTAACATAGTCAAAATTATCACTTAAGTCATACAAAAGCGCCCATCAGAATTCAAAACATATCAACACTTCTTTTTCATCAATCAAAAGCTAAAATCTTTATGCAATACTCATATACCCCAATCTCATGTAAATTATATCGCACTATCAATATTTTTCACTGGATGTTATCAAAGAGAGAACGCAACTTGTATTCCAATATAATTCATCCATTCATACAAAAAATATGTAATTTTACCCGAAGCAGGCTTGATCTAGAAGTATCTAGTAATATACACGATAAGCACAAACTGTTTTCATGACAGAATGCAATTAGTTTATCTGCATAAGTAAGACACAATACCTATATCAGCGGCAACGGCAAGAAAATCAGATGTAGAGCAGAGCGCGGTCAGGATTCACAGGTTTCGTGGATGGTAAGGGCGGCGAGCGGCCTAGCTTCGTGGAGGGCAAGGGCGGCGAGCGGGTTTAGTTTCGTGGATGGCAAGGGCGGCGAGGTCAACGCAATGGGGTTAGGGTTTGCGTATGAAATTTTGACCGTGAGTTTTAATACTTAGTGAATAAATTGAGCGGCCAAATTGAGCGGCCTAGGAAACAAAGGGAGGGAAGGGGAAAAATTTGGTTGAGGTGGAAAGCAACAATTATGTGTTCAGAAGATAACCGGTCCAAACGGTTGTAATAGTTAAGCATTTACAACTGGCACAGAAAAAATAGTTGTTATATATGTATATTGCAACTGCTGGAAATAAGCAGTTGTTAAAAATAACTTATAACAACTGTCGGTTTGTGTTAGTTGTAAAATAAAAGTTGTAATATGACTGTTTTGTTGTAGTGTGATAGTAGTAAGGGTTAGAAGAGGTGAAAATGAAAGTAAAATGGGAAAATGATAGTGGAAGATACATCTGAGTGGATGAAATTAGATAAAGAAAATAAGGAAATAAAATTGAAAATGAAGGTGGAAAATATTTTTGAATAGATGAAATTAAAAATAAATGGTCATACTGTTATGGTTTTACCATATGATGGATATTTATGTGTGAGTTTGAAATGGTAAATAATTGCTATGGGTATGTGAAAATTTTCCCCAAATTAAAAGAGAGAAGAGGATTCTGAGTGACAGTAAATGAGAACCAAGAATTCAAAGTCACATATTATCTTATCTATGTATAATAGAATAGATATGATATAATAATAAAACATATATGATATGCATCTACCATGCTTTCTTTCTTTTTTTCACTAAGTGTGTAACTTCGAACATAAACTATCAAATCAAGTTATGTCACTACACACAAGTCATTATAATTCCTCTCAAAAGCATTTTCAACCGTAGTAACTAAAATGTTGCATATGGGAAAGTAGAAAAACAGCTTGAAATATTGATTTGATATAGTGCAAAACGCATGTACCGGGTAGTGAGTAGAGAAATTTATGTTGTGGACATGTATATTCACATCTGAGTACAGCTATAGCCCATGTCATGTAAGGTACACGTTTCTTCTCTACTACTAATAAAGAAAATTCGTTAAACTAATTTACTCCGTGTCTTTTTGAAATTTCAAAAATACCCTTACTTTCCGTTTACATATTTGCGTCCAAACAAAATATGAATGTATACAATAACACAAACAGCCTGTGTTCGAAGCACGAGCTCATACTTGTACTTAATAGTATCAATTCAGTACCCAAGTAATATGATATAGTAGTATCATTTTATAAATAGACAATACATTTGTTTACGACACAATTGAACTGGGATAAGGAACATTGGATGTAATGATTAACTTTAGCTTTTACCGTTCAAATACATCGTAGCAGAAAACAGAGAAGGTAATTTGAGTTGAAAAATAATATGGTACAAAGTTTGTAAAACGCCAAAACAGGAATAACAAAAATAAAATGTGTGATAAACATCTTGATCTTTGTAGAATCCATACCATGGAGGTTATTGAAGAATGAACTTCGTCCTGTCTAAACCTGAAATATTTTTAAGTGTTGTCGAGCCCGTTAAAGAAAGAAATATAAGGTAAGAATACAGTGATGTAAATAATGGTTGACATATATCTGAAAATTAATATGAAATGGAGCCAGGTACTAAATAATGTTAGTTTGAACCAAAGGAGAAGCCATCTTTGTCAACTCGTGTAAAACATAAAGTGTAGGAAAGCAAGGAAAGAGAAATCATAATGCGCAAAGTCTTATCATCTATGTCATTGTGCACTAAATTCATTGTAGGAATTCTTGTTATAAAATATTAGACTAATATGCACCAAAGAAATGGGAATAGTTATCCTCTCTTAGTTTACTAACAGCAGAGTGAACCAGTGAATCTTGGCAAAGTAAAAGTTGAACATCATAATTTGTGTGAAATTTGTATATGATGGTACATATAGTAACAAATTATTCAATCAAAAATAAATAGAACAATACTTTATTAGTTACATTTCAAACATGTCATATGTGAATTTATAATATAAAAAATGTGTGAAGAAAGCACATGTTTTAGCTCATTTTCTTACCTTTGCTGAACGATGTATTCCTAAATCATATCTTATTAAAGCAGTACTCCGTAGCAATAATTATCAATTAAAACCATGGGAAATTGTCTTCTGGATCAAGTAAAAAAAAACACACACACATTGACTCAGTATTTTGAACTGTTTACAAAAATTCAATAAGACACACACATTACCTCAGTATTTTTAACTGTCTACAAAATTTCAATAAGACATGTGCCGAATTATTGCTTGTATATTAAAACATTGTTACCAAAAGAAAATTTGTGATTTGTTTCTCGTCAAGGATAATTAACATGTATAATCCCTAAATGGAATAGCATTCCACATGATGGCAAGTTTGGTGTGGCGTTGTCTTATTCACAAAGTGCGCAGATAAAGATCTAAACAAATATTATACTCGAAAAGTTTGACTGCCACCTAAAATTGTGAAAATTTACCCTAATAAAATAAAACAAAGATGATGATAATAAGTACTCTCTTAATCAATTCTCCTTCTGTTTGCACACGCATTGACAGTATATCTTTTGCATTCAATTGACATAATGTATGCAACATACATACATTATAGTTTTGTAAGTTAAAATATGGTATGGTATCATAGCAGAAAAACAGATGATTAATAATAGTCCATATAAATTATAGTTTTCTGAAGTTTTTTGAATACTAACAATGTATCATTTAAGTATAATTTTTTCTGTCTTCCACACTGAACTGAATCAAAAAATTTGAAAATGAAACATACATATTACACACACATTTTTCTTGAATTTTTTGATTTAAACTCGACATCAAATGTAGCTTAATTTTGATTTCGTATAAAAGAAAGCCTTTACTGTCATGTATATTGAATACAGTCCTATTGAATAATGGAAATTATGCTTTTTAATGGAAACGATACTTGTATGCGTCATTGTATAAATGATGCCCTTATATTACCCAATAATTAACTCTATCAAATCTGTTAATTTAATTAACTATGTGATTAGTATAATTATCCATTTCATCTAAATATTACACGTAAGCTTTCTTTATCAAAATGTCATAATATTATAAGTGGGGACTCAACAACCTTGGTTCAAACTCCAATATTTGTAGCTCCAACATTTTATTTCACAATAACTCTCTTCCAGGAAGGACTCGGTTTGGGTAAAGAGAGGAGGTGATATCGTTCTAGAACTGAGTTAACAATAAACAGAAATATATACGACCTTATGCAAGATATAGGCAGAACAAAAGTACTTCGATTGCCCAAATTGCAAATTCCTATGCCTCGAAGGATTAAAAAATAAGGTCTTACATGAAACTCGTAGCATCCATTGATATAAGATGTGTTTGAAACAAAAAATACCTAAAGCTTCTGCTCCTTGACTATGCTAACTTACTGGCTGAACCGTTTAAGCTCACCATCTATCAATCTTTCCCAATTGGGTCTTTAAAAAGTGACAAATTAGATTGAAGGACAGTAAGTGTGGTGTAAATCGTTATGTGTTGGAAAAAATTATAACTATGAAGTAAATAATTCAAGCATACTGAGAAGGGGTGAACCCAAAAATTACAAAAAAAGTCGCTATGAACCTAGCTAAAGAAAATGATGAAACCTTACATTGAAGATTAATGCATAACTGTATGGTTGTTGCAGCACCATGTATCATCTTTGCACATCATCTTCATGTTCATGCCAAAACAGCAACAACAGTGAGGTGCATAATCTCTGTATCAATAAATTATTGAGTAATTGCATAACCTCTGCATAAAATTATCATTATAAACCATACAAATTTCTAAACTACCGACAAACTTCTACCTTTCCTACTGCTTCATTTTAATGAGAGGAAGAGTAGTGTTATGAAAATGGTGAATGCTAATAAGATGAGGATCTTGAATTCTGCATTACAATGAATGAAGAAAACTAATTTGGCTCTTTGAAACCCATTTCTTGCTTTATCACATCTTGATCATCTTGTAATATCTAGTTTTTGGGAGAGGAAAAAAAAAATAAGGGCAGTTCTTGGAATTTTAAATTGTATTTTTCCTTTTTGGAGAATTTATTCAGTTCTAAGTTACTATTTAAGGTTAATAGTAACTTTAATTCCAATAATATAGAAAATGGGGTGTGTGTGTAAAAAATGCTATAGCACAATAGGAAATTATATAATTACCAAACTTATCTGGATCAAGTTCAGCGGTACATTTTCTTTAATATGACCAAATATGAAGACAGGGACCCTTGGAATATAATATCGTCCATCTCCGCGTCTCATGATTTGATGTCTTCTTGGTGGATAGGGAGATTAGGTCGTTCCCTTCGATCCATCATCGTCCGCTTGATTTCTTGTCTTATTTGCTGGCACATCTGGTGTGCGCGGAATAAGCCAATTTTCGACGAGTCTCCAATGGATCCCATATCCATTATTCGAAGAGTCAGAGAAGATGTGTTCTTGGCTTTTCGTGGTCATCCTTTCCGCGGTAGGGTCAATCATCGCTCTGTTCGCCTTGTGAACCTTTTATCTATAACCTGCTCTCGTTCTTCTAACAGAGCGGGAATTGGTTGATATCCGTTTTGGATAAGGGTGTCCTCGAGTCTCCTGCCGGTCCGTCTTCCCCTCAGCTCCCCCCCTTTTTATTAATAATTATTTTTGTGTTTTGTGTGGCTTTTGCTTACAGGTAATTGGCTCCTTGGGTAGTCGATTCTCTGTGTCCATCATATGTGCGGTGCGGAGCTTTTGGGGTTCTTCTGTTTTTATCGTTCTGCTTTCTTTCTGCTGGAAGGTTGGTGGTCAGTTATTTCGCCTGTGTTGGAGGATTTGCGGTTTGGCTTGCCCTTCCCTATCTCCTTGTTCTCTCGTCATCGGGCGGTGGCCTTGCCGGAGCTAAATTCAGCGGTTGATGGGGGGAAGGGTCCCTTGGTTTTTTAGGTTGTTTCTGTTGTTGGTGGCCTTTGTTTTTGGTTAGTTGCTTTATTTGTTTTTTCCCGTTTATTTTGATGGTGAGTTACCTGTCAGGCTTGTTGACAGCTTTTGATGGTTTCTATATATCATTCTTCTTTATAAAAAAAAAAAAATATCGTCTTTTTCTTTTCATTGAAATTATTTAATTTCCTTGGCATGTTACATGTGATTGAAAAAAAAAAAAAAAATTGGTATACAACACATAAAGTTTTTATACCTAACAATTTGAAATCTACCAAAACCACTGAAAATGTTCAAGTTTTAGTAGTCCAATTATCTATGCAAAACTCGATTCCAAAACCATATGGTGTTTCAGTTTATGGATTAAAAATCTTACTCAGTTTTTTAAAAGCTTCCTAGATCATGTTTCCTCATCTAATCTTTAAAAGCAAATGACGTGAATGACAATTTTAAACCCTTTAATTATAGTTCAAACAATTGGCAATATAGGTACCATTAGCAATTTGAAAAATACCAATAGTATGTAAGAATGAAATATGGCATTGGAAATTTCATTTAAAAATTGTCTGTAGATTTCTTTATTCAATTTTTGGTTGTGCTTTGTAAATAAAATGCCGACCTTGGATGACGGAGTCTAAAAACCACCATGGTTTGAGCAAATATTAGAGGGTCAAGCGTTCATGATTAAGTCCTTATTATTCTAGTTATATATTATCTCACAAATTATATCATCTATCATTTAATAATTTTAATTTGTTTTGTATAATTAACCATTTCAATATATAAAATTGACACATTATTAACTTCCATTAGTTTTACATGTTTTCGAAAATAGTGATTTTTCGTAATTTCAAATTTATATTTGTTAGCGTTGCAACTATATGCATGCAACTAATATCCACAAATTTTAAAACCATAATTGAAATCCTACTAATGGAATTAATACCACTATAGGTACACTTTGAAATGATAAAATATCCTATTGTACATATGCGTGCATGTGTGCATATATATGTATGTATGCATGCATGCACACGTGCAGATTTTAATAATAAACTAATGTGATTATAACACATATTGTACGGTTATATTTGAATATTTATAAAAATGAACTGTAGTTAAAAAATAATACATATGCACATCCAGTCCAAAGTGGAGAAATAATGTTTTTAAGAATATACCTCTAATGCATAACAAAATCATAAACAATGAAAGAAAGAAAGAAAAAATCTCTTAGGATTACCTTAAAATAGTTATCTCACCAGGCTCTACAGATACATGATCTGGTAAAGGTGCAAATTGTTGAATGTTTTTTCAAATAAGATCCCCTACGGAGGGAGGGTCCGGGGGGTCTGGGGGTGGCAACCTCCCAAGGTGGGGGTGCGGGGGCAACGCCCCCGCTACGGGGTTCGACCTGTCCGGTCAGGTCGCAGGGGTCCATGGTGCAGCGCCCCCTGGCGGGGTGCGGGGTAGCGCCCCGTTCGAAACGGTACGCTTTCATGACTGTTGAATTCAAAGTCAACAGCCAACGGTAACAACCGTTTTCTAACGGTCGCGACCGCTCCAAAAGACACCTCACTCCCTATATAACTAAGCATTCATCAACGCAGAGAACAACCATATTCTTCTTCTTCTATATCAAACTCGTCTGAAAACTTCCGAGTGTTTCTTCTGATCTGAGCAAGTAATCACAACTTGCTCGGATTAATCTCCATTGTATCCTGAAAGAAGGTTTTCGTTGTACCCGCTGTGACAAAGAAGGGGAAAACATTTTTGAAAGAGAACGAGTTCTTCGTGCCTTGGAGTGATTAGTTATACATTATACTATTTTGTTCAACACAAATTGCCTTATATAACATTTTTGTAAACATATCAGACATAGTAATACCATTTAACGTACCTTTTTAAATAATTTGTCTTCGGTTGAAGTTTTGAAATTAGATAGTACAAAAACTACATGTATAACCATATTTTGGATATTAATATACACATAGAAAACTGACATACTTGGAAATTTAACATGATTGGATATAACGACATAAAATGGTAATGTATGATATAGAAAAGCTATTCAAACAACGAACCATATGCCAAAATCGAAGTGAAATTGTTTCTAGGTTGTGGTAGATGTTAGTAACTTAGTGCACTACAAAGAAAAATTACCAGTACCAGAAAAAAACAGTCAAAAATAACCAGCAACTACATGAGCAAGAGCAAGTTAACTGTTTCATGCAAGACATACCAATAAAAATAAAATCAAAATTATTAATTAGTCGATTTTAAAGGAGGATGCACATGAAAAACTATGAAAATACCTCAAATAGATATGCAATATGACGGTGAAACTTAAGTTACCGAAATAATAAAAGTATGTACAAAAGTCAAATTTCAAACGGCAAGGGATCATCTAAATGTAACAACTTTGCAAAGAGGAAAATACATGCCATTACTCTAACTTATTTAAACCCAAATTTGTTCTTCTTGAAGGAACTGGGCCAATCTACGCAGCGGTTTAAACGGTGAATTTCAAAAATTTCGTTTATAATCTTATTGGGCCTATGAAGTCTAAAGATTATTAGATCCAATCTAAATTTTATTTTTAAATAAAATCCTGTTTCATTTAAAATTAATTTGAATTTGAATTTTAAGATTTGAATTTTGAATAAGATAAGCAATATTATATATATATATATATATATATATATATATATATATATATATATATGGGAGGTGTATAAGTGTATCAAAATATACCTATACGTGTATGGGTGTGTACGTGAATATATAAGTGTCATAGTATGAAAATGTCCGTATTTAAGTGTTGGTCTTTACATCGCAACGGACACCTTAGCCCCTTGTGTGTATTCATATTGTCCAGCTTTTAATTTAAAATTATATATAAATAATGTATGTAAGACTAAACTATATATATATATATAACTTATAAAACATTAAACGTGTGAACATAAAACATGCAATACAAAATATTATTTATATGTATAGTGAACATTAAAACATGTAAAAGCAAGCATATAAAAGTGATCACGTTATTTTGTTTTCCACTTTAATAGTAATGTACTACAAAACTTATACAACATAAAATAATGTATTGAATAAAACATACCGCATGATATAAAATAATGTATTAAAGAGTAATGAACACGTTATTTAATAAAGCATGTAGCATGAAAGAAATGTGTCAGCATGACATAAAATGTGTCGGGGAAGGTATGTAACATATATTGCATACAAACGAAGGTAAGCTTTATTGGTAAACGTACGTGAAAATTATTGGCAAACGAAAAGTAATCTTGTTAATGATTTCAAAATCTACAGTATATAAATATATGTACATAATAGAATTGAAAAGGGACAATATTTGTACACCCAAGTTTGTGGTAAGCATGTAATTAAGTATGTTAAAAAAAACAAAAACAAAATTGTACCTTTGTATGATGCCAATGATTCGTACGTCAAAACGAGTTATCATTGAATTGCTATATAATCCAAGCTCCAAGCCACCATTGCTTATTGATTTTGTTTTGATTTTGAGGCACAAAATATGTTGTTTTCGGTTGTAGATAAGCTAGCACTGGTACTTTTGTATTGATTTGGTGAAAAGGAATCCTTGTTGAATTGCGTGTAGCACTCTCTTTATATAGATGTGGTAACCTATAAATATCATGCTGCGCATACTCATTCAAACAAGGCTAAGGGGTCCTTATTGTTTGCTCCTTTTACTTTTTCACATTTTTACCAAATCAAAATCAAACACTTCTTATTAGGTGCTGCCGAAAACTACTTTTGGACATTTTGGACTTCACAAGCCTAAAGTCCAATATTTATACAACCGGATAAAAAATCGTTCCAATATCGTATATATTGGTAAAATCGTATATATAACTTTTATATATATACGTATCCGATTAATTTCAGTGCCTTATAAAATCAAATAAAAATCTAATAATTAATATTTCATAAATATTAATTAATATAATTATTTTTATAACAATTATATAATAATTAATTGAGTGGTTTTCCGGAGTATCATCGTTTCGGTTGTACGACTCAAAGGTGTAAATTCAGTCAGCGATTAATATCGAACAATTTGAATATTAATGTTCACACGTCACTAATGCTAGTGGTGTGACAGTTTGGCCGAATTTATCGCTTACTCGTATTTCGGTAAAATCCAATTTTAAGCGGTACCCTATAGTAACGATTATTTACACTAGTTCTCTTCATCTTAACTGTACCACTTTAGAACTTATGAAATTTGGTTTTGGTCAAAATTCCAATATCGTTCACATTTAACTTAGTTTGTCAAAACACAATGTCCTTGGTTCAATAATAACAATTATTATTAACCAATTTGCTCTGGTAAGAGACTTTGACTTTGAGTTGACCATAGTTGACCGTGATACTAATCTCATGTAACTGAGGAGACGAATTCTCTATTGGATAGTGTTTCACTTCAAATATTTTAACTTAGACCCAACTATAGTCATTCAATGATCATAATACCATGATTTAACTATAATCAAAGCGGAGTCTTCATATCGAAGTTCAACAGTATTCTCAAGTCCAAAGAACTGTATAATATCGTCACATCGAGATTCTCTGTTTGACCTTAGTTACACTAACCACTAGAAAACTCTCAAGTGAGTCATTCCATAGTTATCCTATAACTATCAGTACGTAACCCCTTGATACCCTCAGCAGCAATGAGAAAACACTGCCCAACATTTGGAGAGCGTTACGTACTCTAGTCTCAACAGATGTATCGATATCCTTTCTCGATACATCTTGACTATGAATATTTAAAATGATATGTTATTTTAATGTGATAAATTTCTCATGATTACAACACATTGTATATACTATCACTTGACATAGCATTTAAGGATTTTCTATTGAATATACTTAAATTATTTAATTAATTAACATATCACAATATGACAAGTATATAATAGAAATGAAAACACCTTTTATTTTGAACGAGATTTAATTATATAGTTCATAATTTACAATAAATTACAGAATTGCCCCTAGGGCATACCCCTAACTCTATCAATCTTCCACTTGCACTTGGGGCCAATTATGGAATCTCAATCCCATTCCTTCGATCAGTTTGTAGAGAACTGACCGAGTTAGACCTTTTGTAAGTGGATCTGCTATGTTGTCCTTGGTATCTACCCTTTCAATCATGATTTCATTGTTGGCGACAAATTCTCGAATGAGGTGGAACTTTCCCCTAATGTGCCTTGATTTCTTGTGAGCTCTTGGTTCTTTTGCAATTTGCATTGCAGCATTGTTATCACAGAACAATGTCATTGGATTCTCAACGTTTGGAATCACTCCTAGCTCAGCTAAAAATTTGCGCATCCACACAGCTTCTTTTGCTGCTTCATTGAGGGCGATATACTCAGGCTCCATGGTTGAATCAGCCACCGTCTCATGTTTCGAACTTTTCCAACTTACGGCTCCCCCATTTAATGTGAAAACATAACCAGATATAGACTTACTATCGTCGATGTCGCTCTGAAAGCTGGAGTCTGTATACCCCTTCCTAAGAAGGTCTCCATTTCCATATATTAGGAATAATTCTTGAGTATTTCTCAAATACTTAAGAATACATTTTACAGCTGTCCAATGTTTCTCACCAGGATTAGACTGAAATCGACTCACACATCCTAATGCATAAGCTACATCTGGTCTAGTACATAGCATAGCGTACATTATAGAACCGATCGCAGATGCATACGGAATCCTGTTCATACGCTCTTTCTCCTCATGAGTATGAGGAGCATCCTTTTTAGAAAGGACGAATCTAGATTGCGTTGGAACGTTTCCACGCTTGGAATTCTCCATACCGAACCTTTTCAATACGGTGTCTATGTATAGATATTGGGACAATCCTAGCAACCTTTTGGATCTATCTCTATAGATTCTTATGCCGAGTATATAGGCTGCTTCTCCCAAATCTTTCATTGAGAAGTTCTTGGATAACCATGCTTTTACCGACTGTAACATCGCTGTGTCGTTTCCAATCAGTAGTAAATCATCGACATACACGACTAAAAACGTTATTGCCTTTCCATGTTCTTTCCGATATATACACGCTTCCTCTGTGTTCTGATAAAAACCAAACTGTTTGATTACTTTATCAAAACATTTATTCCAACTTCTTGAAGCTTGTTTGAGTCCATAAATAGACTTTAGTAGTTCGCAAGCTTTGCCCGCGCTCCCACTAGACTCGAAGCCTTCTGGCTGTGACATATAAACAGTTTCCTCTAAATCACCATTTAGAAAAGCCGTCTTTACATCCATTTGCCATATTTCGTAGTCATAGAACGCGGCAAGTGCAAGCATGATCCGAATGGACTTAAGCATGGCAACGGGTGAAAATGTTTCATCATAATCAATGCCTTGAATTTGACGAAACCCTTTTGCAACTAGCCTTGCTTTATAGGTCTCTACCTTTCCATCTGCATTTAGCTTTTTCTTAAAAATCCATTTGCAGCCAATGGGTTTTATTCCTTCGGGTATGTTGGTCAAAGTCCAAACTCTGTTTTCATACATGGAATCCATCTCGTTTTTCATAGCTTCAAGCCAAAGTGCGGATTCTTTACTTCGCAGTGCTTGTTGAAATGAGAGTGGAGTGTCGTCTTGCAAGACACAATCCTCAGTCTCACCATCCACAAGAAGATCATAGTATCTCTTTGGTGTGCGAGACTCCCTATTAGACCTTCTAATAGGTTGCGTGTTTTCATATACTGGTGGATTTGATTCTCCTACCGGCTCGGTTTCTACATTAACTTCTTGGATCTCATCCAATTCTACAACTTCGTTGTTAATTTCTTTTGCAAGAAATTCCTTTTCTAAAAAGACAGCATGTCAAGAAACAATAACTTTTTGTTCCTCCGTATTGTAGAAAATATATCCCAAAGAATTTTTGGGATATCCTATAAGTTTACATAAAACCGATCTTTCCTCGAGCTTATTGGGACCAATGTTCTTACCATAGGCTGGACAACCCCATACCTTCAAATAATTGAAGTGGGGTTTCTTCCCATGCCACATATCATATGGTGTCTTAGGTACAGATTTGGTAGGCATCAAATTTAGCATATGTGTTGCAGTTTCAAGCGCATATTCCCAGTATGAGAGAGGCAACTCAGCTTTACTCATCATGGAGCGAACCATGTCTAATAAGGTTCGATTCCTTCTTTCCGAAACACCATTGTGTTGCGGAGTATAGGGTGGAGTAATCTGAGAGATAATCCCATTATCCTTTAAGTACTGTTGGAGTTCTTGGCCAACATACTCGCCTCGTCGATCGGATCGAAGAACTTTTATTTTATTGTTCGTCTGATTTTCAACCTCATTTTTGTATTCTTTGAGTTTCTCACAGACATCGGATTTATTCTTCATAAGATATATATATCCAAGTCTTGAGAAGTCATCAGTGAAGGTTACAAAGTAAGAAGAGTTATTTTTGGTAACTATAGGCATTGGGCCACATACATCAGTATGCACCAGGCCTAAGAGTTCATTAACTCTTTCGAAGCTCCCACTGAATGGGTGCTTGGTCATTTTTCCTTTAAGACACGATTCACAAGTGTCAAATGATTCAGAATCAAGTGACGGGAGGAAACCTTTGGTTTTTAGTTTGTGTAGTCGTTTCTCACTTATATGACCGAGTCTACAATGCCAAAGATAATTTTGATTTATATTGTTATTCGAAGAATTATTCACAGCACAGATATAATTTGTATTGATCATATAAATGCCATTATTTAAAATACCATCAAATACTTTATTTCCATCTAACATAACGTTCATAACATTATTTGAACAGTGAAAAACATAACCAGTCTCAGACAATCTAGACACAGAAATAATCCCACAAATAAAGTCTTTTGCATAATAGCAATTATTTAATATCAAAACAAAACCATTAGGCAAAACTAAGTGAAAATCTCCAACCGCCGTTGCATCTGCAAGAGATCCATCAGCAACTTGAAATTCCACTTCTCCTTTTGCCACGTGCCTTTTGTTCCTAAGTCCCTATAACGTGTTACAGATATGAGTTCCAGATCCATTATCTAAAACCCAAGATATTTTATTGATTGCAAAACTATTTTGAATCGTAAATATACCTGTAGGAGCGGCAGAACTATTCTGTTTCTTCTCTTTAACAATCTTTAAGTACTCCGGACAGTTCCGTTTCCAATGACCTTTCTTGTGACAATGATGACATTCACCCTTGTCAGCAGTAGTAGCTTTCTTACCCTTTTTATTAACCCTCTTTCGCTTCTTCGAACCTTTCGAAGATGATGTCCCACTTTTGACTGCAAGAACGATCGACTGATCCTTCGATTGTGACTCGGCAAACCTCAACATATTGAGGAGTTCCACGAGACTCACATTCATATTGTTCATATTATAGTTTAGTATGATCTGTTCATACTGAGGCGTCAATGAACCAAGGATCAAGTCAACTTGTAGCTCTTTGCTTATAGTCACATCCAATGATGCTAGCTTATCAATATAACCTTTCATCATCAGCACATAATCATCCATTTTCTGTCCCTTTTGCATTTTGGTGTTGAACAGTTTCTTAGTAGTCTCGTACCTAACGGACCGAGACTGCTCACCAAAAAGTGCCTTGAGACTTTCGAAAATCTCATGGATTGACATTGATTCATGTTGCCTTTGTAACTGTTTATCAAGAGTTGACAACACGAATACTTGGGCGATTTCGAGATCAACGGCCCATTTCCTATAAGCAACTTGTAAATTTTCATCGGCGTCATCGGCGGGTCTTGTAAGCGGAGTACAAGTTACAGATGACCAAACTCGCTCATATGTGAGTGCAATCTTTATTGCTCTCAGCCAGTCCACGTAGTTAGGTCTAGTTAGTTTGTCATTTTCGGAGAAAAGCCTTAGTGATGACATTTTCTGCAATTTTAGTTAAAAGGGGATTAGGACATATTATTCATTGCAAATGTTCTTAGATTATTAGTAAAGTTGAAATGTAATTTTATTTATTTATTTTACTAATAAGCTCCCACTAGATTTGCATATTTCTCTAAACCCAAAAGAAATATGGAAGTCTTCCGACCTCTCCAGTGAGTATAAGGACTCGCATGTCTTGGAATTCTGACCTTGAGGAATATCAACAAATCATAGGCCCACGTGCGATGCATAACACTTTATCGGTTGTATCATATACAACTCCTTATTCCTTTTCTTCGTCCTAATCTCATTTCGACCTTGAGGAAGATCAACAAATCGAAAGAGATTATTCACTCTGACCTACCATTTCGCGACTGCCTATGTATAATGTACGTACCTTGAGGAAGATCAACAAATACGTACATGTATCTTACCAAGCCAATTTAATATATTAATAGTACTATACATAACATCTCTAGCTTGAGGATGATCAACAACTAAAAAGTATGTAAGTAATCTATTAATATATAAATGGTATAGGGCAATATTACATTAAATATTCATAATGTTAATATACTATATCGAGTGATATTGATTTTAGGAATAATGTATTTCTAATAAAATACTCTTGTGATTCAAGTGTCGAACACATCAGAAATCACGGTATACGTACAATACGTATGTATTCATTTCTTAAACCTCAGTTGGGTTTCATTAAGTTCCACCTTATTTATTAAATCAAATTTAATTCATTTTTAAATAAATCTTATTTACTTAATTAGTTAATTAACAATTTAATCAACTTTTAATTGAATTTAATTTAATTAAAACATTTTTTTTATATATTATATATAAATTACAAAAGTCTAAATTTATGCTTATCTTAAACATTTTAAGATGGATATACATATATCTATATATATATGTATCAATTTATTAATTAACACTTAATTAATTTTGATTTATCGAATAAAGTTTATCATAAACATTAATTTTTATAAAACATATATTTATATTCCGAATTCAACAATTGAATTCAAAATATAACTTTTCAAAACAGATTTTGAAAAATTCGCACAAGGTCCAAATCAATTTGGGCCTTTACATTAGGCATAACCTTTGGGCTTACACATGTTTCAGGCCAGGCCGGAAGGTGGAGCTAAGGCTCACTTAAGCACCCCCTTTCTAGACACCTTACTTTATGAGTAGGCTTTATAGTTAGCCCTAACATTGCAAATTTCAGACCGCATAGGCTTGTTGGCTCTGATACTATTGAAGGAACTGGGCCAATCTACTCAGCGGTTTAAACAGTGAATTTCAAAAATTTCGTTTATAATCTTATTGGGCCTATGAAGTCTAAAGATTATTAGATCCAATCTAAATTTTATTTTTAAATAAAATCCTGTTTCACTTAAAATTAATTTGAATTTGAATTTCAAAATTTGAATTTTGAATAAGATAAGCAATATTATATATATATATATATATATATATATATGGAAGGTGTATAAGTGTATCAAAATATACCTATACGTGTATGGGTGTGTACGTGAATATATAAGTGTCATAGTATGAAAATGTCTGTATTTAGGTGTTGGTCTTTACATCGCAACGGACACCTTAGCCCCTTGTGTGTATTCATATTGTCCAGCTTTTAATTTAAAATTATATATAAATAATGTATGTAAGACTAAACTATATATATATATATATATATATATATATATATATAACTTATAAAACATTAAACGTGTGAACATAAAACATGCAATACAAAATATTATTTATATGTACAGTGAACATTAAAACATGTAAAGTAAGCATATAAAAGTGATCACGTTTTTTGTTTTCCACTTTAATAGTAATGTACTACAAAACTTATACAATATAAAATAATGTATTGAATAAAACATACCGCATGATATAAAATAATGTATTAAAGAGTAATGAACATGTTATTTAATAAAGCATGTAGCATGAAAGAAATGTGTCAGCATGACATAAAATGTGTCAGGGAAGGTATGTAACATATATTGTATACAAACGAAGGTAAGCTTTATTAAACATGCAACAAGTGTTTTTTTTTTAAAGGAAACGTACGTGAAAATTATTGGCAAACGAAAAGTAATCATGTTAATGATTTCAAAATCTACAGTATATAAATATATGTACATAATAGAATTGAAAAGGGACAATATTTGTGCACCCAAGATTGTGATAAGCAAGTAATTAAGTATGATAAAAAAAAAAACAAAATTATACCTTTGTATGATGCCAATGATTCGTACGTCAAAACGAGTTATCCTTGAATTGCTATATAATCCAAGCTCCATGCCACCCTTGTTTGTATTGATTTTGTTTTGATTTTGAGACACAAAATATGTTGTTTTCGGTTGCAGATAAGCTAGCACTGGTACTTTTGTATTGATTTGGTTAAAAGGAATCCTTGTTGAATTGCGTGTAACACTCTCTTTATATAGATGTGGTAACCTATAAATATCATGCTGCGTATACTCATTCAAACAAGGCTAAGGGGTCCTTACTGTTTGCTCCTTTTACTTTTTCACATTTTTACCAAATCAAAATCAAACATTTCTTATTAGCTGCTGCCGAAAACTACTTTTGGACATTTTGGGCTTCACAAGCCTAAAGTCCAATATTTATACAGCCGGATAAAAAATCGTTCCAATATCATATATATTGGTAAGATCGTATATATAACTTTTATATATATACGTATCCGATTAATTTCAGTGCCTTATAAAATCAAATAAAAATATAATAATTAATATTTCATAAATATTAATTAATATAATTATTTTTATAACAATTATATAATAATTAATTGAGTGGTTTTCCGGAGTATCATCGTTTCGGTTGTACGACTCAAAGGTGTAAATTCAGTCAGCGATTAATATCGAACAATTCGAATATTAATGTTCACACGTCACTAATGCTAGTGGTGTGACAGTTTGGCCGAATTTATCGCTTACTCATATTTCGGTAAAATCCAATTTTAAGCGGTACCCTGTAGTAACGATTATAATTTACACTAGTTCTCTTCATCTTAACTGTACCACTTTAGAACTTATGGAATTTGGTTTTGGTCAAAATTCCAATATCGTTCACATTTAACTTAGTTTGTCAAAACACAATGTCCTTGGTTCAATAATAACAATTATTATTAACCGATTTGCTCTGGCCAGAGACTTTGACTTTGAGTTGACCATAGTTGACCGTGATACTAACACTACTACAAAACAGGCCATTTGTATCGGTTGTTTACCCCCCCTTTTGCATCAGTTCGACAACCGATGCATATGCAACCAATGCAACAGGCTTAACACTTTTGCATCAGTTCTGAAACCGATGCAAAAAGGTCCTTTTTGCATCGGTTGTTACTAACAGCTGATGCAAAATATCATGATTGGTTGCTTGAACACAGCCCCCATGTTGCATCGGATGTAATGAAAACCGATGCAACAAAGGAATTTGTTGCATCGGTTGTTGAAAACCGATGCAAACTAATTCCTCTATTGCATCGGTTTTTTATAACAATCGATGCAAACTAATCTCTCAGAAACCATTATTACAGTACTCAAATAGACTATATATATATATATATATTATTGATAATCTTTATATATATATATATATATATATATATATATATATATAAGAAAAAAACATACACAAAAATTTAAAAAAAAAGATTACATCATTATCATTTACAAATTCTGCTTTAGTTTACAAATTTCACACCGTAAATTTCACCACCTGACCATAACAACTCACATCCAACAATACTATCCACAAACCCTTCCACCATTCAACTGCCTCACAACAACATCTTCCACCACTCAATTGTCCATCATATCCATCATCAACACATACAACCCAGAGCACCTCTACATAACTTCACCCTAAACTCCACTGACAACATCCCCCAACATCCACATTCACAATCTAGCACTTCATCACTTGCTTGCTGCAACACTGACTAACATTGACTGCCTAGCACTTCTGCCTTCCAAACTAAATCATCTCCCTGTACAAGCAACATAACCAAAACTGTTACTCCACTTCACACTCCAACATCATAATCCTCTCCAAACCCATACATCAGTCCCCTGACCACAAACATCAGACATACTGCCATCACATTCACTACACTTCATACCACTCCAGTCACCAAAACATATCTGATATCACGTCTTCCTCTGCCTGCCACATTTCTACCATAACATATCACTCAACACTCAATTGACACTCAACATCATCAGCAACAATCCCTCATTACAACCACATCAAACTACCATCAACAAACCACCCAACATCTTCCTCAAAACTGCTCTTTCAACATCTGTGCACTACAAAACTGCTCTTTCAACCTACACAACAGTGCACACATCTATCACACTGTGCATCACTCCCTCATTCATCAACCAATATAACCTGACAACATCCCCTACCTCAGCTCTTCACTTACTAACAAACAACCACTGCACCGAGCTACCACCAACCTGTTTTCAACTGCTGATATACGCGACTGCAATTCACCACCGACCATCAACTTTCAAACCACCGACCATCCCCTATCTGCAAATCCACAAATCCAGCCTCTACTTGTTTCATTTCACCCTATAATATACTTGCCATTCATACCGCTATAAACTATCAAAACTACACTGTCAATCGCCTCGACCGCAACCAGTACCACCATCACCATCCCAAACAATCATCAACTTCATCCCTCAAAACCAAACTTTAGTAGCACCAAGATTGGACTGCACTGCATTCATGTATGTGTAGTTTCTTTTACCATAGACAGGATCTGGGTTTCTGTAACAGTCAGTTAACAAACTTGATGTGTAAAATGTGACTATGGAAAATAGAAACAGAGCTACAGGTCCCACTATTCATCCGAGTTGGGACATCGACCATGCTAATGATAGAACTCCTGAACCTATGACTGCAGTTATCATGTGAGCACTCGCAGTCCATACTGCTCCTGGATATTAATAAAGAAAAAGAAAAATGGGTTGCTAACTGGTAGTTATAATAGATATATTAATTTGACAATGTTATTGGCACACTAACCAGTTCTTTTAGGCCTTCCATCATCATCGAACTCATCTTTGTTGTATAATTCTACCTCTTGAGCTTGTTGATCGAGTATCATCTTTCTGCCTTCTCCCATTTCTTGTTTCTCTGACTTTTGTTTTATAAGTGTTGGGTTGTGTTTGTGTATGTATGATTGCGATGAGGAGAATTGGATTGGTTCTTATATTTATACAAACGTGGAACCGAGGAAAAACACTATAAAAAGTAATGTTCCTTTTGAATGCATAAATTGTATAAGGAATTTAGGATGAGAATAAAGATTCAAAAACTGTTTCTTAGAAAAGGTGTCTTTTATTCTTTCTTTTTTATAAAAAGAAAAGGAAAAGAAAAAAGTAATATAAATAGTTTGATTTAATAATAATTGGGTTTTATGAAAATAAGTTTGACGTTGCTTACTTAGCAGATGTTAATGAAATGTTACATGTCTGTTAAAATTATGCTCTAGCCTATTCAAAAATTCTCCTAAAAATGCAGGAAAATATATGCCTGTTAACTTTGATTTAGATTACACTGGTGTTCCTCTAACACCTCCACGTGAGGTGATTGATGAAGGGTTTCGATCTTGGTCTGAATTCTTAGTGGGGTTCTTTCTAGGGGGATCTATGAACATTTGAAATAATACAATGCAGCCAATGTACAGTATAGTACAGTGGTGAATTGACGTCAATACTGTGGTTATAATGGTACCGTGTGAAATTATTGTAATGGAGCATTGCAGTGTAAAAAATCGAAAAAGAGAGGATAATATTATATTGGGAATACTGTGCAGCTGAACTTTGTTTTCGTTTGCAGTAAAGTGGTACGAAAATATATAAATGTATGAAATGGAGGAGTGTTAGTGTGTTAGTGAATACAATATTTACATATAAGTGAGCTCTATTTTTCCTATCCGACGTGAAAAAGCAATATGCATGAACTAATATTGGTACTAACTTGTACTATGACATATATAGTGTATTATCAATGGGGAAAACAGTAACGCAACAGAACGTAGTAGGGCCAAAGCAGAGAAATAAATTACCACCTTTGTTTGGTTCAGTTGTTTGCAAACGCACATACAACGGCTGTGTTGGTTAAGGTTGTTAGTTCTTATTTGGGGCAAATGATAATGCAACAGTTTTTGATTCTGTTGCTTCTACACGTACAGCTATGATGATTTGAAAACTTATATACTCACTTTCACTAATGCATAAACAGTATACAGTGACAGTATGGGTAACACATATACCGTGATATAAAAACTCAGACCCTTGTTGGCAAATGGCATAGCCCGAGTGACAATATTAAGTCCAAACAACAAAAAATCTTAACACCAACTGTTCAACTAAACAATCATAAGAGTACACGAGTAAAAACGAAATATCAAAATATTGAAGTTGGAAGCAACACATTCTAACTGAAATCCACAGAAATAAAACATTCACTAAGTTTTACAATAGTGCACAAAAAGGATATACTAAAAAAACCTTGTGCAAGTAAACCAGTGATCCAGCCTTATAGTATTATCCAAAAAACTCGTCATGTAAAGTAAACCAGTGATCATAAAAGTTAAGTCTTAAAATTTAATCATTGAAAGAGATGTTACGTACAGGATTTTCCATCTCAGATGTATATGTTAAGGAAAATCTGATGTATATGTTTATTACAACACGTCAGTCGTATATGTTCATAATGGGATGCCATTCCACCACTGTTGCTTATCACTGAAAATCAAATTGAGAGCAAATAATGTGTTTAACTAATATCATATCGTTACCATTTGCCAATAACGATAACAGCGTCAAAAAAACCAAAAAACCAAGAAATTTGCCTTCTCTTCCTATAACCTAGCCGTGGCCAGCTCTTCCACCACTATTATATTAAATAAGAACACTACTACAAGTACAAATTCAAAAGAGTTCATTAAATTAAACTAAACTACTATAAGTATAAGTAAATAAGCACGCTACTACAAGTAAAATAAGCTTCCATGTGGTCCAACTCTATCAAGCAGAAGAGTTCATTAAATTAAACTAAACTACTACAAGTAAAAATTCAAAAATGATTATCTTCGAAAAGGAAATATGCAGTTTAATTATTCATCAACTAATTATCAATCATCATGAAAAATAATCTTCCTAGTAATGTAGACTAATAGAGATGAAGGTACTAAGACTAAATACATTGATCTGCAATCTGACATACTGTAAGTTAACCTGACATACAGTATGTTTAGAAACTTACAGTATGAAGGTACTAAGACTAAATACAATTGATCTGCTATCCAGTCATTGTGTACAACTTGAACATGAATAAATAATGTTTACTTGTATATGTCAGCCTACTAAATATTTGATTGAGTATGTTTAGAAAATATTATGTTATAGTACTTTTAATCTCTTGATTCATTGTTAAATGTTTTCATGCTTTCACTAAATAATAAGCTTTCTAGTATGGTAAGTTTAATATCTATATACTGATGTATAATATTTTCAATAGCCATGGAATATTTGACTACACTTATGGATATTAAATATTTAGAATGAACTATTTTCCTAACATATAAAAATGATCCAAAAATAACATATTTACTTTATGCAGATGATGATATCGTTGTGGTATGTAAATCAGATGTTATGAGTGCTAAATCAATAAGCCATGTGATGCAAAAACATTAAAGAATATGTTGAATCTGGAGATAAATGAAAATAGATTAACAATTTTTTTCAGCAAGGGAGCAAAATTTAGAGGCGAATAATGCAAACTCATAATGTACAGCAAGGTGAACTGCCTATAACTTACTAGACATTCCACTTTCCTCAAACAAGTACAAGGCTGCAGATTTTTGGACACAATACAGGCTAAATTTAATTGTTGGCAGCATAGACTAAGACTACTCAATATAAGTGGGAGAATTGAGTTAATCAAAACAGTAATAACTTAGTTAGGAACATAAATTCGTCCTCAATCATTGATTCTTCCATATTCATATACCGCCCTCATCCCCTGATGATATTCCCGACTTATCCCAGTTTCATATTTGTAACGGAAAAATTATAATCAAAATGATTGAAACGAGTGTCAACATTAATTGTGTTCTTAGTTAAAATCAGAATAACTTTTTATTATATAAATTTCACTACCACCGAATATTATAATAAAACTGAAAAAGAAATTATACCTAGCCAACTGAGTAATCCATAGTTTGGTTCAATAAACATACTACACACAAAAAACTAAGTTAAAATGTATGGTTTGAGTAACCAACATCCAATATCAGAATCTAGTTCCAATAAAGGACTCGTCTTGTTTTCCTTCTTATCATTTTTCTTCAATATCAGAATCTAGTCTAGTATTATAATTTAGTTTGTTTGTAAAAAGCAAACTCTTGGATGGAGGTTGTAGCAGCATACTCAGACTATTTCTCAACACAAAAATAGATTCTTGGTGAGAAAAAAAGTGGGAAATGGAGTGAAGAAGAAAACAAGATATTTGAGAATGCATTGGCACACATCGATTTCTCGACTCCTGATAGATGGGAAAGGCTAGCACAGCTACTACCAGGAAAGTCAGTAAGTGATATAATTTCTCATTTTAAGGATTTAGAAGAAGATGTTAATCATATTGAAGCTGGACTGATCCCTGTACCTGGATATAGTTCTTCTTCTTTCTCGTTCGAATTTGATGGGTTAAAGAAATCTTATAACTGTGTTACTGGGAAAAGATGCAGGTTTTATGATCAAGAAAGAAAAAAGGGGGTTCCATGGACTGAGGATGAGCACAAGTACTGTTTCTTCCCCTTCCTTTAAAATCATTGGTTCAATCAGTAGTTAAAAAAAAACACACACACTCACACACATACACACAGAGAAAAGCTTAAAACTTTACAAGGTTGTTAGTACCCCTTATAACATCTGTTAATTCAATAACTACAGGCAATTCTTGATGGGTCTTAAAAAGCATGGAAATGGAGACTGGAGAAACATATCACAAAATTTTGTGGTAACAAGAACTCCTTAATTTAATGATACTCCATTAGCTGGTCATTCAGGACTAAAGAGGAAGTTACATAGAACTAAAAATTATTTTATTGGCATGGTCTTAAAAAAAAGATGTTCAATCGTATGTAGCTTCCTGTTATACCTGCCAAAGAATGAAATTGGAAACATACAAAACCAAGGTTATTTCAACCATTACGTGTTCCAGATCAAATTTGGGAAGTTATTGCTATGGGTTTCATTGTATGATTACCATATTCACAAATTTAGAGATAGATTTGTGACAAATTACTCACCTTAAATCCTTAACTAAATAGCAGCGCTAAATAATTGCATCACCACCGGACGCCTAGCCTAGCCCGCCATCACCTGAATTGCATCACCATCGGACGCCTAGCTCGACCTCCGCCATATCACTGCTGTAATCTGCGATGGCTCCAATAGCTTTAGGTTTGAATGAATTTGCAATTTGAGATTTACCAGTTTCTTGCTTTGTTTAGATTTCCAGAATTTGTTAACAGAGTTGTTGTACTTCGTTTAAACAACAAGGAGAAGATTTTTTTTGTTGGGAGTGGTTTATTGAGGAGGTAGGAGTAGATTTATCCAAAGTACTAATCTTGGAGCCAATTTTTCATTATTTCCCACCTAAATTTCATATTTTTGCCATCATGTAGTTGCATCGGTTGACTTTAAAACCGATGCGACTAAAACTATTTGCATCAGTTCTATCTTAATAACTGATGCAAATTTGATTTTTTATTACCTATTGCTTTCCACGTACCAATTGCATCGGTTATTAAGATCTATTTGCATCAGTTTTTACTTCAACAGATGCAAATGAGGCGAAGCAATATGCACTTTTTGTACTAGTGTAATCTCATGTAACTGAGGAGACGAATTCTCTATTGGATAGTGTTTCACTTCAAATATTTTAACTTAGACCCAACTATAGTCATTCAATGATCATAATACCATGATTTAACTATAATCAAAGCGGAGTCTTCATATCGAAGTTCAACAGTATTCTCAAGTCCAAAGAACTGTATAATATCGTCAGATCGAGATTCTCTGTTTGACCTTAGTTACACTAACCACCAGAAAACTCTCAAGTGAGTAATTCCATAGTTATCCAATAACTATCAGTACGTAACCCCTTGATGCCCTCAGCAGCAATGAGAAAACACTGCCCAACATTTGGAGAGCGTTACGTACTCTAGTCTCAACAGATGTATCGATATCCTTTCTCGATACATCTTGACTAGGAATATTTAAAATGATATGTTATTTTAATGTGATAAATTTCTCATGATTACAACACATTGTAATTACTATCACTTGACATAGCATTTAAGGATTTTCTATTGAATATACTTAAATCATTTAATTAATTAACATATCACAATATGATAAGTATATAATAGAAATGAAAACACCTTTTATTTTGAACGAGATTTAATTATAGAGTTCATAATTTACAATAAATTATAGAATTGCTCCTAGGGCATACCCCTAACTCTATCACTTATTGCATAAGTTGACTAAACCATGTAATAAAGGGCAACGTACCTTGGTGTAGGGACCAACAGCAAGTGGAATGGGTTTCTTGCAAAATTTGTTGCCAAATGAATGAGAAAAAAGATGTAGGCTGAGATAATTAAATAAAGAGAACGTTAAAATCGTATTAATTTAATTGTTCAGTAGAATGGATTTTTAAAAATTGTGAATGAAAATTATGCTAGTTAATATTAAATTCTTAAAAATTACCTTGTGAATGTCCAAGTTATATTATCATTTAGCAATAATAAATATTGTAATTCAGAGTAACGAAATTACATAATAAAAATGAAACATGTCACATCTGTTTTCAATATCTTTATCTCTAATAATAAAGAACATGACTTTAGAGCAAGTAAAATGCATGAATAATGACACATTAAAAAAGATGTTTGCAAAATGCTTATATTTGGAATATTTAAGCATGTGTATAATAAAGAGAATGTGATAAATAAAGGAATCATGCTAAAGTTATGCACAATAAAGTAAACAATGAAAATGGTTAAACTAAATATATTCATGAGTAAAGCTAGGTGATACATGTTATTCTAGCAGTAGAAAAAAAAATTGATGATACATATTTTATATCTGTGTTTATTATTATATTTTACCACTGCGTTGTGAGACATACAACATGTTTTGTAACTGTTTAGTATTTTTACTACTTGAAAATCGTCCTACATCAGCCGGGCACCGCTACAGTACTATACAGGCATATAGGCATATTGGATGACGGAGGTGTAAGGCGATAAAAAACTAAAATATGACCCAAGTTTGAATCACTGTGATAACTCAGTTTCATGGAATGTGCAATGATCTTGTGTATGGTTTTCATTTACTGCTGTTAGGTGGCTGGTTTGGTTTATTTTACACTTTAGGGTTTGGTTTGTGTATTTAGTTTTTTTTTTATCTCTGTTTTTCTAATGTTATCCATGTTTTTCATTTATAAAATCTGGTAGGGGCCCAGTTTCAAATCCCGCTCGCCGTCGAGGAAACAAAACACTTTAATGGCGTAGAAGTAAGAAATTAGTAAGATGCATTTAGAACTCGTCATTTTGTGCAATAAAGCATAGGATATGACAACAATAGAGTGTAGCACTAACATGATCTGCATCCTACAAAAGTTCAACACATGTAATGCAAACTGTCCTATAATAACAGGTGGCAGGTACTATAGAAAGTGATTACACATGCGAGTGAGCTTGTACTCACTGTTAGTATACGCAAATAGTAAATGAACCAAACTATCCATTTATAATTGTTCATTCCCACAAAAGCAACTGAAATTACTTTAAAAGTAGCACCATACCTAGTTCCAAGTCAAGGATAATGTATGCATTTCCAAATCAATTTAGTTCTAACTTCACGGTGATCCCTTAATCGCTCTTTGCTCTTAATTAACCTATTAATGGTAACAATATAACGTTAGGTCAGTGCAAAAACTCAGTGCATACTAAAACATGTAGCAACAAAAATATACAGTAGATTTCTTGGTTGGGAATTTAACCAAGATCCAAAGAAATTTGTTACATCATCTTATTACAGATTTAAAAAAAAATAACAAATTATTTATATAATGATAACAAAGCACAATTTGTCATACATAATATCCAACTTACATCTTACCTGATTAGGAGAAGCTCACAGCTCATTGCATAACAAAAGCTTGGAGAGAAGTCCAAATTAATACCCAAAGGCTAAGCTGCAAACAGTTGAAAGCAACGCAGTATCCATATCATAAATTTCAACAAAATAGTTCTAAATACTACAAATATATATATGAAAAGAAAAGAACAAATACGTTATGAATATCAATCCTACAATGTAAATCGAACCACATAAATTACTATATTTAGGGATTTCATGGTATAATATACATTCTGGTAAAAGAAACAAAAGGTCCAAACGAAGTTTATATTTATTTTGTAACCAAGTCTAACCAAATTTCGACATATAACTTGATTCAAAATATACAGATCTATATAAAAAGAACCTTTGTCTAAAGAAACTATAGTTCAAAGATTGAATTAAATACACACGATCTAAAGTAAACATCAGAACGATAGAAGAGGAAAATTTTCAAAATTGACCCAAAAGAAGTCAGAACATATGAATTTCATGCATTTGTCAGCTAACATTTAAGTGAACAAAGCAAGAATAAAAAGCCAATTCTAGATAAAATAGGTGAACTTAAGAACAATTAGTTGTACTGACATTGAGATGTGGCAAAATATTTAGTCATCTGAATGTTAATGCTATATGCCAGCGCAAAATGAATAACCCGTTTAGTGAGCTACTGGATAGAGAACTCCAGAACATGGTAGCAATACGGGTAACTGTAGAAAGATAAAAGGTAAGTATAGAATGAAAAACACAGTAAGATAAATACAAACAAATAATGAAAATTGAAGCAGCAACGGAATAGATACCTTAGAGCATTAACACCGAAATTCCCAGCACCCAAGCAAGCAATCGCTAGATGAGTGGCTGCATACAAGAAACACCAGTTGAAGGATAAATGAGTAAGCAAACATTTAAATTCTACCATGGAATCTATTAAATAACAGTAAAGCAGAAGAATTTTAAGCTCTATGATTAATTTTAGGAATTATCTTCATTCATCTTAATTCTCTCCAACTATAGATATTTTATTTTTAAAATATTATAATTTATCACTTTACAATTATTATACTAAACTTCTCATAGTATTTTATATTCAAATACCTACTCTTTTAATAAGTCTACAATTATTTATAAATCTTTCTCGATTCTCTTCCAACATTTTACATCAAAGCCCACATATTTAAATTAATTACATAATTCAAAATTTAAATTAATGAACAACTTTAGTCAACTAATATTTATTAACAGGCGAATCAATAAATTGGTATAAAAAAGATCTTTTTTTATTTAGATATGTGTGTGTGTGTTCGCTATGGTATATAAATCACATAACATAATTTATATACCATAGCGATAATAACAAATTTATTTTATAATTTATTTGCTGAACAAATTTATCATACAATATATTATATCATTCTATTAATTTCAAACATCAAATTTTCAATTATTTTTTTTACAATTGCTTAGAAACCATTGTCAATTCTTTTCTAATATTTTGCACTCAAGTCCATATATTTAACTAATTGTGTAATCTTAAATTTAAACTATTTAAATAAATTCGATTAACTGATATTCATTAATCAATCCAATAAATATTAAAACTATAAGAATTTCAATATATACACTATTCATTTATATGTGGAAAAAATGATAAAGCTATTTCTTTATTCAGACATAAGGATATATAAATTGCATAACATAAAATATGTACATAAATAACAATAACACTTTTAATTTCTAATTTAGTCATCTTTAAATTTTTATTGTACATTATGTTACATTACATAACATAATTTTATTTTTAACAACCTTTAAAAGGTAAATCTATATTTTACAACATTACCATGTAGACGCACAAATTGCATCGATAAAAGTTAGATTATATAAACATTTACTTTTAACATGTTATCAAACCATGTCAAGCTCATAACTCAACTAAATGTCACATAACATTATTTGCGATTATCAAAGTTGTAAGTGTGACTCTTCTATAACAACATAAAATCTATGGTTAACTTGAAATTGTTTAAAAATGAAAACTAAGTAATGGATCAAAATTCGCACACAGATAAACGAGCATAAGATGCTCTTATCAAGTACATATACGTACAAAGCTCTTCGTAATTTTCTATAACTTTTCACATTCAACTTCTTGTATTTGATAGTTATGTTGATCATTAATTCAATTTTTTTTAAATATATTATATTAAATTAACATTCATAAATCTATTTGTAAATCCTTGAAAAATAACAATTCAATATATACACAACAATTAAAACAAAATGGTAAAGTTATTTATTCATTCATACATATAAAAAATACATATCACATGACATAAATTATTTACATCTATAGTATTAAAAAATTTAATTTTTTTAGTAGGACATTAACTGCTGCAAATATATATAGCCAGCGAGGATTGAATCTTCACCTTACATCTGAGCATCACATGTCATTTTAATTTATAATTAATATATCATAATAAATTTATCATAAATTATATAATAAATTTCTAATTTTAGCAATAATTAAAATATAAATACTATTTTTTATTAATATTGTCGCGTTCAATGCGGTTACATAGTAGTAAATAATAAAACGCAAAAAGTGTTGACTTACATTCCCGGTATTTGCTCCATAGGGAAAAGGGCCGACGTGAACCACCGATCTGCTATATGTTGTATCAACGGAGAGGAGGCGACAGTTAGTATGATTTCAGACGAAATCGGACCTATTCCGGCCGAACAAGGGGGGTAGCGCAATTTAACAGGCCCAAAGTAAGGTAAACGGGCCGTCGATTAATCGCAATCGAAGATGGAGGAAGAGTAGAAAAGTCCGTCTGGAATGGTAAAGGGAAGGGTGCAAGGTACTTTCATTTTTTTCCCAAATGACACTTTTTGGGCCGCTGGATGTATTCAGTGCTTTTTGGTGTTTGTTAACATTGTTCATGCAGCCAGAATCGCTCGAATTGACTGAATGGTAAAAGGCACATATTTTTGGGTTTACGAATGGTTATAATTGCAACCGACGACTAATCTATGTGCATGTCCTCCTCCTTTATATATAGCAGTGTTTAATGTTATTTTTTTTTCATTTGAAACAACAACAGCAGCTTTGTAGACATTAATCTCACTTTCATTCATACGAGGTAACCTTCATCCATGCTTTTATTTATAAATAGCATATTCCACAATTGTCCTTATGTGCATAATACTGAAGTTGCAACACTCATTTGTTTCTATGCTTTACAGCTAATAATTTTAGCACATATAAAGCTAGTATCCAATGTATTCGTTGTCACTACCTCAAATTTGTATATCACAATCATCAACTATGTGTTTTATTTAAAACGTGCATGGTGTGAATCTTTTTCATGTCTAGTAAATAGGGTTATACATTTCTTTTATAAAACATGCTGATTTAAATGACAATACAATGGAAAATATTTCAAGCTTCCATATATACCAACTTTGCATTTCGAATGTATTGATCATGTGTATATCATTTCCTATAGGGTAACAACATGGTGATGTATGAAAATGATACTAGATAGTTTATAATTATTATACCTGGCTTTGTCTAGTGCAGGTTTTAATATCCATTTAGGTAATTCATCATAATTTTCAAATATTCTAGGTTATTTTTCTCATATTACACGATGATGTCAAAATAAAAAATGTTGCTAACAATAATGTTGTCACTTTTAATATGTCTCAAGACGAAGCATCGTACAAATGTTCGACGAAAAGTTTTAACTTCATCTCTTTCTTAAAAATAATACATGCTAGAGCTCATTGATGGTTCTTCCGTTGTGATGTATCATATATTTAAAATGGATAAAACATCATTTACAAAGTTAGGTTGCTATTTTCGAGAAGAACTGGCTTCAAGATAATAAGCATATAAATGTTGAAGAGAAAATGGTAATGTTTTTATCTATTATAAGCTGAACAAAATGATGATACTGTAAATGATTACGATGAAAATAACAACAGAAATGATAATCAAGAAACGCCATAAACACCACCAAGTCACGGTGAAATATTTTCATATGAATCCTAAGCTTTTATGGCAAATTTACGCGATCAAATTGCCGATCTTCTTTAATCAATGATAACTTTATTACTGTTGTTAATAAATAATTGAAAGTATGTTTTTAGTTGCTTTAGAAGATCTTGAAATATTTCTTAAAATTTTAATTTACTACTAGATTGTTGCATGTGTTCAAAAGTATTCAAATGACAAATGAAATTAACAATGAAGGGCGAATTTGTCAAAAAAAAGTGTATTACAATAATAAAAAATTTAATCAACAAGAAATCAAACAAGATTTCATGTTTCAGCATTCTGCTTCTAGTATTCAGTATTCATCTTTCAGCATCCAACACTAAGCAACAAGCATTCAACCATTCTAATAAACGAAGCCTAAGTCGGGGAAGGAGAGAATGACAGTTATGAGAAAATTTTGTTTAGTGTTATAATATGTGTAGAATGGTGTGTTGACCCTTTTCTGTTGTTTTAAACACGTGGCAACATATGGATTTTTGGGGGAAATGGAAACGAAAGATGCCATGGACATAGACTGGGCTTTCTTATAATATAATAGATTCCTTTCCATCTTGAAGGAAAGCATGTGTAATACCCCCCTACTTGGAGGCCCAAAATTAACGGCTACGGATGCTTCAGTCATCCACAGTTATTAATCCTCGGCGACTAAATACAGCAGTGCTAGATACATTGATACACAAATCACAAGAATATGGAAAATTTTAACAATTTAAAAACATGTTTCCACATTCCATTCAAAACAATTCATGTTTATTACATAATCTCAAAACGTTAACTACGTTCAGCTAAATATAATTATTACACATAGGTCAAGAGGGACATATGAAGATGCTACATTGGTTGATCAGAGTATAAATAAGGCTAATAAATCCGCCTTCACTTCCAAATACACAGCGGAAAAAGATAGTACTAAATAACTAACTGCCTCATGCATGCCTCCAGATGCTTTATTCGTCTAAGCAAAGAACTTGAAAACCCTAAATCTCAAACTACTCAAAATGAGTTGAATACTCAAGAGTTTAAGGGGGGAAAAACTTTATGTCAGACATAAGGTCTATTATCAAAAATAATCTAAAATCTCAATCCTTTTAGATATTAGTGAGACCACGCAGCTTAGCGGAATAAGTTTTCTCCTCACTAGCATCGCAAAACCTTTATAAAACCATTTAATGTGCTCTTGCATCTACAATGGTTAAAACGTACTTTTCAAAATATGATGATATGCATACATGTAAACATTTTGGATTTCCCATCCTTGGTTTAATTTGACATTCTGTCATAATTGTAGTTTCTAGGGGAAATATTAACTTGTTAGTTTTTATGGGTTTACTAATAATCTTTTTGAAACTCATGGACACCCTGTCCTATTCATAATTTTCGTGGGATCACCAAGAACCCATAGGCTCCTGCCAATTAATTCAATTAATTTGTAGGTCCCCTTGAACCTATTAGTCATTCCATTTACTAATCCCCTTATCCTAGTTTCATGGGTTGACTATGAACCTATGGATTTACCTAGTAACTCACTTCTCATCCTAGTTTCCATGGGTTGACTAGGAACCTACTGGTACTTCAATGAACCTTTTTTATCCTAGTTTTATTGGGTTAACTGAAAACCTATTGACTGATGTCAATTCTTAATCCGGATATAATTTTCATGGGTTCACTGCAAACCAATTAGCCTGCCAACTATCCTTAATACATAGTTTTCATGGGTTTACTATGAACCTGCTGGTTACCTCTAATAAATACCCTATCATAGTTTTCATGGATTTATTATGAACCTATCTCCTGGACAACTTCCAAGTTTAAGCATCCTATAATTTGGTCTCCCTAACTCTCTGAATGCAATTCTACTCATTTAGGAGTTTAGTCGATTTATATTCACAACTGGGTTAACCCAACTGGTTCTTCTACCCCTTTATCCCCAAAATACAATTATGGGTCCTTTATCATGTGAATATATTCATATTTAAAGAAGCAAATATAACCATATAACAATACCACTCATGTGGATTTAAGATCCTTGAAATACTTTTCATATAAAACATATTTAATCCCTTTAGCTTATTTTTTTCAAGGCAATACTTCTTCAAATTTACATACTTAAAGTCATTACAAAAATCCTTTATATAAGCCATGGGTTTTTTTCCTTTAAAAATTTGAGGTTTGGTTTTTAAAACCTTTCGACACCTTCGACACCTTTGCTTTCAACCTCATAGAATGGCCTCCCACGAATGCACAAAATCCATCTTTAAAACATTAGGCTCCTACCTTTCGAATACTTCAAAACATCCCTTCCGAAACCTTTCGACCCTGTTAAATATTATCATATAAGTTTAGAAGATTAGCTTCGAAACCATTTGAAAGTCCACTCTTTCGAAAGCATAGGGTTTTTACTCAAAAACATCATTTTGGGTCAAAGTGAACATAAATGAAAGCATCTCATTTTGAAACCATTCTTTATTTCAAAATGTATCGGGGAAACTTGATGGTGTCGAAACCATCCTTTCGAAAGCATTAAAACATCCAGGTAAAACAATTGAAGGTTTGCTTCAAAGGCCCTTTTGAAACCATTGCCTTCAAAACCCCTAACCCCTTTTTCAAAGCATTAGGAAGTGGCTAGTAATTATAAAAACAACTGAACCTTTTGAAAGCATTGTTATCTTCAATACCATCAGAAGGTCATCAATTCTCAGAAGGATTTCGACTTGGCCAAAGCTACCCCTACCGAAAGCTTTAAACAATACCTAAGTAACTCCTTCGGAAGCTACTTCTTTAAAACAAAGGCGGCGACTTTCTTTCAAAAGCTTCTTCTGAAATACCTTTCGCAACCAAAGGTTTCGACTAAGCCGAAACCCTTTTATAAACAATCAAGCGTTTTTCTTTCAAAACCAAATAAAATAAAGGAACCAACCCCTTCGAAGCAACCTTTCGACACCCTACCTTTCGCCTTTCTCCAATCCACTACGTACCATCTAAATGATACTATGTGTATTGGTTTACTAGTTTCAACTAGGTTGGAGGTGAAAACTCTGGGTCGAAAGGTCCTTTTAAAGAAGGCGGAACCCACTTTTCTAAGCTAAAAGGTTTTTTTACCACATAAAATAAAAATTTTGTAACAAACTTTCCTATTTGTAAATATTTGATTGGATGCCATAAACTTTCAAATAATTTGGATAATATTTGCCGCATTTTCTCAGATCTAAAAACATAATAACTTCAACAATTAAGCCCTTTCTATTAACAAAATAATCAAATCATTTAGGTCCTCCTTTCAAAATAATTTAATTTCCATACTACATCACTTAGTAAAATTCCCTAAAAATTGACTTTAATCATGTTATCTAACATATCAAAATTTCAGATCCAAATTCTTAATATATTTTCCAAAATAAACTTATAAACCCAAATACCCATATTTTCCTTTAAAAATTCATAACTAACTCTCCATCGCTTGGAAAATTATAAAAAATGAAACCGAACTCCAAAATCATGTTTTTCATAACATATAATTTTTCCATGGCATTTAAAAGTCATTCAACTTAGGTTTCACCCTAAAACTTGCATATCTCCATTTAAACCATCTTGTTTAAACCATATAAATCATAAACCAAGCATATTATCATTCAATAAATCACAAAAATGAATTTATCCCTTAAATCTGAAACCATATGATTATAAAACCAAAAATAGAGATGTAGTGATTATTATTCACCTTAGATTTGATAAGAAAATTAAAGATTAATTGAGATTGATTTCTTCTAGCTTAAATCTAAGCTTTAGATTTATTTTTTCCTTCTTCTCCTATTCCTAATGGCTGAACTTGCTCTTTCTTACAGTTAAAAATTTTTCTTATGGAAAATGAACGTGTATGGATAAGGGAAATGTTAAATGCCCTTATATTTAATTAGCTAACACTTAACCATTTATAAATTCTCTAATTTAATAAGCACGACAACTACATGTTTGTTAATCAATCTCAATCTACTTATCTATATTATTCTATTTTATTTATTCTAATTAAATCTCATGAATGATGTTATTAAAAATTAGGGGTGTTACAGGCTCCCCTCCT
Organism: Allium cepa; assembly: GCA_030765085.1. Lineage (NCBI taxonomy): Eukaryota > Viridiplantae > Streptophyta > Magnoliopsida > Asparagales > Amaryllidaceae > Allium > Allium cepa. The sequence continues at coordinate 987,322,872 of CM060945.1, read as the reverse complement.
TAATGAATTTCGTTCTCGAAATTTAGTAAGAACTAACTAGCAAACATAACAATCTTGTATAATGACTCCTAACATCCATACTAGCCTACCTGAATAGCAGTTAATCTATGTAAATCTAATATAGACATACCATCAAAGTAGATCAGGATAAATATCTTGAATCATGTCCTCTGTCCCCCAAGTACAGTCCTTCTCGTTGTCACTCCACTGAACTTTCACCAACTTGGCTGTCTTATTCCTCAATCTTTTCTCATCTCTTGCAACAACCCGAACTGGTTGTCGTACAAAAGTCAAATCAAGCTCTACTACCAAGTCCTTCATCTCTGTCTGAGGAATTGTAGCCTATGGATCATGTACATACTTGCGAAGATGAAACACATGTAACACATTATGGACACCTGCCATACTGCTCGACAACTCTATTTTGTAAGCGAGCTTTCCAGTCATTTCTAAAATCTGGAATGGTCCAATATATCTCGGGGCCAACTTTCCGACTTTTCAAATTGTACCACACCCTTCATCGGTGATACTAATGGAAACCCTGTCTTCCACTGAGAATTCTAGGTCATTATGCCTCTTATGTGCATAATTCTTCTGCCTGGATTGAGCTTCCTTTATCCATTTTTGGATTAACTCGATCATTTTTGATGCCTCTCTAACTAAATTTGGACCTGAGACCAATCTATCTCCTGTCTCCAACTAACATGCTGGCGATTTGCACGGTCTTCCATGCAAACCTTCAAATGGCGCCATTCTTATGCTGGTCTGATAACTATTATTGTAGGAAACTCATTCAAATGTAGGTAATCCTCCCAAGATCCACCAAAGTCTAATACACAAACTCTCAATAGATCCTCGAGTGCTTTATTGACTATCTCTGTCCGCCCATCCATCTGTGGATGATAAGCTATACCCATCTTGAGCTCGGTACCCAAAACCTCTTGTAGACTCTTCCAAAATTCGCTAGTGAATAATGAATCCTTGTCGTTGAATATTCTACTAGTAATCCCATGAAGTCTAACTATGTTCTTCATGAACAACTGTGCCAAAACAGGTGCCATCCTGGTCGACTTTACTGCAATGAAATGGGCGCTCTTGGTAAACCTGTCCATAGTAACCCATATACTCTCATTTCATTTCTTAACCTTGGTAACCCATCTATAATGTCCATGGATATCGAGTCCTATTTCCATATTGGAATCACTAAAGGTTGAAGCAATCCACTCGGCTTCTGATGTTCGGCCTTTACTTGTTGACAGTTTACACACCGCCTAATCCATAAGCCAACATCCCTCTTCACGCCTTCCCAATAAAATCTCCTCTTTATATCTTGTTATATCGTGGTCCCTCCAGGGTGAATCATAAACTCGGATTGATAACATTCTTCCAGAACTTCTCTCCTTAAGTTCTCTACATTCGGAACATGTAACCATCCCTTCCTTCTCAACCATCTTCTTCAGTCAAGACTAAAATTATTTAGGTCATCAACCTCTGATCCTACCTCAAGCCTTCTTATCCTTTCGGCTAAATCTGGTTCTTCTCTCTACTTAGAAGCAATCCTCTTAACCAGCACTGGTCAAACTTCTAAACAAGGCAACAAGGCAGTGACCTGACTAGAACTAGCAGTAGATCTCAACTGCATGCCATTACTATCCAAAGCTTCTAGGTTCTTCCATTCTACCAACATTGCTAACTCCACATTTTGATGTTTCCTACTAAGAGCGTCTGCTACCTTATTTCCTTTCCCAGGAGTGTACTCATACCTAAATCATAAGCATTCAAAACTTTCAGCCACCTTTACTGCCTCATGCTCAACTTCTTATAAGAGAATAAATACTTTAATGACATAGTCGGTAAACAATTCAAATCTCTCCCCCAAGGGATAATGTCTCCAAATCTTCAAGGCAAAAATCGCCGTAGCCAACTTCAAGTCATGAACAGGATATCTTACTTCGGGCGGTCTAAGCTGCCTAGATCCATAGGCAATAGGTTTACCCTTCTACATCAACACTGCTCCCAATCCAGTCCCACACGCACTGGTATACACTTCCAACCCTTGGTTACCATCTGAAACTATTAACACTGGAGCATTGGTTAACAAATGCTTTAACATATGGAACGCTTCCTCACATTTTTCGAACCAAACAAACTTCACATCTTTCTTGGTCAATTTAGTTAAAGGTGTTGCTTTCCACGAGAAATCCTTAATGAATCTCCGATAATATCCAACAAGTCCAAGAAAACTCCTGATCTCGGTTACCGTCTCTAGTCTCTTCCAATTATTGACAGCTTCGACCTTAACTGGATCAACTAACAATCCTTTGTCTGAAACCACAAGACCAAGAATCTTAATGTCTTTCTTCCAAAAGTGACATTTGGAAAACTTCGTCCTCAGCTGATTCTGCCTCAGCGTCTCAAGCACCACTCCAAGATGAATCTCATGGTCTCTTTCATCTTTCGAGTACACTAAAATATCATCAATGAATACCAACACGAACCTATCCAAGTGCTACTGGAATACCCTGTTCATCAAGTCTACGAAGAAAGCAGGTACATTCATCAATCCAAATGGGATCACTAACCACTCATACGAACCATAACTGGTTCGAAATGCTGTCAAAAGAATACTGTCATCTACCACTCTCAACTGATGGAAACCCGTCGCTAAATCCAATTGGAAAAATGCCCTGTCTTCACTCAATTGGTCAAACAGATCATCAATTCTTGGCAAAAGATACTTATTCTTTATTATCCTTCTATTCAACTTACGATAGTCGATCACATCCTTAACGATCCATCTGGTTTCTTCACGAAAACTGCGGCCTCTCCCCAAGGCGAACTGCTTGGTTGGATGAAATTCCTTCCCTCAAAATCCACTTGCTGCACCTTCAATTCCTTCGTCTCTATCGTTGTCATTTTGCTAGGTGGCCTACTCATAGGTTCAGCTCCTTGCACAGGGTCTATCTAAAACTCGACTGCTCGTTTCAGCGGTAACCCCATGACTGGCTTAAAGACATATACAGATTCTCTTGCTACTCGAACCTGACTAAGCTCATCTCCAACCTCTATGGCACTCAACAAAGCACAAACACTCTTGCTAGAATTCTCCACTGAGAAGATGATTCATTTATGACTATCTGGTTGTCTCAATGATATTTCCCTATTCTAGAAAATATCTTAGCCTCATACTTACTCAACCAATCCATACCCAAAATGATCCCGAAATCTAGAAATAAAAAACATACAAACTGCATGCAAACTTATGACCTAACAAATCAAGTTCTAACTGGTCACATCTCATCCCTAGAGTTTCATACCCTCCTATTGGATTTGGAACCCTTAAGGAAGTAGCAAGGTAGGTTGGTTCTATGCATAACTATCAATCAAATACTGTGATATAAATGAATGTGATGCACCGGTATCGAATGGTACCCTAATTGGTATACTCTGAATCAAAAGTGAACCTTCCATCATAGTTTTCTCTTTCTCTGCTGCAGTAGGTCTAGAAGAAAATGGTGGTCCAATAGTAAAAACCTTCCCTCTGCCCATCCTGACTGGCTTTGGAAATTGGTCCTTGTAATGTCCAACTTGGTTGTAGTTGAAGCATTTCATATTCTTCTTCTCTACAGGCTTCTTCCCATTGCCCATCCGACACTCATGAGCATAATGGTCCTTCCTATCACACTTATAACAAACCAAATCAGCCTTTGCCTTCTTTGCAGCCTCCCTTTTCTAGGCACCCTTCTTCTTAAAGAATTTCCTTTTTTCCCCTGAGGATTCTAAGATTCAACTGGCTTCTCCTTAGCTGAAATAGCAAGCCTCACCTTATGGCGAATGGCCATCTCCACCACCACATTACAAGGCTCTTTGACATGAGTCATAGTCATTCTGCCTAGCTTTGGCCTTAGTCCACGAATAAATCTCTCATTCCTCCTGATATCAGTGTCTACCAAAGTATAACCATATCGAGACAGCTCATCAAACTTAGCAGCGTACTCGATCACTAATGTATCTCCTTGAATAAGATCCATGAACTTCCTCATCAATGTCGACTGGACAACCTCAGATAAAAACCTCTGCTCAGACCTCCTTCTAAAATCAGCCCATGTTAGCTCTTCTTCCGAAACTTCGGTTGTTACACTGTTCCACCAGTAAAGCACTAACCCTTCCAACTTTCTAAAGGCTAGCCTTCTCTTTTCTCCATCATCCAAGTCTAAATTAGTAAAAATCCTCTCACAGCTCAAAAGCCAATTCTCAACCTCAACAACATAGTCTAAATTAGTAAAAATCCTCTCACAGTTCAAAAGCCAATTCTCAACCTCAACAACATCCTCCGTTCCCATAAATGACTTTCCACCCAGACTGCTGAAATCCTTGTTAAGCCTAGCATAATTATATCCAGCTGGTGCTACAAGATTATCTCCTCCAACATTAACAACAACTCCTTGCAAAAGATTGGCCAACAATTGATACACCATCCCCACATCTACTAGCGGATTTCCAGCACCTAAATTGTCTTCAATATTTGGATTAGCATTAGTCTTTCGATCTTTATTCCTCCTCGTTTAGGTCATGCATTTCCGTTGGTTGTGGTGCTTCCTTCACCTAGATTTTCTCCTCCGTTTCCCGCTTCCATGTCCTCTTTCTCGTAAATCTGCATATGAGCCTTAGTAAGATACAGAAGAACGGTCTAAGAGAGAGATGAATTCGTACTTAGATATATACCTATATACCAAATACAAGTACGTTACTATAGCGTTAACCCAGACCCTGATCATATTTTCAAATTCTTTGGATTATGCTTCAAAAATCTTTTAAGTTTAACTTTTCTTTTAAAGTTTCATAAACCTATGCTCTGATACCAACCTATAACATCCCCTTACTTGGAGGCCTAAAACTAACGACTACGGACGCTGTAGTCATCCATGGTTGTCAATCCTCAGTGATCAAATACGGCGGTGCTAGATATATTGATACACAGTTCACAAGAATATGGAAAATTTTAACAATTCAAAAACGTGTTTCCACATTCCATTCAAAACAATTCATGTTCATTACATAATCCCAAAACATTAACCATGTTCAACTAAATATAATTATTACACATATGTCAAGAGAGACATATGAAGATGCCTCATTGGTTGATCAGAGTATATATTAGGCTAATAAATCTGGCTTTACGTTCAAATACACAGCAGAAAACGATAGCACTAAATAACTAACTTCCCCTACATGCCTCCGAAAGCTTTATTCATCTAAGAAGAGAACTTGAAAACCCTAAATCTTAAACTACTCAAAATCAATTGAATACTCGAGAGTTTAAGGGGAAAACAAAATCTTCGAGTCAGAGATAAGGCCTGGTATGAATAATAATCTAACATCTCAATCTTATTAGATATCTAGTGAGACCACGCCGCTTAGCAGAATGGGATCTCCTGGCACTAATGTCCCTAAACCTCTATAAAACCATTTACTGCGCTCTTGCATCCACAATGGTAGAAAAACATTCATTTAAAAATAATGTGATATGCATACATGTAAGCATTTTGGATTTCTCATCCCCATTTTAATTTGACATCCCGTCATAATTGTACTTTCTAAGGTCACTATTAACTTGTTAGTTTTCATGGGTTTGCTAATAACCTTTTTGTAGCTCATGGACACCCTGTCTTATTCATAGTTTTCATGGGATCATTAAGAACCTATAGGCTCCTACCAATTAAATTGATTATCAAGGGTTCCTCTGAATATATTAGTCATTCCATTTACTAATCCTCTTATCCTAGTTTTCATGGGTTGACTTGGAACCTATGGATTTATCCAGTAACTCACTTCTCGTCCTAGTTTTCATGGGTTGACTAGGAATCAACTGATACTTCCATGAACCTTTTTATTATCCTAGTTCTCATGGGTTAACTAGGAACCTATTGACTGATGTAAATTTTTATTCCGAATATAGTTTTCATGGGTTCACTACAAACCAATTAGCCCATGCCAACTATCTTTAATACATAGTTTTCACGGGTTTACTATAAATCTGTTGGTTGCCTCCAATAACTACCTTATCATAGTTTTCATGGGTTTATATGAATCTGTTGGTTACCTCCAATAACTACCTTATCATGGTTTTCATGGGTTTACTATGAACCTATCTCCTGGATAACTTCCAAGTTTAAGCATCCTGTATTTTAGTCTTCCTGACTCTTTGGTTGCAATCCTACTCATTCAGGGGTTTAGTCAATTCATATTCACTACTATGGTAACCTAGTTGGTTATTCTACCCCTTTATCCCCAAAATATAGTTATGGGTTCTTTATCATGTGAATATATTCATATTTTAAGAAGCAAACATAACCATTTAACAATACCACTTATATGAATTTAAGATCCTTGAAATACATTTCATATAAAAGATATTTAATCCCTTTAACTCAAGGCAATACTTCTTCAAATTTATATACTTGAAGTCGTTACCAAAATCTACTATATAAGTCATGGGTTTTTTCCCTTTAAAAATTTAAGTTTGGGTTTTTAAAACCTTTCGACACCTTCGAAACCTTTATTTTCGGCCTCATAAAATGGCCTCCCTCGAATGCATAAAAATCCATATTTAAAACATTAGGCTCCTCCCTTTCATATACTTCAAAACATCCTTGTCGAAACTTTCGACCATGTTAAGTATTATCATATAAGTTTAGAAGCATAGCTTCAAAGCCATTTGAAAGTCCACTCTTTCGAAAGCATTGGGTTTGTACTTAAAACATCATTTTGGGTCAAAGTGAACATGGATGAAAGTATCTCTTTCAAAACCATTCTTTATTTCAAAACGTATTGCGGAAACTTGATGGTGTCGAAATCATTTTTTGAAAGCATTAAAACATCTGGGTAAAACAATTGAAGGTTTGCTTCGAAGCCTCTTTTGAAACCCCTAACACTTTTTTGAAAGCATTAGGAAGTGGCATGTACTTATAAAAATAATTGAAAATTTCGATGGCATTATTGTCTTCAATAGCATCGGAAGGTCATCATTCTCAAAAGGGTTCCGATTTGGTTGAAACTACCCCTTCTGAAAACTTTAAACAAAACCTAAGTAACTCCTTCGGATGCTACTTTTTTAAAGTAAAGGCGGCAGCTTTCTTTCGAAAGCTTCTTTTGAAACACCTTTCGCAGCCAAAAGGTTTCGACTAAGCTGAAACCCCTTTATAAATAAGAAAGCTCATTTCTTTCAAAACCAAATAAAATAAAGGAACCAACCTCTTCGAAGCAAACTTTCGACACCCTACCTTCCGCTATTCACTAATCCACTACGTACCATCTAAATGATACCATGTGTATTGGTTTACTGGTTCCGAACTAGAAGGTTTCAACTAGGTTGGAGGCGAAAGCTCTGGGTGGAAAGGTTCTTCTAAAGAAGGCAAAACTCACTTTTTTAAGCTAAAAGCCGTTTTTTACCTAATAAAGTAAACTTTTTGTGACAAACTTGCGTAATTGTAAACATTTGATTGGATGTCATAAACTTTAAAATAATTTGGATAATATTTATCACATTTTCTTAGATCTAAAACATAATGACTTTAACAATTAAGCCCTTCCTAGTAATAAAACAATTAAATCATTTAGGCCCTCCTTTCAAAGTAATTTGATTCTATACTACATCACTTAGTAAAAATCGCCAATAATTCCAAAAATTCACTTTAATCATGTTATCTAACATACCGAAATTACAGATCCAAATTCTTAATATATTTTCCAAAATCAATTTATAAACCCAAAAACCTTTATTTTCCTTTGAAAATTCACAACTAAATCTCCATGACTTGGAAATTTATAAAAATTGAAGTCTAACTCCAAAATCATGTTTTACATAACATATAATTTTGCCATGGCATTTAAAAATCATTCAACTTCAGTTTCACCCTAAAACCATGCATATCTCCATTTAGAACATCTTGTTTAAACCACATAAATCATAAACCAAGCATATCATCATTCAATAAATCACAAAAATGATTTTATCCCTTAAATCCAAAACCATATGATTATAAAACTAAAAATAGAGATGTAATGATTATTATTCACCTTAGATCAGATAAGGAAATTGAAGATTGATTGAGATTGATTTTTCTAGTTTGAACCTAAGCTTTAGATTGATTTTTTCCTTATTATCTTTTTCTTAATGGTCGATCTTGCTCTTTCTTAAAACTAGAACTTTTGCTTGGGAAAAATGAACGTGTGTGGATAAGGGAAATGGTATAAGGGTGGGAATATGGGCAGTTATTTGCCCTAATGTCCTTATATTTAACTGGCTAGCACTTAACCATTTATAAGTTCATCTAATTTAATAAGCACAACCACTACATGTTTATTAATCAATCTCAATCTCCTTATCTACATTGTTCTATTTAATTTATTCTAATTAAATCTCCTAAATAATGGTATTAAAACTTAGGGGTTAGTAGCATAACAAATAATCTCACACAAACAATCCAGTCTAAGTTGCACGAAACAAGTACAGTAATAATCAACTTATCATCAATATCACTACAATAACATTTTTTTTAGTAGCACTATTGTCTCAGTGGTTAGATACTTCGACTTTAATGCGAAAGGTCACAAACTCAAAACTTGTGTAGCATGATTCGAATATATATTGTCATATAATATGATGTATACTACTTAAGACTTGTAGTACTAATATGTACTACCATCTAAGTGTCCAATTTTAAAAAAAACATTTTTAATAGCACTACTAAGAAAAACGTAAACAAAAATACTACAAAATCCAGAAAGCACTTTCAAAAATACTATCAATACAAAACCTAATGCACATGCAAATATTATGCAAATGCAAATTAATGCATCATTGACACTTTCTACGTATTCAATTTCAACTTGCAAAACTCAAAAAATGAAAATAATACCTATTATCTTAGAATATCCAGTAAGGATTCTCAACAACTATTAGTGATATGGAAGAGAACCCAATTGAGAGCAATCGAAACCCAAATGCAGTTCGAGCTGCAACTATAGGTGATACCTGAACGAAGTAAAAAATTACCTGAACTGAAATTCAAATTGCAATAAAAACCAATCGCGACTAAAGATTTAAAAATAATTATAGGCTTTATGCAGCTTGTTTATTTAATTATATATATTGCCGGTCCAGATTGTTAGGTTATTTTTAAGACTTTATTTTATAAATAAGCAATGCTAACATAATCAGGAATTCGAGTTAATGATTTGCTAAGAAATTAATTCATGCTTCAAAAAAACTGAATAACATAAAATGTGTATAGATATAGACATTAAAATATACGCGATTAAGGTTTACTACTCAATCCCAAGCGAGTTTCAAAATAAAAATAAGGTTTGGTTTTGGTGAATATGGTTCAAAAAAAGTTTTCAAGCATGCCAAATGTATTATATTAATTAAGCATGAACATTTTCCAAACAAAAACACAATCATATGCATTGATTAGTTCACATACTGATGAGCAAGGATATCAACCACTTTACATGGGATTAACTAGGGAAAAAATTAAAGATTTTATTTGATACCTATGAGGATCCGACAGATTGGTGAGTGTTTGTATCAAAATTGGACACAACGCTCTTCGGATGTGTTTGAAGAGATAAAATGAAGAAAATAATTGTAAAATGAAGTAGATCTAACAAACACACCAATCAGCAGATAAGAAAATGCATGGAAAAACATGAATTTAGAGTGGTTTGGCGGATTGCCTACGTCCACTATGAAATGATTGATGTTTATTGACTTTCACTTACTGAATACAAGAAGTTATAATAACACAACAATAGTTTAGAAGTAATTCTGGCAGAATGTCAGCATAGAGAAGCCAAAAAGTCTCTTTTCTATAGTTCTAGGGTCACTATTTATAGGCGTAGGCAGTAAATATCTCGTCTAGATCTCGAAAGACTTCTTCTCTCATGTAGGCAGGCCCACGAGAGCGAGTTTAGGTGATTTCGTCTTGTTTTGGGAGTGATACTAATTGGTTTTGTATCGGTGAAGAATTTTTCCTTTCGGGCTGAAATTTATTAGGTACATTCTTGAGGTTGTTGGAAAGCTCCTATGAAAATTTGGTGGCATTTGGACTTGTAGATCTCGAGTTATGATCGATGCAAGTTTGAACTTTCAATGTGCTTTCAAATTCGCATCGCTTCTATTCGTATCCCTTTTAGGCATGTGATGACCAATGACGTGGCGCTATCTTTAATGATCGATCCACATTTCATGCCGAGTGACTGAGTCATCCATCTTTATATGTCTCCTTTGTATCGCTCTCATGCAGGTGCTTCGTACCCATGTCATTCGTGTCCATCGATACGGCTTCGTTCGTGTCCATTGATACGGCTTCGTTGTTCGTATCGATATTTGAGATCATTTCGTATCAATAGCTTCTACCCTAATTCGTATCGATATAGACATCGACTTCGTACCAATACCTTTCAGGTGTTGCCTCGTATTGCTTGTGGGTGGTAATCGATAGGAGCCGTGCATTAGTGAAAGCGATCGAAATGTCACTAGGTGATGGATACGAACCGGAGTAGATGTGATGGATACGAAGTGGTGCCTCTTCCACATATACGAATTAGTGCTCTTTTGATGGATACGAACCAGATGTGTTTCACTTGAGACTTTATGGATACAAATTTGGCATGGATACGAGCGAGGTTTCCTGGATTGATTCGAATGGAATCGATACAAATGAGGTGGTTTGATGGATACAAATGAGAGCATTACTTGATTTTCATCGTTCATATCTTGAGCATATGAACTCCAATTAATTTAAATGTTGGTTTTCATAGCTTTTTTATCGTGTCATATTGATTGTAGCTTGATCCAGAGTCGGGCAAAATTTACCATTATCCACAGTGGACTTGTGTATAACCGATCTTCGAAACTGACCTTCCTTGGCTTCTAGTCGAGTTCTTGGTGTCATGGTCTTCCTAAAGGCAGGATAATAGTGAGATAGTATGCAAGCCATAGTCTTCCTTTGTCTTCATCAAATTAGACGATGGAATTATACTACTTCACTAATCTGATCTAATTAGTTGCAAAGGATCTATACTAAATGGCAGAAGCAGGACAAGTCGGAGGGGCGATAATCATAGAAAAAATAGGAAATTACACTAAATAGGAAATAATATGAAGGAACGACAAGGCAAAGGGGAAATAATCTTAGAATGGAAGAGGAAATAATATTGAAGAGTAAACAATGCGGAGCCGGGGCGAGGCGTAATGGCGATAACCTAAGAACGAAAGATAAATTAACTGAAATGATGAAACTTAAAAGCTGAGAAATGGCATAATTAAAAATAAAAGATAAAATTACAATCACATCCATGCTACTTTCAAATATTTATATAATTATCAGATTTGGTAATGGAAATAACCGTGACAAATTTTCGCAACGGAAATATCTATTAGCAATTTGCAATGATAGCAACCTTACAAATTGAACGGAAAAAAGTGTTACAAAATGACTTGTTTGGTATAATGATTTAAAACGATATGTTTATTATATTAAGATAAATTGCTCATGTTTATAACACATTATAATTACTATTACAAAACATACCATTTATGAATTTTCTATTAAATATACTTAAATTAAATGGTTAATATGACACATTAGAGGTATATAGTAGAAAGAAAACATTTTTATTTCGTTCAAGGTTTTATTACAGAGCTAATAATTTATAATAAATTAAGAAATACCCCTAGGGCATACCCTTAACTCTACAATCTTCCACTTGTACTTGGGACCAATTATGAAATTCAATCTTATCCCTTCGATCAGCTGATGGTAACTAATCGAATTAGTCCCTTTGTGAACAGTCTACTACGTTGTCCTTTGTATCTACTATTTATATTTTTATCATTTTCTTCTTAATGAATTTTTTATTAGGCGGAACTTTCGAAGAATGTATCACAATTTCTTATGTTCTTTACTCTTCTTTGCGATCTGCATCACCGTGTTATTGTTACAAAATAATGCTATTGGATTCTTCGTGTTGGGAATCACTCCTAGATCTCTTAAAAATTTGTGCATCCAGACTGTTTCCTTGGTTGTTTCATCGAGGGAGATATGCTCAGCCTCTATCATGAAATTAGTTACCGTTTTCTATTTGTAACTTTTCCAACTAACGACCATACCATGTACATCAAAAATGTAACCTGACATTGACTTACCATTGTCGATATCACTCTAAAAGCTGAAATCTATATAACCCTTTGTAAGGAGGTCTCCATTTCCATATATAAGGAATTAGTCCCTAGTATTTCTTAAATACTTTAGTATACATTTTACAGTAGTCTGATATTTTTCTCCATGATAGACTAGTATTGGCTTACGCATGTTAATGCATATGCCACATTTAGTGTAGCACATAGCATTATGTACATTATGGAATAGATTGTCGAAGAATACGATATCTCTTCATACGCTCCTTCTCTTGATCAGTTTGAGGAGCGTCATTCGTAGAAAGGATGATTCCAGATTGCGTTGGAACATTTAAGCACTTGGAATTCTCCATACTGAACCTTTTCAAGATGGTATCCATGCACATAGATTGGGACAATTCCAATAGCCTCTTAAGGACTTTATACCTAGTATATAAGCTGCTTCTCCCAAATCCTTCATTGAGAAATTCTTGAAAATCTAAGCTTTCATTGATTACAATAACGAAATGTCATTGCCAATCAATAGAATATCATCGATGTACAAAATTAGGAACACAATAGCGCTTCCTTATTCCTTTCAGTATACACACGCTTCCTCTGTGTTTTGATAAAAGCCAAACTATTTGGTTACCTTATAAAACACTAATTCCAACTCCTTGAAGCTTGTTTAAGTTCATAGATGGACTTTGACAACTTACAAGCCTTGCCCTCACTCCTACCGATCTTGAAATCCTCAGACTACGATGTATAGATGGTCTCTTCTAAATAACCATTTAGAAATGTTATCTTTATATCCATTTTCCATATTTCAAAATCATAGAATGCATCAATAGCAAGCATTATCCGAATAGGCTTAAGCATTGCCATGAGCAAAAATATTTCTTCATAACCAACATCTTGAATTTGACGAAGTCCTTTCTCAACTAGCCTTTCATTGTAAGTCTCCACTTATCCATTTGCATTTTGCTTTTTCTTAAAAAGTCATTTGCAACCTATGGGTTTGTGAGAAATATGGATTACGGATCTTAAGGCTAGAACTAACACTAGAGGGGGGTGAATAGTGTTTTAAGGAATTACTAAATCTTTTTGAGTTTATATTAATTTGAACACAAATGTATGCAATATTCAGACACAGATATGATCATGGAATCAAACACAGATGCAAAAATAAAGTAAAAGCAATAAAGGAAAGAACACACCGGATTTTATACTGGTTCGGAGTTCCAGTCCTGCAATACAAGTACAGATTTCCTTTCAAAATAAATTCTTGCAATTACACCCTCGATTTCAAGGCCATGAGGTACACCACTCCAGATTCACAATCCTTTGGGTAGAGATACTTGATTTTATGGGCAACAACTTCACCTAATTGATTTCCCAGGCTACAATCACACCTTTTCTTGCTTGATTGATTTTACAGGCTATAATCACACTTTTTCTCACTTAATTAATTACAAAGAATTCTATAATCTGAATAGCACTGGGATCTTGTTGAGATAGTGATAGAGAATCAAACCAGAGATGATCTAGTTAGATTCAATGGTGATTTCGGTAGAGTAATGGTAAAAGTGTATTTAAAGAAATGTGGAAGAAGAAGAGGAATGAAATCAGAGAATATATGAATATAAATTCATTTAAAACAGCCCCTATTTATAGTAGAACAACAGCCATGTCCATTCGTGAAAGGATATGACAAATAGACACTTCCTTTGAAATTCAAACTTTTGAAATAAGCTGCCACCTTGTCGACAGAGGTATCTTGGGGTTGTCGACAGGCCTAAGTAATTTTTGGTAATTTGTTTTTCTTTGAAAATAACTTCTATCTTGCATTAAAACTATTTTAAACTTTATAAATATACTTAACTATATTTAAAATACATAAATAAATATAGAAAATAATATATATATACAAAAATAATTTTACTATAATTTTATTTTTAAATCTAAGTATAAATATTAAAATTTAAATATATTATAATTAAATGATAGTTTAAAACCAAGGATAATTTGATTTGAAAATAAAGATTATTTTGAGGCTAAAAATATTTTAAGACCAGGATAGATGCTTTTGATTCTTTTAAAAGGAAGGTTTTGAAATAATTTTAAAAATAAGATATAATTTTGTAAAACATTTGGATCAAAGTTAGTGGATACAAAACAATGTTCCACTAGATTTTGGTAGGTACCATCCTACTTAGAGTTCCATCCCTTTAACGTGCTCGAAGTGGATTCCATTCCACAAATAAAATGGATTTTAAGATGTCAGTGCTTTTCTAGGAGTTTTAACCAAATTCCTAACTAAATTACTTATATTGAAATCTTAAACTCTTGATAATCTTGATACTCATGAGTCGTCAATCTTGATATCTTCAGTCTTGAATCTCTATATTGTACAGTCTTCATTCTTGGTACCTGCGTGGTTAAATCCTGCATATATATATATATATATATCTAAACTATAACGTTAGTATTTATATTTTATAATCTTATTTTAAGGTTGTTATCATCAAAACCATCTTCTCAGGGACTAACAATCTCCCTCTTTTGATGACGACAACCTTTGTTTATAAAAAAATATTACTTCTATCCTAATAACTCCTCCTAAAACTAATAACTCCCCCTTAATCTATGCCTAACTATCCTATTTTATACTTCTCCCCCTTAATTTATGCCTAACTGTCCTATTTTATACTTCTCCCCCTTTGTCATCGACAAAAAAACTAACTCCAAACTATATAACTCCCCCTTAATCTAATACTATATGACATGTGATTATAATGATAGTGTTATCATAAATAATCAACACTTAATTCTAAAACTAAAACTTAGTCCTTAATTACTAACTATCCTAACTAAGAATCCATATATGATAATACTTATAATAGTGATAATGTGAGAATTCAAATATAAGAACACAAATCATTTATTAATTATATATTGTTATATTTACATTTTCGTAGAAAACATAAGTAAGATCATATAATGATAAGAAAGAGAGAAAAGAAACTAATGTGTTTCCTTGAAAATGGAAGATTTATGAACTGAACAATTTGGGTAGTGGAAACAGAAATTTCCACGTTGTTCGACTAGATTTCCATCCTTGTCAAAGCACACTTCGCCAATGCAAACATCTTTGTCATTATCTTCAGCGTGCTCTTCTTCCATGAGGGCTTCTTCTTTCTCCTCCTCACTGTCCTCTTGCACTTAATCTCCTGAAGATTCTTCATCAATCAAGATGGGATTAGCGTGATTGTCCATTAGAAACTTTTGTAAGTTTCCAAGGATTTTGCCTTGCCGTTATTGTTCTTTGCCATTCTGAGTTGCACTACTTGAATTTCAGTCATTAGTTGCAGTGCATCCTTCAAGGAATCCTCCATTTTCATCACTCGTGCAAGCGTAGTTCGTTGAAATGGTCTAGTAGAAGGGAAGGGAACGAAAAGGTTGAATTTTTATTTGGTTTGGAGGAGGAGGCCATTGTTTTATTGTTTTCAGAAGTTAGATTAGAGAAAGGATAGAGAGAATGAACAAAATTTTGAAATAAGAAGAATATATAACCACTCGTTTGAATTTTGGTGGAAAAATTTCAAAAAAAAAATCGTTATATGTCGACAGGGGTAAGGGACGGTTGTCGACATGGTACCTATATTTTTACTATTTGATTTATTTTAATTTAATTTTTAATTATACTTTGTTATTTATATTCTATATTTTAGTTATTGAAAAAATACCTAATTCTCTTCTTAATTTAGTAAATATAGATTCATTTAAGGGTATTGTTAAGATATCAGAAATTTGGTTCTCGGAATTGGTATAATCGAGAGTAATTACTTCCTTACTTATATTATCTCTAAGAAAATGATGCCTTATATCAATATTTTTAGTTCGAGCATGATGAGTAGGATTTTTGGATAAATTTACTGCACTAGCATTTTCACAATAAATTGGTGAGTTTGAGATATTTAAACCAAAATCTTTTAAAGTTTGTTGCGTATATATTACTTGAGAACAAGCCAAAGAAGCAGAAATATGCTTTTCTTCAGTTGTTGATAAAGAAACTGTGTTTTGATTTTTGCTAAACCAGGAAATAAGAGAATGCCCCAAAAAGTGACAAGTTCAACTTGTACTTTTTTGGTCTGCTTTACAACCAGCATAATCAGCATCACAGTAAGATATTAATTCAAAAGAATCATTTTTAGGATAAAATAAGCCATAATCAAGGGTGTGTTTAACATATCTTATGATACGTTTTACATCTTTTAAGTGGTTCTCTTTAGGTTGGGATTGATATCTTGCACAGAGACAAACACTATGCATGATATCAGGTCTACTAGCAGTAATATAGAGTAGTGATCCAATCATTCCTCTATATAATTTTTGATCTACATCTTTCGAGAGGTCTTCTTTACTTAAGTACTCATTGGTTGCCATGGGAATGGGTTTTCCATTTGCAGTAGTCAAACCAAATTTATTAACTAGGTCTTTAGCATATTTTTCTTGACTGATAAAGATACCATTATCTAATTGTTTTATTTGCAATCCTAGAAAGAAGTTTATGTGATATCCCAAAAATTTGGCAATATAAATTTAATAATCTATGTTGAAAATTAAATTAATTTGATAATTTTAGATAGTAAATTTTGAATTGATATAATAATCTTCTTTTAATAAATATTTAAATTGGAAGATTTTATCTTTTTAAAAGCTAATAAATTGTTTTCTGTTTGTAATATATATAATTGTATATATTGTAAATTGAATAAACTTTGATTTGGATTTAGTAAATGAATTAATTTTCTAACTCTAATTTATTTTTGGTAAATTGGAAAATTTATTTAAATTTGACATTTAACTTTTCAACACAATTTAATAAATAATTATATGGTTTATACTTATGATAAATCTTATTTATTTAAATTTATATTTTTAGTTAACTTAAAAAGATATTTGAATTAGATTGACATCAAAGTTTTATTTTATTTTATTTTTAAATATTGCTTGAAATTTATATATAAGAATTTAAAATACAAATTACAAATGATCTTAATTTGTTTATAATCTCTTTTATAAATTATTTAATATTGTTTAATTTGTTATTTTTAAATAACAATGATAATACTTAGTTTTTCATAAAACATAAATAGATTTTTAGAAATAGTATTTTTTATTTTTAATTTTAACAAGAGTTATATATGCATACACATATATATATAACTTGATTTTAAAATTGGATTTGATAAATTAATTTATATTTGAATTCAATGTTTTGAAATTTAAAAGAATAAATACATAAAAAGATATTTGAATAAGCTTATATTAATTTGATTTTTTTCATTTCTTTTCAATTTAAAAAGATATAAACTCATTTATATATACTTAAGAATAGTAAATTAAGATTTAAAAGCTTATAAACAATTTTAAATTAAAATTAGAATACTCAAATTACATGTGTTAATCTTTTAACATCTTAAAAGACATGTGTTAGGTTTAAAGCTATTTAAGTGACAAATGTTAGAAACTAAAACAAGTGTTTTTTTATATTTTAAATTAAATCAAAAATTTTCTTTTATAAACCCATCTCCTCTAAAATTCATTTTTTCTTTCTGTTCTTTTTTCTTCAAACTTGAGTGATCTTTAGCCATGAAAATCTGCAAACTTAATCTTCAAAATAGAAAACAAAACTTGTAAAAATCTCCTCAAAAACCAAATCAAAATCTGTTTGTACCTTCTTCAAAACCAGAATCACACTCAAACTTAAAATACAAATCATACAAAACTGTAGCTCTTCAATCTCATCAACCTGAAATCATTCTGCAACTACAAAACTCCAAAAGCATGCAACTGCATTCTTTAAAACTTGAGATCTGAAGCAAGTTCAAGTCTCATTAGCCTGCATGCAAATCTAAATGCAAGCAACTCAGTTTTTAAAAGCGTAGAAGTAAAAGCAACTCAAGTTTTATCAAAAATTCAAAGAAGATTTGGCATTATATTTTCAAGTCTTCAAAACAGTTTTCCAAAAGCTCTGTTTCTTCTCTATTTATAGGTGAGTAACTTCACTAATTTAAAGGATTAAGTATTGTCTATTGCATGTTTTTCCCCTTGAAATAAGTATGTTTGTGTGAATGTTTATTGATGAAATTTCTGTGCCATTTGGATATGCATGTATGTGAATGACTGTAAACTTCTCTGTTACCAGTTTCTTAAAGAACAAGGGAAATCCTCTTGCTCTTGTTCAATATTTGTTAAGGCTTAGGTCCTGAAATAACTATGTTAATTATACCATAGCTTCGTTTAAAACTTATTAAGTAAAAACAAATTGAGCGATGCCTGAAATAACTATGTTAATTATACCATAGCTTAGTTTAAAAACTTATTAAATAAAAACAAATTGGGTGATGTCTCTGTAAATTGAAGAACATCAGAGTATGATAAATAAAGGAAAAGTAAACTCAAATAAAATAATTTATAAATTCAGTATTATAAACTGAAAACTTAAACAAAAAGTTGATTTTTAAGACTAACATCATATTGTTTATTTTGGAATTGGGACTGCAGTACTTGTTAAAACAAAAAATGGGTTTTAGTCAATCTATGGTGATTGGAATGTTTGTGGTTCTTGGTGGTGGAAGTGGAGTGATCAGAGGGTATGGCAAAAATGCCAGGAAGATGAACAGGGCTCGGTGGAGGCGATGGGAGGTTGATGAAGTCTGTAACCTAGTTTTGCTTGGTTTTGATTTTTCGATCAGTGGTGAATCTCAAGTTGATCGAGTTTGACACAACTTTGGGAAATTAAAGCTAGAGTATAGGAGAAGCCATGGTCGGTGGTGACGGTTCTCTGGTGATCGGAGAAGCGAGTGTGAGCCGTTGACAGGTTTGGGTGTATGGTTGCAATACTGTTGCCAGGTTTTGGATTGGGGAACTCGATTGTGATTTCGAATGGAAGGTGAGCTTATGAAGGTCGTGGTGGGTTTCAGGATTGAACGTCGACTTGTTCGATGTATTAGTGGAGGTTGGAGATGGCCAGAGCCACCGTGCATATGCATGGTGGGGTGGTGTATAAGGTGGAAGATTTGGGGTTGCTGTGTTTTTGACTTGAGTTTTACTCGAGTAAATAGAGTTTTTGCTCGAAGTTTTGTATAGTCTTACGCGGAGTAATTGAAGTAGGGGCTCGGGAATTTTAAGAGGTTACAGGTTTTTCTGAAACCTATATTTTTTTTCCAAACTCAAAATTTAAAATAAAATCTGAAGCCATTTTTTTTAAAACAGAAGTTAAAAATTTGAATTTAAAGAATGAATTTCAAACTAGATTTGAATACCAGTTTTAAAATTTTAATTTAAACTTTATAAATCAAAATGTTTAAACAACTATAAGAGGGTTTAAACAATTTTAATGTAAAGATAAAGCTTTAAATTTAAGTAGAAGATTTAAATATAAGTTTAAATCTGGAATCAGATTCCAATTTTGAAACAATGTTTTGAAAATAAAGGAAGTTTTAAAAAAAAATTAATGTTTAAACAAATTTGGATGTTGAAACATATTTAACTATGATTTGTATTTTGAAATGAATTTGGGTTTAAATTCCTTTTAACTTCTTTTATAAAATAAGAAAATCTTTAGCATAAGTTTTTAAAGGGTTTTAAATGTTTTTAAAACTTTGTCAAAGTTAAGTTTGATTTCATTTTAAATCTAAAATGTAATTTGAAAACAAATTTTAAGTTAAGTTGTTTTAAATTACTTTGTTAATGATAATGTGATCATTAATAAGAAATGTTTTATTTTAAAGTAAATTAAGGAATTTAATGCTTTTTGAGTCATTAAATTAATATGGTAATTTAAATAAGATAATTTATTTATTTAATAAATTAAGAATTGAAATAAATTAATTAAGGTTAAGTAATTAAGATTAATTAAATTTGTAATTAGTATTAATTAATTTAAGTTAATTTCTTAGAAAAAAAGTAATTAAGAATTTGTTAATAAGTTAATGAAGGTCATTAACTTAGGATTCTTTATAATTAATTAATGTAATTAATTTTGATAATTAATTGGATTAATTAATTTAGATAATCAATTATGGAATTTGGTTAAGTATGATTACTTTATGAAGGTAATTAAATGTATTAATTACTCATTGTAATTAATTAATTAGATTAGATTAGTTTAAATTAATTAATTAAGTTTAATTAATTTAGAATAATAATTGGATGAGATGATAAGTAATCAATGAGGAATAATTACTTAGAGAAGTAATTAAGATAAGTGAATTACGGGAGGTAATTAATTGAAGTATGGAAGAGATTTAGGGTTAATTACTTTGTGTAAGTAATATGAGGACAATTACTTAATGGAAGTAATTAATAATTAATTACCTAGTGTGATTAATTTAAGCATTGATTAATTAAGTCATTTAAAAATAATTAAGTGATGTAATTAATTAAGGGTAATTAACTACTAATGAGATTAATCAGGGGTGATTAATAAATATAATTAATTATTAAATGTAATTGATTTAGGAGTAATTAATGAAGTAATTAAGGGTAGTTAATTACTAAATGTGATTAATCAAAAGTGATTAATAATTATGGTTTAATTAAGGTTAATTACTTAATGTAATTAATTTAAATAAAGTAATTAATTTAAAATGTAATTAGGGATCATTAATTAATATAATTAATGATGTAATTAAGATTAATTAATTGAGATCAATTAATCAATGATAAATGATTAAAGTAATTAATTAATATAATTAATTAAGGATTAATGTAATTAACTATAGTTAATTAATTAATGAAGTAATTAAAGGTTAATTGCTGTTTTTGGTTAAGGATAATTAATTTGTGAAATTAATTAAAGGATAATTACTTGAATGTAATTAAAGGATAATAAATTAAGAGTGGTTAATTAAGGTGATTAATTTGAGGATAATTATTTAATTGATTTGTAATCAATTAATGGTTAAGTAAGCAAGATTTAAATGATGAAGTAATTAATTTAATTCATTTTAAATTAATTAAAGATAATTAATTAATTTAATTAATTTTAAATTAATTAGAGTTGGAAGTAATTAATTTAATTCATTTTAAAATTAATTAAAGTATGATTAAGTAAATCCTTGCTTATGAATGGATGATATGGTTTACCTTGAATGGTTTGAATCTCAGATATGAGATTAGTATTGTGTGATACAGACGCATTGGTTGCATTGTGATGATAATATGAACTATCTATTGGTGATGATAATGTAGATTATCAATTTGTGATGATAATATGGATTACCTGTTTGTGATGATAATGTTGATTATCTATTGTGATGATGTGAATTATCTGTCTTTGTGTATATAGATAATTAAATTGAATTGTTTTAAACTTTAAAACAACTTGGACCTAAAAGACACGCTTTGGATTTCGATGAGACCAGGATCGGGTTTCCATATTTGGATATCTGAAAACCACATCGATCCAAATTAATGATAGGTCGTGAATCTCTTGTGAAGAGTGGAGACTCGAGGTGTAAGGACTATACGTCGGTATAACTCTGGGGGTGATTCCGTGATGAGTTTGACAGAGATAGTTCTTATAGGTTCGAGATGGTGATTTAAAGTGCAAGGGTTATCGTCGTTAACTCTGAGGGTGATTCCAAAATGAGTGTAACGAGATAATGCTTTCAGTTTCATTCGAACCCGGAACGAACTTATATGGATTGAATGCTTTCAGAACATCCTCAAGTGGACGACGAGCATTCTAAGAGATGTGTTCTCTAAAGGTAATCGTAGCCTCAAGCCTCATCAACCAGGAATGGCTAAAACAGGGGATGTGCAGCAAGGCTAAGTGGGTCATGCCCAAGTAGGACAAGGTTTTCCCCTGTCTAGAGGTCCCTTTTTATTTCGGCTGTGTGGGCGATTGGATGTACACCAACTATGGGGTTGTCTTGTTCGGGACTGTCCAGTAAGGGATGGTCCCGGTCTTGTGTTGCAGGGGAGCGGGCATACTCCTCGGTACGTTGATCTAGGCCACGTACTGTGACGGACGTTACCCCAATAGCCCTGCCATTGTATGGGATCCAAAATACAATAAGTGCCAACGGTTTTGATGTATTACCCACTTTTGTGGCTAATAGCTGGAATTTAATAAATGTAACAATTTCGGTTATTTCATATTTACTTGAAAACCTTAGACCTATTATAATATCACTGGATTTCCTATCAAATGTTTTGGTTTGCATAAGGTAAAAACTTTTCCATGTTTATGTGTAGGAAGTCTTACGTGATACCTTTTCTTTCCAATAGTTTTTCAAAGTTAAGCAACTTTAACCTGCTGCTCACACCAGACCCATGTCTGATCCAGAGTTTATCTTCTGTTTTCTTAAACTCTTGGGTACTCAAATTTTTACGAGTAGCCAAGGGATTCAGGTTAGCTTTTGACAAATTATAGAGGAGCAATGGAGCAGGAGGCTTCGACGTTAGATATATAGTTTCCGTTGTGTGTTCTCTGTGTTGGTTTCTTTGTTGAGTTGTATTGAATTGTATAAATAGACTGGTGCTTATAACTGTCTAGTATGTGATGTAAATTCTGTGTAACTCTGATTAGTGATGTATACTATGTAATATTTATGTTATTAATATAATTTATTCGTTCCGCTGTTGAGATTCTGATATTGTTTCTTCTTTCTTCTCTTCCTTTCTCTTTTCTATCCCTTTCTTTCTTCATGATGATACGACTTTTCTGTAGAGAAAAAGTCGGATCGTCACAGTTGGTATCAGAGCGCTAGGTTGAGTGAATACCTAGGCTTTAAAGTGTTTTCTTTCTTGAGAGAGCGTATTTGTAATTTTTAAATGTATATAACTAAATATATCTATTTCTACCTATTTGTTGGGTTACCTGTTCGGGTTTTTCCAATATAAATTATAAAGGTAGATAATGTTTGCACAAAAAATGGGCAAACACCTCCAAGTCGTATGATTTAGTCGATTTTATGTTGTTCTTAGTGATTTGGGTGATTTATGCAAATATGTAAAAAGCAGGGACTAAAATGTAAAAGACACACAGATTTATAGTGGTTCGGCCAGAATGTGCCTACGTCCACTTCATATGTTATTCTCTTTCACTATTCAGATTATTAGTACAAAGCTTTGATTACAAGTGTATGAAAGTTGTTTGAAAGTTCTGTTCGTGCTTGAGCTCTCAAACTTGTCTGCCATTGTTGTACCCCTACCCCTCTATTTATAGAGTGAGGCTAGGGGTAGGGTTCTTGGATGTATATACCTGTTGGTGGGCCTGGGCTGACGTGATCTGGCCTGGCAATGTTGGTTTGGTAGTGCTTTGGTTCGGTAGTTGGTGGAGCGTTGATTGGACCGGTGGTAGGTGGGTTGAGTTCTGGTTCGGTAGTCTTGGTTCGATGGTGCCTCCCTAATCTTGGTTCGGTGGTGCCTTCTTTGCCTTGATTCGGTAGCATTGGACCGGTGGTGGTTGGAGTGGTTTTGGTTTGGTAGTTCTTTGGAGTGGTTTTGGTTCGATGGTTTTTTGGTCCGGTGGCTCCGGTTTGGTGGTGGGTGGGTTGGTCGGTAGCATTCACTTTGGTTCGAGTTGGTTCGGTCTTCTGGGTGAGAACACGCCCAACATTTGCCCCCCAAACTGGGGCATATGCCGCGCTTTGTTTTCCTCAACTTGGACACCCTCATTCGGCCCAAGTGCCGAACCGGTTGGTCCGGTCATCCTACGTTGGCCTATAAGTATGGGCTTCACGCCTCTGTCGTCCTTCATCGTTTGAAATAGCCGAATCAATCAAGTACCGAACCAGATTTGACTGCCGGACCAGGTGAGGTTTTCTTCTGTCGAATAAACTTTATGCTTGAACTACCGAATGAGTCCGGGGAGTATGAGTGCCGAATGGGCTTTCATCTCGAATTACCGAATGCACTTGAGGAGTACGAGTGCCGAATGGACCTTGGTCCTGAACTACCGAATGCACTTGGGAGTAGGAGTGCCGAATGAACTCTGGCCTCGAACTACCGATTGAGCTTTTATGTTTTGAATTATGAATGAGATTCCAGGCCGTAGCTACTTGTTTGTCAACATCCCTTGTTCTAACGATGTGCTTTTTCATGTTGCAGATAATGTCTCATAAATTAGAAACTCGTTCTGACAAGAAGAAATCCAAGGACAAAGGGGAGTCCTCCTAGTGCCCCCAGTTCAGTCAGAGCCAAAACGACATGGACCATCCCCGAGATCATTAGTAGATGGGTATGGTCCTTAGGAGCTTTTGAACTTACCGCCTGACTGCTTTCCCAGCTCCCTCAAAGACGAACAGCTTGACGTTATATCTAGATCCTTTGGGATTGACAGAGCGCATATGATGTTGCTAGGGAAAGGAGTGATGCCGTATAACCCACCTGAAGGATATTTTGCTTATAGTAGGTATCACTGCATGTGCGGTGCCATTCCTCCGATCAACGCTTGGATCGTCAGCTTCATCACATACTTGAAGGTGTCCCCTTTCCAGCTTCAGCCCAACTCCTATGCCATCTTGGTGAGTCTGTTTATTATCTTCCAGAGAAAATACGGGCGTCCCCCTTCCAACCAGGAAATTCGGTACCTGTACAACTTGAGAGGTTATAAGAAGGGGTCTCCGTATGTTAGCTTAGAATCGGCCGTGTCTTTCAAGCCGGTCCTGGACTTATATTCAATATTTAGCATGTTCAAGAAGGAATGGTTCTTTGTCAAGAATGACTCTATTTCTTTCCATGGCTTCACCTCCAGCTGTAAGTTGAATCTCATTTATAATTTCCGTTCTGACTGCAATGCTCCTCCTTATGTGCTTTGTTTCTTGCTAGCGACAGGTGGCTTTGCGGTTGTAGAGAATGATCGTCTGGTTCAGATGGCTGCGGAAATAGAAGCCATTCCGGAAAAAGAGAGGGAAGCTTCTTATTTGATCAGGAATGCTACTCTTTTGGGGCTCAACTTGGTTCTTCCACGCCAGTCTGTGGTCAAGCAAAGAGACGCAGCTGAGGAGAGGGCCGCCAAAGCTAAAGGATGGGCTACAGCGAAGAGCGGCAAAAGGAAACCCTTTTCGAAACATCCAATTGCCGGGGGGGAGAAACTTAAGAAGTCCGATGGACCCTCCCCAACACATGTCCAGATATCCCGAAGGAGGAAGATGTGGAGGAGGAAAGAGGTGAGGATGAAGGAGGTGAGGCGGAGAGTGGAAGCAGTGGAGAAGGTGATGGTGATGGTCATAGCGATGATGGTGGCGACGGACAGAGTGGTGATGGCACTGGGGATTTGTCTTCTGAGCAAGCAGGTGTGATCCAGGAGTGGACAGATGACGCTTTTCGCCTAGCTTTTGAAGGGTTGGAGGAAGGATCGGCTTTAGTGGAGAAGCCTAAGAAAGCTGACAAGGCCGGGACCGGCGCCGATTCATCTTCTAAGAGCGCTTCAGCTAAGGCAACCTGCGATTCAAGGTGAATTTTTGACTCATGCCGACTCCATTTATGATAAGGATTTAGGAATATTTTATGGCCATCTCCCGTCCTCGAATGAGATCCATGACTTATTACAATATCCTATTCCTCCCCAGGGTTTGTATAACAAAAGCGTCTCTTTACACTTCTTAACATGATATATTTCTTGAATTATAGCTCAATGTATGCTTGTAACACTTGGTTTTTATCACAGAAGCAGGTAAGGTGGCCAAGACATCAGATGTTCGGCACCGTCTTGAACAATACAAACTTCTCAAGGCTTCTACTAAACCAAAGCCTCCAACTAACCGCCCTAGAGACGTAGTCGGCTACCGCCCTCTTCTTGGAGTTATCGAGTAGGATATCCAAAGGAAGAAGAGGAGTCGTTTCTTGTTTGAACCCTCACCTGGTCCTCAGTCGCCAACTCAGCCTCTTCGGGATACCATGAAGAAGAATACTGAATTTATACCTCCTCCGCACCCGTCTGAAAATCCTACCATTACCCGGATAGGTCATCCCAGCTTGGCTCGTAATCCGTTTGCAGGTCATCCGGATCTGGATCCGGGTTCTTATGATATTACCTTTGATGAGGCTACCGGTGAGCACCTTCTTCCCCGTAATCCTAGGGTAAGAGTATTGGATGAAGCTAAGTCCCTGGACCTTGATTTGCTTACCACTTGGGTCGTGTGGGACGAAGCTAAGGCAAACATTGACTGGGTTGCTGAGGAAACCAGGAAGTTGATGGGGCATCATGCCCGACTAGTCAAGGCTGGAGAAGAAATCGGGAATGCTAACATTCGACTGCGGTTAATGGTTTCCGACCAGGCCAAACAACTCGTTGATCAGGCCATTCAGATCTCTCAACATGAGGCCGCTTCTAGGCAATTAAAGAAAACCATGGAAGAGGCCAGCAGGGCAGAGTTACGGAAAATGGAGGCTGTTTGTAAGGAACGGATTGATATGGCTATTGCAACGGTGGATGAGGTTCAAAAAGAGGATCCGAGCGGGTACAGGAGTTATCCGAGAAACTTGAAGCCGCAGAGCTTGCTCAAACCAAGCTGAAGGAGGAGATGGAGGCGATGAGGAAATCCTTTCAGGCTGACTGCTCGCAATACCAATCGAAGAGGGATGTTGCCACTGCAAAGCTGTTGGCTTCTGAGGACCGAATAAGGGAGTTCGAGGAGAATGAGGGGATAATGGATGAGATGCTTCAGGATATATACTTTCACACTTGGAAACAGGGCAACTTATCTTAGATGGATGATTATCCCCAAGTCATGGCCAGGATTTATCTCAGGGCCCTGGAGGAGGCTAAGGCCGATGCAGATAAGGAGGGTGGCGTGGCCTTTAGAATGGACGTGGTAACGGGTCAATTCACCAAGGAGGAGAAAGCGGCGGTGAAGGAGGGTATGCGGCTGCTTACTGTTGAGGAGGTAGGTGTGCAGTTAGAGGATGATGATCAAGGAGCATATGCTGGTAAGTCTTCCTTTTTAGCTTTTCGTAACTTGATTGCTTATTGTTTATTTAATGGATTCTTCTTCTGAATTGGACAGGCGGGACCTCTGAAGCACCAACTACCTCTGGTCAACACGCTGAGAGTTCCAATCCTGCGGTTAAGTAGATCTCGGAGGGCTAGTAGGATAGAGGTGGAGCTCCGATGCAGCTGACTCCTTGACTTGATCTGGATATCTTTTGGTTTACTCAACATTGCTATCTATGGTAGTCCCAAAACATTAATGTAACTTTTAGGCTGTTATTATGTTATTCGTGACGAACGACTTTATTCTTGGCATGTAATTTTTAACTTAAGCTGATTCTGTCATATTTGAATGCTATCGTTATTTTGGTGTGTTCATAAGAAATATAGCTGTGCACATTCCTGTGGTTCAATTGTGTTTGATGTCAAGTTTTTGCTTAAAATATAATTTCATATCTTGCAATGTTAGTGTGATGTGCGAATAAATTACAGCTACGTATTCATATACAAAAGAAGAAAGTACTGCCCTTTATGTTTTAGTCGTAGACGGTTGCTTTGAATGTTTTGTATGACTGAGCGTGGAATGCAGGTGAATGACCTGTCATCCAGTTGTGAGTTCCTATTCCCATTAGCGAGCGTCTCCTATTTTGTGTCCTGTACTTTAGGGATCGTTATAGAGGATAGGAGGAAAGTTTTTAAACAAAATATAAATATAAGAAACAGTAAAACTTTCAATCACGGAAGGCCTGCGATGTGCTTAAGTTCGTGGCAAACGGGTTTTGTAGTCACTTTCCCTAGCTGTGGGTCTTAGAGACATTTGTCACCAATCTTACGCCTCCGCGGGGAGTTTCTCTTTTTTACCACAGTCGTACTTAAGACACTCAGAGCTGAGATGGCGCACAGTAACTACTCGGGCCATTATGTCCCGTAATCGTGGGTATTATTCGATTTACCGTGGCCGGCTAGCGTGGGTGCCGATCGTCAACTGTGAACTACCCTGGCTGGCCACACCTTATGTTGGGGTTTAAAGTAGGTTCACGGTTGCCGGCGATCCAAACGCCATAATGAGCTGCCTCGGCTATAGTCGGCCTTCTCGGTGGCTTATAATTGGCTCATTACAGTCGGTTTTAAGGGCCAATCGCGAGCAATGAGTTAACCCGCAGCAGAGGGATGCTGGAGCAAAAGTGTCACATTGGCGAGGGCATAGATTCATATAGTACCTGTTAGGTCTTGTCCAGGTGAAGTCGCGCTGTGATGTGTCTTGAATGAAAATGCCATTATACAGGATTTTGTTCAACAGAAAAGGATAATATTAACAAGCAGCTATGATATAGAGGAACAAGTTAAAAAAGAGACAAGTTTTTAAAGTGGTTCGGCACGAAAATGCCTACGTCCACTGATTCTCTTTGTTAATTCACTTCATATGGGTAGTACAAGTTAAGAAAAGTAACGACGAAGGTGTTTGATGTTCCATGCCCTCTAGAACACCTCTCCGTCCACTGTTGACAAAATCTAAGCTCCATTGTGGAGATCTTTATGAATTACATATGGTCCGTCCCAGATTGGATCTAATGCACCGAGGTGCGGGAAGATTCTCTTGAGGACAAGATCTCCTTCTTGTATGCTACGATGCTTGACTTTGGAATTGTATTGCGCTGCCACTTTTTTCTTGTGAGCTGCTGCTTTGAACGCTGCATCGTTTCTTCTCTCTTCAATTAGATCCAAAGACATGTGAAGGAGTTCTTCGTTCTCTTCTGGGCTATAGTGGATCCTACGGTGGGAAGGCACTATAGTTTCGACTGGGAGCATGGCCTCCGATCCGTATGCCAAAGAGAAGGGAGTATTCCCCGTTGATGTTCTGAAAGATGTGCGGTAGGCCCAAAGTGCCGTAGGAAGTTCATCCACCCAAGCGCCTTTTGACTTTTTAAGTTTCTTCTTGATTAGAGTTTTGAGAATTTTGTTGACAGCTTCGACTTGTCCATTTGCCTAGGGATAAGCTACAGATGAGAAGCTTTTGTGAATTCTGTGCTCTTGGCACCAGTTGGCAAACTCCTCGCTATCAAACTGAAGTCCATTGTCCGATATGATTTTGAGCGGAACTCCGTACCTACATAGAACATTTTTGATTAAGAAGTTAATAACTTTTACCAAAGATATTTTATTTAGAGGTTCTGCTTCCACCCATTTGGTGGAATAGTCAACTACCACTATAGCATATTTGGCTCCGCCTCGGCCCACTGGCAATTCGCCAATCAAGTCAATTCCCCATACTACAAAGGGCCAAGGGCTGGTCATTTGAGTAATCTCATTTGTTGGTAGTCGAGGAACCTTGGCACATTTTTGACATCTGTCACATTTTTTGACGAAGTCTAAGGCGTCTTTGTTTAAGGCGGGCCAAAAATATCCATATTGGAGTATTTTCTTTGCCAGAGTCTGCCCTCCAGTGTGATCTCCCCAGCTTCCTTGATGGATGTTGGATAAGATTTCCTTTCAATTGATCGAATAGCAGCTTGGTCTTCTTTAAATATGCTATGAGTCGTTCTCCTCGAGTCTAAATTCTCCTAGTATTTGGTTTATAATAAGTTGAGAATCACTATGAAGACATAAAGAACTGACCCCAATCTCTAAGGCAAGTTCTAATCCAACTATTACTGCTTCATATTCTGCATCGTTGTTGGTGGCAGCGAATTCCAACCTTAGAGCATAGTGTATCTTCCTTCCTCTAGGAGTGATTATTATAATAACTGCCCCCGAGCCTTGTTCATTTGATGCTCCATCCACAAAGAGATTCCACTTAATGTCTTTTGCAATTTCAAATTGCTCCTTATCTTCGTTGGTAGTGAATTCGGCGATGAAATCGGCCATGGCTTGTCCCTTGATGGTGGTGCGAGGATGGTAGGTGATATCATATTGACTCAGTTCAATGCATCATTTAAGTAGTCGTCCAGAAGTGTCGGGACGATAGAGTACCTGCCTTAGCGGTTGATCAGTTAGAACTCTGATGGAATGAGATTGGAAACAGTATCGCAGTTTTCGTGACGTGATTAGTAAACAGTATGCCAACTTCTCAAGTTTAGGATATCTGGCTTCTGCCCCCGTTAACCTCTTGCTTACAAAGTATACTGGCCGTTGCGCGCGGTTGTCTTCTCTCACCAAAGCGGCGCTTAGAGCATGAGATGACACAACAAGGTATATGTATAGCTCTTCGCCTTCGTTTGGAGTTGAGAATACTGGTGGTCTCTGGAGGTGTTCGATTAGGTTAAGGAAGGCTGTTAAGCATTCGTCAGTCCATTCGAACTTTCCTTTGTCTTTCTTTAGAGCCTGGAAGAAAGGGACGCACTTGTCAGTCGCTTTAGAGATGAATCTACTTAGGGCGGCCACCTTCCTATTTAGGCTTTGCATTTCTTTTTGAGTGGAAGATATCCTGATATCTTTCAGGGCTCGGATTTGTTCGGGGCTTGCTTCAATTCCTCTGGCATGGACGATGAATCCCAAGAACTTTCCTGATGATACTCCGTAGGAGCACTTTAGAGGATTCAGCTTCATTCCATATTGGCGAAGTACCTGAAACATCTCGCCCAGGTGGCTTACGTGATCGTCGGCTTTCCTTGACTTTACTAGCACGTCGTCCATATAAACTTCCATAGTTCGTCCTATTAGTTCCACGAACATCTTGTTGACGAGGCGCTGATAAGTAGCTCTAGCATTTTTAAGTCCAAAAGGCATTACTCTGTAGCAGTACAATCTATGGTCAGTGATGAAACTAGTGTGGTCTTGATCGGGAGCGTGCATAGGAATTTGGTTATATCCTGAGTATGCGGCCATAAAAGATAAGAGTTCGCCCGGCTGTGCTGTCCACAAGCTGATCGATTCGGGGGAGCGGGAAGCAATCCTTCGGGCAAGCGTCATTTAAGTTTGAGAAGTCAATGCATGTTCGCCACTTACCATTAGCCTTTTTTACTAGTACAGGGTTAGCGATCCACTCTGGGTAGATGGCTTCTCATATGAAGTTATTGGCAAGTAGGTTCTTTACTTCTTCATGGAGGGCTGCTGATCGTTCTGCCCCCATACTTCTCTTTTTCTACTTTACTAGCACCTTGGTAGGATCGATGTTTAGTACGTGGCATGCCACGTCAGTAGAGATTCCAGTCATGCCAGCGTGCGTCCATGCAAATACATTCAAGTTGTGGCGGAGAAAATCAATGAGTTGATCCCTCAATTCTGCTCTTAGCTGAGATCCGATTTTCAACGGTCTACTTGAGTCGTGTTTGTCTATAGATACAATCTCCATAGCCTCTGCAGGATCAGCGGTGGCCTCCTCCTCTTTGTCCTTGGGGTCTAATTCATTGAAAGGATCACTGGTATATCGAAGAGGAGGGGCCTTCTTTAGTTGCTATGCTTCCAAGTTTTTCATGCAGAGAGTAGCCTCTGCAATTTTTCCCTTTATCCTTCCTGCGGTTATTGCGAAGTTCAGTTACATAGCAATCTCGAGCGACGTCTTGATCTCACTCTACTTCCTTTATTCCATTGTCTGTTGGAAATTTCATCTTCAGGCACCATGGGGCCAGGATAATTTGGAAGTCAGACAAGGCTGGTCTTCCTAAAAAGGCGTTGTAGGCCGAGTGGTTATTTATTAGCACAAATGTTTGTTTCCGTACAACGGAGCGGGGGCGACTTCCTATTTCAACAAAGAGGTCTAGTTGCCCGAGGGGCATCTTCGCATCTCCAGTGAATCCATGTAGTGGTTTGTTGCAGGGAGACACATCCTTCATTGATAGCTTCATTCTGTCGAAAGCATGCTTGAATAGGATATTTATTGAGCTTCCAGTGTCTACTAGAATTCGAAAAACTTCGGCTGGACCGAACCAGGCAGAGATGACCATAGGATCCATGTGAGGGTACTGCCTTCCCTCTAGGTCACGCATATTGAATGTAATGTCATCATTCTCTTTTCGCTTCGGGTGGCGTTCTTCCATAACAGAATTAATGCAGCCTTCATTGTTTCTAAGTGACTTTCCGTATCTTTCCATCTCTATCCAGTTCCTGTCGGCGATGTGTGGTCCTCCCGATATGGTATGGACCACTATCTTCTCTTGACTGGAGCCGCTGGTGTTGCGATTTCCCCTCCTGTTTCTGGGAGTGGTAGCCTTGGGTTCTCATTGGCAGGAGTTGGGGTCCTGTTCTGTCCTTTTACATAGCGTTCCAGTCTCTTCCTTCTGATGTGTTCTTCAATTAAGTCCCGGAGATGATGGCATTCATTGGTATCATGCCCATGAGATTCATGGAAGCGGCAGAACTTTCCAGACTTAATTGCGTTATCTGATTCCTTCTTTTATGGGAGGCGTTTGTATTTAACTTCGTCTTGGGTGGCCAGGAATATGTTTTCGATTGTTTCATTCAAACGAGTATAAGTGTCAAATCTCGGTCCTGGCCGATATATACGTTTTTCTCCCTTCTTGCCCCCAGCATTGTCTCTAGAGTCACTCCTTCAAACGTCCTTTGCTACAGCGGGTGTGTCGCTATGAGCTGCCTTGGTTTGTTTCCCGTCTGTCTTTCAGTGGCAGCGTCTTCAAGTCTCATATATCTTCCGGCTTCATGGAAGAAATCGGGTAAGGTAGCTGATTTTTCTTTCATTAATCTTCTAGCAAACTTAGTTTTCGGATGCAAACCACTACAGAGGGCCATTAAGATGAGTTTCTCATCGGCATCTTGTACTGCGGCCGCTGCAGCATTGAATCAGGTTAGATATTGCTGCACTGTCTCCCCGGGCTTCTGTTTGATATTAGATAGGGAATAAGCATCCTTGGGTTGTTCCACATGAATGCGAAACTGGCTGATGAATTTTTCCTTCAACATTTCCCATGAGCTGATGGATCCTTGGGGTAGATGGCAGAACCAGGAGTAGCTAGATCTACCAAGAATAGCGGAAATAATTTGCACAATACTCCCTCTGTGGCTCCGCTCATGAGCATATGCCGCGTGTATCTCTGCAAGTGTACAACGGGGCCAGAGATTCCCTTGTAAGGTTCCATTGTTGGCATTTTTCATTCTCGGGGGGTGATGGCAATTTCGATATTGCGGGTGGAAGGGCTGGTTACCCTAGCGCCTATCCCTCGATCTCTTTGATCCCGTTGGACGCACTCTCTGAACAATCACGCCATCCTTTCATCAGAATTTGGAGCGGATGATCTGTAGGGGTGGTATCGTCTATCACTCCTAATATTTTCCAGTGATTGTCTCTGGTCTTCTGGGAGCATGCTAGGGTCAGCT
This sequence comes from Allium cepa, assembly GCA_030765085.1. NCBI lineage: Eukaryota > Viridiplantae > Streptophyta > Magnoliopsida > Asparagales > Amaryllidaceae > Allium > Allium cepa. Next base: position 987,289,465 of record CM060945.1, on the reverse strand, counting down.
ACAGTTTGCTATTGCCTTGATCTTCCCCTGCCGGGTTCTGTTCCGAGCACTTCCTCGGGTCCAACTTCGGGCTGGACTCTAGCTCGGCCCCGTTCATTGGTGTTTCCATAGCTAGGTAGCATGACAGGCTCAGCTACAACCGACCCTCACCTGGTACCTCCCCCGTTGGGTTCGATTCCAAGCGTTTCCTCGGGTCGGAGTTCGGGCTGAGTTCGGGCTCGGCACCTGCCATTGCTGTTTCTGTTGTTAGCTTCTTCGATGAAGAAAGATCTCTGTCGCCTCCGAGATCCTCCAGACTGCGACTCACCCTATGATTCAGTGTTGCGGTTGGATTATTCAGCATCCCTTAAGCGTGACATGAGTCGGTTCACCAAGGCTTCTTGTTGGGACGTGAAGCGGTCAGTCACTTCAGCCACAACCCTGTCTAGATCTGCCCTAGTAATTGCTACCGACAGTTCCGTGGCAGGGGCTGTCGGATTTTCTTGATTTCCATTTTGTACTGCTGCTAGAACGGGACGGTTCTCTTGATCTGTGATCACTGGATCTGGAACGCTGCTAGTTGCGATGTTCTTTCCTTTGCTAACATCTTTCTTCTGCCTGGGAGGCATGTCTTCCAAGCAATGAGCGATGCTGTCGGGAAGAAGGTTAAGTGGGAGAAGCTGAAGCTTCTAGCTCGAGTTCTCAGTGAAAGCACCAAAAATGTTTGCACAAAAAATGGGCAAACACCTCCAAGTCGTATGATTTAGTCGATTTTTTGTTGTTCTTAGTGATTTGGGTGATTTATGCAAATATGTAAAAAGCAGGGACTAAACTATAAAAGACACACAGATTTATAGTGGTTCAGCCAGAATGTGCTTACGTCCACTTCATATGTTATTTTCTTTCACTGTTCAGGTTACAAGTACAAAGCTTTGATTACAAGTGTATGAAAGTTGTTTGAAAGTTCTGTCCGTGCTTGAGCTCTCAAACTTGTCTGCCATTGTTGTACCCCTACCCCTCTATTTATAGAGTGAGGCTGGGGGTAGGGGTCTTGGATGTATATAGCTGCTGGTGGGCCTGGGCTGACGTGATCTGGCCTGGCAATGTTGGTTCGGTAGTGCTTTGGTTCGGTAGTTGGTGGAGCGTTGATTGGACCGGTGGCAGGTGGGTTGAGTTCTGATCCGGTAGTCTTAGTTCGGTGGTGCCTCCCTTATCTTGGCTCGGTGGTGCCTTCTTTGCCTTTGTTCGGTAGCATTGGACCGGTGGTGGTTGGAGTGGTTTTGGTTCGATAGTTCTTTGGAGTGGTTTTGGTTCGGTGGTTTTTTGGTCCGGTGGCTCCGGTTCAGTGGTGGGTGGGTTGGTCTGTAGCATTCGCTTTGGTTCGAGTTGGTTCGGTCTTCTGGGTGAGAACACGCCCAACAGATAAGGTAGTGGGGTGTGTAACAGGACTATTACCATTGGTTGGAGTTTGAATGTTTAAGGTTGGAAGTGTATCTGTCGAGACTGTAGACCTAATACTGTCTCCAGTGAGTTGTGCAGTGGTGTAGAGATTTCATCGATCTCTGAGGGAAACCTGTTAAGATTCGGAGTCTATCTTTGAAGATGGATGAGTGGAGTTTGGATTTGTTGGTTGGCAGAAGTGTGTGATGGTATTTTGATACCTCAGGAAGTAGTAATTGCGTGATGAGATGCAGTTACTATTGATTGTGTCCGAAGAAGTTTCTTTGGAATGAGTTTTAGGATGTATGTCTGCTTCGGTGTTCTAGCTAAGTTCAGTGGATGTGGTGGTTGGCTTTGAAGTCCGAGTTTCTCGAAGAACTTTAGATCAGGAAGTCTTTGGCTTCAGTGTCAACAGTGCAGCTCGAGGTATTCTGGGTGGTAGGAAGTTTTCTGGCTTAGCATTTTTTCTGAAGGTGGAAGTTTAGAAGCAGATGAGTGAATTCATTTCTTTGATGGATTGGCTAGACCAGCGTAAACTGTTCTGATTGGTAAAGAGAGAACAATTTTCTTTGATATTAGGCTTGGTTGATCGCAAAATTGAGTTGCGATAGTTTGAGTGTTTTTTATAGGTATTGACGAATTTTCTCGATGTCTTCTGGGAAGACAGAGGTTTTTCTGCATCTGGAGATTGAGTTTTCTTATCATCTAGATTCCAGGAGTGATGTCCGTGGTTCAGCATAGTAGAAGGATGGTTCCTTGAGATAGGGTTTGGTGAAGCAGCTCAGGATTTGTAGAATTACCGAGTTTTCTTGTATGGATTTGTTGAGCCATATTTCTAGGAAGTGATGTCCAGTTTGTGCTCATGATCTTCATCAGCGTTTTCTTATCCGTTTCGGATAAGGGTTGTGCAGCGGAAGCAGTTTGGGAGTATTTCTGTTTTGTCTTTTCCGGATAGAAGAAGTGAGTTTGTTCTTCTGATGTTTGAAGAGTAGAGATTCGTGATCTTGGTCTTGGTTGATCTTGAGGAGATCGTTGTGTTGGATTTTTTGGTCCAGCTTGTTTCTTTTTGGGGAATCGACAAAGGTTGAGCTGAGCAGGAAGGATGTAGACAGCCCATGATCATCCGAAGAGTTTTATGGATAAGAGATGAAGGAATTTGGATTCCGGAGTCGGAGATTTGTTTTGGATAAGTTTTTCTCCGATCCATGGAGCTATAAGTTTTGGGTAAGACTGGAAAGATAGCTCCGAGGTGTTTTGGGATCTCTTCTATGTTTTGGTTGGATTGGTGCTTTGGTTTTCAAGAGTTGAATTGCCAGTTTGGATAACTGGGATTCGGTGAGATTCACGTATCTTTGAGGGAGTACGTGTATGAGCTATCTCTGGTTATGGAACCAGCAGTTCGGAAGGTTTGGTGGTTGAGTCAGACTCGTCTGTAGTCTGATATGCTGTTTAGTTCTATAGATCTAAATGAGTGGAAGCTCTGTAGCTTCGTAGTTTTGATTGTTTGGATTCTGTAGAGCGAGTATCCCAGTATATATATACTTGGGGAAAGTCGAGAAAATTTTATCCAGAATTTTGTCTGGATAATTAGATTTGTTTGTTTGATTGAATTGGTTGCTATGGTTGTTAGAATATGGTTGATATATGCTTGTGTTTTTAAATAAAATTTAAGGTAGATTATTAAATTAACTTTTCTTTTAAATTTCGGGGACGAAATTCTTTTAAGGGGGAAGGAATGTGATATAAAATTTGGCAATATAAATTTAATAATCTGTGTTGAAAATTAAATTGATTTGATAATTTTAGATAATAAATTTTGAATTGATCTAATAATCTTCTTTTAGTAAATATTTAAATTGAAAGATTTTATCTTTTTAAAAGCTAATAAATTGTTTTCTGTTTATAATATAAATAATTGTATATATTGTAAATTGAATAAACTTTGATTTGGGATTTAGTAAATGAATTAATTTTCTAACTCTAATTTACTTTTGGTAAATTGGAAAATTGATTTAAATTTGACATTTAACTTTTCAACCCAATTTAATAAATAATTATATGGTTTATACTTATGATAAATCTTTATTTAAATTTATATTTTTAATTAACTTAAAAAAATATTTGAATTAGATTGACATCAAAGTTTTATTTTATTTTATTTTTAAATATTGCTTGAAATTTATATATAAGAATTTAAAATACAAATTACAAACGATCTTAATTTGTTTATAATCTCTTTTATAAATTATTTAATATTGTTTGATTTGTTATTTTTAAATAACAATCATAATACTTAGTTTTTCATGAAACATAAATAAATTTTAGAAATAGGATTAGTTATTTTTAATTTTAACAAGATTTATATATGCATCTATATATATAACTTGATTTTAAAATTGGATTTGATAAATTAATTTAGATTTGAATTCAATGTTTTGAAATTTAAATGAATAAATACATAAAAAGATATTTGAATAAGCTTATATTAATTTGATTTTTTTTCATTTCTTTTCAATTTAAAAAGAGATAAACTCATTTATATATACATAAGAATAACAAATTAAGATTTAAAAGCTCATAAACAATTTTAAATTAAAATTAGAATACTTAAATTACATGTGTTAATCTTTTAACATCTTAAAAGACGTGTGTTAAGTTTTAAAGCTATCTAAGTGACAAATGTTAGAAACTAAAATAAGTGTTTTTTTATATTTTAAATTAAATCAAAAATTTTCTTTTATAAACCCATCTCCTCTAAAATTCATTTTTTCTTTCTATTCTTTTTTTTTCAAACTTGAGTGATCTTTAGCCATGAAAATCTGCAAACTTAATCTTCAAAACAGAAAACAAAACTTGTAAAAATCTCCTCAAAAACCAAATCAAAATCTGTTTGTACCTTCTCCAAAACCAGAATCACACTCAAACTTAAAATACAAATCATACAAAACTGTAGCTCTTCAATCTCATCAACCTGAAATCATTCTGCAACTACAAAACTCCAAAAGCATGCAACTGCAATCTTTAAAACTTGAGATCTGAAGCAAGTTCAAGTCCCATTAGCCTGCATGCAAATCTAAATGCAAGCAACTCAGTTTTTAAAAGCATAGAAGTAAAAGCAACTCAAGTTTTATAAAAAATTCAAAGAAGATTTGGCATTATATTTTCAAGTCTTCAAAATAGTTTTCCAAATGCTCTGTTTCATCTCTATTTATAGGTGAGTAACTTCGCTAATTTAAAGGATTAAGTATTATCTATTGCATGTTTTTCCCCTTGAAATAAGTATGTTTGTGTTAATGTTTATTGATGAAATTTCTGTGCCATTTGGATATGCATGTATGTGAATGACTGTAAACCTTCTCTGCTACCAGTTTCTTAAAAAAAAGGGAAATCCTCTTGCTCTGTTCAATATTTGTTAAGGCTTAGGTCCTGAAATAACTATGTTAATTATACCATAGCTTAGTTTAAAAACTTATTAAGTAAAAACAAATTGGGTGATGTCTCTGTAAATTGAAGAACATCAGAGTATGATAAATAAAGGAAAAGAAAACTCAAATAAAATAATTTATAAATTCAGTATTATAAACTGAAAACTTAAACAAAAAGATGATTTTTAAGACTAAAATCATATTGTTTAGTTTGGAATTGGGACTGCAGTACTTGTTAGAACAGAAAATGGGTTTTAGTCAATCTATGGTGATCGAGTTGATCGGAATGTTTGGGGTTCTTGGTGGTGGAAGTGGAGTGATCAGAGGTATGGCAAAAATGCCAGGAAGATGAACAGGGCTCGGTGGAGGCAATGGGAGGTTGATGAAGTCTGTAACCTAGTTTTGCTTGGTTTTGATTTTTCGATCAGTAGTGAATCTCAAGTTGATCGAGTTTGACACAACTTTGGGAAATTGAAGCTGGAGTATAGGAGAAGCCATGGTCGGTGGTGACGGTTCTCTGGTGATCGGAGAAGTGAGCCGTTGACAGGTTTGGGTGTATGGTTGTAATACTGTTGCCAGGTTTTGGATTGGGGAACTCGATTGTGATTTCGAATGGAAGGTGAGCTTATGAAGGTCGTGGTGGGTTTCAGGGTTGAACATCGACTTGTTCGATGTATTGGTGGAGGCCGGAGACGGCCAGAGCCACCGTGCATATGCACGGTGGGGAGGTGTATCAAGTGGAAGATTTGGGGTTGCTGTGTTTTTGACTTGAGTTTTACTCGAGTAAATAGAGTTTTTGCTCGATGTTTTGTATAGTCTTACTCGGAGTAATTGAAGTAGGGGCTCGGGAATTTTAAGAGGTTACAGGTTTTTCTGAAACCTATTTTTTTTTCGAAACTCAAAATTTAAAATAAAATCTGAAGCCATTTTTCTAAAAACAGAAGTTAAAAACTTGAATTTAAAGAATGAATTTCAACCTAGATTTGAATACCTGTTTTAAAAATTTAATTTAAACTTTATAAATTAAAATGTTTAAACAACTATAAGAGGGTTTAAACAATTTTAATGTAAAGATAAAGCTTTAAATTTAAGTAGAAGATTTAAATATAAGTTTAAATCTGGAATCAAATTCCAATTTTGAAACAATGTTTTGAAAATAAAGGAAGTTTGAATAATAAATTTAATGTTTAAACAAATTTTGATGTTGAAACATATTTAAATATGATTTGTATTTTAAAATGAATTTGGGTTTAAATTCCTTTTAACTTCTTTTATAAAATAAGAAAATCTTTAGCATAAGTTTTCAAAGGGTTTTAAATGTTTTTAAAACTTTGTCAAAGTTAAGTTTGATTTCATTTTAAATTTAAAATGTAATTTGAAAACAAATTTTAAGTTAAGTTGTTTTAAATTACTTTGTTAATGATAATGTGATCATTAATAAGAAATGTTTTATTTTAATATAAATCAAGGAATTTAATGATTTTTGAGTCATTAAATTAATAAGGTAATTTAAATAAGATAATTAATTTATTTATTTAATTAATTAAGAATTGGAATAAATTAATTAAGGTTAAGTTAATTAATTAAGATTAATTAAATTTGTAATTAGTATTAATTAATTTAAGTTAATTTCTTAGAAAAAAAGTAATTAAGAATTTGTTAATTAGTTAATGAAGGTCGTTAACTTGGGATTATTTTTTAATTAATTAGTGTAATTAATTTTGATAATTAATTGGATTAATTAATTTAGATAATCAATTATGGAATTTGGTTAAGTATGATTACTTTATGAAGGTAATTAAATGTATTAATTACTCATTGTAATTAATTAATTAATTAGATTAGTTTAAATTAATTAATTAAGTTTAATTAATTTAGAATAATCATTGGATGAGATGATAAGTAATCAATGAGGAATAATTACTTGGAGAAGTAATTAAGATAAGTGAATTACGGGAGGTAATTAATTGAAGTATGAAAGAGATTTGGGGTTAATTACTTTGTGTAATTAATATGAGGGTAATTACTTAATGAAAGTAATTAATAATTAATTACTTTGTGTAATTAATTTAAGCATTGATTAATTAAGTCATTTGAAAATAATTAAGTGATGTAATTAATTAAGGGTAATTAATTACTAATGAGATTAATCAGGGGTGATTAATAAATATGATTAATTATTAAATGTAATTGATTTAGAAGTAGTTAATGAAGTAATTAAGGGTAGTTAATTACTGAATGTGATTAATCAAAAGTGATTAATAATTATGGTTTAATTAAGGCTAATTACTTAATGTAATTAATTTAAATAAAGTAATTAATTTAAAATGTAATTAGGGATCATTAGTTAATATAATTAATGATGTAATTAAGATTAATTAACTGAGATCAATTAATCAATGATAAATGATTAAAGTAATTAATTAATGTAATTAATTAAGGATTAATGTTACTAATTATAGTTAATTAATTAATAAAGTAATTAAAGGTTAATTAATGTTTTTGGTTAAGGATAATTAATTTGTGAAATTAATTAAAGGATAATTACTTGAATGTAATTAAAGGATAATAAATTAAGAGTGATTAATTAAGGTGATTAATTTAAGGATAATTATTTAATTGATTTATAATCAATTAATGGTTAAGTAAGCAAGATTTAAATGATGAAGTAATTAATTTAATTCATTTGAAATTAATTAAAGATAAGTAATTAATTTAATTCACTTTAAATTAATTAGAGCTGGAAGTAATTAATTTAATTCATTTTAAAATTAATTAAAGTATGATTAAGTAAATCCTTGCTTATGAATGGATGATATGGTTTACCTTGAATGGTTTGAATCTCAGATATGAGATTAGTATTGTGTGATATGGACGCATTGGTTGCATTGTGATGATAATATGAATTATATATTGATGATGATAATGTATATTATCAATTTGTGATGATAATATAGATTACCCGTTTGTGATGATAATGTTGATTATCTATTGTGATGATGTGAATTATCTATCTGTGTGTATATAGATAATTAAATTGAATTGTTTTAAACTTTAAAACAACTTGGACCTAAAAGACACGCTTTGGATTTCGATGAGACCGGGATCGGGTTTCCATATTTGGATATCTGAAAACCACGTCGATCCAAATTAACGATAGGTCGTGAATCTCTTGTGAAGAGTGAAGACTCGAGGTGTAAGGACTATACGTCAGTATAACTCTGGGTGTGATTCCGTGATGAGTTTGACAGAGATAGTTCTTATAGCTTCGAGATGGTGATTTAAAGTGCAAGGGTTATCGTCGTTAACTCTAAGGGTGATTCCAAAATGAGCGTAACGAGATAATGCTTTCGGTTTCGTTCGAACCCCGAACGAACTTCTATGGATTGAATGCTTTCAGAACATCGTCAGGTGGACGATGAGCATTCTAAGAGATGTGTTCTCTAAAGGTAATCGTAGGCTCAAGCCTCATCAACCAGGAATGGCTAAAATAGGGGAGGTGCAGCAAGGCTAAGTGGGTCATGCCCAAGTAGGGCAAGATTTCCCTTGTCTAGAGGTCCCTTTTTATTTCGGCTGTGTGGGCGGTTGGATGTGCACCAACTGCGGGGTAGTCTTGCTCGGGACTGTCCAGTAAGGGATGGTTACGGTCTTGTGTATCAGGGGAGCGGGCGTACTCCTCGGTACGTTGATCTAGGCCACGTACTGTGACGGGCGGTACCCCAGTAGCCCTGCCATTGTATGGAATCCAAAATCCAATAAGTGCCAATGGTTTTGATTGTATTACCCACTTTTGTGGCTAGTAGCTGGAATTTAATAAATGTAACAATTTCGGTTATTTCATATTTACTTGAAAACCCTAGATCTATTATAATATCACTGGATTTCCTATCAAATGTTTTGGTTAGCGTAAGGTAAAAACTTTTCCATGTTTATGTGTGGGAAGTCTTACGTGATACCTTTTCTTTCCAAAGGTTTTTCAAAGTTAAGCAACTTTAACCTGTTTCTCACACCAGACCCATGTATGACCAAGAGTTTATCTTCTGTTTTCTTAAACTCTTGGGTACTCAAATTTTTACGAGTAGCCAAGGGATTCAGGTTAGCTTTTGACGAATTGTAGAGGAGCAATGGAGCAGGAGGCTTCGGCGTTAGATGTATAGTTTCCGCTGCGTGTTCTCTATGTTGGTTTCTTTGTTGAGTTGTATTGAGTTGTATAAATAGACATGTATTTATAACTGTCTAGTATGTGATGTAAATTCTGTGTAACTCTGATTAGTGATGTATACTATGTAATATTTATATTATTAATATAATTTTTTCATTCTGCTGTTGAGATTCTGATATTGTTTCTTCTTTCTTATCTTCCTTTCCCTTTTCTATCCCTTTCTTTCTTCATGATGATACGAATTTTCCATGGAGAAAAAGTCGGGTCGTCACAGTTTAATTCACCCATATGATTCATCTCAAACTCTTTTGTCATTATTTTAGAAAATTCTTTATTCATTTCAAAACTAGTCGATCCAAAAACGATATCATCTACGTAATCTTGTACTAGTTGAATATCATTTTTATTTCTTTTAACAAAAAGAGTATTACCTATTTTACCAATTTCAAAGTTTGATTGTAATAAGTAAGATTTTAGTCTATCATACCAGGCTCTAGGAGCTTGTTTTAGACCATATATAGCTTTCTTAAGTTTGTAAACATGATTTGGTAATTTTTCATTTTCAAAAAGTGGTGGTTGTTCAACATATACCTCCTCTTTTGCAAATCCATTTAAAAAGGCACTTTTGACATCCATTTGAAATAATATGAAATTATTATGATTTGCGAAAGCAAGTAGAATCCTAATAGCTTCTAATCTTGCTACGCGAGCAAAGGTTTCATCAAAATCTATTCCTTCTTCTTGACAATAACCTTAAGCGACTAATCGGGTTTATTTCTAACAACCTCACCTTGTTCATTCGTTTTATTTTTATAAACCCATTTTGTTCCAATTATAGTTTTATTTTCAGGTCTAGGAACAAGTTCCCAAACATCATTTCTAGTGCATTGATTTAGTTCTTCTTACATAGCCAAAATCCATGAATCATTAGTTGATGCTTCTTTTGGATTTTTGGGTTCAATAGTTGATATAAAGGCTACATTGTTCGTTTTACTTAGTAGATTTCTAGTTTTAGCAACAAATAGCATATCTCTAAGTATATTTTCTATAGGATGATCTTTTAAAAGTTTAATCTTTTTATTAGGATGATTAATTTCATTATTAATTTCAGTTGACTCTTGATTTTGAGTGATTAAATCCTCTTCATCATTTGTATCTTCAAAATTTTTGAGACCTTCATTCAATGAAATATGCATTGTTTCTTCGATGGTGTTAGTTCTTAAATGAAACACTCTGTATCCTTTACCTCTATTAGAATATCCGATAAAGGTACCTTTGTCGGATTTAGGATAAAAATTTTCTAACTTATCTTTTGCATTTAAAATAAAACATTTTCTTCCAAAAATTCTCAAATAAGATACATTAGGTTTCTTTGTGTGAAAAAGTTCATAAGATGTCTTATCAGTTAAAGGTCTAATTAAAATTCTATTTAAAATATAACAGGCGGTAGCAACTGCTTCTGCCCAAAAATATTTTGTTAATTTACTATCTAAAATCATAGTTCTCGCACACTCTTAAATCGTCCTATTTTTACGTTCTACTACTTCGTTTTGTTGTGGAGTTCTTGGAAATGAAAAATTGTGAGTTATTCCCTTTTTACCGTAGAATTCCTCAAACATTTCATTCTCAAATTCACCACCGTGATCACTATAGATGGTTATAATTTTTACAGAAAGTTGATTTTAAATCCTTTTTGTAAAGTTATTAAAACATTCAAAAGTATCACTTTTATGTTTCAAAAATATTGTCCATGTAAATTTGAAATAATCATCTACAATTACAAAAACATATTTACTATGATTTATTGACTAAATTTGAGATGGACTAAATAAATCAAGATGAAGTAATTCAAGAAGTTTTGAAGTTGAAATAATATCTTTTAAATTAAAGGAACTTTTTTTTAAGTTTTCCTAATTGACATGGATCACATAAACTATCTACTTTAAAATTCATTTTAGGGAGACCTCTTACTAGATCATGTTTTGATAGTCTAGATAAGAGTTTGAAATTCAAATGCCCAAATCTCTTATGCCAAATCCAAGGGTCACTTGTATTTTACAAAAGATACAGGTTATCATTTGAAACTTTCATACTAAGAATATAAATATTCTTTTTCCTAATTCCCTCAAATATTATGGTTGAATTATTATCTTCAATGTGACACTAATCTTTTACAAATTTAATTTTATATCATTTATCGCAAAGTTGACTAATATTTAGCAGATTATGTTTCGGATTCTTAACTTGCAAAACATTAGTAATAATAGGAGTTTTAGAGTTACCGACTTTGCCGATGCTAATCACATATCCTTTTGAGTTGTCTCCAAAGTTAACTAGTTCTCCATCTTTGTATATTATATCATTCTGTATATCTGGATTACTAGTTATGTGTCTAGAGCATCCACTATCGAGTATCCATTTATTCTTTTTGATCTGCACAATTTGTCCATTGTGGATTGATTCCTCAACACCCATAAAACATGTTTCCTGCACGTCATACAATTTTGATAGACAACTTGAATTTGAATATTGATTATATGCAGACTCAAGAGACAATGATGATCTGAATATTTCTAAACTATTATTAACAAGTTTTTTAAACATACCCATTTTAAATGCTTTTTCAAAAATCATGTTATGAAACTTTGAATACCTTGCTCTGATGCCAAATGTGAGAAATGCAGATTACGGATCTTAAGGCTAGAATTAGCACTAGGGGGTGAATGGTGTTTTAAGGAATTACTAAATCTTTTTGAATTTATATTAGTTTGAACACAAATGTATGCAATATTCAGACACAGATATGATCACAGAATCAAACATAGATGCAGAAATAAAGTAAAAGCAATAAAGGAAAGAGCACACTAGATTTTATACTGGTTCGAAGTTACCCTACATCCAGTCTCGCAACACAAGTACAGATTTCCTTTCAAAATCATTTCTTACAATTACACTCTCGATTTCAAGGCCACAAGGTACACCACTCCAGATTCACAATCTTCTGGGTAGAGATACTTCATTTTACGAGCAACAAGTTCACCAATTGATTTCCCAGGCTACAATCACACCTTTTCTCGCTTGATTGATTTTACAGGCTACAATCATACCTTTTCTCACTCAGTTAATTACAAAGAAATCTATAACTCTGAAGAGCACTGGGATCTTGTTGAGATAGTGATAGAGAATCAAACCAGAGATGATCTAGTTAGATTTAATGGTGATTTCAACAGTGTAATGGTAAAAATGTATGTAAAGAAATGTGGAAGAAGAAGAGGAATGAAATCAGAGAATATATGAATATAAATTCGTTTAAAACAGCCCCTATTTATAGTAGAACAACAGCCATGTCCATTCGTGAAAGGATATAACGAATAGACACTTCTTTTGGAATTTAAATGTTTGAAATAAACTGCCACCTTGTCGACAAGGCTATCTTGGGGCTGTCGATAGGCCTAAGTAATTTTTGTAATCTTTTTTTCTTTGAAAATAACTTCTATCTTATGTTAAAACTATTTTAAAATTTATAAACATACTTAACTATAGTTAAAATACATAAATATGTATAGAGAATAATATATATGAAATTTTACTATAATTTTATATTTAAATCTAAGTATAAATATTAAAAGTTAAATATATTATAATTAAAAGATAGTTTAAAACCAAGGATAATTTGATTTTGAAAATAAAGATTATTTTGAGGCTAAAAGTATTTTAAGACCAGGATAGATGTTTTTGATTCTTTTAAAAGGAAGGTTTTGAAATCATTTTGAAAGCAAGATATAATTTTGTAAAACATTTGAATAAAAGTTAGTGGATACAAAAACAATGTTCCACTAGATTTTCATAGGTTCCATCCTACTTAGGGTTTCATCCCTTTAAGAAGCTCGAAGTGGATTCCATTCCATGAATAAAATGGATTTTAAGATGTCAATGCTTTTCTATGAGTTTTAACAAAATTCCTAACTAAATTACTTATATTGAAATCTTGAACTCTTGATAATCTTGATACTCATGAGTCTTCAATCTTGATATCTTGTCTTGTATCTCTATACTGTACAGTTTTAATTCTTGGTGCCTGCATAGTTAAATACTGCATATACATATATATCTAAACTATAATGTTAGTATTTATATTTTATAATCTTATTCTAAGTTTGTTGTCATCAAAACCATCTTCTCAGGGAGTAACATGGTTTAATCCCTTTTGGTATGTTAGTCAAAGTCCATACCTTTTTTCTACATGAAATCCATTTTAGATTTCATAGTTCTAAGCTAAAGTGCAGAGTCATTACTCTAAAGTGCCAATTGGAATGATAGAAGAGTGTTGTCAACTGAACCGCAGTCCGCTTTCTCGATATCTATTAGAAAACTATAGTATATCGCTGATGCGTGAGGTTTCTTATTGATCCTTTTAATAGTTTGCATGTTTACATATATGGGTGAATTTGGTTCTCCTACTGGTCCAATCTCCATGGCAGTACTTGGACCTTATCCACCTCTACAACTACGCTGTTAATTTTTGACAGAAATTCTTTCCTAAAAAGACAACATGTATGGAAGCAATAACCTTTCGTTCCTTTATGTTATATAAAATATTTCTCCACCTGTTCTTGGGATATCCTACGAACTTACACAAGGATGATCCTCCTTAAGTTTTTTGGGCCGACGTTCTTAACATAGGTTGGAAAACCCCACACCTTTAGATAATTAGGGTAGGCTTTCTTCTCATGCCACATCTCATATGGTGTCTTAAATACAAATTTTCTGGGTATCAAATTCAACATATGCAATGCGATTTCTAGAGCATATCCCCAATAGGATAGAGGTAACTTAGTTTTACTTATCATGGAACGAACCATATCAAATTGGGTCTTGTTCCTTCGCTTTAAAACACTGTTGTGCTACAGAGTATACAATGGAGTAACCTAAGAGATAATCTCATTATATTTTAAAAGTATTATTGGAGCTCTTGTCCAATGTACTCATTTCCTAGATCATCTAAGTATTTTAATCTTATGGTTTGTCTAATTTTCAATCTTGTATTATATTCAAAAAAATTCTCACAAACATCAGATTTGTTTTTCATAGGAGGCACATTTCGTGGTCTTGAGAAATCATTCGTAAATGTTACAAAGTAAGAAGAATTATCTTTAGTAACTATAGCCATCGGGCAACGTACATCACTATGTACGAGACCCAAGAGTTCATTTTCTCTTTCATTGCTCGCATTAATGGACGCATGGTCATTTTTCCATTGTGGTGCGACTCGTGCATTTAAACGATTAAGAATCAAATGATGGTGGATAATCTTAAGTTTTCAATATTTGTTTGTCGTTTCTCGCTTATATGATCTTGTCTATAAAGCAAAGATAGTTTTTATTTATGTCATCATTAGAGAATTACTTACAGTGTAGATATAATTAGTATTAATCACATAAATGTCATTATTTAAAATACCATTGTAGATTTATTACCATCCAACATAATGTTCATAACATTATTAGCAAGTCAAATATGTAACAAGTCTAGCCAATCCAAATATAGAAATAATACCATAAATAATCTTTTACATAATAGTAATTATTTAATATTGAAACTAATCAATTTGGCAAACTTAAGTGAAAATCTCCAATTGTCATTACATCTACTAGAGATCCATTAAAAACTTGAAGCCACATTTCTCCATTTCCTATTTCTAAGTCCCTGTAACAAATTACAAACGTGAGTTCAGATCCGTTTATCAAAAACCCAAGATAATTTTTTAGTCTTGAAACAATCTGAATCATAGATATACCTAGGAGCAGCATAACTACCATGTTTCTTCTCTTTGACAATCTTTACGTACTCCAGACAGTTTCATTTCCATTGACCCTTCTTGTGATAATGATGACATTCACCATTGGCAATAAAAGCAGTCTTATTGTTCTTCTTATTTACCATTTTCTGCTTCTTCAAACCTTTCCAAGATGATGCATTCTCCTTAAACGTAACATCCCATCTCTAGACCCATACTAACAAAGAATACTATATAGTAATATTATTTACTAATACAGAGAATAAAGCTGGTTATGAGTGGCCAGACGTGAATGTTCCCTTAGGCTAACACCGATATGTCATTCCTACTATAAAATTTAGGATCTAAACCGAATCACTAACGTGTACAGTTTGGGCACAAAGTAATAAACAAATTGGCTAATAAGAGCATGACAATATATAATATTGTCAGAAATGCGGATTACGGATCTTGTGGCTAGAATTAACACTAGAGGGAGGGGTGAATAGTGTTTTAAAGAATTACTAATTCTTTTTGAGTTTATATTAATTTGAACACAAATGCATGCAATATTTAGGCAAAGATATGATTACAGAATCAAACACAGATGCATATATAAAGTAAAAGCAATAAAGGAAAGAACATATTGAATTTTATACTAGTTCAGAGTCACCCTACATCTAGTCCCGCAACACAATATAGATTTCCTTTCAAAATCAATTTTTACAATTACGCCCTTGATTTCAAGGCCACGAGGTACACCTCTCTAGATTAACAATCCTGTGGGTAGAGATACTTGATTTTACGGAAAATAAGTTCACCCGATGATTTTCCAGGCCACAATCACACCTTTTCACGCTCGATTGATTACAAAGGAGTCTATAACTCTGAATAGCACTGGGATCTTGTTGAGATAGTGATATAGAATCAAACCAGAGATGATCTAGTTAGATTCAATGGTGATTCCAGTAGAGTAATGGTAAAAATGTATATAAAGAAATATGGAAGAAGAAGAGAAGTGAAATCAGAGAATATATATGAATGTAAATTCGTTTAAAACGACCTTTATTTATAGTAGGAAAACAGCCTTGTCCATTCGTGAAAGGATACGACGAATAGACACTTCCTTTGAAATTCAAACTTTTGAAATAAACTGTCACCTTGTCGACAAGGGTTCCTTGGAGTTGTCGACAGGCCTAAGTTATTTTTGGTAATTTATTTTTCTTCGAAATTAACTTCTATCTTGTATTAAAACTATTTTAAACTTTATAAATATACTTAACTATAGTTAAAATACATAAATAAGTATAGAGAATAATATTTTGGTATATATAAAATTTTACTATAATTTATATTTAAATCTAAGTATAAATATTAAAAGTTAAATATATTATAATTAAAAGATAGTTTAAAACCAAGGATAATTTGATATTGAAAATAAAGATTATTTTGAGGCTAAAAGTATTTTAAAACCAGGATGGATGTTTTTGATTTTAAAAAAAGATTTTGAAATCATTTTGAAAATAAGATATAGTTTTGTAAAACATTTGAATAAAAGTTAGTGGATACAAAACAATATTCCACTAGATTTTTCGTAGGTTCCATCCTACTTAGGGTTCCATCTCTATAACGGGCTCGAAGTGGATTCCATTCCACGAATAAAATGGATTTTAATATGTCAGTGCTTTTCTAGGAGTTTTAACAAAATTCCTAACTAAATTACTTATATTGAAATCTTGAACTCTTGATAATCTTGATACTTATGAGTCTTGAATCTTGATATCTTCGATCTTGAGTTTATCAATTCTTGAATCTCTATACTGTACAGTCTTCATTCTTTGGTACTTCCATATATATCCTACATATATATATATATATATATGTATGTATCTAAACAATAATGTTAGTATTTATATTTATAATCTTATTCTAAGGTTGTTGTCATCAAAACCAACTTCTTAGGGACTAACAAATATATCACAGAGAACATAGAGCCACAGAGCACGGTGGAATATATAATATTAACACAAAGATGTATACATAAGTGAGTCTACAAAAAAAATACTAAACTCATAATGCAGTAATAAGTATCGATTACAACTGTCTCAAAATATACATGACATAAAAGTCAGCCACTCATACAATATATACACCTGACATCAAGGTTTAGAAGCTAAACATCATATGTATGTGTGTGTGTGTATATATATGTATGTATAAAAGCTAGCGCAACATCCATCGTCAATGTGTCCTAATACCTGAAATGTCTCGGTTTGACCCAAGTATTAATAAATAGCAAACGCGTTGGACTATATATAATTCAACAAAAGTGAGATCATGTGGTAATATAAAAGACTACAATAATATAGTCATAACCATATATAATTTGCCAACTTCTAATTAATAAATGACATAATCGTAATAATTCATCATTTCATAAAATCATATCATGCTTTTCATAAGCAATCATCTCAAAGTATGGTGAATCATCACATCTCATGTTCTAAATCATAGACTTGCATGAAAGCAAGTGAAAACCATTAGATAAGCATAAAAGCATGTCAAAACCTAAAGACGAGCATGAAAGCAAGTCAAAACCAAAGACAAGCTTGAAAGCAAGTTGAAACTAAAAACATGCATGAAAGCAAGTTAGAACCAAAGACAACAATGAAAACGATTCAAAACGAAAAACATGCATGAAAGCAAGTCGAATCAAAATCTCACAAATAAATTCATAAATCAAAATCCATGCATGAAAGTAGGTCATCAAATGATGAGCTAACCACACCTGATGCATGCCAAAATAAGACAAGCCTATGTGTCATAATAAGACAAACATGTCTGGAAACATGTTATCTAAATGATGAGTCAATACCCCCCGATCACATCTAGATGCATGCCATAATAAGACAAGCCGATACTCGCCATACATGCCTAAATGTATGTTACCTTGAGGATTAGTTTTTTTTTTTGAAAATCAATAGGCTAAGGGAGCCTTGCCCATTTATTGCTTCAATAGTCAATACAACAGAATATCAATTATTCAACATACAATTGCTCCTATATTGCATATAATAAAAACATAGTTTACAATGTAAAGAATCACTTCATTTCTTCCAGCTTATCTTGAAAGATGCCCATACTTGATCTATCTACAGAAACCATACTACTTCAGAAATATGCTGCTTTCTCTTAGGAAAAGAGTCTCAACCTATACTTCAGAACTGTTAACCTCTATTGTCAAACCATTCTTAACAACCTTCAGAATAGAACCTATACTTCAGAACTGATCAAAAATAATTGAGGATGAAGCTCAGAATACTCCCAATGTTAACATCCTTTGCCCAGTCACTTATAATAAATCCATTCATCTATTTGTTCAGCTAATAATCAGACTGTTGATCCTTGCAAACAATTCACTAGCTGACATAAATTTATCAGAAAAGATCCTCCCTTTCCTTTCATTCCAAATTTCGTAAACATAAATTTTAAGCACAGAGAGTAATGCTTTAGAAGTGGAATTCTTCCACCTTGTAGCTTTGTAAATGTTAAACCATTCTTCTTTGGAATCCTTATTTGGAGTGTGAAATTTACCAGCTGTCATCAGCTTTATCCAAATTTCACCTGTAAATGCACAACTAAAAAACAGATGAGTATTATTTTCCACTTGTTCATTACAAGAAACACAGGTGCTATTATCAATCATCCCATAAGACTCCAATTTATCCTTTGTTAATAACGCATTGGCCATAACTTTCCAAAGCATGAAGTTTTCTTTAGCTGGGTTATCTGAGTTCCAAATTCTATCTTTCCATGCAAATTTATCATTACAAACATCATCCAGTAGCAAACTGTATATAAGCTTAATTGAATGTCTTCTACTCTGCCTAGACCATAATACTGTATTGTCACTATCAGGAAGGCTACTTTTTTCAACTTCAATCCAAACCTTTCTAACCTCAATAGAGCTGCTATAAGGCAGAACAATTCCATTGTCTTGTAGAAAGTCTGATGCCTTGGCTATAAGAGGAATGCCAGTGGACATAAGACTAGAGTAATTCATGCATATCTTCAATATTAATCCAGGTTTAGCCCAAGGATCAGACCAGAAATTACAATCTAAATTCTTCTTCGGATTTATCTGTATCAATGGTAATAATTTCTCCCTCAACTTTAAAATATTCCTCCAACTAGAATTTTGCTGAATTTGCATATCCCAAAAATTCTTCCTCTTGATCAAATTTCTATTAATCCATAATGTCCATAAGTCATCACTATTACTCAAAATTTTATCAAAGTATTTTGAGATTGTAGCTTGATTCCAGAGTTGTAAATTAGTAATACCCAATCCTCCTTTAGATTTTGGCAGAATTGTTTTTTTGTATGAAATAGGAATCATTTTTTTTGAGAAAGAATCACCATGCCAAAGAAATCAACTCAAAGCACTATATATCATAGAGATTAATTTTACAGTTAAGATATAATGTCTCATCCAATACGTTGTCATGGCAGATGCAATGGACTGAATTATTACAAGTCTTCCAGCTTGAGATAATTTTGAACAAGGCCATGAAGTAAGCTTTTCAGTGATTTTCTCATATAAAGGTAAACAGTTAACCTTTGAGAGTCTATATGTTATCAGTGGTAATCCTAAGTATGTTGCATTAGAAGGCATAATACTTAAGCCAGAAAATTTAATTAGATCATTCCTGAGATCCTCTTCAACTCCAGCTATAAGAATATTAGACTTCCTGATATTAATTTGAAGACCAGTAATATTTCCAAACTTGTCAAGGATATCTAACACTGTCTGAATGTTTGCAATGGTAGGCTTTGTGAATAACACCAGACCATCCGCTAAGAGTAAGTGTGTGATCAAAGGATCTTTACATTTTGGATGTAATTCCATAGTTTTATTTTCTACCTGCTCCTTTATTAAAACATTTAAAATCTCCATTACTATGATAAACAAATAAGGAGAGATCGGATCACCTTGCCTTACCCCCTGTGTGCCCTTGAAAAAACCATTTAAACAACATTTCCTAGAAAAAGAGTAATAAGGTGTAGATATGCATGTATAAATCCAAGCTAGCAGAGGTTTTGGAAAATTCATTCTAGCCATAATAGCAATGATAGAACACCATGATATAGAATCAAAAGCTTTCCTAATATCCAACTTTAGCATGCACCTAGGAGAAATATTAGAAGTTCCATATCCCCTTAGTAACTCTTGGGTCAGAAGGATGTTATCACTTATATTCCTATTAGGGAGAAAAGCCACTTGGTTTTTAGAAATTATGGAAGGGAGAACATTTTGCAATCTAGAAGCTACAATTTTTGATATTATCTTGTAAATAACGTTGCAATAAGAGATTGGCCTAAATTCAGATACATTTAATGGATTTTCAATCTTTGGGACTAGTGTAATAGCAGTAGCATTAAATCCTTTTGGAAGCATATTAGAAATGAAAAAGAATTTAACTGCTTTAAGAACATCAAATCTGATTATCTTCCAACAATACTGAAAAAATAATTATTAATTCCATCAGGTCCTCCACAACTTTCCTTATTCAAATTAAAGACAGCTATCTCAATCTCTTCATTAGTAATTTCCTCAATAAGATTATAAGCTTGAGATTCTGATAAGTGAGGAGTTTGTATATGAAATAATGAACTCACATCAGCAATAAAAGGCTTAGGATTAGCGAGAATGGAGGCAAAGTAATCTACAAAAGCAGTAGTTATATTCTTTTCATTTACTTGCTTTAAACCTTTAATATCGTAAATACAATTAATTCTTTTCTTTGATTGTTTGACCTTGATAGAATTATGAAAGAATTTTGTATTCCTATCTCCATATTTATCATATTTAGCATGAAGTAACTCTTTAGTCATAGACAGTTCAAATTCTAACAAATCTTATAGTGATCTAGATATATCAGCTTCCTCCATAGCAAGTGATGAATTCAAAGGATCAGAAAGTGAAGCTTTTTGTACCTCGGAAAGTCTTTTTCTCAAATCAGAGGAGATATTAGAGCCATTACCAAAAGTATTTTTAGACCATATCTTCAATTTGCTCTTTAATTTGAAGAGTTTAGTCTTAAGAATATACAAAGGTTACCATAGACTTCTTCTTGCCAAACCTGAAAAACTAAATCCTGAAAAGAAAAATGATTAGTCCAAAATTTAAAAAATTTAAAAGAGGAAAACTTTGCCTTTGCAACCTCTCCCCATGATTAGATGAGTGGACTATGATCAGAAATAGAAGGAAGAAGAATGTTACAGAAAAGAGATGGCCAAAGAGAAATAGCTGAAATATTTTGAAAGGCATGATCAAGTTTGCAAAATGTTCTAGGACCATCTTTACTTTTGTTATTCCAAGTGAATAAAGGGCCAAGGGATTGAATGGGAGATAGAGAAGCATGCAATAACATTTGACAGAGAGGAGAAATATCTTTGGAAGAAAGAGGACCACCACCTGATTTATGGGAAGATGAAAACATACAGTTAAAATCTCCTAAAACAAGCCATGGAACAGAAGAATTCTTAAGATTAGGCAAATGAATGAGTAATATTTTCCTTCTACCAATACAGTTCTGGGCATAGACAAATGTAATAAAAAAGGAGGAATTGGTTTCAATAGAAAGAACTTCATAATGCAAGAATTGATCAGTTTCTTCCAATTTTATCATCTGATGGTAGTCCAAGTTCCACATCACCATTAGTCTTCCATAAGAAGCACTTGATAGGTTATCATCATACTGCCAATTAGGAGCAATAAACATGCAAGCTCTTCTAGTTAATTCAGCATTCAGCTTAGTTTCACTAACACACATAATATGAATGTTTTCCTTTTTAATCAATGTCTTAATTTCTTTTTGCTTAGAGAGCAAGTGCCCTCCTCTAATATTCCAGCAAGCTATATTTTTCATCATCATCAAGTATTGGGAATGATTAACTTATTTGGATGCCTCCTTGTATGTCTTGAAAACTTTCCTGTAGAACTTAAATCTATGCTATCTGTTTTAGGTTGGATTTCCTCAATACTACTATCAATACCATTGTTCATATCCACAACTTCTTGAGTCAACTTATTACTCTTTGCTTTTCTACCCCTTTTTACTGACAAGCTCAGAGAGGAGTTGTTAGAAAGATCGGACTTTTGGTCAGAAATGATAGTTTTATCCTTCACAGGAACTTTGGAATCAGAGAAGTATTAGTTGATGTAGTAGGGATGGAATTGTCTTGAGTAATGGAGGAATTTAAAAGAATAGGAGAAGATGTAGAAATAGGAGGAGGAAGAATTAAATCAGAAGGAGGAGACAAGTGAGAGTAAGGTGAGAGGAAATGGTTTGAGTTTGAATGATCAGAATCCTTGAAAGTACCATCAACAGACTTATTATCATAAATATTATTATCTCCTTCACTCATATCAGCTAGAACTGAGAATGAATTAGAAGTAACCATCTCACTAGATTTAAGGGCTGCATTATGATTTCCTTTTGATGTATTTTCCTCTTCAGCATGTTCCTTAACCACTTCCTTTACATTTTTAATGCTTTGTGGACCACCAGCATGCATATCATTTTCTTTTCCCGGTACAGTTTCATTAATCATTGCCTTATGCTTAATACTATCCACTGGAATAGTATCCTTTTTCTTCCAAATCTTATTCTTTCTTTTTGGAAAAACAAATTTATTTATTTCCAAATCCCTTGACTGATTAAAATGTGAGGAATTATTATTCAACAAATTGGTATTAGCAGTTTCCCTAAAAAATTTACTATCTTCTGAGTAATTATTCCCAAAGCCAACATCTTCATAAGCCTCGTAGCAATTACCCAATTCAGTTTCCAAACAGTTTTCTTTAGTATGCCCAAAAACTTTACATATTTCACAAATTCTAGGTCTCCAATCATATTCAATTCCTACTTTATAAATTCCTTCACCCAAACCATCAATTTCTATATATTCAGGTAAAATCTGATTTGGTTCAATTTCTATCATTGCCTTTGCATATTTAAATCTCTTCAATTTTTCCGTATTCTCATCAAAACAAATCAATCTTCCTATATGACACGCCAACCAGTTAATGCCTATAAGAGTCCATGCTACTGTAGGGATTTTATAAAAATGAACCTATATTGGAACTCTTCTAATACTTGCTTGTACACAATCAATTGAAGGGTTCCACATATTGATTATGAACATTTTTCCTTTTATAAAAATAGGATCAGACTGAAGAATATGAAATTTATCTTGCTCATTCGAAAATTTAAAGTAAAAATTCTCATTGTCAGATTTTATATCAACCTCACCTTTAAGCTTCCAAACTCTTCTGAGATGATTAGTAACTGTTAGATAAGAAAGTGCTCCATCCAGGAAAAATCCAACCAAATGATCGCTCCAAAATTTGATACCTTCATTCTTAACATCCCTAATAAGATTGAAATCTCTAGGAATATAATCTCCAGCATTCTTAGGCTTTTTCTTGAAACGGGAAGACCATTTTGGAACCTTATCAATTTCTTTATTCTGCTGTCCTGACTCACAAAATGAAACAGCATCTCCAATACTCGACGTAATCTCAACAGCCAAGCCATTATCAGATTTAGAAAGAAAGAGATCTTTAGAAGAAGGATCTATACAAATCCTATTACCAGAGTGCTCCAAAGAAACATCAAGAACAAAGGAGAAAGAACAGGGGCATTCAGCATTGCGATTAAGAAAAGAAAATGAATTAAGCTCAGATTCAACACGAAAATCCCCAATCATAGAATAGGGACCAGAGGGAAAAGAAATGGAAGGAGAGATAGAAGAAGGTTGGCGAATGAGAGGGGGATGAAGAGAAGGAGGAATTTGAGGAGACGGGGGATGAAACAAAGAAGGAGGGGAAGGGTTCGGGGAAGTAGGAGGAGGGATCAGAGAAGAATGGGAATGGATCAGAGAAGGAGGAGAAGGTATCGGGGAAGAAATCTAGGAAGAAGAAAGGGGAATCTGGGAAGAAGGAAGAAGGCTTGGGGAAAGAGATGGAGGTGGAGGAGGAGGAGGAGGTGGAGGAGGAGGAGGAGGAAGGATCAGAGAAGGGACCGAAGAAAATTGGGAAGAGGATGCCGCCATTATTACATTTCAAAAACCGAAATTAATTATCTTCCAATGTTAAATACTCGAGTGTTATATACTTTCCAATGTTAGATACTCGAGTGTTCCCTAATGTCCCATAACCACTTGGTGATACTAGAATATTTACTAATGGATCGTAAATTCAACTCAGAAAAATATTAAGTGTTAAGTACTTTCACTTAGTGATCAAATTAGTATATCCCTTATTGTCCCATAACTAATAGGCGATACTCAAATGTTTATTAAAAGATTGTGCACTCCACTCTATAAAATATTCCATCATAAGAGTCAAATAATTAAGTGATAGAGTGGATATAAAAATATGTATGATTTGACCGTTTATTAAAATTCCTTATTTCATTAAAAAAACACAAAATCTCAATAAAATTTAAATCCATAATTAATAAAATAAAAGAGTTTAGTTTTCTATATATAAGAATATAATTTTCCAAAATCACCTTTTAATCCTTAAATTCATTTTAATGGAAGCATTGTTCATATACAAAGATTTTTGAATACTTTCAAGATCATTTAAACATCTTATATAACTAAAATCACTTAAAATTGTAATTATTACTTTCATAACAGCTTTCATAGTATAATACTATATTTTATCCTTTGCCACTATAACCTTTCCAAAATTATAGTATACTTATAATAGTAAATTTAAAAATGTTTTGTGAATAAATATTACTTGTCTTTAAAAGCTTTGATAGAAGTTTTGAAATAAGATAGAAGTTAAGAATATATTATAATTTAACTATATTATATATAAAATAAATTCCAGTAAGGATTAAATAGATATAACCTTATTTCGAACATCTTTTAAAAACATTTAAACAACTCAAACAATAAACCCATCAAGAATCTAACTTCTAGAGCCAACATCGCTTTATAACAATATTATTAATTTAACTGTATTATATAAAATAAATTCCAATAGGGATCAAAATAAATATAACCTCATTTTGAAAATCTTTTAAAAACATTTAAAGAGTTCAAACAATAAATCCATCAAGACTGTACTTCTAGAGCCAATGTCGCTTTATAGAAATATGATCTCATAATATAAAATTATTTAGTAATCTGAGTTGCTTTTCAACACGGTCATACAAATAATGCACAAGTATCTATAAACAATGCAAAAGTGTTGACATATTGTAAAGTTTTAATTCACAAACGGACAAAGATCCGCTTATAAATTTACACGATCAATCCATAAAGGGAAACAACACACCGAAGCAATTAAATTTCCTCCAAAATATATGAGAAAACTAGAATACATCATATACGTTAACAATAAGATATAAAGGTGGACAATAGTTCATCTCAACCAATTCAATCATTAACAACAAAAAATTATCACACAATCAACCATACTAGGGAATGCAAAAGGGATTCAAATAATTAGAGATAGACAATGTGAGTTTAAAAACTCACCTTAACCATTTGCAAATGAAATTCTTCCACTAGCTTCAACACACACCAATATCCCAAATCAATTTACTACCCGAAACCTCAAACTACCATCGATTGGAACAGCAACTACAAAATGATGCTCCTGCATCCAAGCTCCCCTCCCTACAGTATCAGCTGCACAACCCGACCACGCATGTGCCCCCTCCATGAAGCCAACTTTGTCGTCATTGTCAAGCACCACATGAGTGCGCAAGCTTCCTACTTTTCCTTTGCATCCATGCCGTTGCCAGGCCCCCGACTTCGACATCAACCATAGTCGCGAGTCGTACGTCATTTTTTTCTTTTTCGTCGGTACGATTTTACGAAGCAGCCTGCACATAAGCTAAGTGGGGAATTAATTTTGTGTACTATAACATTCCCGTTTTTAAGTCAAATTTTGGAATTAAATTGTGGATTTAATTATGAATTAATTTGATATTTTCCAAATTAAATAAGATATACGCTTGTTTATTTATATAAATAGATTATAATTTGAAATTTGAATTTGAAAACTATATAATTTAAAATTAATAAAAGTTTGTTTCCTAATTTTGTAATTATAATATGTATATGTATGATATATACATTGTGATTTGAAAGTGATATTTTGAAATTAAAATGATAATTTTCAAAAGCCATTTAAGGAGTAAATTCTAATACATATGTATATTAATTAGTTATTAAGTTATAATTGGATTTTAAAATCATGTTCCTTAAGAGTTAAATTCAAATATATACATATTCATATATTTATTTATTAGTGTTTAATTAATTTAAATCATATTCTTTAAAGTTATTAATATATATATATATATATATAAGAAAATGGATTTATTTAAATTGAAAATATAAATAGAAAACTATATAAAAATATATTAACTCATAATGCATGTGATTTTACAAGTGTAAACCATGTAAACATACTTAAAACAAGTGTAAAGATAATTTTAAACATGTGTAACTATTTTAAGTATGCATTTATACCAGTGTAAGTATTTTAAAATATAATTAAAACATTTGTAACTATATAACATATAATTAAGACAATTGTAGGACATGTAAAATGTAATATTAACAAGTATCCTCAATTCCTTTTTATTTTTAAAATCAAAACAAGGTTTATATATTCACGTATCTCCCTCTCTTCTCATTTTGGTTTCATGTATTCAAACAAAAGAAATTTTTTTTAGAGAAACTTGGCTATCTTCTTTCAGTTCAAAATTTTCCCAAACTCTTCTTCGTCTTCAAAAATGAAAACCTGGAAACCAAAATCAAAAGCTTAAAAACAAAGAAAAGCAAATAACTTCAGTTTGAAAACCTGTAAGCTTAAACCAGAGAATCAAAACAAAATTCAGTTTCATCTCATAATCAACAAATACAAAACCTGGGTACAAAAGCGGGTCAAAATCAAAGATTCAAACCAGAAAGCTTTTCTAGTTCCATAAGCTTTCAAATTTTCAACCTGATCAACCAATGATTCAAAGTTCAACTCAAATGTAAAGCAAGAATTCAACCGGAAGCTAATAGACCATCTCAACAACAAGTTTAGATCAACAAATTCAAATACAATTCTCTGTTCAAAATCATTAAATATGTTCCTCTGTTATTATTTCCAAGGTGAGCAAACTACCTTATTTAAGCTTGAAATCTGATTGAATCTTGTTTTCATATGATGTTAAAATTGTAAAATGTATTTATATAAAGGTTAATATGCCTGCCTGTCTCTCTCTCTCTCTCTCTGTGTGTCTTTATATATAATGCGTGCATGTCTGTTATAGGTATATATCTCTCTGTTTAAAACATTGACAGGCTAAATCCACCTTGATCATTTAAATTCTCTTCATATAATCAATAATAAGATAAGTTCTTTGAAAATGAAATGTATATAAGGGTATAACATTGCTTTTAAAAATATTTTCAGATGAAAATATTTCGTATTTAATTTAAAAAAAGGAAATGACAGGTGATCAGATTTAAATAAAAAATCGAATGTTTGGACATCGAATTTTAGTCTTAGGATTGAATTTGTATTTCAAAATCATGATTTTTATAATCATTTCAAAAATTTTAAGTTTATATTGGATGAGAAATTCAAGGTTGAACGAGAAACGTATCTTCGTTAATTTTCGATGATCGATGCTATGTTGGCCGTCGAGCTTGGGCCTGAAGGTAGGGTAAAGAGTGGGGATTCATGGAAAAATGCTCGCAAATTTTCTAGTTGATCGTGGCGATGGCCTGATGATGCTTTAGGGTTTAATGTCTCGTTTTGGTCGTGTTGATTGTTGTGGCATTTTCATCGTCGATGGAGGATCGGGAGCAACCGGACAGGGAGGAAAGGTTTGTGGGTTATTGGGGCAACTCTGGTCGAAGTGGCTTGGTTGATGGTGGACGAGATCATCGGTGCGAGGCTGATTTGGGCGACTAGTTTGGGTTCCAGGTGGAGCTGGTTATTTCATTTTCGATTTTTAGGTGATCTAATCGAAGCTGGGTAGTCGTTTTGGTCGGGGTAGTTGTCACCGACATGATGGTGGTGGTATCGATGGTCAGAGCATCGTCTTCTGATCATACGCGTGCACCTGTGCAAGTTCATATCTAGTATGGTTTGGAGCTTTGAGGAAGACGAGGAGTTCTCGGGTCTGATCACGAGGAAACGATGGGTTGACACGAAGATGAGAGAGGTGAGGGAAAAACTCGAAGTTGGGCTCGAGAGATAAACGGGTTGAGCTCGGGTCTGAGGTTAAGTGTAAAAACAGTATTAAACTTTTAAAACAAAATTAAGTTTTACTTAATACAATTTTGTTAAAACTATTTCTTTTGTAAATAATGAATGTTTACCTAAGTTTTAAATTTGTTAAAGGTTTTTAAATAAAAATTATTTCAAATTAATTAAGTTTAAAGTGTTTAATCTATATAACCTTTATTTTAAAAGTTTACTTTAAATAAACTTAATATTGTAATTAATTAAAGATGAAATGTTTTTGTAATATAAGGCATTAATTTAACTTAAAGGTTTAAGTTAATAATGAATTTATTTCAAAGATTATTTAAAACAAGATTTTAAAGATAAATGATTTATCCTAAATAATGGTTTGGATTATCGATTAACTTAAAGGGTTTAGGTGAAATTATGTGATTATGTTAATTTATTTCAAAGGTTATTTAAACAAGACTTAAACGATGATTTTGTAATTATTAAAGATAAATGGGTTATCTTAAGAATAAATGATCATTAAATTGAAATTTAAGGATAATTACTAAATCAAAGCTTAATTAAGTATTAATTAAAGATTAATTAATTGGTTAAGAGTTAATTAATTAATTAAAAGATGATTACTTAATGAGGTTAATTAAGTATAATTACTTAATGTAATTAATAAAAGGTTTTTACTTAATGTAATTAAGGTATAATTACTTTGTGTGATTACGTTAAAGGTTAATTTATTAATTAAGATCAATGGTAATTAATTACTTAAAGATAATTACTTAATTAAAGTAATTAATTAATAATTAAAGTTGATTAATCAAGTGACTAAAGGATAATTACTCAATGTAATTTATTTATGATTTATTAATATAAGTGATTAGGATAATAACTTATTAATTAATTAAATAGTAATTAATTCACGGTTATTTGATTAATGTAATTAAGGATAATTATTAAGGTTGATTAATTAATAATTAAAGGTTAATTTTTTTATTTTTAAAGGTTAATTAATAAATGATTAAAGAATAATTAATTAAAATGGTTCGTAATTAACTAATGCTAATTAATGAGGTTTAGTAAATTATTCATAAGTAATTAATCTAGTTTAAATTTATCAGGTGATTAATTGATCTTACTATTGAATGTTTGAATTGTATCGAATGTTTGAATTGTTTGATATCCCTGATGTGTGATGCTTCGTGATATGAATTATTTTGATTTGAGCTGTGATAAATGTAATTTATTTATTTGTGATGAATTTATATCTGTGACTCTGTGAATGAAGATAAGCGTAATAAGGATTATACCACTTATCGATATTGCTGTGCTTAGATTTGTGATGATTGATGATATTGTATTGTTGTGTGCACAACCCCTGGACTACACCACACACACACAAATATTGATTGCACGAGGAAATTGGTTAAGTCACAGATATTTGAATTTAATATTATGAAATAGTTTTAAAGATTGAATTTTGAATCCAAAATGATTTTGGAAATGGAATTAGATTGAATATGAAAAGATTTTGAAAAGGAAATTTGAAATTGAATTTAGTTTGAATAGAATATATCTTGTTAAAGTTTGAAATTATTTTGAAAACTATGGGTTGAAAGGGTATACAAGTTCTACAATAATATATATGGATTTTAAACCATTTTTAAAAGTATTCTTTTGGGAATTTAAATTTAACCCAAGTTTATACTTTAAAGGCTATAACTTGTGCATATTTAATCGGATTTTTCCAAAATGAAAAGTATTTGTTTTCAAATGATAATGGCTTTCATATAACGAAAGATCTTCCAGTTGTTGTTGAAAGATTTCAAGTTTGAAATGGAAATAGTTTTGATAACTATGAAAGAATCTTTGTGAAAGATTGTTGAACCTTGGTTTCAAAGTGAAATGGATCTTAAAAAGGTGAATCTTTTGATTAAAGTGGAAATTTGTTTAAACCATTAGAAGAAAAGGTTTTGGGCTAAAATTGTGACTTAACTAAGATCCCAATATCCATATGTTTTCAAAATTAGCGCTCATTATTCGGTTTAGCCGGGGGAGGACTTTATGTCATATAACCCATTCTGAATAATGATATAACGATATGGATAGCAATTGAAGACGGTGGTGAAGACCGGGTATTTTCGAGAACGATAGGATAACCTGTCGAATGATTCTGCACTGAGTTGCTATGGTATAGAGATCTCCATATGTGATGGGGAGTCTGATCGGGATTGTGAATACCCGAATTGCAAGGGCTTCTTTGAAGTGCCTTCTGTTCAGTTCAAACCCGGAACGGACTTGTCTGGATGTATGTCTGACATTACACTTTGAGATGTAAAGCTAGTTTCTATCAAATACATTTCTGTTTGGTGGCGGAGAATTTATTCTCTTAGCTTAACACCCTTCTCTAAGACATCCGAGCTCAGAGGTTTTGTAGTTGATGGTTACTAGTGATACATTCCCAATTTGGTAATGTGGCATGCTAAGTGCTGCTGATCATTTGTTAATCAAAGCATGGCTTTTGTGTAAAGCGTAGCTTTATGGACAAAACCTCATCAGGACCTCACAACCCAGAAATGGTCGAAATAAGAAGGATGCAACAAGGTTATCGAGGGTCGCGCCCCTTAGGGTATGTCCATTTCCTTCTGGATGAAAGGTGGTATCATGGTATGGATCCCAGATATTTAACCTGTATGGTTATTGCTATTTGTTGGTGAATACCGGGATAAAGGTCGGTTATGACCAAGGGATGGCATACTCATGTCAACAGTTACCTAGTTACAGAGATAACCCGACCTTGTGTTGGCAGAGATCCGGTTAGGTTCTCGGGGCATCCCTCCAGAGGCGTACCCATGTGGCATAGGAAGTTCCTTAGCCTGACCATTTGTTGAAAATCCAAAGAAACAATACGCGCCCTGTATGGTTTTAGTTGTATAACCTGCCATGGAATGCGGTGGTAATCTGCTATTGAACATGGTATCTATAGTAGACATACTATGAAATGTGTATGCTGGCTAAGATTAATATTATACTTTTGAAATGTTTTTCTGCACTATGCACTAATAATAATATCAAAAGGTTTTTGCGTATCAAGCATGTTTGACTATCATAAGGGGAAATCTCCTCCAATTGTGCGCTTGCATTGTATGTGTGCGGGGAGGCCTTATGGTAGTATCATTTTCCAGATTGCGGATTTCTTTCAATTTCCTTTTGTTTTATTTGTTTCAAAAATAATCTGTTTTCGTTTGTTCACACGAGTCCCATGACTGGCCTGGAGTTTATTTTTTCCTTTCTAAACTCTGGGTGCCCAAAATTTTCCATATGGGCAGCCTAGAGTCATATTTTTAGATAGTCAGCTAGTAGATGTAGATTCGACAGCATTCGTTCTTTGGATTTTGGTAATCGCATCTAGTTACCTAGTTTGCCATATTACAAAGTGATGGTGGTTTGAGCTTGTGGTTTGGAGCAATGGAGATGCAGTTCTGGATTCTATCTTTCTTTTTATCCTTTGGAAAACCATATTGGTGATATTGTTTCGCTGTTGGTGTTATCTATTAATTGTTGTCGCTGTTTGTTTCTTTCCGCTGTTGTATATTGGCTTTGATATTGATATTCGTTTATTTCAGAATGTTGTATCATTTTTGTATCAATAAAATCATTCATTTCGGTTTCCACTGTGTTGCTGTACTTAATGTGCTATAAGCTCCGGCGAACCAGATTCAATGTTTAAATCTGCGGCATTCAAATACTAGTGAGTATTTGGGTGTTGATTTTCGAAGGTCGAGTCAGGTTCGTTACAATTGGTATCGGAGATGAAGGTTGAGTAAGAACTTAGCTCAAGAGTATAACACGTTAGGTGACTAATTAGAGATAGTGTTGTAAATGCCCTAGAATGAGTATATCCTTAGGATATATGTCCGTATGCATCGGTTAATTTTCTTACTGATTCACCGATAGTGAGTATGAGTGCAAGAAGAGGATGAGATAGGGGACATGGAGTGCCACCACCGATGGTCAATACCCTGCAACAGTAAGGAAACAACTCTTCTCCATCTCCTTTGATCCTCATTCACTTTCAATTCTTTGATACTTCGTGGCAGCTATAGAAGAAGCTTTGGTGTGGTGGTGGCCCTGCGAATCATTGAAGATAAGTTCCTATTTCGTATTTTCTTCATCAGTTTTCTATCAGCTTTTCATTTTTAACTTTAATGAATTTGAAATTTTAATTGAAATAAATTGGTTAATGAAATATAAAGCTGAATTGGATTATATCCATTTGTCTATTCTTTGGAGTCCCGTAACAACCCTGTATTTTGTGATTATTTTAATAGTATATTTTGTAATTATTTTTAAATTAAATTTCCTGATTTAAAAACTTTATTTATTTGTTAAAATGATTAAATTTTTTATTTTAAATATAAATTTTTATTTTGATGTAAATTATAATTCCAAACATAAATAAATAGAATATTTTCCAAAAATGTGAATTTTTGCCAATATGGTCAAATTTTGACTTTTAATTTTAATATTAAAATTTGAACTTTTGAAATTTATCTTTTTTGTATGAAAGTAAATAAAATTTTAAGTATACAGCTTTTCTTTTCGTTGAAATCTGATTAATATTATGAAAGCTATGCTTTTTAAACTATTGTATATAAATTGTTTTATTTAATAAAATTGTTTATTTCAATTTATGTGGATAATGTTTTTGTTTTTCATGTCATTTTCTAATTTATGTTTACATGTGTAACATGACATGTTATGTGTGTGTATATATATATATATATATCTTATTTTAAAACATTTTAAAAGTATAGTTGAAATTTTCCAATATTAGTTTATTTTGTTTACAATTTTAAATTCTAGTTTCAATTAAATAAACTATTTTCTTATTTATTTTCTATTTTTCCTAAGACATTATTTTATTTTCATTTCCACTTTATTTTGTTCACCTTTTATTTTATTTACTTAATTTTTTTGTTTAAAGTGAATTATTAAAATTGGAAATTCAAAGAGACTTTTGTGCTTTTCAACTTGTGACCTTTCCTTTTCTTGTCTTTTCATTTGCTTTGTCCTTTCATTTTCTTTTGCTAGCCGTGCATTCCTATTATTTTTCACGTGAAATTTCCTTCTCATTTCTCATTTCTCATGGCATTTTCATTTGAGAATTTTTTTCTGTAAGTAATGGCTTCTTCTTCTCATGCTTTTCTTCTTCATTTTCATTGTTTTGCCTTGCTTTCTCTAGTCTTGCCCGGCCTCAACCACCACCACCATCTCCTCCTCCTCATCATCCACTTCCAAACACCCGCTCCTCAGATCAGATCTGGCCGTGAAAATAGCATGAGCAAGCAACACAAAACTTTGCAAAAAATTCCATAAGGAATACATAGCCGACCAAAATTCCATCACCACCTCCATACTTTACCTCGGCCACCACCCCTAGCTCCACCACCAGCACATGCCATGACCTCTGATCATGCCTGACCTGAAATGAGCCATGGCCGAGCTAAACATGACCATAGGCCGAGCCTAGGGTGCACCAAAATCCACCTTTTAGCCTTGACCTTTTGCATTCCTCCACTTTTAACTCCTACCACTTCACATCCCATTGTTTTGCCTTCTTTTTTTTGCTGACCATTGGCCAAGCATTTTAGGTCTAGACCTGATCATGGCTATGCCCAAGAACCACCTTGGCCGAGCAAAAATGATGAGCATGACCGAGCCATGTTGAGTTATTGTCAAGCACTCTTGTGTTAAAGCATGGTTAAGCCATCTTGTTCTTTGTTTATTCTAATTTCCATTTTTTTAAATTTATTATTGTGTTGTAAATATATGTTTATATTGCTTTGTTTTAATTGTTGTATACAAGATCAATATCAAGGCTCTCCATCTATTCAAATCTAATCATGCTTGTTGTGCTTTTGGAATCGTTTTTGTGTGTTGTTTTGGGTCTCTAGCTTTGGTAAAAGGTGAGTCCTTCTCACTCTGACATTATTACTTATGAAATGGTAAATGGGTGACAAGTGATTTGTAATTAAAATGTTTACGCAAGTTAGTGATGATTATATGATATATGATATCATGTTATTACCATATTAACTTTGTGAATTATCACTTGACATATGATAAATGATAGTATATTGGGACATTGACAAATTAGAATATTTGTTTGTATTGTTTATGTATATGCTCACACTGCAAGTTCCCTATTAGAATAGAATCACTATGGGTTGAAATGATACATACCCGAACGGACGTTAGAATAGAGAAAAATCATTATGAGCAGAAATGATAGGCTCAAGTGATTTTTATTGTATTTTATTTGACTTAGGATTGCGAGCTTGAAATGATAGAACCAGGGTTTTCTTTTTAAATTGCGGATTGAAATGATACATTTCCGCATCACTTGACATAGGATAGAAAATTATATACAGACCCCATGGTATACTTTAAATGATTTTTTGACATAAATATGTATTTTAAAGTTTGAAATTATGATTTAAATATTTTCTTATATTTTAAGAAAGTTAAATATTTGTATTGAATTTAAGTATGTAAATTTGAAGTGAATGTGATTTTTGACTTTAAATTATATTTTTAAAATGTAAGTAAATAATGGAAATTAAATTTAAAGTTTTGAAATGATATTTCAAGTAAAATGTTAAGTTTTGTTAAATTTATAAGTTAAGAAACGGTGAAATTTTGACTTAACAAATGACTTGAGTTTTAGATTGGATATTTAGTTACAAAATTTTGTTGTGATAAATCATATGTTAAAATGATTTAAATGTGAAATTTTGAAGCCAAAAAATATGATTTATAAGTTTAAAATAACGAAAATTGAAGTTTTTAATCTTTCTAAAAGTTATAACAAAATATGAAATTTTACTGATAGCATTTCCAAAAATGCTATGGTTTTACGATGGCATTTGTTAAGTGCTATCATTTTTGAAATTTAGCTAAACTTTGAAATAACTAAATACTTATGACAGCATTTTTAAGTGTTGTTGTTTTGGAATTTAACTATGTTTGAAATAACTAAATATCTATTATGGCACTTTATAGATGTTGTTGTTCCTGAACTGAACTTGTAGGATCTAGATTAACCCTAGAGGGGGGTGAATAGGGTTATAGCAAATCTTTCCGAATTAAACACAGAAACAAACTGCAGAAATAAATATGCTGAAAAGTAAATCACACACAAAATTTATCCAGCTTCGGCAACCCCTGCCTACTGCTGCATTCCCAGATTTCTATTAGAATTGAACTGTTTCCCGCTTACAAACACTCTAACAGACTTGCAAACCCTGCTACCGTCTATTGAGTTTTGCAAACTCGCAAACCCTGCTAACTAGACTAATTCTAACTAGACAATCTGACACTACCTACAACCTAGGTGGTGATTTACAAATTCTTTGAAAAAAAAAACAACTTCAAAAATAAATGCAGGAGCAAAAATTAAAATATAAACGTTAATCCCTAATATTTGCTTAAAGAAAAAAAAACCCCTTTAAAACAAAAGTCTCCTTTGTAATTAACAAGGCCGGCCCCTTGTTATTTTTCACCCGATCCACTTCTCTTCCTTGTGAATTATTTGCGGCCGATCTTCTTTGTCGAATTAGGGCTTCGGTTTCTTTCTCGAATTAGGGCTTCGGCTTCTTTCTGATGATTGATTAAGCTCTTGCTTGTTCTCTGATGATTGATGCTTGTTGCTAGCTCGTTCTCTGATGATCGAGTTGTTGATGGTTCGGTATGTAATTTCTTTTGTTGCTTGTTTGATTGCTTGCTTTTTAACTCGATTGTTCTGTGTTCTATGATGATTTCTTGGGGTTTATTTATAGGGTTGGAACCCTAATAACCACTGTCAGATTTGATTTCTACACGTCGTTGATTATTTTCCTGAATTTGTTCTGGATTTGGAGTATTCCTTTCTTGATTTAATTTCGAATTATTGCTGTCCATATTTGTTTTCGAATTAATTAATTCAAAAATTTCTTCCTATATTTGTTGTCTCGGCCCCTATTTGAATTAACACTGACCATATATGTAGTCGAGAAATTTGATGCAGAGATTTCTTTCCAAATTAGATTTCTCTGACTTAATTAAAGATACGAATTTGATTTTTAACTTCGGCTTGGTTTCTGCACTGTTGAATCTTGTTCATCCACTGTTGCTTTCGACTTTACACGGCATTGATTCTCTGGCCCCTGTGAGCTTCGTCTCTGGCCATCTTCTCTGTTGTTCATGTAGTTGCATTTATTGTAGCTCCATCTTGACTTGGGATTTTTCACTGTATCAGATGCTACACTTGTTCATGTATTCAACTTCACTGTTGCACTTGAGTTTGTTTCCACTGCTTCATCATGTTGTATTCATCCCTGTACTTGTAGTTGTGTAATTCTTCTGGCTTCACATGTGCACAGAGTTTGTTGTTGCAGTGATTTGTCTGACCTCGTATGCTTCAAGTTGCCTTGAGTTAAACCTATCTTGGGTTTGACCTTGTTTGTGATTTCTGTGCATTGTGCTTTGTTGTTGTATTTGCATTGAGTCACTGATTTTGGTCGAGACTTTGTTTGTTGCAGTATGTCACTGCATTTGGTCTGAGTCACTTGTATCCATTCTCGAGTTGCACACTTTGATTTACTACCGCTTCACCTTGTTGAGTACCTGTAATTGCTGTTATGTCACTTCAAATTGCATTTATTTGCTTGTACTTGTGTTCTGGTCATTGCTTTGTTGTGTAGCTGCTATGCAGTTGCTATGCATCACTATATATATACTCTCTGTTTTGATTTGCATTGGTGCAGTTTCCATATTTTGTGTATCTTGATGTTGTATACACTTTTTCATGCTGCTGTGATGCAGTTTCCTTCACTGTTGTATCTTCGGGAGTTTGCACTGCTTCATGTTGAATTCATTGAAGTATTGATTGCTTTTGTTGATAACGCACACGAGTTGGCGAGGCAGTGCACACGTGTATAAATGTACACGTGTGTATTGCAGCCACTCACGATTACCTGTAAGAACACTGATATGCACAGATATTACACAATCAAAGATGATGACAATAACCCATGTATCTGAGACACAAACAAATTTCTATTTTTGTAAATTCAAATTTGTTTGTTTTCAGATTACTGTTGTAGTTGCTAATTATACAGGTACACAGGAGACAGGACAAGAAGTGGAGCTGGATAATGCAGATAGATGCAGATGTGCAGACAGAGTGAAAAACTGAGTGTTGAGTGTTGTAGTGAGAAATGTAAAATGTATGAACTGGTGTATGTATATATAGAGAGAGCTGAAAACTTTGTATTGTTTAAGTGTTGTAACAAAATATTATATTGAATAAAAAATACTGGTTGAATTATATAAATTCTATGCAATAGTGTAATTATTCAATATGAATATTTCTTCCTTTATGTATATAGTCCAAACTGCAAACACATATATATATTGATATATATTTTGTTATCATCAAACAAAAAATCACATCAAACAGAACTATTTTGGAAACTAAGTACCTACTGTAGCACTTTATAAATGCTGTTGTTGCTAAAATTTGACAATGTTTTGAAATGTTATAGATTTTAACACTGTTTGAGTTATATATTAAAGTGATAATGATTTAACTTTTGGAATTGATAAATTGTGAATTTAAGGAGTTTGAGTATATTTTAATATTTGAATTTGAATTTTTAAGGAATTTAAATTGAATTTGAATTTAAATAATGGTTACTTTGTTATGTGTTAAATAGAATGAAATGGAATGAGATAAATGAATATTTGAATGGAATTTTGAAATGCGTTTTGTAATGATATTTGAAATAATAAATGAATGCCATAATTGATTTTTAAAAAAGGTATTTAAATTTGAATATTTGATTTTGAATTCAAATAATGATTTGATAATAAGGATTTGAAAGGAAATGATTTTGAAATGGCTTTGAATGACATAATCTTTATTTTGATAAAGAATGTGAATTTGGAATGATATTTGATTTTTATTTATTCGATAAATGAATATATGAAGTTTATATTAGTATGAAAGGATATTTGGTTTACTTGTAATTCGGGTCTATTTTAATGATATTGTGTTTTATTAAGTGATTATTTCAAAGCTAAATAATATGAAAGTGAATTTGATATATATATGTATGTATGTATTTATATATATATATATATACACATATCAGATTTGCAAATTTAGTTTTGAAATATGGTATATTTAAAGCTTTGAATTATATTGAAAGATTTAATAGTTTATATTTTGGATCAAATCTATATTTGAAATTGATAAGATTTGAAATGGTTTGTTGGGAAATTGAATTGAATTGAAACTGATGGTTGAATTGAATTAAAAGGGAAATTTGAAAATTTTGGTTTAATTGAATAAGTTTGTAAAATGTAAAGAATTATAGGAAGGTACCATGATTCCAAGTGTATAATTTCGAAATGTTATGATTTTCAACGTGTAATGATTTCAAGTATTTTGGTTTCGAAAGAGTTATAACTTTGAAAGTATTATGATTTTTGAAAGTGAATACATGTTTGAAATGGAAATGATATCGTATTGATTTGGATATAGTTTTTAAATAAAAATGGTTTTGGTTTCGAAGTACAAAACTATTTTGAAAGGAATATAGTTTGAAATGAATAATTTGATTTTTGAAGTATAAACTATTTTGAAATGACTAAGGCGTTATAATAACGATTGGTTGTTAAAGAGACCGGGATCGGAAGTTGTCATATTCTCTGCCAACTCCAAAAACCACTTTAACAACCGTTTACGTGGTGGAGTTTCCAGAATGAAGTAGGATGGTGGTGACATTCTTGAGGTATATTACGTGGACCCGACTCTCGTGAGTTGGCTTAAGGTGGCTAAAATAGGAGCGATCTCGGGCCAAAAAGGGTAGCTCCTCTGATCGGACACCCTTCTCCGATACTATACTCTTGCCTTATGATTTATTTGATGGCCATCTTAGATTTTGATTTGGGAGTGTTCCGAGGTGGGCGTAGTGGCTGCTATGTTACCACCATCCTGTGTGCGTAATTGGTATATTTACCCTGGAATTGCCTTGTGTATCATGTCACCTACCATAGCGAGCTTTACTACGAGTTTGATTTGTGTCATACCTACGGAGTATCTTCTCGTAGCCTCCCGATCTGGAGGTACGATGGTACTGTGTAGTCTACTGGCACTATTACTTGTTAAGAGCTATATGGGTAACCCCTTGGCGCTATTTTAAAGTATGTTTATTTTACTATTAGACATTATTATAATAACGAATATTACTACATAGTAAATAGTTTAACGGATCCTTAAAGGATGGAAGATCCCTAGCATCCTTTGAATTACTGATGCATTTTGTTACTGTTCACTTGAGTTGATTTACAGTTCATAAGTATGTATGTCCTGACTCGAGTGTTTTGTGTTTTGCTTTACGCTCGAGTCAGACTGAGTGATTCAGCATTCAAGACTCACCTTCAAAGTTGGAGCTTTGCTTGAAGATCCAGCCATCTATTTTTCTTTCAGTATCCAGTGATTCCAGTGATGTATTCTGATTTGTACGTGATTTATCTTGTTACACTTCTGTTGTCTCTTGTTTAACTCCGATGTATCTTATATATATAGTAGCTTCATGAACTACTATCTCTTTTACTTCAGCTACATTATTATTTACTCTGTGTCTGTGATTATGTGATTATTTATTTACTATATGTGATGAGATTGCCAAATTTTATTTACAACGCGGTATTTTGAGCAATTCAAGTCCGACGTGTGCGGATGCGAGTGGTAGAAAATATCGGGTCGTTACATGTGGTATCGGAGCTTTGGCTCTAGGAAAAACCTAGTATATATGGTAAATGTATTTACAGAATCACTTTCATTCGAGTTTGAATCTCTTCCTTTTTGACTCGATTCCTTTGAATTTTAGAAAGTTCCCTATAGTTCCAAAATCCATTCATGTCACTCACTATTCGTATTCTTTTGATTCTGGAGTATGCCATAACTCTACTTCGAATGATCTTTATAATGAGTCGGTGTCCCGTCAATCTCAAATTGATTTGTAAAAGAGGTGAAACTCCTTGACAACATCATCAATTCACCAGAGATTTTTATATCCTCGGTTTAGATGCTAGTATCTCTTATAATTTCAAACTCTATCTCTTTAGACCGAATGTAGATTTACCCTAGAAATCCACATCGATCTTATTCATTAAGTCACGGTTGACCCGGTTAAGGTTTCCCACGATATATATAAGCTTATCCGTCTTCCTATTCTTTTATTTAATCATCTCATCTTTGTTTCCAACTTATCTTCAAATCATTCTTGAAGTGTATTTGTAACTAATATTTAATGTTTTATATATTGTGTTGTTTGAGTTATTGATGTTTATTTGGGTTATTGACTGATTCGTCTGATCAACGCTATCGATAAGATTTTCAAAACACCTGAACAGAATAAACTGGCACAATATGGTTTTTCAAATTTAGTAATGAAAAAATTTGTAACTATAATATAAATTTTTCTGGAATTTTATTTGAATTAGTAGTTAAGAATTAAGATTTTATATATCATTATCTCTTGATTTATATATAAATAATTAAATTATAAAATATGGTTATAAAATTATTTGGATATTTAAAATGAATTTAAATAAGAATTTGAGAATTTAATTTCCGATGGTTTCAAACCTTGTATTTAAAGCTTTAAAAGGATATACCATTTAAAGTATTTTCTAATAGAAATTTGTTTCCAAAGAATTTTAAAATTTAAAATTAGTGCTCTTCTCTTTGTCGCTGGAAAATAACTTCGGTGATGACTGCAGCATCATCGACATTCATTTTCGAGTTTCAAAGTGAAGAGACCGTTCTGTTGTCTTGCTACAGTTTTGTTTTAGGGAATTTAATTGATTTGAATTTCTAAAATAAGACTGGATTTATAACATATGCTCATATATGATTTAAATTGGAATGGATATATATATATATATATATATATAGTATATGTGCATTTATTTATCTCTAAGTAGTTTGGAATTTATCAAAAATTTAATTCCTAAATTTTATCTTGAAGAATAGTAACGACCCGTAAATTTTCAATAAATAAATTGGTTAATTTAATTGGATCTTTGTAATCAAATTTAGAAAGAAATAAAATTCTATAATTTACAATGAAATGAATGCTAAAAAGAAGTGTAGCAATGGTAATTTAAAAGTTAATTATTGATAATTTGAGTGAAATCCTAATTGAAGAAGTAGTGTTAATTTGTTGCACTTAAGTATAAAATGTAAAATAAGTAATTTAAGGTAAGCATTTAATTAACCAATGCAATAATATTGATTAATAACAACCATATGTAAATTAAGGTAGTAATGTAAATGGCAGTGATGAATAACCAATTCAATGCAATCCAAATTGATTGAAACGACTGTTTAGGTTATAATTGAACGCAAATTAATTTAGAAACATAAATTTATTATAAGGTAGTAATTAGTGTAATAAAAAGTATGAAATCAAGTAAAAAAAATTATTAAGAATATTTAACTGTAATTAATGTATATATTTGACAAAGATATAATAAATGAAAATAGGATAGTTGA
Source organism: Allium cepa (assembly GCA_030765085.1). NCBI lineage: Eukaryota > Viridiplantae > Streptophyta > Magnoliopsida > Asparagales > Amaryllidaceae > Allium > Allium cepa. The sequence goes on along the minus strand of CM060945.1, from coordinate 987,247,792 downwards.
TAACAAAGGAGTTAGAAATTTGAATAGATTTAATATAACATTTATACAACTGTAAGATGTAAATGGTGTATAATAGTGTAATAGAGAAGTACCGATGTTGACATCACCTTTAAGAAGGTAAGTTTATAATTGATTCATATAAGGAAATCAAATGAATGGATTTATTTGAATGGTAATGGACAATTAACGAATGTATTAAAATTGTAAAAGTCAAAATTGATTGCATTAAATAAATTGGGAATTTAATTTCATTAAAGGTAATTAAATAGTATCGTAATGAAAAATTTAGATAATTTTTTTAATTAATGGTAACTCCATTCAGAATATGACAATTGGTGTAACATTTGGCTTGTAAGCATATATTATAAGTTACCTGTTTAATTAGTTGATGAAATTAGAATTTGAAATAATTGTTAAAAAAATAAATAAAAGTTACATTAATGTGAGAAGTAATACAATGTTTAGAAGTTGTTAAACTAGAGTATATTTGGAAATAAAGATTCATTAATGTAAAACTTAATAAATGGATAAATAGAAATGAAAGGTCAGGTGAGATATTGAAATTGTTATAATTGGTTATGAGATTTGAATTGTAAGAAATGAATGTAAATACTAAATTGCTAATGAAGTAATAATAATAATATAGTAAATGTAATTAAATAGTAGCAGAAGTATTTAAGAACTGTAACGGGGGCTTGATAATAGGGAACACATGAGTGTAATTAAAGGCATGGTAATACTTGTTATAATTTACCTGTTTATTTGGTTTAATAATAAAACTGGAAATCAATTAGAGTTAAATGAACCTAAATGTTATATTAACGAGAATTAATGCAATAATTAATTTAGTGCAAATAAATTTATGGAATCAATGGTAAGATCTTAACTGATTGTAATTAATAATTTGAAATAATGACTATTGGTTGAATAAAGGGATGGAAATAAAGTTTATCAATATATTGGAATTATAATCTGGATTGATAAGTAACGATCTTATAATTGCAATTAAAAGCAAATAGGTGGCAATTAATATAGATGGCTTATTTATGTAAGGTGTTAAATAAACTTTGGTAATAAATTGTAATAAATCTAAATTCAACATTTTGTTAATGTAATGGATTTGATTCCAAGGTAAATTTCAACCGTTGATTAATAATAGATTTAAAAATAGAATGAAAAGTAAATTTATTGTAATTATTGTAAATTAAATTTATAATTTCTGAATGTAAGAAGAATGAAATTTAACGATGAAATTGAAGGACGAATCAATGTTAAATAGACATCTAATTTTTTAAATTTTATATAAATGATTAAGAATTATAAAGGGATAAAAATTGTCAATTTTAGAATTTATATGGGTATTTGATTTAATTAATCAATATTAATTTATTTAATTAACTGGAAAATTAGCCATTTTGGCCACTGACTCGGTTTTCGACGAAATTAGTTTCATCGGATCCGTAACGGTGAATTATAATAGGATTTCAAGTTTCGTAGCGATCGAACTTGTCATTTGAACGTACGGACTCGTAACGCCTTGAAATCAATGAAATTGAAATCAATTGAAATCAATTTAAAATAATTTGATTTGGCATAACTTCTTCATACGATAGAATTTGGACCTGAAACCTTTTCCATCATGTTTAAAATATTTTAAAACATCTATTTGATATACGGATTGACCCGATTTCATTCTGGAGTCGAAACGGGCTTTTTGGGCTACTTTGTCGTTAACGCGTATACCAATTGTATCCATCTACTCTTTTTTCAACTCTGTCTATAAATATCCTGTTATAAACCCTAGCAGTCATCCATCCCTCATTTCTATACATGTAGAAACTTCTGTGCGCCTCTTCCTTAATGGGTGTAAACCCTAATTTATCCAATTCAATGTCAATTCAAAAATCAAAGTCAAAAATCAAAACTCCTCAAAAAAAGTCAGGAAAATTATATATCGAAGCTCTCATCGAGCGTAACCTAAATCTATAATTCGTTTTTCGATTCGGTTTATGGTTTGACCAGAAATTGGGTTTTTGTTTCGGCCATTCGTATGTTGGTGTTGGATTTGATGATGGATCTTCGTCCTGGGTTCGATCAGGCGGCTTGGGGGTTGTAGAGGAGGTCGAGGCAAGTTGATCTACCGGTTTACTTTGGGTCATAGTTGCTCGATTTCGTCATGATTGGCCGAATAACATGGTGGCGGCGTTATCATTTGGGGTTAACCTGAGACCTCGTCATGGTTGTTGGAGGAGCGGCCGGTCGCGTGGAGGCCTATGGAGATGGTGGATCTGGTGGTCGTGGCCTCTGGTGGCGGCGGCGAGCAGTTTGGTGTGGCGGTTGAGCTTCGAGATGTCGCGTACTTTACTGTGAGGGTTAGGGTTATACGCGTTTGAGGTGACGTGGCCATCTTCTTTTTTTTAATTTGATTTCAATCTAAATCGTGTAACTTCATATTTTATTTTATTTCACATACGAACTCCAATTCACGTGCGGTTTTCTGCGCTAGGTTCTATTGGGATTTCCGACTTTTTGACGCTTGTTTGGATGGATTTGGAGACTGTTCAATTTTGGGTTTAAATTGAATTTAAATTCAAAAGGTGTGTGTTTTAACCCACTCACAACTTCTAAAATTTCTTATGTTTGTTAAATTGACTTGTGATGTGTTTAGAAATTAATTTACGACTGTTTGACTTATTTTAGTCATCATCCCAGTTAAATTAAATTTATTTAATTAAATTGTTATTTAGTTATTCATTACATATAAACTGCCAGTTATTGTTATTTATTTATTTATTTATTTATTTATTGCATATAAACTCCCAGTTAAACAGTTACTTAATTTATTATTGAATATAAACTGTTAGATAATACCTGTTACTTATTACGTGTTATATATTAACGATATTGTTTAGATTGGATGATGTTTGGGATAAATGTTTGATGATTGATATTGGATTAACGGATGTTTATTTATATTGTTATAAACTGCAAGTTGTTATCCATTTTTATTTCATTCGGGATTGCGGTTTGAAATTATATATAATCGTAATTTTATTTTGAATTACGGATTGAAATGATAGATATCCGTATCACTTGACCATAGGATAGAAAATTTTATACAGACACCGCGGTCTATATATAAAAATATTTTGAATTGATTTCTATGGTTTTGTAAAGAAATATATGGTTTTATGGGACATTGATTTGGATATTTATAAATATTATTTTATATATATATATTTAATTTCTTGGTTTTAAGCTCTGTATAAAATTGGTTTAAAGTATAAAGAAGTTAAATAATAAATATTTGATTTTGTTAAGTTATAATACGGTTAAGTATTTATTTAAATTTTATTTATAGAGTTTATAATGTCTTAAATAAAATTAATGTTGTAAGATAAATATGAATTTGATTTGAATTAAAGTATTTAAGAATTATCCTCAAATAAAATTTATTTGAAATCTAAATAAATTTGAGATTTAAAAGGTATGATTTTTATAACTATATGTTGGTTTAGAGGACTTAAATGAATATCAAGTCGATTTAAATGAATATTATCAAGTTAATTAAATTGAAAGAATATCCTGTGTTTGAGGTTTAAAGGTTATACTTAAATAATATTTGATTTATTAAGCAAACATTTCAAATCTAAATAATAGTAATTGAAATTGATATATATGAAATTATCAAAGATTTAGCTTTGAAATGGTGGAATATTTAAGCTTTGGAAAATATGGAAATTTATTGGTTTATTTGGGGATTTAAATCTATATTTTGAATTGATTTGTGAAGGTGAAGAAGCTATTTTATTATATTAAGTAATGTAATATTTAACATTTAAGTGGTGTAGTTATATTTCAAAGTTATAAAATTCAAAGCTTTATGTTTTGAAAGGCTATTTTCAAGCATTTGGTTTCGAAATATTACAACTTTGAAATTGTTATGGTTTTAGAAAATGATATATTTGAAAATGATATCATATTGATTTGGTTTTAAAGGAGGAAGTGATATCGTATTATATGGTTTTGAAATGGATATTATATTCTGGTTTTAAAGTATAAACTATTTTGAAAAGACCGCGGTGTTATAATAACGGTTGGTTGTTAAAGAGACCGGGATCGGAAGTTGTCATACTCTCTGCCAACTCCGAAAACCACTTTAACAACCATGTATGCGGTGGAAATTCCAGAATGAAGTAGGATGGTGGCGGCGTTTCCTTTGAGATAAATACGTGGATCCAACTCCTGTGAATTGGCATAAGGTGGCTCAAACAGGAGCAATCGACGGGTTAATGAGGTAGCACCTTTGATCGGACACATCCCTTTGATATTATACTTTGACTTTTGGATTGATTCGGTGGCCGCTTTTGATTTTTTATTTGGGGGTGTGTCTTGAGTTGGGCGATAGCTGCGCGCTACGCGTCACCACCGATCCGGAAACGTAATTGGTGTATCTACCCTTGCATTGCCTAGTTGTTCCGTGTTACCTACCCTAGCGCGCCTTGTACGAGTTTGGTTTTCTCCCGTAGCCCGTGTGGTATCCTCTGGTGGCTTCCTGATTAGGAGGGACCATGATATTGGATGGACTACTGAGACTATTACATGTTAAGGTGGAAAATGTAAAGCCTTAATGCTATTTAAAAGTAAGTTTATTTTACTATGGACATTACTATAATAGCGAAATATTACTACATAGTAAATAGTTTAACGGATCCTTAGGAGATGTGAATCCCAGGCATCTTTTAAGTTACCGCACTTATATTTTATTGTTGATTTAACTTACAAAACATCTTTTAGTTCTGACTCGAATGTTTTGTCTTTTCAATTCGCTCGGGTAAGTCCGAACGTTTCAGGATTTGAAGATTTTATTCTGGAGGACGAAGACGAATATTTGTAGTAGTATCATCTACTGTATTATTCCACTATATCATTTAATTCCGCTGCATTAATTATAATTCCCTAGTATGTGTACTCTGATATGTATTGTATAAATATAATCAAATGTTTTGTAAAACAGCTTCATGAACTGTATATTTGATTATTATATTTTATCGTTCCGCTGCAAGATTCTATTTTGTGTTTTTTCTTTGTGACGCCCCACCTCTATGCCCACGCTAGCCAAGAACACTACGGTGTAGTGCTGTCGACTAGCACGGAGAATGAGGCTGTTGAGGAGCGACCATCCGTGTAATTGCTTTGTGCGAGCACCGATATGTCAGATAGTAAAAACATGCACTTCATTTCGGGAGGGAATCCGACATGCCGATGCAAACTCAAAGCTACTACACAGTGGCTATAATAGTCTAGGACAAAATATAAACTAATAACACAGATAAATATAAATTTGGAACACAGATAAAACAGAAAGTCTCATATATATATATATATAATAACTGCTGTCAGTTACAATACATTTGACACGGTACATGTGATACAACTACAACAGTCGACTCAGGAAGTTATATATACTAGTACATTATCGACTAATATACATGAATACATAACAACCTATACTATGACACGACAACTCCAAAAGATATGAAAAGTCTTCATAGCTCAAGCAGCATCCCAAAGCAGAATATCTACAACCTGAAAATACTCGGTCTGACCCGAGTACTAAATTTCAAAAGAAAATAATACTCGGGTCAGTCTAATTCAAACTCAGTTATTAATGCACAGAAGCAATAATAATTAAATAATGAATAGATGACAGTCACAGAAATAAATTTACCTATCCAATTCTTAAATAAGAAATCGGATAACGGTAAATATAACGCGAACCAATTCAAAACAATTGGAACATCAATTAAAAGGTCAACACGAGTAGGGCTGCAGTATACGCACGCGTATACTGCCTCGCCACTACAACATATGGAATATGAAATAGATCCATAAATCAAAAGCAAAAGAAATAACAATGAAAGCAGTACCGTGTGGCTGCAGTTCACGCTTGTGTGCACTGCCTTGCCACTACAGTGATGACGTGCCCAATGAATACCGTGTGGCTGCAGTTCACGCTTGCGTGCACTGCCTTGCCACAACAGTAATGATATACCCAATGAAAATTCACAAGCAAACACAAGATCAAACCCGAGTCACCGGATTCAACTCAAGTGTAATTCAAAAATCAATCCAAATGCCATCAAGTGGTACAAGGCCACATATATAAATATGTAGAAAATGACAATAACTAACTCAGAAATGCAGTACAGTGTACCACAAAGTAAACCCATATGACATGCATACGGGGATTTCAAGTGAACTCAACAAGATTGTTGAATTCAAATGAACAAAATAATGCAAACCAACATCAGTGACACACGTGCAAATATTGACCAGAAATGCAACTGCAAATTACAAGGGGGATGACACTGTAAAATGAACCAAAGTTCGACTGAGAAATGAATAAGGCAAGCCGACATCAGTGACACAGCCTCAAAATGAAATGGTTATAAATAACCATATATGCACACTGCAGCAAAGTCAAGTCAAGCCGTGGGTTATCACCCAAATGACACAAATGCATCAGCAAACACTAAAAGAAATTGGACAGTAACACAAGGTGCATGAACAAAGCATGCAACAGCCGAAACAACAATGAAGACTAGAAAACAAAACAATGCTCAATGCACAGCACAACAGGCTCAAGAAAGAATGGACCTGGGCCTATCAAGTGCAACTTCAAGTGACACAAGTGATACAAGACAGAAACTACAAACTGCACGTGAATTACATGAAGGCAGTAGGATGAAGGTGAGGGCACCAAAATTATGGCACCACAGCACACAACCAATTAAATACAATGGGCCAAATGCAAATGAATACAAGGCATTAATGCAATGTATCAAACTCGAGCACTAACAAAGGCGATATAATTCCAACTACGCAAACTGGAAACTATCAAATGGTTTTAACTGGGCCTTAAATGAAGTTACGACCAAAACAGTAACTACTCATAAATACAGCAAATTCAATATGCACAGAGAAATGTACACAGGGGTGTACATCAATCAACTACCCTATTCTAAACTCAATACAGAAACTATGTGATGAATGGGTAGGCAAGTGAATGCATTTTGAACCAAATGAGGCACCAGTAATCAAATATAGGAAACTGGATAATGCAAGCATCACAACCAAAAACAAAGCACATTGCCGAAGCAACAACAAAGGCCAGCAACTAACAGAGCACGAGGCGATAACAACATAAAATGAGGACCAGGCTACAATATACTCAAGTGAAGTCAACAGCATCTGGGTGAATGTAAGTCAATGATCGAACAAATCGAACCATTCATACTCATGAATGAACACTGGTGGTAAACGAGGTAAAGACAGACAGAATTCGAAACAAAGTTCAGTGCTATGCGAGTGCAAACCCGAAATAACAAGAAATCGAACCAAACCAGATCAAAGAGTCGAACAAGTCAAGCCAAAATCAAAAGCAGACCCAAAATCAACTCAAGGAAGAAAAGCATCAACACGAACAAATATCAAATCAAAGTCGAAACAACCATGAAAACAAATTAAGCATACAAAGTCAATCAGTTTCAAATTAGAAGTGAGTAATGTAAATTACTCACCTTTGCTATGAAAGTGAAGACGGCTCGACCAATTTTGAAGTTGCCGTTCGAATTGGGGGATCGATTGCCGAAGCCCTAGCTGCTGAAGACGTGCGAAGGCTCCATGGTCCATCGAAGATGAACTCGATTGAATTGAAGACGACGCCCCTGACTTTGAAACGCCCTAATTATCGAAGAGAACGAAAGGAACGACCGCCATTATTTTCGTGATTTGGTTAGGGTTGGTGAACGAATGAAAAATGGATAAAGGGGGATCGGGTTTTATGCTTTGAGAATTAACACGGCCCAATATAAAAACATGGACCACTATTTAATTTCAAAGCCAAGAATTTCTTTTAGCAATTTATAAAAGAATTTTAGTTCAAATTTAAAAACTTCAAATGGAAATTTGTGTCAATATTAATCGTTTAATGTCGATTGTAAATCGACGCGAAATACCGGGTTGTTACAGACTTCCCTCCTTAAAGAAATTGCGTCCTCGCAATCATAAGGAATAAATGGACAAAAGGTAACAACCGTAAAAGCATGTCATCATAAAATGACGAAATTTGAAAATAAGAAGTTCACCATATAGAGCATGAAAGAGAAAGCCTGAACGTGTTTGCTCGATGAATTCTCTGGATTCCAAAGTGAAATCCATAGGATTTGAGAACCACTGAACTTTCACGAGAAGAACATCTTTATTTCGAAGGTGCTGAACCCCCGAAACATTGATGTGAATAGAATGTTGTTCAAATTCAAATCTGGTGAAACTTCAATTTCTTCAATAATACCGGGCTCAAGAATAAAATCGGAATCCCTAAGGCATTTCCGTAGAAGGAAGACGCATGAAACACGTCATTAATAACAGAAAATTGAGCCGATAATAAGAGGTGATAAGCCAAGAAACTAATACGTTTAGTGATAGGAAATGGCCCAATATATCGAGGCACTAACTTTCCCGACCAACTGAAACGCACAACACCTATCATAGGTGAAACACGAATAATTTGGAACAACAGCGTAGTATAATAACGATACGCCAGATGAATCAAAGCTTCATTAATTCGAAACGTCGTCGTAGTACAAAAACGGTACGTCCAATGAACCGATCAACATAAAAGAACATCAGACGTAAGTCCCTAAAAGGAATGAGACGAAGCTCAATAAAACGAAGTACATCGAAACGTCTGAAGAACTTGGTAAAAAGATGATTCCATACGGACATCATCAAAGAAACAACCACTTATTGCCTACGACTAAGTGCATCGGCAACACGATTTCCCATCCGGGAGTGGTAAATAATATCAAGATCATAATATGTATGGAGCTCGAGTCAACGTGGTTGACGCAAATCATGTTCCTTATGAGAAAATAAATATTCCCAAGATTCATGATCAGGGTAGAGAACAAATTTCTCACCCAAAATAATGATGCCAAATTTTTAAGTACGAAATCAATAGCCACGAGCACTAGATCAAGCGTGGCATATCTAGTCTCAATAGGCATTTATGATTTAGAAACACAAGAGACAGCACGTTATCTTTTGCAAGAGAATGGTATGTAAACCAACACGATTAGCATTGGTACTAACGATAAAGTCTTGGTTCCCTCGGGAATCACAAGAATAGAAGTGTCGAAAAAGAGTTGTTTTAAATAATATTCTTTCCCGAAAAGCTAAAACTTTCGAAATTTACAATTTACTTTATGTAATTATCTTTTTAGACAAATTTACATTTTAAAATTCAATTTACCGTGTCTGATTGTCTCATCAAAGCGTCTAGGAGATTCCTATCGATAACGTTGATCAAGCGCATCGACCAGAATTCTTAAAGCACTCAATGGGCAATACAATCACAAAATATTCTTTTAATTTCATAAAAGGAATTTACAAATTTTCACCCTCAAACGGACAAGTCTGGAATTAAACGAATCAGTAAAAGAAAGGGGTCATAGTCCTCGATTTTGCTGAAACGTTTAAATCGCTTCCTCATTCTTTTGAAAGCGTAAACTATAAAAATTTTGAAAACGATTTTTATTTTGAAACAATTTTTAAAACACGTGATTAAAACAGCAATATCAGTAGCAACTTCGATAAGTGGATTTTCATTCATCAAAAGTGTCACAAGAATCTTCTCAAAGATAGAAAGGGATATCATACCCTAAACTTGTATTCATAACAAGTCAATAACACACGAATTCACCAATGCACAAGAATTGATAAAACTTATCAATAGAAATCATGAAAATTGGTGAAGCACAAATTCTAGAAATCTACACAAGAAATCCAGAAATCACAAGATAAGAGTATGAAAACTCGAATGGGAGTATGAAAACTCGAATGAGAGTATGAAAACTCGAACGGAGTATGAAAACTCGAAGGAGAGTATGAAAACTCGAACAGGGTATGAAAACTCGAAGGAGAGTATGAAAACTCAAACAGAGTATGAAAACTCGAACGGAGTATGAAAACTCGAAGGAGAGTATGAAAACTCACCTACACGCGAGCATGAAAACCCATCAGCACATGTAACGCAAAGCGAGAACGGGAGCATGAAAACTCACCTACACGCGAGCATGAAAACTCATCAACACGTGCAACGCAAAGCGAGAACGGGAGCACGAAAACTCACCTACATGCGAGCATGAAAATTCATCAGCACGTGCAATGCAAAGCGAGAACGGGAGCATGGAATCTCACCTACACGCGAGCATGAAAATCATCAACACGGGCAACGCAAAGAGAGAACGGGAGCACGGAATCTCACCTACCCATGAGCATGAAAATCACCAACACGTGCAACGCAAAACGAGACGCTATCTCATGGTTGCAAGCCATTAATTTTGACACACGAATGGCCCGAAGACCGTGGGGCGCTACCCCACATGTGTGAGTCGAAATCACACAGATTGAGGTCCAGACTAACCAAAAATCAAAAAAGGTATGTGTGAGTGGAATCACACAAATGGTGTCTAGTCTAACCTCGCAAACAAAAAGATATGTGTGAGTCAAAATCACACCGACGAGGCCTAAGCTATCCTCGCCGACAAAGAGATATGTGTGAGTCAAAATCACACCGACGAGGCCTAAGCTATCCTCGCCGACAAAGAGGTATGTGTGAGTCAAAATCACACCGACGAGGCCTAAGCTATCCTCGCCGACAAAGAGATATGTGTGAGTCAAAATCACACCGACGAGGCCTAAGCTATCCTCGCCGAAAAAGAGATATGTGTGAGTCAAAATCACACCGACGAGGCCTAAGCTATCCTCGCTGACAAAAAGATACGTGTGAGTCAAAATCACACCGACGAGGCCTAAGCTATCCTCGCCGACAAAGAGACATCGCTCAATTGCTAGTCTAAATCATAAAAGTGATCGTCGTGATCAACGTGAAGTGTCAATTACACTAAGCTAGTAAATGTAAAAGTTTAGCTTCATGTCCCATAACCACTTGCTTAACTTAAATATTTACGAACAAACTGTAAATCTTCACTAATAAAATTGTCACTAGAGGTTCAATCGAACAAGTCCAACAATCAACCGACGAAGTAAACGCAAGCGTTTCATACCACTTGTTTTACTAAGCCGTTTAATTAGATTTCTCATACAAGTGAAATAAAGATTTGTATATACTAATAGATTGGAAAACGGTTTGAGAAAAAGAGTTTTGTATTGAAAATAGAGTTGAAAACATTTTGATAAAAGAGTTTTGATATTTACTTCTAGTATTGAAACCTTTATATTTTTAAAGTGACAAATCACAAAAATGATTGTAGAAACAATCAATCACAAGAATTCACATACGAAGACGTGAATATAATCCAAAGAAATCGATACCGAATTCATCGAAAGGTATGTTCACAAAAATCCCGAAGAAAAGGTCATCCAAGTTGCTAATAAATGATAGCAACAAATCGAGAAATAATCAAGAATCGATTAAATTCGAAAACCAAATCAATTCACTAAGATTCACATTCGAAGACGTGAATAAAATCCAAAGAATTCGATTCCAAATCCATCAAAGTAGGAATATCCAAAAATTCCTGAAATAGAAGTTATCAAAGTCGACAAAGGTGATAACAACTAATCGAAAAAGAAGAATCGATCAACAATTGGAAAAGCGAAGCAAAACGAGCATAAATGCATGAATGACTTTAATCAAAAGTAAAAGTCAAGTCAATGTTGATATCGACAAGGCAAAGTCCATGACAATTTCTTTTATACCAAAGAAATTTTTAAAACTATCAGAGAGACACATGAAAACCAACAAACCATGGATAAACAGACAGAGTCGACAATTGAAGCTCAATTTGTCTCAAAGATTGATACCCAAAACCCAATTGCATGGAGACTCCATCCAGTACACGAATCAGAGATAAGAATGCATATATACAACAGTGCATACTGAAATAAGCAAGTGCAACAGAGAATAGCAACAATGCTCATGAATAAGAGTTAGGAATTCATACCTAACAAATCAAAGATGATTTTAGATAAAGATGTGAGATAAAACATCGACAAATAGTTGTAACACATGTACTATCTAAGTTATGTTTTATATTTGTTCTAAACCCCAGGCTCTGATACCAAGCTGTGACGCCCCACCTCTATGCCCACGCTAGCCAAGAACACTACGGTGTAGTGCTGTCGACTAGCACGGAGAATGAGGCTGTTGAGGAGCGACCATCCGTGTAATTGCTTTGTGCGAGCACCGATATGTCAGATAGTAAAAACATGCATTTCATTTCGGGAGGGAATCCGACATGTCGATGCAAACTCAAAGCTACTACACAGTGGCTATAATAGTCTAGGACAGAATATAAACTAATAACATAGATAAATATAAATGCGGAACACAGATAAAACAGAAAGTCTCATATATATATAATAACTGCTGTCAGTTACAATACATTTGACACGGTACATGTGATACAACTACAACAGTCGACTCAGGAAGTTATATATACAAGTACATTATCGACTAATATACATGAATACATATCAACCTATACTATGACACGACAACTCCAAAAGATATGAAAAGTCTTCATAGCTCAAGCAGCATCCCAAAGCAGAATATCTACAACCTGAAAATACTCGGTCTGACCCGAGTATTAAATTTCAAAAGAAAATAATACTCGGGTCAGTCTAATTCAAACTCAGTTATTAATGCACAGAAGCAATAATAATTAAATAATGAATAGATGACAGTCACAGAAATAAATTTACCTATCCGATTCTTAAATAAGAAATCGGATAACGGTAAATATAACGCGAACCAATTCAAAACAATTGGAACATCAATTAAAAGGTCAACACGAGTAGGGCTGCAGTATACGCACGCGTATACTGCCTCGCCACTACAACATATGGAATATGAAATAGATCCATAAATCAAAAGCAAAAGAAATAACAATGAAAGCAGTACCGTGTGGCTGCAGTTCACGCTTGTGTGCACTGCCTTGCCACTACAGTGATGGCGTGCCCAATGAATACCGTGTGGCTGCAGTTCACGCTTGCGTGCACTGCCTTGCCACAACAGTAATGATATACCCAATGAAAATTCACAAGCAAACACAAGATCAAACCCGAGTCACCGGATTCAACTCAAGTGTAATTCAAAAATCAATCCAAATGCCATCAAGTGGTACAAGGCCACATATATAAATATGTAGAAAATGACAATAACTAACTCAGAAATGCAGTACAGTGTACCACAAAGTAAACCCATATGACATGCATACGGGGATTTCAAGTGAACTCAACAAGATTGTTGAATTCAAATGAACAAAATAATGCAAACCAACATCAGTGACACACGTGCAAATATTGACCAGAAATACAACTGCAAATTACAAGGGGGATGACACTGTAAAATGAACCAAAGTTCGACTGAGAAATGAATAAGGCAAGCCGACATCAGTGACACAGCCTCAAAATGAAATGGTTATAAATAACCATATATGCACACTGCAGCAAAGTCAAGTCAAGCCGTGGGTTATCACCCAAATGACACAAATGCATCAACAAACACTAAAAGAAATTGGACAGTAACACAAGGTGCATGAACAAAGCATGCAACAGCCGAAACAACAATGAAGACTAGAAAACAAAACAATGTTCAATGCACAGCACAACAGGCTCAAGAAAGAATGGACCTGGGCCTATCAAGTGCAACTTCAAGTGACACAAGTGATACAAGACAGAAACTACAAACTGCACGTGAATTACATGAAGGCAGTAGGATGAAGGTGAGGGCACCAAAATTATGGCACCACAGCACACAACCAATTAAATACAATGGGCCAAATGCAAATGAATACAAGGCATTAATGCAATGTATCAAACTCGAGTACTAACAAAGGCAATATAATTCCAACTACGCAAACTGGCAACTATCAAATGGTTTTAACTGGGCCTTAAATGAAGTTACGACCAAAACAGTAACTACTCATAAATACAGCAAATTCAATGTGCATAGAGAAATGTACACAGGGGTGTACATCAATCAACTACCCTGTTCTAAACTCAATACAGAAACTATGTGATGAATGGGTAGGCAAGTGAATGCATTTTGAACCAAATGAGGCACCAGTAATCAAATATAGGAAACTGGATAATGCAAGCATCACAACCAAAAACAAAGCACATTGCCGAAGCAACAACAAAGGCCAGCAACTAATAGAGCACGAGGCGATAACAACATAAAATGAGGACCAGGCTACAATATACTCAAGTGAAGTCAACAGCATCTGGGTGAATGTAAGTCAATGATCGAACAAATCGAACCAGTCATACTCATGAATGAACACTGGTGGTAAACGAGGTAAAGACAGACAGAATTCGAAACAAAGTTCAGTGCTATGCGAGTGCAAACCCGAAATAACAAGAAATCGAACCAAACCAGGTCAAAGAGTCGAACAAGTCAAGCCAAAATCAAAAGCAGACCCAAAATCAACTCAAGGCAGAAAAACATCAACACGAACAAATATCAAATCGAAGTCGAAACAACCACGAAAACAAATTAAGCATACAAAGTCAATTAGTTTCGAATTAGAAGTGAGTAATGTAAATTACTCACCTTTGCTATGAAAGTGAAGACGGCTCGACCAATTTTGAAGTTGCCGTTCGAATTGGGGGATCGATTGCCGAAGCCCTAGCTGCTGAAGACGTGCGAAGGCTCCATGGTCCATCGAAGATGAACTCGATTGAATTGAAGACGACGCCCCTGACTTTGAAACGCCCTAATTATCGAAGAGAACGAAAGGAACGACCGCCATTATTTTCGTGATTTGGTTAGGGTTGGTGAACGAATGAAAAATGGATAAAGGGGGATCGGGTTTTATGCTTTGAGAATTAACACGGCCCAATATAAAAACATGGACCACTATTTAATTTCAAAGCCCAGAATTTCTTTTAGCAATTTATAAAAGAATTTTAGTTCAAATTTAAAAACTTCAAATGGAAATTTGTGTCAATATTAATCGTTTAATGTCGATTGTAGATCGACGCGAAATACCGGGTTGTTACATTCTTTCTCTGTTTTTTCTTATTTACCCCATAACAATTCGCCCTTCCGTATGGTTTGAATTGGCACATGTATCGATTTAAAGCATACGAAAAGGCGGATGTTACATCTGGTGTCAAAGCTTTGGTTTAGCGATAAACCTTAGCTTTGTGCGGTCTGACTCTTTACTAATAGGGTAGTAATACCCTATGGTTAGTCACTGAGTGCATATATATGAGAGCACGTATTTGTTAGTGTTATAAAAAGGTTTTAATACTGTGTTAATCTGTTCCGTTTTGTATTTATAAATTCTGGTTGGTGCATGGGATGCTATGACATTAATAGGAATTTCTAAACACTTAATAGGACAGACCGACATAATATTTGTTTTGAATATAGGCGAATGAAATTTTTTGCCTATTATATTTTTATATATATAAAGGAAATTTTTATAAAGGTTATATTTGGTTGTATTATATTGGTTGTTAGGTAATGAAATTTATAAATTATAGTTGAAATAAGATTGAAAATAAAATAAATGAAAATTGGGAATTTAGAACTTAAGTTTCGGGGTTTTGAAAATTTCTTTTGAATGATTTTGGAATATAATAATAATATTATTTAGAAGTATTTTCTGATATAAATATTTCAATATAATTTGAAAAGAATTGTTTTCAAGGAATTTTTGTTGAGTGGGGGAGAGTGTAACGACCCATAAATTTTCAATAAATAAATTGGCTAATTTAATTGGATCTTTGTAATTAAATTTAGAAAGAAATAAAATTCTACAATTTACAATGAAATGAATGCTAAAAAGAAGTGTAGCAATGGTAATTTAAAAGTTAATTATTGATAATTAGAGTGAAACCCAATTGAAGAAGTAGTGTTAATTTGTTGCACTTGAGTATCAAATTTAAAATAAGTAATTTAAAGTAAGAATTTAATTAACGAATGCAATAATATTGATTAATAGTAACCTTATGTAAATTAAGGTAGTAATGTAAATGGCAGTGATCAATAACTAATTCAATGCAATCCAAATTAATTGAAACGATTGTTTAGGTTATAATTGAATGTAAATTAAATTAGAAACGTAAATTTACTATAAGGTAGTAATTTGTGTAATAAAAAGTATGAAATCAAGTCAAAAAATTATTGAGAATATTTAACAGTAATTAATGTATATATTTGACAAAGATATAATAAATGAAAATAGGATAGTTAATAACAAAGGAGTCAGAACTATGAATAGATTTAATGTAACATTTATACAACTGTAAGATGTAAATGACGTATAATAGTGTAATAGAGAAGTACCCATGTTGACATCACCTTTAAGAAGGTAAGTTTATAATTGATTCATAATAAGGAAATCAAATGAATGGATTTATTTGAATCGTAATGGACAATTAATGAATGTATTAAAATTGTAAAGATCAAAATTGATTGCATTAAATAAATTAGGAATTTAATTTCGTTAAAGGTAATTAAATATTATCTTAATGAAAAATTTAGATAAATTTTGAAATTAATGCTAACTCCATTCAGAATATGACAATTGGTGTAACATTTGGCTAGTAAGCATATATTATAAGTTACCTGTTTAATTAGTTGATGGAATTAGAATTTGAAATAATTGTTAAAAAAATAAATAAAAGTTACATTAATGTGAGAAGTAATACAATGTTTAGAAGTTGTTAAACTAGAGTATATTTGGAAATAAAGATTCATTAATGTAAAACTTAATAAACTGATAAATTGAAATGAAAGGTCGGGTGAGATACTGAAATTGTTATAATTGGTTATGAGATTTGAATTGTAAGAAACGAATATAAATACTAAATTGCTAATGAAATAATAATAATATAGTAAATGTAATTAAATAGTAGCAGAAGTATTTAAGAACTGTAACGGGGGCTTGATAATAGGGAACACATGAGTGTAATTAAAGGCATGGTAATACTTGTTATAATTTACCTGTTTATTTGGTTTAATAATAAAATTGGAAATCAATTGGAGTTAAATGAACCTAAATGTTATATTGATGAGAATTAATGCAATAACTAATTTAGTGCAAATAAATTTATGGAATCAATGGTAAGATCTTAACTGATTGTAATTAATAATTTGAAATAATGACTATTGGTTAAATAAAGGGATGGAAATAAAGTTTATCAATATATTGGAATTATAATCTGTATTGATAAGTAACGATCTTATAAATGCAAATAAAAGCAAATATGTGGCAATTAATATAGGTGGCTTCTTTATGTAAGGTGTTAAATAAACTTTGGTAATAAGTTGTAATAAATCTAAATTTAACATTTTGTTAATGTAATGGATTTGATTCCAAGGTAAATTTCATCCGCTGATTAATAATAGATTTAAAAATAGAATGAAAAGTAAATTTATTGGAATTATTGTAAATTAAATTTATAATTTTTGAATGTAAGAAGAATGAAATTTAACGATGAAATTGAAGAACGAATCAACATTAAATAGACATCTAAAATTTTCAAATTTTGTATAAATGATTAAGAATTATAAAGGGATAAAAATTGTCAATTTTAGAATTTAATTGAGAATTTGACTTAATTAATCAATTAATAATTTAATTAATTAACTGGAAAAATAGCCATTTTGGCCACAGACTCTGATTTCGACGAAACCAGTTTCATCGGATCCGTAACGATGAATTATAATAGGATTTCAAGTTTCGTAGCAATCGGACTTGTCATTTGATCGTACGGACTCAAAACGCCTTGAAATCAATGAAATTGAAATCAATTTGGAATAATTTGATTTTGACATAACTTCTTCATATGATGGAATTTGGAGTTGAAATCTTCTCCATCACGTTTAAAGTATTTTAAAACATCTATTTTGATATACAGATTGACCCGATTTCGTTCCGGAGTCGAAACGGGCTTTTTGGGCCCCTTTGTCGTTAACGCGTATACCAATCGTATCCATCTACTCTTTTTCCAACTCTGTCTATAAATATCCTGTTATAAACCCTAGCAGCCATCTTTCCCTCATTTCTATATGTACAGAAACTTCTGTGCGCCTCTTCCTCAATGACTGTAAACCCTAGTTTATCCAGTTCAATTTCAATTCAAAAATCAAAGTCAAAAATCCAAACTCCTAAAAAAATTCAGGAAAATTACATATCGTAGCTCTCGTCGAGCGTAACCAAAATCTACAATTCGTTTTTCGATTCGGTTTGGGGTTTGAACAGAAATTGGGCTTTTTGTTTCGACCGTTCGTATGTTGGTGTTGGATTTGACGATGGATCTTCGTCCTGGGTTCGATCAAGCGGCTTGGGGTTGTAGAGGAGGTCGAGGCAAGTTGATCTACCGGTTTACTTTGGGTCGTAGTTGCTCGACTTCACTGTGATTGGCCGAATAACGTGGTGGCGGCATTATCATTTAGGGTGACTGTAGACCTCCTCGTGGTTGCTGGAGAAGCGGCCGGTCGCAAGGAGGCCTATGGAGATGGTGAATCTGGTGGTTTCGTGGCCTCTGGCGGCGGCGGCGAGCAGTTTGTTGTGGCGGCTGAGCTTCGAGATGTCGCATACGTTACTGTGAGGGTTAGGGTTCTGCATGTTCGAGGTGACGTGGCCATCTTCTTTTATTTTTTTATTTTTTTAATTTGATTTCAATCTAAATCGTGTAACTTCATATTTTATTGTCTTTCACATACGAACTCCAATTCACACGCGGTTTTCTCCGCTAGGTTTGTATCGGGATTCCTGACTTTCTGATGCTGGTTGGATGGATTTGGACGCTGTTCAATTTTGGGTTTAAATTGAATTTAAATTCAAAAGGTGAGTGTTTTAACCCACTAGCAACTTCTAAAATTTCTTATGTTTGTTTAATTGACTTGTGATGTGTTTAGAAATTTATTTACGACTGTTTGACTTATTTTAGTCATCATCCCAGTTAAATTAAATTTATTTAATTAAATTGTTATTTAATTATTCATTACATATAAACTGCCAGTTAAATTGTTATTTATTTATTTATTGCATATAAACTCTCAGTTAAACAGTTACTTAATACATTATTGAATATAAACTGTTAGTTATTACCTATTATGTATTAACGATATTGTTTGGATTGGATGATGTTTGGGATAAATGTTTGATGATTGATATTGGATGAATGGATGTTTATTTATATTATTATAAACTGCAAGTTGTTATCCATTTTTATTTCATTCGGGATTGCGGTTTGAAATGATATATAATAGTAATTTTATTTTAAATTACGGATTGAAATGATAAATATCCGTATCACTTGACCATAGGATAGAAAATTTTATACAAACACCACGGTCTATATATAAAAATATTTTGAAATGATTTCTATGGTTTTGTAAATAAATATATGGTTTTATGGGATATTGATTTGGATATTTATAAATATTATTTTATATATACTTTTAATTTCTTGGTTTTAAGCTATGTATAAAATTGGTTTAAAGTATAAAGAAGTTAAATAATAAATGTTTGATTTTATTAAGATATAAACGGTTAAGTATATATTTAAATTTTATTTATAGAGTTTATAATGTATTAAATAAAATTTATGTTGTAAGATAAATATGAATTTGATTTGAATTAAAGTATTTAAGAATTATCCTCGAATAAAATTTATTTGAAATTTAAATAAATTTGAGATTTAAAAGGAATGATTTTTATAACTTGATTTTGGTTTAGAGGACTTAAATGAATATCAAGTCGATTTAAATGAATATTATCAAATTAATTAAATTGAAAGAATATCCTGTGTTTGAAGTTTAAAGGTTTTATTTAAATAATATTTGATTTATTAAGTAAACATTTTTAAACCTAAATAATAGTAATTGAAATTGATATATATGAAATTATCAAAGATTTATCTTTGAAATGGCGGAATATTTAAGCTTTGGAAAATGTGGAAATTTATTGGTTTATTTGGGGATTTAAATCTATATTTGGAATTGATTTGTGAAGGTGAAGAAGCTATTTTATTATATTAAGTAATTTAATATTTAAACCATTTAACTGGTGTAGTTACATTTCAAAGTTATAAAATTCAAAGGTTTATATTTTGAAAGGCTATTTTCAAGCATTTGGTTTCGAAATATTACAACTTTGAAATTGTTATGGTTTTAGAAAAGGATATATTTGAAAATGATTTCATATTTATTTGGTTTTAAAGGAGGAAGTGATATCGTATTATATGGTTTTGAAATGGATATTATATTTTGGTTTTAAAGTATAAACTATTTTGAAAAGACCGCGGTATTATAATAACGGTTGGTTGTTAAAGAGACCGTGATTGGAAGTTGTCATACTCTTTGCCAACTCCGAAAACCACTTTAACAACCGTGTACGCGATGGAGATTCCAGAATGGAGTAGGATGGTGGTGGCCTTTCCTTTGAGGTGGACCCAACTCCCGTGAGTTGGCATAAGGTGGCTAAAACAGAAGCGATCGACGGGTTAATGTGGTAGCACCTTTGATCGGAAACATCCCTTCGATATTATACTTTGACTTTTGGATTGATTCGGTGGCCACTTTTGATTTTTTATTTGGTGGTGTGGCTCGATGTGGGAGGTAGCTGTGCGCTACGCGTTACCACCGACCCGGAAACGTAATTGGTATATCTACCCTGGCCTTGCCTAGTTGTGCCGTGTCACCTACCCTAGCGTGCCTTGTACGAGTTTGGTTTTCTCCCGTAGCCCGTGTGGTATCCTCTAGTGGCTTCCCGATCAGGAGGGACCATGATATTGGATGGACTACTGGGACTATTATGTGTTAAAGTGGAAAATGTAAAGCCTTAATGCTATTTAAAAGTAAGTTTATTTTGCTATAGATATTATTATAACAGCGAAATATTACTACATAGTAAATAGTTTAATGGATCCTTAGGAGATGTGAATTCTGAGCATCTCTTAAGTTACTGCACTCATATTTTATTGTTGACTTACATAAGATCTTTTATTTCTGACTCGAGTGTTTTGTCTTTTTAATTCGCTCTGGTCAGTCCGAGCGTTTCAGGATTTAAAGATTTTATTCTGGAGGACGAAGACGAAGATTTGTAGTACTATTATCTGCTATATTATTCCACTATACCATTTAATTCCCCTGCATTAATTATAATTCCCTGGTATGTATACTATGATATGTATAGTATAAATATAATCAAATGTTTTGTAAAACAGCTTCATGAACTGTATATTTGATTATTATATTTTATCGTTCCACTGCAAGATTCTATTTTGTGTTTTTTCTTTCTCTGCTTTTTCTTATTTACCCCTTAACAATCCGCCCTTCCGTATGGTTTGAATTGGCACGTGTGTTGATTAAAAGCGTATGAAAAGGCGGATGTTACAAGAATAATTCAAGTATAATTTCAAGATTTGGATAAATATTCAAGCTTGAAATGATTAAATTGGAAAGTTTTATTTGTATAATACACAATTTCATTCCAATATAACTTACCTAAATTATACAGAAGTTGAATATGTAATTGGATAATATACAGTTTGAAAAGATTTTATAAATGAAATTTGAGTGGTTATAATAATGTTATGCAGTTAAATTTTAGTTATAAAAAGATTAACAGTGATAAATAGAGAAAAAAAGGAGTAATGGAATAATTTACAATATAAAAGGATGTTAAAGGAACTAAGAATAAATTTAAAGCAGTTATAATAAGTATAAATATTTTTAACATAGGTGATAAAATATATTGAGAGGAATAAATTTAATTATAATTAGGAATAAAGAAGAATTAATTTTATTGAGTACATTATGAGTATAATAAATGATTTTTTTCTTTCAAATCAATGATTTTAGAGATTGTTAATTTAAGATAATTGGATGATAAGATAATGAAATTAGAGATAGTTGAGATTTATTTAACTTATATAAGATTAATTAGAAATTTAAGTTGAAATTTTCATGGTTTCAAATTTATTTTCTTATTTTGTTTTTCAAACTATCTTTTGGTTGTCCTTATTTCCCTTATCTTGCTGCAGAATGGGGAGGTTATTGCTTATACTAGTCTGTTTAGAAATCTTTCTATAATCTTTAATAATCTTTGGTACTCATTTTGAGTCTGAGCACTACTTGCCATCCACAGACCGTCGGTCAAGCAGAAAGGCTGAATCAGATTCTAGAAGATTTTTTTCTTTCGTGCTTGTGTTCTTGATTCTGGGGTTGGGAAGATCATCTCCACCTTGTTAAACTTACCTATGAAAACAGTTATTAGGTATAATTTCAATCTTCTTGTCATCTTGTCTTAATCCTATTTCATTCTATCTTTTTCTGTGTTTTCCCGTATCTCATTCATTTTCGGGGACGAACAGTTTTGAGTGGGGGAGAGTGTAATAACCCTGTACTTTGTGATTATTTTAATCGTGTATTTTTAATTATTTTTAAATTGAATTTCCTGATTTAAAAATTTAATTTAATTTATTAAAATGGATATATTTTGTTATTTTAAATATAAATTTTGATTTTGATGTAAATTATAATTCAAAACATAAATAAATAGAATATTTTCCAGAAATGTGAATTTTTGCCAATATGGTCAAACTTTGACTTTTAATTTAAAATTTTAAAATTTGAACTTTTGAAATTTATCATTTTGTACGAAAGTAAATAAAATTTTAAGTATACTGCTTTTCGTTTCGTTGAAATTAGATTAATATTGTGAAAGTTATGCTTTTTAAACAATTGTATGTAAATTGTTTTATTTAACCAAATTGTTTATTTTAATTTATATAAATAATGTTTTTGTTTGTCATGTCATGTTCTAATTTATGTTGTGTAACATGACATGTTATGTATATATATATCTTATTTTAAAACATTTTAAAAGTATAGTTGAAATTTTCCAATGTTAGTTGTATTTTGTTTACAATTTTAAATTCTAGTTTCAATTAAATAAACAATTTTCTTATTTATTTTCTAGTTTTCCTAAGACGTTATTTAATTTTCATTTCCACTTTACCTTGTTAAGCTTTTATTTTATTTACTTGATTTTTTATGTTTAAAGTGAATTATTAAATTAGAAATTCGAAGAGACTTTTGTGCTCTTCAACTTGTGACCTTTCCTTTTCTTGTCTTTTCATTTGCTTTGGCCTTTCATTTTCTTTTGCTAGCCGTGCATTCCTATTGTTTTTCATGTGAAATTTCCTTCTCATTTCTCATTTCTCACGGCATTTTCATTTGAGAATTTTTTTTGTAAGCAATGGCTTCTTCTTCTCATGTTTTTCTTCTTCATTTTCATTGTTTCGCCTTGCTTTCTCTGCTCTCGTTCGGCCTCAACCACCACCACCATCTCCTCCTCCTCCTCATCCACTCCCAAACACCCACTCTTTAGATCAGATTTGGCCATGACAATAGCATGAGCAAGAACCACAAAACTTTGCAAAAAATTCCATAAAATAATACATAGTCGACCAAAATTCCACCACCATCTCCATACTTTGCCTCGGCCACCACCCTTAGCTCCACCACCAGCACATACCATGACCTCTAGTCATCACACCACATCTGACCTGACCTGAAATAAGCCATGGCCGAGCCAAACATGACAATAGGCCGAGCCTAGGGTGCACCAAAATCCACCTTTTAGCCTTGACCTTTTGCATTCCTCCACTTGTAACTCCTACCTCTTCACATCCCATTGTTTTGCCTTCTTTTTTTGTGGCCGAGCATTTTAGGTCTAGACCTGATCATGGCTGAGCCCAAGAACCACCGTGGCCGAGCAAAAATGATGAGCATGACCGAGCCATGTTGAGTTATTGTCAAGCACTCTTGTGTTAAAGCATGGTTAAGCCATCTTGTTCTTTGTTTATTCTAATTTCCATTTTTTTTTTCAATTTATCTTTGTATTGTATATATATATATATGTTTATATTGCTTTGTTTTAATTATTGTATATAAGATCAATATCAAGGCTCTCCATCCATTCAAATCTAATCGTGCTTGTCGTGCTTTTGGAATCGTTCTTGTGTGTTGTTTTGGGTCTCTAGCTTTAGAAAAAGGCGAGTCCTTCTCACTCTGACATTATTACTTATGAAATGGTAAATGGATGACAAGTGATTTGTAAATAAAATGTTTATGCAAGTTAATGATGATTATATGATATATGATTTCATGTTATTACCATGTTAACTTTGTTAGTTATCACTTGACATATGATAAATGACAGTATATTGTAACATTAACATGTTAGAATATTTGTTTGTATTGTTTATGTAAATGCTCACACTGCGAGTTCCCTTTTAGAATAGAATCACTATGGGTTGAAACGATAAATACCCGAACGGACATTAGAATAGGGAAAAATCATTATAAGCTGAAATGATAGGCTCAAGTGATTTTTATTGTATTTTATTTGAATTGGGATTGCGGGTTTGAAATGATAGAACCCGGGTTTTTGTAACAACCCGCATATTTGTCGATTTTATATTTAAATATTTTATTTAAATATTTTATCGTTAGTTGGATTTTAGTCCGAAAAGCTACTTTTTGCATACGGTCGAATTAGGGCTCGGGACCACTCCCATTGAGTTTAAAATGCCGTTTGCGACCTTTTTGAGTATAAGCTTCGATATGTTTGGAGAAAGTTGATTTCTGCTACTTTTTACTTTGGGTTTGGTTTTTGGGCTCAACCCTATGTTAACTTATGCTCAAATCTGAGCCACTCTTCCCCACTCACCCTCATTCTCTTCTCATTTCAGTTTTTAGAGTGTTAATGGTGGGAGAGATTGGAAATTAAAATTCCAAAACCCTAGTTTCTCTTGCAAATCCATCTCCTTGCTCCAAACTCAAGAAGAACCCCTTGGTAAGCATCTCCTTCTTCTTCTCCAACTCTTTCTCCATTCAATTTCAGAAATTTCCTAAACCTAATTTCGGGAATGTTCTTATTTTTGAGCTTAGATTCAAGCTCATTTGGGTTGTGATTGAAGAAAGGTTGATTCTCCATTTGCTTTCAAGCTTCTTCTTGTTCGATTTTGTGAAAAGGTGAGATTTTTATCTCACATCTATGACTGTAATTATCTTTGGTTGTTGGGTATGAATTCCTAACACTTCTTCATGTGCATTTGCTCTTGATTTGGATTGGTTTTGTGAATATTCCAACTTTTGGGTTTTTAAGTCAAATTTGTGTAAAATCCTTTTATGGATGTTTGATCATGCTTTTGGTGATGCATCGAGGAGCATATAGGGCCGGGTTGCCAATTGGCATAAACCCTTAGAGCCAATGTTCGTCCGATTGCATTTTGGAAGAGTTTGCTCTTCATTTGAATAAGGCTGAAAAACAGCCCAGGCATGATTCAGTCGACTGAAATCTCTGTTCAGTCGACTGAACCTGAAACCCGAGAGTTTCCAGGCATGATTCAGTCGACTGAAAACTTCTGCGCAGTCGACTGAAACTGGAGACAGAAAGTTTCCTGAACCTGGAAAATTTCCATGTACAGGGTCAGTCGACTGAAATTCTCTGTTCAGTCGACTGAACCTACTGTTTGAGTCCAATTTGCCTTTTTGGATTGGAATTCCAATTTAAATCGATTCGTGATAATCCTATTTGTTGTTATCATCTATTATGATTTTAATGACTCTTTTTAGGGATTTTTGAATATCCATTTCGATGGATTCTTTATCGATTTCTTTGGATTTTATTCACGTCTTCGTATGTGAATTTTTGTGATTGATTGTTCTTACAATCTTCTTCGTGATTTGTCACTTTAAAAATATAAAGGTTTTCTATACTAGTAGTAAATATCAAAACCCTTTCCTCAAACGATTTCAATACTATTTTAATACCAAACTCGTTTATAAAACCGTTTTCCAATCTATTAGTATATACAAACCTTTACCTCACTCGTATGAGAAATCTAATTAAACGGCTTAGTAAAACAAGTGGTATGAAACGCTTGCGTTTACTTTATCGGTTAATTCTTGGACTTGTTCGATTGAACCTCTTGTGACAATTTTCTGGTGGAGACTTACAGTTTGTTCGTAAATATTTAAGTTAAGCAAGTGGTTATGGGACATGAAGCTAAACTCATATATTTACTAGCTTAGTGTAATCGACACTTCTCGTTGATCATGACGATCATCTTTGTGATTTAGACTAGCAATGTGCGATGTCTCTTTGTCTGCGAGGGAGACTAAACCCCGTTTTGTGGAGTTTCGACTCAATTTGTGATGGGGTAGCAACCCATGGTCTTCGGGCCGTTTGTGGAGCTTCGGCTCAATTTGTGATGGTTAGCGACAATGGAATTAGCGTTCCGTTTGTGATACACGTGTTGGTGAGCTTTATGCTCCCGTTTGTGATAGGCCTTCCCCCCTTTGTGATTTCTGGATTTCTTGTGTAGATTCCTAGAGTTTGTGTTTCACCAATTTTCGTGATTTCCATTGATAAGTTTTATCAATATTTGTGCATTGGTGAATTTGTGTGTCATTGACTTTTGTGATTTCTGGATTTCTTGTGTAGTCTTCTGGAATTTGTGCGTCTTTGACTTTGGTGATTGACATTGATATTATCGTCAATATTTGTGGTTTGATGAACGAAATAAAGAGTATGACACTTCTTTGATTCTTGTGTAGATTTGGTGACATTGATTAATCTCTTGATGATTATCAACTAAGTATATATATATATATATATATATATATATATCACAGCTTGGCATTGTGATTATTACGTGTTTAGTCATATCTCTTATTCTATATCGTTTCATCTGATATTTATAGTTAGACTGATCTGTTTATTATTTTCTTATTAAATAATACTCGGGTCAGACCGTGATGTTACAGGTGCTTCTGCTTGACTTCTCATCCGGGATTAACTCCTTGACTTTTGGGTTAACTACTTAGATTAGTAGTTATTTTGTTGTATACCTTTGAGATATAGACTCCCTAATGTATACTTATTCTTTTGTGTAGTTCGTGTAACTATTCTTTTGTGATATTGTGGATCTTTTTAGACCACTACTCTGATGTACACTTTCTAGTGTAATATTCATATCTTATTCCGCCTTTGTGATATGAATTGTCTGTGATTGATTTGTGTTATGCTTATTTCTATATTTGTTTTTCGAAGGAGTTATATAGCCACCGTGTAGTAGCTTTGAGTTTGTGTCCGTATGTCGGATTTCCTCTTGAAATAGAATGCATGTTATATTATCGGACATATCGGTGCTCGCGCAAAGAAATTACATGGATGGTCGCTCCTCAACAGCCTTATTCTCCGTGCTAGTCGACAGCATTACCCCGTAGTGTTCTTGTCTAGCGTGGGTATAGAGGTGGGGCGTCACAGTTTTCTTTTTAAATTGCGAATTGAAATTATACATATCCGTATCACTTGACCTAGGATAGAAAATTATATACAGACCCCGTGGTTTATTTGAAATGATTTTTTATATAAATATGTATTTTAAAGTGTGAAATTATGATTTAAATATTTTTCTTATATTTTAAGAAAGTTAAATATTTGAATTGAATTTAAGTATGTAAATTTGAAGTGAATGTGATTTTTGACTTTAAATTATATTTTTAAAATGTAAGCAAATAATGGAAATTAAATTTAAAGTTTTGAAATGATATTTGAAGTAAAATGTTAAGTTTTGTTAAATTTATAAGTTAAGAAACAATGAAATTTTGACTTAAGAAATGAATTGAGTTTTAGATTGGATATTTAATTATAAAATTTTGTTGTGATAAATCATATGTTAAATTGATTTAAATGTGAAATTTTAAAGCCTAAAAATATGATTTATAAGTTTAAAATAACAAAAATTGAAGTTTTTAATGTTTATGAAAGTTATAATAAAATCTAGAATTTTATTGATAGCATTTCCAAAAATGCTGTGGTTTTACGATGGCATTTGTTAAGTGCTATCATTTCTGAAATTTAACCAAACTCTGAAATAGCTAAATACTTATGACAACATTTTTAAGTGCTATTGTTTTGGAAATCAACTATGTTTGAAATAACTAAATATCTATTACAACATTTTATAAATGCGTTTTTCCTGAACTGAACTATTTTGGAAACTAAATACCTACTCTAGCACTTTATAAATGCCGTCGTTGCTAAAATTTGGCAATGTTTTGAAATGTTATAGATTTCAACACTGTTTGTGTTATATTTTAAAGTGATAATGATTTAACTTTTGAAATTGATAAACTGTGAAATTTAAGGAGTATGAATATATTTTAATATTTAAATTTGAATTTTTTAGGAATTTAGATTGAATTTGAATTTAAATAATGGTTACTTTGTTATGTGTTAAATGAAATGAAATGAGATAAATGAATTTTTGAATGGAATTTTGAAATGTGTTTTGTAATGATATTTGAAATAATAAATGAATGACATAATTGATTTTAAAAAAAAAGGTATTTAAATTTCAATATTTGATTCTGACTTCAAATAATGATTTGATAATAAGGATTTGAAAGGAAATGATTTTGAAATGGCTTTGAATGACATAATCTTTATTTTGATAAAGAATGTGAATTTGGTATGATATTTATTTTTACTATTCGATTTATTCGATAAATGAATATATGAAGTTTATATTAGTATGAAAGGATATTTGGTTTACTTGTAATTCGGGTTTATTTAAATGATATTGTATTTTATTAAGTGATTATTTTAAAGCTAAATAATATGAAAGTGAATTTGATATATATATACACACTCATATATATAGATATATATATTATATATATATATATGTATATGAGATTTTCATATTTAGTTTTGAAATGTGGTATATTTAAAGCTTTAAATTATATTGAAAGATTTAATAGTTTATTTTGTGGATCAAATCTATATTTGAAATTGATAAGATTTGAAATGGTATATTGGGAAACTGAATTGAATAGAAACTAATAGTTGAATTGAATTAAATGGGAAATTTGAAAATTTGGGTTTAATTGAATAAATTTGTAAAATGTAAAGAATTAAAGGAAGGTACCATGATTTCAAATGTATGATTTCGAAATGTTATGATTTTCAAAGTATAATGATTTCAAGTATATTGGTTTCGAAAGAGTTATAACTTTGAAAGTATTATGATTTTTGAAAGTGAATATATGTTCGAAATGGAAATGATATCGTATTGATTTGGATATAGTTTTGAAATAAAAATGGTTATGGTTTCGAAGTATAAGACTATTTCGAAAGGAATATACTTTGAAATGAATGATTTGATTTTTGAAGTGTAAACTATTTTGAAATGACCACGGCGTTATAATAACGATTGTTTGTTAAAGAGACCAGAATCAGAAGTTGTCATACTCTCTGCCAACTCCGAAAACCACTTTAACAACCGTGTACGCGGTGGAGTTTCCAGAATGAAGTAGGATGGTGGTGACATTCTTGAGGTATATTACGTGGACCCGACTCCCGTGAGTTGGCTTAAGGCGACTAAAACAGGAGCGATCTCGAGCCAAAAGGGGTAACTCCTTTGGTCGGACACACTTCTTCGGTACTATACTCTTGCCTTGTGATTTATTTGATGGTCATCTTCGATTTTGATTTCAGAGTGTGTTCCGAGGTGGGCGTAGTGGCTGCTACGTTACCACCAGCCTGTGTGTGTAATTGTTATATCTACCCTGGCATTGCCTTATGTGCCATGTCACCTACCATAGCGAGCTTTACTATGAGTTTGATTTGTGTCGTATCTATGGAGTATCTTCTTGTTGCCTCCCGCTCTGGAAGTACGCAGGTACTGTGTAGTCTACTGGCACTATTACTTGTTAAGGGCTATATGGGTAACCTATTGACGCTATTTTAAAGTATGTTTATTTTACTATTAGACATTATTATAATAGCGAATATTACTGCATAGTAAATAGTTAACGGATCCTTAAAGGATGGGCGATCCCAAGCATCCTTTGAGTTTCTGATGCATTTTGTTACTATTCACTTGAGTTGATTTACAGTTCATAAGTATGTATGTCCTGACTCGAGTGTTTTATGTTTTGCTTTACGCTCGAGTCAGACTGAATGATTAAGCATTCAAGACTCACCTTCGGATTTGGAACTTTGATTGAAGATCCAGCCATCTATTTTGCTTTCAGTATCCAGTGATTCCAGTGATATATTCTGATTTGTACCTGATGTATCTTGTTACTCCTCTATTGTATCTTGTTTAACTCTGATGTATCTTATATATATAGTAGCTTCATGAACTACTATCTCTTTGACTTCCGATGCATTTTTATTTACTCAATATGTGATTATTTATTTACTGTATATGATGAGATTACCGAATTTTATTTCCAACGCGGTATTTTGAGCAATTCAAGTCCGATGTGTGCGGATGCAAGTGGTTGAAAATATCGGGTTGTTACAGGTCCCGATATATTCTAAGAAAAATTAGTTATCCGTTCGGACTAACCAATTCCCCTGCATATTCGTAGACCGGATGGCCCGATTATATTCATAAAATATTGAACAGATTCGTTCTCGTATTTGTTAATGATATTCTGATTTGGTAAGCCAAATGCAGAATAGATATTCAGCTCGATCTGGAAAGCTATTTCTTTGTATTCTTTGTTGTTCTCCCTGTCTAACAAATTTCGGGGACGAATTTTTCTTAAGAGGGGAATCTGTAACATTCCTATTTTTAATTCAAATTTAAATTGGTAATTAATTTAATTGTTTGGAATTAGTTGCAGATTTAATTATGAATTAACTTGATATTTTTCAAAGTAAATAAGATATGTGCCTATTTATTTATATAAATAGATTATAATTTGAAATTTAAATTTGAAAACTATATAATTTAAAATTAATAAAAGTTTTTTCCTAATTTTGTAATTATAGTATGTACATGTATGATATATATACATTGTGATTTGAAAGTTATATTTTGAAATTAAAATGATAATTTTCAAATGCCATTTAAGGATTAAATTCGAATACATATGTATGTTAATAAGTTATTAAGGTATAACTAGATTTTAAAATAATTTTCCTTAAGAGTTAAATTCAAATATAAACATATTCATTTACTTATTTATCAGTGTTTAATTTAATTTTAAATCATGTTCTTTAAAGTTATTAATATATATATATATATATATATATATATATAAGAAAATGGATTTATTTAGATTGAAAATATAAACAGAAAACTATATAAAAAATTTGTTAAAATATATTAACTCATAATGCATGTACTTTTACAAGTGTAAGCCATGTAAACATACTTAAACAAGTGTAAATCTAATTTTAAACATGTGTAACTATTTTAAATATACATTTATACAAGTGTAAGTATTTTAAAATATAATTAAAACATTTGTAACTATATAACATAGAATTAAAACAAGTGTAGGACATGTAAAATGTAATATTAACAAGTGTCCTCAATTCCTTTTTATTTTTAAAATCAAAACAAGGATTATATATTTACATATCTCCCTCTCTTCTCATTTTGGTTTCATGTATTCAAACAAAAGAATTTTTTTATAGAGAAACCTGGCTATCTTCTTTCAGTTCAAAATTTTCCCAAACTCTTCTTCATCTTCAAAAATGAAAACCTGGAAACCAAAATCAAAAGCTTAAAAACAAAGAAAATCAAACAACTTCAGTTTAAAACCTGTAAGCTTAAATCAGAGAATCAAAACAAAATTCAGGTTCATCTCATAATTAACAAATACAAAACCTAGGAACAAAAGCAGATCAAAAGCAATGATTCAATCCAGAAAGCATTTCCGGTTTCATAAGCTTTCAAATTTCATCCTGATCAAGTAATGATTCAAAGTTCAACTCAAATGTAAAGCAAGAATTCAACTGGAAGCTAACAGATCATCTTAACAGCAAGTTCAGATCAAAAAATTCAAATACAAGTCTCTGTTCAAAATCATCAAATCTGTTCCTTTGTTATTATTTCCAAGGTGAACAAACTACCTTATTTAAGCTTGACATCCGATTGAATCTTGTTTTCATATGATGTTAAAATTGTAAAATGTATTTATATAAAGGTTAATATGCCTGTCTGCCTGTGCGTGTGTGTATATATATGTATATAATGTGTGCATGTCTGTTATAGGTATATATCTCTCTGTTTAAAATATTGTTAGGGTAAACCCACCTTGATCATTTAAATTCTCTTCATACAATCAATAATAGGTTAAGATCTTTGAAAATGAAATGTATATAAGGGTATAACATTGCTTTTAAAAATATTTTAAGATGAAATTATTTAGTATTTAATTTAAAAAAAGGAAATGATAGGAATGATCAGATTTAAATCAAAAATTGAATGTTTGGACTTCGAATTATAATCATAGGAATGGATTTGTACTTCAAAATCATGATCTTTAATAATCATTTCGAAAATTTTAAGTTTATATTGGATGAGAAATTCAAGGATAAACGAGAACGTATCTTCATTAATTTCCGATGATCGACGCTATGTTGGCCGTCGAGCTTGGGCCTGGAGGTAGGGTGAAGAGCCGAGATTCAAGGTAAAATGCTCGCAAATTTTCTAGTTGATCGTGGCAATGGCGTGATGATGTTTTAGGGTTTGATGTCTCGTTTTGGTCGTGTTGAATGTTGTGGCTTTTTCATCGTCGGTAGAGGATTGAGAGCAACTGGAATGGGATGGAAAGGTTCATGGGTTGTCGGGGCAACTCTGGTCGAAGTGGCTTGGTTGTTGGTGGACGAGATCATCGGTGCGAGACTGATTTGGGTGACTAGTTTGGATTCCAGGTGGAGTTGGGTAGCTCATTTTCGATTTTCAGGTGATCTAGTCGAAGCTGGGTGGTCGTTTGGGTCGGGGTAGTTGTCGCCGACGCGAAGGTGGTGGTATCAATGGTTAGAGCATCGTCGTCTAATCGTACACGTTCACCTGTGCACGTTCATATCTAGTATCGTTTGGAGCTTTGAGGAAGATGAGGAGCTCTCGGGTCTGATCACAGGGAAACGATGGGTTGACTCAAAGATGAGAGAGGTGAGGGAAAAACTCGAAGTTGGGCTCGAGAGATATACAGGTTGAGCTCGGGTCTGAAGTTAAGCGTAAAAACAATTTTAAACTTTTAAAACAAACTCAAGTTTTACTTAATACAATTTTGTTAAAACTATTTCTTTTGTAAATAATGAATGTTTACCTAAGTTTTAAATTTGTTAAAGGTTTTTAAATAAAAATTATTTCAAATTAATTAAGTTTAAACTGTTTAATCTATATAAACTTTATTTTAAAAGTTTATTTTAAATAAACTTAATATTGTAATTAATTAAAGATGAATTTTTTTTGTTACATAAAACATTAATTTAACTTAAAGGTTTTAAGTTAATAATGAATTTATTTCAAATATTACTTAAAACAAGATTTTAAAGATAAATGGTTTATCTTAAATAATGGTTTGGATTATCGATTAACTTAAAGGGTTTAAGTGAAATTATGTGATTATGTTAATTTATTTCAAAGGTTATTTAAGTAAGACTTAAAGGATGATTTTGTAATTATTTAAGATAAATGTGTTATCTTAAGATTAAAAGATCATTAATTTAAAATTTAATGATAATTACTAAAGCAAAGCTTAATTAAGTATTAATTATAGATTAATTAATCGGTTAAAAGTTAATTAATTAATTAAAAGACGATTACTTAATGAGGTTAATTAAGTATAATTACTTAATGTATTTAATAAAATATTTTTACTTAATGTAGTCAAGGTATAATTACTTTGTGTGATTACATTAAAGGATAATTTATTAATTAAGATTAAAGGTAATTAATTGATTAAAGAAAATTACTTAATTAAAGTAATTAATTAAAGATTAAAGTTGGTTAAGCAAGTGATTAAAGGATAATTACTCAATGTAATTTATTTGTGATTTATTAGTATTAGTGATTAGGATAATCACTTATTAATTAATTAAATAGTAATTAATTCAGGGTTATTTAATTAATGTAATTAAGGATAATTATTAACGTTGATTAATTAATAATTAAAGGTTAATTTATTTATTATTAAAGGTTAATTAGTAAATGATTAAAGAATAATTAATTAAAATGGTTTGTAATTAACTAATTCTAATTAACCAGGATTAGTAAATTATTCATAAGTAATTAATCTAGTTTAAATTTATCAGGTGATTAGTTGATCTTACTAATGAATGTTTGAATTGTTTGATATCCCTGATGTGTGATGCTTTGTGATATGAATTATTTTGATTTGAGCTGTGATGAACGTAATTTATTTATCTGTAATGAATTTATATCTGTGAATCTGTGAATGAAGATAAGCGTTATAACGATTATGCCGCTTATCGATATTGCTGTGCTTGGATTTGTGATGATTGATGATATTGTATTGTTGTGTGTAAAACCCCTGGACTATACCCCACACACACAAATATGGATTGCACGAGCAAATTGGTTAAGTCACAGATATTTGAATTTAATGTTATGAAATGATTTTAAAGATTGAATTTTGAACCTAAAATGATTTTGGAAATGGAATTGTATCGAATATGAAAAGCTTTTGAAAAGGAAATTTGAAATTGAATTTAATTTTAATAGAATATACCTTGTTTAAGTTTGAAATTATTTTGGAAACTATGGTTTGAAAGGGTATACAAGTTCTACAATAATATATATATGGATTTTAAACCATTTCTAAAAGTATTATTTTGGGAATTTAAATTTAACCCAAGTTTATACTTTAAAGGCTATAACTTGTGCATATTTAATTGGATTTTTTCAAAACGAAATGTATTTGTTTTCAAATGATAATGGCTTTCATATAACGAAAGAACTTCTAGTTTTTGTTGAAAAATTTCAAGTTTGAAATGGAAAAAGTTTTGAAAACTATGAATGAATCTTTGCAAAAGATTGTTGAACCTTGGTTTTAAATTGAAGTGGATCTTAAAAAGGTGAATCTTTTGTTTTGAAAGATTAAAGTGGATATTTGTTTAAACCATTTGAAGAAAAGGTTTTGGGCTAAAAGTGTGACTTAACTAAGATCCCAATATCCATATGCTTTTAAAATTAGTGCTCATTATTCGTTTTAGCGGGTCAGGACTTTATGTCATATAACCTATTTCGAATAATGATACGACGATATGTATAACAATCGAAGACAGTGATGAAGACGGGGTATTTTCAAGAACGATAGGATAACCTGTCGAATGACTCTGCACCGAGTAGCAACGGTATATAGATCTCCATACGTGATGGGGAGTCCGATCGGTATTGTGAATACTCGGATTGCAAGGGATTCTTTGAAGTGCCTTCATTTCCGTTCGAGCCAGGAACGGACTTATATGGATGTATGTCTGACATTACACTTTGAGATGTAAAGATGATTTATATCAAATACATTTTTGTTTGGTGGCGGAGAATTTATTCTCTTAGCTTAACACCATTCTCTAAGACGTACGAGCTCAGAGGTTATGTAGTTGATGGTTACTAGTGATACATTGCAATTTGGTAATGTGGCATGCTAAGTGCTGCTGATCATTTGTTGATCAAAGCATGGATTTTGTGTAAAGCGTAGCTTTGTGGACGAGACCTCATAAGGACCTCACAACCCAGAAATGGTCGAAACAGGAAGGATGCGGCAAGGTTATCGGGGGTAGCGCCCCTTAGGGTATGTCCATTTCCTTCTGGATAAAAGGTGGTATCATGGTATGGAGCCCAGATATATAACCTGCGTGGTTGTTGCTATTTGTTGGTGAATCCCGGGATAAAGGTCGGTAACGAACGGGGGATGACATACTCGTGTCAGTAGTTACCTAGTTACAGTTGTAACCCGGCCTTGTATTGGCAGAGATCCGATTGGGTTCTCGGGGCATCCCTCTAGAGGTGTACCTATGTGGCATAGGAAGTTCCTTAGCCTGACCATTTGTTGGAAATCCAAAGAAACCATGTGCGCCCTATACGGTTTTAGTTATATAACCTGCCATGGAATGTGTTGGTAATCTGCTATTGAACATGGCAACTATAGTAGGCATACTACAAAATGTGTATTCTAGATAAGATTAATATTATACTTTCGAAATGTTTTTCTGCACTATGCACTAATAATAATATCAAAAGCTTTTTGTTTATCCATCATGTTTGACTATCATAAAGAGAAATCTCCTCCAATTGTGCTCTTGCGGATTTCTTTCAATTTCCTTTTTGTTTTGTTTGTTTCAAAAATAAACTGTTTTCATTTGCTCACACCAGTCCCATGATTGACCTGGAGTTTATTGTTCCCTTTCTAAACTCTGGATGCCTAGAATTTTCTATATGGGCAGCCTAGAGTCATATTTTCAGATAGTTAGCTTGATTCGATAACATTTAGTCTTTGGATTTTGGCGATTGCATCCAGTTACCTAGTTTGCTACATTACAACGTGATGGTGGTTTGAGCTTGCGGTTTGGAGCAATAGAGATGCAGTTCTGGATTCTATCTTTATTTCTATCCTTTAGAAGACCATATTGGTGATATTGTTCCGCTGCTGGTGTTATCTTTTCATTGTTATCGCTGTTTGTTTCTTTCCCTGTTGTATATTGGCTTTGATATTGATATTCATTTGCACCAGAATGTTGTATCATTTGTGTATCAATAAAATCATTCATTTCTATTTTCGCTATATTGTTTTACTTAATGTGTTATAAGCTCCGGAGAACCAGATTCGATGTGTGAATATGCGGCATTCGAATACTGGTAGAGTATTTGGGTGTCGATTTTCGAAGGTCGAGTCAGGGTCGTTACAATTGGTATCAGAGTTGAAGGTTGAGTAAGAACTTTAGCTCAGGAGTATAACACATTAGGTGACTCATTAGAGATAGGGTTGTAAATGCCCTATAATGAGTATATCCCTAAGATATCCGTTCGTATGCCTCAGAAAATTCTCTTACTATTCACTGATAGTGAGTATGAGTGCAAGAAGAGGATGAGATAGGGGACAGGGGAGTACCACTACAAATGGTCAATACCCTGTAACAATAAGTAAACAACTCTTCTCAATCTCCTTCGATCCTCATTCACTTTCAATTCTTTGATACTTCGTGGCAGCTATAGAAGAAGCTTTGGTGTGGTGGTGGCCATGCGAATCATCGAAGATAAGTTCCTATTTCGTATTTTCTTCATCAGTTGTGACGCCCCACCCCGAGACCCACATTAGTAAAGAGAATTAACGAGTAATTCCGTCTACTAATGCAGAGAATAGGGCTGGTTAAGGGCGACCGAATAGTAATGCACTAGCTAATGACTAAGAATGTCGATGCTTACCATTTTTTTCGCGAATCTCAAGGAGTCGACATACTCAGTGATTAACTAATACGATACTACACGGCTAACGGGTCTATTCAGAACAAAGCACAATAACATCATAACATGTCACAGAAACAACAGCCACAGATAATATGTATACTGATACAAAACCAAACATCTGATGTAATACCATTCACCACATAATGTAATACAACATCATCCCATAAAAGAATATATACATGAAGTGATAAATAAAAGATCCATCAAAAGTGGAGATATCCAAGTCCATAGTCATGAGCCCACAAAAGATAGCAAAACGGATCCAAGCATAAAGGATAGTCATCCAACCTAACCTGCAACTCGGTCTGACCCGAGTGATAAACACACGGGTCAGGCAACTGAATCTTATCGTTAGAAAGGAAATACGATAAGGTATAAGGGAAACATACATCAAGGGGCCAATAATTTATAAGAATGACTAAGGTTGATATCAAGAATTATCTATCTCTAAGAATGGTATAATTCTACACTTACTTGGGTTAATACTAGGGGATTCATGCATATAAAGAAAACATCCAAATATGATACATGAATAAATAAACTTCTCAAAGTAGTAAATGAAACCCAAGTATAAAACCATAAAATTGAAATCACCAAAATCCTCAAGAACTCATATTTCGCCTTATTCATCTCTATAAGGCTAAGTAAACATATCAAAATATGGTGAAATCAAAATTCTCTTAACTCATAAAATAAATCTCAGATTGGCCAATAATTACATGCTAAAGCATGTTGCACGTGCTAAAGTTCTCAGACTAGTGCTAGTAATATAGTTAGGTACCCACATGACTCTTTAAGACGACCGAAGTCACCCTTTCCCAGATTCTTAATTTCCCAGATTCTCAGATTCCCAGATTCTCAGATGACCCAAAGGTCATAGCACTAGTAATTCCCAGAATGTGTCAGAAACTCTCGGATAGTAACCCGAAAAGTGGTTACGTACGTCCCATACCGTACGTCCTCACTCAGCGGTTTTCTAGCCGCTAGTCGATGCCACACTAACAAAAGCATCAAAATCTCAAAGGATTGCCTCATGTCATTGGCGTAAGGCATAAAATACCTAACATGTCTAATCTCATTGACAAGTGGAAAATTCCATAAAATTATAAATCTAAGAAAATCTCATATAAAACAATTGCCTCATATCATCGGCAATAATGTTTTTCCCAAAATAGTCCCATGTCGTATATGCTCTCGAATACGAAATATTAGACTAAAGTTATTAGTCTAAAAGACTAATATAACACTTTATCCCAGACCCCAAAGTGGTAAATCCCAAGGAGGAAATCAAAAAGATTTCTCAATGTCGTTTCGATCGTACAAGTCCATAATTAACCGATTAAGTGAATGCACGAGTCCCATTCCTCGCGGATTTACTAAATCGTTTAATTTATTTTCTTATACGTCCGAAAGTATTTATATATATATATATATAGTAAAAATAAGTAAAATTATACATATAATATTTTTCATGAGAAAACATGATTTTAAAACAATTTCCAGCAATTTATAGAAAAGATTTTAGAGAGAAAACGGCTTATTTTCAGAGTTTTTAATAAATTATAAAATCTTAGAAAATAAGAAAAATCCTCAAATCCCCAACCATATATGATTTCTTTATCCAATGGTTTAATCATCTAATCTCAACAATTAGCAAATCATGTAAAAGAGAAAGAACAAACAAAAAAAAAATCATCATAAAAAAAAAACTAATCAACCAAAGCAAATACAACACCCAAGGCTACATGCAAGTGCTCAGGACAGCGATCTTGCATCAGCTATTTCGACCCTTTAATCTCAAAATTTCAGAAAGTGATACAAATGAAATTTGTCACAATCTTCCTGTAGTTTCCAGAACTATAAAAATTATAGGATTTGGATATGAAACGCAAAAGTTATGCACAAAATACTAACTCAGGTCTGCACAAAACACTGAGTTTTCAACAACAACAGGACATCGAGTTTGCAAGAGGTTTTTCAACATTTTAATCAACGAATTATCGAAAGTGATACAAATAAAAGTTGTCACATTCTTTCTGCAGTTTCCAAAACTTCATAAATTAATGGGTTTGGATAAGAAACGCAAAAGTTATGTGCAAAATACTAGCTTAGGTTTGCACAAAACGAAAACAGAATCAGAATTGAAATCACTCGATCCAGCCACTTCGACAACTGATTTCACTGATCAAACCATTTCTGAACACAATGAAAATTTGCATGATTAAACTAGACACATAGACCTTCAAAATGACACCAATATTGCCTCAATCCGACACCGGATGAGGGAGATATAGCCAAAACAAAATATGCTATTTTCAGCAACAAAGCACAAACAAATTGAATATACTGTACGTATATTCAAGCATAGAATTCAAAAGGTTTTTGCTTTATGGCAGCGAAATTTCTTGTTTACAGTTGCTGTAAGTTTGCTAACTTACCTTTTGCGGAAAAAAGGGGTGAAATTGGCTGCAAGATGAGATCTTCAAGCTAGCAATGGCCTAGGCAGTACCTATAGTTGCTGAAAAAATGAACATGCAAAGGAGAAAACCCATTAAAACAACAATAGTAACTGAAACTAAGATTTTTCCCGGATTTAAGATGGAGATTGGTTAGGAGATTACCTGAATTTAATTTTTAGATGAGAGAATCTCTTAATTTCGTGTGGAATTAACTAAGATTTAGCAAGGGTTTGAGGTTGCCATTGATTTTTCTTTTGAGCTTCTGTTACTAACAGGAGGAGGAGATAGGAGAAGGAAATTGTACGTACGCTATTTTCCTCACCAGAAACTTCTTTATGGCTAATGGATCAACACTTCAGCCCAAAAACATACTTAGCCAAAAATTCTAATTTATGTTTTTATTATGTATATAATGCTATTTCTCTCATATTTTACACATTTTATATCCGAATTCAACGAAATAAAATGCGTTGGATTCGTTAAAACACAAGGAATCAAATAAAAAGAATAAAATTATATTTTACCAAGTTTTATTAT
Organism: Allium cepa; assembly: GCA_030765085.1. NCBI lineage: Eukaryota > Viridiplantae > Streptophyta > Magnoliopsida > Asparagales > Amaryllidaceae > Allium > Allium cepa. Next base: position 987,207,428 of record CM060945.1, on the reverse strand, counting down.
ATATTTACCATTTATTCCCTATTTATGGCAAATTTACACTATTTATCCAACTAATGTAAATATGGACATATTTTGTCAAATAAAATGGGTTATCTCATTTTATTATGGGGGAATGTTTTATTTTTAACTCCCCAAAATATTTATCCCCATTATATATCATTTATAACATGATTAATTATTTATTCAACACTTTTCCTGGTGTATAAAAAAAAATGTAATTTAGACATCACATATATTATTGCCAAATTGTGCATGCTAATGGAATATAGGCACAAATCTCTATTCAAAAGTCATGAAACAAAGAGATATTATATATTTTTTATTCCATTCCCATATATGTATTACACAACCCCAAAATATATATTCCCCTTTTCATTTTCTTTCTTCCTAAATTTATTTCAAATCATAAAATTGAAATAAATCTCATTTTATTTTATTCTCCTAAGATTAACTCACATAATATTGTTCTATCCCTAACAACAATATTATCCTCATTTTCTCCCCATTAATTTAATTAATGAATCTAATATTGAATCATAACTATAATTATGACTTAATACTAGCGGTAATCTCCAACCAGGGTTGTTACAAACTTCCCCTCTTAACAAAATTGCGTCCACGCAATTTCTAAAGGAAAAACCCATAACAATGCAATAATACACTCAAAAGAAACAAGAAAAGGCTTGAGAAAGAAAGTTCTCACCGATGTCAAATGAAGAAAGAAAACCCGGAAAAGAACGCTCGATATATTCTCTGGTTTCCCAAGTGCAATCTTTCGGATTCTCCGACCATTGAATCTTAACAAGAGAAACGTTCTTGCTTCAAAGGCGTTTCACCTCCGAATCAAGAACGCGAATAGGCTGCTGAGAAGTAGATAAACTCGGTGAAATCTCAAGCTCAAGCTGCTCGGAAGGATCAATGACTGAATCTGAATCTCGAATACATTTCCGAAGCTGAGAAACGTGGAAGACATCATGAATACCCGATAAATGAGATGGCAGGGACAATCGATATGCTACAGGACCAATGCGCTCAATAATCGGAAATGGTCCTATAAAGCGAGGAGCCAATTTCCCAGTGGAGCTAAAGCGCATTACTCCCTTCATAGGGGATACACGAAGGAATACATGATCACCCACTGCGAATTCTAGAGGCTTCCTACGGTTGTCCGCGTAGGATTTCTGACGATTCTGTGCCTCTTTCATCCGCTGTCTAATCAAAGATATCTTCTCAGAAGACTCACGAATCGAGTCAGGACCGAGAATGAACTTCTCGCCCGATTCTAACCAACAAGAAGGCGAACGGCATGGTCTACCATAAAGAGCCTCAAAGGGTGCCATACCGATACTGGATTGGAAGCTACTATTATAAGAGAATTCAACCAATGGAACGTGATCTTCCCAAGAGCCACCGAAATCAAGAATACACGCACGGAGGAGGTCTTCAAGCACACGATTCACCCTCTCAGTCTGACCATCAGACTGGGGATGATAAGCTGTAGAGATATTTAGCTTTGTTCCCAAAGCTTGCTGAAAGCTTGTCCAGAAGTGACTAGTGAACAACGGATCACGATCACAAACTATCGAAGAAGGAACACCATGTAATCGAAAAATTTCCTTAATATAAAGCTTCGCTAAAAGAGGAGCATTCCTATTAGATTTAATAGGGATGAAATGGGCGGATTTAGTAAGACGATCCACAATAACCCAAATGCTAGAATGACCCGACCTCGAACGAGGTAGGCCGTCAACGAAGTCCATCGATACTTGGTCCCACTTCCACTGTGGAACCTCAAGAGGCTGAAGAAGACCGGATGGCCGCTGATGCTCGGCCTTAACAAGCTGGCAGGTAGGACACTGGCTCACATATCTCGCAACATCACGCTTCATACCATCCCAATAATAAAGACGATGCATATCCGCATACATTTTACTGCTACCCGGATGGATGGTATACTTAGAGCGATGACAATCATCAAGTATGTCACGCCTAAGTGCCGAATCAGATGGAACAATTATACGGTTCCTCAGACGAAGGCAACCATGAGAATCAATCGAATAATCCCGCAAATCCTCATTACGGGACTCAGATGAGCAAGACTGAATGAGGCGCATAATATAAGCATCACGTCTCTGGGCCTCAGAGATACGATCAAGGAGAGAAGGTCGAGCCACCATACTGAATAATAAGACCGGTGAATCAGATGACGGTGCTCGATCACGAATGTCGAAGCTGGATAAGGTCTCAAGAACATCCCATTCGGCTAACATCATGGAAACAACTGCCGAATGCTTGCGGCTAAGCGCATCAGCTACACGATTACCCTTGCCAGGGGTATACTCGATATCAAAGTCATATGAGGCGAGAAACTCTAACCATCGCTGTTGCCTCATATTAAGATCTTTCTGCGAAAAGAGATACTTGAGAGACTTATGATCGGTGTAAAGAATGAAGTGCTCTCCCAAAAGAAAATGACGCCACATCTTCAAAGCGAAGACGATAGCTGCAAGCTCTAAGTCATGGGTAGCGTACCGAATCTCATTCGGACGTAATTGCCTTGAAGCGTAGGCAACAACCCGATCCTTCTGCATAAGAACCGCACCAAGACCACTAAGGCTGGCATCGGTATAGACGATGAGATCCTGATTCCCCTCAGGAACTACAAGCACGGGAGCATGAGTAAGAAGTTCCTTCAATCTCCGGAAGGAAGTCTCACACTTATCAGACCAAATATAACGAACACCCTTCCTAGTAAGACTAGTAAGAGGAAGAGCGATACGAGAGAAATCCTTAATGAAACGGCGATAATAACCCGCTAAACCCAGAAAGCTACGAATCTCATGAACATTCTCAGGCCTCTTTCAATTCTGAATAGCCTCAATCTTAGACGGATCGACTGAGATGCCATTGGAAGATACAACATGACCTAAGAATTTCACTTGCTTCTCCCAGAAGTGACATTTAGAAAGCTTTGCCTTGAGTTGATGCTTGCGGAGAGTACTTAAGACAATTCTAAGATGTCGAGCATGATCTTCTTCGGATCTAGAATAAACTAAGATGTCATCGATGAATACAAGGACGAACTTATCGAGATATTCCCTGAATACTCGATTCATGAGATCAACAAAGAAAGCAGGAGCATTCGTCAATCCGAATGGCATGACGAGCCACTCATATGAACCATATCGAGTGCGGAAAGCTGTAAGTGGAATGCTATCTTCCGCAACACGAAGCTGATGAAAACCCGTGGCTAGGTCCAACTGAGAAAAGACCTTTGCACCACTCAACTGATCGAACATGTCATCAATACGAGGCAAGGGATAGCGATTCTTGATGGTTAACTCATTAAGCTTGCGATAGTCGACGCAGAGCCTAAGAGTACCATCGGACTTCCTCACGAATACCACCGCGGCACCCCACGGTGAAGAACTAGATCGAATGAAGTGTTTAGCTTCGAGCTCAATGAGTTGCTTCTTAAGTTCCTCATTCTCCTTAGTAGACATCCTCGTGGGAGGACGACTAACGGGTTGCGCACCAGGGATGAGGTCAATACGAAACTCTATGGCCCGCTTGGGTGGCAAACCCGAAACAGGCTCAAAAACATCAGCGAAGTCACAAACAATCGGAATACGAGACACATCATCATCACTGTCTCGCGAATCAAGAGCATGCAAAGATGCTAAGGAATCAACATCGGTATCCCGGAGAACTAGGGATAACTGAGAAGAGGAATCTGGATGTCGAAGATAAATGACTCTTTCTGAACAAATAATCCTGGCATCGTATCGAACTAGCCAGTCCATACCAAAGATCATATCAAAACCAAGCGATGGAATCACGTGCAGATTCGCATGGAAAGAAAACCCACAAAGCATAACCTCAACATCATCACAATATAAGCTAAGGGTTGCAGACCCCCCAATAGGATTTGAAATCCGCAAAGAAGTAAGCAAACAAGAAACATCTAAAGAACAAGCATCCACGAGTTCCTTTGATACGAATGAGTGTGACGCACCCGTATCAAAGAGCACTCTAATCGATCGATCATGAAATAGAATGGAACCTTCAAGAACAGAAGGAAATATACCTTTCGGCTGAGATGCATCACTAGAAGCTGCTGCAATATTCAGATTTCCCGGACGAGAACCTTTGTTCTTCTTAGGACAAGAGAAAGCCATATGTCCTTCGGCCTTGCAATAATTGCACTTCTTAGGCTTTGGACATTCACGGGCTGGATGGTTAGGAGAACCGCAGTTGTAGCATGCGAAAGGCTTAGGCTGAGAAGGAGCTTGAGATTGAGAAGAAGACGATCCACCTTGTTTCTTCTTCTTGGAATGCGGAAATCGAGACTTGCGGAAAGGAAACTTCTTCTTTTTAGGATTGGGCAGAGGACCACCTTCGTCATCACTCTCTTTCTCATTCTCCACTGTCTCGAGATTGAGAGTTGCATCAACTAATTCTTCAAAAGATAACTTGAGTTGGAGCATCAAAGCTTTCTTCAAATATTTCTTAAGTCCAGATACGAACTTAAGATTTTTCTTGTATGGAGTATCAATGAATTCCAACCCATACTTAGATAGAGACTCGAAGGAGGAGACATAATCAGATACCGATGACTTGCCTTGCTTCAACTCAATAAAGCGACAAGTGAGATGAGCCTTCTCAGAAGCGGGAATAAACTTAAGCTCAAATCTATCTCGAAACTGCTGCCATGTGAGGGTAGTCTCATCCACCTCAGCTATAAGAAGCTCGTACCAGTCAAGAGCACGCTCTTGTAGCATACTAGATGCCACAAGAACTCGATAATGATCAGATAAGTCCATACGAAGAAACACACGCTCGCAAATGCGAAGCCAAGCATGCACATCAAGAACTGACTCGGAGCCTTTGAATGGCTTGCCTCCGAGATGAGTGAAATCACTGCATAGACGTGCGAATACAGATTGGCGAGGAGATGAAGATGGGATAGGAGCGGGAGGTTGTGTGCTCCCAAGAAGCTCTCGAATCTGATCGGTAGTCATATAAATGCCTTCGGGTCGAGAACCACTGGACGGTCCTGCTGCCGAAGTGCGACCTCTACCTCTACCAGACATAGCTGAAAGATAAGATAAGAAAAGATTATTCACAGGGTAGACCTATATATCGCAATAAAAATGCAGTAGGTAAGGAATACTACGGAATAATATTTAACATTCCTAGACGTATTCCCTCCTATCTACCCCGAAGGAATTGAAAGGATAAGGACATGACTAGGTTTGGCCACTTCTAAGGGATGAGATGCATAAAGGTGTTACACTAGATGTATGGTTCTTAGCGTCTGCTGTTCTGTATTTATTCTATTTTGTTCTGAAAGCTAGCTCTGATACCAAGCTGTGACGCCCCACCCCGAGACCCACATTAGTAAAGAGAATTAACGAGTAATTCCGTCTACTAATGCAGAGAATAAGGCTGGTTAAGGGCGACCGAATAGTAATGCACTAGCTAATGACTAAGAATGCCGATGCTTACCATTTTTTTCACGAATCTCAAGGAGTCGACATACTCAGTGATTAACTAATACGATACTACACGGCTAACGGGTCTATTCAGAACAAAGCACAATAACATCATAACATGTCACAGAAACAACAGCCACAGATAATATGTATACTGATACAAAACCAAACATCTGATGTAATACCATTCACCACATAATGTAATACAACATCATCCCATAAAAGAATATATACATGAAGTGATAAATAAAAGATCCATCAAAAGTGGAGATATCCAAGTCCATAGTCATGAGCCCACAAAAGATAGCAAAACGGATCCAAGCATAAAGGATAGTCATCCAACCTAACCTGCAACTCGGTCTGACCCGAGTGATAAACACACGGGTCAGGCAACTGAATCTTATCGTTAGAAAGGAAATACGATAAGGTATAAGGGAAACATACATCAAGGGGCCAATAATTTATAAGAATGACTAAGGTTGATATCAAGAATTATCTATCTCTAAGAATGGTATAATTCTACACTTACTTGGGTTAATACTAGGGGATTCATGCATATAAAGAAAACATCCAAATATGATACATGAATAAATAAACTTCTCAAAGTAGTAAATGAAACCCAAGTATAAAACCATAAAATTGAAATCACCAAAATCCTCAAGAACTCATATTTCGCCTTATTCATCTCTATAAGGCTAAGTAAACATATCAAAATATGGTGAAATCAAAATTCTCTTAACTCATAAAATAAATCTCAGATTGGCCAATAATTACATGCTAAAGCATGTTGCACGTGCTAAAGTTCTCAGACTAGTGCTAGTAATATAGTTAGGTACCCACATGACTCTTTAAGGCGACCGAAGTCACCCTTTCCCAGATTCTTAATTTCCCAGATTCTCAGATTCCCAGATTCTCAGATGACCCAAAGGTCATAGCACTAGTAATTCCCAGAATGTGCCAGAAACTCTCGGATAGTAACCCGAAAAGTGGTTACGTACGTCCCATACCGTACGTCCTCACTCAGCGGTTTTTTAGCCGCTAGTCGATGCCACACTAACAAAAGCATCAAAATCTCAAAGGATTGCCTCATGTCATTGGCGTAAGGCATAAAATACCTAACATGTCTAATCTCATTGACAAGTGGAAAATTCCATAAAATTATAAATCTAAGAAAATCTCATATAAAACAATTGCCTCATATCATCGGCAATAATGTTTTTCCCAAAATAGTCCCATGTCGTATATGCTCTCGAATACGAAATATTAGACTAAAGTTATTAGTCTAAAAGACTAATATAACACTTTATCCCAGACCCCAAAGTGGTAAATCCCAAGGAGGAAATCAAAAAGATTTCTCAATGTCGTTTCGATCGTACAAGTCCATAATTAACCGATTAAGTGAATGCACGAGTCTCATTCCTCTCGGATTTACTAAATCGTTTAATTTATTTTCTTATACGTCCGAAAGTATTTATATATATATATATATATAGTAAAAATAAGTAAAATTATACATATAATATTTTTCATGAGAAAACATGATTTTAAAACAATTTCCAGCAATTTATAGAAAAGATTTTAGAGAGAAAACGGCTTATTTTCAGAGTTTTTAATAAATTATAAAATCTTAGAAAATAAGAAAAATCCTCAAATCCCCAACCATATATGATTTCTTTATCCAATGGTTTAATCATCTAATCTCAACAATTAGCAAATCATGTAAAAGAGAAAGAACAAACAAAAAAAAAATCATCATAAAAAAAAACTAATCAACCAAAGCAAATACAACACCCAAGGCTACAAGCAAGTGCTCAGGACAGCGATCTTGCATCAGCTATTTCGACCCTTTAATCTCAAAATTTCAGAAAGTGATACAAATGAAATTTGTCACAATCTTCCTGTAGTTTCCAGAACTATAAAAATTATAGGATTTGGATATGAAACGCAAAAGTTATGCACAAAATACTAACTCAGGTCTGCACAAAACACTGAGTTTTCAACAACAACAGGACATCGAGTTTGCAAGAGGTTTTTCAACATTTTAATCAACGAATTATCGAAAGTGATACAAATGAAAGTTGTCACATTCTTTCTGCAGTTTCCAAAACTTCAAAAATTAATGGGTTTGGATAAGAAACGCAAAAGTTATGTGCAAAATACTAGCTTAGGTTTGCACAAAACGAAAACAGAATCAGAATTGAAATCACTCGATCCAGCCACTTCGACAACTGATTTCACTGATCAAACCATTTCTGAACACAATGAAAATTTGCATGATTAAACTAGACACATAGACCTTCAAAATGACACCAAGATTGCCTCAATCCGACACCGGATGAGGGAGATATAGCCAAAACAAAATATGCTATTTTCAGCAACAAAGCACAAACAAATTGAATATACTGTACGTATATTCAAGCATAGAATTCAAAAGGTTTTTGCTTTATGGCAGCGAAATTTCTTGTTTACAGTTGCTGTAAGTTTGCTAACTTACCTTTTGCGGCAAAAAGGGGTGAAATTGGCTGCAAGATGAGATCTTCAAGCTAGCAATGGCCTAGGCAGTACCTATAGTTGCTGAAAAAATGAACATGCAAAGGAGAAAACCCATTAAAACAACAATAGTAACTGAAACTAAGATTTTTCCCGGATTTAAGATGGAGATTGGTTAGGAGATTACCTGAATTTAATTTTTAGATGAGAGAATCTCTTAATTTCGTGTGGAATTAACTAAGATTTAGCAAGGGTTTGAGGTTGCCATTGATTTCTCTTTTGAGCTTCTGTTACTAACAGGAGGAGGAGATAGGAGAAGGAAATTGTACGTACGCTATTTTCCTCACCAGAAACTTCTTTATGGCTAATGGATCAACACTTCAGCCCAAAAACATACTTAGCCAAAAATTCTAATTTATGTTTTTATTATGTATATAATGCTATTTCTCTCATATTTTACACATTTTATATCCGAATTCAACGAAATAAAATGCGTTGGATTCGTTAAAACACAAGGAATCAAATAAAAAGAATAAAATTATATTTTACCAAGTTTTATTATATATTTACCATTTATTCCCTATTTATGGCAAATTTACACTATTTATCCAACTAATGTAAATATGGACATATTTTGTCAAATAAAATGGGTTATCTCATTTTATTATGGGGGAATGTTTTATTTTTAACTCCCCAAAATATTTATCCCCATTATATATCATTTATAACATGATTAATTATTTATTCAACACTTTTCCTGGTGTATAAAAAAAAATGTAATTTAGACATCACATATATTATTGCCAAATTGTGCATGCTAATGGAATATAGGCACAAATCTCTATTCAAAAGTCATGAAACAAAGAGATATTATATATTTTTTATTCCATTCCCATATATGTATTACACAACCCCAAAATATATATTCCCCTTTTCATTTTCTTTCTTCCTAAATTTATTTCAAATCATAAAATTGAAATAAATCTCATTTTATTTTATTCTCCTAAGATTAACTCACATAATATTGTTCTATCCCTAACAACAATATTATCCTCATTTTCTCCCCATTAATTTAATTAATGAATCTAATATTGAATCATAACTATAATTATGACTTAATACTAGCGGTAATCTCCAACCAGGGTTGTTACATCAGTTTTCTACAATCTTTTCATTTTTAACTTTAATTGAAATAAATTGATCAACGAAATATAAAACTGAATTGGATTATATCAATTTGTCTATTCTATGGGGTCCCGATATATTCTACGAATGGTTAGTTATCCCTTCGGGCTAACCAATGCCCCTGCTTATTCGTAGACCAGATGGCCCGAGTATTTTCGTAAAATATTGAATAGATTCGTTCTCGTATTTGTTAACGATATTCTGATTTGGTAAGCCAAATGCAGAATAGATATTCAGTTTGATCTGGAAAGCTATTTCTTTGTATTCTTTGTTAGTCTCCCTGTGTAGCAAATTTCGAGGACGAAATTTTCTTAAGGGGGAATCTGTAACATTCCCGTTTTTAAGTCAAATATAAATTGGTAATTAATTTAATTTTTTGGAATAAAATTGTGGATTTAATTATGAATTAATATGATATTTTCCAAATTAAATAAGATATGTGCCTGTTTATTTATATAAATAGATTATAATTTGAAATTTGAATTTGAAAACTATATAATATAAAATTAATAAAAGTTTGTTTCCTAATTTTGTAATTATAATATGTATATGTATGATATATGTACATTGTGATTTGAAAGTGATATTTTGAAATTAAAATGATATTTTTTCAAAAGCCATCTAAGGGTTAAATTCTAATACATATGTATATTAATTAATTATTATGGTATAATTAGATTTTAAAATCATTTTCCTTAAGTGTTAAATTCAAATATATACATATTCATTTACTTATTTATCAGTGTTTAATTAATTTTAAATCATGTTCTTTAAAGTTATTAATATATATACATACATATATATATATATATATATATAAGAAAATGGATTTATTTAAATTGAAAATATAAATAGAAAACTACATAAAAATTTTGTAAAAATATATTAACTAATAATGCATGTAATTTTACAAGTGTAAACCATGTAAACATACTTAAACAACGGTAAAGACAATTTTAAACATGTGTAACTATTTTAAGTATGCATTTATACAAGTGCAAGTATTTTAAAATATAATCAAAACATTTGTCACTATATAACATAGAACTAAAACAAGTGTAGGACATGTAAAAATGTAATATTAACAAGTATCCTCAATTCCTTTTTATTTTTAAAATCAAAACAAGGTTTATATATTCACATATCTCCCTCTCTTCTCATTTTGGTTTCATGTATTCAAACAAAAGATTTTTTTAGAGAAACCTGACTATCTTCTTTCAGTTCAAAATTTTCCCAAACTATTCTTCATCTTCAAAAATGAAAACCTGGAAACCAAAATCAAAAGCTTAAAAACAAAGAAAATCAAACAACTTCAGTTTGAAAACCTGTAAGCTTAGACCAGAGAATCAAAACAAAATTCAGGTTCATCTCATAATCAACAAATACAAAACCTAGGGATCAAAAGCAAAGATTCAAACCAGAAAGCATTTCTAGTTTCCTAAGCTTTCGAATTTTCAACCCGATCAAGTAATGATTCAAAGTTCAACTCAAGTGTAAAGAAAAATTCAACTGGAAGCTAACTGATCATCCCAACAGTAAGTTCAGATCAACAAATTCAAATACATGTCTCTGTTCAAAATCATCAAATCTGTTCCTCTGTTATTATTTCCAAGGGGAGCAAACTCCCTTAGTTAAGCTTGAAATCTGATTGAATCTTGTTTTCATATGATGTTAAAATTGTAAAATGTATTTATATGAAGGTTAATATGTCTGTCTGCCTGTGTGTGTATATATAATGTGTGCATGTTTGTTATAGGTATATATCTCTGTTTAAAACATTGACAGGTTAAATCCACTTTGATCAATTAAATTCTCTTTGTATAATCAATAACAAGTTAGGATCTTTGAAAATGAAATGTATATAATGGTATAACATTTCTTTTAAAAATATTTTCAGATGAAATTATTTAGTATTTAATTTAAAAATAGGAAATGACAGGAATGATCAGATTTAAATCAAAAATTGAATGTTTGGACTTCGAATATTAATCATAGGAATGGATTTGTACTTTAAAATCATGATTTTTAATAATCATTTCGAAAATTTTAAGTTTATATTGGATGGGAAATTCAAGGTTGAACGAGAAACGTATCTTCATCAATTTTCGATGATCGATGCTCTGTTGGCCGTCGAGCTTGGGCCTGGAGGTAAGGTGAAGAGCGGGGATTCATGGAAAAATGCTCGCAAAATTTCAAGTCGATCTTGGTGATGGCGTGATGACGTTTTAGGGTTTAATGTTTCGTTCTAGTTGTGTTGATTGTTGTGGAATTTTCATCGTCGATGGAGGATGGGGAGCAACCGGACCGGAGGCAAAGGTTCGTGGGTTGTCGGGGCAACTCTGGTCGAAGTGGCTTGGTTGATGGTGGACGAGATCATTGGTGCGAGGCTGATTTATGCAACTAGTTTGGGTTCCAGGTGGAGCTGGGTAGCTAATTTTTGATTTTCAGGCGATGTAGTCAGAGTTGGGTGGTCGTTTGGGTCGGGGTAGTTGTCGCCGACGTGATGGTGGTGGTATCGATGGTCAGAGCATCGTCGTTTGATCGTACACGTGCACCTATGCACGTTCATATCTGGTATGGTTTGGAGCTTTGAGGAAGACGAGGAGTTCTCGGGTCTGATCACGGGGAAAAGATGGGTCGAATCAAAGATGAGAGAGGTGAGAGAAAAACTCGAAGTTGGGCTCGGGAGATATACTGGTTGAGCTCGGGTCTGAGGTTAAGTGTAAAAACAGTTTTAAACTTTTAAAACAAAATCAAGTTTTACTTAATACAATTATGTTAAAACTATTTCTTTTGTAAATAATGAATGTTTACCTAAGTTTTAAATTTATCAAAGGCTTTTAAATAAAAATTATTTCAAATTAATTAAGTTTAAGTGTTTAATCTATACAACCTTTATTTTAAAGTTTATTTTAAATAAACTTAATATTGTAATTAATTAAAGATGAAATGTTTTTGTCATACAAAACGTTAATTTAACTTAAATGTTTTAAGTTAATAATGAATTTATTTCAAAGATTATTTAAAATAAGATTTTAAAGATAAATGGTTTATCTTAAATAATGGTTTGGATTATCGATTAACTTAAAGGGTTTAAGTGAAATTATGTGATTATGTCAATTTGTTTCAAAGGTTATTTAAATAAGACTTAAATGATAATTTTGTAATTCTTTAAGATAAATGGGTTATCTTAAGATTAAAGGATCATTAATTTGAAATTTAATGATAATTACTAAATCAAAGCTTAATTAAGTATTAATTAAAGATTAATTAATTAGTTAAGAGTTAATTAATTAATTAAAAGATGATTACTTAATGAGGTTAATTAAGTATAATTACTTAATGTAATTAATAAAAGATTTTTACTTAATGTAATTAAGGTACAATTACTTTGTGTGATTACATTAAAGGATAATTTATTAACTAAGATTAAAGGTAATTAATTACTTAAAGATAATTACTTAATTAAAGTAATTAATTAATGATTAAAGTTGATTAATCAAGTGATTAAAGGATAATTACTCAATGTAATTTATTTGTGATTTATTAATATAAGTGATTAGGACAATCACTTATTAATTAATCAAATAGTAATTAATTCAGGGTAATTTAATTAATGTAATTAAGGATAATTATTAAGGTTGATTAATTAATAATTAAAGGTTAATTTATTTATTATTAAAGGTTAATTAATAAATGATTAAAGAATAATTAATTAAAATGGTTTGTAATTAATTAATGCTAATTAACCAAGATTTGTAAATTATTTATAAGTAATTAATCTAGTTTAAATTTATCAGGTGATTAATTGATCTTACTATTGAATATTTGAATTGTTTGATATCCCTGATGTGTGATGCTTTGTGATATGAATTATTTTGATTTGAGCTATGATAAATGTAATTTATTTATCTATGATGAATTTATATCTGTGAACCTGTGAATGAAGATAAGCGTTATAAGGATTATACCGCTTATCGATATTGTTGTGCTTGGATATGTGATGAGTGATGATATTGTATTGTTGTGTTTAAAATCCCTAGAGTACACCACACACACAAATATGGATTACACGAGGAAATTGGTTAAGTCAAAGATATTTGAATTTAATATTATGAAATGGTTTTAAAGATTGATTTTTGAATCCATCATGATTTTGGGAATTGAATTGGATTGAATATGAAATCTTTTGAAAAGGAAATTTGAATTGAATTTAGTTTGAATAAAATATATCTTGTTTAAGTTTTGAAATTATTTTGGAAACTATGGTTTGAAAGGGTATACAAGTTCTACTATAATATTTATGGATTTTAAGCCATTTTAAAAGTATTATTTTGGGAATTTAAATTTAACCCAAGTCTATACTTTAAAGGCTATAACTTGTGCATATTTAATCGGATTTTTCCGAAACGAAAAGTATTTGTTTTCAAATGATAACGGCTTTTTTATAACGAAAGAAAATCCACTTTTTGTTGAAAGATTTCAAGTTTGAAATGGAAATAGTTTTGAAGACTATGAATGAATCTTTGTGAAAGATTGTTGAACCCTGGTTTCAAATTTAAGTGGATCTTAAAAAGGTGAATCTTTTGTTTTAAAAGATTAAAGTGGAAATTTGTTTAAACCATTTGAAGAAAAGGTTTTGGCCTAAAAGTGTGACTTAACTATGATCCCAATATCCATATGTTTTTAAAATTAGCGCTCATTATTCGGTTCAGCCGGGAGAGGACTTTATGTCATATAACCAATTCCGAATAATGATACGACGATATACATAACAATTGAAGATGGTGGTGAAGACCGTGTATTTTTGAGAACGATAGGATAACCTGTCGAATGACTCTACACTGAGTAGCTACGGTATAGAGATCTCTATATGTGATGGGGAGTCCGATCGGGATTGTGAATACCTGAATTGCAAGGGCTTCTTTGAATTGCCTTCGGTTTCGTTTGAACCCGGAACGGACTTGTATGGATGTATGTCGACATTACACTTTGAGATGTAAAGTTAGTTTCTATCAAATACATTTCTGTTTTGTGGTGGAGAATTTATTATCTTAGCTTAACACCCTTCTCTGAGACATACGAGCTCAAAGATTATGTAGTTGATGGTTACCAGTGATACATTCCCAATTTAGTAATGTCACATGCTAAGTGCTGCTGATCATTTGCTGATCAAAGCATGGCTTTTTTGTAGAGCGTAGCTTTATGGTCGAGACATCATTAGGACCTCACAACCTGGAAATGGTCGAAACAGGAAGGATGCAGCAGGGTTATCAGGGGTATCGCCCTTAGGGTATGTCCATTTCCTTCTGGATAAAAGGTGGTATCCTGGTATGAAGCCCAGATATTTAACCTGTGTGGTTGTTGCTATTTGTTGGTGAATCCTGGGATAAAGGTCGGTAATGACTGAAGGATGGCATACTCGTGTCAGTAGTTACCTAGTTACAGAGGTAACCCTGCCTTGTGGTGGTAGAGGTCCGGTTAGGTTCTCGAGGCGTCCCTCCAGAGGCCTACCCATATGGCATATGAAGTTCCTTAGCCTGACCATTTGTTGGAAATCCAAAGAAACAATACGCGTCCTATACGGTTTTAGTTGTATGACCTGCCATGGAATGTGATGGTACCTGCTATTGAACATGGTAGCTATAGTAGGAATACTACGAAATGTGTATGCTGGCTAAGATTAATATTATACTTTCAAAATGTTTTTCTGCACTATGCACTAATAATAATATCAAAAGGTTTTTGCGTATCATGCTTGACTGTCATAAGGAGAAATCTCCTCTAATTGTGCGCATGCATTGTCGGTGTGAGCGAAGGCTTTATGATAGTTTCATTTTCCAAAAAGCATTGCGGATTTCTTTCAATTTTGTTTTGTTTTGTTTGTTTCCAAAATAAATTATTTTCGTTTGCTCACACCAGTCCCATGACTGACCTGGAGTTTATTGTTTCCTTTCTAAACTCAAGGTGCCCAAAATTTTCCACACGGGCAGCCTAGAGTCACATTTTCAAATAGTCAGCTTGTAGATGTAGATTCGATAGCATTCAGTATTTGGACTTTGGCGATCGCATCCAGTTACCTAGTTTTCTACATTACAACGTGATGATGGTTCGAGCTTGTGGTTTGGAGCAATGGAGATGCAGTTTTGGATTCTATCTTTCTATCTATCCTTTGGAAGACCATATTGGTGATATTGTTCCGTTGCTGGTGTTATCTTTTCAATGTTATCGCTGTTTGTTTCTTTCCGATGTTGTATATTGGCTCTGATATTTATATTCATTTGTATCAGAATGTTGTATCATTTGTGTATCAATAAAATCATTCATTTCTGTTTCCGCTGTGTTGTTGTACTTAATGTTGTTGTACTTAATGTGTTATAAGCTTCGGCTAACCAGTTTTAACGTTTGAATCTGCGATATTCGAATAGTGGTATATTATTTGGGTGTCGATTTTTGAAGGTCGAGTCAGGATCATTACATGTACTAAAGAGAGATCGGGTCAGTGTTGGAGCTGGACTAGCCCGTAGTGGAAGTTATGAGCGAATTTCAAAAAATTTACCTTATTGGATCTTTTATTGGGCCTATGAAGTCTAACTGAATTAGAACATTTCTAAATTTCATTTAAATAAAATCATATTTTTTTTTAAATTGAATTATATTGAGATACAAAGTTAATTTTATTTGATTTAGTTTATACATAAATGAATCATAGGCATATATGTGTGAATGCATGTGTAACACAATAATCCGTGAAAGGTATAATATGCTCACATGTAGATGTTGGGATTTACATCGCAATAGACATATTAGCTTTTTGGTATATCATGTATGCTGTCCAAATGTGTGCATGTATATGTGTTACAACACACACACGTATGTATAAATATATTACATATAATATATGAACATAAATCATATATAAATATATATATAAAGAGAGAGAACAATTATTAAAAAAATTTATAATTCAAAATTAACTTATTTTTGCAAACATAACAATTTTAGTATTTTAATTTGTATATATTATGAATAAAATAACGTTTTTATCCATATATAATTAACGTAAAATAATCTATTAAAGAAAATTCAAATTTTACAATTTTAGAAAATCTAGGATCATAGAATAGAGCTTACAAAAAATTTGAAGATTTGTCAAAGTTGAATTATTATTTTTAAAAATAAATATATCGATTTCGAAAACAATTATTTAATATAAAATAAAATATTATTTAAAATTCAAATTTTAAATTTTCATAAATTCTAGGATCATGAATGAAAGGTTATGAAAATTTTAAAGAATTTTTTAATTAAATTATTATTTTTAATGAATCATAAACAGTTTTTCTGAAATAATATTAATTATTAAAAATAATAAAATTTATTGGAAAATTCGTATATTTTTTCCTTTTGTTGTTGAAATGATATAATATTTTTAAATAATATAAAATTTAATTTTTAATGTAATAATTATTTTATATATAATAAACAATTCAAAAATTCGATAAATATTAATTTAAAAATATGAATATATGTATGATAATTAATTTTCAAACTTTTAAATTCATATTATATATAATAATATACTAAAATTTTCAAATTATATATGTATATATATATATATCTTATATATGCATATAAGCTATTGCAAGGAAGAAATATACACTAATATATATATATATATATATATATATATATATACATTAGTGTATATTTCTTCCTTGCAATATATGTATGTATGTATGTATGTATATATGAATTTATTAATAAATATATATAAAACAATTATTAATATGACAAATATTTATTTTTTACATTAAACAACATTTTCCTAGAGATAAATCAAATGGTATAATAAACAAATTATGCACATAACCAAACCAATTTATGGCAACCACATATACTTACAAAATCTCACCACACTAAACATAAAGTAGCAATATATTTAAACGGATATGAAATTTCTCATTATAGGATCATAAGATATAATTTAATTACTGAGGTATGAATTAAAATTACCATTTTATGATGCCCTTGAATCCACGTTGACGCAACGACTTCCCTTCGTTTTCCTAATCTTGATTGGTCGGATTGCACGCCCGGAATCACCAACCTCTAACTATCAAATAGTATTAGTCTAATTTGAAATATATTTGAGAATTTTGAAGTGGATTGAGAGCTATGTTTTAACCAGAAATGTAGAAGATAATGGCGGCCAAAAAGGTCAGTAATGGTTTTTAGAGAGACACACACATATAGGGTTGTAGTAGAGAGAAATGAGGAAAACCTTTTTACCCATTCTCACTTTATCACAACCTATTATCTCAAAGCCAACTACCTATGTTTTATCCACCCCTAGACCTTTCGCAAAGCAAAATTTTGCAGCCCTAATGATGGACCTAAACCCATCTAAGCCCAAGTCAAAATACTATGCAGTTAAATCAAATTTAATTGTTTGTCGATATGGTATATTTATTATTTAATAAATATTAATTAATTTAATTAATTTATAACAAATATAAACTAATTAAATCGTTTCGTTTTAAGGGAATTCATCATTTCGGCTGTGTAACTCTTTGGTGTAAATTTGGTCAGCGATTAACATCAAGCTATTCTATTGTTAACGTTCACACATCACTTAACATGTGATGTAACATTATGGCCAAATTTATCGCTTACTCATTTTCGGTAAAATCTACTTTTAGTTTTATAAGCATTACCCAGTTGTGACATTTGTTTACACCAATTCTCTTCGTAAAAAATATATCACTTTGGACTTGTGAAATTTGGTAATGGTTAAAATTCCAACCTCATCCACATTCAACTTCATAGTCTAAGTATAAAGTCCTTGATTTAGTAATAACAATTATTATTAGCCAAAATGCTCTGGCCAGAGACTTTGACTTTGAGTTGACTGTGATACTAACCGCATATAATTAAGGAGACAAATACTCTCGTGAATAGTGCTTCACTTTCAATACTTCCACTAGTCCCAACTATAGTCATTCGATGGACCCCATGCCATGATTTAACTATAATCAAATAGAGCTTTCACATTGAAGATCCATAGTACTCTCAAATTGAGAGAACTATGTAAATTAATCACATCAATATTTTCTGTTTGAACTTAGTTATATTAACCAACAGAAAACTATCACGTGAGTCGTTCCATAGTTATCCAATAACTATTAGTACGTAACCCCTAGGTGCTCCCAGTAGTCACGGTAATACACTGCCCAATATTTGGAGAGCGTTACGTACTACACTCTCAATGGATACATCGACATCCAGTCTTAATGCATCTTGACTAGGAACATTTAAAATGGTATATTTGTTTCGTTGTGATAAATTACTCTTGGTTACAACACTTTGTAACTACTATCACAAAATATACCGTTTATGGATTTTTATATTAAATATACTTTTAATTAAGTTAATTAATTAATATAATCACATTATATCAAGTATATAATAGGAAGAAAATACCTTTTATTTCGAACAAGATTGGTCAACGATTTAGATATATGTAACAAATTACAAAATTACCCCTAGGACATACTCTCAACTCTATCGGTCAAGATATGCGAACTGAGTTTTTTAAGTTAATTCTATATTTCATTCCCTATATACCTATTTCCTTTTAATTTTAATTTTTAAACTCTTTTAATTTATCTAAAAATATATTTCAATTTAACTGAAACTGATTCACACTTCATTTCACACAATATACTTCGATAATCAATCAATTCCTTTTAATTCGATACTTACCCATCTCTGTTTAATTATTTAGCATATCAATGTAAAATAAATAAATTTTCAGTTATCTCAATCATATAGAAATTCTCTATACTTATATATATATATTAAAATAATTGATGAATTTTAATATATTTTTTAAAAGAATTTATTAACACAAATTTTTATTAAATAGACTTTAATTAAATAAAATCTTATTTTCAAAATAATAATTATCAAAATCGAATCTAAATACTTTATTTAGATTAAATTTGTCTAATATTACAGCTTCAATACAAGGTTGTTACATTAACCGTGAGTACCGCCTCATGATCCTCGGATAAACGACAGACCTCAACATATTGAGGAGCTCCATAAGGCTTATGTTCAAATGGTTCTTGTGGTTGTTTAATAAGAACGACTCAAACTAAGGAATAAGAGACCTTATGATTAGATCGACTTGCAACTCATTACCTATCGTCGTGCTCAGTTTAGAAAGTCTATCAATATGACTTTTCATCGTTAGAACATACTCGTCAACTTTCATGTCCTTCATTCTTTCATATTAAATAGTTTCTTTGTAAGTTCGTACCTTGCGGAATGAGACTGTTCCTCAAACAAAGCTTCAAACCTATCGAAAATTTGATGGACATTCATGTTTTTGTGTTGTCTCTACAATAGTTTGTCTAACATAGGCAACACTTAAACTTGGGTGATCTCAAGGTCCGCGACCCATTTTTTATATGCTATGTGTAATTCGAGGTCTGCATTATTAGCGGCTTTTTCTTTAGGAGGTTCGGTTATTAATGACCATAAACGTTTGTATGTTAGTGCTATCTTTATTGTCAATAAATCTATGTACTTAGGTCTGATGAGTTTGTTCTTTTCAAAAATAAGCTTAAGGTAGACACTTTCTGATAATTTAAGCTTGTATATTAGAATATTAGTCATAGTTGATGTTTTTAGAAAATTAGTAATGTTAAACATAATAATTTATTTTATAAGTAAGCTTTTACTAGTCTTTTATGTTTTATTTTTCAAACTATAAGATGAAATAAAGAAGTCATTCACTTCATTAGTAAGCAATATGAATCATATGCCTTAGGATTTTGATCTTTAGGAAAGTTCAACAAATCATAGTCTCACATACGATGAATAACTCATTATCGCTTGTTTCATATGCTACTCCAAACCTTGTAGCCTTTGTTGAACTCTTATCTTTACCTTGAGGAAAGCTTAATAAATAAAGAGATTATTTACTCGTACTTACCAATTTGCGACGGTGTAACATCCCTGGAGGCCCAAAACTAACGGCTATGGATGCTGCAGCCATCCATAGTTATTAATCCTCAGCTACCAAATACGGTTATGTTAGATACCTTGAGGAAAGCTTAATAAATAAAGAGATATTAACTCGTACTTACCAATTTGCAATGGTGTAACATCCCCTTCTTGGAGGCCCAAAACTAACGGCTACGGATGCTGCAGTCATCCATAGTTATTAATCCTCAGTTACCAAATACGGTAATGTTAGATACAATGATACATAGAAACACATGAATATGGAAAAAATTAAAAACGTCAAACAAATTACATATTCCAATTTCAAAAGATTTCTAATTCATTACATAATCCCACAATCATTAACCACGTTCAGAGAAAATATATTTATTACAACATACGCCAAGAGCGACATATGAAGATGGCCCCTTGGATGATTGTAGTATATATAGGAAATTTTAAAAACTTTGTTTTTACAGCAACAACAAAGTGGAATCAAAATAAAAGAGAATAATATACAACTACCATGTCTCCTGCACGTCTCTGGAAGCTTATTCGTCTAATGAGGTACCTGAAAACCTCAACTCTCAAACTACTCAAAATTAGTTGAGCACCCAAGAGTCTAACGGGAAAACATAAACTTTGAGTCGGACATAAAGCCCGGTATGAATAATAGTCCACCATCTCAAATCATTTAGATATCTAGTGAGACCACGCCGCTTAGCGGAATGGATTTTCCCCTCAATAGTATCCTAAAACCTTTATATAACCATATATTATGCTTCTGCATCCACAATGGTTAAAACAATTCAAAATAATATGATGATATGCAAAACAAGTAAACTAATTTTGGATTACCCATCCTCATTCAATTTTGACTATCTGTCTCAGTTATAGTTTCTACGGTCACCGTTAACTTATTAGTTTTCATGGGCTAAGGACTCTCTGTTCAGTTACATAGTTTTCATGGGATCACTAAGAACCTATTGGCCCCAACCAATCTCTTTACTGTTTCATGTCCCTAAAGCCATTGGTAACTCCAATATCTTTCCTCTTATCCTAGTTTTCATGGGTTGACTAGAAACCTATTGATATCTGTTAATGTCTTAATCTAAATATAGTTTTCATGGGTTCACTATAAACCTATTCTCCCCTACCAATACCAAATCATAGTTTTCATAGGCTAAGTGCGAGCCTGTCTTCCTGACATCTTCATTTATACATAGTTTTCAAGGGCTTAACATGAACCGGTTGGCTCCTGCCAATATCTTTTCCTATATAAAGTTTTCATGGGCTTACTGTGAACCTGTTGGCCCTTGCTAATATCTTCCTTCAAATATTTTAGCATTCTATACGCTGGTCTTCCTGACTCTTGGACGCAATTTTGCTCATTCAGGAGTAAATTTAATTTATTTTCAGTACTGGGTCAACCTAGCTGGTTATTCTGTCCTTCTCTAAGGTGCCGTTATAGGTTCACTATAATGCGAATATGTTCAAATATATATATGAACAAGAAAGGATAATAATACCAACCCCTATGGTTTACTATCCTTTAAATCATTTTATATAAAATTTAATTAATCCCTTTAACCTATTAATCAAGAAACAGAAACTCCCTTTCAAATACTTTATTTATTTATGCCCTAGTTTTCCTTTAAAGTGAGATTGGGTTATTTGTTTTGAAAACTAAGGCTTTCGAAACCACAAAACATCATTTTCGAAACCCCTGATAACCTCCTTCGAAACCATAGAAAACTTCTTTCGAAACATTACATATTAACCTTTAGAAGCTCTTTAAAACATCTCTTTCAAAACCAAAGTACACCATTCGAAAAGTATCAAAAAATACGTAATAGCCTTTAAACATAGCTTCGAATCCAATGAAAGAACCACTTTCGAAACCCTTGGCTTTACTTTAGAAACATATTTTGGGTCAAAGTGAACATAAACGTAAGTATTTCTTTCAAAACCATTCTTTATCGTATAAAACTATTGTGGAAAACTTGATGGCGTACACACCATCCTTGCGAAAGCTTCAAACCGTTAAGTAAAACCTTGATGGTTAGCATCGAAACCCCCTTTCGAAGCCATTGCCTTCGAAACTCTTGAACCCTTTCGAAAGCATTTAGGAAGTGGCTTATCATAAGTTTAAAACAAAGACATCCCTTTGAAAGCATTGATGATTTCAATACATTCGAAAGGCAAAGAACAGCGGTCGGGTTTCGATTAGTCGGAACCACTACTTTCGAAAGCATCATTTTATAAATAATAAAACCGATTTGAAAGCTTAAACTATAAAACATAAGATGGAAATCCTTTTCGAAAGCTGTTTAAAAATCCCTTTGAAAGCATCGGTTTTGAATCCTTCAAAAGCTTTTATGAAAACAGACATGCGCTTAATAGTTTATAACAAAGCAAATGTTTCGACCCCATTGGGACCAAATGCTTTCGACACCATGCCTTATGTTTTTCCTTCAATCCACTATGCACCATCTAAGTGATACCTTGTGTATTGTTTTCGGCCTAGGTTGATTTCGACTGAGTTAGAGTGAAAGCTATGAGTCGAAAGGTACTTCTAATCAAGGCGGAACCCGCTTTTCTGGGTAAAAGTTGATTAATGCCGATTAAAGCAAATTCTATCTAACTAACCTGCCTACGTGTAAACATGTGACTGGTTGCCTCAACTTTTCAAATTCTTTACTAAAATAACTGCCACATAATTTTAGATCTAAACCAAGTCTAATTTAGCAAATAAACCCTTCAATTAAGGAAAACCAATAATGCAAATAAGTCCTTCTTCTAAAATAATTTAATTTCCACAACAAATCACTTGGGAAAAATCCCCAAAAATTACAAAAATTCACTTTTACTATGTTGTCTAACATATCATAATTTCAGACCCAAATTCTCAATATAATTTCTAAAATAAATTTCTAAACCTAATTAATCATATTTTCCTTTGAAAATTCGTAATAATCTTTGCATAAGTTGGACAATTATAAAAATTAAAACCCAACTCCAAAATTTTGTTTTATATAACATAAAATTTTTCCATGGCATTCAAGGATCAACTTCGATCAATTTTTCCCTAAAACCGCCTAAATCCTCATTTAAACAATCTTGTTTAAATCAAACAAATTATAATTCAAGCATATCATCATCCAAAACATCATAAACGAATTTAATCTTAAATCCAAAAACATATGATCATAAAAAAATAGAGATGGTATAAATTATTATTTACCTTGATTAAGCTAAGGAGATCGAGTTGAGATTAAGATTTATTCACCTTGCTTTAATTATTGGCTTGATTTGAATTTTCTCTTTGTTTTCTTCCTGGTAATGGCCGACTCCTCTTCTTAGGTTTGTGTTTTATTTTTGTGAAAATGATAAAATTAAAGTTAATGGCATACGGAACGAAAATATATAAGGGTTATGGTAATAGGGTGCGGCTATTTTCCATTATGCCTTTGTGTAACCCAAGTAGCTTACAAGCCATTCTTAAGCCCATTTAGTTTATTAAGCATGACCCCTATGAGTTTATTCAAATCTCAATCCCCTTATCTCTTAATATTTTCATTATTCTATTTAATTTATCTACTTAAATCTCCTGAATAATGTTGTAAAAAATTATTGGTGTTACAAACAACCTACGTATAATGCACATACCTTGAGGAAAGCTCAAAAAATATGTGCAGTTATTTTACCTCATCTATTCTATATAATAATAATACTACACATAACACTCCTTGCTTGAGGAAAGCTCGGCAGCTAAGGTGTGTGGTAGTCTATGAATGTATAAATGGTAGATCACAACTTTATATTAAACATTCATAGTCTTTAATATATTTAATTGAATGATATCGACTTATGAAATAATGTATTTCATAAGCAATACCACAGTGATTCAAGTTTTAGACACAAAAAATAACGTATATGTACTTTACATATGTATTTATTCCTTAAATCTAATTAAGGTTTCTTATTGTTCTATCCTTTCATTATACATTCGTATTATATAAGTTTTAAATATCACATAATTTTATAATTTAATCAACTTATATAGTATTCTTAGATATAATTTTATATTAATATTACTAATTAAATATTATTTAATCAATTTAATTAATTAATTAACATTTTAATTAATTTCATATTATCCAATTAAACATTATACATATATATTATAACAATTATAGTTATATACATATATCTTTATATATATGCATTATATTATTTATTAATTAACAGTTAACAAATTTATCTAATTAAATAATTTTAGTTAATTATTTTAGTTTTGAAATTTCATATGTACTTACATCATCTTAAACAATTCATGACAATGTAATACATGTTGTATAATTTAATTAATTAACTATTTAATTTATTGGTCTAATTAATAATTAATTAATTTTTAAACTTTATTTACAAATTTTCAAAAAAATTTAAAATCTTATAATATATTTAGTATTTTAAATTTAACTTTTAAATACGAAATTTTAGCTTAATTTCATAACAGATTTTGAAAATTAGCTAAAGGCTTGAATTCAAATTGGGCCTTTTTTTATTAAGAATAATTATTGGGCTCATTTCACATTTCGGCCTAGGCCGATAGCCAAGTAGGGTATGTTACTTGGTTACCCAATGATAACCTAAACACTACTTTTAGACACCCTACAAATTGGTAAGTTTAATTAGTTGGCATGGTTAATTTAGACGGTATGGGTTATTGGGCTCTAATACCATTTTTGGACTAGGCCAGTACGCAGCGAGTTAAGTGAGTGAATTTTAAGTTTTTTTTTTAAGAATTTTGATCTTATTGGACATATAAAGTCTAAATTGATTTAAATCCGATCTAAATAAATTTTAAACAGAATCATTATTTTATTTTATTTCTTAATAAATGAATTTTATTTCTTTATAAAAGAATTTTATTTGATGTTATATTTAATATATAGCATGTGCACGTGTATCATATACACATGTGCATGTATATTCACATGCAACATATACAATGTGTATGGTTTAACATACCTGTATCTAAGCATTGAGATTTACACTGCAACAGACATGTTAACCCCTCCATATGCGTATATGTTGTCTAAATATATATATATATATATATATATATATATTATTAATGTGATATCATTTTCAAAAATAATAATATTAATTTGATATAAAATTATGTTTATATTTAGCTACATATACATATATTTACATATAATAATGTAAAAGTAATCTTATGTGTGTGTGTGTGTAAAAAACACTATTTATATATATATATATATATATATATATAATAATTGAAAATTCAAATTTGCAAATTAGATCTAGATATTAAGATATCCTTTTAAATTTAAATTCAAAAGTTAAATTTTTTAAATAAATTATATTTATTATATATACGAAATTAATTTTTTAGTTAATATCTAATAAGTTAATATATATACATATACATATTAAAATTAATATTTCAAAATCATTTGTAATATAAAATGATGTTGCATAATTAAGTGTCCGCATGTGTATAACATAATATACATACATATGCATACATATACATACATATATACATACATACATACGTACATACATACATACATACATACATATATATATATATATAAATATATATGTATTAAAATTTCAGAATCATTTATAATATAAAATGATATTGCATAATTAAATGTATCCATGTATCTAATATAACATACATATATACATACATACATATATTATTTTGGCCGTATAAAGATTTTGGCAACTCAATTTTTTTAATTTTTTTTACAAAATCCATACCGATTTATTTTACATTTTTAAATTAAAATCCACACGAAAAAAAGCATTTTTATTTTTTAAATATGTAATAATACATTTTGTAATGTTTGCTAACTTATGTATATTAAAATATATCTATATGTATTTATAATTTTATATTAGGAAAATAACATATATATATATGTATGTATTTCGAATTATATAAATATATACATAATTTTTTTCCCAAAATAATAATATATTCACAATTTGACAACAAGATTTACAAATATTTTTCACATATATATTAAATTAAAAAATTCAATTTTTATTTAGAAAACACTTAATATTAATATTTTAACTTAATTTTTTTAAGTTAGGCAAAAGGTCACATATATACACATAATTTATTTTATAACAACTATATATATATATATATGTATGTATGTATGTGTGTACACACATACGTGTATATATATATCTCTCTGTGTGTGTGTGCATGTATATGCGTGTATGTGTGTATGGATATGTAGTAAAGTGTTGCCTAAACTTTAGTCTAGTAATGACACCTCGAATGTGGAGCCAATATAACTCTCAAGAGTGAATCCAATCTCTTCTAAAAAGCTACCAATTAAAGAGATCCAAGCACCTTTCTTTTATTTAATTCAAATCCGTGTTTCAGTTTTAAAATAATGGAGGAGGGCGATGATTTAATTTTTAGCAGAGCATAGGAGAGAGGAGAAGCCAAAAGTAAAATATAAAATGTTAGGAACAATGGATTTAAATAAAAGAGAAAAGATAATGGAAAAAGTGGATCTAGGTCCATTTTCTCCACTAATTCAAACCCAAAAATATTTGCGTGTCTCCCCACCCCCCTTTATTATTTGGTCGGCCATAGCATTGGCTTGGGCTTGCATGTGACTTCAAACTATATCAATTAATATACATTATTATCAAATCCAAATGCACATCCATATATCGATATGTGTGTATATAACTTTTATACACGCACTATTTTCTATATCGATCAACAAAAATCAAATAAAATTTTATAACTAATATTTCATAAAATATAAATTAATTTAATTAGGTTATAAAAAATTATAATTAAATTAAATTAGGTGGTGATTGGAGCATTCAATATTGCGGTTGTGTGACTCTTGAGTGTAAATTTTGGTTAGCGACTAATATCGAAGATTCGAATATTAACGTTCATACATCATTTCAATTAGTGGTGTGAAAGTTTGGCAAAATTTACCGTTTACACAGTTTAAGTAAAATCTAATTTTACTTACTTTAAGCAGTGCCCAATGGTGAAAATTATTTACATCAATTCTCTTTGTCAAACTATATCATATTAGGACTTATATAACTTGGTAAAATTCCAATAGCGTCCACATTCAACTTGTGTAGTCCAAACATAGTCCTTAGTTCAATAATAACAGTTAATATTAACCATACTTCTCTGACTAGGGACTTCGCTTTGAGTTGACTTCAATTGACCGTGATATTTACATCATATAACCAAGAAAACGAATTCTCTATTGAATAATGTTCCACATTCAGTGCTTCATATCAGGCCTAATTATAGCCATTCGATGGATGTCATGTCATAATTTAACTATAATCAAAATGGAGTGTCCAAAATGAAGTTCAATAGTATTCTCAAGTCGAGATAACTATGTAATATTATCACATCGATAATTTCTGTTTGACCTTAGTTGTACTAACAAACGGAAAACTATCAAGTAAGTCGTTCCAAAGTTATCCAATAACTATCAGTACGTTACATCTTAATGCCTCCAACAGTCATGAGTAATGCACCGCCTAACATTTGGAGAGTGTTATGTACTCTAGCGTCAATGGTAATATTAATATCCAATCTCAATATATCTTGGCTGTGAATATTTAAAAAGATATGTTTGTTATATTGTGATAAATTACTCATGATTATAGCACGGTGTAATTATCATAAAGCTTACCATTTATTGATTTTTTATTAACTATGCTTAAATTAATTAATATAACACTTCATAACAAGTCCATAATAGAAATAAAAACATCATTTATTTTAAATGAGATTTTATTATAGAGCTAATAAATTATAGAATTACCTTTAGGAAATACCCCTAACTTTATCATGTTAGATGGTGTATTGCTTCTAGATGCTGGGGGCACCAAGGGGTCACATACTGATAGTTATTGGAAATTATAAAATGACTCACCCAAGAGTTTTCAGGTAGTTAACATATCTTAGGTCAATTAGAGAATCTCGAAGTAATGATGTTACATAGTTCTCTCGATTTGAGAATACTGTTGAACTTCAATATGGACACTCCACTTTGACTATAGTCAAACAGTGATATGAAGTCTATTAAATGACTATAGGATTGAAGCACTATACAATAGAGATTTTTGTCTCCTCGGTTATATAAGGTTAGTATTGCGGTCTACTATAGTCAACTCATAGTTAAAGTTTTTTGGCTAAAGCTTTACGGTTAATCATTATTATTATTATTATTGATAAGGACTTTATGTTTGGAATAACTAAATTAAATATGGATGATATTGAAATTTTAGCCAAAATCAAATTCGATAAGTTCTATAGTGATACAGGTTCGATGAAGAGAACTAATGTAAATAATCGTTGTTATAGGATACCACTTAAACTAATAAAATTTAATTTTACCTAAATAATCAATAAATTAAATAAATTGTCATACCACTAACTAACATGATGTGTGAACATTAATATTCAAATGGTTTGATATTAATTGCTAACAAAATTTATATCTTTGAGACGCACAACCATAATGATGAGTAGTCTGAAATACCACATGATTTAACTAATTAATAACTATTGTTAGTTAATATTTATGAAATATTATTTGATTTTTAGGTGCTATTAGTATTTAATAAAGTGCATATATAAAAGTTATATATGTACGTATTGATTTATGGTACCAATTAACATTTATACTTGATTTAAACTGATTAATTATCGAATGAGTTTGTGAATTGTTGAAGGCCCATATACCCTCAATGATGGCTGGACCAGGCTATAAGGAATGGAGGTTTTAAATGTTCAAATGAGATTTGAAATGGCAAAAGAAGAATGAGTATAGGAAGGAGAAAATATCTCCACCTTTGCTTCTTCTTAAATGCCTACTTACACCCATCACTAGTGATTCATTTTGATCTCTCTTCTCTTGTCCATCCTAGCTGAAAATTTCAGGGCTCCGTAGCCACTAATTCTTAAAAGCAAATCAAAAATAAAATCAAATTAATATAAGATGATGTTCATCTCAAGGTCGTAGCAAAATCCGAAGCTTGATTTGATTAAATGTCGACGTTATTTAACCTTTCATGATGTTGATCATAGGCCACTTCCTATAATAACTATTAATCTCAATTTGATTATACAATACGTCATTATAGTATAAATTAGATCTATTATATTATAAAATTAATATATATATATATATGTATCAATATTTTCCAATCTAATTTATTGTATGCTAATTAGTTCAGGAATTTATGTTTTAAAAAAAACTTCAAAACAACATTTATCGATAATTATAATTCGGGCATACTTTTAAATAGAAAAAATTCAGTTTTTAAAATTATTTTTAATTAGCTATAGTGATTTTATAAAACATTAAATGCATGAATACATTTATAATTACATGTATCAATTATAAAAATCAGATTATTAACGTACATTATTTTGAAGAAGAAAAATTCTATTATTTATATAAATAAACAATTGATATATTATTTTAAAATCTTTTAATATAGATAAATACATAGATGTATGTTTAAAAAAAAACTATAGTGGATTTTCGTATAGAAATTAAAAATATATTTTTAGCGCCAAATATAAATATTAGAATCTAAATTTAATGTATATTTGTTTTAATAATATTACTCTTCAATTTACAAATAAATTAATTTATAAATTATGTATGTACATATATGTATATATTTGAAATAAGTTAAATTTTAAAAATATTTTTATTTAATTTAAAATTTATAAATTGATACTTTGTTTGAATTGTTGAACTGATTTGAATTGTTCTAAGTTAAAATTAGATTTCTATTATGGATATTAATTTTAATCTCAATATACATTCATATACATATATGTATGTATGTATTTTGAATTAGTCAAAACTAATTGCAATCAATATACAAATAGCTATTACTTTACTATAATATCAAAATTAATTTATAATTATATATGTGCGTGCATGTATGTAGGTAGGTATGTATGTATGTTTGTGGTATGTGTGTACGTATGTATATATGTATGTATAGTTTAAATAAAATTGTGGATAACATAGATATATATAAAGGGCGAATGTGTCTGTTCTGTGTAAATTCCAACACCTATAAACGTACACATCAACTATGTATGCTATTTATATGTTGATGTGCATCATATACATAAGTGTATTTGATACAGTAATATAACTAAATTTAAATTATATAAAGCTAATTTTAAACAATTTAAATATAATAAGATTTTATTTAAAATATTTTAGATTAGATGTAAAATTAATTGATCTTGTACGTCCAATAATGATCTAAAATGGTAAAAAATTGAATTCCACCCACTTAACTCACCACGACCTGACTCGGTTTTAACAATTGTATTAGAGCCCAATTGCTTATACGGTCTAAATTAGCAATACTAGGATTAACCTTTTAAATTCTACCTATTTATTAAGGTGTTTAGAGAGCCAGTATCTAAGAACAGATCTAGGTAATCATGTACTCTATCATACCTAGCAATTGGCTTGGCTCCAAAGATGACGTAAGCCCAAAGGTTACCCAAATTGATTTTAGATCTTAGGCAAATTTATAGATTCAGTTTGAAAATTTGACATTATATTTTGAATTTAAAATTTAAATTTAAAATATAAGTTTTTCTATAAAAGTTATTGCTTTGAAAATAAATTAATGCTTTTCAAAAATTATTTAATAATTTAATCAGTTGGGTTAATTACATGAATAATAATTATTTTGAAATTTGGTTCATTATTTTCCATTAAGAAAGATACAAAGTACATAGCTACACAAATTATGTCCAAACATTTCCAAACACACACCTATTGCATAATTCTACCAAAATTAAACATGCAATAAAAATTAAAAGTCCAATCCGAAATGTAATTCAGCACAACACAGAGCTGTCAAGTTTAAGGCCTTAATTTATTTCATTTTAACTAATCTGGTCCAAAACTAACCCATTTACTATTGCAGACTTCATCTTCCTACCCATTTTCTCATAAGTTAGCCTTGTATCCCTGGTTGAAGATGGAGACTAATGCATCGATGTCGCTTATCTTGTTATGCTTCAATTTTCATTTCTCTAGACATAGTTGAGACCATCATAAAGATTCCCATATTTACATCTTCTCATGATCTAATGGAACCACTCGCTAATTATAGATCTATATTATGCAGATTCACCATTCTACCACTTTATGAAAATGCTATAACCATTAATTTGAAAGCAATTGACCCCTATGCAGCAGTTCATGGCAGTTTAATATGAAGACACGACCTCTGTACTTAAAGCCCCGATCTTCGATTTCCGATTCCTCAAGCACAGATAAAGACCATTATGAACCCCTCTATTTGCATCTTTAATGCCGATCTCGATTAACTAGAATTTTCCATTTTACCAAAATGATGGAAACAAGCCCTTTAATTAGAATTTCCAAGTAATTGACCCTCGACTTCATTCCTTTACCCAACATCGATTTGGACTCACTGCCGAAATCTTCTAAAAAACCGCAGATCCATAGATTCAGAAGGTTATGAAAAGCATTCCCAATGAAAAAATTCGTTCACCATATTAATCAAATATTAATTTTATCTAGCCACATTGACCCACTCAAACAATGCACAACTTTATTTGATATTTATTTGATATTCGGCCCGTAGCAGGGATGGATATCTAGTGGCTTGGCGCCTGTTTAATTGGCGCCCAGCCTTAGGTGCCCATTAAATGGGCGCCAACCCCCTTTTAAGTTTTGGGCTTATTGAGGGAGAGGTGGGCGTGGGCGGCCATGTATTGGAAACCCAATCCCGGACGCCCATTTAATGGACCATGGCTTGGGCGCCCAATTCATGGGAGCCCAAGCCCAATTCAATTTTCTGAATTTGATTCTGAATATTCAGCTTAATATTACAACTTAAATTAAAGACTGGTGTAACGACCCGGAGATTTTCGATCTCGAAAATTCCAGATAGTTATGAAAAGAAGAAAGAGATAGAAGAAGAAGAAGAAGATCAGAAACATCAGCATCTCACGTTCGCAGTGGATAAAATATAATAATAAATAATAACAGTTTACAAAGCATTCTGTATCTGTTCATTACATTTATAATATATCAGAGTTACACATATATACAGTCACTGAACATACAAAATTATCATGTCACAGATATACAACAATATAATACAGTGGAAACACTCCATACGTTCTTGCCATCCAGCTCGCCTCCTGAGCTCTAGAACGTCCTTACTGAAAATATGTAATACTCGGTCTGACCCGAGCATTACATCAAAGTAACATCCGGGTCTGGCTGGAAACCAGCGTGAGTAAACCCATCCAATAAGGAATACAAAGCATGCAACTTATATAAAACCCGGGCAACTCATATCAATTTACAAATTCACAATTTGTTATAGGCATCACTTATTCCACACATCCATTTTCTAAGTACCAAGATTTAGATTTAAACAATCCAATTCCTTTAAATCACTTCATTCCAGCCTATAGATTTCTAATATCAATCTATAAAAATTCAAAGTGGTTTCGGGTATTTTCTAATACCCGACCCCAGTCTCTTCGAGTCACATTCAAGACATCCAATATCATTCAATCATCCATAAGCAAACTTGATCACTTCAAAATTAATTCAATTTATTCTAATTGAATTTCTAACCTCAATCACTTAGATTCCTTCATTTAACATTAATTAATTCAAAATCAATTAATTAATCAATCCTTCATCATTCATCTTAATTAATCACCCTGGATTAATTATCTTCAATTACATTCAAATAATTATCTTTAGTTAATTTCACGATATTAATTATTCTTGACCAAAATCAATAAGTAATCTTTAATTACTTCACAAATTAAATAACTATAATTAATTACATTAATCCTTAATTACTTATATTAATAAATTTCTCATAAGTCACTTATTATTGATTGATTAAATATTAATTAATCAATCTTTAATTACATCATTAATTATATAAATTAATGATTTCCAATTATATTTTAATTTGTTAAATTGATTACTTTAATTCAACCACAATATTAATCATTCTAGAAATTAATCTCAACCTGTAATTAACTATCTTTTTATTTACTTCATTAAATAAATTAATTACTCCTTAATTAATTATCTCAATTAATCTCTTGATTAATTGCACAAAGTAATTATATTTTATTAATAACATTAAGTAATTACTTATTAAATCACCCAATGATCATTCTAAATTAATTAAACTTAATTAATTAACTCAAATCTTTAATTAATTGAAATAATTAATTATCCATTTAAATTACCCTACCTATTTAATGAATCACCAATCATTAAACCCTTATTAACCTTAAAATGAACCATTTTCTTATTTATCATTTAAGTTTAATTTTTTTTTAAACCAAAATGCTTCGAGTCAAGCAACAATTAACTCAAGAGCCAACCAAAACCAAAGTCGCCAAATTAACAGCGTACAGTGCACATCAAATCAATTCAATCATTCAACTAATTATTTAAATTTAACCATTTAAATTTAAATTAAAATCCAGAAGAGTGAGACTAACTCGCCTTAGCTTTTATTTTGCAATCCACTTCCACCTCGGCTTGTTTCATGATTTTTCGACCTTGTAACAAGCATTATATGGTTTGTTAATACTTTAAATAATCAAATAATCAATTATCATTAATTAATTTAATTTAAACAAATTTCTTTTGAAATTATTTACTTATAAAAATAATATCTATAAAGATTACAATATCCAATCTTATATAAACTCTTTAACATTCAAAATTTATTTTCAAATTCTTATACGTATAGTTTCTGTTTAGCTGTTTAAAAAATATATATATATCCTTAAACTGAAAAGAATAAATAGTAAATAGACCCTGTTGTAAAAATCAAATACTAAGTTATATATATATCTCTGACTTATATGTATATTTTCTGTTTACCTTTATGTATGTATATACCTATTTAATTGTAAGAAAAATAAGATTACCTTCTACCTGTATATATACATATTGAATCTTTAAACAAAATTCCTTACACAAATGCCGAAATCTAAATTTAGCTATATATGTATTCATTTATTTTTATTTTTTCCAAGCCAAAGAAAAAAAAACAAAAGTTTCTGATTTAAACCTTGAATATGTAATTATTATTACTATTTTAAAACACTAAATACTTTACATCAGTTAAATTCAAAAGAAACAAATCGATACCTTAAACCAAAATGCGATCCACGACCAAGCTCGCCGTCGCCTGACCACCAAAGTTCGTCGTCGTTCACCTCACGACACCCCCGTCCCACTATCGCCGCTTCATGCCTCGTAGCCTCCAGCCACCATCGTACGTGAACCCCTCGCGCCCAAACCCTAACCATCTATGCGGTCCCACAATCGCGACTAGAACCACGACGGTCCTCGCCGTCGATCTCCCAAAATTACTGCGAATTCAGCTCGCCACCACTACATCCGTTCGCATGCGAACCCATCACCAGACAACTGATCGATTCGACTCTACATCGCACGCTCGACTCTGCTTCTCCCCATGCCGACGCCTTCGAGCTCAACTGAACAAGACACGATCGATTTCTTCTTTCAACAACGAGTCGTTCGATTTGATTTTTAAAGTGAACTGCAATTTTTTTTAAAGTGAAGAGGATTTTCTAACGAAAAAAAATGAAGAAGGAAGGGAAAGTTCAGTCCCTGTTATTTTATGAAAGGAAAGTCCTCTCTTTGATTTTGACGAATGCATGAATTTTAAACGAGAATAGGGGACATGTTGGGATGTTAAGGGTCGGCTACAGGGATAGGAAAAGGTTGCGATGGGGAAGGCAAAAGTACTAATGTAGATATAATTTCAACTGCAGTTGATTTGTATAAATATATATATTTAAATAAATTCAAATTCAAATTGTTTTGAAATTGCAACATAAAATCTTGAACTCCTATCGAGGTGCCGCTAGGCGTTTATAATGTTATACCCCTATTACGAACACAATGGAAAAGGTGTCAAGTCCTAATTCCACCGTATGGAGAAGATAGCTTCTGGACCCAGTTATTCTATTAAATTTCGATTTAACTTTCAGCGCGTTTACTTATCGTACGCCCAAACGATCATTACAAACACTAAAAAAATTGAAATCCGATAATAATACAATATTACAGATTCAATGGAACTAGTTTCATCGAAATCCGAGACTACGCCTCGGAAGGCTATTTTTAAATTCAATTTAAACGATATATTATTAAACCGAACAAATCACCTTTAAATTAAGTTCCAACCATTCTATTATCTTCAGTAACATTATTATAAATTTTACAAGCCTTCAAATTATTTTTAACAGGCTTAAACCTGAAGATTCAATAATTCATCCAATTTCAGTTTATTAAATCCAATAACTCAATTGATAAATAATAATATTTGAATTCAAGTTAAGAAAAATTAACTTTTAAATATTTAAAATCAATTTATTATTCTAATTTAAATTGTTAAAAATTCCGGGTCGTCACATTCCTCCCGTCTTAAAAGAATTTCGTCCCCGAAATTACTATTAGGAAGAATGGTCCAATACCCATTTACTTTTTCCAAAACCAACAGTTCAACATCCTACCAACTATCTTTTATAAAAGACCCCTTATCATTTTACTAACTTTCCAAACTCTTCCACAAGTTTCAAATAATACCCTTTTGCTCAATCATTCAAATTTCAATTTAAAACCAAATTGAATTACCAAAAGTTTTTCAAATTTTTTGTAACTCTCTAAATTTCTGAAATTTTTTGCCAGCATCTCCTTTGCGCGGCTAGCTCGGTACAACTACAAAATGCCTCTACGGGCTCCCAAATTCCATAAGAAAACAAAACGCCAAGTGGCTAGATCAAAACCCAATCAAATTCCATACAGATATTTAAACACATACCTTTTTGTGGAGCAATTCAAATTTATCTTCTGAAATCAAAACCAATTTTCCTTTCCCTTTATAATACATGCATATCTTACTTAGCAATAATATCCAATCATAACTTTTCAAATCATTTTATACATTTCCTTACATATGTTTCATACCTACTTCAATTCAAATTAGTTTTTCCCATTTCCATATGAATTCAATTTATCTTCAATTCTGAATATTGAATTTTATCTTCCATTTACAACTGACTCATATCAATATTTTAAATTAGTTTCATTCACAAATTTATTTCAGTTTCCAATTTGACATCGTTTTGTTGCTAACAAAAATTTTCCCAAAAATTTTCTAACTCCCAAAATTTTCGGAAAATTTTGGTAGAGTCTCTTTTGTACGGAGAAGCTTTTGCAATTTGACAAGAGATATAAATATATATACATCGACCCACCTGGTCGAAAAAACAAAAACATTTCATATTTCCTATTTTTATTGCGTAGGCATACCTTTATTTAGCATTTTAAGCAAACGGATTATTTATTTTAGCAATTAACGCAAACCAGCCAAACGGCCTTCAGGTACATGTACTTACTCAATTTAAATATGTAAGTGCCATATATAGAAAATTTATTAGCATTTCACTTACTTTCAATAGCTAAACACATGCATTTCATAAGCAACAAGCACCAAACGCTTTCCATAAGTGATTTATATGAGTTAAAGCTAATCCGATTGCTTCCAACCAAATCATTTGCCCTTCCATTCAATTTTAATGGTTTACAACTCAATTTGTTACATTCAATTTATTTTTAATCCAATCAAGCTCATATTCAATTCATCTGATCCTAAGATTAGTTTATTTAATTTCTATCAACTCATAGAGTTTTAATCACTTTTGTTTTACGCCAAACGACAACTATTTTTATGTAAATTCAGCGATATTTGCTTAATAGAGTATCCATTTTATTTTATAACCACTTTAAATTAATTTCAACCCTTTCTGTATTTAATTCCATTTCATTTCTAATTTATTCAGCAACCATACATTTGCATTTCATTTCATCTCCACATTGGTTTCATTTTAAAACTATTTCACTGAGCTTGACAACATTCGATGCTTGTTAATATCCATTTTCCAAATAAATTTAACCCAAACTTTATTTAATGGTCTTTCATTCTTACTCAAAACCAAGCTTTTATTGACTTAAGTTATTTTACTTCAAATTAATATGCCTCATAACCTAAGTT
This sequence comes from Allium cepa, assembly GCA_030765085.1. Lineage (NCBI taxonomy): Eukaryota > Viridiplantae > Streptophyta > Magnoliopsida > Asparagales > Amaryllidaceae > Allium > Allium cepa. Next base: position 987,170,040 of record CM060945.1, on the reverse strand, counting down.
TATTCTGATAACCCAATTCCAATTAAAACTCTAATTTAATTTTTATTTAATCAGACTTCATCCATTTATTATTTTATTCCATTAACCCATTTATTCACCCCATTTTAAATTTTTAATTCACCTACTTAATTCATTTTCAAATTTTTATTAATACAAAGCCATTCTCAATTTATTTCTACTCACCAGGGTTTTGTTTGCAACTCAAACCATTTCTATTATAATTCACTTTCATTTCATTCGACAACACTTCCCTTATGTCTAATTTACTTGCAAATTTCATTAAATATTATTCATATCAAACTTGAATTTTATTTGTAATTCAAACCATCACTATTTTGATCCAACTCTATTTTGTTTTTATTTTTGACAACATCTCCACTTATTTAATTCGTTATCAAATCCAAGTCGAATTCTATTACAATTCGAATTCATTTTCAAACTCCATTATTAACCGACAATCCATTTTATTTAACTGAGTTAAATTTTATTAACATACTCTATCAAATAATTATTTAGCTAATTAGCTTACTTTTAATTTTTAGATCAATATTCTATTTTTATTACAAAAACCACTTCATTAATTTTTCTGAATTCAAATTTTTTTTATAATTTCAGTTTAGATTTCTTTCATTTTCCAAAATTCCATCACATTTATTTTAAAATTTTAGAAATGCTTTTAAATTCACATCATACTATTAAAATAGCTCTTTATAAAAATACTTCTTATAACTCGATGTCTCAACCAGTCCATCCTTGTTCTCATAGAAATTCAGTTATACGTTGATCAGGCGTAGAACTGAAAATCTATAAGTACTTAGCAGACCCATCTTCATCATCCAGTGAAAATACTTGGGAAAATAATTTTATTGAAAATATAGAAAACAGTTTTTGAAAATAGGGGAAATATATTTGGTGAGATGCTCTGGAAATCATTACTCCTATCCATGGTCGCAGTTACGTTCCAGGGTTACGTTGCCATCGCAGCAAAAGTCCATGTAACTGTAGGCATCAGCGCCCTCGATTTTCGCTGTCGAAATGAAACTTCCCCACTCCTACATAGGTCGCAGTCTACCGATGTAAAATCAAACGCAGATTGTTGGCTCTCAGCGGCACACACAACTTTTGCTATGTTACCATAGGTCGCAGTCTACCGATGTAAAATCAAACACAGATTGTTGTCTCTCAGTGGCACACTCGACTTTCGCTATGGTCTGTAGTAGATCGCAGTGACATCGAGTTACACTGTTGTCACAGCATAACCCAAATGCCTTTGTAGGCATCAGTGCCCCTCAACTTTCGCTACACACTACTCATAATCCTAAGGAACAAGTTTTGTCCCGACTCCTCACAGGATCAACTTTAGAACCCCTCTAGGGTTCAAGGCAGCACCACCCGTTGGCACTCCTAAGAAGTTCATTCCGAGGGAGCGACTTTTTCCCCAAAGCCATCATCAAAACACTTTATACTATACATATAACATCTTTCAAATCATACACCTAGTATGATCTCATACAAAGCTCCTTTACACAAAATCGATTATCCCAAAATCGATAATTCTCAAACTAGGCTTTCCAAATTCCAATATTGATTTTACCCAAAAATCAAAAGCCATTCCAAATCCAAAGTTTCCCAAAACCCTTTTCCAAAATCCTTATAAGATCCTTTATATATATAAATATATTTAATTTTTGTCTTAAAAAAAAAACTTTGGATCATTTCAATCTTGTATAAAACTCCTTTTATGCTTCAAACACTTTCAAAATCCTTTTCTTCCGTCAATAGATGCAACAAGAGGAGATTTATCTTATATATAACAAAGATATATAACTTTGTTTATTCAAAATTAAGTGCTCAAATTGCTCTTTTCAATATCAATTTCATTCAAATCTGTACGATGTACACTTATCATTCGTACGCTATACCAATCTGATCGCCCACTCGATCACACAATTTCACTTCCGAACTAGTATCGTCCACCCGACTTCCTAGTGCGTACTCAGATATGGTTTCTTGATCAGAAACCGTCATTCTCCTTGCATAGCCATAACTATGATAGAGAATATCAAGAACCAATCAACAATCCATATCCAGGCTCGCCATCGAAAATCGAGTGAAAAATCCCAACTCGGATCGATAAACTATCTCGAAATTCTGTGCTCGAATCTGGATCAAATTGCTATGCGCGAATAGAATAATATCTACGTAACTATCTTCATTGATTATTAACTAAATCAATTTCGTTTCTATTCACATTCACTTTAATTTTCATTCACTTATTTACGATTTACCTTAATCCTCAATTGGATTATCACTTCAATTCTTATCTCAGTTGGGTATTTAATCAATAACATCTTGAACTCGGACCGGTTTATATTTAGAAAATAGCTTGAAAATTTTAAAAATAGATAAGTAGTTGAAAAATAATTATTAGTTTGCAAAATAGCTGCAAAATAGTTAACAAATTTGTAAAATAGTTGGAAAATAGTTAAATAGTTTCAGAAATTTTAAATAATTTCAAAATAGTTGTAAAATAGTAATTAATTTATAAAACAGTTGAAAAATTGTTAAATGGTTCCAAAAATAATTGTAAAACAAATATAAAATAATTTGGCCTTAAAAAGAAAGGTTGTATATATTAAATAGCTTGGAAAAATAAGTTTATATTAAAACAATTTATATTGAAAATAGTCCAGAGTCAAAACTGTTCAATTCCCCATCAAATTAATTTAATTTTCCTCTACCATTTAAATTGACTCAATTCTAACTTGAATAACTTCAGTTTCCCTTGAAATTGACTTAACCCCAATTCAAATCAAATTCCATTTGATTGTAAATCTATTCAACTTTAATTATAATTCCAAATTATTCCTATCAATTTGGACTAATATCAATTGAACCCACTTCAATTTTCAAATCATTTCAATTCAATGCAATTCAAATTTTCCATTTAATTTTTTAAACTTACCCATCTTCAATCACAATTTTAAACCATCTCAAACTATATAAATTCGAGTTTAAATGTGATTTAATCCTTTAAATCAAATCAACTTATCTCTTTAAACCATTTAATTCTGAATCCATTTCAAACTTATCTTCATTTAATTTTAATTTGGTTGTATTTCTATTAGCACTTAATTTAATCCCAATTCAAGATTTCAATTTGGTTTTATTATATTACTTCTTAATTTAATTCCAATAATTTAACAACCAATCACCTAAATATTTATTAGAAGGAAATATTGCTTTATATATCAAAATAGATTCTTATATAAAATCATTTAAAACCTTTATATAAGAAAACGTCAAGTACACCCTCATATATATATATATACTCAACTCATCTTAGAGTACTACAGACTCTATTTAAGGAGTAATCCCCACCGGAGCCAAGGTTCTCGCTTAACCTTTCAGCTCTGATACCAACTGTAATGAACCGGAGATTTTCGATCCCAAAAATTCCAGATAGTTATGAAAAGAAGAAAGAGATGGAAGAAGAAGAAGAAGATCAGAAACATCAACATCTCACATTTGCAGCAGGTAAAATATAATAATAAATAATAACAATTTATAAAGCATTCTGTATCTATCAATTACATTTATAATATATCAGAGTTACACATATATACAATCACTGAATATACACAATTATCACGTCATAGATATACAACAATATAATACAGCAGAAACACTCCATACGTTCTTGCCATCCAGCTCGCCTTTTGAGCTCGAGAACGTCCTTACCTGAAAATCTGTAATACTCGGTTTGACCCGAGCATTACATCAAAGTAACACCCGGGTCAGGCTGGAAACCAGCGTGAGTAAACCCATCCAACAAGGAATACAAAGCATACAACTTATATAAATCCCGGGTAACATATCAATTTACAAATTCACAATTTGTTATAAGCACCACTTATTCCACACATCCATTTTCTAAGTACCAAGATTTAGATTTAAATAGTCCAATTCCTTTAACTCACTTCATTCCAGCCTATAGATTTCCCATATCAATCTATAAAAATTCGAAGTGGTTTCGGGCATTTTCTAGTACCTAACCCCAGTCTCTTCGAGTCATATTCAAGACATCCAATATCATTCAATCATCCATAAGCAAACTTGATCACTTCCAAATTAATTCAATTTATTCTAATTGAATTTCTAACCTCAATCACTTAGATTCCTTCATTTAACATTAATTAATTCCAAATCAATTAATTAATCAATCCTTCATCATTCGTCTTAATTAATCACCCTGGATTAATTATCTTCAATTATATTCAAGTAAGTATCTTTAATTAATTTCACGATATTAATTATTCTTAACCAAAATCAATAAGTAATCTTTAATTACTTCACAAATTAATTAAATATAATTAATTACATTAATCCTTAATTACTTATATTAATAAATTTCTCATAAGTCACTTATTATTGATTGATTTAATCTTAATTAATCAATCTTTAATTACATCATTAATTATATAAATTAATGATTTCCAATTATATTTTAATTTGTTCTAATCTAAATTAATTACTTTAATTCAACCACAATATTAATCATTCTCGATCAATCTCATCCTGTAATTAACTATCTTTTTATTTACTTCATTAAATAAATTAATTACTCCTTAATTAATTATCTTAATTTGATTAATTACACAAAGTAATTATATTTTATTAATTGCATTAAGTAATTACTTATTAAACCACCCAATGATCATTATAAATTAATTAAACTTAACTAATTAACCCAAATCTTTAATTAATTGAAATAATTAGTTATCCATTTAAATTACCCTACCTATTTAATGAATCACCAATCATTAAACCCTTATTAACTTTAAAATGAGCCATTTTCTTATTTATGATTTAAGTTCAAATTTTTTTAAAAAACCCAAATGCTTCGAGTCAAGCAACTATTAACTCGAGAACCAATAAAAACCAAAGTCACCAAATCATCAGTGTACAGTGCACATAATTCAGTCATTCAACCAATTATTTAAATTTAACCATTTAAATTAAAATTAAAATCCAGAAGAGTGACATTAACTCACCTTAGCTTTTATTTTGCAATCCACTTCCACCTCGGCTTGTTTCATGATTTTTTGACCTTGTAACAAACATTATATGGTTTGTTAACACTTTAAATAATCAAATAATCAATTATCATTATTAATTTAATTTAAACAAATTTCTTTTGAAATTATTTACTTATAAAAATAATATCTATAAAGATTACAATATCCATTCTTATATAAACTCTTTAACATTTAAATTTTATTTCCAAATTTTTATACGTATAGTTTCTGTTTGACTGTTTAAAATATATATCCTTAAACTGAAAAGAATAAATAGTAAATAGACCCTATTGTAAAAATCAAATACTAAGTTATATATATATATATATATATATATATATATATATCTGACCTATATGTATATTTTCTGTTTACCTTTATGTATGTATATGAATATTTAGTTGTAAGAAAAATAAGATTACCTTCTATCTGTATATATACATATTGAATCTTTAAACAAAATTCCTTAAACAAATGCTGAAATCTAAATTTAGCTATATATGTATTCATTTATTTTTATTTTTTCCAAGCCAGAGAAAAAAACAAAAGTTTTTGATCTAAACCGTGAATATGTAATTATTATTATTATTTTAAACACTAAATACTTTACATCAGTTAAATCCAAAAGAAACAAATCGATACCTCAAACCAAAATGCAATCCATGACTAAGCTCGTCGTCGCCAGACCACCAAAGTTCGTCGTCGTTCACCTCATGACACCCCAGTCCCACTATCGCCGCATCACGCCTCGCAGCCTCCAGCCACCATCGCACGCGAACCCCTCGCTCCCAAACCCTAACCATCTATGCGGCCCTAAAATTGCGAGTGGAACCACAACGGTCCTCGTCGTCGATCTCCCAAAATTACTATGAATCCGGCTCACCACCACTACATCCGTTCGCATGCGAACCCACCACCAGACAACTGATCGATTCTACCCCACATCGCACGCTCGACTCTGCTTCTCCCCATGCCGACGCCTTCGAGCTCAACCGAACAAGACGCGATCGATTGCTTCTCTCAACAACGAGTCGTTTGATATGATTTTTAAAGTGAACTGCAATTTTTTTAAAGTGAAGAGGATTTCCAAACGAAAAAAAATGAAGAAGGAAGGGAAAGTTCAGTCCCTGTTATTTTATGGGAGGAAAGTCCTCTCTTTGATTTTGACGAGTGCGTGAATTTTAAACGAGAACAGGGGACATGATGGGATGTTAAAGGGTCGGCTACAGGGATAGGAAAAAGTTGCGATGGGGAAGGCAAAAGTACTGATGTAGATATAATTTCAACTGCAGTTGATTTGTGTGTGTGTGTGTGTGTGTGTGTGTGTGTGTGTATATTTAATTAAATTCAAATTGTTTTGAAATTGCAACCTAAAATCTTGAACTACTATCGAGGCGTGCCGCTAGGCGTTTATAATGTTATACTCCTATTATGAACATAATGGAAAAGGTTTCGAGTCCTAATTCGATCACATGGAGAAGATAGCTTTTGGACCCAGTTATTCTATTAAATTTGGATTTAACTTTCAGCGCGTTTACTTATCTTACGCCCAAACGATCATTTCAAACAATATGAAAATTGAAATCCGATAATAATATAATATTACGGATCCAGTGGAATTGGTTTCGACGAAATCCGAGACTGCGCCTTGGAAGGTTATTTTTAAATTCAATTTAAACGATATATTATTAAACTGAACAAATCACCTTTAAATTAAGTTCCAACCATTCTATTATCTTCAGTAACATTATTATAAATTTTACAAGCCTTCAAATTATTTTTAACAGGCTTAAACCTGAAGATTCAATAATTCATCCAATTTTAGTTTATTAAATCCAATAACTCAATTGCTAAATAATAATAATAATTGAATTCAAGTTAAAAATAATTAACTTTTAAATATTTAAAATCAATTTATTATTCTAATTTAAATTGTTAAAAATTCCGGGTCGTCACAACTGGGGGAGAAATCCTTAATATTACCCCCTGAATTATAACCATTAGAGGTGCTCTAATATTGGATATGTATAGTTAATGCCCACTAAAGCCTCACAGAATGTCTGCTGTAGTGCATAGCGCTCTCCGACCACTATACTTTTTCAATTTAGCACTATTACAATAGTAGCTCTGCTTTAAGCCTGGCTATTTTCCACTCACAGGCTAAATCAATGTTTTTTAGCATCCGCTTTAGCAAAATTAATATAAAAAGGTTGAATTGACCAATTCTCTTTAAACCACATCAACAAAGTTAGGGAAAATGCCTAATTTTTAGACATAAATGCTTAATATAAGTTAGAAAACTTTTGTAGCCGCTAATTAGGATAGCATAAATCATGATATTCTTCGGTTTTGTTATATAAGTGCAAACAATATTTTTTTTCCTACACAAATGTTATGAGGATCAGAATTAATAAATTTTAAATATTTGATTTCTAATGAAGCATTTTGCACTTCCACTATATCTTCGCTTTTCCCCGGTATAACTTTTTACACCTCCACCACTATAGAACCACCAAACGCTTTAAGTGCACAATGCCTGATAAATATGTATAGCTAGGATTGCAATCCACATGATAAATAACTACCCAAGACCCACCTTAGTAAAGAGAATTAACAAGTAATTCCGTCTATTAAAGCAGAGAATAAGGCTGGTTAAGGGCGACTATCTATAATTTTGTCTTAAACATCTACTAAATATGTCGATAAATGCAATATAAATTTTCAAATTTGGTTAAGAAACGAAAAGGTTATAGCAAAATTCGTTTCAGCCACAATCACAAAACAAATATTACAGCAGTTATTTTTCCCCCCAGCAAATTCACCACTGTAAATGGTCATTAACCGCATGAATCCAAAATAGAAAGGTGAGGGAATCCTCACCTTAGATATGCAGCAAAGTTTGGGTTTGAAGCTTCTCCGGTTTGGATCAATTTAACTTCAGAATTTCAAAAATCTTAAAACATCAAACTTTTAGGGCAAATTCTTGGCTTTTCGGAACATCTAAGATTATTGAATTTGGATAAAAATTGAAAAAGTTATGCTTAAAATGGTTCAGAAGCCTAAATTCAACACTGATGTAACTTAGTCTTGGGATAGCAACAAAAAATGCAGTTTTAATCAAGTTGACTTCATAATTTCAAAATTATCAAAAAATGAAACTTTTAGAGAAAATTCTTAGCTTTCTGGAGCATCTATGACTATTGAATTTGGATAAAAACTGAAAAAGTTATGCTTAATTTAGTTTTTGATTCAACAATAGAGCAATAATAGTTTTGCTCTCGGGATTGCAATAGAAACACTCAGATTTAAAATAGATAACTTAAAAATTATGAAAAACACAAAGCAAGAAACTTGTATTATATGATCTAAGCTTTACAAAACATCTAAAATTTTCGAAATCGGTTAAGAGACGAAGTAGTTATGGCCAATTTAGTTTCAGCTTCAAGCACAGAGAAAATATTGGTTTTCCTCTCGGAATTACAGTAGAAAAATTCGATTTTGACATAGCTAACACCAAATTACATAAAACATAAAACATAAAAGTTGTAGCACATGAATTAAGCTTTCAATTACTTCCTCATATTTTAAAGATTCTTTGGTCAAAATTGAATTTTTAACAGAGTAATAGTCTCTACGCTGTCAAATTTCTGTGCTAAATATTGTTAGTAATTTAAGCATAACTTTCTCATTTCTTATCGGATATTGATATACTTGCTGACTGTGAGGTTCATTAAAGTGTCCTTGACTATCATTAGTGTGCCTAAAAGTAGACTCATCGACCCCTTATTGGTGGCTAGTCACTAGGTGATTGAACCCCTATTGAGGATCCTCTTATAGTAATTCTATTACCAATGAATAAATCATAATAAGAGAAACAACTCAAAAACACATTCACATCCAAATCTATGAAGCTGTACGGATATTGGATATGGGTACAAGTTCATGCATAGCTCCAGATCATGCATAGCTGCCAAAGATGTATACACTGGGCACCCATGCACCATTAGGCTGCTAAGAAGATCCTTGGACCGAGAAAGCACTGGAAATTAGTTATAGATAGGAAAAAGTATATAATATATGGTGAATGAGTCATATCATTAATATAAAGTGAATGAGTTACATCATTGACATATGACGATCACCTGCAGTTTACTTCTGTAATACTCTATGTGATGTAAGATGTTCTACTTGTGTTTGTAAGCTACTTACTAAGGTAGATTTTGTTAACTTAAGGGTTATAGTTCTAAAAATTCCTACACTAACATTTTTTGAAGACTTACAATTAGGATCGAACAACTATTTGAGCCTTAAAATGAACTATGGATTGGCTAATAGCTACTGGAATTACTCTAATATAGGATCACCTACAATATCAACCTTGGGACTACATTCCTAATTTATGGCTACATGTATCTTATCTATAGATTGAGGAAAGCTCGCTATATTGACTCATGCTAAGAATGTCTCAAGGTCGCTACATTCTTTTCCACCTCTCAATGTTAATGTAACACCGCTTATCGCACCGTGTCAGGATCTATCAACAACACAGTATCATGTCCATCTAGCCATGCATAACAAGGAACTCATGTTAGTGCCAGGCCACATGCTTCTCTAGGCATCGTCATTAGTGTGCGTACACCGTAGAACCTCCTGTGAGTGCAATTTCTGATAGAATCATCCCAGTTGAATATGGACCTCGTCAAATAAATAGTGTTTAGGACTCATTGCTAGCATACTCATCAGTCCGGTCCTGCAACATTCAAGAATCACAAACATAGGGACCTAATTTCCCTATTTACATTAACATCGATATATAATAATATATATAAAAATAAACTTATAAACTTGGGCCTTAGTTCGAGATTCAATCCTGCCTATAACACGTTAAATAATCGACCACTAGTCAATAGAGCGGTCGACAGCTTATTATCGACCGACTCCATTGAGCCCGTCGATCGGTTGTAGTTGTTTTTAATTAATTTATTTCATTTAATTCTTGTCATTCTTTGACAATCATGAATTGTTAAGTACAATAAACTATTAGTTACGATGAATCTTATTATGAAAGTCTACCATCTTTGATTTTTTCTATTTCAATTTTTAACAGTTTCATAAGCATATTTGTTATCAAAACAAACGAATAAGGTATAGTATCAGAAGGATATTGATATACCAGTTTATATTCAAATCAACAAAACGGGTATTCATCCTAAATCGATTTTTACCCGATGGGTCTACTTTATCCAAATTTAGATTTTAGAAGAATCATATAGTTAAATTTGTCAAATTCTTATTTAATTCCAATCTATTACAATTACTAGATTAATAATATTTCTGATTTAACCTGAACCAATTCAGATCAAGTAGTATATTAATAAACTAAATTACATATAAATCTCATATCAATTATGAACCCACTCACCTTTGGAAAACAATTCCCTTCTCAATACGCTTACAATCGCCTCCACTTTGAGTAGAACTTCTCTTCATTTAATCTGATTTCTCCTTCTTTAATCTCTTGAATTTAATTTTTGTTCTGTTTTAAATAGCTTTTATTTAAAGAGAAAGCGGGTTCAAATATTAAAGAGACAGAGTTTTGTTACACTCTGATTTAATTGGGTATTTGATGGAATCTTAAGGTATTATTTATAGTTGTAGAAAGCAACCAAAACAATTCAATTAAATATTATAAAATTCAGACCGTTCGACCAACTCAAACCCTAGCCTAAAAGCGATGACTGGTTAACCGCTTTGTTTGGAGCGATCGACCGCTAAGGGTCGACTAGTCCAACCAATGGTATCAAACAATGGAGTTTTCCTAATTTAAATATTCCTTTCTTGAAATAATTATTTAAATAATTTTTATTTTGAATTTTCAAACGTTAATAACTTTTCATACTAGTTCCAATTTCAAAACATTATAAATGAAAATATTCCAAAAAATTGGTATAAGCGCAAATGTGCAAGTTTCATAGCCAGATTCAGATGTTTGTAAAGATTTTATTTCTTAAGGTGCATTCATTTATCACCTCTTAGTCTAAAACTCGTGAGAGAATTTTTATAAAGTATACTTTAGAAATGCCTTAGATTTAGATTTTGCAAAAATCCTTAAATATATATATATATATATATATATATATATATATATATATAAGTTGAGGCTTGATTTTGATTTTGATTTTTGGCAAATATAATTTTGATTTTTAAGAAATTTTTTGGTATGAAATAGTTTCTATTATTTTGAAACAAGAATAAAGGAGCATATAATTGCTCGATGATTTTTTGGGTTTAAAAAATTGAGATTTTTAGGTTTTCTCTCTTTAGGATACAGACAAAATAAGAATGGCATTCAATTTATTAAAGTACGTAGTTTAAAGGTTGTACCACCAGGTACTGGAAGAAATATACCCGTGCAAAGTAGGCAGGAAGTAGTAGTTGGAATATTTTTGGGTCTTCGAAATTGTTGTTGGTCACAGCAGTTTTGTTGGGACTATTATAAATTACTGGAGCATGGTTCAGGACTAGGAGGTAAGCCTTGACAACGCCGTGATAAGGATAGGAATATGGATCGTGCCAAATCAAAGGAGACAATGCGAAATGATTATTATTATTTAATCCGACCCTAATTAGGTCTTGGTTCAATTAACGCCCAAAGCTCATCCAGCGGCTGACCACATAGCAGAGAACCTAGAGTGGTTTGCTAGTTAACAACTCTTTCCACAACCTTAATTGAAATGAGACTATAAAAATTATGTCTGATTATTTTTAGTTGCATTCTTTTGTTCCTCCTTCCTCAACAAGCCGAACCCAATCTCCATCCTCCTCCTCCTCAAAGTGTCAACCTCCCTCTTCCGGTCCTCCCCTAGGTGATGCCATTTTTCCCCTAAAGCAATAGCCTTGCCACCCCCTCGTGCTAGTTTTGCACGTTTGATCTCGCTTCACCACCACTCCAAATCTGAATTCAATTTCCTCCTTCCGACCACTTCTTAGCCTAGGACGTCTTTCCGCACTGGCAGTTTTTCCTTGCACCATTATCGTCTCAACCCTTAAGAAGCCATTTGGCTGGACTAGAATGAGTAGAAGGTTCTGCCGCTTTTGGGCTGGAAGAGCTATACGTCGTGGTATGATTTGCACCAACCCTCTACTTTGAGATTTTTAAGAAGGAATGTTACCTATGTTGCATCTTCCTTTTTGATGTCCTATTGGCGTCGAATTTTGATAGAGGCAACATTTTTGTTCCTTCGGAGGTGAAGGGCATCTTAATTGAGCTGACTAAAGAAGATCTCGTTGAGATTTTGAAGTCCTCCATGAGGAACGTGGACTTAGATGATTTTTGAGTGACCGAATTAATTTTTTTGCAAGAGATCTTTTCCTAAGATGTCGATGTTTGGAAGATGGATAATCTACGTTCGGCTGTCCATCTGATTATGTGCATAATTTGACACAATGTCATCCCCTAGATGGAATGTTACGATTGGATTTATCCTATAGTGCAGAAGACTACCGATACTATTATTAGCGGCATCGCCATAAGTTGGATCTGCACCCTTTTGATTCAATTTGTTGATCAAGCATTAGCACTCCAAAGAGCCGCCTTTTTTTATTTCCATATATCCTCTCTTGTCTTTAGGTAATGCGGTTGAACCTCCATGAAGAAGCAATTAGTAGATTCTTCCTTAGAAAGATGGTAACTTCGAAGTTCTCAGCAACACCAGTAGCGCCAGCGACACGAGATTGGGTGTATAGCTGCCATGCTACGACCATTCAGGGGTCGCAACAATGGATCGAGCTCTAACCATGGAGAAAGGCATCTCGTAGTCTCTAGGCATTGTTTTAAAATTATGGTGTTGTTTTCTTTTTCCTTCCTACATCTGTTCTTTTCTTTTAGGTTTTTTGAGTTGTAACTATTAGTTGTTTCTTGTAAAAGGCATGCATGATATTATGAGTCCCTATTTATTTACCGTGTTATTGTTTTTGGATATGCAAAAGTTCCTATATATGCATAGTGAAGTAGCATATATATATATATATATATATATATATATATGCAAATCTCACAAAGACACTTGACTAACAGAAAATATAATATATGACTGGAAGATTAGAATTGTTGAATTTTTTTAGTGAAGGACATGATAAAGTTGTTTGGTATTATGGATCATTGCTTATGTTCCTTTAAAGATAAATTTTGGAATAACAAATGTGTTGACATTTTTCTGTTTGTAAATGTCAAGTTATATGTAAATGTTAGTTGTAGATTTTAGAATTTGGTTTATGTGTTAGCATATAATCGACTTCCGACTACGTTGAATTGATGACTTGGTTTATCAAAATTTTTGAGAAGGAAAATATTTTGAAAAGTTTCCTCTTGATTTGAAAAATTATCTTTTGAAAAAAAGGTTTTATTTATTTTAGCAGTTAAATTATTTTTAGAATTTTTGTCCTAAAATATTTGGTTTCAAGGGAAAATGCTTATATAAATATTTTGAGATCTTATTTTGATGTACGAATTTGAAAAGCGGAAAGGTTTTTTGTGAAATCTTTGAATTTGAAGTCCAAGTGGCATAGCGAAGAAAACAAAGTTAGAATTTGTATATTTAACGGTGCATTAGGATCGATGACGTGATAAATGCAAACGATAATAAGGGAAAAACTGTTATAGCCTTGAAATTTCTATTTCCATACCTGGTTGACGATGCACATGAGTCAATTTTTAGAATTAATTCCATTTTATAGCTTGAAATAAGCCTCTTTGTGCATTTTTTTATGCGAGAAATTTAGAGTAAATCTAGGGTAGCGAGGAATTTTCCATTATGCTACGGAAATAAGAAGATTATAGATGGTAAGAATGTTAAATTTTCCACCTAAATTCTTTTTTCCATCACAGGAGTGAATTTTAGAAAGTGATTTTTCGATGCGTTGGATTATTGGATAGAAAGAAGTGGATGCAAAAATTGTTTACTTCATACCTCTACTAGTAGGGGTATGGGGGTTTTGGTTGAAAATATTTTTCAAAAAGCTGCATACATATAGAACCACCAGTATATGTTTGTTTTTGCATCATATTTTAAAAAATATTTTCAAAAGAAATGCATTCATATAGGAGGATTTGATTTAGAATCATTCTGCATACATATTATCTACGTGGTGATATAGCAATACACTAAGCACTTGTGCACGTTTGGTTGCAAAATTGGTTACACACCCATTGGTTACGTAGTTTAGAATAATTAGGAGGCAAACCATGGCTTAGCCATTAGTGAAATGTCGAGGACGAAGTCCTTTTTTTCAAGGGAAGAATGTAACAACTTCTAATTTGGCGTTAGTTATTTAATCAGCTAATTAATTTAGCTCCAAAAAAGGAATTTAAATAAAGTATGGAATTGGACCACGAAACTTGCACCATTTCATTCATGGCAAAATTTTAAGAAAATTTCATACTTAGAGTTTTGCGATTGGAGTCCAAACGAAGAAGTTGCGGACAAAAAATAAATTGGAAACAGGAAGAATTTGAATAAGAAAATTAACGTTTATAAATATTAATTATCCTAGGACCACAAATTGATCCGCATATTAAAGCGGTCAACCAGGGATGGTCGACCCTTAGGAAGGGGGTGGTTGACCGCTTCGTGTATGGTGACAAGGATCGGCCTGTGCCTAACGATCCTGATTTAATAATAACGGTTCTAGTTGATTATATTGCCTATAAACTCAGGTCTAAGCCTTCCTTCTCTTCTCACATTTTTCTAAAGGCAGTTGCAAGGCTCTGCCATTTCTTATTCTCTACTTTCTTTCTAAATTATAAAAATAAGATATTTATATTCATATAAATTAATGAAGAATATAAATCTAATAAAAAGGAGAAGAGAATCAACTATAAGTGTATTTAACGTAAACCGTATATTTATATTTATATCAATTTTCTCTTCCAATACCAGTTCTCTTCTCGATTCAGTAATTCTAATGTTTGTATATAGCCTTGTATAGTATTTCTTGGGTTAAAGAGGATTTGGAGATGAATTTAAGGCTCAACTTCGGATCTAGAGATTTGGATCTCTTTTGTAAGGTGAGTGTTGAAATTTTATATATTGTTCATGATTTTAAATCTATTCTATTGGCATACTAATTTTTATGCCTAAATCAATTTTATGTGGAAATTTAGGCTTAAATTGAAGTAGAAAACCATTGCCTACATATTTTTTATTTTAGGCCTAATTTGAAATATGTTTAAACATAGATCTAGAAATCAGTCCCAAAGATTTTATAATTTGAATAATGTATATTTTATTCCAGACCTGTACTTGGGCGTAAAATAGGGTTTTTGGATTAGTGCCTAAACTTATGTAAGTTATAGATTTTCCATTATTTAATTTGTGGGAAGATCATCCTTTTGAATTTTATAAATTTGTTTACTTTTTTCACTTCTGATTCAAAAAGGCAATGCTTGATTTACAAGGAATAAAACAAAAAAGGAAGAGATGTGTAAAACATAGGTTTAGTCTCTATTGTTTACACTGTTTTTTCAAAATAAAAAGAAATTATCTGTTCCTTGTAATTTCAAACATAGTAAACCTTTCCTTTTTATGTTAAACTAATTTATGGAAATCATAGCGATAAATCTTCCTAAGAAATTTAATTTCAGCAAATTAAATGCGGAAAGTATATTCTAGTTAGATATATTTATGACTATAATATATTTGGTTATGGATAAGTAGTTTTATTAGGCGGTTTATATATATTTACTGCGTTAATAAAGTAGAACAATATTTATTCGTGTATTATTTATGCGTACCGTTCGTTAGTTATGATTATATGAATAGGGAAGTGAATAGCTAGAAATGGAAAATGTAGTAATTTCTATTAGTGGGCAATAAATTAGGAATTGTCAACAATTAATAGGATAGTATTAAAATTAAAGTTTACAACCAATAGAGGCAGATATATTAATGGGACTGATAAAAAAGGGATAGATATAAAAAGTTACTAATTTAAAATTAGTCGTCATATATAAATGTCTTAGGAAACATCCGTTTGGATTTAATGGGCAAGTTGACATTCATGAGCATAAAATGGAGATTTATAGATAGATAAGTATTTAAGGTAAATCTTATTGCCTTAAATAAAAAGAGAACTTGTAAGCTAAGTCTAGTGTCTATCTAAGATAATATAAATAAAGATTTAGGATGATTAACTGGACTTAATAGGTTAGTGATGCGAGGTCAGTAGAGTCATTTGATGGAAGACTGCCCTTCACTTTAAGGCTACCAGCAGTTGGGTGCACTTACTACTGATGTGAAATATCACTAATCCTAGGACCCATGACGACGTGAGAGACTGTGCCTACTTTCTTAATTGAAAAGTTTTAAATGGTCCAAATTTGAAATTAGGAGCGGCGAGAGATATCTCCATAGGTGTTCCCTTTTGGTTTGAGGTATTAAGTGGCTGTAGGGTCCATCTCTCTCCTAAAAGGAAGCATTAAGTGACCTAGTGAGATTCCAAATAAATAAGGATTCCTCTAAAAGGGTTTACTTTAGCGTTGAGGTATTAAATGGATATTTTAGGGCCTTCCTCCCTACTAAAGACATAACCTAATGGGATTCCATATTTATAATTAAGAGTGATAGTGGACATCTCGGGAAGGTTTCGCTTTGGATTTGAGGTATTAAGTGATTTATCTAAGTGTTCACCTCTCTCATAAAAAGAAGTATTAAGTAATCTAGTAAAATTCCAAGCGATGTCAACTAGATAGTACTAGTGAGATGTCCGCCTTGAGGTTAGATATTAAATGACAAAGGTCTGCCTATAAATAGGTGTTAAATGGTCAGGGGGTCTGCCTAGTTCGTATTAATGAGGTATTAAGCAGCTTAGGTACAGTCTCTCACATTGTTAAGGATGTAATAATGATAGTACTAGTAAGGAGTCTGCCTAAGGATAAGTATTCGACGATGTAGGACCTGCCTAGAATATATGGATTAAATGGGTAGAAGTTCGCCTAGTCCTTTTAAAGGTATTAAGTGGCTTGGGTACTGTCTCTTACATGGCTACGATTCTATTGACGATAGATGTGGTAATAGTTGGACATTAAAAGTCGAAAGCCTTAAATAGTGGTTAGAGGTCTCTATAGCTAGGACCCAATGACCATTGGCAACATTAGTAGAAAACCTCCTTGGGAATAGGTCTTAAATGATAGGGTCTACCTTAATTGAGGTCTTAAGTGGTAGAGTCTGCCTGTTTCTCTTTTAAAAGTTGTATATGGTGATTATAGACGTCTACTTCATGTTTAGAAGTATTAGTTGCAAATAAGTTTGGAAGTATAAAGTGGTTGATAAGGCCACGTCGATATTTTGTTCCTTGGGAAGGGGTAAGTAAGTAATTGTGTGTGCAATGTGAGGTCAAGTTAGAATTGCTAACCTTAATAGACATAACAATTGAATGGGAACCAATCGGTATAAATTTATATTATGGACAATTTATGTGACGACCCGGAATTTTCAAGCAATTAAAATCGGAATATTTAATTGATTTTAAGTATTCAATAGAGCAATTTTAACTTGAATTAAGAATATCACAATTTATTTGACAATTAAATCATCGAATTAAATAACTGGAAGTTGAATAAAAATGTCGAATCTAGAATTTTACGCCTGTTAAAAATAATTTGAAAGCTTATAAATTTTTTATTGATAATACTGAAGATGGTAAAAGTGATAAAATTTAATTTGGAAGTATTTTGTTCAATTTTTAAATTTATATCGTTTAAATTGAATTTAAAAATAGCTTTCCGAGGGACAGTCTCGGAATTCGTCGAAACCAGTTCCATGGGATCCGTAATATTGTATTATTATCGGATTTCAAATTTCGTATAGATCAGAATTGTGGAGTGAGCGTACGATATATAAACGTGCTGACACTTTATATCGGAAATTCAAATCGATTTCGTTCTTCTTAACGGGGAAAAGAAAATAAAAACAAATTTTATATATAATAAAATATGTATTACTCGTGTCTTCCCCTGGAAGCCAAGCCGAAATGTTATTTTTCTTTATAGAATCACGCAACTCTGTTTTCCCCTCTTTTATAAAACCAAGCTTCATCTCTCACTTCAGAATAAACGAAAGAAAATTATAATAGATCAATAGTGGCCGAAGCCCAAAACCTTCAATTCAATCGTTCCTCCTGTCTGTTCGAGTTCGAATCAATCTAATCGAAGAAACTCGAAGCATCGTGCGAAGTAAATCATGATGGCGGCCAAGCTTATCGTCGAACCGATCTTGAGGAAGAGCAACTAGGGGCGGTCGCGTTTGAGTCGCATCATACTTCGCGAGGCGAGGAGGGTCGGCGACGCGACTTTGGTTGGCCGCGAGATCGATTTGGACTTTCGATTCGTGGCGTGAGCTCGACGAACTCGATTGGCATGGAAGCAACCTGGGTTGGAGTACGATGGTGACGCGGTTTTGCTTAGGTCGCGAGCTTGGTGGGTGATGCGATTGTCTAGTTCTTCTTAGGCTAACTGCAGTAGGATTTCCGCTGAGATATCGACTTTGTTTTAATAATTTAGGTCAATTCGAATTTGAAATTGCAGTTATTCATGTGGATTTAAATGTGTGATATAGATATGAATATATATATTACAGAAAAGAAATGGGTAAAAAAAAAAAAAATTATATTCTAATGATAATAAGTATATACCAATATACAGATTTACATTCCAATTAACCAATTTATTAGTATATTAAGGAGAATCAAATTAAATTTATTAAATGGAAAATTTATTTTTGGAAACGGATTTGTGTAACAAACTATTAAATTTATGGTGTTGCTAAAATATTTTTATTAATTTAATCATTAGTTTGAAATAAATAATGGGTTAATTAAATTGTTAAATTGGGAATTAATTGTAAGACTGATTCGGATATTAATAATTAAATTGTATAATGTTTATTCAAGGTTTGGGATCTGAAAAGAAAACATGCCGGATTGGAATGGGTGTATGCGTATTCAAAGGTGAGTTAATCTCACTCGGTTAGACTTAAATTTAAATTTAAATTTAAATGATTAAATTTAAACAATTGGTTGAATGGATGAATTGATTGATTTTATTATAGTATATACTACATCTTGGGATGTTTGATTTATATTGTGCTATAGTATGGTATATTTTGGAATTGGCTTATTATATTGTGCTAATATCTGTGGATGCAGGGAAAACAGGTTGGAGGGATCCAACTGGATCCCTCAACATTTATTTAAATTATTTAAATTCCCTGTTATGATGATGTGATGTTTTATGATGGATTATGTTGAAATATTGAATGCTATGGTTGGATTGGATAATTGGGTATAATGAATTTCCAGAAAAATATATAACTTGGATGTTGGAAAGAAAAGAAAGGAAGTGAATTTGTAAGTAAAATAATTATGGAAATTTGAATAAATTTAAGAATGAAATAGAAATAAAATAAAGTGACATAAGAATTCTAATAAATAAATCTTGAATATAGAAAGGAGATTTTTGAATAAATAGAAAGTTAATGAATTGTAAACTCCAATGCTAATATCTAAAAAGACAGAACATTTATTTTAAAATTAAGATTTTAAATTTTGAAAGGAACGAAGAAGAAAATGGGAAAAGCCTGAAATTTGTATATTTCAGTTAAAAGATTTAAAATCAAACAGCAAATAATAATAATAAAAATAAAGTCCATAATTAATGAATTTTGAAATGAACTAAGCAAGTAAAGAAATTTATTTAAAATAGAATGAATTGGAAATCAATTCGGAAAATTGATTTAAGTGCTTGAAAGTTGGAATTCTCTCTGGATGGCCAAGTACACGTTTTTTTTTAAAGTAAAATTGTAAATATAAATTAAATGTTTTAAAGTTGTTTTTAAAGAAAGCAAGGTTTGTAAAATTTATTATTTCTAATATTTAATTTCTAAAGCAAGTATTTCCTTTTAATATATTATAGCATTCATTATTTAAAAGCGACTTAGTATTTGTTTTAAAAGTGAAGACCTGGTTTTATATTTTATAAAGTAACCTTATTTTCTCAAATTCATATAATATGTATTTTTAACAAATTATTTAAGTAGTTTTATCCTAAATGTTTTAAAGTATATATTTCAAAGTAAAGTGTTTTAAATTATTTTAAAAATCTATTTTTGTGTGCTTGGTGATTTCATAGGAGATAGAAAATATTTGGGAAAGTTGACTCTGAAAGGAAAGATGGTTTTGAAACTGTTTTCAAAGGATTGAAAATAGAAATATATCCTGTGAAGATATTTTTGGAGATAAATAAATAATTTGGAAAATTATTTATTGGTTGATGGTTGTTTTGTGAATATTAATTGATAGTTAAATAACCGACTATCAATATTGGCCAAATACGCTGATCATTTCGAAGAGACCGGGATCGAGTTTGCTATATTACAGCATGGTAGGGGGTTCTCGCTTCGCGTTTGGTGGAGAACGGGAGACTCTTACCCCTACATGTCCCCGGGGGAGGGGGGTTGGTTCCGAGTCGAGAGGCTGGCCGTAAAAGCAAACCCGAGGTACCAATGTATGCCATGGTGGGGATGGGATGGTTGAAAAGCCTACCAGTTGTGGCCGCTGTCGATGGTTGAAAAGCCTAGACCGTTATAGTTGGTATCAGAGCTTAGGCTGGCGATAACCTTGGCTCTGGTGGGAATTACTCATAAAATAGAGTCTGAAGTACTCTATAATGAGTTTGAGCGTATTAATAAATATGAGTGCATATTTGTTAGTGAATAAAAATTGTTCTAATATTGTGTTGATTGATTTATTGAGTGGCATATGAACCTTCGTCGACACAGTCTGCGCAACTGTATTGAAGGGGTTTCTAAACACTTGAATAAAGCAATCGACACGGTATTGTTTCAAATGTGGGTAAATGAAATAATTTTACCCAAAAATATATTTTGATATAAATAAAAGTTTTGTAAACTATTTTAGCTAATATATGGTTTCTTGGATATTAAGAAGAATAATATTAAATTATTATCATTGTTAAGTGAAAATTTTAACTAGAAATTGTAAATATAATCAAAGATTGAGAAGATAAATTCAATTATGAAATGAAATTTATAAATATGAATTATAAATGTAATTTACGCATTGAAATACAATTAAATGAGAATTTGTATAAATAAAGTGTACAAATGAATTACAGTTAAAATTTATTTAAGCAGGCTTTGGAATTTAAAACCCCAGAGATTTTGGAAGTATTTTGAAAATAAATAGTAGCATTGTTGTTTTTAGGGTATTTCTGAAAGGAAAATTGTTTTAAATAAATTTTGGGAAGAGATTTAGCATTGAATTCATTTCAGTCACTGGAAAATAACTTCGGTGATGACTGCAGTATCATCGATGTTCATTTTCGAGTTTTTAAGTGATGAATTGCTACCAAAGTGATTTGTTCAGGAAAACCTGTTTATTTTTGAAATTTCAAAGAAAATTTGTTGGGAATAAAACAAGGACTGGTTTGGCCTTTGAGAAATGTGATTTGTGATGTTGGAGATTTTAAATGGTTTGAAACCAAAAGCCGGGTGTTTTAAAAAAAATCCTGGAGGGATAGGTGGTAAGCTTATAATTTGAGATGATTTTTAAATCAGGAAGGAAATATGAGCTTTGGATGTTAGAATTTAAATTTAAAAGGAAAGGTTAAAAATGGAATTTAACTTGGATTGGAAAGTAAAAATTTAATTGGAGTTGGAATAAATTGAATAAGCTGAAATTTATATCCAGTTGTATTCGAATTAAGTTGAAATCGAATTGGGTTAAATAAATCCGAGTTCAAATTAAATTGAATTGGAATAAGAATTCAAATGAATGGAATTAAATTCTTACCTGGATAAATGAAAAGTAAATTGGATAAGAAAAGGGAATTGAAATAATAAATCAGAATAACTTATAAGAGAATTAAAAATACATAGAAATAAAATATTGCTTGGGCTATAAATAAATAGCAGGCTTGAGTTAAAAAAAATAAAAGATGAATATATTCGAGCCTAGAATGAGTGTGATTGTATGAAATATAAGTTGTGACTTATAAAATTGAAAATGGAATGCAAAGCCCAAATTTAATATTTTGATGAATTGGAAAATGAAAAGAAAATCCAAACTTGAATTATAAAGTATATTGAACTTAAGAAAATAAAATGAAGGGATATTTGGAATAAAAATTCAAGTGTTGGATCATAAATAAGGGAAGAACTAATTAGATAATAAATCAGTTAGTGAAATTGAATTGTGAGTTTATATTGAAGTTTGGAAATAAAACTCAAGTTACAAATCAAATTCGACCTGGATCGATAGTGAAGTAAATGTAATTAAAATTGTGGTTAATAAATTAGGTGGTAAATTGAAAATGGATAGTGGATTTGAAACTTGAGTTATAAATTGAAAATTTAGCTTGAAGTGTTAACAAATTAAATATAATTGAAGTATATCGGATAAAAATGTAAATGGATTAAAATAGCAATGATTCGAATGTGCAAATAAAATCCATAAGTGAAGATAACTTGGAAATAGCCAGGTAATAAATTGAATGAGCTGAATCTAAAAAGTTAAAAGTATAATAACTGATTAAATAAATTTGTAGTTTGAAATGAGATAGGATTGAAATAGAATCAAGTTAAATTGAAAAGAGAACTTGTTTGCAAAATGAGAATGAGCTTAAGTATAAAATTTGAATAAATTGAAGGAAATTGACTTAAGCTAAAAGATGGAAAAGAGTTGAATTGAATTCAACTAAAAAATTAAGTTTAATAATAGTGGATTGGATTTAAATCAAGTAAAATAAATAAATAAATAAATTTTAATTGAAATAAAATTCGGTGTGTTGCCGATAATATTTAATGGAATAAAAATGCTTAAATAAATAATTGTAAACCATTTAAATTATTAAGGGATTGAAATAACTTGAGACAATAAGGAAAATGGAATGTTTCAAGTTTATTAGAATGGTTTAAGTGAATGTGGATAAACTAATTATATTGAATAAATAAATGATGGAAGAAATAAGTACCAAAAGAAATGTGGTTTAAATAAGTTGAGAAATGGTTATGGAATGAAATAGCTTGGATTGTTTTTGAGCTAAATAAATAGTTCCGAATAAACAAACATGGAATGAAATGTAAATAAATGGATTGTAAATGAACTTTAATGGAAAGTGTCGAGCTAAATAAATGATTGTGAATGGATTAAAATAAAAAGGAAATTTAATTGGTAATGGAGATGGCACCTAAGTTGTTAATGGTTTTGAATGAACTAATTTGGTTAATAAAATTGAAATGCAATGAAACTCATAATATATGGATTGTGAATAACTTTTCAAATAGAATAAATTGTCATTGGATGTAAATGGAAGTAATTAAAATTCTATAAATTGGTGGGAGTAAATAAATTGATTTTTGAGATCAATTGGATTAAATATGAGTTCAGTTGCTTAAAAATAAATTAAAAGTAAATGGTTGAATTTTAAACCATTCAAATTGGTGAAGTTGTATACGAGTGGATTGAAAACCCTTCAAAATTGAATGAAAATGGTTATAAATTAATTGAAACAGTTGAATTTGCATGGAAACTATAAAACTTTCTTACGGAAAAATTTGATGTGCATTTCTTTTAGTATTCATATGTTTTAACTATTGCTAATAAGTGAAATGTAGTTAAACTTCATTTATGTGGCACTTACATGTTTAAATTGAGTAAGTACAGGTACCTGGAAGCAGTGTGGCTGGATTTGGTTGTGCTATTGCTAAAAATAATAAGCTACTTGCTTAAAAATGCTAAATAAGGTACGCCTACGCAATAACAATAGGAAATATGAACTGTTTTCGGTTTTTCCGACTGTGTGGGTCGATGTATATATATTTATCTCTTTTGTCAAATTGCAAAAGCTCCTTCGTACAAAGGAGACTCTGCCAAAAAATTTTAGAAATTTTGGGAGTTAGAAATTTTTTGAAAGATTTTGGACAATTTTGCTAACGACAAAACGATTTTAAACTGGAAATTGAAATAAATTAGTAAATGAAACTAATTAAAATAATGACACGAACTAGAAATAAATGAAAAATAAAATTTAAAATATTCAAGGTTGATGATAAATAGAATTCATATAGAAATGGAAGAATAAATTTGAATAGAAATAGATATAAACTGAAGTGGTAAGATGGAAATAAATAAAGAAACATATAAAATGCTTATGTTAACTTAAGTAAGGAATGGTCAATTCTTAATTGGAAATTTAATATTGCAAATGTATTCTAAGTTGATATTTGGATGAATATTGACATTTGGTAAGGAAGTCGATAAAATGTTTTTGGAATGTTGTGATTGGATATTAGTGCTAAGCAGGATATGCAGGTATTATAAAAGGGAAAAGAAATTTGGATTTGATTTCAAGAGATAAATTTGAAATGCTTGACAAAAAGGTATGTATTTAAAATTGGTGTGAATTTGATTGGGATTTTGGATTGAGCCACTTGGCTTTTGTTTTCTTTTTGGATTTGGGAGGCCGTAGAGCCATTTTGTAGTTGTACCGAGCTAGCTGCGCAAAGGAGACGCTGGAGAAATTTTTCGAAAATTTAGGGTGTTAGAAAATTTTTGAGAACATTTTGAATTATGATTTGTATGATTGAGCAAGTAATAATATTTGGAAACTATGGGAGAGTTGAGAAGTTAATAAGAATAATAATGGTTCCTTTATAAGAAGATAGTTGGTGAGGTATTCAATTGTTAAAAACTGTTTGGTTTTGGAAAAAAAGAGGAAAGTAAACGGGTATTGGATCATTCTCCTAACTAGTAATTTCGGGGACGAAATTCTTTTAGGAGGGAGGAATGTGACGACCCGAAATTTTCAAGCAATTAAAATCGGAATATTTAATTGATTTTAAGTATTCAATAGAGCAATTTTAACTTGAATTAAGAATATCACAATTTATTGACAATTAAATTATCAAATTAAATAAGTGGAAGTTGAAAAAAAAATGATGAATCTAGAATTTTACGCCTGTTAAAAATAATTTGAAAGCTTGTGAAATTTTTATTGATAATACTGAAGGTGGTAAAAGTGATAAAATTTAATTTGGAAGTGTTTTGTTCAATTTTTAAATTTATATCGTTTAAATTGAATTTAAAAATAGCTTTCCGAGGGACAGTCTCGGAATTCGTCGAAACCAGTTCCATGGGATCCGTAATATTGTATTATTATCGGATTTCAAATTTCGTATAGATCAGAATTGTGGAGTGAGCGTACGATATATAAACGCGCTGACACTTCATATCGGAAATTCAAATCGCGGGGAAAAACAAAATAAAAACAAAATTTTATATATAATAAAATATGTATTATTCGTTTCTTCCCCTAGAAGCCAAGCCGAAATGTTATTTTTCTTTATAGAATCACGCAACTCTGTTTTCCCCTCTTTTATAAAACCAAGCTTCATCTCTCTCTTCAGAATAAACGAAAGAAAATTATAATAGATCAATAGTGGCCGAAGCCCAAAACCTTCAATCCAATCGTTCCTCCTTTCTGTTCGAGTTCGAATCAATCTAATCGAAGAAACTCGAAGCATCGTGCGAAGTAAATCGTGATGGCGGCCAAGCTTATCGTCGAACCGATCTTGAGGAAGAGCAACTAGGGGCGGTCGCGTTTGAGTCGCATCATACTTCGCGAGGCGAGGAGGGTCGGCGACGCGACTTTGGGTGGCCGCGAGATCAATTTGGACTTTCAATTCGTGGCGTGAGCTCGACGAACTCGATTGGCATGGAAGCAACCTGGGTTGGAGTACGATAGTGACGCGGTTTTGCTTAGGTCGCGAGCTTGGTGGGCGATGCGATTGTCGAGTTCTTCTTAGGCTAACTGCAGTAGGATTTCCGCTGAGGTATCGACTTTGTTTTAATAATTTAGGTCAATTCGAATTTGAAATTGCAGTTATTCATGTGGATTTAAATGTGTGATATAGATATGAATATATATATTACAGAAAAGAAAAGGGTAAAACAGAAAAAAAATTATATTCTAATGATAATAAGTATATACCAATATACAGATTTACATTCCAATTAACCAATTTATTAGTATATTAAGGAGAATCAAATTAAATTTATTAAATGGAAATTTTATTTTTGGAAACGGATTTGTGTAACAAACTATTAAATTTATGGTGTTGCTAAAATATTTTTATTAATTTAATCATTAGTTTGAAATAAATCATGGGTTAATTAAATTGTTAAATTGGGAATTAATTGTAAGACTGATTCGGATATTAATAATTAAATTGTATAATGTTTATTCAAGGTTTGGGATCTGAAAAGAAAACATGCCGGATTGGAATGGGTGTATGCGTAGTCAAAGGTGAGTTAATCTCACACAGTTAGACTTAAATTTAAATTTAAATTTAAATCATTAAATTTAAACAATTGGTTGAATGGATGAATTGATTGATTTTATTATAGTATATACTACATCTTGGGATGTTTGATTTATATTGTGCTATAGTATGGTATATTTTGGAATTGGCTTATTATATTGTGCTAATATCTGTGGATGTAGGGAAAACAGGTTGGAGGGATCCAACTGGATCCCTCAACATTTATTTAAATTATTTAAATTCCCTATTATGATGATGTGATGTTTCATGATGGATTATGTTGAAATATTGAATGCTATGGTTGGATTGGATAATTGGTTATAATGAATTTCCAGAAAAATATATAACTTGGATGTTGGAAAGAAAAGAAAGGAAGTGAATTTGTAAGTAAAATAATTATGGAAATTTGAATAAATTTAAGAATGAAATAGAAATAAAATAAAGTGTCATAAGAATTCTAATAAATAAATCTTGAATATAGAAAGGAGATTTTTGAATAAATAGAAAGTTAATGAATTGTAAACTCCAATGCTAATATCTAAAAAGACAGAACATTTATTTTAAAAATAAGATTTTAAATTTTGAAAGGAACGAAGAAGAAAATGGGAAAAGCCTGAAATTTGTATATTTCAGTTAAAAGATTTAAAATCAAACAACAAATAATAATAATAAAAATAAAGTCCATAATTAATGAATTTTGAAATGAACTGAGCAAGTAAAGAAATTTATTTAAAATAGAATGAATTGGAAATCAATTCGGAAAATTGATTTAAGTGCTTGAAAGTTGGAATTCCCTCTGGATGGCCAAGTACATGTTTTTTTTAAAGTAAAATTGTAAATATAAATTAAATGTTTTAAAGTTGTTTTTAAAGAAAGCAAGGTTTGTAAAATTTATTATTTTTAATATTTAATTTCTAAAGCAAGTATTTCCTTTTAATATATTATAGCATTCATTGTTTAAAAGCGACTTAGTATTTGTTTTAAAAGTGAAGACCTGGTTTTATATTTTATAAAGTAACCTTATTTTCTCAAATTCATATAGTATGTATTTTTAACAAATTATTTAAGTAGTTTTATCCTAAACGTTTTAAAGTATATATTTCAAAGTAAAGTGTTTTAAATTATTTTAAAAATCTATTTTTGTGTGCTTGGTGATTTCATAGGAGATAGAAAATATTTGGGAAAGTTGATTCTGAAAGGAAAGATGGTTTTGAAACTGTTTTCAAAGGATTGAAAATAGAAATATATCCTGTGAAGATATTTTTGGAGATAAATAAATAATTTGGAAAATTATTTATTGGTTGATGGTTGTTCTGGGAATATTAATTGATAGTTAAATAACCGACTATCAATATTGGCCAAATACATTGATCGTTTCGAAGAGACCGAGATCGAGATTAGTTTCTCGAAAACCACTTCGATCCGGTTTGTACGTTTCGTGTAAACGATTTTGGATTCGAAGGTGGAGCAGTGAAGTTCAAGGGCTAGTCGCTACTAATCCTGAGGATATTTCCAAAATGGATGTAGTAGGAATAGTGCCTTCGGTTCCGTTCGAACCCGGGACGGATTTGTATGGATGAATACTTGCGAAACATCGTCAGGTGGACGATGGGAATTCTAAGGGATATTGTTCTATAAAGGTAACGCTTAGCCTCAATCCTCATCAAATGGGAATGACTGAAAATCAGGGGTTATGCAGCAAGGCTACGTGGGTAGCAACCAAGTAGGGTGAGGTCATTCCAGTCTACATGTCCCTTTTTATTTCGGCTTAGTGGGCGGTTGATGATCCCAACCGCGGGGTGATCTCAATCGGGATTATCCAGTAAGGGGTAGTCCCGGCCTTGTGTTGCAGGGGAGCGGGCGTACTCCTCGGTACGGTGATCTTGGCCCCGTACTATGACAGGTGGTACCCCAGTGCCTAGTCATTAGTTGGAAATCCATTCTCCCTACGAGCCTTGTACGAGTTTTGTTTGTATTACCCACTCTGTGGCTAGTAGCTGGAATTTAATCATGTAACAATTTCGGCTATTTTATAAGTATTTGTATATAGACCCTATTATAATATCAGAGGATTTCTATAAAAATTGTTTTAGCTATCGTAAGGTAAAAACCCGACATGTTTATTTGTGGCATGGTCTTACGAGATGCTTTTGTTTTCAAAGGATTTTTGAAACTTTAATAATCAATTGGGTGTGATTTTCTCACGCTGGTAATCAAGACTGACTCGGGTGTTATTTAACTGTAATGCTCGGGTCAGACCGAGTATTATAGGATACAGGATGATGCTGTGGAGCTCAGGAGACGGGCAAGATGACGATACATACATTCGTACTTGTATTATATATATATATATATATTCCGCTGTTGAGTTGTTGTGTATCCATTGTATGTTATTGATGTGAGCTGTGACTGATGTACTCTGATGATGTAATATATGTAAACTGATATATTTGATTTTGAGTAAAGATTGTTTATTATCTATTATATTTTATTCCGCTGCGATTCTGATATTGATTTTGTTTTCTCTTCTTCTACCTCTTCTTCTTAAACCCAAATGGTTCGTATTTCTGTGCAACTTGAGTTGATTGTTGTAGAATAGTGTTGACTCAAGGGGTACGGATTTGCGGGTCATTACAATTTATAGATTTTCCAGCCACTAGAACGTTGTTCTGACCCTCTCCCCCTATTACAGTCCACACGATAGATTTTAGAGGAACGAGTCACTGGAGCTTTATGTGTTAGTTGTTGGAGAAGTCATCTTTACTCTCATGCTCGATGCTAATGTGATAATCTGTTATCTATGGAATGCTATTAATTCCAAGGTAGCAGTCGTAATCAATATTCTTATTCTATTATAGTTTCCACTGTGATTTACATTTTTATCAATCTTTGAAAATGCTTATGCTTACTTGCATGTGCCAAATCCATTGATTTGTGCTTGGATGGACTGGATTTTGATTATTTTTAAATTTTTTTGCACATTGAGGTACGGTTTGTTGTAGAATTAGTAAGCTAAGTCTAATGTCAACCTAAGATGGTATAAGTAAAGACTTAGGATAGTTAATTAGACTTAGTAGGTTAGTGATGCGGGGTCAGTAGAGTCACTCAACAGAAGACTACCCTTCACTTTGAGACTACCAGTAGTCGGGTGCACTTACTAATGATGTGAAATATCACTAAACCTAGGACCCGTGACTTTGCGAGAGATAGGACATGCGTTAGAGTTAGAGGTATTAAGTGGTTGTTTGAGGTCCCGCCTCTTTTTCAACTAAAAAGTATTAAATGGTCCAAATTTGGAATTAGAATTGGTGAGGGATGTCTCCATAGGAGTTCGCTTCGGGTTTGAGGTATTTAGTGGCTAGAGGGTCCGCGTCTCTCCTAAAAGGAAGTATTAAGTAACTAGTGAGATTCCAAATAAATAAGGATATCTCCAAAAAGGTTAACTTTAATGTTGAGGTAGTAACGACTATTTTAGGGCCGGCCTCCCTACCGAAAGAAGTAACCTAATGAGATTCCAAATTTATAATTAGGAGTGATGATAGATATCTTAGGAAGGGCTAGCTTTGGGTCTGAGGTACTAAGAGACTGATTTAGGGTTTTCCTCTATCCTATAAAAGAAGTACTAAGTAGCCTAATGAGATTTCCAAGCAATATAGCTAGATAGTACTAGTAAGGAGTCTGCCTTGAGGGATAGGTATTAAATGGCAAAGGCTTACCTATAAATAGGTGTTAAATGGTCAGAGGCCTACCTAGTCCTTGTTAATGAGGTATTAAGTGGCTTGGGTAAAGCCTCTCACATTGCTAAGACTTTAATAACGATCGATGCGGTAGTAGCATGACTATTATAAGGCCATAGATAGTGGTCAAAGGTCTTTGTAGCTAGGACAAATAGACCAATAATGACGATGCTAGAAGTTTGTCTTGGGAACATGTCTTAAATGATGAGGTCTACCTCGATTGAGGTCGTGAATGACAGAGTATGCCTATTTCTCTTTCAAAAGTATTATACGGTGATAGTAAAAGCCTGCTTCATATTTAGAAGTAATACGTGGCAAATGGTTTTGGAAGTATTGGGTTGTTGACAAGGTTTCATCAATATTTTGTATCCTGGAAATAGGTAGGTAAGAAATCATGCATGCATGGCAAGCATAGATTAGAATTGCTAACCTTAACAAACATAACAATTAAATGGAAACCAATGGATATAATTTTATGTTATGGACATTTTATAGATTTTCCAGTCATCAGAACATTATTTTGACTCCCTCCTCATTACAACCCACACGATAGATTTAGAGGAGCAGGTCATTGGAGCTAGACGTGTTTAGTTGTCAAAGAAATTTTCTTTTCTCTCATGCTCGATGCTGATGTGACAATTTTATATCAAAGGAATACCATTAATTCCAAGGTAGTAGTCATATTCAGTATTCTTATCTTTTTATTGTTTCTGGTGAGTTTCGATTTCTATCAATCTCTGATAACGCTTATGTTTATATGCAGGTACTAAATCCAATGATCTGTGCTTTGATTGACTTGGGTTTCAAAATTTGTCAAAATTTGGGCTATTAAGGTACGGGTTATTACATTTGGTATTCAATTTTAGGTTAGTGGATCAGAGGAATAAAGATAAACTAAGAGAATGCATTTATATTTTCCTATCTAGTATTCTTATATTTTTTGTTAGATTCTAAGAATTCTAACTATAAAAATAGTTGTAATTCCATTCCGAAGGAATGGGCAAAACAACTATGGGTTGGAAATATCTTAGAGCTAAGATTTACATGCCCACTCCAAAGTACCCTATGGAGTGTTGCCGATGCGTAAGGTGCCAATGAGGAAGAGCATGAGTATATGGCAGAATCCCGGAGACTAGAGGTGTTTGACGTAATGTTGAGGTTCTAGCCACCTTGTAATTTTGGATTTCGATGACGAGTTCCATTCAAAGAGATACAGTAATTCCAAATGGGTGGGAAATTAGAGTATGTATGTCGCAATTATCCAAAAGCAAATTTTGTCTAGGGTGCATTCATTGGTCACCTCTTTGATAGCAAACCAGATTTCTAATTGAATAATTAATGTTAATTTCTTAGTTTTAAACCTATGAGAGAATTTGTATAAAGTATATTTTGAAAATTCCTTAGAGTTTGGAAAAATGGTTTTTAAAGAATTTCTTTTCCCAATGATTTATTTTGGAAATTTTGTTTTGGAAAAGTTTTTTAATTTTAATTTTCAAAGAAACATAAATACTACTATTTTAGTCATGTTCAGAAATTTTTAGAGAATAAGTTTTTGGAAATCCTGAAATATATTTATATATAAGTTTGATTTATAAGGGAATTTTTAGTACAAAATAATTTCTATTATTTGAAAACGAGTATAATGGAGCATATATTTAGCTCAATGACTTTTTTGATTTATAAAATCGAGTTTTTAAAATCTTCTCTCTTTATGGTACATACAAAATAGGAATGACATTCAATTGGGGTATATAGTTTGAAGTGTTGTTGTACCACCAGCTATTGGAAGAAATATTTCCATGCAAAGTAGGTAGGAAATAGCAATTGGAGTATTTTCAGGGTTTTGGAATGGGTTGGTCGCAACAGTTTTGTTAGGACTACTATGAATTGCTGCAGCATGGTTTGGGACTAAGCAATAGGCCTTGATACCGCCATGAAGAGGACAAGAATTTTTCGGATCATGTCTAATCGACGAAGACGACGCGAAATAATTATTATTATTTAATCCGATCCTAATTCGGTCTTGGTTCAATTAATTCCCAAAGCCCATACGAAGTTTGACCACCTAGTGTTAAACTTAGAGTGGTATACCAGTTAATGGGCTTGGGCACAACTTGAACCTAGAACGAGACTATAAAAGTCGCGCCCAAATATCTCTAATTGCATTCGTTTGTTCCTCCTTCCTCAATGAGCCCAACCCAATCTCCATCCTCCTCCTCCTTCAAGTATCAGTCGCTCTCTTCCATTCCTCCTCTAAGAGACACCGGTTTTTTCCTAGGAGCAGCAGCCTCGCCTCCCCCCTCGTGCTGGTTTTGCATGTTAGATCTTGCCCCAACACCACTCTAGATCTAAATCATATTTCCTACATCCTGACCACTTCTTATCTCAAGACACTTTTTCACACTGTCGGTTTTTCCTTGCATCATTACGGCCTCAACCTTCAAGAGACCACTTAGCTGGACTAGAATGAGCAGAAGGTTTCACTGCTTTTGGTCCAGAAGAGCTATTTTTCATGGTAGGATTTGCATGGATCCTCTACTTAGAGACCTTTGAGCGAGAAAGTTACTTGTGTTATATCTGCCTTTTCGATGCCCTATTGGCAAAGAAATTTCGATGGAGGCAATAATTTCATTCATTTAGAGGTAAAAGATCCTTAATTGAGCCGTCTAATGATGATCTCATTAGGATTTTTGGAGGTCTCCGCGAAGGACGCAGACTTGGATGATTTGAAGTGACCAATTTAAAGATCTTGCATCAGACCTTATCCTACGATTAAATGATGAATAATTTACGTCGGACTGCCCGTTAGGTTGTGCACACCATTTAGCATAACATCATCCCTATATGGTAGGTTGAGTACTTAAGGGGTGTATTAGGATCAGCAATGCAACTAATGCAAGCGATAATAAGGAAAAAAACTGTTTTAGCCTTGAAATTTCTATTTCCATACCCTTGTAGATGCCGTGTGTAAGTCTATTTTTAGACTCAATTCCATTTTTGAGCTTGAAAATAAGCCTCTATATGCACTTTATACATAGAAAATTTGGAGTGAATCCAAAGCAGCGAGATCAACTTCACCGTTAGCGGCTAACCGAGGGATGTCGGTTCAGACTTCTCTCTTTGCCATGAGGCTTTCGCAAGCGAAAGTAGGGAGACCCCCACTTTACTTCCTTGCCTATACGGTAGGTAGAATATTTAAGGGGTCATCAACATCGAACACTTAACTAGGATTATGGACATCCATTCTTGCATTGAATTTTACTTTGTACTTCCAATATTAATATCGTTTTCTTCCTTGTTTCAGGTCCCGTGGGCCGTGGTTATTAATAGAAGTTCTCCCCCATGCTAGTGCGCATAAAGGCCAAATTCCTGATCCTCATTCGCCTCATCGCTACGAATCCAAGAAAGAGAGGCGAAGGAGAAAAGATTGTGAGTATGGCAATGCTCGCAAGGCCAATAGGGAGATAGATAGGGAGTGGGAGAAGGGAAGAAGGAAGAGGGATGTCGATACTGTGCTATCTTATGACCTTACTAAGCACCTAAGAGATTCCTCGGAGTGTCGTGGGCTTATATCTGCTGATGTTCCACCTCATACACTGGCTCAGTCCTCTTCAACTCAACAAATTCTGACCTCTGAAGCTATGATTACAATAGTCCTGCCTACTTCCAAAGGAGTCTTTGCTCATTTATTCACTCTTTCAGTTGGTCTTGCATGCTTGTAAAGCACATTCCCAAACCTCTTTTTAGGCATCAATTCGACTAAGACATCTTAGATATGTCAAAAGAGATGGTGATGCAAATTCTAAAGAATGTTGAGTTAGGCGTCAACAAAGGGTATAACTGGAAGAAACTCTACACAATTCTTTTCGAAGTAAACAAGTTCAATTACACCAATATTTAATCCTTCTAATCTGAGAGGGATACCTTTAAGAAGAAGATGAAATAGAGGGATGATGATTCTATTGAAGTTACCAAAGAGAGGCACCTCACTTTGAATTTGAAGGAGAACATAGATAAGCAGATGAGTGGGTTAATGCTTGCCTATATCCATGCCGAAAGCATGATGAGGAATGAGATGAAAGGTGCTCATGCTGAGAGTTCAAAGTTCAAACAATAAGCCAAAGAGAAGTCATAGACGTTTAGCCAAAAAGATATTGTTACGCCTGCATCTCTAGCACTATCATAAAGAGAAATGAAAAGGTGCAGAACCGAGAAAGTCGCCTCTACAATTAAAATCAAGGTAAGAAGAGCTGGAATCAAAACCGTCCAAACGATACTGTGCAACGAACTAGCCTTTGGCTGTGACCATTAATCTTAACCAAAATAACCACAACCATAATAAGCAGAAGGGGAATGAAATACTATGCTCAAAAGATGAGCTGCAAAGATATCAGAGCCATACCCATCCCTTAAGTTCAATGCTATGTCGTATTCCTCAACATCTAACATAGTTACAGGGATCAGGAGGAAATTTCAGTATGCAAAGCCAAGGCAAAACATAGATACCGTGCAGCCATGAAAATTGTTGCTTCAGTAACACAACGCATATTGGTCAAACAAGGCTGTGCATAAGCGATGATACATTGCGCACACAAGCCAAAGAGCGCGAGTAACCCAACTGCACATGTTAAGGGCAACTTAAATAGTACTGTAAGGAGTCAAGGAGTATTCCATAGGGATGTGGATAGGGCCACTCAAATAGAGCTCCAATACAAATCCATGCTCATAGTCATACAGAAGAGATATCAACCCTTCCTCCTTTTTCAACGACCTGTGCGCATCAACCATAGGGTCAACCTAAATCATAGCCATCTCAGATCACATCCACAAGCATAGAAAGCTAACACCTAAGCTAAGGCAGTATATTCTCACCCTAATACGTTGAGTACCAATCTAGATAAATAGCCATCATGCGCGAGAAGTATAATACAGACAAATATCGCATACCAATTACTGTATCCTCACTCCGAATATGACGTCCGCACCCTAAAGTCAAAACGTAACTTCCCTTGCCCTCCTACATACAGAACATCCACCTTATCGGTTCAAGAATTCATAACCCACCTAAATTCAAGTCTCCCGCCCTAATTTTGGGTTTTCTTCCAACTCAAGTTTCCCACCATGCACGTGTCAACGATTAATGCATGTCAGAAAAATAGTGTAAATGGATGGCAAGTGGCAGAATCCAAAGGCAGAGATTGAAATAACAGATAAGGAGCAATAATGGTAATAGGAAACCCATCTTCTACACCATAAATAGAACAGACTAAAGGATGGACGAGGGATCTTTTTTGTAACCATTCTACTTTTTATAAGAAGAAAGGCAAAAAAAGTACTATACTATTCGAAGAATGACCTTAAAAAACTTGTATAAAGAAGAAGAGCTATAAGAAGACTTTGAATCGTGGATGTAGGATTTGCAAAAAAACCGAACCATGTAAAATTCTATGTCCTTTACTTTTCATACTTTATTACTCTTATATCATATTAGACTGTAAATCGTGATTTCCTTACAAAATGAATCTGACATTCTAGTAAGCAATTAGGGTGCGACTATAGGACTAGTATGCGTTTATTGACATAGTCACTACCTAAAGGCAGGTTAACATAAGCTATATCTATTGATTCATATTTGTTGAAGTAATCTTGCCTAGATTACTTTGTAGTCATGTCGAGTGTTGTGAAGTCGAAAATTTTCACCAACATTTTTGGCACTAGAAGGAAGGCCTGAACCTTCATTCCCTTTTTCGATCTTCAGTAAATTTTCCTATCCTCCATTTCCCATCTTTCTATAAACTCTAGACACATTTATCCTACCAACTATGAAGCTTACTGGCCCATCCATTCTCTTTGATCTAAGACGGTGACTTAAAGCCCTCATAGATCCTCTCCAAACCCTGATCTAGACCCTCTCTAACCAAGCATGAAAATAGGCAAAGATGATAAATAAAATAATGACCCAAACCATCGCCTTTCGATCAACGACACCTTCGTCTTTCATGGCCCACCGCCATTACTCACCAAACATGCTGTTTATGCAGCAAATGAGTGATAACAACACTCTCAGACATGAGAATGATGAGGCCGGCGATAAACTACTTGATATAAAGACTCAATAATCGGTATTGCATGGAATAAAGTTAAATTCCTCCTACCAGTTAACTTTTACCCTTACCAGTTAATGACTACAAGTTATGCCATGACCTGCCCTTCTCGACCCTTGAAAATCGACACAAAATACACCACAGAATAATATGCCGACACTCGAGTGCCGCAAAAGACAGATTGTTGAGGGAATAGAAAGAAGATAGAAGAAATAAGGAACTAAACAATAGTAGAATCTCACAGTCGCAGCGGAACAAAATATAATACGTAATATCAGATCTTTACTGAAAATGAAAACTATATCTGTTTAATACAATATACCATCAGAGTATCACAAACAAACAACAATTACCAGCCTGACAATTTATACAATCACAACAGTGGATATAAACAAATACGGATAATACGCCTCGGTCTTCAGCTCTTTTCCTGAGCTCCACAGCATCCTTTCCTGTAATCTATAATACTAAGTCTAACCCGCGTATTATAATGAAATAACACCCGAGTCAGTCTAGAATACCAGCGTGAGAGAAATACACCCAAATTGATTTATTAAAGTTTCAAAACTCTTTGAAATCAAAAGCATCTCGTAAGACCACGCCACAAATAAACATGTCGGGTTTTTACCTTACGATAGCTAAAACATTTCTTATCAAAATCCTCTGATATTATAACAGGGTCTACTTACAAATACTTATTAAAGTAGCCAAAATTGTTACATTTGTTAAATTCCATCTAAGAGCCACAATCCTGGGTAATACAAACAAAACCGTACAAGGCACGTAGGGAGAATGGATTTTCAACTAATGACCAGGCACTGGGGTACCACCTGTCACAGTACGTGGCCTAGATAACCGTACCGAGGATTACTCCCAATCCCCTGCAACACAAGACTGGGACTACCCCTCACTGGATAATCTCGAGTAAGATCACCCCATGGTTGGGATCAGCAACCGCACCACTTAGCCGAATAAAAAGGGACATCTAGACAGGGATGACCTCACCCTAATGGGTGCTACCCACATAACCTTGCTGCATATCCCCTGATTTTCAATCATTCTCGGTTGATGAGGCTTGAGGCTAAGCGTTATCTTTTTATAACGTTTCACTTAGAGTGCCTATCGTCCACCTTACGATGTTCCGAAAGCATTCGTCCTTACAAGTCCGTCTCGGGTTCGAACGGAATCGAAGGCACTACTCCTACTACATCCATTTTGGAGCCATCCTCAGGATTAGTAGCGACTAGCCCTTGCACCTCACAGCTCCACCTTCGAATCCAAACTCGTCTTCCTCACGAAAACATACAAACTGGATCGAAGTGGTTTTCGAGAAATAAATCTCGATCCCGGTCTCTTCGAAACGATCGATGCATTGGCCAATATTGATAGTCGGTTATTTAACTATCTAACATTCACAAACATCCATCAAACAATAAATAATTTCCCAAATTATTTATTAACCTCAAAATATCTTCACAAGATAAATTTCCATTTACAACCCTGCTCTTGTCATGGAATAAATTCCCAAATCTTTACTTCCTCTGAAAACATCCAAATACCAATACTTTAGATTTAAAATAATTAAAATTAAAGCTACTTACATACTTTATTTGAAATATATACATACTTTTTAAATGTTTTGTAATGACTCGCTATTTTGGGCCATTCAAATCGATAATAATACTATACATGTCCGACTTGAATAATTCAAAATACCGAATTGTTAATTTAAATTTGACAAAAACATATACAGTAAATAAATCAATCACAGAATCACAGATAAAGAGTAGTACAACAATACGGAGCGGAATAAATGAATAGTAATCCATGAAGCTACTATATAACAAAGTTAGAAATAAAACACATCAGAATATCCCAGATACAGTGAAGTCTCCAATGCAACAGATGACTTCTCTTAACGAATCAACTGGAAGTGCTGAAAGCTAAGCAATATTTGGATCTCCAAGCGAAGCTCCAAACTCCAAAGGTGAGTCTCAATGCTGTATCACTCAGTCTGACCCGAGCGTAAAGCAAAACACGAAACACTCGAGTCAGGATTGACATTCTTATATCAATAAATCCAACTCAAGTGAAATATCAACTGAAATAAAATTAACTTAGTGGATGTTTGGGATAACCATCCTCTAAGGATCCCTGAAACTATCCATAGGGTAGAAATATACACTATGTCACTGTGGTCATCTCAATTTTATTTATTATTCAAAAACAAAATATCGTTTCACTTCAAATATTTTTTTTTTCAAATTTGATCACTTTCACAGTTATGATTCAAATCTACTCCAATCAAAAATTCAAATCTAGTTAAATCTCAATTTATTAATTTAAAATTCAACTCAATTCCTAAATAACCACTTCAATTTTATAGATCTCAAAGTTCGGATTTGTAATCACAAAATACCCTTTTATATTTCAACATATTTCAAACTTTAAGTATTCAACGTTTCAAACTAAATTTTATTCAATTTAGTTTTCTAAATAATAATTTCAAATTTTAGTTCAACCTAAATTTTCATTTTTTATTCAATTTAGTTTCTAAATAACAATTCAACTATATTGATTTCAAGTAAAAATCTGAATATCAAAATGACCCATTTAAATTCTAATATATTTCAAAGCTTTAATATTTAAATGTTAAATTTAACAGTTTCATAAAGATCTCGATCAACCTCATTATTATTTAGTCTTGAAATGCTCCCTCATTTGATTCAATATCATTTAAGTAATCTTAAATTACATTTTACTCAATATTTTATTTTAATTTATTTAAACGTGAAATATTCATTAAATCACTTAAATCAATAATCCAGTTATAAAAATCATACCTTTAGATTTCCCATTTAATAATTTCAAATCGATTTAATTAAATAAATCCTTATTTAAATACCATTTTTAATAAATCCAAATTTATCTCCCAATCTTAATTATTCAATTTATTACAAGAAAATCTTTTTGAAATGTAGATTTACATAAATACATAACCATATTATGTGTATTATATCCATTCTAATTTAAATCAAATATTACTACTAAATCTATATATAAAATTTCCATCTTAAGAATCAATATTTATTAAACCATATATTTCTTTCCACAATCATAGAAATTATTTCAAAATATTTATATATGGACCAACGGTGTCTGTATATATTTTCTATCATATGGTCAAGTGCTACAGATATTTATCATTTCAATCCGTCCACTAAATATATACGGGTGGATATCATTTCAACCCGTAATCCCAAATTCAATTAAATGAAAATCGCTTCGGTTTATCATTTCAACCCATAACGATTTTCTCCTATCCTGAAGTCCGTTCGGGTATATATCATTTCAACCCATGGTGAATACTATACTAACAGGGCACTTGCAGAGTGATAACAGATATGATAATAATATAAAAACATGCATATATCATCAATAACAGTATAATATAAACAATAGGACATGGTGTCATAACCCACAAGTGAACAGTTATAGATAACAGCATAAATATAACAATTTAAATAACTACAACAGCATACTTCAATTGTTGTTTCAATTGAAATCAAATTTAATAAATATAAGAACGTTAATCATGAGTGATTTCTCACCTTTCGAGGCTAAAGAGAATAGACAATGAAGTTCAGTTACGAATTCCAATGCAACGCTAGACAGACACGAATCGACGAAGAAAACAGGCACGACGAACATAGTTGATAAATGGAGGAGAAAGAAAATCGAATTCAAATTAGAACTAGATCGATGAAGATAAATGATATAAGTGAACTTACAATTATATATATAATTATATATAACTATTTACATATATAAAACATATTCTAAATTTAATATACATACATTTTAAATCATTGTTTTTAAACCAAACACATATACAAAAAAAATCAAACATATATTCAATATATGTGTTGAAATAATACTTACTAAAATAAAAACTTATATATAATGTATGTTCATTGCAACATATCAAATGCCTCGTATATAACTTTTAAACTCTATCTTATAAAATATAAACTGTATAAACTTTTATAACTTAATAAACTATATATTATAATATACTATATACACTTAAAACCTGCGCATGTGATACTTATATTAAAATAATAATATAACCATTACGACATAAACCGCTTAGACATGCTTAAAATTTACTTTCAAAACTGTTATAAATACCATATACTTACCAACCAAATGTATAAACTCGAATGCTTAGATATATATATGGTTTTCGTTCTTTTTCTCACTCACCTATTTTGTTGTTTCCAGTACATTGCATTAAGAAAAAGTAATATATAACAAAACCAACAAAACCCCAAAAAGATTCAAAAAAAGCATATATATTTTTAAATCACCTTATATTATTTCATTTAATAACATGATACGAAAAGCTTCACTTAAATCAAATTCACATTTAAAATATTATATATAAAAAACAAAATACTAAGCTTAAACAAATTAGAACAAAAAGCATTTTACATAGAGCAGCCCAAAAAGGAAAATTTTAATTTATAAACTAATATAATAGCATATATACATATATACACAAATACATTTATATATATAAAAGAATAACTTTGACATATATATATGTATAAACCATATAATAGACGCTGCAAAATTTGCATAATATATCATTAAACTGGAAATAGGGAAACCCAAGATAATATAACCCATGTGACAAATTCACTGATATATATATATATATATATATATATATATATATATGCTAACAGATAGAAGTACTATACCTTATATATGCGAACATATGTAA
The DNA here is from genome assembly GCA_030765085.1 of Allium cepa. Classification (NCBI taxonomy): domain Eukaryota; kingdom Viridiplantae; phylum Streptophyta; class Magnoliopsida; order Asparagales; family Amaryllidaceae; genus Allium; species Allium cepa. The sequence continues at coordinate 987,128,937 of CM060945.1, read as the reverse complement.
GCTAGTGGTGACGAGTGTCTGATGGGTGATGGCGATAGGGGTATCTGCTGTTATGGCCTTGAAGAGGCGCTTTAACAACTTGGGAAAGAAAAAAATAGGCTTTAGGGAGGAAGAGGAAGCAATAGTAGGTATAAACCCAAAGTTATAAAGGCAGAGGAAAAACGCTTTGCACAATTTAAGGTGAGCTTTAAATTTTTAATAAATATAAAACGTATCTAAGTTTATACGTTTATAACTTTCCAGCTGTAATGTGTATATATAATGAACGGTCGTAATGAAAGAAGTGGAAACAGGGAGCGTAGGAAAGGAAAGGCTAGAAAAATAAAATTTTCACCCTTAAATTCCGAAGATTAATAAGGTAACGTACCTCTTTAATAAAATGTACAACAATCGTCACAAGCTAAAATTTAGCTGAAAGTTAAAAGAAATGAGGGTAAGATGGGTTTTTAAGTTAATCACTTCCAAGAATTAATATGTCAATATAAAGGAAAGAAGATGAATCAAGGAAACATATTAACTTATATATAACTATTAAACGGATAGATGGAAGAAAAAGTGAGCAGGTGAGTAGAAGTGGAAATTGATTTATAAGCGAAATGGAATGTGAACTGTTGCCTGGGAAGAAAATGGAACAGTTTAAAAATTAAAGGCAATGGACTGTTGAAATTAAATGAGTATAAAACGTGTAAAAGTTATATACTGAAACGGCTATAAATTTCAGTTATTATTATAAAACGGGGAATAACGAAAGGCAAGGACGATGATTTCAAAGTTTATTAATGGGTAGGAATGGGGAAGTCTATCTGTGAATTGGAAAAATTATTTAGCAATTGAAATTTTAACGGTAGAAATAGTAACAGCTACACACTGTTTTAGAACTAATCAAAGCAATTAATAGCTTGATTGGACAGCAAGAATAAATATGAAAGGACATGTTATAAAGGAAAAATGAACTGTTTGAAAATAAAAAAAAGAATGATGGAAAATAAAACAGCTGTGCCTTGAATTTCCCAAAATAAATTATTTTATGAACATCAATTATTACTGACTTAAATTGAACAGAATCACACCCTAAAATATACTTTCTTAATTTTTGATAAAAATTTATCATTTGCCACATTTAACTATACGTAATCCAAATGTAAAATTTTATTTCAAAATATTATTATTTAAAATTTCTCAAAAATCAAATTAAATACACTAAATAAAACCATTAAAATTATCAAAATTTTACGGGTCGTTGCACTCTCCCCCACTCAAAACTTTTCGTCCCCGAAAAGGAAGAAGGTAGGAGAATAGAAACAACCAGAAAGATAAATAGATTGAAAGACAAGGATAAACAATTAATATAAGACCATATAAATTTTTCTATAATATTCATTTGAAAACTTCATTTGCAGTTCAGTTATCTTTAATACTTTAAAACTTTTCAAAACCCATTTGTAAAATTTCCTGCTTCCCTTATAAATAACATTTATATGTTTAAATAACACATTTATAAATACATATGAAAACTATTTGGAAACAGCTATTCACATCCTTGGTTAAATTTTCAAGGAAGTTATTTGACAACATTAAATCCATAGTTTATAAATTTACTAATTTATCTTAAGACACTTTCAACATTATAGATAAATTAATACTCATTTTTTACATATGTTATATTAAATTAATAACTTCTGAAATATTAATGACACTAATGATTTACTATTAAACCATGTAGCATATAAATAAACAATATTTTAAAGATTATATTCAAAAAGGAAAGGAGGGTAGATTCGGAAAAACAGAATATAGGTGAATAAATAAAGCTGAGCAGATAAGGTAGGTTCAAAGGGAAAGTATCGGGCTCGAATAATTAAATCAAACCATAAAATTTTAATCTCAAACATTAATACAAAATTTCTTTGGAAATACCTTTATAATAAAATACTTTTACATCGAAACGAATTTTTTCTTTCAAAAATACTTTTATAACTCGCTGTTTCAACAAGTTTATCCTCGTTCTTGCAGACTCTGACCATGCATTGATTAGGCGCAAAGCTAGAATTCTTCAAGTACTTAGTAGACCTGTTTCAACACCCAGTGAAAATACTTAAAAAATCTTAAAATACAGATATGGAAAGTACAATCCAAACAAAACAATCAAACCAAAACCTTTGTCCAACCATGGTTCGCAGATACACAATGGTTACGCCTGGATCCCTCAGGAAAAAATCTGTATCCGTAAGCTTTCTCATCCCTGCGAGTTACGCCATGATGACTAGTAGGGTGCAGGATACACAATGGTTATTCCTGGGTCCCCCAGGAAACAATCCGTACCCCTAGGCTGTCTCAGCCAGCCAGTTTCGCTACTAATGCGACCTACACAGATTGCAGGATACACAATGGTTACGCCTGGGTCCCCCAGGAAACAATCCGTACCCCGAGGCCAGTCTAAGCCAGGCAATTGCGCTATGCAGTCGCAAGAAAAAAAACCATGGGTTACGCCACGGTGGGACACTCGAGTATCACATCCGGAAAACCAAAAATCAGAGAGAATAATATCGATAGAATGAACCCACAATGTGTCCACAAAGCGGATATCAAGCAGAAGGCACTTTCCATATCTTTACTTCGAAGAAAATATATATCATATAGTACCTTTCCAAATACTTTCAAATATCATACTTATATAAAGTCCATTATATATAGGATTCCTTTTCCAAATCGAACACTTTCCAAATCAATAGTATATCAAATCATACTTATATAGACTTCGATTATAAAAAAAATTCTCTTTCCAAATTGAGTATCTTTCAAATTAATAGATTTCAAATCAACTTCATACTTATACAAATCCATTTTATATAAGTTCGACCACTCCCAAATCAAGTACTTAATAATATAAGGTTCTCAATTTCAAATCACTTCAATATCAATTTAGTTTCAAAGTTTCTTAAACAATAGATTTAGAAAATAATCCAATTTCAAATCAACAAAATTTTCGCCAAACAAATTCATTTCCAAAATCACCATATAAGTACTGGTTTTAATTCCAATCAAATTTCAAAACCAAATATTTTCTCTAAATCAATTATACTCAAAGTGGTTTCCAAATTTATAATTATCCCTTTAAAACCCTTGAACTATTTATTTCTATTTGAAATATTCAATTTACCTTTCTGAAAACCATTATTTAAAACTAATTTTTTTTAAAACATTTCAATACTAAATTCCATATTAGTATAATTAAAAATATTCATATTCATTTACTTAACAAAAGGTTTCAAACTTAAACATACAAAACTAAACTTATATGCTTTATCAAATATTTTATCCTCTTCGAAATTTCTTAGCTTTGAAAATTTAACCTCGATTTGAAAGTCTTCGAACATTCAAAATAGTTAGGGAAATCAAATTTCCAATTTAAGAGTTGAAAATTGACAATAAATCAATAAATCAATTTCAATAGGTAGGACTATACCAAATTAAATCCGAAACTCGAGGACTGAACACCGATCTCACTTTAAATTGTTTCAAATATATACATATATCTTTCGAAAATATCAAATTATACATATATCTTTCGAAAATATCAAATTATACATCGGAATTTGAAATTAACAATGGTTTTACAAAATCACTCGCATAGCGAAGCTATTAAAGTGGCCTCTTCCCCACTATGAAACTCGAAAATCAATGTCGATGATGCGTGCACTCATCACCGAAATTATTTACCAGTGACAAAATGAGTTCTGGACTTCTATTTTCTTGAAACTTCGTTGAGATTTCTTCTAAATCGTTGGAATTTATTTGAACTATTTTTGAAATATTTCTTATCCAGAAAATACTTTTAAATCGTATTATTTTTATATATATTTGAAATCTCAAAACCACATTTCAAAATACAGGAGTTCAATTTCTCAAAATTCAAGTTCAAAACCCTTCAGTTATAAATTATTTTTATATAAATCCATTTCTTATAAATTTTCAAAATTTCACATTCTTTCAAAATTTCAAACTTCCCTTTTTCTCTTAAAAAAGATATATAATTCTTATCGAAAATATTTCAATTTTATATAAAACAAAATCATAGTTATCAAAATGGTAATTTCGATTTATGCAGAATTTCAAAACGCAACCAAACACAAATTTCCAAAGAATGATTCGAGGATAGATTTCAAAACCAACAAAGATTCAAATTTCTTATCATACAAAAACAAGAACATGAATATCTAAATTTGAGAACTTCAGTTAAGCCAAAGATACAATAGAGTTTACCGAATGCAACCTAACAACTGCTGAAAACAAACAGATCCATAGAATACCACCCTACATAAACAAAGCATCGGTATTAATTCTACCAGGTGGGACTTCAACGGGTCCAGAACACTCACCCTCAATATGGCCCCAACTTCTGCATTTCTTGCATAAATGCATGACACTCCCATCCTCCCTAACGAACTGCGGAAACGCAGCCTTCCTTTCCGTACTTCCTCACGGGACAATTTCTGGCTATATGCCCAGGCATCCTGCAGTGATAGCAAATGGTTGATTGGTCGACTGATGCAGTGGGTGCAATTTTTACTTTCTTCACTTTTTGGCAGCGGCTGGGAAAGTTCCCCATACTACGGCATTAACAACAGAAGATCTTGGATCGAAAACGCTTGCCCTCTTTCTTCTTTCCTTCATCTCTCTTCCCGCACATGGCTGCACAATGTCCCTTCTCCTGACACCGATAACAGATGACATGGTCATAAGGACCAGGTCCTGCCCTTTCCCTCCATAGCCTTTCCCACTTCTCCATTGCTTCCTCTCGTTCCTTACGGGCTAGTGCTCTTCGAGCTCGACGAGCTGCTTTCTGCTCTTCTGACTTTGCCATTTACAAAATAGTTTCCTATCATTCAAGGAGTCCAAAATCAAACAAGATAGAGGTTCGAAATTTTAAGGGAGAACATGACCAAAGGAAGTTTCAAAACGAAGTGGAAACGCTCGAATGAAGATGAGGAAATACAAATTTAAACTAGACGATGGATATACTTATCTAAGAATATAAATAGGGAGAGGCAAACACGAATTTCGGAACCGAGGGGAATTCCAAAATTCAAGGAAATCGAGTCAAAAGGAAGAGATTCAACTCGAACGAAAGTGATTCTGTAAATAAATTTACCATATATGCTAAATTTTGCCTAGAGCCAAAGCTCTGATACTAACTGTAACAACTCGCTATTTTGGATCATTCAAATCGACAATAATACTATACATGTACGAATTGAATAATTCAAAATATCTAATTGTTAATTTAAATTTATCAAAAACATATACAGTAAATAAATCAATCATAGAATCACAGATACAGAGTAGTACAATAATACGCAGCGGAATAAATGAATAGTAGTTCATGAAGCTACTATATAACAAAGTTAGAAATAAAACACATCAGAATATCCTAGATACAGTGAAGTCTCCAATGCAACAGATGACTTCTCTTAACGAATCAACTGGAAGTGCTGAAAGCTAAGCGATAGTTGGATCTTCAAGCGAAGCTCCAAACTCCAAAGGTGAGTCTCAATGCTGTATCACTCAGTCTGACCCGAGCGTAAAGAAAAACATAAAACACTCGAGTCAGGATTAACATTCTTATATCAATAAATCCTACTCAAGTGAAATATCAACTGAAATAAAATTAACTTAGACGATGTTTGGGATAACCATCCTCTAAGGATCCCTGAAACTATCTATACGGTAGAAATATACACTATGTCACTGTGGTCATCTCAATTTTATTTATTATTCAAAAACAAATTATCATTTCACTTCAAATATATTTGTTTTCAAATTTGATCACTTTCATAATTACGATTCAAATCTACTCCAGTCAAAAATTCAAATCTAGTCATATCTCAATTTATCAATTTAAAATTCAACTCAATTCCTAAATAACCACTTCAATTTTATAGATCTCAAAATTCGGATTTGTAATCACAAAATACCCATTTATATTTCAATATATTTCAAACTTTAAGTATTCAATGTTTCAAACTAAATTTTATTCAATTTAGTTTTCTAAATAATAATTTCAAATTTTAGTTCAACCTAAATTTTCATTTTTTATTCAATTTAGTTTCAAAATAACAATTCAACTATATTGATTTCAAGTACAGATCTGAATCTCAAAATAACCCATTTAAATTCTAATATATTTCAAAGCTTTAATATGTAAATGTTAAATTTAACAGTTTCATAAAGATATCAATTAACCTCATTATTATTTAGTCTTGAAATGCTCCCTCATTTGATTCAATATCATTTAAGTAATCTTAAATTACATTTTACTCAATATTTTATTTTAATTTATTTAAACGTGAAATATTCATTAAATCACTTAAATCAAAAATCCAGTTATAAAAATCATACCTTTAAATTTCCCATTTAGTAATTCCATATTGATTTAATTAAATAAATCCTTATTTAAATACCATTTTAATAAATCCAAATTTATCTTCCAATCTTAATTATTCAATTTATTACAAGAAAATCTTTTTGAAATATAGATTTACATAAATACTTAACCATATTATGTGTATTAAATCAATTCTAATTTAAATCAAATATTACTACTAAATTTATATATAAAATTTCCATCTTAAGAATCAATATTTATTAAACCATATATTTGTTTCGACAATCATAGAAATTATTTCAAAATAATTATATATGGACCAACGGTGTCTGTATATATTTTCTATCATATGGTCAAGTGCTACAGATATTTATCATTTCAATCCGTCCACTAAATATATACGGGTGGATATCATTTCAACCCGTAATCCCAAATTCAATTAAATGAAAATCGCTTGGGTTTATCATTTCAACCCATAACGATTTTCTCCTATCCTAAAGTCCGTTCGGGTATGTATCATTTCAACCCATAGTGAATAATATACTAACATGGCACTTGCAGAGTGATAACAGATATGATAATAACATAACAACATGCATATATCATCGATAACAGTATAATATAAACAATAGGTTATGGTGTCATATCCCACAAGTTAACGGTTATAGATAATAGCATAAATATAACAATTTAAATAACTACAGCAGCATACTTCAATTGTTGTTTCAATTGAAATCAAATTTAATAAACATAAGAACGTTAATCGTGAGTGATTGCTCACCTTTCGAGGCTAAAGAGAATAGACAATGAAGTTTAGTTACTAATTCCAAAGAAACGCTAGATAGACATGAATCGACGAAGAAAACAGGCACGACGAACAATGCTGGTAAATGAAAGAGAAAAAAATCGAATTCAAATTAGAACTAGATCGATGAAGATGAATGATATAAGTGAACTTACAATTATATATATAATTATATATAACTATTTACATATATAAAACATATTCTAAATTTAATATACGTACATTTGAAATCATTGTTTTTAAACCAAACACATATACAAAAAATATCAAACGTATATGCAATATATATGTTGAAATAATACTTATTAAAATAAAAACTTATATATAATGTATGTTCATTGCAACATATCAACTGCCACGTATATAACTTTTAAACTTTATCTTATAAAATATAAACTGTATAAACTTTTATAACTTAATAAACTTTTTATTATAAATATACTACATACACTTAAAACCTACGCATGTGATACTTGTATTTAAATAATAATATAACTATTACGACATAAACCTCTTAGACATGCTTAAAATTTTCTTTCAAAACCATTATAAATACCATATACTTACCGACCAAATGTATAAACTCGAATGTTTATATATATATATATATATATATATATATGGTTTTCGTTCTTTTTCTCACTCACCTATTTTGTTGTTTCCAGTACATTGCATTAAGAAAGAGTAATATATAACAAAACCAACAAAACCCCAAAAAGATTCAAAAAAAGTATATATATTTTTAAATCACCTTATATTATTTCATTTAATAACATGATACGAAAAGCTTCACTTAAATCAAATTCACGTTTAAAATATTATATATATATATATATATATATATATAAAAATACTAAGCTTAAACAAATTAGGGCAAAAAGCATCTTTACATACAACAGCCGAAAAAGGAAAATTTTATTTTGTAAACTAATATAACATCATATATCCATATATACACAAATACATTTATATATAAAAAAGAATAACTTTGACATATATATGTATAAACCATATAATAAACGCTGCAAAATTTGTATAATATATTATTAAACTGGAAACAGGGAAACCCAAGATAATATAACCCATGCAACAAATTCAATGATATATATATATATATATATATATATATATATATATATATATATGCTAACAAACAGAAGTACTATACCTTATATATGCGAACGGATGCAAGCTAGTGGTGACGAGTGTCTGATGGGTGATGGCGATAGTGGTATCGGCTGTTATGGCCTTGAAGAGGCGCTGTAACAACTTGGGAAAGAAAGAAAATAGGCTTCAGGGAGGAAGAGGAAGCAACAGTAGGTATAAACCCAAAGTTATAAAGGCAGGGGAAAAACGCTTTGCACAATTTAAGGTGAGCTTTAAATTTTTAATAAATACAAAACGTATCTAAGTTTATACGTTTATAACTTTCCAGCTGTATTGTATATATATAATGAACGGTCATAATGAAAGAAGTGGAAACAGGGAGCGTAGGAAAGGAAAGGTTAGAAAAATAAAATTTCACCCTAAAATTCCGGAGATTAATAAGGTAACGTACCTCTTTAATGAAATGTACAGCAACGGTCACAAGCTAAAATTTAGCTGAAAGTTTAAAGAAATGAGGGGAAGATGGGTTTTTAAATTAATCACTTCCCAGAATTAATATGTCAATGAAATAGGAAAGGAGATGAATCAGGGAAACGTATTATAACTTATATATAACTATTAAACGGATAGATGGAAGAAAAAGTGAGCAGGTGAGTAAGAGTGCAAACTGATTTATAAGCGAAATGGAATGTGAGCTGTTGCCTGGGAAGAAAATGGAACAGTTTAAAAATTAAAGGCAATGGACTGCTGAAATTAAATGAGTATAAAACGTGTAAAAGTTATATACTGAAATGGCTATAAATTTCAATTATTATTATAAAACGGGGAATAACGAAAGGCAAGGACGATGATTTCAAAGTTTATTAATGGCTAGGAATGGGGAAGTCTATCTGTGAATTGGAAAAATTATTAAGCAATTGAAATTTTAACGGTAGAAAAAGTAACAGCTACACACTGTTTTAGAAATAATCAAAGCAATTAATAGCTTGATTGGACAACAAGAATAAATATAGAAAGACACGTTATAAAGGCAAAATGAACCGTTTGAAAATACATAAAAGAATGATGTCAAATAAAACAGCTGTGCCTTGAATTTCCCAAAATAAATTATTTTATAAACATCAATTATTACTGACTTAAATTGAACAGAATCATACCCTAAAATATACTTTCTTAATTTTTGATGAAAATTTATCATTTGCCACATTTAACTATACATAATCCAAATGTAAAATTTTATTTCAAAATATTATTATTTAAAATTTCTAAAAAATCAAATTAAATACGCTAAATAAAACCATTACAAATGATCAAAATTTTACGGATCGTTACACTCTCCCCCACTCAAAACTTGTCGTCCCCGAAAAGGAAGAAGGTAGAAGAATAGAAACAACCAGAAAGATAAATAGATTGAAAGACAAGGATAAACAATTAATTTAAGACCATTTAAATTTTTCTAGAAATATTCATTTGAAAACTTCATTTGCAGTTCAATTATCTTTAATACTTTAAAACTTTTCAAAACCCATTTGTAAAATTTCCTGCTTCCCTTATAAATAATATTTATATGTTTAAATAACACATTTATAAATATATATGAAAACTATTTGGAAACGGTTATTCACATCCTTGGTTATATTTTCAAGGAAGTTATTTGACAACATTAAATCCATAGTTTATAAATTTACTAATTTATCTTAAGACACTTTAAACATTATAGATAAATTAATACTCATTTCTTAAATATGTTATATTAAATTAATAACTTCTGAAGTATTAATGACACTAATGATTTACTATTAAACCATGTAGTATATAAATAAACAATATTTTAAAGATTATATTCAAAAAGGAAAATAGGGTAGATTCGAAAAACGGAATATAGGTGAATAAATAAAGCTGAGCAGAAAAGGTAGGTTCGAAGGGATAGTATCGGGCTCGAATAATTAAATCAAACCATAAACTTTTAATCTCAAATATTAATACAAAATATCTTTGTTGGAAATACCTTTATAATAAAATACTTTTATATCGAAACGAAAATTTTCTTTCAAAAATACTTTTATAACTCGATGTTTCAACAAGTTTATCCTTATTCTTGCAGACTCTGGCCATGCGTTGATCAGGCGCAAAGCTATAATTCTTCAAGTACTTAGTAGACCTGTTTCAACACCTAGTGAAGATACTTATAAAATCTTAAAAAAATATATATGGAAAGTACAATCCAAACAAAATAATCAAACCAAAACCTTTATCTAACCATGGTTCGCAGATACACAATGGTTACGCCTGGATCCCCTAGGAAATAATCCGTATCCGTAAGCTTTCTCAGCCCTGCGAGTTACGCCATGATGACTAGTAGGGTGCAGGATACACAATGGTTACGCCCGGGTCCCCCAGGAAACAATCCGTACCCCTAGGCTGTCTCAGCCAGGCAGTTTTGCTATTAATGCGACCTACACAGATTGCAGGATACACAATGGTTACGCCTGGGTCCCCCAGGAAACAATCCGTACCCCTAGGCCAGTCTCAGCCAGGCAGTTGCGCTATGCTGTAGTAAGAAAAAAAACCATCGGTTACGCCATGGTGGGACACTCGAGTATCACATCCAGAAAACCAAAAATCAGAGAGAATAATATCGATAGAATGAATCCAAATGTGGCCACAGAGCGGACATCAAGCAGAAGGCACTTTCCATATCTTTACTTCGAAAAGAAATATATCATATAGTACCTTTCTAAATACTTTCAAATATCATACTTATATAAAGTCCATTATATGTAGGATTCCTTTTCCAAATCGGATACTTTCCAAATCAATAATATATCAAATCATACTTATATAGACTTCGATTAAAAAAAAATTCTCTTTCCAAATTAAGTATCTTTTAAATCAATAGATTTCAAATCAACTTCATACTTATACAAATCCATTTTATATAAGTTCGACAACTCCCAAATCAAGTACTTAATAATATAAGGTTCTCAATTTCAAATCATTTCAATATCAATTTAGTTTCAAAGTTTCTTAAACAATAGGTTTAGAAAATAATCTAATTTCAAATCAACAAAATTTAGGTCAAACAAATTCATTTCCAAAATCACCATATATGTACAGGTTATAATTCCAATCAAATTTCAAAACTAAATATTTTCTCTAAATCAATTATACTCAAAATGGTTTCCAAATTTATACTTATCCCTTTAAAACCCTTAAACTATTTATTTCTATTTGAAATATTCAATTTACCTTTCTAAAAACCATTATTTAAAACTAATTTTTTTTAAAAACATTCAATACTAAATTCCACATTAGTATAATTAAAAATATTCATATTCATTTACTTAACAAAAGGTTTCAAACTTAAACATACAAAACTAAATTTATATGCTTTATCAAATATTTTATCCTCTTCGAAATTTCTTAGCTTTGAAAATTTAACCTCGATCTGGAAGTGTTCGAACATTCAAAATAGTTAGGGAAATCAAATTTCCAATTTAAGAGTTGAAAATTAACAATAAATCAATTTCAATAGGTAGGATTATACCAAATTAAATCCGAAACTCGAGGACTGAACACCGGTCTCACTTTAAATTGTTTCAAATATATACATATATCTTTCGAAAATATCAAATTATACATCGGAATTTGAAATCAACAATGGTTTTACAGAATCACTCGCATTGCGAAGGTATTAAAGTTGCCTCTTCCCCACTCTGAAACTCGAAAATCAATGTCGATGATGCATGCACTCATCACCGAAATTATTTCCTAGCGACCAAAATGAGTTCTGGACTTCTATTTTCTTGAAACTTCATTGAGATTTCTTCTAAATCGTTGGAATTTATTTGAACACTTTTGAAATATTTCTTATCCAGAAAATACTTTTAAATCGTATTATTTTTATATATTTTTGAAATCTCAAAACCACATTTCAAAATACCGGAGTTCAATTTCTCGAAATTCAAATTCAAAACCCTTCAGTTATAAATTATTTTTATATAAAACCATTTCTTATAAATTTTCAAAATTTCACATTCTTTCAAAATTTCAAACTTCCTTTTTTTTTAAAAAGATATATAATTCTTATCGAAAATATTTCACTTTTATATAAAACAAAATCATAGTTATCAAAATGGTAAGTTCGATTTATGCAGAATTTCTAAACGCAACCAAACACAAATTTCCAAAGAATGATTCGAGGATAGATTTCAAAACCAACAGAGATTCAAATTTCTTATCATACGAAAACAAGAACATGAATATCTAAATTTGAGAACTTCAGTTAAGCAAAAGATACAATAGAGTTTACCGAATGCAACCTAACAACTGCTGAAAACAAACAGCTCCATAGATTACCACCCTACATAAACAAAGCATCGGTATTAATTCTACCGAGTGGGACTTCAACGGGTCCAGAACACTCCCCCTCAATATGGCCCTAACTTTTGCATTTCTTGCATAAATGCCGACACTCCCATCCTCCCTAACGAACCGCGGAAACGCAGCCTTCCTTCCATACTTCCGCATAGGACAATTCCTGGCTATATGCCCAGGCATCCTGCAGTGATAGCAAATGGTTGATTGGTCGACTGATGCAGTGGGTGCAGCTTTTACTTTCTTCACCTTCTGGCAGCGACTGGGAAAGTGCCCCATACTACGGCGTTAAAAATAGAAGATCTTGGATCAAAAACGCCTGCCCACTTTCTTCTTTCCTTCATCTCTCTTCCCGCACATGGCTGCATAATGTCCCTTCTCCTGACATCGATAACAGATGACATGGTCATAAGAACCAGGTCCTGCCCTTTCCTTCCATAGCCTTTCCCACTTCTCCATTGCTTCCTCCTGTTCCTTACGGGCTAGTGCTCTTCGAGCTCGACGAACTGCTTTCTGCTCTTTTGATTTTGCCGTTACAAATTAGTTTCCTATCATTCAAGGAGTCCAAATCAAACAAGATAGAGGTTCAAAATTTTAAGGAAAACTTGACCAAAGGAAGTTTCAAAACGAAGTGGAAAGGCTCGAACGAAGATGAAAAAATACAAATTTAAACTAGACGATGGATATACTTATCTAAGAATATAAATAGGGAGAGGCAAACACGAATTTCGAAACCGAGGGACATTCCATAATTCAAGGAAATCGAGTCAAAAGGAAGAGATTCAACTCGAACGAAAGTGATTCTGTAAATAAATTTACCATATATGTTAAGTTTTGCCGAGAGCCAAAGCTTTCATACCAACTGTAATGACTCGCTATTTTGGACCATTCAAATCGACAATAATACTACACATGTCCGACTTGAGTAATTCAAAATACCGAATTGTTAATTTAAATTTGACAAAAAATCATACAGTGAAAAAATCAATCACAGAATCACAGATACAGAGTAGTACAATAATACATGGCGGAATAAATGAATAGTAGTTCACGAAGCTATTATATAACAAAGTTAGAAATAAAACACATCAGAATATCCCAGATACAGTGAAGTCTCCAATGCAACAGATGACTTCTCTTAACGAATCAACTGGAAGTGCTGACAGCTAGGCGATAGTTGGATCTCCAAGCGAAGCTCCAAACTCCAAAGGTGAGTCTCAATGCTGTATCACTCAGTCTGACCCGAGCGTAAAGCAAAACACAAAACACTCGAGTCAGGATTAACATTCTTATATCAATAAATCCAACTCAAGTGAAATATCAACTGAAATAAAATTAACTTAGACGATGTTTAGGATAACCATCCTCTAAGGATCCCTAGAACTATCTATATGGTAGAAATATACAATATGTCACCGTGGTCATCTCAATTTTGTTTATTATTCAAAAACAAAATATCATTTCACTTCAAATATATTTGTTTTCAAATTTGATCACTTTCACAGTTACGATTCAAATCTACTCCAATCAAAAATTCAAATCTAGTCAAATCTCAACTTGTCAATTTAAAATTCAACTCAATTCCTAAATAACTACTTCAATTTTATAGATCACTAAATTCAGATTTGTAATCACAAAATACCCCTTTATATTTCAATATATTTCAAACTTTAAGTATTCAACGTTTCAAACTAAATTTTTTTCAATTTAGTTTTCTAAATAATAATTTCAAATTTTAGTTCAACCTAAATTTTCATTTTTTATTCAATTTAGTTTCTAAATAACAATTCAACTATATTGATTTCAAGTACAGATCTGAATCTCAAAATAACCCATTTAAATTCTAATATATTTCAAAGCTTTAATATTTAAATGTTAAATTTAACAGTTTCATAAAGATCTCAACTAACCTCATTATTATTTAGTTTTGAAATGCTCCCTCATTTGATTCAATATCATTTAAGTAATCTTAAATTAAATTTTACTCAATATTTTAATTTAATTTATTTAAATGAGAAATATTCATTAAATCACTTAAATCAACAACCCAGTTATAAAAACCATACCTTTAGATTTCCCATTTAATAATCTCAAATAGATTTAATTAAATAAATCCTTATTTAAATACCATTTTTAATAAATCCAAATTTACTCCCAATCTTAATTATTCAATTTATTAAAAAAAATCTTTTTGAAATATAGATTTACATAAATACTTAACAGTATTATGTGTATTAAATCAATTCTAATTTAAATCAAATATTACTACTAAATCTATATATAAAATTTCCATCTTAAGAATCAATATTTATTAAACCATATATTTCTTTCCAAAATCATAGAAATTATTTCAAAATATTTATATATGGACCAATGGTGTCTGTATATATTTTCTATCATATGGTCAAGTGCTACGATATTTATCATTTCAATCCGTCCACTAAATATATACGGGTGGATATCATTTCAACCCGTAATCCCAAATTCAATTAAATGAAAATCGCTTGGGTTTATCATTTCAACCCATAACGATTTTCTAGTATCCTAAAGTCCGTTCGGGCATGTATCCCATAGTGAATACTACACTAACATGGCACTTGCAGAGTGATAACAGATATGATAATAATATAACAACATGCATATATCATCAATAACAGTATAATATAAATAATAGGATATGGTGTCATATCCCACAAGTGAACAGTTATAGATAATAGCATAAATATGACAATTTAAATAACTACAGCAGCATACTTCAATTGTTGTTTCAATTGAAATCAAATTTAATAAATATAAGAACGTTAATCGTGAGTGATTACTCACCTTTCGAGGCTAAAGAGAATAGACAATGAAGTTTAGTTACGAATTCCAAAGCAACGCTAGACAGACACGAGTCGACGAAGAAAACAGGCATGACGAACAAAGCTGATAAATGGAGGAGGAAAAAAAATCGAATTCAAATTAGAACTAGATCGATGAAGATGAATGATATAAGTGAACTTACAATTATATATATAATTATATATAACTATTTACATATATAAAACATATTCTAAATTTAATATACATACATTTCAAACCATTGTTTTTAAACCAAACACATATACAAAAAAAATAAACATATATGCAATATATATGTTGAAATAATACTTACTAAAATAAAAACTTATATATAATGTATGTCTATTGCAACATATCAACTGCCGCGTATATAACTTTTAAACTTTATCTTATAAAATATAAACTGTACAAACTTTTATAACTTAATAAACTTTATATTATGAATATACTATATACATTTAAAACCTGCGCATGTGATACTTATATTTCAATAATAATATAACCATTACGACATAAACCACTTAGACATGCTTAAAATTTACTTTCAAAATCGGTATAAATACCATATACTTACCAACCAAATGTATAAACTCGAATGCTTAGATATATATATATGGTTTTCGTTCTTTTTCTCACTCACCTATTTGGTTGTTTCCAGTACATTGCATTAAGAAAGATTAATATATAACAAAACCAACAAAACCCCGAAAAGATTCAAAAAAAGTATATATATTTTTAAATCACCATATATTATTTCATTTAATAACATGATACGAAAAGCTTCACTTAAATCAAATTCACGTTTAAAATTTATATATAAAAAAACAAAATACTAAGCTTAAACAAATTAGAACAAAAAGCATCTTTACATACAGCAGCCGAAAAGGAAAAATTTATTTTATAAACTAATATAACAACATATGTACATATATACACAGATACAATTATATATATAAAAGAATAAATTTGACACATATATATAAACCATATAATAGACGCTGCAAAATTTGTATAATATATTATTAAACTGGAAACAGGGAAACCCAAGATAATATAACCCATGTAACAAATTCACTGATATATATATATATATATATATGCTAACAGGCAGAAGTACTATACCTTATATATGCGAACGTATGCAAGCTAGTGGTGACGAGTGTCTGATGGCTGATGGCGATAGGGGTATCGGCTGTTATGGCCTTGAAGAGGCGCTGTAACAACTTGGGAAAGAAAGAAAATAGGCTTCAAGGAGGAAGAGGAAGCAACATTAGGTATAAACCCAAAGTTATAAAGGCAGAGGAAAAACGCTTTGCATAATTTAAGGTGAGATTTAAATTTTTAATAAATACAAAACGTATCTAAGTTTATACGTTTATAACTTTCCAGCTGTAGTGTGTATATATAATGAACGGTCATAATGAAAGAAGTGGAAACATGGAGCGTAGGAAAGGAAAGGTTAGAAAAATAAAATTTTCACCCTTAAATTCTGGAGATTAATAAGGTAACGTACCTCTTTAATGAAATGTACAACAACGGTCACAAGCTAAAATTTAGCTGAAAGTTTAAAGAAATGAGGGGAATATGGGTTTTTGAATTAATCACTTCCCAGAATTAATATGTTAATGAAAAAGGAAAGGAGATGAATCAGGGAAACGTATTATAACTTATATATAACTATTAAACGGATAGATGGAAGAAAAAGTGAGCCGGTGAGTAAGAGTGGAAACTGATTTATAAGCGAAATGGAATGTGAGCTGTTGCCTAGGAAGAAAATGGAACAGTTTAAAAATTAAAGGAAATGGACTGCTGAAATTAAATGAGTATAAAACGTGTAAAAGTTATTGTGGAGGCCAAGTAACCATTAACATGTCTTAATCCCCCATTAAGTGTACATGAAACCATTAAGTCCAAAAGCATGTGCATTAGCCTTTAATTTGTACATTAGGGTAGGTGGGTAGGTGGGGTCCTCCATGTTCTTCACTATGAATTATTTCCATCTTCATTCCTTTGTATTAATTTTGTGCATGCATATCTTCATGAAACCACTTCTATTTGAGATCAATTTCCTACAAAAATATATGCAAATTTTCAATTAATTTTTCTCAAAGAAACATATGCACTTAAATGACCGTCTTGCCCCTATATGAAGATGAATATGTGAAAATTTGGAATTAATATGAATTTTGGTTAAAACAAGTTAAAATACCTAATATGATCATTTATTTAATTTAAATAGAATAAATATGGTGGTAAAATATGCACATTTACGTGCACATCAAATACCCCCACACTTATCTTTTTATTCGTCCTCGAATAAAGAAAAACTAAGATAAATCCGTTTTCGTAGGAAGCACGATTGCATTGAGCGTATGCAACAAGCCGTTAAACCTCTGGGTGTCCCCAGTAGGACGAGTGTTGTCTCGTGAGGGTTTTCAGCGGATACTACCCACAAAATCCAAGTGCGGGTTGAAAGTATTTACAAAATACAAGATTTATTTACAAAGAGATGAATGCAAATTTTTGAAAATATTTACAAATGAAGGATTTATTTTTAAATTTACACGAATAAGTTAAATATAGGTTTTGGTTATTCTCATGAAAATTTATGTCATTTACTGGTCAAAATTTCCAACAAAAATCAAGTTATCATAACAAATAGACAATAGTTTAACTTGTTGTTTCGGTTGATAACAAAGTGTAATTATAAAATGGATCCTTAGTTGATTATCAAAGTTTATCAAAGTGGTATTTTCATTTCTTTTCAATAACAAATCAAATCAAATAAGTAAAAATAGTGCTAGGATTTCAATTGCTTGCTCTCTCATTATTTGCAAGAAAAATTTCACACCTAGCTCATGTAAACTGAGGCCAGATATACCACCCATGCACAGCCTTTCGGGCTTATGTGAGGGGAGTACAGAGCATGGCGAGTGCACACACTTTCATGCATACACTATCGACCGTAGGTGGTTTTCATTAACTCTTTTTTTTTACATGTGTTCAATAAATCATAACCGTGAGGACTTTTAAATGAGTATGAAAGCACATAATCAAAAATTCCCAGTAATCACCCATGCATAACCGTGAGGACTTTTAAATGAGAGTGAATACTTGGTTGTTATTATTTTTTATTTTTATATTTTTTTGAGAGGGAGGTTTGCAAAATCATCTTAGCACCATTCAACTTAGAAGACAAAAAAAAAAATGTTATATCCTTTACTTTAAATCAACCACTTTTTAAAACAAAGATTTTCAATTAGGATATACTTCATAATTAACACATATGAATCTTCCTAGATACTAGTTAAACCATTATTATTTGTAATCAAACTTCATTTTTATTTTTGTTAAGACCAATAAATTTTCAAAAAAAAAATCAATTTAATAAACCAAAGCCATATATTTATCTTATAGCGTTTCTTTTAAAAATAAATCAAAAGAAAATTTGTTTTTGGGATTTTTTTTAATTTTTTTTTTGATTTTAAAGCAAAAATAAACCATGAAAAAAAAATGAAGATGAGTCCCCCCCACACTTGATTTTGACTGTGTCCCCACAGTCAACCCAAATGGAAGGAGAAAAATAAAATAAAAACCTATATTTACATGAAAGATTACTATTTACAAGAGATGAGAAAGTATAGTCAACAAGTAAATGAAACGGTCTTCCAAAGGCCAATTCATTTGTCACGTCAAATGTGTGAGACATGGCTTAAGCACGAAAAACCAAATCGTAAAAGAATTTAAAGTTGATTGTCGATTTGGAAAAACGAATGTCGTTTTATTAAAAATCGTACGAGTTGTTTTATTTTCGATGATTTTCAGGGTCGAAAAAACAATTGATTGAAGTTCAAGTTTATTTTCACCAATTTGAAATTCAAGCTTATCATTGAAAACATTTTCACAATTGTTGATTTCGAAATCAAAATGGTGATTTTCATCTTCCCCTTCGGAATTTAACAACTGGTCATACAAAAGTCCAAAAAATTCATGTTCATTAAACTCGTCTTCCTTTATTGGATTATCAACAATTTTATTACATGTCTCAAGTTCAAAATTCAAAGTTGGTGTATTCAAATTTTTAGAAAAAGGAAGATCGAAATTTAAATCGAGTTTCTCACCCTCAAAAGAATTGAAATCCAACACAATTACCGTCATTTCAACAACTTCGTTAAGATCATCATTTTCAATTTCAAAAGTTGTTGTTTGAAAATCATCGATTTGGGTAAAAGATGGATTATCGTTTGACTCGTCACACATTGAAACTTGATTTTGTTTCTCACGAAAATTTTCCAATGTTTTAATCAAAAAATTCGTGTGATCATCGTAAATTTCATTCATTTGCTCAACAAAGTCAAATTTGTAACTATTAACTTGAAATTTTTCGATTTGGACTTGTTGAGAACAAGAATTGTCAATTTCGATA
Organism: Allium cepa; assembly: GCA_030765085.1. NCBI lineage: Eukaryota > Viridiplantae > Streptophyta > Magnoliopsida > Asparagales > Amaryllidaceae > Allium > Allium cepa. The sequence continues at coordinate 987,108,996 of CM060945.1, read as the reverse complement.
AACGGTAGATTATTATTTGATTCTTCGCAAGTTGAGATTTGATTATGATTTTCACGAAAAGTATTATATTTTTCAAGTAATATATCCCCGTTATCTTCTTCCATTTGGTCAACAAAGTCAAATTCATGATTATTAATTTGAAAATTTTCACTTTGAATTTGTTGATAACCATAGTTTTCAATTGTATCGTTATTGAAACTATTCCCGTTGCCAAAATTATTTGAAAATTGGTTCACAATTTTGTCTTGATTTTTAAATTCATTTTGAAGCTCGAAATTGAATTGGCATGGGTTATACTCGAAATCATTTAAATTTTGAAGTGAATTCAAATATTGATTATTTTGAAAACTTTGATTCAAGTTATAGCACAAATATGAACTGCACGACTCGTTTATCTCTTGATTTTGTTGCGTAGAGATTTCAAGTAACGACGAAATGCTACTTTCGAGAGTTGAGGGTTGATCATCGTTTTGAAAAGTTTGTTGTTCGAAATTTGAATTATTTACACAAAAGTTGTTAAAATGTCCATACGAATTTGGAGTGAACTCATACGGATTATATTGATTTTCACAGTTAAATTCAAGTGAGTAAGAAAACGGAAACTCGAACATTTTCAAGATTTTTTTTTTATAAAGAAAAATATTTACAAATAGAATTTATTTTTCAAAATGGAAAATTGATTTTTTTGTTTTTTTTGGATTTTCAATTTTTTTTGGATTTTTTTTTTCTAAATTTTGTTTTTGGATTTTGGAAATTTCAAAGGAAAAGGATTTAAAAATTGCAAAGAAAAATAAAAGGATTATTTACAATCTTTTTAGTTTTGGATTTTGAATTTTTTTTTTAACATATGCGTGAACTAATGCAACTAAATGAATGCAATGTTAATTACAAATGATTTATCCTAAGTTAACCCAAAATTGTATAATCACAAATTGTCTTAAATCAACAAGATAGTTCTCAGCCAGGTAACGGACAGGATTTATCGGTGCACCACGAATCACCGTAGCAATGCAGCCGAAGGTTTAAGTACCTTCAGAGAAACAATTCAGTATAATATTTACGAATCACCATAATATTTATAACTGATTATTGCTCTGCCGTAGCCTAGACACCGAGAAATTAAATTGTCGAAAAAGGACAAATTGTCAATATACAATTTAGTGTTATTGATTTCTAACCGTTATTATTAATCAAAATCTAAGATGAAATGCAAAGCAGAAATTAAATGTGTATTAACAATGCAACTACAAATCCCCCTTAGGAAGTGTGGAGGCCAAGTAACCATTAACATGTCTTAATCCCCCATTAAGTGTACATGAAACCATTAAGTCCAAAAGCATGTGCATTAGCCTTTAATTTGTACATTAAGGTAGGTGGGTAGGTGGGGTCCTCCATGTTCTTCACTTTGAATTATTTCCATCTTCATTCCTTTGTATTAATTTTGTGCATGCATATCTTCATTAAACCACTTCTATTTGAGATCAATTTCCTATAAAAATATATACAAATATTCAATTAATTTTTCTGAAAGAAACATATGCACTTAAATGACCGTCTTGCCCCTATATGAAGATGAATATGTGAAAATTTGGAATTAATATGAATTTTGGTTAAAACAAGTTAAAATACCGAATATGATCATTTATTTAATTTAAATAGAATAAATATGGTGGTAAAATATGCACATTTACGTGCACATCAGTTATATACTGAAATGGCCATAAATTTCAATTATTATTATAAAACGGGGAATAACGAAAGGCAAGGACGATGATTTCAGAGTTTATTAGTGGCTAGGAATGGGGAAGTCTATCTGTGAATTGGAAAAATTATTAAGCAATTGAAATTTTAACGGTAGAAAAAGTAACAGCTACACACTGTTTTAGAAACAATCAAAGCAATTAATAGCTTGATTGGATAGCAAGAATAAATATGGAAGGACAAGTTATAAAGGCAAAATGAACCGTTTGAAAATAAATAAAAGAATGATGGAAAATAATACAGTTGTGCCTTGAATTTTCCAAAATAAATTATTTTATAAACATCAATTATTACTGACTTATATTGAACAGAATCACACCCTAAAATATACTTTCTTAATTTTTGATTAAAATTTATCATTTTCCACATTTAACTGTACGTAATCCAAATGTAAAATTTTATTTCAAAATATTATTATTTAAAATTTCTCAAAAATCAAATTAAATACGCTAAATAAAACCATTAAAAATTATCAAAATTTTACGGGTCGTTACATGTTTCAGATAAACTGCTTTATAAAATATAAACTATTTTTCTTTAAAATAAAGTTAAGTCATACTAAATTTTAAAATAAAGTTATGAAATCCTATGCAAGTTTTTCAAATAAAACTTTAACCAAACTATCTTTACAAATAAACTAGTTTATAAAATATAAATACTAATGATATTTTTTTAAAGCATATACCAATTAACCCCTTTAAATAATTACTACTATAACTAAGTTATTTAAATATTTACTCTTAAAAATTTTACAACTTAAACATTCTTTTAAAAAAAAAATTAAAACATTGATTTTTACTTAAAAAATCTATTGAAACGTACTTGACTTTTCAAAGAACTACACTTCCATTTCAGAATATACTAAAGAATCTTTTTATAAATCCTACATGATTTACCTCAATTCAAATTTACATTTAAATCCCGTAAATTTCTTCCCACACTTTAAAAATAAACTCCTTTGATTTTTAAACACATTCCCATCTCTTGGAAAACCACCAACAAAATATATACTTAAAATATTTGAAATAAAGCTACTAGAAATTACTTAATTAAAAATAATACTTAAGGAAATATATACAGGTTTTCTAAGTAATTTAAGCCAAATTTAACTTTTAAAATAAAGTTATTAAATCAAGTAATTATATTATAATTTCCTTTTGAAAATCGATAATAACTAACTATTACGGATTCAATGGAACTGGTTTCGTCGAATTCCGAGACCATGCTCCGGAGGGCTATTTTAACTTGTCGATTAATCCGAGCGATTTCCAAAATCGTCGAAATCACTTAAAATTTCACTTTTAAAACTTTACTAAATTTATTATAAATCATACAAAATTTATATTCACATCAGAAATCATTCTGATTCATTTCGAACCAAAATCTGATTATTTGCATTATTATATTATTAAATTCCATTATTAAATTAATATAAAATTCCAAATTCAACTTATCGACTTTCAATTCCATCTAAAAATCCAATAGAAAAAATTCAAATCAAACTATACTTAAAATAAACCTTAGAAACCATTTTTGTAACTATTTACATCCAGATTCACAAATTATTCCGATTCCAAATATTTAATTATTATTCAAATTTTAATTGAAATTCCATATTGAAAATTACAACTAAATTCTATTGATTTAACAAATTCTTATTTCAAAATCAATTCAAAATCCACATTTAACATTCAAAATGATTTAAATGTTCAAAATCTAACGACCCAAAATTCCAGGTTGTTACAAGCTCTGTAAAAGTACGTGGGTATTAGTTGATTTAGAAAATGATTCCGATGTCGAAAAAATTCCAAAAGTTGGAATCTAGGAAGTCCTATTATGATGTCAAGAGGATTTGGAAAGGACCCTCTTACTACTGTTAGGTAGACAAGGACATTTACACACTCTGGTCGAAAGCCAGGTTATTCAACTGTCGTTCCCTTCAACACACACCTTCATCCAAGTTGAGTGGCAAGCTAAAATGATTGAGGTGCACACTGATTTGAAAAGTTAGCTTCCGTCCCCCATTGGAACCAAATCCAGCCATTAGCAGTGGGATCATTGATGCTTCTCTCCCTAACTCCAGGGAGAATTCATGCTAAACAGATGGCGGAGATCATAAGCATGATGAATTCAAAATCCAATGGAGGGGCAAAAGCTGAAGCACCGACTATAATTGCAAAAGACAAATGTTCAATACCGCAATGGGAATCATAGAGCTTTTCCTGAGCGATCTACACTACTTTTGGAAATAAGATGTAACGACCCATCTTTTTGGACTGTTTAAAATCAACAATATCCTACACATGTCAACTCAAACCATTCTAAAGTGAGGATTGTTAATGGGGTAAATAAGAAAATAAAAGAAAAGAAGGAAAAACAAAACAGACAATCTCATAGCGAAATGTCAAAATATAATAATAAAGTAAACGGTTCATGAAGCTGTTTTACAAAAATATTGATTACACATTTACAATATATCAGAGTTATGTATATATCATATATAAATAAATAATGCAGCAGAACAACATGATATAGTGAAATAATAATAAATATATACAAATCTTCGTCTTTATCCTCCAGAAAAAGGTCTTCAAAGTTGAAAAGCCCAGGTTGATCCAAGCATAATGAAAAGACAAAACACTAGAGTCAGAACTAAAAGATCTTATGTAGGTTAAATTAACATAAATAAATATGAGTGTAACGGCTTCAGAGATGTTTATAGGATTTTACATCTCCTATCCAATGTATAACGTGCGTGCAATAGCTTAAGTTATGTTTGGGATTTCCATCTCCTAAGGATCCATTAAACTATTTATATGTAGTAATATATGTTATATGTGCAGTGTCTATCAGTAAAGTATTAAAATAGCGTTAAGGCGTTACCCATACCCCCTTTAACACACTATATAAATGCCGTAGTTTATATGTACTGTATGCTCTACCAAACCGATGAGTTATCAAGGAGCACTCCATAGGTACAACACAAATCAAAATCATAGTGGGCTCGATAAGGCATATACAAGGCATGCGAAACAATGCGCAAGTCAGGATTCTACCATTTTGCACGCCCGAACTTGTGGGAACGCATAGTGATTACTACTACCCATCTTGAAACACACTACCATAATCAAATCGAGGGGTGGCCACTAAATCAAGCTGACCCGGGATAGCTTCTGTTTTAGTCATATCAAGCTGACCCGAGGGGGTCAAGGCTGCGTTCATACCTCTTACAGTAGCGTTCGCCAAACAATCCTACTTCATTCTAGATCCTCCACCACATAATAGTTGTTAAAGTGGTTTCAGAATTGGTAGAGAGTATGACAATATATGACCCCGATCTCTTTAACAACCAAACGCTTAATTTTTCACACCATGGTCATTCAAAAACATTTTTACTAATAAATCCAGGAACAGTTTATACCTTCATACCAAGATATCTGTATACTTATCCCAAATGTATAAATAAATTCACAAATATCGAGGAAGATTTCTTTCAATCAAATTTGAAAATAACTTATAAATATCTTCCGAACCATTTATAAACTATTTATAAGCTTTAGAACCATTCAAAAGCTATTTATAAATTCCAAAATAGTTTACAATTCTTCCCCTTCAAAAACCCATAGAACTCCTTTATAAAACCATTTTAAAATCCTTTATAAAATCTATTATAAAATCACTTACAAAACTTTTATAAATCCCATACAAAACCTTTTATAAAAACCTTTTATCTATTAAAGTTATTATAACAGTATATTTATTATCTTAAATTAAAACTATACTTATTATCTTAAATTAAAACTATATTTATTAATTAAATTAAATTTAAATAATCTTTTAAAACTAGATTAAATGTTCTATTAAATTAAATTTTAAACTATTTAAAATATATTTTAAAACTAAATCAATTTATAAGTTAAAATCTTAAAATTACTTTCAAAACCACATATTAACTTATAATTTGAAAATTTAACACATATGAAATAAATTATTTCTCGAATATAATTTTTAAGTAAAATCATTAAATAAAATTTTAAAAACCAAATTTATAAATCAAATGCACTTTACTATTTAGAAAATAATTTAAAACCAACCAACAGTGTTCGTTCATAATTTTCTCCCCTATGGTCAAGTGTTAGGGTGTGTATCATTTCAACCCTAAAATAGTTAAAATTTCTAGGTATATACCATTTCAACCTATATCCCGAATCAACAATTTCCAAATCGATAAAATCGCTTAGGTTTATCATTTCAACCCAAAACAATTTTCCATAATCTATAAGATCATTCGAGTATATATCATTTTAACACATAGTGATAACAAGGATATAAACATTCAATCATCCAAAAATATCAACCATTAAGCATCCATCACAATCATCATCCAAATTAGTCAATAAATCACAACAATTAACTCGTTATCATCATCAGGTATCTAACTAACAATTTAAATTCAATATTAATCTAGATGGCAATTAAATTCAATACAATTCAATTTAAATTTAAATGTCAAATTAAACTACCAAATGACAATCGATAATATTATTATCACATCTTAAATTTAACTTAACTAACATAAGAAGGTTTAGTATTCATGAGTGGGTTAAATTACCCATCTTTGATTTATAAATGATTTAAAATCCAAACAAAGGCCCAAATTTGAAAAATCTCAGAATGTAGCCAAACCAATTCCATATCGTTCGAAATTTCGATACGATCCCAATGGAAGAAACCACGTCTAAATATAAGTTCGTATGAACAAATTATGAATGTTAGAACATATGAAATATAAATTTAAATTAAATAATAAAACAGATTTTAAGAATACAACTGACACATCACCTCAACAACCCTGACCTCACTACAGGAACCCGATCGAACAACTCACCCTAACAGCCGCCGTTCTTCTCTCAATTTTCACCGCTGCCATGATTGTTTCCGCCACCATCAGACATCTCCAGCGTCACCGCCTCCTCATGCTGCCCCATCATGTGCCTCCATGACCACTGTGAGCCCAATCATGGCGAATTCTGACACCCATAGCATGAACGAAGACCAAATCTGAGACCTGCTTGTCCTCCTCTTCCAAACGCAACTCCCCGATCATCGATTGGTCGACGATCCGCCGTTGAATCTAAAATCCTAGCAATGGACGGCTAAGAAAGCACCAAATTCTAGCCAAACTAAGACTCAATTGCAAAAATGAACAGCAGATCTAGATTGTGCTTGTTGAAAGCTTAGAAACGATCTATAATATGACATAGTTTGATGAGTTTAAATTTTTCGATTTGATTTTTGAATTAGGGATTTAGGGTTTGGGATTATCTGACATTGGGAAGGAAAGTAGGAGCAGATGGAAATAATAGTATGTATGGAAATAAGAAAAGGCCGCTAGGGTTTCAGAAAAGAAATTTATTTATATATAGAGATAGATAAGAACGAATTGACATATTGAATTGGTTCGAACCGATAACAACGACACGAAAAGCCCGTTCCATTTTCGAAACGAAAGTAGGTCATTCCATATATCAAAATATAAGTTTTCAATATTTTTAAACTCGATGGAACTAGTTTCAAACCCTAATTCCATTTTATATAGAAGATAACTTTCAAAATTAAATTATATTCATTCAAGTTATATTAATTGATTCTATGCGTTTCGAGCTCGTACGATCAAACGATAAATACGATTGCTACAAAACTTGAAATCCTACAATAATTCACTATTACGTATTCGATGAAACTAGTTTCGTCGAAATATGAGACACTGGCCAAAATGGCTAATTTTCACGTTAATTAAATAAACTATTATTAACTTGATTTAATCACTTTGAAATTTCAAATCTAAAAGTTAACAATTTTATCATTCTTGATTACCTAGACATTTATAATCTTTTAAAATAAATTTTTCATGTTAAATCCAATATTTAAATTTCGCACAAATTTCAGTGTTCGGTTACAACTGTAATTAAAATCCCAGTTAATTATATTTTAATTTCAATAAATTCTTTTATTTGATTCTCACTTTTATTACTGAATCAACTATACTTTATAAATATAATTAATATTAATTTATGTTTTATTACAATAATATTCTACAATTATCATCTTAACTCCTATTAACTGTAATATTTAATTACATTAAATTTCATTGATTTCCAAATAAAATCCAAACATATTAAATAATAAGATGATAAATAAACAATTTCTAATTTAAAGTAATTTAATCACATTTATAAATTTATTGTTACAAACAAAGATTATAACTACTTACCACATCATTGATTTCATATTCAGTATTACCAATTTCAGTTAGTTGCATATAATTTCAATATTAAATCCAACATTTAATTTATTCCATATTTACAATTTTAACTGAGTTAACTTATAATTATTTCAGTTAATTGAAATTACATTAAAATAGTTGTCAATAACATTCAAAAAACATTGTTAAATAATTTTCTAATTATTTTTCTCATTAATAAATCATAAATATTTATTTCTCACAATATTAAATTTCAAAATCTTATTAAATTTAATATTTTAATAATCAAAAACATACGGGTCATTACATACGCATTGCAAAAAACATATATGTATTAATGTACTAAACTGAATGTTGGGATATTAGATAGCCCGAACCAGTATAAAATCTCTATGTTATTCCTCTTTGGCATGGTTAAATGATCTTCCCGTGCACACCCACAACCAGTTGCCAATAGCCAATGATCAAGCAAAGCATGAGTAAGTAGGCAAGAATTACAATCTCAGTAATGAGAATGGTGAAACTGACTTAAATACTTGGAATTGCATCAATGCAATTCAGTTCTTTAGCCAAATTACTGCACTGGACATATGGATATTAGACTACCTGAAATAAAAATGAAGCAGCATAGAACGTAGCTTTACTTCTCAGCCTAAATGGTTGAAGGGATATTGGATGGCCCGAACCAGTATAAAAACCCCTCTATGTTATTATTTCAAACACAATACACTAGATGTATGAATAATAGACAGCCAGAACCAGTACAAAAAATCATGCACATGCGAGGGTTGTAAATATGCGACCAGACTTCACAGTCAAATATTCGTCTTCTCCCAACTAGCAGGGCAGAGCATGCCAGTCAAACGAACAAACAACTTCTCATAGCTTACCCCTATCGTTATACAATAGCATTGCAGCATAGAACAAAAACATCAACCTAAGAAATGAGAACAGTGTCGTTGGACCAAACCAAAGCATACAGCCAGAACTACATGTGATATTGCACCCCAAAACGGGGGGCAAATCATATAAAACATACGGCCAAGACAGTGCATGATACTACATCCTAAACAATAAAACACACCTATGCTTGCTAGGTATACATCAAAAACAAAAAACTCACCCAAGTTAACTTAATTCTATTCTTACCGACCAAAGTTTTCTTATGCGATTCAACACACCCATGCTTGCTTCATAAGAAAAAAATATGAGTAAAGACATAACATGAACATACTAAATTCATAGAGTTACACTTTAAAAAAAAACTATGTTAAGAATCTGATTTTGGATTAGAAGAAGAGCTAGATACGATGGTTCTATAGGGAGATAATATGTAAGAGTATGACTCCGAACATAAAGAAGAGCTACCGTGGGAAGAACGGAAGGCGAATCATCTAGTTCAATAGTAATGACTTATGAGCGAACGAGAGCAATATAGCCATAAGCGGTACTATAATAAGCAGTATATGGGTCATAATTGGCACGGACCCAATGGTCGCTGCAATCCTACATATCAAATTCATAATTCGCACTACTATATAAGAAAGATAGGTCAAGACTAGGTAGAAAGCATAAAAAAACTTCGATTTCTCACCTTCTACTGATTTCTATAGTTACCTCCTTTACTTTTTCATCATGGAGTTACTCTACCAAGGAAGCTCTATCCATCCCACCTGGGGAAACAACAATGGATTCCAAGTGTGCTTCGCATTCAAAGTTAAATATATTGTTTTCTGGGGCAATCACTCGCCATATAGCCACCTTCCTAGTTCTTCCAATCTCAATTAAAATGTGCCCCTTTGTTTTTTCAATATTCCTAGAAAAGGGACCAAAAAGCTCATCCTTAGCAAAACAAAAGGGTAAAACCCAAGTACCCAGTCCACCCAGTGCTTTCTTATAGCGGTATACTAATCCATTGAGATTAGCTTGAAGATTTTTTAATTCAACCTTCCACCTAAGGACCTCGCATGGACTTGCCTCGAGAGGGAGAATGGGAGGAGTATCTAGTTTAGAGGAAGTACTCGCCGTCAGTGTCGCAGGAGAAGCATCTTTCGAGTTGATTTTCCTAACAATTTCCCTATCCTATTCTTCGACCTTGCATGTAAAATCCTTCATTTCATTTGCATAAACGACCTCATATATGCTTCTGGCATCTTTCAATAAGCCTTTTAGCTCCACTACTCTGATCATGGCAGAATCATGTCACTATCTAAGGTAAGCCACCTCTGAATCATGGTTAAAGCAAGCGGGTGGAAAATCGAACAAGCCCAAAAAAATAGAATTAAATAATGATACAATAAGCAAGTCTGCAAACTTTATAGAAAAATATTAATTCAGGGAACATACAAATAACTCTAAAAACTGTGTCAAATGTTGTAAGGCTATAAAAATCATTCCCCATCCTGTGATTTCAACAATTAAACACGAATATGATGTCTAAGGAACATTAGGTAAAGGTGGAGCTGTGCTAGCAGGAAAGGTCCTATGTGGATCATAACATGCTCTTGCCTAGTGGTCAGAAGGTTGTTCGATAATCATGTAGATGTCCACTTTGTTTTTCTGGAATTTCTAGTTCATTGTAGGGTAGAAGAATTCTAAGACATCTCGGGCACGTTGAAGTGAAGCCTCCGCCCTCTTATTTTGATCTTCTCTTGCTTAAGTTTTACCGACTAGGTGGCAACCGTCAAGCTTATATATCTTCAATACTGCTATTCTTCTTATGTTCTCTAGGGTTTCAATTAACCAAGGCCTTACCTATCTGGTTCGTGTAACAAAGCTAGCAAATATCCTATGGGTGTCAGTTTTATGTCCCTTGTGTCAAGGATGAGAAGGCCCATAAGCTATAGGAATGGTAGAAACTACGTTTGAGCAAGGTATCACAGTTTTCTTCTCTTATTTAGCAGCCTCTTTTTCACTAAGTAAACGGGAAATCTTCACGGACATGTCCTCTACCTTATTCTTATACCATGGAATCTCATCTGTATAAATAGTACTATAGAGCTCTTCACCCTACTCTAAAGCCCGCTCTATCCCTTCCAACTTTGATGGGCACCTCCAGGTCATGTGTATATTTTTCTTTTGTTACAATCATACTTGCACTCAGGTGCATCCTTATATTTCTAGAGCTCCTTATGGGCAAACCTCAACTCTATTTCAAGCCTTTCATTTTCATCCTTAAGTTGAACAAACTCATTCTTAAAGGCATTGAAAGCATCCCACACCTCAACCCCAAGGTCGGTCGCATCAGTACCTTTAAGGTCAGTAGCGACAGAGGAGATAGGAGCACCCTGATTACATGCATTATAAGTATTGAGCCTAATTTTGTGAGAACCAACTTAATTAATAGTATAATATAACTTAATCAATATAAAACAGATAAAGTTTTAACCTTGAACATCTATCATTATTTACATGTACTTAAAGATCATGCATAAAATAACTAAGGGACGAAGAGCTCAATCATCAGTCAAAATTCTAAACCTAAGCCTAAACCACTCTAAGTGGGGACTGTAAGGTGCGAATAAACAATTTTCTAGCATGTATCGCCATCAGCGCAGCACGAAATCACTAAGGGCTTTCTTTTTTAACTACTCGATTATTTCTCAGAATCATCTCTTGGGTTTATTTCTTTAGGTTGGCATACGACTCATTTAAATCCCTCTCGTGCTTACTAATGGCCGCAGCATTAAGACCAAGATGATCTAAAGTTTGGATTTTGAGTATGTCCACGCTTTCCTTCAATAACAAAAAAGCTTCTTTAGAAGACTAAACCAAATAAAAAAACCTAATCATTTGTCAAGCAATAACACAGTAAATTGACTACTGTAAATCGTTTAGAACCAAATCAAGAAACAAATCCCACGTGGTAGCCTGTCTATGTGTTAGTACAATTCTTTTTAAACATCTACGTGGGAAGGTGAGATAATGTAATGACCCAGATTTTCTATCGATTGATTTTGAATATTTAAATGGTTTTAGATATTATATCTGGAATATAAGTTGATTTTTGAATATGAAGATTTTGGTTGAAATTATAAAATGAATTTAAATCAAATATTGCGATTTATTGTAATATAGAAATGATGAATAATTGGAATTTGAGTTGAATATCAATTGAAATGATTTATAATGTTGATATAAATTCTATTTGAATTATAACTAAGTTAATAAGTTTTTAAACTGGAATTTCAAGTGATTTTTTTAATTTTTGAAATCGTCGATTTAATGGACGCGTTAAAATAGCGATCCGGGGCATAGTCTCGGAATTCCACGAAACAAGCTCCATTGGAACCATAATAATGTATTATTATCGAATTTCAAATTTCGTAGCATTTGGAGCTACTGTTTGGCCGTACGGGATAGAAACACGTTGAATTTATTATCGAAAAATTAATATTGTAATTGGGTTCAAAATGCTATCTTCCATATACGGTCGAATTAGGTCATGAAACTTGTTCGTTGCGTTCAAAATAGAGGTATAACATTAGGAATGCTAGACAACATGCCTCGATAGGAGTTTGGAATTTCCAGATATGCCAAATGAGATATTTTGAATATAAAATAAAAATAAAAAATCAAATCAAAAGTAAAATCCTATAATATCTCCATCAACCACCCTACCCTGTGAAGCCGTCCTTCCCCTATGAACTCTCCCCAATTTAAAAATCTCCTATACCTCCTTTTTTTTCTTCGAAACAAAATCAATTCATATTAGAAAAAGAGAAAGGCTCGAGTGATTTGCGACGACGATGGAGGGAGATAGGCACGAGCGACTACAGGGGGCTTTGGCGATGGGGCATGAGCGTTTTGGTTGTTGCTCGGATTTGGAGAGTTTGGGTTTAGTCTAGTGATGTGGTGTTGGAGGCGGCTGCATGTTGTGGGTGGTTGCGTGAGGACTGGGCGAGGCTACGTCATTCTGAGGAAGGGACATCGGGCTAGTGGAGAGGTGGGGCCGGCATTGCGAGGATGTAGGGTTTCGGGTGGAGTTGCTGAGGCTTTCGGGATTGGAAGTGGTGATGTTGTTTTTAAGTTTGAGCCTGGAGATAAAGATACAAAGATAGATGCTTGGGAACGAGATTATTCGCAGGCTAGCAACGTGATTAGGTTAATTTGAGATTTATGATTCATTAGTAATTAAGTATAGTTATATTATTTAAATTCGATGTTTATTAATTGTGTAACTCTTTTATTTGAGGTCCAAATCAAATGAAACAAGCAGCAACAGATTCGTATCGATAAGTGCCACGCAACAAAATTGATTTGGAGATTTTTGAAGTCAACTAGGATTTTAGATTAAATTGAACGTAGTTCAATTTATTTAAAATTGAGACGGTTTGAAAATTAAAAATCAAGGTGAGTAAATCTCACTCATTTGGATTTCTAATTTTAATTTAAAAACATCAAAATTTTATTTATTGGTCGATTGGATGAATTGGTAATGATTTATCAGTTGGATGTTATATTTTATATATAGTAGTATATATTAGTAGCTGGGTATATTTCCCACCTATTGGATCGGATGAGACACTATGCACCTTACATAATAGCGGATGACTCTATATTACCGCGATATCCCGCCTCAAAGCGGGATTGGTATTTTATATTATACATCTATGGATGCAGGGAAATAGATTGAAGGGATCCTACTGGATCCCTCAAATATATTGATTGTTTTTCATATATGGTGATATATGATGTGTGTGGGATAATCTGTTATGGATTATGTTGTGGTTTGAATTTTTTGGATTATATAGTAGCACTGGCCTTAATTTTGGTATTTTAAATAGCATAAATATCATTTTTGAATTTGAAAGAATTAAAAGGAGATTATGGACACAAAAATATTTATATCGAATTTGGATTATTTTAAAGAAAATTAATTTGGATAAAATAATGATTTGATTTTGGGTTGTACTAAAGTACTCATAAAATGCTTTAAATAGAGATTTTAAAATAATTTAAATAAAGGATTTCTAATAATAGGTTTTTAAATGATATTTCTAAAAGTGGAAAACAGGTACAAGGACAAAATTTGAAAAAAAAATTGGCTGAACGGCAACAAGTTTCGTTTTGAGACTGTAGGACAAACTTTAAACAAAATTACGCTGAAAGACAATGCTAAATATAGTTAGCGTTTTCTACAGTGTAAACTGAATATAATGCTAGTTATAACTAGCATTTTGTATAGAGTAAAAACCAAACAAAATGCTAGTTATAACTAGCATTGTCCTTCAGTTTAATTTTCTTTCAAGGTTTGTCCTTCAGCCAAAAAATAAAACATGGTATCCTTCAGCCTATATTTTTTCAAAGTTTTTCCTTATGCCTAATTCCTTCTTTCTAAAAAATATGGAAAAAAAATTGAAATCGATTTTCAAAATAGATTTGTAAAGTAAATGGGATTTATAAAGAAATGGATTCATAAATGAAATTTTATAAATGAGATTATTTTTGTAAACGAGCGAATCCCAATTGAGTTTATAAACTTATAAACAATGTTTATAAGTAAGGGGAAATGATTATCTATTGATAAATTGGAAATATAAATTTACAGCGTGAATTTATATCGAGATACGAAAATCAGCTTTTAGAAAATTAGTGGATTCTATTTTTGAAATGTGAGAATAATTAAGAAATTGAAATGGAGTTGATGTGATATGAATCGAGAGGGATTTATAAATTTAAATTGGTAATATTGGATTTCGAAAATAGATTTTTGTTGAAAAATTTAAATTGTTTTAAAATGGGATTTTTATTTATTAAACTATATAGTTAAAGCTGTTTAAGTATTGAAATATTTCGAAAAGTGGATTATTCAAATACTTAATATTTATTGAAATGAATTCACATTTTTATAATAAGCTTTGTAAATCGATTAGTTTTATTTAGAATGAGTTGGAAATGAGTTATCAATATTTATTTAAAGTGTTTTAATATTTAAATAATTTCTTAGTCATGTTCTAAAAAATATTATTATTTAAAAATACTTATCATATATATATAGTTTTGAAATGATTGTAATTTATTTATAAATCCTCTCGAGATTTGTAAACAGGGTTTTATTTAAAGAATATGATTTTTATAGGAGAAATCCTGTAATGGAATGTTGGAAACTTAAGTAAATTTCCAAAATGTTGAAATGCGAGAACTTTGAAAATGAATTAGAATTCATAAAAGAAGTTAGAAATTGGTAGTTGGAATTATAGATAAGTGCAATCGATCTTGGAAAATTTAAAGGAAGTTAATTAATGAATTCCAAAAAATTGTAGAATCTGTTATAAATGAGAGAAGGAATTTACAAATAAAATTATAAAGGATTTGAGAAGTATGAAATAATATGGTATATTTTCTAAGTATTGGAAATAATATGATTTGGACAAATATATTTACAAACATTTCCTACGTATTGGACTGGAATAATTTGAAGTATTTTAACTATGAGATTACTATCATAGAAATATTTTCAAAGTGTTAAATTATAAATGGAATTGGAAAAAAATATTTCTAGGTATTGATATGATTCAAAATTATACTGATATAGATATAAGTCTTTGAAATTATTTTTCCATTATCGAAATACTGGGAGTGATTTGAGTATTTATCCTTGTAAATATATTTGAAATGAATGTTTTGAAAAATTTACAAAATCGGGCATTGTAACTGCATATGTGTGAAATTTGATAGTTAAATAACTGACTATCAAATCTAGCCAAATTCGTTGATCATTTTGAAGAGACCGAGATCAGATTTAATTATCCGAAACCACTTTGATCCGATTTGTGCATTACGAATTGTGATATCGTGAAGATAATGAAGATGGTGATTTTCGAGATTTGGTTTGTTCAGACCCAAAACAACTTGTATGGATGAATGCTATCATTTGCATTGTGGTCTAGAAGGCAGTGTTCGCATTCTAAGTATGAATGTTATTCTAAAGGTAAACGCAGCCTCAAGCTCATCAACGAGAGTGACAGCAAGGCTAAGTGGGTCGCACCCAAGTAGCGTATGTTATCACTTTTCTAGATACCCTCAGATATATTATAATTATGGATACAGTTGTGCATGGAAAAGAGAGTACTCGATAGGATGGGAACACCTGGAGTGATAACATATTCTATACTATCCAGCAAGGGACAAGCTGGTCCTGTGTTGACAGGGATCATTAGGTATGATCTCGGTACATTTTTTTAGAGATGCATTATGGCGGGCGGTACTCCAGTAGCCCTGTCATTGTATGGAAGTGAATATCCACTATGAGCCTATACGGTTTTACATGTGCCCAACTCTGCTGAAACTTCAGTTGTTTTATACTTATTTTCTATAGACACTATTATAATATTAGATGATTTTGATACAAAATATTTTGGTTATCCTATGGTAAAAACCCATGGTATTTATGTGTGGTATGGTCTTACAAGATACGTTTGTTTTCAAAGGATTTTGATAATAGTAATAAGTCAAATTCAGTGTGTTTTTTCACGCTGGTTTTCTAGACTGACTCTGGTGTTATTTTATTATAATGCTCGGGTCAGACCGAGTTTACAAATTCATGTTAGGATGCTATGGAGCTCAGAAGACGGGCTGGAGGATTTCAAGCTTATTTCACATACTTGGTTATTTCCACTATGTTTGTGGGTTGTATATTAAGCACTTACGAGGACAAGTTATTATAACTGTCCAGATTGATTTTTTGATTGTTGTACTCTGATGATGGTTTGTAAAATAATAGTTACAGTTCTTTTTGTATAAAGATATGTTATTATCTATTATATATAATTCATCGCGATTGTGAGATTCTATGTTGTTGTTCTTCTTTCTTCTATCTTCTTCTTCAACCCTATCAATCAATATTTCCGGCACTCGAATATTCGGCATGCTATACAGTAAAATATACTAACGTCGATTTTCGAGAGTCGAAAATCCCCGTTCGTTACGGATAACTCAATATTAGCTTCACCCCTTCCTTTAGCATCATCATGAGGCGGGTCATGTTGTTCCTTCCCTACTGCTTCACCCACATCTTTCAGCGGTGAACGAACTCAGCATACTCTTTGTTCCATATCACATCAACACTTGTCAGTCGTGTTAATCAAAGACTGGTTATCCAAAAAGTCAAGGCTAATCTCCTTCTTAAACTTTCTCCTAACCGAGACATATAGATTGTAGACTAAGTTGGAAGTTGGAAGTGCAGGAAAGCCCGACCTTTAAAGGTAAGACATAATAAAATCTTATACGAATTAAATAACAAATATTATTTCAACATATAGTCTTTACAATGGAAAATTCTAAATACACTTATCAGAGTTTAACTTAATATTAACATGGACAGCTATTCATTAATCTCGAGAGCTACTCTGAAATTATCAACAAGTAGTTCTTTCGTTATGAAGATCCCCGCCTTCAACTTCCTTATCTTTGACATGTCTTCACTTTCGAACTCGTAAATTGGTTCGAAGTGGTTTTCGGAAGAGAATCACTCAAATCAGACCTCGAGTTCCTTCGTACCAATCATCGATAAAAAGATGCTAAGCAAATAGGGTTTTATCGTTTGACTGATTACTTTTCACTTTATTAAAAATGTCTCCTATAAATATATGTTTGTATGTGTGTGTGTATATATATATATATATATATATATATATATATATATAAACCATTTCTTCTTAGTATATACGAAATCATTACTTTTTATCAATTCTTTGTTTAGTTAAAGCTTTTTTAAATTTTGGAGTAATTCTAGATCATTTCATTCTTTACTTAGGAAGATATTTCCAAATCAATTATTTAAATCTTAACAAAGATTGCCAAATCATAACTTTTAAAATGGATCAAAAACAATGTTATTTAAGACATACTTTATTGTAAACCCAAAACAATTAATTTTCAGTATAGGGATTAAATTAATTCCATATCATTTATTATATCTTGACAAAAGATTTCTTATTTCAAATACATATCTTTTTAATAGATTGAAACCATTTTATCTAAGATGGTCAATCCAAATTAGTTAGTATTTGAGTAAAACAGATCCACAAAAATTATACTAATTTTACTCGACATCGAGTATTTAACCTTTAGTATCCGTCGAATAGTGGTGAAATCACCTTTTAAATCCACACGGATATTACAGGTTCCCTACTCGAAATTTAGTACCAAGTAGAAGATTATCCCTATTCAATCCAAATTGAAATTAACTAATTATAAAAATTAAATCGTTTTTACTTGTCTCATTTTCGACATTTCCACGTTATCTATTCCTCGTGTAATGATTCGGAATTTTTAATCTCAAAAAATTTCTAGATAGTTAGGAAAAAGAAGAAAGAGGTAGAAGAAGGAGAAGAAACAGAAAACACCAACATCTCAATTTCGCGGCGGATCAAAATATAATATCAAATAATAACAGTTTACAAAAGAATACTATATCTGTCGATTACATTTTAATACATCAGAGTTACACATATATACAGACACTGGATATACACAATCGTCATGACTCAGCTATACAACAATATAATACAGCGGAAACACGCCATATGTTCTTGCCATGCAGCTCGCCTCCTGAGCTCCAGAACGTCCTTACTTAAAAATTTGTAATACTCAGTCTGACACGAGCATTACATCAAAGTAACACATGGGTCAGGCTGGAAACCAGCATGAGTAAACCCATATAATTTGAAATTACTAAGTTCAAACCATAAAAGAGAACCTAGGTAACTCATACTTCACTACGAGTTCATTATCAAATATAGTCAATACCAATTTCACACATCGATTCCTAAGTATCATTACTTAGTTTCAAAGGTTCACATTATTCCATTCCAGCCTATTTATATCATATAAAAAGGATTATTGCAAATTTCTAATCGAAGTGGTTTCGGGTATTCATTAAGTCCCAACTCCGGTCTCTTCGAATTCCATGTCATCTTAATCCAAGTTATTCAATGAAATACAATTCAAAACTTTAAATACAGGATGTCACGGTTTTAACCCAATATATTATATCTCATAGCATCACACATCACATACCAGAGATACCAACTAATCTAAGGCACATAATGTCATTCAATCATTCATAAGCAAGATTAATCAACCATACCATCTCTAATTAACCATAATTGAATTAAATCAATTACTTTAATTACCTTTAAATCCCGCTCATTCATTAATTACAAACCAATTAATTAATCATCTTTTAATTATCCAACTTAATTAATCCTTTTTTAATTAATTATCCTTTTTTAATTAATTATCCTTTGTCCATCCATATTAATTACATTGATTCTTAATTTATTACTCAAATTAACTATCTGATAACCACTTCTTTGATCATTAATCCCTTAATTAACCATACTCTTTATTTAACTAATCTTTGATTTTTTACCTTAATCAATCCATCCTTAATTGATTTCACTAAGCAATTTACCCTTAATTACTTCCATTAAGTAATTAATTAGTCACTAATTACAACTTAATTATTTCATTTAATGATTAATCATCCTTAATTAATTACAATAATTAATTAATCCATCCTTAATCACTCCTTAATCGCATTCACTTATTTATCTGTCCTTTAATTAATCAAATATTCTCTAAATTAGTTACCTTTATTAATTAATCACATTAATTAATCATTCTCTAAATTAATTAACCTTTAAACACTTGGTTAACCAATCTTAAATTATTAACAAATTACCTTAACTACTTTTATTAAGCAATTTACTTCAAGTAATTCATTTCCTTTAATAAATAAATTAACTTTAAACCTTTAAAGTTAATTTACCATCAAACATTCTTTATATTAATTAACTAAACTTTAATTATTCATAAGTTTATTTAAACTAACAAAATAAAGTTTCTTTTTTTTTTTATAAATTGCCCTTTGATATCTTTAAAACTTGACTTATTATAATCAGATCTTAATACCCTAATAAGTAACCCGTGCCAGATCTTTATCTCCTCATGCCAAAACCAAGCTTCCCTCCCGTCATTTCTTCAACATAAAATCTCGAGTTCGAACTCGAGATAACCTACATTTTCCCTGAGAAATATTCTTTCCAACCTCACACAACTTAGGTGTATGAACCTGTACACATGTATCTGTATGCCAGTTCCAGCCTCCTCCAGCCCACTCTTCGACCTTCGATAAGTCGACGATAGCATCATCGTCGATTACCCCAACCCAGAAATAAGAACTTTCTCTTAATTTGAAATCGAAGTATATGACCAAACTAGAACCAAACGACCACCCATACCCTCTTCGCTCCGCCCCACCTCCGATCATCGAAGATCACACAACCACGTCCAGACCTTCGTCTCACCCATCCCCTTCTTTTCCCATCGTTCCGACTCAACTCGGCGCACTGTCGATGTCACGATGACTTCGAATACCAACACGACACAAACCACCACTTATACCCTAGATCGACCTCGCCGCACCACCACAGCCTCTTAGAAAATCCTTGACTATTTTTCAGATGATCCCCGCTTCGCCAGCCTCCTCCAGCCCCGACCACGACAACTATCTTCTCCTTGATCATCGAAAATGAACAATTGACCCAAATCTGTTCAACATGCAATATCTTGCCATTTACAAGTCCAAAAATCATGATTTTGCTTTTAAAAATCCTAGATTTCAAAGACAAATTAAATTACAATCAAAATCTGATAATTTGATAATCAAATCCTGATATTAATATGTCCTTCTCTGTAACAACCCGCATATTTTACGATTGAATATTTAAATATTTTATTTAAATATTTCATCGTTAGTCAGATTTTAGTCCGAAATGCTACTTTTTGCAAATGGTCGAATTTGGACTCGAGACCACCTCCATCGAGTTCGAAATGACGTTTGCGACCTTTTTGAGTATAAACTTCGATATGTTTGGAGTTAGAGGAATTTTGCTACCTTTTCACTTAGGGCTTTGGTTTGGTTTCAGCCCATTAGACCGAAGCTTCACCCTGTCTTCTCTTCATTTCTTCATAATTTTCCTAATACTCAAGCTTTAGCAACAATGGAGAGGGGAATGGAAATTAAAACTTTAAGCCCAAATTATCTTTGCAAAATCCAAGCTTTAACTCCAAATTCATAGAATAAGCTTTGGTAAGCCCTCTCTTTTTCTTCTCCAACTCATTCTCCTTTCAATTTCAGAAATTCCTAAACCTAACTTAGGAAATGTTTCTCTTTTAAGCTTAGATTCAAGCTTGTTGGGTTGGAATTGAAGTGTGATTGTTCATGCCATTGCTCCATAACTTCTTCTTCATTTTTTTGGGTTTAAAGGTGAGATTTTTATCTCACATCTATGTATATATCTATCTTTGTTGTTAGGTATGAATTCCTGACACTTATTGATGATCAGTTGCTTTTGATTTAAACTGGTTTTAATGAATATTCCAATTTTTGGTGTTTTAGAGTCAAATCTTTAAAAATCCTATCTTGGAGGTTTGAACATGTTTTTGTGATGCATCGAGGAGCCCATAGGGCCAGGTTGCAGATAGGCGTAAACCCCTTGCGTCCGTGCTCGCCCGATTTCAATTTGTTGGGATTTTGCCCTTTGGGGGCTAGGCTAAGAATACTGAATTTTTCAGTTCAGTCGACTGAACACTCTGAGTCAGTCGACTGAACCAAACCCAGGAAATTTCTTGGGAAAGAGTCAGTCGACCGAACACTCTGAGTCAGTCGACTGAACCTGGAAACAGAGACTTTCCAGGCAAGATTAAGTCGACTAAACACTCTGAGTCAGTAGGCTGAACCTAGAAACAGAAAGTTTCCAGTATCTGAGTCAGTCGACTGAACACTCTGAGTCAGTCGACTGAATTTGCTGTTTTTGCCCAACTTGCCTTTTGGGTTTGAGTTTCCACTTTTTAATCGATTCTTCGTCCTCCGACTAGTTGTTATCACCTTGTTGGCTTTGATAACATCTTCGTTGGAACTTTAGGAATATCCATTTTGATGGATTTGGTATTGATTTCTTTGGATTTAATTCACGTCTTCGAATGTGGATTTTTGGTGATTGATTGTTTCTACAATCATTTCTTTGATTTGTCACTTTAAAAATATAAAGGTTTCAATACTAGTAGTAAATATCAAAACTCTTTCATCAAAACGATTTCAACACTATTTTATTTCAAAGCTCATTTCTTAAACCTTTTTCCAATCTACTAGTATATGCAAACCTTTACATCACTCGTATTAGAAATCTAATTAAACGACTTAGTAAAACAAGTGGTATGAAACGCTTACGTTTACTTCGTCGGTTAATTCTTGGACTTATTCGATTGAATCTCTTGTGATAATTTTTGAGTGGAGATCTATAATTTGTTCATAAATATTTAAGTTAAGCTAGTGGTTATGGGACATGAGGCTAAGCTCATATATTTACTAGCTTAGTGTAATTGACACTTCTTGATGATCGATGATGATCTTTTTTGTGATTTAGACTAGCAATGTGCGATGTCTCTTTGTCTGCGAGATGAACTTAACTCCGTTTCTCTAGAGCTTCGGCTCAATTTGGTATGGTAGCGACCCATGGTCTTCGGGCCGTTTTGTGGAGCTTCGGCTCAAAACTAATAGTTAGCAACCATGGAATAGTGTTCCATTTTGTGATACATGTGTTGGTGAGTTTTCATACTCCCATTTTGTGATAGGCCTTCCTATCCCCCTTTTCGTGATTTTTGGATTTCCATTGATGATTTCTAGAATTTGCGTTTTCACCAATTTTCGTGATTTACACTGATAAGTTTTATCAATATTTGTGCATTGGTGAATTTGTGTGTCATTAACTTTTGTGATTGGCATTGATATAATTGTAAATATTTTTATGGTTTGGTGAACAAAAATACAGAGTATGACATTCTTTTTGATCTTTGAGAAGGTTCTTGTGATATTGATTAATCTCTAATTGATTTTCAATTGCATACTTATCATAGTATGGCTTTATGGTTATCATATGTTTTTGTCATATCTCTTATTCTATATCATTTTATCTGATATTTATAGTTAGACTGATCCGTTTATTAATTTCTTATTAAATAATACTCAGGTCAGGCCAAGATGTTGCAGGTGCTTCTGTTTGACTCCATGTCGAGGAGAATTATCTGACTTTTGGCTAACTACTTAGATTAGTAGTTTATTTTGTCGTATACATTTGAGATATAGACTCCATGATATATACTTATTCTTTTGTGTAGCACTTGTAACTATTCTTTTGTGAGGTTGTGGATCTTGTTAGACCACTACTCTGATACACACTTTTATGTGTAATATTCATATATGTTTCCACCTTTGAGATATGAACTTCTGTGACTGATTTGTGCTATACTTATTTCTATATTTGTTTCTGAAGATTACATATAGCCACTGTGTAGTAGCTTTGAGTTTGCGTGGGTATGTCGGATTCCCTCTCGAGATGAAAAGTTATATTTTTAATCTGGCACATCGGTACTCGCACAAAGCAATTGTATGGATGGTCGCTTCTCAACGGCCTTATTCTCCGCGCTAGTTGACGGCATTACTCCGTAGTGTTCTTGGCTAGCGTGGGTATAGAGGTGGGGCGTCACATTCTCTGGAGTATTTTATTTCTGAAATACTTTACAAAATAATTCTACTAGAATTGATTTTTAAAAATGATGTTTACTTACCTATATACATTTTTATTCCAGAGATCAAAGCCTGAAGATTTCTTAAGTGGAAGATTTAAAATTTTGAATCAGGTTTTCAACCTGTGATGCTTCAACAGAGGCATGTTTAGCCCCTTTCAGAACGGAATCCATATATAAGTATTTTTAACATCGTTCATAACAGAATTTATATCATACTTCAAAATATTCAGCACGTGCAAACTCATATCTATCTGTATCAATAAAACAGAGAACATGTTGAAACTCTCTAAGTAGTGGTTACTCACCTCTCTTTAAAAAGAGACCTTGTTTTTGAGAAAAGCATATGTTGATCTCCTCTGTTGAGTTCTTTTGCTTGATTCTTCAGTTTGTAGTGGAAATATATATTCTTTGTTTTCAGCTAGCTTGCTTTCGAATGAATGGGAAAAAAAGGACAGGGTAGAGGAATATAAGAAAGTATAGGCTGCTCTATGTCATGCACATCAAGCTTCTGCTTTTAATTTTTTTTCTCTGCTCAGCAATTTCCCTGACCTGATATGATTTTTTTATGACATGCTTTTGATTCTGAATTTTGACCTTGATAAAATGATTTTATGTGCTTGCATTAATTGCTATATTCCCTCTTTTGTTTACATACAAATATTCATCTTTTGAATGTACATTTATATACTGTGTATATATATATATATGTATATGTATATGTATATGAGCAAAGTTTTTGTCTTATTTCCTTTATGCCAACAAATATACACAGAGTTACATGTCTACCTATGGAAAATATATTTATAACTTAACCACCTGTTCGTACATTAAAATGTCATAAGCTTGTATATTTATATTTTGGATATCTATCTTAATTTTAAATGGTCGAGTTTAGATATATATACATATGACTACAATATCTTTATATTCAGCAATTTTATATTTATTATGGTTTTTAAATCGATATATATATTCATATATTTTAAATATGAGGAAATTTATTTATTCAACAAATAAAACCAATATCCCAATAATTATAATAAATTATTTACCAAATTACAGATGTTAGAAAACCCGGGTCGTCGCATTCCTCCCCCCTTTAGAAGTTTTCGTCCTCGGAAAGGAACGAAACGAATTTATGAAAATGCTTAAAATCAGATAAATTTTCTTTAATCATTTTTAAACTACTTTAATAATCTATTAAATATTACTAAAATAGTTTTTATACAAATACGTTTTATAACTCGATGTTTCGACAAGTCTATCCTTGTTCTTATAGAAATTCGGTCTTACGTTGATCAGACATACGACTGAAAATCTATAAGTGCTTGGCAGACCTGTTTTCAACATCCAGTGAAAATATTTTGAAAAATAATTTTATTGAAAATATAGAAAACAGTTTTTGAAAAAATAGCAAATATCTTTGGTGAGAATGCTCTGGAAATCATCACCCCATCCATGGTCGCAGTTACATCCTGGGTTACGTTGCCATCGCAGCAAAAGTCCATGTAACTGTAGGCACTCCGCGCCCCTCGATTAGGCCATGGAACCCACAACAGATCGCAGTTACATTCCAGGGTTATGTTGCCATCGTAGCAAAAGTCCATGTAACTATAGGCCTCAGCGCCCTCGATTTTCGCCGTCAAAATGAAACTTCTCCACTCCTACATAGGTCGCAGTCTATTGATGTAAAATCAAACTCGGACTGTTGACTCTCAGCGGCACACATGACTTTTGCTATGTTACCATAGGTCGCAGTCTGCCGATATAAAATCAAAAGTAGACTGTTGGCTCTCAGTGGCACACATGACTTTCGCTATGTTACCATAGGTCGCGGTATACCCATATAAAATCAAACGTAGACTGTTGGCTCTCAGCGGCACACACGACTTTCGCTATGGTCTGCAATAGATCGCAGTGATAACGAGTTACACTGTCATTACAGCATAACCCAAATGCCTCTGTAGGCATCAACGCCCCTCGACTTTCTCTACACCCTACTCATAATCCTCAGGAACTAGTTTTGTCTGACTCCTCACAGGATCAACTTTAGAACCCCCCTTAGGGTTCAAGGCAGTACCACCCTGTGGCAAATCTGAGAAGTTCATTTCAAGGGAGCGCCTTTTTCCCCAGAGCTATTTTCAAAACACTTTATACTTTACACATATAGTATCTTCCAAATCATACACTTAGTATGAATTTCATATAAAGCTCCTTTACACAAAATCGATTCCCAAAATCGATAATTCTCAAATTAGGCTTTTCCAAATTCCAATATTGATTTTTACCCAAAAATAAAAAGCCTTTCAAAATCCAAAGGTTCCCAAAACCTTTTTCCAAAATCCTCATAAGATCCTTTATATATATATATATATATATATATATAATCTTGGATAAAAATCTTTGGATCATTTCAAACTTTTATAAAACTCCTTTTATACTTCAAACACTTCAAAATCCTTTTCTTCCGGC
The DNA here is from genome assembly GCA_030765085.1 of Allium cepa. Lineage (NCBI taxonomy): Eukaryota > Viridiplantae > Streptophyta > Magnoliopsida > Asparagales > Amaryllidaceae > Allium > Allium cepa. The sequence continues at coordinate 987,082,901 of CM060945.1, read as the reverse complement.
AATAGATTCAGCAAGGGGAGATTTATCTTATATAACAAAGATATATAACCTTGTTTATTCCAAATCAAATATTCAAATCTAATTAATCTATAAAGTTGTTAACCATATTACTTACTTATATAAAGTAAATTTCTATCATAGAAATATCCAATTTCCACTTTACTTCACCATTTATTTCACAAAATACACCCTTCATTTCAAAAACCATTTCACATTTCCTATCCACAAATTTCCAGTATCAATTTCATTCGAGCCCGTACGATGTACACATCATCCGTACGTTATATCAATCTGATCGCTCACTCGATCTCACAATTCCTCTTTCGAACTAGTATCGTCCACCCGACTTCCTAGTGCGGACTCAGATCTGGTTTCTTGATCAGAAACCGTCATTCTCCTTGCATAGTCACAACTATGATAGAGAATTTCCAAAACCAATCAAAAATCCATATCCAAGTTCTCCATCGAAAATCGAGTGAAAAATCCCAACTCAGATCGATAATACTATCTGAAATTCTATGCTCGAATCAGGATCAAATCACTTATGTGAATATAATAATATACGTACATCCTACATATTTATCTTTATTGATTATTAGCCAAATCAATTCTCCTTTCAATTCACATTCACTTTGATTTCTATCCCCATAATCACAATTGCCTTAATCCCCATTTGGATTATTACTTCAATTCTTACCTCGGTTGGGTATTTAATCAATAACAGTTTGAACTCCGACCAGTTTATATTTAGAAAATAGCTTGAAAATTTTAAAAATAGACAGGTAGTTGAAAAATAATTATTAGTTTGTAAAATAGCTGTAAAATAGTTAACTAATTGTAAAATAATTGGAAAATAGTTAAAAAGTTTCAGAAATTTTAGATAATTGAAAAATAGTTGTGAAATAGTAATTAATTCGTAAAATAGTTGCAAAATAGTAATTAGTTTATAAAACAGTTGAAAAATTGTTAGATAATTCCAAAAATAATTGTAAAATAAATATAAAATAATTTGGTTTTAATTACAATTCCAAATTATTCAAATTAATTTAGACCAATTTGAAATTGAGTCCACTTCAATTCCAAACCATTTTAATTTCTATATGAGTTAATCCCAATTCCCATTTGAATTCGAACTCATTAAACCTTCAAAAAATTTTTATCTTAAATTAATCCAATTCAAATTTTCATTTGAATTTTATACTTATCCATCTTCAATGCAATTAATTCGAACTAAATTCAATTTGAACTAACGAAATCTAAATCTTAACTTTAAACCATCTTGAATTATATAAATTCGAGTTAAATATTTAAATTTTAAATGTTGATTTAGCCCCTTAAATCAAATTAACCTTTATTTTTAAATCAATAATCCAAATCTTTAAATAATTTAATTTTGAGTCCAATTCTCAAAATTTCATTTTAATTATCTTTACTTGACTTATTTCAAAGTTCAAATAAGAGTTCAAAACAATTTTATCTTAAAAATTTAATTTATCACTCAATTTTATCTTCCAGTTTGACGCTAGTTCCTTAAACAATTTTAATTTACAAATGTAATTATTCAAATTTTCAGTTCAAAGTAATTCCTTATCCTTAATATCAAATCAAAGTGTAATTTTCCTTTTATCTCAGTAATGGATATATTACCATGCTTTATTTCTCCTTGATTTAAACAAATCTGATCCATAATTTAAAGATTTTTAATAATAATAATCAACGATATCATCCAAAACATCCATCCATTTTCAATTTCCAGATCTCAAACCCATTTTAAGATCACACAAACTCCCAATTCAAATTAACCATTTAACTTTCCAAGTTAAATCCCAATTTCATATTGAAATTTCCAATTCAGGTTGCTTGTTGTAATGACCCGGCTTCCAAATACCAGGAAGTCGCATCGTTAAGAAGAAAGAAAGGGATAGAAAAGAGAAAGAAAGAAGAGAAAGAAGAAACAACACTAGAATCTCAACAGCGGAACGAATAAATTATATTAATAACATAAGTATTACATAGTATACATCAAATATCAGAGTTACACAGACATATAACACATACTAGACAGTTATAAACACCTGTCTAGTTATTACAACTCAATCACAATACAGAAACACTCAGAGATACCAACACAGCGGAACTATATAACTATACGCAGAAGCCTCCTGCTCCATATGCTCCTCCACAATTCGTCAAAGCTAACCTGAATCCTAACCTGAATTCCCTTGACTACTCATAAAAATTTGAGTACCCAAGAGTTAAAAAAAACAGAAATAACTCCGGGTCAGACATGGGTCTGGTGTGAGTAACAGGTTAAGGTTGCTTAACTTTTAAAAACCTTTTGAAAGAAAGGTACCACGTAAGACTTCCCACACATAAACATGGAAAAGTTTTCACCTTACGCTAACCAAAACATTTGATAGGAAATCTGATGATATTATAGTAGGGTCTAGGGTTTTTAAATAAAATACAGAAATAGCTGAAATGCTTACATCTCACATTCCAACATAGTTGGGCACAACTAATACGTACGACACTTATTGGAATTTGGATTCCATCAATGGCAGGGCTACCGGGGTACCGCCCGTCACAGTACGTGGCCTAGATCACCGTACCGAGGATTACTCCCAATCCCCTGCAACATAAAGCCGGACCCGTTCCTTACTGAACAGTTCCAAATAAGACAACCCCGACGATTGTCATGATCAACCGTCCACACAGCCGAAATATAAAGGGACCTCTAGACAGGGGTAAATCTTACTCTCCAGTGGGTGCGACCCACGAAGCCTTGCTGCACCTCCCCTGTTTTAGCCATTCCCGGTTGATGAGGCTTGAGGCTACGATTACCTTTATAGGACACATCACTTAGAATGCTCATCGTCCACTTGACGAAGTTCTTAAAGCATTCGATCCATACAAGTTCGTTCCGGGTTCGAACGAAACCGAAGGCATTATCTCGTTACACTCATTTTGGAATCACCCTCAGAGTTAACGATAATAACACTTGCACTCTGAATCACCATCTCGAATCTATAAGTACTATTCCGTCAAACTCATTACGGAATCACCTACATAGTTATACTGACGTATAGCCCTTACACCTCGAGTCTTCACTCGCTCCACTTGGATTAACGACCTAACGTTTAATTGGAATCGATGTGGTTTTCGGATGTCCAAACATGGAAACCCGATCCCGGTCTCATCGAAATCCAAACGTGTCTTATTAAGGCCAAGTTGTTTTAAGTTTTAAAACAATTCAATTCATTATCTAAATATATACAGATAGATAATTCACAACACAATAGATAATCGACCTTATCATTATCAACAGATAATTCATATCAAAATCAGATAATCCATACTAACATCCAAAAACAACCAATGCATCCATATCACATACATTTCTCATCTCATTACTGAGATTACAAACCATACCAAGCAACCAATACCATTCATCAAACATAAGCAATGATCTAATGATCACACCATTTATAATTAATTTAAAATTAATTAATTTAACTACTCAATCTCTAATTAATTTAAAATGAATTAAATTAATTACTTCATCATTAAAATTCTGCTTAACTTAACCATCCATTGATTTCAAATCAATTTACAAATCACCATCTCAATATTCATTTCAATTAATCATTACTGATTAACTATCCCTAATTACAATAAGTAATTAGTTTATAAGTTAATCACACAAGTTAATTACTTAAACCCTTTGCAAACAATTAACTTGTAATTACTAAATTAATTGATTAACTAAAATTAATTACATTAATTATTTATTCATTATTAATTGTACCTTATTTAATCAATTTCAAATTACATCATAAATTAATTAATTAATGATTCTAATTACATTTAATAAATTCTAAATATAAATTAATTACATAAGTAATTGATCTGAAATTAATCCACATATAAATATTAATCAACCATGATTAATAACCATTCAGTAATTAACTACTTTAATTACTCATCCCATAATTACTTATTCCTAATTAATTATCTAAATTAATCCCCTTGATTAATTTCAGAGTAATTTAAAACCAATTACTTCTATATCAAATATCTTTAATTACATCCTGTAATTATTAATTAATTACTTCCTTAAGTAATTACAAATTCATAAATTACATAAACTAATTATCAAACAATCAACAAATGTTTAAATTAATTTAACTTAATTGATCTAAACTAATCACATTAATCAAATAAATTACACCAAGTAATTAATTCCTTAATTACTTTCATTAAGTAATTAAAACTTAAACAATTGATTATTATTAATTAATTAATCTAATTAATTATCAAAATTAATCACATTAATTAATTGTTAAATAATCTTAAGTTAATGACTTCATTAACATTTCTTGATTACATAATTAAGAATCAACTTAAATTAATCATTATTAATTATCAATTAAATAATATTTAATTATCATTTAATTAATCTCTAATTATTAATTAATTAAGTGTTAATTAAAACCTTAATTATTATTAATCACTTGATCAATGAATTTTTTATCATAAATTAAAGTTTAATTAATCACCCTTAATTATAGATTAATTAAACTTAATTAATTAATCTCAAATTAAATTCATTAACTTAAAAATTATTAATTACTTAATTAATCGTCCACGTTATTAATTAATTAAATAATTAATATTCATCTTAATTACCTTAATTATTAAATGATTCCAATCATTAAACTTTTATTTATCTTTTAAATAAACATTTCTATTTAATCAAGCATTTAAAAACAAAATGTTTTTAAAATTTACTTTAAATCCCATTTGATATTTCATTTTAAACTTAAGACTCAAATTTATTTTAAATAAGATTTTAAAACAATTCAAAACTTAATCTTATATGTTTAAAAGAAACATCTACTTTATTAATAAGTTTAAAAGGATTTAAATTTAAATTTAATTTAAATTCAAATCAATTTAAAATTCCTTTAAAATTTCAAAATTGAAATACAACTTCCAAACTCATTTTAGTTTTAACTCTTTACAGTTCTTTCTACAATTCACACCTTCAATTCAAATGCAAATCATTTAATCATTTAAAAGCAATTTAAATTTAAACCTTATTTAAAAACTGAAGTTTAAATTTTAATTCCAGATTAAAACTCAGATTTGAATTCATATTTAGAATTTCAAACTAAAAACTCAGTTTAAATCTCCACCTGCAAATTTAAATTTTACCTTTACATTTAAAAACAGAAAACTGTTCTTTGTTTTATTTAAAAACCAAACTTTGAAATTTTTGAATTTACATTATTTCAAAGAAACCAGAATTCAAACTTATTTGAATTCATATTTGAATTCAGTTTTAAAATCCTAAGTACAAATTTTAGTTTGCATTTCTTTCAAACTTTATAAATCCGGAAACAGGTTTTCCTGTTTCTTTTTTTTATATTTTTTAGACAAATTTGAATTTCTGCATTTAAATTATTCCAAAATAAGAATTCAAACTATTTGAATTCATCTTTAGATTCAAGTTTAATCCTAAGTTCAATTTCCAAATTTAAATTTAAACTTTACTTTTTAAATTTCTAGAAACAGAACAGGTTCTGTTTTGTATTAAAGACCTGAACAAAAATACCCGAGCAAACCCATATTTACTTCGAGTCAGTAACCCACTTACTTCGAGTCACTCACTAATTTCCCCGAGAAAATCCCGAGCAACTAAACCCTGCACCTAAAAACAAAACAACACAACCTGCACAACTCCCCTGTGCACCACTTAACCCATCTCAGACCACCTCTGGCCATCTCCTCTGGTCATCCCCCATCGACCACAATTCCCACATCAACCTTCAACATTCCAAGATGCAGAATTCATCTTGAATTTAAATTCAAGTTTCTAAAACCCAAAACCTGAAAACACTTTCCCTCCTTAGTGTCAAACCTGTCAACACCCAATTCTCTCATCTCCGATCACCATCAACTTCCATACTCCGGTGACTAATCCATCAACCCATCATCTACTGACACACCAATCGTGGTTGAACTCGATCAACTCAGGCGATCACATTCGAACCAAACACAGTGACTAAATGAAGCTAGGGTTCACACTGGAAAATCCCAAATCACTATCTCAAAATTTAATTGCAATACAATTCAGAAAAATATTCCTATAATCTTTGATGGCTATTCAACCTCCTATATCAAATTCACCCCAAACAGTTTCAAGCTTTAACTATGCTTAGCTAATATGTAAGACACAGTAGTTTCAAAACTGCATTTTGAATAGAGCATTAAAATTTATAATTTTTCTTTCTTTTTCTTAAAAAAAAATCATGATTTAGTATGGTGAGTTGATTTAAAATTTCTGAATTCATAAATTCTAAACTTGAAATTTCACCAATTAACTGATTGATCATCTGATTGTAAATTCCAGAGCCATTCTATATTTTTTTAACTTAAGTACAAGTTTTAATCTGAATATTATAATGAAACAAACATATTTGTTTAAGTCATAAACTCAAATGAAGAATCAAATTAAAAGACAATAGGATTACATCTGAATGAAGCTTGAAATCAGAGAAATCAGGGATGCTTCAGGTAATCAATCATGCACACACATAAACATATTAATATATATATATATATATATATATTCACGGCCTATTTATAATATAATTTCATATCTAAATCAAAGTATGCAATCAACTTTTACCTATTTAAAATTTTAAAAGGTTGAGTTACTCACTTGTATATGCCAAAATGCAGAGTACATTTCAATTTGCAGGTTCCAGATTTGAAAATTCATGCATGCAGGCCTTCGGTTCTAATGCAAAGAAATGCAGACCCCTTTCTTGCTTTTAATCTTTGTTTGTAAATGATGCTTCCAGATTTTGAAGATTCATGAATGCAGCCTTAGTTTTATGAACAGGTTTGATTGTTTGAAAATGGAATGCATGTTAAAGTCTGTTGCATGCAGGCCTTCAAACCTGAAATTGTAGATGCAAACTTGAATTTGCAGTAGTCTTGCATGTTTAAAAGATTGTTGCATGTAGGCTTTTGGAAGAGGGAAATGCAGATTTGTATATTGAAAAAGAGGAGTTTGAATGCAAGTGTTTACTTGATTGAAAAATGTAAGTGTTTGCATGATTATGAAGAGGGTTTCAGATTTCTTTGTTTCTAGAATGAAAAATGAGAAAGAGTAGAGAAATGAGTAAATACATGTTTATATAACAATGTTTGATTTAAGTTAAAATTAAAGGAAAATAAAAACTAAAATTTGACACTTGGTAAAAAGAATGGACACTTGTTAATTTTCTCACATAAATTTTAACACATGTTAACTTAAATCTTAAATTACCAACACATGTAAATTAAGCTTACATATGTCTTTGAAATTGTTTTTTTTTTGTTATTAAATTTAAGATTAATGAATATTTAAACTTAGTTAATTAGTTCATATACATAGTTATGCATTTAAATAATTCTAAAGAACAAAGCAAAACAATACACAATTAAATCATTTGAAAAAGAAACTTTTAAATAGTTAAAATGAATTTATAAAAGAGTTTACAATAACTTACATGAATACATGTTTCATATATTAAATTGTATTTTAAATTCACAAATTAAACTTACAAATAAAAATTATCAATTAATAATTTTAAAAGAATAACACAAATATTTTAGTAACTTATTTTAATATTCAAACTTAAGTCAAAATGGATTTGTAAACCAATTAAAACATTTTTCTCATATTTAAAATCATATAGTATTTAATTAAATATTTTTGAAAAGCTTAAATCCAAAATAAATCACAATTTCTATTTTTAAAACATTAAAAAGATGCTATACTAATTTAAATTAAAATAACTTGTCTATTTAAAATATATACAAATACATATACATCATTAAATAGAAAATAGATTTATTAGCTTATTAAAAATAAATTCACAAATTAAATATTCAAATAAAGAAGATTATTTAAATCAATATCAAATTTATTAACAAAATTTATCAATTCAATATAAATTTAAACACAGATTATTAAATTTATATTGTCCAAAATTCCGGGATATTACAATCCTTCCCCCTTAAAAGAATTTCGTCCCCGAAATTTAAAACAAAGGTAATTTAATAATCTATTTACAGATTTTATTTTAAAACACAGTATATGCTAACAACCAAAGCAACCAATTCACCCAATCAGAACATCTAATTATCCAAAAGAATTTTGGATAAAACTTTACGAGTTTCCCCGGTGTGTATATATATATATATATATATATATATATATATATATATATATGGGACAAAACAAAGGTAATTTTAAATTTGGTTTTCAAACTATCCAATCAATCAATACTACTAAGCTATAGAGCTCCTAACAACAATTCTATACAGAATATCAGACTACAAACGAGTCTGACTCAACAACCAATCCATCATAAACTGCTGGTTCTACAACCAGAAATATCAAACACGTACTCCCTCAGAGATACGTGAAACACCCTGAATCCCAGTTATCCAAGCTGGCAATTCAACTCTAGAAAATCAAACACTGATCTTACCAATCATAGAAGAAACCAAAACACTTCGGAGCTAGCTTCAGGCCCTCCAAATCTTATAGCTCCATGAATCAGAGAATAACTTAACCAAAATCCAATTTCCGATTCCAGAATCCAAATTTCTCTGTCTCTTATCCATAAAAACTCTTCGGACAATCCTGGGCTACCAACATCACTCCTAATCAGCTCAACTCTTGCTGATTCCAAAAGAAACAGACTGAATCAGAACAATCCAATGATCTCCTCAAGATCACTCAAAAATCAAGAACACACCCTGCTTCTCAACAATAGAAGACAAACTTCTCCTTATCCGGAAAAGATAAAACAGAAACACCCCAAACTGCTTCCGCTGCACAACTCTGATCCGAAACAGAAGGAAATGCTGACGAAGAGCACAAGCACAGACTAAACAACCCAGCACAGAAATATGGTTCCACAGATCCATAAGAAAACTCAGATGTTTCTCCTAAACCTGAGTTGCTTCACTAATTTCTATCTCAAGGAACTATCCATCTACTAACTTAACCACCAGTTCCAATCCTGGAAAGAAAACTCGATCTCCAGATGCTGACAAACTCTAACTTCCAGGAGACATCCAGACAATCTCCAACAAACACAAGAGAACATACTATCGCAAGTCACCTTTGCGATCAACTCAGCCTAAATGCAAATAAAACTGCTCTCTCTTAACCAAACATAACAGCTTATGCTGACTTATCCAACTTACCAGAGAAACAAATCTACTCTACTGCTTCTGAACTCCACTTCAGAAAACTATCCAGCCAGAAGACTCCCTATCCACAGAATACTCAGCTAAACTCAGCCACATCACCGAGCAGACCCACTTCTTACTCTCGTTCCAAAGAAATATCTTCAGAAATATCCATAGTCACTGCATCTAATCACGCAGCTACTACTTCCTGAGATATCAAGATATCATCACTTGCTTGCTTCTGCCCTAATGACAGATCAAAACTCAATTCTGCACTTCAAAGATGAACTCCGAACCTTTACAGGTTACCTTCAGAGATCGATGAAGTCTTTCATCACTACAGAACTCACTCAAGACGGTATTAGGTCTACAGTCTCGACAAATACACTTCCAACCTCATCCATCAAACTCCAACCAATGGTAGTCGTGTTACACACGCTTCTACCTCATCTACCTTTATAACTTACATTGGAAAAACCTGAACGGGTAATCCAATCAAATAGGTAGAACCAATTATATATATATATATATATATATATATATATATTAAAAATACAAATACACTCTCTCAAGATAGACACCACTATAGAGTCCAGGTATTCACTCAACCTAATGCTCTGATACCAACTGTAACGACCCGGCTTCCAAATACCAGGAAGTCGCATCGTTAAGAAGAAAGAAAGGGATAGAAAAGAGAAAGAAAGAAGAGAAAGAAGAAACAACACTAGAATCTCAACAGCGGAACGAATAAATTATATTAATAACATAAGTATTACATAGTATACATCAAATATCAGAGTTACACAGACATATACAACACATACTAGACAGTTATAAACACCTGTCTAGTTATTACAACTCAATCACAATACAGAAACACTCAGAGATACCAACACAGCGGAACTATATAATTATACGCAGAAGCCTCCTGCTCCATATGCTCCTCCACAATTCGTCAAAGCTAACCTGAATCCTAACCTGAATTCCCTTGACTACTCATAAAAATTTGAGTACCCAAGAGTTAAAGAAAAACATAAATAACTTCGGGTCAGACATGGGTCTGGTGTGAGTAACAGGTTAAGGTTTCTTAACCTTTAAAAACCTTTTGAAAGAAAGGTACCACGTAAGACTTCCCACACATAAACATGGAAAAGTTTTTACCTTACGCTAACCAAAACATTTGATAGGAAATCTGATGATATTATAATAGGGTCTAGGGTTTTCAAATAAAATACAGAAATAGCTGAAATGCTTACATCTCACATTCCAACATTGTTGGGCACAACTAATACGTACGGCACTTATTGGATTTTGGATTCCATCAATGGCAGGGCTACTGGGGTACTGCCGGTCACGGTACGTGGCCTAGATCACCGTACGGAGGATTACTCCCAATCCCCTGCAACACAAAGCCGGACCCGTTCCTTACTGAATAGTTCCAAATAAGACAACCCCGACGATTGTCATGATCAACCGTCCACACAGCCGAAATATAAAGGGACCTCTAGACAGGGGTAAATCTTACTCTCCAGTGGGTGCGACCCACGAAACCTTGCTGTACCTCCCCTGTTTTAGCCATTCCCGGTTGATGAGGCTTGAGGCTACGATTACCTTTATAGGAAACATCACTTAGAATGCTCATCGTCCACCTGACGATGTTCTGAAAGCATTCGATCCATACAAGTTCATTCCAGGTTCGAACGAAACCGAAGGCATTATCTCGTTACACTCATTTTGGAATCACCCTCAGAGTTAACGACAATAACCCTTGCACTCTGAATCACCATCTCGAATCTATAAGTACTATTCCATCAAACTCATTAGGAATCACCCACAGAGTTATACTGACTTATAGCCCTTACACCTCGAGTCTTCACTCGCTCCACTTGGATTAACGACCTAACGTTTAATTGGAATCGATGTGGTTTTCGGATGTCCAAATATGGAAACTCGATCCCGGTCTCATCGTAATCCAAACGTGTCTTATTAAGGCCAAGTTGTTTTAAGTTTTAAAACAATTCAATTCATTATCTAAATATATACAGATAGATAATTAACAACACAATAGATAATCGACCTTATCATTATCAACGGATAATTCATATCAAAATCAGATAATCCATACTAACATCCAAAAACAACCAATGCATCCATATCACATACATTTCTCATCTCATTACTGAGATTACAGACCATACCAAGCAACTAATACCATTCAACAAACATAAGCAATGATCTAATGATCACACCATTTATAATTAATTTAAAATTAATTAATTTAATTACTCAATCTCTAATTAATTTAAAATGAATTAAATTAATTACTTCATCATTAAAATTCTGCTTAACTTAACCATCCATTGATTTCAAATCAATTTACAAATCACCATCTCAATATTCATTTCAATTAATCATTACTGATTAACTATCCCTAATTACAATAAGTAATTAGTTTATAAGTTAATCACACAAGTTAATTACTTAAACCCTTTGCAAACAATTAACTTGTAATTACTAAATTAATTGATTGACTAAAATTAATTACATTAATTATTTATTTATTATTAATTGTACCTTATTTAATCAATTTCAAATTACATCATTAATTAATTAATTAATGATTCTAATTACATTTAATAAATTCTAAATATAAATTAATTACATAAGTAATTGATCTGAAATTAATCCACAAATAAATATTAATCAACCATGATTAATAACCATTCAGTAATTAAATACTTTAATTACTCATCCCATAATTACTTATTCCTAATTAATTATCTAAATTAATCCCATTGATTAATTTCAAACTAATTTAAAACCAATTACTTCTATATCAAATATCTTTAATTACATCATGGGATTATTAATTAATTACTTCCTTAAGTAATTAAAAATCCATAAATTACATAAAGTAATTATCAAACAATCAACAAATGTTTAAATTAATTTAACTTAATTAATCTAAACTAATCACATTAATCAAATTAATTACACCAAGTAATTAATTCTTTAATTACTTTCATTAAGTAATTAAAACTTTAACAATTGATTATTATTAATTAATTAATCTAATTAATTATCAAAATTAATCACATTAATTAATTGTTAAATAATCTTAAGTTAATGACTTCATTAACATTTCTTAATTACTTAATTAAGAATCAACTTAAATTAATCATTATTAATTATCAATTAAATAGTATTTAATTATCATTTAATTAATCTCTAATTATTAATTAATTAAGTGTTAATCAAAACCTTAATTATCATTAATCACTTGATTAATGAATTTTTTATCATAAATTAAAGTTTAATTAATCACCCTTAATTATAGATTAATTAAACTTAATTAATTAATCTCAAATTAAATTAATTAACTTAAAAATTATTAATTACTTAATTAATCATCCACATTATTAATTAATTAAATAATTAATATTCATCTTAATTACCTTAATTATTAAATGATTCCAATCATTAAACTTTTATTTATCTTTTAAATAAACATTTCTATTTAAGCATTTAAAAACAAAATGTTTTTAAAATTTACTTTAAATCCCATTTGACATTCAATTTTAAACTTAAGACTCAAATTTATTTTAAATAAGATTTTAAAACAATTCAAAACTTAATCTTATATGTTTAAAAGAAACATCTACTTTATTAATAAGTTTAAAAGGATTTAAATTTAAATTCAATTCAAATTCAAATCAATTTAAAATTCCTTTAAAATTTCAAAATTGAAATACAACTTCCAAACTCATTTTAGTTTTAACTCTTTACAATTCTTTCTACAATTCACACCTTCAATTCAAATGCAAATCATTTAATCATTTAAAAGCAATTTAAATTTAAACCTTATTTAAAAACTGAAGTTTAAATTTTAATTCCAGATTAAAACTCAGATTTGAATTCATATTTAAAATTTCAAACTAAAAACTAAGTTTAAATCTCCACCTGCAAATTTAAATTTTACCTTTACATTTAAAAAACAGAAAACTATTCTTTGTTTTATTTAAAAACCAAACTTTGAAATTTTTGAATTTACATTATTTCAAAGAAACCAGAATTCAAACTTATTTGAATTCATATTTGAATTCAGTTTTAAAATCCTAAGTACAAATTTTAGTTTGCATTTCTTTCAAACTTTATAAATCTGGAAACAGGTTTTCTTGTTTCTTTTTTATTTTTATTTTTTTAGACAAATTTGAATTTCTGCATTTAAATTATTCCAAAATAAGAATTCAAACTATTTGAATTCATCTTTAGATTCAAGTTTAATCCTAAGTTCAATTTCCAGATTTAAATTTAAACTTTACTTTTCAAATTTCTGGAAACAGAACAGGTTCTGTTTTGTATTAAAGACCTGAAACAAAAATACCCGAGCAAACCCATATTTACTTCGAGTCAGTAACCCACTTACTTCGAGTCACTCACTAATTTCCCCGAGAAAATCCCAAGCAACTAAACCCTGCACCTAAAAACAAAACAACACAACCTACACAACTCCCCTGTGCACCACTTAACCCACCTCAGGCCACCTCTGACCATCTTCTCTAGTCATCCCCCATCGACCACAATTCCCACATCAACCTTCAACATTCCAAGATCCAGAATTCATCTTGAATTTAAATTCAAGTTTCTAAAACCCAAAACCTGAAAACACTTTCCCTCCTTAGTGTCAAACCTGTCAACACCCAATTCTCTCATCTCCGATCACCATCAACTTCCATACTCCGGTGACTAATCCATCAACCCATCATCTACTGACACACCAATCATGGTTGAACTCGATCAACTCAGGCGATCACATTCGAACCAAACACAGTGACTAAATGAAGCTAGGGTTCACACTGGAAAATCCCAAATCACTATCTCAAAATTTAATTGCAATACAATTCAGAAAAATATTCCTATAATCTTTGATGGCTATTCAACCTCCTATATCAAATTCACCCCAAACAGTTTCAAGCTTTAACTATGCTTAGCTAATATGTAAGACACGGTAGTTTCAAAATTGCATTTTGAATAGAGCATTAAAATTTGTAATTTTTCTTTCTTTTTTAAAAAAAAATCATGATTTAGTATGGTGAGTTGATTTAAAATTTCTGAATTCATAAATTCTAAACTTGAAATTTCACCAATTAACTGATTGACCATCTGATTGTAAATTCCAGAGCCATTCTATATTTTTTTAACTTAAGTACAAGTTTTAATCTGAATATTATAATGAAACAAACATATTTGTTTAAGTCATAAACTCAAATGAAGAATCAAATTAAAAGACAATAGGATTACATCTGACTGAAGCTTGAAATCAGAGAAATCAGGGATGCTTCAGGTAATCAATCATGCACACACATAAACATATTCATATATATATTCACAGCTTATTTATAATATAATTTCATATCTAAATCAAAGTATGCAATCAACTTTTACCTATTTAAAATTTTAAAAGGTTGAGTTACTCACTTGTATATGCCAAAATGCAGAGTACATTTCAATTTGTAGGTTCCAGATTTGAAAATTCATGCATGCAGGCCTTCAGTTCTAATGTAGACAAATGCAGACCCCTTTCTTGCTTTTAATCTTTGTTTGTAAATGATGCTTCCAGATTTTGAAGATTCATGAATGCAGCCTTAGTTTTATGAACAGGTTTGATTGTTTGAAAATGGAATGCATGTTAAAGTCTGTTGCATGCAGGCCTTCAAACCTGAAATTGCAGATGCAAACTTGAATTTGCAGTAGTCTTGCATGTTTAAAAGATTGTTGCATGTAGGCTTTTGGAAGAGGGAAATGCAGATTTGTACATTGAAAAAGAGGAGTTTGAATGCAAGTGTTTACTTGATTGAAAAATGTAAGTGTTTGCATGATTATGAAGAGGGTTTCAGATTTCTTTGTTTTTAGAATGAAAAATGAGAAAGAGTAGAGAAATGAGTAAATACATGTTTATATAACAATGTTTGATTTAAGTTAAAATTAAAGGAAAATAAAAACTAAAATTTGACACTTGGTAAAAAGAATGGACACTTGTTAATTTTCTCACATAAATTTTTAACACATGTTAACTTAAATCTTAAATTACCAACACATGTAAATTAAGCTTACATATGTCTTTGTAATTGTTTTTTTTTTGTTATTAAATTTAAGATTAATGAATATTTAAACTTAGTTAATTAGTTCATATACATAGTTATGCATTTAAATAATTCTAAAGAACAAAGCAAAACAATACACAATTAAATCATTTGAAAAAGAAACTTTTAAATAGTTAAAATGAATTTATAAAAGAGTTTGCAATAACTTACATGAATACATGTTTCATATATTAAATTGTATTTTAAATTCACAAATTAAACTTACAAATAAAAATTATCAATTAATAATTTAAAAAGAATAACACAAATATTTTAGTAACTTATTTTAATATTCAAACTTAAGTCAAAATGGATTTTAAACCAATTAAAACATTTTTCTTGTAACGACCCAATATTTTCAATCATTCACATCCGCACATGTCGGACTTGAATTGTTCAAAATACCGCGTCGTAAATAAATTTTTGGCAAAACTCAGAATATGTAGTAAATAAATCACAGACACAGATATCGGAAATCTCGCAGCGGAATTTAAAATACTTAGTGGTTCATGAAGCCACTAAAAATCTCAACCAAATAAAATTTTACATGGTTTAGAATCTCCAGTATAGTTTAAATCATCAATAGAAATCCAAATATTCCAAACTCTCCATTACGTAAATAAGATATAGACTAAAAGATTTTGCCAGCAGCTCGAAAGGTCTACAGAATGTCCTAGCTCCGGGAAGAAAACTGAAACTGCAACTCAGGCTGACCCGAGCGTAAAATAAAACATAAACACTCGAGTCCGGACATACATACTTATATAGTGTAAGTTAATTAAAGTGTACTGTAATATAGAGCAAGTAACTTAAAGGATGTTTGGGACCGCCCATCCTCTAAGGATCCGTTAAACTATTTACTATGTAGTAATATTCGCTATTATAATAATGTCTATTAGTAAAATAAACTTACTTTTAAATAGCGTTAAGGCTTTACATTTTCCTCCTTAACACGTAATAGTCCTAGTAGTCCATCCAATATCATAGTCCCTCCTGATCGGGAAGCCACCAGAGGATACCACATGGGCTATGGTAGAAAACCAAACTCGTACAAGGCTCGCTATGGTAGGTGACACGGCACAACTAGGCAATGCCAGGGTAGATATACCAATTACGCTTCCGGATCGATGGAAACGCGTAGCCGCAGCTACCGCCCACCTCGAAAAACACTCCCAAATCAAAGGTGCGCACCAAAACAATCACCAAAGTAATAGAATGGCATACAAAGAAGTGCGTCCGATCAGAGGTGCTACGTCATTAATCCGTCAATCGCTCCTGTTTTAGCCACCTTATGCCAACTCATGGGAGTCGGGTCCACGTATTAACCTTAAAGAAAACGTCACCACCATCCTACTTCATTCTGGAATCTCCACCGCGTACACGGTTGTCAAAGTGGTTTCGGTATCGACAGAGAGTATGCCAAATATCCAATCCCGGTCTCTTTATCAACCAAACGTTATTATAACCCGTGGTTACAATCTTTAAAAATGGTATTTATACTTTGAAATCAAAATAAATTTCAAATACCCTCAATATCAAAATATTGTTTTATAAAATACCATTTAAATCTGTTCAATTTATTTAGGAATTTATTTTCCCTTTTTCTAAATTTTAAAGTTTAAATTCTTCCTTTTAAAACCATTCAAAGTCAATTCCTTATTTTTATTAATTACATATTTAATTCCAAAATTTAAGCCTTTCCCCAAAGATTATTTCCATAAATTTATTTTAAACAATTCAAAAATTCAATTTCCGTAGCACTTATGAAATGCTACCTAAAGTCTATAGGTTAAAACAGTTCGTTCATAAAGGACAACATTTAAGTGTTGTAATAGACTATTAACTTAACAATTAAGTTTTAAATTCCCAATTATAACTTATTATCAATTATTTACTTAACTGAAATCTTACCTTTACCAAAATTCAGAATTTCCCAAAATAAGTTATATTCCAAAATTTTATTTAAACATTTATTTATTTAACATTTTTGACTCATTCAAAAATTAATATAAACTTTATAAAATCTTTAAATACATTTACCAGAATATTATAAACTTCCATTTAAAATAATTATAAAATATTTCAGAAAAATATTATATGAACCACGGGTCTGTATATAGTTTTCTAGCCTAGGTCAAGTGATACGGATTTATATCATTTCAATCCGCAATTTATAAAACCCCGGGTTCTATCATTTCAAACCCGCAATCCCAAGTTAACAAATAAAATTATTAAACAATTAAATAAATGAACAAATGATTATCGTCCAGGCCTATCATTTCAGCCTATAACGATCCCAAATTTACAGGGAACTTGCAGTGATGATTTAATCAGTAAATAAGAATTACATAGTATAACTGCAAAAAATATTACAATAGATAAACAACTGATGAGGTGTCAATTTAAAATGGGGTTTAACATCATACGTTATATCACAGGCAGATAAAATTTAATAAATAATTTACAGATACACTTGTGATAAATCACGGATATATAGGTATGTTTGTCTGGTGAGAAATACTCACCTTAAACTGCAGATAATCAGATTCAAACGATTTTACCACTTGATAAAGGATCGTACAAATGGCACGATTTGGTTTCCGCAGATGACACGCCTTGGTTCAAATCTAAAATAAGATCCGAATACCAAATATGCGACTTTTAAAATTACGGTCAAAGCAAAATTTTCGAAACAACTGGAACGAATAGAATTTGACTTGACTCGACCACTCCCACTACTCGACTTGCCCACGTTCTCAAGGCCAGACAGTGAAATCTTAACTATTTACGTACCCATGAAAATTATAGTGGAAAGTTTTAGGCAAAAGCTGGAAAGAAAAAGGTGGACACAATACGTTACTCCCTTTCTACAAACAGGTGGCGTACACTAAAATTCTTCAGAAATTCAAAACAGTGAAATTTGCAACTAATATATATATATTTTTTTCTTCTTTTTTTTCTTTTTTTCTTTCTCTGTATAAAAATCACGTTAAATAAAAGTGAAGCATGTTGGTTCCCAAAATTTGAACACGCAACATAGTACAGCCACTCCTACCTCATCTTTTAAAACATGCATTTTTTTTAACATTTTATTAAAATGACTCATGCATGAATTCACGAAACAAGGTGATACAAGCTAAATAAATGTCACGGTCTGCTTGCCTATTTTAAACCCCGTAAGCATGCACTCAAAATATACAAGTCACTGCATATTTTGGAAATAATTTAGGTAATAAAAAGTTCTACCTATCTGCTGAAACAAACGTGATTTTGCACGTGTAAGTGTATGCAAATGAAGGATATTAGTTTTGTTTGTTACCATTTTTTTTTCAAAGATGACACACTTTAGTAATTCATATAAAAAAAAGACTCACGAAAGAAGTTCAAGTGGCCACAACTACAGGAATGCATGCATTTTCTATAGAATTTAAAAGAAGGATACTAAGCTTGTCTTCCTACAACAATCTGACATGTATGTCATAATAGATCAGAGAGGGAAAAAGGAGATGTGGCAAGGACAGGTGGTGGAGCAGCCGAGTAGTGTGGACATTGGACCAAATGAAACAAGAAGAAGAACAAAATAAATAAAAGCAAGGTGTGGCCATACCTGTGCAATTTCTCAAGAAGAACGAAGGCAAATTTTAGATGCAATATAAAGTTTTTGTGTAGGGCTTTATATATATATATAAGAAAACAAGTTGAGAGTTATGAAGGCACGTGAGATCTTCTGAGATGCGAGTTGCACAATAATACATATGGGAGGTTTGCGTGATTATAGGAAAACAGTAATCAAATATAATTTGCTTTGAACTGAATAGGCAAATTCGAATGAAATTTGAAATTCTCCCAGCTATACAAAATTTTGATTTAATGAATTCCTAGAATGATGCGTGAATTTAGGCAAGAGTTTGATTCTTAATTTATAAAATTCTTTCTTATGTATTCATGGATAAGGCTTGCGAAATATAGGGGACCAAACAAGCAGGCAAGAATGGCAAGTGATAATAAACATTTAGGCAGACCAGAAAGTTGCGTGATTTCAGGCAAAACGGTCAGCGAATATAAATTGGCTCTGTACTGAAAAGGCAAGTGAAATAAATGTTTACATAATTTGCTTGATCAGTTGTACGAAAATTTGCAAAACAAATTGCAGTGGGAAACAAGAAGCAAGAGATATGGATTCGTGCTTTATGTAATAGAGGAGCGTGATTCACTATTTCCAGTTATACGAAAATCTTGATTAAATGCATGCGTTGATTACTTTCCAGTTTCTTTAGTTTGAACATTATTTTATATGCGTGATTTGTGCTGCCAATTTATGAAAATTTGATTTCAACATTTTATACCATTTAATAGTTGCGTGATCAGCTATATGAAATTTTAATCTTTATTAAATGAAACGGCAAGAATTGGCAAAGATTTTGGAATGAAAAAGCATATACAAAAATTAAAACCCAATTGAAAGCTATGGAAAAGGTAACGTTTACTATAAAACTACTGGCTAATATTTTAATCCATATAGATATAAATATGATTTTTAAAATACGCCAAACTGACGCATTACCTTACGCCCAAAATTTATGCAAAAGTAACATTTTTAATTTATACATTTTTACGTTACTTATATCATTACAATGCATGCCCTTTTTAAATGCGAAATTTAACAGTCTGTAAAACACTGAATTTTACAAAGTTATTACTTAAATTAAATTCGCTTACAATTTTTGTATTTTAAATATACAAAATTCATTTTTTTATTAACATTGCGAATTTGAGTTGTCTTTTAACAAAATTTAAAAACTTCAAAACTTTCAGTTTATGTTTAGACTTTTAGGAAATGATTTAATCAAATTAATATATATATATAAATTGGGAAGTAAATTTTACTGGAAAGAGAAAAATAACGTAAGAGATATGAGTAAAGAGAAAAACGCATATGAAATAGGCAAGCAGATAGGAGAATGGATACTGCGCGTGACTGAGATTTAGGAGAAAATTGTGTTTTGAAAAATGCAAGAAATAAATTTTGTTGAATGGAAAAAAATCTATGAAAATTAAATTTTTAAAGTAATGCGTTGAATTTAGAGGCAACATATTTGATTTGAATGCTAGAATATTCCTTCCCTTTAAAACACATGCCACTGATAAATTTACTCATTTACACTAAGGTCATATTTTTAGAAATGTGTACCATAGCCATAATATTTTATGCCCAAAATATATCGAAATAACGGATTAAAATTCTATACGTTTTCTTATATATAATCTTATATATATATAATACGGTATTTATTCCCTAAATTTACGCGCCCCTTTTAAGGCATAATTACCCAGTTCATTTATACACAAAAAAATTCGAAATTCTGACCGTGCTAAGACTCGAACTCGTGACCTGTCGTGAATAGCCCAGATGTCTTAACCACCTAAGCTATTAATGATTTCTTAATTAAAACTTGATTTTGCTAGAAATTAAGTTATTTACCATCTTCGACAAAAACCCAAATTTCCAAATTAAAGTTAATTCTTAACCATGTCAAAATTTCAGAGATCTTATTATTTAATTAAAAATTTGGTCAATTGTTTTTATTTTTATTTTTAATCACTTTAAATAAACCCTAAAGTTTTTAAAATACAAGTGAAAAATACTTGTTAAAAATTTGGGCTGTTACACTCCCCCCCATTCAGAACTTTTCGTCCTCAAAAAGGAAGAAGGTAGGGGAATAGAAACAACCTGAAATAAAACTAAATTGAAACTTAAATTAGAATCATTAATCTAAACAATAAAAATTCAATTTTAAATTAATAATTGATTTCATCTATTTATGCTTAAAATTTTAACATTTATTTATTTACATATTTACTTGTATAATATCCTTATACTTAAAAAAATCATTCATCATTTTTTTATCCAAATTTTACACAAGGTATTATAACATTCTAATTTAAAATGTTTAATTTTAGTCCAAATTTGAAATGGTAATTTAACTTAATTGTTAAAGTAAATTTACCATTTCCCAAACAACTTATTTTGATATTATTTTTATAAAACCCAAATCAAAAATATCATATTTCCAATCTATATACTTTGAAACCATGGCTTTGAAACATAACCTTTAATACTTAATAGTTTAAATACTATATTACTTTATATACTAAAATAGCTTCTTTAAATTTCACAATAAATTCCCAATACCAATTTGAATCTCCAATTAAACCATTCAAATTCCCATATAATTCAAAGCTTAAATATCCCATATTTCAAAACTTTAATTTTTATAGCTCATATTATTTAGATCTTTAAATATTCCACTATTTCAAAATGGATTCTTTGATAATTTAATATATACCAAATCCAATTCTTATTATTTAAGTTTAAATATTCATTCAAAATTTGACTTTGTTTTATCATTAGAATCACCTTTTAACATAAATTTATGAATTAAATTTCCAATTAACTTCAAACCCTTTAGAGATAAATAAATACATACATATAGCATATGTCAAATCAAATTTAAATCATATATCTATATATATTATAAATTAGGTCATATTTAGAAATTCAAATCAATTAAATTTTTGAAGCAAAACTACAACGTGGTCTCTTTACTTCGATACTCGAAAATGAATGTCGATGATGTTGTAGTCATCACCGAAATTATTTTCCAACGACTAAGAGAAGAGCGCTAATTTTTAAAACTTTAAAATTCTTTGGAAACAAATTTATATTCAAAAATAATTTAAATAATAATATATCCTTTTAAGACTTTAAACACAAGGTTTGAAACTATCAGAAATTAAATTCTTAAATTCTTGTTTTAAATCCATTTCTGTTTCCAAATAAATTTATAACCATGTTTTATAGTTCAATTATTTATATAAGACAAAACCAATGGTTTACAGAACCATAAATAAAATCAAACACTTCTATCTCTAAACAACTAGTTAAATTCTGAAAATTATACTTATATAAATAATATTAGATTTTTCCCAAATATAGGAATAAATTTTTCAAAACAAGGATAGAGATTCAAATTTGAAGGACTCAAATTAAAGAGAATTTTGATTTAAAGATAAGTTGGAATCAGAAGATCCGATGGTTAAATAACAGAATAAGGAACTAGATAAGTTTATATAAATCGCGGGCAACCTTAACCTGGTCAACCCTGACTTAAAGAGTCAGATCAAATGTAGATTTACCGTTCGATCTGAAGAGATAGAGTTCGGAATAACCAAAGATGCTAGCATCTAAACCGAGGTTAAATACAAATCTCTGGTGAATCAATGCTAATTGTAAAGGAGTTTCGCCCCTTTATTAGAATATTGGCGAGACTGCCAATTCACTATAAAGATCATCCGAAGTGGAGTTATGGGATACTCCAGAATCGAAAGAAAATGAATAGTGAGGGACACGAATGAACTTCGGAACCGTAGGGAACGTTCCAAAATTCAAAGGAAATCGAATCAAAAGGAAGAGATTCAAGCTCGAATGAAAGTGATTCTGTAAATCAAATTTACCATACATTCTAAGTTTTCCCTAGAGCCAAAGCTCTGATACCAAATATAACGACCCAATATTTTCAACCATTCGCATCCGCACATGTCGGACTTGAATTGTTCAAAATAATGCGTCGTAAATAAATTTTTGGCAAAACTCAGAATATGCATTAAATAAATCACAGACACAGATATCAGAAATCTCACAGCGGAATTTAAAATACTTAGTGGTTCATGAAGCCACTAAAAATCTCAACCAAATAAAATTTTACATGGTTTAGAATCTCCAGTACAGTTTAAAACATCAATAGAAATCCAAATATTCCAAACTCTCCATTACATAAATAAGATATAGACTGAAAGATTTTGCCAGCAGCTCGAAAGGTCTACAGAATGTCCTAACTCCGGGAAGAAAACTGAAACTACAGCTCAGGCTGACCCGAGCGTAAAATAAAACATAAACACTCGAGTCAGGACATACATACTTATATAGTGTAAGTTAATTCAAGTGTACTGTAATATAGAGCAAGTAACTTAAAGGATGCTTGGGACTGCCCATCCTCTAAGGATCCGTTAAACTATTTACTATGTAGTAATATTCGCTATTATAACAATGTCTATTAGTAAAATAAACTTACTTTTAAATAGCGTTAAGGCTTTACATTTTCCACCTTAACACGTAATAGTCCCAGTAGTCCATCCAATATCATAGTCCCTCCTGATCGGGAAGCCACCAGAGGATACCACACGGGCTACGGGAGAAAACCAAACTCGTACAAGGCTCGCTATGGTAGGTGACATGGCACAACTAGGCAATGCCAGGGTAGATATACCAATTACGCTTCCGGACCGATGGAAACGCGTAGCCGCAGCTACCGCCCACCTCGAACAACACTCCCAAATCAAAGGTGCGCACCAAAACAATCACCAAAGTAATAGAATGGCATACGAAGAAGTGCGTCCGATCAGAGGTGCTACCTCATTAATCCGTCAATCGCTTCTGTTTTAGCCACCTTATGCCAACTCACGGGAGTCAAGTCCACGTATTTACCTTAAAGAAAACGTCACCACCATCCTACTTCATTATGGAATCTCCACCGCGTGCACGGTTGTCAAAGTGGTTTTCGGTATCGACAGAGAGTATGCCAGATATCCGATCCCGGTCTCTTTAACAACCAAACGTTATTATAACCCGTGGTTACAATCTTTAAAAATGGTATTTATACTTTGAAATCAAAATAAATTTCAAATACCCTCAATATCATAATATTGTTTTATAAAATACCATTTAATCTATTCAATTTATTTAGGAATTTATTTGCCCTTTTTCTAAATTTTAAAGTTTAAATTCTTCCTTTTAAAACCATTCAAAGTCAATTCCTTATTTTTATTAATTACATATTTAATTCCAAAATTTAAGCCTTTCCCCAAAGATTATTTCCATAAATTTATTTTAAATAATACAAAAATTCAGTTTCCGTAGCACTTATGAAATGCTACCTAAAGTCTATAGGTTAAAACAGTTCGTTCATAAAGGACAACATTTAAGTGTTGTAATAGACTATTAACTTAACAATTAAGTTTTAAATTCCCAATTATAACTTATTATCAATTATTTACTTTACTGAAATCTTACCTTTACCAAAATTCAGAATTTCCCAAAATAAGTTATATTCCAAAATTTTATTTAAACATTTATTTATTTAACATTTTTGACTCATTCAAAAATTAATATAAACTTTATAAAATCTTTAAATACATTTACCAGAATATTATAAACTTCCATTTAAAATAATTATAAAATATTTCAGAAAAATATTATATGAACCACGGGTCTGTATATAGTTTTCTAGCCTAGGTCAAGTGATACGGATTTATATCATTTCAATCCGCAATTTATAAAACCCCGGGTTCTATCATTTCAAACCCGCAATCCCAAGTTAACAAATAAAATTATTAAACAATTAAATAAATGAACAAATGATTATCGTCCAGGCCTATCATTTCAGCCTATATCGATCTCAAATTTGCAGGGAACTTGCAGTGATGATTTAATCAGTAAATAAGAATTACATAGTATAACTGCAAAAAATATTACAATAGATAAACAACTGATGAGGTGTCAATTTAAAATGGGGTTTAACATCATACGTTATATCACAGGCAGATAAATTTAATAAATAATTTACAAATACACTTGTGATAAATCACGGATATATAGGTATGTTTGTCTGGTGAGAAATACTCACCTTAAACTGCAGATAATCAGATTCAAACGATTTTACCACTTGATAAAGGATCGTACAAATGGCACGATTTGGTTTCCGCGGATGCCACGCCTTGGTCCAAATCTAAAATAAGATCCAAATACCAAATACGCGACTTTTAAAATTACGGTCAAAGCAAAATTTTCGAAACAACTGGAACGAATAGAATTTGACTTGACTCGACCACTCCCACTACTCGACTTGCCCACGTTCTCAAGGCCAGACAGTGAAATCTTAACTATTTACGTACCCATGAAAATTATAGTGGAAAGTTTTAGGCAAAAGCTGGAAAGAAAAAGGTGGACACAATACGTTACTCCCTTTCTACAAACAGGTGGCGTACACTAAAATTCTTCAGAAATTGAAAACAGTGAAATTTGCAACTAATATATATATATATATATATATATATATATATATATATATATATATATATATATATATATATATATTTTCTTTTTTTTCTTTTTTTTTCTTTTTTTCTTTCTCTGTATAAAAATCACGTTAAATAAAAGTGAATCATGTTGGTTCCCAAAACTTGAACACGCAACATAGCACAGCCACTCCTACCTCATCTTTTAAAACATGCATTTTTTTTATTTTTTTTTAAACATTTTATTAAAATGACTCATGCATGAATTCACAAAACAAGGTGATACAAACTAAATAAATGTCACGGTCTGCTTGCCTATTTTAAACCCCGTAAGCATGCACTCAAAATATACAAGTCACTGCATATTTTGGAAATAATTTAGGTAATAAAAAGTTCTACCTATCTGCTGAAACAAACGTGATTTTGCACGTGTAAGTGTATGAAAATGAAGGATATTAGTTTTGTTTGTTACCATTTTTTTTTTCAAAGATGACACACTTTAGTAATTCATATAAAAAAAAGACTCACGCAAGAAGTTCAAGTGGGCACAACTACAGGAATGCATGCATTTTCTATAGAATTCAAAAGAAGGATACTAAGCTTGTCTTCCTACAACAATCTGACATGTATGTCAAAATAGATCAGAGAGGGAAAATGAGATGTGGCAAGGACAGGTGGTGGAGCAGCCGAGTAGTGTGGACATTGGACCAAATGAAACAAGAAGAAGAACAAAATAAATAAAAGCAAGGTGTGGCCATTCCTGTGCAATTTCTCAAGAAGAACGAAGGCAAATTTTAGATGCAATATAAAGTTTTTGTGTGGGGCTTTATATATATATATAAGAAAACAAGTTGAGAGTTATGAAGGCACGTGAGATCTTCTGAGATGCGAGTTGCACAATAATATATATGGGAGGCTTGCGTGATTATAGGAAAACAGTAATCAAATATAATTTGCTTTGAACTGAATAAGCAAATTCGAATGAAATTTGAAATTCTCCCAGCTATACAAAATTTTGATTTAATGAATTCCTAGAATGATACGTGAATTTAAGCAAGAGATTGATTCTTAATTTATAAAATTCTTTCTTATGTATTCATGGATAAGGCTTGCGAAATACAGAGGACCAAACAAGCAGGCAAGAATGGCAAGTGATAATAAACATTTAGGCAGACCAGAAAGTTGCGTGATTTCAGGCAAAACGGTCAGCGAATATAAATTGGCTCTGTAATGAAAAGGCAAATGAAATAAATGTTTACATAATTTGCTTGATCAGTTGTACGAAAATTTGCAAAGCAAATTGCAGTGGGAAACAAGAAGCAAGAGATATGGATTCGTGCTTTATGAAATAAAGGAGCGTGATTCACTATTTCCAGTTATACGAAAATCTTGATTAAATGCATGCGTTGATTACTTTCCAGTTTCTTTAGTTTGAACGTTATTTTATATGCGTGATTTATGCTGCCAATTTATGAAAATTTGATTTCAACATTTTATACCATTTAATAGTTGCGTGATCAGCTATATGAAATTTTGATCTTTATTAAATGAAACGGCAAGAATTGGCAAAGATTTTGGAATGAAAAAGTCATATACAAAAATTAAAACCCAATTGAAAGCTATGGAAAAGGTAACGTTTACTATAAAACTACTAGCTGATATTTTAATCCATATAGATATAAATATGATTTTTAAAATACGCCAAACTGACGCATTACCTTACGCCCAAAATTTATGCAAAAGTAACATTTTTAATTTATACATTTTTACGTTACTTATATCATTACAATGCATGCCCTTTTTAAATGCGAAATTTAACAGTCTGTAAAACACTGAATTTTACAAAGTTATTACTTAAATTAAATTCACTTACAATTTTTGTATTTTAAATATACAAAATTCATTTTTTTATTAACATTGCGAATTTGAGTTATCTTTTAACAAAATTTAAAAACTTCAAAACTTTCAGTTTATGTTTAGACTTTTAGGAAATGATTTAATCAAATTAATATATATATAAATTGGGAAGTAAATTTTACTGAAAAGAGAAAAATAACGTAAGAGATATGAGCAAAGAGAAAAACGCATATGAAATAGGCAAGAAGATAGGAGAATGGATACTGTGCATGACTGAGATTTAGGAGAAAATTGTGTTTTGAAAAATGCAAGAAATAAATTTTGTTGAATGGAAAAATTTTTATGGAAATCAAATTTTTAAAGTAATGCGTTGAATTTAGAGGCAACATATTTGATTTGAATGCTAAAATATTCCTTCCCTTTAAAACACATGCCACTGATCAATTTACTCATTTACACTAAGGTCATATTTTTAAGAATGTGTACCATAGCCATAATATTTTATGCCCAAAATATACCGAAATAACGGATTAAAATTCTATACGTTTTCTTATATATAATCTTATATATATATATACGGTATTTATTCCCTAAATTTACGCGTCCTTTTTAACGCGTAATTACCCAGTTCATTTATACACAAAAAAATTCGAAATTCTGACCATGCTAAGACTCGAACTCTTGACCTGTCGTGAATAGCCCAGATGTCTTAAACACCTAAGCTATTAATGTTTTCTTAATTAAAACTTGATTTTGCTAGAAATTAAGTTATTTACCATCTTCGACAAAAACCCAAATTTCCAAATTAAAGTTAATTCTTAACCATGTCAAAATT
The DNA here is from genome assembly GCA_030765085.1 of Allium cepa. NCBI lineage: Eukaryota > Viridiplantae > Streptophyta > Magnoliopsida > Asparagales > Amaryllidaceae > Allium > Allium cepa. The sequence continues at coordinate 987,054,674 of CM060945.1, read as the reverse complement.
TCAGAGATCTTATTATTTAATTAAAAATTTGGTCAATTGTTTTTATTTTTATTTTTAATCACTTTAAATAAACCCTAAAGTTTTTAAAATACAAGTGAAAAATACTTGTTAAAAATTTGGGCTGTTACATTTCTCATATTTAAAATCATATAGTATTTAATTAAATATTTTTGAAAAGCTTAAATCCAAAATAATCACAATTTCTATTTTTAAAACATAAAAAAGATGCTATACTAATTTAAATTAAAATAACTTGTCTATTTAAAATATATACAAATACATATACATTATTAAATAGAAAATAGATTTATTAGCTTATTAAAAATAAATTCACAAATTAAATATTCAAATAAAGAAGATTATTTAAATCAATATCAAATTTATTAACAAAATTTATCAATTCAATATAAATTTAAACACAGATTATTATTGTCCAAAATTCCGGGATATTACACTTGTTAACTTATTTAATTTTTCCAAAGTTAAATTCAATTTGCTTAATTCCAGCCAACCTTACCGAATTTTGAATTCGCATTTCAAATTTTAAACTTCACATTAATAATTTTATAAGTTCAAAGACTTATCACTTTGGGTAGTACATCTCATTCCAAATTTAAAACTCAACATTTAGAGTTTATTTCAAGCCATCTTTGATATGTGTACATTCCTCACATACATATTATTTTCTTTACATACTAAGTTATCCTTAAATTTTAAATCACTTTTGGGTTTTTTTTTTCAAAACAAATTTTTAAACAACCCTTGTTTGAAACAAGTCCCCTTTATCCAAATATACTTATTTATTATTTCTTTTAGCACTTCGAAACAAATTCCAAATTTTCGGGCTTAAATTTAAAACTTCATAATTTAAATCACCTTCAATTCCAAGTTATAAGTCAGACTTACCCAAATGTTTTACTTCCTTAAAACATTTCATTTTGCTTTATCATTATTAGGGAACAAACATACCAGTATTTCTATTACCACTTAATTCTCATTATTAAATTTTCAAATAATATAACAACCAATTACCTTAATATTTATTAGAAAGAAATATTGCTTTATATATCAAAATATATTCTTATATAAAATTATTTAAAACCTTTATATAAGAAAATAACAAGTACCTGCTCATATATATATATATATATATATATATATATATATATATATATAGACACTCAACTCACTCTAGGGTACTATTGACCCTATCCTTAATGAGTAATCTCAACAGAGCCAAGGTTCTCGCTTAACCTTCAGCTCTGATACCAACTGTAACAACCCGGAATTTTTAATCCCAAAAAAGTTCCAGATAATTAGGAAAAAGAAGAAAGAGGTAGAAGAAGGAGAAGAAACAGAAAACACCAACATCTCAATTTCGCAGTGCATCAAAATATAATATCAAATAATAACAGTTTACAAAAGAATACTATATATGTCGATTACATTTTAATACATTAGAGTTACACATATATACAGACACTGGATATACATAATCATCATGACTCAGATATACAATAATATAATACAGCGGAAACACTCCATACGTTCTTGTCGTCCAGCTCGCCTCCTAAGCTCCAGAACGTCCTTACCTGAAAATCTGTAATACTCGGTCTGACTCGAGCAATACATCAAATTAACACCCAGTGAGGCTGGAAACCAGCGTGAGTAAACCCATATAACTTGAAATTACTAAGTTCAAACCATAAAAGAGAACCCGGGTAACACATACTTCACTACGAGTTCATTATCACACATAGTCAATACCAATTTCACACATCAATTCCTAAGTATCATTACTTAGTTCCAAAGGTTCACATTATTCCATTCCAGCCTATTGATATCACATAAAAAGGATTATTGCAAGTTTCTAATCGAAGTGGTTTCAGGTATTCATTAATAGCCGACTCCGGTCTCTTCGAATTCCATGTCATCTTAATCCAAGTTATTCAATGAAATACAATTCAAAACTTTAAATACAGGAGGTCATGGTTTTAGCCCAATATATAATATCTCATAGCATCATACATCACATACCAGAGATACCAACTAATCTAAGGCACACAATGTCTATCAATTATTCATAAGCAAGATTAATCAACCATACCATCTCTAATTAACCATAATTGAAGTAAATCAATTACATTAATTACTTTTAAATCCTGCTTATTCATTAATTACAAACCAATTAATTAATCATCTTTTAATTATCCAACTTAATTAATCCTTTTTAATTAATTATCCTTTGCCACCCATATTAATTACGTTGATTCTTAATTTTTTACTCAAATTAACTATCTGATAACCACTTCTTTGATCAATTATCCCTTAATTAACCGTACTCATTATTTAAGTAATCTTTGATTTGTTACCTTAATCAATCCATCCTTAATTGATTTCACTAAGCAATTTACCCTTAATTACTTCCATTAAGTAATTAATTAGTCACTAATTACAACTTAATTATTTCATTTAATGATTAATCATCCTTAATTAATTACAATAATTAATTAATACATCCTTAATCACTCCTTAATCGCCTTCATTTATTTATTTGTCCTTCAATTAATCAATTATTCTCTAAATTAGTTACGTTTATTAATTAATCACATTAATTAATCATTCTCTAAATTAATTAACCTTCAAACACTTGGTTAACCAATCTTAAATTATTAACAAATTACCTTAATTACTTTTATTAAGCAATTTACTTCAAGTAATTCATTTCCTAATAAATAAATTAACTTTAAACCTTTAAAGTTAATTTACCATCGAACATTCTTTATATTAATTAACTAAACTTTAATTATTCATAAGTTTATTTTAACTATAAAAATAAAGTTTCCTTTTTCTTTTATAAATTTCCCTTTTATAATCTTTAAAACTTGACTTATTATCATCAGAACTTAATATCCTAACAAGCAACCTATGCAGATCTTCATCTCCTCATGCCAAAACCAAGCTTCCCTCCCATCATTTCTCCAACATAAAATCTCCAGTTCGAACTCGAGATAACCCACATTTTCCTCGAGAAATATTCTTTCCAACCTCACACAACTCAGGTGTATGAACCTGTACACGTGTACGCCAGTTCCGGCCTCCTCCAGCCCACTCTTCGACCGTTGACAAGTCGACGATAGCTTCGTCGTCGATTACCCTAACCCAGGAATAAGAACTTTCCCTGAATTCGAAATCAAAAGTATATCACCAAACTGGAACCAAACGATCACCATACCCTCTTCTCTTCGCCCTTCCTCCGATCACCAAAGATCACACAACCACGTCCAGACCTTCGTCTCACCCATCCCGTTCTTTTCCCATCGCTCCGACTCAACTCGACGCACTGTCGATGTCACAATGACTTCGAATACCAACACGACACAAACCACCCCTTATGCCCTAGATCGACCTCGCCACACCACCACAGCCTCTTAGAAAATCCTTGACTATTTTTCCGATGACCGCCGCTTCGCCAGCCTCCTCCAGCCCCGACCACGACAACCATCTTCTCCTTGATCGCTGAAAATTAACAATTGACCCAAATCTGTTCAACATGCAATATCTTGCCATTTACAAGTCTAAAAATCATGGTTTTGCTTTTATAAGTCCTAGATTTCAAAGACAAATTAAATTATACAATCAAAATCCGATAATTTGATAATCAAATCATGACATTAATATGTCCTTCTCTGGAGTATTTTATTTCTGAAATATTTTACAAAATAATTATAGTTGAATTGATTTTTAAAAATGATGTTTACTTACCTACATACATTTTTATTTTAGAGATCAAAGCCTGAAGATTTCTTAAGTGGAAGATTTAAATTTTTGAATCAGATTTTCAACATGTGATGCTTCAACAGAGGCATGTTTAGCCCCTTTCAGACCGGAATCCATACATAAGTATTTTTAACATCATTCATAACAGAATTTATATCATGGTTCAAAACATTCATCACGTGCAAACTCATACCTATCTGTATCAATAAAACAGAGAACAGGTTGAAACTCTCTAAGTAGTGTTTACTCACCTCTCTTTTAAACAGAGACCTTCGTTTTTGAGAAAAGCATATGTTGGTCTCCTCTATTGAGTTCTTTTGCTTGATTCTTCAGTTTGTAATGGAAATATGTATTCTTTGTTTTCACCTAGCTTGCTTTCGAATGAATGGGGAAAAAAGACAGGGTAGAGGAATATAAGAAAGTATAGGTCGCTCTATGTCTTGCACAGCAAACTTCTACGTTCAATTTTTTTTTCTCTGGTCAACAATTTCCCTAACCTGATATGATTTTTTTTATGACATGATTTTGATTTTGACCTTGATAAAATGATTTTGTGTGCTTGCATTAATTGATATGTCCCCTCTTTTGTTTACATACGAACATTCATCTTTTGAATGTACATTTATATACTGTATATATATATATATATATATATATATATATATATATATATATGAGCAAAGTTTTTGTCTTATTTCCTTTATGCTAACAAATATACACAAAGTTACATGTCCACCTATGGAAAATATATTTATAAGTTAACCACCTATTCATATATTAAAATGTCATAAGTTTGTATATTTATATTTTGGATATCTATCTTAATTTTAAATGGCCGAGTTTAGATATATATGCATATGACTACAATATCTTCATATTCAGCAATTTTATATTTATTATGGTTTTTAAATCTATATATATTCTGATATTTTAAATATGAGAAAATTTATTTATTCGACAAATAAAACCAATATCCCAATAATTATAATAAATTATTTATCAAATTACAGATGTTAGAAAACCCGGGTCGTCACACCTCGCCTAGGAAAAAGGCCAGGTGAGCCAGGCACTCATTGTTCTTGAACACCTCTTTAGTTTAACTAACTCATATTTAGATCTCGCAAATAGAAAAATCTAGCCTACTTATCGGTTTTTAGAGCCAAGATTAAATCACTTAATTATAACAGCTTTTCTTAAAATCACTTATCTAAACTTTTTTAAATAAATTATAAAACCTTCAAATCATATTTAAAATACTTAATTATTTATTTGAAAACATTTATAAAATATTCGTAAAAGAATTCTTAAGTTCAAAGTCGTATTTCAAAAGTTATTCAAAGTGCTGTAAAAAGTTCTGCGAATAGTGTTGCGGATAGTGCTTTTAAACTTATTTGATCAAAACAACTTTTCTATCAAATTCCATTTCTATAACTCAGACACCTTTTAAAATATTTAAAAATATTTGTACAATTTCTTCCATATTTTTAATGAACTAAAAATATCAGGTAAATAGGCACAAGGAAGAAGTTGCAAAAAAAAATTAGTCTCAGAAACGACAAGTTTGTTTTTTAGTCTGAAGGACACTTTTTAATGTAAATTGAAAATGATAGTTACAACTATCATTCTGTGATTTATACTAAAAAGTGTCCTTCATCCTAAAAAACAAACTTCTTGTCCTTGAGACTAAATTTTTCTCTAACTTTTTCCTTGAGCCTAAAAACCCCTTAAAAATATCAATTTTAAATATTTTATCGCTTTGGTTTCCGAACTGCCAAAGCACGACTATTTTGAAAATTTGATTTGCTCATATTTCAAAATATGCTAAACGAAATCTCGTCCATTTACTTTTATTTTAAAACTATGATTATAAGAGTTTCAAAAATTCTTAATATAAAGAATTTTGACTCCAATCCATCATATAATGGATGCAACTTTCTGTGGTGCGAAATCGCGAGCTGTTGTTACACGACGCGCCTAATTTTGACTCAGTTTTCATAATTTGTCAAAACTTCACCATATTAGATTTTAGTGTTCATAAGACATTTATAAATAATTTAAAACTATTTTAAAGAGGTTTAATAATCTCATATGCAAAATTTTATTTATAGAAGGAAAGAGCTGTATTTATATAGTTTCTCACATTCATTTGTTCCAAACTTCCTAAAATTCACTATAGCTTCGATATGATTGAATAAAAGCCTATGGAATCAAGCCTTTGAATTTAGGAAGGGCAAGCAACCTAAGTTTGCAAATGGAATTATTCTCAACCTTGGTGATGGAGGGGCAGTGGCCGTGGATTATGAGGGAGGAGAGAGGAAATTTTCTTTGGTTTTGAAGTGGATTGCTTATGTATATATACTTAAATAAATTTAATTTCCTTTTGTAATATTTTTATTCATAATTTCCATAATGCAGGAGTCCAATTGAAAACTTGAGAATGAGGAAGAATATGAACTAGAATAGTGTGAAAAATTATGAAGAGAATGGTGGGTATTTATAGAAAAATCTGGAAATAAATATCTAAATGCATGATTATACATTTTCTCCTTGCCCACATACCCATTCTCTTCCAAGTGCATTGCTTGCCACCTCCTTATGCCTCCATATATGTGATGATGATGGTGTGTAAGTGAGTTGATGATTTCTTTTTAGGGTAGAAAATATCTTAGATATTTATATCTTTTACTATATGTAAATTCAATGTAAACGGTAAGTATATTTCTATGTATATATGTGTTCATGTATATTTTAGGGTTTGTATGTGTATTTTAGATATGTATTTATGTAATATAAACAAGGTTGAAACAATTTTGAACAACTTCCGTTCATTAACCAGTTTAAAATCGGGAAGCGATTCGTGGTCACATTTTCACTTATTAATTAATTTACATATAAATGTAAAAAAATTAAAACTTATTTATTATCATTTTTAACATATTAAAATGATCACATTTGATGTATAAATTCATATAATTAAATATTAAACAATAGTTTATAAAAAGTGATGTTATATTAACAAAGCGATATGAGCTTTCTTATATTTTCAAATCAAGTGTATATTTTTATAAAACTATTATAAATGGTTTATTATCCCTTCCTAACTAATTAAAATGAATTATTATCATTTAAAAATAATTATTTAGATAATTACAATAATTATTAAATTATTAGATCTTAATTTAAATTCATAAACCAATTATTAAATATGATGCCATTATTGATGATGTTATAAATATATTTTATTTCGAAAAATAAATTATTTTATTACATATTTTTGTTTATATGGATAAATGAGTATATGTATCCAGCCTGATGCGTGATTTCTAATAATTATAGAGTTCTGTTAAACGGTTTTTGGTCATTTTATCGATATTCTTCTAAAGTATATGTTTTTGTAAATACTTATTCAAAATAAGATTACCATCGTTATTTATTATTCAAGACAATATAATCTACGTTGAAAAGCTTATATTTTATTATTTGAAAAATAAACATAATTTATCGAAGTGAGAAATTTGTGGGTCGTTACAGATTCCCCTCATTAAAAGAATTTCGTTCTTGAATTTACAATACAAAACCCAAAGGTTTTGCCCAAAATTTTTATTTTTAATCTTACTCCCGTTCGATGTATGTAGATCATCCATATAAAATATTTGATTCAACCTTATTATCGAATCCACAACATTACTTCTGAATTATTATTGATCCTTCATTTCTCTAGCGCGGACTCCGATCAGGCTCATAAACTTATATTTTCCTTACATAGCTCTCAATTATGATAAAAATGTAAGGATCCAACTACAAATCATCATCAATGTCTGCCATAAAGCATCGAGTGATAAATCCTTTGCGGATATTAAAATCTTATATTCAAATCTTTAGGCCAAATGTGTAAAATGCATATACTTTTTATCTTTTCCAAAATATTTAGAAAATCTTGGTTTAATTCTTAAACATTTATAAAGATATAGTTTTATTCTTATGAAATTTTTTCAAGTGATTTGTGTATTTACATTTGAATAAAGTCATAAACTAAGGATATAATTATATTATACATATATAATATTTTACGTTCATCCTTATCTTACACACATCATATTCCTCACATACTCAAGTCATTCCTAAGTCCTTCTAAATCTACTTCAGTTTTCCAAATACTAATATAAACACTACTACCTTACAAGCCATACATATACATGCTACTACATAATACTAATACTAGATAGGTGTTTCCAAATCTTCCAATCTCTCATCATAATCACTCCTTTGAAGCTAACGGTCAATTTCCGTATCCAAAATCAATCAAGATTTCTCTATTTTCGTCATTATGATCTTGTATATCATCGGTTTTGTTTCCATCCTCAATTTGTGGTATTATATTCGCTTCATATGGCAACAAGGGCTGGTTCCACAGATCCCCAATTCTGCTGACATTTCTTACATAACTTCTCAACTTCTCCTTCTTCTAGTTCTTCTAAACCTTGTACTTCTTCTTCCTTAGGATCCATAAATTCTTCCTCTTCATCTTCCACGTCGTCCCAATGAATGGCAGAATCTAACGGCTCTTTGTGCCGAATAATATGGTTATCGTCCATCTCCCATATGACGTTGGCGTCTCTACTGCTATTGTTTGACTCATATGATATCATAGTATTAGGTCTTCTTTAGGTTCAGATTCTTCTTCCATCGTCTTCTCCTTGGGAATCTCTTCTTCCAGTTCAAATTCTGATCTTATTGGATTAGTGATCCACATTCTTTCCGAGGCCTTAGGGGACTCTTCGTCACTAGACACTATAATAAGCTCTGGGGTCGGGGAGGATATAGTCATTTCGGCCATAGGGTAACTATCATTATCTAGTCGTTTGTATGGATCTAATTCTCCTTCAATAATGGGATTAACATTTCTAAGTGGCAATTTCCTGGGTTCTTAATATTGCTAGGTCGCTAAAAACAAGGATCATGCCATTCTTCCCACCCCAATTGGCTCTCGAGGTCCCCCTTTTGAATACTTTCTCTCGTAGCTTGAGGGTTTCTACAATTATCAACAACAAACGCTTAGATGCCAAGTTTTTTAATTGTTTAACTAAATCTTATGTTAGGTTATAAATCTAGGTTTATCCTAGCATAAATTCGTTTTAAGTATACAATTTTAAAGGTGATAGTTTGTTAAGCACATGGTATTGTTGCTTCAAACCAATATTTCGAATACTTCAAATAAAATTCTTCGAAAATTCTCTTCCCAAAAACCCTTTTTAGATAAGATTTCTCATTTATCTAAAACCTTTTCCAAAATATTATTCTTAATCTTCTTGGTGTTATTATTAAACATCTTAGAGTCAAATTGGGAAATTCTAATCACAAGATGTTTATACCTAGAATTTACTTATCTTGATTTCAAACTATTATTCAACTTATAATATATCTAACTATATATATATGTCAAAAATTCTTTATATTCGAAATATAATACTAGGTAAAATTGTTTCATTTACCAAATTTTTCTAGAACAAAAATCATTCTATATCATTAACAAATACATGCTCTTATATAATATACTTTCAATCATTCCAGAGTGTTACTAACCCTATCTCTAATGAGTTACTCATCCTAGGTTGTTACTTACGCTATCTGTGATGAAACTTTACCACTACCAGGTTGAGATGTTTGCTTAACCTAAGCTCTGATATCAAATGCGACAACCTAGATTTTCTATCGTCAAAAATCGACACTAATACATTCTCGATATTCACGTATCGCAAATTCAAGTGCTGGAAAACCCGACTGTTAAAGGTAAAAAGAAAATAACGACAGAATTGAACCTTATATGAATGGAATAATATATATAATTTCAATGTATAATCTTCTAACTCCATGCTCTGAGCTCTTCCAAAGTGCTCTAAACAAAACCTGACTATTAGACTGCCCAGAAAAGCAGGGCACCTAAAGTTTAATGGAAAGAAAATAAACTTCAGTTCAGTCATGAGACTGGTGTAAGAAAACCATAATATGAGTATTCGAAAAATAAAGGGTATCTCATAAGAACACGCCACACATAAACATGGAATGAGTATTTACTTATGATAACTAAAATCTTTACTACGTAAAAACTAGTAATATTATTTTTAATGACGTTCTTTTGAAAACCTTTCAAACAAACATATTCAAATAGCCAAAACTGTTACACTATTAAATTCTAGCATAATAGTTTTACAACTAAGTCCGAAGGCGCTTATTGGAGAATTTGATTTCCAAGTGGATAGCAAGGTAAGGGACTACCGCTCGTACAATGCATCTCTAGAGGGCAAGCATAGCAAGCTAACGCACAAGGTAAGGTATGGCAGTATAATCTCACCCGAATACAACGTGTATAATGCAAATAAACAACCAAGATGGGGCACCATAGTATTAGGCAAATATCATGCATCAAATACTACAGCCTTGCCCTGAATATGAAGACTGCATCTACAAACAATCCATCTCACTGGTTCAATAATGCATAACCCACCAAAATTCAAACCTCTCGCCCTAATTTTAGATTTTCCCACAAAAACTCAAGTTTCCCACTAAACAGACATCAACAGTCTATGCACGTCAACAAGCCATGCAAATGGATGATAAGTGGTTGAATCCAAAAGGCATAGATTGAAACAGTAGATAAGTGGCAGTTGTGGTAACAAGCAACACAACTTCTACACTATAAATAGAAGATACTAGAGGATGGGCAAGGGATCTTTTTTGCGATCATTCTACCTTTTCAAAGAAGAAAAGGCAAAAAAGTACTATTCTATTTAGGAAATGCCTCAGAAAAAAATTGTATTAAGAAAAAGAAGTACATAAGAAAATTTTGACCCATAGATGTAGAATTTGCAAAAAATCCGAACGATGTAAAGTTTTCTATATCCTTTAATTTTCATACTTTATTATTCTTGCATTTTGTCAGATAGTAAATCATGATTTCTTTATAAAATGAATTCACGTTTTAATAAGAAGTTGGAGTGCGACTACAAGACTATGTAAGCATTTAATGACGCAGTCACTTCCTAAAGGCGGGTTTAACATAAGTTAAGTCCATTGATTCAAATTCATTGGAGTAAATCATTGCCTAGATTGCTTCATAGTCAATTTAAGTGTTGTGAAGTTTAAAATTGTCACCGACAGATGAGATTATCCGAGATAGTGGCCAAACTACTTCAGAATAAGCAACTGTACTTGCTATACTCTATGAGGAGGTTCAAGAACCCTTTAAAGAGAAAGAGTAGCCGCCAACTAACAAAGATGACATTGGTCATGAACTTGCAACTTCTGAGCATAATCTTAAAGACCTTCAAGAGAAGAAGTCCAAGATCCTGGCCGAGCTTGATATCAACATGCTATATTTCTACACTAATGCAATCATGATTAAGAATCTTAGATAGCTGGGAAATGACTACCCAAAGCAGTCACTGGGGCTTAGGAGGTAGTGCTAAGCCGGACTACGCAATTTGGTGTCAATTGCTTCGAAGAAGAACAAATGGTCACTTATCTTGAAGCTAGAGATATCAAATCTCTTTCCATTGGAAAGGTTATCCTAGCTAAAAGTGTTGTCGATGCCGATGCTACTGATGCTGTCAAAGCTCTTGGTGGCCTAAGCTCCTTAGGTCAGAGTGAAATGTCTGATTTGAAATCTCAAGATCCATCAGCGATTATTCCTACATCTTTAGGAGTTAGCTCCACAGCTACTCGCTTTCTTCCATCTTCATTAATTGGTTCCTTCAGCAAACCATACGTCCCTCCCATCATGATCCAACCTGAGAAGCTTGGGACTAAAAAGGTGACTTTATTGTATTCAATGGGATCGTGCTGTAAGTATATCTCTTATTTCTCCGGTCTTTAAGAAGCTTCAGTTCTCATGGGTACCCATCATTAAACTTTATCACTTTGTTCATGAACTTGTAGGTCAACCTCAGTTGCCTCCTTTGCCTCGAGCTATGCAAAGGTTAAGGACTGCTGCTATCTTCACCACATCCACTTCCTTCTCTATATGACATACCGCTCCAGTCTTTCCTTCCAGTTTTCAGTCTGGCTCTGAAACTCGGTAGATTCGTGCTCTAGAAGGGCTAGAGGAAATGTCTACGTCCTAGAAAGAAGATGCTCAAATTACCAGTGTTTCGAGACCTACTGACCTAGTTACCATCATGGGGAGACTCAAGGCTAAAGCTATAAAGCTTAAAACAATGAAGAAGGAGCCCGTTATCATCGAGCCTACATTTTCAAAGCAAAAAACTCCATAGTAGAAATTTCCAATGTTAAAGATCCGACTACCAAAGACGAAGCCCATTAAGACTTCGAAATGCCAATCTAAAGATTTGCATACTGCTACCAATAGCGAATTTAGTCACATGGAAGGTGGGACTCCTCCTAATAGGAAGGAAAGGAGGGAGAAGCTCAAGAGCCATCTGGGTAATACTAGTAAATGCTACCAGAATGGCAAGAAGGGGAAGACTCGATAGTGTGCATGCTAGCTAAGCATTTTGGTATTTATGGTTATGGTGCGAGTCCGTACTTTTTATCTTTTTTGCTTTAAACAAATTGAGATTTTATGGATATGTCCCCTGCTATTTTGTCCATACATTGAAAGTTTATAAGTAATGAAAGGTTAGCTTTTCCTTCGTAATCTTCCTTCTATGTACTCTTCTGCATTTTATGTACTATGCATGTCTATATTTAACTATCCATATATATAATATGATTGCTTCCACTGTAATTTCCTGTTTTATATACTTCTGCTTTTATGTGATATGCTTATTTACCACAACTTTGTGCATAAAAATAATATTCTAGTAATTGCTTTATTATATTCTATTACTTAGCTCTGTATTTGACTAGAGGAATACTCTGTTTGGTGCAATAGGTCTTGCAATTTTAGCCAACTCTAGGGATATTCCTACTCGGGCTCGGTCGAGCTCTTTTCAACCAAGTGTCAATAGATATGCCATGTCTGTAGGGCTGAACGTTAAAATCCCAGCATTAGTGAGAGACTAGAATCCCTTAGAAATTCATTTAATTGCCCTCAGTCTTGTAAGCATGGTGGTTTCTATTTTTGGAAACTAGCGACTTTTGCTACTTGATTCCAAGCATTATATTTTTTATGCCGCCAATTCCTTGGCTGCGTTTGAATTCTTCCACATTGACATTATCATCCAATGTCATTCTGCCTGTATGCTTTAGAAAGATGTTTGTTACTATATATTTTGAGTGTCAAGCCACTAAAGGACACGTCGAGGTTAGAAACAAGGAGAGATGTCCAGTGTGAAGAAAATTAAAGCTCTCAAGCATCTGCACTCTAGAAAAGATGTCGAGTCTCTAAAGGTGTCAAACATTTAACAACAAAGAGGTACTGTGTCTCTAAGGGTGTAAAACATTCAAAGTGATTAACAAGTAGAGAAGAAATGTCGAACCTTTAAGAGTAGAGAGCCACTACAATAGCAAGTGTTGTTGAAAGTTAGCAATGAGGAATCATAGTAAGCTTGTAAAGGGATAAGGATGTTGAACCAATGGGTACTTAGAGATGTTAAACTGCAAAATCTTGGAAGAATAAGAGATGTAGTTCTTCTGCAACAGAAAAGTTGCCACATTTAAAGATAATAGGGATGTTGAACCTCTACAACACAAAGGTTGTCGCGTCTAAATATAACATGGATATCGAAACTCTATAAGACAAAGTGTTGTAGAGTATATAATAAAGGAAGGATACCGCACCACTAAAATATGTTGAGCATTTAGCTATATGTGGAGGATATCGAGTTTCTATGAATAACAAGCCAATAATGCATCAACTATTATTGATCCTCTAAAATAATTGCTATTGTAGGGCATCTTATAATAAATGATATCGAGTTTCAACATGATATCAAGCTTTAACACAAGAAGGGGATTTCGAGTTTTTATAGATATCACAGAGGTCGAAACCTCAAAGGTGTAAAGGTTGCCAAGTTTCAACAAGCAAGATCGCGTTACCTAATTTCTATGGACAAGTAATGTTAAATTGTATAAAGGATGTCGAAATTTCATTAAGATGATGCTATTGGGACCCTCCAGTTCAGTGCTAGGACATGTGTCAACCATCCTACATGTTTAATACCCTTCTAAATAAACCCATTGACACCAAGATAGAGGCAATTCTTTCTTTCCCATTTCTTAAGTTTTAGACTACCAAATCCTAAATTAATTCAGGGATTTTATAGCTGATTGTAATTTGTGGACTTCTGTATATAAGGGCTTGAACAATTGACTTTGCATAGCATACTTCTATCAAATAAGAATATTTGACTACTATTGAACTTTTGATATGCATATGACTCATATTTATACCTGGACTTGGACAATGGACATGTATTTGTTTGAGCTTTGGACTTGGATCTAAACTTGAACTTTCATATACTTTCAGGCTTGCATAAGGCAACTTAAGCTCTTATCCAAACCAACCATAACTTGCCTTACATATTTTGGTAACCAAGAAATTTGCTAACATTTTGACACTAGAAGGAGCGCCAGAACCTCCTACCCCCTAAGTATCCCTACAAAGGACTTTAAAGACTTTCCATATCCTGCATATCCCTATATAGGAGTGTAGGGACTTTCCATATCTTGCATGTCCCTATAGAGGACTTTAAAGACTCTTCTTATCCAACATATTCCTATTGAGGACTTTTGTAATCCTGCATAACCTATTAAACTACATAGCCTTACTTTACCAAGTCGACTTATCAGTAACTCATAATCTTCAATCCGATGGGGAACAAGTGTTAAGAAACTTCGCACTGATAACTCTAGCTAAAAAAAGATGAGTAACTCCTCACGATCCAGATAATCGGAGCATATATCCATTTCACATAGGATTTACCCCAATCTTTGCCTGTTATCCCGCATTGAGAAAATAAAACAAGTAAAGGAGTGATCCGTTCTTAGAAATGAGAAAAACTATATAGCTCCAAGCTAATGGAACTATCTTCAAAAATGAAGTAAAATAGGATTTTGATAAGTTTTCCCAAAAGTGGAATGGAGTAATCAGTCACCCTTCCACACCAATCAGAACTTGAGAATTTCGAACGAGGACCTGCCACTAGAACTGCTGAGCCTATCCAATGTTACAAGAAAGTCAAATGGAACTACCTACAAAGGTAATAATGAGAGAAAGAGATTAAAAACTAAATCATTAACTAGAAGGTAATAAGGGGAATGAGAGATCAATCAAGCATTTGCACTAGAATGAATCAAATAATTTTTTAAGAAGAAGTGAAATTAAACACAACCAATGTGGCTCAAACCTAGAACTAAAGCATCATTTAGAAGAAAGGCCACAAATTATCTATTACCTAGAACCAAGGGTCTTAGTGTCAAACATTTTATTATCTATTACCCAGAACCTATTGAAATCTTTTAGTCATTTGGTATAAATGAGAATGCTCTTATACTTCTCAGATAGGTTATTGTGGTCTTCAAACAAAATTTCAATTTCTCTATTTAATCTCAGCATATCCTACTCCCTCTTTTTCTGTAAAATTTAAAAGTGGTATTTGTTTTGTTTCCTTAACTAGAATAAAAGAATTATTAACTAAAGTTGACAAATAATTGTAAGCATCTAAGGATGGTAAACTTTCTACCTATACCAGGAGCCTATGAGGCGGAAGCCCAAACTTTCTCTTTGCCTAACTCTTTGCTATTATCGTCGAGGTCATGAATGTCCTTTGGCTTGTGGAGGTTCTAAGACTCGGGAAGTTTAGGAAGATAAGAGAATTAAGCGTCATGGGCAGACGAGCTCAAATTATGACCACTTGACCCATTACCACCACTTCCTACTCCCTCGAAGTCTTCATTACCATCACTTTCATCCTTCCTGAAATCATTATCATCATTATCATCTTCCTCATCTCGCCATCATTATCATCCTTATTGCCATCCGCTTCATCATTATCGTTCCTGCCTTTTTCTAGTAGAGATTCATCAAAAGGTAGTAATTCCTAACGACTGACAGCTTCCTCCTTTTGAAATTCATCTTGCGAAGACCTGGGAACTCTTCCCAGTTTAAGGTCGAACTTCTTCTTGAATATTTCTTTCAGTGTTGACAAGAAAGGGATGTCCAACTCTAGATAATTTTATATACAATTGTACTACACCATGAAGAGAGCCTTCGCACAACATCATTCTTTTATTTAAGGGAGGGCTTGTACTATGAAAAAGTAAACTTTCTCTTTGGCATTTTTAATAATATTGTTTGTGTAAAGTAATGCTACCTCTCAGCTTTCTAGACTATCTTTTAAGGTTGTAATTTTTGCACCCATTTGGGCATATTCAGTTTTGGCTGCTTAACTTCCTCTTCTATGGATTTTACCCCCTCCTCAACAATTTGCCTCTTTTTTCTTTCCTTATCCAAATCTGAGGCAAGTTTACTCTTATCAGTGGTGAACTCGTCCCTCTTTGTTGTAACTTCAAGGATTTGGCCCTTAAGAGACCTAACTTTCTCCATTAACGATGAAATCCTCTCCTTAAGATTTATAATTTGATCGACGGATTCATGAGAAGCCTATAGAAGGAAAATCATATGCTTGGACACTTGAAATATATAAATTCATAATAAATAAAGATATATGAAACCAAAATTTATGTTAACCAGACATATAAACTTACGTACCATAAGAAGCTATTTAAAAATAATGTGGGTATGATTCTTTGAAAAAACCAGAAGGCTGTAAAAGCATTAGAGAAGCCGCAGTTAGGGATTGAATGACCAAGCAAACAAGATCATCAAAATTTAATGAAATTGGTTGAGTTGGAGCTTCATAAGGCTAAGGTTCAAGAGGAGGAGTCAGACCCAACTCCCGGTACAAGATTTGAAAAACAATTATAGATGAGAATTCATGATGCATATAAAGGGACTTAGAGGGTAGGTAACTTCTATCTAGACTAAAGGATCCTGGTCTAGAAAGCTTACATCAACAAACTAGAGCCTTGGTAATTGCGATCGAAGCGGCATTCAATTCCTCAGTAATAGTAATAAGCGATTTATCCTCCCCATGTTAAGCCCTTTTAACCAAAGGAGGAATCGAAAAACTAAACATATCACCATAACCTTTCTTTCCCTTTGTGACTCTCTATAAGCTTAAGATCATTGGTAATAGAATTCGTAATGGGGGCCGCTTTGGTAGTTGCAACTAAAGAAGAGGTAGAATTCTTAACTTTCTTAGACGTAGTTACAGAGATGTAAGAGTTGGACCTAAGTCAACAAAAGAATCTAAGGTGACAATGTAAGAGACCTTATGAAAATAATTGTAAAAGATTAAGAGATTATCGAAAGAATTGCGTAGAATGAGGGAAGAAGGGGAAAAAGCATTTTTGTTAGAAACAACCAAAGCTTGTTTACCATATGCATCTTTCTTGATCATCGGGGGCACCCTGAGCACTTTGTGACTTTCTAAGATCAAGGAATATTTTCAGAGGTTGGCTTCAGTTAAAAGCTTAAGCCTATCTCCCATATTTTGAAAAGTCGGGGTCAAAGCACTGATTGTACTAGCAACTAAAAATTTCATCCCATTAGGAGCAGGTTCTAAAAAAGAAAAACTATTATATAAAAACATCAGAATATTTTCGAATACTAGAGAGAAATCAAAACGTCTTGCTTGGAGTAGAGAAAGCTTCCTGGACTCTAGTAGTATGGCTCTTGACATAAAAAAATTGGTTTTCCCAATCTTCAGCACTGTTGTTTAAGTTAATGATTAAGCTCTTTGGATGAGGAAGAAGGATATATGGAACCTACTAGTTTCTTCCCCTTTTAATATGATTTACCAACGAATGATGAATTTCAGCATCAAGTGAGGGGAGATTAGCTACCCTGGCTAGGATCCCAAGGCAGCTTAGATATATATAAGAGTTGAATATCAATTGAATTGGAGCAATCCCTAAGTGATACAAGAATCAAATGAAGATTTCGAGAGGGGAAGGTAACCCGAATGTGAAATATGGACAGGTTGAAGGCAAAGAAACCTTCCGGAGGTTATCTATTTTTCGGATGTGCCTGCCACTCTGGCCTCTGCATTAGAAATTCCAAACTATCAGAGAATAGCATCCACCTCATCTTGAGTAGTTATCCAAGATTAAATAAGTCTATAATCCTCATTTTTAAGAGTATGAGAAGATTTAGAGCCCTTTTCCACTTTCTTGCTAGCCATTTTCCTGTCAGGCAATATCATGCAAAAATAAGGGAAATATCTCATATTTATAAAAATTTAGAAGTACTTAAGAAAATGCCAAAGAAAAATTTAATTTTAAAAATGGATAGTTGTATAATAAGATATCGTCCATGACTAGTTGATGAATCTCCAAAAAGATATTATATTTGTAACTAGTTATCGAGTTCATAATATGTCAGACACAACACTAGTTATCGAGTTCATAATAAGATATCAAACTCATAAATGGTTAGAGAGGTCATGATAAGATGGAGGTTCTTTAACCAGTTAATGAATCCATAACAAGGTATCGAACTCATAAATAAATAGAAATTTCATAACCAGTTATAAATTCCATACGTAGTCATCAAGTTCATAACAAATATCGAACTCATACACTAGTTATGAGCTTATAATATGGTGTCATGCCCATAAGTGGTTGTTGAGTTCATAACTAGTTGAAGATTCTTTTCTATGACTAGATGATGAACCTATAAAAGACGTCGAATTCATAGCAAGCTAACTATCCTATAAATAATTGCCGAATTTTAACCAGTTAACAACTCCCTAATAGGATGTCGAGTCCATAACTAATTAATGATTCATTAAGAAGATACCAAATTCATAATGAGATATGGTACCTACGACTTGTTGTCGAGTTTGTAACCATATGTGGAACTCATAGTTTGTTATCGAGTTCAAAACCAGGTGTCAAATTCACAAATAGTTAACGAGTTCAAAACTTGATACAAATTCTTAACTGATTATTGGGTCTATGATTAGATGTCAAATCCATAATAATTATTGAATTCATAATTAGTCAACAACTCTAAAAGGATGTCGAATTTGGAACTAATTGGAATTCATTTAATAGAAGTCGAGTTTATGACTTCTAAATAGATATCGAGCCTATAACTAGTTAGCGAGTCTTTAACTAGGTATCGAGTCTTTTGCAATTATCAAAACGCCAATTAATTATCAAATTCCTACAAAGTTTTGGGTTCATTATAATTATTAGAGTTTCAGCTGTCATCAAACTTCTATCAATCATTAAGTATATGTATTGCGAATAGCTTTTGAATTCAAAAAAATGATAATGCCAAAATCATAAGAGTATCTAAATTCAAGTTACCAAATCACACCAAAACAATTCACAAGTACCTAATTCATAAAACCCTAGTTTACTAATAATAAAAAACCCCTTTTTTGTATTAAAATCGGTTGGAATAAAAATCGAACCTTAAATCAAGTTTGAGTATGGAAGAACTCGAAAGTTTATGACTTAAAAGGGAAATTATAACTGCAATTTGAGTTTTTTGAATTTCAAGTAAAAGATTTTAGAGAAGGAAGAATAGGTATTTATAAAAGAGGAGAAAAGCAACAAGGAGTGTTGATTCTAATTTACCTGATAGGACAAGATTGAAAGCATCGGAATACCAATAAGCGACAATATGGAAAGTGAAATTATACTAAAGTAAAGTATGCTTCTTCCACATAAGGAGGGGTAAATGTTACTATATATTTCGAGTGTCGAGCCTCTAAAAATGGACTTTTCGAGCTTGGAAACAAGGAGAGATGTCAAGCCTGAAGAAAGTAAAGATCTCAAGCATTCAACACTCAAGAACGGATACCGATTCTTTAAGGGTATCAAATATTTAACAACAAAGAGGTATCGAGTCTCTATGGTATCGAATGTTCAAAGTGATTAATAAGCAAAGAAGAGATGCCAAACCTCTAAGAGCAACGATCCTCTACAATAGCAAGTGTTGTCAAACATTAGCAATGAAGAAGAGTATCGAGCTTGTAAATGGATGAGGATGTTGAACCAGCACGTAGAGATGTTGAACTACAACAAGCTTGGAAGAACAAGAAATGTCGATCTTCTACAACAAAAAATTTGCCGAATCTAAAGGTAACAGGGATGTCTAGCCTCTACAACACAAAATTTTGTAGACTATATAATAAAGGAAGGATGTCGTGCAACTTATGGATGTCGAGCGTGTAACTATATGTAGAGGCTAAGGAGTTTCTATAAAAAAAATAAGCCAATAATGCATCCAGTATCATCAAGCTTCTAAAATTGTAGCTGTTGTAGGGCATCTACTAGTGAACGATATCAAGCTTCAACATGATATCGAGATTTAACACTAGAAGGGGATTTCAAGTCGTTACAGATAGCAAAGACGTTGAAGCCATAAAGATGTAAAGGTTATGAGTTTCAATAAGCTAGATTATGTTATTGATTTTCTATTGACAAGTGATGTCAAGTCACACAAAGGATGCTAAAATTTCATTAAGATGATGCTATCAGAACCCTCTGATATAATGCCAGGATATGTGTCAAGCATCCCTTATGGTTGACACCATTATAAATAGAACCCCATCAACACCAAGAGGGGGGCAATTTTTTCTTTCATTTATCAAGTTTAAAAATCGTAAACCCCTAAGTTGATTTGGGGATTTTAGATCCAATTGTAGTTTTTTGACTTTTTCATATAAGCACTTGAACCTTTGCACAACATACTTCTATCATATAGGAATATTTGACCATTATTGAACTTTTAACGTGCATGCGACTCATATTTGTACTTGGACCAGGACAGTGGACATGTATATGTTTGATCTTTTGACTTGGACCCAAACCTAAACTTGCATGTACTTCCAAGTTTGCATGAAGCCACTTAAGTCCTTATCCAAACCAACCTTAATTTGCCTTGTGATTTGGTTAGCGAAGAAATTGCTAACAATATGTCATCAAAATCTTCCATCAAAACAATTTTTTCCTAGTTCAGTGTTGAAATCCTGGTCGTGCATTGATTTCTATCTTCGAAAGCTTGTACATAAGCAGCTCAAATCCATGGATTTTCCCTTGATATTTATTATCTCCATGTTCTAGATAATTCCTATCATCGTCGTTTGTCTCTGGCAGCATTAAGTTCTGAAAAGTTTGAGTCGGTTTTCCTATTGACTTGGTAGTTTGGAACTTCTTGACATTGTTGTGGCAATGCCTATTCTCAGGATATAGTAGTCAATTTGACCATCAACTAGGTGGTTTTGGGCCTTTCTAACATTGCTGGAGCAATGCCAACTCTTAGAAGCCAAGGATCGATTTTCCCCATCGATCTGGTGATTTGAATTGATTTTCCTTATCGATTTGGCGGTTTTGGGCCTTCCCCACATTACTAGAGCAATGTCGGTTCTCAAAAAACAAGGATCGGTTTAACCATCAATCCGGTGGTTTTGGCCTTCCTGACATTGCTGGAGCAATAAGGGTTCTCAGAAGGCAAGCGTTGATTTTAAACCATCGATCTAATGGTTTTAATCGATTTTGCATGTCGACTTGGTGATTTGAGTCAATTTTTCTCATCAACTCGATGATTTTTCTTACACGAACACAGTTCCATTAGTTTAAGATGTTAGTTTATTAATAGATAGAAGAAATGATAAGTACTGCCTATTTACGGTGCCCTCAATATCCCTGGATGGCTTATTTGCCAAAAAAGAAAAACTAGATATATTAGTGCCGCAGCGAGTCGCTATTCCAAGCACGCGGGATGAGAAATCAATCTACTATAGCCGGCTTGAATGTTCAATCTCCAAGCTTCTAGTCAATCACATAAGGTCCTTCCCAGTTTGTACCAAGCGCTCTTATACCAAGAAGATTCGTTTCAGGATAAGATTGCCCACACCAAGGATACGGCTGCTAACCTTAGCGCTAAAGTGGTGTGCTACCGTTTTTTGGTTAGTAGCGACCCTCAATTCAGATTCCTCCTACTTCTCGTCGATTTGGATGAGGGACTCAAGTTGTAGCTGTTCGTTTTCTCTTTGATTGAAGCGTCTTCTAAGATGAGAGGGGACTTCCAGTTCTATTGGGATCATAACTTTTGAACCATATGCCAAGGCAAACAATGAGTCCCCAGCCGCCGATTTATGTGTTGTTTTGTATGCCCATAGTGCCAGTGGAAGCTCATCAATCCAATTTCCCTTAGCTCTTATCGGCTACTTCTTCCTTTAATGCAGCAAATCACTGGGGACCCAGGCTACATATCTTCTACCTTACTGGCGTGAACATGGGATTAATATTAAGTGCATGGCATGCTATCTTCGATGATATCCTAAACATATCAAAATGCGTCCATGCGAACACACCAAGATTAACATGGAGAATGCTTATCAATTCCTTTTGTGTCTTAATTCCAAGCCGTGAATCTATTTTCTGGACACAAGTTGGGGTCATTTATGTCAACATGGATAGCCACCATAATCTCTATCGATGCTGCCTACATTTCCCCTAAACTCTTCTTTATAAGGTCTATAGCCTTATCCAAGTGACTATTGTCCCCGAGTAAGGGATGGTTCTGAAAGTTTTTTGCTTGTAGTTCCTGAATGTGAAAAGCCTTCCCAATATTCTTTCCCTTTTCACGCCGTTTAGATTCATGTAATTAAGCAGCATAGCATTCCCTTACAATAATTTGGTATCCTCTTACTACTCCAATTATTATCCATTAGGAATTTCATCATGAGACACCATGGAGCCAAAGCGACTATAAAGTCGGCATGGGATGGTCAAACCAAGAAAGCATTATAAGTAGAATACTCATCAACAATCACGAATGTCTAGTTAAGAACCACCATCCCTCTCCTTCTTTGAGTTCTATAGGTAGGTCAATTGTCCCAATCGGTTGTTACTTGTAATTCCCTGAATCATTATTTTGAAAGTGGTCACATCCTTCATGCCAACCTTCATTTGGTCGAATATTTTTTGAAATAGGATATTGATCGAACTTCCATTGTCAACCAACACCCGATGTACAACAACTGGCCTATGCCGACTGTTATCACCATGGGATCAAGATGTTGACACTTCTATGCCTTCAGTGTCCCTATTTTTGAACATAATATCATTTTTAATCATCCTTTATTGCTTGGTCGGAGCTTCATCTTTGACAGTGCAGTATATCTCCTGTGGTGCATGCTTCAAAGAACTAGCATATCGTTCCATCTTGCCCCTATTTTTCTACATTGGATGAGGTTCGCTAGTAATAATGTTTATAATGAATCGTTATTTTGTTTACCTAGGCCCTTATCTGTTGGGCCTAGGTTAATTCCCTTAAGCATCCGGCCCTTAGGATCCGGTAGGTTGTTCAACGTTTTTCAATTTCTTCACATGTCATTGAAGCATGTTGTTTCTTATCAATTCTTTAATTAAGTCCTTCAGATGTCGACATTCATTTGTAATGCCTGTGAGTTTCATGGAAGCGACAACACTTTTCTGACCTTTCCTGTTGCCCGGTCGCTTCGCTCTTAGGTGTTTTGTTATACAGCTCAGTTCCTTGAGTGGCAAGGTAGTTAACTGTTCTCCACATGTTCATTCAACGACATATAGTCCTTTAGTCTCAGATTCCTTGGACACTTTCCGTCCCCATCATGCCTACCAGCATTCTGATTTCTATTCTTTTAATTTTCCATTTTTTGGGCATTTCCTGTGGTAGTTCCAGAGCTATTTATAGCTTGTTAATCTGAATTGCCTCTTTTGGTTACTCATTGATAGGCTTGCCTTCAACCATATTTGCGTCTTCTAGCCTTAGAAACTGATTATCTTTTTGATGGAATTCCTCCACGGTAATGGGTTGCTTCATTTTTATCCACATACTAAAATCCATATCTAGGTGAATCCCTGGACAAGTGTCATGAATATGGGATCTTCCTTCGGATTGCCAACCTCCATAACTACGATGTTAAATCGATTCGGAAAAGCTTTCAGTGACTTCTTGGGTCCTTGTGACAAGACAGACAATGACATAACATCTTTTGGTCAGTAGTGTGGAGCCTAAGTTGCTCTAGAAATTTTTTTGCTAATTCATCAAATGTCGATATGGATTTAGGTGTAAGCTTGGTAACCACATCGAAATGACTCCTTCCAAGAAGATAGGGAATCATCTATAGCAAAGAGCTGTCGTAGCTCTAGCTCCATCCATATACCATTCGAATTTGAGTAAGTATTGTCTACGAACGGTAGTTCCGTTGTACGATGGCATTATCGGCATGGTGAACTTTCTAGGATATCCTTCTCTCAGAACATTTTCAGTAAATAGAGTCCGACTTGATGTCGAACTCCAGTCTTCATTTCTCCTACCCTTGCTCTTCTCTACCAACCATTTAACCATGTCAACGATGTACTCCTTGTTGGCATGGTAATCTGTAGGTTGACTGTCAAGGGTTGTACCGAGTATTTGACTCCACAAATCTTGCCAATTAATGCCTAGGTTCTCCATTCTTTGGAGGAACCACTCCTATAGAGTTCCGTAAAGCACTCGATTGGTCTTATCGTGGCAGTTTGGACTTCAGCTCTAGTGTTTTAACTATCAACACCAATGTCTAACTTCAAATCGTCATCATCAAGCTACAAGTCCTCTTCCTCATCAGATACATCCATTGCACCACCTTCTTAAACATCCTTCACATAGGCATTCCATCAGTGCCAGTTTTCCTTCTTGTGGAGGGAGCACTCCTACTTCCTCCTATGACGACTCCTACATTTATGCGCTTGTGCTTTTGCTTTTGCTTCCCATCTCTCCAATTTAGGCTAGAAACTGAAGAGTTCTCCTATTCTATTGCAATAGAAGTTTGCCTTATAACTCTTCTAATCATTGGCGGCTATGAGGTTAGCAACATGTCTATCTTGTCCATGAGAGCTTTCTGGCTATCCGGCCTCTTTTAGTTAAGTTCATGAATCATCTTATTAAGCTCTCCTCTAGTAACAACTTCCTATTTAGAAGAGGATTCTAGTATTTCATTTCCATTGTTAACATCTGTTTGGTGAAAGTTTACTTCATCACCATTAGCCACCGCTCCAGTGGATCTTCTTGAAGCAAATCTTCCTTTTCTAGGCGCCGTTGACTTCATTAGCAAGTTCTCAAACTTCATTGAGCTATTTTTCTGGATCTAACCACTAGATCTCTCCAAATCTACAAAAGTAAGTTAAATCTAAGCTTAGATTTTGTTTTCTCAATGAAACCACCAAAATATTAACGTTAAAAATGGATCACACCAAAGAATGAGTTGTAGAGAACCTGTAAGACCTAGATCTAGTAGATAATAGTAGAAATAAAAGAAAAATAACATAGAGGCATAAGATTTGTATAATGGTTCAATAATCTCTAGCCTACTTCCACTTTATAGCTTTATTGGTTATGGATTTGAGAGAGTTTGCATAAGATTATTGAAAATTGGAGTCATAAGTACAGGAAGCTAACAAGTTCTTAGGCCTTAAACTACCAAGAATAGCTGCCTTGGTGGCTATTGTAAGGGAGGAAGATGGTGAAGAACAATGAAATCCCAGATCCTGATTGAATAAAGAAGATCGGGGAGCAGATCCTATTTTGTTTGCATTCTGGTTTGTATTTATAGGGAAGCAGGTGTGTTGAGTTAGAAGCCTACTTGCAATAGAGTCCAGACATCAACCCAACATCACATAAGAGAGATCGAAGGTAATCATGTTAAAATAATAATTCGGTACCTAGTCATTTGACTCGGTGCTGAATTATTTCCTTAAGTGGAAATTTGTCAATCTCTTTTTCTCTGCTCTCTATTTTCAAATTAATGTGTTACATGGTATTTTCGTCGATTTTTGGTCGATTGTAATGGTCATTCCATCACCACGTAAGTTATCTTGCTAACTTATCTATATTCTCTTCAACTCTTGGAATTGGTCGTCCAAACTCTGGGTAATCACCTAGTCACGAGTAGGTGGGTTAGAAAATGAGATGCATGAAGTTGGAGAAGTGAAATAGGGAAGTAAAATTACTCGGCACCAAGCTAAATGACTCGCAACTGAGTTACATACTTGGCTCGATTTTTGGTGAAACTCTTCTAAGTTATTTCCATGCTTCACCTAAGTGTGCTTCTAAGATTTCAAATTATTCCAGCTTCGTATTGATGTTCTAATGCCTATTGACTTTTGCTTGGTAAAAAACCCAATCAATAGGGACTAATTAGATTAAGAAATGTTTGTAATAGCAAGAGGAAATAATGGATCTAGATTCACGTTTAGGTCCTCTAACCCTCCGCTATTTAAAGGCCTTTAACCCTACCTTTTGCAACTCTAGATTTTTCCCTTCTCTTCTCCTTTTTCTGGATTTCCATATTCCCCTTTATCCTACATAGTTTCAAGCAATTAGAACATAAGATTAAGAAGAGGAGATAGGTAGTAGTGCTTTCTGTTCGATTACTTTCTTCGGAAGTTTTGGATACAAATACAGTAGTTAACTGATTAAATATTTCAATATGTTACAACTAGGCATAGTGAAGGTAATAACATTATTTACAATAGTGTGCGTGTATATATACATATTTATATCATCCATATGCTATAAGATTGTATGTATATCATCAAGAATCCATATATGTCTATACAGTGAACATTGAATGAATGTTTGTGTGTTTGTCTATGTATGTATGTATGTATGTGCGTATATATATCTATGTGCATATATGAATTTACACATATATATATATATATGTGTGTGTGTGTGTGTGCGCGCGCGTGCGTGCGTGCGTGCGTGTGTATTTCTCCTGAAATGTATGAGAAAAAATTAATAATAATAATAATTATCAAATTAAATATTAATTTCAAAAGGATTTTTAAATAAAATGCTATATTATATGTGTGTGTATTACATATAAAATTTTGTTAATATTATAACCATAATATTAATAAAAATTAAAAAATAATTCATATGTTTATTAATTAAAACGTATACTGAAATATTATATTTTAATTAACTCAATATATATGTAAATATATATTTCCTAATACATAGTAAGTAAAAATTTAAACATTGCAAAACTAAAAATTTTAATTTTTTAGTATATGTACATATTTCAAACTATTGTTTGTACAAAAAAAAATTACATTAATAAATTAAAAAGCGTAAGCTAAAAAAAATTGATTCTATTTAGCCACAAATACATACACGCACATATAACTTATCTATATGTATTTATTTAAATATACATCAATTTATATTTGTTTTTAAATATTAATCTATACATACACATAAATATAAATATAGTACATATTATCATCTAATAAAATATATATATGTATTTTATTTTCATAAAACATACATGTTTTTATTTATTAAATATATATTTAAAATTATAAGATATTTTAAAATGTAGATCAAAATCCAAAACTTAAAATTAGATTTTTGAATCTATAATAAAATTTTAAATCAAATATATTTGAATTTACAAATATTATTATTATACAGAGTTATATATGTATATTTACAAATTTTATATTTTATAAATATAGTTTCATTTCATATTAAACTCTTTATATATGTATACAAATTTCATGTTTTAGCAATGTAATTTCATATCATATTAAACTATATATAGATATATATATATACTCAAAAATGGGTAAATAAGGCTTATCCAGCCCAAAGTTGCTTGGCCCTATAGGATCGATTTCACCTTGAGGGGGGTGAATAACATGATACTAATAATTATGAAAATTTAATGCTGAAATATAAAATAATTGCAACACAGATATAGCAGAATAATAACAGCATAGATAATAGCAGACTAATAAAAGTAGAAATATAACAACACAGATTTACCCAGCTTCGGCAAAACCCTGCCTACGTGATGCCCCAAGGTTTATACTAGAAATTAAGTAGTCAGACGCTTACACATGTAAAATCATGACACCTGCTATCGACTAACCTAGCTTTACACTCAAAACCCTGCCACAACTCAGACATTGAGTTGCGATTCTAGAACTATACCACCGTAGTTTGTCCCCTAGTCACACGACTAGAATTATACAGAAGTTTAAAAGGAAATTACAAATTGAAAAACAATTTAAAAACACAAAACCCTATATAATATAATAAGCCCAAATAGAAAAAAAAACCCGCCCAAAAAATCCCTTTTCTTTTTATATTATTTGGCCGGTATCCTTTCTTTGTCAAAAATGGTTGCTTCCTTTTTCGTTCATTCCTCTTTAAGAAATTAGGGCTTCGTGATATTTTTTTGAAGCCACCGCTTTCAGTAAATGATGCTTCGAATGCTTTCTTTGATCGTTTAGTTTGCTGCTTCAAATTGTCGAGTGCGTATACTTGGTTTAAAATTGGTACGTGATATTCCTTTTCAACTTCGATTATGCTCTCTTAAGTGATTAACCCTTTGATTTGCTTGAACTTGAATGAATTTAATATCGATGATGATATGGGTTATATAGGATTTGAATTCCTATAATCTCATTCGTATATATTTTGTTGAATTTTCTATAATATTACCTTGGCCATTCGATTTTGCATGGATGCTTGTGATGTTTTCTGACTTTTTCAATTTGTATTGTTGCTTGATTATCACAGTTTGCAATTACTCTAGATTTGGTTTCATTCTTTTCTGGTTTGGCTTCGGCCACTTCGAATTTATGATAATTGACTTCAACTTCACGAATGCATTTGAATGTGACCTTGACTACATTCGAATTTGTTCCTTCTATTATTATTGCAACTTAATTTGCTTTAGAAAACTGTCTGGATATATGTATACATGTGTGAATGCATGTGTGTGTGTGTGCGCATATGTATATGTATGTTTGTTGCATCATGTACATAGTGGACTTGATAAACTCTTATTGATTTTGGCCTTGACTCATTTGTATTGAATTTTATGGTTTACCTGTACACTTTGTTGTTCTCGATGGTCTCTAGTAGTTGCAGTATCATGCGGTCTGTTTATGCACTCTGTTGCGTACATGTTGACTTTGCATATATATATATATATATATCTTGTTGTACAAAACTGTTGAGTTGTATGCATGCATAAAGTTTGGTCTGCATGTTGCATTATGGTTTCACTGACCAGTCTAGGTTCACATGTACATTGAGTTAGTCCATGCAGTAGTTTGCTTGCATATTGAACTGCTTCCATGATCCACAACTGTGTTGTGGTTGAGTCCATTTTGGTTCGAGTGAGTTTGAAGCATTGTTGAGTTCATGTGCTTATGCATATGTATTTATTTCGTATATGCCGTTATGTGAATCGTTTACTGTTGAGGCTGCTGGTCATTGCATCTAATTGATTATGTTGCTTTGTTGCACCTGTTTGATAGTCTCTTGATCACTATCACTGCTTCTATATGTAGAGTCAGCACTTGATTCTGTGTATACTGATGCCACCTCTGTTTTTTTCCATTTGCATATGTATTTATTTCCTGCTTCACTGCAACCATATTGTCACTATAAATGTATACATGTTGTTTACTCATGTATATATGTATGCTTGTGATTTGGCTTGAAGTTTTAGCCTTGCTTGCATATAGTCTAGCTACCTTTGAGCTTCTTTGGTTGTGTTCGTGGAGTCTGGTCGTGTTCATGGACTGATTTGTTTTTTTGGTCGAGGCTGTGTTGTGCCTCTTTGTGCCATGCCACTAAACTTTGTTTTCATGTTGCACATTTTTGTAACAGTGCAAATGAACTTGTACATAGTTAAGCTTGTGTGGCCTTCACTTGATATCTTTACTTGTTTGCCTCCTTTATATGTTGTTTACCACTACTGCATTGCCCTGATGCCATTGATATTTGAGTCTACGTTTCCTCATTCGGGCTGTTGTCTTCATTGTTGATTTGGGTCTAGTCTTTGCTGTACTTATTTTGGAAACTGATCTTGTTAGTGATGTATTTGTGTTGCACCTGAGTTGAATCGAGCCTCGGCTCGGGTTTGACCTTGTGCTCATCTGTCCCTGCAGTTTCATCAAGTGTATATCGGTGTGCACGGCCTTGTGGCATGTACAGTGATACACTATGCATGTCACAAGCTGTTAGTGTAAGATGAATTCAAAATAAATATGATGACGAACAACCCAAATAACTGAGGAAAATAATATTTTCAAAAACACATTTTGTTTTACACTACAAAAATATTTCCATTTCAATTTTACTGCGTCGCGTGTATTTTTCAGATAACTCAGATGCTGGATTCAGGCTGGAGCTAAGTCGAAGATAAAATACGAGTGAATGAATGATATGTAGTGAGGTGCTAATGCAAATGACAATTGTGATCTAGTCAAAATTGTATTGTAAGTGAAATTGTATACATATAGTGAGAGCTCAAATTTATACTATTCAAAATTGTAATAAAATATTCATTTGAATAAAATATCTATTTAAATTTAAATCCTGTGTTATTTATTTTATTCAGCAAATATTTAATTATGTGAAAATAGAATAGCATAATAACAAATACATTTAAATGAATATATATATATATATATATATGTTCAGTATCATCAAACAAAAATCATATACTAGCATATTCAACAATCTCCTCCTTCTGATGATAACAAACATATATTTAGGATTTTGAATTTATTAATTCTAAGTGTTCATTCAATTTGCCCCCCCTATTTGAATGGTCCCTCCCTACAAAAAAACTCCCCATTCATATATGCACGAAAATAAATAAAAATATGCAAATGAACCTAGATGCAAATAGGAAATATAGAATAAAATATTTGACCTTTATTTACCAATGTCTTAACTTTTCTCTCCTCTATTTTTTATCAGCAAAAGAGTAATAGTGTTAGAAAAATAGAGATAAATTGATAGACATTAATACAACATTAATACCCCAATCGAGTATAAATATTAAATTTCAATAAAAAAACAAAAATCATAAATACTCAGTTAGGCGTGTATTCCACTTCAGAATGATAAGGATGATGTTAGTTGTTTCTATTTTTGGTATATTTATATAAAGAATTTGAATATCTACTAACCATGCATAACCGTTAGTACTTTTAAATGAGATTAGTAGTATTCCCAGATTTAAAAAATAAAGATAAAAAATGAATTCAAGCATCTTCTAACCACGCATAACCGTGAGGACTTTTAAATGGGATTAGAATCAACTTGTCTATTTGATAATCAATTTTGGTATGTGTTTCGTACATGCATAACCATGAGGACTTTTAAATGAGCATGAAAGAACATAATAAATAGTTCCAAGTAATTCACCCACACATAATTGTGAGGAATTTTAAATGAGAGTGAATACATTGGATGTTTTTGTTGCTAAAAATATAATAAAATGAAAAATTAATAATTTCCCGTTGGAAGTACCACATATTGACATACTATATTGGATTTTGATGAGTGATGGTCTCTAGAAATATGATAGCAATAGAGATGGTCATGGAATTTTTAACCATCAAAAGTTATTATTAATCTTGTTTAAAGTTTTTAAAGAAATTTACTGACTATACTGTTTCATGTTATAATATATGATTAATATCAACACTCATCACTTTTTCCGTCACTATTTATCTTTTCGATAATCAGTAGAGAGTCAGATTAGTTAATGTAGTCATTTCAGATCAAATCCAAAAATAATTATAAAATCAAATTTTCTAAAAATGACTAGTCTGAAACAAGGTTAACAAAATATCAATTTTCTGGAAGGGTTTTTACAATAAAAATGTAATATTTGAAAATTAATTGAAGTGAAAAATACGTAGATATATTCTTTGAAAAATGATGCAACTACGGAATATCTCAACAGAAATCACATTCCACTTCTATCAACTAGATTACTAGTGTAATCTGTGTCCGAATTTTCCTTTGACTCAAGATTATCGTTAGTTGGATGTTATAAACCAGACCGTGAATTTGCAACAATTCCCTTAAAAACTTTTTCCAGCTTTGAAATGAAATTCTTTTGGATTTGAATTGGAGCCATATCAATAAACAAACAATGAACGTAGTGTCAGCAGTAATTACCAAATATATCCACGTGTATCTTGAATAATCATCAACCAACATTGTTAGTCCGAGCAATCTATGTGAAATTGTTCAAAAAAATGCAAGAGATATTTATAATGTCCTTGTTGTAAAAAGATAACTGGCCAACAATTTTGAATAAGTCAAAATCAAAATCAACATTCATTTCTTTATCACATAATTGGCTGATTTAACTCAGATTATGGTGCAGATTTTCACATTTAATAAATCATTCAAGATGAATATACCGTTACCTATTTTACCTTTACCGATAACATTTTATTTTTCCATTATGATTCAGCTACCTTTGTACTAGCTTAAGGAACTTTGATTTATCTCCCGTTGTGTGCCTGGAACAGCCAGAATCCAGATAACATTATTTTTGTTCCTAAGCCTGCCACTACACCTACACGAGAAAAGATTGTTGTGACCTATTTGTTTTCATAGGTCCATGGTTGTTAATGGAAAATGAATATGTTTGTGGAGACCCAAGACTATTTATATTTTTTCCTTTTGGCACCTAGATTTGTTTGACATTAAGGGATTTTATATTCGTTCCTTTTGAAACCCAAATTGGTATGGTTTTCACATGTTTGGGTATCACACTTTTCCCTTTAACAGTGTAATTAGTCATTTGTTCATATTTTGACACTTCTGCAAATCCAAATGCATTCCTTTTATTCTCGAAGAGTTGATTTTCTAGGAGTATATTAAATGATTTATCTTTAGTGAAATTTTTTCGCTTAACTAACTCTAGTTTACTAACTTTGGATTTGAAAGTTTATTTTCATTTATTAGCTTCGAACAACAACTAATGGTACTATCTCTATTTTCAAAACTATTCATTTTTAATCGCATATTTTAATTTTGAAGCTCTCTAATTTTATTCTCAATTTCTAGCATCTCATTTCAAAAAACTTGGAGATTTTGTTTAAATTCATTTTTTTGAAAATCCTCTATTTTTTCGATCTCCTTTTCAAACTCATTATTTAATCGAATAATTTCAGATTTTCTCACGATCACATTTTCTTTTTTCAACAGCTTTAAAATTTTCGTTAATCTCATTTAATTTCTTTTCAAAAATCGCACATTTAGAAATTTCTGACTACTTAAAGCTATCCAACTTTTTTTGCAAAATATTGTTTTCACAAATCAACTCAGTTTTGTTTTTCTCTCAAATTAAAATTTTGTTTTCTAACTTATGAAGGTTTTCATGAAAATGGGCAAATTCTTTTCATGGTTCAAACACCATTTGCTATTAGAACTTTTTATTTTTCTTAATTTATTTAAGCTCATTTTCCAAATCATTATTTTTCTGATGAAGTTTAGCTTGTTCCCTTACCAACTTATTATTTTTCAACTCCAGAGCTTTATTTTTCCAATTAATTTTTGGCACAAGAGAACTAAATCATTGAATATAAAATCACTTATCTCATCGGCTATTGAATCTTCATCACTTCTGCCTTTTGCCAATCCTGTTAAGCATGTTTCTTTAATTAAGTCGATTGTGGAGAATTTCTCATCATTATTGACTTTTGCACCATATATTACATCAAAAGTATTCTAGATTTCCTGTGCATTTTCAAATGAAAGATAAAGTTAAAATTATCTTGATTAATATGAGAATATAGTATATACATAGCAAGAGCATTAACCAAAGTATTTTTCTCGTCT
The DNA here is from genome assembly GCA_030765085.1 of Allium cepa. Classification (NCBI taxonomy): domain Eukaryota; kingdom Viridiplantae; phylum Streptophyta; class Magnoliopsida; order Asparagales; family Amaryllidaceae; genus Allium; species Allium cepa. The sequence goes on along the minus strand of CM060945.1, from coordinate 987,021,217 downwards.
ATTATATCACACCCTTTTTCAATAATATCCCAACATTTAAAATTAACAGATTTTAAATAAAATTCCATTTTAATTCCCAGTTTAAAAAATCTGTTCCATCAAAAATAGGAGGAATAATACTGGACTGACCCTCAGCAAAAGCATTACTAAAAGAAGCCATTTTAAAAATTCGAATTTGTTAAATAAAACCGGTTTTTGAAAATAAATATTTTAAAACAAAGATGGCTCTTGTTTCTAGCTCTGATACCACTTGTAAGATCGATTTCACCCTAGAGGGGGGGGGTAATTTGGATCTCGTCTTTACTGTACTAATTTTGGAAACCGGTCTTGTTGTACTCGATAATTTAATGATGTATTTGTATTGCACCTGAGTTGAATGTATCCTAAGCTCGGGTTTGACCTTGTGCTCACCTATCTCTGCAATTTCATCAAGTGCACGTCAGTGTGCACGTCCTTGTGGCATGTACAGTGAAACACTGTGCATGTCACAAGCTGTTTGTGTAAGATGAATTCAAAATAAATAAGATGACGAACAACCCAAATAACTGAGGCAAATAATATTTTCAAAAATACATTATATTTTACACTGCAAAAATATTTCCTTTTCAAATTTACTGCATTAGTGTGTATCTTTCAGATAACTCAGATGCTAGATTCAGGCTGGAGCGAAGTCGTAGATAATATATGAGTGAATGAGTGATATGTAGTGAGATGCTAACGTAAATGAAAATTGTGATGTAACTGAAATTGTATTGTAATTGAAATTGTGTATATATAGTGAGATCTCAAATTTGTACTATTCAAAATTGTAATAAAATATTTGTTTGAATAAAATATCTATTTGAATTTAAATTCTGTGTTATTTATTTTATTCAGCAAATATTTATTTAATTATGTGAAAATAAAATAGTACAATAACAAATAAATTTAAATTATTATATATATATGTATATGTATATGTATATGTGTGTGTGTGTTTGTATCAAAATTGGACACAAAACTCTTCGGAAGTATTTGAAGAGATAAAATGAAGAAAGTAAATGTAAAAAGAGGATTATCTAACAAACACTTCAAAAACAAATAAGAAGAACACATAGAAACACAGAGATTTAGAGTGGTTCGGCATATCGCCTAGGTCCACTACGAAATTAATGATTTTATTGATGTTTATTCACTGATTACAACTAGTTACAGTGGATTATAGCAATAGATTTCACATACAACGGTGATCTATGAGTGCAAAAATGGTTTCGACAGAGTCTGGACGTCGGAGAGCTAAAAGGTCCCTCTTTTGTAGACTCTAGGATGCTATTTATAGGCGTTGGATGCAAATATCTCGCTCAAATCTAGGGAGACCTCTTCTGGCACGTGGGTGGGTCCACTCAATCGATCTCACATGATTTGCACATGATTTGGGATCGATACAACAAGCTTTGTATCGATCAAAACTTCATCCAATCGAGTCAGGATCGATTGTGAATGTTTCGGAGGATGTATGTAAGCTCCTGTGAAAATTTGGTGGCATTTGTACTTATGGATTATGAGTTATGATCGATCCAAGATTGGGTTTTTCAGTTGTCGTTCTCTTCGTATCGATGCTGTTCAAATCGATCATTTCATATCAATGATCATGCACGTGACGCCAATTAATGTGGCGCTTGCTTTCAAGATCGATCTGAAGTTGATGCCGAATCGTTCGAGTCTTCCCAGTGTTTATACCTTTTTCGTATTGATCTGAATTAGTCTTGTTCGTATCGATCGAGTTGTTCATATCGGTGGTCGTGGCCTTGTTCGTATCGATCGATGTTGTTATGTTCGTATCGATAGTCGTGGCCTTGTTCGTATCGATCTATGTTGTTCTGTTCGTATCGATTGCCGTAGCCTTGTTCGTATCGACACTCATAGGCTATTTCGTATCGATGGTAGAGGGCCATTTCCCTTCGATAGCTGGAGGTTGTTTTATTCGTATCGATTGTTGATCGATCGATATGAACTGTGCGATTGGGATCAATGCAAATTGACTCCAATTGATTGATACAAAGTTGAACCAATTTGATGGATACGAGCAATATATAACGTGTGGATACGAACGAGAGATAACGTGATGGACACAAACAGATGGATGTGAAATGATGGATGCGAATAGACAGATGTAAAATGATGGATACGAACAGACAGATGCGAAATGTTGTATACGAACAGATGGATGCGTGTGAGTTGATTTCCTTGGATTGCATCGATCGAATCTTGAGCACATGAACTCTGATTGACTTGAAATTTGGAATGTTGGTTTTCGTTGCATTGCTTATCCTGTCACATCAATTGCAGCTCAATTCGGACTCGGACAAATTTATCGACATCCATAGTGAATCTTTGTACAATCGATCTTCGGGACAGACCATCTTTTGTTTCCAGTCAATTTCTTGGTGTCAAAACCTTGCCAAAAAGCGAGATAACATTTTCCCCCAATGTACATCTCATATTAATGTGACGTGCTTTGTATAGTTGCCATCTTTATTCTTACAAGTTTTATCCGACTTATTGAATGATTGTTGTCTTCTCGTCGAAAGCTGTATTTTTTGATTGATCAATAGAATCATAAACCATTATCTGTTGGCTGCCAATTTTGGTACCATATACTGTTGTAACTGAGTGTTGTATGATAGTGATCTATCATTTTTTTCTATAATTGTCGCTAGAGGAGTATCCAATTCTTGTGAATTTTGGAAATTGGATGTTAGTCTGACATACATGTACGTATGTTAGCCTGAATCCCGTTAACGTTTGCACGTTCACGAGTCGTTGTCAGATTCTTTTTATGCCGAATTTTGTATTGACCCTCTCCTGAGTCAATGTGAAATTCGATTGGTGATAATGCTTGATGGTTGTTTTGGTGTATTCCTTTGTATCGATCCTCTCCTAGATCGACGAAAAAGGTCGAAAAATTGTTTTCGCATCGACGTCGATCGACATGAATTTACTTGTTGTTTAAATGTAGTTTGCATCGATAGATATGAACTCAGATGGTCTTCAAAATGATGGACGCAAAATTGTCATTTCATATCGATAAATTTTTGATGGATCTGTATGAATCGAATGAGTTCCTGCGTATCATTCGTATCGATAGGTCGCTGATGGATACGAACATTGACTTCTGGATCGATGGGCGAGTAGAGGCAAGCAGTTACGCTTGGGTTTGATATGCATAGACGGATATGAACAGAGCTCTCGTATCAATGGCATTGTTGACCAATTTAGTCGGTCGTCTTAATTGGGAGACGAATCGTTTTTCGCCTTTACCTCGTATCCATACAAATACTTTTGTACTTAGCCAAATTTTTATCTGCTTTCACTTTTTCTCTAGCTTTCGTATTGACAGAAGAAATGACAAAGGAAAATATCTACATATTCGAATTAAAACAGTTCTTTAATCCCTATATCAGCTTTTAAATTAGGTAATTGGCCAATAATTATATCTAGAAATGATGAGACTCGAGTTTAATTGCTAAGCCATTCATATCCACGGCCGATTCTGGTGATGAGGAGGCCGGAGATGGGTCGGAGTAAGGACCAGGAAGGTCGGAATGTCTTCAACATCATTTGGAGAAGAAGGAGGGTAGATGGATATGGAGTTTTCATTCGTATCGATTGAGGAAATGTGCTTCATATTGCTCTGGAAAACAATTAAATTTTGTATCGATGGGTCACCAATAGAGTCTCACATAGAGGGATGGAGCAGTTTCATATCGATGGGTGATGGTTAGGGTTCGTATCAATCTATAGTGATCGATGCGAAAATCTAATTATGCGATCGATACGAAGCATCGGCTCTACCAGTCGATACAAAGACGTAGGATTGAGATCGATACAAATTGACTCTAAGGTGATCGATGCGAAACATTCCCCTCTGCAATCGATATGAATGAGACTGTCGATGATCGTTCCGAAGTTGACAACGGATCGATACGAAATGGATGTTAAATGATTAATACGAAGTGGCCATTATGGATCGATTCGAAGTTGCTGGCCCTGATCAATACGAAACTAAGGCCTTTGATCGATACGAACTATATACTTTTTAGTCGATGTGGGTTGAACCTTGATGAACTTGAAACTTCTTGCACATTTGAACACCAGACTCCAACGAGCTTCAATCTTGCACAATTAGACTTGACCGTTTCACTGCATATTTGACTACCCTTTGAAGCTCGTCGATGGAAATGTAACTTAACACAATTTTAACGAATTTTAACTCGGATCGGTCTCTAAAGTCTGAATGACACAGTTTTTACGGTCAACGATGATGGTCACTCCGATTGAATTCTGAAGTCTCGTCGTTTGAATATTTTCTCAAACTCTGTAGAATTCTCTTGAGTGCTACTTAGCACTGCACTGCACAACACGTTCACACACTTCACACTGGGAACACATGGGCTTATTATCATCTAATGATGGTTTTTAATAAGTTGGTTAGCTATGGAATCCACAAGTTCTCAACGGCAAGAAACCCGAAGTTCATCTCTTCAAATAAGAGAGTTGCCGGCCATCGCGGTCGAGGTCATCGATCCAGCTCCGGATGAGTTGCCAGGAGCTTTATTGCAAACCCACAAGAATCTATGCCGTCCAACATCTCCGATGATATGGTTGGACAGATGTGCCTAAGACATGGCTTGTCATTGGACGATGTCTTATTACTAGGCCAAGTGATAGACCACATGCTCCCCCGGACGGGATTACTGCCTTTAATAGGCACTCATGCATAGTTGGGATGATTCCCCCATTCAACCAATACATTCAGGAAGTGTTGGCATTTTTTGGAAGTACCCCCTCACAACTACACCCCAATGGATATGCGCTGCTGAATAGCCTATTCATTCTAGTCATGGAGAATCTTTTCCGACCCTCGATTTCGATCGAAATCAGATATTTATTTAATGTTAAGAGTCGGGGAGATAGTCCTTCATTCACATTCCTAGAGGCAATTAGTGACTGTCATGTGGTGATGGGCTCTTGGACCAGGCTTAGCAATTTCAAGATAGAATGGTTCTATGTTCGATGCCCTCCAGGATTCACCATTCGATAGTTAGCTAGACGTAAGTGTCACAATTTTCTGCGGTAATTCATGAATTTCGTAACCAATGATGTATCTCATATCTTTTTTCCTTTTACCGTCGTAATTCCATGACATGAAGGTGCATACTTTAAGGAAATAGTGCGGGTCCTTCAAGAAGTGCCGAGTGAAATGAGTGACATAGACTCGATGCTAACAGATAGAAATTTGAGGACCGTCGGGCTAATTGAGCCAAATCAGAGCATTAGGGTTAAAAGAACGCTGAGGGCGGCTCTGGTGAAATGGGCTAAATGTAGAGTGTCCAGGATCGTAATAACCAAAGAGAGTGAGGAAGAAAATATATCCACCGATGACGAACTCGTAGTCAGGCCTTTAATAGCTTTGGAAGTCTTGAGGGAAGGAGAGAAGGCAAGGCTGCAGCGCATAGTGCCATAAATCTTTGAGATGGAAATCCGTAATCGTGTCTTTGCCTGTTCCCGGTATTAGAATTGCAGAGGCTCTGCCCTCGCAAGTGGAGAACCTTTTCTAAGGGCTTGCCGATATCCCAATCCTAGATTATGTGTAACTTGAACATGGCGTCGAATTGGAGGAGCTTCAGAGTGATTTACACTTTAGCGAGGCTCCTTCCACAAGTGTGGCCGACATTTTCGGTTGGTCGGGGGGTTGCACATACATACACACTTCACGGCACTACACGATTATGATCACAAACCGCTTAATTAAGGAGATTACTAACTCTATTGTTCTTTCTTCTTTACAGATTCAATGACTAGACGAGATTCCATGCTTGGCAGTCTCTGCTCTGTGCGACAATCATCCAGCTCGTATTATGAGTCTCGTCGGAGGAAGGAAGATAGAATTCGAGATCGTGGTTATTTGAGCCAAGAACGTCACGAGAGAGAGAGAGAGGGATATGGATTATAAACATCGATCCTGATCGCATTCTCCTCCTCGAGCACCCGCACAACCATCAAGACATGGAAAACAACCAGTAGAGCTCCCAGCCAAAAATTATCTTCTCAAACTTCTAGGCCCGAATCACAACGTCGTAGACGCGAGGCCAAAACTCCCATTGTTGATGAGCAAGCTATCACTGAGCCCACTAGGGAAGGAGCTATTAGAATTGCTCAGATGAAGAAATATTTTCCAAACTTTTGCTTTGACGGCTTCGTCTTCCGCCTCACTTGAAGAGAATTCCATCAGAGGCAGTGCACACGATGCATGATTATATTCATGATATCTACACTCAATACAAGGAGTGGGGGAAAGCTGTAGAGAAAGCATCGACAGTGGCCTTTGAGCAGGAAAATTCCATTGAGAAATTAGAAACCAAGCTCGCTCAAAAGGACCGAATTATTCAAGTGCTTAACGACAAAGCTGAATCCTTTCGGAAATCAGAAATAGAGGCCACTCAGAAGGCCAATGAGATGAACTCGGCAATGAAGAGGATGCGGCAGACACATTTTTCCCCAATGGAGGAGATGGGCTGCCGAAACACCACTGTCACAGCCGAACGGAATGCTGCTCTCTTAAAGAACTTAACGAGCTCAAAGCCAAATTTTCCAAAATCATCAAGGAAAGGGATGATGCAAATAACGCAGCTCAAAAGGCCTATGAACAGGCTGTAGTGCTTCGAGGCGAATGGGATGCGGCTATGGCTAAGGTCCGGGAGGTGGAGATTGAGGGAGAGGAGAAGGTCCAAATGGCATAATCCAAGCAAGCGGCTGACATTGAAGATCTCCTCATTACCTATAATGCTAACATCTTGAGGCGTAGGAACCTAGCATGGCTCGATAATTATTCGACACATTTATACAATGCTTGGGGCCGACTAATAGAAGATGAGAAGGCTGCCCATCAGGGCGAATCAGTCAACGAATTCGAGCTTGAGAACCGAGTGCTGAATGAAGATGAAAGGAAAGTTCTCCATGATGCCATGATTTCATATAAGAAGGAGAAGCTTGACGCTCAGCATTCGAAGGTTGGAGAAGGTTCTGGTGTCGGGCACCGCGACACGAGTCCCGAAACTCTTGTGGCTACTCAGCCAGAACCAGCGTCTACAGTTGATTCTCAATCCGTTCCTGCTTACAACCTGGATTAGCCGCAGATATCTCAAGCCAGCGAGCAAATTTCTAAGGTCGTTCAGGCGCCAACGAGTCGAACTGAGGAAGGTACAACGAACATTTCGTATGCTTGTTTACGATCGAGAGCTTTACTTGAATTGTTCAATAATAGTTTTTTTGTCTTTTTCCAGTTATTGGGGACACATCAGTCGCGCCTCCACTAACTTAAGAATCGCACCATGAGTAGGAGGCAGTTATTATGGAAGTGACCACGACATTGGCCACTGCACCTACAGATGATGTACAAGGGAGCACACTTTCATTCGATGAATAGATGATGGAGGAACTTGTTAGTCCTTGAGATGATAATGACAACAACCGTAGAATAAGATTATAAAATATAAATACTAACATTATAATTTAGATATATATGTATATGCTGGATCTAACCATGCAGGTACCAAGAATGAAGACTGTACAATATAGAGATTCAAGATATCAAGATTGAAGACTCATGAGTATCAAGATTATCAAGACTTCAAGATTTCAATAATAAGTAATTTAATTAGGAATTTTGTTAAAACTCCTAGAAAAGCACTGGCATCTTAAAATCCAATTTATTCGTAGAATGGAATCCACTTCGAGCCTGTTAAAGGGATGGAACCCTAAGTAGGTTGGAACCTACGAAAAATCTAGTGGAACATTGTTTTGTATCCATTAACTTTTATTCAAATGTTTTTACAAAATTATATCTTGTTTTCAAAATGATTTCAAAACATTCCTTTTAAAAAAGAATAAAAAACATCTATCCTGGTTTTAAATACTTTTAGCCTCAAAATAATCTTTATTTTCAAAATAAAATTATCCTTGATTTTAAACTATCTTTTAATAGTAATATATTTAACTTTTAATATTTATACTTAGATTTAAATTATAGTAAAATTTTATATATATATATCAAAATATTATTCTCTATATTTATTTATGTATTTTAACTATAGTTAAGTATATTTATAAAGTTTAAAATAGTTTTAATACACGATAGAAGATATTTTCAAAGAAAAACAAATCACCAAAAATACCATAGGATTGTCGACAACCCCTAGGACCCCTTGTCGACAGGTGGCAGTTTGATTCAAAAATTTGAATTTCAGAAGAAGTGCCTATTCGTCATATCCTTTCACGAATGGACATGGCTGTTGTTCTACCATAAATAGGGCAGTTTTAAATGAATTTATATACAATTTTTTTTCTGATTTCACTCCTCTTCTTCTTCCACATTTCTTTATATGTATTTCTACCACTACTCTGTCGGAATCAACATTGAATCTAACGAGATCATCTCTGGTTTGATTCTCTATCACTATCTCAATAAGATCTTAGTGCTATTCAGAGTTATAGGCTTCTTTGCAATAAATTAAGCGAGAAAAGGTGTGATTGTAGCCGTTGAAATCAACCAAGCAAGAAAAGGTGTGATTGTAGCTTGTGAATCAATTGGGTGAACTTGTTGCCCGTAAAATCAAGTATCTCTACCCAATGATTATGAATCTGGAGTGGTGTACCTCGTGGCCTTGAAATCGAGGGTGTAATTGTAACAATTGCTTTTTAAAGGAAATCCGTACTTGTGTGCGGGACTGGATGTAGGGTAACTCCGAACTAGTATGAAATCCGATGTTTTTTCCTTTATTGCTTTTACTTTATTTCTGCATCTGTGTTTGATTCTATGATCTTATCTTTGTCAGAATATTGCATACATTTATGTTCAAATTAACATAAACTCAAAAAAATTTAGTAATTCCTTAAAACGCTATTCACCCTCCTCTAATGTTAATTCTAGCCTTAAGATCTGTAATCCGCATTTCTCCCATTTGGTATCAGAGCAAGGTTTTCAAAGTTTTCATAATCTAAATTTTGAAATTTTTTCAAAATGGCTACCAGCACCGGTACTGTTAATACTACCAACACTGGTTCTATTATCCCTGTCACTAGTTCATTTGTAGAAAGTCAGTCTACTGTCAGACCACCACTTTTTAATGGCAGTAACTATGCATATTGGGCATGTAGAATGAAAATATATTTACAATCTGTAGGGCTAGACACTTGGAATGTCACACAAACTAAATATTCTGAACCCACAACTGATTTTGCATAGTGGACTACTGAGCAAAAGACCGTTGCACAAAGTAACTCTAAAGCTATGAATATTCTATTCTGTTCACTTGATAGGAATGAATTTAATAGAGTGTTAGTTTGTAGTTCTGCATATGAAATTGGGAAAACTTTGCAAGTTATTCATGAAGGAATAAAAGTTAAACAGACCAAAATTTCCATTCTCACAAATCAGTTTTAGTTATTTAAAATGAATTATGATGAGTCTATTTCAGATATGTATAGTAGATTTCAGAATATTGTGCATTCTCTAATATCCTTGGGAAAAGAATTTTCGGAAGAAGATCAAGTCAAAAAAATCTTAAATTCTCTTACTCTAGAATGGGATCAAAAGACACTTGCGATCAAAGAGGCAAATGACATCAATACCTTAAATATAGAAGAATTAATTGGAAATCTAATGTCGTTTGAATTTCAAATGATTGAGAGAAGAGAAAGCAAAGCATCTAAAAAGAAATCAATGGCGTTCAATGCATTGACCGATGGACCAGACTCAAACAACGATAATGATGAAGAGATAAGCCTTATGACCAAGAATTTTCGAAAATTCCTAAAATACAGAAAGATGAATAATCCCAAGAGAAACAACTATAAGAACTCTGGAAATTAAAATGTAGTGCCAAACAATATCAAATGTTACAACTATGAAGAACCAGGCCATATCAAAAGAGACTGTCCGCATCCAAATAGGCAAAATCTTCCTATAATCAATGATTCCATAAATAAATGAAAATGTGCATTTATTGCTACTCTAGATGACTCAGAGTTGTCCTCAAGCGATGATGATCAGAAGACAGATAATTTAAATATATGTTTCACGGCAGTTCACAACTCCAACGAATTTAGAGAAACGGACTCAGAAAAAGGTACACATTTACAACACAATTGGTTGAAATTGCATGCTTAGAATTGGACGCATGATTGATTGATTTTCAATTGGTGCGCTGTTTGAATTTTAAATTTTATTATTATTTTTTACTATTATTTTATTATTATTTTATTTTTTATTTTTATTCTTTAATAGTATCATAATATTTTATGGAATATACTATAATTCTAGTAATATTCTAGATATATATATATACACATTAAAAATAATATATATATATATATATATATATAGAATACTTAAGAGAAATAAATCATGAAAAGTCACAGACACCTGTCGATAAGGTCCCTACCATGTAGTCGACAAGCGTACAGAAATTTGAAATTCAAAATTTGAACTCAAATATTGAATTTCTGTCCATCTTTTCACTTCATTCAATTCTCTGAAAAGTCACTTTTTGACTAGAGAACATGTCCTTTGAGAATCTATTAATTTACTATCTCTTATCACAACTTTTCACTCTCATTTTCAAATTCAAACTCTTATCTCAAAATTTCAAGCTCTCTACTCTCTACGCTAATGGCTTCTTCAAGCAATCCTTCTAGAATGAGAATTTCCAGAAAGATAAAAGAGAAACTCTACGATGATCCTGAGGCTATAAAAGCATATATCAACTATGCTAACTATGAAAAAGTCCATCCCGTAAAATTTGCTTTATTTCAAGATTTCTCTACTTATGAAATCGATTCTCTTTTTGCAAATAACCAAGTTCTTAGTCTTGTTGATGCTTCTCAAAATGATTTTGTTTGTTATCCAAACCCCGTTAAAATTTTCTATGCAAATCTCAACCATGGATTTTATAATGGAAATGATGATCAAATTTGAAGTAGTGTCAAAGGCACTAGAATCATTTTAAATTGTGATCTTTTGGGTACCATTCTCAATTGCAAGAGCACGGGAATGGATCTTTCTAGTTTTAATGTCAATGAAAATGATCATGAGACATTTCATCACATTTTCGAAGGAAATGATAACTTTGAATTCAAAATCGAAACTTTCGACCAAAAGCTAGAATTGTAAATCTTCTTTTACAACATACTTGGACCATAAGACCGGGGAGTTTTAACAGTCCAACTTCAAAAGTTTGCAAAGCACTTTTTTCTATTTTTGGGAATTATGATATTAATTGGGCGCAAGTTATTTTGGATGAATTTTGTCCCAAAAATCTTAAAATGGGTGAAAACACTTTGTATCATGGAATCTATCTCATTCGGATTTTTAACTATTTTGGAGTAGATTTTAAAGGAGAAGAATTTGTTTCAAGAAAAGTTTTTAATCACTCAAACATTTCTCTTATGGAAATTCCATTTGTTTTTCAACCATATGAGACTCTTGTCGAAAAGGAAGAGCGTTTGGCTCATGAGGAGATGGAAGAGGAGGAAGAAGAAGACGAAGAAGGAGGAGGGGATGAAATGGAAATAGAAGAAGAAGAATAAGGTGAAACATCTTTGGAAAGCACTGACTATCCTCCTAACCCAACCAACAAAACCTTACTCAAAAATCAAAAGACGATTGTCGAGAATCAACGGATTCTTGAACGGTCTGTTAGTAAGAAATTGGATAAAATGTCATCCAAGATGAACAAGTTTTTCTCCAAAGTCAGCAAGAAGCTTGGATTATCTTCATCTTCGTCATCCTCTAACTAGTTCTATCTTTTCATGTCTTGTTGTAATAGTTTTAGTTTGCTTCGATTTGAATGTTCGTGTAGTTCTTAATGTTTAATCATTGTATCGTTCTATTATGAAATGAAATTGAATTACTTTTCTGTTATCTAGCTTATCCTATCTCTAGAATAAATGCCAGTATATTATACACACACACACAATTATTCAAAAAATCAAAATAAGTCATCAAAATTCACTGACCCCTGTCGACAACCCTACCTAGACCATGTCGACATGTACTGGTCAGAAATGACTTTTCATTTTAAATTTGAAATTTGAATAACTACCTTATGTCTATTCATTTCAAATGAATTTTTACACCTATAAATACCTATTTCTTTCAGAATTCATCAATCAGAATTATTTCTTATCTACTCTATCTCTAATTCTTCTCACGAACTCAAATATGGCCAATCCAATTCATAATTTGACCGAGAATCTTGAAGAAACCCTTAATTCTTTCAAGAATATTCTTTATTTCATTCTACATAACCAGGGACACTTAGAGTTGAATCAAATGCAAATGATCAAGGTGCAAGAAAAGCATTTCGATGCGATACGATGGATGATTTACTCCCTGCACAAAGATGTTAATGAAGCACATCCTCTAGTCTCTCTCACCAATGGTAATGAAAATTGGGATGCCATTAAAGCACACCCTATATTTGGAGAAGAAGGATGGGTGGAAGTTCCTCGTAATGTTTGATTTGATTTGATTGCTTTGTTTGATTTTAATTGATTGCTTGGATTGATTTGATTTGATTTGATTTGGTTTGGTTTGGTATTTGGTGTGCAAAACATGTATGAAAACACATTGATATTTATATGATCTTTGATTAATTATCATGTCTATCAGTGTAATTATCTCTTAATCCATCTATTTTATACTCCATTGAATATTATATTAATGCAGGTATTTTAGTATAAGAATAAGGTGGAGTTATGTAATTTAGAGTTAGTTTTTGTTGATGACAAAGGTGGAGAAATATAAAATAGGATAGTTATGGATAGATTAAGGGGGAGTTATTAGTTTTAGGGGGAATTATTAGGATAGAAGTAATATTTTTATAAAAAAGGTTGTCATCATCAAAAAAGGGGAGATTGTTAGTCCTTGAGATGATGGTTTTGATGACAACAACCGTAGAATAAGATTATAAAATATAAATACTAACATTATAGTTTAGATATATATGTATATGCAGGATCTAACCATGCAGGTACCAAGAATGAAGACTGTACAGTAAGAGATTCAAGATATCAAGATTGAAGACTCATGAGTACCAAGATTATCAAGAGTTCAAGATTTAAATAATAAGTAATTTAATTAGGAATTTTGTTAAAACTCCTAAAAAAGCATTGGCATCTTCAAATCCAATTTATTCGTGGAATGGAATCCACTTCGAGCCTGTTAAAGGGATGGAACCCTAAGTAGGATGGAACCTATGAAAAATCTAGTGGAACATTGTTTTGTATCCACTAACTTTTATTCAATTGTTTTTACAAAATTATATCTTGTTTTCAAAATGATTTCAAAACCTTCCTTTTAAAAAAGAACAAAAAACATCAATCCTGGTTTTAAAGACTTTTAGCCCTAAAATAATCTTTATTTTCAAAATCAAATTATCCTTGGTTTTAAACTATCTTTTAATAATAATATATTTAACTTTTAATATTTATACTTAGATTTAAATTATAGTAAAATTTTATATATATCAAAATATTATTCTCTATATTTATTTATGTATTTTAACTATAGTTAAGTATATTTATAAAGTTTAAGATAGTTTTAATACAAGATAGAAGTTATTTTCAAAGAAAAACAAATCAACAAAAATACCAAAGGCTTGTCGACAACTCCTAGGACCCCTTGTCGACAAGGTGGCAGTTTGATTCAAAAATTTGAATTTCAAAAGAAGTGTCTATTCGTCATATCCTTTCAGGAATGAACATTGTTGAATATGAGATTATATGATTTTTGTTTGATGATAATAACACACACACACACATATATATATATTCATTTAAATGTATTTGTTATTGCACTATTTTATTTTTCATAGATTAAATAAATATTTGCTAAATAAAAATAAATAAGACCGAATTTGAATTCAAACAGAAATTGTATTCAAACAAATGTTTATTACAATCTTTGAATAGTACAAATTTCAAGCTCTCACTATATATATACAACTTCAATTACAATACAATTTTGATTACACTACAATTTCACATTTACATTGCACCTCACTACATATCACTCATTCACTCAACTCGTACTGATCTTCAACTTCATTCCAATGTGAATCCAGCTTCTGAGCAATCTATAGAAATTTACATTGATGCGGTAAAATTGAAAATAAAATATTTTTGCAGTATAAAATAAAATGTGGATTTTTAAAATAATATTTTCTTCAGTTATTTGCGTTGTTCGTCATCATTTAATGTTGAATTCATCATACACGAACAACTTGTGACATACACAGTGTATCATTGTATATGCCACAAGGCCATGCACACTGATATATATACACTTGATAGAATTACAGGGACATGTGAGCATAGGTCAAACCCAAAACGCTGGGTTTAACTCAAGTGCAATAAAAATAATGTCACAACATCACAGCAAGGTCAAACCCGAGCTCCAAGCTGGATACAACACAGGTGCAAGTTCATGAAATGATCAAGTTCAATATCATAGCAAGAAGTTCAAACCAAGTGGCAGTTTTGATCAACCAGCAGTATGAAAAAGGCTTGAACTCAAGTTAGTGCACAAATCAAACTACAAGGATCAAATGAAGTGTATAGTACAATCCACTGCAAATACAAGTGCAGACAAGCTACATTGAATGACCAAACTCAATGAAACAACACTGCAGATGCAAGCACACTCGAAGCACAATGCATCACAGACCATACAGCAAAGCCAATACACTAACACAAATGAACCAAATAGAAGATGTACACAAACACATATCAGCCCATATGAAAACAGTTCAAAGTCGAAGGCTTAACACATATGTTGATCAAGACAAAGTGAGAGAACCAGTAAATGACACAACAATCCAAATCAAAATGAACCAGATGGAACTGCACAGCAAGTACAACCTCATATGCAAAACACACAACTGTCAACAATCAATGATGAATCAATGCAATATGAACCAGACTGTACAAGTGAAGAACGAATGCTACAAAACAACTCGAACAGTTCAATATGCTATGCACAGGAACCAAGGCCATGACTAGTGATCTGCAAGTGTCGACTAGGTAGCAAGCAAGATCAACACAGCAGCCAACTTATACAACAACCACATAGCATCATCAAAGGACCTGAACAAGTCGAAATGCTCAAATAGAGTACAGATTAATGCATACTGTCTCGAACAATAAGTGAACATCAAGCACATGAATGCACAAGAACAGTGACAAGATTAACACACAAGAAATACTTATATACGGTAGTTATAAAAATAATGTAAAAAATTAGAATGTTGACAGAAGAAGCCATAGGTCAAAAATACAAGAAGCAATTTATCAAAACAGGTCAAGTATGCTACAGTAATGAATTTAATCAGCGCCGAAGTCAACATCGAACTATGTCAGAAACCCATAGCAACAAGTTCAACCACGAAGGTCAGAAATCATCACATAAACAAGTTAATGCCGAAGCGTCAAAGTTTGGTAATATCAAAAATCAAGTCGAAGCCATGAGCAACTGACCGGAGTCAAAGGAAACAAAGATCGAAATCAACATCGAACAAGTCAAAATCGAAGCCTTGGCAATCAGGGAATCGAGCGAAGTCAAAATCAAAACCATGTCAATCAAGTAAACCAAATTACTCAATATGAAAAAGTCAGATAAATCATCAACATCAAAACATAATCAAGTGGCCGAGACGAAGTCAAGCAAACTATCAAACGAACAAAAAATTAGGAATTCGAACCTATATAAAAACCCAATCATC
Organism: Allium cepa; assembly: GCA_030765085.1. Lineage (NCBI taxonomy): Eukaryota > Viridiplantae > Streptophyta > Magnoliopsida > Asparagales > Amaryllidaceae > Allium > Allium cepa. Next base: position 987,005,396 of record CM060945.1, on the reverse strand, counting down.
ATCGGTTTTAAGATCAATCAAGTTCAAGTAAGCCAAAACCAGTAAAGCAAAAGGAGTAAATTACATACCAGAGTCAAATTCGAACTTGATCGAATTGAAGTAGCCGAAGACAATTCAAAGAGCCAAACAATCGACGAAAGCAACGAACTGGAAAACATCTATTTCGATTAAGCAACCAAAAGTCGACGACTTCAGAAATAAAGCCCTAATTTGCAAGCAAAGGAAAACGAGAACAGGCCGCCATTTTTTTTCATAAGAAAGAGATACCAAGCCGGTTAGAATTAAAGGATCGGGCCAAAATAATAATAAAAAGAAAAAGGGACGGCCCTGTTTTAATTGGGGTTTAAAAGTTTAAAATTAGGGTTTTGTTGTTTTTAAGTGTTTTTAAATTATCATCTTTTGTATTTTCTTTTGAAAACTGTGTAATTACTAGTCGTGTGATTAGGGGACAAACTACGTGGCATAGCTTGAGAATTCGTAACTCGGTGGCTGAGTTGTGGTAGGGTTTTGAGCGTAGAGTTAGGTTAGTCAGTAGGGGGTGTCGCGAGTTTACGAGTGTAAGCGTGTGATTACTTAATTTCTAGTAGAAACCTTGGGGGCAGCACGTAGGCAGGGTTTTGCCGAAGCTGGGTAAATTCCGTGTCGTTCTATTTCTGCATTTATTATTTTGCTATTATTTGTGCTGCTACAATTTTGATATATCCGTGTTGAAATAATTTTATAAGCTTCCGCAATAATTTTTATAATTATCAGTATCACCCTATTCACCCCCCCCCCCTCTAGGGTAAAATCGATCCTACAAGTGGTATCAGAGCTAGGAATAGAAGTCAACTTTTGTTTTAAAAAATTTCGTTTTTCAAAAACCAAATTTTGTTTTAAAAATTTGAATTTTTAAAATGACTTCTTTTAATAATGCTTTTGCTGAGGGTCAGTCCATTTTTAGACCACCAATGTTCAATGGTGAATATGCCTAATGGAAAAATAGAATGAAAATTTTTCTGAAAACCATTGACGCTTGGAATATTGTTAAGATAGGTTATAAAGCACCAACTATAATTGCAGATAATCAGGAAATAGAGAAACCAAAGGATCAATGGACAGAGCTAGAAAATAAATTACAAAATGCTAATGGTAAAGCTATGAATTCTATTATCTGTTCATTGGATCAATTTGAATTTAATCGTGTCTCACATTGTCTAACTACATAGAAAATATGGCATACACTAGAAATGACTCATGAAGGAACATCCCAAGTCAAAGAATCTCGCCTTGCCATGCTAAGCAGCGAATACGGGAACTTCACAATGGCGAAGGAAGAAAATGTCAAAGAGATGTATGGACGACTTTCCAATATCGTACATAAATCAAAAGCTCTTGGAAAATCATACACAGAGTTGGAGATATGTAACGACCCAGAATTTTTAGAAATTAAAAATTGAATATTTAATTAATTTTAAATATTAATTAGTGAATTTATAAGTCAAATAAATTTTTATTTGAATTTTTGGATTTAATTAGATAATTAAAACAATAATTTAATATGTTAAATTATGGAAATAATTGAAAAATGAGTTAAAAATGATTGAAAATAATTTGTGAAATTTTATTTTATCATGTTGAAGTTAGAATGATATTTTAGAACTTTTAAAATCGAATTAAAAGTTAATTTGTGAAAATTGAATATTTTAATATTTAATAATCGACTGTAAAATAGTCAATTTTTGGACAGTCTCAGAATTGAACGAAACCAGTTTCATTGGATCCGTAATAGTTAGTTATTACCGGATTTCAATTTTCGTGTCAATCGGAGTTATCGTTTGATCGTGGCAGCTCGAAACGCATCGAATCGTTTTTAATTTAAATTTGGCGAGTCAAAATAGCCATTTTTCAAAAAGTCTCGGATTTCGACGAAACCAGTTTCATCGGATCCGTAATGTGATATTATTGTAAGGTTTCAAATTTCAAGTCAATTGGATTTACCGTTTGTCCGGTACAAATTAAAACGCCTAGAAATCGACTTAAATCGGTTTAATTTAAATTGAACGTTTTCAGCCATAACTCGCACATACTTCCGAATTAGCTTCCGAAACCTGTTCCATTGTGTCCGGAACGCGGGATAAACCCTAGGTACGCTGGTTACGGCGTCTAAATCGGAGTTCGGAATTCCCGGGATGAATAGTGTTTACGCTAGTTTTTTCTATAAATAGAAGTTGAATTCACAAATAAATAAAAAAAAAAACCTAGGTTAAACTAACATAGCCGCCACAGTCAAAACCCACGGCCAGGAATGCTCCATCTTCATCACCAAAAATCTCCAAATCCGTGCAACGATTCGACGAACTTCTAACTAGAGAATCGTAGAGCACATCAAGATCTTCAGATTCAACGGTTATGATCGCGAAAGGAGCTGTAGATTGTCGGCAAAATGGAGTTAAACGTCGCGAGTTCAGCCTCAAACTGCGTGCGAGGGGGAGGGCCGAGCGTGCCGAGGTTGGAGCCGAGTGTAGCTTGAGGAGAGGGCTTCGACATGGAGTAATCTGATCGTGTTCTAATCGAGTGTGGTGATCGATAAAATTAACCCTAATATTAAGGGATGGGTTTGATTTTTTTCGGCCGGCTTCAGGGAGACGAGATCGCGTGGGGGAAGATGAAACTCAGTTGCGTTCTACGGTCGTGATGTTGGGGGCCTGTGGATCGAACGGCAGTGGGCTAACGTGGGTTTTAAAATTTTATTTTAAGTTGAAATTTTTATATAAAGAATTTGTGTAATGTTCGATAATTCATAACTTTTTCATACGAGGTCGAAACTGCGCGAAATCAGTTGCGTTGGAATCGTATGGACGAGCACTACGCGATGAAGTTGGTTTGGAGTCGTTTGGAGTTAGTGAGAATTTCGGGTAAAATTAAACGCGCGTTTAATTTTATTCGAAATAAAAGCTTAAACGGAAATTAAAACCAAGGTGAGAATTTCTCACTCAATCGAATAGATTTCGATTTTATTTTAAATAGTTAGATTTAAAATATTTGAATGCATGTTTGAATGATGACTGTAAATTATTGATTGTTAAAATAGACATTATGCGCCGTTAGTAAGCGGATGTTATTTATTAAAAACATATACCGCGAATATTTCATAAACAGTGAAATTGGTATTATATATAATATCAATATATATATATTGGCATATGTATATATTGCAGTTGTTGATTTCCCGCATTTTTTGTTTAGCGGATGAGACCCTATTACGCCGTTAGTAAGCGGATAATATTTATTAAGAACATATACCGTGATAATTTCGTACTGGAGCGAAATTGGTATTGTGCTAATGTTTTTGGATGCAGGAAAACAGGTTGGAGGGATCCAACAGGATTCCTCAACAGTATTTATTTTATTTCAGATATTTTGATATTTGATGGATTATCATATCGATATATGATATCGTTGTTAGTCGTGATTGACTATTTGGTGTGTAGCATCATTGGACCCAGATTTTGGGATTTTAAAATGATCTTTAAAATGATTTTTGAAAATATACTTTATTTCTGGAATTGATCCATTATAAATAAATAAACGTTATAATTTTTAAAGTTATAAAAATTATGGTTTTTGTGAAATATAGTTAAAAAGCTGATTTTTAGAAATACGATTAAAAGTCGATTTTTGAGAAATATGAACCAATGATTTTATAAAATAGTTTAAACTGGATTTTTGAGTTTATTATTAAAAGTTTGAATATAAGATTTATAAAATTTGATTATTTTATAAATCAAGAGAACGGTGAAATTTTAAAGGAATTTAAAGACGTTTAAAAGAATAATATAAATTAATTTATATTAAGAGATTTATAAATGGATATTTATAAATTGAATTATGGACATTATAAAACGAGTTTTTATAAGTGTTTGAATGTAGTGAAAATGAATCTCCTAAATGAATGAAATTTATAGAATTATAAACTGTGAAGTTATAAATGAAATTTTATAAGAAATAGGTTTATAAAATTTATAAAGTTACCGAAAGAATGAATTTTGGATAAATAAACAATCTTATAAGTTAAGATTAATAATTTGGAAAGTTAAATGAACGATTTTGTAAAATAATCGTTTTATAAGTAATTAACTTATAATATGAACTTGTAGTTTATAATTGAGTTATAAACTGAAATAGGTTAATAAAGGTATTTATAAAAAAAAAAAAAAAAAAAAGTTTTTATAAATAAATAGAAACGGAATTTATAAACGTTGTTTTATAAATCCGCAAACGACTTATTTTGATAAGTTAATTGTTATAACTTATAAATGGAGTTATATTCACGTTTTAGACTGTGAATAATCCTTTAAGTTAAAAAGTATAAAAAGGATGAAATTTGTTAACATAGTATATTCGCGTTTTTGAATAGTGAATAACATGTTAAAGAAAATGTTTTAGAATGTGATATTTTAAACAGAATTAAAACGATCTAACGATGTTTTAAAGGTGTTGAGATTCGAAACCATAGATTTCAACATTTATTGTTGAAATAGACGATTTCGAGAAATAAAAGGAAATAGTGGACTATAACACTGTTGTTATAGTAAATGATTTCCGAAAGGAAATGGGTTGTATAGTATTGGGATTTATATATCTATTTAATTTCGAATCCCTATACTAGTGATTTTGGGACGTTGTAACGATGTTTTACGCAACATTCGTTTTGGCCCAAATAAATATGTTAAGTGAATGATTTCCTTAAAGAATCAAATATATACTTAATTCGATTTAAGTATACTGAATATTTTCTAAGTGTTGAAAATAAAAGGAATTTGTGAATTACTTATGAATAAATAAGTATGGAAATGTTTTCCAATATGAAGTGAATAATTAGAATTTATCTTTTTGAAGATAAATTGAAATGAATTATTGAAATCGCATATGCATGGATATTTTGGAAATATAAATTCATTATGGAATTTATATGTGAAAAGTGAAATTGGTAAAAAAATAAATATTGATTTATTTTTGAAGTGTTGAAACTATATATCTAGTAAAGATATTTTGGAAATGTAAATAATTTGGAAAATTATTTGGAATCTGGTGATGTATGCATATCCATTGATAGTTCAATAGCCGACTATCAATATTTCCCTTTGAATGGGTATTTGATGTGAATTGATTGAATTTGAATGCACACTTATTTTTGAATAAGCGCTCACTATTCGGGTTAACCGGGAAAGGACCATGGGGTCGTATAACCCATTCCGAATATGTGATACGTCGTTGTGAATTGCATTTGAAGATCGGTGTTGAAGACCGGTATTTGCAAAAGCGATAGGATGAACTATCGATTGACTCTGCACCGAGTTGCTCCGGTATTGAGTTCTCCATATGTGATGGTGAATCCGATCAGGATTGTGAATATCCGGATTGCAAGGACTTCTTTGTAAGTGCCTTCGGTTTTGTTCGATCCCGGAACAGACTTGTATGGATTGTATGCCTGACATTACAATTTGAGATATAAAGCCGATTTCATTCAAATATATTTCTGTTGGTGGCGGAGAATTTATTCTTTGCTTAACACCCTTCTTTGAGACGTACGAGCTCAAAGGTTATATAGTTGAAGTTATCAGCAATATATCCCATTTTGGTAATGTGACATGCTGAGTGATGCTGAAATGATCATTGTGTTGATTATTGTGATAGGATCATTTATTTGATCGTCTATCTTAGTGATCATTGTGTTGATCATTTGTTGACCCAAAGCATGGCTTTTGTATAAAGTATGTTTTTGTGGACGTGAATTCGTCGAGCCTCACATCCCGGTAATGGTCAAAACAGGAATGATGCGGCAAGGTTATGAGGGGTAGCTCCCTTTAGGGTATGTGCATTTCCTTCTGGAAAGGGTGGTATCATGGTATGGAGCCCAGATACTTACTCATGTTGATACACTATATCTATTTCTGTGTGGTGTTGTTGGTGACGAGCGCTCGGTTAAAGGTCCGATGGGACCGGGGGATGCCATATTCGTGTAGTAGTTACCTAGTGATAAAGGTAACCCGGCCTTGTGTTGGCAGAGAGCTGGTTAAGTTCTCGGGACGTCCAGCCAGAGGCGATCCCATGTGACAGTAGGAAGTTCCTTAGCCTGACCATTTGTTGGAAATCCAATTCCCAATACAAAACTTGTACGGTATTAGTTGTAGAACCTGCTATTCACTTATGGTGGTCACCACTGTTTGGATAGTAGCTATAGTAGGCATACGATAATGGTCGTATGTTGGCTAAGATTTATATTCTACTTTCGAAATAAATTTTTCCTACACTATACACTAATAATAATATCAAATATTATTTTAAATGCGTATCAAGCATCTTTGACTATCATAAGGAGAAATCTCCTCCGATTCTGCGTTTGCATTGTGTGTGTGTGCGGGAGGCCTTATGGTAGTCTCATTTTTAAAAAGCATTGCGAATTGAATTTAAAAATATTCCTCTATTTTGATTTTAAAGATAAATAAACTGTTTTGAGTTCTCACACCAGTCACATGACTGACTCGGAGTTTATTGTTTTCCTTCCTAAACTCTGGGTGCCCACCAATTTCCACACGGGCAGTCAAAAGTTAAGGTTTATCAGGATATTCTGGATATTCTGGAGTTGCTGGAGGCAAGCTGGATGGAATGGCGTATTACTAGTTTATATAGTATTTCTTTTTTTCCGCTGCACTGTTGGTTGTTGTTGTATGTTGTTGTACACTCTGATGATATGATGTAATGAAATGAATGAAATGTAATAACTGATATAGTTCTTTGTTTAAAGATTATTCATTTATTATTATATGTTGTTCCGCTGCGAATTGTGAGATTCTGTTGTTGTTCTTTTTGTTTCCTTTCTGTCCGTTCTATTTTCAAATTCTCTTTTTCTAATTTTAAAATTCTTCTATCTTCTGTTTTTCTAATTTTCTGTTTTCTAAAAATTGTCTATCTTCTTTTCCCTTTTCTTTCTTCTTTTTCTCTCTTCTTTCTTTTCTTTTCTTTTTAAAACCCATAACTTCTCGGTTTTCGGCCTTCGATATTCGGCAGTCGATAAAGTGAGTGTCGATGTCGGATTTTCGAAGAACGAAAATCCGCGGGCGTTACATTTGGTATCAGAGCTCTGATGGTTAAGCGACAACCATGGTTCTGTTGGGTATTACTCATTAGAGATAGAGTCAGTAGTACTCTAGAATGAGTTTGAGTGTAATAATAGCTATGAGAGCGTATTTGTTAGTGTATATAAAATTGTTTTATATTGTGATGATTGGTTTATTGAGTGGCATATGAACCTTCCTTAGCACGGTATGTACAACTTTGCCGAAGGGGTTTCTAAACACTTGAATAGAACAATTCGACACAGTATTGATTTTTAAAAATTGGGTAAATGGAATAATTTTGCCTTGATTATATTTTATATATATAAAGGAATAATAATTTTTCAAAATTATTAAAGTGTATATAAGTTGATTGTTAGGTTGTTTGAATAATCTAAATAAAAAAAATTGTATAAGCAAATGAATTATAAGAATTAAAATTATAATTAAAGTGATTTACAATTGTGAAATAAACTTATATACATAAGAAGTGAAACTTTATGGATATATCTATTAATATGAGTTGTAAATAAAAGTGAATTTAAAGTTGAATGGAATTGATTTTGGTATCGAAGTAAATAATCAAGTGGATTAAATGAATGTGAACTTAAGTTATGTGAATGAAATTCAACTTTAGAATTGAATTGAATTGAATGAATGGATTGAATGTTAATCAATTGGATGTAATTAAAATTGATAGGAAATAATGAATGAAAGTAGAAATTCATTGAAATCAAATGTTATTAGAAGTTGAATAAATTGAATGAGAATGAATATAAGCAAAGGAATTTGGTTGTAACTAATATACATTGGTTGTTATATGGTTGTTAGTTGATTGTTTATAATTCATTAAGATTTAATGAAATTGAAAGCTATGTAATTGAATTCAAATGGAAAGTAAATAAATTTGAATAGAATTGAAGGTGAATTGGATTTAAATTAGAGAATGTTAACAAATTGAAACTAATTAGAATTGAGAATGAATGTTAGTAAATCCAATGTAAACAAATCAAATGTGATTTAAAGTGAAAACCAATTCATTGTATATGAATGAAAATATGAATGAATATATTGGTTATGAATTTGTTGAATGATAATTGGATGATGGTTGAATATATATTGCATTTGTTGTTTGGTTGCTTTTGCTATGTGACATATATAGTTATTATGTTGCTATATGTTGTATATTGAGATTATTTGCATATGCGCATGATTCTCATGTTGTTTGTTGAGTTTAGTAGGTGTGGATCGCGTTTGCTTCGCATTTGGAGCTCGCTTTAGCGCTATATTAGCCGTATATGCTCGCTAATAAAATATAAGGTACATATCTCGGATTAAATATCGTACTTTTACACTTTTTTCCCTTCGGGATGCCTCATTACTTGATGAGATGTATATTTGTGATATATATACTGTCATTTTTTTTTCGGATCGAGCCGCGCAAAGGAGACATGGCGAATTTTTCCGAAAATTTAAGGCGTTAGAAAAATTTGAGAAAATTTTGGAAAAATTTTGAAAACTTTAACTTTGTTTTAGAGTTGAAAGTTAAATGATATAGATTGTTTTTGAAAACATAACTAAGTATGATTTAAAAACTTAGTAAAGTATATGTAAAAAAAAAAAAATTAATTATGAATTTTGGAAAGTTAATAGATTCTGTAACCTTTCTTACTTGTAATTTCGAGGACGAAATTCTTTTAAGGGGGAAAGATTGTAACGACCCAGAATTTTTAGAAATTAAAAATTGAATATTTAATTAATTTTAAATATTAATTAGTGAATTTATAAGTCAAATAAATTTTTATTTGAATTTTTGGATTTAATTAGATAATTAAAACAATAATTTAATATGTTAAATTATGGAAATAATTGAAAAATGAGTTAAAAATGATTGAAAATAATTTGTGAAATTTTATTTTATCATGTTGAAGTTAGAATGATATTTTAGAACTTTTAAAATCGAATTAAAAGTTAATTTGTGAAAATTGAATATTTTAATATTTAATAATCGACTGTAAAATAGTCAATTTTTGGACAGTCTCAGAATTGAACGAAACCAGTTTCATTGGATCCGTAATAGTTAGTTATTACCGGATTTCAATTTTCGTGTCAATCGGAGTTATCGTTTGATCGTGGCAGCTCGAAACGCATCGAATCGTTTTTAATTTAAATTTGGCGAGTCAAAATAGCCATTTTTCAAAAAGTCTCGGATTTCGACGAAACCAGTTTCATCGGATCCGTAATGTGATATTATTGTAAGGTTTCAAATTTCAAGTCAATTGGATTTACCGTTTGTCCGGTACAAATTAAAACGCCTAGAAATCGACTTAAATCGGTTTAATTTAAATTGAACGTTTTCAGCCATAACTCGCACATACTTCCGAATTAGCTTCCGAAACCTGTTCCATTGTGTCCGGAACGCGGGATAAACCCTAGGTACGCTGGTTACGGCGTCTAAATCGGAGTTCGGAATTCCCGGGATGAATAGTGTTTACGCTAGTTTTTTCTATAAATAGAAGTTGAATTCACAAATAAATAAAAAAAAAACCTAGGTTAAACTAACATAGCCGCCACAGTCAAAACCCACGGCCAGGAATGCTCCATCTTCATCACCAAAAATCTCCAAATCCGTGCAACGATTCGACGAACTTCTAACTAGAGAATCGTAGAGCACATCAAGATCTTCAGATTCAACGGTTATGATCGCGAAAGGAGCTGTAGATTGTCGGCAAAATGGAGTTAAACGTCGCGAGTTCAGCCTCAAACTGCGTGCGAGGGGGAGGGCCGAGCGTGCCGAGGTTGGAGCCGAGTGTAGCTTGAGGAGAGGGCTTCGACATGGAGTAATCTGATCGTGTTCTAATCGAGTGTGGTGATCGATAAAATTAACCCTAATATTAAGGGATGGGTTTGATTTTTTTCGGCCGGCTTCAGGGAGACGAGATCGCGTGGGGGAAGATGAAACTCAGTTGCGTTCTACGGTCGTGATGTTGGGGGCCTGTGGATCGAACGGCAGTGGGCTAACGTGGGTTTTAAAATTTTATTTTAAGTTGAAATTTTTATATAAAGAATTTGTGTAATGTTCGATAATTCATAACTTTTTCATACGAGGTCGAAACTGCGCGAAATCAGTTGCGTTGGAATCGTATGGACGAGCACTACGCGATGAAGTTGGTTTGGAGTCGTTTGGAGTTAGTGAGAATTTCGGGTAAAATTAAACGCGCGTTTAATTTTATTCGAAATAAAAGCTTAAACGGAAATTAAAACCAAGGTGAGAATTTCTCACTCAATCGAATAGATTTCGATTTTATTTTAAATAGTTAGATTTAAAATATTTGAATGCATGTTTGAATGATGACTGTAAATTATTGATTGTTAAAATAGACATTATGCGCCGTTAGTAAGCGGATGTTATTTATTAAAAACATATACCGCGAATATTTCATAAACAGTGAAATTGGTATTATATATAATATCAATATATATATATTGGCATATGTATATATTGCAGTTGTTGATTTCCCGCATTTTTTGTTTAGCGGATGAGACCCTATTACGCCGTTAGTAAGCGGATAATATTTATTAAGAACATATACCGCGATAATTTCGTACTGGAGCGAAATTGGTATTGTGCTAATGTTTTTGGATGCAGGAAAACAGGTTGGAGGGATCCAACAGGATTCCTCAACAGTATTTATTTTATTTCAGATATTTTGATATTTGATGGATTATCATATCGATATATGATATCGTTGTTAGTCGTGATTGACTATTTGGTGTGTAGCATCATTGGACCCAGATTTTGGGATTTTAAAATGATCTTTAAAATGATTTTTGAAAATATACTTTATTTCTGGAATTGATCCATTATAAATAAATAAACGTTATAATTTTTAAAGTTATAAAAATTATGGTTTTTGTGAAATATAGTTAAAAAGCTGATTTTTAGAAATACGATTAAAAGTCGATTTTTGAGAAATATGAACCAATGATTTTATAAAATAGTTTAAACTGGATTTTTGAGTTTATTATTAAAAGTTTGAATATAAGATTTATAAAATTTGATTATTTTATAAATCAAGAGAACGGTGAAATTTTAAAGGAATTTAAAGACGTTTAAAAGAATAATATAAATTAATTTATATTAAGAGATTTATAAATGGATATTTATAAATTGAATTATGGACATTATAAAACGAGTTTTTATAAGTGTTTGAATGTAGTGAAAATGAATCTCCTAAATGAATGAAATTTATAGAATTATAAACTGTGAAGTTATAAATGAAATTTTATAAGAAATAGGTTTATAAAATTTATAAAGTTACCGAAAGAATGAATTTTGGATAAATAAACAATCTTATAAGTTAAGATTAATAATTTGGAAAGTTAAATGAACGATTTTGTAAAATAATCGTTTTATAAGTAATTAACTTATAATATGAACTTGTAGTTTATAATTGAGTTATAAACTGAAATAGGTTAATAAAGGTATTTATAAAAAAAAAAAAAAAGTTTTTATAAATAAATAGAAACGGAATTTATAAACGTTGTTTTATAAATCCGCAAACGACTTATTTTGATAAGTTAATTGTTATAACTTATAAATGGAGTTATATTCACGTTTTAGACTGTGAATAATCCTTTAAGTTAAAAAGTATAAAAAGGATGAAATTTGTTAACATAGTATATTCGCGTTTTTGAATAGTGAATAACATGTTAAAGAAAATGTTTTAGAATGTGATATTTTAAACAGAATTAAAACGATCTAACGATGTTTTAAAGGTGTTGAGATTCGAAACCATAGATTTCAACATTTATTGTTGAAATAGACGATTTCGAGAAATAAAAGGAAATAGTGGACTATAACACTGTTGTTATAGTAAATGATTTCCGAAAGGAAATGGGTTGTATAGTATTGGGATTTATATATCTATTTAATTTCGAATCCCTATACTAGTGATTTTGGGACGTTGTAACGATGTTTTACGCAACATTCGTTTTGGCCCAAATAAATATGTTAAGTGAATGATTTCCTTAAAGAATCAAATATATACTTAATTCGATTTAAGTATACTGAATATTTTCTAAGTGTTGAAAATAAAAGGAATTTGTGAATTACTTATGAATAAATAAGTATGGAAATGTTTTCCAATATGAAGTGAATAATTAGAATTTATCTTTTTGAAGATAAATTGAAATGAATTATTGAAATCGCATATGCATGGATATTTTGGAAATATAAATTCATTATGGAATTTATATGTGAAAAGTGAAATTGGTAAAAAAATAAATATTGATTTATTTTTGAAGTGTTGAAACTATATATCTAGTAAAGATATTTTGGAAATGTAAATAATTTGGAAAATTATTTGGAATCTGGTGATGTATGCATATCCATTGATAGTTCAATAGCCGACTATCAATATTTCCCTTTGAATGGGTATTTGATGTGAATTGATTGAATTTGAATGCACACTTATTTTTGAATAAGCGCTCACTATTCGGGTTAACCGGGAAAGGACCATGGGGTCGTATAACCCATTCCGAATATGTGATACGTCGTTGTGAATTGCATTTGAAGATCGGTGTTGAAGACCGGTATTTGCAAAAGCGATAGGATGAACTATCGATTGACTCTGCACCGAGTTGCTCCGGTATTGAGTTCTCCATATGTGATGGTGAATCCGATCAGGATTGTGAATATCCGGATTGCAAGGACTTCTTTGTAAGTGCCTTCGGTTTTGTTCGATCCCGGAACAGACTTGTATGGATTGTATGCCTGACATTACAATTTGAGATATAAAGCCGATTTCATTCAAATATATTTCTGTTGGTGGCGGAGAATTTATTCTTTGCTTAACACCCTTCTTTGAGACGTACGAGCTCAAAGGTTATATAGTTGAAGTTATCAGCAATATATCCCATTTTGGTAATGTGACATGCTGAGTGATGCTGAAATGATCATTGTGTTGATTATTGTGATAGGATCATTTATTTGATCGTCTATCTTAGTGATCATTGTGTTGATCATTTGTTGACCCAAAGCATGGCTTTTGTATAAAGTATGTTTTTGTGGACGTGAATTCGTCGAGCCTCACATCCCGGTAATGGTCAAAACAGGAATGATGCGGCAAGGTTATGAGGGGTAGCTCCCTTTAGGGTATGTGCATTTCCTTCTGGAAAGGGTGGTATCATGGTATGGAGCCCAGATACTTACTCATGTTGATACACTATATCTATTTCTGTGTGGTGTTGTTGGTGACGAGCGCTCGGTTAAAGGTCCGATGGGACCGGGGGATGCCATATTCGTGTAGTAGTTACCTAGTGATAAAGGTAACCCGGCCTTGTGTTGGCAGAGAGCTGGTTAAGTTCTCGGGACGTCCAGCCAGAGGCGATCCCATGTGACAGTAGGAAGTTCCTTAGCCTGACCATTTGTTGGAAATCCAATTCCCAATACAAAACTTGTACGGTATTAGTTGTAGAACCTGCTATTCACTTATGGTGGTCACCACTGTTTGGATAGTAGCTATAGTAGGCATACGATAATGGTCGTATGTTGGCTAAGATTTATATTCTACTTTCGAAATAAATTTTTCCTACACTATACACTAATAATAATATCAAATATTATTTTAAATGCGTATCAAGCATCTTTGACTATCATAAGGAGAAATCTCCTCCGATTCTGCGTTTGCATTGTGTGTGTGTGCGGGAGGCCTTATGGTAGTCTCATTTTTAAAAAGCATTGCGAATTGAATTTAAAAATATTCCTCTATTTTGATTTTAAAGATAAATAAACTGTTTTGAGTTCTCACACCAGTCACATGACTGACTCGGAGTTTATTGTTTTCCTTCCTAAACTCTGGGTGCCCACCAATTTCCACACGGGCAGTCAAAAGTTAAGGTTTATCAGGATATTCTGGATATTCTGGAGTTGCTGGAGGCAAGCTGGATGGCATGGCGTATTACTAGTTTATATAGTATTTCTTTTTTTCCGCTGCACTGTTGGTTGTTGTTGTATGTTGTTGTACACTCTGATGATATGATGTAATGAAATGAATGAAATGTAATAACTGATATAGTTCTTTGTTTAAAGATTATTCATTTATTATTATATGTTGTTCCGCTGCGAATTGTGAGATTCTGTTGTTGTTCTTTTTGTTTCCTTTCTGTCCGTTCTATTTTCAAATTCTCTTTTTCTAATTTTAAAATTCTTCTATCTTCTGTTTTTCTAATTTTCTGTTTTCTAAAAATTGTCTATCTTCTTTTCCCTTTTCTTTCTTCTTTTTCTCTCTTCTTTCTTTTCTTTTCTTTTTAAAACCCATAACTTCTCGGTTTTCGGCCTTCGATATTCGGCAGTCGATAAAGTGAGTGTCGATGTCGGATTTTCGAAGAACGAAAAATCCGAGGGCGTTACAAGATAGTTCGAAAAATCCTAAGAGTCCTTCCACGAAGTTTTGAAGCCACTGTGACTGCCATTCAAGAATCAAAAGATTTAAAATAGATGAAAGATGAAGAAATCATCGGAAATCTCACCACTTATGAGCTAGAAATGAAATTCAAGGAAGAGCATGAAGGAGGTGACACTCAAAAGAAATCAATAGCTCTTAAAGGAACAACAGAAAGTGATGGTGATGATGATGATGATGATGATGATGATGGAGCAGCAGAATTTGAGCTGATAATAAAGAAATTCAAAAGGTGGAATTACAAATACGGAAAACCAGCTCGAAATCAAAAATTGAAAAGCAGAATAGCCAAAATACTAGACTACTCAAAAGAACAGAAGATCATCTGTCATAAGTGCAACAAACCCGGACACATCAAGCCCAATTGTCCTCAAAATCGACGCGACTTTGAAAAGAAATAAAAAAGGATAAGTTTTGCAGCCACGTGGAATACAAGTGATGAAGATAATCAAAGTACTAGCAGTGAGGGTGAGAAAGCAGATATATGCCTTTAAGGAAATATAACCGATAGCGACGATGACGAGCCAAGCGAGGTATCAAAACTCACTCACTCAGAGTTACTTATATATTTCCATGAAGTAAATGGCTGTTTTGAACGACTTCGGGAGAAGTATTCCAAACTTGAATCACAAAAAGACACTTTTATAGAATTAAATAAACAACTTGACCAATTAGTTAAAACCTATCAAAGTAGGATCCCTAAGTGCGATAAGTGTCCAACATTTGAAGAAGAAATTAAAAAATCAAAAATTAATATAAAATCACTTGAAAATGAAATTCTGATTTTGAAAGAAAGTGAAAATAGTAGGAGAGAAAATTCTATTAAGTACGCACAATTGTTAAACGAAAATGAATCTCTCGAAACACAAGTCCAGCAATTGTCAACAACTTTAGATAAATTTTCAAAAAGTGAAAAATCATTGAATATGCCATTAGGGAAGCAAACTATTAATACAGTTGGACAAGGAATTGGATATAATCAATCCAAAAATGTTAGAAATGAGATTAATCAAGTAAATTCAATGTGCACATTTGTAGAAAATTTGGACACAATCAAAATAGTTGTTGGTATAGACCCAAACACGTGAAAACTATACCAATTTGGGTTCCAGAAGGCACAAATATAAAATCTCTCAAAGTTAAACAAATCTGGATGCCAAAAGGAACATATATAAATAGTTTTGGGTCTCCATAAAATTATTTTTTAAAATTATTCTGCCACTGATAATCATGGACTTACAAAAACAAATAGGCCACAAAAATCTTCCATCGTAGGTGTGGTGGCAGGCTAAGGAACAAAATTGTGTAATCTGGATTCTAGCTGTTCCAGAAACACAACGGGCGACAAAGCAAAGTTCCTTAGCCTAGTATAAAGGTGACAAAATCACAATGGACAACAACGAAAAATATCGTAAAGGTAAAACAGGTAATGGTATATTTATTTTAACGATATATTAAATGTGATATTCTACACCGTAATCTGAGTTAAATCAGCCAATAATGTGATGATGAAATAATGATGATTTTGACTTATTCATATTGTTGGTCAATTATATTCTTATGCCAAGAACACCATAAAAATCTCTAGAGTTTTTTAATTACTTCATATATATTAGTTTGGATTAATAATAGTGTTTTGTTGGATGGTAATACATTTGGTTATAACACGACTAACTCTATATTCACGGTTTCTGATTATTTACACGGCTTCAGTTCAAATTCAAGAGAATGTCATTTAAGAAGCTATTAAAATTGATTTTGAGATATTTTGTTACACACTTCATGGTCTGGTCTATCAAATTCAATTAAAGATAATTTTGAGTGAAAAAGAAATTCAGATGCAGATTACACTGGTAATCTAGTTGATAGAAAAATTACTAGTTGAACTTAATTTTTGTTGAGACATTTAGTAACTGCATCGTTTTTCAAAGAAAATATTTTCATATTTTTCATTTCAAATAGTAGGAATTTTTCTCATATAACCCCTTCTAGAAAATCATTTTTGAACATGTTTTCAGATCAGTGATTTTGAAAATTTGATTTGATAATTATTTTTGAATTTGATTTTAAATGACTCTTTGACTAATCTGACTCCCTAATAATTATCGAAAAGATAAATAGTGATTGAAAAAGTGATGAGTGTTGATATTTATCATATATTATGATCCGAGACGGTATAATTGGTAATTTTCTTTAGAAATTTAAACAAGAGTTATAAAACTTTTTGTTGATAAAAATTCCACGACCATCTCTATTTCTATCATATTTCTAACGACCATCGCTCATCAAAATTCTATATAGTTTGCCAATATGTGGTACTTTAAACAGGAATCATTCGTTTTTCATTTCACATTTTTAATAAAATAAATATATTTTTTATTAATAATAATAATAATAATAAATAAAATAAAATCCATAGTATTCACTCTCATTTAAAAGTCCTCACGGTTATGCATGGGTGAATTACTTGGAATTTGTTATGTGCTTCCAAGCTCATTTAAAAGTCCTCACGGTTATGCATGTATGGATCGCATATCAAAATTGATTTTTTTAAATAAACAAGTTGATTCTAATCCCATTTAAAATTCCTCACGGTTATGCCTGGTTAGAAGATACTTGAATTCATTTTTAAATAAAATTGGAATACTACTAATCTGATTTAAAAGTCCTAACGGTTATGCATGGTTGGTAGATATTCAAATTCCTGATATAAATATACGACAAATAGACACAACCGTATGGTTTTATATGATGACATCATTTCCATCATTCTAAAAGTGGAATATGCGCCTAATAAAGTATTTATGATTTTTGTTTGATTTTTTATTGAAATTTAATATTTATATTCGATTGAGTTTAATGTTGGATTAATATTGATCACTTTATCTATACTTTCTCTAACACTATTACTCTTTTGCTGATAACAAAAGGTGGAGAAAAAAGTTAAGATTTTGTCAAATAAAATCAAGTAAAGGTCAAATATTTTCTATTTGCATCTAGGCTCATTTGCTTATTTTTAATTGTATGCATATATGAAAGGGGAGCTTTGTGTAGAGGGAAGCATTTAAATAGGGGGAGCAATTAGAGTATATCAATGATCAAATACATTTAACATATTCAAAATCTTAAATATATATTTGTTATCATCAAAAGGGGGAGATTGTTGAATGCGATTATATGATTTTTGTTTGATGATAATAAACATATATGTATATATTCATTTAAATGTATTTGTTAATGTACTGTTTTATTTTTCATAGATTAAATAAATATTTGCTGAATAAAAATAAATAACATGGAATTTGAATTCAGATAGAAATTTTACTCAAAAAAATGTTTGTTACAATCTTTGAATAGTACAAATTTCAAGCTCTCACTATATATATGCAGCTTCAATTACAATACAATTTTGATTACATCACAATTTCACATTTACATTGCACCTCACTGCATATCACTTATTCACTCAACTCGTACTGATCTTCAACTTCATTCCAATGTGAATCCAGCTTCTGAGCAATCTGTAGAAATATACATTGACGTAGTAAAATTGAAAATAAAATATTTTTGCAGTATAAAATAAAATGTGGATTTTGAAAATAATATTTGCTTCAGTTATTTGGGTTGTTCGTCATCACTTAATGTTGAATTCATCATACACGAACAGCTTGTGACATACACAATGTATCATTGTATATGCCACAAGGCCTTGCACACCGATATATATACACTTGATAGGATTACAGGGACATGTGAGCACAGGTCAAACCCAAAACGCCAGGTTCAACTCAAATGCAATAAAAATAATGTCACAATATCAGCACAAGATCAAACCCGAGCTCCAAGCTGGATTCAACATAGGTGCAAGTTCATGAAATGGTCAAGTTCAATATCATAGCAAGAAGTTCAAATCAAGTGCAGTTTTGATCAACCAGCAGTATGAAAAAGGCTTAAACTCAAGTTAGTGCACAAATCAAACTACAAGGATCAAATGAAGTGGATAGTACAATCCACTACAAATATAAGTGCAGACAAGCTACAATGAATGACCAAACTCAATGAAACAACACTGCAGATGCAAGCACACTCGAAGCACAGTGCATCACAGACCATACAGCAAAGCCAATACACTAACACAAATGAACCAAATAGAAGATGTACACAAACACATATCAGCCCATATGAAAACATTTCAAAGTCGAAGGCTTAACACATATGTTGAACAAGACAAAGTGAGAGAACCAGTAAATGACACAAAAATCCAAACCAAAATGAACCAGATGGAACTGCAATAGCAGGAACGAGTTCAACATGTATGCAACAGTGACCAAGTAGTCTGTGACAATATCAGGTGAAGCCACCAGCATTTCATATCACAAAACCAAGCACCAAAAATATAACATGCAGTATGCAAGGATACACCGTATGAAAGTATCAGTTTTGAACAAGACAGAGAGCTAGTAAGTGGCTCAACATCAATATGCAAGAAATCGAGATTGAAACCACACAGCAAGTACAACCTCATATGCAAAACACACAACTGTCAACAATCAATGATGAAGCAATGCAATATGAACCAGACAGTACAAGTGAAGAATGAATGCAACAAAACAACTCGAACAGTTCAATATGCTATGCACAGGAACCAAGGCCAAGACTAGTGAACTGCAAGTGTCGACCAGGTAGTAAGCAAGATCAACACAACAACCAACTTATATAACAACCACATAGCATCATCAATGGACCTGAACAAGACGAAATGCTCAAATAGAGTACAGATTAATGCAAACTGTCTCGAACAATAAGTGAGCATCAAGCACATGAATGCATAAGAACAGTGACAAGATTAACACACAAGAAATACTTAAATACAGTAGTTATAAAAATAATGTAACAAATTAGAATGTTGATAGAAGAAGCCAAGGGTCAAAAGTCCAAGAAGCAATTTATCAAAACAAGTTAAGTATGATATAGCAATGAATTTAATCAGTGGCGAAGTCAACATCGAACTAAGTCAGAAACCCACAGCAACAAGTTCAACCACGAAGGTCAGAAATCATCACATAAACAAGTTAATGCCGAAGCGTCAGGTAATATCAAAAATCAAGTTGAAGCCATAAGCAACTGACCAGAGTCAAAGGAAACAAAGATCTAAATCAACATCGAAAAAGTCAGAATCGAAGCCGTGGCAATCAAGGAATCGAGCGAAGTCAAAATCAAAACTGTGTCAATCAAGAAAACCAAATTACTCAATATGACAAAGTCAGATAAATCATCAACATCAAAACATAATCAAATGGCCGAGACGAAGTCACGAAAACTATCAAACGAACAAAAAATTAGGAATTCGAACCTATATAAAAACCCAACCATATTAAAATCAATCAAGTTCAAGTAAGCCAAGACCAGTAAAGCAAAAGGAGTAAATTACATACCAGAATCAAATTTGAACTTGATCTAATTGAAGTAGCCGAAGACAATTCAAAGAGCCAAACAGTCGACGAAAGCAACGAACTGGAAAACATCTATTTCGATTAAGCAACCGAAAGTCGGCGACTTCAGAAACAAAACCCTAATTTGCAGCAAAGGAAAACGAGAATAGGCTGCCATTTTTTTTCATAAGAAAGAGATACCAGGCCGGTTAGAATTAAAGGATCGGGCCAAAATAATAATAAAAAGAAAAAGGGACGACCTTGTTTTAATTGGGGTTTAAAAGTTTAAAATTAGGGTTTTGTTGTTTTTAAGTGTTTTTAAATTATTGTCTTTTGTATTTTCTTTTGAAAATTGTGTAATTACTAGTCGTGTGACTAGGGGACAAACTACATGGCGTAGTTTGAGAATTCACAACTCAGTGGCTGAGTTGTGGCTGGGTTTTGAGCCTAGAGTTAGGTTAGTCAGTAGCGGGTGTCAAGAGTTTACGTGTGTAAGCGTGTGACTACTTAATTTCTAGTAGAAACCTTGGGGGCGGAACGTAGGCAGGGTTTTGCCGAAGATGGGTAAATTCTGTGTCGTTCGATTTCTGCATTTATTATTCTGCTATTATTTGTGCTGCTATAATTTTGATATATCTGTGTTGAAATAATTTTATAAGCTTCCACAATAATTTTTGTAATTATCAATATTGCCCTATTCACCCCCCTCTAGGGTGAAATCGATCCTACAGACATGGCTGTTGTTCTACTATAAATAGGGGCATTTTTAAACGAATTTATATACAGTTTTTTCTGATTTCACTCCTCTTCTTCTTCCACATTTCTTTATATATCTATTTACCATTGCTCTATTGAAATCAACATCGAATCTAACTAGATCATCTCTGGTTTGATTCTCTACCACTGTCTCAAAAAGATCTCAGTGCTATTTAGAGTTATAGGCTTCTTTGTAATAAATTAAGTGAGAAAAGGTGTGATTGTAGCCTATGAAATCAGTCAAGCGTGAAAAGGTGTGATTGTAGCCTGTGAAATCATTTCGGTGAATTTATTGCCCGTAAAATCAAGTATCTATACCCAAAGTATTGTGAATCTGGAGTGGTGTACCTCGTGGCCTTGAAATCGAGGGTGTAATTGTGACAATTGCTTTTGAAAGGAAATCCATACTTGTGTGCGGGACTGGATGTAGGGTAACTTTGAACCAGTATAAAATCCCGTGTGTTCCTTTCTTTATTGCTTTTACTTTATTTATGCATCTATGTTTGAATATGTGATCATATCTGTGTCTGAATATTGCATACATTTGTGTTCGAATTAACATAAACTCGAAAAGATTTAGTAATTCCTTAAAACACTATTCACCCCCCTCTAGTGTTAATTCTAGCCTTAAGATCTGTAATCCGCATTTCTCATAGAACTTATCAATCATTATAGTGACCCTTTCTCTGACTTACTGTTTGTCATGAGTGAAGTAGTGCCAACGACCAACTCTGTAGTCCCAACCGCAAGCGTTTCTAGCGATGCACGAACAATTCACGAGGAAGAAATTATAGCCAAGATTAATGTGAAAATGGAAGCAGCTGCTCGGGCCAGCACCTTCGAAGGTGGAATGGCAGGCCTTGGTCCAGCCCTGTTACAAATGATATCTCCTGGTGGCACTAGTATCAACAACAACGTTCTTATTCCACTTCTTGTAGTGGACCCGATCCCTCCAATTCCACTTGCTTAAGTATTCCCATACACTTTAATTTGGAGGAGGTAATCGATATAATACCCCCCAAAGGAGATCAGAAGCCGAAAGGAAAAGGCTCAAAGAGGAAAATTAGTGGCAGCTCCAACGGGTCTATGCCAAAGAAGAAAGTAAGAAAGAAGAAAGAGTAGATATGCTTCTTTGGCTCACTTTTGAGTAGACAAGAGTTTCTTGAGCTTTCGTTGCCCGTGTATAGATGCGGATTCAGTCCCTACTCATAGGATTTTTGGAAATAACTTGTACATAAATTCCTTTCACACGTAATTGAAATGAAATTCTATTTTGTCTTCAACTCAATTATCATTTATTTGCCTAAGTGTTTCAGCATTTGAATTCTTGTGAAGTATTTAACATTTGGATCGGGATTTGAGTTTACTCGTTAAGTCTTGGTATCACGGGTACGAGTCATGCTCGGGCACTAAGTTGAACTCCGATGCTGCATTGCATCAGTTAGTGATCGACACTTAAATTCCACCTTTAATTTCAGGGATGAGTTGTAAAGATCGGCAAGCGACTGGATTTCACCTCCAACACATCGAGCTTAACGTCGTTGAAATGATGCTGAAACAATTAAGGGTCGAGTTGTTGAATCACACTTGCTCATTTATTGATGATCACATCCGCACTCCGGAGATTTGCATTTGTATGTCGGCGGTCGGTCACGCTTGTTTACATTTAAGTATATGTTCACACTTTGAGGACTTAAGTTATTTTGTGGGTAGAAAGTATTGCCTATTCCATGAGCTGAAAGGACTTACTACTAATGAATGCCGCCATTTGAAGGATGAGGTAGAAGAGCATGTTAGAAATGGTATATTGCTACAGTACGTGAGAATCGAACAGCGATCGTAGGACCTGAGAAACTACCGCTGGCACCCAATGGAACTAATCCTGGATCGGGTTCACAACTCGTCATCAATTGATCATGATGGCATGATCCAAGTTCAAGACTTGAAATCTGGTTGATTACATAAAATTCTTAGGTTTTGATTTCAAAATAAAACAGCTATTCCACTTACACATGTGAGGGAACTGGAGAGATCCCCAGGCATGCTCTAAGAAGGTAATAGACTGCTCTGCCTAGAGTGGCAGTATCTAGATTTTTCCTTTGTTTGTGGTTGAACACTTGGACTTTTAATTTAATAAATGAATGTGAATTTCATGAAATAAATTTTGGATCGGAGAGTTAAAGGATGAATATTGGAAGTTGATTTGAAATTAATCGCTTTATGACCCTACCCGAAGAGACAGGGTCTGGAGTGCAATAAGCAAGTTGCTTCGACGGAGAGCGACAAGATCTACTCACTTAACATCGTTCCCCATTCACCGGTGAGTAATTGGACCGGGGTTCGACAAGGGATCGGAATGGTTGTAATCGGCCTAGGATTTAGGCCATGACATCGCTTAATGTTCAGGGACACTACACTAGAGTGCAGGGAGTGACGCTGCGTTGTCGGAGAGCGATAGGATCTGCTTACTCAACACTGTTTCCCGTTCACCGGAGAGTGGCAGGATGGGATCCAGTAAGAGTCTAGAGAGGTTGATATCAGTTTAAGACGATCAAGGCATCGCTTAACGTTCACGGACACTGAACCGGAGTGTAGGGAGTGACGCTGCTTCGCCGGAGAATGATAGGATTGGCTCACTCAATGTTGTTTCCCCTTCACCGAAGAGTGATAGGATGGGATCCAATAAGAACCCGGAGAGGCTATGATCGGTCTAGGACGACCAAGACATTGCTATATGCCCTTGCTGGGGTCAGAGTGCAAGGGATAGAAAGCAACGCCGGAGCGCAATAGGATCTTTCTATTCGACCGTCGAGTTTGGAATGGACTTGGCAAGGGTCTGAAGTGACCATCGAGTATACTATAGCTATTAATAAAATAGGGACTCACGATATTGGATTAGAAGCCATTCACAACATGCCTTTTACCAAAAGGCATGTTTTGGGGGCCAAAGTGTTATCCCACCTTTTGGCAAGGGTGTAGGCGAGCGGATTTAACTAAGTCGATTTCTCAGTTATCGAGGATGGAATGCAGTAGGTTTGAGTCGACTGGATGGATAAGTAATGCATTGTGTTTTGGAAGTCGGGGGCATGGAAGTCGGTCGGCGTGGAAGTCCACCAGCGTGGAAGAGAGCCGGTGTGGAAGTCGGTCGGCGTGGAACGCGGCCGACATGGAAGTCGGCCGACATGGAAGTCGCTAAAGAAATAGAAAGTAGCTACAGGAACAGGAAGTCGCTACTAGAACAGAAAGTCGCCCGACATGGAAGTCGCCCGGCATGGAAGTCGCTTGACATGGAAGTCGCTCGGCAGGAAATTGCTACAGGAAGTCGCTCGGCAGGAAGTAGCTACAGGAGGTCGCTCAGTAGGAATCGCTACAGGAAGTCGCTATAGGAAGTCACTCGGCAAGAAGTCGCTCGATAAGAAGTCGTTCGGCAGCAAGTCGCTACTGGTAGTCGCTCGGCAGGAAGTCGCTACAGAAAGTCGCTCGGCAGGAAGTCGCTCGATAGGAAGTCGCTATGGAAAGTTGCTCGGCAGGAAGTCGCTCGATAGGAAGTCTCTACAGGAAGTCGCTACCGAAATTCGCTTGGTAGGAAGTCGCTCGATAGGAAGTCGTTACAGGCCATAGGAAGTCACTATAGGAAGTCAGTACAGGAAGTCGCTACAGGCCACAGGAAGTCGCTATAGGAAGTCGCTATAGGAAGTCGCTACAGGAAGTCATCACAGGAAGTCGCTCGGTAGGAAGTCGCTACAGGAAATCGCTCGTACCATGATGAAGGATGTTGGCTTGGCTATGGTCCTAATGGGCCTGGACTACTCAGGAAGCCCAATAACTCGGGATTTTCCTAGAAATACAACATGTAGGGGTTCAGAAAAAGGATATTCATTCTGTTTCCCTTCTTCTTCCTCATTAAGGCTACTCTGCCATAATTGTTTTGAAAACTCTAGATTGTAACTGTAACTGATTCTCATATCAATAAAAAGGAAAATTTTGGAGTGGATGTAGACCAGAATTAGCCGAACCACTATAAATCCACTGTTTTTTTGCTTTCTTTTTAATTTTTACTACTCTTCATATTTATACTCTCCACATACACTCTATCTGTTATCTGTGACTGTTAGTTGGTGCTTTCATTTGCATTTGGGTGTTAGTGACCAATTTTGTCGCTAACAGTCACGCCTATTAAGTTTTAAGTATATGTTCGCACCTTGAGGACTTAAGTTATTTTATGGATGGTCAGTCGTACCTGAGTTTTGTTAATACTCTGACCACACTTTGGGGACTCAGAGTTGTGTTACTGATGATTGATTAATATTCGGTTTGTGTTTAAACTTTAATCAACTCTCTAGGGATTTAGGGTTAGTCGATGTTCATTCTCCAATCCGCGCTCTGGGAAGTTAGAGTTAACTGCAGTTGATACTCCGGTTTGCACTCTAGGAACCCGAAGTTAGTCGACGTTTGTACTCCAGTTCACACTTAAGGAAACTGAAGTTGGTTGATGTTGACACTCAGGTTCACACTTTGGGAATCCAGATTTAGTGTTTATACTCCAACTCGCACTATGGGACTTGGAGTTGATGTTTATACTCTACCTCGAATTTGGGAACTTAGAGTTGGCCGACAAAGTCAGTCACATCTGTTTAGGCTTTAGGATTTTGTTCGCACTCCGGGAACGATGGATTTATCAGGATCGTGGATGGCCGATCCACATCCACCCATAGTTAACAAGCGAGGTCGTTAGATGAACAGGTCCATCCTCCTCAAACTTGGTCAAGATACGGACGAAGACATTAGGTGGATGGATCCACCCTCTTCGAAACCACATTTATAAGTTTATGCTCCAGCTTGCATTTTATGAGGCTAGAGTTAGTTAAAGGATTGTCGTGTATCAATCCTTTTTTGGCTTTAGTGTGATGGCTTGCCCTAGAGCTCGAGTTTCACTTAGCAAGTGACCGGTCATATCACATTTACACCCTATTTGAACAAAACCCACCGTTTGATGGAACTTAGCCCTTCGTGCATCGTGATGGTTGTACGACACATTTAAAAATCACAGCTCTGGCTCGAAGAGATTGCATTTTAGTGCTCAAATAAGAAAAACACGGCAAAGTCAGTTACTTTATTACAAATTCAAATTTCGAAATGCGGAAATAAATTGCAGAAAAATAGATTAAATAAACAAAGCATGTCATGTGTAGTAGCGACGAAGACTCTTGCTGTTCTAGGCTCTTGGCAGAGTAAGACCGTCAACAGTTTAAGTGTGCATCTTCGAGCTTTCGTTCAATCACATAGAGCCCTTCCCACCTTGGTTTCATGTGCGAAGGAACCGGGTATACTCTTTTGAGGACAAGATCGCCGAGTTTGAAGGTACGGGGTTGGATTTTGGCATTGTATAATCGGGCGACTCGACTTCGATATGAGGCTGATTATGCGGTTGCCTTCAAATCAGCCCCTTCGTGCTTCTAATCCAAAAGTACAAGGATTTAGCAAGTAATATGGTATTTTTCCTCGGATCATAATTAGCCACACAATAAGAAGGTACTTCCATTTCGACTGGAATAACGGCTTCTGAACTGTAGAAAAGAGAGAATGGAGTGTTTCCGGTCGTGGACTTGTGGGTTGTTCGATAAGCCCATAGAGCCATAGGAAGTACATCAACCCACTTGACCCCGGCCTTTTCCATTCGTTTCTTCAGAATAGACTTTATAACTTTGTTCACAGCTTCAATCTGTCCATTTTCATGAGGGTGTGCAACTATAGAGAATTTCTTCTGAATGTGGAATCGTTGGCAGAAATCTTTGAATTCAACGCTGTCAAATTGGGTTTCGTTATCCGTGATGATGGTACGTGGGAGACGAAATCAGTAGATAATGTTGCGGACTACAAAGTTGACCACTTTCTTCATTGAGATTGTAGCAAAGGTTTCAGCTTCAGTCCACTTGGTAAAGTAATCAACTATGAGGATGGTGTCTTCGCATAACCTTTGGCCAGAAGCAGAGAGCCAATGATATCGATGCCCCAGACTACAAATGGCCATGGACTGACCATCTGCATTATTTCGGTAGGAGGGGCTCTAGGAATTCGAGCACGTTTTTGACATATGTCACATTTTCTGGCGTAGTCCGATGCATCACGATTCACAGTCGGCTAATAGTATCCATATCGGAGTACTTTCTTTGCTAGAGCTCCCCCGGTATGACCGCCACAGTCTCCGTCGTGCACATCATGCAACACTCGTTTGATTTCATCATGGGCGATACATGGGAGTAGAGGAACAGAGTATCCTCTTCTATACATGACTCCATTCTAAATAGTGAAATTTGAAGCTTTTCGAAGAACTTGCCTTTCTTCACTTCTGCACTCTAGCAGTCTTCCATGCTCGAAATAATTTCTAAACGGAGTCATCCATGACTCCTTATCGAGAACGACTTCAAATACCCAATCTATTTCCATTTGATCGATGCTTGGGGAAGACAATGTTTCCATGGAAACGAATCCCATTTGTTGTGCTTCACCAGTGCTGGCTAGCTTTGCCAATGAGTCAGCTTTTTGATTGCGCTCTCGCGGGATGCAGTAGATAGCATAATAGTCGAACTAATTAGTATCTCCTAGACCGGAGCTACGTAAGCAGACAATCTTCGATCTTCGGCCTGGTATTCCCCTCGAACTTGGCATACGACCAGTTGCGAATTACAATAAATCTCCACAGCAATGACTTTTAAATCTCGATCTAGTTTCAATCCGGTAATTAAAACTTCATACTCAGCTTCATTGTTGGTCGCACGAAAATAAAACTTCAAAGCATTGCATATAGATCGACCTTCGGGAGTTTCAAGTACAACCCCGACACCTGAGCAATGGTCAGTTGATGCACCATCAGTATGCAGCTTCCAGACATATTTGGAAGATTCACTACTTTCAGGCAAGTCCTTTGGGATGGTAAATTCAGCTATGAATTCTGCTAGGACTTGTCCTTGAATGGCTCGCCTTGGAGTATAGGTAATATAAAAATGACTTAGCTTGATATTCCAGTTGAGTAACCTATCAGACGTCTCAGGCCACGTAAGGACCTGTCATAATGGCCGATCGATGTAAACAGTGATAGGATGAGCCTAAAAATATGGATGGAGCTTCCTTGAGGCAATAACAAGACGATAAGCCAGCTTCTCTAGTTTTGGATAATTTCTCTCAGCTCCGGTTAGTCATTTACTAATATAGTAGACCGGTTTATGTACTCGGTCTTCTTCCTAAATTAGGGCAGCACTAATTGTGCTTTCTGATACCACCAAGTAAAGGTACAATTTCTCGTGATCGATAGGATTTGACAAAATAGGTGGTGTGGAGAGGTGCTGAATTAGTGCTCAGAATGCGCCCTCAAATTCCGTGGTTCATTCAAAGTTCCATTTCCCTTTTCATATCGAATCGAATAAGGGAATGCATTTGTCAATGGATTTTGAAATGAACCTGCTAAGCGCTGCTACTTTTCCAATGAGGCTCTGAACTTGTCTTATGGTTCTTGGAGTCTCAAGATTTCTGATCGCCGAGATCTTTTCAGGATTGGCTTCAATTCCTCGAGCGTTGACGATAAAGCCAAGGAATTTTCCGGATGCAACCCTAAAGTGACATTTCAACGGATTGAGCTTCATTTTGTATTCTCAAAGGATATTAAACATCGAATACAGGCCTTTAATATCATCAATGAAAAATATTGATTTCACTAGCATGTCGTCCATGTATACCTCCATGGTTTTCCCAACCTGGTTGGCGAACAATCGGCTAACCAATCATTGGTAAGTTGCACCGGCGTTTTTGAGTCCAAAAGGCATGACTTTATAGCAATAGAGTCCCAGATCAGTCACGAAGCTGGTATGCTCCTGGTCAAGCAAGTGCATGGGTATCTGGTTGTTGGCTGAATATGCGTCCAGGAAGGATAGGAGTTCATGTCCAGCCGTTGAATCTACAAGCAAATCGATTAGAGGAAGTGGAAAACTATCTTTGGGGCAAGCTTTATTCAGGTCTGAATAGTCGACACGCATTCTCCATTTCCCATTTGGCTTTGGGATGAGTACAGGGTTGGATACCCATTGCGAGTATAGGGCATCTTGAATAAACCCATTCGTTTTAAGCTTATCTACCTCTTCCTTAATGGCGGCAGATCTCTCTGGATCCATGCCATGCCTTTTTTGTTTGACCGAGATGTACCGCGGGTCAATGTCAGTGTATGGTTCGTGATGTATGGGGAGATCCGTATATGTCAGAATGTGTCCAAGCAAACACGTCAATATTTGCTCGGAGAAATTCAACCAATTCTTCTTGCATTTGTTGGCTTAACTGAGATCCAATCTTTATCATTCTAGAATCGTCGCTATTGTGAATCGGGACATCAATCTTCAATTCGGCCGAAGAAGCATGACCGTCTTTACTTTCATCTTCACTTTCGTTGTCTCTCGGGTTAAGATCTCTTTGGAATTGGTTGGTGTGCCCGAGCCTGGGGTTAGGCGTTAATTGTCAATTTTAAACAAAGCGGGCGCAGAGAGATTCCTCTACACCATTTCCTTTCTCCTTTTTTTGCGCCTTGCGTAGCTCAGTAACATAATATGCTCATCCAGCAGCCTGATCTCCTTGAACGACTCCAACTCCATGATCGATGGGGAACTTCAGAGTCAAACACCATGGGCCAATGACAGCCATAAACTCAGCTAGGGCTGGTCGACCCAAGAAAGCATTGTATGACGAGTCTATGTCCAATACAACAAATTGCAATATTTGGACTCTCTGGCGTTCTTTGGTTCCCAGCTCCACTGGAAATTCCACCACTCTAGTGGGTGTGGTTGCACTCCCGTTGAAGCCATGAATACGGGACTAGCAAGGCTTCAAATCTTTAGCCTCCATCTTCATCTGGTCATAGGCTTGCTTAGAAAGTATATTAATAGAACTTCCACTGTCAGCTATGATCCTCTTCATCCAAGCATGACCTACCTAAGCTGATATGACAAGTGGATCAATAATAGGGGTTGCGACCTAGTCAGCATTTCTATCTCGAAACACGATGTCGTTAGTCATCGTCTTCTGTTGTTTGGCCGGAGTCCCATCTTCAAGACTATTATAACACTCGTAGTCTGCATGCCTAATAGAACTGGCATACGACTCCATTTCCTTCCAACTTTGGTCTGTTTGATGAGGACCACCACTAACAGTATTTATCACTAACCTCTCGCCAGTACGAGCGGGTTCCTCATGTCACCCATGATAAGGTATACAATTTTGATTTGATGAGCCCGCACCACCAGACTACGACACCCGCACAGACTGCGGCGGACGCAGAGACTGCAGCGCCCACACACACTGCTCTAACTTCCTTTCTCTTGTCAACTATTCAATGAGAACCTGCAAGCGACGGCACTCATTCATCTTGTGGCCTTAGCTATCGTGTAATCTATAAAAATTTCTCGTCTGGATTTATTTCTCTAATGATGGTCTTGGGGCTGGTTTCTTATACTGAATGGTATTACAAGTCTGTATGTACACATTCTCCAACGACGTATTCAAAGGAGTGTAATTATCAAACATAGGAGCCCTACGTCGTGGACCATGATTTTGATCCCGTTTCTTATTTTGATCTCCATTATCTCTCTGTTGAATCTGTTTATTTTGAATATTCAACTGCACTTTTTCGGAACTCTTCCCGGATTATTTAAGAGCTACATTACTCTAGATTCCTTTGGCGCTGGGCCCTGCATTACCCATTTTCCTAAACGGTTTCAGATCCTCCCTACTAAAGAATTGGGCTGCCTTCGAATAGAAACGGTCCAACGACGCAGGAGGCTTTCTGGCTAATCAGTTTTCGAATTCAGATTCGAGATCAATCCCCTTAGTTAATGCCATCAGAATAGAGTTATCGTTCGGATTTCTAATCTCAGCATAGGCAGCATGAAATCTTCAAGATAATGCCTGAGTGTTTCTCCAGGGGATTGAGTGATACTAGACAAAGTGTTAATATCCTTCGATTTCGTTACATGAATTCGGAACTGCTCAACAAACTTTGTCACGGACTGGTCAAAACATGAGATAGATCGAGTGGAAGACGGGTAAACCACATGGTAACTGTGCCCCAAAGAGAGATCAAAAAAATTCGGCATTTAATTGCATCATCATCTCGTGCAGCATTCATCAACCATTCGTACTTCAAAATATGCTGATAGGGATCTAAGCTCCCTTCATAGAAGGGTAGAACTGGCATCCTAAATCGCCGAGGTGGTTCAGCATAGAATATGTCATCAGTGAAAGGGTATGACTCTGGGAGATTCCCCAGTCATCATTAGTGAGACCTTGACTTTCATGGATCATTTGACGTATCATCGTCGGTATAATTGGCATCTGGACATTTTGAGCATGCTGGGCCATGGTGTGGTCGGGTTCTACAATGCAAGGCTGGGCCGGACGTGGTCGAAGATCCAGGTCTCGCCTCCTTAGTTCTAAGTCTTCAGGGATGTAAGGCTCGGGAGTATGTTGACTTAGGATCAGTTCTGTCTGGTTTCTAGCATCAAGTCCCGGCTCAGCAGTAGTGGTGGTAGCTCGGTTGTCTATAACATGATATAGAATAGTACCTCCTCGGGAGGAGGGTCCATTCTAATGGCTGGTGGATGGGCCAACACTTGGTTGCCCAAGGCTCAGTGAGTGCTGATGTCCTATAGCTTGGGTATAACTCCCATCTAGCCGTAGGCACGTAGATCTATGATGATAGTATGAAGAAGCTGAACTTTTAGTAGACTAATAGAAAGCCTGATCCCTCCTAGATCTCCTACGCCTTTGGTAATTTAGCTGATTCGTCAATTCTGTGTTGGCATGCAGCTGTTGAGTATATTGCTGATGGCTCTATGTCAGCTCTTGCAATAGCATCTGAAACTCTTTCCTGGTGACAGGGCATTGCAGATATGATGGTCCGGTAGCGTTCCGGTCATTCGGAGGTAGTTGTGCGGGATTCTGTCGATCCCGTACTTCTAGATCTATAGCAATAGAAATTGTCCATGTGCTTACTATGGTGAATAGCGAAGCTCTTTCCTAGATTTGATGCAAATTTGAGTAGGATGGATGAACTTTGAACTTGAGATCTGGACCTTCTTCTTAGATTTATGCAATCTAATATCGATAGTAGAACCAATGAACAGGAGAAAAATTGTGTATTCTCAGTGAAAGCACCAAAAGTGTTCGAATCAAAATTGGGCACAACACTCTTCGGAAGTTTTTGAAGAGACAAAATGAAGAAAGTAAGTGTTAAAATAGGATTGTCTAGAAACACTTCAAAAATAGATAAGAAGAACACGCAAAAACATAGAGATTTATAGTGGTTCGGCATATCACCTATATCAACTGTGAAATTGATGATTTTTTTTATGTTTGTTCAATAATTACAACTTATTACAGCGGATTACAGTAGTAGATTTTGAGTCCAACAGTGATCCATTTGTGCAAAAATGGTTTCGGTAGAGTCTGGATGTAGGAGAGCTAAAAGGTCCCTCTTTTGTAAACTCTGGGATGTTATTTATAGGCATAGGATGAAAATATCTCAATCAAATCTCAAGAGACCTCTTCTGGCACATGGGTGGGCCCATGTGATCGATCTCACGTGATTTGCACACGATCTGGGATAGATACAAACGAGCTTCGTATCGATCAAAACTTCATTCAATTAAGTCAAATCATTTATGAATGTTTATGAGGATGTAAGTAAGCTTCTGTGAAAATTTGGTGGCATTTGAACTTGTAGATTGTGAGTTATGATCGATGCAAGTTTGGGCTTTTTGGTTGTCGTTCTCTTCGTATCGATGCTGTTCTAATCGATCATTTCATATCGATGATCATGCACATGATGCCAGTTGACGCGGCGCTTGCTTTCAGGATCGATCCGAAATTCATGCTGAATCAATCGAGTCTTTCCTACGTTTGCACCTTCTTTGTTTCGATCTGACTTGGTCTTGTTCGTATCGATCGAAGTTGTTTTGTTCGTATCGATGGTCGGGGCTTTGTTCGTATCGATCAATGTTGTTTTGTTCGTATCGATTGTCGTGGCCTTGATTGTATCGATTGATGTTGTTCTATTCGCATCGATTGTCATGGCCTTATTCGTATAGATACTCATAGGCCATTTCGTATCGATGGCAGAGGGACATTTTGTATCTATAGCTGGAGGTTGTTTTATTTGTATCGATCGTTGATCGATCGATCGATACGAACTATGCAATTTGGATCGATGCGAATTGACTCCAATTGATTGATATGAAGTTGAACCAATTTGATGGATATGAACAATAGATGACGTGATGGATACGAACGAGAGATACCATGATGGATACAAACAGATGGGTGCAAAATGATTGATACGAACGGATGGATGCAAAATGATGGATACAAACAGATGGATGCGTGTGAGTTGATTTCCTCGGATTTCATCGATCGTATCTTGAGAATATAAACTCCGATTGACTTGAAATTTGGAATGTTGGTTTTCATAGCTTTTCTTGTCCTATCATATCAATTGCAGCTCGATTCGGGTTCGGAAAAAAATTATCGACATCCATAATGAACCTGTGCAATCGATCTTCGGGACAGACCGTCTTTTGTTTCTAGTTAATTCCTTGGTGTCACGACCTTGCCAAAAGGCGAGATAACAACATGTTCATCATCATCAAATAAAAATCATATACTAGCATATTCAATAGGCCTAGGTTGCATATATATTCAACAGTGCAAACACATACTTTTTGTCAATCCATTCAATACTTCAGTTCACTTTTCAGGATCTAAACTTACATTCCTTAGAAGGATTCATCTTCTTATTTCGCATTTTCATAGCGTTTGAAATTGAATATGTATGTATACATACATATATATTATATGATTTATATGTATAGAGGGTCTAATATATTCATTGTTGTGTAAAGCCCAACATATAGGTATGTTAAACCATTACACTGCATATGTTGTATGTGCATGTACACACACATGCGTATATGATACGCATATTGTATTATATATTATGAATATAACATAAAATAAAACTTTATTTACATCTTAAATAAAATATTTTTATTTAAAATTAATTTAGATCGGATCTAAATAAATTTAAACTTTATTGGTCCAACAAGTTCTAAAATGGAATAATTTTTATAAAATTTACCCATTTAATCCGCTGTGTGTTAGTCATAACTGGGCCACATTTAACAATGGTATCACAACCCAATAACCTATGTAGTCTAAATTAGCATTAGGGCTAACTTATTAAAACCTACCCATATAACATTTTGTCTAGAAAAGTATTGTCTAAGGTTGGTTAATAAGCACTCTTCCCTATTAGCCTTATCCGAAAGTATATGGCAAACCCAGAGGTTATCTGCAATATAAAGGCCCAAATTGATTTGGGCCTTCAGCTACTTTCCAAAATCTGTTTTAAAATTAAAATAAAATATTAAATTTAAAAGGTCAATTTAAAATAAATAAAAATAATATTTTAAACTTAAATGACTAAATTTAAATTAAGTAATGATTTTATAAATGTTATAAAATAATTTTCAAAATTGTTTTGAAAATAAAATAATTATTGTAGAAAATTATTAATAATTAATTAGATTAATTAAATGAATAAATAATTAAAATTTAATTAACTAAATTTAATTACATATTTATTTATATATGTAAAGTTATCTTAAGGTAATATATATAACTTTTGAAAATAATTAATTAAAATAATTTTAATTAGATACATTAATTAAATGTTAAATAGAAAATAATATAATACATTTACAAAAGATATATGTTAACAATTCTAAATGTTATAGTGTAAATATTTAATATAAAATGTTAAATTGAATAATTAAAATTAATAATTAAAATGCTAATGAATTAAATTAATTAAATAAGATTTAATTAATATAATGTTACACATAAGATTATTATGAATGCAAAATAAATTATAAAAGTTATGTAATATAAAAACTTATAATTTGAAGGTATAGTTAAATGTCAAACAACAAGAAAGCCAAAATAGACTAAAGGGATAGATATATACATGTGATTTCAATGTGTCACGATACTCGAATCTCAAGGGTATTTTATAAAAAATACATTATTTCATAAGTTGATATCACTCAATTAATTTTATCAAATATTATGAATTTTTAGTATAAATGTTATCCTTTATCATTTGTATACTAATAAATTACTTACGTGTTGTTTAGTTATTGAGCATACTGAAGCTTGAGATGTTACATCTAGTATTATTAATATATAGAGTGGAGGTATGATAACTATATGTATTTTTTGAGCAAGCTCAAGGTACATATACAATGCTTAGGCCGTCGCAAAATGATAAGTACAAGTGAATAATCTCTTTTTATTTATTGAGTGAATCGCTGGTCAAAATGAGATTAGGATAAAAACCACAAGGTTAGGACTTGTATAAGATACAAACGATAAAGTGTTATTCATCGTTTGTGGGTTTATGATTTGTTAAGAAAACTCAAGATCAGAATCCTAAGAAAAGTTGAAAATTTTCTATGTTTTATTATAGTGTTTTAAGAAACGTTAAAGTCTAGACGAAGCCTTATTAGAAAAACGAAATGGTAACATTTAACCCTTTTAAAATGTTTAAATTTAAACTAATATACTTCTATAAATTTACGCAGTTAATATAATTGATAAAATATTTGTCAACTAAGGATAATAACAAACTGAATTAAGATTGACAAATATATATATATATATATATATATATATATATGCTTGTCAATAAATATTTTTGCAAGTTGTTATTTCAAGACCCATGCAAACGCCTAACTGCATTAATAGTTAAAATATTCGTAACTTGGTTACTTACGTGGTTATATGCCCAAGACTATGTTTTGTCCTTTATGAGTTTTGAACTCTATAAAAAATAAATAGATATGAATAGTTGATCCATTTTCAATCACATTTAAATGTTATATAGTGAATGGCTGCAGCTTGTAATGTACGAAACCTATAACAAATTAGTTCATTCAAAATAAGCAATTATATCATAATATGAGATCGTGTATTCAGTATAATTGATTACGATAATGATCTTATTGTGTTAAATGTAACACTAGACCAAACAGGCTACAAGATACATCTAAGAGTTCGATCGTTGAAATATTAGTTCGATCAATTTACATAGAGTGCAATGCATGAGACTCACTAAAGATACATCAATTTAGACTAGAGGACATAACACTCTCCAAAAGTTGGGCACTGTGTTACTAATGGCTGCTAGAGGCACCAAGTGGTTACATACTAAGAGTTATTGGATAACTATGTAATGACTCACTCGATAGTTTTTTGTTGGTTAATATAACTAAGGACAAACAGAATATATCGATGTGACAATATTACATAATTTTCTTGAATTGAGAATACCATCAAGGTTCAATATGGAAACTTCACATTAATATTAATTAAACCATGACACAGCGTCTATCGAACGATTATAGTTGGTTTGAGTGGAAGCATTGGAAGCAAGACAATATTCAATATAGAATTCGTCTCCTTAGTTATATGAGGGTGGTATCATGGTCAACTAAGTCAACTCGAAGTCGAAATCTCTATCTAGAATAGTTTGGTTAATAATAATTGTTACTATTGAACCAAGGACTTTGTTTTTGGACTATACAAGTTAATGCAAATGATATTGGAATTTTGACCATTATTAAATTCCATAAGCCTTAATGTCACTTAGTTTTAAGGAAAGAAATTAACATAAATAATAATTACTACCGGTTACCACTTAAAATAAGTAAAATTGGACTTTATTGACGCTATTAAGAGATAATTTTGATCATAATGTTACACTACTACCTAATGTGACACATGAATGTTAATATTCGAATTATTCAACATTAATTGGTGACAAAATTGACAACCAAGAGTCATACAACCAAAATCTTGAATATCAAACTTCCACCCAATTTAATTAAACTATAATTATTATAAATTATTTAAGATTTGTAGAATACTGACTACAAAAGTTTATTTGATTTGGTTTATCAATATTGAAGTAATGGGTATATATACACAAGTATCGATATAAAATAACGATGTGTATTTAAATTATATTTACATGTATATTATTACATCTGGCTTGAAGCGGTTTGGAGATTAAAATATGGAAATGGATCGCTTGATATACATGGTGGAGAATAGGTTTTAATTGGATTCAAAAAAGTTGGAAATAATAAGAGGAAATAGTGGATTCAGATCTACTTTTAGCTCCTCTAATACTTCGCTTTTTTAAGGCCTTTAACTCTTTATTTTGCAACTCTATATTTTTGCCTTCTCGTTTCCCATTTTGGCCGGCCCAATTCCCCATTCCTCCTTCATAGTTTCAAGCAATTAAAAAACAAGATTAAATAATAATAAAAGAGACCAATGCATGTATTTTTAGTCTACGAGCTCTCTTTGGAAGTTTTGGATACAGATTCAAGAAGGACTGATTTAATGTTCCAATGTGTTACATTTAGACCGTAGTCAAGGCCATAACTTTATTTACCTTATTATATACATATATTTACTTATTATATCATCCCCATGCTATTATATTATATGTATATTATCATGAATACACATATGTCTATGTGGTCAACATTGGATGAGTATATATACATTTATGTGTGTATATATGTATTAATTAAATTATATGTGTATATATATCTGTGTGTGTGAGTGTGTGTATTGCTCATGGTTGTATGAGAAAAAATTGGACTAAATAATAGTTTTAAAAGGATTTTTATCCTATAACATATAAATAAGTATATTGTAACATCCCCTATCTTGAGGCCCAAAGCTAAGCCCCACCCTTCTATTATTCAAATCTCAATTTCGTTAACCATTCACTTTATTCCATTTATTTAAATGATCAAATATCTTAATTAATGTTGATTAAAATTGGGGTCGTTACAGACCTTCCCCTTAAAGAATTTTGCCCTTTAAAATTACAATAAAGCACTCATCAAAATCAATCATAAAAGTAAAACATACTATGATACAAGTCAGGATAAGCATCTCTAAATCTGGTTTAAGTTTCCCAAGTATAGTCTCTCTCGTCATCGCTCTACTGGACTTTAACTA
This sequence comes from Allium cepa, assembly GCA_030765085.1. Lineage (NCBI taxonomy): Eukaryota > Viridiplantae > Streptophyta > Magnoliopsida > Asparagales > Amaryllidaceae > Allium > Allium cepa. The sequence continues at coordinate 986,967,512 of CM060945.1, read as the reverse complement.
ATCTGACAGTCTTGTTCCTTAGACTCTTCTCATCCCTCACGATTATACAAACTGGCTTTCAAACTATAGAAAATTCTGTTCCACTACTAAGTCCTCTATCATAGTTGGTGCAATAGCAGTCTCTGAATCTCGAGTACACTTCCTAAGATGAAAAATATCAAAAATATTGTAGATTCCTACCAAGCTGTTTAGTAACTCTGCTCTATATTCGAGTTTTCCGATCATCTCTATAACGGGAAATGGTCCAATGAATCTTGGTGCCAATTTTCTTGATTTCCCAAATTTGATAACACTCTTTATTGGTGATAAGTTGATGAGATCGTGATCCCCAACTGAGAATTGTAAGTCTTTCCATCTCTTATCAACATAACTCTTCTGCCTAGAACGAGCTTCTTTCATTCTAGTTCGAATGAGCTCAATCTTTTACGCAGCTTCTCTAACCAAATCCAAACCAAGAACTAACCTATCTCTAGTCACTAATCAACAAACTGGAGATTTGCATGGCCTTCCATACAAAGCTCCAAATGGTGTCATCCCTAAACTAGCCTAATAACTTTTGTTATATGAAAACTCGACTAAGTATGGTTGGTCTTCCCATGATCCTCCAAAATCTATCCTATAAGCTCGTAACAAATCTTCTAAGACTTTGTTAATCTTTTTCATATACCCATCTATTTGCGGATGGTAAGTGGTACTCATCTTAAGTTCGGTACCTAATATCCCCTAGACTCTTCCAGAACTCACTAGTGAATAAGGAATCTCTATCGCTTACTATACTACTAGGAATTCCACGCGGTCTAACTATATTCTTCATAAATAACTTAGCCAAAACAGGTGTTGTCCTGGTTTTCTTAACTGGAATAAATGGGCATTCTTGGTCAACCTGTCCATTATAACCCATATGCTTTCATTTCCTCTGTTTGACCTTGGCAACCCTTCTATAAAATCCATCGAGATAGAATCCAATTTCCATACGGGAACATCTAAAGGCTGAAGTTACCCACTTGGTTTTTGATGTTCGACTTTTACGTGTCGACAGTTCAAATAATATTTCACCTATAAGCCAATATCTCTCTTCATACCTTTCCAGAAGAAACTTCTTTTCATGTCCAGTTACATCTTAAAGTTCCTCCCAGATGAATAATGAACCTCGAACGATGGTATTCTTCTAGAACTTCCTTTCTAATGTTTCCCATATTTGGAACACATAGTCTTCCTTTCATCCTCAACTACCCATTCTGGTCAAGACTGAAATCTTTCAGGTCATCGCTCTTTATTCCATCCCTTAACTTACTGATCTGCTGAGCTAATACTGCTTTCTCTCCTTGCTTAGAAGAAATCTTTTCGATCATCACCTGCCAAACTTCTAAACATGACAACATAATAGTATCCTTACTAGACCTAGCTTCAGATCTCTACTGTATCTGGCATGTAGTCAATGTTTCTAAATCTTTCCGCTCAACTATGATTGCCAACATCGCATTTAGATGTTTTCTGCTAAGTGCATTCACTACCTTGTTGCCATTTCCTATGTATACTCAATACCAAAGTCAGAAGCGGCTAAAAGCTCTAACCACCTCTATTGTCTCATATTCAACTCCTTTTGAGAGAATAAATACTTCAACGACTTATGATTCATATACAATTCCAATCTCTCTCCTAGAAGGTAATGTCTCCACACCTTCAGTGCAAAAATTAATGCAGCTAATTTCAAATCATGCATTAGATATCTTACCTCATGCGGTCTAAGCTATCGAGATGCATGGGAAATCACTTTACCTTTTCGCATTAACAAGGTTCCTAATCATGTTCCACATGCATGCATGTACACTACTAAATTTTAGTTCCCCTCTAGAACAACACAGGTGCATTAGTCAATAAGTGCTTCAATCTCTGGAATGATTCCTCACACATATCGTTCCAAACAAACTTCACATCCTTTCACGTTAGCTTGGTCCTCTGTGACGCTATCCCTGAAAAATCCTTAATGAACCTCCGATAGCAACGAGAAAATCCTTATCTCAATCACTGTTTCAGGTCACTTTCAATTATTCACCGTCTCAATCTTACCGGATTTGCAGATAACTCTTTTTTTAAGACTACATGACCAAGAAACTTCGCTTCTCTCTTTCAGCTGTGACACTTTGAAAATTTCTCCTTTAGTTGATGTTATCTCAACATCTCAAGCACCGCTCTAACTTTGATTTCATGCTCTCTTCCATCTTTAGAGTATATCAAAATATCATATATGAATACCAACACGAAGCATCCAAGTGCTACTGGAAAAATCGGTTCATCAAATCTACAAAGAATGCTAGTGCTTTAGTCAGTCCAAACGACATCACTAACCATTCGTACAACCCATACCTAGTCCTAAATGCCATCAAAGGAATACTATCCTCTGCCACTCTAAACCAATGAAACCCTTTTGCTAAATACAAATTAGAAAATACTTTGGCTCCAATCAAATGGTCAAACAAATCGTTAATTCTAGGTAAATGATATAGATTCTTTATCATCTTCTCATTCAACTTACGATAATCAATACACAACCTTAAAGATCCATCCAGTTTCTTAGCAAACACTTGGCCGCTCTCCAAGGCGAACTGCTTGGTTTGACAAAATTCTTACCTTCCAAATCCACCAATTACACCTTTAACTCCCTCATCATGGTAGGTGTCATTCTGCTTGGCGGTCTGCTTACAGCTTTCGCTCCTAGTACTAAATCTATCTGAACTCAATGGCCTGTTTCATTTGTAGTCCTACTATAGGTTCAAAGACATTTGTGATTTCTCTAACAACGAAAACGCGATTCAACTCATCTTCTGCCTCCACAACACCCAATGAAGTGTTAACCTCACAACTAGGGTTTTGTACGGAGTACACTATCTAGTAACTGCAGTCAGGGTGGCTAAGTGATATTTTCCTATCATGGAAAAATATCCTAGCATCGTATTTACTTAACCAATCCATACCCAAAATAATTATGAACCCTATGAAGTCAAACACATGCAAACTGCAAATAAAGGTATGGCCTAACAATTCAAACTCTAGGTGATCACATCTCATCCCAAGAGCCACATAACCTCCTACTGGATTTGCAGCCCTTAAGGAAGTAACTAGGATAAGGGTTCTAGGTTACCAAACAATAAGAGAAAAGAATGTGATGCACCTATAACACTCTATATTTTTAGAAACATTATTTAGGATATTTAATTAGCTAAATAAAATAATATGATGATTAATAGATTGAGATTTGATTGTAATCAAGGGTAGTCGTGCTATGTTATTATATAAATTAAAATGAGATAACATGAATAAAAATGATAGGAAGTAAGCAATGGTAAAGTAAGAAAACGAACATTTTAATACCCGAAACCCTAGCCCTGATTCCTCACTTAAATTCATTTGTAGAAAATATAATTTAAAAGAGAGGTCGGCCATCATTTATAATCTTAAGGGAAGATAAAGCTAGGATTTCAAGATGAAGAAGTAAATCAACTTGTTCAACATCAAATCTCATATCTTTAATCACAAAGCTAAGGCGAATGATTACTACATCCTATTTTCATATAAGCTTTCAGTTTTAAATTGAATCCAAAATGATTTTTCATGATTATTCCATATTTTGAATGATTGAAAGTTTATATGTACATGTTGATGATTTATGCATGTTCATATAGTTTTTATGCAATGTTTGATATTAAAACCCTAGTAAATGACACCCAAATACCTTGAAATTTGAATGTAGATCAGAAATGATATTTTAGAGATGGATTTCAGTTTTCATAATTTTCTGAGTTATGATGAATTTTATATTAATTCTCTAGTGAAGAAAACAATTTATTGGGTTATAAATTATTTATGGTAAAATAAATAATTATTTGGTTCCGAAATTTTTACATGTTAGAAAACATATTAAAATAGATTTTTTGGGATTTTTATAGATTTTTCCTAAGTGTATTAGTGAATATATAAAATTATTTAAGGTATGAGACTTAAATGTTTTATATTTTTAATTAAGGGGAATGGGCATTTTATAAAATAAAATCATTGTTGAATTCTAAAATTAATGGTCGCACATTTTTGGAAAGTATTGAGCAACCAATGAAAAATTAAAAAATAAAGGAATGTTAGTTGAAAATTTTCCTCTTTTAAGTTAAAAACAAAAATAACATGATTTTAGCATGTTGTGCTACTTTCGGCATAGGGGTTCGGACCCAGATCCTTGCCAACTAATGGTTTCGAAACCAAAGCGCATGGTATCAAGCTACTTGATACGTATCATTTTGGATAAAGGTGAAGGGGTACTTGGACGAAACCTTAGGTTTCGAAGGGGTTGGAGTATGTTCGTTTAAAAAACCAAAGGTAGCACCCGCTTTGCTTTTGAAAAAGATAAGTTTCAACTCAGTTGCTTTCGGCTGGGTTAAATTATTTCAAAGGGAAGGTTTTTACTTAGTTGCACTCTTTTGTTTTAAATAAACCTTTCGAAGGGGTCGAAACCCTTAGTTGCCGCCTTTCTACCTTTCGAAGTCAATGATTTCGGAAGGTATACTTAACTTTTAATATTAGCCTCTTATCCCATACTCTCAAGGAGATGGTTCTGACACTATCACCTCTTTTCTTAGGAAAAGGTTTCGAAAGGAAGGTTTCAACTAAGATGATTTAATTGACCCTTTTTATTCTATTTGAAGTATAACCCAAAGGTTTCAAAAGAGCTTTTTCCAAATGTTTTAAATTGAACCCATGGAACTTTTGAAAGGTTTAAATTTCTAAAGTTTGATGCTTTCGAAATGTAATTAAAATGGTTTTGAACGGCTGGTCTCCCAAACGGTTTCGAAGGAGTCGAAAGGTGTTAATTTCTGATGGTTTGGAAAGGGTTGAAATGAAAGGTTTTTTAAGGTTTCTTAAGGCAAAGTTTTGAAGTATTTCAAGATATGATGCCTTAGGTTTTAAGGCTTTTGAAAGGTAAGATTTTAAAGCTTTCAAAAGGGTTTTTTATGAATGTTTTGAATGGGAAGCTTCGGCCTTTTGATCTAGATAAGGTAAAGGGTTTTAGTTGGTTTCGAAGGAGATGTTTTTAATGGTTTAGAAAGGAGTACTTTCAATGGAATCGAAAGGGGTACTTTCATGTGTTTATATTTTTTTCATCAACTAATGTTTGAGTATGTGTGTGTGTATAACATGGCGTGGGGATTTTAAGTAAAGCATAAGAGATTGAATATTTTTCTTTTATGAGTTCGATTTGAAGGTTTTAAATCATTTTGGAAATGGTTTTTAAGGAAAATTATAGGAGGGGATACCTAAGTAAAATGACTCAGATATTAGAATACCAGATGAGATTGGTATAGGGTCGTGCCCTCTACATTAGCTATTAGCCCCAGTTAATTGTTGTCTAAAATTCCAGTGTGTAGGGCTTAGTCATAGGCAAGACTAAAATTTTGATTACATAGAAAGGAATATATATTTGTATACAGATAGGTTATTGATGAGCCCGAAAAATCATTAGGATCAGTTAACCTAGGGGATGATTAAGTTAGGGATAGACCGCCGAGAAGGGAAGTATTTATCAGATAGTTAAGGATAGACCATCTAGAAGTAAAGTGTCTAACAGATGTTAGATTAATTGGGTTTATATTGTCTGGTGGGCCCGAGTCAGCCAATGGTTAAAAGTTAGCCAAACAAAACATATGTGTTTGAACATATAGTTCATTTATTACCTGATATTTATGTATGTTTACATAATGATGCTTTATAGTATTTAACTAGTTTTGGTTATAGGAGATTATTTGCATTTTGAAAAGATGTTAGTGAGGAGAAACCCGTTCCGCTAAGCGCGTGGCCTCACTTAACATATTTAACCGAAATGTATAGTATTATTCACACTAGGCCTTTTGTCTGACTCGGAGTTTATATTTTTCCCTTAAACTCTCAGGTGATCAAAATTGATTTGAGTAGGCTAAGGGATTAAGATTTTTCAGGTTTTAGTAGGATGACGAATAAGGCTACCGGGGGCAAGCAGGAGGCTAATGGTAGCTTTTTAGGATACAGTTCTTTGTTTTGTTGTTAATTCCATAGTGTTTGTAGTCAATTATGACTCTAATCATCCAAGGAGGTATCTTCACATACCGCTCTCGGCGTATTTTGTAGTAAGTATATTTTATCCGTGCCTGGGAACATATTTGGGATTATGTATTATAAATATGGAACATTTATTTTGAAATTTAATGTGAAAATGTTGTTTTGAAATCTGTGTTTTGTTTCATATATTCTGATATTATAGATACCATTAACATAGTGGTATATAGTCATTGAGAGCTAATACCATAGATGACTACAGTATCTGTAACACTTAGTTTTGGTCCTCTAGATAGGGAATGTTATAGCTTAGTATCAGAGCATGGTTTATGAAATACTTTTACTAAAAATTCTTTTGAAAACATAATCCTTAGGAATTAGAGTTAAGATCGGAGTATGAGATAACGCTTTAGTAACATAATTGTATTTGCTATATATATATATATATATATATATATATATATATATATATATATAAGTATATGCTATATCTCTAGACTCCCATCTTTGTTAGGCTATTCATTTGTTCCTCACATGGCCTGAATGCAGATATGATGGAAGAAGAGGCGGAGTTAACCTTGGAGGAGAGAGCACCACCACAAATGGAAATGCCCTACCAAACGCTAGAAGAGGTGCAGGTCAGGCTCAAGTTGAAAATTTGGTGCCGGGGTTCCCTAAGTTGATATGGGACCATGTATCGGTTTTTCATAAACATGATGCAAGCTGGAATTAAAACTGGAGTTGTCGGAGGTAATGCTGTAAGAGGGGGAGTTTAGGAAGCTACGATAGTCAACTACTATGCCAAATTGAGTAGAGACTATACTGAGATTGGAGGAAAGACTTTCATTGGGACTGTGGATGCAATTGAAGTAGAAAACTGGCTGCTGCATTGTGAGAGGATTTTCGCTAATTTAGGACATAATAATGAACAGAAAAGGAGACTTGCTTGATACAGCTTTAGAGAGCTGCTCTATATTGGTGGAACACTGTTACTACTGGTGTTGATGAAGAGACAACGACTTGGGCAGAGTTCAAGAGAAGGTTTCAAGAAAGGTTTATGTCTGTAATGACTCAGTCGGTGTTGGTTAGAAAGTTTGCTGAACTGGAACAAGGGGAGATGTGTGTTCTAGAATATGATGGAAGATTTGAAGAGTTGGCCCGGTACGAGTATACCACTGTCGATGCAGTGATAAAAGGAAATGAGAAGTTCATCAGAGGTTTGAAGTCAGAGTTGGCGAGAGCTACCTTACCACACATACGGGATCCATGTGATGTAGTTGTAGAAATGGCGCTGAGGCAGAAAGATGCATTAGCTTTTTTGAAAAAAAGAAAGAGAAGAAGGTTTGGAGTGGACAAAGCCAAAAAAAGTTTTTCCATAACAAGAATGCTCAGAAGGGAGGAGCATAGAAGAAGGGAATATCTGAAGTGGTATGTTATAAATGCGATAATAAAGGACACTATGCTCATGAGTGTCGTACTAGAAAGGAAAAAGGAAAAGAAGTAGTTGGAAAAAAGAATATTAGATGTTTTAATTGTGATCATGTAGTCCATTATAAGAGCCAACGTAAGGAGCCTGCTAGGGATGGAAAATGGCAAATGTATGCATTAGAGCCCGCAGCTTCAAGGCCAGTGGTGCAGGAGAAGGGAAAGGCTGCTCTGGGAGGCTCGCTACAGATTCACGGTATGTCTATCAGCATTTTGTTTGATACTGCTACATAACACTTTTATTTCTCAATGTTTGGTAGATAAGCCTAACCTAGAACCCTCATATTTAGTTACATCCTTAAGGGTTGCAAATCCAATAGAAGGATACACGCCACTGGGGATGAGGTGTGACCATTTAGAATTTGATTTGCTAGGTCATACTTTTGATTGTTGTCTGCATGTGTTTGATTTTTTTGGGTTTGGGATTATACTGGGTATGGATTGGCTAAGTAAGTACAATGTAGAATACTTTGCGAAGATAGGAAAATATCACTTAGACACCCCGATTGTAGGGACCAGATAGTTTATACCAACGTAAACCCTAGTTGCGAAGTGAATGCTTTATTGGGTGTTGTGGAGTTGGTGGATGAGTTGAATCAAGTTTTTGTAATTAGAGAATTTGCTGATGTGTTTGAGTCGGTAGTTGGATTGCCATTGAAATGAGCTATTGAGTTTTGAATTGATTTAGTGCTTCGAGCAAAAGCGGTAAGTAGGTCGCCAAGCAAAATGACACTTGCAAAGATGAAAGAGCTAAAGGTGCAGTTGATGTATTTGTAAGGCAAGAGTTTTATTCGACCGAGTAGTTCACCTTAGAGTGCAGCTGTAGTATTTGCCAAGAAATTGGACGGATCATTAAGGCTGTGTATTGATTATTGTAAGTTGAATGAGAAGACGATAAATAAGCGATACCGCTTGCTAAGAATTAATGATTTATTCAATCAGTTAAGTGGACCCAAGATATTCTCTCAGTTGGATTTGGCTATGGGATTTCATTAGCTTAGAGTGGCAGAGGATGGTGTTCCTTTGATGGTATTTTGGACTCGATATGGATCGTACGAATGGTTATTTATGTCATTCAGATTAACTAATGCGCCGGCATTCTTTGTATATTTGATGAGCCAGATTTTTCGGGAGCACTTAGATAGATTTTTGTTGGTCTTTATAGATGATATTTTGATATACTCTAAGGATGAGAAGGAGCATGAAGTTCATCTTACAGTTGTGCTTGAGACACTAAGGGAGCATCAGTTGAAGGCAAAGTTTTCAAAATGCCATTTTGGAAGAGGGAAGTAAAGTTCCTTGGTTATGTAGTCTCAGAGAAAGGTTTGTCTGTAGATCCGACTAAGATCAAAGCGGTGAATAATTGGAAAAGACCCTAGACAGTTGCCGAGCTAAAGAGTTTTCTTGGATTAGCTGGATATTATCAAAGGTTCATAAAGGATTTTTCACGAATAGTTGCACCGATGACTAAGCTAGCGTGAAAAGATGTGAAGGTCACATGGATCAATAGGTGTGAGAAAACATTTCAGAGCTTAAAGCACATGTTGACCCATGCACTTGTATTAGTGGTTCCACAGGGGAATCAAGATTTAGTTGTTTATACTGATGCGTGTGGTACTTGGTTGGGAGCTGTACTTATGCAGCGAGGTAAAATGATTGCCTACGCTTCTAGACAGTTAAGACCATATGAGGATTGGTATCCAACGTATGACTTAGAGTTAGCTGTAGTTACATTTGTGTTGAAGCCGTGGAGGCATTACCTTCTAGGAGAGAGGTTTGAGCTATATATAGATTATAATCTTTGAAGTACTTATTCTCTCAAAAGGAGCTGAACATGAGACAACAAAGATGGTTGGAATTTCCAATCGCTTATGATTTTGGAATAGAGTACACACCTGGAAAAGGAAATAAGGTTGCAGATGCAGGCAGTAGAAAGCATCAAAACATTGTGTTTTAGCCATGACAGCAGAATGGAGAGACTTAGAAGCATTGTCAGCATGTAGAGTACTGTGGAAATCCGAGGCCAAGTCTAGTGAAGGATCTGCTAGGATTTCTTGTTTAGAAGTCTGATCGGTATTGATTGAGAATATAGCTTCTAAATAGGAGGAGGACCCATTTTTGGCTGAACGGATCAGAAAGTTAAGGGAAAGAATGGAGAGCCATAGCTTGATGGATTTTCATCTTGACCAAAACGGATGGTTGAGAAAGAAGGGTAGATTATGTGTTCCTAATGTGGGAGACCTAAGGAAAGAGATTTATGAGGAATGCCATCGTTTAAGTTCACTATCCATTCAGCAGGAACGAAGATGTATCAAAATATGAAGAGAAGTTTCTTCTGGGAAGGCATGTAGAGGGATGCTGGCTTATGCGTGAAATAGTGTTTAAACTATCAGCATGTAAAAGCCGAACATCAAAAGCCGAGTGGATTAATTCAGCCATTATACATTCCGTTGGGGAAGTAGGACTCCATCTCTATGGATTTTATTGATGGGATGCCGAGGACTAATAAAGGGAATGAAAGTATATGGGTCATATTAGACAGATTGACCAAGAGTGCCCATTTCATTCTAGTTAAGGTAAATAGGATGTCACCTACATTGGCTAAGTTATTTATAAAGAATGTGGTTAGATTTCACAGAATTCCTAATAGTATAAATAGTGATAGAGATTCCTTATTCACTAACGAGTTCTGGAAAAGTCTTTAGGAAAGCTTAGAAACCAAGCTCAAGATGAGTACCGCTTACCATCCACAGACAGATGGACAAACGAAAAGAGTTAACAATATCATGGACTTGTTGCAAGCTTGTGTATTAGACTTTGTGGGATTATGGGAAAACAGCCTACATTAAGTTGAATTTTCGTATGACAATTTTATCAGACCGGTATAGGAATGACACTGTTTGAGGCTTTGTATGGAAAACCATGCGAATCCCCTACATGTTTGTTAGAGATTAGAGATAGATCAGTTTTTGGTAAAAGAGGCAGCGTAAAAAATTGATATGTAAGGGAGAGAATGAAGGAAGCCCGGTCTGGGTAGAAAAGCAATGTTGATAAAAGGTAAAAAAAAAAATTAGAATTCTCTGTTAGTGATCATGTTTTCGTCAAAGTATCGCCAATGAAAGGTGTTATCAGGTTCAAGAAGATGGGGAAGTCAGCTGTAACATCCCGCCTTTTCGCACGCTTTAAATCGACACACGTGCCAATTCAAACCATACGGAAGGGCAGATTGTTATGTGGTAAATAAGAAAAACAAGAAAGAAATAAAACAAATAGAATCTCACAGCGGAAGGATAAAATATAATAATCAAATATTCAATTCATGAAGCTGCTTTTCAAAATATTTAATTATACTTACAATATAAATCAGAGTTATACATACCATAAAATATCAATAATGCAGCGGAATACAATATTGTAGTGGAACAATATAATATATATTAATAATAATACTGAAATCTTCATCTTCGTCCTCCAGAGATAAAGCCTTCGATCCTAAAATGCACGGACTAACCCGAGCGAATTGAAAAGACAAAAGACTCGAGTCAGAACTAAAAGATCTTATGTAAGTTAAATCAACAGAAATAAATATGAGTGCAGTAACTCAAGAGATGCTCGGGGTTTACATCTCTTAAGGATCCGTTAAACTATTTATTATGTAGTATACTTCGCTATTATAATAGTGTCTAATTGTAAAATAAACTTACTTTAAAATAGCGTTAAGGCTTTACATTTTCCACCTTAACATGTAATAGTGCCAATAGTCTATACAGTGCCTGCATATCTCCTGATCGGGAGACTACGAGAAGACACTCCATAGGTACGACACAAATAGAAACTCGTAGTAAAGGCTCGGTATGGTAGGTGACATGGCACAACTAGGCATTGCCAAGGTAGATATACCAATTATGATTTTGGGTCGGTGGTAACACGTAGCCGCAGCTACCGCCCACCTCGAGCCACACCGCCAAATAAAAAAAAAATCAAAAGTGGGCACCGAATAAATCCAAAAGTCAAAGTATAATATCGAAGGGATGTGTCCGATCAAAGGTGCTACCTCAATTAACCCGTCGATCGCACCTGTTTTAGCCACCTTATGCCAACTCATGGGAGTTGGGTCCATGTATTTACCTTAAAGGAAACGCTGCCACCATCCTACTTCATTCTGGAATCTCCACCGCGTACACGGTTGTTAAAGTGGTTTTCGGAGTTGGAAGAGAGTATGACAACTTCTGATCCCGGTCTCTTCAACAACCAAAGGCTATTATAACACCGCGGTTATTTCAAAATAATTTACACTTTAAAACCAGAATATAATATCCCTTTCTAAAATCATATAAGTACGATATCATTTCTATTTTTAAACCCTAAATCAATATGATATCATTTTATTTTTAAATATATCCCATTTTCCAAAATCATAATACTTTCAAATATATGCATCTTAAACCCCATAGCTTTGGAACAAAATTTCTAATACTTAAATGGTTTAAATATTAAACCACTTTATATCATAAAATAGCTTTTTAAATTTCACAAATAAATTCCAAATATAGGTTTAAATTCCCAAATAAACCATTTAATTTCCATATATTTCAAAGTTTTAAATATTCTACCATTTCAAAACGAATTCTTTGATAATTTCATGTATATCAAATCCAATTCCTATTATTTCAATCTGAAATGTTTACTTAATTAAACAAATATTATTTAAGTAAAACCCTTAAATTTCAATAAAAGGATATTATTCCAATTAAATTAACTTGATAATATTCTTTTAAATCAGTTTGATATTCATTTAAATCCTTTACCAAAAACAAGTTATAAAATCACACCCTTTAAATCTCAATTTATTTACATTTCAAATCCGATTTTTTTCGAGGATAGTTCTTAAATACTTTAATTCAAAACATATTCACATTTATCTTCAACCTTAATTTTATTTGAGTCATTATAAACTCTATACACAATAGAATTTTAAGTAGATATTAAACCATATTATATAAAAGAAATCAAACTTCATTATTTAGCTTATTTTAAATTTCAAAACAAATTTATACATCGCTAATTCAAAAATAAAATAGCATTTATATAATATCTAAAATCAATATTTATATACCTATATATTTCTTTACAAACACATAAATCATTTCAAAAATAATTTTATATATAGAACGCGGTGTCTGCATATTTTTTTTTATCATATGGTCAAATGATACGGATAATTATTATTTCAATCTGCAACTTAAAAATAAAAATTACGGTTATATATCATTTCAAACCGCAATCCCGAATGAAATGAAAATGCATAATAACTTGCAGTTTATAACAATATAAGATACAACATCCGTTCATCCAATATCAAAACCATCAACCATTTATCAAAATCATCATCCAAATTCAAACAATACATCAATAACAGGTGATAATAACAGGTATCAACTATCAGTTTATATTCAAAAATATAAATTATAACTGTTTAACTAGCAATTTATATGCAATAAAATAAATAACAATTTAATTGGCTGGCAGTTAATATGCAACAATGAATTAAATAATGAGTTAATTAAATAAATGTATATTAACTGAGATAATGATGAAATATATACCAAACAGCTTTAAATAAATTTCAAATCACGTCATAAATGAATTTAACAAACATAAGAAATCTTAGAAGTTGTGAATGGGTTAAAACACTAACATTTTGAATTTAAATTGAATTCAAATCCAATTTAAACACAAAAATTTGACCGTTCCATAATCCGTCCAAACAAGAGCCAAAATGTCCAGAATTTTATCACGATCCTAACAAAAAAAATCGCATGTGAAACGGAGTTCGTATGTAGAAGTTATAGCAATAATTGCGAGTTTAAATCAAAAAAACAAAAGACACATTCACCTTCATCCTCCTGCCACGTCATCACGCGTTCCTAAAACCTGCACATGCAAAACAAAAATTTGAACCTAACGTAGCACCCATTTTCACCATTGACCGACCACTTTGACCATCGAGAACGCATGCTATCGACCACCAGATGCCCTCCGGCCACCCTCGTTCTCACCGCCTTGACGAACCTCACCTACTAGCACCGTACGGCCTCCCCACGTCACCGGAATCACCATGCGCTGCCACCCCATTTGAAACTCTAATCGGGATAATTCGCACGATTTAGCCGTTAACTTTCCGAACAAACCCCATGGATGCGAAGCACTCGTCGATCTCCACCAAACCCAGAAACGGCTTCTCGATCCGACGAAGTCCATCACGGCATAACGAACGGGAGTGGCTGTTTGATCGATTTCTGGCCAAACCGCTGTTCATTTAGGAAAACGAATCACAGATCTGGTTTACGCTCCTCGAGAGCTTCAAAATATATTTTTTCTGAAATTTTCTGAGGACTTTGAATTTTATTCTTTGGATTTGATTTGCAATTGGATCTGGAAATATAGAATTTTGTCTGCCATTGAGGAAGAGGAGGATAGAATGAATTTACGTATAGACAAATGAGAATTAGGGAGGCCAGGTTTATAGTAGGATACTTATAGAGAAATTTAGAATAGAGTAAATGGATCGGGTTGAATACGCGCTAACGATAAAGTGGCCCAAAAAACCAGTTCTGACCCCGGAACAAAATTAGGTAAACCCGTATATCAAAATAGGTGTTTTAAAATATTTTAAATGCAATGGAAAAGGTTTCACGTCCAAATTCCATCGTATGAAGAATTTATGCTAAAAACAATATTTTCCAAATTGATTTCAATTGATTTCAATTGCATTTATTTCAAGGCATTTCGAGTCCGTACGATCAAACGACAAGTCCGATCGCTACGAAACTTGAAGTCCTACAATAATTCACCATTACGGATCCGATGAAACTGGTTTCATCGAAATCCGAGTCAGTGGCCAAAATGGCTATTTTTACACTTAATTAAATAAGTTAAAATTTTAATTAATTAAATCAACTTTCAATTTCCAATCCTATAATCGACAATTCTTGTCATTATTAATTTCTTAAAAATTTACAATGTTTTAAACAAATTCAGATGAAACTGTAAATTGGATAAATTTATAAATTTCAGTTTTAACTTCCAGTTTCATTAAATTTTAAAATTTTAAATAAAATTACCAAAATTTCCATTTAATTAAATTACCAATAATTATTACATTCGTTATTGTCAAATAGATGGGTTTACTATTGGATTCAAAAATATTACATAAATTTTCTCCTGTCTCATCTTCACTTCAAATAACGTATTATTTAGCTATATCCAATTTCATTTACTTACAGTTAATTCAATTATTGAACTTTCCATATATACCCTAATTTATTCCATTCTATTATTCAATTCATCATTATTGAAGGATAAATTAAACATTGGATTTATAAACTATTACCTTACTATTCTTACATCCCATATTGATTTCAATTAACGCAAAAATCAGAGATTTTATAACATTAAATTGCAATAAACCCAATTACCTAATTTTTTTATTTTATTCAAATAAATAAAACCCAATTCTCATTCTTATCATTCAACAAACATATTTACCATTTGGTTACGTTCCATTACACTGATATTTTTCGTTTCACTTTTATCCGTATTAACTACTTTATTTCCACTTATTGTGATATAACTACCATAATTCAATATATAACGCTAATTTTATTTTATTGCATTAATATATGCCTATTTACATTTTATATTTGAATGAATATTACGTTTTAAAATGTGTACTTCCATCAAATTGAACACATTAATTTAGGTTTTTAAATACTTTACATTCTATTAAACTTACAACATTAAATTTACGTTATATTAATTACTTTACAATACTTTACGTATTAATTTCTCAATTTACATAATTTGAACATATTTTCCAATTCACCAATTACTACTTAAATAAATTTACGCTTCTATTAAATTTACATTCACACTTCCGTTTCTATATTAATAATTATTAAAGTAACGTTTATTATCGATAACAACATTATGAATACTTATCAACCTACATCATCCTTATTACATTGATTTAAGTTTTATCCCATTATACCTTAATGCGCACATTAATTAATTCATATTTACATCCACTTTCGTATATACAAATTTTGTAACCAAGTTATAACATTTACACTTTTTCTTATATTAATTAATTACCAAATATTCCTATTTACATTCAGTTATAACTTTGCAATCTTAACAAATCCATAAATTGTCAATTGCCTAATATATACATTAATTTACTATTAAATGTTCTTAATTAATTTACTTACTTGGTTTCATATTTGTACATTTTCACTTCCAAACAATATTATAATTACCTACGGACATTGATTTTTATTTCATGAATTCATTAAATAATTCACTAAATGCCTTTGTTTTCTTATATTCAATTTTATTACCATTTAAGTAGGTTCATTATCGACAACACACATTATAATTACTTATCTACAATTATTGCATTAGTTTATTCAACAGTTACTTTTATTTACTCCTTTTCTATTTTAAACCAAATGTAACAAATTTCACTATTCATTATTATATTAATGAATTCCATTCTAGTTAATATTTTTATTAATATTTCACAAATTCAACATTTCTATTGGTTTCTTATATTAAACCTATAACCAAGTATGCCAATTTACATTATTTTAATTTATTAACATATAAATATTAAATTGTTAACATTTTATTATAATTGCTTCATCTAATTTCTGCATTCGCTCCAATATAAATTTTAAGACTTTTATTTCTTTTTAGATTAAATTAGAAATCCTATTAAATTAACTCATTTAAAATCATTGAATTTTACGGGTCATTACACTCTCCCCCACTCAAAACTTTTCGTCCCCGAAAAGGGAAAAGAAGGGAAAAGAAGAATTAATGTAATAACCCGAATTTTTAGAATTCCAGTATGTAACAACCCGGTATTTTGCACCTATTATAATCGACAATTTAAACGATTAATATTGACACAAATTTCCATTTGAAGTTTTTAAATTTGAATTAAAATTCTTTTATAAATTGTGAAAGAAATTTTGGGCTTTGAAATTAAATGGTGGTCCATGTTTTTATATTGGGCCGTGTTAATTCTCAAAGCATAAAACCCGATCCCCCTTTATCCATTTTTTTTTCATTCGTTCACCAACCCTAAACAAAATCACGAAAACAATGGCGGCCGTTCCTATCGTTCTTTTCGAAGCTTGGGCTTTTGAAGCGCCGGCTTTAATTGGTCGATCGAGTGGAAATCGCGCTCGTGCTCTCATTGGCTGCTCCAACTCGTGGCATAGGTGAGTGATTCTCTCACTCACATCTCAATTCATCCTTAGTGTAGTGTTTCGGTAGTTCGAGTTTATCTTGTTATTGATTCGAGATGAAAATTTATTTGGGGAATTGCTTTTATGGTTTCTTGCTTGTGTTCGAATCTGTGAATTCGCTAACTACTTGATTTTCATTTACTTTGTTGGCTTCGGCCTTGCTTTCTCTGATGAACTGCGGATATAATGGTTTCATAACCAGGGCTTGCTCCGCATTGACTTCGGTCACTTAATTTTTGTGGACATTGGTTTGGTTGACATTGCTAAGCTTCGGCTTTGATTTTTGTTTTGATGATTCACTGTGGCCTTTGTTGCCCATTTGATTTTCAGTTGTGCCGATACTTGAACTCATTTGATGTATTCTCTGATTTTTTTGAATACACGGCTTTGCGTTTTTACATTGGAACTTGACAGTGTTTATGTGATGAATTTTTTTTGACATATCTGTCTTGGTTTGAAACTGCAGTAACATGTTTAAACTTGCACTATACTGCCTCACTGCCGTGTTGGTGTCGCACTTGTGCTTGTTGACAGTGATAATCCTTTTGCTTTGCGAAATCAACTTTGTTATGCTCTAGACATTTTGCTGTTTGTTTGAGGTGGACGTGTGTTGGGTTGTAGCTTCGAGCTCTGCATAGTACTTATGCGTTGAGTCTTGTTGCTGTTGAGGTTTTGTATTGTTTGGTTTGGCTAGAACTGCCTGGCGTATTTTGGTTGACTGGATCTGGAATACTTATCTACATCGCTTGTATCATCTAGTATGCCTTATCTTCATGTTCGTGTACATAAATTACTGCTTCATGTTAACCTGTTTCATGTAGTTGTACTGGTGCTTTGCCTTTGTACCTTGTTGATATTCCTTTACATTTTGAGCTGGTTTATACTGGTAGCTTGAGTTTCACATGTTCACTGCCTATATGAGCACTCATATAAGTTTAGTCTATATGTTTGCGGTTCCATGTTGCACCTTTGTTTAACTTTGCTCATGTGCAGTTTGTAATTGTACATTCATTCATTCATACTAGTTAATTGTGCAAGCCAGAGAACTATATTTTCACAACCATCATTTATGAGATCATGCACATCTGGTTGAACTGATATGTGTATGTTTATATGCATATATATGCATACATATATATCTGCTCGTTTTGGTCAACATTCAAAGTGTTCGCTGAGCCTGTACACTTGCCTTCATCTGAATTCATGATTTTTATTCCGATGCTTAAAGTCATTTTCTGGTCCACTGGTACATTCCTGATGTGCTTTTGGCCTTGACCTTTGTTCGAGTTTTGTGTTGCCTTACTGTATTTTCATTTTTTGCTCGACCTGATGCTTCACTGTTGCTTGTTGTCACTGTGTTGTTGCGGTGCATTGTGCATATCACTGCACTGATTCATTCCACTGTTGCATTCATTTGCACATCACTTGGTTGCCTCTTTTATTGCCCGTTCTTCGATACATGTTGTCTCACACACTTGTGATCTTGTGGTGAACTGCAGCTTTTTGTTGCAGTTGCCCATGTTGTTTTGCATCGTATTGATGCAAATGGATTGTTTTCGAATTTACACTTGAGTTAAATCCGGTGACTCAGGTTTGATCTTGTGTTTGCTTGTGAATTTTCATTGGGTACATCATCACTATAGTGGCAAGGTAGTGCACGCAAGCGTGAACTGCAGCCACATGGTATTCAATGGGTACACCATCACTGTAGTGGCACTGCAGTGCACGCAAGCGTGAACTGCAGCCACACGGTATGGCGTGTAGATATTCTATTTGTTTTGACTTATGGATCTTTTTGCGTATACCATATTCAGTAGTGGCGAGGCAGTGCACGCGTGCGTGCACTGTAGCCCTACTTGAATTAATATTTTAATTGATATTCCAATGGTTTGAACTGTTTTGTTTATTTCAATTCAATGTTCTGAATTGCATTCTGATTTGGTTTAATTACTGTCGTCTATTCATTATTTAATTATTATTTCTTCTGTGCACTAATAACTGAGTTTGAATTAGACTGACCTGAGTATTATTTTCTTTTGAATTTAATACTCGGGTCAGACCGAGTATTTCAGGTTGTAGATATTCTGCTTTGGGTTGCTGCTAGAGCTATGAAGTTCTTTCATATCTTTTGGAGTAGTCGTCGTCATTTGTAGTAGTCTGTAAAATTGTATAGGAAGATATGTATTCATGTATATTAAATACGTTAATGTACTTGTATATGTAACTTCCTTAGTCGACTGTTGTAGTTGTATCATATGTACCGTGTCATATGTATTGTATCAAATGTATTGTAACTGACATCAGTTATTGTATATATGAGACTTTCTGTTTGATTTGTGTTCCGCATTATTTTATCTGTGTGATATTTTATATCTACTGTTCTAAACTATTACGAACCATCGTAGTTCGTTTTATACTGGAATTGGGGTATGTCGATGGGAGAAAATAAATCAGAGATGAAAAATGAAAGAAAATATATTTATATACCACTCCCATTGAGATAACCAATACTAGTATAAGGCCTAACTATTGATGGTCGCTCCTCAACAGCCTTATTCTCTGTGCGAGTTGACAGCGCTACACCGTAGTGTTCTTGGCTAGCATGGGTATAGAGGTGGGGCGTCACAGCTTGGTATCAGAGCCTGGGGTTTAGAACAAATATAAAACATAACTTAGATAGTACATGTGTTACAACTATTTGTCGATGTTTTCTCTCTCATCTTTGCTTAAGATCATCTTTGATTTGTTAGGTATGAATTCCTAACTCTTATTCATGAGCATTGCTGCTATTCTCTATTGCACTTGCTCATTTCTGTATGCACTGCTAAGTATCATTGTGTATATGATTTACCAAGTTGCATATTGCTGCAACTTGTACCTACTTCGATTTGAACTCGCATTGTTTATTCGAACTGGTGTATATATATGCATTCTTATCTCTGATTCGTGTACTTAATGCAGTCTCCATACAATTGGGTTTTGGGTATCAATCTTTGGGACAAATTGAGTTTCAATTGTCGACTCAGTCTGCTTATCCGTGGTTTGTTGGCTTTCATGTGCCTCTCTCTGATAGTTTTAAAATTTCTTTGGTATAAAAGAAATTGTCTTGGACTTTGCCTGGTCGATATCGACATTGACTTGACTTTTACTTTTGCTAAAGTCATTCAAGCATTTATGCTCGTTCTGCTTTGTTTTTCCAATTGTTGATTGATTCTTCTTTTCGATTAGCTGTTACCGCCTTTGTCAACTTTGATAACTTCTATTTCAGGAATTTTTGGATATTCCTATCTTGATGGATTGGAATCGAATTCTTTGGATTTTATTCATGTCTTCGAATGTGAATCTTATTGAATTGATTTGGTTTTCGAATTTAATCGATTCTTGATTATTTCCCGATTTGTTGCTATCATTTATTAGCAACTTGGATGACCTTTTCTTCGGGATTTTTGTGAACATACCTTTCGATGAATTCGGTATCGATTTCTTTGGATTCTATTCACGTCTTCGTATGTGAATTCTTGTGATTGATTGTTTCTACAATCATTTTTGTGATTTGTCACTTTATAATATAAAGGTTTCAATACTAATAGTAAATATCAAAACTCTTTTATCAAAATGTTTTCAACTCTATTTTCAATACAAAACTCTTTTTCTCAAACCGTTTTCTAATCTACTAGTATATACAGGCCTTTACCTCACTCGGATGAGAAATCTAATTAAACGGCTTAGTAAAACAAGTGGTATGAAACGCTTGCGTTTGCTTCGTCGGTTAATTCTTGGACTTGTTCGATTGAACCTCATGTGACAATTTTCTAGTGAAGATTTACAATTTGTTCGTAAATATTTAAGTTAAGCAAGTGGTTATGGGACATGAAGCTAAACTTTTATATTTACTAACTTAGTGTAATTGACACTTCTCGTTGATCATGACGATCATTTTTACGGTTAGACTAGGCCTCATCGATGTGATTTCGTCTCACACATATCTCTTGGGCTTTGAGGATTGTCTAGACACCATTTGTGTGATTTCGTTCACACATACCTTTTCGGTTAGACTAGGCCTCATCGGTGTGATTTCGATTCACACATATCTCTTGGGCTTTGAGGATTGTCTAGACACCACTTGTGTGATATCATTCACGCATACTTTTCTTTTGATTGCGAGGTTAGTTTTGACCTCAATCTGTGTGATTCCGACTCACACATGTGGGGTAGCGCCCCATGGTCTTCGGGCCATTCGTGTGTCAAAATTAATGGCTTGCAACCATGAGATAGCGTCTCGTTATGGGTTGCACGTGTTGATGATTTTCATGCTCATGTGTAGGTGAGATTCCGTGCTCCCGTTATCGCTTTGCGTTGCACGTGTTGATTATTTTTCATGCTCGCGTGTAGGTGAGATTCCATGCCCCCGTTCTCGCTTTGCGTTGCACGTGTTGATGATTTTTCATGCTCGCGTGTAGGTGAGATTCCGTGCTCCCGTTCTCGCTTTGCATTGCACGTGTTGGTGAGTTTTCATGCTCGCATGTAGGTTAGTTTTCGTGCTCCTGTTCTCGTTATGCGTTGCACGTGCTGATGAATTTTCATGCTCGCATGTAGGTGAGTTTTCGTGCTCCCGTTCTCGCTTTGCGTTACATGTGCTGATGAGTTTTCATGCTCGCGTGTAGGTGAGTTTTCGTGCTCCCGTTCTCGTTATGCGTTACATGTGTTGATGAATTTTCATGCTCGCGTGTAGGTGAGTTTTCATACTCTCCTTCGAGTTTTCATACTCCGTTTGAGTTTTCATACTCCGTTTGAGTTTTCATACTCTGTTCGAGTTTTCATACTCCGTTTGAGTTTTCATACTCCGTTTTAGTTTTCATACTCTATTCGAGTTTTCATACTCCCGTTCGAGTTTTTATACTTTCATCTTGTGATTTCTGGATTTCTTGTGATGATTTCTAGAATTTGTGCTTCACCAATTTTCGTGATTTCTATTGATAAGTTTTATCAACTTTTGTGCATTGGTGAATTCGCGTGCTATTGACTTGTTATGAATACAAGTTTAGGGTATGATACCCCTTCCTATCTTTGAGAAGATTCTTGTGACATTTTTGATGAATGAAAATTCATTGGTATTATATTTTGATGCCAATTATTTCGATGAAATTTTGACGTATGTTGAAGTTTCTACTGACGTTGCTATTTTAATCACGTGTTTTAAAAATTTGTTATTCTTCAAAATTGTTTCAAAATTAAAATTAAAATTGTTTTCAAAATTTTTACAGTTTACGCTTTCAAAAGAATGAGGAAGCGATTTAAACGTTTCAGCAAAATCGAGGACTATGACCCCTTTCTTTTACTAATTCGTTTAATTCTGGACTTGTCCGTTTGAGGGTGAAAATTTGTAAATTCCTTTTATAAAATTAAAAGAATGTTTTGTGATTGTATTTCCCATTGAGTGCTTTAAGAATTCTGGTCGATGCGCTTGATCAACGTTATCGATAGGAATCTCCTAGACGCTTTGATGAGACAATCAGACACAGTAAATTGAATTTTAAATGTAAATTTGTCTGAAAAGAAAATTACATACAGTAAAATTGTAAATTTCGAAAGTTTTAGCTTTTCGAGAAAGAATATTATTTAAAACAACTCTTTTCCGACACTTCTATTCTTGTGATTCCCGTGGGAACCAAGATTCTATCGTTTGTACCAATGCTAATCGTGTTGGTTTGCATGCCATTCTTTTGCAAAAGAGAACGTGCTGTCTCTTGTGTTTCTAAATCATTAATGCCTATTGAGACTAGATATGTCACTCATGATTTAGTGCTCTTGGCTATTGATTTCATTCTTCAAGATTTGGCATCATTATTTTTGGGTGAGAAATTTGTTCTCTACCCTGATCATGAATCTTGGGAATATTTATTTTCTCATAAGGAACTTAATTTGTGTCAACCATGTTGACTCGAGCTCCATACATCTTATGATCTTGATATTATTTACCACTCCCGGATAGGAAATCGTGTTGCCGATGCACTTAGTCGTAGGCAACAAGTGGTTGTTTCTTTGATGATGTCCGTATGGAATCATCTTTTTACCAAGTTCATCAGACGTTTCGATGTACTTCGTTTTATTGAGCTTCGTCTCGTTCCTTTTATGGACTTACGTCTGATGTTCTTTTATGTTGAGCGGTTCATCGGATGTACCTTGATTGTACTATATCGATGTCCCGACTTTTCGGTTCATTGGACGTACCGTTTTTGTATTACGTCGGCGTTCCGAATTAATGAAGCTTTGATTCATCTAGCGTATCGTTATTGTACTACGCTGTTGTTCCAAATTATTCGTGTCTCACCTATGATAGGTGTGGTGCGTTTCAATCGGTCGGGGAAGTTAGTGCCTCGATATATTGGGCCATTTCCTATCACTGAACGTATTGGTTTCTTGGCTTATCGCCTCTTATTACCGGCTCAATTTTCTGTTATTTATGACGTTTTCACATGTCTTCCTTCTACGGAAATGCTTTAGGGATTCCGATTTTATTCTTGAGCCCGGTATTATTGAAGAAATTGAAGTTTCACCAGATTTGACTTTGAGCAACATTCTATTCACATCAATGTTTCGGGGGTTTAGCACCTTCGAAATAAAGATGTTCTTCTCGTGAAAGTTCAGTGTTCTCTAGTTCTATGGATTTCACTATTGAATCCAGAGAATTCATCGAGCAATCACGTTCAGGCTTACTCTATCATGTTCTTTATGGTGAACTTCCTACTTCGAATTTCTTCATATTGTGATGATATGCTCTTATGGTTGTTACCTTTTGGCCATTTATTCCTTAAGATTGCGAGGACGCAATTTCTTTAAGGAGGGGAGTCTGTAACAACCCGATATTTTGCACCTATTATAATCGACAATTTAAACGATTAATATTGACACAAATTTCCATTTGAAGTTTTTAAATTTGAATTAAAATTCTTTTATAAATTGTGAAAGAAATTTTGGGCTTTGAAATTAAATGGTGGTCCATGTTTTTATATTGGGCCGTGTTAATTCTCAAAGCATAAAACCCGATCCCCCTTTATCCATTTTTTTTTTCATTCGTTCACCAACCCTAAACAAAATCACGAAAACAATGGCGGCCGTTCCTATCGTTCTTTTCGAAGCTAGGGCTTTTGAAGCGCCGGCTTTAATTGGTCGATCGAGTGGAAATCGCGCTCGTGCTCTCATTGGCTGCTCTAACTCGTGGCATAGGTGAGTGATTCTCTCACTCACATCTCAATTCATCCTTAGTGTAGTGTTTCGGTAGTTCAAGTTTATCTTGTTATTGATTCGAGACGAAAATTTATTTGGGGAATTGCTTTTATGGTTTCTTGCTTGTGTTCGAATCTGTGAATTCGCTAACTACTTGATTTTCATTTACTTTGTTGGCTTCGGCCTTGCTTTCTCTAATGAACTGCGGATATGATGGTTTCATAACCAGGGCTTGCTCCGCATTGACTTCGGTCACTTAATTTTTGTGGACATTGGTTTGGTTGACATTGCTAAGCTTCGGCTTTGATTTTTGTTTTGATGATTCACTGTGGCCTTTGTTGCCCATTTGATTTTCAGTTGTGCCGATACTTGAACTCATTTGATGCATTCTCTGATTTTTTTTGAATACACAGCTTTGCGTTTTTACATTGGAACTTGACAGTGTTTATGTGATGAATTTTTTTTGACATATCTGTCTTGGTTTGAAACTGCAGTAACATGTTTAAACTTGCACTATACTGCCTCACTGCCGTGTTGGTGTCGCACTTGTGCTTGTTGACAGTGATAATCCTTTTGCTTTGCGAAATCAACTTTGTTATGCTCTAGACATTTTGTTGTTTGTTTGAGGTGGACGTGTTTTGGGTTGTAGCTTCGAGCTCTGCATAGTACTTATGCGTTGAGTCTTGTTGCTGTTGAGGTTTTGTATTGTTTGGTTTGGCTAGAACTGCCTGGCGTATTTTGGTTGACTGGATCTGGAATACTTATCTACATCGCTTGTATCATCTAGTATGCCTTATCTTCATGTTCGTGTACATAAATTACTGCTTCATGTTAACCTGTTTTATGTAGTTGTACTGGTGCTTTGCCTTTGTACCTTGTTGATATTCCTTTACATTTTGAGCTGGTTTATACTGGTAGCTTGAGTTTCACATGTTCACTGCCTATATGAGCACTCATATAAGTTTAGTCTATATGTTTGCGGTTCCATGTTGCACCTTTGTTTAACTTTGCTCATTTGCAGTTTGTAATTGTACATTCATTCATTCATACTAGTTAATTGTGCAAGACAGAGAACTATATTTTCACAACCATCATTTATGAGATCATGCACATCTGGTTGAACTGATATGTGTATGTTTATATGCATATATATGCATACATATATATCTGCTCGTTTTGGTCAACATTCAAAGTGTTCGCTGAGCCTGTACACTTGCCTTCATCTGAATTCATGATTTTTATTCCGATGCTTAAAGTCATTTTCTGGTCCACTGGTACATTCCTGATGTGCTTTTGGCCTTGACCTTTGTTCGAGTTTTGTGTTGCCTTACTGTATTTCCATTTTTTGCTCGACCTGATGCTTCACTGTTGCTTGTTGTCACTATGTTGTTGCGGTGCATTATGCATATCACTGCACTGATTCATTCCACTGTTGCATTCATTTGCACATCACTTGGTTGCCTCTTTTATTGCCCGTTCTTCGATACATGTTGTCTCACACACTTGTGATCTTGTGGTGAACTGCAGCTTTTTGTTGCAGTTGCCCATGTTGTTTTGCATCGTATTGATGCAAATGGATTGTTTTCGAATTTACACTTGAGTTAAATCCGGTGACTCAGGTTTGATCTTGTGTTTGCTTGTGAATTTTCATTGGGTACATCATCACTATAGTGGCAAAGCAGTGCACGCAAGCGTGAACTGCAGCCATATGGTATTCAATGGGTACACCATCACTGTAGTGGCACTGCAGTGCACGCAAGCGTGAACTACAGCCACACGGTATGGCGTGTATGATATTCTATTTGTTTTGACTTATGGATCTTTTTGCGTATACCATATTCAGTAGTGGCGAGGCAGTGCACGCGTGCGTGTACTGCGGCCCTACTTGAATTAATATTTTAATTGATATTCCAATGCTTTGAACTGTTTTGTTTGTTTCAATTCAATGTTCTGAATTGCATTCTGATTTGGTTTAATTACTGTCGTTTATTCATTATTTAATTATTATTGCTTCTGTGCACTAATAACTGAGTTTGAATTAGACTGACCCGAGTATTATTTTCTTTTGAATTTAATACTCGGGTCAGACCGAGTATTTCAGGTTGTAGATATTCTGCTTTGGGTTGCTGCTAGAGCTATGAAGTTCTTTCATATCTTTTGGAGTAGTCGTCGTCATTTGTAGTAGTCTGTAAAATTGTATAGGAAGATATGTATTCATGTATATTAAATACGTTAATGTACTTGTATATGTAACTTCCTTAGTCGACTGTTGTAGTTGTATCATATGTACCGTGTCATATGTATTGTATCAAATGTATTGTAACTGACATCAGTTATTGTATATATGAGACTTTCTGTTTGATTTGTGTTGCGCATTATTTTATCTGTGTGATATTTTATATCTACTGTTCTAAACTATTACGAACCATCGTAGTTCGTTTTATACTGGAATTGGGGTATGTCGATGGGAGAAAATAAATCAGAGATGAAAAATGAAAGAAAATATATTTATATACCACTCCCATTGAGATAACCAATACTAGTATAAGGCCTAACTATTGACGGTCGCTCCTCAACAGCCTTATTCTCCGTGCGAGTTGACAGCACTACACCGTAGTGTTCTTGGCTAGCGTGGGTATATAAGTGGGGCGTCACATAGTAATTTATAGATTAACTGAATTTAATTAATAAAAATACTGAATTGTAGATTTAACAAACGAATCTAATCGTAAATATTTATGTTTGATAAATATTATTTGATCATATCTTAATATAATCACTTAAAATTGAAAATTATTCTTTTATAAATAAATAAGAATGATTGTTTATATAGGTAAATTATTTAAATTGGGAATATTGTTAATTTCAAACCGATAATATTTTTGTGTTATTTTTAGATAAATAGAGTTAAGGGATTATTAATTTCAAATTGAATAAGAGCTTGTTTAAATATATGAACTTATTTTGAATTGATCTTGAATTGGATTTTTAAATGAAATTTAAAGGTTTGAATTTGAATTTGAAATTTAAAAGAGAAGTATATCTTAAATATATTGTATATAATTTTATTTGATTTTAATTGGTTTTTATTTATTTTCTTTAAAATAAATTTTTATACATGAATTTAGAAAAGAACTTAATAATTAGTACATAAATACAAAAAGGTTTTTTTATCAACATTTAAGAATTTACTAATTTTGCATTATTATAAGTGTTTGTCTAAAAATCATTTTAATAACATGTGAGGTATTTGAATATAAGTTTGAATACTTGTAAAATATCTCATTATTGCATATTAACACTTATAAGGAAGTGATTATTTACATTGACAAATATAAGATTAAGTTTTACAAAAGACATTTTTTATAAAAAAATGCATAAATTAAATTGAAATATTTTATGAATACATATTAAAACATACTAAAAACATGAATAATTACAAATGTAAGTTACTTAGCTTACCCAAATGACAAGTGTTAGGTTTCCAAATAAGTGTTAGCTTAGAAAATTAACAAGTGGCATTTGTTCATTTTTTCTTTTAAGATAATATAATTATCATATTAGAAGCATGGCTAAAATAATAAAACAAAAATAAAAAGAAAGGGGAAACAAAAGTCTGTAACAAGAGCAACCAAAAGAAATGGCCTGTAAACAAATCAAAAACAAAATTTCAATCAAGTAATCATCTAGCTGGAAACACATAAGCAGATTAAAGAAATTCCTCTGAAATTTGGAACGCAACATCATCTTAAAATAAAGCAAGCAATCAAATTAGTTGTCTCAAATACCAATTAAATCAAGCTACAGGAAGAAGAAAAAGATCAGGCAACTTCCAGGCTGCTATGATCAACTAATGCAAGGTGAGTGACTCTGAAAGTTCTGGTTTTTTTTATGTTGCATGTGATGATTTTTGTAATATAGTGTAAATCCTGTTATGCATGATGTTTTAAAAAAGATTATAATTGTGTACACAACAGATCATGGAAAGAAAATCTCTATTCAAATTAGAACAGTGAATAAATTTAAATCTAACAATATAAATTTGGTGTAGGTAGTAATTGTTTGAGGGAGAAACTGATGAATGTTAGCCTAAATGTTTGCATGCTAAATTTAAGATGAATAAATGTAATTGTGTATATAAATACATGTGTAAATGACTGCATATAACAGTATACATCCTTTGTTCATCTTTACAGTTGTGGAAAATCAAAGTTTCAATCTATTTTAAACTCAGTTGCATGCAGTAAATTGTGAAATTAAATTGTGATAAATGGTTTGCATGTTTGCAATTATCTGGATCTATGCTTGAATTTCCCTGTTTTGATGTATATTTATATCTGTATATATGTATACAAACTATCTCTGTATGTATTGCAGGTTTAAACAACTTTACGAAAAAATTTAAAATCCTCTCATGCAATCAGTATTGAGCCTTCATTCTTGAAAGAAACATGATTATAACAACATAATATAACATCTAAAAATAGTTTCCAGAGATTTTATTATTGTAATTAATCCAAATTAAGGAAAATACAGTGCTAAGCTAAAATGGGTTAAATAAACCATTATAATTTTTAGTTTGGATTTTATAATTTGATTTGTAGGTGTAAATGATGAATTTAGGTATTAAGAATATGATTTTTAAACTTCGGTACGCTGAGAATTTTTAGTGGGAACAGAATTGACTTTTCGTCAAATTCCTATGATTTTCGACGATCTAGTTGCCGTAGTTGATACCGGAGCAAGACCGTGAGAGGGTGGTTATAGGAAAATTAATGATTTGATTTTACTGTTGTCATGGTGGTCGGGCGAGATGATTGTAGGGTTTGGTTTGCGTTTTGGGATGGTTCTGCTCCATGAGTGATTCAGAAGTCATGCTAGTATCGGAGTGGTCGAATGGTGGGGAAAATTGATGACGTAGGTCACGCGAAGGAACTAGCTTAAGAAAGGCATCTCTGGTGGTCGGAGATGGTGATGAAGGGTGAACTTAGGTGATAGGGTCTGGAGTTTATTGTGGCTGGGCTGTTCAAATTCTTATTTTCGTGATTATTTGTCGATCGGTGGTGTGAGGCGACTCGGTGGAGAGACAGTTGACTTGTCGATGATCGGAGCTAGGCTTGATTGTAACGATCGAGATTTTTCGTTGCCGAAAAATCGAACCGTTAGGGTTTAAGAAGAAGAAGAAAGAGGTAGGAGAAGAGAGAGAAAGATAGAAGAAAGAAAGGAGAGAAGAAACAAAAACAAGTAACAGAACAGGAACAATATCAGAATCTCACAGTCGCAGCGGAACAACATATAATAGATAAATGAATATTCATTAAAACAAAAGAACTATACCTTTTTATACATTACAGCACATTACATTACATCAATCAGAGTGTACAACAACAACAGCGGAAAAAGAAAAGATATATATACAATAGATAATAGACTACGCTATCTGGCTCGCCTCCAGATCTGCTCAGCAACTCCCGAATCCAGAATAACCTGATAACCTAACTCTAGACTGCCCGTGTGGAAAATAGTGGGCACCCAGAGTTTAAGAAAGGAACAATAAACTCCAGGTCAGTCATGGGACTGGTGTGAGAACTCAAAACAGTTTATCTTTAAACAAGCAACAAGAAAATTTAAATTTTTAAATCCGCAATGCTTTTTGGAAAATGAAACTACCATAAGGCCTCCCGCCACACACACAATGCAAACGCAGAATTGGAGGAGATTTCTCCTTATGATAGTCAAAGATGCTTACTACGCGAAAATCAAATCATTTTTGATATTATTACTAGTGCATAGTGTAGAAAACAATTCGAAAGTAGAATATAAATCCTAGCCAGCATAGACATTCCGAACTATGCCTACTATAGCTACCATCCAAACAGTGGTGACCACCATAAGTGAATGGCAGGTAATACAACTAAAACCGTACAAGGCGCGTATTGTTTTGATTGGATTTCCAACAAATGGTCAGGCTAAGGAACTTCCTACTGCCACATGGGATCGCCTCTGGCGGGACGTCCCGAGAAACTAACGTTACGGTTAGATCTCTGCCAACACAAGGCCGGGTTACCTCTGTAACTAGGTAACTACTACACGAATATGTCATCCCCCGGTCCTTTGGGACCTTTATCCGAGCGCTCGCAACAACACCACACACAGAAATATATATAGTGTATCAACATGAGTAAGCATCTGGGCTCCATACCATGATACCACCCTTTTCCAGAAGGAAATGACATACCCTAAAGGGCGCGACCCTCATAACCTTGCCGCATATTCCTGTTTCGACCATTTCCGGGGAGTGAGGTCCTGACGAAGTCTCGTCCACAAAGCTACGCTTTGTGTAACAAAGCCATGCTTCGGGTCCACAGATGACCAAAGCAATAATCACAAAGATAAATGATCAAACAAATGATCATATCCAAACGATCAACCAATGATCATCACACAGCAGCACTCAGCATGCCACATTACCAGATTGGGAAATATCGCTGATAACCTTCAACTACATAACCTCTGAGCTCGTACGTCTCAGAGAAGGGTGTTAAGCTAAGAGAATAAATTCTCCGCCACCAACAGAAATGTATTTGAAAGAAATCTGCTCTATCTCTCAAAACGTAATGTCAGACACGTAACCATACAAGTCTGTTCCGGGTTCGAACAGAACCGAAGGCACTTCCAAAGAAGCCCTTGCAATCCGGGTATTCACAATCCCGATAAAATTTCCCATCACAAAGGAAATCTCCATATCGTAGCTAACGATGCGGAGACAATCGATAGGTCATCCTATCGTTCTCACA
Organism: Allium cepa; assembly: GCA_030765085.1. Lineage (NCBI taxonomy): Eukaryota > Viridiplantae > Streptophyta > Magnoliopsida > Asparagales > Amaryllidaceae > Allium > Allium cepa. Next base: position 986,936,611 of record CM060945.1, on the reverse strand, counting down.
AATACCCGGTCTTCAACACCGGTCTTCAGATGCAATCCAAACGACGTATCGCATATTCGGAATGGGATATATGACACAAAGGTCCTCTCCCGGCTAAACCGAATAGCGAGCGCTTATTTTTAAAAATAAGTGTAGCATTCAATTTCAACAATCACAACAATTACCATCCAAGGGTAAATACTGATAGTCGGTTATTTAACTATCAATAAAGATGCGCCACATCATCAGATTCCAAATAATTTTTCCAAAATTATTAAGTCCCAAAATATCTTTACAAGATATATATACACAATTTCCAAATAATTGCCCAAATTATTTGATTTACCAAAACCACTTCACGATAAAATTTTCCACACTTTACCCATTTGAAAACCCATTTCAAATTAAACACCTCAACCATTTGAAAACCAATTTCAAATCACCTTAACCATTTGAAAACCCATTTCAAATTAAACACCTCAACCATTTGAAAACCAATTTCAAATCACCTTAACCATTTGAAAACCCATTTCAAATTAAACACCTCAACCATTTGAAAACCAATTTCAAATCACCTTAACCATTTGAAAACCCATTTCAAATCACCTTTCATCCTTTATACCTTTTTTGAAAACAAATTTCAAATCCACAAATAAATCCTTACCGATTTGATTTAACTTACGTTCCAAATTTGTAAATTTTATTTCCATATTTTAAAAATAAATCAACATTTATTTTTAAACAAATTTCCCTTCCTATTTATAAATTCCAAAGTGAATTTCCAATTTCCCAAATATCTACACATACACGATTTCAAATCAATTTCAAACTATTCACTTCGATTTACCTTTAAAAGGTGAATTCTCAAAATGTTCCATTTCATATTAGAAAATCATTTCTAAACTTATTTAATAATAAGTAATTCACACTTTAATTTATTTTCAACAATTTTTGAAAATATTCAACATACTTAAGTTACCGTTAAGTATTTTATTCCATTCTCTTTGAGAAAACATCCTTTTATTCACATTTATTTGGGTTAAAACGAATGTTGCGTAAAACATCGTTACGACACCCCAAAAACACTAGTATATGGATTTGAAATTAAAAATAGATATATAAATCCAATACTATACCAATTATCCCCTTCTGTTTCTCGAAAACGTCTATTTCAACAATCAATGTTGAAATCTATGTTTTCAATACCCAATACATTTTAAAACACCTTTAATTCGTTTAAAATTCCATTTAAAACATTCCTTTCCCAAAAACAAACCCATTTTATTTAATAATCTATTCAATATTCAAAATAGTGAATATAGCCCACTTAACAAATTCCCATATTTCAATTTATCAAATTCGATGAATTTCAAATTTATAAACATAGTTTATAAATTCCATTTCTGTTATAAACCCCAATTTTATAAATTCCTTCATTAATCCGATGCAATTTTTACATAACCCAATTTCATACCCAAAAGCCATATTGTAAGTTAAATACTTATAATATTATTTATTTACCAAATCGTTCCTTTGAACTTCACCGATTTAAAATCTTATCACTTACAAGATTTCTTTATGGTTTATAATAATTTCAACTAATGAAATCTTCATTTATTAACAATTTCTATAAAATTCCCCTTTTTAATGCCCAAATCCATTTCTATAAGTTAATAACTTATAAACTTAAAATTTTCCAATAACCATTCGTTTTATAAATTTCACATTTATTAATCTATAAATCCTAGTGAAATTCATGTTATACATCAACTTAACACTTTATAAATTTATTCTATAACTTCAAAAATTTTTTTTTAAAAACATCCATTTATAAAATCCTTTATATAACCCATTAATAATAATAACTTCCCAAAAACCAAATTTAACTATTTTATAAAAACCTATTATTGTTAAAAATTTCTTTTAAGTTATATTTCATAAAAATATAAATTTTTAAAACATAAAAATTTTATCCATCTATTTATTTTAAAATTTAATCAATTCAAAATTTTTAATAAACCATATTCTTTGAGAAATCACTTTTAAATCCCTTTTTAAATTCAAAAACCGTTTTTTTTTTTAATTTTTAAAAATTTGAATCCGATGATGCAACGACATCGAATGGTCAATCACGGGAATAAGTGTCATATATCAATATGATTATCAACAATCAACATAATATTTATAAACAAATAAATATGTGAGGAATCCAGTTGGATCCCTCCAACCTGTTACCCTGCATCCACAGACGTTAGCACAATACCAATTCCACTTCAAGGTGGAATATCGCGGTATATGGGATTTTATAAAATATCCGCTTAATAGGCGGCGCAATAGGGTCTCATCCGCTATACGAGGCGGGGAATCAAATCCGATATATACATATGCCAATATATATATATCGCTATATATAGTATATATCCTACTATATCTACTAGCACAATCAAACAGCAATCATCAATCAACATTAACTACTTAAAATTTTAAACAAAACCTTTCGATTGAGTGAGGAGTTCTCACCTTGATTTTATTTTTCGTTTTCGGCGTTCGTTTCGAATAAAATTAAACGAACGTTTAATTTTACCCGAAATTCAAACGAGCTCCAATCGACTCCAAACCAGCTGCATTGCGAAGAGCTCGGCGATACGAAGCCAACGCAAAAAACCTCGTCCGAATCCGACCTCGCATGCAAAAGTTATCACGTTTTAAACGCTGAACAATTAGATTTACAATTTAAATTACATTTCAAAAGAAATAAAGCACAACCTCTTCACGCGGGCCCCCTCCCCCTCTCTCATCCTCTACCCGTGCGCACGGTACCTCACTCCCCAGGCCGCTTCTCCTACCAGGTCTTGGAAAAAAAACACACGACACTTTGAACCCACCAAAGACCATTTAGGGTTTGACATTGTCTCCTCCACGCCGAGCTATACAACGATCAGGACGTACCATTGCGACCGCCTACACAAGAGCCATGCTCGGCTGGAATGGCACTGAGCTCGGCCCTATGTCCTTCTCGAAAAACGTGAACCAAGTCGTGGCCTTTGAGGCACGATTCCCCTCCATCCGTTGCTCCAATCGCGATCATACCCGTTGGATTCGTAGATCTAAATGTGCTCTTCGATTTTCGTTTAGAAAGTTTGTTGAAATTGTCGACGGATTGGTGTGGATTTGAGGTGGAAGTTGGGTGATTTCTGGCCTTTGAATAATTAGGGCCGGCCATAAACATGATGAGCTAGGGTTTTGGTGAAAATTTGCATTTATAACCACATACAATTATTATTTAAATAATAAAAATCCCAAATTGACACTTTTGCAAACGAACTCCAAACGACGCGTTCCGCCAGGCGATCCTAAGGTTTTTCCACATTCCGGACACAATGGAACAGGTTTCGTAAGCTAATTCGGAAGTATGTGTGAGATACGGCAATAAATGCTCGATTTAAATTAAAACCGATTTAAACGATTTCTAGGCGTTTTGGCTTGTACCGGACAAACGATAAATCCGATCGACTTGAAATTTGGAATCTTACAATAATATCACATTACGGATCCGATGAAACTGGTTTCGTCGAAATCCGAGACCGTTTGAAAAATGGCTATTCTTACTCGCCGAATTTATATTAAAACGATATTGATGCGTTTCGAGCTGCCACGGTCAAACGACAACTCCGATTGCTACGAAAATTGAAATCCGATAATAACTAACTATTACGGATACAATGAAACTCGTTTCGTTCAATTCCGAGACTGTTCAAAAATTGGCTATTTTTCAGTCGATAATTAAATATTAAAATATTCAATTTTTACAAATTAACTCCAAATTCAGTTTTACAAGTTCTAAAACATTTCTATAACTTCAATATGATAAAACAAAATTTTCCAAATCATTTTCAATCATATTTAACCCAATATTTAATTATTTGTGGAATTTCACTATTAAATAAATCGATTTAATTGTCCCATTAAATCCAAATATTCGATAAATAAATTATTCGACTTAAAAATTCCACTTATTAATATTAAAAATAAATTAAATATTCAAATTCAAGTTATCAAAAATTCTGGGTCGTTACAATCTTCCCCCCTTAAAAGAATTTCGTCCTCGAAATTGCAAGTTAAGGAGAACGATCCTAATCCGTTTATTATTTTTCCAAAGCTAATCAGTTTTATCAACTTTTCAAACAAATCTTTTTATTAAGGATTTACTATCATTTCAATTAGCTTTCCAAACTCAATTTTAGGTTTCAAACAACATTGTTTACTCAACAATTCAAATTTAAATTTAAATTCAAATTTCAAACTTTCAAAATTTCTCAAAATTTTTCTAACTCCCTAAATTTTCAAAAAAAATTCGCCAGAGTCTCCTTTGCGCGGCTAGATCGGTACGACTACAAAACGGCTCTACGGCCCCTCAGAATCAAAAAGAAAAGAGAAAGCCAAGTGGCTGGAGAAGGAAATCATCAAATCTCATATAAAAACTGAAATACGTACCTTTTTGTCGAGCAATTCAATTTTTTAACTTTGAAATCAAAATCCCAATTCCTTTATAACCTGTATATCCTGCTAGTAATAGTATTCAATTCCAACATTCAAACTATTTTGCCAATTCAAGTTCAAAATTTCCAATGCATGCTTCTTACACATTTTTTTAGTTTATTATTGAAGTTGCATATTCAATTCATTCGTTTCAATTAGTTACATTCACTAATTAAATTCACATTGGTTTATATTCAGCCCACATCAAATTCAATTCTATTCAAATTCATTTACTTTACATTCAATTTGAGTTCAATTACATAGCTTTCAATTGCGCTAGTTTATTTCCATTAACACTCAATGAATTTACATATAATCAATCAACAAACAAACAACATCCCATGAATATCCAATAGAGCCAAATTATTATTTTACTTACATCCAATTAGTTTTGACACTTAGTTGATTTTCATTCAATTATTTTCAAGTGAATTTACACTTACATAGTTTCTTTCAAATCAACTTATTTATATTCGATTGAATAACATTCAATTCATACTTTAACTCAATTGCTAGTTCTTTTTACAAATAAAATTGAATTTCATTTATATAACTTAAGTTCACCTTTTTTAACAATTTCATTTACTCACTTTATTCACTTACTTTGATATTAACATCAATTCTTTCAACATTACTTAACTTGCATTCCATTTCAACTTTATTTACATCATTTAATTCACTTGATTATTTAACTTTGATACAAATATCAATTTTTTTATTCAACTTTGCTTAAGTTATTCCATTTAAACATCATTTGTTAATTAAACTTAAATTTTACTTATCAATTCAATTCGGATTTTAAATTCCAAAGTAAATCCTATTTAACTTTTACTTAAGTCAAATTCATATCAATATTCAAATTCATATTCCATTTTATTTAACTTAATTGTTTAACCACTTCAACAACTGGTTTCACTTACATTTTCCCATTCTATAAGTTATAAAACTTATTATTCAACTTCTAACTTATATTATAAGTTCAAAACTTATTTCGCTTATACTTATCAACTTCAAGTTGAATTTTAATTTCAAATTGATTTATTACAACAAAACTTCAATTTTTAAATTCATTTTTGTAGCAAATCCATCACATAGAAGCTCGAAAATGATACTGATGATGCTGCAGTCATCACCCTTATTATTTCCCAGTGACAATAGTGAAATCAATGCTAAATATTCTTTCAAAAAGTTTTCTTTCTATTCATAAATCACTTTTATAAACCTTTTACTTATATAATTTTACTTCTTATATACATACATGATTATCTTACAATTGTAAATCATCATTAATTATTATTTCATCTTATGATTCATTGGTTTATACCATTATTCTTTTACAATAGTTGCTTTTATTAGCTTATTCAAACAACTTTTAATTATTTTATACATATATCATTTACAACAACCAAGCAATCAATTATATACACACTTCAATAATTCTTGAAAAATTATTTTCTTTTTATATATAAAATATAATCGAGGCAAAATTATTTCATTTACCCAATTTAAAACAATATTGTGTCGAATTGTTCTATTCAAGTGTTTAGGAACCCCTTCGATTCAGTTTTCGAGGCTGCGCCGACGAAGGTTCATATACCACTCAACAAACCAATCATCACAATATAAAACAATTTTATATTCACTAACAAATACGCACTCATATCTATTATTACACTCACACTCATTCTAGAGTACTGCTGACTCTATCTCTAATGAGTAACACCCAACAGAGCAGGTTGTCGCTTAACCATATGCTCTGATACCAAATGTAACGATCGAGATTTTTCGTTGCCGAAAAATCGAACCGTTAGGGTTTAAGAAGAAGAAGAAAGAGGTAGGATAAGAGAGAGAAAGATAGAAGAAAGAAAGGAGAGAAGAAACAAAAACAAGTAACAGAACAGGAACAATATCAGAATCTCACAGTCGCAGCGGAACAACATATAATAGATAAATGAATATTCATTAAAACAAAAGAACTATACCTTTTTATACATTACAGCACATTACATTACATCAATCAGAGTGTACAACAACAACAGCGGAAAAAGAAAAGATATATATACAATAGATAATAGACTACGCTATCTGGCTCGCCTCCAGATCTGCTCAGCAACTCCCGAATCCAGAATAACCTGATAACCTAACTCTAGACTGCCCGTGTGGAAAATAGTGGGCACCCAGAGTTTAAGAAAGGAACAATAAACTCCAGGTCAGTCATGGGACTGGTGTGAGAACTCAAAACAGTTTATCTTTAAACAAGCAACAAGAAAATTTAAATTTTTAAATCCGCAATGCTTTTTGGAAAATGAAACTACCATAAGGCCTCCCGCCACACACACAATGCAAACGCAGAATTGGAGGAGATTTCTCCTTATGATAGTCAAAGATGCTTACTACGCGAAAATCAAATCATTTTTGATATTATTACTAGTGCATAGTGTAGAAAACAATTCGAAAGTAGAATATAAATCCTAGCCAGCATAGACATTCCGAACTATGCCTACTATAGCTACCATCCAAACAGTGGTGACCACCATAAGTGAATGGCAGGTAATACAACTAAAACCGTACAAGGCGCGTATTGTTTTGATTGGATTTCCAACAAATGGTCAGGCTAAGGAACTTCCTACTGCCACATGGGATCGCCTCTGGCGGGACGTCCCGAGAAACTAACGTTACGGTTAGATCTCTGCCAACACAAGGCCGGGTTACCTCTGTAACTAGGTAACTACTACACGAATATGTCATCCCCCGGTCCTTTGGGACCTTTATCCGAGCGCTCGCAACAACACCACACACAGAAATATATATAGTGTATCAACATGAGTAAGCATCTGGGCTCCATACCATGATACCACCCTTTTCCAGAAGGAAATGACATACCCTAAAGGGCGCGACCCTCATAACCTTGCCGCATATTCCTGTTTCGACCATTTCCGGGGAGTGAGGTCCTGACGAAGTCTCGTCCACAAAGCTACGCTTTGTGTAACAAAGCCATGCTTCGGGTCCACAGATGACCAAAGCAATAATCACAAAGATAAATGATCAAACAAATGATCATATCCAAACGATCAACCAATGATCATCACACAGCAGCACTCAGCATGCCACATTACCAGATTGGGAAATATCGCTGATAACCTTCAACTACATAACCTCTGAGCTCGTACGTCTCAGAGAAGGGTGTTAAGCTAAGAGAATAAATTCTCCGCCACCAACAGAAATGTATTTGAAAGAAATCTGCTCTATCTCTCAAAACGTAATGTCAGACACGTAACCATACAAGTCTGTTCCGGGTTCGAACAGAACCGAAGGCACTTCCAAAGAAGCCCTTGCAATCCGGGTATTCACAATCCCGATAAAATTTCCCATCACAAAGGAAATCTCCATATCGTAGCTAACGATGCGGAGACAATCGATAGGTCATCCTATCGTTCTCACAAATACCCGGTCTTCAACACCGGTCTTCAGATGCAATCCAAACGACGTATCGCATATTCGGAATGGGATATATGACACAAAGGTCCTCTCCCGGCTAAACCGAATAGCGAGCGCTTATTTTTAAAAATAAGTGTAGCATTCAATTTCAACAATCACAACAATTACCATCCAAGGGTAAATACTGATAGTCGGTTATTTAACTATCAATAAAGATGCGCCACATCATCAGATTCCAAATAATTTTTCCAAAATTATTAAGTCCCAAAATATCTTTACAAGATATATATACACAATTTCCAAATAATTGCCCAAATTATTTGATTTACCAAAACCACTTCACGATAAAATTTTCCACACTTTACCCATTTGAAAACCCATTTCAAATTAAACACCTCAACCATTTGAAAACCAATTTCAAATCACCTTAACCATTTGAAAACCCATTTCAAATTAAACACCTCAACCATTTGAAAACCAATTTCAAATCACCTTAACCATTTGAAAACCCATTTCAAATTAAACACCTCAACCATTTGAAAACCAATTTCAAATCACCTTAACCATTTGAAAACCCATTTCAAATCACCTTTCATCCTTTATACCTTTTTTGAAAACAAATTTCAAATCCACAAATAAATCCTTACCGATTTGATTTAACTTACGTTCCAAATTTGTAAATTTTATTTCCATATTTTAAAAATAAATCAACATTTATTTTTAAACAAATTTCCCTTCCTATTTATAAATTCCAAAGTGAATTTCCAATTTCCCAAATATCTACACATACACGATTTCAAATCAATTTCAAACTATTCACTTCGATTTACCTTTAAAAGGTGAATTCTCAAAATGTTCCATTTCATATTAGAAAATCATTTCTAAACTTATTTAATAATAAGTAATTCACACTTTAATTTATTTTCAACAATTTTTGAAAATATTCAACATACTTAAGTTACCGTTAAGTATTTTATTCCATTCTCTTTGAGAAAACATCCTTTTATTCACATTTATTTGGGTTAAAACGAATGTTGCGTAAAACATCGTTACGACACCCCAAAAACACTAGTATATGGATTTGAAATTAAAAATAGATATATAAATCCAATACTATACCAATTATCCCCTTCTGTTTCTCGAAAACGTCTATTTCAACAATCAATGTTGAAATCTATGTTTTCAATACCCAATACATTTTAAAACACCTTTAATTCGTTTAAAATTCCATTTAAAACATTCCTTTCCCAAAAACAAACCCATTTTATTTAATAATCTATTCAATATTCAAAATAGTGAATATAGCCCACTTAACAAATTCCCATATTTCAATTTATCAAATTCGATGAATTTCAAATTTATAAACATAGTTTATAAATTCCATTTCTGTTATAAACCCCAATTTTATAAATTCCTTTATTAATCCGATGCAATTTTTACATAACCCAATTTCATACCCAAAAGCCATATTGTAAGTTAAATACTTATAATATTATTTATTTACCAAATCGTTCCTTTGAACTTCACCGATTTAAAATCTTATCACTTACAAGATTTCTTTATGGTTTATAATAATTTCAACTAATGAAATCTTCATTTATTAACAATTTCTATAAAATTCCCCTTTTTAATGCCCAAATCCATTTCTATAAGTTAATAACTTATAAACTTAAAATTTTCCAATAACCATTCGTTTTATAAATTTCACATTTATTAATCTATAAATCCTAGTGAAATTCATGTTATACATCAACTTAACACTTTATAAATTTATTCTATAACTTCAAAAATTTTTTTTTAAAAACATCCATTTATAAAATCCTTTATATAACCCATTAATAATAATAACTTCCCAAAAACCAAATTTAACTATTTTATAAAAACCTATTATTGTTAAAAATTTCTTTTAAGTTATATTTCATAAAAATATAAATTTTTAAAACATAAAAATTTTATCCATCTATTTATTTTAAAATTTAATCAATTCAAAATTTTTAATAAACCATATTCTTTGAGAAATCACTTTTAAATCCCTTTTTAAATTCAAAAACCGTTTTTTTTTTTAATTTTTAAAAATTTGAATCCGATGATGCAACGACATCGAATGGTCAATCACGGGAATAAGTGTCATATATCAATATGATTATCAACAATCAACATAATATTTATAAACAAATAAATATGTGAGGAATCCAGTTGGATCCCTCCAACCTGTTACCCTGCATCCACAGACGTTAGCACAATACCAATTCCACTTCAAGGTGGAATATCGCGGTATATGGGATTTTATAAAATATCCGCTTAATAGGCGGCGCAATAGGGTCTCATCCGCTATACGAGGCGGGGAATCAAATCCGATATATACATATGCCAATATATATATATCGCTATATATAGTATATATCCTACTATATCTACTAGCACAATCAAACAGCAATCATCAATCAACATTAACTACTTAAAATTTTAAACAAAACCTTTCGATTGAGTGAGGAGTTCTCACCTTGATTTTATTTTTCGTTTTCGGCGTTCGTTTCGAATAAAATTAAACGAACGTTTAATTTTACCCGAAATTCAAACGAGCTCCAATCGACTCCAAACCAGCTGCATTGCGAAGAGCTCGGCGATACGAAGCCAACGCAAAAAACCTCGTCCGAATCCGACCTCGCATGCAAAAGTTATCACGTTTTAAACGCTGAACAATTAGATTTACAATTTAAATTACATTTCAAAAGAAATAAAGCACAACCTCTTCACGCGGGCCCCCTCCCCCTCTCTCATCCTCTACCCGTGCGCACGGTACCTCACTCCCCAGGCCGCTTCTCCTACCAGGTCTTGGAAAAAAAACACACGACACTTTGAACCCACCAAAGACCATTTAGGGTTTGACATTGTCTCCTCCACGCCGAGCTATACAACGATCAGGACGTACCATTGCGACCGCCTACACAAGAGCCATGCTCGGCTGGAATGGCACTGAGCTCGGCCCTATGTCCTTCTCGAAAAACGTGAACCAAGTCGTGGCCTTTGAGGCACGATTCCCCTCCATCCGTTGCTCCAATCGCGATCATACCCGTTGGATTCGTAGATCTAAATGTGCTCTTCGATTTTCGTTTAGAAAGTTTGTTGAAATTGTCGACGGATTGGTGTGGATTTGAGGTGGAAGTTGGGTGATTTCTGGCCTTTGAATAATTAGGGCCGGCCATAAACATGATGAGCTAGGGTTTTGGTGAAAATTTGCATTTATAACCACATACAATTATTATTTAAATAATAAAAATCCCAAATTGACACTTTTGCAAACGAACTCCAAACGACGCGTTCCGCCAGGCGATCCTAAGGTTTTTCCACATTCCGGACACAATGGAACAGGTTTCGTAAGCTAATTCGGAAGTATGTGTGAGATACGGCAATAAATGCTCGATTTAAATTAAAACCGATTTAAACGATTTCTAGGCGTTTTGGCTTGTACCGGACAAACGATAAATCCGATCGACTTGAAATTTGGAATCTTACAATAATATCACATTACGGATCCGATGAAACTGGTTTCGTCGAAATCCGAGACCGTTTGAAAAATGGCTATTCTTACTCGCCGAATTTATATTAAAACGATATTGATGCGTTTCGAGCTGCCACGGTCAAACGACAACTCCGATTGCTACGAAAATTGAAATCCGATAATAACTAACTATTACGGATACAATGAAACTCGTTTCGTTCAATTCCGAGACTGTTCAAAAATTGGCTATTTTTCAGTCGATAATTAAATATTAAAATATTCAATTTTTACAAATTAACTCCAAATTCAGTTTTACAAGTTCTAAAACATTTCTATAACTTCAATATGATAAAACAAAATTTTCCAAATCATTTTCAATCATATTTAACCCAATATTTAATTATTTGTGGAATTTCACTATTAAATAAATCGATTTAATTGTCCCATTAAATCCAAATATTCGATAAATAAATTATTCGACTTAAAAATTCCACTTATTAATATTAAAAATAAATTAAATATTCAAATTCAAGTTATCAAAAATTCTGGGTCGTTACATTGATGATGGCAGTTCGTCGTGTACAGGTGCACTGTGTCATGCGTGCAGGTGATCGAAGCATCAGGTTGTTGAAGAAGGTAAGTTTCTAGGGAGGCTTTTGCTCGAATACTTTGGGGATTCTGTTGTTTTTCTCGAGTGAAATTCTGAGTTTTATTTTTGTGCATTTTCTGGATTTAAGTTAAGGGTTTTGAACTTAAAAGATAAACTTAGTTAAAAAGAAAATGATGAATGATGAGTAGAAACAGGTTTGGTTGTGAAGTATCATGGAGCTGCTCGGGAATTTTTGTATTAGGCTCTGGTTTCATCTCGGAAAGAAAGTTAATAATGTTCGGGTTTTGGATAGTGATGTTCGGTTAGAACAAAATAAATAATACATTATAACTTATATAACCTTTGTTTGATAGGTTTGTTTTAAAATGAAATTTGAGTTTTGTAAATTAAGAAATGATTAAAAGTTCAGATAATTTTAAATCCTAAAATTTAACCTTAGAGGTTAAGTTAATAGAATGATTGACAAACTAATGTAAAATTAAAGGGTAAATGGATTAAAGTATTAATCAATTAAATGATTATTAAGGAAATTAAATATGGATTAGATAATAATGAGTATGAGGGAAGTAAATGATAATTTATCGATGCAAATGATTATCGGAAAATTAATTTGAGTAATTAATTATGGACAAATGTAATAAATGTGAATGGATGATAGTTAAATTAATTTGTGTAATTAACTAAAGGCTGATTACTTATTGTATCAAAAGTGACAATTAAGGATTTACAAATCAAGGATAATCAATTATGGAGTAATTAAGTGATAAGTAATTAAGAGGATTATTACTTAATTATTATGAATATTACTTAATGATGTAATTAAAAGAATTAATTACTCAGTATAATTAAGTTGATATGGTTAATTTTAGTTAATTAATTCAGTCTAATTAATTAAAAGGAATCATGTGATGCTGAGTTAAGTATAATTACTTAAGGTAATTAATGAGGTATAGTTACTTAGTGAAGTAATTAGTGGATAATTACTGGATGTAATTAAAGATGTTGATGATGAAGTAATTTGGATTAAATTCCTATGTAATTTATCAGGGGATTAATTGAGATAATTAATTAAGGGTAATTAATTTTTGAAATAAAGTAATTAAGGATAATTGATTACTAAATGGGAATAATTCAAGGGATTAATTAGAGAATAAATTAAGGATTAATTTATTCAATAAGTAATTAAGGGTAGTTAATTTCTGGATGTTATTAATCAAGGGTGATTAATAATTATGGTTAATAATTAAGTAGTGAGGTAATTAAAGGTTAATTATTGTATTTGGTTAAGGATAAATTAATTTGTGAAATTAATTTAAGGGATAAATAGAATGATATAGGAAGCCTTTGATTAATTGTTATCCCTAATATGTGGTTCGTGATGCTATGCGATAAGATATTTTAAATTTAAACTGTGATGATGTGGTTTTCTATTGATGATGAATTACTGTGACATCCTGTATTAAAGTAGAATTGTATTTCACATGAATAATTTAAGTTAAGTTGAGAATGGTTTCGAAGAGACCGGAGTCGGGTATTAGTGAATATCCGAAACCACTTCGATTCTTATAATTTGATATGTGAAACTGATAGGCTATAGTGAAAAGACTTAAGTAAATTGGACCATTTAAATCTAAGTTTTGGCCCTTAGAAGCTGATGTGTAATGATTGATGTATAATAACTTGTGAAGTGTAGATTGATATAAGTTACTCCCCGGGTTTATATAAATTGTAAGCTTTTGTACTCCAAGTTAGATGGGTTTACTCACGCTGGTTTCCAGCCTGACCCGGGTGTTACTTTGATGTAATGCTCTGGTCAGACCGAGTATTACAGATTTTCAGGTAAGGACGTTCTGGAGCTCAGGAGGCGAGCTGGATGGTAGAGACGTATGGAGAGTTTCCACTATGATATTGTATATATCTGAGACATGTGAAAATTGTATCTATCCAATGTTGTATAAAATTGTTGTAACTCTGATATATCAATGTAAATTGATATATATAGTTTTCTTTGATATAACTATTGTTAATATTATATTTTATCCGCTGCGAATGTGAGTTTGTGTGTTTCTTTTATGTTCTTCTTCTTTCTCTTTCTTTTCTTTCCTAACTATTTGGAGATTTCAGGATTGAAATTTTCCGGGCCGTTACATTTGGTATCAGAGCTGAAGGTTAAGCGAGAACCTTGGCTCTGGTGGGATTACTCATTAAGGATAGGGTAAGTGGTACCCTAGAATGAAGTGTGTGTGTGTGTCTATATATATATATATATATATATATATATATATATATATATATATGAGAGAGCGTACTTGTTATTTTCTTATATAAAGATTTTAAATGGTTTTATATAAGATTATATTTTGATATATAAAGCAATATATCTTTCTAACAAATAGTAAAGGAATTGGTTGTTAAATTATTGAATAAAATTAAGAAGTAATAGAAATACAACCAAACTGAAATAAAGTCTTGAATTTGGGAAGGCTTCAAGATAAGGAAAATAAATTAATTTATGTAATTAATTAAGCTTTATTTAATGAGATTAATTAATGGATAATAATTGGAAATGATAAATAAAGAGAGAGTTACTTAATGAAGTAACTAGAGGTAAGTAATTTAAAGGACAATTACTTAATGAAAGTAATTAAGAAATAAGTTAATTACCAAATGTGATTGATTAATGATGTAATTAATTTAAAGAAATGGCAAACAATATTATTTAGTGCATTTGAATGAAATGGTCCTATTTCAAACAAGAGTTGTTCGAAAATTTTAAAGAAATTTGTTTTGAATTAAAAACCAAAGGTGGATTAAAATTTTAAAGTATAACATGGTATGTAAAAGAAATTAATATGTATACATGTGGATATACATAATATCGAAGGTGGTTTGAAATAAACTCTAAATGGTGAGTTTTGAATTTGGAATAAGATGTGATACCCAAAATGATAAGTTTTTGAACTTAATTAGTGGGAAGATTATTTACGAGAAGTTCAAAATTTGAAATGGAAGTTCAAATTGGGTAAGGTTGACTGGATTAAGTGAATTGAGTTTAACTGGCAAAAGAGTTAAATAAGTTGGAATGATCAACCTAATTTGGAAATTTGAAGATAAAATTAGAATTTAACTTGGAAAGTTAAATGGTTGATTGAAATTGAGAGTTTGTGTGATCTCAAAATGGGTTTGAGATCTAGAAATTGAAAATGAATGAATGTTTTAAAAATAAATTAGATGATATCATCCTATTGTTGTTAAAAACCTTTAAACCGTGAATTGAATTGTTTAAAAACTTAAAAGGTAAATTGATTTAAAGGAATTAAATCAACATTTGAAGTATTAACTCGAATTTATATAATTTGAGATGGTTTAAAATTGGAATTTGAATTGAAATTAGTTCAAATTGAATTTGATTTGAATACTTTGGAATTGTAATTAAAGTGAATAGTTTTAAAATTCAAATGGAATTTGAATTAGATTTGGGAGGAAATCAAGAATAATTCAACTTGATTCGGAAATGGAGTTTGAAATTGGGATTGATTCAAATTAGAGTTGAAATGAATTGAAATTTGGAACTAGTTAAATTGAAATTTATCTGAATTAGTAAGGATTTGAGATCAAGGTTGAATAAAGTTAAATTTAAAAAGAAACTGAGGTTAATTTAACTTGAATTGGGGTTGAATAAATTTCAATGGGAATTGAAGTTATTTAAATTGGAATTGGGTCAATTTAAATAATAAAGGAAATTTAATTTGAATTGATGAGAATGGATATTGGGAATTGAACAGTTTGACTCTAGACTTTTTTTTTTAAATAAATAAATTGTTTTAGTATAAATCTATTTTTCCAAGCTATTTATTATATATACAAACTTTTTTTTCAAAGCCAAACTATTTTATACTGGGTTTTACAATTATATTGGAATTATTAACAATTTTCAACTGTTTTATAAACTAAAAATTATTTTTCAACTATTTTACAAATTTATTACTATTTTATAACTATCTAATATTTTTGAAACTATTTAGTAATTTTTCAACTATTTTATTATTAGTTAACTATTTTACACATATTTTGCAAACTAGTAATTATTTTCTAACTACTTATCTATTTTTAAAATTTTCAAGCTATTTTCTTAATATAAACTGGTCTGAGTTCAAACTGTTATTGGTTAAATACCCAACTGAGATAAGAATTGAAGGAATAATTCAAATGGGGATTAAAGCAAATGTGAGTAAATGGATAGAATTTAAAGGAAATGTGAATAGAAAGGGAAATTGATTTGGTTAATAATCAATAAAGATAAATACGTAGGATGTACGTATGTTATTCTATTCACATAGTGATTTGATCCAAATTCGAGCACAGAATTTCGAGATAGTTATATCGATCCGAGTGGGATTTTTCACTCGATTTTCGATGGCGAACCTGGATATGAATTGTTGATTGGTTCTGGATATTCTCTATCATAGTTATGACTATGCAAGGAGAATGACGGTTTGTGATCAAGAAACCAGATCTGAGTCCGCACTAGGAAGTCGGGGGGACGATACTAGTTCGGAAATGAAATTGTGTGATCGAGTGAGCGATCAGAATGGTACGGCGTATGAATGATATGTGTACATCGTATGGATTTGAATGAAATTGATATTGAAAGGAGTAATCAAATTTGAATATTTGATTTTGGATCAACAAAGTTAAATATCTTTTTTTTATAAAATGAAACTCCCCTTGTTGAATCTATTGCCAGAAGAAAAGGATTTTTGAAGGTATTTTGAAGTATAAAAGGAGTTTTATACAAGATTGAAACGATCCAAAGTTTTAAAGGTTATATATATTTGTGTGTGTGTGTGTGTATATATATATATATAAAGGATCTTATGAGGATTTTGGTAAAGGTTTTGGGAACCTTTGGATTTGGAAAGGCTTTTGATTTTTGGGTAAAATCAATATTGAAATTTGGAAAGCCTAGTTTGAGAATTATCGATTTTGGAATAATCGATTTTGTGTAAAAGTGCTTTGTATGAGATCATACTAGGTGTATGATTTAAAGATACTGTATATGTATAGTATAAAATGTTTTGATGATGGCTCTAGGGAAAAAGACGCTCCTTTGAAATGAACTTCTCAAGAGTACCATCGGGTGGTGCTGCCTTGAGCCTCAAGGAGGGGGGGGGGTTCTAAAGTTGATCCTGTGAGGAGTTCGGACAAAACTAGTTCCTGGGGATTATGAGTAGATTATACCATAGCGAAAGTCGTGTGTGCCGCTGAGAGCCAACAGTCTGCGTTTGATTTTATATCGGTAGACTGCGATCTATGGTATAACATAGCGAAAGTCGTGTGCGCCGCTGAGAGCCAACAGTCTGCGTTTGATTTTATATCCGTAGACTACGACCTATGTAGGAATGGAGAGGTTTCATTTCGACAGCGAAAATCAGAGGCCGCTGAGAGCCTGCAGTTACATGGACTTTTGCTGCGATGGCAACGTAACCCTGGGTGTAACTGTGATATGTTGTGTGGGTTCCATGGCGTAATCGAGAGGCCGCTGAGAGCCTGCAGTTACATGGACTTTTGCTGCGACGGCAACGTAACCCTAGAATGTAACTGTGACCATGGATGGGGGTGATGATTTCCAAAGCATTATCACCAAATATATATCCTCTATTTTCAAAAATTGATTTTATATTTTCAGTAAAATTATTTTCAAAATATTTTCACTAGATGTTGAAAACGAGTCTGCCAAGCACTTTTAGATTTTCAGTCATACGCCCGATCAACATATGACCGAATTTCTGGGAGAACAAGGGTAGACTGGTTGAGACATCGAGTTATAAAAGTATTTTTATAAAAACTATTTTGGAAATATTACATAGATTTTAAAGGTGTTTGAAAAATGATCAAAGAATATTTTAACTGGTTTTACAATATTTAATAAATTCTGCTTTCGTTCCTTTTCAAGGACGAAAAGATTCAAAGAGGGGAGGAATGTAATAACCCGAATTTTTAGAATTCCTGTAATTTATAGATTAACTAAATTTAATTAATAAAAATACTGGATTGTAGATTTAACAAACGAATCTAATCGTAAATATTTATGTTTGATAAATATTATTTGATCATATCTTAATATAATCACTTAAAATTGACAAATTATTCTTTTATAAATAAATAATAATGATTGTTTATATAGGTAAATTATTTAAATTGGGAATATTTTTAATTTCAAACCGATAATATTTTTGTGTTATTTTTAGATAAATAGAGTTAAGGGATTATTAGTTTCAAATTGAATTAGAGCCTGTTTAAATATATGAACTTATTTTGAATTGATCTTGAATTGGATTTTTAAATGAAATTTAAAGGTTTGAATTTGAATTTGAAATTTAAAAGTGAAGTATATCTTAAATATATTGTATATAATTTTATTTGATTTTAATTGGTTTTTATTTATTTTCTTTAAAATAAATTTTTATACATGAATTTAGAAAAGAACTTAATAATTAGTACATAAATACAAAAAGGTTTTTTTATTAACGTTTAAGAATTTACTAATTTTGCATTATTATAAGTGTTTGTCTAAAAATCATTTTAATAACATGTGAGGTATTTGAATATAAGTTTGAACACTTGTAAAATATCTCATTATTGCATATTAACACTTATAAGGAAGTGATTATTTACATTGACAAATATGAGATTAAGTTTTACAAAAGACATTTTTAAAAAAAAAATGAATAAATTAAATTGAAATATTTTATGAATACATATTAAAACATACTAAAAACATGAATAATTACAAATGTAAGTTACTTAGCATACCCAAATGACAAGTGTTAGGTTTCCAAATAAGTGTTAGCTTAGAAAATTAACAAGTGGCATTTGTTCATTTTATTTTTTTTAAGAAAATATAATTATCATATTAGAAGCATGGCTAAAATAAAAAAATAAAAATAAAAAGAAAGGGGAAACAAAAGTCTGTAACAAGAGCAACCAAAAGAAATGGCTTGTAAACAAATCAAAAACAAAATTTCAATCAAGTAATCATCTAGCTGGAAACACATAAGCAGATTAAAGAAATTCCTCTGAAATTTGGAAAGCAACATCATCTTAGAATAAAGCAAGCAATCAAATAAGTTGTCTCGAATACCAATTAAATCAAGCTACAGGAAGAAGAAAAAGATCAGGCAACTTCCAGGCTGCTATGATCAACTAATACCAGGTGAGTGACTCTGAAAGTTCTTGTTTTTTTATGTTGCATGTGATGATTTTTGTAATATAGTGTGAACCCTGTTATGCATGATGTTTTAAAAAGGATTATAATTTTGTACACAACAGATCATGGAAAGAAAATCTCTGTTCAAATTAGAACAGTGAATAAAGTTAAATCTAACAATATAAATTTGGTTTAGGTAGTAATTGTTTAAAGGAGAAACTGATGAATGTTAGCCTAAATGTTTGCATGCTAAATTTAAGATGAATAAATGTAATTGTGTATATAAATACATGTGTGAATGACTGCATATAACAGTATACATCCTTTGTTCATCTTTACAACTGTGAAAAATCAAAGTTTCAATCTGTTTTAAACTTAGTTGCATGCAGTAAATTGTGAAATTAAATTGTGATAAATGGTTTGCATGTTTGCGATTATCTGGATCTATGCTTGAATTTCCCTGTTTTGATGTATATTTATATTTGTATATATGTATACAAACTACCTCTGTATATATTGCAGGTTTAAACAACTTTAAGAAAAAAATTTAAAATCCTCTCATGCAATCAGTATTGAGCCTTAATTCTTGAAAGAAACATGATTATAACAACATAATATAACATCTAAAAATAGTTTCCAGAGATTTTATTATTGTAATTAATCCAAATTAAGGAAAATACAGTGCTAAGCTAAAATGGGTTAGATAAACCATTATAATTTTTAGTTTGGATTTTATAATTTGATTTGTAGGTGTAAATGATGAATTTAGGTATTAAGAATATGATTTTTAAACTTCGGTACGCTGAGAATTTTTAGTGGGAACAGAATTGACTTTTCGTCAAATTCCTATGATTTTCGACGATCTAGTTGCCGTAGTTGATACCGGAGCAAGACCGTGAGAGGGTGGTTATAGGAAAATTAATGATTTGATTTTACTGTTGTCATGGTGGTCGGGCGAGATGATTGTAGGGTTTGGTTTGCGTTTTGGGATGGTTCTGCTCCATGAGTGATTCAGAAGTCATGCTAGCATCGGAGTGCTCAAATGGTGGGGGAAGTTGATGACGTAGGTCAGGCGAAGGAACTAGCTTAAGAAAGGCGTCTCTGGTGGTCGGAGATGGTGATGAAGGGTGAACTTAGGTGATAGGGTCTGGAGTTTATTGTGGCTGGACTGTTCAAATTCTTATTTTCGTGATGATTTGTCGATCGGTGGTGTGAGGCGACTCGGTGGAGACAAAAGATAAACTTAGTTAAAAAGAAAATGATGAATGATGAGTAGAAACAGGTTTGGTTGTGAAGTGTCATGGAGCTGCTTGGGAATTTTTGTATTAGGCTCTGGTTTCATCTCGGAAAGAAAGTTAATAAGGTTCGAGTTTTGGATAGTGATGTTCGGTTACAAAAAAATAAATAATACATTATAACTTATATAACCTTTGTTTGATAGGTATGTTTGAAAATGAAATTTGAGTTTTGTAAATTAAGAAATGATTAAAAGTTCAGATAATTTTAAATCCTAAAATTTAACCTTAGAGGTTAAGTTAATAGAATGATTGACAAACTAATGTAAAATTAAAGGGTAAATGGATTAAAGTATCAATCAATTAAATGATTAATAAGGAAATTAAATATGGATTGGATGATAATGAGTATGAGGGAAGTAAATGATAATTTATCGATGCAAATGATTATCGGAAAATTAATTTGAGTAATTAATTATGGACAAATGTAATAAATGTGAATGGATGATAGTTAAATTAATTTGTGTAATTAACTAAAGGCTAATTACTTATTGTACTCAAAAGTGACAATTAAGGATTTACAAATCAAGGATAATCAATTATGGAGTAATTAAGTGATAAGTAATTAAGAGGATTATTACTTAATTATTATGAATATTACTTAATGATGTAATTAAAAGAATTAATTACTCAGTATAATTAAGTTGATATGGTTAATTTTAGTTAATTAATTCAGTCTAATTAATTAAAAGGAATCATGTGATGCTGAGCTAAGTATAATTACTTAAGGTAATTAATGAGGTATAGTTACTTAGTGAAGTAATTAGTGGATAATTACTGGATGTAATGAAAGATGTTGATGATGAAGTAATTTGGATTAAATTCCTATGTAATTTATCAGGGGATTAATTGAGATAATTAATTAACGGTAATTAATTTTTGAAATAAAGTAATTAAGGATAATTGATTACTGAATGGGAATAATTCAAGGGATTAATTAGAGAATAAATTAAGGATTAATTTATTCAATAAGTAATTAAGGGTAGTTAATTTCTGGATGTTATTAATCAAGGGTGCTTAATAATTATGGTTAATAATTAATTAATGAGGTAATTAAAGGTTAATTATTGTATTTGGTTAAGGATAAATTAATTTGTGAAATTAAATTAAGGGATAAATAGAATGATATAGGAAGCCTTTGATTAATTGTTATCCCTAATATGTGGTTCGTGATGCTATGCGATAAGATATTTTAAATTTAAACTGTGATGGTGTGGTTTTCTATTGATGATGAATTACTATGACATCCTGTATTAAAGTAGAATTGTATTTCACTTGAATAATTTAAGTTAAGTTGACAATGGTTTCGAAGAGACCGGAGTCGGGTATTAGTGAATATCCGAAAACCACTTCGATTCTTATAAATTGATATGTGAAACTGATAGGCTGTAGTGAAAAGATTTAAGTAAATTGGACCATTTAAATCTAAGTTTTGGCACTTAGAAATTGATGTGTAATGGTTGATGTATAATAACTTGTAAAGTGTAGATTGATATAAGTTACCCCCCGGGTTTATATAAATTGTAAGCTTTTGTATTCCAAGTTAGATGGGTTTACTCACGCTAGTTTCCAGCCTGACCCGGGTGTTACTTTGATGTAATGCTCGGGTCAGACCAAGTATTACAGATTTTCAGGTAAGGACATTCTGGAGCTCAGGAGGCGAGCTGTAACGACCCAGGATTTTTGATAATTAAAATTTGAATATTTAATTAATTTTAAATATTAATAAGTGAAACTTATAAGTCGAATAAATTTTATTTCGAATAATTGGATTTGATTGAATAATTAAATCGATAATTTAATATGTTAAATTATGGAAATAATTGAAAATTGGGTTAAATATGATTGAAAATGATTTGTAAAATTTTATTTTATCATATTGGAGTTAGAATGATATTTTAGAACTTTTAAAATCGAATTAAAAGTTAATTTGTGAAAATTGAATATTTTAGTATTTAATCGACTAGTGAAAATTGTCAATTTTTGAACAGTCTCAGAATTGGACGAAACCAGTTCCATTGGATCCTTAATAGCTAGTTATTATCGGATTTCAATTTTCGTAGCCATCGGAGTTATCATTTGATCGTAGCAGCTCGAAACACATCGAATTGTTTTTAATATTAATTTGGCGAGTTAAAATAGCCATTTTTCAAAAAAGTCTCGGATTTCGACGAAACCAGTTTCATCGGATCCGTAATGTGATATTATTGTATGGTTTAAAATTTCGTGTCAATTGGATTTACCGTTTGTCCGATACAAATTAAAACGCCTAGAAAATCGTTTAAATCGGTTTAATTTAAATTGAACGTTTATTGCCATAACTCGCACAGATGTCCGAATTAGCTTCCGAAACCTGTTCCATTGTGTCTGGAACACGGGGTAAACCCTAGAAACGCTGGTTACGGCGCGTGAATCGGAGTTTGGAAATTCCGGGATGAATAGTGTCGTTCGTTTCCCTATAAATAGCCCACCTTCACACAAATAAAAAAAATATAACCTAACCCTAATGCTCAGCCGCCTCTTATGCAACCAATGGCCAGAAAACGTTCAAATTCATTCCTTAATCTCTCCAAATCCATCGACAATTAGAGGAAAGTGTCAACTACAAAGATGAAGAGCATCCCGAGAGCTTCAGATCCATACGGTGATGATGATCATCGGAGCAACGTGGAGAGGGAAAGTTGGCTGCGTTCGTGGCCGTTCATCCTCGTGCGCGCGCATAAGGTAGAGGCCGAGTTCATCGAGGTTATAGCCGAGAGTAGCTCGTGTCGTGCTCTTCGTGATGCAAGTTCCTGATCGAATTATCGTCGAGTGTTGGGGAAGCAAAGTGGAACCCTAGTTTGATTTGTATGGGTTCCTGCTCGTGTTCGTATACTAGAGGGAGAACGTGAGTTGGGGGAGATGCAACGTGCAGCCTGATGCAAAGGAATGGAGATCTAACGGTAGTGAATTGATTTAGGTTTAAATAAAGAAAATTATGTTGTAATTTATAAATATAAATTCGTGTAGAACTTTAAAAATTCATAACTTTTTCATACGAGGTCGAAAACGCGCGAAACAGGAAGTGTTGGAATCGTATGGACGAGCACTACGCTATGGAATTGGATTGGAGTCGTTTGGAGTTAGTGAGAATTTTGGGTAAAATTAAACGTCCGTTTAATTTTATTTGAAATAAATCGCTAAAACGGAATTGAAATCAAGGTGAGAACTTCTCACTCAATCGAATCAGTTTCGATTTTATTTTAAAAAGTTATATTTAAAATTTTTGAATGCATGTTTGAATGATGATTGTTATCTATTGATTGTTAAAATAGACATTATGCGCCGTTAGTAAGCGGATGTTATTTATTAAAAACATATGCCGCGAATATTTCATAAACAGTGAAATTGGTATTATATATAATAGCAATATATATATATTGGCATATGTATATATTGGAGTTATTGATTTCCCGCATTTGTATAGCGGATGAGACCCTATTGCGCCGTCTATTAAGCGGATAATATTTTAAATCCCATATACCGCGATAATTCCGTACTGGAGCGGAATTGGTATTGTGCTAATGTTTGTGGATGCAGGAAAACAGGTTGGAGGGATCCAACTGGATTCCTCAACAGTTTTTATTTGATTTCAGATATTTTGATATTTGATGGACTATCATATCGATATATGATGTCGTTGTTGTCGTGATTGACTATTTGGTGTGTAGCATCATTGGACCAAGTTTTGGAACTTTAAAATGATTTTTAAAGTGATTTTTGAAAATATACTATATGTTTGGAAATTGATTCATTTTAAATAAATAAACGATATAATTTTTAATGTTATAAAAATTATATTTTTTTTTGAGAAATATAGTAAAAAAACTGATTTTTGAAAATATGGGTTAATAACTTTATAAAATAGTTTAATCGGGATTTTAGAATTTATTGTGAAAAGTTTAAAAATAGGATTTATAAAATTTGATTATTTTATAAATCAAAATGGTGAAATTATAAAGGAGTTTAAAGACGTTTTAAAATATTAATATAAATTGATTTATATAAAAGGTTTATAAATTGATAATTCGTAAATTTAATTATTTGAATTATAAAATGAGTTTTTATAAGTGTTAGAATGAATTGTGAATGAATTTCATAAATGAATGAAATTTATAGAATTATAAACGGTGAAGTTATAAATGGAATTTTATAAGCAGTAGGTTTATAAAATTTATAAAGTTATTAAAGGAATAGATTTGGGTAAATAAATGAATCTTATAAGTTATAAGATTTATAACTTGGGAAGTTTAAAAGAACGATTTTATAAACAAATAAATTATAAGTATTTAACTTATAATATGGACCTTCGGTATATAATTGAGTTATAAATCGAATAGCTTAATAAAGGAGATTTATAAAGGAAGTAGTTATAAAATGAATAGAAATGGAATTTATAAACGTTGTTTCATAAATTCGCAACGACTTATTTTGATAAGTAAATTGTTGTAACTTATTAATGGAGTTATATTCACGTTTTAGATAGTGAATAATCCTTTAAAATAAAATGTATAGAAAGGATGAAATTTGTTAACAAAGTATATTCACGTTTTTGAATAGTGAATAATATGTTAAAGAAAATGTTTAGGATGTGATATTTTAAATAGAATTAAAACGATCTAACGATGTTTTAAAATGTGTTGAGATTCAAAACCATAGATTTCAACATTTATTGTTGAAATAGATGTTTTCGAGAAATAGAAGGAAATGGTGGACTATAACACTGTTGTTATAGTAAATGATTTCCGAAAGGAAATGTTTTGTATAGTATTGGGATTTATATATCTATTTTAATTTCGAATCCCTACACTAGTGATTTTGGGTTGTCGTAACGATGTTTTACGTAACATTCGTTTTGGCCCAAATAAGTATGTTTAAGAGAATGATTTCCTTAAAGAATGAAATATATACTTAATCTTGATTTAAGTATATTGAATATTTTCCAAGTGTTGAAAATAAATGGATTGAGAATTACTTATTTAATAAGTATGGAAATGTCTTTCAATAATAAAGTGAATATTTTGAGAATTTATCCTTTTGAAGATATATTGAAAATGAATAATTGAAATCGTATATTCATAGATATTTTGGAATATAAATTCACTCTGGAATTTATAAAGAAAGTGGAATTTGTTTAAAGATAAATATTGATTTATTTTGGACATATTGAAATTATATATCTTGTAAAGATATTTTGGAAAATAAATAATTTGGAAAATTATTTGGAATCTGGTGATGTGTGCATATCCATTGATAGTCCAATAACCGACTATCAATATTTACCTTTGAAAGGTATTTGTTGGAATTTGTTGAATTTGAATGCTACACTTGTTTTAAATTATTGCGCTCGTTATTCGGATTACCCATTCTGAATAGTGATACGACGTAATGGATAGCATTGAAGATCGGTATTGAAGACCCGGTATTTGCGAGAGCGATAGGATGACCTGTCGATTGACTCTGCACCGAGTTGCTCCGGTATAGAGTTCTCCATATGTGATGGGAAATTCGATCAGGATTGTGGATATCCGGATTGCAAGGACTTCTTTGTAAGTGCCTTCGGTTCTGTTCGAGCCGGGAACAGACTTGTATGGATTGTATGTCTGGCATTACAAATTGAGATATAAAGCAGATTTCTTTCAAATATATTTTTGTTGGTTGCGGAGAATTTATTCTTTTAGCTTAACACCCTTCTCTGAGACGTACGAGCTCAGAGGTTATGTAGTTGAATGTTATTAGCGATATATTCCCAATTTGGTAATGTGACATGCTGAGTGTTGCTGTGAAATGATCATTGTGTTGATTATTTGTGATAGGATCATTTGTTTGATCGTCTATCTTGGTGATCAGTTCTATGATCATTTGTTGACCCAAAGCATGGCTTTTGAATAAAGTATGTTTTTGTGGACGTGACTTTGTCGAGCCTCACACCCCGGGAATGGTCAAAACAGGAAAGATGCAGCAAGGTTATGAGGGGTAGCGCCCTTTAGGGTATGTGCATTTCCTTCTGGAAAAGGGTGGTATCATGGTATGGAGCCCAGATACTTACTCATGTTGAAAACACTTTATGATTGTGTGAATTGATTACGAGCGCTCGGTTAAAGGTCCCAAAGGACCGGGGGTTGGCATACTCGGTCAGTTGTTACTCAGTTAGGGGTAACCCGGCCTTGTGTTGGCAGAGATCCGGTTTGGTTCACGGGGATGTCCTTCCAGAGGCATTCTCATGTGGCAATGGGAAGTTCCTTGGCCTGATCATTCGTTGGAAATCCAATTCCCAATACGAAACCGTGTACGGTATTAGTTGTAGAACCTGCCATTTACTTATGGTGGTCACCACTGTTTAGATGGTAGCTATAGTAGGCATAGTTCGAAATGTCTATGCTGGCTAAGATTTATATCTTTATTTTCGAAATGAATTTTTCCTACACTATGCACTAATAATAATATCAAATGTTTCTTTTTAATGCGTATCAAGCATCTTTGACTATCATAAGGAGAAATCTCCTCCGATTCTGCGTTTGCATTGTGTGTGTGTGAGGGAGGCCTTATGGTAGTCTCATTTTTAAAAGCATTGCGAAATGACTTTAAAAATATTCCTCTATGTTGTTTTCAAAGATAAATAAAATGTTTTGAGTTCTCACACCAGTCACATGACTGACTCGGAGTTTATTGTTTTCCTTCCTAAACTCTGGGTGCCCACCAATTTCTACACGGGCAGTCAAGAGTTAGGTTTATCAGGATATTCTGGAGTTGCTGGAGGCAAGATGGATGGCATGGCGTATTACTAGTATATAGTATTTCTTTTCCACTGTTTGTTGTTGTTTGCTATTGTACACTCTGATGATGATGAATGTAATGTAATGTAATGTATAAAATGTAATAACTGATATAGTTCTTTGTTTAAAGATTATTCATTTATTATTATATGTTGTTCCGCTGCGAATTGTGAGATTCTGTTGTTGTTCTTTTGTTTTCTATTCCGTTCTATTTTCTATTTTCTTTTCTCTCTATTTTCTATCCTTCTACCTCTTCTTCTGCCTCTTTCTTTTTCTTAAACCCTAAAGATTCGGGAGTTCATTCCTCTTTGGCTGGATTGTTGTGGAAGTTGCCAGCTCAAAGGAGTTCGGATTTTCGGGCCTTTACACGAGCTGGATGGCAGAGACGTATGGAGAGTTTCCACTATGATATTGTATATATCTGAGACATGTTAAAATTGTATCTATCCAATGTTGTATAAAATTGTTGTAACTCTGATATATCAATGTAAATTGATAGATACAGTTTTCTTTGATATAACTATTGTTAATATTATATTTTATCCGCTGTGAATGTGAGTTTGTGTGTTTCTTTTTTGTTCCTCTTCTTTCTCTTTCTTTTCTTTCCTAACTATCTGGAGATTTCAGGATTGAAATTTTCTGGGCCGTTACAATTAAGAAATCAATATATCTTATTTAAAATATTAGTTTTATAAACAATTAAATTTGCACCATTAGTTACTTTCAATAAAATATACAAATTTACAATCATTATATCTTTTTATACTTAAATCAATAAGGTTTGGAAAATATTTTAAAAAAAATTCTAAGTCCAAAATTTACGGGGAATTTCGGCATAGTCTACTTTGTACGGGAAGGCTCGGGAGAAAATATAATATCAAAATATAACAATTGTAACGACCCTAGATTTTAATTTAATTTAAATTGATAATTAAATGAAATTTTGAATAAAAATTTATAAAATTAATTATAAATGGAAGCGAGTTTCCTCGATTCAAACAGAAAATATATTAAGTCATATGAATTTGAAAATTTGTATATATGTGAATATATATGTATATATTAGATTTGAAATAAAAATTTAAATAAATGGTTTTAAAAATAAATAGAAATAGAAATGAGAATATTTATATATGATGAATTATAAATTATGAAGTAAATAAAATCAGACGAATTTCAAATAACATAGGGACTATAGAAATTTATTTACATTGTAAAGCAATGTACAAAAGCAAAGAAATAAATATGAAGTGATGGCACTAGAATAAAATTTAACAACATAATAAAAATAGAAATGTGTTCATATGACAAAATAACAAGGCAAAGTAATAAAGCTTTAGACAAAATAAATAAATACGTTCAAATAAAAATAACAACTTTATATCTATATAACATCAGTAGGCTTGCAAAGGTAGAAAACATAAGTAACAAAAGAAGTATAAAAACAAACTACAACTCAAACAAACAAATACACAAACTGTACATACATAATAGAATAACATAAGTATGTACACTTAAAACAAATGTATAAACAAAAGATATAGCATCATGTAAACAAGTCGATACAAAGAAATGCAAGATCTCAGCCGAGTAAAAGAAGATAATTAAAGACTTAAACAAGTAAATTATAAGAGCTTAACAAAGCAAACAAATAAATATAAGTACAAAGCAAAGTTGCAGCCACCATAACATATCACTGCAGCCATACCTCTAGCATATCAAAACATTTTCTCAGCATATATAAAATATACTATCACTTGTACTCAAGCATTAAATGCTTACACCTTTGGCAGCACAAGATATGGTCTAGAAAGATTTTATTAGCCTACAAAGTCTTTGCTCTCAAGTGTACAAACAAACATAAATATTGTATACCCTGTAAACTCAGTTTTATATATCACAATCTATCCACTTTAGTTTTCGTCCATTCTAGGCTAAAAAAAAGAAACACTGAAACAAACATCATCTGCAACTTAAACAAAGCTTTACTTTAAACAAAAAACATCTCAATAAATCAGAGAATCAAAGGAGGGAGCTTCGGTTTACAACTTCCAGTCTGTGTCAAAGAAATAGAGCAACTCTGTTCTCCCCATAACACAAATCTGTGAGCAAACTAACCAACTTGAATTTATGTTATACCTTATTTCTGTGAAATGGAATGGTGAAAATTGTTTGCATGGTTGAATTCTGTTGAATATAGTAGAATAATTTGTATATGTACCTGTACATGTCTGGGTATATCCATATACAGGCTATTTGATATTAACAGGCAAGAACACTTAAGAAAAAAAATCATTTTCATTTGATCTATGCCTTGTGAGAACTTAAAATTTAAATAAGTTATGTTTGTTAAATGATAGAATAAAGTTTAAAATTTATTTAAGTTTAAAGTAAATTGAGTTTGCTCTGGAAAAACCATAAAGACAGTTCATGTCTAAAATAAGTGAAATTTTAAATTTCTTAAAATATCAATTCAAGTTTATAACCGGAATTCTCATCTGAAATCATGAATTTTAAAACTAAAATTACAAATTTTAGTAATGGGTTGAGTTGGCATTGCTGTGTTGATCATTTTGGGAAGATGGGGTTGCCTCGGGCAATACACTTGATCGGAGAAGTCGAGATTGGTTCGAGGGTTAAAGGAGTGATCGTGGAAGCTTTAAAAATTATTGGATCAAAGAATCATGCTATGTGGGTTATGGAATTTGGGTTTGAAAGTTTTTAACCTAGTTTAAAATAGGAAACTTGTTTGGGTCAGTACGGTCTTTAGGGATGATCGAGTTGATCGGGGTTTTAGGTGATGGTGGCTTGGTCGTAGGTGAAGGCGTGGCCGGTGGTGGAGGTTCTCTGGTGGTCGGTGGAGGGAGCAGTTGCCGTTGACAGGTTGAGGTGGTATTTGTGCGTGCGTTTCCAGGTTTGGCTAAATCACTCGATTTCGATTTTCGAGTTGTTTGTGTATTTTGAAGGTCGGGGTGGTAAGGATGGGTGATCGCCGATGTGAGGAGGTCGGTGTGGTTTACCGGAGTGGGCCGAAGTCACGGTGCAGGTGCACGAACCACTGATGTGTATCAGTGGCATGGGGTAAAAAAGAAAAAGAAAAAGAAGAACTTGGACTCGAGGTAATCCTCGGGAAGTTTGCAAGATAGCTCGAGTTCAGACTCGTGTATTTTTAGGTTCATGCCGAGTAAAATTTATTTGTTACAGGTTTTAACAATAACCTGTACTATTGTGTTTTAAAAGTTTAAAATGAAATTTAAAATTGATGTTTTAAATAAGTTTAAATATCTTAAATTTGAAGGGAATTTATTATCAAAAATCTTTTAAATTTCTTAATAACAAAGTAGTACTTTAACATATGAATTTAAAGCAAGTTGAAAAATCAATGTTTCAAATATTGTTTTTTTTAGTGTTAACTAAATCATTAATAAATATGAGTTTTACTTTTAAGTAAATGAAGATTTAATAATTTGTAATTCATAAATTATTAAGTTAATTCGAATGGTTAATTATGAAGTTGGTTTAAAGGTTAATTTAAATAAGTAAGTAATTAAAGAAATATTATTAATTAATGAAGATAATTAATTAGAGATCGTTAAGTAATCAAATTAATGTAATTAATTTTGATAATTAATTTGAATTTATAAATAAAGATAATCAAATGTAATTTGTTGATTACTTAATGAAAGAAATTAATGGGTTAATTACGAATTGTAATTATAAATTGGATATTTTGATCAAATTTTTGATAAAGGTTAACTGGTAACTAATGATTTATTTGTATGAGATGGTTGCTTAATGATAAGAAATTAAAAGATTTAATTTCTTTAAATAATTAATTAAAGTTAATTAATTAGGAAATTGGTTTAAAATGTTGATTTAATTAATATGATAAATTAAGAGGTTAATTAAGTAAGGTAATTGATCAATTAATTTATATTAAATGATTTGAAATTAATTCATCAGGATTGGATAATTATTTCATAAGTAATTAATTTAATTGGAAATAAATAGAATTGATTTGGATTAAACGATTAATTAATCCTGCTTATAAATGACTATTGAATACTTAATCATACTTATGAATGATTGTATTATATGTGATGCCTTGAATTGATTGTCCTAACTGATTGTGATATTTTGTACTGTGGATTGAGCTGTGTAAGATTCATTCATTTATTTACATTGTACATTATCTGTGAATCTGTGAATGAGCGATAAGCGTTATAGCTATATCGCTTATCAATTATATCTCTATGTTTTAATCTGTGATGATTGAATAATGTTGCACTATTCTGTTAAACCCCTGGACCACACTTATACACACACAAATATGGATTTCACGGAGAAATCGATTAAGTCACAGATTTTGAAATAATTTATAAATTTGAATATTTGAATTCAAATGTTTTGGAAATGGAGTGGGTTTTAAAGTGAAAAGAAATTGAAATGGAATTTCAAAGATGAAATTATTTTGAATAAATTGATTAAGATTTGAAATTTAAATATTTTGATTTAAATTTGAATTCAATACTTGAAATTGAATTCTATGATTTGAACTAGGGATTATAACGATATTATACTAGTTATATATAAGTCAAACCATTTTTAAAGTATTGTTCTTTTGACAATTTGAATTAACCCAAAGATTATAACTTGTATAAATGAAATAAGGTTTTTTTTTTCCGAAATAACACTGTTGTTTCTAAATGATAAAAGGAAGCTTTCATAGGAGAAATGAATTTCAAATTGTATTAAAAGGATTTCAAGTTTAAACTGAAATAGTCTTCCAAGTTATATATGAATATTTGGAAACGAATTTTGAAAGATATAAGTTAAATCTTAATTTAAAGATTTAATGAATTAAATCCAATTGAATTGGAATTGTTTTGAAATCCAGGAATGAATCTTTGAGAAACTAGGTGAACTTTATGAAATAAATCTTTTGTTTAAAAGATTTGAAATGGTAATTGGATTAAACCATTTGAAAGAAAGTTTTGAATTATTAAGTTGTGACTTAATTGAAATCCCAGCATCCATATGTTTTTGAACTATTTCGCTCACCATTCGGTTTAGCCGGGAAAGGACCTTTGTGTCATATATCCCATTCCGAATATGTGATATGTCGTTATGGATAGCATTTGAAGACCGGTGTTGAAGACCGGGTATTTGCGAGAGCAATAGGATGACCTATCGATTGTCTTTGCACTGGGTAGCTCCTGGTATAGAGATTCCCTAAGTGATGGGAAATCCGATCGAGATTGTGAATACCCGGATTGCAAGGACTTCTTCGGAAGTGCCTTCGGTTCTGTTCGAACCCGGACCAGACTTGCTTATGCTAGGTGATATGTGATGGTGGGTTCTCGCTTCGCGGTTTGGTGGCGAACGAGAGACTCTTACCCCCACACGTCCTCTTTACGGGGTTGGTTAGGCGAAGCCGTGACATTCGAAAGGGTGGCCGTAAAAGCAAGTTTAGGATATCAGTGTAAGCCACGGTGGGGCTGGGATGGTTGAAAAGCCTACCGGTTGTGACCGCTGCCATCGAGTCGTTACATTTGGTATCAGAGCTAAGGTTGAACTTTAGCTCAGGAGTATAACACATTAAGTAACTCATTAGAGATAGGGTGAAGTATCCCTAGAATGAGTATATCCCTAAGATATCCGTTTGAATGCCTCAGTAAATTCTCTTGCTATCCAGTGATAGCAAGTATAAGTGCAAGAAGAAAACGAGATAGGGGACGGGAAAATACGACTATAATTAGTCAAAACTCTGTAACAACAGTGGGAACATCTTTCTTATCAATCTCTTTTGATTCGTTTCCAAATTTTTTTGATTGCTTCGTGACAGCTCCAGAAAGAAGTTTCGGTGTGATGATGGCCTTATGAATCATTATAGGAAATTCTTACTTCGTATCCTCATCAGTCTCTTATCAGTTTTTCGATTTAAACTTTAATGAATATGAATTTGAAAATTGAAATTGGAGATTTTAAATGAATTAGAAATTTTAAATTGAGTTAAAATTGATTAATAGAATATGAAGGATAATTTGGATTGTATCAATAAAATGATTTCGTTTGAAACCAAATTTGAAATTCTATAATAATTTCTTGTATCTATTGTTGATATTCTGATTTGGTGAGCCAAATGCAGAACTGATATCCAGTTTGATCTGAAAAGACATTTCTCTATCTTTCATCTATCTCTGTGTTGTTTTCGTGCCTGCAAATTTCGAGGATGAAATTCTTTTAAGGGGGGAAGTCTGTAACGACCCTAGATTTTAATTTAATTTAAATTGATAATTAAATGAAATTTTGAACAAAAATTTATAAAATTAATTATAAATGGAAGCGAGTTTCCTCGATTCAAACAGAAAATATATTAAGTCATATGAATTTGAAAATTTGTATATATGTGAATATATATGTATGTATTAGATTTGAAATAAAAATTTAAATAAATGGTTTTAAAAATAAATAGAAATAGAAATGAGAATATTTATATATGATGAATTATAAATTATGAAGTAAACAAAATTAGACGAATTTCAAATAACATAGGGACTATAGAAATTTATTTACATTGTAAAGCAATGTACTAAAGCAAAGAAATAAATATGAAGTGATGGCACTAGAATAAAATTTAACAACATAATAAAAATAGAAATGTGTTCATATGACAAAATAACAAGGCAAAGTAATAAAGCTTTAGACAAAATAAATAAATACATTCAAATAAAAATAACAACTTTATATCTATATAACATCAGTAGGCTTGCAAAGGTAGAAAACATAAGTGACAAAAGAAGTATAAAAACAAACTACAACTCAAACAAACAAATACACAAACTGTACATACATAATAGAATAACATAAGTATGTACACTTAAAACAAATGTATAAACAAAAGATATAGCATCATGTAAACAAGTCGATACAAAGAAATGCAAGATCTCAGCCGAGTAAAAGAAGATAATTAAAGACTTAAACAAGTAAATTATAAGAGCTTAACAAAGCAAACAAATAAATATAAGTACAAAGCAAAGTTGCAGCCACCATAACATATCACTGCAGCCATACCTCTAGCATATCAAAACATTTTCTCAGCATATATAAAATATACTATCACTTGTACTCAAGCATTAAATGCTTACACCTTTGGCAGCACAAGATATGGTCTAGAAAGATTTTATTAGCCTCCAAAGTCTTTGCTCTCAAGTGTACAAACAAACATAAATATTGTATACCCTGTAAACTCAGTTTTATATATAACATTCTATCCACTTTAGTTTTCGTCCATTCTAGGCTAAAAAAAAGAAACACTGAAACAAACATCATCTGCAACTTAAACAAAGCTTTACTTTAAACAAAAAACATCTCAATAAATCAGAGAATCAAAGGAGGGAGCTTCGGTTTACAACTTCCAGTCTGTGTCAAAGAAATAGAGCAACTCTGTTCTCCCCATAACACAAATCTGTGAGCAAACTAACCAACTTGAATTTATGTTATACCTTATTTCTGTGAAATGGAATGGTGAAAATTGTTTGCATGGTTGAATTCTGTTGAATATAGTAGAATAATTTGTATATGTACCTGTACATGTCTGGGTATATCCATATACAGGCTATTTGATATTAACAGGCAAGAACACTTAAGAAAAAAAATCATTTTCATTTGATCTATGCCTTGTGAGAACTTAAAATTTAAATAAGTTATGTTTGTTAAATGATAGAATAAAGTTTAAAATTTATTTAAGTTTAAAGTAAATTGAGTTTGCTCTGGAAAAACCATAAAGACAGTTCATGTCTAAAATAAGTGAAATTTTAAATTTCTTAAAATATCAATTAAAGTTTATAACCGGAATTCTCATCTGAAATCATGAATTTTAAAACTAAAATTACAAATTTTAGTAATGGGTTGAGTTGGCATTGCTGTGTTGATCATTTTGGGAAGATGGGGTTGCCTCGGGCAATACACTTGATCGGAGAAGTCGAGATTGGTTCGAGGGTTAAAGGAGTGATCAGGGAAGCTTTAAAAATTATTGGATCAAAGAATCATGCTATGTGGGTTGTGCAATTTGGGTTTGAAAGTTTTTAACCTAGTTTAAAATGGGAAACTTGTTTGGGTCAGTACGGTCTCTAGGGATGATCGAGTTGATCGGGGTTTTAGGTGATGGTGGCTTGGTCGTAGGCGAAGGCGTGGCCGGTGGTGGAGGTTCTCTGGTGGTCGGTAGAGGGAGCAGTTGCCGTTGACAGGTTGAGGTGGTATTTGTGCGTGCGTTTCCAGGTTTGGCTAAATCACTCGATTTCGATTTTCGAGTTGTTTGTGTATTTTGAAGGTCGGGGTGGTAAGGATGGGTGATCGCCGATGTGAGGAGGTCGGTGTGGTTTACCGGAGTGGGCCGAAGTCACGGTGCAGGTGCACGAACCACTGATGTGTATCAGTGGCATGGGGTAAAAAAGAAAAAGAAAAAGAAGAACTTGGACTCGAGGTAATCCTCGGGAAGTTTGCAAGATAGCTCGAGTTCAGACTCGTGTATTTTTAGGTTCATGCCGAGTAAAATTTATTTGTTACAGGTTTTAACAATAACCTGTACTATTGTGTTTTAAAAGTTTAAAATGAAATTTAAAATTGATGTTTTAAATAAGTTTAAATATCTTAAATTTGAAGGGAATTTATTATCAAAAATCTTTTAAATTTCTTAATAACAAAGTAGTACTTTAACATATGAATTTAAAGCAAGTTGAAAAATCAATGTTTCAAATATTGTTTTTTTTAGTGTTAACTAAATCATTAATAAATATGAGTTTTACTTTTAAGTAAATGAAGATTTAATAATTTGTAATTCATAAATTATTAAGTTAATTCGAATGATTAATTATGAAGTTGGTTTAAAGGTTAATTTAAATAAGTAAGTAATTAAAGAAATATTATTAGTTAATGAAGATAATTAATTAGAGATCGTTAAGTAATCAAATTAATGTAATTAATTTTGATAATTAATTTGAATTTATAAATAAAGATAATCAAATGTAATTTGTTGATTACTTAATGAAAGAAATTAAGGGGTTAATTACGAATTGTAATTATAAATTGGATATTTTGATCAAATTTTTGATAAAGGTTAACTGGTAATTAATGATTTATTTGTATGAGATGGTTGCTTAATGATAAGAAATTAAAAGATTTAATTTCTTTAAATAATTAATTAAAGTTAATTAATTAGGAAATTGGTTTAAAATGTTGATTTAATTAATATGATAAATTAAGAGGTTAATTAAGTAAGGTAATTGATCAATTAATTTATATTAAATGATTTTAAATTAATTCATCAGGATTGGATAATTATTTCATAAGTAATTAATTTAATTGGAAATAAATAGAATTGATTTGAATTAAACGATTAATTAATCCTGCTTATAAATGACTATTGAATACTTAATCGTACTTATGAATGATTGTATTGTATGTGATACCTTGAGTTGATTGTCCTAACTGATTGTGATATTTTGTACTGTGGATTGAGCTGTGTAAGATTCATTCATTTATTTACATTGTACATTATCTGTGAATCTGTGAATGAGCGATAAGCGTTATAGCTATATCGCTTATCAATTATATCTCTATGTTTTAATCTGTGATGATTGAATAATGTTGCACTATTCTGTTAAACCCCTGGACCACACTTATACACACACAAATATGGATTTCACGGAGAAATCGATTAAGTCACAGATTTTGAAATAATTTATAAATTTGAATATTTGAATTCAAATGTTTTGGAAATGGAGTGGGTTGTAAAGTGAAAAGAAACTGAAATGGAATTTCAAAGATGAAATTATTTTGAATAATTTGATTAAGATTTGAAATTTAAATATTTTGATTTAAATTTGAATTCAATACTTGAAATTGAATTCTATGATTTGAACTAGGGATTATAACGATATTATACTAGTTATATATGAGTCAAACCATTTTTAAAGTATTGTTCTTTTGACAATTTGAATTAACCCAAAGATTATAACTTGTATAAATGAAATAAGGTTTTTTTTTTCCGAAATAACACTGTTGTTTCTAAATGATAAAAGGAAGCTTTCATAGGAGAAATGAATTTCAAATTGTATTAAAAGGATTTCAAGTTTAAACTGAAATAGTCTTCCAAGTTATATATGAATTTTTGGAAACGAATTTTGAAAGATATAAGTTAGATCTTAATTTAAAGATTTAATGAATTAAATCCAATTGAATTGGAATTGTTTTGAAATCCAGGAATGAATCTTTGAGAAACTAGGTGAACTTTATGAAATAAATCTTTTGTTTAAAAGATTTGAAATGGTAATTGGATTAAACCATTTGAAAGAAAGTTTTGAATTATTAAGTTGTGACTTAATTGAAATCCCAGCATCCATATGTTTTTGAACTATTTCGCTCACCATTCGGTTTAGCCGGGAAAGGACCTTTGTGTCATATATCCCATTCCGAATATGTGATATGTCGTTATGGATAGCATTTGAAGACCGATGTTGAAGACCGGGTATTTGCGAGAGCAATAGGATGACCTATCGATTGTCTTTGCACTGGGTAGCTCCTGGTATAGAGATTCCCTAAGTGATGGGAAATCCGATCGGGATTGTGAATACCCGGATTGCAAGGACTTCTTCGGAAGTGCCTTCGGTTCTGTTCGAACCCGGACCAGACTTGCTTATGCTAGGTGATATGTGATGGAGGGATCTCGCTTCGCGGTTTGGTGGCGAACGGGAGACTCTTACCCCACACGTCCTCTTTACGAGGTTGGTTAGGCGAAGCCGTGACATTCGAAAGGGTGGCCGTAAAAGCAAGTTTGGGATATCAGTGTAAGCCACGGTGGGGCTGGGATGGTTGAAAAGCCTACCGGTTGTGACCGCTGCCATCGAGTCGTTACATTTGGTATCAGTGCTAAGGTTGAACTTTAGCTCAGGAGTATAACACATTAAGTAACTCATTAGAGATAGGGTGAAGTATCCCTAGAATGAGTATATCCCTAAGATATCCGTTTGAATGCCTCAGTAAATTCTCTTGCTATCCAGTGATAGCAAGTATAAGTGCAAGAAGAAAACGAGATAGGGGACGGGAAAATACGACTATAATTAGTCAAAACTCTGTAACAACAGTGGGAACATCTTTCTTATCAATCTCTTTTGATTCGTTTCCAAATTTTTTTGATTGCTTCGTGACAGCTCCAGAAAGAAGTTTCGGTGTGATGATGGCCTTATAAATCATTATAGGAAATTCTTACTTCGTATCCTCATCAGTCTCTTATCAGTTTTTCGATTTAAACTTTAATGAATATGAATTTGAAAATTGAAATTGGAGATTTTAAATGAATTAGAAATTTTAAATTGA
This sequence comes from Allium cepa, assembly GCA_030765085.1. Lineage (NCBI taxonomy): Eukaryota > Viridiplantae > Streptophyta > Magnoliopsida > Asparagales > Amaryllidaceae > Allium > Allium cepa. The sequence continues at coordinate 986,897,847 of CM060945.1, read as the reverse complement.
GTTAAAATTGATTAATAGAATATGAAGGATAATTTGAATTGTATCAATAAAATGATTTCGTTTGAAACCAAATTTGAAATTCTATAATAATTTCTTGTATCTATTGTTGATATTCTGATTTGGTGAGCCAAATGCAGAACTGATATCCAGTTTGATCTGAAAAGACATTTCTCTATCTTTCATCTATCTCTGTGTTGTTTTCGTGCCTGCAAATTTCGAGGACGAAATTCTTTTGAGGGGGGAAGTCTGTAACGACCCTAGATTTTAATTTAATTTAAATTGATAATTAAATGAAATTTTGAATAAAAATTTATAAAATTAATTATAAATGGAAGCGAGTTTCCTCGATTCAAACAGAAAATATATTAAGCCATATGAATTTGAAAATTTGTATATATGTGAATATATATGTATATATTAGATTTGAAATAAAAATTTAAATAAATGGTTTTAAAAATAAATAGAAATAGAAATGAGAATATTTATATATGATGAATTATAAATTATGAAGTAAATAAAATTAGACGAATTTCAAATAACATAGGGACTATAGAAATTTATTTACATTGTAAAGCAATGTACAAAAGCAAAGAAATAAATATGAAGTGATGGCACTAGAATAAAATTTAACAACATAATAAAAATAGAAATGTGTTCATATGACAAAATAACAAGGCAAAGTAATAAAGCTTTAGACAAAATAAATAAATACATTCAAATAAAAATAACAACTTTATATCTATATAACATCAGTAGGCTTGCAAAGGTAGAAAACATAAGTAACAAAAGAAGTATAAAAACAAACTACAACTCAAACAAACAAATGCACAAACTGTACATACATAATAGAATAACATGAGTATGTACACTTAAAACAAATGTATAAACAAAAGATATAGCATCATGTAAACAAGTCGATACAAAGAAATGCAAGATCTCAGCCGAGTAAAAGAAGATAATTAAAGACTTAAACAAGTAAATTATAAGAGCTTAACAAAGCAAACAAATAAATATAAGTACAAAGCAAAGTTGCAGCCACCATAACATATCACTGCAGCCATACCTCTAGCATATCAAAACATTTTCTCAGCATATATAAAATATACTATCACTTGTACTCAAGCATTAAATGCTTACACCTTTGGCAGCACAAGATATGGTCTAGAAAGATTTTATTAGCCTCCAAAGTCATTGCTCTCAAGTGTACAAACAAACATAAATATTGTATACCCTGTAAACTCAGTTTTATATATAACAATCTATCCACTTTAGTTTTCGTCCATTCTAGGCTAAAAAAAAGAAACACTGAAACAAACATCATCTGCAACTTAAACAAAGCTTTACTTTAAACAAAAAACATCTCAATAAATCAGAGAATCAAAGGAGGGAGCTTCAGTTTACAACTTCCAGTCTGTGTCAAAGAAATAGAGCAACTCTGTTCTCCCCATAACACAAATCTGTGAGCAAACTAACCAACTTGAATTTATGTTATACCTTATTTCTATGAAATGGAATGGTGAAAATTGTTTGCATGGTTGAATTCTGTTGAATATAGTAGAATAATTTGTATATGTACCTGTACATGTCTGGGTATATCCATATACAGGTTATTTGATATTAACAGGCAAGAACACTTAAGAAAAAAAATCATTTTCATTTGATCTATTCCTTGTGAGAACTTAAAATTTAAATAAGTTATGTTTGTTAAATGATAGAATAAAGTTTAAAATTTATTTAAGTTTAAAGTAAATTGAGTTTGCTCTGGAAAAACCATAAAGACAGTTCATGTCTGAAATAAGTGAAATTTTAAATTTCTTAAAATATCAATTCAAGTTTATAACCGGAATTCTCATCTGAAATCATGAATTTTAAAACTAAAATTACAAATTTTAGTAATGGGTTGAGTTGGCATTGCTGTGTTGATCATTTTGGGAAGATGGGGTTGCCTCGGGCAACACACTTGATCGGAGAAGTCGAGATTGGTTTGAGGGTTAAAGGAGTGATCAGGGAAGCTTTAAAAATTATTGGATCAAAGAATCATGCTATGTGGGTTGTGGAATTTGGGTTTGAAAGTTTTTAACCTAGTTTAAAATGGGAAACTTGTTTGGGTCAGTACGGTCTCTAGGGATGATCGAGTTGATCGGGGTTTTAGGTGATGGTGGCTTGGTCGTAGGCGAAGGCGTGGCCGGTGGTGGAGGTTCTCTGGTGGTCGGTGGAGGGAGCAGTTGCCGTTGACAGGTTGAGGTGGTATTTGTGCGTGCATTTCCAGGTTTGGCTAAATCACTCGATTTCGATTTTCGAGTTGTTTGTGTATTTTGAAGGTCGGGGTGGTAAGGATGGGTGATCGCCGATGTGAGGAGGTCGGTGTGGTTGACCGGAGTGGGCCGAAGTCACGGTGCAGGTGCACGAACCACTGATGTGTATCAGTGGTGTGACGCCCCACCTCTATACCCACGCTAGCCAAGAACACTCCGGAGTAGTGCTGTCAACTAGCACGGAGAATGAGGCTGTTGAGGAGCGACCATCCATGTAATTGCTTATCACACGGTGGCTATAAATAATCTTCGGAAACAAACATAGAAATAATCATATCACAAATCAGTCACAGACATCCATATCACAAAGGCGGAAGAAGATATGAATATATAACTAACACATGAAAGTGTACATCAGAGTAGTGGTCAGTAAGTTCCACGATAATACAAAAGAATAGCAACACGTGCTATACAAAAGAATACAACTATGAGTCTATATCTCAAGTGTATACAACAAAAACTGCTAATCTAAACAGTTAGCCAAAAGTCAGAGTGATGAATCCCTGGGAAGAAGTCAAGCAGAAGCACCTGTAACATCTCGGTCTGACCCGAGTATTATTTAAGAAAATAATAAACGGGTCAGTCTAGCTATAAATATCAGATGACATGATATAACATAAAAGATATGGCATAAACATAAACATCCATAATGACATACCACTATAAGTATGTAAATAATGATCAACAGAAGATCAATCAATAAGAGATAATCAATATCACAAGAATCTTCTCAAAGATTCGAAAAGGGCATCATACCCCAAACTTGTACTCATAACAAGTCAATGACATAAATTCTAGAAATCAATGCAAGAAGTCCAGAAATCATAGAAAAGAGAAAGAGGCCTATCACATGACGGTCCGAAGACCAAGGGGAGCTACCCCACATGTGTGAATGGAATCACACAGATTAAGGTCCAGACTAACCAAAAAGCAAAAAGGTATGTGTGAGTGGAATCACACAAGTGGTGTCTAGTCTAACCTCGCAACAAGAGACATCGCACAGTTGCTAGTCTAAATCATCAGAATGATCGTCATGATCAACGAGAAGTGTCAATTACACTAAGCTAGTAAATATAGAAGTTTAGCTTCATGTCCCATAACCACTTGCTTAACTTAAATATTTACGAACAAACTGTAAATCTTCACTAATAAAATTGTCACAAGAGGTTCAATCGAACAAGTCCAAGAATTAACCGACGAAGTGAACGCAAGCGTTTCATACCACTTGTTTTACTAAGTCGTTTAATTAGATTTCTCATCCGAGTGAGGTAAAGGTTTGTATATACTAATAGATTGGAAAACGGTTTAAGTAAAGAGCTTTGTTATTAAAAATAGAGTTGAAATTGTTTGTTAAAAGAGTTTTGATATTTACTACTAGTATTGAAACCTTTATATTATAAAGTGACAAAACACAGAAGCAATTGTAGAAACAATCAGTCACAAAAATCGCATACGGAGATGTGAATAAAATCCAAGGAAATCAGCTCAATGTTTTTCAGATAAGATCCCCTACGGAGGGGGGGTCCAGGGGGGGTGGCAACCCCCCGAGGTGGGGGTGCGGGGGCAATGCCACCGCTTACGGGGTTCGACCTGCTCGGTCAGGTCGTGGGGGTCCAGGGGGCAGCGCCCCGACCAAAACGGTACGACCTAGTGAAGACAAAATGAGGTCTAACGACCTAACGACTCAAGGGTCATACGACCTAACGGCTGCGACCTAGGGGTCTAAGGGGTCAAGCGACTTAGTGGTTGCGACCTAGAGGTGTTCGCGACCTAACGATGACTCACGACCCAACATGGCCGACTTAACAGAGGTCGCGACCTAACAGGATAACTCGTGACCGACTTAAGAGTTGCGTGACTGAAGGGTTCCACGACTTAAGGGTTGCACGACCTAAGAGTTGCACGACTTAAGGGTTGCACGACTTAAGGGTTACACGACTTAAGAGTTGCACGACTTAAGAGTTGCACGACTTAAGGGTTGCACGACTTAAGGGTTGCACGACTTAAGGGTTGCACGACTTAAGCGTTGCACGACTTAAGAGTTGCACGACTTAAGAGTTGCACGACTTAAGGGTTGCACGACTTAAGGGTTAGGCCAGGAGCGACCTAACGAGATAAGGTCCAACGACCTATCGGGATAACTCGTAAACGACCTATGGATGAACGACTTAACTCCGAACGACCTAAAAATGGCCAGAACGACCTAATTTTAACTCGTGAACGACTCACGACCTAGGGACGAACGACTTAACTCCGAACGACCTAAAAATGGCCAGAACGACCTAAGTTTAACTCGTGAACGACTCACGACCTAGGGACGAACGACTTAACTTCGAACGACCTAAAAATGGCCAGAACGACCTAAGTGCAGAAAATTCACCAAAACGCTAAAAATTGGAGTTTTTGGCCAATCCAATCCAAACCAAATGCAAATGTGCATGCAAAAGTGATAGGGAATCATTCCCAACAGTCCAATATAGTTATAGACTAGATTTGTGAGATAAAAATCTCACCTTTGCACCAAATATCAATGAAAATGAAGTTTTAAGCAAGCAAGAATCAATCCTTCTTCTATCTAAGCACAAGAAGCTTGAATCCAATGTCTTCTTCTTGAATTTGGAGTAGAAAGATGGATTGCAATTGAATTTGAGTTGTGGAATTTTAATTTCCCATTCCCTCCACCATTAATGCCAAAGCTTGATTAGTTAGGAAATTTATGAAGAGTGAGGAGAAGAGGGTTGGAACTTGGGCTTAATAGGCTAAACTAACCCAAAGTCCAAAGCGGGAAAAGTTAGTGAAATTTCACTAACTCCAAACCTATCGATGTTTATACTTAAAAAAGTTGTAAACGACATTTCGAACTCAATGGAAGTGGTCTCGAGTCCTAATTCGACCGTTTGCAAAAAGTAGCTTTTCGGACCAAAATCCGATTAACGAGTTAATATTTAAATAAAATATTTAAATACAAACTCGATAAATATGAGGGTTGTTACAAGTGGCATGGGGTAAAAAAGAAAAAGAAAAAGAAGAACTTGGACTCGAGGTAATCCTCGGGAAGTTTGCAAGATAGCTCGAGTTCAGACTCGTGTATTTTTAGGTTCATGCCGAGTAAAATTTATTTGTTACAGGTTTTAACAATAACCTGTACTATTGTGTTTTAAAAGTTTAAAATGAAATTTAAAATTGATGTTTTAAATAAGTTTAAATATCTTAAATTTGAAGGGAATTTATTATCAAAAATCTTTTAAATTTCTTTATAACAAAGTAGTACTTTAACATATGAATTTAAAGCAAGTTGAAAAATCAATGTTTCAAATATTGTTTTTTTTAGTGTTAACTAAATCATTAATAAATATGAGTTTTACTTTTAAGTAAATGAAGATTTAATAATTTGTAATTCATAAATTATTAAGTTAATTCGAATGATTAATTATGAAGTTGGTTTAAAGGTTAATTTAAATAAGTAAGTAATTAAAGAAATATTATTAGTTAATGAAGATAATTAATTAGAGATTGTTAAGTAATCAAATTAATGTAATTAATTTTGATAATTAATTTGAATTTATAAATAAAGATAATCAAATGTAATTTGTTGATTACTTAATGAAAGAAATTAAGGGGTTAATTACGAATTGTAATTATAAATTGGATATTTTGATCAAATTTTTGATAAAGGTTAACTGGTAATTAATGATTTATTTGTATGAGATGGTTGCTTAATGATAAGAAATTAAAAGATTTAATTTCTTTAAATAATTAATTAAAGTTAATTAATTAGGAAATTGGTTTAAAATGTTGATTTAATTAATATGATAAATTAAGAGGTTAATAAAGTAAGGTAATTGATCAATTAATTTATATTAAATGATTTGAAATTAATTCATCAGGATTGGATAATTATTTCATAAGTAATTAATTTAATTGGAAATAAATAGAATTGATTTGGATTAAACGATTAATTAATCCTGCTTATAAATGACTATTGAATACTTAATCATACATATGAATGATTGTATTATATGTGATGCCTTGAATTGATTGTCCTAACTGATTGTGATATTTTGTACTGTGGATTGAGCTGTGTATGATTCATTCATTTATTTACATTGTATATTATCTGTGAATCTGTGAATGAGCGATAAGCGTTATAGCTATATCGCTTATCAATTATATCTCCATGTTTTAATCTGTGATGATTGAATAATGTTGCACTATTGTGTTAAACCCCTGGACCACACTTATACACACACAAATATGGATTTCACGGAGAAATCGATTAAGTCACAGATTTTGAAATAATTTATATATTTGAATATTTGAATTCAAATGTTTTGGAAATGGAGTGGGTTTTAAAGTGAAAAGAAATTGAAATGGAATTTCAAAGATGAAATTATTTTGAATAAATTGATTAAGATTTGAAATTTAAATATTTTGATTTAAATTTGAATTCAATACTTGAAATTGAATTCTATGATTTGAACTAGGGATTATAACGATATTATACTAGTTATATATGAGTCAAACCATTTTTAAAGTATTGTTCTTTTGACAATTTGAATTAACCCAAAGATTATAACTTGTATAAATGAAATAAGGTTTTTTTTCCGAAATAACACTGTTGTTTCTAAATGATAAAAGGAAGCTTTCATAAGAGAAATGAATTTCAAATTGTATTAAAAGGATTTCAAGTTTAAACTGAAATAGTCTTCCAAGTTATATATGAATATTTGGAAACGAATTTTGAAAGATATAAGTTAAATCTTAATTTAAAGATTTAATGAATTAAATCCAATTGAATTGGAATTGTTTTGAAATCCAGGAATGAATCTTTGAGAAACTAGGTGAACTTTATGAAATAAATCTTTTGTTTAAAAGATTTGAAATGGTAATTGGATTAAACCATTTGAAAGAAAGTTTTGAATTATTAAGTTGTGACTTAATTGAAATCCCAGCATCCATATGTTTTTGAACTATTTCGCTCACTATTCGGTTTAGCCGGGAAAGGACCTTTGTGTCATATATCCCATTCCGAATATGTGATATGTCGTTATGGATAGCATTTGAAGACCGGTGTTGAAGATCGGGTATTTGCGAGAGCAATAGGATGACCTATCGATTGTCTTTGCATTGGGTAGCTCCTGGTATAGAGATTCCCTAAGTGATGGGAAATCCGATCGGGATTGTGAATACCCGGATTGCAAGGACTTCTTCGGAAGTGCCTTCGGTTCTGTTCGAACCCAGACAGACTTGTATGGATAGTATGTCTGACATTACAAATTGAGATATAAAGCCGATTTCTTTCAAATATATTTCTGTTGGTGGCGGAGAATTTATTCTCTTAGCTTAACACCCTTCTCTGAGACGTATGAGCTCAGAGGTTATATAGTTGAAGGTTATCAGCGATATATTCCCAATTTGGTAATGTGACATGCTGAGTGTTGCTGTGAAATGATCATTGAGTTGATTTTTTGTGATAGGATCATTTATTTGATCGTCTATCTTGGTGATCATTTCTATGATCATTTGTTGACCCAAAGCATGGCTTTTGTATAAAGTATGTTTTTGTGGACGAGACTTCGTCGAGCCTTACAAACCGGTAATGGTCGAAACAGGAATTGTGCAGCAAGGTTTTCAGGGATAGCGTCCCTAGGGTATGACCATTCCTTCTGGAAAAGGGTAGTATCATGGTATGGAGCCCAGATACTTACTCATGTTGAAACACTTATTATTATGGTGTGATGTTGGTTAGAGAGCTCTCGTTTAAAGGTCCCAAAGGACCGGGGGTGGCATATCTGAGGGTTTGTAATTTTCCTTGGGAAAAGGGATTCCCGGCTTTGTTTAGCGGAGAACGGTTGGTTCTCGGGGCGTCCTTCCAGAGGCGTTTCCATGTGGCAATGGGAAGTTCCTTGGCCTGACCATTTGTTGGAAAATCCATTCTTCAAATACGATCCTTGTATGGTTTTAGTTGTATAACCTGTCATGGAATATGGCGGTAACCCGCTATTGAACATGGTAGCTATAGTAGACATAGTTCGAAATGTCTATGTCGGCTAAGATTTATATCTTTATTTTTGAAATAAATTTTTCTCTACACTATGCACTAGTAATAATAACAAATGTTTCTTTTTAATGCGTATCAAGCATCTTTGACTATCATAAGGATAAATCTCCTCCGATTCTGCGTTTGCATTGTGTGTGTGTGCGGGAGGCCTTATGGTAGTCTCATTTTAAAAAGCATTGCGAATTGACTTTGAAAATCTTTTGTTGAATGTTTTAAATGATAAACTGTTTTTGTTGCTCACACCAGTCCCACGACTGATCCGGAGTTTATTGTTTCTTTCCTAAACTCTGGGTGCTCATTATATTTCTACACGAGCAGTCTAGAGTTGGGTTTTCAGATAGTTAGATATAGTGGATTATCTGGAGTTAGTTCAGTCTTTGGATCACACCAGTCTTGCTTAGCTTAGTGCATCGTTATTGGGGGTTCGAGCTATTGCTAGATTGATTCTTGGAGATGGAGTTGCAGTTCTCGGAGTTCTCTTTTGAAGACTACCTTAGAGTTATATTGTTCCGCTGCTAGATGTTATCGTTTTCTTTTCCGCTGCTATTTATTGTATCATATCTCTGATGTATATTGATATCTATTAGATCATCTGTTGTATCAGATATTGTATCAAAGCTGTATATCAATGTATTATTTTTTTTTCCGCTGTGTTATTTACTTAATGTTGTTATAAGCTCCGGCGAATCAGATTTGAACGGTCGAATCTATGGCATTCGAATACGATATGAAGTATGGATGTCGATTTTCGAGCGCGAAAAATCCGAGTCGTTACAACAATATACAACATATATTTTCCGAAATAATATAAATCCCAACACGGGAAAAATATAATAACGCTATAACCCGTAATCCTAAAGCGCACCTATTCTTCGGGCAATTTACGCTTAATTATGAAACTAAAAGCAGTAGCAATTACTTCCATAACATGTATTTCACTTATATAATCCAAAAGGTTAACAATTATATAAATGAAATATTTAAAGTTGCTTCAACCATAACAACCAAATCACTCCAAACAGCAATCACTTGCAATACAACATACAACCACAATATAAAGCCAAATAAAATTAACCATCCATAGCAACAAACAAATAGTTGTCCAGGTTTAAAACCTTAAGTTGTGCAGAATGAAAAATAAACTATTAAGCTCACCATTTACTCAATAGTCTTAGATGAAACTAAATAGATTATTCATTCATCCAACAAATTTTAAAGTATCCTTACCCCAACCAACCATAACCCAAAACAAACAACAATTTCAACAATAAATCAATTTTATTTTTATTATAATTTCATTTCATACATTAGTTGTTTATTCCTTTTCATTTATATAATGGTTTATCCTTTTTATTTTCATCTATTTCTAACAGTTTCATTTATTTATTTATTTGCATTTCATGCATTCATTTCTCAATTTTGTTTACTTAGCATCTTAATGCATTACTTAAATCTATAATCATATATTTTAATGCATTCATATTTCTACTTATTTTATTTATAATAGCTTCAACCGTTTACTTAAGTTTATTATCATTTTCATTATTCATCTTTTATTCTTATTTTATTCAGAAGTAACTTCTACTTATCTACTTGTTTATAATTACTTACTTTTTACCATATTTTTATTATGGTACATTTCAAGTTCACAACCCCTATAACACAAATTTCTTATTTACTAAAGAAATTCATTGAACACTTTCATTATTTCAAATTTTTACTTGTAAAATATTCTATTACAACTTCTTATTAAACATTTCAACTTTTTAAATCTTTTGGTAAGTTATATATATGTTTTTAAGAATGTAATTGAAATTATTAATTAATGGAAACTTAAGAACTAAATACCGGGTTTTTATTAAAAATCATTTAAAATAATAGGTAAAGGTATATCCTTACAACTTATATATTTAATTATATTTAAACAATTTAAAGTTTATATTTGTTTATCCAGATAAACCTGCAGTAAAACTACTACAGTGGCCTTTCCACTTTGAAACTCGAAAATGAATGTCGATGATGCGTGCACTCATCACCGAAGTTATTTTCCAACGACAGAGAGGGGAGTACAGAACTTATTTCTTTTCCAAATTTCTTTTAAAACATTTCTTTCAAATTATATTGAAATATTTATATCAATACTTATAACAATACTATTATATTCCAAAATTATTCGAAAGAAATTTTCAAAATCTCGAAACTAAAGCTTTAATGTTTCCAATTTCATTTATCTTATTTTCGTTCTTATTTCGACTATTAATTATAAATTTATTACCTAACAACCAATAAATTGCAACCAAATATATATATATATATATATCATTTTAAAAATTTATTTTATATATAGGAAATATAATAGGCAAAATTATTTCATCCGCCTATATTAAAAACAATATTATGTCGGTCTGTCCTATTAAGTGTTTAGAAATCCCTATTGATGTCACAGCGTCACATGCACCAACCAGAATTTATAAATACAAAACGAAACAGATTATCACAATATTAAAACCTTTTATAACACTAACAAATACGCTTTCTCATATATATGTACGCTCAGTGACTCCCATAGGGTATTACTATCCTATTAATAAAGAGTCAAACCCCACAAAACTAAGGTTTATTGCTAAACCAAACCTCTGATACCACATGTAACATACCGCCTTTTCGCACGCTTTAAATCGACACAAGTGCCAATTCAAACCATACGGAAAGGAGGATTGTTATGGGTAAATAAGAAAAACAAGAAAGAAAGAAAACAAACAGAATCTCACAGGGGAAGGATAAAATATAATAATCAAATATACAGTTCATGAAGCTATTTTTCAAAATATTTAATTATACTTACAATATAAATCAGAGTTATACATACCATAGACTATCAATAACGCAGCAGAATACAATAGTGTAGTGGAAAAATATAATATATATTAATAATAATACTGAAATCTTCGTCTTCGTCCTCCAGAGGCAAAGCCTTTGATCCTGAAATGCTCGGACTTACCCGAGCGAATTGAAAAGACAAAACACTCGAGTCAGAACTAAAAGATCTTATGTAAGTTAGAAATAAATATAAGTGCAGTAACTCAAGAGATGCTCGGGATTTACATTTATTAAGGATCCGTTAAACTATTTACTATGTAGTATACTTCGCTATTATAATAGTGTCTAATTGTAAAATAAACTTACTTTAAAATAGCATTAAGGCTTTACATTTTCCGCCTTAACACGTAATAGTGCCAATAGTCTATACAGTGCCTGCATATCTCCTGATAGGGAGATTACGAGAAGACACTCCACAGGTACGACACAAATAGAAACTCGTAGTAAAGGCTCGGTATGGTAGGTGACACGGCACAACTAGGTAATGCCAGGGTAGATAAATCAATTACGCATCCGGGTCGGTGGTAACGCGTCGCCGCAGCTACCGCCCACCTCCAGCCACACCCCCAAATAAAAAAATCAAAAGTGGCCACCGAATCAATCCAAAAGTCAAAGTATAATATCGAAGGGATGTGTCTGATTAAAGGTGCTACCTCAATTAACTCGTCGATCTCTCCTGTTTTAGCCCCTTATGCCAACTCACAGGAGTTGGGTCTACGTATTTACCTTAAAGGAAACGCCGCCGCCATCCTACTTCATTCTAGAATCTCCACCACGTACACGGTTGTTAAAGTGGTTTTCAGAGTTGGTAGAGAGAATGGCAACTTCCGATCGCGGTCTCTTCAACAACCAAAGGTTATTATAACACCTCGGTTATTCCAAAATAATTTATACTTTTAAACCAGAATATAATACCCCTTTCCAAAATCATATAAATACAATATCATTTCTATTTTTGAACCCCAAATCAATATGATATCATTTTATTTTTAAATATATCCATTTTTCCAAAATTATAATACTTTCAAATATATGCATCTTAAACCCCATAGCTTTGGAACAAAATTTCTAATACTTAAATGGTTTAAATACTAAACCACTTTATATCATAAAATAGCTTTTTAAATTTCACAAATAAATTCCAAATATAGGTTTAAATTCCCAAATAAACCATTTAATTTCCATATATTTCAAAGCTTTAAAAATTCTACCATTTCAAAACGAATTCTTTGATAATTTCATATATATCAAATCCAATTCCTATTATTTAAATTTGAAATGTTTACTTAATAAAACAAATATTATTTAAGTAAAACCCTTAAATTTTAATAACAGGATATTCTTTCAATTAAATTAACTTAATAATATTCTTTTAAATCAGTTTGATATTCATTTAAATCCTCTATCAAAAACAAGTTATAAAATCACACCCTTTAAATCTCAATATATTTACATTTCAAATCCAATTTTTTTCGAGGATAGTTCTTAAATACTTTAATTCAAAACATATTCATATTTATCTTCAACCTTAATTTTATTTGAGTCATTATAAACTCTATACACAATAGAATTTTAAATAGATACTAAACCATATTATATAAAAGAAATCAAACTTCATTATTTAGCTTATTTTAAAATTCGAAACAAATTTATACATAGCTAAATTTAAAAATAAAATAGCATTTATATAATATCTAAAATGAATATTTATATACCCATATATTTCTTTACAAACAACATAAATCATTTCAAAAGTAATTTTATATATAGACTGCGGTGTCTGTATAAAATTTTCTATCCTATGGTCAAGTGATACGGATATTTATCATTTCAATCCGCAATTTAAAAATAAAAATTACGGTTATATATCATTTCAAACTGCAATCCCGAATGAAACGAAAATGCATAATAACTTGCAGTTTATGACAATACAAAATACAACATCCATTCATCCAATATCAACCATCAACCATCAACCATTTATCAAAATCATCATCCAAATTCAAACAATACATCAATATAATAGGTGATAATAACAGGTATCAACTATCAGTTTATATTCAAAAATATAAATTATAACTGTTTAACTGGCAGTTTATATGCAATAAAATAAATAACAATTTAACTGGCAGTTAATATGCAACAATGAATTAGATAACAAGTTAATTAAATAAATGTAAATTAACTAAGATAATGATGAAATATATGCCAAAAAGCTATAAATAAATTTCAAATCACATCATTAATGAATTTAACAAACATAAGAAACCTTAGAAGTTGTAAGAGAGTTAAAACACTCACCTTTTGAATATAAATTGAATTCAAATCCAATTTAAACCTAAAAATTTGACCTTCTTAGAATTCGTCCAATCCAGTGCCAAAATGTCCGGAATTTTATTACGATCCTAAAAAAAAAAATCGCGCGTTAAACGGAGTTCGTATGTAGAAGTTATAGCGATAATTGCGAGTTGAAATCAAATAAAAAAACAAAACAAAAGACACATTCACCTTCATCCTCTTACCAAGTCATCACGCATTCCCAAAACCTGTGCATGCAAAACAGAAATTCGAACCCAACGCAGCACCCGTTTTCACCTTTGACCGACCACTTTGACCATCGAGAACGCGTGCTACCGACCACCAGAAGCCCTCCGGCCACCCTCGTTCTCACCACCTTGACGAACCACACCTACCAGCACCGTCGGACCTCCCCACGTCACCGGGCTCGCCATGCGCCGCCACCCCATTTGAAACCTTAATCGGGATAATTCACACGATCTAGCCGTTAACTTTCCGAACGAACCCCATTGTAACGACTCGGAATTTTGGGTTGCCAAATTTGAACATTTAATTCATTTTAAATGTCGAATATGTATTATAATTTGAATTTTGAAATAAAAAGATTTTGATTAAAGTAATAGAATTGGTTAAATTTCAAATACGGGAATTTAATTGAAATTTGAATAATAATAGCTTAATATCAGAATTGGGATAATTGGTGAATCTGATTGTAAATAAATATAAAAATAGTTCCTAAAAAATTTATTTAAGTTTATTTTGATTTAAATAGTAATGTTGGACTGTTGGATGAATTAGAAGTTGATAAATTAAATTTGGAATTTTATATTAATTTAATAATGGAATTTAATAATATAATAATACAAATAATCAAATTTTGATTTAAACCGTATCGGAATGATTTCTAGTGGAAATATAAATTTTATACGAGTTATAATAGAGTTAATAAAATTTAAAAGTGAAATTTCAAGTTATTTCGACGATTTTGAAAATCGCTCGATTTAATCGACGAGATAAATTAGCCTTCCGGGGCACAGTCTCGGAATTCGACGAAACCAGTTCCATTGGATCCGTAATAGTTAGTTATTATCGGATTTCAATTTTCGTAGCAATCGGAGCTGTCGTTTGACCCCGGCAGCTTAAAACGCATAGAAAATACTTTAATCGATTTAATTTAAAATTGATCGTTTATTTCCGTAACTCACACATATGATCGAATTAGCCTTCGAAATACATTCCATTATGTTCGAAACGTGGGTGAAACCTTAGGAACGCCTGTCGGCATGCGTCGTTTGGAGATCGTGTGAAAAAGTTACTTTATAATGGTTTTAATATTAAAATAATATAACTAAACGTGTGTGTGTATATATATATACACACACACACGCGAGGCCGAAAACCCTAGTTTTTCTTTGAGCCTCCGTTTATTTATTTCAATGGCCAAAACATTTTGATCTTCTCCTCCTCTTTTCTTCTAATCCGTGAGCTTATAGCAGAAACTTCCAACTGCAAAGTTGAAGAGCTCGCTACGAACTTCCGATCCAACGGTTGATCTTGTTTGAAGCTGTCATTTGGAGGTGCAGTTTGGCTCCGTTTGCTGTGAGTTCAAGCTCATCATTATGATGGAGGAGGCGACCCAGCTCGGCGCTGCTTCGGCGGAAGGGAGAGTGTGGGATGAGCTTCGTAGTGGTGGTGTTGGATCGTCGCCGAGTTCGCCGTGATGGTCGTGGTTGTTAACCCTAAATTCGCTTGATGGGTTTCGTTCTTACTTGGAACGCGTTCGTGAACGAGAGGAAGATGGCTTCGGCCTTGATTTTGATACGGTATAGATTAATAAATTAATAAATAGAAATTTGTTTATATAAATTATATTCTAACGTTTAAAAATTCATAACTCGAGCATACGTTGTCAGATTTCGACGAAACTAGCGAGCCGGAATCGTAGAGATGCGTACTACGTAGTGCTGCAGTTCTGGAATATTTTCGAGCAAGTAAAAATTTAGGTTAAATTGAACACCATTCGATTTAATTTAAATTTGAACGCTCGTCGAAAACCCAAGGTGAGTTATTCTCACTCACATTTGGATACTAGTAATTTAAATAGCTAATATTTAAATGTTTGATTGGTTGTTTAGCCGAGTATGATAATTATTATCAGAATTGAATCGATATTTGTTTGTTGTGCTAATATCATTGGATGCAGGGAAACAGGTTGGAGGGATCCAACTGGATTCCTCACCAATAGGAATTTATTTATATTCTGTGATATACCTCATTTATATTCTGTGATAAATTGTTTAGATCATGTTATGTTGTATTCTATTTATATACTAAGATAGATTAAATTGAAATTTAAATTGTGATTGGGCTATGATTGGGTGATTACAACCTGGGAATTTTAAATTAATAAATTGGGTTTATAGGAAATAAAAGAAAATTATTAAGTAAAATTTTTTAAAAGAGATTAAATCCAAGGATTGGGTTGAAAAATTTGAAGTGTTTGAAATTGTGGTTTCAAAGGGAAATGTTAATTGTTTAAAATAATAGCGAGATTTATTTTTAAAGGATGGGAAGTGTGCTTTCCATATGTTTTTAAGAAAAGTTTTTAAATACAAATTTGCAGTTTAAATATGATTTGAGATATTTTAGAAAGAAATATTATTTCAAATTGTTTTAAGCTAAAGCAAATATTCGATTAAGTACTCATGGTGTTTAATTATTTTTAATAAGTAAAGTAGTATTAAATTTTCAAAAAGGGAATTATAATATAAATATTTGACTTAATAACTTTATTTTAAAAGTTAAATTTGACTTAAAGTACTTAGGAAACCTCTATATATTTCCTTAAGTATAGTTTTCAATCAAGTAATTTCTAGAATCTTTATTTTAAATATTTTAACATGTATTTTTAAGGGATTTCCAGGAAATAGAAATGTCTTTAAAAATAAAAGGAGTTTAATTTAAAGTGTGGAAAGGAATTTTACGGGATGAACGTAAAATTGAATTGGGATAAATCGTGTAAGATTTATAAAAAGAATTCTTTGGATTATTCTAAAATGGAAGTGTATTTCCCTGAAAGGCCAAGTACGCTTTAAGCTGATTTTTGAAAAGTTAGAAGCTTTGAAGTTATATTAAAGAATGGTTTCAAGAAAATCATTTAAGTGGTAAGAATTTTAAAAGTGAACATCTATCGAAATATTTATAGAAGTAGTTATTTTAATGGTAGTAGTATTATGTTTTAAAAAGAATATTGCTAACATTTATACTTAAAAAATGGTTCTATTTTATAGATAATCAATTAAAGTTTTATTTGAAATTGTATAGGGATTCATAACTTTATTTTTAAATATAGTATGACTTAACTTATTTTAAGGATAATAGTTTATATTTTATTGAGCAGTTTTATTCGAGATATGTTTAGAAGTATGTATATTTTAAATCAAGCATGTAAGAAGTTTTAATATGAATGTTTTAGTGTATTTTCAAGAATAAAGTATTTAAATTATTTTAAACCTTAAATATTGGTACATGGATGTTTACAGAGGAAGTAAGGATTTAGAAATCTATTCCGTGAGAAGAATTGGATTTGATAGGTGTTTTCAAAGGGATTTTGAAATGGAATTATATCTCGTAAAGATATTTTTGAGGGAAATAAATAATGTGGGAATTATTTATTGTGTGATGGATGTTTGTGAATGTTAATTGATAGTTAAGCCACCGACTATCAATATTGGACAAATGCGTTGATCGTTTCGAAGAGACCGGGATCGGGATTAATTTCTCGAAAATCACTTCGATCCGGTCTGTACGTTTCGTGGGAAAAACGTGTTCGGAGTCGAAGATGGAGCAATGAAGTGCAAGGGCTAGTCGCTACTAATCCTAAGGATATTTCCAAAATGGATGTAGTAGGAATAGTGCCTTCGGTTCCGTTCAAACCCGGGACGGACTAGTATGGATGAATGCTTTCGAAACATCGTCAGGAGGGCAATGGGCATTCTAAGTGAAACGCTATAAAAGGTAACGCTTAGCCTCAAGCCTCATCAACCGGGAATGACTGAAAATCAGGGGATATGCAGCAAGGCTTGGTGGGCAACACCCATTTTCGGGTAAGGGCATTCCTGTCTAGGTGTCCCTTTTATTTCGGCTTAGTGGTATGGTTGCTGATCCCAACCACGGGGTGATCTTACTCGGGACTATCCAGTAAGGGGTAGTCCGGGCCTTGTGTCGCAGGGGATTGGGCATGGCCCTCGATACACTGATCTAGACTAGGTACTGTGACAGGTGGTACCCCAGTGCCTAGTCATTAGTTGGAATCCATTCTCCCTACGAGCCTTTTACGAGTTTTGTTTGTATTACCCACTCTGTGGCTAGTAGCTGGAATTTACTCATGTAACAATTTTGGCTATTTTATAAGTATTTGTATATAGACCCTATTATAATATCAGAAGATTTCTATAAAAGGAGTTTTAGCTATCGTAAGGTAAAAACCCGACATGTTTATTTGTGGCATGTTCTTACGAGATGCTTTTGTTTTCAAAAGGATTTTTGAAACTTTAATAATCAATTTGGGTGCATTATTATCAGCTGGTATCCAGACTAACTCGGGTATTATTTCATTATAATGCTCGGGTCAGACCGAGTATTATATGTTCAGGACAGGATGCTATGAAGCAGGAGAGGAGTTGGAGTCCGAGACGTATTATTCGTACTCGTATATATATCCGCTGCTGTGATTGTATGGGATTTTCTGTTTGGTAAATGTTGTGTGTTGTTATTTTCTGATGATATATTGTATAAAACAGATATAGTTTTCATTTTGTGTAAAGATATGATATTATATATTATGTTTTATTCCGCTGTGATTGTGAGATTCTGATATTGTTTAGTTTTTTCTTCGTCTATCTCTTCTTCTTTAACCCTAATGGTTCGTATATCTGTTCCACTTGAGTTAATTGATGTAGAATATGGTTGACTCAAGGGGTACGGATTTGCGGGTTGTTACACTTGGTATCAGAGCGAGGTTGGCGACAACCTAGGCTTTGGTGGGGAATTACTCATTAACCAAAGTCAGTAGTACTCTATAATGAGCTGAGTGTAATAATAGATATGAGAGCGTACTTGTTAGTGAATATAAAATTGTTTTTATACTATGTTGACTTATCGGTTGAGTGTTTATGAATTCTGATCGGTACGGGAATTACAACCGTATCGATAGGGGTTTCTGAACTCTTAAACAAGATAAACTGACATAGTATTGTTTTTAAAGTGGGTAAATGAAATAATTTTACCCAAAGTTATATTTTGATATAGAAGAAATAATTTTTTTGAAATTATTATGTATATTCGATTGTTTGGATATGGATATCTTAATGAAATAAGAATCTAAAATTTGAAATGGTTATAATCAAATAAAATTCTATAATTATAAATTATACAAGAGGAGAATAACTAAATATGAATAAAACAAGAATATAAATCCCAAGGATTTTGAAAAGTGTTTTAAATGTATTGAAAACAAAGGTTTGGGAAATTTAAAACCTTGGGAATGTTTGAAATGTTTTCCAATGTGTTTGCAAGCAATGATGGAATATTATTGTGGAAAGTATTTTTGGATGGGAATTGTTTTGAAATGAATTTGGGAAAGTAAGGAAGCACTGAACTCACTTCAGTCGCTGGAAAATATTCCCAATGATGTTGGCCACATCATCAGAATTCATTTTCGAGTTTCTAAAGTGATGGATTGCTGTCATGTGAGTGATTATGATATTTGTTGGACTTGTTTGAGATACAAGTGGTTTTAGGAGTTTCAAAAAGGGAAATTGCTTTGGTAAAAACAGATTGTTTTAGAAATCTGGAAGTTTAATTTGATATACCACGAGTGTATGAGTTATTTATTATTTCAAAATGATTTTGAAATAAAACCGGGTAATTGAATTCTGGAAAATTCTATTTAAATAATGTGTAAAGTTAAAATGAATCAACTAATGAACTTATTAAGTGAAGTTGATATTAATAAGAAAGAAATGAAATTTTTAATCTTGGAATTGAAATTTAACTTGAGTATATGGAAGTAAGTAGAAAATTTGAAATTAACTTGGGGTAAGTTAAATAAATTGGACTTAGAATAAATTGATTTGGATTAAATTGAAATGTAAAAGGATTATGTAATTGTGAGACATTGTGTAATAAATTGTACTCTAAGCTAGTAAGCGTTATACTTATAATCTGAAATTATGAATTTAAAATTGTGCAGAGAATTAAGGTGAAATAAAATTTGTATCTTTAAGAATTCAGTGAGATATGTATAGAAACTTTGGAATTGTGGTTATACGATGCAAATGGATTAAAATGAGCAATATAAGCTTTCAAGTGAATAAGTTGGTGAACTAAGAATAGAAAACTAGATTGTAAAACCAAGTAAAATGGAATTATAATCACAAATGGGAAATAGTTGAATGGTAAGGTGGATTCAAATCTAATCCTGAATGACATGTGAATTGAAATAAGGTGAAGAAAATATAAAACATAAAGATGTGAATGAACTTAAGTCAGTAAATAAATTTTGGACTTGTATATGGAGAATTAAAATTGGATTTAACCGCGATTAAATGAAATGGAGTTGAATTTGGATTGAATTAAAATCAAAATTAAGTTGTGTTACAAATAATTTTGAATAGAATTAAGTTCTTATTTAAGATAGTAAAGGAAATGGTATGAACTCAAGTTGGCTAAATAAATTGAGTTAAACTTGAATTAAATTTGAAAAAGAATTGAATTGAAGGAAATTTAATTAAGTTCAAAGGATACTGTGTGAATAAAATTTTAACTCAACTAAATTCAAAGGAATTGTTTGAGAATGAATTTAGCGTAAGCTAAATAAATAAAAAGAAGCTTGAAGATGAATTTAGTGTAAACTAAATTAAATGAAATTTGTATTGCAATTGATGAAATTTTGATGGTTTGTTAAGAAAATTTGGAAAAAAATAAATAAAAAAATAAAAACCCAGTTCTAGTATGGAATATAATTTTGGCAATAAAAGTTGAGAGTATGAATAAATAATGGAATTAGATTATAATAGTGATGGTTTGAAGTGTAAATGAATTCAAATGAGTGAAATAATTTAAAGTGGTCTCATTTGTCAATAAAATAAATTTCAAATGGATTGAATAAATAAATAAATTGAATTAAAATTTGTAAATGAATTGGAATTTGGTTGGATGAGAATCAAATGAAAATAAAATAAAATTGATATAAGAAGATAATGAAAATATTGCGAAAGAACTCAAGCAAATGAAAGAAAAAATATTTTGGTCGAACTTTATAAGTGGTCTTGAATAAAATTTGTGGGGTAATAAAATTGAAATGCAAGTGAAGAGAATTTTAATTAATTATTGTGATAAATTAAAGATGTATGAGTTGTAAATATTACAGAATGGAATTAATATAAACTTGAATTGGTTAATGAAATTGAATAATTGCAATGTGATAATAATGTTTGGATTGTGAACCATGCAGAATTTAATAAAATTGATATAAAGTGAGTTAAGATTTATTTAAAATAACTATAAGATTTAGTATTGGTTATTACATAAATAACATTTAAATTTGCATTGAAAATTTGTCGTTTTGTGGTAAACGGAGGTAAATAGATTAAAGTAAGTAAATAATTGGTTTTTGAATAAATTGGAATGGATTGGAGTTGTATTAAGTGATTTTGTATATATATATATACACACAAGTAAATCATAAAGGAAATGTAAGTATATCAAATTAATAACAATAATAATAATTCGATTGTGAATCAAATCGGGAATTGAGTTGAAAGAAAGAGATGTAACTACGGCATATGTTAATCATATTGAAATAGAAATGAATTGGTTGAAATTAATATAAATGGTATATAGTGAACTTGAATGTAAATCATTCAAGTGAAATAAAATGAAGTTTGGACTTGTATAAGAAATTTAAAAAGGTGATTGAAGTCTTTGAATTGCTGATAAAATATGGTTAGCATTGTTAGACTATGAAGTTTGCTTGTTTAAAACAATGTAATTGATGTGTGTTGCTAGTTTAATGAATAGAATGTTATTAAAATTCTCATATTATTGGAAACTGATGTGTTCGTCTAAGTAAGTACAGGTACGTAAGGTAGTAGATAGAGTTGGAGTGCGAATATGCAATATAAATTAGCCACATGCTATTAAAATGCTAAAAAAGGTACGCCTACGCAATAAAAATAGGAAATATGAACTGCTTTGGTTTTTCCGACCGTGTGGGTCAATGTATATATATTTATATCTATTATGATATTGCAAAAGCACCTCCGTACAGGGAGACACTGCCAAAATTTTCCGAAAATTTTGTATTTAGAAAATTTTTGAAAATCTTTCGTTAACGACAATTTGATTTCAAATTAAAATTAAACAAAACAAATTTGGAATAGGAATTGAAACTAGTAGTTTCAATTTGAAACTAAATGGGCAAAGTGAATTTGAGATTTTCACTAAGTAATTTTTGCTATTGGGTTTGGAACATTCTTCTACCTTAGCAAATTTCGGGAACGAAATTTTTATAAGGGGGGAGGAATGTAACGACCTGGAATTTTGGGTCGCCAAATTTGAACATTTAATTCATTTTAATGTCGAATATGTATTATAATTTGAATTTTGAAATAAAAAGATTTTGATTAAAGTGATAGAATTGGTTAAATTTCAAATACGGGAATTTAATTGAAATTTGAATAATAATAATAGCTTAATATCAGAATTGGGATAATTGGTGAATCTGGGTATAAATAAATATAAAACTGGTTCCTAAAAATTTGTCTAAGTTTATTTTGATTTAAATAGTAATGTTGGACTGTTGGATGAAATTAGAAGTTGATAAATTAAATTTGGAATTTTATATTAATTTAATAATGGAATTTAATAATATAATAATGCAAATAATCAAATTTTGTTTTAAACTGAATCGGAATGATTTCTAATAAAAATATAAATTTTTTACGAGTTATAATAGAGTTAACAAAATTTTAAAAGTGAAATTTCAAGTGATTTCGACGATTTTGAAAATCGCTCGATTTAATCGACGTGATAAATTAGCCTTCCGGGACACAGTCTCGGAATTCGACGAAACTAATTCCATTAGATTCGTAATAGTTAGTTATTATCGGATTTCAATTTTCGTAGCAATCGGAGTTGTCGTTTGACCCCGGCAGCTTAAAACGCATAGAAAACACTTTAATCGATTTAATTTAAAATTGATCGTTTATTTCCGTAACTCGCGCATATGATCGAATTAGCCTCCGAAACATGTTCCATTGTGTTCGGAACATGGGTAAAGCCTTAGGAACGCCTGTCGGCACGCGTCGTTTGGAGATCGTGTGAAAAACTTGCTTTATAATTGTTTTAATATTAAAATAGTATAACTAAACGTGTGTGTGTGTGTGTGTGTGTGTGTGTGTGTATATACACGCAAGGCCGAAAACCCTAGTTTTTCTTTGAGCCGTCGTTTATTTATTTCAATGGCTGAAACATTTTGATCTTCTCCTCCTCTTTTCTTATAATCCGTGGGCTTATAGCAGAAACATCCAACTGCAAAGTTGAAGAGCTCGCTACGAACGTCCGATCCAACGGTTGATCTTATTTGAAGCTGTCGTTTAGAGGTGCAGTTCATCTCCTTTTGCCGTGAGTTCGAGCTCGTCATTATGATGGAGGAGGCGATTGAGTCAGCGCTGCTTCGGCCGAAGGGAGAGTGTGGGATGAGCTTCTTAGTGGTGGTGTTGGATCGTCGCCGAGTTCGCTGTGGTGGTCGCAGTTGTTAACCCTAGATTCGCGTGATGGGCTTCGTTCTTACTTGGAACGCGTTCGTGAACGAGAGGAAGATAGCTTCGGCCTTGATTTTGATACGGTATAGATAAATAAATTAATAAATAGAAATTTGTTTATATAAATTATATTCTAGCGTTTAAAAATTCGTAACTCGAGCATACGTTGTCAGATTTCGACGAAACTGGCGACGCCGGAATCACAGAGACGCGTACTACGCAGTGGTGCAGTTTTGGAATCTTTTTGAGCAAGTAAAAATTAGGTTAAATCGAACACCGTTCGATTTAATTTAAATTTGAACGCTCTTCGAAAATCCAAGGTGAGTTATTCACACTCACATCTGGATACTAGTAATTTAAATAGCTAATATTTAAATGTTTGATTGGTTGTTTAGCTGAATATGATAAATATTATCAGAATTGAATCGATATTTATTTGTTGTGCTAATATCTGTGGATGCAAGGAAACAGGCTGAAGGGATCCAACTGGATTCCTCACGAATAGGAATTTATTTATATTCTGTGATATACCTCATTTATATTCTGTGACAAATTGTTTAGATCCTGTTATGTTGTATTCTATTTATATACTAAGATAGATTAAATTGAAATTTAAATTGTGATTGGGCTATGATTGGGTGATTACAACTTGGGAATTTTAAATAAATAAATAAATTGGGTTCATAGGAAATAAAAGAAAATTCTTAAGAAAGAATTTTAAAAGAGATTAAATCCAAGGAATGGGTTGAAAAATTTGAAGTGTTTGAAATTGTGATTTCAAAGGGAAATGTGAATTGTTTAAAATAATAGCGAGATTTATTTTTAAAGGATGGAAAGTGTGCTTTCTCCTTGAAATTCTTGTATATTTTTAAGAAAAGTTTTTAAATATAAATCTGCAGTTTAAATATGATTTGAGATATTTTAGAAAGAAATATTATTTTAAATTGTTTTATGCGAAAGTAAATATTCAATTAAGTAATCATGGTGTTTAATATTAAAGTAGTATTAAGTTTTCAAAAAGGGAATTATAATATAAATATTTGACTTAATAACTTTATTTTAAAAGATAAATTTGACTTAAAGTACTTAGGAAACCTCTATATATTTCCTTAAGTATTATTTTCAATCAAATAATTTCTAGAAGCTTTATTTTAAATATTTTAACATGTATTTGTAAGGGATTTCCAGGAAATAGCAATGTCTTTGAAAATAAAAGGAGTTTAATTTAAAGTACGGAAAGGATTTTACGGGATGAACATAAAATTGAATTGGGATAAATCGTGTAAGATTTATAAAAAGAATTCTTTGGATTATTCGAAAATAGAAGTGTATTTCCCTGAAAGGCCAAGTACGCTTTAAGCTGATTTTTGAAAAGTTAGAAGCTTTGAAGTTATATTAAAGAAGGGTTTCAAGAAAATCATTTAAGTGGTAAGAATTTTAAAAGTGAACATCCATCGAATTATTTATAGAAGTAATTATTTTAATGGTAGTAGTATTATGTTTTAAAAGAATATTACGAGCATTTATTTTTTAAAAATGGTTCTATTTTAAAGATAATCAATTTAAGTTTTATTTGAAATTATATAAGGATTCATAACTTTATTTTTAAATCTAGTATGACTTAACTTATTTTAAGGATAATAGTTTATATTTTATTGAGCAGTTTTATTCAAGATATTTTTAAAAGTATGTATATATTTTAAATCAAGCATGTAAGAAGTTTTAATATGAGTGTTTTAATGTATTTTCAAGAATACAGTATTTAAATTATTTTTAGCCTTAAATGTTGGTACTTGGATGTTTTCAGAGGAAGTAAGGATTTGGAAATCTATTCCATTAGAAGAATTGGATTTGAAAGGTGTTTTCAAAGGGATTTTGAAATGGAATTATATCTCGTAAAGATATTTTTGAGGAAAATAAATAATGTGGGAATTATTTATTGTGTGATGGATGTTTGTGAATGTTAATTGATAGTTAAATCACCGACTATCAATATTGGACAAATGCGTTGATTGTTTCGAAGAGACCGGGATCGGGATTAATTTCTCGAAAACCACTTCGATCCGGTTTGTACGTTTCGTGTGAAAAACGTGTTCGGAGTAGATTATGGAGCAGAGAAGTGCAAGGGCTAGTTGCTACTAATCTTGAGGATATTTCCAAAATGGATGTAGTAGGAATAGTGCCTTCGGTTCCGTTCGAACTCGAAACGGACTAGTATGCATGAATGCTTTCGGAACATCGTTAGGGGGGCGATGGGCATTCCAAGTGAAATGTTATAAAACGTAACGCTTAGCCTCAAGCCTCATCAACCGGGAATGACTGAAAATTAGGGGATATGCAGCAAGGCTTGGTGGGCAGCACCCATTTCCGGGTAAGATCATTCCTGTCTAGATGTCCCTTTTATTTCGGCTTAGTGGTGCGGTTGCTGATCCAAACCGCAGGGTAATCTTACTCGGGACTATCCAGTAAGGGGTAGTCCGGGCCTTGTGTTGCAGGGGATCGGGCGTGGTCCTCGGTACACTGATCTAGACCAGGTACTATGACAGGTGGTACCCCAGTGCCTAGTCATTAGTTGGAATCCATTCTCCCTACGAGCCTATTATAAGTATTTGTATATAGACCCTATTATAATATCAGAGGATTTCTATAAAAGGAGTTTTAGCTATCGTAAGGTAAAAACCCGACATGTTTATTTTTGGCGTGGTCTTACGAGATGCTTTTGTTTTCAAAAGGATTTTTGAAACTTTAATGATCAATTTGGATGCATTATTATCAGCTGGTATTCCAGACTGACTCGAGTGTTATTTCATTATAATGCTCGGGTCAGACCAAGTATTATATGTTTAGGACCAGATGCTATGGAACAGGAGAGGAGCTGTAGTCCGAGACGTATTATTCGTACTCGTATATATATATCTGCTGCTGTGATTGTATGGGATTGTCTGTCTGGTAAATGTTGTGTGTTAGATTCTCTGATGATATATTGTATAAAACAGATATAGTTTTCATTTTGTGTAAAGATCTGATATTATATGTTATATTTTATTCCGCTGTGACTGTGAGATTCTGATGTTGTTTAGTTTCATCTTCTTCTATCTCTTCTTCTTTAACCCTAATGGTTCGTATATCTGTTCCACTTGAGTTAATTGATGTAGAATAGTGTTGACTCAAGGGGTACGGATTTGCGGGTTGTTACACCCACGGATGCGAAGCACTCGTCGATCTCCACCAAACCCAGAAACGGCTTCTCGATCCGACGAAGTCCATCACGACATAACGAACGGCCGTGGCTGTTTGATTGTTTTCTGGCCGAACTGTTGTTCATTTAGGAAAATGAATCATAGATGTGGTTTATGCTCCTCGAGAGCTTCAAAATATATTTTTTATGAAATTTTCTGAATACTTTGAATTTTATGCTTTGGATTTGATTTGCAATTGGATATGGAAATATAGAATTTTGTCTGCCATTGAGGAAGAGAAGGAATAGAATGAATTTACGTACAAACAAATTAGAATTAGGGAGGCTATGGTTTATAGTAGGATATTTATAGAGAAAGTTGGAATAGAATAAATGGATAGGGTTGAATACACGCTAACGACAAAGTGGCCCAAAAAGCCCATTCTGACCCCGAAACAAAATTGGGTAAACCCATATATCAAAATAGGTGTTTTAAAATATTTTAAATGCAATGGAAAAGGTTTCACATCCAAATTCCATCGTATGAAGAAGTTATGCTAAAAAAAATATTTTCCAAATTGATTTCAATTGCATTTATTTCAAGGCGTTTCAAATCCGTACGATCAAACGACAAGTCCGATCGCTGCAAAACTTGAAGTCCTATAATAATTCATAGTTACGGATCCGATGAAACTGGTTTCGTCGAAATCCGAGTCAGTGGCCAAAATGGCTATTTTTACACTTAATTAAATAAGTTAAAATTTTAATTAATTAAATCAACTTTCAATTTCCAATCTTATGATTGACAATTCTTGTCATTATTAATTTCTTAAAAATTTATTATGTTTTAAACAAATTCAGATGAAACTGTAAAGTGGATAAATTTATAAATTTCAGTGTTAACTTCCAATTTCATTAAATTTTAAAATTATAAATAAAATTACCGAAATTTCCATTTAATTAAATTACCAATAATTATTACATTCATTATTGTCAAATAGATGGGTTTACTATTGGATTCAAAAATATTACATAAATTTTCTCCTATCTCATCTTCACTTCAAATAACGTATTATTTAGCTATATCCAATTTCATTTACTATCAATTAATCCAATTATTGAACTTTCCATATGTACCCTAATTTATTCCATTCTATTATTCAATTCATCATTATTAAAGGATAAATTAAACATTGGATTTATAAACTATTACCTTACTATTCTTACATCCCATATTGATTTCAATTAACGCAAAAATCAGAGATTTTATTACATTAAATTGCAGTAAACCCAATTACCTAAAAAAAATTTTTATTCAAATAAATAAAACCCAATTCTCATTCTTATTATTCAACAAACATATTTACCATTTGGTTACGTTCCATTACACTGATATTTTCCGTTTTACATTTATCTGTATTAACTATTTTATTTCCACTTATTGTGATAAAACTACCATAATTCAGTATATAACGCTAATTTTATTTCATTGCATTAATATACGCCTATTTACATTTTATATTTGAACGAATATTACGTTTTAAAATGTGTACTTCCATCAAATTGAACACATTAATTTAGATTTTTAAATACTTTACATTCTATTAAACTTACAACATTAAATTTACATTCTATTAATTACTTTACAATACTTTATGTGACGACCCGTCTTTCTAACTCCAAAAAGACGTGTCATCAATAAGAAAGAAAGGGATAAAAATAGAAAAGAATAGAAAGAAAGAATAACAACATTAGAATCTCACAGCGGAATGGAATAAAATATATTACATCAACATAACTATTACATAGTTATATATACATCAGAGTTATACAATATCATACAACATGACTATCATATACGTATCTGTCAGAACATACATCTCAAATATCATAAACTAACTAACACAGCGGAACTATATAGATAGCTACATACGTCTGGTCTTTTGCACCAACTCCTCCAGAAAACACTATACTCCGATTACCTATCACTTGGCTACTCAAAAAAATTTGAGTACCCAAGAGTTTATGAAAAACAAAATATAAACTCCGGGTCAGACATGGATCTGGTATGAGTAAACAGGTTAAAGTTGTTTAACTTTGAAAATCATTTAAAATAAAGGTATCACGTAAGACTTCCCACACATAAATACGGGTAAGTTTTGACCTTACACTAACCAAAACATTTTATAGGAAATTCAGCGATATTATAATAGTGTCTAGGGTTTTCAAGTAAAATACAGAAATAGCTGAAATGCTTACATCTCAAATTCCAATGTAGTTGGGCACAATCAAAACGTACGACGCTTATTGGAAATTGGATCCTATACAATGGCAGGGCTACTGGGGTACCACCCATCACAGTAGGTGGCCTAGATCACCGTACCGAGAAGCCACCCTAACTCCCCTGCAACACAAGGCCAGAACCATTCCTTACTGAACAGTCCTGAACAAGATAACCCCGCAGTTGGCTGCAGACCAACCGCCCACACAGCCGAATAAAAGGGACATCTAGATAGGGGTATACCTCATCCTGCTTGGGCATGACCCACCTAACCTTGCTGCACATCCCCTTTTTAGCCATTCCCGGTTGATGAGGCTTGAGGCTGCGTTTACCTTTATAGAACATAACTCTTAGAATGCTCATCGTCCGCCTGACGATGTGCTGAAAGCATTCAATCCATACAAGTTCGTTCCAGGTTCGAACGAAACCGAAGGCATTATCTCGTTACACTCGTTTTGGAATCACCCTCAGAATTAACGACGATAACCCTTGCATTCTAAAAACACCATCTCGATCTTCACTTGAGATTACACGACCTAACGTTTAATTTGGATCAATGTGGTTTTCGGAATATCAAATCGATACCCGATCCCGGTCTCATAGAAATCCAAACGCCATTTTAAAGTCCAAGTTGTCTAATTAACTTAACAGTTTAAATTTAACAATTGAATTTATATAGCAATTTAACACAGATAGATAACATCAGATAAATCATATAGCAATTTAACACAGATAAATTATACACAATCATCACAGATATATCCAGAATATCACAGGATATAAATAAACATCAGAGGCAATCAAATAAAATTATTGATTCATATCAACATTTAGTTTGATTTATTAAAACTTAATTATTTGCTTAAGAATAAACCATATTTTATTCTTGCTTAGCTAATTATTAATTAATTAACTTATTCCAATTTATTAATTACTTATTAATTATTCATTTAATTAATTTATTAATTCTTAATTTCTTAATCAATAACTTCTATTATTGATTAATAAAACTCAATTACACATTTAATTATTACTAATTGCTTAATTAATCATTAATTATTAATTAACTTAATCGTTTAATTCTTATTTAGTTATTTAATCAGTTAACTACATTTTGTTAATTAATCAACTTCAAATGATTAATTAAATTCTTAATTACAAATGATTTTATACAAAATTATCATTAAAATATTTAATTACAAATTTAATTACATTTTGAACTACTTATTCAATTACAATTATAAAGTTTATTACATTCTAAATTAACTTGGATTTAAATTAATTACTCTTCTTCGTTTTCTGTAAAGCTTTAAAGTTCGTCTGGGCTTAAAACAAATTGGTCAACACTTAATAACATAATTTACACTTAACTTATTTACCTTTACTTAATATTACAGTAGGCAAACTTCTGGAGTCTTAAAACCCGAAGTCAACAACGTGCTCAACTCGGATAGAACTCGAGACCATCCAGTATTTCTCTCGCGTTCCTCCCTACCTTTCTCTTCTTCCTCTCCTGTTATTTGCTCTTCTGTTTCTTTTTTTTTTAGTTTAAGTTTTTAAACTGCTACAACCTCACACACGCGTTCAACCAAAGACCCAGGAACAAACCCGAAGCATCACGCTAACATACTCGTGATTCACTCGAGTCGACACCCAGCGACTCTTCTCCACCGCCGTGCACGTGCTCGGCGGTTCGCCACCGCTCCAACGCTACTCGGCTCCACCCACAAACCACTCGCCATCCCCTCGCTCGAATACGAAACCCAGAAATACACGACCACGTCAAAATCAAAATATGCCTAAAAAGTCGAACTGTTCCATAAACACGATGGACAAAATCACCTCATTCTCGCTACCTCGATCACCTGAGACGACGTGGCTTCAGCCGTACCTTGCTGACAACACACTCTAGCACCTACAAAAATTTCACGACACTCGGTTATGCAACGACGTCGCGTGCATCGATGAACCGAACCCTAAAGCAATGAACCCAAAAACCCTAAAATTGATTCACCCCATCAAATCTTGCATTCGAAATTTTTTTTAGCATTTTTCTAGTGATCTCACATCACCACTCAAGCTTCATGTCGAATTTCATCAATAATTATTGAAAGAATCTTCAGAAATTCATAGAAAAGCATATATGGCTTATTATCAAACTGCTCTCAGAATTTTTAACTAAAAATTATAATTTCGGTCTTAAAAATCATAACTTAGTATGTTGTTTCAAGATATAAATTTGAATTTACAATTTATGCAATTCGAATTTTGATCATTATTTACTTTTTATTGTAAGTTTAAGTTTTCAGTGTTTAAACTTCATAGCTATCTTAAAAACAACTTCAAACCTTAATCTGAAGCTTAAACAAATTTTACTTAGTTAAGTTACTAATTAAAGGAGATGACTTTATATAAAAGTATGAAATATTCTTTAATTTCTTTGACTCAACAGAAATCTTGAAACCTGGAAGAATATCAATATGCAGAACATACAGTACTAAGCCAAACATTCCAGAACTTAAATCATCCACACAACAATACTTCACGAAATACATATTAAGAGTTAGAGTTAAAATAAGTTTACTCACCACTCTACTGTTGAAATAGAGAAGTATTGGATGATGCAAGAATACTGCAGTTTGAAGTTTTAAGTTCCTGCAACTTTCTTTTGCTTGAATTTGATTAAGCTTGTAAGTATGATATTTATTTATATTTCTTTTGTTCTTTTTTTTTCACAGGCTTTACTTCATAAGTTTAATGACTGAACTAAATATTAAAGCAAGTATCATGGAGAGGTGTTTATATAAAAAAGAATAGTCTTGAACAGGGAAGGTAACATCTGGGGCAAGCTTTTCCTGTTATTTATAAAAAAAATCTTTGTATTTAATTCCTGTAAATTGAAGTGATTGTTGTATTTCGGCTGATATCTTAAATTTGACAGATTGTAATGCTAATTAAATGCCTATGTTTTCACTTATGTTAACAAAAAATAAATACTTGCCGACACATGAATATGGTACAAAGATATTTGCAGGTTTATGTTTGTACTAATATGTTTCATATAGGTTTACACTTGTAATGCTTTGCTGACAAATTTTGCTTATTTTGCAAAGATACTTACTGGTCTTGTACTTGCACAAAGATGTTTGTCTTATTTTTTTGAATTGAACACTTATCTTTCTTAAACATATAAAGTTTGCAGACAAGTTAATTTTGCATATGAATTCTGCTTTGTCTAATTTCATATTTTTGTACTTATGTTTATGTATACTTATGTTTATAACTATATTTTATGTTATACTTATATTAAATATTTATAAGCTTACTTTATTTTAATTATAAAAATTGTTGTTTAGAACCACTACTTAATCTTATTTTTATTTAAAGTTAAATATTCCAAATATTTGATTTGTGACTTATATTAGTATCTGTATACTTTATATTTATATATAATATGAATGTAATTGTGTTATTATACTTATTATTATTAACTGCATTCATATATCTGAGATTAAATGCCATTAATACATAACTTTTAATTTAATTGAATAAAACAGATTTATGTTAAATATTGTTAGAAGAGTCTATTTTATATTTTGAAATTATAAATTTCCTTTGTAACACATATACAACTTAAAAAATGTCCAATCTTATTTATTTATAAATGAAAATATTGTATTTTATTTAAATTAGATTAAAAACTTATTATAATAATAGGGTCAAAATTCCGGGATGTCACATTCCTCCCCCCTTAAAAGAATTTCGTCCCCAAAATTTAAACAACAGTTAATTCCAAAAACTTAATATTAACATTCTAAACATACATATCATCCATACAAAAACAAACAATCAAACAGTCAATTCTAACAACATTACTAGCTATCCGGACATAAATCTGGATAAGCTTTTCTAAAACTATCAAGAGTTTCCCAGGTACAGTCTCTGGGATCCTCACTCCATTGCACCTTGACGAGTTTCACCACTTTGTTCCCGAGTTGCTTCTCGTCTTGATCTACAATCTGAACAGGATGTCTAACCACAGTCAGGTTGGGTTCTACTTCTAAATCTTCCTGAACAACCGGTTCTACCACTAATGATGGGTCATGAACAAATTTCCTCAAATGCGACACATGAAATACATTGTGAGTCCCAGACATCCGTTCTGGTAATTCAATCCTGTAGGCTATAGTTCTAATTCTTTCCAGCACTCGGAATGGACCAATATATCTCGGAGCAAGTTTTCCCGTCTTTCCGAATCTTATAGCACCTTTGATTGGGGAAACTTTGATAAAAACTAAATCTCCGATCTCAAATTCCAAGGGTCTTCGTCTCTTATCTGCATATTTCTTCTAACGATCTTGAGCAGCTTTCATCCTTTTCTTGATAAGCTCAAACTTCGCAGAAGCTTCACGAATTAGATCGGGTCCAAGCACAAGTCGATCATTCGATTCAATCCAACAAGATGGGGATCTACACGGTCTTCCATACAGAGCTTCATAAGGAGCCATCGCTTGATAACTGTTATTATAGGAAAATTCCACAAGATGAAGATGGAAATCCCATGATCCACCAAAATCCAATAAACAAGCTCGCAGCATATCTTCCAGAATACGATTAAGCCTCTCCGTTTGTCCGTCCGTCTAAGGATGATAGGCTATACTTAATCTCAAACTTGTTCCCATTGCTGATTGCAGAGCTTCCTAGAATTTGCTAGTGAAAATAGGATCACGATCACTTACTATGCTGACAGGAACATCATGCAATCTGACTATCTCCTTCAAGAAAATCTCTGCCAAGGAAACTGCAGCACGAGTTGCCTTAACCGGAATAAAATGGGCACTCTTCGTTAAAGGATCAACAATAACCCATATTCCTTCATTTCCTTTCCTGGTTCTAGGCAAACCGTCGATAAAATCCATCGAGATCATCTCCCACTTCCAATCTGGAATTTCCAAAGGTTGCAATAGTCCGATAGACTTTTGTTGATCTCCCTTCACTTGCTGGCAAATGGCACAACTATTTACAAAAGCAGCTACATCCTTCTTCATATTCGGCCACTAGAAAACTCTCCTCATATCTTTATACATCTTCGAGATTCCCGGGTGAATATTCAATTTGGAACGACGACACTCAGCTAAGACTTCTTGCCTCAGTCTATCTATATTAGGCACACACAAACGACCATTAATCCTTAAAACACCTTGATCGTCCATCTTGAAATCCGAATATCGACCGTTTTTAGTTCCAAGAATTATTTCCTCAAAAGATTTATCCTCCATTTTCTTACTAACGATCTTTTCTTGGAGAGATAGAACGACTTCCAAAAGAGATAAAACAGCATTTCTACTAAGAGCATCAGCCACGACATTCGCTTTTCCCAAAGTATACAAAATATCCAGATCATAAGATGCCAAAAATTCGACCCATCTCTGCTGTCTCAAATTAAGATCTTTTTGAGAGAAAATATATTTCAAGGGTTTGTGATCCGTGAATAACTCAAACTTTTCTACCAAAAGATAATGTCTCTAGATCTTCAAAGCAAAAACAATAGCTAACAGTTCTAGATCATGCGTAGCATAGTTCTTCTCATGGGACTTCAATTGCCGACTAGCAAACGCAATTGCTCTGCCATTCTGCATCAGAACTGCTCCTAGTCCAACTAAAAATGCATTCGTATGTAGTTCAAATTTGCTCTTTCCATCCGGAATAGCAAGTACTGGTGCACTAGTTAGCCTTGTCTTCAATTCCTGAAAAGCTTCTTCACACTGAGGTGTCCACTTGAATTTAGCTTCTTTCCTAGACAGCTTGGTCAGATGTGAAGAAATTATGGAATAATCCTTAATAAATTTTCTGTAGTAGCCAGCCAAACCCAGAAAACTGCGAACTTCAGTCGGTGTCCCCGGCTGTTTCCATTGCAAAATAGTTTCAACCTTTGCTGGATCTATTGAAACGCCTTCACCAGAAACAATGTGCCCTAAAAATTTAACGTCTGATTTCCAAAAATGGCACTTTGAAAACTTTGCCTTCAACACATGCTTCCTTAGAGTCTCCAATACAATCCTCAAATGTTGTCTGTGCTCTTCTTCCGATTTGGAGTAGACCAAGATATCATCAATGAATACCAAAACAAACTTATTCAACACATCTCTAAAGACTCGGTTCATGAGGTCAACAAAATAGGCAGGCGCGTTGTTTAATCCGAACGACATAACCAACCACTCATAAAAACAATTCGGTCCCTAAATGCTGTCAAGGGAATACTATCTTCATCTACTCTTAATTGATGGAAACCTGAAGCTAGATCTAGTTGAGAAAAGATAGAAGTTCCATGCAACTGGTCAAAAAGATCATCAATGCGAGGAAAAGGATATTTATTTCGAATGGTCACTTTGTTCAATTCTCTATAATCAACACGAAACCTTAGCGAACCATCCGATTTGGTGACAAACACCGCTGCAGAGCCCCAACAAGAAAAACTGGGTCTAATCAAACCCTTCTCCAAAAGATCTTGCGTCTGCTTAATCAACTCTTCTCTTTCTCTAGGAGGCATTCTCCTACTGGGTTGAATCACCGACACTGCTCCTGGGATCAAATCAATACGAAACTCAATCTCTCGATGTGGCGGTAGACACTTAACTTATTCAAAAACATCAGCAAAATCTTGAACCACATCGATTTCTTCAACTTTTTCTTGAGAAGTCCCTACTCCTTGCAAAAGACTACTCAAGTGAAATCTAGAACTATCGCACGACACTTTGGCAATCCTACCCAAATCAGTCTCCAATGAAACTGTCCTCTCATCACAATTCAGGACTGCTTTATGCTTATCAAGCCAATCCATTCCCAAAATAAGATCAAATCCTTTAAAATTTAACACATATGGGTCACAAGAAAAACTACGGGACAAATAAGAAAGCTTCAAGTCCTTACAGAACGTATCCAATTTTGTTGCTCCACTAATAGGATTAGATACAATAATGGGTCGATCCACGGTACTAGGGTTAACAGAAAACTTTTCTACTGATTCTAGATATATGAAACTCAAAGATGCACCCGAATCAAATAAAATTTTAATATATTTGCCATTTAAGAGTAGGGTACCTTCCAAAACTCCTTTGCCTTGAGAAGAAGAATATGAACCTGCTTCCAAAGCAAAAACTTTGTCCTGCAGTGTCCTCTGCAAAAGTGGACAATTCTTAATCATATGACTGGGCCGACGACAATTAAAACACAATGATCTTTGGACTACTGCCAATCCTGGACCATTCCGACGTTGCTGTTGCTGAGATCCTCCTTGAGAACACTGATCTGCCAAATGTCTAATTTGCTGACAATTATAACACTTGCGGGGTCCGTTATTGCTTCCTCCCGACTTCTTTCCCTTAGCTTGCCTTTTCCAAAGTGGATTAAACTTTCTTTTATTTGGGTTAACGAAATTCCCTCTCGAAACTGTTGTTGTTGCCTCCAATTTCTTGTTCATCAAATCTTCATACCTCAAAGCCATATCAACTAAATCAACAAAAGATCCTTTCAAGAGCACCGTCATCTTATCGTGAAATTCGGACCTCAATCCTTGCACAAACTTTTCATTCTTCTTGAGGGGAGTATCAATGAGTCCTGATCCATTACACGAAAGTTCGTTGAATTTGGCCTCATACTTAGAAATAGTCATGCTTTCCTGCTTCAAATTCAGAAAATCCTGGTACAATTGAGTTTTCCTTGCCGTCGGCATAAATTTCTCCTCAAATAACTCCTTAAATCTTTCCCATGATATATCTTCTTCAGGAATATTTGCAATTGTTACATCCCACCATGCTGCTGCGCCTCCTTGCAATTGCCACGATGCCATTTCCCCTTTTTCTGATCTTCCGACAATCTCATCCGCTTAAAAATGCGCTCACAAGAACGTAGCCAGGCTTGAACTTCAATTATCGATTCTGAACCTTTAAATGGTTGGCCTCCAAGATCGATGAAATCTTTACATAAGGCTGCAAAACTAACTTGAGGCGGTACTGGCTTTACAGCCTCTCTAGCAATTTGACTTCGACCATTATCAGTTGAAGTACTGGCCCTAACTCTACCTATTTTTCCAGAACTCATGTTGGCCATTATCAATCGAAGTACACAATCCTTTCAAGTTACCTGTTCAGGTGGCCAACAAATTTAGATAGGTATATAATTATATGAAAATACAAATACATACTCTCAAGATAAATATTGTTCCAGAACCTAGGTACTCGCTTAACCTAATGCTGTGATACCAGCTGTGACGACCCGGCTTTCTAACTCTAGAAAGACGTGTCATCAATAAGAAAGAAAGGGATAGAAATAGAAAAGAATAGAAAGAAAGAATAACAACATTAGAATCTCACAGCGGAATGGAATAAAATGTAATACATCAACATAACTATTACATAGTTATATAAACATCAGAGTTATACAATATCATACAACATGACTATCATATACATATCTGTCAGAACATACATCTTAAATATCATAAACTAACTAACACAGTGGAACTATATAGATAGCTACATACGTCTGGTCTTCTGCTCCAACTCCTCCAGAAAACTCTATACTCCGATTACCTATCACTTGGCTACTCAAAAAAATTT
This sequence comes from Allium cepa, assembly GCA_030765085.1. NCBI lineage: Eukaryota > Viridiplantae > Streptophyta > Magnoliopsida > Asparagales > Amaryllidaceae > Allium > Allium cepa. The sequence goes on along the minus strand of CM060945.1, from coordinate 986,860,389 downwards.
GAGTACCCAAAAGTTTATGAAAAACAAAATATAAACTCCGGGTCAGACATGGGTCTGGTATGAGTAAACAGGTTAAAGTTGTTTAACTTTGAAAATCATTTAAAATAAAGGTATCACGTAAGACTTCCCACACATAAATATGGGTAAGTTTTTACCTTACGCTAACCAAAACATTTTATAGGAAATTCAGTGATATTATAATAGTGTCTAGGGTTTTCAAGTAAAATACAGAAATAGCTGAAATGCTTACATCCCACATTCCAACGTAGTTGGGCACAATCAAAACGTACGGAGCCTATTGGAAATTGGATCCCATACAATGGCAGGGCTACTGGGGTACCGCCCGTCACAGTACGTGGCCTAGATCACCGTACCGAAGAGCCACCCTAACTCCCCTGCAACACAAGGCCGGAACCATTCCTTACTGAATAGTCCCGAACAAGATAACCCTGCAGTTGGCTACAGACCAACCGCCCACACAACCGAATAAAAGGGACATCTAGACAGAGGTATACCTCGTCCTGCTTAGGCATGACCCACCTAACCTTGCTGCACATTCCCTGTTTTAGCCATTCCCGGTTGATGAGGCTTGAGGCTGCATTTACCTTTATAGAACATATCTCTTAGAATGCTCATCGTCCGCCTGACGATGTGCTGAAAGCATTCAATCCATAAAAGTTCGTTCCGGGTTCGAACGAAACCGAAGGCATTATCTCGTTACACTCGTTTTGGAATCACCCTCAGAGTTAACGACGATAACCCTTGCATTCTGAAAACACAATCTCGATCTTCACTTGAGATTACACGACCTAACGTTTAATTTGGATCGATGTGGTTTTCGGAATATCAAATCGATACCCGATCCCGGTCTCATCGAAATCCAAACGCCATTTTAAAGTCCAAGTTGTCTAATTAACTTAACAGTTTAAATTTAACAATTGAATTTATATAGCAATTTAACACAGATAGATAACATCAGATAAATCATATAGCAATTTAACATAGATAAATTATACACAGTCATCACAGATATATCCAGAATATCACAGAACATCACAGGATATAAATAAACATCAGAGGCAATCAAATAAAATTATCGATTCATATCAACATTTAGTTTGATTTATTTAAACTCAATTATTTGCTTAAGAATAAACCATATTTTATTCTTTCTTAGTTAATTACTAATTAATTAACTTATTCCAATTTATTAATTACTTATTAATTATTCATTTAATTAATTTCTTAATTCTTAATTTCTTAATCAATAACTTCAATTATTGATTTATAAAACTCAATTACACATTTAATTATTACTAATTGCTTAACTAATCATTAATTATTAATTAACTTAATCGTTTAATTCTTAGTTAGTTATCTAATCAGTTAACTACATTTTGTTAATTAATCAACTTCAAATGATTAATTAAATTCTTAATTACAAATGATTTTATACAAGATTATCATTGAAATCTTTAATTACAAATTTAATTACATTTTGAACTACTTATTCAATTACAATTATAAAGTTTATTACATTCTAAATTAACTTGGATTTAAATTAATTACTGTTCTTCGTTTTCTGTAAAGCTTTAAAGTTCGTCTAGGCTTAAAACAAATTGGTCAACACTTGATAACATAATTTACACTTAACTTATTTACCTTTACTTAATATTACAGTAGGCAAACTTCTGGAGTCTTAAAACCCGAAGTCAACAACGTGCTCAACTCGGATAGAACTCGAGACCACCCAGTATTTCTCTTGTGTTCCTCCCTACCTTTCTCTTCTTCCTCCCCTGTTCTTTGCTCTTCTGTTTCTCTCTTCTCTTTTTTTTTATTTTAAGTTTTTAAACTGCTACAAACTCACACACGCGCTCAACCAAAGACCCAGGAACAAACCCGAAGCATCACGCTAACATACTCGAGATTCACTCGAGTCCACACCCAACGACTCTTCTCCGCCGCCATGCACGTGCACGGCGGCTCGCCACCGCTCCAATGCCACTCGACTCCATCCACAAACCACTCGCCATCCCCTCGCTCGAATACGAAACCCAGAAATACATGACCACCTCGAAATCAAAATATGCCTAAAAAGTCGAACTGTTCCATGAACACGATGGACAAAATCACCTCATTCTCGCTATCTCGATCACCTGAGATGACGTGGCTTCGGCCGTATCTTGCCGACAACATACTCTAGCACCTACCCAAGTTTCACGACACTCGGTTATGCAACGATGTCGCGTGCATCGATGAACCGAACCCAAAAGCAATGAACCCAAAAACCCTAAAATTGATTCACCCTATCAAATCTTGCATTCAAAAATTTTTTTAGCATTTTTCTAGTCATCTCACATCACCACTCAAGCTTCATGTCGAATTTCATCAATAATTATTGAAAGAATCTTCAGAAATTCATAGAAAAGCATGCATGGCTTATTATCAAACTGCTCTCAGAATTTTTAACTAAAAATTATAATTTCGGTCTTAAAAGTCATAACTTAGTATGTTGTTTCAAGATATAAATTCGAATTTACAATTTATGCAATTCGAATTTTGATCATTATTTACTTTTTACTGTAAGTTTAAGTTTTCAGTGTTTAAACTTCACAGCTATCTTTAAAACAACTTCAAACCTTAATCTGAAGCTTAAACAAATTTTACTTAGTTAAGTTACTAATTAAAGGAGATGACTTTATATAAAAGTATGAAATATTCTTTAATTTATTCGAATCAACAGAAATCTTGAAACCTGGAAGAATATCAATATGCAGAACATACAGTACTAAGCCAAACATTCCAGAACTTAAATCATCCACATAACAATACTTCATGAAATACATATTAAGAGTTAGAGTTAAAATAAGTTTACTCACCACTCTACTGTTTAAACAAAGAAGTATTGGATGATGCAAGAATACTGCAGTTTGAAGTTTTTAGTTCCTGCAACTTTCTTTTGCTTGAATTTGATTAAGCTTGTAAGTATGATATTTATTTATATTTCTTTTGTTCTTTTTTTTCAAAGGCTTTACTTCATAAGTTTAATGACTGAACTAAATATTAAAGCAAGTATCATGGAGAGGTGTTTATATAAAAAAGAATAGTCTTGAACAGGGAAGGTAACATCTGGGGCAAGCTTTTCCTATTATTTATAAAAAAATCTTTGTATTCAATTCCTGTAAGTTGAAGTGATTGTTGTATTTCGGCCGATATCTTAAATTTGACAGATGGTAATGCTAATTAAATGCCTATGTTTTCACTTATGTTAACACAAAATAAATACTTGCTGACAAATGAATATGGTACAAAGATATTTGCAGGTTTATGTTTGTACTAATATTTTTCATATAGGTTTACACTTATAATGCTTTTCTGACAAATTTTGCTTATTTTGTAAACATACTTACTGATCTTGTACTTGTACAAAGATGTTTGTCTTATTTTTTTGAATTGAACACTTAGCTTTCTTAAACATATAAAGTTTGCAGACAAGTTAATTTTGCATATGAATTCTGCTTTGTCTGATTTCATATTTTTGTACTTATGTTTATGTATACTTATGTTTATAACTATATTTTATGTTATACTTATATTAAATATTTATAAGCTTACTTTATTTTAATTATAAAAATTGTTGTTTAGAAACACTACTTAATCTTATTTTTATTTAAAGCTAAATATTCCAAATATTTGATTTGTGACTTATATTTGTATCTGTATACTTTATATTTTTATTTAATATAAATATAATTGTGTTATTATACTTACTATTACTAACCGCATTCATATATCTGAGATTAAATGCCATTAATACATAACTTTTAATTTAATTGAATAAAACAGATTTATGTTAAATATTGTTAAAAGAGTCTATTTCATATTTTGAAATTATAAATTTCCTTTATAACACATATACAACTAAAAAAATGTCCAATCTTATTTATTTATAAATGAAAATATTGTATTTTATTTAAATTAGATTAAAAACTTATTATAATAATAGGGTCAAAATTCCGGGATGTCACACTTTACGTATTAATTTCTCAATTTACATAACTTGAACTTATTTCCCAATTCACAATTACTACTTGAATAAATTTACGCTTCTATTAAATTTACATTCACACTTCCGTTTCTATATTAATAATTATTAAAGTAAAGTTTATTATCAATAAAAACATTATGAATACTTATCAACCTGCATCATCCTTATTACATTAATTTAACTTTTATCCCATTATACCTTAATGCGCACATTAATTAATTCATATTTACATCCACTTTCGTATATATAAATTTTGTAACCAAGTTATAACATTTACACATTTTCTTATATTAATTAATTGCCAAATATTCCTATTTACACTCAATTATAACTTTGCAATCTTAACAAATCCATAAATTGTCAATTGCCTAATATATACATTAATTTACTATTAAATGTTCTTAATTAATTTACTTACTTGGTTTCATACTTGTACGTTTCACTTCCAAACAATATTATAATTACCTACGGACATTGATTTTTATTTCATGAATTCATTAAATAATTCACTAAATGCCTTTGTTTTCTTATATTCAATTTTATTACCATTTAAGTACGTTCATTATCAACAACACACATTATAATTACTTACCTACAATTATTGCATTGGTTTATTCAACATTTACTTTTATTTACTCCTTTTCTATTCTAAACCAAATGTAACAAATTTCACTATTCATTATTATATTAATGAATTCCATTCTAGTTAATATATTTATTAATATTTCACAAATTCAACATTTCTATTGGTTTCTTATATTAAACTTATAGTCAAGTATGCTAATTTACATTATTTTAATTTATTGCCATATAAATATTAAATTGTTAACATTTTATTACAATTGCTTCATCTAATTTCTACATTCGCTCCGATATAAATTTTAAGACTTTTATTTCTTTCTAGATTAAATTAGAAATCCTATTAAATTAACTCATTTAAAATCATTGAATTTTACGGGTCGTTACACTAGCACCAAGGTTCATTGGACCAAATGCTATTGTAGAAAGGATTAAGAAACTCGCGTATAGAATAGAGTTACCGAGTAATTTGGCAGGATTCCATGATGTATTCCATGTATCTCATCTTAGAAAGTGTGTTCAGGGATTCAGATACTACTATGGCACCAACAATGTTACAAGATTTAGTAGTGGAACTTGATATGACTATAATTAGGAAGCCTATCCGAATAGTTGAGAGAGATGAAAGGAAGTCGAAAAACAAGACAGTCATGGATGAAATTTTTGATATGTTTGATGGTATGTTTTACCTTTGATTATTTTGACGTGTTTTTTATCGTAATTTCATGGATGAAATTTTTCATGGAGGGGAGATTGTAACACCCTATATTTTTAGTAACATTATTTAGGATATTTAGTAAGCTAAATAAAATAAAATAATGTGATGATTAATTGATTGAGATTTGATTGTAATCAACGGTAGCCATGCCATGTTAATATGTAAATCAAAATGAGACAACATGAATAAAAGTGTTAGGAAATAAGTAAGGGTAAAATAGAAAAATGAATAGTTTAATACCATAAACCCTAGCCGTGAGCCTCACTTGAAATCATTTGCAAAAATTAAAATTTGTAAGAGAGTCCGACCGCCATTTTTAATCTCAAGGGAAGATAATGCTAGGATTTCAAGAGGAAGAAGTAAATCAACTTACTCAACATCAAATCTCACATCTTTAATCACAAAGCTAAGATGTAAAATTAGTACATCTCCTTTTCCTATAAATTTTTGGTTTTAAAGTGAATCCAAAATGATTTTGCATGATTATGCCATGTTTTGAATGATTGAAAGTTTATATATACATGCTGATGACTTACGCATGTTCATATAAGTTTTTATGATATGTTCGATATGAAAACCTTATTAAATGGCATCCAAATGCCTTGATATTTTATACATAGATCTGAAATAATATTTTAGAACATGGCACAATCAAATTTTCATAATTTTATGAATTATGGAGGATTTAATATTAATTTTCTAGTGAAGAAAATGATTTATTGGGTTATAAATTATTTTCGGAAAAATAAATAATTATTTAGGTTCGTAATTTTTATATGTTAGAAAGCATATTAAAATAGACATTCCAGGATTTTTCCCAAGTGTTTTAGTGAATATATAAAAAAATTTAAGGTATAAGACTTAAATGTTTTATATACTTAATTAAGGGGAAGGGGCGTTTTATAAAATAAATTCGTTGTTTAATTATGAAATTATTGGCAATACTTTTATGAAAAGTTATTTAGAAACCAATGAAAATTTGACAAATAGAGGAAGGTTAGTTGAAATTTTTTCTCTTTTAAGTTAAAAACAAAAATAACATAATTTTAGCATGTTATGCCATTTACGGCACAGGGAGTTTCGACCAGACCCTTTACCACCAATGGTTTCTAAAGCAAAGGGCATGGTATCAAGCTACTTGGTATGTAGCATTTTGAACAAAGGTGAATGGGTACTTGGTCAAAACCTTAGGTTCGGAAGGGGTTGGAGTATGTTTATTTTAAAATTGGAGTATGTTTATTTTAAAAACACAAGGTAGCACCTGCATTGCTATTGAAAGAGATAGGTTTCGAGTCAGGTGCTTTAGAATGGGTTAAATAATTTTAAAGGGAAAGTGTTTACTTAGTTGCAATCTTTTTTTTTAAATAAAGCTTTCAAAAGGGTCGAAAACGTTAGCTGCCATCCTTCTACCTTTCGAAGTCAATGTTTTCGAAAGGTATACTTAACTTCTAAAATTAGCAACTTCTCCCATACTTTCGAAAGGATGGTTCCAACACCAGCAATTCTTTACTTAAGAAAAGGTTTCGAAAGGAAGGTTTCGATTATGGTTTTTGTAACGACCCGGAGTTTTGGGCAATATCGATTTAATAATTTGCAGTAATAATTTAATTGATTTGTTGATTTTCTTTATAATTTTAATTTAAATTGGTGAAATTAATCTTTTAAATGTTAATAAATTTTAATATGACAATATTGATAAGAGTTATTTTCCAAAGCTAATAAAATTTTAATTCTATTTATAATATATACATTTGATATATATTGTGAATGGAATACCTTTTGTTTAAAAAGTTGAATTTTCAAATTGTAATATATGTAAGCATATGTTATAATTTGATATTTATTTTGAAAATTTAATTTAATCTATTAATAAAATATATATTAATGAATATTGTAATTAAAGCTTTGTTTTAAAACATAATGTTTTTCAAAAGAAAATTTAGTTTAATTCAATTGTTTCAAATATAAGATTGTTATTTATTTTTAATAGGATAGTTTAAAAGGGTTTTAAACAAAATTTTGTTTTGTCTTTCTTTTAAAGTATTTAAAATGAGAATAGTTTCAAAGGAATTTAAACAAGCTTTGTTTTGTTTTCTTTTAAAATATTTACATTAAAAATGAATGTTTAAGATTTAAAACAACATGTATAAGATGTATATTATAACTAGCTTTAGAGTATTTCTTTAATAAAGTAAATTAAAGATGTAAGTTTATATCTACATTTAAACTAAATAAAGGATAATTAAAATACTTATATACATGTGTAAACATGTTAATCTTTTTAATAACATGTGTTGATAAATTGAACAAATTGAATGACAAGTGTCTTCATTTTTGAATTTTTCTTTCTTTAATTTTAATAAACCTAACTTATGAGAAAAATTGTTCCCTCTTTCAATTAATGGAAAAATCAGAAACAAATTGCAAAAATCTGAAAATAAAATCCAAAAGTAAGATAAAAATTAAAACCTGCAAATTCAAAGTGATGTTCAACTGCAATCAACACAATTTTAATAAACTCTGCCATCTTCAAACCTGGAAAGGTGAAAATCTGCAACTAAATCAAATTACAACCTGCAAATCAAAGGTTATTGAAGCATGCAAAGATTTCTACATTAAAGTACTTTTACAGATCAAAATTTTAAAGCCTGGGAAAAAAGAAAACTGCTATGTTCTCTGCCTTCTTAAAAATTGTGAGTAAATAATTTTAAAAACAGTTTTGGTTCAACTTGTGATTGAATGTTGATGCATGTGTTAATCTATATTATGTTATATGAAAATTCGTTTACATTGGAATGCATGTTGAATTTAAATGTTGAATTGCCTGTATAAACTCAAAATAGATACCGTGTTTACTAACATAGTTCAAATCCTTCAAAAAAATCAGTAACTTGATCTTGGATGCAAATTGGATATTGATTTGTAAATGAAAACTGTTTGAAATCACATAACTTATCATCTAAAATTAATCATAGGAATTAAAAATGGATGAGTTTCTCAGAATTTTAAATTTACAGTAAAAAAATCAATTTGGGCTAAAAAATTTAAGAACTTAAACTTAAATTTTGATTGTATGATTGGAATAGCAATGGAAATTCATGAATTTTAACACTTGTTTCATGATTTTTAATTGTGTTAATAGGGAGAATTTGGGGTTTATTCGTAAATTGGGTTTTAGTGAATTACCGATTATCCATACTGTGATTTGGTGTAAAACTTGGATTGAAGCTTGTTTGTAGGATGTAGATGTTAGGAAAAATTCAAAAGAATTTTTATATTGGTTGAATCTACGGGAATTTGTACGAGTAGGGTTTTTATTTTGTTTCGGCTGGGCTTAGAGGTCGTGTTCTTTGCGACATGGAGGAGGGACCGGAGGCGCTCGCTTTTGGGGAGAAGGAAGCTTGAGTCGTGATGTCTCGATGGTGAGAATGGTAGGGGTTGGACGGCGTCAGGTGGATGGCCGTGGGTGGTTTTGTAGTTATGGGTTCTTCTGTATTTTCGACAATTGAGTCGAATTTTGATTCGATTAATTATTTTAGTATTTGGGGATGTTTTCGAGCACACACGCGACCGTTTGATGGTGGTAGAGGGTCGTGATGACCGTCGTTGTTCGGAGATGGCGTGCTAGGTGCACGAGCACAGTTGTGTGCACGGGGAAGCTTTGAGCTGGGAATGGGAATTTTGGAGAAGACGAGTTGAAGCGTGGGGTTCTCGCGTGGTAACCGGGGATGACTCGAAGCAGCACTCATGTTATTCTCGAGATCGACTAGGTGTTGTTGATGTTGGGTTTTGCTCGGGGGAGGCACGAGATTTTTAGGTAACTGTCTCGAGATTTTTGGGTGTTTTTTTTTCTTAGGTTCTGTAATGTAAAAGTTTTCAGGTTTAATCCTGTTGACTGAAAAAATGGAACAGGTTCAAAGTTATATGGAGATTAATTATAAGTTAAAGTTGTGGTTTTGAAATAAAATTTTCAAAAAAATTTACATAGTGTTTTGAATTTTAAATTTAAAGAAGTGCTTAAAATTTAAGTATTAAATCAAAGTTTAAGAAATGTTTTAATAACAAGTTTTCAAAAAAAAATTATAAGTTTGAATTAGATGTTTAAAGTGTTTTAAATTCTTTTCAAAATATGATTTCTAAATGCCTTATTTTCAAATAAGGTTATTATTAAAATTTTGAAATTTTAATAGAATAATTTGTTGTTAAGATACTAAAATTTGATTTAAATTCAAATAGAATATTTGTAAAGATAAATATGGTTAAATCATTTTGCCATGAACTTAGAAGTACTTAATTAATATGATTTGTTAATGAGTTAAGTTTAATTTAGATTTATGCTTTTCTTAATTTATTAAGGATTTTCTTTAATATTAGAAGTAATTAATTAATTGTTTAATTAATTTTAAATAATTAGTTAATTGTTTATTTAATTTTTTTAATAATCACTTAATTAAGAATTAATTAAGTATAATTACTTAATAAAGTAATCAATGGTTAATAATTGAATATAATTAGAACGATAATTACTTATGGAGGTAATTAGAGAAGTTAATCAGGGAAGTAATTAAAGTGGAAGTGATTAAGGGATAATCACTTAATGTTATCAATTGAGGAAATTGCTTTATTTATTTAATTGAAGTTAATTAATTATGGAATAATTAATTGGTTAATGAATTAAGAATTATTTAATAACGGAATTAATTATTGTTAAGAGAATAATTAAGATTTATTAAAGGAAGTAATTAGAGGATAATTACTTAGGTAAGTAATTAAGGGTTAATTACTTAATTATTTTAATCAATTAATTAATATGATTAATTAATTAATTAATGAGATTTATTTAAGATTAATTACTAAGTGTAATTAATTAAAATGTAATTAATTAATAAGGTAATTAAGGATTAATTATTAATTTAAATTGATTAATAAAGTAATTAAAGAATAATTAATTAAAGTAATTAATCAAGGGTTAATATAATTAATTAAGAAGTTAATTAATTAAGATAAGTAATTATAAGTTGTTAATTACTGATTAAAGAGATGATTAATTATTAGTTAAATTATTTAATTAATTAAAGGATTAATTAATTAATAAGGATTATGTAATAAATGAAATTAATTAAGGTTGATTAATAAAAGTAATTAATTAAGGTATGATTAATTAATTGTAATTAATTAAGGTTTAATGTAATTAATTATAGTTAATTAATTAATGAAGGATCATTAATTATTGTAACTAATGATAGTAATTAGAGATTAATTACTGAATATGGTTAAGAATAATTACTTGAACGTAATTAAAGATGATTAATCAAGGAGGATTAATTAAAGAAGATCATTAAGAGATGATAATGGATTTGATTTGTAATAAATCAATAATCCAAGTGATTAAAGGATAGTAATTAATTTAATTAGAGGTTAATTAAATTGATTAAGAGTTAATCAATTCTGTTATGGGTGATTGGTTAATATTGAATGGCTGATATTGAATGATTGATATTGGATGATTGATATTGGGTGTTTGGTTGATACTTGATGATTTGGATGTCTATGAGATATGTGATATGCTGCTTTGTGAGATGAATGTTTATATGAATTATCTATTGTGATAATATTATTCATCTATCTGTTTATATCATCCTGAATAAGTTAAACTGTTTAAATCCCTTAAGTACAACTTGGACATTAAAATGGCGTTTGGTTTCGATGAGACCGGGATCGGGTTTCCATATTTGGAGTCCGAAAACCACATCGATTTCAATTAAACGTTAGGTCGTTAAACCAAGTGGAGCAAGTGAAGACTCGAGATGTAAGGGCTATACGTCAGTATTACTCTGTGGGTGATTCAGTAATGAATTTGACGGAATAGAACTTATAGATTCGAGATGGAGATTAGAGTGCAAGGGCTATGGTCGTTGACTCTGAGGGTGATTCCAAAATGAGTGCAACGAGATAGTGCCTTCGGTTTCGTTCGAACCCGGAACGAACTTGTATGGATTGAATGCTTTCAGCACATCGTCAGGCGGACGATGAGCATTCTAAGATAGATGTGTTCTATAAAGGTAATCGCAGCCTCAAGCCTCATCAACCGGGAATGGCTAAAACAGGGGAGGTGCAGCAAGGTTTCGTGGGTCGCTCCCACTGGAGAGCAAGATTTACCCCTGTCTAGAAGTCCCTTTTATTTCGGCTGTGTGGGGCGGTTGAATTCCGGACAACCGCCGGGGTTGTCTTGTTCAGGACTGTTCATTAAGGAATGGTCCCGGCCTTGTGTTGCAGGGGAGTTAGGGTGGCTCCTCGGTACGGTGATCTAGGCCACGTACTGTGACGGGCGGTACCCCAGTAGCCCTGCCATTGATGGAAACCCATTTTCCCTACGAGACCCTATGGTTTTGTTTGTATTACCCACTTTTGTGGCTAGTAGCTGGAATTTAATAGATGTAACAATTTTGGCTATTTCTTATTTACTTGAAAACCCTAGACACTATTATAATATCACTGGATTTCCTATCAAATGTTTTGGTTAGCGTAAGGTAAAAACTTTTCCATGTTTATGTGTGGGAAGTCTTACGTGATACCTTTTCTTTTCAAAGGTTTTCTAAAGTTAAGCAATCTTAAACCGTTTACTCACACCCGACCCCTGTCTGACCCGAGCGTTTATTTTCTATTTTATTAAACTCTTGGGTACTCATATTATGTATGAGTAGTCAAGTAATTCAGGTTTGCTTGACGAATTTTGGAGGAGATATGGAGCAGGAGGCTTCGACGTGTAGATATATATTGATTCCGCTGTGTGTTTGGTATCTGTTTCTTCTGTTGTATGATTGAGTTGTATGAATTAGACAGATGTTTATAACTGTCTAATATGTGTTGTATAGTTGTGTACTCTGATGTAATGAGAATACTATGTAATATTTTATGTGATATATTATATTTTATTCGTTCCGCTGCGAGTTATCTGTTGCTGTTGTGTTCTTCTTTCTCTTTCTTTTCTTCTTCTATCCCATTCTGTCTTCACTAGTGATGCGATTTCCTGGAGATAGGAAGTCGGGTCGCTACATTTGGTATCAGAGCATTAGGTTGAGCGAATACCTAAGCTCTGAAGTGTGTCTCTCTTTATAGAGCATTAGGTTGAGTGAATACCTAGGCTCTATAGTGGTGTCTTTCTTGAGAGAGAGTATTTGTAATTTTTATATATAACTATATATATTTATATTTACCTAATCTGTTGGGTTATCTGTACGGATTATCCAACATAAGTTATAGAGGTAGATAGTGGAGTGGTGGTGTTTGTTTGTAACACGACTATCACTGATGGAAGAAGTCCATATGTTTAAAGTTGGAAGTATTTGTCGAGACTGTAAACCTAATACCGTCTCGAATAAATTTTGTTGTTTGGAGTAAGGATTTCTATGATATCCGAAGGAAATCTTTTAAAGATTTGGATTTTATCTTTGAAGTGTAAATTTGGATTTCGCTCGGGTGAACGAATTATTCTTGAACTTGGATTTGATGGAAGTGCAGAAGTAAGTGATGATATCTTGATAACTGCGTGATGAGATGCAGTATCCGTTGATATTTTTAGAAGGTGTTTCCTCTTGAAGCAGTCTTAGAATTGGTTGAGGAGTAGTCTTTACCTGTCTCAGGGAAGACTCATCTGTGTAGAAGTTGTCTGGATCTTCAGTATGGAAGTTGTCTGTTTTGGAATATGAGACTAAGGTCTATGAGTTGCTTCGTTTCGGCATGGTCTCATTTGTCATTCCTTAAGGAGAGCGAGATTTTGATGCTTGGTTTGGAGGCTGAGTTTCTTTTGGTTGTCTTCCATCTCGGAGGTCTTTTGTATGGTTTGTAGATGGTTTTTGTTTTCGAGAAGCATTTGGATTTGAAGTCTTGGATAGCTGTGGTAGCAGTTCAGCTCGAAGTGATTGGTGTGCTGACGAGAAGGTCTTTTGGCTTGGCAGTATCATCAAAGTTGAGTTTGGAAGCTGTAGTGTAGCTTGTTTCTCCGATGGTTCTGGAATCTTATTGGTTCTTATATCAACAGCACGAGCAGTTGGTGGAAGTTTTCTTGAAGAATTAACCTTGTTTGGAAAAGCTTAGAGCTGTTCTAATTGGTAAAGAGAGGACAGTTTCTTTGGAATTCGAATTAGGTTGGATCGCAAAAGTGACTTGCGATTGGTTTGGAATTTTCTTGAGCGTTATTTTGTAGAGACTAAGGATTCTCATGAGGAAATAGGAGCTGCTGGTGTAATCAGAAGGTTGTCTGCATCTGGAATTGAGTTCCATATTGTTTTGGTTCCAGAAGCGATTTTTGGTGGTTAGCCTATAGGAAGAATTGGTGTAGCAGCTCAGGAATTTTAGGAATTTGGATTTGGTTAGATCTTGTTTTTGAATTGGATTCTGTGTAAGGTTGTGTGACCAAGTCAGAAGAGTCACTAAAATTATATGGATTTGATGAACAAAGTTTCTGGTATATATTGGAGAAGTTGTATTCGTGTTCATCAACAGTATTCTCATCTATTTCCGAATCAGAGTTGTGCAGTGGAAGCAAGGTAGCAGCTGTGCGAGGAAGGAAGCAAGTTCAGTTTGCTATTGCTTGAGGAGTAGAGCTTGTGTTATGGATTTCAACGGATTATGGAAGGCTTTTCTGTTGGATAGGATCCAGAAATTGGTTTGCTTTGGTCTAGTTGTTTCTGGAAGTATCAGCATAGGTTGAGCTGATCAGGGAGAGGATTGGCGGATCAGGATTGTCTGTTAAGTTATGCTGATATGAGATAAGGAGTTTGGTATTCGAAGTTGGAGACTTCATTGTTGTTGAGATTTCTCTGGTTAAGAGAACAGAAATTGGATAAGATTGGATGGCTGGTGCTGAGGAAATTGAGATTTCTTATCTGTGTTCTGATAAGATAAGATTTGTTGTCTATGAGACTAAATTGCCAGTTTGGATAGCTGGAGTTCATTTTATTTCACGTATCTCTGAGGGAGTACGTGTATGATTCATCGATTGGTTATGGAATCTGCAGTTCAGTTGGAGTTGGATGTTGAGCTGGATCTAAGGATAATCTGATGTTCTGTTCAGATTGGTGGATCTAGAGAAGAGAGGAGCTCTGGATTTTGGTAGTGTAGTTAGTTTGTTAGTTTAGCTTTGATAGAGCGAGTCTCCCGGTTATTTATACTTGGGAAACTCGAAATAGTATTAGAGTTTATTCTGAAGTATGTCAGGATAATTAGTTAAGTTTGTTTATATGATTGATTGCTTTGGTTGTTAGTAACTGGTTGTTAGGAATGCTTTACTAATTGAAACTAAAATCTTTGTTGGATTATTAAATTAACTTTTCTTTTTAATTTCGGGGACGAAATTCTTTTAAGGGAGGAGGATTGTAACGACCCGAAGTTTTGGGCAATATCGATTTAATAATCTGCAGTAATAATTTAATTGATTTGGTGATTTTCTTTATAATTTTAATTTAAATTGGTGAAATTAATCTTTTAAAGGGTAATAAATTTTAATCTGACAATATTGATAAGAATTATTTTCCAAAGCTAATAAACTTTTAATTCTACTTATAATATATACATTCGATATATATTGTGAATGGAATACCTTTTGTTTAAAAAGTTGAATTTTCAAATTGTAATATATGTAAGCATATGTTATAATTTGATATTTGTTTTGAAAATTTAATTTAATCTATTAATAAAATATATTTTAATGAATATTGTAATTAAAGCTTTGTTTTAAAACATAATGTTTTTCAAAAGAAAATTTAGTTTAATTCAATTGTTTCAAATATAAGATTGTTATTTATTTTTAATAGGATAGTTTAAAAGGGTTTTAAACAAAATTTTGTTTTGTCTTTCTTTTAAAGTATTTAAAATGAGAATAGTTTCAAAGGAATTTAAACAAGCTTTGTTTTGTTTTCTTTTAAAATATTTACATTAAAAATGAATGTTTAAGATTTAAAACAACATGTATAAGATGTATATTATAACTAGCTTTAGAGTATTTCTTTAATAAAGTAAATTAAAGATGTAAGTTTATATCTACATTTAAACTAAATAAAGGATAATTAAAATACTTATATACATGTGTTAACATGTTAATCTTTTTAATAACATGTGTTGATAAATTGAGCAAATTGAATGACAAGTGTCTTCATTTTTGAATTTTTCTTTCTTTAATTTTAATAAACCTAACTTATGAGAAAAATGGTTCCCTCTTTCAATTAATGGCAAAATCAGAAACAAATTGCAAAAATCTGAAAATAAAATCCAATAGTAAGACAAAAATTAAAACCTGCAAATTCAAAGTGATGTTCAACTGCAATCAACCCACTTTTAATAAACTCTGCCATCTTCAAACCTGGAAAGGTGAAAATCTGCAACTAAATCAAATTACAACCTGCAAATCAAAGATTATTGAAGCATGCAAAGATTTCTACAGCAGAGCACTTTTACAGATCAAAATTTTAAAGCCTAAGAAAAAAAAACTTCTATGTTCTCTGCCTTCTTAAAAATTGTGAGTAAATAATTTTAAAAACAGTTTTGGTTCAACTTGTGATTGAATGTTGATGCATGTGTTAATCTATATTATGTTATATGAAAATTCGTTTACATTGGAATGCATGTTGAATTTAAATGTTGAATTGCCTGTATAAATTCAAAATAGATACTGTGTTTACTAAGATAGTTCAAATCCTTCAAAAAAATCAGTAACTTGATCTTGGATGCAAATTGGATATTGATTTGTAAATGAAAACTGTTTGAAATCACATAACTTATCATCTAAAATTAATCATAGGAATTAAAAATGGATGAGTTTCTCAGAATTTTAAATTTACAGTAAAAAAATCAATTTGGGCTAAAAAATTTAAGAACTTAAACTTAAATTTTGATTGTATGATTGGAATAGCAATGGAAATTCATGAATTTTAACACTTGTTTCATGATTTTTAATTGTGTTAATAGGGAGAATTTGGGGTTTATTCGTAAATTGGGTTTTAGTGAATTACCGATTATCCATACTGTGATTTGGTGTAAAACTTGGATTGAAGCTTGTTTGTAGGATGTAGATGTTAGGAAAAATTCAAAAGAATTTTTATATTGGTTGAATCTACGGGAATTTGTACGAGTAGGGTTTTTATTTTGTTTCGGCTGGGCTTAGAGGTCGTGTTCTTTGCGACATGGAGGAGGGACCGGAGGCGCTCGCTTTTGGGGAGAAGGAAGCTTGAGTCGTGATGTCTCGATGGTGAGAATGGTAGGGGTTGGACGGCGTCAGGTGGATGGCCGTGGGTGGTTTTGTAGTTATGGGTTCTTCTGTATTTTCGACAATTGAGTCGAATTTTGATTCGATTAATTATTTTGGTATCTGGGGATGTTTTCGAGCACACACGCGACCGTTTGATGGTGGTAGAGGGTCGTGATGACCGTCGTTGGTCGGAGATGGCGTGCTAGGTGCACGAGCACAGTTGTGTGCACGGGGAAGCTTTGAGCTGGGAATGGGAATTTTGGGGAAGACGAGTTGAAGCGTGGGGTTCTCGCGTGGTAACCGGGGATGACTCGAAGCAGCACTCATGTTATTCTCGAGATCGACTAGGTGTTGTTGATGTTGGGTTTTGCTCGAGGGAGGCACGGGATTTTTAGGTAACTGTCTCGAGATTTTTGGGTGTTTTTTTTCTTAGGTTCTATAATGTAAAAGTTTTCAGGTTTAAACCTGTTGACTGAAAAAATGGAACAAGTTCAAAGTTATATGGAGATTAATTATAAGTTAAAGTTGTGGTTTTGAAATAAAATTTTCAAAAAAATTTACATAGTGTTTTGAATTTTAAATTTAAAGAAGTGCTTAAAATTTAAGTATTAAATCAAAGTTTAAGAAATGTTTTAATAACAAGTTTTCAAAAAAAAATTATAAGTTTGAGTTAGATGTTTAAAGTGTTTTAAATTCTTTTCAAAATCTGATTTCTAAATGCCTTATTTTCAAATAAGGTTATTATTAAAATTTTGAAATTTGTATAGAATAATTTGTTGTTAAGATACTAAAATTTGATTTAAATTCAAATAGAATATTTGTAAAGATAAATATGGTTAAATCATTTTGCCATAAACTTAGAAGCACTTAATTAATATGATTTGCTAATGAGTTAAGTTTAATTTAGATTTATGCTTTTCTTAATTTATTAAGGATTTTCTTTAATATTAGAAGTAATTAATTAATTGTTTAATTAATTTTAAATAATTAGTTAATTGTTTATTTAATTTTTTTAATAATCACTTAATTAATAATTAATTAAGTATAATTACTTAATAAAGTAATCAATGGTTAATAATTGAATATAATTAGAATGATAATTACTTATGGAGGTAATTAGAGAAGTTACTCAGGGAAGTAATTAAAGTGGAAGTGATTAAGGGATAATCACTTAATGTTATCAATTGAGGAAATTGCTTTATTTATTTAATTGAAGTTAATTAATTATGGAATAATTAATTGGTTAATGAATTAAGAATTATTTAATAATGGAATTAATTATTATTAAGAGAATAATTAAGATTTATTGAAGGAAGTAATTAGAGGATAATTACTTAGGTAAGTAATTAAGGGTTAATTACTTAATTATTTTAATCAATTAATTAATATGATTAATTAATTAATTAATGAGATTTATTTAAGATTAATTACTAAGTGTAAATAATTAAAATGTAATTAATTAATAAGGTAATTAAGGATTAATTGTTAATTTAAATTGATTAATAAAGTAATTAAAGAATAATTAATTAAAGTAATTAATCAAGGGTTAATATAATTAATTAAGAAGTTAATTAATTAAGATAAGAAATTACAAGTTGTTAATTACTGATTAAAGAGATGATTAATTATTAGTTAAATTATTTAATTAATTAAAGGATTAATTAATTAATAAGGATTATGTAATAAATGAAATTAATTAAGGTTGATTAATAAAAGTAATTAATTAAGGTATGATTAATTAATTGTAATTAATTAAGGTTTAATGTAATTAATTATAGTTAATTAATTAATGAAGGATCATTAATTATTGTAATTAATGATAGTAATTAGAGAATAATTACTGAATTGGTTAAGAATAATTACTTGCATGTAATTAAAGATGATTAATCAAGGAGGATTAATTAAAGAAGATCATTAAGAGATGATAATGGATTTGATTTGTAATAAATCAATAATCCAAGTGATTAAAGGATAGTAATTAATTTAATTAGAGGTTAATTAAATTGATTAAGAGTTAATCAATTCTGTTATGGGTGATTGATTAATATTGAATGGTTGATATTGAATGATTGATATTGGATGATTGATATTGGGTGTTTGGTTGATACTTGATGATTTGGATGTCTATGAGATATGTGATATGCTGCTTTGTGAGATGAATGTTGATATGAATTATCTATTGTGATAATATTATTCATCTATCTCTTTATATCATCCTGAATAAGTTAAACTGTTTAAATCCCTTAAGTACAACTTGGACATTAAAATGGCGTTTGGTTTCGATGAGACCGGGATCGGGTTTCCATATTTGGAGTCCGAAAACCACATCGATTTCAATTAAACGTTAGGTCGTTAAACCAAGTGGAGCAAGTGAAGACTCGAGGTGTAAGGGCTATACGTCAGTATAACTCTATGGGTGATTCCATAATGAGTTTGACGGTATAGAACTTATAGATTCGAGATGGAGATTAGAGTGCAAGGGCTATGGTCGTTGACTCTGAGGGTGATTCCAAAATGAGTGCAATGAGATAGTGCCTTCGGTTTCGTTCGAACCCGGAACGAACTTGTATGGATTGAATGCTTTCAGCACATCGTCAGGCGGACGATGAGCATTCTAAGATAGATGTGTTCTATAAAGGTAATCGCAGCCTCAAGCCTCATCAACCGGGAATGGCTAAAACAGGGGAGGTGCAACAAGGTTTCGTGGGTCGCTCCCATTGGAGAGCAAGATTTACCCCTGTCTAGAAGTCCCTTTTATTTCGGCTGTGTGGGGCGGTTGAATTCCGGACAACCGCCGGGGTTGTCTTGTTCAGGACTGTTCAGTAAGGAATGGTCCCGGCCTTGTGTTGCAGGGGAGTTAGGGTGGCTACTCGGTACGGTGATCTAGGCCACGTACTGTGACGGGCGGTACCCCAGTAGCCCTGCCATTGATGGAAACCCATTTTCCCTACGAGACCCTACGGTTTTGTTTGTATTACCCACTTTTGTGGCTAGTAGCTGGAATTTAATAGATGTAACAATTTCGGCTATTTCTTATTTACTTGAAAACCCTAGACACTATTATAATATCACTGGATTTCCTACCAAATGTTTTGGTTAGCGTAAGGTAAAAACTTTTCCATGTTTATGTGTGGGAAGTCTTACGTGATACCTTTTCTTTTCAAAGGTTTTCTAAAGTTAAGCAATCTTAAACCGTTTACTCACACCAGACCCCTGTCTGACCCGATTGTTTATTTTCTGTTTTATTAAACTCTTGGGTACTCATATTATGTATGAGTAGTCAAGTGATTCAGGTTTGCTTGATGAATTTTGGAGGAGATATGGAGCAGGAGACTTCGACGTGTAGATATATATTGATTCCGCTGTGTGTTTGGTATCTGTTTCTTCTGTTGTATGATTGAGTTGTATGAATTAGACAGATGTTTATAACTGTCTAATATGTTTAGTTGTGTACTCTGATGTAATGAGAATACTATGTAATATTTTATGTGATATATTATATTTTATGTGATATATTATATTTTATTCGTTCCGCTGTGAGTTATCTGTTGCTGTTGTGTTCTTCTTTCTCTTTCTTTTCTTCTTCTATCCCTTTCTGTCTTCACTAGTGATGCGATTTCCTAGAGATAGGAAGTCGGGTCGCTACAGTTTTTGAATTAACCCTTTTTATTTTGTTTGAAGTTAACTTAAAGGTTTCGAAAGAGGTTTTTCCACATGTTTCAAATTGAACCCACAGAGCTTTAGAAAGGTTTAAGTTTCTAAAATTTGATGCTTTCGAAAGGTATTCAAATTGGTTTTGAAGGTGTGGTCTCCCAAATGGTTTCGAAGGAGTCAAAAGGTGTTAATTTATGATGGTTTTGAAAGGGTTGAAATGGAAGGTTTTTCAAGGTTTCTAAGGGCAATGTTTTGAAGTATATTAAGATATCATGTCTCAGGTTTCAAGGCTTTCGAAAGGTAAGATTCTAAAGCTTTCGAAAGGGTATTTTTGTACATGGTTTCGAAAGGGAAGCTTTGGCCTTGCGACCTAAATAAAATGACGGGTTTTACTTGGTTTCAAAAAAGGTGTTTTCAAAGGTTTAGAAAGGGGCACATTCAACGGAATCGAAAGGGGTTCTTTCATGTGTTTAAATGTTTTTCGTCAACAAAGGCTTGAGTAAAGTGTTTATATATATATATATATATATATATATATAACATGGCAAGGGGAGTTTGAGTAAAGCATAAGAGATTGAATATTTTCCTTGTATGAGTTTGATTTAAAGGTTTTAAATCATTTTGGAAAAGGTTTTCAAGGAAAATTACGGGAGGGGATCCCTAAGTAAAATGACTTAGATATTGGACTACCAGATGGGACTGGTATAACGTTGTGCCATATATATTAGCTATTGGCCCCAACTAATTGTTGCTAAAAATTCCATTTTGTAGTGCTTGGTCACAGGTAAGACTAAAATTATGATTACACAGAGAAAGGAATATATATTTGTATACAAATAGGTTATTAGGGAGCCCGAAAAACCATTAGGATCAATTGACCTGGGAGTAGATTAAGTTAGGGATAGACGTCCAAATGGGAAGTATTTAATAGATAGTTGAGGATAGACTGTCCCGAAGTGAACTACCTAACAGATGTTAGATTATCCTGATTTATATTGTTTAGTGAGCCCGAGTCAGCCAAAGGTTAAAAGTTAGCCAAACAAAACTTATGTGTTTGAACAGATGGTTCCTTTAGTACTTAATATTCATGCATATTTACATAATGATGCTTTACGGTATTTAACCAGTTTTGGTTGCAAAAGATGATTTGTAAAAGATATGTTTTAAAAAGATGTTAGTAAGGGTAAACCCATTCCGCTAAGCGGCGTTGTCTCACTGAACATATTTAACCGAGATGTATAGTATTATTCACACTAGGCTTTATGTCTGACTCAAAGTTTATGTTTTTTCCTTAAACTCTCGGGTGCTCAAAATTGATTTGAGTGGTCTGAGGTTTTTCAGGTTTTAGTTGGATAAAGAATAAGGCTACTGGAGGCAAGGAGGAGGCTAACAGATAGCTATTTAGGATGTAGTTCTTCGTTTTGTTGTTAATTCCACAGTGTTTGTATTATGTCAATTTTGACTATATGACTCCGATCATCCAAGGGGATATCTTCATATAGCGCCCTTGGCTTATTTTGTAATAAGTATAATTTATCTGTGCCTGGGAACGTATTCGGGATTATGTATTAGGAATATGGAACACCTGTTTTGAAATTCAATGTGAAAAGGTTGTTTTGAAATCTGTGTTTTTGTTTCATATTCAAGTGCTTCTGATATTATAGATACCATTAACATAGCCGTATTTAATCGCTGGAAGCTAATACTATAGATGACTGCATCATCTGTAGCGCTTAGTTTTGGGCCTCAAGATTGGGTATGTTATAGCACCAGTATCAAATAGAACACCAACTGACATACCATGAATCACAAGTGTACCACCCTACATAGCCTTTCCCTTTTCCTCTATTGTTGGCCTTGAGGTAGCCGGCTCCAATGCAAACACTTCGCCCTTTCCGTCCTTGGCTGATTCCTTGCACTAGTTCTTCTAATGTCTAATATAATCACAGTTGAAGTATCTAGTATCCTTCTTCCTGATCACCTTCTTTATATCTCTCGAGCGACATTCATTTGTGAAATGCCATTTCTTGTCACATTTATAGCAAACAACCTTCTCCTTTCCCTTCTTATTAGCTCGCCCTTCTAAGCCCCTTTCTTGTGGAAAAACTTCATTTTTTGACTCTGCCCTCATTAAGCTTCCTTTGCCTTATTTCTTTGAAGAAAAATAAGCATCTCTTCATGCCTTACGGCCATCACAAAAAACAACATCACGTGGACCCCTAATATGCGGTAATGTGGCCTTAGCAAACTCAGGCTTCAACCCACGAATAAACTTTTCATTTCTCTTAATAACAATATCGACTGTATCGTAGCCATATCATCCTAGCTCCTTAAACCTGGTCGCATGCTCAAGCACTGTCATATCTCCTTGCTCCAGTTTAGCAAACTTCCTAAGCATAGTAGACTTAGCAATCTCCAACATAAACCTATCCTCATACCTTCTTTTGAACTCAGCCCAAATCACAGTCTCCTCATTGACTCCAACAACACTGTTCCACCAATACAGTGCTACTCCTTGTAGCTGTCTAGAAGCAAGTCTTCTTTTCTGCTCATCATTGAGCCCAAAATCAGCAAATATTCTCTTGCAATGAAGTAACCAATTCTCCACCTCAGTTGCATCTTCAGTACCAATAAATGATTTTCCTCCCAACCGAGCATAATCTCTACTCAAAATAGCCAAGTTATTCACCACTGGAGCTTCTTAATTTCCTCCTCCAGCATTTCCTCCAACTTCCCCAGCAGCAACTCCCGCTTGCATCATGTTTACAAAGAACTGATACTTTGCTTCCATGTGGACTTATGGTACTCCAGCACCCACGTTTGCCGCCTGTGCCTGACCCGGGTTCCTTCTGGTATTTGGTCTGGCATTTCCATTAGTTGTGGTGCTTCCCCCACCATGTTAACCCTTCTACTTCTAGCATCCATATTTGCATTCGAGTCTTCATAAGATACAGAAGAATAGCCTAAGAGTGATGGGAGAATGGAGATAGAGCGTATACTTATAGCAAATACAAGTACGTTACTTTAGCATCATCCTATATCCCAATCTTTTCTCAAATTCCTTAGGATTATGTTTTCAAAATCATTTTAAGTTTTTCATAAACCTATAATTTGATACCAAGTTGTAACATCCCATACCAAGTTGCAACTTCTGTTAGACACTCCTTTGGATGGTCTGTCCCTAACTTACTTCTCTTAGGGTCGACTCATCCTCATGGTTTTGCGGGCTCACCAATAATTTATCTTTATTCTGTATATTCCTTTCTGTGTGTAACATCATTTTAGTCTTACATGTGACAAAGCCTTACAATCTGGAATTTCGTACTTATATTAGCTAAGGGCTACTAGCTAAAGTATAGGGCGGGACCCATACAAGTTCCATCTTGTATTCTAATATTTGAGTCATTACCTAGGGTCAACTACCCCATCAAATTTTCCATGAAAACATTTCTTTCAAATTGATTTAACCCTGTAAATAATACTTAAACAAGGAAAATATACTCTATGCATCACTCAAATCACTATGCCACGTTATCTATACTTTACACAAAACATTGCTGATGAAAACATTTGAAACCTTTGTTTAAACCTTTAAACAATCTCTTTCGAAAACATTGAAAGTACCCCTTTCGATTCAAGTAAACTACTTTACTTTATAACCTTAGGCCGAAGGCCAAAACATTTCTTTCGAAACCATTTACAATAGATCTTTCGAAAACATTGAAAGTATCCTTTCGAAAGCTTTACAAAACCTTAGACATCCCCTTTTTCAAAACACTTTAAATATGCCTTTTGAAACATTAAAAACCCTCCATTTAAACAATAAGGTAAACCTTTCGAAAATATTAGGGAACTAACCTTTATTCTACACCTTTCAAAAAAATTATATCCTTTACATAAATCAAACATTTTAAAAGCATTGAGTTCAAGTAAAAATATGTGGAACATAGTTTCGAAACCAGTTAAAACCATTCTTTTCAAAACCTTTGGTTTGACTTTCAAAATCTAAAGAGGGGCATAAAAGAACTAAGTCAAAAGCAATTCTTTCGAAAGCAATTTCCTAAGTAAAAGAAGTGGATGGCATCGAAACCAATCCCTTCGAAAGCATTGGAGAAGTGGCTCAGGGTTTAAAGCGAAAGGACCTTTTCGAAGGCATTGCTTCGAAAGGTAGAATGCGACATCAGTGCTTTCAACCCCTTCGAAAGCAATTTCTTAAAACAAAGGTGGAAACTACTTTTGAAAGCTCTTTTCTTTTAAAATATTTAAACAAGTCAAAAGTTATCTCATTTGAAAGCACTCTTTTAGAAAGCAAGCAAGAGGCATTTCCTTTTGAAAGTAAAACAAGTTCTCGACCTTGTTAAAAGCCCTATTTCGACTCTATACCTTTCGCCTATCTCCAATCCACTACGTATCAAGTCTTTAATACCCTGTGTATTGGTTCGACTGGTTGGAGGTGGAAGTATGAAGTCGAAAGGTGCTGCCGAAAGTGGTGAAACTGCAAAAGCGTTGTAAAAATCATTTTTAACTTTATAAAGTAATTTCTTTCTAACTAACCTGCTTATTTGTCATTGTATAATTGGTTGCTAATTTCTTTCCCAAAATCTTTTCGAAAGGTGCTATTGAATTTCACAAATTAATAATTTAAAACATTTACAAATTTCGCTTTCTCCTTTTATAAGCATATAAAACATTTAAGACCCGTACTTAAATAATTTTATATACTTATTAAAATACTTAAGAAAATTCTCCAAATATTCCATAAATCTCTTTTAATACGTTTTTTAAATATATAAATTTCTGACCCAAAGCCAATATATAAATTTCTGACCCAAAGCCAATATAAAATAACCGTAATTAATTTTAAACCCAATTTAACTAATTTATTTAGTTGAAATTCATGATAAATCCACATTAATTCAGAAAATTACGAAACTTGAAATCCATCTCTAAAATAATATTTTTGACCTTATATCAAAATCGTAAGGAATTTGGATCTCATCAAATAGGTTTTTCAAGTTAAACCTTAGCACAAAATCTACATGAAATAACATAAACCTTCAACAAGTATATATATCCATTTACGCAATCAAAACATGGAACATCATTTGCAAAATAAATTCGGATCTCCTCTAAAACCAAAATTAATAAAATGAGATGTAACCTATTATTCACATTTAGCTTGTGATTAAGGAGCTTGAGATTTGTTTCTTGAATTAGATTGATTAATTATCCTTCCCCTTGATTTTTGTTTATCTTTCTCTTGTTTTCTTGTAATAGCAGCCGACCTCTTCTTAGTTTAATTTTAATTTTTGAACGTGTAAAATGAAAGTGGTATGAGGGTTTAGGGTATAAGAATATTACTTATTCCTATTTTACCCGTATCTATTATCCTAACTATTTCATTTCTTAATCTCTCTTGTTCATTATTTAAATTGCCACGGCCGCCCTTCTATTATTCAAATCTCAATTCCCTTAACCATTCACATTATTTCATTTAATTTAAATAATTAAATATTCTAACTAATGTTAACTAAAATCGGGATCGTTACAGACTTCCCTCCTTAAAGAATTTCGCCTCCAAAATTATGATGAAGCACTCATCAAAATCAATCATAAAGGTAAAACGTACGATGATACAAGTCAGGATAAGCGTCTCTAGTTCTGCTATTATTTTCCCAAGTACAGTCTCTCTCGTCATTGCTCCATCGGACTTTAACTAATCTGACCATCTTGCTTCTTAACCTCTTCTGATCTCTTGTAGCTATACAGATTGTCTTTCTAACCGTTGAAACTGGACTAGCCCGCAACGGAAGCTATAGGTGAATTTAAATTTTTTACCCTATTGGATCTTTTATTGGGCCTATGAAGTCTAAGTTAATTAGAACATTTCTAAATTTCATTTAAATAAAATAATTTATTTTATTTAAATTCAAATATATAAAGATATAAAATTAACTTATTTGATTTAGTTTATACATAAATGTATCTTATACATACATGTGTGTGCATGTATAACATAATAATTCATGAAAGGTATAATATGACCATACACAGATGTTGAGATTTACATCGCAATAGATATGTTAGCTTATTTTGAATGTCATGTATGTTGTCCAAATATGTGCATGTATATGTGTTACACACACATATATATATGTATAAATATATTATATGTAATATATGAACATAAAACATTTACATAGATAAATATATATATATATAGAAAGAGAGTGAACAATTATTAAAAATTATCTATAATTCAAAATTAACTAATTTTTGCAAACATAATAATTTTAATATTTTAATTTGTATGTATTACGAATAAAATAATGTTTTCATCCATAATTAATTAACATAATATAATCTATTGAAGAAAACTCAAATTTTACAATATTTGAAAATCTAGGATCATAAAGTAGAGCTTAGGAAAATTTGGAGATTTTTCAAAGTTGAATTATTATTTTTTAAAATAAATACAACGATTTCGTTAATAATTAATGACTATAAAAAATATATTATTAAAAATTCAAAATTTATAATTTTAGAAATTCTAGGAACATGAATGAAAGGTTACAAAAAAATTTTGAAGAATTTTTCAATTAAATTATTATTTTTTAAAAATCATAAATGGTTTTTCTAAAATAATATTAATTATTAAAAATAAAAACCTTTATTGGAAAATTCCTTCTGAAATGATATAATATTTAAAAAATATAAATTGAAATTTTAATGTAATAATTATTTTATATATAATAAACAATTCAATAAATATTAATTTAAAAATATGAATATGTGTCCGATAATTAATTTTTGAATTTGTAAATTCATATTATATACAAATAAGTGTATTTAAATTTTTAAATCATATATATCTTATATATGCATATATGCTATTTTGGGAGAGAAATATACATTAATATATATATATATATATATATGAATTTATTAATAAATATATATAAAACAATTATTAATGACAAAAATTAAATTGTACAGTAAACAACATTAGTCTATACATAAATTAATTAGTATAATAAACAAATTATGCACATAACCAAACTGATTTGTGGCAACCGCATTTACTTATAAAATCTCACATAACTAAACATAGTAGCAATATATTCAAACAGATATGATGCTCATTATAGGATCATAGAATATAATTTAATTACTGTAATATGAATTAGAATTAACAATTTAATGATGCCTTTGAATCCACGTTGAAGCAATGATGTCCCTTCCATTTATTGCTCTTGATTCATCAAATTGCAAGTTTGGAATCACCAAGCTCTAACTATCGAATAGTAATATTTTACTTTGAAATATATTTGAGAATTTTGGAGTGAATTAAGAGTTATGTTTTAACTAGCAATGTAGAAGGTAATGGCGGCCAAAAAGGTTAGTAATTGTTTTTAGAGATACATACACACACACACAAATATACGTACATAGAGATACATACACACGAAAAAATACTTACATACATAAGTAATATATATATAGGGTTGTATTATATAGAAACGAGAAAAACCTTTTTACCCATTCTCACTTTATCTCAACCCATTATCTCCGAGCCACTTTCCTATGTTTTAGCCACCCCTAGACCTTCCCAAAAATGAAATGTTGCAGCCCTAATGATTGGCCTTAAACCCATCTAAGCTAAGCCAAAATACTATGCAATTAAATCTAATTTAATCGCTTGTCGATATTGTATATCGATCGATATATTTAGAACTATTATAAATATATATATAACACTACTTATTTCTCAAATCATATTCAAATTTCACAATTAATACTTCATAAATAATAATTAATTTATAACAATTATGAACTAATTAAATCTTTAGGTCTTAAGGGAATTCATCATTTCGGTTGTGTAATTCTTGGGTGTAAATTTGGTCAGTGATTAACATCGAACTATTCTAATGTTAACCTTCACACGACACTTCGTAGGTGTTGTGACATAATGGACAAATTTATTGCATACTCATTTTCCGTAAAAACCAATTTTAGTTTAATAAGAATTATCCGGTTGTGACATTTGTTTACACCAATTCTCTTCGTCAAATCTACATCACTTTGGACTCATGGAATTTGGTAATGGTCAAAATTCCAACCTCATTCATGTTCAACTTTATACTCTAAATACAAAGTTCTTGGTTCAATAATAACAATTTTTATTAACCATAATGTTCTGTCCAGAGACTTTGACTTTGAGTTAACTTGAGTTGACTGTGATACTAACCGCATATAACTGAGGAGACAAATCCTCTCTTGAATAGTGCTTCATTTCCAATACTTCCACTCGACCCAACTATAGTCGCTCGATGGATGCCATGCCATGATTTGTCTATAATCAAAGTAGAGCTTTCGTATTGAATATCCACAGTATTCTCAAATCGAGAGAACTATGTAAATCAGTCACATCGATATTTTTTGTTTGACCTTAGTTATATTAACTAACATAAAGCTATCAAGTGGGTCATTCCATAGTTATCCAATAACTATTTGTACGTAACCACTAGGTGCCTCCAGTAGTCATGAGAAATACACTGTCCAATATTTAGATGCGTTACATACTCCAATCTCAATGGATACATCGATATCCAGTCTCGATGCCTCTTGATTAGGAACATTTAAAATGGTATATTTGTTTCATTGTGATAAATTACTCACAGTTACAACACTTTGTAATTACTATCACAAAATATACCATTTATGGATTTTTCTATTAAATATACTTTTAATTAAGTTAATTAATTAATATAATCACATTATATCAAATATATAATAAGAAGAAAATACCTTTTATTTTGAACAAGATTGGTCAACGAGTTAGATATATGTAATAAATTACATAATTGCCCATAGGGCACACCCCTAAGTCTATCAATCTCCCACTTGCACTTGAGATCAATTATGGAATCTAATTCTAACTTCTCCATTCAGTTTTATCAAAACCAATTAGGTAAGTCCCTTAGTGAATGGGTATGTTATTATGTTTTATTTATCTACTTTGTTGATAACTCTCTCTAACATCGATAAACTGCCTTTATCATGTGGAACGATTCGAAGTATGTCTTTCAACTCTGGTGATCTTTAAGTTCTATCATGACCAATTTCATGACCTTGTTATCTTATAACAATATTATGCGATTCTCAACGTTTGGAATCACCTTTGGTTCAATTATAAATTTGTGTATTAATCTTTATATACATTAGTTTATTGTAGCGCTATTCAAGTTAATGTTCTCAATGTTTAGTTGAATTGATCACAATCACTTTCATTGTGAAACATTTTCAAATTAAAGATTTTAAATTAAATTTTATAATTGACATGTTATACTCCATATCACTCATAAAAGTTTGTGTTCAAACATTCCATCATAAGGAGTTCGTTATTTCTATAAATAATTCTCTAGTATTTCATAAATACACGAGAACACCTCAAACAACCTTTTAGTGATATCAACTTGGATTTTATATTTGCTCCATGTATAGAATACTAAACAAAATACAATATCATACACAACATCACCTGTATGATAATTCCTATTGTTAATGTATAAGGAATCCAACTTACATGTTTTCCTTTCAATAGGGTGCTTTTGTATATCGTTTTGGGACGATCCCTATATCTTTTATACTCACCATAAAAGACATCATTTAAAATACAAATTTGAGTATTAAAACAACTAAAGTTGATTTTAAAACAAGCGTATTGTTAAAATCAACAACGTGTTGTTTACTTATAGTTTAGAAATATCAATGTACCTTTTAACGTTATTTCTTATGAACACACGCTTACTCTGCACTTTGATTGAAAATCAAACTATTTGATATTTCTATCAAAATACTTATTCAATCTTGATGCTTACAAAATGATACATTGTATCATTTCTTGGATCATATCCAAAGACTCACAAACCCAATATCGCTCCCACTGACTTCGAGGCATTTTTGGTTAATATGTGTAAACGACTTACTCTAAATCATTATATAAAATTATCAGTTTCAATACATAAGTACCAAACACTAAGTCTTATCGAGCGATAATTTTTTGAGTAAATCTAAATTAACTTGAGCATGTTGAACACTGAATCTATTATGCTAATTTCACAATTGAAATTTGCGATATTATTCTTATCAATATTGCTTATTTAATTCCAACCATATTAGTCTTTCTAATAAAAACGCAATCTCAGTCGATGGATCTCATCTCTTTGGTTACGACCGCTAAAATCATATTTTGATAGCGTATTTGGAATTCTTTCAGATCTATGCGTCATACGATATAGAGTCAACAATCTTAATGGTTTAATTGAACAACTAAGGATAATGTTTATTTTCGATTAATAAGAAACTCGTAGTTTCTCGTCGATGTACGAGAATACTTACTAGACATTCTAATGTTATGCGTTCATTTAGGTTAGTTAATTTCACTTTATCTCATATAATCAGTTCGATCTATGGATCAGATCCAATTACATTTAACTACAAAAAATTGTTCAAAGAAATTCCTTCACAAAGAAGTTAATATATCTTGTAACAACAATTGTTTCTTAGTGCAAATAGAATAGGGATTCATAAACACTTTATAAACCTTTTTATTTATAAAACTGATTTTAGTTTACAAAAATTATGTTAAAAACATAAATATATCATTTGATGACAGACCTTTCCAAAAAAACTTTTTGGGGATTCATACAAGATCCCTCATGAACAATTATTACGTGCAATCTTCCGACTCGCATAAACTGCCAACTCCTTGGCCTAGGATATGTTGGGATTTCTTACAAACCCTTATCTTGTATGATTTTGTAAACTATTATTTAGATGAAATAATATCAACCTTGTGTACTAATCTTAAGTACATGACCTTATAGAAAGAAATTAACTCAATTTCACTCATAATTAATCATGAATTGCCCAATAATATCTGATTACTCCTTATCGATGCATCATTATGTATCACAAAGAGGAGTAATTTTGAGATTGAATCTATATTTATTTTTAGGTACATTTGGAACTCTTTCGAATATACTCACTTATTCGACCAAATCAAATTATTTTATTCTACTGCATGTTATTTTATTACTTTTCTTTTATATTCTATGATTTTATCATTAACTTACTACATGTGTATCTAATACACACGTTCATGTTGGTAATAAATCATCGATGAATATAACAAAGTATGTGGAACCCTATTGGTATTAATAGACTTGTGATTGCATACATCAATATGTATTAATTTAAAGAGTTCATCAACTGTTATGATACTCCCACTAAATGGGTGCATAGCCATTAATTGTTTGAAATCTAATTAAACTGTGTCATATGATTCATAATCATAGAGTAAAATTATTTCTCGAAGCTACAGATTAGTTTATAGTTCCAAAACAACTGTAAATAATATTAGATACATATGTATTTTTGTTGCGTCACTTTTACTATGAAAATAAATTCCATAATATAGTTCTATTTCATAATGAATATTCATAATACTCATACTGAAATAAAATTATGTCTATTTTTCATTCAATACCAAAAATAAACATTATTTCACAAATAATGTTCGGTGCATTTTACGAAAATAATTTTTGTTATTTGATTAAATAATCAGATGTTATATGGCATGCTTCCATTATTTCCGCCATTACTATAATAGTGTACTAAATTTAGACGTCAACCATTCACTTAATATTGTTAATATCGTTTACTTATTTCATGTGCTGCAACTAGTGTAAAGAGGAGAGTTCTTTGATCAAATATCTTGAACTCAAAGAAATAAATGTTATAGAGAACAATTTTCTATATGAAAATATATTTCGAAATAAAAATCATATTTCATATTCCAATATTAAGTATCAGTTATTATTACAATTCTTGTCTCTAATGTTTCTCTATGAAGCAGAAGTGACTATTCATTCTCTTCATTCTAACTTTACCTTAAATTACATCTATTCTTATACATTCGTCTTTCTTTTCAAATAGTCAAACTATTCGATAGAAAACATTACTACAATATCATAAGAAAAAAATTATAGAAGCGCGTTCGATAATTCTTAACATTTAAGACATCAAATATGTTGCACTTTATGTAAACCGATCAAGATGATATTTCAATGATCAAGTTCTTAGATGTCTCTCGTAATTAATAATCTTGTGTTACATTAACACAATATGATCCTTTTGAAATTACTCAAGTGGAATACAAGATCTTAAAATACATTTTGTTAGCTTACATCGAATGAACTAACTTCATCGAAATATTGTACCCCACAAGCTATGACTGTTCACCATATAACATTTATATATGAAAGTACATGGATCAAATATCTATAGTCTTGAATTGCATTTAGAGTTCGAAAAGTCATAAAATGCAATACATGGTCTAAACCAAATAAATATATAAGTGACTAACTTACGAATGTACTATGTAGTTGAAATTGGGCACTTGCATGGGTATAAAAACATTATATAACATGCAATTAGAATTATTAGTAAGGATATATTATTTTTCTATTTACCAACTTTCAATTTTATTTGTTTATATATGTTAATTAAAAAAACGTTTTATCAATCGTATTAAATGCACAAATTTATCATTGTAGATAATTATAACATTATATAGCTTATATTCTTATAATACTAGAAAGGTTAAATGCCACCATTTCATTTTTCTAATAGGGCTCTACTAGTCTTTTATGTTTCTCCAAACCCTATGATGAAACTTGGAAGTCTTACAAGTTCACTAGTGGGAGTTAGTACTCGTTTGTTTTGATATTCTAACCTTGAGTTTCTCAACAAATCATAACCCTAAAAACAATGGATAATTCCTTATCGGTTGTATCATATACAACCCCAAACCTGTTTTTCCTTGTCATAATCTCATTTTGACCTTGAGTTTGTTCAACAAATCGAAAGAGATTATTCACTCATACCTACTATATCGTGATGGCCTAAGTATAGTATATGTACCTTGAGTTTGCTTAACAAATACGTATAGTTATCTTACCTCATCTACTCAATATATTAATAATGCTATGCATAACATTCCTATCTTTAGTTTGCTCAACAACTAAGGAGTATGTAAGTAATTTATTAATACATACATACATACATACATATATCGTAGAGGACAAAATTATATTAAAGATTCATAATCTTCAATATATATATTAAGTGATATCGACATAGAGAATAATATATTTCTTACGAAGTACCCTAGCGATTCAAGTGTCAAAGACATTAGAAATCACGATATATATACATTTACATATGTTTTTATTTCTCAAGTCTATTTAGGTCTATAATGCTCCACATTTAGTTTATACACATATCATATAAGTTTTATTATTATATAACTTTTATATTTCATATTACTTATACGATAGTCATACGTATAATATATCATTAATTAAATCTTATCTAATTAATTTTAATCAATTAACTCTTTTAGTATTCCAATATAACTTTTATATCGGACATATCTGCTATAACATTTATAGTGTATACTATAACCTTTTTAGTGTAACACACATATATCATATATATGTGTATTTTATTTAATTAATTAACCTGTAATTAATTTATTCAATTAAACAATTTTTATTAAAATTTATTAATTTCAAAATTTATCTTGTATACATACATGTTATCTTAAACTTTTTAAAATAACATAACATATATCAACATATGTAATACATGCGTATATGCATTAATTAGCTAATATATTTAATTAATTTATTTTATTAATCCTATTAATATATTTAAATTTTGAAATTATTATATAAATATTTTCAAACATTTAGAAAATGTCATTATCCTTTCAAACATTTTGAAAACTTATGTATTATTATAATTTTTTATAATAAACATGTTTTATTTTAAATTTAACTATTAAATTTAAAATCTTTAACATTAATTTTCAAAACGATTTTGATAATTAGCCCACGGCCCAAATTAAGTTGGGCATTTTCTATTAGGAGCAATCTTTGGGCTTACTTCACGTTTTAGGCCATGTTGGTAACCAGGTAGGAAAGGGCACTTGATTACCCAATTCCAATCCTAAACATTACCTTTCTAGGCACCGTAATAAGTGGGTAAGCTTAATTAGTTATTCGTAATATAACTAATTTAGACCGCATAGGCTATTGGGCTCCAATATGATTTTTGGAACTAGACTAGCTTGCAGAGGAAGTTATGGGTTAATTTCAAAAAATTTACCCTTTTGGATCTTTTATTGGGCCTATGAGGTCTAACTGAATTAGAACATTTCTAAATTTCATTTAATTAAGATCATTTATTTTATTTAAATTCAAATATACTAAGATATGAAATTAATTTTATTTGATTTAGTTTATACATAAATGTATCATATACATATATGTGCGAGTGCGTGTGTAACATGGTAATCCATGAAAGGTATAATATGCCCATATGTAGACGTTCGGATTTATATCGCAATAGATATTAGCTTATTTTGTATGTCATGTATGATGTCCAAATATGTGCATGTATAGTGTTACAAAATACACACACATACATGTATGTATAAATATATTATATATAATATATGAACATAAAACATTTATACATAGATAAATATATATATATTTATATAGAAAGAGAAAGAAAAACTATTAAAAATTATTTATAATTTAAAATTAACTTAGTTTTGCAAACATAATAATTTTAATATTTTAATTTGTATGTATTATGAATAAAATAATGTTTTCATGCATAAATAATTAACATAAAATAATCTACTGATGAAAATTCAAATTTTACAATTTTAAAAAATCTAACATCATAAAATAGAGCTTAGAAAAGATCTGGAGATTTTTCAAAGTTGAATTATTATTTTTAAAACCAAATTCGTTGATTTTGGCAATAATTATTTAATATAAAATAATACATTACTTAAAAAAATACAAAGTGTAAATTTTTTGAAATTCTAGGATCATGAATGAAGGGTTACAAATTATTTTGAAGAAATTTTCAATTAAATTATTATTTTTATTAAATCATAAATAATTTTTTCAAAATAATATTAATTATTAAAAATAAAAATATTCATTGGAAAATTCATAAATTTTTTCTATACGTTTCTGAAACGATGTGGTATTTTAAGAAAATATATAATTGAATTTTTAATAGAATAATTATTTTGTATATAATAAAAATTCAATAAATATTAATTTAAAATTATGAATATATGTATGATAATTAATTTTAGAATTTGTAAATTAATATTATATATAAATAAGTGTACTAAATTTTTTTAAATCATATATATATATATATATATATATCTTTTATATGCACATATGCTATTATGAGAGTGATATACAATAATATATATATATATATATATATGTGTATGTATATGAATTTATTAATAAATATGTATAAAACAATTATTAATGATAAAAATTGATTTTGTACAGTAAACAACATTTGTCTATATATAAATTAAGTAGTATAATAATCAAATTATATATATAACCAAACTGATTTGTGACAACCACATCTACTTTCAAAATCTTACCTAACTAAATATGTAGTAGCAATATATTTAAATAGATATGAAATTGCTCATTATAGGATCATAGAATATAATTTAATTACTGTAATATGAATTAAAATTACCAATTTAATGATGTGTTTGAATCCACGTTAAAGCAATGACTTCCCTTTCTTTTACTGTACTTGATTTGTCAAATTGCAAGTCCGAAATCACCGACCTCTAACTATCGAATACTATTATATTAATTTGAAATATATTTGAGAATTTTGGAGTAAATTGAGAGCTATGTTTTAACCAGCAATGTAGAAGGTAATGTCAGCCAAAAAGGTTAGTAATTGTTTTTAGAGATACATACATACATACATACATATATATATAGGGTTGTATTTGAGAGAAACGAGGAAAACCTTTTTACCCATTCTCACTTTATCCCAAACCATCATCTCCAAGCCAAATCTATATGTTTTAGTCACCACTACACCTTCCCAAAACCAAAATTTTGCAGCCCTAATGTTTAGCTTTAAACCCATCTAAGCCCAAGCCATAATACTATGCAATTAAATCTAACTTTATCGCTTGTCGATATTGTATATCGATCGATATATTTGTAACTGTTATAAATATACATAACATTATTTTTTTCTCAAATCATATTTAAATTTATAATTAATATTTCATAAATATTAATTAATTTAATTAATTTATGATAATTATAAACTAATTAAATCATTCGGTCTTAAGGTAATTCATCATTTCGGTTGTATAACCCTTGGGAATAAATTTGATTAGCGATTATCATCGAACTATTCTAATGTTAACATTTACACGTCACTTAGCAGGTGGTGTGACATTATGACCAAATTTATCGCTTATTCATCATTAGTAAAATCCAATTTTAGTTTAATAAGTGTTACCCTGTTGTGACATTTGTTTACACCAATTTTCTTTGTCAAAACTATATCATTTTGGTCTTATGGAATTTGGTAATGGTCATGTAACGTCCCGCTTTTTCGCACACTTTAAATCGACACACGTGCCAATTCAAACCATACGGAAGGGCCGATTGTTATGGGGTAAATAAGAAAAAACAGAGAAGAAAAAAAACTATACAGAATCTCACAGCGGAAGGATAAAATATAATAATCAAATATACAGTTTATAAATCTGCTTACAAAACCATTTATATAATACATATCAGAGTTACACATACCAATAACAATGCAGCGGAACAGTGTGTAGTGCACTAGTATTATTAATATAATATAAATCTTCGTCTCCGTCCTCCAGAGCTAAATCTTCCAATCCTGAAACGCTCGGACTGACCCGAGCAAATTTGAAAAGACAAAAACACTCGAGTCAGAACTAAAAGATCTTATGTGAGTTAAATTAACAGAAATAAATATGAGTGCAGTAACTCAAGAGATGCTCGGGATTTACATCTCCTAAGGATCCGTTAAACTATTTACTATGTAGTATATTGCGCTATTATAATAGTGTCTATTTGTAAAATAAACTTACTTTTAAATAGCGTTAAGGCTTTACATTTTCCACCTTAACACGTAATAGTCCCAGTAGTCCATCCAATATCATTGTCCCTCCTGATCGGAAAGCCACCAGAGGATACCACACGGGCTACGGGAGAAATCCAAACTCGTACAAGGCGCGATAGGGTAGGTGACACGGCACAACTAGGCAATGCCAGGGTAGATATGCCAATTGCTATCCGGGCTGGTGGTAACGCGTAGCTGCTACTACCGCCCACCTCGAACAACACCTCCAAATCAAATAAAAGTGGCCACCGAATCCAAATCTAAAAGTCAGAGTATAAAATCGAAGGAGTGTGTCCGATCAGAGGAATGACCTCATTGGCCCGAGAATCGCTCCTGTTTTAGCCACCTTATGCCAACTCACGGGAGTTGGGTCCACGTATTTACCTCGAGGAAACGCCTCCACCAACCTACTTCATTCTGGAATCTCCACCGCGTACACGGCTGTTAAAGTGGTTTTCGGAGTTGGCAGAGAGTATGACAACTTCCGATCCCGGTCTCTTCAACAACCAAACGTTATTATAACACCGCGGTCCTTTAAAATAATTTATACTTTTAAAACCAGAATACAATATCCATTTCAAAACCATATAAATATGATATCCCTTCCTTTTAAAACCCCAAAACAATATGATATCATCTTTATTTTCCAATATATTCTTTCCAAAAATCATAGTGGTTTCAAAGTAAAATATTTAGAAATCAAAACTCTTGAATATAATATTTCCAAATTATACTACCTTGAAAACATAGCTTTGAAACAAAATTTCCATCTCTTAAATGGTTAAATATTAAATTACTTTTATAAAACAAAATAGCTTCTTTAGATTTCACAAATCAATTTCAAATATCGATTTAAACTACCAAATACCATTTCAATTCTTATGTTTCAAAGCTTTAAATATTTCACCATTTCAAAACCAAACTCATTTGACAAACCCATATATATATCAAATTCAATTACTTATTATTTAGACTTGAAATGTTTACTTAATGAATTCAATATAATTTAAGTAAAACCTTTAACTTCACGTAATTGGAAAATCTTTCAATTTATTAAACTTGATATATTCATTTAAATCAACCTGATATTCATTTAAATCACTTTACACAAAAATCAAGTTATAAAAATCATATCCTTTAAAAAAATTAATTTTTATTAAATTTCAATTTAACTTAATATTCATCTTCCAAATCTTATTCTCATTTAAGTCATAAAAACTCCATAAATTAGATTTTAAATAAATGCTTAATCGTATTTGATCTTAAAAATCAAACTTTAATTTATACTTCAAATCAAATTTATACAAAGCTTAAACCCGAAAATTACTATATATATATATATATATATATATATATATATATATATATATATAAATAACTAATTCAATATCCCATAAACCATATATATATAGCTTTACAAAACCATAAAAACGTTCCAAAATATATTTTATATATATACCGCGGTGCCTGTATAAAATTTTCTACCCTATGGTCAAGTGATACGGATGTTTATCATTTCAATCCGCAATTTAAAATAAAATGCGGTTGTATATCATTTCAAACCGCATTCCCGAATGAATGAAATGCATAGAAACTTGCAATTAATAAAATAAATCATCCATTCATCCATCAAATCATACATCCATTTATCACAGTCATCATCCAATTTCAAACAATCATCAATATATAACAGGTGATAAATAATGGTGTCAATTATAAGTTTATACTCAAAATAAATTTAATAACTGTTAATTGGCAGTTTATATGCAAAAATAAACGTAAACTTAACTGGCAGTTAATATGAAATAAAATTTAACATAACTATGCCTGGTAGTTAATATGAAATAAATAAATTCTAACTGTCAAATTTGTATGCAATATGTAACGACGCGGAATTTGCCCGCTCGAAAATCGACATCCATACTTCATATCGTATTCGAATGCCGTAGATTCGACCGTTCAAATCTGATTCGCCGGAGCTTATAACAACATTAAGTAAATAACACGGCGGAATAAAAGAATAATACATTGATATACAGCTTTGATACAATATCTGATACAACAGATGATCCAATAGATATCAATATACATCAGAGATATGATACAATAAAATAGCAGCGGAAAAGAAAAATAGATAACATCTAGCATACGGAACAAATAACTCTAAATAGTCTTCAAGGAAGAACTCCGAGAACTGCAACTCCATTTCCAAGAATCAATCCAGCAATAGCTCAAACTCCCAATAACGAAGCCCAAAGCTTAGCAAGTCTGGTCCGATCCAAAGACTGAACTAACTCCAGATAATCCACTATATCTAACTATCTGAAAAACCCAACTCTAGACTGCTCGTGTAGAAAATAATGAGCACCCAGAGTTTAGGAAAGAAACAATAAACTCCGGATCAGTCGTGGGACTGGTGTGAGTAACAAAAATAGTTTTTTTTTTTTTAACATTCAACAAAAGATTTCAAAGTCAATTCGCAATGCTCTTTAAAAATGAGACTACCATAAGACCTCCCGCCACACACATAATGCAAACGCAGACTTGGAGGAGATTTCTTCTTATGTTAGTCAAAGATGCTTGATACGCATTTAAAAAGCAACATTTGATATTATTACTAGTGCATAGTGTAGAACAAATCATTTCGAAAGTAGAATATAAATTTTAGCCAGCATAGGTACCATTATATTATGCCTACTATAGCTACCATATTAGATGGCAGGTTCTACAACTAATACCGTACAAGGTTTCGTATTGTTTCTTTGGATTTCCAATGAATGATCAGGCCAAGGAACTTCCCATTGCCACATGAGAATGCCTCTGGATGGACATCCCCGAGAACCAAACCGGATCTCTACCAACACAAGGCCGAGTTACCCCTAACTGAGTAACAACTGACCGAATATGCCATCCCCCGGTCCTTTGGGACCTTTTCACCGAGCGCTCGTAATCAATTCACACAATCATAAAGTGTTTTCAACATGAGTAAGTATCTGGGCTCCATACCATGATACCACCCTTTTCCAGAAGGAAATGCACATATCCTAAAGGGCGCTACCCCTCATAACCTTGCTGCTTCTTTCCTGTTTTGACCATTCACGGGGTGTGAGGCTCAACGAAGTCACGTCCACAAAAACATACTTTATACAAAAGCCATGCTTTGGGTCAACAAATGATCATAGAAATGATCACCAGGATAGACGATCAAACAAATGATCCTATCACAAATAATCAACACAATGATCATTTCACAACAACACTCAGCATGTCACATTACCAAATTGGGAATATATCGCTGATAACATTCAACTACATAACCTCTGAGCTCGTACGTCTCAGAGAAGGGTGTTAAGCTAAAAGAATAAATTCTCCGCCACCAACAGAAATATATTTGAAAGAAATCGGCTTTATATCTCAACTTGTACTGTCAGGCAAACAATCCATACAAGTCTGTTCTGGGTTCGAACAGAACTGAAGGCACTTACAAAGAAGTCCTTGCAATCCGGATATTCACAATCCCGATCGGATTTCCCATCACTTAGGGAGTTTCTATACCGGCGCGACTCGGTGCAGAAACAATCGATAGGTCATCCTATCGCTTTCGCAAATACCCGGTCTTCATCACCGGTCTTTAAATGCTATCCATAACGACGTATCACATATTCGGAATGGGTTATACGACAAAAAGGTCCTTTCCCGGCTAAACCGAATAGTGAGCGAAATAGTTCAAAAACATATGGATATTGGGATTTCAATTAAGTCACAACTTATTACCCAAAACTTTTCTTCAAATGGCTTAACAAATTACCATTTTCAATCTTTAAACAAAAAGATTCATTTTCACAACCTTTAACGGTTTTAAACAATTTTCACATTTTAATCTTTTAAATAAAAGATTCATTCACAGATTTTCCAAATCAATTTTCATTTCAATTTGATTAAAACAAATCATCAATTTAAATCTGTTAAAAATAAACAGATTTAATTCATAGCTTTCAAAGAGAATTCATTCATAACATAGGAAAATCATTTCTCCATTCAATCTTGAAATTCCCCTAATTAACTGGAATCTCAGTTCTTATTTAAGAGTGTTTATCATTTGAAAACAACCGTTTTCATTTTGGAAATCTGATTCATTTATACGAGTTGAAATCCTTGGGTTAAATTCAAATTCCCAAAAGTAATACATAAAGGTGGTTTAATCCCTATATAACCAATATAACATCTTTAATCCCTAATTTCAAATCATAGAATTCAATTTCAAGTATTGAATTTAAATTTAAATCAAATTATTTAAATTCAAAACTTAATCAAGTAATTTAAAAATAATAAATTTTATTTTGAAATTTCATTCCAAAAGCTTTTCACATTTATTCCGATTCCATTTCCAAAACATTTGAATTTAAAAATTCAAATTTAACTATTTCAAAAATCTACGACTTAATTGATTTCCTCGTGAAATCCATATTTGTGTGTGTATGGTGTGGTCCAGGGGTTCAACTCAATAGTGCACAACCATTCAATCATCACAGATCAAAACACAGAAATATAATTGATAAGCGATATAAACTATAACGCTTATCATATATTCACAGATTCACAGATAATATACAAATATATCATCAATAAATGAATAAATACACAGCTCACTTCACAGAACAAAATATCACAAATCAGATAGGAAGATCAATTCAAGGCTTTTCATACAATACAATCATTCATAAGCCAGGTCAAGTATTCAATAGTCATTTATAAGCAGGATTTATAAATTATTTATCCTAATTAATTCAATTTATTTCCAATAAATTACTTATGAGTTAATTTACCAATTCTGATTTATTAATCATTTGATATCAATTAATTTATCAAATACTTTAATAAATTAAATTATCCTTAATTTATCTTATTCATAAATCTAATCTTTAAACCAATTGCATAATTAATTAACCCTTTAATTCATTATTTTAAGAAATAATATACAAATGTAAATAAATGAATAAATCATTTTAATTTCTTACCATTAAGCAATCATCCCGTAACCCTAAATCATTAATTTCAAATTAATCTTTATCATTTAAATAAATTTACTTTAATAAATCTTAAATT
The DNA here is from genome assembly GCA_030765085.1 of Allium cepa. NCBI lineage: Eukaryota > Viridiplantae > Streptophyta > Magnoliopsida > Asparagales > Amaryllidaceae > Allium > Allium cepa. The sequence continues at coordinate 986,817,951 of CM060945.1, read as the reverse complement.
AATATTAATAAATCTCATTTATAAATAAATCCTTAATTAACCTCTATTTGATTTATTATCCTTAATTAATCATAATAAGTAATTATTTCTGATTGCTTCCATTATGTAATTTACAATTTACAATATATAATTGATTATCTAAATTAATTTATCTAATTTGTTATCAAAATTAATCATATTAAGTAATACTTAATTATCCTTAGTTAATCATCTTCATTAACTAATAACATTTCTTAATTACTTTTAATTAATCTCTAATTATAAATAAATCTAAATCATAAATTTATAAATTAAATAAATGAGTCTTTAATTAATCATCATATAAATTACATCACTTAATGCCTTAATTGTTTCTAATATAAAATCTATTCCTTTATTAATGATTTCATTAATCATTCGAGTGTATTTAAAACATTACACTTTCAACATTTTTAAATTTACATGTAAAAATAACACTTGGTTATAAATTTCAGAAAATGGGATCAGGTTGAAAACCTGGAACAGAATTTTGACCAGAACTTCCCATTGCCACTTACTTCGAGTATACTACTCGAATCACTCCAGTAAGGCACGAGTTTCCCTCCCCCCCCCACTTCTACCCGCCTCCTTCTTCTCCTTTCTTTTTTTTTTTCAGTAGTAAAATAATTAAGTTATAAATCAAAGCATCAGTATAAATCATATTCGAAACTGCTGACACACGCCAATGTGCGTGCACGTGCACCACTTCCCCGACCGCCTCCGATCGAGTTGCCACCCACCACCAAGTCGATGACCATCTCAACCATTGCCTCGACCACCCAAAACATCGATAACTCCTCCAAATCAAAATCGCGTATTCGAATCCAAACCTGGAACACGAAAGCCACTTCCATCCCATACCTGTCAACGACTCGTCCACGCGACTCCGGCTACCAGAAAATCCCATACTCCGGCCGTCACTTCGTCGCCTCAGCCTCTACCACCACCCAACAGCCCATAGCACTCGATGCTCCACCGTGATCGCGTCGATCAAAAACTTAGCTACAGGAAAAATTAGGTTTTAAAACTAATTTCTATCGCCGCCGTCACCTCCGAAGTCGTGACCACCTCCGGTTATTTTTCCAACCACCACCGTGTACTCCTCCATCACCACGAAGAAACCCAGCTATCCCAAACCCGAGGATCACCAGAAATTGAATATAACCCATTTTCTGTTCAACTCGAAAATTCACACCATCTACAAACTTAAAAATCTAGATTTATATATCAAAAATCATCATTCTCCGATTCGATTCAGTTTATAAAATTAAAACTTGATATTTGGATACTAGATTTCCTGACATTAGTAGATCATTGCTGTTAATTTCTCATTTTTTGAATTAATTACTTATCATATATACTTAAAACTAATTTTAAAATAAATGTGACATTCATATACGCATTTTATCTTCAGACATCTTAGCCTAAAACTGAATCCATGAAGAGAGATAGAATTATTTTAGGTAGATTGGTGCCTGAATACAAACAGAGATGTATATGCATTTACACAGACCTGCATACTCAAACATTTACATATTTATATATATATATATATATATATATATATATATATATATATATATATTCAAACAGATTTTCATTCATGCAACCAATTTACTTCAAGTTATAATCACAGATATCAAGTTATAAATCAACTGAAGTTTCAAGATAGTAGTTTACTCACCTTTGAGAAGATGAACAGAGAACAGAGCTTCCACTTTTTAGCACAGGCTTGAAATTTACTTGCTGAGTTGATTTGTATTGTTATTTATTTAAATTGAAGTTTTTGTTTATAGTTGAGATGATGATGCTTATTTCGGGTTTACTTTGAATAATGGTCGAAAGTGAAGTGAAGATGGTTGATATAAAAGAAGAAAGTGTACGGGTGATATTATCTCTTCCCTGTACTAAAGTTATGGCTGCATTTATTTAACTTGGTGGCTGAGATGATATTATAGATATGGCTGAAGTATGTTGCATTAAATGTTGAGATGTATTGCATTTGTATGCTAAAGATATTGCATTAATTATCTTACTTCATCCCATACTTGCTGGTCTTTGCTTCAGTACTTGTTGTGTTGTTTTCTAGGTTAAAGTATATTACTTTAGTCCTTAGTCTTCTGATGCTTATACATTTCCCATATCATCTTTTGTTTTGCTGTCCTTGCATCCTTTGTTTACAACTTGTTTTTCGGCTGAAGTGATGATTTCTTTTGGTGGCTTCATTAATTCACATTGTACAATTGAATATCTTTGTTTTGTTCATATTATTTATAACTTTGTTTGTACTTGCTTTATTTTCTTTTATTCACTTTGTTTTACCTATGTCTACATCTGTTTCTATTTCTTGTTTGTTGTCTTCAGGTTTGCATATTTGTATGTTGTATGTTTTACATTTTATTTTTATGCCTTGCTTTATGTTTTATGTTCTTTTAGCTAGCTTTGTTTATTCTTGCATTTTTTTATTTACTTCTATTTTTAGTTTAAATAATTATCATAAATTTTACTTTAAAAATTATTGTTTTATATTTCTCTATATACACATATATTTTATACAACTCAAATTATCATCATTTATAAATTTTTTAAATCAATTTATTTATTTATTTTTATACTTGTGTCCAAAATATATCATTTATTTTTCAAAATCATTTATATAAGAATTTATTTAAAATCCAACATATACATATATATTCACATATATACAAAATTTCAAATCCATATGACTTTATATATATTTTCTGGTCGAATCGAGGAAACTCGCTTCCATTTATATTTAATTTTATAATTTTTTTAATTCAAAAATTCATTTAAATTATCAATTTAAATTCATAAAAATCTGGGGTCGTTACACAATAAATAAATAAATTTACAGTTATATTAAATAAATGCGTTTAAACAGAAATAGTGAATAAAACATGCCAAACAGTCATAAAAAAATTTCTACCCATATCTAAAATTAATTTAACAAACACAAGAAATTTTAGAAATTGTGAGTGGGTTAAAACACTCACCTTTTGAATTTAAATCGAATTTAAATCCGATTTAAACCCAAAAATTCGATCGTCTCCAAATCTGTCCAAACCCATGTTCCAATTTCGCAAATAGATGAAGAAATCAAAAAGCCCCAATTCAACCTTTTGGGTTTCGAATTTTACACGTTTGACCGTGATTTCTGGTTGTCTCAAGCGACTATTGCAAAAACAGAGACTGCGCTTAGATCTGTAGATGAAAACTACAACATAATTTTATTTCTTTTTCTGAGAACTTTGAATTTTTTTTTTGATTTTTGAGTAGAATTGGAACTGAAATTTGCATCCATTTAGGTAGAGAAAGAATTGAAGAAAATGAACGCACAAATAAAAGAGAATAGATGGAGGCTAGGGTTTATAATTGGGTTTATATAGATAGGTTAGAATTAGAGTAGATGGATCTGATAAACAAACGCGCTGAAAGATAATTTAAATTAACGTAATAATTACAAATCACCATACTATAAAGGCATTTACGTTATTTCCCATTTATGACTTTATTTAACACAACCCTTAATTTACATCTATTGCAAGGTTTTCAAATTTAATTGAATGAACTAATTATATCACTCCTAATAATTGTTGTAAGACTCTAAATCCCACATTTGTAAGTATATATTATTTCCACTCAAATATTATAGAAATATACAGAGTATAGGTGTCCATTAAATCATTATTTATTATATATTCAAATTAACTAAATTCACTATTGAAGTCCGTTTATATTTATTTCCAAATATCAATTTACCTTTCCCAATCAATTTGAATCCATTCATTTAATATAACAAATCAAATTTCCATTCACACCTTATTATCAACCCACAATTTATTGCAATTTTATACAATTAATATCGACTTTACATTAAATTTCTATCCAATGAATACTTATTCATCAATCAATTCAATATTTACTTTTCTTTCCCTCTATTTGATACTTAACCTAGTATACATTTAATGGGTAAACATAACATTGAATTATAATGCATTTCTCATGCATGCTTCATTTCATATAAATTCCTCTTTATTAACTAATTCACATTAACAAAACAAAATAATTTTTTTTTATTTCAATCAATTACCAGTCTAGACTTAATATATTAAATAAACGGTTAACCTAAAATGATTGTTACCCCTTTAGCATTCAAATTCACTTACGACTATTATTAACACAATGTTGCCATTTGATTTATATATATTTAAATAAATTATATGAATGGGTAAAACTTTAAAAATTATCTTACCTGCAAATTTACTCACAAACATCCTAAATTACCAACTTGCAATTTATTTTTAATTACTAAATTTGCATTGATTATATCAAGTTGAGATTTAATACGTGTTATTTCCTCAAATAAATAAATCTTTGGATTTAAATTCCCAAAACCATAAATTATGTCCTACCATAAATCTATGCTTTTATTATTTTACGTTCACACTCCCGTTACTCTATAATAAATCACCAAGTAATGATATCCTAAACTAACATTAATTTATATATCAATCCTTATAACTCAATAAATTTGTCAAACATGAATAACCTTAACAATACTTACACATATTATCTTACTTACAATAATGTAATATTAAACGTTGAATTTCATTTATTTTGCAATACTTCAATTTAATTAATAAATACTGCTCCTATACTTAAATCTATATTAACAAATCGTTAGATTTGGATCGATAGAAATCGGTTTACCAAAGCTTACGTACACATTACGTAAATAAACAACTATATAAATTTTCCACCTATTAGCTCTAAATTTTATTCTTAAGTTTGTTACCTATCAATTTAGATTATACTTCCATCTATAATGCAAATCTAAATCTCCTCTAACTGCATAAATTAGGGCAATTTATTGCAATTGATTTCCCATTAAACTTCATAAATTAACAAATTGAAACCTAAATAAAAACGTTTATTTATTTAAAAATCTTGTTGTTTAATTGAATTGACCATTCACGGATATAATTTACATTGTTCTCCAATTATTACTTAAATACACCACACAACGTTAAATCTATATTCAATACAATTTGTTACCAAAATTAATTTAGCGAAAACAATTACGCCCTTAAAATTTCTCTTCATTCATTAATTGCTAATTGTTATTCAATTAAACCCATTCATTTGATTTCCCTATTATGCATCAATCATAAACCCATCGTCTTAAAGGTGATGTCTACATTTTATACTATAAATTTACCCTTTTATATTCCAATATCAATGAATGCTCACATACAAATTTAGATCTTAACTCTAATTAATTATTCCATTTAATCCATTGATTTATTAACTTTAATTACTGCAATTCATTGTCTTACATAAATTTGAACCTATTTCCAAATTTTCACTATTCCAATTAATTGAAATATAAAATTAAATTTGTAAAAATTTAATTACCCTTGATCCATCAAATTTCAACATTCTCTTTCATGTAAACAAATAAGATTTCTGTTTCTTCCTAAATTTAAATTAGAAATCCTATAATTTAATTCATTTTAAACATCGAATTTACACGGGTCGTTACACTCTCCCCCACTCAAAACTTTTCGTCCCCGAAAAGGAAAAGAAGGGAGAAGAGAGAATTTAATAATAGTACATCTTATTAAAATATTAACTTATAAACAATAATTTACAACATTTGTTACCTTAAATAAAATATACCATTTTAAAATCATTATATCTTTTGATACTTAAATTATTAAAGTTTGTAAAAAAAAAAAATTCTAAGTCTAAAATTTACGGAAAATTTTTGGCAGAGTCTCCTTTGTACGGGGAGGCTCAGGAGAAAATATAATATCAAAATATAATAATTATATTACATATATTATCCAAAATATTATATTCCAACTCGGGAAATATATATAAATAGCGGTATAAACCGTAATCTGAAACGTACCTATTTGTCGGGCATTTTACGCTTAAGTTATGGAACCAAAAGCAGCAGTAATTGCTTCCACAACCTGCATTTCACTTATAAAGATCCAAAGGGTTAACAATTTATATAAAGTGAAATTAAGCGGTTTCAAACACTAACAACCAATCAGTACAACAACCATCAAAATAGCATACACAACAAATCCAAAACAACCATTCAACAAACAAACAAATAGTTGTTCGGATTCAAAACTTGAAATTGTACGTAATGGAAATAACTATCAAGTGCATCATTTACTCAACAGTCTTAGATGGAACAAAATAGATTATTTATTCATCCAACAATTTCAAATTTCCTTACCCAACCAACCATAAATCAAATAATAGAATTCAAACCAAATTAACTTATTATAAATTTATTTCATACTTTAGCTGTTTAATTTCCTTTCTTTCATTACGTCATTAATTTTCATTATATTTCTTTCTATTTTGTTTAGAAATTAACTTCAACCCTTTTTCTTAAGTTTACAATTTCCCTTTATTATATTACACTCATTTATTTTCACTTACTAATTACTATTATTCATTCATTTATTATTGCATGACCACTTTTATTTACACTTTAATTACTTAAGTTTATAATCATCTATTTGTCATACTTACCTTTATTATATTTTACTTGGTAAAATTTCAATTATAACTTAAGTTTATAACATTAAATTCTCATTTAACAGCAATTTCATTGAATACTTCATTACCTAGTTTTACTTGTACAATTTCCATTACATTTCTTATCAAAACATTTCAACTTCTTATATTTGGTAAGTTATATGTGTTTTTAAAGGATGTACTTGAAAGTTACACAAGTTTCCTCATTACCTATGATTAATCTAACGTTCAATAATAATATTCTTTATTTCGTAGGTTATAATTTCAAATTCCATTTAATACCATTTGTACCCTATCATTAAATCTCTTATTTCCTTTGGAGGTTTTAATTTATTAATTTCCTATGTTTCAATTCACTACAATAATTGAAACAATTAATTAATGGAAATTTAAGAATTTAATACCGGGTTAAATTTCAAATTATTTTAAAATAATAGATAAATATATTCTTACAACTTATATATCTCTAATTATATTTAAAACAATTCAAAATTTGTATATTTTTCAAAAAGGAATCTGCAGTAAAACTACTACAGTGGCCTTCCCCCTTCGAAACTCGAAAATTAAAGTAGATGATGCGGCCGCCATCACCGAAATTATTTTCCAGCGACAGAGAGGAAAGTACAAAACTTATTTTCTCCAAAATCTTCTTTAAAACATTTTCTTCCGAATTATATTAAATATTTATATCAGAAAATACTTATAAATAAAATTATTATATTCCAAAATTTCAAAACCCCGAAACTTAAGTTCTAAATTTCCAAATTTCATTTTTTTTTTTTTCAATCTTATTTCTATTATTATTTATACACTTTATTACCTAACAACTAATCTATTGCAGTCAAATATAGATATCATTTGAAAATTTTATTTTATATATAGAAAATATAATAGGCAAAATTATTTCATTCACCTATATCAAAACCGTGTCGGTCTGTCCTATTAAGTGTTTAGAAATCCCTATTGATGTCACAGCGTCCCATGCACCAACCAGAATTTATAAATACAAAACGGAATAGATTAACGCAATATTAAAATCTTTTTATAACCCTAACAAATACGCTCTCTCATATATATACACTCAGCGATTCCCATAGGGTATTACTACCCTATTAACAAAGAGTCAGACCCCACAAGCTAAGGTTTATCGCTAAACCAAAGCTCTGATACCAAATGTAATGTCCCGCTTTTTCGCACACTTTAAATCGACACACGTGCCAATTCAAACCATACGGAAGGGTGGATTGTTATGGGGTAAATAAGAAAAAACAGAGAAGAAAGAAAAACTAAACAGAATCTCACAGCGGAAGGATAAAATATAATAATCAAATATACAGTTTATAAATCTGTTTACAAAACCATTTATATAATACATATCGGAGTTACAGATACCAATAAAAATGTAGCGGAACAGTGTGTAGTGCACTAGTATAAATAATATAATATAAATCTTCGTCTCCGTCCTCCAGAGCTAAATCTTCCAATCCTGAAACGCTCGGACTGACCCGAGCGAATTTGAAAAGACAAAAACACTCGAGTCAGAACTAAAAGATCTTATGTGAGTTAAATTAACAGAAATAAATATGAGTGCAGTAACTCAAGAGATGCTCGGGATTTACATCTTCTAAGGATCCGTTAAACTATTTACTATGTAGTATATTGCGCTATTATAATAGTGTCTATTTGTAAAATAAACTTACTTTTAAATAGCGTTAAGGCTTTACATTTTCCACCTTAACACGTAATAGTCCCAGTAGTCCATCCAATATCATGGTCCCTCCTGATTGGGAAGCCACCAGAGGATACCACACGGGCTACGGGAGAAATCCAAACTCGTACAAGGCACGATAGGGTAGGTGACACGGCACAACCAGGCAATGCCAGGGTAGATATACCAATTGCTATCCGGGCTGGTGGTAACGCGTGCTGCTACTACCGCCCACCTTGAATAACACCCCCAAATCAAATAAAAGTGGCCACCGAGTCCAGATCTAAAAGTCAGAGTATAAAATCGAAGGAGTGCGTCCGATCAGAGGAATGACCTCATTGGCCCGAGAATCGCTCCTGTTTTAGCCACCTTATGCCAACTCACCGGAGTTGGGTCCACGTATTTACCTCAAGGAAACGCCTCCACCAACCTACTTCATTCTGGAATCTCCACCGCGTACACGTTTGTTAAAGTGGTTTTCGGAGTTGGCAGAGAGTATGACAACTTCCGATCCCGGTCTCTTCAACAACCAAACGTTATTATAACACCGCGGTCCTTTAAAATAATTTATACTTTTAAAACCAGAATATAATATCCACTTCAAAACCATATAAATATGATATCCCTTCCTTTTAAAACCCCAAAACAATATGATATCATCTTTATTTTCCAATATATTCTTTCCAAAAATCATAGTGGTTTCAAAGTAAAATATTTAGAAATCAAAACTCTTGAATATAATATTTCCAAATTATACTACCTTGAAAACATAGCTTTGAAACAAAATTTCCATCTCTTAAATGGTTAAATATTAAATTACTTTTATTAAACAAAATAGCTTCTTTAGATTTCACAAGTCAATTTCAAATATCGATTTAAACTACCAAATACCATTTCAATTCTTATGTTTCAAAGCTTTAAATATTTCACCATTTAAAAAACAAACTCATTTGACAAACCCATATATATATCAAATTCAATTACTTATGTAACGTCCCGCCTTTCCGCACGATTTAAACCGACACACGTGCCAGTTCAAACCATACAGAAGGGCGGATTTTTATGGGGTAAATAAGAAAAACGAGAAGAAATAAAACAAAACAGAATCTCGCAGCGGAAGGATAAAATATAATAATCAAATATACAGTTCATGAAACTCTTTTACAAAATAATTTATTTTTCTTGTGCAATAAATATCAGAGTTACACATACCAATACAACAATGCAGCGGAATTAAATGGTGTAGTGGAATAATATAGTAGATACTAGTAATACAAATCTTCGTCTTCGTCCTCCAGAGCTAAGTCCTCAAATCCTGAAACGCTCGGACTGACCCGAGCGAATTGAAAAGACAAAACACTCGAGTCAGAACTAAAAGATCTTATGTGAGTTAAATTAACAGGAGTAAATATGAGTGCAGTAACTCAAGAGATGCTCGGGATCTACATCTCCTAAGGATCCGTTAAACTTTTTACTATGTAGTATATTGCGCTATTATAATAGTGTCCAATTGTAAAATAAACTTACTTTTAAATAGCGTTAAGGCTTTACATTTTCCACCTTAACACGTAAAATGCCAATAGTCTATACAGTACCATAATACCTCCTGATCGGGAAGCTACCAGAGGATACTCCATAGGTACGACACAAATAGAAACTTGCAGTAAAGGCTCGGTATGGTAGGTGACATGGCACAACTAAGCAATGCCAGGGTAGGTATACCAATTGCTATCTGGGCTGGTGGAAACGCGTAGCCGCAGTTACCGCCCACCTCGAACAAACTCCCCCAAAATCAAAAATAGAAGTGGCCACTGAATCAATCCAAAGTCAAAGTATAATATCGAAGAGGAGCGTCCGATCAGAGGTATGACCTCACTGGCCCGAGAATCACTCCTGTTTTAGCCACCTTATGCCAACTCACGGGAGTCGGGTCCACGTATTTACCTTACAGGAAGCGTCGCCACCACCTACTTCATTCTGGAATCTCCACCGTGTACACGGTTAGTCAAAGTGGTTTTCGGTATCGACAGAGAGTATGTCCATATCTGATCCCGGTCTCTTTGCCAACCCATCGTTATTATAACACCGCAGTCATTTAAAATAGTTTATACTTTAAAACCAGAATAAAATTTCCCATTTCAAAACTATGAATACGATATCAATTTAAACCCAAAACAATATGATATCATTTTATCTCAAATATAATTCTTTTCCCAAATCATTCTGGTTTAAAATTTAAAATATCTGGAAACCAAATATTTGAAATATACTTTCAAAGCATAATATTTCGAAATTCAAAATTTTAAAACCATAACTTCTAAAACTTGAATGGTTGGGATATTCAACGGTATATAAAATAAATGGTTTAACTTTAAGGTTACTTTGTAAAGAAAAATAATTTCCATGGCTTTACAAATATATTTCTTTATTTAAAGTCTAAACCATAAATTTAAATATCACTTTCAAGTTGTAAAACAACTTCAATTTCTATATATATATATATATCCATTTGGAGTATTAATATTTCAAAACCAAAGTTGGAATTTATTCTTTCAACAAATTAAATGTTCTATTATTTAGTCTTGAATAATCACATAAACTAAATAAATAAAACTCCAATTTCTAGCAATTAAATATTTTCTTCAATTTAATTATACTAGAATATTCATTTTAAATTTATCTTGGAAAAATCCAATTATTAATATCATACCTTAAAAATTTCCAAATTTAAACACATAATATAAATTTCAAATTCCATTTTCTAGATTTCCATTTTTATTCAACAGATTTATACACAGCTTAAATTCAAATTTTTTAACTTCATATGTATATATATAGAAGAATAATATTTATAAAATATCAAAATTTAAATTTTTTATAAACCGTATCCCATCCAAACCATAGAAATCACTTTAAAATAATTTATATATAGACCACGGTGCCTGTATATAATTTTCTATCCTATGGTCAAGTGATACAGATATTTATCATTTCAATCCGCAATTTAAAAATAAAATTTACGGTTGTATATCATTTCAAACCACAATCCCGAATTGAAACGAAAATGCATGATAACTTGTAGTTTAATGATTAAAAAAAAACATCCATTCATCAAAATCGCCCATCATCCAAGTCACAATCATCATCCAATAATAAATCAATATCAATATATATCTAGTAATATATAACAGGTAATAACTGGCAGTTATATTCAAAATAAAATTTAACAACTATTAAACTAACAGTTTATATTCAGTAATAAATTTTATAACTGTTTACTAGCAGTTTATATGCAAATAAATTAATTCTAACTATCAATTAATATGCAATAAATAAAATAAATTAACAGTTAAATTTAATAACACGATTTAACAGGTATGATGAATAAACATGCCAAACAGTCATAAATAAATTTCTACTCATATCTACGATAAATTTAACAAACATAAAAACTTTTAGAAGTTGTGAGTGGGTTAAAACACTCAGCTTTTGAATTTAAATCAAATTTAAATCCGATTTAAACCCAAATATTCAACGGTCTCCGAATTGGTCCAAACTAGTTCCAAACTGTCCGAAATTTAATTACGATCCTAACAAAAAAAGTTTCGCATGAATCCGAGGTCGTATGAAAAAGTTATGCGATTTAAACGATTTGAAAATTAAAATAAATTATAAAACAAAACAAACCTTAATTAAATACTTGCCACGTCGCTATCGTCTTCCACGCGCTTTGGCTACAGGAGCACGCGAATATGTTTCCAGACTGAACCCAAAACGGAAAACGAACACCACCAGTAGATTGCGTATTCTGAGAACTCCAACATATAATTTTTCTGGAATTTTTAGAGGAGTTTGAATTTTGACTTTTATTTGGATTGAAACTGGATCTAGAAATTGTCTGTTGCCATTGAAGAAGAGAAGAAGTTGAAGAAGAGACTATACAGAGGAACGAAGATGGAGGCTAGGGTTTCACCGCCTATTTATAGATAGATCGCAAAAGAATAGGTGTGCACGAATTTTAATGTGCAAACGGAGGTGGTCCCAAAAGATAAATAATATTAGTTACACACGTTATGGATTTAGGAAATAAATAAATTCCTTATCATTTACATTTTATTTTAAACGTATTTAAAAATGTAAATCTAGACATTTCGTTTACGTTTCAAAATATATCCACAATTTTATTAATTTCCAAATTGATCTAAACAAATTTAGATGTAAATTAAAAGCTGATAAGTCTACCCATTGCAGTGTTAATTTCTCCACTTCCTTATATTTAGAATGGAAACGTTCACTTTATTTCCTCAACATTCTTTTATTTTCCTTAAAATGCTTATTTGTTACTTGAAATTCATAATGTAAACATTCTTATATTCTAAAATGATCAACTTATACAATATTAAATCAATTCTTATATTTCCAAATAATGTACATTCATAATGAAAACATTCTTACATAAATTTTATTAATTGCACTTTGTTTCTTTCCCTTTTTCAATTGAAAGATTTTAATAAATTTATTTCCAATTAATTTTAATCTTCCACTTCAAAACAGACCCTAATTGATGAAATCAATTAAATAAATATGTGAACATTGTAATCCTTATTTATAGTCAAGCAAACATGTTTATAAAATTACAGGTTTCAACAAGCATTAAATTACATATTAAATAAATATTTTTCTCTATTCAATTAAATAATCAAATGTTTATTCCATCTAAAAATTTTAAGTAGAAGGATTCCATGTTGGGTTCAAAATCTATTATTTTAATATCCTTGAATTTTAGTTTAATCTCTATAAACGAAATATTTAAACGTTAATTTCATTTATTTTGCAATACTTAATTAAACCAAAATATCGTTTTCTAAACTTAAATCTATGCTCCCATTGATTCATTCAATTTGCACTTATTATGTATTATTTTAACAACTCATTTATAACTTTGAATCTATTTCCCAAATTTCACATTTCTATCGTTATATACATTTAATATTTCAAATATTACGTCATTATCATTAATGAAATAAATATATTTTTAATTATTGCAATTGATTTTCCGTTATAACTTAATATACTAAATAGGTGGTAAATCTTAAATACTTGTTCTCATTAACGATTTATTTCTACTTACAAATTAATGCAATTATTACCTATTTCCATCTTTATCTCCAATTAACATAAAATGTTATATTCAAATTCCATAAATTTCAATAGATTCAAATTATCATATCTATGAAGAACATTTACGTTATTATCCATTTATTACCTTAACTTATTCAACGTAACATTTGATTTATATTTAATGCAATGATTTCCAAATCAATTGAATTGAATTAAATATATATGTATCACTCATAATAACTTGTGGTCACAACTCTTGATCACCATTAATAAGTTTATTATTCACAATCCACTAATAGCCATTATATATATATACGAATTAACTAATTCAATATTTCCATTTCGTTTCCTATCCTAAATTTATTACTAAGTGTATTTACTCCATTCCAACAAGTTGGAATTCCATTTTTACTATACAATCATTTCCCTATTCGCTTTTATTACTAACCCATCATCATTGCATTTATTGTCTTTTATTGATTTGATCAATTTACCCCATATTCCCTTAAACTCATACTAACGAAACATTCAATTCTATTTATCTCATAAACTCCATTTCATAAATCTACCTGCAATTTCTGCCTAGAAATAAGGTTACATTTCCGTTGAAAATACATTTACATCTTACGTTACTACATTAATAGTTAGTAACGTTTATATCATCAACCATTACTTATGAATAATTAGCGTTTCCAATTTATTTTGTTACATTCTGTAACGACCCAGAATTTTTAGAAATTAAAATTTGAATATTTAATTAATTTTAAATATTTATAAGTGAATTTATAAGTCAAATAAATTTTTATTTGAATTATTGGATTTAATTGGATAATTAAATCGATAATTTAATACGTTAAATTATGAAAATAATTGAAAATTGAGTTAAAAATGATTGTAAATAATTTGGAAAATTTTATTTAATCATACTGGAGTTATAGAAATATTTTAGAACTTTTAAAATCGAATTAAAAGTTAATTTGTGAAAATTGAATATTTTAATATTTAATTATCGACTGTAAAATAGCCAATTTTTGAACAGTCTCAGAATTGAACGAAACCAGTTTCATTGGATCCGTAATAGTTAGTTATTATCGGATTTCAATTTTCGTGTCAATCGGAGTTATCGTTTGATCGTGGCAGCTCGAAACGCATCGAATTGTTTTTAATTTAAATTTGGCGAGTCAAAATAGCCATTTTTCAAAAAGTCTCGGATTTCGACGAAACTAGTTTCATCGGATCCGTAATGTGATATTATTGTAAGGTTTCAAATTTCAAGTCGATTGGATTTACCGTTTGTCCGGTACAAATTAAAACGCCTAGAAATCGATTTAAATCGGTTTAATTTAAATTGAGCGTTTGTTGCCATAACTCGCACATACTTCCGAATTAGCTTCCGAAACCTGTTCCATTGTGTCCGGAACGCGGGGTAAACCCTAGGTACGCTGGTTACGGCGTCTAAATCGGAGTTCGGAATTTCCGGGTGAATAGTGTCGATCGGTTCCTTATAAATACCCCCATAACTCAAGAAAAAAAAAAAAAAAAAATACAAACCCTAATCTAAAACTGCATAGCCGGCCCTAATTTTTCTATGGCCAGTTTTTCTTCTCCTTCCTCCCTTGATTTCTCCAAATCCATCAAGAATTAGCAAGAAAGTTCAACTACAAAGTTGAAGATCTCCTCGAGTACTACGTTTTCAACGGCTATGATCTAAAACGGAGCGTCGGGGAGTGAGATAGGTGTGGCCGTTCGTCATGGCCTGCGCACGCATTTCCATGCTATGTAGGGGGCCGAGCCCTATGCTACTGAGGTCGAGTGTAGTGGAGGATAGGGGCTTCGCGTTGGTGTATCCTGATCGTGTTAATATCGAGTGTGGTGTTGGCAAATTGGAACCCTAGTTCATCATATTGGGTTCATGCGTTCGGCCTCAACCTGGAAGAAGGATACGCGCGTGGGAAGGAGGGAACGTGGGGTCGTGATGCAAGGGTTTGGATCCTGTGGTTAGGATTAGAAGCAAGGTTTATTAATAAAAGTTTAATTGTAAATTAATAAGTTTAAATCGAGTAATCTTTAAAACTGCATAACTTTTTCATACGAGGTCGAAAAAATGCAAACTCAGTTGCGTTGGAATCGTATGGACGAGCACTACGCGATGGAGTTGGTTTGGAGTCGTTTGGAGTTAGTGAGAATTTCGGGTAAAATTAAACGCGCGTTTAATTTTATTCGAAATAAAAGCTAAAACGGAATTTAAAACCAAGGTGAGAATTTCTCACTCAATCGAATCAGTTTCGATTTTATTTTAAATAGTTAGATTTAAAATATTTGAATGCATGTTTGAATGATGATTGATATCTATTGATTGTTAAAATAGACATTATGCGCCGTTAGTAAGCGGATGTTATTATTAAAAACATATACCGCGAATATTTCATAAACAGTGAAATTGGTATTATATATAATATCAATATATATATATTGGCATATGTATATATTGCAGTTGATTGATTTCCCGCATTTTTTGTTTAGCGGATGAGACCCTATTACGCCGTTATTAAGCGGATAATATTTATTAAGAACATATACCGCGATAATTTCGTACTGGAGCGAAATTGGTATTGTGCTAATGTTTTTGGATGCAGGAAAACAGGTTGGAGGGATCCAACTGGATTCCTCAACAGTATTTATTTTATTTCAGATATTTTGATATTTGATGGATTATCATATCGATATATGATATCGTTGTTAGTCGTGATTGACTATTTGGTGTGTAGCATCATTGGACCCAGATTTTGGGATTTTAAAATGATTTTAAAAGTGATTGTTGAAATTATTCTATATTTTTGGAAACTGATTTATTTTAAATAAATAAAGGTTATAATTTTTTAAAGTTATAAAAATTATGATTTTGAGAAATGTAGTTAAAGATTGATTTTTGAGAAATATGGGTAAATGATTTTATAAAATAGTTAAATTGGATTTTTGAATATATTATAAAAGTTTAAGAATAGGATTTATAAAATTTGATTATTTTATAAATCAAAATGGTGAAACTATAAAGGAAATTAAAGACGTTTAAAAGAATAATATAAATTGATTTATATTAAGAGATTTATAAACGGATATTTATAAATTGAAATATTGACTTATAAAACGAGTTTTTATAAGTGTTTGAATGAAGTGAAAATGAAATTCATAAATGAATGAAATTTATAGAATTATAAACTGTGAAGTTATAAAAGAAAATTTATAAATAGTAAAATTTATAAATTTGGTGAAATTATTTGAAGAATAGATTGGTTAGATAAATGGATCTTATAAGTTATAAGATTTATAAATTGGAAAGTCTCTAAAGGAACGATTTTGTAAAATAATCGTTTTATAAGTAATTAACTTATAATATGAACGTTTAGTTTATAATTTAGTTATAAACTGGAATAGGTGAATAAAGGAATTTATAAAAAGGGAGTTTTTATAAATAAGTAGAAACGGAATTTATAAACGTTGTTTTATAAATCCGCAAATGACTTATTTTGATAAGTTAATTGTTATAACTTAGAGATAGAGTTATATTCACATTTTGAACAGTGAATAATCCTTTAAGTTAAAGTGAATAGAAATGATGAAATTTGTTAAGGTAGTATATTCACGTTTTGAATAGTGAATAACACGTTAAAGAAATTGTTTAGAATGTGAATATTTTAAATAGAATTAAAACGATCTAACGATGTTTTAAAAGGTGTTGAGATTCGAAACCATAGATTTCAACATTCATTGTTGAAATAGATGTTTCGTGAAATAAAAGGAAATGGTGGACTATAACACTGTTGTTATAGTAAATGATTTCCGAAAGGAAATGTTTAGTATAGTATTGGGATTTATATATCTATTTAATTTCGAATCCCTATACTAGTGATTTTGGGTTGTTGTAACGATGTTTTACGCAACATTCGTTTTGGCCCAAATAAATATGTTAAGTGAATGATTCCTTAAAGAATGTAATATATACTTAATTCGGTTTAAGTATATTGAATATTTTCTAAGTGTTGAAAATAAAAGATTGTGAATTACTTATTTAATAAGTATGGAAATGTTTTCCAATATGAAGTGAATAATTAGAATTTATCTTTTTGGAGGATAAATTGAAATGAATTATTGAAATCGTATATGCACGAATATTTTGAAATATAAATTCATTATGGAATTTATATGTGAAAAGTGAAATTGGTTAAAAATAAATATTGATTTATTTTTGAAGTGTTGAAATAATATATCTTGTAAAGATATTTTGGAAAATAAATAATTTGGAAAACTATTTGGAATCTGGTGATGTATGCATATCCATTGATAGTTCAATAACCGATTATCAATATTTCCCTTTGAATGGGTATTTGATGTGAATTGATTGAATTTGAATGCACACTTATTTTTGAATAAGCGCTCACTATTCGGGTTAACCGGGAAAGGACCATGGGGTCGTATAACCCATTCCGAATATGTGATACGTCGTTATGAATTGCATTTGAAGATCGGTGTTGAAGACCGAGTATTTGCGAAAGCGATAGGATGACCTATCGATTGTCTCTGCACTGGGTAGCTCCTGGTATAGAGATCTCCTAAGTGGTGGGAAATTCGATCGGGATTGTGAATACCCGTATTGCAAGGGCTTCGTAAGAAGTGCCTTCGGTTTTGTTCGAGCCCGGAACAGACTTGTATGGATTGTATGTCTGACATTACAAGTTGAGATATAAAGCCGATTTCTTTCAAATATATTTCTGTTGGTGGCGGAGAATTTATTCTTTGCTTAACACCCTTCTTTGAGACATATGTGCTCAAAGGTTATATAGTTGAAGTTATCAGCGATATATTCCCAAGTTGGTAATGTGATATGCTGAGTGATGCTGAAATGATCATTGTGTTGATTATTTGTGATAGGATCGTTTATTTGATCGTCTATCCTTATGATCATTGTGTTGATCATTTGTTGACCCAAAGCATGGCTTTTGTATAAAGTATGTTTTTGTGGACGTGAATTCGTCGAGCCTCACACCCCGTGAATGGTCAAAACAGGAAAGAAGCAGCAAGGTTATGAGGGGTAGCACCCTTTAGGATGTGTCCATTTCCTTCTGGAAAAGGGTGGTATCATGGTATGGAGCCCAGATACTTACTCATATTGAAAACACTTTATGATTGTGTGAATTGATTACGAGCGCTCGGTTGATAAAGGTCCCAAAGGACCGGGGGATGGCATATTCGGTCAGTTGTTACTCAGTTAGGGGTAACCCGGCCTTGTGTTGGTAGAGATCCGGTTTGGTTCTCGGGGATGTCCATCCAGAGGCATTCTCATGTGGCAATGGGAAGTTCCTTGGCCTGACCATTTGTTGGAAATCCAAAGAAACAATACGTGACTTGTACGGTTTTAGTTGTAGAACCTGCTTCCTCAGGAGGTAGCTATAGTAGGCATAATATAATGGTACCTATGCTGGCAATGATTTATATCTTTACTTTCGAAAGGATTTGTTCTACACTATGCACTAGTAATAATATCAAATGTTATTTTAAATGCGTATCAAGCATCTTTGACTCACATAAGAAGAAATCTCCTCCAAGTCTGCGTTTGCATTGTGTGTGTGGTGGGAGGTCTTATGGTAGTCTCATTTTTAAAAGCATTGCGAATTGAATTTAAAAATATTCCTCTATTTTGATTTTAAAGATAAATAAACTGTTTTGAGTTCCTACACCAGTCACATGACTGACTTGGAGTTTATTGTTTTCCTTCCTAAACTCTGAGTGCCCACCAATTTCCACACGGATAAAATCGAAATCTATTCGATTTTAAAAGTTCTAAAATATTTCTATAACTCCAGTATGATTAAATAAAATTTTCCAAATTATTTTCAATCATTTTTAACTCAATTTTTAATTATTTTCATAATTTAACATATTAAATTATTGTTTTAATTATCTAATTAAATCCGTTATAAATAAATAAACGTTATAATTTTTAAAGTCCGTGTGGAAATTGGTGGGCACCCAGAGTTTAGGAAGGAAAACAATAAACTCCAAGTCAGTCATGTGACTGGTGTGGGAACTCAAAACAGTTTATTTATCTTTAAAATCAAAATAGAGGAATATTTTTAAATTCAATTCGCAATGCTTTTAAAAATGAGACTACCATAAGACCTCCCACCACACACACAATGCAAACGCAGACTTGGAGGAGATTTCTTCTTATGTGAGTCAAAGATGCTTGATACGCATTTAAAATAACATTTGATATTATTACTAGTGCATAGTGTAGAACAAATCCTTTCGAAAGTAAAGATATAAATCATTGCCAGCATAGGTACCATTATATTATGCCTACTATAGCTACCTCCTGAGGAAGCAGGTTCTACAACTAAAACCGTACAAGTCGCGTATTGTTTCTTTGGATTTCCAACAAATGGTCAGGCCAAGGAACTTCCCATTGCCACATGAGAATGCCTCTGGATGGACATCCCCGAGAACCAAACTGGATCTCTACCAACACAAGGCCGGGTTACCCCTAACTGAGTAACAACTGACCGAATATGCCATCCCCCGGTCCTTTGGGACCTTTATCAACCGAGCGCTCGTAATCAATTCACACAATCATAAAGTGTTTTCAACATGAGTAAGTATCTGGGCTCCATACCATGATACCACCCTTTTCCAGAAGGAAATGGACACATCCTAAAGGGTGCTACCCCTCATAACCTTGCTGCTTCTTTCCTGTTTTGACCATTCACGGGGTGTGAGGCTCGACGAATTCACGTCCACAAAAACATACTTTATACAAAAGCCATGCTTTGGGTCAACAAATGATCAACACAATGATCACAAGGATAGACGATCAAATAAACGATCCTATCACAAATAATCAACACAATGATCATTTCAGCATCACTCAGCATATCACATTACCAAATTGGGAATATATCGCTGATAACTTCAACTATATAACCTTTGAGCACATATGTCTCAAAGAAGGGTGTTAAGCAAAGAATAAATTCTCCGCCACCAACAGAAATATATTTGAAAGAAATCGGCTTTATATCTCAACTTGTAATGTCAGACATACAATCCATACAAGTCTGTTCCGGGCTCGAACAAAACCGAAGGCACTTCTTACGAAGCCCTTGCAATACGGGTATTCACAATCCCGATCGAATTTCCCACCACTTAGGAGATCTCTATACCAAGAGCTACCCAGTGCAGAGACAATCGATAGGTCATCCTATCGCTTTCGCAAATACTCGGTCTTCAACACCGATCTTCAAATGCAATTCATAACGACGTATCACATATTCGGAATGGGTTATACGACCCCATGGTCCTTTCCCGGTTAACCCGAATAGTGAGCGCTTATTCAAAAATAAGTGTGCATTCAAATTCAATCAATTCACATCAAATACCCATTCAAAGGGAAATATTGATAATCGGTTATTGAACTATCAATGGATATGCATACATCACCAGATTCCAAATAGTTTTCCAAATTATTTATTTTCCAAAATATCTTTACAAGATATATTATTTCAACACTTCAAAAATAAATCAATATTTATTTTTAACCAATTTCACTTTTCACATATAAATTCCATAATGAATTTATATTTCAAAATATTCGTGCATATACGATTTCAATAATTCATTTCAATTTATCCTCCAAAAAGATAAATTCTAATTATTCACTTCATATTGGAAAACATTTCCATACTTATTAAATAAGTAATTCACAATCTTTTATTTTCAACACTTAGAAAATATTCAATATACTTAAACCGAATTAAGTATATATTACATTCTTTAAGGAATCATTCACTTAACATATTTATTTGGGCCAAAACGAATGTTGCGTAAAACATCGTTACAACAACCCAAAATCACTAGTATAGGGATTCGAAATTAAATAGATATATAAATCCCAATACTATACTAAACATTTCCTTTCGGAAATCATTTACTATAACAACAGTGTTATAGTCCACCATTTCCTTTTATTTCACGAAACATCTATTTCAACAATGAATGTTGAAATCTATGGTTTCGAATCTCAACACCTTTTAAAACATCGTTAGATCGTTTTAATTCTATTTAAAATATTCACATTCTAAACAATTTCTTTAACGTGTTATTCACTATTCAAAACGTGAATATACTACCTTAACAAATTTCATCATTTCTATTCACTTTAACTTAAAGGATTATTCACTGTTCAAAATGTGAATATAACTCTATCTCTAAGTTATAACAATTAACTTATCAAAATAAGTCATTTGCGGATTTATAAAACAACGTTTATAAATTCCGTTTCTACTTATTTATAAAAACTCCCTTTTTATAAATTCCTTTATTCACCTATTCCAGTTTATAACTAAATTATAAACTAAACGTTCATATTATAAGTTAATTACTTATAAAACGATTATTTTACAAAATCGTTCCTTTAGAGACTTTCCAATTTATAAATCTTATAACTTATAAGATCCATTTATCTAACCAATCTATTCTTCAAATAATTTCACCAAATTTATAAATTTTACTATTTATAAATTTTCTTTTATAACTTCACAGTTTATAATTCTATAAATTTCATTCATTTATGAATTTCATTTTCACTTCATTCAAACACTTATAAAAACTCGTTTTATAAGTCAATATTTCAATTTATAAATATCCGTTTATAAATCTCTTAATATAAATCAATTTATATTATTCTTTTAAACGTCTTTAATTTCCTTTATAGTTTCACCATTTTGATTTATAAAATAATCAAATTTTATAAATCCTATTCTTAAACTTTTATAATATATTCAAAAATCCAATTTAACTATTTTATAAAATCATTTACCCATATTTCTCAAAAATCAATCTTTAACTACATTTCTCAAAATCATAATTTTTATAACTTTAAAAAATTATAACCTTTATTTATTTAAAATAAATCAGTTTCCAAAAATATAGAATAATTTCAACAATCACTTTTAAAATCATTTTAAAATCCCAAAATCTGGGTCCAATGATGCTACACACCAAATAGTCAATCACGACTAACAACGATATCATATATCGATATGATAATCCATCAAATATCAAAATATCTGAAATAAAATAAATACTGTTGAGGAATCCAGTTGGATCCCTCCAACCTGTTTTCCTGCATCCAAAAACATTAGCACAATACCAATTTCGCTCCAGTACGAAACTATCGCGG
Organism: Allium cepa; assembly: GCA_030765085.1. Lineage (NCBI taxonomy): Eukaryota > Viridiplantae > Streptophyta > Magnoliopsida > Asparagales > Amaryllidaceae > Allium > Allium cepa. The sequence continues at coordinate 986,795,290 of CM060945.1, read as the reverse complement.
TATATGTTCTTAATAAATATTATCCGCTTAATAACGGCGTAATAGGGTCTCATCCGCTAAACAAAAAATGCGGGAAATCAATCAACTGCAATATATACATATGCCAATATATATATATTGATATTATATATAATACCAATTTCACTGTTTATGAAATATTCGCGGTATATGTTTTTAATAATAACATCCGCTTACTAACGGCGCATAATGTCTATTTTAACAATCAATAGATATCAATCATCATTCAAACATGCATTCAAATATTTTAAATCTAACTATTTAAAATAAAATCGAAACTGATTCGATTGAGTGAGAAATTCTCACCTTGGTTTTAAATTCCGTTTTAGCTTTTATTTCGAATAAAATTAAACGCGCGTTTAATTTTACCCGAAATTCTCACTAACTCCAAACGACTCCAAACCAACTCCATCGCGTAGTGCTCGTCCATACGATTCCAACGCAACTGAGTTTGCATTTTTTCGACCTCGTATGAAAAAGTTATGCAGTTTTAAAGATTACTCGATTTAAACTTATTAATTTACAATTAAACTTTTATTAATAAACCTTGCTTCTAATCCTAGCCACAGGATCCAAACCCTTGCATCACGACCCCACGTTCCCTCCTTCCCACGCGCGTATCCTTCTTCCAGGTTGAGGCCGAACGCATGAACCCAATATGATGAACTAGGGTTCCAATTTGCCAACACCACACTCGATATTAACACGATCAGGATACACCAACGCGAAGCCCCTCTCCTCCACTACACTCGACCTCAATAGCATAGGGCTCGACCCCCTAGATAGCACGGAAATGCGTGCGCAGGCCATGACGAACGGCCACACCTATCTCACTCCCCGACGCTCCGTTTTAGATCATAGCCGTTGAAAACGTAGTACTCGAGGAGATCTTCAACTTTGTAGTTGAACTTTCTTGCTAATTCTTGATGGATTTGGAGAAATCAAGGGAGGAAGGAGAAGAAAAACTGGCCATAGAAAAATTAGGGCCGGCTATGCAGTTTTAGATTAGGGTTTGTATATTTTTTTTTTATTTTTCTTGAGTTATGGGGGTATTTATAAGGAACCGATCGACACTATTCACCCGGAAATTCCGAACTCCGATTTAGACGCCGTAACCAGCGTACCTAGGGTTTACCCCGCGTTCCGGACACAATGGAACAGGTTTCGGAAGCTAATTCGGAAGTATGTGCGAGTTATGGCAACAAACGCTCAATTTAAATTAAACCGATTTAAATCGATTTCTAGGCGTTTTAATTTGTACCGGACAAACGGTAAATCCAATCGACTTGAAATTTGAAACCTTACAATAATATCACATTACGGATCCGATGAAACTGGTTTCGTCGAAATCCGAGACTTTTTGAAAAATGGCTATTTTGACTCGCCAAATTTAAATTAAAAACAATTCGATGCGTTTCGAGCTGCCACGATCAAACGATAACTCCGATTGACACGAAAATTGAAATCCGGTAATAACTAACTATTACGGATCCAATGAAACTGGTTTCGTTCAATTCTGAGACTGTTCAAAAATTGGCTATTTTACAGTCGATAATTAAATATTAAAATATTCAATTTTCACAAATTAACTTTTAATTCGATTTTAAAAGTTCTAAAATATTTCTATAACTCCAGTATGATTAAATAAAATTTTCCAAATTATTTACAATCATTTTTAACTCAATTTTCAATTATTTTCATAATTTAACGTATTAAATTATCGATTTAATTATCCAATTAAATCCAATAATTCAAATAAAAATTTATTTGACTTATAAATTCACTTATAAATATTTAAAATTAATTAAATATTCAAATTTTAATTTCTAAAAATTCTGGGTCGTTACACATTCACTTATATTCATTTATGAATAAATTGGTATTCCCTTTAACCTATTAATTACTAACTTTAATTATTGCAATTCATTTATCTAACATAAATTTTGAATCTATTTCCAAATTTTCATATTTCAATTAATTAACACCTTACAATAGTTTACAAATAAAAGGGATTGTACTAATTACATTATTTATTTTCTTGCATTACTTTATTACCTCCGTTTATATTCAATTTCCGTAAATTTGTATTGCATTGTCATTTAGACTTATTAGCTTGCACCAATACTATTATCATTAATTGAAAAAAAATGGATTTCAAATTGAATTGATTTCTATTTATTATTATTGCTTAATGATAAATTCAATATTTGCATTGGTTTTGCTTACATAAAATAAATTACCCATTTTAATTAAGGTTTCAAAACAATTAATACGTTCCCTTCAAATAAATTCATGATTCTATTAATACTTACATTTACTCCTTATCATAAATTTAATATACCAATCCTAACAACTTTTAACCCCCTTTTTTTACGTTTCACACACTTGAAATTTTTAATTGCATTTATTACCATTCAATGTTGGCATTTATCCCTATAATTTATTAAATGTTTACTGCCCTTAGTACAATTTCTTTCATTTATGGTTATGACTTTACTATTCACAGTTACCTTTGTATACTCCTTCCCTATTTAAACCAAATATAACCAATTCTAATTAACTTCAATTATTACCTTTAAATAAGTCATAACATTCAAATGTCTCTACTAAATTGGAATGTTTCATTTTAGTTTATAAATGATCCGCTTGCAAAATTCTTTAAATTTATTGAATCTTATGCAATTTTACCATAAATAAGTTTTAAATTACCATTAACTGTACATTCAATTTACTATTCAATGCATATTTATCATCAATCAATTTGATATTTACTTTTCTTTCCTACTATTCGACAAATAACCTAGTATACCTTTACATACGGTCATTTCATCCCATTCATTTATGGGTATTGCATTGAAATCAAATTTATTAACTTATATCACAATATTACCATTTATCACAATTGGCTTATAAATTTTTATTCAATATCCTAAATAAATAACATATTATTAAATACTTACTCTTGTTTTCTCATATTCCATTTAAAAATCAAATCACAACTTTTTACATTATTTTATTGAATTGGAATTTCATTTTTATATTGTTAACCTTTAATTACAACTTATTTATTTAACCAAATTAAATATACGAAATTTACGGGTCGTTACACTCTTCCCCACTCAAAACTTTTCGTCCCCGAAAAGGAAAAAGAAAGGAGAAGAAAGAGTTAAGTAACAATACATCTTATTCAAAATATTTAACTTATAAAAAATAATTTATTAAATTTATTAAAGTTTGGAAAACATTTCAAAATAGTTCCAAGTCCAAAATTTACGGAAAATTTTGTCAGAGTCTCCTTTGTACGGAGAGGCTTGGGAGAAAATATAATATCAAAATATAACAAATATATTACATATATTATCCAAAATAAAATATCCCAACATGGAAAAAATTATATAAAATAGCGCTATAAAACGTAATTCGAAAACGTACCTATTTGTCGGGCAAATTACGCTTAATTTATGGAACCAAAAGCAGTAGCAATTGCTTCCATACCTGCATTTCACTTATATAATCTAAAAAAGGTTAACTATTTATATAAAGTGAAATATTTTCATGGTTTCAAACACTAACAACAATCAATACAACAACCATCAATTTTAACAAACAGCACACACCACAAACAACAATCATTAAATCAAACAAACAAATAGTTGTTCGGGTTAAAACTTGGAATGGTACGGAGTGAAAAATAACTATCCAGTGCATCATTTACTCATCAGTCTTAGATGAGAGAAAATAGATTATTTATTCATCCAACAACTTCAAATTTCCTTACCCAACCAACCATAGATCAAACAATAACAATTTAAACCAACAAATCAAATTACCTTATATAAATTCTTTACATACTCTAGTTGTTTGATTTCCTTTCTTTTATTCATACCACATAAATTTTCCTTTTTATAATTTACATTTATTTCTAACAAACTTCAAATTTTATTTCTCATTCAATGGTTGTTTCCTTATTTCTATTTATTACTTACAATTATCCATTAATATCTATTCAGGTTATGTAAGTTTCTGTTATTTGTATCACATTAAATGCACTTCTCAATTTCAATCATTTATTAAATGCTTACATTCTATTATATTTAATTATAGTAACCCTTTTTAATTACACTAAATTCTTAACCTTATAACATTCATTCTTATAAGTAAAGGATTTTATTTATTCATTAACTATGGTTTGCAGTCATTTATTTATATTTCCTACTTTCCATTATATTAAACTAGTAGCATTTATATCATACTTAAGTTTATAACCATTAAATTCTTATTTATAATAGCAATTCACTGAATACTTCATTTTCTCAAAATTTTCTACTTGCATAATATTCTATTCAAATCTCTTATTTAACATTTCAACTTTTCATATTTGGTAAGTTATATATGTTAAAGAAAATGCAAAAGAACTTATACAAATTTTATCTCTTCTTTTAATTAAATTTAATGTTCACCAATATTACTTTTTGTCTCATATGTTAAAAATTCCAAATTTCCCTTTATAACTTTGCATTAATTTCTTGCCTAATTTAGAGATTTCAATTCATTTATTACTTACCTTTTTTTTCACTAAAATAATTTAAACAATTAATTAATGGAAATTTAAGAATTAAATACCGGGTCAAATTTCAAATTATTTTAAAAATAATAGATAAATAATTTCTTACCACTTTTATATCTCTAATTATATTTAGAGCAATTAAAATTTTAGATAATTTCAAAATAAATCTGCAGTAGAATTTACTACAGTGGTCTTTCCCCTTCGAAACTCGAAAATGAAAGTCGATGATGCGGCTGCCATCACCGAAATTATTTTCCAACGACAGAGAGGAAAGTACAAAATTTATTTTCTCCAAAATATTCTTTAAAACAATTCTTCCGAATTATACTAAATGTTTATATAAGAAAATACTTATAAACCAAATTATTATATTTCATAAATCCTTTGAAAGCAGATTTTCAAAATCCCGGACTTAAGTTCTAAAATTTCCAAATTTCATTGATTTTATTTTCAATCTTATTTTACGTATTATTTATAAATTTTATTCCTAACAACCAATCTATTGCAACTAAATATAGATATCATTTGAAAATTTTATTTTATATATAGAAAATATAATAGGTGAAGTTATTTCATTCACCTATATTAAAAACAAATATTATGTCGGTCTGTCCTATTAAGTGTTTAGAAATCCCTATTGATGTCATAGCGTCCCATGCACCAACCAGAATTTATAAATACAAAACGGAACAGATTAACACAATATCAAAATGTTTTTATAACACTAACAAATACGTTCTCTCGTATATACACTCAGTGACTCCCATAGGGTATTATTACCCCATTAATAAAGAGTCAAACCCCACAAAGCCAAGGTTTATCGCTAAACCAAAGCTCTGATACCAACTGTAACGTCCCGCCTTTCCGCACGATTTAAACCGACACACGTGCCAGTTCAAACCATACGGAAGGGCGGATTTTTATGGGGTAAATAAGAAAAACGAGAAGAAATAAAACAAAACAGAATCTCGCAGCGGAAGGATAAAATATAATAATCAAATATACAGTTCATGAAACTGTTTTACAAAATAATTTATTTTTCTTGTGCAATAAATATCAGAGTTACACATACCAATACAACAATGCAGCGGAATTAAATGGTGTAGTGGAATAATATATTAGATACCAGTAATACAAATCTTCGTCTTCGTCCACCAGAGCTAAGTCCTCAAATCTTGAAACGCTCGGACTGACCCGAGTGAATTGAAAAGACAAAACACTCGAGTCAGAACTAAAAGATCTTATGTGAGTTAAATCAACAGGAGTAAATATGAGTGCAGTAACTCAAGAGATGCTCGGGATCTACATCTCCTAAGGATCCGTTAAACTTTTTACTATGTAGTATATTGCGCTATTATAATAGTGTCCAATTGTAAAACAAACTTACTTTTAAATAGCGTTAAGGCTTTACATTTTCCACCTTAACACGTAAAATCCCAATAGTCTATACAGTACCGTAATACCTCCTGATTGGGAAGCTACCAGAGGATACTCCATAGGTACGACACAAATAGAAACTCGTAGTAAAGGCTCGGTATGGTAGGTGACACGGCACCACTAGGCAATGCCAGGGTAGATATACCAATTGCTATCCGAGCTGGTGGAAACGCATAGCCGCAGTTACCGCCCACCTCGAACAAACTCCCCCAAAATCAAAAATAGAAGTGGCCACTGAATCAATCCAAAGTCAAAGTATAATATCGAAGAGGAGCGTCCGATCAGAGGTATGACCTCACTGGCCCGAGAATCACTCCTGTTTTAGCCACCTTATGCCAACTCACGGGAGTCGGGTCCACGTATTTACCTTACAGGAAGCGTCGCCACCACCTACTTCATTCTGAAATCTCCACCGCGTACACGGTTAGTCAAAGTGGTTTTCGGTATCGACAGAGAGTATGTCCATATCTGATCCCGGTCTCTTTGCCAACCCATCGTTATTATAACACCGCGGTCATTTAAAATAGTTTATACTTTAAAACCAGAATAAAATTTCCCATTTCAAAACTATGAATACGATATCACTTTAAACCCAAAACAATATGATATCATTTTATCTCAAATATAATTCTTTTCCCAAATTATGCTGGTTTAAAATTTAAAATATCTGGAAACCAAATATTTGAAATATACTTTCAAAGCATAATATTTCGAAATTCAAAATTTTAAAACCATAACTTCTAAAACTTGAATGGTTGGGATATTCAACGGTATATAAAATAAATGGTTTAACTTTAAGGTTACTTTGTAAAGAAAAATAATTTCCATGGCTTTACAAATATATTTCTTTATTTAAAGTCTAAACCATAAATTTAAATATCACTTTCAAGTTGCAAAACCACTTCAATTTCTATATATATATATATATATATATATATATATATCCATTTGGAGTATTAATATTTCAAAACCAAAGTTGGAATTTGTTCTTTCAACAAATTAAATGTTCTATTATTTAGTCTTGAATAATCACATAAAATAAATAAATAAAACTCTAATTTCTAGCAATTAAATATTTTCTTCAATTTAATTATACTAGAATATTCATTTTAAATTTATCTTGGAAAAATCCAGTTATAAATATCATACCTTAAAAATTCCAAATTTAAACACATAATATAAATTTCAAATTCCATTTTCTAGATTTCCATTTTTATTCAACAGATTTATACATAGCTTAAATTCAAAAATTTTAACTTCATATGTATATATATAGAAGAATAATATTTATAAAATATCAAATTTAAAATTTTTATAAACCGTATCCCATCCAAACCATAGAAATCACTTTAAAATAATTTATATATAGACCACGGTGCCTGTATATAATTTTCTATCCTATGGTCAAGTGATACGGATATTTATCATTTCAATCCGCAATTTAAAAATAAAATTTGCGGTTGTATATCATTTCAAACCACAATCCCGAATTGAAACGAAAATGCGTGATAACTTGTAGTTTAATGATTAAAAAAAAACATCCATTCGTTAAAATCATCCAAATCACAATCATCATCCAATAATAAATCAATATCAATATATATCTAGTAATATATAACAGGTAATAACTGGCAGTTATATTCAAAATAAAATTTAACAACTATTAAACTAACAGTTTATATTCAGTAATAAATTTTATAACTGTTTACTAGCAGTTTATATGCAAATAAATTAATTCTAACTATCAATTAATATGCAATAAATAAAATAAACTAACAGTTAAATTTAATAACACGATTTAACAGATATGATGAATAAACATGCCAAACAGTCATAAATAAATTTCTACTCATATCTACGATAAATTTAACAAACATAAAAACTTTTAGAAGTTGTGAGTGAGTTAAAACACTCACCTTTTGAATTTAAATCGAATTTAAATCCGATTTAAACCCAAAAATTCAACGGTCTCCGAATTGGTCCAAACTAGTTCCAAACTGTCCGGAATTTAATTACGATCCTAACAAAAAAAGTTTCGCGTGAATCCGAGGTCGTATGAAAAAGTTATGCGATTTAAACGATTTGAAAATCAAAATAAATTATAAAACAAAACAAACCTTAATTAAATACTCGCCACGTCACTATCGTCTTCCACGCGCTTTGGCTACAGGAGCACGCGAATATGTTTCCAGAACGAACCCAAAACGGAAAACGAACACCACCAGTAGATTGCGTATTCTGAGAACTCCAACATATAATTTTTCTGGAATTTTTAGAGGAGTTTGAATTTTGACTTTTATTTGGATTGAAACTGGATCTAGAAATTGTCTGTTGCCATTGAAGAAGAGAAGAAGTTGAAAAAGAGACTATACAGAGGAATGAAGATGGAGGCTAGGGTTTCACCGCCTATTTATAGATAGATCGCAAAAGAATAGGTGTGCACGAATTTTAACGTGCAAACGGAGGTGGTCCCAAAAGATAAATAATATTAATTACACACGTTATGGATTTAGGAAATAAATAAATTCCTTATCATTTACATTTTATTTTAAACGTATTTACAAATGTAAATCTAGACGTTTCGTTTACGTTTCAAAATATATCCACAATTTTATTAATTTCCAAATTGATCTAAACAAATTTAGATGTAAATTAAAAGCTGATAAGTCTATACATTGCAGTGTTAATTTCTCCACTTCCTTATATTTAGAATGGAAACGTTCACTTTATTTCCTCAACATTCTTTTATTTTCCTTAAAATGCTTATTTGTTACTTGCAATTCATAATGTAAACATTCTTATAATCTAAATGATCAACTTATACAATATTAAATCAATTCTTATATTTCCAAATAATGTACATTCATAATGAAAACATTCTTACATAAATTTTATTAATTGCACTTTGTTTCTTTTCCTTTTTCAATTGAAAGATTTTAATAAATTTATTTCCAATTAATTTTAATCTTCCACTTCAAAACAGACCCTAATTGATGAAATCAATTAAAAAAATACGTGAACATTGTAATCCTTATTTATAGTCAAGCAAACATGTTTATAAAATTACATGTTTCAACAAGCATTAAATTACATACTAAATAAATCTTTTTCTCTATTCAATTAAATAATCAAATCCATCTAAAAATTTTAAGTAGAAGGATTCCATGTTGGGTTCAAAATCTATTATTTTAATATCCTTGAATTTTAGTTTAATCTCTATAAACGAAATATTTAAACGTTAATTTCATTTATTTTGCAATACTTAATTAAACCAAAATATCGTTTTCTAAACTTAAATCTATGCTCCCATTGATTCATTCAATTTGCACTTATTATGTATTATTTTAACAACTCATTTATAACTTTGAATCTATTTCCCAAATTTCACATTTCTATCGTTATATACATTTAATATTTCAAATATTACGTAATTATCATTAATGAAATAAATATATTGTTAATTAGTGCAAGTGATTTTCCGTTATAACTTAATATAGTAAATAGGTGGTAAATCTTAAATACTTGTTCTCATTAACGATTTATTTCTACTTACAAATTAATGCAATTATTACCTATTTCCATCTTTATCTCCAATTAACGTAAAATGTTATATTCAAATTCCATAAATTTCAATAGGTTCAAATTATCATATCTATGAAGAACATTTACGTTATTATCCATTTATTACCTTAACTTATTCAACGTAACATTTGATTTATATTTAATGCAATGATTTCCAAATCAATTGAATTGAATTAAATATATATGTATCACTCATAATAACTTGTGGTCACAACTCTTGATCACCATTAATAAGTTTATTATTTACAATTCAATAATCGCCATTCTATATATATACGAATTAACTAATTCAATATTTCCATTTCGTTTTCCTATCCCAAATTTATTACTAAGTGTATTTACTCCATTCCAACAAGTTGGAATTCCATTTTTACTATACAATCATTTCCCTATTCACTTTTATTACTAACCCATCATCATTGCATTTATTGTCTTTTATTGATTTGATCAATTTACCCCATATTCCCTTAAACTCATACTAACGAAACATTCAATTCTATTTATCTCATAAACTCCATTTCATAAATCTACCTGCAATTTCTACCTAGAAATAAGGTTACATTTCCGTTGAAAATACATTTACATCTTACGTTACTACATTAATAGTTAGTAACGTTTATATCATCAACCATCACTTATGAATAATTAGCGTTTCCTATTTATTTTGTTACATTCACTTATATTCATTTATGAATAAATTGGTATTCCCTTTAACCTATTAATTACTAACTTTAATTATTGCAATTCATTTATCTAACATAAATTTTGAATCTATTTCCAAATTTTCATATTTCAATTAATTAACACCTTATAATAGTTTACAAATAAAAGGGATTGTACTAATTACATTATTTATTTTCTTGCATTACTTTATTACCTCCGTTTATATTCAATTTCCGTAAATTTGTTTTGCATTGTCATTTAGACTTATTAGCTTGCACCAATACTATTATCGTTAATTGAAAAAAAATGGATTTCAAATTGAATTGATTTCTATTTATTATAATTGCTTAATGATAAATTCAATATTTGCAATGGTTTGCCTTACATAAAATAAATTACCCATTTTAATTAAGGTTTCAAAACAATTAATACGTTCCCTTCAAATAAATTCATGATTCTATTAATACTTACATTTACTCCTTATCATAAATTTAATATACCAATCCTAACAACTTTTAACCCCTTTTTTTACGTTTCACACACTTGAAATTTTTAATTGCATTTATTGCCATTCAATGTTGGCATTTATCCCTATAATTTATTAAATGTTTACTGCCCTTAGTACAATTTCTTTCATTTATGGTTATGACTTTACTATTCACAGTTACCTTTGTATACTCCTTCCCTATTTAAACCAAATATAACAAATTCTAATTAACTCCAATTATTACCTTTAAATAAGTCATAACATTCAAATGTCTCTACTAAATTGGAATGTTTCATTTTAGTTTATAAATGATCCGCTTGCATAATTCTTTAAATTTATTGAATCTTATGCAATTTTACCATAAATAAGTTTTAAATTACCATTAACTGTACATTCAATTTACTATTCAATGCATATTTATCACCAATCAACTTGATATTTACTTTTCTTTCCTACTATTCGACAAATAACCTAGTATACCTTTACATACTGTAACGCCCCGAAAATTTTCGACTTTCGAAAATTCAACATCGATACTCACTTTATCGACTGCCGAGAAATCGAAGGTCAAAAACCGAAATGTTATGGTTTTTTTTAAAAGAATTTAAGAAAAGAAAAGAGAAGAAGAGAGAAGATAGAAAATAGAGAGAAAAGAAAATAGAAAAGAGAACAGAAAATTTAGAAGAAAATAGGACGGAATAGAAAACAACAGAACAACAGAATCTCACAATTCGCAGCGGAACAACATATAATAGATAAATGAATAATCTTTAAACAAAGAACTATCAGTTATTACATATTATACATTTCATTACATCATATCATCAGAGTATACAACAACAACAAACATCAAACAGTGCAGCGGAAAAAAAGAAATACTATATAGCTAGTAATACGCCATGCCATCCAGCTTGTCTCCAGCAACTCCAGAATATCCAGAATATCCTGATAAACCTTACTCTTGACTGCCCGTGTGGAAATTGGTGGGCACCCAGAGTTTAGGAAGGAAAACAATAAACTCCGAGTCAGTCATGTGACTGGTGTGAGAACTCAAAACAGTTTATTTAACTTTAAAATCAAAATAGAAGAATATTTTAAATTCAATTCGCAATGCTTTTAAAAATGAGACTACCATAAGGCCTCCCGCACACACACACATGCAAACGTAGAATCGGAGGAGATTTCTCCTTATGATAGTCAAAGATGCTTGATACGCATTTAAAATAACATTTGATATTATTACTAGTGCATAATGTAGGAAAAATTATTTCGAAAGTAGAATATAAATCTTAGCCAACATACGACCATTATCGTATGCCTACTATAGCTATCTATGTTCAATAGCAGGTTACCGCCACATTCCATAGCAGGTTATACAACTAATACCGTACAAGTCTCGTATTGTTTCTTTGGATTTCCAACAAATGGTCAGGCCAAGGAACTTCCCATTGCCACATGGAAACGCCTCTGGCTGGACGTCCCCGAGAACTTAACCAGCTCTCTGCCAACACAAAGCTGGGTTACCTTTATCACTAGGTAACTACTACATGAATATGGCATCCCCCGGTCCCATTGGACCTTTTAACCGAGCGCTCGTCACCAACAACACCACACAGTAATAAAATATAGTGTTTCAACATGAGTAAATATCTGGGCTCCATACCATGATACCACCCTTTCCAGAAGGAAATGCACATACCCTAAAGGGAGCTACCCCTCATAACCTTGCCGCATCTTTCCTGTTTTGACCATTCCGGGATGTGAGGCTCGACGAAGTTTCGTCCACAAAAACATACTTTATACAAAAGCCATGCTTTGGGTCAACAAATGATCAACACAATGATCACAAGGATAGACGATCAAATAAACGATCCTATCACAAATAATCAACACAATGATCATTTCAGCATCACTCAGCATGTCACATTACCAAATTGGGAATATATCGCTGATAACATTCAACTACATAACCTCTGAGCTCGTACGTCTCAGAGAAGGGTGTTAAGCTAAAAGAATAAATTCTCCGCCACCAACAGAAATATATTTGAAAGAAATCTGCTTTATATCTCAATTTGTAACGTCAGACATACAATCCATACAAGTCTGTTCCGGGCTCGAACAAAACCGAAGGCACTTTTTACGAAGCCCTTGCAATCCGGGTATTCACAATCCCGATCGAATTTCCCATCACTTAAGGAATCTCTATACCAGGAGCTACCCAGTGTAGAAACAATCGATAGGTCATCCTATCACTTTTGCAAATACTCGGTCTTCAACACCGATCTTCAATGCAATTTACAACGACGTATCACATATTCGGAATGGGTTATACGACCCCATGGTCCTTTCCCGGTTAACCCGAATAGTGAGGCTTATTCAAAAATAAGTGTGGCATTCAAATTCAATCAATTCACATCAAATACCCATTCAAAGGGAAATATTGATAGTCGGCTATTGAACTATCAATAGATATTCACACATCACCGGATTCCAAATAATTTTCCAAATTATTTATTTTCCAAAATATTTTTACAAGATATATATTTTCAATACTTCAAAAATAAATCAACATTTATTTTTTTCACAAATTCCACTTTCACATATAAATTCCTTAGTGAATTTATATTCCAAAATATTCATGCATATACGATTCCAATTATCCATTTTCAATTTATCTTTAAAAAGATAAATTCTAAATATTCACTTCATATTGGAAAACATTTCCATACTTATTAAATAAGTAATTCACAAATCTTTTTATTTTCAACACTTAGAAAATATTCAATATACTTAAATCGAATTAAGTATATATTTCATTCTTTAAGGAAATCATTTACTTAAACATATTTATTTGGGCCAAAACGAATGTTGCGTAAAACATCTTTACAACAACCCAAAATCACTAGTATAGGGATTCGAAATTAAAATAGATATATAAATCTCAATACTATACAAAACATTTCCTTTCGGAAATCATTTACTATAACAACAGTGTTATAGTCCATCATCTCCTTCTATTTCTCGAAACATCTATTTCAACAATAAATGTTGAAATCTATGGTTTCGAATCTCAATGCATTTAAAACATCGTTAGATCGTTTTAATTCTATTTAAAACATTCACATTCTAAACATTTCTTTAACATGTTATTCACTATTCAAAAACGTGAATATACTTCATTAACAAATTTCATCCTTTCTATACATTTCATTTTAAAGGATTATTCACTATCTAAAATGTGAATATAACTCCATTTATAAGTTATAACAATTAACTTATTAAAATAAGTCGTTTACAAATTTATAAAACAACGTTTATAAATTCTATTTCTATTTATTTTATATCAATTCCATTTATAAATTCCTTTATTAACCTATTCAATTTCATATCTCAATTATATATCAAACGTTCATATTATAAGTCAAATGCTTATAAAACGATTATTTTACAAAATCGTTCTTTTAAAGACTTTCCAAATCATAAATCTTATAACTTATAAGATTCATTTATTTAACCAAATCTATTCTTCAAATAACTTCACAAATTTATAAATCTTACTATTTATAAATTTCATTTATAACTTTACCATTTATAATTCTATAAATTTCATTCATTTATGAAATTCAATTTCATTTCATTCAAACACTTATAAAAACTCGTTTTATAATGTCAATATTTCAATTTATAAATATCTATTTATAAATCTTTTAATATAAATCAAATTATATTATTCTTTAAAACGTCTTTAAATTCCTTTAAAATTTCACCACTTTGATTTATAAAATAATCAAATTTTATAAATCCTATATTTAAACTTTTATAATATATTCAAAAATACAATCTAAACTATTTTATAAAATCATTAGTTCATATTTCTCAAAAATCAGCTTTTAACTATATTTCACAAAAACCATAATTTTATAACTTTAAAAATTATAACGTTTAATTATTTAAAATGGATCAATTCCAAAAATAAAGTATATTTTCAAAAAATCACTTTATAAATCATTTTAAAATCCCAAAATTTGGGTCCAATGATGCTACACACCAAATAGTCAATCACGACTACAACGATCCATCATATATCGATATGATAATCTATCAAATATCAAAATATCTGAAATCAAATAAAAACTGTTGAGGAATCCATTTGGATCCCTCCAACCTGTTTTCCTGCATCCAAAAACATTAGCACAATACCAATTTCGCTTCAGTACGAAATTATCGCGGTATATGTTCTTATTAAATATTATCCGCTTAATAGACGGCGCAATAGGGTCTCATCCGCTAAACAAAAAATGCGGGAAATCAACAACTGCAATATATACATATGCCAATATATATATATTGATATTATATATATAATACCAATTTCACTGTTTATGAAATATTCGCGGTATATGTTTTTATTAAATAACATCCGCTTACTAACGGCGTATAATGTCTATTTTAACAATCAGTAGATAACAATCATCATTCAAACATGCATTCAAATATTTTAAATCTAACTATTTAAAATAAAATCGAAACTGGTTCGATTGAGTGAGAAGTTCTCACCTTGATTTTAATTTCCGTTTCAGCTTTTATTTCGAATAAAATTAAACGGACGTTTAATTTTACCCAAAATTCTCACTAACTCCAAACGACTCCAAACCAACTCCATCGCGTAGTGCTCGTCCATACGATTCCAACGCAACTGGTTTCGCGCGTTTTCGACCTCGTATGAAAAAGTTATGAATTTTTAAAGTTATATAATTTATTTCATAATTAATTTTACAATAAAAATTAAATTTCAAACCCCACCCCACATCATCACCGTCCATTCCAGCATCTCAAATCAAAGCCGCATATGCCTTTCTTCCATCTCCAGTTTGTTTACGTGAAAGCAAACCCAATTGGAGCCACCTAGGGTTCCAAATCGCGGCCACCACGAGAGTTTTCGAGTCGATCAAGGGGTGCCATATCGAAGGCCTTCAAGCTAGCTGCACTCGGCCAGGAGCAAGTGGAGCTCGGCCATCTCTGGGGCTTCGAAATGCGTGCGCAACAGCCCAGGGACGCGGCCAAAATTTGGCGTCTTCGTCGAGCTTCAAGCGATCACCGCCATACAGATTCGAAGCTCACGCAATGCTCTACGATCTTCATGTTGACAACTTTTCGAAATAATGCATGGATTTGGAGAAAATGGAGGATGAAGAAGATTAAGTTTCGGCCCTTGATTATACATGGAGGCGGCCTGCAGCTCAAATTAGGGTTTAGAATATTTTTCTTAATTTTTGTGAATTTTTGAGCTATTTATAGAAGAAAATCGAACACTATTCATCCGGAAATTCCGAACTTCGATTTACGCGCCGTAACCAGCGTTTCTAGGGTTTACCCCGCGTTCCGGACACAATGGAACAGGTTTCGGAAGCTAATTCGGAAGTATGTGCGAGTTATGGCTGTAAACGCTCAATTTAAATTAAACAGATTTAAGTCGATTTCTAGGCGCTTTAATTTGTACCGGACAAACGGTAAATCCAATTGACTTGAAATTTGAAACCTTGCAATAATATCACATTACGGATCCGATGAAACTAGTTTCGTCGAAATCCGAGACTTTTTGAAAAATGGCTATTTTTCACTCGCTAAATTAAAAATTAAAAATAATTCGATGCATTTCGAGCTGCCACGATCAAACGGTAACTCCGATTGACACGACATTTGAAATCCGGTAATAACTAACTATTACGGATCCAATGGAACTGGTTTCATTCAATTCTGAGACTGTTCAAAAATTGACTATTTTCACTAGTCGATTTTAATATTAAAATATTCAATTTTCACAAATTAACTTTTAATTCGAATTTAAAAGTTCTAAAATATCGTTCTAACTTCAACATGATAAAATAAAATTTTAAAAATCATTTTCAATCATATTTAACTCAATTTTCAATTATTTCCATAATTTAACATATTAAATTATCGATTTAATTATTCAATTAAATCCAATAATTCAAATAAAAATTTATTTGACTTATAAATTCACTTATAAATATTTAAAATTAATTAAATATTCATATTTTAATTTCTAAAAATTCTGGGTCGTTACAATCTTCCCCCTTAAAAGAATTTCGTCCTCGAAATTAACAAGTAAGAAAAGTTATAGAATTTATTAATTTTCCCAAATTCATAATTAAATTTCTTACAATAACTTTACTAAGTTTTCAAATCATACTTAGTTATCTTTTCAAAATCAACTACTATTGTTTAACTTTCAATTTCAAAATCAAAGTTAAAGTTTTCAAAAATTTCCAATTTTTCTCAAATTTTTTCTAACGCCTTTAATTTCCGGAAAAATTCGCCATAGTCTCCTTTGCGCGGCTCGATCCGAAAAAAAAATGACAGTATATATATCACAAATATACATCTCATCAAGTAATGAGGCATCCCGCAGGGAAAAAAGTATAAAAGTACGGTATTTAATCCGAGATATGTACCTTATTATTTTATTAGCGAGCATATACGGCTAATATAGCGCGAAAGCGAGCTCCAAATGCGAAGCAAACGCGATCCGCACCTACTAAACACTCAACAAACAACATGAGAAACATGCATATAAAGCATAGTATCGATATACAACATATAGCAACATAATAACTATATATACCAACATAGCAATGCATTCAATAGCAATATATATTCAACCATCAACCAACATCATCCATAACCAATATATTCATTCATATTCTCTTTTATATACAATGAAATGGTTTTCAATTTAAATCACATTTGATTCATATACAGTGGATTTTTCTAACATTTATTTTCAATTAGTTTATATTCACTAATTCATATTCAAGTTGGTTTACTTCCAAATCAAATTTAATTCTATTCAAATTTATTTACTTCTAATTTGAATTTTAATTACTTTAGCTTTCAATTTCATTAACTCACTTCCATTAACACTTAATGAATTATATACAATCAATCAACAATCAACTAACAATCATATAACAACCAAAGTATATTAATTACAATCAAATTCCTTTACTTTGCTTATATTCATACTCATTCAATTTATTCAACTTCTAATAACATTTGATTTCAATGAATTAACACTTATATTCATTATTTCATATCAATTTTATTTACATTCAATCATTTATTCAATTCAATTTCTAAAGTTGAATTTCATTTACATAACTCAAGTTCAAATCTATTACTTAAGTTATATTTTCATTTAACCTTAAATTCATTTTACTTATTTACAACTCACATTCATATAGTTTCACCTCTTATATATATAAGTTTATTTCACAATTGTAAATCACTTTAATTATAATTTAACTCTTATAATTCTTTTACTTATACAATTATTCTATTTAGATTATTCAAACAACTTAACAATCAACTTATATACACTTTAATAATTCTGAAAAATTATTTCTTTATATATAAAATATAATCAAGGAAAAATTATTTCATTTACCCAGTTTAAAACAAATATTATGTCGATTTATCTTGTTTAAGAGTTTAGAAACCCCTATCTACGATAGTTAGCTAGACTAGATCGACGGGAATCTATAAACAATCAACCGATAAGTCAACACAATATAAAACAATTTTTATTCACTAACAAATACGCTCTCATAGCTATTATTACACTCAAACTCAATCTAGAGTACTGCTGACTCTATCTCTAATGAGTAATACCCAACAGAACCATGGTTGTCGCTTAACCATCAGCTCTGATACCAAATGTAACTCCCCGAAAATTTTCGACTTTCGAAAATTCAACATCGATACTCACTTTATCGACTGCCGAGAAATCGAAGGTCAAAAACCGGAATGTTATGGGTTTTTTTAAAAGAATTTAAGAAAAGAAAAGAGAAGAAGAGAGAAGATAGAAAATAGAGAGAAAAGAAAATAGAAAAGAGAACAGAAAATTTAGAAGAAAATATGACGGAACAGAAAACAACAGAACAACAGAATCTCACAATTCGCAGCGGAACAACATATAATAGATAAATGAATAATCTTTAAACAAAGAACTATCAGTTATTACATATTATACATTTCATTACAGCATATCATCAGAGTATACAACAACAACAAACATCAAACAGTGCAGCGGAAAAAAAGAAATACTATATAGCTAGTAATACGCCATGCCATCCAGCTTGTCTCCAGCAACTCTAGAATATCCAGAATATCCTGATAAACCTTACTCTTGACTGCCCGTGTGGAAATTGGTGGGCACCCAGAGTTTAGGAAGGAAAACAATAAACTCCGAGTCAGTCATGTGACTGGTGTGAGAACTCAAAACAGTTTATTTAACTTTAAAATCAAAATAGAAGAATATTTTAAATTCAATTCGCAATGCTTTTAAAAATGAGACTACCATAAGGCCTCCCGCACACACACACATGCAAACGCAGAATCGGAGGAGATTTCTCCTTATGATAGTCAAAGATGCTTGATACGCATTTAAAATAACATTTGATATTATTACTAGTGCATAATGTAGGAAAAATTATTTCGAAAGTAGAATATAAATCTTAGCCAACATACGACCATTATCGTATGCCTACTATAGCTATCTATGTTCAATAGCAGGTTACCGCCACATTCCATAGCAGGTTATACAACTAATACCGTACAAGTCTCGTATTGTTTCTTTGGATTTCCAACAAATGGTCAGGCCAAGGAACTTCCCATTGCCACATGGAAACGCCTCTGGCTGGATGTCCCCGAGAACTTAACCAGCTCTCTGCCAACACAAAGCTGGGTTACCTTTATCACTAGGTAACTACTACATGAATATGGCATCCCCCGGTCCCATTGGACCTTTTAACCGAGCGCTCGTCACCAACAACACCACACAGTAATAAAATATAGTGTTTCAACATGAGTAAATATCTGGGCTCCATACCATGATACCACCCTTTCCAGAAGGAAATGCACATACCCTAAAGGGAGCTACCCCTCATAACCTTGCCGCATCTTTCCTGTTTTGACCATTCCGGGATGTGAGGCTCGACGAAGTTTCGTCCACAAAAACATACTTTATACAAAAGCCATGCTTTGGGTCAACAAATGATCAACACAATGATCACAAGGATAGACGATCAAATAAACGATCCTATCACAAATAATCAACACAATGATCATTTCAGCATCACTCAGCATGTCACATTACCAAATTGGGAATATATCGTTGATAACATTCAACTACATAACCTCTGAGCTCGTACGTCTCAGAGAAGGGTGTTAAGCTAAAAGAATAAATTCTCCGCCACCAACAGAAATATATTTGAAAGAAATCTGCTTTATATCTCAATTTGTAACGTCAGACATACAATCCATACAAGTCTGTTCCGGGCTCGAACAAAACCGAAGGCACTTCTTACGAAGCCCTTGCAATCCGGGTATTCACAATCCCGATCGAATTTCCCATCACTTAAGGAATCTCTATACCAGGA
Source organism: Allium cepa (assembly GCA_030765085.1). Classification (NCBI taxonomy): domain Eukaryota; kingdom Viridiplantae; phylum Streptophyta; class Magnoliopsida; order Asparagales; family Amaryllidaceae; genus Allium; species Allium cepa. Next base: position 986,775,075 of record CM060945.1, on the reverse strand, counting down.
GCTACCCAGTGCAGAAACAATCGATAGGTCATCCTATCGCTTTTGCAAATACTCGGTCTTCAACACCGATCTTCAATGCAATTTACAACGACGTATCACATATTCGGAATGGGTTATACGACCCCATGGTCCTTTCCCGGTTAACCCGAATAGTGAGCGCTTATTCAAAAATAAGTGTGGCATTCAAATTCAATCAATTCACATCAAATACCCATTCAAAGGGAAATATTGATAGTCGGCTATTGAACTATCAATAGATATGCACACATCACCGGATTCCAAATAATTTTCCAAATTATTTATTTTCCAAAATATTTTTACAAGATATATATTTTCAATACTTCAAAAATAAATCAACATTTATTTTTTTCACAAATTCCACTTTCACATATAAATTCCTTAGTGAATTTATATTCCAAAATATTCATGCATATACGATTCCAATTATCCTTTTTCAATTTATCTTTAAAAAGATAAATTCTAAATATTCACTTCATATTGGAAAACATTTCCATACTTATTAAATAAGTAATTCACAAATCTTTTTATTTTCAACACTTAGAAAATATTCAATATACTTAAATCGAATTAAGTATATATTTCATTCTTTAAGGAAATCATTTACTTAAACATATTTATTTGGGCCAAAACGAATGTTGCGTAAAACATCGTTACAACAACCCAAAATCACTAGTATAGGGATTCGAAATTAAAATAGATATATAAATCTCAATACTATACAAAACATTTCCTTTCGGAAATCATTTACTATAACAACAGTGTTATAGTCCATCATCTCCTTCTATTTCTCGAAACATCTATTTCAACAATAAATGTTGAAATCTATGGTTTCGAATCTCAATGCATTTAAAACATCGTTAGATCGTTTTAATTCTATTTAAAACATTCACATTCTAAACATTTCTTTAACATGTTATTCACTATTCAAAAACGTGAATATACTTCATTAACAAATTTCATCCTTTCTATACATTTCATTTTAAAGGATTATTCACTATCTAAAATGTGAATATAACTCCATTTATAAGTTATAACAATTAACTTATTAAAATAAGTCGTTTACAAATTTATAAAACAACGTTTATAAATTCTATTTCTATTTATTTTATATCAATTCCTTTTATAAATTCCTTTATTAACCTATTCAATTTCATATCTCAATTATATATCAAACGTTCATATTATAAGTCAAATGCTTATAAAACGATTATTTTACAAAATCGTTCCTTTAAAGACTTTCCAAATCATAAATCTTATAACTTATAAGATTCATTTATTTAACCAAATCTATTCTTCAAATAACTTCACAAATTTATAAATCTTACTATTTATAAATTTCATTTATAACTTTACCATTTATAATTCTATAAATTTCATTCATTTATGAAATTCAATTTCATTTCATTCAAACACTTATAAAAACTCGTTTTATAATGTCAATATTTCAATTTATAAATATCTATTTATAAATCTTTTAATATAAATCAAATTATATTATTCTTTAAAACGTCTTTAAATTCCTTTAAAATTTCACCACTTTGATTTATAAAATAATCAAATTTTATAAATCCTATATTTAAACTTTTATAATATATTCAAAAATCAAATCTAAACTATTTTATAAAATCATTAGTTCATATTTCTCAAAAATCAGCTTTTAACTGTATTTCACAAAAACCATAATTTTATAACTTTAAAAATTATAATGTTTAATTATTTAAAATGGATCAATTCCAAAAATAAAGTATATTTTCAAAAAATCACTTTATAAATCATTTTAAAATCCCAAAATTTGGGTCCAATGATGCTACACACCAAATAGTCAATCACGACTACAACGATCCATCATATATCGATATGATAATCTATCAAATATCAAAATATCTGAAATCAAATAAAAACTGTTGAGGAATCCATTTGGATCCCTCCAACCTGTTTTCCTGCATCCAAAAACATTAGCACAATACCAATTTCGCTCCAGTACGAAATTATCGCGGTATATGTTCTTATTAAATATTATCCGCTTAATAGACGGCGCAATAGGGTCTCATCCGCTAAACAAAAAATGCAGGAAATCAACAACTGCAATATATACATATGCCAATATATATATATATATATTGATATTATATATATAATACCAATTTCACTGTTTATGAAATATTCGCGGTATATGTTTTTATTAAATAACATCCGCTTACTAACGGCGTATAATGTCTATTTTAACAATCAATAGATAACAATCATCATTCAAACATGCATTCAAATATTTTAAATCTAACCATTTAAAATAAAATCGAAACTGATTCGATTGAGTGAGAAGTTCTCACCTTGATTTTAATTTCCGTTTCAGCTTTTATTTCGAATAAAATTAAACGGACGTTTAATTTTACCCAAAATTCTCACTAACTCCAAATGACTCCAAACCAACTCCATCGCGTAGTGCTCGTCCATACGATTCCAACGCAACTGGTTTCGCGCGTTTTCGACCTCGTATGAAAAAGTTATGAATTTTTAAAGTTATACAATTTATTTCATAATTAATTTTACAATAAAAATTAAATTTCAAACCCCACCCCACATCATCACCGTCCATTCCAGCATCTCAAATCAAAGCCGCATATGCCTTTCTTCCATCTCCAGTTTGTTTACGTGAAAGCAAACCCAATTGGAGCCACCTAGGGTTCCAAATCGCGGCCACCACGAGAGTTTTCGAGTCGATCAGGGGTGCCATATCGAAGGCCTTCAAGCTAGCTGCACTCGGCCAGGAGCAAGTGGAGCTCGGCCATCTCTGGGGCTTCGAAATGCGTGCGCAACAGCCCAGGGACGCGGCCAAAATTTGGCGTCTTCGTCGAGCTTCAAGCGATCACCGCCATACAGATTCGAAGCTCACGCAATGCTCTACGATCTTCATGTTGACAACTTTTCGAAATAATGCATGGATTTGGAGAAAATGGAGGATGAAGAAGATTAAGTTTCGGCCCTTGATTATACATGGAGGCGGCCTGCAGCTCAAATTAGGGTTTAGAATATTTTTCTTAATTTTTGTGAATTTTTGAGCTATTTATAGAAGAAAATCGAACACTATTCATCCGGAAATTCCGAACTCCGATTTACGCGCCGTAACCAGCGTTTCTAGGGTTTACCCCGCGTTCCGGACACAATGGAACATGTTTCGGAAGCTAATTCGGAAGTATGTGCGAGTTATGGCTGTAAACGCTCAATTTAAATTAAACCGATTTAAGTCGATTTCTAGGCGTTTTAATTTGTACCGGACAAACGGTAAATCCAATTGACTTGAAATTTGAAACCTTGCAATAATATCACATTACGGATCCGATGAAACTAGTTTCGTCGAAATCCGAGACTTTTTGAAAAATGGCTATTTTCACTCGCTAAATTAAAAATTAAAAATAATTCGATGCGTTTCGAGCTGCCACGATCAAACGGTAACTCCGATTGACACGAAATTTGAAATCCGATAATAACTAACTATTACGGATCCAATGGAACCGGTTTCGTTCAATTCTGAGACTGTTCAAAAATTGACTATTTTCACTAGTCGATTTTAATATTAAAATATTCAATTTTCACAAATTAACTTTTAATTCGATTTTAAAAGTTCTAAAATATCGTTCTAACTTCAACATGATAAAATAAAATTTTAAAAATCATTTTCAATCATATTTAACTCAATTTTCAATTATTTCCATAATTTAACATATTAAATTATCGATTTAATTATTCAATTAAATCCAGTAATTCAAATAAAAATTTATTTGACTTATAAATTCACTTATAAATATTTAAAATTAATTAAATATTCATATTTTAATTTCTAAAAATTCTGGGTCGTTACACATACGGTCATTTCATCCCATTCATTTATGGGTATTGCATTGAAATCAAATTCATTAACTTATATCACAATATTACCATTTATCACAATTGGCTTATAAATTTTTATTCAATATCCTAAATAAATAACATATTATTAAATACTTACTCTTGTTTTCTCATATTCCATTTAAAAATCAAATCACAACTTTTTACATTATTTTATTGAATTGGAATTTCATTTTTATATTGTTAACCTTTAATTACAACTTATTTATTTAACCAAATTAAATATACGAAATTTACGGGTCGTTACAACTTATTATTTAGACTTGAAATGTTTACTTAATGAATTCAATATAATTTAAGTAAAACCTTTAACTTCACATAATTGTAAAATCTTTCAATTTATTAAACTTGATATAGTCATTTAAATCAACCCGATATTCATTTAAATCACTTTACACAAAAATCAAGTTATAAAAATCATATCCTTTAAAAAAATTAATTTTTATTAAATTCCATTTTAACTTAATATTCATCTTCCAAATCTTATTCTCATTTAAGTCATAAAAACTCCAGAAATTAGATTTTAAATAAATGCTTAATCGTATTTGATCTTAAAAATCAAACTTTATTTTATACTTCAAATCAAATTTATACAAAGCTTAAACCCGAAAATTACTATATATATATATATATATATATATATATATATATAACTAATTCAATATCCCATAAACCATATATATAGCTTTACAAAACCATAAAAACATTTCAAAATATATTTTATATATATACCGCGGTGCCTGTATAAAATTTTCTACCCTATGGTCAAGTGATAGGGATGTTTATCATTTCAATCTGCAATTTAAAATAAAATGCGGTTGTATATCATTTCAAACCGCATTCCCGAATGGATGAAATGCATAGCAACTTGCAATTAATAAAATAAATCATCCATTCATCCATCAAATCATACATCCATTTATCACAGTCATCATCCAATTTCAAACAATCATCAATATATAATAGGTGATAAATAATGGTATCAATTATAAGTTTATACTCAAAATAAATTTAATAACTGTTAATTGATAGTTTATATGCAAAAATAAACGTAAACTTAACTGGCAGTTAATATGAAATAAATAAATTCTAACTGTCAAATTTATATGCAATAAATAAATAAATTTACAATTATATTAAATAAATGCGTTTAAACAGAAATAGTGAATAAAACCTGCCAAACAGTCATAAAAAATTTTCTACCCATATCTAAAATTAATTTAACAAACACAAGAAATTTTAGAAATTGTGAGTGGGTTAAAACACTCACCTTTTGAATTTAAATCGAATTTAAATCCGATTTAAACCCAAAAATTCGATGGTCTCCAAATCTGTCCAAACCAGCATCAAAAGATCTGGAATTTAATTACGATCCTAACAAAAAAAATCGCGCGTGAAACGGATTTCGTATGCGGAAGTTAAATGTATTAACGCGTTTGAAAAATCAAAATTAAATTAAATTCAAACAAAATAAACCTACCTATTACCACTTGCCACGTCAGTGTTTCCTGCGCACCCCTAGTGACTAATCTCACCAAACCCATGTTCCAATTTCGCAAATAGATGAAGAAATCAAAAAGCCCCAATTCAACCTTTTGGGTTTCGAATTTTACACGTTTGACCATGATTTCTAGTTGTCTCAAGCGACTATTGCAAAAATAGAGACTGCGCTTAGATCCGTAGATGAAAACTACAACATAATTTTATTTCTTTTTTTGAGAACTTTGAATTTTTTTTTTTTTGATTTTTGAATAGAATTGGAACTGAAATTTGCATCCATTTAGGAAGAGAAAGAATTGAAGAAAAAGAACGCACAAATAAAAGAGAATAGATGGAGGCTAGGGTTTATAATTGGGTTTATATAGATAGGTTAGAATTAGAGTAGATGGATCTGATAAACAAACGCGCTGAACGATAATTTAAATTAACGTAATAATTACAAATCACCATACTATGAAGACATTTACGTTATTTCCCATTTATTACTTTATTTAACACATCCCTTAATTTACATCTATTGCAATGTTTTCAAATTTAATTGAATGAACTAATTATATCACTCCTAATAATTGTTGTAAGACTTTAAAACACACATTTGTAAGTATATATTATTTCCACTCAAATATTATAGATATATACAGAGTATAGGTATCCATTAAATCATTATTTATTATATATTCAAATTAACTAAATTCACTATTGAAGTCCGTTTATATTTATTTCCAAATATCCATTTACCTTTCCCAATCAATTTGAATCCATTCATTTAATATAACAAATCAAATTTCCATTCACACCTTATTATCAACCCACAATTTATTGCAATTTTATACAATTAATATCAATTTTACATTAAATTTCTATCCAATGATTACTTATTCATCAATCAATTCAATATTTACTTTTCTTTCCCTCTATTTGATACTTAACCTAGTATACATTTAATTGGTAAACATAACATTGAATTATAATGCATTTCTCATGCATGCTTCATTTCATATAAATTCCTCTTTATTAACTAAGTCACATTAACAAAACAAAATATATTTTTTTTTCAATCGATTACCAGTCTAGACTTAATATATTAAATAAACGGTTAACCTAAAACGAATGTTACCCCTTTAGCATTCAAATTCACTTACGACTATTATTAACACAATGTTGCCATTTGATTTATATATATTTAAATAAATTATATGAATGGGTAAAACTTTAAAAATTATCTTACCAACAAATTTACTCACAAACATCCTAAATTACCAACTTGCAATTTATTTTTAATTACTAAATTTGCATTGATTATATCAAGTTGAGATTTAATACGTGTTATTTCCTCAAATAAATAAATCTTTGGATTTAAATTCCCAAAACCATAAATTATGTCCTACCATAAATCTATGCTTTTATTATTTTACGTTCACACTCCCGTTACTCTATAATAAATCACCAAGTAACGATATCCTAAACTAACATTAATTTATATATCAATCCTTATAACTCAATAAATTTGTCAAATATGAATAACCTTAACAATACTTACACATATTATCTTACTTACAATAATGTAATATTGAACGTTGAATTTCATTTATTTTGCAATACTTCAATTTAATTAATAAATACTGCTCCTATACTTAAATCTATATTAACAAATTGTTAGATTTGGATTGATAGAAATCAGTTTACCAAAGCTTACGTACACATTACGTAAATAAACAACTATATAAATTTTCCACCTATTAGCTCTAAATTTTATTCTTAAGTTTGTTATCTATCAATTTAGATTATACTTCCATCTATAATGCAAATCTAAATCTCCTCTAACTGCATAAATTAGGGCAATTTATTGCAATTGATTTCCCATTAAACTTCATAAATTAACAAATTGAAACCTAAATAAAAACGTTTATTTATTTAAAAATCTTGTTGTTTAATTGAATTGACCATTCACGGATATAATTTACATTGTTCTCCAATTATTACTTAAATACACCACACAACATTAAATCTATATTCAATACAATTTGTTACCAAAATTAATTTAACGAAAACAATTACGCCCTTAAAATTTCTCTTCATTCATTAATTGCTAATTGTTATTCAATTAAACCCATTCATTTGATTTCCCTATTATGCATCAATCATAAACCCATCGTCTTAAAGGTGATGTCTACATTTTATACTATAAATTTACCCTTTTATATTCCAATATCAATGAATGCTCACATACAAATTTAGATCTTAACTCCATTTAATTATTCCATTTAATCCATTGATTTATTAACTTTAATTACTGCAATTCATTGTCTTACATAAATTTGAATCTATTTCCAAATTTTCACTATTCCAATTAATTGAAATATAAAATTAAATTTGTAAAAATTTAATTACCCTTGATCCATCAAATTTCAACATTCTCTTTCATGTAAACAAATAAGATTTCTGTTTCTTTCTAAATTTAAATTAGAAATCCTATAATTTAATTCATTTTAAACATCGAATTTACACGGGTCGTTACAGGTTAAAAATTCCAACCTCATCCACATTCAACTTTATAGTCTAAATACAAAGTCATTGGTTCAATAATAACAATTATTATTAACTGAAATGCTCTGGCTAGAGACTTTGAGTTTGAGTTGAATGCGATACTAACAACATATAATGAGGAGATGAATCCTCTATTTGATAGTGCTACACTTCCAAAACTTCCACTCGACCTAACTATAGTCATTCGATGGACGACATGCCCCTATTTGTCTATAATCAAAGTGAAGCTTTCACTTTGAAGATCCATAGTATTCTCAAGTCGAGAGAACTGTGTAAAGCGGTAACATCGATATTTTTTGTTTGGCCTTAGTTATATTAACCAACAGAAAACTATCAAGTGAGTCGTTCCACAGTTATCCAATAACTATTAGTACGTACCCCTAGGTGCCCCCAGCAATCATGAGTAATACACTGCCCAACTTTTGGAGACCGTTACATACTTCGGTCTCAATGGATACATCGATATCCATTCTCGATGCATCTTGACAAGGAACATAATGGTATATTTGTTTCGTTGTGATAAGTTACTCATGGTTACAACACTTTGTAACTACTATCATAAAATATAACATTTATGGATTTTTCTATTAAATAGACTTTTAATTAAGTTAATTAATTAATATAATCACATTATATCAAGTATATAATAGGAGGAAAACACCTTTTATTTCGAATAAGATTGGTCAACGAGTTAGATATATGTAACAAATTACATAATTGCCCCTAGGGCATACCTCTAATTTTATCACTAACTATAATCAAATTCGATTCCACTACAAAGTCCTCTAACATAGTTTATGTTATAGTAGTCTCCGAATCTCGAATACATTTCCTTAGTTGAGAAATATTAAAAACATCATGGACTCTTGCCAAACTATTCGGTAACTCTAGTCTATATTCGAGTTTTTCTATCCTCTCTATAATAGGTAATGGTCCAACGAATCTTGGTGCCAATTTTCCTGATTTTCTAAATTTGATCACAACCTTTATTGGTGATACTTTGATGAAAACATGATCTCCAAATAAGAATTCTTAGTCTTTCCATCTCTTATCAACATGAAACTTCTGAATAGATTGAGTTTCCTTCATTCTAGTTCGAATGAGCTCAGTGTTTTCTACAGCTTCTCTAACCAAATCCGGACCAAGAACAAACAATCCCCAGTCTCTAACCAACAAACTAGAGATTTGCATGGATTTCCATACAAAGCTTCAAACCGTGCCATCCCTATACTAGCCTGATAACTTTTGTTATATAAAAACTCGACTAAGTGTAGATGGTCTTCCCATGATCCTTCAAAATCTAGCACACAAGCTCGTAACAAATCTTTCAAGACTTTGTTTATCCTTTCAGTTTTCCATCTATTACTCATCTTGAGCTTGGTATCTAATGTCTCCTATAGACTCTTCCAGAACTCTTTAATGAATAAGGAATCTCTATCGCTTACTATATTATTAGGAACTCCATGCAGTCTAGCAATATTTTTCATAAATAACTTAGCAAAAATATGTGTCATCCTGATTGTCTTAACTATAATGATATGGGCACTCTTGGTCAACCTATCCACTTAGACCGATATACTTTTCCTCTATTTTACCTTAGCAACCCATTAATAAAATCCATCGTGATAGAATCTCATTTCCATATGGGAACATCTAAAGGGTGAAGTAACTCACTTGGTTTCTAGTGTTCGACCTTTACCAGTTGATAGTTCAAACACTGTTTCACCTATAAGCCTACATCTCTCTTCATGCCTTCCCAGATGAAACTTCCTTTCGTGTCCTGATACATCTTAATTTCTCCCACATGAATTATGAACTTTGAACGATGGCATTCTTCTAGCACTTCCTTTCCAATGTTTCCCACATTTGAAACACATGGTCTTCCTTTCTTCCTCAACTTCCCATTCTGGTCAAGACTGAAATCTTTCAAGTCATCGCTCTCTGTTCCATCCCTTAGCTTTTTGATCCACTCAGCTACTACTGGATCCTCTCCTTTCTTTGGAGCAATACTTTTGATCATCACTGATCGAACTTCTAATCATGACAACATAATGGTCTCCTAACTAGACCTAGCCTCAGATTTCTATTGTATCTTGCATGTAGTCAATGCTTCGAAATCTTTCCACTCAGCTATCATTGCAAATGTCACATTCTGATATTTTCTTTTAAGTGCATTCTCCAACTTATTGCCTTTTCCTCACGTATACTCAATACCATAGTCATAAGCGGCTACAAACTTTAACCACCTCTGTTGTCTCATATTCAACTCCTTCTGAGAGAATAAATACTTCAACGACTTATGATCCATATATAATTCGAATTTCTCTCCTAGAAGGTAATGTATCCAAACCTTCAACACAAAAATTACAGTAGCTAATTCCAAATCATGCATTGGATTTCTATCCTCATGTGGTTTAAGTTGTCGAGATGCATAGGCAGTCACATTACCTCTTTACATTAACACAACTCCTAATTTTGTTCCACATGCATCTATGCACACTATTAAATCTCGATTCCCCTATTGAATAACTAACACATGTGCATTAGTCAATAAGTGCGTCAATCCCTGGAATGCGTCCTCACACTTATCGGTCTAAACAAAATTTACATCCTTTTGCATTAGCTTAGTCATTGGTGTTGTTATTTGCGAACAATCCTTAATAAGTCTCCAATAATAACCAGCTAATCTAAGAAAACTCTTTATCTCGATCACTGTCTCGGGTCTCTTCCAATTATTCACCGCCTTGATCTTAGCTGGATCTACAGTTAACCCTTTTTCTGAGACTATATGGCCAAGAACCTTCATATCTCTCTTCTCGAATTGGCATTTCAAAATTTTCGCTTTCAGTTGATGCTACCTCAATTCAAGCACCACTATAAGATGGATTTCATGCTCTCTTTCATCTTCAGAGTATATCAAAATATCACTTATGAATACCATCATAAACCTATCCAAGTGCTCTTGGAAAATTCGGTCCATCAAATCTACAAAGAATGTTGGTGCATTAATCAATCCGAACGACATCATTAACCATTCGTACAATCCACATCTGGTCCTAAACGCCGTCAAACGAATACCATCCTCTGTCACTCTATGCTGATGGAACCCTACTGCTAAATCCAACTGGGAAAATACTTTTCCTCCACTCGACTAGTCGAACAAATCATCAATTCTGGAAAACAGATATCGATACTATATTGCCTTCTAATTCAACTTACGATAATCGATACATAACCTTAATGAAGCATATGGTTTCTTAGCGAACACTGTTGCTTCTCCCCAAGATGAACTGCTTGGTTTGATAAAATTTGTGCCTTCCAATTCCACCAACTGCACTTTTAACTCTCTCATCTCAGTAGGCGTCATTCTACTTGGTAGTCTGCTCACTCGTTTTGCTCCTAGTGGCAAATCTATCCGACACTAATGGTTCATTTCAGTGGTGGTCCTACTATAGTTTCAAAGACATCTACGAATTTTTAACAATGAAAACTTGATCCAACTCGTCTTCTACCTCCACAACACCCAACCAAGTATTAACCTCACAATTAGGGTTTTCTATGGAGTATACTATCTGATCACTACAATCAGGGTGTCTAAGTGATATTTTTCTATCATGGAAAAATATCCAAGCATCATATTTACTTAACCAATCCATAAGCAAAATAATTCCAAATCTTATGAAATTGAACACATGTAAAATGCAAACAAAGGATGACCTAACAATTCAAACTCTATATGGTCACATCTCATCCCAAGAGTCGCATAACCTTCTATTGGATTTGCAATCCTTAAGGAAGTAAATAGGTGTGAAGGTTCAAGGTTACCAAACAATGGGAGATAAATAAATGCGATGCACTGGTTTCAAATAGAACACTAATTGACATACCATGAAACAAAAGCATACCTCCCAACATAGCCTTTCCCTTTTCCTCTTTTGTTGGCCTTGTGGTAGCCGTCTCCAATGCAAATACTTCGCCCTTTCAATCCTTGGCGGGCTCCTTGCACTGGTACTTATAATGTCCAATTTAATTGTAGTTGAAGCATCTAGTATTCGTCTTCCCAATCACCTTCTTTCCATCTTCCGAGCGACATTCATTTGCGAAATGCCCTTTCTTATCATATTTATAGCAGACAACCTCCATCTTTTCCTTCTTAGTAACTTCACCCTTCTGAACCCCTTTCTTGTGGAAAAATTTCCTTTTTTGACCCCGCCCTCCTTGAGCTTCCTTTGCCTTATTTCATTCAAGAAAAGTAAGCATCTTTTCACGCCTCAAGGCCATCTCAACAACAACATCACATGGATCCCTAATATGTGGTAATCTGGCCTTAACAATCTCAAGCTTCAACCCCGAATGAACTTTTCATTTCTCTTAATAATAGTATCGACCATATCATAGCCATATCTCACTTGCTCCTCTAACCCGGTCGCATACTCAAGCACTGTCATATCTCCCTGCTCCAATTCAACAAACTTCTCGAGCAGAGTAGACTTGGTAATCTTTGACATAAACCTCTTCTCATACCTTCTTTTGAACTCAGCCCAAGTTATAGTCTCCTCATTAACTCCAATAGTAACACTATTCCACCAATATAGTGCTTCTCCTTGTAGCTGTCTAGAAGCGAGTCATCTTTTTTATTCATCATTGAGCCCCAAATCAGTAAATATTCTCTCGCAATGAAGTAACCGATTCTCCACCTCAATTGCATCTTCGGTACTAATAAATTGTTTTCCTTCCAACCGAGCATAATTTCTACTCAAAATAGCATAATTATTCACCATCAGAGCTTCTTGATTTCCTCCTCAAGCATTTCCTCCAATTACTCTTGCAGAAACTCCCACTTGCATCATGTTTACAAAGAACCGATACATTTCTTCCATGCCGACTTGCACGACTACAACACCCGCATTTACCGCCTGTGCCTGACTCAGGTTCCCCGGTATTTGGTCTAGCATTTCCATTAGTTATGGTGCTTACCCCACTAAGTTAACTCTTCCACTTCTAGCATCCATATCTGCATTCAAATCTTTGTAAGATACAAAAGAATAGCCTAAGAGAGTATAGAGAATGGAGATGAAGCATATACTAATATATAGCAAATACAAGTACGTCACTACATACCCCAATCTTTTCTCAAATTCCTTAGGATTATGTCTTCAAAATCATTTTAAGTTTAATTTTTTTCCTAAACCTATGCTTTGATACCAAGTTGTAACGACCCGTAAATTTTCAATAATTAAAGCTGTCGATTTAATAAGATTTTGGTAAATATTTTGGAAGAAATAAAAACTTTGTAATTTAATAATGAAATGAATGCCAAAATGAGATGTAAGAATGTACTTAATTTTTTATTATTAACAATTGAAATGAAATTACAATTTATTGAAGTAATGTAAATTGTTATAATTGGCTATAAATTTATGTAAGGAAAAAAATGCAAACATTAAAATTTATAAATGATTTAGTACGAAATAAACGACCGTTGAATAAAGATTTGGTATATAAGAATGGTAACGTATGTTTGTGAACAGTGAATTCAAAGATGTGATTAAAAGTTATAGTAACGGTTGTAAGTTACTATTTAATGGGTCTATTAATCTAGTTGTAAATGTTACATTTAGGTATAAAAATGGATATAAGTAAATAAATGTAAGTTTGTGTGGGTAAATGAATTAGTGTATAATTTATGGTAATTGAATGAATTAAACATTATGTAATCAATTATGATAATTAGTGGACATAATAAACATGAGTGTAATATAAAGATAAGGATAACATTTATTGCAAGATACATTTATTTAGGCTGCTAAATTTAAAGTAGGAAATCAATTACACTTAAATGTAAGTAAAATTTCATTTATATAAGATAGGACAGTAATTTTAAAGTGTAAATGTAATGACATAAATGGAAATGAATATTTTATCCATAAGATGAAATAAAGGAATGAAACCAAGTTGGATAAATGGATTGAGGTTTTAATTATAATAAATGTATATATTTAGCAAACTCAATATAATTGGAAATAATAGTTATTATAATAGAAAGATGAAAATTTGAATATATATTTATGTAATGAATGATAAACAAATAATAACTAGGCTTATAGAGTGATAATAGATTTATAAAAAGAAAAGTATTGAAGCAAGGCAATTATTGGAAATTAAATTAAATAGGAATTCAATTCATAACAAATAGATTTTTGGTAAGAGAATGAAATTAATTACTTTGCTAATTGAAAATTTGGGTGAATTAGGAAGATATAAATTAGTAATTAAACCAACGTTAATATGGATTTATTGGGAATTTAAAACTTATACTTTTAACTTAAAATACAGTGTTTACACGCAATGACTTTCTATATTTTATTTTCTATTTCCCTATGTTTGTTTCTCAAATTTTTATTTTCTATTTTGGTTGTATACACTTTGAATATATTTATTTGATTTTTGATTGATTTCACTAATAATAATAGCTTAGAAATTTCAAGAGATATAGGTTACCTGTTTTATGTATTTGTTGCTTTTCATTTCGTGCAAACAAAGAAAAAGATATATAGACAAGATTCTTTCCCTTAAATTGTGCCTCCTTAATTGCCTATCTTTTATTTCCTACCTCCTTAATTATATTCTAGCCGTGTATTCATTCCACAAATCATGCAGAAAATAATTCCCTAACATTTCATTCCTCTTTTGCCTCTTTATTTTCTAAACTTTCCATTTAATTTCCCTTGCCATACCCTTCTTTTAGCCGTTCAAATCATTTGGGAAACCCTAGCCGCCACTTTGATATTCACGCACAAATTAGCTTCTCAATTTCTCATTTCCCTTTTGAGTGAAAAAAAATATATTCAAGTTCTCAATTCCACGGCCTTCTCTTTCTTCTTCCTTCTCTTTCTCCTCTTTTACATTTTGTTTTCCTTTTGTTTTCTTCATGCTAGTTCAGCCACCACCTTGTTCACCTCTCCACCATAATTCCGACCTCATCCTCTCTCCACCACCTCCATAACCGATCCCGCATGCCACCAAAACTATCATGGCCAAGACCACATGATGTTTAAGGCCAAGGTTATGCCATTTGGTCCATATTCTTTTTTTTTTGATTTACAATCTTGTGTTGAATTATATCCTTATAATTTGTGTATTTGTTTATGTACAAGATTTGGATCTTCACTCTCCATCACTCAAGTATAGTCGTGCTTTGTCGTGCCTTGTCGTGGTTTGCAGAGTTTAGATTTGTATCTTGAATTTGATTTCTAGCTTTAAAAAGGTGAGTTTTATCTCTCTAGACATACGTACTTTTAATTTGTGAAACGATGACATGTGAATTGTATAAATTAATATGTTATGTTACTATGTTCATATATGCCTGTGATAAATCTATATGATGTTAAATATTGCTATATCCCTGTTACACCATCTGTTATGATTTTATTTGTTATACCGTTGTTTATTTCCTATTTATCACGCTGCAAGTTCCCTATCACTATGAGTTGAAATGATACATACCCGAATGAACATTAGATTAAGGAAAAATCACTATGGGCTAAAATGATAGGCTCGAGTGATTTTATTGTATCTATTTTACTTGGGATTGCGAGTTTGAAATGATAGAACCCAGATTTTTCTTCTTAAATTATGGATTGAAATGATATATTATCCGTATCACTTGACCTAGGTTAGAAAATATTATACGGGCCCATGGTTATAT
Organism: Allium cepa; assembly: GCA_030765085.1. Taxonomy (NCBI): domain Eukaryota; kingdom Viridiplantae; phylum Streptophyta; class Magnoliopsida; order Asparagales; family Amaryllidaceae; genus Allium; species Allium cepa. The sequence goes on along the minus strand of CM060945.1, from coordinate 986,759,393 downwards.
TTTTAAATGATATTTTCCTAAAAATTTATTAAGTAATTAAATATTTCTAAAAATTATTAAGTTTTTTAAAATTATAAATATATGAAAATTTTAACTTAATTTGATTTAATGCTTAAACTGTAAGAAATATTGTTTTTCTATAAGTTAAATTTTTTATAAGTTAATTGGTTTTGAATGGAATTTAAAGAGTCTTATTTATGATAAATAACTTAATAATTAAGTTTGATTTAATTTGGAATCTTAAATATAACCTAGTAATTGTAATAAAGGCTGTTTCCTAGGATGGACATGTTTTGTAAAATAAACAATGTATTTTTGAATAAATAAAATGAAATACATTTATATGTGACATCTTGTAATAAGTTTTGGAATCATAGTGGAATTGATGTCTAAAGGAACAAATTTGTAAAGAATTTGATTGTTTTAACTATGATAAAATATTTCTTTGTAAAATGTTATGTTTTGTAAGATAAATAGCTATGACTTTAAAACGGAAAATGTAAGTTAAACACGCATGTGAGATGTAAGTTTAATTAATATGTTAATTGATTAATATAATAAATGTTCTTTACTGTAATAACAGAAATGAAAGAAATGTGTAAAGTTTTAATTAATGCAAGAAACATGTAAAGTTTTAATTAATGAAAGAAAAGTGTAAGTTTTAATTAATGAAAGAAACGTTTAAGTTTCTAATTAATGAAAGAAACGTGTAAAGTCCTAATTAATGAGAGAACATGTAAAGTTTTTAATTAATGCAAGAAACATGTAAATTTTTAATTAATGAAAGAAACATGTAAAGTTTTAATTAGTGTGATATTGATTAAATTGATAAATGCTCTGTACTATAATAGGAATGTAAATTAAAACATACATTTGATAATGTAAGTTTTAATTAGTGTAATATTGATTAAAATGATAAATGCTCTTTATTATAATAAATGTAAGTTAAAACGTACATTTGACATGTAAGTTTTAATCAATGTAATGTTGTATTTTAAATTGATTAAAATGATAAACGTTACTTACTATAATAATAAAATGTAAGTTGATAACGTACATTTGATAAGCAATTTTTAATTTATGTAAATGGCATACTTTAAATGATTAAAATAATAAAGTTTCTTTATTGTAATAATAATGTAATTTAATAAGGTACTTTTAACTTAACATAAGAATTTCGGCTTTAAATTGGATATTACAGTAACAAAGTTTATTTAACTATAAGGCTATGATAAAAGGACCATTTTAAATTTGTAAGCGTATAAATAATTTGATTATATAAAATGTTAAAGTGGAAAGTATTACATTCCAAAAGTGCAAAGATTTATTAAGGTAACATTTCCAAAATGCTACGATAATTTAAATGAATATTTCAAGTTTAATAAATTGAAAGAAATATTCAATGATTTGGAAATTTGTGTTTTATTTAGATGATATATTATTCAATTATTTTTGAGATGTAAATGATACTATTGTGATATGGTTTTGAAATAGGTATGATATTTTGGTTTTGAAAGTATATACTATTTTGAAATAAATTATATGATTTTGAAATGGATATGCTGGTTTGGTTTTGAAAGTATAAATGATTTTGAAGTAAATATCCATGGGTTATAATAACGTTTGGTTGTTAAAGAGACCGGGATCGGAAGTTGTCACACTCTCTGCCAACTCCGAAAACCACTTTAACAACCGTGTACGCGGTGGAGATTCTAGAATGAAGTAGGATGGTGGTGGCATTTCCTTTAAGGTAAATACGTGGACCCGACTCCCGTGAGTTGGCATAAGGTGGCTAAAACAGGAGCGATCGACGGGTTAATAAGGTAGCACCTTTGATCGGACACATCCCTTCGATATTATACTTTGACTTTTGGACTGTTTCGGTGGCCACTGTTATTTTTATTTGGGGGTGTGGCTCGAGGTGGGCGGTAGCTGCGCGCTACGCGTTACCACCGACCCGGAAGCATAATTGGTATATCTACCCTGACATTGCCTAGTTGTGTCATGTCACCTACCCTATCACACCTTGTACGAGTTTGGTTTTCTCCCGTGGCCCGTGTGGTATCCTCTGGTGGCTTCCCGATCAGGAGGGACTTTGATATTGGATGGACTACTGGGACTATTCGTGTTAAGGGATATATGGGTAACCCCGTAATGCTATGAAAAAGTAAGTTTATTTTACTATAGACATTATTATAATAGCGAAATATTACTACATAGTAAATAGTTTAACGGATCCTTAGAGGATGGGCGGTCCCAAGCATCCTTTAAGTTACTTGTACCTTATATTACAGTTCACTTGAGTTGGTTTACATTGCATAAGTATGTATGTCCTGACTCGAGTGTTTTGTGTTTCTTTACGCTCGGGTCAGACTGAGTGACACAGCATTTGAGACTCACCTTCAAAGTTGGAAGCTTTGCTTGAAGATCCAGCTATCTATTTCACTTTCAGTCATTCAGTTGATTCCAGTATCCGGTTGGTTCCAATGATGTATTATGATTCATACCTGGTTATCATGTTGACACCTCCGTTGCATCTTGTTATCTCTATTGTATCTTGTTTGACTCTGATGTATTTATATAGTAGCTTCATGAACTACTATTTCTTTACTTCCGCTGCATTTATTACTCTGTGTCTGCGATCTGTGATTTATTTATTTACTATTTATGCTGTGTTTTGCCAAATTTATTTTACAATTCGGTATTTTGAGCAATTCAAGTCCGACATGTGCGGATGAGAATGATTGAAAATATCGGGCCGTTACACAAGTTGTAATATCCCTTATCTTGGGTCCCTAAGCTAAGCACTATAGATGATGTCGTCATCTATAGTATTAACTTTCGGTGACAAAATATGGTAATGTTAATAGTATCCATAATATCAAAAGCACATGAATATCAAAAAAAATCACAGGTTCCAAAAAAGCATACTTTACTGATTACATTTCAAAACATGTTTCATATTCCATCACACAATCCCAAAACGTATCCCAGGTTTTGATCAAATATAATACAAAATACACCAAAAGCAACATATGAAGATGCCCCTTTGGATAATCAGAGTACTAAAAAGACAAACTAACTTAATACATCCCAACCGAAGTAGAAATAAAATAGCAACTCCTAAATAGCTATTCATGCGTGCTGCACATCTTCGAAAGCTTTGTTCATCGACCTACGAAAACCTGTAAATCCTCAACTCTCAACCTGTTCAAATCATATTTTGTGCACCCGAGAATTTAAGGGGAAAACATAAACTTCGATTCAGACATAAAGCCTGGTGTGAATAGTACTATATATCTCAGTTTACAAATAATAAGTGAGACCATGCTGCTTAAGAGATGGGTTTCCGCTCACTAATATCCCTTTTTAAACATATCTTTGCAAATCAAAATCCTACAACTAAACTAGTTAAAGCAATAATAGCAGTATCATGTATGCGTACAAATCATGTAATCAATGGACTATCCGTCCGAACACTATAGTTTTGTATGGCTAACTACTAACCTTTGGCTGACTCGGGCCAACCAGACAAAATAAACAAATAATCTAACTTTTGTTACACTCTTCTAGATGGTCTGTCCCTAACTTACTTCTCCTAAGGTCGACTCATCCTAATGGTTTTGCGGGCACACCAATAACCTATCTTTACTTCGTATTTTCTTTTCTGTTTGTAACATCATTTTAGTCTTACCTGTGGAGAAGCCCTACACCCTGGAATTTCAGACTTATATTAGCTAGAGGCTACTAGCCAAAGTATAGGACGTGAACCTATACCAATCCACCTGGGATTCTAATATCCGAGTCATTTACTTAGGGTCAACTATCCAACCAAATTTTCCTTGAAAACGTTTCTTTCAAATTGATTTAACCATATATATCATATTTAAACAAGGTAAATATACTCTATGCTTTATTCAAATCACTATGCCATAATATCTATTCTTTAAACAAAACCTTATTGATGAAAACATTAATAATCTTTATTTAAACCTTTAATTAATCTGTTTCGAAACCATTGAAAGTACCACTTTCGATACAAGTAAACTACTTTACTTTATAACGTTAGGCTGAAAGACCAAAACAAACCTTTCGAAACCATTTACAATAGATCTTTCGAAAATATTGAAAGTATCCCATTGAAAGATTTATAAAACCTTAGACATCCCCCTTTTCAAAGCACTTTAAACATGCCTTTTGAAAACATTGAAAACCCTCCATTTAAACTGTTAGCACCAGAACTGGTCTCTAACACCCTTAAGAAAGATTATGTAGAGAGATAAATGAAGAAAGTAAATTAAAACGAAGAATTGTATGCTATATTAAATGCAAAAACAAGAACACCGGATTTATAGTAGTTTAGCGTAACTGCGTACGTCCACTTTGAGTTTTGATCTTTACTGCTTTCCCAAATGATTGAATATAGATACAATCTATACTATAATGACTTGCATATAATTGAAAAATAGAACAAGTCTTGAATGCAGCAGAGTCTTCCCAATGTTCTCGAAAAAAGGTCCCTTTCACTATGCCTCTGCCATTCTATTTATAGACGAAGATGGGTCGGACTTCTCTCATGGGCCTAGGAACAATGTACCTCGTGTAGGATCGATTTCACTGTAGAGGGGGGTGAATAAGGTGATGCTATCAATTATAAAAATTTATCGTGGAAGTTTGTATAAAATAATTTGAATGCAGATATATCAAAATAACAGCAGCATAAATAATAGCAGAATAATAAATGAAGAAATAGAACGACATAGAATTTATCTAGCTTCGGCAAAACCCTGCCTACGTGCTGCCCCCAAGGTTTCTACTAGAAATAAAGCGGTCAGACGCTTACACGCGTAAACCTGCGACACCCGCTATCGACTAGTCTAAACTCTACGCTCAAAACCCTGCCGCAACTCTGCCACTGAGTTGTGAATTCTTAAACTACGCCACGTAGTTTGTTCCCAAGTCACACGACTAGACAATACACAAGTTTAAAAGGAAAAATACAAATTTAAACATAAACAATTAAAAAACAATTGAAAACCATAATTTAAATATTGAAGCCTAAATGCTATTTATAACCAGCCAAAAATAAAACCCTAAAATAAGCCCCTTTTCTCTTTTATCTATTCGGTCGGTTCCTTTTCTCGTATGTGATAATGGCTGCTTCATTTGTTTCTTATTTTCTTTGAAATTTGGGCTTCTGGATAAAGTTTCCTCTTTTTCGAATATGATTGCTGATGCTTCGATTCCTTTCTTCAATCGATTATATGTTCGGCAGCTTCAACCAAGTCGAGTTCGAATGTTGCAAAAATTGGTACATTCGTTCCTTCTTCGATTTATACTATACTCAACTTTTATTCGAGTTAAATGATTTGTTATCTGTTGCTTGAACTCGAATTCTTGAATTTGTCGATGATGTTCATCGTTTATATAGGGTTCGAAACCCTTGATTTTCGTTCGTATACATTTATTTGAATTTGTCAATTTTTTAATCTCGGCCATTCAATTTTGTTTTGATGTTGGTGATTTCTCTGACTTTGTCAGTTTTGTATAATTTGATGATGACTTGTTCAACACGGCTTCGAATTGCTTTCGTGACCGCCACGACTTATTTGATTTGGTTACTTTTTGACTTCGTTCATTTATGACTTTGGCTCTTCTATTCATCACTGCAGCATACTTGACTTGTACCTGCTGTTGCATGACTTCGGCATTTATCATGAAACTTCATTGACCTGTACACTTGTTATTGCTTGATGTTGTGCTATTGAGCTTTGTTCGAACTTGTACCCAGGTTATTTTGAAACTACTACCTCGTTTATGTTTTTTTCATCACTATTCTAGTTTGGAGCTTGTGAGTTTCATCACTAGTCTGGTATAGATGTTCACTTTATTCATTTGAGTCGGTTTGCATTTGAATTGTATACTTGAGCCTTTTTGAACTTCTTCTCATATGTATATAAGTTCAGCTTTAATCTTGTGTCATTTAAGGTGTGACATTGTGTACATGTTGCTGCATTTGCTTGCATATCATCACTGCACCATTAACTGTATGTTAAGGTTGCTGTTGACTGGTTTTTGACCATAGGTGTTATGTGCCTTATTCTGGGTCATGTATATGCTCCAATTACTTGTATTCAGTTGATCTAGTTTTTGTTAGGTAGTTGTTGTGTCATTCATGTTTCCAGTTGTGCATTCGTACTTGGAAGCACTTGTCTGGTTCACATTGCTGGTGCAACCTTTTGTCTCATTGATGCATTACATTTTTTTTGTCTTCGAGTCTGTGCTGTTTTGAGTTTGGAGTTGAAGTGGTCATGTGTACTCCCTATATATGTGCACATGTGTGTTTTGTCTGAAGTTCTTGTGTCTGGTTCAGGTTGCAGTTGTAAGTTGCAAGTGCATGTGTAGTTTAGTATGGACATGTGGTTCATCGTGTAGCCTGGTTTTGGTTCCTTGATGTAGTCTTGTTAACTTCGTTCGCTGCCTGGTTCACATCTACTGTTGGTCTATGGTGCACTTGCTCATCTCTGTTAGTTGCCATTTTGAACTGTTGTACTGGTTGTATTTGAATTTTTTTCATGTCTTCACTGTGTACATTTGTTTGCAATGTCATCATGTTCACTTGGTGGCATTTGTTCTAAACATGCGTACATAACCGAACTTTTTGGTCGAGGCTTGTTTTAGTTGTTTTGACCATTTTCTTAAACTTGCACCTGTGTTGAATCCAGCGAATAGCTCGGGTTTGACCTTGTGCTCGTGTCGTGACTTTATTTGTATTGCACTTGAGTTGAACCCAAATTTGCATTTGGGTTTGACTTGTGCTCACCTGTCCCTGTAATTTTATCAAGTGTATATTGGTGTGCACGGCCTTGTGGCATGTACAGTGATATATTGTGCATGTTACAAGCTAATCGTGAATGATGAATTCAAATTTAAATGATGATGAACAACCCAAATAACTGAGGCAAATATTATTTTCAAAATCCACATTTCATTTTATATTGCAAAAATATTTCCTTTTCAAATTTACTGCGTCCGCATTTATTTTTGCAGATTGCTCAGATGTTGGATTCAATTTGGAATAAAGCTGAAGATAAATACGAGTGAATGAGCGATATGTAGTGAGGTGTATTTTTACATTAAAAATTGTGATGTAATCAAAATTGTATTGAATTTGTGTGTATATATATATAGTGAGAGTACAAATTTGTACTATTCAAAATTGTAATAAATATTTGTTTGAATAGAATATCTATTTGAATTTAAATACTGTGTTATTTATTTTATTCTGCAAATATTTATTTAATTATGTGAAACATAAAATAGTACATTAACAAATACATTTAAATGAATATATATATATGTTTATTATCATCAAAAAAAATCATATACTCGCAATTTCAACAATCTCCCCCTTTTGATGATAGCAAACATGTATTTAAGATTTTTAATTTGTTAAATGTATTTGATCATTCAATTTGCTCCCCCTATTTGAATGCTTCCACTCTACACAAAGCTCCCCCTTCATATATGCATACAATTAAAAATATGCAAATGAGCCTAGATGCAAATAGAAAATATTTGACCTTTACTTGCTTTTATTTGACAAAATCTTAACTTTTCTCCCCCCTTTTGCTATGAGCAAAAGAGTAATAATGTTAGAGAAATAGAGATAAAGCGATATATATTAATACAACGTTAAAACTCAATCGAATATAAATATTAAATTTCAATAAAAAATCAAACAAAAATCATAAATACTTTGTTAGGCGCATATTCCACTTTTAGAATGATAGGAATGATGTCATCATATAAAACCATACAGTTGTGTCTATTTATGGTATATTTATATCAGGAATTTGAATATCTACCAACCATGCATAACCGTTAGGACTTTTAAATGAGATTAGTAGTATTCCAATTTTATTTAAAAAGATGAATTCAAGTATCTTCTAACCACGCATAATCGTGAGGACTTTTAAAGGGGATTTAGAATCTACTTTTTATTTAATAAATCAATTTTGATGTGCGTTCCAGACATGCATAACCATAAGGACTTTTAAATGAGCATGGAAGCACATGTCAAAATTCCAGGTGATTCGCCCATGCATAACCGTGAGGACTTTTAAATGAGAGTGAATACTTCGGTTTTTCTTTTCTTATTTTTTCATTTAAAATATATAAAATGAAAAACAAATGATTCGTGCTTAACTCACCACATATTAACATACTATATTGGATTATGATGAGTGATGGTCGATAGAAAATGATAGAAATAGAAATGATCATGGAATTTTTACCAACAAAAAGTGTTTAAAGCTCTTGTTTAAATTTCTAAAGAAATTTACTAATTATGCTATAACGATCCCAATTTTGAATTAAATTTAAATTAATAATTAATGTAAATTTTGGAATAAATTTTGGAATTAATTTGAATTTGAAATATATATGTATATGTATATATGGGTAAATTTGAATTTGACTTTAGAATTTGAATTTGAATATTGAATTTGTATTTGAATTTAAATAAATGACTTAGAAAAATGATTTGGGTTTAAAATTATTATTTATGTAAACTAATTAATTGGTAGTTAGTTTTAAAAGCATTTTCTTTTAAAATAATATGTATATAATAATGATTAAGAAGATGTAGTAATAAAATAAGAAAAATGTAATATAAAAGATTTATTTAAAAGCTTTTGATTCATGAGAAAAACAAGTGGCATTTAGTTTTATTTGTGTGAAAGAATTAAATTAAAATAGAGAGTTTAAAAACAAAGTTGTAAATTAACTTGTAAATAAGGTTTAAACTTTTAATTTTAAATTTATTTACATAAAGGTCTTTAACATAAAAATGCTAATTATGCAAATGTAAGATATATGAAGTATGATAGTAACAAGTGTAGGCAAGATAATAAAATAAAAAAAGAATGTATGCAAGAAAATAGAAACAAAAAATATGTACAAAGCACAAAAAAATCAAATCAGATGATGCATGTAAACAAAAATGGAAATATATGTACTTAAAGCTATCATCTCATCACAACGAAAATAAAATCATTTTAGCCTCAAACTGAACAAAAGGAAAAAAAATCTTTAGTCAAAGTAAGAAAAGAGAAAAAAATCTCTGACCAAAAAGAAACAAACTAAATCAGTAAACACCTCCCTTGTGCATACACCTTTCCCTCTATATATACATCTACACTACTCTTGTTCGTCCATCAACTTAGCATTCCAGAAAATAAAAAGCATCATCAATTCATTCGACTAAACAACAAATAGAAAAAGGATTCATAGGAAAAAAAATCAAATCTGCAGCTTTTCAAAAACAGGAAGCAGTTCTCTGTTTCAAAATATTTCAAGCGAGTAAACACAATTTTTTTTAAAGACTTAAGTATGATTAAATCTGTGATAATATGGTGCTTGCATATGTATTTTGTTTGTATAGCTCTGTGATTATACATATGAGTGTTCTGTGACATTTTAATATACTGTTGTTTCCTGTTTGTAGTTACAGAGTTAGGTAGTTGATCAAAATACAAAACATCTTCTTCCAATCATTTATTGGCTTACATTTTAAAACAAAATAAGTTGTTTACGCATGAATCAAGCTATAAAAATTTGTTTTAAGCATGTTGGTGAAGTATTACAGTTGTAAATTTAGTTTTACAGAGCATATCTAAATTATATGCCAATTTCGAATGTTGTAAATTTTGGATTCGATTATATAACTTGAAACTACATTCGAAAATAAGATTTTTAAAACAAAAATGGGAATCTTTAGTTAAGTATGCTTCGAGTAGTGATAAATGAACCAAAAATGTTTTTATCCAAATTCCAGCGATCAAGGGAAAATTGGATGTTGAAATCTTGTTTGAAGCAAGCTTGAACATCGTTGATTTTGGGAAAATTATTAAAAAAATTTCTATTGCACGAATTAAAGGGACAAGACAAATTTAGGGTTTTAGACTCGAAATTGATGGGGTCTGGAAATGAGGTGTTTTCCCCACCTCTGGTTGATCGAGATGCGCGACATTCAAGGAGGTGGTAGAGTAGGGAGTTGACGTAGCGTGGACGGAGTCGGAGCCTTTTTGGTGGTCAGAGAAAATGATTCGAAGCGTTCTTGTGGGTGTGTTCGAGTTTCAGGTTTCAGCATGAACACTAAATTTCAATCTGGAAATTTCGGCATTGAGATGATCATTGATTTCGATTGGAGCGTTTTCTTGTGACTTGCTGGTGGTGGCGAAGTTCACCAGAACGGCGGCGAAGTGTCGTGCATGTGCACGGCAACGTTGGGTACCTGGAAAAGTTGGGTCGTGGCGACTCGAAGGAGGACTCGCGTGTTTCTGAACTGGCTCGAGTTATTAGGTGCGTTTGCTTGGGAAGTAATTCACCTGTTATTGAAGTTATATACACCTGGTATTGAAATTTTAAAACTTAAACTCAACTGGAAAATAATAAAAAGAAGAAGAAGGAAGTGTGTGGGAAACGAGAGAGTGACTCAGGGAAATGAAGGGAGAGGCTCGAGTTTAACTCGAGTAAACAGGGGGATGGCTCGGGTTTGATTCCCAAACCTGTAGCAAAATCAAAAAATGGGTTAAGCAAATTTTTTTAAAACAATTTTTAAGTATTGTCGACTTAATTAATGTTTGACAATGTTAAGTTAAGACTCTATTACAAGTTTTAATTATTTTAGTTTAGAATGTTTTAAAATCCAATTAATACTTTAATGAAATAGTTAGTAAGTGTTAAAGTTAATTAACATTAAAGTTAGTAATAATTTGATTTTCAAAGTTTAAAGAAGATTTTAAAATGTTAATTAAGATAAATAATAATTATTGTTAATGAATTGTTTTGGAAAGTAATTAAGAAGGGTTAATTAATTTATAATTGTAATTAATTAAGTAATTAGGGATTTATCAATTTATAATTAATTAATTGGTAAATTAATAGTTAAGTATCTAATTTATTTGAAATTAAGAATTGTTAATGATAATTAATTACAAAGATTGTTAATTAAAGATTTTTGATAAGTTAGTGATTAATGAAAGGATAATTACTTAGGTGTTTGGATAATTAAGGATAATCAATTTCATGATTAAGATTAATTAATTACATAATTAAAGTCAATTAAGTATTGATTAATTAAAGTTGATTAAGTGATTAGGAATAATCACTTATTGTAATTAATTAATAATAATTAATTAAAGGTTGATTAATTTAATTAATAAAGGATTAAAGGACGATTAATCAAATGATTTGAAATTGATTAATGTTAATTAACCATGACGGATGACCCATCTGATTTAAATTAATCAGATAATTAATTGAGCTTACATATGGATGTTTGAATTCTATTGATTAACTGTTTGATATTTCTGATATGTTATGCTTTGTGCTATGAATTGTTTTGGCGTGATCTGTGATGAATGTAATTTATTTATCTGTGATAAATTTATATTATTTATCTGTGAACCTATGAATGAACGATAAGCATTATAGATTATACCGCTTATCAATATCGATGTGCTTAAATATGTGATTTGATGATTTATAATGTTGCACTATTGTGTAAAAACCCTAGACTACACCATACGCACACAAATATGGATTGCACGTGGAAATCAGCTAAGTCACAGATTTTTAACAATTTTAAAGATTGAATCCTTGAATCCAAAATAGTTTTGGAATTGGAATTGGAAGCTTTCGGAAATGTGTTTTCACAAATGAAAGTTATTTTAAATAATTTAATAAAACTTGAAATTTAAATAATTTGATTTAAATTTGAATTCAATATTTGAAACTAAATTCAATAATTTGGGAATTATGGTCTAAAAAGATTATACAAGTTACAAAGGTGTTTTATGGGTTTTTATCCATTGAAAAAGTATATTTTTGGAAATTTAAATTCAAATCCAAGTTTTATACTTGAATAGCTTTAACCTTTGTGAAAGATTATTAAACCTTGTATCTTCCATATAAAAGATTTGAATTGGAAATGGTTTTGAAAAGTTATGAATTAAATCTTTAACTTAAAGATGGAATAAGTTAATCCAATTTGAAATGGAATTATTTTGAAAAGCCGTGAATGAACCTTTGTGGAAAAATTGGTGAATTTTGTGAAATGAACTTTTTTGTTTAAAAGATTTGAAATGGTAATTTTTTTAAACCATTTGAAAGAATTTTTTTGGATAATAAGCTGTGACTTAATTGAAATCCCATTATCCATTTATTTTTTAATATTGCGCTCATTATTCGGTTTAGCCAGGAGAGGACCTTTGTGGCATATAACCCATTCCAAATAATGATAAGCTATTATGGATAACATTTGAAGACCGGTGGTGAAGACCGGTTATTTTCGAGAATGAAAGGATAACCCGTCGATTGTCTCTGCATGAGTTGCGCTGACGTAGAGATTCCCTAAGTGATGGAAAATCCGATCGGGATTGTTAGTACCCGGATTGCAAGGGCTTCTTCGAAGTGCCTTCGGTTCTGTTCGAACCCAGAACAGACTTGTATGGACGTGTGTCTGACATTACACTTTGAGATGTAAAACGGTTTCTATCAAATGCATTTCTGTTTGGTGGCGGAGATTTATTCTCTTAGCTTAACTCCCTTCTCTGAGACGTACGAGCTCAGAGGTTATGTAGTTGATGGTTACTAGTGATACATTCCCAATTTGGTAATGTGGCATACGAAGTGCTGCTGATTATTTGTTGATCAAAGCATGACTTTGTGAAAAAGTGTAGCTTTGTGGATGAAACCTCATCGAGCCTCACAAACCGGTAATGGTCGAAACAGGAAGGATGCGGCAAGGTTTCAGGGGTAGCTCCCCTAGGGTATGACCATTCGTTTTGGAAAAGGGTGGTATCATGGTATGGAGCCCAAATACTTACTCATGTGGGCACTGTAGTATATTTATTACTGTGTGATGTTGTTGGTGTAGAGGATCCTCGAATGAAGGTCGCAAACGACCGGGGGTGGCATATCTTAGGTTTTACTTCCCGGGAAGGGAGTAACCGGCCTTGTGTTGGCAGAGAGCCGGGTAGGTTCTGGAGGCATCCCTCCAGAGGCGTTCCCATGTGGCAATATGAAGTTCCTTAGCCTGACCATTTGTTGGGAAATCCAAATTAAACAGTACGTGCCTTGTACGGTTTTAATTGTAGAACCTGCCATTTAAAATGGCAGCTATAGTAGGCATAGCATAATGGTACATATGCTGGCTAAGATTAATATTATACTTTCAAAATGTTTTTCGCTATGCACTAATAATAATAAAAAAAGGATTTTTGCGTAGTAAGCATGTTTGACTGCCATAAGGAGAAATCTCTCCAATGTGTGCGATTGCATTGTGTGTATGCGCTGGGAGGCCTTATGGTAGTTTCATTTTCCAAAAGCATTGCGGATTTCAATTTAATTTTTTTTTAAAAGGTAAAAAACTATTTTTGTTTGCTCATATCATTCCCATGACTGACCTGGAGTTTATTGTTCCTTTCCTAAACTCTGGGTGCCCACTATTTTCCACACGGGCAGTCTAGAGTTGGGTTTTTCAAATAATCGAATAGTAGAAATCGATTCGATAGCCTTCAAAGCCTTTTGGATTTTTGGATCGCATTTGCTACACTTCAGCTTTCATGACCGATCTTGCTTAGCTTGGTGCAACTTGATGGTTGTTCGAGCTATCTTTAGTTTGGAGATAGTTTGCAGTTGCATTTTGGAGATGTATTCTAGTGAAGATATTCTGTTCCTCTGCTATTTCTTGTATCTCTGATAGTATTGATATCTATTATATCATTCTATTGTATCATCATTGTATCTGAATATTGTATCAAAATGTTGTACATCAAAAGTATTATTCATTTCCTTCCGCTGTGTTGTTGTACTTAATGTGTTATAAGCTCCAGTACGAGTCAAATTTTAACGGTTGAATCTGCGGCATTCAAATACGAATGGAGTGCGGGTGTCGATTTTCGAATGCTGAAATTCGAAATGTGACATTTTGGTATCAGAGCTGAAGGTTAAAACTTTAGCTCAAGAGTATAACACAATAAGTAACTCATTAGAGATAGGGTGAAGTATACCCTAGAATGAGTATCCCTTAGATATCCGTCCGAATGCCTCATTCTTTTACTGTCCATTGATAGTGAGTATGAGTGCGAGAAGAGGACGAGATAGGGGACAGGGAGTACCAATATAAATGGTCAATGCCCTGCAATAGTGGAAACAACTTTCTTATCAATCTTCTTTGATTCGTCTTTTCAATGGTTTGATTTCTTTGTGGCAGCTCGAGGGAGAAGCTTTGGTTTGATGGTGACTCTTATGAATCGTGTAGATAAGTCTCTATTTCGTATTCTCTTCGTTAAATTTCTACCAACTTTTCGTTTTTAACTCAAATGAATTTGAAATTCTATTTGAAATAAATTGGTTAACTAAAATATAAGGTTAACTAAAATATAAGGTTAAATAAATTGTATCGATAAAACAATTTCGATTAAAACCAAATTCGAAATTCTATTGTAATTTCTTGTTAATATCAAGTCCGAAGAGGGACAAATTATATATACTTCGGGGTATTCCGACTTGAGTTTGGAATCCGTATCTAGTATTTGAGAGTTGTGAAAGATTAAATCCATTTATCCATTGTTTGGGTCTCGATATACTCTATGAACGGTTAGTTATTCCTTCGAACTAACCAATGCCCTTGCATATTTCGTAGACATGATGACCCGAGTATCTTGTATAGCATTGAATGAGTTTGTTCTCGTATCTATTGTTGATATTCTGATATGGTAAGCCAAATACAGAATAGATATCCAGTTTGACCTGGAAAACTGTTTCTCTATCTTTGTGTATCTATCTTTGTTGATTCCGTGCCTGTAAATTTCGGGGATGAAATTTTTTTTTTAACGCGGGATTCTATAACAATCCCAATTTTGAATTAAATTTAAATTAATAATTAATGTAAATTTTGGAATAAAATTGAATTTGAAATATATATATATATGAATATATAGGTAAATTTGAATTTGACTTTAGAATTTGAATTTGAATATTGAATTTGTATTTGAATTTAAATAAATGACTTAGAAAAATGATTTGGGATCAAAATTATTATTTATGTAAACTACTTAATGGGTAGTTAGTTTTAAAGGCACTTTCTTTTAAAATAATATGTATATAATAGTGATTAAGAAGATGTATTTATAAAATAAGAAAAATGTAATATAAAAGATTTATTTAAAAGCTTTTGATTCATGAGAAAAACAAGTGTCATTTAGTTTTATTTGTGTGAAAGAATTAAATTAAAATGAAATGAGAGTTTAAAAACAAAGTTGTAAATTAATTTGTAAATAAGGTTTAAACTTTAAATTTTAAATTTATTTACATAAAGGTCTTTAACGTAAAAATGCTAATTATGCAAATGTAAGATATATGAAGTATGATAGTAACAAGTGTAGGCAAGATAATAAAATAAAAAAAGAATGCATGCAAGAAAATAGAAACAAAAAATATGTACAAAGCACAAGGAAATCAAATGAGATGATGCATGTAAACAAAAATGGAAACATATGTACTTAAAGCTATCATCTCAGCACAACCAAAATGAAATCATTTCAGCCTCCAACTGAACAAAAGGAAAAAAAAATCTTTAGTCAAAGTTAGAAAAGAGAAAAAATTATCTGACCAAAAAGAAACAAACTAAACCAGTAAACACCTCCCATGTGCAAACACCTTTCTCTCTATATATACATCTACACTACTCTTGTTCGTTCATCAACTTAGCATTCCAGAAAATAAGAAGCATCATTAATTCATTCAACTAAACAACAAACAGAAAATGGATTCACAGGAAAAAAAAATCAAATCTACAGCCTTTCAAAAACAGGAAGCAGTTCTCTGGTTCAAAATATTTCAAGTGAGTGAACACAATTTTTTTTAAACACTTAAGTATGATTAAATCTGTGATAATATGGTGTTTGCATATGTATTTTGTTTGTATAGCTCTGTGATTATACATATGAATGTTCTATGACATTTTAATAAACTGTTGTTTCCTGTTTGTAGTTACAGAGTTAGGTAGTTGATCAAAATACAAAACACCTTCTTCAAAATCATTTATAGGCTTACATTTTAAAAGAATATAAGTTGTTTACACATGAATCAAGCTACAAAATTTTTTTTTAAGCATGTTGGTGAAGTATTACAGTTGTAAATTTAGTTTTACAGAGCATATCTAAATTATATGCCAATTTCGAATGTTGTAAATTTTGGGTTCGATTATATAACTTGAAACTAAATTCGAAAATAGGATTTTTAAAACAAAATTAGGAATCTTTAGTTAAGTATGCTTCGAGCAGTGTGTAAATGAACCGAAAATGCTTTTTATCAAAATTCCAGCGATCAAGGGAAAATTGGATCTTGAAATCTTGTTTGAAGCAAGCTTGAACATCGTTGATTTTATGAAAATTGTTAAAAAAAAGTCTATTGCACGAATTAAAGGGACAAGACAAATTTAGGGTTTTAAACTCGAAATTGATGGTGTCTGGAAACGAGGTATTTTCACCACCTCTGGTGGATCGAGCTGCGCGGCATTCAAGGAGGTGGTAGAATAGGGAGTTGACGTAGCGTGGACGGAGTCGGAGCCTTTTCGGTGGTCGGAGCAAATGAGTCGAAGCGTACTTATGGGTGTGTTTGAGTTTCAGGTTTCGACATGAACACTAAATTTCAATCTGGAAATTTCAGCATCGAGATGATCATTGATTTCGATTGGAGCATTTGTTTGTGACTTGCTGGTGGTGGCGAAATTCGCCAAACGGCGGCGAAGCGTCGTGCATGTGCCCGGCAACGTTGGGTATCTGGAAAAGTTGGTTCGTGGCGACTCGAAGGAGGACTCGCGTGTTTCTAAAGTGGCTCGAGTTATTGCATGCATTTGCCTGGGAAGTAATTCACCTGTTATTGAAGTTATATTCACCTGATATTGAAAATTTAAAATTTAAACTCAACTGGAAAAATAATAAAAAGAAGAAGAAGAATGAAGTATGTGGGAAATGAGAGACTGACTCAGGGAAATGAAGGGAGAGGCTCGAGTTTAACTCGAGTAAACAAGGGGATGGCTCGGGTTTGATTCCCAAACCTGCAGCAAAATGAAAAAACGGGTTAAGCAAATTTTTCTTTAAAACAATTTTTAAGTATTGTCGACTTAATTAATGTTTGACAATGTTAAGTTAAGACTCTATTACAAGTTTTAGTTATTTTAGTTTAGAATGTTTTAAAATCCAATTAATACTTTGATTAAGTAGTTAGTAAGTGTTAAAGTTAATTAACATTAAAGTTAGTAATAATTTGATTTTCAAAGTTTAAAGAAGATTTTAAAATGTTAATTAAGATAAATAATAATTATTGTTAATTAGTTGTTTTGGAAAGTAATTAAGAAGGGTTAATTAATTTATAATTGTAATTAATTAAGTAATTAGGGATTTATCAATTTGTAATTAATTAATTGATAAATTAATAGTTAAGTATCTATTTTATTTGTAATTAAGAATTGTTAATGATAATTAATTACAAAGATGGTTAATTAAAGATTTTTAATAAGTTAGTGATTAATGAAAGGATAATTACTTATAGGTATTTAGATAATTAAGGATAATCAATTTCATGATTAAGATTAATTAATCACATAATTAAAGTCAATTAAGTATTGATTAATTAAAGTTGATTAAGTGATTAGGAATAATCACTTATTGTAATTAATTAACAATAATTAATTAAATGGTAATTAATTAAAGGTTGATTAATTTAATTAATAAATGATTAAAGGACAATTAATCAAATGATTTGAAATTGATTAATATTAATTAACCATGACGGATGACCCATCTGATTTAAATTAATCAGATAATTAATTGAGCTTACATATGGATGTTTGAATTCTATTGATTGTCGAACTGTTTGATATTTCTGATGTGTTATTCTTTGTGCTATGAATTGTTTTGGCACAATCTGTGATGAATCTAATTTATTTATCTGCGATAAATTTATATTATTTATCTGCGAACCTGTGAATGAACGATAAGCATTATAGATTATACCGCTTATCAATATCGATGTGTTTAAATATGTGATGTGATGATTTATGATGTTGCACTATTGTGTAAAACTCCTAGAATACACCATACACACACAAATGTGGATTGCATGTGGAAGTCGGCTAAGTCACAGATTTTTAACAATTTTAAAGATTGAATCCTTAAATCCAAAATAGTTTTGGAATTGGAATTAGAAGCCTTTGGAAATGAGTTTTAAAAAATAAAAGTTGTTTTAAATAACTTAATAAAACTTGAAATTTAAATAATTTGATTTAAATTTGAATTCAATGTTTGAAACCGAATTCAATAATTTGGGAATTATAGTCTAGAAAGATTATACAAGTTACAAAGGTATTTATATGGGTTTTTAAGCATTTAAAAAGTATGGTTTTGGAAATTTAAATTCAAATCCATGTTTTATACTTGAATAGCATTAACTTTTGTGAAAGATTATTAAACCTTGTATCTTTCATATAAAAGATTTGAAGTGGAAATGGTTTGAAAAGTTATGAATTAAACCTTTAACTTAAAGATTGAATAAGTTAATCCAATTTGAAATGGAATTATTTTGAAAAGACGTGAATGAACCTTTATGGAAAAATTGGTGAATTTTTTGAAATGAACTTTTTTGTTTAAAAGATTTGAAATTGTAATTTGTTTAAACCATTTGAAAGAAATTTTTTAGATAATAAGTTATGACTTAACTGAAATCCCATTATTTTTTTAATATTGCGCTCACTATTTGGTTTAGCCATAAGAGGACCTTTGTGGCATGTAACCCATTCTGAATAATGGTATGTCGTTATGGATAGCTTTTGAAGACCGGTGGTTAAGATCGGGTATTTTCAAGAACGAAAGGATAACCCGTTGATTGTCTCTGCACCGAGTCGCACCGGTATAGAGATTCCCTAAGTGATGTGAAGTCCGATCGGGATTGTGAATACCCGGATCGCAAGGGCTTCTTCGAAAGTGTCTTTAGTTCTGTTCGAACCCAGAACAGACTTGTATGGATGTGTGTCTGACATTACACTTTGAGATGTAAAACCGGTTTCTATCAAATACATTTCTGTTTGGTGGCGGAGATTTATTCTCTTAGCTTAACACCCTTCTCTGAGATGTACGAGCTCAGAGGTTATGTAGTTAATGGTTACAAGTGATACATTCCCAATTTGGTAATGTGGCATACAAAGTGCTGTTGATCATTTGTTGATCAAAGCATGACTTTGTGAAAAAGTGTAGCTTTGTGGATGAAACCTCATCGAGCCTCACAAACCGGCATTGGTCGAAACAGGAATGATGCGGCAAGGTTTCAGGGGCAGCTCCCCTAGTGTATGACCATCCCTTCTGGAAAAGGGTGGTATCATGGTATGGAGCCTAGATACTTACTCATGTGGCACCGTAGTATATTTATTACTGTGTGATGTTGTTGGTGTAGAGGTTCCTCGAATAAAGGTCGCAAACGACTGGGGGTGGCATATCTTAGGTTTTACTTTACGAGAAGGGGGTAACCGGCCTTGTGTTGGTAGAGAGCCGGGTAGTTTCTCGGGGCGTTCCTCCAGAGGCGTTCCCATGTGGCAATAGGAAGTTCCTTAGCCTGACCATTTGTTGGGAAATCCAAATAAAAAAATGCGCGTCTTGTACGGTTTTAGTTGTAGAACCTGCCATTTAAAATGGCAGCTATAGTAGGCATAGTATAATGGTACATATGCTGGCTAAGATTAATATTATACTTTCAAAATATTTTTCACTATGCACTAATAATAATAATAATAAAGGATTTTTGCGTAGTAAGTATGTTTGACTATCATAAGGAGAAATCTCTCCCATGTATGCGATTGCATTGTGTGTGTGCGCCGGGAGGCATTATGGTAGTTTCATTTTCCAAAAGCATTGGGAATTTCAGTTAAATTCTTTTGTTTGTTTTTAAATGATAAAAAACTATTTTTGTTTGCTCATACCAGTCCCATGATTGACCTGGAGTTTATTGTTCCTTTCCTAAACTCTAGATTCCCACTATTTTCCACACGGGCAGTCTAGAGTTGGTTTTTCAGATAGTCGAATAGTAGGAATCGATTGGATAGCCTTCAAAGCCTTTTGGATTTATAGATCGCATTTTCTACACTTTAGCTTTCATGGCTGACCTTGCTTAGCTTGGTGCAACTTGATGGTTGTTCGAGCTATCTTTAGTTTGGAGATAACTTGCAGTTGCATTTTGGAGATGTATTCTAGTGAAGATATTCTATTCCGCTGTTATTTCTTGTATCTCTGATATTTATCTCTATTGTATCATTCTATCATATCATCATTGTATCTGAATATTGTATCAAAATGTTGTACATCAAAAGTATTATTCATTCCCTTCCGCTGTGTTGTTGTACTTAATGTGTTATAAGCTTCGAAACGAGTCAAATTTTAACGGTTGAATCTGCGGCATTCAAGTACGAGTAGAGTACGGTGTCGATTTTCGAACGCTGAAATTTGGAACGTGAAATATACCATCTCAAGTTATAATATATGATTAATATCAACACTCATTACTTTTTCAATTACTATTTAACTTTTTGATAATTAGTAGGAAGTCTAATTAGTCACTGTAGTCATTTAAAATCAAATCCAAAAATAATTGTAAAATCAATTTTTCTAAAAATGATTAATCTGAAAATAAGGCCAAAAATGATTTTCTAGAAGGGGTTTCATAAGAAAAAACGTCTGCTAATTTGAAAATTATTTGAATTGAAAAATATGCTGATATTTTCTTTGAAAAATGATGCAGTTACTAAATGTCTCAACATAAATCACGTTCCACTAGTAATTTTTCTATCAACTAGCTACCAGTGTAATTTGCATCTGAATTTCTCTTTCACTCAAGATTATCATTAATTGAATGTTATAGACCAAACCGTGAAGTTGCAACACAATCTTGAAGACCTTTTTGAATGAAATTCTTTTCATTTTTCATTAAAGCCGTGCGCCAATAAATAAATCAGTGAATATAGTGTTAAATTTAGAAGCCATAGGATAAACAAATATATTTACGTACACCGAGATTAATAATTGGTCAATAAGATACCATCATTAGTATAAACAAATTTATATGAAGTAATTTAAAGACTCTAGAGATGCATGTAGTGTTCTCAGCATGAAAAGTATAATTGGCCAATAATTTTGAAAAAGTCAGAATAAAAAACAACATTCATTTCTTTATCAAATAACTGGCTGAATTAAATTCAAATTATGGTGAAATTATCACATTTGATAAGATAAATATATAATTACCTGTTTTACCTTTACGATAATTTTTTATTATTGTTCATTGTGATTCTGTCACCTTTATGCTAAGCTAAGGAAATTTACTTTGTAACTCGTTGTGTCCCTCGAACGGCCAGAATCCAGGTAACACTATTTTAGTTCCTTAGCCTACCACCACACCTACACGAGAGAAGAGTTTTGTGACCTATTTATTTTTATAGGTCCATGATTGTTAGCGACAGAATATTTTAGAAAATAATTTTATGGAGACCCAAAACTATTTATATATGCTCCTTTCGGCATCTAGATTTGTTTAACTTTGAGAGGTTTTATATTTGTGCCTTTTGGAACCCAAATTGGTATAGTTTTCACGTGTTTGGGTCTATACCAACAATTGTTTTGATTGTGTCAAAATTTTCTACAAATTATGCACATTGAATTGACTTGATTAATTTAATTTCTAACATTTTCAGATTGATTATATCCAAGTCCTTGCCTAACTGTATTAACAGTTTGTTTTCCTAATAGCATATTCAACGATTTTTCACTTTTTGAAAATTTATCTAAATCGTTGACAATTGTTGGACTTGTGTTTTGAGAGATTCATTTTCGTTTAACAATTGTGTACGCCTTTTAATAGAATTATCTCTTCTTGTACTTTCACTCTCTTTCAAAATCAGAATTTCATTTTCAAGCGATTTAATTTCGATTTCTGATTTTTTAACCTCTTCTTCGAATATTGGACACTTATCACACTTACGGATCCTACGTTGATAGTTTTTAACTAATTGGTCAAGTTATTTATTTAAATATATCAAAGTATCTTTTTGTGATTCAAGTTGGCATATTTATCCCTAAGTCATTCAAAACCGCCATTTACTTCATCGAAAAATATAAGTAATTCTGAGTGAGTGAGTTTTGATACCCTTCTTGGGTCATCCTCGCTATCAGTTCTATTACCTTGAAGGCACATATCTGCTTTCTCACTCTCACTGCTAGTACTTTTATTATCTTCATCACTTGTATTCCACGTAGCTACAAAATTCCTCCTTTTTGATTTCTTTTCTAAGTCGTGTCGGTTTTGAGGACAATTGGGCTTGATATGTCCGGGTTGGTTGCACTTATAACAGATGATTTCTTACTGTTCTGGGTTATCTAGAACTTTGATTATTCTGCTTTTTAATTTTTAATTTAGAGCCGGATTTTCGTATTTTCGTATTTTCGTTTCCACTTTTTGGATCTCTTTGTTACCATTTCCAGCTCTGTTGTTCCATCATCATCGTCACTTTCGGTTGTTCCTTTGAGAGCTATTGATTTCTTTAGAATATCTCCTCCTTCACGCTCATGCTTGAATTTCATTTCTAGCTCATAAGTGGTGAGATTTTCGATGAGTCCTTTAACTTTGATTTATTTTAAATCTTTCTATTCTTGAATGGAAGTCACTTTTGCTTCAAAACTTCGTGGAAGGACTCTGGACTATTTCCAATTCCGTGTATGACTTTCCTAGAGCTTTTGATTTGTATACGATGTTGAAAAGCCATCCGTACATCTCTTTAACATTTTCTTCCTTGGCCATTGTAAAATTCTTGTATTCGCTACTCAGCATGGCAAGACGAGATTCCTTGACTTGAGATGTTCCTTCGTGAGTCACTTCTGTGTGTGCCATATTTCCTGTGTAGTTAGACAATGTGAGACACGATTAAATTCAAATTGATCTAATGAACAAATAATTGAATTCATAGCTTTGGCATTAGCATTCTATAACTTATTTTCTAGATCTGTCCATTGATCAAATGGTTTTTCAATTTCTTGATTATTTACAACTATAGTGGGTGCTCTATAACTTGTCTCAACAATATTCCAAGCATCAATGGTTTTCAAAAAAAAATTCATTCTATTTTTCCAATAAGCATATTCACCATTGAACAGTGGGTGCCAAACTATAGAATGACCCTCAGCAAAAACAGTATTAAAAGAAGCCATTTTAAAATTTCAAATTTTTTAAAACAAAAATTGGTTTTTTTTAAATAAATCAATATTTTAAAACTAAAATAGCATTTGAGCCTTGCTATGATACCACTTGTAGGATCGATTTCACCCTAGAGGGGGTGAATAGGGTGATGCTATCAATTATAAAAATTTATCGCCAAAGTTTGTATAAAATAATTTCAATGCAAATATATCAGAATAATAGCAGCACGGATAATAGTAGAATAATAAATGCAGAAATAGAACGACATAGAATTTACCCAGCTTCGGCAAAACCATGCCTACGTGCTGCCCCCAAGGTTTCTACTAGAAATCAAGCATCAGACGCTTACATACGTAAACTTGCGACACCCGCTATCGACTAACCTTAACTCTATGCTCAAAACCCTGCCACAACTCAGCCACTGAGTTGCGAATTCTCAAACTACGCTACGTAGTTTGTCCCCTAGTCATATGACTAGACAATACACTAGTTTAAAAGTAAAAATACAAATTTAAAAACAAACGATTAAAAAGCAATTTAAAACCTTAATTTAAATATTGAAGCCCAAATGTTATTTATAACCGGCCCAAAATAAAACCCTAAACTAAGCCCCTTTTCTCTTTTATTTGTTCGGCCAGTTCCTTTTCTCGTATGTGATAATGGCTGCTTTGTTTGTTTCTTCTTTGCTCTGAAATTAGGGCTTCTGGATGAAGTTGCCTCTTTGTCGAATATGATTGCTGATGCTTCGATTCCTTTCTTCAATCGATTATATGTTCGACAGCTTCAACCAAGTCGAGTTCGAATGTTGCCATTCCTTCTTCGATTTATACTATAATCGACTTTTATTTGAGTTGAATGATTTGTTATTTGTTGCTTGAACTCGAATTCTTGAATTTGTCGATGATGTTCATCATTTATATAGGGTTCGAAACCCTTGATTTTCCTTCGCATACATTTATTTGAATTTGTCAATTTTTTTATCTCGTCCATTCGATTTTGTTTTGATGTTGTTGATTTCTCTGACTTTGTCAATTTCGTACAATTTGATGATGGCTTGTTCATCAAGGCTTCGAATTGTTTTCGTGACCACCACGGCTTGTTTGATTTGGTTTCTTTTTTACTTCGGTCATTTGTGACTTTGGCACTTCTTTTCATCTCTGTAGCATACTTGACTTGTACCTGCTGTAGCATGACTTCGGCATTTATCATGAAATATCATTGAACTGTACATTTGTTGTTGCTTGATGTTGTCTTGTTGAGCTTTGATCGAACTTGTACCTTGGTTATTTTGAAACTGCTACCTCGTTTATGTTTTGTTCATCACTGTTCCAGTTTGGAGCTTATGAGTTTCATCCCTAGTCTGGTATACAAGTTCACTTTGTTCATTTGAGTCGGTTTGCATTTGAATTGTATATTTGAGTCTTTTTGAACGGCTATCTCATATGTATATAAGCTCAGTCATGAATCCCGTGTCATTTGAGGTGTGACATTTTGTACATGTTGTTGCATTAGCTTGCATATCCATCACTACACTGTTCACTATATGTTGAGGTTGCTGTTGACTGGTTTTTGACCATAGGTGCTGTGTGCTTTGTTCTGGTTCATGTATATGCTCCATTTACTTGTATTCAGTTGATCTGGTGTTTGTTAGGTAGTTGTTGTGTCATTCATGTTTCCAATTGTGCATTCGTACTTGGAAGTACTTGTCTGGTTCACATTGCTGGTGCAGCCTTTTGTCTCATTGATGCATTACATTTTTCTTTGTCTTCGAGTCTGTGCTGTTTTGAGTTTGGAGTTGAAGTGGTCATGTGTGCTCCCCATATACGTGCACATGTGTGTTTTATCTTAAGTTCTTGTGTCTAGTTCAGGTTGTTGTTGTAAGTGCAAGTGCATTTGTAGTTTAGGATGGACATGTGGTTCATTGTGTAGCCTTGTTTTGGTTCCTTGATGCAGTCTTGTTAACTTCGTTCGCTGCCTAGTCGGCATGTACTGTTGGTCTATGGTGCACATGCTTATCTCTGTTGGTTGCCATTTTGAACTGCTGCACTGGTTGTATTTGAATTTTGTTCATGTCTTCACTGTGTACATTTGCTTGCAGTGTCATCATGTTCACTTGGTGGCATTTGGTCCAGGCATATGTACATCACTAAACTTTTTGGTCAAGGCTTGTTTTAGTAGTTTTGAACTTTTTCTTCAACTTGCACCTGTGTTGAATCCATCTAATAGCTCAGGCTTGACCTTGTGCTCATGTCGTGACTTTATTTATATTGCACTTGAGTTGAACCCGGCTTTTCATTTGGGTTTGACCTATTCTCACCTGCCCCTGTAATTTTATCAAGTGTATATTGGTGTGCATGGCCTTGTGGCATGTACAGTGATCCACTGTGCATATCACAAGCTATTCGTGTATGATGAATTCAAATTTAAATGATGAAGAACAACCCAAATAACTGAGGCAAATATTATTTTCAAAATCCAAATTTTATTTTATACTGCAAAAATATTTCCTTTTCAATTTTACTACATTAGTATTTATTTTTGCAGATTGCTCAGATGCTGGATTCAATTTGGAATAAAGTTGAAGATTAATACGAGTGAATGAGCGATATGTAGTGAGGTGTATTTGTAAATTAGAAATTGTGATGTAATCAAAATTGTATTGAATTTGTATATATATATATATAGTGAGAGTACAAATATGTACTATCAAAATTGTAATAAATATTTGTTTGAATAAAATATCTGTTCGAATTTAAATACTGTGTTATTTATTTTATTCTGCAAATATTTATTTAATTATGTGAAACATAAAATAGTATATTGACTAATACATTTAAATGAATATATATATATATATATGTTTATTATCATCAAACAAAAATCATAACTCGCATATTCAACACCTCGGCCCGTGTTTAACTTCTACACGCCGAGCCATAAATGCTGAACGGCAATTGCCAAGCGAGGCCTCCATGCCGAATGACACTCGCATGCCGAATCACACATCCAGGCCGAACGGCACTCGTATGCCGAACAAGGTGTTGTGTCGAACGACCTCTTAATGCCGAATGAGGTGTTGTGCCGAACGACCCCTTAATGCCGACCGAGGTGCTATGCCGAACAACCTTTGAATGCCGAACGAGGCATCTATGCAGGGTGATCTCTCAATGTCGAACGAGGCAAGATGTCGAGTGACCTCTCTATGCCAAACGAGGCCAAATGCCGAGCGACCTCTCTATGCCAAACGAGGCATCTGTGCCGAGCGACCTCCCTATACCGAGCGACCCTTCTATGCTGAACATCGCTTCATACCGAGCGACCCTTCTATGCCGAGAAACCCTTCTATGCCGAACGAGGCAGTATGCCAAGCGATGCTTTGTGCTAAACGGTTCTTTATGCCAAGCGATGTACTTATTTGGTAATCCTCGCGTCACCGGGTCAATTACCCGAGCAACACTTGCCCCCCAAAGTATGTCATATGAGGCAACATGATTGAGTCAATATCCAATTCCCTCTTTTCCTTTGTGACATACACAAGAGACTATTCCATATAGCTTCCGAGCGAGTCATTTAGCATGTCACATGCCACTCGGCATAAGCATGCCAAACCATTGAGATACCTTGACTGGGTCCACCGAACGATGCATGTTCAACTTCCCTTCTCTCTATATAAGCTGATAATTCTTCTTCCTCTCCCTTTTATTTCTACCTCCACTCTACAGGACATACGAACTCATCTTCGACTAGGCTTGGGCTAACAATTTACCTTTCCCTTTCTTATCAAACTCAATACGTTGCCCCACATCCTTCCCCCACAACGAACCTGGCCAAAATCTCGCTTCCTATTCCAGAATCTCTCTAAGTTTCGAGCCATTTCTTAGATAATGACTTCTCCTTAAACGCTTTATCCCGACTAGGAAACATAGCATAAGATTAGAGTTCATGAATCTTTGCAAAATCGAGGACAATAGGAACCGCGTAGATGAGGATATCGAACCACGGTTAGAACATGTCTTAGGGCTAGGCGGAACAGAGGAAGGAAGAGGGTGTCAGAGGTGTTTAGGACATGAGTTCTTGACTAGTTGTTGAGTGAGGGAATAGGAAGAGTGGTTGGCTCAGTAGGAAGTTGTGAGTTCAGGGAGTGGAGGTTAAGTTGTGGTGTGCGAGTTGGAAGAAATGGCAATGGCTCGGCATGACGTTCGTGTGCCGAACGACAAAGAGAGATGGAGGGAGAGAAACATGAGTCAAGCCGAACGGCGAAGAGAGAACACGGGAGAGAGATGAGTGTTGGGCTTAGGAGGCTGAGCGATGTGGCTCGGTATTGTCGCGGCTCGGCATGACCCCCGCATGCCGAACAAGGAAGAGGGATAACAAGAAAGGAGTGTTGAACCTAGAGTGCCAAGCGTTGTGGCTCGACATTAACCCTTTTGAGTGTGAGATAGTCGATGGGGTTGGTTAGTTGAGTCTTTTGAGTGTCGTTTTACATTAAGTCTTGAAATAGGCAACAACGGTTGAAACCATTCTAACTCAAACATAGCTCGTGCTAACTTGACTTACTTATATGCCTAAACATAGGACAAAAACAAGGACAAAAACTTATGTAGATAAGCATATCGACCAATCCAGACTGATAACTCCCCTGTCTCGAGAACTATAAATCTGAATTTAACTTGGTAAAAACAGACTATAGCCTTCGACATATATCATGAACTTCCGAGTTCAAAATTAAAAACCATCACTAGACACCTGTACTTTACTTTACCCTATTAGTTTCATGACTTTAAATCCTTTGACACTTATACTCGAATGACTGCACTAGTTCACACACCACACGGGGGGAGTATTCTTGTTGTTATGTCTAATGTTGATTGTTTTTCAAGTATAGTTTAAACAGGTGTTTCATCAGATTCTACACACATTAGAGATGTCTAGGAAATCCAGTTCTGCCACGATCTCAGATAGACCCGGGCTATCTTCTCAACAAGAAGTGGTTGAAACTTCCATCGACTACTCCAGTATAAGACATTTCGATCCCCACGATCGCAACCGTCAACTTGGTTCCTGATGCCCTCGATGCAACGATCTTTTTAGACGATCTAATTGCTTCTCAAGCTTCGAGAATTAATGAAAGCACTCTTCGTCGCATATGCACGGTGCATGGGATTCCTTTCGATGATGTGTTGGTTCCATCAGGACAAGATCGTCCTCACCTGTCCCCAGTCGGATATACAGCCTGCAACAAATTTATGTGCTGGGTTGGCAGTGCGCCACCATTCAACTCCTTCCTTCACGACCTGCTACAGTATATTGAGATCGCTCCATCGCAATTACATCCAAACAGTCACGCATTCGTGTACATCACATGCATCCTCTTCGTGACTGTCCTTTTCATGCTTCCGACTCTCGGCGATATCCGATACATTTATCGTTTCAAGAGACAATTAGACAGCCCAATTTCGGTATTTCTCAAACCACATAACAAGTGTCAAATTCTGACCGAGGCGTGCACTTCACTTTGAACTTCAATTTTAACCATCACTCTATTCTTTGCTAAATTATCATTATTCGCATTCCACGTAGGAGACATGGGATGCAGTCATAGACTTGACTGTCTTCGTAGGTCATCTATTTTTCACCACTCCGGTCGGGATTCGGGTTCCGGCAAACGTCGAGACAGAGATGACTCCGGCAATCAAGACTACCGCCATCTAGAGTCATCCTACTGAAGAAAAACCTATAGCCAGTCCTCTTACACTGTTGATCCTCCTTCTCAATCGGAGCAAAGCAAGGAGAAGTTTACGCATAAGGGGTACCAACCTTAGGCCCATCGAGATCAACACTCCGCTTTATCCAATACCAAGCAATCTTGGGATCCCCACAAACACCTATAGTCTCCAAGCAGACTCCTCCCGCTCCCGTATCTGATCCATCGATAGCAGAACGACTTGCTGAGTTTAAAGCCACGTTTCCAAAAATATGCTTTGATGGCTTGAATTTTCTCCCGACGATTCATCACATTCCGGGACATGTTAAGCAAAGAGCTATTGCTTGTACTAACGACATCTACGTTCAGCATGACGCATTTGTCCAACTAGCTGAAAAAGTCTTGCAAGTCTCTATCGCGCGTCAACATGAAATTGAACGCCTAAAGCTTGAGGATATTCTTGATAAAGACATTATTAAAGCTGAGGACAAAGAGCTCTCTTCGTACAAGTCTTAGCTCGAAGCTGCCCAAAAAAGCGCTGAAGACATAGCGGAGGCTGTTAATCGTCTAGAGTCGTCACATAAGAAAGAAATTGATGAGGCGGTCCAACGCTGCGACGCCTTGGCTTTAGAGAAGGATTCCGTTCAAAAGGAGAGGGATGCATTTGCCTTGCGAGTCAAAGAGTTGGAAGATCTACTCCGCAAAGAGGGAGGAAAAAATTGCCGGTCAAGAAGGGTTGCAACGATACTGCAATGAAATTGTTGCTACTAAGTGAAGAAAAGGTATTTTCTCAGTTAGATTTGGCAATAGGTTTCCATCAGCTTAAGGTAGCAGAGGATAGTATACTTTTGACAGCGTTTGGGACCAGAAATGGGTCATAAGAATGGTTGTTTATGCCATTCGAATTAACGAATGCTCCAGCTTTATTGTGTATTTGATGAACCAGATTTTTCGAGAGCACTTGGATGGGTTCATGCTGTTTTCATAGATGATATCTTGATTTACTCTAAGGATTAAAAAAGAGCATGAAGTTCATCTTAGAGTGGTATTTGAGACATCGAGGCAGCATCGGCTGAAAGCGAAGTTTTCAAAGTGTCACTTTTGGAAGAACGAGGTGAAGTTTCTTGGTCACGTAATCTCAGAAGAAGGGTTGTCAATGGATCCGACAAAGATCGTGGCAGTGAATAGTTGGAAGAGACCCAAGTCAGTAATCGAGATTAAGAGTTTTCTTGGCTTGGCTGGTTATCATTAGAGGTTCATTAAAGATTTCTTGCGGATAGCAGCACCAATGACCAGGCTGACGAGGAAGGATGTGAAGTTTTTGTAACGACTCGAATTTTGGTCGTTAATTTGGAACATTTAATTTATTTTAAATATTCAATGTGGATTGTTAATTTATTTTGAAATACGAATATTTTGTTTGAATCAATAAAATTAGTTATAATTTCAAAAATGGCAATTTAATCGGATTTGGATAAATAGTGATTTAATATTTGAAATTGGGATAATATGTGAACCTGAAAATAAATGGATATGTGGTTTCTAAAATTTATTTAAAATATAGTTGGATTTGAATTATAGTATTGGGCTTTCGGATGGAATCAAAAATCGATAAGTTAAATTTGGAATTTTTATATTAATTTAATAATGGAATTTAATATATAGTAATAATGTAAATAATCAAAATTTGATTTAAAAGGAATCAGAATGATTTCTAATATGAATATAAATTCTATATGATTTATAATTAAGTTAGTAAAGTTTAAAAAGTGGAATTTAAAATGATTTCGATGATTTTGAAAATCGCTCGATTCAGTCGACGAGTTAAAACAGCTTTTCGGGGCACAGTCTCGGAATTCGACGATACCAGTTCCAATGGATCCATAATAGTGTATTATTATCGGGTTTCAAATTTCGTAGTGTCTGGAGTTATCGTTTTTTCATATGGGTGAGAAACGCATCGAAACTAAAATTTAAAATTTAAACTCAATTCAAAAAGCTATCTTCTATATATTATTGAATTGGGCCTCGAAACACATTCCGTTGTGTTCAGAATATGGATAAAACATTATAAACGCCAGGCGGCATGTTTAGTTTGGAATTCGTTTGAAAAACTTGCAAATAATTTGGGAATATTAATAAAATAATATAAAGTAAACATATATATGGGCTTGTAAAGTTAAACCCTAAGTCTTTTCTTCTAGCCGCCACTTAAGCCATCAATGGCCAAAGTTCTACAAGAACCATCTCGATTTTTCTCCTAATCCATTTCTTTATTTTGAAAACTTCCAATAGGAAGATTTAAGAGCTCGTTGAGATCTATAATTTGACAGGTCATGATCGAACATAGCATGATGGATCAATGGATTTGCGACATCGAAGGCCGGCCTTCGAGTGCGAAGTATGAGATAATAGGAAGCTCAAGTTCATCAGGGTCAAAGGCATTAGTGGAGCTCACGCTAGTCGTTCGTGCGGTGGTGATGGATCGTGGTATGACGATGAGGGTAGTCACGGTTAGTCGAAGATGGATGCGGCTATGGGTTTTTAAAACCCTGGGGCATACGAAGAAGAAGTAGATAAGGGTCGGCTTGGATTTATTGAAGGGATTTGATAGGGATTTGAAGGTTAATTTATGAAATAAAAAGAAGGTGAAGTATATTAATATACATTATATTTCAAAACTTTAAAATTTCATATATTCTCCATACGAGGTCAGAATCGGACGAAACAGGAAGCGCCGAAACTGCAGCGAGGAGCTCTACGCGCTGCAGTAGACCTGAAGGTGTTTGGAGCTCGTGAAAGTTTTAGATTAAATCGAACAGGCTCGATTTAATTTAAAATTGAAACGCTTGGTATTTTAAACTCAAGGTGAGTTAATCGCACTCACATCTTGATTTCTATAATTAATTTAAATAGTTAAAATTTAAATTATTGTTTGATTGATTGAATGTTATTACTATCATCAGTCTGGATGTGATATTATACATTGTAGTGTACATATATATTATAGTGATTGATATTCTCGCATTATATAGTGGATGAGACCCTATGCTCCCCGCATAATAGCGGATGACCCTTTATACACCGATGTCCCCCTCGAAGTGGGATTTGGTATTTTTATATTGTGCAAACATCTATGGATGTAGGGAAACAGGTTGGAGGGATCCAAATGGATTCCTCGAATATTGAAATTATTTTTCATAACTATGATATGTTTTTTGATATCCTGTGATAGATTATATTATAATCTAATTTATTCGATGTTATGGTTTGGATGAGTATATTTTGGTATTTTAAAAATATAGAAATATAATGAATTAGGTTCTTAAAGAAAATGAAAAGAGATTTTGGAATAAAGAATGAAATTGATGTTTCAGATGTAAATAAGGATTTTAAATCATAATTAAGGGTGAATTTGGTGTTAATGGATTTTTGTGATTGATTTGGATAAATCGACAAATAAATTTTAAAAGGAATTTAATTCAGGAAATAGATTTGAAATTGATTTAGTGTTTTGGAAACTGTGATTTAAAGGATGATGAGGAATAGAAATTTGTAAACTAGGTTTATAAATGAAGTGGAATATTTATCAGTGGATAAATTTGAAAGTATAGATTTTCGAAGGAAATTTATAACAAAAGGTGCGAAACGTTTGAAAAATAAAAATGTGATTTTATATTTAAAAAGTTGGGAAGTGTATTTTTCTATAAAGCTAAGTATATTTTCCAAGGAAGGTTTCTAAGTATAAACTAGAAGTTTAAAGGTGTTTTAAAAGAATGTTTTAGAAAATTTATTATTTAGTTGTCTTTAACTGAAAATTAAATATTTATTTAAGTTAATTTTAGTAGTTAATTATTTTTAAAAGTAAATTAGTATTATGATTTTAAAAGGAAATTTTAGCATTAATTATTTGATATAATTGCCTTATTTTAAAAGTAGTTTTGGCTTAAGTTTTACTTAGAAAACTCTTATAGAATTTCGTAAGTATTATTTTGAATAAAGAATGTAAGTAGCTTTATTTTAAATGTTTTATGTATATATTTTTGAAAACAATTTAAATTATTCAAAAATCTAAATTTAATAAGACTTGGTGTTTTCAGTATAAATAAAAATTGGTTGAATTGATCGTTTATTTGATAGCTAAATAATTGACTATCAAATCTGGACCCAAATATAACTTTGGAAATATCTAGGAGAGGTATGAGAATTATATTGTACAGTTACTGTTCGAGGTGCTATACTGTACGTATAATCTCGTTCGTTCTTCTAGGACATTTTTAAGGAAATCCATCCTTTAACAGTATTTTTGGCTGTTTATTTTCTAAAGAACCGGGGTTGAGTTTATCAAGAAATATCGAATGTTGTTTCGAAAAGACCAGGATTGGATCGTGATCCGTAAACCACTTCGATCCAACAAGTATGTTTTTGTGATGAAGACAAGAGCTTAGAGTCGAAGATGGAGCAATGAAGTGTAAGGGCTAATCGCTACTAATCCTGAGGGTGATTCCAAAATGGATGTAGTAGGAATAGTGCCTTCGGTTCCGTTCGGACTAGGAACGGACTTATATGGATGAATGCTTTCAGAACATCGTCAGGAGGACGATGAGCATTCTAAGTGAGATGTGTTCGAAAAAGGTAACGCTTTGCCTTGAACCTCATCAACTGAGAATGACTGATAATCAAGGGATATGTGACAAGGCTAAGTGGGTAGCACACAATTAGGATAAGGTCATCCCTGTCTAGATGTCTGTTTTTATTCGGTTGTGTGGGCGGTTGCTGATCCCAACTGCGGGGTGATCTTATTCAGACTATCCAGCAAGGTGTAGCTATGGTCTTATGTTGTAGGGGATCGGGAGAGGTCCTCGTTATGTTGATGTAGACCAGGTACTGTGGCAGGTGGTACCCTAGTGCCTGGTCATTAGTTGGAAATCCATTCTCCTTACCTTCCCTTATGGTTTTGATTGTACAGCCTATTATTGCTGGAATTTAACGAATGTAACAATTTCGGCTATTTGAATAAGTATTTGTATTTAGACACTATTATAATATTAGAGGATTTTGATAAAAAACATTTTGGTTATCGTCAGGTAAAAACTCGACATGTTTACTTGTGGCGTGGTCTTACGAGATACCTTTAATTTTCAAAGGATTTTGAAATTTTAATAATTAAATCGAGTGTATTTTACTCACACTGGTTTTCCAGACTGACTCGGGTGTTATTTTATTATGATGATGTCATACCGAGTACTATAAATACAAGAGGATGCTGTAGAGATCGGAAGACGAGCTGGATGGCGAGATGTATCACACGTACTTGATGTATATTCCACTGTGCAGTATAAGCTGTATAGTCAACTTTTGTGAAGAAAAGTTAATATAACTGTCTAGTATTTTGCTATTGATTATGTTGTATTCTGATGATGTAATGTATAAAACAGATATAGTTCTTTTTGTACAAAGATCGGTCATTATTTATTATATATTGTTCCGCTGCGATTGTGAGATTCTGTTATTGTTTTTAGTCCCTTCTTTCTTCTATCTTCATCTTTTCCCACCGCAAACTGTCTTTTTCGGCACTCCATCGTTCGGCATGTTATACAGTAGCGTATTTGTATCGAATTTTCGGTGGTCACTAATTGCGGGTCGTCACGTGTGGTATCAGAGCTTAGGTTGGCGATAACCTAGGTTTTGGTGGGGGAATTACTCATTAGAGATGGCGTTAATAGTACTCTAGAATAAGTTTGAGTGTAACATTAAATATGAAAGCATAATTGTTAGTGAATGTAAAAACTGTTTTTACATTGTGTTGACTTATCAGTTGAGTGTTTATGAATTCTAGTTGGTACGGGAAGTACAACCATATTGATAGGGGCTTCTAAACTCTTAAACAAGGTAAACCGACATAGCATTATTTTAAAAAGGGGTTGATGAAATAATTTTATCCAAAATTATATTTTGATATAAAAGAAATAATTTTTTGAAATTATTATAGTATACATATATATATATTTGGATGTTTGGTTGTTAATATTCAAATCAAATAAGAATCTGAAATTTGAAATGGTCTATATTTATAACCAAATAGTATTGTATAAGTATGAAATAATACAACGGAACATAACCAAAATTTTATTTAAACCAGAATTTAAATCTTGAAAATTTTGGAAAAAGTTTTTAAATGAATTTGAACAAAAAGTTTGGGAAATCTTAGAAGTTTTTGAAATGTTTTCCAAAGTGTTTGAAGGAAGTAATGGAGTATTATTTTGAAAAATATTTTTTAATAGAAATTGTGTTGAAATAAATTTTTGGTAGTAAGGAAGCACTGATTTCACTTCGGTCACTGGAAAATAATCCTGATGATGATGGCCACATCATCAGTATTCATTTTCGAGTTTCTAAGTGATGTGTTGCTACCGAGTAGGTTTGGTATATTTATTTGTTTGGACTTGTTTGATAAAAAAGTTTGTTTTAGAAATTCCAAAAAGGAGATTGTTTTGGTAAAACCAAGTTGTTTTGAAATCCGGAGGTTTGATTTGATATACCAAGTGGGTCTGTGTAATTAATGATTCAAAATAATTCAAAATAAAACCGAATAATTGAAATCTAGGATTTCTATTTAAAAGATTTGTAAAGTTAAGGGGAATCGGTATTTAATTTATAAAGTGAAGTTGATATAATTAAGAAAGGAGATTGGAAATTTTACCCTAGAATTAAAATCTATCTTGAGTAAATCAAAGTGAATAAGGCATGTTGAAATTTAATTTAAGATAAGTTAAACAAAATTATAAAAATTGGTTTTTGATTGAATTGGATATTAGTGGAAGAGTAGGATAACTGAATAAGCATAAGGACGATTATTGAACGGGATGAATACACTTAAGTTATTAAGTGAAATAAATAATCCAGATTTATAGATATAAGATGTAAAAGGAACTCAAGTGAGCTATCTAAGATTTTAAGTAATTAAGTTGGTGAACTTATGAATAGAGAAATGGAATTGTAAAACCTAAGTGAAAATGTTTGATATTTTATGGTAAAAGAAATGGAAATTCAAAATTTAATTCTAATTAAAGGTGAACTGAAACAAGATAAAGTAAAATATAAAATATGAATGAACGTAGGTAGGTAAATAAGATTTTGAACATATAAATTTGGAAATGAAATAATAAACCAAGATAAAGATGTTTTGGTAATATGGCAAAAGAATTGGGAGATTTAAAATTAGAAATTGTAAATAGAGAGTGAATTGGACTTGGGTAAGTTGAATATAAATATGAACGGTTATATAACTATATGTTATAAATATTTAATGTGGATAAACTTAAGTGGAAATTAAAGAAGTTGTGAAAAGATAAGTTTACATAACTTAGTAAACCGAAAAGGATGGAAAGGTATAACCAAATGAATGGTTAAGCAATCGATAATAAGAAATGGATTTAATTTAAAAGTAAATGAATTGAATATGATATTGGAGTATAATTTCGGTGTGAACTTAAGTTTAAAAACTGGATATAACTTAAGTGACGATCCGGAATGTCTATAGTAAACTTTAGAAGTAATTTTATAAAATGATTATAAATGAATTAGCTTATAATGGAATGTTGTTCACTAGAAAATGAAGCTAATAAAATCTATATGAACTGATTGTAGGTGAATGGGAAGATGTAAAATAAGTTGGGAATAAAGTTAATGTGAAGTGTAAGTGCAGAAACCATGTTATGATATAATAAATTATTCAAGAATTGATTTATATAAAATGAAATGCTTTCTAAGTGACATAGTATAAAATAGATATGCTAAGTAAATGAAGGTAAATAAATTGAATGAGATTCAATTTAAAATAAGGTAGAACTTGACTACCATGGAAAACTTAACTAAAGTACTTATTTATGAAGTGGGTTCATAAATAAAATTAACATGGATGTGAATGTGTTAATGGAAAAAATAGATCAAAACAAGTGGTGAATAACTTTAATGGAAATCAAATGGAAATTTGATAAATTTATTAAGTCAGTTTAAAAAGGAGATAGATTGAAGTTAAATAAAATGGATTTGCATATGTAGAAGTGAATAATAAATGGAATGGAAATAAAACTGATTGGGAGTCAATTTGAAATTTGAACAAGGGTGAATGTATGCAAGTAAAGTACATAAAAATCAAACTTTTAGTGAATATGAGTTTTTATTGTAAATATGAATTAAGTACAGTAAAATTTGGTTGTAAATCATTATGGGTGGAATAAAATGAAATATTGATTTATGGAGGAAATTAAAATAGTGTTGAAACCTTGTGATCGCTTATAATTTATGGTTAACAAGTTGGATTATGAAGTTTATTTGTTTGTGTTATGAAGCTTTGTGTTAGGCTAGTAGGTAAACAGAATGTTGCTAAAATTACATGATTTTGGAATCTTATGTACTTGTTTGAGTAAGTACAAGTATAAGAGGCAATTAGATAGAGTTTGGGGGCGCGTAAATGTATATAAAATAAGCCGCTTGCTTAAAACTGCTAAATAAAAGGTGCACGTACGCAATAAAATTAAAAAATGATAATATGTTGTTATATATTTTGTTTTCTGATAATGTGGGTCGATGTATATATTTTTATCATATTTGTGATATTGTTCTCCGTACAAAGGAGACGCTGTCAAAAAATTTCCAAAATTTTGGGTGTTAGAAATTTTTTGAAGTTTGGTTAACTAGAAAAATAATTTTTGGAACGATATTAGAAATCAAAGTTTTAATTAGAAATGAAAGCTAATGGTTTGGATTAAACTAAAGGGTGTTGAGGAGTGAATGTAAATTTTAATTAAGTGTATTTTGGGTAAGTTAATGGGTTTAGGAGCATTATTCCTACCTTAACAAATTTCGAGGACGAAACTTTTATAAGGGGGAGGAATGTTACGATCCGAAATTTTGATCGTTAATTTTGAACATTTAATTTATTTTAAATGTTGAATGTGGATTGTTAATTGATTTTGAAATACGAAGATTTCGATTGAATCGATAAATTAATTATAATTTCAAATATGGCAATTTAATCAAATTTGGATAAATAGTGATTTAATTATTAAAATTGGGATAATATGTGAATCTGAAAATAAATGGATATGTGGTTTCTAAAATTTATTTAAAATCTAGTTGGATTTTAATTATAGTATTGGACTTTTGGATGGACTCAAAAGTCAATAAGTTAAATTTGGAATTTTTATATTAATTAAATAGTGGAATTTAATATATAGTAATAATGTAAATAATCAGATTTTGACTTAAAAGGAATCGGAATGATTTCTAATATGAATATAAATTCTATATGATTTATAATTTAGTCAGTAAAGTTTAAAAAGTGAAATTTAAAATGATTTCGACGATTTTGAAAATCGCTCGATTCAGTCGACGAGTTAAAATAGCTTTCCGGGGCACATTCTCGGAATTCGACGAAACCAGTTCCATTGGATCCATAATAGTGTCTTTATTATCGGGTTTTAAGTTTCGTGGCGTCTAGAGTTACCGTTGATTCGTACGGGTGAGAAATGTATTGAAATTAAAATTGGAAATTTAATATTTAAACTCGATTCAAAAAGCTATCTTCCAAATATGATTGAATTGGGCCCCAAACATGTTCAATTGTTTTCGAAATATGGGTAAAACATTATAAACACCAGGCAGCATGTTTAGTTTGGAGTTCGTTTGAAAAAATTGTAAATAATTTGAGAATATTAATAAAATAATATAAAATAAACGTATATGTAGGCTTGCATAGTTAAACCCTAATTCTTTTCTTCTAGCCGCCATTTAAGCCATCAATAGCCAAAGTTCTACAACCACCATCTCGATTTTTCTCCTAATCCATTTCTTTATTTTGAAAACTTCCAACCGGAAGATTTAAGAGCTCGTCGAGCAATATAATTTGACCGGTCATGATCGAAATAAGCATGATGGATCAACGGATTTACGACCAGAAAGGCCGACCGTTCGAGTGTGAAGTACGAGACAATAGGAAGCTTGAATTCATCGGGGTCAAAGGCGTTAGTCGAGCTCGCAATGGCCGCTCGTGCGGTGGTGGTGGATCGTGGTACGGCGATGAGGGGTGATCGTGGTTGGTCGAAGTTGGATGCGGCTATGGGTTTTTAAAACCCTGAGGCGAATGAAGAAGAAGTAGATAAGGGTCGTAAGGATTTGGAATTCGACATAGGTGATATGGTATTTGTAAAGATTTCTCCTCTGAAGAATGTTATTCGATTCGGGAAGAAATGGAAATTGACTCCGAGGTTTGTTGGACCATTCCCGATTATCGAGCGAATTGGAAAGCTTGCCTATAAATTGGAGTTACCAGAAAAGATGTCGGGTGCGCACAATGTTTTTCACGTATCATATCTACGGAGGTATGTGCACGACCCAAGTACAGTGGTTTCTGCTGATAGCTATGAAGATTTAGAGGTTGATCCAGTTGTTACGAGACCTCGTAAGCCGCTTCGTGTTGTTGAAACCGACACGAAACAGCTTAGGAGGAAGACGATTACGTTGCTCAAGATACAATGGAGTGATGATGTTAACGACTGTACATGGGAGGAGGAAGAGAGGATAAAAGCAGCTCATCCTGAACTCTTCGAGGTATGGCCCTAAGGTGTCGTGGCATCTCATGAATTTGTAACTTGTTCTAATCCTAGAATTCTGCATGCTAGGGTAGTAATTGGATGCATGGTTTGTTGATTGCTATGGATGGTAGGCATGAAGAATAGTTTTGGTTGCTCTGGATTGTTTGGAATTTCGGGGGCGAAATTCGTAAGGGGGAGAGAATGTAACGACCCGTATTTTACGTGTCGATAAATCGTAAAATAGTTTCCATTAGGTCGTTTGCATTGTTTGAGTCAACCTGAGTTAGCTCGTGTGGGAGCTTAGGCCGTGTTGTGGTTTGGGTCGGTGGAGCGAGTTAGTGGCGGCTGCCGACTTATGTTGGTTAGCGGGTTAAGGAGATGGGCCGACCTTAGAGCTAACGGTCTAGGGGAGTAAGCGGCTTAGCATAGTTAGAGGTATGGAGGTCGACCGACCTAGGAAGGTCACCGACTTAGTGGAGTGACCAACCTATAGTAGTAACCGACCCATAGAATTGACCGACTTATAGGGGTGAGCGACCTATAGGAACTGACCGACCTAAGGGAGATAGGTCGGTGAAGCGGCTTAAGGTAGGTAGCGACCTAGTGGTTAACCTGTGTTGGAGTTAGGTCGTTAAACGACTTATGGTAGGTCGTTAGGTCGGCAAGGGTTAGGTCGTACCCAATTTGGTTAAGTGTTAAGCCGCGTGCATGTGATAGGTCATGCATGCTATAGGTTGCATATAGGTTTGTAAGTGGTTGGTCCTAAGTCGTTAGGTAGTTAGGTCGGCTACATTTGTAAGTCGTTGGGTCGGCTATGTAGTTAAGTCGCTAGGTCGTCTCTAGCGTTAGGTCGGCAGCAATGTTGAGCCGTGTTTGTGTTAGACCGTGTGT
Source organism: Allium cepa (assembly GCA_030765085.1). Classification (NCBI taxonomy): domain Eukaryota; kingdom Viridiplantae; phylum Streptophyta; class Magnoliopsida; order Asparagales; family Amaryllidaceae; genus Allium; species Allium cepa. Next base: position 986,718,893 of record CM060945.1, on the reverse strand, counting down.
TGTGTTTGGTCGGTAGGTCGTGGGATTCTTGAGTCGTAGGTCGTTAGGTCGGCGACCACTCAAGGGGACGACCGACTTAAGGGATTTCCAGTCTATAAATAGAAGTGCCTATCTTCATTTCTGGGATCCGGATTTTGAAGCGACGAAGTGCTGCCATTTTGAGTGCTCGACTACAACACTTCTTCACTTCTTTTCTCCACTCTAATCTAGTGATTCCTTCCATCCAAGATTGAAGATCAAATCGAAGATCCAAGAGCCAAAGTTGAAGATCTCCATCCATCGAAGAGAGATTTCATCGTTTGAAGGGAAATCTTTTCGGATCAAGCAAGATCCTTTGCTGTCCAGATCTGGAGTTGGTAGCTTTTGAGGTGTTTAGGTGATTCGGTGAGTGGTGGTTATCTCTCACACGGACCCAAAGGAGTATATTGGATCGGTGGTTTGTTTGTGTGTTAAAGATAGTGATTTCATGCATTTTCCTTAAGTCTGCATGTAGATCCATTGTTCATAAAGTTTTGATATCCATTTTACTATATGTTAACCTATGCTAGTTCATTCATCAAGATATTACTTAGAATTCTGCTTGTTAGATTTGGACCCTTTAATTACGAAATTACCATTATTGTTATAACTGTTTATTTAGATCTTATTTGAATGATTGGTTACTTGGATGAATGATTGATTTGATTGATTAGTTGATTGGTGATTGAATTTGGACAAGTTGGTCGAAGATGATTCAAAAGCTAAGTGGAAAGGCTCTTGAATAAGGAAAGCTACTCGTGGCATATGAAGCAAATGATAAAGCTCATATGGATAGATTTGATCATGATGTTGAGATGGGACTCTGCTATGATGTGATGAGGTAAAGCATGATGTTGAGATGAGACTTTGCTATGATGCGATGAAGAAAAGTATGATATGAGATAGCCTTGGTTTAATCCAGACGGGATCATTCCAAGCATGTTGATAACTCGGTGATGTGGTCCGAGTTTGTTGATAATGGTTGGCTTGAGAGGCGCTTGAGTTAGTATGTGAATAGTCGTCGAGGAGGATGACTAGAAGGCTGAGATTTCATCGTTGTTGAAGGTTCTAGCATGCTCAAAGCAAGAGAACGTTGGGACAGGTCACGACGACGTCCCAGGCACGAGTCACAATGACATGTTAGTACTCTGGGCAGATTCGATAGTCCTAGGCACGGGTCACGACGACGTGCGGAGTTATGTCTAGAACTGGGGTTACCATTAGCCCTTAGTGGACGGATGAAATAATGGGCCGGTCATTCAATTAACGGTGAAATCGAGGCAATGATAACAGTGATAGCCAGAATCATGGATGATAACGGTGAAATTCGGTCTCAAGAGCGATGTTTTCTGGGTGCTTATCTGATCTTGGTTTAGGCCTTGGGGGTATGTGCTTGGAAAACATCGACCTTGACCCGGGTGATAAATGCTTTACTTTAATTGTCTGCTTTGCTATGTTGTTTCTGCTTAGTGGGTCTGGGGGCTATCACTGTAGAAAGAGGTCGAGTGGGATGGATGGGTTCCTATTCCTTTTTACCCTTTATGCTCTTTTGGTATGTTTGATAGTTGATTTACTGCTCACTAAGACTTTTGTCTGACTCAAGGTTTTATGTTTAACTCTTATCACTTTGGGCTGTTCATCCATGATGAGATGGCAGACTAGGTAGCAGGTGACAGGTGCTGTTCTTAGTGACCAACGCTGTTGATGACGAAGACGAGATGGAGGCTTTTGCATATTGTTTTCTTACTTTATGTACTGGACGTTCCGCTGTTTGTTTGACTCTCTGAGTGTTATGTAGTGAGGCTTGATGTATTGACTCTTCAAATTATTGTACCAAAATATTATGAGTTTATATGATGAGATTCTGTTCTATAGAGCTTCGCTATGTATACTTTCTATTGTATTTCATCCATGCGCTGTGAGTAATACGATAGACTATTCTGGATTTACCTTACCCTGATGATCTTCCATGGCGGCCTGGCACACTTTTCAGCGCACCTTTTTCCTTGTTTAGTGCAGGAGTCATGGGTGGTCGTCACATTTGGTATCAGAGCTTTGGTTAATCGATTTTAGCCAACGCTCGCTGACATAACTACGTATGAGAGATGTAATTGTATTTTGCTGAATGATTACTATATATAATATAGTAGTTTAGAAGGATTAGAACCTCTTATGTAGTTGTTTCCCAAGGTGTTCTAATCATTCTTTTTATAGATATTAAGAATGAGCCGAAGAGAGAGACAAGCTGCTAGGGAAGGCCGTGCTTCTGAGGGAGTTGCTGATTATGCTGCTATGTTTGAGGCTATGATGACTTCGATCATGAGAAGGATGCCAGCTCCAGGGCCATCAGTAGATGTTGGGGTTCAAGTTCAAGCTCCAAAACCAGTGAATTTTGCTAAGTTGTGTAAAGACTATACTGCTCTTGGAGGAAAGGTTTTCCTAGGAACAGAATCAACCATAGAAGTCCAGAGATGGATAGATGCTTGTAGAAGGATCTTTGGTGATTTGGGAATTGAGGATGCAACCAAAAGGAAGCTTGCATCAAGACAGCTTCAAGGAAGAGCTTCTGATTGGTGGAATTCCATCACCATTGATACTCCAGAGGAAGAAATTACTTGGGAGCAATTCCAAGCTAGATTTGAAGCTAAGTTCATTTCTACAGCTCAGAAATCTGTTCTGTTTAAGAAGTTTGTGGAACTCAAGCAAGGTGGAAGACCAGTTCTTGAGTATGTTTCTGAGTTTGAAGCCTTGTCCAAGTATGCTCGGTCGTATATTGAATCTCCTTATCAGAGGAATGAGAAGTTTGTGACAGGCTTGGACAGTTATCTTGGGAGGCAGTTGGTGGATCATTTGGATGACCCATTTGAGAAGCTTGTGGAGAAAGCTCTCAGGCATGAGAATTTGTTTCCTACAGAAGGATATGTTGTTGCTGTGACCAAGGAGCAAAGTGGAAACAAGAAGAGAAAGCAGCAGCAGCAGAAGGGTAAAGATGGCCAGAAGAAGCCAAAGGGTGAAGCGACCTGCTACAACTGTCGGCAGAAGGGTCATCTCTCCAGAGATTGCAAGAATCCGAGAGTGCCGGTGAAGTGCCACAACTGTGACAAACCGGGGCATATCAAGAGGAATTGTCCAGAACCGAGGAAGGACAAGCAGATTGTGCAAGCCTATGCTTTGGGGGCAGTGCCATCATCTTTGAAGGCTCTTACTGCTGAAGAGGAGGGAAAGAGTGTGGTGGTTCAAGGTACTCTTTCCATTTGTGGTGTTCCAGTTAGAGTGTTATTTGATACTGGGGCATCGCATTCCTTTGTTTGTAGTGAACTTGTAGGCCGGTTAGGTTTGGAACCGGATATTGTTAATAGACCATTGATTGTGACTAATCCAGTTGGGGGTTCGTCTTGTTTGTGTATGGTATGCCGTGCTCTGGTTGTCTCGAGTCATGATTGCTCTTTTGTTTGTGATTGTTTTGTTCTGAACTTTGCGGGGTTCAGAATTATTTTGGGTATGGACTGGCTTAGGAAGTATGCGACAAAGGTTGATTGTGAGTGGCTTGAGGTGACAGTCGAGAATGTGGAGAGGCGAAAGGTTGTGATACGATGTAAGCATGAGGAAGGCATCCTCATGAGCTTCATGTATTCGCTGGTTGTTCCAGGAGATGGACTGTCATCGGTGCCTATTGTGAATGGATTTGAGGATGTCTTTGACGAGGTCAAAGGGTTACCGCCGCATAGAGAGATCGAGTTTCGTATCGATCTACTTGAAGGAGCTAGACCTGCTGTGATGCCTCTTAGGCGAATGGCGCCTAGGGAACAGCAAGAGTTGAAGGTGCAAGTTGATGACCTTTTACAGAAAGGATTCATTCGGTGTAGTGTGTCCGAATGGGGTGCACCAGTTGTGTTTGCAACCAAAGCGGATGGACCGTTGAGGTTGTGTGTGGATTATCGTGAGCTGAATAAAGTGACTAAGAAGAACAAGTATTCATTGCCGAGAATAGATGACTTGTTTGATCAGCTTCACGAAGCTGAGGTGTTTTCTCAGATGGATTTGGCAACGGGATTTCACCAGTTGAGAGTGGCAAAGGATAGTGTTCCAAAGAGTGCTTTTAGGACACCATCCGGATTTTATGAGTGGCTGGTAATGCCGTTTGGATTGACCAATGCACCAGCATATTTTGTGGATCTTATGAATAGAGTGTTCAGGGATCAGTTGAACAAGTTCGTACTTGTGTCGTGGATGATATTCTGATTTATTCCAGAACGGAAGAAGAGCACAAGACGAACTTGCGTATTGTTTTGGAAATCTTGCGGAAACATCAGCTGAGGGCTAAGTTTTCGAAGTGTCACTTCTGGAAGAGCGAAGTGAGGTTCTTAGGCCATTTTATCTCTGGAAGTGGAATAGCGGTTGATCCCGCCAAGGTGGCAGCAATCCAGGATTGGGTTAGACCTAAGAATGCATCTGATGTGAGAAGTTTTCTTGGATTAGCAGGATACTATCATCGGTTTATCAAAGACTTTTCCAAGATAGCTGCACCGTTAACAGGATTGACGAAAAAGAATCAAGTATTTAGATGGGAAGCTAAGTGTGAGCAAGCTTTCGGAATCCTGAAAGAGCGACTGACAAGTGCTCCTGTTTTGACTATTCCAAGTGGGAATGATGAGATGGTGGTTTACACCGATGCATGTGGTACTGGACTTGGAGCAGTGCTGATGCAAAAAGATAAAGTTGTTGCATATGCAAGTCGACAACTGAAGCCGCATGACAGGAATTATCCGACTCATGATTTGGAGTTAGCGGCGATTGTATTTGCTCTGAAGATGTGGAGACATTACCTATTTGGAGTTCGATTCGAGTTGTTTACAGATCATAAGTCGTTGAAGTATCTGTTCTCCCAAAAGGATTTGAATCTTCGACAACAACGATGGCTAGAGTTTTTAGCATCATATGATTTTGGTATAGCCTATACTCCGCGAAAAGGTAACGCAGTAGCAGATGCGTTAAGTCGAAGACATGCAGAATTGGGAGCCATGTTTTCAGAATGGAATATTCTTGAGTATTTGGCTGGATTTGACTTCAGGCCTAGATGTGAATTGGAACTTGAGATGTTGGCAAACTTATCGATAAGACCTACTCTTGTGGAAAGAATTGGCGAGAGCCAAAAGCGAGACGATAAGCTTGTCAAGATTATCCGAGATTTGGAATCTGGATCAGACCCAGAGAAGGATAAAGGATTCGAAGTCGATCGAGAGGGTTGGCTTCGGAAACAAGGACGACTAGTTGTTCCCGATATAGATGGATTGAGAGATGAAGTTCTTATGGAAAGTCATCACTCGAAATTAACAATTCATTCAGGTGGAAATAAGATGTATCGGGATATGAAGAGAACCTATTACTGGGAAGGTATGAAGAAAGATGTTGGAAATTTTATTTCCAAATGCATGAACGGCCAGTTGGTAAAAGCCGAACAGAAAAAGCCAAGTGGATTGCTTCAGCCATTAGAAGTTCCTACATGGAAGTGGGAACAAATATCGATTGATTTTATCGATGGTCTACCTAGAACCAGGGCAGGAAATGAAGGGATTTGGGTCATCGTAGATTGTTTGACTAAGAGTGCAAGATTCCTTCATGTTTGATCAACTAGGACTACATCGAAATTGGCTGAATTGTATGTTAAGTGGATAGTTCGATTCCATGGTATTCCGAAGAGTATAGTGAGCGATCGAGACCCATTGTTCACCAGTGGATTTTGGAGGAGCTTCCAAGAAGTTTTGGGGACTGAGTTGTGTTTGAGTACAGCTTATCACCCCCAAACAGATGGTCGGACCGAGAGAGTCAACAGAGTTTTGGAGGATCTCCTTAGAGCATGTGTTTTAGATTTCGGAGGATCATGGGAAGATCATCTTCATTTGGTGGAATTTGCATATAATAACAGTTACCAGACAAGTATTGGTATGGCACCGTATGAAGCATTGTATGGAAGACCGTGTAACTCTCCGACATGTTGGTTGGAAACTGGAGAAAAGTTGATACTTGGGCCAGAAATGATTCGACAGACTACGGATTGTATAGAGATCATTCGGCGACGAATGAAGGCAGCCCAAGATCGTCAGAAAAGTTATGCTGATAAGCGTCGTAAGGAATTGGAATTCGACATAGGTGATATGGTTTTTATAAAGATTTCTCCTCTAAAGAATGTTATTCGATTCGGGAAGAAAGGGAAATTGACTCCGAGGTTTGTTGGACCATTCCCGATTATCGAGCGAATTGGAAAGCTTGCCTATAAATTGGAGTTACCAGAAAAGATGTCGGGTGTGCACAATGTTTTTCACGTATCATATCTACGGAGGTATGTGCACGACCCAAGTACAGTGGTTTCTGCTGATAGCTATGAAGATTTAGAGGTTGATCCAGTTGTTACGAGACCTCGTAAGCCGCTTCGTGTTGTTGAAACCGACACGAAACAGCTTAGGAGGAAGACGATTACGTTGCTCAAGATACAATGGAGTGATGATGTTAACGACTGTGCATGGGAGGAGGAAGAGAGGATAAAAGCAGCTCATCCTGAACTCTTCGAGGTATGGCCCTAAGGTGTCGTGGCATCTCATGAATTTGTAACTTGTTCTAATCCTAGAATTCTGCATGCTAGGCTAGTAATTGGATGCTTGGTTTGTTGATTGCTATGGATGGTAGGCATGCAGAATAGTTTTGGTTGCTCTGGATTGTTTGGAATTTCGGGGGCGAAATTCTTAAGGGGGAGAGAATGTAACGACCCGTATTTTACGTGTCGATAAATCGTAAAATAGTTTCCATTAGGTCGTTTGCATTGTTTGAGTCAACCTGAGTTAGCTCGTGTGGGAGCTTAGGTCGTGTTGTGGTTTGGGTCGGTGGAGCGAGTTAGTGGCGGCTGCCGACTTAAGGTGGTTAGCGAGTTAAGGAGATGGGCCGACCTTAGAGCTAACGGTCTAGGGGAGTAAGCGGCTTAGCATAGTTAGAGGTATGGAGGTGGACCGACCTAGGAAGGTCACCGACATAGTGGAGTGACCGACCTATAGTAGTAACCGACCCATAGAATTGACCGACTTATAGGGGTGAGCGACCTATAGGAACTGACCGACCTAAGGGAGATAGGTCGGTGAAGCGGCTTAAGGTAGGTAGCGACCTAGTGGTTAACCTGTGTTGGAGTTAGGTCGTTAAACGACTTACGGTAGGTCCTTAGGTCGGCAAGGGTTAGGTCGTACCCAGTTTGGTTAAGTGTTAAGCCGCGTGCATGTGATAGGTCATGCATGCTATAGGTTGCGTGTAGGTTTGTAAGTGGTTGGTCCTAAGTCGTTAGGTAGTTAGGTCGGCTACATTTGTAAGTCGTTGGGTCGGCTATGTAGTTAAGTCGCTAGGTCGTCTCTAGCGTTAGGTCGGCAGCAGTGTTGAGCCGTGTTTGTGTTAGACCGTGTGTTGTGTTAGGTCGGTAGGTCGTGGGATTCTTGAGTTGTAGGTCGTTAGGTCGGCGATGACTCAAGCGGATGACCGACTTAAGGGATTTCCAGCCTATAAATAGAAGTGCCTATCTTCATTTCTGGGATCCGGATTTTGAAGCGACGAAGTGCTGCCATTTTGAGTGCTTGACTACAACACTTCTTCACTTCTTTTCTCCACTCTAATCTTGTGATTCCTTCCATCCAAGATTGAAGATCAAATCGAAGATCCAAGAGCCAAAGTTGAAGATCTCCATCCATCGAAGAGAGATTTCATCGTTTGGAGGGAAATCTTGTCGGATCAAGCTAGATACTTTGCTGTCCAGATCTGGAGTTGGTAGCTTTTGAGGTGTTTAGGTGATTCGGTGAGTGGTAGTTATCTCTCACACGGACCCAAAGGAGTATATTGGATCGGTGGTTTGTTTGTGTGTTAAAGATAGTGATTTCATGCATTTTCCTTAAGTCTGCATGTAGATCCATTGTTCATAAAGTTTTGATATCCATTTTACTATATGTTAACCTATGCTAGTTCATTCATCAAGATATTACTTAGAATTCATGCTTGTTATATTTGGACCCTTTAATTACGAAATTACCATTATTGTTATAATTGTTTATTTAGATCTTATTTGAATGATTAGTTACTTGGATGAATGATTGATTTGATTGATTAGTTGATTAGTGATTGAATTTGGACAAGTTGGTTGAAGATGATTCAAAAGCTAAGTGGAAAGGCTCTTGAATAAGGAAAGCTGCTCGTGGCATATAAAGCGGATGATAAAGCTCATATGGATAGATTCGATCATGATGTTGAGATGGGACTCTGCTATGATGTGATGAGGTAAAGCATGATGTTGAGATGAGACTTTGCTATGATGCGATGAAGAAAAGTATGATATGAGATAGCCTTGGTTTAATCCAGACGGGATCATTCCAAGCATGTTGATAACTCGGTGATGTGGTCCGAGTTTGTTGATAATGGTTGGCTCGAGAGGCGCTTGAGCTACTATGTGAATAGTCGTCGAGGAGGATGACTAGAAGGCTGAGATTTCATCGTTGTTGAAGGTTCTAGCATGCTCAAAGCAAGAGTACTTGGGACGGGTCACGACGACGTCCCAAGCATGGGTCACAATGACGTGTTAGTACTCTGGGCAGATTCGATAGTCCTAGGCACGGGTCACGACGACGTGCGGAGTTATGTCTAGAACCGGGGTTACCATTAGCCCTTGGCGGACGGATGAAATAATGGGCCGGTCATTCAATTAACGGTGAAATCGAGGCAATGATAATAGTGATAACCAGAGTCATGGATGTTTGGATGTTGGTTGAACCATCATTCGGTCTCAAGAGCGATGTTTTCTGGGTGCTTATCTGATCTTGGTTTATGACTTGGGGGTTTGTGCTTGGAAAACATCGACCTTGACCCAAGTGATAAATGCTTTACTTTAATTGTCTGCTTTGCTATGTTGTTTCTGCTTAGTGGGTCTGGGGGCTATCACTGTAGAAAGAGGTGGAGTGGGATGGATGGGTTCCTATTCCTTTTTACCCTTTATGCTCTTTTGGTATGTTTGATAGTTAATTTACTGCTCACTAAGACTTTTGTCTGACTCAAGGTTTTATGTTTAACTCTTATCACCTTGGGCTGTTCATCCATGATGGGATGGGCAGACTAGGTAGTAGGTGACAGGTGCTGTTCTTAGTGACCAACGCTATTGATGACGAAGACGAGCTGGCGGCTTTTGCATATTGTTTTCTTACTTTATGTACTGGATGTTCCGCTGTTTGTATGACTCTCTGAGTGTTATGTAGTGAGGCTCGATGTATTGACTCTCCAAATTGTTGTACCAAACTATTATGAGTTTATATGATGAGATTCTGTTCTATAGAGCTTCACTATGTATACTTTCTATTGTATTTCATCCATGCGCTGTGAGCAATACGATAGACTATTCTGCATTTACCTTACCCTGATGATCGTTCATGGCGGCCTGGCACACTTTTCAGCGCACCTTTTTCCTTGTTTAGTGCAGGAGTCATGGGTGGTCATCACAAAATAGATTTGATATCTAGATTGAACGATTTGTTTTGAATAATTAATGGATTTTGTGACTTTTTCTTACTTCGTAATTTCGAGGACGAAATTCTTTAAAGTAGGGGAGAATGTAACGACCAAGAATTTTAGTCATTTGAAATTCATATATTTAATTGATTTTTAATATGACAAATTAAATTTATAAGCTAAATAGATTTTATTTCGAATATTATGATTTAATTGGATAATTTAATTGTTAATTTAATATTTGAAATTGCAGAAATAATTGAAATTTGGATTAAATGTGAATAAAAATGATTTATAAAGTTGAATTAAATCATATTTGAATTAGAATGATGTTAGAGAACTTTGAAAGTCGAATTAAAAGTTAATTTGTAAAAATTGAATATTTTAATATTTAATTGACGAGTAAAAATAGCCATTTTTCAAACAATCTCGGATTTCGACGAAACTAGTTTCGTCGGATCTGTAATGTTATATTACTATAAGATTTCAAATTTCGTGTCAATCGTATTTACAGTTTGTCCGGGGCAAGCTAAAATGCGTAGAATCAGTTTAAGTAAATTTTAAATTTAAATTGGACAATTTAAAAACCTATCTTCCAAATACGATCGAATAGGCTCCCGATATATATTCCATTGCATTCGTAATAGGGGTAAAACATTATAAACGCCAGGCGGCATGCTTCGTTTGGACTTCGGAAAAATGTCGGGTGAATAGTGTCGCAACATTTTCTATAAAAGGCCAACATTTTACTCATTTTTCACAAAACCCTAAGGGTTAGGGCTAGCCGCCACCCTCTATTTCAATGGCCAGAATTTCACTTTCTTTCTCCCTTAGTATCTTCCAATCCGTGCAATATTTCCAGAATCTTTCAACTACAAAGTTGAAGAGCGTATCGAGATCTACAACTTCAACGGTTGTGATCGATTTTGGAGGCACGGATCGACGACAATCCTTGTTTGAACGACCGACGTTCATTCACGTTTTTCGAGCAAGAATTAGGGCCGAGCTTCATCATATTTTAACCGAAGATGGAGTCCGCGATGATCTACAAAGTGATGGTCTTCGATCGACCTGAAATTTATCATGGAGGGTGCATTAGTTTGAAGAGCGTCGGCGACATTGGGTTTCGAACGCAAATTTTGTTACTTGGAAGAGAAGAAAGCATCATAGACCTTGATACCGGGGTTCGAAATCAATGGCTAGAATTGAGTTTGGTTAGAAAATTAAAATAAAATTTGAAATTATTATATTATAAAATCGTACAAACTTTAAAATGCTATATCTTTTTCATACGAGTTCCGTTTCGCACGAAATGAATTGTGTTGGGTTATAAGCGTTAAAATGAATTTTATAAGCGTTAAAATGGAGTTATAAATGGTGTTTACAAGTGAATAAGATTATAATTGTGAAGTTATAAAATAAATGAATTTGTGAAATAAACAATTTATAAGTAACTAACTTATAAATTGGATTTTGGTATTTGAATGAGATATAAATAGAAGTTGTTAATTAAGGGATTTTATAAGTTGAAGTTCTTATAAAATAATAATGGAATTTGATTTTATAAATGGAAGTTTTTATAATATAAATGGAATTTATAAACATTGTTTTATAATTCCGAAATCAATTGAATTTGATAAGTTAATTACTATAGTTCATTAAAGGAGATATATTCTTGATTTTTGACAGTGGATAATCCTTTAATTAAATATATAGAAGGTTGAATCTGGGTTAGAGAAGTATATTCATAATTTTGGAGTGAGTAAACTTTTGAAAATAAATAAATGTTTTGGAAAGTGATGTTTTAAATGGAGTAAAATGATTTAAAGACATTTTAAAATGTGTTATGTATCGAAACCATAGATTTCAACATTCATTGTTGAAATAGACATTTTTGAGAAATAAGGAAATGATGGACTATAACAATGTTGTTATAGTAAATGATTTTCGAAAGGAAATGTTTTTTAAAGTATTGGGATTTATATATCTATCTAATTTTCGAATCCCTATACTATTGATTTTGGGTTATTGTATCGATGTTTTACGCAACATTCGTTTTGACCCAACTAAATGTGTTTAAAAAGAATCTTTTCCTTAAAGAATTAAATATATACTTAATCGTGATTTAAGTATATTAAATATTGTGTAAATGTTGAAAATTAAGTGAATTGTGAATTACTTCTTATTAAATAAGTATTTGGAAATGTTTTCCAATGTTGAAATGATTTTGAGAATATATCTTTTTAAAGATAATTTGAAGTGAATATTCCGCAAGTGATTTTATTAATAAAATATTAATTAAAAGGGCCTAGTGATTTTTATGGTGCTGAATGTTTGTCTGTTTGTTTTGATAGTTAAATAACCGACCATAAGACTTGGCCAAAATTTTAGTTCCTCGACTTGATGTGGGAACTATTTTGTCGTACACTTAGTATGTAGCCTTCTGTATAGGCTTGATTATCATCCGTGTTGAGGATGTTTATTCGTATAGTGCGGAGTATTACTCCAATCTATCGAGCTTCCTTCTTGGCCCGAAGGATAGCAAGTTGAAAGTTAGAGACGTGATAAGTCTATGAGACTTAGTTGCTGTGTGAGGTTGAGAAACGCTTTTGCATTGTTGGTGTGAAGAGACCGAGATCAGATTTATCCGAAAACCAATTCGGACCAATGTATATGCGACGAGTGTGCAGGTTGCTTTGTGATGATATTGATATCCCAGATTTTCATAGTAGGGGACTGCTTGTTGATCGTTCAGGGTTAAAATTCCAATATACATCCAGTAGCAGTGGTCTCTTCATTATGAAATATCCAATGCGAGAACATTCGCTACTAATCCTATGGATTTCCCGACAGGATGTGGTAGGAAAGTACCTTCGGTTGGTCCTGTTCCGGGACAACTTGTATGGATATTTGTCTGACATTGCAGGTATAACGATTACGTACATTGGTTTTTACAAACGTACATCAGTGGTGGCGGAGAAGGCAACTTCTCTTAGCTAACACCTTCCTTGAGACGTATGAGCTTAAGGGTTGTATTTTTTGTGAAAGGCAATTAGTAGTCAATGTGAATGGCCTTGTGGCATTCAAAGTGATGTGATAGTGAAAGGAATCGTTACCTCTAGCCTCGTCAACCGGAAATGACCAAAACAGGGTTAGATGCAGTAAGGCTAAGTGGGTTATTCCTAAGTAGGATATGACCATCCTCTTCTAGATATATCTATGCATGCTATGACGTCGTGTATCTGATTATTATGGTTTGTATGCTAGAGGGCCCTCAGTAAAGGTCGGTAACGAGAGGAGGATGACATATTCGGTACCATCTAGTTATAGAGGTGGGCCGGTCTTGTGCAGGTAGAGAAACTTTGTGATGGTTTCTCAGTATATTTTTCTAGAGATGTACCGCCGGAAGGTTGTCCCTTCACCTGGTCATTTGTATGGAAATCCAAACTCCACTACGTGTTTGCCATTTTGATTGTATTACCCAATTGGGCTATATGCTGGAATTTAATCAATGTAACAATTTCGGCTATGATTAATATTATTTGTATATAGTAGACACTACTATAATATAAAAGGATTTGATATGATATGTTTTAGTTATCGTAAGGTAAAAACATGTCCGTGTTTATGTGTGGACTTGTCATACGAGATACTTTTATTTTGATACAGGAAAAGTTTGGGTAATAAATTCAGATGAGTGTGTTTCTCACACTGGTTTACCAGACTGATCCGGGCGTTCTTCCCTTTCAATGCACGGGTCAGACCAGGTATATCTACAGGTTATGCTTTGGTGCTTTTGGAGCTTCACCAGGAGAGCTGGAGATCTTCATTTCGCATACGCGTATCTTTTTTATTATTGATTGTCCGATGTGCTTAGTTGTTGTTTATTATTGGCATTTGTAAGGACATGTTATTATTATTGTTCAAGCTGATAACTATTGATTGATTATTGAACTCTGTAACGATCCACCTTTTTGGACGATTTAAATCAACAATAAAACACACATGTCTGATTCAAACCATTCAAAAGGGAGGATTGTTAATGGGGTAAATAAGAAAATAATCGAAAAGAAGGAAAATTAAAACAGAGAATCTCGCAGCGGAATGACAAAATATAATAATCAAATAAACAGTTCATGAAGCTGTTTTACAAATGACATTTGATTATACTTTTACAATTCAAATCAAGGTTATACATACATCTGAAAATGAAAATATAATGCAGCTGTGGAATAATAATAATAATAAATAGCAATAATATATTGAATCTTCATCTTCGTCTTCGTCCTCCAGAAAATAAAATGGTCTTCAATACACTGAAAAAGCTCAGACTAACCCAAGCATAATGAAAAACAATACACTCGAGTCAGAACTAAAAATTCTTATGTAAGTCAAATCAATCTCAAATAAAAATATGAGTGCAATGGCTTCAGAGAGGTTATGGGATTTTTCATCTCCTATCAAGTGTACATCGTGAGTGCAGTAATTTAAGGGATTTCAAATAATTTGAAATGCCAATTTTAACCACTTTATTTAAAATAAATCTGAAGTTTAAATTAATAACATAAACTTTTTAAATAATTCAGTTTTAATAAATAATCCAAATTTAAGAAATTGTATGGGTATATATCATTTCAACCCATAATTTAATTGTCTTAATTATCCAATTCTAAAATGATTCAGAGGACCACTTAAATGATGTCAATAATATAGAAGGTGATAACAGGGACATATTACAATAAACAAACAACCATACATCAACATATCAATCAATAGGCATCCATTTCAAACAACATCCAAATCAACCAATATATTTCAACATATAATAGTTATAAATATCGGGGTTTAACTATCAATTAAATTCCAACATAAAATTAAATGTCAATTCAGATTCAATATCAATTCAAATGCGAACTTAAATCAACAAACTTTAAAAAAATTATATATCACATCATATATTTTATTTAACTTGCAATGGAATTTTTAATATTACGTGAGTGGGTTGAATCACTCACCTTTTTTCTTTCCCTTTTCTAGCCAGATTTGGATCTGCAACTACTTTCTCATTTTATTTCGTTTCCTTGCTATCTTAATCTTTTTTTATAGAAAGTTTTGAAGAGAAGATTATATAAATCTGGATTTGAAGAAAAAGACATAGAAAGAAGAGAAGGTTTAAAAGAGAAAAAAATTAAAGAAGAAGATGAATTAAAAAAAGCAAAGGAAGCTTTGAAAAAGAAGAAGATTTGAAGAAGAATAAAAAAAGCATAAAAAATGAAGCAAAAAAGGAGAGAAGAAGGAGATTTAAAAAAGAAAAAAAATGAAAAGGGAATGAGGAAGGTGAAGAGTGAAAAGAAATGAGATGAAAATTTTATTTGGAAAAAATGAAGCTACAGAAGATGAGATTAGAAATGAGGCTACAGGAATGAAGATGGAAAAAAATGAAAAGCTAATAAGGTATATATAAACAAACTAGGAATTGAAATAAAGTAAAAATATAAATAGCCCTAATATGTAGTATTGATAGATGTAAACTAAAGGAATAAATATATCAATAAAGATAAAAATAAATCTTCTGTTTTAAATATGAAGCTTCCAGAATTGCGAATGAAAGGAAGCTACAAGAACTAATGATTCATAAGCAAAATAAACTTTTGAAACGGAAAATAGTTAATGCTAATTAGATGGCATGCATATTAATTTGGATGTTCGCATTTAAAACGAAAAAAAACAAAAAAGGAAAAAACTTCAGGCAAAGCATTCAAAAAGAGCAAACGAATAAAGGAGAAACACATGAAAAGAATGTGGAAATTATTAATTATAAATAAATCAAATGAAACAACCATTAATTTATAAGAATGTGGAAATTATTAATTATAAATTACTTACCATAAAAATGAAAACGTTCAATTTGGTTTTCCCAAAATGATCTTTTATTTCCATTAAAACAACCTTTCTGTTTAACACAAAAGATGCGTTTCTTTTACTAAATCTATTAATTACAGTCAACGTTTTCTTCCCTTCTCATTGAAATATTTCAATTATATTAATTACAATTACTTATAAAGTTAAATTTCAAAACAGACAACTAAAATGGATGAAAAATAGAATAATTATTTCCTTTAGTCATTTAAGCACATTTATAAATTCGTTGCTTATACAGTAGAGAAATAAATAACTTACTTAAATAAATTATTTTTCGACTCTTGTAATCCATCTATATGCTAAAACATAGTTCGAATATACTTATATTTCTTCCTTTAAATCAATCATTCTATTCTTTATCTTAATGAAACCAAAACTACATTCACAAATGAAAGATCCATTTTATTTGATAATAAATGTTCTTTTCATTAAACCAACTTATATTTAAAGATTATCCCATTAAAGAGTCACATAAATAATACTTCGTACAACCACATCATTTCTTTATCAATTAATTTCATATTATCATTATATTTGTACCAATTATAAGTGCTTACAATTTGAACGTAATATTTCTCAATGAAATTCTCATTATATTTTTAACATAAAACATATGTTGCACATATCATTACTTAATTACCATTTACTTCTATCTTTTATTAATGGCAAGATATAATTACTATTACTTACAATGATTAAATCTCAAAACATACCCTAATACAGGGAAGATAATTAATCCAATTGTTTCCTTGGAAATCCAATTTTCTATGTTAAACCCAATATCTATATACTAATTTAATTCCATCATTTAATTAAAAATGTAATAAAACCTGTTCATTATATATTTAAATTTCAAACAAATTCTTTTATTTTGATTTACATTCTTATTATTAAATCAATTATTCCCTAATGCAATTGATTGACATAAGTTTTACACTCACCACTCAACAATTAATGTTTCTTCTTATATCAATTGTAATATTTTAATTACGTTAATTCTCCATTAATTACCAAATAAATTTCTAACCGATTTAATAATAAGAAAATAAATGAAACAATGGTTATACGTTAATAATCTATATCTATTAACTTATTCTTTATAAACAAAGGTTAATAAATTTATGTACAAAATAATTGATTTCATACTCTATACTAAAACCAATTGCAATTAACAACATAAGATTACATCAATTTATACATCATTTATTCTATTCCTTATTAACCTTTATTATTTAAATTGATTGAAATTACGTTAACATCGTATAGCTGTCAATTACATTCAATCAATATTAGCCAATTATATGTTTTATCTCATTAAATTATTTGTTTTAAGATTTATCTTAAATTCAAAATTTCAAATCTAATAAGATTCAATTTAATAAATCATAAATTTTAGTTTCTGACAATATTAAAGCCCGAAACCTTATTAAATTTAATATTTTTAATTATCAAAATATGGGTTGTTATAGTCTCCCCCACTCAAAACTTTTTCATCCTCGAAAAGGAACAAGAAGGAATCGAGGAGTTTGAAACATTTTATTCAAAATGATCAATTTATAAACAATTTAACTTACATAATTAAATTTAATATAAATTTGAAAATAACTCCATTCGGTTATTGAATAAAAATTTAAGTTTTTTGGTATTTTCCCTTGAAGAGAAAAGAAATATTTCAACATATCTAAAAATTTAGTTAAAACATTTAACTTCATTCACTTAGTAAAAATATAAGATATATTTAAAACATCCTCAAAGCATTATGCAAAGATTTTTCAAAAGTCTAAAACAATGTTAGAAATTTATATCAAACATTATAATAAGCTTTAAAATAGGGTTCCTTAAATCCAAATTTTTTATTAGACTCATTATTTTTAAATAAGTATAAACTCAATATTATTAAACTGAAACTAATAGTATACTCAAATCTTACCTTAAATTTCTAAATCAAAGTATAAAATTTCATACCTTCATAATTAATTTAAACACTTGTTTCAAAATGAATATTCTAATACAAAATTTAAATAGTAAATAAACCTTTAAACTTTACTATTAGTACTTTGAAATCAAGTAAATATTTCAAACTATACTTCCAATATAGGGATTCAAATTTATTTGTCAAGTATATTGCTATAAATAAACTTCGCAAATCAGTTTTTCTCCCATTTATATAATATCTTTAAATTCTACATTTATAGAAACTTATATAAATTTTACTTGCAATATTCATTTGAAAGCTTCATTTGCATTATCTTTAGTACTTTAAAAATTTTCAAAACCCATTTGTAAAATTTCCAGCTTCCTTTATAAGTGACATTTATATGTTTAAATGACACCTTTATAAACAAATGAAAACTATTTGGAAACAGTTGTTCACATCATTAGTTATATTTACAAGGAAGTTATTTGAAAGCATTAAATCCATAATTCAAAAATTTATTAATTTACCTCAAGACACTTTGCAAACATTATTAATAAATCAATAATCATTTGCTTTAAATATTTTTATTTAATTAATAACTTCCAAAATATTTATAATTTTCTATTAAACCATGTAGTATATAAATAAAAAAATATTTTAAAGATTATATTCAAAAAGGAAAGGAAGGTAGATTCTAGAAACAGAATATAGGTGAACAACTAAAGCTGAGCAGATAAAGCAGATTCAAAAGAATAGTATCTGGCACGAATCGTTAAATCAAACCATAAAATTTTAAATTTCAAATATTAATTCAAAATTTCTTTGTTGGGAAAAATACTTTTATAATAAATACCTTTATAATAATCCTTTTATAATAAAATACTATTATATCGAAATAAATTTTCCTTTCGAAAATACTTTAATAACTCGATGTTTCAACAAGTTTATCCTCGTTCTTGCAGACTCTGTCCATGCGTTGATCAGGCGCAAAGCTAGAATTCTTCAAGTACTTAGTAGACTTGTTTCAACACCCAGTGAAAATACTTGAAAAACCTTTAAAACATATATGGAAAGTACAATCCAAACAAAAAAACCAACCAAAACTTTTGTCCGACCATGGTTCGCAGATACACAATGGTTACGCCTGGATTCCCCAGGAAATAATCCGTATCCGTAAGCTTTCTCAGCCCTGCGAGTTACGCCATGATGACTAGTAGAGTGCAGGATACACAATGGTTACGCCTGGGTCCCCCAGGAAACAATCCGTACCCCTAGGCTGTCTCAGCCAGGCAGTTTTGCTACTATTCGCGACCTGCACAGATTGCAGGATACACAATGGTTACGCCTGGATCCCTCAGGAAGCAATCCGTACCCCTAGGCCAGACTCAGCCAGGCAATTGCGCTATGCAGTCGCGAGAGAAAAAAACCATGGGTTATGCCACGGTGGGAACACTCGAGTATTACATCCGGAAAACAAAAAATCAGAGAGAATAATATCAATAGAATGAATCCACGATGTGGCCACAAAGCGGATATCAAGCAGAAGGCACTTTCCATATCTTTACTTTGAAAATATATATCATATAGTACCTTTTCAAACCACTTTCAAATATCATACTTATATAAAGTCTATTATATATAGGATTCCATTTTCAAATCGAATACTTTCCAAATCAATAATCTCGAATATATCAAATCATTCTTATATAGACTTCGATTATATAAAATCTCTTTCCAAATTGAGTACCTTTCAAATCAATAGATTTCAAATCAACTTCATACTTATACAATCCATTTTATATAAGTTCGACCACTCCCAAATCAAGTGCTTAATAATATAAGGTTCTCAAATTTCAAATCATATATGATTTCACCAAATTTTCTTCCAAATTAAATATATAAATTTCAAAGTTCCCAAAATAATAGGTTTAGAAAATTATCCCATTTTCTAAATTAAAATAATTTAATTCAAACAAATTCATTTCCAAAATCACCATATAAATACTGGTTTTTAATTCCAATTTAATTTCAAAACCAAATATTTTCCCAAAATCAATTATACTCAAAATGGTTTCCAAATTTATAATTATCCCTTTTTTAACACTTTTAAACTATCTATTTCTATGTGAAATATCCAATTTACCTTTCTGAAAACCATTATTCAACTAGTTTTTTTCAAAACATTTCAAAACTAAATTTATATTCTTTATCAAACATTTTATACTCTTCGAAATTTCCTAGCTTTGAAAATTTAATCTCGATTTGGAAGTGTTCGAACATTCAAAATAGTTAGGGAAATCAAATTTTCAATTCAAGAGTTGGAAATCAACAATAAATCAATTATTAAATCCGAAACTCGAGGACTGAACATCGGTCTCATTTTAAATTGTTTCAAATATATACTTATATCTTTCTAAAATATCAAATTATACTTCGGAATTTGAAATCAAAAACGGTTTTACAAAATCACTTGCATAGCAAAGCTATTAAAGTGGCCTCTCCCCCACTTTGAAACTCGAAAATCACTGTCGATGATGCGTGCACTCATCACCGAAATTATTTTCCAACGACATAAGTGAGTTCTGGACTTCTATTTTCTTGAAAACTTCTTTAAAATTTCTTCAAAATTATTGGAATTCTTTTGAACTCATTTGAAACATTTCTTATTCGGAAAAATACTTTTAAATCGTATTATTTTATATATTTTCCAAAATCTTAAAACCAATTTCAAAATACCAGAATTCAATTCTCGAATTTCAAATTTAACTCTACAGTTATAAATCATTTTTATATAAATCAATTTCTTATAATTTTTCAAATTTTCAAATCCTTTCAAAACCTTTTTATATAGAATAACATTTCTTATTTGCTTTATATATATAGGTATATAATCCTTATCGAAAACATTTTCACTTTTATATATATAAAAAACCATAGTTATCAAAATAAAATAGAATAAGATAGTTTGTATAAGAAAAATAAAAGAAATAGTTTGTAAAACTTGCTTTAAGTCAATAGTAGTTTTGCATAGAAGAAAATTCCAATTTAAATTATGAAGATATCCAACCCTACAACTTTCAATTTCAGCGCCAAAGCATATCAATAATATTAGAACATAAGATGTATGTATGTCATCATTTCGCAAATTCACATTCGATCGCCCGCTCGATCACACAAGTTAGCTTTCGAACTAGTATTGTCCATTCAACTTCCCTAATGCGGACTTCGATATGGTTTCTTGACTAGAAACCATCATTCTCCTTGCATAGCCATATACTATGATAGAGAATTCTATAATCAAACCAAAAATCCATATCAAATATTCGCCATCAAGAATCAAATGAAAAATCTCAACACGAAGTGATGTAATTCACATAGAACTTGTGTACTCAAATCCGGATCAAATTAATTTTGCGAATAAAATAATATACATGCAACTTATGTAATTATTCCAATTTGTTTCATCACAATTTCATTTCAATTAAATTCATTTTTAATCTCATCGATTAACACAAATATCACTTCATACTTTAATATTTGTTTCACAGAATTTCTCCATTTAATATAAACATTAATATATCCATTCTCATAATATAGCTTATATTTCTCTTTAATTTAAATTACATTCATTTCACATGTAATATTTCTCATTTAAAACTAATTTATTTGCAAATCATTTCATAAGGAATTTCTTTACGACCAATTTATAAAACTTATTTCCTTTTTATAAGATATTGTTCGAGTTTAAAGTTATCACAACTTTATTGATAACCATTTATTGCAACATCTATTTATATCATAACAATTTACAAGTCATGGCTTTATTTGAAATCATTTCACTTTTAATTCATATTGCTTATTCGATTTAATTTCACCTTTACCTTTAAATTTATTTATGACATGTTTCATAAATGTTAATTAAGTTTATAAACATATTTTTTCCAATTTAATCGTATTTCCAACATTTCCTTAATCACAATTTCAATTTAAAGATCCAAAGGCTTAAAGTACACACTTGTATATTATTACATTTCATGCCAAGAATGTATACCCCAATTCCATTCATTTACTAAAAATAGAAATAACAAATTTAACCTTATTTTACTTGCTTTCAAATTAAGGTTATCAATTCAACTATATATTCAACCTAATTATCAAGTTTCACTCATATATTAATACAAAAGGGCGTCGATTATCCAAAATATCCAAATATTCCATTTTTTCCAATAGGTGAAACTACATGTCAACAAACAACAAAATTCACATCAACATTTCAATTTCATAAACAAATATCCTAATTATTCATTTTATTCTCTTTAATACACCATTATTAAACTATTGTTTAGTCCATTAATTCAATCATCAATAATTAACGAATGTTTATAATATGATTAAACACAATAAGTCAACAAAAATGATAATAATTAAATATTACCATTTCATAAATCAAAACATTACTAATAACTATATTAGTCTTAAAAATTTATTCTTTTATATATATAATATTAGGAAAAATTAATTTCATTTCAAAATTTATATAAAACATGTTTATAACACTAACAAATACGCGCTCTCGTATATACACTCAGACAACTCATTCCAAGGTATTACTACCCTATCTCTAATGAGTTAACCCCAAACAAGTTAAGGTATTTCTAAACCAAAGCTCTGATACCAACTGTAATGATCCACCTTTTTAGACGATTTAAATCGACAATAAACCACACATGTCTGATTCAAACCATTCAAAATGGAGGATTGTTAATGGGGTAAATAAGAAAATAATAGAAAAGAAGGAAAAATAAAAAAGGGAATCTCGCAGCAGAATGACAAAATATAATAATCAAATAAACAGTTCATGAAGCTGTTTTACCAATGACATTTGATTATACTTTTACAATTCAAATCAAGGTTATACATACATCAGAAAATGAAAATATAATGCAGCTGTGGAATAATAATAATAAATAGCAATAACATACTGAATCTTCATCTTCGACTTCGTCCTCCAGAAAATAAAATGGTCTTCAATACACTGAAAAAGCTCAGACTAACCCGAGCATAATGAAAAACAATACACTCGAGAACTAAAAATTCTTATGTAAGTCAAATCAATCTCAAATTAAAATATAAGTGCAATGGCTTCAGAGAGGTTATGGGATTTTTCATCTCCTATCAAGTGTACATCGTGAGTGCAGTAATTTACGGGATTTCAAATAATTTGAAATACCAATTTTAACCACTTTATTTAAAATAAATCCGAAGTTTAAATTAATAACATAAACTTTTTAAATAATTCAATTTTAATAAATAATCCAAATTCAAGAAATTGTATGGGTATATATAATTTCAACCCATACTTTAATTGTCTTAATTATCCAGTTCTAAAATGATTCAGAGGACCACTTAAATGATGTCAATAATATAGAAGGTGATAACAGGGACATATTACAATAAACAAACAACCATACATCAACATATCAATCAATAAGCATCCATTTCAAAGAACATCCAAATCAACCAATATATTTCAACATATAATAGTTATCAATATCGGGGTTTAACTGTCAATTAAATTCCAATATAAAATTAAATGTCAATTCAGATTCAATATCAATTCAAATGTGAACATAAATCAACAAACTTAAAAAAAAATTATATATCACATCATATATTTTATTTTACTTGCAATGGAATTTTTAGTATTGCGTGAGTGGGTTGAATCACTCACCTTTTTGCTTTCCCTTTTCTAGCCAGATTTGGATCTGCAACTACTTTCTCATTTTATTTCGTTTCCTTGCTATCATAATCTTTTTTTATAGAAAGTTTTGAAGAGAAGATTGTATAAATCTGGATTTGAAGAAAAAGACATAGAAAGAAGAGAAGGTTTAAAAGAGAAAAAAATTAAAGAAGAAGATGAATTAAAAAAAAGAAAAGGAAGCTTTGAAAAAGAAGAAGAAGATTTGAAGAAGAATAATGTGACGCCCCACCTCTATACCCACGCTAGCCAAGAACATTACGGTGATTGCTGTCAACTAGCACGGAGAATAAGGCTGTTGAGGGGCGATCATCCGTGTAATTGCTTTGTGCGAGCATCGATATGTCAGATAGTATAACATGCATTTCTTTATCAAGAGGGAAATCCGACATACCGACACAAACTCAAAGCTACTGCACAGTGTCTATAATATCTTCAGAAACAAATATAGAAATAAACATAACATAAATCAGTCACAGACAATTCATATCACAAAGGAGGAAATAGATATGAATATTACACTAGGAAGTGTACATCAGAGTAGTGGTCTAAAAAGATCCACAATATCACAAAAGAATAGTTGCAAGAACTACATAAAAGAATAAGTATACATTATGGAGTCTATATCTCAAATGTATACAACAAAAACTACTAATCTAAGTAGTTAACAAAAGTCAAGGAGGTAATCCCGGATGTAAAGTCAAGCAGAAGCACCTGTAACATCTCATTCTGACCCGAGTATTATTTAATAAGAAAATAATAAACGGATCAGTGTAGTTATAAATATCAGATGAAACGATATAGAATAAGAGATATGACTAAACGCATAATAATCAAAATGCCAAGCTGCGATTTATATAAGTAATTGAAAATCAACAAGAGATTAATCAATATCACCAAATCTACACAAGAATAAAAGGAAATGTCATACTCCTTATTTCGTTCACCAAACCATAAATATTGACGATTATATCAATGTCAATCACAATAGTCAATGACTCACAAATTCACCAATGCACACATATTGATAAAACTTATCAATGGAAATCACGAAAATTGGTGAAGCACAAAATTCTAGAAATCATCTCAAGAAATCCAGTCAATGACACACGAATTCACCTATGCACAAAAATTGATAAATCATATCAATAGAAATCACAATAATAGGCGAAGAAGAAAATTCCAGAATTCGACACAAGAAATCCAAAAATCACACAAAATAGGGGGGAGGCCTATCACACGAACGGGAGCGTGAAAACTCACCAACATATGTATCACACGAACGAGATGCTATCTCATGGTAGCTAGCCATTAATTTTTGACACACGAACGTCCCGAAGACCATGGGGCGCTACCCCATCAGTTTGAGTCGAAACTCCACAAAACGGGGTTTAGTCTCCCTCACAGACAAAGAGACATCGCATATTGCTAGTCTAAATCACAAAAATGATCGTCATGATCATCAAGAAGTGTCAATTACAGTAAGCTAGTAAATATATGAGCTTAGCTTCATGTCTGATAACCACTAGCTTAACTTAAATATTTACGAACAAATTGTAGATCTCCACTAGAAAATTGTCACAAGAATTTCAATCGAACAAGTCCAAGAATTAACCGACGAAGTAAAC
Organism: Allium cepa; assembly: GCA_030765085.1. NCBI lineage: Eukaryota > Viridiplantae > Streptophyta > Magnoliopsida > Asparagales > Amaryllidaceae > Allium > Allium cepa. The sequence goes on along the minus strand of CM060945.1, from coordinate 986,694,127 downwards.
GCAAGCGTTTCATACCACTCGTTTTACTAATTCGTTTAATTAGATTTCTCATACGAGTGAGGTAAAGGCTTGTATATACTAATAGATTGGAAAATGGTTTAAGAAAACGATCTTTGTAATAAAATAGTGTTGAAATCATTTGAAGAAAGAGTTTTGATATTTACTACTAGTATAGAAAACCTTTATATTTTTAAAGTGACAAATCACAAAGAAGATTGTAGGAACAATCAATCACTAAGATTCACATTTGAAAACGTGAATAAAATCAAAAGAAATCGATACCGAATCCATCGAAATGGATATTTCAAGAATTCTCGAAGAAAATATGTCATTAAAGTCAATAACAAATGATAACAAGAAATAGGGAAATAACACAAATCGATTAGAGTTGGAAATTCAGACAACTAGGCAAAATAGGCATAGTTGGCAAATAGCAGGAGGTCGGTCGACCGGACTCCCTGAGTCGGTTAACCAAACCAAAAACAGAAGTGCACGGGGTAGCAGGTCGGTCGACCGGACCCTGAGCTCGGTTGACCAAGCCCTGTAGCCTGCACTTCCAAACAGAGGCAAGAAGTGCCCGTTCTACAGGTTGGTCGGCCGGCCCAGGGGCTCGGCCGGCCGAACCTGTTGCTGGCACTCCCATGCCCTATTTCAAATGAGGTGCAAATCTCGATCAAATTGCAATCGTCCGAGCAACGGCGCTAAGGGTTTATGCCAATCGACTACCCGGCCCTATATGCTCCTCGACGCATCACCAAAAACATGTTCAAACATCAAAGTTAGGATTTTTAACGAATTGAACTCAAAACACTAAAAATTGGAATTTTCACCAAATCGATCCAAACCAAAAGCAATTGCACAAGAATAAGCGTTAGGAATTCATACCTAACAATCGAAGATAACTATAAGCATAGATGTGAGATAAAAATCTCACCTTTGAACCCAAGAAATTGAAGAAGAAGCTTGAAAGCAAAAGGGGAATCAACCACTCTTCAAATCCAACTCAAGAAGCTTGATTCTAAGCTTTAAAAGGAGAACATTCCCAAAGTTAGGTTTAGGAATTTCTGAAATTGATAAGGGAATGAGTTGGAGAAGAAGAAGAGAAGCTTACCAATGGGTTCTTCAATTAGTTTGGATCTAAAGTTTGATTTGCAAAAGAAAACTAGGGTTTGGAGTTTTAATTTCCTCTTCCACTCTCCATTAATATAAAAGCTTGAGTATTAGGAAATGAGGTGAAGGAATGAAGAGGAGAAGGGGTTGGGACTGAATACATAAGTGGCTCAGCCCAAACCAAAGCCCTAAGTAAAAAGTAGCAAAATTCAACTTTCTCCAAACATATCGAAGCTTATACTCAAAAAGGTCGCAAACGGCATTTTAAACTCAATGGGAGTGGTCCCGAGTCCTAATTCGACCGTATGCAAAAAGTAGCTTTTTAGACTAAATTCCGAGTATCGACAAAATATTTAAATATAAAATCGACAAATATGCGGGTTGTTACAGACTTCACTCCTTAAGGAAATTGCGTCCTTGCAATATTTAAGAAGAAGATATATAGTAACAACCATAAAAGCATATTCAACACTAAAGAAATTTGAAATAAGAAGTTCACCTCAAAGAGCACGAGAAAGTAAGTCCGGATGTGTTCGCTCAATGAACTCTCTAGATTCCCAAGAACAATCCTTAGGATTTGAAGACCATTGAACTTTAACAAGCGGAACATCTTTATTTCGAAGTCGTTTGACTTCCGAAGCAATGATACAAATAGGATGTTGCTCATAAGTTAAATTAGGCGAAACTTCAATCTCTTCCACAACACCGGGCTCAAGAATAGAATCGGAATCTCGAAGACATTTCCGTAACTGAGAAACATGAAACACGTCATGCATAGTAGAAAACTGAGCCGGTAATGATAGGCGATAAGCCAAGGAACCAATACGTTCAGCGATAGGAAATGGTCCAATGTATCGAGGTGCTAACTTTCCCGATCGACTGAAACTTACAACACCTTTCATAGGTGACACACGAATGAACACAAGATCTCCCACAGAAAACTCTAACCTCCTTCTCCGGTTATCGGCATAGGATTTTTGTCTACTCTGGGCTTCTTTCATCCTATGTCGAATAAGTTCAATCTTTTCTGTGGAATCACGAATAAAATCTGGACCTAAAACCAGCTTCTCACCGGCCTCAAGCCAACAAGAAGGAGATCGGCATGGCCTTCCACAGAGTGCCTCGAAAGGTGCCATACCAATAGTAGATTGGAAGCTATTATTATAGGAAAATTCAACAAGTGAAATATGATCTTCCCAACTTCCACCAAAATCAAGAATACATGCATGAAGAAGATCTTCAAGAGTTTGATTCACACGCTCGGTTTTTCCATCGGACTGGGGATGATAAGCGGTGCTAAAATTAAGCTTCGTTCCTAAAGCTTTTTGAAGACTCTTCCAAAATCCACTAGTAAAAAATGGATCACGGTCGCTAACAATAGAAGTAGGAACTCCTTGCAATTTAACAATTTCTTTGATAAAGAGTTTGGCAAAAAGAGGAACGGTTCGATTAGACCGAACGGGAATAAAATGGGAGGATTTAGTAAGCCTATCAACGATCACCTATAAGCTATCATGACCCGAACGAGAACGGGGAAGGCCATCTATAAAATCCATGGAAATTTGGTCCCACTTCTAAATTGGAATTTCTAAAGGTTGCAATAACCCACCGGGCCTTTGATGCTCGGCCTTAACAAGTTGGCAAGTCATGCAACGCTTAACGAAGTTAGCGATGTCAAGTTTCATTCCCTCCCAATAATAAAGTCGCTTCATATCCGCGTACATTTTACTACTACCGGGATGAATGGTAAATTTAGAACGATGGGAATCTTCTAAAATATCTTTACGAAGATCACCAATATTTGGTACGATAAGTCTACCAAATCTCCGAATGCCGCCGCGAGAATCAATATCAAAGTCTTTCAAACCTTCAATACCAATTTTATCCTTAATATTTTGGCCAAGAAGAGCCAAGTTGGGATCTATACTTTGAGCTTCAAAAATGCGATCTAAAAGAGAGAGGTGAGCCTCAAGGCTACATAAAACAAGAGATGAACATAAATCGGAAACACGGTCTCGAATTTCGCAAGTGGATAAAATCTCGAGATCGTTCCATTCGGATATCATCATAGAAACAACAGCTTGTTGTTTTCGGCTAAGAGCATCGGCGACACGATTACCCTTACCGGGGGTATAAAGAATATCAAGATCATAAGGAGCAAGGAATTCGAGCCAACGCCGTTGACGCAAATTAAGTTCCTTTTGAGATAATAAATACTTCAAGGATTTATGATCGGTATAAAAAACAAATTTCTCTCCTAAAAGGTAATGACGCCAAATCCGAAGAGCAAAAACAATAGCCGCGAGCTCTAAATCATGAGTGGCATATCTAGTCTCGGCAGGCTTTAATTTCCAAGAAGCGTAAGCAATAACACGTTCTTTTTGCATAAGAACGGCACCCAAACCAACACGACTGGCATCGGTATAAACAACGAAATCTTGATTCCCCTCGGGAATAACAAGAATAGGAGCATCAGAAAGAAGTTCCTTTAGTTTCTGAAAAGAAGCTTCACATTTGTCCGACCAAATGTATTTAACACCTTTCTTCGTTAAGCTAGTGAGAGGCACGACAATCTTAGAAAAGTCTTTGATAAAACGGCGGTAATAACCCGCCAATCCAAGGAAACTACGAATCTCTGTCACACTCTCTGGTCTCTTCCAATCTTGAATCGCTTCAATCTTTGAAGGATCCACGGAAATTCCGGATTCGGAAATAATATGACCGAGAAACTTCACACGTGATTGCCAAAAGTGGCATTTAGAAAACTTTGCCTTTAATTGATTACTCCTAGGAGTTTCCAACACAATCTGAAGATGCTTTTCATGCTCCTCCTCGGTTTTTGAATACACAAGAATATCATCAATAAAGATGAGAACAAATCGATCAAGAAAATCTTTGAAAACTCGATTCATAAGGTCAACGAAATAAGCCGGAGCATTCGTTAGACCAAATGGCATAACAAGCCATTCATAAGATCCATAACGAGAACGTAACGATGTCAAAGGAATGCTATCCTCTGCAATATGAAGCTGATGAAATCCAGTAGCTAAGTCTAATTGTGAAAAGACTCTAGCACCACTAAGTTGATCGAACAGGTCATCAATCCGAGGTAAAGGATATTTATTTTTGATAGTAAGATCATTAAGCTTGCGGTAGTCAACACAAAGCCAAAGTGTTCCATTGGATTTCTTCACAAAAATAGCTGAAGCTCCCCAAGGCGAGGAACTAGAGCGAATAAATTGCTTCGTCTCCAATTCGGATAATTGTTTACGCATCTCCTCGTTTTCTTTATTGGACATACGATAAGGAGGGCGAGTGATAGGTTGAGCTCCAGGAATGAGATTAATTCTGAACTCAATTGCTCGCTTAGGTGGTAATCCTAAAACGGGTTCGAATATGTCGTAAAATTCATGAACGACGTGAATAAGAGAAATTATATCACCCTCATCATCATCATCGTCATCACGAGGATTTAAAGAATATAAAGATGCAACCAAGCTGGAATCCGAATCTTTAAGATTAATAGAAATTTGCTTAACAGATTGAGGATGTCGAAGATGAATAATCCGCTCAGGACATAGGATATGAGCTTCATAATGGTTAAGCCAATCCATTCCCCAAATCATTCCAAAGCCTAAATAACGCATGACATGCAAATCGGCTCGGAAAGAAAAATCACACAAAATAATCTCGACATCTTTACACATAAACTGATTGTTGCGGATCCACCAACCGGATTCGCAATTCTCAAAGAAGTCATTAAACACAAAACATCCAAAGAAAAAGTATCAACAAGTTCTTTTGATATAAAAGAATGGGACGCACCCGTATCAAAAAGAACTCGAATAGGATGATCACGAAATAAAATAATTCCATCCAGAATAGAATGAGAAATACCTTGGCCACGAGATGTGTTGCCAGGGGCTTGAGCAACATTAAGATTTCCCTCCTTCCTATTTTGATGTTTGGGACATACATGCATAAAATGGTCCAGGCTTTTACAATAGCGACAAGTACGAGGCTTTGAACACTTGTTCGCAAAATGGTCTCTGGAACCACAGTTAAAGCATTTCCCTTCAGTAGAGGAAAAGGTCTTTGCAGCAGGAGTTGCTTGCCTCCCTTTCTTATTGGGATAGGGGCCTTTGAATTTATTTGGCCTCTTCTTGTTGTTGAAGTTTGGTTTGGAACCCACCACTTCAACATCATTCTCCCTATCCGCCTCTTCAAGACGAAGAGCGGTATCAATGAGTTGGTCGAAAGAAACTTCTAACTTTAGAAGTAATGGCTTCTTAAGATTTTTGTTTAAGCCATAGACGAACCTCTGGTTCTTCTTTAAAGGGGTGTTGATGTATTCAACCCCGTATTTGGAGAGAGATTCAAAAGACGCGACATAATTTGTCACGAAAGATTCACCTTGAACAAGGTCTATAAAACGGCGAGCCAAAGTCACCTTCTCAGCTTCTGGTACGAATTTTAACTCGAAGCGCTCTCGGAATTTCTCCCAGGTGAGATCCGCTTCATTAATCTCAGAAATAAGAAGTTCGTACCAGTCCAATGCTCTTTCTTGGAGCATACTAGAAGCCACCTGAAATCGGTGAAGATGAATGAGGTTCATGCGAGAAAAGATTCGATCGCATGTCCTTAACCAAGCCTGGACTTCAATAATAGTTTCAGAACCTTTAAATGGCTTCCCACCCAAATTAGTGTAGTCGTTGCACAGGCGTGCAAATCCAGATTTAGGGTGAGTAGGTTCCGGATTAGAACCAGCTGCTTGAGCATTCGTAACAAGGTCAAGAAGTTGCTGGGTAGTCATAAAAACTCCATCTTGGGGAGTAGCACTAGATTGACCGGCGCTGAGACGGCCAGGTCTAACCATTTCTCTTCCCTTTAAAAGAAATAAAGAAGAAGAAAAAGGTTATTCTCAAGATAAATATCAAGCAATTCTTGATAGATAAAACAAGGAATCATAAAGAAAATAGGATGATTCGGTACGAAGACTCGAATTAAATCCTAAAGCACGACTCCTAAGAAAGAATTAGGACGATGATTCTTGTTATAATATTCCATATTGTTCCGAAGTTTGGCTCTGATACCAAGCTGTGACGCCCCACCTCTATACCCACGCTAGCCAAGAACATTACGGTGATTGCTGTCAACTAGCACGGAGAATAAGGCTGTTGAGGAGCGACCATCCGTGTAATTGCTTTGCACGAGCATCGATATGTTAGATAGTATAACATGCATTTCTTTATCAAGAGGGAAATCCGACATACCAACACAAACTCAAAGCTACTACACAGTGGCTATAATATCTTCAGAAACAAATATAGAAATAAACGTAACATAAATCAGTCACAGACAATTCATATCACAAAGGCGGAAATAGATATGAATATTACACTAGGAAGTGTACATCAGAGTAGTGGTCTAAAAAGATCCACAATATCACAAAAGAATAGTTACAAGAACTACACAAAAGAATAAGTATACATTATGGAGTCTATATCTCAAATGTATACAACAAAAAATAATAATCTAAGTAGTTAACCAAAAGTCAAGGAGGTAATCCCAGATGTAAAGTCAAGCAGAAGCACCTGTAACATCTCGGTCTGACCCGAGTATTATTTAATAAGAAAATAATAAACGGATCAGTCTAGCTATAAATATCAGATGAAACGATATAGAATAAGAGATATGACTAAACACATAATAATCACAATGCCAAGCTGTGATATATATAAGTAATTGAAAATCAACAAGAGATTAATCAATATCACCAAATCTACACAAGAATCAAAGGAAATGTCATACTCCTTATTTCGTTCACCAAACCATAAATATTGACGATTATATCAATGTCAATCACAAAAGTCAATGACACACAAATTCACCAATGCACACATATTGATAAAACTTATCAATGGTAATCACGAAAATTGGTGAAGCATAAAATTCTAGAAATCATCTCAAGAAATCCAGTCAATGGCACACGAATTCACCAATGCACAAAAATTGATAATCATATCAATAGAAATCACAAAAATAAGTGAAGAAGAAAATTCCAGAATTTGACACACGAAATCCATAAATCACACAAAATGGGGGGAGGGGCCTATCACACGAACGGGAGCATGAAAACTCACCAACATATGTATCACACGAACGAGACGCTATCTCATGGTAGCTAGCCATTAATTTTTGACACACGAACGGCCCGAAGACCATGGGGCGCTACCCCATCCATTTGAGTCGAAACTCCACAAAACGGGGTTTAGTCTCCCTCGCAGACAAAGAGACATCGCACATTGCTAGTCTAAATCACAAAAATGATCGTCATGATCATCAACAAGTGTCAATTACAGTAAGTTAGTAAATATATGAGCTTAGCTTCATGTCCCATAACCACTTGCTTAACTTAAATATTTACAAACAAATTGTTGATCTCCACTAGAAAATTGTCACAAGAGTTTCAATCGAACAAGTCCAAGAATTAACCGACGAAGTAAACGCAAGCGTTTCATACCACTCGTTTTACTAAGTCGTTTAATTAGATTTCTCATACAAGTGAGGTAAAGGCTTGTATATACTAATAGATTGGAAAATGGTTTAAGAAAACGAGCTTTGTAATAAAATAGTGTTGAAATCATTTGAAGAAAGAGTTTTGATATATACTACTAGTATATAAAACCTTTATATTTTTAAAGTGACAAATCACATAGAAGATTGTAGGAACAATCAATCACTAAGATTCACATTCGAAAACGTGGATAAAATCCAAAGAAATCGATACCGAATCCATCGAAATGGATATTCCAAGAATTCCCGAAGAAAATAAGTCATCAAAGTCAATAACAAATGATAACAACAAATAGGGAAATAACACAAATCGATTAGAGTTGGAAATTCAGAAACTAGGCAAAATAGGCATAGTTGGCAAATAGCAGCAGGTCGGTCGACCGGACTCCCTGAGTCGGTTGACCGAACCAAAAATAGAAGTGCACGGGGTAGCAGGTCGGTCGACCGGACCCTGAGCTCGGTCGACCGAGCCCTATAGCCTGCACTTCCAAACAGAGGCAGGAAGTGCCCGTTCTACAGGTCGGTCGACCGGCCTACGGGCTCGGTCGGCTGAACCTGTTGCTGGGACTCCCATGCCCTATTTCAAATGAGGTGCAAATCTCGATCAAATTGCAATCGCCCGAGCAACGGCGCTAAGGGTTTATGCCAATCGACTACCCGGCCCTATATGCTCCTCGATGCATCACCAAAAACATGTTTAAACATCAAAGTTAGGATTTTTAACGAATTGAACTCAAAACACTAAAAATTGGAATTTTCACCAAATCGATCCAAACCAAAAGCAATTGCACTAGAATAAGCGTTATGAATTCATACCTAACAATCGAAGATAATTATAAGCATAGATGTGAGATAAAAATCTCACCTTTGAACCCAAGAAATTGAAGAAGAAGCTTGAAAGCAAAAGGGGAATCAACCACTCTTCAAATCCAACTCAAGAAGCTTGATTCTAAGCTTTAAAAGGAGAACATTCCCAAAGTTAGGTTTAGGAATTTCTGAAATTGATAAGAGAATGAGTTGGAGAAGAAGAAGAGAAGCTTACCAATGGGTTCTTCAATTAGTTTGGAGCTAGAGTTTGATTTGCAAAAGAAAACTAGGGTTTGGAGTTTTAATTTCCTCTTCCACTCTCCATTAATATAAAATCTTGAGTATTAGGAAATAAGGTGAAGGAATGAAGAGGAGAAGGGGTTGGGACTGAATACATAAGTGGCTCAGCCCAAACCAAAGCCCTAAGTAAAAAGTAGCAAAATTCAACTTTCTCCAAACACATCGAAGCTTATACTCAAAAAGGTCGCAAACGGCATTTTAAACTCAATGGGAGTGGGCCCGAGTCCTAATTCGACCGTATGCAAAAAGTTGCTTTTCGGACTAAATTCCGAGTATCGACAAAATATTTAAATAAAATATTTAAATATAAAATCGACAAATATGCGGGTTGTTGCAAATAAAAAAAAGCATAAAAATGAAGCAAAAAAAAAGAGAAGAAGGAGATTTAAAAAGGAAAAAAATGAAAAGGGAATGGGGAAGGTGAAGAGTGAAAAGAAATGAGATGAAAATTTTATTTGGAAAAAATGAAGCTACAGAAGATGAGATTAGAAATGAGGCTACAGGAATGAAGATGGAAAAAATAAATGAAAAGCTAATAAGGTATATATAAACAAACTAGGAATTGAAATAAAGTAAAATATGAATAGCCCTAAAATGTAGTATTGAAAGATGTAAACTAAAGGAATAAATATATCAATAAAGATAAAAATAAATCTTCCATTTTAAATATGAAGCTTCCAGAATTGCGAATGAAAGGAAGCTACAAGAACTAATGATGCATAAGCCAAATAAACTTTTGAAACGGAAAATAGTAAATGCTAATTAGATGGCATGCATATTAATTTGGATGTTCGCATTTAAAACGGAAAAAAACAGAAAAGGAAAAAGCTTCAGGTAAAGCATTTAAAAAGAACAAACGAATAAAGGAGAAACAAATGAAAAGAATGTGGAAATTATTAATTATAAAAAAATCAAATGAAACAACCATTAATTAATAAGAAATGAATGAGTAGTTTGATTATTAGACTACTTGAAAACGAAAAGAGAGAGATTGCAAGGTGATAATAAATGTAAAGTAAATGAAGGGACCACCAATTTCCTATAAACAAACCTTTTGGGTCCACATTCCAAAACTTGCTACAATTAATTTAAATCAATAAACCCAAATATACATATATTTACATTATTTAATTCCATAATAAAACATTCGTCTTATGCTAATATATGTGCATACTACATTAACTCAATCAATCAATTAACAATCAACCAATCAATTAATTAAACATTCAATATATATTTATTTACGTTACTCAAACAAAATTTATTGATTAATGAATATATATCAACCTATGCACTATAAAAATGATTTACTTTACTTTTTAATTACTGTAATGGTCGCATTAATGCAACCCATTTACAGATTTTGTAACGATCGCGATTTTTCGTTGCCGAAAAATCGAACCGTTAGGGTTTTAGAAGAAGAAAGAGGTAGAAGAAGAAAGAAAAGAAAGAGAAGAGAAAACAGAAAATCAAGTAACAGAACGAGAAACAATAACAGAATCTCACAGTCGCAGCGGAACAACATATAATAGATAAATGAATATTCATTAAAACAAAAGAACTATACATTTTATACATACATCACAATACATCATATCATCAGAGTGTACAACAATAAAACAGCGGAAAGAAAATACTATATACAATAGATAATAGACTACGCTATCCAAGCTCGCCTCCAACATCTGCACAGCAACTCCCGAATCCAGAATAACCTGATAACCTAACTCTAGACTGCCCGTGTGGAAAATAGTGGGCACCCAGAGTTTAGGAAAGGAACAATAAACTCCAGGTCAGTCATGTGACTGGTGTGAGAACTCAAAACAGTTTATCTTTAAACAAGCAACAAGAAAATTTAAATTTTGAAATCCGCAATGCTTTTTGGAAAATGAAACTACCATAAGGCCTCCCGGCACACACACAATGCAAACGCACACATGGGGGAGATTTCTCCTTATGATAGTCAAAGATGCTTACTACGCGAAAATCAAATCATTTTTGATATTATTACTAGTGCATAGTGTAGAAATCAATTTCGAAAGTAGAATATAAATCCTAGCCAGCATAGACATTCCGAACTATGCCTACTATAGCTACCATCTAAACAGTGGTGACCACCATAAGTAAATGGCAGGTAATACAACTAAAACCGTACAAGGCACATATTGGATGAAAGGATTTCCAACAAATGGTCAGGCTAAGGAACTTCCTACTGCCACATGGGATCGCCTCTGGCGGGACGTCCCGAGAAACTAACGTTACGGTTAGATCTCTGCCAACACAAGGCCGGGTTACCTCTGTAACTAGGTAACTACTACACGAATATGTCATCCCCCGGTCCTTTGGGACCTTTATCCGAGCGCTCGATACCAACAACACCACACAGAAATAGATATAGTGTTTCCACATGAGTAAATATCTGGGCTCCATACCATGATACCACCCTTTTCCAGAAGGAAATGACATACCCTAAAGGGCGCGACCCTCATAACCTTGCCGCATATTCCTGTTTCGACCATTTCCGGGGAGTGAGGTCCTGATAAAGTCTCGTCCACAAAGCTACGCTTTGTGTAACAAAGCCATGCTTTGGGTCCACAGATGACCAAAGCAATAATCACAAAGATAAATAATCAAACAAATGATCATATCCAAACGATCAACCAATGATCATCACACAGCAGCACTCAGCATGCCACATTACCAGATTGGGAAATATCGCTGATAACCTTCAACTACATAACCTCTGAGCTCGTACGTCTCAGAGAAGGGTGTTAAGCTAAGAGAATAAATTCTCCGCCACCAACAGAAATGTATTTGAAAGAAATCTGCTCTATCTCTCAAAATGTAATGTCAGACACGTAACCATACAAGTCTGTTCCGGGTTCGAACAGAACCGAAGGCACTTCCAAAGAAGCCCTTGCAATCCGGGTATTCACAATCCCGATAAAATTTCCCATCACAAAGGAAATCTCCATATCGTAGCTAACGATGCGGAGACAATCGATAGGTCATCCTATCGTTCTCACAAATACCCGGTCTTCACACCGGTCTTCAAATGCAATCCAAACGACGTATCGCATATTCGGAATGGGATATATGACACAAAGGTCCTCTCCCGGCTAAACCGAATAGCGAGCGCTTATTTTAAAAATAAGTGTGCATTCAATTCCAAACAAACACAATCAATACCATCCAAGGGTAAATATTGATAGTCGGTTATTTAACTATCAATAAAGATGCGCCACATCATCAGATTCCAAATAATTTTCCAAAATTATTTAACCCCAAAAATATCTTACGAGATATATATATATATACACCATTTCCAAATAATTGCCCAATTTATTTGCTTTACCAAAACACCTTCACGATATAATTTCCCCACTTAACCATTTGAAAACCCATTTCAAATTAAACACCTCAACCATTTGAAAACAAATTTCAAATTACACAACTCAACCATTTGAAAACCAATTTCAAACTACAATTCATCTTTTATACCTTTTTGAAAACAAATTTCAAATCAACAAATAAATCCTTACCGATTTAATTTAACTTACGTTCCAAATTCGTAAATTTTATTTCCATATTTTAAAAATAAATCAACATTTATTTTTAAACAAATTTCCCTTCCTATTTATAAATTCCAAAGTGAATTTCCAATTTCCCAAATATCTACACATACACGATTTCAAATCAATTTCAAACTATTCACTTCGATTTACCTTTAAAAGGTGAATCCTCAAAAACGTTCCTTTTATATTGGAAAAAAAACATTCCCATACTTATTTAATAATAAGTAATTCACAATTTAACTTATTTTCAACAATTTGGAAATATTCAATATACTTAAGTTACCGTTAAGTATTTTATTCCATTCTCTTTAAGAAAACATTCTTTTATTCACATTTATTTGGGTTAAAAACGAATGTTGCGTAAAACATCGTTACGACAACCCAAAAACACTAGTATATGGATTTGAAATTAAAAATAGATATATAAATCCAATACTATACAAATTATCCCTTTCTGTTTCTCGAAAACGTCTATTTCAACAATCAATGTTGAAATCTATGTTTTCAATACTCAATACATTTTAAAACACCTTTAATTCGTTTTAAATTCCATTTAAAACATTCCTTTCCCAAAAACAAACCCATTTTATTTAATAATCTATTCAATATTCAAAATAGTGAATATAGCCCACTTAACAAATTCCCATATTTTCAATTTATCAAATTCGATGGATTTCAAATTTATAAACATAGTTTATAAATTCCATTTCTATTATAAACCCCAATTTTATAAATTCCTTTATTAATCCGATGCAATTTTACATAACCCAATTTCATACCCAAAAGCCATATTGTAAGTTAAATACTTATAATATTATTTATTTACCAAATCGTTCCTTTGAACTTCACCAATTTAAAATCTTATCACTTACAAGATTTCTTTATGGTTTATAATAATTTCAACTAATGAAATCTTCATTTATTAACAATTTTTATAAAATTCCCCTTTTTATGCCCCAAATCCATTTTTATAAGTCAATAACTTATAAACTTAAAATTTTCCAATAACCATTCGTTTTATAAATTTCACATTTATTAATCTATAAATCCTAGTGGAATTCATGTTATACATCAACTTAACACTTTATAAATTTATTCTATAACTTCAAAAAAATTTTATTTAAAAACATCCATTTATAAAATCCTTTATATAAACCATTAATAATAATAACTCCCCAAAAACCAAATTTAACTATTTTATAAAAACCTATTATTGTTAAAAATTTCTTTTAAGTTATATTTTATAAAAATATAAATTTTTAAAACATAAAATTTTTATCCATCTATTTATTTTAGAATTTAATCAATTCAAAATTTTTAATAAACCATATTCTTTGAAAAATCGATTTAAAACCCCTTTTAAATTCAAAACCGTTATTTTAATTTTTAAAAATTTGAATCCGATGATGCAACAACATCAGATGGTCAATCACGGGAATAAGTGTCATATATCAATATGATTATCAACAATCAACATAATATTTATAAACAAATAAAATATGCGAGGAATCCAGTTGGATCCCTCCAACCTGTTACCCTGCATCCACAGACGTTAGCACAATACCAATTCCACTTCGAGGTGGAATATCGCGGTATATGGGATTTTATAAATATCCGCTTAATAACGGCGCAATAGGGTCTCATCCGCTATACGAGGCGGGAAATCAAATCCGATATATACATATGCCAATATATATATATCGCTATATATAGTATATATCCTACTATATCTACTAGCACAATCAATCAACCATCAACAATCAATATTAACTATTCAAAATTTTAAACAAAACCTTTCGATTGAGTGAGGAGTTCTCACCTTGATTTTATTTCCGTTTTCGGCGTTCGTTTCGAATAAAATTAAACGAACGTTTAATTTTACCCGAAATTCAAACGACCTCCAATCGACTCCAAACCAGCTGCATTGCGAAGAGCTCGGCGATACGAAGCCAACGCAAAAAATCTCGTTCGAATCCGACCTCGCATGCAAAAGATATCACGTTTTAAAGTTGCATGATTTGAATTTTGAATTTAAACAAAAAAAAAATAAAAGAAACAACATCTCACCCTCAAACGCATGTGGCCCCCACTCCCTTACTCATCTTCCCTGCGCACGCAGATCCTTCCCCCCCGTTCCTTCTTCGTTTCACGCATACTCCAGTAGAAGAGAACCCAATCTCTATGAACTAGGGTTCCACTTCGCCATCACCACACTCCGCTAGAAAGCGATCAGGATGTGCCAAATCGAAGCTCTCGACAAGAGCTACCCACGCCTGCAAGGATGTTGAACTCGGCCACCATTACTGCCTCGAAAACCGTGCGCAACAGCCCAAGAACGCGGGTCCCTCTCCCTCACCCCGTTGCTCCAATTTCGATCTCGACCGTTGAAGTTGTAGTTCACAGCGTGCTCTTCGATTTCCGTTTAGAAAGTTCGTGGAAAATGTCGACGGATTGGTGTGGATTTGAGGTGGAAGTTGGGTGATTTCTGGCCTTTGAATAATTAGGGCCGGCCATAAACATGATGAGCTAGGGTTTTGGTGAAAATTTGCATTTATAACCACATACAATTATTATTTAAATAATAAAAATCCCAAATTGACACTTTTGCAAACGAACTCCAAACGACGCGTGCCGACAGGCGATCCTAAGGTTTTTCCACATTCCGGACACAATGGAACAGGTTTCGGAAGCTAATTCCATCGTATGTGTGAGATACGGCAATAAACAGTCGATTTAAATTAAAACCGATTTAAACGATTTCTAGGCGTTTTGGCTTGTACCGGACAAACGACAAATCCAAACGACTTGAAATTTGAAATCTTGCAATAATATCACATTACGGATCCGATGAAACTGGTTTCGTCGAAATCCGAGACCGTTTGAAAAATGGCTATTTTTACTCGCCGAATTTATATTAAAACGATATTGATGCGTTTCGAGCTGCCACGGTCAAACGACAACTCCGATTGCTACGAAAATTGAAATCCGATAATAATTAACTATTACGGATCCAATGGAACTTGTTTCGTTCAATTCCGAGACTGTTCAAAAATTGGCTATTTTTCAGTCGATAATTAAATATTAAAATATTCAATTTTTTACAAATTAACTCCAAATTCAGTTTTACAAGTTCTAAAATATCTCTATAACTTCAATATGATAAAACAAAATTTTCCAAATCATTTCCCATTATATTTAACCCAATATTTAATTATTTCTGGAATTTCACTATTAAATAATCGATTTAAATTACCCTATTAAATCCAATATTCGAGAAATAAATTATTTAACTTCAAATTTCTACTTATTAATATTAAAAATAAATTAAATATTCAAATTCAAGTTATCAAAAATTCTGGGTCGTTACAATCTTCCCCCCTTAAAAGAATTTCGTCCTCGAAATTACAAGTTAAGGAGAAATGATCCTAAACCGTTTATTATTTTCCCAAAACCAATTAGTTTTATCAACCTTCTAACACCAATCTTTTTATTAAAGATTTATTATCATTTCAATTAGCTTTCCAACTTCAATTATAGGTTTCAAACAACATTGTTTACTCAACAATTCAAATTTAAATTTAAATTCAAATTCCCAAACTTTCAAAATTTTCTCAAAAATCTTCTAACTCCCTAAATTTTCGAAAAATTTCGCCAGAGTCTCCTTTGCGCGGCTAGATCGGTACGACTACAAAATGGCACTACGGCCCCTCAGAATCAAAAGAAAAAAAGAAAGCCAAGTGGCTGGAGAAGGAAATCACCAAATCTCATATAAAAACTGAAATACGTACCTTTTTGTTGAGCAATTCAATTTAACTTCATAACCAAAATCCCAATTCCATTATATACCTGTATATCATACTAGTAATAGTATCCAATTCCAACATCAACATTCAAATCATTTTGCCAATTCAATTACAAAATTTCCAATGCATGCTTCTTATACATTTTTGGTTTATTATTGAAGTTGCATATTCATTTTCATTCAACTTTGCATTTCAATTTTCATTTGAATTCAATTACATAGCTTTCAAATTTTACTAATTCAATTTTCATTAACACTTAATGAATTTACATACAACCAACCAACAAGCAAATAACAACCAATGCACATCCAATACAACCAAATTTTATCCATTTTACTTACATTCAATTTGGTTCAACTGTTTTAATTCCAATTGGTTTAGCATTCAATTGATTTTCATTCTACTATTCAACTATTTTCAAATGAATTTACACTTGCATGCATCATTTCATATCAACTTATTCATATTCTATTGATTAACATTCAATTCATACTTTAACTCAATTGCTAGTTCTTTTTACAAATAAAATTGAATTTCATTTATATAATTTAAGTTCACATCTTTAACAATTTCATTTACTCACTTTATTCACTTACTTTGATATTAACATCAATTCTTTCAATATTACTTAAGTTATATTCCATTTCAACTTTATTTACCTCATTTAATTCACTTGATTATTTAACTTTGATGCAAAGATCGATTTTTTATTCAACTTCACTTAAGTTATTCCATTTAAACATCATTTGTTAATTAAACTTAAGTTTTACTTATCAATTCAATTCGGATTTTAAATTCCAAAGTAAATCCTATTTAACTTTTACTTAAGTCAAATTCATATCAATATTCAAATTCATATTCCATTTTACTTAACTTAATTGTTTAACCACTTCAATAACTGGTTTCACTTACATTTTCCCATTCTATAAGTTATAAAACTTATTATTCAACTTCTAACTTATATTATAAGTTCAAAACCTTTTTCACTTATACTTAACAACTTCAAGTTGAATTTTAATTTCAAATTGATTTATTACAACAAAACTTCAATTTTTAAATTCATTTTTGTAGCAAATCCATCACATAGAAACTCGAAAATGATACTGATGATGCTGCAGTCATCACCCTTATTATTTCCCAGTGACAATAGTGAAATCAATGCTAATTATTCTTTCAAAAAGTTTTCTTTCTATTCATAAATCACTTTTATAAACCTTTTACTTATATAATTTTACTTCTTATATACATACATGCTTATCTTACAATTGTAAATCATTATTAATTATAATTTCATCTTATGATTCATTGGTTTATACCATTATTCTTTTACAATAGTTGCTTTTATTAGCTTATTCAAACAACTTTTAATTATTTTATATATATATCATTTACAACAACCAAGCAATCAATTATATACACACTTCAATAATTCTTGAAAAATTATTTTCTTTTTATATATAAAATAAAATCGAGGTAAAATTATTTCATTTACCCAATTTAAAACAATATTGTGTCGAATTGTTCTATTCAAGTGTTTAGGAACCCCTTCGATTCAGTTTTCGAGGCTGCGCCGACGAAGGTTCATATACCACTCAACAAACCAATCATCACAATATAAAACAATTTTATATTCACTAACAAATACGCACTCATATCTATTATTACACTCATACTCATTCTAGAGTACTGCTGACTCTTTCTCTAATGAGTAATACCCAACAGAGCAGGTTGTCGCTTAACCATATGCTCCGATACCAAATGTAACGATCGCGATTTTTCGTTGCCGAAAAATCGAACCGTTAGGGTTTTAGAAGAAGAAAGAGGTAGAAGAAGAAAGAAAAGAAAGAGAAGAGAAAACAGAAAATCAAGTAACAGAACGAGAAACAATAACAGAATCTCACAGTCGCAGCGGAACAACATATAATAGATAAATGAATATTCATTAAAACAAAAGAACTATACATTTTATACATACATCACAATACATCATATCATCAGAGTGTACAACAATAAAACAGCGGAAAGAAAATACTATATACAATAGATAATAGACTACGCTATCCAAGCTCGCCTCCAACATCTGCACAGCAACTCCCGAATCCAGAATAACCTGATAACCTAACTCTAGACTGCCCGTGTGGAAAATAGTGGGCACCCAGAGTTTAGGAAAGGAACAATAAACTCCAGGTCAGTCATGTGACTGGTGTGAGAACTCAAAACAGTTTATCTTTAAACAAGCAACAAGAAAATTTAAATTTTGAAATCCGCAATGCTTTTTGGAAAATGAAACTACCATAAGGCCTCCCGGCACACACACAATGCAAACGCACACATGGGGGAGATTTCTCCTTATGATAGTCAAAGATGCTTACTACGCGAAAATCAAATCATTTTTGATATTATTACTAGTGCATAGTGTAGAAATCAATTTCGAAAGTAGAATATAAATCCTAGCCAGCATAGACATTCCGAACTATGCCTACTATAGCTACCATCTAAACAGTGGTGACCACCATAAGTAAATGGCAGGTAATACAACTAAAACCGTACAAGGCACATATTGGATGAAAGGATTTCCAACAAATGGTCAGGCTAAGGAACTTCCTACTGCCACATGGGATCGCCTCTGGCGGGACGTCCCGAGAAACTAACGTTACGGTTAGATCTCTGCCAACACAAGGCCGGGTTACCTCTGTAACTAGGTAACTACTACACGAATATGTCATCCCCCGGTCCTTTGGGACCTTTATCCGAGCGCTCGATACCAACAACACCACACAGAAATAGATATAGTGTTTCCACATGAGTAAATATCTGGGCTCCATACCATGATACCACCCTTTTCCAGAAGGAAATGACATACCCTAAAGGGCGCGACCCTCATAACCTTGCCGCATATTCCTGTTTCGACCATTTCCGGGGAGTGAGGTCCTGATAAAGTCTCGTCCACAAAGCTACGCTTTGTGTAACAAAGCCATGCTTTGGGTCCACAGATGACCAAAGCAATAATCACAAAGATAAATAATCAAACAAATGATCATATCCAAACGATCAACCAATGATCATCACACAGCAGCACTCAGCATGCCACATTACCAGATTGGGAAATATCGCTGATAACCTTCAACTACATAACCTCTGAGCTCGTACGTCTCAGAGAAGGGTGTTAAGCTAAGAGAATAAATTCTCCGCCACCAACAGAAATGTATTTGAAAGAAATCTGCTCTATCTCTCAAAATGTAATGTCAGACACGTAACCATACAAGTCTGTTCCGGGTTCGAACAGAACCGAAGGCACTTCCAAAGAAGCCCTTGCAATCCGGGTATTCACAATCCCGATAAAATTTCCCATCACAAAGGAAATCTCCATATCGTAGCTAACGATGCGGAGACAATCGATAGGTCATCCTATCGTTCTCACAAATACCCGGTCTTCACACCGGTCTTCAAATGCAATCCAAACGACGTATCGCATATTCGGAATGGGATATATGACACAAAGGTCCTCTCCCGGCTAAACCGAATAGCGAGCGCTTATTTTAAAAATAAGTGTGCATTCAATTCCAAACAAACACAATCAATACCATCCAAGGGTAAATATTGATAGTCGGTTATTTAACTATCAATAAAGATGCGCCACATCATCAGATTCCAAATAATTTTCCAAAATTATTTAACCCCAAAAATATCTTACGAGATATATATATATATACACCATTTCCAAATAATTGCCCAATTTATTTGCTTTACCAAAACACCTTCACGATATAATTTCCCCACTTAACCATTTGAAAACCCATTTCAAATTAAACACCTCAACCATTTGAAAACAAATTTCAAATTACACAACTCAACCATTTGAAAACCAATTTCAAACTACAATTCATCTTTTATACCTTTTTGAAAACAAATTTCAAATCAACAAATAAATCCTTACCGATTTAATTTAACTTACGTTCCAAATTCGTAAATTTTATTTCCATATTTTAAAAATAAATCAACATTTATTTTTAAACAAATTTCCCTTCCTATTTATAAATTCCAAAGTGAATTTCCAATTTCCCAAATATCTACACATACACGATTTCAAATCAATTTCAAACTATTCACTTCGATTTACCTTTAAAAGGTGAATCCTCAAAAACGTTCCTTTTATATTGGAAAAAAAACATTCCCATACTTATTTAATAATAAGTAATTCACAATTTAACTTATTTTCAACAATTTGGAAATATTCAATATACTTAAGTTACCGTTAAGTATTTTATTCCATTCTCTTTAAGAAAACATTCTTTTATTCACATTTATTTGGGTTAAAAACGAATGTTGCGTAAAACATCGTTACGACAACCCAAAAACACTAGTATATGGATTTGAAATTAAAAATAGATATATAAATCCAATACTATACAAATTATCCCTTTCTGTTTCTCGAAAACGTCTATTTCAACAATCAATGTTGAAATCTATGTTTTCAATACTCAATACATTTTAAAACACCTTTAATTCGTTTTAAATTCCATTTAAAACATTCCTTTCCCAAAAACAAACCCATTTTATTTAATAATCTATTCAATATTCAAAATAGTGAATATAGCCCACTTAACAAATTCCCATATTTTCAATTTATCAAATTCGATGGATTTCAAATTTATAAACATAGTTTATAAATTCCATTTCTATTATAAACCCCAATTTTATAAATTCCTTTATTAATCCGATGCAATTTTACATAACCCAATTTCATACCCAAAAGCCATATTGTAAGTTAAATACTTATAATATTATTTATTTACCAAATCGTTCCTTTGAACTTCACCAATTTAAAATCTTATCACTTACAAGATTTCTTTATGGTTTATAATAATTTCAACTAATGAAATCTTCATTTATTAACAATTTTTATAAAATTCCCCTTTTTATGCCCCAAATCCATTTTTATAAGTCAATAACTTATAAACTTAAAATTTTCCAATAACCATTCGTTTTATAAATTTCACATTTATTAATCTATAAATCCTAGTGGAATTCATGTTATACATCAACTTAACACTTTATAAATTTATTCTATAACTTCAAAAAAATTTTATTTAAAAACATCCATTTATAAAATCCTTTATATAAACCATTAATAATAATAACTCCCCAAAAACCAAATTTAACTATTTTATAAAAACCTATTATTGTTAAAAATTTCTTTTAAGTTATATTTTATAAAAATATAAATTTTTAAAACATAAAATTTTTATCCATCTATTTATTTTAGAATTTAATCAATTCAAAATTTTTAATAAACCATATTCTTTGAAAAATCGATTTAAAACCCCTTTTAAATTCAAAACCGTTATTTTAATTTTTAAAAATTTGAATCCGATGATGCAACAACATCAGATGGTCAATCACGGGAATAAGTGTCATATATCAATATGATTATCAACAATCAACATAATATTTATAAACAAATAAAATATGCGAGGAATCCAGTTGGATCCCTCCAACCTGTTACCCTGCATCCACAGACGTTAGCACAATACCAATTCCACTTCGAGGTGGAATATCGCGGTATATGGGATTTTATAAATATCCGCTTAATAACGGCGCAATAGGGTCTCATCCGCTATACGAGGCGGGAAATCAAATCCGATATATACATATGCCAATATATATATATCGCTATATATAGTATATATCCTACTATATCTACTAGCACAATCAATCAACCATCAACAATCAATATTAACTATTCAAAATTTTAAACAAAACCTTTCGATTGAGTGAGGAGTTCTCACCTTGATTTTATTTCCGTTTTCGGCGTTCGTTTCGAATAAAATTAAACGAACGTTTAATTTTACCCGAAATTCAAACGACCTCCAATCGACTCCAAACCAGCTGCATTGCGAAGAGCTCGGCGATACGAAGCCAACGCAAAAAATCTCGTTCGAATCCGACCTCGCATGCAAAAGATATCACGTTTTAAAGTTGCATGATTTGAATTTTGAATTTAAACAAAAAAAAAATAAAAGAAACAACATCTCACCCTCAAACGCATGTGGCCCCCACTCCCTTACTCATCTTCCCTGCGCACGCAGATCCTTCCCCCCCGTTCCTTCTTCGTTTCACGCATACTCCAGTAGAAGAGAACCCAATCTCTATGAACTAGGGTTCCACTTCGCCATCACCACACTCCGCTAGAAAGCGATCAGGATGTGCCAAATCGAAGCTCTCGACAAGAGCTACCCACGCCTGCAAGGATGTTGAACTCGGCCACCATTACTGCCTCGAAAACCGTGCGCAACAGCCCAAGAACGCGGGTCCCTCTCCCTCACCCCGTTGCTCCAATTTCGATCTCGACCGTTGAAGTTGTAGTTCACAGCGTGCTCTTCGATTTCCGTTTAGAAAGTTCGTGGAAAATGTCGACGGATTGGTGTGGATTTGAGGTGGAAGTTGGGTGATTTCTGGCCTTTGAATAATTAGGGCCGGCCATAAACATGATGAGCTAGGGTTTTGGTGAAAATTTGCATTTATAACCACATACAATTATTATTTAAATAATAAAAATCCCAAATTGACACTTTTGCAAACGAACTCCAAACGACGCGTGCCGACAGGCGATCCTAAGGTTTTTCCACATTCCGGACACAATGGAACAGGTTTCGGAAGCTAATTCCATCGTATGTGTGAGATACGGCAATAAACAGTCGATTTAAATTAAAACCGATTTAAACGATTTCTAGGCGTTTTGGCTTGTACCGGACAAACGACAAATCCAAACGACTTGAAATTTGAAATCTTGCAATAATATCACATTACGGATCCGATGAAACTGGTTTCGTCGAAATCCGAGACCGTTTGAAAAATGGCTATTTTTACTCGCCGAATTTATATTAAAACGATATTGATGCGTTTCGAGCTGCCACGGTCAAACGACAACTCCGATTGCTACGAAAATTGAAATCCGATAATAATTAACTATTACGGATCCAATGGAACTTGTTTCGTTCAATTCCGAGACTGTTCAAAAATTGGCTATTTTTCAGTCGATAATTAAATATTAAAATATTCAATTTTTTACAAATTAACTCCAAATTCAGTTTTACAAGTTCTAAAATATCTCTATAACTTCAATATGATAAAACAAAATTTTCCAAATCATTTCCCATTATATTTAACCCAATATTTAATTATTTCTGGAATTTCACTATTAAATAATCGATTTAAATTACCCTATTAAATCCAATATTCGAGAAATAAATTATTTAACTTCAAATTTCTACTTATTAATATTAAAAATAAATTAAATATTCAAATTCAAGTTATCAAAAATTCTGGGTCGTTACAGATTTTAACCGTACATAAAATGGAAAAATGAATATAAACTTATGTAATCAATGTACAACTGAAAAAAAAGTAATTTCTAATTGATTCCACGATATTTACACAACCATGAACCCTCTGATATAATTAAAAGTTTGAATGTTTGTAACGACCCGTATTTTACGGATCGAAAGATCGTAGAATAGTTGCCACTAGGTCGTTAATATTGGTTATGTCGTCTAGAGTTTAAGTCGTCCAGAGTAGATAAGAGCGACTTAGAGAAGTGTGGCCGAGTTAAGAAGGTAGCTGACTTAGTGGTTGGCCGGCTTAAGTGTTGCCGACTTAAGATGTTGCCGACCTAGAAAGGTCACCGACCTAAGGGGCTAACGACTTAAGGTAGTTAGTGGGTTAAGGAGATGGGCCGACCTAAGAGCTAACGGTTTAGGGGAGTTAACGACTTAGGGGTTAACTAGTTGGGCCGACCTAGAGAAGTTAACGACCTATAGGGATTGACCGACCCAAGGAGTACCTGTGTTGGAGTTAGGTCGGCAAGGGTTAGGTCGGCAAGGGTTAGGTCGTACCCAATGGTTATGTGTTAAGTCGCGCGCGCGTGTTAGGTCGCTCATGCTATAAGTCGCGTATGGGTTGTGAGTGATAGGTCCTAATTCATTAGGTAGTTAGGCCGGCTGCATGTGTTGAGTCGTTAGGTTGGCATCTCAGTTGAGTCGCTGGGTCGGCATTGGGCTTGGTTTGTAGGTCGTTGAGACCATACGTATGGTGTTAGGTCGGCCATAGGGTTAGACCGTTAGGTCGTAGCTTGGTTAAGTCGTTAGGTCGTCCGCGTTTGTTAAGTCGCTTGGTTGCACTGTGGTATTCATTATTAGGTTGGCAGTGCTTTAGGTCGTAGGTCGGCCTGAGTGTCAGGTAAGTCGTTAGGTCGACGACGACTTATGGGGGCGGCCGACTTAAGGGATTTTCGGCCTATAAATAGAAGGGTTTGGTTCACTTTTTGGCACCGGATTTTGAAGCGACAAAGTGCTGCCATTTTGAGAGCTCGACTACAACACTTCTTCACTTCTTTTGACCACTCTAATCTTGTGCTTCCATCCATCTAAATTGAAGATCAAATCGAAGATCCAAGAGCCAAAGTTGAAGATCTCCTTCCATTGAAGAGAAATTTCATCATTTGAAGCGAAATCTTGTCGGATCAAGCTAGATCCTTTGCTGTCCAGATCTGTAGTTGGTTGCTTTTGAGGTGTTTAGGCGATTCGGTGAGTGGTGGTTATCTCTCTCACAGACCCAAAGGAGTATATTGGATCGGTGGCTTGGTTGTGTGTTAAAGACAGTGATTTCATGCATTTTCCTTAAGTCTGCATGTAGATCCATTGTCCATAAAGTTTTGATATCCATTTTACTACATGTTAACCTATACTAGTTCATTCATCAAGATATTACTTAGAGTTCATGCTTGTTAGATTTGGACTCTTTATTTACTAAATTGCCATTATAGTTATTATCGTTTATTTAGATCTTGTTTGAATGATTGATTACTTGGATTAATGATTGTTTTGATTGATTGTTATGAATTAGTTGATGTTGGTTGATTCGTACAAGTTGGTCGAAGATGATTCAAAAGCTAAGTGGAAAGGCTCTTAAATAAGGAAAGCTGCTTGTGGCATATGAAGCAGATGATAAGAGCTCATATGGATAGATTTGATGATGATGTTGAGATGGAACTTTGCCATGATGCGAAGAAGCAAAGCATGATGTGAGATGGCCTTGGTTTAATCCAGACGGGATCATCCCAAGCATGTTGATAACTCGGTGATATGGTTCGAGTTTGTGGATAATGGTGGGCTCGAGAAGTAGCTTGGGCAAGTTTGAGAATAGTCGTCGAGGAGAATGGCTAGAAGGCATGGATTTCATCGTTATTGAAGGTTCTAGCAAACTCAAAGCAAGAGTACATAGGAACTCCCTAAAGACTACAGGTAGGGGGTCGAGTACTCTGACTACAGGTAGGTGGTCGAGTACTCGGAGCAGATTCCTAAAAGACTACAGGTAGGTGGTCGAGTACTCTGGGAAGATTCGATAGTCCTAGGCACGGGTCACGATGACGTGCGGGGTTATGTCTAGAACTGGGGTTACCATTAGCCCTTGACGGACGGATGAAAGAATGAGCCGGTCATTCAATTAACGGTGATATCGAGGCAATGATAACAGTGATAGCCAGAGTCATGGATGTTTGGATGCTCTGGTTGTATCGTCACTCGGTCTCAAGAGCGATGTTTTGTGGGTGCTTATCTGATCTTGGTTTAGGCCTTGGGGGTTTGTACTTGGAAAACATCGACCTTGACCCGAGTGATAATTGCTTTAATTGTCCGCTTTGCTATGCTTGTTTATGCTTAGTGTGTCTGGGGGCTATCACTGAAGAAAGAGGTGGAGTGGGATGGTTGGGTTCCTATTCCTTTTTACCCTTTATGCTCTTTTGGTATGTTTGATAGTTGGTTTACTGCTCACTAGGACTCTTGTCTGACTCAAGGTTTTATGTTTAACTCTTATTACCTTGGCTATTCATCCGTTTTGGGATGGGCAGACTAGGTAGCAGGGGACAGGTGTTGTTCTTGGTTACCAACGCTGTTGATTACAAAGACGAGCTGGAGGCTTTTGCATATATTTTTTCTTACTATATGTACTGGATGTTCCGCTGTTTTTATGATGTTCTGAGTGTTATGTAGTGAGGCTTGATGTATTGACTATTCAGATGTTTGTATAAAACTATTATGAGTTTATATGATGACATTCTGTTCTATGGAGCTTCACTATGTATACTTTTCTATTGTATTTTATCCATGCGCCGTGAGTAATACGATAGAGTTTATTATTTTACCTTGATGATCGTCCATGGCGGCCTGGCACACTTTACAGCGCACTATTTCCTTGTCTAGTGCGGGAGTCATGGGCGGTCGTCACATTTGGTATCAGAGCTTTGGTTAATCGAATTTAGCCAACGCTCGCTGACGTAACTACGTACGAGAGACGTAATTGTAATTTTTATGGATGATTACTATATATATAATATAGTAGTTTAGAAGGATTTGAACTCCTTATGCAGTTGTTTCTCAGGGTATGTTAATCATTTTCTAATAGATATTAGGAATGAGTCGAAGAGGGAGACCAGCTGCTAGGGAAGGCCGTGTTGTTGAGGGGGCTGCTGATTATACTTCTATGTTCGAGGCTATGATGACTTTGATCATGAGAAGGATGCCAGCTCCGGGGCCATCAGTAGATGTTGGAGTTCAGGTTCAAGCTCCAAGACTAGTGGATTTTGCTAAGTTGTGTAAAGACTATACTGCTCTTGGAGGAAAGGTTTTCTTGGGGACAGAATCAACTATTGAAGTTCAAAGGTGGATAGGATGCAACTAACAGGAAGCTTGCATCAAGACAGCTTCAAGTGAGAGCTTCTGATTTGTGGAACTCTATCACCATTGATACTCTAGAGGAAGAAATTTCTTGGGAGCAATTCCAAGCTAGATTTGAAGCTAAGATCATTTCTACAGCTCAGAAATCTGTTTTGTTCAAGAAGTTTGTGGAGCTCAAGCAAGGTGGGAGACCAGTTCTTGAATATGTTTCTGAGTTTGAAGCTTTGTCCAAGTATGCTCGGTCATATATTGAATCTCCCTATCAGAAGAATGAGAAGTTTGTGACAGGCTTGGACAGTTATATTGGGAGGCAGTTGGTGGATCATTTGGATGACCCATTTGAGAAGCTTGTGGAGAAAGCTCTCAGGCATGAGAATCTATTTCCTAAGGAAGGATCTGTTGTTGCTGAAACCAAGGAAGGGTTTAAACCACATCAGGGTGGAAACAAGAAAAGGAGGCAACTGCAACAGAAGGGTAAGGATGGCCAGAAGAAGCCGAAGGGTGAAATGGCTTGCTACAACTGTCAGCAGAAGGTTCATCTTTCCAAAGATTGCAAGAATTCTAAGGTCCCAGGGAAGTGCTACAACTGTGATAAGCCGGGGCATATCAAGTAGAATTGTCCGGAACCAAGGAAGGACAAGCAGATTGTGCAAGCTTATGCTTTGGGGGCTGTGCCATCGTCTTCAATAGCTCCTACCGTGGAAGAGAAAGGAAAGAGTGTGGTGGTTCAAGGTACTCTTTCTATATGTGGTGTTCCAGTTAGAGTGTTGTTTGATACTGGGGCGTCGCATTCGTTTGTTTGTAATGATCTGGTAGACCGGTTGGGTTTGGAATCGGATATTGTTGATAGACCATTGGTCGTGACTAATCCAGTTGGGGGTTCGTCTTGTTTGTGTATGGTACGCTGTGGTCTAGTTTTATCGAGTCATGATTGCTCTTTTGTTTGTGATTGTTTTGCTCTGAACTTTGCGGGGTTCGGAATTATTTTGGGTATGGACTAGCTTACGAAGTATGCGGAAAAGGTTGATTGTGAAAGGCTGGAGGTGACAGTCGAGAATGTGGAGGGGCGAAAGGTTGTGATACGATGTAAGCATGAAGAAGGCGTCTTCATGAGCTTCATGTATTCGCTGGTTGTTCCACGGGATGGACTGTCATCGGTGCCTATTGTGAATGGATTTGAGGATGTCTTTGATGAGGTCAAAGGGTTACCGCCGCATAGGGAGATCGAGTTTCGTATCGATTTAGTTGAAGGAGCCAGACCTGTTGTGATGCCTCTTAGGCGAATGGCGCCTAGGGAGCAGCAAGAGTTGAAGGTGCAAGTTGATGATCTTTTACGGAAAGGATTCATTCGGCATAGTGTGTCCGAATGGGGTGCACCAGTTGTGTTTGCAACCAAAGCGGATGGATCGTTAAGGTTGTGTGTGGATTATCATGAGCTGAATAAAGTGACTAAGAAGAACAAGTATCCATTGCCGGGAATAAATGACTTGTTTGATCAGCTTCACGAAGTTAAGGTGTTTTCTCAAATGGATTTGGCAACGGGATTTCACCAGTTGAGAGTGGCAAAGGATAGTGTGCCGAAGACTGCTTTCAGGACACCATCCGGTTTCTTTGAGTGGCTGGTGATGCCGTTTGGATTGACCAATGCACCAGCATATTTTGTGGATCTTATGAATAGAGTGTTCAGAGATCAGTTGAACAAGTTCGTACTTGTGTTCGTGGATGATATTTTGATTTATTCCAGAACTGAAGAAGAGCACAAGACGCACTTGCGAATTGTTTTGGAAATCTTGCGGGAACATCAGTTGAAGGCTAAGTTTTCGAAGTGTCACTTCTGGAAGAGTGAAGTGAGATTCTTAGGCCATATTATCTCTGGAAATGGAATAGCGGTTGATCCCGCCAAGGTAGCAGCGATCCAGGATTGGGTTAGACCTAAGAATGCATCTGATGGGAGAAGTTTTCTTGGATTAGCAGGATATTATCGACGGTTTATTAAAGACTTTTCCAAGATAGCTGCACCGTTAGCAGAATTGACGAAAAAGAATCAAGTATTCAGATCGGATGCTAAGTGTGAGCAAGCTTTCGGAATCCTGAAGGAGCGACTGACAAGTGCTCCTGTTTTGACTATTCCAAGTGGGAATGATGAGATGGTGGTTTACATCGATGCATGTGGTACTGGACTTGGAGCAGTGCTGATGCAAAGGGATAAAGTTGTTGCGTATGCAAGTCGACAACTGAAGCCGCATGAAAGGAATTATCCGACTCATGATTTTGAGTTAGCGGCGATTGTTTTTGCTTTGAAGATGTGGAGACATTATCTATTGGGTGTTCGATTCGAGTTATTTACGGATCATAAGTAATTGAAGTATCTTTTCTCCCAAAAGGATTTGAATCTTCGACAGCAACGATGGCTAGAGTTTTTAGCATCATATGATTTTGGTATAGCCTATACTCCGGGAAAGGGTAACGCAGTGGCTGATGCGTTAAGTCGAAGACATGCAGAATTGGGAGTCATGTTTTCAGAATGGAAGAGTCTCGAGTATTTAGCTGGATTTGACTTCAGGCCTAGATGTGAATTGGAACCTGAGATGTTGGCAAACTTATCGATAAGACCTACTCTAGTGGAAAGAATTGGCAAGAGCCAAAAGCGGGACGATAAGCTTGTCAAGATTATCCGAGATTTAGAATCTGGATTAGATCCAGAGAAGGATAAAGGATTCGAAGTCGATCGAGGGGGTTGGCTTTGGAAGCAAGGACGACTAGTTGTTCCCGATATAGATGGATTGAGAGATGAAGTTCTTAAGGAAAGTCATCACTCGAAGTTGACAATTCATCCAGGTGGAAATAAAATGTATCGGGATATGAAGAGAACCTATTACTGGGAAGGTATGAAAAAGGATGTTGGACATTTTATTTCGAAATGTATGAACTGCCAGTTAGTAAAAGCCGAGCAAAAGAAGCCTAGTGGATTGCTTCAGCCATTAGAAGTTCCTACATGGAAGTGGGAGCAAATATCGATGGATTTTATCGATGGGTTACCTAGAACCAGAGCAGGAAATGAAGGGATTTGGGTAATCGTAGATCGTTTGACTAAGAGTGCAAGATTCATTCCTGTTCGATTAACTAGGACTGCATCGAAATTGGCTGAGTTGTATGTTAAGTGGATAGTTCGATTCCATGGTATTCCGAAGAGTATAGTGAGCGATCGAGACCCATTATTCACTAGTGGATTTTGGAAGAGCTTCCAAGAAGTTTTGGGGACCAAGTTGTGTGTGAGTACAGCTTATGTAATGACCCGACTTCCTACGCCTAGGAAGACGTATCGTTTTGAGAAAAGAAAGAGGTGAGAATGTAGAAAAGATAGAGAAGAAGAAGAAACAACAACATCAGAATCTCACAGCGGAACGAATAAATATAATATATCACATAAGTATTTACATAATGTACAACTTCAATCAGTGTCATACAGATGATACATCACATACTAGGCAGTTATAGACCACCTGTCTAGTTATACAATTCAATACACAAAACAACTCAACATATGACTCAGAGATACCAACACAGCGGAACCATATGTATAACTATAACGCTGAAGCCTCCTGCTCCATTGCTCCTCCAGAATTCATCAAAGCTAACCTGAATCCCATGGCTACCCGTAAAAATTTGGGTACCCGAGAGTTTATGAAAAACAAAAATAAACTCCGGGTCAGACATGGGTCTGGTATGAGTAACAGGTTAAAAGTTGCTTAATTTTGAAAAATCCTTTTAAAATAAATGGTATCACGTAAGACTCCCCACACATAAACATGGAAAAGTTTTTACCTTACGCTAACCAAAACATTTGATAGGAAATTCTGTGATATTATAATAGGTCTAGGGTTTTCAAGTAAATAGAAAATAGCCGAAATTGTTACATTCATTAAATTCCAGCTACTAGCCACAAAAGTGGGTAATACAATCAAAACCGTTGGCACTTATTGGATTGTCGATTCCATACAATGGCAGGGCTACTGGGGTACCGCCCGTCACAGTACGGGGCCTAGATCACCGTACCGAGGATTACTCCCTTCATCCCCTGCAACACAAGGCCGGAACCATTCCTTACTGAATAGTCCCGAACAAGATAAACCCCGGCAGTTGTCATGACCAACCGCCCACACAGCCGAAAATAAGGGACATCTAGACAGGGGAATATCCTTGTCCTGCTTGGGCATGACCCACCTAACCTTGCTGCACCTCCCTTGTTTTAGCCATTCCCGGTTGATGAGGCTTGAGGTTACGATTACCTTTAGAGAAAACATTTCTTAGAATGCTCATCATCCACCTGACGATGTGCTGAAAGCATTCAATCCATACAAGTTCATTCTGGGTTCGAACGAAACCGAAGGCATTATCTCGTTACACTCATTTTGGAATCACCCTCAGAGTTAACGACGATAACCCTTTCATTATGAATCTCCATCTTTACTTCAGCTTCACGACCTATCGTTAATTTGGAATCGATGTGGTTTTCGGATGTTCCAAATAAGGAAAACCGATCCCGGTCTCATCGAAATCCAAAACGTGTCTTTTAGGGCCAAGTTGTCTATTTAGCCTTAACAGTTTAATTCAATATAATTCAATATACACATAGATGGATATAATATCACAATAGATAGTCACAGATAATCTCATAAACAAATAATCAATAATTTCATCCAAATAGATAACTAGAGATTATCATATTTAAACTAAGCATCCATACCAGATAGATAGTATTCATGTCATATCTAAATTCAACACCATCAAATGAGATATCAATATCATACATCCATAAGCAATGATTTATAATCTTACCATTTGTAATTAATCTAAAATGAATTAAATTAACTACTTCTATCACTAATTAATTTAAAGTAAATTAATTCTTTATCTATAAATCCTGCTTATATAACTCTTAATTAATTATAAATCAAATTAATTAATCATCTTCCGAATATTCATCTTGATTAAACACCTTGATTAATCAATCTCTAATTACAATCAGTAACTATTATTTAATTAATTTCACAAATTAATTATCCTAAATTACTCATAGTAATTAACATTAAATTACTTCATTTTTGGATTAACTAAAATTACGTACATTTATCCTTAATCACTTACGTTATTTAAATATTTCTTAATTAACCCATTTCTTAATTTACATTATTAATTATATTAATTCATGATCTTTAATTTATATTAAAATTTAATTACTTTAATTAAATTAATTACATTAAGTAATTAATCTTAAATTAAACACCATTATTAATCATCCTTGATTAATATCAACCAGTAATTAACCATCCCTAATTTCTCATATAAATAAATTAATTATTCCCACAATTAATTGTCTCCACTAATTAATCCCAAGATTAATTATAAAAGTAATGATCCAAATTACTTTATTATCTCATTATTTTTCAGTAATTAATATTAATTACTTCCTTAAGTAATTGTGCTCCATTGCATACACTAAGAAATTACACTTATCAATTATCAAATGATTTTCTTAAATTAATTAAACTAAATTAATTAACTTAAATTAATCATTTATCAAAATTAATTACAATAGGTAATTAATCTCTTAATTACTTTTATCAGGTAATTACATTTAACAATTTTACAATAGATTATCTAATTAATCTAATTAATTATCAAAATTAATCTCATTAATAAATTACTTAGTAATCCTTAGTTAATTATCTTTAATAACATTACTTAAATTACTTTCTTAATTAATTTCCAATTATAAATTGATCTAATCTATTAATACATAAGTCATTTCTTAATTAAACTTTTATTCTTATGATAATTTATTCCTTTATTTATGACTTTATCAACATTACATTTTAAATTTAATTTCAAATATCATTTGAATTTAAGATTCAAAATGACTATAATTTAAATTCAATTTAAAATCCTTTAAATAAATGTAAATAACACTTATTATTTACATATATGAACTTGTAAAAGAAAATCTTTAAATTAAATTAATTGAATCTTAATTTAAATTTCCAAAATACATTTATATTTTAACTTGCAATTTTCAAGTTAAACAATTTTATTTAGTATCCATTCAAAAGAACTTGTAAAAACCCAATTCAAATATTTAATTGCAGACAAATTCTTTTTCAAACGAACTAATTGAATTTATCCTTGATTTATACATTTAGATTTTAGCACTGACTTATATTTTCAGATTTTGATGTCATTAGTTTAACTTAAATATTAAAACTTGGTTTTTAACTTGCTTTGAAAAACTTGATTTTTAATTTTTGATTTAAGATCCAAATTTGTTTCTAAAAACTTATAGTCAAAAGTTCACTTGGATCTATATTTGAACTTTTAAAATTTTCAAACACAATTTAAGTTTTGATTCAAATTTTAAACTAAATCTAAGATCTGAAACTGTCAGGTTAAAATCCTAACAGGAAAACCATATTTTTATTTGTTTTAAACTTTATTTTAATTTAAAGTTGAATTCAAAAGTAAACTTGAATTCGACCCTAAAACTGTTTTTAACATGCTCCAATTTATTACTTACTTTAGGATTCATTTAAATTTTAACACAGAACCCTGTTTCCAGTTTTAACAAAACTGAAATAATACAACACCAATCCCCTTTCCATTTACTTCGGGTTTTCCCCTAGCCTTACTTCGAGTTAAACACGCGAATATCACGAGTCTTTCCCGAGCCCAACAAAATCAGCACCCACAAATTCCTACAGAACATCAAAGGGCACGGTGCACGTGCACCGTGGCCCCAGCCACCACCGGCCACTCACCGGATCTCCAACACGTCGCCGCTTACCACCCGACACGACCACGACCCCTCGGAATTGTCACGGCAACTCGAAATGAAATAGAGTCCAAATGCCAAACCTGGAAAACATAAAACCCAACCCTTCCCAAACCTGGAAACTTCACCGCGCCTCAAGCTCCGACCACCATAAAACCACCACAACCGGCCACGTCTCCGCCTTTCACTCCTCTATCCATACGCAAACCCCCGTTGAACTCGATGCACCAAGGAAAACGAACAAGCCAGGACTTCCACCCAGTTCAAAAATTAGGTTTACAGAAGGAAACTCGTTGCTGTCGCCACCACGCTAAACTGCACCAACTACCACCATTTTTCCCATCACCGGGGTAAGCTCCTCCATCATCAAACAGAACCACGACCACCCAGATACAGTGATCACCCCAAAATTTCCAAAAATGCATTTTTAATACATTTCAGAACTGCTCTCGACTTCAGGTATTAAAAATCTTTATTTAAGTTTTAAAATCCATATTTTGTTATAGTGATTCAAAGTATGTTCTTGATTTTATGATTAAAGTGTTTTGATTTTTCTCTTGTTCAACTTTTTCTCTGTTATTTTGATTTCCAGTACCATATTCAATTTTCATTCAACTTAAATATACTTAAAATTTAAATCATATTGGAATAAACAGTTTCTATTTGTATTGTAACTCCTAAAAACTATTAGATCAAATGGTAAAATAATTTGAATCAATTCAAGCCTGAGAACAAAATGGACAAGCTTGTTTAGAGAGACATTAATATATACTCTGACCACATCCATATGCACAGAAGGTTTTACACATACAAATCACACTTATTTCTAGTTTTAAGCTTGCAACTAGTTTGAATACTTAAGTTAGAGATTTAAGCTACTCACAGCAATTAAAAAAAACAGAACAAGTTCAATACAGGAAATTTGAATTTGCAGGTTTGAAATAAACAGTTTCATCACAAATCACCCAGAGAATAAATAAATATTCACACCATATATTTTAGCATCCAATATCAACATGCAACAGATTTTAAAACTTAAGTAAATTTTAAAAGTGTTACTCACCACAATTTGCAGAACAGAGTCTTCTTGTGTTTGAACAACTTGAACTTTAAAAACTGGAAATGTTTTACTTGTTTTTCCCTTTTAATTCTTCTTGCTTTCTCAGTTGCAATGTTACTAAGTTTGTATAATTAAAACTGTTTGCTATTGTTCTTTGCTTCAGATTTCTAATGAACGAACTAAAACAAAATATGCATATATAAAGAAGGTCAGGGGAAGGTGGCATCTGAGACAAGCAAATTTGCAGATTTTTATTTGTGTTTTGTTTTATTAGGCCAAATCTTTTAATTAGGAGGCTGAGTTGATTTCAACAGTTCGAAATGATTTTATTATGTGCTAATAAATGAAAGCATTAAATGTAAATGTACTAGATGTTCACACCTAATCTTATCTTATGTACAAAGATATTTTTGTTTTGCAGTAGGTTACAGGTTGACACTATCTTCTAATGCCTGCATATGTTTAGATATGGTACTTAGTGTCTACAACGACTCGTTGTTATGTATAGATATTTATATTTTTTTTTTAAGCTATGCACTTCTCTGCTCTAACCTGCAAATGTAATTTATTTACTTTGCTTTGTTCATCTCTCTTACAAACAACTTACAAATGTTTGTAATTTTTTGTTTTTTTTTGTTTTCATAATTAATGTTTATACTTATCTGAATCTTATTCTATAAGCTACTAACAATTTTATCTTATGTTTTATACTTGTCTGCATATGTCTTTCTTTACTTTATTTTTTTTATTTGCCAACATAATTATTGTATAACATGATTACTTGTTTCCCCTTTTTAGCTTTGCATTCTATTTTACATGTTTATATTCTTGCCTTGTCTATTTCCTTTACAGGCTGCATTTATATATCTTGCTTTGTTTATATTTTTTTCTCTCTTTACTTTGAGTACTTTATTTCAATATTTGTTGTGAATGTTGTTGACTTATGTAATTATGTTAACCTTATACATTTGATTTATTCTTAAGTTAAATATTTATAAAGTTTACTTCATTTTAAATTTGCAAACCATAGCTTTACAAAGTACTTATATATATAAATGAATTTAAAATAACACTTTCTTTTATATTAAAATCTATTTATAAAAATATTGCATTATTGTTATTGTTTAAAAATCACTCACTACTAATTTAAGATGATTCATAAATGAAATCACTATATAAACAAATTACCTATTTTACAAAGTTGAAGTAAAAAGAACAAATCAATCTTTTTATTTAAATTTAAACTCTAGGCTAAAATCATTTTAAACAATTAAACTTTATCTTGAGCATTTTAAAGATTATGCTATTATTTATACAATATTAAATTTCCAAATTATCTATTAAATTTAAAAACAAAACTGATCTATTTATAATATATACCAATCTATACATATATACATTATAAATAGAAACAATTTAAATTAGCTTTTAAAAGATAAATTATCAGTTAAATATTTATTTAAAAGAAGACGATTAATAAATTTTACTATTATTAACAAATATTATCAAATCAATTTAATTTTTAATGTAGATCATTAAATTAATATTGCCCAAATTCCCGGGATATCACATTCTTCCCCCCTTAAAAGAATTTCGTCCCCGAAATTTAAAACAAAGGTAATTTAATAATCTAGTTAAAGATTTATTTTAAAACACAAGCATATATTAATCATAAGCTAACAACCATAGCAACCAATTCATCCAAACAAACAAATCTAACTATCTAGACAAAATTCCGGATAGAATTGCTTCGAGTTTCCCCAAGTATAAATACCGGGTTACTCGCCCTATAGAATCCCAACAATCAATATTACTAAGCTACCGAGCTTCCACTCATCTAGATGTACAAAACAAGGTGGGATATCAGACTACAGGCAAGTCTGAATCAACAACTACAACTCCCTAAACTGCTGATTCTACACCTAGAGATAGATCTTACACGTACTCCCTCAGAGATACGTGAAACACAACAAATTCCAGTTATCCAAACTGACAAGTCAATCCTGTAGACTAAACACTTATCCAAAATCAAATCCCCGACTTCGGAATCCAAATTCGTCCATCTCTTATCCAGAAGGAATTAAACAGGTGCACTCCAATCTGGCCTCAGATTTTGAGAAATCTCCTGTAGAACTCTCCAATCCAAACATTGCAACATCCAATTGCTTTCAAACTAAAACAGCTGCCATCATGCTTCTACTGCGCAACTCTGATTGAACAGATGAAAATGCTGATTATGAACTCAAACACATACTGGTCAACACATTCCAAAAATAAAACTCAGAAGTACCTCCAAAATTCTGAGCTTCTTCACCAAACTCAATCTTCAGATATTAGCAAAACTTTGACTCCTTGAAGGCATCCATAAAAATCTCTGAAACATAAGAGAACACTCAAACTATCGCAAGTCGCTTTTGCGATCAATCCAGCCTAATTCCAAAGATATTGCTTTCTCTTTACAAATCAGAACAGCTTACACTTATGTGGCCAATCCATCGAAGAAATGGAACTACTCTGCAGCTTCTAAACTCCATTGCTGACCTAGAAACCAAAGACTGCTTAATCCAAAGCTCTTCGAAAAACTCGGCCCTCAAAGCAAACAGAAACACCCAGCTGAACACAGCGACAACATCGAACAGATATACTTCCTTAACTTGTCCCAAAGAAACATCTTCGGAGTCATCCATAGTCACTTTGTCTCATCACACAGCTACTATACCTTGATATATCAAGATCTCATGTTTGGCTTTTGTCCACCCGACAGATCCAAACTCTAACTTAACCAAATTACACTTCATAGATGAACTCCGAACCTTAATAGGTTTCCTTCAGAGATCGATGAAATCCTTACACCATCCAAAGCTCACTCGAGACGGTATTAGATCTACAGTCTCGACAATTACACATCCAACCTCAATCATTCAAATTCCAACCATTGGTAGTTGTGTTACACACACCACTATCCTATCTACCTTTATAGCTCATTGGAAAACCCGAACAGGTAACCCAATCAATAGGTAGAAATAATTAAATATATATATATAGATAAAAATTACAAGTACGCTCTCTCAAGAAAGAAATCACTTAAGAGCCTAGGTATTCGCTCAACCTAGCGCTCTGATACCACTGTAACGACCCGACTTCCTACGCCCAGGAAGACGTATCATTTTAAGAAAAGAAAGAGGTGAGAAAGTAGAAAAGATAGAGAAGAAGAAGAAACAACAACATCAGAATCTCACAGCGGAACGAATAAATATAATATATCACATAAGTATTTACATAATGTACAACTTCAATCAGTGTCATACAAATGATACATCACATACTAGGCAGTTATAGACCACCTGTCTAGTTATACAATTCAATACACAAAACAACTCAACAATATGACTCAGAGATACCAACACAACGGAACCATATGTATAACTATAACGTTGAAGCCTCCTGCTCCATTGCACCTCCAGAATTCGTCAAAGCTAACCTGAATCCCTTGGCTACCCGTAAAAATTTGGGTACCCGAGAGTTTATGAAAAACAAAAATAAACTCCGGGTCAGACATGGGTCTGGTATGAGTAACAGGTTAAAAGTTGCTTAATTTTGTAAAATCCTTTTAAAATAAGTGGTATCACGTAAGACTCCCCACACATAAACATGGAAAAGTTTTTACCTTACGCTAACCGAAACATTTGATAGGAAATTCTGTGATATTATAATAGGTCTAGGGTTTTCAAGTAAATAGAAAATAGCCGAAATTGTTACATTCATTAAATTCCAGCTACTAGCCACAAAAGTGGATAATACAATCAAAACCGTTGGCACTTATTGGATTGTGGATTCCATACAATGGCAGGGCTACTGGGGTACCGCCCGTCACAGTACGGGGCCTATATCACCGTACCGAGGACTACTCCCTTCATCCCCTGCAACACAAGGCCGGAACCATTCCTTACTAAATAGTCCCGAACAAGATAAACCCCGGCAGTTGTCATGACCAACCGCCCACACAGCCGAAAATAAGGGACATCTAGACAGGGGAATATCCTTGTCCTGCTTGGGCATGACCCACCTAACCTTGCTGCACCTCCCCTGTTTTAGCCATTCCCGGTTGATGAGGCTTGAGGTTACGATTACCTTTAGAGAAAACATTTCTTAGAATGCTCATTGTCCACCTGACGATGTGCTGAAAGCATTCAATCTATACAAGTTCGTTCCGGGTTCGAACGAAACCGAAGGCATTATCTCGTTACACTCATTTTGGAATCACCCTCAGAGTTAACGACGATAACCCTTGCATTCTGAATCTCCATCTTTACTTCAGCTTCACGAACTATCGTTAATTTGGAATCGATGTGGTTTTCGGATGTTCCAAATAAGGAAAACCGATTCCGGTCTCATCGAAATCCAAAACGTGTCTTTTAGGGCCAAGTTGTCTATTTAGCCTTAACAGTTTAATTCAATATAATTCAATATACACACAGATGGATATAATATCACAATAGATAGTCACAGATAATCTCATAAACAGATAATCAATAATTTCATCCAAACAGATAACTAGAGATTATCATATTTATACTAAGCATCCATACCAGATAGATAGTATTCATGTCATATCTAAATTCAACACCATCAAATGAGATATCAATATCATACATCCATAAGCAATGATTTATAATCTTACCATTTGTAATTAATCTAAAATGAATTAAATTAACTACTTCTATCACTAATTAATTTAAAGTAAATTAATTCTTTATCTATAAATCCTGCTTATATAACTCTTAATTAATTATAAATCAAATTAATTAATCATCTTCCGAATATTCATCTTGATTAAACACCTTGATTAATCAATCTCTAATTACAATCAGTAACTATTATTTAATTAATTTCACAAATTAATTATCCTAAATTACTCATAGTAATTAACATTAAATTACTTCATTTTTTGATTAACTAAAATTAAGTACATTTATCCTTGATCACTTACGTTATTTAAATATTTCTTAATTAACCCATTTCTTAATTTACATTATTAATAATATTAATTCATGATCTTTAATTTATATTAAAATTTAATTACTTTAATTAAATTAATTACATTAAGTAATTAATCTTAAATTAAACACCATTATTAATCATCCTTGATTAATATCAACCAGTAATTAACCATCCCTAATTTCTCATATAAATAAATTAATTATTCCCATAATTAATTGTCTCCACTAATTAATCCCAAGATTAATTATAAAAGTAATGATCCAAATTACTTTATTATCTCATTATTTTTCAGTAATTAATATTAATTACTTCCTTAAGTAATTGTGCTCCATTGCATACACTAAGAAATTACACTTATCAATTATCAAATGATTTTCTTACATTAATTAAACTAAATTAATTAACTTAAATTAATCATTTATCAAAATTAATTACAATAGGTAATTAATCTCTTAATTACTTTTATCAGGTAATTACATTAAACAATTTTACAATAGATTATCTAATTAATCTGATTAATTATCAAAATTAATCTCATTAATAAATTACTTAGTAATCCTTAGTTAATTATCTTTAATAACATTACTTAAATTACTTTCTTAATTAATTTCCAATTATAAATTGATCTAATCTATTAATACATAAGTCATTTCTTAATTAAACTTTTATTCATATGATAATTTATTCCTTTATTTATGACTTTATCAACATTACATTTTAAATTTAATTTCAAATATCATTTGAATTTAAGATTCAAAATGACTATAATTTAAATTCAATTTAAAATCCTTTAAATAAATGTAAATAACACTTATTATTTACATATATGAACTTGTAAAATAAAATCTTTAAATTAAATTAATTGAATCTTAATTTAAATTTCCAAAATACATTTATATTTTAACTTGCAATTTTCAAGTTAAACAATTTTATTTAGCATCCATTCAAAAGAACTTGTAAAAACCCAATTCAAATATTTAATTGCAGACAAATTCTTTTTCAAACGAACTAATTGAATTTATCCTTGATTTATACATTTAGATTTTAGCACTGACTTATATTTTCAGATTTTGATGTCATTAGTTTAACTTAAATTTTAAAACTTGGTTTTTAACTTGCTTTGAAAAACTTGATTTTTAATTTTTGATTTAAGATCCAAATTTGTTTCTAAAAACTTATAGTCAAAAGTTCACTTGGATCTATATTTGAACTTTTAAATTTTTCAAACACAATTTAAGTTTTGATTCAAATTTTAAACTAAATCTAAAATCTGAAACTGTCAGGTTAAAATCCTAACAGGAAAACCATATTTTTATTTGTTTTAAACTTTATTTTAATTTAAAGTTGAATTCAAAAGTAAACTTGAATTCGACCCCAAAACTCTTTTTAACATGCTCCAATTTATTACTTACTTTAGGATTCATTTAAATTTTAACACAGAACCCTGTTTCCAGTTTTAACAAACCTGAAATAATACAACACCAATCCCCTTTCCATTTACTTCGGGTTTTCCCCTAGCCTTAGTTCGAGTTAAACACGCGAATATCACGAGTCTTTCCCGAGCCCAAAAAACTCAGCACCCACAAATTCCTACAGAACAGCAATGGGCACGGTGTACGTGCACCATGGCCCCAGCCACCACCGGCCACTCACCTGATCTCCAACACGTCGCCGCTTACCACCAGACACGACCACGACCCCTCGGAATTGTCACGGCAACTCGAAATGAAATCGAGTCCAAATGCCAAACCTGGAAAACATAAAACCCAACCCTTCCCAAACCTGGAAACTTCATTGCGCCTCAAGCTCCGACCACCAGAAAACCACCACAACCGGCCACGTCTCCACCTTTCACTCCTCTATCCATACGCAAACCCCCGTTGAACTCGATGCACCAAGGAAAACGAACAAGCCAGGACTTCCACCCAGTTCAAAAATTAGGTTTACAGAAGGAAACTCGTTGCTGTCGCCACCATGCCAAAATGCACCAACTACCACCATTTTTCCCATCACCGGGGTAAGCTCCTCCATCATCAAACAGAACCACGACCACCCAGATACAGTGATCACCCCAAAATTTCCAAAAATGCATTTTTAATACATTTCAGAACTGCTCTCGACTTCAGGTATTAAAAATCTTGATTTAAGTTTTAAAATCCATATTTTGTTATAGTGATTCAAAGTATGTTCTTGATTTTATGATTAAAGTGTTTTGATTTTTCTCTTGTTCAACTTTTTCTCTGTTATTTTGATTTCCAGTACCATATTCAATTTTCATTCAGCTTAAATATACTTATACTTTAAATCATATTGGAATAAACAGTTTCTATTTGTATTGTAACTCCTAAAAACTATTAGATCAAATGGTAAAATAATTTTAATCAATTCAAGCCTGATAACAAAATGGATAAGCTTGTTTACAGAGACATTAATATATACTCTGACCACATCCATATGCACAGAAGGTTTTACACATACAAATCACACTTATTTCTGGTTTTAAGCTTGCAACTAGTTTGAATACTTAAGTTAGAGATTTAAGCTACTCACAGCAATTAAAAAAAACAGAACAAGTTCAATACAGGAAATTTGAATTTGCAGGTTTGAAATAAACAGTTTCATCACAAATCACCCAGAGAATAAATAAATATTCACACCATATATTTAAGCATCCAATATCAACATGCAAAAGATTTTAAAACTTAAGTAAATTTTAAAAGTGTTACTCACCACAATTGGCAGAACAGAGTCTTCTTTGTTTGAACAACTTGAACTTTAAAAACTGGAAATGTTTTACTTGTTTTTCCCTTTTGATTCTTCTTGCTTTCTTAGTTGTAATGTTACTAAGTTTGTATAATTAAAACTGTTTGCTATTGTCCTTTGTTTCAAATTTCTAATGAACGAACTAAAACAAAATATGCATATATAAAGAAGGTCAGGGGAAGGTGGCATCTGAGACAAGCAAATTTGCAGATTTTTATTTGTGTTTTGTTTTATTAGGCCAAATCTTTTAATTAGGAGGCTGATTTGATTTCAACAGTTCGAAATGATTTTATTATGTGCTAATAAATGAAATAATTAAATGTAAATGTACTAGATGTTTACACCTAATCTTATCTTATGTACAAAGATATTTTTGTTTTGCAGTAGGTTACAGGTTGACACTATCTTCTAATGCCTGCATATGTTTAGATATGGTACTTAGTGTCTACAACGACTCGTTGTTATGTATAGATTTTTTTTTTTTTTAAGCTATGCACTTCTCTGCTCTAACCTCTAAATGTAATTTATTTACTTTGCTTTGTTCATCTCTCTTACAAACAACTTGCAAATGTTTGTACTTTTTTTTTCTTCATAATTGATGTTTATACTTATCTGAATCTTATTCTATAAGCTACTAACATTTTTATCTTATGTTTTATACTTGTCTGCATATATCTTTTTTTACTTTATTTTGTTTTATTTGCCAACATAATTATTGTATAACATGATTACTTGTTTCCCCTTTTTTTAGCTTTGCATTCTATTTTACATGTTTATATTCTTGCCTTGTCTATTTCCTTTACAGGCTGCATTTATATATCTTGCTTTGTTTATATTTTTTTTCTTTGCTTTGAGTACTTTATTTCAATATTTGTTGTGAATGTTGTTGACTTATGTAATTATGTTAACCTTATACATTTGATTTATTCTTAAGTTAAATATTTATAAAGTTTACTTCATTTTAAATTTGCAAACCATAGCTTTACAAAATACTTATATATATAAATGAATTTAAAATAACACTTTCTTTTATATTAAAATCTATTTATAAAAATATTGCATTATTGTTATTGTTTAAAAATCACTCACTACTAATTTAAGATGATTCATAAATGAAATCACTATATAAACAAATTACCTATTTTATAAAGTTGAAGTAAAAAGAACAAAACAATCTTTTTATTTAAATTTAAACTCTAGGCTAAAATCATTTTAAACAAATTAAACTT
The DNA here is from genome assembly GCA_030765085.1 of Allium cepa. Lineage (NCBI taxonomy): Eukaryota > Viridiplantae > Streptophyta > Magnoliopsida > Asparagales > Amaryllidaceae > Allium > Allium cepa. The sequence goes on along the minus strand of CM060945.1, from coordinate 986,650,344 downwards.
TATCTTAAGTATTTTAAAGATTATGCTATTATTTATACAATATTAAATTTCCAAATTATCTATTAAATTTAAAAACAAAACTGATCTATTTATAATATATACCAATCTATACATATATACATTATAAATAGAAACAATTTAAATTAGCTTTTAAAAGATAAATTATCAGTTAAATATTTACTTAAAAGAAGATGATTAATAAATTTTAATATTATTAACAAATATTATCAAATCAATTTAATTTTTAATGTAGATCATTTAATTGATATTGCCCAAATTCTCGGGATATCACAGCTTATCACCCCCAAACAGACGGTCAGACCGAGAGAGTCAACCGAGTTTTGGAAGATCTCCTCAGAGCATGTGTTTTGGACTTCGGAGGATCATGGGAAGATCATCTTCATTTGGTGGAATTTGCATATAATAACAGTTACGACTCAAGTATTGGTATGGCACCGTATGAGGCATTGTATGGAAGACCGTGTAACTCTCCGACATGTTGGTTGGAAACTGGAGAAAAGCTGATACTTGGGCTAGAAATGATTCAACAGACTACGGATTGTATAGAGATCATTCGGCGACGAATGAAGGCAGCCCAAGACTGTCAGAAATGTTATGCCAATAAGCGTCGTAAGGATTTGGAATTCGACGTAGGTGATATGGTTTTTGTGAAGATTTCTCCACTAAAGAATGTTATTCGATTCGGGAAGAAAGGGAAATTGACTCCGAGATTTGTTGGACCATTCCCGATCATCGAGCGAATTGGAAAGCTCGCCTATAAATTGGAGTTACCGGAAAAGATGTCGAGTGTGCACAATATTTTTCATGTATCGTATCTACGGAAGTATGTGCACGACTCGAATACAGCGATTTCTGTTGATAGTTGTGAAGATTTGGAGGTTGATCCAGTTGTTACGAGACCTCGTAAGCCGCTTCGTGTTGTTGAAACCGACACGAAATAGCTTAGGAGGAAGACGATTACGTTGCTCAAGGTACAATGGAGTGATGATGTCAACGACTGTACATGGGAGGAGGAAGAGAGGATGAAGTCATCTCATCCTGAACTCTTCAAGGTATGGCCCTAAGGTGTCGTGGCATCTCATGAATTTGTAACTTGTTCTAATTTTAGAATTCTGCATGCTTAGCTAGTAATTGGATGCATGGTTTGTTGATTGCTATGGATGGTAGGCATGCAGAACAGTTTTGGTTGCTCTTGATTGTTTGGAATTTCGAGGGCGAAATTCCTAAGGGGGAGAGAATGTAACGACCCGTATTTTATGGATCGAAAGATCGTAGAATAGTTGCCACTAGGTCGTTAGTATTGGTTATGTCGTCTAGAGTTTAAGTCGTCCAGAGTAGATCGGAGCGACTTAGAGAAGTGTGGTCGAGTTACGAAGGTAGCCGACTTAGTGGTTGGCCGGCTTAAGTGTTGCCGACTTAAGGTGTTGCCGACCTAGAAAGGTCACCGACCTAAGGGGCTAACGACTTAAGGTAGTTAGTGGGTTAAGGAGATGGGCCGACCTAAGAGCTAACGGTTTAGGGGAGTTAACGACTTAGGGGTTAACTAGTGGACCGACCTAGAGAAGTTAACGACCTATAGGGATTGACCGACCCAAGGAGTACCTGTGTTGGAGTTAGGTCGGCAAGGGTTAGGTCGGAAAGGGTTAGGTCGTACCCAGTGGTTATGTGTTAAGTCGCGTGCGCGTGTTAGGTCGTGCATGCTATAAGTCGCGTATGGGTTGTGAGTGATAGGTCCTAAGTCGTTAGGTAGTTAGGCCGGCTGCATGTGTTGAGTCGTTAGGTTGGCATCTCAGTTGAGTCGCTGGGTCGGCATTGGGCTTGGTTTGTTGGTCGTTGAGACCATACGTATGGTGTTAGGTCGGCCATAGGGTTAGACCGTTAGGTCGTAGCTTGGTTAAGTCGTTAGGTCGTCCACGTTTGTTAAGTCGCTTGGTTGCACTGTGGTATTCATTATTAGGTCGCAGTGCTTTAGTTCGTAGGTCGGCCTGAGTGTTAGGTAAGTCGTTAGGTCGGCGACGACTTATGGGGGCGGCCGACTTAAGGGATTTTCTGCCTATAAATAGAAGGGTTTGGTTCACTTTTTGGCACCGGATTTTGAAGCGACGAAGTGCTGCCATTTCGAGAGCTCGACTACAACACTTCTTCACTTCTTTTCTACACTCTAATCTTGTGCTTCCATCCATCTAAATTGAAGATCAAATCGAAGATCCAAGAGCCAAAGTTGAAGATCTCCTTCCATTGAAGAGAAATTTCATCATTTGAAGCGAAATCTTGTCGGATCAAGCTAGATCCTTTGCTGTCCAGATCTGTAGTTGGTTGCTTTTGAGGTGTTTAGGTGATTCGATGAGTGGTGGTTATCTCTCACACAGACCCAAAGGAGTATATTGGATCGGTGGCTTGGTTGTGTGTTAAAGACAGTGATTTCATGCATTTTCCTTAAGTCTGCGTGTAGATCCATTGTCCATAAAGTTTTGATATCCATTTTACTACATGTTAACCTATACTAGTTCATTCATCAAGATATTACTTAGAGTTCATGCTTGTTAGATTTGGACTTTTTATTTACTAAATTTCCATTATAGTTATTATCGTTTCTTTAGATCTTGTTTGAATGATTGATTACTTGGATTAATGATTGTTTTGATTGATTGTTATGAATTAGTTGATGTTGGTTGATTCGTACAAGTTGGTCGAAGATGATTCAAAAGCTAAGTGGAAAGGCTCTTGAATAAGAAAAGCTGCTTTTGGCATATGAAGCAGACGATAAGAGCACATATGGATAGATTTGATGATGATGTTGAGATGGAACTTTGCTATGATGCGAAGAAGCAAAGCATGATGTGAGATGGCCTTGGTTTAATCCAGACGGGATCATCCCAAGCATGTTGATAACACGGTGATATGGTTCGAGTTTGTGGATAATGGTGGGCTCGAGAAGTAGCTTGGGCAAGTTTGAGAATAGTCATCAAGGAGGATGGCTAGAAGGCTTGGATTTCATCGTTATTGAAGGTTCTAGCAAACTCAAAGCAAGAGTACATAGGAACTCCCTAAAGACTATAGGTAGGTGGTCGAGTACTCTGACTACAGGTAGGTGGTCGAGTACTCGGGGCAGATTCCTAAAAGACTACAGGTAGGTGGTCGACTACTCTGGGCAGATTCGATAGTCCTAGGCACGGGTCACGATGACGTGCGGGGTTATGTCTAGAACCGGGGTTACCATTAGCCCTTGACAGACGGATGAAAGAATGAGCCGGTCATTCAATTAACGGTGATATCGAGGCAATGATAACAGTGATAGCCAGAGTCATGGATGTTTGGATGCTTTGGTTGTATCGTCACTCGGTCTCAAGAGCGATGATTTGTGGGTGCTTATCTGATCTTGGTTTAGGCCTTGGGGGTTTGTACTTGGAAAACATCGACCTTGACCCGAGTGATAATTGCTTTAATTGTCTGCTTTTCTATGCTTGTTTCTGCTTAGTGTGTCTGGGGGCTATCACTGAAGAAAGAGGTGGAGTGGGATGGTTGGGTTCCTATTCCTTTTTACCCTTTATGCTCTTTTGGTATGTTTGATAGTTGATTTACTGCTCACTAGGACTCTTGTCTGACTCAAGGTTTTATGTTTAACTCTTATTACCTTGGCCTGTTCATCCGTTTTGGGATGGCAGACTAGGTAGCAGGGGATAGGTGCTGTTCTTGGTTACCAACGCTGTTGATTACAAAGACGAGTTGGAGGCTTTTGCATATTGTTTTCTTACTATATGTACTGGATGTTCCGCTATTTGTTTTATGTTTTGAGTGTTATGTAGTGAGGCTTGATGTATTGACTATTCAGATGTTTGTATAAAACTATTATGAGTTTATATGATGGCATTCTATTCTATGGAGCTTCACTATGTATACTTTTCTATTGTATTTTATCCATGCGCTGTGAGTAATACGATAGATTTTATTATTTTACCTTGATGATCGTCCATGGCGGCCTGGCACATTTACAGCGCACTATTTCCTTGTCTAGTGCGGGAGTCAAGGGCGGTCGTCACAATGTTAATGTGCGAGTGTGTGTGTATATTATTCTAAAATTCAATTTTTTTATCCCAAACCATTCTTGTTAAAAATGAAAGTTTTATTTTCATACGTCTCAAAACATGCAACAATTAATAACAAAAGAAATGAAGGGACCATGTACATTGCACAACCTTTTTGAAATTCAATTTGTGAAACGTAACCAAATTGACTTCATTAACTCAAATAATATTCAAATTTGTACGCATTTAATTTTTTTACCTATGCATAATAAATAAAATTACTTACCATAAAAATGAAAACGTTCAATTTGGTTTTCCTAAAATGATCTTTTATTTCCATTAAAACATCCTTTCTGTTTAAAACAAAAGATGCGTTTCTTTTATTAAATCTATTAATTGCAGTCAACGTTTTCTTCCCTTCTCATTGAAATATTTAAATTATATTAATTACAGTTACTTATAAAGTTAAATTTCAAAACAGACAACTAAAATGGATGAAAAATAGAATAATTGTTTCATTTAGTCATTTAAGCACATTTATAAATTTGTTGCTTATACAGTAGAGAAATAAATAACTTACTTAAATAAATTATTTTTCCACTCTTGTAATCCAACTATATGCTAAAACACAGTTCAAATATGCTTATATTTCTTCCTTTAAATCAATCATTCTATTCTTTATCTTAATGAAATTAAAACTACATTCACAAATGAAAGATCCATTTTATTTGATAATAAATGTTCTTTTCATTAAACTAACTTATATTTAAAGATTGTCCCATTAAAGAGTCACAGAAATAATACTTCGTACAACCATATCATTTCTTTAACAATTAATTTCATATTATCATTATATTTGTACTAAATTTAAGTGCTTACAATTTGAACGTAATATTTCTCAATGAAATTCTCATTATATTTTTAACATAAAACATATGTTTCACATATCATTAATTAATTACCATTTACTTCTATCTCTTATTAATGGCAAGATATAATTACTATTACTTACAATGATTAAATCTCAAAACATACCCTAATACAGGGAAGATAATTAATCCAGTTGTTTCCTTTGAAATCCAATTTTCTATGTTAAACCCAATATCTATATACTAATTTAATTCCATCATTTAATTAGAAATGTAATAAAACCTGTTCATTATATATTTAAATTTCAAACAAATCCTTTTATTTTGATTTACATTCTTATTATTAAATCAACTATTCCCTAATGCAATTGATTGACATAAACACTCACCACTCAACAGTTAACGTTTCTTCTTATATCAATTGTAATATTTTAATTACGTTAATTCTCCATTAATTACCAAATAAATTTCTAACCGATTTAATAATAAGAAAATAAATGAAACAATGGTTATACGTTAATAATCTATATCTATTAACTTATTCTTTACAAACAAAGGTTAATAAATTTATGTACAAAATAATTGATTTCATACTCCATATTAAAACCAATTGCAATTAATAACATAAGATTACATCAATTTATACATCATTTATTCTATTCCTTATTAACCTTTATTATTTAAATTGATTGAAATTACGTTAACATCATATAACAGCTAATTACATTCAATCAATATTAGTCAATTATATGTTTTATCTCATTAAATTATTTGTTTTAAGATTTATCTTAAAGTCAAAATTTCAAATCTAATAAGATTCAATTTAATAAATCATAAGTTTTAATTCTGACAATATTAAAGCCCAAAACCTTATTAAATTTAACATTTTAAATTATCAAAATATCGGTTGTTACAAACTCTGATTGATGTATGCATATACAGTTTCTGTTTTGTAAAGATCATTGATACGATATTATATATTTTCCGTTGCGATGTGAGATTCTGTATTGTTCTGTTTTGTTCTATCTTCTCTCTTTCTTCTCTTCTCTTCTTCTCTCTTCTTTTCTTTCTCTTGACTTTCCATCAATCTCTGCTTTTTGGGTCGGACATTTGTGGTTTATTATCGATTCAAAGGGTGTGGATTTGCGGGTCGTCACAAATGGTTAGGAGGTGATCTTCGATCTTATTTTCGACTGTTTATTTCCTAAAGAACCGGGGTTGAGTTTATCGAGAAATATCGAATGTTGTTTCGAAGAGACCGGGATCAGATTGTGATCTGAAAACCACTTTGATCCAACGAGTATGTTTTTATGACGAAGACAAGAGTTTGGAGTCGAATATGGATCAGTGAAGTGCAAGGGCTCATTGCTACTAATCCTGAGGGTGATTCCAAAATGGATGTAGTAGGAATAGTGTCTTCGGTTCCGTTCGAACCCTTAACGGACTTGTATGGATGAATACTTTTAGAACATCGTCAGGAGGAGGATGAGCATTCTAAGTGGAGATGTGTTCTAAAAAGGTAACAATTAGGCTCGAACCTCATCAACAAGGAATGACTGAAAATCAGGGGATATGCAACAAGGCTAAGTGGGTAGCACCCAATTAGGGTAAGGTCATCCCTATCTAGATGTTCCTTTTTATTCGGCTATGTGGGCGGTTGCTGATCCCAACCACGGGGTCATCTTATTCGAACTGTCCAGTAAGGGGTAGCTCCGGTCTTATGTTGCAGCGGATCGGAAGGGGTCCTCGGTATGCTGATCTAGACCAGGTACCGTGACAGGTGGTACCCAGTGACTAGTCATTAGTTGGAAATCCATTCTCCCTACGTGCCCTTACGGTTTTGATTGTAGTGCCTAGTATTGTTGGAATTTAATAAACGTAACAATTTCAGCTATTTGAATAAGTATTTGTATTTAGACACTATTATAATATAAGAGGATTTTGATAATAAATCTTTTGGTTATCATAAGGTAAAAACCCAAGATGTTTATTTGTGGCGTGGTCTTACAAGATGCCTTTGATTTTCAAAGGATTTTGAAACTTTAATAATTAAATTGAGTGTATTTTTCTCATTCCGGTTTTACAGACTGGCTCGGGTGTTATTTTATTATAATGCTTGAGTAAGACCGAGTATTATAAATACAGGATAGGATCCTGTGGAGATATGGAGATGAGTAGATGGAGAGACGTATCACACGTGTTTGATGTACGTTTCGCTGTGTAGTATAAACTATACAGTCAGCTTTTGTGAGGACAAGTTAATATAACTGTCCAGTATTTTGCTATTGATTGTGTTGTATTGTGATGATGTAATGTATAAAAAAAGATATAGTTCTTTTTGCATAAAGATCCGTCATTATTTATTATATATTGTTCTGCTGCGATTATGGGATTCCATTATTGTTTTTAGTCCCTTCTTTCTTCTATCTTCTTTCTTTTCCCTCAGTAATCTGTCTTTTATGGCACTCGATCATTCGACATGTTATACAATAGCGTATTTGTGTCGAATTTTCGATGGTCGTGAATGGCGGGTCGTCATAGTTTGTGTGGACCTATAAGTGTGAGGAAGCATTCTAGAGTTTGAAACACTTATTGACCCATGCATCGGTGTTTGTTGTTTCAAAGGGAATCCAGATTTGGTAGTATATACCGATGCATGTAAAATAGGATTAGGAGCTATGATAATGCAGAGAGGTAAAGTGATTGCTATGCTTCTCGACAGCTTATACCGCATGAGGTCAAAAATCCGACGCATGATTTAGAATTGGTTGTGGTGATTTTTAGCTTTGAAGGTGTGGAGAAATTACCTTTTAGAAGAAAATTTTAAGATGTATATAAATCATAAGTTTCCAAAGTATTTGTTCTCTCAAAAGTAGCTAAACACGAGGCAGCATAGGTGGTTAGATTTCTTAGCGGCTTATGATTTTGGATTAAGTACACACTAGGGAAAGGCAACAAGGTTACATATGCACTTAGCAGGAAGCTTCAAAATGATGTGTCGGCAATGATAGTTGAGTGGAAAGATTTGGAAGCATTGATAGATTGCAAAGTGCAGTAGAGATCCGAAGCTGGGTCTAGTGGTAATATTGTTGTATTGTCTTGTTTGGAAGTTCGACCGATGTAGATCAAACGGATTGCTTCTAATCAGATAGAGGATCCAGTGTTAGCTGAGCGGATCGGGAAGCTAAAGGAAGGAACCAAGAGCGACGACTTGAAAGATTTCAGTCTTGACCAGAATGGATGGTTGAGAAAGATAGGAAGATTATATGTTTTGAGTATAGGAAACATAAGGAAGGAAGCCTTAGGGAAATGTCATCGTTCGAAGTTCACTATATGTTTAGTGGTACCAAGATGTATCAGGATATAAAGAGGAGTTTCTTCTAAATAGGAATGAAGCGGGATATCGGTTTGTGTGTAAGGCAGTGCTTGAATTGCCAACGGACGAAGGCCGAACACCAAAAGCCAAGTGGTTTTCTTTAGCCGTTAGACATTCCAGTGTGGAATGGGATTCTATTTCTATGGACTTCATAGATGGGTTGAAAAGGTCAAACATAGGTAATGAAAGTATATGGTTCATAATGGAAAGATTAACCAAGAGTGCCCATTTCTTTACAGTTAAGTCAACCAGGATGGCACCTATTTTAGCAAGGTTGTTCATGAAGAATTTGGTTAGACTGCATGGATTTCCAGGTAGTATAATTAGTGATAGAGATCCCTTATTCATAAACGAGGTTTGGGAGAGTCTGTGGGAAGTTTTGAGAACCAAGCTTTACCATCTGCAGATAGATGGGAAAACAGAAAGAGTTAACAAGATCTTGGAAGATTTGTTAAGAGCCTTTGTTCTAGATTTTGGGGGATCATGGGAAGACCATCTACATCTGTCGAGTTTTCGTATAACAACAGTTATCAGACTAGTATTGGGATGGCACCATTTGAATCTTTGTATTGAAGCCCATGTAAATCTCTTTTTTTTCGGTTGGAGACTGAGGGTAGGTTGATTCTTGGTCCAGATCTGGTTAGAAAAGCTATAGAAAAGATTAAGGTCATTCGGGCTAGAATTAAGGAGGCCTAGTCCAGGCAGAAGTGTTATGCAAATAAGAGACGGAAAGATTTGGAGTTCTCAGTTGGGGACCAAGTTTCCGTCAAAGTATCACCTTTGAAGGGTGTGCTAAGACTTGGGAAGTTGGGGAAGCTATCTCCTAGGTTCATTGGACCTTTTCCTATTCTTGAGATGATCGAAAAACTCGCTTATAGACTTGAGTAACCGAGCAGTTTGGTAGGTGTTCACGATTTTTTTCATGTTTCTCATTTTAGAAATTGTGTTAGAGACCCGAAGACTGCTATTGCACCGGAAGTGCTAGATGACTTGGTGGTAGAACCAGATTTGACCATGGTGAGAAAGCCAGTTTGCATTATTACAAGAGACAAGAAGAGGCTTAGGACCAAGACGGTTAGATTAGTCAAATTCCAGTGGAGTGACAATGACAGAGACTGTACTTGGAAAGTTGAGAGCAGGATTAGAGATACTTATCCTAACTTGTTTGATGGTATGTTTTACCTTCTTGTTTGTTTTATGTACCTTATTGTAATTTAAAGGATGAAATTCTTTAAGGAGGGTAGTTTGTAACACCGTATATTTTTGATAACATTATTTATAAGATTTAGTTTGTTAAACTAAATAAAATAATGTGTTGACTAGGAGATTGAGAATTGATTTTAATTAAGGTAGCCATGCTTTTTTAAAACAAATAAATTAAAAGCAGGTTTCAAAATGAATTAAAGGAGGAGTATTATGGGAAAGAGGCCATTCCTATATCTCCTTGCTTAGGGGTGTATCATTCTACACATTCATTCTATTTCAAAAAATTTAAAATCAAGGCTGCCCACCATTAACAAGGAAAGGAGAAAAGGAAACTAAGGAAAAGCTAAAGGGAAAGTAAACTGAAATCAAACCTATTCAAATCTCAAGCTCCTTAATCTCTAAAGTAAAGGTGAATAACGTTTACATCTTCAAACTTCTATGGTTTTGGTTTAAGATTAAAGCCGAATGATTTTGCAGAGATTTGCCATGTTTTTGAATGATAGAATGATTATATACACATGTTGATGATTTATGAATGTTCATATAGATTTTCTAACATGTTTTAAGATGAAAAATCTATTAAATGACATCCGTTAGCCTTGTAAATTTTTGTAGTGATCTAAAATAATATTTTAGAGATGGGTTTCAATTTTCAGATTTTTCTGAATTTTGTGGAATTCTTATGAGTTTTCTAAGGAAGAAAATGATACTTTGGATTATAAAATTATTTACAAGAAATAGTTATTGTTTGGATCCAAAAATTTTATATGATGAAAAGAACATTTTAATTGATTTTCTGGAATTTTTCCAGAATTTTATAAGATAATTTAATAGTTATATAAAATTATTTAAGGTACGAGACTTAAATATTTTATATAATTATAGAGGAGAAAGGGGCTTTTTCAAAATTGATTAAATTTCCAAATAAAGATTTTATAGTATGAATAAATAGTATTTTCACTATTTCAACTCTTTTGGCAAGAAGTTCCACCTTTGCTCCAAACCTTCCGATAAATATGAAAGGTATTAAACCTTTCCATTAGGTCAATAATCAATGCACATGGTATCAGGCAACTGGTACATAGTCAATTGAAAGGATTCAAAAGGTTTAGGGTCAAAAGGTTAGAGCTTTCTAAAGAGATGAAACTTTGTTTTTGTTTTAAAGAAAATACGCCCGCCAGATTTTGAAAAATAGCTTTCGACAATGTCAAATGGTTTAAAAGAAAAGGTTTTGATTGGCTTGTTTCTTGTTTTAATTGAAACCTTTCGACAAGTTGAAAGTTAAAGCTCTCGAAAAAGTCAAAAGGTATGAAACCTTTCAACTAAGTCGACAAAATCATAGTTGCCACTTCCTCCCTTTTGATTTAGTTACTTTCGAAGAGAATCTTTTGCTTCTAAAACTTGCCGCCTCTCCATTACTTTCGAAGGGTTGGTTCCAACACCATCACTTCATTGTTTTTGAAATGATTTCGAAATGTTTTTTTTAAAGGTTTCGAAGCAGTTGTTTTTTACTACAATGTTTTTTTGATCCTTTTGCTCAACTTGAAGGCATAATCCAAATGTTTTGAATCGAAACATTTTATTAAAGCTTTCGAAGTAGTCAACTTCAAATAGATTCGAAAGGTTTCCACTTGTTTTAAATTGAACCCAATGACTTCAAAAGGCTTTAATTTTCAATGCTTTCAAAATGTTTTCAATGATTTCACAGGGGTGGTCCTCCAGACTTTCCGACAAGATCGGAAAGAAACCTTCCGACAAGATCGAAAGATGAAACCTTCCGACAAGGTTGCAATGTATGTTTTTTAATGTTTTCGAAAGGCTAAGGTTTAAAGGGTTTAAAGACGGATGTCATATGTTTTAAAACTTATAACGGAAAGGTTTTTTAATGGTTTTGAAGGAGTAACCTTCAATGGGTTCGAAGGGTTTTATTAAAAGTTTCGAAGGGGTTACCTTCATTATTTTCGAAAGGTTGTTTAAATGTTCTAAACAAAGGATTCAAATAATATGATTAGGTAGATAACCTAAGTGTTTTAAGTTATAATGGACTTTACCTATTTTAAAATGATAGAGAATCTTATTGAACATCATCAACATTATGTTGAGTAAAGTATATATAACATGGCAAAATAGCTTAGTGTAAAGCTAAAAGTATATCTTCCTTGTATATATATGATTTGGCGGACTCAATCATTTTGGAAAGGTTTTCAAGGAAAATTTAAAGGGTGGTTAACCAAAGAAAGAGCATCCATCCCATTTAAATTCGAAAATTGAATCCATTTTGAGGGCTGTCAGCGTGGAGGACATTTAGTCCAGATAAGGGCAGTTAGCCCAGATATGAACATTTAGTTCATTTATTAGCATAGTGGACCTTGCTACTTCTTAAGGATAGTTATTCCACCCTTTTTAACCTGATATAGACAGATAGTCCATTATTTAGCATAAAGGATTTTGCTATTTTGGTATAATCAGATTTCGAACAATTTGTCTAAAAAGGAGCAATTAGCTCAGATTTAGGACAGGTGATCCATTTATTTCCTATTTTAGTTATATTATTATTATAATCAGTTGATTAACCAGTTTGGTCACAGAAAAGGATTTGCAAAATATATGTTTTGAAAAGAGATATTAGTGAGGGGAAACCCGTTCCACTAAGCGGCGTGGTCTCACTATATATCTGACTTGAAGTTTTTTTTACCCTTAAACACTCGGGTGCTCAAAATTGATTTAAGTAGGCTGAGGGTTTAGGTTTTCAGGTTTTAGTAAATTTTGACGAATAAGCTTCCGAAGATGATCAGGTGGCTGATAGATAGCTAATTTAGGAATTCAGTTTTAAATTTGTTTCCACTTTGTATTAAGACATTTATGTCTATATTGCTTTGATCATCCAATGGGGCATCTTCATATGTCGCTCATGGCGTATTGTTGTAAATTATATTTGAACATTGCTTGGGATTACGATTGGGATTTTTGTAACTTGGATATGATTTGTTTGAAATGTAATCACTAATTTTTTTTTTGAAAATCTATGATTTTGTTCATATTCAAGTGCTTCTGATATTATGGATACCATTAACATTACGGTATTTCGTCACCAGAAGTTGATATTATGGATGACTGCAGCATCCATATTGCTTAGCTTTTGACCTCTAGATACGGGATGTTACACTATGTGTAAAAATTCACCCTTTCGACCTGCGAATTTCAACACTAATATAGCGACGGTATTTATGTGCCAAGCATTCAAGAGCCTAAAAGATGAATTGTTAGAGTAAAATAAAAAGAGATGGAAAAATAAAGAGATAATACGAAATCATAATCTTGTTAGCGAAAGGATAATATATCATATCAAAAGAACGATACAAAGGGTTACTCTAATACAGAAATTTTGGAGCTACAAAAACTAAGTACGATCATCAACCTAGACAGTTATAACTATTATCCACACAATGTTGGTATGTATAATATAGTAATGCAGCGGAAATAAGACTACTATGGTACATAAAATATCCATTTTGTCTTCTTGGGATCCAAAGGAGATCGACGAAAACCTGCCTTTCTCAAACTGCTCGAAATAGTACATGAGTAATTTAAGGAAAATAAGAACCAAGCGTCAGACATAAGCTTGGTATAAGAAACTCAAATAATATGTATACAACATTTAACAGTGCTTTTGAGGCCACATTGAATGCCTTAAATTTTATCCCCTTAAAAGAAGCACCATCTAATAAATACATAAGATGATATATTAGATAATGTCTAGGGTGAAGAATATAAATATATAACATAGTCAAATTGGTTACATTGATCACATTTGATAGCATATTAGAGGGTACAATCAATAGCGATAAGGAATTTTCACATAATGGATTTCCATGGAGATCCTTTCGGTCAAGCCGAAATCGAATCTCGATGCACAAAGATTCGAAAACACCTTCCATGCACCGTACGTCTCTAGGTACAATATACCATAACGTAAATACAAAGGCCTATCCCGAACATGCACATGAACCATGTGGAACCAAATATCAACTCTTAATACCAACATATCGACAAACATACTCTAGATATGGAGTTGATAATACCCTATCGTGGTACTGTAAAATCCTAGATTGTGCATCCTACTCTATCTTTAGCCATTTTCGTACAGAGGTCACATTCGGCATCTTTTACATGAGTCTTTATTATTCAAACATAAGATGAATCCCCAATTGTACTCCCATATCTCAAATAAATCTCGAATCATACATGGATTCCAACAGCTCGAACAAATTCACTTTCAAGAGATAGAACACACCTTAACATTGAAGTGGTTTTTGATAAGTAAAACACTTACCATCTCCGTCTCTTCGAGACCGACTTGGTCAATTTGGTCATTAAATAGCAAGGAGTTTGATAATATATGTAAACCAAATTAGTATACTTATCACATTTTCGATGTTCTTATTTCACACTATCCCTTGGTCATTAAGTAAAGCTGGTAGGTTAGAGTTCTATTGCTCATATTCCTACTTAAACATCATTCTTAACTCCCACAGATAGGCAAGCCTGTTTCATCGGCTTTTAGTACTAAGTATACGACTAAATGTTTTCATAAACGAGTAAACATACTAAGCACGATCAAGTCATACAAAACACGATTAAGTCACATAAGCAATTTCTAATTCCTTTTTTGTATAATTAATCTTTTATTAATTAAAACCTCTTTTACTATTAAACTTCTTTTTATTAAATAAAACATCATTTATCAATTTCTATCATTCATTTATGATCTTTTAATACTTCAGAAATCAATCATATACTTATTTCAAATGGTATAAGTATATTCACAAATCATTAACAAGATTATTACTTAAACCTTTTCTTTTTCTATTTTTATTTCCAAAAGGTTCCTTACTTATAATTTCCTTTAATATATCCATCTTAAGTATCTAAGTAATTTCACAAATCCAATCAAATAGTTTTAAGACTATTGTTACACAAACACTATCACTGCACACCCAAAACCTTTTCAGTTATACTTATCTTTAAAATTTTCTTTTAAAGATCTATTTACACTCATAAGCATAATAAAAAAAGGTTAAAGATAAATTTTATTAACACATTGTCACAACAAACCCAAAACCATTTCATACTTATATTAATCTTTATAAGATTCTTTTAAAGATCTAAGTTAATATTTGGTTTAGTTCTATAGTCGACTAAGTGACTATCCAGTTAAAAGCAATTACTTATAGAAATCATGATTTATTTACTTAACTCGTTTTTGAAATTTCAACTTTACTATTCCTTATCCAAGAGTGAAGCCAGGTAAGTTAGAGCATTGGTTGCATATCAGAGCCTTCCCTAGACACTTGAATCCCACAAATAAATAAATCTTCCTCGTTGGTTTTTAGTGTTAAGTATAGTATTAACGGCTTTTATAGAAAAGTAAGTAAACAACATGATTAACCTATTTTCGACATGTTTGACTTAACTATTCCTCGATTAAGAGGGAAACGGGTATATTAGAGTTCTATTGCTCATATTCCGGCTCGAGATTAGTCTTAACTCTCACAAATAAATGAACCTCTTTATCGGTTTTTAGCCTTAAATAAAGTTAATTACTTTCAAACAAATATGTAAACAAAAAAATTAAAATTTTTCCAACATTCCATCTTAATCGTTCCTTAATCAAGAGGGAAGCCTGTAGGTTAGAGATCTATTGCTCATATCATACTCGATATCAGCCTTAACTCGCACAAATAGGGAAGTCTAGCTCGTCGAATATTAGTGTTAAGCCTGGTCAATTACCATTTTCAAAACTTATAAATACTTTAAAAATACTTGTAAATAGGTTTTAAATATTTATATAAAATATTAGTTGAAAATAACTAAGTTATAATTTGATGTAAACACGTTTTATTCTATAAAACCTTTTACTTCAAAAATACATATATAATTATTAAAAATATATTTAAACTTCAATACAAAATTAAATTATGTTGGAAAAGATCCCTTAAAATTGTGGAAAAAAAATACAAAATTAAATATCATTTCTGAACTCTTAAAAAATCTTAAGGGACATACTACAACTTTTATAAATGCTGTTAAAAGTCCATGTTAAAGAACAAAATTGAAAACACTATCTTTATGACTAGGTTTAACAACTTAAAGAAATGATCTAAGGCTTGAAATTTTCCTAGTAAGTAATACCCTTTGGGTACTTAAAAATAAGAAAAAGAAACCTGTAACAACCTAAAATTCTGGTTATTTAATTTTAAATGTTTAGTGAATATTAAATATTTAAATAATTGGATTTTGGAATTTAATAACTTATAATTGAAATATGGGGAATGTTTAAGTATTTGAATTGTGAGTTAAATCTTAATTAAATGGATTTAATAATTTTATTCAACTCCTTTTAATTAATAAATAATATTGGTAAATTCAATATAAAAATTTATTTACAAGTGTAAATAAATTGGACAAATATTGAAAACTAAGTATAAAAACGATATTTAATCTATTAAATTATCATTCCATGGCAAGTCTTGAATTTCGACGAAAACAGTTCCATTAGATTCGTAATAATCAATTATAGTATGCCTTTGAATTTCATGGTGATCAGACATATCATTTGATCCTGGAGTTCGAAACACATAGAAATTAATTTCAAAAATTTAATATAATAATTGATTTTGAAAAGTTATCTTCTACATATGATTGAATTAGGGCTCGAGAACAGTTCCACTGAGTTTGGAATAGGGGTAACTAGTTAGGAACGCCAATGAGTATGCCTCGATTAGAGTTCCACTGAGTCTGGAATAGGGGTAACCAGTTAGGTCCCTAGCTTCTCTCGTTAGCCCTAAACTCAAACCCTAGGTCAGCCAAATCCAACATCTGTGAGTGATCGGAGCCGCTAGAGGCCAAAGTAGGCTTAAGTCGCAACATGAAAGTTGTTCATGGTAGTGAGGGAAGTATGTTGAATGGTTAGATTGTCGTGGATGGTAGCATGATGGTGTAGATCTCATAATGAACGTGGCTGTAAGGGTTTCGTTTTTTGGCTTCGTTCTCCAACCTCAAGCGGAGATAGGTGGAAAGAGTAGTCACGTTAGGTCGGCTATGGCGAGGTCTACCTCCAACATTGAGGCGACGGTTGGAAATCGCTTATAGAGGCGTTGGGGTGAAGTTAAATAGCGAAGTTTTTCAATGTTCATTCTCAAGAAATAAGCCACAATATGTGGCGAGTCTTTGGTCAAGGAGTTCATCATGGTGTGGAGAGCACAGGCAAGTAAGCGACGGTCGGAGATGGCCTAAAGTGATGGCGTCAAGTTGAGAGAGTGGCGGCCTGTTCTATTCGATCGTAGATGTTTAGGCTAAGCCAAGTTAATTAAGGTTAATGAATGTAATTAAGTAATAATTATATTATTTAAAATTGGAATTTTGTAAACTAAAAAACTATTTCTTACTAGGTCCAAATTGAACGCAATCAGTCGCATTAGATTCGTAATGACGATATCTACGCTATGGGTTGGATTGAACGAGATTGGAGCTTGATGGAATTTATGCTAAAATCGATAGTCGTTCGGTTTAGTCCAGAATTGGAACATTTTAGCGGTTTAACTCACATTAAACTTTATTATATCATATCTGTGATTTTATAAACGTCGGTGATTGCTTGGATGCTAGTTCATTTGTTTGACTGTTTTGTGGTTGGATTTCCATTCGGAAAATGGATAACATATTAATTTGATCGTTATGACCCCATATTATTATATATATTCCATAACCAATGTTTTGCAAGAAAAATTTATGGAGGGACTCTAAGGGGTTTCTCACCAATTATTATTTATTTACATCCTTATGTATTTATATTGATGGTTAATTAAAATAAATCCTGATATTCCATTTAACTTGTTAAGTGTTGTTATACCAATTTCGCTATATCGTAACTTATTAATTTTCATCCATAGAAAAAAACCCCACCATATGATTTTGAACTTGAGCTTGTTTTTTGCCTAACGAATGTAAAAGTTCGTTAATCAAAATTTAAAATAACTAATCATTTTAACCAATGATTTAAAATTAATGAACCGATTTAATAATCGATGTTAAAAATTGGTTTATCTTTTTTAAATCAGATGAGATTTAATTAATCCTTTTAAGTAATGATTACTTGAGTTTAATTAGTATTCAAAAGAAATTAATCATTTTTAAATAATTATACTTTGAATTTAATTAATCATTTTTAGTTAATGATGTTATGTAATTAACTAATCTATTTGATTTATGAGATTAAATTTATTAAATCAATTTAATTAATGATTCTAACTTTTATTAATAATTTTAACTAATGATTGTTTTTTAATGTACTTAATTGTTTTAACTAATGATATTTGTAATTTAGTTAAATCATTCTGATTAATGATGTTTTTTATTTAAATAAATCATTTTTAATTAATAATTTTAAATGAGGTTTGAATTTAATTAATCTAATTAATTTATGATTAATTGTACTTAATTAATTTTTTTAATTAACGGTATTTAAAATTTACTTATCATTTTAATTAACGATGCTTGAGATTAATTATTCATTTTAACTAATGATTATCGGGATTTAATAAATCTTATTAAATAATGATATTTAAAGCTAATTAATTGATTAAATAAAAGTGATTAAAGTAAATTAAATAATACAATATAAGTGTTTTAAGTTAATTAACTAATTTAGTGTTTTTGAAGTTAATAAACTGATTTAATAAAGATTTAGAGTTAATTTACTAATGATATGAAAGTGTTTGGAAATAAGTAATTATTTATTTAAAGTAACTGATTTGTCTTTTCAAAAGAGATTTTAAACATGGTTAATTATCTTTTGGGACAATTAATAGTGTTTTAAATTTTAAATTTAATTTGCTTTATTATCTTTTGGGATAATATTTTTTTAAATCAATAAATAATGGTTTACAAGTGAGAAAATCCTTTAGAAGGAATTATTTATAAACAAAGCTAAGTGTAAATTATTTTTGGGTTTATAGTAAACAATGTTTTAACACCATTTGTTTTTTTTACCTTTGTTCTAATACACTCGGTATTATAAATTTTGTCTTAAAATAACGTTATGAGAGAATATTTGTAAAAAGGATCTTACCAATACTGTAATAAGGAAATCAGGCACAAGTTAAGTTTTTAAAAGTTGAAGCTCTATTTCAATTATAGAAAACTAGTTCCGTAATCAATATTGCTTATATGGAAAGGATCTAGTCATACTTTTAACATTAAACATTGGGGCTTCTACTCCTTTTTATCTTAAAGGTTAAAAATGTCATTAAGGGGATGCCTAGAGGTAACATTCCTCAACTTGCCTGGCTTCATTTTCAACCGAAAGACAACACTTGTTTGGAATCAATGAGTAGTGGTAAATATATGATATTTAATTTCCATCTAATATCATTGTTATTATCTTTATAGTTGGTTTATTAATTATCAGATTCAACATTCTTCATGGTGTATCGTCACCTTAAAAACAATTTGCTGCTCTTTGAACTTTGTTATCCTTTGTCGAGAATGACTAAACCAAAAGCGCGAAAGAGGGCCAAGCTATATGAGGTTGCTCCCAGTAAGATAGTTCACATCTAATATAGATTTTTGTTGTGTTCCATCACATGAAAAACGGTTAAGATTTAGATGTAAAATATTCGGATTCTCATTAAGGTTTGGCGGGGTGTAGTTTGGAGATTATCGTGAAGTGTCATAGAATATGTGATCGAGCTTAGAAGTATATTACTAGAGATATACTTAAAAAGGGGTGCACCTTCCTAGTCATCTGTTAGAAATTTTCCTTTCCGTTTGATTCCAAAACTTTGAGTCTATTTATTTTTAAAATTTCCATGAGAAGAGTTAACCACTCTTCGCGGCATTTAAATTTTGATTTATTCCATTCCATCAAGTGGGCCGTTGCATTATTTTGTCCATTCTATCAAGTTTGGGCTATTATCTTATTTTTTCCGTTCAATCAAATTTGGACTATTTCGTTATTTATCCATTTTGTCCAGTTTAGATTTTTTTTTGAAAGACGGGTTCAAAAATTTCTATTGAAACTGTAATCAAAGCATAACAAAAACCTAAAGGCAAATCAGTTCTGCACTAAGCCCATAAGTCTAAATATATACAATACATAACGAGGCCTGCATATCTTAAAAAACTAAAC
This sequence comes from Allium cepa, assembly GCA_030765085.1. NCBI lineage: Eukaryota > Viridiplantae > Streptophyta > Magnoliopsida > Asparagales > Amaryllidaceae > Allium > Allium cepa. The sequence goes on along the minus strand of CM060945.1, from coordinate 986,630,658 downwards.
TCGCTATACAGAAGGTTCGAGAGTAATCTCGGTTCATTAAAAGAAATCCAAGTACTTCTGATTACTTCAATAATTCATCTCCCCAAAGAAACCTAAAACAGGAAACATTAATGGCGGCGAGAGAGGCCAAACTAAACTCCATTTTGCATTGCTAACTCAGCAGAAGTTTAAGATCTTTCTGCCATTTCATAACTTTTGGCGACTAAAAAGAACAATTCCATCTACCCTTTCCACCTTAAGGTCAATATAGCAGATCTAAGCAAGAGATTGTTACAGATTATACTTAAAGGACATCAACTTCTTCTAGATCTAAACTTTTCCCACCAAATTAAGCATATCCAGCAGCAAGGACCATCGTAGAAGACGTAGTGAAGCTCTTACCAAGATAAGTCTCTGACACTCTAGATGAAGTCTTTAACTTTATTTTGATAAAATTTAACAAAAATATTTTGCATCTAGATTATTCGACTACCATCACGACGATGCAGCAAGTGCTCAAAAATTCAGTCGGATCTGACAATCTGCACACTTTCTAATTTTATCGTTAATTATAGAAACTGTAAATAATAATGTAAATTAATAGAGAGAAGGAGAGAAATAATGTAACTAATACAGGAAACAAAGAAACAAAGAGCCAAGATTCAGGAAGGCAAGAAGACTTCCGAAGACCATAATCATATGATAAAGCAGACGATCCCCAATTCAGCGTTGGGAGGTATATCCCCATTTATGTGCTATAGTTTCATTCATGTTTGCGATGTTTTTCAAATGTTTTGATGCTGTCATTCTGATGTTCATAGTCTGGAATATGTTTGTGCAAATCTGCGACCTTTCAGTAAACGGGTTTTGAAATATTCTTACATTCCTTTCTTTCCAAATATGCCAAAAGCAGACCGATATGGATAGTTTAAACATATCTGAATTGAGATTTTTTACTCCTGTTATAGACACTATTTTCTGTAAATCATTTATCAGAGAGAAGGATAGTATACTTCTTGGCGATTTACAGAATTTATTACAGTTCCAAAGCCATATATTGCTTGTGAAATTACATTGAAAGAATAGGTTATCTATGGTTTCAATGTGATTGTAGCAAAAGACACAGTTAGGATCCACAACCATATGTTTCTGTAATAATTTTTCTTTTGTCAAAAGATAGTCGTTAATGGCTTTGAAAAGGCATACTGCCATTTTTGGAATGTGTATTTTGTTCCAAACCAAAGACGACCAAAACTTAACTTCATAACTAGATCTGATCGTGTTCCGGACTTTTTTAAACTGATATAACCCGTCCTTTGAGCATTTCCGAGACCAGAAATCTTTCTCCCTTTCATTATGTATCTTGACTCCTTCTATTTCTGCTTGAATTTGAAATAAAAAACTATACAAATTCCATTTCCACTCTCCATTCTTTAAAAATTTTCAAGAGGCAAATTTTCCGTACCGGTTCTAAAAGCTGTGTCTCTGCCAATACGTTCCATAATAGTACTTCCATTCAGCCATGGGTCATACCATAAAGAAGTTGTTTTGCCGTCAGCAATGTTAAGGGATAGGCATTTCAAAGCTTCACGTCTATTTTTCAAAATGAATTTCCACACTCCCGAGTCGTCCGATCGCTAATTAATTTTCCAAAAACTTTTATGACCAATGTATTTACATTGTATAAGATTCGCCCAAATACCTGCTGAGTTTATGACCTTCCAAATTAATTTAACAAATAGCGCTCGGTTCATTTCTTCTAGATTTCTTAATCCCATACCACCTTCTTCTTTTTGTCTGCACAAGATCTCCCATGGAATTTTACTGTACCGGCTTTTCCAAAGGAAATTAAGTATCAGATGTTTAAACTTTTGAATAGTAGCAACTGGGAGACAAAAACATTGCATCCAAAATTGTATAATGGGGTAGTTCTAATCTCCCAGCTAGACTAAGCATTCTTGTTTCCCATCCGCTAAATCTTACCTTGATCTTCTCTATCAAGAGTAAATAGTCCTTATCCCTCAAGTTAGCACTAGACAAGGGAATACCCAGGTATCTTATTGGGAGATCCGCTTGCCGGATATTAAGGATTGTGCTAATATCAGTGCAACAATCCACCCCTTTTCCAAAGAAAACATTAGATTTCTCACAGTTTAATTCCAAACCAGTAACTTTCTTTATAATTTTGAAGACGTCGCTTATAGCATTTACCGTTTGTGCATTGGCTTTAGTGAAAATAATGATGTCGTGGGCATAGATTAGGTGAGATAACTTATTGTCAAAGTCAGTGATAGGAGAAATCAGCCCTTCCCTGACTTTATCTTCCATTAGTAATGAAAAATATTCCAATACCAAGGTGAAAAGAATAGGGGAAAGTGGATCACCTTGTCTTAGTCCATTTGAACTCTTGAAATAACCATGCGATTCCCCGTTTGCAATTATTGAAAAAACTGGGGTCGTTATGATGTTTTCTATAATTCTTACCCATTTGTTTGGAAATCCCATGCTTATTAACATATGAATAACAAAAGACCTATTAATAGAATCATATGCTTTTTTTAAGTCTACTTTGATACACATATATTTATTGTCCTTTCTACCAAGACCCCTGATGATTTCATGAGCGAACAGAATTCCATCCTCTATTGATCTGTCTTTTATAAATGTCGTCTGATTCGGGGATACTAACTTATCTAAAAAAGGAGCCAGTCTGTTACAAAGTATTTTGGTGAAAACTTTGTATAGAGTATTGCAACATGCTATAGGTCTAAAATCCTGAACACAAGTAGAGTAGTCTTTTTTGGGAATCAGGTGCAAGAATGTGTGATTCCATTCTTTGATTATAGAACCTTTTTGAAAAATATCATTCAGGGCTTTGTAAATTAAATCTTTTGAAAGATTCCAATGGGTTTTGAAAAACTTCGAATTAAAGCCATCTGGACCTGGAGAAGAAGTGTCTTTTATATCCCAATGAGCAGATTTTATTTCCTCCAGTGCAATATCATCATTCAAAAAATTAGCACCATACTCTAAAACGATCGTTTTACATATGACTGCTGCGAAGAGGTTACACAACGGAAGGTTAAAGATACGAGAGTAGAAATCAATAGCCGGACCGACAAACGTTTCCTCCGAAACCACCTTTCCATCTATATCAATGTTAGTCAAACGTCTTCTATTTCTTCTGCTAGACATTTTTGTGTAGAAAAAAGAGGTTGCCTCATCACCCATCATCAACCAGTCACATTTAGCCTTTTTTTGGTATCTATAAATTCTTTTTTAAGAGCCAATTCCAGGTTATTTTTGGCATTTTGAAATTCTGTAGCTAAATTATGATTGTTGGATGTTTCCAATAGTTTCTAAAGTCTAGAACAGTTTTCTCTCTGGACATTAACCTCATGTTTGGTTTTGCATTGATTCTTACTCCATATCTTGAGCTCTCTCTTGATACTTTTGAGAATATGAATGATTTGATATAGAGGTCTGTCTACTTGATTAGAGGCCCATTGTTTTTCAATCAACGGAAAGTATTCTTCATTTAAAGGCCAATGATTCATATATCTGAAAGGTCTGTTTTTTTCCTAGGCTTTGAAAGCAACGAAACTAGGATAGCATTATGATCACTCACTGTAGGAGGCAGATATTTAGCCAATAGATCTAGAAATAGATTGATCCAGTCTAGGTTTGCAAAACCTCTGTCTATCTTAGAAAATATGTTACGACTTGGGCCAGACCACCAAGAATATTCATAACCTTTAATAGTTATCTCATAAAGACCTGTATTTTTAGACATATCATCTAGTTCAAACAAGTTTCCAAATGACACTGGGTTACCTCCCTTTCTATCTGAGGGACTACTAATGCAATTGAAGTCCCCAAGAACTAGCCATGGTCTGAAATTGTTGAAAGCATCCTCTTGTAGATTCGTCCATAATCTTTTCCTGAGAGTGGAAAAATTCTGAGCATAGACGAAGGTTAAGTTACATTTGAATTTCGAAGTATTGATCAGTTCTAGGGTGATATGTTGATCGCTCATACTAATATAATTAAAATCCCATGAATTACTGTCAATAAGGACTAAGATTCTGCATTTAAAATAACAAGAAACATTACTTATGATTTTCCATCTATTATCCAACTCCTTTTCTAACTGAAGAATATCCGAATACAGTAACTTATTTCCCAAAACTCCAAAACAACTTATTTTATGCCTATCAATAAGTTTTCTAACTTCTCCCAATCTGTTAGGGTTATGGAACCCTCTAACATTCCAACATGCAGTCGACGTTAAGTTGTCTTATTATTGCGAGTCCTCAGCAACCTTGAGGATTCTCCTTTACCTTCCAAAGTGATGCCTAACTTCTGAACCCATTTAGGGTTCTTGCGAACGAGTTTTTCCTTTTATATATTATCAAATTCTGTTTCTTGAGGCTTGTGAGATAGATTTTCCTCCTGAGCTACATCTGCATTATCATATGTGTTCTGTTCCTCTATTACTTCTGTCAATCCTGAGTCCTCACCCTGATTTTCTTGTACCTGTATATCATTACAAATTTCAGTACCTCTACAAAAATTAACATTATTAATTATGCAATCATCAATATTGATATCGTTAGAAAGTAATGTATTAGAAAATGAAAGAATATCCGATGTGGTCGAAGGACGTGTGAGAATAGAGATGTTGATCGAAGGAGACTTCTAAGATGATGGACTCTGATCTCTGATATCTGGTTTGGATGTGATCCCAGGGGAGCATGGTACATTGTTTCCTATATTAGGAGGAACGACCGAACTGTCTTGAAGAATATGATATGTATCCTCTAACTCCAGCAAGTTAGACTCAATCTGGATTTTTTCCTGAAACCAATCATAAGGAGGACAATTTTGATTATCTTGGAACATTTGTTGTGTAATTTCTATTAAGCCTTCATCTGTAGGAACCTCTGCCTCAGAGTTCCTGGTTACTTCTATAGATGAATAATCGTTTTGCGTTGCTTCATTATTAGGGAGATCATTGGAACAGTCTTCCAATAGTTTTCCCATTTCATCAATGATTTCGGTAACACCTTCCTCCCTTATCTTTTCCAGACTATCAACAATGACTAGGTCCTTCAGGCTTTCCTTTTCTGAGTCATCTACTTGGGTCAGTTTAGGCACCCAAGCCTTGGTCATTGGGCATTCGTCTGTTACATGTCCAAAACACACACATTTGCCGCAAATGGATGGTGGGTTCTCATACTCCACTTCCTGTGTAAAACTCCTCCCATCTTCATCCTTATCTCCAATGGTTTTAGGCATGCCGTAGGAAGCATTAACCTCAATCAAAACTCTGGCATAAGCTAATCTGGTTCAGTTTTTCGTGGCCTTGTCCATTTTAATGGGAACTCCTATTGTGCTTGTTAAAGCACTAATTGCCTTATTTCCCCACAATTTAAAACTTAAACCTGGAAGTCTGATCCACATAGGTAGAGATGTAAGTAAATCTCTGTCTGTTCTCATATCTGGGGTTAGGCGCTTCATAATGATCAGGTTTCGGTCCATAAACCAAGGGCCTGATTTCAAAATCTTATTACAATCCTCTTCAGTACCAAACCTAACCGCAAAAAAACCATTATTCCTTGTGTGAACGGAAAACGACTTATGCGTTGACCATACCCTGTTGGCATATCCTTCAAAAGTTTTAAGCCATGGTTTATATCCTACCACGTACAACAAAATACATAGATCCCATCCTCCCTCTGCCTCTTTGATAGCTTCAGACGACAGATTGGCAATCCTTTTACCATCAGCTATTTTGGGCTCAATAAATTCTAAATCTAAGTTGCCAAAATCTCCAACTGCACCTATTTTAACAGCCTCACTGTATGAATTTTTTTTTGCATTTTCTGGTACTGTAAATTTGATTTTCTGATTCATCTCTGATTGAGTGGCGTACCGCTTTCATGTTTTCATTGATTTATCCGAAGTACGTCCTTCATAAGTCCCATGTGTCCTTCTTGCCAATTTTCGATCTGAGTTAATCTCCGTTCTGCTCGAGTTGTTCCCTCCCAGTTGCAGCTTGGGTTCTGGTCCCGAGATCGAAGCCTTGCCCCTTTTCCTTCTTACCTCCTCCAAGCCCTCTTCATCCCGCAATGACCCGATGATTTGTAACTGACGTTCCAGTTGTGAGGAGAAAAGAATTGAAGATAGAAAAATTAGGAATTAGAATTGAAGATTTTACTTGGGTTATTTTCATTCCTTCAAGTCTGGTTTTAATATTTTTTATGCTCATTCATATTGGGATTTGTTTCTTGATGATTATTTCTGCTCTTGCATGTCTTGATGTTATTCTTGTGAGGCAAAAACCTGTTCCACGTTAGCAGCATGTTCTCATGGAACTTTTATATGTTCCTCATTATTTGAGTTATCTCACGCTGGTACTTCCAGGCTAGTCCAACTGTTATTTTTTTATATTGCTCGGGACAGACCAAGTATTTTTCCATGTTGTCTTTGGTGTTACGGAGGTCTTGAAGGGGAGTTAGAAATTCGCCTATCGTAGTATTGTATTTTTTGTTGTATTATTTAAATCCCATCAGCATTTGTAAGGTCAGGATTTTATACCTGACCAGGTGATAAGGTTTGTTTTTAATTTTTACATACTACGTATTTTTTGAGTGGAAATTTCTATTGTCCTTAATATATTATATGTTGTTGATGCCGCTGTGAGATTCTGTTTCTCCTATGTTCTCTATTTTTTTTATTTGCCCTAGCAATCTTCCCTTTTGTCGATTGAATGCGCAACATCAAAACATAGTGGTAATGTTTGGTGTTGACTTTTGATGATCAAAAAGGAGAGTTATTACGTTTTGGTATTTGAGCGCAAGTTTACGTGAAAACCTTGGCTTTGGTAAGGTTTGGCTCATTAGAGATAGGGTAAGCGACACTCCAGAATGAGTTTGAGAGTATTATATATACGAGGGCGTATTTGTTAATGTTATAAAAACGTATTATGTAAATTGGTCTATTGAGTTTTTATGAACTCTGGTCGAGATGTGGGATGCCACTGTATTGATAGGGATTTATAAACACTCGACCAAGGCCAATAAACATGGTATTGAAAATTTTGAAATTTACGCAAATTAAATATTTAACCTTGGATTATATTATATATAAAGGAATAATTTTAAAAACTTTATATATTTATAAAGTGTGTTTATTAAAATGTGATGGTATTTATTTATTGTCGCTATTGTTTGTTCGGTTATGCTTAATTTAAATATGAAGCATTCACCATTGTTTGTTATCTGTTAAATTGTGCTCGGTTTATTTGGGAGCATTCATCGCTTTGATTTAAAATGAAAACCTTTGTGAATTAATTTTCACAATTTGACTATAAGGTACTTGGAAAAAATGTTAAGTTGACAATTCAACATTTAGTGATGGTGGGTTTAGGATTAAACTTTAATAAAAAGTTGTTAATATAATCTAAATAGTGGGATAATATATTTAGAGAATAAATATATGAGATAATTCTATTATAATAAAGAAGAGTTATTATAATATGAAATGATTTTTATATAAAGGAAATTTTATACAATTTAGTTTGTAAAATTGACTTTTAAAAGGATTTTTGAATCTAAATCTTGGATTTTTAGAAAATAATTTCAATGGATTTTGAGAAATGGAATAGCAATATGTTTTGGAAGTAATTGAACATTAAAATATTTTGTCGAAGTAATTTTTTTACAAATGGAATGCATTTTCTTTGGGATAATTTAAAAGAAATCATTTTGATTAGTTTAGTGGTAATTTGAATAATCTTCTAAGTGATGATCGGGTGTTTTTTTAGACAAATGTTGTGGAGTACTTAGTAAATTATTCCCTTTATTATTGTGCGATCGAAATGAGTTCAACTCCGAATAAATGCAATAAGTTTTAATAAATAAATGGTATGAAGTTATTATATATGAAAAAATATGTAGTATGCTTTCGAAGATGAGTTTTGAAATTAAAAATTGGGTATTTATTTTAGATTCCCTTAAAAAGGAACTATTTTCTAAACAAAAAAATATTTCTGGTATGAGATTGTTTTCATGAATAAGATTTTTCTTATAGATAAGATATGGGATAATTTAACACTTGAGTTAAATTAAATAAGAAGATTTTGATAATTTTTTTATTAAAACCATACAGTTGTATGAAACATCTAAGTTGTGTAAACTATTGGCAGTTGTTAGGTCAACCCATGAAACATCATTTATTCTAACACCCTAAGTTAAAGAGGTTATCTGTTGACTCAGTTTTGAAAAACCATAATTTGATTTGATCACCATCTAGATCTTTGAAAATGTAAAATAAAATTTGTGTGTACTCTTAGGATGTAGAAGAGTATTATAAAATTAAATAATGTAGGATATGTTATTATTTGATGGTTTGTAAATTAGAAATGACTTTATAAAATATTTTAAACTTTGGTGAAAATTCAAGAAATAATTGATAAATAATTTTAGTATTGAATAAAATTCTAGGTGAAAATACAAGTGACTTAGATAATTATCTGAGTATAAATTTATAATTTTTTTAATGTGGTTAATAAACGAATGAATTTAGAGTATAACTTTCCATTTTGTTCGAGTGAGTTTGGATAATCTTCATAGCAATAACCAAAGGCTAATTAGCAAAGCGGTACCTTTAGATAATTATCTATATTTTTAGACAATCAAGAAAGTTTTGAACCTAAGTTGAGATTTGTTTGATTAGTTATTTGACACTTGAATTAATGTTAGGTGATAAGTTCTCCCTTAGGGAATTTGATTCATTGACCCATAGTGTTGATTTATTTTTACATGAAATTTGATTAGATTTGATTGAATTTGAATTATTTGGTTGTGTGATTTTATAAACCATTGTTCATAGCGTTCAAATTTATAGACAAAGGATTTTGAATTGTTATTGTTAGAACTAAATACTGGTGATTTTGAAGAAAAAAGCGATTTCTGAAGATTTTGGGAAAGAAAATAATATTTATTCACTCTAGTTGATATTTTTGGAGGCATAAGAATATTGTTGGATGCTCCATGTTGGTTTGATTCTAGAGTTTCACTAAACTTTACTTAGGAATTCCCTCCTTGTCACTTTGATTTTTGATCTCTGATTTAATTCTTATGAAAACAAATGTTTTGAATTGAAATACTCTGGTATTTTGATTTAAATTTATCATTTGAAATTATTGGATGCATAACAACTATTTTAGATATTCTCTATATTTTTTCCCATATAATTGAGATATGGATGTAGATTGCATGTAGACTTATATCATGCTAATTTTTGCATGTAGAGTTACATCATATTGCTTTTGTTAACCTGATTCTCTTTTAGATTATGTAAGTACATGCATGAAAGTGATTTCTTACCTGCTAGAACATAAATCAAACACAAAAGATATATAATAAATTTAGAAAATTTAAATTGGTTGACTATTCGATGCCTTAGATATGGGAAGCCATTTGCCTTTCGTTTTCTTTGGTTAGTTTAGAGCCCATAGAGGTAATTTATAGTTTTTCCGACTGAACCGCATAAGGGAGATGCTAGCAAAAAAAGTTGAAAATTTAAGAGTTAGAACATTTTGAGAATTTTATAAATTTTTTGTATACTACAATTTGAATTTTGAGTTATAACTTGGAATGAATAAATTGAAGGGAATTAGTTAGTATAGTGGGTGAATTTAAAAGACTTGGAAATTTTAGAATCTATTATAGCTAATTAGTTTTGAAAATAAGTTTAATAACTTATTTTAATTAATGTTTTTAGAATTAAGGGTTTGAAAACATTTTCTTTCTTAGGAATTTCCGGAATGAAATTCATTTAAAAGGAGAGACTGTAACAACTCAGAATTCCGGTAATCTGATTTTAAATGTTTAATTAATTATAAAATTTGGATAATTAGATTTTGAAATTTAATAACTTATAATTCAAACGTGGAAAATGTTTAAATATTTGAATTATGAATCAAATCTTAATTAAATGGATTTAATAATTTTATTCAACGTTTTTAATTGATAAATAATATTGATAAATTCAATTTGTAAATTTATTTACATATATAAATAGATCAGATATATATCGATAATTAAGTATAAAACGATATTTATTCCGTGAAATTATCATTCTGGGGTACTGTCTCGAATTTCGACAGAAACAGTTTCATTAGATTCGTTATAATGAATTATAATATTCCATCGAATTTCATAGCGATCTGACATATCGTTTTGTCGTGCGGGATCAAAACGCAGATTAATTTCAAAAATTTGAAATAACATTTGGGTTGAAAAAGTTATCTTCTGCATATGATCGAATTAGGGCTCGAGAATAGTTCCGTTGAGTTTGAAATTGGGGTAATTAGCTAGGAATGCCAGTGAGCATATCTCGATTAGCGTTCGTGATTTTTTAGGTGAATAGTGCCCAGTGCATGCCTATGTAAGGACCCTCACTTCTCTCTTTAGGCCTAAACTCAAACCCTAGTTTAGCTAAATCCAATGGTCGTGATTGATCAGAGCCGCTAGAGGCCAAACTAGGCTTAGGTCCCAACATGAAAGTTGTTTATGGTGGTTATGGGAATATATTGAATGGTTGGATCATCATGGATGGTGGCATATAACTCATAATGAACACAACGTTAGGATTTCGGTTTTTGGCTTCATTCTCCAGCCTCAAGCGGAGATATGTGGTAAGATTAGTCGCGTTAGTCGTCAATGGCGAGGTCTACCTCCAACATTCAAGCGACGATTGGAAATCGCCTATGGCGTTGCTAAAGCAAAGTTAAACGATGACATTTCTCAAAGTGCGTTCTTGAGCTGTATGCCACAATAGGTGTCGAGCCTTGGGTTGAGGAGTCCATCGCGGTTGTCGGGAGCAGAGGCAGGCAGGCGGCGGTCAGAGATGGACTGAGGTGATGGCGTCAATTTGAAAGACTGGCAGCCTATTTTGCTCGATCGTAGATGTTTAGGCTAAGCCAAGGTAATTAAGGTTAATGAATGTAATTAAGAAATAATTATATTATATAAATTTTGAATCCTGTAAATAAACAATTATTTTACACTAGGCTCAAATTGAACGCACTCGGTTACGTTAGATTCATAATGATGATATCCATGTTATGGTGTTGGATTGGACGAGATTGGAGCTTGTTGGAATTTATGCTAAAATCGAACAGCCATTCGGTTTTATTCCAAAATGGTACGTTTCGGTTGAAATGAAAATTAATTTGAGTTTAACTCATATTAAATTTTATTATGTCATATCTATGAGGTTTTAAATGTTTATTAATTGCTTGGATATTAATTTAATTGTCTGACTACTTGTTTGGTTGTGTTTCTATTTGGAAAATGGATGACATATTAATTTGATGGTTATGAACCCAAAAGATTATATATATATATATATATATATATATATATATATATATATATATATATATTCCACAACCATATTTTGCAGGGAAAATATGTAGAGAGACCCTAAGGGATTTTTCGCCAATAATTATTTATTTACATCCTTATGCTGTTATATTGACGGTTATTAAAACAAATCCTAATATTCCATTTAACCTTTTAAGTGTCATCATAGCAATTTTGTTATATCATCATTTATTAATTTTCATCCACAAAAAAAACCCAGTCGTACGATTTTGAATTTGAGCTCGTGTTTTCACTTAAGAGTATGTAGAAATTTGTTAATCATTTTGGATTAATGGTAATTTAAAATAATTAATCATTTTGACCAATGATTTGAAACTAATATACCAATTTAATAATTGATGTTAAAAATTGATCTATCTTTGATTTAAATGAGATAGGATTTAATTAAGCCTTTTAACTAATGATTACTTGGGTTTAGTTAAATCATTTTAATAAATGATATTCAAAAGTAAGTAATCAGTTTTAAATAATAATATTTTGAATTTAATTAGCCATTTTTTGTTATTGATGTTATGAGATTTATTAATCTATTTGATTTGTGAGATTGAATTTAATTAAATCAATTTAATTAACGATTCTAATTTTTATTAACCATTTTAACTAATGATTGTTTTTATGTATTTAATTGTTTTAACTAATGATATTCAGAATTTAGTTAATTCATTCTGATTAATCATGTTATATAACTAAATAAATCATTTTAAATTAATCATTTTAAACGAGGTTTTAATTTAATCAATCCTATTAATTTATGATTATTTGTACTTAATTAACTCTTTTGATTAATGGTATTTAAAATTTACTTATCATTTTAATTAATGATGTTTGAGACGAATTATTCATTTTAACTAATGATTATTGGAATTTAATAAAATTTAGCAATTAATGATATTTAAAGTTAACTTAATTGATTAAATAAAAGTAATTAAAGTGAATTAATTAATACAATAAAAGTGTTTTAAGTTAATTAACTGATTTAGTGTTTTTGTAGTTAATAAACTGATTTAATACAGATTTAAAGTTAATTTACTGATGATATGAAAGTGTTGGGAAATTAGTTAACTATTTATTTATAATAATTGATTTTTATTTTCAAAAGAGATTTTAAATGTGATTAATTATTTTTTACAACAATTAATATTGTGTTAATTTTATAATGGTATTTAAATTGATTTATTATCTTTGGGGTAATAAATATTGTTTTTAAATCCATAAATAATGGTTTATAAATGAGAAAATCCTTTAAAAGGAATTATTTATAAACAAAGCTAAGTGTAAATTATACTTGGGTTTATAGTAAACCGTGTTTTAACAACATTTTTTTACCCTTGTTTTATTACACTTAGTATTATAAATATCGTCTAATAAAAGAATGTTTTGAAGGAGTATTTCTAAAAAGGGATTTACCAGTACTGTAACATGGAAATTAGGCATCAGTCCAGTTTTTAAAAGTTAAAATTAGATTTTGGTTATGGAGAAGTAGCTCCGTAATCGATATCACTTATATGGAAAGGATCTGGTCATACTTTTAATGCTAAAAGTTGGGGCTTGGACTTGTTTCTATCTTGAAGGTTGAAAAGGTCGTCATGGAGATGCTTAGAGGTAATATTACCTCAACATGCCTGGCTTCATTTCCAACCCGAGAGATAGCTCTTGTTCGGAATCAATGAGTAGTGGTAAATACATGAATTTAATTTCCATATATGATCATTTTAATTATCTCCGATGGTAGATTTATTAATTATCAGATTCATCTTTCTTCATGGTGCATCATTGCATTAAAAATGATTTGCTACCTTTTGAGCTTTGTTATTCTTTATCGGGAATGACTAAGCCAAAAGTGCGAAAGGGGGCCAAACTATGTGGGGTTGCTCCTATTTACATCTGATCTAGATTTTTTTTGTGTATCGTCACATGAAAAACGGTTAATATTTAGGTGTGAAATATTCAGATTCTCGGTAAGGTTTCATGAGATGCGGCTTGGAGATTCCCGAGAAGTCTCACACAAGATGTGATCGAGCTTATAAAGGTACACTTCAAGGGGGTTGCACCTTTCTTGTCATTTGTTGGAAAATTTTCTTTTCTTATTTGATTCGAAAAATTTGGATTATTTTATCTTTAAAATTGCCACAAGAAGAGGCAAACACTCTTTGCGGCGTTAAGTATTTATTTTGTCCATTCCATCAAGTTTGGATTGTTACCTTATTTTGTCCATTCCATCAAGTTTGGATTGTTACCTATTTTGTCCATTCCATCAAGTTTGGATTGTTGCCTTATTTTGTCCATTCTATAAAGTTTGGACTATCACCTTATTTTGTCCGTTCAATCTAATTTGGACAGTTTTCTTGTTTATCCATTGCTTCTAGTTTGGATTTTACTCTGGTTACTTTCATTCTTTCCAGTTTGTTTTTAATATTGTTTTTGCTCACTTGTATTTGGATTTGTTTCCTGATGATTATTTCTGCTTTTGCCTATATGGATGTTATTCTTGTGAGATAAAAAATTGTTCCACGTTAGTAGTGTGGTCCCACAGAACTTTTATATATTCCTCATTATTTAGTTATCTCATGCTAGTATTTCCAGACTGATTTGGGTGTTATTTTACTATAATGCTCGGGTCAGACCGAGTATTTTTGTAACATCCCGTATTTTTTAAGCCATTGAATTTGAACATTTAATTCGTTTTAAATGCTAATGTGGATTCTTAATTGATTTTGTAAATGGATGGATTCGGGTTCAATCAATGAAATAAGCTATAATTTTTAATTATAGTAATTCCGGTTGAATTTGAATAATGGGAAAATGATAATTTAAATATTCGGAATTGAAATAAAAGTAAATCTAGATGTAAATAGTGATAAAAAGGGTTTTAAAAATTTATTTTGAGTTATTTGAGTGTAAATAGTATGGTGGGAATTTTAGATAAATTTTTAAGTCAATAAGTTAATGTTTGGGATTTTATATTAATTTAAAAATGAATTTAATGTTATTAAAATGCAATTTAATCAGATTTTGGGTCCGGAATAAGCCAAAATGATTTCTAATGTGATTATATTTTATATGATTTACTATTAAGTTAGTAAAATTTTAAAAGTAAAATTTTAAGCGTTTTCGACGATTTTGAAAATCGCTCGATTTAATAGACGAGTTAAAATAGCCTTCCGGGGCACAGTCTCGGAATTCGACGAAACCAGTTCCATTGGATCCGTAATAGTAAGTTATTATCGGATTTCAATTTTTGTAGCAATCGGAATTGTCGTTTGACCGTGGCAGCACGAAACGCTTATAAATCGATTTAATCGATTTAATTTAAATCTGATCGTTGATCTCCGTAACTCACGGATATGACCGAATTAGCTTACGAAACATGCTCCATTATGTGTGAAACGTGGAAAAACCTTAGGAACGCCTGTCGGCACGCGTGTTTTGGAGTTCGTTTGCAAATGTTCATAAAAATTGATTTTTATATTAAAATAATATTAATAAATGAATATATATACGCGGTTATCAAAAGAAACCCTAATCCTTCTATCGGCAGCCGCTTCCATCTTCTATGGCCGATAATCAACTTCTTTCTTCTTTCTTTTTCTTCAAATCCTTTGATTGTTAGCTAAAAATTTTAACTAGAGATTCGAAGAGGACTTCGAGATCTACAAAGTGAACGGATGTGATGGAATTTGGCGAAGTGTATTGGCGACTACAAGAGCTCGAACGCAGCCCGTTCGTATGCAATTTCGTACGCCTAGGAAGTGCCGAGCTTCACTGTTTTTAGGCAAGGGGTAGGTGGCGCTATGGGCAACGTAGTGGGTTCGTTTGATCGACTGATTGACAATTGTAGTTGGGGGCGGCTGGTGCCCTAGTTTCGGCAGTTTTGGGTTCGGCGATACCCTGATGATCGCGTGCGTGAGTTGTTGGGGGAAGAAAGCCCTGTGTGGCCACGATTTCTCACTGCTTGATCTACGGTTGAGGGTAAAGGGGATTTAATTTAAAAGGAAATTGTTTTAAGTTCGGTTCAAAACTTCATAAAATCCTAACTAATTCATACGTTATCAGAATTTAACGAAATTTGCGGCGTCGGGATCGCAGAAAAGAATACTATGAGATGGTGCAGATCCGGAGTCATTCCGGGCAAGTAGAAATTTGGGTTAAATCGAACGTCGTTCGGTTTAATTTAAATTTCGAACGCTCGCCGGAACTCAAGGTGAGTTAATCTCACTCACATCTGGAATGTTAGCTGATTCAAGTAGTTAATATTTAAATAATTGTGTGATTTGTTGAAATGTTCATTTATATCAGCCTGGATTGATATATATGTTGTTGTGCTAATATTTGTGGATGCAGGCAAAACAGGTTGGAGGGATCCAACTGGATTCCTCACACTATAGTAATTATCTTTATAATTGATGTTGTAACCTGATATATATTGTGATTGATAACTCTGAATTAAATTGTATTGTGATATTGCTGGACAAGTATGTACACAGAATTTTAAGAATAAAATAAAATAAATTAGATTTTTAAAGAAATAAAAGGAATTGATAAATTAAGAATTTAAGGGAATTAAATTTGGAATCTGGGTTGAGTGAAGAATGAAAATTTGCAAAGTTGGAAATAAAAATATGTGGAACATTCCTTATTTGATAAATAAGGAAGTAGGGATTTCTGGTGATAATTTCAATAAGAAATTATAAATTGAAAAAAAATAACAATAGGGTTATTTTGATAATAATGTTCTCTGGAAATTAAATATGATTTCAACAGAAACCCTTCGAATTAAATTAGCAATAAATTGAATGTTGCAGAAGTATTATTTAAAACCATTGAAAATTTAAGTAGGTATTTAGTTAAGCAATTCCTTAAGTATGATTTCATTAAATAAATTTATAATAGTTTATTTAAAAAGGCCTTTAAACTTATACTTTGGAAGTGAATTTCCGGGAATGGAAATGTGGTTAAGCTTCGTAAGAAGTTATTTTAAACCTGGGAAGGAAATCTATGTTATTAAACATAAATCTGAATTGAAATATATTCGAAAGAATTTATAAAATGGATTTTCTGGGTTGTTTGAGTAAGAATGAGTTTCCCTGGGAAAAACCAAGTTCGAGATTTAAACAGATTGTATTAAAAGAAAGTTTAAAAATTCAAACTTGTTTAAAAGAGTTTTTTTGGAAATTATTATTTTAAAGTAATTATTGATAAATTAGCAATGGTAAATTTTTATGAATACCTTAGTAATTATTTTTGCAAATAGATTTATTTAAAGGCTAGATTTGAACAAAGTTATTTGCAATTGTTATTAATCCTTTGAAAACTCTAATTTTATATTTAGTTTAACTAAACATTTATGTAAAACCAAGTTTAGATCTAAATAAATAGTTTTACTTCACTTATTTTGAATTTATATTTTTGATTAAGTAACTAGAAGTAAATTTACGCATTTTAAATATATTTCAGTATAAAATGTTTTAATTGTTTAAATTCTAAATTGTTTATGAACTTGGTTATTTCTAATGGAAATAAATGGTAAAGGATTTACCTTGCAAGGGAAGATCTTTGGGAATTGTTTCAAATGAGCTTTGAAATTTGAAAATATATCTTTTAAAGATATCTGAGGCAAATAAATAATGTGGGAAATTATTTATTATGTGATGGATGTTTGTGAATATTAATTGATAGTTAAATCACCGACTATCAATATTGGACAAATGCGTTGATCGTTTCGAAGAGACCGGGATCGAGATTTATTTCTCGAAAACCACTTCGATCCGGTTTGTACGTTTCGTGGAAAAACATGTTCGGGGTCGAAGATGGAGCAGTGAAGTGCAAGGGCTAGTCTCTACTAATCCTGAGGATATTTCCAAAATGGATGTAGTAGGAGTAGTGCCTTCGGTTCCGTTCGAACCCGGGACGGACTTGTATGGATGAATGCTTGCGAGACATCGTCAGGTGGGCGATGGGCATTCTAAGTGAAACGTTCTAAAAGGTAATGTTTAACCTCAAGCCTCATCAACCGGGAATGGCTAAAACAGCGGAGGTGCAGCAAGGTTAGTTGGGTCATGCCCAAGCAGGACAAGATTTTCCCCTGTCTAGATGTCCCTTTATATTCGGCTTAGTGGATGGTTGGTCACGCCAACCACGGGGTTATCTTGTCCGGGACTGTTTAGTAAGGAATGGTTCCGGCTTTGTGTTGCAAAGGAGCGGGCGTACTCCTCGGTACTCTGAACTAGGCCAGGTACTGTGATGGGCGGTACCCCAGTAGCCCAGCCATTGATGGAAATCCATTCTCCCTAGGAGCCTTGTATGAGTTTTGTTTGTATTACCCACTTTTATGGCTAGTAGCTGGAATTTAATGAATGTAACAATTTCGGCTATTTTATAAGTATATGTAAATAGACACTATTATAATATCAGAGGATTTGATAGAAAGTGTTTTAGCTATCGTAAGGTAAAAACCCGACATGTTTATTTGTGGCGTGCTCTTACGAGATGCTTTTGTTTTTCAAAGGATTTTAGAAACTTTAATAATCAATTTGGATGCATTATTATCAGCTGGTATTCCAGACTGACTCGGGTGTTAGTTCATTATAATGCTCGGGTCAGACCGAGTATTATATGTACAGGACATGATGCTTTGGAACAGGAGAGGAGCATGAGCCCGAGACGTATTATCTATACATATGTATATTCCGCTGTTGTGATTGTATCGTATGTCTGATTGGTAATTTGATGTATGAGATACTCTGATGATGCGATGTATAAAACAGTTATAGATTTCATTTTGTGTAAAGTTCTATATTTATTATTATAGTTTATTCCGCTGCGACTGTGAGATTCTGATATTGTTTAGTTTCTTCTTCTTCTATCTCTTCTTCTTTAACCCTAATGGTTCGTAATTCGGTGCCACTTGAGTTAATAGAGGTAGAATAGTGTTGATTCAAGGGGTACGGATTTGCGTGCTGTCACACTTGGTATCAGAGCTTAGGTTGGCGACAACCTAGGCTTTGGTAGGGAAATTACTCATCAAACAGAGTCAACGGTACCCTATAATAAGTTGAGTGTATTAATAAATATGAGAGCGTACTTGTTAGTGAATATAAAATTGTTTTTATACTGTGTTGACTTATCGGTTAAGTGTTTATGAATTCTGGTGGGTGCGGGAAGTACAACCGTATCGATAGGGGTTTCTAAACTCTTAAACAAGATAAACCGACATAGTATTGTTTTCAAGTGGGTAAATGAAATAATTTTACCTAAATTATATTTTGATATAAAAAGAAATAATTTTCTGAAATTATTATATATATTTGGATGATTGGTTGTTAATGTCTAAGTCGAGTAAGAATCTAAAATTTAATTTGGAAATTTGAAATAGTTATAATGAAAATAAAATTCTACAAATATAAATTATATAAAAGAAAGTAATAACTAATTTGAATTGAACCAGAATTTAAATCCCGGAAGTTTTGGAAAGGATTTTAAATGTAATGGAAATAAAGGTTTGGAGATTTAAATTCCTGGAAAAGTTTGAAATGTTTGCTAAAGTGTTGAAGGGTATATTGGAATATTGATTTGGGAAGTATTTTTGAATGGGAACTGTTTTGAAAGGAATTTGGGAAAATAATAAAGCATTGAACTCACTTCAGTCGCCGGAAAATAATCCTGATGATGCTGGCCACATCATTAGAATTCATTTTCGAGTTTCTAAAGTGATGGATTGCTACCAAAATGGTTGGTGATGATATTGTTTGGACTTGTTGGGTATAACAGGAATTTTGAAAATTTATAAGGGAAAACTTTGTTTGGCAAAAACAAATTGTTTTGGAAAATATGGAGATTTGATTTGAGATACCAGGGGAGTATGAGTTATTTATTATTTCAAATGGTTTTGGAATAAAACCGGGAACATTCTATTTAACTGGTGTGTAAAGTTAAAATGCATCAACTAATGAACTTATTTTGGTAAAGATGATGCTAATAAGAAGGAAATTAAAATTTTAAATTAAAATTTTAAATTAAAATTTAATTTGAGTAATTGGAAGTGAACGAAATATATTGAAGTGATTAGAAAATTGGAATTTAACTTGGATAAGTTAAATAAATTGGGTTTAGAATTAAATTGACTTAGATTAAATTGAAATGTAAGATGACTTTGTAATTGTGGGTCACTGTATAATAAATTATATCCCTGAGCTATTAAGTGTTATACTTATAATGTGGAATTGTGGATTTAAAATTGTGCAAGGAATTAAATTAAAGAAAATTTGTATCTTTAAGAGGTCAGAGATATATACACATATATATAGAATTTGGAAATTGTGATTATATGATGTAGATGGGTTGAAATGAGCAATTTGAGCTTTGAAATAAATAAGTTGGTGAACTTATAAAATAGAAATGGAGTTATAATCACAAATGGGAAATAGTGGAATAGTGTTGTGGATTCAAACTTAAGCTCAAATGAAATGTGAATTGAGATAAGGCAGAGTGAGATATAAAAGAAGTGAAAGAACTTAAGTTAGAAAATAAGTTTTGAACTTATTTATGGAGGGATAAAATTGGATATAAAGGTGAAATGTAAATTTCTTATAATTGCATAAAGAAATTCACATTCTTAAGTCATTAAGTGTTATAATTTGAGCTTGTGATTATAAAATGGAAATGTACTTAAAAAGCAACCTAAACTCATGGATAGAAGTGAAATTTTAATTCATTAATTGGAAGAGTTGAATGGTGCGACAAATTCAAAACTTAACCATAAATGAAATGTAAAATGCAGTGAAGCAAAATGAGAATATAAAGGTGGATGTCCTTAAGTCAGCAAATAAGTCTTGAACTTATGTATGGGGAAAATGAAAGTTGTTTTGATAATGACATTGAAATTAAATTTCAGTTTTGAAATAAATAATGTTAGAAGAAATTTAAATTCTATTTAAAGGAGTGAAAAGGAAGGTAGAAAATTTAAATTTACTAAATGACATAATTGGAAAAATTGTCATGTTATAAAAATGAATTCAGAGTGAATTGAGGAAGTGAATTAAAAACTAATACGGATTAGGTTATTGACTAAATTGAATTACAATTTAATGGAATTTGTAATGAGATGAATAGAATTTTGATGGGTTGGTCAAAATTTGGAAGGTAAATAAAAATCCAATTGTGGCATGGGATTTAAATTTGTGGTAACAAATATTGAAGTGTGAATGAAAGATGGAATTGATTTGGATGTGAATCAAATGAAAATAAATTAAAATTGGTATAAGAAGATAATGAAAATATTGTGAAAATTGAAAGAACTTAAGCAACTTGAAAGAGAAAAACAAAATGATTGTGAATAAGTTTTATTAAGTACTCTTGAATGAGAATCAAATCGAAATAAAATAAAATTGAATTGCAAGTGAAATGGTATTAATTAATTATTGTGATTAATTAAGGGTGTATGGATTGTAAATAATCCAGAATGGAATGAAACTAATATAAACCTGAATTGGTTAATGAAATTAAAATGTAAGGAAAATTTAACTTAACAATTGCATTGGAATAAAAATACTTGGCTTGTGAACTAGGCAAAATTGAATAAGAATTAATATAAATCTAAGTAGAATGAATTTTAATGGTTATGAGCTTAAATGGGGATTATTTTTGCTTGAATGACATGAGTATTTGCATGTATTCATAATTGAGTTGTTTAACAAGCAATTGAAATTGATTTTTGAATAAATTGATATGGATTGGAATAGAATTCAAAGAGCTTGTATATGGATGCAAGTGAATTGATTTGAAGAAGCAAATAAGGATGGTTTTAAATTAATTAGATAAATGCAATCTAATTAAGCGATATTGCATATGAATGGAAATGGAGCATAAAAGAAATGAAAATGTTTCAAATTTAAAAATAAAATTTGATTGTAAATCAAATTGGGAATGCAAGTTAGAGTAAAGAAAGGCAAGTAAGGCATATGTAAATCATGTTGAAATAAAAATGAATTGGTTGTAATAAATATGAATGGCATATAGTAAACTTGAATGTAAATCATTCAAGTGAAATAAAATGAAGTTGGCTTGGATGAAAGTAGAATGGGCTGAAATCTTAAAGAAAAAATGGATTTGAGTATAAATGTAAGTGAGTTATAATAGAAATACACATGTAACAAATTGAAATGAAATTTTGCTTGGTAAATCAATTCGAAGATTGGGTAGAGTATGAATTGAAATAGCGAAACTGGTATGTAACTCATTTGTGTGAAATAGAAATGAATTTTTGACTTGGATAAGAAATTTAAAAGGTGATTGAAATCATTAAATTGTTGATAAAATATGGTTATCATTGTTAAATAATGAAGTTGCTTGGTTAGGTCATGAAATGGATATGTTTGGCTTACATTTATATTGGAAATGTTGTTAAAATGCTCATACTTTTGAAAACCGATGAGTTTGTTGAGTAAGTACAGGTATGGGAGGCGTTCGACGGAGTTGGAGCGCATATATGCATTATATATTAGCCGCTTGCTTTAAATTTTGCTAAAACGGTACGCCTACGCAAATATAATTGGGAAATGATATATTTGTTGTGATATATTTTGGTTTCCGACCGTGTGGGTCGATGTATACATATTTATTTCTACCGCGATATCGCGAAAGCTCCTCCGTGCAGGGGAGACTCTGCCAAAAATTTTCGAAATTTTGGGAGTTAGAATTTTTTTGGGTATTTGGGAAAAATTTATTAACTTGGAAAGTTATTTTTGAAATAAGGTTGAAGCAAAAGCTTTTAAGTATAAATAAAGCAAGTGAGTTTGGATTTGAGCTAAAGGATTTTGGAAAGTGAATATAACCTTTTAACTAAGCAAATTGGATGAGTAAGTGAGTTTGAGCATAGTTTCTACCTTAGCAAATTTCGGGACGAAATTTTTATAAGGGGGGAGGAATGTAACATCCCGTATTTTTTAAGCCATTGAATTTGAACATTTAATTCATTTTAAATGCTAATGTGGATTCTTAATTGATTTTGTAAGTGGATGGATTCGGGTTCAATCAATGAAATAAGCTATAATTTTTAATTATAGTATTTCCGGTTGAATTTGAATAATGGGAAAATGATAATTTAAATATTCGGAATTGAAATAAAAGTAAATCTGGATGTAAATAGTGATAAAGGGTTTTAAAAATTTATTTTGAGTTATTTGAGTGTAAATAGTATGGTAGGAATTTTAGATAAATTTTTAAGTCAATATGTTAATATTTGGGATTTTATATTAATTTAAAAATGAATTTAATGTAATTAAAATGCAATTTAATCAGATTTTGGGTTCGGAATGAGCTAAAATGATTTGTAATGTGATTATACATTTTATATGATTTATTATTAAGTTAGTAAAATTTTAAAAGTAAAATTTTAAGCGTTTTCGACGATTTTGAAAATCGTTCGATTTAATAGACGAGTTAAAATAGCCTTCCGGGGCACAGTCTCGGAATTCGACAAAACCAGTTCCATTGGATCCGTAATAGTTAGTTATTATCGGATTTCAATTTTCATAGCAATCGGAGTTGTCGTTTGACCGTGGCAGCACGAAACGCTTATAAATCGATTTAATCGATTTAATTTAAATCTGATCGTTTATCTCCGTAACTCACGCATATGACCGAATTAGCTTACGAAACATGTTCCATTGTGTCCGAAACGCGGAAAACCTTAGGAATGCCTGTCGGCACGCGTGTTTTGGAGTTCGTTTGCAAATGTTCATAAAAATTGATTTTTATATTAAAATAATATTAATAAATGAAAGCCAACAGGGTTGGCGCAGTTGGTTGATGGTCCGGACTGCATGATCGAAGGTCACGAGTTCGATCCCCGAAACTGACAACCCTGTAACAAGTACCCGGAGTATGTGTTTGGCAGGCATATACTTCCCTAGAGTTTACAAGCGAAGCTTGGTTCTCTAGGCAATTCAAAAAAAAAATATTAATAAATAAATATATATACGCGGTTATCAAAAGAAACCCTAATCCTTCTATCGGCCGCCGCATCCATCTTCTATGGCCGATAATCAACTTCTTTCTTCTTTCTTTTTCTTCAAATCCTTTGATTGATAGCTAAAATTTTTAACTAGAGATTCGAAGAGGACTTCGAGATCTACAAAGTGAACGGATGTGATGGAATTGGCGAAGTGTATTGGCGGCCACAAGAGCTCGAACGCGGCCCGTTCATATGCAATTTCATATGCCTAGGAAGTTACGAGCTTCACTGTTTTTGGGCAAGGGGTAGGTGGCGCTATGGGCTACGTAGTGGGTTCGTTTGATCGACTGATTGACAATCGTAGTTGGGGGCGGCTCGTGCCCTAGTTTCGGCAGTTTTGGGTTCAGCGATACCCTAATGATCGCGTGCGTGAGTTGTTGGGGGAAGAAAGCCCTGTGTGGCCACGATTTCTCACTGCTTGATCTACGGTTGAGGGTAAAGGGGATTTAATTTAAAAGGAAATTGTTTTAAGTTCGGTTCAAAACTTCATAAAATCCTAACTAATTCATACGTTATCAGAATTTAACGAAATTTGCGGCGTCGGGATCGCAGAAAAGAATACTATGAGATGGTGCAGATCCGGAGTCATTCCGGGCAAGTAGAAATTTGGGTTAAATCGAACGTCGTTCGGTTTAATTTAAATTTCGAACGCTCGCCGGAACTCAAGGTGAGTTAATCTCACTCACATCTGGAATGTTAGCTGATTCAAGTAGTTAATATTTAAATAATTGTGTGATTTGTTGAAATGTTCATTTATATCAGCCTGGATTGATATATATGTTGTTGTGCTAATATTTGTGGATGCAGGAAAAACAGGTTGGAGGGATCCAACTGGATTCCTCACACTATAGTAATTATCTTTATAATTGATGTTGTAACCTGATATATATTGTGATTGATAACTCTGAATTAAATTGTATTGTGATATTGCTGGACAAGTATGTACACAGAATTTTAAGAATAAAATAAAATAAATTGGATTTTTAAAGAAATAAAAGGAATTGATAAATAAAGAATTTAAGGGAATTAAATTTAGAATCTGGGTTGAGCGAAGAATGAAAATTTGCAAAGTTGGAAATAAAAATAAGTGGAACATTTATTAGATGATAAATGAGGAAGTAGGGATTTCTAGTGATAATTTCAATAAGAAATTATAAATTGAAAAAAAATAACAATGGGGTTATTTTGATAATAATGTTCTCTGGAAATTAAATATGATTTCAAAAGAAACCCTTCGAATTAAATTAGCAGTAAATTGAATGTTGCAGAAGTATTATTTAAAACCATTGAAAATTTAAGTAGGTATTTAGTTAAGCAATTCCTAAAGTATGATTTCATTAAATAAATTTATAATAGTTTATTTAAAAAGGCCTTTAAACTTATACTTTAGAAGTGAATTTCCGGGAATGGAAATATGGTTAAGCTTCGTAAGAAGTTATTTTAAACCTGGGAAGGAAATCTATGTTATTAAACATAAATCTGAACTGAAATATATTCGACAGAATTTATAAAATGGATTTTCTAGGTTGTTTGAGTGGGAATGAGTTTCCCTGGGAAAACCAAGTTCGAGTTTTAAACAGATTGTATTAAAAGAAAGTTTAAAAATTCAAGCTTGTTTAAAAGAGTGTTTTGGAAATTATTATTTTAAAGTAATTATTGATAAAATA
This sequence comes from Allium cepa, assembly GCA_030765085.1. Taxonomy (NCBI): domain Eukaryota; kingdom Viridiplantae; phylum Streptophyta; class Magnoliopsida; order Asparagales; family Amaryllidaceae; genus Allium; species Allium cepa. The sequence goes on along the minus strand of CM060945.1, from coordinate 986,605,546 downwards.
GCAATAGTAAATTTTTATGAATACCTTAGTAATTATTTTTACAAATAGATTTATTTAAAGGCTAGATTTGAACAAAGTTATTTGAAATTGTTATTAATCCTTTGAAAACTCTACTTTTAAATTTAGTTTAACTAAACATTTATGTAAAACCAAGTTTAGATCTAAATAAATAGTTTTACTTCACTTTTTTAAATTTATATTTTTGATTAAGTAACTAGAAGTAAATTTACGCATTTTAAAGTATATTTCAGTATAAAATGTTTTAATTGTTTAAATTCTAAATTGTTTATGAACTTGGTTATTTCCGATGGAAATGAATGGTAAAGGATTTACCTTGTAAGGGAAGATCTTTGGGAATTGTTTCAAATGAGCTTTGAAATTTGAAAATATATCTTTTAAAGATATCTGAGGCAAATAAATAATATGGGAAATTATTTATTGTGTGATGGATGTTTGTGAATATTAATTGATAGTTAAATGACCGACTATCAATATTGGACGAATGCGTTGATCGTTTCGAGGAGACTAGGATCGAGATTTATTTCTCGAAAACCACTTCGATCCGGTTTGTACGTTTCGTGGAAAAACGTGTTCGGAGTCGAAGATGGAGCAGTGAAGTGCAAGGGCTAGTCGCTAGTAATCCTGAGGATATTTCCAAAATGGATGTAGTAGGAGTAGTGCCTTCGGTTCCGTTCGAATCCGGGACGGACTTGTATGGATGAATGCTTGCGAGACATTGTCAGGTGGGCGATGGGCATTCTAAGTGAAACGTTCTAAAAGGTAACGTTTAACCTCAAGCCTCATCAACCAGGAATGGCTAAAACAGGGGAGGTGCAGCAAGGTTAGGTGGGTCACGTCCAAGAAGGACAAGATTTCCCCCTGTCTAGATGTCCCTTTATATTCGGCTTAGTGGGTGGTTGGTCACGCCAACCACGGGGTTATCTTGTCCGGGACTGTTCAGTAAAGAATGGTTCCGGCCTTGTGTTGCAGGGGAGCGGGCGTACTCCTCGGTACTCTGATCTAGGCCAGGTACTGTGACGGGCGGTACCCCAGTAGCCCAGCCATTGATGGAAATCAATTCTCCCTAGGAGCCTTGTACGAGTTTTGTTTGTATTACCCACTTTTGTGGCTAGTAGATGGAATTTAATGAATGTAACAATTTCGGCTATTTTATAAGTATTTTTAAATAGACACTATTATAATATCAGAGGATTTGATAGAAAGTGTTTTAGCTATCGTAAGGTAAAAACCCGACATGTTTATTTGTGGCGTGGTCTTACGAGATGCTTTTGTTTTTCAAAGGATTTTTGAAACTTTAATAATCAATTTGGATGCATTATTATCAACTGGTATTCCAGACTGACTCGGGTGTTATTTCATTATAATGCTCGGGTCAGACTGAGTATTATATGTACAGGACATGATGCTTTGGAACAGGAGAGGAGCATGAGCCCGAGACGTATTATCTATACATATGTATATTCCGCTGTTGTGATTGTATGGTATGTCTGATTGGTAATTTGATGTATGAGATACTCTGATGATGCGATGTATAAAACAGTTATAGATTTCATTTTGTGTAAAGTTCTATATTTGTTATTATAGTTTATTCCGCTGCGACTGTGAGATTCTGATATTCTTTAGTTTCTTCTTCTTCTATCTCTTCTTCTTTAACCCTAATGGTTCGTAATTCGGTGCCACTTGAGTTAATAGAGGTAGAATAGTGTTGATTCAAGGGGTACGGATTTGCGGGCTGTCACAATTTTACAAGGTTGTCTTTGGTGTTATAGAGGTCTTGAAAGTGAGCCGGAGATTGACCTATCATAGTATTTCATTTTCTGCTGTATTATATAATATCTCAATCAGCATTTGTAAGGTCAGGTTTTATAATTGACTTAATGATAAGTTTTTTTTAACTCTGATATACTCGATATTTTTGGAGTGATGATTTCTACTGTCCTTGTTATATTATATGTTGTCGATACCGCTGTAAGACACTATTTTTCCCCTGTCCTTTGTTCTTTTTGATTTACCCAAACAATATGCCCTTTTATCTATTGGATACAAGACATTTGAACACAATGCTAGTGTTCGGTATCGACTTTTGATGGTCAAAAGGACGGATCGTTACAAAACCCCTTAATAATATCTTCTGATTTATTTACAAAATTCACGAAACAGACTATATTTATAAAGTATATTTATAACCACCTTTCTGCTTCAATTTTCTTAATTTTAATTCATAATTTTTATAACTTTCTAAACCATTTCTTTACTTTCCAATACACCAAAATATGTTGAGATAAGAACTAAGTCAAGTTATCTGAAGTTAGGTTCATAGCTATATAATTTATAAAAGTTAAAGTTAAGAGATATCGAAGTGCACTTAAAGCGACTATTCTCACTTCAAACCCTTTCAAACAAACTTCAATTTAACACATAATACAAACAACCATTTAAAACCCAAATCAAGGCCATACCATATGTTTAAAAGGGTGATAAAAGTGATGTCATATGATATAAAGTTGTCATTTGCTTTGAAAAGCAAGAGGGGTCCAAATTTTATAACTTCAATTAGTTAATGTTACTTTCACTTTATATTTCAAACACAACTTATACACACACAATATATACAAACAAGATAGTGACATAACTCACTTAGGTCCAACCCAAACACATGCTCAATAAAAACTATTTATCAATAAATCAATTTTCGTTCGTATTATTGCTTTGTTTCAAAGAATTTATTTTTTTATAAACAAATGTCAAAAAAAAGTTTACCATAATTACTTGTTATTTAAAAGGGGGTTAAAAAGGTTTAATCACATTTAATCAAAGATTTAATATTTAAATAATTTAGATATTTAAATACGAAATACTTGAAATTCCAGGACATTACATCTTCATCTACTATAAGTTCATGATTTGTATAATTTTGGTCCTCTATCTCCTATGAAAATTCGTGTTATTCTCAATGTTATCTAGATATGAATATTCTTGTCATAAATTTTCATGTGCTTAAGTTGTCCAATTCACTTTTATTTTGTTTTTGGAAAATTATTAAATAAAACTAATAGTTAGTTGAAAAATATTTTACAATTTTTTATAGTATATGCTAGTTATTTAAATTTTGCTTGAAAACCAATTTATTATATTATATGATTGAAGTTTTGAATATAATTGTTTTAGGTGTTTTTTATAAAAATAAAAGGTTTTTCAGTATAGAATTTATTTATGGAGTTTTTCATAAAATCCAAAAAAAAATCGCTGAATAAATTTTTTTATTTTTTATTTTGTTTCCAAATAAAAGGTTTGATTTAAATTCTCACTTTAAATTCAAACATATCAACACATATATCATAAATTACAATGTTGACATATATTAGTTGTTTTGACATCTAACACATTGATTACTATATTCATATGTGGAAACATATATGTGTCACCTTAATTCAATTTCATGTGATGATTTGTATGTAATTTGTGTAATTTATAATCTCAAACCTTTCCCCAATTGAAAATTAGTTCATTGTTGTTAGTTTTAGATATCAAATCACATAAATTACCAATTATGATTTCAATATATTCACGCACACACATACACATACACATATTTACATACTATTTACATCTTTTATCATGTATGTATTTTTTATTCAAAATCTTAGACAACAAAGGCATATGTAAAGGAGAAATGTTTCTGCTATGGTGTAAATCCCAACATCTCCATACAGTCATGTTAACTATATACGCTTCTTACTTATAGCATGTGAACTTCACACAAAAAAGGGTATTTTATATACTTGTATAACAAAATAAAAATAAATAAAAACTTTTCAAATATATTAATTAAAATGAAGATTTTATTTATAATATTTTAGATTAGTTCTAAAATCTATTTAGGCATCATAGGTTCAACAAAGATGAAAATAGATTTTTTTTTATATTCACCCATTTAACCCGCTTCCCACAAGCCCAGTTCATTCAAAACGATCATCTTTGAAATGTTCAAAGAAGAGAAATAGGGTGTTTGTGCCAAAAAAGTTGGAAAAACACTCAATCAGATTATCTGTAGAGATAAATGAAGAAATAAATGAAAAAAGAGGTAAGAAACACAGAAAAGTTTATAGTGGTTCGACAAATAATCTAGCCTACATCAAATTTAACTTTACTAATGATTTCTAATATTTTTTACAAACTATAATCAACTTGGTGCTCACAAGTCGGTGGGAATCCAATAGAGTAATAGTGCAAAATCCGATAATTCAGAATGTGGAAAAAAGATCTTGATTTTGTGCTCCTTATATTTATAGATATGGATAAGCGAATTTTGCTTAAATAATTTATTCACACATTCTCCACATTTAGGAGAAGGTTCGGTGGGGAGGTTATAGGCAGATCAGCCCGTGCAGACCGAGTTATTCCTTACAACGTGGTGCCAAGTCATAAGTTATTCAATTTTTGTAAGCATCTGATTTTGCTTCATTGTTCTCTTGAATGGTTAGTCTATCTTCATATGCTTTGGACGTTGCTTTTACCTTTAATTCATTCCTCGTTTTTCTCAAAGCAGTCTCTTAGGGTCGATTTCATGACCTAATGCTAAGTTGGGGCTTTACCTCGATATCGAGTTGACAATCAGGTTTTGTTTAGCAAGTTATTCCCTTCACCACTTAGTTCATATAGAAAATAGCTAGCTATATTCAAGTTTAAAGCAAGATTCTACATTAACTCTTCGGACATAAATTGGATTCTAGTCTAAAGTATTGGAAATTAGGAATTTTTGTTTGCTTCTTGACCATTTAATGGTTCCAACTTGTCAAGATATAGCTCGGTTCAAAAGTTGTATAAAATTTACCCCTCAAAGTGTACCATGTGTTGACAATGTACTCTTTGGATCAAGGCAAGCTACCGACTTCAAACTCTGATTTGAATAGACATTTTTATTCTCTTAACTATTTTCATAAAGCAAAGCATCCTCTTTGGATCGTAGCATCACTTTGAATAGTTATTAATTCATATCTCTTAGATAGTATAAGAGCTGAAGTGTGTTGTCCGAATTCACCATTTGGATTTAGGAATGCCTTTGAAAGTCTTTTCGTTTAATTAATTAGGTAGGATGTCAATATCTAGAATGTGCCCTTTCATTGCATTGCATATTTTCCACTTTTTTATGAGTCGATATCGAGTTATGGAGTATGACTCAGTGTTGAATTTCTTACCAATTTTTACAGACGAGCTGGTACTTAGGCAATTTTCCTTCAATTAGTTTTACTTTACTTTACTTTGCCTTAAGTCTTTTGAACTCAAAGCTATCCAAGATTGTTGACTTTCGAATCTGCCTCCGACACATACCATCGTCGACCTAAAAGCTCCACCGTTGACTTAAATACTTCACCTCCGTCCACTTTAGATGCTACGTGCCATCTACCAGCGCCGTTGATCCAATCAAAATTGCCCTAAATTTTATTCGAGATCTTTCTCGACCTCTTTTCTTCACTGCCGCCTCGTACATAGCATGTTAGCTTAGGTACGTGGTAGATGACCTGAGGTGTGTAGGCTTGTAATGACCCAACTTTTCGAAACCCTGAAGTTGCAACTAATACATCCATGGTATTTACATGCTGAACAACTAAGTGCCAGAAAGATAGGTTGTTAAGGGAAAGAAAGAGATAGAAGATAAAAGAAACTAAACAATAATAGAATCTCATAATGCAACAGAATAACATATATTAATCAACATAATACATTACAAAGTCATTTCAAAAATGATACATCAGAGTCATACCAATCAAAATACTATTCTAGGACAGTTATAACACCTTGCCCCTACCTAACTGATACAAGATACATATAATACAGTGGAAACAAGATAAAAACTAGCTATTGATGAAGCCTCCTGCTCCAAGCTCCTCCAAGATGCATCCGAGAAAAACCTGAATTACTTAGCTACCCATATAAATTTGAGCACCCAAGAGCTTTAGGGAAAGAAGATAAAACTCCGAGTCGGATATGGATCTGGTGCGAGTAAACTCAAACAACTGACTTATTATGTTTAAAACTCTTCTAAAATCAAAGGTATCTCATAAGATCACACTGCACATAAACACAGATGGGTTTTTACTTTACGATAACCAAAACACTTTTCATAAAAAATCTAGTGATATTATAATAGTGTCGAAGCATTCAAAATAAATATATGAAAATAGCCAAAATTTTACCATTATTATATTTCAATATACTATGTTCTACAATCAAAACTATAAAGGCACGTATTGGAGATTGGATTCCATACTATGACAATGTACTGGGGTACCATTAATCATGGTACACGTCTAGAAAATATACCGAGGACCTCGCCGGGATCCCTTGCCAACACAAGTCCGGCCTACCCCTAAATAGACAGTACCGGATAAATCATCACCCCAATTGCTTTGCAACCTTTCTATTGAGATCTCATGCACAACCAATCCATAAATATGCAGATGTCTAGAAAGGTGATGACACACCCTAATGGGAGCGACCCATTTGGCCTACTACATATCCCTTGATTTTAGTCATTCCCGGTTGATGAGGCTACACTTACGTTTTGAATAGCTATCCACTTGGAATGCCAACACCGTCTTCCAGGCAGTAATGCAGTGCTAACATTCATCCATACAAGTTGTCTAGGATAAGGACAAACCAAAGGCACTAATCCTACCACATCATTTTGGAACCACCCTCAGGACTAGTAGCAAGCTGCCCTTGCACTTCAATGCTCCGTCTTCGATTCCATATTCTTCAAGATGTCTTCAGTTCGAAATACTTGAGTTGGATTGAAGTGGTTTTCGGATAACATATCCAATCCGGTCTCTTCGAAACAACTTTCGTTAATTTTCGTTAAACTCAACCCAGTTCTTTAGGAAATAATTAGACAAAGATAAGAGCGGAGTCTATCTCCTAACCATTAATGAATGGATTAATTTATCATTTACCCTAGAAGAATGAAATGTGGTTTATACGCATAGTACAACATCATTAGGGATGACTGTGCCATATAACTCAAGTGTTTCTCCTAGATATTTCCAATGTTATGTTTAGGTTCATATTTGACAGTCAATTATTTAACTATCAAATAAACAATCATTCAACAATGATTTGATTCAATATTGAATCCTCTAAGCATTTATTAATTAACCTTTAATTAATTAAAACACTTTGCAAAACTTGATCGAGAGATCTTTTTAAAACACTATTCCCAAAAACCTTTAGGTCCCTTTTATACTTAGGAAATATTTTTATTTATCTCAAAAATATAAGTATTTACCAAAAACATTTGGAAAATTCCTTCTTCTCAAATTCAATATTAAATAGCCAAGAAATTCTCTTTTCAAAACATCACTTACTATAAAACCCATACACTTTATAAAACTCATTCACTTATCCCTTATAAAAATTCTTTTTATAAGTTTACTTCATATTTCAACCCTCTTTATAAGTCTTCAAAATAGATTTTAAATTATTTTTAAAAAATCCTTAAAAATTATTTTTAAAATCTCTTTCCATGTATAAAACTCTTTATAAAATTTCTTTAATAAAATATCTTTGACATTAGGAATATTATTTACAAAAGCTCACTTTAAATAAACCCTTTTTATTTAGTAAAACCCTTTATATAAACAAGTTATTTTTTATAAATACTTTTATAAAATAATTATATAACTTGAAAATCATTTATAAACTCTCAAAATCCTATATTGATTAAAGAATTTAAGTTAATTCAAAAACACGCTTTATAAAGTCAAGAAGAGACTTAGCAATCCTAATGGTACTAATTAAATAACCATTTAGTCTCGATTTTATTTTCAAGTCATTCAACAATTTATTTACATAAGTCAAAATTTATGTAAATACATTTCATATCCAAATCAGGAAATAACATATCGATATAAACTTACTAGTATAAACATGTCCATAATAGCAGGATGTTGATTTGTCATCCTAAGTAGATGTCCAAACAGTTCAATCAATTTATAATAGAATGGGGATTTATTCTCCAGTCAACTGTTTACACAATCAAACAATTGATTTATAGCTGAATGGGCTTTTATTATGCTATAGTTGTCTATACAAACAATCACATCATAACTCATTCAATCCATTTAATGGTATTGACATTTGAATCCCATATGTTCAAAACCATCTCTGAGAAAGAAGTACCTTTAAAACAATTAAGTTCTCAAAACAAAGGATTTGAAAATTAAAAATCACTTTTAAAATGAATATAGGTTAAACTCTTTATTTAATCATAATTAATATTTATTAAATTTGAAACTAATTTAATTATATAATAATAAATAATTAAACCTTTAATACATAATAAAAAATAATTAGTTAAGCACTAATTAATCCTTTATGAATTATTAAATAATTACTTAAACCTTAATTAATAATTTAATATAATTAATTTCAATTAAACAATATTTAATTAAGTCTTAAATAATAAATTAAACCTTTAATAAATAATTTATAAATTAAAAACCTTAATTAATTTAATACTACACACATGGTTAATAATTAACTTATAATTCGCCCAATATTTAGTCAGTAATTAATTAAAATCAAATCATACACTTAACTTAAAATTAATTTGAAATTGATCATACTTAATAATTGATTAATTAAAATTAATCTTATCCATTAAAAGGTAATTAATTAGTAACTAATCTTCACTTTAAAGTTAATAAACCATATTAACACTTAATTAACTAATAATTATTAAAACTTAATTAATTAATTTTTAATTAATAAATCCTTAATCGATTTTTAAAAACATTATTATTAGTTTTTTAAAACATTTACAAACAATTTTAATTATGAAACTTAAATTTGAAAAATTCGGATTTTTAAAGCAAAACTGCATCCATAGCGACTATCGCTATGGACACTATAACTTCAAAAGTTTTTGACTTTGCTCGTCGAAATCTCAATACTTAATAATATACCAACTTATCATAAACATATCATAAGATTTGGCATGAGTAAACAAAGTTGAAACTTTGAAATGATTTTCAATTTCCTTTAAGCTAAACACTAGTTTTTCTCACAATGAAATCCAATCGTCAATACCATATCAAAGTGTCCCTTTCCTTTGGATGACCTCACATACACATTTCTAAACATCCATAAACATATCATCATCATAGCACGAACCTAAAAATCACATCTTTATAATGAAACATAGCGCTTTAGCCTTCGATTCACAAGTCAATATCTAAACCGCAACTAGCGGGATATATACATATATTCAAACCACATAATATTCCAACCAAACAACCAACTTACTTTACCATCCAATATTAAATACATATAAAGATAACACTTTCCCAAAATTTAAAGAATTTACTCACCAAAAATCATTTGAAAACTTGATACATTTTGAAATTCGAAAAACTTGGAAAATCATAAAATCTGCTACAAAATAGGTAAACTTTCCCTCGATGTTTGAACATGTAATTCTTGGATTTTGGAAAAGCAGTAAAGAAAAGTTGAATGAAATTATTTTCTCTACTATTTGAAAAAAAATGCTCAATTTCAGTTATTTTTGAGAAAGATATGGTCAGAATAAGAAGAACCATTTTTGGACTTGGATCTCTGAGTCCGAAAACACTTTGCAAATAAACGAAATTTTGACATAGATAGATCCAAAATTTGAACAAGTGGTCTATATAAAAGTTGTAGCCACTGAAATTTGACATGGTTTGAAAAAATAAAAACCTAATTTGGAAAATTATGTAGGAATTATTAGCCGAAAGAAATAGGAGAAAAAATAAAGGAAGTGGAGGAGTTTATAAATGTGAAAGTGGAGCTTAAAACAAGTTTAAACATGTAGAACAATTTTAAAACTTTTGCTTTTTAAAACTTAAAACTAAAATGAGAAGGCATTAAATATGTTTTAAAGCTTAGCAAATTTTCAAGTGAACAAAAAATGAAAAATAAACTAGAAAAAAATGTTTTTTTTATAAAAAGTGAATATGCAAAATTACCTATCTACCCTTGCCTAATACCCTCCGTTACCTTGTGCCACCTCGCCGCCCTTGCCTCCCTCCCTCTTCTCATATTTTTGGCCTTGTCCACTTCTTCACAAACACTAGCAAACACGTTTAGACATATTTTGGTACCTTAGTGTACCTATGTCTTCACATGATGTGACATATAACCTTTCTCCTTAATTATGTACATGTATACATGTATTTTACCTTATATACTAAGGTAAATACATATATAAACATATGAAATGAAATCCTAACTTTAGTTATAAATGAATGTGTGTGTGTGTCTATATATGTGTGCGTGTGTGCGCGTGTGTGTTTTTTTTCCTTTTATCATAACATTTCCGATAGCTTTTAACCGATGAAAAATAGAATATTTGGAAAATGAATTCCATTCACATTTTCAATTTTTCTTCGAACTAATTATTTTTGTAAACCAAATTTGAAAATTATTTCGCTGTCATTACTTTCTATTATAAAATATTTTCATTATAAAACCTATATATCGAATATTTAAAATTAATTAAATATTCGCAAATCAAAGCAGTGAAATTCCAGGTCGTTACAGGGCAGTCAATGACCAATGATCTACACTCGACTACAATCAGTTTGCTTTCTCCTCATTTGGTTTCATGGCTATGGGATATCTCTGGTTAGATGCATATATAACTATCCTGAAGTAGACTCTAAAATGACATGAGTTTGGTCCCATTCTTTGAGTGTTCATAAATGTCCTATAATATACTTTGAGTCAAATTGGGATGAAATTCGAGTTGATCTCTTGTTCGTGAAAAGTATTATGGTTTAGGCATGCATTTGCAAACTCAAGTTGGAGATAAACAACTTTAGTGATTTATGGTTGAATGTAGGTTGATAGCCAAGCTCTTGTGAGATGGTTTCAGATAATGGTCGCCTCAAATGTTCTCCGACATTTGAACGCATCCTTTTTCACTGCTTTAATTTGACACTTCACTCTAATGCCCTATAAAGTGAAATTCTGTGTCGCTCCAGACATTAGTTTGATAGCGTGAATTGTATGATTTCGATTGTGTGATGGTGCTCGTTTGCTAACAGGAACAAGCTATCTACATAAAGTGTTCGCATTTACCATGCATTGGGCATAGGATACACACTATATTGATTGAGTTGCATATTATTGCCTTTGTTGATAGATTTGATTGATCAATTCTCATTGACATCCATTAGGTCTTATACATCGTCCATACAAGATTTTATTTCAACATGAAGATCAAAGTTAAGTTCTACCTTACCTTGCTCATTTATGAAGATTTCAATAGTTATGAATTGTTGGTGCTCTTTGCATAACTTAGCGATGGGTGGAGGTCCATCGTTATCAAAGTTAGTTTCACTCATAAACAGGTCAGATTCCACTTCAATTTCTTCTTCACCATCTACTTCATCCTTCTTTTGAAGTCAATTACCTTGTCATCCGACAAGGAAATCTCAAAAGGTTGTTTCGTTCGTGACAACGGATCAAGAGTTCATGTGGTCACCCCAACATCGATTTTTGGGATGCTTTAATCCCATATAATCCTCTAGACTCTACCGCATCTAGGCTGCATGAAGTGGAAATTATAAGAACTTATGAAAAACACATCATTCGCCTCGAAGATATTCTAGTTCCAGAGCACTTCCATTGGGCTAACAACCCGCCTAAAGGGCTATATTACATGTAATCAATACATGTGCTTTTCTAGACGAGTCCCTTTTTTATCATTTCATTCAACTTCTATTCCATTTTATAAAGCTTACCCATGTCCAGCATCATCTCAATAGCAATGCTTCGCTAAACATCATGTACATAGTTTTTCTTCATTATCTGGGCAGGGTGCCCACACTAGAGGAGATCCATTAAACGTATCCTTCGAAAGGTAAAAAGAAAGTCATTTTCTTTCTAATCTAGAGCATTCTAAGGGTTGCTGCATTATCATTAGTTGTTGGAAAAAGATAATCTATTTCATGGATGAGTAGTTCATTGTGCGTTGCCACGTTGGCTTTTCTCAGAGATGGTTGTTAGGATGTGAGTTCTCCTATAATACTTAATTTCAAAGGTGCTAATCTATCTGGATCACTAATATCTTTATGTCATAAATTTTCTTATATTTCGAAGAGGCCAAGCAATGCAAAAATGTTTCATACTCTTAAAGAATGCTGTCGAAGAATGAGAAATGAGATTTATTTTGATGGATGAAAGGATGCGTCACCACAATCATGTGGACAATGATTATAGTTTAGGTCTCATGCCAAATGTTCATGGAGATGCTTAGCCTACTCAAGAGGTCGTAGAGAACCCATGAATTCCCCTCATTAAAGATAGTCATGTAAACCAAGAAGAGAATATGGAGGGAGATGAAAATGGTGACATCAGCAAAGGTACAGATGGTGGTAGTGATGATAACGATGATGATAATTAGGATGGGATTGTTGTTGAAGATGTGAACCTTGGTCATGAGTCTGTCGAGGAGATGGGTGGAAAAAATCAAACACCACTTATTCCACATCCTCAAAAGATTAAAAATTAATTTACCACGTCTAGTCTTTCAGCAATAACAGGTTTCGGTCGAGGAAGAGAAGCCTCCCTTGATCGGTGAGATATACGGCTCACTTAGAGTATATCAGAAAGATCCCCTCTTATGGCATTGATAACATCAGCCATAATGATATTTTCTCTCTTATTCCTCTGACTATTGATTTACTCGCAACCACTAAATGGGAGATAAACGTCATTGGCAAACTTCAAGAGCACGGTTCATAGAGGGCACTAGGACACATTAACACTTTGCAACACTTTAAGTCACCGCACGTTTATAATGCACCTGTTATCTCTAGATTTTCAAGTCTTAACTTAACCAAATCTTCTTTTAGGTTCAATGGAACGTAATCATCCCTTTGATGATCTCCAAAGTTATGTTGTTAATTACCGTAGGCCCGAATCCACATGTCAACGACGTGAGTCATCTCATGAATCCGATTTAAGTATCTGATTTAAGTAGGCGTTGGAGAAGAGAGTAGAGGCAAGATAGAGATTACAAATGCCGAGATGACCGTCATGGAGGGTCAGGTAGAATTTCTCCTACTCAACATAAGACTCACTCTCCCTTTCCCTAGAATGGATCGATACTCAAGAGGGGCTGATCCAATTCCTTCATATCAACTTCCTATTACACCCACTTCAGTGCTACCTACCGTGCAACCTGATGATCTCTACTCATAAATTTAAGTGGCCTATTCAACCATCAAAGTCTGCATCTTTTGATCCTTCTAGATGAAAGCATGGTAAAGATCAAGTTATTGTTCCTACTTCCAAAGTAGTTATTAAATTTGTTTCCAACCCATAGCTCATCACGATGCAAAGAGCTTTCCTTAAGATATGTTTTAATGGAATTAAATTTGTTTATAATCTAAAGGATATTCCCTGTAATGTTGGCTCGGAAGTCTTGTGTGAGTGATATTTATGATCAATATTACATGTGGAGGACGCTAATGGAAGCTCTTTCTGATGTCAATAGACAAAAACATGTGGATCTCCAAGGGAAGGAGTTAATAGAGCAACATGAAAAATTCATCATTTCTACTTTAGCTAAGGAAGTTGAAGAGCACAGGTAATCTCAGGCATTCGTGAAGAGAGAAATAATCTTGCATAGAAAAGTCCCAACTCTAGCAAAATCAATTTGAAGTTGCACATCATAAGAGTCATATTCTCACATTGGGAAATGGTATGCTTTAAAAGACTATTAATGAGAAGGCTTTGGAAACCAAAATTTTGAAGGTTGTATAGAGGTTGGAAAGAAATAGAAAGATTATGCTATCATCCAAGCCCAAGTTTATATGGAGCAACTTGTGGATGCTTAGTGGGTGCAAATGGGACGTAGAGCTTTAATCGAAAACTGTCAAGGACTTTGGTCCTATCCTAGTTCACTTCCATGTGAACATCATCAAGTATAGGAATTTGAGATGTTTCAATAAGGGTTACCCCAAGGTTTAACTATGACCTTTGAGGAAAGAGTTAGACAGAATGAGAACATTCAGACGGTGTTGAGGTCAATGAAGTGATGCTGAAATATGACATTCTAGAAGACCAAGGTTTGGAAGCGCTGGTGGTTGGCCAAGTTATATTGGAACCTAAGGTCTTTGCTCTTATTGACGTGCCCATTGGGAACCCTCTTGAATCTGGCTCTAAACTTTTAGGTGAAATTTCTACTTCTGCATCTAAAGGATTCCCAACAGAGATATTGATGTTAACGGTGGCAACTTCCAATGCAGTCACTTCTTCCACATCAAATCCTTTCCTTACTGAATCTTCTATTTCATCCTCTAACATCTTGAATGTTTCAAGTATCATGGTGATTTCGGGAACTACTACTGCTTTGACATCTTCAGCTGAACTTCCATATAATCCCGAAGAGCTCGCTACACATAATAAGAGTCTATTCCAAAATATCCCATTTTAGTTTCTATTTTGCAGGTGAGTTCTATGGGAACTCCTTCACAATGACCTTCGTTTCTCCTAGAGGTATATCACTAAATTCCCCCACGTTTAAGAAGGCTCAAATGACTCCTATTGATGCCTCTAATATCTATTTTTCACTTTCTCAAGTTTCAGGTACACCTACTCTTGTCCCCTTGCCAGAAGGGAACTTGTGTTCGGGCACTGAAGAATGTTGAAATTAGTTATCATGTCCACTCTAACCCAAATCTCAAATTCCTTAATCAGGTTCGCTCTGGGTCTTGATGTCGAAATGATACATGCCTTAAATAAAGAAGCTACGGATGATTCTAACATAATGCTGGGGGACAAAGACATAATCATTACAATGGCCACTAAGCATATTTCTGGGTTGTCAATGTAGGAGGAAAAGACCTTATAAGTTAATAATGTTAGTGAAATCAACAAGAATAACATTGATGATGTTCCTCCTCCCCTTTCAATTTCATTGCCTATATCACCAGTCGTCATTCTTGCTTTTGTTCCTATGACGGCTAGCATTCAAGATGATGCCCCTGAGTCTTAGGGTAGTGACTATAAATGAAACACAGATCCCAATGGCTACCTATTCGAGGGAAGAAGAAGTGGTAGATCTGGAAAACGGCATGTCGTAGTTTCTCCTTGGGAAAGAAGGAGAAGAAAACGAAGAAAAAGCACACTCAATCATTGTTTCCATATGTCATCATTTGTTCGTTTTAGTTTTTGTCAATGTACGTAGGCTTCTGTTTTAAGGGTTCATACACCACGTTTTCTTGTAAAGTTTTTAATTGTTAATAAATAGTTTTTCCTTTCAAACTTCTTTCTTGTTCTTGCCTATATGCTTAGTTTGACTATATTTGTCGTAATTATATTTGAACCAGAGCAATGGTATTATTCACCATAACTCTGTATGTATGAATAACTTCCCACCATTGCTTACTTTATTAATTATTTCATTCCTTTCATTGTTGCCAAAATGTTTCTTTGTTGGCTAGCTGAACTATAATTATCTGGCTACTTCATAGCCTACTTGGCTAAGCTTCGGCAGGTTTCGTTTGCCAAAGATAAGGTTGAATTTTTACATTTCTTCCTACCACCAAAAAGTGATGTTTACAGACATCCATCTCTAGACATCCATGCTTGATCTCACCTATCTTTAGGCATTAATCATTATTGTTCATTAGAAGTGGTATTCTGCACGCCTATCTTAGACATATATACTCGATCTCACCTATATATGGGCATTGATTGTATTCGGAAAAGGAGGTTCATTCTCCTATTCGGTCCTAACTCTAGGACCTAACAATTAAATTGCCTATCTATAGGCACCAAAATTAAACCTTTCTCACCTCCAAGCCAAGGTCTTAGACCTTGCCTACCTTCAGGAAATGGTTGAAGGTTAAAAGTATAGGGCAAATCATGATAATCAACCCTAGTTTGATTATACTCCTATTGTTCAATCATGGACTGAAGGAGTATGTTGTTACCTATCTCTAGGTACTTAGATATCCATATTTTAAAAATATAAATATTCAACTTTGTTGCTATCCATAGGTTAAAGTTAGGCTATTGAGAATACAATTCCATCGAGCCCCAAAGCTAATTCCTTTTATTGAACTAAAAATGACATACACTGCCATATTACATTAGAGCCTAGTCAGATATTTACACAGACACGTTTAAGCGAAATAGCATAGTTGGTGTTCACTATTTTATACCTTTGGGAGGGGTAATCCATCAACAGTTGACAATTTGAATGTTTCTTCTCCAAGCTTGTGTTCAATGGCGTAGGACCTTCCCAACTCGGAGCCAGAGCTAGTGGACTAGGGAAGATTCATTTTAGATATGATCATCGATATCAAAGGTTTGACTCCTGACTTTTACAGTGAATTTCCCTGCTACTCTTTTTTGATGAGCAGCAACCCTTAGTACAGAATCTTCATGCTTCTCATCGATCATATCAAGGGACTTGAGCAAGAGTTCCTCTTTTGCCTTAGTAGGAACATAGTGAATCTTTTGACGAGAAGGCACATCCAATTCAATTGGAATCACGACCTCTGATCTATAGGCAGAGGGAATGGAGTATGGCCAGTCATGGACTCATGAGTTATTCGGTAAGCCCATAATGCTAGGGGCAATTTATCGATCCACTGCCCTTGACCTTTATTAGCCAATTCTTCAAAATGTATTTTCTTATCTTGTTCACCACCTTTACCTGTATATTCCCTTATGGATGTGCTAAAGCCACAACTCCCTTTTCAATCCAGGGTTTATTAGAGAAACTTTTGAATTCAAAACTATTGAATTATCTTCTATTATCAGGGATGATTGTTTACGGAATCCTAAATCGACAGATAATATTATTCACTACGAAGTTAATCTTCATGGTGATCATGGAAAGCGGTTTGACATTAACAATAATGGCTAACTTTGCTCCACCTTTTGATATTAGCAGCGCACTAATAATTCCAATTTCCCAAACAACAAATGCTATGGGATGACCATTTGAGTAATCTCTGTGGAGGGGCTCTAGGATCTTGACAAATCCTTGGCACCCATAGCACTTTCTATTGTAATCAGCTGCACCCCGATTAATTATTGGCCAGAAGTATCTATAATAAAGAATCTTCCTTGCTAAAGCCCATCCCCCGGTGTGATCGCCATATGCTTCTTCGTGTACATTCACAAGGACCATTTTAGCTTCTTCGTTGGTGATACATCGTAGCAAGGGAGTAGAGTGTCCTCTTCGATATAACACTCTTTCTAAATAATAAATCGTGGTACTTAGCGCATGAGTTTCCTTCACATATTTCTTCCATTCGGGAGAGATCCCTTCAGCGAATATTCTTTGATTGGATTCATTCATGGCTTCTTTTGCACCTCACCCTCCAAGATCTAGTCGACATCCATCCAATCGATGTTTCGAGCCAACAAAATCTCCATAGGAACCAATCCCATAAGTTATGCTTCCCCAAAACTGACCAGCTTAGCCAATGAAGCAGCCTTCGTGTTTTGTTCTCTAGGAGTGTGTGTTATCATGTAGTAGTCAATGTCATTTAGTAGCTCTAGTTCCTTCTTCGGGTAAGGGGCTAGTCTTGCTTCCTTAGCCTAAAACTCCTCCATTTAGCAAACCACCGTTTAAGAATCATCGAGTATATGCAATGCTTTAGCACCCAAATTTTTTATTACCTTGATCCCTATGATTAGTGCTTCGCACTCAGCTTCATCATCGTTATAACAAACTCAATCTTCAAGGCATAATAAATTATCCATTCCTCCAGGGTTACCATGATCACTCCTACTCTAAATTAAAAGTTCATTGGGTGCTCCGTCTGTGTATAATCACCACTAAGCTGCTTGGACCACATCCTCTTCCATTTCCTCATCCCGGATATTCGATTCAGTAATGAAATCGGCCAATTCTTGTCCTCCTACCACTCTCTTAGGATGGTAGGTAATATCATATTGCCTCTGCTCAATATTCCATTTTTATTAACCTTCTTGACATCTCAGCTCAGTGCAGCACTTCTCCTAAAGGTTGATCAATTAATAGTTTAATTGGATGAGCTTGAAAGTAGGGTCGTAACTTCCATGAGCGATCAACAAGCAATAAACCAGCTTATATAACTTTGGACAGTTCTTCTCTACTTCAGTGAATTGC
The DNA here is from genome assembly GCA_030765085.1 of Allium cepa. NCBI lineage: Eukaryota > Viridiplantae > Streptophyta > Magnoliopsida > Asparagales > Amaryllidaceae > Allium > Allium cepa. Next base: position 986,587,368 of record CM060945.1, on the reverse strand, counting down.
TTGCAGATGTAATACATAGACCTATGGATTTTGGTCTCTTTACTTACTAGGGCAACACTCAGCGCATAAAAAGATGGGATCAAATAGACAAATAAGTACCCTCCTCCCTGTGGCTTTGATATGACTAGTTGTCTCTCCATGTGGTCGAGCAAGGCCTGTAAAGATTTCTAACATTCCTTCATCTAGAAAAAATTCCATTTCTTCCTTTTAAGGGCATCAAATAACTACATACACTTATCGATCGCTTAGGCAATGAATCAACTCAGTGCATTAACTTTTATGCTCAAGCTCTACATTTATCTTTGCATTTTCGGGTCTTTGAAATTTTTTAATGCCTCAGTTTACTTTGGATTAGCTTCTTTGCCCCCAAAAGTTTATTGTGAAATCCAAAAACTTGCCTTGTGCGACTCTGAAAGAACATTTAAATGGATTGAGCTTTATCTTGTATCCTTGAAGTACATTAAACACTTTCGAGAGGTCTCTCGTATCGTTCATCAATTGTTGCGACTTCACCAACATATCATCCAAATAAATCTCCATTATATGTTCGATATGCTCCCTGAACATTGAATTTAATAATCTCTAGTAGGTAGCTTCTACATTCTTCAAACCGAACGTCATGATATGGTAATAATACAGCCCTAAATCAATGATAAAACTATTATATGCTTGATCTAGAATATGCATTAGCATCTGATTGTAATTGGAATAAGAATCCATAAAAGATAACAACCTATCTAACAATTATTTCATTAGTCGGTAAGTCTTTGGCAACAAAATGCTATCCATTGGGCATGCCATATTTAAGTTTGAATAGTCAATGCATGTCTGCCATTTTCCATTTTCTTGACTGGCATTGGGTTTGTACCTATTCGAGGTATAAAGCATCGTGGATGACGCCGTTGGCCTACGGCTTATTCACTTCCTCTTTCAATGTAGTTGATCACTCTAAACTCAGGCTGCACCTTTTCTACTTTACGGGAGGGCATCTGGGATCCACATTTAATGCACATCACACTATCTCCAATGATAGTCCACATATATCAGAATTCGTCCAGGAAAATGCTGCCATGTTTGCTGAAGAAACACTGCCAACTTCTTCTTCATCTTCACGCTAAGTTGAGATTCGATCTTTAGGGCATGAGTAGGGTTATATTGATCGATTAGGATGTTAACCGTCAACTTAGTTGAGGCCGCCCCTACATACTCTCGGTCTTTTCATGGATCCATATATTTATAAATTTTACTATGTTGCCTGAGTCATGACTTAGGTGGTGGTTGTTTGTGCATCAATGATTTGATGCATAGAGTCCTTTTTGCACCTTTTTCTTTCTCGCATCGTTTTGCCTCTCTCAACTCCATGATGTAACATTCACGTCATGTACTCTAATCTCCTTGAATGGCACTTCCCCATTCTCCATTGGAAATTTGATCATCAAGCACCAAGGGCTAGGGAAAATCTAAAACTAGCAAGGGTCGGTTGGCCCAAGAAAGCATTATAAGCAGAGTATGTATCAATCACAATGAAGGTCCGAACTCCAACTCTCTTGCGGTCACCTTCACAAAATATCATTGTTAAATCAACATTCAATAGGCTATGTAGCCTCTTCGATAAATCCAAAAATATAGGATTCACATGGTTTTTGGTCCTTCCCATCAATCCTCATATGGTCATAAGTCTTTTTAAACAAAATATTAACTGAGCTCCCATAACCAAAGGGAACTCATTTCATAGCCACCCACCCAATCATGGCCGTAATTACTAAGGGGTCAAGCATTGATGCATCTACCCCCATATACATCACGATTTCTAAACACTATATCATCAGCCGTCAATCTTAGCTTCTTTGTTGAAGCTTTGTCTTTAACAGCAAAGCAACTCTTTTACACAGCATGTTTTAGTGAGTCCTTATACCGTTCCATCGTTGTAGCTTTTCTCTGTTGGATGAGGTCCACAAGTTATGGTATTGATCATAATTCTTCGTTCATGCTGCCTAAGTTCCTCTTTACCAGGCATAGCTTATCCCCGTTGAGCTATCTACCTTAGGGTCTGGTTTTCACTTACCCATCGTTCTATAAGTCTTTCACACGCTTTTAGAGCATTTTCTTCCATAATCACTTCCAACAAGTGTTGACACTCATAATATTATATCTATGGGTTTCATAGAAGCGACAATACTTCTTAGACACTTTTTCTCTTTCAGTCGATTTTCTCCAAGCTAGTTTTTTAATTCTCCGCACCTTACGCGGCAAGATAAGTATTCTCCACAATGTTATTCAGTAGGGTGTAATCTTCGTGTTTCGATTACTTCATATGCTTCTTAAAGTCTAGTATCCTAAATTTAGCACCCTAATTTCTTCTTTTCTAGTTGTTGTTTTTATTCCCAACATTAATAGTAACATTTTTGGCTTTTATCGGTCTGCTTCACAACATTATTACTTCGCACTACCTCAGTAGATGGCCTTCCACTAGCCTTTTTAGCGGCCTTATCTGCCTTTTCTAAGTGTAGATATCGAGTTTCCTAACTATAAAAATCCTCCATGGTTGGTGCAGTTTCATCTTTAGCCAGTTACCAAGATTTGTATGTAAATAAACTCATCTGATCAGTGCCATCAACATAATGTCCTCTTTGGTATCGCTCACCTCAGTAGTAGTTGTATTGAATCCTCTGAAGAAATTTTTCGAAGACTCTCTCAGTCATTAAAAAATATTAGATAAGGACATCACATCTTTGGGAAAAGCAACATGGAACCTAAATTGCTCCACAAACTTGCTAGCAACTGGTCAACTGAAGATATGGACTTTGGTGAGAGTAGAGTGAACCACATCGTAGCCACTCCTTCAAGAAATATCAGGAAACATCTATAACTAACAATGTTAGTTGCCTTATCTCTATCCGTGTGCACTTGTACTTTAGAAGATGATGTCTCGGATCATTGTTCTATTATAAGACGACATCATGGGAATCACAAATCTCAATGGATACTCCTCCCGTAAGATCTCCTTGGTAAACGAGTTCGTGCTACGTGATGAACCCTAATCATTATTGCTCCTATACTGGTTCTTATTCTCCAACTTTCTCACTATATCAGCAATATATTCCAGATTTTGTTGAATTGATCGAATGTCGATTATCAAGGTATGCCACAATTTTTTAGCTCTTCCAATGGCCTCAATAGTTCCATGATATCTAGGTTCCCCTATATTTAGGAGAACCATTTTTCCAACTTCTACATTCTCTGTGAGATGGCTCCACTATAATAAAAAGACCTTATTTTTACTATATTTTTACAATAGTCATTATATGTCAATTGTAATAAAGGTATTTACAACTTTTTTTTACAAAGCTATAATAAACTTATTTTCAGCAACTCTTTTTTGTCTATAGTAATGTACGCCTATTACTACCATTTTCTTTTACCATATGCAAAGGATACCAATTTTCAATAGCACTTTTTTTGCCAGTTGTAATAGATAGCTATTATAATCTTTTTGATTTGCTTGTTGTAATAAATAATTAATAAGTAATAATTATTAATTTTTTAGCAAATCTAGCCAGCTTTATAGTGGGACGTGCCATTGTATAAATAATGAGAACACAGGTGTTCTACACATACACAGAACAACTAAAGGGCCAAAACGCCCAAACGACAAAGATAAAAAGCATAGGAGATAAACAAAGGTGTCTAAACTACTAAAACAACATGCCTATGCTCCCTCATAGGAGGAAGAAAAACCACGGCCAACATCTGACGATGGACCAATAATATGGAAAAAACCTAAAAAGAGAGTAGCCTAACAAGGATCATAACCTTCTGAACCAAGAGAGTATAAATTTCTTATCCTATGCGACATCATATAACTTACTTTTGTTCTCCTCGCCAATCTCGGCTCCCTAGTAAGGCACAAACCATCTCACTCAATATGTTGGATAAGAAAATGATTCTCGCCCCCACTATCACCGATAAAAGCATAAAAAGTGTGAGTCTCAGGTGGATACCTCAATCATATGGAGTGTGAACTCAAGCATGTTCAACAGAATTCTAGGATATTGCATCAGACGTTGTAGTAGAAGGAATCGTATCCAGGGGAGGTGGTGCTGAACTAATAGATGGAGCTACACAAACTAGAGTCACGATAGGAGGATTAACAATGGGAGCTACAGAAGCAACAACAAAAGGTGCTATAGGAAAAACCTTTAGATACTACTTCCAGACAAGAGGACAAGGTAGAGGAATCCGGTCAGCTAGAGGAAAAAAGCCCACAACCTTTGATTAAGAACATGCATCTACAAGATGCCCAAACGACTGACAGGACATGCATATCTTAGGTTTCCAACTATAGTAAACTCTAACCTCAGGAAACTGGCTCTCACTTAGTCTGACTTTTAAAAGCGAAGGTAAAGGATTAACAGGAGTAATCTCGATCAGAGCTTTGGCATAGACTAATTTCTTTCTAGCCACAATGTTCATGTCATGACATATCACTTTACCAACTAGGCTAGCTAGCCAGCCAATCCATATAAGAGGCTGAAGAATAGATGGAATGTGAAAAAAGTGGGCCCAAACAAGAATCGATAAAACTTGGTTTTTCGCCCGATCCATAGAAAGACTTCATATAGTGATAGTTAATGGTTTTCCATCTATAAGAATTGGGTCGGCTTCCAAAATACGCTGTCTTCCATCACTACATCAGAATTTAAAATTGAACATTGCATTATCAAAGTGCCTAGGCATCCACACGTGGTTGTACCTAGCCTTAAATACATGATAGGGAGGATTGGAGTCGAGAAAAATACCTACCAAGTCCTCCTTCTAATAAACCACGCCGACCTCAATCACTTCCTCCCGAGGGATCATAACAACCTCAATCTTAACCACATCAAAGAGACGAGGAGAATGCTCACCTACATTATTTGGCAATTTAAAAAACAATGATGGCTACTTTGGAGTTGATCGAGGCAGAGGAGTATCCAATAGACTAGAAAATGTTACATCGGACATTGGACCACAAGGAAATGTATATGCATTGGAAAGGTAGCAATCGACATTTCTACAAGCACCTGGAGTGAAACCACGTGATAACCCACTTTCAGCATTTTTCTAACTCACCTGCTTCATCCACAAACACATGCCCATCTCGGACCACATCACTATTTGCTGCAGGCGCAAGATCGAGATCGATGTGCCCAATTTTGGCATCACCCATGATGGAACCAATATTCAACCCAACAGTTGTTTCAGACCAAGAAGAATTACCTTAATTTTCTAGTAATGTAGATAACAGATTCGAACTAGCAAGCCGGGGACTGACAGACATTTGAGAAGCAGCAAGTTGAGCGGAGTCTACAATGTTTAGTATGGTCGATAAGGGGTTAACATGAGCAGCTGCTATAACGATAGGAATGCAAACCTGATTCTGACTAAAGAAGCAAGGAGCGACATCATAAGGGGGCACTGAAACACCAACCATGCCTAATGAAAGAGACGCCCTACCATCCAGATCTGGAATGGAGAAGGCGAACAGCAGGTCCTTCGGCTTAGGCATGAGATTGAGACGAGGCAGACATAATAAGCGGAGGCAAAAATTAAGACACGGGAGGCGCAGAAAAACTGAAGCAGAAGATCGACAATTCAAACCGATGTCATTCGTGACTAACAAACTGTCGCCATTACCCAAGATTCAAATAATAGTTCCAATTAAATAATAATAATAATTAATATTTAGTATTAACAATTAATATTTAATTGGAAATATGAAATAGTTCCTATCAATAATTAGAAATTAACAATGAACTAATAATTAATTAATAGCTAAATTTAATAATCAATAAAAGTTACTGTCAAATATAAGCACTAATTATTAATGATAAATTTATAATAATAAATAATAATTAAAAGTTAAAATTTATTAATAAATAATAATAATAATTAGTAATTAACATTAAATGATAATTACTAAAAAAATTAACAATAGATAATAATTAAATAGATAATACTTATAAAACGATAATCAAATATTGATATATAATAATTAATAACTTCTACTAAATAATTATAATTAATAATTAATTTGAAATACGAAAAATTCAAATTTGTAGTCAGTAATTAATAATTAATAATCAATAATCAATAATAAATAAAAATTTATAATTAAAATTTTGTAAAATAATTAATATTAAATAATGGTGATTAATAATTAATAATAACGTTTTATAATAAATAACAATCAATTAAAAAATAACTAAATAATTTAAAAGTTAAAAATTAATATTAAATAATGGTTAATTAAAATTAATTGATAATAATTAATAATTAATTTGAAATATGAAATAATTCATGTTAATAATTAGTAATTAATAATTACATAATAATTAATAAAAAAATATGTAAATAATGAATATTTAATTAATAATTTATAATTTATAAATAAAAATTGCTATTATAAAATAGTAACTAATAATTAATAATAATTTTTTATAATAAATAATAATTTTTAAAAGTTAAAATTAATGAAAAAATCAATAATAACTAAAAAACAAAATTAAATAATAATAACCAATAATTAATAAAAATTTAATAACAACTAATAATGAATTATATAATACTTATATATTAAACATTAATAAGTTGTCATTATTATTTTTGAACTAATATTTAATATTCACAAATTTTGAAAATAAAGTTTTTGAAATTTTCGTAAAATTCAAAAATAAAAAATGTTGAATGGACATGCACGGGCTAACATTGGTGTATCATTGCTTCCCTCTTTCGAGTCTGGCCTTGTGCTTTAGGTCAAAATGTAGGAAACTTAGTTTTATGTTGTGACAGTCCTCTCATGTTGCTTCCTTTGGGTCAGTTCCTTGATATTGTACCAATATGTAATGGATTGTGGGATTGGGGTAACGGTAGGCTAAAATTTTGGCCAATTAGTATGAGTAGTAGCCGTCTTGGTTTAGAGGAGGAAGTAGGTTGGCGTTGTGGAATGTGAGTTGGGATAATATTTGGCAGTAAAATGTGGAAGACTGGGTAGGTTCTTGATTTTTGGGGTAGGCGAAGCTTATAGGCGGCGACTCCAATTTTCTCAATAATTTCACGTGGGAAAAATATCCTTCACGGCTAGTTTGTGGTAGGACTCAGTTAATGAGAGTTATTTATAAGACTATAGGCAAACAAATACCTGAATTCCTATGGAGAAGTATTTGTTCGGTCTACGTTGATTAGCATGATTCCTTATTCTTGCTTGCGCTTTCGCTATGTTGGCCTTAATTTAATGAAGTATTATATAAGGTTGGTGAGGGAATCATAATTCATGTAGGCTAGTACTTGGTCCAATGGTTGGTGTTGTACACCATTTGGCCCATGGTTAGTATTTGGTCCAATTGTTTGGTGAATCGCTCGTGACGCCTCTCAAGTAGTTTTGCAAGCATCTATTTACTACTTATGTTTGCTCATCTATTTATGGGCTATTTATGGGTAGCAAACAGTTCTAATTTCAATTCCATGACATAGAGACGAAAAAGTTCTTTCCAAAAATGGCTAATGAAGATGCGATCTCAATCGAAAACAGTAGGCTGTAGAAGTCCATATAGAGGACGTTATCTTGGATGAAGTGAGAATCAAATTGTGATGCCAAGATGGATGTTGGTAAAGCTATGAAATGTGCATATTTTGTTAGACGATCGACTATTACCCAAATTAATGTTTTTCTGGGTAATGGCCGTAGATGGGTGATGAAGTCCATTGAAATGCCTTCCCGAATATGTGTCGATACTGGGAGAGGTTGTTATAGTCCTTTAGATGGTGAATTCTTGGATTTTGATTGCAAAAAAAATGAACAATTGTGAATAAATTATTTGACCATGCTAGGCAAGTTAGGCCAATAAAAGTTAAAAGAGAGACGAGCGATAGTAGCTTGTATACCTGAGTAGCCACCGAGCTTTGAGCCATGAAATGATTCAATGACTTGTTCCCTTAATCCCATCAAGTTGGGTACAAATATTTGGTTGCAATAGAGAAGAATTCCATCTTGAATGTTTCATTTTCTATTTGATGCAGATTGTTGGAGGAGGTGTTGCACATGGGGATCAGAGGTCGTGGCTGTTCTAATGGTGTCGAGGAGGGTGTAACGGGTTTTGAGATTAAAAGTAGTTTGCAGTCAAAGTCATATTATTGTGATGGGACAATAGAACAATACGAAGCAGTTGTTGGTTTCTGGGTGGTCGGCATGGCAGTGGGGTTGGAGATAGTGTGATGCTGAGAGTTGGCAGTTGCCAAACTGAGTTAGCGAAGGCGCTGCGACATTGGGGTAAATGGTTGAGGGGTTATGAAAGGAGGAATTATCGAAGTGGGGGAGTGTGATTGTTGGTGTAGGTTTGGATAAGGATATCAGGCAGTGGGCTAAAACCTTTTGGTGGGTTGATTTGAATAGTGGTAGAAGGTGATGAGGAGTTGGACTGGGCTTCAACGGCCCAATGAGAAAGAGCGTCTACTACGATTTTGGATGAGCCAGATTGATAATGGATCTCAAAGTCTAATCCAAGTAATTTTGTGAGCCATTGTTGTTGATCCGGGTTTTGTTTTGTTTGAGTTGCAAGTTAAGGAGGCTTTGGTGGTTGGTAAAATAGTGAATTTTCGACCGAGGAGACAGTGATACCATCATTTGATGGGATGGCATACATTTCACATTATATATGGAAGCTCTTTGAAGTAATTTAGGTATGATTTTACTAAAATATGAGATTCGGTGTTTGTTTTACGAGATGACATCTCCTATGGCGATGATGGAAGCATTGATGTGGATGGTAAAGTTTTGTTTGACGTCGGGTAAGGCTAAAATTGGTGTACTAGTGATGGCATCTTTAAGGTGGTTGAAGGCTATGATTGCGGATGGAGTCCAATTGAAAGCGTCTTTTTTAAGTAGGTTGGTAAGAGGGTTGGCGATTTTTGCATAATGTTGGATGAGTTTGTGATAATATCCCATGAGGCCCAAAAATCCTTCAATCTCAGTTATATTTTTTAGTGTAGCCCAATCGACCATGGCTAGGATTTTTTTGGGTTAGCTTTAACTTTGCAACCCAAGATGATGTAGCCTAAGTATTAAATTTAGTTGAGGGCAAAGGCGCATTTGGAAAGGTAAATGAGTAATTTATGTGTGGATAAAATTTGAAGGGTAGTTTGTAGGTGAGAGATGTGGGTTTGTAGGGATGGGCTATAAATGAGGATGTCATCAGAAAAGACTAAGATGAATTAGTGAAGGACGTTTGGAAAATTTGATTCGTTGTGGCTTGAAAGGTGGATGGTGCATTTGCGAGGCCAAATGGCATAACGACGAACACATAATGGCCTTCGTGGGTCCTAATTGCTGTTTTGGGAATATCGGACGGGTGTATGCGCAGTTGAAAATAATCATTTCTCAAATCTAATTTTGTAAAATAAGTTGCACCTTGTAGTTCATTAAAAAGTTCATCCATGTTTGGAATTGGGAATTGGTCTTTGATGGTGATGGCATTTAATGCTCGATAATCAATGTTAAAACACCATGAATGGTCTTTTTTTAAGAGGAGGATGGGCGATGAGAATGGGTTTGTAGAGGGTTGGATAATTTTTTAGCCAAGAATTTCATAGATTTGTCATTCGGTTTTCGCTTTTTGGTTATGATGGTATCGATAAGGCTTGATAAATGGGGGATTTGTTTGGTTGTAAATAAATGTAGTTGACAAGTGAATGGTGGGATGGAAGTTTGATTGGTTTATTGAAAAGGAAGTGTGTTGGTCTCAAAATTTTTGGATAGGTGAAGGGATTTTATGGTGTTTTGTGGAGCAAGGTTTGATGGGTCTATATGGAGATGAAATAGAAGGCGATGACATTAGTTGAATCGAGTTATTTTAAATGGTGAAGAGAAATTTCTTAAGGATTGGTGGTGTTGGTGAGGTCGGAAAGCGTAACGGGTTTATGATCATGAATAAATTTCACAGTGATAGTTTTATGATTTGTAGTAATTGGACCTCATTGTTCCAACCATTCCATACCTAATATAATACTATAACCCATAAAATCAAGAAGTTGTAAATCTACCTCAATCAAGCAATTTTGGATTTCTATTTTCACATTTCTGCTCATCCCCATACTGCAAATTCATGCACCATTCCCACCATAATGAAAAAACTTAATAGATTGATCAACAAGTAATTTGAGGAATTGAGTGATTCGGGTGTTGATATAGTTACACGAGCTTCCCGTATCCACTAGAACTGAAAGCCTTTGATTTGCGACTTAGGCCTTAGAGCAAAGTGACTTTGGATTTGTTGTTCCAGCCATGGTATGGAGGAGGTACTCGTCGGTTGTGTTGTCGTCAGCAGGTAAAGGCTGGATTGTGTTGTCCGTCAAGTTATTATCGGTTTCAACTGTGATTTCAAGGTCCGAATCGGGGAGTAGCAACATGGCTTGGGGTGATGTACAATGGTGGCCTGGGGTGTATTTACTACCATAATGGTAGCACTCTCCTTGCGCCTTTCTTTGGATATTTCTGTGGAGGTGAGCCGCTTAATCAGATAATTGTTTTAGTTTGACGAGGTTTTTGAGATTTTGGGGTGGTATTGGTAAAGAGAGAGGGGGAGGCTAGTTGGGTCGACAATAAGTGGTACAGTTAAGAAATTTTATGGTATCTACTTTCAATTAATTTGGTGAGGTTAATGGCATCGACAAGTGTCTGAGGTTGGAACATGGTTAGTTTGTTTTTTATGTTGGTTTTGAGACCAGAAATGAAATAAGTAAGGAGGGCTTCGGTTGCTAGGTTGTTGATACGATCGCTTTTTCTTGCTATTCATAAACATAGGAAATGCCAGGCTAACAATAAGAGCATGCTACAGATTTATTACTATTTTCTAAGGTTAAGTTCATTGTCTACTCCAAATATTATCAACAACAAATACAAAGTTAGTTAGCACGGCTTTGTCAAGCCATTCAATCTCCTTTGTTTACTATAAATTTCCCTCTTTTACATAATAGCTTGAAATGGTTTTGACTTTGTTTGGAGGTCTATAGTCTTGAGCAGCAAAGATTTGATCAAACCTATGTCAACATCATTGAGCTGTGTGGTTTCTTTTACCACAAATTTAACATGGTCCTTGTAACGAAGTATTAGGTTGTTGATTTACACTTAATCAACAGTCGTTACAACGTCTGCGTTGATCGAAGCAACCACCATGTCCATGAGATGATCGATTGGTGGTGGCTATGTTAATAGTAGGTTGAGGAAAAAGTGAAGCTTATTGTGCTTGAATGCGCATTTCAAAAGCTTAGAGATGTGCTTGAAAATAATCCATGAAGTAATAAATATTATCGGTAGTGGAAGATAAGTTGGTTACTATTGAATCGTGAGTTGATTCCAATCCCATGAGAATGAGTAGCTGAAACATCGGATCTAGTATCTTTTGTCCAGAGGCAGCGAGGATATCAGCTATGGAACAAGCATAAACCAAATATTCAGTCATTGTCTTGTCTCCATTGCGCATATGCCTTATTACTGCTTGGAGATGCATGAATGAAGTTTGAGCTATTGGGCCAATGATGCCCAAGCTTGCAAGGGTTCAAGATGATGCCGATTTGAATTTGAAGTTGCGCATGTAAGTGTAGTCGTATCGTAAAGCCAAGTATGTAATTAACACATTTTCTAGTATTATATTTTAATCCACTACTAGAAAATCTTATAGTCCACTGCGCATTTAAGTGCAATTGTATTGTATTATCTTTTTACATTAGTTCTAGATTGAATAACAATGATTGGTAATTATATTAAGATTTATGATGATATAAACGATGTGAATGTATAATTCCTTTTGATTTTTTAGTAATCGCGAGTATGATCTGTATACAGGTTATATCAATATTTTAATTTTTCATTTTTTTAACAACGGGTAAAAACATTTGTAAAACATCTCTTCTAATGGTTGAAATCAGTTATAGATAAATCTATTACAACCGTTAAAAGCAGTTGCAAAAGATACTGTTGCAACTGCCACTAGCAGTTGCAAAATGGACTTATAACAACTATCAATGCAATAGCCATTAACTGTTGCGATAGACTTTACTACAAGTGCCAAAAGCAATTGTAAAAAAGCTTTTTACAATTGCTTTCACAATTGTCAACGACCACTGTAAAAATTTCCAACTCCATTCCAAATTCGGATATAACGATTGGCCGACGTCCATTGTAATAGACATATTACAATTGTTTTTGGTAGTTACGAAATGGTATTTTTTTGTAGTACTTAGCAATAATTGTCAAATTCCACTAGGCCACCAAAAGCATGACCGATGTCAAAATCAACATCATTTTGCAACCTAAAATCTACATTATTAATCAAGACTTGAGACCTTGGATCAGTATCGAGTTGTAAAGATGGATCGATACCACGTTGACACTTATCAACCTGAGCTTTTCCAGTTCAACCTTTGAAGTCCCGGTTTCCTTCCTCTTCATCTTCTGTTTTCCATCTCAATGGTTTTTGCCCAACAAGGAGGAACACTTTTCTTTCGAATTAGAAGGCGATAACTTCTTTTTACTCCTCTTACGTCTTTAGGATAGCTGGGTCAACAAATACATATTCTCTTTCATCTACTTTATTATAGCATTATAGCTTTCTACCAACTTTTTATTCATTTGCATCATTATCCTAGCTTGTAACAACCCGCATATTTATCGATTTTATATTTAAATATTTTGTCGTTAATCGGATATTGGCCCGAAAAGCTACTTTTTGCAAACGGTCAAATTAGGACTCGAGGCCACTTCCATTGAGTTCGAAATGCCGTTTACAACTTTTTTAAGTATAAACATTGATAGGTTTGGAGTTAGTGGAATTTCACTTACTTTTCCCGCTTTGGACTTTGGGTTAGATTAGCCATTATAACTCAAACCCACTTCTCACTTTCTCCTCACTCTTCATAAATTTTCTAACAACCAAGGTTTAGCATTAATGGTGAGTGGAATGAGAAACTAAAATTCCAAGCTCAAATTCTCTTGCAAATCCAACATTCAATTTCAAATTTAAGAAGAAGACATTGGATTCAAGCTTGTGATTACTTCTCCATTGCTTTCAAGCTTTTCTTCATAAATTTGGTGAAAAGGTGAGATTTTTATCTCACAATTCTAGCCTATAACCATATTGGACTGTTGGGAATGATTCCCTATCACCTTCGCATGCACATTTGCATTTGGTTTGGATTGGATTGGCGAAAAACTCCAATTTTTAGCGTTTTTGGTGAAAAAACTGCTCTTAGGTCGTTCTGTCTTCATTAGGTCACTCGGGGTGGAAAAGTCACGGCTTTCGTATTTAATTCGCTCGGTTTTAGGTCGTAGGTCGCAAGCCTTTTAGGTCGTAGGTCGCAAGCCTTTTAGGTCATAGGTCGCAAGCCTTTTAGGTCGTAGGTCGCGAGCCTTATAGGTCGTTCGGCCTTGTTCCTTCATTAGGTTGCTCGGCCTTATTAAACCGATAACTCGCGAACCTCTTGGGTCGCTCGACCTGTTCGTCCACTAGGTCGCGTAAACCACTAGGTCGTTGGGCCTTATTCTTGTTAGGTCGTTGGGCTTTAACTCGTTGGACCTTTTTCCTTTATGCCATTTCCCCACTTAAGTCGCTTGTCCCTTATAGGTCGCGTTTCCTGCTTAGGTCGCTAGGTCGCGTGCCTTTAGGTCGCGTTCCTTTATTAGGTCGCGTGTCTCTATTAGGTCATTGACCTCCTTAACCCGCATGACCTAACCCGTAGGTCGTTGGATCTCGATTCTATTTAGATCGCTGCTTCTTATAGGTCGCTCGGCCCCTTATTTTCTTTAGGTCGTTTGAGTGTTAGGTCGCGAACCCAGTTTAGGTCGCATGAACTTTACCTTTTAGGTCGTTGGACCACTAGGTCGTGCCCCTTTAACCACTAGATCGTACCGTTTTGGACGGGGCGCTGCCCCGCACCCCGCCGGGGGCGTTGCCCTCTGGACCCCCGCGACCTGAGCGGGCAGGTCGAACCCCGTAGTGGGGGCGTTGCCCCCGCACCCCCACCTTGGGGGGTTGCCACCCCCCGGACTCCCCTCCATAGGGGATCTTATTTGAAAAACATTCAACAGAACTTGCTGAGCTGATTTCCTTGGATTCTTATCACATCTTCGTATGTGATATTTGTGATTGATTGTTTCTACAATCGCTTCTGTGATTTGTCACTTTAAAATATGAAGGTTTCAATACTAGTAGTAAATATCAAAACTCTTTCAACAAAATGATTTCAACTCTATTTTCATTAACAAAGCTCTTTTCTTAAACCGTTTTCCAATCTACTAGTATATACAAACATTTACCTCACTCGGATGAGAAATCTAATTAAACGGCTTAGTAAAACAAGTGGTATGAAACACTTGCGTTCACTTCGTCGGTTAATTCTTGGACTTGTTCGATTGAACCTCTTGTGATAATTTTCTAGTGAAGATTTACAGTTTGTTCGTAAATATTTAAGTTAAGCAAGTGGTTATGGGACACGAAGATAAACTTTTATATTTACTAGCTTAGTGTAATTGACACTTCTCGTTGATCATGATGATCATTTTATGATTTAGACTAGCAATTGTGTGATGTCTCTTTGTTTGCAAGGTTAGACTAGACTTCATTGGTATGATTCCGACTCACACATATCTATTTGTCTGCAAGGTTAGTCTAGACACCATTTGTGTGATTCCACTCACACATACCTTTTTGTTGCGAGGTTAGGCTAGACACCATTTGTGTGATTCCACTCACACATACATTTTTGCTTTTTGGTTAGCCTAGACTCATCTGGGTGATTCCGACTCGCCCATATGGGGTAGCTTCCCATGGTCTTCGGACCGTCATGTGATAGGCCTCTTTCCCTTTTTCTATGATTTCTGGATTTCTTGTGCTGATTTCTGGAATTTATGTCATTGACTCGTTATGAGTACAAGTTGAGGGTATGATGCCCTCTTTGTATCTTTGAGAAGATTCTTGTGATATCGATTTATCTCTTATTGATTGATCTTCTGTTGATCATCATGTGCATACTTATAGTAGTATGTCAGTGTGGATATTTTATGTTTATGCCATATCTTTTATTTTATATCATGTCATCTTATATTTATAGCTAGACTGATCCGTTTATTATTTTCTTAAATAATACTCGGGTCAGGCCGAGATGTTACAGGTGCTTCTGCTTGACTTCTTCCCGGGAATTGCTACTTTGACTTTTGGCTAACTCTTTAGATTAGCAGTTTTTGTTGTATACACTTGAGATATAGACTCATAGTTGTATTCTTTTTTATAGCACGTGTTGCTATTCTTTTGTATTATTGTGGATCTTTTTGACCACTACTCTGATGTACACTTTCATGTGTTTGTTATATATTCATATCTTCTTCCGCCTTTGTGATATAAATGTCTGTGACTGATTTGTGTTATGATTATTTCTATATTTGTTTTCTTAAGATTATTTATGCCACCGTGTGATAAGAAATTACATGGATGGTCGCTCCTTAACAGCCTTATTCTCCGTGCTAGTTGACAGCACTACACCGTAGTGTTCATGGCTAGCGTGGGTATAGAGGTGGAGCGTCACATAGCCAAATTAACCTTTGCTACTATTTTAAACACACTTTGAATTTCTACAACAATAGTTTGATTGGTTCCTTCTCCATGTTATGATACTTCATTTTAGCATCATCCATAGGTATCGAAGCGATTAACTTTTCTTTAGTATTTCTGTGTGCCATGACTTTCTTAGATCTAGTGATAGACTATAAGGAAATCTAAGTAATGAAGAATATTCCAACAATAATTTTTACATCTAACTCATGGATTTTAACAATCCAAAGGTTCAATATAGATCCAAGAAGTGAGAATTTTGAATTCTCTTAGTTAAAGCGCCAAAATGGTTGCACCAAAAGTTGGACAACCACCTAGTCGGATTATAAGTAGAGATTAAATGAAGAAATAAATGGGAAAAAATGTTAAAAAAAACACACAAGAGCATAGTAGTTTGGTAAATACTCCATCCTACATCCACTTTATTTTTGCTAATGATTTATGAGAGTTTTTACAAACTATGATTTAATAACTCGGTGCTCACAAGTCGATAAGAATCCAATAGAGTAATAGTGCAAAATCTAATAATTTGGAATGAAAAATAAAGATCTAGATTTTGTGTTCCTCTCCTCTTATTTATAGACGTAAATCGGTGAATTTGTCTTCAATAATTGCTGCGCATGTTCTCAACATTCAGAAGGGAGATTATGGCTAGATTTTTTTTGCTTCTTTCTTCTCTTGAGTGGAATGACTTTGGTCCATCTTTCTAAGCTTGGCACATTATTTTTCGTTTAGTTCATTCATCAATCTTCTCAAAGCAGTTGTTCTAGGTCAATTTCATGATTCGGTATCAAGATGGGGGCTTCAAATCAATACCAATTTGATACTTAAGGTTGTTTCAGCAAGTTATTACCTTCATCACTAAGTTCATATGGAAAATGGCTAGCTCTCTTCAAGCGTCAATCAAGGTTCTACATCAACCCTTCGTACTTCAATTGGATTCTAGTCTCCTAAGTTGGGAATTCGGGTTTCTTGTTTGCTTCTCGACCATTTAATGGTTTTTACTTATCCAGATATGGCTTGGTGCAAAAGCTAAATAATATTGGGGCTCTAAGAAAGGCAAGAGGGATGTTCCTAGTGACAAGGGAGTATGTTATGATTGTCAAAAAAGGGCACTGGATCCGGACCTTTTGAAGATAGTCAAATAAAGGGAGGAAATTATTTCTTCCATGCTCGAGATATTTTTTGATTCAAAATTGGATTGCAATGATAAATTATCGTGAGTTCTAGATACTAAATCTGAAACTCATATCTATAATTCATTATACGGACTTAGGGGATGACGGCATGTGACAAAGGGTGAAATGAGGCTTCAAATTGCAAATGGATCTGTAGTAGATGCAACTGCAACGATAGACTATCACTTGACTTTGTCGAGTGAATTCGATTTAATGTTGAATAATTATTGTTATGTTAAAAGCTTTATTTATAGTATTATATATGTCTAGATTGTCTAAGACTGGTAATGATTTCCATTATAAATATAGTATTATGAATATTTTGTTTGATGAAAATAACATTTGATTGTTTTATATAATGGTATTTATGTACTTAATTCAAATCATATCTATGTTATCAATAGACCTTGAATTGACATTACTCATTTTAATGATAAAAGAGTGCATTAATTGATAAGCAAAGTTTTTATATCGTCGTTTGTTTATGAATTATTTGATACTTGTATGTCATGTCTTAATGGAAAAATGACCAATCATTCGTTCAGTCGGAGCAACGAAAGACTTAATAAACTCATGGATCCCATATATACTAATATATGTAGTCAAATGCTTATAGTGACTAAGGTCAATTCAACTTAGTTGGTAACTTTTACTAATTATTTCTTAAGACTAGGATGTGTACATCTATTAAATAATAAGTTTGATGTCTGTAAGAAATTTAAAGAGTATATGAACAAGGTATAAAATGCGATAACCATAAATTAAAAATAATTCAAATAGATCGAGGAGGTGGGTATGTTTGACAAGAACTCCAACAGTATTTAAAGGATAATGAGATTATCTCTCTGATTCATTCATCCTATACCCAACCACAATGGTGTTTCAAAAAGAAGGAATCAAAATCTATTAGATATGGTTTGTTCCATGATGAGTAAGGCTAAGTAACCTTTCCCTATTCGGGATATGCATTTAGAACTACAATGCACATGTTGAATCTGGTACTTACTAAATCTACGCCTAAGTCGCCATATAAGATATGGCATGAGAAAAGACCCTTTCTCAGGCATTTAGAGATGCGTGGTTATCCAATAACATTTAGATCATTGGCCCTAATAAACTTGAGATAAGATAATCCTTGTTTACACTTACGAGATATCCCAAGAATTTTATGGGATATATTTTCTATAACATTGAGAATGAAAAGTTATTATTTCTTAACATGATGTCTTTTTAAAAAAGGAATTTATGTAAAAAGAAATTAGTAGTGAAATTATAGCCTTGGATGAGATCCAAGAAATTAATGCATAGACCAAGCCAGTGGGACAATCAAATTCACCATTATAAAAAACACAACCTATTAGAAGGTCCTATAGAGAATCTTATGCACCAAAGAGATATTATGATTTTCTTATAGATGATGAGAAAGAGGACTACATCTTTGAAGATAGAACCACTCTCTCATTCCAATAAGAATTAAAAAGTGAAGACTTTGCACTTTGGCTTGAACTTATGAAATTTGAGATGGATTATATGTGTGACAAAAAAGTGTGGACTTTGGTTGAAATACTCAAAGGGGTATAACCTATCGGCTGCAAATGGATTTTTAAGAAAAAGCTAAATGTAGATGCATATGTAGAGACTTAGAAGGCAAGACTAGTTGTGATTCATCAAATTCAAGATGTTGTTTATGATGAAACATTTTCTCCTCGTAGACTTGTTTAGATCCATTCGAATAATTCTTGTTCTCGTCGTGTTCTATGACTATGAACTATGGCAAGTGGATATGAAAATGACATTTCTAAATGGTGATATAGAAGAGACCATTTACATGTCGCAACATGAGGGTTTCAAGGTCAACAAGACCGAAGGAAAGAAATTCAAATTATTCAGATCAGTTTGTGGTCTTATGAATGCTTCAAGGAGTTAGAATAAATACTTTAATAACTTAGTCAACCAATTTGGTTTTATTAGAGTGCAAAGGAAGCAGAAGGATAGGTAAGTGCTATAATGTTCTTAGTATTGTATGTCGATGATTTGTACTTGATTGCCAATGCCTTTTTGTTGTTGCAATTAGTGAAAGCACAATTGTCCAAGAGCTTCTCCATGAAGGATTTGGAAGAAGCAACCTGTATACTTAGTCTAAGGATTTATAGAGATAAATTCAAGAAATTATTGGGACTGTCCCGATATCTATACATAGATAACTTATTGAAAAGATCTAGCATAGAGAATTCCAAGCACAGAAATGTACAGACGCAATCTGGAATGGTCCTCTCTAAGAAGGATGCTTCTAATTCTGATAAGGAGAAGGTGCATACGAAGAGGATATCACATGAATCTACAATCGGTTCCATAATGTATATTTTGTTATATACTAGAGTAGATGTGGTTTATGCATTAGGATATGTAAGCCAATATCAGTATCATCCCAAAGAGAAGCATTTGGTGGCAGTAAAATGTATTCCTAAGTATTCGAGAAATACTTATGACTTATTCCTCAATATAAGAATAAAGGCCTCCTTATGAAGGGGTATACAGGTTTAAGTCCTTTAGAGTGCTATCAATGATAGTAAATTGTTGTCTGGTTATGTATTTACATTGAATGGTGAAGTGGTTAGTTGGAAAATTTCCAAACATGGAACAATAGTTGATTCAATGATGGAAGTTGAATACAACCTCCTCAATGAATCTGCTAAGGAAGCGTTCTGGATGCACAGGTTTATAGCTGAGCTAGGAGTGATTCCATAAATTGAAAGTCTAATGACAATTTTTTGTGATTAATACTGCGATGTAGATTGCAAAGGAACTGAGAGCACACAACAGGTCAAGGCACATTCTTTGAAAGTTCCACACTATTAGAGAATTTGTCACTAATAATGAAGTTGTGATTGATATAGATACCAAGGACAACATAGCAAATCCATTTACGGAAAAACTAGCTTGGTCAGTTCTTAGAAACTGGTCGAAGAGATGAGACTGGAGGGATATTTATAGAGTTAGGGATATTCCTTAGAGGAAATTATGTAATTTATTGTAAATTATTAACTCTATAATAAAATATTGCACGAAATAAAAGCTATTATTCTTACTATTATATACATGTTATATTGTGATATGTTAATTAATTATTTAATCTAAGTATATAAACAAAATATCTTTAAACAATATGTTATGTGATAATAATTAAAATAGTTTTTGATCATGAGGAATTTATCACAATAAAATAACATATTGTTTTAACATTCTTAGTCAAGATGTTTTGAGATAGGATATCGATACATCCGTTGATACTAGAGTATGTAATGCTCTTTAAGTGTTGGATAGTTTACTCATGGCTGCTAAGGGGACTAAAGATTTACCTACTAATAGTTATTGGATAACTATATAATGAATCACTCTAGAGTTTTATGTTGGCTAATATGTCTTAGGTCAAAAAGAGAATCTCGAAGTTATGATATTACACAATTATATTGACTTGAGGATACTATTGAACATCAGATGTGGATACTCTTCTTTAACTATAGTTAAATCATGGCTTAACGTTCATCGAACAACTATAGTTGGGTCTGAGTTGTAGAATTGGGAGTAAAAGACTATTCAATAGAGAATTCGTCTTCTTAGTTATATGAGGTTAGTATCACGGTCAATTGTAATATTCTCAAAGTCAAAGTCTATGGTTAGAGTAGCATGGTTGATATTAATTGTTATTATTGAACCAAAGGCTTTGTATTTGGACTAACCATGTTGAATATGCATGAATTGTAATTTTGGCTAAACCTAATTCTATAAGTTATAAAGTGGTATAGTTTTAACGAAGAGAATTGATATAAATAATCGTTACTACTACATACCGCTTAAAATAATAAAATTGGATTTGAGCAAAAGGACACGTAAGCGCTAAATTCAGCCAAACTATCACACCACTAACTATGGTGACGTGTGAACATCAATAGTCGAGTTGTTTTGCTTTAGTCGTTGATAGAATTTACATCCTTGAGTTTCACAACTGTAGTGATGAATACTTCAAAATACCACACGCTTTAATTAATTTAGAATCAATAATTTAGTTAAATAATGAATATTTACGAAATGTTAATTACCATTTTTTCTAATTTTTAGGTCTTTAGTATTTCGAAAGTGTGTGTATAAAAGCTATATGTGTATGTATCAATATATGATATCAATAAATAATTAAATTTTATTTTAGATCGACTAGTTACCAAATGATTTTGAGAATTGTTGAAGATCCATATAGTGTCAATCATGGTTGGCCTATGATGCCAAGGGAGGAGGTTTTAAGTATTCAAATGAGATTTGTAATGGCAAAATGAGTAAAAAAAGGAGAAAATATCTTCATGTTTACCTCTTCTTAGATGCATACTAAAACACATCACTAGTGAGTCATTTTGGTCTCCCTCTTCTTAAAGGTGTTCATCTCTAGATCGTAACAAATTCCAAAGTTTAATTTGCTTAAATCCCAAAGTTATTCAATTATGTGAATCTTGGGTCATTTCATAAGGTAATTATTTAAAATCAATTTTGATTATATATTACATCATTATATATA
This sequence comes from Allium cepa, assembly GCA_030765085.1. Lineage (NCBI taxonomy): Eukaryota > Viridiplantae > Streptophyta > Magnoliopsida > Asparagales > Amaryllidaceae > Allium > Allium cepa. The sequence goes on along the minus strand of CM060945.1, from coordinate 986,565,985 downwards.
TACTATGTCGATCTATTATACAATGAATTTATATATGGTACTGTAGGATGTTTAAATTTTTTTCAAAACAACATTACATTGATAATTTTTATTCGGCCGTATTTTTTAAAAATAATTTAAACTTTTAACGATATTTTAGTTAGCTAAAATGATTTTATAAAACATTAAATACATAAATATATTTATAAATACAAATATCAATTAAAAGAATCTTTTTACCAACATACATGCTTTCAGCAACTTAAAAAATATAATAATTTTTTCTATTATTTCCATAAATAAATAGTTAATATATTAATTTAAAATATTTTAATACACACACACATACATGTATAATTTTAAAAAAAATTGAAAGTGGTTTCTACGAAAATTTTCAAAAAATATTTTTAAGGCCGAATATAAAAATTAATATACATATTTGGTGTATATATATTTTTAATAATAATATTATTTATTTTATAAATAAATATAATTTATAAATTATATGAATATAAATAAATGTATATATATATTCAAATAAATTAAATTTTAAGAACATATATCATGGTTATATTTAATTCTAATTTATAAATAGATATTTTGTTTGAAATTGTGGATCTGATTTGAATTATTTTATGTTAAAATTAAATCCTACTTGTGGATATTAACTACAATTTCAATATATACCTATGTATATGAGTGAGCATGTGCATATATTTCGATTTAATCAATAAAAATTTCAACTATGATGTACATATATATATTATTTTATTATAACATTCAAAATAATTTATAATTATATGTATGAATGTATGTTGTATGTATATTTTGAATAAAATATGGACAACAAAGACATATGAAAAAGGTGAATATGTCCGTTGCATTTTAAATCCCAACATCTATAAACGTACATATTAACTACGTACATTATTTACATGTTGCATGTGCATTATGCACATATGAATCTTTGATACACTTATAATAATATAATTATATATAAATTAAATAAAACTTATTTTAAACAAATTAAATAAGTATGATTTTTTTAAATATTTTAGATTCGATCTAAATTTAATTAGACTTCGTAGGCCTAGTAATGATCCAAAATCGTATAAAAATAATATGAAATTCACCATTTCAACCCTCTACGACCTAGCTCGGTTCTACCACTAGGCAAAGTCACCTAAGCCTATCTCTTAATATATTTATAAGAGTACCTAAGAGTTGTAGAGAAGGGAAACACAAATGACTTTGGGTCAGACATTAGTCTGGATGGAATGACTCACAAGCCTTAATAAATAATTAAACCTTATATATGTGAGAACCATTCTTGTACCCATGGGAATGGTCATGAGACAAGCCTACTATCACATGTTCATATTACCTTCCCATACACACAAGCATTTATTTAAAGTGTGATTCTAGTGTTTGATGATAACAACTGTATGTCAATGATACTAATGATGTTATTGAGTTATTTCACATATAGTAGCACACTATCACTAACATAAAAGCTGAATTATGTTGGCGATTGATAGGAGAATTCCAAAGTATGGAAACTCGCCTTTATCTTGAGAATAATAAAGTATGTCGAGTCAAGGATAGTACGCTAACTTGTCCGACTACACTGTTAATCTAGAGATATTACTATTTGAAATTGGAAAGCATCGTTAAGTATATTTGGTCTAGTTTCTATATAATCCATTTACTTACACCAAAAGTGTTTTGGGTTCATTTTTACTAATTTTTTAAAATGACATTTGTTTTAACCCAATTGAACATGGTTTCTTTTCTTAAAGTTTTAAATATTCTTATATCGATGAGATAAGTGTATATGTACACTTTCTTAGCTTTGGAAATGCAGTGTTTTGTGGATATGCTTATATTATTGATATAGGTATATGGAAAAGTTTGCTAAGTATTAAAGTGAAACATTTTGCAAGTATACTTATACAATTGAGGTAAGTAGACCAATATTTTTCAAGTAGTGAAAAGGGTAGAGTGATTTTATGAATATATCTTTGTAAAAGTATTTTAATAAAAATATTTACATAGTGAGTTTAATTAAAGAGGCTTAGTGGTTGCTTATGTGCTTAACCACATTTATTTTCCCTATGAAATTAATTCTCTTGTTGGATTGTTTGTTTACTCGATAGTTAAATAACTAACTATCAAATATTGGTTAGATTTTAAAACTACCGCTTTCGGTTCGGGGAGACCGGGATTGGAAATACTATAAGCATTCGAATTTGAGACATCTTGAAGGTGATTGAAGATGGAGTTCCTTGTATTGCAATGGCTACTTGCTACTAATCCTGAGGATGTATTAGAAGTAGTGCCTTTGGTTAATTCAGTCCTTGAACAACTTGTATGGATGAATGTTGACATCACATTGTTGCTTGGAGGGTAATGTTAGCATTATAACTGGGATTTCTATAAAAAGGTAAAACGTAGCCTCGGGCCTCACAGTCGGTGATGACTAAAGTAGAGATGTGCATCATGGCTATGTGGGTCACTTCCATTAGGGTACGATCATCACTTATATCAAGATCGACATTTTATGATCATGTATGCTTGCAGCCACAAAAACGGTTTGTCAAGTTGACAACCGTAGGGGAGAGGGAAAGGGTGATCATATTCAGTACTTTCAAGGGATAGGCCAGTCCTAAGTAGAAGATGTGCAATTATGGTAGCCTCGGTATATTTTCTCTAAAGGTTTCCTATATGGAAGGTAGACCCGTTTCTTGTCATTTATGGAATCCATTTTCCAATACATGCCTTTTGACTTGATTGTATACTATGTATGTTGGAATGTACTTAATGTGAACATTTCGGCTATGATTCAAAATTATTTTAAAACCTAGACATTTATAATATCACAAGATTTCCAATGAAAATGTTTGGCTATCATAAGGTAAAAATCCGTCTGTGTTTATTTGCGGCGTGATCTTATGAGTTGCCTTTATTTTTGAAAGATTTTGTTATATCAAAATCCATATGATGTTTGTTTCTTATGCTGGTTTAATATACTGATCTGGCATTATTTTCTTATAATGTTTGGGTCAGCCAGAGCACGTTTTTCAGATTTAGTTTGGATGCTTTGAAACTTTGAGAGAAGAGTTGGATGCCTCCAAGATGTGTTTATGTATATTTTATTTCCCCTGCATTTGTTGGATTTATTTATCAACAATTATGAGGATGGGTTGTTAAAACTATACAAGCTAATCATAGATTAGTGCACTCTAATTGATGAATGTATATTACAGTTTTTTCTTTTGTAAAATCTCTGTTGTATATTATATATTACTTATCACAATATGGGATTCTATCTGTCTTCTCTTTCTTTTCCTCAATAATCTATCTTTTGGGCACTTAGATGCTCTGTACATGAATACCATGGATGTATTAGTGTTTCCTTTTGAGGGTCGAAAAGGCAGGCCATTACAAGTGTTATCAGGGCTTAGGTTGAGCGAACGCTTTGAATTTGGTAGGGTAGACTCATTAGAGATAGGGTTAGTAATAACCTAGAATGAGTTGGAGTGTATTATATACATGAACGATATTTGTTAGTGCTATAAAAATATTTTATATTGTGTTGGTTTATAGGTTAAGTGGTTTATGAATTCTAGTTGATATAAAGGGTACAACTATGTTGGTAGCGGTTTCTAAATGCTTAATAGAGCAAACTGACACAGTATTGTTTTTAAAAATGGGTAAATGAAACAATTTTACCTAGATTATATATTCTTTAAAATAATAACTTTTAGAAATTGATATTATTATTTATGATGTATTTGGTTGTTGAAAGATGATAATATTAAGTCGTTATCATTTTTTGTTGGATTAGTCATGCTCGTCCAGTGTAGGAGCATCCACTATTCTTGTTGATAGTTTGTTTGTATTCAGACAGTTTATTAGCATTTATTGTTTTAGTTGAATTAAATACAAATACCTTGTGAATTAAGTTCCTACGGGTTAAGTGAGGATTGTTGTTAGTGAAATTCCAGAAAGGAGTCTGGGAATGGATGTAGAACGGGAAGTTTGGACCAGTGTAAAAATCTCTGATGTACTTTTTTTATATTTTATTTACTTTACTCTATTATCTGTCTTCAGACTTATACTTCCGCACTGCTTTTTTTACACTATTCCATATTATACGATCCATTCAAACTTTCATTTGGTATCAAAGCTAGTTTCATATAACCGTAATACAGTTATCTGATATCTTGCTAATATGGAAACAAATACCAGCACTAACACTAGCATAGTCACTAACTCCAGTTTTATTGAAGGTCAATCCACTACATGACCACCTCTATCCAATGGTTTAAACTATAATTATTGGGCTACACGAATGCATATTTATATGCAAGCCAATAGTTTTGAATTATGGAATATAACACAATCTGAATATGAAATTCCCACTACTGAAATTTCTACACGGACTGCTGCATAAAGAACAGATGCTACTATTAATGCCAAAGCAATGAATATGTTATTTTGTTCTTTAGATAGAAATGATTTTAACCGTGTTAGCATGTGAACAACTGCTTATGAACACTTAAAGTTACTCACGAACGAACTAACAAGGTTAAACAAAGTAAAATATCCATGCTCAAGAGTCAATTTCAAAAATTTAGGATGAAGCAACATGAATCTATCAATGATATGTACTCTAGTTTTCAAGAATTATCACTCATTACTAGGACTTGGAGAAAAGTATTCTGACTTCGATATTGTTTCAAAAATCCTTAACTGTTTAACGGATGAATGGGAATGAAAGGTCTTGGCAATTGAAGAAGCTAATGATCTCTCTACCATGAAACCAGAAGAGTTAATAGGAAATCTAATGTCCTATGAAGTAAATTTGCAGGCCAAGAGAGTACAAGCTCAGGATAAAACAGAATATGGCATTTCATGCAGAAAAAGAAGGATCAGACTCATATGAAGAAGACTTACCATTCATTGCTAAAAACTTCAAACAATTCTTAAATCCAGAAAGGGAAAACGGAATAATGGAAAAAGAAGTAACAAGCCATTAACCTTCGTACTTGAATGCTTCAACTGTCACAAAAAAGGTCATATGCAAAAAGATTGCCCAGATCAGAGGAAAAGAAATTACAACAAAAAGAATAAAAAGAAAAAAGCATTTTCAGTAACATGAGATGACTCGGATTCTTCTTCCTTAGAAAATAGCATCAGTGACGGTGAAAATGAACAAGCCAATGTTTGCTTTATGGCCACAAAAAAAAAGGTTGGTAATTTTACATTTGATGACATGATTGAAATTAATTCCGAACTTCTTGATACCTTAAAAAGTATCAAAAGAAAATATAAAGAGGCTCTAGAAAATCAGAGAAAAGCAGAATTCAAGAGAGATATGCTTAATGATGAAAAGAAAATATTAGAAGAAGAACTTGGAAAAATTCAAGATACCTTCTTTAATGAAAACTCTCAACTTACTTTATTGCGTCATGAAATTGAAACTCAAAAAGAAAAGAATGATTCTCTTGTCTCTAAAAATCATGAGATGAAAATTGAGATCACAATGATAGAATTAGATAATACTTGCCTCAAAACCAAGTAAGATAATATTACTAGAAATGTTTCTAACTTTAATAAAGGTTGAGAGACTCTATCCTAAATTATTGAAAATTCTCAATCCACTTCTAAAAAAAAGGGTTAGGATACTCTAAGAAATCAAAGGCTCCATCTAAAACGAAAATTAGGATAAATATTTCTAATCCTACTACTCGTCCAAAAAGGAATACTAACTCAAAAATCATAAAAAATATAGGTTCCTAAAACAAACAATAGTTTGATTAAGAATAAATATATAAATACCTTTTTGGAAACTATTCATAAAAATAAAAATTATTTTTTTAAAGGGGATGCTGTACCTTCTTGGGTTTGATTTCCTAAGACCTAACTCTTAGGACCCAATCACAAAGTGTGTATCAAGGTCTTTATTATTTTTTGCAAGACCCACTTAAAAAGAGAGGAAAATGGATACTCGAAAGCGGTTTCTCAAAACATATGACTGGAGACAAAAATATGCTATCAAACATTAATTACTCAGATGGATGCTCTATCACTTTTGGAGACAATTTCACAGGATATATCATCGGAAAAGGCGACGCCAATAATCTCTTTTTCTGAAGATAAGTGTAGCATTTTTGATAAAAATCAAAATCATATATTTGAAGGAAATAGAGACAGAAATATCTATATTCTGAATATGAAAATCAATCACAATTCAGATATGTGTTTAATAGCTAATGAAAATGATCCTTGGCTATGGCACAAAAGATTCTGTCATATCAACTTCAAAACTATAAACAAGCTTTCTAAAAATTATTAAGTCATAGGTTTACCAAAAATGAACTTCAAAGCCAATCTTATTTGTGATGCATGTCAATTAGGAAAATTAACCAAATCATCTTTTAAATCAAAGAAATTTATTTCTACATTACAACCAATTGAATCACTACACATGGATCTATTTGGGCCAACCCAATTACAATCCTTAAACCACAATAGATATGTATTTGTAATAGTAGATGACTTTTATAGATATAATTGGACCATTTTTTTGAAAAATAAAAGTGATACGTTTGAGCATTTTAAAGTTTTAGTCAAACGAATCAAAAATTTAAAAGGTTTAAAAATAAAGAACATAAGAAGTGATCATGGAGGAGAATTTGAAAACAAAGTTTTTGACCATTTTTGTAAAAAGAAAGGAATTTTTCATAATTTTTCGTTCCCTAGAACTCCACAACAAAATGGAGTGGTAGAACATAAAAACATAACTTTACAAGAAAGTGGAAGAACTTTATTAAATGGAAGCAATCTTCCAAAACATTTTTGGGCAGAAGCTGTTGCAACTGCTTGTTATGTTTTGAATCGTGTTTCTATTCGACCTCTCATGAAAAACACCTCTTATGAACTTTTTACTGGAAGAAAACCAAAGATATCTTATTTCAAAGTTTTTGGTTCAAAATGTTTTATATTAAATACCAAAGATCAGCTTGGAAAATTCGATGCGAAATCCGACGAAGGTATCTTTCTGGGATATTCAGATCGTAGAAAAGCTTATCGGATATTTAATAAAAAAATCAAATACTGTTAAAGGAACTTTACATGTATTTTCGATGAAAATTTTCAACAAAAACCAAATATAAAAGATGATGAAGATTTTTCTGATAACATTACAAATACGGAAATAACAAATCTTGAAAATGATGAAAACGTTATTCATAATAATGAATTAAGATCTCCACTAAAAATATTACGGTATCATCCCATTCAAAATATTATCGGAGAAATTAGTTCAAACGTACGAACTAGAAGTCAACTAAATCAAATGAGCCACGTAGCATTCCTTTCCAATATCGAACCAAAGAATCCCAAAGAAGCTTGTTCCACAGACGACGGTTGGATCATTGAAGAGCTAAATCAGTTTGAACGCAATGAAGTTTGGGAATTAGTTCCTAGACCAAGTAATCAAACTGTTATTGGAGCGAAATGGGTCTACAAGAACAAAGCAGATGAACGAGGCAACATTACTAGAAATAAAGCAAGGTTAGTTGCACAAGGATACAATCAAGAAGAAGGAATTGACTACGAAGAAACATTTGCTCCGGTCGCAAGACTAGAAGCAATACGGATCTTAATGGCCTATACATGTTTTCACAATTTCAAACTTCATCAAAGGACGTTAAAATTGCCTTTCTGAATGGTTATACAAAAGAAAATGTGTATGTTGAACAACCTCACTTATTTATTCATGAGAAATTTCCTGATCATGTTTACAAACTTAAGAAATCTCTGTATGGTTTAAAACAAGCAGCACGTGCTTGGTACGATCGACTAAAGACCTATTAATTTCTTCGGTATTTCAAATTGGGAAAGTTGATCAAACACTTTTTATTAAACATTCGAAAAGGGATATTTTAATAGTTCAAATTTATGTTAATGATATCATTTTTGGTTTTACCAATGACAAGTTATGTCAAGACTTCTCCGAAATAATGACCAAGGAATTTGAAATGTCTCACATGGGAGAATTAACATATTTTCTTGGTTTACAAATTAAATAACTTCAAAACGGCATCTTCATTAATCAAGAAAAATATTATGATAATTTAATCAAACGATTCGGAGTGGAAAACTCTTCTGCCTAACCGACTCCAATAAGTACAACTACACATCTTAAAAAAAATGAAAGTGGCAAAAGTGTTGACCAAAAATTATACTAAAGTATGATTGGATCATTACTATATTTAATGGCAAGTCGACCTGACATAACGACGAGTGTCTGTTTATGTGCTATTTCATGCCAAACCAAAAGGAATCAATTAAAGAGCCGTGAAACGTATATTACATTATCTCACTAACACCAAGGATTTTGGTCTATTCTATCCAAAAAATGTTCACTTGAGTTAGTTTCATATAGTGATGCTGATTTTGGTGGATCTCGAATATATCGAAAAAGCACAAGTGGTACGTGCCATTTTATTGGAAAATCACTACTGTCTTGGTTTAGTAAGAAACAAAACTGCGTTTCTCTCTCTACATGTAAAGCAGAATATATTTCTACCGCTTTGGCTTGTGCTCAAGTAATCTATATGCAACAGACACTTAAAGATTTCAATATAAACTTAACAAATTCTACTACATATTGTGACAATTCTAGTGCTATTAACTTGTCTAAAAATCCTGTCAATCATTCACGAACAAAACATATTGACATTCGTCATCATTTTCTTCGTGATAATGTTGAAAAAGGAACAATAAATTTGGATTTTGTTTCTTCCGAAAAATAGTTGGCTGATATTTTTACAAAACCTCTTTTAGAAAATGTTTTTATCAAACTTAGACGAGAGCTTGGTATCGTCTTGCTTAAAAATTTATGAAATCTTTCTATGGGCTGTTGATGTCTCTGGTTAACTTACCACATCAGTACTCCTACCTCTTAACATCCAAAACAAACTCTTTCAATTATAACCTCTAATTTCCTTTGTTTTTAAATCTGTGTATATTATTGTTTCAAACATCTCATCCACCACTTATTAGCTTACATTCTATTTTTAAACTTTTCAATATTCTTTATAAACTCATTCCGTTCTCTTTTTTTGAAAAAAGCTTTATTATTATGGATTTTAACTTGCTTATTCTTCTTTTCACCATGGCTTCAAACAACAACTCTGAAAACTCACCTTTGTCATATTCTACATCTTTCTTAGAAATACTGCCAACTCCAACACCACGTGAGCCGGCTAGACCTAATCCTTCATATGAACCATCTGGTTATACTCCAGAAAGGAAGAAATGTCAATGATTTCTTTTCTTCGATTCCCCATTAACTAAGGAAAAAATAGCCGAGATTCATCATTACCAGAAAGAACGGTTGGATTTGCAACGGGAAATTCGAATAGAAAGTTAATGCCAAATGACTTAGTTTCATTGAACAAGTGGCACTAAAATTCTGCGGTATATATCCAAAGAAAGATGTAGTTCAACCTTTAACTTTGAATTCATAGGAGCCTAGTCCACAACGTCCTTTGGTTTCTCCAAACTCTTGGGAACGTCGACCCTATTGCTCTCTATTGCAACCATACACGGAGATAACCAAAATTGAACCGGAAGATTGCAAGACTCAAAGTGATTCCAACTAATGCTTTCATTTATTTATATTTGTTTTGAATGATCATAATTATATTTTATATCATTCAAATATTAATAAATTTATTTTTGTTTTCATTTTTTAATATTTTATGGTCTTAAGTGTGTTTTTACACACTTTTCAGACGTCTGAAACGGATATTTCAGACGTCTGAACATTGTCTTAAAAGCAAATCTTTCTTCAGATTCAAACGTCTAAATATCCCATATTAGACGTCTGAATATAGGCCAAAATGAACTAAAAACCTTCTGACTCGATTTTCTTCATTTCAAACGTCTAAAATGAATATTTCAAACGTCTGAAATCATCTGGCTATTCAAATTCGAATTGTTTTTTGCACGTTTTCCTATGAAACTAACCCCTTTTCAACCGTCCCTACCTTTTTTCTCTATTCTTCTTCTTTTTTACCTTAGTCCTCTATTAAAAACAAATATTTTCTTCCATATATTCACAAATGGCTCCAAAACATAAAAGGTCAAGGCCATCTACTTCGCCATCTACCCCAAATATCGATCAATGGCTATGGCATGAACAAGAAAGACAACGTTTTGCACAAATGAGTAGATCCATGTTCTTTCCAGGTGCTTTCATGAAATTTGAAGAATTCGAGGCTTATAGGATTCAACAAATTGTAAGATCAAATGGGTTAGAATCTCTTGTCTCTTATGCAGCTAATAATGCCAAAATCCATCATCTTTTGGTTAAGCTATTTTATGCTAATATGAATTTGGACCATCGCACTCCTCACAATCGCGACGATTGCATTTGGACATTAGTTTGTTGTCTTAAAATTTATCTACCCCTTGCTCGACTTGGTGGTATACTTCAATGTCCATCAACGTGGACCGACTTGGATGAAATAGATGTTTCTTTAAACTTGCATGATAGAGACGAGGTCTCACGCCAATTTTCGAATGATGACATAACTAAGCTTACCTCCATTCAACTCTGCCCACAAGCTTGTATCCTCCATAGAGCTTTGATTCACTCCATTATTCCACGGACAGGAAGTTATGAAGTTGTTAACAAAAGAAACTTCCAAGCCCTTTATGCTATCTATTCCAGTCAATCCATTAATTGGGCTCAAGTGATTTTGGAAGAATTCATGGATGTTAATCATCGAAGGCGCTATAAGACCTTTCATTATGGTGCTTATATAATCAAGATTCTCCAAAACTTTAGCATTTCTTTTCCTGATTCCGAATTCATAGAGATCAAAGAGTTTGGATCAAAGACTTTGGGTCTTATGGGTTTGCCAAAATGACCGAGAAGTTTGGCATATATTTCGTTTCAAGAATGTGTTGCCAACCATGATCAAATCCAACCCCAACCTCGTCAACATGATCAATCTATTGCTCCACCCTCTGAAGAAGATGATGATGATGAAATAATGGTCCTTTCTCCTAACACTAGTTCAAGGAATGCTTGGTCACTCTCTCCCATAGCCAAGCTAAGCTTAGAACCCGAATGGTCAATCTCGAAAAGAAAACTGAAAAATACTTTAATTCCATTCGTGGCTTTCTCAACAAAATTTGGGAACGTATTGGATGCTCCACCTCATCATCTACCGAAGCTTTCAACCCCGCCTCATTTCAATGGTCATCAAGCTTGAGGAACAACAATGGTACTGAAGATGAAGATGATGATGATGATGATGATGATGATGAAGGCAGTGATTCAAGCCCTAGGTTTTAAATTCCTTTGGCATTAACTAGTTTGATTTGAACTCTTTCGTTGTTTTCTTTTCTATTTCTGCCATAAATTCCTATATTATCTGTTGGTATCGTACTTTGTTTTGAATACTCTGCTCTGGTTTGTCATATATTCGTACTTCCTTTTTGCGATGCCAAAGAGGGAGAAGGAGTTGATATAGTCTATTTATTCTAACTTGCTTTTTGACAGGGGGAGCTTATAGAAAAGGGAAATTATATTACTCGTATTATATTTATATAGCTGTCATCGTCAAAAAGGGAGAGAATGTTGAAACTTCGTCTACGACGTTTCATACTTATGATATTTTGACTAGGATAACTATATACGTTGGTTTTATATACTAACTTGATTTTGCAGGAATATTTACATGACCGGATTCAAATAAGCTTCATACTATACATTTGTTTTGTATTGAGTCTTTGTCTAGAGTTAAAATGATTTTAAAATATCTCCTTTTGGATATATATGAAAACACGTGCACATACACACATTTCTAGAGCATATTTGCATTTTCCAGTCAAATTCAAACATTCGAATTGATCATTTCAGACGTCTGAATCTGGAATCAAAGATGATTTCCCAGACAATATTCAGACGTCTGAATTAGTATCTTCAGACGTCTGAATCAGGTCAAAAAAGACCTATTTGCTTTTTGATTTGCACGTGAATGATTTCAGAAGTCTGAACTCTATTTTTCAGACGTCTGAATTCCTATAACAGTTATATTTCTCAATAGACATTTCTCTTCCATAAAGAGATACGACTTTTAATCAACAGGTATGACCATATATTTTCGTGATAACTATATACGAACAATTTCACCATTTTATAATCTATATAAACATGTTAGAATCATCAGTTTGATTCATGAAAATCGATCTAACTCTTTCTATTCTTAATCTACTTTGATACTAACACTCTTGTGCATTCAAGTTCATAAAAAATTATTCATTTACTTTGATATTCTTCACATACACATATATATATTGAAAGGAGAAGATTATAGGAAGGTTGTACTATCAAGAGACAAATCCGTGTTATTAAGAACACAATGTGTCAAATACTCTCTGTATAAGTCGAAGTACAGTTCTGCTGTTTAGGAGAGTGAAGTCCTCTTCGGCTGTTGAGGCATCGAAATCTTGTTCTGCTGTTCAGGTGTTATAAACATGTTCCTGCAGGTTAAGTGAGGATTGTTGAAATTCTAGAAAGGATTTTGGGACTGGACGTAGAACGGAAAGTTCGAACCAATATAAAAATCTTTGGTGTGCTTGTTTTTTATTTTATTTACTTTACTCTATTATCTGTCTTCAGTTTTATACTTCCGCACTGCTTGTTTTACGCTATCCCATATTATACGATCCATACAAACTTTTAGAATTATTTTGATAAAACTAATTTTGATTTCATCATAAAGATATGATTGCTTGTACAAAAGGAGATATGTATATTATTATTTTTCCAAAATAAAATTGATATAAAATTATGGTGTTTAATTATGAAGTTTTTAGTTAAGCTATCATATGGACTCATGTATCCTATATATTAGGTACTTTGGATTATTCATCTCACTATGATTTGTTGCTAGGGAATTCTCATTTATTGAAATGAAATGAAAATTTTCGACGATTTGGACGGTTGAAAACTTCCATGTTAATTGATAAATTAAAGATAAGTGTTTTGGTGACATTACAAGAAAATAAGTTTCGTACCTTATAAATTTGAGGTGATAATAAGTTAAAACAAGTTTTAAATTTGTTAGATGTTCATGTTAAGTAAATAAAATTTGAAATTGCATATATATTCTTAAGATATAGAAGGGTGTTATATGAATACAAGCTTAAGCTTTGAAGTATTGAACATATGTTGTGTTTATAAAATGTCTATAAAATTAAGTATTGGTTTTATGAATTTTTTCATAAATGATTAGTATTAAAAATTGTATACTATAAGTAAAGATGAATGTGAATTGAAAAGCAAATAGTACAGTCAAGAAACCGATGGAATAAATACGTAATTTGTACATAGATCTTTTTATTCGCATAATTGTTCTTAATCCAGATTCAAGTACATGATTTTGAGGTAGTTTATACTTGATATGATTTTTGATAAGATTCTAAAGCTTTCTATCATAATTTGTGGCTATGCAAGGAGAGTGGAGATTTCCAATCAAAAAACTAGATTAGAGTCCACACTTGGGAAGTCGAGTACGGGAATTCGAGCGAGCGATACTAGTTTGGAAGAAAAATCTACATAATTGAGCGAGTTATCGGATTTAGTATTGCGCAAGGATCATATATATATATATATATATATATATATATATATCGTACGGCCTTTAATGTAGTTGAATGCTTTTGACATTGGAAAATGCAAGTTATATGGTTTGATGGCATGTGCAAGTGAGATCCAGGTACATAAAAGCAAAGGCTAGCTTGCTACTTTTGGTTTGAGTAGAGTTGGTTTGCTCAACTAATAAGTACATATTTATATTATTATTGATAATTTTATTCCCTAGATATGGGAGATGACTTTTGGAATTTTTTTTATTTTATTGATTTGAGCTAGTTGTAGTAAGTTGTAGTTTCCCAGATCAAGCTGCACAAAGGAGGTCAGCCAATTTTTTTTATAACATATGAGATTTTAAAAGTTTAATAACTCGTTTTAGTAAAATAGCTTTTAAAGCTTAAGGGTGAGAGGACAATTCTCTTCCTTTAGGAATTTTGGGGATGAAATTTTTTTTAAGGGGGAAAAATGTAACGACTTGGAATTTTTGACGTTTCAAATGGGAATATCTTATTTATTTAAATATTCAAATTTTGATTCAAATTTAATAAATAATAAGAAATTTAGTTCTTAATAAGATGACTTGTTTTTTGTTTTAATGCTTTTAATTTAATTTACTTGATTTTTCCAAAGTTTTTAGTTTGAAAAATATTTAATTTATCGTTTGATGTATTTTCGGCAAACGATGGCATTTTGAAGTTTTATAGAATAAGCTAACCGGTATATATTATTTTTGTTTTGAGATCTCATTCTATGCACAGTCGTATTTTGTTTTGTCGTTCGTAGTTCATGTACGAACAAAATCGCATGTAACGAAGTGCCGGAAATATTTGTATAAACTAAATTCAACATTTTGATTTTTCAACAAGCTAGACTATTCATATTTCTCTTTTCATTTTCAACTTCCTATAAATAAAAAAAAGCAAGCAATTTGAACTTCAAAAATCCAAATCAAATAAAATACTTAACGAAAAATTTCAAAAGAAGGATCTTTGAGTTCCTAGCAATGATATTCAATACCTACAAGTCCATATAGTTTGGTTGAGTTCCATGATGATTTGGGAAAATCGAAAGTATAGACGTGAGCAAGATGAAATAAGGTTTTGATTTTGGCGAGTTTTAGGCGATGGTTGACATGGTTGAGTGGCATAAGGTTGGGCGGGGAGGTGGAGCACGCGAAGTGGAAGACGTTGGCGAAGATTGTTCATCGAACGGAGGTCTAGATCTCCGTGTCATGGGGGGATTGTGCATGAATTTTTATGTGTGTGCATGTCAGGTGTTGTGGATTTGGAGGAAAGATGATGAGTGGAGAGATTAAAGGGTAATTGTAATTAATAAAAGCGAATAAGTGTTTAATTATATCTTAAAATCCGCAATCTTATAGATTGAATAACTTTCTCATATGAGGTTCAATGGAGACGCGGCCTTTTGCGCATCGCTTACTATGGTGATAGCTATTGTAACGACCCGTAAATTTCGACAATTATAAATAGTTATTTTAATATGGTATTGTGATTTAATATTGAAAGAAATGAAAAAAATTTGGGATTTATTAATGAAATAATAACTAAAATGACAACGTAACAATGTTAATTAAAGTTAATTATTAGAAAATTGAACTAAATTCCAACCAATTGAAATAATGTAAATGTTATACTTGGTTATAAATTGAATATAAGAAAACAAATTTAAATATTGAATCAATTAATAAAATAATATGTAATTAATGGTAATTGAATAAAATCCATGTTATGTAAGGAATTGTAACATTTGTTTGTAAATAATAAACTTATAATGTGATTAAAAGTTAATGGCAACAATTACTATAAGTTAACTATTTGATTGGTCTATAAAATTTAATCGAAAATCAATAGAAATTAAATGGAAATAAATATTACATTAATGTGAGTCAAAGCAATAACTGTAGATTGTGAATGTTATAAAGTGAATAGAAATGTTAATCATATTGATAATGTAATAATCGATTTAATAAAACAGTGAAATCAAGATAAATAAATCAATTTGGGATTTAAATTTTAATTAATGTGTAACTGACTAATTTCAATATAATTGAAATATAGTAATAAATACAAATCATAGATGGAAATTAGAGGACATTAAGGTAATGAAATATAAAACAATGCTGACTATGTTATAAAGAAATAATTGATTAAATATAAAGATTGAAATCCAAATAAAATCAATTCGTCGGGATTAAACTATAATTAATTGGATTTAAGTATAGTTGTAATTGAACATTGTAATTTGAGAAATATTCAACACTGAATTATATGTGAACTTATTTTAATTTATTATAAATGTCTTTGCAATCAAAAATGACCTAAAATCTGCTAGTTCATAAATACTGAATTAATGCGTGATTAATTAATTTAATATTAATTTATTTAATTAACGTGAAAATAGCCATTTTGGCTACTAACTCGGATTTCAATTAAACCAGTTTTACCGGATCCATAACGGTGAATTACTGTAAGATTTAAAGTTTCATAACGATTAGACTTGTCATCTGATCGCACGAGCTCGAAACGCCTAGAAATCAATTTAATTAAAATCAATTTGAAATAAGCTGATTTTAACATAACTTCTTCATACAATGGAATTAGGACTTGAAACATGTTCCATTGAGTTCAAATCATCAGAAACATCTATTTTAATATATGGGTTGACCCATTTTCATTCCCGAGACAGAACGGGCTTTTCGGGTCGTTTATCGTTCAACTTCCAATTCGATCCGGTCCATTCTTTTCCATTTCGGCTATGCCTATAAATATGCTATAGACCTTAGTTGTTTCATATTCTATTTGTCTATACGTACATTTCCTTCTCAACTCCTATTTCCAATGGCAGACAAACCAAAAACCCTAATTCCCAAATTGTAGATTCAATTTCAAACTCAATTCTAAAATCAAATCCTCCAAACTATATCAAATTATATAGCGATTCAAAGCTCTCGACCAACATACCTCACTGTTGCGATTCATTGTCCAATCAGATTCACCGTTTGTGCATAATTCTTGAATCAGTTTCGACCGTCCAATTTTTAGGGTTTCAATCCAACGGCGGTTCTGCGACTGTAGGATGATCAGGAGGTAGCATTGGGAAGGTGGTGTCGAGCAGGTCACGATGATGATATTTATTTGACTTAGATGTCGTTGAGGATGTCCAGAAAATTGCAAATAACTAGGTGGCGGTGCTATCACGCGGGGAAGCTGGAGACGATCGCACTTGGGTGGATGGGCACGGCCTTGGGCAAGGGGGTTGTTGGCGTAGTCTGAACTTGGCAGTTGTCGATGTCGTGGCAGTGATGTTTTGATTGTGATGGAAGCTCGTATGAACTAGAGTCGAGCAAAACATGAGGTGACGTGGCATTTACGATTATTATTTTATTTTATTTTTATTTTTTTATCTTATAATTCTAACGCCTATAACTTTTACATGCGAGGTCGGATTTACACGCGGTATGCTCCACTGCGATCGTATTGAAATTCCAGGCATTGTGATGTTTGTGTGGACGAATTCTGAGACTGTTTGACTTTTGGGTTTAAATTGGATTTTTAAATCGATTTAAATTCAAAGGTGAGTGTTATGACCCACTCACAACTTTTAAAATTTCTTATGTTAGTTAAATTAAATTTATGATGTGATTAGAAATATATGGATAGATGTTTGGTATATTTAAATTGTCATTATGGTTAAATTTGACTTTTATTGCATTTAATTATCACTTAATTAAATATTGAATTTTAAATTGTCAATTTAATACCTACATTGATTATCAGTTATCTATTGATGCTGATTGATTGATTTGGAAGATGATTGTGATGTATATTTGATTTGTTGATATTGGATGATTGGATGTTGCATTTTATATTGTTGTAATATTGCTAGTTTCCTATAGGTTGAAATGATACATACTCGAATGATCTATAGATTAGAGAAAAATCATTATGGGTTGAAATGATAGACTCGAGCGATTTTACGATTTTATTTAATTCGGGATTGCAGTTTGAAATGTTATATAACCATAAAATTTTAAATTGTGGATTGAAATGATAAATATCCATATCACTTGACCCTATGGTAGAGAGAGAATTATATACGGACACCTAATTAGTTAAATTAAATTACTTTTTAAAATCCCTAATTTTTGAATTTGTTAAATGATATTTTGAAATAAAATTTGATTTATATAAATTGAATTATTATTGAATTTCGAGTTTTATGTTAAATTTGGAATTGTTTTAAAAGAATTATTAAAGGAATTAAATTGAAATTTTAAAGTTGAATTTGAAACATAAGTGAAATTTATCAGAGTTAGGTCATTTGAATTGTTTGAAATATAACTTTGAAATGTACTGAAATTGGAATAATTTAAGTTAATATTTTCAAACATAGATTGAAATTGATATAAATTAAATATTTTGGGAATTTGAATTGGGAAGATTTGAAATTGAGTTTTGTTGATCTGGAAATTGAAAATGGTTCGAATGTGTTGAAACAAAATAAAAAGTTTAAACTGATATAAATTTCGAATTCATATTAACATAAACTGTTTTAAAAGAATATATTAAATTTAAGATTCTAATTATTAAGATTTTAAAATTACTAAACTATTTTAATCTATATTGGCCATAAATTATTTTAACCTATTTTAAGCCAATTTAATTTATTTTAAACTATTTAAACCTATGAAGACCTGGAATTTTTGGATATTTGAAATCGAAATATTTAATTGATTTTAAATATTTGGAAGTTAGTTTAACATGAATTTCAAATATCACTATTTATTAGGATAATTAAATTATTGGATTTCATAATTGGAAGTTGGGAAAAATATTAAATCTAGAGTTTTAAGCTTGTTAAAAGTAGATTAAAGGTTTATAAAATTTGTGTTAACAATACTAAAGGTAATAGAACTTTTAAAATCGAATTTAAAAGCAGTTTGTTCATTTTTTAAAATATATCGTTTAAATTGATATTCAAAAACAGTCTTCTAAGACAGTCTCGAATTTCGACGAAACTAGTTCCATTGAATCCGTAAAATTATGTTATTATCGGATTTTAAATTTCGTGGTTTTCGAAGTTATCGTGAGGTCGTACGGTTAGTAAATGCGTAGAAATTTTAATCGATAATTCAGTATAATAATTGGGTCCTAAAAGCTATCTTCTCCTTACGATCGAGTTAGGACTCGAAACCTATTCCATTGCGTTCGGAATAGGGGTTTAGCATTATAAACGCCTGGCGGCATGCCTCGATAGGATGTAAAATTATAAGCTACCAACTGAAGTCAATTTAAATTTGAACTTAAATTTAAATTTGAATATAAATAATATTATTGCATGAAAATATGGTGGCAAGCCTTTGTAGACACCTATAGGAAATTTTTGCACGTGTCCTTCCTAGTTACACGCGTCTACTTCTTTCTTTAAATCATAGCCAAGCTCTTTTAAAAAAACAAAGAAAGAAAAAAACCAAACAGCCGATTCAAAATAAAATTAAAATGAAACCATGGCCGTCGTTTAAAGTCATGATCCATTACTGGATTCAAATCAAAGTCTCATAGAAAATGGCCAATGTTTTTCTATATTTCCTCTCCAACTCTAGTCGATCCATAACAGTTAAAAAGTGTGGTCGCGAACCCTTCCCTTCTGAAATTGATGGCCGCCTGTTTTTTTTTTAAATCAACCAAAGTCGACTCGATTGATCGCGACCCCTAGGTAAGCTCAAGGATGGCGTTGTCAGGGGAGATCAGAGAGCAAGGCCTGGTTATTTGCATTATCTTGGGAGCGGCATTTCTAGGGTTTCATGATTTAGGGATTTGATGTTTGGCTCATATGTGAGCAATCTAGGGCGCTGACTCGAGAGAAGGTCGTGATGGTGGTGTGTTAGAGTGCTTATGTGAGGTATAATTCTGTATTTTAAATTAATAAATATAGATATATATATATAGGAATTCACATGCGTATGAGTTGAAAGGAATTTTATTTTAGAATTTAATGTGTGTATATATATATATAGATAAACAAAATATGTATATAGATAAGATTTGAAATATAGAAATTTTAAAATGGGAAAGTTTATATAAAAATAGACTTTGGAAATCGATAAATTATTTTTATACATATAGTTCAAAAGAGAATAAATATACAGATATACCTATTTTCATTTGATGGTTTATTTTTAAAATAATATATTGTGGAAATTAAAACTTATCCAACTATTTGGTCATTAGAAAATAATTAAATTATTAGCTAATTAAATTATAAAATGGAAATTAATTGTTCGATTTGTTTGAATATTAATAAAACATATAATTGTTTATACAAGGTTAAAAGACATGAAAACAAGTCAAGACGAGATTGAAGTGGATTGCAAATTAAAAAGCAAAAGTGAGTTAATCTCACTCATTTGGACTACCATTTAAATTTAAATATTTAAATTTAAATTATTGGATTAATAATCTATTATTGGTATGGACGGAATATTTTATATATATATATATATATTGGATGATTGATTTCTCGCATTATATGGCGAATGAGACCCTATAAGACCCGCATAATAGCGGATGACCACATATACCGCGATATTGCACCTCGAAGTGGAATTGGTATTTTATATTGTGCTAACATCTGTGGATGCAGGGAAACAGGGTGGGGGGATCCAACTGGATTCCTTAAATGTGTGAATTTATTGCATATGCTATGATATGATTTATTGATAATCTGTGATTGATTATATTGGTAATTGAAATTATTGAATGCTATGGTTTGGCTGAATATATTTTGGTATTTTAAGATATCAGAAATATAGAAATTGGATTTTTTGAAGGAAATTAAAGTAAAGAATTTTAAGTAAAATAATTTTAGAGAATTGGATAAATTAAAAGAAGGAATTTGGAAAAGGATAAAAGTTGATTTTTGGAAATCCTATCGAATAAATTCCAAATATGGGGAAAAAGATTTTAATAAATGGAAATAAATGGATTTTTAGAACTTAAGTAGTATTGTTTAAAAATTGAAGAATTTATTTCAAATTCAGGATTTAAAATTATTTGGGAGAAATAAAGGGAGAATTATAAAATTTAGTATGAAATTAATATTTGAATTTAAATAAGATTATAAATCATAAATATAGAATTAAATATGGAATTAATGGGTTTTAAAATAAATTGGGTAAGTAAAGGAATTTGTTTTAAAATGGAGTTGTTTTTGAAAATCGATTTAAAAACTGATTAATTGTTTGAAACTGTGATTTAAAAGAAGGTTGAGACTATGGAATTTATAAACTGGGTTTATAAAGTGATATAAGACATCAGTGGATATTTGGAAGTATAAATTCACGATGGGAATTTATAAAGGAATGGGCAATTTGTTTAAAAATAAATAGTGGTTCATTTTTAAAAGGTGTGAAAGAAAAGTGTATTTCCTTCAAAAGCCAAATACGTTTTCAAAGCAGATTTTTAAGTAAAGATAAAAGTTTTAGAGTTGTTTTAAAAGAACCTTATTTGAGAAATTATTACTTAAGTTGTTTAGAATTTTAAAGATAAATATTTATTAAATTCGTTATAGTAGTAATTATTTTAAAAGGGTAAATGGTATTATGGTTTAAAAAGATAATTTTTAATATTTATATTTTATAAATTAGTTTTATTTTAAAGATAGTTTGACTAAAGTTTTATTTGAAAACTTGTATAGAATTTCGTAACTTCTATTTTAAAATTTATTTCGGCTTAAGTTTACATGAGAAGTTTTTATAAAATTTCATAATTAATATTTTAAATAATGTCTTTTAAGTGGTTTTTATTTTAAAATTTTTAAAGTGTGTGTGTATATATATATATTTAGGTAAAGCAATTTGAAATTATTTTAAATATAAATATTGAGACTTGGTAATCTTTAGTGTAAATAAACAATATTTGGGAATTTGTCCTATGAGAGGAAAGTGATTTGAAACTGTTTTCAAAGGGTTAAAGTATGGAAAATAGCTTGCGAACATATTTTGAAATAAATAATTTGGAAAATTATTTGAAGTCTGATGGTTGTTTGTAAAAGTCATTTGATTAGTTAAATAACCGACTATCAATATTGACCAATGCGCTGATCGTTTCGAAGAGACCGGGATTGGGATTAATTTCTCGAAAACCACTTCGATGCGGTTTAAAATTTTTCGTGAGGAAGACAAGAACATGGAGTCGAAAATGGAGCAGTGAAGTGCAAGGGCTAATCACTACTAATCCTGAGGGTAATTTCAAAATGGATGTAGAAGGAATATGCCTTCTATTCCATTCGGACCCGGAATGGACTTGTATGAATGAATGCTATCAGAACATTGTCAGGAGGATGATGAGCATTCTAAGTGAATGTACGCTAAAAGGATAACTTCTTAACCTTGAGCCTCATCAACCGAGAATGGCTAAAACGGAGGAGGTGCACACAAGGCTAAGTGGCTAGCAACCAATTAGGGTAAGGTCATCCCTGTCTAGAGGTTCATTTTATTTGGTTGTGTGGGCGGTTGTCGATCCCAACCGCGGGGTGATCTTATTCGGACTATCCAGTAAGGGGTAGCTCCGGTCTTGTGATGTAGGGGATCAGGGTGGATCCTCGGGACGGTGATCTAGACCACGTAATGTGACGGGCGGTACCCCAGTAGCCCTACCATTGATGGAAACCCATTCTCCCTACGTGCCTTTATGATTTTGTTTGTAGAACCTAGTATTGCTGGAATTTAATAACGTAACAATTTCGACTATTTGAATACGCATTTGTACAAAGACACTACTATAATGTCAGAGGATTTTATAAGAAATCTTTTGGTTATCGTAAGGTAAAAATCCGACATGATAATTTGTGGCATGGTCTTACGAGATACCTTTGATTTTAAAAGATTTTTGAAAACTTTAATAATCTGATTGAGTGTGTTTTCTCACGCTGGTTTTCCAGACTGACTCGGATATTTTTTTATTATAATGATCGAGTCAGACCGAGTATTGTAGTGTACAGGTTTTGGAATGGACTATTGTAGAGCTCAGTAGACGAGCTAGACGACGAGGCGTATTTCCGTAGATTTATATTTGCACTGTGTAGTGTAAGCTGTATAATCAGCTTTGGGAGGACAAGATATTATAACTGTCCTGAATTGAGTTGTTGATTTGTATTTTACTTTGATAATGTAATGTATAAACAGATATAGTTCTTACTGTTTAAAGATCAGTCATTTATCTATTATATATTGTTCCGCTGTGATTGTGTCTGATATTGTTTTCTATTTCTTCTTCTATCTCCTTCTTCTTTAACCCTAACGGCTCGTATTTCCGACCACTTTGAGTTGAACTTTTGGAGAATTTTATCGGCTCAAAGGGGTACGAGTTTGGGGGCTGTTATACTAGTATCAGAGCTGAAGGTTTGCGAGGATCTTGGCACTGGTGGGGATTACTCAAGTCTGTAGTATTCTAGAATGAGTTTGAATGTATTAACAGATATGAGCGCGTATCTGTTAGTGAATATAAAAATTGTTTTTATATTATGTTGACTTATCGGTTGAGTGTTTATGGATTCCAGTCGATGTGTGGGACACCATGTCATCGATAGGGGTTTCTAAACTCTAAAACAAGATAAACCGACACGGTGTTGTTTTAGAATAGGGTAAATGAAATATTTTACCCAAATTATTTGTGTATATAAAAGAAAATAATTTTTCGTAAATTATTATAGTCATATATGGTTGCTTGGTTGTTAGAAAATGATAGTACTAAATTATTATCATTGTTAAGTGGAAATGGAATAAGGAATTCAATAAAAGGTTAAGAATATAAATTTGTATAACACAATGGAATTTGAAATATGAATGTGATTTATAATTGAAATGAAATAAAAATTCCAGTGTGATATTTGAATATGAATTGAAAGGATTTGGAATTCCAAATTTTGGAAATTTTATTCCTTTGAGTATGAAAATGATTTTCATAGGTTTTGGAGAAATAATGGTGATATTATTTGGGAAATATTTTTGAATTGGATTTGAAATCTGGTAAGATTTGGAATTAGAAATATTTGGAAATATTTTTAAAGAGATAAAAGCATTGAACTCTTTTTGGTCGCTGGAAAATAACTTCCGTGATGACTGCAGCATCGTCGATGTTCATTTTCTATTTTCCAAAGGAGAAATTGCTACCAAAATATTTTAAATTGGAGTTGTTTGCAAAACTGGGGTTGGTTTTAAAATTCAAAGGATAACTTGATATAAAAATGAATTATGTATATAATTGATTTCAAAAAAGATTTTGAAAGGTTGAACTTTTGGTTTGGTAAAACCATTTTGATTTTTGAAATACAGAGGATTTTGGGATACTCTATATTTCGAAAATAATTTTGAAATACTTAAGTAATTGTTTAAAGACACTGGAATCTTAATAAAAAAATGTTTATGGTATATGAATAAGTTTGATAACATATAAGAATTTGAAATTTGCTGGAATAAAATTCAACTTGATAAGGGTTAAATAAGAGTAAGTGTGAAAATAAAATAAGTTGGAAGGTAAGCTAATTAATTGAAGTGAACTATAAGAAATTAGCAAATGGAATTTAAGAAGTTTGAAATTTAAATTGAACCAAAATGTAAGTAAACATAGTTAAGTAAAAGTGAGCTTTGAGGAAGAATGATTATTCAAATTAAATTTTATTAGTCGGGAATAGATTTGTAAATGAACATATGAATTTACATTTGCAAGTAAATGAAATTGAAACTGAATGTTGAAATTCATTTTGAATTTATAAGTAAATATAAAAAATTAGTCAAGATTGGACTAAACAAAATAAAGGATTGAAAGTAAAAATTTCAAATAAACAAAAGTGAGTAAGAAAATGAATTGGAATGGAATAATGGAATGAGATTTGACTTGAATCATGTTTAATAAAATAAAGTTATTGAATTTGATTGGGAATAAATTGGTGAAAGTACGAAAAAAAATTAATTCAGAATGAAATTAAAATTTTAAGCTAAATGAAATAGATATAAAGGTATAAGTGATGAAGTGGAAATTAAAATAAGGAAGTTGTATAAAATATTTATATTGAACTTAAGAAATGGATGGTAAAATTCTTATGTAAATTTGGAACTGAGAAATATACTAAGTTAATATTTGAATAAAGATTAAGTAAAATTGTGAAATGATAAGTGTGAATAAGTGAACAGAAATCAAAATAAATGTGAATTAAAGATAATTGATATAATTAAAAAAATCAATTAAGATAAATGCGTAGGATGTACGTATATTATTTTATTCGCATAACGATTTGATCTAGATTCAAGCAAAGAATTTAGAGATAGATGTTCGATCCAAATTGGTATTTTTCACTAGATTTTCTATGACGAACCCTGGATATGGATTTTTGATTGATCCTGAAATCTCTATCATAGTTTAGGACTATGCAAGGAGAATGACGGTTTCTGATCAAGAAGCTAGATCTGAGTCCGCACTAGAGAGTGGGGTGGATGATACTAGTTTAGAAGTAAAATTGTGTCATCGAGTGAGCGATCGGATTTGGTATTGCATACGGATGATATACGTACATCGTACGGGCTTAAATAAAATCGATATTGAAAATTTTGTAAAAAGGAATGCATAAAAGGATTTTGAAAGCTATGATTGGATATTATTACTGAGTAGGATAGAGGTGTTTTAAGGGAAAGGGAATTAGTGTTTTGAACTCAGAAGATAAATTGAATTGCTTGACAAAAGATATATATTTAAATTTCTATGTGAAATTTGATGATTTTCTGGTCTAGCCACTTGGCCTTTTGTTTTCTTTTGAAATCTAAGGGCCGTAGAGGCATTTTGTAGTTGTACCGAACTAGCCACGCAAACGAGACGCTGGCGAAATTATTCAAAAATTTAGAGAGTTAGAAAAATTTGGAGAAAATTTTGATAATTTAAATTTGAATTTGAATTTAAATTATAATTTGAATTGTTGCGTAAATAATGCTGTTTGAAAATTATGGAAGATTTTAGAAAGCTAGTAGGAGTGATTGTGGGTCTTTAATACTGTTTGGTTTTGGGAAAATAGTAAACGGGTATTGGACCATTCCTCTTAAGTAGTAATTTCGAGGACGAAATTCTTTGAAGGGGGTGAATGTGGCGACCCGAAATTTATGGACATTTGAAATTGAAATATTTAATTGATTTTAAATATTTGAAAGTTAGTTTAACGTGAATTTCAAATATCACTATTTATTAGGATAATTAAATTATTGGATCTCGTAATTGGAAGTGGGGAAAAATATTAAATTTGGAGTTTTAAGCTTGTTAAAAGTATTTTAAAGGTTTCTAAAATTTGTATTAACAATACTGAATGTAATAGAACTTTTAAAATCGAATTTAAAGCAGTTTGTTCAGTTTTAAAAATATATCGTTTAAATTGATATTTAAAAATAGCATTCCGAGGCACGGTCTCGGATTTTGACGAAACCAGTTCTATTGAATCTGTAATGTTGTATTATTATCGAATTTCAAATTTCATGGTGTTCGGAGTTATCATGAGGTCATACGGTAAGTTAACATGTTGAAATTTTAATCAAAAATTAAGTATAATTATAGGGTCCAAAAAGTTATCTTCTTCATACGACCGAGTTATGACTCGAAACCTTTTCCATTGCGTTCGGAATAGGGGTTTAACATTATAAACACTTGGCAGCACGCCTCGATAGGATGTAAAATTTTAAGCTTCCAATTGAAGTCAATTTAAAATTGAATTTAAATTTAAATATAAATGATATTATTACATGAAAATATGGTAGCAAGCCCTTGTAGACATGTATAGGAAATTTTTGCACATGTCCTAATTACACACGTCTCCTTCTTTCTTTAAATCATAGCCAAGCTCGTTTGAAAAAAAAAATCAAACACCCGATTCAAAATAAAATAAAAATTAAACCATGGCCGCCGTTTAAAATCGCGATTCATTACTGGATTCAAATCGAAATCTCATACATGAAAATGGCCGATGCTTTTTCTATATTCCCTCTTTAACTCTAGTCGATCCATAACAGTTAAAATGTGTGGTCGTGAACCCTTCCCTTCTGGAATCGACGGCGTCATCAGGGGAGATCAGAGAGTGAAATCTGATTGTTTGCGCTATTTTGGGAGCGGCATTTCTAGGATTTCACGATTTAGGGATTTGATGTTTGGCTCATGTGTGAGAAATCTGGAGGTAGGCGATCGCGATTTCTGGAGAACTGTGGCGACTGAGGGTTGAAGTCGCGATCGAGTATCACGTGCTCGTGCGTGATTTGGGACGATGCTGGGAGCTCGCGATCGAGCTTCTACGATGCTGACTCGAGAGAAAGTCGCAATGGTGGCATGTTAGAGTGCTTCTGTGAGGTATAATTCTATTTTTTTAATTCAATAAATATATATATATAGGAATTCACATGCATATGAGTTGAAGGAATTTTATTTTAGAATTTAATGTGTATATATATAAACATAATATGTATATAGATAAGATTTTGAAATATAAAAATTTTAAAATGGGAAATTTTATATAAAATTAGATTTTTGAAATCAATAAATTGTTTTTATGCATATAGTTCAAAAGCGAACAAATACACATATATACCTATTTTCATTTGCTGGTTTATTTTTAAAATAATATGTTGTGGAAATTAAATCTTATCCAACTGTTTGGTCACTAGAAAATAATTTATAAAAAGAAAATTAGTTTAAAATAACTTTTTAGTTAATTAAATTATAAAATGGCAATTAATTGTTTGATTTGTTCGAAAATTAATAAACCATATAATTGTTTATACAAGGTCAAAAGACATGAAAACATGTCAAGACGAGATTAAAGTGGATTGCAAATTAAAAACAAAGGTGAGTTAATCTCACTCATTTGGACTACCATTTAAATTTAAATAGTTAAATTTAAATTATTGGATTGATGATCTATTATCAGTATGGATGGGATATTATATAGAGTGTGTGTGTGTTTATATATATATTGGAGTGATTGATTTCCCACATTATATAGCGGATGAGACCCTATGCGCACCGCATAATAGCGGATGACCCCATATACCGCGATATTCCACCTCGAAGTGGAATTGTATTTTGTAGTGTGCTAATACCTGTAGATGCTGAGAAAAAGGTTGGAGGGATTCAACTGCATTCCTCGAATGTTTGAATTTATTTCACATGTTGTGATAATGATATATTGATAATCTGTGATTGATTATATTGGTAATTGAAATTATTAAATGTTATGGTTTGGCCAAATATATTTCGGTATTTTAAGATATCGGAAATATAGAAATTGGATTTTTGGAATGAAATTAAAGTAGAGAATTTTAAGTAAAATAATTTTAGGGAATTGGATAAATTAAAAGAAGGAACTTGGAAAGGATAAAAGTCAATTTTTGGAAATCCTATCGAATAAATTAAAAATATGGGAAAAAATATTTTAATAAATGGAAATAAATGGATTTTGAGAACTTAAGTTGTATTATTTAAAAATTTAAGAAATTATTTTAAATTCTGGATTTAAAATAGTTCAGGAGAAATAAAAGGAGAATTTTGAAATTTAGTATGAATTAATATTTGAGAATTTAAATAAGATTTTAAATCATAAATATTGTGACGCCCCACCTCTATACCCATGCTAGCTAAGGACACTACAGGTAATGCCGTCAACTAACATGGAGAATAAGGCTGGATAGGAGCGACCATCTGCAGCCTTACTCTAACTATCTATTGAATACATCGACAATAATCATACAAAGCAGATCGACATATCCAATGAATACTTAAAACAAAACCATAGGTGGTTGGAGGATCTATCAGAACAGAATATAACAACTCAAATGTAATATACATCACAGAACAGTAGATCATTATATACACATATATTGATACATAACAGAGTATATAAAATAATACATGTCAAGTGGTATAGCAAACCACAATATACAGACGAGTCAAAAGAATACATATATCAGAGTTACAACAAAATAGGACTACACAAAAAGCTTTAACAAAAACGAACACGCTGAATAGTCCATGCGGAAGCAGAATAGGCTAATTCCAAAAGCACCTAACCTGAAACATCTCGGTCTGACCCGAGTATAAAATACACGGGTCAGTCTAGCTAAACAAATCAGTTAGATAAACTGAACAATAATAAACCTGCAAGGTTACAAGGTATAACAAATATCTCTGAAAGAGATAACACAATCATCTAATCAAAAGATGAATCAAATGATAACAAGCCTCGTATCATCGGCAACTCATAGTAACAAAGGATAGGAATATCCCAAAACAAGCCATAAAGGCAAATAACAAATACCAATGAAGGTAACACAAGTTCCACAAGGTAATCGCTACATATCATGCGGCTCAAAAAGACCAACACCAAAGGGCGATACCTAGGGAATATACATATCAATGAAACATCATAAAATTTGCACGTGCTCAGTACTGTATAAACAAGGATCCGTGAGCCCAAAGACTCCAAACCCAAATATCACTCGAGCGGCTCATAAAGACCTAACTCCGAAAGCGATACAATAGGGCAACAAACCCGAAGGCACAAACCCGAAGGCAACAAACCCGAAGGCAACAAACCTGAAGGAGATAGTCCGAAGACACTATCCCAAAGGCAACAAACCGTAGTGGTGAAGGTCCTGAGGCCCAGTACACACCACTAACTGGAGGAATGTGTCATAACTCTCAAAAAGGAATCCGAAAAGCGTTAACGTGAGTCCCATAACCACTCGTTCGCACTAAACGGTTTACTATCCGTCGGTCAATTTCACACTCAAAGCAGTACAAAGTTCACCTCATATCATCGGTAAACCAAACCCGAAGGTCAAAACGATCAATTGAATAGGTCGGGAATTAATCGGAGGATAAACGCACAGATTCATGGTCCGTGTTTGCCCAACCAGTTAATCACCCTTCCGCTTCGCTCGAAGTGCGAAATTGTATGTATGTTTTAAATAGAATTTATAAATCGGAGAAGTGAACTTTTAATACGATTTGAAGAAATCATTAATAAAAACCCCGTGAATAAATTCAAAAAGGAATCATCAAGGTAAAATACGCATAAACAACTAATTGGAATCAATATGCATCGATCATATTCGAAAAAATAAGCGAACAAGGAAAATTGAAAAAAGACAATAGATTCAGACGTCTGAAAGAAGTGGTTCAGACGTCTGAATCTGGCAATTAGTATGTTTTCCAGAACAGAATTCAGACGTCTGAACCCAAACTTTCAGACGTCTAAAATAGGCACTACTTTGCCTATTTCCTTTCTGGTTGAAATTTAGCACTTTCAGACGTCTGAAATATAAATTCAAACGTCTGAATCTGGGAATAAAAATCTTCCCCAGAACAATATTCAGACGTCTGGAATAGGGTTTCAGACATCTGAAACCTGATGGTCAGGCATTTCCTGAACCTAGGCCATCTATGGCCAAAAAATCGAAAGCAATCGGATGCGTGTTGATTATGGGCTTACGTCAAACGACTACCCAACCTTAACGACACACCCAAACACTCCGAACAACATAAACATCAACCATAGAAGGATTTTCGTAGATTTGGCTTCAAAAATCAATATTTGGCAATTTCACCAAAGCAATCCAAATCGAAAGCAAATAAACATGTAGATATATTAGGAATTCATTCCTAATAATCCAAGATAGTTGTAAACATAAATGTGGGATAAAAATCTCACCTAACATCAATAATATCAAGAGAAGTAGATGTGAGTTCAAAACTCACCTTTTAATTCAAAACAAGAATAGAGAAGCTCAATAGAAAAGAAAACAACCAACCACTCTCCACTTCAACTCTACTAGCTTCAATTAAAGATCAAAACAAGTATTTTCCTAAGTTAGGTTTAGGAAATTTTTTGAAACTGAAGGAGAAAGAGTTGGAGAAGGTGAAGAGGAGGCTTACCAATAGCTTCTCTTTGATTTTGGAGCAAGAATTCAAGTTTACAAGGTAAAATAGGGCTTGGAATTTCTATTTCCCATTTTCAGTTTTGCTTAAGCTTAAGAAATGAAAATTTGTGAATGGAAGGAGAGAAAAGGCTGAGTTGGTTTATAGAATAGTTTGGGTGAAACCCAAACCCAAAAGCCTACATAGCAAATAGCAAAATTCGACTTACTCCAAACATATCAAAGCTTATACTCAAAAAGATCGCAAACGCCATTTTGGAATCAATGGAAATGGTTTCGAGTTTCAATTCGGCCATTTGCAAAAAGTAACTTTTCGAAACTAAGTCCGACTAACGGCGCTATATTTAAATATAACATTTAAATATATAATCGTTAAATATGCGCATTGTTACAGATCTCCCCTCCTAATAAAATTGCGTCCCCGCAATTCCTAGAGACGATACTTGTAACAACTACATACATACATCATTCAAAAGAAAAGAAAATAAGCTTGAGATGAAAAGATATACTCACCGTTTCCAAGCATAGATAGAAAACCCGGATAAGATCGCTCGATATACTCTCTGGTTTCCCAAGTACAGTCTTTGGGATTAGCGGACCATTGAATTTTAACGAGCGGCACGTCCTTGTTCCGAAGGTGTCGCACCTCCATGTCGAGTACGCGAATAGGCTGTTGTACAATAGATAAGTCCGGTGAGATCTCAAGCTCAAGCAAATCAGGAGAATCAATAACAGAATCCGATTCCCGAAGGCACTTCCGAAGTTGCGAGACATGAAACACGTCATGAATGCCAGATAAATGAGCAGGAAGTGAAACTCTGTAAGCCACAGGGCCAATACGTTCAGTAATAGAAAATGGTCCTATAAAACAAGGAGCCAATTTTCCAGTCGTACTGAAACGCATAACCCCTTTCAAAGGAGAAACACGAATAAAAACAAGGTCACCAATCGAGAACTCGAGAGGCTTCCTACGGTTGTCCGCGTAGGATTTCTGGCGACTCTGTGCCTCTTTCATTCTCAACCGGATAAGATCAATCTTCTCGGAAGAATCACAAACAAAATCTGGACCAAGAATAAGCTTCTCCCCAGATCCCAACCAACAAGAAGGTGATCTACATGGCCTTCCGTATAAGGCTTCGAAAGGAGCCATACCGATACTAGACTGAAAACTATTATTGTAGGAGAACTCTACAAGAGGTAGTGATCCTCCCAACTACCAACGAAATCAAAAATACAAATACGGAGAAGATTTCCAAGATACGATTCACCCGTTCAGTCTGTCCGTCAGACTGCGGATGATAAGATGTACTAAAATTAAGCTTTTTTCCCAAAGCTTGCTGAAGACTCTGCCAAAAATGACTCGTGAATAAAGGATCACGATCACTCACAATAGAACTACGGACACCGTGAAGTCTCATGATTTCCTTGACATATAACTTAGCCAAATGCGAAGTAGTCCTATTAGACTTAATTGGAATAAAATGAGCAGACTTAGTGAGGCGATCAACAATAACCCAAATGCTAGAATGGCCCGATCTCGAACGAGGTAGGCCGTCAATGAAATCCATAGAAATCTGATCCCATTTCCATAATGGAATCTCTAGAGGCTGAAGAAGACCAGAAGGACACTGATGTTCGGCCTTAATACGCTGACAAGTTATGTAATTACTCACATAACTCGCCACATCGCGCTTCATGCCTTCCCAATAATAAAGACGACGCATATCGGCATACATCTTACTACTACCAGGATGAATGGTATACTTAGAACGATGACAGTCATCAAGAATGTCATGCCTAAGTGCAAAATCAGAAGGCACAAAAAGACGGTTCTTCTTGCGAAGAGACCCATGAGAAGCAATGCTGAAATCCCGCAACGCCTCATCACAGGATCCAGACTCACAAAGATGAATAAAATGCAACAAATCAGGATCACGCTGCTGGGCATCGGCAATATGATCCAATAAAATAGGTCGAGCTCCCAAACTAAATAATAGAATAGGAGAGTCAGGAGATGAACCTCGATCATGAATTTCACAAAAAGATAGAGTCTCAAGAATATCCCATTCGGCAAGCATCATAGAAACAACAGCCGAATGTTTGCGACTAAGCGCATCAGCAACACGGTTACCCTTTCCAGGGGTATACTGGATATCAAAGTCATAGGAAGCAAGAAACTCGAGCCAACGCTGTTGTCTCATATTGAGTTCCTTCTGAGTAAACAAATACTTCAAAGATTTATGATCGGTATAAAGAATGAAGCGCTCGTCCAATAAATAGTGTCGCCAAATCTTCAAGGCGAAGACAATGGCGGCTAACTCAAGATCATGAGTGGCATAGCGAACTTCATTCGGATGCACTTGCCTAGAAGCATAAGCAACTAACTGATCCTTCTTCATAAGAACAGCACCGAGACCACTACCACAAGCATCAGTGTAGACAACAAGATCATGATTCCCCTCGGGAACCACAAGAATAGGAGCATTAGTGAGAAGTTTCTTTAATGTCAAAAAGGAAGCTTCACACTTGTCGGACCAAATAAAACGAATGCCTTTCCGAGTAAAGCAAGTGAGAGGAAGCACAACACGGGAAAAATCCTTAATGAACCGACGGTAATAACCCGCCAATCCAAGGAAACTACGAATCTCATGCACATTCTCAGGCCTCTTCCAATTTTGGATGGCTTCGACCTTTGAGGGATCGACAGAAATGCCATCGGAAGATATAACATGGCCTAAGAACCTAACCTTATTCTCCCAAAAATGGCACTTGGAGAATTTGGCTTTAAGCTGATGATGACGGAGAGTACTCAAGACAATTCTCAAGTGATTAGCATGCTCGGCTTCAAACTTAGAGTAAATAAGGATATCATCAATGAATACAAGGACGAACTTTTCGAGATATTCCCGAAATACTCGATTCATGAGATCAACAAAGAAAGCAGGAGCGTTCCTCAAACCGAACGGCATAACGAGCCACTTAAAAGAACCATAACGAGTGCGGAAAGCGGTAAGAGGAACGCTATCCTTCGCGACTCATAACTGATGAAAACCCATGGCAAGGTCAAGCTGAGAAAAGATCTTAGCGCCACTCAATAGATCGAACATATCATTGATCCTAGGAAATGGATACCTATTCCTGATGGTTAACTCGTTAAGCTTGCGATAGTCAATGCAAAGCCTAAGAGTTCCATCAGACTTCTTCACGAAGATGACCGCGGATCCCCACGGAGAAAAATTGGACTGAATTAACTGCTTGGACTCAAGCTCTAAAAGCTACTTCTTGAGTTCCTCATTTTCCTTTGTAGACATCCTCCTGGAAGGACGACTAAGTGGCTGCGCGCCTGGAATAAGATTAATGCGGAACTCAATTGCCCGCTTAGGTGGCAAACCCGAGACAGGCTCAAAAACATTAGAAAAGTCACACGCAATAGGAATACGAGATATGTCATCATCATCTCGCGAGTCAAGAGAATATAAAGCCATTTCGGAATTATCCACATCCCGAAGAACAAGAGATAGCTGAGTAGGCGAATCCGGATGTCGAAGATATATAATTCTCTCCGAACAAATAATCCTGGCATCATATCTTACTAGCCAGTCCATACCCAAAATCAAATCAAATCCCAGACAAGAAAT
Organism: Allium cepa; assembly: GCA_030765085.1. Lineage (NCBI taxonomy): Eukaryota > Viridiplantae > Streptophyta > Magnoliopsida > Asparagales > Amaryllidaceae > Allium > Allium cepa. Next base: position 986,531,703 of record CM060945.1, on the reverse strand, counting down.
AACATGCAGACTCGCACGAAAAGAGAAGCCATAGAAAAAACAATCTGAACATCATCACAAAGCAGGCTAAGGGTCGCGGATCCCCCAATAGGATTCGCAATCATTAAAGAAGTAACCAAACAAGAAACATCCAAAGATAAATTATCAACGAGCTTTTCCGATACGAAAGAATGTGATGCACCCGTATCGAAAAGAACTCGAATACTATGATCATGAAAAAAAATAGAACCTTCCAAAATAGGTGGAGATATACCTTTGGGCTGAGAAGGACCTTCAGAAGCCTTAGCAGCATAAAGCTTGCTAGACTTGGCACCAGCCGGAACAGTAGGGCAAGCTAAAACATGATGACCTTCCTTCTTGCAATAGCGGTAGAAGAGAGGCTTAGGACAAGCTCGAATCATATGATCAGGAGAACGACAATTGAAACACTTCCGAATGAAAGGTGTTCCAACAGACTAAGGCTGAGAACTAGAAACACCAGTCTTCTTCTTAGAAGGAAAAGGCTTTTTCTGAAATGGAAATTGCCTCTTGTTGAGGTTCTTGGAAACCACAACATCAACACCACTATCACACTTCTTCTCGACGGTCTCAAGATGAAGCGCCGAATCAACCAACTCCTCAAAAGAGAGCTTAAGCTGGAGCAACAAAGACTTCTTAAGATATTTCTTAAGACCAGAAACAAACTTCAAATTCTTCTTATAAGAAGTGCTAATGAATTCAAGACCATACTTAGATAAAGCCTCGAATGATGTAACATACTCAGAAACATAAGAATTCCCTTGCTTCAACTCAAGGAAGCGATGGGTCAATAAAACTTTTTCAGATTCAGGAACGAACTTGAGTCCAAATCGCTCCCGAAACTGAGTCCAAGAAAGAGTAGACTCATCAATTTCGGCTATAAGAAGCTCATACCAATCAATAGCATGCTCTTGTAATAAGCTAGAAGTTACAAGAACTCTATCATGGTCAGAAAGATCCATACGAGAGAAGATACGCTCGCACCTACGAAACCAAGCTTGGACTTCAAGAACGGACTCGGAGCCTTTAAACGGCTTTCCTCCAAGATGAGCAAAATCACTGCACTGGCGTGCAAAGGCAAACTTGCAAGGTGGAGAAACTCGAGAAGGAACTAGAGGCTGAGTGCTCCTAAACAATTCCAAAAACTGATCGGTAGACATATAAACGCCATCCGGATGTGAACCACTGGATTGCCCAGCATCCGAATGCGTCCCCTGCCTCTTCCAGCCATACGCTGAAGTAAGATAAGAACAAGATTAATCACGAGGTAGATACTTCAATACGAAATACTACGGAATAAAATGCATTCCTAGACGTATTCCCCAAATTCTATCTAACCTTTGATGGTGGAAGGAATAGAGAGACATGATGATTCAAAGATTTATATCACTGATTACACTCTGACGTATCGCAATATGTGCCTCTATTCTGTGTTTATCATACTTTGTTCTGAACTCGGCTCTGATACCACGCTGTGACGCCCCACCTCTATACCAATGCAAGCTAAGGACACTACAGGGTAATGCCGTCGACTAACACAGAGAATAAGGCTGGATAGGAGCGACCATCTATAGCCTTGCTCTAACTATCAATTGAATACATCGACAATAATCATACAAAGCAGATCGACATATCCAATGAATATTTAAAACAAAAACATAGGTGGTTGGACGATCTATCAGAACAGAATATAACAACTCAAATGTAATATACATCACAGAACAGTAGATCATTATATACACATATATTAATACATAACAGAGTATACAAAATAATACATGTCAAGTGGTATAGCAAACCAAAATATAGAGACGAGTCAAAAGAATACATATATTAGAGTTACAATAAAATAGGATTACACAAAAAGCTTTAACAAAAAGGAACAAGCTAATAGTCCATGCGGAAGCAAAATAGGCCAAGTCCAAAAGCACCTAACCTGAAACATCTCGGTCTGCCCCGAGTATAAAATACACGGGTCAGTCTAGCTAAACAAATCAGTTAGATAAACTGAACAACAATAAACCTACAAGGTTACAAGGTATAACAAATATCTCTGAAAGAGATAACACAATTATCTAATCAAAAGATGAATCATATGATAACAAGCCTCGTATCATCGGCAACTCATAGATACAAAGGATAGGAATATCGCAAAACAAGCCATAAAGGCAAATAACAAATACCAATGAAGGTAACACAAGTTCCACAAGGTAATTGCTACATATCATGCGGCTCAAAAAGACCAACACCGAAGGGCGATACCTAGGAAATATACATATCAATGAAACATCATAAAATTTGCACGTGCTCAGTACTGTATAAACAAGGATCCATGAGCCCGAAGACTCCAAACCCAAATATCACTCGAGCGGCTCATAAAGACCTAACTCCGAAAGCGATACAATAGGGCAACAAACCTGAAGGCACAAACCCGTACAAACCCGAAGGCAACAAACCTGAAGGAGACAGTCCGAAGACACTATCCCCAAGGCAACAAACCATAGTGGTGGAGGTCCGGAGGTCCAGTACTGGACTCCACTAACTGACGGAATGTGTCATAACTCTCAAAAAGGAATCCGAAAAGTGTTAACGTGAGTCCCATAACCACTCGTTCGCACTAAGCGGTTTACTATCCGTCAGTCAATTTAACACTCAAAACAGTACAAAGTTCACCTCATATCATCGGTAAACCAAACCCGAAGGTCAAAACGATCTATTGAGTAGGTCGGGAATTAATCGGAAGGATAAACGCACAGATTCATGGTCCGTGTTTTGCCCAACCATTTAATCACCCTTCCGCTTCGCTCGAAGTGCGAAATTGTGCGTGCGTTTTAAATAGAATTTATAAATCGAAGAAGCGAACTTTTAATTCGGTTTGAAGAAATCATTTATAAAAACCCCATGAATAAATTCAAAAAGGAATCATCAAGGTCAAATACGCATAAACAACTAATTGGAATCAATATGCATTGATCAAATTCGAAAAACTAAGCGAACAAGGCAAATTGGAAAAAGACAATAGATTCAGACGTCTGAAAGAAGTGGTTCAGACGTCTGAATCTGGAAATTAATATGTTTTCCAGAACAGAATTCAGACGTCTGAACCCAAACTTTCAGACGTCTGAAATAGACACTACTTTGCCTATTTCCTTTCTGGTTGAAATTTAGCACTTTCAGACGTCTGAATTATATATCCAAACGTCTGAATCTCGGAATAAAAATCTTCCCTAGAACAATATTCAGACGTCTGAAATAGGGTTTCAGACGTTTGAAACCTGATGGTCAGGCATTTCCTGAACCTAGGCCATCTATGGCCAAAAAATCAAAAGCAATCGGATGCATGTTGATTATGGGCTTACGTGAAACGACTACCCAACCTTAACGACACACCCAAACACTCCGAACAACATAAACACCAACCATAGAAGGATTTTCATAGATTTGGCTTCAAAAATCAATATTTGGCAATTTCACCAAAGCAATCCAAATCGAAAGCAAATGAACATGTAGATATCTTAGGAATTCATTCCTAATAACCCAAGATAGTTGTAACATAAATATGGGATAAAAATCTCACCTAACATCAATAATATCAAGAGAAGTAGATGTGAGTTCAAAACTCACCTTTTAATTCAAAACAAGAATAGAGAAGCTCAATAGCAAAGAAAACAACCAACCACTCTCCACTTCAACTCTACTAGCTTCAATTGAAGATCAAAACAAGTATTTTCCTAAGTTAGGTTTAGGAAATTTTCTGAAATTGAAGGAGAAAGAGTTGGAGAAGATGAAGAGGAGGCTTACTAATAGCTTCTCTTTGATTTTGGAGCAAGAATTCAAGTTTTCAAGGTAAACTAGGGCTTGGAATTTCTATTTCCCATTCTCTTCACCCATTTTCAGTTTTGCTTAAGCTTAAGAAATGAAAATGTGTGAATGGAAGGAGAGAAAGGGCTGAGTTGGTTTATAGAATAGTTTGGGTGAAACCCAAACCCAAAAGCCTACTTAGCAAATAGCAAAATTTGACTTACTCCAAACATATCAAAGCTTATGCTCAAAAAGATCGCAAACGCCATTTTGGAATCAATGGAAATGGTTTCGAGTTCCAATTCGGCCATTTGCAAAAAGTAACTTTTCGGACCTAAATCCGACTAACGATGCTATATTTAAATAAAACATTTAAATATATAATCGTTAAATATGCGGGTTGTTACAAATATAGAAGTAAATATTAAATTAATGGGTTTTAAAATAAATTTAGTAAGCGAAGGAATTTGTTTTAAAATGGAGTTGGTTTTGAAAATCGATTTAAAAACTGATTAAGTGTTTGAAACTGTGATTTAAAAGGAGGATAAGGCTATGGAATTTATAAACTGGGTTTATAAAGTGAAATAAGATATCAATGGATATTTGGAAGCATAAATTCACGATGGAAATTTGTAAAGGAATGGGTAATTTGTTTTAAAAGTAAATAGTGGTTCATTTTTAAAAGGTATGAAAGAAAAGTGTATTTCCTGAAAAGCCAAGTACGTTTTCAAAGCAGATTTTTAAGTATAAGTTAAAAGTTTTAAAGTTGTTTTAAAAGAACGTTATTTGAGAAATTATTATTTAAGTTGTTTAGAATTTTAAAGATAAATATTTATTAAATTAGTTATAGTAGTAATTATTTTAAAAGGGTAATTGGTATTATGGTTTAAAAACATAATTTTTAATATTTATATTTTATAAAGTAGTTTTATATTAAAGATAGTTTGGCTAAAGTTTTATTTGAAAACTTGTATAGAATTTCATAACTTTATTTTAAAATCTGTTTTGGCTTAAGTTTACCTGAGAAGTTATTATAAAATTTCATAACTAGTAATTTAAATAAAGTCTTTTAAGTGGTTTTTATTTTAAATGTTTTAAAGTGTGTATATATATTTTTGGGTAAAGCGATTTTAAATTATTTCAAATCGAAAGTATTTAGACTTGGTAATTTTAGTGGAAATAAACAATATTTGGGAATTTATCCTACGAGAGGAAAGTGATTTGAAACTGTTTTCAAAGGGTTGGACTATGGAAAATAGTTTGCGAAGATATTTTGAAATAAATAATTTGGAAAATTATTTAAAGTCTGATAGTTGTTTGTGAAAGTTATTTGATAGTTAAATAACCAAGTATCGATATTGGCCAATGCGCTGATCGTTTCGAAGAAACCGAGATCAGGATTAATTTCTCGAAAACCACTTCAATCCGATTTGAACGTTTTCATGAGAAAGACAAGAGCTTGGAGTCGAAGATGGACCGGTGAAGTGCAAGGGTTAATTGCTACTAATCCTGAGGGTGATTCCAAAATGGATGTAATAGGAATAGTGCATTCGGTTCCATTTGAACCCGGAATGGACTTGTATCGATGAATGTTATCAGAACATCGTGAGGAGTACGATGAGCATTCTAAATGAATGTGTGCTAAAAAGGTAACGCTTAACCTCAAGCCTCATTAACTGAGATTAGCTAAAACAGTTAAGGTGCACACAAGGCTAAGTCGCTAGCAACCAATTAGGGTAAGGTCATCCCTGTCTGGAGGTCCCTTTTATTCGGCTGTGTGGATGGTTGCTGATCCCAACCACTGGGTGATCTTATTCGGACTATCCACTAAGGGGTAGCTCTGGTCTTGTGATGCACGGGATCAGGGTGGATCCTCGATACGGTGATCTGGACCACGTACCCTAGTAGGCTTTCCATTGATCGAAACTCATTCCCCTATGTGCCTTTACGGTTTTGTTTGTAGAACCTAGTATTGCTGGAATTAAATAATGTAATAATTTCGGCTATTTGAATAAGTATTTGTATACAGACACTACTATATATCTGAGGATTTTATAAGAAATGTTTTGGTTATCGTAAGGTAAAAACCCAACATGTTTATTTTGTTGCATAGTCATACGAGATACCTTTGATTTTAAAGGATTTTTGAAAACTTTAATAATCCGATTGTGTGTGTTTTCTCACGCTGGTTTTCCAGACTGACTCGGGTATTGTTTTATTATAATGCTCGGGTCAGACCGAGTATTATAAAGTACATATTTTAGGATGGACTGCTGTGGAGCTCAGGAGACGAGCTGGATGACGAGGTGTATTTCCGTAGATTTATATTTCCGTTGTGCAGTGTAAGCTGTATATTCAGCTTTGGGAAGACATGATATTATAACTATCCTGAATTGAGTTGTTGATTTGTATTCTACTCTGATGATGTAATATATAAACATATATAGTTCTTATTGTTTAAAGATCAGTCATTTATCTATTATATATTGTTCCGCTGCGATTGTGTTTGATATTGTTTCCTATTTCTTCTTCTACCTCCTTCTTCTTTAACCCTAACGGTTCGTATTTCCGACCACTTTGAGTTGAACTATTGGAGAATTTTATCGGCTCAAAAGGGTAAGGGTTTGCAAGATGTTACAAAACCACTTAAATTTTATTTTAAATCTAATTAATCTATCTTAAAGATATTTAAACTATTTTAATTATATTTAATCTATTTTAAATCTATTTAACTATCTTAAATTATTTTAACTATTTACAACCATGTAAATACTATTGATAACTATCTCTTTTTAAAATTTCAAACTAAATTAAGTGGATGTGGCATATTTTAAATCGTTGATTTTAAAATGAATAAGGTTAAATGATATTATAACATAAGTTGGATTTAAATTACATATTTGATTTGAATATGAATTTTGAAATGAGGGTTGTAAACTATTTTGAAAACATGATTTTGAAGGTGGATATAGTTTGGAAATGAATATGGTTTCAAAAGAGATATGATTTGAAACTGAATATGATATTTTGACATAAACTATTAATTGACTTTTGAAATGTAAAAGAACCATCCGGTGTGAAATAAGCATTCGGTTGCTAAAGATCCTGGGATCGGATATAGTCATACTCTCTGCGAATAACGAAAACCACTTTACCAATTGTGTACGAGGTGTAGATTCCAAAAATGTAGGATGGTTTGGTGAAGGATTTCTGTATTGGTATGACGTGATCGTGACTCCCGTGAGTCAGCATAGATGTGACTAAAATAGGAGCCATGTCGAGCTAAGTGAGGTCATTTGTAATATCCCGGAATTTTGGACAATTTAAATTTAATAATCTGAGTTTAAATTTAAATTGAATTGATGATTTTTGTTAATAAATTTGATTGGATTTAATAATCTTCTTTATTTAAATATTTAATTTGTGAATTTATTAATAAAATTGTTTTCTATTTAATAATGTATATGTATATTTTAATTAGATAATTTGTTTTTATTTTAATTAGTATAGCATAATTTTAATGTTTTGAAAATAGAAATTATGATTTATTTTTAATTTAAGCTTTTCAAAAAAATTAATAAATACTATATGATTTTAAATATGAGAAAAATGTTTTAATTGGTTCAAAATTCATTTTTACTTAAGTATGTATATTAAAATAAGTTACAAACTCTTTTATAAATTTATTTTAATTGTTTAAAAGTTTCTCTTTCAAATGATAAATTTGTATATTGTTTTATTTAAAATAACACTTTGATTTATTCTTTAGAATTACATTATATACATAACTAAGTATAAGGACTAATTAATTTAATTTAAACATTCATTAACTTTAATTAAAATAACAAAAACATTTGCAAAGACATATGTAAGCTTAATTTACATATGTAAGTAATTTAAGATTTAAGTTGACAAGTGTTAACAACACAAGCCATGTGTCATTTGTTTAATTTTGTTTTCTTTAATTTTAATTTAAATCAAAACATTGTTATATAAAACATGTATTTACTCATTCCATTCCTCTTTCTCATTTTTTTTCCATTTCAGGAAAAAAGAAATCTGAAAACTTTGTTCAAATGCATTTCTCAAACAAGTAAACATTTGCAATACAACTCCTTTTTCTTCAAATATTCAAAAACCTGCATTACACAAAGCCTGTAACTCCTCTTTAAACCTGCAAGCAACAAATCTAAGGCATGCATTCATTTTTCAAAATTCTGGAGATAAAACAAGCCTGCATGTTTTCAAATACAACTTGGGTTGAACTGCAACTTCAAATTGTTCTGCAACTATGTTCAAGCAAGGGTTTGCATTCAATTCTTTAAGATCTGAAAGCAAATTTCAAAGAGCATTAAAACATTTACAAAGTTCAAGCAGATTTTCAAAAAGGCTTTTCAAGAATCTGGGTTCTGTCTGCATTCTAGATCAGGTGAGTAACTCATTTAAGTTTTATTAAATAGGAAAGGCTGTGCATGTTTTATAAATTACAAATATACTCATATGAAATTGCTATGAATGTCTTACCTATAAATATTTTCCTGTGTTCAAGTTGATGACTGTGCATGTGTGTTTCTGCAAATTTTCAAACTCATGTTGATTCCTGAGCTCTTCCTTGTAACAACCCCGAATTTTATATAAATTTAAATTGATAATTTATATAATTTTTTTTCTTCTGGAAATTGTATAGCTAATTGGAAATTTAAGCGAGTTTCCCCAAATACAGATAAATTATGTATAAATCATTAAACTTTAATATTGTATATATATGTATTTGAGCATATATGAGTAAATTCAAAATTATATATATATAGATATATATATTTGATTTGAATTTAAATACTATTATATATATATAGATATATATATTTGATTTGAATTTAAATACTATATATGTATGTGTATATAGAAAAATATAAAACAATAATTATTAAAGTAAAATTCATGATAAATATTTAAACTAAAAATAGAAGTAAAATAAATATTTGAGTTATAAATAGAGATAAATAAAAGTTAAGTATGGAACCAAACAAACATATTAAACATCTATGTACAAACAAAGTTATAGAATAAATAAAAAGCAAAACAAGATAATAAAAATTTACTTGGAAATAAATAAGAAATCCACTCAAATACACTTAAATAAAATAAATTACAAACAAATGTATGCATACAAACATAATTAAAATAGAAAATTATTTGCAATACAAAGTAAACTAAACAAAAGAAAAAAATACAAACAAATACAAATACAAGCTAGGCAATGCAAATAAAAGTATTCAAACAAATAAATAAGCAAAGTAAAACAAAACTAAAGCAAAGTACAATACTGCATGAACATAAAACAAAGCAACAAAAAAAGAATACAAAGCAAGCTATGTAAATGAAAAATATAAAGTATATATTTTTACATAAGTAATAAAGCTTGCATAATATACAAAGAAAATACAAACATAAAATATGTACACAAGACAAAAATCTAAGTACAAACAAATAAAACAAGCTTGCATAATATACAAAGAAAAAAAAGAGATGTGTATGCAGGCAAATAGAAAGTAAGTATAAAAACAAAACAAAGTATGTAGCTTGGAAACAAACTAATTAATGCTAGCCTCCCTTGTACACAACAGAGATGCATATCAGCCCAGACAGGCAAATAAAGGCAAAGTAATATATGTACATGCACAAAGCAAAGACTAAACAAAGCATAAAGTACTAAGCAAACAAAATAAAGTTGCAGCCCCCAAAACAAATTCACTTCAGCCGAGATAAAGGCAAGAACAAAGTAAGGAATGGAAACAAAGTACCAAAGCATTTAATGCTGGCACAAAGAAGATATCCTACTGCCATACCTCTAGTACATACTTCATCCCCCAAGCAAGGAAAATCCCTGAGTTGAAGATTCATAAACAATTTCTAAGTACAAAAAAATAATAATATCACTATATTGTACAAAATAATAGCTTACCTATCATCTTCTTTTCTTTATACATATCAGTCTCGTTCATTTTCAAGCTGAGTAAAACCAGAGAAAAACATCATTTCATATTGAAAACAACTTCTTAAACTTAAACAACATCTGAAAGCAAGTTAGCAGTGGATTCAACTCAAAGATCAGTTCAAAACAAATTTTTCAGATCTTCAAACTTGAAACATGCCTGTTCTGTCCTCTGTCTTCATTCTGCAAACAGGTGAGCAAATCTGCCCCATTTTGATTGAATCTGTAAATTATCTCTGTGTTTTGTGAAGTGGTTGTGTGAAGGATAATGAATGTCTATGGATATGTTTGTATCTATGCAAATATGTGTTAATACCCCTGTGCATGTTGATATACAGGGACCTTTCACCCTGTGTTCTGTTTCCAGGTTTTCTTTTCAAAACCTGTCAAAATTCCCATAATCCATGTTTTAGTTATTTTTAAGATGAATTGTTAAAACAAAAAGTGTACAAATTTATCAAAACTTAATTTTTAGGATATTTTTAAATATTAAAAATAAATGGTTTTGCAGGAAAAAACTCAAAACACAGTAGGACATAAATTTTGTTAAAAATTCAATTGATTACAATTTAGGATTTGATTTCATAATCCTGTTCGTCTTCAAGAAATATGATTTTTAGTACAAGATTCTGGATTTTTAAGTTGCGAGATTTTGAGAAATTTCAAGTTGGACGCAAAATGAACTCGGGGCAACCCACAACGATCAAGATGGAATTGAGCCTCGGGTTTGATGTCAGAGGTAGACGATGAGGTGCAGATCGATGGAAAAATGATAAGGAAATTTTCAGATGATCGTAGAGGCTTGGGCTCCAAGAAATAGGGTTTAAGAGTATTTTTGGGTTGCCGTCATTCTCGAATAAATCTCGTTGTCGATGAAGCTCTATGGTCGATCGGTCTATGGGGGATAAGTGCGTGGTAGAGCGGTGGGGTTGTGATCGGAATTTCATGACCTCTGATGGTTGGGATCGTCAACGTCGGGGTATTTTACTGGTTAGGTTATGTTCCCAGTATTCGATTGAGAGGCTAAATCTCGATCTTTGAGTGCATTCGCCAAACTAGGGGTCGGTGAAGTTAGGTGGGTCGAAGGTGATGTGCCGGTGGTCACAGGGTTGGTCGGCGGCGGTTGGTCCAGGTGTACACGTGCACCCATTTAGTTGTATCAGTAGTTGAGTTTGGGGAAGGAAGAGCAATGGCTTTAGGGTTGTTTACTTCAGCTTGGGCTTTGGCCCAATTGGCATGGGATGTGTAAATTTTGGTTCGAGGCGAGAATCTGGGCGCGTGGGTTTGTTTCCACAAATTTCTGTTGTTGTAGCTTGAATGTGAAGAAAAAGAAAAAAAAAAGAGGAAGATTAGAAGAAAGAAGTACACAGTAGAAGGAGGACTCGGGGAATAGGAGAGGGAACTCGAGTGTTAACTCGAGTGAAACTTGGGTAATACCAGGCTTGTTTAAAACAAGGTTAAGCCCAACAAATTTTAAAGTTAATAAGGTTAAATAAATTTCAGCGTTAACAAAGTAATTAATGTTCGAGTATTTTAAATTAAGAATTTATTTCAAAGTTTAATAAATACGTCAGGATGTTTTAAATCTCAATTAATATTTTAATTAAGTAGTTAACTTTAGTTAAGTGTTAAAGTTAATTAGCATTGAAGTTTTAATTTAGTGACGATTTGATTTGAAAGTTTAAAGAAATTTTCTTTTAAAATGATAATTAAGATAAATTTTTGTTATAAATTAATTGTTCTAAAAGTTATTAAGAATGATTTATTTATAATAGTATGTAAAGATTGGTTAATTAAATTTATAATTGTAGTTAATTAAGGGTTTATCACTTTGTGACTAATTAATTGGTAAATTAAAAATTTAGTGTCTAATTTATTTGTAATTAATAATTGTTGATGATAATTAACTTCAAGATGGTAAACTTAAAAGTAAAGACTTTTAATGAATAGTTAGCGATTAATTAAAGGAAAATTGAATAACTAAAGGTTAATTATTCAATAAATTTAAAGATGATTTAATTTGATTAAGGGATGACTTAAAGATCTTTAATCAAATGAATTGAAATCGATTAATGATAGTTAACCATGTTTGATGACTTACCTGATTTAAATTAATCAGATAATTAATTGAGCTTACATATGGATGTTTGAATTCTATTGATCGTTGAATTGTTTGATATCCCTGATGTTGATTCTTTGTGATATATCCTGGTTTGTGTTGTGATCTGTGATGTAATTAATCCCCTGCGATACATTTGGATATATATACCTGTGAACTGTGAATGATAGATAAGCGTTATGGTTTATACCGCTTATCAACTATATTTCTGTATTTGATCTGTGATGGTTGAATGTTTGTGCACTATTGTGCTAAACCCCTGGACCACACTATACACACACAATATGGATTTCACGAGGAAATCGATTAAGTCACAGTTTTTGAAGTGATATTTAAAAGTTGAATATTTGAATTCAAATGTTTTGAAAATGGATTGGGTTTAAAGTGAAAAGCAATTGAAATGGAATTTCAAAGATGAAATTATTTTGAATAACTTGATTAAGATTTGGAATTTAAATATTTTGATTTCAATTTGAATTCAATATTCAAATTGAATTCTGTAATTTGAAACTAGGGATTAACGATATTATACTAGTCATTATGAGTTAAACCATTTTTAAAGTACTGTTGTTTTGGGAATTTGAATTAACCCAAAGATTTTAACTTGTATAAATGAAATCGGGTTTTTCGAAATAAGACTGTTGTTTCTAAATGATAAAAAGGCTTTCATAGGAGAAACGAATTTCAAATTATATAAAAAGAGATTTCAAGTTTAAACTGAAATAGTTTACCAAGTTATTGATGAATATTTGAAAAATGAATTTTGAAAGTGAATATTTGGAAACGGTTTGAAAACTATAAGATAAATCTTTAATTTAAAGACTTAAATGAATTGATCTAATTGAGATGGAATTGTTTTGAAATCTGGGAATGGATCTTTGTGAAAATGGGTGAACTTAGTAAAATAAATCTTTTGTTTAAAAGTTTTAAAATGGTAATTTGTTTAAACCATTTGAAAGAAAAGTTTTGAATTATTAAGTTGTTACTTAATTGAAATCCCTTATCCATATGTTTTAAATGTTTTCGCTCACTATTCGGTTTAGCCGGGAAAGGACCTTTGTGTCGTATAACCCATTCCGAATATGTGATACGTCGTATATGGATAGCATTTGAAGACCGGTGTTGAAGACCGAGTGTTTGCAAGAACGATAAGATAACCTATCGATTGTCTCTGCACTGGGTAGCTCCTGGTATAGAGATTCCCTAAGTGATGGGAAATCCGATCGGGATTGTGAATATCCGGATTGTAAGGACTTCTTTGTAAGTGCCTTCGGTTCTGTTCGATCCCGGAACAGACTTGTATGGATTGTATGTCTGACATTACAAATTGAGATATAAAGCAGATTTCTTTCAAATATATTTCTGTTGGTGGCAGAGAATTTATTCTCTTAGCTTAACACCCTTCTCTGAGACGTATGAGCTCAGAGGTTATGTAGTTGAAGGTTTTTAGCAATATATTCCCAATTTGGTAATGTGACATGCTGAGTGTTGCTGTGAAATGATCATTGTGTTGATCATTTGTGATAGGATCATTTGTTTGATCGTTTATCTTGGTGATCATTTCTATGATCATTTGTTGACCCAAAGCACGGCTTTTGTATAAAGTGTGTTTTTGTGGACGTGACTTCGTCGAGCCTCACACCCCGGAATGGTCAAAACAGGAAAGATGCGGCAAGGTTATGAGGGGTAGCTCCCTTTAGGGTATGTGCATTTCCTTCTGGAAAGGGGTGGTATCATGGTATGGAGCCCAGATGCTTACTCATGTTGAAACACTTATTATTATGGTGTGATGTTGATGACGAGCGCTCGGTTAAAGGTCCCAAAGGACCGGGGGATGACATACTCGTGTCAGTTGTTACCCAGTTAGGGGTAACCCGGCCTTGTGTTGGCAGAGATCCGGTTTGGTTCTCGGGGACGTCCTTCCAGAGGCGTTCTCATGTGGCAATGGGAAGTTCCTTGGCCTGACCATTCGTTGGAAATCCAAAGAAACAATACGAGACTTGTACGGTATTAGTTGTCGAACCTATCATTCACTTATTGTGGCGCCCACTTTTTTGGATGGTAGTTATAGTAGGCATACGATAATGGTCGTATGTTGGCTAAGATTTATATCTTTATTTTCGAAATGAATTTTTCCTACACTATGCACTAGTAATAATATCAAATGTTTCTTTTTAATGCGTATCAAGCATCTTTGACTATCATAAGGAGAAATCTCCTCCGATTCTGCGTTTGCATTGTGTGTGTGTGCGGGAGGCCTTATGGTAGTCTCATTTTTAAAAAGCATTGCGAATTGACTTTGAAAATCTGTTGTTGAATGTTTTAAAAGATAAACTGATTTTGTTGCTCACACCAGTCCCACGACTAATCCGAAGTTTATTGTTTCTTTCCTAAACTCTGGGTGCTCATTATTTTCTACACGAGCAGTCTAGAGTTTGCGTTTTTTTTCAGATAGTCAGGTTTAGTAGATTATCTAGAGTTAGTTCAGTCTTGGGATCATACCATTCTTGCTTCTCTTTGTGCATCGTTATTGGGAGTTCGAGCTATAGCTGGATTGATTCTTGGAAATGGAGTTGCAGTTCTCGAAGTTCTCTTTTGAAGACTATCTTAGAGTTATATTGTTCCGCTGCTGGATATCGTCTATTTTCTTTTCCGCTGCTATTTATTGTATCATATCTCTGATGTATATTGATATCTATTGGATCATCTGTTGTATCAGATATTGTATCAAAGCTGTATATCAATGTATTATTCTTTTATTCCGTTGTGTTATTTACTTAATGTTGTTATAAGCTCCGGCGAATCGGATTTGAACGTTCGAATCTATGGCATTCGAATACGATATGAAGTATGGATGTCGATTTTCGAGCGGGCAAAATCCTAAACGTTACATTTGGTATCAGAGCTAAGGTTGAACTTTAGCTCAGGAGTATAACACATTAAGTACCTCATTAGAGATAGGGTGAAGTATCCCTAGAATGAGTAATCCCTAAGATATCCATTTGAATGCCTCAGTAAATTCTCTTGCTATCCACTGATAGTGAGTATGAGTGCAAGAAGAGAACGAGATAGAGGACAGGAAAGTACGACTATAAATAGTCAATACCCTGCAACAGTGGAAATAACTTTCTTATCAATTTCTTTGATTCGTTTTCAAATTCTTTTGAAATTCTTCGTGATAGCTCCACAAAGAAGTTTCGGTGTGATTGTGGCCTACAAGTCGTTGTAGGAAATTTTTACTTTGTACTTTATCGATTTCTTATCGGCTTTTCGATCTAAACCTTAATGAAAATGGGAAATTTGAAATTGAAAATTTAAATAAATTGGAAATTTTAAATTGAGTTAAAATTAATTAATGGAATATGAAGGATAAATTTGAATAGTATCGATAAAACGATTTCGTTTAAAATCAAATTTTGAAATTCTATTATAATTTCTTGTATCTATTGTTGATATTCTGATTTGGTAAGCCAAATGCAGAACTGATATCCAGTTTGATCTGAAAAGATATTTCTCTATCTTTCATCTATCTTTGTTGTTTTCGTGCCTGCGAATTTCGAGGACGAAATTCTTTTAAGGGGGAAGTCTGTAACGACCACGAATTTTATATAAATTTAAATTGATAATTTATATAACTTTTTTTCTTTTGGAAATTGTATAGCTAATTGGAAATTTAAGCGAGTTTCCCCAAATACAGATAAATTATGTATAAATCATTAAACTTTAATATTGTATATATATGTATTTGAGCATATATGAGTAAATTCAAAATTATATATATGTATAGATATATATATTTGATTTGAATTTATATACTATATATGTATGTGTATATAGAAAGATATAAAACAATAATTATTAAAGTAAAATTCATGATAAATATTTAAACTAAAAATAGAAGTAAAATAAATATTTGAGTTATAAATAGAGATAAATAAAAGTTAAGTATGGAACCAAACAAACATATTAAACATCTATGTACAAACAAAGTTATAGAATAAATAAAAAGCAAAACAAGATAATAAAAATTTACTTGGAAATAAATAAGAAATCCACTCAAATACACTTAAATAAAATAAATTACAAACAAATGTATGCATACAAACATAATTAAAATAGAAAATTATTTGCAATACAAAGTAAACTAAACAAAAGAAAAAAAATACAAACAAATACAAATACAAGCTAGGCAATGCAAATAAAAGTATTCAAACAAAGAAATAAGCAAAGTAAAACAAAACTAAAGCAAAGTACAATACTGCATGAACATAAAACAAAGCAACAAAAAAAGAATACAAAGCAAGCTATGTAAATGAAAAATATAAAGTATATATTTTTACATAAGTAATAAAGCTTGCATAATATACAAAGAAAATACAAACATAAAATATGTACACAAGACAAAAATCTAAGTACAAACAAATAAAACAAGCTTGCATAATATACAAAGAAAAAAAAGAGATGTGTATGCAGGCAAATAGAAAGTAAGTATGAAAACAAAACAAAGTATGTAGCTTGGAAACAAACTAATTAATGCTAGCCTCCCTTGTACACAACAGAGATGCATATCAGCCCAGACAGGCAAATAAAGGCAAAGTAATATATGTACATGCACAAAGCAAAGACTAAACAAAGCATAAAGTACTAAGCAAACAAAATAAAGTTGCAGCCCCCAAAACAAATTCACTTCAGCCGAGATAAAGGCAAGAACAAAGTAAGGAATGGAAACAAAGTACCAAAGCATTTAATGCTGGCACAAAGAAGATATCCTACTGCCATACCTCTAGTACATACTTCATCCCCCAAGCAAGGAAAATCCCTGAGTTGAAGATTCATAAACAATTTCTAAGTACAAAAAAATAATAATATCACTATATTGTACAAAATAATAGCTTACCTATCATCTTCTTTTCTTTATACATATCAGTCTCATTCATTTTCAAGCTGAGTAAAACCAGAGAAAAACATCATTTCATATTGAAAACAACTTCTTAAACTTAAACAACATCTGAAAGCAAGTTAGCAGTGGATTCAACTCAAAGATCAGTTCAAAACAAATTTTTCAGATCTTCAAACTTGAAACATGCCTGTTCTGTCCTCTGTCTTCATTCTGCAAACAGGTGAGCAAATCTGCCCCATTTTGATTGAATCTGTAAATTATCTCTGTGTTTTGTGAAGTGGTTGTGTGAAGGATAATGAATGTCTATGGATATGTTTGTATCTATGCAAATATGTGTTAATACCCCTGTGCATGTTGATATACAGGGACCTTTCACCCTGTGTTCTGTTTCCAGGTTTTCTTTTCAAAACCTGTCAAAATTCCCATAATCCATGTTTTAGTTATTTTAAAGATGAATTGTTAAAACAAAAAGTGTACAAATTTATCAAAACTTAATTTTTAGGATATTTTTAAATATTAAAAATAAATGGTTTTGCAGGAAAAAACTCAAAACACAGTAGGACATAAATTTTGTTAAAAATTCAATTGATTACAATTTAGGATTTGATTTCATAATCCTGTTCGTCTTCAAGAAATATGATTTTTAGTACAAGATTCTGGATTTTTAAGTTGCGAGATTTTGAGAAATTTCAAGTTGGACGCAAAATGAACTCGGGGCAACCCACAACGATCAAGATGGAATTGAGCCTCGGGTTTGATGTCAGAGGTAGACGATGAGGTGCAGATCGATGGAAAAATGATAAGGAAATTTTCAGATGATCGTAGAGGCTTGGGCTCCAAGAAATAGGGTTTAAGAGTATTTTTGGGTTGCCGTCATTCTCGAATAAATCTCGTTGTCGATGAAGCTCTATGGTCGATCGGTCTATGGGGGATAAGTGCGTGGTAGAGCGGTGGGGTTGTGATCGGAATTTCATGACCTCTGATGGTTGGGATCGTCAACGTCGGGGTATTTTACTGGTTAGGTTATGTTCCCAGTATTCGATTGAGAGGCTAAATCTCGATCTTTGAGTGCATTCGCCAAACTAGGGGTCGGTGAAGTTAGGTGGGTCGAAGGTGATGTGCCGGTGGTCACAGGGTTGGTCGGCGGCGGTTGGTCCAGGTGTACACGTGCACCCATTTAGTTGTATCAGTAGTTGAGTTTGGGGAAGGAAGAGCAATGGCTTTGGGGTTGTTTACTTCAGCTTGGGCTTTGGCCCAATTGGCATGGGATGTGTAAATTTTGGTTCGAGGCGAGAATCTGGGCGCGTGGGTTTGTTTCCACAAATTTCTGTTGTTGTAGCTTGAATGTGAAGAAAAAGAAAAAAAAAAGAGGAAGATTAGAAGAAAGAAATACACAGTAGAAGGAGGACTCGGGGAATAGGAGAGGGAACTCGAGTGTTAACTCGAGTGAAACTTGGGTAATACCAGGCTTGTTTAAAACAAGGTTAAGCCCAACAAATTTTAAAGTTAATAAGGTTAAATAAATTTCAGCGTTAACAAAGTAATTAATGTTCGAGTATTTTAAATTAAGAATTTATTTCAAAGTTTAATAAATACGTCAGGATGTTTTAAATCTCAATTAATATTTTAATTAAGTAGTTAACTTTAGTTAAGTGTTAAAGTTAATTAGCATTGAAGTTTTAATTTAGTGACGATTTGATTTGAAAGTTTAAAGAAATTTTCTTTTAAAATGATAATTAAGATAAATTTTTGTTATAAATTAATTGTTCTAAAAGTTATTAAGAATGATTTATTTATAATAGTATGTAAAGATTGGTTAATTAAATTTATAATTGTAGTTAATTAAGGGTTTATCACTTTGTGACTAATTAATTGGTAAATTAAAAATTTAGTGTCTAATTTATTTGTAATTAATAATTGTTGATGATAATTAACTTCAAGATGGTAAACTTAAAAGTAAAGACTTTTAATGAATAGTTAGCGATTAATTAAAGGAAAATTGAATAGCTAAAGGTTAATT
Source organism: Allium cepa (assembly GCA_030765085.1). NCBI lineage: Eukaryota > Viridiplantae > Streptophyta > Magnoliopsida > Asparagales > Amaryllidaceae > Allium > Allium cepa. The sequence goes on along the minus strand of CM060945.1, from coordinate 986,512,850 downwards.
ATTCAATAAATTTAAAGATGATTTAATTTGATTAAGGGATGACTTAAAGATCTTTAATCAAATGAATTGAAATCGATTAATGATAATTAACCATGTTTGATGACTTACCTGATTTAAATTAATCAGATAATTAATTGAGCTTACATATGGATGTTTGAATTCTATTGATCGTTGAATTGTTTGATATCCCTGATGTTGATTCTTTGTGATATATCCTGGTTTGTGTTGTGATCTGTGATGTAATTAATCCCCTGCGATACATTTGGATATATATACCTGTGAACTGTGAATGATAGATAAGCGTTATGGTTTATACCGCTTATCAACTATATTTCTGTATTTGATCTGTGATGGTTGAATGTTTGTGCACTATTGTGCTAAACCCCTGGACCACACTATACACACACAATATGGATTTCACGAGGAAATCGATTAAGTCACAGTTTTTGAAGTGATATTTAAAAGTTGAATATTTGAATTCAAATGTTTTGAAAATGGATTGGGTTTAAAGTGAAAAGCAATTGAAATGGAATTTCAAAGATGAAATTATTTTGAATAACTTGATTAAGATTTGGAATTTAAATATTTTGATTTCAATTTGAATTCAATATTCAAATTGAATTCTGTAATTTGAAACTAGGGATTAACGATATTATACTAGTCATTATGAGTTAAACCATTTTTAAAGTACTGTTGTTTTGGGAATTTGAATTAACCCAAAGATTTTAACTTGTATAAATGAAATCGGGTTTTTCGAAATAAGACTGTTGTTTCTAAATGATAAAAAGGCTTTCATAGGAGAAACGAATTTCAAATTATATAAAAAGAGATTTCAAGTTTAAACTAAAATAGTTTACCAAGTTATTGATGAATATTTGAAAAATGAATTTTGAAAGTGAATATTTGGAAACGGTTTGAAAACTATAAGATAAATCTTTAATTTAAAGACTTAAATGAATTGATCTAATTGAGATGGAATTGTTTTGAAATCTGGGAATGGATCTTTGTGAAAATGGGTGAACTTAGTAAAATAAATCTTTTGTTTAAAAGTTTTAAAATGGTAATTTGTTTAAACCATTTGAAAGAAAAGTTTTGAATTATTAAGTTGTTACTTAATTGAAATCCCTTATCCATATGTTTTAAATGTTTTCGCTCACTATTCGGTTTAGCCGGGAAAGGACCTTTGTGTCGTATAACCCATTCCGAATATGTGATACGTCGTATATGGATAGCATTTGAAGACCGGTGTTGAAGACCGGGTGTTTGCAAGAACGATAAGATAACCTATCGATTGTCTCTGCACTGGGTAGCTCCTGGTATAGAGATTCCCTAAGTGATGGGAAATCCGATCGGGATTGTGAATATCCGGATTGCAAGGACTTCTTTGTAAGTGCCTTCGGTTCTGTTCGATCCCGGAACAGACTTGTATGGATTGTATGTCTGACATTACAAATTGAGATATAAAGCAGATTTCTTTCAAATATATTTCTGTTGGTGGCAGAGAATTTATTCTCTTAGCTTAACACCCTTCTCTGAGACGTATGAGCTCAGAGGTTATGTAGTTGAAGGTTTTTAGCAATATATTCCCAATTTGGTAATGTGACATGTTGAGTGTTGCTGTGAAATGATCATTGTGTTGATCATTTGTGATAGGATCATTTGTTTGATCGTTTATCTTGGTGATCATTTCTATGATCATTTGTTGACCCAAAGCACGGCTTTTGTATAAAGTGTGTTTTTGTGGACGTGACTTCGTCGAGCCTCACACCCCGGAATGGTCAAAACAGGAAAGATGCGGCAAGGTTATGAGGGGTAGCTCCCTTTAGGGTATGTGCATTTCCTTCTGGAAAGGGGTGGTATCATGGTATGGAGCCCAGATGCTTACTCATGTTGAAACACTTATTATTATGGTGTGATGTTGATGACGAGCGCTCGGTTAAAGGTCCCAAAGGACCGGGGGATGACATACTCGTGTCAGTTGTTACCCAGTTAGGGGTAACCCGGCCTTGTGTTGGCAGAGATCCGGTTTGGTTCTCGGGGACGTCCTTCCAGAGGCGTTCTCATGTGGAAATGGGAAGTTCCTTGGCCTGACCATTCGTTGGAAATCCAAAGAAACAATACGAGACTTGTACGGTATTAGTTGTCGAACCTATCATTCACTTATTGTGGCGCCCACTTTTTTGGATGGTAGTTATAGTAGGCATACGATAATGGTCGTATGTTGGCTAAGATTTATATCTTTATTTTCGAAATGAATTTTTCCTACACTATGCACTAGTAATAATATCAAATGTTTCTTTTTAATGCGTATCAAGCATCTTTGACTATCATAAGGAGAAATCTCCTCCGATTCTGCGTTTGCATTGTGTGTGTGTGCGGGAGGCCTTATGGTAGTCTCATTTTTAAAAAGCATTGCGAATTGACTTTGAAAATCTGTTGTTGAATGTTTTAAAAGATAAACTGATTTTGTTGCTCACACCAGTCCCACGACTAATCCGAAGTTTATTGTTTCTTTCCTAAACTCTGGGTGCTCATTATTTTCTACACGAGCAGTCTAGAGTTTGCGTTTTTTTTCAGATAGTCAGGTTTAGTAGATTATCTAGAGTTAGTTCAGTCTTAGGATCATACCATTCTTGCTTCTCTTTGTGCATCGTTATTGGGAGTTCGAGCTATAGCTGGATTGATTCTTGGAAATGGAGTTGCAGTTCTCGAAGTTCTCTTTTGAAGACTATCTTAGAGTTATATTGTTCCGCTGCTGGATATCGTCTATTTTCTTTTCCGCTGCTATTTATTGTATCATATCTCTGATGTATATTGATATCTATTGGATCATCTGTTGTATCAGATATTGTATCAAAGCTGTATATCAATGTATTATTCTTTTATTCCGTTGTGTTATTTACTTAATGTTGTTATAAGCTCCGGCGAATCGGATTTGAACGTTCGAATCTATGGCATTCGAATACGATATGAAGTATGGATGTCGATTTTCGAGCGGGCAAAATCCTAAACGTTACATTTGGTATCAGAGCTAAGGTTGAACTTTAGCTCAGGAGTATAACACATTAAGTACCTCATTAGAGATAGGGTGAAGTATCCCTAGAATGAGTAATCCCTAAGATATCCATTTGAATGCCTCAGTAAATTCTCTTGCTATCCACTGATAGTGAGTATGAGTGCAAGAAGAGAACGAGATAGAGGACAGGAAAGTACGACTATAAATAGTCAATACCCTGCAACAGTGGAAATAACTTTCTTATCAATTTCTTTGATTCGTTTTCAAATTCTTTTGAAATTCTTCGTGATAGCTCCACAAAGAAGTTTCGGTGTGATTGTGGCCTACAAGTCGTTGTAGGAAATTTTTACTTTGTACTTTATCGATTTCTTATCGGCTTTTCGATCTAAACCTTAATGAAAATGGGAAATTTGAAATTGAAAATTTAAATAAATTGGAAATTTTAAATTGAGTTAAAATTAATTAATGGAATATGAAGGATAAATTTGAATAGTATCGATAAAACGATTTCGTTTAAAATCAAATTTTGAAATTCTATTATAATTTCTTGTATCTATTGTTGATATTTTGATTTGGTAAGCCAAATGCAGAACTGATATCCAGTTTGATCTGAAAAGATATTTCTCTATCTTTCATCTATCTTTGTTGTTTTCGTGCCTGCGAATTTCGAGGACGAAATTCTTTTAAGGGGGAAGTCTGTAACGACCACGAATTTTATATAAATTTAAATTGATAATTTATATAACTTTTTTTCTTTTGGAAATTGTATAGCTAATTGGAAATTTAAGCGAGTTTCCCCAAATACAGATAAATTATGTATAAATCATTAAACTTTAATATTGTATATATATGTATTTGAGCATATATGAGTAAATTCAAAATTATATATATGTATAGATATATATATTTGATTTGAATTTATATACTATATATGTATGTGTATATAGAAAGATATAAAACAATAATTATTAAAGTAAAATTCATGATAAATATTTAAACTAAAAATAGAAGTAAAATAAATATTTGAGTTATAAATAGAGATAAATAAAAGTTAAGTATGGAACCAAACAAACATATTAAACATCTATGTACAAACAAAGTTATAGAATAAATAAAAAGCAAAACAAGATAATAAAAATTTACTTGGAAATAAATAAGAAATCCACTCAAATACACTTAAATAAAATAAATTACAAACAAATGTATGCATACAAACATAATTAAAATAGAAAATTATTTGCAATACAAAGTAAACTAAACAAAAGAAAAAAAATACAAACAAATACAAATACAAGCTAGGCAATGCAAATAAAAGTATTCAAACAAATAAATAAGCAAAGTAAAACAAAACTAAAGAAAAGTACAATACTGCATGAACATAAAACAAAGCAACAAAAAAAGAATACAAAGCAAGCTATGTAAATGAAAAATATAAAGTATATATTTTTACATAAGTAATAAAGCTTGCATAATATACAAAGAAAATACAAACATAAAATATGTACACAAGACAAAAATCTAAGTACAAACAAATAAAACAAGCTTGCATAATATACAAAGAAAAAAAAGAGATGTGTATGCAGGCAAATAGAAAGTAAGTATAAAAACAAAACAAAGTATGTAGCTTGGAAACAAACTAATTAATGCTAGCCTCCCTTGTACACAACAGAGATGCATATCAGCCCAGACAGGCAAATAAAGGCAAAGTAATATATGTACATGCACAAAGCAAAGACTAAACAAAGCATAAAGTACTAAGCAAACAAAATAAAGTTGCAGCCCCCAAAACAAATTCACTTCAGCCGAGATAAAGGCAAGAACAAAGTAAGGAATGGAAACAAAGTACCAAAGCATTTAATGCTGGCACAAAGAAGATATCCTACTGCCATACCTCTAGTACATACTTCATCCCCCAAGCAAGGAAAATCCCTGAGTTCAAGATTCATAAACAATTTCTAAGTACAAAAAAAAATATAATATCACTATATTGTACAAAATAATAGCTTACCTATCATCTTCTTTTCTTTATACATATCAGTCTCGTTCATTTTCAAGCTGAGTAAAACCAGAGAAAAACATCATTTCATATTGAAAACAACTTCTTAAACTTAAACAACATCTGAAAGCAAGTTAGCAGTGGATTCAACTCAAAGATCAGTTCAAAACAAATTTTTCAGATCTTCAAACTTGAAACATGCATGTTCTGTGCTCTGTCTTCATTCTGCAAACAGGTGAGCAAATCTGCCCCATTTTGATTGAATCTGTAAATTATCTCTGTGTTTTGTGAAGTGGTTGTGTGAAGGATAATGAATGTCTATGGATATGTTTGTATCTATGCAAATATGTGTTAATACCCCTGTGCATGTTGATATACAGGGACCTTTCACCCTGTGTTCTGTTTCCAGGTTTTCTTTTCAAAACCTGTCAAAATTCCCATAATCCATGTTTTAGTTATTTTTAAGATGAATTGTTAAAACAAAAAGTGTACAAATTTATCAAAACTTAATTTTTAGGATATTTTAAATATTAAAAATAAATGGTTTTGCAGGAAAAAACTCAAAACACAGTAGGACATAAATTTTGTTAAAAATTCAATTGATTACAATTTAGGATTTGATTTCATAATCCTGTTCGTCTTTAAGAAATATGATTTTTAGTACAAGATTCTGGATTGTTAAGTTGCGAAATTTTGAGCAATTTCAAGTTGGACGCAAAATGAACTCGGGGCAACCCACAGCGATCAAGATGGAATTGAGCCTCGGGTTTGATGTCAGAGGTAGACGATGAGGTGCAGATCGATGGAAAAATGATAAGGAAATTTTCAGATGATCGTAGAGGCTTGGGCTCAAAGAAATAGGGTTTAAGAGTATTTTTGGGTTGCCGTCATTCTCGAATAAATCTCGTGGTCGATGAAGCTCTATGGTCGATAGGTCTATGGGGGATGAGTGCGTGGTAGAGCGGTGGGGTTGTGATCGGAATTTCGTGACCTCTGATTGTTGGGATCGTCAACGTCAGGGTATTTTACTGGTTAGGTTATGTTCCCAGTATTCGATTGAGAGGCTAAATCTCGATCTTTGAGTGCATTCGCCAAACTAGGGGTTGGAGAAGTTAGGTGGGTCGAAGGTGATGTGTCGGTGGTCACAGGGTTGGTCGGCGGAATTTGGTCCAGGTGTACACATGCACCCATTTAGTTGTATCAGTAGTTGAGTTTGGGGAAGGAAGAGCAATGGCTTTGGGGTTGTTTACTTCAGCTTGGGCTTCGGCCTAATTGGCATGTGATGTGTAAATTTGGTTTGAGGCGAGAATCTGGGCGCGTGGGTTTGTTTCCACAAATTTCTGTTGTTGTAGCTTGAATGTGAAGAAAAAGAAAAAAAAAGAGAGGAAGAGTAGAAGAAAGAAATACACAGTAGAAGGAGGACTCGGGGAATAGGAGAGGGAACTCGAGTGTTAACTCGAGTGAAACTTGGGTAATATCAGGCTTGTTTAAAACAAGGTTAAGGCCAACAAATTTTAAAGTTAATAAGGTTAAATAAATTTCAGCGTTAACAAAGTAATTAATGTTCGAGTATTTTAAATTAAGAATTTATTTCAAAGTTTAATAAATACGTCAGGATGTTTTAAATCTCATTTAATATTTTAATTAAGTAGTTAACTTTAGTTAAGTGTTAAAGTTAATTAGCATTGAAGTTTCAATTTAGTGACGATTTGATTTCAAAGTTTAAAGAAATTTTCTTTTAAAATGATAATTAAGATAAATTTTTGTTATAAATTAATTGTTCTAAAAGTTATTAAGAATGATTTATTTATAATAGTATGTAAAGATTGGTTAATTAAATTTATAATTGTAGTTAATTAAGGGTTTATCACTTTGTGACTAATTAATTGGTAAATTAAAATTTTAGTGTCTAATTTATTTGTAATTAATAATTGTTGATGATAATTAACTTCAAGATGGTAAACTTAAAAGTAAAGACTTTTAATGAATAGTTAGTGATTAATTAAAGGAAAATTGAATAACTAAAGGTTAATTATTCAATAAATTTAAAGATGATTTAATTTGATTAAGGGATGACTTAAAGATCTTTAATCAAATGAATTGAAATCGATTAATGATAATTAACCATGATTGATGACTTACCTGATTTAAATTAATCAGATAATTAATTGAGCTTACATATGGATGTTTGAATTCTATTGATCGTTGAATTGTTTGATATCCCTGATGTTGATTCTTTGTGATATATCCTGGTTTGTGTTGTGATCTGTGATGTAATTAATTCCCTGCGATACATTTGGATATATATATACCTGTGATCTGTGAATGATAGATAAGCGTTATGGTTTATACCGCTTATCAACTATATTTCTGTATTTGATCTGTGATGGTTGAATGTTTGTGCACTATTGTGCTAAACCCCTGGACCACACCATACACACACAATATGGATTTCATGAGGAAATCGATTAAGTCACAGTTTTTGAAATGATATTTAAAAGTTGAATATTTGAATTCAAATGTTTTGAAAATGGATTGGGTTTAAAGTGAAAAGCAATTGAAATGGAATTTCAAAGATGAAATTATTTTGAATAACTTGATTAAGGTTTGGAATTTAAATATTTTGATTTCAATTTGAATTCTGTAATTTGAAACTAGGGATTAACGATATTATACTAGTCATTATGAGTTAAACCATTTTTAAAGTACTGTTGTTTTGGGAATTTGAATTAACCCAAAGATTTTAACTTGTATAAATGAAATCGGGTTTTTCAAAATAAGACTGTTGTTTCTAAATGATAAAAAGGCTTTCATAGGAGAAACGAATTTCAAATTATATAAAAAGAGATTTCAAGTTTAAACTGAAATAGTTTACCAAGTTATTGATGAACATTTGAAAAATGAGTTTTGAAAGTGAATATTTGGAAACGGTTTGAAAACTATAAGATAAATCTTTAATTTAAAGATTTAAATGAATTGATCCAATTGAGATGGAATTGTTTTGAAATCTGGGAATGGATCTTTGTGAAAATGGGTGAACTTAGTAAAATAAATCTTTTGTTTAAAAAGATTTAAAATGGTAATTTGTTTAAACTGTTTGAAAGAAAAGTTTTGAATTATTAAGTTGTGACTTAATTGAAATCCCTTATCCATATGTTTTAAATGTTTTCGCTCACTATTCGGTTTAGCCGGGAAAGGACCTTTGTGTCGTATAACCCATTCCGAATATGTGATACGTCGTATATGGATAGCATTTGAAGACCGGTGTTGAAGACCGGGTGTTTGCAAGAACGATAAGATAACCTATCGATTGTCTCTGCACTGGGTAGCTCCTGGTATAGAGATTCCCTAAGTGATGGGAAATCCGATCGGGATTGTGAATATCCGGATTGCAAGGACTTCTTTGTAAGTGCCTTCGGTTCTGTTCGATCCCGGAACAGACTTGTATGGATTGTATGTCTGACATTACAAATTGAGATATAAAGCAGATTTCTTTCAAATATATTTCTGTTGGTGGCGGAGAATTTATTCTCTTAGCTTAACACCCTTCTCTGAGACGTACGAGCTCAGAGGTTATGTAGTTGAAGGTTTTTAGCAATATATTCCCAATTTGGTAATGTGACATGTTGAGTGTTGCTGTGAAATGATCATTGTGTTGATCATTTGTGATAGGATCATTTGTTTGATCGTTTATCTTGGTGATCATTTCTATGATCATTTGTTGACCCAAAGCACGGCTTTTGTATAAAGTGTGTTTTTGTGTACGTGACTTCGTCGAGCCTCACACCCCGGAATGGTCAAAACAGGAAAGATGCGGCAAGGTTATGAGGGGTAGCTCCCTTTAGGGTATGTGCATTTCCTTCTGGAAAGGGGTGGTATCGTGGTATGGAGCCCAGATGCTTACTCATGTTAAAACACTTATTATTATGGTGTGATGTTGATGATGAGAGCTCGGTTAAAGGTCCCAAAGGACCGGGGGATGACATACTCGTGTCAGTTGTTACCCAGTTAGGGGTAACCCGGCCTTGTGTTGGCAGAGATCCAGTTTGGTTCTCGGGGACGTCCTTCCAGAGGCGTTCTCATGTGGCAATGGGAAGTTCCTTGGCCTGGCCATTCGTTGGAAATCCAAAGAAACAATACGAGACTTGTACAGTATTAGTTGTAGAACCTATCATTCACTTATGGTGGCGCCCCACTGTTTGGATGGTAGCTATAGTAGGCATACGATAATGGTCGTATGTTGGCTAAGATTTATATCTTTATTTTCGAAATGAATTTTTCCTACACTATGCACTAGTAATAATATCAAATGTTTCTTTTTAATGCGTATCAAGCATCTTTGACTATCATAAGGAGAAATCTCCTCCGATTCTGCGTTTGCATGGTGTGTGTGTGCGGGAGGCCTTATGGTAGTCTCATTTTTAAAAAGCATTGCGAATTGACTTTGAAAATCTGTTGTTGAATGTTTTAAAAGATAAACTGTTTTTGTTGCTCACCAGTCCCACGACTGATCCGGAGTTTATTGTTTCTTTCCTAAACTCTGGGTGCTCATTATTTTCTACACGAGCAGTCTAGAGTTTTCGTTTTTTTTTTAGATAGTCAGGTTTAGTAGATTATCTAGAGTTAGTTCAGTCTTGGGATCACACCATTCTTGCTTCTCTTTGTGCATCGTTATTGGGAGTTCGAGCTATAGCTGGATTGATTCTTGGAAATGGAGTTGCAGTTCTCGGAGTTCTCTTTTGAAGACTATCTTAGAGTTATATTGTTCCGCTGCTGGATATCATCTATTTTCTTTTCCGGTGCTATTTATTGTATCATATCTCTGATGTATATTGATATCTATTGGATCATCTGTTGTATCAGATATTGTATCAAAGCTGTATATCAATGTATTATTCTTTTATTCCGCCGTGTTATTTACTTAATGTTGTTATAAGCTCCGGCGAATCGGATTTGAACGTTCGAATCTATGGCATTCGAATACGATATGAAGTATGTATGTCGATTTTCGAGCGGGCAAAATCCTAAACGTTACATTCCTTTAGCTTGTTGCTAGTATGATTTAAACAATTGAACAAAGCTTGTTTATTTTAGAATAGAATAAGTTTGAATTTTTTTTATAAAAATTAAATAAAAATGCCTGTAACCTGGAAATCAAGATTACACAGAGCAAAAATTAATATAGAGTAAAATTCAACTTCATAATTTATTGTTTCAGGATTACAAATAGAAACAATAAGAGAATTCAAGAATTTTAAATCAAAAATTTCAAATTATAGTGCTGTAAATAAAATGCAGTTTTGGAATTACTGTATTTTACATTTTTGTTAAGTGCATTTGATCCTTGCATTTGACTTGATTGAAATTGCTTCTGGAGTTAGAGTTGCTATCAAAATATTATGGGAAAAATACTAATTTGGATTATAATTCAATATTGATGTGGAAATTGAGATTTTTAGTTAAGAACCCTAGTTTTTACTAGGTATATGAATTTGAGTGCTGCGGCATCATCTGTTGATCGAGTCCTAAGATATTTAGGGTATTGTAAGATGAGTGGTTGATAAGGTTGCTGACAAAGATTCGAAGTTGTTAGTGGCCGGAGTTGGAAGAGTTCGCCGTTGACAGGTCGAGCATGAAGGAGGAATGTTATTTCCAGGTTTCTGTTTTAAAAACTTGAATTTAAATTCAAGTTAAATTATGGGTATTTCGGGGTTGAATGTTGATATAGGGATTTTGGGTTGATAGAGGATGGTCATGGATGATCGCCAGTGATGCCGGAGTTGGGAAGTGGATGCACAGGAGTGTGTGTATGTTGGTGAGGATGGTGATGTAGTTTTGGGTTGCAGGGTTTTGGTTGCTCGGGATTGTCTCGTGTTATTTGGAAAGAAACTCGAAGCAATATGCCGTTTGACCCGAAGTAAAAATTTAGTTGCTCAGGTCGAAATGTGTTCAGGTTTTAACAGAACCTTTTTTCAGATTTTAAAATTTTAAAATTTTTTTAAAAATGTAAACTTAAAACCTGAATAAGTATGGAATTTAAACTGAATTTAAATGTGGATTCAAAAGTTTGAATTCTGTTTGTTTTAATAATTTGAATTTAAGTATTTTTGTTTTAAGGTTTGATCAGCAACCTGTTTTTCCAGGTTTTCAAAAATTTGAAGTAAAAGGAAATTTCAAACAAATCTGAAAATAAGTTGGAAACTGGAAATTTGATTTGAAATTCAATTAAGTTTTAGGTTTTAAATCTTTGAATTAAATTTGAAATGCTTTTAAATTCAAGATTTGTTTTAAACTTAAACACAGAAACTGTTTTCTGTTTTTTAGATTTAAAAGTAAAAATTAAAAATTTTCAAATTAAGTTCAATTTGAAATTTTAACCTGAAACTTAAATATGATTCAATAATTTAAATCTGAAGTTTTGATTCATTTTGAATTCAAATTTAAGATGTTAAGTTAAACAGGAAATTTGTTTACTGTTTTTCTATTTTAGTTTAAAAGCAAACTTTAAAATGCAACTGAAATTTAAAAACAAGTTTAAAATCTGGAAAAAAAAACAGAAATATGGAACCTGAGTTTGAATTCAAATCTGGAATTTAAAATTTGGAATTTAAACTTTTAAAAGTATAAATGAACATTGATTTGAATTTAAAACTATAAGTTTTAAATTTTTGAAATAAGGTTTAAAATAAGGTTAAATTCAGTTTTAAACCTGGAATTTGATTTTTATGATAGTTTTTAAAATTCAATAAGTTTTTAAATTTAAATTTGTTTTAACCATTTTTGGAAAAGGTTAAATAACTTGAATTTAAAAACGAAGATGGAAGTGTAAATAAAGTTTCAAAATTTTAAGTTTGAATCTGAAATGAAAATTTGAATTGTGTTTCAGTTTGAAATTTAAAATGAATTTTTTTTAAAATTTGAATTTTTGTTTGAAACAAATTGTTTAAAATACTTTTATATAAAGAAGAATGTATCTTAATTTAGAACTTAATTTGGTTTCATTTAAATTATTAAGTTAATTTAAATGGAATATTAATTATTTAATTAATGAATAATGTGGATGTTTAATTAAGTAATTAATAATTTTTAAGTTAGATAAATAAGATTTGAGATTAATTAATTAAGGTTAATTAATCTATAATTAAGGATGATTAATTAAATTTTAATTTATGATTAAGATTTACTTAATCAAGTGATTAAAAGATAATTTAGATTTTAATTAACACTTAATTAATCAATAATTAGAGATTAATTAAATGATAATTAAAGATTAATTAATTGATAGTAATAATGATTAATTGAAGTTAATTCTTAATTATGTAATTAAGAAATGTTAATGAAGGTCATTAACTTAAGATTATTTAACAATTAATTAATGTGATTAATTTTAATAATTAATTAGATTAATTAATTAATAATAATCAATTGTCTAATTACTTAATGAAGTAATTAATGAATTAGTTACTTGGTATAATTAATTTAATTAAGGTGATTAGTTTAGATTAATTAAGTTAAATTAATTTAAACATTTGTGGATTATTGATAATTACTTATGTAATTAATGAATTTATAATTACATAGAGAAGTAATTAATTAATAATTACAGGATGTAATTAAAAATATTTATTATAGAAGTAATTTGGATTTAAATTACTTTGAAAATTAATCAAGTAATTAATGAGGAGAATTAATTAAGAATAATTAATTTTATGGAATGGTAATTAAAGTAGTTAATTACTGAATGGTTATTAATCATAGGTGATTAATATATATGGCTTAAATTGAAGATTAATTACTTATGTAATTAATTTATTTTGAGAAATTGATTAATTAATGATGTAATTTGGAATTGATTAATTATGGTGTAATTAATATTAAATGCCAATTACTTATTGTAATTAGAGATAGTTAATCAATAATGATTAAGTGAAATGAATATTGAGATGATGATTTATAAAATTGATTTGTAATCAATTGAAGATTAAGATAAGCAGGATTTTGATGATGAAGTAACTAATTTAATTCATTTTAAATTAATTAGTGTTTAGATAATTAAATTAATTCATTTTAAATTAATTATAAATAGTGTGATCATTAGATAGTTGCTTATGTTTGATGATTGGTATTGGTTGCCTGGTATGGTTTGTAATCTCAGCTATGAGATGAATAATGTTGTGGTATGGATGCATTGGTTGTTTTTGGATGTTAATAGTGATTATCTGATATGAATTATCTGATTATGATATGAATTACCTGTTGATAATAATAAGGTTGATTATCTATTGTGATGAGAATTATCTATCTGTGTATATTTAGATAATGAATTGAATTGTTTTAAACTTTAAAACAACTTGGACCTTAAAAGACACGCTTTGGATTTCGATGAGACCGGGATCGGGTTTCCATATTTGGATATCCGAAAACCACATCGATTCCAAATAATGTTAGGTCGTTAACCCAAGTGGAGCGAGTGAAGACTCGAGGTGTAAGGGCTATACGTCAGTATAACTCTGTGGGTGATTCCGTAATGAGTTTGACGGAATAGTACTTATAGATTCGAGATGGAGATTTAGAGTGCAAGGGTTATTGTCGTTAACTCTGAGGGTGATTCCAATATGAGTGTAACGAGATAATGCCTTCGGTTTTGTTCGAACCCGGAACGAACTTGTATGGATTGAATGCTTTCAGAACATCGTCAGGTGGACGATGAGCATTCTAAATGATATGTCCTATAAAGGTAATTGTAGCCTCAAGCCTCATCAACCGGGGATGGCTAAAACAGGGGAGGTGCAGCAAAGCTTCGTGGGTAGCCTCCACTTGAGAGCAAGATTTATCCCTGTCTAGCGGTCCCTTTATATTTCGGCTTAGTGGTGCAGTTGCTGATCACAACTGTGGGGTTGTCTTGTTTGGAACTGTTCAGTAAGGAATGGGTCCGGCTTTGTGTTGCAGGGGATGAAGGGAGTAATCCTCGGTACGGTGATCTAGGCCACGTACTGTGACGGGCGGTACCCCAGTAGCCCAGTCATTGATGGAATCCAAAATCCAATAAATGCCAACGGTTTTGATTGTATTACCCACTTTTGTGGCTAGTAGGTGGAATTTATCATGTAACAATTTCGGCTATTTCTTATTTACTTGAAAACCCTAGACACTATCATAATATCATCGAATTTCCTATCAAATGTTTTGGTTAGCTTAAGGTAAAAACTTTTCCATGTTTATGTGTGGGAAGTCTTACGTGATACTTTTTCTTTTCAAAGGTTTTTCAAAGTTAAGGAACTTTAACCTGTTACTCACACCAGACCCATGTCTGACCCGGAGTTATTTCTGTTTTTCTATAACTCTTGGGTACTCAAATTTTTACGAGTAGCCAAGGGAATTCAGGTTAGGATTCAGGATAGCTTTGACGAATTGTGGAGGAGCAATGGAGCAGGAGGCTTCTGCGTTTAGTTATATAGTTTTCCGCTGTGTTGGTATCTCTGAGTGTTTGTCTGATATGTATTGAGTTGTAATAACTAGACAGGTGTTTATAACTGTCTAGTATGTGTTGTATATATCTGTATAACTCTGATATTTGAGGTATACTATGTAATACTTATGTTATTAATATAATTTATTCGTTCCGCTGTTGAGATTCTAGTGTTGTTTCTTCTTTCTCTCCTTTCTTTTCTATCCCTTTCTTTCTTTCTTAAAGATGATGCGATTTTCCGGGAGTGGAAAGTCGGGTCGTCACATCATTCATCTTATTGCACACATTCCTTCGATACTATATTCTGACTTTGTGATTGATTTGGTGGCCACCCTTAGTTTTGATTTGGGAGTGTGTCCGAGGTGGGTGGTAGTAGCTGCTATGCATCGCCACCAATCCGGATCTGCAATTGGTATATCTACCCTTGCATTGCCTCAAATGTCATGTTCACATGCCCTAGAGCATCTTCAATGAGTTTGTTTTATACCATACCAATGGAGTGCCCTCTGACAGCCTTCCAGTTTATGGGGGGAGTTATGATACTATATAAACTATGGGAATATATAAAATGTGTTAAGGGGTATATGGGTAATGCCTTAACGCTACTTTAATACTTTCACTTTACTATAGACATATTATATAGCGTATTGTACTATATAGTAGATAGTTTAACGGATCCCTAGGAGATGTGAATCCTGAACATCTCTTAAGTTATTGCACTCATGTTAGATATTGGTTAGGAGATGTCAAACCTCGTAAACATCTCTAACGCCGTCACATGCATATCCACCACTGATTTAACCTACATAAGATCTTTTAGCTCTGACTCGAGCGTTTGTCTTTTCAATTCGCTCGGGTCAACTTGAGCATTTCAGGATTTGAAGACCTTATTTCTAGAGAACGAAGATGAAGATTTGTGCTACTATTATTTACTATATTTATTCCACTACATTCATACTGTTTCACTACATTTATTATTTATTTATCTTTATTGTCTGTAACTCTGATTCTATATTGTATAAGTATAATTAAATTTATTTGTAAACAACTACATGAACTTTTATTTGATTATTATATTTGTTATTCCGCTGCAAGATTTTGTATTTGTTTTATTTCTTTCTCTTTTTCTTATTTACCCCATAACAATTTTCCATTTTGAATGGTTTGAGTTTGACGTGTGTGTTTGCTTAAAACATCCAAAAAGGCAGGTCGTTACAGTTGGTATCGGAGCTTTGGTTCAGCGATAATCTTAGCTTCATGGGGTTTGACTCATTTTAAATAGGGTAGTTATACCCTAGAATGAGTTGCTGAGTGTGTATATATATACGAGAGTCCGTATTTGTTAGTGTTATAAAAGGTTTTTATATTGTGTTAATTTGTTTTATTTTGTATTTATAAATTTTGGTTGGTGTATAGAACGCTATGACATCGATAAGGATTTCTAAACACTTAACAGGACGGACCGACGCAGTATTTGTTTTGAAATATTGGTAAATGAAATAATTTTTCCTAATAAATATTTTTTTATATAAAATAACAATTTTACAAATGATATATTTGGTTGTAATATGTTGTTTGTTAGGAATTAAAACTTCTATAGATATTGGTTGGAAAATAGGATTTACAAGTAAAGTAAATATAAATTAGAAATTTAGAACTTAAGTTTAGGATTTTGAAAATTCTTTCAAAGATTTTTGAATATAATATTTGTATTATTTTGAAGTATTTTTTGATATAAATATTTCAATATTATTTGAAAGAAATGTTATAAAGAAATTTTGAAAAGGAATAAGTTCTGTACGCTCCTCTCTGTCGCTGAAAAATAATTTTGGTGATGAGTGCATTCATCGTCGATATTCATTTTCGGGTTTCAAAGTGGGAACACTGTGTAGTAATTTTTCTATATAATTGTTTTGATAAATTAATCTGTTTTTTTACTCCTAATATGATTTGATATATACAAAAAGGTATGATCATGTATATTATTTTAAAATAATTGAAATGAAAACCCGGTTTTTATTTCTCAAGTTTCTGTGAATTAGAAACTTGAAATCATTATAATAAATGTAATCTTTACTATATCAATGATTGGAATCTTCTAAAATGAAAATAAGAAACTAAATCCTAAGTTATAAATGAAATATACAAGAATTGAAAACTTGTAATTCAAAAGAGTACTAAAATATGAAAGATAGGATTATTGAACATTTATTTACTAAAATGAAATAAGATAAACTTGTATAAATTTCAATTACATTCTTAGAAACATATAAATATAACTTACCAGAATATTAAAAGTTGTAATGTTAAATAGGATATGTAATAGAATATTGTATAAGTTAAACTTTGGTAGAAAGTGTTTAGTGAAATTTCCCTATAAATAAGGATTTTGATATTATAATGGTTATAAACTTAAGTTATAATTGAAATACTACTAATAAAATGAAATAGAAAAGTGAGTACTGTAAGTAAAAGATTATAAACTTAAGTTAATGATTGAAGCCATTAACAATTAAAGTGAATGATATATTAAACCAAATAGTTATGACTTCAGAAATGTTTGAAATGATTTAGAAAGTGTATTTAATATTTGGTGGCATTATATAAGAAAGGATGGATGTAAAATGAAAAAGGGTAAGAGACTAAAGTATGAGTTTATAAACTAATGAATATGATTATCTAATAGAAACCAAGTATATAAATTAATAAATGTGAACTAAACTATAATAAAATGTATGTAATACTTAAACAATGAAATCATGGATTATTATAAATAAACTGAATGGAAATAACTTATGTAAGCAATGAATGAAATGCAATAAAAATAAATTTGCATATATATATAAATAAATGAAAAATGAATTTTTGTAGGTAATGAATGAAAAGAAATGAAATAAACAGTGAATAAATGGAAATATAAAAATTTATAAGAAATAAATGTAATTTAAAAAGACAAATCATTGTATGAATGAAAAGGAAAATAAACAATAAACGTTGTGAAATAAAATTCATAAGAATGAATAATGCTTGGAGTCAGTGTTTGTTTTGGTTTATGGGTTGTTTGGGATAGGATACTCCTAATTGTTTGTATGCACGGATAATCTATTGAGTTTTATCTAAGACTATTTAGTGCATGGTATACTTAATAGTTTAATTATCATTCCATATGATTTAAAAGTGCCTAAACCCAAAAAAACCATTTGTTTAGCTTAGTATGGATGAATGGTTGATTACATTGATTTCATCTGATGATTGTATGATTGTTTGCAAGAAGTGTTGTTATGTTGCTTTGATTTGTTTTGTTATTAGTTGAAACGACCTATATATTTCACTTCTATATAATTATTAACCTCGTTTAGATTGTATAAGTGAAGTACAGGTATGGAAGCAATTAACTACCGCTTTTGATTTCATAATATAAGTTGTAAATTGCCTAACAAATAGGTATGTTCTTGGATTACGGTTTTATAGTGATATTATATTATTTTCTCCTTATTAGGATATATTCTTTTGAAATATATGATATATATTTTTATTATTGATATTATTTTGTCTCCCAGACCTCTCCGTATAAAGGAGACTCGTTGAATTTTTGGACTTAGAAAATTTTGTAAAGTGTTTTCCAAATTTTATTAATTTAAATATAAAGGAATTAGTTGGTTATAAATTGATATATTTTATTTAAATTATTTAATTATGTAAATTAATTATTTATAAATTTAATATTTTGAATAAGATATGTTGATTACTTAATTCCTTCTTTTTTCCTACTTTTTTCTTTTAGGGGGTGAAAAGTTTTGAGTGGGAAAGAGTGTAACGACTCGTAAATTTCAACAACTAAAAATAGTTAATTTAATATGGTATTGTGATTTAATATAGAAAGAAATGAAATTTTTTGGGATTTATTAATGAAATAATAACTAAAATGAAATGTAATAATGTTAACTAAAGTTAATTATTAGAAAATTGAATGAAATTCCAATCAATTGAAATAATGTTATACTTGGTTTTAAATTGAATATAAGAAAAAAAATGTAAATACTGAATCAGTTAATGAAATAATATATAATTAATGGTAATTGAATTAAATTCATGTTATGTAAGGAATTGTAACATTTGTTTATAAATAATAAACTTATAATGTGATTAAAAGTTAATGGTAACAATTATTATAATTTACCTATTTAATTAGTCTTTAAAATTTAATTGGAAATCAATTGAAATTAAATGGAAATAGATGTTACATTAATGTGAGTTAAAGCAATCACTGTAAATTGTGAATGTAATAAAGTGGATAGAAATATTAATTATATTCATAATGAAATAGTTGATTTAATAAAGCAGTGAAATCAAGATAAATAAATCAATTTAGGATTTAAATTTCAATTAATGTGTAACTGACAAATTTCAATATAATTAAAATATAGTAATAAATACAAATAAAAGATGTAAATTGATGGATATAAATGTAATGAAATGTAAAATAATGTTGACTATGTTATAAAGAAATAATTGATTGAATATAAAGATTGAAAATCGAATAAAATCAATTCAATGGGATTAAATTATAATTGATTGGATTTAATTACAGTTGTAATTGAACACTGTAATTTGAGAAATATTCAACACTGAATTATATGTAAACTTATTTTAATTTATTATGAAAGTCTTTGCAATCAAAAATGATAAAAAATCTGCTAGTTTATAAATACTGAATTATAGGATGATTAATTAATTTCATATTAATTTAATTTATTAACGTGAAAATATCCATTTTCGGCACTGACTCGGATTTCGACGAAACCAGTTTCAACTACTCTGTAATGGTGAATTATTGTAGGATTTCAAGTTTCGTAACGATCAGACTTGTCGTCTGATCGCACGGACTTGAAACATCTAGAAATAAATTTAATTAAAATCAATTTAAATTAATTTGAAATAAGACGATTTTAACATAACTTCTTCATACGCTGGAATTAGGACTTGAAATCTGTTCCATTGAGTTTAAAATCATCAAAAACATCTATTTTCATATATGGGTTGACCAATTTTCGTTTTGGAGACAGAACGGGCTTTTCGGGTTATTTATCATTCAACTTCTAATTCGATTTGGTCCATTCTTTTCCATTTCAATCATGCCTATAAATAGCCTGCTATAAACCCTAGTTATTTCTTATTCTATTTGTCTATACATACATTTCCTTCTCAACTCCCCTTTCCAATGGCAGACGAACAAAACCCTTGTAGATTCAATTTCTAATTCAATGCCAAATCAAGTGGGCTCGAGCAAGTCACGGTGATGACAGGACGATCGGGAGGCAGTGTCGGGAAGGTGGTGTCGAGCAAGTCACGGTGATGACATTCGTTCGTCTTAGATGTCATTGAGGATTGCTACAAAATTGCAAAAATCTAGGCAGCGGCGCAGTGACGCGGGGAAGTTGGAGATGATCGCACTTGGGTGGTTGAGCACGGCCTTGGGCGAGGGGCTTGCTGGCGTAGTCTGATCGTGGCAATTGTCGACGTTGTGGTGGTGATAATTCGATTGTGGTGGCTATCGTGCGAACTGGAGTCACGCGCGATATCGAGACTAGGGTTTCGACGTGGAAAACATGAGGTGACGCGGCTTGTACGATTTTTTTTGCATCTTATAACTTCTAACATCTATAACTTTTACATACGACGTCGGATTTACGCGCGGTTGACTCTGCTACAATCATATTGAAATTCTGGACATTGTGTTGTCGGTTTTGATGAATTCTAAGACTGTTTAAATTTTGGGTTTAAATTGGATTTTTAAATCGATTTAAATTCAAAGGTGAGTGTTTTGACCCACTCATAACTTCTAAAATTTCTTATCTTACTTAAATTAAATTTACGTTGTGATTAGAGATGTATTGATAGATGTTTGGTATATTTAAATTGTCGTTCCGGTTAAATTTTAATTTGATTGCATTTAAATTTCATTTAATTAAACATTGAATTTTAAATTGTCAATTTAATACCTACATTGATTATCAGTTATCTATTGATGTTCATTGATTGATTTGGATGACGATTGTGATGTATACCTGATTTGTTGATATTGGATGATTGGATGTTGCATTTTATGTTGTTATAATATTGCTAGTTCCCTATAGGTTGAAATGATACATACCCGAATGAAATATAGATTAGGAAAAAATTGTTATGGGTTGAAATGATAGACTCGAGCGATTTTACGGATTTTATTTAATTTAGGATTGCGGTCTGAAATGATGTAAAACGGTGAAATTTTAAATTGTGGATTGAAATGTAAATATCCATATCACTTGACCCTACAGTAGAGAATTGATTATGAACACCGAATTGGTTAAATTAAATGATTTTTTAAAATCCTTAATTTTTGAATTTGGTTAAATGATATTTTGAAATAAAATTTTGATTTATATAAATTGAATTATTATCGAATTTTTGAGTTTTATGTTAAATTTGGAATTGTTTTAAAAGAATTGTTAAAGGAATTAAATTGAAATTTTAATGTTGAATTTGACATATAAGTTAAATTTATCAGAATTGAGTCATTTGAATTATTTGAAATATAACTTTGAAATGTATTGAAATTGGAATAATTTAACTCACTATTTTCAAACATGGATTGAAATTGATATAAAATTTAATATTTTATTAAGAATTTGACGGCGAAGATTTGAAATTGAGTTTTATTGATCTGGAAATTGAAAATGGTTCGAATGCGTTTAAATGAAATAAATAGTTTAAACTGATACAAATTTCAAATACATATTAATATAAACTATTTTGAAAGAATATATTAAATTAACGATTCTATTATTAAGATTTTCAAATTATTAAACTATTTTAACCTATTTTAAACCAATTTAATTTATTTTAAACTATTTAAACCACTTAAAATTTATTTTAAATCTAATTAATCTATCTTAAAGCTTTTTAATCTATTTTTATTATATTTAATCTGTTTAACTATCTTAAATTATTTTAACTATTTACAACTATGTAAAAAAAATTATAAATATCTAAACTATCTTTTTAAAATTTCAAACTAAATTAAGTGGATGTGGCCATATTTTAAATCCTCAATTTTAAAGTGAATAAGGTTAAATGATATTATAACCTGAACTGGGTTTAATTACATATTTGATTTGAATATGAAATTTGAAATGAGGGTTGTAATCTATTTTGAAAATATGATTTTAACATGAATATAGTTTGGAAATGAATATGGTATCAGAAGAGATATGATTTGAAACTGAATATGATATTTTGATATAAACTATGAATTGACTTTTGAAATGTAAAAGAACCATCTGTTGTGAAATAAGCATTTGGTTGTTAAAGAGACTAGGATCAGATATTGTCATACTCTCTTCCAATATCGAAAACCACTTTAACAACTGTATATATGGTGGAGGTTCTAGAAATGAAGTAGGATGGTTTGGTGAACGATTGCTATATAGGTATGACGTAACCCCGACTCCCGTGAATCAGCATTGATGGGACTAAAATAGGAGCCACGCCGGGCCAAGTGAGATCATTCCTCCTATCGGGCACATTCCTTCGATGCTATATTCTAATTTTGTGATTGATTTGGTGGCCACCCTTGATTCTGTTTTGGGAGTGTGCCTGAGGTGGGCGGTTGTAGTTGCTATGCGTTACCACCAGTCCGGATCTACAATTGGTATATCTTCTCTGGCATTTCCTCGAATGCCGTGTTTATATGCCCTACAGTGCCTTCTACGAGTTTATTTTGTACCATACCTATGGAGTGCCCTCTGATAGCCTTCCAGTTTACGAGGGGAGTTATGGTAGTGTATAGAGTATGGGAATATACAAAATGTGTTAAGAGGGATATGGGTGATGCTTTAATGTTATTTTAATACTTTTACTTTACTTTAGACATATTATAATAGCGTATTGTACTACATAGTAGACAGTTTAACGGATCCTTAGGAGATGAGAATCCCGAACATCTCTTAAGGTAATGCACTCATGTTAGACACACGATAGGAGATGTCAAACCTCATAAACATCTTTGACGCCGTAACACACATATTTACTATTGATTTAACATACATAAGATCTTTTAGTTCTAACTTGAGTATTTGTCTTTTCAATTCGCTTGGGTCAGCCTGAGCATTTCAAGATTTGAAGACCTAATTTCTAGAAGACGAAGATGAAGATTTGTGCTGTTATTACTTACTATATTTATTCCACTGCATTCAAAATATTTTGCTGCATTTATTATTTATTTATTCTTATTGTCTGTAACTCTGCTTCTATATTGTATAAGTATAATCAAATTTATTTGTAAACAGCTTCATGAACTAGTATTTGATTATTATATTTTGTCATTCCGCTGCGAGATTCCGTATTTTTCTATTTCTTTCTCTTTGTCTTATTTACCCCATAACAATCTGCCATTTTGGATCATTTGTGTTAACGTAAAAAGTCTGACACTAACACCCCGATGCAAATAGAGATTGACTGAAAGCACCACCCGTTAACACGGGAACAGAAAAAGTAGGAATTCACTGAAAAAGCAGTAAGGGACACAGAGTTTATAATGGTTCGGCTTATAATCGAGCCTACGTCCACTTTATCCTTCTTTATTGCTTATATGATTACAATCCTTTACAATTTCCTTCAATTACAATTCACTTCAAAAGACAGGTAGCTAGAAAAACTTCGATGCAAGAGAATTCTTCGAATTCATGGTTGAATATGTTGAATCCCTGCTTGAAGTTGACTGATGCTTCTTGTGAGTTTCGAATGTTGGAGTAAGGCTCGGCTTGAAGATGGCAGAGTCTCAATGCTTTAAAGAAAATAATCGGAAAGATCCCTTTAATGTTAGAGCACATGCCGTATTTATAGAGAGTCCTCTACTGATCTTAAGTCGTTTGTGACTTAAAGTGAGTCGTAAGTCGTGGGTTATGACTTAGGATGGGCCGTAGGTCGCCACCGGGTTAAGGGGTGAGTAGTTACGACTTTACTGGTTCATACATGACCCTTTGTACTAACTGATGGGTATTCGCGACTCATAGAAGGCGGCATAGTTCAATCACCAAGTATAAGGTCGTGAACGACTCATCGTAGGCCATGAAAGCTTTAATAACTTAGGTTGTCAAACCCTTAAGTTGCTAAGTCGTGCCACCGTTTAACTCGCTAGGTCATGGACCTCTTAATTCGTAGGGTCGATAACTCGGTGAGTCATTTACCAGTTAAGCCGCTGCTCTCCTTAAGTCGTTTACCCATTGAGTCGCTGAGCTCCTTAAGTCGTTGCTTCACTTCAGAAGTTAAGTCGCTCGGCCCGCCTCATGTGTTAAGTCGCTAGTTCCTTTGCCTTGTTAACTCGTAGGTCGCTTTTGTCCTTAATTCGCTAAGTCGTGATGCAGGGCTTCGTTTTAGTTGCTATGCTATTGCCTTGAGTCGCTTGCCTCCTTGGGTCGCTAAGTCGCTTAGCTTAGGAGTCAACATTTGCCCCTCGAAGTATGCGCCTAAGTCGTAGGTCGCGTACTTCGATTTAGTTTCCTTAGGTCGTCAGCGACTCAAGAGGTAACTCGTATGGCTATTCGCCTCCCTTCTTTTATACTATTTACACCACTGACTCGCTCTTTCCTCTTTACTGAATCGTCTTGATAACTCTTTCCGCCATTAACAATCTCTCGAGCTCCCAAAGGTGAAATCGATCCATTCTGCTGTCAATCCATCCTTTCTTTTGCATTGTGTAAGTGAATTTGATCTCCATTCAACCCAAAATCACCGTCTAACCATGAATTTTCACTTTTTGCTCCCAGTTCACTATCCATACATCGCATTTCCTTTCCGAGCTATGCTGTGATCGGTTTTAAATTGCGATCAACTACGCTGTTGTTGTGGCTCACGAGGGTCCAATGGTGTATTGAAATTGCGATGGTTCTGTAATGATTTGGACTGGCATTAGGTGATTTTGCGGTATCGATAGACAATGGGTTTCGTCGCTCAGGTGATAACGGGTTATTGGGTTGTAGGTCGATGAGTTACCGATTAGATAGGAGGTTTGTCGGTTGAGACACTAGCTTGAACACGACCCAGCAATTTTAGGCGACCTATGAACCTTCGCGACTTATCTTTTGACCGACTTAACTAGATGCGACATAAGCCTTGAGTCGTGGCCGAGTTAGGACTTGGAGAAATTCTTATCACTTTGAACTGAAGCCTTTTCCCCTTACTATGCCCCACGACTTAAAGGACCAATGATTTAAAGAACCAACAACTTAACTCGCAGAAAATCTTTTAAGTCGTGGACGAGTTAGTACTTGGATGCTCAACTCGAATTCACACTTAGAAGCATAATCTCAACTTGAATGCTTAACTTGAACTGCCGGACTGAATTGCCTAAATTCTGGATTGCTCGAACTTTGTTGCACTTTTTCAGAGATCACATTAACTTATAAGCTAACAACCTGCTGAAAACAACAATTACAGAAAACCAGGGCGAATATACTGCCATTGACTGCCACATCAAATGACAGATTAGTCGACATAGAATAATCAACTTAAATAAACTATATGAAATGCTGTGAATCAATCAACTAAAGCGAAGTATTAATGAAAAGCATCGTTAACTTGAACTGATTTTTTTGCATCAACATTACACTTGCATATTTGGACTTAAAACAACAAGCCCTGAAACTTTATAACTGACAAATGCTTGCTAGTCTTAATTCCAGTTATATTTGCTTGTTGCTTTGTTGATTTTACACAACACTTCACACATTTTAGGAAACGTGCACCTTCACGTTTGAATATCCAGTTGTTTATGTAGAATGGCTTCACATCAAGAAGAAGTAACAGAACAAACTAGAGAGGCCCTTCCGATAGCTGTTCCACTGAACAATCCTCCAGAAAGAGTTTCAACTTCCTTAAGTCAACGGGTGTTTATTCAATTACGCATCCAATTTGGCATTGCCGAAACGGATGCTTTACTACCTGGACCAAATGATTTTGCTGATAGGCCACCTCGTGGCTTTGTTGCTGTTAACCGCCAAATGTGCATGTGCGGTGCCATTCCTCCCTTTAATGACTTTCTTCAACAGCTCCTACTTCGATTGACCATCTCTCCATTCCAATTGCACCCCAATGGCTACGCCAGCTTAATGTGGTTGTGTGTTTTATTCAGGAGAACTCTGGATCGACTGCCACGTCTCGAGGAAATTTGTTACTTATGTTCATTCACAAGAACTAAAGATCATCCCTCCATTACTGTTGTAAGAAGCGTTAGGAATCGCAAACTCATTACCGATCTTTCCGAAAGCGCACATGGCTTCTTGAATCAGTTTTTCTTTGTTCGCTGCCCTCTAGGGTTTTATGCTATCTGGAGAGTAGGAAGTAAGATTACCTGCTTCTATTTTTTCCATTCCTGAGCTTTTCGAGATCTGAGTTGCTAAGTGCTAATTTCACTCTTTCCTTTTTCAGCACTTCCTCCCCTCTCTAGAGATCTAGGCCACAAGCAAATTTTTGAAAGACTGAATGTCGTGGCCGTAGAGGAAAGAAGTATAAAGTTTTTGTTGAGGGACGAATTTTTACATCAGTTTGGACTTTTTCATTCTTCTCGCTCTACACACCTCCATGAGGTCCCAGACTCCCCACTTAAAGCATTAGATGCCCCAGTTTCTACTGACGAACCCACACTAAAAGAACCTGCTTCTGAGGCTTCTCTGGTGAAGTGCTCTACTTCTACTGACGTTGCGGGGTCATCTGGCAAATTTGCACTTGCCCTGGTCATTGAAGAAGAAGAGCCTCAGGGATCTCCCCAACATTCGAAGAAGTCTGGTGATGAAGGAGCCGGGAAAACAAGTCATGTCAAGCAGAGCGGGGATGACACTTTTGAGGGGCTGAGTGACCTGTTTATCACCTCACAGGAGCTCTTTAAAGACGATCCTGTTACTACTAGGGTTTCCTCTTCAGTAATTGAAGCAACTTCTATTTTGCAACAAACTCCATCGACTCAAGAGTTGACGTTAGCTACTACCCCCATCATTCCCCCGCGATCGAAGAGTGGTTCGTAGTTTGACGCACGTAGTTTGCACATTACACACACTTAGGACTTTTCAGCACCTATATGCACTTAACTCCTTGCAATTTGAAGATTCTCAAGTTATGCCTTTTCTTTTATTTCAGGTTCTCCAATGGGGTGAAGTGGCTCGTATTATGATGACTTTAAGCAGTATGGAAGGCGCAGTCAATATGATTACAAGCGTTATCTTCCCCCTCATAAGGAAACTGATGAAGAGAGGGCTGCTCGGAAAGCTCAGGAGAGAAGGACATACGAAGAACGGAATGTCACGACTCTTCCCACAGAGAGGGTGATTCCCTCAAACTAAAATCCCACGATGACAAAGGAAAGAGCCACGCCGCCGATGATTCGAGCAAACGGACCAAACATGGTGAAAAGTCATCACCTGACATTCTTAAAGAGCCCATTGCTTCGGTGCCTCCTCAATCTCCTGCTCTTGCTTGTACCGACATTCAGACGATCATTGGCAGGCCCTCATATCAGGTCGGACCAGGCCCAGCTACTCTTCAAAGCCGATTTCCGAACTGGTGCTTGAAGGGAGTTTGTTTTGATCTTGATCTGGTTCCAATCGACAAACCAGCCATGTTGCGAAATCTTGATGTTGTTAAGCTTGATATTGAGAGAATGTCGAATTGGCAGAAACTTGTTGACGAACACCAGAGAGTGAATCGCGCGAACCTTGAGGCTATGTTGACCATGGAGAACGATAAATCTGAATGGCAAAAGACTCTCGATCAACATGACGCAGAGATGAGGAGCATCGCCGCTTATAATGAAAAGCTTGAAGCGGAAGTTGAAAAATTTAAAGAGGAGCTTGCTACTTCCTCCACTTCCTACTCTCAAAGGGAAAGTGTGCTTCAGCAACAAGTGCGGGATGCTCATGCTAGCCAACGAGAGGCCGAAGATAAACTCAAGTGGCAGGAAAAGGTTGTAAAAGACTATAGCGTTGAAGTTGCACAGTTGCGACAACAGACCAGCTCCCAGAACCTCGAAATTGAGATATTAAAAGCTCGCCTTGCTATAGTTGAGAAAGAGCGCGATGAAGCCTTTGCCGCTAAAATTGCAGCCGAAGAAGCTCATCAAGCCACTAAAGCCGATGTCAGTTCGACATTGTTTGACTTCTACTTGCAAAGTGTCCTAAGGCGTAGCAGTCTCGCATTTGTGGGCCCCAAATATGAAATCACTTTGGCTGAAGTATGGGAAGCCACGCTTGATATGTTTAAAGATGCTGGGTATGCCCAAGAAGAACTCGAGGCACATTATCTGGATGATGGAGCTCGTGCGGCCCTTGCTAGAGGAAAAGAGCAGCTTGCTACAGAGCGTGTTGGGACGATGAGGGAGGAGCATCCAGAGAAAGAAGCACCATTAATTGCCCCTGTCCCTCCTCCAATTTCGGCCGACATTGATATCACATGCTCCGGTTCCCATTCTCCGTCCCCTGCTAAAGTCATAACTGAGATTACAAGTGCACAGGGGTGGAGATGAGGGCGAAGAAAACACCGAAGCACAAGCTTATGAAGTTGACATTAGGAAGCCGACTTCTCCAAGTAACTCTTCTATTAATCTTGCTCAAGTGGACTGCTTATTTGCTTCGACCGAGTTTAACGAGCTTCTCGATTATTATTTTAAATCTCAACGAGCCTTTATCTCCTCTCTTTACTGATTATAATCTCTTTTCTTCTATAGAGAAAGTGCCCAGCGTCATAGAAACTTCTCCTCCACCAGCTGTTCCTCCTCCAAGCTTTTAAACTACTCCTACTTCCCAACCGGGATCGCAGGAAGAATTAATAAGAGCCCTTTAAGACTTGGACAATCCAACCGCTTCGCAGGAGCAGAAGGCCGAAGAACTTGAAGGAGGCGAAGTATCTTCGGAGCGAACCCTTTCTGATGACATAAAATTGTCTGCTCTTGTCACTCCGGGGAGCGAGTCTTCTTCAAAGAGGAGGAGGAAGCGTACAACTTCAAAGAAGAAAGGGAGAAGCATTTCTGTTACTGAAAAGGAAACGGAAGTTGATCCAGCACTAGCTTTCTCTCCTTCCCCCCTAATTCTTCCAAGCCGGCCTGAAAAATCGCCTATTAAGCCAGGTGAAGGCTCTAAAGGTGGTGGGAGAAAGAAGTGACGAGTCCCGCTTTCCCTTCTTTTCTTTACTTTTTGCTTTATGCATGTACTTGGCCGGAGATTGTGCGGGAACCAGCCCCCGCTTTTCTTTATCCTGAAACCTCTACCTGTATAAAATTTTCGTAGTATTGAACAAAATGTTCCTTTTACCTATACAAACTTCTGTCTGTATTTGAGAATACATTTATTCTTTATCTTTATACAAGTTCCTTGTTTCCTTTGTGTGATATTGCAATGAGCCTATGGTACGTTGATTGAGCATTGTTTCCATTCTTGTACCTATAATGTGCTGCCCCCATACCATGGTTTACTGCAATCTCTTTCATATTGGCAAAGTTTTTAGAGAACAATTCCTCTATTTCGAGAAGACTTGTACTATTTCTTTAGAGAACAACTTTTCCGTTTGAAGGAGGTTTGCATCTGTACTTTATAGGATAATATATCCATTTCAAGGAAATATTTTACGTATTTAGTAGGATGCACCTCATTTTGGAGGAGTTTTTTCTCTTTTCTTCTTTTTTTTGTTGCGAAGTTTTTACACTTCACTTTTTTTGGAGAAAATCACTTTTGTTTTGGCGAGTGAATTTTCTTTCGTGGTAAAGTGGGCTTCGACTTGCTTGTTCCTCTGGTAAGAGGGCTTTTTATTTGATTGTGCCTCTGGGGAGAGGGCTTTTTGTTTGATTGTGCCTCTGGGGAGAGGGATTTTTGTTTGATTGTGCCTCTGGGAAGAGGGCTTTTTGTTTCTGCCTCTGGGGAGAGGCTTTTGTTTTTTCCCTGTTCGCTGGGAAGCGGGCCTCCGAAGAGGGCTTTTCACATTTCGACTCGTGTGAAGTTTTATTTCAGATCACGGTGAAATGTGTGCCTCTGAGTAGGGCTTTTGCCCGGATGTTTGGAGCTTCTTTCTCTTAGTTGGATGGATTCACGGGGCGGACACAAGTGAATTTTCTGTGCCACCGATCGGTCTGCAACTTTATGTCGAGAAAGAACTCTCTTTTTCTGGCGAGGCCCGCTCGAGGTCTTTTAGCATTTCAACTATGGTGAAATGGGCCTCCGAATAGGGCTTTTCACATTCCAGCACTTGTGAAGTTTTATTTCAGATCTCGGTGGAATGCGTGCCTCCGAGTCTACCTGGAAGTTTCTTCCTCATGGTTGGCCGGATTCACGGGGCAGACGCAAGTTACTTGGATGCTTATTTGCGTAGATTGTCTCAACTAGTGAACAAGCACCTTGCCTTCCACTTGAGAAGGTGCCTCCGATCATCGTATGGATTCACGGGGCGGACGCAAGTTACTTGGACGCTTGTCTGCGCAAACTGTCTCAGCTAGTAAACAAGCGCCTTGCCTTCCAGTCGGGAAGGTGCTCTCGGTCAGTCCATACCAATCTTTTTTGTTGAGAAAGTCTTCTGGCATGCCCCGTTTGAGGTCTTTATCCTCGAAGAGTTGTGCCTCCGAAGAGGGCTTGTGCCTCCGAAGAGGTCTTTTGCTGTTTGATGCTTGCTTGCCCATGTTTCTTTGCCATCTATTCATATCGGCGATCCCCGTTATCTTTTTCAAATACCATCCCCTTTTAGTTGCCAACAACTTCCCTTATCCAAAGAAATATACTTCATAGTTAAGCGAGTTGGTGGTGGTAGACACAGGCTATTTAACTGGATGCTCGTTTGTACAAACATTCACAGTTAGTTAGCAATGGCCCACTTCCAGCCGAATCGTTAACTTTTGTTCGAAGCACTTCTTTCGTAGGATTTGAGTATGGAAATTTTGAATGGCTTAGCGTTTGCTTGTTAGGTGATGTCGAGGATTGCTTGGTCTTGTGATGGGTAAGCTTTGTTTTTATGGCCTGCATTATTAAATCGACATTTTAGTAATACAATTGACGCATTTAATATATCGAAATAAAGAAAAGCAGTATATAATAGTAAAGAACACAAAATTTATAGTGGTTCGGCCAAGAACTGGGCCTACATCCACTTTATAGTTCTTATTATTCTCTTGCACTGACTTTACAATGGCTTTCACTACAAGAATCATACATTCATCATTCTTTTACAATATTTCATTAAAGCCTTTAAGTAAAATATGGGCGCAATTGATTGCTGTTCTAAGCTCTTGGAATTGGGTCTCCTTCGACAGTTACAAGTTTGAATGTGCCATCAAGAAGTTTTTGGCCTACAACATACGGCCCTACCCAGTTTGGTCTAAGCACGCCTGTAGGTTTCATAATTCTTTTTAAGATTAGATCCCCCACTTCAAAGCTGCGCCAGCGAACTTTGGAATTGAAGTGCCTGGCTATTCTTTGATAGTGAGCTGCAGTTCTGAGCTCAGCTTCTTCCCCTTTCTCATCAAGGAAGTCAAGGGCTTCAAGTTGCAACTTTTCATTTTCGGCTTGATTGAAATGGATTCTTCTATGTGAAGGGACCTCTATTTCTACCGGAATCATTGCCTCTGATCCATATGCCAATGAAAATGGAGTGTGCCCCGTCGTAGTTTTATGTGTAGTTCTATATGCCCATGGTGCTAGCGGAAGTTTATCGACCCAACCACCTTTTGCTTTTTCCAGCTGTTTTTTGATGGTTGATTTGATAATTTTGTTTACTGCTTCCACTTGCCCATTTGCCTATGGATGAGCCACTACTGAGAAGCTTTTCTGGATCTTGAATTTTTTGCAAAAATCTTGGAACTCTTCACTTTCAAATTGGGTTCCATTGTCTGTGATTATCTTTTGAGGTACTCCATACCTGCAAATGATATTCTTAGTTACAAAGTTTATCATTTTCTTAGAGGTAATAGTAGCTAAGGGTTCAGATTCAGCCCATTTAGTAAAATAATCCACAGCAACAATAGCATATCTGATTTCGGATTTCGTAGTTAGCAGAGGCCCGATGAGATCCATTCCCCAAATAGAAAATGGCCACGGACTGGCCATCTGTGTTATCTCAGTGGAAGGTGCTCTTGGGATTTTAGCAAATCTCTGGCATTTGTCGCACTTTCGGGAGTATTCTACAACATCTCGGTTGATATTCGGCCAAAAGTATCCACAACGGAGAATTTTCTTTGCTAAAGTTTAACCACCTGTACTATCTACACATTCCCCTCCATGTACCTCAGCTAGAATTGTCTTAGCTTCTTCTTCAGTTACACATCGGTGTAATGGCATTGAAAATCCTCGTCGGAATAATCGGCCATCTTGAATTATATACCTTGAAGCCTTTCTTAACAGTTTCTGACGTCCTTTTGAACTCTCTGGCGCCGATCCGTTGAGCAGATAATCCTTTATCAGAGTCATCCATGATTCCTGTTCTTGAGATATGGTCATGATCCAGTCTATATCCATTTCATCAATGCTTGGATTTGACAGGACTTCCACAGGAACTAGTCCCAATAATCGAGCTTCACCAGTGCTTGCATACTTCGCGAGAGAATCCGCCTTCATATTCTCTTCCCGAGGGATATGGCTTATTGTGTAATGGTCGAGATCATCAAGAAGCTCCCAGGCCTTGAACAAATATGTGGGTAGATTCCCCCCTTTGGCTTGAAACTCTTTCTTGACTTGACACACGATAAGCTGTGAATCACTGAAGATTTGCAATGCCCTGATGTTCAGTTCTTTAGCAATTCTTAAACCGGCAATAAGATCTTCATACTCTGCTTCATTGTTTGTCGAAGGGAATTCCAATCTTAAAGCATAACATAGTGACCGTCGTTCAGGGGTTTCAAGCACAACCCCGGCCTCGGAACAGTAATCGTTTCTTGCGCCATCAACATACAATTTCCATAGAAGTGGGGAATTATCGGTTACTGCCTCCTCACTATCACCTTTGTCTGTACATTCTGCGATGAAGTCTGCCAAAGCTTGTCCATTGATTGCTCTCCGGGGATGATAAGTGATGTCATATTGACTGAGCTCAATATTCCACTTCAAAAGACGACCCGAAGTCTCAGGACGAAACAGAACTTGCTTCAAGGGCTGATCGGTGAGGACTTTGATGGGATAAGCTTGGAAATATGGCCTCAGTTTTCTTGATGTAATCAGTAGACAATAGGCGAGCTTTTTCAATTTTGAATAGTTCAATTCTGCCCCAGTGAATCTCTTGCTGATGTAGTAGACCGGGCGCCGAATTTTCGCATCCTCCCATACCAAAGCTGCACTGAGGGCATGAGACGAGATTGCCAAATATACAAAAAGATTTTCACCATTGTCAGGCTTAGAAAGTATAGAAGGCGTTTACATATGACGAATCAGCTCATCAAAAGCTTTTTGGCATTCCAGAGTCCAATCAAAGTTTTTTCTTCCCTTCTTTAGAGCATCAAAGAATGTAATGCATTTATCAGTAGCTCTGGAAATGAACCGACTCAAGGATGCAATTTTTTCATTGAGACTTTGCAATTCCTTCTTTGTCCTAGGAGCTTTGACTTCTCTTAAGGCAGTTATCTGAGCAGGATTAGCTTCAATGCCCCTTGCACCCACAATGAAACCCAAAAACTTTCCAAATTCTACCCCAAATGAACATTTCAATGGATTAAGCTTCATACCATATTTTCAGAGGATTGAGAACATCTCTGCCAAGTGATCCATGTGATCCACTGCTTTCTTTGACTTTACCAGCATATCATCGACATAAACTTCCATAGTCTTTCCAATCTATGCTTTAAACATGGCATTAACAAGTCTTTGGTAAGTTGCCCCCGCATTCTTAAGTCCGAAAGGCATGACT
This sequence comes from Allium cepa, assembly GCA_030765085.1. Lineage (NCBI taxonomy): Eukaryota > Viridiplantae > Streptophyta > Magnoliopsida > Asparagales > Amaryllidaceae > Allium > Allium cepa. The sequence continues at coordinate 986,479,466 of CM060945.1, read as the reverse complement.
CTATAGCAATAGAGACCAACATCGGTGATAAAGCTTGTGTCCTCCTGGTCTGGCTCATGCATCATGATCTGGTTATATCCGGAGTAGGCATCCATAAAAGATAGCAATTCATGCCCTGTCGTTCCATCCACCAACTGGTCGATCCTGGGTAACGGGAAGCAGTCTTTGGGGCAGGCTTTATTTAGATCTGAAAAGTCAATGCACACTCTCCATTTCTCATTAGCTTTTTTAACCAGTACAGGATTTGAGACCCAATTCGGATAAGTACATTCCTTGATAAAACCATTCTCCATGAGCCGATCAACCTCTTCTTTCAATGCTGCTGACCTTTCGGGACCCTGAGTTCTTCTTTTCTGCTTTACCGGTGTAAACTTTGGATCAATATTCAAGGTATGCACTGCAATTTCTGGAGATATTCCACACATATCAGCATGAGTCCAAGCGAATACATCCAGATTTTCTTTCAAAAATGATATCAAAACATTTTGAACCGTTGCATTAAGCTACGAACCCACGTTCAACACTTTGTTTGGGTCTTTAGGGTCAACAGGTACCGGCACTGTCACTTCAACTGGTACCACTCTATTCTCCCCTGCACAGGATTTTCTGGGATCCATCTCTCTTCGTGCATCACTATGTTCGCCTGTGCAGGGTCCACCCTGTAATTGCTACAAGGTTGATTCTTTGATGCGGACTGGGGCTGCCGCATCTTTTCCCATATCTCTCTTCCTTGCTTCGTGCAACTCTATAAGATAACATTCCCGTCCAACATTATGATCCCCTTTCACCACACCGACTCCATTATCTGTGGGGAATTTTATGGTCAGACACCATGGGGCAAGAATTGCTTTAAATGCTGCCAGAGTTGGTCGGCCTAGGAAGGCACTGTAGGCAGAAAACTCTTCAACAATAACAAAGGTCTTTTTTCGATCCACCTTTCTCTGCCCCTCTCCAAGCTCCACAAACAAATCAATAGTCCCGATTGGCTGTTTCGGCTCCCTAGTAAAACCAGCAATCTTTAGTGATGAAGCTTGAACGTCAGCCATTGGAATCTTCATCTGATCAAAAGTCTTCTTGAAGAGAATTTTGCACGAAGCTCCACAATCAACCAAAACTCTTTTCACAATAGCTGGCCCAATGCCAGTGGAGATGACCAAAGGATCAATGGTAGGAGCTTCAACACCCATCGAATCCCTAGCACTGAATATAATGTCATCATTAGAAGTTTTCTGCTGCTTCAGAGGTGCAGCATCTTCTAACACAAAAACACTTTCATCTGCTGGTGCATACTTCAAAGCACGGGCGTATCTTTCCATCTCACCCCAACTCCTGCCAGCTGGGTGAGGGCCCCCTGTAACCACATTTATAACAGGCCTCTCTGATTCATGAGTTGCCGCCTTTTTGTTTGAGCTAGGACGATGAACAGGAATTTGTTGTCGTTGAGTTGACGAAGTCGGGCCATTCTTGTTCCTTTTTACATATTGCTGGAGCTTGTTTTCCTTCAATAGTTCCTCAATTACCTCCTTCAAGTGACGGCACTCGTTAGTATCATGCCCGGGTTGGTTATGGAACCGGCAAAACCTTCCATTCTTCTCAGCTTTCCTATTAACTCTTTGCTTAGCTGGTGCGGGGAATTCAACCGTGTCTTTGTTCGCAAAGTAGATGTTCTCTGGGGTATCAGTTAGAGGGGTGAAGTTGAAGGGACGACCTTTCTTCGCATCTCCTTGCTTCTTCTGGCCATCGTTCCCCCTCTTCTGATTGCCAAATTCCTTCTTATTCGGAACAACATCACCGCTTCCAGCCCTTGCCGATACCATCTTAGCCAGTGCTTGAAGGCTTTCCAAGCGCATGAATTCATCGGCTTTCTTATAAAACTTGTCGAGCGAATTTGGTTCTTTCATTTTCAACCACTTTCCAAATTCACTTGATTTATCAATCGCCCTCATCAAGTATGTCAGAATCATGCGTGGCTCTGCATTATCCACCTCGACCAAAGCTATGTTAAAGCGATTCAAGAATGACCTGATAGATTCTCCAGGATTTTTCTCGAGGCTGGAGAGTGACATTATATCCTTTGCCTTCGACGCATCCAATCGAAACTGTTCCTTGAATTTTCGAGTTAAATCAGAAAATTGGTCTATCGACCGGACCGGCAACTTTGTGAACCACAATAGAGCGACTCCTTCCAGGTATACCGAAAAATACCGGCATTTGACTTCATCAGAGGCTCTGGCACCCGTCATGTGCCAATCATACTTATACAGAAACTCGTTAGGATCGCTCGTTCCCTTATAAGCTGGAATAGTTGGTGGGACAAACTTCCTTGGGAATTCTGCTTTCAAGATCTTTTCAGTGAATGGAGTTTTGCTCGGAGCGAAACCCCACTCTTTCTCATCTTCGACTCTCTGCATACTTTCCTTCATAATCTGGCGAACCATGCCTAAGAAATACTCTTCATCATTTTGAGGCTCAGCGGATATCAGCCATTCTCTCCGAATTTTGTCTTGACAATCGTTCGCGGATGGTTGGTTGATGTCCCGATCCTCCGACTTGGGGAGGTGTCCTTTCCACCGGGTCAGCTAGCTTTTGAGGGATATTTCTTCCTTCCACATTCTACACTTCATCAGGAAGGTTTCCCTCCTTAGTCACCGGGTGACGGTTTGCCTCAAATAAAGCGTTCAACCTTTCCATCATTAGGTTATTCTGAGCTTCCATTTGTCGATGTAGCCCAGATACCACGGCATCTAGCTCTGCTCCTGTAACTCCGACAGTCGGAGTTGTTTGACTTAAAGGAGGAGAAGTGGCAATGGTCTCGCGAACATCATCAGATCTGACAGATTTGTGCTTTCTTCCTGGGGCCATTATTTCTGATAAACTCTTGGTTCTTAGAGAGATCCTTTCCACAAACTTTTGTAAAGCAATAATGAAAATAGCCTGAGTTGGGTTCTCAGTGAAAGCACCAAAAAATATTAACGTAAAAAGTCTGACGCTAACACCCCGATGCAAATAAAGATTGACTGAAAGCACCACCCGTTAACACGGGAAACAGAAAAAGCAGGAATTCACTGAAAAAGCAGTAAGAGAAACAGAGTTTATAGTGGTTCGGCTTACAATCGAGCCTACATCCACTTTATCCTTCGTTATTGCTTATATGATTACAATCCTTTACAATTTCCTTCAATTACAATTCACTTCAAAAGACAAGTAGCTAGAAAAACTTCGATGCAAGAGAATTCTCCGAATTCATGTTTGAATATGTTAAATCCCTGCTTGAAGTTGACTGAAGCTTCTTGTGAGTTTCGAATGTTTGGAGTTAGGCTCGGCTTGAAGATAGCAGAGTCTCAATGCTTTGAAGAAAATGATCGGAAAGATCCCTTTAATGTTGGAGCACATGCCGTATTTATAGAGAGTCCTCTACTGACCTTAAGTCGTTTGTGACTTAAAGTGAGTCGTAAGTCGCGGGTTATGACTTAGGATGGGCCGTAGGTCGCCACCGGGTTAAGGGGTGAGTAATTACGACTTTACTGGTTCATACATGACCCTTTTTACTAACTGATGGGTACTCACGACTCATAGAAGGCGGCATAGTTCAATCACCAAGTATAAGGTCGTGAACGACTCATCGTAGGCCATGAAAGCTTTAATTCCTTAGGTTGTCAAACCCTAAATCGCTAGGTCGTGCCACCATTTAACTCGCTAGGTCATGGACCTCTTAAGTCGTAGGGTCGATAACTCGGTGAGTCATTTACCAGTTAAGCCGCTGCTCTCCTTAAGTCGTTTACCCATTGAGTCGCTGACCTCCTTAAGTCGTTGCTTCACTTCAAAAGTTAAGTCGCTCAGCCCGCCTCTTGTGTTAAGTCGCTAGTTCCTTTGCCTTGTTAACTCGTAGGTCGCTTTTGTCCTTAAGTCGCTAAGTCGCGATGCAGGGCTTCGTTTTAGTTGCTATGCTATTGCCTTGAGTCGCTAGCCTCCTTGGGTCGCTATGTCGCTTAGCTTAGGAGTCAACAGTTTGAGCTTGAAGTGTGTGTCTGCTTAAAACGTCCAAAAAGGCAGGTTGTTACAATTATTCACCAGAACAGGTTTTTTTGTGTTTCGAGAAAGTGAAATTTTAGGCTAAAATCGAACGTCGTTCGATTTTAGTTCAAAATGGAATGCTTCGGCACCTAATGGAACTTCAATGTGTTATATCACTTTTGAATGATTGCTATATGATATATAGTTGATAAAAATTATTGTTTTGTGTTTGAATGATTTATTGGTTCAGTTTGGTTGAATTTTATGCTTTAAAAAGCAATTGACATTTAAAATAAAATACAGGGAATTTTGTAGAGAAACTCGAATTTCTCACCGTTGTGATTTTAATTTTAGTCATATACATATTGATTTTAATTCCATTTATATATCTGTCATATAAATCGTTGAATATAAAAGTTGGTAGTTTGGCCATATTGAATGTGACATTGATATATATATATATATATATATATATATATATATATATAAAGTTGAACGTTTTAGCGATAAATGTAATAACATTATTGGTTAAGTGGTATGATAGCTAGTGGCCTCATTTTAGTATTTTGAAATACTATTGATTGTTGTTTGATTTGGAAATGGTTTTAATTTTGTTATTTTTAGGGATGTTCTGTGATATATTATTTAAAAATGATTTTTTAACTTCTTTATTTTACTTTAATTTTTTGATATTCTCTTCTAATTTATATGCAAATGTTAAGTATTTGGGAAGTATTTATTTTATAGATAGGTTAGTACAATGAATTTTTTTTATTTTAAAGGACAAGAACGGGAATTTGTTTGTTTAAAATAAAGTGATTCCGTTTTAAAAAGAAGATGGAACTATTTTGGAATGAATATTTGTGGAACGTTTTATATAAAATGTTGTATGAAAGGATGGATTTGTAAATTTTATTTTATAAGTAATAAATAGTTTTGTAAGGGTATTTTATAACTAAAATAATGGATTATAAATAATATTTTATATTAAAGGGAAATTAATATCATTTTTGTAATGACTTGGAAATTTAAACACATCATCTTCGAGCATCAACTTTTGGAAATGACTAAGTATTGAAAGTACGATTTTAATAAACTTGTTAAACACTTTTTAATTAAGAAGAAATGACAGAAAACTTATTTTTAAAATATTTTTACAAAAATATATGGTTTAAAGAAATGTTGAAAGTGTGATAGAAATACGTTTTGTTAAAAATCAAATTTTTGTTAACTTAAATTTGATGGAATAATCGTACACTCATATGAAAACATTGAACACCTTAACATGCAATTAAACCTTCAATTGTCCTAAAGAAAATTTATTAAGCAAGTAGCTTCTAGAAAAACTACTAAAGGACCTTTGATTTAAGAAGGAATGCTGGAGTGATTCATGGAAAGCATGGTGTGTAAGAGGCATGGATTGATGTAACTTCATAGATAACCTAGGAAGGCATTGTTGGTCTTTTGCCACTAATTCCTAAGCTTATAATTAGATAGGAAGGGTTCTCTTCTTAGATAACAAACTCAAAAGTCCAAAATCTTGCTCTTTTTCTCTTCACAAATTACTTAAATCAAAATAACTCTGAACTAGTTTAAATTCCTCCAAACTCATGCCATCATCTTAGTATAGCATATAACTTCATTCCATCACCTTAAAGCTAAAGAATTTGGAGCCATTCCCTTTGTTCCCACCAAGTTTGTACACTATTTCGGTGATATAAAGCTCGACCATGCACTTCTAGGCCTCCACCTCTCTTGCTAGTTCTAGCTTGGTCCTTATGCTTTTGGGTTGAGACTTGGTAATAGAGTATTATTGCTTGGTAGTGGTAGCTTCATACTTGGATTAAAAGTAAGTTATCTCACTCATTAAACAAAAACAAAAACTTGACAATTTGTTAATCAAAACTTGACAATGTTGCTTATTATAAACTATGATAATATACTCTAACTAATTAAAGTTATAACCCATAATTATATGCTTCGAAAAGCAAGTGCTCTGTTTAAGTGTTGTGTCTTGAAAGGCTTTGAATTTTATTGTTTGATTAGTACATGTAATTGAAAGTTGGAACATTAGAATTGACATGTTATTTAGTACACAAGTTATTACATGTTTCTTTGTGATATGATTCGAAATTTGGAAATCATATATGAATGATTACTGAATTAAATACTTAATTGTCTATATAGCGACAGTCGCTATAAACACACTTTGAAATCATTTTCTATTATCTCACTTCTTAAATTACATATATTGTTTATTTTCAAATAAAATGTTTTGCATACTTATGAAAGTAGAAGATAGCAACAAGTGAATTTTAAAGCTATTTTGTTTATAAAACAAAGTTAGTGAAGTTACGGTCCATGTAGCGATATTCGCTATGGATGCACTTTGGAAAAACAAATTTTTTTGTGAAATTCAAAGTAATATTGTTTTGGATATTTTTATGAAATATTTACATAGGAGTTTTATAAAATATATATAAGTTTTTAAAAGAAGTTTGAAGTTGAAATAAATTTTTAAAAGAATTTATTTGAAATTATACAACAAAGGTTTTCTTACTTTATATCCACAAAACTTGTTTATTTTAATAAAATTGTAAAGGTTTCCAAAATCGATATTAAGTAACTATTTTTGAAATTGATATTTCCTATAACTAATTATATCTTATTTATAAGTACTTTAAAGGTATTTATTTATATATAAGTCTATAAAACTATTTTTAACTCTTTTATTAAAATAAGAACTTTAATACACTTTCTTCCTTAACATATTCTAATTCTAAAAATAATACTATTATACATATATATCATTTAAAAGAGTTTCTAATTTATTTATATAAATAATTTCAGAAGACAATTGTTTTAGAAGAAGGGAAGAAAAGTAACACCTATGTAACGACCTTTATTGATTGTTTATGGGATGTTAGTATTACTATACTTAATACTAAAAGCTAAGCTAGTAGGCTTCTCTATTTGTGAGAGTCAAGATTGATTTTTAGGTAGGGATGGAGCAATAAATCCCTAACATATTGACCTCATTCTTAGCCGAGGAATTGTTAAGTTGAAAAGTTGGAAAAGTGTAAGAATCTTCATTTCCATTAGCAAGCACTCGAGACTTGATAGTCGATTAGTCGACTACCGTTCTTGACAAAACTTAACTTAGGAAGTATACGAAAGGCTTTGCGAATTTATACCAATGAGAACCCCCAAGGAGGAGCATTGCTACGAAATGCTTCTAGCTTTTAGTTTCCTCTAAGAGAACCGAAATTAAGTTAATTAGAAATTTCTGGATTCGTTTTGAAGAGTCCGAGATCGGTAAGTGTTTTACTTACCGAACACCACTTCAAAACTATAATACAATTTAATATTGGAAGAGTTCATTGAAGTCGATTCTATTTGAGTGAGAGGATTCGCGTAAAAAATGCCGAATGTAGCCTCGACGCCTGAAAAATGACTGAAGATGGAGTAGGATGCAAAATCCTCGGTTTAGCCAACCAAAATAAGGGGTACATCAACTCCAATTATCCAGAGTATGCTTATAGATATTGCTAGCGGGAGTTGTTAGTACTTGGTTCATGTGTTAAGGCGTGGGCTAGTTGTGTTTGCCTTATAATATATTTTATCTTGTGAAATATGATACTCGGAAGGTATTTTCTGGCCCTTGTCATGGAGATTGGTCTCTGTAGTATTACTAGGAAGGTCTCCGTGGAAAATCCATATAAGAACGTTCCTTGGTAGTTATAAATGTACTCTAATATTGTTGTGTTGTGAGATGCATGCAACATGACTATTTCATATTTATATTACACACCTTAAACATAATCCATAATATCACTTAATGTAATTGTCAATTGAGTTAGCTTCTTTCAAGGGGAAACCAATCCGGTGATTCGGTTGGTCTTGAAAGTATAGTTATGTGTTTATATGAAATTCTGATTTTCTCATACTACACTTATGTCTAACATGTGGTGTTTAATTTTTTGAAATTACTTGTGCACTCTTTCAAATAGTAAAGCAGGTTTGAGGGTTAGAGGTTTCATGTTTATGGAGACAAGTTAGATGTTTCCACCAATCTATATATCTGTCTATTCATTTCCGTTCAATATTATTGTAACGACCCAGAATTTTTAATAATTTAAAATTTGAATATTTAATTAATTTTAAATATTTATAAGTGAATTTATAAGTCAAATAAATTTTTATTTGAATTTTTGGATTTAATTGGATAATTAAATCGATAATTTAATATGTGAAATTATGGAAATAATTAAAAATTGAGTTAAAAATGATTGTAAATAATTTGGAAAATTTTATTTTATCATACTGGAGTTATAGAAATATTTTAGAACTTTTAAAATCGAATTAAAAGTAAATTTGTGAAAATTGAATATTTTAATATTTAATAATCGACTGTAAAATAGCCAATTTTTGGACAGTCTCAGAATTGAACGAAACCAGTTTCATTGAATCCGTAATAGTTAGTTATTACCGGATTTCAATTTTCGTGTCAATCGGAGTTATCGTTTGATCGTGGCAGCTCGAAACGCATCGAATTATTTTTTAATTTAAATTTGGCGAGTCAAAATAGCCATTTTTCAAAAAGTCTCGGATTTCGACGAAACCAGTTTCATCGGATCCATAATGTGATATTATTGTAAGGTTTCAAATTTCAAGTCAATTGGATTTACCGTTTGTCCGGTACAAATTAAAACGCCTAGAAATCGACTTAAATCGGTTTAATTTAAATTGAACGTTTTCAGCCATAACTCGCACATACTTCCGAATTAGCTTCCGAAACCTGTTCCATTGTGTCCGGAATGCGGGATAAACCCTAGGTACGCTGGTTACGGCGTCTAAATCGGAGTTCGGAAAATCCGGGATGAATAGTGTCGCTCGTTCCTTATAAATACCCCCATAACTCAAGAAAATAAAAAAAATAAAATATACAAAACCCTTCTTCCTTCTTGTAGCCGGCCCTAGGATTTTAATGGCCAGAAATTTGTTTCGTTCTTCCCTCTAGATCTTCCAATCCATCCCCTTTCACCAGAAACTTCCAACACAAAAGATGAAGAGCTTGAGGAGATCATCACATCCAACGGTGGAATTTCGTTGGAGTGGCTTGGATTCACGAAAATTTGGCGATGAAGCAGCGGCGTTCGAACGCGTTTATCTCGGGTTGTGTGCAACCGAGCTTGACCATGGTGGGGACGTTGATGGAGTAGAGGGTGGGCTATCGATTGGCGTTCCCTGATCGGCCTAGAGATGCTTGTTTTTGTCGCGTGCACTAGGGTTTTATGGCGGCTAGGTGGGTTTGGGTTACTGATGAAGGTCGCGTGAATACATGTTGAGGAAGAAAGGCCGAACGGTCTTGATGAGGGGCAGTGGATCCAATGGCCAGGATCTGTTTAGGTTTATAAAATTTAATTTAAGTTGTAATTGTTTATATAAAAAATTGAGCAAACTTCAATAATTCATATCTTTTTCATACGAGGTCGAAAAAATGCAAACTCAGTTGCGTTGGAATCGTATGGACGAGCACTACGCGATGGAGTTGGTTTGGAGTCGTTTGGAGTTAGTGAGAATTTCGGGTAAAATTAAACGCGCGTTTAATTTTATTCGAAATAAAAGCTGAAACGGAAATTAAAACCAAGGTGAGAACTTCTCACTCAATCGAATAGATTTCGATTTTATTTTAAATAGTTAGATTTAAAATATTTGAATGCATGTTTGAATGATGACTGTAAATTATTGATTGTTAAAATAGACATTATGCGCCGTTAGTAAGCGGATGTTATTTAATATAAACATATACCGCGAATATTTCATAAACAGTGAAATTGGTATTATATATAATATCAATATATATATATTGGCATATGTATATATTGCAGTTGATTGATTTCCCGCATTTTTTGTTTAGCGGATGAGACCCTATTACGCCGTTATTAAGCGGATAATATTTAATAAGAACATGTACCGCGATAATTTCGTACTGGAGCGAAATTGGTATTGTGCTAATGTTTTTGGATGCAGGAAACAGGTTGGAGGGATCCAACTGGATTCCTCAACAGTATTTATTTAATTTCAGATATTTTGATATTTGATTGATTATCATATCGATATATGATATCGTTGTTGTCGTGATTGACTATTTGATGTGTAGCATCATTGGACCCAGCTTTTGGGATTTTAAAATGATTTTAAAAGTGATTTTTGAGAATATACTATATTTTTTTGGAATTGATCCATTATAAATAAATAAACGTTATAATTTTTAAAGTTATAAAAATTATGGTTTTTGTGAAATATAGTTAAAAAGCTGATTTTTAGAAATACGATTAAAAGTCGATTTTTGAGAAATATGAACTAATGATTTTATAAACTAATTTAGATTGGATTTTTGAATATATGATAAAAGTTTAAATATAGGATTTATAAAATTTGATTATTTTATAAATCGAGATGATGAGATTATAAAGGAAATTTAAGACGTTTTAGAATAATAATATAAACTGATTTATATTAAGAGATTTATAAATGGATATTTATAAATTGAAATATAGACATTATAAAACGAGTTTTTATAAGTGTTTGAATGTAGTGAAAATGAATTTCATAATAGAATGAAATTTATAGAATTATAAACTGTGAAGTTATAAACGAAATTTATAAATAGTAAGATTTATAAATTTGGTGAAATTATTTGAAGAATAGATTTATTAAATAAATAAATCTTATAAGTTATAAGGTTTATAAATTGAAAAGTCTTTAAAAAGAACGATTTTGTAAAATAATCGTTTTATAAGCAATTGACTTATAATATGAACTTTTAGTTTATAATTGAGATATGAAATCAAATATGTTAATAAAGGAATTTATAAAAAAGGAAGTTTTTATAAATAAATAGAAAAGGAATTTATAAACGTTGTTTTTATAAATCCGCAAACGACTTATTTTGATAAGTTAATTGTTATAACTTATAAATGGAGTTATATTCACGTTTTAGACAGTGAATAATCCTTTAAGTTAAAGTGAATAGAAATAATGGAATTTGTGAACATAGTATATTCACGTTTTTGAATAGTGAATAACATGTTAAAGAAAATGTTTTAGAATGTGATATTTTAAACATAATTAAAACGATCTAACGATGTTTTAAAGGTGTTGAGATTCGAAACCATAGATTTCAACATTTATTGTTGAAATAGACGTTTTCGAGAAATAAAAGGAAATGGTGGACTATAACACTGTTGTTATAGTAAATGATTTCCGAAAGGAAATGTTTTGTATAGTATTGGGATTTATATATCTATTTAATTTCGAATCCCTATACTAGTGATTTTGGGACGTTGTAACGATGTTTTACGCAACATTCGTTTTGGCCCAAATAAATATGTTAAGTGAATGATTTCCTTAATAGAATGAAATATATACTTAATTCGATTTAAGTATATTGAATATTTTCTAAGTGTTGAAAATAAAAAGATTTGTGAATTACTTATTTTTAATAAGTATGGAAATGTTTTCCAATATGAAGTGAAAAATTAGAATTTATCTTTTTAAAGATAAATTGAAATGAATTATTGAAATCGTATATGCACGAATATTTTGAAATACAAATTCATTATGGAATTTATATGTGAAAAGTGAAATTGGTTAAAAATAAATATTGATTTATTTTTGAAGTGTTGAAACTATATATCTAGTAAAGATATTTTGGAAAATAAATAATTTGGAAAATTATTTGGAATCTAGTGATGTATGCATATCCATTGATAGTTCAATAACCGACTATCAGTATTTCCCTTTGATTGGGTATTTGATGTGAATTGATTGAATTTGAACGCACACTTATTTTTGAATAAGCGCTCACTATTCGGGTTAACCGGGAAAGGACCATGGGGTCGTATAACCCATTCCGAATATGTGATACGTCGTTGTGAATTGCATTTGAAGATCGGTGTTGAAGACCGGTATTTGCGAGAGCGATAGGATGACCTATCGATTGTCTCTGCACTGGGTCGCACCTGGTATAGAGATTCCATAAGTGATGGGAAATTCGATCAGGATTGTGAATATCCGGATTGCAAGGACTTCTTGTAAGTGCCTTCGGTTCTGTTCGAGCCCGGAACAGACTTGTATGGATTGTATGCCTGACATTACAATTTGAGATATAAAGCCGATTTCTTTCAAATATATTTCTGTTGGTGGCGGAGAATTTATTCTTTGCTTAACACCCTTCTTTGAGACGCATGTGCTCAAAGGTTATATAGTTGAAGTTATCAGCGATATATTCCCAGTTTGGTAATGTGACATGCTGAGTGATGCTGAAATGATCATTGTGTTGATTATTGTGATAGGATCATTTATTTGATCGTCTATCTTAGTGATCATTGTGTTGATCATTTGTTGACCCAAAGCATGGCTTTTGTATAAAGTATGTTTTTGTGGACGTGAATTCGTCGAGCCTCACACCCCGTGAATGGTCAAAACAGGAAAGAAGCAGCAAGGTTATGAGGGGTAGCACCCTTTAGGATGTGTCCATTTCCTTCTGGAAAAGGGTGGTATCATGGTATGGAGCCCAGATACTTACTCATGTTGAAAACACTTTATGATTGTGTGAATTGATTACGAGCGCTCGGTTGAAAAGGTCCCAAAGGACCGGGGGATGGCATATTCGGTCAGTTGTTACTCAGTTAGGAGTAACCCGGCCTTGTGTTGGTAGAGATCCGGTTTGGTTCTCGGGGATGTCCATCCAGAGGCATTCTCAGTGGCAATGGGAAGTTCCTTGGCCTGACCATTTGTTGGAAATCCAAAGAAACAATACGAAACTTGTACGGTTTTAGTTGTAGAACCTGCCATTTAATATGGTAGCTATTAGTAGGCATAATATAATGGTACCTATGCTGGCTATGATTTATATCTTTACTTTCGAAAGGATTTGTTCTACACTATGCACTAATAATAATATCAAATGCTCTTTTTAAATGCGTATCAAGCATCTTTGACTATCATAAGAAGAAATCTTCTCCAAGTCTGCGTTTGCATTGTGTGTGTGGCAGGAGGTCTTATGGTAGTCTCATTTTTAAAAGCATTGCGAATTGAATTTAAAAATATTCCTCTTTTTGATTTTAAAGATAAATAAACTGTTTTGAGTTCTCACACCAGTCACATGACTGACTCGGAGTTTATTGTTTTCCTTCCTAAACTCTGGGTGCCCACCAATTTCCACACGGGCAGTTAAGAGTTAGGTTTATCAGGATATTCTGGATATTCTAGAGTTGCTGGAGGCAAGCTGGATGGCATGGCGTATTACTAGTATATAGTATTTCTTTTTCCGCTGCACTGTTTGTTGATGTTGTATGTTGTTGTACACTCTGATGATATGATGTAATGAAATGAAATGTAATGTAATAACTGATATAGTTCTTTGTTTAAAGATTATTCATTTATTATTATATGTTGTTCCGCTGCGAATTGTGAGATTCTGTTGTTGTTCTGTTGTTTCCTTTCTGTCCGTTCTATTATTAAAATGCTTCTATCTTCTATTTTCAAATTCTCTATTTTCCTTTCTGTCTTTTGTTTTCTTTTTCCTCTATTCTCTTTTTCTTTCTATTTCTTCTATTTTTAAAATTTTCTATCTTCTTGTTTCTTCTTTTTCTCTCTTCTTCTCTTTTCTTTTCTTAAATTCTTTTTAAAACCCATAACATCTCGGTTTTCGGCCTTTGATTTCTCGGCAGTCGATAAAGTGAGTATCGATGTCGAATTTTCGAAGAACGAAAATCCTTTCAGACGTTACATTTGGTATCAGAGCTGATGGTTAAGCTGATGGTTAAGCTGATGGTTAAGCGACAACCATGGTTCTGTAGGGTATTACTCGTTAGAGATAGAGTCAGTAGTACTCTAGAATGAGTTGAGTGTAATAATAGCTATGAGAGCGTATTTGTTAGTGAATATAAAATTGTTTTATATTGTGATGATTGGTTTATTGAGTGGCATATGAACTTTCGTCAGCACAGCCTCGAAACTGAGCCGAAGGGGTTTCTAAACACTTGAATAGAACAATTCGACATAGTATTGTTTTAAATTGGGTAAATGAAATAATTTTTGCCTTGATTATATTTTTATATATAAAGAAATAATTTTTCAGAATTATTAAAGTGTATATAAGTTGATTGTTAGGTTGTTTGAATAATCTAAATAAAAGAATAATTGTATAAGCAAAAGAATTATAAGAATTGAATTATAATTAAAGTGTTTACAATTGTGAAATAAACTTATATATATAAGAAATGAAACTATATGAATATTTAAAGTTAAATGGAATGTAACTTAAGTGTTGTTGAATGGAATTGATTTTGGTATCGAAGTAAATAATCAAGTGGATTAAAAGAAATGTGAACTTAAGTTATGTGAATGAAATTCAACTTTAAAAATTGAATGTTAATCAATTAAATGTAAATTTAAGTTGATATAAAATAATGAATGAAAGTATTAATTCATTAAAATCTAATTTTATTGGAAGTTGAATAAAATTGAATGAAAATCAATTTAATAAAACCAATTGGAAAGTAAAGATGTTAAACCAAAATGAATGTAAGTGAAGCAAAGAAATTTGGTTGTAAGTGATATGCATTGGTTGTTATATGATTGTAGTTGATTGATTATATGTAATTCATTAAGTGTTAATGAAATTGGAAGCTATGAAATTGAATTCAAATAGAAAGTAAATAAATTTGAATAGAATTGAATGTGAATTAGATTTAATTAGTAATGTAAACTAATTGAATTGAGAATGAATGTTAGTAAGAAAATCCAATGTCAATGAATCAAATGTGATTTAAAGTGAAAACCAATTCATTAAATATTAATGAGAATATAAATGAATATTGTTGGTTATGGAATGTAGTTGGTTGATGGTTGAATATATGTTGTTTTGAATACATTTGCTATGTGACTTATATAGTTATTATGTTGCTATATGTTGTATATTGAGATTATTTGCATATGTGCATGATTCTCAGGTTGTTTGTTAAGTGTTTAGTAGGTGCGGATCGCGTTTGCTTCGCATTTGGAGTTCGCTTTAGCGCTATATTAGCCGTATATGCTCGCTAATAAAATATAAGGTACATATCTCGGATTAAATATAGTACTTTTACACTTTTTTCCTTTCGGGATGCCTCATTACTTGATGAGATGTATATTTGTGATATATATATACTGTCATTTTTTTTTCGGATCGAGCCGCGCAAAGGAGACTATGGCGAATTTTTCCGGAAATTTAAGGCGTTAGAAAAAATTTGAGAAAATTTGGAAAATTTTTGAAAACTATAACTTTGATTTTGGAATTGAAAGTTAAACAATAGTAGTTGTTTTTGAAAAGATAACTAAGTATGATTTGAAAACTTAGTAAAGATTTGTAAGAAGTTTAATTATGAATTTTGGAAAAGTTAATAGATTTTGTAACCTTTCTTACTTGTAATTTCGAGGACGAAATTCTTTTAAGGGGGAAAGATTGTAACGACCCAGAATTTTTAATAATTTAAAATTTGAATATTTAATTAATTTTAAATATTTATAAGTGAATTTATAAGTCAAATAAATTTTTATTTGAATTTTTGGATTTAATTGGATAATTAAATCGATAATTTAATATGTGAAATTATGGAAATAATTAAAAATTGAGTTAAAAATGATTGTAAATAATTTGGAAAATTTTATTTTATCATACTGGAGTTATAGAAATATTTTAGAACTTTTAAAATCGAATTAAAAGTAAATTTGTGAAAATTGAATATTTTAATATTTAATAATCGACTGTAAAATAGCCAATTTTTGGACAGTCTCAGAATTGAACGAAACCAGTTTCATTGAATCCGTAATAGTTAGTTATTACCGGATTTCAATTTTCGTGTCAATCGGAGTTATCGTTTGATCGTGGCAGCTCGAAACGCATCGAATTATTTTTTAATTTAAATTTGGCGAGTCAAAATAGCCATTTTTCAAAAAGTCTCGGATTTCGACGAAACCAGTTTCATCGGATCCGTAATGTGATATTATTGTAAGGTTTCAAATTTCAAGTCAATTGGATTTACCGTTTGTCCGGTACAAATTAAAACGCCTAGAAATCGACTTAAATCGGTTTAATTTAAATTGAACGTTTTCAGCCATAACTCGCACATACTTCCGAATTAGCTTCCGAAACCTGTTCCATTGTGTCCGGAATGCGGGATAAACCCTAGGTACGCTGGTTACGGCGTCTAAATCGGAGTTCGGAAAATCCGGGATGAATAGTGTCGCTCGTTCCTTATAAATACCCCCATAACTCAAGAAAATAAAAAAAATAAAATATACAAAACCCTTCTTCCTTCTTGTAGCCGGCCCTAGGATTTTAATGGCCAGAAATTTGTTTCGTTCTTCCCTCTAGATCTTCCAATCCATCCCCTTTCACCAGAAACTTCCAACACAAAAGATGAAGAGCTTGAGGAGATCATCACATCCAACGGTGGAATTTCGTTGGAGTGGCTTGGATTCACGAAAATTTGGCGATGAAGCAGCGGCGTTCGAACGCGTTTATCTCGGGTTGTGTGCAACCGAGCTTGACCATGGTGGGGACGTTGATGGAGTAGAGGGTGGGCTATCGATTGGCGTTCCCTGATCGGCCTAGAGATGCTTGTTTTTGTCGCGTGCACTAGGGTTTTATGGCGGCTAGGTGGGTTTGGGTTACTGATGAAGGTCGCGTGAATACATGTTGAGGAAGAAAGGCCGAACGGTCTTGATGAGGGGCAGTGGATCCAATGGCCAGGATCTGTTTAGGTTTATAAAATTTAATTTAAGTTGTAATTGTTTATATAAAAAATTGAGCAAACTTCAATAATTCATATCTTTTTCATACGAGGTCGAAAAAATGCAAACTCAGTTGCGTTGGAATCGTATGGACGAGCACTACGCGATGGAGTTGGTTTGGAGTCGTTTGGAGTTAGTGAGAATTTCGGGTAAAATTAAACGCGCGTTTAATTTTATTCGAAATAAAAGCTGAAACGGAAATTAAAACCAAGGTGAGAACTTCTCACTCAATCGAATAGATTTCGATTTTATTTTAAATAGTTAGATTTAAAATATTTGAATGCATGTTTGAATGATGACTGTAAATTATTGATTGTTAAAATAGACATTATGCGCCGTTAGTAAGCGGATGTTATTTAATATAAACATATACCGCGAATATTTCATAAACAGTGAAATTGGTATTATATATAATATCAATATATATATATTGGCATATGTATATATTGCAGTTGATTGATTTCCCGCATTCTTTGTTTAGCGGATGAGACCCTATTACGCCGTTATTAAGCGGATAATATTTAATAAGAACATGTACCGCGATAATTTCGTACTGGAGCGAAATTGGTATTGTGCTAATGTTTTTGGATGCAGGAAACAGGTTGGAGGGATCCAACTGGATTCCTCAACAGTATTTATTTAATTTCAGATATTTTGATATTTGATTGATTATCATATCGATATATGATATCGTTGTTGTCGTGATTGACTATTTGATGTGTAGCATCATTGGACCCAGCTTTTGGGATTTTAAAATGATTTTAAAAGTGATTTTTGAGAATATACTATATTTTTTTGGAATTGATCCATTATAAATAAATAAACGTTATAATTTTTAAAGTTATAAAAATTATGGTTTTTGTGAAATATAGTTAAAAAGCTGATTTTTAGAAATACGATTAAAAGTCGATTTTTGAGAAATATGAACTAATGATTTTATAAACTAATTTAGATTGGATTTTTGAATATATGATAAAAGTTTAAATATAGGATTTATAAAATTTGATTATTTTATAAATCGAGATGATGAGATTATAAAGGAAATTTAAGACGTTTTAGAATAATAATATAAACTGATTTATATTAAGAGATTTATAAATGGATATTTATAAATTGAAATATAGACATTATAAAACGAGTTTTTATAAGTGTTTGAATGTAGTGAAAATGAATTTCATAATAGAATGAAATTTATAGAATTATAAACTGTGAAGTTATAAACGAAATTTATAAATAGTAAGATTTATAAATTTGGTGAAATTATTTGAAGAATAGATTTATTAAATAAATAAATCTTATAAGTTATAAGGTTTATAAATTGAAAAGTCTTTAAAAAGAACGATTTTGTAAAATAATCGTTTTATAAGCAATTGACTTATAATATGAACTTTTAGTTTATAATTGAGATATGAAATCAAATATGTTAATAAAGGAATTTATAAAAAAGGAAGTTTTATAAATAAATAGAAAAGGAATTTATAAACGTTGTTTTTATAAATCCGCAAACGACTTATTTTGATAAGTTAATTGTTATAACTTATAAATGGAGTTATATTCACGTTTTAGACAGTGAATAATCCTTTAAGTTAAAGTGAATAGAAATAATGGAATTTGTGAACATAGTATATTCACGTTTTTGAATAGTGAATAACATGTTAAAGAAAATGTTTTAGAATGTGATATTTTAAACATAATTAAAACGATCTAACGATGTTTTAAAGGTGTTGAGATTCGAAACCATAGATTTCAACATTTATTGTTGAAATAGACGTTTTCGAGAAATAAAAGGAAATGGTGGACTATAACACTGTTGTTATAGTAAATGATTTCCGAAAGGAAATGTTTTGTATAGTATTGGGATTTATATATCTATTTAATTTCGAATCCCTATACTAGTGATTTTGGGACGTTGTAACGATGTTTTACGCAACATTCGTTTTGGCCCAAATAAATATGTTAAGTGAATGATTTCCTTAATAGAATGAAATATATACTTAATTCGATTTAAGTATATTGAATATTTTCTAAGTGTTGAAAATAAAAAGATTTGTGAATTACTTATTTTTAATAAGTATGGAAATGTTTTCCAATATGAAGTGAAAAATTAGAATTTATCTTTTTAAAGATAAATTGAAATGAATTATTGAAATCGTATATGCACGAATATTTTGAAATACAAATTCATTATGGAATTTATATGTGAAAAGTGAAATTGGTTAAAAATAAATATTGATTTATTTTTGAAGTGTTGAAACTATATATCTAGTAAAGATATTTTGGAAAATAAATAATTTGGAAAATTATTTGGAATCTAGTGATGTATGCATATCCATTGATAGTTCAATAACCGACTATCAGTATTTCCCTTTGATTGGGTATTTGATGTGAATTGATTGAATTTGAACGCACACTTATTTTTGAATAAGCGCTCACTATTCGGGTTAACCGGGAAAGGACCATGGGGTCGTATAACCCATTCCGAATATGTGATACGTCGTTGTGAATTGCATTTGAAGATCGGTGTTGAAGACCGGTATTTGCGAGAGCGATAGGATGACCTATCGATTGTCTCTGCACTGGGTCGCACCTGGTATAGAGATTCCATAAGTGATGGGAAATTCGATCAGGATTGTGAATATCCGGATTGCAAGGACTTCTTGTAAGTGCCTTCGGTTCTGTTCGAGCCCGGAACAGACTTGTATGGATTGTATGCCTGACATTACAATTTGAGATATAAAGCCGATTTCTTTCAAATATATTTCTGTTGGTGGCGGAGAATTTATTCTTTGCTTAACACCCTTCTTTGAGACGCATGTGCTCAAAGGTTATATAGTTGAAGTTATCAGCGATATATTCCCAGTTTGGTAATGTGACATGCTGAGTGATGCTGAAATGATCATTGTGTTGATTATTGTGATAGGATCATTTATTTGATCGTCTATCTTAGTGATCATTGTGTTGATCATTTGTTGACCCAAAGCATGGCTTTTGTATAAAGTATGTTTTTGTGGACGTGAATTCGTCGAGCCTCACACCCCGTGAATGGTCAAAACAGGAAAGAAGCAGCAAGGTTATGAGGGGTAGCACCCTTTAGGATGTGTCCATTTCCTTCTGGAAAAGGGTGGTATCATGGTATGGAGCCCAGATACTTACTCATGTTGAAAACACTTTATGATTGTGTGAATTGATTACGAGCGCTCGGTTGAAAAGGTCCCAAAGGACCGGGGGATGGCATATTCGGTCAGTTGTTACTCAGTTAGGAGTAACCCGGCCTTGTGTTGGTAGAGATCCGGTTTGGTTCTCGGGGATGTCCATCCAGAGGCATTCTCAGTGGCAATGGGAAGTTCCTTGGCCTGACCATTTGTTGGAAATCCAAAGAAACAATACGAAACTTGTACGGTTTTAGTTGTAGAACCTGCCATTTAATATGGTAGCTATTAGTAGGCATAATATAATGGTACCTATGCTGGCTATGATTTATATCTTTACTTTCGAAAGGATTTGTTCTACACTATGCACTAATAATAATATCAAATGCTCTTTTTAAATGCGTATCAAGCATCTTTGACTATCATAAGAAGAAATCTTCTCCAAGTCTGCGTTTGCATTGTGTGTGTGGCAGGAGGTCTTATGGTAGTCTCATTTTTAAAAGCATTGCGAATTGAATTTAAAAATATTCCTCTTTTTGATTTTAAAGATAAATAAACTGTTTTGAGTTCTCACACCAGTCACATGACTGACTCGGAGTTTATTGTTTTCCTTCCTAAACTCTGGGTGCCCACCAATTTCCACACGGGCAGTTAAGAGTTAGGTTTATCAGGATATTCTGGATATTCTGGAGTTGCTGGAGGCAAGCTGGATGGCATGGCGTATTACTAGTATATAGTATTTCTTTTTCCGCTGCACTGTTTGTTGATGTTGTATGTTGTTGTACACTCTGATGATATGATGTAATGAAATGAAATGTAATGTAATAACTGATATAGTTCTTTGTTTAAAGATTATTCATTTATTATTATATGTTGTTCCGCTGCGAATTGTGAGATTCTGTTGTTGTTCTGTTGTTTCCTTTCTGTCCGTTCTATTATTAAAATGCTTCTATCTTCTATTTTCAAATTCTCTATTTTCCTTTCTGTCTTTTGTTTTCTTTTTCCTCTATTCTCTTTTTCTTTCTATTTCTTCTATTTTTAAAATTTTCTATCTTCTTGTTTCTTCTTTTTCTCTCTTCTTCTCTTTTCTTTTCTTAAATTCTTTTTAAAACCCATAACATCTCGGTTTTCGGCCTTTGATTTCTCGGCAGTCGATAAAGTGAGTATCGATGTCGAATTTTCGAAGAACGAAAATCCTTTCAGACGTTACAATTATGTATGTATTCAGTATTGTGAGGATATGTACTTATAACTATTCAGGCTGATTGTAGTACTTTGTCACTTTGTAACTCTGACATACATGTATGTTGAAGTAGCTCTTTGTTCTACACTTTAGGGATATTATATATTATCCTTCCGCATTTGAGATTCTGATATTGTATTCTTCTTTCTTATTTTTTTCCTTTTCTTTTATTTTATTATTACTTTCTATCTTTTTGGCACTTGGGTACACAGCACACGAATACCGTGTATGTATTTAGTGTCAACATTCGGGGGTCGAAAGGCGATCATTTCAATTTTGACAAATTGAAAAAAAAATCACATTTATGGATTTATAGTGATATTTGGAATAATCGTTTTTATACAAAGTATGTTGTTCTATCTTGAAACTGAAGGTAAGTGATAAATATATGAAATTTTATATTTAGAGTTTTATAGATATATAGGAGTTTTAAATTATATTTAAAGTTTTATACAAGGAATTTACATATTTTAGAGATTTGTAAAACGAGATTTATAAATATAGATAAATTTATAAAAGGAATTTATAAATATAAAAGAAATGTTTAAAAGATATTTTATAAATATAAAAGGAATTTATAATTTGGAGATTTATAAAAGGGGATCTACAAATCATTTATTATAAAAGGAGATCTATATATGACATTTTATAAAGGAGACTTATAAATGAAGCTTTATAAAGGAATTTATAAATGGAGTTTGTAAATATAAAAGAGATTTATGAAAAGGATTTTATAAATGATAAGAGGCTTATTTGTTATAAATTATCATTTCAAATTACGGTGGCACAGAAAGTATTCTTTTCATATTTAACACCAAATTCCGAGCAATGGAAACTCGTCTCTATCTTGATAATTAAGAATGTATATCGAGACAAGGATAGTCTGCTAACTTATCCAACTACATTGTTAATCGAGGGATAATAGTATTTAAAATTAGGAAGTAGTGTTAAGTATATTTGGTCTAGTTTTCATACGATCCATTTACTTATACCAAAACTGTTTTTGGTTTATCGTTATTCATGTTTTTAAATGACATTTATTTGAACCTAAATGAGTATGGTTCTAGAAAGATGAAATCTTTCTTAAGATTTGTAAACATACTTATATCGGTGAGATAAGTATATAGGTACATTTTCTAAGTATTGAAAATGTTGTGTTTTGTAAATATGCTTGTACTACTGACATATGTATATGGAAAAGTTTTCTAAGCATTGAAATTGAAATTTTTTATGAGTATACACATTTCTCTCCAAAAAAATGTTTTACGAGTATACTTATACAATTACGATAAGTACATAAACATTTTCAAGTAGTGAAAAACTAAAGAGGGTTTGTGAATATGTCTTTGTAAAAGTATTTTAACACAAATATTTACGAAGTGAGTTTAATTAATGAAAGGATTAATTAAAAAGGCTTAGTGGTTGCTTATGTGCTTAACCATGTTTGGTTTCCATGTGAAATTAATTCTTTGGTTGGGTTAATGTTTGTTTATTTGATAGTTAAAAAACCGATTATCAAATGTTGGCCAGTTCTTAAAAATACTATTACAGTTCGGAAAGACTAGGATCATATAATATCTGAAAACCCACTTCAAACCATAAGCATTCAATTTTGAGATATCTTGAAGACAATTGAAAACGGAGTTCTTTGAAGTGAAAGGGCTACTTGCTACTAATACCGAGGATGTAGTAGTACTGCCTTTGGTTTGGTCAGTCCTAGAACAACTTGTATGGGTTATTGTTGACACTGCGTTGTTGCCTAGAGGATAGTGTTAGCATTCCAAATAGGATTTCTACATAAAAGGTAAAATGTAGCCTCAATTCGTAATGGCTAAAGCAAAGCAGGAGGGTTATGTGAGTCACTCCCTTTTGGGTATGATCATCACTTGTATCTGGATTGACATTTTAGATTATGTATGTTTATGGCACAGAAACAGTTTGTCAAGTTGACAGTCGAGGTGAGGGGAGGTAGGGGTGATCATATTCTGTATTATCCAATAAGGGGTAGCCCAGTGTTGAGTAGTAGAGGTGCAATTAAGGCAGTCTTGATACATTTTCTCTAGAGGTGTACATTATAGAAGGCGGACTCTTATCTTGTCTTGTATGGAATCCATTCTCCAATACGTGCCTTCAAACTTAATTGTATACTATGTATGCTAGAATGTAATTAATGGCTATAATTCAATATTTACTTTAAATCCTTGACATTATTATAATTCACAAGATTTTCTATGAAATGGTTTGGTTATCGTAAGGTAAAAACCATCTGTATTTATATGTGGTGTGGCCTTAAAAGATGCCTTTATTTTTCAAAGGCTTTATAATAATAAAAATCAATATGATGTGCGTTTCTCATGTTAGTTTACCAGACTGATCTAGGTATTATTTTCGTGTAATGTTCGGTTCAGCTCGAGCGTGTTTTCTAGATTTATTTTGGATTCTTTGGAGTTTTATGAGAAGAGTTGGATGCTTCCAAGACGTATTTACATATATTTAATTTTTGTTGCATTTGTTGGATGCATTTATCAGCAATTGTGAGGACATGTTGTTATAACTGTCCAGGCTAATCATAAATTCACGTACTCTGATTGATGTATGTATATTACATTTTTTCTTTTGTAAAGATCGGTTATATATTGTATATTACTCATCATGATGTAACATTCCCGGATTTTAGCCAAATTTAATTTGATAATTAATGTTAAACTGGGAATTTAATGATGAATTAATTTAAAATTTTCCAAATTAATAAGTATATGTTTTGTTATTTATTTGTATTTATAAATTTATTTTAAATTGAATCTAGAAGTTGAAATTCAAAATTTAAAAATATTGGGTTTAAATACATTATATTTTCAGTTAATAAAAGATTAATTAAATAAAGATATGTGTTTATTTATATATGTGTATAAATGGAGTTTTAATTTAAATAGAATTTCTAATTGGAAATTTAGAAAAATATTTTGCATAATATATAAATAAAAAATTGGATTGTGAATTAATTTGAAATTTTGAATACATATATTTATGAATATATATACAGATTAAAAGTTAAATTGTGAATAAAATTTTGGTTTAGGGAAAAATAAAAAATGTATGTATTTATAACTAGATTGGACTTATTATAGAAATTAAGTTTTAAAAAATATTTTCCTTAAAAAGTCGTATAGGATTAAATAATATAAAATGTGTAAATATGAAACTTCATTCATTTAAAAAGAATAATAACTTGAAGTTGAAAATTTAAAAAGAAAAATAAAATAAATGCCAAGCTTTAATTTATACATATCTTTTAAATTAATAAGATAATAAAAGTTTGTTTTCCAATTTTAATTTATGTGTATACATGTTTATATTTGAAAGTTGTAATGTGAGAATTAAAGTAATAATTTCCAAAAGGCTATTTAAAGTTCAATAGATATAATAATAGGAAAAATAGTGTTTAAAATATAATATATATGTAAATAAGATTTTTATAAAAATATGATTTATAAATAAACTAACATAAGGGTTAAAACAAAAATTTATAAAATAAATTAGGACAAGGATTAAAACACAATTTATAAATTACTCTAAAACAAGGTCTAAACATAATTTTATCACAAAATGACATTTGTTGTATTTTTAATTCATGCATTAACAAGTGTAAACAAAGAAGAACAAGTGGCATTTATCTTTTAATTTGAATTAAATAAAACATAATGAATTTGAGATGGAAACCAGGTTATACTCATACAAAACATTTTCTTAAATCTGAAATTTCAAAACTGTTCAAAAATAAAATCTCAAACGAAATTAAAAACCTGGAAATCAAAATAATTCTGGTTTCAAATCAAAAAAAATCTGTTCAACTCAAATATCATCTGCAAGCAAGCTTCAGGATTCAAAAAAAAGCTTCAGTTTTCACAAAGCAAAGATCAATATATCTAAGATCTGAAGCATGCAAGGTGATCAAACAATTTCAAGCCTGGAAACAAAAACCTGAGATATGAATGCATTTCAACCTGGAATGTAAAACTGTCAAACAAGAGGAAAGACTAAAATCAAAATCAAAATCTGAAACAAGCACAGTTTCAGCAAATTCATGTAGCAAAGCAAATTTAAAAAACTTCAAGAGCAAAATCATGCTGCACAGATCAACTACCTTCTCAAACCAATCAGATCCCAGTTTCAAGTTTTCAAAATCTAAAAGCTTCTCTGTTCTTCCCAACTACCGGTTAGCAAACTCTTCAACCTTCATATATAAAATATGGTTTGTATGTTTGATTTTACTTGGATATATGCTTGAAAATTCTCTGTTTAGTGTGTGTGTGTATGTATACACACACACACACACACTGTTCTGTCATACTCATAGGCTCAAGCAAACTCAAAAGAAAATCAGTTTCTCTATATACAATCAATTCTAGACTTTGGTTTCTAAATAAAAGATGATGATAGGAGTGTAAACTTAATTTTAAAAATACATTAAAGTATAAATAGTACATAGAATTGCTGGAAAATAGGAATACTAGTAAAAATAAATTCAAGTCGAAGATTTGATTTTGAGATTTTCAAGCTTTGATCATATGAACTTATTCGTATTCCAAAAATATGAATTTAGGAATTCGTTTCGTAATTGTTAAGGGTGTAATCGTCGAGCTATTGGGAGTTGAACGTAGTTTGTAATTTGGGCATTTTCTGGTGAACGAAGAAGTCTGGAGGGTCGGAATCACGGCTGGAGGAAGTAGAGGAGTCAGCGAACCTAGGAAAATTATTATGTGAAAATTTAAACCACGGAGGTGGCTGAATGTCAGCCATATAGGGTTATACATCTAGTTTTCATCGACATTATTTCAAGGGATTCTACGGTGTCAGAGGTTTATCAGACTCGATAGCATGATCGGTGATGGGTGAATGGTGTTGTGTCACGTCTCTAGGAGGAACGCCGAGGGGTATGACGATCAGAATCATCGACGTAAGGAGGAGTTCTTCAACTGGGTTGGGTTCGAGGAGAAGTCAAGTGGTTCGATTTTTGATTTCTAGCATATGTCGACGATCTGAGGTTTGTGATGACTAAGAGTGTCGACGACGACTTGTTGACTATAGCATGGTTGATCGAAGGAGCTCCGATCGCCTGTACACATGAATGCATATCACTGTGTACATGGTTTGATGATGGGTTGAGAAGATAAAGACATGCTCGGGATTGGTTTCGAGATGCGTTTGGGTGTGACTCGAAGCGATGGAGTGGTGGACGAACTCGAGTATGCTATCGAGTTTTACCCGTGAGCGTCTCGGGTCATTGATGTTGCAGTAAAAAGTTAAAATTTTTAAGTGAATATTTATCAAGGTTTAAACAATATAAATGTTTAAACTGTAACGACCCTGACTCAACCTTCAAAAATCGACGCTGAATAAATCTTCTGTATTCGGATGCCACATATTCAAACGCCGAATCTGGTTCGCCGGAGCTTATAACACATTAAGTATAACAACATAGCGGAAGAAAAATAAACAATATCATATAACTCCAATGAATACAATATCCAAATATGATACAACACTGATCTCCAACATATATCAGAGCACAAATACAATGCTGAAGCGGAATAAATAACTTGAACTTGAACCACCAAGTGAGAAATCCAATATCTGCAACTCCATCTGCAATCCAAAGCAAGCTCGAACGCCTATTAAGCTGTAATGTAGCAAATGTGATCCTGAACGCGATTGCCAAACCAAGGTCTCCAAAGATCGAAGGCTATCGATTCTATATCTACTACTTGATTATCTAAAAAACCCAACTCTAGACAGCCCGTGTGGAAAATTATGGGCACCCAGAGTTTAGAAAGGGAACAATAAACTCCGGGTCAGTCATGGGACTGGTATGAGCAAACAAAAACAGCTTATCTTTAAAACAAACACAAAAGAATTTAAAACATTGAAATCCACAATGCTTTTTGGAAAATGAAACTGTTATAAGGCCTCCCGCCACATACACAATGCAAGCGCACACTTGGAGGAGATTTCTCCTTATGACAGTCAAAAATGCTTGATATGCGAAAATCATTTGATATTATTATTAGTGCATAGTGAAAAAATATTTGCAAGTATAATATTAATCTTAGCCAGCATACGTACCATTATAGTATGCCTACAATAGCTACCATATTAGATGGCAGGTTCTACAACTAAAACCGTACATGGTGCGTATTAGATGATTGGATTTCCAACAAATGGTCAGGTTAAGGAACTTCCTTAATAAATGGGATGCCTCTGCAGGGACGCTCCTAAGAACCAAAACAGTTCCTACCGACACAAGGCCGGTTTACCACTTCCCGGAAGTAACCCTCAAGATATGCCATCCCCGGTCGTAACCAACCTTTATCCCAGGTACCTCTATACCAACAAACGCAAAGCAATAAGTTTGTAGCAACCACAAAGTTAAGTATCTGGGCTCCATAGCATGATATCACTTATAATCCAGAAGGAAATGGACATACCCTAGAGGCATGACCCCTGAAACCTTGCCGTAACATTCCTGTTTCGACCATTTCCGGGTTGTGAGGCTTGACGAAGTCTCGCACACAAAGATACACTTTTCACAAAGTCATGCTTTGATCAACAAATGATCAGCAACACTTCGTATGCCACATTACCAAATTGAGAATGTATCACTAGTAACCATCAACTACATAACCTCTGAGCTTGTACGTCTCAGAGAAGGGTGTTAAGCTAAGAGAATAAATCTACGCTACCAAATAGAAATGTATTTGATGGAAACTAGCTTTACATCTCAAAGTGTAATGTCAGACGAATATCTATACAAGTCTGTTCCGGGTTCGAACAGAACCGAAGGCACTTCCAAAGAAGCCCTTGCAAATCCGGATAATCCCTAATCACATCCGAACTCCCCATCACAATGTGTGATCAAATCTCTATACCGGGGCCATTCGGTGCAAAGACATTCGACGGGTTATCCTTTCGCTTTCGAAAATATGCGTTCTTCACCACCAGTCTTCAAATGCTATCCATAACATCGTATCATTATTCAGAATGGGTTATATGACACAAGGTCCTTTCCCGGCTAAACCGAATAATGAGCGCAATATTTAAAAACATATGGATATTGGGATTTCAGTTAAGTCACAACTTATTACCCAAAACAAATGGTTCAAACAAATTACCATTTTTGAATCTTTTTAAACAAAAAGATTTATTTCACAAAGATCACCAATCTTTCACAATTGGCCTTTCAAAACAATTCCATTTCAAATTGGATTAAATCTTCCAATCATTAAATCAAAGATTCAATTCATAGCTTTCAAAACCATTTCCAAAGATTCATTGCTTTCAAAACAATTTTCATTTAGAATCTTTTATATATATAAAAAAGATACACCATTTAAAATCCTCTTTAATTTCAAAACAAGGTTCAATAATCTTTCGTAAAGATTTATTCATAGTCTCCAAACAATTCTATTTCAGATTTGAAATCTTTTCAATACGATTTGGAAATCCTTTCTTTATATGAAAGCTGTTATTATTTGAAAAAAAATAGTTTTTGTTTCGAAAAAATCCAATTTCATTTGTACAAGTTAAAGCCCTTGGGTTAAATTCAAATTCCCAAAGCAATACTTTTAAAAATGGTTTAAACTCATATAAACACATTTATAACTTGTTCAACCATAATTCAAATCTTGAATTCAAATTCAAATCAAACTATTTCAATTTCAAAACATAATCAAGTTATTCAAATAACTTTTATCTTCAAAAGCCCCTTTTCAAAACTTTCCATATTTAATTCAATTTCATGTCCAAAATCATTTGGATTTAAAATTCAACTTTAAAAATCATTTTAAAATATTTAATTTAAATATCTATGACTTAATCGATTTCCTCATGAAATCCATATTTGTGTGTGTATAGTGTAGTCCAAGGGTTTTACACAATAGTGCAACATCATCAATCATCACAGATTCAATCATATCTATATCGATAAGTGGTATAATCTATAACGCTTATCTTCATTCTCAGAATCACAGATAAATAGTATAAATTTATAATAGATAAATAAATTACATTCATCATAGATCACACCAAAACAATTCATAGCACAAAGCATAACACAACAGGGATATCAAAAACATTCAATGCAATCCAAACATCCATAAG
Source organism: Allium cepa (assembly GCA_030765085.1). NCBI lineage: Eukaryota > Viridiplantae > Streptophyta > Magnoliopsida > Asparagales > Amaryllidaceae > Allium > Allium cepa. The sequence goes on along the minus strand of CM060945.1, from coordinate 986,450,057 downwards.
TAAGGTTAATTGATCGTCTAATTAATTGAAAACGGATTAATCACTAGTCTAGGTTAATTAACATTAATTAATTACAAACCATTTCAATTAATTATCCACCAATCATTTATTAATTAATAAATTAATTAACCTTAAATTATTAAGCAATTAACCTTTAATTATTTAATTATTCTTTAATTAATTACCCTTAATTAATTACATTAATTACTCCTTAATTAATTATCATTCCTTAATCACTTTCATTAATTAATTAATCTTTAATTGATTAATTATCCTTAATTAATTACAATAAGTGATTATCCCTAATCACTTGTACTAAATGAATTTTTAATGAATTAATTATCCTTAGATTTATCGATAATTCCCATAAATTAATTATCCTTAATTAATTATAATAAGTAATTATCTCCAGTTACTTAATTAACTTTAACCATTAATTAATTACTTTTAAATAAGTAATTATCTTTAAGTAATTAATTTCCTCTATTTACTTATATTAATTAATCTTCAAATTAATCAGTATAAGTAATTAGAGGGAATTAATTACTTAAAGATAATTACTTAATTAAAAGTAATTAATTATTGGTTAAAATTAATTAAGTAATTGGAGATAATTGCTTATTATAATTAATTAAGGATAATTTATTTGTGGGAATTATCGATAAATCTAAGGATAATTAATTCATTAAAAATTCATTTAGTAAAAGTGATTAGGGATAATCAGTTATTGTAATTAATTAAGGATAGTTAATTAATTAAAGATTAAATTAATAAATGAAGGTGATTAAGGAATGATAATTAAATGAGGAGTAATTAATTAATGTAATTAATTAAGGGTAATTAATTAAAGAATAATTAAATAATTAAAGGTTAATTACTTAATAATTTAAGGTTAATTAATTGATTAATTAATAAATGATTGAAGGATAATTAATTGAAATGGTTTGTAATTAATTAATGTTAATTAACCTGGACTAGTGATTAATCTGTTTTCAATTAATCAGATGATCAATTAACCTTACATATGGATGGTTGGATTACATTGAATGCTTTTGATATCTCTGCTGTGTTATGTTATGTGTTATAAATTATTTTGTTGTGATCTGTGATGAATGTAATTTATTTATCTGTGATAAATTTATGCTATTCATTTGTGATTCTTTAAATGAAGATAAGCGTTATAGATTATACCCCTTACCGATATTGATAGGATTGAATCTGTGATGATTGATGATATTGCACTATTGTGTAAAACCCCCGGACTACACTATACGCGCACAAATATGGATTTCATGAGGAAATTGGTTAAGTCCCAGATATTTAAATTAAATATTTTAAAATGATTTTTAAAGTTGAATTTTGAATCCAAATGGTTTTAGAAATGAAATTGAATTAAATATGGAAAGTTTTGAAAATGGGCTTTTGAAGATAAAAGTTATTTGAATAACTTGATTAAGTTTTGAAATTGAAATAGTTTGATTTCAAATTGAATTCAAGATTTGAATTATGGTTGAACAAGTTATAAATGTGTTTATATGAGTTTAAACCATTTTTAAAGTATTATTTTGGGAATTTGAATTTAACCCAAGGGCTTTAACTTGTACTAATGAAATCGGATTTTTCCAAAACAAAAACTATTTGTTTTCAAATAATAATAGCTTTCATATAAAGAAAGGATTTCCAAATCGTGTTAAAAATATTTCAAATTTGAAATAGAATTGTTTGGAGGCTATGAATAAATCTTTACGAAAGATTATTGAACCTTGTTTTGAAATTGAAGAGGATTTTAAATGGTGTATCTTTTATATATATAAAAGATTTGAAATGAAAATTGTTTTGAAAGCAGTGAATCTTTGGAAATGGTTTTGAAAGCTATGAATTGAATCTTTGATTTAAAGATTAAAAGAGTTAATCCAATTTGAAATGGAATTCTTTTGAAAGGCTATGAATGAATCTTTGTGAAAGATTGGTGATCTTTGTGAAGTAAATCTTTTTGTTTAAAAAGATTTAAAATCGGTAATTTATTTGAACCATTTGTTTTGGGTAATAAGTTGTGACTTAACTGAAATCCCAATATCTATATGTTTTTAAATATTGCGCTCATTATTCGGTTTAGCCGGGAAAAGGCCTTGTGTCATATAACCCATTTCGAATAATGATACGACTTATGGACAACAATTGAAGACCGGTGGTGAAGACTGGATATTTTCCAAAGCGAAAGGATAACCTGTTGAATGTCTTTGCACCCAATTTCGTCGGTATAAAGATTTGATCACCAATTGTGATGGGGAGTCCGGACGTGATTAGGGATTATCCAGATTTGCAAGGGCTTCTTTGGAAGTGTCTTGGTTCTGTTCGAATCCGGAATAGACTTGTATGGATGTGTGTCTGACATTACACTTTGAGATGTAAGGCAGGTTTCTATCAACTACATTTCTGTTTGGTGGCGGAGATTTATTCTCTTAGCTTAACACCATTCTCTGAGACGTACGAGCTCAGAGGTTATGTAGTTGATGGTTACTAGTGTTACATTCCCAATTTGGTAATGTGGCATACGAAGTGCTGCTGATCATTTGTTTATCAAAGCATGACTTTGTGAAAAGTGTAGCTTTATGGACGAGACTTCGTCAAGCCTCGAAACTCGAAAATGGTCGAAACAGGAATGTTGTGGCAAGGTTTTACGGGTCATGCCCTAGGGTGTGTCCATTTTCTTCTGGATAATAAGTGGTATCATGGTATAGAGCCCAGATACTTTATGGTTGCTACAAACTTATTGCTTTGTGGTTGTTGGTGTAGAGGTACCTCGGATAAAGGTTGGTTACGACCGAGGATGGCGAGGGTTACTTCCGGGAAGTGATAATCCGGCCTTATGTTTGTAGGGAACCATTTTGGTTCTCCAGAGGCGTTCCATTTATTAAGGAAGTTCCTTAGCTTGACCATTTGTTGGAAATCCAATCATCTAATACAAGCCCTATACGGTTTAGTTATAGAACCTGCCATCTAATATGGTAGCTAAAGTAGGCATGCTATAATGGTACGTATGCTGGCTAGGATTAATATTATACTTGCAAATTTTTTCTACACTATGCATTAATAATAATATCAAATGATTTTCGCGTATCATGCATTTTTGACTGTCATATGGAGAAATCTCCTCCAAATGTGCACTTGCATTATGTGTGTGGCGGAAGGCCTTATGGCAGTTTCATTTTCCAAAAAGCATTACGGATTTCAATGTTATAAATTCTTTTGTTGTTTGTTTTAAAGATAAACTTTTTTGGTTTTCTCATACCAGTCCCATGATTGATCCGGAGTTTATTGTTCCCTTCCTGAACTCTGGGTGCCCACAATTTTCTATACGGGCAGTCTAGAGTTGGGTTTTTCAGACAATCAAATAGTAGATATAAAATCGATAGCCTTCAATCTTTGGAGACTTTGGTTTGGAAATCGCGTTCGGGATCGCATTTGCTACATTACAGCTTGATGGGGGTTCGAGCTAGCTTTGGATTGGAGATGGAGGTGCAGATGTTGGAGTTCTCACTTGGTGGTTCAAGTTCAAGTTATTTATTCCGCTTCAGCATTGTATTTGTGCTCTGATAAATGTTGGAGATCAATGTTGTATCATATTTGGATATTGTATTCATTGGAGTTATAGGATATTGTTCACTTTTCTTCCGCTGTGTTGTTATACTTAATGTGTTATGAGCTCCGGCGAACCAGATTCGGCGTTTGAATCTGCGGCATTCGAATACAGATGATGTATTCAGTGCCGATTTTCGAAGTTCGAGTCAGAGTCGTAACACATGATGTGATATTTTGTTCTGTCTTCTCTTTCTTTTTTCCCCAACAATCTTTCTTTAGACACTTAGATGCTCGACACATGAATACCGCGAATGTATTAGTGTCGACTTTTGAGAGCTGAAAAAGCGGATTGTTACACTTGCTATTTAAGAGAAGATGTGAATCATGTATATGTAATAGATCAAATCAAAACTGAATCTAAAGAGGGAAGATAAAAAGGTGATACATTTAATTGTTTTCATCTTCCCCTTTTACAATGACCCAGTCAACATCGTATCCAATCTCTATATGCAAAACGATTCTGTACTGATTCATAACCAAAATTATCTTAGCTATAGTATTTTAGATATTAAAAAAATCACATAAATAGACATATAAAAAATATTATTATAATAGATTGTCATAATTAATATATTGCTCTAATAATATGACTAATTAATTAAAACATTCCTTATATGCATATATACGTAAACATATATATGTATGTTTGTGTGTGTCTCTGCGTGTGTATTGTAATTTAACATTTAAATCTCAAACGCATATATTGTATGAAACAATAAACATTGAATATACTAGTTTTAAAACAAAGTTAACTTAACTAAAAGAAATTAAACTTAAAATTGTTTCTCTAATTGAATAACATAAATATGAATAGATATATATGTACATTCAGTTATTTGAATATCAGAACCATTATTATAAATAAACTAATTGTGAAAATGAATGGCAATTTTATTTTAGGAAAATCAAGTTCTCGTTAATAGATACTTTTAGATCAATAAATACTAGCCATGCACAAAATATAATACAAACATAAAATTGATTTAATGTTTAAATGATAATACACAAATAGTTTCAAATCAAATCTAGTAAGCGGTAATACAGTATACATATATATGAACTAGGGCTTGTGTTAAACATCATGAATGAAAAAAATAATACACAATTGAATCAAAGAGGGTTTTGCCCTTTATAATACCTTAATTTGCAAATCATCTGCTAGAATGCTTGATTCACTATTCGATCTTGCTAGAATCGGACTAATCACTTTTAGATGTTGTTTGAGGTGGAAATTTTTTTTCTTTGGAATAAAAATAAGAAAAAGTGGCAGACATAAAGTGGTAAAAAGAAAGATGAAATATTGAATTAATGAAGTAATGAGGAAGATTCGTTTTATGAAGAGAACAGAAATCTTTCTCATTTTCTCTATTAAAATCTTCCTATTTGTTTCCTTAATCTAATCTAAACCAATATTTAGATATATTCTTTCTTCCTTATAGCTAGCCAAATATTGTCCTATGTGGACTAAAATAATCTCAAGGCTTATTTAAATAAATAAACATATTTAAGGCTTGATTAAATATATATCGATGTTGTATAATGATATTCATATATATAACTTTTATATACACATCCAAATATTTAATAACAATATCCAAAGCATCAAATAAATAAATAATTAATATTTCTTAAACGTTAATTATTATAACACTTTATAAACGAATTAAATCGAGTGAATTTTTGAAGAATTTACAGATGTGGTTTGTGACTCGAAGATGTGAATTCAGCCAGCGATTAATATTGAATAATTCAAATGTTAATATTTACACATCACTTTAGCTACCAATGTGACATTTTGGTCGAGTTCATCACTTACAGACATTTTCAGTAAAAATTATATTTTGTATCATCTAACGCAGTACCAACAGTGGCAATAATTTACACATGTTCTCTTCGCCAACACCATACCACATTAAGAAGCACAGAATTTGGTATTTATCAAAATTCCAATATTGTCAATAAGTTGAATAACAATTTAATTTGATTTGGAGTAACCGATTTTATTTGGGTAAATATGTTAAATTTAAGTTGAATACCAATGACAATGATGCTAACCTTATACGTCGAAGTAAATAAATCCTCTCTTGAATTGTATCTCATATTCTCAATTCAAGTGGTTCAAGTAATGCTCAACTATGGATGTAACACCATCAATGATCTGATGTAATTGACCATAATCTAATCACGTTTTAAATACTTAAGATCAATAATAATCTTAAGTCAAAAAACTATTACGCATCACCATGTGATAACTTCTATTTGACTTTAACGTAATAAACCTATTAAAGACCCTCGGTGGATAGTTATACTATAATTCCAAACAATTATAGGTATGTAACCCCTTAGTGCGGCCAATTATCATGAATAAATCAGCATCCATCACATAGAGAGCTTTATGTACACTAATCTCAATAGATGTATTGATATTCCAATTTCGAACATCATTTAACAATAAGTATTTATTTGTACGATATATTGCTCACAGCTATGGACACATAGCAGTTGACTAAAGCACTTATTCTAAGGATTTTTCACTTTTACAAATTTATTGTTTAAATACGTTACTTATATCATATAATAACATATGCAATAGAAAACTAAATCATAAGTTTACTTTATTTTGAATAAGATCTGCAATAAGACTTCGACCATATAATCAAAATACATAATTTCTTTATGGGCATTACCATAATTCTATCAAAGAGCAAGGATAAGTTAGAGCCTATAGGTAGTAAGTACATTTTGACAGGCCATAATGCATGAATGCAAGGGTAAAGGTTATGGTGTTAAGATACTAAGCATATTTTGATTGACAGGCATGCGTAGATTGATAAGAATTTTTTGCTAAAGGTAGAGCTTCCATTGAGTATTGATCGGATTTGGATAAAAAATTACCAAACATGATAGAGTGGGTCAATTGTTCCTTTCTGTATGCATAATAAGGGTGGTGTGGCCAATGATGCCATGGTTAGTGAAAGATGTGGTGCAAAGATTTAGACTCTAGGAGGAATTTAGGGTTAATCAAAGCTATATAAAGAACAAGTGAAGCCTAGATAGTTTGATAATTTTGTGGGCTTTAGTAGTGAACATGATCGTGTTGGTGATTTGGCAACATGTGCAATTAGATCACGAACCTCAAAGGTGATTTTGATGATGTAGATTTAAGAAATTCAATGAAAATTATTGGGAGGGAGATGGTGAGAGTAATGTGTTATATTGGCTTATCTTCGCTTAATATGTAATGATGGTATTGGTATCGCAGCGTTCTCTATTGAGCTCTTCGTTTATTCTATTTAAAGGTGAATCTTTTATATCAGTTAGAGGGAATGCTGTCTGGATTCTTACATGGTTTTTATGCATGGTTTCTCTTTTGTGCTTGTAAGAGAAAATAAAGCGAAGTTTGAGCTTTGCTCAAACTTTATTAGCTTAATAACTAGCCAATAACACCCAAGGGTGTGAATCCATGAAGATTTCTTTATCGATGAGTTGAGATTGGTATAAAGATTGACTATTTGCAAAGTGTATTTGTAACAACCTGGAAATTTCGAACCTGAAAATTCCAGATAGTTAGAAAAAGAAGAAAAGGAAAGAAGAAGAAATAGAAACAAGTCACAGAAACCTCACACTCGCAGCAAATCAAATTATAATATCACATAAATAATAGTTATACAAAGGAACACTGTACTTGCCAAATTACACCTTAATATATCAGAGTTACACCACATTTACAAACAGAGGACAGATAAAACAAACTGTTTCAGATACTATAATATATCACAGCAGAAACTCTCCATACGTTCCTGTTCTCCAGCTCGCCACCTAAGCTCCATACCGTCCTTACCTGAAAATCTGTAATACTTGTTCTGACCTGAGCATTACATCAAAGTAACACCCGGGTCAGGCTAGAAACCAGTATGAGTAAACTCATCTAACAAGGCATACAAAACATACAACTTATGTAGCCCGGGTAACTTGCATCAATATCCAATTTCACAAGCTGTCACAGTCATTACTTATTTCTCACATCAATTCCTAAGCACAAAAATTTGATTAAATAGTCCAATTTGCGTAGATCGTCCCATTCCAGCTTATTGATTTCACATATAAATTAAATATGAATCGAAGTGGTTCCGGGTATTCTCTAATACCCGACTCCGGTCTCTTCGAATTCAATTTCATCTAAATTCAAGTTAATACTACTCAACTTTAATTATCGGATATCCCTTTTACATAGCAATTCATAATCATATTATTACCGTACATTCAACAAGCATATCACACAGCAATTCTTATTAGAGACTTCAACCAATTCAAAGTATTCATCATCATTCAATCATTGATAAGCAAGATTGATCATTTCCATTATATTAACTAACGTCCACTAATTATTAGTTAATTATTCTTAATTAAATAATCAACCTTTAACTTAGTTACATTCATTAATCAACCTTGATAAATCACAATTAGTAATTAACTTTCCTTAATTACTTCATCAATTAAACCAACTCCTTGATCGATTATATTAATTAACCCTTTAATTACACTTAGTAATTAACACTTAATTACCTCCACTAAGTAATTTTTCTTTAATTATTCCCCCCCCTCCCAACAAGTAATCATCTTTTATTTACATCCAGCAATTTCCCACTAGTTACTTCACTAAGTGATTACACCTTGTCAATCACCTTAAGTAATTATACTTAACCGACATTAAATGATTACCTTTAATTAATTAAAACTTAATCAATTTACTAAAATTAACTACATCCACTTAATTAATTACTCTGAGTAATTAATTCCTCAATTAATTACCCAGATTAATTATTCTATAATTATTATTTAATCAACCTTTCCTTAATCAAATACATAAATTAAGTAACCTATTAATTCATTCCTAAATTAATAAAGCCTTTAATTAATCAATCCTAATTTAATTACACTAAGTAATTAATCCTTAATTACTTCCATTAAGTAATTATACTTAAACAATTCCATAAATTTTTATCTTAGATTAATCAATATAATTAATTAATAAAACTAATTATGTTAATTTATTATCTAATAATCCCTATTTAATGATCTTCATTAACTATTAACAAAAAAATTATTTGCCTCTCAATGTAATTAAACTTAAATTAATCATCTTTTGATATCAAATTAATTAGATTTTAATAATGAATTAATCTATCTCTAATTACGAAATTAATAAATACTTAATTGTAATTTAATCAATCTTAAATCACTTGATTAATTAATTTCTAATCATTAATTAATAACCTTTCTCAAATTTAAGCATAAACCCCTTTTTTTAAGTATAAACAACATTTATCATCTAATAGTTTAAACCAAAATTCTTTAAATTTAATACTAGCTTTCAAAGCTTTTTAAACCATTCACAACAACTTCGGGTTTAACCCATTCTTTACCCCAGTGCCAACTCGGTTCCTTCTTCTTCTCCTAAAATTTTAAAACTTAGTTTTAAAAATTAGAACTGGAAACAAATAAAACATCAAGAACATGACTGAGTTCAACGCGTGACTTCTTCCCAAATGCCCGAGTATATTCTCGAGTCCACATCTCATCACAACCACCCTGATACATGATCACTGGTGCACCTGCACAAGTGGTCGCGACGACGTCGCCCACTGCCAACACCATCCACAAATCGACAGTCGCCTCAACAATGCCTTCCGATCACCCAAATATTCCTACATGCCTAATATCGAAATTGAGGTAAACCACACACTTCCAGGAACCTCAACCTCACCTGAAATCGCCTCGCTCTCTTATCACTGACGACCAGAGGTAGTAGATCTCCGACCCCAGCCTTGCCAGACCCCCATGCTCCCAACACCCTTGGTCCAAAATCACTCGATGCATCTAAGATGACACAGCCATCTCATTTCTGACCTTAACCCAAAATAGGGTTTAAAACCCATTCTGATCCATCGCCGTTGCCACGGTGGCTCATCATCGCATCTGACATTTTTGCCGAACCCGCCGTACTATATTCTACCTCCCATGACGTCCCCGACCACCCCGTGCATGAAATCACCGGAAATAGCCCAAACCCACATCTTTGATCAAAACCAAATTACTAACCCAATTCCAATCTAAAAATTATGATACAACTCTTAAATTCATGAATCCAGATGACGAGTAAGATTGTATCAATAAAACATGAAATTATGACACTTGGGTTTTAACAGATCTTAACTTTTTAACTGTAATTTCTTGATTTACAGTGATAAAAAAACTTATTTTATTTAAATAAAAAATTAAGATCTCTATTCATGTTCAAACAAATCTAATTTGCATGAAAACCTAAGACTATCAGAGATCAGTTAAAGAGAGGTTTGAATTTATCTATTTGTTCTAAAATTCAGTGACCTGCAATAAAATAAATCAAGCATTATCAGACATGCACCCATTTATATTAGCTATTTGAAACATGCAGGCTAAAATTTCATCCATGCAACCCATTTGCCCCAGCACCTAACTAAACACATTCATCTTCATCAACAAATTAAACAAGAGTAATATTGTTTACTCACCTTAAAAAAAATGTACAGAGCTTTGTTTCAGAAAACAGAGAAGCTTGAAAAATGGGTTGAATTTTGAAGACTTTACTGCTTTAATTTGAAAACTGAAAGCTTGAATTGCTGAACTGATTTTAAGATTTGATTTACTTGAAACTGAAATACAGATTTCTGAAATAGCTTCACTTGTTGATAAACTATACTTCAGGTTTGCCTTACTTGGTGATTTCGGAAGATGATTACATGGTTTTAGTTTGAACTTGAGAAATGTTTACTGTGTTTTGATTTTTGATTTTCTTGTTTCTTTGATAATGAAAGTAAAAGTGTAAATGAGAAGGGATTAGGAAAGTACATCTTTGATTTATCTTTTATTTAATTCTTATAAAGACTCTTGTTTATTTTACTTACAAATGTCATTTGCATGTAATATTTGATTTTACACTTGTTAAAATGCAAAGTGAATTTGTTTGCATTTGTAATTATAATGTACCTAATAGGTTTATGTACTTTTATATAATATCCTTTGTTAAGTTTTATTCTTATTCATGTCTTAGGTATCTTGTTAATTACTTAATCTATGTAATACCTTTTTACATGTATGTTTTAAATCCTTATATGTTTACAAACTACCTTCACTTAAATTTATTTAATTTCTATACTTAACCCCTTTCATTTAATTAATTTATGAATCATTTTTTTTCCAGATGTTTATATATAAAGAAAATGTATTATGTTTACAAATGTATATTAAATCCTTTATCCAATTTTATTCAAATTTAGACTATTATGTATTTAAACTTAAATATATTTATTAATTTACTATAAGATTCATCATATTGATTTAATTATTATAGTTTCAAATCCACTTATATATATATATTCAGATATGTATTTATCCAAATAAAATTAGTTAATTATCCAATTAACAGATGTCCAGAATCCGGGTTATTGCATTCCTTCCCCGTTTGAATCTTTTCATCCTCGAAAAGGGACGAAACCAGAATTCACTAAATATTTTAAAACCAGTTAAAATATTCTTTGATCAATTTAAAACGCTTTAAAAATCTGTAATACAGCCAAAATAGTTTTATAAAATTACTTTTTATAACTCGATGTTTCCACGGTCCATCCTTGTGCTCACAGAAATTCGGTCATACGTTGATCAGGCGTAAGACTGAAAATCTACAAGTGCTTAGCAGACCTATTTTCAACATCTAGTGAAAATACTTAGAAAATAATTTTATTGAAAATATAGAAAATATTTTTGGAAATAGAGGAATATCTTTGGTGAGAATACTCTGGAAATCATCACCCCTATCCATGGTCGCAGTTACATTCCAAGGTTACGTTGCCATCACAGCAAAAGTCCATGTAACTGCACGCTCTCCGCGGCCTCTCGATTACGCCATGGATCCCACAACAGATCGCAGTTACATTCCAGGGTTACGTTGCCATCGCAGCAAAAGTCCATGTAACTGCAGGCTCTCAACGGCCTCTGATTTTCACTGTCGAAATGAAACTTCTCCACTCCTACATAGGTCGCAGTCTACCGATATAAAATCAAATGCAGACTGTTGGCTCTCAGCGGCACACACGACTTTCGCTATGTTATACCATAGGTCGCAGTCTACCAATATAAAATCAAACGCAGACTGTTAGCTCTCAGCGGCACACACGACTTTCGCTATGGTATACTCTATTCATATTCCCCAAGAACTAGTTTTGTCCGGACTCCTCCCAGGATCAACTTTAGAACCCCCCTTGGGCTCAAGGCAGCACCACCCGGTGGCACTCCTGAGAAGTTCATTTCAAGGGAGCGCCTTTTTCCCCATAGCCATCATCAAAACATTTTATACTATACACATATAGTATCTTTAAATCATACACCTAGTATGATCTCATACAAAGCTCCTTTACACAAAATCGCTTATTCCAAAATCGATAACTCTCAAACTAGGCTTTCCAAATTTCAATATTGATTTTATCCAAAAATCAAAAGCCTTTCTAAATCCAAAGGTTTCTAAAACCTTTTTCCAAAATTCTCATAAGATCCTTTATATATATTCAGATATATATAATCTATAAAACTTTGGATCATTTCAAACTTGTATAAAACTCCTTTTATACTTCAAAACACCTTTAAAATCCTTTTCTTCTGGCAAAAGATTCAACAAGGGGAATTTCATTTTATAAAACAAAGATATTTAACTTTGTTTACTCAAAATCAAATATTCAAATTTGATTATTCTTTTCAATGTCATTTTCATTCAAATCCGTACGATGTACACATATCATCCGTACGCTATACCAATCTGATCGCTCACTCGACTACACAATTTCACTTCCGAACTAGTATCGTCCACCCGACTTCCTAGTGCGGACACAGATCTGGTTTCTTGATCAGAAACCATCATTCTCCTTGCATAGCCATAACTATGATAGAGAATATCGAGAACCAATCAACAATCCATATCCAGGTTTGCCATCAAAAATCGAGTGGAAAATCCCAACTCGGATCGACACACTTATCTCGAAATTCTGTGCTCGAATCTGGATCAAATCACTATGCGAATAGAATAACATACGTACACCTTACGTTTTTATCCTTATTGGCTATTAGCCAAATCAATTCCATTTCTATTCACATTCACCTTGATTTTCATTCACTTACTCACAATTACTTCAATCCATTTGGATTATCACCCCTTATTCTTATCTCGATCGGGTATTTAACCAATAAGAGTTTGAACTCCGACTAGTTTATTTAGAAAATAGCTTGAAATTTTTTAAAACAAATACGTAGTTGAAAATAGTTTCTAGTTTGTAAAATAGGTATAAAATAGTTAGAAAATAGTTAAAATAATTATAGAAATTTTAGATAATTGAAAAATAGTAGTAAGAGAGTAATTAGTTTATAAAACAGTTGGAAAATTGTTAAACAGTTCCAAAAATAATTGTAAAACAAATATAAGATAGTTTTGCTTTTAAAAGAAAGGCTGTATATATAATAAATAGCTTAGAAAAATAGTTTTATATTAAAACAATTTATATTAAAAATGGTCCGGAGTCAAAACTGTTCAATTCACAATCTCCATTTCCAATCAATTCAATTTAAATTTCCACTTCCATTTAAATTGACTTGACTCCAATTTAAATCACTTCAATTTCCATTGAAATTGATTCAACCCCAAATCAAGTTGAATTAACCTCAGTTTCTTTCCAAATTTAACTTTATTCAACCTTGATCTCAAATTCTACTAATTCAAATAAATTTCAATTGAACTAGTTCCAATTTCAATTCATTTCAACTCCAGTTTTGAATTAATCCCAATTTCAAACTCCATTTCCAAACCAAGTTGAATTGTTCTTGATTTCCTCCAAATTCAATTCAAATTCCATTTGAATTTAAAACTATTCAACTTTAATTACAATTCCAAATTATTCAAATCAATCCAATTCAAATTTTCCATTTGAATTTTATACTAATACATCTTCAATCACAATTTCAATTAATTCAAATCAAATTCAATCTGAACTAATTCAAATTTCAAATTTAAACCATCTTGAATTATATAAATTCGAATTAATACTTCAAATGTTGATTTAATTCCTTTAAATCAATTTACCTTTAAAGTTTTTAAACAATTCAATTCACAGTTCAGTCCTAACATATTATATCACAAATCAAATTAACCTTTATTTATACATCAATAACCCAAACCTTTAAACAGTTTAATTTTGAGTCAAATTCTCAAAATTCCATTTTAAATTATCTTTACTTGACTATTTCCAAAGTCCAAATAAGAGTTCAAAACAATTTTATCTTAAAAATTTAATTTATTACTCAATTTTATCTTCCAGTTTAAAACTAGTTCCTTAAACAATTTTAATTTACAAGTTTTTAATTATCAAATTTTCAGTTCGAAGTAATTCCTTATCCTTATTCAAATTAAAGTGTGATTTTCCTTTTATCCTAATAATGGATATATTACCGCACTTCATTTCTCATTTATTTAAACAAATCCAATTAGAGCATAAAGATTATTAATAACAATGGAATGGTATCATTCAAATTATTTTAAAACATCCTGAAATTTCCGAATCAGGTTGACTATTCCAACTTATTTAACATTTCCCAAGTTAAACTCAATTCACTTAATCCGGTCAACCTTACCCAATTTCCATTTCAAATCTCAAATTCTTTCCACTTATAAGTTTGAAAACTTATCACTTTTGGGTATCATATCTCATTCCAAATTTAAAACTCAATATTCAGAGTTTATTTCAAAACAACTTTGATATTATGTATATGCACGCATATACGTAATTACTTCCTGGCTTACCAAGCCAAATTTAAATTTTTTAACTACCTTTGGTTTTAATTCAAACAAATTCTTTTAAAGTTTACAAACAACTTCTTATTCTAGAATAAGATTACATTCAAAATAGTTTAAATAATATTATTTCCTTCAAAATTTTGAAAATAATTTTCAAATGTTTAAATTTAGAATTAGAACTTTACAATTAGAAACCCACTTTAAATTTACATCCCTTCTAATTTACAAGTTATTCTCTTTAAATGGTTACTTTTCTTAAAACATTTTATTGTTGCTTATTCACTAATACACATTTTATTATTAAGTGCAACAATTATTTATGATAATAACCCTGATTATCATACCTGAGTCCAATTTATTATTATCTTATTCTGAAATTCTTTCCCAAATTCAAGATTTTAATTTCCGTTTGAATTTATTCCAAACTTATCTTTATTCAATTCAAATTTCAATTTGGTTGCATTCTATTGCTTCTTAATTTAATTCAATAATTTAACAACCAATTCCCTTAATATTATTAGAAAGGAATATTGCTTTATATATCAAAATACATTTCTATATAAAATCATTTAAAATCTTTATATAAGAAAATAACAAGTACGCTCTCATATATATATATATATATATAGACACACATACATATACTCAACTCATCCTAGGGTACCACTTACCCTACCCTTAATGAGTAATCCCACCAGAGCCAAGGTTCTCGCTTAACCTTCTGCTCTGATACCAAATGTAACGACCCAGAAATTTCAAACCTGAAAATTCCAGATAGTTAGAAAAAGAAAGAAGAAGAAACAGAAACAAGTCACAGAAACCTCACATTCGCAGCGGATCAAAATATAATATCACATAAATAATAGTTATACAAAGGAACACTGTACTTGTCAAATTACACCTTAATATATCAGAGTTACACCATATTTACAAACAAAGGACAGATAAAACAAACTGTTTCAGATACTATAATATATCACAGCAGAAACTCTCCATGCGTTCATGTTCTCCAGCTCGCCTCCTGAGCTCCAGAACGTCCTTACCTGAAAATCTGTAATACTCGGTCTGACCCGAGCATTACATCAAAGTAACACCCAGGTCAGGCTGGAAACCAGCGTGAGTAAACTCATCTAACAAGGAATACAAAACATACAGCTTATATAGCCCAGGTAACTTGCATCAATATCCAATTTCACGAGCTGTCACAGTCATTACTTATTTCTCACATCAATTCCTAAGCACAAAAATTTGATTAAATAGTCCAATTTGCTTAGATCGTCCCATTCCAGCTTATTGATTTCACATATAAATTAAATATGAATCGAAGTGGTTCTGGGTATTCCCTAATACCCGTCTCCGGTCTCTTCGAATTCAATTTCATCTAAATTCAAGTTAATACTACTCAACTTTAATTATCGGATATCCCTTTTACGTAGCAATTCATAATCATATTATTACCGTACATTCAACAAGCATATCACACAACAATTCTTATTAGAGATTTCAACCAATTCAAAGTATTCATCATCATTCAATCATTAATAAGCAAGATTGATCGTTTCCATTATATTAATTAACGTCCACTAATTATTAGTTAATTATTCTTAATTAAATAATTAACCTTTAACTTAGTTACATTAATTAATCAACCTTGATAAATCACAATCAGTAATTAACTTTCCTTAATTACTTCATCAATTAAACCAACTCCTTGATCGATTATATTAATTAATCCTTAAATTACACTGAGTAATTAACACTTAATTACCTCCACTAAGTAATTTCTCTTTAATTACTTCAAACCCAACACGTAATCTTCTTTTATTTACATCCAGGAATTTCCCACTAGTTACTTCACTAAGTGATTACACCTTATCAATCACCTTAAGTAATTATACTTAACCTACATCAAATGATTAACTTTAATTAACTAAAACTTAATCAATTTACTAAAATTAACTACATCCACTTAATTAATTACTCCGAGTAATTAATTTCTTAATTAATTACCCTGATTAATTATTCTATAATTATTAATTAATCAAACTTTCCTTAATCAAATACATAAATTAACTAACCTATTAATTAATTCCTAAATTAATCAATCCTTTAATTAATCAATCCTTATTTAATTACACTAAGTAATTAATCCTTCATTACTTCCATTAAGTAATTATACTTAAACAATTCCATAAATGTTTATCTTATATTAATCAATATAATTAATTAACAAAAATTAATTATGTTAATTTATTATCTAATAATCCTTAGTTAATGATCTTCATTAACTATTAACAAAAAAAATTATTTGCCTCTCAATGTAATTAAACTTAAATTAATCATCTTTTGATATCAAATTAAATAGATTTTAATAACGAATTAATCTATCTCTAATTACTAAATTAAAATACTTAATTGTAATTTAATCAATCTTAAATCACTTGATTAATTAATTTCTAATCATCAATTAATAACCTTTCTCAAATTTAATCATAAACCCCCTTTTTTTAAATACAAACAACATTTATCATCTAATAGTTTAAACCAAAATTCTTTAAATTTAAAACTAGCTTTCAAAGCTTTTTAAACCATTCACAATAACTTCGGGTTTAACCCGTTCTTTACCCGAGTGCCAACTCGGTCCCTTCTTCTTCTCCCAAAATTTTAAAACTTAGTTTTAAAAATTAGAACTGGAAACAAATAAAACATCAAGAACATGACGGGGTTCAACGCGAGACTTCTTCCCAAATACTCGAGTATATTCTCGAGTCCACATCTCATCACAACCACCCCGATACATGATCACTGGTGCACCTGCACAAGTGGTCGCGACGAGGTCGCTCACTGCCGACACCATCCACAAATCGACGGTCGCCTCAACAATGCCTTCCGATCACCCAAACATTCCTACATGCTTAATATCTAAATCGAGGCAAACCACACACTTCCAGGAACCTCAACCTCACCTGAAATCGCCTCGCTCTCTTATCACTGACCACCAGAGGTAGTAGATCTCCGACCCCAACCTTGGCATACCCCCATGCCCCAAACACCCTTGGTTCGAAATCACTCGATGCATCTGAGATGACACGGCCATCTCATTTCTGACCTTAACCCAAAATTGGGTTTGAAACCCATTCCGATCCATCGCCGTTGCCACGGTGGCTCATTATCGCATCTGACATTTTAACCGAACCCGCCGTACTCTATTCTACCTCCCATGAAGTCCCCGACCACCCCGTGCACTGAAATCACCAGAAATAGCCCAAACCCACATCTCTGATCAAGACCAAATAACTAACCCAATTCCAATCTAAAAACTATGATACAACTCTTAAAATTCATGAATCCAGATGACGAGTAAGATTGTATCAATAAAACATGAAATTATGACACTTGGTTTTTAACAGATCTTAACTTTTTAACTGTAATTTCTTGATTTACAGTGATAAAAAACTTGTTTTACTTAAATAAAAATATTAGATCTTAATTCATGTTCAAACAAATCTATTTTGCATGAAAACCAAAGACTATTAGAGATCGGTTAAAGAGAGGTTTGAATTTATCTATTTGTTCTAAAATTCAGAAACCTGGAATAAAATAAATCAAGCATTATCAGACATGCACCCATTTATATTAGCATATTTTAAACATGTAGGCTAAAATTTCATCCATGCAACCAATTTGCCCCAGCACCTAACTAAAAACATTCATCTTCATCAACAAATTAAACAAGAGTAATGTTGTTTACTCGCCTTAAAAAAATGTACATAGCTTTGTTTCAGAAAATAGAGAAGCTTGAAAACTGGGTTGAATCTTGAAGACTTTACTGCTTTAATTTGAAAACTGAAAAGCTTGAATTGCTGAACTGATTTTAAGATTTGATTTACTTGAAACTGAAATACAGATTTCTGAAATAGCTTCACTTATTGATAAACTATACTTCTGGTTTGCCTTGCTTGGTGATTTTGGAAGATGATTACATGGTTTTAGTTTGAACTTGAGAAATGTTTACTGTGTTTTGGTCTTTGATTTTCTTGTTTCTTTGATAATGAAAGTAAAAGTGTAAATGTGAAGGGATTAGGAAAGTACATCTTTGATTTATCTTTTATTTTAATTTTTATAAAGACTCTTGTTTATTTTACCTACTAATGTCATTTGCATGTAATATTTGATTTTACACTTGTTAAAATGCAAAGTGAATTTGTTTACATTTGTAATTATAATGTACCTAATAGGTTTATGTACTTTTATATAATATCCTTTATTAAATTTTATTCTTATTCATGTCTTAGGTATTTTGTTAATTACTTAATCTATGTAATGCCTTTTTACATGTATGTTTTAAATCCTTATATGTTTACAAACCACCTTTACTTGAATTTATTTAATTTTTATACTTAACCCCTTTCATTTAATGAATTTATGAATCATTTTTTTTCCAGATGTTTATATATAAAGAAAATGTATTATGTTTACAAATGTATATTAAATCTTTTATCCAATTTTATTCAAATTTGGACTATTATGTATTTAAAATTAAATATATTTATTAATTTACTATAAGATTCATCATATTGATTTAATTATTATAGTTTCAAATCCACTTATATATATATTCAGATATGTATTTATCCAAATAAAATTAGTTAATTATCCAATTAACAGATGTCCAGAGTCCGGATTATTACAGTATTGAGGTGGAGCATTAAATGTTGGTGATATAATATATTTGAAATCAAAAAGGAAATTTCAAAGGTGCAATGGTGAAAATGATATGTCATTTGAAGTTATATATTAAAAGATGCGCTTGTTTGAATGGAAGTTGTGCATCAATGCAGCCGCAGGCTGAAGAGGGAAAGTTAAAGAACTTTAGTAGTTTTCCTAATTTTTTGCAATCTATTGTTGAGGACTTGCAAATCGTAATATATTGAGTCAGAACTATGATGGTTCTGTTTAGGGCCATTGTAGTCGATTGCCACCCTATGGGTAGACGATTTAACATCCCTAAGCAAAATAATTATAATTTTACATGCAGCTGATCGATCACCCCTATATGGGAAGTCGAATGTCATCAACAAATTGGCCTAAACTAAGGAAATCGAGCTAGTCAAAAGCGGGTTAAATAAGCGAATCTCAAAAAAAATTCGATCATTGTTTGACCTATGAAGTCTTATTCATTTTTAATCTAATCTAAAGTTTGTTCAATAAAATCTTAGTTTATTTAATTTGTTTAAAAGAAGTTTAATCGACTGTTATTTTAATCAACTAGACATTTATATTAAATACTGTATATCAGATATAGTCTTATGTATATATATATATGTGTATCACAGTTACTTGGTTTGTTTGTTATTTAGTGAGTGAAGAGCCATATTGTAACTTATGGGATACTATTTAATGTGTCGCTAATGTCATGAATGAGAAAAAAACTTAGGAGTTACACCTTAGATATGACTATATTTTTATTGGGTATGTTTACGAATATATTTTGAATATGATTGTAGTGCAAGTGAAATATATATAAATAGTATCACGGTTAATGAGTACATTTTAAGTGCTGAGATCTACATTGCAACTCGTCATATATATATATATATATACATATATATATATAAATGTATGTATGTATATATATATATGCCTTGTTTCCCATAGTTTCGTTAAGATTACACTATATATGTGTATGTAGGTGTGTTATATATATGCATCTTAAAATTAATATGACTAATTTAGAAATTAAGGATTAACAATTTGAAAACTAGATTTGACTTAGGAAGGATTCAAAACTAGATCTATCATTTTACAAAAAGGTCCTTTTATAAATTTTTGAATTGAAATAACATACATATATAAATAATAACAAAATGTATTTTATATTTAGAACATATACAGATAAAACTTATATTCAACCTTATAAAATAACCTTAAATAATTAATGTATGCAGTTCGCTTATGTTTATGTATATACAATGTGTGATAAAGTTGTTTCGTTTTTAAATTAACTAAAATAGTTTTAAATCCATTTTTTAAGATTCTAGGCAAAAACAATTTTAATATAATGTTGTTATGAATAATTTTTTGGCTTTTAAATATATGTTTCTAGAACAATGGTAAACAACAGATTGAACAATATAGACATATATAAATTCTTTGTAAAAGATGTAGGATCTAAACTATGTTATCATGGTGTAATATATACCTTCCTTCTGAAGTAGCCTAAGATTGGCACATTGAATGACTGAATAACTCCTAGAATCAACTAAATTAACCTTTGGATGTTTCTCCGATCTAGAGATGGACATCACCTTGTATTAATTTTATTTTGATTTTCTTATGGGAATTTTATGTTCTTTGAGACATGGGATTTTTTTATCTAGAATGAACAAGAGAGAAACACCCAAAACAATGACAAGTCATGTGTTAAAGTATGCATTTAAGAAGAGAAAAAGGTGAAGGGTTATTCTCCTTCCTTCAACCGATTCCTTTATTACCATTTCAAAACAATTTTTGAACACTAAAACCCTTTCTTTCCATGTTATTTTTGGTTGAAAATAAAGAGGAGGAGAGAAACAATGCCAATTAATCGTGTTTAAGTAGGCATTAATAAGAGGAAAAGGTGAAGGTTTTTCTTCTTCCTTTACTTATTCATTTAATACCATTTCAGAACAAATTTGAAAATTCAAATTGTAACGCCCACATTTTTAGATAATTAAATAATCAAATAATTATAAACAGTGAAAATGAGCGTTTTTGGAATTGCAAAATATGGCCTCGAAACATATACCATTGTGTTCATGACAAATTTTTGATTAATTTACATATATAATATGCCTCGAACGGACTTCGTATGAAAAAGTTATTGACGTTCGAAGTTCCATATCGAAAAATAATTATACGTCTAAATGTGCGTAAATATATTAGTTTATAAATATATGCATCTATAAATTATAGAAATAATGCACGTTTGAATTTCAAAATAGACGCGCGTCATAAAGGAAATTAAATGACATCAGCCATTAGAGGTAATTAATTAACATCAGTAGGCAATGTTAATCAAATCAGCAATTAAAGGAAATTAATTTACATTAATTAGCAACATTTGAATTTCAAAATAAACTTGTGTTACAAAGGGAATTAAATTTTCAATTGATGAAAATTAATTAGAATGAATAGGAAACAATTAAAAGTTAACATTTAATAATTTATAATGTTTAAATATAGAGAAAATAAATTAATATGTATAAAATAAAAAGGCCAGACACATCAAAAGAGATGCATTTTGCTTGTTTTTAACGACTAGATTTCAATCGCTTAAAACGAACGGACGACGTTGCTTTGGCTCCCTATATATAACGTGCAGGGCTAGCCTTGAAACCCATATTTTATTGAACGGGCGCAAAAGCCCTATCACTTTTCTTTCTCCTCCAATTCTTCAAAAATCAAATATATTAGATTTAGGTTTTCTAATTTGCAATTTGGAGGTAGAAGCTGTAGATCTAGAGAAGAGATATCTAAACTAAGATGTCCATATGAGGTGAGTTTTTAGATTTGGTTTTCTAGTTTATCTATTTACTTTTCTTTAATTACTTGCAGATTTTTAAATCCATACGAATTTCGGTTTGTGAATCCAAATGGGGTTTCAAAGCAAAAGGCTACGGATAATAGAACTGGACTAAAAATCTGATCTGGAATTTGGAGTGTTTTCATTTCAGATGAGTGGATTTAAATTATATATCTTTTATGTTGATGATATATAATATCGTTAGATTCCCGTTAAATATGTTAATTCAGCATTTGAACTAATTTCAGTAATTAGGTCTGCTAGTTAGTTATGTTGAAATTGTAAATTTTATAAGAGAAATGTACTTATATTTAAATGTTATTTAAACAGAAAAAGAAAGAAATCTAATTAAACATAAGTAATATTAGGCTTAAAAATTATAGAGAAATGTACAAGCCTAAAAGTCAGAAATTTATAGTAAATTATGTTAAAATGGAAGAAATGAATTAAATATGGGAAAATCTATTAAATTGATTTGAAAGTCAATGATAGATTAGTTCGTTGATTTAGAAAAGGAATACATTTCCATAGTTTAACATTGTAAGAATAATGATAAACGTTGCTGCAAGAATAAAAGCAAGAAAAATGGATTTGGTGCAAAATAGGGACATTGCTGTATTTTGCATTACCCAACAATTAAAGAAACAATAAAAAAATATCTTGCAGTTACGAGTTATTGTTTATAGCATTATTTACTATTAAAATATGGAAATGGATTTTAGCACAGTTTTTGCAATCAACCAAATAGAATAGAACTACTTCCCAGAATAAAAGAGAATAATGCGAAGCGTTAAAGAAATTAAAGAAGAAGAAATAATCAAGTTAATTATTTGACAAGACTAGAAAACAATAAACAGAAATGTGACCAGATCTTCATTTATTGCGCATAGTAGAGTAAAAGGTAAAGCAGTTATTATGGTAAGTAACTTACGAAAATTGGACGTAGTCCCAAGATAATACTGTTATACAAAATAAGAGAACTAAAGAAAATTTAGTATCATAATAAAAGAAGACGGACTAGAATAGAAAAGAAGCACTTACAATTACGTTTATAACATGTATGTTATAAAAGAAAGAAAAGAATATAAAAGTGACAATTGTAAGCATAATTGTAACACGTACGTTATAATTAAAAAGAAAGAAATAGAATAGGCTTATTTTACCAAACTTTGATCTTGGATTAAGTTAATAAGCAAAAAAGATAGCAGTGGCATGTAGCAGTAGCATTCCCTTTTAGGTCTAGGACTGATGGTCTCACAGGTAGGTGGAGCTGGGCATGCTGATTAAGGTAAATATGTAGCCAACAGAATAAGAAAAGTAAACTAAATTCATAATAAAAGATTAGACGTAGGGTCTAATAAAATGTAGCGTGCATTTGGAGTAGCCCAAAGAGAATTTGGATAAAGAGCCAAACAAAGCAGTTCATCGTAGATTTTTAGTATAGAAAGAGCACGTCCAACTTAGTTATTTTGGGCTAAAAGGAAGTACGAGACTTCAGCATAACGTGAGGATACTCTAAGATGTCCCTCTGGAATAGTCTTAACGAAGTTGCACCCCTAGAGGCAGATCTGTAGGTGTTCCATCAAGAGAGTATGCATTGACTGCTTTTGCATTGCAGGCCTAACGAAGCGGACCTTTGTAGGTAGTCAAAAGGTTGATGATGGAATAGGATATAAGTATGACACCGTACTCTAGTTTGCGAGTAGATTAGAGTGGGCAGGACCCATAATAATTGTCGCATGCAGGTATCAGCCATCGTCAGTCACAACGAGTTCAGGAAACACTAGAGTTAAACCAATAGGCCAATGATTCTTTCACTATCGAGACAATGGATGAGGGGTACATCCAATTGGATGTTTAGATTGTTTGCAATAGGATGCAGCCACTTAGCTCTTGAAAGGTCTTTCGATAGTCGAGCGGAGCTGCGTGGGGCCATAGCCACGACGAGAAAAGAGACAGATCAAGTAGAATATCTATATTGTAAATGGTTTCAATTTACATAAGATGGTTAATTCACATTAAAAATAAGCCTCTTAGATAGCTTTGCATAATTCATTGTCTTGTAAATGCATAAAAAGAAAGAAAAAGTAGAACTGTTTTTCAAGAATTCTAAGTAATAATCAATATTATCCATAATCGTGCCATTCCAGCAAAATTAACCTGGTAGACCCATGCTCTCTTGGATGGTTCTTTTTTGAACCATGCTGCTAAATAATACACCGTGGGCTATAATTGATAAACTAAAGGTATTGCTTCAGGTTGAAATTGAAACGGGAGCAGTAAGAAAATCGTAAGAATTAGAAGGAGAAGGAGTTTTAGATTTAAAGAAAGGTAGGAACAGAAATTGACAATAGTAGTTAAAGAAAGACAAGAAGAAAGATTAGTATGCATTGAACAAGATATAGCAGTAAAGAAAAATAAAATTAAAAATATATTAATCATCAAATCTGATGTATATGGGTTCATTACATCTATATATATAAGATATCTCCAATGACTATATTATTTGACTTGATCAAAATTTCTCTATTTATATGTCCATAATTATATCAATTCTGACAAGGAAACAACCTATGCATGTGTGCATGTGCACACACATGCACGCCTATTATTCTTCCTCTTCCTTAAACTAAGAGCTTGCAGACTAAATGTTGCTACTCCTATGGCTGCACTATCATGAATGGGTTGATCAGAGTTCCCCTCTGGCATAACCTCCAATGAACTTTGTTCAGTGATATATTTCTTTTGTTTTATGGCTGCAAATAATTGGTGAGCATAACATCTGCCTCCCACTCGTAAAATGGATCTTGCCTTAAGGTCCAGAGTAAGATATTTTTTTGTGACCTCCCAATATTCCTCCCAAGTAGCCTCCTCTTTAGGAAAATCCTTCCATTTGATTAAAGTTTTCATTATGGGTGTATTGCTCAAGGGAACTATCCTTCTGTCCAAAAAAATTTAGGTTAAAAATTCTTCCACATATGAAGGCACTTCATCTTGTATTATCACTCCAGCTCCAACTCTTTTCTTCAACTGGAACACATGAAAAACTGGAGGTATCTTTACACCTTAAGGTGGTTTTAGTTGGTATGCTACTTCTCCTATTTTCCTCTCCACTTAACTTTGGAGATAATTTGTGTGTCTTATGACTTCTTATCGAAATGTATCTCTAAGGTTGTAACTTAAGATAAACCCAATCATCTACTTCAAAACATCTCAGTGTTTTATTAAATCAGCAAACTTCTACATTCTACCTTTAGCAAGCATGAAACTATCTTTCAAAAATTGTAGAATTAGGTCTCTAGAATACAGCTCATCTTCTACATGTTGAACTTTAGCCGTATTAGCTACATAGATGAGAAGTGTGGGAGATGCCACCCCATAGACTGCTTGAAAAAGTAACATTTTTGTTGAAGTCTTCCAAGTGGTGTTGTACCAGTATTCAGCAAGGGTTAGCCATTTGGACCACTCAAAGGGTTTGTTGTAGGCAAAGCACCTTAAATACCCTTCTAGAATCTTTTTAGTGACTTTTGATTGCCCGTTAGTTTATGGGTGGTAGGCTAGGCTCAGTTTTAAGGAGCCGCCTTGCAGTTTAATGAGCTCCTACCAAAATACAGCGGTAAAGAGAGTGTCTCTATCACTGATGATGGTTGTAGGCAACCCATGAAGTTTAAACACTCCATTAAAAAATATATTAGCCACTTCTCTAGCTGTATAAGGATGAGATAAAGGGCAGAAGTGTGCATATTTTGATAATATATCCACTACAACATATATAACAGTGTATTTTTGGCTTTTTGGGAGATAAGTGATAAATCCATTGTAATATCGGTCCAAATTCTTTCAGGTATGGGAAGAGGTTGAAGAAGACCAGGTCTGTGTATATTCTCACTTTTATTTCTTTGACACACTTCACATTTTTTGATGAATTCCTCTATATGCCTTTTCATTCTTTTCCACTAGAAAACTGTTTTTATCCTTTTGAGAGTGCCCTTAACTGCAGAGTGTCCATTAAGTGCGGTGGAATGAAATTCATTGATGAGGATTTTAACTAAGTTTGCATCATGATGATCCACTGATATTTTACCCTTGAAAAATAATAGACCATCCACTAATTTAAATTTATTAGCACTATAATCTCCCTCTTATAACTTTCTTTTAATTTCAGTATATAAAGGTGAATTGAGGAGTGTATTCTTTAACTCTTGTAGCCAGGTAGACTAAACCTGTGATAAAGCCATGCAGTCCTTGTTCTTCATCCCTTCTAGAGAGTGAATCTACCAACACATTTCCTTTACCAGTTTAATATTCCACCAAATAATCAAAACCATATAGTTTGGCAAGCCATTTCCCTTGAATTCCAGTATGCAGTCTTTGAGCCAGCAAGCACTTGAGACTTTGATGGTTAGTTCTTATAATGAATTGCTTCCTAATAGATATTGTGACCACTTCTTAGTTGCCAATATTAATGTAAGCAATTCTTTTTCATAGTTTGAAGGTTGAGATTCCTTCCTTGCAATGCTTTGCTATGAAATGCAATGGGTTTATTATCTTGTAAAAGAACCGCCCTTGTGCCAATACCACTAGCATCACATTCAACCAAAAAAGGTTTATTAAAATCTGGCATAGAGAGGACCTGAGAAGACATATGGCATTGCTTTAATTTTTCAAATGCTTGGGTTACTTTTTCACTCCATTGGAAAGAATCTTTCTTTAAGAGGTCAGTGAGTGGTTTGCAATAATTCCATAGCATCCAATAAATTTTCTATAATATCCAATAAGGCCTAGAAAACCTATTAATGCCTTTAGAGTAGATGGAGTGGGCCAATCTTTAATAGCCTATACCTTACCATTGTCCACAGCTACAACTTTTATAGAGATCACATGACTAGGGTACTTAGTGCTTTCTTTGGCAAAAGAGCATTTAGAGAGTTTAATGACCAAATGGTTATCGTAAAGTACCTACAAAGAAACCCTAATATGCCCCAAATGCTTAAGCATAGCTTGACTGTAAATTAGTATATCATCAAAAAAACTAAAAATGAACTTCCTTAAAAAGGGTCTAAAAATGGTATTCATCAAAGACTTGAAGGTAGAAGGAGCATTCAAGAGACCAAAGGGCATAACCGTGAACTCATAATGTCCATCATGGGTTTTAAAAGCAGTCTTATGAATGTTCTCTTCAATTTCTCTAATTTGATGATATCCTGGTCTTAAATCTAACTTAGAAAAATATTTTGCACCATATTTCTCATCAAGAAAATCATCAACTAGAGGTATAGGGAATTTATCTTTGATAGTAATGCTATTGAGTGCTTGGTAATCTATGTATAATCTCCATGTCCTATCTTTTTTTCTAACCATGACAATTAGTGAAGAATAGGCACTACAACTGGGCCTTATGATTCCAAAACTCAACATCCCTTGAATGATTTTTTCTAACTCATTTTTAATTTGATGTGAGTATCTATAGGGTTTTAAACATATAGGTTTAGACCCCTGTAACAATGGTGTCATATGATCATGAGGTCTATTAGGAGGTAATGTGCTCAGAGGAGCAAGTACCTTTGGGAATTCATCCAAAATACTTTTAACTGATTTAAGAACATCAGTATTGGTTTCAATGACAAGTTGTGAACACAGCATCATGGCCACTTGTCCATGAACACAGTCCTTTTCAATTGTTTTTTATCCACTATTTTTAATCCTTCTAGCTGCATTCCTTGCGATATATGAGTTTTTCCATTATATTTAAATTTAACTTGCAACTTTAAAAAATTTAATGCAACTTCACCTAATGTTTTCATCCATTAGCCGCCAATAGAATTTGGCAGCCATCTAAGGTAAAATAGGTCAATAAATATGCAATAGTTCTGACATTTTAAGGATACCTGACTGCACAACCCCTTACCTTGAAGCCTTTCACCATTAGCTACTTGCACTTCGAATTCTTTTGTGTCATCCGCCTCTAACTGGATCATTTCAACTAAGTTGCACTCGATAAAATTATGTATGCAGCCCGAACCGGTGAGGATAGTTTCACATAAATTGACCTACAAACTTTAATAGTATGGAGGGCTGGTATTCCACACATTGCATGGAAGGTGATAGCTGGATTAATTTCCTCTTCAGCTGATTCTATTATCTCTTTAGTATCTTGACTTTCTTCATTATATGCTTCCTCTTTTTTATCAACATCCATATTCGTCACTCCTTCTATAACATAAACTTGTTTATTTTTGCACTGTTGGCCTAAATGCCATTTTTAACTACTGCTATAGTATTGGTTCTTCTTTTGTTTGTCTGGTATCTCTTCTAAAGACATACCCTTGCTCTTAGCTATTTCTACTATTGGTCGAATTTTATTGGCGAGAGTCATATTAGTCTTTGAGATTCTTGAGTGACATTGTAACATGCCTAATTTTTGATAATATTATTCAGAATATTTAATTAGATAAATAAAATAAAATAATAATGGTAAGGGGACTGGGATTTAAATAAATTACAAAATGGGTTGTTTTTAGCAATAAAGGTTTAATGGGCTTTAATTAGTTCATAAGATAATAACACATGAGCATCTTACTAAATTAGCCAATCTATTAGGGCTATACATTCTCATTATTGTCCATTCACGTTAATTTTTCTCAACTCAGAAATAAAATGAAAAACCCTATGATAACTAACCATTATCAAGAAGGAAGAGAGAAATTCTAATATAAAGCTAAAAATCAAAAGCTAGGGAGGGTTAATCAACAACAAATCTCAAATTCCTTATGAAGTTTAAGGTGAATAATAATTCATTCCATCTCTTTTCGATTATAATCATATGATCTTGGATTTGAGTATTTACCTTGTTTTTATGATATATTGGATGATATGCTTAACTTATGAATTGTTTGATTTAAATAATTTATTTGAACATGAAATTCGTATGGTTTTAGGAGCAAAACAGTGTGTTATTGATTTTAAAATGCCATGGAAATTTTTTGAGTTAAGTAAAACATGATTTTGGAGATGGATTTTAATTTTCAGAGTTTTCCAAGCTCTGAAAATTTTATTGTGAATTTTTGATGATAAAAATGATGTAATTTGGTTTAAAATTTATTTTGAATAATATTTCGGGAAGAAATTGGATCGAAAATTTTAATATGTTTGATTACATGATGAAATCAATTTTCTGTGATTTCTGAGGATTTTTCTCACTTGATTTACTAGGAAAAATAAATTATCTTAAAAGAAGGACTTTTCTTCAAACATTGGTTTTGTCCGACGGAAGGGTTTAACATCATAAAGCTTGATTTAGATCTAATTAATGTGGGAGTTTTTACCTGTAAAGTATTTGAATAGTTTTAAAGTAGCCAATCAAGGTGTTACAACTGGCAGGTTAATTATAAAGCAATTGTCATGTTTAGCTATAAATCAGCATTTCAGGAAAAAGGTTGTTCCACCTATTTCAGAGGCAACTTTCTACTCCTTTACCACTGAACCCTCTCTATCGAGACCATCCCTGTCGAAACCCACATAGTCGAAACCAAGGTACATGGTCTCAATGGAAATTGGTACGAAGTGTATTTGTAACAATCCGAATATTTTACGATTGTACATTTCAATATTTTATTTAAATATAGCATCGTTAGTCGGATTTTAGTCTGAAATGCTACTTTTTTGCAAATAGTCGAATTAGGACTCGACCAATTCCATTGAGTTCAAAAGGACGTTTGCGACCTTTTTGAGTATAAACATCGATATGTTTGAAGTTAGCTTGAATTTTGACATTTTCACTTAGGGCTTTGGGTTTGGGTTTCAGCCCAATAACATAACATAAGACCCTAGCTCCACCCTCTCTCCTCTTCATTCATTCTCATTTCCTAACACTTCAATCTTTAAGCAAAAATGGGGGAAGAGAAAAGAGATTAGGAATTCCTAAGCTCTAGCTTCATTCGCAATTCCAAGTTTTAGCTCCAAAATCAAAGTGAGGCTTAGGTAAGCATCTCCTTCTTCTCCATCTCAATCTCCCTCCAATTCCAAAATTTCCTATAACCTAATTTGGGAAATTATTGCTTATGATCTTAGATTTGGAGCTTTTCGAGTTGAGATTGAAGAGTGGTTGATCTTCCATTGTTTTCAAGCAACTCCTTCCTTGTTTATGTGTAAAAGGTGAGTTTTTGAACTCATATCTACGTTATAGCTTTCATTGTTATAGGTATGAATTCCTAACATCCATTCATATTTACTTGCTTTTGAATTGGATTGATCTGGTGAATATTCCAATTTTTAGTGTTTTGAGGTCAACTCTTTAATAATCCTATCTTTGATGTTTGAACATGTTTTTGGTGGTGCATCGAAGAGCCTATAGGGCTGGGTTGCCGATTGGCGTAAGCCCCTAGTGCACATTGCTCGTCCGATCGCCATTTTTTGGATTTTTGCCCTTGGTTGGGCTAGGCTGAGAAGACTAAAATTTGCAGATTCAGTCGACTGACTTCTCAGTTCAGTCGACTGAACCTGGAACTAGAAAATTCCTAGTCCATACATCAATTGACTGAACTCTGATTTCTGTCGACTTAGCCTGGAAACCGAGTGTTTCCAGGCATGTGTCAGTCGACTGAACTCTGAGTTCAGTCGACTGAACCTGGAATCAAAGAGATTCCAGGCATTGAATGGGTCGGTCGACTGACTTCAGAGTCCAGTCGATTGAATCTGGGAATTTGCATTTTTTGCCTAATTTTGGCATTTTTGAGTGGATTTCCAATTTTTAATTGATTCTCGTTTCTCCGATTAGTTGTTATAACTTTTGTTGATTTTGATAATTACTTTTTTGGGATTTTTGGGAATATCCATTTTGATGGAATTCGTATCGATTTCTTTGGATTTAATTCACGTCTTCGTATGTGAATTTTTGGTGATTGATTGTTTTTACAATCAATTTTGTGGATTGTCACTTTAAAATACAAAGGTTTCTATACTAATAGTAAATATTCAAACTCTTACTCAAATATGATTTCAACTATATTTTTAATACAAAGCTTTTTTATAAAACCGTTTTCCAATCTATTAGTATACACAAACCTTTACCTCATTCGTTTGAAAAATCTAATTAAACGGCTTAAAACTAGTGGTATGAAACGCTTGCGTTTACTTCGTCGATTAATTTTTGGACTTGTTCGATTGAAACTCTTGTGACAACTTTCGAGTGGAGATCTACAATTTGTTCGTTAATATTTAAGTTATGCTAGTGGTTATGGGACATGAAGCTAAACTCATTTATTTACTAGCTTAGTGTAATTAACACTTTTTCTTGATCGATAATGATCATTTTATGGTTTAGACTAGCGATGTGCGATGTCTCTTTGTCCACGTGGGGCTGTACCCTATTCTATGGAGCTTCGTCTCATTTTTTTATGGACTAACGACCTATGGTCTTTTGACCGTTTGTGTAGTTTCAACTCAAATTTGGTGGGGTAGCGACCCATGGTCTTCGGGCCATTTGTGGAGCCTCGGCTCAAATTGATGTTAGCGACCACGGAATAGCGTTCCGTTTGTGATACACGTGTTGATGAGTTTTCATGCTCCCGTTTGTGATAGGCCTCCCCCATTTTGCGATTTCTTGATTTCTAAATTGATCATTTCTAGAATTTGTGTTTCACCAACTTTAGTGATTTACATTGATAAGCTTTATCAATATTTGTGGTTTGGTGGATATGGAAACAAATATGACATTCTTTTTGCTATCATGAGATTCTTGAGATATGGTATGATTTTTGTTGTTGTTAAACGTATACTTTTCATAGTATGGCATTATTGTTATCATACGTTTTGTGATATCTCTTATTCTATCTCGTTTTATTTGATATTTATAGCTAGACTGATCCGTTTATTATTTTCTTATTAAATAATACTCGGGTCAGACCGAGATGTTACAGGTGCTTCTGCTTGACTCCTCTTTTGAAAACATTTTCTGACTTTTGACTAACTACTCTAGTTCTAGTAGTTTTTTTTTGTTATACATTCGAGATAGAGATTCCTTGACGTATACTTATTCGTTTTTCTTGCACTTGTACCTATTCTTTTGTGATATCGTGGGTCCTATTTTACCACGACTCTGATGTACACTTCTATGTGTTATATTCATATCTGTTTCCGCCTTTGTGATATGGATATCCGTGACTGATTTTGTGTTATGCTTATTTCTATATTTGTTTTTGAAGATCATATAGCCACCGTGTAGTAGCTTTGAGTTTGTAATGGTATGTCGGATTTCCTCTTGAAATGAAATGCATGTTATACTATCTGACATATCGGCGCTCGCACGAAGTAATTACATGGATGGTCGCTCCTCAACAGCCTTATTCTTCACGCTAGTTGACGGATTACTCCATAGTGTCCTTGGCAAGCGTGAGTATAGAGGTGCGGCGTCACAACTTGGTATCAGAGCCAAACTTCGGAACAATGTAGAATAATCTAGCAAGGATCAGTCCTAAATCCTTCTTAGGAGTCGTGCTTTAGGATTCAATTCGAGTCTTCATACCGTTTCATCCTACTTTCTTTTATGATGCCTTGTTTTATCAATCAAAATTGTTTGATATCCATTCTGAGAATAACCTTTTTCTCTTCTTTCTTTCTTTCTTAAAGAAGAGAAATGGTTAGACCTGGTCGTCCTAGCGTCGGTTAATCCAGTGCTACTGCTCAGGATGGAGTATTTATGTTTGCCTAACAGTTTCTAGATCTTGTAAAGAATGCTCAAGCTGTCGGACCTATTCCACAGCCTACTCACCCAAAGTCCAGATTTGCACGCCTTTGCAGTGATTATACAAATTTGGGTAGAAAGCCGTTCAAGGGTTCCGAGGGCGTTATCGAAGTCCAAGCTTGGCTTAGAACATGCAATCGCATCTTTTCTCGCATGGATCTTATTGATTTGCATCGTTTCCAAGTGGCTTCTAGTATGCTCCAAGAAAGATCATTAGATTGGTATGAGCTTCTGATTTCTGAAATTATTGAAGCGGATCTTACTTGGGTGCAATTCTGGGAAAGATTTGAATCGAAGTTTGTACCAGAAGCTGAAAAAGTGACTCTGGCCTGTCGTTTTATTGACCTTGTTTAAGGTGAATCTTCTGTGGCAGATTATGTCGTATCTTTTGAATCCCTCTCTAAATATGGGGTCGAGTATATGAATACCCCATTGAAGAAAAATAAGAGGTTTGTCTATGGCTTGAATAAGAATCTCAAAGGCCTTTACTTCTGAAACTGGAAATTTCATTTGATCAACTTGTTGATATCGCTCTTCGACTTGAAGAGGCAGATAAAGAGAGTGATGTTGAAGTTGGGAGTGCCGAACCGAACTTCAATAACAAAAAGAAGATGCCTAATAAGTTCAAAGGTCCTTATCCCAGCAAGAAAGGGAAACAAGTAGCAAAGACACCTACTTCTAGCCATGGAGAATGCTACAATTGTGGTTCTAAGGACCATTATGCAAATAAGTTTTCAAAGCCCCTTACTTGTCGCTATTGTAAAAGTTAGAGGCACTATATATCTTCATGTCCCAAGCCTCAAAGCAAGAAGGAGGGAAAGCTAAATGTGGTGCAAGCCCCTAGTAACATTTCTCGTGGTCAAGGTATTTCTCATTCTATCCTTGATGGCATTATTATGTTTCGTGATCATCCTATTCGAGTTCTTTTTGATACAGGTGCATCCCATTCTTTTATATCAAAAGAACTTGTTGATGCTTTTTCTTTAAATGTTATGGCTTTGATGACTTCCTTGAGAATTGCCAATCTGCTTGGTGGATCCGCAACACTAAGTTTACTTTGTAAAGATGTCGAGATTATTTTTACGTGATTTTTCCTTCTGAGCCGATTTGCATGTCATGCGTTACTTAGGCTTCGAAATGATTTTTGGAATGGATTGGCTTAACCGTTATGAAGCTCATATCCTATGTCTTAAGCAGACTATTCATCTTCGACATCCCTAATCTGTTAAGCTGATTTCTATTGTTCTTAAAGATTTGGATTCTAAATTAGCAGCATCCTTGTATTCTCTAAACCCTCATGATGATGATAATGATGATGAGGAAGATGTCATTTCTCTCATTCACGTAGTTCGTGAATTTTCTGACATATTTGAGCTTGTTTTAGGATTACCACCTAAGCAAGCAATTGAGTTCAGAATTAATCTAATCCCTGGAGCTCTACCTATCACTCATCCTCCTTATCGTATGTCCAATAAAGAAAATGAGGAGATGCGTAAGAAATTATCCGAATTGGAGACGAAGCAGTTTATTCATTTTAGTTCCTCTCCTTGGGGAGCTTCAGCTATTTTTGTGAAGAAATCTGATGGTACATTTAGGTTTTGTGTTTACTACCGCAAGCTTAATGATCTTACCATTAAGAATAAATATCTTTTACCTCAGATTGGTGATCTGTTCGATCAACTTAGTGGTACTAGAGTCTTTTCACAGTTGGACTTAGCAACCGGTTTTCAACAGCTTCTATTGCAGAGGATATCATTCCTTTGACATCATTCCATACACATTATGGATCTTATGAATGGCTTGTTATGCCATTTGGTTTAACGAATGCTCCAACTTATTTCATTGACCTTATAATTCGAGTTTTCAAAGACTTCCTCGATCGATTTGTTCTCATCTTTATAGATGATATTCTTGTTTATTCTAAAACCGAGAAAGGGCATGAAAAGCAACTTCGGATTGTGTTGGAAACTCTTAGGAGCAACCAATTGAAAGCAAAATTTTCCAAGTGCCACTTTTGGCAATCTCGTGTGTAGTTTCTCGATCATATTATTTCCAAATCCTGAATTTTCGTGGATCCTTCGAAGATCGAAGCGATTCAAAATTGGAAGAGACCGGAGAGTGTGACGGAAATCCATAGTTTTCTTGGATTAGCGGGTTATTGCCTTCGTTTCATAAAAGACTTTTCAAAAATTTCCGTGCCTCTTACTAGTTTGACAAAGAAGGGAGTTAAATACATTTGGTCGAACAAATGTGAAGCTTCTTTTCAGAAATTAAAAGAACTCCTTTTTGATGCTCCTTTTCTTGTGATTCCCAAAGGGAACCAAGATTTTATAGTTTATACCGATGTAGTCGTGTTGGTTTGGGATCCGTTCTTATGCAAAGGGAATGTGTTATTGCTTATGTTGCTAGGTAATTAAAGCCTGCCGAGACTAGATATGCCACTCATGATTTAGAGCTCGCAGCTGTTGTTTTCGCTCTTAGAATTTGGCGTCATTATCTTTTGGGAGAGAAATTTTTTCTCTATACCGATCATAAATCATTGAAATATTTATTTTCTCAAAAGGAACTTAATTTGCGTCAACAACGTTGGCTCGAGTTTCTTGCATATTATGATCTTGATATTCTTTATACTCCCGGAAAGGGAAATCGTGTTGTCGATGCCCTTAGTCGTAAGCAACAAGTGGTTGTTTCTATGATGATATCTGAATGGAATGATCTCGAGATTTTGTCCTCTTGCGAGAATCGAGATCGTGAATCCAATTTATGTTCATCTCTTGTTCTAGGTAGCCTTAAGGCTCATCCTTCTCTTTTAGACCGCATTCCTGAAGCCCAAAAGGTGGATCCTGAATTGTCTCTTCTTAGCCAA
Source organism: Allium cepa (assembly GCA_030765085.1). NCBI lineage: Eukaryota > Viridiplantae > Streptophyta > Magnoliopsida > Asparagales > Amaryllidaceae > Allium > Allium cepa. The sequence continues at coordinate 986,414,368 of CM060945.1, read as the reverse complement.
AGTTGTAGGGATAAAATTGATACTGAAGGTTTGAAAGACTTTGATATAGATGCTCGTGACGGTATTCGAAAATTTGGTAGACTTATCATGCCAAATATTAGTGATCTTCGTAAAGACATTTTAGAAGATTCTCATCGACCTAAATTTACTATTCATCCCGGCAGTAGTAAAATGTACGCGGATATGAAGGATGAAATGAAATCTAATATTGCTAACTTCATTAAGCGCTGCATGACTTGCCAACTTGTTAAGGCCGAGCATCAAAGGCCCGGTGGGTAATTGCAACCATTGGACATTCCAATTTGAAAGTGGAACCAAATTTCCATGGATTTTATTGATGGTCTTCCCCGTTCTCATTCGGGCCATGATAGTCTATAGGTGATAGTTGATAGACTTACTAAATCCGCCATTTTATACCCGTTCGGTCCAATCGGACTGTACCTTTTTTGGCCAAACTCTTTGTTAAATAAATCATTAGATTGCATGGTGCCCCTACTTCTATTGTTAGCGATCGTGATCCATTGTTTACTAGTGGATTTTGGAAGAGTCTTCAAAAAGCTTTGGGAATGAAGCTTAATTTTAGCACCGCTTATCATCCTCAATCCGATGGACAAACCGAGCGCGTGAATCAAACTCATGAAGACCTTCTTCGTGCATGTGTTCTTGATTTTGGTGGAAGTTAGGAAGATCATATTTCTCTTTTTGATTTTTCCTATAATAATAGCTTCCAATCTAGTATTGGTATGGCACCTTTCGAGGCACTCTATGGAAGGCCATGTCGATCTTCTTCTTGTTGCCTTGAGGCTGGTGAGAATCTGATTTTAGGTCCAGATTTATTTGAGATTCTTCAGAAAAGATTGACCTTATTCGTCATAGGATGAAAGAAGATCAAAGTAGGCAAAAATCCTATGCCGATAACCGAAGAAGGAAATTATAATTTTCTGTGGAAGATTTTGTGTTTATTCGTGTATCACCTATGAAGGGTATTGTGCGTTTCAATTGATCGGGAAAACTAGCGCCTCGGTATATTGGGCCATTTCCATCACCGAACGTATTGGTTCCATGGCTTATCGCCTTTTATTACCGGCTCGGTTTTCTGCTATTCATGACGTATTTCACGTCTCTCAATTACGGAAATGCCTTCGAGATTCCGATTCTATTCTTGAGCCCAGTATTGCGGAAGAAATTGAAGTTTAGCCTAATTTAACTTATGAGCAACATCATATTTGTATTATTACTTCGGAGGTAAAACGCTTTCGAAATAAAGATGTCCCTCCTATGAAAGTTCAATGGTCCTCAAATCCTAAGGATTGTTCTTGAGAATCTAGAGAATTCATCGAGCGAACATATCCGGACATGCTCTCTCGTGCTCTTTGAGGTGAACTTCTTATTTCAAATTTCTTTTGCGTTGATATGCTTTTATGGTTGTTACTTTTTATTTTTTAACGCAATTTCTTTAAGGAGGGGAGTCTGCAACAACCTGCATATTTAACTTTGCATATTTAAATATTTTATTTAAATATAGCATCGTTAGTCAGATTTTAGTCTGAAATGCTACTTTTTGCAAATAATCAAATTAGGACTCGAGACCACTTCCATTGAGTTCAAAATGATGTTTGCGACCTTTTTGAGTATAAACATCGATATGTTTGGAGTTAGCTTGAATTTTGACATTTTCACTTAGGGCTTTGGGTTTGGGTTTCAGCCCAGTAACATAACATAAGACCCTAGCTCCACCACCTCTCCTCTTCTTTCATTCTCATTTTCTAAAACTTCAAGCTTTAAGCAAAAATGGGGGAAGAAAAAAGAGATTAGGAATTCCTAAGCCCTAGCTTCATTTGCAAATCCAAATTTTAGCTCCAAAATCAAAGCGAAGCTTAGGTAAGCATCTCCTTCTTCTTCTCCACCTCAATCTCTCTCCAATTTTAAAAATTTCCTATAACCTAATTTGGGAAATTATTGCTTATGATCTTAGATTTGGAGCTTTCGGAGTTGAGATTGAAGAGTGGTTGATTTTCCATTGTTTTCAAGCTTCTCCTTCCTTGTTTTTGTGTATAAGGTGAGTTTATGAACTCATGTCTACGTCCATTGCTTTCATTGTTGTTAGGTATGAATTCCTAACAGCTACTCTTGTTTATTTGCTTTTAAATTGGATTGATTTGGTGAATATTCCAATTTTTGGTATTTTGAGGTCAAATCTTTAAAAATCCTATCTTTGATGTTTGAACATGTTTTTGGTGGTGTATCGAAGAGCCTATAGGACTGGGTTGCTGATTGGCGTAAGCCCCTAGTGCGCATTGCTCGTCCAATCGCCAATTTTTGGATTTTTGCCCTTGGTTGGGCTAGGACGAGAAGACTAAAATTTGCAGATTCAGGCGACTGACTTCTAAGTTCAATCGACTGAACCTGGAACCATGGTCCCTGCATCAATCGACTGAACTCTGATTTCAATCGACTGAGCCTGGAAACCGAGTGTTTCCAGGCATGTGTCAGTCGACTGAACTCTGAGTTCAGTCGACTAAACCTGGAAACTGAGAGTTTCCAGGCATTGAATCAATCGACTGACTTCAGAGTCCAGTCGACTGAATCTGAGAATTTGCATTTTTTGCCTAATTTAGGCATTTTTGAGTGGATTTCCAATTTTTAATCGATTCTCATTTCTCCGATTAGTTTTTATCACTTTTGTTGACTTTGATAACTTCTTTTTCGGGATTTTTGGGAATATCCATTTTGATGGATTTGGTATCGATTTCTTTGGATTTAATTCACATATTCGCATGTGAATTTTTGGTGATTGATTGTTTTTACAATCAATTTTGTGAATTGTCACTTTAAAATACAAAGGTTTCTATACTAATAGTAAATATTCAAACTCTTTCTCAAACATGATTTCAACTCTATTTTTAATACAAAGCTTGTTTATAAAACCGTTTTCCAATCTATTAGTATACACAAACCTTTACCTCATTCATTTGAAAAATCTAATTAAACGGTTTTGTAAAACTAGTGGTATGAAACGCTTGTGTTTACATTGTCTCTTAATTTTTGGACTTGTTCGATTGAAACTCTTGTGACAACTTTCGAGTGGAGATCTACAATTTGTTCATAAATATTTAAGTTAAGCCTGTGGTTATGGGATATGAAGATAAACTAATTTATTTACTAGCTTAGTGTAATTGACACTTTTTATTGATCAATGATGATCATTTTATGGTTTAGACTAGCGATGTGCGATGTCTCTTTGTCCACGTGAGGGACTATACCCCATTCTTTGGAGCTTCGTCTCATTTTTTATGGGCTAACGACCCATGGTCTTTTGACTGTTTGTGGAGTTTCAACTCAAATTTGGTGGGGTAGCGACCCATGGTCTTCAGGCCATTTGTGGAGCCTCGGCTCAAATTTATGGTTAGCGATCATGAAATAGCGTTCCTTTGTGATAGACGTATTGGTGAGTTTTCATGCTCCCGTTTGTGATAGGCCTCCCCCCTTTTGTGATTTCTGTATTTCTAAACTGATGATTTCTAGAATTTGTGTTTCACCAACTTAGTGATTTACATTGATAAGCTTTATCAATGTTTGTGGTTTGGTGGATACGGAAAAGAATACGACATTATTTTTGCTGTCATGAGATTCTTGAGATATGGTATGATTTTTGTTGTTAGACGTATAATTTTCGTAGTATGGCATTATTGTTATCATACGTTTTGTGATATCTCTTATTCTATCTTGTTTTATTTGATATTTATAGATAGACTGATTCGTTTATTATTTTCTTATTAAATAATACTCGGGTCAGACCGAGAAGTTACAGGTGCTTCTGCTTGACTCCTCTTTTGGGAACAATATCTGACTTTTGACTAACTACTCTAGTCTAGTAGTTTTTTTGTTGTTATACATTCGAGATAGAGACTCCTTGATGTATACTTATTCTTTTGTCTTGCACTTGTACCTATTCTTTTGTGATATTGTGGATCCTATTTGACAACTACTCTGATGTACACTTCTATGTGTTATATTCATATCTGTTTCTATGTGTTATATTCATATCTGTTTCCGCCTTTGTGATATGGATATCTGCGACTGATTTGTGTTATGCTTGTTTCTATATTTGTTTTCGAAGATCATATAGACACTGTGTTGTATCTTTGAGTTTGTATCGGTACGTCGGATTTCCTCTTGAAATGAAATGCATGTTATACTATCTGACATATCTGTGCTCGCACAAAGTAATTACACGGATGGTCGTTCCTCAGCGGCCTTATTCTTCGCGCTAGTTGACGGCATTACTCCGTATTATCCTTGGCTAATGTGAGTATAAAGGTGGGGCATCACAGTATTGGTAAGTAGTAGTATTGGAAAGTAGCAGAGGGTAGGGTACCGAATTCCATTCTTTCGTCAGAGTCAGAACCAAAGTTCTGATTTAAAGAGATAAACGCCTGCCTAGTTTTTGAAGGGATTTTGACTGAGTCGATACTCTATAGAGTTGAAACCTTTGTTTTTTTCTAAAGTTAAATTCTTACTTATAGTTTTCAACATAGTCGAAAGACATGCTTTTGAATGGGACATTTTGAAGGGGGCTTTTTTTAAGTAAGAAGCTTTTGAAAGGGTAGGTTCAGACCTAGTCGAAACATAGCCGTTATTTTCCTTCTGAAGTAATGAATTTCGCAATACCTTCAAAAGGTTGTCCTTTTTTTACTTAGGTTAAGCCGCTTCCCAATTGCTTTCAAAAGGAGTTGAGGGTTTCGAAGCTGATGGAGTTGAAAGAGGGTTTCAACTTTGTCCTTTGAAGTTTTGAATTTAATGGTCTTTGCTTTCGAACTAGATGGTTCCGACACCATAAACCTTTTCCCCAAATTTATTTTTGCCGCTTTTCGAAAGAGATATTTTCGTATATAATCATTTTGACTGAAATGATGTTTTTAAAGAGTAAGCCCAGTGCTATAGAAAGGGTACATTATTTTGTTTTGAAGCTATATTTTAAAGAATGCTTTCTTGATACCATCTAAAGGTATCATTGGTTTGAAAAGTACATACTTGGAGTTTTGAAAAGTGGTTTTCTATGCTTTCGAAGGAGGTCATCCAGTGGTTTCGAAAGTGATATTTTAAAGTTTTGAAACAAATAACCCATTCTCATTTTAAAGGAAAAACCATGGCATAAATAAATAAATATTTTGGAAATGTTATTCACATTGTTATCAACCCGTAACTTTATTTTGGGGAAAGGGTAGAATAACTAGTTAGGTTGACCCAATACTGAACATAACGTAACAGATATTAAAATCATAATTAAAGATATTGGCTAGGGCCAATAGGTTTATAGTAAGCCCATGAAACTGTATGATTTTGGCAGGGACCAATAGGTTTATAGTCAGCCTAAGAAAACAATGACTTAATACTGGCAGGGGCCATTAGGTTTGTAGTTAGCCCACGAAAACTATATCCAGATTAAAATATTGACAGTCGGTCATTTGGTTCCTAGTTAGCCCATGAAAACTAGGATATGACATAAGATTGGAGTTACCAATAGATTGTTAGTGATCTAATGAAAACTAAATAATTGGATAGATAGTCCATAAACATTTAATAGAGTAATAGTAACCCTAAAAACTATAACTCAGACAGATAGTTAAAATGAGTGGGTGTGGATAATCTAGAATTGATTCATTTGTTTTGCGTATCATCGTAATATTTTGAAATACTATGTTTTAACCATTGTAGATACAAGAGCATGGTATATGGTTTTATAAATGTTCTAGGATACTAGTAAGGGGAAAACCCGTTCCGCTAAGTGGCGTGCACTAGATATCTAAATGGTTTGAGATGGTGAATTATTATTCATACTAGGCTTTATGTCTAACTCGAAGATTTTGTCTTTCCCTTAAACTCTTGAGTACTCAATTGATTTTAAGTAGGATGAGAGTTAAGGTTTTCAGGTATTCTTTTTAGACAAATAAGGCTTCTGAGGACGTACATGTGGCAAGCTTGTTATTAGAGTTCTTTTATATCTGCTGTGTCTTTTGTTTGTAAAGGAAATTTTATTCTTGCCTATCTGTATTCTCTGATTTACTAAAGGGAATCTTCATGTGTCGCTTTTGGCATGTTTTTCAATAATTATATGTTATTGGAACGTGGTCTGTGAATTGGGATTACATAATAAATTTGGAATATGTTGAAATGGAATGTGGAATTTGTTTTTTGCTTAAAATTTTACCATATTCTTGTGTTTCTGTGTTTCAATGAATGTAATGTCTCCGTATTTTGTCATCGAAAATTAATAATTATGGATTGTTGTAGCATCCGTAACATTTAGTTTTGGGCCTTCAAGTAGGGGGATGTTACAAGTTAGTATCAGAGCATAGGCTTATGAAACTATAAAATAAACTTAAACCTAAAAGATTTCCAAACATAATCCAATGAATAAGATAATAATATTGGGGTTTGGGTTTGGATTAATGCTATAGTAACATACTTATATTTGCTATATTTAGTTATACATATAAGTATGTATTCCCCACTCTCTTAGACCATTCTTCTGGTAAAGGCCCACAAATCCGTACCCATTTGGACCGATAATATTCCACATCAATTCAACTCAAAGGGAACGGAAATACGAGTCTCCAGGGTTAAAGAAAAAAGAGGTAGAAGAAGAAGAAGAAACAATAGCATCAGAGTCTCACTATCGCAGCAGAACAAAATACAATATATAATAACAGCTTTTAAATACAAAGAAATTTGTATTGTTATATATATATATCATTATCAGAGTATAACAATCATCCATCACTTTGGACAGCTTATTGTATGTCCTTATACAACGGAGATAATAATTCAAGTACGGAGATACGTCTCTGCCATCCAGCTCTTTTCTTGAGCTCCATAGCACATTATCCTGGATTTGTTCAACTCGGTCTGATCCGAGCATCATAATAAAACAACACCCGAGTCAGTTTGAAAAACCAGCATGAGGAAACCACACTCAAATGAATTATTATACTTTTGAAAATCCTTTTAAACAAAGGTATCTCGTAAGACCACGCCACAAATAAATGTGTCGATTTTTACCTTACGATAACTAAAACGTTTTTATCAAATCCGTTTGATATTATAATAGCGTCTATAGAAAGTAAAATAGAATATAGCTGAATGCTTGCATCTCATGTTCCAGCATAGTTGGGCACAATCAAAACCGTACTGGAGCTTATTGGAGATTGTGTTCCATATAATGGTAGGGCTACTGGGGTACCACCCATCACAATACCTGGTCAAGATTAGCGTACCGAGGATCACTCCCTTTCCCCTACAACACAAGACCAGCCTACCCCTAACTTGGATAGGCCAAATAAGATCACCCAGTGATTAGAGCTGACAACTGTCATACAGCCGAAATAAGGGACTCTAGATAGAGGAAATCTTAACTTGATTGGATGCTACCCACTTAGCCTTGTTGCACCTCCCCTGTTTTAGCCATTCCCGATAGATCAGGCTTGAGGCTAAGCATTACCTTTTAAAGAGCACATTAACTTAGAATGCTCATCGTCGTCCAATGACGGTGTTCTGATAGTATTCGTCTATACAAGTTGCCCTGGGTCTGGATAAACTGAATCATCGTCTTCATCATCTTCATGGTCTTCATTCGTTACGTTCAAACCGAATCGAAGTGGTTTTCGGATAATTAAATCCGATCTCGGTCTCTTCGAAATGATCAGCGCATTGGCCAATATTGATAGTCAGTTATTTAACTATCATATAACATCCACAAGCAACCATTAGGCCTTAAATAATTTTCCAAATTATTTATTTTAAAATATTTACACAAGATATCAATTCTCACGCCTCACACTCGGAATATTTTTTCCACTCAATTGAAATTCAATAGTTGAAAAATATTAATTTATTTTCTATTTCCTTTCAAAAATCATTTGCAATTTGATTTGTAAATTACTAACTCATTTCACACGAATTCTATAAATCCTAGAATTCCTTAGTTCGTTTCCTTTAATATTTCCAAAGCCATTTATGATTATTTAAAATTACAGTTTCATTTCTACTCCCATTGTGAACTTTATCTCACCTTTCGAAGTTCGCTTATCTTATGCTTTAGAATTTTATTTAAGTTTCCATAATACCATTATAAGATCTTCTTTTAAAATCTTATTCGATTAAATAAACTTAGCTTCCCATCTCGAGAGGATTTATAACTTGAATCTTAAAACATTTAAAAATATATATAAAATAAGAATAATGGTTTATTTTCAAAATATGGTTGTTAACCCGCCTTTTTACAAGGCTACGGACAGGCGGGTTTAACTTAATTGACTGCACGTCCGTCAAGGCTGGTGTACGATGGATTCAGTCGACTAGATGGATGGATGACGCAACACACTTGAAAGATGGAAATTGGATTGGACAAAGATGGATCGACTATAATTTGGGTCAAGGAAATGTGGTTCGGTCTGGAAGTTAGAAATGGTTCGGCATTGGTTGTCGCTCGGCATAAAGGAGTCACACCTCGATACCTCGCACCCCGATACGTCGCACCTCGATATCTCAATACCTCGCACCTCGATACCTCGTACCTCGATACCTCGACACCTCGCACCTCTCTCGGCATTGGCGGCTCGGCATGGGTCACTCGGCGAAGATGGCACGGTGGAAATTCTTAATGGGCCTTTACCGTTCAGAAAGCCCAGCAACTCAAAATTCGCCTATAAATACAGCTTTAGGGGTTCAGAAAGGGGGATCTCCTTCTTCTCTTCTGCTATCTGACTTTTTCCTAAGACTAAAGCTAGTCTCCCACTTTGTAACTGTAATTGATTCTTACATCAATAAAAAGAAAACTTTTGGAGTGGACATAGGCAGGAGTTAGGCGAACCATTATAAAATCTGTTGTTCTTTACTACTTTCATTTTAATTTTGATTGTTCTTCATATTATTACTCTCTATAGACATCCTATCTGTGTGATGTGATTGTGATTTGGTGCTTTCATCTGGATTTGGGTGTTAGTGACCGATTTTGGCACTAACATTTTGGTGCCTTCACTGAGAAATCTAGCACTCAGGAATTTTGGAGCTTGAATTTTGGATTGAAAAGCTTGAAAACTCGGATTTTGGGAAGCAATGGCTAGACCACCAACAAGGAAGCAAGCAGCGGAAAGGAGCAATCAGGAAGGAAGTCAAGCGGCCTCTTCTGGATCTAGAGAGGATCATGCATCCATCTACATAACTCGGGACAATATGCATGTTATGATGAATTCTGTGTAGGAGTAGATGATGAAAGGGCAAGAGGAGATAATGCAGGATCTTCTTAGGCAATCTGGACAATCAGGAAATGCAGGTGCTCAAGTTCTCGAAACTGGACTAAAGGACACAACCAGCGTGTGGATGGAGTAACTCAGCAAGGGGCAACCCCTAATCAAGAGACAACTAACAATCCGGATGGACCTGGACTCAGGGGCACACCACAAGATAATGCTGAACCAGTTCATGGAGGAGTTCCAGCTAACACCACGCAACAAGATGCTGGCATGAATGTAAGAGCAAGAGATGAAGAGTACGTACCAAAATTCCCTCGAGGACTCGGGGGGTAACCCTTGACGGACGATGCTGGATTAGCCGAGATTATCCGACGAACTATGCGTGGAGGTTTGACCAAAAGAGATCTGGAAGGAGTAAACAAGAGTCCGTTCACTCATGAAATCAGGCTAGCTCGGATTCCGTCAGATTTCAAGCTACCAAATGTGGAGATGTACAATGGCAAGGCCGATCCAATAGATCACTGATGAGATATACAAGACACATGGAGGTGCTGGGGGCATCGGAAGAAGTTATGGCTTGATGTTTCCCTTTATTCTTAATGGACATAGCTGCTATGTGGTTCAGACAGCTGGAAGAAGGATCTGTCGGGACATGGACAGAGTTGGTGGACAGGTTTCTGAAGCAATTTCGGGTACATATCAAAAGGCCAAAGAACGTAATGACGATGACATCGATAAAACAAAGGACAGACGAGTCACTCGGAGCCTTCTTAACTTGGTTCAATGCAGAGGTCGCTTCGGTGGATCGACCGGATCCATCGATGGTCTTAATGGCAGCAGTATCAGGGGTCGGAGAGAATTCAGATTTCAAGGTATCTTTAATACGGGACCAACCAATGGATCTCGGGGAATTCTTTCACGAAGCTGAGAGATTCCATCGGCTCGAAGATGCATGCTCAGATATGAAGTTAAAGGAGGTGAACGCGGCGGAGGATGGAGGGCCAACTAGCGGAGGTTTGGAAAAAGATAAAGATAAAGGAAAAAGGAAGCTGGATGACGAATTAGGAAAGGCTAGGAAGCGGTGGAGAGAGCAAAAAATCTCCTCCTACGCAAGATTGAACGAGACATTGGAACAGATTTATTTAGAGACTCGAAATCGCCTTCCCTACCGAAGGCCGGCTAGGAGAGAACCCTACGAACGTGAGAGGGCATCAGGAAAACACTGCCTCTTCCACGATTTGGACGGGCATGATACCAATAGCTGCAGGCACTTAAAGGACATAATTGAGGAGCATGTAGGGAATGGACAGTTGCGAAAATACGTCGAAGCTCGGAATGCAGCGGTAGGTAGGAGCAACAACCGTCTACCTCATATAGTGATGGTGCGAGGCACGGGAATGATAGTCGATTGGTTACCAATTGACTGGGATATTATGAAATAAGTAGCAAACAACGGGAAAACGGCCAAGTCACTTACTCATGTATGGAGACAGAGATATCCCTTAGGCATGCTCTGAGATGATGATAAGCCGCGACGCTCTAGTTTGTGAAATCTGCTTTCTCCTTTTTGACTTGGACATTTGTTTTTTTCTGGTTTGTTTTGAACTTCTGGTTTTGTTTGTTTCTTGGTTTGGACTTTTTATTTGGATGATTGTTTTCTGGTTTGGATATTGGTTTGGATTTTCGATATGGATTTTTTTTCTGATTTGATCTGGATTTTTGTTTGGCTTTCGATTGGATTTCTTATCTAGTTTTTGATAAATGGTCGTCGGGTATGGATTATACCTGGCAAGGGGTAGGTCGCTTTGTCCAAGCACGGCAAATTGACTTATTCAGGTCGTTGAGTATGGACTATGCTCGGTAAGGGTCCGGAGAGACCAGGATTCGGCCTGGGACTTAGGCCCTATATTATCAGTTACTATTTCAAGTCGTCGAGTATGGACAATGCTCGGTAAGGGTCCGTAGCGACCAGGATTCGGTTTAGCACTTAAGCCATGCATTACTCAACGTTCAGGGACACTCGACTACGGTCGTCAGGAGAGGATTATGCTTGACAAGAACCCGGAGAGGTTACAGATATGAACATCGGCTATGAACGACGTAGGATTTGGATATTGACCCGAAAAGGTCCTATATTCGGTTATTGGTTATTGGATATGGATGAAACATGGACTTTGGATGTTGAATTTAAGGCTATTCAAAACACACCTTCCAACAGCAAGGCATGTTTTGGAGGCAAGTGTTAACCCGCCTTTTTACAAGGCTACGGACAGGCGGGTTTAACTTAATCGACTGCACGTTCATCAAGGCTGGTGTATGATGGATTGAATCGACTTGATGGATGGATGACGCAACGCACTTGAAAGATGGAAATTGGATTGGACAGAGATGGATCGACTATAATTTGGGTCAAGGAAATGTGGTTTGGTGTGGAAGTTAGAAATGGTTCAGCATTGGTTGCCGCTCGAAATAAAGGAGTCGCACCTCGATACCTCGCACCTCGATACCTCGCACCTCGATACCTCGCACCTCGATACCTCGCACCTCGATACCTCGATACCTCGCACCTCGATACCTCGTACCTCGGTACCTCGATACCTCGTACCTCGTTACCTTGATACCTCGCACATCGATACCTCGCACCTCGATACCTCGATACCTCGCACATCGATACCTCGCACCTCGATACCTCGATACCTCGCACATCGATACCTCGCACCTCGATACCTCGATACCTCGCACCTCGATACCTCGCACCTCGATACCTCGATACCTCGCGCCTCGATACCTCGCACCTCGCGCCTCGATACCTCGCACCTCGATACCTCGCACCTCGCGCCTCGATACCTCCATACCTCGCACCTCGATACCTCGAAAACTCGCACCTCGCTCGGCATTGGCGGCTCGGCATGGGTAGCTCGACGAAGATAGTTCGGTGGAAATTCTTAATGGGCCTTTACCGTTCAAAAAGCCCGACAACTCAAAATTCGCCCATAAATACAGCTTGTAGGGCTCAAGAAGGGGGATCTCCTTCTTCTCTTCTGCTCTCTAACTTTTTCCTAAGACTAAAGCTAGTCTCCCACTTCATAACTGTAATTGATTCTTACATCAATAAAAAGAAAACTTCTGGAGTGGACATAGGCCGGAGTTAGCCGAACTACTATGAAATCTGTTGTTCTTTACTACTTTCATTTTAATTTTGATTGTTCTTCATATTATTACTCTCTACAGACATACTATCTGTGTGATGTGATTGTGATTTGGTGCTTTCATCTGAATTTGGGTGTTGGTGACCAATTTTGGCACTAACAATGGTTTTAGATAAAATTAAAACATCGACATCTTAAAAGCACTAAAATTTCATATTCAGTCACTATTCAACTTACAAGCTGATTATAAAAATTAGAATTGTTTAAATAAATATTAAGCATTAAAATAACTAATTTTACAATATTTTAAATCCAAATAATAGCTTTAAAAGTTATATAGTATGGTAATTTAAAATTCCGTTTTTAACAAATTTCATTTTGCTCGACAAAAGTCTATTTTTAGAAATCCAATATTCACCAATTCAATTCATAGATTCCTCTTGATTCGTATCACATTGACCATATCACCATTTTCACATTCGAAATATATTCCAGTATTTCTTTTCAAAAAAAATTCATTACTCGATATAAGTTCCCGCCATAGCTTATATTTTTAGCATATCCACTGATATCAATCTATCTCATTCATAAACCCTGTTTGTTACAACCCATAATTTTGTGAATATTTTTAGTTAAATTTTTATTTGAAATTTTGATTTTTAAATCATTTAAAAGTGAATTTTTAGAATTTTTCCAATGTAAGTTTGGAATTTGTTTGTAATTTATTTTCCAAATGCAATTAATAAACGATTTTTGAAAATTTTATATTTTGGTCAAAATTTGAATTTTCAGTTTAATTTTTTTAAAAAAAAATTTGAATTTTTAAATTTTAATCTTTTTCTTTAAAGTGAAATATATTTAAGATATCTGTTCTGCTTTTCGTTTTGTTAAATTCTGAGTTATACTTTTTCAATTAGATAAATTACAGCGTTTTACGCGCAGTTATTTTCTGTATTTCAATTTTTATTGTTCTATGTGCATTTCTATATGTTTATTTTCTATGTTTTTTTATTTTATTTTCTATTTTGTTTATCTAAACTTCATTTATTGGATTTTACTTTTGTGTATATCTTTTCATAAAAGGCTTGGAAGAAATCAAGGAGACATGCGTTACATTTCTTTAATGCTTGCCTTTTTATTTACCTACCCTCTTTATTACTTACCCTAGCCATTTGCCATTCATAGCCGTGAATCACTCTTATTAATCACATACAAACATCTCAAAATATCCTCTTTTGAATTGCATTTAATAATAATATATATATGTTTCTTTCTCCTTATTTCTTGCCTTTTATTTCCTAGCCTTTTTGTTTTCCTATCATTTACTCCTCTTTAGCCGTTCAAATCTTTTCTTGCCATCCACTCCACTTCATAATTCACGTACACATTTACTTCACGTTTCATTTCTAGAAAGAAATGTATGCAAATAAATGACTTGGAGAAATTTAAGAGGCACACGTTTCATTGTTTAAACTCTTGCCTTTTTCGTTTGAATGGCCTTTATTATTTTCTAGTTGTTTCCTCCTCATTCCTAGCCATGAATAACTCTACTCATAGCCTTTCATATCAAGTTGAAAATTCATGTACAAAAAAATTATTTCCCGTCTCTCATTTTTTTCATTCGCATTTAAAAATAAAATATGTTGTACGTTTCTTCCTCCTTAACTTATGCCTTTCCGTTTACCTAGTATTCATAACTCCTTAGCTGTTTTTTTTCTTATACAGCCCTGTATTTCCTTTTATCATTCACGTACAAAACTCCTCAAACATATTTCATTTTATTCCACTTCTCATTTCATCTCTTGAAAGAAAGAATTTTTTTATTAAATACATTAAGTATTTGTTGCCATTTTATTTTCCAAACTATTCAAAATCTTGTCTTTTATTGCCTAGCCTCTTTATTTCTTACCTTACCTGTTCATTCCTTTAATCTAGCCATGAATTTCTCTTGCCTATCACGCATAAAAACTTCCCAAAGCTTCTGATTAACATTTGCGTGAAAGAAAATTATATTCAAGCTCTAGATCCATGGCTTCTCTTCCTCTTCTTTCTTTTTCTCTTTTTGTTTCTTCTATGTTCTTCATGCTTATACTCAGCCTCTGGCCTCTAGCACAACTCTAACCATCATGACCAAGTAATATAAGATGATGGTTGAACCCATATGTGGTGTAACCAAGCCATTGATTGATTAAGGCAAGTTATGTCACTTTGATTCGTTTATTTTTCCATTGTTTTAACATCTATTGTTTTGTATTGAATCATATTCTTATGTATGTAACATTTGTTTGCATATAAGATTTGGATCTAACCCTTCATCCACTCAAGTTTGCATTGTGCTTTGTCGTGTTTTTCGTGCTTTGCGGAGTTTGGATTTTTATTCTGAATTTTTCAGTTCTAGCTTTTAAAAGGTGAGTTTTTATCACTCTAGACATATATACTTATATTTTGTAAAAAAATGACAAGTGAATCTGTAGACATTGATATGTCATTCATATATGCCTGTATTGTGATTACATGATGATAAATGCCGTTTATATATTTGTTACATCATTTGTTATGTTATTATATGTATACTGTTATTTTATTTCTGTTAATCACCACTACAAGTTCCCTATCACTATGTGTTGAAATAATACATACCCGAACGGACTTTAGAATAAGGAAAATCATTATGGGCTGAAATGATAGGCTCGAGTGATTTTTATTGTATTTATTTTACTTGGGATTGCGGGTTTGAAATGATAGAACCCGGATTTTTCTTTTTAAATTACGGATTGAAATGATACATATCTGTATCACTTGACCTAGGTTAGAAAATATTATACAGACCCATGGTTATACTTTTAAATGATATTTTCCTAAAAATTTATTAAGTATTTTAAATAATTTCTGAAAGTTATTAAGTATTTTGGAATTATAAATATATGAAATTTTTAACGTAATTTGATTTAATGCTTTAAGTGTAAAGAAATATTATTTTTCTATAAGTTAATTTTTTATATAAGTTAATTGGTTTTAAATGGAATTTAAAGAGTCTTATTTATGATTAATAACTTAATAAGTAAGTTCAATTTAATTTGGAATCTTAAATCTAACCTGGTAATTTTAATAAAGGTTATTTCCTGAAATGGACATATTTTGTATAATAAATAAATGTAGTTTTGAATAAATAAAATGAAATATATTTTATGGGACATTTTGTGATAAGTTTATTCAACTTGGAATCATAGTTGAATTGATGTCTAAATGAATAAATTTGTAAAGAATTTGATTGTTATATTAACTATGATAAATATCCTTTCTGAAGTGTTATGTTTTGTAAGATAAATAGCTATGACTTTAAAATGGAAAAATGTAAGTTATGAGATGTAAGTTTAATTTATATTTTAATTGATTAATGTAATAAATGTTTGTATTGTAATAACAAAAACGAAAGAAATATGTAAAGTTTTAATTTAGGAAAGAATCGTGAAAATTCCTAATTAATGAAAGAACTTGTAAAGTTTTAATTAATGAAAGAAACGTGTAAAGTCCTAATTAATGAGAGAACATGTAAAGTTTTTAATTATTGCAAGAAACATGTAAAGTTTTAATTTATGAAAGAAACGTGTAAAGTCCTAATTAATGAGAGAACATGTAAAGTTTTTAATTAATGCAAGAAGCATGTAAAGTTTTAATTTATGAAAGAAACGTGTAAAATCCTAATTAATGAGAGAACATGTAAAGTTTTTAATTAATGCAACAAACATGTAAAATTTTAATTTATGAAAGAAACGTGTAAATTCCTAATTTATGAAAGAACATGTAAAGTTTTAATTAATGAATGAAACATGTAAAGTTTTTAATTAATGCAAGAAACATCTAAAGTTTTAATTAATGAAAGAAGCGTGTAAAGTCCTAATTATGAAAGAAACATGTAAAGTTTTAATTAGTGTGGTATTGATTAAATTAATAAGTGCTCTTTACTATAATAGAAATGTAAATTAAAACGTACATTTGATAATATAAGTTTTAATTGGTGAAATATTGATTAAAATGATAAATGCTCTTTATTGTAATAAATGTAAGTTAAAACGTACATTTGACATGTAATTTTTAATCAATGTAATGGTGTATTCTAAATTGATTAAAATGATAAATGTTACTTGCTGAAATAATAAAATGTAAGTTGATAATATACAATGGATATGCAAGTTTTAATTTATGTAAATGGCATATTTTAAATGATTAAAATAATGAAGTTTCTTTATTGTAATAATAATGTGAGTTAATAAGGTACTTTTAACTTAACATAAGAATTTTAGCTTTTAATTGGATATTACGGTAACAAAGTTTATTTAACTATAAGGCTATGATAAAATTACCATGTTAAATTTGTAAGCATATAAATACTTTGATTATATAAAATGTTAAAGTGGAAAGTATTACATTCCAAAAATGTTATGATTCCTTAAGGTAACATTTCCAAAATGCTATGATAATTTAAAGGAATATTTCAAGTTTAATAAATTGAAGGAAATATTCAATGATTTGGTACTTTGAATTTTATTTAAATGATATATTATTGAATTAGTTTTGAAATGGAAATGATACTATTGTGATATGGTTTTGAAACGAGTATGATATTTTGGTTTTGAAAGTATATACTAGTTTGAAAGAAATGATATGATTTTGAAATGGATATGCTAGTTTGGTTTTGAAAAGTATAAATAATTTTGAAATAAATATCCATGGGTTATAATAAGATTTGGTTGTTAAAGAGACCGGGATCGGAAGTTGTCATACTCTCTGCCAACTCCAAAAACCACTTTAACAACCGTGTACGCGGTGGAGATTCCAAAATGATGTAGGATGGTGGTGACGTCCTTTGAGGTAAATACGTGGCCTCGACTCTCATGAGTTGGCATAAGGTGGCTAAAATAGGAGCCATTCTCGGGCCAATGAGGTCATTCCTCTGATCGGACACACTCCTTCGATATTATATTCTGACTTTGAGATTTATTTGGTGGGCACTTTTGATTTTTTTTATTTTGGGGGTGTGGCTCGAGGTGGGAGGTAGTAGCTGCTACGCGTTACCACCAGCCCGGATAGAAATTGGTACATCTACCCTGGCATTGCCTAGTTGTGTCGTGTCACCTACCCTATCGCGACTTGTACGAGTTTGGTATTCTCCCGTAGCCCGTGTGGTATCCTCTGGTGGCTTCTCGATCAGGAGGGACTATGATACTAGATGGACTACTAGGACTATTACGTGTTAAGGGCTATATGAGTAACCCCTTAACGCTATTAAAAAGTAAGTTTATTTTACTATAGACATTATTATAATAGCGAAATATTACTACATAGTAAATAGTTTAACGGATCCTTAGAGGATGGGTGGTCCCAAGCATCCTTTAAGTTACTTGTACCTTATATTACTGTAACGACCCGTTAAATTTATGATATTTAATAAATTGAATTAATATAATTTCAAATTTGTTGAGGAATAAATGTAGAGATTGGGTATAGTAGTTGAAATTTAGTGTTAAAATATAAATTTTATGACGATAAATGTGGATAATGCAAATTGTCACAATTTGATTTAAAGTTAATTTTAAGAAACAAACAAATGTTGAATCTGTGAATGTAGTGTAAATATTAACTTGAATGGTGTTCATTAATACAAAGATGTAATTAGTGTAGATAGTAATAATTTATGCCTGTAGTGAAAAAGAAATCTAATAGAGACATAAACTCTAATTATATAAAGGAGTATAGATCTGAACAAATATATGAAGATTGATAAGGACAGTGTTTGTAATCAAGTTTGGTTATTAATATTTGAAAGATAGAGATGTGTAAATACGTTAATGAATTTATAATGGGAAGGAATGGTAGAATGAAATGAATATATATAATAATAAGCAATTGATTCAATTAAGGGAATTAAATTTTAATAAATGGTCATTTAATAAATTCAACGTTTGTGAGAAATCATAATAGTTGTGTAAAATATGTACAAACTACGATTTGGAATTTATTGGATTTATAACGGTTTTGTTATTAAGTGTATGAGTTTAAAAGTTATTCCATTTTGTAAAGTAATAGAAGAATGCATGTAAATATAAACAGGGCTTAATAGAATTTGATACTTAATAAATTGAATAAATTGTCCATTTATGTAGATATGTATATTGGACTATAAATGGCCTAAGCAAATTAAATGGGATGATTATTGAGATTGGTACTATGAAAATAAATAGTAATATTCATTTGCAAGTAATAAAAGCCTATTTAGGTGACTAGAATTTAGATTTAACGACTATTGTATGTTACCTATTCTTGTTTCTTGTTATTTTAAATTTTGGGAATTTATTCAATTTATCCGCCAATTTACCGCAGTTAAAGTGAAATAATTGGTGATTGAGAAACGTTAAATACAGATAAGATGAAAACCAAAGAAAATCCCATTTGTAATAAATTATGTAGAATAAAGTAAAGAAATCAGTAAGTGGAAATGTGAAAATGTGAATGCAATGAGATCATAAGTGATAATAACTTTGTTAGGTAAGTGATAACGGGAATTTTGTGTATAACCAAATAAAAATCCAAATTTGTTTGCAATCAATTGAATTTATTGCAATTTAATGGATTTAATATTAAATAGTTTATGTAATTATTATTTGGAAGAAATTGGAGTTATTTGTAAAAAGGTATGAACCAAATGTTAATTTTTCTTATGAAATTGACAATTGATATGAATGAAAAGAAGATAATTTGGGACAGTAAAATTTGGAATTTATGCATAATAAAACGGATTCTAACGTTAATTATTACGTTATTGAATTTAAAATGGAATTTGTAAACAATTGAGTGAATTTAATAGATTTATCAAACTTATAATATTGAATTCATTAAGATTGGAATTGATAATAGTTAAGAAAAGGAGGGAATAATAATTTGAAACCATACCAATAGATATTAATGTAAGGTTGCCTTAAATAAATTAAGGCGGATAAATGGGAATAAAGTTTATTAATAATTTGAAATTTAATATATGGTAAAAGTTTATTTGCAATCATGAGTTGGAATGGAAATCAAATCTATTTACCTAATTGATTTTTGTTGAGAGTATAAGAATATAAGCTTTAATAATTGAGTTTTAGAATATAATTTATAATTCCCAATTAATAAGAAAGTGCAGATATTAACACTGCAAATTTATATACTGATAGATTTTAATTCACATCCAAGTTTGGTAAATCATGTGGAACTGATTGAATTTTTATAAGTAATGAAATTTGGCCAATATTAGAGGTTGAAAAATAAAATTGGATTTTTATGATTTATTTAATTGATTTAATAAATATTAAAAATAGTCATTTTTGTCACGGACTCGGATTTCGACGAAACCAGTTTCATCGGATCCGTATCGGTGAATTATTATAGAGTTTCAAGTTTCGTATCGATCGGACTTGTCGTTTGATCGTACGGACGCGAAACGCCTTGAAATCAATTTTATTAAAAATCAATTTGAAATCAATTTGGAAATCTTATTTTCAGCATAACTTCTTCATACGATCAAATTTGGACGTGAAACTTTTTCCATCGCGTTTAGAATATTTTAAAACATCTATTTGGATATATAGTTTTAACAAATTCGGTTCCGGAGGCATAGCGGGCTTTTTGGACCATAGTTTATTCCGTACGTTCGCGTATCCAGTCTAGCTACCCTACCTCTAGCCTATCTATAAATATGCAGTTATAAACCCTAGCTCCTTTCTTTTTCATTTGCTGTACGTTCATTTTTTCACTCTTTCCTCTTCCCCAAATGTATACATCTCAGATCCACTTACAGATCTATCTACAGTTCAAAATCAAAAGTCAAAACTTAAAAATTTCAGAAAATTCTCAAAAAAAAATATGTTGAAGTATTCGATGCTACTGGTGCAATTCGTTTTTCAATTGGAGCTGTCGTTCATCCAGAATAAATGCAAACAACCCCCAAACCGTTCATCATCATCGCACAAAACTTTGTCGGATCGAGATTCTGTTTCTGGGTATTGTAGTATGGACGATGGGGAGCGCATCTATGTAATTTGTTTGGCAATCCAACGGTCGGATTTGCGTCAAGATTCAATTAGGGTTTATATTGTATGGCGGCTGTGGGGGTTTGCATGGTCAGGGCGCACGTTCTGGGAGGTGGCAGCGAGTTCAGTGGGGCCGCGGGGTCTGGAGGCACCTCAGGCAGGTGGCGGCGGCTTGAAAGCTGGCGAGGCGTGGTAGGGTTGTGCTGCAGTTTGTTTCGTGCGTTCTGGGTGATGCCTCGGTTGCGTGTAGAAGATAGTCCTGTAGCGTGAGCATGGAATATGAACGTGACGTGTAAAAGCATTTATGAATGGTGAAATATGGGTCACTTTTATTTATTTTCAATTTTGAATTCAATCACCATTTTTCGCCATAACTTTCTCATACGAAGTCGGATTCACACGAAATTTCTTTTGTTAGGATCGTAATTTAATTCCGGACTTGATGACGCTGGTTTGGACGAATTCTGAGACGGGCGAATTTTTGGGTTTAAATCGAATTTAAATTCGATTTAAATTCAAAAGGTGAGTGTTTTAACCCACTCACAACTACTAGAAGCTTTTATGTTTGTTAAATAAATTTTAGAAATGAATAGAAATTTATTTATGAGCTTTTGGCATGTATTTCATTCATATCTGTTGAATTGCATTTTATTGAATTTGACTGTTAATTTAATTGATTTATTGCGTGTTAATTGGCTGTTAGAAATTATTGTTTGCATATGAACTGCTAGTTAACAGTTATGTCAATTATCACTGAATATAAATTGTTAGATTAATAGTTGATAAACATAATCTGAAATAAAACTGTCAATTATACCTGTTGTATATTACCCAACATATATTGTTATTGATTGATATTGCTTGATGTTTGTGATTGGATGATGGATGTGTTATTGAATGGATGTTTTATTCGATATCATTAAACTGCAAGTTAGTATGCATTTTTCATTTCATTCGGGATTGCGGTTTGAAATGATATACAACCGCAGTTTTATATTTTAAATTGCGGATTGAAATGATAAATATCCGTATCACTTGACCATAGGATAGAAAACTATATACAGGCACCGCGGTCTATGTATAACTATTTTAAATGAAATTTCTATGGTTTGGATGGAATACGGTTTATAATAATCTTAAATTTTATACTGTATAAATACTTTCTTCCATATTTATATACATATGAAGTTGAAAATTTTGAAATTAAGAGATGTTTAATTTCTTTATTACAAATGAAAAAAAAAATTAAGAAAATGGAGTTGATAATTCACATCACATGTTTAAATGTTAAGTTTGGAACTTTAAGATATGATATTTATAATTGGATTTTCCCAAAATAAATTGAAATGAATATTCTAGTATAAATTGAAATGGGAAAAATATTCTGGTATAATTTGCATTGGAAAATATATATGTTTTATTTCTAAAAATTGGAGCTCATTTATTTATGGGTTTATGGGTATATGCAAGGCTAATTAATAAAACATTTGATTTGTAGAAAGGAAGAAAAAAAAAAACCCAACTTTAGTTTTGAAATATAAATACTCCAAATGAATATAGGCATATATGTATATAAATTGAAATGATTCTGGAACTCAAGGGTGATATTTAAGCTATGGTTTAGACTTTAAAATAAAGAATTTTATTTATAAAACCGTAGAAATTATTTCTTTACAAAGTAAACTTTAAAAGTTAAACCATTTACTCTATATACCGTTGAATATCCAAACCATTTGAGTTTCAAAGGTTATGGTTTGAAATTATGGATTTCAAAATATTATGTTTGAAAATATTTGGGTTTCGGAAGTTATGAAGTTTAAAGCATTATGATTTTGGAAAACTATATTTGGGATAAACGATGTCATATTGGTTTGGGTTTTAAAAGAAGAAATGATATCGTAATATTATGGTTTGAAATGGATTATATTCTGGTTTTAAAGTATAAACTATTTTTAAATAACCGCGGTGTTATAATAACGATGGGTTGGCAAAGAGACCGGGATCGGATATGGACATACTCTCTGTCGATACCGAAAACCACTTTGACTAACCGTGTACGCGGTGGAGATTCCAGAATGAAGTAGGTGGTGGCGACGTTTCCTGTAAGGTAAATACGTGGACCCAACTCCCGTGAGTTGGCATAAGGTGGCTAAAACAGGAGCGATTCTCAGGCCAATGAGGTCATTCCTCTGATCGGACGCTCCTCTTCGATATTATACTTTGACTTGGATTGATTCAGTGGCCACTTCTATATTTTGATTTTGGGGAGTTAGTCCGAGGTGGGCGGTAACTGCGGCTACGCGTTTCCACCAGCCTGGATAGCAATTGGTATATCTACCCTGGCATTGCCTAGTTGTGCCGTGTCACCTACCATACCGAGCCTTTACTACGAGTTTCTGTTTGTGTCGTACCTATGGAGTATCCTCTGGTAGCCTCCCGATCAGGAGGTATTACGGTACTGTATAGACTATTGGCATTATTTGTGTTAAGGGCTATATGGGTAACCCCTTAACGCTATTAAAAAGTAAGTTTATTTTATAAATAGACACTATTATAATAGCGCAATATACTACATAGTAAATAGTTTAACGGATCCTTAGGAGATGTAAATCCCTAACATCTCTTGAGTTACTGTACTCATATTTATTTCTGTTTATTTAACTCACATAAGATATTCTAGTCTGACTCGGGTGTTTTTGTCTTTTCAAATTCGCTCGGGTCAGTCCGAGCGTTTCAGGATAGCAGATTTTAGCTTTGGAGGACGAAGACGAAGAATCAGTATTATTTTATATATAGTATTGCACTACACCATTTAATTCCGCTGCATTGTTGTATTGGTATGTGTAACTCTGATATTTATTGCACAAGAAAAATAAATTATTTTGTAAACAGTTTCATGAACTTTATATTTGATTATTATATTTTATCCTTCCGCTGTGAGATTCTGTTTTGTTTTTTTTTTCTTCTCTGTTTTCTCATTTACCCCATAACAATCCGCCCTTCCGTATGGTTTGAATTGGCACGTGTGTCGGTTTAAAGTGTGCGAAAAGGCGGGACGTTACATCTGGTATCAGAGCTTTGGTTTAGCGATAAACCTTGGCTTTGTGGGGTTTGACTCTTTGTTAATAGGGTAGAAATATCCTATGGGAGTCGCTGAGCGTATATATATGAGAGAGCGTATTTGTTAGTGTTATTAAAAGATTTTGATATTGTGTTAATCTGTTCCGCTTTGTATTTATAAATTCTGGTTGATGCTGGGACGCTATGTTATCAATAGGGATTTCTAAACCCTTAATAGTACAGACCGACATAATATTTGTCTTTAATATAGGTGAATGAAATAATTTTGCCTATTATATTTTCTATATATAAAAATATTTTTATAAAGTTATTTTGGTTGCTATAGTTGGGTGTTAGGTAATAAAATATTTATAATAATTAAAGCCAAGTTGAAATTATAATAAATCAAATTGAAGATTTTAGAACTTAAGTTCGGGATTTTGAAAATCTACTTTCAAAGGATTTATGAAATATAATGATTTGGTTTATAAGTATTTTCTTATATAGATATTTAGTATAATTCGAAGGAATTGGTTTAAAAAGGATTTTGGAGGAAATAAGTTTGTACTTTTCTCTCTGTCGCTGGAAAATAATTTCGGTGATGACGGCCGCGTCATCGACTTTCATTTTCGAGTTTCGAAGGGGAAAGGCCACTGTAGTAAATTCTACTGCAGATTTATTTTGAAATTTTCTAAAAATTTTCTTTTATTGTTCTAAATATAATTAGAGATATTGAGTTGTAAGAACTTATTTATCTATTATTTTGAAATAAATTGAGATTTAACCCGGAATTTAATTCTAAAATCTCCCATTAATAAATTGTTAGTGAAATAAAAGTTAAGTAATAAATGAATTGAAACCTCTAATTGAAATAAGAGAATAATTGCAAAGCTGTAAAGAGGAATTTGCATACATATGAGACAAAGGGTAATATGGATAAACATTAAATTTAATTAAAAGAATGGAGATTAAACTTGTATAAGTTCAATTGCAATTTCCTTAACATAAGTAACTTACCCAAATATAAAAGTTGAAGTGTTAAATGAGAAACTGGAATTGAATATTTTACAAGTAGGAATTTAGGAAAAATGAAGTATTCAATAAATTACTGTTGTAAATAAGAATTCAATGGTATAAACTTAAGTTATAATTTTGCTGAAAATAAGTTAAGAATTATTAATAGGTGAGATGAACGTAAAGTATATAAAATGAAATTCAAAATAAGAATTGATTGTATGATTATTGACTTAAGTATGTTTTAATCTTCCCTATTCTAATATAATGGAAAGTAGGAAAATTAAATGACTGAAATTCATAGTTAATGGATAAATAAAAACTTCCACTTATAAGAATGAATGTTAGCAGATTAAGAATTTAAGGGAAATCTTACAAGTGAAGAGTAAGGAAATGAAGATATTCAAAATATTTGTTGTTATTAATGAGAATTTATTTTATAAACTTAAATAATAAAAGGAAATACAAATATAATGAATTTTGGGATAATTGGAAAATATAACTTGTAAGAAACAAAAGAAATTCCTCATAAATGAAGGAAAGAAAATCAAACCACTGAATTACGAAATAAATGTATAATAAGCTATTTTGGTGTTGGTTTAAATTGTTTGGTTGATGTATGTTTGCTGGGTAAGGAATTTTGGAGTTGTTGGATGAACAAATAATCTATCTTTGTTCCATCTAAGGCTGTTGAGCAACGGATGTACTTGATAGTTATTCTTCGTTCGTACAACTTCAGAATTTGAACCCGAACAACTGATTGTTTGTTGAGTGAATGATTGTTTGTTTGTGGTGTGTGCTGTTTGTTAAAAATGTATGGTTGTTGCATTTGATTGAGTATGAATGATTGAATCCATTTGAATAGTCCATTTTAAAATAAATATTTAACCTTTTAGATTATATAAGTGTATACAGGTGTTGGAAGCAACTGCTACTGCTTTGGTTCAATAATAATAAGCGTATTGCCCGACAAATAGGTACGTTTTCGGATTACGTTTAAAGCGCTATTTTATATATTCTCCCGTGTTGGGATATTTTATTTTGGATATATATGTAATATATTTGTATATTTGGATATTATATTTTCTCCAGAGTCCCTCCGTACAAAGAAGACTCTGCCAAAATTCTTCGAAAATTCTGGACTTAGAATTTTGTTAAAAATATTTTTCCAACTTTACTAACTCAAGTATTAAAGGATATAATGTTTTTTTTAACAAGTATATTTCATTAAAGGAAATTAATCCAGTAAAATATAAGTTAATATTTGAAATTAGATATACTGTTTTATTCTTCCTTCTCCCTTCCTTTTCCTTTTCGGGGACGAAAAGTTTTGAGTGGGGGAGATTGTAACGACCCGTTAAATTTATGATATTTAATAAATTGAATTAATATAATTTCAAATTTGTTGAGGAATAAATGTAGAGATTGGGTATAGTAGTTGAAATTTAGTGTTAAAATATAAATTTTATGACGATAAATGTGGATAATGCAAATTGTCACAATTTGATTTAAAGTTAATTTTAAGAAACAAACAAATGTTGAATATGTGAATGTAGTGTAAATATTAACTTGAATGGTGTTCATTAATACAAAGATGTAATTAGTGTAGATAGTAATAATTTATGCCTGTAGTGAAAAAGAAATCTAATAGAGACATAAACTCTAATTATATAAAGGAGTATAGATCTGAACAAATATATGAAGATTGATAAGGACAGTGTTTGTAATCAAGTTTGGTTATTAATATTTGAAAGATAGAGATGTGTAAATACGTTAATGAATTTATAATGGGAAGGAATGGTAGAATGAAATGAATATATATAATAATAAGCAATTGATTCAATTAAGGGAATTAAATTTTAATAAATGGTCATTTAATAAATTCAACGTTTGTGAGAAATCATAATAGTTGTGTAAAATATGTACAAACTACGATTTGGAATTTATTGGATTTATAACGGTTTTGTTATTAAGTGTATGAGTTTAAAAGTTATTCCATTTTGTAAAGTAATAGAAGAATGCATGTAAATATAAACAGGGCTTAATAGAATTTGATACTTAATAAATTGAATAAATTGTCCATTTATGTAGATATGTATATTGGACTATAAATGGCCTAAGCAAATTAAATGGGATGATTATTGAGATTGGTACTATGAAAATAAATAGTAATATTCATTTGCAAGTAATAAAAGCCTATTTAGGTGACTAGAATTTAGATTTAACGACTATTGTATGTTACCTATTCTTGTTTCTTGTTATTTTAAATTTTGGGAATTTATTCAATTTATCCGCCAATTTACCGCAGTTAAAGTGAAATAATTGGTGATTGAGAAACGTTAAATACAGATAAGATGAAAACCAAAGAAAATCCCATTTGTAATAAATTATGTAGAATAAAGTAAAGAAATCAGTAAGTGGAAATGTGAAAATGTGAATGCAATGAGATCATAAGTGATAATAACTTTGTTAGGTAAGTGATAACGGGAATTTTGTGTATAACCAAATAAAAATCCAAATTTGTTTGCAATCAATTGAATTTATTGCAATTTAATGGATTTAATATTAAATAGTTTATGTAATTATTATTTGGAAGAAATTGGAGTTATTTGTAAAAAGGTATGAACCAAATGTTAATTTTTCTTATGAAATTGACAATTGATATGAATGAAAAGAAGATAATTTGGGACAGTAAAATTTGGAATTTATGCATAATAAAACGGATTCTAACGTTAATTATTACGTTATTGAATTTAAAATGGAATTTGTAAACAATTGAGTGAATTTAATAGATTTATCAAACTTATAATATTGAATTCATTAAGATTGGAATTGATAATAGTTAAGAAAAGGAGGGAATAATAATTTGAAACCATACCAATAGATATTAATGTAAGGTTGCCTTAAATAAATTAAGGCGGATAAATGGGAATAAAGTTTATTAATAATTTGAAATTTAATATATGGTAAAAGTTTATTTGCAATCATGAGTTGGAATGGAAATCAAATCTATTTACCTAATTGATTTTTGTTGAGAGTATAAGAATATAAGCTTTAATAATTGAGTTTTAGAATATAATTTATAATTCCCAATTAATAAGAAAGTGCAGATATTAACACTGCAAATTTATATACTGATAGATTTTAATTCACATCCAAGTTTGGTAAATCATGTGGAACTGATTGAATTTTTATAAGTAATGAAATTTGGCCAATATTAGAGGTTGAAAAATAAAATTGGATTTTTATGATTTATTTAATTGATTTAATAAATATTAAAAATAGTCATTTTTGTCACGGACTCGGATTTCGACGAAACCAGTTTCATCGGATCCGTATCGGTGAATTATTATAGAGTTTCAAGTTTCGTATCGATCGGACTTGTCGTTTGATCGTACGGACGCGAAACGCCTTGAAATCAATTTTATTAAAAATCAATTTGAAATCAATTTGGAAATCTTATTTTCAGCATAACTTCTTCATACGATCAAATTTGGACGTGAAACTTTTTCCATCGCGTTCAGAATATTTTAAAACATCTATTTGGATATATAGTTTTAACAAATTCGGTTCCGGAGGCATAGCGGGCTTTTTGGACCATAGTTTATTCCGTACGTTCGCGTATCCAGTCTAGCTACCCTACCTCTAGCCTATCTATAAATATGCAGTTATAAACCCTAGCTCCTTTCTTTTTCATTTGCTGTACGTTCATTTTTTCACTCTTTCCCCTTCCCCAAATGTATACATCTCAGATCCACTTACAGATCTATCTACAGTTCAAAATCAAAAGTCAAAACTCAAAAATTTCAGAAAATTCTCAAAAAAATATATGTTGAAGTATTCGATGCGCGTAATCTACTGGTGCAATTCGTTTTTCAATTGGAGCTGTCGTTCATCCAGAATAAATGCAAACAGCCCCCAAACCGTTCATCATCATCGCACAAAACTTTGTCGGATCGAGATTCTGTTTCTGGGTATTGTAGTATGGACGATGGGGAGCGCATCTATGTAATTTGTTTGGCAATCCAACGGTCGGATTTGCGTCAAGATTCAATTAGGGTTTATATTGTATGGCGGCTGTGGGGGTTTGCATGGTCAGGGCGCACGTTCTGGGAGGTGGCAGCGAGTTCAGTGGGGCCGCGGGGTCTGGAGGCACCTCAGGCAGGTGGCGGCGGCTTGAAAGCTGGCGAGGCGTGGTAGGGTTGTGCTGCAGTTTGTTTCGTGCGTTCTGGGTGATGCCTCGGTTGCGTGTAGAAGATAGTCCTGTAGCGTGAGCATGGAATATGAACGTGACGTGTAAAAGCATTTATGAATGGTGAAATATGGGTCACTTTTATTTATTTTCAATTTTGAATTCAATCACCATTTTTCGCCATAACTTTCTCATACGAAGTCGGATTCACACGAAATTTCTTTTGTTAGGATCGTAATTTAATTCCGGACTTGATGACGCTGGTTTGGACAAATTCTGAGACGGGCGAATTTTTGGGTTTAAATCGAATTTAAATTCGATTTAAATTCAAAAGGTGAGTGTTTTAACCCACTCACAACTACTAGAAGCTTTTATGTTTGTTAAATAAATTTTAGAAATGAATAGAAATTTATTTATGAGCTTTTGGCATGTATTTCATTCATATCTGTTGAATTGCATTTTATTGAATTTAACTGTTAATTTAATTGATTTATTGCGTGTTAATTGGCTGTTAGAAATTATTGTTTGCATATGAACTGCTAGTTAACAGTTATGTCAATTATCACTGAATATAAATTGTTAGATTAATAGTTGATAAACATAATCTGAAATAAAACTGCCAATTATTACTTGTTGTATATTACCCAACATATATTGTTATTGATTGATATTGCTTGATGTTTGTGATTGGATGATGGATGTGTTATTGAATGGATGTTTTATTCGATATCATTAAACTGCAAGTTAGTATGCTTTTTCATTTCATTCGGGATTGCGGTTTGAAATGATATACAACCGCAGTTTTATATTTTAAATTGCGGATTGAAATGATAAATATCCGTATCACTTGACCATAGGATAGAAAACTATATACAGGCACCGCGGTCTATGTATAACTATTTTAAATGAAATTTCTATGGTTTGGATGGAATACGGTTTATAATAATCTTAAATTTTATACTGTATAAATACTTTCTTCCATATTTATATACATATGAAGTTGAAAATTTTGAAATTAAGAGATGTTTAATTTCTTTATTACAAATGAAAAAAAAAATTAAGAAAATGGAGTTGATAATTCACATCACATGTTTAAATGTTAAGTTTGGAACTTTAAGATATGATATTTATAATTGGATTTTCCTAAAATAAATTGAAATGAATATTCTAGTATAAATTGAAATGGGAAAAATAGTCTGGTATAATTTGCATTGGAAAATATATATGTTTTATTTCTAAAAATTGGAGCTCATTTATTTATGGGTTTATGGGTATATGCAAGGCTAATTAATAAAACATTTGATTTGTAGAAAGGAAAAAAAAAACCCAACTTTAGTTTTGAAATATAAATACTCCAAATGAATATAGGCATATATGTATATAAATTGAAATGATTCTGGAACTCAAGGGTGATATTTAAGCTATGGTTTAGACTTTAAAATAAAGAATTTTATTTATAAAACCGTAGAAATTATTTCTTTACAAAGTAAACTTTAAAAGTTAAACCATTTACTCTATATACCGTTGAATATCCAAACCATTTGAGTTTCAAAGGTTATGGTTTGAAATTATGGATTTCAAAATATTATGTTTGAAAATATTTGGGTTTCAGAAGTTATGAAGTTTAAAGCATTATGATTTTGGAAAACTATATTTGGGATAAACGATGTCATATTGGTTTGGGTTTTAAAAGAAGAAATGATATCGTAATATTATGGTTTGAAATGGATTATATTCTGGTTTTAAAGTATAAACTATTTTTAAATAACCGCGGTGTTATAATAACGATGGGTTGACAAAGAGACCGGGATCGGATATGGACATACACTCCGTCGATACCGAAAACCACTTTGACTAACCGTGTACGCGGTGGAGATTCCAGAATGAAGTAGGTGGTGGCGACGTTTCCTGTAAGGTAAATACGTGGACCCAACTCCCGTGAGTTGGCATAAGGTGGCTAAAACAGGAGCGATTCTCAGGCCAATGAGGTCATTCCTCTGATCGGACGCTCCTCTTCGATATTATACTTTGACTTGGATTGATTCAGTGGCCACTTCTATATTTTGATTTTGGGGAGTTAGTCCGAGGTGGGCGGTAACTGCGGCTACGCGTTTCCACCAGCCTGGATAGCAATTGGTATATCTACCCTGGCATTGCCTAGTTGTGCCGTGTCACCTACCATACCGAGCCTTTACTACGAGTTTCTATTTGTGTCGTACCTATGGAGTATCCTCTGGTAGCCTCCCGATCAGGAGGTATTACGGTACTGTATAGACTATTGGCATTATTTGTGTTAAGGGCTATATGGGTAACCCCTTAACGCTATTAAAAAGTAAGTTTATTTTATAAATAGACACTATTGTAATAGCGCAATATACTACATAGTAAATAGTTTAACGGATCCTTAGGAGATGTAAATCCCTAACATCTCTTGAGTTACTGTACTCATATTTATTTCTGTTTATTTAACTCACATAAGATATTCTAGTCTGACTCGGGTGTTTTTGTCTTTTCAAATTCGCTCGGGTCAGTCCGAGCGTTTCAGGATAGCAGATTTTAGCTTTGGAGGACGAAGACGAAGAATCAGTATTATTTTATATATAGTATTGCACTACACCATTTAATTCCGCTGCATTGTTGTATTGGTATGTGTAACTCTGATATTTATTGCACAAGAAAAATAAATTATTTTGTAAACAGTTTCATGAACTTTATATTTGATTATTATATTTTATCCTTCCGCTGTGAGATTCTGTTTTGTTTTTTTCTTCTTCTCTGTTTTCTCATTTACCCCATAACAATCCGCCCTTCCGTATGGTTTGAATTGGCACGTGTGTCGGTTTAAAGTGTGCGAAAAGGCGGGACGTTACAATTACAGTTCACTTGAGTTGGTTTACATTGTATAAGTATATATGTTCTGACTCGAGTGTTTTGTGTTTTTCTTTATGCTCGGGTCAGACTGAGTGATACTGCATTAGAGATCACCTTTGAAGCTGGAGCATTGCTTGAAGATCCAGCCATCTATTTCAATTTCAGTATTCTTTTGATTCCAGTTATTCAGTTGATTCCAGTGATGCATTCAGCTTGTGCTTGTTTATCATATTAAACTTCTGTTGTGTCTTGTATAACTCTAATGTATTTATATAGTAGCTTCATGAACTACTATCTTTTTGCTTCCGCTGAATTTATTACTCTGTGTATGTGATCTGTGATTTATTTATTTACTATTTATGCTGTGTTTTGCCAAATTTATTTTACGATTCAGTATTTTGAGCAATTCAAGTCCGACATGTGCGGATGTGAATGGTTGAAAATATCGGATCGTTACAATGTTTATACATTTATAATCTCCCTTGAGTTTTCCATCTATTTATAAAAATAGATTCTATTTAAAAGTCTGATTTTAATTTCCTACCTTAATAAATTCCAATTTATTTCAAATTTATTTTCAATTATTGCTTAAGTTTTTTTCCATAATTTCAAAATATTCTTCAAGTTCTTTTATATAATTTATTTCAAAAATCTCTACGTAAATCAACTTTTCGAATGGTTAAGTATAGCCCACATTAGTTGATATATATTTATCCCACTTAGTTTTCCTTTAGAATAAATCCAATTTACAATATAAATATTTACTATTCAAATTTCTTTTAAAATTCCTTCAATTTACTTATCACTGGTATTTGAAATGCCCATTTTAATTCCCATGCTATTTAACATTTTATAATTCAATTCACACACAATCTATATTAATTTATCCAGCATGTCATATATTAATATATATATGAACAATAAATATTTTTGAGGAATCCTGTTCGATCCTCCAACCAATTTTTCCTGCGTCCACAGATGTTAGTCAACAAATAAAATAGCAATCCCACTTCAAGGTAAATATCGCGGTACATAGGGTCATCCGCTATTATGCGGGGCACATATGGTCTCATCCGCTATATAATGCGGGAATATCAATCACTCTAATACACACACAAACACACACACACACAATATCACTGATTCGTATCACATTGACCATATCACCATCCTCACATCCGAATTATATTCCACTATTTCTTTTCAAACAATTTTCATAACTCGATATAAGTTCCCGCCATAACTTATATTTTTAGCATATCCACTGATATCAATATATCTCATTTATAAACCCTGTTTATAAATTTATAATCTCCCTTGAGTTTTCCATCTATTTATCGAAACAGATTCTATTTAAAAGTCTAATTTTAATTCCCTTTCCTAATAAATTCCAATTTATGTCAAATCTATTTTCAATTATTGCTTAAGTTCTTTTCTATAATTTCAAAATATCCCGCAAGTTCTTTTATATAATTTTCAAAAATCTCTACTTAAATCAATTTTATGAATGGTTAAGTATAGCCCACATTAGTTAATATATATTTATACCACTTAGTTTTCCTTCAGAATAAATCCAATTTATAATATAAATATTTACTACTCAAATTTCTTTTTAAATTCTTTCAATTTAATTATTCCTGGTATTTGAAATGCCCATTTTACTTCCCATGCTATTTAACATTTTATAATTCAATTCACACATAATCCATATCAATTTATCCATCATATCATATATCAATATATATATATATATATATATATATATATATATATATATATATATAAACAATTAATATTTTTGAGGAATCTTGTTGGACCCCTCTAACTTGTTTTTCCAGCATCCATAGATGTTAGTCAACAAATAAAACACCAATCCCACTTCAAGGATGGATATCGCGGTATATAGGGTTATCCGCTATTATGCGGGGCGCATAGGGTCTCATCCGCTATATAATGCGGGAATATCAATCACTCCAATATATATAATATCATCCAACAGATAAGTTATAAATTTATTAATTAGGTCAGACATCCAATAATTTAAATTTAACATCTAATTTTAACAACGCAATCTAAATGAGTGAGAAAATCTCACATTTATTTTTGTTTTGCAATCCACTTCCATCTTGACTTGGTTTCACGGTTTTTGACCTTGCATAAATAATTTATGATTTATTAACATTTGAGATAACCGAACAATTAATTTACCATTTAATAAATTTAATTAACTAACAATTTAATTTAACTAATAATTTCCTTTTTTAAAAATCTTTTAGTCACTAAAATTATAAATAGGTTAACTAAACAAGTTAATCATCATAATACATTATTCTAAAATAGACTAGTAAATTTAATATATATATATATATATATATATATATATATATATGCATATGTATATATTTCCCTTGAAACTACTATATACTTATAAAAATAATCTATATAGGTTTAAAAATCTAATTTTTATATAAACTTTACAACATCTTAAAATTCCTATATTTTCGAAGCCTTTTATATATATATTTTATGTTTATCTATATACATTTAAATTAAAATAGGTATGCGTATATATATCTATATTTATATTTACATCATACTTTTTCTTTACTATATATACACACAAATATACATATAAAACTTTAAATTGAAAAATAAATGGCATAAATACCTTACTGTAAAAAATTTCCTTAAAATAGTTTATTGTTGAAATATTTATTTTTTCTAAATCATATATATGTATATATTAATTCAAATTAAAACAGAATTGGTTATACCTTACTGCCAAAACCTTCTCTCGCGAACCCTAGCTGCCTTCGAACAACACCACAACGCTAATCTAACTGTGACCCTAACCAGGCCTTTGTCTTGGTCAACATCTCCACCTCCTGCCCCTTCCACAGCTGGTCACGCAAATCACCAAATCGTCGCTTGTAGATCTCACGGCTACAGATCGTCCATACCACGCGCCAGAATACTCCTGTAACGACCCGCAAATCCGTACCTCTTGAGTCAACAGTACGGGGCCTAGATCACCGTACCGAGGACCACTCCTGATCCCCTGCAACACAAGGCCGGGACTACCCCTTACTGGATAATCCCGAATGAGATCACCCCACGGTTGGGATCAGCAACCGCCCACTAAGCCGAAATAAAAAGGGACATCTAGACTGGAATGACCTTACCCTGCTTGGGTGCTACCCACCTAGCCTTGCTGCATAACCCCTGATTTTCAGTCATTCCCATTTGATGAAGCTTGAGGTTAAGCATTACCTTTTTAGAACATATCCCTTAGAATTCCCATCGTCCACCTGACGATGTTTCGCAAGCATTCATCCATACAAGTCTGTCCCGGGTTCGAACGAAACCGAAGGCACTATTCCTACTACATCCATTTTGGAGATGTCCTTAGGATTAGTAGCGATTAGCCCTTGCATTTCACCACTCCATCTTTGAATCCAAAATCGTTTTCATGAAACGTACAAACCGGATCGAAGTGGTTTTCGAGAAATAAATCTCGATCCCGGTCTCTTCGAAACGATCAACGTATTAGTCCAATATTGATAGTCGGTGATTTAACTATCAATTAATATTCACAAACATCCGTCACACAACAAATAATTTTCCACATTCTTTATTTATCTCAAAAATATCTTCCCAAGATATGTGTTTACTTTTCAAATCCCTTTGAAAATAGTTTTCAAGGCCATCTGCCTTCTCAGAATAAATTTCAAGTATTTTTATTTCTTCTGGAATCACCAAGCACAAAAACTAGATTTTTCTACATTTTTTTAAAACACTTTACCTTTAAAAATATATTTTTAAAACATTCAAGTTAAAATTACTTTAATAATTTGTTAAAAATACATACTATATGAATATTTGAAAATAAGGTTACTTAATAAAGTATAAAACTAGGTTTACACTTTCAAAACAAAATACTAAGTCACTTTTATATAATTACTACTATAATAGATTAAGAGAAAATACTTACTTTAGAATTTAAATATTAGAAATAATAAAATTTTCAAAACATACCCTTTAAAACAAATTTTAAACTATTAACTTATATTTAAAAATTTACTTTGAAAACGTAATTGGTTACCCACGAAGAAATTTCCAATCTCATTCACTTAAATCAATTCTCCAAATTGATTCCCAATTTATTACATTTGAAATAAATATCTTCTTTCTGGATTCATTTTAAAATTCATTAATTATGGACTTTATTACCATTATTATTTCCCTTTGATTTTAAATCTTTTTAATTGAAATATACGAATTTCAGTTTTTCTCAATTTCTTCTTTATTCTTTTTCAATAATTTAAATCTTAAATTTAAAATAAAAGCTTTGTTCCATTAATGAATAACACTGAAGTTTAAATTTCATTAACTTTTTGTTTGTTCAACTTTCCTTTCTATACTCGAGATTTATTTATTAGAATCTTAAAGTTACTTTATTTCTTTTCTAATTCATTTTCAAATTTATTCAAGTTTCTATAATTATTTTACTTACAAATTCCCTTCCTTTATTTTCTTTCCAAAATCCAATTTATATATTTCTAGTAATTCATCATACCCAATAATTTCCAATCAAACCATAGCATTCAATATTCTAATATAATTCAACATAGAATATCAAATAATCACCACAAAGGATATTAAATAATAAATGTTGAGGGATCCAGTTGGATCCCACCAACCTGTTTTCCCTGCATCCACAGATGTTAGCAAAATATATAATACCAATTTCAAATATATATTATTCTATACAGCACATCAATCAATTTAACCATTCAAACATTTATTTAAATTCAATCATTTAAATTTAAATTTTACTGAGTGAGATTAACTCACCTTGTTCCGTTTCATTTGCAATCCACTTCAAATATGGCTTTGGTTTTCCCAATTTGACCTTGAATAACAATTTATGATTTATTAATATTCGAATTGGTCAAACAAATTAATTACCGTCTATTTATTTAATTTAAACTAATAATTTGGTTTATCAAATAATTAAATTTTAAACTAACTTTCTTTTAATAAAAATATTTTCAGTGACTAAAATAATTAGATAAGTAAATTAAACAAATGAACCTCCATAATATTTTATTTTAAATAAACTAGTAACTTAAAATATGAAAATGTATATTTGTTTTATTTTCTTTGAAACCATTTATACCCAAAATGACTTATATAAATACGGTTTAAACTCTACCATACGTTAAAATTCCTATTATATTTTAAATTTTCTCTATATAAAAGAATATAGACATATATATCCTTTAAACTCTTCTTTTTTTTCCTCTCCCTTACTATAGGTATACATACATAAATTTATACTATTCTTTTTTTTCTGTTTTAAACTATTAAAAAAAATTCTTTATTTTTTTTTACAGCTGCAGTTTATATAAATCACTGTTTCATAAAACCTGTTCTTAAATCATTATTTCTAAAATGCAAATTAAAAAAAAGAAAACAGATAAACTACCTCACTGACAATTTCGAATGCTGCCGAACTCCAAAGCTCCATCGCAGTCATCCTCTCGCCGTGCCCACCTCTTCCAATCCGTGACCAAATCCCTCCCAAACTCGATCGTGCTCATGAATTTCCTCTACCGCAATCGAAACGTACGCGAGCTTCAGTCGCGTTCGACAACGAGCTCGAACTCACCTCTTCTTCCTACTGCTGTCATACCATGTCGCACAATCTCGTGAGAGATGCCAACGTTGCAGTTCCCCAAACCCTATCCCTAAACGCGAATCCCCTCGCGAACGACTTCATGTCGATGCCACCTCGAAGTCGCCGCGAACAATCCCAAGCTTCCCCCTTTTAATTTGCAAAGTTGATTTACAAATTTGAGGATTGATTTCGATTCGAAATTTCTGTTTTTTTTTAACAAACGAGCGAGATCAAATTCTGAACGAAAGGGGCTCGGCTCCCCCCTTTTTTTATTTTGTTTTAAACGAGAGGGTTAGCGAAGAGCAAGCTATATTCTTCATTCATTAGCTTACGGCTGAAGCCTCTTTATTATTATTATTATTATTATTATTATTATTATTATTATTATTATTTTGATATTTTTTCGAATAGATGAGAAGAAGGGTGCGTGATTTGAGTTAGAAGGCTTTGGCTTCAGAAGAAGGGAGACGCGAGTAAAAATTTCTGCCAAATGTTAAAACGAATAAAACATATAATTTATCTTTTATAAATTCAAATTTAAATTAGAATTGTCACAATTACGCAATTCGAAACCTAGATCCCCAATCGAGGCGTTCCGTTGAGCGTTTATAATCTACGTTCACACAACAACTCTAATCAATACGAAATTTGAAATCCAACACTAATTCAATATTACGGATCCAAGGGAACTGGTTTCGTCAAATTCTGGGACTGTGCCTCGGACGGCTATTTTTAATTTCAATTTAAACGATAAGATTTTAAAACTGAACAATCATCTTTAAATTCGATTCTATTACTTTTATTATCTTCAGTATTATCAATATAAATTTTTCAAGCCTTCAAATTATCTTTAACAGGATTAAAACTCCAAATCCAAAAATTTACCCAATTTTCGATAATTAAATTCAAAAATTAATTATCCAATAAAGGTTTATATTTGAAATTCAAGTTCAAAATTAACTTTTAAATATTTCAAATAATTTAGATATTTCGATTTTAAATGCTAGAAATTCCGGGTCGTCACATTCCTCCCCCTTAAAAGAATTTCGTCCCCGAAATTACTAGTTAGGAAAAATGGTCCAATACCCGTTTACTTTTTCCCTAAAATCAAACAGTTCAACATCTAACCAACTATCTTTTTATAAAAGACACATTATGATTCTTATTAACTTCTCAACTCTCCCATAGTTTCAAACTATACTATTTGTTTAATCATTCGAGTTTCAATTTAAAACCAAATTTTGAATTATCAAACTTTTCTCAAAAATTTTCTAACTCCCTAAATTTCCGAAAATTTTTGCCAGCATCTCCTTTGCGCGGCTAGCTCGGTACAACTACAAAATGGCTCTACGGCCTCCCAAATCCAAAAGGAAAACAAAATGCCAAGTGGCTCAACCCAAATCCCAATCAAATTTCACACCAAATTTAAATACATACCTTTTTGTCGAGCATTTCAAATTTATCTTCTTGAAATCAAAAACCAATTCTCTTTTCCCTTTTATAATACCTGCATATCCTGCTTAGTACTAATATCCAATCACAACATTCCAAAAACATTTTATCGACTTCCTCACCAAATGTCACTATTCATACAAATATCAACTTAGAATATATTTGCAATATTTTTTTCCCAACTAAGAATTGATCATTCCTTACTTAAGTTAACATAAGCACTTTATATGTTTCTTATATTTATTTTTGCTTTACCTCTTTAGTTTATCCATTACTATTCAATAGATTCTTTCATTTCCATATGAATTCAATTTATCTTTAACTCTGCATATATAAATTTTATTTGTCATTTATTACTAATTGATGTCATTACTTTAAATTGGGTTCATTTACTAACTTATTTTAGTTTCCAATTTGAATTTATTTTTCGTTAATAAAATTTTCCAAAAATTTCAAAAATATTTTAACTCCCAAAATTTCTGAAATTTTTTGACAGAGTCTCCTTTGTACGGAGGAGCTTTTACAATTTGACAAAAGAGATAAATATGTATACATCGACCCACACGGTCGGAAAAACCAAAAACAGTTCATATTTCCTATTTTTACTGCGTAGGCGTACCTTATTTAGCATTTTAAGCAAGCAGCTTATTTATTTTTAGCAAATAGCACAACCAAATCCAGCCATACGCCTTCCAGGTACCTGTGCTTACTCAATTTAAACATGTAAGTGCCAAATATATGCAGGTTAACTATATTTCACTTAGTTGCAATGGTTAAAACATATGAATTCTAAAGAAATGCACATCCAACATTTTCCGTAAGCAATTTTTACAACTTTCATACCGATTCAACTGTTTCAGTTAATTTATAACCATTTTCATTCAATTTGAATGGTTTAAAACTCAATCGCTTACATTCAATTTATTCTTAAGCAAACCGAACTCATATTTAATTCAATTGCTTTCAAACTCAATTTATTTTACCCTTATCAACACATAGAATTTTAATTACTTATATTTACATCCAATGACAATTTATTCTATGCAAATTTGACAAGATTTATGTGAATAAATAAGTATTTATGTTTATAACCAATTTAAATGGATTTCGACTCAATTTATACTTAATTCTATTCCATTTGTAAATTTATTCACAATCCATATATTCTCATTTTCATTGCATTTTAAATTTGAATCCATTCACTTGCATTTCATTTTATTAACCAAACTAGTTCATTCAAAACCGTTAACAACTTAGGTTCATCTTCATTTCCAATTAAATTTCCTTTTTATTTCAATTCATTCACAACCATATATTTAACTTGACACATTCCATTTAAATTTTATTCACAATCCATTCATTTACATTCCATTCCATATTTGTTTATTCCAAACTATTTTATTTAGCTCAAAACAAACCAAGCTATATCATGCAATAACCATTTCTCAACTTATTTAAACCATACTTCATTTGGTTCTTATTTATCCCATCCATTCATTTATTCAATATAATTACTTTATCCATTCAATCCATTTTGAATTTTCATTTTCTTAAATTTTATTTACAACCCACCAAAATTTATTCCGATCCAAATTTATTTTTACTTGGTTTAAATTCCATCCAATATCATTAAACTTGGTTTTAAGTTGAATTTAATTCAACTCTCAATTAAATCTCATTTTTAATCTACAATTCCGTTTGATTAGTTATTATGAAATTTTAAATTTCCAGATTTAACTCATTCAATTGATTGCATGGCCATTTCCAATTCATTTCCACTTATTTGGAATTTATTTGCAATTCATACCATTACTATTTTAATCCATTTTCATTTTTATTCGATACATTTCAATTATATTTAATTTGTTAACACTTCACGCTAAATTTTAATTTATAACTCAAGTTCTGGATCCACAAACCATTTTCAATTTACCATCCAATCTCATGAACTCACAATTCAAATTCCATTTACTTAATTGACAATTCAAGACGAATTCAATTTATAACTTGAGTTTTATTTCCAAATTTCATTATTATCTCACAATTCAGCTTTTATTTAACTGCATTGGGTTCTCATTACATATTTCATTATCTAATTATTATCTAAATAGTCTTTCCCCAACTTATAATCCAAAACTTGATTTTAATCTCAAAATCTCTTCATTTAAATTTTCTTAAGTTTAAATTTATTTTATAATTCAAGTTTTGATTCATTAAAAATATTTATTTTGGGTTTTCTATCCCACTTTTCAAATTTTATAAGTCACAACTCATTATTTACATAATTCCATTTATTATAGGCTTGAATTTATTATTCTTTTATTTAACTCAAGCCTTATGCTTATTTATATCCAAAGCATATTTTATTCCATGCAATTATATTCTATGGATTTATATTCCTTTACGAGTTATTCTAGTTATTTATTTATTTCAATTTCAATCCTTATCCCACTTATTTTCCATTTATTCAGGTAATAATCTAATTCCATTCAATAACTTAATTGAATTCTTATTCCAATTCAATTTTATTTTAACTCAAATTTATTTACCTCAATTCGATTTCAACTTAATTTGAATACAACTGGATATTATTTTCAGCCTATTCAATCAATTTCAATCCAGTTAAATTTTATTCTCCAATTCAAGTTAATTCCATTTTTTTAACCTTCCACCTTAAATTCAAATTCCAACATTCAAAGCTTATATTCCCTTCCTGATTTAAAAATCATCTCAATTTATAAGCTTACAACTATCTCATGAGGATTTTTAAACATCCGGTTATTGGTTTCAAATTATGTTGAAATCTTCAGCATCACAAATCACACTTTTCAAAAAATTTAAACCAACCCTGGTTTTTATTTCCAACAAATTTCCTTTGGAATTTCAAAAACAACTTGCTTTTCTAAACAAATCAATTTGGTAGCAATTCTTCACTTAGAAATTCGAAAATGAATACTGATGATGCGGCCGTCATCATCAGAATTATTTTCCAATAATCCAAGTGATTTCAATGTTATATCACTTTCAAAATCCCTTTTAAAACAATTTCTTTTCAGAAATATCTCCAAAACAATTGTGCTATTATTTATCTTCAAAACACTTCCAAAATCTCGGGGATTTAAATTTCCAAATCCTGCTTAAATCAATTTTTACTATAGTTCATTTTCATAGCTTATGCTCATACAAATTCTTATTTGATTATATTTCAATTTATAATTTACATTTATAATTCACATTTATAAATTTCATTTTATAATGAATTTATTGCCTTAAACTTTGGTTATATTTCAATTTCTAGTCAAATTCTCACTTAACAATGATAATGCTTTAATATTATTCTTCCTAACATCCAAGCAACCATATATTAGCTAAATAGTGTACAAAAACTTTTCTTTATATCAAAATATATTTGGGTACAATTATTTGATTCACCCACATTTAAAAACAATACCGTGTCAATTGTTCTATTCAAGTGTTTAGAAACCCCTTCACTACAGTTGCGCAGACTGCGTCGACGAAGGTTCATATGCCACTCAATAAATCAATCAACGCAATATTAAAACAACTTATATTCACTAACAAATACGCGCTCATATCTATTAATACGCTCAAACTCATTATAGAGTACTACAGACTCTATTTGAGTAATTTCCCACCATAGCCAAGGTTATCACCAACCTAAGCTCTGATGCCAACTGTAACGACCCGCAAATCCGTACCCCTTGAGTCAACACTATTCTACTAAAATCAACTCAAGTTGTACAGAAATACGAACCATTAGGGTTAAAGAAGAAGAGGTAGAAGAAGAAAATAGAAAACAACAACAGAATCTAGCCATCGCAGCGAAGTAAAATATAATAGATAATAAATAACCTTTACTCAAAATCAAATATATTTGTTTACATATATTACATCATCAGAGTACATCAATCACAGCTCACATCAATAACATACAATGGATACAGAGGAATATATATAAAACAAGTACGAATGTACGTATCATCAATCCAACTCGTCTCCTGAGTTCCACAGCATCATATCCTGTATCCTATAATACACGGTCTGACCCGAGCATTACAGTTAAATAGTAACTGAGTCAGTCTGGAATACCAGCGTGAGAAAATCACACCCAATTGATTATTAAAGTTTCAAAAATACTTTGAAAACAAAAGCATCTCGTAAGACCACGCCACAAATAAACATGTCGGGTTTTTACCTTACGATAGCTAAAACACTTTTTATAAAAATCCTCTGATATTATAATAGGGTCTATATACAAATACTTATAAAATAGCCGAAATTGTTACATTCATTAAATTCCAGCGACTAGCCACAGAGTGGGTAATACAAACAAAACTCGTACAAGACTCGTAGGGAGAATGGATTTCCAACTAATGACTAGGCACTGGGGTAACACCTGTCACGGTACGAGGCCTAGATCACCGTACCGAGGACCACTCCCGATCCCCTGCAACACAAGGCTGGGACTACCCCTTACTGGATAATCCCGAGTGAGTTTACCCCGCGGTTGGGATCAGCAACCGCCCACTAAGCCGAAATAAAAAGGGACATCTAGACTGGAATGACCTCACCCTGCTTGGGTGCTACCCACCTAGCCTTGCTGCATAACCCCTGATTTTCAGTCATTCCCATTTGATAAGGATTGAGGTTAAGCGTTACCTTTTTAGAACATATCCCTTAGAATGCCCATCATCCACCTGACGATGTTTCGCAAGCATTCATCCATACAAGTCCATCCCCGGTTC
This sequence comes from Allium cepa, assembly GCA_030765085.1. NCBI lineage: Eukaryota > Viridiplantae > Streptophyta > Magnoliopsida > Asparagales > Amaryllidaceae > Allium > Allium cepa. The sequence continues at coordinate 986,370,861 of CM060945.1, read as the reverse complement.
GAACGGAACCGAAGGCACTATTCCTACTACATCCATTTTGGAGATATCCTCAGGATTAGTAGCGATTAGCCCTTGCATTTCACCGCTCCATCTTCGGATCCAAAATCGTTTTCACGAAACGTACAAACCGGATCGAAGTGGTTTTCGAGAAATAAATCTCGATCCCGGTCTCTTCGAAACGATCAACGTATTTGTCCAATATTGATAGTCGGTGATTTAACTATCAATTAATATTCACAAAAATCCATCACACAACAAATTTTTTTCCATATTGTTTATTTATCTCAAAAATATCTTCCCAAGATATGTGTTTACTTTTCAAATCCCTTTGAAAACAGTTTTCAAGGCCATCTGCCTTCTCAGAATAAATTTCAAGTATTTTTATTTCTTTTGGAACACCAAGCACAAAAACTAGATTTTTCTAAATTAATTTAAAACACTTTACCTTTAAAAATATATTTTTAAAACATTCAAGTTAAAATTACTTTAATAATTTGTTAAAAATACATACTATATGAATATTTGAAAATAAGGTTACTTAATAAAATATAAAACTAGGTTTACACTTTCAAACTAAAATACTAAGTCATTTTTATATAATTACTACTATAATAGATTAAGAGAAAATACTTACTTTAGAATTTAAATATTAGAAATAATTTTTTTTTCAAAACATACCCTTTAAAACAAATTTTTATATTTAAAAATTTACTTTGAAAACGTACTTGGTTACCCAGGAAGAAATTTCCAATCTCATTCGCTTAAATCAATTCTTCAAATTGATTCCCAATTTATTACATTTGAAATAAATATCTTCTTTCTTAATTCATTTTAAAATTCATTAATTATGGACTTTATTACCATAATTATTTCCCTTTGATTTTAAATCTTTTTAACTGAAATATACGAATTTCAGTTTTTCTCAATTTCTTCTTTATTCTTTTTCAATAATTTAAATCTTAAATTTAAAATAAAAGCTTTGTTCTATTAATGAATAACACTGAAGTTTAAATTTCATTAACTTTCTGTTTATTCAACTTTCCTTTCTATACTCGAGATTTATTTATTAGAATCTTAAAGTTACTTTATTTCTTTTCTAATTCATTTTCAAGTTTATTCAAGTTTCTATAATTATTTTACTTACAAATTTCCTTCCTTTATTTTCTTTCCAAAATCCAATTTATATATTTCTAGTAATTCATCATACCCAATAATTTCCAATCAAACCATAACATTCAATATTCTAATATAATTCAACATAGAATATCAAATAATCACCACAGAGGATATTAAATAATAAATGTTAAGGGATCCAGTTGGATCCCTCCAACCTATTTTCCCTGCATCCACAGATGTTAGCACAATATATAATACCAATTTCAAATATATATTATACTATACAGCACATCAATCAATTTAACCATTCAAACATTTATTCAAATTCAATCATTTGAATAGAAATTTTGCTGAGTGAGATTAACTCACCTTGTTCCGTTTCATTTGCAATCCACTTCAAATATGGCTTTGGTTTTCCCAATTTGACCTTGAATAACAATTTATGATTTATTAATATTCGAATTGGTCAAACAAATTAATTACCGTCTATTTATTTAATTTAAACTAATAATTTGGTTTATCAAATAATTAAATTTTAAACTAACTTTCTTTTAATAAAAACATTTTCAGTGACTAAAATAATTAGATAAGTAAATTAAACAAATGAACCTCCATAATATTTTATTTTAAATAAACTAGCAACTTAAAATATGAAAATGTATATTTATTTTATTTTCTTTGAAACCATTTATACCCAAAATGACTTATATAAATACAGTTTAAACTCTACCATACGTTAAAATTCCTAATATATTTTAAATTTTCTCTATATAAAAGAATATAGATATATATATATCCTTTAAACTCTTCGTTTTTTCCCTCTCTCTTACTATAGGTATACATATATAAATCTATACTATTGTTTTTTTTTTCTGTTTTAAACTATATAAAAAAATTCTTTATTTTTTTTTACAGCTGCAGTTTATATAAATCACTGTTTCATAAAACCTGTTGTTAAATCATTATTTCTAAAATGCAAATTAAAAAAAAGAAAACAGATAAACTACCTCACTGACAATTTCGAATGTTGCCGAACTCCAAAGCTCCATCGCAGTCATCCTCTCGCCGCGCCCACCTCTTCCAATCCGTGACCAAATCCCTCCCAAACTCGATCGTGCTCACGAATTTCCTCTACCGCAATCGAAACGTACGCGAGCTTCAGTCGCGTTCGACAACGAGCTCGAACTCACCTCTTCTTCCTACCGCTGCCGTACCATGTCGCACAATCTCGTGAGAGATGCCGACGTTGCAGTTCCCCAAACCCTAGCCCTAAACCCGAATCCCCTCGCGAACGACTTCATGTCGATGCCACCTCGAAGTCGCCGCGAACAACCCCAAGCTTCCCCCTTTTAATTTGCAAAGTCGATTTACAAATTTGAGGATTGATTTCGATTCGAAATTTTTGTTTTTTTTAACAAACGAGCGAGATCAAATTCTGAACAAAAGGGGCTCGACTCCCCCTTTTTTATTTTGTTTTAAACGAGAGGGTTAGCGAAGAGCAAGCTATATTCTTCGTTCATTAGCTTACAACTGAAGCCTCTCTTTTTTATTATTATTATTTTTCTGATATTTGTTCGAATAGATGAGAAGAAGGGTGCGTGATTTGAGTTAGAAGGCTTTGGCTTCAGAAGAAGGGAGACGCGAGTAAAAATTTCTGCCAAGTGTTAAAACGAATAAAACATATAATTTATCTTTTATAAATTCAAATTTAAATTAGAATTGTCACAATTACGCAATTCGAAACCTCGATCCCCAATCGAGGCGTTCCGTTGAGCGTTTATAACCTACGTTCACACAACAACTCTAATCAATACGAAATTTGAAATCCGACAATAATTCAATATTATGGATCCAAGGGAACTGGTTTCGTCAAATTCCGGGACTGTGCCTCGGACGGCTATTTTTAATTCAATTTAAACGATAAAATTTTAAAACTGAACAATCATCTTTAAATTCAATTCTATTACTTTTATTACCTTCAGTATTATCAATATAAATTTTTCAAGCCTTCAAATTATCTTTAACAGGATTAAAACTCCAAATTCAAAAATTTACCCAATTTTCGATAATTAAATTCAAAAATTAATTATCCAATAAAGGTTTATATTTGAAATTCAAGTTCAAAATTAACTTTTAAATATTTCAAATAATTTAAATATTTTGATTTTAAATGCTAAAAATTTCGGGTCGTCACAACTTCCATCGCGAGCGACTCTAATTCCTAGGCGACAGTCCCCCATCCCTCTCCGACCTCGTCCACGAGCGCGCTATCGGGCCACCCACATCACAACTCCCCTCATGAAACCACAGTCGCCTCTTGCGCCACCTACCCGCGGCCTCGCATCCTCCATTTTCTGAAGCTCGGCCATTTAACGATTTGAAAACCTCTCGACTTCGATTTGAGATGAAAAGGAATGGGAGGAGTGAACATGATATATAGTATTTTATTTTCTTTGTTTGCGAACGAGCTTGAATTGAATCGATTTTCTTTGGAGAGGAAAAAGGGAAAGGCAATGTTTATTAACATTTTGTCTAAAGTATCGGATCGATTGATTTTTAACTAAGGAAAAAGGAGGAGATCGCATGATATAAAGGAGGAGAGGAGGCAAGACGTGATGTTGAATAGAAGGTGGCATGCACGAGAAGATAAAGGAAAGCTACAGCAATTGTGTGGTGAAAGCAAAAAGCACTGATGCGAAAAGAATTTTGGCTGATGGATGACTAGAATATGCAAATATATATATATATATATATATATATATATCAATTTTAAATTCAAATTGACTTGATAAATTCAACTTCCAATATCTAACTCCTACCGAGGCATGCCGCTAGGCGTTTATAATGTTATACCCTTATTTCAAACGCAATGGAAAAGGTTTCGGGCCCTAATTCGATCGTATGGAGAAGATAGCTTTTTGGACCCAATTATTATATTGAATTTTCGATATAAATTTCATTACATTAATATCTCGTACGACCGAACGACAACTCCAAAAGCTACGAAATTTGAAATACGATTATAATAGAATATTATGGATCCAATGGAACTGGTTTCATGGAATTCTGAGACTGTGCCTCGGAAGGCTATTTTTAAATATCGATTTAAACGGTATATTTTTAAAATTGAACATATCACTTCCAAATGCAGTTTTAAAAGTTGCATTATCTTCAGTATTATTCATATAAATCTTACAAGCCTTTAAATTATTTTTATCAAGCTTAAAACTCCAGATTCACTATTTTAACCAGTATTCAATTATAAAATTCCAATAATTAAATTATCCATAAATCACTATATTTAAATTCTGAATCCATTGTATTAAATAAAAACCAATCTTTCATATCAAGAAATCAATTTATAATTCAAATTAAATATTTAAAACCATTTAAATATTCCAAATTCAACGTCTAAAAATCCGTATCGTTATACTTCTATATCTTACTAAGGCTTGTATGTGGATTTACGAGAAAGGAGATATGGAACCAGGAAACGGAAGAGGAAATATCGACGGAGAAGGACGATAACTAATGGAAATGCTCGACGCGCTACCCAGAGAAACTCAGGTCGACTAGCTAATGCTACTAACCAAAATGCTGAAGCCAATGTGTGTGTTGGAAATCCACCAGTAGATATGGGGATGATGTATTAGTTCTTTGCAGAGTTGATGCAAGAAGGAGCTGCTGCTGGAGTTGTTGGAAATGTAGGAGGAGCTAATCCAGTGGCTCCCATTGTGAACATTGGTTTTTTGAATAGATTAGACCAGTTTGGGTGGGAAGCCATTCTTTGGAACGGAAAGTGCCATAGAAATTCAGAATTTGCTATTGTATTGTGAGCGTATGTTTACTGATTTAGGCCTGAATGATGGACAAAATCGGAGGTTGGCCTCTAGACAGTTACGGGGGTCAACACTACATTGGTGGAATATTGCCATTATCGAAGTTTCGAAAGAGCAGTTAACTTGGGCTATTTTTAAAATGAGATTTGAGTAGAAGTTTGTATCTGAGTTTGCTAAGTCTGAGATGATGAGGAAGTTTATGGATTTAGTTCAAGGGGAGATTTCATATGCTATTAAGTTCGAATAGTTGTCTCGATATGTATATGCTGTCATAGACACTGACATCTAAAGGAATGAGAAGTTCATTGGGGACTGAGGCCCGAGCTTGCTAGAATGACCATGACACATTTCCGTGTTTCTTGTATTATAGTGGTGGAGATGGCCATTCGCCAGGAGGAGTTGCTTGCTGATTTAGCTAAAGAAAAGTCAGTGAAAACTTAGGATTCTCAACGAAAGAAGAAGAAGTTCTTTAAAAAGAAGGGAGCCCAGAAAGGAGATGCTGCTAAGAAGTCAAAGGTTGAGGTGGTTTGTTATAAGTGTGACAAGAAGGGTCACTTTGCTAATGAATGGCGGTCAGGAAATGGAAAGAAAAATACAAGTAAGAAGAATGTGAAGTGCTTCAAATGTGATCGAGTTGGGCATTACGAGAATCGATGTCTAGAGTCAGTTATGGAGGACAAGGGAAACGTTTTTATGGTAGGGTCGGCTAGGCCTACCGCGGCTGATAAAGGAAAGACTATAATGGAAGGTACACTTTTGATTCAGAGTATTTCAGTTATAGTACATTTTGATACCGGTGCACCATATTCATTTATGTCTCGGTGTTTGGTTAATAAATTATATCTAGAATCCATCTAACTTGTTACTTCCTTAAGGGTTGCAGATCCAATAGGAGGGTATGTAACTCTAGGGTTAAGATGTGACCAGTCAAAACTTGATTTGTTGGGTCATAAATTTGCATGCATTTTATATGTTAATGATTTTGTAGATTTCGGGATCATTTTGGGTATGGATTGGTTGAGTAGGTATAAGGCCAAAATATTTTGCCAAGATAGGGAAATATCAATGAGACACCCTGATAGTCATAACCGAGTGATATTCTCTATAGAAAGTACTAACCAGAGTATTAGTGTTATGCTTAATGCAATGGAGGTAGAAAATGAGTAAAGTTAGGTTCACGTAGCAAGAGAGTTTGCAGATATCTTTGAGCCAGTTACTGGACTACCCTTGGAAAGAGTTGTTGAGTTTAAAGTAGATATTGTGCTAGGAGTTGAACCTGTAAGTAGACCACCTAAAGGGATGACACTAACTGAGATGAAGGAATTAAAGATGCAGCTAGTGGATCTAGAAGGAAGGAATTTTATTAGACCAGGCAGTTCGCCTTGTGCAGCGGCCATGGTGTTCGTGAAGAAACCAGATGGGTCGTTAAGGATGCGCACTGACTATCACAAGTTAAACAAATGGACAATCAGGAATAAGTATGCTTCGCCGAGAATAGATTATCCGTTTGATCAGTTGAGTGGAGCCAGAAGTTTTTCCCAATTGGACTTGGCGACATGTTTCCATTAGTTAAGAGTGGCGGAGGACAGTATTGTAGGAAATGCGAATTACAAATTTTAAGGCAGAATTAACACTAGAGGAAGGGTAAATAGTGTTTAATTGATTTTATGTATCTTTTTGAAATCTTTTCAAATTAAATCCAAACATACGCAATTCACAAACACAGAAACAATCATAGAATCAGACATAGATGCAAATAGTAAATAAACATAGTAATAGAAAGAACATACCAGAATCTTATACTGGTTCGGAGATACCCTACATCCAATCCCACACAATTTCTTGTGCAGATTTCTTTTCAAATATAATGTCGATATTACAACCTCGATTTCAATACAATGAGATACACCCTCCTGTCTCCTAGTCTAGGGCAAACTCTCTTGATTTAACCAGGCTACAAGATCACCTAATTGACTTACGGGATACAATCGCACCCAATTAATTTACAGGTCATAATCACACCGTTTTAAATCACACTTTGATAGAGAGAGACTCGGTACACTTTGATTTTTTGATCTTTGATTACAAATGATCCTATAACTCTGAATAGCATTGAGATCGTTGAGGGAGAGTAGAGAGAATCAAACTATAGATGATAGAGTTTGATTCATTCAGAATTTCTGTAGAGTTTTGTTAAAGCATTTGAAATATAAGAGAATATTTGAGGGGAGAAGATGGAGTGAAGAAATGAAGAAAAAATAACTTAAAATTCATTGAAAACAACTGGTATTTATAGAATTCATAAGAGAACAACGGTCATGTCCATTCGCAAAAGGTTATGACAAATAGACACTTCTTTTGAAAATTTGAAATTTTAATTTTACGGCTGCCATATTGACATAAGGGGATGAGGGATGTCGACATGCCTTTGTTATTTTCTAAAATAGATTTCGCTTTAAAATGATTTCTATTGTTAAACTTGTCAAAACAATTTCTAAACTTTGTAAACCAATTTGAATATAGTTTAAACTTATAAAAGAGTTTTAGAAAGTAATCTTAAAACATATAATCTATAATATAAAAGTAATAAAAACGAAACATAGATTTCTTTAAAGATAAAATATTAAAATCAAGAGATAGTTAAAAAAACAAGAGATGATTCTGAAATTAATTAATTAAAGATAGTTTTTGAATTAAGGCTGAAATAACTAAATTGATAGAGATAACTTTAAAAAAATAGTTTTGAAAAAAAAAATCATTTGGAAATTTCACTAGATTCCATTCCACTAGAGAAGGTCATGGGTTCCATCCCACTAAAGAGGTCATGGGTTTCATCCCATTATTAAAGCGAGAAGGCGGATTACATTTCACAATTAAAATTCGAATAAAGGTTTTAATGCTATTATGAAGTTTTAACATAAATCTATACTCTATTACTTATCTTGATATCTTGAACCTATGAACTCTTTATACTCATGAGTCTTCAGTCTTGATTTCTTCAGTCTTGAATTTGTCAGTCTTGAATCTCTATACTGTATGGTCATTATTCTCAGTACCTGCATACATACATACATACATACATACACACATATATCTAGACAAGAATATTAGTGTGTGTGTGTGTATATATATATATATATATATATATATATATATATATATTATTACAGGTCCTAAGGTTGTTTTCATCAAACCATCATCTCAAGAACTAACAATGTCCCCCTTTTTGATGATGACAACCTATGTTTATAAAATATACTCCACCAAACTCTGATTCTATTTGACTCCCCCTTATTTCAATAATTCCCCCCTTAATCTAAGCCTATCTAACCTGTTTTATAATTCTCCCCCTTTTCCATCAACAGAAAAAACTAAGCCTAAGCTGCATAACTCCCCCTTAAACTAATACTATGCTAATAATAAAGTATAATAAGCAAAAAATAAATCCAAATTTATTATATATGATGTTACATTACACATATGAAACATAGACATAAATATATACAAGCATACAAAATATAGAAACATTAATATAATGACAATCTAATGACAGCCCTTGACAATTGGTGACTTATGAATCGAATAATTATGGTAATGGAGACAAAAGTTTCCATGTTGTTAGACCAAATTACCATTTTTGTCAAAACAGACTTCTCCAACGCAAATAACTTTATCGTCTTCATCCATTTATGCTTCTTCCTCTTCTTCTTCTTCTTCGTTGTCCTCTGATGGATTATGAATATATATGTTAGAGGAATCATCTTAAAATTTCAATAGGATCTACATGATTATCCATTAGAAATTTTTGCAAATTTCTAAGAACCTTGCCTTCTTTCTCTTGTTCCTTTGTCATCCTTATTTGAGTGACTTGCAATTCAGTCAGCATTTCCAGAGAATCCTTCATAATTTCCTCGATCTTTATTACACGAGTCAATGTAGTTCCTTGAAATGGACCAGAATTAGGAGAAGGGAAGGAAAGGTTGCATTTTGGTTTGACTTAGAAGTGGAGCCCCTTATTGTATATTTTTAGAAGTTTATTACAGAGAAAATGAAGTGAGAAGACAAATAAATTCGAACTAGTGTGATTATATAACCACTAAACTGATTTTAGAGGAAAAATCAAAATTTCAAATTTCACCGTTGTATGTCGACATGAGGGGTAGGGGAATTTAACATCCCTTTGAAAATTTTCACAATTTTGTTTTATTTTATTTATTTAAATATATATTTTACTATATCTATATTCTATGTCTCAATTATAGAACAAATACCTAGTTCTCTTCTTAATTCAATAAAGGTTGATTGATTCAAGGGTTTGGTCAGAATATTAGCTATTTGATTCTCAATGTTGACAAATTCAAGAGAAATCATCTCTTTACTAATATTATCTTTAAGAAAATAATTTCTAATATCAATATGTTTTGTTCTGACATGATGAGTAGGATTTTTGGATAAATATATTGCACTTGTATTGTCATAATAAATTAGTAATTTTTAAATATTTAATCTAAAATCCTTAAGGGTCTACTGCATGTAGATAATTTGAGAACAAGCCAAAGCAGCAGAGATATATTCTGCGTCAGATGTTGATAGTGAGACCGTATTTTACTTTTTACTAAAACAGGAAACCAAAGAATGACCTAAAAAGTGACAAGCTCCACTTGTACCTTTTCGGTTTGATTTATAATCAGCATAATCAGCATCACAATATGAGATTAAATCAAATGAATCATTTTTAGGGTAAAATATGCCATAGTCTAAAGTGCGTTTAGCAAATCTTAAGATACGCTTAACAACTTTTAAATGAGTTTCTTTGGGTTGAGATTGGTAACTTACGAAGAGACAGACACTATACATGATATCAGACCTTCTCATAGTTATGTAGAGCAGCGATCCAATCATTCCACTTTGATCAATATCTTTTGACATGTTCTTTATTCAAGGCTTCATTGGTTGCCATAGAAGTGGGTTTTCCACTCACTATGGTCATACCAAACTAACTAACTAGATCCCTAGCATACTTTTCTTGACTAATGAAAATACCACTATCTAATTGTTTTATTTGCAATTCTAAAAAGAATGTAAGTTCACTCATAAGAGTCATCTCAAACTCTTTTGTCATTATTTCATAAAACATTTTGTTGATTTCATTGTTTGTTGATCCAGAAATTATATCATCTACATAAATCTATACTAATTGGATATCATTTTTGTTTCATTTTAATAAAAAGAGTATTATCTACTTTACCAATTTCAAAATTTGATTGTAATAGGTAAGATCTTAGTTTGTCATGCCAGGCTCTAGGAGCTAGTTTCAGACCATATAAAGCTTTCTTTAATTTGTAAACATGATTTGGAAACTTTTCTTCTTTAAAAAGAAGAGGTTTTTCAACATAAACATCCTCTTTAACAAAACCATTAAAAAGTACTTTCGACATCTATTTGAAATAATTTGAAATTGTAGTGGTTTACGAAAGCAAGTATAATTTTAATGGCTCTAATCTTGCTACTGGTGCAATGGTTTCACCATAGTCTATTCCTTCTTCTTGACAATAACCTTGCACGGCAGACCAAGCTTTATTTCTAATGACCTCACCCTGTTGATTCATTTTATTTTTATAAACTCATTTAGTTCCTATTATAGTTTTGTCCTCAGGTTTGGGAACAAGTTCCCATACATCGTTTTGGTGAATTGATTCAGTTCTTCTAGTATAGCCCGAATCCATGAATCATCATATGATGCTTTCTTTGGATTTTTGGGTTCAATAGTTAATATAAAAGCTACATTACTCATCTTATTTAGTTGAATTCTAATTCTAACAACAGATTCAATATTTTCTAGTATATTTTCTATAGGATGATCTTTTGAAAGCCTGATCCTTTTATTAGGATAAACAGTTTCACAATTTGTTTCATTTAATTCATTATTTAAAGTAATAAAATCATCTTCATTCATTTATTTGAACAAAATCTTTGAAATTTTCATCAAAAGATACACGCATTGTTTCTTCAATGGTGTTAGTTTTTAAATTAAAAACTCTTTATGCTTTACTTCTATTAGAATACTTGATAAAGATTCCTTTGTTTTATTTAGGATCAAATTTATCCATATTGTTCCTTTGTATTTAGAATAAAGCGTTTACTTCATAAAACTTTAAAATAATATACCTTTGGTTTCTTATTGAAAAGAAGTTCATATGGTATTTTATTCGTTAGAGGTCTAATTAAAATTCTATTCAACATTAAACAAGCTGTAGCGACTGATTCAGCCAAAAAATTTCTTGGTAATTGACTGTCTGGAAGCATAGTTCTTGCACACTCTTGAATCGTTCTATTTTTACACTCTACCACTCTGTTTTATTTTGGAGTTCTTGGAAAAAAATTATGAGTTAAAGAAAATTACGAATAGTTTTGATTTTTAAAGAAAATTGATTTTGAATTATTTTTGCAAAAGTTTTAAATAAATCAAAAGCATCACTTTTATGTTTCAGAAAAATTGTCAATATTATCAATAAGTTGAATAACAATTTAATTTGATTTGGAGTAACCGATTTTATTTGGGTAAATATGTTAAATTTAAGTTGTATACTAATGACAATGACGCTAACCTTCTACGTCGAAGTAAATAAATCCTCTCTTGAATTGTATCTCATATTCTCAATTCAAGTGGTTCAAGTAATGCTCAACTATGGATGTAACACCATCAGTGATCTGATGTAATTGACCATAATCTAATCACGTTTTAAATACTTAAGATCAATAATAATCTTAAGTCAAAAGACTATTACGCATCACCATGTGATAACTTCTATTTGACTTTAACGTAATAAACCTATTGAAGACCCTCGGTGGATCGTTATACTATAATTCCAAACAATTATAGGTATGTAACCCCTTAGTGCGGCCAATTATCATGAATAAATCAGCATCCATCACATAGAGAGCTTTATGTACACTAATCTCAATAGATGTATTGATATTCCAATTTCGAACATCATTTAACAATAAGTATTTATTTGTACGATATATTGCTCACAATTATGGACACATAGCAGTTGACTAAAGCACTTTTTCTAAGGATTTTTCACTTTTACAAATTTATTGTTTAAATACGTTACTTATATCATATAATAACATATGCAATAGAAAACTAAATCGTAAGTTTACTTTATTTTGAATAAGATCTGCAATAAGTCTTCGACCATATAATCAAAATACATAATTTCTTTATGGGCATTACCATAATTCTATCAAAGAGCAAGGATAAGTTAGAGCCTATAGGTAGTAAGTACATTTTGACAGGCCATAATGCATGAATGCAAGGGTAAAGGTTATGGTGTTAAGATACTAAGCATATTTTGATTGACAGGCATGCGTAGATTGATAAGAATTTTTTGCTAAAGGTAGAGCTTCCATTGAGTATTGATCGGATTTGGATAAAAAATTACCAAACATGATAGAGTGGGTCAACTGTTCCTTTCTGTATGCATAATAAGGGTGTTGTGGCCAATAATGCCATGGTTAGTGAAAGATGTGGTGCAAAGATTTAGACTCTAGTAGGAATTTAGGGTTAATCAAAGCTATATAAAGAACAAGTGAAGCCTAGATAGTTTGATGATTTTGTGGGATTTAGTAGTGAACATGATCGTGTTGGTGATTTGGCAACATGTGCACTTAGATCACGAACCTCAAAGGTGATTTTGATGATGTAGATTTAAGAAATTCAATGAAAATTATTGGGAGGGAGATGGTGAGAGTAATGTGTTATATTGGCTTATCTTCGCTTAATATGTAATGAAGGTGTTGGTATCGCAGTGTTCTCTATTGAGCTCTTCGTTTATTCTATTTAAAGATGAATCTTTTATATCAGTTAGAGGGAATGCTGTCGTGATTCTTACATGGTTTTTATGCATGGTTTCTCTTTTGTGCTTGTAAGAGAAAATAAAGCAAAGTTTGAGCTTTGCTCAAACTTTATTAGCTTAATAACTAGCCAATAACACCCAAGGGTGTGAATCCATGAAGATTTCTTTATCGATGAGTTGAGATTGGTATAAAGATTGACTATTTGCAAAGTTTATTTGTAACGACCCGGAAATTTCGAACCTGAAAATTCCAGATAGTTAGAAAAAGAAGAAAAGGAAAGAAGAAGAAATAGAAACAAGTCACAGAAACCTCACACTCGCAGCGGATCAAATTATAATATCACATAAATAATAGTTATACAAAGGAACACTGTACTTGTCAAATTACACCTTAATATATCAGAGTTACACCATATTTACGAACAAAGGACAGATAAAACAGACTGTTTCAGATACTATAATATATCACAGCAGAAACTCTCCATACGTTCCTGTTCTCCAGCTCGCCCCCTAAGCTCCAGAACGTCCTTACCTGAAAATCTATAATACTCGGTCTGACCCGAGCATTACATCAAAGTAACACCCGGGTCAGGCTAGAAACCAGTATGAGTAAACTCATCTAACAAGGAATACAAAACATACAGCTTATATAGCCCGGGTAACTTGCATCACTATCCAATTTCACAAGCTGTCACAGTCATTACTTATTTCTCACATCAATTCCTAAGCACAAAAATTTGATTAAATAGTCCAATTTGCTTAGATCGTCCCATTCCAGCTTATTGATTTCACATATAAATTAAATATGAATCGAAGTGGTTCCGGGTATTCTCTAATACCCGATTTCGGTCTCTTCGAATTCAATTTCATCTAAATTCAAGTTAATACTACTCCACTTTAATTATCGGATATCCCTTTTACATAGCAATTCATAATCATATTATTACCGTACATTCAACAAGCATATCACACAGCAATTCTTATTAGAGATTTCAACGAATTCAAAGTATTCATCATCATTCAATCATTAATAAGCAAGATTGATCATTTCCATTATATTAATTAACGTCCACTAATTATTAGTTAATTATTCTTAATTAAATAATTAATCTTTAACTTAGTTACATTCATTAATCAACCTTGATAAATCACAATTAGTAATTAACTTTCATTAATTACTTCATCAATTAAACCAACTCCTTGATCGATTATATTAATTAATCCTTTAATTACACTGAGTAATTAACACTTAATTACCTCCACTAAGTAATTTTTCTTTAATTATTCCCCCCCAACAAGTAATCTTCTTTTATTTACATCCAGCAATTTCCCACTAGTTACTTCACTAAGTGATTACACCTTATCAATCACCTTAAGTAATTATACTTAACCGACATCAGACGATTACCTTTAATTAATTAAAACTTAATCAATTTACTAAAATTAACTACATCCACTTAATTAATTACTCTGAGTAATTAATTCGTTAATTAATTACCCTGATTAATTATTCTATAATTATAAATTAATCAACCTTTCCTTAATCAAATACATAAATTAACTAACCTATTAATTCATTCCTGAATTAATAAACCCTTTAATTAATCAATCCTTATTTAATTACACTAAGTAATTAATCCTTAATTACTTCCATTAAGTAATTATACTTAAACAATTCCATAAATTTTATCTTAGATTAATCAATATAATTAATTAATAAAAACTAATTATGTTAATTTATTATCTAATAATCCCTATTTAATGATCTTCATTAATTATTAACAAAAAAATTTATTTGCCTCTTAATGTAATTAAACTTAAATTAATCATCTTTTGATATCAAATTAATTAGATTTTAATAACGAATTAATCTATCTCTAATTACTAAATTAATAAATACTTAATTGTAATTTAATCAATCTTAAATCACTTGATTAATTAATTTCTAATCATTAATTAATATCCTTTCTCAAATTTAAGCATAAACCACTTTTTTTAAGTATAAACAACATTTATCATCCAATAGTTTAAACCAAAATTCTTTAAATTTAATACTAGCTTTCAAAGCTTTTTAAACCATTCACAATAACTTCGTGTTTAACCCGTTCTTTACCCCAGTGCCAACTCGGTCCCTTCTTCTTCTCCCAAAATTTTAAAACTTAGTATTAAAAATTAGAACTGGAAATAAATAAAACATCAAGAACATGACCGAGTTCAACGCGTGACTTCTTCCCAAATACCCGAGTATTCTCGAGTCCACATCTCATCACAACCACCCTGATACATGATCACTGGTGCACCTGCATAAGTGGTCGCGACGACGTCGCCCACTGCCAACACCATCCACAAATCGACGGTCGCCTCAACAATGCCTTCCGATCACCCAAACATTCCTACATGCCTAATATCGAAATTGAGGCAAACCACACACTTCCAGGAACCTCAACCTCACCTAAAATCGCCTCGCTCTCTTATCACTGACCACCAGAGGTAGTAGATCTCCGACCCCAGCCTTGCCAGACCCCCATGCCCGCAATACCCTTGGTCTGAAATCACTCGATGCATCTGAGATGACACAACCATCTCATTTCTGACCTTAACCCAAAATAGGGTTTAAAACCCATTCCGATCCATCGCCGTTGCCACGGTGGCTCATCATCGCATCTGACATTTTTGCCGAACCCGCCGTACTCTATTCTACCTCCCATGAAGTCCCCGACCACCCCGCGCATGAAATCACCGGAAATAGCCCAAACCCACATCTCTGATCAAAACCAAATTACTAACCCAATTCCAATCTAAAAATTATGATACAACTCTTAAATTGATGAATCTAGATGACGAGTAAGATTGTATCAATAAAACATGAAATTATGACACTTGGGTTTTAACAGATCTTAACTTTTTAACTGTAATTTCTTGATTTACAGTGATAAAAAAACTTGTTTTATTTAAATAAAAAATTTAGATCTCTATTCATGTTCAAACAAATCTAATTTGCATGAAAACCAAAGACTATCAGAGATCATTTAAAGAGAGGTTTGAATTTATCTATTTGTTCTAAAATTCAGTGACCTGCAATAAAATAAATCAAGCATTATCAGACATGCACCCATTTATATTAGCTATTTGAAACATGCAGGCTAAAATTTCATCCATGCAACCCATTTGCCCCAGCACCTAACTAAACACATTCATCTTCATCAACAAATTAAACAAGAGTAATATTGTTTACTCACCTTAAAAAAATGTACAGAGCTTTGTTTCAGAAAACAAAGAAGCTTGAAAACTGGGTTGAATCTTGAAGACTTTACTGCTTTAATTTGAAAACTGAAAAGCTTGAATTGCTGAACTGATTTTAAGATTTGATTTACTTGAAACTGAAATACAGATTTCTGAAATAGCTTCACTTGTTGATAAACTATACTTCAGGTTTGCCTTACTTGGTGATTTCGGAAGATGATTACATGGTTTTAGTTTGAACTTGAGAAATGTTTACTGTGTTTTGATTTTTGATTTTCTTGTTTCTTTGATAATGAAAGTAAAAGTGTAAATGAGAAGGGATTAGGAAAGTACATCTTTGATTTATCATTTATTTAATTTTTATAAAGACTCTTGTTTATTTTACTTACAAATGTCATTTGCATGTAATATTTGATTTTACACTTGTTAAAATGCAAAGTGAATTTGTTTGCATTTGTAATTATAATGTACCTAATAGGTTTATGTACTTTTATATAATATCCTTTGTTAAGTTTTATTCTTATTCATGTCTTAGGTATTTTGTTAATTACTTAATCTATGTAATACCTTTTTACATGTATGTTTTAAATCCTTATATGTTTACAAACTACCTTCACTTAAATTTATTTAATTTTTATGCTTCATTCCTTTCATTTAATTAATTTATGAATCATTTTTTTTTCCAGATGTCTATATGTAAAGAAAATGTATTATGTTTACAAATGTATATTAAATCCTTTATCCAATTTTATTCAAATTTGGACTATTATGTATTTAAACTTAAATATATTTATTAATTTACTATAAGATTCATCATATT
Source organism: Allium cepa (assembly GCA_030765085.1). Taxonomy (NCBI): domain Eukaryota; kingdom Viridiplantae; phylum Streptophyta; class Magnoliopsida; order Asparagales; family Amaryllidaceae; genus Allium; species Allium cepa. Next base: position 986,353,981 of record CM060945.1, on the reverse strand, counting down.
GATTTAATTATTATAGTTTCAAATCCACATATATATATATATATATATATATATATATATATATATATATTCAAATATGTATTTATCCAAATAAAATTAGTTAATATCCAATTAACAGATGTCCAGAATCCGGGTTATTACATTCCTTCCCCCTTTGAATCTTTTCGTCCTCGAAAAGGAACGAAACCAGAATTCACTAAATATTTTAAAACCAGTTAAAATATTCTTTGATCAATTTAAAACGCTTAAAAAATCTGTAATACTGCCAAAATAGTTTTATAAAATTACTTTTTATAACTCGATGTTTCCACGGTCCATCCTTGTGCTCACAGAAATTCGGCCATACGTTGATCAGGCGTAAGACTGAAAATCTACAAGTACTTGGCAGACCCATTTTCAACATCTAGTGAAAATACTTAGAAAATAATTTTATTGAAAATATAGAAAATATTTTTGGAAATAGAGGAATATCTTTGGTGAGCATACTCTAGAAATCATCACCCCTATCCATGGTCGCAGTTACATTCCAGGGTTACGTTGCCATCACAGCAAAAGTCCATGTAACTGCACGCTCCCCGCGGCCTCTCGATTACGCCATGGAACCCACAACAGATCGCAGTTACATTCCAGGGTTACGTTGCCATCGCAACAAAAGTCCATGTAACTGCAGGCTCTCAACGGCCTCTGATTTTCGCTGTCGAAATGAAACTTCTCCACTCCTACATAGGTCGTAGTCTGCCGATATAAAATCAAATGCAGACTGTTGGCTCTCAGCGGCACACACGACTTTCGCTATGTTATACCATAGGTCGCAGTCTACAGATATAAAATCAAACGCAGACTGTTGGCTCTCAGCGGCACACACGACTTTAGCTATGGTATACTCTACTCATAATCCCCAAGAACTAGTTTTGTCCGGACTCCTCCCAGGATCAACATTAGAACCCCCCCGGGCTCAAGGCAGCACCAGCCGGTGGCACTCCTGAGAAGTTGATTTCAAGGGAGCGCCTTTTTCCCCAGAGCCATCATCAAAACATTTTATACTATACACATATAGTATCTTCAAATCATACACCTAGTATGATCTCATACAAAGCTCCTTTACACAAAATCGCTTATTCAAAAATCGATAATTCTCAAACTAGGCTTTCCAAATTTCAATATTGATTTTATCCAAAAATCAAAAGCCTTTCTAAATCCAAAGGTTTCCAAAACCTTTTTCCAAAATTCTCATAAGATCCTTTATATATATTCAGATATATATAATCTATAAAACTTTGGATCATTTCAAACTTGTATAAAACTCCTTTTATACTTCAAAACACCTTCAAAATCCTTTTCTTCTGGCAAAAGATTCAACAAGGGGAATTTCATTTTATAAAACAAAGATATTTAACTTTGTTTACTCAAAATCAAATATTCAAATTTGATTATTCTTTTCAATGTGATTTTCATTCAAATCCGTACGATGTACACATATCATCCATACGCTATACCAATCTGATCGCTCACTCGACCACACAATTTCACTTCCGAACTAGTATCGTCCACCCTACTTCCTAGTGCGGACACAGATCTGGTTTCTTGATCAGAAACCATCATTCTCCTTGCATAGCCATAACTATGATAGAGAATATCCAGAACCAATCAACAATCCATATCCAGGTTTGCTATCAAAAATCGAGTGGAAAATCCCAACTCGGATCGACACACTTATCTCGAAATTCTGTGCTCGAATCTGGATCAAATCACTATGCGAATAGAATAACATACGTACACCTTACGTTTTTATCCTTATTGGCTATTAGCCAAATCAATTCCATTTCAATTCACATTCACCTTGATTTTCATTCACTTACTCACAATTACTTCAATCCATTTGGATTATCACCCCTTATTCTTATCTCGATCGGGTATTTAACCAATAAGAGTTTGAACTCCGACTAGTTTATTTAGAAAATAGCTTGAAAATTTTAAAATAAATAAGTAGTTGAAAATAATTACTAGTTTGTAAAATAGGTATAAAATAGTTAGAAAATAGTTAAAATAATTATAAAAATTTTAGATAATTGCAAAATAGTAGTAAGAGAGTAATTAGTTTATAAAACAGTTGGAAAATTGTTAAACAGTTCCAAAAATAATTGTAAAACAAATATAAGATAGTTTTGCTTTTAAAAGAAAGGTTGTATATATAATAAATAGCTTAGAAAAATAGGTTTATATTAAAACAATTTATATTAAAAATAGTCCGGAGTCAAAACTGCTCAATTCGCAATCTCCATTTCCAATCAATTCAATTTAAATTTCCACTTCCATTTAAATTGACTCGACTCCAATTTAAATCACTTCAATTTCCATTGAAATTGATTCAACCCCAAATCAAGTTGAATGAACCTCAGTTTCTTTCCAAATTTAACTTTATTCAACCTTGGTCTCAAATTCTACTAATTCAAATAAATTTCAATTGAACTAGTTCCAATTTCAATTCATTTCAACTCCAGTTTTTGAATTAATCCCAATTTCAAACTCCATTTCCAAACCAAGTTGAATTATTCTTGATTTCCTCCAAAATTCAATTCAAATTCCATTTGAATTTAAAACTATTCAACTTTAATTACAATTCCAAATTATTCAAATCAATCCAATTCAAATTTTCCATTTGAATTTTATACTAATACATCTTCAATCACAATTTCAATTAATTCAAATCAAATTCAATCTGAACTAATTCAAATTTCAAATTTAAACCAGCTCGAATTATATAAATTCGAGTTAATACTTCAAATGTTGATTTAATTCCTTTAAATCAATTTACCTTTAAAGTTTTTAAACAATTCAATTCACAGTTCAGTCCTAACATATTATATCACAAATCAAATTAACCTTTATTTATACATCAATAACCCAAACCTTTAAACAGTTTAATTTTGAGTCAAATTCTCAAAATTCCATTTTAAATTATCTTTACTTGACTATTTCCAAAGTCCAAATAAGAGTTCTAAGCAATTTTATCTTAAAAATTTAATTTATTACTCAATTTTATCTTCCAGTTTAAAACTAGTTCCTTAAACAATTTTAATTTACAAGTGTAATTATCAAATTTTCAGTTCGAAGTAATTCCTTATCCTTAATTTCAAATTAAAGTGTGATTTTCCTTTTATCCTAATAATGGATATATTACCACACTTCATTTCTCATTTATTTAAACAAATCCAATTAGAGCATAAAGATTATTAATAACAACGGAATGATATCATTCAAATTATTTTAAAACATCCTGAAATTTCCGAATCAGGTTGACTATTCCAACTTATTTAACATTTCCCAAGTTAAACTCAATTCACTTAATCCGGTCAACCTTACCCAATTTCCATTTCAAATCTCAAATTCTTTCCACTTATAAGTTTGAAAACTTATCACTTTTGGGTATCATATCTCATTCCAAATTTAAAACTCTATATTTAGAGTTTATTTTAAAACAACTTTGATATTATGTATATCCACGCATATACATAATTACTTCCTGGCTTACCAAGCCAAATTTAAATTTTTTAACAACCTTTGGTTTTAATTCAAACAAATTCTTTTAAAGTTTACAAACAACTTCTTATTCTAGAATAAGATTACATTCAAAATAGTTTGAATAATATTATTTCCTTCAAAATTTTGAAAATAATTTTCAAATGTTTAAATTTAGAATTAGAACTTTACAATTAGAAACCCACTTTAAATTTACATCCCTTCTAATTTGCAAGTTATTCTCTTTAAATGGTTACTTTTCTTAAAACATTTTATTGTTGCTTATTCACTAATACACATTTTATTATTAAGTGCAACAATTATTTATGATAATAACCCAGATTATCATGCCTGAGTCCAATTTATTATTATCATATTCTGAAATTCTTTCCCAAATTCAAGATTTTAATTTCCGTTTGAATTTATTCCAAACTTATCTTTATTCAATTCAAATTTCAATTTGATTGCATTCTATTGCTTCTTAATTTAATTCAATAATTTAACAACCAATTCCCTTAATATTATTAGAAAGGAATATTGCTTTATATATCAAAATACATTTTTATATAAAATCATTTAAAATATTTATATAAGAAAATAACAAGTACGCTCTCATATGTATATATATATATACTCAACTCATCCTAGGGTACCACTTACCCTATCCTTAATGAGTAATCCCACCAGAGCCAAGGTTCTCGCTTAACCTTCTGCTCTGATACCAAATATAACGACCCAGAAATTTCGAACCTGAAAATTCCAAATAGTTAGAAAAAGAAGAAAAAGAAAGAAGAAGAAACAGAAACAAGTCACAGAAACCTCACATTCGCAACGGATCAAAATATAATATCACATAAATAATAGTTATAAAAAGGAACACTGTACTTGTCAAATTACACCTTAATATATCAGAGTTACACCATATTTACAAACAAAGGACAGATAAAAAAACTGTTTCAGATACTATAATATATCACAGCAGAAACTCTACATGCGTTCATGTTCTCCAGCTCGCCTCCTGAGCTCCAGAACGTCCTTACCTGAAAATCTGTAATACTCGGTCTGACCCGAGCATTACATCAAAGTAACACCCAGGTCAGGCTGGAAACCAGCGTGAGTAAACTCGTCTACAAAAGAATACAAACATACAGCTTATATAGCCCAGGTAACTTGCATCAATATCCAATTTCACAAGCTGTCACAGTCATTACTTATTTCTCACATCAATTCCTAAGCACAAAAATTTGATTAAATAGTCCAATTTGCTTAGATCGTCCCATTCCAGCTTATTGATTTCACATATAAATTAAATATGAATCAAAGTGGTTCTGGGTATTCTCTAATACCCGTCTCCGGTCTCTTCGAATTCAATTTCATCTAAATTCAAGTTAATACTACTCAACTTTAATTATCGGATATCCCTTTTACATAGCAATTCATAATCATATTATTACCGTACATTCAACAAGCATATCACACGGCAATTCTTATTAGAGATTTCAACCAATTCAAAGTATTCATAATCATTCAATCATTAATAAGCAAGATTGCTCATGTCCATTATATTAATTAATGTCCACTAATTATTAGTTAATTGTTCTTAATTAAATAATTAACCTTTAACTTAGTTACATTCATTAATCAACCTTGATAAATCACAATCAGTGATTAACTTTCCTTAATTACTTCATCAATTAAACCAACTCCTTGATCGATTATATTAATTAATCCTTTAATTACACTGAGTAATTAACACTTAATTACCTCCACTAAGTAATTTCTCTTTAATTACTTCCCCCCAACAAGTAATCTTCTTTTATTTACATCCAGCAATTTCCCACTAATTACTTCACTAAGTGATTACACCTTATCAATCACTTTAAGTAATTATACTTAACCTACATCAAATGATTACCTTTAATTAACTAAAACTTAATCAATTTACTAAAATTAACTACATCCGCTTAATTAATTACTCCGAGTAATTAATTCCTTAATTAATTACCCTGATTAATTATTCTATAATTATTAATTAATCAACCTTTCCTTAATCAAATACATAAATTAACTAACCTATTAATTAATTCCTAAATTAATCAATCCTTTAATTAATCAATCCTTATTTAATTACACTAAGTAATTAGTCCTTAATTACTTCCATTAAGTAATTATACTTAAACAATTCCATAAATGTTTATCTTAGATTAATCAATATAATTAATTAACAAAAATTAATTATGTTAATTTATTATCTAATAATCCTTAGTTAATGATCTTCATTAACTATTAACAAAAAAATTTATTTGCCTCTCAATGTAATTAAACTTAAATTAATCATCTTTTGATATCAAATTAATTAGATTTTAATAACGAATTAATCTATCTCTAATTACTTAATTAAAATAATTAATTGTAATTTAATCAATTTTAAATCACTTGATTAATTAATTTCTAATCGTCAATTAATAACCTTTCTCAAATTTAAGCATAAACCCCTTCTTTTAAATACAAACAACATTTATCATCTAATAGTTTAAACCAAAATTCTTTAAATTTAAAACTAGCTTTCAAAGCTTTTTAAACCATTCACAATAACTTTGGGTTTAACCCGTTCTTTACCCGAGTGCCAACTCGGTCCCTTCTTCTTCTCCCAAAATTTTAAAACTTAGTTTTAAAAATTAGAACCGGAAACAAATAAAACATCAAGAACATGACGGGGTTCAACGCGAGACTTCTTCCCAAATACCTGAGTATATTCTCGAGTCCACATCTCATCACAACCACCTCGATACATGATCACTGGTGCACCTGCACAAGTGGTCGCGACGACGTCGCTCACTGCCGACACCATCCTCAAATCGACGGTCGCCTCAACAATGCCTTCCAATCACCCAAACATTCCTACATGCCTAATATCGAAATCGAGGCAAACCACACACTTCTAGGAACCTCAACCTCACCTGAAATCGCCTCGCTCTCTTATCACTGACCACCAGAGGTAGTAGATCTCCAACCCCAACCTTGCCATACCCCCATGCTCCAAACAACCTTGGTTCGGAATCACTCGATGCATCTGAGATGACACAGCCATCTCATTTCTGACCTTAACCCAAAATTGGGTTTAAAACACATTCCGATCAATCGCCGTTGCCACGGTGGCTCATCATCGCATCTGACATTTTTGCCGAACCTGTCGTACTCTATTCTACCTCCCATGAAGTCCCCGACCACCCCGTGCACTGAAATCACCAGAAATAGCCCAAACCGACATCTTTGATCGAAACCAAATTACTAACCCAATTCCAATCTAAAAATTATGATACAACTCTTAAAATTCATGAATCCAGATGACGAGTAAGATTGTATCAATAAAACATAAAATTATGACACTTGGTTTTTAACAGATCTTAACTTTTTAACTGTAATTTCTTGATTTACAGTGATAAAAAACTTGTTTTACTTAAATAAAAATATTAGATCTTAATTCATGTTCAAACAAATCTATTTTGCATGAAAACCAAAGACTATCAGAGATCGGTTAAAGAGAGGTTTGAATTTATCTATTTGTTCTAAAATTCAAAAACCTGGAATAAAATAAATCAAGCATTATCAGACATGCACCCATTTATATTAGCATATTTTAAACATGTAGGGTAAAATTTCATCCATGCAACCAATTTGCCCCAGCACCTAACTAAAAACATTCATCTTCATCAACAAATTAAACAAGAGTAATGTTGTTTACTCACCTTAAAAAAATGTACCAAGCTTTGTTTCAGAAAATAGAGAAGCTTGAAAACTGGGTTGAATCTTGAAGACTTTACTGCTTTAATTTGAAAACTGAGAAGCTTGAATTGCTGAACTGATTTTAAGATTTGATTTACTTGAAACTGAAATACAGATTTCTGAAATAGCTTCACTTGTTGATAAACTATACTTCAGGTTTGCCTTGCTTGGTGATTTTGGAAGATGATTACATGGTTTTAGTTTGAACTTGAGAAATGTTTACTGTGTTTTGGTCTTTGATTTTCTTGTTTCTTTGATAATGAAAGTAAAAGTGTAAATGAGAAGGGATTAGGAAAGTACATCTTTGATTTATCATTTATTTAATTTTTATAAAGACTCTTGTTTATTTTACTTACTAATGTCATTTGCATGTAATATTTGATTTTACACTTGTTAAAATGCAAAGTGAATTTGTTTACATTTGTAATTAATATGTACGTAATAGGTTTATGTACTTTTATATAATATCCTTTATTAAATTTTATTCTTATTCATGTCTTAGGTATTTTGTTAATTACTTAATCTATGTAATACCTTTTTACATGTATGTTTTAAATCCTTATTTGTTTACAAACCACCTTTACTTAAATTTATTTAATTTTTATACTTAACCCCTTTCATTTAATTGATTTATGAATCATTTTTTTTCCAGATGTTTATATATAAAGAAAATGTATTATGTTTACAAATGTATATTAAATCTTTTATCCAATTTTATTCAAATTTGGACTATTATGTATTTAAACTTAAATATATTTATTAATTTACTATAAGATTCATCATATTGATTTAATTATTATAGTTTCAAATCCACTTATATATATATATATATATGTATTTATCCAAATAAAATTAGTTAATTATCCAATTAACAGATGTCCAGAGTCCGGGTTATTACAGTATTGAGGTGGAGCATTAAATGTTGGTGATATAATATATTTGAAATCAAAAAGGAAATTTCAAAGGTGCAATGGTGAAAATGATATGTCATTTGAAGTTATATATTAAAAGATGCGCTTGTTTGAATGGAAGTTGTGCATCAATGCAGCCGCAGGCTGAAGAGGGAAAGTTAAAGAACTTTAGTAGTTTTCCTAAATTTTTTCAATCTATTGTTGAGGACTTGCAAATCGTAGTATATGGAGTCAGAACTATGATGGTTCTGTTTGGGGCCATTGTAGTCGATTGCCACCCTATGGGTAGACGATTTAACATCGCTAAGAAAAATAATTATAATTTTACATGCTGCTGATCGATCACCCATATATAGGAAGTCGAATGTCATCAACAAATTGGCCTAAACTAAGGAAACCGAGCTAGTCAAAAGCGGGTTAAATAAGTGAATCTCAAAAAAATTCGATCATTGTTTGACCCATGAAGTCTTATTCATTTTTAATCTAATCTATAGTTTGTTCAATAAAATCTTAATTTATTTAATTTGTTTAAAAGAAGTTTAATCAACTGTTATTCTAATCAACTAGACATTTATATAAAATAGTGTATATCAAATATAGTCTTATGTATATGTATGTGTATCACAGTTACTTGGTTTGTTTGTTATTTAGTGAGTGAAGAGCCATATTGTAACTTATGGGATACTATTTAATGTGTCGCTAATGTCATGAATGAGAAAAAAAAATTAGGTGTTACACCTTAGATATGACTAGATTTTTATTGGGTATGTTTACGAATATATTTTGAATATGATTGTAGTGCAAGTGCAATATATATAAATAGTATCACGGTTAATGAGTACATTTTAAGTGTTGAGATCTACATTGCAACTCATCATATATATATATGTATGTATGTATGTATGTATGCATGTATGTATGTATGCCTTGTTGCCCATAGTTTCGTTAAGATTACACTATATATGTGTGTGTAGGTGTGTTATATATATGCATCTTAAAATTAATATGACTAATTTAGAAATTAAGGATTAACAATTTGAAAACTAGATTTGACTTAGGAAGGATTCAAAACTAGATCTATCATTTTACAAAAAGGTCCTTTTATAAATTTTTGAATTGAAATAACATACATATATAAATAATGAAAAAATGTATTTTATATTTAGAACATATACAGATAAAACTTATATTCAACCTTATAAAATAACCTTAAATAATTAATGTGTGCAGTTCGCTTATGTTTATGTATATACAATGTGTGATAAAGTTGTTTCGTTTTTAAATTAACTAAAATAGTTTATATCCATTTTTTTAAGATTCTAGGCAAAAACAATTTTAATATAATGTTGTTATGAATAATTTTTTGGCTTTTAAATATATGTTTCTAGAACAATGGTAAACAACAGATTGAACAATATAGACATATATAAATTCTTTGTAAAAGATGTAGGATCTAAATTATGTTATCACGGTGTAATATATACCTTCCTTCTGAAGTAGCCTAAGATTGGCACATTGAATGACTGAATAACTCCTAGAATCAACTGAATTAACCTTTGGATGTTTCTCCGATCTAGAGATGGACATCACCTTGTATTAATTTTATTTTGATTTTCTTATGGGAATTTTATGTTCTTTGAGACATGGGATTTTTTTATCTAGAATGAACAAGAGAGAAACACCCAAAACAATGGCAAGTCATGTGTTAAAGTACGCATTTAAGAAGAGAAAAAGGTGAAGGGTTATTCTCCTTCCTTCAACCGATTCATTTATTACCATTTCAAAACAATTTTTGAACACTAAAACCCTTTCTTTCCATGTTATTTTTGGTTGAAAATGAAGAGGAGGAGAGAAACAATGCCAATTAATCGTGTTTAAGTAGGCATTAATAAGAGGAAAAGGTGAAGGTTTTTCTTCTTCCTTTACTTATTCATTTAATACCATTTCAGAACAAATTTGAAAATTCAAATTGTAACGCCCACATTTTTAGATAATTAAATAATCAATTATAAACAGTGAAAATGAGCGTTTTTGGAATTGCAAAATATGGCCTCGAAACATATACCATTGTGTTCGAGACAATTTTTTGGTTAATTTACATATATAATATGCCTCGAACGGACTTCGTATGAAAAGTTATTGACGTTCGAAGTTCCATATCGAAAAATAATTATACGTCTAAATGTACGTAAATATATTAGTTTATAAATATATGCATCTATAAATTATAGAAATAATGCACGTTTGAATTTCAAAATAGACGCACATCATAAAGGAAATTAAATGGCATCAGCCATTAGAGGTAATTAATTAACATCAGTAGGCAATGTTAATCAAATCAGCAATTAAAGGAAATTAATTTACATTAATTAGCAACATTTGAATTTCAAAATAAACTTGTGTTACAAAGGGAATTAAATTTTCAATTGATGAAAATTAATTAGAATGAATAGGCAACAATTAAAAGTTAACATTTAATAATTTATAACGTTTAAATATAGAGAAAATAAATTAATATGTATAAAATAAAAAGGCCAGACACATCAAAAGAGACGCATTTTGCTTGTTTTTAACGACTAGATTTCAATCGCTTAAAACGAACGGACGACGTTGCTTTGGCTCCCTATATATAACGTGTAGGGCTAGCCTTGAAACCCATATTTTATTGAACGAGCGCAAAAGCCCTATCACTTTTCTTTCTCCTCCAATTCTTCAGAAATCAAATATATTAGATTTAGGTTTTCTAATTTGCAATTTGAAGGTAGAAACTGTAGATCTAGAGAAGAGATATCTAAACTAAAACGTCCATATAAGGTGAGTTTTTTGATTTGGTTTTCTAGTTTATCTGTTTATTTTTCTTTAATGAGTTGCAGATTTGTAAATCCATACGAATTTCGGTTTGTGAATCCAAATAGGGTTTCAAAGCAAAAGGCTACGGATAATAGAACTGGACTAAAAATCTGATTTGGAATTTGGAGTGTTTTCATTTCAGATGAGTGGATTTAAATTATATATCTTTTATGTTGATGATATATAATATCGTTAGATTCCCGTTAAATATGTTAATTCAGCATTTGAACTAATTTCAGTAATTAGGTCTGCTAGTTAGTTATGTTGAAATTGTAAATTTTGTAAGAGAAATGTGCTTATATTTAAATGTTATTTAAACAGAAAAAGAAAGAAATCTAATTAAACATAAGTAATATTAGGCTTAAAAATTATAGAGAAATGTACAAGCCTAAAAGTGAGAAATTTATAGTAAATTATGTTAAAACGGAAGAAATGAATTAAATATGGGAAAATCTATTAAATTGATTTGAAAGTCAATGATAGATTAGTTGGTTGATTTAGAAAAGGAATACATTTCCATAGTTTAACATTGTAAGAATAATGATAAACGTTACTGCAAGAATAAAAGCAAGAAAATTGGATTTGGTGCAAAATAGGGACATTGCTGTATTTTGCATTACCCAACAATTAAAGAAACAATAAAAGAAATATCTTGCAGTTACGAGTTATTGTTTATAGCATTATTTAGTATTAAAATATGGAAATGGATTTTAGCACAGTTTTTGTAATCAACCAAATAGATTAGAACTACTTCCCAGAATAAAAGAGAATAATGCGAAGCGTTAAAGAAATTAAAGAAGAAGAAATAATCAAGTTAATTATTTGACAAGACCAGAAACAATAAACAGAAATGTGACCAGATCTCCATTTATTGCGCATAGTAGAGTAAAAGGTAAAGAAGTTATTATGGTAAGTAACTTACGAAAATTGGACGTAGTCCCAAGATAATACTGTTATACAATATAAGAGAACTAAAGAAAATTTAGTATCATAATAAAAGAAGATGGACTAGAATAGAAAAGAAGCACTTGCAATTACGTTTATAACATGTATGTTATAAAAGAAAGAAAAGAATATAAAAGTGACAATTGTAAGCATAATTGTAACACGTACGTTATAATTAAAAAAAAGAAATAGAATAGGCTTATTTTACCAAACTTTGATCTTGGATTAAGTTGATAAGCAAAAAAAATAACAGTGGCATGTAGCAGTAGCATTCCCTTTTAGGTCTAGGACTGATGGTCTCACAGATAGGTGAGCTGGGCATGCTGATTAAGGTAAATATGTAGCCAGCTATGACGCCCCACCTCTATACCCACGCTAGCCAAGAACACTCCGGAGTAGTGCTGTCAACTAGCACGGAGAATGAGGCTGTTGAGGAGCGACCATCCATGTAATTGCTTATCACACGGTGGCTATAAATAATCTTCGGAAACAAACATAGAAATAATCATATCACAAATCAGTCACAGACATCCATATCACAAAGGCGGAAGAAGATATGAATATATAACTAACACATGAAAGTGTACATCAGAGTAGTGGTCAGTAAGTCCCACGATAATACAAAAGAATAGCAACACGTGCTATACAAAAGAATACAACTATGAGTCTATATCTCAAGTGTATACCACAAAAACTGCTAATCTAAACAGTTAGCCAAAAGTCAGAGTGATGAATCCCTGGGAAGAAGTCAAGCAGAAGCACCTGTAACATCTCGGTCTGACCCGAGTATTATTTAAGAAAATAATACACGGGTCAGTCTAGCTATAAATATCAGATGACATGATATAACATAAAAGATATGGCATAAACATAAACATCCATAATGACATACCACTATAAGTATGTAAATAATGATCAACAGAAGATCAATCAATAAGAGATAATCAATATCACAAGAATCTTCTCAAAGATTCGAAAAGGGCATCATACCCCAAACTTGTACTCATAACAAGTCAATGACATAAATTCTAGAAATCAACGCAAGAAGTCCAGAAATCATAGAAAAGAGAAAGAGGCCTATCACATGACGGTCCGAAGACCAAGGGGAGCTACCCCACATGTGTGAATGGAATCACACAGATTAAGGTCCAGACTAACCAAAAAGCAAAAAGGTATGTGTGAGTGGAATCACACATGTGGTGTCTAGTCTAACCTCGTAACAAGAGACATCGCACAGTTGCTAGTCTAAATCATCAGAATGATCGTCATGAACAACGAGAAGTGTCAATTACACTAAGCTAGTAAATATAGAAGTTTAGCTTCATGTCCCATAACCACTTGCTTAACTTAAATATTTACGAACAAACTGTAAATCTTCACTAATAAAATTGTCACAAGAGGTTCAATCGAACAAGTCCAAGAATTAACCGACGAAGTGAACGCAAGCGTTTCATACCACTTGTTTTACTAAGTCGTTTAATTAGATTTCTCATCTGAGTGAGGTAAAGGTTTGTATATACTAATAGATTGGAAAACGGTTAAGAAAAGAGCTTTGTTATTAAAAATAGAGTTGAAATTGTTTGTTAAAAGAGTTTTGATATTTACTACTAGTATTGAAACCTTTATATTATAAAGTGACAAAACACAGAAGCAATTGTAGAAACAATCAGTCACAAAAAGCGCATACGGAGATGTGAATAAAATCCAAGGAAATCAGCTCAATGTTTTTCAGATAAGATCCCCTACGGAGGGGGGGTCCAGGGGGGGTGGCAACCCCCCAAGGTGGGGGTGCGGGGGCAACGCCACCGCTTACGGGGTTCGACCTAACGACTCAAGGGTCATACGACCTAACGGCTGTGACCTAGGGGTCTAAGGGGTCAAGCGACTTAGTGGTTGCGACCTAGAGGTGTTCGCAACCTAACGATGACTCACGACCCAACATGGCCGACTTAACAGAGGTCGCGACCTAACAGGATAACTCGTGACCGACTTAAGAGTTGCGTGGCTGAAGGGTTCCACGACTTAAGGGTTGCACGACTTAAGGGTTGCACGACTTAAGGGTTGCACGACTTAAGGGTTGCACGACTTAAGGGTTGCACGACTTAAGGGTTGCACGACTTAAGGGTTACACGACTTATGGGTTAGGCCAGGAGCGACCTAACGAGATAAGGTCCAACGACCTATCGGGATAACTCGTAAACGACCTATGGATGAACGACTTAACTCCGAACGAGCTAAAAATGGCCAGAACGACCTAGGGTTAACTCGTGAACGACTCACGACCTAGGGACGAACGACTTAACTCCGAACGACCTAAAAATGGCCAGAACGACCTAAGTTTAACTCGTGAATGACTCACGACCTAGGGACGAACGACTTAACTCCGAACGACCTAAAAATGGCCAGAACGACCTAAGTTTAACTCGTGAATGACTCACGACCTAGGGACGAACGACTTAACTCCGAACGACCTAAAAATGGCCAGAACGACCTAAGTGCAGAAAATTCACCAAAACGCTAAAAATTGGAGTTTTTCGCCAATCCAATCCAAACCAAATGCAAATGTGCATGCAAAAGTGATAGGGAATCATTCCCAACAATCCAATATAGTTATAGACTAGATTTGTGAGATAAAAATCTCACCTTTGCACCAAATATCAATGAAAATGAAGTTTTAAGCAAGCAAGAATCAATCCTTCTTCTATCTAAGCACAAGAAGCTTGAATCCAATGTCTTCTTCTTGAATTTGGAGTAGAAAGATGGATTGCAATTGAATTTGAGTTTTGGAATTTTAATTTCCCATTCCCTCCACCATTAATGCCAAAGCTTGATTAGTTAGGAAATTCATGAAGAGTGAGGAGAAGAGGGTTGGAACTTGGGCTTAATAGGCTAAACTAACCCAAAGTCCAAAGCGGGAAAAGTTAGTGAAATTTCACTAACTCCAAACCTATCGATGTTTATACTTAAAAAGGTTGTAAACGACATTTCGAACTCAATGGAAGTGGTCTCGAGTCCTAATTTGACCGTTTGCAAAAAGTAGCTTTTCGGACCAAAATCCGATTAACGAGTTAATATTTAAATAAAATATTTAAATACAAACTCGATAAATATGCGGGTTGTTACACCAACAGAATAAGAAAAGTAAACTAAATGCATAATAAAAGATTAGATGTAGGGTCTAATAAAATGTAGCGTGCATTTGGAGTAGCCCAAAGAGAATTTGGATAAAGAGCTAAACAAAGCAGTTCATCGTAGATTTTTAGTATAGAAAGAGCATGTCCAACTTAGTTATTTTGGGCTAAAAGGAAGTACGACACTTCAGCATAACGTGAGGATACTCTAAGATGTCCCTCTGGAATAGTCTTAACGAAGTTGCACCCCTAGAGGCAGGTCTGTAGGTGTTCCATCAAGAGAGTATGCATTGACTGCTTTTGCATTGCAGGCCTAACGAAGCGGACCTTTGTAGATAGTCAAAAGGTTGATGATGGAATAGGATATAAGTATGACACCGTACTCTAGTTTGCGAGTAGATTAGAGTGGGCAGGACCCATAATAATTGTCGCATGCGGGTATCAGCCATCGTCAGTCACAGCGAGTTCAGGAAACGCTAGAGTTAAACCAATAGGCCAATGATTCTTTCACTATCGAGACAATAGATGAGGGGTACATCCAATTGGATGTTTAGATTGTTTGCAATAGGATGCAGCCACTTAGCTCTTGAAAGGTCTTTCGATAGTCGAGGGGAGCTGCATGGGGCCATAGCCACGATGAGAAAAGAGACAGATCAAGTAGAATATCTATATTGTAAATGGTTTCAATTTACATAAGATGGTTAATTCACATTAAAAATAAGCCTCTTAGATAGCTATGCATAATTCATTGTCTTGTAAATGCATAAAAAGAAAGAAAAAGTAGAATTGTTTTTCAAGAATTCTAAGTAATAATCAATATTATCCATAATCGTGCCATTCCAGCAAAATTAACCTGGTAGACCCATGCTCTCTTGGATGGTTCTTTTTTGAACCATGCTGCTAAATAATACACTGTGGGCTATAATTGATAAACTAAAGGTATTGCTTCAGGTTGAAATTGAAACGGGAGCAGTAAGAAAATCGTAAGAATTAGAAGGAGAAGGAGTTTTAGATTTAAAGAAAAGTAAGAATAGAAATTGACAATAGTAGTTAAAGAAAGACAAGAAGAAAGATTAGTATGCATTGAACAAGATATAGCAGTAAAGAAAAATAAAATTAAAAATATATTAATCATCAAATCTGATGTATATGGGTTCATTACATCTATATATATATAAGATATCTCCAATGGCTATATTATTTGACTTGATCAAAATTTCTCTATTTATATGTCCATAATTATATCAATTCTGACAAGGAAACAACCTATGCATGTGTGCATGTGCGCACACATGCACACCTATTATTCTTCCTCTTCCTTAAACTAAGAGCTTGCAGACTAAATGTTGCTACTCCTATGGCTGCACTATCATGAATGGGTTGATCAGAGTTCCCCTCTGGCATAACCTCCAATGAACTTTGTTCAGTGATATATTTCTTTTGTTTTATGGCTGCGAATAATTGGTGAGCATAACATCTGCCTCCCACTCGTAAAATGGATCTTGCCTTAAGGTCCAGAGTAAGATATTTTTTTGTAACCTCCCAATATTCCTCCCAAGTAGCTTCCTCTTTAGGAAAATCCTTCCATTTGATTAAAATTTTCATTATGGGTGTATTGCTCAAGGGAACTATCCTTCTGTCCAAAAAAATTTAGGTTAAAAATTCTTCCACATATGAAGGCACTTCATCTTGTATTATCACTCCAGCTCCAACTCTTTTCTTCAACTGGAACACATGAAAAACTGGAGGTATCTTTACACCTTAAGGTGGTTTTAGTTGGTATGCTACTTCTCCTATTTTCCTCTCCACTTAACTTTGGAGATAATTTGTGTGTCTTATGACTTCTTGTCGAAATGTATCTCTAAGGTTGTAACTTAAGATAAACCCAATCATCTACTTCAAAACATCTCGGTGTTTTTTTAAATCAGCAAACTTCTACATTCTACCTTTAGCAAGCATGAAACTATCTTTCAAAAATTGTAGAATTAGGTCTCTAGAATACAGCTCATCTTCTACGTGTTGAACTTTAGCCGTATTAGGTACATAGATGAGTAGTGTTGGAGATGCCACCCCATAGACTGCTTGAAAAAGTAACATTTTTGTTGAAGTCTTCCAAGTGGTGTTGTACCAGTATTCAGCAAGGGTTAGCCATTTGGACCACTCAGAGGGTTTGTTGTAGGCAAAGCACCTTAAATACCCTTCTAGAATCTTTTTAGTGACTTTTGATTGCCCGTTAGTTTATGGGTGGTAGGCTAGGCTCAGTTTTAAGGAGCCGCCTTGCAGTTTAATGAGCTCCTACCAAAATGCAGTGGTAAAGAGAGTGTCTCTATCACTGATGATGGTTGCAGGCAACCCATGAAGTTTAAACACTCCATTAAAAAATATATTAGCCACTTCTCTAGCTGTATAAGGATGAGATAAAGGGCAGAAGTGTGCATATTTTGATAATATATCCACTACAACATATATAACAGTGTATTTTTGGCTTTTTGGGAGATAAGTGATAAATCCATTGTAATATCGGTCCAAATTCTTTCAGGTATGGGAAGAGGTTGAAGAAGACCAGGTCTGTGTATATTCTCACTTTTATTTCTTTGACACACTTCACATTTTATGATGAATTCCTCTATATGCCTTTTCATTCTTTTCCACTAGAAAACTGTTTTTACCCTTTTGAGAGTGCCCTTAACTGTAGAGTGTCCATTGAGTGCGGTGGAATGAAATTCATTGATGAGGATTTTAACTAAGTTTGCATCATGATGATCCACTGATATTTTACCTTTGAAAAATAATAGACCATCCACTAATTTAAATTTATTAGCACTATAATCTCCCTCTTATAACTTTCTTTTAATTTCAGTATATAAAGGTGAATTGAGGAATGTATTCTTTAACTCTTGTAGCCAGGTAGACTAAACCTGTGATAAAGCCATGCAGTCCTTGTTCTTCATCCCTTCTAGGGAGTGAATCTACCAACACATTTCCTTTACCAGTTTAATATTCCACCAAATAATCAAAACCATATAGTTTGGCAAGCCATTTCCCTTGAATTCCAGTATGCAGTCTTTGAGCCAGCAAGCACTTGAGACTTTGATGGCTAGTTCTTATAATGAATTTCTTCCTAATAGATATTGTGACCACTTCTTAGTTGCCAATATTAATGCAAGCAATTCTTTTTCATAGTTTGAAGGTTGATATTCCTTCCTTGCAATGCTTTGCTATGAAATGCAATGGGTTTATTATCTTGTAAAAGAACCGCCCTTATGCAAATACCACTAGCATCACATTCAACCACAAAAGGTTTATTAGAGGACTTGAGGAGACATATGGCATTGCTTTAATTTTTCAAATGCTTGGGTTGCTTTTTCACTCCATTGGAAAGAATCTTTCTTTAAGAGGTCAGTGAGTGGTTTGGCAATAATTCCATAGCGTCCAATAAATTTTCTATAATATCCAATAAGGCCTAGAAAACCTATTAATGCCTTTAGAGTAGATGGAGTGGGCCAATCTTCAATAGCCTATACCTTACCATTGTCCACAGCTACAACTTTTATAGAGATCACATGACTAAGGTACTTAGTGCTTTCTTTGGCAAAAGAGCATTTAGAGAGTTTAATGACCAAATGGTTATCTTAAAGTACCTATAAAGAAACTCTAATATGCCCCAAATGCTCAAGCATAGCTTGACTGTAAATTAGTATATCATCAAAAAAAAACTAAAAATGAACTTCCTTAAAAAGGGTCTAAAAATGGTATTCATCAAAGACTTGAATGTAGAAGGAGCATTCAAGAGACCAAAGGGCATAACCGTGAACTCATAATGTCCATCATGGGTTTTAAAAGCAGTCTTATGAATGTTCTCTTCAATTTCTCTAATTTGATGATATCCTGGTCTTAAATCTAACTTAGAAAAATATTTTGCACCATATTTCTCATCAAGCAAATCATCAACTAGAGGTATAGGGAATTTATCTTTGATAGTAATGCTATTGAGTGCTTGGTAATCTATGCATAATCTCCATGTCGTATCTTTTTTTCTAACCATGACAATTAGTGAAGAATAGGCACTACAGCTGGGCCTTATGATTCCAAAACTCAACATCCCTTGAATGATTTTTTTCTAACTCATTTTTAATTTGATGTGAGTATCTATAGGGTTTTAAACATATAGGTTTAGACCCCTGTAACAATGGTATCATATGATCATGAGGTCTATTAGGAGGTAATGTGTTCAGAGGAGCAAGTACCTTTGGGAATTCATCCAAAATACTATTAACTGATTCAGGAACATCAGTATTGGTTTCAATGACAAGTTGTGAACACAGCATCATGGCCACTTGTCCATGAACATAGTCCTTTTCAATTGTTTTTTATCCACTATTTTTAATCCTTCTAGCTGCATTCCATGTGATATATGAGTTTTTCCATTATATTTAAATTTAACTTGCAACTTTAAAAAATTTAATGCAACTTCACCTAATGTTTTCATCCTTTGGCCGCCAATAGAATTTGGCAGCCATCTAAGGTAAAATTGGTCAATAAACATGCAATAGTTCTGACATTTTAAGGATACCTGACTGCACAACCCCTTACCTTGAAGCCTTTCACCGTTAGCTACTTGCACTTCGAATTCTTTTGTGTCATCCGCCTCTAACTGGATCATTTCAACTAAGTTGCACTCGATAAAATTATGTATGCAGCCCGAACCGGTGAGGATAGTTTCCCGTAAATTGACCTACAAACTTTAATAGTATGGAGGGCTGGTATTCCACACATTGCATGGAAGGTGATAGCTGGATTAATTTCCTCTTCAACTGATTCTATTATCTCTTTAGTATCTTGACTTTCTTCATTATCTTCTTCCTCTTTTTTATCAACATCCATATTCGTCACTCCTTCTATAACATAAACTTGTTTATTTTTGCACTGTTGGCCTAAATGCCATTTTTAACTACTGCTATAGTATTGGTTCTTCTTTGGTTTGTCTAGTATCTCTTCTAAAGACATACCCTTGCTCTTAGCTATTTCTACTATTGGTCGAATTTTATTGGCGAGAGTCATATTAGTCTTTGAGATTCTTGAGTGACATTGTAACATGCCTAATTTTTGATAACATTATTCAGAATATTAAATTAGATAAATAAAATAAAATAATAATGGTAAGGGGACTGAGATTTAAATAAATTACATAATGGGTTGTTTTTAGCAATAAAGGTTTAATGGGCTTTAATTAGTTCATAAGATAATAACACATGAGCATCTTAGTAAATCAGCCAATCTATTAGGGCTATACATTCTCATTATTGTCCATTCACGTTAATTTTTCTCAACTCAGAAATAAAATGAAAAACCCTATGATAACTAACCATTATCAAGAAGGAAGAGAGAAATTCTAATATAAAGCTAAAAATCAAAAGCTAGGGAGGGTTAATCAACAACAAATCTCAAATTCCTTATCAAGTTTAAGGTGAATAATAATTCATTCCATCTCTTTTCGATTATAATCATATGATTTTGGATTTGAGTATTTACCTTGTTTCTATGATATATTGGACGATATGCTTAACTTATGAATTGTTTGATTTAAATAATTTATTTGAACATGAAATTCGTATGGTTTTAGGAGCAAAACAGTGTGTTATTGATTTTAAAATGCCATGGAAATTTTTTGAGTTAAGTAAAACATGATTTTGGAGATGGATTTTAATTTCTCCAAGCTCTGAAAATTTTATTATTAATTTTTGATGATAAAAATGATGTAATTTGGTTTAAAATTTATTTTGAATAATATTTCAGGAAGAAATTGGGTCGAAAATTTTAATATGTTTGATTACATGATGAAATCAATTTTCTGTGATTTTTGAGGATTTTTCTCACTTGATTTACTAGGAAAAATAAATTATCTTAAAAGAAGGACTTTTCTTCAAACATTGGTTTTGTCCGACGGAAGGGTTTAACATCATAAAGCTTGATTTAGATCTAATTAATGTGGGAGCTTTTACCTGTAAAATATTTGAATAGTTTTAAAGTAGCCAATCAAGGTGTTACAACTGGCAGGTTAATTATAAAGCAATTGTCATGTTTAGCTATAAATCAGCATTTCAGGAAAAAGGTTGTTCCACCTATTTCGGAGGCAACTTTCTACTCCTTTACCACTGCACCATCTCTATCGAGACCATCCCTGTCGAAATCCACATAGTCGAAACCAAGGTACATGGTCTCAATGGAAATTGGTACGAAATGTATTTGTAACAATCCGAATATTTTACGATTGTACATTTCAATATTTTATTTAAATATAGCATCGTTAGTCGGATTTTAGTCTGAAATGCTACTTTTTGCAAATACTCGAATTAGGACTCGAGACTAATTCCATTGAGTTCAAAATGACGTTTGCGACCTTTTTGAGTATAAACATCGATATGTTTGGAGTTAGCTTGAATTTTGACATTTTCACTTAGGGCTTTGGGTTTGGGTTTCAGCCCAATAACATAACATAAGACCCTAGCTCCACCCCCTCACCTCTTCATTCATTCTCATTTCTTAACACTTCAAGCTTTAAGCAAAAATGGGCGAAGAGAAAAGAGATTAGGAATTCCTAAGCTCTAGCTTCATTTGCAATTCCAAGTTTTAGCTCCAAAATCAAAGTGAGGCTTAGGTAAGCATCTCCTTCTTCTCCATCTCAATCTCCCTCCAATTCCAAAATTTCCTATAACCTAATTTGGTAAATTATTGCTTATGATCTTAGATTTGGAGCTTTTCGAGTTGAGATTGAAGAGTGGTTGATCTTCCATTGTTTTCAAGCTACTCCTTCCTTGTTTATGTGTAAAAGGTGAGTTTTTGAACTCATATCTACGTTATAGCTTTCATTGTTATAGGTAAGAATTCCTAACATCCATTCATATTTACTTGCTTTTGAATTGGATTGATTTGGTGAATATTCCAATTTTTAGTGTTTTGAGGTCAACTCTTTAAAAATCATATCTTTGATGTTTGAACATGTTTTTGGTGGTGCATCGAAGAGCCTATAGGGCTGGGTTACCGATTGGCGTAAGCCCCTAGTGCACATTGCTCGTCCGATCGCCATTTTTTGGATTTTTGCCCTTGGTTGGGCTAGGCTGAGAAGACTGAAATTTGCAGATTCAGTCGACTGACTTCTGAGTTCAGTCGACTGAACCTGGAACTAGAAAATTCCTAGTCCATATATCAATCGACTGAACTCTGAGTTCTGTCGACTTAGCCTGGAAACCGAGTGTTTCCAGGCACGTGTCAGTCGACTGAACTCTGAGTTCAGTCGACTGAACCTGGAAACAAAGAGTTTCCAGGCATTGAATGGGTCGGTCGACTGACTTCAGAGTCCAGTCGATTGAATTTGGGAATCTGCATTTTTTGCCTAATTTTGGCATTTTTGAGTGGATTTCCAATTTTTAATTGATTCTCGTTTCTCCGATTAGTTGTTATAACTTTTGTTGATTTTGATAATTTCTTTTTTGGGATTTTTGGGAATATCCATTTTGATGGAATTCATATCGATTTCTTTGGATTTAATTCACGTCTTCGTATGTGAATTTTTGGTGATTGATTGTTTTTACAATCAATTTTGTGGATTGTCACTTTAAAATACAAAGGTTTCTATACTAATAGTAAATATTCAAACTCTTTCTCAAATATGATTTCAACTATATTTTTAATACAAAGCTTGTTTATAAAACCGTTTTCCAATCTATTAGTATACACAAACCTTTACCTCATTCGTTTGAAAAATCGAATTAAACGGCTTAAAACTAGTGGTATGAAACGCTTGCGTTTACTTCGTCGATTAATTTTTGGACTTGTTCGATTGAAACTCTTGTGACAACTTTCGAGTGGAGATCTACAATTTGTTCGTAAATATTTGAGTTAAGCCAGTGGTTATGGGACATGAAACTAAACTCATTTATTTACTAGCTTAGTGCAATTAACACTTTTTCTTGATCGATGATGATCATTCTATGGTTTAGACTAGCGATGTGCGATGTCTCTTTGTCCACGTGGGGCTGTACCCTATTCTATGGAGCTTCGTCTCATTTTTTTTATGGACTAACGACCTATGGTATTTTGACCGTTTGTGTAGTTTCAACTCAAATTTGGTGGGGTAGCGACCCATGGTCTTCGGGCCATTTGTGGAGCCTCGGCTCAAATTGATGTTAGTGACCAGGAATAGCGTTCCGTTTGTGATACACGTGTTGATGAGTTTTCATGCTCCCGTCTGTGATAGGCCTCCCCCATTTTGCGATTTCTTAATTTCTAAATTGATCATTTCTAGAATTTGTGTTTCACCAACTTTAGTGATTTACATTGATAAGCTTTATCAATATTTGTGGTTTGGTGGATATGGAAAAGAATATGACATTCTTTTTGCTATCATGAGATTCTTGAGATATGGTATGATTTTTGTTGTTGTTAAACGTATACTTTTCATAGTATGGCATTATTGTTATCATACGTTTTGTGATATCTCTTATTCTATCTTGTTTTATTTGATATTTATAGCTAGACTGATCCGTTTATTATTTTCTTATTAAATAATACTCGGGTCAGACCGAGATGTTACAGGTGCTTCTGCTTGACTCCTCTTTTGAAAACATTTTCTGACTTTTGACTAACTACTCTAGTTCTAGTAGTTTTTTGTTGTTATACATTCGAGATAGAGATTCCATGACGTATACTTATTCGTTTGTCTTGCACTTGTACCTATTCTTTTGTGATATTGTGGATCCTATTTTACAACTATTCTGATGTACACTTCTATGTGTTATATTCGTATCTGTTTCCGCCTTTGTGATATGGATATCCGTGACTGATTTTGTATTATTCTTATTTCTATATTTGTTTTCGAAGATCATATAGCCACTGTGTAGTAGCTTTGAGTTTGTAATGGTATGTCGGATTTCCTCTTGAAATGAAATGCATGTTATACTATCTGACATATCGACGCTCGCACAAAGTAATTACATGGATGGTCGCTCCTCAACAGCCTTATTCTTCACGCTAGTTGACGGATTACTCCGTAGTGTCCTTGGCTAGCGTGGGTATAGAGGTGCGGCGTCACAGCTTGGTATCAGAGCCAAACTTCGGAACAATGTAGAATAATCTAGCAAGGATCAGTCCTAAATCCTTCTTAGGAGTTGTGCTTTAGGATTTAATTCGAGTCTTCATACCGTTTCATCCTATTTTATTTTATGATGCCTTGTTTTATCAATCAAAATTGTTTGATATTCATTCTGAGAATAACCTTTTTCTCTTCTTTCTTTCTTTCTTAAAGAAGAGAAATGGTTAGACTAGGTCGTCCCAACGTCGGTTAATCCAGTGCTACTCCTCAGGATGGAGTATTTATGTCTGCCCAACAGTTTCTTGATCTTGTAAAGAATGCTCAAGCTGTCGGACCCATTCCAGAGCCTACTCACCCAAAGTCCGGATTTGCACGCCTTTGCAGTGATTATACAAATTTTGTTAGAAAGCCA
Organism: Allium cepa; assembly: GCA_030765085.1. Taxonomy (NCBI): domain Eukaryota; kingdom Viridiplantae; phylum Streptophyta; class Magnoliopsida; order Asparagales; family Amaryllidaceae; genus Allium; species Allium cepa. The sequence continues at coordinate 986,329,336 of CM060945.1, read as the reverse complement.
TTCAGGGGTTCCAAGGGCGTTATCGAAGTCCAAGCTTGGCTTAGAACATGCAATCGCATCTTTTCTCGCATGGATCTTTTTGATTTGCATCGTTTCCAAGTGGCTTCTAGTATGCTCCAAGAAAGAGCATTAGATTGGTATGAGCTTCTGATTTCTGAAATTATTGAAGCGGATCTTACTTGGGTGCAATTCCGGGAAAGATTTGAATTGAAGTTTGTACCAGAAGCTGAAAAAGTGACTCTGGCCTGTCGTTTTATTGACCTTGTTCAAGGTGAATCTTCTGTGGCAGATTATGTCGCATCTTTTGAATCCCTCTCTAAATATGGGGTCGAGTATATGAATACCCCATTGAAGAAAAATAAGAGGTTTGTCTATGGCTTGAATAAGAATCTCAAAGGCCTTTACTTCTGAAACTGGAAGTTTCATTTGATCAACTTGTTGATATCGCTCTTCGACTTGAAGAGGCAGATAAAGAGAGTGATGTTGAAGTTGGGAGTGCCGAACCGAACTTCAATAACAAAACGAAGATGCCTAATAAGTTCAAAGGTCCTTATCCCAACAAGAAAGGGAAACAAGTAGCAAAGACACCTACTTCTAGCCATGGAGAATGCTACAATTGTGGTTCTAAGGACCATTATGCAAATAAGTTTTCAAAGCCCCTTACTTGTCGCTATTGTAAAAGTTAGAGGCATTATATATCTTCCTGTCCCAAGCTTCAAAGCAAGAAGGAGGGAAAGCTAAATGTGGTGCAAGCCCCTAGTAACATTTCTCGTGGTCAAGGTATTTCTCATTCTATCCTTGATTGCATTATTATGTTTCATGATCATCCTATTCGAGTTCTTTTTGATACAGGTGCATCCCATTCTTTTATATCAAAAGAACTTGTTGATGCTTTTTCTTTAAATGTTATGGCTTTGATGACTTCCTTGAGAACTGCCAATCTGGTTGGTGGATCCGCAACATTAAGTTTACTTTATAAAGATGTTGAGATTATTTTTATATGATTTTTCCTTCTGAGCCGATTTGCATGTCATGCGTTACTTAGGCTTCGAAATGATATTTGGAATGGATTGGCTTAACCGTTATGAAGCTCATATCCTATGTCTTAAGCAGACTATTCATCTTCGACATCCTTAATCTGTTAAGCAGATTTCTATTGTTCTTAAAGATTCGGATTCTAAATTAGCAGCATCCTTGTATTCTCTAAACCCTCATGATGATGATGATGATGAGGAATATGTCATTTCTCTCATTCACGTAGTTCATGAATTTTCTGACATATTTGAGCCCGTTTTTAGGATTACCACCTAAGCAAGCTATTGAGTTCAGAATTAATCTAATCCCTGGAGCTCTACCTATCACTCGTCCTCCTTATCGTATGTCCAATAAAGAAAATGAGGAGATGCGTAAGAAATTATCCAAATTGGAGACGAAGCAGTTTATTCGTTTTAGTTCCTCTCCTTGGGGAGCTTCAGCTATTTTTGTGAAGAAATCCGATGGTACACTTAGGCTTTGTGTTTACTACCGCAAGCTTAATGATCTTACCATTAAGAATAAATATCTTTTACCTCGGATTGATGATCTGTTCGATCAACTTAGTGGTGCTAGAGTCTTTTCACAGTTGGACTTAGCAACCGGTTTACATCAGCTTCTATTGCAGAGGATAGCATTCCTTTGACATCATTCCATACACATTATGGATCTTATGAATGGCTTGTTATGCCATTTGGTTTAACGAATGCTCCAACTTATTTCGTTGACCTTATGAATCGAGTTTTCAAAGACTTCCTCGATCGATTTGTTCTCATCTTTATAGATGATATTCTTGTTTATTCTAAAACGAGGAAGGGCATGAAAAGCAACTTCGGATTGTGTTGGAAACTCTTAGGAGCAACCAATTGAAAGAAAAATTTTCCAAGTGCCACTTTTGGCAATATCGTGTGAAGTTTCTCGATCATATTATTTCCAAATCCGGAATTTTCGTGGATCCTTCGAAGATCGAAGCGATTCAAAATTGGAAGAGACCGGAGAGTGTGACGGAAATCCATAGTTTTCTTGGATTGGCGGGTTATTACCTTCATTTCATAAAAGACTTTTCAAAAATTTCCGTGCCTCTTACTAGTTTGACAAAGAAGGGAGTTAAATACTTTTGGTCGAACAAATGTGAAGCTTCTTTCCAGAAATTAAAAGAACTCCTTTTTGATGCTCCTTTTCTTGTGATTCCTAAAGGGAACCAAGATTTTATAGTTTATACCGATGTAGTCGTGTTGGTTTGGGATCCGTTCTTATGCAAAGGGAATGTGTTATTGCTTATGTTGCTAGGTAATTAAAGCCTGCCGAGACTAGATATGCCACTCATGGTTTAGAGCTCGCAGCTGTTGTTTTCGCCCTTAGAATTTGCCGTCATTATCTTTTGGGAGAGAAATTTGTTCTCCATACTGATCATAAATCATTGAAATATTTATTTTCTCAAAAGGAACTTAATTTGCGTCAACAACGTTGGCTCGAGTTTCTTGCATATTATGATCTTGATATTCTTTATACTCCCGGAAAGGGATATCGTGTTGCCGATGCCCTTAGTCGTAAGCAACAAGTGGTTGTTTCTATGATGATATCTGAATGGAATGATCTCGAGATTTTGTCCTCTTGCGAGATTCGAGATCGTGAATCCAATTTATGTTCATCTCTTGTTCTATGTAGCCTTAAGGCTTATCCTTCTCTTTTAGACCGCATTCCTGAAGCCCAAAAGGTAGATCCCGAATTGTCTCTTCTTAGCCAAAGTTGTAGGGATAAAACTGATACTGAATGTTTGAAAGACTTTGATATAGATGCTCGTGGCAGTATTCGAAAATTTGGTAGACTTATCGTGCCAAATATTAGTGATCTTCGTAAAGACATTTTAGAAGATTCTCATCGACCTAAATTTACTATTCATCCCGGCAGTAGTAAAATGTACGCGGATATGAAGCGAATTTATTATTAGGATGAAATGAAATCTAATATTGCTAACTTCATTAAGCGTCGCATGACTTGCCAACTTGTTAAGGCCGAGCATCAAAGGCCCGGTGGGTAATTGCAACCATTGGACATTCCAATTTGAAAATGGAACCAAATTTCCATGGATTTTATTGACGGTCTTCCCCGTTCTCATTCAGGCCATGATAGTCTATGGGTGATAGTTGATAGACGTACTAAATCCACCATTTTATACCCGTTCGGTCCAATCGGACCGTGCCTCTTTTGGCCAAACTCTTTGTTATATAAATCATTAGATTGCATGGTGTCCCTACTTCTATTGTTAGCGATTGTGATCCATTGTTTACTAGTGGATTTTGGAAGAGTCTTCAAAAAGCTTTGGGAATGAAGCTTAATTTTAGCACCGCTTATCATCCTCAATCCGATGGACAAACCGAGCACGTGAATCAAACTCTTGAAGACCTTCTTCGTGCATGTGTTCTTGATTTTGGTGGAAGTTGGGAAGATCATATTTCTCTTTTTGAGTTTTCCTATAATAATAGCTTCCAATCTAGTATTGGTATGGCACCTTTCGAGGCACTCTATGGAAGGCCATGTCGATCTTCTTCTTGTTGCCTTGAGGCCGGTGAGAATCTGATTTTAGGTCCAGATTTATTCGAGATTCTTCAGAAAAGATTGACCTTCTTCGTCATAGGATGAAAGAAGCTCAAAGTAGGCAAAAATCCTATGCCGATAACCGAAGAAGGAAATTAGAATTTTCTGTGGAAGATTTTGTGTTTATTCGTGTATCACCTATGAAGGGTATTGTGCGTTTCAATCGATCGGGAAAACTAGCGCCTCGGTATATTGGGCCATTTCCATCACCGAACGTATTGGTTCCATGGCTTATCGCCTTTTATTACCGACTCGGTTTTCTGCTATTCATGACGTATTTCACGTCTCTCAATTACAGAAATGCCTTCGAGATTCTGATTCTATTCTTGAGCCCAGTATTGTGGAAGAAATTGAAGTTTGGCCTAATTTAACTTATGAGCAACATCATATTCGTATTATTGATTCGGAGGTAAAATGCTTTCGAAATAAAGATGTCCCTCCTATGAAATTCAGTGGTCCTCAAATCCTAAGGATTGTTCTTGAGAATCTAGAGAATTCATCGAGCGAACATATCCGGACGTGCTCTCTCGTGCTCTTTGAGGTGAACTTCTTATTTCAAGTTTCTTTTGCGTTGATATGCTTTTATGATTGTTACTTTTTATTTTTATTTCTTAAATATTGTGAGAACGCAATTTCTTTAAGGAGGGGAGTCTGTAACAACCCGCATATTTACCTTTGCATATTTAAATACTTTATTTAAATATAGCATCGTTAGTCGGATTTTAGTCTGAAGTGCTACTTTTTGCAAACAATCGAATTAGGACTCGAGACCACTTCCATTGAGTTCAAAATGACGTTTGCGACCTTTTTGAGTAAAACATCGATATGTTTGGAGTTAGCTTGAATTTTGACATTTTCACTTAGGGCTTTGGGTTTGGGTTTCAGCCCAGTAACATAACATAAGACCCTAGCTCCACCCCCTCTCCTCTTCTTTCATTCTCTTTTTCTAAAACTTCAAGCTTTAAACAAAAATAGGGGAAGAGAAAAGAGATTAGGAATTCCTAAGCCCTAGCTTTATTTGCAAATTCAAATTTTAGCTCCAAAATCAAAGAGAAGCTTAGGTAAGCATCTCCTTCTTCTTCTCCACCTCAATCTCTCTCCAATTTTAGAAATTTCCTATAACCTAATTTGGGAAATTATTGCTAATGATCTTAGATTTGGAGCTTTCGGAGTTGAGATTGAAGAGTGGTTGATTTTCCATTGTTTTCAAGCTTCTCCTTCCTTGTTTTTATGTATAAGGTGAGTTTATGAACTCATGTCTACGTCCATTGCTTTCATTGTTGTTAGGTATGAATTCCTAACAGCTACTAATGTTTATTTGCTTTTAAATTGGATTGATTTGGTGAATATTCCAATTTTTGGTGTTTTGAGGTCAAATCTTTAAAAGTCCTATCTTTGATGTTTGAACATGTTTTTGGTGGTGCATCGAAGAGCCTATAGGACTAGGTTGCCGATTGGCGTAAGCCCCTAGTGCGCATTGCTCGTCCAATCGCCAATTTTTGGATTTTTGCCCTTGGTTGGGCTAGGCCGAGAAGACTAAAATTTGCAGATTCAGGCGACTGACTTCTAAGTTCAATCGACTGAACCTGGAACCATGGTCCCTGCATCAGTCGACTGAACTCTGATTTCAATCGACTGAGCCTGGAAACCGAGTGTTTCCAGGCATGTGTCAGTCGACTGAACTCTAAGTTCAGTCGACTAAACCTCGAAACAGAGATTTTCCAGGCGTTGAATCAATTGACTGACTTCAGAGTCCAGTCGACTGAATCTGAGAATTTTCATTTTTTGCCTAATTTAGGCATTTTTGAGTGGATTTCCAATTTTTAATCGATTCTCATTTCTCCGATTAGTTTTTATCACTTTTGTTGACTTTGATTACTTCTTTTTCGGGATTTTTGGGAATATCCATTTTGATGGATTTCGTATCGATTTCTTTGGATTTAATTCACATATTCGCATGTGAATTTTTGGTGATTGATTGTTTTTACAATCAATTTTGTCAATTTTCACTTTAAAATACAAAGGTTTCTATACTAATAGTAAATATTCAAACTCTTTCTCAAATATGATTTCAACTCTATTTTTAATACAAAGCTTGTTTATAAAACCGTTTTCCAATCTATTAGTATACACAAACCTTTACCTCATTCATTTGAAAAATCTAATTAAATGGCTTAGTAAAACTAGTGGTATGAAACGCTTGTGTTTACATCGTCGCTTAATTTTTGGACTTGTTCGATTGAAACTCTTGTGACAACTTTCAAGTGGAGATCTACAATTTGTTCATAAATATTTAAGTTAAACCTGTGGTTATGGGATATGAAGATAAACTAATTTATTTACTAGCTTAGTGTAATTGACACTTTTTATTGATCGATGATGATCATTTTATGGTTTAAACTAGCGATGTGCGATGTCTTTTTGTCCACGTGAGGGACTGTACCCCATTCTTTGGAGCTTCGTCTCATTTTTTATGGGCTAACGACCCATGGACTTTTGACTGTTTGTGGAGTTTCAAATCAAATTTGGTGGGGTAGCGACCCATGGTCTTCGGGCCATTTGTGGAGCCTCGGCTCAAATTTATGGTTAGCGATCATGAAATAGCGTTCCTTTGTGATAGACGTATTGGTGAGTTTTCATGCTCCCGTTTGTGATAGGCCTCCCCCCTTTTGTGATTTCTGTATTTCTAAATTGATGATTTCTAGAATTTGTGTTTCACCAACTTAGTGATTTACATTGATAAGCTTTATCAATGTTTGTGGTTTGGTGGATATGGAAAAGAATACGACATTCTTTTTGCTGTCATGAGATTCTTGAGATATGGTATGATTTTTGTTGTTGTTAGACGTATAATTTTCATAGTATGGCATTATTATTATCATACGTTTTGTGATATCTCTTATTCTATCTTGTTTTATTTGATATTTATAGATAGACTGATTCGTTTATTATTTTCTTATTAAATAATACTCGGGTCAGACCGAGATGTTACAGGTGCTTCTGCTTGACTCCTCTTTTGGGAACATTATCTGACTTTTGACTAACTACTCTAGTCTAGTAGTTTTTTTGTTGTTATACATTCGAGATAGAGACTCCTTGATGTATACTTATTCTTTTGTCTTGCACTTGTACCTATTCTTTTGTGATATTGTGGATCCTATTTGACAACTACTCTGATGTACACTTCTATGTGTTATATTCATATCTGTTTCTATGTGTTATATTCATATCTGTTTTCGCCTTTGCGATATGGATATCTGCGACTGATTTGTGTTATGCTTGTTTCTATATTTGTTTTCGAAGATCATATAGCCACTGTGTAGTATCTTTGAGTTTGTATCGGTACGTCGGATTTCCTCTTGAAATGAAATGCATGTTATACTATATGACATATCGGTGCTCGCACAAAGTAATTACACGGATGGTCGCTCCTCAGCAGCCTTATTCTTCGCGCTAGTTGACGGCATTACTCCGTGTTATCCTTGGCTAATGTGAGTATAGAGGTGGGGCGTCACGGTATTGGTAAATAGTAGTATTGGAAAGTAGCAGAGGGTAGGGTACCGAATTCCATTCTTTCGTCAGAGTCAGAACCAAGGTTCTGATTTAAAGAGATAAACGCCTGCCTTGTTTTTGAAGGGATTTTGATTGAGTCGATACTCTATAGAGTCGAAACCTTTGTTTTTTTCTAAAGTTAAATTCTTACTTATAGTTTTCAACATAGTCGAAAGACATGCTTTTGAATGGGTCATTTTGAAGGGGGCTTTTTTTAAGTAAGAAGCTTTTGAAAGGGTAGCTTCCTACCTAGTCGAAACATAGCCGCTATTTTCCTTCTGAAGTATTGAAGTTCGCAATACCTTCAAAAGGTTATCCTTTTTTTTTACTTAGGTTAAGCCGCTTCCCAATTGCTTTCAAAAGGAGTTAAGGGTTTCGAAGCTGATGGAGTTGAAAGAGGGTTTCAACTTTGTCCTTTGAAGTTTTGAATTTAATGGTCTTTGCTTTCGAACTAGATGGTTCCGACACCATAAACCTTTTCCCCAAATTTATTTTTGCCGCTTTTCGAAAGAGATATTTTCGTATATAATCACTTTGACTGAAATGATGTTTTTAAAGAGTAAGCCCAGTGCTATAGAAAGGGTACATTATTTGTTTTGAAGCTATATTTTAAAGAATGCTTTCTTGATACCATCTAAAGGTATCATTGGTTTCGAAAGGTACATACTTAGAGTTTTGAAAAGTGGTTTCCTATGCTTTCGAAGGAGGTCATCCAGTGGTTTCGAAAGTGATATTTTAAAGTTTTGAAACAAATAACCCATTCTCATTTTAAAGGAAAAACCATGGCATAAATAAATAAATATTTTGGAAATGTTATTCACATTGTTATCAACCCGTAACTTTATTTTGGGGAAAGGGTAGAATAACTAGTTAGGTTGACCCAGTACTGAACATAACGTAACAGATATTAAAATCATAATTAAAGATATTGGCTAGGGCCAATAGGTTTATAGTAAGCCCATGAAACTGTATGATTTTGGCAGGGACCAATAGGTTTATAGTCAGCCTAAGAAAACAATGACTTAATACTGGCAGGGGCCATTAGGTTGTAGTTAGCCCACAAAAACTATATCGAGATTAAAATATTAACAGTCAGTCATTTGGTTCCTAGTTAGCCCATGAAAACTAGGATATGAAATAAGATATTGGAGTTACCAATAGATTGTTAGTGATCTAATGAAAACTAAATAATTGGATAGATAGTCCATAAACATTTAATAGAGTAATAGTAACCCTAAAAACTATAACTCAGACAGATAGTTAAAATGAGTGGGTGTGGATAATCTAGAATTGATTCATTTGTTTTGCGTATCATCGTAATATTTTGAAATACTATGTTTTAACCATTGTAGATACAAGAGCATGGTAGATGGTTTTATAAATGTTTTAGGATACTAGTGAGGGGAAAACCCGTTCCGCTAAGTGGCGTGCACTAGATATCTAAATGGTTTGAGATGGTGAATTATTATTCATACTAGGCTTTATGTCTAACTCGAAGTTTTTGTCTTTCCCTTAAACTCTTGAGTACTCAATTGATTTTAAGTAGGCTGAGAGTTAAGATTTTTAGGTATTCTTTTTAGAAAAATAAAGCTTCCGAGGACGTGCATGTGGCAAGCTTGTTATTAGAGTTCTTTTATATCTGCTGTGTCTTTTGTTTGTAAAGGAAATTTTATTCTTGCCTATATGTATTCTCTGATTTACTAAAGGGAATATTGATGTGTCGCTTTTGGCATGTTTTTTAATAATTATACGTTATTTGAACATGGTCTGTGAATTGGGATTACGTGATAAATTTGGAATATTTTGAAATGGAATGTGGAATTTTTTTTTTGCTTAAAATTTTACCATATTCTTGTGTTTCTGTGTTTCAATGAATGTAATGTCGCCGTATTTTGTCATCGAAAATTAATAATTATGGATTGCTGTAGCATCCGTAACATTTAGTTTTGGGCCTTCAAGTAGGGGGATGCTACAAGTTAGTATTAGAGCATAGGTTTATGAAACTTTAAAATAAACTTAAACCTAAAAGATTTTCCAAACATAATCCAATGAATAAGATAATAATATTGGGGTTTGGGTTTGGATTAATGCTATAGTAACATACTTATATTTGCTATATTTAGTTATATATATAAGTATATATTCCCCACTCTCTTAGACCATTCTTCTGGTAAAGGCCCGCAAATCCGTACCCATTTGGACCGAAAATATTCCACATCAATTCAACTCAAAGGGAACGGAAATACGAGTCTCCAGGGTTAAAGAAAAAAGAGGTAGAAGAAGAAGAAGAAGAAGAAACAATAGCATCAGAGTCTCACTATCGCAGCAGAACAAAATACAATATATAATAACAGCTTTTAAATACAAAGAAATTTGTATTGTTATATATATAGCATTATCAGAGTAAAACAATCATCCATCACTTTGGACAGCTTATTGTATGTCCTTATACAACGGAGATAATAATTCAAGTACGGAGATACGTCTCTGCCATCCAGCTCTTCTCTTGAGCTCCATAGCACATTATCCTGGATTTGTTCAACTCGGTCTGATCCGAATTTAATAATAAAACAACACCCGAGTCAGTTTGCAAAACCAGCATGAGGAAACCACACTCAAATGAATTATTATACTTTTGAAAATCCTTTTAAACAAAGGTATCTCGTAAGACCACGCCACAAATAAATGTGTCGATTTTTACCTTACGATAACTAACACGTTTTTATCAAATCCGTTTGATATTATAATAGCGTCTATAGAAAGTAAAATAGAATATAGCTAAATGCTTGCATCTCATGTTCCAGCATAGTTGGGCACAATCAAAACCGTACGGGCGCTTATTGGAGATTGTGTTCCATATAATGGCAGGGCTACTGGGTACCACCCGTCACAATACCTGGTCTAGGTTAGCGTACCGAGGATCACTCCCTTTCCCCTACAACACAATACCAGCCTATCCCTAACTTGGATAGGCAAAATAAGATCACCCCGTGATTAGAGCTGACAACTGTCATACAGCCGAAATAAGGGACTCTAGATAGAGGAAATCTTAACTTGATTGGATGCTACCCACTTAGCCTTGTTGCACCTCCCCTGTTTTAGCCATTCCCGATTGATCAGGCTTGAGGCTAAGCATTACCTTTTAAAGAGCACATTAACTTAGAATGCTCATCGTCGTCCAATGACGATGTTCTGATAGTATTCGTCTATACAAGTTGCCCTGGGTTTGGATAAACCGAATCACCGTCTTCATCATCTTCATGGTCTTCATTCGTTACGTTCAAACCGGATCGAAGTGGTTTTCGGATAATTAAATCTGATCTCGGTCTCTTCGAAACGATCAGCGCATTGGCCAATATTGATAGTCAGTTATATAACTATCATATAACATCCACAAGCAACCATTAGGCCTTAAATAATTTTCCAAATTATTTATTTCAAAAGATTTACACAAGATATCAATTCTCACGCCTCACACTCGGAATATTTTTTCCACTCAATTGAAATTCAATAGTTGAAAAATATTAATTTATTTTCTATTTCCTTTCAAAAATCATTTGCAATTTGATTTGTAAATTCCTAACTCGTTTCACACGAATTCTATAAATCCTAGAATTCCTTAGTTCATTTCCTTTAATATTTCCAAAGCCATTTATGATTATTTAAAATTCCAGTTTCATTTCTACTCCCTTTGTGAACTTTGTCTCACCTTTTGAAGTTCGCTTATCTTATGCTTTAGAATTTTATTTAAGTTTCCATAATACCATTATAAGATCTTCTTTTAAAATCTTATTCGATTAAATAAACTTAGCTTCCCATCTCGAGAGGATTTATAACTTGAATCTTAAAACATTTAAAAATGTATATAAAATAAGAATAATGGTTTATTTTCCAAATATGGTAGTTAACCCGCCTTTTTACAAGGCTACGGACAGGCGGGTTTAACTTAATTGACTGCATGTCCGTCAAGGCTGGTGTACGATGGATTCAGTCGACTAGATGGATGGATGACGCAACACACATGAAAGATGGAAATTGGACTGGACAAAGATGGATCGACTATAATTTGGGTCAAGGAAATGTGGTTCGGTCTGGAAGTTAGAAATGGTTTGGCATTGGTTGTCGCTCGGCATAAAGGAGTCACACCTCGATACCTCGCACCCCGATACCTCGCACCTCGATACCTCAATACCTCGCACCTCGATACCTCGAACCTCGATACCTCGACACCTCGCACCTCTCTCGGCATTGGCGGCTCGGCATGGGTCACTCGGCGAAGATGGCTCGGTGGAAATTCTTAATGGGCCTTTAACGTTCAGAAAGCCCAGCAACTCAAAATTCGCCTATAAATACACCTTGTAGGGGTTTAGAAAGGGGGATCTCCTTCTTCTCTTCCGCTATCTGACTTTTTCCTAAGACTAAAGCTAGTCTCCCACTTTGTAACTGTAATTGATTCTTACATCAATAAAAAGAAAACTTCTAGAGTGGACGTAGGAAGGAGTTAGGCGAACCATTATAAAATCTGTTGTTCTTTACTACTTTCATTTTAATTTTGATTGTTCTTCATATTATTACTCTCTACAGACATCCTATCTGTGTGATGTGATTGTGATTTGGTGCTTTCATCTGGATTTGGGTGTTAGTGACTGATTTTGGCACTAACATTTTGGTGCCTTCACTGAGAAATCTAGCACTCAGGAATTTTGGAGCTTGAATTTTGGATTGAAAAGCTTGAAAACTCGGATTTTAGGAAGCAATGGCTAGACCACCAACAAGGAAGCAAGCAGCAGAAAGGAGCAATCAGGAAAGAAGTCAAGCGGCCTCTTCTGGATCTAGAGAGGATCATGCATCCATCTACATAACTCAGGACGAGATGCATGTTATGATGAATTCTACGTAGGAGCAAATGATGAAAGGGCAAGAGGAGATGATGCAGGATCTTCTTAGGCAATCTGGACAATCAGGAAATGCAGGTGCTCAAGTTCACGGAACTGGACTAGAGGGACACAACCAGCGTGTGGATGGAGTAACTCAGCAAGGGGCAACCCCTAATCAAGAGACAACTAACAATCCGGATGGACCTGGACTCGGGGGCACACCACCAGATAATGCTGAACCAGTTCATGGAGGAGTTCCAGCTAACACCACGCAAAAAGATGCTGACATGAATGTAAGAGCAAGAGATGAAGAGTACGTACCAAAATTCCCTCGAGGACTCGGGGGGCAACCCTTGACGGACGATGCTGGATTAGCCGAGATTATCCGGCGAACTATGCATGGAGGTTTGACTAAAAGAGATCTGGAAGGAGTAAACAAGAGTCCGTACACTCACGAAATCAGGGTAGCTCGGAATCCGTCAGATTTTAAGCTACCTAATGTGGAGATGTACAATGGCAAGGCCGATCCAATAAATCACTTGATGAGATATACAAGACACATGGAGGTGCTGGAGGTATCGGAAGAAGTTATGGCTCGATGTTTCCCTTTATTCTTAATGGACATAGCTGCTATGTGGTTCAGACAGCTGGAAGAAGGATCTGTCGGGACATGGACAGAGTTGGTGGACAGGTTTCTGAAGCAGTTTCGGGTACATATCAAAAGGCCAAAGAACGTAATGACAATGACATCGATAAAACAAAGGACAGACGAGTCACTCAGAGCCTTCTTAACTTGGTTCAATGCAGAGGTCGCTTCGGTGGATCGACCGGATCCATCGATGGTCTTAATGGCAGCAGTATCAGGGATCAGAGAGAATTCAGATTTCATGGTATCTTTAATACGGGACCCACCAATGGATCTCGGGGAATTCTTTCACGAAGCTGAGAGATTCCATCGGCTGGAAGATGCATGCTCAGATATGAAGTTAAAGGAGGTGAACGCGGCGGAGGATGGAGGGCCAACTAGCGGAGGCTTGGAAAAAGATAAAGATAAAGGAAAAAGGAAGCTGGATGACGAATTAGGAAAGGCTAGGAAGCGGTGGAGAGAGCAAAAATTCTCCTCCTACACAAGATTGAACGAGACATTGGAACAGATTTATTTGGAGACTCGAAATCGCCTTCCCTACCGAAGGCCGGCTAGGAGAGAACCCTCCGAACGTGAGAGGGCATCAGGAAAACACTGCCCCTTCCACGATTTGGACGGGCATGATACCAATAGCTGCAGGCACTTAAAGGACATAATTGAGGAGCATGTAGGGAATGGACAGTTGCGACAATACGTCGAAGCTCGGAATGCAGCGGTGGGGTAGGAGCAACAACCGTCTACCTCACACAGTGATGGTGCGAGGCACGGGAATGATGGTCGATTGGTTACCAATTGACTGGGATATTATGAAATAAGTAGCAAACTACGGGCAAACGGCCAAGTCACTTACTCATGTACGGAGACAGAGATATCCCTTAGGCATGCTCTGAGATGATGATAAGCCGCGACGCTCTAGTTTGTGAAATCTGCTTTCTCCTTTTTGACTTGGACATTTGTTTTTTCTGGTTTGTTTTGAACTTCTGGTTTTGTTTGTTTCTTGGTTTGGACTTTTTATTTGGATGATTGTTTTCTGGTTTGGATATTGGTTTGGATTTTCGATATGGATTTTTTTTCTGATTTGATCTGGATTTTGGATTGGCTTTCGATTGGATTTCTTATCTGGTTTTTGATAAATGGTCGTCCGGTATGGATTATACCTGGCAAGGGGTAGGTCGTTTTATCCAAGCACGGCAAATTGACTTATTCAGGTCATCAAGTATGTACTATACTCAGTAAGGGTCCGGAGAGACCAGGATTCGACCTAAGACTTAGGCCCTATATTATCAGTTACTATTTCAGGTCGTCGAGTATGGACAATCTCGGCAAGGGTCCGGAGCGACCAGGATTCGGCTTAGCACTTAAGCCATGCATTACTCAACGTTCAGGGACACTCGACTACGGTCGTCAGGAGAGGATTATGCTTGACAAGAACCCAAAGAGGTTACGGATATGAACATCGGCTATGAACGACAGAGGAATTGGATATTGACCCGAAAAGGTCCTAGATTCGGTTATTGGTTATTGGATATGGATGAAACATGGACTTTGGATGTTGAATTTAAGGCTATTCAAAACACACCTTCCAACAGCAAGGCATATTTTGGGGGCAAGTGTTAACCCGCCTTTTTACAAGGCTACGGACAGGCGGGTTTAACTTAATCGACTCCACGTTCATCAAGGCTGGTGTATGATGGATTGAATCAACTTAATGGATGGATGACGCAACGCACTTGAAAGATGGAAATTGGATTGGACAAAGATAGATCGACTATAATTTGGGTCAAGGAAATGTGGTTCGGTCTGGAAGTTAGAAATGGTTCAGCATTGGTTGCCGCTCAAAATAAAGGAGTCGCACCTCGATACCTCGACCTCGATACCTAGATACCTCGCACCTCGATACCTCGATACCTCGCACCCCGATACCTCGCACCTCGGTACCTCGATACCTCGCACCTCGTTACCTCGATACCTCGCACATCGATACCTCGCACCTCGATACCTCGATACCTCGCACCTCGATACCTCGCACCTCGCGCCTCGATACCTCGCACCTCGCGCCTCGATACCTCCATACCACGCACCTCGATACCTTGACACCTCGCACCTTGATCGGCATTGGCAGCTCGGCATGGGTCGCTCGGCATGGGTAGCTCAGCGAAGATAGCTCGGTGGAAATTCTTAATGGGCCTTTACCGTTCAAAAAGCCCGACAACTCAAAATTCGCCTATAAATACAGCTTGTATGGGTTCAAAAAGGGGGATCTCCTTCTTCTCTTCTGCTCTCTAACTTTTTCCTAAGACTAAAGCTAGTCTCCCACTTCATAACTGTAATTGATTCTTACAACAATAAAAAGAAAACTTCTGGAGTGGACATAGGCCGGAGTTAGCCGAACTACTATGAAACCTGTTGTTCTTTACTACTTTCATTTTAATTTTGATTGTTCTTCATATTATTACTCTCTACAGACATACTATCTGTGTGATGTGACTGTGATTTGGTACTTTCATCTGAATTTGGGTGTTGGTGACCAATTTTGGCACTAACAATGGTTTTAGATAAAATTAAAACATCGACATCTTAAAAGCACTAAAATTTCATATTCAGTCACTATTCAATTTACAAGCTGATTATAAAAATTAGAATTGTTTAAATAAATATTAAGCATTAAAATAACTAATTTCACAATATTTTAAATCCAAATAATAGCTTTAAAAGTTATATAGTATGCTAATTTAAAATTCCGTTTTTAACAAATTTCAGTTTGCTCGACAAAAGTCTATTTTTAGAAAATCCAATATTCACCAATTCGATTCATAGATTCCTCTTGATTCGTATCAGATTGACCATATCACCATTTTCACATTCGAAATATATTCCAGTATTTCTTTTCAAAAAAATTTCATTACTCGATATAAGTTCCCGCCATAGCTTATATTTTTAGCATATCCACTGATACCAATCTATCTCATTTATAAACCCTGTTTGTAACAACCCATAATTTTGTGAATATTTTTAATTAAATTTTTATTTGAAATTTTGATTTTTAAATCATTTAAAAGTGAATTTTTAGAATTTTTCCAATGTAAGTTTGGAATTTGTTTGTAATTTATTTTCCAAATGCAATTAATAAACGATTTTTGAAAATTTTATATTTTGGTCAAAATTTGAATTTTCAGTTTAAATTTTAAAAAAAAAATTTGAATTTTTAAATTTTAATCTTTTTCTTTAAAGCAGAATATATTTAAGATATCTGTTCTGCTTTCCGTTTTGTTAAATTCTGAGTTTTACTTTTTCAGTTAGATAAATTACAGCGTTTTACACGCAGTTATTTTCTGTATTTCAATTTCTATTGTTCTATGTGCATTTCTATATGTTTATTTTCTATGTTGTTTTATTTTATTTTCTATTTTGTTTATCTAAACTTCATTTATTGGATTTTACTTTTGTGTGTATCTTTTCATAAAAGGCTTGGAAGAAATCAAGGAGACATGCGTTACATTTCTTTAATGCTTGCCTTTTTATTTACCTACCCTCTTTATTACTTACCCTAGCCATTTGCCATTCATAGCCGTGGATCACTCTTATTAATCACATACAAACATCTCAAAATATCCTCTTTTGAATTGCATTTAATAATAATATATATATGTTTCTTTCTCCTTATTTCTTGCCTTCTATTTCCTAGCCTTTTTGTTTTCCTATCATTTACTCCTCTTTATCCGTTCAAGTCTTTTCTTGCCATCCACTCCACTTTATAATTCACGTACACATTTACTTCACGTTTCATTTCTAGAAAGAAATGTATGCAAATAAATGACTTGGAGAAATTTAAGAGGCATACGTTTCATTGTTTGAACTCTTGCCTTTTTCATTTGAATGGCCTTTATTATTTTCTAGTCGTTTCCTCCTCATTCCTAGCCATGAATTACTCTACTCATAGCCTTGCATATCAAGTTGAAAATTCACGTACAAAAAAATTATTTCCCGTCTCTCATTTTTTTCATTCGCATTTAAAAATAAAATATGTTGTACGTTTCTTCCTCCTTAACTTATGCCTTTCCGTTTACCTAGTATTCATAACTCCTTAGCTGTTTTTTTTTCTTATATAGCCCTGTATTTCCTTTTATCATTCACGTACAAAACTCCTCAAACATATTTCATTTAATTCCACTTCTCATTTCATCTCTTGAAAGAAAGATTTTTTATTATTAAATACATTAAGTATTTGTTGCCATTTCATTTTCCAAACTATTCAAAATCTTGTCTTTTATTGCCTAGTCTCTTTATTTCTTACCTTACCTGTTCATTCCTTTAATCTAGCCATGAATTTCTCTTGCCTATCACACATAAAAACTTCCCAAAGCTTCTCATTAACATTTGCGTGAAAGAAAATTATATTCAAGCTCTAGATCAATAGCTTCTCTTCCTCTTCTTTCTTTTTCTCTTTTTGTTTCTTCTATGTTCTTCATGCTTATACTCAGCCTCTGGCCTCTAGCACACCTCTAACCATCATGACCAAGTAATATAAGATGATGGTTGAACCCATATGTGGTGTAACCAAGCCATTGATTGATTAAGGCAAGTTATGTCACTTTGATTCATTTATTTTTCCATTGTTTTAACATCTATTGTTTTGTATTGAAGCATATTCTTATGTATGTAACATTTGTTTGCATATAAGATTTGGATCTGACCCTTCATCCACTCAAGTTGGCATTGTGCTTTGTCGTGTTTTTCGTGCTTTGCGGAGTTTGGATTTTTATTCTGAATTTGTCAATTCTAGCTTTTAAAAGGTGAGTTTTTATCACTCCAGACATATATACTTATATTTTGTAAAAAAAGGACAAGTGAATCTGTAGACATTGATATGTCATTCATATATGCTTGTATTGTGATTACATGATGATAAATGCCGTTTATATATTTGTTACATCATTTGTTATGTTATTTTATTTCTGTTAATCACCACTACAAGTTTCCTATCACTATGTGTTGAAATGATACATACCCGAACGGACTTTAGAATAAGGAAAATCATTATGGGCTGAAATGATAGGCTCGAGTGATTTTTATTGTATTTATTTTACTTGGGATTGTGGGTTTGAAATGATAGAACCCGGATTTTTCTTTTTAAATTACGGATTGAAATGATACATATCCGTATCACTTGACCTAGGTTAGAAAATATTATACAGACCATGGTTATACTTTTAAATGATATTTTCCTAAAAATTTATTAAGTATTTTAAATAATTTCTGAATGTTATTAAGTATTTTGGAATTATAAATATATGAAATTTTTAACGTAATTTGATTTAATGCTTTAAAGTGTAAAGAAATATTATTTTTCTATAAGTTAAATTTTTTTATAAGTTAATTGGTTTTAAATGGAATTTAAAGAGTCTTATTTATGATTAATAACTTAATAATTAAGTTCAATTTAATTTGGAATCTTAAATCTAACTTAGTAATTTTAATAAAGGTTATTTCCTAAAATGGACATATTTTGTATAATAAACAACTGTAGTTTTGAATAAATAAAATGAAATATATTTTATGGGACATTTTGTGATAAGTTTATTCAACTTGGAATCATAGTTGAATTGATGTCTAAATGAATAAATTTGTAAAGAATTTGATTGTTATATTAACTATGATAAATATCCTTTCTGAAGTGTTATGTTTTGTAAGATAAATAGCTATGACTTTAAAATGGAAAAATGTAAGTTATGAGATGTAAGTTTAATTTATATTTTAATTGATTAATATAATAAATGTTTGTATTGTAATAACAAAAACGAAAGAAATATGTAAAGTTTTAATTTAGGAAAGAAACGTGAAAATTCCTAATTAATGAAAGAACATGTAAAGTTTTAATTAATGAAAGAAACGTGTAAAGTCCTAATTAATGAGAGAACATGTAAAGTTTTTAATTAATGCAAGAAGCATGTAAAGTTTTAATTTATGAAAGAAACGTGTAAAGTCCTAATTAATGAGAGAACATATAAAGTTTTTAATTAATGCAAGAAACATGTAAAATTTTAATTTATGAAAGAAACGTGTAAATTCCTAATTTATGAAAGAACATGTAAAAATAAATGAAACATGTAAAGTTTTTAATTAATGCAAGAAACATGTAAAGTTTTAATTAATGAAAGAAGCGTGTAAAGTCCTAATTAATGAAATAAATATGTAAAGTTTTAATTAGTGTGGTATTGATTAAATTAATAAGTGCTCTTTACTATAATAGAAATGTAAATTAAAACGTACATTTGATAATATAAGTTTTAATTGGTGAAATATTGATTAAAATGATAAATGCTCTTTATTGTAATAAATGTAAGTTAAAACGTACATTTGACATGTAATTTTTAATCAATGTAATGGTGTATTTTAAATTGATTAAAATGATAAATGTTACTTGCTGAAATAATAAAATGTAAGTTGATAATATACAATGGATATGCAAGTTTTAATTTATGTAAATGGCATATTTTAAATGATTAAAATAATAAAGTTTCTTTATTGTAATAATAATGTGAGTTAATAAGGTACTTTTAACTTAACATAAGAATTTACGCTTTTAATTGGATATTACGGTAACAAACTTTATTTAACTATAAGGCTATGATAAAATGACCATGTTAAATTTGTAAGCATATAAATACTTTGATTATATAAAATGTTAAAGTGGAAAGTATTACATTCCAAAAATGCTATGATTCCTTAAGGTAACATTTCCAAAATGCTATGATAATTTAAAGGAATATTTCAACTTTAATAAATTGAAGGAAATATTCAATGATTTGGAAATTTGAATTTTATTTAAATGATATATTATTGAATTAGTTTTGAAATGGAAATGATACTATTGTGATATGGTTTTGAAACGAGTATGATATTTTGGTTTTGAAAGTATATACTAGTTTGAAAGAAATGATATGATTTTGAAATGGATATGCTAGTTTGGTTTTGAAAAGCATAAATAATTTTGAAATAAATATCCATGGGTTATAATAAAATTTGGTTGTTAAAGAGACCGGGATCAGAAGTTGTCATACTCTCTGCCAACTCCAAAAACCACTTTAACAACCGTGTACGCGGTGGAGATTCCAAAATGATGTAGGATGGCGGCGACGTCCTTTGAGGTAAATACGTGGCCCCGACTCCCATGAGTTGGCATAAGGTGGCTAAAACAGGAGCCATTCTCGGGCCAATGAGGTAATTCCTCTGATTGGACACACTCCTTCGATATTATATTCTGACTTTGAGATTTATTTGGTGGGCACTTTTGATTTTTTTTATTTTGGGGGTGTGGCTCGAGGTGGGCGGTAGTAGCTGCTACGCATTACCACTAGCCCGGATAGAAATTGGTACATCTACCCTGGCATTGCCTAGTTGTGCTGTGTCACCTACCCTATCGCGACTTGTACGAGTTTGGTATTCTCCCGTAGCCCGTGTGGTATCCTCTGGTGGCTTCTCGATCAGGAGGGACTATGATACTGGATGGACTACTGGGACTATTACGTGTTAAGGGCTATATGAGTAACCCCTTAACGCTATTAAAAAGTAAGTTTATTTTACTATAGACATTAGTATAATAGCGAAATATTACTACATAGTAAACAGTATAACTGATCCTTAGAGGATGGGTGGTCCAAGCATCCTTTAAGTTACTTGTACCTTATATTACAGTTCACTTGAGTTGGTTTACATTGTATAAGTATATATGTTCTGACTCGAGTGTTTTGTGTTTTTCTTAACGCTCGGGTCAGACTGAGTGATACTTCATTAGAGATCACCTTTGAAGCTGGAGCCTTGCTTGAAGATCCAGCCATCTATTTCAATTTCAGTATTCTTTTGATTCCAGTTATTCAGTTGATTCCAGTGATGCATTCAGCTTGTGCTTGTTTATCATATTAAACTTCTGTTGTGTCTTGTATAACTCTAATGTATTTATATAGTAGCTTCATGAACTACTATCTTTTTGCTTCCGCTGAATTTATTACTCTGTGTATGTGATCTGTGATTTATTTATTTACTATTTATGGTGTGTTTTGCCAAATTTATTTTACGATTCGGTACTTTGAGCAATTCAAGTCCGACATGTGCGGATGCGAATGGTTGAAAATATCAGATCGTTACAATGTTTATACATTTATAATCTCCCTTGAGTTTTCCATCTATTTATAAAAATAGATTCTATTTAAAAGTTTGATTTTAATTTCCTACCTTAATAAATTCCAATTTATTTCAAATTTATTTTCAATTATTTCTTAAGTTTTTTTCCATAATTTCAAAATATTCTTCAAGTTCTTTTATATAATTTATTTCAAAAATCTCTACGTAAATCAATTTTTCGAATGGTTAAGTATAGCCCATATTAGTTAATATATATTTATCCCAGTTAGTTTTCCTTTAGAATAAATCCAATTTACAATATAAATATTTACTATTCAAATTTGTTTTCAAATTCCTTCAATTTACTTATCACTGGTATTTGAAATGCCCATTTTATTTCCCATGCTATTTAACATTTTATAATTCAATTCACACACAATCTATATTAATTTATCCAGCATGTCATATATTAATATATATATATGAACAATAAATATTTTTGAGGAATCCTATTCGATCCTCCAACCAATTTTTCCTGCATCCACAGATGTTAGTCAACAAATAAAATAGCAATCCCAATTCAAGGTAAATATTGCGGTATATAGGGTCATCCGCTATTATGCGGGGCACATATGGTCTCATCCGCTATATAATGCGGGAATATCAATCACTCTAATATATATATAGACACACACACACACACACACACACAAAAAATATCACTGATTCGTATCACATTGACCATATCACCATTCTCACATTCGAATTATTTTCCACTATTTCTTTTCAAACAATTTTCATAACTCGATATAAGTTCCCGCCATAACTTATATTTTTAGCATATCCACTGATATCAATATATCTCATTTATAAACCCTGTTTATAAATTTATAATCTCCCTTGAGTTTTCCATCTATTTATCGAAACAGATTCTATTTAAAAGTCTAATTTTAATTCCCTTTCCTAATAAATTCCAATTTATGTCAAATCTATTTTCAATTATTGCTTAAGTTCTTTTCTATAATTTCAAAATATCCTTCAAGTTCTTTTATATAATTTATTTCAAAAATCTCTACTTAAATCAATTTTATGAATGGTTAAGTATAGCCCACATTAGTTAATATATATTTATACCACTTAGTTTTCCTTCAGAATAAATCCAATTTATAATATAAATATTTACTATTCAAATTTCTTTTTAAATTCCTTCAATTTAATTATTACTGGTATTTGAAATGCCCATTTTACTTCCCATGCTATTTAACATTTTATAATTCAATTCACACATAATCCATATCAATTTATCCATCATATCATATATAAATATATATATATATATATAAACAATTAATATTTTTGAGGAATCTTGTTGGACCCCTCCAACTTGTTTTTCCAGCATCCATAGATGTTAGTCAACAAATAAAATATCAATCCCACTTCAAGGATGGATATCGCGGTATATAGGGTCATCCGCTATTATGCGGGGCGCATAGGGTCTCATCCGCTATATAATGCGGGAATATCAATCACTCCAATATATATAATATCATCCAACAGATAAGTTATAAATTTATTAATTAGGTCAGACATTCAATAATTTAAATTTAACATCTAATTTTAACAACGCAATCTAAATGGGTGAGAAAATCTCACCTTTATTTTTGTTTTGCAATCCACTTCCATCTTGACTTGGTTTCACGGTTTTTGACCTTGCATAAATAATTTATGATTTATTAACATTTGAGATAACCAAACAATTAATTTACCATTTAATAAATTTAACTAACTAACAATTTAATTTAACTAATAATTTCCTTTTTTAAAAATCTTTTAATCACTAAAATTATAAATAGGTTAACTAAACAAGTTAATCATCATAATACATTATTCTAAAATAGACTAGTAAATTTAATATATATATATATATACACACACACACACATATGTATATATTTCCCTTGAAACTACTATATACTTATAAAAATAATCTATATAGGTTTAAAAATCTAATTTTTATATAAACTTTACAACATCTTAAAATTCCTATATTTTCGAAGCCTTATATATATATATATATATATATATATATATATATATATATATTATGTTTATCCATATACATTTAAATTAAAATAGGTATGCGTATATATATTTAAATTTATATTTACATCATACTTTTTCTTTACTATATATATACAAATATACGTATAAAACTTTAAATTGAAAAATAAATGGCATAAATACCTTACTGTAAAAAATTTCCTTAAAATAGTTTATTGTTGAAATATTTGTTTTTTCTAAATCATATATATGTATATATTAATTCGAATTAAAACAGAATTAGTTATACCTTACTGCCAAAACCTTCTCTCGCGAACCCTAGCTGCCTTCGAACGACACCCCAACGCTAAGCTAACTGTGACCCTAACCAGGCCTTCGCCTTGGTCAACATCTCCACCTCCTGCTCCTTCCACAGCTGGTCACGCAAATCACCAAATCGTCGCTTGTAGATCTCACGGCTATAGATCGTCCATACCATGCGCCAGAATATTTCTATAACAACCCGCAAATCTGTACCCCTTGAGTCAACACTACTCTACTAAAATCAACTCAAGTTGTACAGAAATACGAACCATTAGGGTTAAAGAAGAAGAGGTAGAAGAAGAAAATAGAAAACAACAACATAATCTAACCGTCGCAGCAGAGTAAAATATAATAGATAATAAATAACCTTTACTCAAAATCAAATATATCTATTTACCTATATTACATCATCAGAGTACATCAATCACAGCTCACATCAATAACATACAATGGATACACAACAACTCAAACAGCGGAATATATATAAAACAAGTACGAATGTACGTATCGTCAATCCAACTCATCTCCTAAGTTCCACAGCATCATATCCTATATCATATAATACTCAGTCTGACCCGAGCATTACAGTTAAATAATACCCGAGTCAGTCTGGAATACCAGCGTGAGAAAATCACACCCAATTGATTATTAAAGTTTCAAAAATACTTTGAAAACTAAAGCATCTCGTAAGACCATGCCATAAATAAACATGTCGGGTATTTACCTTACGATAGCTAAAACACTTTTTATAAAAATCCTCTGATATTATAATAGGGTCTATATACAAATACTTATAAAATAGACGAAATTGTTACATTCATTAAATTCCAGCTACTAGCCACAGAGTGGGTAATACAAACAAAACTCATACAAGGCTCGTAGGGAGAATGGATTTCCAACTAATGACTAGGCACTGGTGTACCACCTGTCACGGTACGGGGCCTAGATCACCGTACCGAGGACCACTCCTGATCCCCTACAACACAAGGCCGGGACTACCCCTTACTGGATAATCCCGAATGAGATCACCCCACGGTTGGGATCAGCAACCGCCCACTAAGCCGAAATAAAAAGGGACATCTAGACTAGAATGACCTCACCCTGCTTGGGTGCTACCCACCTAGCCTTGCTGCATAAACCCTGATTTTCAGTCATTCCCATTTGATGAGGCTTGAGGTTAAGCGTTACCTTTTTAGAACATATCCCTTAGAATGCCCATCGTCCACCTGACGATGTTTCGCAAGCATTCATCCATACAAGTCCGGCCCAGGTTCGAACGGAACCGAAGGCACTATTCCTACTACATCCATTTTGGAGATATCCTCAGGATTAGTAGCGATTAGCCCTTGCATTTCACCACTCCATCTTCGAATCCAAAATCGTTTTCACGAAACGTACAAACCGGATCGAAGTGGTTTTCGAGAAATAAATCTCGGTCCCGGTCTCTTCGAAACGATCAACGTATTTGTCCAATATTGATAGTCGGTGATTTAACTATCAATTAATATTCACAAACATCCGTCACACAACAAATAATTTTCCACATTCTTTATTTATCTCAAAAATATCTTCCCAAGATATGTGTTTACTTTTCAAATCCCTATGAAAATAGTTTTCAAGGCCATCTGCCTTCTCAGAATAAATTTCAAGTATTTTTATTTCTTTTGGAATCACCAAGCACAAAAACTAGATTTTTCTAAATTAATTTTAAACACTTTACCTTTAAAAATATATTTTTAAAACATTCAAGTTAAAATTAATTTAATAATTTGTTAAAAATACATACTATACGAATATTTGAAAATAAGGTTACTTAATAAAATATAAAACTTGGTTTACACTTTCAAAACAAAATACTGAGTCACTTTTATATAATTACTACTATTATAGATTAAGAGAAAATACTTACTTTAGAATTTAAATATTAGAAATAATAAATTTTTCAAAGCATACCCTTTAAAACAAATTTTAAACTATTAACTTATATTTAAAAATTTACTTTGAAAACGTACTTGGTAACCCCGGAAGAAATTTCCAATCTCATTCACATAAATCAATTCTCCAAATTTATTCCCAATTTATTACATTTGAAATAAATATCTTCTTTCTTAATTCATTTTAAAATTCATTAATTATGGACTTTATTACCATTATTATTTCCCTTTGATTTTAAATCTTTTTAACTGAAATATACGAATTTCATTTTTTCTCAATTTCTTCTTTATTCTTTTTCAATAATTTAAATCTTAAATTTAAAATAAAAGCTTTATTCTATTAATGAATAACACTGAAGTTTAAATTTCATTAACTTTACATTTATTCAACTTTCTTTTCTATACTCGAGATTTATTTATTAGAATCTTAAAGTTACTTTATTTCTTTTCTAATTCATTTTCAAATTTATTCAAGTTTCTATAATTATTTTACTTACAAATTCCCTTCCTTTATTTTCTTTCCAAAATCCAATTTATATATTTGTAGTAATTCATCATACCCAATAATTTCCAATCAAACCATAGCATTCAATATTCTAATATAATTCAACATAGAATATCAAATAATCACCACAGAGGATATTAAATAATAAATGTTGAGGGATCCAGTTGGATCCCTCCAACCTGTTTTCCCTGCATCCACAGATGTTAGCACAATATATAATACCAATTTCAAATATATATTATTCTATACAGCACATCAATAATTTAACCATTCAAACATTTATTTAAATTCAATCATTTAAATTTAAATTTTACTGAGTGAGATTAACTCACCTTGTTCCGTTTCATTTGCAATCCACTTCAAATATGGCTTTGGTTTTCCCAATTTGACCTTGAATAACAATTTATGATTTATTAATATTCGAATTGGTCAAACAAATTAATTACCGTCTATTTATTTAATTTAAATTAATAATTTGGTTTATCAAATAATTAAATTTTAAACTAACTTTCTTTTAATAAAAATATTTTCATTGACTAAAATAATTAGATAAGTAAATTAAATAAATGAACCTCCATAATATTTTATTTTAAATAAACTAGCAACTTAAAATATGAAAATGTATATTTATTTTATTTTCTTTGAAACCATTTATACCCAAAATGACTTATATAAATACGGTTTAAACTCTACCATATGTTAAAATTCCTATTATATTTAAATTTTCTCTATATAAAAGAAAATAGACATATATATCCTTTAAACTCTTCTTTTTTTCCTCTCTCTTATTGTAGGTATACATAAATAAATCTATACTATTCTTTTTTTTCTGTTTTAAACTATTAAAAAAATTCTTTATTTTTTTTAAAGCTGCAGTTTATATAAATCACTGTTTCATAAAACCTGTTATTAAATCATTATTTCTAAAATGCAAATTAAAAAAAAGAAAACAGATAAACTACCTCACTGATAATTTCGAATGCTGCCGAACTCCAAAGCTCCATCGCAGTCATCCTCTCGCCGCGCCCACCTCTTTCAATCCGTGACCAAATCCCCCCCAAACTCGATCGTGCTCATGAATTTCCTCTACCGCAATCGAAACGTACGCGAGCTTCAGTCACGTTTGACAACGAGCTCGAACTCACCTCTTCTTCCTACCGCTGTCGTACCATGTCGCACAATCTCGTGAGAGATGCCGACGTTGCAGTTCCCCAAACCCTAGCCCTAAACGCGAATCCCCTCGTGAACGACTTCATGTCGATGCCACCTCGAAGTCGCCGCGAACAACCCCAAGCTTCCCCTTTTTAATTTGCAAATTCGATTTACAAATTTGAGGATTGATTTCGATTCGAATTTTTTTTTAAAAAAAAACGAGCGTGATCAAATTCTGAACGAAAGGGGCTCAGCTCCCCTTTTTTATTTTGTTTTAAACGAGAGGGTTAGCGAAGAGCAAGCTATATTCTTCGTTCATTAGCCTACGACAGAAGCCTCCTTATTATTATTATTATTATTATTATTATTATTATTATTATTCTAATATTTGTTCGAATAGATGAGAAGAAGGGTGCGTGATTTGAGTTAGAAGGCTTTGGCTTCAGAAGAAGGGAGACGCGAGTAAAAATTTCTGCCAAGTGTTAAAACGAATAAAACATACTTTTATAAATTCAAATTTAAATTAGAATTGTCACAATTACGCAATTCGAAACCTCGATCCCCAATCGAAGCGTTCCGTTGAGCGTTTATAACCTACGTTCACACAACAACTCTAATCAATACGAAATTTGAAATCCGACAATAATTCAATATTGCGAATCCAAGGGAACTGGTTACATCAAATTCCGGGACTGTGCCTCGGACGGCTATTTTTAATTTCAATTTAAACGATAAAATTTTAAAACTGAACAATCATCTTTAAATTCGATTCTATTACTTTTATTATCTTCAGTATTATCAATATAAATTTTTCAAGCCTTCAAATTATCTTTAACAGGATTAAAACTCCAAATTCAAAAATTTACCCAATTTTCGATAATTAAATTCAAAAATTAATTATCCAATAAAGGTTTACATTTGAAATTCAAGTTCAAAATTAACTTTTAAATATTTCAAATAATTTAAATATTTCGATTTTAAATGCTAAAAATTCCGGGTCGTCACATTCCTCCCCCCTTAAAAGAATTTCGTCCCTGAAATTACTAGTTAGGAAAAATGGTCCAATACCCGTTTACTTTTTCCATAAAACCAAACAGTTCAACATCTAACCAACTATCTTTTTATAAAATACACATTATCATTCTTATTAACTTCTCAACTCTCCCATAGTTTTAAACTATACTATTTGTTTCATCATTCGAGTTTCAATTTAAAACCAAATTTTGAATTATCAAAATTTTCTCAAAATTTTTCTAACTCCCTAAATTTTCGAAAATTTCTGCCAGCGTCTCCTTTGCGTGGCTAGCTCGGTACAACTACAAAATGGCTCTACGGCCTCCCAAATCCAAAAAGAAAACAAAATGCCAAGTGGCTCAACCCAAATCCCAATCAAATTTCACACCAAATTTAAATACATACCTTTTTGTCGAGCATTTCAAATTTATCTTCTTGAAATCAAAAACCAATTCTCTTTTCCCTTTTATAATACCTGCATATCCTGCTTAGTACTAATATCCAATCACAACATTCCAAAAACATTTTATCGACTTCCTTACCAAATGTCACTATTCATCCAAATATCAACTTAGAATATATTTGCAATATTTTTTTCACAACTAAGAATTGATCATTCCTTACTTAAGTTAACATAAGCACTTTATATGTTTCTTATATTTATTTTCGATTTACCCCTTTAATTTATCCATTACTATTCAAATTGATTCTTTCATTTCCATATGAATTCAATTTATCTTTAACTCTGCATATATAAATTTTATTTGTCATTTATTACTAATTCATGTCATTACTTTAAATTGGGTTCATTTAGTAACTTATTTTAGTTTCCAATTTGAATTTATTTGTCGTTAATAAAATTTTCCCAAAATTTCAAAAAAATTCTAGCTCCCAAAATTTCTGAAAATTTTTGGCAGAGTATCATTTGTACGGAGGAGCTTTTGCAATTTGACAAAAGAGATAAATATGTATACATCGACCCACACGGTCGGAAAAACCAAAAACAGTTCATATTTCCTATTTTTATTGCGTAGGCGTACCTTATTTAGCATTTTAAGCAAGCACTTATTTATTTTTAGCAAATAGCACAACCAAATCCAGCCACACGGCTTCCAGGTACCTGTGCTTACTCAATTTAAACATGTAAGTGCCAAATATATGCAGTTTAACTATATTTCACTTAGTTGCAATGGTTAAAACATATGAATTCTAAAGAAATGCACATCCAACATTTTTCGTAAGCAATTTTTACAGCTTTCATACAGATTCAACTGTTTCAGTTAATTTATAACCATTTTCATTCAATTTGAATGGTTTAAAACTCAATCGCTTACATTCAATTTATTCTTAAGCAAACTGAACTCATATTTAATTCAATTGCTTTCAAACTCAATTTATTTTACCCTTATCAACACATAGAATTTTAATTACTAATATTTACATCCAATGACAATTTATTCTATGCAAATCTGACAAGATTTATGTGAATAAATAAGTATTTATGTTTATAACCAATTTAAATGGATTTCGACTCAATTTCTACTTAATTCTATTCCATTTGTAAATTTATTCACAATCCATATATTCTCATTTTCATTGCATTTTAAATTTGAATCCATTCACCTGCATTTCATTTTATTAACCAAACTAGTTCATTCAAAACCGTTAACAACTTAGGTTCATCTTCATTTCCAATTAAATTTCCTTTTTATTTTAATTCATTCACAACCATATATTTAACTCGACACATTCCATTTTAAATTTTATTCACAATCCATTCATTTACATTCCATTCCATATTTGTTTATTCCAAACTATTTTATTTAGCTCAAAACAAACCAAGCTATATCATGCACTAACCATTTCTCAACTTATTTAAACCATACTTCATTTGGTTCTTATTTATCCCATCCATTCATTTATTCAATATAATTAGTTTATCCATTCAATCCATTTTGAATTTTCATTTTCTTAAATTTTATTTACAACCCACCAAAATTTATTCCGATCCAAATTTATTTTTACTTGGTTTAAATTCCATCCAATATCATTAAACTTGGTTTTAAGTTGAATTCAATTCAACTCTCAATTAAATCTCATTTTTAATCTACAATTCTGTTTGATTAGTTATTACGAAATTTTAAATTTCCAGATTTAACTCATTCAATTGATTGTATGGCCATTTCCAATTCATTTCCACTTATTTGGAATTTATTTGCAATTCATACCATTACTATTTTAATCCATTTTCATTTTTATTCGATACATTTCAATTATATTTAATTTGTTAACACTTCACGTTAAATTTTAATTTATAACTCAAGTTCTGGATCCACAAACCATTTTCAATTTACCATCTAATTTCATGAACTCACAATTCAAATTCCATTTACTTAATTGACAGTTCAAGACGAATTGAATTTATAACTTGAGTTTTATTTCCAAACTTCATTATTATCTCACAATTCAGCTTTTATTTAACTGCATTGGGTTCTCATTACATATTTCATTATCTAATTATTATCTAAATAGTCTTTCCCCAACTTATAATCCAAAACTTAATTTTAATCTCAAAATCTCTTCATTTAAATTTACTTAAGTTCAAATTTATTTTATAATTCAAGTTTTGATTCATTAAAAATATTTATTTTGGGTTTTCTATCCCACTTTTCAAATTTTATAAGTCACAACTCATTATTTACATAATTCCATTTATTATAGGCTTGAATTTATTATTCTTTTATTTTAACTCAAGCCTTATGCTTATTTATATCCAAAGCATATTTTATTCCCTGCAATATATTCTATGGATTTATATTCCTTTACGAGTTGTTCTAATTATTTATTTATTTCAATTCCAATCCTTATCCCACTTATTTTCCATTTATTCAGGTAATAATCTAATTCCATTCAATAACTTAATTGAATTCTTATTCCAATTCAAATTTATTTTAACTCAAATTTATTTACCTCAATTCGATTTCAACTTAATTTGAATACAACTGGATATTAATTTCAGCCTATTCATTCAATTTCAATCCAGTTAAATTTTATTCTCCAATTCAAGTTAATTCGCTTTTTTTTAACCTTCCACCTTAAATTCAAATTCCAACATTCAAAGCTTATATTCCCTTCCTGATTTAAAAATCATCTTAATTTATAAGCTTACAACTATCTCATCAGGATTTTTAAACACCCGGTTATTGGTTTCAAATTATGTTGAAATGTTCAACATCACAAATCACACTTTTCAAAATATTTAAACCAACCCTGGTTTTTATTTCCAACAAATTTCCTTTGGAATTTCAAAAACAGCTTGCTTTTCTAAACAAATCAATTTGGTAGCAATTCTTCACTTGGAAATTCGAAAATGAATACTGATGATGCGGCCGTCATCATCAGAATTATTTTCCAATAATCCAAGTGATTTCAATGTTATATCACTTTCAAAATCCCTTTTAAAACAATTTCTTTTCAGAAATATCTCCAAAACAATTGTGCTATTATTTATCTTCAAAACACTTCCAAAATCTCCGGGATTTAAATTTCCAAATCCTGCTTAAACCAATTTTTACTATAGTTCATTTGCATAGCTTATGCTCATACAAATTCTTATTTGATTATATTTCAATTTATAATTTTCATTTATAATTCACATTTATAAATTTCATTTTATAATGAATTTATTGCCTTAAACTTTGGTTATATTTCAATTTCTAGTCAAATTCTCACTTAACAATGATAATGCTTTGATATTATTCTTCCTAACATCCAAGTAACCATATATTAGATAAATAGTTTACAAAAACTTTTCTTTATATCAAAATATATTTGGGTACAATTTATTAATTCACCCACATTTAAAAACAATACTGTGTCAATTGTTCTATTCAAGTGTTTAGAAACCCCTTCAATACAGTTGCGCAGACTGCGTCGACGAAGGTTCATATGCCACTCAATAAATCAATCAACACAATATTAAAACAACTTATATTCACTAAAAAATACGCGCTCATATCTATTAATACGCTCAAATTCATTATAGAGTACTACGGACTCTATTTGAGTGATTTCCCACCAGAGCCAAGGTTATCACCAACCTAAGCTCTGATACCAACTGTAATGACCCGCAAATCCATACCCCTTGAGTCAACACTATTTGTAACGACGCGGATTTTGCCCGCTCGAAAATCGACATCCATACTTCAAATCGTATTCGAATGCCATAGATTCGATCGTTCAAATCCGATTCGCCGGAGCTTATAACAACATTAAGTAAATAACACAGCGGAATAAAAAGAATAATACATTGATATACAGCTTTGATACAATATCTGATACTATAGATGATCCAATAGATATCAATATACATCAGAGATATGATACAATAAATAGCAGCGGAAAAGAAAAATAGATAACATCTAGCAGCGAAACAATATAACTCTGAGATAGTCTTCAAAAGAGAACTCCGAGAACTGCAACTCCATTTCCAAGAATCAATCCAGCAATAGCTCGAACCCCCCCATAACATATCACCAAGCTCAGCAAGACTGGTGTGATCCAAAGACTGAACTAACTCCAGATAATCTGTTAAATCTAGCTATCTGAAAAACCCAACTCTAGACTGCTCGTGTAGGAAATAATGAGCACCCAGAGTTTAGGAAAGAAAACAATAAACTCCGGATCAGTCGTGGGACTGGTGTGAGCAACAAAAACAGTTTATCTTTTAAAAACATTCAACAAAAGATTTTCAAAGTCAATTCGCAATGCTTTTGAAAAATGAGACTACCATAAGGCCTCCCGCACACACACACATGCAAACGCAGAATCGGAGGAGATTTCTCCTTATGATAGTCAAAGATGCTTGATACGCATTTAAAATAACATTTGGTATTATTACTAGTGCATAGTGTAGAGAAAATTCATTTCGAAAGTAGAATATAAATCTTAGCCAGCATAGACATTTCGAACTATGCCTACTATAGCTACCATCCAAACAGTGGTGACCACCATAAGTGAATGGCAGGTTCTACAACTAATACCGTACAAGTTTCGTATTGGGAATTGGATTTCCAACGAATGATCAGGCCAAGGAACTTCCCATTGCCACATGAGAATGCCTCTGGATGGACATCCCCGAGAACCAAACCGGATCTCTACCAACACAAGGCCGGGTTACTCCTAACTGAGCAACAACTGACCGAATATGCCATCCCCCGGTCCTTTGGGACCTTTTTCCGAGAGCGCTCTCTAATCAATTCACACAATCATAACAAAGTGTTTTCAACATGAGTAAGTATCTGGGCTCCATACCATGATACCACCCTTTTCCAGAAGGAAATGGACACATCCTAAAGGGTGCTACCCCTCATAACCTTGCTGCTTCTTTCCTGTTTTGACCATTTCCGGGATGTGAGGCTCGACGAATTCACGTCCACAAAAACATACTTTATACAAAAGCCATGCTTTGGGTCAACAAATGATCAACACAATGATCACTAAGATAGACGATCAAATAAATGATCCTATCACAATAATCAACACAATGATCATTTCAGCATCACTCAGCATGTCACATTACCAAAATGGGATATATCGCTGATAACTTCAACTATATAACCTTTGAGCTCGTACGTCTCAAAGAAGGGTGTTAAGCAAAGAATAAATTCTCCGCCACCAACAGAAATATATTTGAAAGAAATCGGCTTTATATCTCAAATTGTAATGTCAGGCATACAATCCATACAAGTCTGTTCCGGGCTCGAACAGAACCGAAGGCACTTACAAAGAAGTCCTTGCAATCCGGATATTCACAATCCTGATCGGATTCACCATCACATATGGAGAACTCAATACCGTAGCTACTCGGTGCAGAGTCAATCGACGGGTCATCCTATCGCTCTCGCAAATACCCGGTCTTCAACACCGATCTTCTAATGCTATCCATAACGACATATCACCTATTCGGAATGGGATATATGACACAAAGGTCCTTTCCCGGCTAAACCGAATAGTGAGCGAAATAGTTCAAAAACAAATGGATAATGGGATTTCAATTAAGTCACAACTTAATAATTCAAAAACTTTCTTTCGAATGGTTTAATCCAATTACCATTTCAAATCTTTTAAACAAAAGATTCATTTTCACAACCTTTAACGGTTTAAACAGTTTTCACATTTTAATCTTTTAAACAAAAGATTCATTCACAGATTTTCCAAATAAATCTTCATTTCAATTTGATTAACTCGTTAAATCTTTAGATCAAAGATTTAACTTATAGCTTTCAAAACAATTTCATTTCAATTTGATTCAAACAAATTATCAATTTAAATCTGTTAAAAATAAACAGATTTAATTCATAGCTTTCAAAACAAATTCATTCATAACTTAGGAAAATCATTTCTCTATTCAATCATGCAATTCCCCTAATTAACTGGAATCTCAGTTCTTATCTAAAAGTGTTTATCATTTGAAAACAACAGTTTTCATTTTGGAAATCTGATTCATTTATACGAGTTGAAATCCTTGGGTTAAATTCAAATTCCCAAAAATAATGCTTAAAAGTGGTTTAATCCCTATATAACCAATCATAATATCTTTAATCCCAAATTTCAAATCATAGAATTCAATTTCAAGTATTGAATTTAAATTTAAATCAAATTATTTAAATTCTAAAACTTAATCAAGTAATTTAAAAATAATAAATTTTATTTTGAAATTCCATTCCAAAAGCTTTTCACATTTATTCCGATTCCATTTCCAAAACATTTGAATTTAAAAATTCAAATTTAAAACTATTTCAAAATCTGTGACTTAATTGATTTCCTCGTGAAATCCATATTTGTGTGTGTATGAGTGTGGTCCAGGGGTTATACACAGTAGTGCAACATTATACAATTATCACAGATCAGAATACAGGAATATAATTGATAAGCGATATAAACAATAACGCTTATCATACATTCACAGATTCACAGATAATATACAAATGTATCATCCATAAAGGAACAAATTATACATACCACAATCTACAGAACAAAATATCACAGATCAGATAGGAAAACAATTCAAGGCAACTCATACCATACAATTATTCATGAGTAAGGTCAGGCATTTGATAATCATTCATAAACAGGATTAATAAATCGTTTAATCCTAATTGATTCAAGTTATTTCCAATTTAATTAATTACTTATGAATAAATTATCCATTTATTATTTCTCTAAGTAATTACCTTTCCAAAATTATCGAGTGATTATTCTGAATTAATTAAATTAAGAATTTAATTTAAACAGATTTGATTAACCTAATTAATTATATTGAATAATTTATTTTTAAATTACTGTTATTAAATAATTATACTTAATACAATCCACAAATTAATTTATCACATTAATTATCAAGATTAATCACATTAATAAATTATCAAATAAATCTCAAGTAAATGATCCTTATTAACTATTCATAATTATTTAATTACTATTCTTAAGTAATTGAACTCAATTTAATTATTGTTAATTACCCTTTAATTAGCCTTTGAAATCATATAATTAATCACTGATTATTTAATTAACCATTAATTCTCAATTAATTAATCATTTAATTCTCAATTAAATTACTAAATTAATTAACTGTTAATCATTCATTTGTTAACTTAAGTAGTTAATTGCAAATTCATTTATTACCCATCATCCATTACTAATTACAATTAAAAATTTAATTAACCAATCTTTACTCACCATTATGAATAAATCAATCTTAATTACTTTTAGAACAATAAATTTATAATAGAAATTATCTTAATTAACATTTTAAAAATAAACTTTCTTAACTTTGAAAACAAATCATCACCAATTTGAAAACTTGAATGTTAATTGACTTCAACACTTATTGTTAATAAATCACAATTTGATCACATCGAGAAATTATACGTTATTCCCTTGATTAACTATTCTTAATTGATTAATCATTCATAAATTCAAATTGACTAACCATTAATACTCATTAATTAATCCAAACATTAATTAACCATCTCATAGTTAATCATCATTAAAAATTATTAATTTCAAATATTTTTAACTTAAAATTAACCAACATTGTTTAATTAATTTAATGTTAAACTTTGTATAACAAAATTCTTAAAGTACTTAGGCAAAAATTATCAGGATCTGGACCCGAGGCAACCCACGCCTTTCCTCGAGTAACACTCGACCCTTCTTCATGTTTCCCCCGTGTTCCTTCTCCCCCTACCCTTTTCTTCTTCTTCACCCTGTTCTTCTTCTTTTTCTTACTATCTTAAGTAAAAATAATTTAAACTACAGTATAAAAAAAAAACTCACACTGGAACATTTCAACGCGAGCCCCCCCTGACACGAGATCTCCCCTGTGCATGTGCACATCATCGCGGCGACGCTCTGGCGAACCTCGCCTCATCCGACACATCACAAATCATCACCAAACTTCATTGCCATCTTCAATTTAAAGCCTAAAACCTCCGATCCAAATTTCACCTCTCGATCGAAGCACCTGAACCCAAACTTCAACCAAAACCTCCTCGCGATCACATCACCAACCACCAGAAAATCCATGCTTTCGACCGTAGCACGTCGACACCGTAAGCTATCAAACCCCAAACCCCCGTGAAGCTCGATCAACTATAGAGGGCGCGGTCCTCTTTTTACTGAACATGTTAAAAATTGAAGCTAAAACCCTAAGATGACCACAAACCCAAATCTCTCGCAATAGAAAAATTAATTAGCAATTTTCCTGAGATCCCTAATGTTGAAGCATGCTTCAAACCAAATTTTAGTGATTTATATTGGATCGTTTGCTGGAAATTTGAAAAAATGTAAATTTGGTTAAATTTCGAACTGCTCTTAAACTACCTAAGTTAAAATCATCATATTGCTTTTAAAAATCATCACTTTGTATGCTTATTCAAATTATACAAATGAATCAATGTTTAAAACTATCTGAATTCATCATATGTTAGACTATTTCCTGTAAAACTGGTTTACAAAACATGTTCTTCATCATTATGCAGAAAACAAAATTTTATGCCGAGATCTAAGTTTAAACAAACTTGATTATTGATGATTTTAAGCCTAACAAAAATTGATGATTATATTTTTTAGTCTGGATTGAATATTTTTGGACCCTGTAACTTCTCCAGAGAATAACAAAATGTCACAAACCAAACACAGAATCTATATTTAAAACCAAACATATACCAACTATATTATCATTGGATCTTGTAATGTTTTTAATTAACTTAAAGCTTTGAAGTGTATGTTTTACTCACAGATATACCTACATATATATAAGCAACAGTTTGATATTTTAAAAGCATCTAAAAAGAATAAGTTACTCACATCCATCAATATCATCATCACAAGCATAAATTTTCAAAAGAAACTAGTTTATACAATCAGTTTGCTCACCTTGATCAGAAATAAACAGAGCTTCCTTTTTATGTTGAACTGCAGTTGTTATTTCCCTTCTTCCTTTAATCTCTTTTTCTTTTTTTTCTCTCTGTTTTGTTGAATTGAAGTTTTGTTTCAGTCGAATGGTTTTGATTATTTAACAAGATCTCGGCTTGAAGGAATGAACTGTGGTGAGGAAGATGATAATATAGGAGAAAGTTTACAGAGTTTTACTATTGCTTTGTACAGGTGATATCTTTGCACAGGTGATAAAATAGTATAGGGTGATGTCTGTTCGTACCATAAGCATGCTTTTGCTTTGTTTATTCTTGCCTTTGCATCACTACATTACAGGCTACACTCTTGAATTTATACAAACCTGGTACATCTTCTTTTGTACTTTTTAAATTCTTTAGTACATAGATAGTTTGCATATATTTCAATTGCATACTTATATATTTATCATTAATTTGCTTATACTTGTTTATACATATAATGTATTTGTTTACTTGGTTTATGTTTTTTAAGTGTTTATGTTTTGTTTGTACTTATTTATGCATATGTTTATTTTTTTTTTCATTTGATTTTATTTTATTCCTTTTACAAGTATACCTACTTGTCTTCATATATCTGTTTGTTTGCATTTACATTTTCATTTGTTTGCTTTGTTTATATTTGAATGCTTTTATTTGCATTACCAAGTTTGTATTTGTATTTGTTTGTATATAGCTATATGTTACTTTGATTAATTTGTTTGTTAATATTTGTTTTATACTTATTGTTTTTATTTATTTCTTTTCTTTTCTTTTGTCAAATAGGTTTTATTCTATATGTATTTGTTCCATTCTTTTGTTTGTTTTTATCTTATCTTTATATTTTCTTAGACATTTTATTATTTTACTTTATGTATAACTATAAAGTTGTTTTAGTCCTTTGTTATAAAACTTTTATTTGCTCTTATTTTATTTTATTTTGTCTAAAGCTTTATTACTTTGCCTTGTTATTTTGTCATATGAACACATTTCTATTTTTATTATGTTTTTAAATTTTATTCTAGTGCCATCACTTTACATTTATTTCTTTGCTTTGTACATTGCTTTACAATGTAAATAAATTTCTATAGTCCCTATGCTATTTGAAATTCGTCTAATTTTATTTACTTCATAATTTATAATTCATCATATATAAATATTCCTATTTCTATTTCTATTTATTTTTAAAACCCTTTATTAAATTTTTTTTTTATTTCAAATCCAACATATATTAAAATTTTATACGACTTAATATATTTTCTATTTGAATTGAGGAAACTCGCTTCCATTTATAATTAATTTTATAAATTTTTATTCAAAATTTCATTTAATTATCAATTTAAATTAAATTATAATCTAGGGTCGTTACAAACTTCCCCCCTTAAAAGAATTTCGTCCTCGAAATTCGCAGGCACGAAAACAACACAGAGATAGACAGATTCGATCTCCTATAATTCCTCTAACTTAAGATATGAATTCCAAACTCAAGTCGGAATATCTCAGAATACGTACTAATTTGTCCCTCTTCGGACTTCGATTAACCTAAGAAATTTCAACAGAATTTCAAAATTTGGTTTCAAACGAAATCGATTTATCGATACAATTCGATTATCCTTCATATTCTATTAATCAATTTAACTCAATTTAAAATTTCTAATTCATTTAAAATTTTCAATTTAAATTTGCAAATTCATATTCATTAAAGTTTAAATAAGAAACTGATAAGAAATCAATAAAGATAAGGATTTTCTATAACGAATCGTAGAGCTACCATCATATCGAAACTTCTTTCGGGAGCTGTTACGAAGCAATCAAAAGGAATTTGGGAACGAATCAAAGAAAATTGATAAGAAAGTTGTTTCCACAGTCACAGGGTATTGACCGTTTATAGTCGTATTGCCCTGTCTCCTATCTCATTCTCTTCTTGCACTCATACTTACTATTAGTGGATAGTAAGAGAATTTACTGAGGCATTCAAACGGATATCTTAAGGATTACTCATTCTAGGATTTACTTCACCCTATCTCTAATGAGTTACTTAATGTGTTACACTCCTGAGCTAAAGTTTCACCTTAGCTCTGATACCAAATGTAACGACGCGGATTTTGCCCGCTCGAAAATCGACATCCATACTTCAAATCGTATTCGAATGCCATAGATTCGATCGTTCAAATCCGATTCGCCGGAGCTTATAACAACATTAAGTAAATAACACAGCGGAATAAAAAGAATAATACATTGATATACAGCTTTGATACAATATCTGATACTATAGATGATCCAATAGATATCAATATACATCAGAGATATGATACAATAAATAGCAGCGGAAAAGAAAAATAGATAACATCTAGCAGCGAAACAATATAACTCTGAGATAGTCTTCAAAAGAGAACTCCGAGAACTGCAACTCCATTTCCAAGAATCAATCCAGCAATAGCTCGAACCCCCCCATAACATATCACCAAGCTCAGCAAGACTGGTGTGATCCAAAGACTGAACTAACTCCAGATAATCTGTTAAATCTAGCTATCTGAAAAACCCAACTCTAGACTGCTCGTGTAGGAAATAATGAGCACCCAGAGTTTAGGAAAGAAAACAATAAACTCCGGATCAGTCGTGGGACTGGTGTGAGCAACAAAAACAGTTTATCTTTTAAAAACATTCAACAAAAGATTTTCAAAGTCAATTCGCAATGCTTTTGAAAAATGAGACTACCATAAGGCCTCCCGCACACACACACATGCAAACGCAGAATCGGAGGAGATTTCTCCTTATGATAGTCAAAGATGCTTGATACGCATTTAAAATAACATTTGGTATTATTACTAGTGCATAGTGTAGAGAAAATTCATTTCGAAAGTAGAATATAAATCTTAGCCAGCATAGACATTTCGAACTATGCCTACTATAGCTACCATCCAAACAGTGGTGACCACCATAAGTGAATGGCAGGTTCTACAACTAATACCGTACAAGTTTCGTATTGGGAATTGGATTTCCAACGAATGATCAGGCCAAGGAACTTCCCATTGCCACATGAGAATGCCTCTGGATGGACATCCCCGAGAACCAAACCGCCTCCTAACTGAGCAACAACTGACCGAATATGCCATCCCCCGGTCCTTTGGGACCTTTTTCCGAGAGCGCTCTCTAATCAATTCACACAATCATAACAAAGTGTTTTCAACATGAGTAAGTATCTGGGCTCCATACCATGATACCACCCTTTTCCAGAAGGAAATGGACACATCCTAAAGGGTGCTACCCCTCATAACCTTGCTGCTTCTTTCCTGTTTTGACCATTTCCGGGATGTGAGGCTCGACGAATTCACGTCCACAAAAACATACTTTATACAAAAGCCATGCTTTGGGTCAACAAATGATCAACACAATGATCACTAAGATAGACGATCAAATAAATGATCCTATCACAATAATCAACACAATGATCATTTCAGCATCACTCAGCATGTCACATTACCAAAATGGGATATATCGCTGATAACTTCAACTATATAACCTTTGAGCTCGTACGTCTCAAAGAAGGGTGTTAAGCAAAGAATAAATTCTCCGCCACCAACAGAAATATATTTGAAAGAAATCGGCTTTATATCTCAAATTGTAATGTCAGGCATACAATCCATACAAGTCTGTTCCGGGCTCGAACAGAACCGAAGGCACTTACAAAGAAGTCCTTGCAA
The DNA here is from genome assembly GCA_030765085.1 of Allium cepa. Taxonomy (NCBI): domain Eukaryota; kingdom Viridiplantae; phylum Streptophyta; class Magnoliopsida; order Asparagales; family Amaryllidaceae; genus Allium; species Allium cepa. Next base: position 986,288,382 of record CM060945.1, on the reverse strand, counting down.
TCCGGATATTCACAATCCTGATCGGATTCACCATCACATATGGAGAACTCAATACCGTAGCTACTCGGTGCAGAGTCAATCGACAGGTCATCCTATCGCTCTCGCAAATACCCGGTCTTCAACACCGATCTTCTAATGCTATCCATAACGACATATCACCTATTCGGAATGGGATATATGACACAAAGGTCCTTTCCCGGCTAAACCGAATAGTGAGCGAAATAGTTCAAAAACAAATGGATAATGGGATTTCAATTAAGTCACAACTTAATAATTCAAAAACTTTCTTTCGAATGGTTTAATCCAATTACCATTTCAAATCTTTTAAACAAAAGATTCATTTTCACAACCTTTAACGGTTTAAACAGTTTTCACATTTTAATCTTTTAAACAAAAGATTCATTCACAGATTTTCCAAATAAATCTTCATTTCAATTTGATTAACTCGTTAAATCTTTAGATCAAAGATTTAACTTATAGCTTTCAAAACAATTTCATTTCAATTTGATTCAAACAAATTATCAATTTAAATCTGTTAAAAATAAACAGATTTAATTCATAGCTTTCAAAACAAATTCATTCATAACTTAGGAAAATCATTTCTCTATTCAATCATGCAATTCCCCTAATTAACTGGAATCTCAGTTCTTATCTAAAAGTGTTTATCATTTGAAAACAACAGTTTTCATTTTGGAAATCTGATTCATTTATACGAGTTGAAATCCTTGGGTTAAATTCAAATTCCCAAAAATAATGCTTAAAATTGGTTTAATCCCTATATAACCAATCATAATATCTTTAATCCCAAATTTCAAATCATAGAATTCAATTTCAAGTATTGAATTTAAATTTAAATCAAATTATTTAAATTCTAAAACTTAATCAAGTAATTTAAAAATAATAAATTTTATTTTGAAATTCCATTCCAAAAGCTTTTCACATTTATTCCGATTCCATTTCCAAAACATTTGAATTTAAAAATTCAAATTTAAAACTATTTCAAAATCTGTGACTTAATTGATTTCCTCGTGAAATCCATATTTGTGTGTGTATGAGTGTGGTCCAGGGGTTATACACAGTAGTGCAACATTATACAATTATCACAGATCAGAATACAGGAATATAATTGATAAGCGATATAAACAATAACGCTTATCATACATTCACAGATTCACAGATAATATACAAATGTATCATCCATAAAGGAACAAATTATACATACCACAATCTACAGAACAAAATATCACAGATCAGATAGGAAAACAATTCAAGGCAACTCATACCATACAATTATTCATGAGTAAGGTCAGGCATTTGATAATCATTCATAAACAGGATTAATAAATCGTTTAATCCTAATTGATTCAAGTTATTTCCAATTTAATTAATTACTTATGAATAAATTATCCATTTATTATTTCTCTAAGTAATTACCTTTCCAAAATTATCGAGTGATTATTCTGAATTAATTAAATTAAGAATTTAATTTAAACAGATTTGATTAACCTAATTAATTATATTGAATAATTTATTTTTAAATTACTGTTATTAAATAATTATACTTAATACAATCCACAAATTAATTTATCACATTAATTATCAAGATTAATCACATTAATAAATTATCAAATAAATCTCAAGTAAATGATCCTTATTAACTATTCATAATTATTTAATTACTATTCTTAAGTAATTGAACTCAATTTAATTATTGTTAATTACCCTTTAATTAGCCTTTGAAATCATATAATTAATCACTGATTATTTAATTAACCATTAATTCTCAATTAATTAATCATTTAATTCTCAATTAAATTACTAAATTAATTAACTGTTAATCATTCATTTGTTAACTTAAGTAGTTAATTGCAAATTCATTTATTACCCATCATCCATTACTAATTACAATTAAAAATTTAATTAACCAATCTTTACTCACCATTATGAATAAATCAATCTTAATTACTTTTAGAACAATAAATTTATAATAGAAATTATCTTAATTAACATTTTAAAAATAAACTTTCTTAACTTTGAAAACAAATCATCACCAATTTGAAAACTTGAATGTTAATTGACTTCAACACTTATTGTTAATAAATCACAATTTGATCACATCGAGAAATTATACGTTATTCCCTTGATTAACTATTCTTAATTGATTAATCATTCATAAATTCAAATTGACTAACCATTAATACTCATTAATTAATCCAAACATTAATTAACCATCTCATAGTTAATCATCATTAAAAATTATTAATTTCAAATATTTTTAACTTAAAATTAACCAACATTGTTTAATTAATTTAATGTTAAACTTTGTATAACAAAATTCTTAAAGTACTTAGGCAAAAATTATCAGGATCTGGACCCGAGGCAACCCACGCCTTTCCTCGAGTAACACTCGACCCTTCTTCATGTTTCCCCCGTGTTCCTTCTCCCCCTACCCTTTTCTTCTTCTTCACCCTGTTCTTCTTCTTTTTCTTACTATCTTAAGTAAAAATAATTTAAACTACAGTATAAAAAAAAAACTCACACTGGAACATTTCAACGCGAGCCCCCCCTGACACGAGATCTCCCCTGTGCATGTGCACATCATCGCGGCGACGCTCTGGCGAACCTCGCCTCATCCGACACATCACAAATCATCACCAAACTTCATTGCCATCTTCAATTTAAAGCCTAAAACCTCCGATCCAAATTTCACCTCTCGATCGAAGCACCTGAACCCAAACTTCAACCAAAACCTCCTCGCGATCACATCACCAACCACCAGAAAATCCATGCTTTCGACCGTAGCACGTCGACACCGTAAGCTATCAAACCCCAAACCCCCGTGAAGCTCGATCAACTATAGAGGGCGCGGTCCTCTTTTTACTGAACATGTTAAAAATTGAAGCTAAAACCCTAAGATGACCACAAACCCAAATCTCTCGCAATAGAAAAATTAATTAGCAATTTTCCTGAGATCCCTAATGTTGAAGCATGCTTCAAACCAAATTTTAGTGATTTATATTGGATCGTTTGCTGGAAATTTGAAAAAATGTAAATTTGGTTAAATTTCGAACTGCTCTTAAACTACCTAAGTTAAAATCATCATATTGCTTTTAAAAATCATCACTTTGTATGCTTATTCAAATTATACAAATGAATCAATGTTTAAAACTATCTGAATTCATCATATGTTAGACTATTTCCTGTAAAACTGGTTTACAAAACATGTTCTTCATCATTATGCAGAAAACAAAATTTTATGCCGAGATCTAAGTTTAAACAAACTTGATTATTGATGATTTTAAGCCTAACAAAAATTGATGATTATATTTTTTAGTCTGGATTGAATATTTTTGGACCCTGTAACTTCTCCAGAGAATAACAAAATGTCACAAACCAAACACAGAATCTATATTTAAAACCAAACATATACCAACTATATTATCATTGGATCTTGTAATGTTTTTAATTAACTTAAAGCTTTGAAGTGTATGTTTTACTCACAGATATACCTACATATATATAAGCAACAGTTTGATATTTTAAAAGCATCTAAAAAGAATAAGTTACTCACATCCATCAATATCATCATCACAAGCATAAATTTTCAAAAGAAACTAGTTTATACAATCAGTTTGCTCACCTTGATCAGAAATAAACAGAGCTTCCTTTTTATGTTGAACTGCAGTTGTTATTTCCCTTCTTCCTTTAATCTCTTTTTCTTTTTTTTCTCTCTGTTTTGTTGAATTGAAGTTTTGTTTCAGTCGAATGGTTTTGATTATTTAACAAGATCTCGGCTTGAAGGAATGAACTGTGGTGAGGAAGATGATAATATAGGAGAAAGTTTACAGAGTTTTACTATTGCTTTGTACAGGTGATATCTTTGCACAGGTGATAAAATAGTATAGGGTGATGTCTGTTCGTACCATAAGCATGCTTTTGCTTTGTTTATTCTTGCCTTTGCATCACTACATTACAGGCTACACTCTTGAATTTATACAAACCTGGTACATCTTCTTTTGTACTTTTTAAATTCTTTAGTACATAGATAGTTTGCATATATTTCAATTGCATACTTATATATTTATCATTAATTTGCTTATACTTGTTTATACATATAATGTATTTGTTTACTTGGTTTATGTTTTAAGTGTTTATGTTTTGTTTGTACTTATTTATGCATATGTTTATTTTTTTTTCATTTGATTTTATTTTATTCCTTTTACAAGTATACCTACTTGTCTTCATATATCTGTTTGTTTGCATTTACATTTTCATTTGTTTGCTTTGTTTATATTTGAATGCTTTTATTTGCATTACCAAGTTTGTATTTGTATTTGTTTGTATATAGCTATATGTTACTTTGATTAATTTGTTTGTTAATATTTGTTTTATACTTATTGTTTTTATTTATTTCTTTTCTTTTCTTTTGTCAAATAGGTTTTATTCTATATGTATTTGTTCCATTCTTTTGTTTGTTTTTATCTTATCTTTATATTTTCTTAGACATTTTATTATTTTACTTTATGTATAACTATAAAGTTGTTTTAGTCCTTTGTTATAAAACTTTTATTTGCTCTTATTTTATTTTATTTTGTCTAAAGCTTTATTACTTTGCCTTGTTATTTTGTCATATGAACACATTTCTATTTTTATTATGTTTTTAAATTTTATTCTAGTGCCATCACTTTACATTTATTTCTTTGCTTTGTACATTGCTTTACAATGTAAATAAATTTCTATAGTCCCTATGCTATTTGAAATTCGTCTAATTTTATTTACTTCATAATTTATAATTCATCATATATAAATATTCCTATTTCTATTTCTATTTATTTTTAAAACCCTTTATTAAATTATTATTTTTATTTCAAATCCAACATATATTAAAATTTTATACGACTTAATATATTTTCTATTTGAATTGAGGAAACTCGCTTCCATTTATAATTAATTTTATAAATTTTTATTCAAAATTTCATTTAATTATCAATTTAAATTAAATTATAATCTAGGGTCGTTACACTATTCTACTAAAATCAACTCAAGTTGTACAGAAATACGAACCATTAGGGTTAAAGAAGAAGAGGCAGAAGAAGAAAATAGAAAACAACAACAGAATCTAACCATCGCAGCGGAGTAAAATATAATAGATAATAAATAACCTTTACTCAAAATCAAATATATCTGTTTACATATATTACATCATCAGAGTACATCAATCACAGCTCACATCAATAACATACAATGGATACACAACAACTCAAACAGAGGAGTATATATAAAACAAGTACGAATGTACGTATCGTCAATCCAACTCGTCTCCTGAGTTCCACGGCATCATATCCTGTATCCTATAATACTCGGTCTGACCCGAGCATTACAGTTAAATAGTACCCGAGTCAGTCTGGAATACCAGCGTGAGAAAATCACACCTAATTGATTATTAAAGTTTCAAAAATACTTTGAAAACAAAAGCATCTCGTAAGACTACGCCACAAATAAAAATGTCGGGTTTTTACCTTACGATAGCTAAAACACTTTTTATAAAAATCCTCTGATATTATAATAGGGTCTATATACAAATACTTATAAAATAGCCGAGATTGTTACATTCATTAAATTCCAACTACTAGCCACAGAGTGGGTAATACAAACAAAACTCATACAAGGCTCGTAGGGAGAATGGATTTCCAACTAATGATTAGGCACTGGGGTAACACCTGTCACAGTACGGGGCCTAGATCACCGTACCGAGGACCACTCCCGATCCCCTGCAATACAAGGCCGGGACTACCCCTCACTGGATAATCCCGAGTGAGATCACCTCGTGGTTGGGATCAGCAACCGCCCACTAAGCCGAAATAAAAAGGGACATCTAGACTGGAATGACCTCACCCTGCTTGGGTGCTACCCACCTAGCCTTGCTGCATAAACCCTGATTTTCAGTCATTCCCATTTGATGAGGCTTGAGGTTAAGCGTTATCTTTTTAGAACATATCCTTTAGAATGCCCATCGTCCACTTGACGATGTTTCGCAAGCATTCATCCATACAAGTCCGTCCCCGGTTCGAACGGAACCGAAGGCACTATTCCTACTACATCCATTTTGGAGATATCCTCAGGATTATTAGCGATTAGCCCTTGCATTTCACCGCTCCATCTTCGAATCCAAAATCGTTTTCGCGAAACGTACAAACCGGATCGAAGTGGTTTTCGAGAAATAAATCTGGATCCCGGTCTCTTCGAAACGATCAACGTATTTGTCCAATATTGATAGTCGGTGATTTAACTATCAATTAATATTCACAAAAATCCATCACACAACAAATAATTTTCCATATTGTTTATTTATCTCAAAAATATCATCCCAAGATATGTGTTTACTTTTCAAATCCCTTTGAAAATAGTTTTCAAGGCCATCTTCCTTCTCAGAATAAATTTCAAGTATTTTTATTTCTTCTGGAACACCAAGCACAAAAACTAGATTTTTCTAAATTAATTTAAAACACTTTACCTTTAAAAATATATTTTTAAAACATTCAAGTTAAAATTACTTTAATAATTTGTTAAAAATACATACTATATGAATATTTGAAATAAGGTTACTTAATAAAATATAAAACTAGGTTTACACTTTCAAAACAAAATACTAAGTCACTTTTATTTAATTACTACTATAATAGATTAAGAGAAAATACTTACTTTAGAATTTAAATATTAGAAATTATAAATTTTTCAAAACATACCCTTTAAAACAAATTTTAAACTATTAACTTATATTTAAAAATTTACTTTGAAAACGTACTTGGTTACCCAGGAAGAAATTTCCAATCTCATTCACTTATATCAATTCTCCAAATTGATTCCCAATTTATTACATTTGAAATAAATATCTTCTTTCTTAATTCATTTTAAAATTCATTAATTATGGACTTTATTACCATTATTATTTCCCTTTGATTTTAAATCTTTTTAACCGAAATATACGAATTTCAGTTTTTCTCAATTTCTTCTTTATTCTTTTTCAATAATTTAAATCTTAAATTTAAAATAAAAGCTTTGTTCTATTAATGAATAACACTGAAGTTTAAATTTCATTAACTTTCTGTTTATTCAACTTTCCTTTCTATACTCGAGATTTATTTATTAGAATCTTAAAGTTCTTTATTTCTTTTCTAATTCATTTTCAAATTTATTCAAGTTTCTATAATTATTTTACTTACAAATTCCCTTCCTTTATTTTCTTTCCAAAATCCAATTTATATATTTATAGTAATTCATCATACCCAATAATTTCCAATCAAACCATAGCACTCAATATTCTAATATAATTCAACATAGAATATCAAATAATCACCACAGAGAATATTAAATAATAAATGTTGAGGGATCCAGTTGGATCCCTCCAACCTGTTTTCCCTGCATCCACAGATGTTAGCACAATATATAATACCAATTTCAAATATATATTATACTATACAGCACATCAATCAATTTAACCATTCAAACATTTATTTAAATTCAATCATTTAAATTTAAATTTTGCTGAGTGAGATTAACTCAACTTGTTCCGTTTCATTTGCGATCCACTTCAAATATGGCTTTGGTTTTCCCAATTTGACCTTGAATAACAATTTATGATTTATTAATATTCGAATTGGTCAAACAAATTAATTACCGTCTATTTATTTAATTTAAACTAATAATTTGGTTTATCAAATAATTAAATTTTAAACTAACTTTCTTTTAATAAAAATATTTTCAGTGACTAAAATAATTAGATAAGTAAATTAAACAAATGAACCTCCATAATATTTTATTTTAAATAAACTAGCAACTTAAAATATGAAAATGTATATTTATTTTATTTTCTTTGAAACCATTTATAACCAAAATGACTTATATAAATACGGTTTAAACTCTACCATACGTTAAAATTCCTATTATATTTTAAATTTTCTCTATATAAAAGAATATAGATATATATATCCTTTAAACTCTTCTTTTTTTTCCTCTCTCTTACTGTAGGTATACATATAGAAATCTATACTATTCTTTTTTTTTAAACTATATAAAAAAATTCTTTATTTTTTTTTATAGCTGCAGTTTATATAAATCACTATTTCATAAAACCTGTTATTAAATCATTATTTCTAAAATGCAAATTAAAAAAAAGAAAACAGATAAACTACCTCAATGACAATTTCGAGTGCTGCCGAACTGCAAAGCTCCATCGCAGTCATCGTCTCGCCGCGCCCACCTCTTCCAATCCGTGACCAAATCCCTCCCAAACTCGATCATGCTCACGAATTTCCTCTACCGCAATCGAAACGTACGCGAGCTTCAGTCGCGTTCGACAACGAGCTCGAACTCACCTCTTCTTCCTACCGCTGCCGTACCATGTCGCACAATCTCGTGAGAGATGCCGACATTGCAGTTCCCCAAACCCTAGCCCTAAACGTGAATCCCCTCGCGAACGACTTCATGTCGATGCCACCTCGAAGTCGCCGCGAACAACCCCAAACTTCCCCCTTTTAATTTGCAAAGTCGATTTACAAATTTAAGGATTGATTTCGATTCGAAATTTTTCTTTTTTGCTTTTTAACAAACGAGCGAGATCAAATTCTAAACAAAAGGGGCTCAGCTCCCCCCTTTTTTATTTTGCTTTAAACGAGAGGGTTAGCGAAGAGCAAGCTATATTCTTCGTTCATTAGATTACGACTGAAGCCTCTTTCTTTTTTTTTTCTGATATTTGTTCGAATAGATAAGAAGAAGGGTGCGTGATTTGAGTTAGAAGGCTTTGGCTTTAGAAGAAGGGAGACGCGAGTAAAAATTTCTGCCAAGTGTTAAAACGAATAAAACATATAATTTATCTTTTATAAATTCAAATTTAAATTAGAATTGTCACAATTACGCAATCGAAACCTTGATCCCCAATCGAGGCGTTCCGTTGAGCATTTATAACCTACGTTCACACAACAACTCTAATCAATACGAAATTTGAAATCCGACAATAATTCAATATTACGGATCCAAGGGAACTGGTTTCGTCAAATTCCGGGACTGTGCCTCGGACGGCTATTTTTAATTCAATTTAAACGATAAAATTTTAAAACTGAACAATCGTCTTTAAATTCAATTCTACTTCTTTTATTATCTTCAATATTATCAATATAAATTTTTCAAGCCTTCAAATTATCTTTAACAGGATTAAAACTCCAAATTCAAAAATTTACCCAATTCCCAATTTTCGATAATTAAAATCAAAAATTAATTATCCAATAAAGGTTTATATTTGAAATTTCAAGTTCAAAATTAACTTTTAAATATTTCAATTTTAAATGCTAAAATTTCCGGGTCGTCACAACTCCCATCGCGAGCGACTCCAATTCCTAGGCGACAATCCCTCATCCCTCTCCGACCTCGTCCACGAGCGCGCTATAAGGCCACCCACATCACAACTCCCCTCACGAAACCACAGTCGCCTCTTGCGCCACCTACCCGCGGCCTCACATCCTCCATTTTCTGAAGCTCGGCCATTTAACGATTTGAAAACCTCTCGACTTCGATTTGAGATGAAAAGGAATGGGAGGAGTGAACATGATATATAGTATTTTATTTTCTTTGTTTGCAAACGAGCTTTAATTGAATCGATTTTCTTTGGAGAGGAAGAAGGGAAAGGCAATGTTTATTAACATTTTGTCAAAAGTATCGGATCGATTGATTTTTAACTAAGGAAAAAGGAGGAGATCGCATGATATAAAGGAGGAGAGGAGGCAAGACGTGATGTTGAATAGAAGGTGGCATGCACGAGAAGATAAAGGAAAGCTACAGCAATTGTGTGGTGAAAGCAAAAAGCACTGATGCGAAAAGAATTTTGGCTGATGGATGACTAGAATATGCAAATATATATATATATATATATATATATATATATATATATATATATATCAATTTTAAATTCAAATTGACTTGATAAATGCAACTTCTAATATCGAACTCTTACCGAGGCATGCCGCTAGGCGTTTATAATGTTATACCCTTATTTCAAACGCAGTGGAAAAGGTTTCGGGCCCTAATTCGATCGAATGAAGAAGATAGCTTTTTGGACCCAATTATTATATTGAATTTTCGATATAAATTTCATTACGTTTATATCTCGTACGACCAAACGACAACTCCAAAAGCTACGAAATTTGAAATTCGATTATAATAGAATATTATGGATCCAATGGAACTGGTTTCATCGAATTCTGAGACTGTGCCTCGGAAGGCTATTTTTAAACATCGATTTAAATGATATATTTTTAAAATTGAACATATCACTTCCAAATGCAGTTTTAAAAGTTGCATTATCTTCAGTATTATTAATATAAATCTTACAAGCCTTTAAATTATTTTTATCAAGGTAAACTCCAGATTCACTATTTTAACCAGTATTCAATTATAAAATTCCAATAACTAAATTATCCAATAAATCACTATATTTAAATTCTGAATCCATTGTATTAAATAAAATGTAACAACCCGATATTTTCAACCATTCGCATCCGCACATGTCGGACATGAATTGCTCAAAATACCGCATTGTAAATAAAATTTGGCAAATCTCAGAATATACAGTAAATAAAATCACAGATCACAGACACAGAGTATTTAATAATGCAGCGGAAGTAAAAGAAATAGTAGTTCATGAAGCCACTATATAAATATAAGATACATCAGAGTTAAATACGATACAATAGAAGAAGTAAAGTACAATAGAAGTCTAAGTATGATAACCAAGTACAAGTTGAATACAATACTGGAATCAACAGGATAACTGGGAGTGAAATAGATAAACAAGACAAGCAGATAATCTCCAGCGATTCCAATCTCCAGAAAGTGGAAATCCGAATCTGTGAATACTCAGGTTGACCCGAGCGTAAATAAAGATACAAACACTCGAGTCAGGACAATATATACTTATATAATGTAAACCAACTCAAGTGAACTGTAATAAGGTACAAGTAACTTAAAGGATGCCTGCGACCGCCCATCCTCTAAGGATCCGTCAAACTATTTACTATGTAGTAATATTTCGCTATTATAATAATGTCTACAGTAAAATAAATATACTTTTAAATAGCGTTCCAGGCTACCCATATCACCCTTCACACATAATAGTCTCAGTAGTCCATCCAATATCATGCCATCTCCACTCCGGGTGACTGTCATAGGATATCACACGGGCTACGGAAGAAAAACAAACTCGTAGTAAAGGCTCGGTATGGTAGGTGACACGGCACACAATGCAATGCCAGGGTAGATATACCAATTACGTACACGGGCTGGTGGTAACGCAGCAGCCACATACGCCCACCTCGGAACACACTCCCAATCAAAATCGAAGGATGGACATCTAATCAATCACAAGTAAGAGTATAGTATCGAAGGAATGTGTCCGATCGAAGGAATGACCTCAATTGGCCCGAGATCGCTCCTGTTTTAGCCACCTTATGCCAACTCACGGGAGTTGGGTCCACGTAATATACCTCAAGAACGTCGCCGCCATCCTACTTCATTCTGGAATCTCCACCGCGTACACGGTTGTCAAAGTGGTTTTCGGTATCGACATAGAGTATGCCAGATATCTGATCCCGGTCTCTTTGCGAACCAATCGTTATTATAACCCGTAGTTATAACTTTTAAAATAATGTTTATACTTCAAAATAGGATATCATTTCAAATCCAAATCTTTATCAAAATAGTGATTAAATTAATTCCAAACCATTTCAAAACATCATATCTTTCCAGAAATTCTTGTCAAATCATTTTAATATATCAAAATATCATATCTTTTCAAAACCACATTTCAAATCATTTTAATATATCAAAATATCATATCATTTCAAAACCACATTTCAAATCATTTTAATATATCAAAATATCATATCATTTCAAAACCACATTTCAAATCATTTTAATATATCAAAATATCATATCATTTCAAAACCTCATTTCAATCATTTTAATATATCAAAAATATCATATCCATTTCAAGTCATTTAAATCATTTTAATATATCAAAAGATATCATATCTTTCCAAAGCTTCATTCAAATCATTTTACTATATCAAAAATATCATATCTTTCCAAAACTTCATTTCAAATCATTTTAATATATCAAAATATCATATCTTTCCAAAACCACATTTCAAATCATTTTAATACACCAAAATATCATATCTTTTCAAAACCACATTCATTTCAAATCATTATTCATTTTGTTCAATTTAAAATACCATTTCAATTTACATTTCAAAACAGTTTATATTTCAAAAATCATTTTAAATCATTAAAATGAAGTTATTATATTTAATAATTAGATTATTAAATTTTCAAAAATTTCAACTTCCAAAGTTCATTTATTCGCTTAAGTTTATCAAAACAGTGAAAATTCACTTTTCGCAGCATTTAGAAAACGCTACCGAAAGTAACATTCAAAACAGTTCAATTTAACAAAAGACGGTGTAACGTATAGGGATTTTCGTTGCCGAAAAACCGAATAGTTATGGGTTTTAAAAAGAATTAAGAAAAAGAAAGAAGAGAGAAGAGAAGATAGAAAATTTTGATAGGGAAAAGAAAATAGGAAATTTGAAAATAGAAGATAGAAGCATTTTAAAAATAGAACGGGACAGAAGAAAACAACAGAACAACAACAGAATCTCACAATTCGCAGCGGAACAACATATAATAATAAATGAATAATCTTTAAACAAAGAACTATATCAGTTATTACATTACATCACATTATCACATCAGAGTGTACAACATCATACAACAACAAACAGTGCAGCGGAAAAAGAAATACTATATAAACTAGTAATACGCCATGCCATCCAGCTTGCCTCCAGCAACTCCAGAATATCCAGAATATCCTGATAAACCTAACTCTTAACTGCCCGTGTGGAAAATTGGTGGGCACCCAGAGTTTAGGAAGGAAAACAATAAACTCCGAGTCAGTCATGTGACTGGTGTGAGAACTCAAAACAGTTTATTTAACTTTAAAATCAAAATAGAGGAATATTTTTAATCAATTCGCAATGCTTTTAAAAAATGAGACTACCATAAGGCCTCCCGCACACACACACATGCAAACGCAGAATCGGAGGAGATTTCTCCTTATGATAGTCAAAGATGCTTGATACGCATTTAAAATAACATTTGATATTATTACTAGTGCATAGTGTAGAGGAAAATCATTTCGAAAATAAAGATATAAATCTTAGCCAACATACGACCATTATCGTATGCCTACTATAGCTAACCATGTTCAATAGCAGGTTACCGCCACATTCCATAGCAGGTTATACAACTAAAACCGTACAAGTCACGTATTGTTTCTTTGGATTTCCAACGAATGATCAGGCCAAGGAACTTCCCATTGCCACATGAGAATGCCTCTGGATGGACATCCCCGAGAACCAAACCGGATCTCTACCAACACAAGGCCGGGTTACTCCTAACTGAGTAACAACTGACCGAATATGCCATCCCCCGGTCCTTTGGGACCTTTTTCCGAGAGCGCTCTCTAATCAATTCACACAATCATAACAAAGTGTTTTCAACATGAGTAAGTATCTGGGCTCCATACCATGATACCACCCTTTTCCAGAAGGAAATGGACATACCCTAAAGGGTGCTACCCCTCATAACCTTGCCGCATCTTTCCTGTTTTGACCATTCACGGGGTGTGAGGCTCGACGAAGTCACGTCCACAAAAACATACTTTATACAAAAGCCATGCTTTGGGTCAACAAATGATCAACACAATGATCACTAAGATAGACGATCAAATAAATGATCCTATCACAATAATCAACACAATGATCATTTCAGCATCACTCAGCATGTCACATTACCAAACTGGGAATATATCGCTGATAACTTCAACTATATAACCTTTGAGCTCGTACGTCTCAAAGAAGGGTGTTAAGCAAAGAATAAATTCTCCGCCACCAACAGAAATATATTTGAAAGAAATCGGCTTTATATCTCAACTTGTAATGTCAGACATACAATCCATACAAGTTTGTTCCGGGCTCGAACAAAACCGAAGGCACTTACAAAGAAGTCCTTGCAATCCGGATATTCACAATCCTGATCGGATTTCCCATCACTTAGGGAGTCTCTATACCGTTGCAACTCAGTGCAGAGACAATCGATAGGTCATCCTATCGCTTTCGCAAATACCGGGTCTTCAACACCGATCTTCAATGCAATTCACAACGACGTATCACATATTCGGAATGGGTTATACGACCCCATGGTCCTTTCCCGGTTAACCCGAATAGTGAGCGCTTATTCAAAAATAAGTGTGCATTCATATTCAAATAATCACATCAAATACCCAATCAAAGGGAAATATTGATTTGTCGGTTATTGAACTATCAATTGATATGCATACATCACCAGATTCCAAATAATTTTCCAAATTATTTATTTTCAAAAATATCTTTACAAGATATATATTTTCGCACTTTTAAAATAAATCAATATTTATTTTCAAAACAAATTCCACCTTTCTTTTATAAATTCCATAGCGAATTTATATTTCAAAATATTCATGCATATTCGATTTCAATAATCCATTTCAATTTATCTTCAGAAAAAGATAAATTCTAATTATTCACTTCATATAGGAAAACATTTCCATACTTATTTATTCATAAGTAATTCACAAGTTCCTTTTATTTTCAACACTTAGAAAATATTCAATATACTTAAATCGAATTAAGTATATAATTCATTCTTTAAGGAAATTATTCACTTAAACATATTTACTTGGGCCAAAACGAATGTTGCGTAAAACATCGTTACGACAACCCAAAATCACTAGTATAGGGATTCGAAATTAAAATAGATATATAAATCCCAATACTATTCAAAACATTTCCTTTCGGAAATCATTTACTATAACAACAGTGTTATAGTCCACTATTTCCTTTTATTTCTCGAAATCGTCTATATCAACAATCAATGTTGAAATCTATGGTTTCGAATCTCAACACATTTTAAAACATCGTTAGATCGTTTTAATTTTGTTTAAAATATCACATTCTAAAACATTTTCTTTAACGTATTATTCACTATTCAAAAACGTGAATATCCTACATTAACAAATTTCATCCTTTTTATTCATTTTACTCTAAGGATTTATCCACTATTCAAAAACGTGAATATAACTCAATTTATAAGTTATAACAATTAACTTATCAAAATAAATCATTTGTGAATTTATAAAACAACGTTTAAAAATTCCATTTCCATTTATTTCATAACAACTTCCTTTATAAATCTTCTTTATTTACCTATTCGATTTATAATCTTAATTATAGACCAAAAGTCCAAATTATAAGTCAAACACTTATAATTTATTTATCTGGAAAAAAATCGTTCCTTTGAACTTTACAAACTTTATAAACCTATTGTTTATAAAATTCCATTTATAACTTCACCGTTATATAATTCTATAAATTTCATTCATTAATGAAATTCATTTACAAATCACTCAAACACTTATAAAAACTCGTTTTATAATGTCTATATTTCAATTTATAAATATCCATTTATAAATCTCTTAATATAAATCAATTTATATTATTCTTTAAAAACATCTTTAAATTCTTTTATAATTTCATCATTTCGATTTATAAAATAATCAAATTTTATAAATTCTATATTTAAACTTTTATCATATATTCAAAAATCCAATCTAAATTATTTTATAAAATCATTGGTTCATATTTCTCAAAAATCGACTTTTAATCGTATTTCTAAAAATCAGCTTTTTAACTATATTTCACAAAAACCATAATTTTTATAACTTTAAAAATTATAACGTTTATTTATTTATAATGGATCAATTCCAAAAATATAGTATATTTTCAAAAATCACTTTTAAAATCATTTTAAAATCCCAAAATCTGGGTCCAATGATGCTACACACCAAATAGTCAATCACGACTAACAACGATATCATATATCGATATGATAATCCATCAAATATCAAAATATCTGAAATTAAATAAATACTGTTGAGGAATCCAGTTGGATCCCTCCAACCTGTTTCCTGCATCCAAAAACATTAGCACAATACCAATTTCGCTCCAGTACGAAATTATCGCGGTATATGTTCTTAATAAATATTATCCGCTTAATAACGGCGTAATAGGGTCTCATCCGCTAAACAAAAAATGCGGGAAATCAACAACTGCAATATATACATATGCCAATATATATATATTGATATTATATATAATACCAATTTCACTGTTTATGAAATATTCGCGGTATATGTTTTTATAGATAACATCCGCTTACTAACGGCGCATAATGTCTATTTTAACAATCAATAATTTACAGTCATCATTCAAACATGCATTCAAATATTTTAAATCTAACTATTTAAAATAAAATCGAAATCTATTCGATTGAGTGAGAAATTCTCACCTTGGTTTTAATTTCCGTTTTAGCTTTTATTTCGAATAAAATTAAACGCGCGTTTAATTTTACCCGAAATTCTCACTAACTCCAAACGACTCCAAACCAACTCCATCG
Source organism: Allium cepa (assembly GCA_030765085.1). Lineage (NCBI taxonomy): Eukaryota > Viridiplantae > Streptophyta > Magnoliopsida > Asparagales > Amaryllidaceae > Allium > Allium cepa. The sequence goes on along the minus strand of CM060945.1, from coordinate 986,271,780 downwards.
CGTAGTGCTCGTCCATACGATTCCAACGCAACTGGGTTTGCATTTTTTCGACCTCGTATGAAAAAGTTATTGATTTTTGAAGTTTAAACACGATTTCTATAAACAAATTACAACTAAACTTTTAATATTCAAACCTAAACTAATCACAGCCTTTGATCCCCCAACCTGCAAATCTAAGCCGTGCATCACCTCTCTTCTTCCCCACGCACTAATCTACAGGCCGTTTACAAAAAATCGAACCCAACACTTAGATTTAGGGTTAAATATCACCACCACCACACACATCAATACCCGATCACTTCAACACCAACTCGAAGCTCTCGACAAGAGCTATGTTCGGCCATAATCTGGTGGAGCTCGGCCTCACCCTCCTCCTAGGGATGCGTGCGCAACTTGCTGCCTTCCCACTCGATTTCCCATCAATCCGTGAAGCCATTCGCGATCATAACCGTTGAATCTGAAGATCTCAACATGCTCTTCAATGTTGTAGTTGAACGTTTTTGCAATCGATGCATGGATTTAGAGTTATTGAGGGAGGAAGGCCGTGTGTTTCTGGCCGTGGGTTGGGTGCCTGGCGGCTAGGGTTTGGATGTTTTAAAAAAAATTTTTTAATGAAGGGTGTGTGTCTATTTATAAGAAACAGCTAGCGTAAACACTATTCATCCCGGGAATTCCAAACTCCGATTTAGACGCCGTAACCAGCGTACCTAGGGTTTATCCCGCGTTCCGGACACAATGGAACAGGTTTCGGAAGCTAATTCGGAAGTATGTGCGAGTTATGGCTGAAAACGTTCAATTTGAATTAAACCGATTTAAGTCGATTTCTAGGCGTTTTAATTTGTACAGGACAAACCGTAAATCCAATTGACTTGAAATTTGAAACCTTACAATAATATCACATTACGGATCCGATGAAACTGGTTTCGTCGAAATCCGAGACTTTTTGAAAAATGGCTATTTTGACTCGCCAAATTTAAATTAAAAACGATTCGATGCGTTTCGAGCTGCCACGATCAAACGATAACTCCGATTGACACGAAAATTGAAATCCGGTAATAACTAACTATTACGGATCCAATGAAACTGGTTTCGTTCAATTCTGAGACTTGTTCAAAAATTGGCTATTTTACAGTCGATTATTAAATATTAAAATATTCAATTTTCACAAATTAACTTTTAATTCGATTTTAAAAGTTCTAAAATATTTCTATAACTCCAGTATGATTAAATAAAATTTTACAAATCATTTTCTATCATATTTAACTCTATTTTCAATTATTTCCATAATTTAACATTTTAAATTATCGATTTAATTATCCAATTAAATCCAATAATTCAAATAAAAATTTATTTGACTTATAAATTCACTTATAAATATTTAAAATTAATTAAATATTCAAATTTTAATTTATAAAAATTCTGGGTCGTTACAATCTTTCCCCCTTAAAAGAATTTCGTCATCGAAATTACAAGTAAGAAAGGTTACAAAATCTATTAACTTTCCAAAATTCATAATTAAACTTCTTACAATAACTTTACTAAGTTTTCAAATCATACTTAGTTATCTTTTTCAAAAACAACTATATCATTTAACTTTCAATTTCAAAATCAAAGTTAAAGTTTTCAAAATTTTCCAATTTTCTTAAATTTTTCTAACGCCTTAAATTTTCGGAAAAATTCGCCATGTCTCCTTTGCGCGGCTCGATCCGAAAAAAAAATGACAGTATATATATCACAAATATACATCTCATCAAGTAATGAGGCATCCCGAAGGGAAAAAAGTATAAAAGTGCGATATTTAATCCGAGATATGTACCTTATATTTTATTAGCGAGCATATACAGCTAATATAGCGCAAAAGCGAGCTCCAAATGCGAAGCAAACGCGATCCGCACCTACTAAACTCAACAAACAACATGAGAATCATGCATATATGAAAATAGTATCAATATACAACATATAGTAACATATCAACTATATATATCACATAGCAAATGCAACAATAGCAATATATATTCAACCATCATCCAATTACCATTCAACAAATTCATAACCAATATATTCATTCATATTTTCATTCATATACAATGAATTGGTTTTTACTCTAAATCATATTTGATTTATCAACATTGGATTTTATCAACATTCTTTTTCAATTCAATTAGTTTGCATTCACTAATTAAATCCAATTCACATTAAATTCTATTCAAATTTATTTACTTCTAATTTGAATTCAATTTCATAGCTTTAAATTTTACTAATTCAATTTCATTAACTCTTAATGAATTATATACAACCAATCAACAATCAAATAACAACCAAAGTATATTAGTTACAACCAAATTCCTTTGCTTATATTCATTCTCATTCAATTTATTCAACTTCTAATAACATTAGATTTCAATGAATTAATACTTACATTCATTATTTCATATCTACTTGATTCACATTTAATTGATTCACAATTCAATTCATTTATTCAATTCAATTACCAAAGTTGAATTTCATTCACATAACTTAAGTTCACATTTATCTTTATTACTAATATCAACTTCATTTAACTTTGAATTCATTTTTATTTACAACTCATATTCATAAATATATTCATATAGTTTCACTTCTCATATATATAAGTTTATTTCACAATTGTAATTCACTTTAATTATAACTCAATTCTTATAATTCTTTTGCTTATACAATTATTCTTTTATTTAGATTATCCAAACAACCTAACAATCAACTTATATACACTTTGATAATTCTGAAAAATTATTCCTTTATATATAAAATATAATCAAGGTAAAATTATTTCATTTACCCAATTTTTAAATCAATATTGTGCCGAATTGTTCTATTCAAGTGTTTAGAAACCCCTTCGGCATAGTCTTGCGGACCACGCTGACGAAAGTTCATATGCCACTCAATAAACCAATCATCACAATATAAAACAATTTTATATTCACTAACAAATACGCTCTCATAGCTATTATTACACTCAACTCATTCTAGAGTACTGCTGACTCTATCTCTAATGAGTAATACCCAACAGAACCATGGTTGTCGCTTAACCATCAGCTCTGATACCAAATGTAACGTATAGGCTTTTCAACCGTCGACAGCAGTCACAACCGGTAGGCTTTTCAACCATCCCAGCCCCACCGTGGCTTACACTGGTATCCCAAACTTGCTTTTACGGCCAGCCTCTCGACTGTCACAGCTTACGCCTAACCAACCCCCTAAAAGAGGATGTGTGGGAGTAAGAGTCTCCCGTTCGCCACCTAACCGCGAAGCGAGAATCCCCTATCACATAGCCCAATAGCTTAACAAGACTGGTGTGAGAACTCAAAACAGTTTATTTAACTTTAAAATCAAAATAGAGGAATATTTTTAATCAATTCGCAATGCTTTTAAAAAATGAGACTACCATAAGGCCTCCCGCACACACACACATGCAAACGCAGAATCGGAGGAGATTTCTCCTTATGATAGTCAAAGATGCTTGATACGCATTTAAAATAACATTTGATATTATTACTAGTGCATAGTGTAGAGGAAAATCATTTCGAAAATAAAGATATAAATCTTAGCCAACATACGACCATTATCGTATGCCTACTATAGCTAACCATGTTCAATAGCAGGTTACCGCCACATTCCATAGCAGGTTATACAACTAAAACCGTACAAGTCACGTATTGTTTCTTTGGATTTCCAACGAATGATCAGGCCAAGGAACTTCCCATTGCCACATGAGAATGCCTCTGGATGGACATCCCCGAGAACCAAACCGGATCTCTACCAACACAAGGCCGGGTTACTCCTAACTGAGTAACAACTGACCGAATATGCCATCCCCCGGTCCTTTGGGACCTTTTTCCGAGAGCGCTCTCTAATCAATTCACACAATCATAACAAAGTGTTTTCAACATGAGTAAGTATCTGGGCTCCATACCATGATACCACCCTTTTCCAGAAGGAAATGGACATACCCTAAAGGGTGCTACCCCTCATAACCTTGCCGCATCTTTCCTGTTTTGACCATTCACGGGGTGTGAGGCTCGACGAAGTCACGTCCACAAAAACATACTTTATACAAAAGCCATGCTTTGGGTCAACAAATGATCAACACAATGATCACTAAGATAGACGATCAAATAAATGATCCTATCACAATAATCAACACAATGATCATTTCAGCATCACTCAGCATGTCACATTACCAAACTGGGAATATATCGCTGATAACTTCAACTATATAACCTTTGAGCTCGTACGTCTCAAAGAAGGGTGTTAAGCAAAGAATAAATTCTCCGCCACCAACAGAAATATATTTGAAAGAAATCGGCTTTATATCTCAACTTGTAATGTCAGACATACAATCCATACAAGTTTGTTCCGGGCTCGAACAAAACCGAAGGCACTTACAAAGAAGTCCTTGCAATCCGGATATTCACAATCCTGATCGGATTTCCCATCACTTAGGGAGTCTCTATACCGTTGCAACTCAGTGCAGAGACAATCGATAGGTCATCCTATCGCTTTCGCAAATACCGGGTCTTCAACACCGATCTTCAATGCAATTCACAACGACGTATCACATATTCGGAATGGGTTATACGACCCCATGGTCCTTTCCCGGTTAACCCGAATAGTGAGCGCTTATTCAAAAATAAGTGTGCATTCATATTCAAATAATCACATCAAATACCCAATCAAAGGGAAATATTGATTTGTCGGTTATTGAACTATCAATTGATATGCATACATCACCAGATTCCAAATAATTTTCCAAATTATTTATTTTCAAAAATATCTTTACAAGATATATATTTTCGCACTTTTAAAATAAATCGATATTTATTTTCAAAACAAATTCCACCTTTCTTTTATAAATTCCATAGCGAATTTATATTTCAAAATATTCATGCATATTCGATTTCAATAATCCATTTCAATTTATCTTCAGAAAAAGATAAATTCTAATTATTCACTTCATATAGGAAAACATTTCCATACTTATTTATTCATAAGTAATTCACAAGTTCCTTTTATTTTCAACACTTAGAAAATATTCAATATACTTAAATCGAATTAAGTATATAATTCATTCTTTAAGGAAATTATTCACTTAAACATATTTACTTGGGCCAAAACGAATGTTGCGTAAAACATCGTTACGACAACCCAAAATCACTAGTATAGGGATTCGAAATTAAAATAGATATATAAATCCCAATACTATTCAAAACATTTCCTTTCGGAAATCATTTACTATAACAACAGTGTTATAGTCCACTATTTCCTTTTATTTCTCGAAATCGTCTATTTCAACAATCAATGTTGAAATCTATGGTTTCGAATCTCAACACATTTTAAAACATCGTTAGATCGTTTTAATTTTGTTTAAAATATCACATTCTAAAACATTTTCTTTAACGTATTATTCACTATTCAAAAACGTGAATATCCTACATTAACAAATTTCATCCTTTTTATTCATTTTACTCTAAGGATTTATCCACTATTCAAAAACGTGAATATAACTCAATTTATAAGTTATAACAATTAACTTATCAAAATAAATCATTTGTGAATTTATAAAACAACGTTTAAAAATTCCATTTCCATTTATTTCATAACAACTTCCTTTATAAATCTTCTTTATTTACCTATTCGATTTATAATCTTAATTATAGACCAAAAGTCCAAATTATAAGTCAAACACTTATAATTTATTTATCTGGAAAAAAATCGTTCCTTTGAACTTTACAAACTTTATAAACCTATTGTTTATAAAATTCCATTTATAACTTCACCGTTATATAATTCTATAAATTTCATTCATTAATGAAATTCATTTACAAATCACTCAAACACTTATAAAAACTCGTTTTATAATGTCTATATTTCAATTTATAAATATCCATTTATAAATCTCTTAATATAAATCAATTTATATTATTCTTTAAAAACATCTTTAAATTCTTTTATAATTTCATCATTTCGATTTATAAAATAATCAAATTTTATAAATTCTATATTTAAACTTTTATCATATATTCAAAAATCCAATCTAAATTATTTTATAAAATCATTGGTTCATATTTCTCAAAAATCGACTTTTAATCGTATTTCTAAAAATCAGCTTTTTAACTATATTTCACAAAAACCATAATTTTTATAACTTTAAAAATTATAACGTTTATTTATTTATAATGGATCAATTCCAAAAATATAGTATATTTTCAAAAATCACTTTTAAAATCATTTTAAAATCCCAAAATCTGGGTCCAATGATGCTACACACCAAATAGTCAATCACGACTAACAACGATATCATATATCGATATGATAATCCATCAAATATCAAAATATCTGAAATTAAATAAATACTGTTGAGGAATCCAGTTGGATCCCTCCAACCTGTTTCCTGCATCCAAAAACATTAGCACAATACCAATTTCGCTCCAGTACGAAATTATCGCGGTATATGTTCTTAATAAATATTATCCGCTTAATAACGGCGTAATAGGGTCTCATCCGCTAAACAAAAAATGCGGGAAATCAACAACTGCAATATATACATATGCCAATATATATATATTGATATTATATATAATACCAATTTCACTGTTTATGAAATATTCGCGGTATATGTTTTTATAGATAACATCCGCTTACTAACGGCGCATAATGTCTATTTTAACAATCAATAATTTACAGTCATCATTCAAACATGCATTCAAATATTTTAAATCTAACTATTTAAAATAAAATCGAAATCTATTCGATTGAGTGAGAAATTCTCACCTTGGTTTTAATTTCCGTTTTAGCTTTTATTTCGAATAAAATTAAACGCGCGTTTAATTTTACCCGAAATTCTCACTAACTCCAAACGACTCCAAACCAACTCCATCGCGTAGTGCTCGTCCATACGATTCCAACGCAACTGGGTTTGCATTTTTTCGACCTCGTATGAAAAAGTTATTGATTTTTGAAGTTTAAACACGATTTCTATAAACAAATTACAACTAAACTTTTAATATTCAAACCTAAACTAATCACAGCCTTTGATCCCCCAACCTGCAAATCTAAGCCGTGCATCACCTCTCTTCTTCCCCACGCACTAATCTACAGGCCGTTTACAAAAAATCGAACCCAACACTTAGATTTAGGGTTAAATATCACCACCACCACACACATCAATACCCGATCACTTCAACACCAACTCGAAGCTCTCGACAAGAGCTATGTTCGGCCATAATCTGGTGGAGCTCGGCCTCACCCTCCTCCTAGGGATGCGTGCGCAACTTGCTGCCTTCCCACTCGATTTCCCATCAATCCGTGAAGCCATTCGCGATCATAACCGTTGAATCTGAAGATCTCAACATGCTCTTCAATGTTGTAGTTGAACGTTTTTGCAATCGATGCATGGATTTAGAGTTATTGAGGGAGGAAGGCCGTGTGTTTCTGGCCGTGGGTTGGGTGCCTGGCGGCTAGGGTTTGGATGTTTTAAAATTTTTTTTTTTAATGAAGGGTGTGTGTCTATTTATAAGAAACAGCTAGCGTAAACACTATTCATCCCGGGAATTCCAAACTCCGATTTAGACGCCGTAACCAGCGTACCTAGGGTTTATCCCGCGTTCCGGACACAATGGAACAGGTTTCGGAAGCTAATTCGGAAGTATGTGCGAGTTATGGCTGAAAACGTTCAATTTGAATTAAACCGATTTAAGTCGATTTCTAGGCGTTTTAATTTGTACATGACAAACCGTAAATCCAATTGACTTGAAATTTGAAACCTTACAATAATATCACATTACGGATCCGATGAAACTAGTTTCGTCGAAATCCGAGACTTTTTGAAAAATGGCTATTTTGACTCGCCAAATTTAAATTAAAAACGATTCGATGCGTTTCGAGCTGCCACGATCAAACGATAACTCCGATTGACACGAAAATTGAAATCCGGTAATAACTAACTATTACGGATCCAATGAAACTGGTTTCGTTCAATTCTGAGACTTGTTCAAAAATTGGCTATTTTACAGTCGATTATTAAATATTAAAATATTCAATTTTCACAAATTAACTTTTAATTCGATTTTAAAAGTTCTAAAATATTTCTATAACTCCAGTATGATTAAATAAAATTTTACAAATCATTTTCTATCATATTTAACTCTATTTTCAATTATTTCCATAATTTAACATTTTAAATTATCGATTTAATTATCCAATTAAATCCAATAATTCAAATAAAAATTTATTTGACTTATAAATTCACTTATAAATATTTAAAATTAATTAAATATTCAAATTTTAATTTATAAAAATTCTGGGTCGTTACAGACGGCATTTTTAAAAATGCTGTAATAGGGTTTACTTAATATTTCAAATAAACTTAGTTAAATTCAACAACTAAGCACTTAAAAAGATTGCTATAATAGCCTTTAATTCAATTTAGCTTTTTAGTTCATTATCATCAACTACATCATTTACAAATGCTGTAATATCATTTACATTGCAATTAATAGCATTTCAAAAATGCAGTTAATTAACTTCAAATATTCAATATAATTTCACAACCAATTATATTTTTATTTAAAACATTTTTAACTTATAAAATCATACATTTTCACATTTATAAACATTATTTAATTTTCCTTAAGTTCATGATTTTATAAAGTTAAATTTCCATTCAAAAATCAAGATTTAATAATAATTCACTTATTCAATTGCAATGTTCAAATTTAAATTCATTACATTAAATTTCAACTTAACACTTAAGTTCAAATTCTCAAATATAACTTAGTTTTATTTTTATTTACTTAACAAAAAAATTCACTTTTAAGTCAATTTCATAAATTTCCAATTTTAGTTATATTTCAAAATTTCAACTTAAATATTCATTCATTTCACATTTCAACTTTATTAAAAATCATTAATATGATATAAAATCACTTTAAATTAAAATTATCATAAATTTATCATAATTTCATATTCAATTTAATTTCCGATTATAATTAAATCAAATTTTCCAAAATAACTTACATTCAAAATTTTCTAACTTTTTCATTAATTCATTTCATTTATAATTATTCAGAAAATCAATAATATTTTACAAAAATCCTTTTTAATTATATTTAAATAAAAATATTTTAATATTTACATTTCTAAAATAATTTTAAAAATTTTAGAAAAACATATATTAACTACGGGTCTGTATATAATTTTCTACACTAGGAAAAGTGATACGGGAAATATATCATTTCAACCCGTAATTTACAAAAGAAAATCCAGGTTTTATCATTTCAAACCCGCAGTCCCAAGTAAATGAAATAAACTGAAAATCATTCAGGCCTATCATTTCAGCCCATAACAATTTTCCCTTATTCTAAAGTCCGTTCGGATATGTATCATTTCAACGCATAGTGATTCTAATCTACAGGGAACTTGCAGTGTGATAAACTGATAAAATATACAGAATAGCATGAAATAACAGTGACATATGATATAGCAGGTGTAAATACAGGTGTGAACATCATATGAATATAATATGGCAATTAAAACAGGATGATGTGCATTACAGAATCAAGTGTGATCAGTTTATTACTTATATAAGTATAACTTGTCTGGTGAGATGTACTCACATTTTTATGCTGGAGATATCAATTAAAATGACACAGCGGATCCAGAAGGCATGACCTTTGATTTGAGTGAAGAGAAATAGCCAAGACATCATCTTGTAAACAACCCCAAAACAAGACAATATAACTTATGAATATTCAACCAAAATATATTGAAATAAATTGAAATTGAAAGGCAACAAAGACAAGATAACTTGACCTTGCTACAACCATTCAAAAGCTCGACCAAGGGGGTTCATTTTCTCAGCTATGATGATGATATGAGTGTGGGACAGACAAGGTTAACTTCCTTGAATACATAAGACAAAACAATACAAACAACATAAGGTTTCATCCAAAATTTCAATAAACAATGGTAGAAATACTTGTATAAAACCAATCCAAAATCATTGCACTTGCTTTCTACCACCAATGCTTCAGCTCCAGATCTGAAATGGCACGGCTAAAGTCATGGTTTGGATCTTGTTTGGGTTCCTAAAGGTAGGCCTAGCATGGGAAAATGATGGAGCAAAGTATGGTAGAGAGATAGGTGCATGGAACTAACACTACAATGCAACTACCATGGATTCTATGCAACATATGGGTTCGGCCGCAAGCTAGAATGGTGCGGCCATCACTGTAGTGGGCTGGAGGATAGTGTGGCAGCAGGTTTCAGGTCATCCATGGGTGGTGGAGGTGGAGTAGGTAGAGGCCAAGGGGTGGTTGAAGGTGATGAAGACATAGGTGATTGGCTATGGTGCATATAGGTGAAGTTTGTGTAGATATTGTTGGATTTGGTCACATGGGTGCATGGCTAGTGGCTTGGGGCTGTAGAGGAGGTGGTGGAGGCTGGCTCAGGTGGTGGTGGCGGCAGCCATGGTGAAGGTGGAGCAAGGGGCTGAGCTACAAGGGTGAGAAAGCAAGTGAAAACAACATAAACAAGTAGAAAAGCAATGGAAAAGAAAACGAATTTTACCAAACTCTTGAAGATGATAGAGGCTAAAATTTTCAGAGATGAGAAGGAAGAATTTCATGAAAAATGAAGAAAAAAAAGATACGGCTGAAGATGGTATAAGGAACAACCCCAATTGAATGCATATGTTGAAATTGAAAAGGTGGAATACGAAAGGACATAAGCAAATCAATGGTCACAACTCTTCAAATTTCTCTTATTCCATTTTAAATTTTATATAACTGAAATATATATGTAAATTCAGATAAAAATACGAAAATTTAGTAAATAAGCAAAAATAAATAAATAAATATTAATTATGTATAATTTAATTAAATAAAACAGCAAAAACTGCAACTAGTCCTGAAAATATGAAAAATAAATGCAATGAACTTTGAAAAATTTTGTGTACTTGAAAAATATTTATAAATAAAGGTAAGAACACAAAATAAAATGAATTCACAAAAATAGATAAATAAATTTTAAATTAATAAAATTTAAATGAAGAAAATAGCAGAAAAATTGAAACTAGGCTTAATAAATTGAAATAAATTCAAATAAACTTTAGACAAATTATATTATCATTTTAAAAATATTAAAAGGAAAAATATACATAAAATAACATATTAAAATAAAATATGAAAATAGAAATATATTTTATATAATTAAAAATAGACAAATTGTTAACTAACAAATTATACTCAAAATTGAAATGTGCATAACTTTTGCAGTTTAACTCCGTTTTCAACGAAACGAAAAGCAGTGTTCAAGTTATTTCATCTATTTCATAATAAAAGATAAAATTTAAGATTTAAAAATAATTTAAATTTGAAGTTTAAAAGTCAAAGTTTGAATAGTTTGACCAGAAATTGACTTTACGGTAAAATATTCAAATTATACTATTTTGAACTATAAATTACTTAATAATCAACATTTATATTTAAAAATGAAATGTTTGAAATAAAACAAATTTAAATTAATTTAAAAATAAAAGAAAGTCCAATTTAAATAATATACAAAAATCTAGGGTTGTTACACTCTCCCCCACTCAAAACTTTTCGCCCCCGAAAAGGAATGAGGTACGGGAAAGCACAGAAAAAGATAGAGTGAAATAAGATTAAGATAAGATGACAAGGAGATTTAAATTACACCTAATAACTATTTGTTGTGTAACGACGGTCGGAACAAGCTCCCTATCTCCCTCACGTGGCGTACGCACATGGGTTGGCACATACTTTGTTGTAACAAAAGGAATCTCCAATGTTACATGCTTAACAACCCATATTTATACACCACTTTTTCATATTATTTAGCGATGTGGGACTTTTTTCTCCAATCCAAACCGCCGTTCCTCCATTAAACATGCGAGACAGCCCTAACACTATTGTTATAGGTAAGTTTCACAAGGTGGAGATGGTCTTCCCAAGATTCTCCAGAATCAGGAACACAAGCACGAAAAGATCCTTTAGAATCTGATTCACTCTTCCCGCTTGACCGACGGTCTGTGGATGGACAACAGTGCTCAGATTCAAAATGAGTAGCAAATTTTATCACAGATTATTTCTAATCTGAAAGATTATAGAAAGATTTCTAAACAGAAAGATTATAAATAGATGTTTATACCAGTCTATAGCAAGATGAGGAAAAAATAAGGACAACTAAAGACAATTTTGAGAACAAAATAAGATAATAAGTTTGAAACAATGGAATTTTCAACTTAAATTGATAATTAATTTTACACTAGTTAAATAAATCTTAACTATCTATAATTTCATTATCTTATCATCTAATTTTCATAAACTGACCATTTTCCAAAAATCATGGATTTGAAAATCATTATTATACTCAAAATGTACACAATAAATTTAATTCCTCTTTATACCTAATTAAAATTAAGTTTTTTCCTCTCAATATATTTTATCACCTATGCTACATATACTTACATTATTATAATTATTTTAACTTATTCTTATTTCCTTTAACATCATTTATACTGTAAATTATTCAATTACCTTTTTATTCTACTTACCTCAGTTAATCTTTTTATAACTAAAATTTAAATGTATAACATTTATTATAACCACTCAAATTTCATTTATAAATACTTTTTATATTATATATTATCCAATTACATTGTTAACTTCTGAAAATTAAGGTAAGTTATATTGGAATGAATTTGTGTATTATACAAATAAAACTTTCTAAATTCAATTATCTCAAATTTGAATCATTTATCCAAATTTTTGATTTTCTTTTTATAATTGAAATTATTCTTCAAGCTAAAATTTAAGAACTAAATTTCCGATTACCTTCAAACCATTTGAAGATAAGTAATTATATATACATAATATGTCAAATCAAATTTTAAATCATATATCTATATAAATCAAGTCAAATTTTAGAAATTCAAATCAATTAAATTCCCAAAACAAAGCTGTAGCAGGACTACAGAATAGTCTCTTCACTTCGAAACTCGAAAATGAACGTCGATGATGCTGCAGTCATCATCGAAGTTATTTTCCAGTGACAAAGAGAAGAGCACTAATTTTAAATTTTAAAATTCTTCGGAAACAAATTTCTATTCAAAAATACTTTAAATAAGATATCCTTTTAAAACTTGAAAACACAAGGTTTGAAACCATCGGAAATTCAATTCTCAAATTATTGATTTAAATTCATTTCAGTTCCCAAATCAATTTATAAACAACTATTTATAAATTCATTTGTAGAACAATAAATGGTAAATCAAGTATTATCATTTCAAATGATTAGTTTAAATCAATTTATTAAGTTCCATAAATTACTTATATCAAAATTTATTTCATTAACATTATTTTTAAAATAATATTGTGTCAGTTTGTTCTGTCAAAGTGTTTTAGAAATCCTATCGATAGCGTTGATCAGACGAATCGATCGGAAACCCAAATCAACATCAACAACTCAAACAACACAATATATAAAACATAGATTTACAAGTATAGTTCAAAATGTTTGGAGATGGTTTAGAAACAAAAGACAAGATGGTCAAACAGAGTAGGGAGATGGATAAGCTTAAATAAATCGCGGGCAACCTTAACCGGGTTAACCGTGACTTAAAGAATAAGATCAATGTGGATTTTCTGAGGTAAATCTACCTTCAATCTCAAGAGATAGAGTTTGAAATAATAAAGATATTAGCATCTAAACTAAGGATAAAATCTCTGGTGAATCGATGCTAATTGTAAAGGAGTTTCACCCCTTTACATGAAAATTAGAATATTGGCGAGACCGCCAATTCACTATAAAGATCACTCGAAATGGAGTTATGGGATACTCCAGAATCAAAAGAAGATGAATAGTGAGGGACAAGAATGGATTTTGAAACCGTAGGGAACGTTCCAAAATTCAAAATAAATCAAACAAAAATGAAGAGATTCAAGCTCGAATGAAAGTGATTCTGAAATTAAGTTTACCATATATTTTATGTTTTGCCTCAAAGCCAAAGCTCTGATACCAACTGTAACAACCCGATATTTTCAACCATTCGCATCCGCACATGTCGGACTTGAATTGCTCAAAATACCGCATTGTAAATAAAATTTGGCAAATCTCAGAATATACAGTAAATAAAATCACAGATCACAGACACAGAGTATTTAATAATGCAGCGGAAGTAAAAGAAATAGTAGTTCATGAAGCCACTATATAAATATAACATACATCAGAGTTAAATAAGATACAATAGAAGAAATAAAGTACAATAGAAGTCTAAGTATGATAACCAAGTACAAGTTGAATACAATACTGGAATCAATAGGATAACTGGGAGTGAAATAGATAAACAAGACAAGCAGATAATCTCCAGCGATTCCAATCTCCAGAAAGTGAAAATCCGAATCTGTGAATACTCAGGCTGACTCGAGCGTAAATAAAGATACAAACACTTGAGTCAGGACAATATATACTTATATAATGTAAACCAACTCAAGTGAACTGTAATAAGGTACAAGTAACTTGAAGGATGCCTGGGACCGCCCATCCTCTAAGGATCCGTCAAACTATTTACTATGTAGTAATATTTCGCTATTATAATAATGTCTACAGTAAAATAAACATACTTTTAAATAGCGTTCCAGGCTACCCATATCACCCTTCACACATAATAGTCCCAGTAGTCCATCCAATATCATGCCATCTCCACTCCGGGTGACTGTCAAAGGATACCACACGGGCTACGGGAGAAAAACAAACTCGTAGTAAAGGCTCGGTATGGTAGGTGACACGGCACACAAGGCAATGCCAGGGTAGATATACCAATTACGCACACGGGCTGGTGGTAACGCAGCAGCCACATACGCCCTCCTCGGAACACACTCCCAATCAAAATAGGAGGATATCCATCTAATCAGTCACAAGTAAGAGTATAGTATCGAAGGAATGTGTCCGATCGGAGGAATGACCTCACTAGGCCCGAGATCGCTCCCGTTTTAGCCACCTTATGCCAACTCACAGGAGTTGGGTCCACGTAATATACCTCAAGAACGTCGCCACCATCCTATTTCATTCTGGAATCTCCACCGCGTACACGGTTGTCAAAGTGGTTTTCGGTATCGACAGAGAGTATGCCAGATATCCGATCCCGGTCTCGTTGCCAACCAATCGTTATTATAATCCGTAGTTATAACTTTTAAAATAATGTTTATACTTCAAAATAGGATATCATTTCAAATGCAAATCTTTATCAAAATAATGATTAAATTAATTCCAAACCATTTCAAAACATCATATCTTTCCAGAAATTCTTGTCAAATCATTTTAATATATCAAAATATCATATCTTTTCAAAACCACATTTCAAATCATTTTAATATATCAAAATATCATATCATTTCAAAACCACATTTCAAATCATTTTAATATATCAAAATATCATATCATTTCAAAACCACATTTCAAATCATTTTAATATATCAAAATATCATATCATTTCAAAACCTCATTTCAATCATTTTAACATATCAAAAATTTCATATCCATTTCAAGTCATTTCAATCATTTTAATATATCAAAAGATATCATATCTTTCCAAAGCTTCATTCAAATCATTTTACTATATCAAAAATATCATATGTTTCCAAAACTTCATTTCAAATCACTTTAATATATCAAAATATCATATCTTTCCAAAACCACATTTCAAATTATTTTAATACACCCAAATATCATATCTTTTCAAAACCACATTCATTTCAAATCATTATTCATTTTATTCAATTTAAAATACCATTTCAATTTACATTTTAAAACAGTTTATATTTCAAAAATCATTTTAAATCATTAAAATGACGTTATTATATTTAATAATTAAATTATTAAATTTCCAAAAATTTCAACTTCCAAAGTACATTTATTCACTTAAGTTTATCAAAACAGTGAAAATTCACTTTTCGCAGCATTTAGAAAACGCTACGGAAAGTTACATTCAAAATAGTTCAATTTAACAAAAGACAGCATTTTTAAAAATGTTGTAACAGGGTTTGCTTAATATTTCAAATAAACTTAGTTAAATTCAACAATTATAGCACTTAAAAAGATGGCTATAATAGCCTTTAATTCAATTTAGCTTTTTAGTTCATTATCACCAACTACATCATTTACAAATGCTGTAATATCATTTACATTGCAATTAATAGCATTTCAAAAATGCAGTTAATTAACTTCAAATATTCAATATAATTTCACAACCAATTATATTTTTATTTAAAACATTTTTAACTTATAAAATCATACATTTTCACATTTATAAACATTATTTAATTTTCCTTAAGTTCATGATTTTATAAAGTTAAATTTCCATTCAAAAATCAAGATTTAATAATAATTCACTTATTCAATTGCAATGTTCAAATTTAAATTCATTACATTAAATTTCAACTTAACACTTAAGTTCAAATTCTCAAATATAACTTAGTTTTATTTTTATTTACTTAACAAAAAAATTCACTTTTAAGTCAATTTCATAAATTTCCAATTTTAGTTATATTTCAAAATTTCAACTTAAATATTCATTCATTTCACATTTCAACTTTATTAAAAATCATTAATATGATATAAAATCACTTTAAATTAAAATTATCATAAATTTATCATAATTTCATATTCAATTTAATTTACGATTATAATTAAATCAAATTTTCCAAAATAACTTACATTCAAAATTTTCTAACTTTTTCATTAATTCATTTCACTTATAATTATTCAGAAAATCAACAATATTTTACAAAAATCCTTTTTAATTACATTTAAATAAAAATATTTTAATATATACATTTCTAAAATAATTTTAAATTTTTTAGAAAAACATATATTAACTACGGGTCTGTATATAATTTTCTACACTAGGAAAAGTGATACGGGTAATATATCATTTCAACCCGTAATTTACAAAAGAAAACCCGGGTTTTATCATTTCAAACCTGCAGTCCCAAGAAATGAAATAAATTGAAAATCATTCAGGCCTATCATTTCAGCCCATAACAATTTTCCCTTATTCTAAAGTCCGTTCGGGTATGTATCATTTCAACGCATAGTGATTCTAATCTACAGGGAACTTGCAGTGTGATAAACTGATAAAATATACAGAATAGCATGAAATAACAGTGACATATGATATAGCAGGTGTAAATACAGGTGTGAACATCATATGAATATAATATGGCAATTAAAACAGGATGATGTGCATTACAGATTTAAGTGTGATCAGTTTATTACTTATATAAGAATAACTTGTCTGGTGAGATGTACTCACATTTTTATGCTGGAGATATCAATTTGAATGACACAGCGGATCCAGAAGGCACGACTTTTGATTTGAGTGGAGATAAATAGCCAAGGCATCATCTTGTAAACAACCCCAAAACAAGACAATATAACTTATGAATATTCAGCCAAAATATATTGAAATAAATTGAAATTGAAAGGCAACAAAGACAAGATAACTTGACCTTGCTACAACCATTCAAAAGCTCGACCAAGGGGGTTCATTTTCTCAGCTATGATGATGATATGAGTGTGGGACAGATAAGGTTAACTTCCTTGAATACATAAGACAAAACAATACAAACAACATAAGATTTCATCCAAAATTTCAATAAACAATGCTAGAAATACTTGTATAAAACCAATCCAAAATCATTGCACTTGCTTTCTACCACCTATGCTTCAGCTCTAGATCTGAAATTGCACGGCTAAAGGCATGGTTTGGATCTTGTTTGGGTTCCTAAAGGTCGGCCTAGCATGGGAAAATGATGGAGCAAAGTATGGTAGAGAGATAGGTGCATGGAACTAACACTACAAGGCAACTACCATGGATTCTATGCAACATATGGGTTCGGCCACAAGCTAGCATGGTGCGGCCATCACTGTAGTGGGCTGGAAGATAGTGTGGCAGAAGGTTTCAGGTCATCCATGGGTGGTGGAGGTGGAGTAAGTGGCGGCCAAGGGGTGGTTGAAGGTGATGAAGGCATAGGTGATTGGCTATGGTGCATACAGGTGAAGTTTGTGTAGATATTGTTGGATTTGGTCACATGGGTGCATGGATAGTGGCTTGGGGCTGTAGAGGAGGTGGTGGAGGCTGGCCCAGGTGGTGGTGGTGGTGGCAGCCATGGTGAAGGAGGAGCAAGGGGCTGAGCTACAAGGGTGAGAAAGCAAGTGAAAACAACATAAACAAGTAGAAAAACAATGGAAAAGAAAAAGAATTTTACCAAACTCTTGGAGATGATGAAGGCTAAAATTTTCAGAGATGAGGAGGAAGAATTTTCGTGAAAAATGAAGAAAAAAAGATACGGCTGAAGATGGTATAAGGAACAGCCCCAATTGAATGCATATGTTGAAATTGAAAAGGTGGAATACAAAAGGACATAAGCAAATCAATGGTCACAACTCTTCAAATTTCTCTTATTTCATTTCAAATTTTATATAACTGAAATATATATGTAAATTCAGATAAAAATATGAAAATTTAGTAAATAAGCAAAAATAAATAAATAAATATTAATTATGTATAATTTAATTAAATAAAACAGCAAAAAGTGCAACTAGTCTTGAAAATATGAAAAATAAATGCAATGAACTTTGAAAATTTTTTGTGTACTTGAAAAATATTTCTAAATAAAGGTAAGAACACAAAATAAAATTAATTCACAAAAATAAATTAATAAAATTTAAATTAATAAAATTTAAATGAAGAAAATAGCAGAAAAATTGAAACTTGGCTTAATAAATTGAAATAAATTCAAATAAACTTTAGAAAAATTATATTATCATTTTAAAAATATTAAAAGTTAAAATATATATAAAATAACATATTAAAATATATTAAAATAAATTATGAAAATAGAAATATATTTTATATAATTAAAAATAGACAAATTGTTAACTAACAAATTATACTCAAAATTGAAATGTGCATAACTTTTGCAGTTTAACTCCGTTTTCAACGAAATGAAAAGCAGTGTTCAAGTTATTTCATCTATTTCATAATAAAAGATAAAATTTAAGATTTAAAAATAATTTAAATTTGAAGTTTAAAAGTCAAAGTTTGAATAGTTTGACCAGAAATTCACTTTACAGTAAAATATTCAAATTATACTGGTTTGAACTATAAATTACTTAATAATCAACATTTATATTTAAAAATGAAATGTTTGAAATAAAAAAAATTTAAATTAATTTAAAAATAAAAGAAAGTCCAATTTAAATAATATACAAAAATCTAGGGTTGTTACATAAAAACCAATCTATCATATCAAGAAATCAATTTATAATTCAAATTAAATATTTAAAACCATTTAAATATTCCATATTCAACGTCAAAAAATCCGGATCGTTATACTTATATATCTTACTAAGGCTTGTATGTGGATTTACGAGAAAGGGGATATGGAACCAGGAAACGGAAGAGGAAATATCGACGGAGAAGGACGATAACTAATGGAAATGCTCGACGCGCTACCCAGAGAAACTCAGGTCGACTAGCTAATGCTACTAACCAAAATGCTGAAGCCAATGTGTGTGTTGGAAATCCACCAGTAGATATGGGGATGATGTATTAGTTCTTTGGAGGGTTGATGCAAGAAGGAGCTGCTGCTGGAGTTGTTGGAAATGTAGAAGGAGCTAATCCAGTGGCTCCCATTGTGAACATTGGTTTTTTGAATAGATTAGACCAGTTTGGGTGGGAATCCATTCTTTGGAACGGAAAGTGCCATAGAAATTCAGAATTTGCTATTGTATTGTGAGCGTATGTTTACTGATTTAGGCCTGAATGATGGACAAAATCGGAGGTTGGCCTCTAGACAGTTGCGGGGGTCAACACTACATTGGTGGAATACTGCCATTATCGAAGTTCCGAAAGAGCAGTTAACTTGGGCTATTTTCAAAATGAGATTTGAGTAGAAGTTTGTATCTGAGTTTGCTAAGTCTGAGATGATGAGGAAGTTTATGGATTTAGTTCAAGGGGAGATTTCATATGCTATTAAGTTCGAATAGTTGTCTCGATATGGGTATGCTGTCATAGACACTGACATCTAAAGGAATGAGAAGTTCATTGGGGACTGAGGCCCGAGCTTGCTAGAATGACCATGACACATGTCCGTGTTTCTTGTATTATAGTGGTGGAGATGGCCATTCGCCAGGAGGAGTTGCTTGCTAATTTAGCTAAAGAAAAGTCAGTGAAAACTCAGGATTCTCAACGAAATAAGAAGAAGTTCATTAAAAAGAAGGGAGCCCAGAAAGGAGATGCTGCTATGAAGTCAAAGGTTGAGGTGGTTTGTTATAAGTGTGACAAGAAGGGTCACTTTGATAATGAATGGCGGTCAGGAAATGGAAAGAAAAATAAAAGTAAGAAGAATGTGAAGTGCTTCAAATGTGATCGAGTTGGGCATTACGAGAATCGATGTCTAGAGTCAGTTATGGAGGATAAGGGAAACATTTTTATTGTAGGGTCGGCTAGGCCTACCGCGGCTGATAAAGGAAAGACAATAATGGAAGGTACACATTTGATTTAG
The DNA here is from genome assembly GCA_030765085.1 of Allium cepa. Taxonomy (NCBI): domain Eukaryota; kingdom Viridiplantae; phylum Streptophyta; class Magnoliopsida; order Asparagales; family Amaryllidaceae; genus Allium; species Allium cepa. Next base: position 986,251,156 of record CM060945.1, on the reverse strand, counting down.
AGTATTTCAGTTATAGTACATTTTGATACCGGTGCACCATATTCATTTATGTCTCGGTGTTTGGTTAATAAATTATGTCTAGAACCCATCTACCTTGTTACTTCCTTATGGGTTGCAGATCCAATAGGAGGGTATGTAACTCTAGGGTTAAGATGTGACCAGTCAAAACTTGATTTGTTGGGTCATAAATTTGCATGCATTTTGTATGTTAATGATTTTGTAGATTTCGAGATCATTTTGGGTATGGATTGGTTGAGTAGGTATAAGGCCAAAATATTTTGCCAAGATAGGGAAATATCAATGAGATACCCTGATAGTCATAACCGAGTGATATTCTCTATAGAAAGTACTAACCAGAGTGTTAGTGTTATGCTTAATGCTATGGAGGTAGAAAATGAGTAAAGTTAGGTTCACGTAGCAAGAGAGTTTGCAGATGTCTTTGAGCCAGTTACTGGACTACCCTTGGAAAGAGTTGTTGAGTTTAAAGTAGATATTGTGATAGGAGTTGAACCTGTAAGTAGACCACCTAATAGGATGACACTAACTGAGATGAAGGAATTAAAGATGCAGCTAGTGGATCTAGAAGGAAGGAATTTTATTAGATTGGGCAGTTCGCCTTGTGCAGCGCCCATGGTGTTCGTGAAGAAACCAGATGGGTCGTTAAGGATGCGCACTGACTATCGCAAGTTAAACAAATGGACAATCAAGAATAAGTATGCTTCGCCGAGAATAGATTATCCGTTTGATCAGTTGAGTGGAGCCAGAAGTTTTTCCCAATTGGACTTGGCGACATGTTTCCATTAGTTAAGAGTGGCGGAGGACAGTATTGTAGGAAATGCGAATTACAAATCTTAAGGCAGAATTAACACTAGAGGAAGGGTAAATAGTGTTTAATTGATTTTATTTATCTTTTTGAAATCTTTTCAAATTAAATCCAAACATATGCAATTCACAAACATAGAAACAATCATAGAATCAGACATAAATGCAAATAGTAAATAAAAATAGTAATTGAAAGAACATACCAGAATCTTATACTGGTTCGGAGTTACCCTACATCCAATCCCACACAATTTCTTGTGCACATTTCTTTTCAAATATAATGTCGATATTACAACCTCGATTTCAATACAATGAGATACACCCTCATGTCACCGAGCCTAGGGAAAACTCTCTTGATTTAACCAGGCTACAAGATCACCTAATTGATTTACGGGATACAATCGCACCCAATTAATTTACAGGTCATAATCACGCCGTCTTAAATCACACTTTGATAGAGAGAGACTCGGTACACTTTGATTTTTTGATCTTTGATTACAAATGATCTTATAACTCTGAATAGCATTGAGATCTTTGAGGGAGAGTAGTAGAGAATCAAACTATAGATGATCGAGTTTGATTCATTTAGAATTTCTGTAGAGTTTTGTTAAAGCATTTGAAATATAAGAGAATATTTGAGGGGAGAAGATGGAGTGAAGAAATGAAGAAAAACTAACTTAAAATTCATTGAAAACAACTGGTATTTATAGTATTCATAAGAGAACAACGGTCATGTCCATTTGCAAAAGGTTATGACAAATAGACACTTCTTTTGAAAATTTGAAATTTTAATTTTACGGCTGCCATGTTGACATAAGGGGATGAGGGATGTCGACATGCCTTTTCAAATGACATTGATAGAGAGAGACTCATGGGTCATAATCATACCTTTTCAAATGACATTGATAGAGAGAGACTCGATACACTTTGATCTTTCGGTCTTTGATTACAAATGATCATATAACTCTGAATAGCACCGAGATCTTTAAGAGAGAGTAGTAGAGAATTAAACTAGAGATGATCGAGTTTGATTCACCTATAATTTGGTAGAGTTTTATTAAAGAATTTGATATATATAAGAGAACATTTGAGTGGAGAAGGAGTGAAGAAATGAAGAAAAACTAACTTAAATTTTGTTTGAAACCAACTGGTATTTATAGGAGAACAACGGTTATGTCCATTCGTGAAAGGTTATGACGAATAGACGCTTCTTTTGAAAAATTGAAATTTAAATTCTATGACTACTATGTCGACATGTGGGGATGATGGATGTCGACATGCCTATGTTACTTTTGAAAGTAGATTTTGCTTTAAATGATTTCTGTTTTAAAACCTGTTAGAACAATTTCTAAACTTTGTAAACCATTTTGAATATAGTTTAAACTTATAAAATATTTTTAGAAAGTAATCTTAAAATATAGAATCTATAATATAAAATTAATATTAAAAACTAAATATAGATATCTTTAAAGATAAAAATATTAAAATCAAGAGATAGTTTAAAAAACAAGAGATGATTTTGAAATTAATATGATTAAAAATAGTTTTTGAATTAAGGCTAAAATATTTAAATTGATAGAGATGAATTTAAAAGGATAGTTTTGAAAAAATAAATCATTTTGAAAATTTCGTGGATTCCATTCCATTGGAGAAGGTCGTGGGTTCCATCCCACTAAAAAGGTCGTGGGTTCCATCCCACTATTAAAGCAAGAAGGTGGATTAGATTCCACAATCAAAATCCGAATAAAGATTTTAGTGATGTTATGAAGTTTTAACATAAATCTAGGCTCTATTACTTAACTTGATATCTTGAACTCTTGATACCCATGAGTCTTCAGTCTTGATTTCTTCAGTCTTCAATTCATCAGTCTTGAATCTCTATATTGTACGGTCTTCATTCTCAATACCTGCATATATATATATATATATATATATATATATCATGCATACACACACACACACACACACACACACATATATATATATATATCTAGACAAGAATATTAGTATTTATATTTTGTAACAAGTCATAAGGTTATTGTCATCAAAACAACACCTCGGGAACTAACAAGTATTCCTTTGGCAGTATTTCAAACTAGGTATGGTTTATGTGAGTGGTTGGTGATGCCATTTGGATTGACAAATGCACCTGCTTTTTGGGTAGATTTGATAAACCAATTTTTTCGAGAGTACTTGGATAGGTTTATGCTAGTGTTTATAGAGGACATTTTAGTATACTCTAAGGATGAGAGAGAGCACGAATTTCATTTTAGAGTGGTGCTTGAGAAGCTGAGACAGAATCAACTAAAGGCAAAGTTTACCAAGTGTCATTTCTAGAAGAAAGAGGTAAAATTTCTTAGTCACATGGTTTTATAGAAGGGATTTTTAATTAATCCAAATAATATCGAAGCCGTGAATAATTGGAAGAGACCAGAGACGGTGACTGAGATCAGAAGTTTTCTTGGACTTCCTGGCTACTATTGGAGATTCATTAAGAATTTCTCATGGATAGCAACGCCCTTAACTAAGTTAACCAATAAGGAGGTGAGATTTGTTTAGTCTGACAAATGTAAGGAGGCATTCCTTTAGCTAAAGCATTTGATGAAAAATGCACCCGTGTTAGTAGTTTCAGACAGAAACCAAGGATTGGTGGTGTATACTGATGCATGTGGAACTGGACTAGGAGCAATGTTGATGCTGGATGGTAAAGTCACTACCTAACTTAGACCGCATGAAGTTAGATATCCCACTCATGATTTAGAGTAGGTAGTTGGGATCTTCGATCGAAGATTTGGCGACATTATCTCTTAAGGAAGAGATTTGAGTTTTATACTGATCATAAGTCTTTACGATATTTATTCTCTCAGAAGAAGTTGAATATGAGACATCAAAGGTAGTTGGAGTTTTTGGTTGCATATGATTTGGTATAGAATATACACTAGAAAAAGGTAATAAAGTGGCTGATTTCTTAGCAAGAAACATCAAAATGTGATGCTAGCTATGTTAGCGGAGTGGAAGGATTTAAAAGCTTTAGTCGGTTGCGATGTGCGGTTAAGATCGACTACTGGTTCTAGTCGAAGTACCGCCAGGTTTTCTTGTTTAGAAGTTCGACCAGTATTGATTGAGAAAATTGCTTCTAAGAAGAAGGAGTATCTGGTGTTGGTCGAGAGAATTAGAAGGCCTGAGGTTGGAACTGAGATCGATGAACTAAAGGATTTTAGCCTTAACCAGAGAGGATGGCTGAGAAGGAAGGGACGGTTGTGTGTTCCAAAAGTGGAGGACTTGAGGAAGGAAGTTCTTGGAGAATATCATCGATCCAAGTTTACGATTCATCCTAGAGGGACCAAAATGTATCAAGATATTAAAAGGAGCTTCTATTATGAAGGCATGAAGAGGGATGTTGGCTTGTGGGTTAGGCAGTGTGCAAACTGTTAACAAGTGAAAGCTGAACATCAGAAACCGAGCAGGTTGCTTCAGCCTTTAGAGATTCCAGTTTGGAAATGAGATTCGATATCTAGGATTTTATATGCAGGTTGCCAAGGTCTAAAAGAGGCAATGAAAGTATATGGGTTACAGTGGACATATTGACCAAGAGTGCCCATTTCATTCTAGTTAAGTCAACCAGAACGACACATGTTTTATCTAAGTTGCTCCTGAAGAACGTAGTTAGACTGCATGGAGTTCCTAGTAGTATAGTCAGTGACAAAAATGGTTTGTTCACTAGTGAATTCTGAAAGAGTGTATTGGAAGTGATGGGAACCAAGCTTAATATGAGTATTGCATATCACCCTCAGATGGTTGGACAGACAGAGAGAGTCAATAAGGTAGTCGAAGATTTATTGAGAGTTTTTGTATTGGACTTTGGTGGATCTTGGGAGGATCACCTACATTTGGTTGATTTTTCCTATAATAATAGTTATCAAACTAGTATAGGAATGGTTGCATTTGAAGCTTTGTATGGAAGACCTTGCAAATCACCACCATGTTGGTTGGAGACCGGAGACAGATTAGTCTTAGGTCCAGATTTGGTTAGAGAGGCATCAGAGAAGATTGAGTTAATCCAAGGAAGGATGAAGAAAGCTCCGTCAAGACGGAAAAGTTACACAAATATAAGGTGTAAAGACTTATAATTCTCAATTGAAGATAAAGTTTTTATTAAGGTATCACCTACGAAGGGTGCGATATGCTTTGGCAAGTCGAGAAAGTTAGTCCCAAGATATGTAGGTCCATTTCAGATTATAAAGAGGATTGGAAAGCTCGCATATAGAATAGAGTTGCTGAGCAGTTTGGTATGTGCCCATAATGTATTTCATGTGTCTCATCTTCGTAAGTATGTGCATGGTCCAAAGACTATTATTCCTCTGACATGGTTGGATGATTTAGTGGTATCACCTAATTTGACTTTTGTTAGACAACCCGTTCGGGTTGTAGCTAGAGATGAGAAAAGATTAAGGAACAAGACAATTAGGTTCGTGAAAGTTCAGTGGAGCGACAACAAGAAGGATTGTACTTGGAAGACAGATGATAGGATTAGAGATACTTATCTTGATCTTCTTTGAGGGTATGTTTATATTAGATTTATCTAGATAATTGCTTATCAGTTAGACTAGCATGGTTGTTAGGTGTTGTTATAGATGATTGCTATGTTTATTATTTAGTCCTTACTGAATTTCAAGGATGAAATTCTTTAAGACGGAGCCTGTAACGTCCCTAATTTTTTATAATAGTATTCAGAAGATTTAATTAGATAAATTAAATAGAATAATAATGATAAGGGGATAATGGGATATGCTTGATAATAAAGGTAAAATGGGCTTTAATTGGTTTATAAGATAATTAAATTATACATGGGCATATTAGTAAATTATCCAATCAATTATACACGGCTATACATTCTCACTGTTGTCCATTCACCTTCATTTTTCTCAAATCAAAAATAAAATGCAAAAACCCTAAGATAGTCAGCCACTAACAAGGAGGAAGAGTGGGATTTCAATCTAAAGATTAAAAGCTAGAGAGGGTTAATCAACAACAAATCTCCAATTCCTTATTAAGTTTAAGGTGAATAATAATTCATCCATCTCTTTTTGGTTTACAATCATATGATTTCGGATTTGAGCATTTATCTTGTTTCTATGATATGTTGGATGATGATATGCTTAATTTATGAATTGTTTGATTTAAATAATTTATTTATACATGAAATTCGTACAGTTTTAGGAGCAAAACCGTGTATTGTTGATTTTAAAATGCCATGGAAAAATTTTATGTTAAGTAAAACATGATTTTAGAGATGGGCTTTAATTTTCAGAATTTTCCAAGCTACGGAAATTTATTATGAATTTTTTATGATAAAATTGATGTAATAGGGTTTAAAATTTATTTTGAATATTTCAGGAAGAAATTGGGTCTAAATTTTTAACATGTTTGATTACACGATGAAATCAAATTTCTATGAATTTTGAGGATTTTTTCCATTTGATTTACTAGGGAAAATAAATTATCTTAAAAGAAGGACTTTTCTTCAAACATCGGTTTTGTTCTATGGAAGGGTTTAACATTATAAAGCATTGATTTTGATCTAATTAATGTGGGAGTTTTTATTTGTAAAGTATTTGAAGAGTTCTAAAGTGGCCAATCAAGGTGTTACAACTGGCAAGTTAATTATAAAGCATTTGTCATGTTTAGTTATAAATTAGCATTCAGGAAAAAGGTGGTTCCGCCTATTTCAGAGGCACCTTTCGACTCCTTTATCACCGCACAATCACTGTCGAAACCATCACTTACGAAACCCACATAGTCGGAACCAAGGCACATAGTATCAATGGAAATTGGTACGAAGTGTATTTTAAATAGCAGAGGGTAGGGTATCGAAAGCTATGCTTTCGTTAAAGTCGAAACCAAGGTTCTGATTTAAAGAGATAACATCTGCCTAGTTTTTGAAGGGCTTTTGACTGAGTCGATACCCTATAGAGTCAAAACCTTTGTTTGTTTTTAAAATTAATTCCTTCCTTTTTTTACTTAAAGTTTTCTACATAATTGAAAGCCGTGATTTCGATTGAGACATTATAAATAGCTCTCAAATGGGGACTTTTCTTTAAATAAGAAGCTTTCGAAAGAGTAGATTCCGATCTAGTCGAAACGTAGCCGCTATTTTCCTTTCAAAGTATTGAAGTCAACAATACCTTCAAAGGTTATCCTTGTTTTTACCTAGGTTAAGCCACTTCTTAGTTGCTTTTGAAAGAAGTTGAGGGTTTCGAAGGTGATGGATTCGAAAGGGGGTTTCGACTCTATCCTTTGAAGTTTTGATTTTAAAGGTCTTTGCTTTTGAAGTAGATGGTTCCGACACCGTAAACTTTTCTCCAAATTTATTTTGGTTGGTTTGCGAAGAGATACTTTCGTATATAACCATTTTGACTCAAATGATATTTTTAAAGAGTAAACCCAATGCTTTTGAAAGGATACAATATTTGTTTCGAAGCTATGATTTAAAGAATGCTTTCTCGATGCCACCGAAAGGTATCATTGGTTTCGAAATGTACATACTTAGAGTTTTGAAAAGGGGTTTTCCGTGCTTTCGAAGGAGGTCATCTAGTGGTTTTGAAAGTGGTGTTTTAAAGTTTTAAAACAAATAACTCATTCCCATTTTAAAGGAAAAACCATGGCATAAATAAAGATTTTGGAAATGTTATTCACATTGTTATCAACATATAACTATATTTTGGGGAAAGGACAGAATAACTAGTTAGGTTGATCCAGTAGTGAATATAACTTAACAAATGTTAAACTTTTAATTAAAGATATTGGCAGAAGCCAATAGGTTTACAGTAAGTCCATGAAAACTGTATGATATTGGCAGGGGCCAATAGGTTCATAGTCATCCAAAGAAAACTATAATCTGATACTGGCTGGGGCCAGTAGGTTTGTAGTTAGGCCATGTAAACTATATCTAGATTAAGATATGACAATCAGTTAATAGGTTTCTAGTTATCCCATGAAAACTAGGATAAGAAATAAGATATTGGGGTTACCAGTAGGTCCTTAGTGATCCCATGAAAACCAAGTAATTGGACAGATAGTCTATAAACGTTTAACAGGTTAATAGTAACCTTATAAACTATAATTGAGCCAGATAGTTAGAATGAACGGGGATGTGTAATCCAAAATTAATTCATTTGTTTTGCATATCATCATAATGTTTTGAAATACTATGTTTTAACCATTGTGGATGCAAGAGCATAGTATATGGTTTTGTAAATGTTTTAGGATACTAGTGAGGGAAAAACCTGTTCCACCAAGCGGCGTGGTCCCACTAGATATCTAAATGGTTTGAGATGGTAAATTATTATTCATACCAGACGTTATGTTTGACTCGAAGTTTTTGTTTTCCTCTTAAACTCTTGGATACTCAATTGATTTTGAGTAGGTTGGAGTTAAGGTTTTCAGGTATTCTTTTAGACAAATAAAGCTTTCGAGGACGTGCAAGAAGCAAGCTTGTTATTAGAGTTCTTTTACTTCCGTTGTGTGTTTTTTCGTAAAGGCAAATTATTTTCTTGCTTATCTATATACTTTGATCTACCAGGGGGCATCTGTGATATCCTCGAATTTTTGGCAATATCAATTTAATAATCCGCATTAAAAATTAAACGGATTTGATAATTTTTGTTAATAAAATTTGAATTGATTTAATAATCTTCCTTTAATAAATATTTAATTGGTGAATTTTATCTTTTTTTTTTAAATAATTAAATTGTTTTCTATTTATAATGTAAATAAATGGTTTATATTGTAAATAGATAAGCTTTGTTTTAAATTTAACAAATAAAGCTTCTTTTCTAATTCTAATATTTTTGGTAATTTGGAAACTTGATTTTATTTAATATTAAGCTTTGCAAAAGCTATTAAATAAATAACTATATGGTTTTAAATTGTTAAAGTAAATTGTTTAAAATGATTTTGGCTTAAGTTTAAATTTAAATTAATAACAAAGGGTTTTTTTTATTTTCTTTTTAAAATATGGCTTAATAAATATGAGATTTTAATTCATTTAAGTAATTCATTAATAATAAGACAATTTCTTTTATAAATTATTTCAAATTGATAAATGTGTTATTTTCAAAACTATAATAATAATGTTATATATATATATATATATAAATCTATATTTTAAGTAGAATATTATTTTGAAATGGTGGTTGTTTAAATATATATATCAAATTAATTTTTTTAAATTGATTTTAAATTGTATTTGAAAAATTGAATTAAATTTATAGTTGGATTTCAAAAGAGATGATATATATATATATATATATATATATATATATATATATATATATATCTTAATATGCATTTTGGATTTAAAAGTATGGCATAAATGATTTGGTATAAATATAGTTTGTTTTATTCTATTTCTTTAAAAAGGATTCTTATTTATATAATTTAAAATAGGTATTTAGTTATTAGGAAATTAATTAATAAAAGCTTTATTCACATTTATAAATTAATTTTGCATGTAAATTTACAAATGTAAGTTAGTAAATCAATCTAAGCATATGTGTTAACTTGTTAATTAAGGGAGATGACAAGTGTCATTAAATTTAGTTTTTCCTTTTATTTTTATTTTTAAATCATTTCAGTTTATATAAGCATTTGCCTTCTTCCTTTCTCTTTTTCTTTTTCTCATTTTCATTTCTAAACTAAAGAAATATTCTCAGCTGAAACTCATTAACTCTAAAACAAATCTGAAAACAACTCCCTCAAAACCAAATCTGAAAACAAAACAAGTAATTAAACAAACTCAAATCAAACTCCTCAAATCAAAAACACACCTGTAAATCAAATCCCTGTAATTCATTTTAAAGTTCAAAGTCTGAATCGTTTTCCAAAAGCTGTAAACAAATCTTCAAACCAAAATGTAAAGCAAATCCGTAACCTGTACATTTTCAAGTCCGGAGCAAGTCTGTGCATTACTCTTCTTCAATATGGAGGCATGCATTTTTAAAGTTTTAAAGCAAGCAACTCAGTTCCAAAATAAGCAAAAGCATTTCAGCATTTAAGTGCAAAGTTTTAATGTAAAAAGGATTCCAGTTTTTTCAAAGCTGTTTTCAAATAAATGGAAGCTATGTCTTCTTTAAAATCAGGTGAGTAACATCACTATTTTTAAAAGTTTAAGTTTATGAATAAGGTTGCATGTTAAATCTATGTGATAAAAATGTATTGTATGTATATACGAATGAAACCTACTGTGAATATAATGGATGTATGGTATCCATGTTGTTTTCCAAAATACTCTCTGTTTTATAGTTCATAGATTCAAGTTTTGATTTAATCACATTAGTTAAATATTAGATAATCCTTAGTTAATGACCTTCATTAACTATTAACAATTCATTAATTACTTTTCTTAAGTAATTAACATACATTAATCAATATTAATTATAAACTAATTAATCTTGAATAATCAATTAATTAACCATTACTTATTTAATTAATCAAGTGTTAACTGTAACTTAATTAATCCTTAATTACTTGATTAATTAGTATTAATCGTAAGTTAATTATCTTATCTAATTAATGATTCTTAAATACAAATTAATTATCCCTAATTAATTAACTTTAAACCTTAATTAATTAATTTAAACCTTTAGTTACTTATTTAATTAATCCAAATCATTAATTAATTAAATAAATAAATTATCCATTTTAAATAACTTAATAATTTAATGAATTACAAATCGTTAAATCCGAATTAAATTTAAGAAAAACATTATTCTTATTAATGATTAAATCACTATTATCAAAAGCATTAAAAACAATTTACTTTTAAATTTACTTTCAAATTTCATTTTAAATTTAAGGTTTAAAATGAATACAAATTAACTTTAACAAAGTTAAAAACAATTTAAAAACCTTTTATTCCATAAGTTAAAGAAATATTTATCTTATAAAGAAGCTCAAAAGAATTTTAAACCAAATTTATTTTTAAATTCAAATCAATTTAAAATACAATTTAAACATACAAAGTTATTTAAAAATAATTTAAATTTAAAAAATTTCTTTCATTTCAAAACTGGAATACGGATTAAATTTTTATTCCAGATTAAACTTAGATTTTAAAAACTGTACTTACATTTTAAAATTTCATTTTAAAATTCAAACCATTTAACCATTTTAAAGTAGTTGAAACAAATTAAATTTAAAAAATTTATTTATTTTTAAAAACTGAGATTCAAACTAAACTTGAATTCCAGATTTAAAAATTAGATTTAAAACTTAGTGTAAACCTTTACTTACAATTTAAAGTTCAGTTTAAATTTAAACAGAACAGGTTTCTTTTAAAAGTCTGTAACAAAATATTTACCCGAGCCATCTCTATTTTGCTTCGAGTCCAAACCTAAGATGCTTCGAGCAAAACACCCAACTACTTCGAGTCAAACTCGAGTAACAAAACTCTACCCAGACCAAACACAACTCAACCAAAGAAAGTGCACCGTGCGCATGCACAGTGCCGCCGACCATCTCAGATCATCGCCGATGATCTCCACACATCAACGACTACCCAAACACCACTCCACGATCATCAGATCGTCATCCCAACTCGAAATTGATTTCGAGCTTCGAACCCAAACCTGGAACTAAAAACTGGAACACCACTTCAAACTGGAAACTGCCTCGTCCACGAAACTCCGACCACCGTAAATTCTGCAACTCCGGCCATGTCCTCGTCAACGACCAAGCTTCCATCACCCAAAGTCTCGTTGCACTCGATCAATTGTAGAAACCGAGATGATCGAATTACCTAACCTAGTTAAAACTATGGTTCCAGACAACAATCTACTACCACCAGGATAATTAATCACCGACGACCCGACTTTTTCTTCCACAGAAAGTCACATCATCTTAAAGAAAGAAAGGGATAGAAAAGAGAAAGATAGAGAAGAAAGAAAGAAACAACATAGAATCTCAAACCATTCAAGGCATTCAATATCATCCATCCATACATAAGCAATGATTAATCACACATCTATAATTAATTTAAAATGAATTACATTAATTACTTCCATCTCTAATTAATCTAAATAAATTAAATCAATTATTTTCATCACATAAATCTTGCTTACTTAATCATTAATTAAACCAATTAATTAATCATCGTCTTAATTAATTACCCTTGATTAATTATCTTTACTTACATTTAGTAAACCCTTAATTAGTTACACAAATTAATTATGTACAAACCATTAAGTAATTAACCTTAATTACTTTATTAACTGCAATTAATTACACTAATCCTTAATTAATTACAATTAATTAATTACCTTATACTAAGAAAGGCGGGTCGTTTTCATCTCTTTTCACTTTCAAACCGGAAAACAAATAAAGAAAAGATATATAATCAAAACTTTTAACAATTTCAAACCTGAAGATCAACATAAACCGAGTACAAATCTGTTTTAAGGCAAATCTCAGATCTGAAGTACATCAAGTACTCAAAACAAAAGTTTAAAATCAAGCAACTTCATTTTTAAATTCAAAGTTTGAGCTTTCAGTTCCATATCAGCATCTTGTTCCAAAAAAAATAAAGAGGGAATCAACTGTCCTCTGTTTTCTGCAAACTGTGAGTAAACTAAAGCCTTAAACAGCATAAAATTTTGATGCATGTGGAAATCATTTAACTTGATAATTTTAAAGTTAACAAAACTTAACTTGCTTAAAATAACTTTAATATTATCAAGTAGAGGTTTTAAAACTAATTACAATTTGTATTTTAAAACTTACTTTTATAAAATCTTAAACTTTCATTTTAAATTAATGTTTTGAAATTACTTTAGATTTCATTTAACATAATTTAATTTAAACAACTTTTAAACCTCATAACCAATTGTTTAAGAAATAATTATTATATATAAAGTAAGTTTATATAGAAGTTTAAACTAGATTTAACTTTAAATTTCAAAAATATTTAATCACCTCTGTTCTTGGTTCTATAAATTAAATTTTTGATCAAAAATCCAAACTTACTCACCTGGTCTTTATTAGGATTAGAAAATCAAACATTGTATGTTTGTTTATTCCTAAGTTAAAGTTTAAAATTAGTATCAAGTAAAATAAAGTTTGAAATACTTTTGGGAGAACAGAAGAAACATAAATGTATGATGAAATCCATCATTTTAGATTTCTGAATCATAATTATAGCTTGAATCTAGTTTGAAAATGATGATTTTTAAAACAAAAATCAAAAGTTTTAAATTAATATTGAGAGTTCATTTCTAAAATGATGGAAAATTGATTTTTGGTGATTCCTGATGATCTACTGATATTGGGTAGTCGGGGCTTGGTCTGGAGATAGGGGAAGGTACGGCGAGGCTTGGAAAAATATCCGGTGGTTTGTTTGATCAACGTGGTGTCGGCGGTGAACAAATTTAGTTTCTAATCCTAAATTGGACGAGCTGAGTAGCTTGGACCTCTGCCTTTTCTCTAATGCATCGAGTTCGATGAAACTTTGGGATTTGGTTCGTGGAAGTTTGGCGATGATGTGACTGGAGTTATGGCGACTCGGGTGGTCGGAGGGAAGATGTTAGAGACATTTCTGGTAGGTTGTGGTTCAAAAAATTTTGTGTTGCTCGATTTTGGATTTGAAGCCTGGGCATGAGTTTGGGTGATCGTGCAGTGATGCTGGTATGATGGTTGGTGTGTCGACGTTACCGGAGGTGATCATCGGCGTCGGTGTTGACTGTGCAAGTGCACAAGAAAGTTTGGGGTGTTTGTTGTTTGGGTAGGTTTTGGCTCGAAGGGTGATCGAGTGTTTGAGGGAGCAACTCGAGTTCATACTCGAGTGGTTTAGTTTTTTAAAAAAAAGGATAAAATTCACCAATTAAATATTTATTAAAGGAAAATTATCAAATCAATTCAAACTTTATTAACAAAAATTATCAAATCAATTTAAATTTTAATGCAGATTATTAAATTGATATTGCTAAAAATTCCGGGATACCACAGCATCTTTATATGTCGCTTTTGCGTATATTGTAATAATGATATGTTATCTGAATGTGGTCTGCGAATTGGGATTATATGATCAGTTTGGAATATTTTGAAATGAAATGTGGAATTTGTTTGCTGTTTAATTTTTTGTCATATTATTGTGTTTCTATATACCAATGAATATAATGTCGCTGTATTTGGTCGTCGATGATTAATAACCATGAAAGACTGCGGTATCCATAATCATTAGTTTTGGACCTTCAAGTATGGCGATGTCACATATATCCTTTAGTTGATGTTGCTGGTGAAGTATAATTAGGTTCATAAAACCTTTTTGGGTTTCACTATCTTGTTTCTTTTGGCTAAAGATACTCCCACCCTAAAGCTGGAGGGTCTGGCTGTCTCTACATCAATTCTGATGTCTTCTTTTAAACCATCCATGAATTTATCAAAAACATAATCAGGGTGTAGCTGACGAAGAAGGCTATGTAACTGCTCAAACTTGGTGAGGAATGTTTGCAATGTGGAGAGTTGTTTAAGGTTGGCAAAGGCTCCAAAGGGTTTTCTTAATTCAAGGGGGGCAAATCTCACTATAATCTCCTCCTTGAAAACTTTCCAAAGGTCATGATTCTTGACATTATTATTAACCCATCTATACCAGTTTTGTGCATCTTCCTTCAAGTGGAAAGAACAAGTAGGCATCCATTCAACCTCGTGTGTGTGAGTATATTTGAACAACTATTCAACCTGGTATACCCACTCAACCAGAGTTTCATCACCATTGTAGACAGGAAATTCTATTTGACGGTAGTGTGTTGTAGTAAGAGGAGAGGGTAGGATGCTGAGTTGGTGCCTTGTGTGAGAAATTTGATTCAAATCAGTGGAATGGGGAGGGAGTGAGGATTTACTGTTGTTATTTCTTTGAAATGGAAGTACATGTGGGTGACTTCTTGATGTTTGTTGAAGTTCTTGATGTGAATTGGATGGTAAATTGTTTTGGGACCTCATTTCTTGCATGAATGATTCTACTGTGGCCGTGAGAAGGTCAAACCTGCCATTGAGTTCTTGGGTGCTTTCTTGAAATGCCTTATGGGGTTCTGTTGAGCTTGGTGAAGTTCTTGTTGTGCTTCAGCCATTTGGTTCAGAGATTGCTTAGTTGTTTCATTAATGCGTTCTTGACGTGTCCTGAACTCCTCTTCATCACTGGAACCAGGTGTAGTGAGGTGGTTTTCAAGTTGCTGTTATCAGAAGTTTGAGGGTTCAGATTTGGGTCATGCTTTGGTACCACCTTTTTATACCCATGCTCTCTTGGATTGTTTCTTGTTTGAACCATGCTGCTAAACAATACACCTTGGGATATAATTGATGAACTGAAAGTATTGATTCAGTTTGAAGTTGAAACAGGAGCAGTAAGAAGATGATTGTAAGAATTAGAAGGAGGAGTTTCAAATTGAAAGAAAAATAAGAACAGAAATTGACAATAGTAGTTTAAGAAAGACAAGAAGAAAGAGTAGTACGCATTGAACAAGATATAGCAGTGAAGAAAATTAAGCATTAAAATTTTTTGATCATCAAATCTGATGTACATGGATTCATTACATCTGTATTTATAAGATATCTCCAACGGCTAAATTATTTGACTTGACCAACATTTTCTCTATTTACAGATCCATAATTATATCAGTTCAGGAAAACAACATGTGCATGTGTGCACATGTACACCCACTATTCTTCCTCTTCCTTCAACTAAGAGCTTCCATACCAAATGTTGATGCTGCATGGCTTCACTATCATGACTGGGTTGTTCGGAGTTCCCCTCCAGCATAAACACCGATGAACTTTGGCTAGCGATATATTTCTTCTGTTTTATGGCTGCAAATAACATAACACAGTCATTAGTTAAGAAATCACTCTCTTAAATGAAAATCAAATTGCATCTGTAGATGAGATGGGCAAAAGAAGGATCATTAAACACTCAAGAGGACCCAAAAAAGCCACATCTCAATATCAATACTTATTTTTGTTGCGCAACCTACATCCTCATTGCACATATATGAAATTTCCACGTTTTCCACAGACTTACATATGATGAGTTTATATTTTATTCAGATCTATGACAGAGTGATGTAAGACTAGCTTGATTTAGTTTGGCTAAAGCTTGTGTTCAAGATAAATCCAACGTTTTTTTTAAAAGTATTAATGATCAGAGTCTTGCTTTCTCTAACTTTATTGATTTCCTGACTTTCAAACTAGCTATATTCATATGTTTGTATTTATTTTTTATTTTTATTTTTATTTTTTTTAGAAAAAAAGAGGCTTCTATAATGCCCGAAAATGTTAAGATTGCTCGGTTCTGAATTTTAAGGGTGGAATTAAGGGTGGTGCAACGTATCTAACAGTTTGTATTTATACCGCATTAAATGACTAACCGCGGGCATAATATCATTTTACTTATAAATTGCAATTTATCATCTGCTTCTTATTCCCAACTCATATCGATTGCATCAAGTAAATAAGTAGATATCTTCAGTTTTCGTGCAGATACAATGTGACGTACATTCAAGTTATTTAAAAAAATAATAATATAGAATTAACAATCCAATTATTCACATATCAAGGTACAAAGCGTTACAGGAAAGCCCAATTAAATTTATACAGGATGCATGGGAATTTTGAAGAGTGGGATTTAAACCCTGAATTGACACAGGTCTATCCTTTTGATTCCTACCTCATTTTTTGTTCACTGTTTCAGGCTTTTGTAGCAATATGGCAAGGTGCAAAGTTTTATTTAAAATATATATTAAAATGTTAGTCAAATATTCCAAATTGTAAATGCTGTATTATAAAAATAACCAATTCATAAACAAGCCTACTTTTGTATTCATAAAAAAAAAATAACCAATCATATTTCTTCTACAGTATTTCAGAAGTTTTATGCATGCATGATAACTTCAAATCATGGGTCCATTATCATCACTAGTATGCTTATAAATGAAGATCCAAATCAAGCCCTTCTCCTTTATCTCCCTTGACACTATTATGATCATGACTAATTTTGCTATTTTCACCAAAAGAAGATCCATCCACTTGAAAGTGCAAGTTTTTCTTCCATTTCAAACGTGCTTCGTAGTCCGTCTCATCTTTAGCTGCATCCTTCTGATTCAGTATCGCTGAAGAAGATCCATCTAATTGACCTATTGACTTCATATCTCTATCTTCGTTGTACGAAGAATTCTTCCCCTTTTCACAAACATTATTTTGAACTTCATTGGAAAATGATCCATCAATCTGGCTACAAGAATTCTTCTTCCCTTTTATAATTTCTTCGTTTTCTTCCGCAATTTTACCACTTTCTTGCGCACCCTTGCTGTCTTCATTCATAGAAGCTTCAACTTTGTTATCAATTTTCTTTTTCCACTCGATGAATTCTTCATCAACCTGATGACAAGTGTCTTTCTTCAAGTTCATTAATTCCTCTCCTACTTGGAGAATATTTTTACCAGTTTCAGTTTGGCTCTTGTGTTTTTTAGCTGAAGAAGATCCATCTATATGGTGCTTCAGACTTCCTTCGCCTGCTTTTTTTTCTTCTTCTATACATTTTCGTTTTTCAGAACAAAGCTTCTTGCTCGTGCCTTCATCAGTAAACACAGGACTGAGAGGTACTCCAAACAGTCTAAGTACAGGCTTAACAGCTTTTGGGTTCACCATAGGTTGAGTCGTATTCTGATTATACCCATGGTTAGGGATAACCAATGGTTGGTTAGGACTTTTAGACCTCAAGTGGTTATTATCATTAAGCAGAGGGTTACCTCTAAAATGATAAGGGAAGGACATACATTGTTGCCTAAAGTGTGGTAGGATGTGAGCATTGTATTGTTGTGATTGCATCGCTTGTTGTGCATGTAATTGGCCTACGCGCTCGGTTTTATGTGCGTTTTGGTGACCACCAAGTGCTTGAAAACTAAAAAATTGAGAATCGCATGATTTACAAGAGTATAGTTTTCTGCTTCCATTTCCTTCGCTTTTTGATTCTACTTCTGCATTGTTGGGTTGTTGAACTCTGTCCGCCATTTCTGTAAATGTTCAACACCAAATTAAAATGGATTCTGAATTATCAACAGTAAGTAAAATATATTATCCGAGTAGAAAAAATGGAAGATGTGAACGTGCAAACTTCTGAACTTTTTGCCACTAACATGATGCCGTGAAAGAATAATAATGAAAATAAAAGGACAGAGATTGCCAATATCTACTCCAGCATTTAATTATTTTATTCTGATAACAATATCAATGTAAAAGTTTCACATAATGAATCGAAAGATCTAGTTAAAAGCAATCAACAAGTAGATGAATCCAAGAATTCTACATACAAAAATTCAAGGAATGACTAAACGCTAGTCACCAATCTCAGATTTTTAAAATATATTGTAGATATAGCCAAAGATATGTGCCGGTTAGAAAATAAAATGAAAAAATAATCTCATGAAAAGCACGAATACATGTGATACTGTGTACCTTGTTTCAATTACTTCAACTTTGATAAACAATAAAAGTGGTTGTGAAAAATTGGATTTCATCTTTGATCAAGTGCCTCTTATATAATAGCCAATCTCAGGTATCTGTACAATTATGGATATACTAAAAGTACAAAAAATCTCTAGCTAAGAAATGATGAGTTGGAAATTTTCAGATTCATACATGAAATACATTAAGGCATTCATTCCTTAACAAATTCATATACAATTTGCTTCTCCTCAAACAGACATTTTGGAAACTAATTACTCTTTTAACATCATATATTATATGTCAATGTTAATTTATTTACATGACAAATTGACATGTCATTTAATAGTGTGAAATTAAGGTGAATTACTTAGCAGTAAAGAGAAGCCCATATGTTCAAGTCATTGGATATTAATTTACACTAAGTTCTTTGCAAAACGTACATCAAAAGGGTGAATTTTACGATTTAAAAATGTTATAAAGGGTAATTTTTTAAATTACAATTAATTGCAAAACTAATATCGTACACTATCAACCTTCTCATAGTCCGTATCGTGTGAGAGCCTTGTGCACTAGGTTTCATCTTTTCTTTTGGTTAGCCGCAAAGCTACTATATAGATCACGAAGTTAAGTTGTTAGTCTTTCATTGTTTAAGAAAATGTGATATAAAGGTTGGTGCTTTTTGTGAAATTTCAGGTTCAGTTATATAAACTAATACATTTTGGGAAATGTAATATTTTTTTGCTAAATGTTTTGTCCAAAGTGTTAAATCTATTACCCATTTACATTTTCAAGGCTCCTCTCCACTTTTATTTTAAGTAAAACACAAGACAATGCTAAAAATCATTTTAATGCCTCTGAGTAAAGCAAAAAACAATATTTAAATTGCTGCCTAATTAATAATGTACTTTGATTAGCATTCTTTCCTTTTCACTATTATAATCAAGATTGAGGTAAATAAATTGCACGACTACATAATTAATGTAGTTATAATCGTACATTAACTTGTTTACCTTAACTTTACTGCTAAATATTGTGCTAGATAGCTATTAAGATCAAATTCATGTGGAAACCATTTTTAAATAATTTATTAGGCAGGTTACTAAATAAAGTGAGTTGGAATACGTTGGCATGCTATTGGTTTTTTTTTTTTTTTTTTTTTTCCTTTTTTCTCGTTTTCAAATATACTTTATTCATTTCAGAAGTGCTAGTCGGGCGTTCCTATAGAAGGGTGAGATTCACCGCTCATTGTGATTGGCTTGAAAGTTGAAACCAGGAAATTTCTATATATTTTAGGGGATTAATATTAAGAAGTTAATTAAAAACGAATATTTTATAGTTCATACTCAATTATGATGCTCAAAATTTACAACATTTAGACAGAATGAATCTTTTATTTTAATCATGTAGTTAAATGTTGTAATTATTTTAGCCATATTTACGGTATATTATAACGCAGAATATTAAATTCATATCTTATTAATTTAAAGATTATATCGAATCATTTAAAACTTCAATAGAAAATTCTGGCATAATGGAAATAACCGAGGTTTAATTTCAAAGGCTTAATTATTTCATTAACTTCAATAATAATCAAGGTTCAATTTCAAAGGCTTAATTATTTCATTAACTTCAATAATAATCAACACGAAAAATTCCAACCGAGCACCAATCAAAGAAGCATCAGACAGTTACTTGGTCTTTATATCACATCAACATGTGGCTATCAACGGGATGGGTCATCAACAACCTACATTGGGAAGGCTGCTCATATAAAGCCATTTAGCCAGAGCAGGTCTTCAACGCTTCAACAATCCCTGCTCTAGTACTCTCTGATGCTTCTCAGCTCCCTTCCAATGCTCCCTTTGAGCTTCTTAGCTTAGCCTATACTCCCCCTGTTAAGCACCTTGCTCAGGCTTTAACTCCATCTCCTAAGCTTCTCAGCTCATCTTAAAGTGCTCTATTTCTTTGAAAACCTCTATATATAAGTCAACTCTTGACATATTTAACCTCTATTAAGATGTCCGTCTGGTCACTTCTTAAATGTCCTAGCCATTACAAAATCTTCTTTGAGACTGATAGGCCTTTACTGGTTGCACATGGACAAACTTGAAGGGAAAGAATCAAAACCATGGAAAGAGAAATTATATCCAAGCTGCATATTATTTCATTCATCACATGCATTTTGTATACAATAGCTGTAACCAAGGTTCGAAATAGCTGTAACCAAGGTTCGAAATTCGCTTTTCCGTTTCCGTTCCGGTCATTGGTAATTTTAAAATTTCGTTCCGTTCCGGAAATTTCAGAAGTTCCGTTTTAATTCCGGTTTTCTAATTCCGGTACCTTTTTTGCTTTAATTTGCTATTTCGCTAATAAATATTCAATATTATCATAAATTTATAGTACATTTTTTAAATTACATATAAAATACACTTTGATTAAAAAACCATTGTTTAAAAAGTCTATATTGTTCATTTAAGATTTTAAAATTTTGATCAATTTTTGAAATTTTTATTATGATTCGATGTAAATTAACAAAAATATAACAACTTTTTTTATCCATACACATGATTTTTTGTCAATTTATTTATTGTCCTGTTTAATTTGCTTTTCTTTTTTAATTGCTATATGTTTGTTGTATTTTTTTATTTTTTACAATTTTTTTTTTCAATATTTGAAAATCAAATCCGGAATTTAGACCTGGAACGGAATTTTGACTGGATTCCGTTCCGGTTATGACCGGAACCGGAACGGAATCACCGGAATAACCGGAATTCCGTCGGAATTTTGAACCTTGGTTGTAACCATGCCACGTGGACAATACATTTGTAATTTCAGGCTAAATAATGAAAAGTTGTTGATATTATTTGTTTCAAAGGCAGCTTGCTTTAGCAGTGCCAACTAACTTTGAAGAGAGAACCGTATGCTGCAAATTTGGATTCAAATCAAACTCATTTTTTAATGATACCCGGACCAAACAAATCTACACAATTTATTTTTTAACTTTTACTTTTTAAAAATTAAGAAATAAGAAACGAACATGAATAAGAGATGAGCATGCGGATTTCATGGGTCCATAAGACCATGAAAAATTGGGACTGTGATTATTTATCTTTATAGAAATCATCCTCTGTTGTCTGTAATGAGTCGATAGTTAGTGCGATGTGGTCTATCTTTTGTAATCATAGAGCTGTCCTCCCATGAGATTGGATCTTGTCCTCAAGGTCTTGTGTGTGGGTGTTTCGAAGTGATTTCCTAAGGTAGAGGAGTTGGTGAGATCTTGGTAGGATTTGGGCAATTTCAAGTCCATGGTGGGAAGGACGGATTGAAAGTTAACGATACGGCTTAAAAAAACAACGAGCCAACATGGCTTTGTCTTGTCGACGTTGATCTGTCTGACTGTTCATACAATGTTGTGCTTTTTGAAAATTGGTCTTTAAAGTGTGTTCGAGTTGGTCTGAGTCTAATCTTGAATTTCTTTAATGTTAGAGTAGCCCAATATGTGATCGAGAATGATAGGTGGTGTGATGACCCGTCTCCCTTAACATCCGTAATATAAGCATACAAGCATCTAGATTCTCCAATGGTATCACAAACGACGTTCCTTTAAGGATAAGATCTGCAACAATAATAAATAGAACAAATTTTGCTTGTTGTTAGAAATGAGAAATGAATGGTCGAATTGAACATTTGCCACAATGTACATTACCTACTCCTTCGGGTATTAGATCATGCATTCATGGGTCGCACCAATATACCAGCCCAATTTGTATAAGCAGTGCTTTCTAAAAGCCAATTGTAAGATAATGTATTTGTATCGAGAATACTGATCAGTCTTTTTGAATAAAAACTAAAAAATGAAAACTGAAAACATCATATTATTCTTCTTTAATTTATCTCTGGAAACCATTTCATCAATATCATAATTCTTTATATGGTATCAGAGCAGTATTAAGCCTAGCGGCATCTACATCAAGTTTTGAGGAAAATCAAGACCTTAGCCTCAAGAACAGGAGCATTCAAATCAAGATATCATCAGAAAATTGTCATCATATGAAATCTTGATAACCCATTAGGTACACACTCATCATTTGAGTTATTACTGAATTTGCTTATGAAAAACAGGTGCCGCGCCAAAGAAATTAATTTGATTTCTGGTTGCAACTAGTTTTCATCAAAGAAATAAGTAAATTATCAAACAAGAAAATTCAGAAAACTGAAAACCAAAATCAAGAAAGCAATCAAAAGCAGAAAGAAAGCAAATGCCAAGAATACATAAAAACCCATTCATCACTTGAGTTTGGCTACAACTTACATGTTCACACTACTGTTGAAGCAATCTTGGATCGGCAAGTATCTGAACCATCAAGTTTGATTGTCATTTTGTTATATCATCACGGCTGGAGGGGACAACACTTCAACAACTTCTAAAAATATAGCTCACTCTCAATAGCAGACCGTAGAAGTCACTAAAAAACTGATCAAGACTGTCATCAATCCAAAAAGTCAATTAATTATCATACATCTTAAAGAAGACAATTATCTTCTATGGAAACTTCATGCAGAAACAGCAATGCAAGGATATGGCCTTGAAGGATTCATCCTTGGCACTATTCCTATCCCATCAAGATTTATCACTGATTCACAAAACATGATGATCAGAAATAAAGAACAACAAAGGATTACATGCAAGATAGACTAATAAGTTCTTGGCTACTATCATCTATCAACACGAACTTACTATCTTAAGTAATAGGTTGCAAATGTGCTAATAATATCTGAACTACAGTGGAAAGAATTATAAATACTTAATCTGCTGCAAGGGTTATGAATTACAAACGACAATTACAAAATAGTGGTAAAGGTAACCAGACAATGAGGGATTACTTATCACAAGTCAACAATATATGCAACTTGCAGGAAGCTGTAGGGCACAAAGTGTTAGAAAATGAACAAGTTCGAATATTTTGAATGGACTTAATGAAGAATACGAAGCAGTTTTTGCAGTTGTATCATCTCAACCAACTCTGTCACCTTTATAGTATGTTCATGCAACTCTACTTGCACATGAGGCAAGAATTGGCTTCAGATTTATCAATTAACTATGCATTCAAGTCCAAAAACAAAGGTCAAAACTCCAATAAATAAGGTCAATCCTATCAAAGAGGTGTTTATTCCAACAAATCAAGGGGCAGAAGGAGATGGAATAACAGCAATAACAGACTAAGGTGTCAAATATGTGAGAAACTTGGTCATATTGCAATGGAGTGCTATTTCAGATTTAATGCTAGTTTTGTGCCTAATCAGAATTCAAACAATCAAAGAGGTGGCAATATCGATGTCAACATGGCTCAAACACAACAAGAATCTAGTACTCAGACAGATGGAAATGGTGTAATCAATCAGAATATCATTACAAGACCAGAACACATTCAGGATGGGAGTTGGTATCCAGACTCAGGAGCAACTAATCACATAACAAGCAATCTTGATAATTTAAACCTTGGCAACAAAGAGTACATAGGTAAATAGTCAATTTGCGTGGAAAATGGTGAGTCAATTAGTATCAAACATACTGGTAATGCATTTATTAAAGGTGCAAGACATCTATTCTTAAACAATTTATTAGGAGTACCAAAGTTAAGAAAAAATCTCATGATTGTATCATAATTTGCAAAAGATAATAATGTCTACTTTAAATTATATCCCAATTATTGTCTAGTTAGAGACATACTAACAATGAAAATTCTCTTGCAAGGTGATGCAATCAGAGGAATATACAAATTCAATCTATTATACTGTAGCAATTCTGAAAGAAAAAAAAACTGGTGCAACACGGTTGAAATTGCTCAACCAAAAAGAAATGGAAGTGTATATGATCATGGCATTATAAACTTGGCCATCCAAATACAAGTGTAGCTAAACAAGTAGTTAGTGAAAATAAAATTGTGTTTGGTGATTTTTCTTTACCATATGTTTGCACTTACAATAAAATGGGCAAAAATCATAAATTAGCATTTAATGATTCATTAACAAATTATTCAAAACCTTTAGAATTAGTTGCCACTAATCTATGGGGAACATATCCAATTTGCTCAGACTATGGATAAAGATATAGGGATTTTCTCTCAAAGGGCTTCTTTGTGCAGGGAAATAAGTTTTAAGGACAACACTTTTGAAAAATTAGTTTTAAGGATAATTTCTAGAAAAAAGATAAACGAAATTATCATTTTTAGTTATACAGAAATAATGATAAATGAATTTATCATTTACCTGTATAATAAAAAGAAATTTATCTTTTTTCTGTAAAATTTCTATAAAACTAATTATTCAGAAATATTGTCCTTAAAGCTTATTACCCTCGAATGAGAAGCCCTTCAACCAAATTTCAACTATAGATATTATATATCATTATAGATGCATATTCAAGATATACATGGATATATTTCTTGAAAACGAAGTCTGAAACCTACAATGCAGTAACACATTTTATATCTTTAGTTAAAAAACAAACTGGTCATCAATTTGAAATTATACAGTCTTATGGTGGTACTGAGTACAAAACACTTAGTAGTTTCTTCAATAAAAGGGGAATAATTCATAGAACTACTTGTCCCTACACATCAGAGCACAATGGTTTGACTGAGAGAAAACATAGACATTTAGTTGAGTTAGGCTTATCTTTATTAGCATAAGCATCTCTATCATTAAAGTTTTGGTCTGATTCCATTAACACTGATGTATATCTAATTAATAGGTTGCCCACAAAGGTTCTTAATGGAATTAGTCCATTGAAAAAATTATATGGAATTAAATCAGATTATCAAAGTTTAAGAACATTTTGATGTCGATGTTTTCCCTACATAAGACCATACAATACTAATAAATTGAGCTTAGGTCAAGACCTTGCACCTTTATAGGATATGGGACAAATCAGAAGGGTTATAAATGTCTTGACAGTAGTGGAAAATCTTCATAAGCAAGCATGATGTATTTAATGAACATGTTTTTCCTTTCAGCAATGTAGGTATAAAAACAACTCAGAAAGTTTGTAATTCAAATGTATCAATACCTAATATACATGTGTATACTGATGTATTATAACCAAAGGAGTCTGAAAGGACTGCTGGAGTTCATAATCCACAACTCACAATGTAAAATCAACCAAGTCGTGAATTACCAGAACTGCCCGGCTATCACAGTCAATCCCGTATGCATATAAATGATCAAACACAATCAATCTATGAAGAAAGTTTAGTTGGTTCACAAATGCAACCGGGAAACAATGATGATCAACAAGTACAAAATAATCACCACAAGTTAGAACAGGACATCCAATGGTTACAAGATCAAAAAGTGGGATCTTTAAACCAAAGTTATACACAGCAATCTCTGTCTTAGAGGAGCCAGAAATATTTGAACAAGCTACAAAAAACAAACACTGGACAACAGCAATGGATGAGGAGTATAATGCATGATAAGAATGTAGTTAGTTGTAAATGGACTTATAAATTAACGAAGAATCCAAATGGAACTGTGGCTAGATACAAAGCAAGACTGGTAGCTAAGGGGTATACTCAGCAATATGGGTTTGACTTTAATGAAACATTTTCTCCAATGGTCAGCCAACTATAAGAATTATTCTAAGTGTTGCCTTGCACAAACAGTGGAATATCATACAACTTGATGTCGATAATGCATTTCTGAATGGTATACTACAAGAAGAAATATATATGGAATAGCCATATGGATACAAAGAAAATTCAAATCTTGTATGCAAATTAAATAAGGCAATATATGGCCTTAAACAAGCAACAAGAGTACGGTTTGATAGATTGAAAACCACTCTATCTCACTTGGGTTATCAGTCTACAAAATCAGACAATTCATTATTTGTCAAGGTCAAGAAAGAGTCAAGCATTTACATTCTAATATATGTTGATGATTTAATTATTACAGGGAATGATGAGGCTGAAATCAACCAACTTACTCAGTATCCAGACAAAGATTTCTCATTCAAGGACCTTGGTGACTTAAACTATATTCTGGACATAGAAGTCAGAAGGAAGTCAAAATCAGAAATAATTCTAAGTCAAAAGAAATATATTTTAGAATTGTTCATCATGACTAAAATGGATAATTCAAAGCCACAACCAACTCCAATGATAAGTCATCAGCGTTTGACTAAAAATAGGGGAGAACACATAACAAACACTAAACAATACAAAAGTGTGTTGGTGCTTTACAATATACCAAATTTACTAGACTGGACATCTCATTCAGTGTTAATAAAGTGTGCCAATTCATGCATGAAGCACAAGATGGTCACTGGAAGGCAGTATAACGAATACAAAGATACATAATAGGGACAACAAACTATGGCTTATCATTAAAGAAGTGTAACAGCCTCAACATAACTAGTTATTCTGATGCTGACTGGGGTACTGGCCTAAATGATAGGAAATCAATAACTGGATACTGCATATAAATTGGTAACAATCCTATATCATGGTGTTCAAAGAAGCAATCAACTATCTCATGATCCAACACCGAGGTTGAATGCAGGAGTGTCACAAGTGCAACAGCGGAAATAATGTGGATATAGTCACTTCTTAACGAACTAAATATCAAATTAGAGACCAAACTAATACTATGATATGGTAATCAGAATACAATATACATGTCAACAAATCCAATTCTACATTCAAGAACAAAGCACATCGAAATAGATCTCTACATTCCTAGAGAACAAATTCAAAAGGAATTTTGCAAGTCAATTACATACCAGCACTTTACCAGCATGTCGACGTACTTACAAATCACTGTTGAGATGAAATTTCACCAGATTTAGAAGCAATTTAAAGGTTGAAGAGTTCCAAGCAGATTCAAAAGAATCTATTGAAACTACTGAAGCTCAAAAAACAATATCGCTAACATCTAAAAAACACAGTAAAGCCATCCACTAGCTCATTAATGTTGTAAATAATAAATCTAAGGAGCACTCGCAAGCTAGAAAAATCTCTTTAATTTAATGAAATTCAAGAAAAAATAAGGCGGCGGACGGGTATGAGAATCACCTAACCCTAACCCTAATATCGGTTTGAGGGGGTATTAGAAATGAGAAATGAATGGTTGAACAAAACATTTGCCATAATGTATATTACCTAGTCTTTCGGGTATTAGATCCTGCATTCATGGGCCGCACCAATATACCAGCCCAATTTGTATAAGTAGTGCTTTATAAAAGCCAACTGTATGATAATGTTTTGTATCAAGAATACATGTATTGAATTATCTTTTTGAATAAAAACTGAAAAATGAAAACATCATATTGTTCTTCTTCAATTCATCTCTAGAAACCATTTCATCAATATCATAATTATGCACACTTATAGGCCAAAAAAATCTATTTCAACTTTAGACCTCAAACAAAACTTATTACAATAATATGCACAATTTTCGCTTAGTCGAAATTTGCACTTGCACAAATTTGGATTACGCAAGTGTATTTTTTTTAAAAAAAATATGCTTACGCAAATTTGGAATGCGCGTATGTAACTTTCAAAACTTGTGCTTATGGAAATTTGGATTGCGCAAGTATAAAATGCTGTTATATTAAAAAGAAGACATATTTTTGTAATAAGTTTTGAGCGAGGCTTAATGTTAATATATGTTTTTTTCTAAGACCTATAAGCAAAATTTGTCCTAATAGATATCACAAAACATATCTATTTCAAAGAACTAATTCTCACAACAGAAGGATATAAATATAATATCAACATGAACACATAGAGGGCTAAATGCATATAATATCAAGAGGAATGAAATCTAATATTATAATACAAATAGTAAATGACACATAATATCCCATAATATTACATGTCTCAAAATAATACATATATCTACCGGTCAATATCAAAAATCAAAATACAAAAAAACCTGAATAGATAAATATAGTCATAGTCTTGATATAACTATGGCTCCATTAATCGCCTTCAGCTAGTTGTGATCCTTCTCTCTATGTCTACCTACTAAAAAAACAGATAACAAAGAAAAAACAAAGAGAGGGTTAGACATAAAGTCCGATGAAAAGGAGATATCACTAATATGCATGATTACTAATATGCTAATATAACGTAAACAATTCAAAGTGGTAATACTCGAGGCATTAAAACCATATATCGACCTGCATCTTCACCTACATCCAACAAGTAGCACATTTCTACTATCGTGCAACACCATATAAAAAAACTATCATATGCAAAACATCATGACACCAATTGTAAACCAAGCGCTACACACAAGGCTAAAGAACTACGGATCTCCTCATAAGGCCAAAACCTGACAAATGTGGTCATTAATATAAGACTGAAGCTACCACTTCCTAACATGTATGGTCACTAATGTAAGACCAATAGTGCGAATGGTCACTAACGTAAGACTATACTTGTATGGTAACTAATATAAGACCAGCATTCTGTACGGTCACTAATATAAGACCAATGCTATGTATAGTTACTAATATATGACCTATAGTAATCGTCAATAAATATTAAACCCCAAGGTCTAAAGTAAGATGGACGAACTCACTCCATGTATGTACTATCATGTGGAATCATATATCGCAATATCTAGATTGTCGTGTCTCCAAATCACCAGATGACTTTGTAAAATTACCATGTAAATCAAAACGCATCCCCAGTATCACGTATGACCTTCATGTCATTTTACATCTTCGATACACTCTTCCAGTCTATCCCAATAGCAATGGTTTTAAAAAACATGTCAGAGTAGACCATGCATTGCCCTCGAAGTCAAAATGCTCCAAAACATACCAATACGTATTGAATTAGTGTCCTCCAAATATAATGACTACTGTCCAAATCGCATCTCGATCAGACCTAGTATGCAAAAGGTATCGCATCCTCAAGTTCGTCAATACATCTCGGAGGAAAACCCTAGATTCATAATAGCATCCCATCGTCGATTGATCAAAAGTGATCAGTCGACCTACTAGCTGTAGCATCGGTAGGTCTACTTCAACTGTTCAGCTGACCCTTTCATTAGTTGATTGGTTAGATATGACCAATCTATTGTTTTAAGGCCAATTTTCCTATTTGCTTTCAACCACAAAACCTAGAACACCCCCTTCGAATAGTCGACTAATGACATATGATCAATTGACATTTAACTTGTAGGGGACATAGATTAAACCAGAATGGGGTAAATTTCCATAAGGAAATTTATCACACCAATTAACTTCACTCGACTATCAAACCAACTTTTCTTGCCTCCACATCGAGCATTACCCTTCGTGACCTTACGCCACTCGCTACATCTTACACTCGATTTCATGTCTTTAACGATCTTTTATGAGACGAATACTGCTAGATGAAAATTTGATGAATCGTTCCAGAACTAGAACATTTTACAAACCATGTGGGTTTAACTAGTCAGCCAACTATTCCAACTTCATATTCCATCATTTAATGAAAACGTCAGTTATCATTTAATACAATCATATCCTTTCTAAGAACAATTTAATCAAAAATTAAACAACACATTCATATCAAATACCATTTTGCTTATAACAATCTCTAACACATCGGTTTATACTTTAAAACTTTCATTTAGTAAGATTCTCATATCTAAAATTTCTAATCAAGTTCACTACTCAAGCTCTTACAACATTAGCATCATAACATGATTTTAACGTATCAAATGATCATATAGCTTTGAAGAGAGATCTCACTCACTATATCTTCAAGAAATACAAGCTCAACAAAACCCAAATTCGAAACATTTCTTTGATTCCCGAGATCCAGCTCTACTTTTCTCTAAAATGAAAACTTTATAGTATGGATTTGTAGGGAATCTTCTAACTTGAATTTTGATACTTTGTTTTGAATTTTTTGGATGAGGAAATTAGAAGCTATGTTGGTTTGAGGTTAAGTAATCAAATTTTATTTTTGCTCAAAATGAGGAGGCAGATGAACTAAAAGAATGAAGAGGAGAATAGTTATTTGAAAAAGTATATAAGTGCTAGCCAAAAGACCATTTTGCACCTACCTTCTCTTTTCTTCTAATTTTGCAAACTTTATTCATTAGACTTAATATGCATTTCATAAATAAATGACAATACGAACTTAATGAAATAGGCATTGAGTCCTAAGTCATCAATCATTACAAATTATTCTTTTAAATCACTAATTTGCTTAAATCTTTCGGTAAGCGATTAATTACAATTAACTACTGGGCGAAAAATTACATGTTGTTGCATTCTAACTCCCTAAAAGAATTTTTCTATCAAAATCATCAAGAGCCGAACAATGTATGCTAACACTCATGTGCCCCCGCCATACATATTTAGCATCATCACAACAAAAATAGAAGCTTAATCATAGCAACACAAAGCAAGTTCTACAGCAGTATGAAATTCTAATAAACTAAATGGAAATAAAATACAAAGAGTAAATGAAGTCATACCAGTAAAAAAATTAGGATTGGAAGCACACATTTTCTCTTTTGGCTCCCAAGTGCTATTCAAGAATCATCGCCCTGTTGTACCCTAACAAGCTTCAGAACCATTTTCTGAAGTCTCTTTAACACGACTTGCTATAATCCGAATAGGTCCTCTAGTCATACCAAACCTATGGATTCATATGTACTTCCTCTGTTTGACTTCGCTCAACCACTACACTTGTGTCGTGCATACACTTTTGCAAGTGAGAAACATGAAACACATTGTGTGCTCCAGAAAACTTCTATGACGACCAACCTTTTTGACTCCTAGGAACGACACTTAATACATCCATGATATTCATTTGTAGTTTTCCAAGCATCCAAAAGGCAAGTTGTTTTGGGTAAAAATAAAGAACAGAACAAGACAGAATAGATATACCTCACAACGACATGGTTACATGTGATATAAAATGATATAGTACAAAAGGTTTACTCCTTATATGGAGTTATTAGAGTTGTACAAAAATACTACATCTAATAGATTTTCAGCTATACATTCTGACTTGTTTAATTTAGATACAAAATATACCTAAATAAACATACAACGTAAATAAATAACTAGACAACTAAGGAGCCGCCAGTTCGATCACCATCTTGAAAGAGCACCAAAGAAAACTTGTTATTCTCGACTACCCAAATATAATTGAGTACCCGAGAATTTAGGAAAAATAAACAACTCGGGTCAAACAAAATGTGCGGTATGAGTAAAACTCTAAAACAAAAGGAAGTGTATTTAAAAATAATATGTAGGACCACGCTGCTAATGCAGAATGGGTTTTCTCCTACATAAACAAAAACCAAACATAACAAAAATGGAAATGAGCAATAGGAAATAAATCCAAACATAGAAGATGGGCACAGTTTGTATAACATTCAGACTTGAAAGAATGGAAATAATCTGAATAAAAATCCAAACTCGGTAGCATGGATAAAACAAAACAACGGTCCAAACTTGATAGAATGGACTAAACATTATAACTTTCCAAACTTGATAAGATGGACAAAACCAATAATTGAACACCACGAAGAGTGTTTGACTCTTCCCATTTGTAATTAAAGGAAACATATTCAAAAGTTAGAATCAAATAAGAAAAGAAAAATTTTCCAACAATGATTAGGAAGGTGCACCCTCCTTTAAAT
Source organism: Allium cepa (assembly GCA_030765085.1). Classification (NCBI taxonomy): domain Eukaryota; kingdom Viridiplantae; phylum Streptophyta; class Magnoliopsida; order Asparagales; family Amaryllidaceae; genus Allium; species Allium cepa. The sequence continues at coordinate 986,219,185 of CM060945.1, read as the reverse complement.
ATACCTACAGTAATATACTCCTGAGAAGCTCATTCACTCTGTGACACTTCTCGAGACCCTCCAACTGGACCCCGCCAGATCTAACCGAAAATCCTAATATTTCACATCTAAATCTTAACTGTTTTTCACGTAATGGTACACAAAAATCTAGATGAGATGTGAAAATACCCTAATGGGAGTAACCCCACATAGCTTGGTCCCTTCTTGCGTTTTTGGTTTAGTCATTTCCGACAAAGGATAACAAAGATCAATGGAGCAACACATCGTCTTAGAATGTTGATAATAAAGAAGCCGAGGTAACCGATAGTTAGGAAACCAACTATCGAGGATATAAAATGATCGTATATGGAAATTAAGCCTTGTATATTTATCACCACTCATTGAATTCAAACTTGTACTATTTCTTTGTTAACAATAATACCGGACGAGTCAAGGTAGTGTTACCTCAAAGTCATGTCTCTTGACTATTCTTAACTTTCAAAATAGAAACAAGTCTATTTCTTTGACACTTAGTACTGGGTACACAAGTAAATCATTTCCATATAACTGATATCACTTTACGGAAATTAATTTTTATTTCCATAAACGAATCAATCTTTTTCATTTAAAAACCGAATTTATGCTTGGCTTCACATCACAAGTATTAGCTTGAAAACACTTTGTTAAAAAAGTTCACAAACCATTAATTCAAAATACTGGAAAGCTTTTTAAAAATAATATGAAAAGTACCATTCGGTATCAACCATGGATCGCAGCTTACGCAATGGTTACATCGCTATCCCAGCGAAAACATTGTAAATTATAGGCAATCCCTACCCCTCAAATTATGTCATAGAAATCTATCATTATTGAATGGTTAATTAACTTTAAAACATCTTTATTACATCGATCGATTAATTATAAACTTCATCCCAAAATTTGATTATTGAACTTCAAAGATGCTTAGATACTAATGGATAAACCACCTTTAAACCTTATTAATTCAATTAATTAGTAAAATAAAATTAATTAAAATAATAAATAAATAATTTCTTATCATTATTTAAAATGAATAACAAAGTCAAAACATCTTTATTACTTTGATAAATTAACTTTAAAACTTCATAAATTAAGTTGAGTAATTAACTCCAATAACCTTTAATTAAAAAGGTAAATCACCTTTAAAATATCATTAATTAAATTAATTAATAACAATAAAATATAATTAATTTAATTAATTAATTATTAATAATAATTAAATATCATTATTTAAAAGTAATAAATTAATTAATATTTTATTTAAGGAAAGATTAATTAAGGTTAAATAGATCTGATTTACTTTTAAAAGTCATTAATTAAAAAGGTTTATTAAAATTTAAAACATCATTATTTAATAGGTTAATTAACTTTAATCCATTATTCTTAAATGATTGATTAACCTTAAACATTCTTAAATAAAATGATTAAGTAATTTAACAATATTATTAGCTAAGTAATTAGTTAAATTTAAACATGTCATTAACTAAATAATTAGTTAACTTTAATCCTTACTAATTAAACAATTAATTAATTAATCATCATTAAAATGACTAATTGCTTTTGAAAACACCATTTACCAAAAACTTACTTAACTTGTAAAACAATTCCAACCATGAAGATGAAACCAAATGGTTCGATAAGAAGCGATATTCCAAAAGTGTCGATATAGCAACTATCGTTATACAGGCAGTTCGGCAAACAAGTTTATGATATTAACAACACATCCAAACATCACATAGCAATGGTTTAAGCATACATACATCAAGCATTCATAGGCAATAAATATGAACATGAATATAGTTTAAAAGCTTTAATTTGAGGGTAGGGTTTTACTTACTAACTAGCTTGCCAACTAACATTTACTAACAAGTTAACTAACTTGATATAATTGCATCCATCACAACATATGCATATTCAAACTAAACATGAATAAATTCACAACATATCCAAACCAAGCAAGCGATATATAACATAATCCAACTAAAGAAAATATTTCCCAAAAAGGTTATGGGCTTTACTCATATTGAAGCTTTCCAAACTCTCACTAGATCAGGTTATGCCCTAGCACTTCCATTCCTAAGAAAAAGATAGAGTATTGGACCCCGACTGCCTTAGATAGGCTTGTTATTGCAAGAAGAAGGAAGTGAAACTTATTTTTGGTAGTGTGGAGTGATTTGGATAGTTACTGAATTCTCCAAAATTTAGATAGAAAATAAGTCAAATTTTCCTCAAAATTTGGACATGTTGCACTCGGATTTTGGAAAAGTAGTAAAGAGAAAAGTTTTAGGAAATTCTATTCTCTATAGTATAAGAAAAAAGAATCACTAATTTTGGATCTTTTTTGAGGGAGATATGGTCAAATGAATAAGGATTATTTTCAGACTTGAAATTCTTGGTCAGAAACCACTCTGTTAAGAATCAAGAACTTAACATTGCCATGCATAAAATTTGAGAAAGTAATCGACATGAAAGTTGTAGCCATCGAAATTTTACACGATATGAAAAAAAGAAAATTTTGATTTGGTGAAGCATGGAGTATATTATGGCCGAAGAAAGTTGGATGGAAATAGAGAATATTGAGTGGATTTTCCAATGAGTTTTAATAAAGGATTTTTTTTTCTTTCAAAAGAGAAGCCATTAGAGCTTCTTTAAGAAGCTTAAGGATGTTTTGGAAACATGAAAAGAAAATGATAAAGTAAGAAATGAATTAGGAAAACTAACTTTATAAGAAATCAATGCTTCCAAGGGAAGCTTCTTTATTTTATTTATTTTCTTAGCTTATGCTAGAAGCTTCCTTTATTTAATTTATTTATTTTCTTACATAGAAAGCTTCCTTATTATATTATACTTATAGGCTTATATTGGAAGCCAAGAAAGCATACCTGAGAGCTTTAGGAATTTGAAAAGGAAATGGGAATGAGAAAGTGAAAAATGATTAGGAAAACTAGTTTCATAAGCACACAAAGCTTCTAGAAGAAGCTATTAAAAATAAGCTTCCAAGAGAAACCAAACCAAGCTTATAAAACAAAGCTTCCTTGAGAAGATATTATTAAAAGAATAAGGCTACTAAGAGTAGCTATCTAAGTGAAGTAAAGTGTATAAAAAGTGTTATGACCTTTCTGATAACTTTTAGCCGATGTGAAATCGAAAATTCGAAAAACGAATTTCCGGTCACATTTTTTATTTTACATTGAACTAAATATTTTTGTGAACTAATTTGAAATTTATTTTACCATCATTATTTATTATTTGAGAGATTTTTATACTACTTATAAACCTATTATTTGAATATTTATAATTAATTAAATATTCATAAATTCAAGTAGTGAAATTCCGGGTCGTTACGACTTCTCTGGATATCAACCTGATGTGTAAACTTTCTGATTCATTCGATAATAAGAAATGATCTGATGAACCTAGGTGTAAGCTTTTGGGAATTGCCAAAGCTGGCAACTTTCTTCAATGTCAACATCTTCACAAAGTTTTAATCACCAACTTCAAATTTAAGGTCAATACGTCTCCTATTGACGTTAATTTTTTTTCCAATCTTGAGGTGCTTTCATTCTTTTCTATATCAACTCAACTTTCTCCAAAGTATCACAGATCACCTTCGGTCTAAGTATTACCTTGTCTATCATCTCCTTCCAAAATGTAGGTGACTAAAAAGGCCTGCCATGCCAATCTTCAAATGACGCCATGTCGATGCTAGCATTAAAGATATTATTTTATGATAGGCCATTCATACTTTTTGAGGGCTTGAAATTCTAGGTCCTTACAGAAAATTAAATAAATATTCATAAATTCATGAGAAGGTCACTTACCTATTATTATGAGAATATAAGCCCTCAAAAAGTCTTTAAGTACAAGGTTCGCTCTTTTGGTTTAGCCATCGGTTTTAGAATGATAGGCCATATTCAAGTTTTACTCAATGCCCAATGCATGTAGCAAGCTCTTCTAAAAATCACTCGTGACAAGCGGATCCTGATCACTTACAACAATAAAGGGTATGCCATGTAAACTCAATATCTCCCACACATACGATGTCATTAGAGATGGAGCGGTCTTGACACCTTCACTAGAATAAAATGACAGTCTTAGTTAAACGGTCCAAAATAACCCATGCGCCCCCATTTCCTCTTCGACCGTGCGACAAATATTAATGAAATCCATAGAAATATGCTTCCATTTCCAATGTGGAAGTTCCAAAGGATAAGTAAATCAGCGGGATTCTTTTGTTCAGCTATGACTTATGCGACGACACATATCGAAAGGTTTAAATCAACAATAATCCACACATGTCTAACTCAAATAATCCAAAACACAGATAATCAATGGGGTTAATTTAGAAAAATAAGAAAATAAGAAAACAAATACAGAATCTCACGACAGTATGACAAAGGATAATAATCAAATAAATAGTTCATGAAGTTGTTTATACTATACATTTGATTATAATTATACAACATTTTCAAATGTTTTCAAGAAAAATGAGTGATATTTCATAGGAGGAGAGCACTCACATAATTTTATTCTACACTCAAAAATGATCTGCCAACAAGCCTGCAAGTAGCAAACCACCCTCCCCTCATATAATGAATAAAGGAAGAATCCTTCCAATCCCTAGGTGAAGAATCGATATAACTAAATCCGGGTGTGGATGAAACGATCAAAAGGTGTCAAAGCATCAGGAGAGTCACAACAAAATGCTAATCCAAAATTATATCGTCTAATGGAAGGCAGGTAGTACAACTATAGATCCATATATGCATAAAGGAATCGAGTAAGTAGATCAACAGAAGCAAGACATTTGGTGAATAACATCCATAAACACCTAGGGACATGAGCAAGTCCAGAAAATACAAAGCCTAAGAGAGCAAAGTGAAGGTAACAAATCCTAACAATCAAGTACCCACGATCTATTGGCATAAGCAGTCTAAACCGCAACCACTACTAAAGTTGAAAAACTTAACAAAGACGTGAGTCTAGTACATATATATGTATAAAAATACTTATTATATATGTATATATGATAGAGAGAGAGAGAGAGAGAGAAAATGAGACAGTGAAGGAAAAACAAAATTAGTTATCAATAAAGAGTAAAATGTTGAAAGAGTTATCTTCATTAAAAGAATATACTCGAACATTGGTTAATACCATATTGCGCCTCCATCTAGTAAAAATAATTTTCTTCTTTAAGATATCTATGTGGCCTTTTACTTTTTAATAAAATCTCTAAAAAAAACATTTTAGTCAATTTATAACTAGGTTTGCAGCCCAATTGTAGATTGATAACGCCATGGCATAAATAAAATTATTCGAAGGAGCACTAACATTATTAAACATTCTTTGGTTCCTTTCAGACCAAACATACTGACAAGCTATAGTGGAGATAGTATCAAGCAATATTCTATAGTCTTTATCCCATTAGAATCTAAGATTATTCTAGTAGTGGTCACGATTAAGGTTATTGTTTATCTTATTAAAGTCAGAAATGTTGAGAGTGTTTGCAAGAATAGAGTTAATTAAGAGATGGTTGTAGTAAAGGTGTGTTACGATTTTCTAGTACTAAATTATAGAAAATGCATTTTTTATCTACGAGTAAATTCTTTTTCTTTTAGAATTCAATTGTATTTTATTTCTTATGAAGGATTAACGACATATGCAGCTATGAGTTATGAGGTGCTACAACTTCTGGATAGATTTGAAAATATTTAGTCTGGTCCTTGAGAAATTTAAAAACTTGTGCATCCATTTTGAAGAGTACATTTAGTTTTGTCCCAAATCAGAATTTTTGTATCGCTCTTATTGTGTAAGTTATATTTTACTACCTCGGAGCGAAGTCAGACAAATTAGGTTAGAGTAATGCCTTCTAGGGCATGGTTGAATGTAAAATTCTAAAGAAATTCACTTTAAACTGTAAAGACCTATGAAATTAAGGCATTTTGGAAATAAAAAATATCAAATATCTCTTTATACTCAACATAAGTAGAATATCGAAATCCAACTATTTTCCAAAATGATGTGTTGTTACCCTAATGAACTATTTTATTAATCCTAAGGTTAAAATATTAAAGTTTTTAAGATGGATTTCCAAAATTGAGATATGTTTTAGGAATTATAATGATATGTTGGAGGTTATACGTTCTATCATAAAATTGATTTGAAATCATTTCTGATAAGTTTTTCATCATTAAATTTTCGAAGCCGTTTTTCAAGTAAAGACATGTTAAGGTTGCGAAGATTTATGTTTCCTAACCCTCCATCCACTTTGGATTTGCAAATCATTTCCTAATTGACCTGACAATTAATATTAGTCTAAGAATTATTTCCACTCTAAAGGAACTTTCTCCTAATTTTACCTATTTTGTCAAAGACTAATTTGGAAAAAGGTAAAAAAGATATCCAGTAAATCGAAAGAGATCGACAAAGTAAATAAGAATGATTCTATCTACTCTAGGTAAAAATCTACAATTCCAATTAGATAGTTTTCCACTGATTTTATTAATTATTATTTGTCAATCTTCCTTTTCTGGTTTAGTAGGTCTAAATAAAAACCCTAAGTATTGTATATAAAAATTCATGATATTGCGGTTAAGAAGGTTAGCGACAAGGTTTCGACATTTTCGCCATCATTTAAGAAAAAAAATGGAACTCTTATCAAAACTAACCGTATGCCCTAAAAGCATTTCTAATATATATAAAATTAAATTTAAGACCTGTAATATGGCAGGGTAAATAGAAGGTAAAAAGCATAGTGTTTTCAATAAGTTATAGAATCGATAAGCTGCCATGTCATACCCAATACTACCAGATAGTTTTATGATCCTAGGAAATACATTTACTGCTAAGTTGAACAATACAGGTGACAAGGGATCCCCTTGTCTAAGATAGCATTTTGATTGTATTTTTTTTATAGATTATTGTTGATCATCATTATACTAGAGTTCCTGGTTCTAAGCAAGGATATAATCTAACCTACCCATATAAAACTAAAACCCTTAGCCAGTAATTGGTCTTTGAGAAACAACCAGTCAATGGAATTAGAAGCTTGGGAAAAATTACGTTTTAAAAGTGCACAGTTGATATTATTTTTATAGCAGTAGTTTATAAATTCTGAGACTATAAGAACCCCATTTGTAATATTCCTATCCTTAACAAAAGCATATTGCGCTATGTTAATTAAGTTATTCATTTTAGTGCTTAACCACTGGCTAAGGCCTTTGAAATAATTTGAAGTGGATAGTTTATTAACGAGATAGGCATAAATCCTAAAGTGCTATCGCATCCATTATCTTATGGAGAAGGATAATGTTTGCAAGGTTAAATCTTTTGAACTGTTATGATTATAAAACTCATTAAACAATTTAAGTAGGTCATAATTAAAGCATGCCAAAAAATTTATAAAACAAAATAGGAAAATTATCTGGTCAAGTCGATTTATCGCTAGCATTTCATTAATAGCCTTAAAAATCTCATCTTTCGAGAAAGGAAGGTTCAAGACATCTAAATCAATCCGAGTATTAATTGCAAATAATTGTTCCATCTAGTTTAATTCTACGACCCCTGTAAGTTCCAAAAATATCTTTGTAGTAGTTAGTGAATGCATTATTGAGTTCATTTAGATTAAAAAAATTCATATAATTATTAAGTAAGGAATTTATGGAACTACTATGCTTGCGGCTGTTAGCTGTATATGAAAACATTTAGTGTTCTTATCTCCCTCATCCATCCATCAAACTCTTGATCTTTTTTTCCACATTATTTCCTCTTTTTTTAGTTCCTCCTTAAAATTTAAAAGTACATTTTACTTAGAAGATTTTAAGATTCTAGCCGCTTCTAGTTTATTTTAATTTCAAAATCTCATAAAATAATTTTTATTTTTAATTATAATGTTGCCAAAAGTATCTTTATTCCATTTTTAAGAAATATTCTTAATTCAAATGTTATTATTTTAAATTTAAATTATCATAATTCATAACTTGAAGAATCTATTTGACATTATGTTACTAATTGTCAATTATATTTTAAGCGACAAATGATATAATAAAATACTTCTTCGATTATATATTAATATTAATTTTTGGAATATGTAAATAAATATTCATTTGATTATTTGCGCACATTATCATTAAACATATACGTATACACACATGTTGAAAAATATGTCGAGAATAATTATATATTATATATATTGTAATGACCGCCCATACCTCTGTACCCCATATATCTGTAGAGTGCTATGGAGATACCCAGTCGATGTAGGGCAGTAGTTAAGGGTGTAAAGTAACAAAAAACTAACCATAGGATTTGTCGTATATCTCACAACATAAGGGTAAAATATAATGATCAATCATGGATATAAAACATGAGAGACCGTAATATAATCAAATGAACCATAAATAAGTACATCATGATGCACAGGTTTACAGGACTGTATAAAACATAAATAGTAGAGTTTATACATCCCAAATGTTCAAATAAAACTTTAATAACTATCTCTAAGATTATGCAAGTATTGACAAACATCCATGGTAATGCACAACGGAATATAAGCGATAGTAAGCTCAAAATATTGATATAAGAATGCGTAGCCTCCTGCTCGTACTTTGAATAGTTCTATGCGCTATCTAGACCTGTTATCCCGAATTTACTCATTTAAGAGAACCTTAGATAATAAGCAGCAAAGCATAAACCTTAAGTCAGCCAATAGTCTGGTGTGAGCAATAAAAAATCTCTAAACACAATAAAACCTTATATAGTATAGGACATAGGTTATAAATAATCATATCTAACAAGTCCCTGCATCCAAAAAGTTAGCACATAACATAATATACGCTATACTATTATTATTGCGATATGGGTATGCTATAGTAAGTATGTTTTGGGTGTTAGGGTACTTATGTAAAGAATCATAAGACATCCAACAATCATGCAAATCATAGCAATATTAACAAACACAAAGTAAATACGCAGCGACAACAGTCCTTGAGGTCTCATATCGTCATGTCTATCATCAAGCTCTCACTTCGGCATGCACCGTCAGCATGATCATCATCGAAGGCCACTTAACCACAATCATTTTTGAAGTCTCCTGATGCCACGACTTTCCCAAAGCCATGCTCCACCATGACCTTTCCAAGGTGACCATCACTATGAATTTCCCGAAGTATCCCTAGTCCCGACCTTTCCAAGGTCCTCATCACTGTGACTTTCCCAAACTCTACTTCACCAAGACTTTCCTAAGGTCTTTGAATAAGTGACAACTCTTTTAACGACTTCCTAGGCTGGCGACACCCCATGTCACATTTGGAGTCAATGTTCATTTAGATAACTATTCCATAAATACTACCTTTCCAGAGTAGGCTAGATTGTCACATGGTGCAGGGTACACAGATGAGCGTCCTCACATACACCGGCTTCATGGACTCGCCCACATCGAGGGTTATCAATGATCCCTTCAGCACCTAACTCGACTCAAAACATCTCATGTCCTATCACATCACTCCGTTTTGTCGAATGTGCCTCCTTAGACTACTCTAATCCCATCCATATCCTCCCCACTAGAAGTATTATATCAAGCGAATTGTGGTCTCGAACAAATCTCCAAAGTCATCTAAAGTCGTAAAAATTACCATATTAGTTGATATTCAATACCCTTTAGTCATCCAACTTGTTATGGGGTCATCCATTTCGACCCTGAGAAAACTCTAATAAAACCAAAGTCATCCTAGGTTGACACGAAGCTGACTTGAAGCAATGCTAAAGTTTCCTCCAATCTTGAACCGGCCACTGAAGTCCACCTTCCTTGCTTCCTATCTGGGTAAAGCACACAGCCGACCCGTAATTTTCCTTTGGAAAGCCTGAAGCGTGACCTGAAATAACCCTCAGACAAGAATTCTTGTTCGGCTCGAACCTTAGCACAACCGGATAGCATTTGTTGTCCAGTCTTCCATAGTACCGAGGCACATCGCCAAACACCAGCATCACCAGACAACATTTTCTATCTGAGTCTTCAAACCAATGAATACCACGTTGACTCCAAGCAAACTATCATCAGTCACCAAGTGGACTTGAAGTGAGCCACCACTGGACAAATGCTACAGAATAGAAATATTGTAGTTTCTCCAAATTCCAGTGTAACATCCCCCACTTGGAGGCCCAAAAGTAACGGCTACGGATGCTGTAGTCATCCATGGTTATTAATCCTCGACGACCAAATACGATAATATTCGATACATTGATATAACAGAAACACATGGATATGGAAATTTTTTAAAATCAACAAACAACTTTCTCATTCCATTTCAAAGAATTTCAAATTCATTACATAATCCCAATATGAGAATCACATTCGTAGAAAATATAATTATTACAACGTATGCTAAGAGCGACGTATGAAGATGCCCCCTTGGATGATCAGAGTGTATATAGGCCATTAAACAACTTTTCCTTTACAACAACAAATAATACAGCAAAATCAAAATTAGAAAAGAACTCTAAATAGCTATCATGCCTCCTGCATGTCTCCAAAAGCTTATTCTTCTAAAGAGGTGCCTCAAAACTTCAACTCTCAAACTACACAAAATCAATTGATCACCCAAGAGTTTAAGGGGAAAACATAAACTTCGAGTGAGACATAAAACCTAGTGTGGATAATAATCTACCATCTCAAACCATTTAGATATCTAGTTGGACCATGCCGCTTAGCAGAACAGGTATTCCCCTCACTGGTATCTTATTCTTATAAAACCATATACTATGCTCCTGCATCCACAATGGTTAAAATATAGCATTTTAAAATATTATGATGATATGTAAAAAAGTAAATCAATTCTGGATTTCTCATTCTCATTCATTTTGATATCTGTCTTAGTTATAGTTTTTAGGGTCACCCTATTAGTTCTCATGGGCTAATTAATAACATGTTTAATGCTTATGGACTCTCTGTCCGGTTTCGTAGTTTTCGTGGGATCACTAAGAACCTATTGGACTCTTCCAATAACTTCATTGTTTCATGGGTTCTCCTTGAACTTATTGGTGTCTCCAATAACTTCCCTCTTATCCTACTTTTCATGGGTTGACCAGGAACTATTGACATCTATCAATAACTTAATCTGGATATAGTTTTCATGGGTTCATTACAAACCTATTAGCCCATGCTAATAACTCTTTATAATCATAGTTTTCATGGGTTTACTATGAACCTATTGGCACCTGCAGTTAACATTTTCTAAACAAAGTCTTCATGGGTTTACTATGAACCAGTATATCTGACAATTTCAATGTTTAGGCATCCTACATTCTGTTATATCTGACCTCTTGGATGCAATTCTACTCATTCAGGAGTTAACTCAATTTATATTCACCACTGGGTCAACCTAGTTGGTTATTCTGCCCTTTCTCCCCAAAATGCTGTTATGGGTCCATTATAATGTGAATAAGCATATTAGAAGAAGCAATCATCTTAACATAGTAATACCAACACCTATGATTTATTATCCGTGAAATCAATCTCATATAAATCATGGTTAATCCTTTTAACCTATTATTTTATCAAGGAAAGCCTCTTCAAAAACTTCATAGTTTAAACCATATCAAAACTCCATCATTATTATGCCATGGTTTTCCTTTAAAAATAAGTTTTGGTCATTTGTTTTGAAAACCAAGACTTTCGAAAACATAAACTTTTAATTTTGAAACTATTGGATAAGCTCCTTCGAAAGCATTCAAATCGTCTTTTCAAAACACTAAGCATATGCTTTTCAAAGCACTTTAAACCATCTCTTTCGAAACCATCAAACTATGCCTTTCGAAAGTATTAAAGCATTACTTATTAACTCTTAGAATCTTAGTTTCGAAACTCTTGAAAGTACCCCTTTCGAAAGCATTGGGTTTATCTTCAAAAATATCTTTTGGGTTAAAGTGAATATATACGAAAGTACCACTTTCGAAACCATTAATCTTCATATAAAATTGTTTGGGGAAAATTGATTTCTTTGGAGCCATCCTTTTGAAAGTTTAAAACATTTAAGTAAAACATTTAAAGGATATCTTCAAAAACCCTTTCGAAGCCATTACCTTCGAAACCCTTGAATCCTTTTATAAGATTTAGGAAATGGCTTAGTACAGGTTTAAAACAAAGGCTACCTTTCGAATTGGTTGATGACTTCAATCCACTTTAAAGGCATCTGGATAGCAGCAAGGTTTCGATTGGGTTGAGACTACCCTTTCGAAAGCATTAGTTTAAAACATAGGAACTCATTCGAAGCTAAACTTAAAAAAATGTGGCAACCCCTTTGAAAGCTACTTAGAAGATCCTTTTAAAAGTATTTGTTTTGACTCCTTCGAAAGCTTTTAGTAAAAACAAGAAAGTGCATTTCTTTAGAAAGTAAAACAAAGGTTTCGACCCCATCGAAAGCTATGTTTCGACACCATGCCTTCCGACCTTCTCAAATCCACTACGTACCAATATTGTGATGCCTTATGTATTAGTTTCGACTTAGTTGGTTTCGACCTAGTAGGTTCCGATTTGGTTGAAGGCGGAAGCATAGGGTTGAAAGGTTCTTCTGAAAGAGGCGGAACCCACTTTTCTGGGTAAGGACTTATTTAATGCCATTTAAAGTAATTACTTTATAACTAAACAGCCTGTTTGTAAATATTTAATTGATTGCCAAAAACTTTTCAAATTCTTTACCATAATAACTACCGCATAATTTCAGATCTAAACAAAGATTAATTTTCACAATTAAGTCCTTCCATTAAGAAAAACAATTAAAACAATTAAGTACTTCTTATAAAATAATTTAATTTCCATAGTAAATTACTTAGGAAAATTTTCCAAAATTATAGAAATTTACTTTCAATATTCTATTTAGGATATAAAAATTTCAGACTCAAATTCTTCATATAATAACTGAAATTAATTTCTAAACCCAATTATTCATAGTTTCCTTTGAAAATTCATAATAAATTTTCCATAGCTTGGAAATTTATGAAAATGAAAACCCACCTCCAAAATCATGTTTTACATAACGTATAAATTCCTAATGGAATTTGGAATTCAATTTAACATATAAACATAGCAATCTCCACTGTCGCCTCTCTAACTAGATCAGGACCTAAGACTAATCTGTCTCCAGTCTCCAATCAACATGCTGGTGATTTGCATGGCCTTCCATACAAAGCTTCCAAAGGCCCCATTCCTATACTAGTCTGATAACTATTATTATAGTAAAACTCAACCAAATGTAGATGATCTTCCCAAGATCCACCAAAGTCCAATGCACGAGTTCTCAGTAAATCTTCGAGTACCTTATTCACTATCTTTGTCTGTCCATCCGTCTGAGGGTGATATGCAGTGCTCATATTAAGCTTGGTACTTAATACTTCCTGTAGACTCATCCAGAATTCAATAGTCAACAAAGTATCTCTGTCATTGACTATACTACCAGGAAGCCCATCCAGTTTAACTATGTTCTTCATGAACAACTTCGCTAAAATAGGCGCCATCATGGTTGATTTAACTGGAATGAAATGGACACTCTTGGTCAACCTGTCCGCTATGACCCATATACTTTCATTTCATTTATTTGACCTTAGTAACCCGTCTATAAAATCCATGGGTATCAAATCCCATTTCCTAACTATAATCTACAAAGGTTGAAGCAAACTACTCGGCTTCTGGTGTTCGTCATTCACTTGTTGATAGTTCGCACGCTGCCCAACCCATAAGCCAACATCCCTCTTTATACTTTTCCAATAGTAGCTCCTCTTCATATCTTGATACATCTTGGTCCCTCCAAGATGAATCGTAAACTTGGACCAATGACACTCTCCAAGAACTTCTCTTCTTAAGCCCTCAACATTTGGAACACATAATCGTTCCTTCTTTCTCAACCATCCTCTCTGTTCAAGACTAAAATCCTTTAGATCATCGATCTCGATTCCAACCTCAAGACTTCTAATCTTCTCGGCTAATACCATATCCTCTTTCTACTTAGAAGAAATCCTTTCGATCAAGAACTTCTAAACAGGACAACATGGCGTTACTCTAACTAGAAATTGCAATCGATCTTAGCTGCACATTACAAATGGTCAAAGCTTCTAAATCCTTCCATTTTGCAACATAGCTAACAGTACATTTTGATGACTTCTGCTTAGAGCATCCGCTACTTTATTTCCTTTCCTAGGAGTATACTCTGTACCAAAATCATAATCAGCAAAAAAGATCGGGCCACCTATGCTGTGTCATATTCAACTTCTTTTGAGAGAATAAGTACCTTAAAGACTTATGATCTATGTTCAGCTCAAATCTCTCCCCTAAGAGATAATGCCTCCAAATCCTCAATGCAAAGATCACGGTAGCCAACTCCAAATCATAAGTAGGATATCTCACTTCATGCGGTCTAATCTATTGTGAAGCTTAGACAATAATTTTACCCTTCCGCACCAACACATCTCCTAATCCAGTCCCACGTGTATAGGTATACACCACCAACCCTTCGTTTTCGTCTAGAACTACTAACACAGGTGCATTGGTCAAAAAATGCTTTAACTTAAGGAATGCATCCTCACATTTGTCGGACCAGACAAACTTTGCCTCCTTCCGGGTTAACTTAGTCAAAGGTGCTGCTATCCATGAGAAATCCTTGATGAATCTTTGATAATAGCTAGTAAGTCCAAGAAAACTTCTAATCTCAGTCACCGTCTCTTGTCTCTTCCAATTATTAACAGCTTCGATCTTATCTGGATCAACTGACAAGCCCTTCTATGAAACCATGTGACCAAGAAATTTAACATCTTTCTTCCAAAAATGACGCTTGGAAAACTTCGCCTTTTGTTGATACTGCATTAGCATCTCAAGCACTACTCTAAGATGATCCTCATGCTCTCTTTCATTCTTATAGTATACTAAATGTCATCTATAAACACTAACACGAACCTATCTAAGTACTCTCGAAAATCTCGGTTCATCGAATCCACGAAGAAAGCAGGTGCATTCATGATCCCAAATGGTATTGCTAACCACTCATATGAACCTTACCTAGTCCGATATGCTGTCAATGGAATAATGTCCTCAGTCACTCTTAACTGATGGAAACCTATCGTCAAATCCAACTGGAAAAACACTGGCTCCACATAAGCGATCAAATAGATCATTAATTCTTAGAAAGGATACCTACTCTTAATCGTCCTCTCGTTCAACTTACGATAGTCAGTACACATCCTCAACAACCCATCTGGTTTCTTCACGAACACCGTGGCCGCTCCCTAAGGCGAACTGCTTGGTTTAATAAAATTTCACCCTTCTAGATCCACTAGATACACCTTCAATTCCTTCATCTCGGTCGATGTCATCTTGCTAGGTGGTCTACTTACAGGTTTAGCTCTTGGCATAAGATCTATTTGAAACTCAACAAATCGTTTCGATGGTAGTCCTATAACCGCCTTAAAGACATCTGCAAACTCTCATGCTACTCGAACCTGACTTAACTCTTCTCCTACTTCCATAGAATTTAACCAAGCACAAACACTCCAGTTAGAATTCTCTGCTGAGAATATGATTCACCTATGACTACCAGGGTGTCTCAAAAATATCACCCTATCTTGGAAAACTATCCTAGCCTCATACTTACCCAACCAATCCATACCCAAAATGATCTCGAAATATATGAAATTAAAAACATACAGACTGCTTGCAAACTCATGACCTAAAATAATCAAGTTCTAACCGGTCACATCTCCTCCTCGAAGTTGCATACCCTCCTACCGAATTCGCTATCCTTAAGAAAGCAACAAGGTGTGTGGGTTCTAAACATAACCTATCAACCAATTTTTGAGATACAAATGAATGCGATGCACCGGTATCAGAAAGTACCTTAACTGGTATACTCTGAATCAAAAGCGTACAATCATAGTCTTCCCTTTTTCAGCTATAGTTAGCTTAGCAGATGATGGTCCAACAGCAAAAACCTTTCCCTTATTCGCCCTGACTGGTTCTGGGCACTAATTCTTATAATGCCCAACTTGATCACCGTTGATGTACTTTACACCTTTCTTTTCTACAGCCTTCTTGCCCTTGCCTGACCGGCACTCATGAGCATAATGACTTTTCTTGTCACACTTGAAGCAAACTAAATCAGGCTTTGCCTTCTTGATATCCTCTCATTTCTAGGCTCCTTCCTTCTTAAAGAACTTTCTCTTCTTTCCCTGAGAACCCTGTGTTTCAACCTGCTTTTCTCTCGCACAAATAGCAAGCGTCTCTTCATGTCGGATTGCCATCTCCACAACTACTTTACATGGATCATAGATATGTGGCAGGGTATCCCTAGCAATCTCAAGTCTCAATCCTAGAATAAACCTCTTATTCCTTTTGATGACGGTGTCTATAGTGGTGTACCCATATCCGAACAACTCATCAAAATTAGTAGCATACTCAATTAGTGACATCTTTCCTGCAAAAAATCCATAAATTGTCTCAGCAATGCTGACTTGGCAACTTCGGACAAAAACCTCTATTCAAATCTCCTTCTAAATCTACCCAAGTCAACTCTTCCTCCGAAACTCCGGTAGTAACACTATTCCACCAATGAAGTGCTACCCCTTACAACTCCCTAAAGGCAAACCTCCTCTTCTACTCATCATCCAAACCTAAATCAGTAAAGATTCTCTCACAATGTAGTAACCAATTTTCAACTTCTATAGCATCCCATAAATGGCTCACCACCAAGACTGGTGTAATGTTTGCTTAGCTTAGCATGATTATTCCCAACTGGAGCCATAGGATTAGCTCCTCCTACATTCCTAGCAATTCCAACAGCAACTCCTGCTTGCATCAGATTAATGAAAAACTGATACATTCTCCCCATATCCACTGGTGGATTTCTAGCACCAATATTGGCATCTGCATTTTGGTTAGTATTAGCCTTTCGACCCGGGTTCCTTTTGGTGGGTCGAGCATTTCCATTGGTTGTTGTGCTTCCTCCACTGAGATTTCCTCTTCCATTTCCTACCTCCATATCTTCTTTCTCGTGAATCTGTATATGAGCCTTAGTAAGATATAGAAGAACGGTCTAAGAGAGAGGGGAATACATACTTGTATATATAAATATATATCAAATAGAAGTACATTACTATAGCAATAACCTAAACCTCGATTTTATTTGCTGATTCATTGGAATATGTTTGAAAATACTTTAGGTTTAAATTTCTTTTAAGTTTCATAAACCTATGCTCTGATACGAACTTGTAACATCCCCCAATTGGAGGCCCAAAACTAATGGCAATGGATGATGCAGTCATCCATAGATATTAATCATCCGCAACCAAATACAGTAATGTTAGATACATTGATACAACAAAATACATGGATATGCAAAAAAATTAAAATCAACAAACAACTCTCTCATTCCATTTCAAAGCATTTCAAATTCATTACATAATCTCAATACGAGAACCACGTTCGAAGAAAATATAATTATTGCAACATATGTCAAGAGCGACATATGAAGATGCCCCTTTGAATGATCTGAGTATATGTAGGAAATTAAACAACTTTGTCTTTACAACAACAAAAAACACAACGGAATCAAAAATAGAAAAGAACTCTAAATAGATATCATGTTTCCTGTACCTCTCCAAAAGCTTATTCATCTAAAGAGGTACCTGGAAATCTCAACTCTCAAACTACTCAAAATCAATTGAACACTCAAGAGTTTAAGGGTAAAACATAAACTTCAAGTCAGACATAAAGCCTGGTATGAATAATATTCTACCATCTCAAACCATTTAGATATCTAGTGGGACCACGCCGCTTAGCGGAATAGGTTTTCCTCTCATTAGTATCTTATTCATAACTTTATAAAATCATCTCCTGCATCCATAATTGATAAAACATAGCAATTTAAAATATTTTGATGATATGCAAACAAATAAATAAATTCTCGATTTTCCATCCTCATTCCTTTTGACTATCTGCCTCAGTTAATTTTCTAGGGTCACTATTAATCAATTAGTTTTCATGGGCTAACTAATAACTTGTTTAATGCTTATGGACTCCCTGTCCAGTTTCATAGTTTTTATAGGATCGCTAAGAACCTATTGGCCCCTTCCAATAACTTTATTGTTTCATGGGTTCTCCCTGAACCTATTGGTATCTCCAGTAACTTCCCTCTTATCTTAGTTTTCATGAGTTGACTAGGAACCTATTGACATCTGTCAATAACTTAATCTGGATATAGTTTTTATGGGTTCATTACAAACCTATTAGCCCCTGCTAATAACTCTTTCTGATCGTAGTTTTCATTGGTTTAATATGAACCTATTGGCACCTGCCAATAACTTTTCCTAAACAAAGTTTTCATGGGTTTACTGTGAACCAGTCTATCTGACAACTTCATTGTTTAGGCATCCTACATTCTAGTCTATCTGACCTCTTGAATGAAATTCTACTCATTCAGGAGTCAACTCAATTTATATTCACTATTAGGTCAACTTAGCTGGTTATTTCATCATTTCTTCCCAAAATGCATTTATGGGTCCATTATAATGTTAACAAACATTTCAGAAGAAGCAATCACATTAACATAGTAATACCAACACCTATGGTTCAATATCCTTGAAATCAATCTCATATAAATCATGGTTAATCCCTTTAAAATATTATTTTATCAAGGGAAGCTTCTTCTAAAACTTCATAGTTTAAACCATATCAAAACTCTTTTATTATTATGCCATGGTTTTCCTTTAAAAATGAGATTGGATTATCTGTTTTGAAAATTAAGACTTTCGAAACCCTAAACTTTTACTTTCGAAACCATTGGATAACCTCCTCCAAAGGCATTCAAATCTTCTTTTCAAAACACTTAGCATATGCTTTTCAAAACACTTTAAAACATCTCTTTTGAAACCATCAAACTACACCTTTCGAAAGTATTAAAACATTACTTATTAACTCTTAGAAACATAGCTTCGAAACAACCTGAAAGTATCCCTTTCGGAAGCATTAGGTTTATCTTCAAAATACCTATTAGGTCAAGTGAATATATATATATATATATATATATATATATATATATGAAAATACCCATTTTGAAATCTTTAATCTTCGTATAAAATTATTTGGGGAAAATTGATGGCTTTGAAACCTTCCTTTCGAAAGCTCAAAACATTTAAGTAAAACATTTGAAGGATAGCTTCGAAACCCCTTTCGAAGCCATTGCCTTCAAAACCCTTGAACCCTTACATAAGACTTAGAAAGTGGTTTAGTACATGTTTAAAACAAAGGCTACCTTTAGAATTGGTTGATGACTTCAATCCACTCGAAAGGCATAGGGATAATGGTAAGGTTTCGATTGTGTTGACACTACCCTTTCGAAAGCATTAGTTTAAAACATAGGAACTCATTCGCAAGCTACACTTAAACAAAAAGTGGCAAACCCTTCGAATGCTATTTAGAAGATACTTTCGGAAGCGTTTGTTTCGACTCCTTTGAAAGCTTTTAGTAAAAACAGGAAAGCACATTTCTTTAGAAAGTAAAACAAAGGTTTCAACCCCATCGAAAGCTATGTTTCGGCACCATGCCTTCAGCCCTTCTCCAATCCACTATGCACGAACATTGTGATACCTTATGTATTAGTTTCGGCTTAGTTGGTTTCAAGCTGGTAGGTTTGTACTTGGTTTAAGGCAGAAACATAGGGTCCAAAGGTGCTTCTAAAAGAGTCAAAGCCCACTTTTCTGGGTAAAGATTAATTTAATGCCAATTAAAGTAATTATTTTGTAACTACCCTGCCTATTTGTAAACATTTAACTGGTTGCCATAAACTGTTCAAATTCTTTACCAAAATAAGTGTCGCATAATTTCGGATCTAAACAAAGATTAATTTTCATAATTAAGCTCTTCATTAAGCAAAACAAATAAAAAATTAAATCCTTCTTCTAAAATAATTTAATTTCCATAGTAAATTACATAGAAAAAATCCCTAAAAATTACAGAAATTCACTTTCACTATGTTATCTAACATATAAAAATTTTAGATCCAAATTCTTCATACAATAATGGAAATTAATTTTGATACCCAATTATTCATATTTTCCTTTGAAAATTTATAATAAAGTTTCCATAGCTTGAAAAATTATAAAAATGGAAACCCATCTCCAAAATCATGTTTTACATAACATATAAATTCCTCATGGCATTTGAAATTCAATTTAAATGATTTTACGTCAAAACCATATATAAACAATTATCAAACAATCTTGTTTGAATCAAATATGTTGTAGAATCCAAGCATATCATCATCAAAAATCATAATAGTGGATTTAATCTTAAACCCAAAAATCAAATGATCATAAGAACAAAATAGAGATGGTTTTGATTATTATTTACCATGATTTGGATAAGGACTTTGAGATTTGATCGAGATTAATTCCCCTTGCTTAAATCCTTAGCTTTAATTTGATTTTCTCCTCTTTTCGCCTAAGGTCGACTTCTCTCTTTTGTTTGCATTTTATGTTTTGAGAAAAATGAAGGTAAATGTATAGGAAACGAGAATATAAGGTAATGGGATTATGGTGCATAATTATCCTAAATACCCTTACGTTAATTACTCTCCTATTTAACATACAAAACCATTTATAAGCCCATTTATATAATTAATTATGCTCGGCCTCTAGTTTATTTTCAAATCTCAATCCCTTTATCACTCTAAGTTAGCATTATTTTGTTTAATTTTTCTAATTAAATCTCCTGAATAATGTTATCAAAAATAAGGGGTGTTACATCCAGTTTCACGTTGATTCCATAACTATGCTTCGTACTTCAACCCATGTACCTTCCCTATGCATTGATATAACTTTAAACACTCTAAAGTCGACCCGTCGAAGTCTGACTCTATGATTTCCACTCCAAACTCACTCTGACGAGTGTTTACAACCATTTAACATTCAAAATAACATCCACACACATGTCAAACAACATTCAAACACCATCAAATCATACAAATATACATCAATACTTGGTAATTCATCTCAAAAAGCATCCATAACATAGCCTAGCATTCATACAAACAATACACATCAAAATAACATGTTTAAATCACTTTAGAATATTTTATATTCGTTTTTGTTTTAGACTTGATTTCAATACGCCAATAAAACATAATTTTGACTTTAAATACGATTTCGAATTTTTTCAAACCTACAAGAACATGTTTAGGAGGTTAGAGATGATAAATCACTCATCAAACACCAAAAAAATCGATGATATACACATAGAACGAGGCAAATCCGAGAATGAGAAATAAAGCATCGATTTTTCTTTATTAAAAATTTAGATTTAAAGATATCTAGCAATTCCCTTTGTTAATCTAACCTTAATCTATGAGTTCAGAATGATTTGGAAGAGATTAGAGGGTTTTGCCTAAGAAAATGTTTAATGATGGTAAAAGGATTTTATATATCTATTTATAGGTATTAGTAGCTGCTAGGGGCTGCACTTAACCCTAATCCTGAGTTGGGTTAGTGGGTCTCTTTATTCACTCGCTAATCACCTTCTAATCTACCTAAAACTAGTCACAACTTCAAAAAGTCATATCTTCTAAATAGTAAGTCCAAAAAGCTACTGTAACCACTTTATAAAAAGAGAAGCCATCATTTCTTTCCAATGGAAGTGGTCTCGAGCCCAAATTCAGCTTCTATCAAAAGTTATAACATTACAAGTTTTCAATGGTGAATTCGTCCTATAAAATTCTAAAGATAGGAAATATCACTAGTAGGAATTTTCTAAGTTATAGTGTCATACAACCTCAATAAATTTGAAAAATAATATTTATGATCCCCCGATACGTAAAACACAGGTTGATACACTCTCCCCTCTACGGAATTTAACCCTTGAAATACACAATGCAAACATGGTAAATGTAACATCCCCTATTCTGATGCTTAAAACTAACTGCTATGGATGCCACAGTCATCCATAACTGTTAATTCTCAGGGACAAAACGCGGTTATGTTAATATTATCCATAATATATGAAGCACATGTTTATGAAGTAATTTTAAACACAATTTCCAATGCAAACTTTCACATTTCATTTCAAATATAATATTCTATATTCGTTACATATGCCTAGGTTCAGACAAAATATAATTATTACAAAATACACTAAGAGCGACATATGAAGATGCCCCTTTGGTTGATTAAAGCCATTAAATAAATAAATACATCTGTTGTCAATACATTCATATAGCAACTAACATAACACATCGGATAATAGAAACAGATAGACTCCTACATAACTAGCTTTGCCTCCTGCACGTCATCGGAAGCTTTATTCGTCAAAACCTCCTCAACTTTTAAAGCACTTACCCCCCCCCCTCTAAAATCAAATTTTGAGCACCCAAGAGTTTTAGAAAAAATATAAACTTTGAGTCAAACAAAAAGTCTGATGTGAATAATAATATGCCGTCTCATTTTATATATATTCAATGAGTCCATGACATAGAGAGAAAATGTTTTCCCCTCACTAATATCCCCTTTTAAATATATCTTTTGCAAATCAAATTTCTGTAACCAAACTGATTAGAATGGACAATACAACAATAATATGCATGCATGCTACATAGGTAATCATTGTTATCCGTTAAATCATTGGATCATCCATCCTAATGTTTAGTTTTCATAAAATAACTACCAGTCTATATGGTTGGCTCGGGTATACCAGCTATACCAAATTTTCCAACCGACTATTAGAAGGAAACTGGACGGTCTGTCCAAATACATTTATCCTAGTGCTTACCTGGCTATCTGTCAATCTCATAGCTTTGCTAGGCTTACTATGAACCTAAAAGTTTTGCAGGCTAGCCTATAACCTACCTTGCCTTTATATATTCCTTTCTATGTGTAAACCTACCTTTTGTCTTACCCTTGACAAAGCTCTACACACAGGAAGTTTGGACTTTTATCAGCTAGGGGCTAACAGTCGAAGAACATGGCTGAAGTGGTAGGAGATAAAACAAATTTTGCATAGTCTAAGGTCTTAAAGCTTAATGTCAACATAATTAAATCTCGGCATCAAATGCCTTACAGAAAAATAGGCAACTTTAGTAGGGCCAAGGTCAATATAAGTAGTATCACAACCCTCCACGAAAACAGGTTACTATGATTAAAAGCAGCAACCATTATATTCGAAGTTAAAAGAAACGACACTTATTTTCGAAGTCATTAATAGTGGCATAGTTGCCTGTATAGTCGAAGTCAATATGTTTAAAACATGCATCATCATTATTAAGCTATAAATTACTTTGAAACCAATGGAGTCGGTGTTCTTTGTAAAAATAAGTGGCACTGCTTTTGTCAACTTCGACAAGGATAAAACCGACATAGTTAAAGTTTTTGAGGGAAACAAGCGACATCATTCTCTTCGAAGCTCATGATGTTGATGATATCTATACCGATGTTGACTCCAAGCTTCCTGAATTCATTTCGTATCATCTAGAATGATATCCTATGTATTCATCAAGGTCGACAGTGTATAATAGTGTCATCATGGACTTCAGCGACCCTAACTTTGAAGTGGCAATGTCCTAAATAACTTAAAAATTGTGGTTTTGCTATTCAAAGTAATTTCTTTTCACCAACTCCTTGTATTTGTCAAAATACTATTGGATAACAAACTTATGAATATAATCCTTTTCTAGATAAATGCCATAGGGAAGATTTATCATCCCCAAACGTATTTGCAAACCATTAACATATATCAATATGTTAATATAAATATTAAGCTTTTCTAGCCCAATAAATTTATATGAAATCGTAAACTCATGCAAAAAATCACAAAAAATCATAATAAACCCAATTTATTATATCATTTAACATATAAAAATTTTGAGACCAAAAACATAATTAATTTTTTTTAAATAATTAAAACTCAAAATATTTCATTTTCCAACTTTAGGAAAATCATCAAATATTCTCATTAAATCAGAAAATAATGAAATTAAAAACCCACTTTCAAAATAATGTTTCTAATATCATATCAAAATATCAAATCATTTGGGTGCCATATGATAGGTTTTTCAACTTAAACATATCACTTAATTTCATAAATAAATTCCATAAATTCACCAATAAGCATATAATCATTCAAACTATCATAGCATGGAATAATGAGCAAAAGAATCGGATTTATACTTAAAACCAAAAATAACAACTAAATATGATATGAATAACTATTATTCGTCTCGAATGGTTTAAAAAAGGTTGAGAATTTTATTTGATTTAGTTCCCCTAACCTTTGATCTTCTTTCCTTTGATTTACTTCCTTTGAAACCCTTGTTAATGGCTGGCGTAACTCTTACCTTTTGTTTGTGTAAATGAAAATGAGGGAGAAATGAGAATAGTACGGTTTAAGTTAAGGAAATATGCTCTTTCCTATTTTTCCCTCCACATATATCCTCCTTCTCATTGATGTTCTACTTAATTCCATTAGTTCATTAATTAAAGCTTAACCCATTTAATTATCTAATCTCAATCTCCTTAACCTTTTATATTATATTATTTAATTTATCCAATTAAATCTCCTAAATAATGTTAATTAAAACTAGGGTTGTTGCAGACTCCCCTCCTTAAAGAATTTCGTCCTTAAAATTACAATAAGGTACATACATCAAACATAAAAGCGTAGATGTAAAACATAACATTAAACAAGTCAGGGTAAGTATCAGTAATCCTGCCCTCCATTTTTCAAGTACAATCTCTCTCATCGTCACTCCACTAGACTCTTACTAATCTGATCGTCTTGTTCCTTAGTTTTTTTGATCCCTCGTTACACTCGAACTAGTTGTCTCACAAATATCAGATCTGGTTCTATTACTAAATCTTCCAATACAATCAGAGTTATAGCAGTTTCTGGATCTCGAATACACTTCCCTATATGAGAAATATGGAAAATATTGTGGACTCATGCCAAACTGTTTAGTAATTCTATCATGTAAGTGAGTTTCCCGATCCTTTCTATAATAGGAAGTGGTCCAACAAACATGGGTGCCAATTTCCCTGATTTTCCAAATCTTACTACACCCTTCATGATGATAGTTTGATGAAAACATGATCTCCAATTGAGAACTGTAAGTCCTATTGTCTCTTATCTGCATAACTTTTCTACCAAGACTGAGCTTCCTTCATTCTAGCTCGAATCAACTCAGTCTTTTCTACGGCTTCTCTTACTAAATCTGAACCAAGAACTAATCTTTCTCATGTCTCTGGCCAACATACTGTTGATTTTCACGGCCTTCCATACAAAGCTACGAAAGGCGCCATTTCTATATTATTGTGATTACCATTATTATAGGAAAACTCAAACAAACGCAAATGGTCTTCCTATGACCCGCCAAAATCTAGTACACAAGCCTTCAAGAAATCTTTACCTTATTGACTCTCTCTATCTGCCCATCTTTCTGCCTAATACCTAAAACCCCTTGTAGACTCTTCTAGAATTCTCTAGTAAATAAAGAATCTCTATCACTGACTACACTACTAGGAAACCCATGCAGTCTAATAATAATCTTCATAAACAACTAAGCCAATACAGGTGCCGTCCTGTTTTACTTAACGAGAATGAAATGTGCACGCTTGGTCAGTCTATCCACTATGACCCATATACTTTCATTTCCCCTGTTTGACCTTAGCCACCCGTCAGTAAAATCCATGGAAATCGAATCCCATTTTCAAACTGGTATCCCTAAAGCCTAAAGCAATCCACTTGGATTTTGATGTTCGGCTTGCACTTGCTAGCAGTTTAGACACTGTTTTACCGATAAGCCTACCTCCCTTTCCATGTCCTCCTAGAAGAAACTTTCCTTCATATCCTGATACATCATAGTTCCTCCAAGATGAATAATAAATTTCGATCGATGACATTCCCTAAGAACTTGTTTCTTAGGTTACCAACCTCTGGAACACACAATTATTCCTTTTTTTCTCAACCATATACTCTAATTAGGACAAAAATTCTTCATATGATCAATCTCATTACCACCTTCCAAACTTATAATTCCCTAAGCTAGCAATGGATCATCTCTTTGCTTAGAAGCAATTTTTGGTCGAACTTCCAAACAAGATAACATGTGCTACTCTGACTAGATCTGGTAATCGAATAACTGCATACTACAAGTAATGAATGCTTTAAGATCCTTCCACTTTGACAATATAGCTAACACCACATTCTGATGCTTCCTGCTAAGTACATCTGCAACTTTATTTCCTTTTCTTGATGTGTACTCAATTTAGAATCATAAGCAGCTATAAACTCTAACAATCTCTGTTGTCTCATATTCAACTCTTTCTAAGAGAATAAGTACCTTAAAGACTTGTGATCCGCATACAACTCGAATCATTATCCCAAAAGGTAATGTACCACATCTTCAAAGAAAATATTGTGGTAGCTAACTATATGTCATGAGTTAGATATCCAACTTCGTACGGTTTGAGCTGCCGCATAGCATAGATAATCACTTTACCCCTGTACATAAATACAGCTCCTAGTCCTATTCCACATGCATCAATATACACCACCAAATCTTAATTTCCATATGGAACAGCTAACACAAGCGCGTTGGTCAATAAATGTTTCAGCTTATGGACTGTCTACTCGCATTTACCAGTCTAAACATACGTCACGTCCTTCCTTGTTAGCTTAGTCATCGGTGCTGCTATAAGAGAGAAATCCTTGATGAATCTAGGGCAGTAGCTAGCTAGTCCAAGAGAACTCTTTATCTCAATCACCGTCTCGGGACTCTTCTTGTTATTTACAGCTTCTGTCTTAGCTGGATCTACCGACAACCCTTCTTCTGAGACTACATGACTAAGAAACCTCACTTCCTTCTTCTAAAAATGACACATCAAAAACTTCACTTTTAGCTGATGCAGCCTTAGTGTCTTAAGCATTATTCTAAGATGAATCTCATGATATCTTTCATCCTTAGATTATATCAAAATATCGTCTATGAATACCAAAATGAACCTATCTAAATGCTCTTGAAAGATTCGGTTCATTAAATCTTTAAAGAAAGAAGGTGCATTAGTTAATCCGAATGGAATTACTAACCACTCGTATGAAGTGTATCTTGTTCTAAATGCTATCAATGGAATATTGTCTTCCGTCACCCTTAGTTGATGGAACCCTGTTGCCAAATCCAACTAGAAAACACTTTTGCTCCACTCAACTAATCAAGTAAATCATTGATTCCCCACAAAGGAAAAGGTTCTTTATCTTCTTTTCATTCAACTTATGACAATCGATACACAATCTTAATAACCCGTCCCATCACAGCTTCTCCTTTCTTCTTGGCCGTTGGTCTCGAGGTTGCTGGTTCCAAAGAAATTATTTTCCTTTTTCTACCTTGGCCACTTTCGGACATTTGTTCTTATAATGTCCCACTTGGTCGTTGTTCAAGCACTTAATGTTCTTCTTTCCAGTGACTTCCTTTCCCTTGCCAGTTCGGCACTCATGAGCATAATGTCCCTTTTTGTCACACTTGTAACACAGATTTTGACTTCCAATTTTTGGCAGCTCCCTTCTATTCGTAATGCATTCTCTTCTAATTTTTTTCTACCCTAACTCTCTGCTAGCTCGTTTTTACTGAACAAAGAAAGCATCTCTTCATTTTGCAAAGCTATCTCTACCACAACGTTGCATGGATCCTTGAGATTTGGTAGGGTTGCCCTAGCAAGCTCAGGTCTCAGTCTATAGATGAACTTCTCGCTTCTCTTAATCACTATGTCAAGTGTACCTAACGATATCGAGATAACTCCTCGAATCTGGTTGCATACTCAAGCACTGTCATATCACCTTGCACCGACTTAGAAAAGTTCCTCAACAGAGTTGACTTAGCGATCTCAGACATAAATCTTCCTTCAAATCTCCTTCTAAATTCACCCCAAGTCAAAGTCTCCTCTGCTGCCCCGACAGTCACACTATTTCACCAGTACACCACAACACCCTACAACTGCCTGGACGTCAATCTCCTCTTCTGTTCATCATTAGAACCATGATTAGCAAAAATTCTTTCATAATGAAGCAACCAATTCTCGACTTCAATTGCATCCTCCTTCCAATAAACGGTTTCCCTCTAAGTGTTACATAGTCTCTACTTAACATAGCATATTGCTGACAACTGGAACTTCCCAATTAGCTTCTCCAGCATTTTCATCAACTAATCTAAAAGTAGCTCCTACTTACATCATGTTGAAAGAAATTGATATATTGCTCCCATATCAACTGGTGGTGTTCCCACGCCTATGTTAGCAGCCGTTTATCGACCCAGATTTCTCCTAGTGTTGGGCCTGACATTTCCATTCGTAGTGATGCTTCCTCCATAGAGATTCACTCTTTCATTTCCAGCCTCCATATCTTACTTTTTTAAATTTTCATTCGAACCTTAGTAGATACGGAAGAGCAGTTTAAGAGAGAGGGAGAATATAGATAAAGAGTATGCTTATACATAGCAAATACAAATATGTTACTGTAATGTTATCCCATACTTCAATCTTATTCTTTGATTCAATAAGATTATGTTTTCAAAAAATCTTCCTAAAGTTCAAATTCTTTAGTTTTACATAAACCTATTCTCTGATACCAAGTTGTAACATCCCACATTCTGACGTCCAAAACTAACTGCTACAAATGCTGCAGTCATCCATATTTATTAATTCTCGATGACAAAATGCGGCTATGTTAATGATATCCATAATATCAGAAGCACATGAATATGAAATAATTTTAAACATAATTTCCAAAGCAAACTTTCATATTTCATTTCAAAGATAATATTCCATATTCGTTACATAATCCTAAATGTTGCCAGTTCAGATAAAATATAATTATTACAAAATACTCCAAGAGCGATATATGAAGATGCCTCCTAAGTTGATTAGAGTTATTAAATAGACAGATACATCTGCTGTCAATACATTGATACAACGACCGACATAACATAGTGGTTAATAATAATAATAATAATAGATAGACTCCTACATAGCTAGCTTTGCCTCCTACACGTCTCTGAAAGCTTTATTCACCAAAACCTACTTAACCTTTGAAGTCCCTACTCCCGCCCTGATCAAATCAACTTTAAGCACTCTAGAGTCTAAGGGGAAAGCATAAACTTCAAGTCAAACAAAAAACCTAGTGTGAATAATAATATGTTATCTTGTTTTATAGATATGTAGAGAGACCACGCCGCAGAGTGGAATAAGGTTACCCCTAATTAATGTCCCTTTTAAATATATCTTTTGCAAATCAAAGTCCTACAATCAAACTAGTAAAATAGACAATATAACAATATTGTGCATGCATGCACATAGGCAATCATGACTATCCATCAAATCAGTGGACTATCCGTCTCAATGTTTAGTTTTCATAGGGTAACCATCAACCTACATAGCTAACTCAAGCCTACTGGATATACCAAATTTTCTAACCGACTGTTAGAAGAAAACTTGACGTTATGTCCAAATACACTTCCTAGTATTTACCTACCTATCTGTCAATCTCATAGTTTTGCTAGGCTTACAGTGAACCTAAAGGTTTTGCATGCCAACCTATAACCTACTTTGTCCTTATATATTCTTTTCTGTGCGTAAACATACGTTTTGTCTTACCTTTGATAAATCCCTATACACAAGAATTTTAGACTTTTATCGGCTAGGGGATAACAGTTGAAATATAGGATGCTGCCCTACACCGGTCCCATCTAGTCTTCTAATTTCTGAGTCAATTATCATGTCACAATCTATCCAAAAGTGATAAGAACAATATATTCTTTTAGTAAAATTCTGAGTTAAATCCCTTTTCCATTTCCCTGAAAGCACTTTCTTTATAAATGATTTAACACTTGAAATCATACTTTCAAAACAAGGAAAATATAGCTCTTTGTTATATTCGAAATAATTATGCTATGACATATGCTTTATAAAGTAATATCGATGAATATCAAAATCTCATTGAAGTTAACTCACTTCAAAACCATAGGCTATAAAGCAAAAACAATATAATACTTTTATATTGATAAACACGGCATAGGTATAGCCTATGAGGGTCTTCGCCCCTCTAAATATGTTAAAGCCTTGAAATTTTAAATATAAGGCCATAAGATCGGTAACAGGGATGCAACACTTCATAGAGTGTCGATGTTGTAGGAGATAAAACGTAGTTTGCATAGTTTATGGTCTTAAAGCTTAATGTCAATATAGTTAAATCTCGGCATCAAATGCCTTAAAGAAAAATAGGCGACTTCATTAAGGCCGAAGTCGATATAACTGGCATTATAGCTCTCGTTGAAAACAAGTTACAAGGATTAAAAGCGGCAACCATTAAATTCAAAGTTATAACACAAGGCACTATATTGCCGAAGTTGTTAATAGCAGCATAATTGCCTATAGAGTCGAAGTTGATATGTTTAAAACATGCAGCATCATTATTATTGCTATAAACTACTTTGAAACCAATGGAGTCGGTGACCTTAATAAAAATAAGTGGCATTGCTTTCTTCATCTTCGGCAAGGACAAAACAGGCATAATTAAAGTGTTTGAGGGAAACAAGCGACGTCATTCTCTTCGAAACTCATGGTGTCAATGATATCTATGCCAACGTCGACCCCAATCTTCCTGAATTCATTCCATATCATCTAGAATGATATCTAATGTATTCTTTAAGGTCGACAACATAAAACAGTGGCATCGGACTTCAGCGACCATGATTTAGAAGTGGCAATGTTGTAAATAACTTAAAAACTAGGATTTTGCTATTCAAAGTAATTTCTTTTCACCATCTCCTTGTATTTGTCTAAATACTATTGGATAACAAATTTCTATATCAAAATATTTTCCAAAAAACTGTCATATAGCAGATTTATCATCTCAAACTTATTTGCAAACCATTAACTTATATTAATATTTTATATAAATATTAAGCTTTTCTAGCTCAATGAATTTATAGAAAATCATAAACTATGGGAAAAATTACCAATAATCATAATAAATCCAATTTATTGTATCCTTTAATGTATAAAAATTTCAATGCCAAGAAAATAATTTAATTATTTTAAATAATTAAAACGCCAAATATATGATTTTCCAACCTTAGGAAATTTACCAAATATTCTCATTAAATCAAAAAATTATGAAATTAAAAACCCACTTTCAAACAAATGTTTCTAACATCATATATAAATCGCAAGTCATTTGGGTGTCATGTGATAAGTTTTCTAACTCAAACATATCACTTATTTTCATAAATAAATTCCATAAATTCCCTAGTAAGCATATAATCATTTAAACTATCATAAGAGGACATAATATAAGAAAAAGAATCAGATTTATAATTAAAACCAAAAATCACAATTAAAATATAAGATGCATGACTATTATTTACCTTTAATAATTTAAGAAGGTTGAGATTTGTATTTGATTTGATTCCCCTAAGCTTGATCTTGTTTCCCTAGGATTACTTCCTTTGAAACCCTTGTTAATGTCCTGCCTAACACTTATCTTTTGTTAGTGTAAATGAAAGTGAGGGTGAAATGAGAATAGGAAGGTTTACACTAAGGAAATATGCTCTTTTCATATTTAGCCCTCCTTGTACATCCTCCTTCTTATTAATCTTCTAGTTAATTCCATTAATTCATTAATTCAAGCTCAACCCATACTGATTATCAAATCTCAATCTCCTTAACCTTTTACATTATTTTATTTCATTTATCTAATTAAATCTCCTAAATAATATTAATTAAAATAAGGGTTGTTACAGTAAATTCAATCATAATTATCCTATATGCTTAATAACCATGAGTAATCATATCAACCATCAAACGTGTACACATAAGCAAAAGAAATAATATCCGCCTACCTTAGCCAGCAGGATACTAAACTACCTTATACGATATCAGAAGTGAAAGTAAATGCTACCAATAGAAAGTCTCACCAAGTGAAGAGTTCTGAACAAGGGGTCCTTGTGCTCTTCTTGGTCTCCTCTATACTAATGCACTACGCTTTAGTCTATAGAACGCCTATTGATTTCCTTGTCTATCTCTTAACTTATCTCATATTATTCTACTATACAAATAGGCTTGTGAGGTCTTGGACCTCTTGGTTCAGCTTTGACATCATCCAATTGATTTGGTGCCATTCCTTTGAACGTCTCCGGTAAGCTCCAGCAAAACCCACTCGTGGAAAATGGATATCTAACACTTACAATGCTCTTTGGCACACCTTAGGATCGCACAATCCACTTCATTCGCCAATTAACCTACTTCATTGATGTTCCACTCGACTCCATTCATGGCTCCAAGCAAACTCATAAAAACCGCGAAGCAATCCCTAAGTCTGCCCTGAAGCATATCTCTACAAACCTTGAAATCACAAGTCGCGACTTCATTCCCATGCTTTGTCTACTACTTCCACCACTAGACAGACACCATCGAAAAGCCACCATCGGATAAGGATTCTTGTCCACTACTTCCACCACCAGACCAAAGTAGCTACCTGATAGGATTTCCTGCCTGGTCCTCCACTGCCAAACCAACCTAAACCCAAAGCACCATTATCCCTTCTCGATAAAGTGTATATTCAATATACTTTAATGCCACCCAAATGTATATTCAATCTTAAATGATGACACTCTCGTAGTACATCATCCATAAATCCATCAATGTCAGTTATAACTAATAATGCACTCAAATCATATCTTCCCCAAATACACTAAATCAAGGTTGGTATGTCTTCTTAATACCATCCGCGCAATTCCAAAGTGTATCGCGCACTTCTTTCCACCAAAAGACAAGAATATCACCTATGAGCATAAGTATAAGTCCCACATAGCTCCCAACACTCCACGCTACTTCAAAAAATTATCAGCTTATCCCACAAACACTATAGGTGCTCCTTATTTGAATATACTCCCTTTCTTTCTGCGAATCATTCGCTTTCTTCTCCGGTCCTTCTTGCTCTTCGAGTACCCCTCCTCAAAGATATGACACTAGTTACTAAGTCAATATGGAACTCATTGTGTGGCGATTATATGACTACCTCCGGATGTTCCCTCCCCATAGGAAATGATGACGAGTACTCTTGCAAGATCCTTAGCAGATACACCGAGCTAACCATAACTGTACCTTCTCAGTTGTACAATCATACTCTAGCCTCCACTCTCGCTGCCCTGCCCATTGCCTACTACACCTTACCATTCTACCATAGCTCTATGTCCCTTTGGACATCCCATGCCTAATGATACCGAACCTTGTAAGACTTAAACAAAGTAATCACAAGCAAACAATCATCCATGACTCAATGCACTAAGTTTCGATAAACTGTCCCTAAGTCGGTCGAACCATCACCAAGTTCAAAATAACTAAAGGTCAACCTATTAGGTCAGGTCACCATCTAACCTACTTGCTAAGTCATTGGATATATGAAGGGTCTAACATTTTGAAATCAAATAGAAACATGAATTGGTATAGCATAAATAAAAAGCATACCTCGGACAAGTATGTATTTCTCTTTCGTAAGTGGAGCAGCCGACAAAGTAGGAGCGACATCAAATACATAAGTTATAGCACTCTTCTTATTCTTTTGCATCTCTAGGCAATCCCTCTTTATGTGCCCATTCCTATCATAGTTAAAGCACTTCCTCTCCTAACTCCTCGGGGCCTTGTAGTCTTTGCTAAGATAACCTATCTTATTTTAGTTAAACTGCTTAAGTTCCCACCTAACTTTCTTTTGGCTATCCTCTCCCTGAGACTGCTTCTTATCCTTGTTATTCTGTTTCCTCTTACCTCTACCGCTCGCTTGCGGTTTTGGTTCTTCCTTTGAAACAACAATTTCAACGTTTGGTTTTGGGTACAGACTATCTTGCCTAAAATCTTTTTCAACCAGCTTCTCAAAGGACTGGTCAATATATCCCACTAGCTTCGCCCCTAGATAACAATCTAAACCCATGATAAACTTCTCCTTCTTTTTCAAAAGGGTATTGATGAAAGATAAACCACATTTCGATAGCATGTCAAATTCAGCCGTAGATTCTAACACAGTCCTCTCTTCTTGCTTCAACTCAATAAACATCCTATACAATACTGACTTCTGGATGGCTGGTATGAACTTCTCTTCAAAGTTGGCTTTAAATTTCTCCTAATTGAACTGATCTTCAGGGGAAGTAATCTTTACAGCATTCTACTAGCCCATGGCCTGAGCTTTTGGTTTCCTAGAGGCTAACATCCTCTTCATTGTGTCTTCTACCTCCAAAGCTTCAAATATATGCTCATAGGTATCCAACCAATACTACATTTCCACGACCGAATCCATTCTAAGAAACAATTTGCACCTAAAACTAGAGTAGTATTTAAAAGCTTGATAAAATCGGCTCTGGACGCTTGCATGGGAGCACCACCATTTGCAGCAACTCGAGCAACACCTTGGGCATTTTTAGCATGTTCCTCACTATCTCAGTAAACATGGTCTGCCTATCGGGGTTAGCAGCTGCCACTGTGCCCGCTCCCTCTCCTTCTTCTCCCGCCATAAAATTTTCTACAATGTTCCTTGTATGTTGGCTCATTCTTAAAATCTACAATAAGAATGATCGGTCTCTCATAATGGAAAACTATATCCATGTTTAATGGGCATGAAATGCAACTTTACTATATGTACACTACTATATAGTTTCAAAGATCAAAATATATAATAAATATGCTCTCTCATATATCGCCCGAATCATTCTAAGGTGTTCCACTTACCTTATCTTTAATGAAACTAAGTATCAACTTAGGTCGATCGCTCAACCTAAGACCCGATATCATGTGTGACAGCAGCCCACACCTTTGGTACCCCCATATACATATAGAGTGTGCTGAGGAGGTACCCGGTCGTGCAAGACAATAGGCAAGGGCGTAAAGTAATAAAAATTCAATCACAATACCTGTTTTGTATTTCACAACGCAAGGATAAAATATAATAATCAATCACATATATAAAACAGGAAAGATGTTAATATAATTAAATGAACCATAAATAAGAACATAGGGGTGTACATGTTCGCAAGACTATACAAAACATAAATAAAAGAGTTTATGCATCCCAAATCTCCAAATAAAACTCTAATAATTGTCTCTAAGGTCATACAGGTACTGACATAGATCCATAGTATTGCACAATAGAATATAATTGATAGTAAGTCCAATTGGATATAAGAAATCGTAGCCTACTGCTTATACTCCGTACAGATCCAAGCGCTATCAAATCCCGTTACCCCTAATCTACCCATTTAAGAGTACTTAAGATAATAAGAAGCAAATCATAAACCTCGAGTGAAACAACAGTCTGGTGTGGGCAATGAACAATCTCTAAGCACAATAAAACCTTATATAGTATTGTACATAGGGTATGAATAATCATACCTAATCTGTTTCTGCATCCAAAGAGTTAGCATATAACACAATATATAATATACTAATATTATCGTCATACGAGTATACTATAGTAAGTATGTTATGTGTGTTAGGGTACTTATTTCAATGATCATAAGACATCCAACAATCACACCAATCATAGCAACAATAACAAATACAAAGTAAACACACAACGACAATCATCCTAGAGGTCTCGTATCACCTTGTCTATCACCAAGGCCTCGCCTCGCCATGCACCGTCACCATGATCATCACCAAAGTCCCATTCAACCACGATCACTCTCGAAGTCTCTTGCTACCATGATTTTCCCGAAGTTGTGCTCCACCATGACCTTTCCAAGGCCTCTGTCGCCGTGAATTTCCCAAAGTCTCCCTCATCGCAACCTTCCCAAGGTCCTCGTCATTGCGACTTTTCGAATGTATTCTTCACTATGACCTTTCCAAAGTCTTTGGAAAAGTGATAACTCTTTTAATGACCTCCTAGGTCGACGACACCCCGTGTCACATTTGGATCCAGTGTTCGTTCGAATACCTTTCTCATAGGCACTGCCCTCATTGAGTGGGCTAAACCATCTAACGGGCCAGCGTACATAGGTGAGCTTCCTCGCATACCCTTGCCCCATGGAATCATCTACATCTAGAGTTACCAATGATCCCTACAGCACCTGACTCGACTCAGAACGTCTCATATATTATCACACCACTCTACCTTGTCGAACGTGCCCTCTTAGACTACTCTAGTCCCATGCATATCCTTCTCATGAGAAGTACTGGATGAAGTGCCTCGCTTTTTCGAACAAAGCTCCAAAATCATCTTAATTCAACAAAATCACCATAATAGTTTCTATTCAATACCCTTTAGTTGTCCCGAGTCATTCTAGAATTGTCCACTGCTACCTCAAAAAAACTTAAGAAAAACCAAAAGTTATCCTTGGTTTGACATGAAGATGACCCAAGGAAATGCCTAAGTTTCCTCCAAGCTTTTCTAAAGTGGCCCCTGAAGTCCCCCTGCCTCACTTCTTGCCCAGGTAAAACACACAGTCGACTTGAAGTTTCCTTTAGGAAAACCAAAAGCACGACCTGAAGCACCCCACAAACAAGAATTGTTGTCCATCCCCGAACGATAGCACTAAAGAATGGCATTTGTTATCCGATCTTCCATAAGACCGAACCGTAGTACCATAGGACAACATTTTCTGTTCCGGGCTTCAAATCACCAAACACCAAGCTGACTCCAAGTAAACTACCAAGAAACATCAAGTCGACCCGAATCAAGCTACCACCAGACAAATGTCACCAAACAATAATGTTTTAGCTTCTCTAAACTCTTATTTTGCTCTAATGCCATCGCTATGCTCCATACTTCGACCCACGTACCTTCCCTATGGATCAATATGACTCCCAACACTCTAGAGTCGACCCATCGAAGTTCGATTCTACATTTGCCACTCCAAACTCGTTCCGAGGAGCGTTTGTAACCATTTGACATCCAAAATAACATCCATACACATGCCAAACAACATTCAAATACCATCAAACTATACAAACATACATCAAAACTTGGTATTTCATCTCAAAACACATCTACAACATAGCATGGCATTTATATAAAGAATCACACATCAAAATAACATGTTTAAATCACTTTAAAATATTTTTAATTCATTTTTACTTCAAATCTTATTTCAAAACAGTAATAAAACATAATTTTGATTGTAAAATGAGTTCAAAACATGTTAAAACCAATAAGAACATATATATACGAGTTTAGAGATGATAAATCACTCACCAAACACCCAAAAATCGATGATTTGCATGCAAAATGAGGAAAATATAAAAATGAATAGCAAAGCCTTGATTTTTATTCCTTAAAAATGCTGATTTAAAGATCTTCGGCTATTCCCTTTCTTAGTCAACCCTCAATCTAAAAATTTTGATTGATTTTGAAGGGATTAGAGGTGGTTTTGCCTAAGAAAATGGTTAATGTTGGGTAAGGGAGGTTAGAGAATGATTTGGAGATGTATTTATAGGTATTAGTTGCTACTAGGGGGCTACACTTAACCCTAATCCTGAGTTTGGTTGCAGGTCTTACTAATCACCCACTAATCTGCCTTAAACCAGTGGAAATTCAAACGGCTATATCTTCTAAATGCTAAGTCCAAAACGCTATTATTGGCCACTTTACGAAATGAGAAACTATCATTACTTTCCAATGGAAGTGGTCTCGGATCTTAATTCGTCCCCTATCAAAAGTTATCGTCATTACCAGTTTTTAGGGGTGAAATCGTCCAACAAAATAATAAAGTTATTAAATGTCATTTATAGACATTTTCTAAATTATAGAGTCATATGAGCTCAAATAAATTTGAAAAATAATATTTTACGATCTTTCGATACGTAAAACATGGGTTGTTACAATATATACACAAATATGTGCCTTTTTTGTGTCTGTTATAAATCCAAATAAATATGTATACGTGTGTGTATTATCATCTATAGTATATATGCACATAATGTCATTTATTATTATGTTGTGTCATGTACATTGCACTTTACAAATACCGAGTACATTTATATTCACATTTAAATAATTAATTATACACAAAATAATTTACAAGTCAAACAAAAGTTGAAAATTACATTAAA
Source organism: Allium cepa (assembly GCA_030765085.1). NCBI lineage: Eukaryota > Viridiplantae > Streptophyta > Magnoliopsida > Asparagales > Amaryllidaceae > Allium > Allium cepa. Next base: position 986,181,067 of record CM060945.1, on the reverse strand, counting down.
TATGATTTAATATAATAAAATGTTCGTTTATAATAACACAAAGGATCCTTTTATAAAACCAATAGAGAATTTTTTCTCCAAACCATCCCTTGAATTCTACAACGTAATCCCACTGATCCAACACAACTATCCATGGATATTGCCAAAATCTTCCATGAAGAGAGTGACACGCCAGCTAAACCATTGGTAATAGTTAGCATTCCCACCATGGAAAAACAAACGGTCATGGGAAAATACCTCCTCCTCTCCCTCTTGATACTGTCTCATTGGACTTGGTTCAGGAATAGAAGGAGATGGTAGTAAACACTAGCATTTTTTGTATGACCAAATCAAAGCCCTAGGCCTAGAGGAAACACAAAGACTGAAGCACTAAAATGGTGCCCTAAGGCAAACCCTTAGCAAGCTTCACATGGAGTGCAACCACATTCAAAGAGACGTAGACAAGTGGTCCTTTTTTGATTACACATTAATTCTCGGTCATTCTAAAATAAAAGTCAAGGATAACTACTTGAGGACACAAAATGCATTTGAAAATTTTCTACTAATACAATCTAAAAGCTTGCTTGAAAAATCTCATCTTCAAAGTACTATATGTTACCGATCATGGTACTATGCCACATGGATTTCTAACTTCTCATATGATTTTCGACTCCATATAGTTGTTGAACTACGGATACAAAACGTCAAGAGGAAAAAGGTTGAGATTCATTGTAATCGCCATGTTGATTTCACTAGCCTATCATCTACATATACCTCTATATTTTTTTGATCTATTCAGAAAGTATTTTGTTAACTAATCATTGGTATGTAACACCTGCACTTTTGTGTTCAAATGGCATGATTTTATAGCGGTACAAACCTTCATCTATTATGAAACTGATGTGCTCTTAATCTTCTTCGAACTTGTGATCTAGTTTTATCCTAAATAGGAATTCATAAAGGTAAGAAGCTCATGAACACTTGTGGCATCCACTAACTGATCTATCACGAGCAAGGGAAAATTGTCTTTTTGGCACGCTCAATTCAAATTGGTGAAGTCTACCTATGTTCTCTATCTATCATTGGGTTTTCTAACCTGCACTCAATTTTCTATCCACTTAGAGAAATAAATTTCTCTAATGACACCTCTCCCTTTTGATTTCTTAATTTCTTTATGTAAAGCATCATATCATTCTTGGTCCAGGTGTCATTTTTTCTTTTGGATTAGATGAGCTTTTGGCTCATCGTTAAGTGCATGAAAAATCATTGAGGAATCAATCCTTACCATATCCGCATGAGTCATGTTTAAACATTAATTGTACACTTTAAACAACTGATCGATTTTGCGTGTAGTTCTTTGGTCAGTTTTTTCCTATCTTTATAATCTTTGTAGGGTCACTTGGATCTAACTGCATGTTTTCCAAATAATCCACCGATTTGAGTTCTCTTGTATTTGCACCTAATCTTAGGTTTACCTTAATTCTTTGGTATGGAGGTTGCATCTGAACGAGTCGCATTTCTGGCCAGATCACTTAGATATTAAGCATAGAACAAGGCATAATCATTGGTGCCTATTATGTAGAGATATCCTCATTTCGATTCTTGCTTCGCATGTCGTCTTTAGCCATAGGGTGGCCTCTATCAGCATTATCATGATGGGAAGGCAGGCTTTGGCACCCATGAACCTGAACAACTGTTTTACTTGTGCTTTTCATTACAATGTTTTTTTATCAAAAGTATCCAACACCTAAGTATAAGATGTTGGAAGTTGTTACCTGATTCCATCGGAGAAGCTCGAAGGTGAAGGAATCTTGAAGCCGCGAAGCCCTAGCCAAAGAGGAGTGACAGCGACAAGGAGGCGATGTCATGGGGCTTAGAGGTCGATTGATCTCGTCCTACAATGTTCAAGTGTTTGCCGAACTTGGAGAAGGAATCTCGTTTGATGTTGATGGAAAAAAGGAAGGTGGAGTTTGGAACGGTGAAATCTGGAGATATTAATGTAGATCTAGTAGATGCTAATTTGGTTTGGTGAAGAGGGGAGAATGGGTTTTCATTTGGCGGAGGAAATTTTATTTTTCCGCTCTAACATTTGCCGCTCCATAATTTTCCGGTCCTGATTTGAGATGCTGAAGGCCAAACCAAATATTTAGTTCGATGTTAGAGCATGTTGGTCCAAATCATACCGGACCAAACCATGTGTGTTGTTTTCCGGACCAGATGGATGCCGAACTAAGTAGTGCCACTCCAGATGTTTGGTTCGGGAATTAGGCTTTGCCGGTCCAGATGCATGCTGAACCAAGTAGTGCCGCTCCAGTTGTATGGTTCGGGAATTGGGCTTTGTCAATCTAGATGGATGTCGAACCAAAACCCAAGACTGCTATATAGCAGCTACCCCTTCTCATATCTTCACTCTATAAATAGTGGAGCTTCTGGATAACAATGGCAGCCATCCTAGAGGGCTGAAACTCTATAGAATTTTTTTGTATTGTAAATTCATCTTATGTATTACTTCCAAAAGTGAATCAATCTTGTAACTCTAATCTTTCAGTGATTAATAAAATATCCTCTCCCCAAGTGGATGTACACTGCCTCGCGGTAGTGGATCCACTATAAATATTGGTGTTATTTTTTTCTTTCTTCATTGCATTGATCTATGACTATCTGTTCTGGTGTTGATCTCTATTTGTTTCATCTCATTACAATCACGATCAGTTTTCCACTGCATTGGGATTTTTATTCCCTTAGACTGATCATCTAAAGGGATTTTCCACAAATGTTTAGTATCGGAGCTGCAAGGTCGATTGAGGAGTGTCTATGGCAGGAGATGAAACGACTCTAGTTGTTACAAGATTCTATACTAGAAGGATGTATATCGCGTCAGGATCACAGTTGGAAATTGAGAAATAGTATGGGGATAAAAACTTCGAGAAGTGGCAATGGAGGATGAAGGCCGTTCTAATGAGGAATGAAGTCCATTAGTAGTGTTCGCACCTGAGGAGTTGATGGCTAACATCTCAGTCGTGGAAAGGAAGGAGATGGGGAAATGGGCGTTTTCTACTTTACAACTAGCTATGGGAGAGAATATTATCTTAGATGTTAGCAGTGAGACTTCTGCTAGGGGAATTTGGACCAAGCTAGAAAATCTCTACTTGAAGAAATCTTTGACTAACTATCTGATATTGCTGAAGATATTTTTGCACCGTGCGGATGAAAGAGGGTCCTTTAGTGAAGGAACATCTAAATTTATTTGATGATCTCGTGATGAAGACGAAGACTGTTGACTTGAAGATGGATGAGGAGCAAATGATAATGATTCTTTTATGTTCTCTTCCGAAGCGATACACAGGTTTCGCTAACTGGCTTATCTTTGCTAGAGACACATTAACAGTGGAAGATGTGAAATTAGGCCTTCTATATGAGGGCTTGAGTGATCAGATGAAGGAGATAAGTGAAGGAAGTAGAGGTGGAAGTAGTAGTCATGGCCTGTCTGTTGAAAGGGGGAGAGATGACAAGAAGAACTAGCACTTTAGAGGGCGTTCCAAGTCCCAGAATCCCGATAATGGCAGGAGAGGAAAGCTAAGGTCGGGAAGTGCTTTATATGCAAGAAACCTGATCATTGGAGAAAGGATTGTCCAGATTTGAAGAAGGAAGAAGACGGATCTTCATCATTTACGATGGAGAAGTCTGTACCTAACAACTACAGCAGTGTCGGATGTCTCGGACCATTGGGTGCTAGACTCGGGGGCGTCTTTCCATATGATCCCTTATAAGGATTACTTCAGTTCTTTCGTTGGATGAGAGGGAAGCTCTATTCTTATGGGTAATGATGATAGCTGTAGAGCAACGATGAAGGTATAGTGAGGATCAGGATGTTTGATGGTGTGATACACACTTTGACAGTTGTCCGGTATGTTCCAGGTCTTTGGAAGTCCCTAATTTATTTAGGACAATTGGCATCTTTGGGATGCAAGGTAACTATCGAGAAGGATAGTCTAAAGGTTTCAAGAGGTGCACTAATTCTTATGAATGAAGATGTATTCCGAAATTTGTATTTGTTGAAAGAAACCACAGCTCTTGGAGAGTCATGTGTTGGAGTAGATATTTCTCGTGCATTGGATGCCATAATCCTTTGGCATCTCAGGTTGGGTCATATTTCAGAGAAGGTCTTAGAGTTGCTTCGGAGATGGAAGACGATAAAAGGAGGAAGCTTTGACTAGATAGACTTTTGCCAGGAATGTGTGTTGGGCAAGCAAACTAAAGTATCTTTTGGAGTTGGACTCCATAGATCGCAGCGAGTACTTGAGTATGTGCATGCAGATGTTAGTGGATAGGTTGCTACTCCTTCTCTTGGAGGAGCAAAGTATTTTATCTCTTTCAACGATGTTTTTTCTTGAAAAGTATGGGTGTATGTGTTGAAGGCCAAATCAGAGAGTTTTGAGAGGTTCAAAGACTGGAAAGCGCTTGTTGAGAACCAATTTGATTCTTGGTTGAAGATGCTGAGATCTGATAAGAGTGGTGAATTTGTATCTAAGGAGTTCCTAGAATTTTTTTAGACTACATGGCATTCAGAGACATTTCACTATACCCAACGATCCACAATCTAATAGGGTTGCAGGAAGGATGAACAGGACTGTACTGGAGAAGGTTCATTGCTTGAGATTGATGGCGGGCTTGTCTAGTGGCTTTTGGGCTAAGGCATTATCAACTGCAGCGCAAATCATAAATCATATTCTATACTCAGCCATAGATGGGAAGATTCTAGAGGAAAAGTAGAGAGATAAAGCAGTGTATCTTGGTTACTTTAGAATTTTTGGTTGTCCTACGTTTACCATACAGGTGATGACAAGTTGGAGGCTAGAGCAACAGGGGCATACTGATGGGATACACTGATGGAATCAAAGGGTATCGAATTTGGAACCCTGTTGATCGGAGGATTGTTCATTCCAGACATGTTGCTTTTGATGAGTTTGTTATGTTCAATCCGAAAGAGAAGCTACCTACCACATCAGAAGATTCCGACAGGCCTAAGGAGATGGAAGAAGTTCCCATGTTCCAGTCAAATAGTAGAGTTATTTTTGATGCTGTTGAGGAAAACGCAGTTGATAAAACATCATAGTATAATCCACAGGTACCTTCTAGTAGTGCTGGTGATGTGTATGAATCTAGATGAAGTTTAGTTCAGGTTGGAGTTGAAAGGAGTTTAAGCGAAGCAGTACCTACGCAGGTTAGTCGTAGGACTATTAGGTTGCCCAAAAGGAATGGTGATTGGCAGTTTGTGAACCTTAGTGTAACATCCCGCCTTTTCGCACACTTTAAACCGACACACGTGCCCATTCAAAGCATACGCAAGGGCGGATAGTTATGGGGTAAATAAGAAAAACAGAGAAGAAATAAAACAAAACAGAATCTCACAGCGGAAGGATAAAATATAATAACAAATATACAGTTCATAAACAGTTTACAAAAGCTTGATTTTACTTATAAAATGAATATCAGAGTTACACATACCAAATACAACAAGGCAGCGGAATAGAAAGAGTGTGTAGTACAATACTATATATATAAAATAATACTGAATCTTCGTCTTCGTCCTCCAAAGCTAAAACCTGCTATCCTGAAACGCTCGGACTGACCCGAGCGAATTTGAAAAGACAAAAACACTCGAGTCAGACTAGAAAATCTTATGTGAGTTAAATAAACAGAAATAAATATGAATACAGTAACTCAAGAGATGCTCGGGATTTACATCTCCTAAGGATCCGTTAAACTATTTACTATGTAGTATATTGCGCTATTATAATAGTGTCTAATTGTAAAATAAACTTACTTTTAAATAGCGTTAAGGCTTTACATTTTCCACCTTAACACGTAAAATGCCAATAGTCTATACAGTACCGTAATACCTCCTGATCGGGAAGCTACCAGAGGATACTCCATAGGTACGACACAAATAGAAACTCGTAGTAAAGGCTCGATATGGTAGGTGACACGGCACAACTAGGCAATGCCAGGGTAGATATACCAATTGCTATCCAGGCTGGTGGAAACGCGTAGCCGCAGTTACCGCCCACCTCGGACTAACTCCCCAAAAATCAAAATATAGAAGTGGCCACTGAATCAAATCCAAGTCAAAGTATAATATCGAAGAGGAGCGTCCGATCAGAGGATTGACCTCATTGGCCTGAGAATCGCTCCTGTTTTAGCCACCTTATGCCAACTCACGGGAGTTGGGTCCACGTATTTACCTTACAGGAAACGTCGCCACCACCTACTTCATTCTGGAATCTCCACCGCGTACACGGTTAGTCAAAGTGGTTTTCAATATCGACAGAGAGTATGTCCATATCCGATCCCGGTCTCTTTGCCAACCAATCGTTATTATAACACCGCGGTTATTTAAAAACAGTTTATACTTTAAAGCCAGAATATAATCCCTTTCAAAACCATAATATTACGATATCATTTCTTCTTTAAAAACACAAACAATTTATTTTCATATTATTTTATAAAATCCCAAATCAATGATATCGTTTCCCAAATAAAATTTTCCTTTCCAAAAATTATGTCACTTTTTATTATTTAATATCCCATGTAACCAATATTTTGTTTGTAACTTTCAACATAATTCTTCGAAAATCTATAGTATTTTAAAACCATTATTTTCAAAACTAAATGGTTTGGATATTCAACGGTATGCGAATTAAAAAGGTTTAACTTTACTGTTGCTTTATAAAGAAATAAATTACATGGCTTTCCAAATATTTCTTCTTTTAAAGTTAATCCAAAATCCAAAATATTACTTCAAGTCCCAAAACCATTTCAATTTTATATATATTTATATCCATTTTGAGCATTATATTTCACTAAAGTTGGATTTTTATCCTTTCAAAATCAGTATTCTATTAATTAATCTTGACCATTCACATAAAATCCATAATTAATAAGACTTCAATTTCTAGTAAAATATATATATATATATATATATATATAGAATTTTTCCACTTCAAATTATACTAGAATATCCATTTCTATTTATTTTGGGGAAATCCAATTACAAATATCATATCTTAAAATTTCCAACTTTACATTTAAACGTAGGATATAAATTTACCAAACTCCATTTTCTAAATTTCTTCCATTTTCAATAAAGAAATTTATATTCCTTTTAATTTCAAAATTTCAACTTCATAGGTATATAAATATGGAATAAAATATTTATACAATATAAATTTAAGATTTATAAACCGTATTCAATCCAAACCATAGAAATCATATTAAAATAGTTATATATAGACCGCGGTGCCTGTATATAATTTTCTATCCTATGGTCAAGTGATACAGATATTTATCATTTCAATCCGCAATTTAAAAAATAAAACTTTGCGGTTTTATCATTTCAAACCACAATCCCGAATGAAATGTAAAATGTATGCTAACTTGCAGTTTAATGATATCAAATAAAACATCCATTCAACAACACATCCATCATCCAGTCACAAACATCAAGCAATATCAACCAATAACAAAATATGTTTGGGAATATACAACAGGTAATAATTGGCAGTTTAATTCAAATTATATTTACTCAACTATAAATCTAACAGTTTATTTTCAGTGATAATTGACATAACTGTTAACTAGCAGTTCTTATGCAAACAATAATTTCTAACAGCCAATTAATACGCAATCAATCAGTTTAATTAACAGCTAAATTCAAAAAAATGCAATTCAACAGATATGGGTGAAATAACATGCCAAAAGCTCATAAATAAATTTCTATTCATTTCTAAAATTTATTTAACAAACATAAAAGCTTCTAGTAATTGTGAGTGAGTTAAAACACTCACCTTTTGAATTTAAATCGAATGTAATTCCGATTTAAACCCAAAATTTGACTGTCTCTAAATTTATCCAAACCAGCGTCATCAGATCCGGAATTTAATTACGATCCTAACAAAAGAAATTTCGTGTGAAACGGAGTTCGTATGTGAAAGTTATCACAATTAAACGATTTGCAATTGAAATAAAAAAAAATTAAAAATAAACAAAACAAAAATAAAATACCGTGCCACATCCACCTTCCCTCGTGAAAAACGCATATGCTTCTTCTTGATTGCTAACTTTGTTCCGTAATTTTTCTTTTATTTCGATTTACTTTAATTTTCCTCCTTATTATATGAATGTATGTATTTTAAAAGGTTTGAAAGAAAAAGAAGATTTGAAAAAGAAGAATTGAAAAAAAATGATTAAAATAAGAACTGAAAACGGAAGAGAAGATCTAGATTTGAAAAGAAGAAAGTTTGAAATAGAAGTAAATTTGAAGAAGAAGAAGAAGAATATTTGAAGAGAAAGAAAAAAAAATTAAAATGAGAGATAATAAGGAGCTTTGAGAAAAACAAGAAAAAAGAAGAAGAAGAAGAAGAATAGCATGGAGGCTAGGGTTAGAGTTAGGAGAAACAAAATGTAATAGAAGAATAAGAAGTAGGTTATTTATAAGGTTAGAGTTAGGTTTAGGGACAAATAGATTTGAAAGGAGAGGCTGCTATTAATTAGAAATAAAGTGAATATGAACACTTGGTATTGAAATATAGCAAATATGAACAGTCCTTTTTTTTTTTTAAAGTAGCAGGTATTAAAAAGAGGTATTTATTAATTAGAAAGAAAATGAATATGGAGGGACAAAAATAAATGACACGTTTCGTTAGTTTGATTCTAAATTAATTAAGTGCTAGATACAGAAAAATTTGAATACATCATATATATATATTCATACTTTAACTGTGTGACAAAATTGCTAAACATACATCAAGTACGATTAATTGGTGACAATATATAGGAATAATCAACAATAAATGTGGATGCAATCACATAAGGATCTAATAGGGAAGGAGATAAAAGTAACAACGTTGATTAATTCCACTTTCCCACTTTAGCCAATCCAATTACAAAATTTAAAACTTTATAAAATTTCTCTCCTTTGATTTCTTAAACAATTTTAATAACTAACAACAAGTTCTATGTTAATTCAATCATTAATCATTTCGCCAATTACCAAATTAAATTACAATTATTCGCAATAAATCAAATTATTAAATCATATACTCTTATACTCTCACTTAAATCCAATTAGATAAATAGATTTGATTTCCATTCCAACTCATTTGATTGCAAATAAACTTTTTACCATAAATAAAATTCCAAATTATTAATAACTTTATTCCCATTTCCTTCACACACAAACATCATATTATACAGGTATCTATATTATTCTCCATTGGTTTGCCTTAACTTATTTAAGGTAACCTTACATTAATATCTATTGCTATGTTTTCAAATTATTCTTCCCTCATTCTTCTTTACTAATATTAATTCCACAACTTGTTCAATTTGAAAATCATTATCCTATTTTCCAAATGTTACCTTAATTTAACACTTATGTAACGTATTATTAGATTTGTTGCAAGATTTCAATTTCAATCCCCATTTCTTAATATACTCAAATTCTGGACATTTTTATTTCCTTACCCATAAGTGTAACATTTATTGCCAATTCCATCCAAATTTAACAGGTAACCCTTAACAATGTTTTCAATCCAAAGGTTATACTTAACTTTACGTTGTATTCTACAACTTATCATATTATGAAGAAAATTCACATTATTCCCCAATATTACCTTAATTCATATTAACTTAACATTAAATTTACTCTTCATTCTATTATTAACCTATTAGTATTAAATAGATGAAATTAACATTGGTTTTACACTCTATTACGTAGATATCCTTAAATTTTATCTAAGTTTATATTTACATAATATTCCAACATTAAATTTCATCCAATTTTTTTTTCTTCCTTTTTATTTTAATTAAATCCAATTTCCCTAAAGTTACATTCAAGCAAGTAAATTTTGATTTCCAATCAATCATTATACTATAACATTCTTAACATTTTTTCATTACACTACTAAATTCTACCTTGATAAGTTTACGCTTCTATTGCTTTACTTTCACACTTCCGTCAAAATATAAATTAATTCTAAAGTAACGTTTATTGTTGACCCCGCCATTTTAATTACTCATATTTAGATGAACGTTATTTCAAATAAGTTCATTGACTCATTTAAATTAGGTAGTTTATAGTAGTTGTTATCCCACCCTTACAATTATTTCCTACTAACGTGCTACCAACTCCTTTAATTAAAATTTGAATTCCAAACCTTATTTAATATACTAAGTAAGATAAATAACATATATAGATTGCTACCAACTTTCCTTTTCTTGCATCTATGTGTTTATTACTTGACAGACCAGTAAATATTACATATACACAAAATTCCGTTATCACTTGCCTAACAAGGTTATTATCACTTAAGATCTCACTGCATCCACATTTTCACATTTTCATTTCCTAGTTTCTTTACTTTATTCTACATAATTTATTACAAATGGGATTTTCTTTGGTTTACATCTTATTTGTATTTAACATTTCTCAATCACCAATTCATTTCACTTTAACTGCGGTAAATTGGCGGATAAATTGAATTTGATTCCCAAAATCTAAATTAACAAGAAACAAGGGTAGGTAACATACAATAGTCATTACTCCAAATTCTAGTCACCTAAATAGTCTTTTATTCCTTGCAAATAAATGTTACTATTTATTTTCATAGTACAAATCTCAATGATTATTCCATTTTATATTTGCTTAGGCCATTTATAGTCCACTATACACATCTTCATAAATGGGTAATTTATTCAATTCATTAGGTGTCAATTCTATTAAGCCCTGTTTATATCTTTATGCATTCTTCTATTACTTTACAAAAGGGAATAACTTTTAAATTCATACACTTAATAACAAAACCGTTATAAATCCAATAAACTTCCAAATCCAAGTTTGTACACATTTTACACAACTATTATGATTTCTCACAAACGTTGCATTTATTAAATGACCATTTATTATAATTTAATTCCCTTAATTGAATCAAATGCTTATTATATATATTTTTCTCATTCTTACCATTCCTTCCCATTATAAATTCATTAACATATTTACACATCTCTATCTTCAAATATTAAATGACCAAACTGATTACAAACACTGTTCTTATCAATTTTCATAAATTGGTTCAGATCTATACCTTTTTCATATGATTAAAGTTTATGTTTCTATTAGACCCCTTTTTCTTCTTTCTACAGACATTAAATTTACTATCTACACTTATTGCATCTTTGTATTAATGAATACCATTCAAATTAATGTTTATACTAACATTCACAAATTTAACATTTATTTGTTTCTTAAAAATTACTTTAAATCAAGTTGTGAAAATTTACATTATCCACATCTATTATCATAAAATTTTATAGTTACACTAAATTGCAACCACTATACCAAATTTCTACATTTATTTTTAACCAAATTAGAAATTATATTAATTCATTTTATTAAATATCATAAATTTAACGGGTCGTTACAATCTCCCCCACTCAAAACTTTTCGTCCCCGAAAAGGAAAAGGAAGGGAGAAGGAAGAATAAAACAGTATATCTAATTTCAAATATTAACTTATATTTTACTGGATTAATTTCCTTTAATGAAATATACTTGTTTAAAAAAAATCATTATATCCTTTAATACTTGAGTTAGTAAAGTTGGAAAAATATTTTTAACAAAATTCTAAGTCCAAAATTTTCGAAAATTTTTGGCAGTCTCCTTTGTACAGAGGGACTCTAGAGAAAATATAATATCCAAATATACAAATATATTACATATATATCCAAAATAAAATATCCCAACACGGGAAAATATATAAAATAGCGCTTTAAACGTAATCCGAAACGTACCTATTTGTCGGGCAATACACTTATTATTATGGAACCAAAAGCAGTAGCAGTTGCTTCCACCACCTGTATTCACTTATATAGTCTAAAGGTTAAATATTTATATTACAGCGAAATGTTTGGGTAGATTCAATCATTCATATTCAATCAAATGCAACAACCATACATTTTAACAACAGCACACACCACAAACAAACAATCATTCAATCAAACAATCAATTTGTTGTTCGGGTTCAAATTCTGAAATTGTACGGAATGAAGAATAATTATCTAGTGCATCCTATACTCAACAGTCTTAGATGGAACAAAGATAGATTATTTGTTCATCCAACAACTTCAAAATTCCTTACCCAACAACCATACATCAACCAAACAATTCAAACCAACCCCAAAATAGCTTGTTATACATTTATTTCATAGTTCGGTGGTTTTATCTTTTTTTTTTCATTTATGAGGGATTTCTTTGTTTCTTACGAGTTCTATTTTCCAATTATCACAAAATTCATTATATTTGTATCTCCTTTTTATTACTTAAGTTTCCTTTTATTACTTAAGTTTATAAAATAAATTCCCATTAGTAACAACAAATATTTTGAATATCTTCATTTCCTTACTCTTCATTTGTAAGATTTCCCTTAAATTCTTAATCTGCTAACATTCATTCTTATAAGTGGAAGTTTTTATTTATCTATTAACTATGGATTACAGTCATTTCAATTCTTCCTACTTTCCATTATATCGGAATAGGGGAGATTAAAACATACTTAAGTAAATAATCTTACAACATGTCACCTATTAATAATACTTAACTTTATTTTCAATAGAATTTTAATTATCACTTAAGTTTATACCATTTAATTCTTATTTATAACGGTAATTTATTGAATACTTCATTTTCCTACATTCCTACTTGTAAAATATTCAATTCTAGTTTCACATTTAACATTTCAACTTTTATGTTTGGGTAAGTTATTTATGTTAAGGAAATTGCAATTGAACTTATACAAGTTAAATCTCCATTCTTTAATTAAATTTAATGTTTATCCATATTACTCTTTGTCTCATGTGTATTCAAATTCCTCTTTATAGCTTTGCAATTATTCTCTTATTTCAATTAGAGGTTTCAATTCATTTATTACTTAACTTTTTTTTCACTAACAATTTATTAATGGGAGATTTTAGAATTAAATTCCGGGTTAAATCTCAATTTATTTCAAAATAATAGATAAATAAGTTCTTACAACTCAATATCTCTAATTATATTTAGAACAATAAAAGAAAATTTTTAGAAAATTTCAAAATAAATCTGCAGTAGAATTTACTACAGTGGCCTTTCCCTTCGAAACTCGAAAATGAAAGTCGATGATGCGGCCGTCATCACCGAATTTATTTTCCAGCGACAGAGAGGAAGGTACAGAATTTAGTTCTTTTCCAAAATCTTCTTTAAAACAATTCTTCCAAATTATACGAAATATTTATATAAAAAAAATACTTATAAACCGAATCATTATATTTCATAAATTCTTTGAAAACAGATTTTCAAAAATCCCGGACTTAAGTTCTAAAATCTCCAAATTTGGTTTATTATAATTTCACTTAGCTTCAGTTATTATAAATATTTTATTGCCTAACACCAAATCTATAGCAACCAAATATATATATATATATCTTTATAAAATATTTTTATATATAGAAAATATAATAGGCAAAATTATTTCATTCACCTATATTAAAACGGATATTATGTCGGTCTGTCCTATTAAGTGTTTAGAAATCCCTATTGATGACATAGCGTCCCATGCATCAACCAGAATTTATAAATACAAAGCCGAACAGATTAACACAATATTAAAATCTTTTTATTAATACTAACAAGTACGCTCTCTCTTATATATACACTCAGCGACTCCCATAGGGTATTATTACCCTATTAACAAAGAGTCAAACCCCACAAAGCCAAGGTTTATCGCTAAACCAAAGCTCTGATACCAACTGTAACATCCCGCCTTTTCGCACACTTTAAACCGACACACGTGCCCATTCAAAGCATACGCAAGGGCGGATAGTTATGGGGTAAATAAGAAAAACAGAGAAGAAATAAAACAAAACAGAATCTCACAGTGGAAGGATAAAATATACAGTTCATAAACAGTTTACAAAAGCTTGATTTTACTTATAAAATGAATATCAGAGTTACACATACCAAATACAACAAGGCAGCGGAATAGAAAGAGTGTGTAGTACAATACTATATATATAAAATAATACTGAATCTTCGTCTTCGTCCTCCAAAGCTAAAACCTGCTATCCTGAAACGCTCGGACTGACCCGAGCGAATTTGAAAAGACAAAAACACTCGAGTCAGACTAGAAAATCTTATGTGAGTTAAATAAACAGAAATAAATATGAATACAGTAACTCAAGAGATGCTCGGGATTTACATCTCCTAAGGATCCGTTAAACTATTTACTATGTAGTATATTGCGCTATTATAATAGTGTCTAATTGTAAAATAAACTTACTTTTAAATAGCGTTAAGGCTTTACATTTTCCACCTTAACACGTAAAATGCCAATAGTCTATACAGTACCGTAATACCTCCTGATCGGGAAGCTACCAGAGGATACTCCATAGGTACGACACAAATAGAAACTCGTAGTAAAGGCTCGATATGGTAGGTGACACGGCACAACTAGGCAATGCCAGGGTAGATATACCAATTTCTATCCAGGCTGGTGGAAACGCGTAGCCGCAGTTACCGCCCACCTCGGACTAACTCCCCAAAAATCAAAATATAGAAGTGGCCACTGAATCAAATCCAAGTCAAAGTATAATATCGAAGAGGAGCGTCCGATCAGAGGAATGACCTCATTGGCCTGAGAATCGCTCCTGTTTTAGCCACCTTATGCCAACTCACGGGAGTTGGGTCCACGTATTTACCTTACAGGAAACGTCGCCACCACCTACTTCATTCTGGAATCTCCACCGCGTACACGGTTAGTCAAAGTGGTTTTCGGTATCGACAGAGAGTATGTCCATATCCGATCCCGGTCTCTTTGCCAACCAATCGTTATTATAACACCGCGGTTATTTAAAAACAGTTTATACTTTAAAGCCAGAATATAATCCCTTTCAAAACCATAATATTACGATATCATTTCTTCTTTAAAAACACAAACAATTTATTTTCATATTATTCTATAAAAGCCCAAATCAATGATATCGTTTCCCAAATAAAATTTTCCTTTCCAAAAATTATGTCACTTTTTATTATTTAATATCCCATGTAACCAATATTTTGTTTGTAACTTTCAACATAATTCTTCGAAAATCTATAGTATTTTAAAACCATTATTTTCAAAACTAAATGGTTTGGATATTCAACGGTATGCGAATTAAAAAGGTTTAACTTTACTGTTGCTTTATAAAGAAATAAATTACATGGCTTTCCAAATATTTCTTCTTTTAAAGTTAATCCAAAATCCAAAATATTACTTCAAGTCCCAAAACCATTTCAATTTTATATATATTTATATCCATTTTGAGCATTATATTTCACTAAAGTTGGATTTTTATCCTTTCAAAATCAATATTCTATTAATTAATCTTGACCATTCACATAAAATCCATAATTAATAAGACTTCAATTTCTAGTAAAATATATATATATATATATATATATATATATATATATATATATATAGAATTTTTCCACTTCAAATTATACTAGAATATCCATTTCTATTTATTTTGGGGAAATCCAATTACAAATATCATATCTTAAAATTTCCAACTTTACATTTAAACGTAGGATATAAATTTACCAAACTCCATTTTCTAAATTTCTTCCATTTTCAATAAAGAAATTTATATTCCTTTTAATTTCAAAATTTCAACTTCATAGGTATATAAATATGGAATAAAATATTTATATAATATAAATTTAAGATTTATAAACCGTATTCAATCCAAACCATAGAAATCATATTAAAATAGTTATATATAGACCGCGGTGCCTGTTTATAATTTTCTATCCTATGGTCAAGTGATACGGATATTTATCATTTCAATCCGCAATTTAAAAAATAAAACTTTGCGGTTTTATCATTTCAAACCACAATCCCGAATGAAATGTAAAATGTATGCTAACTTGCAGTTTAATGATATCAAGTAAAACATCCATTCAACAACACATCCATCATCCAGTCACAAACATCAAGCAATATCAACCAATAACAAAATATGTTTGGGAATATACAACAGGTAATAATTGGCAGTTTAATTCAAATTATATTTATCAACTATAAATCTAACAGTTTATTTTCAGTGATAATTGACACAACTGTTAACTAGCAGTTCTTATGCAAACAATAATTTCTAACAGCCAATTAATACGCAATCAATCAATTTAATTAACAGCTAAATTCAAAAAATTGCAATTCAACAGATATGGGTGAATTAACATGCCAAAAGCTCATAAATAAATTTATATTCATTTCTAAAATTTATTTAACAAACATAAAAGCTTCTAGTAATTGTGAGTGAGTTAAAACACTCACCTTTTGAATTTAAATCGAATGTAATTCCGATTTAAACCCAAAATTTGACGGTCTCTAAATTTATCCAAACCAGCGTCATCAGATCCGGAATTTAATTACGATCCTAACAAAAGAAATTTCGTGTGAAACGGAGTTCGTATGTGAAAGTTATCACAATTAAACGATTTGCAATTGAAATAAAAAAAAAATTAAAAATAAACAAAACAAAAATAAAATACCGTGCCACATCCACCTTCCCTCGTGAAAAACGCATATGCTTCTTCTTGATTGCTAACATTGTTCCGTAATTTTTCTTTTATTTCGATTTACTTTAATTTTCCTCCTTATTATATGAATGTATGTATTTTAAAAGGTTTGAAAGAAAAAGAAGATTTGAAAAAGAAGAATTGAAAAAAAATGATTAAAATAAGAACTGAAAACGGAAGAGAAGATCTAGATTTGAAAAGAAGAAAGTTTGAAATAGAAGTAAATTTGAAGAAGAAGAAGAATATTTGAAGAGAAAGAAAAAAAAAATTAAAATGAGAGATAATAAGGAGCTTTGAGAAAAACAAGAAAAAAGAAGAAGAAGAAGAATAGCATGGAGGCTAGGGTTAGAGTTAGGAGAAACAAATTGTAATAGAAGAATAAGAAGTAGGTTATTTATAAGGTTAGAGTTAGGTTTAGGGACAAATAGATTTGAAAGGAGAGGCTGCTATTAATTAGAAATAAAGTGAATATGAACACTTGGTATTGAAATATAGCAAATATGAACAGTCCTTTTTTTTTTTTAAAGTAGCAGGTATTAAAAAGAGGTATTTATTAATTAGAAAGAAAATGAATATGGAGGGACAAAAGTAAATGACACGTTTCGTTAGTTTGATTCTAAATTAATTAAGTGCTAGATACAGAAAAATTTGAATACATCATATATATATATTCATACTTTAACTGTGTGACAAAATTGCTAAACATACATCAAGTACGATTAATTGGTGACAATATATAGGAATAATCAACAATAAATGTGGATGCAATCACATAAGGATCTAATAGGGAAGGAGATAAAAGTAACAACGTTGATTAATTCCACTTTCCCACTTTAGCCAATCCAATTACAAAATTTAAAACTTTATAAAATTTCTCTCCTTTGATTTCTTAAACAATTTTAATAACTAACAACAAGTTCTATGTTAATTCAATCATTAATCATTTCGCCAATTACCAAATTAAATTACAATTATTCGCAATAAATCAAATTATTAAATCATATACTCTTATACTCTCACTTAAATCCAATTAGATAAATAGTTTTGATTTCCATTCCAACTCATTTGATTGCAAATAAACTTTTTACCATAAATAAAATTCCAAATTATTAATAACTTTATTCCCATTTCCTTCACACACAAACATCATATTATAAAGGTATCTATATTATTCTCCATTGGTTTGCCTTAACTTATTTAAGGTAACCTTACATTAATATCTATTGCTATGTTTTCAAATTATTCTTCCCTCATTCTTCTTTACTAATATTAATTCCACAACCTGTTCAATTTGAAAATCATTATCGTATTTTCCAAATGTTACCTTAATTTAACACTTATGTAACATATTATTAGATTCGTTGTGAGATTTCAATTTCAATCCCCATTTCTTAATATACTCAAATTCTGGACATTTTTATTTCCTTACCCATAAGTGTAACATTTATTGCCAATTCCATCCAAATTTAACAGGTAACCCTTAACAATGTTTTCAATCCAAAGGTTATACTTAAGTTTACGTTGTATTCTACAACTTATCATGTTGTGAAGAAAATTCACATTATTCCCCAATATTACCTTAATTCATATTAACTTAACATTAAATTTACTCTTCATTCTATTATTAACCTATTAGTATTAAATAGATGAAATTAACATTGGTTTTACACTCTATTACGTAGATATCCTTAAATTTTATCTAAGTTTATATTTACATAATATTCCAACATTAAATTTCATCCAATTTTTTTTTCTTCCTTTTTATTTTAATTAAATCCAATTTCCCTAAAGTTACATTCAAGCAAGTAAATTTTGATTTCCAATCAATCATTATACTATAACATTCTTAACATTTTTTCATTACACTACTAAATTCTACCTTGATAAGTTTACGCTTCTATTGCTTTACTTTCACACTTCCGTTAAAATATAAATTAATTCTAAAGTAACGTTTATTGTTGACCCCGCCATTTTAATTACTCATACTTAGATGAACGTTATTTCAAATAAGTTCATTGACTCATTTAAATTAGGTAGTTTATAGTAGTTGTTATCTCACCCTTACAATTATTTCCTACTAACGTGCTACCAACTCCTTTAATTAAAATTTGAATTCCAAACCTTATTTAATATACTAAGTAAGATAAATAACATATATAGATTGCTACCAACTTTCCTTTTCTTGCATCTATGTGTTTATTACTTGATACACCAGTAAATATTACATATACACAAAATTCCGTTATCACTTGCCTAACAAGGTTATTATCACTTAAGATCTCACTGCATCCACATTTTCACATTTTCATTTCCTAGTTTCTTTACTTTATTCTACATAATTTATTACAAATGGGATTTTCTTTGGTTTACATCTTATTTGTATTAACATTTCTCAATCACCAATTCATTTCACTTTAACTGCGGTAAATTGGCAGATAAATTGAATTTGATTCCCAAAATCTAAATTAACAAGAAACAAGGGTAGGTAACATACAATAGTCATTACTCCAAATTCTAGTCACCTAAATAGTCTTTTATTCCTTGCAAATAAATGTTACTATTTATTTTCATAGTACAAATCTCAATGATTATTCCATTTTATATTTGCTTAGGCCATTTATAGTCCACTATACACATCTTCATAAATGGGTAATTTATTCAATTCATTAAGTGTCAATTCTATTAAGCCCTGTTTATATCTTTATGCATTCTTCTATTACTTTACAAAAGGGAATAACTTTTAAATTTATACACTTAATAACAAAACCGTTATAAATCCAATAAACTTCCAAATCCAAGTTTGTACACATTTTACACAACTATTATGATTTCTCACAAACGTTGCATTTATTAAATGACCATTTATTATAATTTAATTCCCTTAATTGAATCAAATGCTTATTATATATATTTTTCTCATTCTTACCATTCCTTCCCATTATAAATTCATTAACATATTTACACATCTCTATCTTCAAATATTAAATGACCAAACTGATTACAAACACTGTTCTTATCAATTTTCATAAATTGGTTCAGATCTATACCTTTTTCATATGATTAAAGTTTATGTTTCTATTAGACCCCTTTTTCTTCTTTCTACAGACATTAAATTTACTATCTACACTTATTGCATCTTTGTATTAATGAATACCATTCAAATTAATGTTTATACTAACATTCACAAATTTAACATTTATTTGTTTCTTAAAAATTACTTTAAATCAAGTTGTGAAAATTTACATTATCCACATCTATTATCATAAAATTTTATAGTTACACTAAATTGCAACCACTATACCAAATTTCTACATTTATTTTTAACCAAATTAGAAATTATATTAATTCATTTTATTAAATATCATAAATTTAACGGGTCGTTACACTTAGCATTGGTAATCAGTTTGACTATGCCCTATATGTGGTTCTTTAGGAACTGCTCGACCTTGATGAAGCTTTGAAGTCATGTGACAGTTCGAAGTGGATGTGCGCTATGGAAGAGGAGTTAAGAGTCATTGAAGAAGAACAAGACTTGAGATTTGGTACCACCTCCTCAAGGCAGCCGAGCCATAGGTTGCAAGTGAGTGTTCAAGGTGAAGGATGATGGGAGATACAAGGCTAGACTAGTTGCTAAAAGGTTTTCACAAATAAAGGGATTAACGTCTGACGAGATATTCTCTCCATTAGTAAGGCATTCATCCATTCGCATTTTGCTCACTATCATCGTAGCTCATGACTTAGAGCTGGAGCAACTGGATGTGAAAACCACCTTCTTGCAAGGAGATTTGGATGAGACCATCTATATGAAGCAGCTTGAAGGATTTGCAGATTAAAGAAGTCATTGTATGGACTTAAGCAGTTGCCTAGACAAAGGTACATGAGGTTTGACTCTTTTATGCTTTCACTTGGTTTTGATCGTAGCATTAAAGACGTTTGTGTGTACTTCAAGCATTTAAAGAATGGTAGATGGGTGTACCTACTCTTGTACGTAGATGATATGTTGATTGCTTCCAAGAATAAAGCTGAAATTGATAGTTTAAGGCAAAAGCTAAAAGTGGAATTCGAAATGAAAGACCTTGGAGAAGCAAAGAAAATTTTGGATATGGAAATCCAAAGGGATAGATAGCTAGGACTTTTGAGCTCCACTCAAAAGGAGTACATTTGAAAGGTGCTTGCTCGATTTAGTATGGAAGGGGCAAAGGAAATCATCACATCCATCCCTTTGCACATACAACTTTCTAGTAAAGTCTCTCCGATCTCAGAAAAGGACAAGGCTTATATGATGAAGGTCCCACATGCAAGTGTAGTTGGCAGCTTGATGTATTCCATGGTCTGCACTAGGACTGACATTGCACAGGCGGTTGGATTGGTGAGTAGGTTCATGGAAAATCCAAGAAAGACGCATTGGGAAGCAGTGAAGTGTATCTTTAGATACCTTAGAGGAACTCCAAAACATGGATTGTTTTTGGCGATAGAGGAAGAGATTTCAGCTTGGTTGGATTTTGTGATTCCGACTTTGCTAGTGATAGGGATCTAAAGAAGTCAACCTCTGGATATGTGTTCACCATTAGTGGGACAACGATCAGTTGGAATGCAAGGTTGTAGACGATTATGGTTTTGTCCACTGTAGAGGCAGAGCTTATGGTTGCAGTTGAAGTAGCTAAGGAGGTGCTTTATTTAAGGCGATTGTTGTGTGATTTGAGCTTCGGATGTGAAGGCGTGGATGTGTACTGTGATAGTAAGAGTTCAATTCACTTAGCTGAAAATCTGGTATTCAGTTCGAGGATGAAGCATATTAAGGTGAGAGAGTTGTTCCTTGTTTCGACGAGTGAAAAACAGCTATCTCATTTTTAGAAAGTTCACACAAAGAAGAATGCATCAGACATATTTACCAAGTCGTTGCATGTTGCTAAGTTCGAGCATTGCTCGGACTTTATTCGCTTAATGAAGTGCTAGTGCCACGGGGTGGCACCGGGGGAGAGTTGAAATGGTTCATGAAAACATTTGTTTTCATGGTGGAAATTGATAGGTTCTACGCGGATTAGGTACTTCGAACACTTTGTTGGTGGGCGGTGGCCTTGCTGGAGTTCGTTGACAGAGTGTAATGGGTGATGGTATTGCCAAAGCTCATTGGGTAAGTATCCATTGCTTGGAGCATAAAGGCGTAGATGGAATTAGAAGGCTTGTTGAAATAAGGTATTAAGGTGGAGATTGTTGGAAGTTGTTACTTGATTCCATCGGAGAAGCTAGAAGGTAAAAGAATCTCATAGCTGCGAAGCCCTAGCCAAGGAGGAGCGATAGAGACAAAGAGGCGATATCATGGAGCTTGAAGGCCAGCTGATCTCATCCGACGATGCTCTAGGGTTTGTCAAACTTGGAGATGGGATCTCGTTCGATGTTGATGGAAAAAAGGAAGGTGGAGTTTGGAAAGGTGAAATATGAAGATATTGGTGTAGATCTGGGAGATAGTGATTTGGTTCGGTGAAGAGGGGAGAATGTTTTTTCAATCGGTGGAAGAAATTTTATTTTTCCGCTGCAACATTTGTCGCTCCATAATTTGCCGGTCCAGATTTGAGATGCTGAAGGCCGAACCAAATATTTGGTTCGGTGTTGAGCATGCCGGTCCAAATCATACCGGACCAAACCATGTGTGCTGTTTGCCGGACCAGAAACATGACGAACCAAGTAGCGCCACTCTAGCTGTTTGGTTCGGGAATTGGTCTTTGCCGGTCCAGATGGATTCCGAACCAAAACCCATGGCTGCTATATAGTAGCTACCCCTCCTCATATCTTCGCTCTATAAATGGTGGAGCTTTTGAACAAGAATGGCAGCCATCCTAGAGAGCTGAAACTCTACAGAATTTTGTCTATATTGTAAATTCTTCTTATGTATAGCTTTCAAAAGTGAATTAACCTTGTAACTCTGATCTTTCAGTAATTGAAAAAATATCCTCTCCTCAAGTGGACGTACATTGCCTCGCGGTAGTGGAACTGCTATATATACTGGTGTTATTTTTTCTCTGCATTGCATTTTTTAGTGACTGTCTGTTCTGGTGTATCTCTGTTTATTTCATCTCAGTACAATCACGATCAAGTTTTTTTACACTGCGTTGGGTTTTTTATTCTTTTAGACTGATCATCTGAAGGTATTTGCCCCATCATAAGAAAAAGGAACTTTATTATCATTATTTATGGCTATAGAACACAATTCTCTAGCAAATAACTTCTCAATTTTACATGACCAATAACCTTTATGGCACGAAACATTATAAATTGTTCCCACTGTGAAACAGAAGCCTTCATTTCTATGGTACGCCGCCGTCCCAAGAAAGTTGAAAGGTGATCACTAGTCGATGAGCTTCAAAATGGCATAGAATGAAGCGTGCAATAGGTCTCTTCCTACTATTACCATTAGCCTAGTTGCTCGATACAGAACAATTATGGTGTTACTAAAATCATAGATTGATCAGGACCACATTGCTTCTTTAGGTAGATTCATGCGATCAAAATCCACTTTGAAGATCGAATTTATAGAAATTCTAATGTCGACTATTACATTCATCGCTGTACAATTTGAAATTTGGAGTTCACGATAGGTTTCAGATGAAGAAAGACCACTCCCTTTGAGTCCGCAGTGGTGAACATTCCTAATAAAACTTTATTGACGGTTATTGGGTCAATAATGTTATGCGCTGCTTAGTTACAACTTTTAGCTACATCTATATAACTCTCCACGGTCTTCTTCCTAGATCCATCCAGATATGGTTCACCATGGATAGATCCTACTATTGCATTTGTGTCCTCGATCATATACGCATTTGGATCTATCCAGTAGCTCCTCTATTTTCATTTTTAGGGGTTGCACCACTTACATTTGAATAACCTTCTAAAACTGCTGGGAAATTTTCATATTAGAGTCCTGATTAAGTTGTCCTTCTAAGATATCCTAGTACTCTTCCACCTGCTCTCCAATGTGCAGTGCATAGCCTACATGAAACTACCGATAACATTTGCATATTCGACTTGAGCTACTGCTCTTTTAGAATTAGCAAATAATTCAATTAAGGAATCATAGGGGCTACTTGCTTCTTTAAAATTCAAATGTTTGTATTTAAAAGTAATTTTTTTTTCAATATAGTGTGACAGACATAAAGCATATCCTCCACTATGTTTCTTCACTTTGATTCCTAAAATAGTATCAACTTCGTTTAAATCCTTCATTTTGAAACAAGTAGTTAAATATTTCTTTGTCTCATTTATTCCATTCATGTTAGTACTAAATATTAGCATGTCATCCAAGTATAGGCATATAATTACACCATAACTATTTGTGAATTTGGAATAGATGCACTTGTTCGCACTATTATGCTTAAATCCATTGGATAAGATTATAGCATCAAATTTCTTATGCCATTGTTTGGGAGCTTGCTTTAATCCATATAAAGACTTGACTAGCTTACAAACTTTGTTTTCATTTCCACTAAGGATGAACCCTTCTGGTTATTCCATTTATACCTCTTCGTCTAAATTTCCATTAAGAAAGGCAGTCTTAACATCCATTTGGTGCACATGCAATCCACGAGTAGATGCAAGAGAAAAAAGAACTCTTACTGAGGATAGTCTAGCAACTGGTGCATATGTGTCAAATTTATCGATACCCTCCTTTTGTCTGAATCCTTTAGCTACCAATCTTTCCTTGAAAGTTTGCATAGATCCATCTATGTTATATTTCCTTTGAAATACCCATTTACAACCTACTGGTTTAGACCCTACCGGTGGATCTGTTAGGACTCAAGTATTGTTAGGTAGAATCGAATCCATCTCATCTTGTATTGCTTCTTTCCAGAAGGTAGCATCCTTGAAGCCATAGCTTCTTTATTGGTTTCAGGGTCTTCTTCATTGTGTAGATTAAAATAGTTTCGTCCATTATTTCATTTATGTTTCCAACTACAAGATGAATCACATCGACCAGTGAGATGAATTCAGGATCCAAAACTTTGGTTTTTCTTATTCGTATACTTCTTCTAGGTTCCTCAAGCATGCTTGGAAGTTTACTTTTAGAAGAAGTATGCTCGATATTTTCAATATCTTCTTCATAGACAATTTGTTTAGGAACTGATGTTTGTGTGAGGTTATATATAAATTTATTTTTGATGAATTAAACATCTCTTGACCTACAATCACATTGGACTCTATATCCAATTATCTATACGCTTTTGAATTTTCAGCATATCCTACAAATACTCTTTTCAAGGCTCTTGGTCCTAGCTTGCTTCTTTTTGTATTTGTAACTCGATAAAAAGTTAACCACCCCCACACTTTTATATATTTCAGACTAGGCTTTCTACCTTTCCATAATTCGTAAGGAGACAAAATTTTTTTTTGGATGGAATTCTATTATGCATATGACATGCAGTTAGAAGTGCTTCTTCCCACAAATTTATGTTCTTCTTAGCATTTAAAATCATAGCATTAGTCATTTCTACCAATGTTTTGTTCTTTCGTTTGGCTAAACCGTTTTGTTGTGGGGTATAGGGTGCACTTGGTTGATGAATAATACCATTCTCTTCACAAAAAGAAGAAAATTCTGTGGAGAGATATTCTCTACCTCTATCACTTCGTAGCACCTTTATTTTCTTTTCCTTTCGATTTTCAACAGCGATTTTAAATCGTTAAAATTTTCAAAATCCTGAACTTTTGATCTCATAAAATATACATGTGTATATCTAGAGTAATCATCTATGAAAGTAATAAAGTATCTATTGCCTCCTCTAGTTTATATGCCATTTAATTCAGAATAGCAGAGTGTATTAGTTCAAGTAGTTTAGGTTTCTTCCAGATTTTGGAAAAGGCTTTTTGCACATTTTCTTTATATCCAAATTTCACATTTTGATGGATTTTTTTTTATTGTAAGTGATTAATCCTTCTTTAGACATAAAGTAGTGTGCTAATCTATTGTGCCATAAGGGAAATAAATCAACAATATAAGCAAATTCATTCATTTTATTAATACTTAGTTTGAAAAAACCATGACAAGCATAACCCTTTCCAACAAACACACGTCCTTTAGTTAAAATAAAACTATTTCCATCTAAGACGCATTTAACCCCTTTTTACAATGAAGGCTGGCAGAAACCAAATTCTTGCGTATTTCTGGGACCTGTAGAACATTAAGAAGAACAAGTTTCTTTCCTGAAGTGAACTCTAATTCAATAGTTCCTTACCCGACAACTGCTGCAGTGTTATGGTTGCCCATTAGCACTTTGTTTTCATTAGAAAATTCTTGTAGAACTTAAACATTGACTGATTGTTGCAAATGTGTATAGTAGCACCGGAATCGTCCCACCAATTGGTATCTTTTGAAGTATTAGTCAGGTTTAATCCTGTCACCATGTCTATATGAAAATGACTTATTATTGCAACGATTTTAGAAACATCCTGCTCAATCATGTTGGTAGTGTGGGAAGATCCTTGATTTGGTTTTTCCTTTCCAGAATTGTTATTTTGTCCTTGTTCCTTTTTTTGCTTTTTGAAAAATTTGCAATCACGTTTGAAGTGTCTAGGTTTGCCACAGAAATAACAATCTTTCATGTTTTTGCCCGGGTCATTGCTATTGCCGCCTTCAACTCTTTTCCGTTTTTCAGAGTTTTTATTCCCTTTAGTACCCACAAAGTTGACATTGGAAGCGGTGCCAAAAACCCTCTTTTCACGAATTCAAGTTTCTCTTCAATTCGCAGATGCTTTTGAATTTATTCCATTGTAGAATCTTTAGAAGAATGCACAAGTTTCTTTCGATATTCTCCCCAGGTTTGTGGGAGTTTTTCCATGACAGCATCAACTTGCAATTGCTCAGGGATAACAATTTTGACATGCTTGAGTCTGTTGAAAATAACTTGTAATTCGTGGACTTGATCTAGAACAGAGGCATTGTCAAACATTTTAAATTCAAAAAATTCGAAAATTAGGAACTTATCTGTGCTTTGCTTCTCATTGCTATATTTAGCCTCCATGGACTTCCAAATTTTCCATGGCGATTTGACAGAATTGAAAAGATCATACAATCGATCGGATAATGTGTTGAGTATATGCTGCGACCCACTTTGTCTTCTTCTTGTTTCTTCCTTTTTGCTACAAGTTCTGCGGTATCAGTTGATGCAGGCGCTGGGATTGATTCTAATTCTGGATCAAGCATGTAGGCAACCTTGAGTGTAGTAATTAGAAACATCAGTTTGTCCTACCAGCGAGTGTAATTTGTTCCATCGAAGATCAAGTTTGGTGTACTCATGGTTTATTATCTTGTAGGTAGCTTCGGCACCTTGCATGGATGCCATATCAATTCCTTAAAATTGTAAGAACTACTGTTTACACAGGAAATGAAAATTGTCTTTGAGTCACGTCAGGAGGACACTTTCTTTAAGGAATCGATCGCCCCCACTACAAACGAGATTGCTCAAGGGTTGACAGTGGAATTCCTCTAGGACACAACAAAGGCCTCTCTTTTAGGGAGCAACGGACTGCAAGAGCGATCCATGTTTGCTGAAGTGGTAGATGGAGGAGTGCAGAGAAGAGGGGAAAGAATATGTGAAATAATTCTTGAGTAGTCGGAGCCTATTTATATAATGAACAATTTATATAATGAATGAAAAGGCACATATGAAACTGTCAGTCAGCCAATGGATGCAACTATTAAAATTCAAAAAATTAAAAGAGGCAATCGCTACAAACAGCCGCCACTCTAGTACGCGTGCGCACCTACGTGCCCCAAGTGCCTAAGTCCCTAATCTTTGATAGTTAAAGTGCATATGTAGCCATGTCTTCTTCTTACTTCTTTCTATTCATATTCCTCTTGTTCTATTCCATATTTAAAGTGAAATATTCCCAAATCTTGGACGATGTGGGACTTTAAAATATTTCAATCTTTTCAACATATAATGTGTTTTCTAGCCAAATCTAGTCTTAGTATAGTCGAAGAAATAAAGGAAAAAAGAATATAAATTCTAATAAAAAATATAATTTAGGACGACAAAATTAACCGGTAAAAATATATGATCCAGACCAAACACAAAACCAACATGCCTAACCCCACAACCTTCATAAAAATGTTCCATACTTGGATTTTGCTCAAAGGGCTGAAATGCTTGACATTATTAATGAGCTTGTCATTTTATGTCTTGGGGGATGTCTCTTCAAATATCATGTTACTATTTGATGCATGTTATGACATTTTATAGCATGTTATGTTATTGTTATAATAATGTATATATCATGTTTGTTTTATTTGCTATAATATTGAATAGAATGATTTGATTAGTAGCATGCAAATTAACTTTATATGGTTAATGATCTTAGTAATTTTAAATTGGTGTTTATTTTGTGTAAGTTACCTAAATTAGCACATGGACTTTTGTCGCTATATAATTAAGAAGAAATAATAATTAGCATGTGGACTTTTATTAATTTAAATATTTAGTTTAGAATTCCAATTCATAATATACATGTAGACTGAAGTTAAGTGAGGTCTAGCTAGCTAGTGCATCAATAATCAAAGCTAGAACTTCAACTGCTTAATTCATATCTTTTAGTATCTCCTTTTATTCATATATACAAATTTAAACTAAGTTATACATATGTCAAATAATATAATTTAGTTATGTACGGACTGATAAATTTTATTTTTATGTGAAGTTTCAGCTTTATAAATCTGAAGAAAATTGGCAATAATACTAAAATCTTTGTATTGTTTGCCTTTTTCCGTTGGCACTATTTTTTCTTTCATACATATTAACAGTACTTATATTTAAGAATTTTGGGATTGTCTTGTAACCCAGTCTAATGCAATTGACCTAATACCCATGCAAAGTTCAGTAACATTTAAGGATATTGGGATCGCTCTGGTTAATATGTGGTTTCTTTGTAGTCTGATCACTAAATGAGTATTCTTAATTCAAATACTAAATATAATTGGGACTAGGTACCTAATATTTACATTCAGACACAAAGTTTTTGTTGACGTAAAAAATGGCACCAAAACCTAAATATCATATGAAAGCACCAGTTCAATCAAAATCAAAGCAAAAGTAAGAAGAAAGCCAAGAACACACAAGAACCTTTATATTGGTTCGGCGTAATCTTCAGACTATGTCTATTTTAATCTCTTTCATTAGTTGTTTTTCTCTGGCTTACAACTAATTTTATCAGATCTGACCATACGCTAGTGGATCTCGGGTTTACAATGGAATTTTAGAATGTTTTATAAAGAGAGTAGAAGTGAAGATGGTAGCTCCTAGGTTCCAGAGTCTATGATGTAGACCTAGAGTGAAGAGCCAAAAGATTAGGCAGAAAATACATATTTGGTTGCAGGTAGGCAGGTATTTATAGGGTAATAGAGGTAAGGAGTCAAAAACCCACTTGCAATGAAGTCCGACGGCCCGAGGTTGCATAAGTGAAACAGGAGACCCGCGAGTCAATAGGATAACTCAGTACCGAGTCAAATAACTCGTTGCCGAGCTATTTTTACTCATCCAAGTTGAACTTCATCCATTTCTTGCATTTTTTTTATCTCCTTTTTGAGTTGTTTTAAGCTTTTTTCCTTCGACTTTAAGTTGATTCTTAAGATCTTTTTGTTGGCTGTTTTCTACGCTTTCTTCTCGTCAATCCTTAGGATTGCTAGTTTGAATCTTGGAGAAACCACTTGACCACGAGTTATTGAAGTATTATAAGAGGTTTATAATGTTTGGGAAGCAAAACGAGGGGGAGGAATAGGTCGGTGCCAACCTAAACAACTCGGCGTTGAGTTGTTCCCTTAGCCAATTTTCCACTCCAACCTTGGAGTTCAGTTCTCTAGTCCTTTTGATCGGGTTTCCAAGTTCATAAACTATTTCATCCTGCTTTTGATCTTCTGAGTCCAACTAAAATCTTCTTTGCCTCAAAAGTGTATTAACACTTGCCCCACCCAAACTACGCCTTTCGAATGTAGTGTGTGCTTTCCTCGAGAACATGTTTCAAAAATCAGTTTCTAATAGTTTAGCTCTCCGACTGTCTATTGATCCCTGATGAATTATATGGAAGTGTCATTCCACATATCCAAGCCATCTTGTGGTCACCTAGGGCTTATCTTCCTTTCTCTGATTGCAAGGAGTTTATTGTTTTATCAAGTCTGCATCCAATCTCTGTTTGGTCTCGTCGGACCCTTGATCTTCCAATCTACGATTTGATCTCTATATATCGTTTGTCCCCCAATCTAGGTTTTTAGTCTCTTTAGATTCTTGTTGAGTCCAATCTCTCGCTCTCCAACGAGGGGACCCAATGACCAAGCAATATCATCCGCTCATTCTTCGGTGAGAGGAATTAATTTTCGTACAAACCCATCCACCTGCTCTTCGAAAAGGGAGCTTGCACCCTTCACTCCAGTCCCGCCTCTTCGGACGGGACTTAAAGCAATATCGTACAAGTTCATACACTTGCTCTCCGTCAGGGAACTTTCTCCCTTCACTCAGGTCACATCTCTCTAAATGGGACTTTAAGCGGTCAATATCGTACAAATCCATCCCCTTGCTCTTCAATGTGGGGACTTGCACTCTACACTCCGATCCCGACTCTTCGGACATGACTTAAAGAAATTAATATCATACAAGCCAATCACTTGCTTTCCAATGGGGGGACTAGCACCCTGCACTCTGGATCAGTCTCTCAGACGAGAAAAGTGATCAATATCGTACCAGCCTTTCCGCTCACTCTTCGGCAATGGGAGTTGCACCCTGCACTTCGATCCCATCTCTTTGAATGGGACTTAAAAGCGGTTAATAACAATCATCATGTTCAAGTGGATTTTTAGGAGCCAAGTATTCAAATTAAGGCAAACAAGCTGAAAATTTAATTATCCATCCCAAACATATGACTCAGAGCGTGCTTAGGGACCAATCTAGGTTCTGTACACACGTAAGCGGTCCGAGATTATTGTTGTCCTAAATAATCATCCCAGACTTCGACCCAGAGCATGCCTAGAGACTAATCTTGGCCTCATACACGTGTAAGTGCTCTGAGGTTATTATTTCTTAATTATACAAAGCAATAAAATGCAAAGCGAGGGAGTCAATCTTGACTCTCGACCATCCCAATCATGGGATTTCGAGTCTCGAACCAGATCCTTGGTTGGTCCTTGATGCATTTGCTGCAAATGTTGGTTGCTCTGGTTATACCATCATAGTTTGGTTTCTCGCGTAATGCTGCAGCCATTTGCTCCGAAAAATTTCTCTATCATACCACGAAGGCGTCGACACTCATTCGTTTCATGCCCCTACACCTCATAGAAGACGCAAAACTTTCTAGACCTTTTCCCCGATCAGTGAGTCCCTTATAGTTCACTTCTGGTAGGGGATCTGACCCTTAGTGTCAAGATAAATCCTCTTTGGTCCTTTGTTAAATCAATGTAGGAGGAGAATTTAAACTCTCTTTATTGTTTTTCGGTTCCTCTAGTCATCATCGGCTCTTCGTTTCCTTTATATTTTTCTTTCCCTTCTTCGGATAGTCCTTTGTCATCCATAACATTAATTTCAGCATTCTTAGCTTCGCCGTCTTCTTAACGCAACTATCTCTCAACCTCACAGTAGAATTCCATGAGATCCAACAGTGGATCCCTTTTCAATGAAATCTTGATGTCAATTTTTCCTAAAACTTCATATATTACTGCCATTAAGATTATAGATAGGTCCGACTTATCGACTATTATGGTTATCGCGTTGAATCTTGTCAAATAGCTTCTTAAGATCTCTCCGGTCTTTGTTTCACGCTTGATAGCATCACCACATTCTTTGGTCGTGCGACATGAACTCTGAATTGTCTTAGGAACTTATTCACCAAATCGATCCATGTGCTTATGGACCCATTCTACAGCTTTCTAAACCATATCACTGCCAAGTCCGTTGTATAATGGGAAGCAACACCCCTGTTACCTTCTCAGAATCACCCAACACCTCCATATGTCGGATGTGTCTCATCAAATGAACCATCTAACCTGACTTTCCGTCGTATAGTTCCAAATTTAGAATCTTGAAATCAAGACGATTCCTTGCATTCTGGATAGTAGAAGTGAATGGATTCATGATTATGTCCTCCATACTCGGGTTTGGGGGTCCATCTCTAACTATTCTCCACACCAACTCAACAATTCAGTCTTTTTTGTCCAATGAAGATCTTCGACCAAAAGTGATATTTTGCCCCCGTTCCTGTAGGATAACTCAGACACCTACTCTACGGCTGCACATTAGCGTTCTTACTGCTCCTTTGGTTACATTTTGTCACTCATTCCTATAGGCAAGCTCTCACACATATTTCTCCAGTCGTTGAAGATTTACATTCTAATAGTCATTTCCATCTCCAGCATTATCCATTCCTAGCATCCCAGCAGCCATACCAACATTGCCTCAAGTATAGTTCTCCCTGTACTAAGTAGGCTTGGGTCAGTACTGAGTTGTTCTGCTTGTGGGGGCATTGTTCCAGTTTTCTCTGCTCCAACTCTAGATGTTCCTACATTAGCTTCTTGTCCTTGGTTCTAAATTCCAATAGTCTAAGCTATTCTTTGTTGTCCCATAATTTGTAAAAATCCTTCGGGCATTTTATGTTGTCTAGCTATCACTTCATCTTGTATCTCCTTTATCATTCTTTCCTTCTTTTCGCTGGTCACAAAGATGGATTGATGAGAACGAGGACATCTCCTGGCTGTCCTCGTGCTCTAGATGGCTTTTCATCTAGTGTTAGGTCTCTTCACCTTTTCTAATCCCAAATTCAAGCTTCAAGTCTTCAGATCTAGTTCATTCTCAGCGAAAGTATCAAAATGTTGACATCAAAAATGATACCAATGCCTAAATATCAGATGAAAGCACTAGTTCAATGAAAATCAAAGCGAAAGGAAGAAAATAAACAAGAATTTTTATAGTGGTTTAGTGTAGTCTCTGACCTACATCCACTTTAATCACTTTTATTAGTTGATTTCCTCCAGATTACAACAGTTTAATCATATCTGACCACAAACTAGTGGATCTCAGATTTACAATGGAGTTTTAGAATGCCTTATGAAGAGAGTGGAAGCGAAGAAGATGGCAGCTCCTAGGTTCCAGAGTCTGTGATGCAGATCCAGAGTGAAAAATCAAAAGATCAAGCAGATGATCCCTCTTTGGTTGCACGTAGGCTGGTATTTATAGTGGAACAGAGGTATGGAGTCAGAAGCCCGCTTGCACTGAAGTCCAGAAGGCGGCCCGAAGTTGCACAAGTGAAACGAAAAACCTGTGAGTCAATAGAATAACTCGGTATTGAGCCAAATAACTCGATGCCAAGTTATTTTTACTCGTTCAAGTTGAATTTCATCCATTTTCTAGCTTTTATGTCTTCTTGAGTTATTCCAAGCTTATTTCCTTTGACTTTGAGTTAATTCTAACGATCTTTTTGTTATCTGCTTTCTTCTCGTCAATCCTTGAAATTGCTCATTCGAATCTTGGAGAAACCACTTGACCATGAGTTATTGGAGCAGCACAAGAGGTGTATGTTGTTAAGGAAGTAAAAGGAGAATGAGGAATAGGTCGGTGCAGGCCTAAACAACTCGGGATCGAGTTGTTCCCCGACCAATTTTCCACTTCAACTTCTAAAGTTCAATTCCCTAGTCCTTTTGATTATGTTTCTAAGTTCGTGAATTGTTTCGTCCTGTTTTGATCTTGTAGGTTCAATTAAAATCTGCTTTGGTTCAAATGTGGGATAACACTTTTAGTATTTTGTAATAAAATTAATTATGTAGCTGTTTTCAGTTCTAAAAAGAAATTTTCATTTATGTTTTTAAATCTAATAATGTTTGAATTTTTGTTAGATGATTAATTACGTTGGGTGGTCGTAAAAAAAATCACCATAAATGCAGTGGTGTGAATGAATCAATACATATTATATCGTACAAAATTAATGTAGTAGGTCTACGCATACATCTTTTTACAAAATGATAACTGAATTATCATTTTAAGATGAACAAAATCATTAAATTTGGTTTCATATTGTAAAATTTTAAGGTAAAATTAGAACTAAAATTTTCTATTAAACATCCGCATACACACTTTGCCCAAAGAACTTAATGAAATATAAACATAAGTGATATATTGTGATTAAGTAAAAACCAAGATGCATGTGCTACAAATGAAATTGTTTGTGTAATTTTAAAATCTCATTAATATTTCAACATCATTCTAGTCCAGAATTCCGTACTTCTGTAAAACGAATAATTATGGGATAATTCATTTACTAAATAAACAATATATTCTTTTGATCTTTTTGCACAATCGCAAAATTTCTATATGTTAACAGAAAGCTAAAAATTTAATTGTATTAAAAAACGTGAAAAATGTTTGCTATTCTAAAAATAATAACTTTTATTATTTTCGTAACGACAAATTCTATTATCCATTTTATAACATCAAACATTTTATCATTTTGCAATCATTTTGAAACTATCAAATTTTCTACAATTATATATATTACATAAAAATTACTATGGAATTAATTTAAAGAGATAATTCATTCTTATCTAGTTTATATTATTTTAAATCATTTATTTTAATTTAAGCATCCAATTTAATTACTACCAAATCAATATTGCAAATCAATACATTCACATGAATATAACTACGAAAATTAGGATCTACTCCTTATTTTTTAAGTGGAAATTTAGATTTGTCCCTTATTTTCATATTTGACACATAAGAGACTCCTCAAAAACATATTTTGAATTATATAGCTATTTTTATTTTTGATAAAAATATTTTCTTTTTTGAAGATTAATTCTAAATTTAATTCATATTTATATAACTAAAACCTTTATTCTATTTTTTATTGAAAAAGCGAAAACATTTGCATTTTTCATAAATATTTGCAATATTTACCACAAATATTTGCACTTTTTACAGTAAATATTTGTAGCTTAAAAACGAAAAATATTTTCTATTTAAACCACAAATATTTACGCATTAAACTGCATATAACAAATATTTGCACTTTAAACCACAAAGGTTTGCACTTTCTAAAAGAGTAAGTACTTGCATTTAAATTGAAACTAGAAATATGAATGTTTTTAAAAACTTAATTTTTGACGAGGGACAGTTGTTTATTTTAAATCTTAAAAAGAGGGTTTAAAATAGTTTCCATTTTTAAATTTAACACACTAAAAACTCTTCCCATACATATGTTTAAAATTATATGTCGAATTTTTGTTGAGTTTTGTTTATAAATGTGGTTTCTAAGACCAAAATTAAAATATATTTTTTTATTTTGAATTTTTTTTGCAAAAGTGCATATATTTCAATTTATAATGCAAACATTTCTAGCACAAATTTTAAATATTTGCAGTTCAAATATTTGCAGTCTACACATTAAATATTTGCTCCTTTAAAAGTTGAAAATATTTATATTCTGACCAAAAAAAATATGCATGTATTTTAAATATGTTTCGATAAGGTTTGAGCGTGTGTTTTGAAACTCAGAAAAGAAGGTGTTTTACAAAAGCATCCAATATAACTAATATCAGACTCAATAAAATGACAACGAATTTTATATCAACAACTTCCAAATTGATTTGTAGCGAACTAGTTAAAAAACGAGTCTCTAAATATTGCCGACCACAATAAAAGAATGAATATCAATACACATTTGATAGATCATTTTATATAAAAATGTAGTTATCATTTTACAATATTTTAGTTGTATATAAAATAAATATATGGTACGTGCACCTTTACACTACTAGAAATGGCCTAAATAGCAATGGGTCTTTCAGATAGCCGTCGATGGCCCCGTCAAGACATTTTCAACGGCTTATCATTTTAATTAACTTAATTTATCATAATATTATAACTTATTAATTATAGAAATTTGAATTTGTTTAAATAAAATTCCTAAAAATTAAAAAAGATATTTTTATTCAATTCTTCGATTTTATGATGATTTGTGACTAATTAAATTAGCGTTTTCGAAAATCTTTTGTTGTGTAAATCGATATTTAACTATGTCGAAAATTGATCACAAACGATCAATCTATACAACTTTCAATCCGTTTGTTATACAACTTCGTTGAAATTTATGATGCGTAACAATTTTATGAATTTAAACATATTTTTAACCATTCTATAACTAATTATGAATTTTTAAATATATTTAACAGTGGAACACCCCACGCCCCTTAGTATATCCAAAATGGGCACACTAAAGGATAAGGTGCGTTATAGGTATAGCTAAAACTTTACAGATACTAAAATTCATAAGACAAATAAATAGAACAGCGGAAATATTTCATTAAAAATTAAACTTCATAAATAAGTCGTAACCAAAATATGTCTGATGAAGAATACCATCTCAAAAACAATATCATAGTACATAACTAAAATCATCTCTCTCAATAAGTACATCCAAAAGTCACATGAAAATAAAACTGAAAAGAAGAAGAAAAATACATAAAGAAATACTCCGCGGTTGAATCTCCAAGAAAATCCAAAATCTACTATTCGTGCCTTTGTTGGCATATGAGGGAAAAAATGAAAATAGAGGAGTGTGTCAGACTATAAGCCTGGCAAGTGGAAGTAATTACTAGTATTTTCAAGAAAGATAAAGATAATAGATTTAGCAAGAATAAAGATAATAGATTTAGCAACAATTCTAGTATAAAAGGAAATAAAGCAAAGATAAAGCTGGAATAAAATAATCTTTGACTATTTGCTTTGATTATTTCGATTGTTTGCGTT
Organism: Allium cepa; assembly: GCA_030765085.1. NCBI lineage: Eukaryota > Viridiplantae > Streptophyta > Magnoliopsida > Asparagales > Amaryllidaceae > Allium > Allium cepa. Next base: position 986,144,672 of record CM060945.1, on the reverse strand, counting down.
TGTCTTAGATAACTGCTTTGATTAGTTTGAAATCCTAATCCTACTTTAATTAGGATGAAGTCCTAATTCTATCCTTTGATCGGACTTCTATATCTATTGTGCCACCGTGAGCTAGTCCCATCTTATCGGTCCCATAATAAAAAGAAACATGTTTAGCGCTTTGGGACTCAATAGCGACTTATATCCCCGCACCGAGGCCGCACGCTCGGCCACCGTTAAGCTCGCACTATCTGTTGCTCCCTCTTTTGACCTCTTACCTACTGTAAACAGCATAAGCATGCCCAGCCTCACCTGAGTCTGATGTGAGACCATCAATTCCTGACTGAAGGGGAATGCCGTCGGTATAGGTCCTAACAAACATAATCTAGTTGCGCCCCTTGTCCAAATCCTCTGATTTGGTCTTCTATCTATTGACCACTTTTCTACCCTAAATAGCATAAGCGTGTCCCAGCCCCACCTAATCAATTATGAGACCATCAGTTCCTGACTGAAGGGAAATGATGCCGGTACAGGTCCTACTTCTATCTTTACTTATTGACTTAGTATAAGTCTTTTAAATAGGCCTCTTTTGTTAATTTTGCTCTATTTTCTTATTAACTTAACTCTAAGTCACAAAATAAGCATTTTATGTTCTTTCTATTTAATTATAACCTACATTATAGTTTCTCTTTTATCTTGTCCTTTAGTTGGAACTACTAGTTATAAACTTGCTTCCGCATGTCAAATTTGCCTATTTCAGTCTATATTCTACTTATTACAATTCTTTTTATTTACATCAAATTTTCGGTAAATTTAGTGCTCTTATATTTTAGTCCATATTAGCGAATTATCCTATTTTTATTATTTTATTCGCGTAAAAATGAATAAAAAGAAACTAACATTTACAGGCTAAATTCTAACGTAAAACAAATGTAAATAAAATATAAATAACTGTAAATAATAGTAAATAACTGTAAATAAATGAACAAAATCGCTAAATAAAAATAGTTGAATAAAATAGACTGAAAAAGAACTTTAAAAATTAATTGAAAACAAATTATGTAAAACCGGTCTCAAAATTGCAGAAAAACTACAACTATTGAACCCTATTATTCTGAATTACATAAAAATAAAAAATAATTACTTAAACACTCACCTGTGGTCCTAAGCTCTTTTCCTTGGCCTTCGCGGATCCACTTCTAGGGTATAAAACATTTTAATTAAAAAGAACTTCTACTTAAAAGTATTCTGTTTAGGCTCCAGGCTCAGGCGATGAATCCAGATGGAGAAAATCTGAATGAGAAAATTAGCTAGTTCTAGGGTCTTATTTATAGTTTCATTTGGGGATCTCGGGCCATTGTATTTGAAGATTAAATCTGGTGCAACCATGTCATAGGCTCGTTGGGAACCATTGGATTGAAGCATGGACGCACAGGATTCAAAAGAAATCTAAAATCACGTCAGAATATAAATTAGCATTCATTAATTATTCCCATTAATTGATTGCATTGCATAAATTCCATTTTTGTTGTTTGTGTGTATACATTACACTTTTTGAGAGACTATGCTCTCTTTCTTAATTGACTTTATAAATTGTTTTTCATTCTATAAATATCATTAGATCTTTATTTTAAATATTTGCATTTGTTAGCAATCAATCCATCTTAATTTGCCAAATTTACGTCCATAATAATTTTCTTTGTTATACATTCTCATGAATATTAATTACGTCATTAACTCAGCCAATCAATTTGTCTCAATCCTTATCTATTCATCAATTGGGTATGTTACACATTTATTTACACTTTTGAATGTGTATAATTAATTAGGATATATGTATACATACGTACACAATTTAACTAATCAATCACATGTTTAATTTTATTCATTCATAGTCAGTTTTCTTAATTGATTGCTTACTAATTTTAACCATTCCCCATTGATTCTTGTCCGTTGCAACATTTATTTGTAAACATTTTATCTCCTTTCCACATTTTCTGTTTATAAACATTAAAGATTTAAACTTCAAGAATATATATATTTTATAAACAAATTTAGTTTCATCATCTTACATGTTTACAATCTACGTTAATTTCCAATTAACGTACATTAGTAAATGTTGCAACGCATGTTAATTACAATTGTAACATACATTAATTACTAATAATGTGCATTTATTGCCAATAATTTTTTTTACCATTTCTCTCCTTATACATCTGTGTGTGTATACATACACACACACACACACACACACACACACACACACACACAGATATATATATATATATATTAATACAATACTCTTGTTTCCAATTAATTTAATTAATCATTTTCAAATGTTCAAGTGTGCGCATAAACGTGTAAGGTATTGAAATAATTTCAAACTTTATGTATATAATATGTTTCCCTTTTAGTAAATTCTACTGACTCATTGGTGACTGTATACACATGTAATTTAATACACATCAGCAATCAATCAATCATTTAGAATTAATGTAAGTTACCAATTTCATACATGTAATTGTTTCTGATGTTAGAACTTCAAACAATCATAACTTCTTTGTTCGTACTTCGTTTAGAGAACATTATATATGAAAATTAATCTGAAAATTGCCACGAACACAATGGTATAAATTTCATGGCCAAATTCCAATATTTGCAAGATGTCCATTTTTCGTAGTTGTCTAAGTTAATTAATTATATTTCCATTAATTAATTAGTGTAAAAATAGGTGAGGTGTACTTTAATTTACACGTTTCCTTTAAATTTTCCCTTAATAATAATTTCTTCTTTTTTAATTCCTTTTTAATTATTTTCCCCTGAAATATCGGGGTGTTACATTCTCTTTCCCTTTAAAGGATTTCATCCCCGAAATCTCCAAAGACGGAGGAACGTAAATAGCAACCATCATACAAAAACTTCATCCATCTACTAATCCATCATCCATTTCTACCATTGTCCTTATTTTTAACTAACGCAATTTATGATTTATATATGCAGATAGTGTAGTGTCAATGTCCCTAACTAATGAAAAAGATTAGGTGGTCTACTAATTCGGTCGTCCTCCTTTTTATGCAATCATGTCCGTGCCATGTATCTAAATGAATGCAATTCCCTAATGATGCTTAATAGTTTTATACGTGTGCTACAATCATCATCGAAATGCAACAATCATATAATAATCACCATTTATAGTAACCATGGAAAATAAAAATGAAAATGCAAATGTGCACACATCCATATGCATATGCTCCAGTGCCTAGTTAGGCCGATCTCTTAGAGATAATAGTGTCTAGTGTAAGTATATGCGTTCATTAGCATCCACTAGCAGCCACTTACAACCACTAGTATCCATCATACATAACATGTTCTAATAATATGTTTACATCAAATCATACCATCCATAATTTAAGTCCTAAGATCTACCCTCCCAAAGGATAATAAAGGAAAGAACCTATTCAAAACCAAAGATGGAAATAGAAAATTCAAAACTTACTATCAAAAAGATGTGGATAAGAGGTATGCATTTTCTCCTACTCAAATCAATCTTCTCCGAAGTCTCTTTAACCATATCGGAACCAAATAGCAATCTCTTCATAGACTCTAACCAATATGATGGCGACCTAGATGGTCTTCTAGAAAGCTTCAAAAGGTGCCGTTCCAATGCTAGCTTGAAAACTACTATTACACGCGAATTCCACTCAAGGAAGATGCTCCTTCCAAGTTCCTAAAAATCAAGAAATACACATCCTTAACCACGTGTCTTACCGTCTTACTAATATTACTTTACTATTCTTATATAGTCTACACACATGAAGCAACAATCCTAGGTTCTCACTAATTTCTTATTCACTTTACGGAAACTTCTATTACTAATTTTAAAAGTAAACACTACTATGTCTTACACTATTTCCGTCACATCTAGAAAATGATTCCTATCTACTCCACATTTAAAAGTTTGGTTTAGTATTTACTATTTCAAAAGGTAAAGCTTCTAAATTTTTAAAACATAAAATACCAACAATTTTTGCCTTTAAAAGTGTTATTTTCAAATTTCTATTAAATTCAAAGGTACTTGATTACTTAACTTCTTATCTTTCAAGACTTGCATCCTTGTATTTTTTTGAATTTACATTATTTCCCAAACCTAGAGGGAAAAACTTACAAATTCTAAGTTAAAAACTTATTCCTCTTTTTCTTTTAAAGACCTTTACAGATTTTCATAAAAAATTGTATTTTTAAATTTAACTGTTACTAAGTTTTTGCTTCCACAAAATTATTTACTTTTTCACAAAACCATATTTCTTTAAAATATCTTTATAATGTCCTCATGTGTTTCCAAATCATCTTCTTATTACACCTACTGGTTTTATACCTTAATGTATTGGAACTACTTTCTCTTCTGATAGCGCTAAAATTTTCTATGAATCCTTTAAAAGAGGACTTAATGTTTATGTAAAATTACGAGGAAGTTATTTTATATTTCTCGAAATAGGCTACACAAAATATGGTGCTTTCCATACCATGCACATCTCTTTCGCGTATTCCTTATAACTTGCATTAAAAATCTTTATTTGTGATTTGGTTTCATAGATTATATCATTATTCAATTCATTCCAATAGATTCAAGTATGTTTAATATATATTCTCTTCGATAGACATTTTCTATGAAATTAATTAATTTCCAATATTTAACTTCCATGCCTTTTTTCTGGAAGAACTCATTTTCAAAATAAGAAAACATTTCCTTGTACTTGTTTGAAACAATAAGTGTACTTACAAAAAACTTTATTTCTATAATTTGAAATTATCTTCAAGACACATTTTTATTTGGGTCAAAACAGATGTTGCGTAAAACGCAGTTACTACAACAAAAAAATACTAGCGTATGAATTTAATTTAAATTGAATACTAATAAATCTCATATACTATGTAAAAACATTTCCTTCGGGTGTCACCTACTCAGCAGTGTTATAGTCTATGCTCCCCTTATTTTTCACGAAAACATTTGTAACCTATGTTTTCAATACTTAATACAATCTAGGTTTTTATATATGAAATCGTTATTTACCTACAAACAAACCAGCGAGCTACATATAATCTATAATTCTTCAAAAATAATTTCACTTTTAATAAAATTTACATCATAAATAACCATCTTAAATCCCGTACCAGTTTTTTCGAAAACCCAATATTTACTTCCTCAAAAATGTTAACAATTAATTTTTTTTCAGTTTTTCAACTCTAACAATTTCATTTTATTGGGCTAGACATAAAATGGTCTTCTTCTTACTACCCTAGGAGTTCCCTTCCTAAACCTTGGAAATCTTATTTCCTTACTAAAGTCTTTTCAACTGAATCTATTGTACATCTCCAATCTTTGCCTACAACTCTTTGGATTTCCATAATCCAAGAATAAATGTACAAAACCGTTTCTCAAACTCCTTCCATGTGTGGACCTTCTCTATGCCCCAAGAAACGCATTTCCTTTCGTCAAAATTGACACTTCAAGAATTTTGCCTTAAACCAATCAATGCGAAGTGTATAAAGTGCCTCCTCAAAATGTTTGGGAAATCTCTAACGATTGGAACGGAATATATCTCACCTAGTGGTGAATCAAGGAAGCTCAACATAATTGACCCCTATAGGTCGCAAGAAACCTCGAGAGTCCTACCACTACATGTCTTTAGTCTAGTGACTCTCCTCTCGCAGTCCAGTATCGCTCCATAAGTTGATACCCAATCCATCCACAAAATCATCCCATACCCCGAAAATCCCAGTACATAAGTGTCACAATCAAACTCTTCGCCTAGTATACAAAATTTTAAACCTCTATAAATCAAAACAACTATGGGATCAACTACTGAAGTGATATCTAAGTGAAAACAATCAAACAAAGAACTAGAAATGAAAGAGTCCGAATAGAAAAATCTAAAATAAAGATCAAACTTTCTACAGAGTTTTTTCCTACCTCTATCCGATCCACTGCTAGAAGGTGCTATATTCAAAGCATGTACATGCGCTGTAGGAGTGCCTACTTTCTGCCCTGTCCTGTAGGGACAAGCTCTACTAAGGTGACCAGGCTGCCCACAGTTGAAACACCTCCCCTTCATCATTTTATTCTTACATTCCTTTTTGTAATGACTAACAATCTACATTTATGACATTTCCTGCTTTTCTTGATCCGCTTCTGAGGTCCACCCTTTCTCCTCTTGTTTTTATCCTTCTTGTTCTTCAACCATGGCTTCTTAGAGCTTTCTGACTTAGGAATCTCTTTAAGCTCTCCCTTCAGCTGCCAAGATGCAGGCTGAACTTTCAGTCGGTCCTCCAATCCTAACAGTCTAAACATTCACTCTACACCTTCAACCTAGCTCGTGCCTCCTAGAAATCTTATGTGCCAGAAAACATCTTGCCTCTTAGACTAGCGAAGTCCTAACATAGCTTAGAAAAATTGGCTGCTTCAGGTGGATTAAAGGGATCTCCACCTGTTGGTGTTGTATTGGACGATTTCCCTTGCACCTTTGGTATCGTAGCTCTACAGAACCAGTCGGTTATACTATGCAAAGGAAGGAAACTTAGGCTCGAAAGAATCGAAAGAAGGTTGAATTGGACTTTGAGGGGATTTTTATAAAAACTCATTTATACTTGAAAATTTATTTCTATAATAAGAATTTCTTTTTGAAAAATACTTCTAGTTTGAAGATATGGTACTTTAAAAAATAGATTACCTTTTGGAAAAATACTTTATGTTTAAAACTAGTTTTTAGTAATCTTGTAATCTTAGGCTCTGATACCAAGTGAAACACCTCACACCCTTTACTATATCCAAAAAAGGCACACCAAAGGATATGGTGCATTATAGGTATATTTAAAATTTTACAGAGACTAAGAATCTCAAGAAAAATAAATAAAACAGCGGGAACATTTCATTAAAAATTAAACTTTATAATAAGTCAAAACCAAAATATGTCCCATGAAGAATACCATCCCAGTCACAATATCAGAGTACATAGATAAAATCATCCCTCTCAACAAGTACCGGTACATCAAAAAGTCACACGAAAATAAAACTGAAAAGAAGAAGAAGAATACATGAAGAAAAACTCTACGAATGAATCTCTAAGAAAATTTGAAATCTACTATCCGTGCCTCTAGTGGCCTGTAGGAGGAAAAGGGAAAAATAGAGGAGTGGGTCAGACTATAAGCCAGGTGAGTGGAAGTAATCACTAGTATGTTTAAGCAAGATAAACATAATAGACTTAGCAATAGTTCTAGCATAAAAGGAAATAACGAAAAAGATAAAGCTGGAATAAAATATTGTTTGACTATTTGCTTTGATTATTTCGATTGTTTGCACTTGTCTTAGATAACTACTTTGATTAGACTGAATACTAATTCTACTTTAATTAGGCTAAAGACCTAATTCCACCATTTTATTGGCCTTCTATCTCTGCTATGCGATTATGAGCTATCCTATCCTATGGGTCCCATAGCAAAAAGACACTTGTTTAGTGCTTTGAAACTCAATAGCGACTTATATCCATGCACCGAGGCCACACGCTTGGCCACCGATAGGCTTGCACTATCTATTGCTCCCTCTTTTGACCTCTTACCTACCCTAAACATCATAAGCGTGCCCAGTCTCACTTGAGTGTGTTGTGACACCATCAGCTCCTGACTGAAGGTGAATGCTGCCGGTACAAATCCTAACAAACAAAATCTAGTTGCGCCCCCTTGTCCGAATCCCCTGATTTGGGCTTCTATCTATTAACCACTTCTCTACCTAAACAACATAAGCGTGTCCCAACCCCACCTAATCTATTATTAGATCATCAATTCCTGACTGAAGGGGAATGCTGCTCATACGGGTTCAAACTTCTATCTTTGGTTAATAACTTGGTATAAGTCTTTTAAATAAGCCTCTTCCGTTAATTTTGCTCCATTTGCTTATTAACATAACTCTAAGTCCTAAAATAAGAATTTTCTTTTCTTTTTATTTAATTATAACCTACGTTATAATTTCCCTTTTATCTTGTCTTTTTAATTATAACTACTAGTTATAACTTGCTTGCAAATGTCAAATTTGCCTATTTTAGTCTATATTCTTTTTATTACAGTCCTTCTTATTTACATTAAATTTTCTGTAAATCTAATTTTCTTATATTTTAGTCCATATTAGCGAATTAACCTCTTTTTATTATTTTATTTGCGTAAAAGGGAATAAAAAGAAGCTAACATTTACAGACTAAATTCTAACATAAAACAGATGTAAATAAGTACAAATAACTGTAAATAACAGTAAATAGCTATAAATAAATGAATAAATAGGTAAATAAAAATATCTGAATAAAATAGACTGAAAAGAACTTTAAAAATTAACTGTAAATAACTTATATAAAAGCGGTCTCAAAATTGCAGAAAAACTACAACTATGAGAACCCTATTATTTTAAATTACTTAAAAATCTAAAATATTTATTTAAACACTCACCTATGGTCCTAAGCACTTTTTCTTGGCCTTTCCGGAACCACTTCTAAGGTATAAAATATTTTAAGTAAAAAGAACTTCTCCTTAGAAAAAATATTCTATTTAGGGTCCAGCCTCAGGCAATGAACCCAGATGGAGAAAATCTAAATAAGAAAAATAGCTAGATCTAGGGTCTTATTTATGGTATCACTTGGGGATCTCAGGCCATTTCATTTAAAGATTAAATCTGGTGCAACCACATCGTAGGCTCGTTGGGAACTGTCGGATGGAAGCATTGACGCACAGGATTCAAAAGAAATGGAAAAACACGTCATAAAATAAATCAACGTTCATTAGTTATTCCCATTAATTCATTGCATTGCAAAATTTCCATTTTTGTTGTTTGTGCGTGTACATTACACTTTCTGAGAGACTATGCTCTCCCTCTTAATTGACTTTACAAATTGTTTCTCATTCTATAAATCTCATTAGATCTTTATTTTAAATATTTGCATTTGTTAGTAGTCAATCAATTTTAATTTGCCAAATTTACATCCACAATAATTTCCTTTGTTATATATTCTCATTAATGTTAATTACATCATTAATTCAGCCAATCAATTTATTTCCTATCCTTATCTATTCATCAATTAGGTATGTTACTTTTGAATGTGTACAATTAATTTGGATATATGTATATATACATACACAATTTAAACTAATCAATCCCATGATTAATTTTATTCATTCGTAGGCAATTTTCTTAGTTGATTGCTTACTAATTTTAGCCATTTTCCATTGATTCTTGTCAATTACAGTATTTATTTGTTAATATTTTATCCCTCTTTCTAGATCTTTTGTTTATAAACATTAAAGATTTGAATTTCAAGAATATATATTTTATAAACAAATTTAGTTTCCTCATCTTACATGTTTAAAATCTACATTAATGTCTAATAAACGTACATTAGTAAATGTTGTAACACGTGTTAATTACAATTATAACGTACATTAATTACTAATAATGTGCGTTTACTGTCAATAAATCTTTTTACCATATCTCTCCTTATAAATATGTGTGCGTGTATGTATATTAATATAATACTTTTATTTCCAGTTAATTTCATTAATCAAATCCAAACGTTTAAATATGCGCATAAACGCGTAAGCTATTGAAATAATTTCAAACTTTTTTGTACATAATTTGTTTACCTTTTTAATAAATTCTACCGACTCATTGCTGACTGTGTACATATGTAATTTAACACATCAGCAATCAATCAATCAATTATAATAATGTAAGTTACCAGTTTATACTTATAATTATTTCTGATGTCAAAACTTTAAACGGTTATAACTTCTTCGTTTGAACTCCATTTGGGAAACAATATATATGAAAATTAATCAGAAAATTGCCACGAACACAATGGTATAATTTTCATTGAAAAATTCCAATGTTTGAAAATTTTCTATTTTTCATAGTTATCTAAGTTTGTTAATTATATTTCCATTAATTAATTAATGTAAAAAAACATGAGGTGTACTTTAATTTACACATTTCCTTTAAATTTTCCCTTAATAATAACTTCTTCTATTTTAATTATTTTTCCCCTGAACTATCGAGGCGTTACAAACATAAAAATTCATTTAAAAGAAAATATTTGGAAGAAAAATAATTTTTTTCCATTTTATGTTGATCCAAAGTATTTTGGACCTACTTCCAAAATACAATAAAAATAAATAAATTTAGAGCATCAATCATTATTCACAAATTTATGGTCGTTTATCTGCATTTAGACTAATAAATTTTCCTTCAAAGTCCAAACGATATTTAAATCGGATGAAATTCATGTCATATATACTTTATAATCTATTTATCCAATCCGTATGGCTAGAATGAAAAAATATAGGAGGAAGAAAATTAGGCTCATAATATTATCATTTTCTAAAGAGTTGTATAACACTTAATATATATTGTTAGCATAACTTGTATGAAAACGACTCGTTTGAAGTTTAATTTTTTCTCTTTTTTTTTAAAATCCATCCATATGGATTGGATAAATATAGAGTAAAATATATATTATAATGATCAGGAATTTCGGACACTCTGCATTTAAATATCTGAATTATTTAAATATTTGTATCTTAGGTTAAATGTGATTTAATGGATTTAATAACCTTGTTAACCCCCTTCTAAATAATAACTAATGATGGTAAACTTGTATTTGAAAAATGTTTACAAAGATAAATAGTTTGAATAAATATTGATGTGATCGAAAATCGTTTTATCGAAATACAGCCTTTTGTCTTGGTAAAAGCTATTCAAATTATTTCTTCATGCACTAAAACACTTAGGAAATCATTAATAAGTAATAAATTTTTTTTTGCTAGTTTATGTTAACTAAAATGTGGTGGGGACAGGATAAGGAAGATATTTTGAAAAATGAACATTTAAGAAAAGTCTTAAGCGTTAAGTGAGAAGTGCATTGGTGGAAAGGAAAAGTGACGTGCACACGGGTTAAGCACATGTGGGGTGTTTAGATAAAAAATAAGAAGGGTTGGAGGTGACTTTGCCTTTATTTATGTCCTTTTAAGTTATCTGCTTTGGTTCGTATTTAATTTTCATGTTTTGTAAAAAAATCCTAAGTATTATCACCTTTTTTATCTTCTTAAAAACTTATCAAAACAATTCCAAACTCCACCAAACATTACCTATGTCCTTAAACCATCTTAGTTAACATAGAAAGCAAGTCAAAAATGGAAGGAAAGGAGCTCAATCCCTTGAACCAACATGGGTTGTTAGCACTTAGAGGATGATGGGGGGAGGTTGAGCATTAAGGTAAGAAAAAGGTGATGGTAGGAGGTGTTTAGATGCTTGCAAAGTTGTGGTAGAAAGTGGAGGCTTGTATCAACTTGTATGCATAGTTTTGGGTGAGTTTACTTACCATCCAAACGAAAATGATGATTACATGTTGATGTTTAAACCATATATGTGTTGCTTGAATTTATATTGTGATGTTTTGATTTTTATTTTTGCTTTGAAAAGAAATTGCGTATGTAATTGATTGAGTTTGGACTTGTATGACTTTTATGGCTTTTTGTGTAGCCTTGAAACAAACTGCATAAGGTATTTTAAGGGATTAACATGAATTGGATTTGAATTGAAGATGTCCATATAGCAATAGTCTCTATTTAAGCACATAAAAATTCCTTGTGTTCGACATTTTCTACAATTATTTGTACAAAGATCGCGAAGGGTTTCTCGATGTGGTTGTGATGTATGTGTATAATTGTTACTATAAAAAGTTTCAATGTTAAAAGGTTTGTTTTCTTATCGCAAATCGATAAGACATTTAAGAATATAAAATTGTAACTACTGGGATCTACAAAGCAATCAGCCACAGCACTCTAAAAACCCCATCTTTGCCTCTTTGCCTCTTTGCCTCCTTTACAGCTTTCTGTAAATGCTATGCTTTCTGTTTGAGACTTAAAAACATTTTGAAATAACTTCAAACTTATGTATTTTCTTTATCTTTTTAGTAGTCTTTTCTAACATATGTTAGAGTATTTTAAAAGTGGTTTGAAATTTTGATGAATTTTTAATAATTTATTTTGAATTCTTAAAGAAAGAGGATTATTTTGTATAATGGAATACATGTTTATTTGAAATCTTCAATGAATTATAAAGTAGATATTTCAAGTAATATTTTAAGTAAATGTTTTAAACCACAACATAAGTATCATAAAGTATATTTTTTTAAGTACAATGGTATACATAAGTAAATGTTTTAAACCATAACATAAGTATCATAAAGTAAATGTTTTAAACCATAACGTAAGTATCATAAAGTAAATTTTTGTAATTTTTTTATAAAAGAGGTTCAGGAGTCCTAAGTGGCTTAGTCATGTTTTTTGTTTAAATTGATGAATAGTAATTAACCATGCTGAACACTAAAAGACAAAAAAGTAGACTTATCTATTCATAAGAGTTAAGATTATTGTTCGGGTAGGGTTTAGAAGCAATAGTGCTCTAACTAATCCGCTTCGCCCTTGACCAAGGAATAGTTAAGTTGGGAATGTCGAAAACTTATTGATCACATTGTTTACTTACTCAATGATGGAAAATATTTAGCCGTGTACTTAGCACTAAAAGCCGACTAAGTAGACTTGTCTATTTGTGAGAGTTGAGAATGAAGTGTCTGATAAGGCTTTGATATGCAACCAATGCTCTGACTTATCTGGCTTCACTCTTGACCAAGTGGTATTATAAATGGAGAAGTTGGAAAATATGATAAGCATACGAACTTTGATTTCCATAAGTGGTCTTTAGAACTAAATAATTGACCAGTCAAATACCAAACTTGACAAAATATTAACTAAGATCTTTAAATGAATATTTTTAAAGATAACAATAAGTATAAAATTAGTTTTGGATTTATTGTGAAAATGTATCAATAACATTGGCCTTTAACCTTTTTGATTATACTTAGTAAAGTAATTAGATCTTTAAAAAGAATGTTTTAAGATAATCGTAAAGGAATGGTTTTAGGTTTACAGTAACGATGTTTTAATAATATTTGTTTTCAACCCATTAAAGTACACTTGTGCATCGGTGAAATTTTAGTTAAGATTTGTGAATATTCTTATACTATTTGGGATAATAATAATGATATATTTCTAAGTATTGAAAAGAGTATGAATGAATAGTGAATAGTAGTATACATGCATATATCTTTTGTAAAGGTATTATATATATACAAGTATTTACAAAAGAGTTTTTAATTAATAAAAAGGATTGATTAAATAGAAGAGATAAGGAGTTTCTTAAGTAGCTTAATCATGTTTTATGTGACTTAATCGTACTTTATTTATATGCTATTTATGGAAAGTATTTAGCACTAAAGCCAATGAAGTAGGCTTCTCCATCCATGAGAGTTAATGTTTGAGTAGGGTATAGAAGCAATAATGCTCTAACCTATCGGCTCTACTCTTGACCCTGGGATAGCGTGAGTTGAAAAGATCATAAACTTGATAAGTATATGGGACTTGGTTTTCATTTGTAATCGTCTATCTTATACTTGATAGTCGAATAGTCAACTATCAAAATTGACCAAAATAACTTAAGGAATCTAGAAGAAATACAGGGCTATATAGTATATTTATTTTTGGAGATGTTATACTATACGTATAATTCGTCTTGCTCTTCTAGGAAAAACGATAAGAAAATACGCCCTGATAGGAGATGATCTCCACCCTTATGTATTGTCTACTTATTTCTGAAAGAACCGGGTTAATTTAATTGGAATATATAGATTGGTTTTGGAGCATCCGGTAAGCACGAGAATGTATTTATATGATATGACTCAAAACTGTAACTACTTCAAAACTATATACGTGATCTGTGTTCTGGAAGCAATTGTGAAGCGAAATGTTATAGAGTTGAAATGTTCACCCTAAGGTTAAGTCCAAAGCAGAGGTTAGCATTAACATTTTAAACTAATGCTATAGGGATGAACTGTCTATTTTATGGTTAAGTCCAAGGGAGAGGTTTGCATTATCATTTGTCGATCTGCCTATGTTGGATCCTGGTAGGGATTCGTGGACTGTTCAAGATGTTGGAATCCATTTGGGAATTCATGTTTTATTCGAGTGATGAAGACTCATGTGAGCAATATCGCATGTAGCCTCGACATCGGAAATGACTAAAACTAGAGTAGGGTTCCTAGCCGTGAAGGGTTTAGCAAGCCCAATAGGGTATATCAACCCCATATCTAGAGATGCTATCGATATTGCTAGAGGGTGTTGATGATATCTGGTATAACATCTTCGGGTATTGACTAGCTGTGGCTCACCTTATGGTATATTTTATCTAGAGATATATGATGCTCGAAAGGATATCTCTAATCCTTATGCAGGAGATCCACCTCGATGTACTGAGGGCGTCTCCATGGAAATCCTACACAATTGTGTGAACGTGCCTTAGCGATTTTTGATTGTATACCTATCACTTTTGTAGTGTACATGTACCACAATGATTTCTTACTTATATTATACACCCTAGACATTATTTATTATATCACCTTATGTACTAATTGGATGGGTGGTACTTTTAAGGGGAACCATTTTCGAATAATCTCAAAAGCACTAGTATATGCTAATCGCATATTTCTTGAGTTTCTCACACCAGACTTATGTTAACCTATGGTTTTATATTTTTCTTATTTCCATGAGTGCTCTTACGAGTAGTATGAGGAAGGTAGGTTTTCGATTGATGTTCTTTGGAGCTTCTGGAGACGAGCTAGATGCTTCTATTTACCTACCATAGTATTCTTATTTCTGATGCATTATATATTTTATACATCAGCACATGTGAGGACATGTTGTTATAATTTTCCAGGCTGATGATAATACTTAGGACTATAACTTTGAAATGCTATGTATCTTAGAGTGATAGTTTGTACTATCTCTTGATATTATATGTTGTCATTCCATTGTGAGATTATGATATTGTGTTCTCTTCCTCGTTGTTCTATTTATTTTTTTACTTTTCACTATCTATCTTTCAGGCACTTGAATGCTCAGCACATGAATACCGTGGATGTATTTAGTTTCGATATTTGAGGATCGGAAAGACGAATCATTACATGTGGTAATAGAGCCAAAGATTAAGCGAGAACCTTGGCTTCGGTTGGGTATGATTCAATAGAGATAAGGTAAGTGACATCTTAGAATGAGTTCAGTGTATTATATATATGAGAGCGTATATGTAACTTCTATATATTAGTGTTATACATATAAGTAAGTCGATGGTGTAGTCTAATTCATGTAGTGACTAATGATATTTATCTATTATCCCTCCTTGATTAGCTTAGCCATGCTCGGCCAGTCTATGAGCTTTATTATCATTCGTAGAATTATTAGCTTAATATTTCTCATCCAGTTTATAAGCATTTTTATCATTTATTCTAGTAATGCTAGACTATTTTACGAGCATTGACTATTGTTTGTTGATTATTAATTAGTGCTTGACCAGTTTATGAGAAGTTTTACCTTTATGCATTAGGGGTTGGGTAAACAGTAATTATAGGTATGTTGAAATGAACATATTGTGAATTAAGTTTCACAGTTTTACTATAAGGAGTTCAGTGACAATGTTGGGTTAAAAGTTATACTTTGAAAATTTTGTTACTGTAATATAAAGGAAAGATGAGATATGTTGTAAATTTACACTTGTGAAAAGATTTTATATAAGAAAGTAACTTTGTATAAGTATATTTTATAAAGTATGGCTTATAAACAAAGATTATTCAACCTAATATCTTGACAACCTAAATCTCGGTGTCTTTGAAAATGTTTTTCAAAATTTTGAAGAAAATAATAGTAGTATTATTTGAAAGTAAATATTTGGAAAATTGATTTACGAAATTGAGATTATGGTACTTAGTAATATTTATGAAGTAATTGATTTTGATTTGGAAATGATTCTGAATAAATCTTAAAAGTATGGTTTGGATGTATTGAACTCATTTTTGTTGCTCGAAAATAATTCGGGTGATGACTACAACGACTTCATCATTCATTTTCAGGTTTCAAAGTAGGGGATGCTACCATAGCAGTTTGCTAAAAAGTTGGTTTAGTAAAACAAATTCTGATTTAATCCAAAAACTAAGATTTAATACATGAAAGATGTATGTAAATAATATTATTTCAAAATGATTTGGAATAAACCGAAGTGGTTAGTTCTAAAGTATTGCTTTAAAATGAAATTGGAACTTTGTTAAGTTATTTTATGGACACATGTAGCCTATGCATTGGGATAGTTGGATCTGCATCATGTTATAAATGTTTGATAGTTTTCATTCCATAAAATGAAATGGGATTTTCGATGATTTTGGACAGCCAGACACTATGAAATCATTATAAAACTGGTAACTAAGTGTTTTTGTGAAAATGTAGAGGTTGAATTTTGTAAATCTTGAATTAAGAAGGTAGTAAGTTAAAAGAATTTTTGAATTAGTTGAACCTTCTTATTAAGTAAAATGATATTGATGTTTGTATATACTCGAAGGATGTAGTAAAGTATTATACAAGTAAGAACATAAATTATAAAATGTTTATAAACTTAAAGTTATGTTTTATGCAATGCTTTATAAATAGTTTAGTATTTAAAGAGATATACCAGCAGTATAAATGAATGTGATTTAAAGTAAATTGGTGTAGTTAAGAAACCAATAGATTGCAAACTGTTTTACCTTCTATCATCTCAAACAATCAAGCTGCTTATTTTTCTGGTAGATCAATAAGTGATAATATTCTTTTGACTCAAGAATTGTTGTATGGTTATGAAAGAGCAAATATTTCTCCAAGATGCATGCTTAAACTTGATATTAAAAAAGCATTTGATTCCATTGCTTGGCCTTCTATTTTAGCTATTATGTCTAGAATGAATTTTCCCAAACCTTTTTTAGCATGGATCTACACATGTATTTCATCACCTAGGTATTCTATTAATAGAGAGGGTGGTTTGTATGGTTATTTCAAAGGCAAACAAGGTGTAAGACAAGGTGATCCAATTTCAGCTTACTTGTTCATATTAGTCATGGAGCTTTTAAATTCTATATTGAAAGATCTGGTAGTTAAAAACAAGTTACAACTTCATCCCAAATGTAATAATCCATTAATCACTCATTTGCTCTTTGCTGATGACCTTATTATCTTCACAAAACCCACTTTCTACAATATTCAATCTATTACTTCATCTCTGGATCTTTTCCATTCTATCACTGGTTTGCAAATAAATCTTCAGAAATCAAATATCTACATTGCTGGTTTAAATTCAACTCAGAAGAAAGATATCATAGAATTTTCAGGCTTGCTTGAATTACCAAAGAATTCCTTTTATTTGGGATTACCTATCTTGAGTTCAAGAATAACAAAGCATAATTGCTTACCTCTTTTTGAGAAGATCATTGAAAGACTTACTGTTTGGCCCATTGATAAGCTTTCTCAAGCTGGTAGATTAACAATTATTCAATCCATTGCTGTTGCTATGACCAACTATTGGACAAGGCATTACATTCTCCCTGTAAAACTGATTGAAATGATATCTAGTGCTCTTAATAAATTTCTATGGCATGGAGATCCTTTTTCCAGAAAATTAATCCCAATTTCATTTTATAAACTGTTTGAAACTAAGAAGAATGGTGGTCTTGGCATAACTAACATTTTTCTTTGGAATAAGGCTGCAATATCAGTATACTTCAATAAAAATTTTGAATCTGATAGAAGCTTATGGTCTCAATGGGTTAATCATTACTTGATTGGTCATAAGAATTTTTGGACTATGGAAATTCCACAGAACTACAGCTGGAGTTGGAGAAGTATTCTTAAGCTTAGGCAAACATTTATCCCATTTTTACAATGTAACTATACTCAGATTAAAGGCCTATCATTCTGGCATTCTCCTTGGTCTAGGAAAGGTTTAATTTTAAGTAATGTTGTGGATTATAATATCAGAAGAAACTCTGGCATCTCTGATTCAGCTATAGTTGATGAGTTTATCCATGATGATAATATTGTTTTACCATACTCTAGTTCTTGTCTGCTCAGGAAGCTCTGGAATGTTATTACTAACAATCAAATTACCAATAATGATAATTTTCTTATTTGGTCTGATAAAGGAAAGCCTCATTCTATTAAACTAGTATATAAATCTCTCTGTGGAGTTGGTTCTTATTTTCCTTGGTATTCAAGAATTTGGAAATTTGGTGGAAGTGCAAAAGAAAATTTACTTTTATGGAAGGTGATGGCAAATGCATTGAATACTAAAGATAAACTATGTAGATTGGGTTTAATATCAGAGGATGCATGTGTATTATGCAGAGCTGACCAGGAAACAAATACTCATCTGTTTTTTGAATGTACTTTTGTATATCAAATATGGTATAAGCTTTTGTCTAATGGTGGATACTACAAACCATCAACTGTCAGTGCTATTGAGTGGTTTAATGTGTTTAAAGCTACTAGATGGAAGACTAGAAGGACTTTTGTGCTCCTAAAGTTGCTCAAGAAGTTGATTTATGCAGTTTGGACTGAGAGAAACAATAGTGTTTTTGGCATTGATGTTAAAAATACTTCTCAACTCTATAACATGATACATGGCAGTATTCTTTCTGAAATGAAATCAGGTTGTATTTGATGTTTATCTCTATGTCTCCTCCCTGGATGCCAAATTCAAGTACTCAGTTTGATGTTGAAGTTTGATGGATTGCTCTTTTCCTAGCATGAGATTACATTGAAGTTTGTTTTCAGTTTGAGGTTGTAACTGTTTGTTGGTTCAGATAGTTTTTCCTGTACACTTTAAGTTTCATGTTGATTGAGTATGTGTGATTGTGATATTGGTAGTCAGTTGTAAAGT
This sequence comes from Allium cepa, assembly GCA_030765085.1. Classification (NCBI taxonomy): domain Eukaryota; kingdom Viridiplantae; phylum Streptophyta; class Magnoliopsida; order Asparagales; family Amaryllidaceae; genus Allium; species Allium cepa. The sequence goes on along the minus strand of CM060945.1, from coordinate 986,125,810 downwards.
GAGTTTTGGCATAGTGAGTGTTGTAATGTGTGTGTTTTTTCTTGTTTTGTTTGAGGTGGCTGTAGGTTGTGTTGTATTGGTGTTATTTGTACCTTGGGTCTTGTAAGTGTGAGTTGTAATTTAGTTTAAGTCAATAAAATGAGCTTATAGCTCTTTGCTTTTCAAAAAAAAAAATAGGATAAGTATGTAAGTTATATGTAGATCATTTTAATCGAATGACTGTTCCCGATCGAATAATTGAGTACATGAATTCAAGGTGATTTACGCTAGTCTGAGCAAGGATTTTTCACTTGCTTCTTGACGGCGAATACTTGATCCGAATTCTTGATACGCACCCGATGTTTTCTATCACAGTATATGGCTATATAAGGGGAATGGAGGTTTCTAATCAAGGAACTTAATCAGAGTCCTCACCAGAGAGGTCAAGTAATCTATATTAGTTAGAAAGTGAAATTAATGTGATCGAGTAGGTGAACGGATGAAATATTGTGTACGAATGTTCCATGTGCATCATACGGGATTTAGTATGTTTGTATTAAATATTTTTTATCTTATGGAGAGTTTAAGGAATGACTCTTCGATTTGTTTAATGGTGGCATGAATAATCATCTAAGTAATAACCTAGGGTTATTGAGCTTAAGGTACACTTAGTAGATTATTATCATCCTGGTTTTTGACCTTGAGCTAACCATGGGCTTTGATTGCTAGTAATTTTAAATACTATCGGGTATTGCGATATGATTGTTTCTTTTTTTGCTCGTATTAGAATTCCAAGGACGAAATATTCTAAGTCGGAGAGAATGTAACGACCCGAAATTTCAGACATTTCATATTTAAATATCTGAATTATTTAAATATTTGAATCTTAGGTTTAATGTAATTAAATGGATATAATAACCTTTTTAACCTCCTTTTAAATAATAACTAATGATGTTAAACTTGTTTTTGAAAAATATTTACAAATAAATAGTTTGAAGAAATATCGATAATATGACCAAAAATTGTTTTATCAATAAACTGTTTTTCTTCTTAGTAAAAGTTGTTCAAACTTTTTCTACATACACTAAAACACTTAGGAAATCATTAATAATTAATAGAAATATTTTTCTATTTTATGTTAACTAAAATATGGCTGGGAGACAAGATAGGGAGGATATTTTCAAAAATAAGCATTTAAGTAAAGTCTTAAGTGTTAAGTAAGAAGTGTAAAGGTGGAAAGAAGAAATGATGTACACATGGGCTAAGCACATGAGGGGATGCTTAGACCAAAAATAAAAGGCGTAGGTGGTGTGTTTTTCCGTTGTTAAAGTCCTTGTAACTTATCTCCTTTGGTTCATAATTCGATTTTCATGTTTTGTAAAAAAATTCTAAGAATTAACACCAGTTTCTCCTTTTTAATCTTCTTAAAACTAAGCAAATCAATTCCAAACTCCACCAATCATTAACAATTTCCTTGGAACACCTTAGGAAACATAGAAAGAAAGTAAAAGATGGAAGGAAAGGAGCACTACCCCTTGAAACAATATGGGCCGTAAGCACTTGAAGGATGATGGAGGGAGGCCAAGCACTAAAGTAAGAAAAAGGGTGACGGTAGGAAGTGTTTGGGCGCTTGCAAGGTTGTGATAGGAAGTGGAGGCTTGTATTAACTTGTTTGCATGGATTTGGATGAGTTTACTCACCATCCAAATGAAAATGATGATTATATGTTGATGTTTAAACCATATATGTGTTGCTAGAATTTATGTTGTGATGTTTGATTTTGATATTTTCTTTGAAAAAAAATGGCATACGTAGTTTATTTTGTTTGGACTTATATGACTTCTATGGCTTGTTGTATAGCCTTAAAATAAAGCATATAAGGTTTGATAGGGAATTGAATTGAATCAGACTTGAATTGAAATGGTCCATATAGCGATATTCTCTATACGAGTACTTGGAAATGCCTTATGTTCCGCATTTTCTAAAATTATTTCTAGAGAGATCCCAATGGGTTTCTTGCTATGGTTTGATGTATTATGTGTATACAAGTTATTGTAAAAAAGACTGGATGTAAAAAGTTTGTTTGCTTCCCGAAAATCGATAAAACATTTAAGTATATGAACAGTAGACGTTGGGATCTACAGCAGGAGTCATGCAGCACTTTAAAAATGATATCTTTGCCTTTGTGCCTCTTTTACAGCTTTCTTCGAATGCTATGTTTTCTATTTGATATTTTTTGAAAGCTTTAAAATGACTTTAAATTAAGTATTTTACTTCAATCATTTTAATAGTCTTCTCTAACATATGTTATAGTATTTAAAAAGTGGTTTGGAATTTTTATGGATTTTTAATAATTTATTTTTAATTTTTAAAGAAAGAGGATTATTATATATAAAGGAAAACTTGTTTATTTGAAACATTCAAATGAATAATAAAGTAGATGTTTCAAGTGATATAAATGCTTTAAACCTATTATAAGTATTTTAAAGTATATTTTTAAGTACATATAGTTTCTAGAAGGTTAGGTTATTATTTCAAAGTAATTAAAGCTTATGTATTATATTATTTTTAAAAGTTTTTTTATTATTATATATCCTATCTTATAAACGAATTATCATACATACATGCATATATGTCTTTCTAAAGGGTTTTCAAATTATAAAAAAAATGTTTTATAGAAAAGATTTAGAGTGCTAAGTGGCTTAATCATATTTATTAAGTAATTAACTATGCTTAACGCTAAAAAACCGACAAAGTAGACTTATCTATTTGTGAGAGTTAAGATTGTAATTCCTGTAGGCTTTATAAGAAATAGTGCCCTAACCTACCAGCTTCGCTTGTGACCGTGAAATAGTTAAGTCGGGAATTTTGGAACACGTTGTTTACTTACTCATTGATGGAAAATATATAGTCGTATACTTAGCACTAAACGTTGACTAAGTGGACTTGTCTATCTGTGAGAGTTAAGAGTGTGTTATCTAGGCAAGGCTTTGATATGCAATGGGTGTACTAATTTATCTGGCTTCACTCATAACCGAGGGATAGTATAAGTTGAGAAGTTCGGAAATGTGATAAGTATACAAACCTTGATTTCCATAAGCGATCGTCTTTAGAACTAAATAGTTGACTAGTCAAATACCGAATTTGACCAAATATTACATGAGATCTTTAAATTAGCATTTTTAAATATAATAACAAGTACAAAATTGGTTTTGGATTTGTTGTGACAATGTGTTAATGACATTGGACTTTAAACCTTTTTGATTATACCTATAAAGTAATTAGATTTTTAAAATGAATGTTTTAAAGATAATTATAAAGGAAGGTTTTGGGTTTATAGTAATGATGTTTTGATAACATTTTTTTTTGTCCACTAAAATATACTTGTGCAAATGTGAAATGTTATTTAAGATTAGTGAATATTCTTATACCAATTGGGATAAGAATATGGATACATTTCTTGAAAAGAGTACAAATGAATACCGTATGGTAGTTGATAAAGTAAGGAGTATGCTCCAGGGGTAATTATGTAATTTGTTACATACATCTAACTCATTGACCAATTTTGTTCGAAATAAAGTTGTTTTCTTTCTATTATATACTTGACATAACATGGTTATGTTAATTAATTAATTTAGTTAAAAGTATATTTAATAGAAAATCCATAAATGGTATGTTTTATGACAGTAGTTACAAAGTGTTGTAACCGTGAGTAATTTATCACATAAAATTAAATATACCATTTTAAATGTTCCCAGTCAAGATGCATCAAGATTAGAAATGTATCTGTTGAGACTAAGGTAAATAATGTTTTCTAAATATTGGGCAGTGTATTACTCATGACTGCTGAAGGTACCTAGGGGTTACATACTGATAGTTATTGAATAACTAAGGAACGACCCATTCGATAGTTTTCTGTTGGTTTATATAACTAAGGTCGAACAAAAAATATCGATGTGAATAATTGACACAATTCTTTCGACTTGAAAACATTGTGTATCTTTATTATGAAAGCTCCGCTTTGATTATAGTCAGATCATTGCATAGCATCCATCGAGTGACTATAGTTGGGTCAAGTGGAAGTACTGGATGTGAAGCACTATTCAATAGAGGATTCGTCTCCTCGGTTATATGGCATTGGTACCACGGTCAACTCAAGTCAACCCAAAATCAAAATCTTTGGCCAAAGTGGTTCGGTTAATAATAATTGTTATTATTAAACCAAGAACTTTATGTTTGGATTATAGAGTTGAATATGGACGATGTTGAAATTTTGACCATTACCAAATTCAGTAAGTCCAAAGTGATATAGTTTGACAAAGAAAATTGATGTAAATAATTGTCAAACCTAGATAATGCTAAAAGGGTGAAATTAGATTTTACCGAAGCTGAGTAATCGATAAATTTGGCCAAAATGTCACATCGCCTGCCCAGTGAAGTGTGAACGTTAACATTTGAATAGTTCGATGTTAATCGCTGAACAAATTTGCACCCAAGAGTCACACAACTGAAATGAAGAATTCTCTTTAGACCAAACGATTTAATTAGTTCATAATTTTTATAAATTAATTAACATTTATGAAAAATTAATTATAAAATTTGAATGTGATTTGAGAAATAAAATTGTTGCACATATTCATAATAGTTATGAATATATTGTTCGATATGAGACATTGATAACAAATTAGGTTAAATATGATTGTACATATTTAGTTTGGGTTATATGGGCTTACAACCCATGATGTTTGGAGATGATAGGCGTTGGTTTGGCTAGGGTTAGAGGCGACTACAATATAGGATTAGGTTTTGGAGATGTGTGTCTAAAGTCTATTGAGAAACTTACATAATCTGCTCTCTTATTCTATGCATATAAATAATAATCTCAAAACCCTAATCCAATTCTAATTCATTTTTTGAGCCACCATTGTAACAAACTGCATATTTTACGATTGTATTTTTAAATGATTTATTTAAATATAGCATCATTAGTAGGATTAAAGTCCGAAATTCTACTTTTTGTAAACAGTCGAATTAGGACTCGAGACTACTTCCATTGAGTTCAAAAAGGTGTTTGTGATCTTTTTGAGTATAAAACATCGATATGTTTGGAGTTGAGTAGAATTTTGCTATTTTTTATTAGGCTTTGGGTTTGGGTTTCAGCTCACTAACCCAATAAAATACCCTAACTCCACCCCCCTCCCCTCTTCATTCATTCATTCTATTTTCCTAACACTCTCTAGCTAAAGGTAAATGGGGGAAAGAAAGGGAGATTAAAATCCCTAAACCCTAGATTACTAGGAAATTCAAGATTCAAGCTCCAAAACCAAAGAGAAGCTTAGGTAAGCATCCTCTTCTTCTTCTCTACCTCATTCTCTCTCCAATTACCAGAAAATCCTATCAACTAATTTAGGTAATATTTGCATTTGATCATAGATTGAGGGTTCTTGAAGTTAAGTGGAGGAGAGATTTATCTTGTCTTGTTTTAAAGCTTCTCATTCGTTGTTTTTTGGCTTAAAGGTGAGTTCTTGAACTCACATCTATATCTATACCTTTGATAGTTGTGAGGTATGAATTCCTAACATCTATTTCATGTTCATTTTCTTTTGAATTGAATTAGTTTGGCGAATTTTCCAATTTTTGATATTTTGAAGTCAAAATCTATGAAAATCCTACATTGGATGTTTTGACATGTTGTTTGGAGTGTATTGAAGTGCCTATAGGGTTGGGTTGTTGCTTGGCATAAATCCCTAGCCATCGTCGCTTATCCTTTCGGTTCCGATATGATTTTGCCATCAATGGCCTAGGCAAAATCTTTCCCTGAGCTTCATCTCAGATGTCTGGTATTACACCCAGACGTCTAGGCCATCGGAATAAAAATTCCAAATGTGCAGCTCAGACATCTGAGCTTATTTACCAGATGTTTGGGTGATCTGGAATAAAATTTCTAATCTTACAGCTCAGACGTCTGGGAGAAGCACCAGACGTCTAGTGCTTCTTATTTCAGCCAACTTACCCGTCTTTGATAGGTTTCCATTTTATATCGATTTTTGGTTGATCCAATTAGTTGTTATCACTTTTATCGACTTTGATGACTTCTTTTCTAGATTTTCGGGAATATCCATTTAATGGATTTGATATCGATTTTATGGTTTTGAATCATGTTTTTCGTATGTGAATTTTTGGTGATTGATTGTTTCTACAATCATTTATGTGGATTGTCCCTTTAGACTACAAAGGTTTCTATACTAGTAGTAAATACTCATGCTCTTTCACAAAAATGATTTCAACGTTACTTTTAATACAAAGCTCGTTTTAAAACCCGTTTTCCAATCTATTGGTATATAAAACCTTTACCTCATTCGTTCGAGAAATCCAATTAAATGACTTAGCAAAACAAGTGATATGAAAAGCTTGTGTTTACTTCGTCGGTTAATTCTTAGACTTTATCGATTGAAATCTTGTGATAATTTTTGAGTGGAAATCTACAGTTTGTTCGTAAATATTTAACTTAAGCTAGTGGTTATGGGATATGAAGCTAAACTCATTTATTTACTAGCTTAGTGTAATTTACACTTCTTATTTATCAATGGTAATCATTTTGTGGTTTAGACTAACGATATGCAATGTCTCTTTGTCTACATAGGGGACTGTACCTCGTTCTGTGTTGCTTCCTCTCATTTTTATAGGCTAGGGACCTATGGGTTTTATAAAGTTCGATCAATCAGGCGTACCGTTATTGTACTACGTCGTTGTTTCGAATTATTCGAGTTTCTGGTTCATCGGGCATACCGTTATTGTACTACGTCGTTGTTCCCAATTATTTGAGTTTCTGGTTCATCGGGATTACCATTATTATACTACGTCGTTGTTTCTAATCATTTGAGTTTCAGGTTCCTTCGGAATACCATTATTGTACTACGTCCTTGCACCGGCTCTATAGTTAGTGACCATGGGATAGCGACCCATTTATGATACTCGTGTTGGTGAGTTTTCATTCTCCCATTTTTGATAGGCCTCCCCCCTTTTGATTTCTAGATTTCTAATTGATGATTTCTGGAATTCGTGTTTCACCAATTTTTGTGATTTATATTGATAAGCTTTATCAATGTTTATGGTTTGGTGAATAAAATAAAGAACATGACATTCTTTTTGGTGTTTGAGAAGATTTGAGATATTGTATGATTTTTGTTGTTATCTAATGTATACTTGTCACAGTATGGCTTTATTGTTATCATACGTTTTTGTCTATTTTTTATCCTATCTTGTTTTATATGATATTTATAGCTAGACTGATCTGTTTATTATTTTTCTTCTTTAATAATACTCAGGTCAGACCGAGGTATTTCAGGTGCTTCTACTTGACTTCTTATCAGGGTCCATCATCTGACTTTTGGCTAACTACTTAGCTTAGTAGTTTTTGTTTTATACATTCGAGATAGAGACTCTTTGATGTAAACATATTCTTTTATCCAGCACTTGTACCTATCATTTTGTGATGTAGTGGAACTTATATGACCACTACTTTGATGTACACTTCTATGTGTTATATTCATATATGTTTCCAGCTTAATGATATGAGTATCTGTGACTGATTTATGTTATGCTTATTTTATATGTGTTTTCGAAGATCACATAGCCACTGTGTAGTAGTTTTGAGTTTGTATTTGATGTGTCAGATTTCCTCTTGAAAAAAAACGCATGTAATACTGTTTGACATATCGGTACTCGCACAAAACAATTACATAGATGCTCGCTCCTCAACAGTCTTATTCTTCGTGCTAGTTGACGATATTACTCCGTAGTGTCCTTGGCTAGTGTGAGTATAGAGGTAGGGTGTCACAACCACTTTCTCCTTTTCTTCTTCCCTCTAATGGTATCAAATTTTTCCAAAACATCCCAAAATCTCAAATCCAATTTAACTTAAAATACAATGCTATTTGATAGTGATCGGTCGTTGATTCTCGATTATCAATCCATAGAATCATGGAATTTTAGAAGAACAGGATTCATTATTTCAAGGTGGACTTTAGGGCAGCTAATCTGGGTAATTTTAGTTGCATGATAATCGTATTCTTGTGTTTTCATGATTTGTTAATTAGTTAATCTTATGCACATGATTAGATTGTTGTTATTTCATTAATTAAGTGAGATTTTTGCATGTATTGTTCATGAAATTTAGAGATCTATCTTTTGATTTATATTTTAGATATGATGTTGAATGTTAAAATAAATTTGGGTTTGAAATCATTTATGTTTATATTTATATATGTATCAATTTATGATTCTAATGTTCACAAACAATTTAGATTAGAACATATATTTTCACATTTATTTCTAAAATTGATCTGAAAGTTTTCAAACACCTTTTTACGTTCATTATGATTTTAAGTGCTGAGAATATTTTTTATTATATATATAGTATTATTAATGTTTAATGGCTATATAATAGTAAGTTCATATAAAATAATCCATGTTACTGAAAATCAATTTTATAGTTTTTACAATTAAATTTTCATGTCAGGAATCTTCAGAAAATTTTTCAGATTTTTTGAACTTAATTTAATATATTTTATAATTTATCTATTTTCGACCTAAACTAAATTATTTAATTAAAAATAAATTTTCAAATTATAAAATTCAAAAAATTTCATATGTCTAAAATTTTTTTTGGGTATTATGAGAATAGTTTATATATTTTTTAAACTTAATTTGTCATTTTAAAATTTAATTTTTTTGACATGCAATAAATTTTTTAATTAAAAATAAAATTTCAATTGAGAAAATACCATAAATTTTTCCTAAGCACAAAATTTATCTCAGGTACCTTGAGAAAAAGTTTTAAAATTTTTCAGCTTGATTTCATATTTTTAAGAATTAATTTGTTTTCAGACTTTATAAATTATTTAATAATAAATATTATTTTAATTGGAAAATTTCCAAAAAAAATTTCCAAGCCCAAAATTGTGTTTCTAGATTTTATAAAATTATAAAAATATAATTATTTTATATTAATTTATTATGGCATAAACTGTTTAATTCAGTAAAAATACATATCTACACACACATACGTACGTACATACATACATATACACTCAAATAATTATCTGAAATTTATAGTTATATGTTCATGCACATATTTTACGTCATACAATACATTCAAAATGAGCTAATGTTTCTGTTGCGATGTAAATCCCAACATCTATATACGGACATGTTATTCCCTCCACGGATTGCTATATTACATATGCAGACATGTGCACATACACACATATATGTATACAATACATACATTATACATATATATAAATGTTTGCTTCTATTAGTAAAACAAAATAAATCAATCCCAAGCTGCAATTTATAAATTTAATGAAATCTTTATAATCAATTTGTAAAATTAGAATACATATTGACATAGTAATAATTCATGCCATGAATAAATTATTAATCAATGACATTTAATGAATCAATCAATTCAAATTATATAAAGAAAATAAAAGGTTTCTCTCTCCATCTAACGGAATTAATGCTTTCAATTAATTCTTGTTTTAGGGAAAGAAATACATGGTTTCATTCCTTATGCATTAACTCTTATAAACAAATGTTAGGTGTATTTGATACACTATACATTTAAAATTATATTTACATAAACTTCTCTTTAACTAATTTAAATAGAATACATGATTTTATTTAAACCAAATTTAGAAAGCTCTAAATGAAATTTAGACTTCTTAGGCCCATTAAAGATCCAAAATGGTAAAAGATTTGAAATCCATCTATTTCTTCCACTACGGGCTGGCCCGGTTCTTTTAGTAGTGTACATGTACATATCTTTTGTAAAGGTATTTCTAGTGTATATACAAGTGTTTAAAAAGGAGTTTTTAATTACTAAAACTGTTTAATTAAATAGAAGGGATTAGGAGTTGCTGAAGTAGCTTAACCGTGCTTGGTGTGACTTAATCATTCTTTATTTGTTTGCTTGTTTATGAAAATTATTTAGTCCTATACTTAGCACTAAAAGACGATGAAGTAGGCTTATCTATCCATGAGAGTTAAGAATGATGTTCGAGTAGGATGTAGAAGCAATAGTTCTCTAACCTACTGGCTCCACTCTTGACCGAAGGATAATGTGATTTGAAAAGATCAGGAACATGATAAGTATACATGACTTGGTTTCCATTTACGATCGCCCATTTTGTACTTGGTAGTTGATTAGTCGACTATCGAAATTGACCAAAATAACTTAGAGGATATCTAGAAGAAACATGAGAGCTATATGGTAAAGTTATCTTCAGAGAACATGAGTGCTATATGGTAAAGTTATCTTCGGAGATGTTATACTGTATATATAAACTCATCTTGCCCTTCTAGGAAAAATGATAAGGAAGTCAACCTAGATAGGAGATAACCTCTACCTTTATGTATTGTATGTTTATTTTTGAAATAACCGGGGTTAAGTTAACCGAAATTCTATCAATTGATTTTGGAGTGCCCAATAAGGGGGGGGGGGTGCACTTATATGAGATGACTTGAAACCGTAACCACTTTAAAACCATATGCACGATCTGTGTTCTGGAAGCAGTTGTAAGGTGAAATGTTATAGAGTTGAACTGTCAATCCTAAGACTAAGTCCAAGTGAGATGCTAGCATTAACATTTCAGACTAATTTTATAGAGTTGAACTGTCTATCCTAAGGTTAAGTCCAAGGGAGAGGTCCGCGTTAGCATTTGTCAATACTTTTGTTGGGATTCTAGATGGGATTCGTGGACTGTTCGAGATGATGGAATCCATTTGGTGATTAGTGTTTTTGAGTCATCATGTAAGATATGTCGTATGTAGCCTCAACATCAGAAATGACTAAAACCAGAGTAAGGTGCCAAGCCATGAAGGATTTAGCAAGCGCGACAGATTATATCAACTCCATATCTAGAGTTGCTATGGATATTGCTAGCGGGAGTTGATGATATTCGGTATAATGTATTTAGGTAATGACCAGCTATGGCTTACCTTCTAATATATTTTATCTAGAGATATACGATGCTCGAAAGCATATCCCTGATCCTTGTATAGGAGATCTGCCTCAATGTACTAAGGGCGTCTTTATTGAAATCTTACACAATTATGTGAACGCGTCTTAGTGACTTTTGATAGTATACCTAGTTGTTGTGGTGTACACATACCACCGCTATTTCTTATTTATATTCTATACCTAGACATTATCTATTATTTTACCTTATGTACTTATTGGATGGGTAGAACTTTTAAGGGGATAACCTTTTCTGAATGGTCTCAAAACTACAGATATATGTTAATAACATATTCCTTGAGTTTCTCACACCATATTTATGTTTGACTCATGGTTTTATGTTTCCCTTATTTCCATGAGTTCTCTTTTGAGTAGTATGAGCAATGCAAATTTTTATTGATGTTCATTAGAGCTTCTGAAGATGAGTTGAATGCTTCTATTCACCTACTGTAATATTCTTATTTCTATTGCATTACTATATTGCATATATCAGCACATGTGAGGATAGGTTGTTTTAACTGTCCAAGCTGACGATAGTACTTATGATTGTAACTCTGAAAATCTATGCATCTTAGAGGGACAGTTTTTACTGTCTTTTGATATTATATTTATTATTCTATTGTAAGATTCTAATGTTATGTTCTCTTCTTCCTTGTTCTATTTCTTTTTTTTATTCTACCCTTAATATATCCTTTCGGCACATGGCTGCTCGGCACACGAATATCATGGATATATTTAATGTCGACATTCGAGGGTCAAAAAGGCGGATCGTTGCATATATGGTATGAATTCGTCTCCTTTGAAGACCGTTTGACCTTCGAAAGCTAGTGATGGCCGCCGATCGATGGCAAATAGTCGTCAAAATGACCGTTCTCTCTTATAGTGATACAACATTATTGTCAAAGAAAATTTATTACTAGGTAATTAGTTCATTTGAATCATTGGAACTGTATTGTATAAATTAATTATCATACAAAATAATAAAAATATCGAATCATTAAAATTGTACTATATACAAAAAGTACTTGCACTAAAGTGATGGAGTAATAAGAAATGGATCAACTAATTAACTTCATTCAAATAAGATCTGGCCATCAAACGTATTGAAAGCCGTATTATTTGATTAAAAGTATAAATGTATATATATATAATATATAGCTGTTAACCCGCCTTTATACAAGGCCACGGATAGGCGGGTTTAACCAAATCGACTATTCATTTGTCAAAACGAGAATATGATTTGTTGGAGCTGGCTGGATGGATAGATGGTCGGTTTGGAATGGTTTAATATGCATGGCTCGGCATTGGAAAGGCGGCTTGGCATTAGAGAGGTCGCTCGATGTTAGAGAGGCGGCTCGGCATCGGAGGGGCTGCTCTGCATCAGAGGGGCCGCTCGGTGGCTCGGCATCGTGGGTCGCTCGGCATTACAGAAGAGGTTAGGGTCGCTCGGCATTGTCGCTTGGTTAGGTCGTTCGACACTCAATGGTGACTCAGCATATAGGTGGTTCGGCACTTGAAGATGGGTCATGTTACTTCGAGTCGCTAAGCATATCACTTCGGTGCAGTACCATGGTTACTTCAGGTAGGCCTATGAAGGACTTGGGGTCGGTTGAGGTGAAGGGTGCGAACTCGACCAAAGTCTTAATGGGCCTGTATCACATGAGAAGCCCAACTACTTGGGTTCGCCTATAAATACAGCATGTAGGGCTTCAGGGAAGGGATCTTCTTCTGGCACTCTGACTTTCTATTTCCTAAGACTAAGGTTACTCTATGTTTTGTAACTGTAACTGATTCTTACATCAATAAAAGGTAAACATCTGGAGTGGACGTAGGCTGGAGTTAGCCGAACCACTATAAAACATGTCGTTCTTTACTGCTTTCATATTAATTTTGACTATTCTTCACATTATTACTCTCTACATATATTCCATCTATAAGTTATGACTATTATTCGGTGCTCTCATCCGGATTTGGGTGTTAGTGACCATTTTTGGCACTAACATTTTGGTGCTTTCACTGAGAAGGCGAGCACTCGAGGATTTTGGAGCTAGGAACATGGATTCTAGAAAGCAATGGCTAGGCTGTCAACAAGAAAGCAAGTGACGGAAAGAAGCAATCAAGAAGCAAGTCAAGAGGCCTCCTCTAGAGCTGGAGCAGGTCAAGCATCCATTTATATCACTAGGGACGAGATGGAGATGATGCTGAAAAGGCAGGAAGACATGATACAGAACTTGCTTCGACAGGTTGGACATGTTGGAGCACAAAGTCAATGGAATGGACCAACCGTGACTGCTGGCATTGCAGAACAGGGAACCAGAGCTGCAGAAGTTTCTAGAGGTCAACACCAGAACTAGGCTGGAGGGATTGAAAGAAATCAGCAAAGGCTCGGGGGCAGACCTCCATGATTGGACATTGGGAGAGCGGTGAATGAAGCTCAGCAAGTAGGGACCAACGTGAACGTAAATGACCAACGTGAAGAGTACTACCCGAAGTACCACCAGGACATGTGGGCAAGCTAGAGATGCAAACAGGGGACTACCCCCGGATGGAGACGAGCGGATGGCTGGATTAATAAGAAGGATTATGAGAGGAGGATTGTCAAGCGGGGGCTTAGAGGAAGTTAGTCGAAGTTTGTTCACTCTGAATATCAGAAATGCACGGAATCCTCTAAAGTTCAAGTTACCCGCTCTGGATCCTTATGACGGGAAATCAGACCCAACCATGCATATTACCAGATACATCAGGCATATGGAAGTGCTGGGGGAGTCCAAGGAAGTGGTGGCACGATGCTTCCCTCTATATCTAACAGACTTGACTGCGCTTTGGTTCAGGCAGCTAGAGAATGGATGAATCAGAACATGGCGTGAGCTAGTGGAATGCTTCATGAGACAGTTTAGGGTACACATGACGCGACCCAAGAGTGTGATGATCTTAGCTTCAATAAAGCAGAGGACCAAAGAGTCCATAAGAGATTTTCTATTGCAATTCAATGCAACGGTGGCTTCAGTAGATCGCTCGGATCCATCGATCATTTTGATGGTGGCGGTACCAGGGGTTGTGGAAGGCATGAAGCTTAAGGATTCTTTGGCAAGATATTCACCACAAGACCTTGGAGAATTATATCATGAAGCTGAAAGGTTCATTCGGCTAGAGGATTCACGTGCCGAAAGGCGAGAAACAAATGTCGTGCAAGGCGAAGGAACCTTTAAGGAACATACTGGAATTGAAGGGAAAGTGAAAACAGGATGACTGGTACGATGGTCCTGACATACGGAAGAAATTCTAAGAACCCAGATTCAAACAATATGCTGACTTGATGGCAAGCCTAGAACGGATTTACATGGAAACACGGGGGCACCTCCCCTATCGAAAACCGTCCAGAAGAGATCCAACAGAGCGAGAACGTAGAAGTGGAAAGTATTGCTTATTCCATGAGCTGGAAGGGCATTTTTCTACTGACGAATGCCGCCATTTGAAGGATGAGGTGGAAGAGCATGTTAGGAATGGTATATTTCCACAGTACGTGAGAAATCGGACAGCGACCGTAGGACCTGAGCAACTACCGCCTCCACGTAACAGAACTAATCTCGGATCACGACTCGTCATCAATTAATCATGATAGCAAGGGCCAAGTTCAGGACTTGAACTTAGGTCGATCATTTAAATTTCTTAGATTTGATTTCAAAATAAAACAGCTATTCCACTTACACACGTACGGGAACCGAAGAGAGCCCCAAGCATGCTCTAAGATGGTAATAGACCGCTCTTCCTAGAGAGGCAGTATCTAAATTTTTCCTTTGTTAATGATTGGACATTTAGAATTTGAGTTTAATAAATGAACTTGAATTTCATAAAATAAAACTTTGATCGGAGAGTTAAAGGATGAATATTGGAATTCAATTTGAAATTAATCGCTTTATGACCCTACTCGGAGAGACGGGGTCTGGAGTGCAAGAAGTGAGTTGCTTCGCCGGAGAGCGATAGGATCAACTCACTTCACCGGAGAGTGATTGGATCGGGGTTCGATAAGAGCCCGGAGTTGCTATAATTGGCCTAGAATTTAGGCTATGACATTGCTTAATGTTTAGCGACACTGAACCAGAGTGTAGGGAGTGACGCTGCTTCGTCGGAGAGCGACAGGATCGGCTCACTCAATGCTGTTTCCCCTTTATCGGAGAGTGATAGGATGGGATCCAGTAAGATCCCGGAGAGGCTGACATCGGTCCAGGAGGACCATGACATTGCTTAATGTTCAAGGGCAATGAACAGGAGTGCAGGGAGTGACGCTGCTTCGTCGGAGAATGACAAGATCGGCTTACTCAACGCTCTTTCCCCTTCACCGAAAAGTGACAGGATGTGATCTAGTAAGAGCCCAAAGAGGCTATGATCGGTCTAGGATGACCAATACATCGCTAAATGCCCTCGCTGGGGTCAGAGTGAAAGGGATAGAAAGAAATGCCGGAGTGCAACAGGATATTTCTATTCGACCGTCGAATTTGGAATGGACTTGGCAAGGACCCGAAGTGACCATCAATAGTCCGGAGAGGCTGTAGAATTTAATTCATGACTTCCACAAGTGGGAATGAATACCGATTTGGATTCTAAGAGCCACGAACTTGATCAAGTATACTATAGCTATTAACAAAATAGGGACTCACGATATTGGATTCGAAGCTATTCAAAACACACCTTCCAATAGCAAGGCATGTTTTGGGGGGCAAATGTTAACCCGCCTTTATACGAGGCCACAGACGGACGGGTTTAACCAAGTCGACCGTTCATTTGTCAAAACTAGAATACGATTGGTTGGAGCCGAATGGACGGATAGATGGTCGGTTAGGAATGGTTCGATATGCATGGCTCAGCATTGGAAAGGCGGCTCGGCATTAGAGAGACCACTCGGCATTGGAAAGGCGGCTCGGCATTAGAGAGGCCGCTCAGAATTAGAAAGGCGGCTCGGCATTAGAGAGGCCGCTCGGAATTAGAAAGGCGACTCGACATTAGAGAGGCCGCATCATAGTAGAGAGGCGGCTTGGCATTAGAGGGGCCGCTCGGCATCGGAGAGGCGGCTCCGCATTGGAGGGGACACTCGACAACGGAGAGGCGGCTCGGCATCGTAGGTGGCTCGGCATCGTGGGTCGCTCGGCATCGTGGGTCGCTCGGCATCGTGGGTCGCTCGGCATCATGGGTCGCTCCGCTTCATCGCTCACTTGGCATTATAGAAGAGGTCAGGTTCGCTCGGCATTGTGGTTCGGTCGGGGCATTCGACACTCGATGGTGGCTCGGCATGTGGGTGGTACGACACTCGAAGGTGGGTCATATTACTTCGAGTCACTGAGCATATCGCTTCGGTACAGTACCATGGTTACATCAGGTAGGCCTATGAAGGACTTGGGGTCGGTTGTCGTGAAGGGGGTGAACTTGATCAAAGTCTTAATGGGCTTGTATCACATGAGAAGCCCAACTACCTGGTTTCGCCTGTAAATACAACATGTAGGGCTTCATAAAAGGGATCTTCTTCTGGCTCTCTGACTTTCTATTTCCTAAGACTAAGGTTACTCTACCATTTTGTAATTGTAATTGATTCTTACATCAACAAAAGTAAAATTTTGGGGTGGACGTAGGCCGGAGTTAGCCGAACCACTATAAAACCTGTTGTTCTGTACTGCTTTCCTTTTAATTTTGACTGTTCTTCACATTATTACTCTCTATATATATTCTATCTGTGAGTTATGACTATTATTTGGTGCTTCCATCCGGATTTGGGTGTTAGTGACCATTTTTGGCACTAACAATAGCTAATGAAAAAAATGATTATATAGGACCGGTTGAAAGATTTGAAAAGGAAAGTAAGATTGATACCTTAAACTATTTATTTTCCTTTTATATTTCGACTATACACCCAAAATACTTTGGATCGACATAAGGTTTAACAAATTTATTATTTTCCAAATATTTCATTTTATGCGAATTTAGTATGTTAACTATATTTAAAATTTACAGTTAATTATCAAATAGTTAATAAAGTATTGTATAACAAATAAATTTTTGTAACAAATTAAATTTTTGTAGCAAATTAATTTAAGTTAAATTTATTTTAAATAGAGAGAAAATTAAAATCTTAATCATTCCATCAAAAGTTGTCCAAAAGAGCCATCGATGGTCGTATTATGCACTCGGAATATCGCGAATATTACTTCATCCGAACCTGTTTCTTCCTTATTTTCCTCCTCTCTAAACCCTCAGACCCAATTCCCAAACCCTTAATTTCCAAAATCTGTCCCTAACCATCATAATCGCCATAGTCCGTCGCAATCTTCATCAAATTGGATTCTCCAAGTTTCTTCACCTTCAACCCATCGAAAATTAGATATGTTCTTCCTCTAAATTAATTATTTCGAACTATGGTAAAATTAGTGCTAATATGTGCTTACGTTTATTAATAACACCCTATTGATTGGTTATAATTATATATGGATTGATTTGGAAATGTTAACTGGGATTATTAGTATTTAAATCCAAAAAATAATGTTACACATTATAATTATATTTGGGGTGGACGACAATAATTATAATATTTTTTTACTATTGGGATGGATGTAAATGAAAACTCCATATATGTTTCTCACTATTGTCGTCCCTGGCCCCGATGATCGGGCAAAAGAAATTCTGTTATTTACGACCATTGATATAAGAGCTGGAAACACCATGGCATTAAGGAGTTGTAACATACGACGTTTTAAAAAAAGGAATTTTCATATGTTCGATTATTTATAATGGACTATTGTTGATTTTCCTGTTTATGAGATGCTTTCATGTTGGAGTACGGCTGGTCATCTAGCTTGTACTTATTGCATGGATAAAACCCGAGCAATTTCTTTGTCGCATGGAAAGAAAATTACATGGTTTGATTGACGGTTTGATTGTGATAGGTGTTTTCTCCATTTAATCATATTTTTAGAAGAGACAATTTTTTTATAGCTTATAGAGTAGAGACTAGATAACCACCAATGGTTTGGTCAAGCGAAGATATATATATGAACTTGTAAAGAAATATCCAAAGATACATAAAAATGGAGTAAAAATTCAAATTCCAGGTAAATTGAAGGTTCATAATTGGTGCAAGCAATGTATATTTTAGGAGTTATCTTATTGGAATATTTTAGATGTTATAATATTGACATGATGTGCAATAAAAGAACACATCTGATAATGTGTTTAATATAAATTTGAATGTTAAGGGGAAGACTAAGCACAATGTGAAATCAAGACATGATATAGAAAAACTATGTAGCTGTCTTGGGCTTCATATCGAGCCAAATAACACTAAAAAACCCAAAGCATGCTATGAGTTAGACAACAACCAAGTAAAATTTGTGTTAAAATGGGTGGAAGGATTAAGATTTTCTGATGAGATTTCTTCTATTCTTCATAGATGTGTCTTCTTTAAAACAATAAATGAGTGGGATGAAAAATCATAATTTCCATGTAATGATGGAAAATTTGCTACCTGTAGTTTTCCAAGAACATTTACTCATAAAATTTTGGACGGTTATAATGGAACTTAGTTTGTTTTATAAAGAGCTTTATTCGACTCTGTTAAAATTTGAACGTCTACGTAAACTTGAAGTGCATATTTCTATACTGCTCTGCAAACTGGAGAAAATCTTTCCTTTAGGTTTCTTCAATTTAATGGAGCATTTATCTATTCATCTTCCATTTGAAGCACTTCTTCGAGGTCCTGTACAATATGGATGGATGTATCCATTTGAGAGGTAATAATATTGAGCATGTTAAATACTAGTTGAATTTCAAATTAAAAATTACGTAAGTAAATTTAATTTGAAATAATTTTGTAATAGATATTTAAATCATCTAAGAGAAAAAGTTAGACAAAAAGCATGAGTTGAAGATTCAATTTGCAAATTATATATCGACGAAGAAGCTCTGTTCTTTTTCTCTCATATTTCAGTGACCACGTGAACTTATCATTTGAAAATGTTCCATGCAATTATAAAGGCATTGAACATGATTGTTTTCAAGTAATGTTATCTATTTTTAGACAACATGGTTGACCTGCAGGAAAATGTACGAAAACATAGCTAGATGATAGAGATTATCATGTAGCAAAAACACATGTACTTCTTAATTGTGTTGAAGTTGCACAATTTATTTCGTGTTATTACTTAATAATTATCGAAATGCGAATTCTTAAATTTATATTTATTTCAGTCATTCTTAAAGAATATGTGCAATATATAATATTTGCAGTATTTATGAATCACAACATCCACGTGGCAATCTCAGTAGAGAATTTGTTGATTGGTTTTCAAACCACATTTATTATCTCAAAAGTTATGTAATCGACGAAGGATTGAAACATCTTGTGATGGGACCAAAAATAAATGTCAAAACATATCTAATATTCTTCGTCAATGGATTTAAATTCAACATAACGGAATATGGCATTGAAAAATTAATTGACAATACTGGTGTATTTGGTAAATATAGTGATGATCCAGATGATCATATAAAAGATCTTTACAGCGTCTTAAACCATGTTTTGGAATTCATATATTTTATACGACTTGCAGAGAAGGCTTTTTTATTTAGATGCAACTGGTTCTGCAATCTTCCAGGTATTGGAATAACGTGCATAAAGATTATTAATTTTATTGAAATAAAACATAACTCACACTACCATAAGTATGATCCTTTTGTATTAGCCAAAAAGGCATTACAAATGTATTTTGCTTCGTATCCATCCCTCAAAAGAGATAAAGCAGATTGGTCGACGGTTTTCAAAACGAAGGCAAGGTTTATGTTTGATGGAAAGAATATTCCAGATGAACAAGCTTATCAAGCAGATCTTGAGAAAAATAATGAAATAATAATAACCGGTGATCATACTGATTTTGGGCATGTAAATGATGAATAAAATGTTTTAATAGCCGCATTTGTGACTATTGAGAAAAAAGGTATAGAGTACGAGACCGTTTCTGAATTTGAAAATGACAAAACTAATTATTAATGTATGTTATAGAAGATAATTTATATGATTATTAATGTTACATGTTTTTCCATTAAAAATGATATGTTTTCCCATAATAAAATGATATGTTCTCCCATAATAAAATGATACTTCAATGACATATATTATGTTTCCATGTTTGAAATCTTCTCATTCATTCTCTTCTAGTTAGAAAGGGACTAGCACAGGAGGCAATGTCTGCAGCCCATCACATTTAGATCATCCCGTAGTTACAGTAGCAAGTAAAGTGAGTGGCTAAGTATCAAATTTATTGCGACATCATAAATGTTTTTTGTACGATATATTATTGATGATTTATTAATTATCTATATCATAATTATATATGGGCTTTGAATTGGTGCCCTCGAATCTTGTTCTTAATATTTCTACGGTTTCTTATAAGAGTGGAATGACTGGTTGTTGGCATAAGTGGGAGAATATCCCACCCCACGTCGTAGAGTGTATTTGGCAGGTTTCTAGGTAAGTGTAAATGTGTATTTCATTTTATATATAACCACCGCGCTATTTGTTGATTAGGTATAAATGTATAACTTATTTTATATCCAATGTGCTGAGGGCGATAGATTTACATAAAGCCAATTATTCCCTTTGAAAAAATTACTGGATCAAAAAATGCAAAAGAAATGACTGCAATACGATGTCAGACATTAAAAAGGGAGAAAAAGCCTGATTGAATGAGTGCAAGCATATAGGAAGCTTTGAATGATTACTGGAAAAGTCCAGAAGTAAATTTAAATTTACTAATCTTGTATATTTATTAAAAATATGCTAGAAGTTACTATAATATATAGTTACATCAATTTACGAATGTGAAATACAATGTTTACGTTAAATTTGCATGCAGAATCTTAGTGAAATTCAGCAAATAGGAAGAAAAATCATGTCACACATCATGGGGCTTTCAAGTCATTCCATCATTACTGTCAAAAGCTGATAAATTAGTAAATTGTAAATACTTATAACAATGAATAATCTTGTATATATAACAATAATACATAATAATTATTTCAGAAAAGAGAGCATGATTGTAACGTCTACTACTTGGATGTGTTTACTCGTACTCACGGCATCGAGCATGTCAATGAAGATGGCTCAAGAACATACACATAGTATGAAACAAAATCACAAGAGTCCATGGTAAGCATATTTTAAACTATTAGCAATAATCACTTCAAATTATAAGTTATAAATAATTAAAATAATATAATATGAATTTTAATTATAATTCTATTTTTAACTGCGGGATAAATTCATGACGAAACAAGACAAATCATTCGAGGGAACAAGTCGAGATGAGATGACAGTTGAGGAGGACATGATTTTTGATGCTATCACGGAACCCCCAACGTGGAAAAGGCGTTATGGTTTTGAAAATCAAAAAGTAATGTTTATGTATAATATGTTTATGAATAACATATAGAACATTGGTTTTATTAACGACACTATATAAAACTCATATATTTTGGTACAAATGTTACAGGCTACATGATGGCAAGCCGGCTATAAAAGTGCTTAGGACGATCAAGAGATTGCAAGGTTGAGAGCTTAGATTGCTGATCTCGAGGATCAAGATAGGCGTTGGACTACAGAGATGTACCAGATGTTAGATGAGTGCATGCGTATATGCATCAAGGTGTTAGTTTTCCTTCTTCACAGGGATCTGGAGGCAATGATGAGTAGGTACGATTTTTTTATGTCAAGATATTGTATATATATGAAATTTGATGTTGTGATGTGGTATGGGAGTTATATACACTTGAGATGGTTGAGTTTGATTTGATGTAATGTATGATCCATTTTGAGATGGTTTAATTTGATGTTGTGAGGTGATATGACACATTTTGAGATTGTTAAGTTTGTTGTAGTCAGAATGTTTGAGTTTTGTGGTATAGCGATGGATGTTTAATGTCGGTTTATTATAAATATTGATGTTTTCTTATCATTGATCTGATATATTTTATGATACACGTGATGTGTGATTTGGGATTTAATATATATGTGTGTGAAATTGAGCTACGACATATATTATTATATATGTGTTGTTTCAGGCATGAAAAGCGATTGGAATAAGACAAAGTTCACGATTTCCAATGGCCATCGATGGCTTATGCGTTCCAGGTTTCCGATGGCTAGCGATAGTCAATAAACTAAAGAGTGATACCTTCCATGGTTTCCACGTGTACTCAATGAGGCGACGAAGGCCGTCGAACAGTCTGACAAAGGTCGATGAAAATTATCGATGGATCCCTTAAAAAATATGTCGATGAGCCATTGTTCGGTGGCTGGTATTTTGATGGTTATTTCTAACAACTAGCAACGGCCGCCAACGGCCAAAAGCCGTCGAAATTATTAGTCTTTCTTGTAGTTATACTGTACAATACATAGATATTTTTTTGTAGTTATTATTTATATTCGAAGATAATTTATAAACTATATTGGTGGTTCTATCAAAATGATAAGTATGTTTATCTTTAGTTCATAAAGATGAATATGTTTATCTTTTCCATAAAACTTAAGCACAATTCACTTTTTTACAAAAGGTAAGTGCTTTTAGTTGAAGAATACTTATACCATAATTTTTTCAAAATCTGATGCAGATCTATACTAAATATATATTGATAAATTCTTTATAACATCCTAAAAATTTATTGTTTTGATTTTGAATACTTAATTACTATTAAGTATTTAAATAATTGTTTTTAAAAGTTTAATAACTTGAGTTCAAATGTAGAGATTATTTAAATATTTGAATTATGAATTAAATATTTATTAAATAGGTTTGATAGCCTTATTTAACTTCTCTTAATTAATAAATAATAATGGTGAACACATTTCGTAAATTTATTTACAATAATAAATAGTTCGAATAAATATCAATAAAGTGATCGAAAATATAAAACGATATCTAAACGCATGAAATTATCATGCTAGGGCACTGTCATGGATTCTGATGAAACTAGTGCCGTCGGGATTGGAATAATAAGGCGATGTACATCAATGAATTTCGTGGCGATCGGACGTACCATGTGATCGTGCTAGCTCGAAATGCATAACGGTCAATTTTAGAGAATTAAAATAATATAATTTGATTACAAAAGCTAACTTTCGCATATGGTGGTATTATGTCCCAAGTAGTTCCATTGAGTTCGGATAGGGGTATTTGGGTAGGAACACAATTGTGCACACCTCGATTGGAGCTCATGATTTTGAGGGGTATAGTGTTGGAAAATCTATATATGGACCTTACTTCTCTTTTTTCCCAAACTTAGAATCCATGCCCTAGCCCCTCACTCCAACGATCATTATTACTCTAGCTACCGGAGGTCGAATTAGGTGAAGGTGACAACTAGGAAAAGGTGCATCTTAGTGAGATGTAGGAGGTGGCTGGTTGGATCGTCATGGTTTGAGGGAACGGCGGGGAACTAGGAGCAAGGCTGGTGGCTTTGGGTCAGCAATAGTGAGGCCTACTTGGGGTGGCGATGCGGCAATTGGAGGAGCGATGTAGCGGTTGAGAAAAGTGGAGGCATAGGTTAATGAAATAGGATTTGGGTCTAATGGTGTAGGTAGTAGTTAATTAATTAATTTAGTTAATTAATCATTCAATGTTCATTAATCCATATCTTGTTTATACGAGGTCAGATTTGGATGCGGTCGGTTGCTACACCCATAGGAATGTCATCTATGTTTTGAAGTTGGATTCGTTTGATTTTGATTTAGTTGAATTTTGGGCTAAAAATCAAACGTCGTTCGATTTTAGACCAAACTAGAATGCGAAAACGTCAAATGAAATTTCATGAGTTTACTCACCTCTAAATAAATTATATGACATATGTATTAATATAGATTATTGTTGAATGCTTGGATGATAGTTGATATGTTGTCTGGTTGTTTGTTTGAATTTTAACATTCCGCTTGAAGAGAGAATGACACAAATAACCATTGTGTTGCAAGGGACAAAAACAAGAGGAAGTCGAAGTTTAAGCAGCAAATAGGTCGCTACGGAGCACTTCTGAATACACATTCTTAGTGTGACTTACACAGGACTTTTATAGAGATACCCTAAGGGGTTTCTCGCAAATATTAATTTACTTATAGCCTTATGTTGCTTATATTGTTGCTTTGTTGAAAATATTTAGACATAATGCTTGATTATGTAAGTGTCATTACAGCGATTATCATTGTATTGTCACTTATGAAATATTATCCCCTTAAACCCTTGCTGTGCACTGAACTTAAGGTTGTTATTTTACAAAATAAATGTTTGGTCGTGTTTTGCACTTTGAAAATTTTCTAAACAATATTTTCAAGGATTTTGAGAATTTTGAAAATAAAGGATAAGTGTTGATTACAAGTTTATAAAAAAGAGTTATAAATTTGATTAATTATCTTCAGAATAATTAAAATTGTTTAAATTTATAAAGAGATTATAAAATTTAATTAATTGTCTTTCACGATAATTAATGTCGTTTTAAATTTATAATAGATTATAAATTGGATTTAATTATCCTTCGGGATAACCAATGTTTGTTTAAATTTATAAAGGCTGTTCACCTTACATATTTTATAAATTCTTTTCAAATGGGTTTGCAAGAATTGTATAAGCATTTGAAGAGAATTAAAGGTTTAAATATATTCTTAATTGTTATTTAGTATAATTAAGTTAATTAATAAATTTATTAATGATAATTAAGGTTAATTAGTTATTTTAATAATGATGTTTTATAATTAATTAATCTTTTTTGATAATGATGTTTAAGATTAGTTAATCATTTTAGTTAATGATATTAAAGTTAATTAATTAGTTTAAGTAAAGGTGTTTAAAATTAACCATCGGATCTTTAAAAGATTAATTAACTGATTTAATAAAAGAGTTTAAAATAAATCAACTGATTTAGTAAAGGAGTTAAAGTTAATTAATGGATTTATTAAAGGAGTTATAAGTTGATTAATTCTCTCTTGGGATAATTAATATAATTTTAAATTTATAAAAGAATTATATTAATCATCTTTTAGAACGATTAACATTGTTTTATATTTTGATTGATTTATATCATTCGGAATAATAAATGTTGTTTGAAATTTGTAGATCATAGTTTATAAATGAGAAAATCTTTTGGAAGGGACTGTTGTCAAAAATGAAGCTAAGTGTAAATTGTTTTGGGTGTATAGCAAACAATGTTTTACTGGCATTTGTTTTTGACCCTTCTTTTCTTTATACACTTAGAAAATAACTTGCTCTTTAAAAAAGAATATTTTCAAGAGTGTTTTTGAAGTGTTTTACAAATATTTGTGATGTGAAAACCAAACACAATTTCCATTTTCAAAGTTTAGAAAGTTTGATTCGGATACAGAAAGGATAAGAAATTTAATTTCCTTAAATGATATCACTTATATGGATGGGATTTAATCATACTTGTAGTACTAAACGTCGAGGTATGGAAACACGCTTCTATCTCTAAGGTTAAAAATTCAAGGCCAAGAGGTAAAACTACCTTAACTTTCCCAGCTTCGTTTTTAACCAAAGGATAGTACAAGTTTCAAATCGATGAGCAATGGTAAGGGTATAAGATTCAATTTCCACATACAATCATTTTGATTATTTTCGGTAGTTGATCTATTGACCGTCGATTCAGGTATATTCTTTGTGTATCGTCAATCTAAGATGATTTTTGTTCATTTGAGCATTGATGTCCTTTATCAGAAATGACTAAAACAAAAGAGCGAGTGGACATCTAGTTATGTGGGGTTGCTCCCATTAGGGTTCTTCACATCTACTCTATATTGGATTCGGTTGTATGCACATGGAGATGTGAAATACTCAGATTCTCGGTAAGGTTGGCGAGGTCCGGCTAATACATTTTCGAGATAGTCATAGAGAAATGACCCTCTCAAGTATATTGTCTAGCGGTATACTTTCGGTAAGGGGGCGCACCTTCTTGGTCATTATTGGAAAATTCATTTCCTTATTGTTGATTTAAATCTTTGAATTATTTTCTTAATTATATCGAGCAGTGACTGGAGCTCTTCCTGATGTCTAATTACTTGTGTCCATTCCTTAAGTTTGGATTTTGACCTTGTTTATACCAATCCTTTCAAGTTTGGTTTTGGTTTTTAATTTGCTTCCATTCATTCATGTGTGGAAGTTGTTCCTATAAAAAAACCCGTTCCATGTTTAGCAACGTGGTCTTATAGAATTATTAAATGCCCATCATATCTCTTGAGTTTTCTCACACTGATATTTTCAAACTGAACCGATCCATATTTTATTATAATGCTCGGGTCAGACCGAGTATTTTTCCAGGTTGTTGTTGGTGGGACATTGAGCTCATGGAGTAGAGCCAGATATTCACTTGCCGTAATGTTTTATTTTTTTTGTATTATTAATATATCTATCAGCAATTGTAAGGTCGGGAAGTTATAACTGTCAAGGCTGATGATGTTTTTTTAACTCTGATATACCATGTATTTTAGAGTGACACCTTTTATTGTCTTTGTTATATTATATATTATCATTCTGCTGTAAAATACTGTTTCTCCTATTCTTTTTATTTTACCCTAAAAATATGCCTTTTTGATGGTTAAATATTCGGCATTCGAATAGGTGGATGTATTTGGTGTCGACTTTCGATGGTCGAAAAGATGGGTTATTAAATTTGGTATCAGAGCTGAAGGCTAAGAGAGAACCTTGGTTTTTGTAGGGTATGGCTTATTAGAGATAAGGTAAATGACACCCTAGAATGAGTTAGGGAGTATTATATATATGAGAGCATATTCGTTATTGCCATAAAAATTTATGATGTTAATTGATCCACTGAGGTGTTTATGAATTGTGGTTGAGACGTGAGATGCCACGGTGTTTATTGGGATTTCTAAACACTTGAACAAGGCAAACGGACATGTAACGACTCGGTATTTAATCACTTGAAAATACGAATATTTAGATATATTTTTAATAATTAATTAATGGATTCTGTAACTAAAATAAACTCCTTTTAAATAATAACTAATAATAGTGAAATGATTTTCAAAATTTATTTACAAAATAATTAGTACAAAGAAAAATAGAAAATGTGTTCGGAAATCTTTTTCTGAATTTTTGACTTTTCGATATCCAAAAGTTGTCGGAAAATATTGTGCACATTTGAGTTAAACATTCACTTTCATTTATAAATAAGTTAGCGCACTTTATATATATATATATATATATATATATATATGTTTACTTAATATAATATGGTGATATAACTTTTTGTGTAAATATAAAACAAAATTTCAAATGTAAAATAAAGTGACATATTGCGTCATTTCTTTTTAAATGTAAAGTACATTGGTAAGTACTGCATGTTGACTTAACATATGAAGGGGGACCAAATTCATGTGGGGAAAGGGAGGAGGGAGCATGGAGATTGAGGTGGAAAAATATAAGGGGAGGTTATGTACTCTAAAGCTAGTTTAGTAATTTAGTTTATTCACTTTGTACATATACAAATACCTAACAATTTTTCTCTTTTTCTCATTCCATTCCTTCTTTTTAAACATTCCTCCAACCTTTTAAGAAAAGCTTTGATGGCTTCTTAAAGTTCTAATGTTTAAAACTTTAGTCCATCCACTTTTTAAAACTCAAAAACCTTGTTTAAACGCATCCTTTCTCATTTCATCACTCCTTCTTCACAATAACAAGTCCACACTACCTTCACCTTCTCTTGGACGAACCTAAACCCCCCCTAAGCGGAGCACTTTTCCATCCTTAATCCACCAAAGACTCCATTTTTCCTAAGGCAAAACGAAGTTCTAGTCATGTATAAACCATATTGACTAGTTTCATCGACTTTTGGTGAGTAAAGTTTCTCATCTAAACTAAGTTTTCTAAACTTGTATATATACTTTGATTAGGTGTAAATATGATGTTTATTTTTTTTGTAGTAGTGTTGACTTGGATGTAATTATATGTGCTTGGTTATGATGGTATATAATTTTGAATATGGAGTTAAAAGTTTAAGTTAGTATATAAGTTGTGTTCTTGGCTTGGTTATGTAAATTATGGAATGTATATATGTTAGAAATCTTGCTTATGTTTGGTGATGTTATGCTATGTTATGTGTTATATATGCTAAAGAAAAGTTAGCATTTGAGCTAGTGTTTATGTCAGGGCATCGAAGTCCTTTTCTTTTTTGAAACTTGCTTTTCTTATGTGATTTCGGAAAAGTTTTCATAAGTGTTAACTTTACTTCTATTTGGTTTACAAAACTTCATACAAGATTATAAAGTAGGTTTAGATATAAAAGGAAAGCCTTTTTAAACTATTTGGAAGTTTGTACAAGTTTTGAAAATTACGAATCATATAGCGATAGTCGCTATGGATGTAGTTCGTAAAACGAACTAGTTCTGAAAATCTAACAAGTGTTTCACTTAAGATCTTTTAGAAAAGTGTTTTCTAACATATATTAAGTAATTAAAAAGTAATTATTGTTTATTTATTTAATGATTTTTGATTAATTAAGTAAGTAAGGAAATTAGTACTTATGTGATAATCAAGTAAGTTAATTATAATTATTTAATTAATAAAAAATTAGTTATTATGCAATTATTAATTAGGGACAAATTATTATGTATTGTTTATTAAAGAATAATTATGGATTAGTTATTTATTTAAAAGGGGGTTTAAGTATTAATTAATTACTGATTAAGTTAAATTTAATTCAGATTTTAATTAGGACTTAACTGAGATTGAATTACTATTTAAAAAGGGTTTTATTTATTATTTAATTAATTAATAAGAATTTTAATTTTAAAAATCGTTGTTGTTCTAAATATCAGTTTTGTTTAAAATATGTTATCTTTTTCAAAAGAGTTTTAAATTAAGGGATTTCTTTGTCGACTAACCTTAAGTAACCTCGAACAGGTATAAAACCAAAGTTAGTATGGTGACACACTTATGGAAAGTGAGTCATCCCATAGTTAGCACTAAAGCCGATGAGTAGGATGATCCTCTATCTGTGAGATCTAGAAATCATTTTTAGACAAGGCATAGAGTAAGGCCAAAATATCGAAAACGTGATAGATATGAGGTGGTTAATTTCTATCAATAGTCATGTATAAATTAATTATATAGTTATCCATAATGGAACTTTATATAATGACCCTAAATAGTGGATTGTCCACTATAACTTGACATGTTTTATACTCAGGAAGTATGTCAAGTCCCCCGATGAGGACTCGAATACTTGTTGCATGCTTCAAAAAGAACCGAAATTGAGTTAGCCAGAAATTATCGCCTAGTTTGGAGGCACCATTTTCGGATAAGAATAATTAATCAAAACTACTCCAAACTAATAACGTTCGTGATGGATTGTTTATGAAGTATGCTATGGAGCTATACTCTTCGTCCTGGGGGTGATTCCAAAATGGAAGATAGTAAATGTTAATGTTTATTCGATCCTGGAATAACTTGTATGGACGAATGTTATCATTCCATTCTTGCCTGGATGGCATTAATAGCATTCCAAGATGGTCTTCTAGGGGAAAGGTAAACGTAACCTCAATCCTCACACCCGAAAATAACTAAAATCAAGGGATATGCCGTAAGGCAATGTAGGTTGCACTCATTAGGGTATGATCATCCCTAATCTATATTTGATATCTTTTCTTATATATATGATTCAGGGCCCATTTTGGTTATTGATCACAACAAAGGATGATTATATGCAATACTATCCAGTCAGGGGTAGGCCGGTTCTATGTAGCAAGGATGTAAGATGTTCTTATTGATCTCGATGTATTTTATCTAGAGATGCACTATGATAAGTGGTACCCCTGTGCCTTATCATTAATGGAATCCATTCTCCAATATGTGCCATTACTAACTAGTTATCAACCTATTATGCTGGAATTTGATTAATGTAACAATTTTGGTTAATGATTCCATATTTATTTTAAAACCTAAACATTATGAAAAACAATGGGAAGACAAGCGCTTAATTCAAACTCCAAGTTCTTAGATGGATAATCATGGAATTTTTCCATATGAATGGGAGGATCTACTTTCCCTAATGTTGATGGTCTTAGAAAAGAAGTTTTATCGAAATGTCATCGATCCAAATTGAGCATCCATCCGGGTGTTTCAAATTTTCATCTGATACGAAGCGGGTTTTTTGGTGCAAAGGGATGAAGAGGGATGTCTCAATATATATGACCAAATATTTGATCTTTCAGTAGATAAACAATGATCACCAAATGATGGCTGGTTTACTTCAACCCTTAGAAATCCAAAATTGAAAATGGAAGATGATATCAATGGATTT
Organism: Allium cepa; assembly: GCA_030765085.1. NCBI lineage: Eukaryota > Viridiplantae > Streptophyta > Magnoliopsida > Asparagales > Amaryllidaceae > Allium > Allium cepa. The sequence continues at coordinate 986,095,455 of CM060945.1, read as the reverse complement.
ATATATGGATTAACCAGTACAAGAAAAGGAAATAAAAGTGTGTGAGTTATTGTAGATTGGCTAACGAAGAGCGCTCATTTTATTATGGTAAATTTGATAAAAACTACAGCATCATTGGCAAATATTTATATAAGAGAGATCGTCAAATTGCATGGGGTTTCGGTAAGTATTGTAAGTAATCGAGATCCCATATTTATCAGTCAGTTTTAGGAGGCGTTACAAGTAGCGTTAGGAGCAGTGTTAAGCTTAAGCATAGCATATTACCCCTAAACAGATGGACAAATGAAAAGGGTAAACCAGATACCAGAAGATCTTTTAATGCTTATATTGTAGATTTTAGAGGATCATGGGAAGATCATCTTCTCTTAATGGAATTCTTCTATAATAATAGTTATCAAGTGAGCATTGGCATGGCACCCTACGAAGCACTTTATGGATGTCCATGTAAGTCACCGGCATGTTAGGTTGAGACTGGAGATAGGCTAGTACTTGGACTAGACATAATTCGAGAAGCTATGAAAAAAGTGGCGGTGATCAAGGGAAGGATGAAAGAAGCCCAAGATCAACAAAAGAGTTATTCGAATAAAAGGAGAAGGGATTTAGAATTTTAAGTTGAAGACTCTGTATTTGTAAACATTGCCCCAATCAGTGGAGTTGCTCGATTCAGTAGGGCAGGGAAGTTGGCGCGAAGATTCATTGGACCATTTAATATTATTGAAAAGATTGGACCGCTTTCTTACAAATTTAAGTTGCTAGAAAGGTTTTCAGGGGTGCATAATGTTTTCCACGTGTCTCGTTTGAGGAAGTACGTTCATAATCCATCATTGATTCTAGATTCGTCTGTTCAAGAGGATTTAGAGATAGAAACAACTGTGATAGTGATCAAACATCAGATTCATATTGTGGATCAGGATTAGAAGAGGTTGCATTATAAGGTGGTGGAATTCATAATGATTCGGTGCAGTGATGATCCTAGAGACTGTATTTGAAAGACGGTGGATCACATGAGGGAGGCCTATCCGAAGTTAGTGTTAGGATAACTGTTTGTTTGATTGTATATATTATGTATGCATAGTTGGTGTTATAAATATTTAGTGTATGTACTTTGTATGGATCTCATGACACATAATACATGACATTTTGAGTAATTCTAAGTTATCTCCTTGTTTTCTAATTTTGGGACGAAATCTTAAGGGGAGAGAGTGTAACGACCAAAGATTTAATCACTTTAAAACATAAATATTTGAATATATTTATAATAATTAATTAATGGATTTCATAACTAAAATAAACTCCTTTTAAATAGTAACTAATGATGGTGAAATGATTTTTAAATTTTGTTTATAAAAATAGTTATTTCAAAGAAAAATAGAAAATGTGTGGAAATCTTTTTTCGTATTTTCGACATTTTGATGTCTAAAAGTTGCAGAAAACATTATGCATATTTGGGTTAAATATTCACTTTCATGTATAAATAATTTAGCACACTTGATATATATATATATATATATATATATACACACACACACACACACACACATATATATCTACTTAATATAATAAGGTGATTTGACTTTTTATGTAAATATGAAAAAGTTTTAAATGTAAAATAAAGTGACATGCTGTGTCATTTCTTCTTAAAATACCTTGGTTATTAATGCATGTTGGCTCAACATATGAAGGGGACCAAATTCACAAGGGAAAAGGGAGGAGGGAGCATGGAGAGTAAGGTGGCAAAATATAAGTGGAGGTCTTGTACCCTAAGGCAAGTTTGGTAATTTAGTTTATTCATTTTGCATATATATAAATCCTAACGATTTTTCTCATTTTGTCATTTCATTCCTTCTTTGTAAACCTCCCTCTAAGATTTAAGAAAATCTCTGATGGATTCTTAAAGTTCTAAAGTTAGAGTCCTTAGTTCATCCACTTTTTCAAACTCAAAAACCTTGTTTGAACACTTCCTTTCCCATTTCATCACTCCTCCTTCACAAAATCAAGTCCACAGTACCTTGTCCTCCATTTTTCCTAACCTAAACCCCTTAGGCCGAGCACTTTTCTACTCATAAGACACCAAAGACTCCTTTTCCTAAGGAAAAATGAAGTTCTAGGTCATGTTCAAACCATAGTGAAAGTTCGCTTAGTTTCTCGACTTTTGGTGAGTAAAGTTTCTTGCCTAAACTAAGTTTTCTAAACTAGTATATATATACTTTCTTGGGTGTAAATATGATGTTTGTTTATGTAGTAATAATTTTGACTTGGATGTAATTATATGTACTTAGTTATGACGACATATAGTTTTGAGTATGGAGTTAAAAAAGTTAAGTTAGTATACAAGTTGTGTTCTTGGCTTGGTTATGTAAATTATGGCACGTATACATGTTGGAAATCTTGCTTTTGTTGTGATGATGTTACCGTATATTATGTGTTGTATATTCTATAGAAAAGTTAGCATTTGAGCTTGTGGTTATGTCACGGCATCGAAATCCTTTACTTTTTTTAAACTTGCTTTTCGTTAGTGACTTCAGAAAATTTTTCGTACGTTTTTACTTTACTTTTATTTTGTTTATAGAACTTCATACAAGGTTATAAAGTATGTTTAATTAAAAAAGGAATTTTTTTTAACTATTTGGAAGTTTAGACAAGTTTTGAAAATTATGAATCATATGGAGATAGTCGTATTGATGCAATTCGCAAAACGAACTAGTTTTGGAAATCTAACAAGTGTTTCACTTAAGATCTTTTAGAAAAGTGTTTTCTAACATATGTTAATTGATTAAGAAGTAATTATTGTTTATTTAATTATTTATTTAATCAATGATATGTTATTCAATTAATTAATTAAGTAAGGAAATTAGTATTTAATCGTTAATTAACAAAGGTAATTAGTAGTTAAGTGGTTATCAAGTAAGTTAATTATAATTATTTAGTTCATTAAAAGATAATAATTATTTAATTATTATTTAGGGGTTAATTATTATGTAATTATTTATTTATTAGAAAAGGGGGTATTAAAATTAATTAATTACTGATTAAGTTAAATTTAGTTATGATTTTAATTAGGGCTTAATTTTTATTGATCAGGGTTTAATTTATTATTTAATTAATTAATAAGGGTTTTGAAAATCGCTTTAGTTCTAAATATCAGTTTTATTTAAAATCTGTTTTCTTTTCAAAAGTGTTTTAAATCAAGGAATTTCTTTATTGGTTTCCCTTAGATCAACCTTAAATAAATATAAAACCAAAGTCAATGCGGTGACACACTTATAGGAAGTACGTTATCCCATAGTTAGCACTAAAGTAGATAAGTTGATTGATCTTCCGTCTGTGAGATTTAGAAATCATTTCTGGGCGAGGGATAGAGCATGAACAAAATATCGAAAACATGATAGATATGGATAGGTTAATTTCTATCAATGGTCAGGTTCAAATTAATTATATAGTTATCCATATATGGAACTCTGTATAATTACCCTAAATAGCATATTGTCTGCTATTTATAACTTGACATATTTTATACTCAGGAAGTAGGTCGAATTCCCTTGTGAGGACTTGAATACTTGTTGCATACTTCCAAAAGAATCGAAATTGAGTTAACTAGAAATTATCGCCCAGTTTGGAGACACCGTTTTTGGATAAATATAATTAATCCGAACTACTCCAGACTAATATCGTTTATGATGTATCGTTGAAGTATGCTATGGAGCTATACTATTCTTCCTGAGGGTGATTCCAAAATGATAGATAGTAAACGTTAATGTTTGTTTGATTCCAGAAAATTTTGTATGGATGATTGCTATCATTGCATTGATGTCCGGAGGGCATTGATAGTATTCCAAGATGGCCTGTTAGGGGGGAAGGTAAATGTAATCTCAAGATGTGCCTTTGCGGACTTAGTTATAAACCAATCAAGCTGGAATTTGATTAATGTAATAATTTAGACTATGATTCTGTATTTATTTTCTACCCAAAACATTATGATAATATCAGAGGATTTTATATACAAATGTTTTGGTTATTGCAAGGTAAAAATCCGTCTGTGTTTATGTGCAACGTGTTCTTACGAGATACCTCATTTTTGAAGGTTTTTATAAAGTTAAAAGTTCATACTTTACTCACACTAGACCCATGTTTAACCCGGAGTTTAATTTTTTCCCCTTAAACTCTAGGATACACAAAATATTATGAGTAGTTGAGTAGTCAGGTTCTATGGAGCATTTTGGGAAATAGTAGCACAATAACCAGAAATGGAAGAACCCCAAATGTTAGAAGGTTGGATAATGGAAGAAGCGGCTCTAGTACAGCCTTGAGTAAACTTCGCAACTCTACACAAGGACTTAACCAACCTAGGAGGGAAAACTTTCGAGGGTACAGAATCCATCATGGAAGTAGAAGCTTGGCTACAATCATGTGAGAATGGTTTCAAAGGTTTGGACATTTTTGATGAACAGAAATACTTCTTGGCATCATGGCAATTGCAAGAAGATGCAATTTCATGGTAAGATTTTGTCACCGTAAATGTTTTAGAAGATAAGTTCTCATGGGCTAGATTCAAAGAAGTATTCGAAGACAATACATGCCAGCTGTAGTCAAAACTCGATTATACAGAAGTTTCATGGATATAAAGCAGGAAGGCTTGTCGATGGCGAAATATGAGGCGAAATTTATTGAGTTGTCCCATTTCGTCCCTGGACTCATAGACACACCTCTTGAGAAAAACGAGATGTTCATATTGGGTATGAGAGGAGTTCCATGTAAAGACGATGGCTCATGTGAAAGAATTATTTATGAATTTGGTAGACATGGCATTAAGGTCAGAAGTGCTTTTTAAGAAGGAGCCAATTGCAGCAGCACCCAGTGGGAATATCAATAATTCAAACAAAAGGAAATTTAATCCAAATTGGAAGAAGAAAGGAAAGTGAAAGCCGAACGATGGAAATCAGGGGAATAGATTTAAGGATCATATTTGTCATGATTGTAAGGAGAAGGGTCGCACCATAATGTTCCAGTAGAAATCGAAAGGCTTGGCAGAAGTCTATCTCTCCAATGGTTCAGAAGACGCCTTATTACATTTCGCACTTACCTGGACACATGATTAAGGATTACCCATTGATTGAAAAATGAAGAGCAAGCTAATGTTTATGCTATTAAGGACGAGCCTTCAACCTTTGAAGATGTCAAAGGGACACAAATCTTGGATGGTACTTTACTTATTAATGGCATTTTTGTTAGAGTTTTGTTTGATACCGGAGCTTCTTATAATTTTATCTCTAAGGAATTAGTAGATAAATTAAGACATACCCCAAACTCCATAGAAGTGAGAAGCTTTTTAGGATAGCGTGTTATTATAGAAAGTTCATAAATGATTATTTCATGATCACCGCTCATCTAACCAAGCTGACGAAAAAGGATTATAAATTTGAGTGGACCCCAAAGTGTGAGGGAGCATTCCTCGTGTTAGAAGAAAGGTTGACCAGTGCCCCTGTTTTGGCTATTATAAATAGAGGAGAGGGGTTGATTATTTATAGTGATGCTTGCAGAGTTGGTTTTGGTGTAGTGTAAATGCAGCATGGGAAGGTTATTGCCTATGCTAGTCGACATTTGAAGCCTCACGGAAAGAATTGCGCAACATATGTCTTGGAGCTATTGGCGGTAGTACTTGCGTTGAAGATGTGGAGGCAGTAGTTGCTGGGTAATAATCCTTCCATTTCTCTTTGCTTCATTTCTACTCTTTAAGGATCCTAGTAGTAATTTCCTTCTTTATATAGGTGAAAAGTTTGAGCTTTACATTGGATCATGAGTCCTTGAAGTATCTTTTCACTCATAAGGATCTAAACTTGAGGCAATAGCGATGGCTAGAGTTTTTGATGGCTTACGACTTGGATATTCTCTATACGCCAGGGAAAGTGTAACATGCCCAATTCAGAGGGCTAAAGCTAAGCGCTACTGATGTTGCAGTCATCCTTAGTATTAACTTTCAGCGACTAAATACAAATATGTTAATGGTATCAATAATATTAAAAGCACTTGAATATGAAACAAAATCACAGATTTCAAAAACAACATTTTGCTGATTACATTTCAAAACACAGGTTTCACATTCAAATTACATAAACCCATAATCGTTTCCTAAGTAAAGATCAAATATGTTACAAAATATGCTATAAGAAACATATGAGGATGCCCCCTTGGTTGACCAGGGTACTGTATAGTCATAACCGACTTAATACAACATAGCGAACTAACCTGCCTTCTTTGTCAAAATTTTATTGGTTGTTAATTTTCTTTTCTAAAAGCACTACCAATATTTCAGAAATAAACAATTTGAATCATTTACAAAATACCCTTTCTCCTTTGTTAAATATATAAAACATTTAAGTCTCATAACTTAAATAATTTTATTTATTCATAAAAACAGTTAGGAAAATCCTAAAAATTCCAGAAAATCATTTTAATTTGTTTTTTAACATATAAATTTCAGACCCAAATTATATATAATTTAACTATAAATTATTTTAAACCTAATAAATCATTTTCTTCGCTAGAAATTAATATAAAATCCACATTAATTCGGAAAATTATGAAGATTCAAACCTATCTCTAAAATATATTTTCTGATCTATATCTAAAATCGAAGGCATTTGGATGTCATTAAATAGGGTTTTCACATTAAAACATATCATAAAATCTATATGAACAAGCATAAATTATCAACAAGCATATACAAACATTTAATCATTCAAAAACATGGCATAATCATGCAAATACTTCGAATTCATCTTAAAACAGAAAACCATAGGAAAAATGAGATGTAGTCATTATTCAACTTAGCTTTGGGATTAAAAATTTGAGATTTGAGTGATTTTGATTTTGATTTGGCTTCTTCCTTTATCTTTCTTCTTCTAATTTTTTAAATTGGTGGTCGACCTCTAACTTAATAATGTTAGCAAATGAAATGAACGTGTGAATTGAATTCCTAAGGGTTTAGGGTATAAGAATATCCTTCTTCTTATTTTGCCCTTACCTAATTCCCTAGCTTATTTTATCATAGTTCATTATTTATATGGCACGCCTACCCTTTATTTAGTCACAAATCTCAATCCATCAATCAACTTGTATTATTTTATTTTATTTAACTAATTAAATATCCTAAATAATGTTATTAAAAATATGGGGTGTTACAATCTCCGCTCCTTAAGGAATTTCGTCCTCGAAATTACGATAAGGCACACAACACATCAATAATAAAGGTAAAACTTACCATCAAACAGATCAGGATAAGTGTCTCTAATCCCACTCTCAGTCTCCCTAGTATAGTCTCTCTCATCATTGCTCCACTAGACTTTCACTAATCTGGCTGTCTTGTTCCTTAGCCTCTTCTCATCTCTCAAGACTGTACGAATCGGCTTTCAACCTATAGTCAAGTCCAGCTCTACTACTAAATCATCTAACACAGTAGGTGCAATAGTAGTCTCCGAGTCTCTTACACACTTTTATAGATGAGAAACATTGGCCTCCTGCTAGACTGCTCGGTAACTCAACTCTATATGCGAGTTTTTCGATCCTCTCTATAATAGGGAATGGTCCTACAAAATATTCTTTTTTTACGAGAACCTAAACGATGCGCTTTTTGAAAATGCACCGACGGTTTTGATGAAAAAAAAGACAGGGATTTTTTCACTGCTGTCTTTTTTGTTGAAATAGGATAGTCTACAAACTCCCGAAATGCCGTCTAGACTGTGGGCTCTCCCATTTCTGACTGGACTAACTCGGGGAGACCTCTAACATGCACCTTACCATTTATGAAGTAACCATAGAAACGATGGAACCCACTATCTTTTGCTAGAATTTATGCTTTCCGGGTATTATATAACTGTCAAAAGTGAGTGACTGGTCATGAAACTGCTATGGTCCAGATACTCATAAGGTAGGGTCGACGCCCGCCTCTCCCCAAAATTGACTTGCAAGTTTCCCTGCAAAAAACTCAATAAATCAGGTTAAGATCGATCTAAACCAACCTATTTTATTATATATACGTATGATATGCCGACAGTTAAACAACTTATTAGAAACACAAGACAACCAATACGAAATATCATGAAATCAGTTCCATCAATCGAATCACTTTTTCGAGAAATACAAGACATCTAAGTCGTATAAGTAAAGAGATCTATTCATTAATAATAAAATGAAAAAATGTGAACGGTGGTTGGATTGATGATAAAATGAAATCTTGGTGCCAACTTTCCTGATTTCCCGAACTTAACTACACCCTTCATCAGTGAAACCTTAATAAATACATGATCTCTAACAGAAAACTCCAAGTCTTTCCTTCTTCTATCTGCATAACTCTTCTGCCTAGACTGAGCCTCCTTCATCCTAGCTCGAATCAACTCAACCTTCTCTGCAGCTTTTCTAACTAAATCTGAACCAAGAACCAATCTATCCCCGGTCTCTAACCAACAAACGGGAGATTTGCATAGTCTTCCATACAAATCTTCAAACGGTGCCATCTCTATACTAATCTCATAACTGTTGTCTTATGAAAACTCTACTAAGTGTAGATGGTCTTCCCACGATCTTTCAAAATCTAATACACAAGCTCTTAACAAATCCTCCAAGACTATGTTAACTCTTTCCATTTTCCCATCAGTCCGTGGATGGTAAATGGTACTTATCTTGAACTTGGTTCGTAAAATCTCTGTTAGACTCTTCCAGAACTCACTAATGAACAAGGAGTCTCTATCGCTTATTATACTGCTAAGAATTCAATGTAGTCTAACCACAATCTTCATAAACAACTTCTCTAAAATAGGTGTCGTCCTAAGTAACTTAACCGGTATGAAATGGGCATTCTTGGTCAGTCTATCCACTATAACCCATATGCTTTCATTTCTTCTACTAGATTTTGGCAACCCGTTTATGAAGTCCATAGAAATAGAATCCCACTTCCATACCAGAATATCCAATGGCTATATCAACCCACTTGGCTTTTGATGTTCAGCCTTTACGTATTGAAAGTTCAAACACTGCTTCACCCATAAGCCAACATCCCTCTTTATATCTTCCCAGAATAAATTTCTCTTCATATCCTGTTACATCTTTGTTCCTTTGGTTGAATAGTGAACTTCGAACGATGGCATTCCTCTAAAACTTCCTTCCTAATGTTCCCTACATTTGTAACACACAACCTACCTTTCTTTCTCAACCACCCATTCTGGTCAAGACAAAAATCCTTCAAATCATCGCTCTCGGTTACATCCCTTAACTTCCTGATCCGTTCAGCCAACACGGGATCCTCCTCCTGTTTAGAAGCAATCTTCTCGATCAATACTGGTCGAACTTCTGAACAAGACAACACAACCAATCCTCCACTAGACCCAACGTTAGATCTCCACCGCACTCTACAAGTCGACAATGCTTCCAAATTTTTCCACTCGGCTTTCATCGCCAACACTGCATTTTGATGCTTCCTACTAAGTGCATCTGCAACCTTATTATCTTTCCTTGGTGTGTACTCAATTCTAAAATCATAAGCAGCAATAAACTCTAACCATCTCTACCGTCTCATGTTCAACTCCTTCTGAGAGAACAAATAATTCAACGACTTATGATCTATATACAACTCAAATTTCTCTTTCAAAAGGTAATGTCCACACACCTTCAAATAAAAAATAACCGAAACCAATTCCAAATCATGCGTTGGATATCTAACCTCATATGGTCTAAGCTCCTGAGAAGCATGGGCAATCACTTTACCTTCTCTGCATTAACACAACTCCTAATCCAGTTCTACAAGCATTTGTATAAACTACTAAATCCCGATTCCCTTCCAAAACAATTAATACAAGTGCACGGGTCAATAAGTAATTCAAGCTCTGGAATGCTTCCTCACACTTACTGCTCCACACAAACTTCACATCCTTCCGCGTTGGCTTAGTCATCAGTGCTGCTATCTATGAAAAATCCTTTATGAACCTCCGATAATATCCATCCAATACACGAAAACTCTTTATCACAGTCACTGTCTTAGGAGTCTTCCAATTAAACTATTTTTAATCTATTTAAAACTATCTTAAATCCACCTAAACTATTTTAATCTATTTTCAAACTATTTAGAGTATTTAACTATTTGAAATTTTATTTTTAATACTATGCTAGACTATTTAAACTATTTATGACTATCTAAACTATTTTCTAAATTTCAGATTGTGTAAAGTGGAAGTGTTTATATTTAAATACTTGATTTTAAAGCGAATATGGTTAAATGATGTTATAATCTAAGTTGGGTTTTGAAATGATGTTTTAGTGAAATAACATATTCTGAGTAAATATGATGATTTTAAATAAGGGTTTAACCTATTTTGGTAAATATGATTTCAAAAGTGAATATGATTTCGAAAGTGAAGTGGTTTGAATTGTATATGATATTTTGGTATCAATTATGAATTGATTTTTGAAATGTAAAAGAACCATCCTGTGTGAAATAAGCGTCTGGTTGTTAAAGAGACCGGGATCAGATATTGTCATACTTTTTGCTAATACCGAAAACCACTTTAACAATAGTGAAAGTGGTGGAGATTCCAGAATGAAGAATGGTTTGGCGAACGATTCTGTATGACATATTTACGTAGCCTTGACTCCCATGAGTCAGCTTAGATGTGACTAAAATAGGAGCCATGCCAGGCTAGACCAACTGAGGTCATTCCTCCTATCGGGCACATTTCTTCGATACCATTCTATTACTTTGTGATTGATTTGCTGGCCACCCTTGATTTGATTTAGGAGTGTGTCTGAGGCGGGTGGTAGTGGCTGTTATGCATAACCACCAATCCGGATCCACAATTGGTATATCTAGCCTTGCATTTCCTCGAGTACCGTGTTCACATGCCCTAGAGCGCCTTCTACGAGTTTGGTTTGTGTCGTACCTATGGAGTGCTCTCTGATAGCCTACCAGTTTACTGTGGAGTTTAGAGTACTGTACATACTGCGGTATTATATAAAATGTGTTAAAGGGGATATGGGTAATGCATTGATGCTATTTTAATACTTTACTTTGCATAGACATATTATAATGGTGTATTGTACTGCATAGTAGATAGTTTAAAGGATCATTAGGAGATGGGAATCCTGAACATCTCTTAAGTCATTGCACCCACGTTAGACACTGGATAGGAGATATCAAACCCCTTAAACATCTCTAACGCTGTTACACTCACATTTATTTACTATTGATTTAACTTACATAAGATCTTTTAGTTCTGACTCGAGTGTTTTGCCTTTTCAATTCACTCAGGTCGGTTTGAGATTTTCAGTGTATCGAAGACTGCTTTTGAGGATAAAGACGAAGATTTGTATACTAGTATTGTTTATTTTATTTATTCTACTGCATCATGTTGTTCCACTGCATTATTTATTTATTCCCATTATATGTACTCTAATTCTATAGTGTAAATGTGTAATCAAATGTTATTTGTAAAACATCTTCATGAACTGTTTATTTGATTATTATATTTTGTCATTCGGTTGTGAGATTATGTGTTTTTTTTTTCTTTCTCTGTTTTTCTTGTTTACCCATAACAATCTGCCATTTTGAATGGTTTGACTTTGGCGTGTGTGTCTGCTTAATGTCGATTTAAACCATCCAAAAGGGCAGGGTGTTACATCAAGCTATGTGGGGTTGCTTCCATTAGGGTGTCTTCACATCTACCCTAAAATAGATTTGGTTATATGTGCACGGAGATGTGAAATACTCGAATTCATGATAAGGTTGGCGGAGTCCAGTTAGTAAATTTCCAAGATAGTCACAGAGTAAATGACCTACTCAAGTATATTATCAAGATGTACACTTTCAGTAAAGGGGCGCACCCTCCTAGTCATTGCTGGAAAATACATTCCCTTGTTATTGATTCAAAATTTTGAATTGCTTCTTAATTGTATTAAGAAGTGACTAGGGATTTTCTCGATGTTTAATTATTTGTGTCCATTTTTTAAGTTTGGAGTTGACTTTATTTATACCCATCCTTTCGAGTTTAGGTTTGGTTTTAATTTGTTTCCAATAATTCATGTGTGGAAGTTGTTCCCGTGAGGTTTAAATCCGTCCCGCGTTTAGCAGCTTGGTTTCACGGAATTATTGTATGCCCATCATGTTTGAGCTTTCTCATGCTGGTATTTTCAGACTAATCCGAATGTTATTTCAATATAATGCTCGGATCAGACCGAGTATTTTTCCAGGTTATCGTTGGCGGGACATGGAGCTCATGGAATAGAGCTGGATATTCATCTCATGTAGTGTTTTATTTTCACTTTATTACTAGATATGCCCATCAACAATTGTAAGGTCGGGAAGTTTTAACTATCCAGACTGATGTGGTTTGTTTTTAACCCTAATACAACATGTATTTTAAAGTAACAGCTTTTACTGTTACTGTCTTTGTTATATTATATATTGTCGTTCCGCTATGAGATTATGTTTCTCCTGTTCCTTTTCTTTTTATTTTACCCTAACAATCTGCCTTTTCGACGATTAGATACTCGGCATTGGAATACGTGAATGTATTTGGTGTCGACTTTCGATGGTCGAAAAGACGGATCTTACATTCTTAGCAATATCCATTAAATCTTTTGACGAATTTTGTAGGATGATTTAGCTTATCATATTAATTCACTCAGTAAATCTATAGTAAAAATACGAAGATAAATTCGATAATACTATTTAATAACATTACATAAGATATATATGCAGCGTAGAAGATTATTAATAAATTACATTTAATGATTTATATTATTAAATAATAATAACTATCTGATAGGTAGGAATACAAATTACAAACAAAACTCAATTGCAATTCCTATGTACTACTAAAATCAAGTAGTATTTTTGTTTCGATTTAGCTTTCAATGCAACATCAACTCAATTCCTCTACCTCATTCTCACGTACAGCTTAATTCCCCCATCTCATTTTGACTGTTCTACGTAGCTAGTTCGATTTCAGTTATATATCGCATTAATTAATCATTGATTGAGTTCCATCATACTATTAAAATAATGAATTAACACAAAAGTTAATGGCTGAGATGAAATTTTTACTATACTATTTAAATAATAAATCAATACAAAATTAATGGTTGAAATGAAGTTCGTGCAGATGTAAAATGGAAATAAAGGAATTGAACACCTGCTAATACAAAAATTACATTATAAAGTAAATTAATTGCATTTGATTTCGCTCAATTGAAGGCTACTATCGTTAGGAGCCCTCTTTTTATTTAGATCCAAAAAGCAATACTATTTGATCTCTTTCGAAAAGAATGAAAATTACATCAACTTTTAAGAATAAGCTCTAGCGTTTTTTAATGTGAACGCTAGTTTGAGTTAGCAAGTAATATGAACAATAGTCGACACATTCATTTTAATATGCAATGTACAAACAAAAAAATAATTCAAACCAAATCAGATATCTACAACATCTGTTCTCAGTACAACAAGATACAAGGTTTGGTCGTACTAGAAAACCACAACTACGTATAATCTAACAATTGAGGTTAGTCTTATTTGCACAAGAAAGAGCACTTACAAACATTATATTAAATGAAAGATAACATATATGCACTGAAATGCTAAGGTTTCCATTTAGTTATATAAACGGATACATACCTCCATGTTTCACAATCTTTCTATACGTGACAGCGCAATACCATTCGCTAATTCAAGGTCTGCAAGCATAACTGACATATTTAAATCAACATTCTTTGTATTGAATCTAAATTGTTCGTAAAATATCTGCTTTGGGAAGAATTTTGTCTCTAAGAGCACAACCTTTTAATATCTATTTACACAATGTTTACATCATCCATCTAACACACATACGTTATGACGACCCCCCACTTTTGGACAATTTAAATCGACAATAAACCAGACATCAAACTCAAACAATCCCAAAGATAGATTATCAATGGGGTTTGTAAAAAGAATCAAAGAAGAGGACAGGAATAAACGCAGAATCTCTTAGCAAAATGAAAAAATATAATTATTATATAAACAGTTGATGAAGTGTTTTACAGTATACATTTGATTTTCATTTACAATAAAATTAGAGTTATACATTTAATAGACAAACAAAATTATATAGCGGAATAATACTAATAAATACTGTCTTTCAAACTCCATCTTCATCTTCAAGAGATACACGTCTTTGAAACACTGGAACAACTCAGACTAACCCGAGCATAAAGAAAAACAATACACGCAAGTAAGGACTATACATTCTTATGTAAGTAAATTCAAATCAAGCAATAAAGGTACAATAACTTAAAAGCGATGTTAATGAATTTTCCATCTCCTAACGATCTGTTAAACTATCTATATATAGTAAGATACGTATATGTAATATCTATCAATAACGTAAATATTAAAATAGCGTTAAAATCTACATTAACCCCCCTTAATACATTTTTAAGCATGTAGTCTATGAATGTCCTGTAACTCCACTACTAACGTCAGTAGCTGTCAGTGAGTCCCCTATAGGTACAATACAAAACAAAATCGTAATGGTCTCATATAGAATAATTGTATGGTAAGGCACGTGCGGCGATGACCAAGGTACGAATCTACCAGTTTACCGTTATTGGCTGGTCATAATCCCTAAAGGATGGCCGTGTCCGTCAATCCAAAATTAAAGGTGCGCAGCAACAGAGTTCAAAAATCAAGATGGTAACACGAGGGAAAGATGTCTGCTAAAGGTTGCTAGCCTATTGGCAAGATGTAGGCTTCCATTTTAGTCATTTCAAATTGACATAGGTGTTGGGGACATCCGTCATCGTTCTCTTACTTCATTACAGCAAATGTTCGCCAATTTAACCTCTACATTTTGGATGACGCTCACCGCATCCATAGATATTAAATTGGTTCCAATATTAGCGTGCTAATATCCGACCCGATCTAATAACCAATCGTTCAATATATAAAGGTATGCTTATCCATTTTAATTTTTATTGAAAAACCTATTAAGAATCTTAGAAAATGTTCAACATAAAATGTGTTTCATTTTACTTTAGAAATTCATGGAAATTTTTTTAGAAAATTGTATTATTTTTAATATTCAAAATACACTAGATTTCACACTAATTAATTTATAAAAAGTGGAAACTAGGTTAAAGGGCTTTTTATTTCATGTTAATATGTTTTAGGGACAACACTTCTGAATAATTAGTTTTGAGAACAATTTATAGAAAAATGATAAATTCATTTATCTTTTAAAGTTACACCAAAAAATTATAAATTCATTTATCATTATTTCTGTATAAATAAAAATAATAACTTCATTTATCTTTTTCCTTTGAATTGTTTTTAAAACTAATTTTTCAGAAGTGTTGTCCTTAAAAGTTATTACCCTACACAAAGAAGCCCATTGAGTAAAAATCGCCTTATAAAAACTTATAAATTTGCAAAAAAAATCCAATTTAAATTTTAGAGTTCTTAAAACATTTTTTAGAATTTCCAATAAAGTTTCAGATTTTTCCATATTGATTTATTATTGTTCCAAATTTTCAAACAACTAATTTCAAAGGTTAAATTATTGAAATTATTAGATGACCAAAATAAATATAAGTCCCTAGTAAATATTATACAAATAATATGCAGGAGCTATCGAAAAAGCATCGACTCGAAATAATGTTTTTACAAAATTTTAAAATTTCAATAATCCTATTTTCAAAGAGTAAAATATAGAAAATATTAGATGATTGAATTTTATACATGTTTCTTTACAAAATATTTTTCTTTCTCCGAGATGGAGTTACGGAAAAAATTCAAGTTAAAATAACACAATTTTTCAAAATGTCTATCTATTCATATTTAATCAAATATTTTATTCTAAAAAAATCTACACATAAACTTACTATCGAATTTTGGAATATACTATTTAAAATAACATTTATTTTAGCATATCAAAAATTAAGAATTAAACACATTCATGCTAGAAAAACTCCAAATAAAAACAAAACATTTAATTTAGATTTTCTATTCCAAGCATTACTAGAAAAGGCTTATATTCCAACAGCATGCCTTGACGGCTTCTGGCGGCTAATTTCTGACGGCTTTCGATGGACAGTCGGCGACCGTCGAAAGCCGTCGGAAATTCGCGATTTACAGGCCCAGCCGAACTTCTTCTTCTTCCTCATTTTTCAACACAAAAATTTTCTTCAAAAATACACTAAATTCCTCCTCTAAGCTTCCAATCTCCAATTTCGTGTTTCCGAATCCCCCACGGCTGCGTAATCAAACTCTGTTGCTCTAAATCTCTGGTATAATATCTTATTTTCGCCAAAATTCTAATTTTTACCCTAAATCTAAATTTGCATATGTTGATAAACCAGGCCTAATTAGTGATTGCAATTGTTTCCAATAGCGTAATAATGGTTTATAGCATTCCATGGTATACCTATTTCATATGTTATCAAGAAATTTTGATGAGTTTGTATAATTTGTGATTGTGCGTGTATATGTTGTAACGACCCGCATTTTTTGATAATTAAATATTAAATTTAAAAAGATGTTGGTGAAAGAAAAAAAGTGATTTAATAATGAGAAAATAAGTAGAATGTAATTTTAATAATGTTATTACAAGGTAGTTGATAATTATTTTAATATAATTTTAGTAAATTGAAATGATTGTAAAGTTAAATTGGTTACAGTTTGTAAATAACGAAGTAAACCAAATGTTGTATTTAATGGTGTAAGCATACATAATTAATTAAAATCTGGTTAATATAAATAACTAATCAAATTATTAATTTATTAGCTTTGTTTGTTAACAATAAACATAGAAACCTGTTTGAATTATTAATGGTAATAATTGTTTAATTATCATCTCATTATTTAATCTATTGAAATTAAATTGTAAATCAATTTAAATTAATCTAATTAAATATTTCAAATAATATGTTAAAAGATTATAACTATAGACTATTGATGTAATAAAACTTAAACCAATGTTAATTATATCCATAAGATGATAGTTGATGGAATAGTAAGATGTAAATCGAAATAAATGAAGTTATTTGAATTTAAAATTTTAATTAATGAGTTTATGTCAGTTGAAATGGAACGCTATAATTTGTGCAATATTTAATATTAAATTTGACATGGGAAATTTGTATTAAAAGATTATTTAATTTGTCAATGATCAAAAATGATAAAAAAATTAATATTTAAATTTGAATTTAATAGATGATTAATTTAATAATAATTTATTTAATTAACGTGAAAATATCCATTTTGGCCACTATCTCGGATTTCTACGAAACTAGTTTCATCGGATCCATAACAGTGAATTATTGTGGGATTTCAAGTTTCATAGCGATTGGACTTGTCATTTAATCGTACGGACTCCTAACGCGTAGAAATCAATTTAATGAATTCAATTTAAATAAGATGATTTTAAAAGCTAACTTCTGCATATAATGGAACTTGGGTTTGAAACCTATTCCATTGAGTTTAAAAATATCAAAAATATCTATTTCGATATATTGGATGACCCATTTCCATTTCGGAAGCGAAACCGGCTTGTCGAGTCATGATTGTCATTTCAAACCGATTCATTATGTTCATTCTTTCTTATCGGGCCTTGTCTATATAAATAGATTTTTCTAAACCCTAGTAGCTGTTCTATTTCTTATTACAGTACGCACAATTCCATCTGTCTGATCCTCCTTCTCAAATGGCAGAAACCCTAATTCCTAGATTCAATTGCAAATTAAAATCAAATCAAAAAATTAAAAATTCTCAAACTATATCGAATTGTATACTGTTGGAAAGCTCTCGAAGAGCGCAATCTGGATTTGCTATTCGTTTTTTTCTATTGAGTTTTGGTTTGTTCAGAAATGACCAAAACATTCTTGGCCATCGATTTTGGTAGTTGATCAACGACGATGAATCGTCGATTCAAGGATGCAGTCTGGTGGAGATCGTCTTGGGGAGTTCATCCATGCAGCTTGGATGGCGTTTTGATGGTTAGATTTGGCCAGAAAATTTAAATAGGGTTAGACAAGTAGCTGCGGTTGTCTTTTCCAGCGTCGATCGACGTGGGGGGAGCGGGGTCGCCGCGGGTCCTTTGTGAGGTTAGCAGGCCGTGGGGAGGAGGCGGGGACGCCAGGCTCTAGCCAAGGCATGATGATCGGCGCGTTCAACTTGGGGTTTTGTGCACGTGAATGGCGACTACTAGGGTATCAAACGAAACTTGGAGCTCGTTCTTCGGCACATGAACGAAGATAATAGGTACACGTGTAATTTGATTTTAAAACTTTATTTTATTATCTAACTGAAATTTCAATGTTCTAACATCAATATCTTTTTCTTACGAGCTCGGATTCACGCACAGTTTGCTCCATCGGGATCATATCGAAATTCGCACGTTTGAAATTAGTTTGGACGAATTCTGAGAATCTTCAAATTTAGGCCTTCTTTTGAATTTTAAATCGTCGATAAATTAAAGGTGAGTGTTTTAACCCACTCACAACTATTAAATTATCTTATGTTTGTTAAGTTGAATTTATGATGTGATTAGAAATTGATTGGGTGTTGTTTAGTATATTTAAATTTCATTGCAGTTAAATTCGACTTTTATTGAATTAAATCGCCATGTAATTTAATATTGAATTTTAAATTGCCAGTTAAATACCTGTTAATGACAATTAGTGAACTGATAATATTTATTGGTTGATTTAAATGGTGATTTTTATGGATGTTTAATTGTTGATATTGGATGACTGGATGTAATGCTATTTTATGTATATATTGATATCACACTGTAAGTTCCCTTAGTTTATTATTAGAAAATCCCTATGCGTTGAAATGATAAATACCCAAACAATCTATAGATTAGGAAAATATCATTAAGGGTTGAAATGATAAACTCGATCGATTTTATGGATATTGAATTTTATTTGGGATTGCGGGTTGAAATGATATATACCCGTAAATTTAAATTATTAAGGGTTGAAATGATAAATATCCGTATCACTTGAACATGGGGTAGAAAATTATATATGAATACCGGTTAGTTAAATTAAATGATTTTTCGATCCTAAATTTTTGAAATTAGTTATTTGAAATAAAATTTGATTTATATAAATTGAATTGTTTTCGAAAATCCAAGCTTTAAATTTAGAAATTGGAATTGGTTTAAATGAATTGTTTAAAGGATTTAAATTGAAATTTTAAAGTTGAATTTGAAGTATAGATGAAGTTTATCGAAATCAAATTATTGAATTTTTTTGAATATTTAAACTTTGAAATCTACTAAGTTTGAAGTAGTTTAAATTTACATTTTAAACATGGATTTGAAATCAACATAGATTTAAATGGTTTTATTGGTAATCTGAATTGAAAGATAAAAATTGAGTTTGTTAAATTAAAAGCTGGATATGGTCCAGATTTGTTGAAATGGAAATAGTTTAATTTGATATTACTTTCAAATTAATTATTTTAATATAAACTGTTTAAAAATATATTATTTTAAATTAAGATTTATTTAGATTTTCAAACCATTTTATATTTAACGATTAAGCTATATTAAACCTATTTTAACCTATTTTAAGCATTAATCTGTTTTAAACTATTTAAACTATTTAAAGCTATTGTAATCATACTATTTTAACTACTTTAAACTATTTTTAAACTATTTTAATCTATATTAAACTATTTTAATCTATTTTAAACTATTTTAATCTAATTTAAATCTATTCTGAACAATTTAAACTATTTTAATGTATTTTAAACAATTTTTAAATTATTTTGAAAATATTTATGACTTTCTAAATTATTTTCAAAAATTCAAACTGTGCAAGGCTGAATTTTTTATATTTAAATCCAGGATTTAACAGCGAATATGGTTAAATGATGTTATAACTAAGTTGGGATTTGAAATGATATTTTCTAGTGAAATGACATATTTTGAGTAAATATGATGATTTTGAAATAAGGGTTTAACCTATTTTGAAAATATGATTTCGAAAGTGAATATGTTTTCGAAAGTGATATGATTTATCAATATGAAATGGTTCTGGAAATGTAAAAGAACCATTCGGTGTGCAATAAGTGTTTGGTTATTAAAGAGACCGAGATCGGATATTGTCATACTCTTCGCCAATACCGAAAACCACTTTACAGCTGTGTACATGGTGATGATTCCTGAATGAAGTAGGATGGTTTGGAAAATAATTCTATATGAGGTAGAAACGTAGCCCTGACTCCCTCAAGTTACCTTGATGTGGCTAAAACGGGAGCCATACCGGGCCAAGTAAGGTCACACCTCCGATCAAACACATTTCTTCGATGTCATATTATGACTTTGTGATTGATTTGGTGGTCACCCCTCGATTTGATTTGGGAGTGTGTTCCGAGGTGGGCGGTAGTAGCTGCAATGCGTTACCACTAGTCCGAATCCACAAAACGGCAGTATCCTACCCAGGGCATTGCCTCTTGTGCCTTGTCACATGCATTATCATACCCACTACGAGTTTGTTTTGTGCCACACCTATGGGTGCTCTCTGGATCAACCACCGGTTTGGTGACGCTTACGTTACTATATATACCACAGGGATATATAAAATATGTTAAGGGGGATATGGGTAACGCCTTAATGCTATTTTAATACTTTACTTTACTTTAGACATATTATAATAGAGTATTGTACTACATTGTAGATAGTTTAACGGGTCCTCAGGGGATGGTAATCTCCAACATCTCTTAAGTTATCGCACGCACGTCAAACACTGGATATGAGATGTAAAACCCCGTAAACATCTCTAAAACCATTGCACTCATAATTATTTATTGTTGATTTATCTTGCATTAGATCTTTTAGTTATGACTTGAGTGTTTTATCTTATCATTTCGCTCGAGTCAGTCTGATCTTTTCAGCGTATTGAAGACTGTTTTTCTGGAGGACAAAGACGAAGACATAGTATATTACCTCTTTATTTATATTTATTCCACTGCATTATGTTATTCCACTGCATTATTTATTTATTCCTGCTATATATATAACTCTGATCTGTAGTGTAAAAGTGTAATCAAATGTTATTTGTAAAACAGCTTCGTGAACTGTTTATTTGATTATTATATTTTTTCATTCCACTGTAAGATACTATGTTTTGTTTTTTTTCTTTCTTTCTTGTCTTTCACTTACTTATTTACCCCATAATAATCCTCCTTTTGAATGGTTTGAGTCTGACATGTGTGGTTTATTGTCAATTTAAACCGTCTAAAAAGGTGGGTTGTTACATTTGGTATCAGAGCTTTGGTTTAGCAATAACCTTAGCTTCGTAGGGTCTGACTCTAGGTAGTAATACACTAGAATGAATCGTTGAGTGTATATATATGAGAGAGCGTACTTGTTAGTGTTATAAAATATTTTAATATTGTCTTAATTTGTTCTGTTTAATATTTATAAATTATGTTCGGGACACAGGACACTATGGCATCGATAGGAATTTCTAAACACTTAATAGGACAGACCGACATAATATTGGTTTTGAAATATAGATAAGTGAAATAATTTTACCTAGTATTTTATTTGTATATAAAAGAATATTTTTTGTAAATAATATATTTGCATGTAGTATGCTTGATTGCTTGGAAGTGAAATTTTGTAAATATTGACTGTAAAATAGGATTTACAAGTAAAGTAAATAAGAACTGAAAACTTGAGAACTTAAGTTTCGGGGTTTGAAATCCGTTTTCAAAAGATTTTGGAATATAATATCAGTATTATTTGGAAGTATTTTTGGATAGAAATATTTTCAACATGATTTGAAAGAAATGTTTTACAAGAATTTCTATAAGGAAATAAATCATGCACTCCTCTCTCTGTCGCTGGAAAATAATTTCGGTGATGAGTGCACGCATCATCGACTTTCACTTTCGAGTTTCAAAGTGGTAAGACCACTGTAGTAGTTTTACTACATATTATTTTGATAAATTATGTCATTTAGTATCTCCAGATTACCAGTCATGTGTTTTGAACGTCGACTATCAAGTATCCATTTGTTTCTCTTGATTTGCACCATTTGTCCATTGAGTGTTGATTCATCAAAAGCCATGTAACATGTCTGTTCCTGTACAACACACCAATTCAGTAGATAACTTGATTTTCTATAATAATAATATGTAGACTTATGAGACAATGATGATTTTGACGGTTTTGAACTAGTGTTAATAAATCTCCAAAAATTGTCATTTTAAACTTTTTCAAAATTCAGATTATGATAGCTTTGAAAACCAACGCTCTAATACTAAATGTTGGAAATGTGGATAACGGATCTTAGGCTGGATTAGCACTAGAGGGGGTGAACAGTGTTTAATGGATTTTATGGAATTTTCGAAATCTTCTGAAATTAAGCAAAGATAGATGCAATCCACAGACACAGAGACAATCACAGAATCAGACACAGATGTAAATTGTAAAAAAAAATGCAGTTAAGGAAAGAACACACTAGAATTTTATACTGATTCGGAGTTACCCTACATCCAGTCCCCCATAATTTCTTATGCAGATTTCTTTTCAAATATAATGTCGATATTACAACCTCGATTTCAAGGCCATGAGATATACTCTCCTATCTCCGAGTCCAGAAAAACTATCCTGATTTAACCAGGCTACAAGAACCATTAATCATTAATAGGTTACAATCACACCTAAATGATTTATGGGCCACAATCACACCGTTTCCACTATCACTTTGATAGATAGAGAGACTCGATGCACTTCTTTGATTACAAATGATCCTATAACTCTGAATAGCTATGACAATCCGAAATTTCTGGATATTTGAAATTACAATACTTAATTGATTTTAAATGTTTGAAAGTTAATTTAACTTGAGTTTCAAATATCACTATTTATTCCACAATTAAATTATTGAATTTAATAATTGGAAATTGGTTAAAATAGTTAATCTTGGTTTTTTAAAGCTGGTCAAAAATATTTCAATGACTTATAAAATTTATATTGATGATACTAAAGATAATAGAAGTGTTGAAATTTAAATTAAAAAAGATTTTTTCGGTTCTAAAATTTTATCGTTTAAGTCGATATTTAAAATAGCCTCCCAGAGGACAGTCCAGGAATTCGACGAAACCAATTTCGTTGAATCCGTAATATTGCGTTATTATCGGATTTCAATTTTCATAGAATTTGGATTTGTCGTGTGATCGTATGGCAGATAACACGCTGAATATGCATTGTAAAATGTAATATAATAACTGAGTCCAAAATGCTATCTTATCCATACGATCGAGTTAGGACTTGAAACCTTTTCCATTGCGTTCAGAATAGGGATTTAACATTATAAATGCCTGGTGGCACGCCTCGATTGAAAGTCAAAATTTTAAGTCACGATTTCGTGACGATTCAAATTTAAATTTAAAAACTATATATATGTTGACTAGTCAAAAATTCATTTACAACAGTTTTGTTTTTACCACTATATCATTCTAACACCTATATAAAAGAAAACAACATTTCTTCCATCTGTTAAGCATGCGAAGGAATTTAAAACACGTAACAGTTTTTTAAAAAAAATATTAAAATCTAAATTAAACGAAAATGGCCAGTGAAATCAAGGGCTTCTCTTCCTTTCCTCATCATTTTGAAATAAACAAATTCGTAAATAATGGCGTCCCTTTCTTTCCTTCAACTGAGACATTTATAATCGGACCTGAGCAAGAGGAAAATGAGGAACGAAAGCAATCAATCGTATAGCCGAGTGAATTGACAATCGAGTTAGGTAATTCCAATTTTTTGAGAGGTCGATGTCATCTAAGCACGATCTAGGGCATGGAATCAAGCACGGTGAAGGGCAGTCAGAATCATGGCGCGACCTTGCTGCTCATGTGGGACATCAGAGGTCGGAGAGGGCTGGGGACAAGGAGGACGGTTTGGTCGGGGTTGTGTGCGCGAGGGTTGGATCACGATGGTAGATCGGAGGTGGGCTGGTCACGATGCGTGACGATCGGAGGATGGATATGGTTCGAGCAACGGCGATTTTCTCGGTAGGGTAATTCTTTTTTTCTATTTTTATTTATTTTGAAATGTAGACAGGATTTTTTAAACAGAAATTTTATTTCGCAATTTGAAAATTTAGCAGTAAATTATATATGAGAATATTTACAGGAATATATATAATTTACAGTAAGGTATTTTGACATTATTTTAGTTTAAATAATTTATATTGGGATAGTATAGTAAAATAGAAAATTTATTTTTATAGTAAGGTTTAAGATTTCCATTTTTAATAGATAAGCAGTAAACAGAAAATAATAATTTATATATATATAAGATTTAGAAGATAGAAATTTTAATGGTAATATAGATTATTATTTGGTATATATTTATATAGAATTGGTATCTATGTAGACTATATCTATAAGGATACGTGTTTTCAAAAAAAAATGTACATATACCTACTTAAAATTTGCTAGGTTACTTTAAAAAAACAATGGATCTGGTAATTAAACTGTCAAATTAACTTATTTATTATAGTTATTAATAGATTTTTTTTGAAAAAAAGAGGAGAACTTATTGGTTTAAATTAAATTAAATTATTACTAAATTAAATTTGTTAAATGGTAATAAATTGTGTGGTTAATTCAAATATTAATAAAACATCTAATGTTTATACAAGGTCTGAAATCGTGAAAACCAAGTGGAGTTTGAAGTGGATGGCAATCTAAGGTCAATGACTAGTTAATCTCACTCATTTGGAATACCATTAGATTTAAATAGTTAAAATTTAAATTATTGGTCGTTTGCTTGAATTGATAGTTTAATATCAACTCGGATGTGATATGTTATATATAGTGCGTATGTATATATTGAAGTGATTGATTCCCGCATTATATAGCAGATGAGACCCTATGCGTCTCGCATAATAGCGGATGACCCTATACACCGTGATATCCCACCTCGAAAAGGGATTGGTATTTTTATATTGTGCTAACATCTGTGGACGCAGGGAAACAGGTTGGAAGGATCCAACTGAATTCCTCAAAATTATTTAGATTATTTAATATTCTATGATATGGTTTATTTGATAACCTGTGATAAATTATATTAGTAATTGAAAATATTGGATGCTATGGCTTGATTGAATATATTTGGGTATACCGAGTTATCAAAATATATAGATTGGATTTTGAAGGGAAATAAGAAGGATAATTCTTAGGTAAATAATTATAGAGGTTTGGATAAATAAATTGGAAAAGGAAAGAAGTTGATTTTTAAATTCTTAAATAAATTTCCAAGTATGGTAAAGGAGATTTTGAATAAATGGCAATAAATTAATTTTTAAACTTAAGTGATATTATTTTAAGGAGTAAAAGATTTATTTTTTTAAATTCAGGATTTAAATGGTTTAGGAAGAAATAAAAGAAGAACTTTCAAATAAAGTATGAGATTGGTATTTTCAGTTTAAATAAGATTTTAAATGAAATAAAGGAGTGAAATATGGAAAGTTATGGATTTTAAAAATAAATTTGGGTAAGTAAAGGAATTTATTTTAAAAATGGAGTTAGATTTGAAAATCGATTTGGAAACTGATTATGCGTTGAAATGGTGATTTAAAGGAAAATGAGCTACGGAATTTATAAACTGAGTTTATAAAAGGAAATAAGATATCAATGGATATTTCAAAGTATAAATTCACGGAGGGAATTTGTAAAGGAATGAATAATTTGTTTTAAAAATAAAATAGTGGTTTATTTTTAAAGGAGTGAAAGAGAAGTGTATTTCCCTGGAAAACCAAGTATGTTTTCAAAGCAAATTTTTTAGTATAAGTTAAAAGTTTTAAAGTTTATTTTAATAGAATGTTTTTGAGAAATTATTATTATTTAAGCTGTTTAAATTTTTTAATTAAATTAGTTATAGTAGTAATTATTTTGGAAAGTCAATTGGTATTATGATTTTAAAAGATAATTATTAATATTTATGTTTTATAAATTAGTTTTATTTTAAAGATAGTTGGCATAAGTTTTTATTTCGAAAACTTGTATAGAATTTCATAACTTTTTTTAAGAAATTTTTTGGCTCAAAGTTTTACACGAAAAATTATTATTTAATTTCATAACTAGTACTTTATATATAATGTTTTAAATGGTTTTTATTTTAAGTACTTTAAAATATATATTTTTGTATAAAGTGATTTAAATTATTATTTTTAAATCTAAGTATTAAGACTTGGTGATTTCAAGGGAAATAAAACAAAATTGGTGGAATTATTTCCGCGAGAGAAAAAGTAATTTGAAAACTATTTTCAAGGGGTTGAAGTGTAGAAAATATCTTGCGAAGATATTTTGAATAATAAATAATTCAGGAAATTATTAAATCGGATGGTTGTTTGTGAATTTTATTTGATAGTTAAATAACCGATTATCAATACTGGACAATGCGCTGATCGTTTCGAAGAGACAGGGATCGGGGTTAATTTCCCGAAAATCACTTCGATCAGGTTTGAAAATTTTCATGAGGAAGACAAGAGCTTGGAGTCAAAGGTGGAGCAGTGAAGTGCAAGGGCTAGTCGCTACTAATCCTGAAGGTGATTCCAAAATGGATGTAGTAGGAGTAGTGCCTTCGATTCTTTTCGAACCCAGAACAGACTTGTATGGATGAATGCTTTCAGAACATCGTCAGGAGGACGATGAGCATTCTAAGTGAATGTGTGCTAAAAGGTAACGCATAGCCTCGAGCCTCATCAATCGAGAATGGCTAAAACAGGGGAGATGCACATAAGGGTAAGTGGCTAGCAACCAATTAGGGTAAGGTCACCCTTGTCTAGATGTCTCTTTATTTCGGCTGTGTGGGCGGTTGCTGATCCCAACAGCAGGATGAACTTATTCGGACCATCCAGTAAGGGGTAGTTCCGGTCTTGTGATTCAGGGGATCAGGGTGGATCCTTGGTACGGTGATCTAGACCACGTACTGTGACAGACGGTACCCCAGTAGCCCTACCATTGATGGAAATCCATTCTCTCTATGCGCCTTTACGATTTTGTTTGTAGAACCCACTTTGTGGCTAGTATTGCTGGAATTTAATAATGTAACAATTTTGGCTATTTGAATAAATATTTATATTTAGACACTACTATAATATCAGAGGACTTTATAAGAAATGTTTTTGTTATGGTAAGGTAAAAACCTGGCATGTTTATTTATGGTGTGGTCTTACGAGATACCTTTGGTTTTAAAGGTTTTTGAAAACTTTAATAATCTAATTGAGTGTGTTTTCTCGCGTTGGTTTTCCAGTCTGACTCGGATGTTCTTTAACTATAATGCACGGGTCAGACCGAGTGTAATAGAGTACATGGAATAATGCCGTGGAGCTCAGAAGACAAGCTGGATGGAGAGACGTATCACATGTATTTGATGAATATTCTGTTGTGTTTGATTAACTGTATAGTCATTTTTGTGAGGACAGGGTATGATAACCGTCCAGTTGGGTGTTATGAATTTTGTTGCACTCTGATGATGTAATGTATAAACAGATATAATTCTTTTTGTTTTTGAAGATTAGTCATTTATCTATTATATATTGTTCCACTGCAAAGTGTGAGATTCTGATATTGTTTCTATTTCTTCTTCTACCTTTTTCTTCTTTAACCCTAATGGTTTGGTTTTTCCAACATTCGAGTGTTCGGCATTTGATACAGTGGACATAATGATGCCGATTTTCGGACATCAAAAAATCAGGTCGTTAAAATAGCACTGAGATCTTTGAGAGAGAACGGCAGAGAATCAAACTAGAGATGATCAAGTTTGATTCACTTAGGATTTCGACAATGTTTTGTTAAAATATAAGAGAATGCTTGAGTGGAGAAGAATGAGTGAAGATATGAAGAAAAACTAACTTAAAATTAGTTGAAAATAACTGGTATTAATAGGAGAACAACAGTCAAATCCATTCATGAAAGGTTATGATGAATAGACACTTCATTTGAAAATTGGAATTTTAAATTCTATGGCTACAATGTCTACATGGAGGGATGGGGGATGTCGACATGCCTATGTAATTTTTGAAAATTGATTTTTCTTTAAAATGATTTCTATTCTAAAACTTGTCAAAACAATTTATGAACTTTGTAAACTATTTTGAATATAGTTTAAACTTATAAAATAATTTTAGAAAATAATCTAAAAATACATATTATCTACAAAATATTAAAAATTAATTATAGATATATTTTTGAGATTTAAAGCTAAAATATTAAATCCAGGAGATAGTTCAAATATAAGAGATGATTTAGAAATTTAAAAATAGTTTTTGAATTAAGGCTTAAATATTTAAACTGAGAGAGATCGCTTTAAAAAGTTTTTGAAAAGTATTTAAAATAAATCATTTTGAAAATTTCGTGGATTCCATTCCACTACAGAAGGTAGTGAATCCTATCCCACTAAAGAGGTCGTGGATTCCATCCTGCTATTATAGCAACAAGGTGGATTCCATTCCACAATTAAAATCAGATTAAAGATTTTAGTGCTATTATGTAGTTTTGACATGAATCTAGGCTCTATTACTTATCTTGATATCTTGAACTTCTGGTACTCATGAGTCTTCATTCTTGATTTCTTAAGTCTTGAATTCGTCGGTCTCGAATCTCTATATTCAGTCTTGAATCTTTATAATGTACCGTATTCATTCTTAGTACCTGTATATATATATATATATATATATATATATCCTACATATACATATATATCTAGACAAGAATATTAGTATTTATATTTTATAACAAGTCCTAAGGTTTTTGTCATCAAAATAATCATCTCAGGAACTAACAATCACCTCATTTTTTATGATGACAACCTTTGTTTATAAATCTACTCCACCAAACTTTGATTCTACTCCGACTCCCCCTTACTCCAACAACTCCCCTTTGGTCTACTAACACCCTCTTAATCTAAGCCTATCTAACCTATTTTATAATTAATACTAATAACAAAGTATAACTAAGCGTAACGTAAATATAATTTTATTATATATATATATATATATTGTTATCATACACATATAAACACAAATGCACACAATATATAGAAACAATCTAATGAGAGTCTTTGATAATTGGTGACTTATGAGTTGAATAATTTGCGTAATGGAGACTAAAATTTCCACGGTGTTTGACCAAATTACCATTTTTATCAAAACAGACTTCTCCAACGCAAATTACTTTATTTTCTTAGTCCATTTGCGCTTCTTCTTCTTCATTGTCTTCCTCTAATTGATTACGAACATGAATGTTAGAGGAATCATCCTCAATCACGATTGGGTCCGCATGATTATCCATTATAAATTTTTGCAAATTTCTAAGGATTTTGCTCTGCTTCGCTTGTTCCTTGCCATCTTTATTTGCATGACTTGCAACGTAGACATTATTTATAGGGAGTCCTTCGAAGTTTCCTCTATCTTCATGACTCGGGCCAGTGTAGTTCATTAAAATGGACCGACATTAGGAGAAGGGAAAGAAAAGGTCACATTTTGGTTTGATTTAGGAGAGGAGGCCAGTAAAGTATATTCTCAGAAGATTATTACAGAAAGAAATAAAGTGGATGACAGAAGAATTCGAAATATAGAAAATATATAACTACCAAATTATTTTAGAGGGAAAATAAAATTTTCAGATTTTACCATTATATGTCGACATGGGGGGTATGGGGATGTCGACATAGTAATGGAAATTTTGACAATTTTATTTTTCTTTATTTATTTGAATATATATGTTATTATATCTATATTCTATATCTCAGTTATAGAGAAAATACCTACTTCTCTTCTAAATATAGTAAATGTTGATTGATTCAAGGGTTTGGTCAGAATATCGGTTATTTGATTCTCAGTGTTGATAAATTCAAGGATAATAATCTCTTTACTTATCTTATCTCTCGAAAAATGATGTCTGATATCAATATGTTTGTTCTGGCATGATAAGTGGGATTTTTGGATAAATTTACTGCACTTGTATTGCCACAATAAATTTGTGATTTTAAAAAATTTAATCCAAAATCCTTTAGGATCTATTGCATATATATAATTTGAGAACAAGCCAAAGTAGTAGAGATATATTCTTCTTCAGTTGTTGATAATGAGACAATATTTTGCTTTTTACAAAACCAGGAAACCAGAGAATGTCCTAAAAAGTGACAAGTTTCACTTGTACTTTTTCGGTCTGATTTACAACCAGCATAGTCAGCATCACAATGTGAGATTAAATCAAATGAATCATTTTTAGGGTAAAATAGGCCATAGTCTAAAGTGCGTTTAACATATCTTAGGATACGTTTAACAGCTTTTAAATGGGTTTCTTTGGGTTGAGATTGGTACATTGCACAAAGATAGACATTATGCATGATATCAGGCCTACTCGCAGTTATATAGAGTAGCGATCCAATGATTCTCCTGTATAGTTTTTGGTCGACATCTTTTGATATGTCTTCTTTATTCAAGGCTTCATTGATTGCCATAGGAGTGGGTTTTCCACTCGTAGTGGTCATATCAAACTTGTTAATTATATCCCTAGCATACTTTTCTTGACTGATGAAAATACCACTATCTAATTATTTTGTTTGTAATCCTAAAAAGAAAGTAAGTTAACTCATATTACACATCTCAAACTCTTTTGTCATTATTTCAAAAAAAATTGTTCATTTCATTGTTTGTTGATCCAAAAATTATATCATCTACATAAATATATACTGATTGGATATCATTTTTGTTACTTTTGATAAAAAGAGTACTATCTACTTTACCAATTTCAAAATTTGATTGCAATAGGTAAGATCTTAGTCTATCATACCATGCTCTAAGAGCTTGTTTCAGACCATATAAAGCTTTCTTTAATTTGTAAACATGATTTGGAAACATTTCATTTTCAAAAATTAGGGATTGTTCAACATAAACATCTTCTTTAACAAAACATTTAAAAATGCATTTTTGACATCCATTTGAAATAATTTGAAATTGTTATGGGTTGCGAAAGCAAGTAGAATTCTAATGGCTTCTAATCTTGCTATGGGTGCTAAGGTTTCATCATCCTATTCCTTCCTCTTGACAATAACCTTGCATGGCTAACTGGACTTTATTTCTAACGATCTCACCTTGTTCGTCCATTTTATTTTTATAATCCCATTTAGTTCCTATTACAGTTTTGTCCTCGGGTCTAGGAACAAGTTCCCATACATCGTTTCTAGTGAATTGATTTAGTTCTTCTTGCATAGCAAGAATCCATGAATCATCAAATGATGCTTCCTTTGGTTTTTAGGTTCAATACTTGATATAAAAGCTACATTGCTCATCTCGTTTAATTGACTTCTAGTTTTAACAATAGATTCTATATTTCCTAGTATATTCTCTATAGGATGATCTTTTAAATGCCTGATCTATTTATAAGGATGAATAGTTTCATAATTGTTTCGTTTGATTCATTATTTAAAGTAATAAAATCATCTTCATCATTTATTTGAACAAAATCTCTGAAATTTTCATCAAAAGATATATACATTGTTTCTTCAATGGTGTTAGTTTTTATATTGAAAACTCTGTATGCTTTACTTTTATTAGAATATCCGATGAAAATTCCTTTGTCGGATTTAGGATCAAATTTATCCAAATTGTCCTTTGTATTTGGAATGAAACATTAACTTACAAAAACTTTAAAATAAGATACCTTTGGTTTCTTATTAAAAAGTAGTTCATATGGTGTTTTATTGGTTAAAGGTCTAATTAAAATCCTATTCAAAATGTAACAAGCTGTAGCGACTACTTCAGCCCAAAAATTTCTTGGTAATTTACTATCTGAAAGCATGGTTCTTGCACATTCTTGAATTGTCCTATTTTTACGCTCTACCACTCCATTTTGTTGTGTAGTTCTTGGAATGGAAAAATTATGAGTTATTCCTTTTTTATGGCAGAAATTCTCAAAATTTTCTTTTTCATATTGTCTACTACGATCACTACGAATAGTTTTGATTTTTGAAGAAACTTGATTTTGAATTCTTTTTGCAAAAGTTTTAAATAAATAAAAAGTATCACTTTTAAGTTTCAGAAAAATTATCCATGTAAATCTAGAATAATCACCTACAATTACAAAAACATATTTACTGTGCTTTATTGACAGAATTTGAGATGGACCAAACAGATCTAAATGAAGTAATTCAAGGGGTTTTGAAGTTGAAATCATATCTTTCAACTTAAATGAACTCTTTATAAGTTTTTCAAATTGACAAGCATCACATATATTATCTACTTTTAAATCCATTTTAGGGGTACCTTTTACTAGATCAAGTTTTGAAAGTCCAGATAAGAGTTTAATATTCAAATGCCCAAATCTTTTATGCCAAATCCAAGGGTCACTTGTATTAGCTAAAAACACAGGTTATCATTTGAAATTTTCATACTGAGAATATAGATATTTTTCTTCATGATTCCTTCAAAATAATATTTGATTTATTATCTTTGATGTGTCACTGATTCTTTTCAAATTTATTTTGTCGCCCTTTTCACATAGTTGACTTATGCTAAATAAGTTGTGATTTAGATTACTAACTAACAGAACATCAGAAACATTAGGAGTTTTAGAGTTACCAACATTGTCGATGCCAGTCACATATCCTTTTGAATTGTCTCCAAAGTTGACCATTCCTACATCTTCATAAGTTATGTCATTCAGTATCTCCGGAATACCAATCATGTGTCTTAAACATCCACTATCAAGTATTCATTTGTTTTTCTTAATTTACGCCATTTGTCCATTGAGTGTTGATTCATCAAAGGCCAAGTAACACATCTGTTCCTGCACAACACACCAATTCGGTAGATAACTTGATTTTCTATAATGACAATATGTAGACTTATGAGACAATGATGATTTTGACAGTTTTGAACTAGTGTTAATAAAATCTCCAAAAATTGCCATTTAAACTTTTTTAAAATTCAGATTATATTAATTTTGAAAACGAATGCTCTGATACAGAATGTTGGAAATGCGGATTACGGTCTTAAGGCGAGATTAACACTAGAGGGAGTGAATAACGTTTAATGGATATTATGGAATTTCTGAAATCTTTTGAAATTAAACACAGACGGATGCAATACATAAACACAGAGGTAATCACAGAATCAGAAACAGATACAAATAGTAAATAAAAAGCAGTAAAGGAAAGAACACACCAGAATTTCATACTGGTTCGGAGTTACCCTACATCCAGTCCCATATAATTTCTTATGCAGATTTATTTTCAAATACAATGTCGATATTACAACCTCGATTTCAAGGCCATAAGATACATCCTGTTGTCTCCGAGTCCTGGGAAAACTCTCTTGATTTAACCAGGCTACAAGATTGCATAATTGAATTACAATCTACAATCACACCCAATTGATTTACGGGCCACAATCACACCATTTCCACTATCACTTTGATAGATAGAGAGACTCGATAGACTTCTTTGTTTACAAATGATCTTATAACTCTAAACAGCACTGAGATCTTTGAGAGAGAGTGGCAGAGAATCAAAATAGAGATGATCAAGTTTGATTCACTTAGGATTTCAGCAGAGTTTTGTTAAAATATAAGAGAACACTTGAGTGGAGAAGGAGTGAAGAAATAAAGAAACACTAACTTAAAATTAATTGAAAATAATTGGTATTTATAGGAGAACAACAGTCATGTCCATTCGTTAAAGCTTATGACAAAGGGACGCTTCATTTGAAAATTTGAATTTTAAATTTTATGTCTACCATTTCGACATAGGGGTGGGGGATGTCAGCATGCCTATGTATTTTTTGAAAATTGATTTTGCTTTAAAATGATTTCTATTCAAAAACTTGTCAAAACAATTTCTAAACTTTGTAAACCATTTTGAATATAGTTTAAACTTGTAATAGAGTTTTAGAAAATAATCTAAAGGAACGTATAATCAATAAAATATTAAAAACAAGGTATAGATATATTTTTGAGATTTAAAGCTAAAATATTAAATCTAGGAGATAGTTTAAAAATAAGAGATGGTTTTGAAATTTAAAATTAGTTTTTGAATTTAGACTGAAATATTTAAATTGAGAGAGATGACTTTAAAAATATTTTGGAAAATATTTATAACAAATTATTTTGAAAATTTCGTGGATTCCATTCCACTAAAGAAGGTCATGGGTTCCATCCTACTAAAGAGGGCTTTTGTTCCACCCACTATTAAAGCGAGAAGGTGGATTTCATTCTACAATTAAAATCAAAATAAAAAATTTAGTGCTATTATTAAGTTTTAACATAAATTTAGACTCTATTACTTATCTTGATATCTTGAACTCTTGATACTCATAAGTCTTCAATCTTGATTTCTTAAGTCTTGAATTCTTCGGTCTTGAAGCTCTATACTCAGTCTTGAATCTTTATAATGTACAGTCTTCATTCTCAGTGTGTGTGTGTCCTGCATATACATATATGTCGAGACAAGAATATTAGTATTTATATTTTATAACAAATCCTAAGGTTGTTGTTATCAAAACCATCATCTTAGGAACTAATAATCTGCCCCTTTTTGATGATGACAACTTTTGTGTATAAAATCTACTCCACCAAACTCTGATTTTACTCCGATTTCCCCTTATTCCAACATCTCCCCTTTACTCTACTAAATCCCCCTTAATATAAGGCTATCTAACCTATTTTATAATTCTCCCCCTTTGTCATCAACAAAAACTAAGCCTAAACTACATAACTCCCCCTTAAACTAAGACTAATACTATGGAACTAAATACTAATAACAAAGTATGAATAAGCGAAATGTAAATATAATTTTTTTATATATGTGTTGTTATATTACACATATAAACACATAAAACACAAATACTCACAATATATAAAAACATTAATACAAAAACAATCTAGTGAGAATCTTTGATAATTGGAGACTTGTGAATTGAACAATTTGGGTAATGGAGACAAAAGTTTCCATGTTGTTCGACCAAACTACCATCTTTATCAAAATAGACTTCTCCAACACAAATAGCTTTATCGTCTACGTCCATTTGAGATTCTTCTTCTTTTTCATCTTCCTCTAATGGATTATGAATATGAATGTTAGAGGACTCATCTTCAGTCACAATCAGGTCCGCATGATTATCCATTAGAAATTTTTGCAAATTTCTAAGGATTTTGCCCTATTTCTCTTGTTCCTTAGCCATCTTTATTTGCATGACTTGCAACTCAGACATCATTTGCAGATGTCCTTCAAAGTTTCCTCTATCTTCAAGAATTGGGCCAGTGTATTTAGTTGAAATGGACTGGCATTAGGAGAAGTGAAGAAAAGATCGCATTTGGGTTTGATATGGGAGAGGAGGCCATTATTTTATATTCTCAAAAGTTTATTACAAAGAGAAATAAAGTGAATGATGGAAGAATACGGAGTATAGAGAATATATAACTACCAAATTAATTTTAGAAAGAAAATCAAATTTTCTAATTTTACCGTATTATGTCGACACGGGGAGTATGGGATGTCAACATCGTTATGGAAATTTTGACAATTTTATTTTTCTTTATTTATTTTGATATATACGTTACAATATATATATTCTATGTAATGTCCGGGGATTTTTGAGAGTCGAAAATCCTATAAAAATAAATATATATATATACGCATTTTAAATTTACTAGTTTATTTTAAAAATATGTATTTAGGGTGATTAGTCTATTTAATTAACTTATTTAATTATTAGTTACTAAGAAATTATTAAAGGAAATTATTTTAATTAAATTATTAGTTAATTTAGTTTATTAAATGGTAATTGATTGTTCGGGTATTTCAAATATTAATAAACCGTAATGTTAGCACCAAAATTGGTGACTAACACCCTTAAAAAGATTGCGTAGAGAGATTAATGAAGAAAGAAAATTAAAACAGAGAAGAGAATATAAATTTAAATGTAGAAAGTAAGAACACCAAATTTATAGTGGTTCGGCGTAGTTGCCTACGTCCACTTTGATGTTGGTCTTTATTTCTTTCTTTGGTACTTGATTACAGATACAATCCATTTCTAAGTACTTGAATATAATTGCTGAGTAAAAAGCTTAAGTCTTGAATGAGGGTTGAATGCGGCAGAGTTTCCTCAGTGTTCTCTCAAATTATCCCCCTTTACTACGCCCCTGCCCCTCTATTTATAGACGAAAATGGGTTGGACTCCGTGGTGGGCCTGGTATCTGAATATCTCGGTCCAAATGGAATAAGCCCTGTGTGCCGACCCAAACATGCCGAACAACCGTGTGGAACCTTCATCCTTATGCCGAACAACATGAGGCCGGACGCTCTTCGTGTCGAACACCCATTGGTGCCGAACGATTCTGGGTGACGAACATTAGGTGATGGCCGAACGAGATATGTGCCGGACAGGATGTGGTGTTGAGTGAGGGGTGCAGGCCGAACGAGGCTGGAATGCCGAGCAGTTCAGGAATGCCGAGTGGAGTATGAATGCCGAACGCTCCAAGAGCCGGACGTAACCTGTTGGCCGAGCGTTCACGGATGCCGAACATCCATTGGCCGAATGATGTCTTTGGCCGAACGTGCTTGGGAGGCTGAGCAATCTCTGGTTGTCGGACGATCTTATGCCGAGCGTTCTTCTTTGGCCGAACGATATTCAATACTGAATGTTTCTCGATGCCGAATGCTCCTTGATGCCAAATGAGGCGCTCATGCCGAACGGCCTTTTCATGCCGAACGTTCATTGATGCTGACCGAACTTGGATGCCGAGTGCTTATTGGATGTCGGCCGTAACGTGATGCCAAATGATCCAGCTTGACCGATCGATAGGGAGGCCGAGTACTAAGTTGCCTGGACAAATCTCCAGGAAACACTTGCCCCCAAAGTGCATTACGTGACCGAATGTAGTACGCTTTGGATTACATATCCCCCATGCTCCGCTTTGAACCTTGGCCTTTCACTCTTGGGGATTGCTCTCTTGTGAATACCAGTTGTGGAGGTGTGTGCCGAATAGTGTAGCTGAGGCCGAACGATATAACCGAAGCCGAACATCCCTCTTATGCCGACCAAGCTGATGCCGAATGATGTGGCTTTGACCAGTTCTACCAGTTATCGTCTTTTCAACTTTTTCTTCTCCCCTATAAAACCTGGCCCCTCCTCCTTCCCCTTTTTCTACTTTTACTTCTGTGATCTTGAACTTGCAAACCCCTCCTGTTATCATATTCTAACGGCCTTACAATCCTTTCCCAGGCTCGATCTACTAATTAGGTATCGATCCTTCCATCAAAGTCCTTTTCATAACTAGAGGAGCTTTTTATGCCCGAGTCCTCAGGCGATAGGATAGGGTCGGGCCTTGATTTGGATATTCTAAGGGTTTCTAGAGTTAAATGATGAGGAGGAATGA
Organism: Allium cepa; assembly: GCA_030765085.1. Lineage (NCBI taxonomy): Eukaryota > Viridiplantae > Streptophyta > Magnoliopsida > Asparagales > Amaryllidaceae > Allium > Allium cepa. The sequence goes on along the minus strand of CM060945.1, from coordinate 986,058,029 downwards.
CTAGAGATGAGCGTACGAGGGAGAGATGTATTGTGGTTCGGCACGGTTTCCTTGTGCCGAACGAGATTGGGGAAAAAAGAATAAAGGAGGAGTAGGAGATGGTTATAATGCCGGACAGTGTGTTCTGGCATGACTTGCCGAATGATCACGGAGTGCCGAGCATTGAGGCTCGGCGTAGCTTTGGTTCGGCATGGCTCGCCACATGCCGAGCAGTGGAACAGTGGGTTAGGTAGGAAGTGTTAATTGGGCAGGATGCCGAGTGTTGTTTCGGCTGAACAGAATCTTGGCCGAACGATACTTTGCCGAACCATATCAAGGTCGAACAAACATAGATGCCGAACCATACCAAGGCCGACTAAACATAGATGCCGAACCATACCAAGGCCGACCAAACATAGATGTCGAACCATATCAAGGCCGAACGACCAATTACCTTGCATAATCATATAATAAAACAAGGACAAGGACTCCAGCATATTAGCATATCGAACTAATCCGAACTATAAACTTCCTAGTTTCAATGGACATAAATCTAGACTTAAATTGACATAATCAGATAACTTCCTCCAATATTTTCTGAATCTGGAATAGTAAGCACCATAAGGCAAGCTTTTGGAGACGGTCAGCGATGACGGTCTTCGAAGTTGACGATTCGAAGTTCAATTTTATATTACTAATCCTGTGACTTTCAATATTTTAATGCTTATATACGATTGATCGCACTAGTTCACACACCACTTGGGGGAAATATTTGTGTTGTTGATTCTAACGTCGGATATTTTTCAAGTATAGTTCACACAGGTGCTTAGCCAAATTCACTATTTATTGAAGATGTCGAAAAAATCCAGCTCCGCCATGATTTCTGACAGACTAGGGACATCCTCTCGACAGGAAGTCACAGATGTCTCAAATCCATCAACCTCCCTTGCAAATAACTTAGCCCCCGATGCCCTCGAGGCATCGATCTTCTTGGACAACCTTATCGATTCACAGGCTTCAAAAATCAATGAAGTTGCACTCTGGCGAATATGCTCCATCCATGGAATACCTTTTTACAGCGTGCTGGTTCCATCGGAGCACGATCGGCCACACTTGGTCCCGGTAGGATACACAGTGTGCAATAAATTCATGTGTTGTGTTGGAAGTGTGCCACCATTCAATTTGTTTCTTCGGGATGTGCTGCAATACATCGACATCGCCCCGTCGTAGTTGCACCCAAACGGTCACACCTTCATCTACGGCACTTACCTCTACTCTTCATGACCGTCTTCTCTAGGCCGCCCACTCCTGGCAACATCCGATATATTTATATGATCAAAAAGAGGAGAGATAGCCCCTCCTTTATGTTCCTCAAACCGCATCACAAATGCTAAATTTTAACAGGGGCGTGGAGCAAGTTTTCCCTGTACAAACAGGAATGGTTCTATGTGCGTTGCCCCCTAATTTTGCGAGGAGATGGTTCGAAGGAAGTAAGTCTTTTTCTTGGAACGATACTCATGTTTTGGCCGAAGCTATGCCTATTCTAACTCTTATTTCATCTTCTCAGGTATCAATCCACGTCCCGACGGCCGCGGGTATTCTGAGGCCGTTGAAGCTATTAGAGCTCTTCCCGCTGAAGAACGAGACATCCGAACTCTTATCTCAAATGAGTCACTATCGAGGTTTGGATTCTTAGCAGAAGGTCGTCGGGTAAGTCTTCCCGAAGGCGTTACCGTACCCAGACCGGTCTCCGACAAAGGGAAAAAATTAACTGAGTTGTCAGCACGTCACACCCCTGATGTGCGGAAGGAGGGGGAAATCAAAGAGAATGAATCACCAGAAGCACAAGGTGAGAATTTGGGTCCAGCCCAAGATCCTATAGTTGAAGCGCACGATATCGAAACGTCATCTTATCCTTCACAGAGGAAAAAGGGATTGATGTACAAAATCAGAAAAGAGAAGGTTGGCGGAACTTCAAAAGTTATGCTTATCCCGACGGAGAAAGAGGCTTCTTCGCAGCACGTAGAAAGTTCTTTAAAGGGCTTATCGAACCTCTCTATTCCGGATGATCTGCTCAATTGTGACTTTGACGATCCGAAGGCATTCAAACTTCATTCGCCCATTAGAGACGGCGCGGGTGCTCCAACCCAGAGTCAGGGAGAGAAAACTCCTATTAGCAAAGCGACTGGTCCTTGGGGGAAAACACTAGGACACACACGAACACTTGCACTTCAGTTTTCGCTTAGACTTTTGCCGTCACACTACTCTTTGCTAATTCGTTGTTATTGAATTCTGTACAGGTGGTATGGGGCGTTCACATGGATTCAATCACCTTCGTGGCTCGTATGTTCTTTACAATTTGGACGAGACTCGGGTTTCGGGAGACGTCAAGATAGGGATGGTGACGGTGATAAGGACTATCATTCCCGGGACTCGTCATCTCGGAGAAAAAGTTATTATCAGCCAAAATACCACCAGGATACCTCTTCTCACGCGGAGCAAAGTAAAGACAAGCGTCGCCGTAAGAGGTCGCAACCTGATGCTTCTCGGGACCAACACTCAGACTCCTCTTCCACTCGACAGTCCCGAGATTCTTACAGGAGGGGCGAACTGTCAAGGCCGTCTCCCCCCGCTCCTGCAACAGACCCAAAAGTATCAGAGAGGCTGGCCGAGCTTAAAGATAAATTTTCAAAAATCTGCTTCGATGGCCTGGAATTCCTCCCGGCGATTCACCCTATTTCTGGACATGCCAAACAGAGCACCATTACTTGTACGGGTGACGTCTATGTTCAATATGATGCGTTTGTTCATCTAGTCGAAAAACTTTCTGAAGTTTCCGTGGAGCGCCAGCATGAAATCGACCGCCTAAAGCTTGAGGCTATCCACGACAAGGATATCATTAAAACTTAGGACAAAGAAATGGCCACTTACAAGTCTGAGATCGAGGTCGCCCATCAGAGAGCTAAGGACACTGCTGAGGCCGTTACTCGTCTGGAGTCAACTCATAAGAAAGAACTTAACGAGGCCGTTCAACGATGTGGGGCCTTGGCTCTAGAGAAGGACTCGGTTCAGAAGGAGAGGGACGCACTCAGCCTCTGCGTCAAAGAACTTGAGAAGCAGCTCCACGGGGAGAGGGAAGAGAAAATGGCCACTCAAGAAGAGTCACAATGGTACTGTGACAAAATCGTTACTACTCGACTTTTAAAGGAAAATGTTGAGGCCGAGCTTTCCCAGGTTGAGGCGATAAAGAGTGAAGCCCGAGAAGAGGGCAAGAAGATAGCATCCGTGGATATCGATTCGTGTCTCGAGGCGGCTAGAGAAGATGGCAAGGAAGAGGTCCAAAGCATGTTTGACCCGCTAATTGTGAGTTCAATGGCCGCGTTCTCATGCATCGAGACTTGACTTTTTTGGGCGAGGGCTATCTTGAATCTTTAGCAGAGGCATGGGAGGCTTCGAAAGAAACCAGGAAGGCCGAGCACGGCACCGAAGAGATTGATGAGGGGGCATTGATAGAAGAATATCTCAAGGGAAATGAGCCTTCGGACTTGTCGGCGGCCAAAGCTATCTATTGCAAAGGCTCCCCCTCAAAGAAAGGGAAAGAAGTTATTACTGGTCCATCCGAGGCCGCGCCTCCAGCTCATGCGCTTATTCGATCGGCCGATACTTGATCCATTCAAGCAGCATATTGCTTACAATCCGAAGGACCCTGGCCTTGGTGTCCATATTCTGCCTCCCATTCCGGAGGGTGAGAACCCGTTCACGGCTGAGAGCCTGTCGAAAGCTGGTAGATAACTCTTCACTTTGAGATTCCAAATGTCGACATCCTAGGACAATTGTATTCTAATGATTGTTTTCCATGCTTTCACGCAGGTCGTTCTGATCCCGGGCCCACTCCAAGTAGCGATGTCGCCAAGGAGGTGGAGGAGAAGATAGGTGAGGCTAGTCAGGCAGGAGAAGCTCCTGGGCCAAATAATCAGGTGATTGGGGCGCTAGATGAAGACAAATCTAAGACTTCTTCTCCCATTGAGGGGAGTTATGAAGTAGAGATCACAGGTGCCTCCGAACACACGTCTGAGCTGAGAATGAAGGAGCGGCTGGAGAAAGAGAAGAGAGAAACGACCAAGATCAAGGTCGAACCTCAAGCCGTGGACCCCGGTGATCCGTTGAATAAGCCGTTGAAGATCATTCTCCCTGGCAGGTCTAAACCCGTGGATGTCCCTCATACTTCTCCGGCTGTCACTCCTCCATCAAAGAAGGGTACCAAGGGTAAACACGGAGGAGAGGGCTCATCTGAGAAGACAACGGAGGTGAAGAAGGCGAAGAAGCATAAGAAGTAATCATTCTCTCATTCAACGAGAGTCGGTTTTGATTATGCAAGCACTTTTGTTTTCTTAGTTTGTGTAAATAAAATTTCGATTCCGAGCTTCAAAGGAGTTGTAATGGAAACTTATCTTTGATGAATAAAACTTAGTTTTTCTTTCTTTCCATGGCTCTTGTCATTCCATTTTCTTTGTGGTTGTGATTCAAATCCAAGGTGTTTTGAATATAATAGACCTCTCAGTTCATTTTCATATAGCTCGAAAATGCTTTGAGAACTGTCTATTTTTTCTTCCGCGCCCCAAGTACTTAGAATATTTTCTAATACGCACGCTGAAGGCTCGATGTCTTCAAGTCATTTACATCCAGTCTGTCTATAGTGGACCTGGTCTTTTAAATCGTTTGTACTTGGGTCCACGCTCCGTGGACCTAGAGTACTCCAGTCCGCACTCCGGGGACTTGGAGGTTTTAAGTCGTTTATACTCGAGTCTGCGCTCCTCAGACTTAGAGTACTCCAGTCCGCACTCTGGGGACTTAGAGATTTTGAGTCATTTATACTTGAGTCCCAGCTCCGGGGACTTAGAGTACTCCAGCCCGCACTCTAGAGACTTGGAGATTTTAAATCGTTTATACTCAAGTCCGCGCTCCGAGGACTTAGAGTACTCCAGTCCGCACTCCGAGGACTTGGAAATTTTTTATCGTTTATACTCGAGTGCGAGCTCTGGGGACTTAGAGTACTCCAGTCCGCACTCCGGAGACTTGGAGATTTTTCATCGTTTATACTCGAGTCCGCGCTTTGGGGACTTAGAGTACTCCAGTCCGCACTCCGGGGACTTGAAGATTTTTTATCATTTATATTCGAGTCTGCGCTCTGGGGACTTATAGTACTCCAGTCCGCACTCTAGGGACTTGGAGATTTTTTATCGTTTATACTCGAGTCCGCGCTCTGGGGACTTAGAGTACTCCAGTCCGCACTCCGGGGACTGGAGATTTTTATCGTTTATACTCGAGTCCGCGCTCTGGGGACTTAGAGTACTCCGGTCCGCACTCCGGGGACTTGGAGAGTTTTTATCATTTATACTCGAGCCCGCGCTCTGGGGACTTAGAGTACTCCAGTCCGCCCTCCGGGGACTTGGAGATTTTTTATCGTTTATACTCGAATCCGCGCTCTGGGGACTTAGAGTACTCCAGTCCGCACTCCGGGGACTTGGAGATTTTAAGTCGTTTATACTTAAGTCCACGCTCTAGGGACTTAGAGCACTCCAGTCCGCACTCCGGGGACTTGGAGATTTTAAGTCGTTTATACTCGAGTTCGCGCTTTAGGGACATAGAGCACTCCAGTCCGCACTCCGGGGACTTGGAGATTTTAAGTGTCCGTGCGTATTCGTACGTTATCCGAAATAACATAATTTTTTTTTCCCGTCACAAGATCATCATTTGTAGAGACATTAGTAATTCATGAAAAAGATGGCTTCAAGCCTTTATTGATAAGAGCAAGCTAAACTTCCTTATTACATGCAAAAAACTAGAAACAAAAGCATACTGGAAATAAGTGCAACCAACACATGAAAGAAATAGACTAAGTATAATAATGCCGCAAGTGCTCCCTGTTTCATGCTCGGGGGAGTGTCGCACCATAGACGGTCGCTAGCTTGAAAGTTCCTTCTCCAAGCTTCCGTTCGATGACATATGGACCTTCCCTTGTGAGATTCATATGAGACGGGATCGGGAAAACTCGTTTCAAAACAAGGTCTCCCACACTAAAAATTCTTGGTTGGACTTTTTCATTGTAATATTTAGCGACTCGATGTCTGCATGAAGCCACTCTCAAATCAACTTCTTCGTGTTTCTCATCAATAAAGTCTAATGATTCCAATAAGAGATCCTGGTTCGACGCGGGGTTGTAGTAAGTTATCCGATGTGATGGGACTTCAAGTTCCACGGGTATGACAGCTTCTGTGCTATATGCCAGTGCGAATGGAGTGTGGCCAGTCGTGGCCTTGTGGGTAGTTCTATAAGCCCAAAGCGCCGTCGGGAGTTCATCTACCCATTTTCCTTTAGCCTTTTCCAAACGCTTTTCCATTATGGACTTGATTATTTTGTTTACGGCTTCTACCTGTCCATTCGCCTTTGGGTGAGCAACTGCTGCAAACCTTTTCTCAATGCCATATTTCTGACAAAATTCTTTGAACTCCTTGCTTTCGAATTGAGTTCCATTGTTCGTTATGATGGTCCATGCAAGGCCAAAACGGCCTATGATATTTCGTACAACGAAATTAATGACTTTCTAGGTGGTGATAGTGGCCATAGGCTCTACTTCTACCCATTTGGTAAAGTAATTGACTGCAACTATTACATATTTCACGCAACCTTTGGCTATGGGTAAAGAACCAATTAGGTCAATCCCCCACATTGCCAATGGACAGGAACTAACCATTTGTGTGAGTTCCGTCGGCGGAGCTCTCGGTATTTTTGCGTATATCTGGCATTTGTCACATCTTCTCACATAGTCCGCAGCGTCCCGATTCACGGTTTGCCAATAGTATCCATAGTAGAGGATTTTCTTTGCCAATGTTTTCCCTCCAGTATGGTCACCGCACTCTCCCTCATGGACTTCCTTTAATACCCGTTTTATCTCATCATGGGCAATGCATCGGAGTAGTGGGGTCGAGAATCCCCTTCGATACATTATTCCATCATGTATTACATAACGGGAAGCCTTACGAAGGACTTGTCGCCTTTCGCTCCTTTCTTTGGGCAAGATCTCGAATAGCAAGTACTGCTTGATTGAGATCATCCACGATTCCTTCTCGATTTCTGTTCCTAACATGAAATCTATCTCGATCTTATCTATACTCGGAGCATGGAGGGTCTCAACAAGAAATAATCCCATTTGTGTGCATCACCAGTGCTTGCGAATTTTGCCAACGAATCGGCTGCTCTGTTTCGCTCACGCGGGACATGCAAAATATCATAATACTCGAGATTCGCTAGCAGCTCCTGAACTCGAACCAAATATGGGGCAAGTCTCTGCCCCTTTGTTTGGTAGTCTCCTCGCACTTGGTACACCACCAGCTGCGAGTCGCTGAAGATTTCAACCGATTTTACTCCCAGTTCTTTGATAAGTTTCAAGCCGGTGATCAACGCTTCATATTCGCCTTCGTTATTCGTCGCAGTGAATTCGAGCTTCGAAGTGTAGCAGACTGATCGGTTCCCAGGAGTTAAAAGAACTATGTCAATCCCCAAACAACGGTCGTTAAATTCCCCATCGGTGCACATCTTCCACCGAACGGGAGGTATGACATTGTGGTCTTTTGATTCGCCTGTCATAGTGAATTCAGCAATGAAGTCAGTTAGTGCCTGTCCTTGTATGGCCCTTCGCGACAGGTAGGTGATGTCGAACTGACTTAACTCAATATTCCATTTTAACATCCTTTCGTAATTTTTTGGTCGTTGGAGTATCTGTCGCAAAGGCTGATCAGCATAAATACTGATTGAGTATGCTTGAAAATACGGGCGAAGCTTGCGTGTTGCAATCACCAAGCAATAGGCTAGTTTTTCAATCTTCCGATAATTTCTTTCTGCCCACTTTAAGCGTTTACTAACATAGTAAACGGGCTTCTGGACCCGGTCTTTCTCGCAAACCAAGGCTATGCTGATAGCATGCTAGGATACAGCCAAGTATACGTACAACATTTCGTGGTCTATTGGTTTGGACAATATGGACGGACTTTCCAAGTGCCTTACAAGAGCCCAAAATTCTTCCTTACGGTCGGATGTCCACTCGAAATTCATTTTTCCTCTCTTTATGACATCGAAGAAAGGAACACATTCGTCTATGGCCCTGGATATGAATCGGCTCAGCGTGGCCACCTTTCCATTCAAGCTTTGTACCTGTTTTATGGTTCTGGGAACTTGTATATCTCAGATAGCCTGAATCTTCTCTTGGTTAGCCTCAATTCCCCTGACATTCACAATGAATCCCAGAAACTTTCCTGACGCTACGCTGAACGAACACTTCAACGGGTTGATCTTCATTCCATAATGCCTGAGTATGTCAGACATCTCCGCCAAGTCTCGGACATGGTCGTTTGACCGCCGTGACTTCACGAGCATGTCATCCACATAGACTTCCATTGTTTTACCAATTTGATCTTTGAACATGCTATTCACCAGGCGTTGATAAGTCGCTCCTGCGTTCTTTAATCCAAATGGCATTACTACACAGCAGTACAATCCCATGTTTGTGACAAAACTAGTGTGTTCTTGGTCTGGGAGGTGCATTAGGATTTGATTGTATCCAGAGTACGCATCCATAAATGATAATAGCTCATGTCCGGCAGTTGAGTCGACCTGGTGCTCAATCCTAGGCAATGGGAAGCTATCCTTAGGGCATACTTTGTTTAAATCAGAATAATCAACACAGGTCCTCCATTTTCCATTTTCCTTCTTTACTAGCACTGGGTAGATACCCATTCAGGGTAGAGGGTGCTGCGGACGAACCCATTGGCTTTGAGTTTGTCCACCTCCTCTTTGAGAGCCGCAGACCTCTCTGGGTCCATGCCTCTCCTTTTTTGTTTCACAGGTACATGTTTCAGGTCTATGTTCAACATATGACTCGCAATCGCAAGAGAAATCCCGCACATATCAGAATGTGTCCAGGAGAAAATATCAACATTCGCTCGGAGGAAATCAGTAAGGCTCTCGGCGGCCAATGGGTCGAGTTGCAACCCTATTTTAAGAACTCGTAATGGGTCGCTCCGGCTAACTGGGATGTCAATGGTTAGTTCAGCCGGGGCTGCATTTGTTTCCCTGGGTTCCCCATCGTCATCTCTCGGATTTATGTCTCTATAGATCCGAGAATGTTTCCCGAGCCAGGGCTCGGGCGCTACTTGTCAATCATCAGCATTTCGGCTGCGGACGGAGCGGTCCGCAACCTTTCCTTTCTCTCTACTCCGAATCTCTCTCAGCTCAGCCACGTAGCATGCACGACCAGTTGCCTGATCACCGTGTACTACTCCTACTCCTTTGTCTGTTGGAAATTTCAACGTTAAACACCATAAGGCTAAAGCTGCCTTAAATTCTGCAAGGGCTGGATGTCCTAGAAATAAAGTTGTATGGGGAATCTACATCAAACACTATGAACGGTAGGATTTGGACCCTCCTACCTTCACCTTGCCCCAGTTCAACTGGTAACTCCACATATCCTATTGTGTTTGTCGCTGCGCCGTTAAAGCCATGGATCCGGGCCTTAGATGGTTTCAAATCCTTGGTCTCCAACCTCATTTGGTCGTATGCTTTCTTGAAGATGATGTTAATGGAACTTCCGCAATCAATTAGAATTCTCTTCACGAACGCTGGACCGATTGTCGCAGATATGACCATTGGGTCGATAGTAGGAGCCTCTACCTTATCCGCATCTCTGCTCCGGAATACGATATCATCGTTCATCGTGCACTGTTGCTTTGTCGGAGTCCCATCCTTCACATTCTAACAGCACTCATACTCCGCATGCGTTAAAGAGTTCGCATATCGCTCCATCTCTTGCCAATTCTTATCCGCTGGATGAGGTCCGTCGACAATCGTATTAATAATCAATCTGCCCACAGTTCGTGCAGGTTGTTCTGGTTGGTGTGGGGCCGGCCCACGGCCAGGGTCCGATGTTCCTTGCCTTCTGTCTTGTGGGTCTTTGACAAATTCCTGCAGCTTCTTCTGTCTAATCAGCTTTTCTATAGCGTCATGGAGGTGTCTACACTCTTCTGTGTTGTGCCCATAAGACTCGTGAAAGCGGCAGTACTTCCTGGTCTGCTTCTGTTACTCTGTCGACTCCTTTGGGCGTGGTTTTCTATACTGGGAAGTGTTGCAAGTTGATAAATAGATGTTCTCAAGAGATGCGTTCAACAGGGTGTATTCATTGTAGGTCGGGATCCTTGACTTCCATCTCCTTGTTTCTTTTTTCTTTTTGGGATTTCCACCTCCGGATCCTTTAGACTGCCCAGCCTTGTTCTGGATGTTAGCTTGAGTTTTTCCAGAAGTACTGTCGGTTTGCTTCACGGCGATGTTACTTTTCACAGACTCTTGAACGGGCCCTGGTGCCTTGTCCCGCCATGTCCATCGAGCTTCCACCCTCCTTATGAACTGATGAGCTTTCAAATAAAAACGTTCCTGCGTAGCTGGGGGCTTTTCCGCCAACCAATCTCCAAATTCAGAATCTGAATCCACTCCACACATTACCGCCATCAAAATTGCGTGGTCGTTAGGATTGCTCACCTCGGTAGCAGTAACATGAAATCTTTGCAAGTATGCTTTTAATGACTCCTTCGGAGCTTGGATTACGCTTGATAAGGACATCACATCATTTGGGCGAGTGGTGTGTATCCTGAATTGTTCTATGAATTTCGTTGCTGATTCGTCAAAATTGGATATAGATCGAGGTGGGAGTCGAGTAAACCACATGGTGGCAATTCTGGACAAAGTGATCGGGAAGCACCTACACTTGGTCGCATCATTAGCTCTTGTAGAATCCATCATCCATCCATACCTCATTACATGTTGCCTGGGGTCAGTCTTCCCCTCATAGGCTGGAATGGTGGGCATGCTAAATTTTCTTAGACATTCAGCCTGTAGAATGGTATCCGTGAAGGGAGTATGACTCTTAGACACTCTCCAATCTTCATTAGTCAAACCTTGGTTTTCTTTCATCAACTACCTGACCATGGCTGTCAAGTCCGGGTTTGTATGGAAGATGGCAGGTTAGGTCCTTTGGGATCTTGGTGAGCCTGGCGCCCAGTCTCTTTGCGGGCTTGATCCCTAGTCGATCGACCTGTGGCACCTGCCTGTGCATCTTCATCCTTACGGCGTCTATGCCTAGGAGGTTCGTTAGCTGAAGTTGAACTATCATCTTCAAAGTAAGAGGTAGGGCTACCTCCAGCATTCTGATGCTACTGCTGAGTAAGCTGAGTCATGAGGTCAACGTTGGCTTGCATTTGCTCAGCAAGCTGCTTTCTACTTTCCTTAAGTTCTCTTATCAAGTCATTGAACTCTGCTCGGAAAACGACTTCCGCTTGCTTTTGGTTGGAGGGCCCTACGCCTCGAATCGTTTGCTGATTGCTAGGTCCAACTTGTTGCACGTTAGCAGTCTCGTAGACATCTGCATTTTGAGAGGCCGATCTAGTTCGTGGTCTCCCCATGGTAGAGTTGCTGGTTGTAATTTTGAGTAGAATCAATAGATGCCTTATGAATGATTATGGATATTCTTCGGGGGAATTATGCAATCCAGTAGCTACAAAGTAGATCCTAATAGCCTGAGAATTCAATTCTCAGTGAAAGCACCAAAACGTTAGCACCAAAATTGGTCACTAACACCCTTAGAAAGATTGTGTAGAGAGACTAATGAAGAAAGCAAATTAAAACAGAGAAGAGAATGTAAATTTAAATGCAGAAAGTAAGAACACCAAATTTATAGTGGTTCGGCGTAGTAGCCTACGTCCACTTTGAAGTTGATCTTTATTTCTTTCTTTGATACTTGATTACAGATACAATCCGTTTCTAAGTACTTGAATACAAATGCTGAATAAAAACATTAAGTCTTGAATGAGGGTTGAATGCGGCAAAGTTTCCCTAGTGTTCTCTCAAATTCTCCCCCTTTACTGCGCCCCTGCCCCTCTACTTATAGACGAAAATGGGTTGGACTTCCTGGTGAGCCTGGTATCCGAATATCTTGGTCTAAGTGGAATAAGCCATGTGTGCTGACCCAAACATTTCGAACAACCAAGTGTCGAACCTCCATCCTTATGTCGAACAACATGAGGTCGGACGCTCTTCATGCCGAACACCCATTGGTGCCGAACGATTCTGGGTAACGAACAGTAGGTGATGACCGAACGAGATTTGTGCCAGATGGGATGTGGTGTTGAGTGAGGGGTGCAGGCCGAACGAGGCTGGAATGCCGAGTGGAGTATGAATGTCGAACGCTCCAGGAGCCGGACGTAACCTATTGGCCGAGCGTTCACGGATGTCGAACATCCCTTGGTCAAATGAAGTCTTTGGCCGAACGTACTCGGGAGGCCGAGCAATCTTTGGTTGCCGGACGATCTTATGCCGAGCGTTCTTGTTTGGCCGAACGATATTCAATACCGAATGTTTCTCGATGCCGAACGCTCCTTGATGTCGTACGAGGCGCTCGTGCCGAACGGCCTTGTCATGCCGAACGTTCACTGATGCTGACTGAACTTGGATGCCGAGTGCTTCTTGGATTCCAGCTGTAACATGATGCCGAACGATCCAGTTTGACCGATCGATAGGGAGGCCGAGTACTTAGTTGCCTGGACAAATCTCCAAAAAACACGTAAAATGGTTATACAACGTCAAAAACTGTGAAATTAAGTCAAGATTGAAGTGGATTGCAAAAAAACAAAAATAAAGGTGAAAATTTCTCACTCACTTTGGATTTCCATATTTAATTTAAAATGTTAAATTTAAATGATTGGATACCTGACGTGTGATAAATTTATAATTTATCTATTGGATGTTAATTATATATAGAGTATATATATTAGTATTGGAGTGAATTCTCGCATATTATAGCAGATGAGATGCTATACTCTCCGCATAATAGCGGATGACCCTATATACCATGATATCCCCCTTGAAGTGGGATTGGTATTTTATTTATTGACTAACATCTGTGAATGCAGAGAAAAATAAGTTGGAGGGATCCAACATGATTCCTAAAAAATATTTATTGTTTATATATATGCATTGATATATGATATGATGGATAAATTGATTTAGATCGTGTGTGAATTGAATTATTAAATGTAAAATAGCATGGAAATTAAATTGGCATTCTTAAATACCATTAATAATTAATTTGAAGCAAATAAAAAGAAGATTTTGAATGAAAAATGTTTAAACTGAAAATTGGGTTATTTTGTAAAGGAAATTAAGTGGAATGAGAAATATATAAATTAACTTGGTTATATTTAACTATTTGTAAATTTGGTAAAATAGAGATTTTAAATGAAACTAATATTAAGGACTTGAAAGATATTTTGAAGATTTGGAAGAGAATTGGAATCGATAAATAGATTTGAAAAAATTGGAATTATATTAAGGGATAAACTATAATATGGATTTATAGATTGAACTTGTTTTTATAAAAAGATGAAAAAGTCAAAAGAGTTTATAAACTTATAAACAGGAATTATAAATAAGATAAAAGATATCAGTGGATATGTGGAAAAATAAGTTAATGGTGTGGACTTATATCGAGTTATGAGAATTGTTTTTGGAAAGAAATAGTGGAACATATTTCGAATGTGAGAAATGGTGATATGGTCGATGTGATACGAATCAAGAGGGATCTATGATTTGAATAGGTGAATATTTGACTTTCTGAAAATAGACTTTTGTTGAGAAAATTGACATTATTTTAAACGTGATTTTGAATTACCATAATATATAATTTTAAAAACTATTGTATGGATTTAGAATATTTCAAAGTTAGTTGTTTTAATACTTAATATTTATTGAAATAAATTCTAATTTTATAAATTAATTAGTAATTAGATATGAATTTTTAATGCTTTTGAGATGTTGGTATTTTATTTTTACCTTAAACCATATTTGAAAACAAACCATTTTTCTTAATTCATATATATAATTTTAAATATTTTAAAATTCATTATAAACCCTCTCGAGATGGGGAAGCGAAGTTTATTCGAGTGAATAAGACTTTAGGCGAAAGATCCTATAGTGGTATCATGGGAAGTTAAATAAATTTCTAAAGCATAAGATAAGTGAACTTCGGAAGGTGAAATAAACTCACAAGGGAAGTAGAAATGAAAATGGAATTTTAAATAAGCATAAAGGGCTTTGGAAATATTAAAGGAAATTGACTAAGGAATTCTGGGATTTATAGAATTCGTGCGGAACAAGTTGGGAAATTACTACTAAATTTGTAAATGATTTTTAAGAAAAGAAACAGGAAATAAATGAATATTTTCCAAGTGTAGAATATCAAATAGAGTGGGAAAAATATGCTAAGTATTGGGCAAGGGTTGGAATTTGTTCCATGAAAAAAAAGGGTTTTGAAAACTTTTTTTAAAGAGTTGAAGTATGGAAATAATGTCTTGTATAGATGTTTTGAAATAAATAATTTGGAAAATTATTTAAGGCCTGATGGTTACTTGTGGATGTTATATGATAGTTATATAACCTACTATCAATATTGGCCAATGCACTGATCGTTTCGAAGAGACCGGGATCAAATTTAATTATTCGAAAACCACTTCGATCTGGTTTGAACATTTCGAATGGATACCGTAAAGATGATGAAGATGGTGATTCGGTTTGTCCAAACCCAGGGTAACTTGTATGGACGAATGCTATCAGAACATCGTCATTGGATCGGAGGACGATGAGCATTTTAAGTGAAATTCGTTCTTGAAAGGTAATCGTAGCCTCAAGCCTCATCAACCGAGAATGGAAAAAACAGGGGAGGTGCGGCAAGGCTAAGTGGGTAGCTACCAATTAAGGTAAGGTCATCCCTATCTAGAGTCCCTTTATTTCGGCTGTGTGGCGGTTGCTGATCGAAACCACGGGGGGATCTTATTCGGACTATCTAGGTTAGGGGTAGGCCGATCTTGTGTTGCAGGGGATCGAGAGTGGTCCTTGGCACACTGTTCTAGACCAGGTACTATGACAGGCGGTACCCCATTAGCCTTGCCGTTGTGTGGAACCCAATCTCCAATAAGCGCCCATACGGCTTTGATTGTGCCCAACTATGCTGGAATGTGAGATGCAAGCATTTCAGCTATTTTCTACTTACTTGCTATGGAGACTATTATAATATCAGAGGATTTGATAAATATCGTTTTGGTTATCGTAAGGTAAAAACCCGGCATGTTTATTTTTGGCGTGGTCTTACAAGATATCTTTGTTTTCAAAGGATTTTCAAAATATAATAATCTAATTGAGTGTGATTTTCTCACGTTGGTTTTCTAGACTGACTTGGGTGTTGTTTTATTATGATGCTCGGGTCAGAACGAGTTAAACAAATCCAGGATAATATGTTTTGGAGCTCAAGAGGCGAGCTCGATGACAAAGACGTATCTTCGTACTTGGTTATTATTTCCACTGTGTAAGGACAAGTATTAAATTGTCCGAATAATTGGATGATTATTGCACTCTGATAATGGTATGTGTATAACAGAATAGATTTTTTTGTAGTTAAAAGCTGTTATATATTATACTTTATTCCGTTGCAATTGTGAGATTCTGATGTTGTTTTTATCTTCTTCTTCTACCTCTTTCTTCTTTTACCCTAATGACCTGGTATTTTCGGTATTCGATCACTCAGCATTTTATACAGTGGACGTATTGATGTCGATTTTTGGAAGCCAAAAACCCTCGATCGTTACATTATATATCTCAGTTATAGAGCAAATACCTAGTTCTCTTCTAGATTTAATAAAGGTTGATTCAAGGATTTGGTCAGAATATCAGCTATTTGATTCTCGGTGTTGATAAATTCAAGAGCAATAATCTCTTTACTTATATTGTCTCCGAAAAAATGATGTCTGATATCAATATGTTTGGTTCTGGCATGATGAGTTGGATTTTTGGATAAATTTATTGCACTTGTATTGTTACAATAAATTGGTGGTTTTGAAATATTTAATCCAAAATCCTTTAGGATCTGTTGTATATAGATAACTTGAGAACAAGCCAAAGCAGTAGAGATATATTTTGCTTCAATTGTTGATAGTGAGGTATACTAAACCAAAAAACCAGAGAATGTACTAAAAAGTGACAAATATAGAAAATACTATAAAATATACTATAAAATATGAAAGTGAAAGAATATTCAAATTAATATTTTTTTACTAATATTTATTAATTAGTATTAAGTAATATTTTTAATTAAGTAGTACATTGAATTTTGAGTCTTTTTTTCTCAATTTAGTTAATTATTTAACTTGAAAAAAGTACATACAGATATTAAATAATATAATACAAAAAATGAAACACACATATGTTATAACGTATATAACATAACTCTTTTATTTGTTGAAGGGACATTAAACATTTAAGATCCAATTAATCCGAGTTCAAATTCAAAAATAGGTCCGTTGAAGGGAAAGTAAAAAAAAAAGTAAGGACTCGGCAGCTTGATCGAACCACGTCTTCGCAATTTCAGAATCACCATGTAGAATGGCCTGTTCTCGGCGGTTGGAATAGTTGGTTCAATTCCTTCCCTTAGAACCGTACTTGAGAGTTTCCTACCTCATACGGCTCAGCAATCAATTCTTTTTCGGGTATCATCTTATATTTACCATATTCCTCTAGACTAACTGAATTCTATTTATGAGAAATAAATCCCATTTTTCTTGGGTTAATCGGAATAATTACATAAATTTAAAATTCTAATTGTGGTCAATAATTAGTTTTATCTTTTATCCCACCTTAAGAAAAATAAGACATAGATATCCCATATATCGTTATAATTTTCTGAAAGGTAACTATCTCGGTTTCATATATGAAATTTATATAGAATCTTTGAAAAAGAAAGCAGCTGTATTTCGATTCATTCTCTACTTCCAAGGGTTTCATAATTGGACGTTAAACCCATTTCATATGATGGGAGTTGCCGGAGTATTAGGCGTTGCTTTGTTATGCGCTATTCATGGTGCTACCATAGAAAATACTTTATTCGAAGATGGTGACGGCGCACATACATTCCATGCTTTTAACCCAACTTAAGCTGAAGAGACGTATTCAATGGTCACTACTAACCGCTTTTGGTCAGGTATGGTATAACCGTTATTCTCTAGGACATACAGAGAGACGAACAGTATAAGTATAAGTCAGATGTAAAAAAGGCAAGGTTAAGTCTAAAAATCGACTATTCAAGTTTTACCTTTACTAAGAATAAGAAAAGAAAGGAGCCCTACTTGGTTTTGTTGGTCTTTTTTTATGTTATTTTATTAGTATACTCTTTGTTTGTTGGATTGGAGTTGGAATGTACACATCAAAAATTCAACACAAAATTGAAATGAGAATGAAATAAATTGTTTCAAATCAGTAGTCATAATTGAGGCTAAAAAAAATTTGATTTAGAAAAGATGTGCTTTAACCTAAAAAGTGCTTTGTCGGAGAATTAAATTCTATGAAGATTAAGTTCGTTGTGTATCATATAATAAACAAAATATAATATACTAAGCTATTTTGTGTCTGTAACCCCCTCCCCTAAAAATCCAAGCACTCTATTCTATTTCATTGATCAAGAGATCCAACGATCGTCCATGTACGATCCATACTAGATCTGACCAACTTCCCATCCTACCTCCTCTACGTTCTTGACAGCCCATCTTTTTGTCTCAGTAGAGTCTTTTAGTGGCATGTTTTGGTCCTCTTCCCCGTTACTTAGAAAAAGTGAGCCACCGGTTTAGGTACAAGATACTATCATTACAGCATGGACAATTAGACATTCCAATTGTACTTTTTCGGTCTGATTTACAATCAGCATAGTCAGCATCACAATATGAGATTAAATCAGATGAATCATTTTAGGGTAAAATATGCCATAATCTAAAGTGTGTTTAACATATCTTAGGATACGTTTAACATCTTTTAAATGGGTTTCATTGGGTTGAGATTGGTACCTTGTACAGAGACATACACTATGCTTGATATCAGGCTTACTCGCAATTATACAGAGTAGTGATCCAATCATTCCCCTATATAGTTTTTGGTCGACATCTTTTGACATGTCTTCTTTATTCAAGGCTTCATTGGTTGTCATAGGAGTGGGATTTCCACTCGCAATGGTCATACCAAACTTATTAACTAGATCCTTAGCATATTATTCTTGACTAATGAAAATACCACTATCTGATTGTTTTATTTGCAATCCTAAAAAGAATGTAAGTTCATCCATATGACTCGTCTCAAACTCTTTTGTCATTATTTCAGAAAATTCTTTGTTTGTTTCATTATTTATTGATCCAAAAATTATATAATCTACATAAATCTGTAATAATTGGATATCATTTTTCTTTCTTTTGATAAAAAGAGTATTATCTACTTTACCAATTTCAAAATTTGATTACGATAGGTAAGATCTTAGTCTAACATATCAGGCTCTAGGAGCTTGCTTCAGACAATATAAAGCTTTCTTTAATTTGTAAACATAATTAGGAAATTTTTCATCTTCAAAAAGTGGGGGTTGATCAATATAAAAATCTTCTTTAACAAAACCATTTGAAAATGCACTTTTGACATCCATTTGAAATAATTTGAAATTGTTATGGTTTGCGAAAGCAAGTAGAATTTTAAAGGCTTCTAATCTTATTACGGATGCAAAGTTTTCATCATAGTCTATTCTTTCCTTTTGACAATAACCTTGCACGACTAACCGGGCTTTATTTCTAATGACCTCACCTTGTTCATCATTTTATCTTTATAAACACATTTAGTTCCTAGTATAGTTTTGTCCTCAGGTCTAGGAACAAGTTCCCATACATCATTTCTAGTGAGTTGATTCAGTCCTTCTTGCATAGCAAGAATCCGTGAATCATCAGATGATGCTTCCTTTGGATTTTTGGGTCCAATAGTTGATATAAAGCCACATTATTCATCCTGTTTAATTGATTTCTAGTTCTAACAACAGATTCTATATTTCCTAGTGTATTTTCTATAGGATGATTTTTTTATTAGGATGAATAGTTTCACGATTTGTTTTATTCATTATTTAAAGTAACAAAATCATCTTCATCATGTATTTAAACAATATCTTTCAAATTTTCATCAAAAGATACATGCATTGTTTCTTCAATGGTGTTGTTTTTAAAATTGAAAACTTTGTATTCTTTACTTCTATTAGAATATCTGATAAAGATTACTTTGTCGGATTTAGGATTAAATTTATCCAAATTATCCTTTGTGTTTAGAATGAAACATTTACTTCCAAAAACTATAGAATAAGGTACCTTTGGTTTCTTATTAAAAAGAAGTTCATATGGTATTTTATTGGTTAAAGGTCTAATTAAATCCTATTCAAAATGTAATAAGTTGTAGCGACTCCTTTATCCAAAAATTTCTTGGAAATTTACTATCTGAAAGCATAGTTCTTGCACACTCTTGAATTGTCTTATTTTTACGCTCTACCACTCCATTTAGTTGTTGATGTAATGTCCTGCCTTTTGGACATTTTAAGTAGACACACATTCCTGACTCAAAACATTCAAAAGGGCAGATTGTTATGTGTTAAATAAGAAAAAGAGAAGAAATAAAACAAATACAGAATCTTGCATCGAAATGACAAAATATAATATCAAATAACAGTTCATGAAGCTATTTTATAAATACGTTTGATTATTATTTATAATGCAGACATCAGAGTTACATAAAACAAAAATAAATGAATAAATAAATAATTGCAGTGAAACTACATGATGCAACGAAATAAATAAAATAAATAACCTTCGTCTTTGTCCTCTAGAAATAAAGTCTTCAACCCTGAAATGCTCAAGCTGACCCGAGCGAATTGGAAAGACAAAACACTCGAGTCAAAACTAAAAAAATCTTATGCAAGTTAAATCAACGTTAAATAAATATGAGTGGAACAGCGTCAGAAATGTTTACGGGGTTTGACATCTTCTATCCAGTGTCTAACGTGAGTGTAATAACTTAAGAGATGTTTGGGATTCACATCTTCTAAGGATCCGTTAAACTATCTACTATGTAGTATAATACGCTTTTATAATATGTTTACAATAAAGTAAATGTATTAAAATAGCGTTAAGGCGTTATCCATATCCATCTTAACACATTTTATATATTCACATAGTTTATACAGTAATGTATGCTCCTCCATAAACTGGAGGTTTACACTGAGGGCACCCCATAGGTATGGTACAAAACAAACTCTAGATGGTGCACTAGGACATGTGAACATGGCACTCGAGGCAATGTCAGGGTAGATATACCAATTGCACTTCCGGACTAATGGTAACGCGTAGAAGCTATTACCACCCATCTCGAAACACACTTCCAAATTAAAATCAAGGGTGGCCACCAAAGCAATCACAAAGCAACAGGCATGGTATCAAATAAATGTGTCTGATAGGGGAAATGACCCTACTTGGCTAGTTATAGCTCTTGTTTTAGCCACATCAAGCTGACTCACGGGAGTCAGTGTCACGTAAATACCTCATATAGAATCATTCACCAAACCATCCTACTTCATCTCTGGAATCTCCACCACGTACATGGTTGTTAAAGTCTTTTTTGGTATTGGCAAAGAGTATGACAAAATCCGATCACGGTCTCTTTAACAACCAATCGCTTATTACAAAACGGATGGTTCTTTTAAATTTTCAAAACCATTTCATAATTGACATCAAAATATCATTTTCAATTCAAATCATATCATTTTTGAAATTTTACTCACTTTCGAAATCATATTACATTTGAAATCATATCATTTCAAAAATCATACTTCGTTTTTGAAACTGTACTTTCTTCCAAAAAATCATATTTCTATAATAGGATAAATCCTTACTTCAAAGTCATTATATTCAATTATCTATAACATTTAAATTCCGACTTAGGTTATAACATCATTTTACCGTATTTACTTTTAAACCAATGAATTTGAATATAAATACTTCCACTTACTTAGCTTGAAAATTTAGACGATAGTTTAAATAGCTATAAATAGTTTAAATACTCTAAATAGTTTAATTAAAGATAAAAGATACTGCTAAATTGATTTAAGATGGTTAAATAGATTTAAAATGGATTAAAATATAATTAAAATAGATTAAATAGCTTTAACATTGATTAATTAGATTTAAAATAAGTTAAATTAGGTTAATTAGTTTTAAAATAAATAAAATGGTTTAAAATAGGTTAAAATGATTTAATATAGGTTACAATAGTGTAATAATTTGAAATTTTGAATAATTAGAAATTTTAAAATAATATATTTTAAGCAACTTATATTAAAATATGAATTTGGAATTAATATCAATTTAAACTACTTATTTTATTTCAACACATCTGAACCATTTCAATTTCCAAATCAACAAAACCCAATTTCGAATCTTTCAATTCAACCTTTAAATGAACTATTAAATTCTATATCGATTTCAATCCATGTTTGAAATATCAATTTAAATTATTCCAATTTCAATACATTTCAAAGTTATATTTCAAACAATTCAAATAACTCAATTCTGATAAATTTCACTTATTTTCATATTCAACTTTAAAATTTCAATTTAATTTCTTAAAGCAATTCTTTTAAACCAATTCACATTTCAACCAAAAACTTGGTTTCACTAATAAATCTATTCATATAAATAAAATTATATTTCAAAATATTGTTTAATTAAATTTGAAAATTAAGGATTTTAAAATCATTTAATTTAACCAATCCGGTGTTCGTATATAATTCTCTACGCTAAGGTCAAGTGATACAGATATTTATCATTTTAATCCGTAATTATTTTATATTTACGGATATATATCATTTTAATCCGTAGTTATTTTATATTTATGGATATATATCATTTTAATCCACAATCTCAAAATATTAAAATCCATAAAATCGTTTGAGTCTATTATTTCAACCCACAACGATTTTCCTTAATCTATAGATCGTTCGGATATTTATCGTTTTCCTTAAAGCCATGCGACCACCAACGATCGCCCATGGCCAGCCATATAACGACACCGCCGCAAGCCCTAACTACGCTAATTTTGGCGAAAACGAGCACCTCCGACCAAAATGAACCCTATGGATGCACTGCTCTCGACACCCTCTACCTCGCAACAGCCTCCAATCATTGTAAAATCGACGATCCGCCGTTTAGTCTCGTCGACCACTCATGAACGGCCGAGAATAAATTACAGTTTTCTACCCAAATCATGAATCTGATTGAAAAATGAATCGCAGATTTGGGTTGCGCTCGTCAAGAGCTTCGAAGCGGTACATAATTTGTTTGGGTTGGAGGAGTTTGAAATTTTGATCTGATTTTGAATTGCAATTGAATTTTGTATTGGTTTTGGTTTGCCTGCCATTGGAAAGAGAGGAGAAGAAGGAATTGTACATATAGACAAATGAAAATAAGAAGGAGCTAGGGTTTATGACATGCTATTTATAGGCAGATCGGAAATAGAAATGAATGGATCATATTTGACTTGGAAGTTGAACGATAAACGACCCGAAAAGCCCGTTCTGTCTCCGGAACGAAAATGGGTCATCCCATATATCAAAATAGATGTTTTTGATAGTTTTAAACTCGATGGAATAGGTTTCAAGTTCTAATTCCATCCTATGCGGAAGTTATGTTAAAATCATCTTACTTCAAATTGATTACAATTAAATTAATTTCTACGTGTTTCAAGCCCGTACGATCAAACGATAAATCCGATCGCTATGGAACTTGAAATCTTATAATAATTCACTATTATGGATCTAATGAAACTGGTTTCATCGAAATTTGAATCAGTGACCAAAATGGCTATTTTTACGTCAATTAAATAAATTAATATTAAATTAAATCAAATTTTCAATTCGAATTTTAATAATTTACAATTTCTATAACTTTAGGTTATTTAATAATTTATAATCCTTTAAAACAAACTTCTATATCAATTTAATAATCAATATTTCACACTTTTCAATATTTAATTACACTTTCAATAAAATTCAGAAATTACAAATTAAAATTCCAATTAGTCCATTTATTTAATTTTCATTCTTGTTTTTCAATCAATTATCAATCTTATGGGTATAATTAACATTGTATCACTATTTATTGCATTAATGTTCTCTAATTCATCTTCTACCATATTGGTTTCAAAATTTCAATTACATTGAATATTTGTAGATTTTATAATGATTTAAATACGAATAAATTTATTTATCTTTGGTTCACTCTTTCATTAAATTTATTTATTTACCTCATGAACATAATTAACATTACTGTTCATTTTGTTACATTCACCAATTGGCATTTATCATCTTAACTCACCTTACAATAACATTTATTTACATTTATTTGTAATTGATTTATTTAAATTGGTAACAAATAACAATTGTCACGATTTCTACCCTTAATAACATTTGTAAGTTCATTATTTACTAATAATAGTCAAAACTATTACATTACACAAATTTTATTCGATTTAATCTATTACACATTATTTCATTGATTAATCAACATTTAGATTATTAATTACTCTTTAAATCTAATGATTAATTAATACACATATTATGTCAATTAATTTACAATCTATACCAATTATAACTTTTTAAATCATTTCAATTAATTAGAGTTTCATTCAATTGTTAACCATTAACTTAAATTAACATTATTACATCTCCTTCTATTTATTATTTCATAAATAAATTACAAATTTTTATTTCTCTCAATATTAAATCACAAAATCTTATTAAATTTAATAATTTTTAATTATTGAAAATTACGAGTCGTTACACTCTCCTCCACTCAAAACTTTTCTTCCCCGAAAAGGAAAAGGAAGGGAAAAGAAGGAATTAAGTAATCAATATATCTTATTCAAAATATTAATTTTATAAAAACCAATTTACGAAATTAAATAATTTAAACAAAATATATCAATTTATAACAATTAAATCCTTTTACACTTCAAGTTAACAAAAGTTTGGAAAACGTTTCATAAAATATTCTAAGTCCAAAATTTACAGAAAATTTCGACAGAGTCTCCTTTGAACGGAGAGGCTCGGGAGAAATAAAAATATCAATAAACAATATATATCACATATTTAAAAATAATATATCCCAACAACGGAAAAATAATATAATATCACTATAAAACCTTATCCGAGAACGTACCTATTTATCGGGCAAAAAAACGCTTAATTATGAAACCAAAAGCAGTAGCAATTGCTTCCATAACCTGTATTTCACCTATATAATCCAAAAATGTTAATAATTATATAAGAGAAATATTTAAGTTGTCTCCATTTATAACAAACAAATCAACTCAACATAAAAATCTTCGCCTACAAACAACATACAACAAGCACTTGCAACCAAAGGCATACAGTCATCACTTGCAGCTAAAGTAATCAACCATCCATCCACAGTAAGCAAAACAAATGGTTTGTTAGGATTCAGAAACTTTTAATTGTATAAAATGACAAATAACTAATAAGTATACCATATACTCAACACTCTTAGATAAAAGTCAATAGATTATTCATACATCCAAACAGTTAGAAGTATCCTTGCCCAAACAATCCATAAACCAAAACAGCAACAAATTCCAAACATTATTTAAGTTCATTTTTACATATTTCCTTTCATATCATTTATTGTTTGTCTATTTTCATTCTCACGGTGATTATTTTCTTTAATTTACATTTATTTCTTACAAAAATTCCACTCTCATTCATTCATATAATACTAAATTCCATTTATTTACATTCGTTTATTTACATATGTTATTTACTTTTTCTTACATATACTTACTCATATACAATTACTTAACATATGTAATCAATTCTTGAAGTACTATACAGGTTTTGTGACAACCTGTCTTTAAGAAAAGAAAGAGAAAGAAATAGAAAAGATAGAAATAGAAAAGAACAGCAACATCAGAATCTCATAGCGGAAACGGAACAAAATATAATATTACGCATATCCATTACATAGTTTTACATATCAGAGCATACAAAATAATACGACTTCATTACATTAGACGTTTATAAGAGCCTTCCTAACCATTACATCCCAAAATACAACATCAAAATGTCACTACACAACAGACATAGATAGATAGATACGTCTGGACTCCAGCTCCACCTTCCAAAATATTTGATAATCCTAACCTGATCACTTGGCTACTCATAAAAATTTGAGTACCCAAGAGTTTAAGAAAAACAAAATAAACTCCGGGTCAGACATGGGTCGGGTGTGAGTAAACAGGTTAAAGTTGTTTAACTTTAAAATCATTTGAAAACAAAAGGTATCATGTAAGACTTCCCACACATAAATACGGGTAAGTTTTTACCTTACGCTAACCAAAACATTTGATAGAAAATCCAATGATATTATAATAGGGTCTAGGGTTATAAAGTAAATAGAAAATAGCCGAAATTGTTACATTCATTAAATTCCAGCTACTAGCCACATAAGTAGGTAATACAATCAAAATCGTAAGGGCACGTAGGAAGAATGGGTTTCCATCAATGGTAGGGCTACTGGGGTACCGCCCATTATAGTACGGGGCCTAGATCACCGTATCGAGGATCCACCCTGAATCCCCTGCAATACAAGGCCGGAACCATCCCTTACTGGATAGTCCCGAACAAGACAACCCCACAGTTGTGGCAAACAACTGCCCATACAGCCGAAATAATAAGGGACTTCTAAACAAGGGTAAATATCGTCCTACTTGGGTGCTACCCACTTAACCTTGCTACACCTCCCATGTTTTAACCATTCTTGGTTGATGAGGCTTGAGGCTACGATTACCTTTATAGAACACATCTATCTTAGAATGCTCATCGTCCACCTGAAGATGTGCTGAAAGCATTCAATCCATACAAGTTCGTTCCGGGTTCGAACGAAACCGAAGGCATTATTTCGTTACACTCATGTTGGAATCACCCTCAGAGTTAATGACAATAACCCTTGCACTCTAAAATACCCTTGCACTCTAAAACTCCATCTTGATCTTCACTTTGAGATGTCTCGACCTAACGTTTAACTTGGATCGATGTGGTTTTCAAATAATCAAACTTGATTCCCGATCCCGGTCTCATCGAAATCCAAACGTGTCTTAAAGGTTAAGTTGTTTAAAGATTTAAACAATTCAATTCAATTAAACACGTTGATTTCACACATCATTATCCACAGATAATAACAAACATCTATCACAGATATATATAATATCTCATCACAGAATACTCAGATTATCATTCAATACAACCAAATCCAAACATTCAACTTAAAACAATCATCCATAAGCAAGCATATCCCTGATTCATATTATAATTAAATTAATTAATTCAAATTAAATTAATTACTTAAGAATTAACCACTTAATCTTGCTTAACCGGTCATTAATTAATTAATTACAATCATTTAATTAATTAGTCACTTCTTAATTTACCTCATTATCAATTAATTAATCTTCAATTAATTAATTAATTATCCTTTAACTATTAATTAATAATCCTTAATTATTAATTAATAAAACTTGATTAAAACTTAATCATTCCATAATTATTAATTAACTAATCCTTAATTAACAATTAATTAATCTTAATTAATTAATCTTAATTAATTAATTATTTAACTACAAATTATAAATTAATCTATCTTAATTACTTAATTAACTATAATTAAGTAACCTTAATAATTTGATTAATTAATTCTTAATCATTAATTAATTAACTATCAATTATAAATTAATTAATATTTAATTACTTAATTAATCAACCCTAATTACTTAATTAATTAATTCTTAATTATTAATTAATTAATCACTAATTACTTAATTAATTAATTACTTAATTAATTAATTACTAATCTTTGATTAATTAATCTTTAATTATTAAATTAATTATCTATTAATTATAATATAATAAATCCTTGATTACTTAATTAAATTAATTCTTAATTATTAATTAATTAATCCACGATTAATTATCTAAACCTTTATAAATTAATTAATCCAAAATTATTAATTAATCTAACTTTAATTACAGATTATTTAAAATAATCTTTAATCATATAACTTAATTAACTTTCAAAATAAATCAATTCCATTAATTACTTTAAAATTTAAAACATTTCATCTTTATTTAAACTTAATTATTTTTTTAAAAATTGAATTTAAAAGAATATATAAACACCTCAAATTTAGTTAACAGGGTATCAAACTTTCTTTAATTTAATAGTTTTAAACATTTATCATAATGTAGTTTAAAACAATTTAAGTTTAAATTTTAAAACTAGTTTAAAAAAAACTTTTCAAAACATCAACTTTAAATCTTCGGGTTCAACCCGCTATCAACTCGAGACTAGACTTGGGTTTGCATCTTCTTCTCCCCTTTCCTTTTTTTTTAGTTTTAAACTTTACAATACTAGTATAGGAAATACTACACTAACACGAGTACAGTCTCGAGCTTCAACCCATCCCACCCGAGCCACACTTCGAATTTGCACACGAACTCAACAACTCAGGCACGACCAACGCCATTTACGCCATGCACGTGCACAGGTGATCGCGACGACGTCGCTCGCCCACGACACCCCAAATCCATCCACGATCGTCCCACGACCAAGTCCCGACCTTCAAATCCTGGTCACCAACCCAAATTCGAAAACGAGGAAACTCGCAAAATACCTGAAACAACCACTTCGCTTGAAAACCCATCGAACCCACGACGTCGACCACCGTACTACTTGAAACTCCGGCCACAACTCCGCAAGCCTTCCACGCAATTATCCCCTTGATCTTATGCCACTCGATTCACCACATATTACCCAGTCGTCTCATTTCCGATCACGACCCATCAAGAGTATTAAACACTAGTCCAACCAATTTCCAACACCACGACGATCGATTACCTCTTTCACGATTTTTCTCAGCTTCATCGATCACCGTACCTTCTCCAGTCAGAGACTCGATCACCAAAATCAGCCCCTTCACCTAATTTTGCTCGAAAACCCATTTCTGGTCAACCCAGAAATGCCTCAACAATCCTAATCTAAAACTCATGATTTTTGTTTTAGAAGTCAAGTTTTACATTGTTGATTCAAGTTGTACGCTCGAATCTAGAAAATAGAATGCTTGATTTTTATCACATTTAAAGATTTTACTGTCTTTTCTTTGTTTCAGAAAGTTTTCAAATTTAAAATCCTTAAACAGAATTTTAAAACTTAGATTATGATTATAAAATCATGTTTATTTTGAAACTTTAAGTCCAGTAGTAACTGGATAAGGAGATTCGAATTTTTTTTTCTTATTTGTTCTGGACTCTGTATTTTCAAAACAGAGAAGAATACACACTACAACATACACAGATTCAACATTCATATATATAGAAGCTCAAACATACACATGCAAGCAAAGATTCATCATAGAAGTCACATGTAGGAGATTAACTTCCTAAATCCTTTTTAATTTATGTGTTTACTCACCTGGTACTTGTTTTAAAAGCAGGGACTCCAAAATATTGAAATCTGGAAAAGTTGTTCTGCGGATCTTTAAAAACTGGAAATGCCTCACTATTTTGTTGTTAAATTTTTTGATTTTTGCTCTGGCACTTTGTTGAAATGATCAGGTTCCTTTAAAAGCAACTGAAATGCTGAAGCCTTTTGAAATCAGAGAAAATACTAGTTGATACCAGGCTTTGAAATCACTTGCAGACTTGAAATTTTTGAAATGATTTTTATTTTATGTTTTAATTTTAGTTGAAAGGGTGAAAGCTGATAAAATTTTCAGATTTGTAAATGAATTAGTGGTTTATTTCTTGCTTTTTAGAAAATGACATAGGAAAAATGAATGAAGATGAAGAAGTTAAGTTATTTAGATTAAAATTTTGATTTATTAAAATTAAAGAAAATAAAATAAAAATGTGACACTTGTCACTAACCATGCTTAACTAGTTAACACATGTAATTATAAGTATTCACAAGTTAACACATGTAAATCTCATGCAAAATAGATTTTTGAATGTTTTTTCATAATTAATATTCTAATTTATAAATACATTTTAAATTTATATAAATCAATCTCTTTAAAAAGAAATTAATATAAAACAAGTTTTATATTCTAAATAAAATCATAAAAATACACTTTAAAACTAAAGTATGATTTAAGATATAAATAACTATATTTTGAATTTCAATTCAGATATCCAAATTCAATTTCAAATTCAATTTCAAATTCAATTTCAAATTCAATTTAAAAATCAAATTTGATATTTACATATAATTTTAACAAATCCATTTCCATTTGTTTATAATAGTTCTATTAAAAATCATTACATATATATATATATATATATATATATATATATACACACACAACACATTTATTATTATTGTTTAAAATAACTATATTATCAATTTTAATTAACTTATAAAAGAGATTATCACATTTAAATCACGTTTGAAATTCTGGGATATCACATTCCTCCCACCTTAAAAGAATTTCATTCTCGAAATTTAAACAAAAGATAATCCAAAACTTTCATTTTGTTTCAACAATTCAAGCATATATATATATATCATCCATACATAAGCAACCAACAAAACAAAACATACAAACAACAACACATCCAATACAAACATTACTAGCTATCCGGACACAAATCCGGATAAGCCTTCCTAAAACTATCCAGAGTCTCCCAAGTACAGTCTTTGGAATCCTCACTCCACTAGACTTTAACAAGCTTCACTATCTTGCTCCTAAGTTGCCTCTCATCCTGATCACTAATCTGAACAGGAAACCGATAAGTATGGCTCAACTTCTAAGTCTTCCTCAGAGCTGGCTCCACAATAAGAGATGGATCGTGCACGTACTTCCTCAGATGAGATACGTGAAAAACGTTGTGAATTCAAGCCATCCGGACTGGCAATTCAATCCTCTAAGCTACGGCACCAATCCTCTCGAGCACTCGGAATGGACCAATATATTTTGGATCGAGTTTTCCCGTCTTTCCAAATCTTACTGCTCCTTTGATCGGTGAAACTTTGACAAAGTCAAAATCACCAATCTCGAATTCCTATTATCTTCGTCTTTTATCTGCATATTTCTTTTGACGATCCTTAGCAGCTCTCGTCCTTTTCTTGATAAGCTCAACTTTAGCAGATGCTTCACAGATAAGATCTGGTCCAAGCACTAGACGATCTCTCGACTCTATCCAACAGGCTGGGGATCTATACGGTCTTCCATACAGAGCTTCATAAGGAGCCATATTAATACTCGTCTGGTAACTATTAATATAAGAGAATTCCACTAGATGTAGATGGTCTTCCCACGATTCACCAAAATCCAATACACAGGCCCTTGGCATATCTTCTAGAATTCGATTAAGCCTCTCCGTCTGCCCATCTGTCTGGGGATGATATACTATACTCAATCTCAAACTCGTTACCATAGCTGATTGCAAAGCCTTCCAGAACTTGCTGGTGAAGGTAGGATCTCGATCACTTACTATACTAACTGGAACACCATGCAATCTGACTATCTCTCTCAAGAAAATCTCTGCCAGAGAAGCTGCAGTACGAGTTGCCTTAACCGGTATAAAATGGGCGCTTTTAGTTAGACGATCCACAATCACCCATATTCCTTCGTTTCCCCTTTTGGTCCTAGGCAAACCGTCGATGAAATCCGTCGAAATCATCTCCCACTTCCACATCGGGATTTCCAAAGGTTGAAATAAACCGGCTGACTTCTGCTGATCTCCTTTAACTTGCTGGAAGATAGCACAACTATTAATGAAAGCAGCTACATCCTCCTTCATGCCCTTCCACCAAAATACTCTCTTCATATCCTTATACATCTTTGAGATCCCTAGATGGATATTTAATCTGGAGCAATGACTTTCAGATAAGATCTCCTGCTTCAATTCCTTGAAATTCGGAACACAGATCCTTCCATTAATCCTCAGTGTCCCTTGGTCATCAATCTTGAAAATGGAACACTGACCCTTCTTAACTCTCCTGATGATTCCCTTCAATCTACTATCTGATTCTTGCTTGCTCGAAATCCTTTCCTGAAGAGATGGAACCACTTTCAAAAGAGATATAACTACGTTCCTACTAAGAGCATCTGCCACAGCATTTATCTTTCCTGGAGTATACAGGATATCCAAATCATACGATGCCAAAAACTCAAACCATCGCTGTTGCTTCAGATTAAGATATTTTTGAGAGAAAAGATATTTCAACGGTTTGTGATCCATAAATAACTCGAACTTCTCTCCTAAAAGATAGTGCCTCCAGATCTTTAAAGCAAAAACAATGGCTAACAACTCCAGATCGTGCGTAGCGTAGTTCCTTTCATGTGGCTTTAATTGCCGACTCGCATACACAATAACTCTACCATTTTGCATCAGAACTGCTCCCAGTCCAACAATACAGGCATCCGTATGAACCTCAAACTTGCTCTTCCCATCCGGAATAGCCAACACAGGAGCACTTATCAATTTCTTCTTCGGATTCTGGAAAGCTTCCTCACATTCAGGGGTCCACTTGAATTTAGCTCCTTTCCTTGTCAGCTTAGTTAGATGTGAAGAAATCTTGGAATAATCATTGAAAAACTTCCTATAGCAGCCAGCCAATTCCAGAAAACTGCGAACTTCAGTCGGTGTCTGAGGCTGCTTCCATTTCAGAATAGTCTCAACCTTCGCTGGATCTACAGAGATGTCTTCTCCAGAAACAATGTGCCCCAAAAATTTGACTTCCGACTTCCAAAAATGGCACTTAGAGAACTTCGCCTTCAGAACATGCCTTCTCAGAGTCTCTAACACTATCTTCGAATGCTGCTTGTGCTCTTCTTCAGACTTAGAGTAGACCAAGATATCATCGATGAACACCAGGACGAACTTATTTAATACATCTTGAAAGACTCGGTTTATCAGGTCGACAAAGTAGGCAGGAGCATTGGTTAACCCATAAGGCATAACCAACCACTCATAGAAACAACTAGGCCCCCCAAAATGCAGTTAAGGGAATAATGTCCTCAGCTACCCTTAACTGATGGAAACCTGATGCTAAATCCAGTTGAGAAAAGACTGAAACTCCATGCAGCTGGTCAAAGAGATCATCAATACGAGGAAGAGGATACTTATTTTGAATGGTCACTTTGTTCAACTCTCGATAGTCTACACAGAACCATAGCGACCCATCCGACTTGGTAACAAACACCGCAGCCCAACAAGAAAAACTGGGCTTAATCAGTCCTTTCTCCAACAGATCTTGAGTTTTCTTCATTAGCTCCTCCCTCTCCCTTGGAGCCATCCTCCTACTAGGCTGAATCACTGGTACTGCTCTTGGAACCAAATCAATGCGAAACTCTATCTCTCGGTGCGGAGGTAAACATTTGACTTCCTTGAATACATCTGAGAAATCTTAGACCACATCGATATCTTCAACCTCCTCTTAAGAAGTCTCAACTCCATGTAAAAGACTACTCAAGTGAATTCTAGAGTTATCACACATTACTCTAGCAATTCTACCTAGACCAGTTTCCAACGAAACTGTTCTCTCATCACAATTCAGGACAGCCTTATACTTATCAAGCCAATCCATCCCCAATATAAGGTCAAACCCCTTAAAATATAACACATAAGGGTCACATGAAAAACTATGGGATAGATTGGAAATCCTCAAATCCTTACAGATCATATCTAATTTGGTTATCCCCTATAGGATTAGATACAAAGTTGAGATTGTCTACAGTACTAGGGGTAAGATAGAACTTCTCTACAGATTTCAGAGAAATAAAACTCAAAGAAGCACCAGAATCAAACAAAACTTTAACATACTTGCCATCTAAAAGTAATGTACCTTCCAATACTCCCTTACCCTCAGATAAAGTTGATGACGTACCCTCCAAATCAAATACCTTATTCTGTTGGGCTTTATGAAGTAGCGAGCAATCCTTGATCATATGACCTGGTTGGTGGCAGTTGAAGCATAGAGATTTCTGAACCAAAGCTGAACCCGGTCCACTATGATGCGGCTTCTGCTGTTGCTTTCTTCCTTGAGGACACTGATTAGCTAAATGCCTAACTTGCTGACAATTATAGCACTTGCGAGGTCCACTGTTGCTTCCAAGATTCTTCTTGTTTTGCTTCTTCCAATTGGGATTGAACTTCCTCTTATTTGGGTTAGAATAATTCCATCCCGATGCTGCTACTGGCGCCACTGATTTCTTATTCATCAAATCCTCATATCTCAACGCTATATCAATTAACTCCACAAAAGATCCTTTCGAGTGCGCCGTCATTTTTTCATGAAATTCTGGCCTCAATCCTTGCACAAACATTTCGTTCTTTTTGAGGGGAGTATCAATGAGTCATGGTCCATAGCAAGATAGCTCATTGAATTTGGTCTCATACTCCGCTATATTCATGCTCCCTTGCTTTAAATTCAGAAAATCCAGGTACAGACGTGTTTACCCCGCTGTTGGCATGAATTGCTCCTCAAACAACTCTTTAAATCTTTCCCAGGACATATCGTCCTCAAAGACATTTGCTGTGACTGCATCCCACCAGGTTGCAGCACCTTCTTGTAATTGCCATGAAGCCATCACCCTCTTCTTCTCATTCGACAATTTCATACTCTTAAAGATTCGCTCACAAGAGCGTAGCCCATCTTGGACCTCAATTATAGTCTCTAACCCTTTAAATGGTTTACCTCCAAGGTTGATGAAGTCCTTGCATAAGGCAGCAAAATTTATTTGAGGCGGTGCTGAATTAACAACCTCATTATCAGCCTGACCTCTCCTATCATTATCTGATGTGCCACCTACTAAACTGCCCCTTCTGCCTCTTGAACTCACTATGGAAATCTGGACAGGTATTCCAACCAATTTAGATAGGGATATGGTTATATAAGAAAATTACAAATACGCACTTTCAAGATAGATATTACTCCAGAGCCTAGGTGTTTCTCAACCTACGCTATGATACCAATTGTGACAACCAGTCTTTCAAACCATGGAAAGACGTATCATCAGTAAGAAAAGAAAGAGATAGAAATAGAAAAGAACAACAACATCAGAACCTCACAGCAGAAACGGAACAAAATATAATATTACACATATCCATTACATAGTTTTACATATCAGAGTACACAAAATAATACGACTTCATTACATTAGACATTTATAAGAGTCTGCCTAACCATTACATCCCAAAATACAACATCAAAATGTCACTACACAGCGGACATAGATAGATAGATACGTCTGGACTCCAACTCCAGCTTCCAAAATATTTGACAATCCTAACTTGATCACTTGGCTACTCATAAAAATTTGAGTACCCAAGAGTTTAAGAAAAACAAAATAAACTCCGGGTCAGACATGAGTCTGGTGTGAGTAAACGGGTTAAAGTTGTTTAACTTTAAAATCATTTGAAAACAAAAGGTATCACGTAAGACTTCCCACACATAAATACGGGTAAGTTTTTACCTTACGCTAACCAAAACATTTGATAGAAAATCTAGTGATATTATAATAGGGTCTACGGTTTTAAAGTAAATAGAAAATAGCTGAAATTGTTACATTTATTAAATTCCAGCTACTAGCCACAAAAGTGCGTAATACAATAAAAACCGAAAGGGCACGTAGGAAGAATGGGTTTCCATCAATGGCAGGGCTACTGGGGTACTGCCCGTCACAGTACGGGGCCTAGATCACCGTACAGAGGATCCACCTTAAATCCCCTGCAACACAAGGCCGGAACTATCCCTTACTGGATAGTCCCGAACAAGACAACCCCGTAGTTGTGGCCAACAACTGCCCATACAGCCGAAATAATAAGGGACTTCTAAACAAGGGTAAATATCGTCCTACTTGGGTGCTACCCACTTAACCTTGCTACACCTCCCATGTTTTAACCATTCTTGGTTGATGAGGCTTGAGGCTACGATTACCTTTATAGAACACATCTATCTTAGAATGCTCATCGTCCACCTGAAGATGTGCTGAAAGCATTCAATCCATACAAGTTCGTTCCGGGTTTGAAAGAAACCGAAGGCATTATTTCATTACACTCATTTTGAAATCACCCTCAGAGTTAACGACAATAACCCTTGCACTCTAAACCTCCATCTCGATCTTCACTTTGAGATGTTACGACCTAACGTTTAACTTAGATCGATGTGGTTTTCGGATAATCAAACTTGATTCCTGATCCCGGTTTCATCAAAATCCAAACGTGTCTTAAAGGTCAAGTTGTTTAAAGATTTAAACAATTCAATTCAATTAAACACATTGATTTCACACATCATTATCCATAGATAATAACAAACGTCTATCACAGATATATACAATATCTCATCACAGAATATCTCAGATTATCATTCAATACAACCAAATCCAGACATTCAACTTAAAACAATCATCCATAAGCACGCATATCTCTAATTTATATTATAATTATTTTAATTAATTCAAATTAAAATAATTACTTAAGAATTAAACACTTAATCTTGCTTAACTAGTCATTAATTAATTAATTACAATCATTTAATTAATCACTTCTTAATTTACCTTATTATCAATTAATTAATCTCTAATTAATTAATTAATTATCCTTTAACTATTAATTAATAATCCTTGATTATTAATTAATAAAACTTGATTAAAAATTAATCATTCCTTAATTATTAATTAATTAATACTTAATTAAAAATTAATTAATCTTAATTAATTAATTGTTTAACTGCAAATTATAAATTAATTTATCTTAATTACTTATTTAATTGTAATTAATTAACCTTAATCATTTGATTAATTAATTCTTAATCATTAATTAATTAACTACTAATTAGAAATGAATTAATATTTAATTACTTAACTAATCAACCCTAATTACTTACTTAATTAATTCTTAATTATTAATTATTTAATCACTAATTACTTAATTAATTAATTACTAATGTTTGATTAATTAATATTTAATTATTAAATTAATTATCTATTAATTATAATTTAATAAATCCTTGATTAAATTAATTCTTAATTATTAGTTAATTAATCCGCAATTAATTAACTAAACCTTTATAAATTAATTAATCCAAAATTTTTAATTAATCTAACTTTAATTACTTATTATTTAAAATAATCTTTAATCATATAAACTTAATTAACTTTCAAAATAAATCAATTCCATTAATTAATTTAAAATTTAAGACATTTCATCTTTATTTAAACTTAATTTTTTTTTAAAATTAAATTTAAAAGAATATACAAACACCTCAAATTTAGTTAACAAAGTATAAAACTTTTTTAATCAAATAGTTTTAAACATTTATCATAATGTAGTTTAAAACGATTTAAGTTTAAATTTTAAAACTAGTTTAAAAAAAACCTTTTTAAAACATCTACTTTAAATCTTCGGGTTCGACCCGCTATTAACTCGAGACTAGACTCAGGTTTGCATCTTCTTCTCCCCTTTCTTTTTTTTAGTTTTAAACTTTACAATACAGGTATAGGAAATACTACACTAACACGAGTACAGTCTCGTGCTTCAACCCATCCCACCCCGAGCCACACTTCGAATTTGCACACGAACTCAACAACTCAGGCACGACCAGCGCCATTTACGCCGTGCACGTGCACAGGTGATCGCGACGACGTCGCTTACCCACGACACTCCAAATCCATCTACGATCGTCCCACGACCAAGTCCCGACCTTCAAATCCTGGTCACCAACCCAAATTCGAAAACTGGGAAACTCGCGCAACACCTGGAACAACCACTTCGCCTTAAAACCCATTGAACCCATGACGTCGACCACCGTACTCCATGAAACTCTGGCGACAACTTCGCCAGCCTTCTACGCAACTATCCCCTTGATCTTGTGCCACTCGATTCACCAAATATTACCCAGTCGTCTCATTTCCGATCACGACCTATCAAGAGTATTAAACCTAGTCCAACCAATTTCCAATACCATGACAATCGATCACCTCTTTCATGATTTTTCTCAGCTTCGTCGATCACCGTACCATCTCCAATCAAAGACCCGATAACCAAAAATCAGCCCCTTCGCCTAATTTTGCTCGAAAACCCATTTCTGGTCAACCCAGAAATGCCTCAGCAATCCTAATCTGAAACTCATGATTTTTGTTTTAAAAATCAAGTTTTACATTATTGATTCAAGTTGCATGCTCGAATCTAGAAATAGAATGCTTGATTTTTATCACATTTAAAGATTTTACCGTCTTTTCTTTGTTTCAGAAAGTTTTCAAATTTAAAATCCTTAAACAAAATTTTAAAACTTAGATTATGATTATACAATCATGTTTGTTTTGAAACATTAAGTCTGGTAGTAACTGGATAAGGAGATACGAATTTTTTTTTCTTATTTGTTATGGACTCTGTATTTTCAAAACAGAGAAGAATACACACTACAACATACACAGATTCAACATTCATATATATAGAGCTCAAACATACACATGCAAGCAAAGATTCATCACAGAAGTCACATGCAGGAGATTAACTTCCTAAATCTTTTTAATTTATGTGTTTACTCACCTGGTACTCGTTTTAAAAGCAGCGACTCCAAAATATTGAAAGCTGGAAAAGTTGTTCTGCGGATCTTTAAAAATTGGAAATGCCTGACTATTTCGTTGTTAAATGATTTGATTTTTGCTCTGGCGCTTGGTTGAAATGATCAGGTTCCTTTAAAAGCAACTGAAATGCTGAAGCCTTTTGAAATCGGAGAAAATGCTAGTTGATACCAGGCTTTGAAATCACTTGCAGACTTGAAATTTTTGAAATGATCTTGATTTTATGTTTTAATTTTGGTTGAAAGGGTGAAAGCTGATAAAATTTTCAGATTTGTGAATGAATTAGTGGTTTATTTCTTGCTTTTTAGAAAATGAGATGGGAAAAATGAATGAAGATGAAGAAGTTAAGTTATTTAGATTAAAATTTTGATTTATTAAAATTAAAGAAAATAAAATAAAAATATGACACTTGTCACTAACCATATTTAACTAGTTAACACATGTAATTAGAAATATTCACAAGTTAACGCATGTAAATCTCATGCACAATAGATTTTTAAATGTTTTTTTATAATTAATTTTCTAATTTATAAATACATTTTAATTTATATAAATCAATCTCTTTAAAAAGAAATTAATATAAAAAATTATATTCTAAATAAAATCGTAAAAATACACTTTAAAACTAAAATATGATTTAAGATATAAATAACTATATTTTGAATTTCAATTAAAATATCCAAACTCAAATTAAATTTCAAATTCAATTTATAAATCAAATGTGATATATACATGTAATTTTAATAAATCCGTTTCCATTTGTTTATAATAATTCTATTTTAAAATCAATATATATATATAACACATTTCTTATTATTGTTTATAACTATTTTATCAATTTTAATCAACTTATAAAAGAGATTATCACTTTAAATTAGGTTTGAAATTCTGGGATATCACGGGTTTCCTTGTAAATAAATTCACTTCATTCATTCAGTACTTACTCTCATTTATTTTCATTCATCACGTAAAAAATTCCCCTTTTCTTTTTCCTTTTTTTCCACATAATGAAAATTTCCTTTTATTACTTTACATTCATTTCTTACATGAGTTATTTCCATTCAATTGTTTATAATAATCACTAAATTCATTATTCAAGTATTACATACATTTTATTACAGTTTAGTTTACATTAATTAATCAATATACTTGATTTCCATTAGATATTAATATCAATTAGTGCATAAGTTCATACTTAAGTTTCTTATTCCTTTTTAATTTACATTCATTTCCTTATATATTGTCACTGAATATTAAATCTATTTTCTGAATCATTTCAATTTTGTAAAGTTATAGTCATTTAATTTAATATAGTATTCACTTTAATTATCAATAGCTTCAAACACTAACTTAAGCTTATACTCATTTATTAATAGTATTCATGTTCAATTCAATTACTTAGCATATAAATTCATTAACTTAAGTTTATAGTTAT
Source organism: Allium cepa (assembly GCA_030765085.1). Taxonomy (NCBI): domain Eukaryota; kingdom Viridiplantae; phylum Streptophyta; class Magnoliopsida; order Asparagales; family Amaryllidaceae; genus Allium; species Allium cepa. Next base: position 986,018,971 of record CM060945.1, on the reverse strand, counting down.
TAAAATATAAAATTCTCATTTATAAAAAAATTCCATTGAACACTTTCATTACTTAAGTTTTACTTGTATAATATTCCATTACATGTTCTTTTTAACATTACAAATTTTAATATTTTTTGTAAGTTATATATTTATGTTTCTAAGAATGCAATTGAAAGTCACACAAGTTTATCTTATTTATTTTAATTAACTTATTGTTCAATAGTTATCATTTTCTTATTTTCATTTCCATTTTATTTTCAGTTTACAAATTTTCAGTTTCTTATTTTTTTTCATTTATCATTTTACATCAAATTTCTTATTTTCCTTGTTAGAAGTTTCCAATTATTAATATAGTCAAGACTTCATTTATTACAATAATTTCAATTTCTAATTTATAGAAACTTAAGAATTAAACAACCGGGTTTCATTTCATCTATTTTTAAATAATAATATATATAATTATATCTTTTACATATCAAATCATATTTGGAATTCCAAATTTAGATTAATTTATCAAAAAAATTGTGTAGTAATATTACTACAACAGTCTTCCCACTTTCAAACTCAAGAATGAACATCGATGATACATGCACTCATCGCCGAAATTATTTTCCAGCGACAGAGAGGGGAGTACAAAACTTATTTCTTTCCAAAAATTCTTTTAAACATTTCTTCCAAATCACATTGAAATATTTATATCGAAAAATACTTCTAAATAATACTAATATTACATTTTAAAATCTTTCAAAAGAATTTCAAAAATCCTAGAAATTAAGTTCTCAAATTTCAGTTTATATCCATTTATTTGTAAATCTCATTTTTCAGTCAATACTTATAAATTTCACTACCAAACAAACAAATATATTACAACCAAATATATCGTTACAAAGTTATTATTTATATAAAGAATATATAATAGGCAAAATTATTTCATTTACCTATATTTCAAAACAAATATTGTGTCGGTCTATCCAATCAAGTATTTAGAAATCCCGATCGATGTCATAGCGTCCTATGTACCGACCAGAATTTATAAATAGAAAATGGAAAAAATTAACACAATATGAAAACATTTATAACACTAACTAATACGCTCTCACACACACACACACACACACACACATATATATATATATATACTTTCAACGACTCATTCTAGGGTATAACTACTCTATTTTATATGAGTCAGACCCCGCAAAGCAAATGTTATCACTAAACCGAAGCTCTGATACCAACTGTAACGACATGCCTTTTGGATGTTTTAAGTAGACACACATGCCTGACTCAAACTATTCAAAAGAGTAGATTGTTATGGGGCAAATAAGAAAAAGCGGAAGAAATAAAACAAATATAGAATCTCGCAGTGCAAAGACAAAATATAATAATCAAATAACAGTTCATGAAGCTGTTTTATAAATACATTTGATTATCCTTTACAACACAAACATCAGAGTTACATAAAACAGAAATAAATAAATAAATAAATAAATGCAGCGGAACAACATGATGCAGCGGAATAAATAAAATAAATAATCTTCGTCTTTGTCCTCCAAAAATAAAGCCTTTAACCCGGGAATGCTCAGGCTGACCCGAGCGAATTGAAAAGACAAAACACTCGAGTCGAACTAAAAGAACTTATGCAAGTTAAATCAACGGTAAATAAATATGAGTGGAATGGCACCATAGATGTTTACGGGGTTTGACATCTCCTATCCAGTGTCTAACTTAGGTGCAATAACTTAAGAGATGTTCGGGATTTGCATCTCTTAAGGATCCGTTAAACTATCTACTATGTAGTACAATACGCTATTATAATATGTCTACAATAAAGTAAAAGTAATAAAATAGCATTAAGGCATTACCCATATCCCCCTTAACACATACTATATATTATATAGTCTATACAGTACCGTAACGCTCCTCCGTAAAATGGAGGTTTACACAAAGGGCACCCCATAGGTATGGTATACAACAAACTCGTAGAAGGCATGCTATAGAATGTGAACATGACACTCGAGGCAATGCCAGGGTAGATATACCAGTTACACTCCTGGACTGGTGGTAACGCATAGCAGCTACTACCGTCCACCTCGGAACACACTCCCAAATCAAAATCAAGGGTGGCCACCAAAGCAATCACAAAGCAACAGATGTGGTATCGAAGATATGTGTCCGATAGGGGGAATAACCCCACTTTGTCCAGTATAGCTCATGTTTTAGCCACATTAAGCTGACTCACGGGAGTCAGGGTCACGTAAATACCTCATATAGAATCGTTCACCAAACCATCCCATTTCATTTATAGAATCTCCACCATGTACACAATTGTTAAAGTGGTTTTCGGTATTGGCAGAGAGCATGACAATATCTGATCCCGGTCTCTTTAATAACCAATGGCTTATTATACACCAGATGGTTCTTTTATATTTTCAAAACCATTTCATAATTGATATCAAAATATCATTCTCAATTCAAACCATATCACTTTCTAAATATTATTCACTTTCAAAATCATATTACATTTGAAATCATTTCGTTTCAAAAATCATACTTCGTTTTCGAAATTATATTTTCTTCCAGAAAATCATATTTCCAAATTAGGATAAGTCCATACTTCAAAGTCATCGTATCCAATTATATATAAATTTAAATTCCAACTTAGGTTATAACATCATTTTACCATATTTGCATTTAAACCAATGAATTTGAATATAAACACTTCCACTTACTTAGCCTGAGATTTTAGAAGATAGTTTAAATAGTTATAAATAGTTAAAATACTCTAAATAGTTTAATTAAAGATTGAAGATACTATTAAATAGATTTAAGATAGTTAAATAGATCTAAAATGGATTAAAATATAATAAAAATAGATTAAATAGCTTTAACAATATTAATTAGATTTAAAATAAGTTAAAATAGGTTAATTAGTTTTAAAATAAATTAAATGGTTTAAAATAGGTTAAAATGATTTAATGTAGTTAATATTGATTAAAATAGTTTAATAATTTAAAAATCTGAAGAATTAGAAATTTTAAAATAATATAATTTAAATATCTTATATTAAAAATATGAATTTGGAATTAATATCAATTTAAACTATTTATTTTATTTCAACACGTCTGAACCATTTCAATTTCCAAATCAACAAAACCCAATTTTGAATCTTTCAATTCAACCTTTGAATGAGCTATTAAATTCTATATCGATTTCGATCCATGTTTGAAATATTAATTTAAAATATTCCAATTTCAATACATTTCAAAGTTATATTTCGAACAATTCAAATAACTCAATTCTGATAAATTTCACTTAATTTCATATTCAACTTTAAAATTTCAATTTAATTTCTTAAAGCAATTCCTTTAAACTAATTCACATTTCAATCAAAAACTTGGTTTTAATAATAAATCAAATTATATTTCGAAATATCATTTAATTAAATTCAAAAATTAAGGATTTTAAAATTATTTAATTTAACCAATCCGGTGTCCGTATAATTCTCTATCCTAGGGTCAAGTGATATGGATATTTATCATTTCAATCTGTAATTATTTTATATTTACGGATATATATCATTTCAATCCGCAATCCCGAAAATATTAAAATCTAGGTCTACAATGGATACTTTCAGATGCGGATAGTGGCACATCTGCATCCGCATCCGAAATGATTTTTGGATATCGGATATCCACATCCGCAGATACGGATGGATACCGGATAATTATCCTATCCGTTAATGACTGATAAATCAAGAAATATAAGTATAAATTTTAAGTTTAGCATACATTTTTTCAATCCAGTTGATTATAAAAGTGATAAATATAAAAAAATATGGCAATAATAAATAGTTTTGAGCGGTTAATAAGCATTAAGTGCATATAATATAAACTACTAGCTTAATAAAACAATAAATAGATATCTTTCATTATACTAAAATACACATAATTTATACTATGATCTCGACAACGACCGGACGGACGGATGTCTTCGTATCCGCATCCGCATCTGTTTTTTCAAATATCAGATATTATCCACTTTTGGATACGGATGCGGATGGATTTTGAATTTTTTGGGTATCCATTGACAACCCTATTAAAATCTATAAAATCGTTCGTGTCTATCATTTCAACCCATAACGATTTTTCTTAATTTATAGATCGTTCGAGTATATATCATTTCAACCCATAATGATTTTTCTAATAAAAATTAAGGGAACTTGTAGAGTGATAACATTATATAAATCAACCATAACATCCAATCATCCAATATCAGCAATTAGACGTCCTTCACAATAATCATCCAATACAACCAAATAAATTACAAAAAATAACTGATTATTATTCACAGGTAATTAACTGCAATTTTAAATTTAATAATAAATTAAATGACAATTTAATTCATAATAATTTCAAATTAACAGGAATAGAAATTTAAATATACCAAATAGCCATAAATAAATTTCTAATCACATCACAATTTAATTTAATTAACATAATAAATTTTAGAAGCCGTGAGTGGGTCAAAACACTCATCTTTGAATTTAAATTGATTAAAAATCCAATTTTTGGCCCAAAGTCAAAAATTCTTAGAATTCATCCAAACAAACGTCAAAATGTTCGAAATTCTGATATGATCGTAGCGGAACAAACAATGCGTGAATCCAACCTCGTATGCAAAAGTTATTAACATTTGAAGTTAAATGATTTAAATTTAAAATAAATAAAATAATAATAAAATGCTATACATGTCATCACCTTCACTAACACAGCTGAAACCCTTTACGTGCATGCTTAGCCCAGTACGAACCCTAGCCACCGCCTACACCATCGAACATACCATTGTTCCAGTCGCCTGCACTCCGATCCAACGTCGCCAGCCTCTTCTCCTCCCCGCGCCGACCTTACCAAAGCCATTCGACCACCAACGATCGCCCATGGCCGGCCATATAAGGCCTACGCTGCCAGCCCTAACTATCGGCTCGTCGAAAGCTTCGAAACAATATATAATTTGTTCGGGTTGGAGGAGTTTGAAATTTTGATTTGATTTTGAATTGCAACTGAATTTTGAATTGGTTTTGGTTTGTCTGACTTTGGAAAAAGAAAAGCAGAAGGAATTATACGTACAGACAAATGAAAATAAGAAGGAGCTAGGGTTTATGACTCGCTATTTATAGGCAGATCAGAAATAGAAATGATGGATTTGGAAGTTGAATGATAAACGACCCGAAAAGCACATTCCATTTCCGAAACAAATATAGATCATCCCATGTATCAAAATAGATATTTTTGATAGTTTTAAAATTGATGGAATAGGTTTCAAGTCTTGATTCCATCGTATGCAGAAGTAATGTTAAAATCAGCTTACTTCAAATTGATTTCATTTAAATTAATTTCTACGTGTTCCAAGCCCGTACGGTCAAATGACAAGTCCGATCACTACGAAACTTGAAATATTATAATAATTCACTATTACGGATCCGATGAAACTAGTTTCGTCGAAATCCGAGTCAGTGACCAAAATGGTTATTTTCACGTTAATTAAATAAGTTAATATTAAATTAAATCAAATCAAATTTTCAATTCAAATTTAATAATTTACAATTTCTATAACTTTAGGTTACTTAATAATTTATAATCCTTTAAAACAAACTTCTACATCAATTTAATATTCTTATTTCACAAATTCAATACTTAATTACAATTTCAATAAAATTCAGAAATTACAAAATAAAATTCTAATGAGTCCATTTATTTGATTTTCACTCTTGTTATTCAATCAATTATCAACCTTATGGGTATAATTAACATTGGTTCACTATTTATTACATTAATGTTCTCCAATTGAGTGTTGAACATCCACTATCAAGTATCCATTATCAAGTATCCATTTGTTATTCAATCAAACATCAATCTTATGTGTCTTGAACATCCACTATCAAGTCTCCATTTGTTTTTCTTGATTTGCACCATTTGTCCATTAAGTGTTGTATCATCCAAGGTCATGTAACACATCTGTTCATGCATAACACACCAATTCAGTAGATAACTTGATTTTCTATAATAACAATATGCATACTTATGAGACAGTGATGATTTTGAAAGTTTTAGCTAGTGTTAATAAAATCTCTAAAAATTTCATTGTAAACTATGTCAACTTTCAGATTATGATAACTTTGAAAACCAATGCTCTGATACCAAATGTTGGAAATGCGGATCATGGATCTTAAGGTCGGATTAACACTAGAGGGTGGGTGAATAGTGTTTAATGGATTCCATGGAATTTTTGAAATCTTTTGAAATTAAAAACAGACAGATGCAATTCACAAACACATAGACAATCACAGAAACAGAAACAGATGCAAATAGGAAATAAAAAGCAGTAAAGGAAAGAACAAACCGGAATTTTATATTAGTTCGGTGTTACCCTACATCCAGTCCCACACAATTTATTATGGAGATCCCTTTTCAAATATAACGTCGATATTACAACCTTGATTTCAAGGCCATGAGATACACCCTCCTTTCTCCAAGTCCAGGGAAAACTCTCTTGATTTAACCAGGCTACAAGATCACCTAATTGATTTACGGGTTACAGTCACACCCAATTGATTTATGAGCCACAATCACATCGTTTCCACTATTACTTTGATAGATAGAGAGACTCGATACACTTCTTTGATTACAAATGATCTTATAACTCTGAATAGCACTGAGATCTTTGAGAGAGTGTGTTAGAGAATCAAACTAGAGATGATCAAGTTTGATCCACTTAAGGTTTCAACAGAGTTTTTTTTAAATATAAGAGAATACTTGAGTGGAGAAGGAGTGAAGAAATGAAGAAACTCTACCTTAAAATTCGTTGAAAACAACTGGTATTTATAGGAGAATAACAGTCATGTCCATTCTTGAAAGGTTATGACGAATAGACACTTCATCTGAAAATTTGAATTTTAAATTCTACGACTACCATATCGACATGGGAGGATGGAAGATGTCGACATGCCTATGTATTTTTTGAAAATTGATTTTGCTTAAAATGATTTCTATTCTAAAATTTGTCAAAACAATTTCTAAAATTTGTAAACCATTTTGAATATAGTTTAAACTTTTAAAAGAGTTTTAGAAAATAATCTAAAAATATGTACAATCTATAAAATATTAAAAACTAAGTATAGATATATTTTTGAGATTTAAAGCTAAAATATTAAATCCAGGAGATAGTTTAAAAACAAGAGATGATTTTGAAATTTAAATATAGTTTTTGAATTAAGGCTAAATATTTAAACTGGGAGAGATGACTTTAAAAAGTTTTTGAAAAATATTTAAACTAAATCATTTTGAAATTTTTTATGGATTCCATTCCTTTAAAAAATGTTGTGGGTTCCATCCCACTGAAGAGATCTTGGGTTCCATCCCACTATTAAAGCAAGAAGGTGGATTCCATTCCATAATCAAAATCAGAATGTAGATTTAAGTGTTATTATGAAGTTCTAACATAAATATGGACTCTATTATCTATCTTGATACCTTGAACTCTTAATATCTTGAACTCTTGATACTCATGAGTCTTCAGTGTTGATTTCTTCAGTCTTGAATTCATCAATTTTGAATCTCTATACTCAGTCTTGAATCTTTATACTGTAAAGTCTTCATTCTCAGTACATGTGTGTGTGTATGTATATATATCCAGCATATACATATATGTCTAGACAAGAATATTAGTATTTATATTTTATAAAAAGTCATAAAGTTGTTATTATCAAAACCATCATCTCAGAAACTAACAGTAACTTTGATATAAGATTATAGACTAAATTAAATAAATGTTGCAGGCCAGCAAACAGAGGAGAGCCAGCCAAACAGCCAGAGCTCATATCGATCTAGTAGAGATCCAAGAGTTGAGAGCTAGGGTGGCGTAGTTGGAAGAGTAGAACTATCGCCAGACCGTCGAGATGACACAGTTGCTGGATCAGCGCATTGCTGAGTACATGCAGCAGTATGTGGCTGCTTTCCTTCCTCTGTTGGTCCGAGAGGTTCTAGAGCTGATTGACCTGAGTGATAGGTATGTTTTTTTTTGTGTCATTGATTTGTAAGTTTGGATGATACATTGAGTTGGTGGAGTTGGATTTGAAATATTATGTATATTGTTTAATGATACATTTGAAGTAATTTTAACATTTAGGAGTTGATGGTGGGGAGTTGGTGAATGGTTGATGTATATATTGTACAATTAGATGTATCTAAATTATGGTAGCGAAGTTTGGTTTGATTTTATATGAATTATGCTTGATTTATTTCTTTATGATATTTGTTTATCTTTCTGTGGTTTGATTTTATATTGAATATTTGAGTTGGATATATTGAGTTGGGTGAAATATATGGTGTTTATGGATTGTGGATAAAGGCGAAAGCGCAGCAGAAATTCAAAAAAAGTTTCCCGGTTTTCCGACGACTTCCGACAGCCTGTAGGCTAAAAATTACCGACGGTTTCCGACGGCTCAAGATGGCATTTTTTCGATGGCTCCCAACGGCTTTCGGCACACAGCATGATCATCCACGTGTCTTCCGACGGCAGTCGGAAGTCGTCCTATGGCCGTCGGCAGCCGTCGGAAAAACTGTCGACGGAGTCTGTCGGGAGCAGTCAGAAAATCTGTTCACTAATGGATTTTTTTACAGCGATTTTTTCCAATGGCCGCCAACGGGTAGGAACCGTCGAAAAATGATTTACTTCTTCTAGTGAAGGCCAAACAGTAAAATTTTAGTTTTAAATATTATTATCGCAATTCCAAATGTCAATGGTGTTTAAATTATACTATTTGATAATACAGTTAATTAACATAGTATCCATAAACCATAAATTATGAGAAAATGTAATACAATGTCAATATGGTGTTATAATAATCAATTAAATGAGAATGCATGAGATAATAAATTAATATTATCACAATATATTTACAGAAACCATTCAACCGTACATCCATATCAATCAAGATCGATAAAAAATCAACATACATTTTTATATCCAAACTCCAAACAATGAAAATTTATCTTATTTTCAATTTCATTTCATTCTAATTTTAATTTATCAATAAAATGTTAAGTTCAATCATTTATTTCAAACAATTAGATTTCAAGTCATTTCCATTCATATCCATTATAGCAACAAAAATATATGATCATCGTTTAATTCAACTTCAAGTCAATTCAATTTTAACAATATGACACAATATCAAATCAGATTCGATTTTAATAATATAACAGAATATCAATTCAGATTTAATTCAGCCAAACCAAATTTCAATTTACTTAAATAAGAAAATATAGATTGTGAATAAAAACTCACTTTTGATTTAGCATACTAAAATCCAAAACAAAAGCAAGTGACATAAGGGCGCGCCAACACGACAATTTTTTGAATAGTCTCCAAACTCAGCAAAAACAGTGTCATGTAGTTCAGAATTCCGTCACGGGTCCAACGAAAGAAACCTCGTGCGATCGGAGTTTATATGCGAATGATATTCAAGCTAATAGAAATATTAATAAAATAATAAAGTGCAAATATTTTATGTTAAACTAAACATTAAAAAAACCTGCGTTTTTGAAGGCTAGAGGCATGAGGGATGGCAATGGGGCGAATTTTTATGCCTCGGACCCGCCCCAGTTTTTTTAAACCCTACTCCAGATACGCCCCGTAGACCGGGTACGGAATTAAACTTTCAGCCCATATCCGGAATCTATAAGGATCGGTTTAGACCCATCCCCCCACGACCCGGTGAAACATTACATATTCATTCAAAATTATGTATTAACGTGCGTACATTTATTTATTTTATTTATAAGAGAGATTGTCACTAAATGATATAATAAATATAAATATCAATGTGTTTACAATGATAAGTAAGGTAATAAAAAATAAGGTACGATAACGGTTCAAGAAAAATATGCATAAATTATTATACAATTATAAGTGATGCAACTTAGTACCATAAAAATTATATAACTTATTAGATGGAACATTATGAAAATCAATGTTATAACTGCTTATGCATAAAAGGATTAACAAATCGTTGTTATCATAATAAAGCTATTTTATGAAATCTCAGCAGTGCGTTTCGGATTGGGGCGGGTCGCAGAGTCCAACCTGAACCTAGATCCGGAGCTCTTAAGAATGAATCATGGGCCTACCCGATACGATGACCCAATGGGATGAGTCTTGATTGGTCAAAAAAGGAGCGGATCTATTGGATTTAGACCATAAACCCGTCCAATTGTCATCCCTAAGAGACGTTAGAATGAAGCCATGAACAAAAGAATCTGAGTTGAAAGGAAATGGAGAACTCACCTTTTGCAAATGTAAAAAGGAGGCTATAGATTAATTCTTTTATGCATAATAACAACGATTTGTTAATCCTTTTATGCATAAGCAGTTATAACATTGATTTTCATAAAGTTCCATTTAATAAGTTAAAACGGGTCGGTCGGTTTCTCTCTATTAATTCGTGTTCGTCTCTATAGCTCCTGGAGCTACAATTGCAACCTGTCCCGATTCATTTCAATGCTATTTTATGAAATCTCAGCAGTGCGTTTCGGATTGGGGCGGGCCGCAGAGTCCAACCTGAACCTAGATCCGGAGCTCTTAAGAATGAAACATGGGCCTACCTGATCCGATGACCCAATGGGATGAGTCTTGATTGGTCAAAAAAGAAGCGGATCTATCAGATTTAGACCATAAACCCGTCCAATTGTCATCCCTAAGAGGCATTAGAATGAAGTCATGAACAAAAGAATCTGAGTTGAAAGGAAACGGAGAACTCACCTTTTGCAAATGTAAAAAGGAGGCTACAGGACATGAAAATGAAGAAACGAAAAAGGCTTCAGAGAAAAACAAGAGAAGCGGCAGAAAATGACAAGGGGAATGCATATAATGAATCAAAATTATATAACTTATTAAATGGAACATTATGAAAATTATATAACTTATTAAATGGAACATTATGAAAATCAATGTTATAACTGCTTATGCATAAAAGGATTAACAAATCGTTGTTATCATAATAAAGCTATTTTATGAAATCTCAGCAGTGCGTTTCGGATTGGGGCAGGTCGCAGAGTCTAACCTGAACCTAGATCCGGAGCTCTTAAGAATGAATCATGGGCCTACCCGATCCGATGACCCAATGGGATGAGTCTTGATTGGTCAAAAAAGAAGCGGATCTATCAGATTTAGACCATAAACCCGTCCAATTGTCATCCCTAAGAGGCATTAGAATGAAGTCATGAACAAAAGAATCTGGGTTGAAAGGAAACGGAGAAGCTTTAGAAAATTATATAACTTATTAAATGGAATATTATGAAAATCAATGTTATAACTGCTTATGCATAAAAGGATTAACAAATCGTTGTTATCATAATAAAGATATTTTATGAAATCTCAGCAGTGCGTTTCGGATTGGGGCGGGTCGCAGAGTCCAACCTGAACCTAGATCCGGAGCTCTTAAGAATGAATCATGGGCCTATCCGATCCGATAACCCAATGGGATGAGTCTTGATTGGTCAAAAAAGAAGCGGATCTATCAAATTTAGACCTTAAACCCGTCCAATTGTCAACCCTAAGAGGCATTAGAATGAAGTCATGAACAAAAGAATCTGAGTTGAAAGGAAACGGAGAACTCACCTTTTGCAAATGTAAAAAGGAGGCTACACGACATGAAAATGAAGAAACGAAAAAGGCTTTAGAGAAAAACAAGAGAAGCTGCAGAAAATGACAAGCGGAATGCATATAATGAATCTCATGTTTTATATAAGGAAGGACACTCGGCTTTAGGAATGTGAACCAAACGAAAAAAAATGGAGGGACGGGTTGCAATTGCAGCTCCAGGAGCTATAGAGACGAACACGAATTAATAGAGAGAAACCGACCGACCCGGCATTTAAAATAACGAGGTATTGAAGATGAAGCTTATTAAATTTTAAACGGTATCTCCACTCAACTCATTTTCAATACCTTCAACCATACTTAAATTTACACCCATTTAATTTTCATTACTGCATAATAAATAAAATTTAACACGCCAATTAACATAATGGTGACCGCCGTTACCCAAAATAAAAAATGAACCGGGACTCCAAATTCAAATTAAAAAACTAAAATATTTATTTTAAAATCTAAGGTGCCTCCGACTGATATAAAATGCTTGTAAAATGTTGTTTCAAAAATTTAATTGATTTCTTTTTATAAAGTTACACTCAATTTCAAAATGAAAATGTTCATTTTATTTTTTTCAAAACATTCATTTACCTTCTCTAAAAAGCAAAGGAGAAAAGAATAATTTCAACATTGATTTGTACTCAGGTTCAACTTCAATGTATGTCCATCGGACGTCTAAACACATATATAAAAACACGTCAAAATTCGTCGTTGCCGTCAAATACATTACCATAAAACATATAAACAATCTTTAAATCGCAATAAATGAAGTTAGAAACATAAAAATTTAGCGTAACGAACATTGACTTTTTATTTAGAAAAATCTTTAGAAACTTTTATGTAAATATATTTACATTTCAAAATAATATTTCTTTCACTTAAATATTAATCGGTTTTGAACCAAAATTGAAAACAGAACAGATTTTCGAAATAAACAGAATAAATTCGCTATCGTTTTATTTTAAATCATATTACGCTTATTAAAATTTAATTTTAGTCATAAAATTTTAAATTTTAAATACTTGTACTCAAAACCATTATTTTATACAATATTTTAAAATGATTAAAAATACAGGTTGCTACACACATATCTTTTTCAATGTATTGAAATGTACACAAAAATAAAATAAAGGTGTTGTTAATGTATCCTCTAAAGGCACACATTGGGAACAATAATTATTTGCGAAAGGATTTTTTTTTTTCCTCAAATACCTAGATTATTCTTACATCGTAAATAAATGTCTAATTAGAAGGGGTTTTATCGATCATTAACAATTTTAACATATGTGCCTTTAAAGCATTCTCAGCACAAAAGTTAGTTACTCAATCAAAAAACATTATTTTTCACAGACTCACACAGACTCATCACAAGAGCATGCAACTTTATACGGCATTTTATAATGCCAGATGAATATGTATGGTCGGGATTATAGCCCTCCTGATAAACAATTAATCATGATCATTTATTTATCCATCTTTAATAATGACGAATAACTCCCATTATGGTCATCAAAGTGACCTGAGTCAGCAAACTCCCTCTGAGCCCCTCACACAGACTCATCACAAGAGCATGCAACTTTATACGGCATTTTATAATGCCAGATGAATATGTATGGCCGGGATTATAGCCCTCCTGATAAACAATTAATCATGATCATTTATTTATCCATCTTTAATAATGACGAATAACTCCCATTATGGTCATCAAAGTGACCTGAGTCAGCAAACTCCCTCTGAGCCCTAGTTAAAGATGCTCTTAGGGTATATGTTATGTTTTTCCATAAAATAAATATATAACCACGTTATGTGCTGCATTAATTGCTTACCACGCATTCGTTTATTGTTTGTTTCATAAGAAACAAAATAACATTTAGTAAACCATTCCACAACAAAACAATAATGACCTTACGTTAACAAAGTAGGAGTGCAAATGCTGATTTTGGTCACAAATAAAAATTGTGATGTTATAAAATAACTGCCGTCAAGGATTGCAAACACGGGATTTCCTAGTATAGGATTGGCATACCGTACATGAATGGACGTACGGTCGACTGATGCGAAAGCAGTTAACTAGGCGCGTCAACGGATGATTTCGGACGTGTATAGTGTCGTATTCGCATCCAAAATCATTTTCGAATATCGGATATCCGCATTCATGGATGCGGACGGATATCGGAAAATTATCATGTCCGTTGATGACCGATCAATTAAGAATTATAAAAAGAAAATTTTAGTTTTACAAAAAAAATTACAATCTCATTGATTATAAAAGTGCTCAAAATAACAAATATAATAATAATAAATAGTTTCGAGTAGTTAATAAGCATTAAGTGCATATGATATAAACTATTTACTTAATAGAATAATAAATGAATATTTTTTTACTACACCAAAATACGCATAATTTGAACTATAATCTTAACAAAAACCGGACGGATAATTTTCGGATGCGATGCCTTCGTATTCGCATCCGCATCCTTTTTTTGGATATCAGATATCCATCCGCTTTCGGATGCGGATGGACTTCGGAGTTTTTGAGTATCCATTGACAGCCGTACAGTTAACATATACAACTATTATTTGCGGCAGATATTCCTCCAGACCAAACAAACAGGGGGCAAGACATCCGCACCGTTCAATTTTTATTTTTTATTTTATTAAATGTTAAAAAATATAAAATGGAACGCTGGATTTTCAAGCGGTCCATAGGGACCAAGAAAATTCGGATCAATCGATCAGCTTTCATTATTTGTTTGTGATGTCAGTCCTTAAAATGCACCACAAATGTTATTTTGATGTAATGTCAGTCTTTTCATCCCTTCAATTGAGTATTCTATAAATAAATTGATATTTCTCGAGTGTTAGAGTATCTCCAACCACATCTGGAGAGCAAAAAATTGAAAGAATTCCCACTTTAATTTTTTTCATCGTGCTCCAATAGTGGAAAATTGAGCCTGAGAAAGGAAATAAAGTGGCGATCCAATCTTTTTTTTATAAGCGTGGATTTCTAAACTGCTTTAAGAAAACCGTTTAGTTTTAAATAGTTTTTTGAAAACTGTATAAGTATAAAAAATTTCTTTTAATTTACAATGCACTAAAACCGTTTAGGGAAAAAATACCCTAAATGGTTTTCTTTACCATGTTTAGTGCATTTCTTTTTTTATTAAGAAAGCTCACGCTCCCTGTTGACTGGGTGAAAATTCTTTCCATTTTTTTCTTATTCCTCCTGTTAAATATATTCTTATACCTAGTTTAAGATATTCTTAAACTCAGTGAGCTTAAGTGTCTTACATCCATGTATTTTTAATTTCCACGGCATCAATAACCAATACCTAAGCCAGCATACCAGTATTGGCCAGAAATGTCATTTTTCGGTAAAATTAAAAAGAATTACCAGCTAATCTCAAACAGTACTGTTACTATATTTATAACTTACTAAAACAAATCAAATACACAAACAAAAAACAAATAAGTTTGGAGGACATAATGACCTGTTCATATTCAAATTTTTTGGACCTTGTGAAATTCTTTATTCAGATATCTCACATTAGAAGACTGGGTGAAAACCAGTCATACTTATAATCTACATTTAAAGGAGCTAAATCATCTTTCAAGCACATGTTGTGGGAAATTCCAACTCGGGACCACTCAAATCAAAACCCTAAAGCACGGCGGAAAACAAGAACGTGGTAAGAAATGTAAAAACAACCAATTAGTATCTCAATCTAAATCTCAATCCAATCCAAAACCAATCAAAGTCTCCAAACAAGCAATAAAAAACCAAGCAATAACGATAAAATAAATCACATACCGATTTATAATGGTTCCACTAACGTTTTGTTAGTGTACATCCACTTTGAGAGAGAGCCTTTATTAATACCAATGAGAAGAGTGCAAGAGATTGATTACAATGATCAAAATTCTAATAAAATTGATTTATGGAGAAGAGAATTGAAGAAAATTAGATTTAAATAAAACTCTAATTAGAGGAGGATGAAGCCTAGATTAAACCCTTAATCTCCTGTGGTCTCCAAGTCTCGAATCCTGAAAATAACTTATATAGTGAACCGTCCTTCATTGACAAATACCCAATTTGCCCCTTGAAGCGCTACAAGAAAATAAATCAATTCTGGACCGAAATAACAGAACTGCACCACGACAGACGTTCGCACAACCTCTCAGACATTTGTCGCAACTTTCGGGTTACAGTAAGCCTACTGACAAACGTCCATCACATAACTCTCGAGTTACCAAAACCGTGAACTCAAACGTCCGTCTATCACTTATTGTTCCAACAGCACTATACCTTTTTCGTCATATCTTTCTCCTCCGAGCTTCGATTTGCGAACTGTTTTCACTGTTATAAAGCTACTTTCGACCTCTTCGATTCATCATATAGTGTCGTCAAATTTCAACACTTTAGCTCGACATTATATCCATCTCCATCTCCAATGGTATCAACCATCATCAACAACCGATAGCATCAACTATCACCACTTCTACCTTCAATCAAACATGAATGCTTTTCCAATGAGCTCCGGCAAAACCACCACTCATTTCCATTCAGGAGCTTAGTCAAAGCCCACACCCGCTAATGAAGTGTTGAAAACATCCAAATCCTAAACCGTCTCACCAAATACTAAAGTGCTAAGAAGTGTAAACGATCACTTACCAAGAAGATAGAATCACAATCTCTCACTGATACTCTTCCTCGTCCATAACAAGGCACATCTCTCAACCATGCCATCCCGTGGTACCTAGCACTTCAATAAGCGAATCAAGTTTGAGCAATGCTCAAACTTCCCAACCGGCAATGGTTTAGTGAACATATCCACCGCGTTATCCTTTGTGTGCACTTTCCAAAGATATACTTGCTTATCTTCATCCATTGCTATAAGAAATGACTTTCTTACTTCAATATGCTTAGTCCGTGAGCTAAATGCCAAATTCTCTGCCAAGTGAATAGCACTCTGGCTATCACATCGAACATCGATACCATCATGCTCGTATCCCAAGTCACACAACGACCGCCTTAAGTAAAGTGTCTCCTTTGCCGCCTCTACCGCGGCTATCTACTCCGCCTCCATAGTGGATAAAGCAACTGCGCTTTGCAATCTCAATCTCCAATTTATGGTTGTACCGTCAAGTGTGAAGACATATCCGAAAGTTGATTTTCTTTGATTCCTATCACTAGCATAGTCCGAATCATAATAACCAACCAACTTGCAATTCTTCCCATCACTACCACAAAAAACAAGATCATGAGATGATGTGCCTCTGAGGTATCTCAATATAAGCTTCATCGCTTTCTAATACGATTTTCCTGGATTAGTCATATACCGACTAACCATCCCGATGACATTTGTAATATCGGGCCTTGAAACACCATAGCATACAATAAACTTCCAACCGCACTAGCATATGTCAGCTTTTCCATATAAGCCTTGTCTTTCTCCAAGATAGGCGATCTTATACTCGAAAGCTTCATATGCAAACGTAAAGGTGTATTTGACGCATTTGCATTCTCCATGCTAAACCGGCTAAGCACTTTCTCTATGTACTCCTTTTGAGTCAATTTCAACTCAAAATGCTTTCGGCCCCTTCTATTTCCATGCCCAATACCCTCTTTGCTTATCCAAGATCCTTCATTTCAAACTCCAATTTCAAACTCAATTTTAACTTGTTGGTTTCATTCTTATCCTTAGAAGCAATGAGCATGTCGTCCACATACAAGAGTAAATAAACCCAACAATCTTTTTTAACTTCTTGAAATATACACAAGCATCCTTAATGCTTCTATCAATACCATTTTCAAGCATATAATGATCAAATATCCTGTACCATTCTCTAGATGATTGCTTTAAACCGTATAGTGATTTCTTTAACTTGCAAACCAAATTTGACTTGCCATCCACAACAGAACCTTCTGGTTGCTCAATGTTGATGTCTTCATCCAAGTCACCATGAAAGAATGCGGTTTTCACATCAAGTTGCTCCAACTCCAAGTCGTGAATAGCAACTATAGCAAGTAATATCTGGATTGAAGTATGGTGCACAACCGGCGCGAATATCTCATCATACTCCTTTCCCTTCCTTTGTGCAAACCCCTAAGCCACTAGCCCAGCTTTATATATCCCATCGTCCTTTACCTTGTATATGCATTCCATCCAATCGTATGGTTTTCTTTAGAAAGTGGAACCAAATTGTAAGTTTGATTCTTCAACAACGATTGCATCTCGTCATCCATGGCACAAATCCATTTCGAGCTTTCACTCGACTCCATGACGTCATCAAGGTCCATCGGTTCATCTTGGACTATGTGAAAAGAATAGTCCAAATAATCAAAAATGCTAAGATAGTTCCAATCACTATATCTATCGGGTGGCCTTATAGTACGACGACCCACCGGACTAGCAATACCATCACCTAAATTTCTTTCAGCTCCACCTTGAACTGAATCCTCTCTAGAAACATGCATATCACCAACACTACTAGAGGCACTATGTGGACTATGTGATGTTACATCAACCGCTTCCTCCTCATATGCATCTCCAACTACTCTACCCCTTGGACGAAAGATGGGAATAACTTCATTCTCCTTTGATTCACCATGAACCAAATCTAGAACATCTGATGAGCTCCCATTCTCCTTGAACAAAACCGACTCATCAAAAGTAATATGATGAGAATTCACAACCTTCTTTGTTTTCGAATTCCAAATCCGATAGCCTTTTACACCGTCTGTATAGCCAAGCAAGACCCCTTTGAAAGCTCTAGGCTCAAGCTTATCATTTTTTGGATCATGCACATATAATGGACTACCAAACACACGGAGATAACTCAAGTCAATGCTTTTTCCCTTCCCACTTCCTTTGGAATTTTGTTACCAATAACCGAGAACAAAACGCGATTCTCTATATGCACCGCGGTTGACAAAGCTTTGGCCCAAAATCCCTATGACAAACTCGATGTCAATCTCAAGCATCGAGCTTTCTCAAGTAGAGTACGGTTCATCCTCTCTACAACACCATTCGACTGCGTATCTCCTGATGTAGTAAAATGCCTCTGAATACCATGATGCTCGCAAAACTTCAAGAATTCTTCGAAAACATACAATCCATCATTGTCGGACCTTAGAACCTTCAAAGACTTGTTGTTCTCATTCTCAACAAGAGCTTTCCATGCATTGAACTTTGCAAATGCCTCCGACTTGGCCTTCATTGCATACACCCATACTTTTTGAGAAAAATCTTCAATAAAAGAAATATAATAACGAGCTCCTCCCAAAGAAGCTACCGGTGCCGGCCCCTAAACATATGTGTGAACATACTCAAGAACCCTTCTCGAATCATGTTTTTCCTCACCGAATGAAACTTTTGTTTGCTTCCCTGTGACACATTCCTTGCAAAACTCATGTTTTTTTAATCTCTCTCTGTCGGTCATCTCCATCTCCCAAAGAATATCCAAACTCCTCTCTGAGACATGACCTAACCTCAAATGCCATAACCTAGTCGTATCCAAGCCATGAAAACTATCAACTCCTACACAAGTTTCACCTTCTATAGTCACATCTTGAAGCAAATAAACATGATGAGTCCTAGCACCCTTCATCACCACACGTGCACCATTCGAAACCCATAAGTTATCACTCTTAATAGTGATCTTACAACCTAAAGAATCCAGCTGCCCCAGAGAGATAAGAGACTTCCAAAGTCTTGGAACATAACGTGCATTAGTGAGAGTGCACACCGCTCTGTCAAACATTCTAATTTTCACGGAACTAATTGCAACATCCCCCTACTTGGAGGCCCAAAACCAACGGCTATGGATGTTGCAGTCAGCCATAGTTATTAATTCCCGATGACCAAATATAGTGATGTTAGATACATTGATACAAAGATCATAAGAATATAGAAAAAAAATGACAAATTTAAAAAACATTTATACATTCCATTCAAAACATTGCATGTTCATTGCATAATCCCAAAAAGGTTAACCACGTTTAGAAAATTATAATTTTACACATATGCCAAGAGTGATATATGAAGATGTCCCCTTAGTTGATCAGAGTATATAATAAGGCTAATAAGTCTGCCTTTACATCCAAAATACACAATAGAAAAGGATAACTCTATATAACTAACTGCCACCTGCACGCCTTCAGAAGCTTTATTTGTCTAAGAAAAGAACCTGGAAACCATAACCTTAAACTACTCGAAATCAATTGAGTACCCGAGAGTTTAAGAGAAAAACAAAAACTTTGGGTTAGATATAAAGCCTGGTATGAATAATAATATATCATCTCAATCCATTTAGATATCTAGCGAGACCATGCTGCTTAGCGTAACGGGTTTTCCTCTTTCTAGTATCCTAAAATCCTTTTTATAAAACCAAATACTGTGCTCCTGCATCCACAATGGTTAAAAAATAGCATTTGAAAATACAATAATGATATACATACATAAACATTTTGGATATCCCATCCCCAGTTTAATTGACTCCCTACAATATTTATAGTTTCTAGGGTCACTATTAACCTACTAGTTTTCATGGGTTTACTAATAATCTTTTATAATTCAGACACCCTATCCTATTTCAAAGTTTTCATGGGATCACTAAGAACCTGTAGGCCTCTGCCAATTAACTTAATTAGTTCATGGGTTCCCCTGAACATATTGGTTATTTCAATAACTCATCTTATATCCTAGTTTTCATGAGTTGACTAGGAACCTATGGATTACTCCAGTAACTCCGTTCTTAGCCTAGTTTTCATGGGTTGACTAAGAACCCACTGATGCCTCCAATAACTTCTTTATTATCCTTGTTTTCATCGGTTGGCTAGTAACATTTTAACTGATGTCAATACTTGATCCGGATATAGTTTTCATTGGTTTACTACAAAACAATTGACCTCTTCCAACCATCCTTAATACAAAGTTTTCATGGGTTTACTATGAACTTGTTGGTTACCGCCAATAACTTCATAATCATAGTTTTCTTGGGTTTACTATGAACCTATCTCCTGGACAACTGAAAGATTAGGCATCCTATATTATGATCTCCCAGACTCTTTGGATGCAATTCTACTCGTTTAGAAGTTTAATCAATTTATATTCATTACCGGGTTAACCTAGCTGGTTCTACTACCCCTTTATCCCCCAAAATACAGTTATGGGTTCTTTATCATGTGAATATCATATTTGAAGAAGCAAATATGACAGCTTAACAATACTATTCCTATGGGTTTAATATCCTTGAAAACATTTACATATAAAACATGGTCAATCCCTTTAACCTATATTTTTATCAATGAAATACTTCTTCAAATTTACATAATTGAAATCCTTTCAAAACTTCTTTATTTAGCCCTGGGTTTTTCCTTAAAAAAAAGAGTTTGGGTTATAATACCTTTTGACACCTTCGAAACCTAGCTTTCGACCTTATAAGATGACCTCCTTCGAAAGCATTAAAATCTATCTTCAAAACATTAGGATCTCGCCTTTCGACTACTTTAAAACTTCTCTTTCGAAACCTTTCGATCGTATTAAAGCATTAACCTTTTACTTTAGAAGCATTGATTTGAAACCAAGTGAAAGTACCCTTTTTGAAACCATTGCAAGTATACCTTCCAAAATCATTGAAAATCCCCTTTCAAAATCATTGGTTTATGTTTAAAACATCGTTTTGGGTCCAAGTGAACATAAGCGAAAATACCCCTTTCAAAACCTTTCTTTATTTCATAAAAGTATTTGGGGAAAACTTGATGGTGTCGAAACCATTCTTTCGAAAGCATTAAAACATCTAGGTAAAAACAATTGAAGGTTAGCTTCGAAACCTCTTTCGAAACCTGCCTTCGAAACCCCTGAACTCTTTCGAAAGCAGTAGGAAGTGGTTTATATTTATAATAAAAAAAACAGTACACTTCGACAACATGATATCTTCAATGCCATCGAAAGGCATCAAATCATAGAAGGAATTCGACTTGGTCGAAACTACCCCTTCCAAAAGCTTCAATTAAAAACTAAGTATCTCCTTCCGAAGCTACTATTTAAAACAAAGGCGGCATCTGTCCTTTGAAACCTTCTTTTGAAATACGCTTTCACAACCATTGGTTTCGACTGCTTCGAGACCCTTTAGTAAATAGGCAAGAGCTTTTCATTTAATATAAAACAAAGATCTCGACATCTTTGAAAGCTATGTTTCGACTCCCTAGCTTATGCCTTTCTCCAATCCACTATGTACCAACTAAGTGATACTATGTGTATTAGTTTCATGGTAGATGGTTTCAAGTAGATCGAAGGTGGAAGCTCTAGGTCGAAAGCTCCTTTTAAAGGAGGCAGAACCTGCTTTTCTGAGCAAAAGGTTGTTTTTACAAAATAAAGCAAACTTTTTGTAACTAACTTGCCTACTTGTAAACACCTGATTGGTTATGATAAACTTTCAAATTATTTACCAATATTTATCGCATTTTCTCAGATCAAAAATATAATAACTTTTAACAAATAAGCCCTTCCCATTAATAAAACAATTAAATAATTTAAGTCCTTTTTTCAAAATAATTTAATTTCCATACTAAATCACTTGGTAAAAATCCCCAAAAATTTCAAAAATTCACTTTAATCATGTTATCAAACATATCAAAATTTCATTTCCAAATTCTCAATATAATTTCCAAAATAAATTTATAAACCCAAATAACCATATTTTCCTTTGAAAATGTATAAATAATTCTCCATGACTTGGAAAATTATAAAAATTGAAACACAACTCCAAAATCATGGTTTACATAACATATAATTTTTCCATGGCATTTAAAAATCATTTAAACTTGGTTTTGCCCTAAAAATGTGCATATCTCCTTTTAAACAATCTTGTTTGAACTAAATTATTATAAATCAAGCATATCATTATCCAATATATCATAAAACGAATTTACTCTAAGATCTAAAACCATATGATTATAAAACCAAACATAGAGATGTAGTGATTATTATTCACCTTAGATTGGATAAGGAAATTAGAGATTGATTGAGATTGATTTCTTCTAGCTTAAATCATAATCTTTACTTGAATTTTCTATTCTTATCTTCCTCCTAATGGTCTGCCTTGATATTTTATTTCTAACATTTGTTTTTCTTATGATAAAATGAACGTGTATGGCTAAGGGGATACTAGTATAAAGGTAGGAAACATGCGTGGCAATTTACTTTTGTGCCCTTATGTTAATTAGCTAACACTTAACCATTTTAAGCTCATCCATTTTAAATAGTACGACCACTAAATTAATTAACCAACCACAATCCCCTTATCGATCTATATTATTCTAGTTAATTTATTCTAATTAAATCTCTTGAAAAATGTTATCAAAAATTAGGGGTGTTACAAGCTCCCCTCCTTAAAGAATTTTGTCCTTGAAATTCAGTAAAGACTAACTAACAACCATAGCAATCATCTGTAACATCTCCTATCATCTATACTAGCCTACCTAACTAGAAACTAATCTATATAAATCTAATATAAACATAACATCAAAGCAGATCAGGATGAGCATCACGAATCTTGTCCTCTGACTTCTAAGTACGGTCCTTTTCGTTGTCGCTCCATTGAACTTTCACCAACTTGACCGTTTTGGTCCTTAATCTTTTCTCATATCTCGCTACAACCCGAACTGTTTGTCTAACAAAAGTCAAATCAGGCTTTACTACTAAGTCCTCCAACTCTGTCCGAGGAATAGTAGTCTCTAGATCATATACAAATTTGCGAAGATGAGACACATGAAATACATTGTGGACACCTGCCAATCTGTTCGGCAAATCTACTCTATACGCTAGCTTTCCAATCCTTTCTAAAGTCTGGAACGGACCAACATACCCCGGGCCAACTTTCTCGACTTCCCAGATATATCATAAATAGTGATAATAATAAGTATCATAAATATATAACATTATATATATATATATATATATATATGTTCTCTCTAGAGAGAACATATATATATATATATATATAATTATATCATATATTTATGATACTTATTTTTATGACTATTTATGATATATCAGATATATCATAAATAGTCATAAAAATAAGTATCATAAATATATGATATAATTATATATATGTTCTCTCTTACCACACCCTTCATCGGTGATACGTTAATGAAAATCTGGTCTCCCACCGAGAACTCTAGGTCTTTACGCCTCATATCTGTGTAACTCTTCTGTCCGGATTAAGTTTCCTTTATCCATCCTTGGATTAACTCAATCTTTTTTGACACCTCTCTAACCAAATATGGACCTAAGAATAATCTATCTTCAGTCACTAACCAACTGCTGGCGATTTACATGGCCTTCCATACAAAGCTTCAAAAGGCATCATTCCTATATTAGTCTGATAACTATTATTATAGGAAAACTCAATTAGATATAGGTAATCCTCATAAGATCCACTAAAGTCTAGTACACAAGCTCTCAATAAATCCTCAAGTACTTTGTTGACTCTTTCTGTCTACTCATCCGTCTGTGGGTGATAAGCTGTACTCATCTTGAGCTAGGTACCCAATACTTCTTGCACACTCATCTAAAAATTGCTAGTGAATAATGCATCTCTGTCGTTGACTATGCTACTAGGAATCCCATGAAGTCTAACTATGTTCTTCATAAACAACTTTGCCAAAACAAGTGTCGTCCTGGTTGACTTGACTACAATTAAATAGACACTCTTGGTCAACCCGCCCACTATAACCCATATGCTTTCATTTCCCTTACTCAACCTTGACAACCCATTTATAAAATCATGGATATCGAATCCCATTTCCACATGGGAATCTCTAAAGCTGAACCATTCCACTCGGCTTTTGATGTTTGGCGTTCACTTGTTGACAGTTCACGCACTACCTAACCCATAAGCTGACATCCCTCTTTATGCCTTCCCAATAGAAGCTCCTCTTCATATCCTGATACATCTTAGTCCCTCCAGGATGAGTTGTAAACTTGGACTGATGACATTCTTTTAAAACTTCTCTCCTTAAGTTCTCTACATTCGGAACATATAATCATCCCTTCTTTCTCAACCATCTTCTTTGGTCAAGATAAAAATCCTTTAGATCATCAATCACCGATCCTCCCTCAAGATTTTTAATCATGGATCCTCTCTCTGTAAGTTATCCTTTTGATCAACACTAGATGAAGTTCTAAATAAGACATCATGGCAGTACCCTGACTAGAACTGGCAGCCGAGCTTAACTGCATACCCCAACTGGCTAAAGCTTCTAGATCCTTCCATTCTACCAACATAGCCAACATCACATTCCGAAATCTTCTACTAAGAGAATCTGCTACTTCATTACCTTTCCTTGGGTTATATTCTATACCAAAATCATAAGCAGCCAAAAAATCAAGCCACCTCTACTGCCTCATATTCAACTCCTTCTGAAAGAATAAATATCTTAAGGACTTATGGATCGATATACAACTCAAATCTCTCCCCTAAGAGATAATGTGTCCAAATCTTTAAGGCAAAGATCACCATCGTCAACTCCAAATCATGAGTAGGATATCTTACTCCATGCGATCAAAGCTGTCTAGATGCGTAGGTAATAACTTTACCCTTCTACATCAATACCGCTCCTAATCCAGTCCAACATGCATTAGTGTATACTAACAACCCTTGGTTTCCATCTAGAACTACTAGCACTGATGCATTGATCAACAAATGCTTTAACTTAAGAAATCCTTCCTCATATTTATCAGACCAGACAAACTTCACATCTTTCCTGGTCAACTTAGTCAAAGGTGCTACTATACGTGAGAAATCCTTAATGAATTTACGGTAATAGCCAGCAAGTCCAAGAAAACTCCTGATCTCGGTTACCATCTCTAGTCTCTTTCAATTTTTGACAGCTTCGATCTTAACCGGATCGACTGACAAACCCTCCTCTCAAACCACATGACCAAGAAACTTAATCTCTTTCTTCCAAAAATGACACTTGAAAAACTTCGCCTTCAGTTGATTCTTCCTCGGCATTTCCAATACCACTCTAAGATGAAACTCGCGTTCTCTTCCATATTTCAAGTGTACAAAAATGTCATCTACCAACAAGAACCTACCAAGTGCTCTAGGAAAACCTGGCTCATCAAATCTATGAAGAAAGCAGGCGCATTCATCAATCCAAATGGCATTACCAACCACTCATACGAACCGTATCTGGTCCGAAATGCTATCAAAGGAATGTTGTCCACCACTCTCAACTGATGGAACCCCGTCGCCAAATCCAGTTGGGAAAACACTCTGGATCCACTGAATTGATTAAACAGATCATCTATTCTCGACAGAGGGTACCTATTCTTGATCATCTGTTCGTTTAGCTTACGATAGTCGACGCACATCCTTAACGACCCATCTGGTTTCTTCATAAATATCACTGCCGCTCCCCAAGTCAATCCGCTTAGCCTAATAAAATTCCTTCCTTCAAGATCCATTAGCCGTACATTCAATTCCTTCATCTCAGTCGGCGTCATCCTACTAGGTGGTCTACTCATATGTTCAAATCCCGGTACAAGATCTATCCAAAATTCAATTACTCGTTCCAGTGGTAATCCCGTAACCGGCTCAAAAAGATCTGCAAATTCACTTGCTACACGAACCTGACTTAACTCTTCTCCTACTTCCATAGCTCTTAACAAAGCACAAACTCTCATGTTGGAATTCTCCACTGAGAAGATGATTCGGTTATGACTATCTATGTGTCTCAATGATATTTTCCTATCTTGGTAAAATATCCTAGCCTCATACTTGCCCAACCAATCCATACCCAAAATGATCATGAAATCAACGAAATCAAAAGCATACAAAATGCATGCAAACTTATGACTGGAAAAATCAAGTTCTAACTGATCACGTCTTATCCCTAGAGTTTTTACCCTCCTATTGGATTCGCAACCCTTAAAAAGTAAAAAGGTATGAGGGTTCAATGCATAACCTATCAACCAAATACTATGATATAAATGAGGGCGATGCAAGGGTATCAGATAGTACCCTAACTGGTATACTCTAAATCAAAAGTGTACCTTCCATCACAATTTTCTCTTTCTCTGCTGCGGTAGGCCTAGAAGAAGATGGTGGCCCGATAGCAAAAACCTTCCCTCTATCTGCCATGACTGGCTCTGGACACCCATTCTTATAATGCCCAACTTGGTCGTAGTGAAGCATTTCACATTCTTCTTCTCTACAGGTTTCTTTCCTTTGCCTATTTTGCACCCATGAGCATAATGACTATTCTTATCACACTTGAAGTACACCAAATCAGTCTTTGCTTTCTTAGAAGCATCCTTTTTCTAGGCTCTGTTCTTCTTAAGGAATTTCCTCTTCTTCCTCTAAGGACCCCAGGATTCTACTGATTTCTCCCTGGCACAAATAGCAAGCATCACCTCATGGCAAATAGCTATCTCTACCACCACATTACAGTGTTCTTAGACATGTTTCATGGTCATTCTAGCTAGCTCAGGCCTTAGTCCTAGAATGAACCTCTCATTTCTTCTGATGTTAGTGTCTATAGAGGCATATCCATATCGAGACAACTCATTAAACTTAGTAGCAACTCGATTACTGACATATCACAATGGACAAGATCCATGAACTTCCTCATTGACCCCGACTTAGCTACTTCAAATAAAAATCTCTGCTCAAACTTCATTCTGAAATCAGCCCAAGTCAGTTCTTCTTCCAGAACTCCGGCTGTCACACTATTCCACTGATGGAGCGCTGCTCCTTGTAACTATCTAGAGGCCAGCCTCCTCTTTTCCCCATCATCCAATCCTAAATCAGTAAAGATCCTCTCACGGCTCAACATCCAATTCTCAACCTTAACAGCATCCTCCGTTCCCATAAACGGCTTTCCACCCAGACTGGTGTAATCCCTACTCAAGCTAGCATAATTACATCCAGTTGGAGCTACAAGATAAGATCCTCCAATAGTACCAACAGTTCTTGCTTTCAAAAGATTAGCTAACAAATGATATACCCTCCCCACATCTACTGGAGAATTTCCAGCATCTACATTGGCCTCGGTATTTGGATTAGCATTAGCATGTCGACCTTGGTTCCTCCTTGTATTAGGTCGAGCATTTCCGTTGGTCATGATGCTTCCTCCATCTAGATTTCCTCTTCCATTTCCTACTTTTGTATCCTCTTTCTCGTAAATCTACATACGAGCCTTAGTAAGATACAGAAGAACGGTCTAAGAGAGAGGGGAACACGTACTTAGATATAGACCTATATATCAAATACAAGTACGTTACCATAGCGTTAACCCAAACCCCGATCATATTTTAATTTATTGGATTATGTTTCAAAAAGATTTTAGGTTTCATTTTTCTTTTAAAGTTTCATAAACCTATGCTCTGATACCAACTTGTAACATCCCCCTACTTGGAGGCCCAAAATTAATAGCTATGGATGCTACAGTGATCCATAACTACTAGTCCTCGATGATCAAATATGACGATGTTAGAAACATTGATACACAGATCACAAGAATATGGAAAAAAATTAACAAATTAAAAACACATTCCACATTCCATTCAAAACATTTCATGTTCATTACATAATCCTAAAAGCGTTAACCACGTTCAAAAAAATAAAATTATTACACATACACCAAGAGCGACATATAGAGATGCCCTCCTTAGTTGATCAGAGTATGTAATAAGAGTAATAAGTTTTCCATTACATCCAAAATACACAACGGAAAAAATAACTCTAAATAACTAACTGCCTCCTACATGCCTCCGGAAGCTTTATTCATCTCAGAAGAGAACCTGAAAACCCTAAACCTCAAACTACTCAAAATCAATTGAGCACCCAAGAGTTTAAGGGAAAAACAAGAACTTAGAGTCAGACATAAATCCTAGTATGAATAACAATCTAACATCTCAATCCATTTAGATATGTTTTAAACATTGTGGTTGCAGGAAAATAATATATGGTTTTAT
Organism: Allium cepa; assembly: GCA_030765085.1. Taxonomy (NCBI): domain Eukaryota; kingdom Viridiplantae; phylum Streptophyta; class Magnoliopsida; order Asparagales; family Amaryllidaceae; genus Allium; species Allium cepa. Next base: position 985,990,289 of record CM060945.1, on the reverse strand, counting down.
AAAAAGGTTTTAGGATATTAGTGAGGGGAAACCCATTCCGCTAAGCGGCGTGGTCTCACTAAATATCTAAATGATTTGAGATGGTAGATTATTATTCATATCAGGCTTTATGCCTGACTCAAAGTTTATGTTTTTCCTTAAAATCTCGAGTACTCAATTGATTTTGAGTAGTTTGAGAGTTAAGGTTTTCAGGTACCTCATTAGACAAATAAAAGCTTCCAAAGACGTGCAGGAGACATGATAGTCATCTAGAGTTCTCTTTTATTTTGATTTCACTATGTTGTTTGTAATGGCAAAGTTGTCAAATTGCCTATATATACTTTAATCATCCAAGGGGGCATCTTCATTTGTCGCTCTTAGCGTATGTTGTAACAAATATATCTTCTCCGACCGTGGTTAATGATAGTAGGATTATGTAATAAATTTTGAAATGTTTTGAATGAAATGTTATCTTATTTGATGTTTTAATTTTTTTCTTTCATATTCTTGTTTTTCTATGTATCAATGTATCTAACACCGTCGTATTTGGTCGCCGAGGATTACTAACTATGGATGACTGCAGCATCCATAGTCATTAGTTTTGGGCCTCCAAGTAGGAGGATGTTACAAGTTGGTATTAAAGCATAGGTTTATGAAAACTTCAAAAATTTAAACCTAAAAGCTTTTTGGAACATAATCCAATGAATCAGAGATATGATCGGGGCTCGTAAGCAGATTTACGAGAAAGAAGATAAGAAAGCAGGAAATGAAAGTGAAAATCTAGGTGGAGGAAGCACCACAACCAATGGAAATGTTCGACCTAACACCCGAAGGAACCAAGGTCAACAGGCTAATGCTAATCAAAATGCGGAAGCCAATGTGGGTGGTGGAAATCCTCCAATAGGTGCAGCGATGATGTATTAGTTCTTTGCTAATTTGATGCAAGCTGGAGTTGTTACTGGTCTTGCTGGAAATATTGGAGGAGCATTTATGGCTCTAGTTGGGAATAATTATGCAAAGATGAGCGAAGACTACACTAGTTTGGATGGAAAGCCGTTTATACAAATGGAGAATGCTATCGAAGTAGAGAATTGGCTATTGCACCGCGAAAGAATATTTTCCAATCCGGGTTTAGAAGATGAGCAGAAGAGAAAGTTGTCCTCTAGGCAGTTACAAGGGTCAGCACTTCACTGGGGGAATGGTGCGACTGCCGGAGTTCCGGAGAAATAATTGACTTGTGCTGATTTTCAAAAGAGATTTGAACATAGATTTATTTTTGAGGATGCTAAATCAGCTTTGATGTAGAGATTTTTGGATTTAGTTCAAGGAGATATGTCAGTTATCGAGTATGGTAATAAGTTTGATGAGCTATCTTGATATGGATACACTACTGTAGACACTGACAACAGAAAGAATGAAAGGTTAATTCGAGGACCGAGGGCCGAGCTTGCTATGGCAACTCTGAAACATATCCGAGATCCTAGTAAAATAGTGGTAGAGATGGAAACCCGCCGTGAAGCGATGCTTGCTGTTTGTGCTAGAGAAATGCCAGTTGAATCCTAGGGTCCTAAGGGGAAGAAGAGGAAGTTATTCAAAAAGAAAGGAGCCCAAAAGGGAGATACAATGAAGAAAGCAAAAGATGATTTAGTCTGCTACAAACGTGACATGAAGGGTTATTTTGCAAATGAATGCCGGTCGGGCAAGGCGAAGAAGACAGTGGATAAAAAGCATGTTAAGTTCTACAACTGCGATCAAGTTGGGCATTACAAGAATCAGTGTCCAAAACCAATAAGGGCATACATGGAAAAAGTTTTTGTTGTTGGACCATCATCTGTTGAGCCAACTGTAGCTGATAAAGGAAAGACTATGATGGAAGGTACGTTTTTTGTTGGGGATGCGGATTAAGGATCTTAAGGCAGAAATAACACTAGAGGGGGGTGAATAGTGTTTTAAAGAATATATGAACTATATGACTAAATTAAAACTTTCAACACAAATCTAAACAGAATTCTAACACAGAGTGATCACAGAACATATAACAAATGCAAATAGTAAAGTAAAGCAAGTAAAAGGAAAGAACACACCGGATTTTATACTGGTTCAGAATCCTCCTACATCCAGTCCTACACCAAGGCAATATCCTTGTACAGATTTTTATAAGCCAATATCCAAATTACAACCCTCAATTTCTAAGACCTTGAGGAACCCTCCTATCTCCGAGTCTGGGGTAAACTCTCTTGATTTACGGGACACAAGATCACCCTAATACTTTCTAATAACAATCCTTTTGAATGGATAGACTCTATGGACTTTTTGAATACAAATTAATCCTATAACTCTGAATAGCACTTTGATCTTTAGTAGAATGATGGAGAATCAAATAGAGAGAGTATCTAAATGATTTTCTATTGAGAATTTGGCAGAATGATGGCACGATCTTGAAAATATGAAGTTTTATGGATATGGAATGGTGGAGAAGAAAGAGTGAAGAAAATAAGAAAGTAGTTGTTAAAAAAATTCGTTTTGGAAGCCTTTATATAGATGCACAACGGTCATAACCATTGGCGAAAGGTTTTTGAACGAATGGACACTTCTTTTGAAATTTGAATTTTGAATCCAACTGTCACCATGTCGACATGGGGTATCCCCATATGTCGACATCCCTCAGTTCAAAATTGTAGAGATGTTGTTTTGTAAAAGCATTTGAATTTAAAACAAGTTGAAACTTCTCTGAAGCAAAATAAAGTGTTTAGACACTATTTTGAGATAGAGAATGAATATAAAACATTATTTTAAATATATATATATATAATTGATATAGACCGTCAATTATATAAGTAATATTTAAAATCAGAATAAGTTTTGATGTTTTAAAAATAGAAGTTTTTAAAATCAGAATGGAGGAATATTTCAAGGCTAAAATAAAGTTTGAAAACATTTTTGAAAACATGATTTTGAAAGCTAAAACATTTTGGAAAACAGATTTAAAAACATTTTGAAAAATCTATTCAAACTGAAATTGCAAGAACCTTCCTACAGAGCTCCTCCATAGGACTCGAGAACTTGTACAAAGTAGTTTAAATGATTTTGATTTTCGTGGGTTTGTAAGCCACTTGTCGTAGGTTTGTAAGCTACTTGTCGTGGGTTTGTAAGCCATTGGTTTCGATAGAAATTGGTTCCATCCCAAAAGAAAATTGGAAGAAAGATGAGAGTGCTATTATGAAGTTTTAACAAAATACTAGACACTTATCTTGAGATCTTGAAATCTTGATTCTCTAGAGTCTTGAATCTTGAATCTCTAATCTTCATCTTAATGCTTGAGTCTTTATATTGATTAGTCTTCGATAATACCTACATATACTTCCTATATACATATATATATCTATCTATATGAAAATGTTAGTATATATTTTATAAAGTAAAGTATAATAACTATATAAGGTTGTTGTCATCAAAACATCATCAACTCAGTTCCTAACAATCTCCCCCTTTTTGATGATGACAACCTTTATTTATAAAATATTCTTACCATACCATAACTCCCCATAACTATCCCTTACTCCGTGACTTCTTCTTAAAACTACAACTCCCCTTTATTCCATGACTCCCCCTTACACCAAGCACATATATTTTTATAACTTTCTCCCCCTTTGTCATCAACAAAAACTATTAACTACTTAAGAATTCAAGAATGATTAGTATGAACAAATAATATGTATAGAACAAGCATGAAACAATTGAGTATAAGTGAACACATTTTTGTTATTACGACATATATAAGAACATACATAAACACAAACAAACAGAACAATGTAAAACGAAGAATAAAAAAGTAAGTACGCTTTAATGGCGATCCTTAATTATAGGAGACTTATGAATCGAACAATTGGGGTAGTGGAGACAAAAGTTTCCACGTTGTTCAATTATGTTTCCATTAGTATCAATAAGGATCTCACCAACGCAAACAACGCTCTCGTCCTCATTTATAGGGACTTCGGGTTGAGGAAAAGGTTGATCTTCCTCTTGGTCTTCTTGTGGCTCTTCCATAGGTTCTTCTTCCTCTGTTCCATGGCTTGTGAAGAGTCTTCAATATTAATAGGATTTGTACGGTTATCCATAAGGAATTTTTGTACATTCCTAATAATATTCCCTTGCCTTTGTTGTTCTCCAGCCATCCTAAGTTGACTTACTTGAATTTCAGTCAACAATTGAATGATATCTTTAATCTTCTCTTGCAATTTGATCACTCGAGCGTGCGTAGATCGTTGAAATGGACCAGAATGAGAAGATGTGGGTGAAGTGGGTTCATTAGTAGATGAGGAGACCATTATTTTATTGTTTCAGAAGTTATTTACAGAGAATATAGTGAAGAAAGAGGAGAGAAAACGAAATAAATAGATAAATAACCAAATAACTAACTTTGGAGGGAAATTCTATTTTTGAATTTTTGTTGGGTATGTCGACATCAGGGGATGGGACATGTCGACATGTCTTTCAGAAAAAGTGTAATTTTTATTTTGAATTTTTATTGATTATATTTTATATTTCAGATTTTGAACAAATACCTAATTCTCTTCTAAATTTAGTAAAATTCCGTTCGGTTAACGGTTTAGTTAATATATCAGCAATTTGTTTTTCAGTATTTATATATTCTAGAGTTATTATTTCTTTACTTATATTATCTCTAAGAAAATGATGTCTTATATCAATATGTTTAGTTCTAGCATGATGAGTTGGATTTTTAGATAGATTTATTGCACTAGTATTATCACAATATATTGGTGATTTACTTATGTTAATTCCAAAATCTTTTAAAGTTTGTTGCATATATATGACTTGTGAACAGGCCAGAGCAGCAGATATATATTCTGCTTCATTTGTTGACAAGGAAACAATATTTTGTTTCTTGCTGAACCAGGAAACCAGTGAATGTCCTAGAAAGTGACAAGTTCCACTTGTACTCTTTCGGTCTGATTTACAACCAGCATAATCAGCATCACAATATGATATTAAATCAAGTATTATTTTTAGGATAAAATAAACCATAATCTAAAGTGTATTTTACATATCTTAAAATTCTTTTAACAGCTTTTAAGTGAGTTTCTTTAGGTTGTGATTGGTATCTTGCACAGAGACAAACACTATGCATAATATCAGGACGACTCGCTGTTATATAGAGTAGCGAACCAATCATTCCCCTATATAAAGTTTGATCAATATCTTTTGATTTATCTTCTTTACTTAAACCTACATTTGTTAATATTGGAGTTGGTTTCCCACTAGAGGTACTTAAACAAAATTTATTGATTAAGTCTTTAGCATATTTTTCTTGACTTATGAAGATTCCATTTTCTAGTTGTTTAATTTGAAGCCCTAAGAAGAAACTTAATTCTCCCATGTGACTCAGTTCAAATTCTTTAGTCATTATATCTGAAATTTCTTTATTCATTATGTTATTAGTTGATCCAAAGATTATATCATCTACATATATTTGAACCAGTTGAATATCTTGATCATTTCTTTTAATAAAAAGTGTTGTATCTACTTTGCCAATTTCAAAACCAGATTGAAGTAAATAAGATCTTAGTCTTTCATACCAGGCTCTAGGAGCTTGCTTTAGACCATATAGAGCTTTCTTTAACTTGTATACATGGTTTGGAAATTTATTATCTTCAAAAAGTGGTGGTTGTTCAACATAAACATCTTCATTTACAAAACCATTTAGAAAAGCACTTTTAACATCCATTTGATATAATTTGAAATTATTATAATTAGCGAAAGCAAGTAGAATTCTTATAGCTTCTAATCTTGCTACGGGGGCAAAGGTTTCATCATAGTCAATTCCTTCTTCTTGACAATAACCTTGCGCGACTAAACGAGCTTTATTTCTTACGACCTCACCGTGTTCATTCGTTTTATTTTTATAAACCCATTTAGTTCCAATTATACTTTTATCCTCAGGTTTAGGAACAAGTTCCCATACATCATTTCTGGTAAATTGATTCAATTCTTCTTGCATAGCAAGAATCCATAATCATCAGACGATGCTTCCTTTGGATTTTTAGGTTCAATTGTTGATATAAAGGCTACATTACTCATACTACTTAATTGATTTCTAGTTCTTACTACGGATTCAATATTTCCTAAAACATTTTCTATAGGATGATCTTTTGATATTTTAAATCTCTTGTTAGGTTGATTTATTTCACTAATAGTTTCATTAGATTGATTTAAATTTATAAAATCTTCTTCATCATCTATTTGTACAATATCTTTAAGATTTTCATCAAAAGATACATGCATAGTTTCTTCAATAGTATTAGTTTTTAAATTAAAAACTCTAAATGCTTTGCTTCTATTAGAATAACCAATAAAGAATCCTTTATCAACTTTTGGTTCAAATTTATCTAAATTATCTTTTGTATTAAGTATAAAACATTTACTCCCAAATACTTTGAAATAAGCAACTATAGGTTTCTTATTATAAAGTAATTCATATGGAGGTTTATTTGTTAATGGTCTAACTAAAATTCTATTTAATATATAACAAGCTGTAGCAACTGCTTCAGCCCAAAAATATTTAGGTAAATTACTATCAGAAAGCATTGTACGAGCACACTTTTGAATCGTTCTATTCTTACGTTCTACTACTCCGTTTTGTTGTGGAGTTCTTGGAGATGAAAAGTTGTGAGTAATTCCCTTCTGAGTACAGAAATTCTCAAAATTTTCATTTTCAAATTCACCACTGTGATCACTTCGAATAGTTTTAATTTTGAAAGGATGTTGTTTTTGAATTCTTTTAGAAAAGTTTTTAAATATTTCAAAAGCATCACTTTTATGTTTTAAAAAGATTGTCCAAGTATATCTTGAATAATCATCTACTATAACAAAAACATATTTACTATGGTTAATTGATTGAACTTGAGATGGACCAAATAATTCTAAATGAAGTAATTCTAGAGGACTAGAGGTAGAAATAGCATCTTTTAATTTAAATGAACTTTTCTTAAGTTTTCCTAATTGACAAGCATCACAAGTACTATCTATTTTAAAGTTTAACTTGGGTAGACCTCTAACTAAGTCAACTTTTGATAGCCTAGATAATAATTTTAAATTCAAATGGCCAAATCTTTTATGCCAAATCCAAGGGTCACTTGTATTATCCAAAAGACATAGGTTATCATTTGAAATTTTCATACTAAGGATATAAATATTTTTCTTCCTAATACCTTCAAAAATTATATTAGACTTGTCATCTTCAATGTGACATTTATCTTTTTCAAATTTAATTTTAAAACCTTTATCGCAAAGTTGACTTATACTAAGCAGATTATGTTTTAAGTTCCTAACTAATAAAACATCAGAAATAAGTAAAGTTTTAGAGTTACCGACATTGCCGACGCCAACCACATATCCTTTAAAGTTGTCACCAAAATTGACTAATCCACCATCTTAATAGGTAATGTCCTTGAGTATCTCGGGATTTCCAGTCATGTGCCTTGAACATCCACTATCAAGTATCCATTTATCTTTCTCAATTTGCACAGTTTGTCCATTGGGTGTCGATTCGTCAAAAGCCATATAACATGTCTGTTCCTGCATAACACACCAATTCAGTAGATAACTTGATTTTTCAAGATAGCTATATACAGACTTATGAAACTTTGATGAAATGCATATATTCAAAACAGTTTTAACACAATTTTCCAAAAATGCCGTTTTTATATTTTTCAAGTTTCAGATTATGAAAACAATGAAAACCAATGCTCTGATACCAATTGTTGGAGATGCGGATTAAGGATCTTAAGGTAGAAATAACACTAGAGGGGGGTGAATAGTGTTTTAAAGAATATATGAACTATATGACTAAATTAAAACTTTCAACACAAATCTAAACAGAATTCTAACACAGAGTGATCACAGAACATATAACAAATGCAAATAGTAAAGTAAAGCAAGTAAAAGGAAAGAACACACCGGATTTTATACTGGTTCGGAATCCTCCTACATCCAGTCCTACACCAAGGCAATATCCTTGTACAGACTTTTATAAGCCAATATCCAAATTACAACCCTCAATTTCTAAGACCTTGAGGAACCCTCCTATCTCCGAGTCTGGGGTAAACTCTCTTGATTTACGGGACACAAGATCACCCTAATACTTTCTAATAACAATCCTTTTGAATGGATAGACTCTATGGACTTTTTGAATACAAATTAATCCTATAACTCTGAATAGCACTTTGATCTTTAGTAGAATGATGGAGAATCAAATAGAGAGAGTATCTAAATGATTTTCTATTGAGAATTTGGCAGAATGATGGCACGATCTTGAAAATATGAAGTTTTATGGATATGGAATGGTGGAGAAGAAAGAGTGAAGAAAATAAGAAAGTAGTTGTTAAAAAAATTCGTTTTGGAAGCCTTTATTTAGATGCACAACGGTCATAACCATTGGCGAAAGGTTTTTGAACGAATGGACACTTCTTTTGAAATTTGAATTTTGAATCCAACTGTCACCATGTCGACATGGGGTATCCCCATATGTCGACATCCCTCAGTTCAAAATTGTAGAGATGTTGTTTTGTAAAAGCATTTGAATTTAAAACAAGTTGAAACTTCTCTGAAGCAAAATAAAGTGTTTAGACACTATTTTGAGATAGAGAATGAATATAAAACATTATTTTAAATATATATATATAATTGATATAGACCGTCAATTATATAAGTAATATTTAAAATCAGAATAAGTTTTGATGTTTTAAAAATAGAAGTTTTTAAAATCAGAATGGAGGAATATTTCAAGGCTAAAATAAAGTTTGAAAACATTTTTGAAAACATGATTTTGAAAGCTAAAACATTTTGGAAAACAGATTTAAAAACATTTTGAAAAATCTATTCAAACTGAAATTGCAAGAACCTTCCTACAGAGCTCCTCCATAGGACTCGAGAACTTGTACAAAGTAGTTTAAATGATTTTGATTTTCGTGGGTTTGTAAGCCACTTGTCGTAGGTTTGTAAGCTACTTGTCGTGGGTTTGTAAGCCATTGGTTTCGATAGAAATTGGTTCCATCCCAAAAGAAAATTGGAAGAAAGATGAGAGTGCTATTATGAAGTTTTAACAAAATACTAGACACTTATCTTGAGATCTTGAAATCTTGATTCTCTAGAGTCTTGAATCTTGAATCTCTAATCTTCATCTTAATGCTTGAGTCTTTATATTGATCAGTCTTCGATAATACCTGCATATACTTCCTATATACATATATATATATATCTATCTATATGAAAATGTTAGTATATATTTTATAAAGTAAAGTATAATAACTATATAAGGTTGTTGTCATCAAAACATCATCAACTCAGTTCCTAACAATCTCCCCCCTTTTTGATGATGACAACCTTTATTTATAAAATATTCTTACCATACCATAACTCCCCATAACTCCCCCTTACTCCGTGACTTCTTCTTAAAACTACAACTCCCCTTTATTCCATGACTCCCACTTACACCAAGCACATATATTTTTATAACTTTCTCCCCCTTTGTCATCAACAAAAACTATTAACTACTTAAGAATTCAAGAATGATTAGTATGAACAAATAATATGTATAGAACAAGCATGAAACAATTGAGTATAAGTGAACACATTTTTGTTATTACGACATATATAAGAACATACATAAACACAAACAAACAGAACAATGTAAAACGAAGAATAAAAAAGAAAGTACGCTTTAATGGCGATCCTTAATTATAGGAGACTTATGAATCGAACAATTGGGGTAGTGGAGACAAAAGTTTCCACGTTGTTCAATTATGTTTCCATTAGTATCAACAAGGATCTCACCAACGCAAACAACGCTCTCGTCCTCATTTATAGGGACTTCGGGTTGAGGAAAAGGTTGATCTTCCTCTTGGTCTTCTTGTGGCTCTTCCATAGGTTCTTCTTCCTCTGTTCCATGGCTTGTGAAGAGTCTTCAATATTAATAGGATTTGTACGGTTATCCATAAGGAATTTTTGTACATTCCTAATAATATTCCCTTGCCTTTGTTGTTCTCTAGCCATCCTAAGTTGACTTACTTGAATTTCAGTCAACAATTGAAGGATATCTTTAATCTTCTCTTGCAATTTGATCACTCGAGCGTGCGTAGATCGTTGAAATGGACCAGAATGAGAAGATGTGGGTGAAGTGGGTTCATTAGTAGAAGAGGAGACCATTATTTTATTGTTTCAGAAGTTATTTACAGAGAATATAGTGAAGAAAGAGGAGAGAAAACGAAATAAATAGATAAATAACCAAATAACTAACTTTGGAGGGAAATTCTATTTTTGAATTTTTGTTGGGTATGTCGACATCAGGGGATGGGGCATGTCGACATGTCTTTCAGAAAAAGTGTAATTTTTATTTTGAATTTTTATTGATTATATTTTATATTTCAGATTTTGAACAAATACCTAATTCTCTTCTATTAGTAAAATTCTGTTCGGTTAACGGTTTAGTTAATATATCAGCAATTTGTTTTTCAGTATTTATATATTCTAGAGTTATTATTTCTTTACTTATATTATCTCTAAGAAAATGATGTCTTATATCAATATGTTTAGTTCTAGCATGATGAGTTGGATTTTTAGATAGATTTATTGCACTAGTATTATCACAATATATTGGTGATTTACTTATGTTAATTCCAAAATCTTTTAAAGTTTGTTGCATATATATGACTTGTGAACAGGCCAGAGCAGCAGATATATATTCTGCTTCATTTCTTGACAAGGAAACAATATTTTTTTTCTTGCTGAACCAGGAAACCAGTGAATGTCCTAGAAAGTGACAAGTTCCACTTGTACTCTTTCGGTCTGATTTACAGCCAGCATAATCAGCATCACAATATGATATTAAATCAAGTATTATTTTTAGGATAAAATAAACCATAATCTAAAGTGTATTTTACATATCTTAAAATTCTTTTAACAGCTTTTAAGTGAGTTTCTTTAGGTTGTGATTGGTATCTTGCACAGAGACAAACACTATGCATAATATCAGGACGACTCGCTGTTATATAGAGTAGCGAACCAATCATTCCCCTATATAAAGTTTGATCAATATCTTTTGATTTATCTTCTTTACTTAAACCTACATTTGTTAATATTGGAGTTGGTTTCCCACTAGAGGTACTTAAACCAAATTTATTGATTAAGTCTTTAGCATATTTTTCTTGACTTATGAAGATTCCATTTTCTAGTTGTTTAATTTGAAGCCCTGAGAAGAAACTTAATTCTCCCATGTGACTCATTTCAAATTCTTTAGTCATTATATCTGAAAATTCTTTATTCATTATGTTATTAGTTGATCCAAAGATTATATCATCTACATATATTTGAACCAGTTGAATATCTTGATCATTTCTTTTAATAAAAAGTGTTGTATCTACTTTGCCAATTTCAAAACCAGATTGAAGTAAATAAGATCTTAGTCTTTCATACCAGGCTCTAGGAGCTTGCTTTAGACCATATAGAGCTTTCTTTAACTTGTATACATGGTTTGGAAATTTATTATCTTCAAAAAGTGGTGGTTGTTCAACATAAACATCTTCTTTTACAAAACCATTTAGAAAAGCACTTTTAACATCCATTTGATATAATTTGAAATTATTATAATTAGCGAAAGCAAGTAGAATTCTTATAGCTTCTAATCTTGCTACGGGGGCAAAGGTTTCATCATAGTCAATTCCTTCTTCTTGACAATAACCTTGCGCAACTAAACGAGCTTTATTTCTTACGACCTCACCGTGTTCATTCGTTTTATTTTTATAAACCCATTTAGTTCCAATTATACTTTTATCCTCAGGTTTAGGAACAAGTTCCCATACATCATTTCTGGTAAATTGATTCAATTCTTCTTGCATAGCAAGAATCCATAATCATCAGACGATGCTTCCTTTGGATTTTTAGGTTCAATTGTTGATATAAAGGCTACATTACTCATACTACTTAATTGATTTCTAGTTCTTACTACGGATTCAATATTTCCTAAAACATTTTCTATAGGATGATCTTTTGATATTTTAAATCTCTTGTTAGGTTGATTTATTTCACTAATAGTTTCATTAGATTGATTTAAATTTATAAAATCTTCTTCATCATCTATTTGTACAATATCTTTAAGATTTTCATCAAAAGATACATGCATAGTTTCTTCAATAGTATTAGTTTTTAAATTAAAAACTCTAAATGCTTTGCTTCTATTAGAATAACCAATAAAGAATCCTTTATCAACTTTTGGTTCAAATTTATCTAAATTATCTTTTGTATTAAGTATAAAACATTTACTCCCAAATACTTTGAAATAAGCAACTATAGGTTTCTTATTATAAAGTAATTCATATGGAGTTTTATTTGTTAATGGTCTAACTAAAATTCTATTTAATATATAACAAGCTGTAGCAACTGCTTCAGCCCAAAAATATTTAGGTAAATTACTATCAGAAAGCATTGTACGAGCACACTTTTGAATCGTTCTATTCTTACGTTCTACTACTCCGTTTTGTTGTGGAGTTCATGGAGATGAAAAGTTGTGAGTAATTCCCTTCTGAGTACAGAAATTCTCAAAATTTTCATTTTCAAATTAACCACTGTGATCACTTCGAATAGTTTTAATTTTGAAAGGATGTTGTTTTTGAATTCTTTTAGAAAAGTTTTTAAATATTTCAAAAGCATCACTTTTATGTTTTAAAAAGATTGTCCAAGTATATCTTGAATAATCATCTACTATAACAAAAACATATTTACTATGGTTAATTGATTGAACTTGAGATGGACCAAATAATTCTAAATGAAGTAATTCTAGAGGACTAGAGGTAGAAATAGCATCTTTTAATTTAAATGAACTTTTCTTAAGTTTTCCTAATTGACAAGCATCACAAGTACTATCTATTTTAAAGTTTAACTTGGGTAGACCTCTAACTAAGTCAACTTTTGATAGCCTAGATAATAATTTTAAATTCAAATGGCCAAATCTTTTATGCCAAATCCAAGGGTCACTTGTATTATCCAAAAGACATAGGTTATCATTTGAAATTTTCATACTAAGGATATAAATATTTTTCTTCCTAATACCTTCAAAAATTATATTAGACTTGTCATCTTCAATGTGACATTTATCTTTTTCAAATTTAATTTTAAAACCTTTATCGCAAAGTTGACTTATACTAAGCAGATTATGTTTTAAGTTCCTAACTAATAAAACATCAGAAATAAGTAAAGTTTTAGAGTTACCGACATTGCCGACGCCAACCACATATCCTTTAGAGTTGTCACCAAAATTGACTAATCCACCATCTTAATAGGTAATGTCCTTGAGTATCTCGGGATTTCCAGTCATGTGCCTTGAACATCCACTAACAAGTATCCATTTATCTTTCTCAATTTGCACAGTTTGTCCATTGGGTGTCGATTCGTCAAAAGCCATATAACATGTCTGTTCCTGCATAACACACCAATTCAGTAGATAACTTGATTTTTCAAGATAGCTATATACAGACTTATGAAACTTTGATGAAATGCATATATTCAAAACAGTTTTAACACAATTTTCCAAAAATGCCGTTTTTATATTTTTCAAGTTTCAGATTATGAAAACAGTGAAAACCAATGCTCTGATACCAATTGTTGGATATGCGGATTAAGGATCTTAAGGCAGAAATAACACTAGAGGGGGGGGGGGGGTGAATAGTGTTTTAAAGAATATATGAACTATATGACTAAATTAAAACTTTCAACACAAATCTAAATAGAATTCTAACACAGAGTGATCACAGAACATATAACAAATGCAAATAGTAAAGTAAAGCAAGTAAAAGGAAAGAACACACCGGATTTTACACTGGTTCGGAATCCTCCTACATCCAGTCCTACACCAAGGCAATATCCTTGTACAGATTTTTATAAGCCAATATCCAAATTACAACCCTCAATTTCTAAGACCTTGAGGAACCCTCCTATCTCCGAGTCTGGGGTAAACTCTCTTGATTTACGGGACACAAGATCACCCTAATACTTTCTAATAACAATCCTTTTGAATGGATAGACTCTATGGACTTTTTGAATACAAATTAATCCTATAACTCTGAATAGCACTTTGATCTTTAGTAGAATGATGGAGAATCAAATAGAGAGAGTATCTAAATGATTTTCTATTGAGAATTTGGCAGAATGATGGCACGATCTTGAAAATATGAAGTTTTATGGATATGGAATGGTGGAGAAGAAAGAGTGAAGAAAATAAGAAAGTAGTTGTTAAAAAAATTCGTTTTGGAAGCCTTTATATAGATGCACAACGGTCATAACCATTGGCGAAAGGTTTTTGAACGAATGGACACTTCTTTTGAAATTTGAATTTTGAATCCAACTGTCACCATGTCGACATGGGGTATCCCCATATGTCGACATCCCTCAGTTCAAAATTGTAGAGATGTTGTTTTGTAAAAGCATTTGAATTTAAAACAAGTTGAAACTTCTCTGAAGCAAAATAAAGTGTTTAAACACTATTTTGAGATAGAGAATGAATATAAAACATTATTTTAAATATATATATATAATTGATATAGACCGTCAATTATATAAGTAATATTTAAAATCAGAATAAGTTTTGATGTTTTAAAAATAGAAGTTTTTAAAATCAGAATGGAGGAATATTTCAAGGCTAAAATAAAGTTTGAAATCATTTTTGAAAACATGATTTTGAAAGCTAAAACATTTTGAAAAGCAGATTTAAAAATATTTTGAAAAATCTATTCAAACTGAAATTGCAAGAAACTTCCTACAGAGCTCCTCCATCAGACTCGAGAACTTGTACAAAGTAGTTTAAATGATTTTGATTTTCGTGGGTTTGTAAGCCACTTGTCGTAGGTTTTTAAGCTACTTGTCGTGGGTTTATAAGCCACTGGTTTCGATAGAAATTGGGTTCTATCCCAAAAGAAAATTGGAAGAAAGATGAGAGTGCTATTATGAAGTTTTAACAAAATACTAGACACTTATCTTGAGATCTTGAAATCTTGATTCTCTAGAGTCTTGAATCTTGAATCTCTAATCTTCATCTTAATGCTTGAGTCTTTATACTGATCAGTCTTCGATAATACCTGCATATACTTCCTATATATATATATATATATATATATATATATATATATGAAAATGTTAGTATATATTTTATAAAGTAAAGTATAATAACTATATAAGGTTGTTGTCATCAAAACATCATCAACTCAGTTCCTAACATTTTTGATTCAGAGTATTCCAGTTAGGGTACTATTTGACACCGGCGCATCACATTCATTCATATCTCAGAATTTGGTTGATAGGTTATGCTTAGAACCTGCCTACCTTGTTTCTTCCTTAACTGCGAATCCAATAGGAGGATATGCAACTCTAGGAATAAGATGTGACCGGTTAGAACTTGATTTGTTAGGTCATATGTTTGCATGCTACCTATATGTTTATGATTTCATTGATTTCGGGATCATTCTGGGAATGGATTGGTTGGGTAGATAAGAGGCTAGGATATTTTGCCAAGATGGGGAAATATCAATAAGGCACCAAAATAGTCATAACTGTATCATCTTCTCGGTGGAGAATTCCGACCAGAGTGTTTGTGCTTTGTTAAGTGCTACAGGAGT
This sequence comes from Allium cepa, assembly GCA_030765085.1. Taxonomy (NCBI): domain Eukaryota; kingdom Viridiplantae; phylum Streptophyta; class Magnoliopsida; order Asparagales; family Amaryllidaceae; genus Allium; species Allium cepa. Next base: position 985,974,630 of record CM060945.1, on the reverse strand, counting down.
GGACGAAGAGTTAAGTCAGGTTCGAGTTGCAAGAGAGTTTTCTGATGTTTTTGAGCCTGACATAGGACTACCTCCGAAATGAGTTTTTGAGTTTCGATAGATCTGTGCGAGGAGAAGAACCTGATAGTAGATCACCTAGAAGGATGACACCAACTGAGATGAAAGAATTGAAGGTGTAGGTAATGGATTTAGAAGAAATTTTTTTATTAGACCAAGCAGTTCGCCTTGGGGAGCGGCTGCGGTTTTCATGAAGAAACCAGATGGGTCATTAAGAATGTACATCGACTATCGTAAGTTGAATGAAAGGATGATCAAGAATAAGTATCCTTTGCCAAGAATAGATTATATGTTCGATCAGTTGAGTGAGGCAAGAGTTCTTTCCCAATTGGATTTGGCGATAGGGTCCATCAGTTGAGTGTGGCAGAGGACAATATTCCTTTGACAGTATTTCGATCTAAGCATGTCTCGTATGAATGGTTAGTGATGTCATTTGAGTTGACGAATGCACCTGCTTTCTTCATGAATTTGATGAACCGAGTTTTCCGAGATCACTTGGATAGATTCATATTGGTATCATAGATGATATTTTAGTGTACTCTAAAGATGAAAGAGAACATGAAGATCATCTTAGAGTTGTGCTTGAGACGCTGAGGCAGAACCAGCTAAAGGTGAAGTTTTTCAAGTGTCATTTTTGGAAGAAAGAGGTTAGGTTTCTTGATCGTGGGTTTCAAAGGAGGGTTTGGCAGTAAATCCAGTTAAGATCGAGTCGTCAATAACTGGAAGAGACCAGAGACGATAACCTACCAGAGATTCATTAAATATATTTTTACGGATAGCAGCACCTTTGACTAAGTTGAGCAGGAAGGATGTGAAATTCATTTGGGTTAACAAATGTTAGGAATGGTTCCTTAAGTCAAAGCATTTGTTGACAAACATAACAATGTTAGTTGTTCCAGATGGAAACCAAGGGTTGATGGTGTACAGTGATGTATGTGGAACGGGATTGGGAGCTGTATTGATGCAAAATGGTAAAGTCATTGCCTACGCTTCTCAAAAGCATATACCACACGAGGTGAGATATCCTACTTATGATTTGGAGTTGGTTGTTGTGATCTTCGCATTAAAGGTATGGAGGCAGTATCTCGTAGGGGAGAGATTTGTGCTATACACAGATCAAAAGTCTTCAAGATACTTATTCTCTCAGAAGGAGCTGAATATGCGACAGCAGAGATGGCTGGAGTTTTCTGGCAGCTTATGATTTTGGTATAGAGTATACACCAGAGAAAGGTAATAAAGTAGCGGATGCTCTTAGCAGAAGACGCCAGAATGTGGTGTTGGCTATGTTGGCAGAATGGAAGGATCTAGAGCTTTGGCCAGCTATGGTTTGCAGTTAAGATCGACTGACTAGTTCTAGTCAGAGTGCTACCATGTTGTCCTGTTTAAAAGTTCGACAAGTATTGATCGAGAGAATTGATTCTAATCAGAAGGAGGATCTATTATTAGTCGAGAAGATCAGAGGCTTAAGCTTGGAACTGAGATCGATGATTTGAAAGATTTTTGTCTTGATCAGAGAGGATGGTTGAGAAAGAAAGGGCGATTATGTGTTCCAGATGTTGAGAACTTAAGGAAAGAAGTTCTTTGGGGAATGTCATCAATCCAATTTTATGATTCATCTTGGGGGAGCATAATGTATCAGGATATGAAGAGGAGCATCTATTAGTAAGGCATGAAGAGGGATGTTGACTTATGGGCTAGGCAGTGTGCTAGCTGTCAACAAGTGAAAGCCGAAAACCAGAAGCCGAGTGGATTTCTTCATCCTTTAGAGATTCCAGTATGGAAGTGGGATTCTATATCCATGGATTTCATTACGGGTTGCCAAGGTCGAATAGAGGAAATGAAAGCATATAAGTCATAGTGGATAGATTGACCAAAAGTGCCCATTTCAATCTAGTCAACTAGGATGACACGTGTTTTAGCGAAGTTATTCGTGAAGAACATAGTTAGACTTTATGGAATTTCTAGTAGCATAGTTAGTGACAAAATGCATTATTCATTAGTGAATTTTGGAAAAGTCTACAAAGGGTATTAGATACCAAGCTTAAGACGAGTACAACATATCAATCACAAACGGATGGGCAGACTGAGAAAGTCAATAAAGTACTCGAAGATTTGTTGGGAGCTTGTGTATTAAACTTTAGTGGACCTTGGGAATATCACTACATTTGATTGAACTTTTCTATAATAATAGTTATCGGACTAGTATAAGAATGATGCCTTTTGAATCTTTGTATGGAAGGCCATGAAAATCGCCAACATGTTGGTTAGAGACGGGAGACAGATTGATCTTAGGTCCAGAGATGGTAAGAGAGGTGTCGGAAAAGATTGAGTTGATCTGAGAACGGATGAAGGAAGCTCAATCTAGATAGAAGAGTTACTCAGATGAAAGGCACAAAAACCTAGAGTTGTCAGTTGGAGACAGGGTTTTTATTAAGGTGTCACCGATGAAGGGTGTGACACGATTCGAAAAGTCAGGGAAGCTGACACCGAGATATGTTGGACCATTCCAGATTATAAAAAGGATTGGAAAGCTCGCATACAGAGTAGAGTTTCCAAGCAATATGGCAGGTGCCCATGATGTATTCCATGTGTCTCATCTTCGCAAATATGTGCATGATCCAGAGACTATCATTCCTCCGAAAGAGTTGGAAGAGTTGATAGTAGAGCCTAATTTGATAGTTGTTAGACAACCTGTGCAGATTTTGGCGAGAGATGAGAAAAGATTGAGATCCAAGACAGTCAAGTTAGTGAAAGCTCAGTGGAGCGATAATGAGGACTGTACTTGGGAGATAGAAGACAGGATTCGAGATACTTATCATGATCTGCTTTGAGCATATGTCTATATTAGATATATACAAATAATTTCTAGTCAGGTAGACTAGTATGGTTGTTAGGAGTTGTTACAAATGATTGCTATGTTTATTATTTAATCGTTGCTAAATTTCGAGGATGAAATTCTTTAAGGAGAGGTGCATGTAACACACTTAATTTTTAATAACATTATTCAAGAGATTTAATTATATTATAGAATAATGAAAATGTTAAGTGATAAGGGGATTGAGATTTGAATAAATATTAAATGGCCATGCTTAATCAATTACTTAATGGAATTAAGAATGGTTTATAGGATAATTAATCTACACTAGGGTATGTTAGGTATTTGCCATACATAATCTTTAATCTTATATATAGATTTTTCTCTTAGGCCATTCATGTTCATATCTCATTTTTCATAAAAATAAAACGTAAAAGGGAGCAGGCCATTAACCAGAAAAGATAGAAGAAATTCAAAGAAAAGTAAAGAAATTAAAGAAAGAAAATCAATCTCAAACTCAATCCACTTTCCTTATCTTAATCAAGATGAATAATAATTCTATCTCTATTTTATGAATATATGTTTCAGATTTAAGATTAAATTTGTATATATGACGATATGCTTTCGACATAGTCGAAACATATGTTTTCGAAGGTAGTTTTCTAATAGCTTTCGAAGGGGTTGCCATTTTCTGTTTTAAAAATAAGGGCTTTCGAATGAGTCCCTTAAGTTGTAAATTAATGCTTTCGAAAGAAGGGGTTCCAACCTAGTTGAAGCCCTCTTACCATTCTTTTGTCTTTCGAATGTGTTGAAGTTATCAATGTTTTTGAAGGGTAGTGTTTGTTTTAAATATGTATTAAATCACTTCCTAAATGCTTTTGAAAGATTTCAAGGGTTTCGAAGGCAATAGCTTCAAAAGAGGGTTTCGATGCTATCCTTCAGTATTTTATTTAAATAATTTGAAGCTTTCGAATGTGATGGTGCCGATGCCATAAAGTTTCCCCATTGCTTTTATATAATAAAGAATGGTTTCGAAAGAGATACTTTCGTTTGAATTTACCTTGATCCAAATGACATTTTTAAGTATAAACCCAATGGTTTCGAAAGTGGTACTTTCAATTGGTTTCGATGCTTTGCTTCTAAAGTTAAATTCTAATATGTTAATACATCCGAAAGGCTTCGAAAGAAAGGTTTTAAAGTGTTCGAAAGGCAGGAGCCTAATGTTTCAAAAAGTGATTTATATGCTTTCGAAGGTGGTCATCTAGTGAGGTCGAAAGCAAGGTTACGAAGGTTTTGAAAGGCTTTATTTTTCGAAACAAATAACCCAATCTCATTTTTAAAGAAAACTATGGCATAAATTAGTAAAGTGTTGTGAAAAGAAGTTTTTGAACAAGTTTTATTTGATTAAAGAGTTAAAGGGATTAACCAAGTTATTGTGTTTGCATCTTCATATATGTATATACTAGTCGAAAATTTTCCAAGATTAGAGATATAGGAAGGGAATGCAATTTGTGGGAGAGAGATTAAAACTATTAGGTTGTAATTAATAACCGTTGCCTCCATATGAACTGTAGAAAACTGGGATAGAAAGAGGAGACACTGGAATTTCTCATTCTCAAGACACGTGTCACGTGAACGTCAAGTGGATTCTATTTTCCTATTTAAGTAATAGATTCACATTGTAATGGACCCATAACTGTAATTTGAGGAAGGGTAGAATAACCAGCTAGGTTGACCCAGTAGTGAATATATATTAAGTTAACTCCTAAATGAGTAGAGTTGCATCTAGGAGGTCGGGACGATCAGAATATAGGATGTTAAAATAACAAAGAAAGATATTGGCAGGGGCCAATAGATTCTGCCAATAGGTTCATACTTAACCCATGAAAACTATGTGGAAGAAGTCAGAAAGGCAGGTTCATAGTAAGCCCATGAAAACTATGATTTGATACTGGCAGGGGCCAATAGGTTTATATTTAGTCCATGAAAACTATATCAGGATTAAGATATTGACAGGTGTCAATTGGTTCCTAGTCAGCCCATGAAAACTAGGATAAGAAGAAAAGATATTGGAGTTACCAATAGGTTCCTAGTTAACCCATGAAAACTAAGATAAGTGTAAAGATATTGGAGTAACCAACAGGTTCATAATGATCCCATGAAAACTATGTAATTGGACAGGAAGTCCCTAAAAAATTCAATCGATTATTAGTCAGACCATGAAAACTATTAGGCTAATAGTAATCATAGAAACTATAACTATGACAAATGGTCAAAATGAATGGGGATGGGTAATCTAGAAATTATTCACTTGTTTTGCATATCATCGTATCATATTATTTTGAGATGTTCTAACCATTGTGGTTGCAGGAGCACAGTATATGATATAATAAAAAGGTTTTATGATATTAGTGAGGGAAAACCCGTTCCGCTAAGCACCGTTGTCTCGCTAGATTTCTAAATGATTTGATTTGATAAATTATTAATCATACCAGGATTTATGTTTGACTCGAAGTTTATGTTTTTCCCTTAAACTCTCGGGCACTCAATTATTTTTTGAGTAGTTTGAGAGTTAAGGTTTCCAGGTATCTCATTAGATGAATAAGCTTTCGGAGACGTGCAGGAGGCATGATAGTTATCTAGAGTTCTCTTTTATTTTGATTCCGCTATGTTGTTTGCAATGGCAAAGTTGTCAAATTGCCTGTATATACACTGATCATCCAAAGGAGCATCTTCATATGTCTCTCTTAACGTATGTTGTAATAAATATATCTTCTCTTTATGTGTTTAACGATGGTGGGATTATGTAATGAATTTGGAAATGTTTTGAAATGAAATGTGATCTTGTTTGATGTTTTAATTTTTTTCCATGTTCATGTGTTTCTATGTATCAATGTATCTAACATCGTCGTATTTGGTCGCCGAGAATTAATAACAGTGGATGACTGCAACATCCATAGCCATTAGTTTTGGGTCTCCAAATAGGGGTATTTTACAAAACTTACGGGCTGCAGTAAGCCTGCTAATAAACGTCTGTTACAAGATGACAAACGTCTATCATAACTCTCGAGTTACCAAAACCCTGAACTCGGACGTCTGTCACTTGTTGCTCCAGCAGCACTCCACATTTTTTGCCATATTTTCTCCCTCGGAGGTCGATTCAAGAACCGTTTTCACTGTTATAAAGACACTTCTGACCTCTTCAATTCTCCATATAATATTGCCAAAATTCAACAGCACACTATTCTAAAGTCCCCCATAATCACTAACTTCCAGCATTTGAACAGGACACCCATTTTCTGATATAATTGAAGCCGTGTAGATTCAACTTTCATTACAACCATGATGCTTGCTTGAGAATACAGAAATTGCAATTTTCCCACTGATAGACAATGCTTTGTAACATAAGTTTTTAGCTCCACTGATTTTGGCAGATGGCACTCAACTTCGAGTTTGAGTAGCCGATAGTAATATGAATAAAAGTAGACAATGTAGTAAACTAGTACAACCGTACAACTGTGGGGAAAACCGACCGTTTGAATATATCATTTGACATAATAGTAATATTTATTGCACTTTAAATTAATAATTTAATCACACTATCAACGATAACATATTCGTAAAGAGATCATTTGATTTATTTGTAACAAAAGTATGAATATTGAAGAATAAGTGTATAATAAAGAACAATTTTCAAATAATGATTAACTGCTAAAAACAACGTACTACTAGATTATTTGGTACATTAAATGTAGAATTTCAGCTTTCAACCACTATATTGGGTAATAATCTTACACCAAAAAACTAGTTGAATAATAACGTAGTGGTTACTTATAGCGTACAAGGAGTTGTGATGAGATAGTTGTTTTGTCTTATAAGTAATATGCTGCAATAAGTCCAAGTCATGAATAGGAAAATCTACAAAGGTATCCAGCTTATTTTTCATAAACCAACTATATGAGAATCTCTTCAAATGAATAACAAGAATTTCTATAAGTCTCCAAAAATCCAGGCTTTTGGTAGCCTACTGATGTTTTTTTAGCCAAGGGAAAATGACATGTCTTTAGGCCCCAACGGTTCATCCTTTAGAAAAGCAACAAGGCAAGCATACAAAGAAATAGGTTATGGTTTCTTCATAAACAAACCAGGTTTGTAAATCTCAAGCAGCACTACTTTTGTATCGTATATTTCCAAAGCTTTTTCTTCCCAATTAAAAAGCATATGCACTTGTTTCGATTCCTCTGTTATAGATACTAAATCATCCATTTCAATCTTGGTTTGTGTTTCATGATTCTTCTCATCAGCTGAATTATGATAGAACTTAGACTGGCTACCAATGTTGCCACCCTTTTTGTAGTATCTTCGGTGTCGTCATTAACAATCATATTAGACGAGTCCATTTTTACATCTTCACTAGAATTTTCACCATCGTCTCCATCATTATAAGCAGCGCCTTGTGAATGAATAAATGGGTCCATCAATTTCAAAAAAATGTCATAAATTGTGCGACCAGTAGCTGCATTCGGAAGAGTTGCAATAAGAGGAACACCAAATGGTTTTTTTGTGCTGCGTAAGTAATTCTTGAGCAAAAATCATAATCAAATGTATGAAGTGAATATAAATATAGCAGACAATCAGAACACATAAGTGTTAGTTAAAATTTTAGATTTACTAGTGCTGTAGTTCGAACTGCCAACAAAGCATGAGTATACTAAATTTTGTCAGTATGCGCTATATTTTTTCCTTGCCCATTTGGTATGAGAAAAGTATGACCATGACCAACACCATCTACAGCGATTAGCTTTGACTTTAGGACAATTAAATTTCTATCCAAGTAGACAATTTGAGAATCCACTAAAAATTTGTATTTGTTAGCTATAAAGTCCTGAAACAATGACACAGTGAGAGAAATTTCAACTTTACTCTCTTTAACCATTATATCTGTGGACAGATTTCCATAACATAGTTAAATAAGACAATAGCTTTTGTTATACTCTTAAAACTTGACATAATATTAGCATTTTAAAGGCATAATGTCATCACAAAGGTATTACAAGTATTAACTGAGGGACATAAAAGCAGTATAGAGACTAGCTATAATAAAAATATAAGTATTAAACAACAAAGACATACTCTGTACACTGATTTGTATACACCACCTAGGGGAGATTGTCATTCTCCTTAAGTAGTCTATATGCCGCAAGCCTGTCTCCGTCCCTAATCAATAATACCGAGTTATAAGGATCTTTCAATTAACAATGGATACGAGTAGAGTATACCTGTAAAAACTATAAATTCGATCTGCTTATGAGGATTCAACATCACTTCTTATGTATTATTGTTGTCTTCCATTATAAAAATATAAAAATATATGAATTCTATATATAAACAAATAAATATTTTAAATACACAATATCTTTGAAAAAATTATCCTTCTTCTTCTTTGTCTAAATAACATCAATTATGCTAAGGCACTCAACTAACATCCAAATTTAAGCCGCAAAAACAAAAAAGTTACAACAAACTTAATCAAAATTTGAATGAAAAGAGATAACAATGTGAATAGTTTCCTTCTTTTTAAAATAAAATAAAGAACTTACATTTAATTTTTACTATAGCATGAAAGGAATATGTAGTAAGATGAGTCATGCAGAAAACGAACATAAAATTTGTTGAATATGCGATCATATGATTTTTGTTTGATGATAATAAACATATATATATATATATATATATATACATTTAAATGTATTTGTTAATGTACTATTATATTTTTCATATGATTAAATATGTATTTGCTGAATAAAATAAATAACACAGAATTTGAATTCAAACGGATATTTTATTCAAACAAATATTTGTTACAATTTTGAATAGTATAAATTCAAGCTCTCACTATATATATACAAATACAATACAAATTCGGTTACATCACAATTTATCATTTACAAATATACCTCACTACATATCGCTCATTCACTCGTAATTTATCTACAACTTTATTCCAGATTGAATCCAGCATCTGAGCAATCTGCAAAAATAAATATTGACGCACTAAAATGTTATTTGTCTAGTGTACTAAAACAGATAGCACGCTACAATAAACTCGTCGCACAAGTTTATTAATTAGAATTCCACTACGCTGGAATTCTGTATTAGATAAGTGTAACAATAAGTTACGTTGTAAATATATTACAACATGAACGTTATACTATTGTAAGAAATAGTACAACTTATAAACGGGAAAGATTACAGTGAATCTAACCAGTATATAAAGGAAATTCCGTCTGAGGCTCGTCGTAACGATTTCCTTAAGAATTTTATTTCAAAATTCTCCCAAGATACAACAGACGTAATCTGCACGAGATTGTAATGAGTATATCACTCTGTGATTTAAAGTATGGCAGTAGAAGTGAAGAAGAAGATTCGGATTCTAAAAAATGAGTGAGGAAAGTGATCAGTTTTCCTTCTTATTTATAGTTGGTCCGTATCTCTTCCAAACGGTCGTGTCTGCAACCGTTCGCTCAAACAGTTGCGTCCGTACCACTTCGTACAGTCGCACCCGTCTGCCCGCGCCACTTCAATCGGGTCGCACCCGCTCATGCCGCATCTATTCGCCCGTGTCTGCTTCTCGCATCCGCTTCTGTTCGCATCTAACGGCCGTCCGCTTTATGAACAGCCGCGTCCGTCTTCACCCGCCCGCTTCTCTTTAAATTACAGGCCCAGCCCAGTTTCAGCCGAAGCCCAAAACCGTTAAACGATGGCCCAGTAAAAGAATGGTCATTTTAGACCCATAACCAAGCCCGAGCCCGGCCCATCGGTCGGCGGCGGCGGCGTGCGCGCGTGTGATGGTGATGTATGATCTCCCTCCTCACAACGAAGCATACATTTGGGAGCCTCAGGCCCCCAACCTTCTCATGAGAAAGCCATATATAAACCAATATAGCACTCAACAATTAGGCGATGTGGGACTTTGTATATTCTCATTCACTCAATTTCTTAAGGAATTCCAACAATCCCCCACATGAATGATAATATACATATCCCCCACACAAAGCGAAATATCACAGAGTATATATGGAATAATGCTTTATCGTGGATAAGTAGATATTTCGCTTTGAACTTTCCCTAGTTAAAACTTATCGGATCTACTTGGCTAATCGGTGAATTATTTCATCTTGAACCGTCGGCCTTTATTGTATATCCAGACAATAAGTTTTACGAAGCATTGATTCCCTTGTCATCCAATCTCTTGGTTGTGTTCATTTTGGTCCTGAACAATATTTTTGGTTCTGCGAGTGTTTTTAGAGAAGAAAAGCCTTTTAATATTCTCATAGAGCCGACCCAGCTCACACTAACATAGGTGATCGCAACCATTAAGAGTATCCTACATATACCTCACTTGTTATTTCCAAGATATGGTCATCATTAAAAAACATAGTTTTAACCTTTAAAACTTCTGTAGGCATGCAATATATTTTGCACCATAGGAATGGAGTAGGACCAAGTCCAGACAAATGCATTACTTCTTGAGTTACTCATAACTGGTTTGCCTATTGATCCTAGTCCGTGGGATCTCCAGTCGCTAGGATAGGTTTCCGTATAAGGTAACTCTTGTTGGTTTAGGCTTTTAAACCCATTCCCCTCGATGCGCAGTCAATTTTCTCTCTTGATAAACCTTTAGTAAATGGATCCGCTAGGTTATCATTTGTTCTCACATAATCTATGGAAATAGTTCCATTAGAGAGTAACTGCCTAACTGTGTTATGGCGACGACGTATGTGTCGTGATTTGCCATAATACACAAGGTTTTTCGCTCTACTTAGCGCTGCTTGATTATCGCAGTGAATACATATGGCCGTCACAGGTTTTGGCCAAAATGGAATATCTTCTAAGAATTGACGAAGCCATTCTGCCTCTTCGCCTGCTTTATCTAATGCGATAAACTCAGATTCCATGGTGGATCGAGCTATGCATGTTTGTTTAGTAGATTTCCATGACACTGCTGCTCCTGCAAGGGTAAAGACATAACCACTTGTGGATTTTGATTCCTCTGAATCTGCAATCCAGTTTGCATCACATATCCTTCTAAGACGGCAGGATATTTTCCATAATGTAAGGAAAAATTAGTGGTATTCTTTAAATATCCAAACACTCTCATTAGTGTTTTCCAGTGTTCCTTCCCTGGATTACTTGTATACCTGCTTAGTCGACTTACCGCGTAAGCAATATCTGGTCTGGTGCAATTCATCAGATACATTAAGCATCCTATTACACGAGAGTATTCCAGTTGCATTACACTCTCATCAGTGTTTTTATGCAGTACTTCCGATGGATTAAAAGGTGTCCTCACTCCTTTAATTCCATACTCTTGGAATTTTTCAATCACTTTGTCTACATAGTGTGACTGAGATAGTTCAATTCCATTAGGTGTTCTTATTATTTTGATTTCCAAAATAACGTCCGCAACTCCTAAGTCTTTCATATCGAAATTGTTGATTAACATCTTCTTTATAGTCTCTATTACTTTAGTATTAGGACCAAAGATTAGAATATCGTCTACATATAGACAAATCATCACATATGATTGTCCAACCTGTTTGTAATAAACACATTTATCACATTCATTTATACGAAAACCATTTTTCATCATGACACTATCAAATTTTTCATGCCATTGTTTTGGAGCTTGTTTTAGTCCGTATTGTGATTTCACTAACCGACATACTTTGTTTTCATTTCCTTTGGAAATAAAACCCTCAGGTTGCTCCATGTAAATCTCCTCATCGAGATCTCCATTTAAGAATGCTGTTTTGACATCCATCTGATGAATTTCCAGATTATATATGGAAGTAATTACTATTAACATTCTTATAGAGGTTATTCGTGTAACCGGTGAATAGGTATCAAAGAAGTCTACTCCTTCTTTTTGACGATATCCTTTGGCTACCAATCTGGCTTTATATTTATCTATAGAGCCGTCTGATTTCAATTTCTTCTTGAAAATCCATTTGCAGCCAATTGGTTTTATTCTAGGTGGAATATCAACTATTTCCCAAGTTTTATTACTTAGAATTGAATCAATCTCACTTTGGATTGCTTCTTTCCAACATGAAGATTCAGAAGATGACATTGCTTCCTTGTACGTTTGAGGTTCGTGTTCTAACATATAAGTTAAAAAATCCGAACCAAATGTTTTGGAAGTTCTTGCCCTTACGCTTCTTCTTGGTTCAACCTCCTCGTTGTCCCGATGAGTTTCATCTTCACATATCTCATCTCTGTTATCTCTTGTCCTTTTTGGGACAGGATTTCCATCGTTTCTTTTATGTGGGAACACATCTTCAAAGAACGAGGCATCTCTTGATTCCATGATTGTATTTACATGAATATCATTTATATCAGACTTGAATACCAAAAATCTGTAGGCACTACTATTTTGGGCTGGCCCAAGATAATAACAATCTACTGTTTTTGGTCCAAGTTTGACTCTCTTGAGAGGCGGAACTGGAACTTTTGCCAAGCACCCCCACACTTTGAGGTATTTAAAGCTTGGTTTGTGTCCTTTCCATATCTCATATGGAATTGTTCCTGTTTTATTGCGAGGAACTTTGTTTAATATATGATTAGACATATTTAAGGCTTCCCCCCACAAGTTCGTCGGTAGACCAGAAGTTAAAAGCATGGCAGTAATCATGTCTTTTAACGTTCTGTTCTTCCTCTCGGCTACACCATTTTGTTGTGGTGAATATGGAGCTGTTGTTTGATGAATTATACCATTTTTGGCACAGAACTGTTCAAATGGTGATTCATATTCTCCACCTCGATCAGATCTCAATATCTTGATCTTTTTATTTAACTGATTTTCTACCTCAGCCTTGTATTTTATAAAAAAGATATACATAGCAATATCGCGTATAATCGTCAATAAAAGTAATAAAATACTTTTTCCCACCTCTTGTAGGTAGTGATTTAAAATCACATAAATCTGTATGTACCAAACCTAATGGTTCGGTGCTTCTGTCAACAGATTTAAATGGTTGTTTGACCATTTTTGCTTCTACACATGTCTCACATTTGTAGTTCTTATCTACTTGGAAATTTGGAATCAATCCCAAGTTTGATAATTTCTTCATTTTTCAGAAGTTTACGTGTCCTAATCTATCGTGCCATAGTAAAATTTCGTGCTCAAATAAGTAAGAGACTTCAATTTTATTAATAGCACAATCAGAATACGTAGATTTATTGCCGGTAACGGCTATATTTGCCTTAAATAGGCCATCACATAAATATCCCCTTCCGATATACATTCCAGCTTTGGACAGAACCATCTTGTCTGACTCAAACACCATCTTGAATCCCTTCTTTGATAGGACTGCACCAGAGATGAGATTCTTGCGTATGTCTGGAACGTGAAGCACGTCATTCAATTTGACAGTTTTTCCAGAAGTGAACTTGAGGATAACTGTGCCACTGCCTTCGATCTTGGAAACTGCAGAATTACCCATAGAGTCTTTCTTTCTGATCGAATTTCTGGTATGTTGAAAACATGGATTTTTCAGAGCAAACATGACGAGTAGCTCCTGTGTCAACCCACCATTGGTTAGGGTTCTGAATCAAATTGCATTCAGAAATAACCGCTGAAAAGTTGGACTTATCCATTTTCATGTTGTCAACTGTTAACATCTCTGTTTTAGTGTAAAACAGTAAAATTCTTAAGATGTTATTTGTCTAGTGTGCTAAAACAGATAGCACGCTACAATAAACTCGTCGCACAAGTTTATTAATTAGAATTCCACTACGCTGGAATTCTGTATTAGATAAGTGTAACAATAAGTTACGTTGTAAATATATTACAACAGCAACGTTATACTATTGTAAGAAATAGTACAACTTATAAACGGGAAAGATTACAGTGAATCTAACCAGTATATAAAGGAAATTCCGTCTGAGGCTCGTCGTAACGATTTCCTTAAGAATTTTATTTCAAAATTCTCCCAAGATACAACAGACGTAATCTGCACGAGATTGTAATGAGTATATCACTCTGTGATTTAGAGTATGCCAGTAGAAGTGAAGAAGAAGATTTGGATTCTAAAAAATGAGTGAGGAAAGTGATCAGTTTTCCTTCTTATTTATAGTTGGTCCGTATCTCTTCCAAACGGTCGTGTCTGCACCCGTTCGCTCAAACAGTTGCGTCCGTACCACTTCGTACAGTCGCACCTGTCTGCCCGCGCCACTTCAATCGGGTCGCACCCGCTCATGCCGCATCTATTCGCCCGTGTCTGCTTCTCGCACCCGCTTCTGTTCGCATCTAACGGCCGTCCGCTTTATGAACAGCCGCGTCCGTCTTCACCCGCCCGCTTCTCTTTAAATTACAGGCCCAGCCCAGTTTCAGCCGAAGCCCAAAACCGTTCAACGATGGCCCAGCAAAAGAATGGTCATTTAGACCCGTACCCGAGCCCGAGCCCGGCCCGGTCGGACGGACGGCGGCGGGGGCGCGCGCGCACGTGTGTGATGGTGATGCATGATCTCTCTCCTCACAATGAAGCATACATTTGGGAGCCCCAGGCCCCCAACCTTCTCATGAGAAAGCCATATATAAACCAATATAGCTCTCAACAATTAGGCGATGTGGGACTTTGTATATTCTCATTCACTCAATTTCTTAAGGAATTCCAACAATCCCCCACATGAATGATAATATACATATCCCCCACACAAAGCGAAATATCACAGAGTATATATGGAATAATGCTTTATCGTGGATAAGTAGATATTTCACTTTGAACTTTCCCTAGTTAAAACTTATCGGATTTACTTGGCTAATCGGTGAATTATTTCATCTTGAACCGTCGGCCTTTATTGTATATCCAGACAATAAGTTTTACGAAGCATTGATTCCCTTGTCATCCAATCTCTTGGTTGTGTTCATTTTGGTCCTGAACAATATTTTTGGTTCTGCGAGTGTTTTTAGAGAATAAAAGCCTTTTAATATTCTCATAGAGCCGACCCAGCTCACACTAACATAGGTGATCGCAACCATTAAGAGTATCCTACATATACCCCACTTGTTATTTCCAAGATATGGTCATCATTAAAAAACATAGTTTTAACCTTTAAAACTTCTGTAGGCATGCATTATATTTTGTACTATAGGAATGGAGTAGGACCAAGTACAGACAAATGCATTACTTCTTGAGTTACTCATAACTGGTTTGCATATTGATCCTAGTCCGTGGGATCTCCAGTCGCTAGGATAGGTTTTCATATAAGGTAACTCTTGTTGGTTTAGGCTTTTAAACCCATTCCCCTCGATGCGCAGTCAATTTTCTCTCTTGATAAACCTTTAGTAAATGGATCCGCTAGGTTATCATTTGTTCTCACATAATCTATGGAAATAGTTCCATTAGAGAGTAACTGCCTAACTGTGTTATGGCGACGACGTATGTGTCGTGATTTGCCATTATACACAAGGTTTTTCGCTCTACTTAGCGCTGCTTGATTATCGCAGTGAATACATATGGCCGTCACAGGTTTTGGCCAAAATGGAATATCTTCTAAGAATTGACGAAGCCATTCTGCCTCTTCGCCTGCTTTATCTAATGCGATAAACTCAGATTCCATGGTGGATCGAGCTATGCATGTTTGTTTAGTAGATTTCCATGACACTGCTGCTCCTGCAAGGGTAAAGATATAACCACTTGTGGATTTTGATTCCTTTGAATCTGCAATCCAGTTTGCATCACATATCCTTCTAAGACGGCAGGATATTTTCCATAATGTAAGGAAAAATTAGTGGTATTCTTTAAATATCCCAACACTCTCATTAGTGCTTTCCAGCGTTCCTTCCCTGGATTACTTGTATACCTGCTTAGTCGACTTACCGCGTAAGCAATATCTGGTCTGGTGCAATTCATCAGATACATTAAGCATCCTATTACACGAGAGTATTCCAGTTGCATTACACTCTCATCAGTGTTTTTATGCAGTACTTCCGATGGATTAAAAGGTGTGCTCACTCCTTTAATTCCATAATCTTGGAATTTTTCAATCACTTTGTCTACATAGTGTGACTGAGATCGTTCAATTCCATTAGGTGTTCTTATTATTTTGATTTCCAAAATAACGTCCGCAACTCCTAAGTCTTTCATATCGAAATTGTTGATTAACATCTTCTTTATAGTCTCTATTACTTTAGTATTAGGACCAAAGATTAGAATATCGTCTACATATAGACAAATCATCACATATGATTGTCCAACCTGTTTGTAATAAACACATTTATCACATTCATTTATACGAAAACCATTTTTCACCATGACACTATCAAATTTTTCATGTCATTGTTTTGGAGCTTGTTTTAGTCCGTATAGTGATTTCACTAACCGACATACTTTGTTTTCATTTCCTTTGGAAATAAAACCCTCAGGTTGCTCCATGTAAATCTCCTCATCGAGATCTCCATTTAAGAATGCTGTTTTGACATCCATCTGATGAATTTCCAGATTATATATGGAAGCAATTACTATTAACATTCTTATAGAGGTTATTCGTGTAACCGGTGAATAGGTATCAAAGAAGTCTACTCCTTCTTTTTGACGATATCCTTTGGCTACCAATCTGGCTTTATATTTATCTATAGAGCCGTCTGATTTCAATTTCTTCTTGAAAATCCATTTGCAGCCAATTGGTTTTATTCTAGGTGGAATATCAACTATTTCCCAAGTTTTATTACTTAGAATTGAATCAATCTCACTTTGGATTGCTTCTTTCCAACATGAAGATTCAGAAGATGACATTGCTTCCTTGTACGTTTGAGGTTCGTGTTCTAACATATAAGTTAAAAAATCCGAACCAAATGTTTTGGAAGTTCTTGCCCTTACGCTTCTTCTTGGTTCAACCTCCTCGTTGTCCCGATGAGTTTCATCTTCACATGTCTCATCTCTGTTGTCTCTTGTCCTTTTTGGGACAGGATTTCCATCGTTTCTTTTATGTGGGAACACATCTTCAAAGAACGAGGCATCTCTTGATTCCATGATTGTATTTACATGAATATCATTTATATCAGACTTGAATACCAAAAATCTATAGGCACTACTATTTTGGGCTGGCCCAAGATAATAACAATCTACTGTTTTTGGTCCAAGTTTGACTCTCTTGGGAGGCGGAACTGGAACTTTTGCCAAGCACCCCCACACTTTGAGGTATTTAAAGCTTGGTTTGTGTCCTTTCCATATCTCATATGGAATTGTTCCCGTTTTATTGTGAGAAACTTTGTTTAATATGTGATTAGACATATTTAAGGCTTCCCCCCACAAGTTCGTCGATAGACCAGAAGTTAAAAGCATGGCAGTAATCATGTCTTTTAACGTTCTGTTCTTCCTCTCGGCTACACCATTTTGTTGTGGTGAATATTGAGCTGTTGTTTGATGAATTATACCATTTTTGGCACAGAAATGTTCAAATGGTGATTCATATTCTCCACCTCGATCAGATCTCAATATCTTGATCTTTTTATTTAACTGATTTTCTACCTCAGCCTTGTATTTTATAAAAAAGATATACATAGCAATATCGTGTATAATCGTCAATAAAAGTAATAAAATACTTTTTCCCACTTCTTTTAGGTAGTGATTTAAAATCACATAATTCTGTTTGTACCAAACCTAATGGTTCGGTGCTTCTATCAACAGATTTAAATGGTTGTTTGACCATTTTTGCTTCTACACATGTCTCACATTTATAGTTCTTATCTACTTGGAAATTTGGAATCAATCCCAAGTTTGATAATTTCTTCATTTTTCGGAAGTTTACGTGTCCTAATCTATCGTGCCATAGTAAAATTTCGTGCTCAAGTAAGTAAGAGACTTTAATTTTATTAATAGCACAATCAGAATACGTAGATTTATTGCCGGTAACGGCTACATTTGCCTTAAATAGGCCATCACATAAATATCCCCTTCCGATATACATTCCAGCTTTGGACAGAACCATCTTGTCTGACTCAAACACCATCTTGAATCCCTTCTTTGATAGGACTGCACCAGAGATGAGATTCTTACGTATGTCTGGAACGTGAAGCACGTCATTCAATTTGACAGTTTTTCCAGAAGTGAACTTGAGGATAAATGTGCCACTGCCTTCGATCATGGAAACTGCAGAATTACCCATAGAGTCTTTCTTTCTGATCGAATTTCTGGTATGTTGAAAACATGGATTTTTCAGAGCAAACATGTCGAGTAGCTCCTGTGTCAACCCACCATTGGTTAGGGTTCTGAATCAAATTGCATTCAGAAATAACCGCTGAAATGTTGGACTTATCCATTTTCATGTTGTCAACTGTTAACATCTCTGTTTTAGTGTAAAACAGTAAAATTCTTAAGATGTTATTTGTCTAGTGTACTAAAACAGATAACACGCTACAATAAACTCGTCGCACAAGTTTATTAATTAGAATTCCACTACGCTGGAATTCTGTATTAGATAAGTGTAACAATAAGTTACGTTGTAAATATATTACAACAGCAACGTTATACTATTGTAAGAAATAGTACAACTTATAAACGGGAAAGATTACAGTGAATCTAACTAGTATATAAAGGAAATTCCGTCTGAGGCTCGTCGTAACGATTTCCTTAAGAATTTTATTTCAAAATTCTCCCAAGATACAACAGACGTAATCTGCACGAGATTGTAATGAGTATATCACTCTGTGATTTAGAGTATGACAGTAGAAGTGAAGAAGAAGATTCGGATTCTAAAAAATGAGTGAGGAAAGTGATCACTTTTCCTTCTTATTTATAGTTGGTCCGTATCTCTTCCAAATGGTCGTGTCTGCACCCGTTCGCTCAAACAGTTGCGTCCGTGCCACTTCGTACAGTCGCACCCGTCTGCCCGCGCCACTTCAATCGGGTCGCACCCGCTCATGCCACATCTATTCGCCCGTGTCTGCTTCTCGCACCCGCTTCTGTTCGCATCTAACGGCCGTCCGCTTTATGAACAGCCGCGTCCGTCTTCACCCGCCCGCTTCTCTTTAAATTACAGGCCCAGCCCAGTTTCAGCCGAAGCCCAAAACCGGTAAACGATGGCGCAGCAAAAGAATGGTCATTTTAGACTCGTACCCGTACCCGAGCCCGGCCCGGTCGGTCGGACGGACGGCGGCGGCGGCGCGCGCGCACGTGTGTGATGGTGATGCATGATCTCCCTCCTCACAACGAAGCATACATTTGGGAGCCCCAGGCCCCCAACCTCATCATGAGAAAGCCATATATAAACCAATATAGCTCTCAACAATTAGGCGATGTGGGACTTTGTATATTCTCATTCACTCAATTTCTTAAGGAATTCCAACATAAAATTGAAAAGGAAATATTTTTGCAGTATAAAATAAAATGTGTATTTTGAAAATTATTTGCCTCAGTTATCTGGGTTGTTCGTCATCATTTAAATTCGAATTCATCATACACGAACAACTTGTGACATGCATAGTGTATCACTGTACATGGCACAAGGCCGTGCACACCGATATATACAAGTGATAAAATTACAGGGATAGGTGAGCATAGGTCAAACCCAAAACGCCGGGTTCAACTCAAGTGCAATAAAAATAATATCACAATATCATCACAAGTTCAAACCCGAGCTACTAGCTGGACTCTACAGAGGTGCAATTCCAAAAATCAAGATGAAGTTCAAGTGAAATCAAAATGAAAAGTGATGTGCACAAGCACAAGAACATGTTACAGAAGCAAGTGCACCAAAAACCAAACAAGAGCAAAACTGCAAACAAAGTCAACACAACTACAAAATGCAACACTGAAGCATACATGACAACCAGGCTATAGAGATGAACCAGATAAGGCACAAGATCTCAAGTTCACATATGTGGCTACAATACAATGCACTAAAATATATATACATATGTATATACACATGTATACATACATGCAGTGACAGCAAAACCAAAATGAACAAAATATACATGTGCATCTAACCAAAGCAAATATACAGCACACGTATGGTTGTAGTGACAACATACATGAAATCAAGCTACAATGATGACCAAGCAACAAATAATGAATCAAGATACAAGACCGAACTGGCATATATGCAACATAAACAAATGATCAGTGGAAAATGCATGAAGGCTTGAACAAGACTCATGAAAATCACAAAGAACAAAGGCAATACTCGAGAACAAATAATGAAAATATACAGGTGCATTGAATCACACAGCAGCTCCAATGAGCAACTGCAGAAGACAGGTTAACTTGAAAGTAATATCAAAAACAACATTGCAAACAGGTCACACATGAATGCAGCATGCATATACAAGGATAATATGGGTACAGTGAAGACTGTAGCTCGTGGCTATAGCAACACGAACACATGTCAGTAAAATGGCAACTGGCAATAAATAATTCAAATGACCAAAGTCATCATGAACCAAGTCAGAGAAATAATGTCGAAGTCATACTAGCAGTGATAGTGCCGAAGATACAGAGGATTAAATCAAAACCATGAAGATGCAGTGGGTCAAAAATCCAAGCATCAAGGTGAGTATGCTACAGATATGAACACACATATATATGCAGTGCTAACTCGACTAACAGGTTCAGGTAGACCATAGAACAAAATAAATATGTACATAAATATGTCCAATGAAGACACAGCAGAATGAAAGTCATGATATATAAGTGAAAAAATGACCGAAGTTAGACAATGTCAACAACAACGTCAAGCTAAGTGGCCGATATCAACTACGTTATAACCAAAGAAAAAAGGAACGAATAAGTTAGAAACCGAAACATTGAAACCAGAAATTCACAAAATCAAGTTTGCATATTTCAAACCAAAATCAGCATCGTGATGACCAAGGCAACAAGTTCGAACCAAGTCAGAATTCATCAAGCCGTGGTAATCATGAATGAACAAGTCAAGGAAAAAATCGAACAGTTCAGATTCAAAGCCGTGAGTATCAAGTTAAACAAACAACGAAATTATACGACTTTGAACAAGTCAGTAATCATCATCAACATCCAAACAACATCGAACGGCCAGAACAAAGTAAATGACGAATTCAAATAAGTTTATACGAACGATAATACAGGAATTTGAATCCTATATAAACCCAAATCATCACCGGTCGAAAATCTATTCGAGTTCGAGAATAACTGACAACAATAAACCAATAAATTGAATCATCGATCAAGTTCAAACAATCAACCAGAAAAGCAAAAAGGAAAATAACATACCAATTTTAATTCGAACTCGATCGAATTGAAGTAGCCGAAAGAGATCGACAGAGAGAAAGAATAAATCGAAGCATCATCAATCAAATTGATCAAAGCCGGTGACTTCAACACGAAACCCTAACTTTCGAGCAAGCAACGAGGCCGCCATTCTTTTGGAGCAAACCAGGCCAAAGATACAAAAGAAAAGTAAAAGGGGGTTTAATTTTATCACTTGTGGGCCGGCCTGGTTATTGGGCTTAATTTAAATTAGGGTTTAATATTTAAAATAGGGTTTCTAATTGTTTTATTGTGTTTTAAATTTGTAGTTTCTCTTTAAACTTTGTAATTACTAGTCGTGTGACTAAGGGACAAACTACGTGGCATAGTTTGAGAATTCACAACTCAGTGGCTGAGTTGTGGCAGAGTTTTGAGTGCAAAGTTAAGGCTAGTCGATAGCGGGTGTCGCGAGTTGACGTATGTAAGCGTATGCCTGCTTAATTTCTAGTAGAAACCTTGGGGGCAGCACGTAGGCAGGGTTTTGCTGAAGCTGGGTAAATTCTGTGTCGTTCTATTTCTGCATTTATTATTCTGCTATTATCTGTGCTGCTATTTTGATATATCTGTTTTGAAATTATTTTATAAACTTCTGCAATAATTTTTATAATTAATAGCATCACCCTATTTACCCCCCGTTTAGGGTGAAATCGATCCTACAAGTGGTATCAGAGCAAAGTACAAAAGCCATTTTTGTTTTAATATTTTCGATTTTTCAAAAACCATTTTTTTAAAAAAAAACAAATTTTGAATTTTTCAAATGGCTATTTTTGCTGAGGGTCATTCTAATATTATCCCTTCTATTTTTGATGGAATAGATTTTTAAATTGGAAATTGAAAATGGAATTTTATTTAAAATCTGATAATATTAAATGTTGGGATATTATTGAAAATGGGTACGATAAAACAAACGAAAAAATTATCTCGATTAATGCTGTTGCTATGCATATATTATATTCTCATATTAATCAAGATAGTTTTAACTTTATCTCTCACTGTGAAAATGCACAACAAATCTGGAATGCTTTTGATGCAATATATGGTGCAAAAGTCAACAACAATGAGAAATCCTCCTCAATCGACTCAGCTAAAGAAACGAGCTTAATAGGATTGGTAAAAAGCAGTAGTGATGAGGACGATGATGAAGATGGAGCAATTGAGCTGGCACTACTAATAAAGAGATTCAAAAAGTGGAACCAAAAATACGGAAATCCAGCTCCAAATCAACAATTGAAAAGCAGAATATTCAAAGCGCTAGACAACCCAGAAGAACGGGAGATCATCTGTCACAAGTGCAACAAACCCGGACACATCAAGCCCAATTTTCCTCGAAATCGACACGGCATAGAAAAGAATTCAAAAAGGAAAATTTTTATAGCCACGTGTAATACAAGTGATGAAGATAATAAAAGTACTGGCAGCGAGAGTGAGAAAGCAGATATGTGCCTTAAAGGTAATATAACTGATAGTGACGATGACGAGTCAAGCGAGGTATCAAAACTCACTCACTCAGAATACTTATATATTTCCACGAAGTAAATGGCTGTTTTGCACGACTTAGGGAGAAATATGCTAAAATTGAATCACAAAGAGATAGTTTGATAGAAGTAAATGAATAGCTTGAACAATTAGTTAAAAATTATCAAAACAAGTGCCCTAAGTGTGATAAGTGTCCAACATTCGAA
The DNA here is from genome assembly GCA_030765085.1 of Allium cepa. Classification (NCBI taxonomy): domain Eukaryota; kingdom Viridiplantae; phylum Streptophyta; class Magnoliopsida; order Asparagales; family Amaryllidaceae; genus Allium; species Allium cepa. The sequence continues at coordinate 985,951,786 of CM060945.1, read as the reverse complement.
GAAGAGATTAAAAAATCAGAAAACAAAATTAAATCGCTTGAAAATGAAATTCTGATTTTGAAAGAGAGTGAAAATACAAGAAGAGAAAATCTGATTAAAAGGTGCATACAATTGTTAAATGAAAATGAATCTCTCAAAACACAAGTCCAACAACTGTCAACGACTTTAGATAAATTTTCAAAAAGTGAGAAATCGTTGAACATGTTATTAGGAAAACAAACTGTTAATACAGCTAGACAAGGACTTGGGTATAATCAATCTAAGAATTTTAGAAATGAGATTAATCAAGTAAATTCGATATGCACAATTTGTAGAAAATTTGGACACAATAAAAAACAATTGTTGGTATAGATCCAAAGACGTGAAAACTATACCAATTTGGGTTCCAAAAGGCACAAATATAAAATCTCTCAAAGTTAAACAAATTTGGGTGCCGAAAGGAACATATATAAATAGTTTTAGGTCTTCACAAAATTATTTTCCAAAATTATCTGCCACTAACAATAATGGACCTATAAAAACAAATAGGTCAAAAAACCTTTTATCGCGTAGGTATGGTGGCAGGCTAAGGAACAACATCAGTGTTAACTTGGATTCTGGATGTTCCAATAACACAACGGGCGACAAAGCAAAGTTCCTTAGCCTAGTATGAAGGTGACAGAATCACAATGGGCAACAACGAAATAATATTGTAAAGGTAAAACTGGTAATGGTATATTTGTTTTGAATGATATATTAAACGTGATAATCTGCACCGTAATCTGAATTAAATCAGCCAGTAATGTGATGATGAAATGAATGATGACTTTACTTCTGACTTATTCTTAATTGATATGATTTTTTGACTTGTTCATTTATGTCTTTGATTTGCGCTTAAGTGATGACCAATCATATTTTCATCTGTGAACTGTTTGGTCAAAAGATGGTGTTTTATTGATCTTTGATTGCTCATATTACACGTGGATATATTCGTCTTGACATTATGGTCACTGTTTGTAAATTTGCACGATTTCAATTCAAATTTTAGAGAAATTTCATGTGAAAGCTGTTTAAAATGATTTTAAGAAATTTTTTGCAACTTTACGGTTTGGTCTATAACATTAACCAAATGATATTTTTGAGTGAAAGAAAAATTCAGATGTAGATTACATTGGTAATCTAGTTGATAGAAAAATTACCAATGGAACGTGATATATGATGAGACATTTAGTAACTGCATCGTTTTCAAAGAAAATATCTACATATTTTCAATTCAAATAATTTTCAAATTGCAGACATTTTTTTTATAAAACTCCTTCTAGAAAAATCATTTTTCACCTTGTTTTAGATTAGTCATTTTGAAAATTTTGGTTTTACAATTATTTCTGAATATGATTTTAAATGATTACATCGACTAATCTGACTCCCTAATGATTATCCAAAAGGTAAATAGTGATTGAAAAAGTGATGAGTGTTAACATTAATCATATATTATAACTTGAGACGGTATATTTAGTAAATTTCTTTAGAAATTTGAACAAGAGTTATAAAAACTTTTTGTTGGTAAAAATTCCATGACCATCTCTATTTCTATCATATTTATAACGACCATCACTCATCAAAATCCATTATAGTATGTCAATATGTGGTGCTTTAGACAGGAATCGTTCGTTTTTCATTTTACATTTTTTTTAAATAAAAAAACAAAGTATTCTCTCTCATTTAAAAGTCCTCACGGTTATGCATGGGTGAATTACTTGAAATTTTTGATTATGTGCTTCCATGCTCATTTAAAGTTCTCACGGTTATACACGTATGGAACGCATATCAAAATTGATTTATTAAATAAACACGTTGATTCTAATCCCATTTAAAAGTCCTCACGGTTATGCGTGGTTAGAAGATACTTGAATTCATTTTTTTTTAAATAAAATTAGAATACTACTAATCTCATTTAAAAGTCCTAATAGTTATGCATGATTGATAGATATTCAAATTCCTGATATAAATAAACCACAAATAGACACAACTGTATGGTTTTATATGATGACATCATTCCCATCATTCTAAAAGTGGAATATGCGCCTAACAGAGTATTTATGATTTTTGTTTGATTTTTTATTGAAATTTAATATTTATATTCGATTGAGTTTTAATGTTGTATTAATATCTATCACTTATCTCTCTTTTTCTAACATTATTACTCTTTTTCTAATAACAAAAGGGGGAGAGAAAAGTTAAGATTTTGTCAAATAAAATCAAGTAAAGTTCAAATATTTTCTATTTGCATCTAGGCTCATTTGCATATTTTTAATTGTATGCATATATGAAGGGGGAGCTTTGTGTAGAGAGGAAGTATTCAAATAGGGAAAGCAAATTGAATGTTCAAATACATTTAACAAATTCAAAATCTTAAATATATGTTTGTTATCATCAAAAGGGGAGATTGTTGAACATGCGATTATATGATTTTTGTTTGATGATAATATATATATATATATGTATGTATGTATGTATGTATGTATATGTGTATATATATATATGTTCATTTAAATGTATTTGTTAATGTACTATTATATTTTTCACATGATTACATATATATTTGCTGAATAAAATAAATAACACAGAATTTGAATTCAAACGGATATTTTATTCAAACAAATATTTGTTACAATTCTGAATAGTACAAATACAAGCTCTCACTATATATATACAAATACAATACAAATTCGATTACATCACAATTTATCATTTACAAATACACCTCACTACACATCGCCCATTCACTCGTAATTTATCTACAACTTTATTCCAGATTGAATCCAGCATCCGAGCAATCTGCTAAAATAAATATTGACGCGGTAAAATTGAAAAGGAAATATTTTTGCAGTATAAAATAAAATGTGGATTTTGAAAATTATTTGCCTCGGTTATTTGGGTTGTTTGTCATCATTTAAATTCGAATTCATCATACACGAATAGCTTGTGACATGCATAGTATATCACTGTACATGCCACAAGGTCGTGCACACCGATATATACGTTTGATAAAATTACAGGGACAGGTGAGCACATGTCAAACCCAAAACGCCGGGTTCAACTCAAGTGCAATAAAAATAATGTCACAATATCAGCACAAGGTCAAACCCGAGCTACTAGCTGGACTCAACACAGGTGCAATTCCAAAAATCAAGATGAAGTTCAAGTGAAATCAAAATGAAAAGTGACGTGTACAAGCAGAAGAACATGTTAGAGAAGCAAGTGCACCAAAAACCAAACAAGAGCAAAACTGCAAACAAAGTCAACACAACTACAAAATGCAACACTGAAGCATACATGACAACCAGGCTACAGAGATGAACCAGATAAGGCACAAGATCTCAAGTTCACATATATGACTATAATACAATGAACAAACATATATATATATATACACACACACATGTATATACACATGTATACATACATGTAGTGACAGCAAAACCAAAATGAACAACATATACATGTGCATCTAACCAAAGCAAATATACAGCACACATATGGTTGCAGTGACAGTATACATGAAATCAAGCTACAATGACGACCAGGCAACAAACAGTGAATCAAGATACAAGACCGAACCGGCATATATGCAACATGAGCAAATGATCAGCGGACAATGCATGAAGGCTTGAACAAGACTCAAGAAAATCACAATGAACAAAGGCAATACTCGGGTACAAATAATGAAAATATACAGGTGCATTGAATCACACAGTAGCTCTATTGAGCAACTGCACAAGACAGGTTAACTTGAAAGTAATATCAAAAACAACATTGCAAATAGGTCACACATGAATGCAGCATGCATATACAAGGATAATATGGGTGTAGTGAAGACTGTAGCTCGTGGCTACAGCAACACGAACACATATCAGTAAAATGGCAACTGGCAAAAAATAAATTCAAATGACCAGAGTCATCATGAACCAAGTCAGAAAAATAATGTCGAAGTCATACTAGCAGTGATAGTGCCGAAGACACAAAGGATTAAATCAAAACCGTGAAGATGCGGTGGGTCAAAAATCCAAGCATCAGGGCTGGTATGCTACAGATATGAACACACATATATATGCAGTGCTAACTCGACTAACAGGTTCAGGTAGACCAAAGAACAAAATAAATATGTACATGAGTATGTCCAGTGAAGACACAGCAGAATGAAAGTCATGATATACAAGTGAGAAAATGACCGAAGTTAGACAATGTCAATAACCACGTCAAGCTAAGTGGCCGATATCAACTACGTCATAACCAAAGAAAAAAAGGGAACGAAGAAGTTAGAAATCAAAACAGTGAAACCAGAAATTCAAAAAATCAAGTTTGCAGATTTCAAACCAAAGTCAGTGCCGTGATGACCAAGGCAACAAGTTCGAATCAAGTCAGAAATCATCAAGCTGTGGTAATCATGAATGAACAAGTCAAGGAAAAAATAGAATAGTTTAGATTCAAAGCCGTGAGTATCAAGTTAAACAAACAACGAAATTATACAACTTTGAACAAGTCAGTAATCATCATGAACATCCAAACAACATTGAACGGTCGAAACAAAGTAAATGACAAATTCAAATAAGTTTATACGAACGATAATATAGGAATTCGAATCCTATATAAACCCAAATCATCACCGATCGAAAATCTATTCGAGTTCGAGAATAACTGACAACAATAAACCAATAACTCGAATCATCGATTGAGTTCAAACAATCAACCAGAAAAACAAAAAGGAAAATAACATACCAATTTTAATTCTAACTCGATCAAATTGAAGTAGCCGAAAGAGATCGAGAGAGAGAAAGAAGAAATCGAAGCATCATCAATCAAATTGACAAAGCCAGCGACTTCAACACGAAACCCTTACTTTCGAGCAAGCCACAAGGCCGCCATTCTTTTGGAGCATACCAGGCCGAAGGTACAAAAGAAAACGAAAAAGGGGTTTAATTTTATCACTTGTGGGCCGGCCTGGTTATTGGGCTTAATTTGAATTAGGGTTCAATATTTAAAGTAGGGTTTCTAATTGTTTTATTGTGTTTTAAATTTGTAGTTTCTCTTTAAAATTTGTTATTACTAGTCGTGTGACTAGGGGACAAACTATGTGGCGTAGTTTGAGAATTCGCAACTCAGTGGCTGAGTTATGACAGGGTTTTGAGCGTATAGTTAAGGCTAGTCGATAACGAGTGTCGCAAGTTTACGTGTGTAAGTGTCTGACTGCTTAATTTCTAGTAGAAACCTTGGAGGCAGCACGTATGCAGGGTTTTGCCAAAGCTGGGTAAATTCTGTGTCGCTCTATTTCTGCATTTATTATTCTGCTATTATCTATGCTGTTGTTTTGATATATCTGTGTTGAAAATATTTTATAAACTTCAGCAATAATTTTTATAATTAATAGCATCACCCTATTCACTCCCCCTCTAGGGTGAAATCGATCCTACAAAATTTGCCTAGCTGCAAGTGTGGAAGTTTCCTTGCGTAAAGATTGATAGAGCAAGAAGGATGAATAGGTTGGTAATTATCTTAAGGGATAAGGACAATATTGTAATTGATTTGGTTTATGCTAAGAAAATCCAGTATATGTTAAATTGTCATGACTTTTGGTGTGCATAAAATATTTTGGGGTCTTCTTACAGAATTTTCCATAAATATGTTCGAGTTAACTAGTTTTAAAATTTAATAGTGAAATAAAATATTAAGGACCTAAAAAATCACTAATAAAGATAAGCAAGGCTTAAAATAAATATTAATGATAAATAGAAAAGAATTGGAGAAAATAAAAATTAAGAAACAGCAAACATGACGTAATCGATTGAATAATTATTTTCTATGACATTGTAAGAAATGAGTATACGCAGAATTGCAAAACCCGTAATATATTTTGTTTGTTCCTTCAGGTCTGTGTAGTTAATGCCCTGCTATTACCCCGCAATATCTCATAGCAGACTTCTACCGCTACGATTTTTCCATATAGCCCAAAATATAGCACTTCCGCTTTAATCCCCGCTATTTCCGTTATATCCTGTTATTCCCGCTATATTTTGCTATTTCCGCTATTTCGGTAGTTGAGGCAAGAAATCCCGTTCGGTTGTTCGGGTAAGTTGTAAACCTATTCCTTCGGGTTAAGTGAGGGTTGTTAGTAGAATTCCTAAGAGAAGCTTAGGGACTGGACGTAGGACAAGAGGTCCGAACCAGTATAAAGTCTTGGTGTCTACTTTACTTATTGCTTATCATTAATTATCTATATCATTCCGCTATTCCATATTATACAATCCTACCGCATAGCCCCCTCTTTCAATTGGTATCAGAGCGAGGCCGTCCTATAACCATAACATCGTTATCAGACATATTGATAATATGGAAAATAACGCAAGTACAAGCACAACATCTGCCTATAGTTCTACATTTGCGGAAGGACAATCTACCCAAAGACCCCCCTATTCAATGGACTAAACTACAACTATTGGGCTACAAGGATGAGGATTTATATGCAAGCAACAAGTTTCGAAGCCTGAAATTCTATTCAAGCGGAGTTTGTTGTACCCATGACCGATTATCCTACATGGACACAAACTCAGAAGAATGAAGCTAGTGCAAATGCCAAAGCTATGAATATGCTATTTTACGCCTTGGATAGAAATGAATTCAACCGTGTTAGCATATGTACTACTGCATATCAGATATGGGAAACACTTAAAGTCATACATGAAGGCACAAACAAAGTTAAACAAACAAAGATATCCATGCTGAAGAACCAATTCCAAAACTTTAGAATGCGACAAAATGAATCCATCAATGACATGTACTCGAGATTTCAAGACATTCATCATGCCTTAATAGGACTAGGAGAAAAATACACGGATTTTGACATTGTGTCTAAAGTCCTAAATTTACTCACTGATGAATGGGAGAGAAAAGTACTAGCAATCGAGGAAGTAAATGATCTATCTACAATGAAACCAGAAGAATTGATTGGAAATCTTATGTCGTATGAAGTAAATATGCAAGCTAAGAAAGATCGAGCTCAAGAAAGAAAGAATGTTTCTTTTCATGCGGAAAAGGAAGAATCAGAGTCTGAAGATGAGGATCTAGCATTTATAGCCAAAAATTTCAAGAAATTCTTAAAGTATAGAAAAGGAAACAAAAACGGATTCAAAAAGAATTTCTTGAACAAACCTTCATCCTCAAATATAGAATGCTTCAATTGTCACAAGAAAGGACACATGCAAAAAGATTGTCAAGAACAAATGAAGGAAAATCAGAAAAGCTTCAACAATAAAAACAAGAAGGATAAATTCAAAAAGAAGGCATTTTCTGTAACATGGGACGATTCAGATTCATCTTCATCCGAAAATGATTGTGATAGCGACAATGAACAGGCAAATGTATGCTTCATGGCTTAAGATTGTAAGGTAAGTAATTTAACTTTCGATGATTTAATTGAAGTAAACACTGAACTTTTAAGCACAATAAAAATTCTTAAAAAGAAAATTAAGGAAATTCGTGAAAATCAAAACAAAGTTGAGTTTGAGAGAGATATGTTAAATGATGAAAAGAAAATTCTTGAAGAAGAACTTGAAAAAGTTCAAGAATCTTATTCAAATTCGGAAATTCGATTATCACTTTTAAGTTAAGAAATTGAAACTCAAAAGAAAAAGAATGATGCATTTGTTTCTGAGAATCACGAGTTAAAAATTAAGATTAAACATGTTGAATTAGAAAATAATAGTCTTCAAGCTAAATTAGATGACATCACTAAAAATGTTTCTAACTTTAACAAAGGAAGAGAAAATTTATCTAAGATATTAGAAAATTCTCAATCATCTTCAAACAAACAAGGTTTAGGTTATAAAAAAGAGTCAAAAATTCCTAATAAGAAAAATATAAAACTTAATAGGAATGTTGATTCAAAAAAACAAATATTGCTAAAGAAACCTATTAAAACAAAAGTAGAAACCAAGGTAGTTAAAATTTGGGTACCAAAGACTAACAATGTATTAATAAGAAATAAATATATTAAAACATTTATGGATAATGTTCATCATAATGAAAACTATATTTATAAAAAGGATATTGAACCAAATTGGGTTTGGTTTCCTGAACTCTAACTTTTTAGGACCCTATTAAAAGGTGGGTACCAATAATTTCGTATTTATTTTCAGGTCCCACTCAAAAAGAAGAAATGGATATTAGACAGTGGTTGTTCAAAACACATGACCCGAGACAAAGATATGCTTACAAACATCACATACTTTGATGGTGGCTCGGTTACCTTCGGAGACAATTCAAAAGGCTATATCATTGGCAAAGGAGATGTGAACAATTACGGTACATCAAATTTACCTTTTATAACAAATGTTTCATTAGTTGAAAATTTAAAACATAATCTATAGCATAAGTCAACTGTGTGGCAAAGGTTTTAATAACTTTCTCGGATAATAAATGTAGTATTTTCGATCAAAACCAAAATCTTGTTTTTGAAGGAAGTAGAGATAGAAATATTTATGTTCTAAATATGAATATTAATCATAATACAAGTATGTGTTTACTTGCCAAAGATAATGATCCTTGGTTATGGCACAAAAGATTTTGTCATATAAATTTTAAAACTTTTAGAAAACTTTCTAAAAATGAATTAGTAAGAGGTTTACCCAAAATAAACTTTAAAATAAATAATCTTTGTGATGATTGTCAAAAAGGAAAATTAACGAAATCATCTTTCAAATCTAATAAAAATATTTCGACTTTACAACCATTAGAATTACTACATATGGATTTATTTGGACCAACACAAGTTCAATCCATTAATCATAATCGATAAGTATTTGTAATAGTTGATGATTTTTCAAGATATACATGGACTATTTTTATGAAAAATAAAAGTGACACTTTTGAGCATTTCAAAACAATTGTCAAAAGAATTCAAAACACTAAAGATTTAAAAATTAAAAATATTCGAAGAGATCATGGAGGCGAATTCGAAAATGAAGCTTTTGAAACTTTTTGTAAAAAGAAAGGAATAAGTCATAACTTTTCATTTCCTAGAACTCCTCAACAAAATGGAGTTGTAGAAAGAAAGAATAGAACATTACAAGAATGCGCAAGAACATTATTAAATGGATGTTCTCTACCAAAACATTTTTGGGCAGAAGCCGTTGCTACTACATGTTATGTATTAAATAGAATATCAATTAGACCATTAACTAAAAATACTTCTTATGAACTATTTAATAACAAAAAGCCAAATATATCTTATTTTAAAATATTTGAATCAAAATGTTTCATTTTAAATACAAAAGATCAACAAGGAAAATTCGATCCAAAAGCTGACGAAGGAATTTTCGTAGGATACTCAGAATGAAGTAAAGCATATCGAGTATTTAATAAACGAACAAACATAATTGAAGAAACTTTGCATATATCTTTTGATGAAAATTTTAATAAAAATTTTAATATAAAAGATGATGAAGAATTGATAAATATAGAAGAAACAAACCTTGAAAATAGTAACAATGAACTAAGATCTCCTCCTAGAATATTACGAGATCATCCAACTCAAAATATAATAGGAGAAATAAATTCTCAAGTTAGGACAAGAGATCAACTAAATAAAATGGGTCATGTAGCTTTCATTTCATCAATAGAACCTAAAAATTCTAAAGAAGCATCAACAGATGATTATTGGATTATCCCAATGCAAGAAGAATTAAATCAATTTGAACGTAACGATGTTTGGGAATTAGTTCCCCGTCCTAATAATCAATCAGTAATAGGAACAAAATGGATTTACAAAAACAAAGTAGACGAACAAGGTAATATAACAAGGAATAAAGCAAGACTAGTAACACAATGGTATAATCAAGAAGAAGGTATTGATTTTGAAGAAACCTTTGCTCCCGTTGCAAGACTTGAAGCATTACGTATACTATTAGCCTTTGCATGTTTTCAAAATTTTAAACTTTATCAAATGGATGTTAAAAGTGCATTTTTAAATGGGTTTATTAAAGAAAATGTATATGTAGAACAACCTCCTTTATTTATACATGAAAAATATCCGGATCATGTATTTAAATTAAAGAAAGCACTATATGGTCTTAAACAAGCACCTCGTGCTTGGTATGAAAGACTTAAAAGTTATTTATTAAATTTGGGATTTAAAATTGGAAAAGTAGATCAAACGCTTTTTATTAAAAATACTACCAAAGATATTTTAATAATTCAAATATACGTAGACGATATTATTTTTGGTTCAACAAATGAAAATTTATGTAAAGAATTTTCAAATATAATGACTAATGAGTTCGAAATGTCTCATATGGGAGAATTATCATATTTTCTCGGACTTCAAATCAAACAATTAACATTTGGAATTTTTATAAACCAAGAAAAATATTGTGCTGATTTAATTAAGCAATTCGGCATGGAAAACACTTCTGCTAAACCTACTCCTATGAGTACCACTACACATGCCGATCGAGATGAAAATGGAAAAAGCGTAGATCAAAAATTGTTTAGAAGTATGATAGGTTCCTTACTTTACTTAACCGCTAGTAGACCGGACATAATGATGAGTGTTTGTTTATGTGCACGTTTTCAATCTAATCCTAAAGAATCACACTTAAGAGCGGTAAAACGAATTATGCGATATCTTAACAACACTAAAGATTTCGGTCTTTTTTTATCCAAAGGAGTGTCCATTTGAGTTAGTGTCATTCAGTGATGCTGATTTTGGTGGATCTCGAACAGATAGAAAAAGTACAAGTGGTACTTGCTATTTCATTGGAAAATCACTTGTATCTTGGTTTAGTAAGAAACAAAATTGTGTCTCGCTTTCCACCTGCGAAGCAGAGTATATATCAGGTGCTTTAGCTTGCACTCAAGTTATATACATGCAACAAACACCTAAAGATTTTAATATAAATTTAAAAAATTCTACAATATACTATGATAATACAAGTACAATAAACTTATCTAAAAATCCGGTTAATCACTCTCATACAAAACATATAGATATTCGTCACCATTTTCTACGTGACAATATCGAAAAAGGAATAATTAATTTAGAACATATTTCTACCGAAAATCAAATTGCCGATATATTTACTAAACCTCTATTAGAAAACTCCTTCATAAAATTACGATGAGAGTTAGGAATAATGTCTTTTAAAGATATCATATAGAGAAAGTTTGAAAAATCTACACAATTCAGTCGACTAACACTATATGCTCAGTCGACCGAATAAAGAAAAAAAATGAGATTTTCAATTTATTTTTAGAATATGTTACATAATATATTTTAAAATAATAGTTATTTGTAAATCATACATTTTTAACTGAATTATGGTAACCATTAAATCATTAAGTGGATGAAAAACCTTAAAGAATTATAACCACTATATATTTAGAAAATCCCTACTATAAATATATCGTAAAAATATTTCTTTTTCACAACTAATTCTCACGAATAAAAGCTTGAAAAATTCATTATAAAAATGTCGTCCAACAACTCTTTTTCCCCGATCAACATCACCTCTTCAGTCGATAACACTCCAACGTCTCCCAAAAATTCCCACTCCAACACCGACACAAGAGCCAGTTTACAAATGGAACAATTATCGTAATGGCTACACACCAGAATCCTAGAAAGCGAAACGCGGACTCTTTATTTCTCCAGACACAAAAAGAAAGATTGATGAAATTCATCACTTTCAACAACAACAAATAAACCTTCAACGAGAATTATACTTCGAACAAAAAGTTACGGCTAGACGACTAAGCTTCCTAGAGCAAATCGGTTTACGCTTTTGTGGCTCAAAAAGGAACGAAGTGGCTGAACCCCTACCTCGCCCCGTTAGTTCACTTGATCCGTCTTCATCTTACCGCACACCAGTCGATCCTGTGAATCCTTGGATGTCTCCTAAGACTCCTCAATATAGTCCAAATTCATGGGATATAAATTATATGAAGAATGAAGGGAAAAAGACTCCAAGTCCATCCCCTAAGAAATAGATAGTTTTGAATCTATTCATGGTGTTACATCTATATAATTGTAATTATTTCTTTAAATAAAGTGTTTACTTTCAAAATTAACAAAGAACAACAAAATACATGGGTCAGTCGACTGAAACCCCCAGCTCAGTCGACTGAACTTAAGGCAGAATGCAAATTTTTTTATAATTCAGTCGACCGATTCCTCTGCACAGTCGACTGAAATACAAACAGAAATTTTCAGACAAAAATTCAGTCGACTAAAAACCTTGTTCAGTCGACTGAATTCAACCCAGAAAATTTTCGGCCTTCAATTCAGTCGACTGAACAGTCTATTCAGTCGACTGAACGCCAATTCCCAGGCAACTTTCCCCTTTTATCCACCAATTTTTTACCTATCCATTCACTTTTTACTTTCCAAAACAGTTTCTTCCCCAATTATTTCCAAACCCAAGCCCCCAATTCCTTAAAATTCACTCAAATCTCACTCAAATGGCACCAAAGATATCAAGAGCTTCCTCTTCTTCATCCTCCGAGCCAATTAATGCTCAAATAGCGCAATGGCTTTACGATGGAGTAGCTGTCACTAGGTGGAATAAGATGAAGAATTCCCGTATTTTTGAGCATTCCTTCATTGATTTCCAAAGCTTTCAAACATACAACATCCAAGCGTTAACCGATCAAGCAGGTTTAACTTCTCTTTTGGATTTGAAAAGAAATTACCATGCCATAAATCATATAATGGTCAAATTATTTTATGCTAACCTTAATCTTGGACACCAAACTCCAAGAAATCCAAACAATAGTGTTTGTAGTATGGTATGTGGAAAGAAAGTTTGGTTTTCCTTAGATAGAATGGCACACATTCTAGAATCACCAAATGTCGGGAGAAAGCTAGACGAGATAGAATTCAATCCACAAATTCGCGATAACATAAACCATCGATTTATGGATGATAATATCAACGTTAGAGATTTTAAGTCCACCTCTCTTTGACCTATGGCAAGAATCCTTCACAAAGCTCTAATGAGAACAATTACTCCACACACGGGCTCGTACGAAATTGTCTACCCAATTAATTATCGAGCTCTATATGCTATTTTTGGCAATATACAAGTCAATTGGGTACAACTTATTCTTGATGAGTTTCTCACTTTTAATAATGGAAAAATGCAAACTATCTATTTTGGAGAATACAAAGCTCTAATAATGGCAATATGCCATTACCCGAGTCGGAGAATACAATGGTCCATCAAATTAACCACCGTACCATAAGCCTAATGCAACTCCCATCTTGACCTCCTCGCATAATATCACTCGTCGAATGGGAAGCGAGGCATCAAGAACAACAACAACCTCCACAGAAAGATGATGAAATTAGTCTTGTTGACCCAAGCTTTACTGCCAACCAATCATTGGGGATATTATCAAGAAATCAACAAATTCTTGATACTCGTCTTAAAAAGGTAGATCACAAGCTTGACAAAATCAAAGGATTCTTCAACAAGCTATGGGATGCAATCTCGTGCTCAAGCACCACTACTGCTTCGACATCTCGCGGCAAAAGTCCGGCACCTACGTTTACATGGACGTCATCCAAAGAGCAAACAAGTAGCAGCACAAGTGGAGCTAGTGGTGGCCAAGGAGGAAGAGCGTACAGACCACCAACAGGAGGACCCGTCATACGTGACCCAACAAGAGAAGAGAAGGTTCATATGACTGGGATAAAGATGAGTAATTTTAGTATGGCTTGATGTTTATTTATAACTTTCTTATGGCTTGTATAAATAGCCATTTTGTGCTTATTCGACGCAACATTTTTAACTTTTTATGCAAATTTTCTATTCTCTATGCTTCAGTGATTGTTTTGATAAAATATTTCTACTGTTAATTCTTCCTTTTTGTCGATGGCAAAGGGGGAGAAAATCTATGGTACTAACTTTGTTTTGTAGGAATGATAGTGCATACATTCAAGGGGAGAAAAATAAGTAAATACATCTCTAGTATAAATCAGTATTATCAACAAAAAAAAGGGGAAGAATGTTGATACGTGAAGATTTTGATCAATGACAATGTGCTTAGCTAAAGGAAGATCGATGAAGACCAAACAAACATAAGTATGATTTTTATATAGCTCTTAGTCTAGATTTATTGTTAAAATCTATCCTCAAGAGGCTTGCACGAACACTAGAACACATTTTATGAACTTCATTTTTATTTAAACTTTCACTGTGCATATTTTAGTAGTTCAGTCGACTGAACAGGAATGGCCAGTCGACTGAAACTGGTACACTTATATAAACATGCACAGTTTTAGTCGACTGAACTTCCTGCACAGTCGACTGAATTTGTTCCTGAAAATTTTACTTCATATTTTCAGTCGACTGAATTCCCTGCTCAGTCGACTGAATTTGAACCTGCGAATTTTCTCTGAAAAGACACCTTCTTCCTTCCAAGAGTTGCAACCATTCTCCAATGAAAATGGAAGCATCTCTTGTTTGCAACCTTTGACAACAAATGCACCTCTTCTACAAGTATAAATACATGATTCTAACATCATTCAATTCACCGAATTCTCTTGCTTTAATCTTACTATTTTCTTGATCATATTCTCTAGATATTCTCAAAGAAATCACCAATCTATTGCTTGAATCACTGTTTTGTTTATAACATTCTTTTGATTCATAGCAATTCACATTTCCTAAATCTTCACAAACACATTGCATACTCTCGAGGATAAGATTATAGGAATATTGTACTACATTAGACTCATTAGTGTTGACAAGAACACAACAAGTTGAATATTTTTTTTTAGTAATTAAGTTGAAGTCCTCTTCGGTAGTTGAGGCAAGAAATCCCGTTCGGTTGTTCGGGTAAGTTGTAAACCTATTCCTCCAGGTTAAGTGAGGGTTGTTAGTAGAATTCCTAAGAGAAGCTTAGGGACTGGATGTAGGACAAGAGGTCCGAACTAGTATAAAGTCTTGGTGTCTACTTTACTTATTGTTTATCGTTATTTATCTATATCATTCCGCTATTCCATATTATACGATCCTACCACATAGCCCCCTCTTTCAAGGTACACATTGTTTGTTCCTTCAGGATGAATTGAATATACATGATAATACGGAAGAAAGGTTATTTTAAAATGAAAATCTAAAACTAACTTAGCAAAGGGCAACAGTGATCAAATCATTTCGAGCCAAATGATTAGGCCAATACTCATCTGCAACTTCTTCATCCCGACAGCCATCTTCGTCCTTAACTTCTTTATATGGCTTTGCTTTTACATGGTTCAAATCCGCATGGAGCCCATCTAATAAAAAAGTAAGATGTTCCTACAGAACGCTGAAGGAAGAAGAATTTGTTATATCAGATTTGAGTTTTGAGATTTTGAAAAGGTAAAATGACGATTATTTTAGATTTATTCATTCATAAAACAAACAATTATTTTTTTATTATCCTTCAAACCAACCAATTATATTCCATCATTTAAGCACATAATGAGTAGTGAGTTAATATTTTGGTAGTTATGTCCTGAGCTTTCAACATCAACACTATACTAATATACAAATCTCCATCACTACTTTGTAAAACAAACAATACAAAGGATGATTTAGCTTTTACAGTAAATAAATATCCAAAGTATATAAATTACAAACTTCCAATTTCAATGCTCAGTGACTAAAAATATGCCAAATATAAATCCCTTCAATAATAATACAAAAAAGCTAGAAATCAAAGAATAATAAATACCTTTCATACTCCATCGGCTGGGGTCCGATGGAGTTCGCAGCTAATCGTATGTAATGGTTGCAAATACAGTCGTTGTGGAGGAAAGAGGAATTGGGGATTTAGTGTTTAGAAACCAAACAAGTAGAAGAAAATAATGAGTATTGAAAAGACGAGTAGTAAACAGGAGAGAACACGAAGCTGTTGTGACGTAATTGATTTTCACTGAAACTAAGCAAGCCTCCCTTGTAACCACCGATATTTTATCCCGTACGCATCCGCACATGTCGGACTTGAATTGCTCAAAATATCATATTGTTATTTTATATTTGACAAAACTCAACATATACAGTAAATAAACCAATCATAGAACCACAGACACGGAGTAATATAACAATAGCAGTGGAATAGATAAATAGTAGTTCATGAAGCTACTATAAAAAAACAACAAAGTTGAAATAAAATACAACAGAATATCTCAAATACAATACAGTCTCGAATACAAATAGATGACCAGTCTGAACCAACAACTGGATAGCTGAAAGCTGAATAGATATAAATGGATCTCCAGATGAAGCTCCAATTCCAACGGTGAGTCTCAAATGCTGTATCACTCAGTCTGACCCGAGCCTAAAGTGAAACACAAAACACTCGAGTTAGGATTATCATTCTTATATCAATAAATCCAACTCAAGTGAAATATTAACTGAAATACAAGTAACTTAAAGGATGTTTGGGATAACCATCCTCTAAGAATCCATGGAACTATCTACTATGTAGTAGCATACGCTACTATAATATGTCTATAGTAAAGTAAAAGATATTAAAATAACGTAAAGGCGTTACCCATTCCCCCTTAACCCATTTTATATATTCTCATAGTCTATACAGTACCGTAACTCCCCCTATAAACTGGAGAGCTATCAGAGGGCACTCCATAGGTATGATACAAAATAAACTCATAGAAGGCGCGCTAGGGCATGCGACAAGGCACTCAAGGCAATGCCAGGGTAGATATACCATTTGCGTATCCGGACTGGTGGTAACGCATAGCAGATACTACTGCATATCTCTTGACACACTCCCAAACCAAAGGGTGCACCCAATCAATCACAAAAGCAGTAGAATGGTATCGAAGGAATATGCACGATCGGAGGAATGACCTCACTTGGCCCGGCGTGGCTCCTATTTTAGCTGCATCAAGATGAATCATGGGAGTCTGGGATACGTAAATACTATATAGAATCATCACCAAACTATCCCACTTCATTCTAGAATCTCCACCACGTACACAATTGTCAAAGTGGTTTTCGGTATTGGCAGGAAGTATGACAATATCCGATCCCGGCCTCTTTAACAACCAAACGTAATTATAATACCGTGGTCATTTCAAAATAGTATTTATTTCAAACCAAAATATCATATCATTTCAAAATCATATCAATACGATATCAAATTTCACTTCAAATATACTCATTTCCAAAATCGTAGCACTTTCAAAGTTATAAAATTTCGAAATCAAATACTTGAAATTATAACACTTTGGAAATTATACACTTTGAAATCATAATACTTTGAAAAACCATAACACTTTCGTTTAAACAATTTAGTTATTGATGATAGTATATATAATAAAAAGGTTTATAAAATAAATAGTTTATAAAATAAAATAGTTTATATAAAATAGTTACAAGTTAAAATAGTTTATATAAAAAATAGTTTATATTAAAATAATTTATAAAGTAAAATATGATTTAAAAATACTTTATATAATAAAATTGTTTCCTCAAATTTCACAAATCGATTCAAATGAACTCGAACTCCAAAATTTTAATCTAATTCAATCTCAAATTTTTAACATCAATTCAATTCAGTTTCTCAATAGATCATTTCAAATTATATCGATTTTAAATACAGATTTGAATCACAAAATAAACCATTTAAATTTCAATATATTTCAAAGCTTTAATATTCAAACATTTTCAAAACTAGATTTGATAATTTCGTATATATCAAAATTTAACTTCGTTATTATTTAGTATTGAAATGTTTACTTAATAAATCCAATATCATTTAAATAAAACCCCAAATTACAAATAAACTAAATATTTCCTTCAATTTATCTAAACTTGAAATATTTGTTTAATCACCTTAAACCAAAATCAAGTTATAAATCATATCCTTTAAAATCTCAATTTCAATAAGTTTCAAATCGATTTAATTAAATAAAATTCTTAATTAAATACAGTTTCAAATAAATTAAAATTTATCAATCAAATCTTAACTTATAAAATCATTTTAAAATCTATTATAAAATATAATCTTAAATAAATACTCAAACATCTTATTGAATTTATTTATATATTAAGTCTATTTATATATTCTAAAAATAGTAAAATTATAAATAAATTCTTAAAATTTCAAAATTAATTGATAAGTATACGATTTTCAAAACATATAAATTTAAAATCTAAATTTTAAACTTTATAAAATACATTTATATATAATATCTTAAAATCGATATTTATTTACTATAAATTTCTTTTCCAAAACCATAGAAATCATTTTCAAAATATTTACATATAGACCAACGATGTTTGTATATAATTTTCTATCCTATGGTTTTCAATCCGCTATTTAAATACATATACATGTATATATCATTTCAACCCGCAAACCAAAATTCAATTCAATGAAAATCGCTTGGGTTAATCATTTCAACCCATAACGATTTTCTTCTATCCTACAGATCGTTCAGATATGTATCATTTCAGCCCATAGGGAATTCTATACTAACAGGGAAATTGTAGAGTGATAACTGACATGATAATAGTATAATAGGCATATATCATCAATATAAATAACAGATAATTGTGTCAGATGTCACTGGTGAATAGATACATATACATAGCAATGTAAATAACTAACAGCTGCATATTTCAATTGTCGTTTCAATTGAAATCAAATTTAATAAATATAAGAACGTTAATCGTGAGTGATTGCTCACCTTTCAAGATTAGATAAATTTGACAAAGAAATGAGCTACGAATCCAAGCACGAATTTCAGCAAAGCTAGATGGACACGATTCGACAGACAAAGATGACAGATATGGAGAAAATGAAACAATTAGAATCAATTTGATAGACAGCAATGATATATATATATATATATATTATTATTATTTCCGTGAAATCAATATTTAATTTAAACAAATATTAAAATAACATATATATAATTAAAAATCATTGTTTTAAATCAAAACACATATATTAAAATCTACCATATATACATAATAAAATTTAAAATAATACTTATGTAGATAAACAAACATATCACTTTATATATATATATATATATATATATATATTAAAATATACAACATAAAACAACAATATCTATAAACCTTTAATTTAAATCAAATAGTTAACAAATAAATATACTATGTAGACTAATAATGTAACAAAACAAAATAGATGGACATATTAACCAAATGTACTCAGACCATATGCATAGATATTATATATATATCCAAAATATCTATGCAATTGTACTATACCAAAGTTACACTTTTGTAAACAAATATAAACTTATGAAATAAAATAACAAAAATCTGATATACAATCGGATCACATATATACTTTTAAAATTTATATAAACCAATTTTTTAAACAAAATACTATTGGAAACTTATACACTCAGATCTGTATATATATAAGAAAGGCTGAGCAAGCTATACTATATTATATACATATAAAAGCTGTAAACACTATATACTTAAACAATATTTTATACATAAAAAATATACAAGCACGTGTATGGTTGTATATATTTGTATGCTATATGCGATACGACAGCAATGCAAAGAAACTGTACTCACATAATAATATATAATATATATATATATATATATATATATATTTACTAAACAGAACAAACAATAAAGTAACATGTATACTCTTGTATATATACCTTATTATATAGTACGAAATAGCATAAAATATACTTAAAAGAAGCAGCATGTATGCTTAGATATGAAATATGAAGAAGTAGAGTATATATGTTACGTACGATACGACCAAAGGTGGGAAGGCCACTAGGCAAGGAGGAGTTCGGCAGGTCTGGGTAGCGAGTTTTCGGTCAAGGTGAGGTGCCTTGGCTGCTGACGTGGATTGGAGGAGAGGCTGTTTGGTCGAAGGTGGATCGGAGGAAATCTTGGTGGCAGGCGAGCTATTGATGTGGAAGGCAAGCGGAGCCAGGGAGGGTCGGTGCAAGGCGTTTTCTACTGGGGTGTATGCGTGAGTTAATATAGAGGGAGAGGAACTGCAGGGGAGAGCAAAAAAAAAGGGCAATGATTTTGGAGGGAAAGCGAAATTTACAAAGGGAAAGAAAGAAGGAATTCTGAGCGTATCTTTCCTTTGTTGGATGAACAGCAGTGAGGAAATGTAAAGGCTAAACGAATATATATAAAAGTAGATTTAATTTCAACGGTTAAGCCTTTGATTCAGTTAGAGAAATTTAAAGAAATTTATTTCTGTGGTCGGGACCGCAAGTTTCAAAATTTGAAAAGGTAAGAAAGTGGGAAGTCACCGATTTTGGTACCGTTACAACGGATCGTTGTCATCGTTTCCGTCGCATACCGAACCTCAAAATACAGAATTGAATATACTGCAGAGATCAGCATGATGAGACGGTCAAAACGGTATACAGATATCAGTGGTACGATCCTCCTATCAAAAGTCGATATCGATACCGAAGAATGCTGCAAATTTGTAGAAAATAAGATAAACGAAGAAATAACATTTCAAATTAGAAGAAACGTAATATGACATCTCACTCGGAAGATGATTTATAAATTTATTATATAAAAGTATTCAGGTTTGAAAAACATTTTATTATCATCAAATATGAACCGATTTAAAATGAAATAAAATTACATAAGAAAAATAAACTTCCATATTATTTGGTGAAAATTTACCATTTGCTATGCTTAAGTAGACGTATTTCAAATATTAAATTTTTTATTTCAAAATATTATTATTTAAAATTTCACAAAAATTCAGTTGATTACATTATTCAAACTGATAAAATTTTATGGGTCGTTACATCCCTACAGTCGGTTTGACAAGAGCAAACAAAAGATCTTCACCTGAATCAACAAAGTAAGACCGCACGAATTTGATTTCACTTGCAGAGGTATTATCTTCATCCAACTGAAAGAAATAATCTTACAAACACTTGAGTTCGGACGAAAATACAAACAAACACAACACCTTCCAAAGCAAAGAAGTGTTTTCCTTGGTAAGAGCAGAAATGACTAACATAAATATAAGGATCCAGTGTCAACTCAATCCAAGCATTGCTTCCTACTTTACAATATGATAATCCGTAGTGGTAAATCACAGCAAAACAGTCCGATAATGACTCAGCGCCATCTGATGTTAAATAGACATTACTAGTAGAATTGAAAAATATCTTCTTACTCCAATTTGAAAGATCGATAGAGGAATTAGTAAGGGGTTGAAAAGTAACATGTATGAAGTCTCACTATGGATTAAAGCTAACAAACCACGAGAAGATCCAAGGAAAATGGTTGAATCGTCAATGAAAGATGACAACAATGGTGAACCCAAAAATTCAGAGACTCGTGTTATTTTGTTGGTTTCGAAAGAAAATTGCCTTAAACTAGCCAAAATAGAATTCTTATTAGACATTGTTGTGTATGAAATCAACCAAGGAAGTTGCAGACCCTTTGGAGCTACCGAGCGCCATGATTTACATATGGATCAGAATCTTATGTAATCCGGATCAAAAGTCAGCTTCTTTAAGATCAGCTCCAGTTCTCCTTAAGTAACCCCACTGATAAAAATTTGGGTTTTTGGGTTTTGTAGCTGAAGTCAATTTCGTTGCGACTAGAATTTTATTTAATGTTCTTAACAAGCTTATACACAGGTCAATCCTAGGTTAATTGGGCCAAACGCCAATGGGTAACTGGGCTTTGGGCTGTCGGAAAAATAAATTTCCTACAAGACTACAATCCCAAGTATTTCCACTTCCGAGGATCTTAGAAGTGCATGAATGGTTCAACTAATATAGCCTATAATATACACCAATTTAATCCTATAATTGGTTTAAACTATTTGTAACGATTCGAAATTTCGAACACTTCGTATTTAAACATCTGAATTATTTAAATATTTGAATCTTTGATTAAATGTTATTAAAATGATTTAATAAGATTTTTAAACCCCTTTTAAATCATAGCTAATGATGATAAACTTGTTTCGAAAAAATATTTACAACAAAAAATATTCTTTGGAAAAATATTGATAATATGACCGAAAATCGTTTTAATCGCCAGAAGTTGTTCAGATTTTTTATATACGCTTATTTGCTTGGGAAATTAATTTAAAGAAACAAAAATATTTTGCCATTTATGGAAATAAACTTTATGGATGATGTCATGCATGAGCTAAGGGTAGATGTTAGAAAATGAGCAAATATGGAAGGGTTTGAGGGTTTTTGGTCTTTTACCATCACATTTCTTAGGCTATATAAGAAGGGATATACCCTTAGGAGTAAATCACAAATAATTACAAAGCTTGAGTTCTAAAATCAATGGCTTCTCTTCTTCTTCCTCTCTTATGTTCTAAAAATAAAGAGTTGCAAATCAACTCCAAATCACTTCAAACTTTTCTACAAGGCTTAGTATAATATTAAAAAACCTTCCACCATGCCAAAACATGAAGAAGTGAAGCCAAACTCCTATGGAAAGCTATGGCTGTGAGAAATTATGGTGATGGGAGGGAGGAAAAAGCAAGGTTAAAGAAAAGGAAAGGAGGAAGGAGGTGGTTGCAAGTGGGGTTAGGCTTTAGTTCTTGGATCTTGGTTTGGTTGGATTAAAAGTGAGTTAACACCTCACTTTGGATGGAAAATATAACATATATATGTTGTGTTCGATTGTGCTAATATTATTTGAATTGTTGTTAACTTATGTTGAAAACAATGGTTGTAACTTCTTACTTTAAAAGTAACTGACATATGTGATCCATGTACATGGAATTGAACAGACTTGGCTTGAATGGACTTACATGACATGTGACTAAACCTTGAACAAAGCATGTGGGTTATAAATGGACTTTGGTTTAGATCGGACTCGGATTTGAAAGTGCACTTAAAGCGATAGTCGTTATAGAAGCAGTTTAGAATTGCCTTGTTTTTGGCAATTGTAATGGAACTTTGTAAAGAGATCTTTTAACATCCCCTATCCAGAGGCCCAAAGCTAAGCACTACAGATGCGACAGTCATCCATAGTATTAACTTCCAGTGACTAAATCAGATATGTTAATGGTATCCATAATATCAGAAGCACTTGAATATGAAACAAAATCACAGATTTCAAAAACAACATTTTACAGATTACATTTCAAAACACATGTTTCACATTCAAACTACATAATCCCATAATTGTTTCCTAGGTAAAGATAAAATATAATTATTATATAAATACGCCAAGAGTGATATATGATGATGCTCCCTTGGTTGACCAGAGTACTATATAGACATAACTGTCTTAAATACAACACAACGGAATCAAACAAAATAAAACAACAACCCCTAAATAGCTATCCATCAGCCTCCTGCTCATCTTCGGTAGCTTTATTCGTCATCCTACCAAAACCTGTAAACCTTAACCCTTAGTCTACTCAAATCAATTTTGAGCACCCGAGAGTTTAAGGGGGAAAACATAAACTTCGAGTTAGACATAAAGTCTGGTATGAATAATACTATACGTCTCGATATTTGATATTAAGTGGGACCATGCCGCTTAGCGGAAGAGGTTTCCCCTCACTAATATCCTTTTAAAACATATCTTTTGCAAATCCATTTTCTGCAACCAAAACTGGTTAAAACTGTAAAGCGTTATTGTGTAAACATATATATCAGGTAACAAATGAACTATCTGTCCGAACACTATAGTTTTGTTTGGCTAACTACTAATCTTTAGCTGACTCGGGCCTAACAGAATATATAAACAAAATTCTAATACTGTTAGATAATCCTCTTCTGTACGATCTGTCTTTAACTATATGTAAATACTCCTCTTTTGGACGGTCTGTCCCTAACTTAACATCTCCCAGGGTCACCTGATCCTAATGGTTTTGCAGGCTCACAATAACCTATCTATATACAAATATATATTCCCTTTTGTGTGTAATCATAACTTTAGTCTTGCCTATGACAAAGCCGTACACACTAGAACTTTGGACTAAACTAGCTGAAGCTAATAGCTAATGTATAGGGCAAGACCATATACCAGTCCTATCTAGTATTCTAATATTTGAATCATTTTACTTAGGGTAATCTTCCCAAAATTTTCCTTGAAAACATTTTCATCTGAAATTGATTAAAAACCTTTTAAACCAAACTTAAATAAGGAAAACACATATACTCTATATTTTACTCAAATCACTTTTCCCTATTATATATACACTTTACATAAATCTCTGTTGATGAAAACATTTGAACCTTTGAAAGTACCCATTTCGAATCCATTGAAAGTACCCCTTTCGAAACCATTGAAAGTACCCCTTTCGAAACCAAGAAAAATACACCTTCCATCTAGGCTGAAAGGATAAATTATTCCTTTTGTAACCATTCATAATCTTCCTTTCGAAAACATGGAGAAAACATTCCTTCGAAAGTTATAGAACCTTAGACATCCTATCTTTAAAATAATTTAAACCGCCTTTCGAAAACATTAGAAAACCATTCCTTTCAGACCTTTCGAATACTTTCGAAACCTTTCTTTCAAACCTTTCGAAACCATTGAGGAACCACCCCTTCGAAACCGTCCTTTAAAACCTTTCAAAAGCATAAAACTTTAATCCTTTCGAAAGCCTTTGAGTTCAAGTAAAACATGTGGAAACACCATTCGAAACCATTAAAAAATTAACTCCTTCCAAACCATTTGGGTTTTACCTTCAATAGAGTAAAAGGGTCATAAAACATTTAAGTCAAAATCACTCTTTCAAAAGCATTTCCTAAGCAAAGAAAAGATGGTGTCGAAACCAACCTTCTGAAAGATTGGAGAAGCGGCTAAGTTTTAAAAGAAAAGTGTACCTTCTAAAACCAATGGCGTCAAAATGTAGAAAAGTGGCAGTTAAGGGATTTCGACCTCGACGAAAGAATTTACTTAAAACAAGAGGTACAACCCATTCAAAACCTTTCCTTTAAAACATTTGACTCGGCCGAAAACCAACTAAGTCGAAAGCATAACCTTCGAAAGCAAAGCAGGCACATTTCCATTTAAAAGCAAAGACATGCTTCGACCCTTTCGAAACCTTTGGTCTTGACTTAGTTCCTTCTGTCATGGTCCAATTCACTCTGTACCAAGTTATTGATACAGTATGCATTATTTTCGATGGCATAGAGACGACAGTACTTGGTCAAATCCCCTATGCCGAAAGTGGTGAAACAGGATTTTTAACCCTTTTAAGTAATCCTTTTAACTAACCTGCCTAGTTTGTCAAAATCTTATTAGTTGTTAATTATCTTCTCTAAAAGTTCCAATATTTTAGAAATAAACAATTTAAATCATTTACAAAATACCCTTCTCTTTTTATAAATATATAAAACATTTACGTCCCATACCTTAAATAATTTTATATATTCATCAAAACACTTAGGAAAATTCTACAAAAAATTCAAAAAATAATTTTTAATATGCTTTCTAACATATATAAATTTCAGACTCAAATTATATAAAATTTAACCATAAACTATTTAAACCCAATAAATCATTTTGCTCACTAGAAAATTAATATAAAATCCACATTAATTTAAAAAATTATGAAAATTGAAATCCATCTTTAAAATATCATTTCTGAACTAAATGTAAAATCGCAAGGCATTTGGATGTCATTAAATAGGGTTTTCACAATAAAACTTATCATAAAATCTATATGAACAAGCATAAATCATCAACAAGCGTATATAAACATTTAATCATTCAAAAACATATGCGAAATACTTTGGATTCATCTTAAGACCGAAACAATTAGAAAATGAGATGTAGTCATTATTCACCTTAGCTACTGAGATTAAAGAGTTTGAGATTTGAATGTATTTAAGTTGTTTAAGCTTCCCCTTGATTCATTTATCTTCCTCTAGTTGCTTCTAATGGTGGCCCGCCTCTTTATTTAATTTTTGCATATGATTTGAATGTGAGGATACACAGCTATGGGTTTAGGGTATTAGAATGCTCATTTTCCAATTTTTCCCTCATCTATTATACTTAACCATTTTATTTTAGTTCATTTGTTATCATGGCACGAATACCTTTTGTTGAAATCAAATCTCAATCCCCTAATCAACATATTATTTTATTTAATTTAACTAATTAAATATCCTAAATAATGTTACTTAAAATATGGGGTGTTACAAATCCATAAGGCTTTCTTGCCATATTTGCATTGTTGTATATGTATATTTGTTGCCATTAAAGGCTTGAATTGTAAAAAGTTAAGTAACGTCTTGAAAATGGCCAAAACATCACTAGTGCAAAACTGTCCAGTTTAGACTTGATTTTTGGACTTAAAAGGTTTGAAAAGATATTTAGATTTAAGTATTTTGTTTCATTCTTTTTACAAATGGTTACTAACTATTTTTAGAGTATTTTGAAAGTGGTTTGAGATATTTATGAATATATAAGAATTAATGGGAATTTTGAAAGGATGGATATTTTATTAAAAAAATGTCGCTTTCAAGTTTTTAATGATTTTTCAAACTTGTTATTTTCAAGTAATATTTTAAAGGAATGTTTTAAAACATATTATAAGTATTTTAAAGTATAAATATCTTGGAAAATATCTTATATAAATATCTTGGAAATATCTTATACAAATATCTTGGAAAATATCTTATATAGATATCTTATTTTCGATTATAAAACAAAAGGTTTAGAAATGGGTTAGTAATTGCTAATGGCCACATGGTTATATTATTTAATTAATTATTAGAAAATTAATTAACTATGCTTAACACTGATAAGCTGACGAAGTAGTCTTATCTATTTATGAGAGTTAAGATTGATATCGAGTAGGGATGGAGAATAGAGCTGTAACCTACTGGGCTTCCCTCTTAACCGAGGAATATGTAAGTGGAAAATGTCGAAAACATGTTAATCATGTTGATTTCTTATTGTTTCTGGAAAACATTAATACTATACTTAACACTAAAAGCAAACAATGTAGACTTATCTATTTGTGAGATTCAAGACTGAAGTGTCTAGGCAAGGCTTGGAGCAACCAGTGCCCAAATTTAGCTGGCTTCACACTTAGGCGGGGAATAGTTGAGTTGGAATGTCGAAAATGAGTTAATCGTACGAATTGTGATTTACATAAGCAATTGTCTTTAGAACTTGATAGTTAACTAGTCCATGCTGAACTTGACTGAATATTAACCTAGATCTTTGAAATAAAGGTTCGTAAAGATAGTAATAAGTAGGAAAATGGTTTGGTTTATTGTGACAATGCGTTAATTGCATTCGCCTTTAATCCTTTTCAATTATACTTAGGGATGTAAATATATCTTTAAAAGATAAGAAAAAGAGAAACAGTTTAGTTTGTTGTGACAATGCATTAATTGCATTCGTCTTTAACCCTTTTCAATTGTACTTGGGGATGCAAACAGATCTTTAAAAGAGTGATTTAAAGATAAGCAAATGCGAAATGATTTTGCTTTTGTAGTGATAATGTTTAAGTGCACACCTTAAACCTTTTGAATGGATTTGTGAAAGACCTAGATCCTTAAAATGGATATTTTAAAGGAAATAATAAGTAATGGAATATTTTGGAAAAAGGCAGAAAAAGTTGAAATTTATTAGATAAACAAGGTTTACTAACAAAGGAGTTTTAATTAATAAAAGGATTAATTAAATGGAAGGGATTAGGAGTTGATTAAGTAAATTAATCATACTTTGTGTGGCTTGATTATGTTTTGGATGATGATATTTTTTTGTGTGTTTATTAATTTATGGAAAGTAAGCGAAACTTGGTTTCCATTACAAACATCTATCTTGTACCAGATAGTCGATTAGTCGACTATCAAATTGACCAAAACATGACTTAAGAAGTTATCGAAAGGCTTCGCAGTTTCATACCAATAAGAACCCCCAGGGCATAGATTGGTTTTGAAGAGACCTGGATCGGTAAGGGTTCTACTTATCAAATACCACTTCAAAACTAGTACGTGATCTATATTCTGAAGCGGTTGTGAAGTAGAATGTTATAGAGTTAAACTCTTTATCTTAAGGTTAAGTCCAAGGGAAAGGTTAGCGTTAACATTTCGAATGACGCTATCATGTGGAACTGTCTATCTTAAGGAGTACTCCAAGGGAGGGGACAACGTTATCGTTCGTTAGAAAACTTATTCAGGGAAACCTATGTGGAGGTTCAAGATTTGTTCAAGATGATCGAATCCATGTAGTGGTTCGTGATCTGTTCAAGATATCAAAATTCATTTGTGAATTCGTGATCTGCTCGAGATGATGGAATCCATTTGGAGATTCATGTTCTGTTCAAGTGATGAAGAATTGTGTGAAAGACCCTTAAACGTAACCTCGACATCGCAAATAGCTAAAAACAGAGTCGGCCTCACAACCTGGGGTTAGCAAAACATGTCAAGGTATTATCAACTCCACATCTAAAGATACTTATCGATTGTTGGCCGGTAGGAGTTGATGATATTTGGTTCACGTTGTTCATGTTTATGTGTGGCCGCTGGGATGTTTGTGTTTACCTAAATTCTATATTTTATCTAGACATGTACGTTGTTCGAAAGGTACTTTTTGACCCTTGTGCAGGGGATTGGATCTGGCTCCACCAGAGAATCTCCACGGAAAACCCATTATGCGAACGTTCCTTATCGATTTTAGTTATACCCCTATTATGCGGGAATGTAATCAAAGCTATGATTAATATTTATTTTGAACCTTAGACATTATATCATCGTCTCTCTATAAATGGTTTGGTTAGCATAAGGTAAAAACATTTCTGTGTTCACATACGACATGGTCTTACGAGGTACCTTTATTTTGAAAGGTTTTTATAACATTAAAAATCTATTTGATCTTTGTTTCTCATGTTGGTTTACCAGACTGATCTGGGTGTTACTTTCTTTTAATGCTCGGGTCAGCCCCATGTATGTTTTAAGATTTAGCTTTGGACGCTCTGGAGATCTTGGAGAAGAAATGAAGTTCTACCTATCATAATATTTATATCCGGTGCATTACTTTGTTTGTATCACTAGATTTGTTAGGAAAAGTTATTATACTATCAGGGCTGATTATTGTAACTTTGAAAAACTTTGCATCTTAGATGATAGTTTCACTATCTTTTGATATTATATATGATCGTTGCGTGGTGAGATTCCGATATTCTATTTCTTCTTGTTCAATTTCTTTTTCTTTTTCTTTTACCCTAACAATTCGTCTTTCCAGCATTTGGGTATGTAATATATGAATATCGTGGATGTATTAATGTCGACATTTGGGGTTGAAAAGGCGAATCATTACACTATTACGAACCTGTCCTATGCACACGGGGTTTACCACATAATCTTTTTAACATTATAATTATTAAAAAAATCAAATTATGAACGTGAAATTGTATGTCTGTGATTTTTTTTACATAGTGTAATTTTCTTCAACATTATTGACAAACATTTGTTGATAAATCTATTTAAGTGATCTTGTAGCACACAATGTATAATTAATTTTTTTTTAGAGCACATCGGTTTCATGCAACAAACAATAATATCAACCACCAATTGTTCTTAACTTGATAAGTAGTACATTAACATGTATCACTATTAGTTTTCAAATGTAAGCAGCATATATTTAATATAAATCTATCCTATATTTAAAATATATATATATATATATACACAGACACACATATACATGTACATAGTTTTGTTAATAATAATGTTTCAAACCTGAGATGGAGAAATAATGCTTGAATTGAAATATTGTTAAAAAAATTGGTACAAATAAATAACATTTCAACATTGGAAAAGCCTACCTTTTGGCATTATCCAATACTAACAACATTAGAAATATATTAATGTAGCTTTGATACATCATATTTCTTAATACATATAGCATTACATGACATGAAAAATTACAGTCAAATTTTTGGAACAATCTTCTTCCATTACTTTAAATATTCATGTAAACACAATAATTGAAGTAGTACAATAGTTAACATAGTTCAATGCAAAATAGTATATCACCATCACATGGAAATTCTGGATGATAATAAAATAAACTTTGGAAAATATTTCATTATATAAAATAGAAATAAGATCAAATAATGTAAAAAAAACACAATTGACAAATTAAACTATTAGAGATAGATTATTATAAATAGAATTTATTTATTCTGCATTGGTATTTTGTAAAGTAGAAGAAATATAAGGCTATATATGCAAAGCAAAGAACTTAAATAAAAGTAGGAGTGTCGTGTAGCAAAACGACAAAAGTAGCTAAAGTTCATTAGTCTTATTGTGAATTAAATTTTATCGGAAGTATAATTTACTTAAAGATAAATTATGCATTTTTTCCAGAAAAAGTTAAGACAAAACTTGCATATCAACAAATATTTCTTTGCTCGTATATTTAATTCTTCCACTAAATTTGTTAATAAATAAAAGCACTTCCTAAGAACTGGTTTAAAGTTTCAATTTTACTACTTTATGTGGTAGTTCCTATAATAAAAAAACCATTTGCTAATCTTATGGCATAATTCACGTTCACTCATAAAGTTGAACTTGCATTTTTTGGAAATATTAGTAATAAAAAGAATTAATTAAAAGTAATTAAGTGATTACAGATTAATCCTTAATTGGCTAAAATTATAGAGAATTGACATGTAATCGATTCTCTCACTAAATTGAATTTCATGTAAGGAGAATTGATTGTGATTAATTTTGTTAGTTTTAATTCAAATAAATTGGAATCGATAACAATTCATTTCTTTTAATATTATTTGGTACCATCCCATATTTGAAGTAAGTTTACTAATAAACATTATACATAATTACATGTCAAATCCATAATTTTTAAATATCTCCAAAGTCAAGAAAATCAAAATAGTATAACATTAACCAAACTTTGAAAACAACAAATAGCTACCACATTGTATTATAAGTTCCATATGAATTTAGTGGCAACTATGCACTCAAATGAAACAACCTTACTTATGAACATTGAACAACGTCGGAAAATGTAATAAATCCTAGGTTGACTATAAGATTTTACAAAATATACATTTATGTCTACTAAGACCACATAAAATATTTATAAAGTAATAAACAAAAATGTAACTTATACATTTATAACTATTTCTGAAAATACAACGTGAAAATTTATTTTTGGAATATTTTTTCACTACTAATATAATGCTCTTCACCTAACTTGATTTCCTTATATATATATTTAATAATAGAGATATACGTGGAAATCTAAACAGTAAAAGTAATAGGTAGCAACTCGATCTCTAAAAACATGAATAATATTATAAATATTATGTTGAATAAAAGTGAAAAATTATAGGTGAACTAATCTTTAACAACCCGCATATTTTACAATTGTATATTTAAATATTTTATTTAAATATAGCATCGTTAGTCGGATTTAGGCCCAAAAAGCTACTTTTTGCAAACAGTCGAATTGGAACTCAAGACCACTTCCATTGAGTCCAAAATCACGTTTGCGATCTTTATGAGTATAAACATCGATATGTTTGGAGTTAGCTAGAATTTCGACATTTTCATTTAGGGCTTTGGGTATTGGGTTTCAGCCCAGTAGCCTAACATAAGACCCTAGCTCCACCCCCTCTCCTCTTCATTCATTCTATTATTTCCTAACACTTCATGCTTTAGAAAAATGGGGGAAGAGAAAAGAAATTAGAATTCCTAAGCCCTAGTTTCTTTGCAAATACAAGTTCTAGCTCCAAAATCCAAGAGAAGCTTAGGTAAGCATCCTCTTCATCTTCTCCATCTCAATCCCTCTTCCATTTTCAGAAATTCCTAAATCCTAACTTAGGAAATATTTTACTTTTAAGCTTAGATTGAAGCTTCTTGAGTTGTTGTTGAAGAGAAATTGATCTTAGCTTGTTTTAGAGCTTCTCACTTGAGATTTTGAAGTAAAAGGTGAGTTTTTGAACCCATATCTACGTCTATAACTTTCATTGTTGTTAGGTATGAATTCCAAAAATCTATTCATGTTCATTTGCTTTGATTTGAATTGATTTGGTGAATTTTTCAATTTTGGTGTTTTGAAGACAAAATCATTAAAAATCCTATCTTGGATGTTTGGACATGTCATTTGGGGTGTATCGAAGAGCCTTTAAGGCTGGGTTGTCGCTTGGCATAAATCCCTAGTCTCCATTGCTTATCCGATCGCTTCCAGTTTGGATTTTTACCCTTTTTGGGCTATGCTGATTTTTGCCTAGCAGGAAATTTCAATTCAGACATCTGGATTCAAATTCAAACGTCTGGTTGAGAAATCCAGACATATGGAATTGGTCCCTGGAGAAAGGAAAAAGGCAGATACGAAATCCAGACGTCTGAAAATCCAACAAGATGTCTAATTTGTGGTTCATACGTCTAGTTGGTAATTTTAGACGTCTGGAACTATGCAGTTTTGCCTATTTGCCTAGTTTTTGAGTAAATTTCCATTTTTTATCGACTTTTGTTGACTCGGTTATTTGTTATCACTCATTATCGACTTTGATGACTTCTTTCCTTGGATTTTTGGGAATATCCATTTTAATGGATTCGGTATCGATTTCTATGGATTTGATTCACGTCTTCGTATATGAATCTTTAGTGATTGATTGTTTTTACAATCATTTTAGTGATTTGTCACTTGTAAATACAAAGGTTTCTATACTAATAGTAAATATTCAAACCACTTCACAAATATGATTTCAACTCTATTTTTAATACAAAGCTCGTTTGTAAAACCGTTTTTCAATCTATTAATATATACAAACGTTTTCCTCATTCGTTCGAGAAATCCAATTAAACGACTTAGCAAAACAATTGGTATGAAATGTTTGCGTTTACTTCGTTGGTTAATTTTTGGACTTGTTCGATTGAAACTCTTGTGACAATTTTCGAGTGGAGATGTAAAATTTGTTCGTAAATATTTAAGTTAAGCCAGTGGTAATGCGACATGAAGCTAAATTCATTTATTTGCTAGCTTAGTGTAATTGACACTTCTTGATGATCGATGATGATCATTTTTGTGGTTTAGACTAGCAATGTGCGATGTCTCTTTGTCCATGTAGGGGACTGTACCTCGTTTTATTGAGCTTCGTCTCATTTCTTTTATGGGATAGCGACCCATGTTCTTTTACTGGAGTTCGGTTCATCAAGCGTAACACTGTACTACATCGTTGTTCCGTATTATTGGAGTTCGATTCATCGGGCGTAACGCTGTACTGCGTTGTTGTTCCATATTATTGGAGTTCGGTTCATCGGGCGTAACGCTGTACTACGTCAATGTCCCGTATTATTGGAGTTTGGTTCATCGGGCATAACGTTGTACTACGTCATTGTTCCGTATTATTGAAGTTCGGTTCATCGGGCGTAACGTTGTACTACGTCGTTGTTCCAGATTATTGGAGTATTAGGTTCTTCGGGCGTAACGCTGTACTACATCGTCGCACCGGCTCTATGGTTAGCGACCATGAAATTGCGTTCCATTTTTATGCACGTGTTAGTGAGCTTTCATGCTCCAGTTTTGTGGAGGCCTCCCTCTTTTTGTGATTTCTGGATTCCTAATTAATGACACTATGCCATAAATGGCCTTCTGCAACACAAAAAAAATGTTGGCTCAGGCCCGAAAAATGTTGTCATAGGTCTATGGCAACACTTTTAGGGTGATGCAATTTTTATCGTTGCCTTAGACCTCAAAGGCAACATTTTGACTATCTAAGGCAACATAAGTAATATTGTTGCAATAGAACCCTATTTGGGTCTATGGAAACACCCATAGGTATCTGTAGCAACATTCCAAAAATGTTGTTATAAATATTAACTTTCTGAAGTTGTGGGGCCCACATCTTGTGGGGCCCACATCCTGTGGGGCCCACAACGTGGAGCCCATGACCCAACTGGGCCCATCCCTATGGCAACACCTTGAATGACTATTGCAACATTATTTTAAGCAACATTTATAACCCGGTGGCAACACTATTATGAAGCTACTGCAACACTATTCTGAAGCTACTACAACACTATTCTAAAGCTACTGCAATATTATACTGAAGAGACACTAAGAGCACATGGAACAGTACAATATCACATAGAACACTTGCATAATACA
Organism: Allium cepa; assembly: GCA_030765085.1. NCBI lineage: Eukaryota > Viridiplantae > Streptophyta > Magnoliopsida > Asparagales > Amaryllidaceae > Allium > Allium cepa. Next base: position 985,917,665 of record CM060945.1, on the reverse strand, counting down.
CAGTACAATATCACATAAAACACTTGCATAATACACAGCATAATACACAGTACATAAAACAATTCATACAGCAGTACACATCACAATTCATGTGAGTTACCACAAAGTCAGACTATCAGTCTCACTGGACATGATTGTGGAAGTTAGATCCTCTACATTGATGTTATCTAAAATTTACCCTTAGGAGCTTCTTTATGACATAACAGCACCGCTCCTGATGTTCCTCTTCTTAATAAGATTTTGCGTTCTATCGCTCATCCACTCAGATAAGTCCAGCCAATCAAACGATAATGTAACTTAATCAAACAATGTCACCTGCTGTTACAAATAATAATGAAATTCTTTAACGAACAATAATTCTAGTGGAAAATCTTGACTAAATTTATCACCAAGTGCGTCAATTAAGCATATATGCAATCAAGACACTCTTATTCCAACATTTATTGAGGCAACATATAGCAAAAGAAGTTTTAGAAATGTACTGGAGCTGAAGCATTTATAAATTATAGATGTTATTTCTAATTCTGTATTTAAAACCCAAGTTGAAGCATTTATTAATTAAAAAAATTCTATGAAGTATAATACTTCAAAGACCAAATTGGATTGCTTACTGAAATAATCAGGTATATAACATAAAGGAAATTACTTGCTGAAAATAACTAAATAATATTATTAGTTACCTTTGCGTGATGAGAATTTAGGTTACCTTTGTGCCATCACATCATGAGCCGGAGTCCCACACGTAGGGTGAAGCAACACATCCAGCCCAGTAAAGGCGCTTAACCAAAGTCCACAATCTTCAGATTACCTATGATATTGATAAGGCAAGAGTTAAATAGCATAAAATTTAGGAATCTTCCCAATTTTTATGCTATTCAACTATGCCTCATCAATATCATTTAGACCTTATACCATAGTGACAACATCTATGATTGATGTAAACGCACCTGTGTTAAAACTTATAATTCAGATTTTACCAAATTGGGATTATTTGTTGTAAACGCACCTGTGTAAACATCTATATTCATTCACCAAAAATATCATACGTTCAGTCTCCACAGTCCAAGCCACTTGAGCACAGCAAACACACAATAAAAAAAACATATTTTTTATTACTCAACTGTATAGTAAACTGAATAGCAATGTAAAGATTTTTGATGTTAGTATACATATTTTTTAACAATAGTGAAATTGTACAATAGTGATATAATAAAAAACAAGATGGGTTTTATAACAAGTTTTCAAAAAAAATGGTGTTTTAGAACTATTTTTTATCATCTTAACAAGTGTTTTGAGAAATAAATCAAATAGCAGTAGATAAAACTTTATCATTCAATTCATCAGTAATCTTTACTTTTAGTGGAATTATTTGACGGAAAACAACAGAGTATTCATACTTGTAAACTAGTCCTTCATTTTTGACAATGTTACACATGCAACCTTCTTTTGTTACTGTATCAGCTGTAGTGGACAAATGATTCATGGCCAAAGATATGGGTTTCAAAAACACAGCCGGCCTACAAAAGCATCAAGCAGTAGCACATGGTAATCCTAGATTTAAAACCATGATAGTAATCAACAAATTTAATTTTCATAAACATTAAAATAAGCTTACAACAAATCCTCGTAGGACATAGTTGCTGTAATAGCTTGATAAGTACAGTCCAGTAACATGTCTCCACCAGTTGAACCTATGATTAGACATAAAAAGAAAAAACATATACATTAAACAATGTTAATAATGCTAATTAAAAAAAGATAATAAAACGACTAAATATGATGCAAGAACAGTGGTATATACCTTCTTCATAACTCATACCATGAAGACTAATGTACATCCCATCGTGACTAGGGATAGAGCAACTTCTTGTATCTTTATAAGTAATGCAAATGAAAGACCATTACAAATTAATAAATAATCAATACATGTATAGGTCATGCTCTTTACATGGGCAAGCATAAATATATGATAAACCATACTAGAAGAAGATGTAAACCACATAGCCTGAAAAATTCGTGTAATTAAATTACCATACTGTTGCGGGTTTTTAAGGAGACTGAATCCTTTGTTAGCATTCATCTCCCGTATAATCCCGGATCATCGAAAAGACATGAAGCTCCCAGTTCATCTTTTAGGGTGGAGCTGCAGGTGGTTTGTGAACATTTTTACATTGCTTCTGTTCGTACACAAGATTTGGGGTGATCATATTGGAGAAGCCTTTGGTTTCGGGTTTATTTGTGAACATTTTTACATTGCTTCTATTCGTACATGAAATCAGGCAAGGCACAAACTGTGAATATTATTCAATCACAATGAAATCATTAAATAACATTTAAATTCTTTCTTTTGAAATAATATCCGAATTACTTAATCAATAACTCACAATTCAGCACCTTATAGCAAATAAAATTAAAAGGAGAAATAGGAACAGCAAAAGTAGGGAATGAAAATACCTTAGAGAAGTTAGTACGATTTCTAGGCAAAATCGAATCGCGATTCTTCGTTCCCAGTTCGAGCTTCCAGACATCACGTTTCTGTTCGAAATTCCTTACAGGCAAAATCGATTTCGTGCTTTGAATTCATGAAACCCAGCTTGCAATCGAATCAGTTGAGGAGGAGACTACATCGAGCGGTGGAGGAAAAGAGTCTGACTTGCGGTTGCGGTGGAGGGTGATTTGCGAAGGAGGATGACTTGCGATGGAGCACTGGAGCGAGCCGGAGCCTGGATCGAAGCGAAATCGGGAACCCCCAAATCGAAGCCCTAACCGAAATCGACACAGAAGAATGAAAATAAAAAGTTACTTGCGGAGACTTTTTTTCTTCGCGGCTCTAAAAGATCAAGGAGGGGTGTTCTTTGGATTGATGAGGTGTCACGTTCTCCAACGTAGGATTTGCCTTGGTAGATGGACGTGGATCGATGCGAAGGATATGCAAAGGTCTGCTATAGCAACACTATAAAAAAATGTTGCATCAATTACACTTGTTTAGCTAGAGCAACACAATTTTATGGCCAAGGCAACATCAAAAATTCAACGTTGCAGTAGGACCAAAATTGTATAGCTATCGCAACATTTTACCTGGCAACACCTTGCAAAAATGTTGCAGAAGGCCATCTATGGCGTAGTGTGATTTTCAAGAATTCGTGTTTCACCAACTTTTTCGACTTGGCATTGATATGTTCATCAATATTTGTGGTTTGTTGAATAAAATAAAGAATATGACATTCTTTTTAGTGCTTTGAGATTTCTTGAGGTATTGTATGATTTTTGATGTTGTTAAATGTACACTTGCCATGGTATGGCATTATTGTTATCATACGTTTTTGCCATATCTCTTATCTTATCTCATTTTATCTGATATTTATAGCTAGACTAGTCCGTTTATTATTTTCTTATTAAATAATACTCGGGTCAGACCGAGATGCTTCAGGTGCTTCTACTTGGCTCCTTATCTGGGGCCATCACCCGACTTTTGTCTAACTACATAGCTTAGTAGTATTTTTGTTGTTATACATTCGAGATAGTGACTCCTTGATGTATATATATTCTTTTGTCTAGCGCTTGTACCTATTCTTTGTGATATTGTGGATCCTATTTGACCACTACTCTGATGTACACTTCTATGTGTTATATTCATATCTGTTTCCGCCTTCGTGATATGGATGTCTGTGACTGATTTATGTTATGCTTATTTCTATATTTGTTTCCGAAGATCATATAGCCACTGCGTAGTAGCTTTGAGTTTGTATCGGTATGTTGGATTTCCTTTTGAAAAGAAATGCATGTTATATTATCTGACATATCGATGCTCGCACAAAGCAATTACATGGATGGTCGCTCTTCAACAGCCTTATTCTTCATGCTAGTTGTCGACATTACCTCGTAGTATCCTTGGCTAGCATGGGTATAGAGGTGGGGCATCACATAATCCAAACTCTATCATATTAGAAAATTAAAAAGATTGAGTAAATATTGTTTGAAAAGAATCTTTAATTTGATTTTGACTGAAAATAGATTTTTTCTTTAAAATTCTAATAATATGAAACTAAAAAAGGAGTGACAAAATTATGAAAATGAAGCGAAATGGACAAGAAATTGAAAATGGGAAGTAGAGAAAATAAAAAAACTAGTATTGAAATAGTGGAGAAGATGAGGATATTGCAGTTAGATCATAAAGAAGTAATGAATGTAATGATGGTGGTAAATGGGAATTAGAATAGCATAAGGGAAAATTTGTCATAAAGATTTAACATCTCAGAATTAAGGATTTTATTATCAAAATTAAGAGCAAAAAAATACATATGATCGAAGATTAAACTTCTTAGATAATGGGGAAATACATATAACATATTAGAATTGAAGGCAAGGAAAGAGAATGAGAGGGCATGTTTCTAAAAAAATTGATTCGTTTGATTTGCGAAAGTCGGTATGAATCCTTATTTAATGTGGACATAACAAAATTTATAATAAGAAAATGTTAAGAATTTTTTTTGTAGTTTTAAACTAAAAATTCATTTTGTTTGGAATGAATTATGTAATTAATTATCACAATTATTGTAACGATATGCCTTTCTTACACCTAAAGATGACACTTAATACATCCTCGTTATTCGTGTGCCGATTATTTAAGTGTCCGAAAGACAGGTCATTAAGGGTGAAGAAAGAAAAAGGAAGAATAGAATCTCACAAAAACGCGACGAGCAATATATAATATACACACAATCTTTACAAAAATAAATCATCTTTATTTATACACAACATCGGTGTACACTATCCTATTATCAACCTAGACAATTATAACGGCATGTCCTCACAATTACTGATATATATGCAACAAAAAAACATCAATGACAACTAACAGTGGAAGAATATAAGATATGCGAGTACTCCTTAGAGAATCCAGCTCGTCTCCTGAAAGCTGTAAAGTGTCCAACTAAATCTGGGAGAACATGCACGGGCCGACCTGAGCATTATAAGAAAATAACACCTAAATTAGTCTGGTAAAACCAACGTAAGAAACTCAAATCGTAAGGAATTTTATTTATTATAACTTGTAAAATCTTTAAAATCAAATGTACCTCGTAAAACCACGCCGCAAATAAACATAGACGAACATTTTTATAGAAAATCCAGTTATATTATGATAATATCTAGAATACAAATACATATCAATCCTATCCGAAATTGTTACATTATTAAATTCCAGCATAATAGGTGTACAATTAAGTCTAAAGGCACTTATTGGAGAATGGATTCCAATTACGAAAGGGTAAGGGCCTACTCACCGAATCTGTACACCTCTAGATAAAATGTACAGGAGGCCACAACACATTGCACCTCTACTACTCAGGATCGACCATATCCTTTACTAGATAGCGCCGAATACGATCACCCATTAGTTGTAATCGAACACCCCGAAGCATACACAGAGATATAGACATTAAATCGTAGGATGATCATACCCTAATGAGAGCGATCCACATAGCCCTACTACACGTCCCTGCTTTAATCATTTTCCTGGTTGATGAGGCTTGAGACTTGGATTACCTTCTTATATAGCAACCATCTTGGTATGCTAACACTGCCCTCCAAAAAGAAATCCAGTGCCAACATTCATCCATACAAGTTCGTTCTGGATCTGAACGAAACCGAAGGCACTACCTTTACTATGTCACTTTGGAATCACCCTCAAGATTAGTAGTAAGTATCCCTTGAACTTCAAAAGCTTTGTCTTCAATCATCTTCAAGATATCCTCATTTCGAACCGTTTGAGTTGGATCAAAGTGGTTTTTGGATAATTTATACTTATTCGATCTCGGTCTTTTCGAAACAACATTCGATAGTTCAAGTAAACTCAACCTCGTTCTTTTGGAAATAATCAGAAAATACATAAAAGCAGGGATCATCCTCTAACTGTTTAAGTGGACGAATCTCCCTATCATTTGTCCTAGGAGAACAAAATGATATTTATACGCATGGTACAACATCATTGATGATGACTATGCTATATAACTTACGTGTTTCTCCTAGATATTTCCGGAGTTATATTTTGGTTCAGATTTAATAGTCGGTATTTACTATCAAACAAACAAACAACAACAAATTCAGTAATTTAATTACCTATAGCAATCACCAAGCCTCAAACTAAACCTTTCATTTATTAAAACACTTTTCAAAAGTGTTTATTAAAAACATTCATATACTTATCTCAACGACATAAGTATATTCACAATACATTTTTGATTTTCAAATCATGTCAAAGGATCAAAACTAAATGTTATTGAATTAGAGATAACGATAACCTCAAACAATATTCCTTTGGTACTAAGTGTGGAATGAATGTCCATACCATCAGAATTAAGAAGATCGGTTAAATGAAATACAATTTCAAATTCTTTTATAAATTTTCTTCTATAAATACTCTTAATAAATCTCTTTATGAATCTCCTTTACTTAAATTCCCAACCCATTTACAAAATTCTTTATAAATCACTAAGGTAAATTCAGAAAACTCTTTTATAAATATTAAAAACATTTATATATCTCTTTATAAGTCTCTAAAATTATTTATAAAACTGACAAGCACCATTGTCCTAGAGGTTAAGTGATTCGACTTTGGTGCGAGAGGTCACAAATTCGAAACCTGCATAATGTGATTCGAACATATATTGACATGTGATTTGTGTTATGTTGTCCCAATGACATATTATATCTAAGTACCATTTCAATTTTTTTTTAAAAACTTCCTTTATAAATATTAAAAATCATTTATAAAACTTTCTTATAAATATTCCTTATATAAAACAAAACTCTTTTAATAAACTCATTTAATAAAGTCCTTCTGATAAATGATTATATAAAACACCTTTACTACAATCATTAGTTAACTTGAAACCATTATTAAAAGTATCATTGACCTTAAAAATCAAAAAGAAGCTTAGTGATAACAATGGTTCTCTTTTAATTAAGATAACTTTTTTAGTTATAACATGGGTATTTACATAACAAGCTGATATGTATAAGAGAATAAGCCGATAACAATCAATCATATAAGTAATGTCCAAGTTACCAAAAGGATTTTTCTTCTAAACACATGTCTTAGTTAATATAATGGCAAAATGAGTTTTTATTCTGCTTAAGTAGATGTCCACACAATCTACTTGGAAAATTATTGCAGAACTATGATTTATTCTACCAAACAAATGTCTAATATAACTTAATTAGCAGAAAGTTGATTTATTCTGCTAAACAGATGTCATTGGGTGTTATATATAATAGGGTTTACTTAAAGGTGCTCGACAAAGAAATCCTTTGGATTTAAAACATTCTTTAAAAGAGAGTTGCTTTTTGAAACAAAATAGATCTTTAGAAATAAAGTGGTTTTAAACTTAAAAACTTTTATTTAAAAATTAATAATAATTAAAATCTTTACCTATTAATAATTAAACCATTAATTAATAATTAAATAATAATTAACTATTAAATAAATAATTAAGCCCTGATTAATCTTTGATTAATTATTAAATAATAATTTAAACCTTTAATTAATAATTAAACATTAATTAGACATTAATCAAACTCAATTAGTTAATTAAACATTCCTTAATTAAAACTTAAACAATAGAATAAACCTTTTTTAAATAACTAAATCATAATTAAGTTTTAATTAAATCTTAAGTTAAATTTAACTTGATTAATAATTATTAATAATCAAACCGTTCTCACATAAATAATTTAATTAATCTTAATTAAATAATAATTAATCTCTAAATAAATAATTAAATAATAATTAAATCTTTATTAATTAACAAATTATAATTAACTTACTTAAAAATAATTTAGTACCAATTACCTTAACTTAATTAATGATTTAGAACTAATTACCTTACTTAATTTATTATTTAAATAATCATTAAATAAATAAATGCTTTAATACATTTAAAATATGTTTGAAAACACTTTTCAAAAAGAAACTTAAGTTAAAACATTTTAAATTCAAAAAGAGTTTGTTTTTCACGAACTGCATTTATAGCGACTATCGCTATGCAACCCGAAATTTCAAAAATTCGTCTTATGCTCTAAATCACTTTTCAAACTCTTTCTTTTATATTTAAACTACTTTAAAAAATTTGAATGAAGTTTTAAAAAATAAAGGTAGGGTTTTTAAAGCTTTTATAAAACATTTTTAAAAGAAAAGTTAGAAAACGAGTTTAAACCAAAGGAGCTCGATGTCGTTTTAACAAGTCATAATGCTAACTTTCTTAGCGCATATAATGCATACATAAGCTCATAAATCCAAACACATGCCACAACAACATACATAAGAAAAACTATAAACCAAAATCATATCTTTCAAACTAACTTCAACATTAGATTTCATTTCAAGTCTAACTTCCAGTCATATTCAACAACATATAATATTGTCTAAACTACACATCCAACATACTTAACAACCTGTAACGACCGGTAAATTTCGTGTATTTAATTTGGTTAAATAAATAAGTTGTAATTAAAGGTTAACAATATAAAAATGGAATTCCAATTCAATAAAATAATGTAAAAAGTTGTGATTTGATTTTTAATGGAATATGAGAAAACAAGAGTAAGTATTTAATAATATGTTATTTATTTAGGATATTGAATAAAAATTTGTAAGCCAATTGTGATAAATGGTAATATTGTGATATAAGTTAATAAATTTGATTTCAATGCAATACCCATAAATGAATGGGATGAAATGACCGTATGTAAAGGTATACTAGGTTATTTGTCGAATAGTAGGAAAGAAAAGTAAATATCAAATTGATTGATGATAAATATGCATTGAATAGTAAATTGAATGTACAGTTAATGGTAATTTAAAACTTATTTATGGTAAAATTGCATAAGATTCAATAAATTTAAAGAATTATGCAAGCGGATCATTTATAAACTAAAATGAAACATTCCAATTTAGTAGAGACATTTGAATGTTATGACTTATTTAAAGGTAATAATTGGAGTTAATTAGAATTGGTTATATTTGGTTTAAATAGGGAAGGAGTATACAAAGGTAACTGTGAATAGTAAAGTCATAACCATAAATGAAAGAAATTGTACCAAGGGCAGTAAACTTTTAATAAATTATAGGGATAAATGCCAACATTGAATGGTAATAAATGCAATTAAAAATTTCAAGTGTGTGAAACGTAAAGAAAAGGGTTAAAAGTTGTTAGGATTGGTATATTAAATTTATGATAAGGAGTAAATGTAAGTATTAATAGAATCATGAATTTATTTGAAGGGAACGTATTAATTGTTTTGAAACCTTAATTAAGATGGGTAATTTATTTTATGTAAGCAAAACCAATGCAAATATTGAATTTATCATTAAGCAATAATAATAAATTGAAATCAATTCAAATTTGTAATCCATTTTTTTTCAATTAACGATGATAGTATTGGTGCAAGCTAATAAGTCTAAATGACAATGCAATACAAATTTACGAACTGGAAGTGATTGCGGAGTTGGAATTCGATAAATGCAGTAACTGATGTAGTGCGTATAAATTTATGGAACTAATGTAAGATTTTAACTGATGGTAATTTAAAAATTGGTTAACGTAAAGATTTAATGTCAAATAACTGAAATTCAACATTTAATAATACGTTAGTTGAAAGAAAAGATGATAGATGAAATATTGTAATAATTTTTGAAACCAATATGTAATCCATCTATTTGACTGGAATGAATGGAGTAATAATTAATTTATTTAACTAAATGGAAATTTTGAGGATTCTATTTATAATTTGGTGGATTCAATAAAAATTAACTATTAAAGGTGAGATTAACATTTGAAGTGATAAATAATTTATCTTCTCTATATTAACATATAAAATTCGTTAAAAATAATTGTAAATGCTTGAGTAATATAAAGATGATAAAATTTTCAATTTTTGAATTTAAATATATAAAATTTGATTTAATCAATTTATTTACTTATTTATTTAATTACTATAAAAATAGCCATTTTGGCCACGGACTCGGATTTCGACGAAACCAGTTTCAACGGATCCGTATCGGTGAATTATTGTAGGTTCAAGTTTCGTATCGATCGGACCTGTCGTTTGATCGTACGGACGCGAAACGCCTTGAAATCGATTTAATTAAAATCAATTTGAAATCAATTTGGAAATTTTGTTTTCAGCATAACTTCTTCATACAATCAAATTTGGACGTGAAACTTTTTCCATCGCGTTCAGAATGTTTTAAAATACCTATTTGGATATATGGGTTTAATAAATTTCGTTCCGGGGTAGAACGGGCTTTTTGGGCCATAGTTTGTTCCGTACGTTCATCTATCTGGTCTATCTACTCCAATCCAACCCTACTTATAAATAGACGATTTTAAACCCTAGCCTCCATCTTCTATCATTTGTCTATACGTTCATTTTCTTCATCTCTTTCTCTTCCTCAATGGTTGCAAAACCTAGATCTATCTACAGTTCAAAATCAAAAGTGAAAATTCAAACTCTCCAGAAAATTCTCAAAAAAATATATGTTGTAGCTGTCGATGTATACGTCACAGATCCGTGATTTGTTTCTCGATTCAGTTGTTCGTTCGTCCAGTAAAATTCAAACCATTTTCGGCCACTCATCATCGTTGCAACAAAACTCGCCCGATCGGAAAACTGTTTCTGGGTATTGTGGAGATAACCGAGGGGTTTGCATCAGTATAGTTTTCGGGTCGAATCAACGGTGGGATTTGCGGCAAAAATTGAATTAGGGTCTTGGCCCTAGGGATGAATGGCGGCGGCGGAGCCATTAGGGGCGACCGGACCTGAATAGGGGGGTGCGGCTCGGCGAGCTGGAGGTGATGGAGGTGGTCCGGGGCGTCACGGTGGCCTGAGGTGCGCGAGGTTGGTGGTCAAAGTCCCGGTCAACGGCTAGTGGATGGGTTCCTTGCTGCGTTTTCGTGCGTGCGTTTCTCTGGGTGGAAGAGATGAGGGCAATGACGTGGCTATCATATTTGTTAAGTTTATTTTAATTTTATTTTTGTTTCCAATCGAAATTTTCGCTATAACTTTTTCATACGACCTCGTATTCACACGCGATTTTTTTTGTTAGGATCGAAATTAGATTCCAGATTTTTTGACGCTGGTTTGGACAGATTTGCAGACCGTCGAATTTTTGGGTTTAAATTGGATTTAAATCCAATTTAAATTCAAAAGGTGAGTGTTTTAACCCACTCACAACTTCTAAAAGTTTTTATGTTTGTTAAATTTATTTTAGATATGAGTAGAAATTTATTTATGACTGTTTGGCATGTTTATTCATCATATCTGTTAAATCGTGTTATTTAATTTAACTGTTAATTTATTTTATTTATTGCATATTAATTGACGGTTAGAATTTATTTATGTGCATAGGAACTGCTAGTAAACAGTTGTAAAATTTATCACTAAATATAAACTGTTAGTTTAATAGTTGTTAAATTTTATTTTGAATATAACTGCCAGTTATTACCTGTTATATATTATCAGATATATATTGATATTGATTTATTATTGGATGATGATTGTGATTTGGATGATGGATGATTTTGATGAATGGATGTTTTATTGTATATCATTAAACTGTAAGTTATCATGCATTTTTCGTTTTATTCGGGATTGTGGTTTGAAATGATATGCAACCGCAAATTTTATTTTTAAATTGCGGATTGAAATGATAAATATCCGTATCACTTGACCATAGGATAGAAAATTATATACAGGCACCGTGGTCTAGATATAAAATATTTTAAAGTGATTTCTATGGTTTGGATGGGATACGGTTTATAAAATTTTTTAAGTTTTGATATTTTATAAATATTATTCTTCTACATATATACATATGAAGTTAAAATTTTTGAATTTAGGCTGTGTATAAATCTGTGAAATAAAAATGGAAAAATTGAGAAAATGGAATTTGATAATTTATATTATATGTTTAAATTTGGAAATTTTAAGGTATGATATTTATAACTGGAGATTTTCCAAGATAAATTTAAATGAATATTCTAGTATAATTAAATTTAAGGAAATATTCAATTTCTAGAAATTGGAGTTGTATTTATGGATTTTATGTGAATATTCAAGACTAAATAATAGAACAATTGATTTGTTGAAAGAATAAAATTCCAACTTTAGTTTTGAAATATTAATACTCCAAATGGATATATATATAGAAATTGAAATGGTTTTGGAACTTGAAAGTGATATTTAAATTATGGTTTAGACTTTAAATAAGGAAATATATTTGTAAAGCCATGGAAATTATTTTTCTTTAAAAAGTAACCTTAAAGTCAAACCATTTATTTTATATACCGTTGAATACCCAAACCATTCAAGTTTTAAAAGTTATGGCTCTAAAACTATGAAATTTTTGGAATATTATGCTTTGAAAATATAATTCAAATGTTCGGTTTCTAGATATTATAGATTTTAAAGCAGTATGATTTTTGGAAAAGAATTATAATTGGATAAAATGATATCATATTGTTTTGGGTTTTAAAATGATATCGTATTCATAGTTTTCGGAATGGAAATTTTTATTCTGGTTTTTAAGTATAAACTATTTTTAAATGGCCGAGGTGTTATAATAACGATGGGTTGGCAAAGAGACCAGGATCGGATATGGACATACTCTCTGTCGATACCGAAAACCACTTTGACTAACCGTGTACGCGGTGGAGATTCCAGAATGAAGTAGGTTGGTGGCGACGTTTCCTGTAAGGTAAATACGTGGACCCAACTCCCGTGAGTTGGCATGTAACAACCCGCATATTTATCGATTTTATATTTAAATATTTTTTTTAAATATTTTATCGTTAGTTGGATTTTAGTCCGAAAACCTACTTTTTGCATACGGTCGAATTAGGACTCGGGACCACCCCCATTGAGTTTAAAATGCCGTTTGCGACCTTTTTGAGTATAAGCTTCGATATGTTTGGAGAAAGTTGATTTTTGCTACTTTTCACTTTGGGTTTGAGTTTGGGTTCAGCCATTAGCCAATTTATACTTAAAAACTGAACCCCTCCTCCCCATTCTCCCTCACTTCTTTCTCTTTTCAGTTTTTATAGCATTAATGGTGGGAGAGATTGGAAATTAAAACTCCAAAACCCTAGTTCCTTTTGCAACTTCAAATTCCTAGCTCCAAATTCAAGAGAACCCATTGGTAAGCATTCTCTTCTTCTCCAACTTATTCTCTTACCAATTTCAGAAATTCCTAAACCTAATTTTGGGAATGATCTTGTTTTGAGCATAGATTCAAGCTCATTTGGGTTGTGTTGAAGAGAGGTTGATTCTCCATTTGCTTTCAAGCTTCTTCTTGTTTGATTTTGTGAAAAGGTGAGATTTTTAATCTCACATCTAAGTCTGTGAATTATCTTCGATTGTTAGGTATAAATTCCTAACACTTATTCTTGTGCAATTGCTTTTGATTTGGATTACTTTTGAGAATATTCCAATTTTAGTGTTTGAAAGCCAAATCCTTAAAAATCATAGCTTTGAGGTTCAAATGTGTTTCTGGTGATGCATCGAGGAGCCAATAGGGCCGGGTAGCCGTTAGGCATAATTCCCTAGCGTCCGTGCTCGTTCGGTTGCGAATTGGTGGAGGTTGCATATCAATTTATGGGCATCAATTTGCAGAGCATCAGGTTCGGCCGACCGATCCCCCTGGTCCGGTCGACCGACCTGCTAGTAAAAGTGCAGAGAACTTCTCTGTTTCTAGTTCGGCCGACCGACCCCCTTGGTTCGGTCGACCGACCTGATGCCCGAGGAGTTTTCAAAACAGGGTCCGGTCGACCGAGCTCTGTAGCCGGCCGACCAACCTGATGATTTTTTGCCTACTTCGCCTAGTTGCTTGAATTTCCAACTTAAATCGATTCGTGTTGTTTCCTATTTATTGTTATCAATTAATATGACTTTGATGACTCCTTTTTAGGGATTTTTGAATATCCATTTTGATGGATTCTTTATCGGTTTCGTTGGATTTTTATTCACATCTCCGTATGTGAATTTTAGTGATTGATTGTTCCTATAATCTTCTTTGTGTTTTGTCACTTTAAAAATATAAAGGTTTTCTATACTAGTAGTAAATATCAAAACTCTTTCCTCAAACGATTTCAATACTATTTTAATACCAAATGCGTTTATAAAACCATTTTCCAATCTATTAGTATATATAAACCTTTACCTCACTCGTATGAGAAATCTAATTAAACGACTTAGTAAAACAAGTGGTATGAAACGCTTGCGTTCACTTTGTTGGTTAATTCTTGGACTTGTTCGATTGAAACTCTTGTGACAATTTTCTAGTGGAGATCTACAATTTGTTCGTAAATATTTAAGTTAAGCTAGTGGTTATGGGACATGATGCTAAGCTCATATATTTACTAGCTTACTGTAATCGACACTTCTCGTTGATCATGACGATCATCTTTGTGATTTAGACTAGCAATGTGCGATGTCTCTTTGTCTGCGAGGGAGACTAAACCCCGTTTTGTGGAGTTTCGACTCAATTTGGTGGGGTAGCAACCCATGGTCTTCGGGCCGTTTGTGGAGCTTCGACTCAATTTGTGATGGTTAGCAACCATGGAATTAGCGTTCCGTTTGTGATACACGTGTTGGTGGGCTTTACGCTCCCGTTTGTGATAGGCCTCCCCCCCTTTGTGATTTCTGGATTGCTTGAGATGATTTCTAGAATTTGTGTTTCACCAATTTTCGTGATTTCCATTGATAAGTTTTATCAATATTTGTGCATTGGTGAATTTGTGCGTCATTGACTTTTGTGATTTCTGGATTTCGCGTATTGAATTCTGGAATTTGTGTGTCATTGACTTGTGTGATTGACATTGATATTATTGTCAATATTTGTACATTGGTGAATTTGTGTGTCATTGACTTTTGTGATTGACGTTGATATAATCGTCAATATTTGTGGTTTGATGAACGAAATAAGGAGTATGGCATTTCTTTGATTCTTGTGTAGATTTTGTGATATTGATTAATCTCTCGTTGATTTTCAATTACTTATATATATCACAGCTTGGAATTGTGATTATTATGTGTTTAGTCATATCTCTTATTCTATATCGTTTCATCTGATATCTATAGTTAGACTGATCCGTTTATTATTTTCTTATTAAATAATACTCGGGTCAGACCGAGATGTTACAGGTGCTTCTGCTTGACTTCTCTCTTGGGATTGATTTCTCTGACTTTTGGCTTACTACTTAGATTAGTAGTTTATTTTGGTGTATACATTCGAGATATAGACTCCATAATGTATACTTATTCTTTTGTGTAGTTCATGTAACTATTCTTTTGTGATATTGTGGATCTTTTTAGACCACTACTCTGATGTACACTTCCTTGTGTAATATTCATATCTATTTCCGTCTTTGTGATATGAATTGTCTGTGACTGATTTATGTTATGTTTATTTCTATATTTGTTTCCGAAGATATTATAGCCACTGTGTGACATCTTTGAGTTTGTGTCGGCATGTCGGATTTCCACTTAAAAAGAATTGCATGTTATACTATCTGACATATCGATGCTCGCACAAAGCAATTACATGGATGGTCGCTCCTCAACAGCCTTATTCTCCGTGCTAGTTGACGGCATTACTTCGTAGTGTTCTTGGCTAGCGTGGGTATAGAGGTGGGCGTCACAGGTTGGTATCAGAGCTAAACTTCGGAACAATATGGAATAATATAACAAGGATCATTGTCCTAAGTCCATCTTATGAGTCGTGCTTTAGGATTTAATTCGAGTCTTCGTACCGATTCATCCTATTTTCCTTATGATTCCTTGTTTATCTATCAAGATTGCTTGATATTCAATTTGGTGAATAACCTTTTTCTTCTTCTTCTTTCTTTCTAAAGGGAGAAAAATGTCTAGACCAGGCCGTCGCAGTGCCGTACCGTCTAGCACTCCACCCCAGGATGGAGTTTTTATGACTGCTCAACAGCTTCTTGATTTAGTGACAAATGCTCAAGCAGTTGGAGCTAACCCGGAACCTACTCACCCAAAGTCGGGATTTGCACGCTTGTGCAGCGATTACACTAATTTGGGTGGGGAGCCATTCAAAGGTTCCGAAACTATTATTGAAGTACAGGCTTGGGTAAGGTCATGCGATCGAATCTTTTCTCGCATGAATCTTATTGACCTTCACCGAGTTCAGGTGGCCTCTAGTATGCTCCGAGAAAGAGCATTGGACTGGTACGAGCTTCTTATTTCTGAGATTAATGAAGCGGATCTCACCTGGGAGCAATTCCGGGAACGCTTCGAATTAAAATTCGTGCCAGAAGCTGAGAAAGTGACGATGGCTCGTCGTTTCATTGACCTTGTTCAAGGCGATTCTTCCGTGACGGACTACGTTGCTTCTTTTGAATCACTTTCCAAATATGGGGTTGAATACATCAACACCCCTTTAAAGAAGAACCAGAGGTTCGTCTATGGCTTAAACAAAAATCTCAAGAAGCCATTACTTCTAAAATTAGAAGTTTCTTTCGACCAACTCGTTGATATCGCTCTTCGTCTTGAAGAGGCGGATAAGGAGGGTGATGTTGAAGTGGTGGGAGCTAAACCAAACTTCAACAACAAAAAGAGGCCAAACAAATTTAAAGGTCCTTATCCCAATAAGAAAGGGAAGCAAGCAACCTCCGTGGCAAAGACTTCTTCCTTTGGTCGTGGGGAATGCTATAATTGTGGTTCGAAGGACCATTATGCGAACAAGTGCCCAAAGTCTCTCTCTTGTCGCTACTGCAAAGTTCCCGGTCATGTTATATCTTCATGCCCCAAGCTTCAGGGCAAGAAGGAGGGAAAGCTTAATGTTGCTCAAGCCCCTGGCAACACATCTCGTGGCCAAGGTATTTCTCATTCTATTCTGGATGGAATTATTTTATTTCGTGATCATCCTATTCGAGTTCTTTTTGATACGGGTGCGTCCCATTCTTTTATATCAAAAGAACTTGTTGATACTTTTTCTTTGGATGTTTTGTGTTTAATGACTTCTTTGAGAATTGCGAATCCGGTTGGTGGATCCGCAACAATCAGTTTATTGTGTAAAGATGTCGAGATTATTTTGTGTGATTTTTTCTTTCCGAGCCGATTTGCATGTCATGCGTTATTTAGGCTTTGGAATGATTTTGGGAATGGATTGGCTTAACCGTTATGAAGCTCATATCCTATGTCCTGAGCGGACTATTCATCTTCGACATCCTCAATCTGTTAAGCAGATTTCTATTAATCTTCATGATTCAGTTTCCAGCTTGGTCGCATCTTTATATTCTTTAAATCCTCGTGATGACGATGATGATGATGAGGGTGATATTATTTCTCTTATTCACGTCGTTCGTGAATTTTCCGACATATTCGAACCCGTTTTAGGATTACCACCTAAGCGAGCAATTGAGTTCAGAATTAATCTTATTCCTGGAGCTCAACCTATCACTCGTCCTCCGTATCGTATGTCCAATAAAGAAAACGAGGAGAAGCGTAAACAATTATCCGAATTGGAGACGAAGCAATTTATTCGCTCTAGTTCCTCGCCTTGGGGAGCTTCGGCTATTTTTGTGAAGAAATCCGATGGTACACTTAGGCTTTGCGTTGACTACCGCAAGCTTAATGATCTTACTATCAAAAATAAATATCCTTTACCTCGGATTGATGATCTATTCGATCAGCTTAGTGGTGCTAAGGTCTTTTCACAGTTAGACTTAGCTACTGGATTTCATCAGCTTCGTATTGCAGAGGATAGTATTCCTTTGACATCGTCCCATACTCGTTATGGATCTTATGAATGGCTTGTTATGCCATTTGGTTTGATGAATGCTCCGGCGTATTTCGTTGACCTTATGAATCGGGTTTTCAAAGATTTTCTCGACCAATTTGTTCTCATCTTTATCGATGATATTCTTGTGTATTCTAAAACCGAGGAGGAGCATGAAAAACATCTTTGGATTGTGTTGGAAACTCTTAGGAGTAATCAATTAAAGGCGAAATTTTCTAAATGCCATTTTTGGCAATCTCGGGTAAAGTTCCTTGGTCACATTATTTCCGAATTCGGAATTTCCATGGATCCTTCAAAGATTGAAGTGATTCAAGATTGAAAGAGACCGGAGAGTGTGACAGAGATTCGTAGTTTTCTCGGATTGGCGGGCTATTACCGCCGTTTTATCAAACACTTTTCTAAGATTGATGTGCCTCTCACTAGCTTGACTAAGAAAGGTGTTAAATACATTTGGTCGGACAAATGTGAAGCTTCTTTCAGAAACTAAAGGAACTTCTTTCTGATGCTCCTATTCTCGTTATTCCCGAGGGGAATCAAGAATTCGTTTTTTATACCGATGCTAGTCGCGTTGGTTTGGGTGCCGTTCTTATGCAAAAAGAACGTGTTATTGCTTATACTTCTAGGCAATTGAAGCCTGTTGAGACTAGATATGCCACTCATGATTTAGAACTCGCGGCTATTGTTTTCGCTCTTCGGATTTGGCGTCATTATCTTTTAGGAGAGAAATTTGTTCTTTACACGGATCATAAGTCTTTGAAATATTTATTTTCTCAAAATGAACTTAATTTGCGTCAACAATGTTGGCTCGAGTTCCTTGCTCCTTATGATCTTGGTATTCTTTATACACCCGGAAAGGGTAATCGTGTTGCTGATGCTCTTAGCCGTAAACAACAAGTTGTTGTTTCTATGATGATATCCGAATGGAACGATCTCGAGATCTTATCCACTTGTGAGATTCGAGACCGCGTATCCGATTTATGCTCATCATTTGTTTTATGTAGCCTTGAGGCTCGTCCTTCTCTCTTAGACCGCATTCTTAAAGCTCAAAGGCTAGATCCCGAATTGGCTCTTCTTGGCCAAAATATTAAGGATAAAATTGATATTGAAGGTTTGAAAGACTTTGATATCGATTCTCGTGGCGGCATTCGGAAATTTGGTAGACTTGTAGTGCCAAATATTGGTGATCTTCGTAAAGATATTTTAGAAGATTCTCATCATTCTAAATTTACCATTCATCCCGGTAGTAGTACAATGTACGCGGATATGAAGCGACTTTATTATTGGGAGGGAATGAAACTTGACATCGCTAACTTCGTTAAGCGTTGCATGACTTGCCAACTCGTCAGGGCCGAGCATCAAAGGCCCGGTGGGTTATTGCAACCTTTAGAAATTCTAATTTGTAAGTGGGACCAAATTTCCATGGATTTATAGATGGCCTTCCCCGTTCTCGTTCGGGTCATGATAGCTTACGGGTGATCGTTGATAGACTTACTAAATCCGCCCATTTTATTCCCGTTCGGTCTAACCGAACCGTTCCTCTTTTGGCCAAACTCTTTATCAAAGAAATTGTTAAATTTCATGGAGTTCCTACTTCTATTGTTAGTGATCGTGATCCATTGTTTACTAGTGGATTTTGGAAGAGTCTTCAAAAAGCTTTAGGAACGAAGCTTAATATTAGCACCGCTTATCACCCCCAGTCCGATGGACAAACCGAGCGTGTGAATCAAACTCTTGAAGATCTTCTTCGTGCTTGTGTGCTTGATTTCGGTGGAAGTTGGGAAGATCATATTTATCTTGTTGAATTTTCCTATAATAATAGCTTCCAATCTAGTATTGGTATGGCACCTTTTGAGGCACTCTACGGAAGGCCATGCCGATCTCCTTCTTGTTGGCTTGAGACCGGTGAGATGCTGGTTTTAGGTCCAGATTTTATTCGTGATTCCACAGAAAAGATTGACCTTATTCGTCATAGGATGAAAGAAGCGCAGAGTAGACAAAAATCCTATGCCGATAACCGGAGAAGGAAATTATAATTTTCTGTGGGAGATCTCGTGTTTGTTCGTGGTTCGCCTATGAAGGGTGTTGTGCGATTCAGTCGATCGGGAAAACTAGCGCCTCGATATATTGGGCCATGTCCTATCACCGAACGTATTGGTTCCATGGCTTATCGCCTTTTATTACCGGCTCAATTTTCTGCTATCCATGATGTGTTTAACAACCTATTCCGATTCTATTCTTGAGCGCGGTGTTGTGGAAGAGATTGAAGTTTCGCCTAATTTAACTTATGAGCAACATCCTATTCGTATCATTGCTTCGGAAGTCAAACGACTTCGAAATAAAGATGTTCCGCTTGTTAAAGTTCAATGGTCTTCAAATCCTAAGGATTGTTCTTGGGAGTCTAGGGAATTCATCGAACGATCACATCCGGACTTGCTTTCCCGTGCTCTTTAAGGTGAACCTTTTATTTCAAATTTCTTTTGTGATTGAATATGCTTTTATGGTTGTTACTTTATGTTCTCTTCTTAAATATTGCAAGGACGCAATTTCTTTAAGGAGGGGAGTCTTTAACAACCCGCATATTTATCGATTTTATATTTAAATATTTTATTTAAATATTTTATCGTTAGTCGGATTTTAGTCCGAAAAGCAACTTTTTGCATACGGTCGAATTAGGACTCGAGACCACCCCCATTGAGTTTAAAATGCCATTTGCGACCTTTTTGAGTATAAGCTTCGATATGTTTGGAGAAAGTGGATTTTTGCTACTTTTCACTTTGGGTTTGAGTTTGGGTTCAGCCATTAGCCAACTTATACTTAAAAACTGAACCCCTCCTCCCCATTCTCCCTCACTTCTTTCTCTTTTCAGTTTTTATAGCATTAATGGTGGGAGAGATTGGAAATTAAAACTCCAAAACCCTAGTTCCTTTTGCAACTTCAAATTCCTAGCTCCAAATTCAAGAGAACCCATTGGTAAGCATTCTCTTCTTCTTCTCCAACTTATTCTCTTACCAATTTCAGAAATTCCTAAACCTAATTTTGGGAATGATCTTGTTTTGAGCATAGATTCAAGCTCATTTGGGTTGTGTTGAAGAGAGGTTGATTCTCCATTTGCTTTCAAGCTTCTTCTTGTTTGATTTTGTGAAAAGGTGAGATTTTTAATCTCACATCTAAGTCTATGAATTATCTTCGATTGTTAGGTATAAATTCCTAACACTTATTCTTGTGCAATTGCTTTTGATTTGGATTGCTTTTGAGAATATTCCAATTTTAGTGTTTGAAAGCCAAATCCTTAAAAATCATAGCTTTGAGGTTCAAATGTGTTTTTGGTGATGCATCGAGGAGCCAATAGGGCCGGGTAGCCGTTAGGCATAATTCCCTAGCGTCCATGCTCGTTCGGTTGTGAATTGGTGGAGGTTGCATATCAATTTATGGGCATCAATTTGAAGAACATCAGGTTCGGCCGACCGACCCCCCTGGTCCGGTCGACCGACCTGCTAGTAAAAGTGCAGAGAACTTCTCTGTTTTTGGTTCGGCCGACCGACCCCCCTGGTTCGGTCGACCGACCTGATGCTCGAGGAGTTTTCAAAACAGGGTCCGGTCGACCGAGCTCTGTAGCCGGCCGACCGACCTGATGATTTTTTGCCTACTTCGCCTTGTTGCTTGAATTTCCAACTTAAATCGATTCGTGTTGTTTCCTATTTATTGTTATCAATTAATATGACTTTGATGACTCCTTTTTAGGGATTTTTGAATATCCATTTTGATGGATTCTTTATCGGTTTCGTTGGATTTTTATTCATATCTCCGTATGTGAATTTTAGTGATTGATTGTTCCTACAATCTTCTTTGTGTTTTGTCACTTTAAAAATATAAAGGTTTTCTATACTAGTAGTAAATATCAAAACTCTTTCCTCAAACGATTTCAATACTATTTTAATTCCAAATGCGTTTATAAAACCGTTTTCCAATCTATTAGTATATATAAACCTTTACCTCACTCGTATGAGAAATCTAATTAAACGACTTAGTAAAACAAGTGGTATGAAACGCTTGCGTTCACTTTGTTGGTTAATTCTTGGACTTGTTCGATTGAAACTCTTGTGACAATTTTCTAGTGGAGATCTACAATTTGTTCGTAAATATTTAAGTTAAGCTAGTGGTTATGGGACATGATGCTAAGCTCATATATTTACTAGCTTACTGTAATCGACACTTCTCGTTGATCATGACGATCATCTTTGTGATTTAGACTAGCAATGTGCGATGTCTCTTTGTCTGCGAGGGAGACTAAACCCCGTTTTGTGGAGTTTCGACTCAATTTGGTGGGGTAGCAACCCATGATCTTCGGGCCGTTTGTGGAGCTTCGGCTCAATTTGTGATGGTTAGAAACCATGGAATTAGCGTTCCGTTTGTGATACACGTGTTGACGGGCTTTATGCTCCCATTTGTGATAGGCCTCCCCCCTTTGTGATTTCTGGATTTCTTGAGATGATTTCTAGAATTTGTGTTTCACCAATTTTCGTGATTTCCACTGATAAGTTTTATCAATATTTGTGCATTGGTGAATTTGTGCGTCATTGACTTTTGTGATTTCTGGATTTCGCGTATTGAATTCTGGAATTTGTGTGTCATTGACTTGTGTGATTGACATTGATATTATTGTCAATATTTGTGCATTGGTGAATTTGTGTGTCATTGACTTTTGTGATTGACATTGATATAATCGTCAATATTTGTGGTTTGATGAACGAAATAAGGAGTATGGCATTTCTTTGATTCTTGTGTAGATTTGGTGATATTGATTAATCTCTCGTTGATTTTCAATTACTTATATATATCACAGCTTGGAATTGTGATTATTATGTGTTTAGTCATATCTCTTATTCTATATCGTTTCATCTGATATCTATAGTTAGACTGATCCGTTTATTATTTTCTTATTAAATAATACTCGGGTCAGACCGAGATGTTACAGGTGCTTCTGCTTGACTTCTCTCTTGGGATTGATTTCTCTGACTTTTGGCTTACTACTTAGATTAGTAGTTTATTTTGGTGTATACATTCGAGATATAGACTTCATAATGTATACTTATTCTTTGTGTAGTTCATGTAACTATTCTTTTGTGATATTGTGGATCTTTTTAGACCACTACTCTGATGTACACTTCCTTGTGTAATATTCATATCTATTTCCGTCTTTGTGATATGAATTGTCTGTGACTGATTTATGTTATATTTATTTCTATATTTGTTTCCGAAGATATTATAGCCACCGTGTGATATCTTTGAGTTTGTGTCGGCATGTCGGATTTCCACTTAAAAAGAATTGCATGTTATACTATCTGACATATCGATGCTCGCACAAAGCAATTACACGGATGGTCGCTCCTCAACAGCCTTATTCTCCGTGCTAGTTGACAGCATTACTTCGTAGTGTTCTTGGCTAGCGTGGGTATAGAGGTGGGGCGTCACATGGCATAAGGTGGATAAAACAGGAGCGATTGACGGGTTAATGAGGTCATTCCTCTGATCGGACACTCCTCTTCGATATTATACTTTGACTTTGGATTGATTCAGTGGCCACTTTTACTTTGATTTTGGGGAGTTTGTCCGAGGTGGGCGGCAGCTGCGCGCTGCGCGTTTCCATCGGCCCGGAAGCGTAATTGGTATATCTACCCTGGCATTGCCTAGTTGTGTCGTGTCACCTACCATACCGAGCCTTGTACGAGTTTGGATTTCTCCCGTAGCCCGTGTGGTATCCTCTGGTGGCTTCCCGATCAGGAGGGACTATGATATTGGATGGACTACTGGGACTATTACGTGTTAAGGTGGAAAATGTAAAGCCTTAATGCTATTTAAAAGTATGTTTATTTTACTATAGACACTATTATAATAGCGCAATATACTACATAGTAAATAGTTTAACGGATCCTTAGGAGATGTAAATCCCGAGCATCTCTTGAGTTACTGCACTCATATTTAATTCTGTTAATTTAACTTACATAAGATCTTTTAGTTCTGACTCGAGTGTTTTTGTCTTTTCAAATTCGCTCGGGTCAGTCCGAGCATTTCAGGATTTGAAGATTTAGCTTTGGAGGATGAAGACGAAGATTTGTATTATTATTATTTATACTAGTTCACTACACACTGTTCCGTTGCATTGATATTTTGGTATGTGTAACTCTGATATGTATTATATAAATGTTTGTAAACAGTTTTATAAACTGTATATTTTATTATTATATTTTATCCTTCCGCTGTGAGATTCTATTTTGTTTGATTTCTTCTCTGTTTTTCTTATTTACCCCATAATGATCCGCCCTTCCGCATGGTTTGAATCGGCACGTGGGTCGGTTTAAAGTGTGCGAAAAGGCGGGATGTTACAGTTGGTATTAGAGCTTTGGTTTAGCGATAAACCTTAGCTTTGTGGGGTTTGACTCTTTGTTAATAGGGTAGTAATACCCTATGGGAGTCGCTGAGTGTATATATATGAGAGAGCGTATTTGTTAGTGTTATAAAAAGATTTGGATATTGTGTTAATCTGTTCCGTTTTGTATTTATAAATTCTGGTTGATGCATGGGACGCTATGACATCAATAGGGATTTCTAAACACTTAATAGGACAGACCGACATAATATTTGTTTTAATATAGGTGAATGAAATAATTTTGCCTATTATATTTTCTATATATAAAATAAAATTTTCAAATGATATCTATATTTGGTTGCAATAGATTGGTTGTTAGGAATAAAATTTATAAATAATAGGTAAAATAAGATTGAAATTAAAATCAATGGAATTAGGAAATTTTAGGACTTAAGTCCGGGATTTTGAAAATTTGCTTTCAAAGGATTTTGAAGTATAATAATATTGTTATATATATTTTTTCCGATATAAATATTTCATTTTAAATTCGGAAGAATTGTTTAAAGAAGATTTTGGAGAAAATAAGTTTGTACTTTCCTCTCTGTCGCTGGAATTCGCTAATGGCGGCCGTATCATCGACTATCATTTTCGAGTTTCGAAGGAGAAATGCCACTGTAGTAAATTCTACTGCAGATTTATTTTGGAAATTATCTAAAATTTTATTTGTTCTAAATATAATTAAGATATAAAAGTTGTAAGAAATTATTGATCTATTATTTTAAAAATATTTGGAATTTGACCCGGTATTTAATTCTTAAATTTCCACTAATTAATTGTTTAAATTATTTTAGTGGAATAAAAGGTAAGTAATAAATGAATTGAAATCTCTAATTTAGGAAATAAATTAATGCAAAGTTATAAAGGAAAATTTGGAATTTTTAACAAATGAGACAAAAGGTAATATTGTTGAACATTAAATTTAATTAAAAGAAGAGATAAAATTTGTATAAGTTCTTTTGCATTTTCTTTAACATATATAACTTACCCAATATGAAAAGTTGAAATGTTAAATAAGAGGTTTGAATAGAATATTATACAAGTAGGAAATTTTGGGAAAATGAAGTATTCAATGAATTGCTATTATAAATAGGAATTTAATGGTTATAAACTTAAGTATGATATAAATGCTACTAGTTTAATATAATGGAAAGTAGGAAATATAAATAAATGACTGTAAACCCAAGGTAATAAATTAATAAAATCCTTTATTTATAAGAATAGAGGTTATAAGGTTAATAATTTAAGTGTAATTAAAAAGGGTTACTGTAATTAAATATAATAGAATGTAAGCATTTAATAAATGATTGAAATTGAGAAGTGCATTAAATGTAATACAAATAACAGAAACTTACATAACCTGAATAGAGATAAATGGATAATTGTAAGTAATAAATAGAAATAAGGAAACAACCATTGAATGAGAAATAAAATTTGAAGTTTGTTAGAAATAAATGTAGATTATAAAAAGGAAAATTTATGTGGTATATGAATGAAAATAAATAAAAGATAAACTGTTATATGAGTGAAAAGATCAAACAACTAATGTATGAAATAAAAATTTATAATGAGTTAATTGACTTGTTGGTTGAATTGGTATTGTTTGATTTATGGTTGGTCGGGTAAGGGAATTTGAAGTTGTTGGATGAATAAATAATCTATTTTGTTCCATCTAAGACTGTTAAGTAAATGATGCACTTGATAGTTATTTTCATTCCGTACCATTTCAAGTTTTGAACCCGAACAACTATTTGTTTGTTGATTGAATGGTTGTTTTGTTTTGTTGTGTATGATGTTTGTTGAAACTAATGGTTGTTGTACTGATTGGATATTAGTGATTGAAGCCATTTAAATATTTCACTTTATATAAATAGTTAACCCTTCTAGATGATATAAGTGAAATGCAGGTATGGAAGCAATTGCTACTGCTTTTGGTTCCATAATAATAAGCGTAATATTGCCCGACAAATAGGTACGTTTTCGGGTTACGTTTTGTAGCGTTATTTTGTATATTTTTCCCGTGGTGGTTTATATTATTTTGAATATTATGTATGATATTTTGTTATATGTAATATTATATTTTCTTCTGAATCTCTCCGTACAAAGGAGACTCTGCCAAAATTTTCTGTAAATTTTGGACTTAGAATTATGTTGAAAATGTTTCCAAACTTTAATTATTTAAGTATAAAAGGATATAATGATTATAAAACGGGTATATTTTATTTAAGGTAATAAATTTAGTAAATTATTGTTTATAGGTTAAATATTTTGAATAAGATGTATTGTTACTTAACTCTTTCTTCTCCTTTCTTTTTCCTTTTCGGGGACGAAAAGTTTTGAGTGCGGGAGAGTGTAACGACCCGTAAATTTCGTATATTTAATTTGGTTAAATAAATAAGTTGTAATTAAAGGTTAACAATATAAAAATGGAATTCCAATTCAATAAAATAATGTAAAAAGTTGTGATTTGATTTTTAATGGAATATGAGAAAACAAGAGTAAGTATTTAATAATATGTTATTTATTTAGGATATTGAATAAAAATTTGTAAGCCAATTGTGATAAATGGTAATATTGTGATATAAGTTAATAAATTTGATTTCAATGCAATACCCATAAATGAATGGGATGAAATGACCGTATGTAAATGTATACTAGGTTATTTGTCGAATAGTAGGAAAGAAAAGTAAATATCAAATTGATTGATGATAAATATGCATTGAATAGTAAATTGAATGTACAGTTAATGGTAATTTAAAACTTATTTATGGTAAAATTGCATAAGATTCAATAAATTTAAAGAATTATGCAAGCGGATCATTTATAAACTAAAATGAAACATTCCAATTTAGTAGAGACATTTGAATGTTATGACTTATTTAAAGGTAATAATTGGAGTTAATTAGAATTGGTTATATTTGGTTTAAATAGGGAAGGAGTATACAAAGGTAACTGTGAATAGTAAAGTCATAACCATAAATGAAAGAAATTGTACTAAGGGCAGTAAACTTTTAATAAATTATCGGGATAAATGCCAACATTGAATTGTAATAAATGCAATTAAAAATTTCAAGTGTGTGAAACGTAAAGAAAAGGGTTAAAAGTTGTTAGGATTGGTATATTAAATTTATGATAAGGAGTAAATGTAAGTATTAATAGAATCATGAATTTATTTGAAGGGAACGTATTAATTGTTTTGAAACCTTAATTAAGATGGGTAATTTATTTTATGTAAGCAAAACCAATGCAAATATTGAATTTATCATTAAGCAATAATAATAAATAGAAATCAATTCAAATTTGTAATCCATTTTTTTTCAATTAACGATAATAGTATTGGTGCAAGCTAATAAGTCTAAATGACAATGCAATACAAATTTACGGATTGGAAGTTATTGCGGAGTTGGAATTCGATAAATGCAGTAACTGATGTAGTGCGTATAAATTTATGGAACTAATGTAAGATTTTAACTGATGGTAATTTAAAAATTGGTTAACGTAAAGATTTAATGTCAAATAACTGAAATTCAACATTTAATAATACGTTAGTTGAAAGAAAAGACGATAGATGAAATATTGTAATAATTTTTGAAACCAATATGTAATCCATCTATTTGACTGGAATGAATGGAGTAATAATTAAATTATTTAACTAAAAGGAAATTTTGAGGATTCTATTTATAATTTGGTGGATTCAATAAAAATTAACTATTAAAGGTGAGATTAATATTTGAAGTGATAAATAATTTATCTTCTCTATATTAACATATAAAATTCGTTAAAAATAATTGTAAATGCTTGAGTAATATAAAGATGATAAAATTTTCAATTTTTGAATTTAAATATATAAAATTTGATTTAATCAATTTATTTACTTATTTATTTAATTACGATAAAAATAGCCATTTTGGCCACGGACTCGGATTTCGACGAAACCAGTTTTAGCGGATCCGTATCGGTGAATTATTGTAGGGTTTCAAGTTCGTATCGATCGGACCTGTCGTTTGATCGTACGGACGCGAAACGCCTTAATATCGATTTAATTAAAATCAATTTGAAATCAA
Organism: Allium cepa; assembly: GCA_030765085.1. NCBI lineage: Eukaryota > Viridiplantae > Streptophyta > Magnoliopsida > Asparagales > Amaryllidaceae > Allium > Allium cepa. The sequence goes on along the minus strand of CM060945.1, from coordinate 985,889,356 downwards.
TTTGGAAATTTTGTTTTCAGCATAACTTCTTCATACAATCAAATTTGGACGTGAAACTTTTTCCATCGCGTTCAGAATGTTTTAAAATACCTATTTGGATATATGGGTTTAATAAATTTCGTTCCGGGGTAGAACGGGCTTTTTGGGCCATAGTTTGTTCCGTACGTTCATCTATCTGGCCTATTTACTCCAATCCAACCCTACTTATAAATAGACGATTTTAAACCCTAGCCTCCATCTTCTATCTTTTGTCTATACATTCATTTTCTTCATCTCTTTCTCTTCCTCAATGGTTGCAAAACCTAGATCTATCTACAGTTCAAAATCAAAAGTGAAAATTCAAACTCTCCAGAAAATTCTCAAAAAAAAATATGTTGTAGCTGTCGATGTATACATCACAGATCCGTGATTCGTTTCTCGATTCAGTTGTTCGTTCGTCCAGTAAAATTCAAACCATTTTCGGCCACTCATCATCGTCGCAACAAAACTCGCCATATCGGAAAACTGTTTCTGGGTATTGTGGAGATAACCGAGGGGTTTGCATTAGTATAGTTTTTGGGTCGAATCAACGGTGGGATTTGCGGCAAAAATTGAATTAGGGTTTCGGCCCTAGGGATGAACGGTGGCGGCGGAGCCATTAGGGGCGACCGAACCTGAATAGGGGGGTGCGGCTCGGCGAGCTGGAGGTGATGGAGGTGGTCCGGGGCGTCACGGTGGCCTGAGGTGCGCGAGGTTGGTGGTCAAAGTCTCGGTCAACGGCTAGTGGATGGGTTCCTTGCTGCGTTTTCGTGCGTGCGTTTCTCTGGGTGGAAGAGATGAGGGCAATGACGTGGCTATCATATTTGTTAAGTTTATTTTAATTTTATTTTTGTTTCCAATCAAAATTTTCGCTATAACTTTTCCATACGACCTCGTATTCACACTCGATTTTTTTTGTTAGGATCGAAATTAGATTCCAGATTTTTTGACGCTGGTTTGGACAGATTTGCAGACCGTCGAATTTTTGGATTTAAATTGGATTTAAATCCAATTTAAATTCAAAAGGTGAGTGTTTTAACCCACTCACAACTTCTAAAAGTTTTTATGTTTGTTAAATTTATTTTAGATATGAGTAGAAATTTATTTATGACTGTTTGGCATGTTTATTCATCATATCTGTTAAATCGTGTTATTTAATTTAACTGTTAATTTATTTTATTTATTGCATATTAATTGACGGTTAGAATTTATTTATGTGCATAGTAACTGCTAGTAAACAGTTATAAAATTTATTACTAAATATAAACTGTTAGTTTAATAGTTGTTAAATTTTATTTTGAATATAACTGCCAGTTATTACCTGTTATATATTATCAGATATATATTGATATTGATTTGTTATTGGATGATGATTGTGATTTGGATGATGGATGATTTTGATGAATGGATGTTTTATTGTATATCATTAAACTGTAAGTTATCATGCATTTTTCGTTTCATTCGGGATTGTGGTTTGAAATGATATACAACCGCAAATTTTATTTTTAAATTGCGGATTGAAATGATAAATATCCGTATCACTTGACCATAGGATAGAAAATTATATACAGGCACCGTGGTCTAGATATAAAATATTTTAAAGTGATTTCTATGGTTTGGATGGGATACGGTTTATAAAAAAATTTAAGTTTTGATATTTTATAAATATTATTCTTCTACATATATACATATGAAGTTAAATTTTTTGAATTTAGGCTGTGTATAAATCTGTTAAATAAAAATGGAAAAATTGAGAAAATGGAATTTGATAATTTATATTATATGTTTAAATTTGGAAATTTTAAGGTATGATATTTATAACTGGAGTTTTTCCAAGATAAATTTAAATGAATATTCTAGTATAATTAAATTTAAGGAAATATTCAATTTCTAGAAATTGGAGTTGTATTTATGGATTTTATGTGAATATTCAAGACTAAATAATAGAACAATTGATTTGATGAAAGAATAAAATTCCAACTTTAGTTTTGAAATATTAATACTCCAAATGGATATATATATAGAAATTGAAATGGTTTTGGAACTTGAAAGTGATATTTAAATTATGGTTTAGACTTTAAATAAGGAAATATATTTGTAAAGCCATGGAAATTATTTTTCTTTAAAAAGTAACCTTAAATTCAAACCATTTATTTTATATACCGTTGAATATCCAAACCATTCAAGTTTTAGAAGTTATGGTTTTAAAACTATGAAATTTTCGAAATATTATGCTTTGAAAGTATAATTCAAATGTTTGGTTTCCAGATATTATAGATTTTAAAGCAGTATGATTTTTGGAAAAGAATTATATTTGGATAAAATGATATCATATTGTTTTGGGTTTTAAAATGATATCGTATTCATAGTTTTTGAAATGGAAATTTTTATTCTGGTTTTTAAGTATAAACTATTTTTAAATGACCGAGGTGTTATAATAACGATGGGTTGGCAAAGAGACCGGGATCGGATATGGACATACTCTCTGTCGATACCGAAAACCACTTTGACTAACCGTGTACGCGGTGGAGATTCCAGAATGAAGTAGGTTGGTGGCGACGTTTCCTGTAAGGTAAATACGTGGACCCAACTCCCGTGAGTTGGCATAAGGTGGCTAAAACAGGAGCGATTAACGGGTTAATGAGGTCATTCCACTGATCGGACACTCCTCTTCGATATTATACTTTGACTTTGGATTGATTCAGTGGCCACTTTTACTTTGATTTTGGGGAGTTTGTCCGAGGTGGGCGGCAGCTGCGCGCTGCGCGTTTCCATCGGCCCGAAAGCGTAATTGGTATATCTACCCTGGCATTGCCTAGCTGTGCCGTGTCACCTACCATACCGAGCCTTGTACGAGTTTGGATTTCTCCCGTAGCCCGTGTGGTATCCTCTGGTGGCTTCCCGATCAGGAGGGACTATGATATTGGATGGACTACTGGGACTATTACGTGTTAAGGTGGAAAATGTAAAGCCTTAATGCTATTTAAAAGTATGTTTATTTTACTATAGACACTATTATAATAGCGCAATATACTACATAGTAAATAGTTTAACAGATCCTTAGGAGATGTAAATCTCGAGCATCTCTTGAGTTACTGCACTCATATTTAATTCTGTTAATTTAACTTACATAAGATCTTTTAGTTCTGACTCGAGTGTTTTTGTCTTTTCAAATTCGCTCGGGTCAGTCCGAGCGTTTCAGGATTTGAAGATTTAGCTTTGGAGGATGAAGACGAAGATTTGTATTATTATTATTTATACTAGTTCACTACACACTGTTCCGCTGCATTGATATTTTGGTATGTGTAACTCTGATATGTATTATATAAATGTTTGTAAACAGTTTTATAAACTGTATATTTTATTATTATATTTTATCCTTCCGCTGTGAGATTCTATTTTGTTTTATTTCTTCTCTGTTTTTCTTATTTACCCCATAATGATCTGCCCTTCCGCATGGTTTGAATCGACACGTGGGTCGGTTTAAAGTGTGCGAAAAGGCGGGATGTTACACAACCAAATAACAATATTTATTGTCAAATTAAGCATCATATTTAACGTTAGAACTTTTAAATGAATTTGTGAGTTATACTGACCCAAAAGCTACAAAACCACTCTGAACTTCCACTATAACTTGTCTATGACCTTGCTCCATGCTATATGCTTTGAAAATGAAGATTTGGTGGCCTTATGGTTCGGCCAAGGTATGGTGCACATGGCCCAAAGGTGGTGGACCTCGACTTTGAAAGGCGGAGGGAATTTGATTATCATCGAATCCAAAAAAATCCAACCCGAAAATGGGTCTTCTTTTAACTAATTTTTGGACAACTAACTTGTAGAATTTAGGAAAGTTGTCAGAGTGAAAGTTTTTTAAAATTATTTTCTCTACAATTTAAAAAAAAAGAATCACTCAATTTTAGTCAGTTTTTGGGAGATATGGTCAAAAGAAGATGAGGTATTTTCGGACTTAAAAATCTGGGTCTGAAAATATGTCTGAAAGAAATGAGATTTGAACATAGCTAAGCACCAAAATTGAATAAGTGGTACAAATGAAAGTTGTAGCCACTGAAATTTTACACGGTTGGAGAAAAAGAAACCTTCTTTTTATTAAGAAATGAGAAAGATATGGCAGAAGGAAGAGAAGGAAAAATTAAAGAAATGAAAGGGGTTTTTATAAGCAAGAACAAAGTAAATTACCTAAACACCCTTTGTCCTTCACCCTCCACCTCCTTTTACCACATCACCATGCCACCTCACCTTCATGTACCTTAGCCCACATGCTTGTCCCCCCTTCCCTTTGCTTAGCCAATATGTTTTTAATGCATGGTGTACTTTTGTTTTTTTAAGTATCTTTTCATGTTAAACATTTATTTAAATTTCATTATTCACAAATGTCTCATCATTATATATATGTATGTATGTATGTATTTGTATATATGTATATCATAAATACCCTATTTCTGTTTATAAAGGTGTGTGTATAGATTTACACTAGAGTTCACGACGTTTTCGACAACTTTTAATCGAAGAAAAGTTGAAAATTTGGTAAAGGAATTCCGCTCACATTTTTGATTTTTCGTGGAACTATATATTTTTGTAAACAAAATTTAAAATTTATTTCATTATTATTATTTATTATTTAAAAGATTTTTATATTAATTATAAAATATATTATTTGAACATTTAAAATTAATTAATTATTTAAAATTAATTAAATATTGCTAAATTAAAGAGGTGAAATTCCGCGTCATTACAATCATGCTTCAAGTTATACAAAGTTAAATAGCTAAGAGAAAATACGTGGAATTAATTTTTAATGGAGGAGGAGAGTTAAACTTGTATGTCACCAATGTGTTATGGCATAATTTAGAAATGAGGAAGTTGTTAATGCAAACATTAGATAAAGATTTGGGATGGGATTAAAGAAGATGAGAGATTAATATTGCATCTATATTGAATGTCTTATAAAGATAAACAAAACATATGATATAGATAGAAAAGTATAGTCAAAATGTTGAAATTGAATTAGCTGAGCATAAACACTAAGCTCTCATTCGAACCTCTAGCTTTGAAATATACTCTATTGAAATCCATATATAATCATCTATATAAGTTTAATTTATGTTTTCCTATTAGGTAATCATGCTTTCCAATCATTATACGCACACATATGTACGTACATATTTTTCATAAAATAATAGATATAAGTTACCACAAATTGAAATCACTTAAATATTATTCCTGAACTCTTTGTATTATTGATTACATAAATTCAGCCTAAACCTGCAACAACTTAAATATAAATAATAATGTGTATCCCTAATAGAGAAATAAACAAATATTTGATTTTTTAATATTATAATATAATATCTTGCAATAAAAATAAATGAGTTATCACAAAATTTAAAAATTACATGAAAATCACTCTTTTAATTACCAAAATTGGTGATTTCATTAACTTTGTTCCATACTACAACAATTTGGATACAAACAAAAAACCTAATCAAAATAAGTAACTAAATAAAATTAGTTTACAATAAGCCTAAAAACACACGTTGATTATTATTTTTCAAAATGGAAAACTTAAATCAGAATGAAATAGCTCAGATCAATATGAAATAAAGAAATGCAATAGGTTAAGTGAAATTAATGGTAGCTGTTGATAGTACAATTACTATTTAATATGTACGAAATTGAAATTATAAGGGTGTAAATATAAACTATCCCATAAGTCACCGAGAATTCAGTATAAATGATGAGATGAGTTGTGAAAGGATTATAGTAAAGTTCAAATATTCTCTTTTATATACAAACAAAAAGTCAATCTTAAATAATAAATTTAAAAAAGTTGATAATGAGCCAAAATCCATGCGTTAAATATTTTTAAATGGATAACTCAATCAGTATGAAATACATAAATGAAAGGAGGTTACGTGAAACTAATGATATATTACAGCCACTAATATTATCATTAATATTTAAGGCATACGAAAATGAAATTATAAAGTGTAAATTCCCTCAAATCATAGAGAATTTAGTATACATGATGAGATGAATTATGAAAAGAGTATACAAAGGGTCAATATTCTCTTATATATGTGTGTGTGTAATAGAATAGATGAACATGGAATAAAATTACCTTTCATCAACATAGAGCCTTGCAATGCATTTATCAATTGTAATTTATAGTCCTATACGAATTAACATATAAGCTTAATCAAAAATGTATTATAGACAAAAAATGAAATTATTCTTAGATATATCAAATAAAACCTATTAAAAAAATGATATTGAAGCCTTTATATTATTCACTTACATCATTTTTTATTCTTAGAATCAGGCTACTTCAGTATAGTATATTATGTTATCAATGCCTAATAATAAAACGTTGCAACTGGAAAAATCAAATCAGTTAGCAAAGATCAAATTCTATAAAGATAAAGCAAAATAAAACAAATAAGATGAAATTAATTGATTTTTAAAGATCCATTATTTTTATACACCGAAAATAATACATATTAATGTTTCTCGCAAAATTGAGAAAGATTAAATATATTAAATTAGGGAAACAAATAAAATGTGATGATATGTGGAATGATTACTGGAATTAAGTTAGAGATGGGTCTAATTATGGAATTGGCCAGGTTAAAAAAAGAATATACTTAAGAAAGCTGATAAAAAAGGTAAGTTAAGGCGACACCACTAATATGTAAGTTAATGTCTAAAGATAAAAATTGTAACGACCCGGATTTTTCGTTGTTGAATTTGGAATATTTAAATGGCTTTAAATATTTAAATTGGATTATGAATTGATTTTGAATATGAAAAGTTTGGTTCTCATTTATAAAATAAATGCAGAATCTAAGATATAGTGATTTATTAAATAATTCAACTTTTGAATTTAATAGTTGGAATTTGGGTAAATTATTGAATCATGGGTTTTAATCCCGCTAAAAATAATTTACAGGCTTGTAAAATTTATACCGATAACACTGAAGATAATAAATGGGTTGAAATTTAGTTTAACAGTGGTTTGTTCAGTTTCAAAAATATATCATTTAAATCGACGTTTAAAAATAGCCTTCCGAGAAACAGTCTCGGATTTCGACGAAACCAGTTTCATTGGATCTGTAATATTGTATTATTATCGAATTTTAAATTTCGTAGAGTTTGGAGTTATTGTGTAATCGTACAATATATATATAGAAAATCTAATATAATAACCGGGTCCTAAAAGCTATCTTCTCCATACAATCGAATTAGGACTCGAAACCTTTTTTAGTGTGCTCGGAATAGGGGTATAACATTATAAACGCCTAGCGGCATGCCTCGATAGACGTTTGTGATTTTGAGTTATGTAAATCGAGTTAATGAATTTAAATTAATATATATATATATATATATATATATATATTCAAATATTTTAGTCAACAGCTGAGATTTCTTTCCGTCAGCCATCACTCTTTCATCTCAACCATCCTATTCCTGAGCAAGCCGACCTACTCCTCTCTACTTAGTCACGTACTCTTTGTCTTCCCTCAGAAGCTAAAATCAAATCGAAGCCGCCCTTCTTCAACTTTATATCGCAAACCTTCTTCCTGCATCTCCTTTATAAATCGCGAGGTGCCAGTTCTAACTGAGCAATCTCATTCCTTTTATCTTCTTCCTCCCTTCTTCAATCAGAGAAAAAAATCATGTTCGAATGAAATCATTCGTTTAAAAAAATCAAAACCGAAAATAAAAATCACGAATGAATCAACGAAGTCGCTTTCAGCCCAAATATATAGGTCGCGACTTCTTCTCGAAAACGAAATGAATCACTTCGATTTCATGAAAAAAAAAAGAAAAGAAAGAAAGCAAATCGAATCGAAATCGAACAATGCGTTCTTCGCAAAGTTCGTGAGGCGGTCGTGATGAAAAGGGAGGCAATTGAAGGGAGAACTATCGGGGTTGGCGAGGTACTCGATGTCAGGGGAGAATGCGAGGTGGGAGATAGAGTCAGCAGGGTCATGAAGGTTGCGGGGAAGTTGCGATGATGGGAAATCAGAGGAAGGCGTAAGCTTGAAGCAAGGTCGCTCTCGAGGCTGATATGGCGATGCTGGGGATTGCCAAGCCGAGGCTAGGGCTTCTGCATTTGAGTGGGTTTTGAGCAGTGGCGGTAGTGAGGCGAAGGAGTATTTGGTAGTGAGGTACGATTTTGTTTTTCAAATTTAAGTAATACATATATAAGTTGAAAAAATAATAATAATAACAGTAAGGTTTAAAACCTATATTAGTTTTAATTCTAAATATATGTATGTAAAGAAAAAAAGTAATTACAACAGGTATATATATATACACACAGTTTATTTATTTTAACTTTAATATATATATGAGTATATACAGTAAATCAGAAAAATATGTATATAGATAAAGTTTGAAAAATAGGAACTTTTAAAGGTTGTAAAGTTTATATAAATTAGATTTTTGTGAAACCTATATAAATTATTTTATAAATATACATGTAGTCCTAAAGAAAATAAAAATGCATATGCATATTTTAATTTACTAAGTTATTTTAAATAATGGATTAAGGGAATTAATCTGTTAAATAAACTTGTTTAATTTATTTTTAGTTACTAAATGATTTTTTTTAAATGGGGAAGTAGTTAAAATAGAATCATTAGTTAAGTAATTTATTAAATGAAAATTAATTTTTCGATTATCTCAAATGTTAATAAGCCTTATAAATGTTTATACAAGGTCAAAAATCATGAATCAAGTCAAGATCGAAGTGGATTGCAAACAAAATTAAAGGTGAGATTTTCTCACTCATTCAGATTGCCTTGTTTAAAATTAAATGTTAAATTTAAATTATTGGATGCCTGACTTGATTTATGAATTTATAAATTTATCTGTTGGATGATATTATATATATATAGTAGTATATATTGGAGTGATTAATATTCCCGCATTATATAGCGGATGAGACCCTATGCGCCCCTCGTAATAGAGAATGACCCTTTATACCATGATATCCCCCTCGAAGTGGGATTGGTATTTTATTTATTGACTAACATTTATGGATGCAGGAAAACAGGTTGGAGGGATCCAACTGGAATCCTTGAAAATATTTATTTCTCATATATATATATATATATATGTATGTTGATATATGGTATGATGGATAAATTGATATGGTTGGTGTAAATTAAATTACTAAATGCTAAATGGCATTGGAATTTTGAAATGGGCATTTTAAATATCAGAAATAATTAAATTGAAGGAATTTAAAAAGGAAATTTAAATGGTAAATATTTATGTTGTAAACTGAATTTATTTTAAAGGAAATTAAGTAGAATAATATATATATATATATATATGCATATAAACTAAATTGGGCTATACTTAACCATTCGTCAAATTGATTTAAGTAGGGATTTTGAAATGAATTATATAGAAGAACTTGAAGAATACTTGGAAATTATGGGAAATGAACTTAAGCAATAGTTGAAAATAGATTTGAAATGAATTGGTATTTATTAAGGAAAGAAATTAAAATCAGACTTTTAAACAAAACCTGTTTTTATAAATAGATGGAGAACTCAGGGGAGTTTATACATTTATAAATGGGGTTTATAAATGAGATACATTGATATTAGTGGATATGTTGAAATATAAGTTAATGGTGTGAACTTATATCGAGTTATGAAAATTGTTTTCAAAAGAAATAGAGGAATATATTTCGAATGTGAGAAATGGTGATACGGTAAATGTGATACGAATCAAGAGGAATTCATGAGTTAAATTGGTGAATATTAGATTTTCTAAAAATAAACTTTGTTGAGTAAGTAGAAATTTGTTTTAAATGGAATTTTAAAATTACTATACTGTATAATTTTTATAAAACTATTATTAGACTTAGAATATTCCGAAGTTTGTTATTATTTATTAATAGTTGAATATGAATTTTTATGTTGATAATTAGTTTTACCTTAAACCATATTTTGAATATAAAACCATTATTCTTAGTTTATAAGTATATATGTTTTTAAATGTTTTAAATTCAAGTTATAAATTCTCTCAAGATAAGAAGCGAAGTTATTCAAACGGATAAGATTATAAGGGAAAGATCTTATAGTGGTGTTACGGGAATTTTAAATAAATTTCTAAAGCATATGATAAGAAAACTTTGAAGGGTGAAATAAAATCCACAAGGGAAGTAAGAGTGAAACTGAGATTTTAAATAAGCATAAGTGGCTTTGGAAATGCAGAGTTTAACTAAGTAATTCTAAGATTTATAGAATTTGTATAAAAAGAGTTGGAATTTACAAATGAAGTTGTACATGATTTTGGAGAAAAGAAAAGGAAATAAGAGAAATATTTTCTAAGTGTCGAATGTTAGAAATATTCCATGTATTGGGAAAGGTTGAAATTTATTCCATAAAGATAAAAAGCGATTTGAAAACTATTTTCAAAATGAAAATTATGGAATGATATCTTAGGTAGATATTTTGAGATAAATAATTTGGAAAATTATTTAAGGCCTGATGGTTGTTTGTGAACGTTATTTGATAGTTAAATAACCAATATCAATATTGGCTAATGTGCTGATCTTTTCAAAGAGACCGGAATCGGGTTTAATTATCCGAAAACCATTTCAATCCGGTCTGAAAGTTAGCGAATGAAGACCGTAAAGATGATGAAGACGGTGATTCGGTTTGTCCAGACCCAGGGCAACTTGTATGGAAGAATGCTATCAGAACATCGTCAAGGGGACGATAAGCATTCTAAGTGAATGAGTTCTTTAAAAGGTAACGCATAGCCTCAAGCCTCAACAACCGAGAATGGCTAAAACATAGGAGGTGCAGAAAGGCTAAGTGGGTAGCATCCAAGTAGGGTAAGATTTCCCCTATCATGATGTCCCTTTATATTCGGTTGTATGGGCGGTTATTAGCTCCAACCGTGGGGTGATCTTATTCGAACTATACAGTAAGGGGTAGCTCTGGTCTTGTGTTGCAGGGGATCGGGAGAGGTCCTCGGTACGCTGATCTAGGCCAGGTACTGTGACAGGCGGTACTCTAATAGCCCTGCCATTGTATGGAATCCAATCTCAAATAAGTGTCTGTACGGTTTTGATTGTGCCCAATTACGCTGGAACGTGAGATACAAGCATTTCAGCTAGATTCCATTTTACCTTCTATAGACACTATTATAATACCAGACGAATTTGATAAAAATATTTTGGTTATCGTAAGGTAAAAACCCGTTATATTTATTTGTGGCGTGGTCTTACAAGATACCTTTGTTTTCAAATGCTTTTCGAAAACTTTAATAATCCAATCGAGCGTGGTTTTCTCATGCTGGTTTTTGAGACTGACTCGGGTATCGTTTTATTATGATGCTCGGATCAGATCGAGTTGTACGGGCTCAGGTTAAAATCTTAGGAGCTAAAGAGACGAGCTGGATGGCAGAGCGTACATCCGTATTTGATTATCATTCCGCTGTGTAAGGACAAGCTATTAAATTGTCTAGATTGTGTAACAACCCGCATATTTATCGATTTTATGTTTAAATATTTTATCGTTAGTCGGATTTTAGTCCGAAAAGCTACTTTTTGCATACGGTCGAATTAGGACTCGGGACCACTCCCATTGAGTTTAAAATGCCGTTTGCGACCTTTTTGAGTATAAGCTTCGATATGTTTGGAGAAAGTTGATTTCTGCTACTTTTTACTTTGGGTTTGGTTTTTGGGCTCAACCCTATGTTAACTTATGCTCAAATCAGAGCCACTCTTCCCCACTCACCCTCATTCTCTTCTCATTTCAATTTTTAGAGTGTTAATGGTGGGAGAGATTGGAAATTAAAATTCCAAAACCCTAGTTTCTCTTGCAAATCAAATTCCTTGCTCCAAACTCAAGAAGAACCCATTGGTAAGCTTCTCTTCTTGTTCTCCAACTTATTCTCTTACCAATTTCAGAAATTCCTAAACCTAATTTCGGGAATGTTCTTGTTTTTGAGCTTAGATTCAAGCTTCTAGTGTTGAGATTGAAGAGTGCTTGTTCTTGCCATTACTCTCAAGCTTCTTCTTGTTCGATTTTGGGAAAAGGTGAGATTTTTATCTCACATCTATGACTATAATTATCTTTGGTTGTTGGGTATGAATTCCTAACACTTCTTCATGTGCATTTGCTCTTGATTTGGATTGGTTTTGTGAATATTCCAATTTTTGGGTTTTTAAGACAAATTTGTGTAAAATCCTTTTATGGATGTTTGATCATGCTTTTGGTGATGCATCGAGGAGCATATAGGGCCGGGTTGCCGTTTGGCATAAACCCTTAGAGCCAATGTTCGTCCGATTGCATTTTGGAAGAGTTTGCTCTTCATTTGTATAAGGCTAAAAAACAGCCCAGGCATGATTCAGTCGACTGAAATCTCTGTTCAGTCGACTGAACCTGAAACCCGAGAGTTTCCAGGCATGATTCAGTCGACTGAAAAACTCTGCACAATCGACTGAAACTGGAAACAGAAAGTTTCCTGAACCTGGAAAATTTCCATGTACAGGGTCAGTCGACTGAAATTCTCTGTTCAGTCGACTGAACCTGCTGTTTGAGTCCAATTTGCCTTTTTGGATTGGAATTCCAATTTAAATCGATTCGTGATAATCCTATTTGTTGTTATCATCTATTATGATTTTGATGACTCTTTTTAGGGATTTTTGAATATCCATTTCGATGGATTCTTTATCGATTTCTTTGGATTTTATTCACGTCTTCGTATGTGAATTTTTGTGATTGGTTGTTCTTACAATCTTCTTCGTGATTTGTCACTTTAAAAATATAAAGGTTTTCTATACTAGTAGTAAATATCAAAACTCTTTACTCAAACGATTTCAATACTCTTTTAATACCAAATTCGTTTAGAAAACCGTTTTCCAATCTATTAGTATATACAAACCTTTACCTCACTCGTATGAGAAATCTAATTAAACGGCTTAGTAAAACAAGTGGTATGAAACGCTTGCGTTTACTTTGTCGGTTAATTCTTGGACTTGTTCGATTGAACCTCTTGTGACAATTTTCTAGTGGAGATTTACAGTTTGTTCGTAAATATTTAAGTTAAGCAAGTGGTTATGGGACATGAAGCTAAACTCATGTATTTACTAGCTTAGTGTAATTGACACTTCTCGCTGATCATGACAATTATCTTTGTGATTTAGACTAGCAATGTGCGATGTCTCTTTGTCTGCGAGGGAGACTAAACCCCATTTTGTGGAGTTTCGACTCAATTTGTGATGGGGTAGCAACCCATGGTCTTTGGGCCGTTTGTGGAGCTTCGGCTCAATTTGTGATGGTTAGCGACCATGGAATTAGCGTTCCGTTTGTGATACACGTGTTGGTGAGCTTTATGCTCCCGTTTGTGATAGGCCTCCCCCCCTTTGTGATTTCTGGATTTCTTGTGTAGATTCCTAGAATTTGTGTTTCACCAATTTTCGTGATTTCCATTGATAAGTTTTATCAATATTTGTGCATTGGTGAATTTGTGTGTCATTGACTTTAGTGGTTTCTGGATTTCTTGTGTAGTCTTCTGGAATTTGTGTGTCATTGACTTTTGTGATTTCTGGATTTCTTGTGTAGTCTTCTGGAATTTGTGCGTCTTTGACTTTGGTGATTGACATTGATATTATCGTCAATATTTGTGGTTTGATGAACGAAATAATGAGTATGACACTTCTTGGATTCTTGTGTAGATTTGGTGACATTGATTAATCTCTTGATGATTATCAACTAAGTATATATATATATATATATATATATATATATCACAGCTTGGCATTGTGATTATTACGTGTTTAGTCATATCTCTTATTCTATATCGTTTCATCTGATATTTATAGTTAGACTGATCCGTTTATTATTTTCTTATTAAATAATACTCGGGTCAGACCGAAATGTTACAGGTGCTTCTGCTTGACTTCTCATCCGGGATTAACTCCTTGACTTTTGGGTTAACTACTTAGATTAGTAGTTATTTTGTTGTATACATTTGAGATATAGACTCCTTAATGTATACTTATTCTTTTGTGTAGTTCGTGTAACTATTCTTTTGTGATATTGTGGATCTTTTTAGACCACTACTCTGATGTACACTTTCTAGTGTAATATTCATATCTTATTCCGCCTTTGTGATATGAATTGTCTGTGACTGATTTATGTTATGTTTATTTCTATATTTGTTTCCGAAGATATTATAGCCACTGTGTAGTAGCTTTGAGTTTGTGTCGGTATGTCGGATTTCCTCTTGAGATGAAAAGTTATATTTTTATCCGGTATATCGGTACTCGCACAAAGCAATTATACAGATGGTCGCTCCTCAACAGCCTTATTCTCCGTGCTAGTCGACAGCATTCACAGTAATGTTCTTGGCTAGCGTGGGTATAGAGGTGGGGCGTCACAGCTTGGTATCAGAGCCAAACTTCGGAACAATATGGAATATTATAACAAGGATCATCGTCCTAAGTCTTTCTTAGGAGTTGTGCTTTAGGATTTTATTCGGGTCTTCGTACCGTTCTATCCTATTTTCTTTATGATTCCTTGTTTTATCTATCAAGATTGCTTGATATTCAATTTGGTGAATAACCTTTTCTTCTTCTTCTTTCTTTCTAAAGGAAGAGAAATGTCTAGACCAGGCCGCCCCAGAGCCGTGCCATCTAGCACTCCGCCCCAAGATGGAGTTTTTATGACTGCTCAACAGCTTCTTGATTTGGTAGCAAATGCTCAAGCGGCTGGAGCTAACCCGGAACCTACTCACCCAAAGTCGGGATTTGCACGCTTATGTAGCGATTACACTAATTTGGGTGGGGAGTCATTCAAAGGTTCCGAAACTGTTATTGAAGTACAGGCTTGGCTAAGAACATGCGATCGCATCTTTTCGCGCATGAATCTTATTGACCTTCACCGAGTTCAGGTGGCCTCTAGTATGCTCCGAGAAAGAGCATTGGATTGGTACGAGCTTCTTATTTCTGAGATTAATGAAGCGGATCTCACTTGGGAGAGATTCCGAGAACGCTTCGAGTTGAAATTTGTACCGGAAGCAGAGAAAGTGACGTTGGCTCGACGATTTATAGACCTTGTTCAAGGTGAGTCCTCCGTGACTGATTACGTCGCCTCCTTCGAGTCGCTTTCCAAATATGGGGTTGAATACATCAACACCTCTCTTAAGAAGAACCAGAGATTCGTTTATGGCTTAAACAAAAGCCTCAAGAAGCCATTACTTTTAAAGTTAGAAGTTTCTTTCGACCAACTCGTTGATATCGCTCTTCGTCTTGAAGAGGCGGATAGAGAGAATGATGTTGAAGTGGTGGGTTCCAAACCAAACTTCAACAACAGAAAGAGGTCAAACAAATTTAAAGGCCCTTATCCCAATAAGAAAGGGAAGCAAGCAACCTCCGTGGCAAAGACTTCTTCCTTTGGTCGTGGGGAATGCTATAATTGTGGTTCAAAGGACCATTATGCGAACAAGTGCCCAAAGTCTCTTTCTTGTCGCTACTGCAAAGTTCCCGGTCATGTTATATCTTCATGCCCCAAGCTTCAGGGCAAGAAGGAGGGAAAGTTAAATGTTGCTCAAGCCCCTGGCAACACATCTCGTGGCCAAGGTATTTCTCATTCTATTCTAGATGGAATTATTTTGTTTCGTGATCATCCTATTCGAGTTCTTTTTGATACGGGTGCGTCCCATTCTTTTATATCAAAAGAACTTGTTGATACTTTTTCCTTGGATGTTTTGTGTTTAATGACTTCTTTGAGAATTGCGAATCCGGTTGGTGGATCCGCAACAATCAGTTTATTGTGTAAAGATGTCGAGATTATTTTGTGTGATTTTTCTTTCCGAGCCGATTTGCATGTCATGCGTTATTTAGGCTTTGGAATGATTTTGGGAATGGATTGGCTTAACCGTTATGAAGCTCATGTCCTATGTCCTGAGCGGACTATTCATCTTCGACATCCTCAATCTGTTAGTCAGGTTTCTGTTATTCTTAAAGATTCAGATTCTGCTTTGGTTGCATCTTTATATTCTTTAAATCCTCGTGATGGCGATGATGATGATGAGGGTGATATTATTTCTCTTATTCACGTCGTTTGTGAATTTTCCGACATATTCGAGCCCGTTTTAGGATTACCACCTAAGCGAGCAATTGAGTTCAGAATTAATCTTATTCCGGGAGCTCAACCTATCACTCGTCCTCCTTATCGTATGTCCAATAAAGAAAACGAGGAGATGCGTAAACAATTATCAGAATTGGAGACCAAGCAATTTATTCGCTCTAGTTCCTCGCCTTGGGGAGCTTCGGCTATTTTTGTGAAGAAATCCGATGGTACACTTAGGCTTTGCGTTGACTACCGCAAGCTTAATGACCTTACTATCAAAAATAAATATCCTTTACCTCGGATTGATGATCTGTTCGATCAACTTAGTGGTGCTAGAGTCTTTTCACAATTGGACTTGGCTACCGGTTTTCATCAGCTTCGTATTGCAGAGGATAGCATTCCTTTGACATCGTTCCGTACTCGGTATGGATCTTATGAATGGCTTGTTATGCCATTTGGGTTAACAAATGCCCCGGCTTATTTCGTTGACTTAATGAATCGAGTTTTTAAAGACTTTCTCGACCGGTTTGTTCTCATCTTTATCGATGATATTCTTGTGTATTCTAAAACCGAGGAGGAGCATGAAAAACATCTTCGGATTGTGTTGGAAACCCTTAGGAGTAATCAATTAAAGGCAAAATTTTCTAAATGCCATTTTTGGCAATTTCGTGTGAAGTTTCTCGGTCACATTATTTCTGAATCCGGAATTTCCGTGGATCCTTCAAAGATTGAAGCGATTCAAGATTGGAAGAGACCGGAGAATGTGACAGAGATTCGTAGTTTTCTTGGATTGGCGGGCTATGACCGTCGTTTTATTAAAGACTTTTCTAAAATTGCCGTGCCTCTCACTAGCTTGACGAAGAAAGGTGTTAAATACATTTGGTCGGACATATGTGAAGCTTCTTTTCAGAAATTAAAAGAACTTCTTTCTGATGCTCCTATTCTTGTTATTCCCGATGGGAATCAAGATTTCGTTGTTTATACCGATGCTAGTCGCATTGGTTTGGGTGCCGTTCTTATGCAAAAGGAACGCGTTATTGCTTATGCTTCTAGGCAATTAAAGCCTGCTGAGACTAGATATGCCACACATGATTTAGAGCTTGCGGCTATTGTTTTTGCTCTTCGGATTTGGCGTCATTATCTCTTAGGAGAGAAATTTGTTCTTTACACAGATCATAAGTCTTTGAAATATTTATTCTCTCAAAAAGAACTTAATTTGCGCCAACAGCGTTGGCTCGAATTTCTTGCACCATATGATCTTGATATTCTTTATACTCCCGGTAAGGGTAATCGTGTCGCCGATGCTCTTAGCCGTAAACAACAAGCTGTTGTTTCTATGATGATATCCGAATGGAACGATCTCGAGATTTTATCCACTTGCGAAATTCGAGACCGTGTTTCCAATTTACGCTCATCGTTTGTTTTATGTAGCCTTGTGGCTCATCCATCTCTTTTAGACCGCATTCTTGAAGCTCAAGGGCTAGATCCCGACTTGGCTCTTCTTGGCCAAAATATTAGGGATAAAATGGATATTGAAGGTTTGAAAGACTTTGATATCGATTCTCGTGGCGGCATTCGGAAATTTGGTAGACTTGTCGTGCCAAATATTGGTGATCTTCGTAAAGATATTTTAGAAGATTCTCATCACTCTAAATTTACCATTCATCCCGGTAGTAGTAAAATGTACGCGGATATGAAGCGACTTTATTATTGGGAGGGAATGAAACTTGACATCGCTAACTTCGTTAAACGTTGCATGACTTGCCAACTCGTTAAGGCCGAACATCAAAGGCCCGGTGGGTTATTGCAACCTTTAGAAATTCCTGTTTGGAAGTGGGATCAAATTTCCATGGATTTTATAGATGGCCTTCCCCGTTCTCGTTCGGGTCATGATAGCTTATGGGTGATTGTTGATAGGCTTACTAAATCTGCCCATTTTATTCCCGTTCGGTCTAATCGAACCGTTCCTCTTTTGGCCAAAATATTTATCAAAGAAATTGTTAAATTGCATGGTGTTCCTACTTCTATTGTTAGTGATCGTGATCCATTGTTTACTAGTGGATTTTCGAAGAGTCTTCAAAAAGCTTTGGGAACGAAGCTTAATTTTAGCACCGCTTATCATCCCCAGTCCGATGGACAAACCAAGCGTGTGAATCAAACTCTTGAAGATCTTCTTCGTGCTTGTGTTCTTGATTTTGGTGGAAGTTGGGAAGATCATATTTCACTTGTTGAATTTTCCTATAATAATAGCTTCCAATCTAGTATTGGTATGGCACCTTTTGAGGCACTCTATGGAAGGCCATGCCGATCTCCTTCTTGTTGGCTTGAGGCCGGTGAGAAGCTGGCTTTAGGTCCAGATTTTATTCGTGACTCCACAGAAAAGATTGATCTTATTCGTCATAGGATGCAAGAAGCCCAGAGTAGACAAAAATCCTATGCCGATAACCGGAGAAGGAAGCTAGAATTTTCTGTGGGAGATCTTGTGTTCATTCGTGTTTCACCTATGAAGGGTGTTGTACGTTTCAGTCGATCGGGAAAGTTAGCGCCTCGATATATTGGGCCATTTCCTATCACTGAACGCATTGGTTCCATGGCTTATCGCCTTTTATTACCGGCTCAGTTTTCTGCTATGCGTGACGTGTTTCACGTTTCTCAACTTCGGAAATGTCTTCGAGATTCCGATTCTATTCTTGAGCCCGGTGTTGTGGAAGAGATTGAAGTTTCGCCTAATTTAACTTATGAGCAACATCCTATTCGTATCATTGCTTCGGAAGTCAAGCGACTTCGAAATAAAGATGTTCCGCTTGTTAAAGTTCAATGGTCTTCAAATCCTAAGGATTGTTCTTGGGAATCTAGAGAGTACATCGAGCGAACACATCCGGACTTACTTTCTCGTGCTCTTTGAGGTGAACTTCTTATTTCAAACTTCTTTTGTGTTGAATATGCTTTTATGGTTGTTACTATATATCTTCTTTTTGTAATATTGCGAGGACGCAATTTCTTTAAGGAGGGGAGTCTGTAACAACCCGCATATTTATCGATTTTATATTTAAATATTTTATTTAAATATTTTATCGTTAGTCGGATTTTAGTCCGAAAAGCTACTTTTTGCATACGGTCGAATTAGGACTCGGGACCACTCCCATTGAGTTTAAAATGCCGTTTGCGACCTTTTTGAGTATAAGCTTCGATATGTTTGGAGAAAGTTGATTTCTGCTACTTTTTACTTTGGGTTTGGTTTTTGGGCTCAACCCTATGTTAACTTATGCTCAAATCTGAGCCACTCTTCCCCACTCACCCTCATTCTCTTCTCATTTCAGTTTTTAGAGTGTTAATGGTGGGAGAGATTGGAAATTAAAATTCCAAAACCCTAGTTTCTCTTGCAAATCAAATTCCTTGCTCCAAACTCAAGAAGAACCCATTGGTAAGCTTCTCTTCTTGTTCTCCAACTTATTCTCTTACCAATTTCAGAAATTCCTAAACCTAATTTCGGGAATGTTCTTGTTTTTGAGCTTAGATTCAAGCTTCTAGTGTTGAGATTGAAGAGTGCTTGTTCTTGCCATTACTCTCAAGCTTCTTCTTGTTCGATTTTGTGAAAAGGTGAGATTTTTATCTCACATCTATGACTATAATTATCTTTGGTTGTTGGGTATGAATTCCTAACACTTCTTCATGTGCATTTGCTCTTGATTTGGATTGGTTTTGTGAATATTCCAATTTTTGGGTTTTTAAGACAAATTTGTGTAAAATCCTTTTATGGATGTTTGATCATGCTTTTGGTGATGCATCGAGGAGCATATAGGGCCGGGTTGCCGTTTGGCATAAACCCTTAGAGCCAATGTTCGTCCGATTGCATTTTGGAAGAGTTTGCTCTTCATTTGTATAAGGCTGAAAAACAGCCCAGGCATGATTCAGTCGACTGAAATCTCTGTTCAGTCGACTGAACCTGAAACCCGAGAGTTTCCAGGCATGATTCAGTCGACTGAAAAACTCTGCACAGTCGACTGAAACTGGAAACAGAAAGTTTCCTGAACCTGGAAAATTTCCATGTACAGGGTCAGTCGACTGAAATTCTCTGTTCAGTCGACTGAACCTGCTGTTTGAGTCCAATTTGCCTTTTTGGATTGGAATTCCAATTTAAATCGATTCGTGATAATCCTATTTGTTGTTATCATCTATTATGATTTTGATGACTCTTTTTAGGGATTTTTGAATATCCATTTCGATGGATTCTTTATCGATTTCTTTGGATTTTATTCACGTCTTCGTATGTGAATTTTTGTGATTGGTTGTTCTTACAATCTTCTTCGTGATTTGTCACTTTAAAAATATAAAGGTTTCCTATACTAGTAGTAAATATCAAAACTCTTTACTCAAACGATTTCAATACTCTTTTAATACCAAATTCGTTTAGAAAACCGTTTTCCAATCTATTAGTATATACAAACCTTTACCTCACTCGTATGAGAAATCTAATTAAACGGCTTAGTAAAACAAGTGGTATGAAACGCTTGCGTTTACTTTGTCGGTTAATTCTTGGACTTGTTCGATTGAACCTCTTGTGACAATTTTCTAGTGGAGATTTACAGTTTGTTCGTAAATATTTAAGTTAAGCAAGTGGTTATGGGACATGAAGCTAAACTCATGTATTTACTAGCTTAGTGTAATTGACACTTCTCGCTGATCATGACGATCATCTTTGTGATTTAGACTAGCAATGTGCGATGTCTCTTTGTCTGCGAGGGAGACTAAACCCCGTTTTGTGGAGTTTCGACTCAATTTGTGATGGGGTAGCAACCCATGGTCTTCGGGCCGTTTGTGGAGCTTCGGCTCAATTTGTGATGGTTAGCGACCATGGAATTAGCGTTCCGTTTGTGATACACGTGTTGGTGAGCTTTATGCTCCCGTTTGTGATAGGCCTCCCCCCCTTTGTGATTTCTGGATTTCTTGTGTAGATTCCTAGAATTTGTGTTTCACCAATTTTCGTGATTTCCATTGATAAGTTTTATCAATATTTGTGCATTGGTGAATTTGTGTGTCATTGACTTTAGTGGTTTCTGGATTTCTTGTGTAGTCTTCTGGAATTTGTGTGTCATTGACTTTTGTGATTTCTGGATTTCTTGTGTAGTCTTCTGGAATTTGTGCGTCTTTGACTTTGGTGATTGACATTGATATTATCGTCAATATTTGTGGTTTGATGAACGAAATAATGAGTATGACACTTCTTGGATTCTTGTGTAGATTTGGTGACATTGATTAATCTCTTGATGATTATCAACTAAGTGTGTATATATATATATATATCACAGCTTGGCATTGTGATTATTACGTGTTTAGTCATATCTCTTATTCTATATCGTTTCATCTGATATTTATAGTTAGACTGATCCGTTTATTATTTTCTTATTAAATAATACTCGGGTCAGACCGAGATGTTACAGGTGCTTCTGCTTAACTTCTCATCCGGGATTAACTCCTTGACTTTTGGGTTAACTACTTAGATTAGTAGTTATTTTGTTGTATACATTTGAGATATAGACTCCTTAATGTATACTTATTCTTTTGTGTAGTTCGTGTAACTATTCTTTTGTGATATTGTGGATCTTTTTAGACCACTACTCTGATGTACACTTTCTAGTGTAATATTCATATCTTATTCCGCCTTTGTGATATGAATTGTCTGTGACTGATTTATGTTATGTTTATTTCTATATTTGTTTCCGAAGATATTATAGCCACTGTGTAGTAGCTTTGAGTTTGTGTCGGTATGTCGGATTTCCTCTTGAGATGAAAAGTTATATTTTTATCCGGTATATCGGTACTCGCACAAAGCAATTATACAGATGGTCGCTCCTCAACAGCCTTATTCTCCGTGCTAGTCGACAGCATTCACAGTAATGTTCTTGGCTAGCGTGGGTATAGAGGTGGGGCGTCACAGCTTGGTATCAGAGCCAAACTTCGGAACAATATGGAATATTATAACAAGGATCATCGTCCTAAGTCTTTCTTAGGAGTTGTGCTTTAGGATTTTATTCGGGTCTTCGTACCGTTCTATCCTATTTTCTTTATGATTCCTTGTTTTATCTATCAAGATTGCTTGATATTCAATTTGGTGAATAACCTTTTCTTCTTCTTCTTTCTTTCTAAAGGAAGATAAATGTCTAGACCAGGCCGCCCCAGAGCCGTGCCATCTAGCACTCCGCCCCAGGATGGAGTTTTTATGACTGCTCAACAGCTTCTTGATTTGGTAGCAAATGCTCAAGCGGCTGGAGCTAACCCGGAACCTACTCACCCAAAGTCGGGATTTGCACGCTTATGTAGCGATTACACTAATTTGGGTGGGGAGTCATTCAAAGGTTCCGAAACTGTTATTGAAGTACAGGCTTGGCTAAGAACATGCGATCGCATCTTTTCGCGCATGAATCTTATTGACCTTCACCGAGTTCAGGTGGCCTCTAGTATGCTCCGAGAAAGAGCATTGGATTGGTACGAGCTTCTTATTTCTGAGATTAATGAAGCGGATCTCACTTGGGAGAGATTCCGAGAACGCTTCGAGTTGAAATTTGTACCGGAAGCAGAGAAAGTGACGTTGGCTCGACGATTTATAGACCTTGTTCAAGGTGAGTCCTCCGTGACTGATTACGTCGCCTCCTTCGAGTCGCTTTCCAAATATGGGGTTGAATACATCAACACCTCTCTTAAGAAGAACCAGAGATTCGTTTATGGCTTAAACAAAAGCCTCAAGAAGCCATTACTTTTAAAGTTAGAAGTTTCTTTCGACCAACTCGTTGATATCGCTCTTCGTCTTGAAGAGGCGGATAGAGAGAATGATGTTGAAGTGGTGGGTTCCAAACCAAACTTCAACAACAGAAAGAGGTCAAACAAATTTAAAGGCCCTTATCCCAATAAGAAAGGGAAGCAAGCAACCTCCGTGGCAAAGACTTCTTCCTTTGGTCGTGGGGAATGCTATAATTGTGGTTCAAAGGACCATTATGCGAACAAGTGCCCAAAGTCTCTTTCTTGTCGCTACTGCAAAGTTCCCGGTCATGTTATATCTTCATGCCCCAAGCTTCAGGGCAAGAAGGAGGGAAAGTTAAATGTTGCTCAAGCCCCTGGCAACACATCTCGTGGCCAAGGTATTTCTCATTCTATTCTAGATGGAATTATTTTGTTTCGTGATCATCCTATTCGAGTTCTTTTTGATACGGGTGCGTCCCATTCTTTTATATCAAAAGAACTTGTTGATACTTTTTCCTTGGATGTTTTGTGTTTAATGACTTCTTTGAGAATTGCGAATCCGGTTGGTGGATCCGCAACAATCAGTTTATTGTGTAAAGATGTCGAGATTATTTTGTGTGATTTTTCTTTCCGAGCCGATTTGCATGTCATGCGTTATTTAGGCTTTGGAATGATTTTGGGAATGGATTGGCTTAACCGTTATGAAGCTCATGTCCTATGTCCTGAGCGGACTATTCATCTTCGACATCCTCAATCTGTTAGTCAGGTTTCTGTTATTCTTAAAGATTCAGATTCTGCTTTGGTTGCATCTTTATATTCTTTAAATCCTCGTGATGGCGATGATGATGATGAGGGTGATATTATTTCTCTTATTCACGTCGTTTGTGAATTTTCCGACATATTCGAGACCGTTTTAGGATTACCACCTAAGCGAGCAATTGAGTTCAGAATTAATCTTATTCCGGGAGCTCAACCTATCACTCGTCCTCCTTATCGTATGTCCAATAAAGAAAACGAGGAGATGCGTAAACAATTATCAGAATTGGAGACCAAGCAATTTATTCGCTCTAGTTCCTCGCCTTGGGGAGCTTCGGCTATTTTTGTGAAGAAATCCGATGGTACACTTAGGCTTTGCGTTGACTACCGCAAGCTTAATGACCTTACTATCAAAAATAAATATCCTTTACCTCGGATTGATGATCTGTTCGATCAACTTAGTGGTGCTAGAGTCTTTTCACAATTGGACTTGGCTACCGGTTTTCATCAGCTTCGTATTGCAGAGGATAGCATTCCTTTGACATCGTTCCGTACTCGGTATGGATCTTATGAATGGCTTGTTATGCCATTTGGGTTAACAAATGCCCCGGCTTATTTCGTTGACTTAATGAATCGAGTTTTTAAAGACTTTCTCGACCGGTTTGTTCTCATCTTTATCGATGATATTCTTGTGTATTCTAAAACCGAGGAGGAGCATGAAAAACATCTTCGGATTGTGTTGGAAACCCTTAGGAGTAATCAATTAAAGGCAAAATTTTCTAAATGCCATTTTTGGCAATTTCGTGTGAAGTTTCTCGGTCACATTATTTCTGAATCCGGAATTTCCGTGGATCCTTCAAAGATTGAAGCGATTCAAGATTGGAAGAGACCGGAGAATGTGACAGAGATTCGTAGTTTTCTTGGATTGGCGGGCTATTACCGTCGTTTTATTAAAGACTTTTCTAAAATTGCCGTGCCTCTCACTAGCTTGACGAAGAAAGGTGTTAAATACATTTGGTCGGACATATGTGAAGCTTCTTTTCAGAAATTAAAAGAACTTCTTTCTGATGCTCCTATTCTTGTTATTCCCGATGGGAATCAAGATTTCGTTGTTTATACCGATGCTAGTCGCATTGGTTTGGGTGCCGCTCTTATGCAAAAGGAACGCGTTATTGCTTATGCTTCTAGGCAATTAAAGCCTGCTGAGACTAGATATGCCACACATGATTTAGAGCTTGCGGCTATTGTTTTTGCTCTTCGGATTTGGCGTCATTATCTCTTAGGAGAGAAATTTGTTCTTTACACAGATCATAAGTCTTTGAAATATTTATTCTCTCAAAAAGAACTTAATTTGCGCCAACAGCGTTGGCTCGAATTTCTTGCACCATATGATCTTGATATTCTTTATACTCCCGGTAAGGGTAATCGTGTCGCCGATGCTCTTAGCCGTAAACAACAAGCTGTTGTTTCTATGATGATATCCGAATGGAACGATCTCGAGATTTTATCCACTTGCGAAATTCGAGACCGTGTTTCCAATTTACGCTCATCGTTTGTTTTATGTAGCCTTGTGGCTCATCCATCTCTTTTAGACCGCATTCTTGAAGCTCAAGGGCTAGATCCCGACTTGGCTCTTCTTGGCCAAAATATTAGGGATAAAATGGATATTGAAGGTTTGAAAGACTTTGATATCGATTCTCGTGGCGGCATTCGGAAATTTGGTAGACTTGTCGTGCCAAATATTGGTGATCTTCGTAAAGATATTTTAGAAGATTCTCATCACTCTAAATTTACCATTCATCCCGGTAGTAGTAAAATGTACGCGGATATGAAGCGACTTTATTATTGGGAGGGAATGAAACTTGACATCGCTAACTTCGTTAAACGTTGCATGACTTGCCAACTCGTTAAGGCCGAACATCAAAGGCCCGGTGGGTTATTGCAACCTTTAGAAATTTCTGTTTGGAAGTGGGATCAAATTTCCATGGATTTTATAGATGGCCTTCCCCGTTCTCGTTCGGGTCATGATAGCTTATGGGTGATTGTTGATAGGCTTACTAAATCTGCCCATTTTATTCCCGTTCGGTCTAATCGAACCGTTCCTCTTTTGGCCAAAATATTTATCAAAGAAATTGTTAAATTGCATGGTGTTCCTACTTCTATTGTTAGTGATCGTGATCCATTGTTTACTAGTGGATTTTCGAAGAGTCTTCAGAAAGCTTTGGGAACGAAGCTTAATTTTAGCACCGCTTATCATCCCCAGTCCGATGGACAAACCAAGCGTGTGAATCAAACTCTTGAAGATCTTCTTCGTGCTTGTGTTCTTGATTTTGGTGGAAGTTGGGAAGATCATATTTCACTTGTTGAATTTTCCTATAATAATAGCTTCCAATCTAGTATTGGTATGGCACCTTTTGAGGCACTCTATGGAAGGCCATGCCGATCTCCTTCTTGTTGGCTTGAGGCCGGTGAGAAGCTGGCTTTAGGTCCAGATTTTATTCGTGACTCCACAGAAAAGATTGATCTTATTCGTCATAGGATGCAAGAAGCCCAGAGTAGACAAAAATCCTATGCCGATAACCGGAGAAGGAAGCTAGAATTTTCTGTGGGAGATCTTGTGTTCATTCGTGTTTCACCTATGAAGGGTGTTGTACGTTTCAGTCGATCGGGAAAGTTAGCGCCTCGATATATTGGGCCATTTCCTATCACTGAACGCATTGGTTCCATGGCTTATCGCCTTTTATTACCGGCTCAGTTTTCTGCTATGCGTGACGTGTTTCACGTTTCTCAACTTCGGAAATGTCTTCGAGATTCCGATTCTATTCTTGAGCCCGGTGTTGTGGAAGAGATTGAAGTTTCGCCTAATTTAACTTATGAGCAACATCCTATTCGTATCATTGCTTCGGAAGTCAAGCGACTTCGAAATAAAGATGTTCCGCTTGTTAAAGTTCAATGGTCTTCAAATCCTAAGGATTGTTCTTGGGAATCTAGAGAGTACATCGAGCGAACACATCCGGACTTACTTTCTCGTGCTCTTTGAGGTGAACTTCTTATTTCAAACTTCTTTTGTGTTGAATATGCTTTTATGGTTGTTACTATATATCTTCTTCTTGTAATATTGCGAGGACGCAATTTCTTTAAGGAGGGGAGTCTGTAACAACCCGCATATTTATCGATTTTATATTTAAATATTTTATTTAAATATTTTATCGTTAGTCGGATTTTAGTCCGAAAAGCTACTTTTTGCATACGGTCGAATTAGGACTCGGGACCACTCCCATTGAGTTTAAAATGCCGTTTGCGACCTTTTTGAGTATAAGCTTCGATATGTTTGGAGAAAGTTGATTTCTGCTACTTTTTACTTTGGGTTTGGTTTTTGGGCTCAACCCTATGTTAACTTATGCTCAAATCTGAGCCACTCTTCCCCACTCACCCTCATTCTCTTCTCATTTCAGTTTTTAGAGTGTTAATGGTGGGAGAGATTGGAAATTAAAATTCCAAAACCCTAGTTTCTCTTGCAAATCAAATTCCTTGCTCCAAACTCAAGAAGAACCCATTGGTAAGCTTCTCTTCTTGTTCTCCAACTTATTCTCTTACCAATTTCAGAAATTCCTAAACCTAATTTCGGGAATGTTCTTGTTTTTGAGCTTAGATTCAAGCTTCTAGTGTTGAGATTGAAGAGTGCTTGTTCTTGCCATTACTCTCAAGCTTCTTCTTGTTCGATTTTGTGAAAAGGTGAGATTTTTATCTCACATCTATGACTATAATTATCTTTGGTTGTTGGGTATGAATTCCTAACACTTCTTCATGTGCATTTGCTCTTGATTTGGATTGGTTTTGTGAATATTCCAATTTTTGGGTTTTTAAGACAAATTTGTGTAAAATCCTTTTATGGATGTTTGATCATGCTTTTGGTGATGCATCGAGGAGCATATAGGGCCGGGTTGCCGTTTGGCATAAACCCTTAGAGCCAATGTTCGTCCGATTGCATTTTGGAAGAGTTTGCTCTTCATTTGTATAAGGCTGAAAAACAGCCCAGGCATGATTCAGTCGACTGAAATCTCTGTTCAGTCGACTGAACCTGAAACCCGAGAGTTTCCAGGCATGATTCAGTCGACTGAAAAACTCTGCACAGTCGACTGAAACTGGAAACAGAAAGTTTCCTGAACCTGGAAAATTTCCATGTACAGGGTCAGTCGACTGAAATTCTCTGTTCAGTCGACTGAACCTGCTGTTTGAGTCCAATTTGCCTTTTTGGATTGGAATTCCAATTTAAATCGATTCGTGATAATCCTATTTGTTGTTATCATCTATTATGATTTTGATGACTCTTTTTAGGGATTTTTGAATATCCATTTCGATGGATTCTTTATCGATTTCTTTGGATTTTATTCACGTCTTCGTATGTGAATTTTTGTGATTGGTTGTTCTTACAATCTTCTTCGTGATTTGTCACTTTAAAAATATAAAGGTTTCCTATACTAGTAGTAAATATCAAAACTCTTTACTCAAACGATTTCAATACTCTTTTAATACCAAATTCGTTTAGAAAACCGTTTTCCAATCTATTAGTATATACAAACCTTTACCTCACTCGTATGAGAAATCTAATTAAACGGCTTAGTAAAACAAGTGGTATGAAACGCTTGCGTTTACTTTGTCGGTTAATTCTTGGACTTGTTCGATTGAACCTCTTGTGACAATTTTCTAGTGGAGATTTACAGTTTGTTCGTAAATATTTAAGTTAAGCAAGTGGTTATGGGACATGAAGCTAAACTCATGTATTTACTAGCTTAGTGTAATTGACACTTCTCGCTGATCATGACGATCATCTTTGTGATTTAGACTAGCAATGTGCGATGTCTCTTTGTCTGCGAGGGAGACTAAACCCCGTTTTGTGGAGTTTCGACTCAATTTGTGATGGGGTAGCAACCCATGGTCTTCGGGCCGTTTGTGGAGCTTCGGCTCAATTTGTGATGGTTAGCGACCATGGAATTAGCGTTCCGTTTGTGATACACGTGTTGGTGAGCTTTATGCTCCCGTTTGTGATAGGCCTCCCCCCCCCCTTTGTGATTTCTGGATTTCTTGTGTAGATTCCTAGAATTTGTGTTTCACCAATTTTCGTGATTTCCATTGATAAGTTTTATCAATATTTGTGCATTGGTGAATTTGTGTGTCATTGACTTTAGTGGTTTCTGGATTTCTTGTGTAGTCTTCTGGAATTTGTGTGTCATTGACTTTTGTGATTTCTGGATTTCTTGTGTAGTCTTCTGGAATTTGTGCGTCTTTGACTTTGGTGATTGACATTGATATTATCGTCAATATTTGTGGTTTGATGAACGAAATAATGAGTATGACACTTCTTGGATTCTTGTGTAGATTTGGTGACATTGATTAATCTCTTGATGATTATCAACTAAGTATATATATATATATATATATATATATATATATATATATATATATATATCACAGCTTGGCATTGTGATTATTACGTGTTTAGTCATATCTCTTATTCTATATCGTTTCATCTGATATTTATAGTTAGACTGATCCGTTTATTATTTTCTTATTAAATAATACTCGGGTCAGACCGAGATGTTACAGGTGCTTCTGCTTGACTTCTCATCCGGGATTAACTCCTTGACTTTTGGGTTAACTACTTAGATTAGTAGTTATTTTGTTGTATACATTTGAGATATAGACTCCTTAATGTATACTTATTCTTTTGTGTAGTTCGTGTAACTATTCTTTTGTGATATTGTGGATCTTTTTAGACCACTACTCTGATGTACACTTTCTAGTGTAATATTCATATCTTATTCCGCCTTTGTGATATGAATTGTCTGTGACTGATTTATGTTACGTTTATTTCTATATTTGTTTCCGAAGATATTATAGCCACTGTGTAGTAGCTTTGAGTTTGTGTCGGTATGTCGGATTTCCTCTTGAGATGAAAAGTTATATTTTTATCCGGTATATCGGTACTCGCACAAAGCAATTATACAGATGGTCGCTCCGCAACGGCCTTATTCTCCGTGCTAGTCGACAGCATTCACAGTAATGTTCTTGGCTAGCGTGGGTATAGAGGTGGGGCGTCACAGATTGTCTGTTGCTCAGTGTACTCTGATGATTGTAAGTAAATAGCAGTACAGATTTCTTTGTATTTAAAAGCTGTTATTATATATTGTATTTTGTTCCGCTGCGATTGTGAGACTCTGATGTTGTTTTCTTCTTCTTTTTCTACCTCCTTCTTCTTTAACCCTGAAGACTCTACTTCTGTTCCACTTTGAGTTGAATTATTGTGGAATATTGCCAGCTCAAAGGGGTACGGATCTATGGGTCATCACAAAAATAAAATAAATGAAGGGTGAAAATGAAAAATGGATCATAAACAAAGGAGAATTCAGTATAGAGCTTGAAAAGGAATGTGAGAGAAGATAACGAAAAGTCATATAGTTAACTTTATATATAATAGAATAGATTTAGTATACATAATGAGATGAGATGAGTTGCAAAAAGATTATACAAAAGTTCAAAATTCTCTTTTAAATACAAAAAAAAATCCAAAATAAGAAATTAAAAAGGTTGATAATGGGCCATGAACCATGCTTTAAATATTTTTGAATGGATAACTCAATTGGAGTGAAATACATAAATGAAAGGAGGTTATGTGAAATTAATGGTATATTATGGCCATTAATATTATCACTAATATTTAAGGTGTATGAAAATGAAATTATAAACGTGTGCATTTTAAAAGTCCCTCAAACCATTAAGAATTCAATATACATGATGAGATGAAGTATGAAAAGAGTATACAAAGTGTAAACATGTACATTTTAATAATCCCTCAAATCATTGAAAATTTAGTATACATAATGAGATGAATTGTGAAAAGAGTATATAAATGGTCTATATTCTCTTATATTCATATATAATATATAATATGGAATGAATTATCTTTCATCAACACAAAGCCTTGCAATTCATCCATCAATTGTAATTTATATTCCTATACACATTAACATATAAGCTTAATCAAAAAAGTTATAGACAAAAAATGAGATTACTCATCAATATATCAAATAAAACCTATAGAGAATTATGTACTTAAAAATGGACCATACATAAAGGATAATTCAGTATAGAGCTTAACCAGGAATGTGAGAGCAAATAACAAAAAGTCATACATTTAACTTTAGATATAATATAATAGATAGATTTAGTATACATGATGAGATGAGTTGCGAAATGATTATACAAAAGGTAAAATATTCTTTTTTATATACAAAAAAATCAATCCTTAATAAAAAATTAAAAAAAGTTGACTGTAAGCCAAAAACCATGCATTAAATATTTTTAAATGGATAACTCAATCAGAATGAAATACATAAATGTAAGGAGCTTACGTGAATTAATGGTATATTATAGCCATTAATGTTATCATTCATATTTATGATGTATGAAAATGAAATCACAAACGTGTAAATTTTAATAATCTCTCAAATCATTGAGAATTCAGTGTATATGATGAGATGAATTATTAAAAGAGTATCGTAAAGGCGTGTAAATCCTTACCCCTTTGAGTCGACCATAATTCACATCAGTTCAATTCAAATCGAATGGAAATACAAATTTTTAGGGGTGAAGAAGGAAAAAAGCAAAAGAAGAAACAGAAAAAACAACAACATAGAATCTCACAATTGCAGCAAAACAGAATATAATATATAATAACAGACTTTTATACAAAAAAATCTATAACAGTTCATATATATACAATCATCAGAGCACAACAATAGATACATCAATCTGGGCAGTTATAATCATTTGTTCCAACACAGTGGAAATATAATCAAGTACGAAAATACGTCGGAACTCCTCCAGCTCATCTCCTAAGCCCCATAGCATTTAAACCTGAATATGTAATACTCGGTCTGATCTGAGTATTATAATAAAATAACACCCAAGTTGTAACGATCCACTATTTTGGACCATTCAAACCGAAAATAATCCACACATGTCAGACTTGAATAATTCAAAATAACATATTGTAATAAAATTTAGAGCAAATAAAATCACTCACAGAATCACAGACACAGAAGTATCAGAATACTCGCAGCGGAAATAAAATACCATAGTAGTTCATGAAGCTACTATGTACATATACTCAAAACATATACAAAATCTCATGGTAAAATAGATACAATAGATGTCAGGATACATAAACCACAATACAGAGACAAATACCGAATAGGAACTAACTGGAAGAAGTAGACGAATAGATAGACAGATGAGCTCCAGCAAAACTCTAGCTCCAAAAGGTGAATCCAAAGCTGTGATTCTCAGGCTAACCCGAGTATAAAGAAAAATACTAACACTCAAGTCAGGACATACATACTTATACAATGTAAACCAACTCAAGTGAACTGTAATAGCAATGCACAATAACTTAAAGGATGCTTGGGATCACCCATCCTTTAAGGATTAGTCAAACCATCAATTAAGTAGTAATAAACACTATCCTAGAAATATCCATATTAAAGTAAACAATGCAAATAACAGTGCAATTGTGACTAGGGTAGCGTAGAGCTGCAGTAACCGCTCACCTCTAGCCACACTCTTAAAATCAAAGGTGTGCAACAAACAATCACAAGGAAATCACGTGACACACAAAGTAGTGTACCTGTGGTTATAAATTTCAAAATGATTTATAATTCTGAATTAAAATCATTCATTTAAACCATTAAAAAGTGAAGTCATTATTCATTCAAATCAAATATTCAATTCCCAAAATTTAGCCTTTTCTGAATTCATTTATTCAGTTAAACACTTCAAATATTGAAATTTCAGCCACAAATAAACTTTGATTTTAACCCTTTAAACATTATAAAAATCATATTTTAACATTCAAAAATGTTCATTAAATTACCTTTAACTTACGATTTTTATAAAGTAAATTTCCTATAAATAGAATCAAATTTTCAATAATTCACTTAATAAATTCAAGTGTACAATTTCCTATTCTTCACATTTTAACAAATTACTTAACACTTAAATGTTTATTACCATTTTCCAAATATAACTTAATTTCCATTTTATTTATATAACTTAAATTCCATTTTTAATTTCTTAACTTAACCTTTAATTTCAAACCAAATTTCACATCTCTAAGTTAATTTAAATTCCAAAATTTCCATCTAACTATCCATTTATTTAACATTTTAAACTAATTACCTAAATTCAAAATACACTGTAAGTTGCTTAACTTTATTTTACAAATAACTTGATATTTTCTTTTATTTTATATTTATCCAATTCATACATTAATTATATTAATTACCAAGTTAATCTTATAATTCCATTTTTTTTAAATTCCATTATTTAGTTGAATCAAACTTTCATGCTACACTCAACCCATCCATTAACTTATAACATTTAACCTTTTAGAAAATCACCGCTTAACCATTTTAAATCCAATATAAGTCAAATTTCATTTTTTTTTCTTCATTTACAATACATGAAATTTATAAGAAATCATATTTGAAATCAACCCCGGGTCCGGATAATATTTTACACCTAAATCAAGTGATACGGGAATTAACATTTAAATCCGTAATCTGTAAAATTTCCAGGTTTTGATTATTTCAAACCTGCAATTCCAAGAAAAATACAAATAAATAAAATAAATAAAAATAGCTCAGGCCTACCATTTCAGCCCATAACAATTTTTTCTTATTCTAAAGTCCGTTCGGGTATGTATTATTTCAATCCATAGTGATTCTACTCTACAAGGAACTTGCAGTGTGATAAACAGAAATAAATAAACAGTATAACAGCATATAACATAGCGGGTGATGTGACAGGTTTATAACAGGGTTTTACATCATAAAATTCATATCACAGGCAAGTATAACGTGATATAACAATTCTACAATTTCACTTGCTATCAATTTACAATTCTATAAGTATGAATGTCAAGCGTGAATACTCACCTCTTCGACGCTAGAGATTTGATTCAAAATAACAATATCCACACACCGAAGAGCACAAGAAGGCACGATAAGATTTTAGAGGATGTGACAACCAGATTCAATCTTGAAATAAAAATAAATCAACTCTAAGTATATGCTAATTCACATAAGAATACAAAAATTTGAATAAAGAAAAATGGAGGAATAAGTTAAATAAGATGACATGAACACCAAAGAAAGAAGAAAAAGAAGAAGAAAAAAAAGAAAAAAAATATGCAGCCATGACTTACAGGAGAGAGCTTCACACGAAAAGATGAAATCAAATGAGACGTGGTAAGGAAATTTTTTTACGTGAGTTTGTACTTAACGGAGAAGTTTCACGTTAATTAAGTGAAAGAACGGCAGGAAATAATATTTGAAACGGCTAGAGAAATTTAAGGATTTTATTCCTATTAAATAAAGAGATGCAAATGGAAAAGTGGAATTAGATGAAATATTATACGTGAATTGCAAGGCAAATAGGCGGCTAGGGTTTTAATTCTTTCCTTTTAGAAATGCACGGCTGTTGATTTGAATGGCCAAGTTATGTAATCGAAGGAGTGTATATTATAAAGGCAAGAGATAAATTGAAACGTATGCCCAAAATTAATAACAAAGTAACGTATCTTATATTTATTTATTTCCTATTTATCTAATAAAATATATGCTAAAGAACAATTCGGTAAATAACGTATCGTTTATATAATACCAAAGAAATAAATAAGAAAACGGATGTAGAAACGTATAAAAGAAACGTATCAGTAAATTGTTATCTACAACTTTGTTTATTACTTAATTTACAAAATTAATTTGTTACATATCCCTTTGATTTGTTTATTACTTAATTTACAAAATTGATTTGTTACGTATCCCTTTGGTTTGTTCATTACTTAATTTACAAAATTGATTTGTTACATATCCCTTTGATTTATTTATTACTTAACTAAGAAAACGGATGTAGAAACATATAAAAGAAACGTGTAAATTAATTGCTTTTGACAACATTGTTTATTACTTAATTTACAAAGTATATATCCAAATTAAATGAAACAAAAACAGACAAATGTTGTAAATATATACATAACATGTAATGTTACATATATGTACACAATTATAACATGATATATCACCCAAAAATGTTATTTATATTAATTAAAATGAATAATTTTTGTTAAATAAAACAATTTGCACACAATATTGTAAAGAGCATAACTTTCACAATATTAATCCAATTTCAACGAAATGAAAAACAGTATTCTTGAAATTAAATATATTTTCATAATAAAATATAAAATTCAAAAATTCAAATATTTAAAATTTAAATTTAAAAGTCAAAGTTTGACCATTTTGATCAAAAATCCACCTTTTTGGAAATATTCCATTTATTCAGGTTTGGAATTATAATTCACACAAAAATCAAAATTTATATTTAAAATAACCAAATTTATCCATTTTAATAAATAAAATAAAAAATTTTAAATCAGGAATTTCAGTTAAAAAAATTAAAATATAAAATTAAAATAATCACAAAATACACGGTTGTTACACTCTCCCCCACTCAAATCTTTTCGTCCTCGAAAAGGAACGAGGTACGAAAAACAAAGAAAAATATAGAATGAAATAGGATTAAGACAAGATGACAAGAAGATTAAAATTATACTTGATAACTGTTGTTATAGGTAAGTTAAGCAAGGTGGAAAGTAAGAATGGCCAGAAGGGAGAATTGGTTGAAAGACAAGGATGAACCATTATTTTAAAGTTATATAAATTTCAATTATTTGGAAGGGTAAAATAAATGATCAAAATATCCTTTATATAATACTCTATCGAAATACTTTTATAACTCGATGTCTTAACAAGTTTATCTCGTTTTCGTAGACTCTGGCAGTGCATTGATCATGCGCAAAGCTAGAATTCTTCGGGTACTTAGTAGACTTGTTTCAACACCCAGTGAAAATACTTGAAAAACTTTTAAAAATAGATATGGAAAGTACAATCCAAACAAAACAACCAAACCAAAACATGTCGATCATGGATTGCTGATACACAATGGCTACACTTGGATCCCCCAGGAAACATCTGTACCCGTAGGCTGACTACCGCAGCCCTGCGATTACGCCATGAAGACTGGTAGTACCGCAGATACACAATGGTTAGTCCAGAATCCCCCAGGAAACATCCGTACCCGTAGGCTCTCGCAACCCCTGCTGATTATGCTACCAAGCGACCCAATAGATCGCAGATACACAATGGTTACGCCCGGATCCCCTAGGAAACATCTATACCTGTAGGCTCTCACATCCCCTGCGAATTACGCTATGCAGTCGCGCTCAAAAGAAAAACCATGGATTACGCCACGGTGGGACACTTGAGTATCACATCTGGAAAACCAAAAATCAGAGAGAATAACATCGATAGAATGAATCCATAATGTGTGGCTGTAGAGCGGATATCGAGCAGAAGGCACTTCACATATCTTTACTACGAAAATATATATCATATAGTACCTTTTCAAATCACTTTCAAATATCATACTTATATAAAGTCCATTATACATAAGATTCCATTTTCCAATCTAATACTTTCCAAAATCAATAGTATATCAAATCAAACTTATATGACTTCGATTATATAAGATTTCTCTTTCCAAATTGAGTATCTTTCACATCAATATTTTTCAAATCAACTTCATACTTATACAAATCAAATTTATATAAGTTCAACAACTCCCAAATCAAGTACTTAATAATACAAGGTTCTCAATTTCAAATCATTTCAATATTAATTCAGTTTCAAAATCATATAAGATTTCACCAAGTTATTTCTTCCAAATTAAATACCTCCAGTTTCAAAGTTTCCAAATGATAGGTTTTGAAAATAATTCCAAGTTTCCAAATCAACATAATTTAGGTCAAACAAATTCATTTCCAAAATCATCATATAAATACTGGGTTTACATTCCAATCTATTTTCAAAACCAAATATTTTCTCAAAATCAATTGTACCCAAAAATGGTTTCCAAATTTATAACTATCCCTTTAAAACCTTTAAACTATTTATTTCTATTCAAAAGATCAAATTTTCCTTTTGCAAATTATTTATTTAACAGAAGTTTCAAATTTATTTAAGTCATACTCTTCATACTTTAAACATACAAAACTAAACTTATATACTTTATCAAATATTTTATACTCCTCGAAATTTCTTAGCTTTGAAAATTAAACCTCGATTTGGAAGTGTTCGAACATTCAAAATAGTCGATGAAATCAAATTTCAAATCCAAGAGTTGGAAATCAGCAATAAATCAATAAATCAAATTTTATAAATAGATTTATACTAAATCAAATTGGAAACTCGAGGATTGAACACTGGGCTCACTTCAAATCATTTCAAATATAGATACACACATCTTTCGAAAATCAAATCATACTTCAAAATCTGAAATCAAAATTGGTTTCATAAAATCACTCGCATAGCAAAGCTACCAGAGCGGCCTCTCCCCCATTCTGAAACTCGAAAATCAATGTCGATGATGTGTGCACTCATCACCGAAATTATTTTCCAGTGACAAAAGTGGGTTTTGGACTTCTATTTTCTTAAAAACTTCATTGAAATTTCTTTTAAATCATTGGAATTCATTTGAACTCTTTTGAAACATTTCTTATCCGGAAAATACTTTTAAATCGTATTATTATTATATATTTTCCAAAATATTAAAACCAATTTCAAAACACCGGAGTTTGATTCCTCGAAATTCAAGTTCAAAATCTTTCAGTTTTAAATCATTTTTATATAAATCATATTTCTTATTAATTTTCAAATTTTCCGATACTTTCAAAATTTCAGACTCTCTTTTTTAAAAGGTATATAATCCTTATCAAAACCATTTCACTTTTATAAACAAATTATGGTCATCCTTATCAAAATAATAACTTTGATGTATACACAATTTCAAATATACAATCAACCATAAATTTTCCAAGGGATGATTTAAGAATGGATTTCAAAACAAAACAGAGATTTAAATTTAGAGGATCCCTAATCAAATAGAATTTTGATTCGAAGATGAGATAATTAAATTATCAAATAGAAGATGGATAAGCCTACATAAGTCGCGGGCAACCTTAACCGGTCAACCGTGACTGCAGGAATATAATCAATGCAGAAATCTAAGGCAAATCGACAATCAATCACCAGAGATAGAATCCAGGTGGAGCAGGAGACAGATAGCATCATAAACCGAGGATACAGAAATCTTCGGTTAATCAATGCCAATTGTAAAGAAGTTTCACCCCTTTACAAACCATTTAAAGATTCGCAGAATCACCGATCTTTATAGAGGTCATTCAAAGTGGAGTAATGGAATGCCCCAAAATAAAAGGAAAGAAAATAGGGAGGACAAGACTCGATTTCAAAACAAGTGGGAGCGTTCCAAAGTTCAAGGAATTCTAATCGATAAGAATCCTAACCAAGGTGACTACTAACAAGGTGGATACCGAAGGGATGCAGTTTAGAAAATCTTGATTTCAAAATAAGAAAATTTATACCAAAATAATCTTTAAAAATCCTTCAAAATCATTTGAAAATCATTTTATACCTCGAAAATATGTTCTCTCACAAAGAAATGATTCTGAGATTGATTTCACTCATTCTAGGGTATTTCTACCCTATCTCTAATGAGTTTTTGCTCCTCACGCTAAGGTTTGCCTAAAACCAAAGCTCTGATGCCAAATGTAATGGCCCACTATTATTGTAATATCCCGGAATTTCACACCGAATTTAAATATGATAATCTATATAATAAATTAATTTGAATTGATAAATTTGTTATTTTATTCAACAACAAATAAATGAATTGTAAATATAAATTTATTTCAATTAAAAACTAATATAAGGAATTGAATGTGTTAAGATTTTATTCATACCAAATTTTATTTTGAATTGGACTTTTAGAATTCAATTTGTGTTTGAATTGATATATTGAAGGATTTAAACTATGTTAAAATTTTATTCTAAATTTTACTTTGAATTTTGAAGAATATTCTCATAATTTTAATTATGTTATAACATTGGTTTTATATTCATTATTTAAAAAGGAAATTGATTTTTTTCTAAGGATTTAAATATAAACATATATAAGAAAATCAATTAAGTAAATATTTAAATTTCATTTTTGCATGAAATAAACACATGTTAACATCTAAGCTTATTAATAAAACATGTGTTAGGAATTTAAACATTATTGTGACAAGTGTCATAAAATTTAGATTTTCTTTTCTCTAAATTTTATAAAACAAATTTTTCATGCATACTCTCTCATTTTATTAAAAAGAAATTTTTCATTTCTTCTCTCCAAAAATCTGAACCTTTTCAATCTTCACATCTTCAACAAAATTTCTGCAACAATCACAAAGTTTTAGCACCAACTTATTCAAGATTCAAAGCACCAACATCAAGTCATCTCAGTTTTTTAGAAGCCTGCAGTTCTTACATAATTTGTTCCTGCAAATTCGAATCTTCTTCAAAAAAAAAATAAGGTGAGTAAATCTTTAAATTAAACCTTAAGTATAAAAGTTGTATGTTGAATGCTAGTGATGAATGTTTGCATGTTAATTGATTTGTGAAATGTTGTTTACAGTTTTAAATATTTGACTGTTCATATTAATGAAACTGTGACCCTCTGTTGCTTTAAGATCAAGCAAATTTTCTTAGAAAACTTTAAATTAAAATATAGTATGGTGATGTTGGATATATATTTTTTCAAATATATATAAGTTAGAGTCAATATGATATAAGTATTAAAAATATACATACTGATGATACTGTAAGCTGCAGAAAGTAAGTATAGGCTGTAAAACAAAAATCATAGCATATAATTCATGCTAAATTTGGATGAATCAAATGTATATGTTGAATCTATAATGCATGTTATGAATTTTAAGATTGAAATCAGAATTTATAACTTGAAATTGAATTCGAATTTTGAAGATTTCTGTATTTGGGGCTTTTGTAAAATTCTCGAGCCTTGATTGATTTTTGCTTTTGAAATTTAAATTGAAGCTATGTTAGATGATGTTTATCACTAGAAAAATACAAATCGAATTTATTATGCAACATAGAATTTGAAATTTGGATTTTTAGGGTTATGGGTTCTGTTTATTTGGGTTTGTGATCTTCGGTCGTATGAAGATTTGGATTGACCGAGCTTCATATGGTTTGAGGAGAAGTGACGTGTGGTTGTTGTGCACGCGTGGCCGGAGTTTGGTGCCGGAATGGGGTGAGATGGTCGTGGTTGTTGGGTTTTCCCTTTGCGTCTGCAGTTTCGAATTTTGGCTCGAGCACTCGATTTTCGTTTGAGTTCGAGTTGTTGATTTTTGGGGTGAGATTCTGGAACAGGGGACGAAGTGTGGTTTGAGTATATGGCCAGTGGTGGCGATGGTGGCGCGGTGGCACTGTGCAGGTGCACGTCGAGGCCGTGTGTATGTGTCTGTGCGTTTCGTGTGCGCGTGAGTTGAAGCTCGAGATTGCACTCGAGTTAGGCTCGTGCTTGGTCGCGTGATTTGTCGCGTGTGGCTCGAGTTGAAGGGTGAGTTGCTGCATATGTTGGAGTGTTGGGTTTCAGGGGAGTGTGGTGAGAGGTAGGGGGAGATGAGTTAGGGCCTGGTAGTTTGATTTGGGCCGGGTTTTAAAACTAATTAATGAAGTTAAGTTTTAGTTTGTTTTCAAACTTCAATTTTGTTTTAAGTTGGATTTAACACTTTATACTTCACAACTTATGAAATGTCAAAATTCTATTTTAAAAATAATCACATTTTATTGTTGAAGTTTTGAAATGGATTTACGTTTTTAAATCTAACATTTTCAAAAGTATTTAGTTTTTATTAAATTGAATACTTAAATATGTAAGAGTTTTGAAGATAAATGAATATTGTTTGTTTAAAAGTTAATTAAATTTTGAAATTTAAGTTACTTTAATTTATTAGTAATTAGTGATGGAATTAATTAATTAATTAATTTTGGTTAATTAATTGTTAAGATTTAATTAATTAATTATGAATTAATTAATAGGTAATTATGGATTAAAATGAATAACAATTAACAGGTAATTAACTAATTAATTAATTAATTAATTTAAGGTTAATTCATAAGTGATTAATAATTGATTAATTAATTGACTAATGATTAATAAATTAGTAATTAAGAAGTTAATTAATTGATTGATTAGGAGTTATTTAATTAAGTAATTAAACATTAATTAATTTATAATTAATTGTAAATTAATTAAGGGTTAAGATTTAATTAATTAAATAATTAAGGTTAATTAATGAATAATTAATTATGTAATTAAGAAATTAATTTGTAATTAATTAAGGTAATTAAGAATTAATTAAGGTAATTAAGAAGTAATTAAGGTTAATTAGTTATAAATTAAGGGTTAATTAATAACCAATTAAGGAATGATCAATTTTTAATCAAAGTTTAATTAATAAATAATTATAGTAATTAATTGATAATTAAATAAAGATTATTAATTAATTAAGTAGTAATTAATTAATAAGAAGTTGATTAAGAGGTGATTAATTAATTAAATAATTGGGATTAATTAATTAATGTTTGGTTAAGCAAGATTAATTGATAAATTCTTAAGTAATTAATTTAATTTATATTAATTAAATTAATTATGATATGAATTAAGTAGTGCTTGCTTGTGGATGATAGTTTGTATTGATATCTGTATATGGTTGATATCTGTTGAATGATAGTTGAGTGATATTCTGTGATAAGATGTTGTATATCTGTGATAGATATTGGTTATTATCTGTTGATAATATTGTATGATGCTATGTTTAAATCTGAATTGAATTGTTTAAAGATTTTAAACAACTTGGCCTTTAAGACACGCTTTGGATTTCGATGAGACCGGGATCGGGTTTCCATATTTGGATATCCGAAAACCACATCGATTCCAAATAATGTTAGGTCGTGAATCTTATGTGAAGAATGAAGACTCGAGGTGTAAGGGCTATACGTCAGTATAACTCCGTGGGTGATTCCGTAATGAGTTTTAGGGAATAGTACTTATAGATTCGAGATGGTGAATCAAAGTGCAAGGGTTATCGTCGTCAACTCTGAGGGTGATTCCAAAATGAGTGTAACGAGATAATGCCTTTGGTTTTGTTCGAACCCGGAACGAACTTGTATGGATTGAATGCTTTCAGATCATCGTCAAGTGGACGATGAGCATTCTAAGAGTTGAGTTCTTTATTAAGGTAATCGTAACCTCAAGCCTCATCAACCGGGAATGGCTAAAACAGGGGAGGTGCAGCAAGGCTTCGTGGGTAGCCCCCACTTGAGAGTGAGATTTACCCCTGTCTAGAAGTCCCTTATATATATTCGGCTATGTGGGCAGTTGTTGGCCACAACTGCGGGGTTGTCTTGTTCGGAACTATCCAGTAAGGGATGGGTCCGGCCTTGTGTTGCAGGGGAGTTAGGGTGGCTCCTCGGTACGGTGATCTAGGCCCCGTACTGTGACGGGCGGTACCCCAGTAGCCCTGCCATTGTATGGAATCCAATCTCCAATAAGTGCCGTACGATTTGATTGTGCCCAACTATGTTGTAATGTGATATGTAAGCATTCCAGCTATTTCTGTATTTTATTTTAAAACCCTAGACCCTATTATAATATCACTGAATTTCCTATCAAATGTTTTGGTTAGCGTAAGGTAAAAACTTACCCGTGTTTATTTGTGGGAAGTCTTACGTGATACCTTTTATTTCAAAATGATTTTTAAATTTAAGCAACTTTAACTGATTTACTCACACCAGACCCATGTCTGACCCGGAGTTTATTTTGTTTTTCATAAACTCTTGGGTACTCAAATTTTTTTGAGTGGCCAAGTGATTAGGTTTGGATTAGCATATGTTTTGGAAGCTGGAGCTGGAGTCCAGACGTACTATCTATCTATATCCGCTGTAGGGGCATTTTGGTGTTATGTTTTGAGTTGTATGGGTTGGGAAACTCTTATGAATGGCTGATGTAATGGAATAGTATTATTTTGTGAACTCTGATATGTAAATTATGTAAGGGATATATGTAATATTATATTTTGTTCGTTTCCGCTGTGAGATTCTGATGATTGTTGTTTCTTTTCTTTCTATCTTTCTATTTCTATCTCTTTCTTTTCTTATTGATGATACGTTTTTATATGGAATGAAAGACGGGTCGTCACAGTTGGTATCAGAGCAATGGTTGAGAAACACCTAGGCTCTGAAGTAGTATCTATCTTGAGAGTGCGTATTTGTAATTTTTTTATATAACTATATCCCTATCTA
Source organism: Allium cepa (assembly GCA_030765085.1). NCBI lineage: Eukaryota > Viridiplantae > Streptophyta > Magnoliopsida > Asparagales > Amaryllidaceae > Allium > Allium cepa. The sequence continues at coordinate 985,846,371 of CM060945.1, read as the reverse complement.
AATTTATTGGATTACCTGTTCAGGTAGCCAATATGAGTTCAAAAGGCCTTAGGGGAAGAGTTGTTGGGAGTGCATCAATTGGTAACAGAAGAGAGCAGACTGACGATGAGACTGTTAATCCAGTTACGTCTTCAGCCAGTTTTGCTGCATTATGCAAGGATTTTGTTCATCTTGGAGGGAAACCATTTCAGGGATCAGAAACTATAATAGAAGTTCAAGCATGGATTCGCTCCTGTGAGAAGATTTTTAAGAGCATGAGATTATAAGATGAGCAGAAGAGAATAATGGTTGCGTGGCAATTACAAGGTGGTGTTGCAGTATGGTGGAATTCAGTGATTGCTAATATCTCGGAGGATGGTATGTCTTGGGAAGAATTTAAGGAGAGGTTTGAGGAAAAGTATATGCCTGCTGCAGGAAGAACTCGGCTTTATCAAGACTTTCTGAATCTAAAACAAGGGAATATGTCCATAGCTGAGTACGAGACAAAGTTCAACGAGTTATCTTGCTACGGTCCAGGACTTATAGACACACCTCTTAAGAAGAACGAGATGTTTGTCCAAGGGTTGAGGCCTGAGTATCATGAGAGAAGGACTGCACATCTGAAGGGGTCTTTTGTGGAGCTTATTGATATGGCATTAAGGTATAAAGACTTGATGAAAAAGAGGTCAGTGGCACAAGTTGCTGCATCAGGAGGGAATTCTTCTAACCAGAATAAGAGGAAATTCAATCCTAACTGGAAGAAGCAAAACAAGAAGAAGTCTGGGAATAATAATGGACCACGGAAATTCTATAATTGTAATCAAATGGGACATTTGGCAAATCACTGTCCTCAAGAAAGGAAGCAACAGCAGCAGCAACAGCAGTATAGTGGACCAGGGTCGGCTTTAGTTCAGAAGTCGCTTTGCTTTAACTGTCACCAACCGGGACACATGATTAGGGACTGTCCGCTCCTTCATAAGATTCAACAGAACAAAGTATTTGCTTTAGAAGGCGCACCATCAAACTCATCGAAGGGCAAGGGAGTTTTAGAAGGTACTTTACTTTTAAATGGAAAGTATATTAAAGTCTTATTTGATTCTGGTGCTTCTTTAAGTTTTATTTCCCTGGGAACTGTAGAGAATTTCTTACTTACTCCTAGTATCGTAGACAATCCCATTTGTGTATCAAATCCTATAGGAGGGGTAACCAAATTGGATAGCATTTGTAAAGATATGAGAATCTCCTATCTATCCCATAGTTTTTCCTGTGATCCTTATGTATTGGATTTTCAAAGTTTCGACCTTATATTGGGAATGGATTGGCTTGACAAATATAAAGCTATCTTAAATTGTGATGAAAGAACAGTTTCGTTGGAAACTGATCTAGGTAGGATTGCCAGAGTAATGTGTGATAACTCTGGAATCCACTTGAGTAGTCTTTTACATGGAGTGGAGACTTCTCAAGAGGAGGTTGTAGATATTGAAGTAGTCCGAGATTTCTCAGACGTATTTGAGGAAGTTAAATGTTTGCCTCCGCATCGGGAAATTGAGTTTCGTATAGATTTGGTTCCTGGAGCAGTACCTGTAATTCAACCAAGTAGGAGGATGGCTCCAAGAGAGAGGGCGGAATTAGTGAAGCAAACTCAAGATTTGTTGGAGAAGGGTTTGATTAGACCAAGTTTTTCCTGCTGGGGTTCTGCTGCAGTTTTTGTCACCAAGTCGGATGGGTCGCTAAGGTTCTGTGTAGACAACCGTGAATTGAACAAGGTGACCATTCGGAATAAGTATCCTCTTCCTCGCATTGATGATCTCTTCGACCAGCTTCATGGTGCATCTGTCTTTTCTCAGTTAGATCTAGCATCAGGTTTCCATCAGTTAAGGGTAGCTGAAGACAGTATTCCCTTAACCGCATTTAGGGGACCTAATTGTATCTATGAGTGGTTGGTTATGCCTTTTGGGTTAACCAATGCTCCTGCTTATTTTGTAGATCTGATGAACCGAGTCTTTAGAGATGTTCTGAATAAGTTTGTTTTGGTCTTCATCGATGATATTTTGGTTTATTCTAAATCGGAAGAAGAGCACAAGCAGCACTTGAGGATAGTTTTGGAAACTCTGAGAAGGCATGTGCTGAAGGCGAAGTTCTCTAAGTGTCATTTTTGGAAATCAGAAGTGAAATTTTTGGGCCACATTGTTTCTGGTGAGGGAATCTCTGTAGATCCAGCTAAAGTTGAGACTATTCTGGAATGGAAGCAGCCTCGGACTCCTACAGAAGTTTGCAGTTTTCTTGCATTGGCTGGTTACTACAGGAAGTTTATTAAGGATTATTCTAAAATTTCTTCTCATCTAACGAAGCTGACAAGGAAGGGAGCTAAATTCAAGTGGACATCGGAATGTGAGGAATCTTTCCAGAAACTGAAGGTAAAATTGACAAGTGCTCCTGTATTGGCTATTCCTGACGGTAAAAGCAAGTTTGAAGTGTATACTGATGCCTGTACTGTTGGATTGGGTCCTGTTCTTATGCAGAATGGTAGGGTTATTGCGTACGCGAGTCGGCAGTTGAAGCCATATGAGAGGAACTACGCTACGCAAGATCTAGAGCTTTTGGCTTTTGTTTTTGCTTTAAAGATATGGAGGCACTATCTTTTAGGAGAAAAGTTTGAGTTATTCACGGACCATAAACCGTTGAAATATCTTTTCTCTCAAAAAGATCTTAATCTAAGACAGCAGCGATGGGTTGAATTCTTGGCATCATACGATTTGGATATTCTGTATACTCCAGGAAAGGCGAACGTCGTGGCAGACGCTCTTAGCACAAATGCAGTTCTTTCTCTTTTGGAAGCTGTTCCGTCTCTCCAGGAAAGAATAATAAGCAAGCAAATGGAGGATAGGTCTTTTGAAGAATTGATTCTTGGAACCCAGGATGGTCGATATTCGGATTTCATGATAGACAATCAAGGAGCATTAAGAATTAATGGTCGATTGTGTGTACCGGATATAGATGGATTGAGACACGAAGTATTGTCAGAAAGTCATCGCTCCAGATTGAATATCCATCCAGGAATCTCGAAGATGTACAAGGATATGAAGAGAGTTTTTTGGTGGCCGAGTATGAAGAAGGATGTAATCAGATTCGTTAATAGTTGTGCTATCTGCCAGCAAGTGAAAGGAGATCAGCAGAAGCAAGCCGGTTTGTTACCACCTTTGGAGGTCCCGACATGGAAATGGGAGATGATTGCGATGGACTTCATCGACGGTCTGCCTAGAACTAAGAAGGGTAATGAAGGAATATGGGTAATTGTGGATCGTCTTACCAAGAGCGCCCATTTTATTCCAGTTAAAGCAACCCGAACTGCAGTTTCTTTGGCTGAAATTTTCTTGAAGAAGATTGTGAGATTGCATGGCGTTCGAGTCACCGTTGTAAGTGATCGAGATCCGATTTTCACCAGCAAATTATGGGAGGCATTGCAATCAGCTTTGGGAACTAATTTGAGATTAAGTACAGCATATCATCCACAAACTGATTGACAAACAGAAAGACTTAATCGAATTCTAGAAGATATGCTGAGAGCCTGTGTATTAGATTTTGGAGGATCGTGGGAGGATCATCTACATCTAGTGGAGTTCTCGTATAATAATAGTTACCAAGCAAGTATCAAGATGGCTCCTTATGAGGCATTGTATGGAATACCATGTAGATCTCCAGCTTGTTGGATAGAATCGAAGGACCGTATTGTGCTTGGACCAGTTTTGATCCGTGAAGCCTCTGCTAAAGTCGAGCTGATCAAGAAAAGGATGAGAGCTGCTCAGGATCGACAAAAGAAATATGCTGATAAAAGACGAAGACAATTGGAGTTCGAGATTGGTGATTTAGTCTTTGTCAAAGTTTCCCCTATTAAAGGAGCTGTAAGATTCGGGAAGACAGGGAAACTCACTCCGAGATTCATTGGTCCGTTCAGTGTTCTCGAGAGGATTGGTGCTGTTGCATACAGGATTGAACTGCCAGTCCGGATGGCTGGGATTCACAATGTTTTCCTTGTATCTCATCTACGGAAATATGTGCACGATCCATCTCATATTGTGGAGCCAGCTGTGCAGGAGGAATTGGAGGTTGAGCCGGACTTGTCTGTTGTCCGACATCCTGTTCAAATTGTTGACCAAGATGAGAGGCAACTCAGAAGCAAGATTGTGAAGCTTGTTAAAGTCCAGTGGAGTGATGATCCCAGAGATTGTACCTGGGAGACTCAAGATAGTATTAGGAAGGCTTATCCGGATATGTGTCCGAATAGCTAGTAGTGTTTGTATTGGATGTATGTTTGTTTGGATGTTTTGTTGATGGTTGCTTATGTATGGATGTTATGTATGTTTGAAGTGTTGAATAAAATGAAATTTTTGGATTATCTTTTGTTTAGATTTCGGGGACGAAATTCTTTTAAGGGGGGAGAATTGTAATATCCCAGAATTTCACACCGAATTTAAATATGATAATCTATATAATAAATTAATTTGAATTGATAAATTTGTTATTTTATTCAACAACAAATAAATGAATTGTAAATATAAATTTATTTCAATTAAAAACTAATATAAGGAATTGAATGTGTTAAGGTTTTATTCATACCAAATTTGATTTTGAATTGGATTTTTAGAATTCATTTTGTGTTTGAATTGATATATTGAAGGATTTAAACTATGTTAAAATTTTATTCTAAATTTTACTTTGAATTTTGAAGAATATTCTCATAATTTTAATTATGTTATAACATTGGTTTTATATTCATTATTTAAAAAGAAAATTGATTTTTTTTCTAAGGATTTAAATATAAACATATATAAGAAAATCAATTAAGTAAATATTTAAATTTCATTTTTGCATGAAATAAACACATGTTAACATCTAAGCTTATTAATAAAAACATGTGTTAGGAATTTAAACATTATTGTGACAAGTGTCATAAAATTTAGATTTTCTTTTCTCTAAATTTTATAAAACAAATTTTTCATGCATACTCTCTCATTTTATTAAAAAGAAATTTTTCATTTCTTCTCTCCAAAAATCTAAACCTTTTCAATCTTCACATCTTCAACAAAATTTCTGCAACAATCACAAAGTTTTAGCACCAACTTATTCAAGATTCAAAGCACCAACATCAAGTCATCTCAGTTTTTTAGAAGCCTGCAGTTCTTACATAATTTGTTCCTGCAAATTTGAATCTTCTTCAAAAAAAAAATAAGGTGAGTAAATCTTTAAATTAAACCTTAAGTATAAAAGTTGTATGTTGAATGCTAGTGATGAATGTTTGCATGTTAATTGATTTGTGAAATGTTGTTTACAGTTTTAAATATTTGACTGTGCATATTAATAAAACTGTGACCCTCTGTTGCTTCAAGATCAAGCAAATTTTCTTAGAAAACTTTAAATTAAAATATAGTATGGTGATGTTGGATATATATTTTCAAATATATATAAGTTAGAGTTAATATGATATAAGTATTAAAAATATACATACTGATGATACTGTAAGCTGCAGAAAGTAAGTATAGGCTATAAAACAAAAATCATAGCATATAATTCATGCTAAATTTTGATGAATCAAATATATATGTTGAATCTATAATGCATGTTATGAATTTTAAGATTGAAATCAGAATTTATATGTTGAAATTGAATTCGAATTTTGAAGATTTCTGTATTTAGGGCTTTTGTAAAATTCTCGAGCATGGATTGATTTTAGCTTTTGAAATTTAAATTGAAGCTATGTTAGATGATGTTTATCACTAGAAAAATACAAATCGAATTTATTATGCAACAAAGAATTTGAAATTTGGATTTTTAAGGTTATGGGTTCTGTTTATTTGGGTTTGTGATCTTCGGTCGTATGAAGATTTGGATTGACCGAGCTTCATATGGTTTGAGGAGAAGTGACGTGTGGTTGTTGTGCACGCGTGGCCGGAGTTTGGTGCCGAAATGGGGTGAGATGGTCGTGGTTGTTGGGTTTTCCCTTTGCGTCTGCAGTTTCGAATTTTGGCCCGAGCACTCGATTTTCGTTTGAGTTTGAGTTGTTGATTTTTGGGGTGAGATTCTGGAACAAGGGACGAAGTGTGGTTTGCGCATATGGCCAGCGGTGGCGATGGTGGCGCGGTAGCACTGTGCAGGTGCACGTCGAGGCCGTGTGTGTGTGTCTGTGCGTTTTGTGTGTGCGTGAGTTGAAGCTCGAGATTGCGCTCGAGTTAGGCTCGTGCTTGGTCGCGTGATTTGTCGCGTGTGGCTCGAGTTGAAGGGTGAGTTGCTGCGTATGTTGGAGTGTTGGGTTTCAGGGGAGTGTGGTGAGAGGTAGGGGGAGATGAGTTAGGGCCTGGTAGTTTGATTTGGGCCGGGTTTTAAAACTAATTAATGAAGTTAAGTTTTAGTTTGTTTTCAAACTTCAATTTTGTTTTAAGTTGGATTTAACACTTTATACTTCACAACTTATGAAATGTCAAAATTCTATTTTAAAGATAATCACATTTTATTGTTGAAGTTTTGAAATGGATTTACATTTTTAAATCTAACATATTCAAAAGTATTTAGTTTTTATTAAATTGAATACTTAAATATGTAAGAGTTTTGAAGATAAATGAATGTTGTTTGTTTAAAAGTTAATTAAATTTTGAAATTTAAGTTACTTTAATTTATTAGTAATTAGTGATGGAATTAATTAATTAATTAATTTTGGTCAATTAATTGTTAAGATTTAATTAATTAATTATGAATTAATTAATAGGTAACTATGGATTAAAATGAATAACAGTTAATAGGTAATTAATTAATTTATTAATTAATTTAAGGTTAATTCATAAGTGATTAATAATTGATTAATTAATTGATTAATGATTAATAAATTAGTAATTAAGAAGTTAATTAATTAATTAATTAAGTAATTAAGTAATTAAACATTAATTAATTTATAATTAATTGTAAATTAATTAAGGGTTAAGATTTAATTAATTAATTAATTAAGGTTAATTAATGAATAATTAATTATGTAATTAAGAAAGTAATTTGTAATTAATTAAGAATTAATTAAGGTAATTAAGAATTAATTAAGGTAATTAAGAATTAATTAAGGTAATTAAGAAGTAATTAAGGTAATTAAGAAGTAATTAAGGTTAATTAGTTATACATTAAGGGTTAATTAATAACCAATTAAGGAATGATCAATTTTTAATCAAATTTTAATTAATAAATAATTGTAGTAATTAATTGATAATTAAATAAAGATTATTAATTAATTAAGTAGTAATTAATTAATAAGAAGTTGATTAAGAGGTGATTAATTAATTAAATAATTGGGATTAATTAATTAATGTTTGGTTAAGCAAGATTAATTGATAAATTCTTAAGTAATTAATTTAATTTATATTAATTAAATTAATTATGATATGAATTAAGTAGTGCTTGCTTGTGGATGATAGTTTGTATTGATATCTGTATATGGTTGATATCTGTTGAATGATAGTTGAGTGATATTCTGTGATAAGATGTTGTATATCTGTGATAGATATTGGTTATTATCTGTTGATAATATTGTATGATGCTATGTTTAAATCTGAATTGAATTGTTTAAAGATTTTAAACAACTTGGCCTTTAAGACACGCTTTGGATTTCGATGAGACCGGGATCGGGTTTCCATATTTGGATATCCGAAAACCACATCGATTCCAAATAATGTTAGGTCGTGAATCTTATGTGAAGAATGAAGACTCGAGGTGTAAGGGCTATACGTCAGTATAACTCCGTGGGTGATTCCGTAATGAGTTTTAGGGAATAGTACTTATAGATTCGAGATGGTGAATCAAAGTGCAAGGGTTATCGTCGTCAACTCTGAGGGTGATTCCAAAATGAGTGTAACGAGATAATGCCTTCGGTTTTGTTCGAACCCGGAACGAACTTGTATGGATTGAATGCTTTCAGATCATCGTCAAGTGGACGATGAGCATTCTAAGAGTTGAGTTCTTTATTAAGGTAATCGTAACCTCAAGCCTCATCAACCGGGAATGGCTAAAACAGGGGAGGTGCAGCAAGGCTTCGTGGGTAGCCCCCACTTGAGAGTGAGATTTACCCCTGTCTAGAAGTCCCTTATATATATTCGGCTATGTGGGCAGTTGTTGGCCACAACTGCGGGGTTGTCTTGTTCGGAACTATCCAGTAAGGGATGGGTCCGGCCTTGTGTTGCAGGGGAGTTAGGGTGGCTCCTCGGTACGGTGATCTAGGCCCCGTACTGTGACGGGCGGTACCCCAGTAGCCCTGCCATTGTATGGAATCCAATCTCCAATAAGTGCCGTACGATTTGATTGTGCCCAACTATGTTGTAATGTGAGATGTAAGCATTCCAGCTATTTCTGTATTTTATTTTAAAACCCTAGACCCTATTATAATATCACTGAATTTCCTATCAAATGTTTTGGTTAGCGTAAGGTAAAAACTTACCCGTGTTTATTTGTGGGAAGTCTTACGTGATACCTTTTATTTCAAAATGATTTTTAAAGTTAAGCAACTTTAACTGATTTACACACACCAAACCCATGTCTGACCCGGAGTTTATTTTGTTTTTCATAAACTCTTGGGTACTCAAATTTTTTTGAGTAGCCAAGTGATTAGGTTTGGATTAGCATATGTTTTGGAAGCTGGAGCTGGAGTCCAGACGTACTATCTATCTATATCCGTTGTAGGGGCATTTTGGTGTTATGTTTTGAGTTGTATGGGTTGGGAAACTCTTATGAATGGCTGATGTAATGGAATAGTATTATTTTGTGAACTCTGATATGTAAATTATGTAAGGGATATATGTAATATTATATTTTGTTCGTTTCCGCTGTGAGATTCTGATGATTGTTGTTTCTTTTCTTTCTATCTTTCTATTTCTATCTCTTTCTTTTCTTATTGATGATACGTTTTTATATGGAATGAAAGACGGGTCGTCACAGTTGGTATCAGAGCAATGGTTGAGAAACACCTAGGCTCTGAAGTAGTATCTATCTTGAGAGTGCGTATTTGTAATTTTTTTATATAACTATATCCCTATCTAAATTTATTGGATTACCTGTTCAGGTAGCCAATATGAGTTCAAAAGGCCGAAGGGGAAGAGTTGTTGGGAGTGCATCAACTGGTAACAGAAGAGAGCAGACTGACGATGAGACTGTTAATCCAGTTACGTCTTCAGCCAGTTTTGCTGCATTATGCAAGGATTTTGTTCATCTTGGAGGGAAACCATTTCAGGGATCAGAAACTATAATAGAAGTTCAAGCATGGATTCGCTCCTGTGAGAAGATTTTTAAGAGCATGAGGTTATAAGATGAGCAGAAGAGAATAATGGTTGCGTGGCAATTACAAGGTGGTGTTGCAGTATGGTGGAATTCAGTGATTGCTAATATCTCGGAGGATGGTATGTCTTGGGAAGAATTTAAGGAGAGGTTTGAGGAAAAGTATATGCCTGCTGCAGGAAGAACTCGGCTTTATCAAGACTTTCTGAATCTAAAACAAGGGAATATGTCCATAGCTGAGTACGAGACAAAGTTCAACGAGTTATCTTGCTACGGTCCAGGACTTATAGACACACCTCTTAAGAAGAACGAGATGTTTGTCCAAGGGTTGAGGCCTGAGTATCATGAGAGAAGGACTGCACATCTGAAGGGGTCTTTTGTGGAGCTTATTGATATGGCATTAAGGTATAAAGACTTGATGAAAAAGAGGTCAGTGGCACAAGTTGCTGCATCAGGAGGGAATTCTTCTAACCAGAATAAGAGGAAATTCAATCCTAACTGGAAGAAGCAAAACAAGAAGAAGTCTGGGAATAATAATGGACCACGGAAATTCTATAATTGTAATCAAATGGGACATTTGGCAAATCACTGTCCTCAAGAAAGGAAGCAACAGCAGCAGCAACAGCAGTATAGTGGACCAAGGTCGGCTTTAGTTCAGAAGTTGCTTTGCTTTAACTGTCACCAACCGGGGCACATGATTAGGGACTGTCCGCTCCTTCATAAGATTCAACAGAACAAAGTATTTGCTTTAGAAGGCGCACCATCAAACTCATCGAAGGGCAAGGGAGTTTTAGAAGGTACTTTACTTTTAAATGGAAAGTAAATCAAAGTCTTATTTGATTATGGTGCTTCTTTAAGTTTTATTTCCTTGGGAACTGTAGAGAATTTCTTACTTACTCCTAGTATCGTAGACAATCCCATTTGTGTATCAAATCCTATAGGAGGGGTAACCAAATTGGATAGCATTTGTAAAGATTTGAGAATCTCCTATCTATCCCATAGTTTTTCCTGTGATCCTTATGTATTGGATTTTCAAGGTTTTGACCTTATATTGGGAATGGATTGGCTTGACAAATATAAAGCTATCTTAAATTGTGATGAAAGAACAGTTTCGTTGGAAACTGATCTAGGTAGGATTGCCAGAGTAATGTGTGATAACTCTGGAATCCACTTGAGTAGTCTTTAACATGGAGTGGAGACTTCTCAAGAGGAGGTTGTAGATATTGAAGTAGTCCGAGATTTCTCAGACGTATTTGAGGAAGTTAAATGTTTGCCTCCGCATCAGGAAATAGAGTTTCGTATAGATTTGGTTCTTGGAGCAGTACCTGTAATTCAACCAAGTAGGAGGATGGCTCCAAGAGAGAGGGAGGAATTAGTGAAGCAAACTCAAGATTTGTTGGAGAAGGGTTTGATTAGACCATGTTTTTCCTGCTGGGGTTCTGCTGCAGTTTTTGTCACCAAGTCGGATGGGTCGCTAAGGTTCTGTGTAGACTACCGTGAATTGAACAAGGTGACCATTCGGAATAAGTATCCTCTTCCTCGCATTGATGATCTCTTCGACCAGCTTCATGGTGCATCTGTCTTTTCTCAGTTAGATCTAGCATCAGGTTTCCATCAGTTAAGGGTAGCTGAAGGCAGTATTCCCTTAACCGCATTTAGGGGACCTAATTGTTTCTATGAGTGGTTGGTTATGCCTTTTGGGTTAACCAACGCTCCTGGTTATTTTGTAGATCTGATGAACCGAGTCTTTAGAGATGTTCTGAATAAGTTTGTTTTGGTCTTCATCGATGATATTTTGGTTTATTCTAAATCGGAAGAAGAGCACAAGCAGCACTTGAGGATAGTTTTGGAAACTCTGAGAAGGCATGTGCTGAAGGCGAAGTTCTCTAAGTGTCATTTTTGGAAATCAGAAGTGAAATTTTTGGGCCACATTGTTTCTGGTGAGGGAATCTCTGTAGATCCAGCTAAAGTTGAGACTATTCTGGAATGGAAGCAGCCTCGGACTCCTACAGAAGTTTGCAGTTTTCTTGCATTGGCCGGTTACTACAGGAAGTTTATTAAGGATTATTCTAAAATCTCTTCTCATCTAACGAAGCTGACAAGGAAGGGAGCTAAATTCAAGTGGACATCGGAATGTGAGGAAGCTTTCCAGAAACTGAAGGTAAAATTGACAAGTGCTCCTGTATTGGCTATTCCTGATGGTAAGAGCAAGTTTGAAGTGTATACTGATGCCTGTATTGTTGGATTGGGAGCTGTTCTTATGCAGAATGGTAGGGTTATTGCGTACGCGAGTCGGCAGTTGAAGCCACATGAGAGGAACTACGCTACGCATGATCTAGAGCTGTTGGCTTTTGTTTTTGCTTTAAAGATATGGAGGCACTATCTTTTAGGAGAAAAGTTTGAGTTATTCACGGACCATAAACCGTTGATAATCTTTTCTCTCAAAAAGATCTTAATTTAAGACAGCAGCGATGGGTTGAATTCTTGGCATCATACGATTTGGATATTCTGTATACTCCAGGAAAGGCGAACGTCGTGGCAGACGCTCTTAGCACAAATGTAGTTCTTTCTCTTTTGGAAGCTGTTCCGTCTCTCCAGGAAAGAATAATAAGCAAGCAAATGGAGGATAGGTCTTTTGAAGAATTGATTCTTGGAACCCAGGATGGTCGATATTCGGATTTCATGATAGACAATCAAGGAGCATTAAGAATTAATGGTCGATTGTGTGTACCGGATATAGATGGATTGAGACACGAAGTATTGTCAGAAAGTCATCGCTTCAGATTGAATATCCATCCAGGAATCTCGAAGATGTACAAGGATATGAAGAGAGTTTTTTGGTGGCCGAGTATGAAGAAGGATGTAATCAGATTCGTTAATAGTTGTGCTATCTGCCAGCAGGTGAAAGGAGATCAGCAGAAGCAAGCCGGTTTGTTACAACCTTTGGAGGTCCCGACATGGAAATGGGAGATGATTGCGATGGACTTCATCGACGGTCTGCCTAGAACTAAGAAGGGTAATGAAGGAATATGGGTAATTGTGGATCGTCTTACCAAGAGCGCCCATTTTATTCCAGTTAAAGCAAACCGAACTGCAGTTTCTTTGGCTGAAATTTTCTTGAAGGAGATTGTGAGATTGCATGGCGTTCCAGTCAGCATTGTAAGTGATCAAGATCCGATTTTCACCAGCAAATTCTAGGAGGCATTGCAATCAGCTTTGGGAACTAATTTGAGATTAAGTACAGCATATCATCCACAAACTGATGGACAAACAGAAAGACTTAATCGAATTCTAGAAGATATGCTGAGAGCCTGTGTATTAGATTTTGGAGGATCGTGGGAGGATCATCTACATCTAGTGGAGTTCTCGTATAATAATAGTTACCAAGCAAGTATCAAGATGGCTCCTTATGAGGCATTGTATGGAAGACCGTGAAGATCTCCAGCTTGTTGGATAGAATCGAAGGACCGTATTGTGCTTGGACCAGATATGATCCGTGAAGCCTCTGCTAAAGTCGAGCTGATCAAGAAAAGGATGAGAGCTGCTCAGGATCGACAAAAGAAATATGCTGATAAAAGACGAAGAAAATTGGAGTTCGAGATTGGTGATTTAGTCTTTGTCAAAGTTTCCCCTATTAAAGGAGCTGTAAGATTCGGGAAGACAGGGAAACTCACTCCGAGATTCATTGGTCCGTTCAAAGTTCTCGAGAGGATTGGTGCTGTTGCATACAGGATTGAAATGCCAGTCCGGATGGCTGGGATTCACAATCTTTTCCATGTATCTCATCTACGGAAATATGTGCACGATCCATCTCTTATTGTGGAGCCAGCTGTGCAGGAGGAATTGGAGGTTGAGCCGGACTTGTCTGTTGTCCGACATCCTGTTCAAATTGTTGACCAAGATGAGAGGCAACTCAGAAGCAAGATTGTGAAGCTTGTTAAAGTCCAGTGGAGTGATGATCCCAGAGATTGTACCTGGGAGACTCGGGATAGTATTAGGAAGGCTTATCCGGATATGTGTCCGGATAGCTAGTAGTGTTTGTATTGGATGTATGTTTGTTTGGATGTTTTGTTGATGGTTGCTTATGTATGGATGTTATGTATGTTTGAAGTGTTGAATAAAATGAAATTTTTGGATTATCTTTTGTTTAGATTTCGGGGACGAAATTCTTTTAAGGGGGGAGGATTGTAATATCCCGGAATTTCACACCGAATTTAAAAATGATAATCTATATAATAAATTAATTTGAATTGATAAATTTGTTATTTTATTCAACAATAAATAAATGAATTGTAAATATAAATTTATTTCAATTAAAAACTAATATAAGGAATTGAATGTGTTAAGATTTTATTCATACCAAATTTGATTTTGAATTGGATTTTTAGAATTCAATTTGTGTTTGAATTGATATATTGAAGGATTTAAACTATATTAAAATTTTATTCTAAATTTTACTTTGAATTTTGAAGAATATTCTCATAATTTTAATTATGTTATAACATTGGTTTTATATTCATTATTTAAAAAGAAAATTGATTTTTTTTCTAAGGATTTAAATATAAACATATATAAGAAAATCAATTAAGTAAATATTTAAATTTCATTTTTGCATGAAATAAACACATGTTAACATCTAAGCTTATTAATAAAAACATGTGTTAGGAATTTAAACATTATTGTGACAAGTGTCATAAAATTTAGATTTTCTTTTCTCTAAATTTTATAAAACAAATTTTTCATGCATACTCTCTCATTTTATTAAAAAGAAATTTTTCATTTCTTCTCTCCAAAAATCTAAACCTTTTCAATCTTCACATCTTCAACAAAATTTCTGCAACAATCACAAAGTTTTAGCACCAACTTATTCAAGATTCAAAGCACCAACATCAAGTCATCTCAGTTTTTTAGAAGCCTGCAGTTCTTACATAATTTGTTCCTGCAAATTTGAATCTTCTTCAAAAAAAAAATAAGGTGAGTAAATCTTTAAATTAAACCTTAAGTATAAAAGTTGTATGTTGAATGCTAGTGATGAATGTTTGCATGTTAATTGATTTGTGAAATGTTGTTTACAGTTTTAAATATTTGACTGTGCATATTAATAAAACTGTGACCCTCTGTTGCTTCAAGATCAAGCAAATTTTCTTAGAAAACTTTAAATTAAAATATAGTATGGTGATGTTGGATATATATTTTCAAATATATATAAGTTAGAGTTAATATGATATAAGTATTAAAAATATACATACTGATGATACTGTAAGCTGCAGAAAGTAAGTATAGGCTATAAAACAAAAATCATAGCATATAATTCATGCTAAATTTTGATGAATCAAATATATATGTTGAATCTATAATGCATGTTATGAATTTTAAGATTGAAATCAGAATTTATATGTTGAAATTGAATTCGAATTTTGAAGATTTCTGTATTTAGGGCTTTTGTAAAATTCTCGAGCATGGATTGATTTTAGCTTTTGAAATTTAAATTGAAGCTATGTTAGATGATGTTTATCACTAGAAAAATACAAATCGAATTTATTATGCAACAAAGAATTTGAAATTTGGATTTTTAAGGTTATGGGTTCTGTTTATTTGGGTTTGTGATCTTCGGTCGTATGAAGATTTGGATTGACCGAGCTTCATATGGTTTGAGGAGAAGTGACGTGTGGTTGTTGTGCACGCGTGGCCGGAGTTTGGTGCCGAAATGGGGTGAGATGGTCGTGGTTGTTGGGTTTTCCCTTTGCGTCTGCAGTTTCGAATTTTGGCCCGAGCACTCGATTTTCGTTTGAGTTTGAGTTGTTGATTTTTGGGGTGAGATTCTGGAACAAGGGACGAAGTGTGGTTTGCGCATATGGCCAGCGGTGGCGATGGTGGCGCGGTAGCACTGTGCAGGTGCACGTCGAGGCCGTGTGTGTGTGTCTGTGCGTTTTGTGTGTGCGTGAGTTGAAGCTCGAGATTGCGCTCGAGTTAGGCTCGTGCTTGGTCGCGTGATTTGTCGCGTGTGGCTCGAGTTGAAGGGTGAGTTGCTGCGTATGTTGGAGTGTTGGGTTTCAGGGGAGTGTGGTGAGAGGTAGGGGGAGATGAGTTAGGGCCTGGTAGTTTGATTTGGGCCGGGTTTTAAAACTAATTAATGAAGTTAAGTTTTAGTTTGTTTTCAAACTTCAATTTTGTTTTAAGTTGGATTTAACACTTTATACTTCACAACTTATGAAATGTCAAAATTCTATTTTAAAGATAATCACATTTTATTGTTGAAGTTTTGAAATGGATTTACATTTTTAAATCTAACATATTCAAAAGTATTTAGTTTTTATTAAATTGAATACTTAAATATGTAAGAGTTTTGAAGATAAATGAATGTTGTTTGTTTAAAAGTTAATTAAATTTTGAAATTTAAGTTACTTTAATTTATTAGTAATTAGTGATGGAATTAATTAATTAATTAATTTTGGTCAATTAATTGTTAAGATTTAATTAATTAATTATGAATTAATTAATAGGTAACTATGGATTAAAATGAATAACAGTTAATAGGTAATTAATTAATTTATTAATTAATTTAAGGTTAATTCATAAGTGATTAATAATTGATTAATTAATTGATTAATGATTAATAAATTAGTAATTAAGAAGTTAATTAATTAATTAATTAATTAATTAAGTAATTAAGTAATTAAACATTAATTAATTTATAATTAATTGTAAATTAATTAAGGGTTAAGATTTAATTAATTAATTAATTAAGGTTAATTAATGAATAATTAATTATGTAATTAAGAAAGTAATTTGTAATTAATTAAGAATTAATTAAGGTAATTAAGAATTAATTAAGGTAATTAAGAATTAATTAAGGTAATTAAGAAGTAATTAAGGTAATTAAGAAGTAATTAAGGTTAATTAGTTATACATTAAGGGTTAATTAATAACCAATTAAGGAATGATCAATTTTTAATCAAATTTTAATTAATAAATAATTGTAGTAATTAATTGATAATTAAATAAAGATTATTAATTAATTAAGTAGTAATTAATTAATAAGAAGTTGATTAAGAGGTGATTAATTAATTAAATAATTGGGATTAATTAATTAATGTTTGGTTAAGCAAGATTAATTGATAAATTCTTAAGTAATTAATTTAATTTATATTAATTAAATTAATTATGATATGAATTAAGTAGTGCTTGCTTGTGGATGATAGTTTGTATTGATATCTGTATATGGTTGATATCTGTTGAATGATAGTTGAGTGATATTCTGTGATAAGATGTTGTATATCTGTGATAGATATTGGTTATTATCTGTTGATAATATTGTATGATGCTATGTTTAAATCTGAATTGAATTGTTTAAAGATTTTAAACAACTTGGCCTTTAAGACACGCTTTGGATTTCGATGAGACCGGGATCGGGTTTCCATATTTGGATATCCGAAAACCACATCGATTCCAAATAATGTTAGGTCGTGAATCTTATGTGAAGAATGAAGACTCGAGGTGTAAGGGCTATACGTCAGTATAACTCCGTGGGTGATTCCGTAATGAGTTTTAGGGAATAGTACTTATAGATTCGAGATGGTGAATCAAAGTGCAAGGGTTATCGTCGTCAACTCTGAGGGTGATTCCAAAATGAGTGTAACGAGATAATGCCTTCGGTTTTGTTCGAACCCGGAACGAACTTGTATGGATTGAATGCTTTCAGATCATCGTCAAGTGGACGATGAGCATTCTAAGAGTTGAGTTCTTTATTAAGGTAATCGTAACCTCAAGCCTCATCAACCGGGAATGGCTAAAACAGGGGAGGTGCAGCAAGGCTTCGTGGGTAGCCCCCACTTGAGAGTGAGATTTACCCCTGTCTAGAAGTCCCTTATATATATTCGGCTATGTGGGCAGTTGTTGGCCACAACTGCGGGGTTGTCTTGTTCGGAACTATCCAGTAAGGGATGGGTCCGGCCTTGTGTTGCAGGGGAGTTAGGGTGGCTCCTCGGTACGGTGATCTAGGCCCCGTACTGTGACGGGCGGTACCCCAGTAGCCCTGCCATTGTATGGAATCCAATCTCCAATAAGTGCCGTACGATTTGATTGTGCCCAACTATGTTGTAATGTGAGATGTAAGCATTCCAGCTATTTCTGTATTTTATTTTAAAACCCTAGACCCTATTATAATATCACTGAATTTCCTATCAAATGTTTTGGTTAGCGTAAGGTAAAAACTTACCCGTGTTTATTTGTGGGAAGTCTTACGTGATACCTTTTATTTCAAAATGATTTTTAAAGTTAAGCAACTTTAACTGATTTACACACACCAAACCCATGTCTGACCCGGAGTTTATTTTGTTTTTCATAAACTCTTGGGTACTCAAATTTTTTTGAGTAGCCAAGTGATTAGGTTTGGATTAGCATATGTTTTGGAAGCTGGAGCTGGAGTCCAGACGTACTATCTATCTATATCCGCTGTAGGGGCATTTTGGTGTTATGTTTTGAGTTGTATGGGTTGGGAAACTCTTATGAATGGCTGATGTAATGGAATAGTATTATTTTGTGAACTCTGATATGTAAATTATGTAAGGGATATATGTAATATTATATTTTGTTCGTTTCCGCTGTGAGATTCTGATGATTGTTGTTTCTTTTCTTTCTATCTTTCTATTTCTATCTCTTTCTTTTCTTATTGATGATACGTTTTTATATGGAATGAAAGACGGGTCGTCACAGTTGGTATCAGAGCAATGGTTGAGAAACACCTAGGCTCTGAAGTAGTATCTATCTTGAGAGTGCGTATTTGTAATTTTTTTATATAACTATATCCCTATCTAAATTTATTGGATTACCTGTTCAGGTAGCCAATATGAGTTCAAAAGGCCGAAGGGGAAGAGTTGTTGGGAGTGCATCAACTGGTAACAGAAGAGAGCAGACTGACGATGAGACTGTTAATCCAGTTACGTCTTCAGCCAGTTTTGCTGCATTATGCAAGGATTTTGTTCATCTTGGAGGGAAACCATTTCAGGGATCAGAAACTATAATAGAAGTTCAAGCATGGATTCGCTCCTGTGAGAAGATTTTTAAGAGCATGAGGTTATAAGATGAGCAGAAGAGAATAATGGTTGCGTGGCAATTACAAGGTGGTGTTGCAGTATGGTGGAATTCAGTGATTGCTAATATCTCGGAGGATGGTATGTCTTGGGAAGAATTTAAGGAGAGGTTTGAGGAAAAGTATATGCCTGCTGCAGGAAGAACTCGGCTTTATCAAGACTTTCTGAATCTAAAACAAGGGAATATGTCCATAGCTGAGTACGAGACAAAGTTCAACGAGTTATCTTGCTACGGTCCAGGACTTATAGACACACCTCTTAAGAAGAACGAGATGTTTGTCCAAGGGTTGAGGCCTGAGTATCATGAGAGAAGGACTGCACATCTGAAGGGGTCTTTTGTGGAGCTTATTGATATGGCATTAAGGTATAAAGACTTGATGAAAAAGAGGTCAGTGGCACAAGTTGCTGCATCAGGAGGGAATTCTTCTAACCAGAATAAGAGGAAATTCAATCCTAACTGGAAGAAGCAAAACAAGAAGAAGTCTGGGAATAATAATGGACCACGGAAATTCTATAATTGTAATCAAATGGGACATTTGGCAAATCACTGTCCTCAAGAAAGGAAGCAACAGCAGCAGCAACAGCAGTATAGTGGACCAGGGTCGGCTTTAGTTCAGAAGTTGCTTTGCTTTAACTGTCACCAACCGGGGCACATGATTAGGGACTGTCCGCTCCTTCATAAGATTCAACAGAACAAAGTATTTGCTTTAGAAGGCGCACCATCAAACTCATCGAAGGGCAAGGGAGTTTTAGAAGGTACTTTACTTTTAAATGGAAAGTAAATCAAAGTCTTATTTGATTATGGTGCTTCTTTAAGTTTTATTTCCTTGGGAACTGTAGAGAATTTCTTACTTACTCCTAGTATCGTAGACAATCCCATTTGTGTATCAAATCCTATAGGAGGGGTAACCAAATTGGATAGCATTTGTAAAGATTTGAGAATCTCCTATCTATCCCATAGTTTTTCCTGTGATCCTTATGTATTGGATTTTCAAGGTTTTGACCTTATATTGGGAATGGATTGGCTTGACAAATATAAAGCTATCTTAAATTGTGATGAAAGAACAGTTTCGTTGGAAACTGATCTAGGTAGGATTGCCAGAGTAATGTGTGATAACTCTGGAATCCACTTGAGTAGTCTTTTACATGGAGTGGAGACTTCTCAAGAGGAGGTTGTAGATATTGAAGTAGTCCGAGATTTCTCAGACGTATTTGAGGAAGTTAAATGTTTGCCTCCGCATCAGGAAATAGAGTTTCGTATAGATTTGGTTCTTGGAGCAGTACCTGTAATTCAACCAAGTAGGAGGATGGCTCCAAGAGAGAGGGAGGAATTAGTGAAGCAAACTCAAGATTTGTTGGAGAAGGGTTTGATTAGACCATGTTTTTCCTGCTGGGGTTCTGCTGCAGTTTTTGTCACCAAGTCGGATGGGTCGCTAAGGTTCTGTGTAGACTACCGTGAATTGAACAAGGTGACCATTCGGAATAAGTATCCTCTTCCTCGCATTGATGATCTCTTCGACCAGCTTCATGGTGCATCTGTCTTTTCTCAGTTAGATCTAGCATCAGGTTTCCATCAGTTAAGGGTAGCTGAAGGCAGTATTCCCTTAACCGCATTTAGGGGACCTAATTGTTTCTATGAGTGGTTGGTTATGCCTTTTGGGTTAACCAACGCTCCTGGTTATTTTGTAGATCTGATGAACCGAGTCTTTAGAGATGTTCTGAATAAGTTTGTTTTGGTCTTCATCGATGATATTTTGGTTTATTCTAAATCGGAAGAAGAGCACAAGCAGCACTTGAGGATAGTTTTGGAAACTCTGAGAATGCATGTGCTGAAGGCGAAGTTCTCTAAGTGTCATTTTTGGAAATCAGAAGTGAAATTTTTGGGCCACATTGTTTCTGGTGAGGGAATCTCTGTAGATCCAGCTAAAGTTGAGACTATTCTGGAATGGAAGCAGCCTCGGACTCCTACAGAAGTTTGCAGTTTTCTTGCATTGGCCGGTTACTACAGGAAGTTTATTAAGGATTATTCTAAAATCTCTTCTCATCTAACGAAGCTGACAAGGAAGGGAGCTAAATTCAAGTGGACATCGGAATGTGAGGAAGCTTTCCAGAAACTGAAGGTAAAATTGACAAGTGCTCCTGTATTGGCTATTCCTGATGGTAAGAGCAAGTTTGAAGTGTATACTGATGCCTGTATTGTTGGATTGGGAGCTGTTCTTATGCAGAATGGTAGGGTTATTGCGTACGCGAGTCGGCAGTTGAAGCCACATGAGAGGAACTACGCTACGCATGATCTAGAGCTGTTGGCTTTTGTTTTTGCTTTAAAGATATGGAGGCACTATCTTTTAGGAGAAAAGTTTGAGTTATTCACGGACCATAAACCGTTGATAATCTTTTCTCTCAAAAAGATCTTAATTTAAGACAGCAGCGATGGGTTGAATTCTTGGCATCATACGATTTGGATATTCTGTATACTCCAGGAAAGGCGAACGTCGTGGCAGACGCTCTTAGCACAAATGTAGTTCTTTCTCTTTTGGAAGCTGTTCCGTCTCTCCAGGAAAGAATAATAAGCAAGCAAATGGAGGATAGGTCTTTTGAAGAATTGATTCTTGGAACCCAGGATGGTCGATATTCGGATTTCATGATAGACAATCAAGGAGCATTAAGAATTAATGGTCGATTGTGTGTACCGGATATAGATGGATTGAGACACGAAGTATTGTCAGAAAGTCATCGCTTCAGATTGAATATCCATCCAGGAATCTCGAAGATGTACAAGGATATGAAGAGAGTTTTTTGGTGGCCGAGTATGAAGAAGGATGTAATCAGATTCGTTAATAGTTGTGCTATCTGCCAGCAGGTGAAAGGAGATCAGCAGAAGCAAGCCGGTTTGTTACAACCTTTGGAGGTCCCGACATGGAAATGGGAGATGATTGCGATGGACTTCATCGACGGTCTGCCTAGAACTAAGAAGGGTAATGAAGGAATATGGGTAATTGTGGATCGTCTTACCAAGAGCGCCCATTTTATTCCAGTTAAAGCAAACCGAACTGCAGTTTCTTTGGCTGAAATTTTCTTGAAGGAGATTGTGAGATTGCATGGCGTTCCAGTCAGCATTGTAAGTGATCAAGATCCGATTTTCACCAGCAAATTCTAGGAGGCATTGCAATCAGCTTTGGGAACTAATTTGAGATTAAGTACAGCATATCATCCACAAACTGATGGACAAACAGAAAGACTTAATCGAATTCTAGAAGATATGCTGAGAGCCTGTGTATTAGATTTTGGAGGATCGTGGGAGGATCATCTACATCTAGTGGAGTTCTCGTATAATAATAGTTACCAAGCAAGTATCAAGATGGCTCCTTATGAGGCATTGTATGGAAGACCGTGAAGATCTCCAGCTTGTTGGATAGAATCGAAGGACCGTATTGTGCTTGGACCAGATATGATCCGTGAAGCCTCTGCTAAAGTCGAGCTGATCAAGAAAAGGATGAGAGCTGCTCAGGATCGACAAAAGAAATATGCTGATAAAAGACGAAGAAAATTGGAGTTCGAGATTGGTGATTTAGTCTTTGTCAAAGTTTCCCCTATTAAAGGAGCTGTAAGATTCGGGAAGACAGGGAAACTCACTCCGAGATTCATTGGTCCGTTCAAAGTTCTCGAGAGGATTGGTGCTGTTGCATACAGGATTGAAATGCCAGTCCGGATGGATGGGATTCACAATCTTTTCCATGTATCTCATCTACGGAAATATGTGCACGATCCATCTCTTATTGTGGAGCCAGCTGTGCAGGAGGAATTGGAGGTTGAGCCGGACTTGTCTGTTGTCCGACATCCTGTTCAAATTGTTGACCAAGATGAGAGGCAACTCAGAAGCAAGATTGTGAAGCTTGTTAAAGTCCAGTGGAGTGATGATCCCAGAGATTGTACCTGGGAGACTCGGGATAGTATTAGGAAGGCTTATCCGGATATGTGTCCGGATAGCTAGTAGTGTTTGTATTGGATGTATGTTTGTTTGGATGTTTTGTTGATGGTTGCTTATGTATGGATGTTATGTATGTTTGAAGTGTTGAATAAAATGAAATTTTTGGATTATCTTTTGTTTAGATTTCGGGGACGAAATTCTTTTAAGGGGGGAGGATTGTAATATCCCGGAATTTCACACCGAATTTAAAAATGATAATCTATATAATAAATTAATTTGAATTGATAAATTTGTTATTTTATTCAACAATAAATAAATGAATTGTAAATATAAATTTATTTCAATTAAAAACTAATATAAGGAATTGAATGTGTTAAGATTTTATTCATACCAAATTTGATTTTGAATTGGATTTTTAGAATTCAATTTGTGTTTGAATTGATATATTGAAGGATTTAAACTATATTAAAATTTTATTCTAAATTTTACTTTGAATTTTGAAGAATATTCTCATAATTTTAATTATGTTATAACATTGGTTTTATATTCATTATTTAAAAAGAAAATTGATTTTTTTCTAAGGATTTAAATATAAACATATATAAGAAAATCAATTAAGTAAATATTTAAATTTCATTTTTGCATGAAATAAACACATGTTAACATCTAAGCTTATTAATAAAACATGTGTTAGGAATTTAAACATTATTGTGACAAGTGTCATAAAATTTAGATTTTCTTTTCTCTAAATTTTATAAAACAAAATTTTCATGCATACTCTCTCATTTTATTAAAAAGAAAATTTTCATTTCTTCTCTCGAAAAATCTGAACCTTTTCAATCTTCACATCTTCAACAAAATTTCTGCAACAATCACAATGTTTTAGCACCAACTTATTCAAGATTCAAAGCACCAACATCAAGTCATCTCAGTTTTTTAGAAGCCTGCAGTTCATACATAATTTATTCCTGCAAATTTGAATCTTCATCAGAAAAAAAATAAGGTGAGTAAATCTTTAAATTAAACCTTAAGTATAAAAGTTGTATGTTGAATGCTAGTGATGAATGTTTGCATGTTAATTGATTTGTGAAATGTTGTTTACAGTTTTAAATATTTGACTGTGCATATTAATGAAACTGTGACCCTCTGTTGCTTCAAGATCAAGCAAATTTTCTTAGCAAACTTTAAATTAAAATATATTATGGTGATGTTGGATACATATTTTCAAATATATATAAGTTAGAGTCAATATGATATAAATATTAAAAATATACATACTGATGATACTGTAAGCTGCAGAAAGTAAGTATAGGCTGTAAAACAAAAATCATAGCATATAATTCATGCCAAGTTTTGATGAATCAAATATATATGTTGAATCTATAATGCATGTTATGAATTTTAAGATTGAAATCAGAATTTATAACTTGAAATTGAATTCGAATTTTGAAGATTTCTGTATTTGGGGCTTTTGTAAAATTCTCGAGCATGGATTGATTTAAGCTTTTGAAATTTAAATTGAAGCTATGTTAGATGATTTTTATCACTAGAAAAATACAAATCGAATTTATTATGCAACATAGAATTTCAAATTTGGATTTTTAAGGTTATGGGTTTTGTTTATTTGGGTTTGTGATCTTCGGTTGCATGAAGATTTGGATTGACCGAGCTTCATATGGTTTGAGGAGAAGTGACGTGTGGTTGTTGTGCACGCGTGGCCGGAGTTTGGTGCCGGAATGGGGTGAGATGGTCGTGGTTGTTGGGTTTTCCCTTTGCGTCTGCAGTTTCGAATTTTGGCTCGAGCACTCGATTTTCGTTTGAGTTCGAGTTGTTGATTTTTGGGGTGAGATTCTGGAACAGGGGACGAAGTGTGGTTTGCGCATATGGCCAGCGGTGGCGAGGTGGCGCGGTAGCACTGCGTAGGTGCACGTCGAGGCCGTGTATGTGTGTGTCTGTGCACTTCGTGTGTGCGTGAGTTAAAGCTCGAGATTGCGCTCGAGTTAGGCTCGTGCTTGGTCGCGTGATTTGTCGCGTGTGGCTCGAGTTGAAGGGTGAGTTGCTGTGTATGTTGGAGTGTTGGGTTTCAGGGGAGTGTGGTGAGAGGTAGGGGGAGATAAGTTAGGGCCTGGTAGTTTGATTTGGGCCGGGTTTTAAAACTAATTAATGAAGTTAAGTTTTAGTTTGTTTTCAAACTTCAATTTTGTTTTAAGTTGGATTTAACACTTTATACTTCACAACTTATGAAATGTCAAAATTCTATTTTAAAGATAATCACATTTTATTGTTGAAGTTTTGAAATGGATTTACATTTTTAAATCTAACATTTTCAAAAGTATTTAGTTTTTATTAAATTGAATACTTAAATATGTAAGAGTTTTGAAGATAAATGAATATTGTTTGTTTAAAAGTTAATTAAATTTTGAAATTTAAGTTACTTTAATTTATTAGTAATTAGTGATGGAATTAATTAATTAATTAATTTTGGTTAATTAATTGTTAAGATTTAATTAATTAATTATGAATTGATTAATAGGTAATTATGGATTAAAATGAATAACAGTTAATAGGTAATTAATTAATTTATTAATTAATTTAAGGTTAATTCATAAGTGATTAATAATTGATTAATTAATTGATTAATGATTAATAAATTAGTAATTAAGAAGTTAATTAATTAATTGATTAGGAGTTAATTAATTAAGTAATTAAACATTAATTAATTTATAATTAATTGTAAATTAATTAAGGGTTAAGATTTAATTAATTAAATAATTAAGGTTAATTAATGAATAATTAATTATGTAATTAAGAAATTAATTTGTAATTAATTAAGAATTAATTAAGGTAATTAAGAAGTAATTAAGGTTAATTAGTTATAAATTAAGGGTTAATTAATAACCAATTAAGGAATGATTAATTTTTAATCAAAGTTTAATTAATAAATAATTATAGTAATTAATTGATAATTAAATAAAGATTATTAATTAGTTAAGTAGTAATTAATTAATAATAAGTTGATTAAGAGGTGATTAATTAATTAAATAATTGGGATTAATTAATTAATGTTTGGTTAAGCAAGATTAATTGATAAATTCTTAAGTAATTAATTTAATTTAAATTAATTAAATTAATTATGATATGAATTAAGTAGTGCTTGCTTGTGGATGATAGTTTGTATTGATATCTGTATATGGTTGATATCTGTTGAATGATAGTTGAGTGATATTCTATGATAAGATGTTGTATATCTGTGATAGATATTGGTTATTATCTGTTGATAATATTGTATGATGCTATGTTTAAATCTGAATTGAATTGTTTAAAGATTTTAAACAACTTGGCCTTTAAGACACGCTTTGGATTTCGATGAGACCGGGATCGGGTTTCCATATTTGGATATCCGAAAACCACATCGATTCCAAATAACGTTAGGTCGTGAATCTTATGTGAAGAATGAAGACTCGAGGTGTAAGGGCTATACGTTAGTATAACTCTGTTGGTGATTCCGTAATGAGTTTGACGGAATAGTACTTATAGATTCGAGATGGTGAATCAAAGTGCAAGGTTTATCGTCGTTAACTCTGAGGGTGATTCCAAAATGAGTGTAACGAGATAATGCCTTCGGTTTCGTTTGAACCCGGAACGAACTTGTATGGATTGAATGCTTTCAGATCATCGTCAGGTGGACGATGAGCATTCTAAGAGATGAGTTCTTTATAAAGGTAATTGTAACCTCAAGCCTCATCAACCGGGAATGGCTAAAACAGGGGAGGTGCAGCAAGGCTTCGTGGGTAGCCCCCACTTGAGAGTGAGATTTACCCCTGTCTAGAAGTCCCTTATATATATTCGGCTGTGTGGGCAGTTGTTGGCCACAACTGCGGGGCTGTCTTGTTCGGAACTATCCAGTAAGGGATGGGTCCGGCCTTGTGTTGCAGGGGAGTTAGGGTGGCTCCTCGGTACGGTGATCTAGGCCCCGTACTGTGACGGACGGTACCCCAGTAGCCCTGCCATTGTATGGAATCCAATCTCCAATAAGTGCCATACGATTTGATTGTGCCCAACTATGTTGGAATGTGAGATGTAAGCATTCCAGCTATTTCTGTATTTTATTTTAAAACCCTAGACCCTATTATAATATCACTGAATTTCCTATCAAATGTTTTGGTTAGCGTAAGGTAAAAACTTACCCGTGTTTATTTGTGGGAAGTCTTACGTGATACCTTTTATTTCAAAATGATTTTTAAAGTTAAGCAACTTTAACTGATTTACTCACACCAGACCCATGTCTGACCCGGAGTTTATTTTGTTTTTCATAAACTCTTGGGTACTCAAATTTTTATGAGTAGCCAAGTGATTAGGTTTGGATTAGCATATGTTTTGGAAGCTGGAGCTGGAGTCCAGACTTACTATCTATATATATCCGCTGTAGGGGCATTTTGGTGTTATGTTTTGAGTTGTATGGGTTGGGAAACTCTTATGAATGGCTGATGTAATGGAATAGTATTATTTTGTGAACTCTGATATGTAAATTATGTAAGGGATATATGTAATATTATATTTTGTTCGTTTCCGCTGTGAGATTCTGATGATTGTTGTTTCTTTTCTTTCTATCTTTCTATTTCTATCTCTTTCTTTTCTTATTGATGATACGTTTTTCTGTGGAATGAAAGACGGGTCGTCACAATTTTGGACCATTCAAATCGACAATAATCCACACATGTCAGACTTGAATAATTCAAAATAACAAATTGTAATAAAATTTGAAGCAAATAAAATTATTCACAGAATCACAGACACAGAAATATCAGAATGCTCGCAGCGGAAATAAAATACCATAGTCGTTCATGAAGCTACTATGTACATACTCTCAAATCATATACAAAATCTCATAGTAAAATAGATGCAATAGAAGTCAAGATACATAAACAATAATATAGAGACAGATACCAAATAAGAACTAACTGGAAGAAGTAGACGAATAGATAGACAGATGAGCTCCAGCAAAACTCTAGCTCCAAAAGGTGAATCCAAAGCTGTGATTCTCAGTCTGACCCGAGCGTAAAGTAAAATACAAACGCTCAAGTCAGGACATACATACTTATACAATGTAAACCAACTCAAGTGAACTGCAATAGCAATGCACAATGACTTAAAGGATGCTTGGGATCGCCCATCTTTTAAGGATCAGTCAAACCGTCAATTAAGTAGTAATAAACACTATCCTAGAAATATCAATATTAAAGTAAATAATGCAAATAACAGTGTTATTGTGACTAAGGTAGCGTAGAGCTGCAGTAACCGCTCACCTCTAGCCACACTCTTAAAATCAAAGGTGTGCATCAAACAATCACAAGGAAATCACGTGACACACAAAGCAGTGTACCCGTGGTTATAAATTTCAAAATGATTTATAATTCCGAATTAAGATCATTCATTTAAACCATCAAAAAGTGAAGTCATTATTCCTTCAAATCAAATATTCAATTCCCAAAATTTAGCCATTTCTGAGTTCATTTATTCATTTAAACACTTCAAATATTGAAATTTCAGCCACAAATAAACTTTGATTTTAACCCTTTAAACATTATAAAAATCATATTTTAACACTCAAAAATGTTCATTAAAATACCTTTAGCTTATGATTTTTATAAAATAAATTTCCTATAAACAAAATCAAATTTTCAATAATTCACTTAATAAATTCAAGTGTACAATTTCCTATTCTTCACATTTTAACAAATTAATTAACACTTAAATTTTTATTACAGTTTTCCAAATATAACTTAATTTCCATTTTATTTATATAACTTGAATTCCATTTTTAATTTCTTAATTTAACCTTTAATTTCAAACCAAATTCACATCTCCAAGTTAAGTTAAATTCTAAAATTTCCATTTAACTATCCATTTATCTAACATTTAAACTAATTACCTAAATTCAAATTGAAACAACCCGGAATTTTCGAACCCGAAAATTCCAGATAGTTATGAAAAAGAAGAAAGAGATAGACGAAGAAGAACAGAAACGTCAACATCTCACATTTGCAGCGGATAAAATATAATAATAAATAATAACAGTTTACAAGCAATACTATATCTGTCGATTACATTTTAATACATCAGAGTTACACATTTATACAGACACTAGAATATACACAATTACTATATCATAGATATACAATAATATTATATAGCGGAAGCACTCCATACGTTCTAGCCATCCAGCTCGCTTTCCGAGATCCAGAACGTCCCTACCTGAAAATCTGTAATACTCGGTCTGACCCGAGCATTACACCAAAGTAACACCGGGGTCAGGCTGGAAACCAGCGTGAGTAAACCCAACTAACATGGAATACCAAAGAAAACAACTTATATAAACCCGGTAACTTATATCAATTAACAAATTCACAATTTGCTATAGACAACACTTATTCCACACGTTAATTTCTAAGTACCAAACTTAGATAAAATAATCCAATTCACTTAAATCATTTCATTCCAGCCTATTGATTTCACAAATCAATTTATAAAAATTCGAAGTGGTTTCGGTTATTTTCCAATACCCAACCCCGGTCTCTTCGAAACTCAAGTTATCCTAACCCAAGTTATTCAAATGAAATACACCACATTTCATATCAGAGATATCAACTCATTCAAAACATCCAATACCATTCAATCATCCATAAGCAAAGCTTAGTCACATACAAATCAATTCAATTGATTCTAATTGAATTTCAAACCTCAATCACTTAGATCCATTCATTTAACATTAATTAATTCCAAATCAATTAATTAGTCAACCCAACATTATTTATCTAAATTAATCACCCTGGATTAATTATTTCTTAATTAAATTCAAGTAATTATCTTTAATTAATTTCATGTTATTAATTATCCTTAGTTCCAATCAATAAGTAATCCTAATTACTTCATAAAGAAATTAACAATATTAATTACATTAATCCTTAATTACTTATATTAATTAACTTCTCATAAGTCACTTTTTCTTGATTTATAAATCTTAATTAATCAATCTTTTATTACGTTATCGATTATATAAATTATGATTTTCCATTTACATTTCAATTTATCCTAATCTAATTTAATTACCTCAAATAATTAATAATTTATTAAACCACACACATTAATCCCTTTTGATTTACCTCAACCTGTAATTATCTACCTTGTCATTTACTTCATTGAATAAATTAATTACTCCTTAATTAATTATCTTAATTAATCTCTTGATTAATTTCACAAGTAAGTATATCCAAATTATTTTTGTTAACAAATTACCATTCAATTAATTATATCCAGAAATTATTAATTAATTTACTTTCCCAAGTAATTATTAATTCACTGCTCCATAACTATTAATTAATATTCTTCATTGTTAATTTATAAAACTTAATTACCCATTTGTAAATCTCTAATTACAAATTAATCGATCATTAATTACAAATCAATTACTTAATTAGTCTTTAACTTATTTCATAAATTGTCAAATCTTAATCATACTTAAGGTAAACATCCTCTTGTTAAATACTAAATCACATTACCAAAACATTGTAATTAATTAAGGATTATTTGTTATTTTAAATAGAATAATAATTATTTAATGAAGTAATTAAAGATTAATTAATTAGATTAATCAATCAAAGGGTTAATGTAATTAATTAAGATGTTAATTAATTAAGATAAGTAATTACAAGTTGTTAATTACTGTTTACAATTAATGAGATGATTAATTACAAGTTAATTATTTAATTTATTAAAGTAATTATTAATTAATAAGGATTATTCATTAATGTAATTAATTAATTAATCAAGGTTGATTAATAAAAGTAATTAATTTAAGTGTGATTAATTAATTGTAATTAATTGAGGTTTAATGTAATTAATCATAGTTGATTAATTAATGGAAATAAATGGAGGATCATTAATTATTGTAATTAATGATTGTAATTAAAGGTTAATTACCGATTATGGTTAAGGATAATTATTTGAATGTAATTAAGTATAATTAATCAAAGGAGATTAATTAAGAAAGATCATTAAGTGATGATTAATTTATTTATTTGAAATAAATTAATTGAAGAAGGATTTAAGGTTAATCCAATTGATTAAGAGTTAATCAATTCTGTTTATGGATGACTGATTTATATTGGATGATTGATATTGGGTGATTGGTTGATACTGGATGATTTGGACATGATATCTACGATATGTGATATGCTGCTTTGTGAGATGAATGTTTGTTATGAATTATCTATTGTGATAATGTGATTCATCTATCTGTTTATATCATCATGAATATAAGTTTAATTGTTTAAACCCTTAAAACAACTTGGACATTAAAATGGCGTTTGGTTTCGGTGAGACCGGGATCGGGTTTCCATATTGGATATCCGAAAACCACATCGATTCCAATTAAACGTTAGGCCATGAATCCATGTGGAGTGCAAGTGAAGACTCGAAGTGTAAGAACTATTCGTCAGTATAACTCTGGGGGTGATTCCGTGATGAGTTTGACGGAGATAGTACTCACAGGTTCGAGATGGTGATTCAGAGTGCAAGGGCTATGGTCGTTGACTCTGAGGGTGATTCCAAAATGAGTGTAACGAGATAGTGCCTTCGGTTTCGTTCGAACCCGGAACGAACTTGTATGGATTGAA
This sequence comes from Allium cepa, assembly GCA_030765085.1. Classification (NCBI taxonomy): domain Eukaryota; kingdom Viridiplantae; phylum Streptophyta; class Magnoliopsida; order Asparagales; family Amaryllidaceae; genus Allium; species Allium cepa. The sequence goes on along the minus strand of CM060945.1, from coordinate 985,815,397 downwards.
TGCTTTCAGAACATCGTCAGGTGGACGATGAGCATTCTAAGATAGAAGTGTTCTATAAAGGTAATCGCAGCCTCAAGCCCCATCAACCGGGAATAGCTAAAACGGGGAGGTGTAGCAAGGCTAGGTGGGTAGCACCCATTTCAGGGTGAGGTCATTCCTTTCTAAACGTCCCTTTATTTTGGCTTTGTGGGTGGTTGGTCGCGCCAACCACGGGGTGATCTTACTCGGGATTGTTCAGTAAGGAGTGGTCCCGTCTTGTGATGCAGGGGATTGGGCGTAATCCTCGGTACGTTGATCTAGGCCACATACTGTGACGGGCGGTACCCCAATAGCCCTGCCATTGATGGAAACCCATTCTTCCTACGAGACCCTACGGTTTTGTTTGTATTACCCACTTTTGTGGCTAGCAGCTGGAATTTAATGAATGTAACAATTTCGGCTATTTCTTATTTACTTGAAAACCCTAGACACTATTGTAATATCACTGAATTTCCTATCAAATGTTTTGGTTAGGGTAAGGTAAAAAAATTTCCATGTTTATGTGTGGGAAGTCTTACGTGATACCTTTTCTTTTTAAAGGTTTTTATAAAGTTAAGCAATTTTAACCCGTTTACTCACACCAGACCCCTGTCTGACCCGAGTGTTTATTTTCTATTTTATTAAACTCTTGGGTACTCATATTATGTATGAGTAGTCAAGTCATTCAGGTTAGCTTCACGAATTCTGGAGGAGTTATGGTGCAGGAGGCTTCCACGTGTAGATATATTATGGTTCCGCTATGTTTGTATGGTATCTGTATCTTATGATCTTGAGTTGTATGATTAGACAGATGTTTATAACTGTCTAATATGTGTTGTATAAGTTGTGTACTCTGATGTAATATGATACTATGTAATATTTTATGTGACATATTATATTTCATTCGTTCCGCTGTGAGTTATCTATTGTTGTGTTTCTTCTTTCTTATCTTTTCTTCTTCTATCCCTTTCTTTCTTAATTAGTGACGCGTCTTTCTTACTTACACTTAATTAATTCATAATTAAGTGATTATTTAAAATTAAATAAACAATTAACTAATTATTAATTAAACAATTAATTAATTAACTTCTTATATTACAAAATCCTTAATTAATTAAGAAAAACATTTATCTTAATTAATCTTTTACTTATTAACAAATCATATAATCAAGTATTCTTAAGTTCATATCAAAGATAAATTAACCATATTTATCTACATAAATAAATCATTTGAAATTAATTAAATTTTAATAACCTTAAAGACAAATTCATTCAATTTGGTTTACATAATTATAACTTAAACTTTATTTGGAAATAAAGTATTTAGAAACAAATTTCCAAATTTAAAACACTTTAAATTATCTAATATAAACTTATTTATTTTAAGTATAATTTTGGAAACTTTATTACTTGAACATTAATTTAAGATTAATTACTAAGTGTAATTAATTCAAATATAATTAATTAATAAAGTAATTAATTAAGGATTATTTATTAATTTAATTGATTAATAATTACTTAATGAAGTAATTAAAGATTAATTAATTAGATTAATTAATCAAAGGGATTAATATAATTAATTAAGAAGTTAATTAATCAAGATAAGTAATTACAAGTTGTTCATTACTGTTTATGATTAATGAGATGATTAATTACAAGTTAATTATTATTTAATTAGAGGAATTATTAATTAATAAGGATCATTAGTTAATATAATTAATGAATTAATCAAGGTTGATTAATAAAAGTAATTAATTTATGTGTGATTAATTAATTATAATTAATTAAGGTTTAATGTAATTAATTATAATTTATTAATTAATGGAAGTAAATGAAGATTCATTAGTTATTGTATAGTAATTAAAGGTTAAATACTGTATATGGTTAAGGATAATTACTTGAATGTAATTAAAGAATGATTAATCAAGGAAGATTAATTAAGGAAGATCATTAGGAGATGATTTATTTATTTATTTGTAATAAATAAATGAAGAAGGATTTTGGTAATCGAATTGATTTAGAGTTAATCAATTCTGTTTATGAATGATTGATTGATATTGGATGATTGATATTGGATGATTGGTTGATACTGGATGATTTGGATATCTCTGATATGTGATATGCTGCTTTGTGACATGAATGTTAATGAATTATCTATTGTGATAATGTGATTCATCTATCTGTTTATATCATCCTGAATATAAGTTAAATGTTTAAAACCCTTAAAAAATTGGACATAAAAATGGCGTTTGGTTTCGGTGAGATCGGGATCGGGTTTCCATATTTAGATATCCGAAAACCACATCGATCCAAATTAAACGTTAGGTCGTGAATCAAGTGGAGCTTAGTGAAGACTCGAGGTATAAGAACTATACGTCAGTATAACTCTGTGGGTGATTCTGTGATGAGTTTGGCGGTTTGACGGAGATAGTACTTATAGGTTCGAGATGGTGATTCAGAGTGCAAGGGCTATGGTCGTTGACTCTGAGGGTGATTCCAAAATGAGTGCAACGAGATAGTGCCTTCGGTTTCGTTCGAACCCGGAACGAACTTGTATGGATTGAATGCTTTCAGAACATCGTCAGGTGGACGATGAGCATTCTAAGATAGATGTGTTCTATAAAGGTAATCGCAGCCTCAAGCTCCATCAACCCGGGAATGGCTAAAATAGGGGAGGTGCAGCAAGGCTAGGTGGGTAGCACCCATTTCAGGGTGAGGTCATTCCTGTCTAGATGTCCCTTTATTTCAGCTTAGTGGGTGGTTGGTCGCGCCAACCACGGGGTGATCTTACTCGGGACTGTTCAGTAAGGAATGGTCCCGGCCTTGTGTTGCAGGGGATTGGGAGTGATCCTCGGTACTATGATCTAGGCCACGTACTGTGACGGGAGGTACCCTGGTAACCCTGCCATTGATGGAAACCCATTCTTCCTACGAGACCTTACGATTTTGTTTGTATTACCCACTTTTGTGGCTAGTAGCTGGAATTTAATGAATGTAATAATTTCGGTTATTTCTTCTTTACTTGAAAACCCTAGACACTATTATAATATCACTGGATTTCCTATCAAATGTTTTGGTTAGCGTAGGGTAAAAACTTTTCCATGTTTATGTGTGGGAAGTCTTACGTGATACCTTTTCTTTCCAAAGGATTTTTCTAAAGTTAAGCAATTTTAACCCGTTTACTCACACCAGACCCCTGTCTGACCCGAGTGTTTATTTTCTGTTTTATTAAACTCTTGGGTACTCATATTATGCATGAGTAGTCGAGTGATTCAGGTTTGCTTGACGAATTCTGGAGGAGATATGGAGCATAAGGCTTCCACGTGTAGATATATTATGGTTCCGCTGTGTTTGTGTGGTATCTGTATCCTGTGTACTTGAGATGTATAGTTAGACAGATGTTTATAATTGTCTAATATTTGTTTTATCAGTTGTGTACTCTAATGTAATATGATACTATGTAATAATTTATGTGATATATTATATCTCATTCGTTCCGCTGTGAGTTATCTATTGTTGTGTTTCTTCTTTCTTATCTTTTTTTCTTCTATCCCTTTCTTTCTTAATTAGTGACGCGTCTTCCTGGGGATAAGAAGATGGGTCGCTAATTAATCTTTTATTACTTGATTAATTAATTATTAATCATTAATTAAAAACTAATCTTATTAATTAATTATTCTTAAATTACAAGTTAATTATTTTAGAAGAATAATTAATTAATTGTTTAATAGTTAGTGAGGTCATTAACTAATGATTATTTAATAATTAATTAATGTAATTAATTTTAATTATTAATTAGATTAATTAATTTAAAGATAATCATTTGTGTAAATTGTTAAGTATAATTACTTATGGAAGTAATTAAGGAATTGATTGCTTATTATAATTAACTGAGTTTAATTTGATTAGATTAAGTTAATTAATTCAGTTTAATTAATTTAGAATAATCATTTGATGATCTGTGAAGTATAATTACTTAATGTAATTTAATGAAGAGAAATTACTTAGAGAAGTAATTAATGGGTAATTACTGTATGTAATTAATTGAAGTGATTTGTTGATAAAAGTAATTTGAGTATAATTACTTTGTGAATTAATTAAGGGATTAATTTGAGATAATTAATTAATGAGTAATTTATTTATTTGGTAGGTAATTAAGGGTAGTTAATTTTTGAATGGAGTTAATCAAGGGAGATTAACAATTATGGTTTAAATAAAGATTAATTACTTAATGTAATTAATTTAAATAGAAAATGTAATTAGAAATCATTAATTATTATAATTAATGATGTAATTAAGAAATAGAATTATTTAGAAATCATTAATAAATGAAGGAATTAATTAAGGATTAATGTAATTAATTATAGTTAATTAATTAAGGAAGTAAATAAAGATTAATTACTGTATTTGGTTAAGTATAATTAATTTGAGAATTAATTTGTGGATAATTACTTGAATGTAATTAAAGGTTAATTAATCAGAGATGATTAATTTAAAATGAATAATTGGTTGATGATTAATTAATTGATCAATAATTAATTAATAGTGTTGTAAGCAAGATTTATATTGGTAAAGTAATTAATTTAATTTACTTTAAATTAATTAGAAATGATGTAATTAATTTAATTCATTTTAAATTAATTATATTTGGTGTGATTATTAATCATTGCTTATATGAATGGATGATTGTTTACCTTGAATGGTTTGAATCTTAGAAATGAGATAAGTAATGTTGAGTAATATGGATGCATTGGTTGCATTGTGATGTTGATTTGGATTACCTTTTGATAATGATAATATGGATTATCGGTTGTGATAATAATGTTGATTATCTATTGTGAATCTGTGATTTATCTATTTGGGTATATAGATAATTGAATTGTTTTAAACCTTTAAAACAACTTGGCCTTAAAAGATACGCTTTGGATTTCGATGAGACCAGGATCGGGTTTCCATATTTGGATATCCAAAAACCACATCGATCCAAATTAACGATAGGTCATGAATCTTATGTGAAGAGTGAAGACTCGAGGTGTAAGGACTATTCGTCAGTATAACTCTGAGGGTGATTCCGAGATGAGTTTAACGGGTAGTACTTTCAGATTCGAGATGAAGATTCAGAGTGCAAGGGTTATAGTCGTTAACTCTGAGGGTGATTCCAAAATGAGTGTAACGAGATAATGCCTTCGGTTTCGTTCGAACCCGGAACGAACTTGTATGGATTGAATGCTTTCAGAACATCGTCAGGTGGAAGATGAGAATTCTAAGAGATGTGTACTCTACAGGTAATCGTAGCCTCAATCCTCATCAACCGGGAATGGCTAAAACAGGGGAGGTGCAGCAAGGCTAAGTGGGCCATGCCCAAGTAGGACGAGATTTTCCCATGTCTAGAGGTCCCTTTTTATTCGGCTGAGTGGGCGGTTGGAACGTACGCCAACTGTGGGGTTATCTTGTTCGGGACTGTCCAGTAAGGGATGGTTTCGGTCTTGTGTTGCAGGGGATTGGGAGTGATCCTCGGTACGTTGATCTAGGCCATGTATTGTGACGGGCGGTACCCCGGTAGCCCTGCCATTGATGGAATCCACAATCCAATAAGTGCCAACGATTTTGATTGTATTACCCACTTTTGTGGCTAGTAGCTGGAATTTAATCATGTAACAATTTTGGCTATTTCATATTTACTTGAAAACCCTAGACCTATTATAATATCACTGGATTTCCTATCAAATGTTTTGGTTAGCATAAGGTAAAAACTTTTCCATGTTTATGTGTGGGAAGTCTTACGTGATACCTTTCTTTTCAAAGGTTTTTCAAAGTTAAGCAACTTTAACCTGTTACTCACACCAGACCCATGCCTGACCCAGAGTTTATCTTCTGTTTTCTTAAACTCTTGGGTACTCAAATTTTTACGAGTAGCCAAGGGATTCAGGTTAGCTTTGACGAAATATGGAGGAGCAATAGAGCAGGAGGCTTCGGCGTTAGATATATAGTTTCCGCTGTGTATTCTATGTGTTGGTATCTCTTGTTTGAGTTGTATTGAGTTGTATAACTAGACAGGTGTTTATAACTGTCTAGTATGTGATGAAAAATCTGTGTTACTCTGATTAGTGTTGTATACTATGTAATGTTTATGTTATTAATATAATTTATTCATTCCGCTGTTGAGATTCTGATGTCGTTTCTTCTTTCTTCTCTTTCTTTTCTCTTTTCTATCCCTTTTTTTCTACAAGATGATGCGACTTTCTATGGAGAAAAAGTCGGGTCGTCTCAGTTGGTATCATCTCGTGTTCCATAACGCGAAATCCCGAACCCCGAATCAGACATGCCGACAGGCGTTTTTAAGGTTTTACCCGCATTCCGAACACAATGGAACGTGTTTCAGAAGCTAATTCGATCATATGCGCGAGTTACGAAAGTAAACGATCAATTTTAAATCAAATCGATTAAAATAGTTCTAAGCGTTTTGAGCTGCCAGGGTCAAACGACAACTCTGATTGCTACGAAAATTGAAATCCGATAATAACTAACTATTACAGATCCCATGGAACTGGTTTCGTCAAATTCCAAGACTGTGCCTCGGAAGGCTATTTTTAAATATCGATTTAAACGATATATTATTAAAATTGAACAAATTACCTTGAATTTAAATTTCAACCATTCAATTATCTTCGGTATCATTAATATAAATTTTATAAGCCTTCAAATTATTTTAAACAGGCTTAGAAATTTCAGATTCAACAATTTACTCAATTTCAATTATTAAATTCAATATTTAAACTATAATTCAATGATTTAATTATCAAGTAAATATTGATATCTGGAATTCAAGTTAAAATTAACTTTTAAATATTTTAAAATCAATTAACTATTCTAATTTAAATTGTTAAAATTTCCGGGTCGTCACATTCCTCCCCCTTAAAAGAATTTCGTCCCCGAAATTACTAGTTAGGAAGAATGGTTCAAAACCTGTTTACCTTTTCCCAAAACTCACAATTCAACATCCTACCAACTATCTTTTATTAAAGACCCACTATCACCTTAACCAACTTCCCAAAACCTTTGATAGTTTCAAACAATACCCTTTGGCTCAATCATCTAAATTTCAATTCAAAACCAAACTTTGAATTATCAAAATTTTCTCAAAAATTTTCTAACTCTCAAAATTTCTGAATTTTTTTACCAGTGTCTCCTTTGCGCGGCTGGCTCGGTACAACTACAAAAGGCCTCTACGGGCTCCCAAATTCCAAAAGAAAACAAAAGCCAAGTGGCTAGATCAAAAACCGAATCCAATTTCATACAGAAATTTAAATACATACCTTTTTGTCGGGCAATTCAAATTTATCTTTTGGAATCAAATCCAATTTTCTTTTCCCTTTAATACATGCATATCTTACCTAGCAACAAGATTCAATCGTAGCCTTTTCAAAACTTTTCATACCTTTCCTTACAGAAGTTTTCATATCCACTTCTATTCAAACCAGTTTTCCCCATTTTCATACGAATTCAATTTACTTTAAATTTTGAATATTGAATTTTATCTTTCAAGTATAACTGATTCATATTAGTTTCATTTACTAATTTACTTTAATTTCCAATTTGAAATTGTTTTATTGTTAACCAAATTTTTTCAAAAAATTTTCAAAAATTTTCTAATTCCCAAAATTTTCGAAATTTTTTGGCAGAATCTCCTTTGTACGGAGGAGCTTTTGCAATTTGAAAAGAGATATAAATATATATAAATCGACCCACCCCGTCGGAAAAAGCAAAAACAGTTCATATTTCCTATTTTAATTGCGTAAGCGTACCTTTGTTTAGCATTTTAAGCAAGCAGCTTATTAATTTAAGCAATTAGCGCAATCCAAATCAGCCAAACGGCCTTCAGGTACCTGTACTTACTCAATTCAAATATGTAAGTGCCATATATAGAAATTCTATTAGAATTTCACTTATTTTTAATAGTTAAACACATGTATTTCATAAGCAACAAGCACCAAACCCTTTCCATGAGCGATTTATATAACTTTAAAGCTAATTCCAATTGCTTCCAACCAAATTTATATGCCATTTCATTCAATTTTATTGGGTTACAATTCAAGTGCTTATATTCAATTTATTTTTAATCCAAACAAGTTCGTATTCACTTCAATTAATTTCAGAATCAAGATATTTGACTTCTCTCAACCCATAGGATTTAATTACTTTCATTTACATCAAACGACAATTCATTCTATGCAAATTCGACAATATTCGCTTAATAGAGTATTTATTTTTAGTCTATAAATATTTTAAACTAATTTCAACTCATTCTGTAATTAATTCCATTTCATTTCCAATTCATTCACCAACCATACACTGCATTTCATTCATCTCCGCATTGATTTCATTTTTAAAACTATTTTATTGAGCTTGACAACATTCAATGCTTATACTAATATCCATCTCCCAAAAATAAATTTAACCCCAAACCTTTTATTTAATAACCTTCCATTCTAATAATCCAATACCAAGTAAAACTTTAATTTAATTTTTATTCAAGCAGACTTCATCTATTTATTATTTAATTCGATTAACCATTTATCCACCCCATTTTAAAAAATTTAATTCACTTACTTAATTCATTTTCGAATTTATTTTATTAATACAAAGCCATTCTCAATTTATTTCTGCTCATCTGGGTTTTGTTTGCAATTTCAACCATTTCTATTATAGTTCCCTTTCATTTCATTCGACAACACTTCAATTATATCTAATTTACTTGCAAATTTCGTTGAATATTATTCATATCGCACTTGAATTTTATTTGTAATTCAAACCATCACTATTTCGATCCAACTCTATTTTATTTCTATTTTTATAGCATCTCCACCTATTTAATTCATTATCAAATCCAAGTCGAATTCTATTTACAGTTCAAATTCATTTCCAAACTCCAGTATTAATTTACAATCCATTTTATTCAACCGAATTAATTTTTTTTATTAACATACTTTATCAAATAATTTATTTAGTTAATTAGCTTACTTCCAACTTCTATTACAAAAAATCACTTTATTAAAAAAAATTCCAGAGTTCAAAATTTTTCATAATTCCAGTTTGAATCTTCTTTCATTTTCCAAAATTCCAACATTTTTTTTCAAATTTTTAGAAATACTTTAAAATTTACATAATGCTATTTAAATAGCTTTTTATAAAAATACTTTTTATAACTCGATGTCTCAACCAGTCCATCCTTGTTCTCACAGAAATTCAGTCATACGTTGATCAGGCGTAGGACTGAAAATCTATAAGTACTTGGTAAACCCGTTTTTAACACCCAGTGAAAATACTTGGAAAATAAATTTATTGAAAATATAGAAAACAGTTTTTGAAAATAGAGGAAATATCTTTGGTGAGAATGCTCTGGAAATCATCACCCCCATCCATGGTCGCAGTTACATTCTAGGGTTACGTTGCCATCGCAGCAAAAGTCCATGTAACTATAGGCTCTTGGCGGCCTCTCGATTACGCCATGGAACCCACGACAGATCGCAGTTACATTCCAGGGTTAGGTTGCCATTGGAGCAAAAGTCCATGTAACTGTAGGCTCTCCGCGGCCTCTGATTTTCGCTGTCGAAATAAAACTTCTCCACTCCTACATAGGTCGCAGTCAACCAATATAAAATCAAACGCAGATTGTTGGCTCTCGGCAGCACACACGACTTTCGCTATGTTACCATAGGTCGCAGTCTACCGATACAAAATCAAACCCAAACAACTTTATTTTACAATTAACTTGATATTTTCTTTTACTTTATATTTATCCAATTCATACATCAATTATATTAATTACCAAGTTAGTCTTATAATTCCATTTTTTTTCTTAAATTCCCATTATTTAGTTAAATCAAACTTTCATACTACACTCAACCCATCTATTAACTTGTAACATTTAACCTTTTAGAAAATCACTGCTTAACCATTTTAAATCCAATATAAGTCAAATTTCATATTTTTTTTCTTTCATTTACAATACATGAAATTTATAAGAAATAATATTCGAAATCAACCACGGGTCTTGATAATATTTTACACCTAAATCAAGTAAAACGAAAATTATCATTTAAATCCGTAATCAGTAAAATCTTCGGGTTTTGATTATTTCAAAACCCGCAATCCCAAGACAGTAACAAATAAATAAAATAAATAAAAATCGCTCAGGCCTATCATTTCAGCCCATAACGATTTTTCCTTATTCTAAAGTCCATTCGGGTATGTTTCATTTCAATCCATTGTGACTCTACTCTACAGGAAACTTGCAGTGTGATAAACAGAAATAAATAAACAGTATAACAGCATATAACGTAGCGGATAATGTGACAGGTTTATAACAGCGTTTTACATGATAAAATTCATATCACAGGCAAGTATAACATGATATAACAATTCTATAATTTCACTTTCTATCAATTTACAATTCTATAAGTATGAATGTCAAGCGTGGATACTCACCTCTTCGGCGCTAGAGATTTGATTCAAAATAACAATATCCACACACCGAAGAGCACAAAAAGGAACGATAAGATTTTAGAGGATGTGACAACCAGATTCAATCTTGAAATAAAAATAAATCAACTCTAAGTATATGCTAATTCACATAAGAATACAAAAATTTGAATAAAGCAAAATAGAGGAATAAGTTAAATAAGATGACATGAACAACAAAGAAAGAAGAAAAAGAAGAAAAGAAAAAAAATATGCAGCCATGACTTACAAGAGAGAGCTTCACACGAGAAGATGAAATCAAATGAGATGCAGTAAGGTAATTTTTGCACGTGAGTTTGTACTTAACAGAGAAGTTTTGCATTAACTAAGTGAAAGAACGGCAGGAAATAATATTCGAAACGGCTAGAGAAATTTTAGGATTTTATTCCTATTAAATAATGAGATGCAAATGGAAAAGTGGAATGAGATGAAATATTATACGTGAATTGCAAGGCTATAGGCGGCTAGGGTTTTAATTCATTCCTTTTAGAAATGCATGGCTATTGATTTGAATGGCTAAGGTATGTAATCAAAGGAGTGTATACTATAAAGGCAAGGGATAAACTAAAACGTATGCCCAAAATTAATAGCAAAGTAACGTATCTTATATTTATTTATTTCCTATTTATCTAATAAAATATGTGCTAAAGAACAATTCAGTAAATAATGTACCGTTTATATAACACCAAAGAAATAAATAAGAAAACGGATGTAGAAACGTATAAAAGAAACGTATAAATAAATTGCTATCTATAACTTTGTTTATTACTTAATTTACAAAATTAATTTTTTACATATCCCTTTGATTTGTTTATTACTTAATTTACAAAATTGATTTGTTACATATCCCTTTGATTTGTTTATTACTTAATTTAAAAAATTGATTTGTTACGTATCCCTTTGATTTGTTTATTACTTAACTAAGAAAATGGATGTAGAAACGTATAAAAGAAACGTATAAATTAATTGCTTTTGACAACATTGTTTACTACTTAATTTACAAAGTATATATCCAAATTAAATGAAACAAATACGGACAAATGTAGTAAATATATACATAACATGTAATGTTACATATATATACACAATTATAACACGACATATCAACCAAAAATATTATTTATATTAATTAAAACAAACAATTTTTGTTAAATAAAACAATTTACACACAATATTGTAAAAATCATAACTTTCACAATATTAATCTGATTTCAACGAAACAAAAAGCAGTATTCTTGAAATTAAATCTATTTTCATAATAAAAGATAAAATTCAAAAATTCAAAATTTTAAAATTTAAATTTAAAAGTCAAAGTTTGACCATTCTAACCAAAATCCACATTTTTGGAAATATTCAATTTATTCAGGTTTGGAATTATAATTCACACAAAAATCAAAATTTATATTTAAAATAACCAAATTTATCCATTTTAATAAATAAAATAAAGTTTTTTAAAATCAGGAATTTCAGTTAAAAAAATTAAAATATAAAATTAAAATAATCACAAAATACAGGGTTGTTACACAAGTCGGTCTGGAAAACCAACGTGAGAAAACACACTCAATTTGAATTATTAGAGTTATCAAAATCCTTTGAAAAACAAAGGTATCTCGTAAAACCATGTCATACATAAACACGATGGGTTTTACCTTACAATAACCAAAACAACTTGTAGAAAAATCCTGTGATATTATAATACTGTCTAAATACAAATACTTTTTTCAAATAGCTAAAATTGTTACATTAATTAAATTCCAGCATACTAGGCTCTATAAACAAAACCGTAAGCTCGTATGGAAGAATGGATTACAACGAATGACCGGACAACTGGGGTATCGCCCATCACAGTACACCTCTAGAACAATGTACCGAAGACCACGTCGGGATCCCCCGCTATACAAGACCGGACTACCCTTAACCTGGATAGACCGAATATGTTATCACCCCAGGTGTTCCCACCCTTACTATCGAGCACTCCTTCTTTCATGCACAATCATATCCATAATAAATAGGCTTTTTGAGAACATCTAGAAAAGTGATAACATACCCTAATTGGGTGCGGCCGACTTAGCCTTGGTGCATCTCCGCTGTTTTAGTCATTCCCGGTTGATGAGTTTCGAGACTAAGCGTTACCTTTCAAGAACAGTTTACTTAGAATGCTCATCGTCCTCTAATGACGATGTTCTGAAAGCATTCATCCATACAAGTTGTCCAGGGTCTGGACAAACCGAATCACCGTCTTCATCATCTTCACGGTATTCATTCTTTATGTTCAAACCGGATCGAAGTGGTTTTCAAATAATTAAATCTGATCCCAGTCTCTACGAAACGATTAACGAAATTGGTCAGTATTGGTATTTGGTTATTAACTATCAAATAACATCCATAAGCAATCATCTGGCTTTATTAAAATTTTCTAAAAATATTCTCAAAATATCTTTACTGAGATATATGCACAACCTCTTCCATGTTTCTATATTTTGAAAACAGTTTTAGCACTTGTATCCATAACAGGATATTCCACTATTTTAATACTTAGAAATATTTCCAACTTCCATTTTATAACACTTAGAAAATATTTCTATTTCAAATCATTTCCCACTAAAAATATTCCTAAAAACTTCCTTCCAATACTTAGGAAAATATTTATGTGTATAATTTCCAAAATCGTCCCAATATTAAATTTGGGAGCATTTCATAACTTATCTCATAAGTCTACGGAATTTTTATAAATCCTTCCCACGATTTCCAAACCGTATACTTATTTATAATCTCAACCAACCATTTACAACTCCTTTAAATGAATTCAAATTCTTTCTGAAGTTATCTCATCTAAACATCGAAAATTTCTTAAGTCTCTAAAATTCCATTTATAAAATTTCTCTTATAAAATCTCATCCTTAAACTAAAACCTGTTTACACATCTCGGGAGAATTTTACAAATAAATTTTCAATCATTTCAAACTATATAGTATTTTATTTTTATTTTTAAAATATTTTAAGTCATTATTTAAAATATCAAGCATTATTAATAAACCATCAATAACTCATTTAAATGAAACAAATCTATTTACAAAGCTGATTATAAAAATTAAAAAATTTATTTCAATAAATTTTAAATATTTGAAAATCCATTTTCCGAAGAATTCCAATACTACCTAGTTTAAAATTTCATAGTTTAAATAATAAAGTTTTCCTTTTGTAACGACTTAACTTCTTAAAAAAATTATATTATAAAGTCTCAATAACCAATTTAATTTATAACTTCCTCTCAATTTTACAACATATCAATTTATTTTTGATTCCCTAACCATTCTCATTACAAAAATAGAATTTACCATTTTTTTCTCAACCCTGTTTCCATATTCTGATATAAATTCCCCTATGAATCTATATTCCCAATTATCATCTGATATCGAATTACTTTATTTATAAACATCGATTATAAATTTCATAACCCCTTTTTAGAGGCATTTCGCTAAAAGGACAAATTTTGCAGTCCAATTAGTTTCTAGGACACGCACCCCAGAAATTAATTTCAAGGCCAAAGTCAGCAGAATAATTACTTTTAAGGACAAAATCAGCAGTCCAATTACTTTCAAAGACATAATCTCATAAGTTTTTAGGCCTTAGAAACTATTTATTTTTCATTTTGTCCTTAAAAGTAATTATTTCAGTTGTATGTCCTAGAAACTAATTGCACTTGCTAAAGAGGCCCTTGTGGCTAATTTCCACTTAGTTTTACCTAGTTATAAAACAAATCTTATTTATAAAATTCCATTATACAAATTCATTTCTTATAAATTCCATTTATACTTCCAATCCATTTTTAATATTGACTTCAACTCCTTTTTACATTTCCAGAATATAATTTATAAGTTCTCTTATATAATTCATTTTTAAATATCTCCATTTATTAATTCACAATAGTTAAATATAACCAAAACTCAAATATATTTTTCCAATTCAATTCTTTAAAATAACTCTCATTCCAATATATATTTTTATATCAAATTCCATTTAATTCCTTGAATTTTAAAAATATATATTTATAGTATTGAAATTATCAAAATTCAGGCCAGTGCTATAACAGCATCCAATAATTCAATCACTACAATAATCTACAATAGATTATTTTACACAAATCATATATCTCTATATATGAAAAATAAACAATATATTTGAGGAATCCAGTTGGATCTCTCCAACCTGTTTCCCTGCATCCATAGATGTTAATGTGACATTAAAATACCAATTTCACTTCGAGGGCGATATCGCGGTATATAGGGTTATCCGCTATTATGTGGGGCGCATAAGGTCTCAATCGCTATGATGTGCGGGAATATCACTCGAAATAATAATATATATACTACTATATAAATTTAACATTCAACAATTATATAAAGTCATCGAAGCATCCAATAATTTATTTTAACGATTTAACAATATAAACTTGGCAATTTTAATCGAGCGAGAATTCCTCACCTTAATTTTATAATTGCAATTCCCGAAGAATCTCCAATTAACTCCAGATTATAATTCGCGATTTGTGTACCTTGTATAAATATAAAATTTACATTTACAAGATTTCAAGATAAATTAAATAATTAAGCTTCTTAATATAATTTTCAAATTAAAAACTCCTTACCAAAACAGAACACCTCAACCCAAAGAGAGCAACTCGACCCAAGACCTCTGCCAACGAGCTTGACAGTGGATGGACCACCCAAAACATCCCCGCACGACGCTATCCACACACCCAATCCATGTGCTTCCCCAAATCCCTCGATTCCACTCCATCGTCACATGACCCACCCCCATGCTCAATCGACACTACCGCTTCTCGCGCTCGCGACCCCTTGTTGAACGCAAAATCGCTGCTGCACCTCCTTGACTTCGAACCAACACCGCCTACGCACCCACCAGCCTTGCTCACGCATCCACCTGTTTGCCACCGCGCGACCAAAACCAAATCGTGACAACCCTACAAGCCTTCTTCCTCCTATACGCGTGCGCTCACGAAGGCTTCAGGAGCAAAACCTTAAATCAAACATCCCCCACGCTCGACCCGCCTAGCTCCGACCCTCCCCTTGTCAGCCTCACCTCAGGCGCCATCGCCTGAGTGCCACATGCGAGTGCGCTTGCTATTTTTATTTTGATATGATTTCGGTTCGATATGAAAAGGGGGAAGAAAGAAAAGGTCACGCGATTTTTTTTATCAGTTTGGTTTGAATCGATCTCCCTTTTTTTATAAATGAGATTTTCAAACTGAAAGAAGTCAAAGGGAGAAGACGTGATTTAAAAAAAAGTGAAAGATGTGATGGGTGGCGTGATTTAGAAGGCAGGATGATTTTGATTTGATTTCGTTTTTTTATTATAAAATATCTCGTTTTAGCAACTTGAAATTTCGATCTCTAATCGAGGCATGCTGCTAGGCGTTTATAATGTTATACCCCTATTCCGAACGCAATGGAAAAAGTTTCGAGTCCTAATTCAATCTTATGGAGAAGAGTTTTTCGGACCCAATTATTATATTAAATTTCGATATTAATTTGAACGCGTTTCTATTTTGTACGATCAAACAACAACTCCAAACACTACAAAGTTTGAAATTCGATAATAATTCATTATTACGGATCCAATGGAACTGGTTTCGTCGAACTTTGAGACTGTGTCCCGGATCTATTTTAAATCGTCGATTAAATCGATGATTTCGGAAATTCCGAAATTGCTTGAATATCTAGTTTTAAAATCTTACTAACTAATTTATAACCCCAAATTCAATATTTAGACCATTTAAATATTCAAAATTAACCGTTGCAAAATCTGGGTCGTTATAAGTATACAAAGGGTTAACATTCTCTTTTATACACGTACACATGTGTGTGTGATAGATAAACATGGAATGTAATTACATTTCATTAATATAGAGTCTTGCAATTCATTCATCAATTATAATTTATAGCTTGTACAAATTAACATATAAGCTTAACCAAAAAAGTATTATAGACAAAAATGAAATTATTCATCGATATATCAAATAAAACCTATAAAAAATGATACTGAAGCCCTCATATTATTCATTTGCATCATTTTTTGTTATTAGAATCGGACTACTTCGATATGGTATATTATGTCATTATACCTTATAGTAACAAAGTCGCAACTAGAAAAACCAAAAACCAAAAAAGTTAGCAAAGATCAAATTCTACGAAGATAAAGCAAATTAAAAAAAATAAGACGAACTTAATTTATTCTTAAAAATTCATTAAATTATTACATTAGAAATAATACACACTAATTTTCTTGCAAAATTGAGAAAGATTAAATATATTGAATCAGAGAAACAAATAAAATATGATGATAATTGGAATGGTTACTAAAATTAAGTTTAGAAATATGGTGTTTTTAATTATATAATAGGGAGTTGATAACGACGAAGCACCAGGTTGAAAATGAATATACTTAAGAAAGTTGGTAAAAAAAGGTAAGTTGAGGGGTAGTCATTAATACCTAAGTTAATCTTTGAAGACAATAATAAAGTAATTGAAGGGGGGGAATGAATTATGGATCATAAACAAAAGAGAATTTAGTATAGAGCTTGGAAAGGAACATGGGAGCAGATAACAGAAAGTCATATATTTAACTTTATATACAAAAAAATTGGTTTAGTATATATAATGAGATGAGTTGCGAAAAGATTATACAAAAGATCAAATATTCTCTTTTATATAAAACAAAAAGGCAATTCTAAATAAAAATTAAAAAAAAGTTGGCAATGAGCCAAAAACAATGTGTTAAATATTTTTAAATGGATAACTCAATCAGAATGGAATACATAAATAAAAGGAGGTTATGTGAAATTAATGGTATATTACAGCCACTAACGTTATCGTTAATATTCAAGATGTATGGAAATGAAATTGTAAATGTGTAATATTAATAATCCCTCAAATCGTCGAGAATTCAATATACATTATGAGATGAATTATGAAAATAGTATATAATGGGTTAATATTCTCTTATGTATATACATATAATATACGAACATGGAATGAAATTACCTTTCATAAACATAGGGCCTTGTAATTCATTCATCAATTGTTATAGTTTTATACAAAATAACACACAAGATTAATCAAAAAATTATTATAGATAAAAAATGAAATTAATTATTGATATATCAAATAAAACCTATAAAAAATGACCTCATATTATTCAGTTGCATCATTTTTTTCCTTGAATTAGGTTACTTCAGTATGGCATATAATGTCATCATACCTAACCATAACAAAGTTGCAACTGGAAAAACCAAAAAACAAATCAATTAGCAAAAGATCAAATTCTATGAAGATAAAGAAAAATAAAAAAAATAAGATGAACATAATTGATTTTTAATGATCCATTATCTTATCACATTGAAAATAATAAACATTGTTTTTCTCGCAAAATTGAGAAAGATTGAAGATAATAAATCAAGGAAACAATTAAAATGTGATGATAATTGGAATTACTGAAATTAAGTTTAGAAATGATGGGTTGTATAATTACGGAATTGAAGAGTTGACGAATAATGAACGAAGCCCCAAGATAAAAAATGAATATATTTAAGAAAGCTGACAAAAAGGTAACTTGAAGGGACACCATTAATACCTAAGTTAATGCTTAAAGACAAAAATAAATAAATTAAAGGGTGAAAATGGAAAATGGACCATAAACAAAAGAGAATTCAGTATAGAGCTTGAGAAGAAATGAGAGAGCAGATAACAAAAAGTCATATATTTTATTTTATATATAATAGAATAAATAGATTTAGTATACATGATGACATGAGTTATGAAAAGATATACAAAAGATTAATTATTCTCTTTTATATATAAACAAAAAATCAATTATAAATAAGAAATTAAAAAAAAAGTTGATAATGTGCCAAAAAACATCCGTTAAATATGTTTAAATGGATAACTCAATCATTGAGAATTCATTATACATTATGAGGTGAATTGTGAAAAGAGTATACAAAGGGTTAATATTCTCTTATTTAAATATATATAATATAATACATGAACATGGAACGAAACTGCCTTTCATCAACACAGAGCCTTGTAATTCATTCCTCAATTGTAATTTATAATCCTATGCAATTAACATCAAGCTTAATCAAAAAAGTGTTATAAACAAAAGTGAAATTATTCATCGATATATCAAATGAAATCTATAAAAAAATGATACCGACGCCATGATATTATTCACTAGCATCACTTTATGTTCTTAGAATTAGGTTACTTCAGTATGATATATTATATCATCATACCAAATAGTAACAAAATTGCAACTAGAAAAACCAAAAACCAAATCAATTTGCAAAGATCAAATTCTATGATGATAAAGCAAAATAAAACAAATAGAACGTAATTGATTTTTAAAGATCCATTATCTTATTACATTGGAAATAATACACATTAATTTTTCTCGTAAAATTGAGAAAGATTAAAGATAATGAATTAGAGAAACAAATAAAATGTGATGATAATTGGAATGATCACTAAAATTAATTTTAGAAATGGAGTGTTGTTTAATTATGGAATTCGGGAGTTGATGAATAATGAACGAATGCTTGGGTTAAAAAATGAACATATTTAAGAAAGTCGATAAAAAAAAGTAAGTTGAGGCGACACCATTAATACCTAAGTTAATGTTTGAAGGCAAAAATAAAATAATTGAAGGGTGAAAATTAAAAAATGGACCATAAACAAAGGAGAATTCAGTATAGAGTCTTAGAAGGAATATGAGAGTAGATAATGAAAAGTCATGTATTTAACTTTATATACAATAGAATAGAATAGGTAGATAGATAACTACTAAATTCAATGGCTACATTTTTAATCCACATAACATATAAAATACTTCACAACAAAACCTAATGAATAAAAGATGATTGCAAGCATTACTATATTGGTAAGCTCTAGATTATTAACCTACGAAATTAGGAATTGACTCTCGTTGACATATTTAATCGTGAAAAACAAATAAATACATTAGTTTTGTGATTTTTCAATCCAAGTCAATTTATCACCATTCATCAATGTTGGAGAATTTAGGTGGACTATTTTTTTATTATATAAGGAGGCAAGGTCCTAAGCGCATTTATTAGAGATGGATATACTTAGTTTTGGAAATATTTTGTATGATTCATCTTTTATTCAAGCATGTTAAATGACAATAATATTTGGACCATATGTGTCTATATTGCATTTATCAAACATCCACCACGAAGAATGTTCGATTAGAGGCGTTTTAAACATTTTTTCTCTAATAATAATCAATTAGGGGTAAAAGAATTAATAGTCTCTTATAATTTATTTTTTAAAGGAATATATGTTTTATTAACTTTAAACACAAAGTTACAAATGCGGCCCAAAGCCCAGGAACGAAGTCTCAAAATAATCATAGTTACATTGAATACACGTTACTTCATAAAATGAACCTAACTTCATAATAATACTTGAAGATTCGTCGCTAATGTCTAAATTACGATTCTTCTCTATTTTGGCCTTTGACGTGAGCACGATTCAAAGAAGTGGCAACGGTCCCATCAATATAGTAAATAATGAGAGCTCATGGAGATTTATGGATGAAATTGTTAAGAATTTTCTGGGATCACTACAGAATTAGATTTAGAAGAGAAAGTAGTGAAGAAAGCAAACAAAAATAATTCCCCAAAAACAAAAACTTTTATTGATTCAATCAAGAAAATATAAAAAAGACTTAAAATTGAGAAGAAATCTCAATCCCAAACACCCAACAAAATACACTTTTTCTGTAATAACCCGCATATTTGTCGATTTTATATTTAAATATTTTATCGTTAGTCGGATTTTAGTCCGAAGAGCTACTTTTTGAATACGGTCGAATTAGGACTCAAGACCACTCCCATTGAGTTTAAAATGCCGTTTGCGACCTTTTTGAGTATAAGCTTCGATATGTTTGGAGAAAGTTGATTTTTGCTACTTTTTCCCGCTTAGGGCTTTGGTTGGACTGAGCCAATTAGCCACTTAACTCAGTTCCAACACTCTCCTCTTCATTCACTTCTCTTCTATTTTCCTAACACTCAAGCTCAAGCAAAAATGGAGGAAGAGAATGGGAAATAGAAATTCCTAAGCCCTAGCTTGCTTTGCAAATCCATCTCCTTGCTCCAAAGTTCATGAGAACCCATTGGTAAGCTTCCTCTTCTTCTTCTCCAACTCATTCTCTCTTTGAATTTCAGAAATTTCCTAAACCTAACTTAGGAAATGTTCTTCTTTTTAGCTTAGATTCAAGCTTCTAGTGTTGAGATTGAAGAGTGCTTGTTCTTGCCATTGGTTTCAAGCTTCATCTTCATAAATTTAGTTCAAAGGTGAGATTTTTATCTCACATCTATGACTATAATTATCTTTGGTTGTTGGGTATGAATTCCTAACACTTCTTCATGTGCATTTGTTCTTGTTTTGGATTGATTTTGTGAATACTCCAATTTTTGGGTTTTTAAGTCAAATTTGTGTGAAATCCTTTTATGGATGTTTGATCATGCTTTTAATGATGCACCGAGGAGCATATAGGGCCGGGTTGCCGATTGGCATAAACCCTTAGAGCCAATGTCCGTCCGGTTGCATTTTGGAAGAGTTTGCTCTTCATTTGAATAAGGCTGAAAAACAGCCCAGACATGATTCAGTCGACTGAAAAACTCTGTTCAGTCGACTGAACCTGAAACCCGAGAGTTTCCAGGCATGATTCAGTCGACTGAAAAATTCTGCACAGTCGACTGAAACTGAAAACAGAAAGTTTCCTGAACCTGGAAAATTTCGATGTACAGGGTCAGTCGACTGAAAATCTCTGTTCAGTCGACTGAACCTGCTGTTTTAGTCCAATTTGCCTTTTTGGATTGAATTTCCAATTTAAATCGATTCGTGATGATCCTATTTATTGTCATCATTTATTATCATCTTTGATGACTTATTTTCTTTGGGAATTTTAGATATATCCACTTCGATGGATCCTTTATCGATTTCATTGGATTTTTATTCACATCTTCGAATGTGATCTTTGTGATTGATTGTTTCTACAATCCCCCTTGTGCTTTGTCACTTTAAAAATATAAAGGTTTTCTATACTAGTAGTAAATATCAAAACTCTTTCTTCAAACGATTTCAATACTATTTTAATACCAAATTCGTTTATAAAACCGTTTTCCAATCTATTAGTATATACAAACCTTTACCTCACTCGTATGAGAAATCTAATTAAACGACTTAGTAAAACGAGTGGTATGAAACGCTTGCGTTTACTTCGTCGGTTAATTCTTGGACTTGTTCGATTGAATCTCTTGTGACAATTTTCTAGTGGAGACCTACAGTTTGTTCGTAAATATTTAAGTTAAGCTAGTGGTTATGGGACATGAAGCTAAGCTCATATATTTACTAGCTTATTGTAACCGACACTTCTCTTTGATCATGATGATCATCTTTGCGGTTTAGACTAGCAATGTGCGATGTCTCTTTGTTTATGTGGAGGACTGTTCCTTATTTTATTGAGTTTCGTCTCATTTTATACATGGGTCGTACCTTTCTAGGTGCGTCAATGTTTTATTATGCATGGGGTGTATCTTTCTAGGTGCATCGATGCTTATTTATTTGTGCATGGGGCGTATCTTTCTAGGTGCGTCGATGCTAGAGCATGGAGTGTATCTTTCTAGGTGCATCGATGTTCGACATTACATGGGGTGTATCTTTCTAGGTGCATCGATGTTTATTTGTGCATGGGGCGTATCTTTCTAGGTGCGTCGATGCTAGAGCATGGGGCGTATCTTTCTAGGTGCGTCGATGTTCGACTGTTCATGGGGCACATCTTTTTAGGTGTGTCGATGTCCAGTTCTTTTTCCGGGGATTGGCCATCCTTTTTATTGTGATTTGGTTCATCGGATGTCCCGTTGTACGACGTCGTTGTTCCTTTTTCTTGTGATTTCTGGATTTCGTGTGTTGACTTCTGGAATTTATGTTTCACCAACTTTTACGATGGGCATTGATATATGACATTTATTGTGGCTTGGTGAATAATATTAGGAGTATGACATTCCTTTTTATCTTGAGTAGATTATTGTGATATTGATTTATCTCTTGTTGATTTTCAATTACTTATTTATCACAGCTTGGCATTGTGATTATTGTATGTTTATGTCATATCTCTTATTATATATCACTTCATCTGATATTTATAGCTAGACCGATCCGTTTATTATTTTCTTCTTAAATAATACTCGGGTCAGACTGAGATTTTACAGGTGCTTCTGCTTGACTCCTTATCGGACTATCATCCCGACTTTTGGCAAACTACTTAGATTAGTAGTTTATTTTGTTGTATACACTTGAGATTTAGACTCATAGATGTATTCTTTTGTATAGCACGTGTTGCTATTCTTTTGTATTATTGTGGATCTTTTGACCACTACTCTGATATACACTTTTATGTGTAATATTCATATCTATTTCCGCCTTTGTGATATGAATTGTCTATGACTGATTTATGTTATGTTTATTTCTATATTTGTTTCCGAAGAAATTATAGCCACTGTGTAGTAGCTTTGAGTTTGTGTCGGTATGTCGGATTTCCTCTTGAGATGAAAAGTTATATTTTTATCCGGTATATCGGTACTCGCACAAAGCAATTATACAGATGGTCGCTCCTCAACAGCCTTATTCTCCGTGCTAGTTGACAGCATTCACAGTAATGTTCTTGGCTAGCGTGGGTATAGAGGTGGGGCGTCACAGCTTGGTATCAGAGCCAAACTTCGGAACAATATGGAATATTATAATAAGGATCATCGTCCTAAGTCTTTCTTAGGAGTTGTGCTTTAGGATTTTATTCGGGTCTTTGTACCGTTCTATCCTACTTTCTTTATGATTCCTTGTTTTATCAATCAAGTTTGATTGAAATTTATTCTGAGAATAACTTTTTCCTCTTCTTTCTTTCTTTCTTAAAGAAGAGAAATGGTTAGACCTGGCCGTTCCAGCGCCGGTCAATCTAGCGCTACTCCTCAGGATGGAGTATTCATGTCTGCTCAGCAGCTTCTAGATCTTGCTAAGAACGCTCAAGCAGCCGGACCCAGTCCAGAGCCTACTCATCCTAGATCCGGTTTTGCACGCTTGTGCAGAGACTACGCCGATTTGGGTGGAAGGCCATTCAAGGGATCCGAGAGTGTTATAGAAATTCAAGCTTGGCTCAAATCATGCGATCGCATCTTTTCTTGCATG
Organism: Allium cepa; assembly: GCA_030765085.1. Taxonomy (NCBI): domain Eukaryota; kingdom Viridiplantae; phylum Streptophyta; class Magnoliopsida; order Asparagales; family Amaryllidaceae; genus Allium; species Allium cepa. The sequence goes on along the minus strand of CM060945.1, from coordinate 985,791,572 downwards.
AACCTTATCGACCTTCATCGAGTCCAAGTGGCTTCTAGCATGCTCCAAGAAAGAGCGTTAGATTGGTATGAGCTCCTAATTTCTGAAATCGTTGAAGCGGATCTCACTTGGGAGCAATTCCGAGAAAGATTCGAATCGAAATTTGTGCCGGAGGCTGAAAAAGTAACTTTGGCCCGGCGTTTTATTGACCTTGTTCAAGGTGGATCTTCTGTGACAGACTATGTCGCATCTTTCGAATCTCTTTCCAAATACGGGGTTGAATACATTAACACCCCATTGAAGAAAAATCAGAGATTTGTCTATGGCTTGAATAAGAATCTGAAGAAGTCATTACTCCTGAAACTTGAGGTTTCATTTGATCAGCTTATTGATATCGCTCTTCGTCTTGAAGAGGCCGATAGAGAAATTGATGTCGAGGTTGGGAGTGCCAAACCGAACTCCAACAACAACAAGAAGAGGCATCCCTTTATTAGGTTTGAAAGTCCTAATCCTAACAAGAGGGCGAAGCAAGAGACTTCTATAGCAAATGCTCCCATCCCTAATCGCGGAGAATGCTACAATTGTGGCTCTAGGGACCACTATATAAATAGGTGTCCAAGGCCTATTTCTTGCCGCTATTGCAAAAGTGCGGATCATTATATCTCTTCGTGTCCCAAGCGTCAAAGCAGGGGAGAAGGAAAGCTGCAAGCCCCTAGCAACTCTTCTCTTAGTCAAGGTATTTTACATTCAATCCTTGATGGCATTGTTTTATTTCGTGAATTTTCTATTTGAGTTCTTTTTGATATGGTTCACTATTTTATATCAAAAGAACTTGTCGATTCTTTTTCTTTGAATATTTTGGGCTTATTGACTTCATTGAGAATTGTGAATCCTGATGGTAGATCCGCAACACTCAATTTGCTTTTGTTTAGATGTCGAGATTGTTTTATGTGACTTTTCTTTTTGAGTCGATATTTACTTTGGCTTCGGAATTGATTTTTTGAAAGGATCGGCTTAATCATTGTGAAGTCCATATCCTATTTTTCGAGTGGATTATTCATATTCGACATTTTCAATCTGTTAAGCAGATTTCTATTTTTCCTTTATGATTTTGATTCCAGCTTGATGACATCATTTTATTCCTTAAGCCCACTTATAAGGAAAGTGTTATTTCTCTTATTCATGTAGTTTGAGAAATTTTCCGGTATTTTTGAGTTAGTCTTAGGATTATCACCTAAGAAATCTTTTGTGTGGTGTTAAGGTCTTTTCAGTTTGACTTTACCACCGGTTTTCGTTTGCTACGAGTTGCGGAAATTATCCTTACCGCATTCCGCACTCGTTATGATTCTTATGAATGACTTATTTTGTCATTCAATTTGTCTAACTTATTTCATCCATTTTATAAATCGAATATTCTATGAATATTTCGATGAGACCATTCTTGTATTTATTGATTTTGGATGAAAATAGTAATTTAAAATTTTGCAAATCTTTTTCATAAGATTTATTTATAAGTAAAACTGGATTTTGTTCTTGAAACGAACAAAGAATATTCTTAAAACTTTTTAAGAGATTTATTTATCCTATAAAATATGATTTTGTGATTGTATTGCCCGTTGAGTGCTTTAAGAATTTTGTTCGATGCGCTTGATCAACGTTATCGATAGGAATTTCCTAAACGCTTTGATGTGACAATCAGACACGATATATTGACTTGTAAAGATGTAAATTTTTCTAGAAAGATTATTACATAATGATAAATGTAATTTTGAAAGTTTTAACTTTTCGGAGAAGAGAATTATTTTAAAAGAAGTTCTTTCTTTTCGGTACTCTTATTCCTTCTTGTGATTCCTGAAGGGGAACCAAGACTTTGCTATTTGCACCGATACTAGTCGTATTGGTTTGGAATGCCATTCTCTTGCAAAGGAGAACGTGCTATCCCTTGTGCTTCTAAATCATTATAGCTTCTCGAGACTAGATAGCCACTTATGATCTAGTGCTCTCGGCTAATGTTTTGCTTTTGGAATTTGACATCATCATATTTGGATGAGAAATTTGTTCTCTACCTCGATCATAAATCTTTGGAATAATTATTTTCCCACAAGGAACTTCATGTTGACTCGAGTTCCTGACATCTTATGATCTTGATATTCCTTTTTATTCCCGAAGGGGAAATCGTGTTGCCAATGCGTTTAATCGTAAGCAACAAGGGGTTGGTTCTTTGTTGATGACCGAGTGAAATTATCTTTTTATCAAGTTCATCGGGCGTTTTGGTATACTTCGTTTATTGAGCTTTATCTCATTCCTTTTAAGGACTTGCGTCCGATGTCCTTTTATTGTGTTCGGTTCATTGGACGTACCGTTTTTGTACTGCGTCAGTGTTCCGAATTATTTGGGATTTGATTCATCGGATGTACCGTTTGTACTACATCGATGTCTTTGCTTTTGATTCATCGGATGTACCGTTTGTACTACATCGATGTCTTTGCTTGGGTTCATTGGGCGTACCGTTTTTGTACTACGCTGATGTCCCAAATTGTTTGAGTTTCTAGTTTTTCGGGCGTACCGTTTTTGTACTACGCCGTTGCACCGGCTCAATTTTCTGCTATTCTTGACGTTCCCCACGTCTTTTATCTACGGGAATGCCTTAGGGATTCCGGTTTTTATTCTTGAGCCCGGTGTTATTGTGGAAATTGAAGTTTCACCAGATTTCTTGCTAACTCTTTCGTGCACTTTATGGTGAACTTCCTATTTCAAATTTTCTTTTGTGTTGATATGCTTCTATGGTTGTTACTTCTTATATTTCCTTCTTACTTATTGCGAGGACGCAATTTCTTTAAGGAGGGGAGTCTGTAACAACCCGCATATTTGTCGATTTTATATTTAAATATTTTATTTAAATATTTTATCGTTAGTCGGATTTTAGTCCGAAGAGCTACTTTTTGCATACGGTCGAATTAGGACTCGAGACCACTCCCATTGAGTTTAAAATGCCGTTTGCGACCTTTTTGAGTATAAGCTTCGATATGTTTGGAGAAAGTTGATTTTTGCTACTTTTTCCCGCTTAGGGCTTTGGTTGGACTGAGCCAATTAGCCACTTAACTCAGTTCCAACACTCTCCTCTTCATTCACTTCTCTTCTATTTTCCTAACACTCAAGCTCAAGCAAAAATGGAGGAAGAGAATGGGAAATAGAAATTCCTAAGCCCTATCTTGCTTTGCAAACCCATCTCCTTGCTCCAAAGTTCATGAGAACCCATTGGTAAGCTTCCTCTTCTTCTTCTCCAACTCATTCTCTCTTTGAATTTCAGAAATTTCCTAAACCTAACTTAGGGAATGTTCTTCTTTTTAGCTTAGATTCAAGCTTCTAGTGTTGAGATTGAAGAGTGCTTGTTCTTGCCATTGGTTTCAAGCTTCATCTTCATAAATTTAGTTCAAAGGTGAGATTTTTATCTCACATCTATGACTATAATTATCTTTGGTTGTCGGGTATGAATTCCTAACACTTCTTCATGTGCATTTGCTCTTGTTTTGGATTGATTTTGTGAATACTCCAATTTTTGGGTTTTTAAGTCAAATTTGTGTGAAATCCTTTTATGGATGTTTGATCATGCTTTTAGTGATGCACCGAGGAGCATATAGGGCCGGGTTGCCGATTGACATAAACCCTTAGAGCCAATGTCCGTCCGGTTGCATTTTGGAAGAGTTTGCTCTTCATTTGAATAAGGCTGAAAAACAGCCCAGGCATGATTCAGTCGACTGAAAAACTCTGTTCAGTCGACTGAACCTGAAACCCGAGAGTTTCCAGGCATGATTCAGTCGACTGAAAAATTCTGCACAGTCGACTGAAACTGGAAACAGAAAGTTTCCTGAACCTGGAAAATTTCCATGTACAGGGTCAGTCGACTGAAAATCTCTGTTCAGTCGACTGAACCTGCTGTTTTAGTCCAATTTGCCTTTTTGGATTGAATTTCCAATTTAAATTGATTCGTGATGATCCTATTTATTGTCATCATTTATTATCATCTTTGATGACTTATTTTCTTTGGGAATTTTAGATATATCCACTTCGATGGATCCTTTATCGATTTCATTGGATTTTTATTCACATCTTCGAATGTGATCTTTGTGATTGATTGTTTCTACAATCCCCCTTGTGCTTTGTCACTTTAAAAATATAAAGGTTTTCTATACTAGTAGTAAATATCAAAACTCTTTCTTCAAACGATTTCAATACTATTTTAATACCAAATTCGTTTATAAAACCGTTTTCCAATCTATTAGTATATACAAACCTTTACCTCACTCGTATGAGAAATCTAATTAAACGACTTAGTAAAACGAGTGGTATGAAACGCTTGCGTTTACTTCGTCGGTTAATTCTTGGACTTGTTCGATTGAATCTCTTGTGACAATTTTCTAGTGGAGACCTACAGTTTGTTCGTAAATATTTAAGTTAAGCTAGTGGTTATGGGACATGAAGCTAAGCTCATATATTTACTAGCTTATTGTAACCGACACTTCTCTTTGATCATGACGATCATCTTTGCGGTTTAGACTAGCAATGTGCGATGTCTCTTTGTTTATGTGGAGGACTGTTCCTTATTTTATTGAGTTTCGTCTCATTTTATACATGGGTCGTACCTTTCTAGGTGCGTCAATGTTTTATTATGCATGGGGTGTATCTTTCTAGGTGCATCGATGCTTATTTATTTGTGCATGGGGCGTATCTTTCTAGGTGCGTCGATGCTAGAGCATGGGGTGTATCTTTCTAGGTGCATCGATGTTCGACATTACATGGGGTGTATCTTTCTAGGTGCATCGATGTTTATTTGTGCATGGGGCGTATCTTTCTAGGTGCGTCGATGTTAGAGCATGGGGCGTATCTTTCTAGGTGCGTCGATGTTCGACTGTTCATGGGGCACATCTTTTTAGGTGTGTCGATGTCCAGTTCTTTTTCCGGGGATTGGCCATCCTTTTTATTGTGATTTGGTTCATCGGATGTCCCGTTGTACGACGTCGTTGTTCCTTTTTCTTATGATTTCTGGATTTCGTGTGTTGACTTCTGGAATTTATGTTTCACCAACTTTTACGATGGGCATTGATATATGACATTTATTGTGGCTTGGTGAATGAAATTAGGAGTATGACATTCCTTTTTATCTTGAGTAGATTATTGTGATATTGATTTATCTCTTGTTGATTTTCAATTACTTATTTATCACAGCTTGGCATTGTGATTATTATATGTTTATGTCATATCTCTTATTATATATCACTTCATCTGATATTTATAGCTAGACTGATCCGTTTATTATTTTCTTCTTAAATAATACTCGGGTCAGACTGAGATTTTACAGGTGCTTCTGCTTGACTCCTTATCGGACTATCATCCCGACTTTTGGCATACTACTTAGATTAGTAGTTTATTTTGTTGTATACATTTGAGATTTAGACTCATAGATGTATTCTTTTGTATAGCACGTGTTGCTATTCTTTTGTATTATTGTGGATCTTTTGACCACTACTCTGATATACACTTTTATGTGTAATATTCATATCTATTTCCGCCTTTGTGATATGAATTGTCTATGACTGATTTATGTTATGTTTATTTCTATATTTGTTTCCGAAGAAATTATAGCCACTGTGTAGTAGCTTTGAGTTTGTGTCGGTATGTCGGATTTCCTCTTGAGATGAAAAGTTATATTTTTATCCGGTATATCGGTACTCGCACAAAGCAATTATACAGATGGTCGCTCCTCAACAGCCTTATTCTCCGTGCTAGTTGACAGCATTCACAGTAATGTTCTTGGCTAGCGTGGGTATAGAGATGGGGCGTCACATTTTCCCACCCCTTTCTTATCAACCCTAGAATGTCTATTTATAATAGACTTGACAAATATCTTATTTCACAAATAAATCTCTAATGCAATAAAAGGGACAACTGATAACTCTGCCAAATACACAAAATCTCTAAAAAGTGCAATTAATCACACTCCAAATTATATCAAATCTGTAAAATAGGCAATGAATTTGAATCATAATTCCACATAGACTCAAATATCTCCAAGATCTAATTAAATATGAAATATTATATCACTAAAATCTAACAGAAATCATGGATGGTGAATGATATATCCTACAGATTTAAAATTTCCTTTTCGATTTCACTTTCATTGTGTTTTTGCTTCTATCTGCATCAGATTTCTACAAAGATTGTTTATGTTTTTACAGATTCCACATTTACTCATATAAATCTGGTTAAAATATTTTGTTGTTTCTTTCACCCTAGATTAACCATATAGAGCATGCAATTGTAATTTTAGCAGGTTCGAAAACTCTTGTTTTACTATGAAATTTTTGATCGAGTTCCTGAATTTTCGATTCAATTCGAAGAGGGTCGTTCATTTGAGTAATCGGGAATATTTGTTTAAGCCTTACCTAATGCCACACATATTTGCTAAATTCACACTAAAAAAAAGGATGATCCTTGGTTTCCACATTTTTATCACACAGAACATACATGTTAGAAATCCACATACGTTGAAAAATTCGAATGTTCTTAAAAGGCAGATGGTTTGTGATAGCTCTGTAAGCACATAACTTCATTTTTGGGCTTTCTTTACTCTTCCAAATGAACCGAGACCATTGTACTTTGTTAGCATGTATTCTGATGTTTTCTCACATATCTCTAAACATAAACTTACCCTAACTGTTTAAGTTGCGGTACAAGTAGTGCTCATGATGATTATTGAAATTGTTATATATTTCATTACTGATACCTCAATTTTGTTGTAGTGCTCCTGGTTGTCATGTCCCATTTTGAATGATACTGCTGACATTATGATGGCCACCTCCCATATAAGCTAATATGCCGTACCTAAGTCTAGAGATAAGTTTAGCACCCTTCAGCCAAAGATCATGCCACAAACTGGTATCATTACCATACACAATTCTCCTATCGAACATATTTAATGCTTTCTCTCTTACTTTTAGCATATTTTTGATAGCACCAGACATTTGATTATTACTCTGAATATCCTGCAAGTTGTTTGGCTTAATATCTGTTAATGATCCAACTTGACCGTAAAAATTTTCCTGGTAGTAATTTCTAGTCTTTTTAGACAATAAATTTCATTTATGTTTTCCAATTTTGGTAACCCTATGCCTCCTTCATCTTTAGGGGAAGTTACTACCTCCTAAGGTACTTTAACTTTTTTGCTTCCCCTTTTTTTTCCAAATTCAGTTGATGGATTTAATCGCATTCACTGGAACCTTAAAACATTGCATCTAATAAGCAACTGTGGGATAAATGACTGATTTTATAAGAACCACTTTTCCTACCATGCTTAGAAGCTTGCTTACCCACCATTTAATTTTTTATAGAATTTTATCAAGGGATTTTTGTATAAAGGAGAATATTTTATCCACAAGGACAAACATTCTCACAAAATTAGCGATAAGGACAAACATTCTTTCAAAATTAGTCATAAGGACAAACCGTCAAAATTATCAACCACTACTCGTCGCACCACCATCCACCACCATCACCTGCACCACCAGTCTCGCCGCCGCCTCCAACACTACCTGCCGCCATCACATGCTACCGAAAACTCTTAATCTAAAAACCAATACCTAAAAAATGTTACTAGTAACTAAAAACTGCTACCAACAACTAAAACTGATACCTAACAACTGATACTCAAATAAACCACCCATAATCTTTTAGGTTCTCAAATTTATCAAATTCGATCACCATTATCTAAGTTTATAGTTCATTCTTGAACAAGCATTTAACCATCATCTTTATAGAAAAACAGTTCATCGTCATATTTAAAGCATAAATAGACCATCCATAATCAACATCTATCAAGCTCATGAAATTGAATCGTTATCTCATATAATGATGTTTTAACTTAAGCATCTCCATTCTCCTGATGTAAGCTAGATCGAGTGGCTCCACTCCAGCAAAAGAATGGATTCCATTTAACTAAGGCAGTGTGCACAATGGGGACCACGACAGTGGTTCATCTCTAGGTAAAAAATAAAACAGTTTTTACAAAAATGATACCCGTTGTTATTAAAACTGATATTTAAAAAATGATACTCAAACAAAATTTATTAAATATTTGATACCAACGAAATATTAATTCAACTCAATGATCATCGTATTTACTTGTAAAAACTTTATTTTGTATATAATCAAACAATAAAACAGTAAAAAACTTAAACACTGCATTATTTTAAAAAATGATACTAAAAAAAAATGATATCTAAAAATTGATCCTCACTAAACTCAATGCATCAATACATTATTAATCAAACTAATATGAATGCAAAAAAACAAAACAAAATAACAACTAAAAATTGTTCGCTTCAAAATGTGAATTTATTACAGTATAATAATTTTGTTATACAACAAAAATCACAAACTCAAAAATAACAAATATTTTCGAAAATCATACCTACAAATTGGAAAACTGATACCTAACAGCTTATAACACTTCTTCTCCCATAAGTCTTCCATGACTTGCTCTTCTACTTTCTTGACTTGCTCTTCTTTTTCCTCGATTTGTTGTTTCTTCTAAAACACCACTTAACCACGGCGTCTCTGCCGCCAGAGCCATCAATTTTCCATCATCAGATGACTTCAAATTGAGCTACTTCAAAACGCTAGCTGTTGCCATCCGCCGTCGAACCAACCACCCTCGCAGCCAATGCTATCGTAGTAACCACCCTCGTCGACAACACCGCCTATGCTTGACGCTGCTTCAGACCATTTAAGTGTTTGTCCTGATCGCTAATTTCTTGTTCTGCCTCCGAATTGAAATTCAAATGTTTTTTTTCACGTTAAAATAATGAAGGTCGGTCCTTGATTTTAAAATGCTGAGAAATTTTGTCATTGACAATATTTTCCTGTTTTATCAATTACAATATTGAAATTATTTCTCATGATATGTGTGACTGAAAGGGAGATACTCGGATATTTGATTGAAGGGCTACCTTGCTTTAATTGTAGAATATCCAACATTTCTTGCATATTACTGCAGTATTTGTTAAAAAAAACCTTAGTTATTGTTGAGTTGTAATTCTATGCACTATTCCAATTTTGTGAGTATAGATTTAATAGCATTTGCACCATTAATAGCAGCCTAAATGAAAATCAGTAAGTCATCTGTATAGATTGTGTGGGTGATAAAGGATCTACTTGTGTTTTAATGGATTATTTTTGGTTTCTAGCTGAATTTTATTTGAATGTTCTTTCAAATCCATAAGAATGGTGAAATATTCCATTATAATGTGAAAAGGTAGGGTGATAAAGGATCTACTTGCATTAAACAATTTTTAGAACCAAAATATCCAAAAGGACTTCCTTCAATCATGGTAGAAAAGGTAGGCGATTCTACAAGTGTTTCAATAACTTGTAGCCACTTGGCTAGAAAATCCATTGCCCTCATCTTTTGTATAACAAATTTCCTGTTCACACTATCATATCACTATCATATGTATTTTTTAAGTCAGCTTTAATGTACATTTTATTTTTTCCTCTGAGATTGAAATTCCTGATGTTTTCATGAGCAATCATAATTCCCTCTGCAATACCACTATTTGGGATAAAAGCTGTTTGGTTATTAGAAATAAATTCCATTAGAACATGCTTCAATCTGAAAGTGTGAACCTTAGCAATAACTTTATAAAGCATGTTGCAGCAGGTAATAGGCCTATACTGTGTTATAGAAACTAAAATTTTCTATTTTGAGATTAAGCTTAGGAAAGTATGATTACATTGTTTTATGATTCTAATTTGGATAACAACAACTAGTGTTCTTTTAATTCGTCCCAGTGATGTTTAAAAAAAATAAGAATTGAACCCATCTGGCCTTGGTGCAGAATCATTAATTCATTACTAATACTAAAGATGGCATATATGATTACCTCGGATGAGATGATTTCATTAAGGAAGTTTTTCCCATTATCTGAAACTTTGTGCTTGACAATGATTTGTAGGAAAATTTCTGTTTAATTTTCTTTATTGAAAAGATTAGAGAAATAAAGCATAGCTTCATCAGCAACCTCTTTAATAGACTTAACACGTGTACCATCTTCAGTTAAAAGGTGATGCAAGATTCTCATGTTTAATTTTGCATGGAAGAACTTGCTAATTTCATCTCCATATTTAAGCCAATTGTCGTTTAGCTTTTTTTTCCAAGTCCACAGCTAATTTCCTCATATGCAATTCTAGTTCTTTATTAGCTTTAAAATATTGATTTGCATTCTCTAGTGTGATCTCTGTCATAAATTTGCATTAGCCTACTGCATTTTCCCCTGCTTTCCTTAATGCTATTTTGCAAAGTTTGTTGCGTTGAACACCATTTCCTTAATTTTAACTTTAGTTCCTTTTGCATTTTCAAAAGGTTATACATGCTGTATTAATTCTAAGGAAGTCTTATGAATAGGTTCACTATGTTTCTATATTCTTGATCATAAGTCCAATGATTTCTAAACTTGAATGGCTTTGGATATGAAAAATTCAATCTATCACTCAAGCACAATTGAATAGGATTGTGATCGCTTGTACCTGAGGCAAGAATTTAAGCATGAGTACTTGATAGAGTCTGAAGAGATAATGTTGATGAGGACTATCAATTTTTGTAGTGATATTCCTACCTGGGCCAGATCTCCAAGAGTGATTCAGGCCCAAGGTATAGAGTTCAGTAAGCTCAGTGCTAAGAATAAAATCATTCAGTTACAATATTTGGATTGGACTTAATGTATTGCCTCCTGATTTTTCTGAAATCGGTCTTACATAATTAAGATCACCAACAATACACCGTGGGATGTTTAAGTTGTTTGAATCCACTTTTAATTGATTCCATAGTGTTTTCCTATCCGATTCAAAATTTGAAGTGTGTACAAAAGTGCAACCATCACCTTTGTTACTTAGAATTAAGGTCACATGTTGAGCAGTATGGGAGATTTCACGACCGTGCCATACTTTTGAATTAACCATTGTTGCAATTCTACATTTGTGATAAGCTAAATTATTGTATCGTTTCCATATATGAAGGAATTTTTGGACGATTTTTGGCATATTTCTTTCTTTAACTTTATTCTCAAACAAGGTAGCTGTTATATGTCAAGTGTACTAAAAAAGATAGCACGCTAAAATAAACTCGTCGCACAAGTTTATTAATTTAGAATTCCACTACGTTGGAATTCTGTATTAGATAAGTGTAACAATAAGTTACGTTGTGAATATATTACAACAGCAACGTTATACTATTGTAAGAAATAGTACAACTTATAAACGGGAAAGATTACAGTGAATTTAACCAGTATATAAAGGAAATTCCGTCCGATGCTCGTTGTAATGAGTATAAGTATGGCAGTAGAAGTGAAGAAGAAGATTCAGATTCTGAAAAATGAGTGAGGAAAGTGATCAGTTTTCCTCCTTATTTATAGTTGGCCCGGTTCGGTTCAGTCGGACGGCGACGCGCGCGTGTGTGATGGAGATGCATGATCTCCCTCCTCACAACGAAGCATACATTTGTAAGCTTCAGGCCCCCAACCTCCACTTGAGAAAGGCATATATAAACTAATAAACCTTTCAATAAATTGGTGATGTGGGACTTCATGTATTTTTCATTCACGTGACCTTTAGGAATTCTAACAATAGCTACATATGGACTGTATTTATTTAACATATTTACAACATCCAACTGTCTTTTAGGGTTATTTAAACCCATCACATTCCAGCTTATAATCATTTCTTATTAAAAAATGGGCTTCTAGTACTCATGGCTTAAGCAGTACCCTCTTTGGAATTTTTGAATTTTCCAACATCCTTTCCCCCTGCTTTTAACATAATATTCTCTCTCTCTTTCTCCACAATGGCATCCCATCCTTCGTTCTTTTTGAAAAGTGATATGGTTGGTGGGGGAGGGGGAGGAATTTGTGCCTCATTTTTCAGTGTACTTTCAGTTGTAAGCTCACTCACTGTCTCCTCTGCCTTATCCAACTGATCAGAGACCTGCAAATTAGAGAAAAGGTTAGGCTTGGTATTGGTTACATCTAAAGTATTAATAGTAACAAAAGTGTTCTGTGATGCGGTAGTGCCTATAGTAGGTTCTTTGAGGGAATCAAAGAGAAGGCTGTCCCTAAGTGAAGCAGCTGGAGACGCTGGTGAGGCATCCAAGTATACAAATTGCACCAGATAGAATCCATTCTGCCTAAAATGAATTTCAAAGCCTCCTTTAGGCATCCAAGTTCTCATGATAAAAACTTTGAAATGAACGTAGTAAGGTCGACTTTCCACAAGGTATAACAAAATAGAATTCATCCAGATCTGGTTAACCTCTTCGAATTCATCATCTTCAATAACTGCAGTACATTTTTTATTAAAAAAATGAATGAAAGGGATTCGCCTTTGGCTTTGTTTTTTGCCATACCACACCAAGAGATTGGCCTCACATTTCGATCAACCGTGAAGCTGTTAGGTTTTTGTTTGGGACATGGTTTAGATTGATCAGCACTTATAGCTGGCCGTGCTTTATAACTGGATTTGACACCTCCGGCCTATCTGCCTATAGATACCACATCCCCTTTAATGCTAGCTCCACCTCCGCTAGTTTCTCCAACCTTCCTCCGCCTCCTCCGCACAACCTCCCATGCATTATCATCGTCTTTGCCTTTTGCCTGCCTCTGTTGTGTGGATATCTCCCATTTGGATTGATTTAAGATTAGAAATATTAGAGGAAATATTATTGGAAGAATTAGGGTTTTGAGATTTTTGAAAATTAGGGTTAGTCGCAATTGTCTAAAGATTCAGATTTAAGATCTTTATGAACAGTTATCTCCAATACAACTGCCCCTAATTGTCTATAAAATATTACCACTAAGTGGGAAATTTTAGCGCCATTCATTTTCGCTCGCAACATTTTGGGGATGAAATAATTGATCCAAATCGATTTTGTTCAATATTCTTCCAATTCCAACCTTTTACTGAAGATTTTTGCTGGTATTTGTTTTCTGATTTATGCTATACCTATGATCTTGTATCTCGCACAGTAATTTTCTTCGTAATAATGAGATACATGATTGAAACCTAATCGAACCCCCAACTTATTATCGCATCCCAATTGAAATTGTGAAGAATTCCCTTTTCAAATCATAAGCTTTTGATTCCTTCAGGTAAATATTGGATTTTCCCCAATTTTCCTTTTTGTATTAATCTTCCATATTTTCCATCATGGTTAGATTAATGAACTTCAAATCAATGTAGCTTAACAACCTTTTAAACATTTCTTGCTTATTAATCAGTTAACTAATTTATCTATTTGGGTTGCCTAAATGAGTTTAGTAGCTACTGCTAAGAAAATCCAATTGCTTAAGTTACATTTGTGTGTTTTCTACAATAAAGCATAGTAATACTATTATTGGGGTATTTTATAGAAACTATTCATTGATGATAGCTCTTTTATGTAAATATATTATATATGTGATGTAAGTGGTGAAGATGAAGAAGTAATTCTATGTATTTTCATTGGATTTTCTCTTGGTTTTGCTATAGCTGTATGCTTTGTTTCTTTTGGTTATACATTAACGTTAATTATTAATAAAAAATACAAAAAAAGCTTACACTTTGCTGTTCCCAGATAATGGAACAATTAAAGGAAGCATAGGCGTATTTTCTTTGCCATTAATGTACGATAAAACATTAAAGATTGCTCCAGGTCATGGAGACACTGCATATTACTTTTCATACTCGATAATTCTACTACTAATACAGGTATAGTTGTACACATCACTTTATAAAACCATATATGTAAACTGATTATGTTATCAATTAATGTAGGGTACATTGAAGTCACCACCATCCAAGAGTGCAACAATGAAGAAAGCATCAATGATTTCCACTTCTATAACAGCGAAACTCTACCTTGGTTGTGGATGTTTTGGCAATGCTGCATATGGAGATGATACATATGGAAATTTATTTACAGGATTTGGATTTCACGGGCTTTATTGGCTCATAGATGTCGCTGGTATTTGCATTTTTACTCACTAGAAGGTTATGAAGTGAATAATATATTACACATGCATATGATACATGTACGCATTATTTACATGTTCATAATTATCACATTCTTACGCAATTTTGTTGTTATATAAAAGGTAACGAGCCAACCACTGTTCCAATTTTCAGACAAAAACAACAAACATGTGAACAAAGTTTATTTAATTGGACTTGCATTTTTACCAGATTACAAACTAAACTTTACTAGTATAACCGCACAACGGTGGAGAAACCGACCGTTCGATTGTATAACATTGATAAGAAATATACATTTAAAAAATTTGTCAATATTACCTAAACATTAAGTGATCATATGTTGGAAAATAATAAATTGAGATTTGAATCTGAAAATATGAATTTCAAGTTTAAATATTAATCAAAACATTCAAAATTGTCGATTTGAAATTGAAAATTTTAAAATTTTAAAATCATAATAAATTTGAATTTGAAATCTTTGATGCGCAAAATAAAAGGAGAAAGTTTAGGGAAACCGCGATGAGACAAGATCCACGTTTTTAGAGAAACCGCAATGAGACAAGATCCACGTTTTTTTGGCTTCAGGAAAATTGATTTTGGCTAGTAGAAGTAGGCAAACCTCCCTACGGCCGGTTTGATAAGGTTGTGCTATCAGACTCTACGTGTGATTTCAATAAAATTCATTACTATAATATTTCCTTATTTCAACCATGTATTGGGACTGCTCGGTTCATTTGCTTTTTAGCACCTGAGCATTTTACATTTTAATATATGGTATTATGTAAATTTATTATTTGCTTTATTTGATTAAATCTACTAGAGGTACAGAGTTGTATATTAATCTATTTCAAGCACTGCCAGAGGCATTTCTTAATGCATTTTTTGCTGTTATTTTACTAAACAATCCTGTGTGGTACATGCATTAATAAAGGAATTTTTAGTAAACAATATTCCCTAAATATTATTGGGGGCTTGATTTATTGAGGCTTTTCTTCTTCCACCTCTCATTCATTTGGGGGCAAGTTTAACAAATTATTAGCCTCCATTTATAGCAATGGAGGCATTTGTATTTTCCTCTAAGATTCTCATTTTTGGCGGTGATCGGGTCTGGTTTTATATTTTTATTTTCATCAAATCTTGACTAAAAATGCAAAGATATTTTAAACATATTATGTGAATATTGAACACCAACTTCTGAAAATCTTTTTTTTTAGAACTCAATTTTATCACACTCGAAATTTTAAAAATTCATACGAAGAGAGATATAAGGGTCTGAAAAGTAAAAGTTCTAAGATCAAAAAGGTTTCGGCTTAAAATTTAGAAATTTAACAAAATTGAAAACTAAAATTATCTAATATAAAATTTTCTACCTTTTTACACTAATTTTTTTTAAATTCATTTCCTTTCTCATGGACTACTAGCTAAGTGATAAGTGGAATGACACTCAAGACTAAGGTTCGAAAGATCATTTGTTTGAACTTTTGAAACTTCAGATGATTACTTTAGTTAAATAAAATATCACTCTTATTCTAATTTTTTTTATTCCATCTAAAAGTTAAAAAAAATATAAAAAAATCAAGTTTTAAATTTTCAAAAACTTGATAATACTATCAAAGTCTCGTACCTTAAGTGCCTGGATTTTATTTATGAGAATTTTATTCCTATTTACATCCTTTCATAGTAGCTTGTACTATATATGTAAAATAAATTTGGATCGCTTTCTAATAAGAAAATATATTCCTACTTTGCAATAATTTCCATTGGCTACTTCCATGCCCAACCACTTTCTCCTTCCTCTCCTTCCTTCCCAACACATTTTCTTCCACTCCTTCCTTCGTCGTCCTCCCTTGTAATTCTCCTTTTTTCTTATCTCCTACATATGGTTATTGATCTTTAGTATTTTACACCAACTCGTTCACCTAGGATGCTGATCACCTTTGATTTGCCAAAGACCTGAGCCTTTGTCACCCACCATTAGAGCCCCCTTAGCTTTCATTTCCTTGTCCAACGGTTAATCCATATACTTCACATACCTCAATACTTCCCCTCCCTTTCTTAACTTGTGTGGTAGATTTTCGGATGGCCTTGCATCCGCAACATGAGCATCTGACAGAACCCAATCCTCCTTACACATAGATCAATCTAAAGAATCAACAAGAAGCTTTCTATCAGTTTTATTCAAAAATATTAAAGAACTGAAAGTCTCTCTCATTTTTTAAATGCAAAATCTTCGTTGCATTCATATGCAATGTATCATAGAGATTTGCAACGCTTTTGAAGTACACTTTTTATTCATAAATTGTTTACGATAGATCATTAATGGAAATTATATGAAAGGCATTGGTTAAATTATCTTTACAAGCTAGTGTAGATAATAGACTGGTTGATATCTATCATTTTACAATAAACTTACAAAATGAAGAGAAATTCATGTGCCTTTGGCTTTATAAGAATCAAAACAAGTACAATTATAAGATCTTGTATTTTAGAGTCAAAATAAAATACAATTATAAGATATTGTATTTTAGAACAATAGTATGCATAAAGCTGGACTTAGTACATCTCCAGTGGGTTCAGGGCTGAACCCTTAACCTAGGGTGGGCTCCTAGTGGCCAGGCGACCATTTAATGGGCGCCTAAACTCCACCCCTACAAAAACCCTCTACCTCCCCTCCCTTCCTCACTTTTTACTCTCATTTTCATTTTAATTTTTTATAAATTAGAAAATCTAAACGAAATGCAGCTACGTCCAACCAAAATCGTTCAAAGAACGGTTCATAGACATCCAGCGGAGCAAGCTGGACCATTACACGTTCCGCCACTCCCTGCAATTTCACCAGACGTCTACGTGTACTACACGAGCTGCCAGGTGGTTATCGGCATAGAGCCGAAACCGCTTCGACGACCATACAGGTATAAATTGCAAATTATTATAACTGGTTATTTGAATATGTACATCATATACTCATATTAAATAAACCTTACTCTACAAAATATTATTAATTCACAAATTATCTATAGGACCATTACATTCACTGTCGGGGTAGTTCGGCTAAGTGCATTACCCAGTTTTATGACTATCCTCTCGGTCCTATTATTGAGAGGCTACATGCTAGCTCTTTTAGTCTTTTTTTGTCAATTAGGCCTGTTCAGTCCTTTGGTCGACCTCTCATTCAGGCATTAGCTGAGAGGTAGTGGCCCACCACGCATACGTTTCATTTTTCAGATTTTGAGCTTGGTATCACCCCAGTTGATTTCTACATGTTTACTGGGATTGAGATTGGACGACATGGTCTTCGACCTTTTCCATTTGATGATTTATACTAGTCGCCCAATCTGTTTACTGTTTTTTTACCACTGATAGATGTTACCTGCGTCACTAGTGGTTCTGTTAAATTGACTTACCTGCAGCAGTACATCACCAGTTATATAGCTAGAGCTGATATGATGGATGCAGTTACTAGAGCATTTCTGTTGTACCTGTTTGGTTCGACTTTTTTTTCGAACAAAAAAGGTACGGTTAGACTATGCTATTTAGCATATCTTGCCAGATTAGACCAGCTACATACTATTGACTGGGGGACAACGATATTAGGCACCCTATATACCGCTCTAGATTCATTTACGCTTGGCGATGTCAGGCAGATGTATGTTTTTTCGTATATTTTGGCGTTATGGTACTACGAGTACACGGCAAAAACGGTAAACATGCATCCCCGCATCCAGGACATGGCTAGTCAGGCTGCTGAGCATTACTTCCCTAGGATGAGACGATGGGAGACTATGCAGTACGTACATTATGTCCCCTTAGGTGTATGGCATGACCTGATGGAGGCTAGGTCACAACTTGATATGCATAGTCGAGGTAACATCATTCGGACTACTTGGGCTTCATATTGGACTCATCGAGCAGATGCAGGTCTTTTGGTGGACGACCATCCCTTGATGGTTGCGTATTCACTATCTAGACGTAGGATTGCTTTACATACACCTGCATTTATGCCTATGTGGTATTTGGGAGAGAGATGTGCTTATCAGATTACGGGTGATCATCGTATACCATTTGATCCTTTATCTTGCGAGGACATGTTTGGTAGACATAGGGTGATTGACGATAAGTACTTAGATGCTCTACGACAGGCTGGATGGGTGGATAGTAGTACTTTCTTCATCCATGGGGATTACGATGCTTATTAGGCTAGAGTAGCACCCCGCAGATTCATCGTACCAGATTATGTTCGTGGGGTCAACTCTGATCATATAAGACCTCATTTGGCAGCCGGTAGAGTTCAGGTACCGCATGTTTTATTTGACTCGATTCCGTCACAGTTCTCCCAGACTCCCATGCAGTTGGAGCCCGATACTATTTTTAGAGCATATGACGTGACATGTACTTTGATTGAGCAGCATTTAGTCTTTCCAGATCACCCCGACTATCCTGGTGTGCTTTCAGTCGGTTTATATCCTCCGTATGAGGTACGTTTGTTGTTTATTGTCATTTTTCTTTTATTTTATGCTTAGTTTCTTACTATGTCAAATATCATCTTTATGTAGTATGCCGCTAGATTGGACCAGACCAGTATTTCACTTGGTGTGTTTCACGATATGACTCTTGCACATACACACACCATGCATGATATGTACATGTAGCATACACATATGCTAGAGGCGCAGATTGATCAGCTATCAGCTAGACTTGCTGTATATGAGCCTATCGGATCACAAGGCGGAGGTGATGCTGGTCCCAATGTGTATGATGCTGATGGTTTAGATGAGGACGATGGGGATGATGAGGACGAGGGGGATGATGGTGGTGGAGATGATGATGATGGTGATAGGGATGATGATGGTGATATGGATGACGATGACGATGACGGAGATGATGATGATGGAGATGATGGTGATAATGCTGACGACGACGACGTTGCATCCCTTTAGTTGTATACCTTTTAGTTTATGCATAGTAGACGTTTTATTATATGCTGCAGTTCCTATAGCTTATGTACTTATGTCATCGTTTGAGTATACTGTGTATTCTTTATGTTTATATACTTTCACTTTCTTGGATTTTGGATTATAATCCTCGAGTATACTGTGAATTCTACATGTCTGTGTATACTGTGAGTTATACATTTTGGCGTATAAACCCCACATTTCTGTAGCTAAAAATTCCCGAGACAAACAAATATTTTTACGAGCAAAACCCCACATTTCTTCGAGTCCGACACTCGAATCACTCGAGTGAAACTCGCACAACAAATCCCCCTTTTTAAAGTGTTTCAAATAATTTAAAATTTTAAACTTTATTTTATTTTAAACTGAGATTCAAATTTCTTCCGAATCCAAACTTTTCTTTTATTTAAATAACTATGTTAAACATTTATTTCATTTTAAAACCCAGTTTAAAGCATTTTAAACTTTACAGTTTTAAAAAAAAACCTGTTCAACTTACCCAGGCTTCCCCTTTCCCACTACTCCGAGACAACCACGAGCACGCTTCGAGTTCGCATGCTACTTTCCCCGAGAAAAACCCCCAATAACTCGGGGAAACACTCGAGACCACACCAGCTTGCACAGACCCAACCACCTTCACCAGAACCAACTCACCGTGCATGTGCACAGTATCATTTTCCACCTCCGACCATCTCCGATGGTTGCTTCACATCGGCAACCTCCTTCTCCCTCACCCACGACCTTCGTATCATCTTCTAAAACTCGAAATCAAAAATTGAGACTTCGACCCCAAAACTGGAAACACACAGAGCATCACCACCTGAACCTGTCACCGCCTTGCTTGAGGAATCCCGACCAATTGAAGTTCTGCAGCTCCGGCTACGTTTGCTTCCACGTCTAAGCTAACTTCCCCCGCAGTTTCGATACACTCGATCCACTATACCCACAGAAATGATCGATTACTTACTCGAAACCAAAACTAGGGTTCTAAAAGAAAATACTCTACCGCGATCTCTCTGATGAATTTCCCACCACCGCCGCATTTTCCAGCATCTTCACTCACCCCTCCATCTCCATGCCTTTTCTCGAACTCTCAAACCCACTTGATCACAAGGGGAACTCAAAAATAATC
Source organism: Allium cepa (assembly GCA_030765085.1). Classification (NCBI taxonomy): domain Eukaryota; kingdom Viridiplantae; phylum Streptophyta; class Magnoliopsida; order Asparagales; family Amaryllidaceae; genus Allium; species Allium cepa. Next base: position 985,771,454 of record CM060945.1, on the reverse strand, counting down.
CTTCAGTTAAAACCCAAACTTCCACTTCAATTCTAAACAAAAAATCCTGATTCCTATGTTAAAAATCATCTTTTGTATAGAGTTTTCGATTAGTAATACTGAAAATTATAGTTTATATGGTCTGAGTTTTAATTATATGTAGTATACTCAGATGTTCTTAATGTTTCCAAAGTCAAACAGACACTATTTATTTTACTTAGGTTTTTAAACATAAATTTAAGTTAATCAAACAATATTAGATTGCCAAACAGGATCTAACAAGAATCTAGATCATGTGGAAGGGATTTTGAATAAAAACATGGATCTTAGAAATCATGACAGAGCTCAAACATAAGCACAGCATACCCACACATATATGCACAGAACAGACTTATATATGTACAAACATATTATTCCAGAAATGAGTATGCAACATAATTTATAACTTAATTTATTTAAGTTTGTATAGTTACTCACCTGCTTTAGAGTGAATGAACAGAACACTGTTCTTTAAAACTGGAAAAACATCTCTTTTTGTTTTTGATTTCCTGCTAACATCATGCTTTAGATTATAGAATTAGTTGAAGTTTGTAAAATGGAAACTTACTTATGTTTTCTGTTTACCCATTTTCTTTGAACAGAGAGTATTGTATATAAGAATAAGTTAGGCAAGCTTATACAGGAAGATGTAGTGATTATATCATATTATTATTTTAATGTCAGAGATATTTTATTTACATTTCGGCTGAAATGATAAGTATGTATCTTTAGTAGACCAAATGGTGTGCTAATTAAATGAAAAGATACTTATGTTGTATACATATCTTATTTTGTATGCATTAAGATATTTTATCTTTGTCTTATTTCTTTCTTTGTTCTTGCCTTGCATGCTATTTACAGGCTGCATACATATTTATTATTCACTTGTCCAGCTTTCTTTATATCCTATGTATATATATACTTTGTTTTATTAGGCAGATTTGTGGAGGCTGAAATAAGATTTTGAATTGACTTAAGTTTGTGCAGAGATGAAAGCATTTTGATGCTAATGTACTTTATGTTTCCTACCTAGCTAATTTTATATGTTGATTTTTTTTTCTACTTTGCTGCATCTAAACTTCCTAAATAAGATTCCAGCCTACTTAGTCTTTATACTTATATTGTTGTCTTGTTCATGAATGTATTTATACTTATCCAATTCACATAACTGAATGTGTATTTTTGTTCTTTTTCTTTGTCTCACAGCTTGTTCACAACTTAAATGTATTATATTTTTGTTTTTATTTGTTGTACATGAATATACTTTGTAATATAAATGAATTTCTATAATTATTATGCAGTTAGATCTTAGCTAAATGTGTTATTCAATATTATAGAATTTATCTTATACGTATGTATTTCTATTTCTAACTTAAATACTTATTATCTTGCATTTTTACATGTTCATATAATTATTCTATTAATTTTATAAGTATAGTTTGAGTGTATTTATTTTTACTTCTTATATTGATTCTCACTTAAATATTTTTATTTTTATTATTATCTAGCTATATTTAGAAGAAAATAGAACAAATCTTTTTGTTAATAAATTCTAAATTTAAACTTAAGCTAGAATAAGTTTTAAACTATTAACATTTATCTTGAGTATTTTAAAGTCATATAGTTATTTATTTAATAGCTTAATATTAAATCAAATTTCCATAAATATTAGAATTAGAAAACATGCCTTTATTTATTAAATTTATAACAAAGTTTATTTATTCACAATATATACAGATATGTATACATTACAAATATAAAATAATTTATTAGCCTTTAAAATAGATTATCAGTTTAAATATTTATTTTAAAGAAGATTATTAATTAAATTCAAATTTATCATTAACAATATGATCAATTCAATTAAATTTTGACATAAATTATTAAATTGTTATTGTCAAAATTTCCAGGATATCACATTCCTCCCCCCTTAAAAGAATTTCGTCCCCGAAATTTAAAACAAAGGTAATTTAATTACAGATTTAATTTTTAAACACAGGCAGATATCAATCATATGCTAGCAATCATAGCAACCAATTCATCCATATACAAATCTAATTGTCTAGATAAAAATCCTAAATAGAATTTTCTCGAGTTTCCCCAAGTATAAATATTGGGATACTCTCTCTACAGAATTCAAATAACCAATATTACCAAGCTACTGAGTTCCCACTCACCTGGATCTACAATACAAAACAAGATATCAGACTACAGATAAGTCCGACTCAACAACCAAAAATCTCTGAACTGCTGACTCTGCAATCAAAGATAGCTCTTACCCATACTCCCTCAGAGATACGTGAAACACAACGAATTCCAGTTATCCAAACTGGCAATCCACTCCTGAAACCAAACACTTATCCAAATCAAGTCTCCAATTACGGACTCCAAATTTCTTCGTCTCTTATCCCCAAATCTCTTCGGACGATCCTGCGCTGCTTACATCCTTCCTGATCAGCTCAACTCTTGCTGATACCCCAGAAACAAATTGATCCATAAACAATCCACAATGATCTTTCTAGGATTGACTAAAACTTAGAACACAAACTCAATTCCAAAATCAGCAGACTGGTCTTACTTCTTCTTATATGGAAAGATAGTACAGATACACTTCAATCTGGTCTTAAGATCTTGAAAAATTTCCAGTAGAAACTTTCTAATCCAAAACACTGCAAATTCTAGTTGTTCCCACACCAAACAGCTGCCACCATGCTTCCACTGCATAACTCTGATTGAACAGATGAAAATGCTAATGATGATCACGAGGACAAACTGGACAACACATCATAGAACTATGGTTCAATGGATCCTTAAAAGAAACTCAGAAGTTCCTTCAAAATTCTAGCTGCTTCACCAGACTCATTCTCAAAAATCATCTTACTGAACCATCGATACCGCTCCTGGAATCCAGAAGATACCAAACTCAATCTCCAGATACGGACAAAATTCACATCCAGAAAAAATCAGACCCAAGAGAAATTCAAACAATCGCAAGTCACTTTTGCGATCAATCTAGCCCATTACCAAAGAAAAACTGTTCTCTCTTTACCAAACAGAACAGCCTATGCTTAATTGGCCAATTCATTAAAGAAATGGAACCACACTGCAATTTCTGAACTCCACTGCTGATGCAGAGGTTTAAAACTTCCTTGCCAACACCAATGCCAAGAAATTTCCTAATCCAGTGCTCTTCGAGAGACTCGGACCTCAAACCAACAGAAACATTTTACTGAACTCAGCCCCAACACCAAAGCAGACACGCTTCCTTAACTGATTCCAAAGAAACATCTTCGGAGATTTCCATAGTCACGGTGTCTCATCACACAGCTACTACATCCTGAGGTAAGATATCCGAATTTGCTCATACCAAACCGATAGGTCCAAACTCTAGCTCATCCAAACTTACGCTTCAAAAATGAACTCCGAACCTTAACAGGTTTCCTTCAGAGATCAATGAAATCCTTACTCCATTCAAAACCCACTCGAGAAGTAATAGGTCTACAGTCTCGACAAATATGCTTCCAATCTCAAATATTCATACTCCAACCATTGGTAGTCGTGATACACACACCACTACCCTATCTATCTTAATAACTTATATTGGATAACCCGGACGGGTAACCCAACAAATAGGTAGAAATAAATATATATATATTTATATATTAAAATTACAAATACGCTCTCTCAAGATAGAAATCACTCAAGAGCCTAGGTATTCACTCAACCTAGCGCTTTGATACCAACTGTGACGACCCGCCCTTCTATGCCCAGAAAGACGTATCGTCCTGAAGAAAGAAAGGGATGAGAAAATAGAAAAGATAGAGAAGAAAGAACAACAACATCAGAATCTCACAGCGGAATGAAACAAAATATAATAGATCACATAGTTATTACATAATTTTACATATATCAGATCTATACAGATGATACAACACATATTAGACAGTTATAAACATCTGTCTAGTTAATACAACACAACTCAAACAAATAACAAAGGATACCAACACAGCGGAACTATATATATATATATATATATATCTATAACGCTGAAGCCTCCTGCTCCATCGCTCCCCCAGAATTTGTCCAAGCTAACCTGAATCCCTTGGCTACCCGTAAAAATTTGGGTACCCGAGAGTTTATGAAAACAAAAATAAACTCTGGGTCAGACATGGGTCTGGTATGAGTAACAGGTTTAAGTTGCTTAACTTTGAAAAACATTTGAAAACAAAAGGTATCACATAAGACTCCCCACGAATAAATATGGGTAAGTTTTTACCTTACTCTAACCAAAACATTTGATAGGAAATTCTATGATATTATAATAGGTCTAGGGTTTTCAAGTAAATAGAAAATAGCCGAAATTTTTACATTCATTAAATTCCAGCTACTAGCCACAAAAGTGGGTAATACAATCAAAACCGTTGGCACTTATTGGATTTTGGATTCCATACAATGGCAGGGCTACTGGGGTACCGTCCGTCACAGTACGTGGCCTAGATCAACGTACCGAGGATTACTCCCTTCATCCCCTGCAACACAAGGCCGGAACCATTCCTTACTGAACAGTCCCGAACAAGACAACCCCGACAGTTGGAGCTCACAACTATCCACACAGCCGAATAAAAAGGGACATCTAGACAGGGGAAAATCTTGTCCTGCTTGGGCATGACCCACCTAACCTTGCTGCACCTCCCCTGTTTTAGCCATTCTCGGTTGATGAGGCTTGAGGCTACGATTACCTTTAGAGAACATATTTTCTTAGAATGCTCATCGTCCGCCTGACGATGGATTGTGAGCATTCAATCCATACAAGTTCGTTCCGGGTTCGAACGAAACCGAAGGCATTATCTCGTTACACTCATTTTGGAATCACCCTCAGAGTCAACGACGATAATCCTTGCATTCTGAATCTTCATCTTCACTTCAGAATCACGACCTAACGTTAATTTGGAATCGATGTGGTTTTCGGACTTCCAAATGTAGAAAACCCGATCCCGGTCTCATCGAAATCCAAAACGTGTCTTTTAAGGCCAAGTTGTCTATTTAGTCTTAACAGTTTAATTCAAATATTTCAATACACACACAGATAGATAATTCACAATATCATAATAGATAGTCAACATCAACATAAACAGATAACCAATATTATCACTACAAATAGATAATGCATATCTTCATAACAGATAATTCATATTATCATCATATTTAAATCAAAGCATCCATATCACATAGCATCAATTCTCATATCTGAGATCTTAAATCATTCAAGATAAACAATTCCATCCATTCATACATAAGCAATCATATAAGCTATAATTAATTTTAAATGAATTAAATTAATTATATCATCTCTAATTAATTTAAAGTAAATTAAATTAATTACTTCACCATTTAAAACTTGCTCACACAATTATTAATAAATTTCCAATCAATTAATAAATCATTCACTAATTACTCGTTTCAATTAATCATACTTGATTAATTAACATTTAATTATATTCAAGTAATCATCTTTTAATTATTTTCACAAATTAATTATCTTATCTAAATTAACCTTAAATTACATACATTACATTACTTCTGAATTACACTACTTAATTACTCTTTAATTTCTTATTATTGATTAATTAATCTAAATTTATCATCCCATCATTAATTATATCAATTGATGATTTCTAATTACATTTTAATTAATTCCCTGTTTAAAATTAATTACTTTAAGTAATTAATCATCAATTAAACCACATTTATTAATCACCTTTGATTAATATCATTCAGTAATTAACTATCTTTAATTACTCATCAAATAAATTAATTACTCCTTCGTTAATTTCTTTAATTAATCCCTTGATTAATTATACACAGTAATTATATTCCAATTACTTTCATTATTAAATCACCCTCAGTTAATCACATCCAGTAATTACTTCCCTAAGTAATTATACTTATCACATCATCAAAATGGTTGTCTAAATTAATTAAACTTAATTAATTAACTTAAACAATTCATAGAATTAATTACAATGAGTAATTAATTCCTTAATTACTTCCGTTAAGTAATTATACTTGACAATTCACAATTGCTAATCTTAAATAAATAATTTAATTAATTATGAAAAATAATCCCATTAATTTGATTATTTCATAATTTTTAGTTAATGACCTTCATTAACTAATTATAATCCTTTAATTACTTTCCTAAAGTAATTAACTAAAATTTATTATCAATTACATTTTAAGTTAGTCTTAATAACTCATTAAATAAATCCTTTATTAATTCATTAATTGATTACTAATCATTAATTAAACCAAGGATTTCTTCATTACCAATTAATTTACCTTTAACTTAAATAAATTTACTCTTAATTGCTAAGTTAATTAATCCTAGTCATTCATTATCCATTTAGTTAACTAGATAATTACAAGCCTTAAGTTTATAAAACCTTTTTCTATTTAATGACCAATTTATCATTTTTAAGCTATTTAATCAATTTAATTTAAATTTACTTTTAAATTCATTTTAAATATAAGATCTAAAATGAAATCAAATTAATCTTATCAATTCCAAACTTCTTTTTATTTTACGACTGAAATAATAGTTATCTTAAAATAGTAGATTAAAGGAATTTACACACGGTTTCAATTTGAATTCAAGTCTAATTTAAAAATTCACTTTACCATTCAAATTAGTTTAAAACAAATTTTTAATTTAAAAATCGTTATTTATTTAAAGACTGAGATTCAAACTACGTTTTGAATCCAAACTTATCTTGTTTTAAACTTTGTTTAAAATACGTATTTTTTTCCATTTAAAATCCCAATTTTAAAATTTTTATAAAACTTACATGTTTAAAACATGTAGCTAAAAATACCCGAGACAAACAAATATTTTTACGAGCAAAACCCCACATTTCTTCGAGTCCGACACTCGAATCACTCGAGTGAAACTCGCACAACAAATCCCCCTTTTTAAAGTGTTTCAAATAATTTAAAATTTTCAACTTTATTTTATTTTAAACTGAGTTTCAAATTGCTTCCGAATCCAAACTTTTCTTTTATTTAAATAACTATGTTAAACATTTATTTCATTTTAAAACCCAGTTTAAAGCATTTTAAACTTTACAGGTTTTTAAAAAAAAAACTGTTCAACTTACCCAGGCTTCCCCTTTCCCACTACTCCGAGACAACCACGAGCACGCTTCGAGTTCGCATGCTACTTTCCCCGAGAAAATCCCCCAATAACTCGAGCAAACACTCGAGACCACACCAGCTTGCACAGACCCAACCACCTTCACCAGAACCAACTCACCGTGCACGTGCACAGTATCATTTTCCACCTCCGACCATCTCCGATGGTTGCTTCACATCGGCAACCTCCTTCTCCCTCACCCACGACCTTTATATCATCTTCCAAAACTCGAAATCAAAAATTGAGACTTCGACCCCAAAACTGGAAACACACAGAGCATCACCACCTGAACCTGTCACCGCCTTGCCTGAGGAACCCCGACCAATTGAAGTTCTGCAGCTCCGGCTACGTTTGCTTCCACGTCCAAGCTAACTTCCCCCGCAGTTTCGATACACTCGATCCACTATACCCACAGAAATGATCGATTACTTACTCGAAACCAAAACTAGGGTTCTAAAAGAAAAATACTCTACCGCGATCTCTCTGATGAATTTCCCACCACCGCCGCATTTTCCAGCATCTTCACTCACCCCTCCATCTCCATGCCTGTTCGAACTCTCAAACCCACTTGATCACAAGGGGAACTCAAAAATAATCCTTCAGTTAAAACCCAAACTTCCCCTTCAATTCAAAACTAAAAATCCTGATTCCTATGTTAAAAATCATCTTTTGTATAGAGTTTTCGATTAGTAATACTGAAAATTATAGTTTATATGGTCTGAGTTTTAATTATATGTAGTATACTCAAATGTTCTTAATGTTTCCAAAGTCAAAAAGACACTATTTATCTTACTTAGGTTTTTGAACATAAATTTAAGTTAATCAAACAATATTAGATTGCCAAACAGGATCTAACAAGAATCTGGATCATGTGGAAGGGATTTTGAATAAAAACATGGATCTTAGAAATCATGACAGAGCTCAAACATAAGCACAGCATACCCACACATATATGCACAGAACAGACTTATATATGTACAAACATATTATTCCAGAAATGAGTATGCAACATAATTTATAACTTAATTTATTTAAGTTTGTATAGTTACTCACCTGCTTTAGAGTGAATGAACAGAACACTGTTCTTTAAAACTGGAAAAACATCTCTTTTTGTTTTTGATTTCCTGCTTACATCATGCTTTAGATTATAGAATTAGTTGAAGTTTGTAAAATGGAAACTTACTTATGTTTTCTGTTTACCCAGTTTCTTTGAACAGAGAGTATTGTATATAAGAATAAGTTAGGCAAGCTTATACAGGAAGATGTAGTGATTATATCATATTATTATTTTAATGTCAGAGATATTTTATTTACATTTCAGCTGAAATGATAAGTATGTATCTTTAGTAGACCAAATGGTGTGCTAATTAAATGAAAAGATACTTATGTTGTATACATATCTTATTTTGTATGCATTAAGATATTTTCTCTTTGTCTTATTTCTTTCTTTATTCTTGCCTTGCATGCTATTTACAGGCTACATACATATTTATTATTCACTTGCCCAACTTTCTTTATATCCTATGTATATATATACTTTGTTTTATTAGGCAGATTTGTGGAGGCTGAAATAAGATTTTGAATTGACTTAAGTTTGCGCAGAGATGAAAGCATTTTGATGCTAATGTACTTTATGTTTCCTACCTAGCTAATTTTATATGTTGATTTTTTTTCCTAGTTTGCTGCATCTAAACTTCCTAAATAAGATTCCAACCTACTTAGTCTTTATACTTATATTTTTGTCTTGTTCAAGAATGTATTTATACTTATCCAATTCACATAACTGAATGTGTATTTTTGTTCTTTTGCTTTGTCTCACAGCTTGTTCACAACTTAAATGTATTATATTTTTGTTTTTATTTGTTGTACATGAATATACTTTGTAATATAAATGAATTTCTATAATTATTATGCAGTTAGATCTTAGCTAAATGTGTTATTTAATATTATAGAATTTATCTTATATGTATGTATTTCTATTTCTAACTTAAATACTTATTATCTTGCATTTTTACATGTTCATATAATTATTCTATTAATTTTATAAGTATAGTTTGAGTGTATTTATTTTTACTTCTTATATTGATTCTCACTTAAATATTTTTATTTTTATTATTATCTAGCTATATTTAGAAGAAAATAGAACAAATCTTTTTGTTAATAAATTCTAAATTTAAACTTAAGCTAGAATAAGTTTTAAACTATTAAACATTTATCTTGAGTATTTTAAAGTCATATAGCTATTTATTTAATAGCTTAATATTAAATCAAATTTCCATAAATATTAGAATTAGGAAACATGCCTTTATTTATTAAATTTATAACAAAGTTTATTTATTCACAATATATACAGATATGTATACATTACGAATATAAAATAATTTATTAGCCTTTAAAATAGATTATCAGTTTAAATATTTATTTTAAAGAAGATTATTAATTAAATTCAAATTTATCATTAACAATATGGTCAATTCAATTAAATTTTGACGTAAATTATTAAATTGTTATTGTCAAAATTTCCGGGATATCACACCGCACCTACTAAACACTCAACAAACCATGAGAAACATGCATATATGGAAGTAGTATCAATATACAACATATAGCAACATAACAACTACATGTGCCAACATAGCAAATGCAACAAAAGCAACAAATGCAACAACTATCATGCAATTAACATCCAACAAATCATTGTCTATCCAAATCAATTCATAACCAAATCAATATACATTCACTTTCCATTAATATTCATTGGATTGGTTTTTTTTTCATTTTAATCACATTTGATTTGTTAACATTGGATTTTATCAACATTCATTTTCAATTTGTTTACTTTCAATTCAATTTGAATTCAATCTCTTAGCTTCCAGTTTTGCTAATTCAATTTCATTAACACTTAATGAATTTTACACAATCAACTAAGAAGCAAATAACAACCAATGTTTATTCAACACTACCAAATTTATTCAATTTACATTCAATTTGGCTCAACACTCTTAATTCAATTGGTTGATATTAAATTGATTTCCTTCCAATTTATTCAATTAGCTTTTAATGAATTAACACTTATATTCATTATTTCATATCAATTTATTTACATTCAGTTGATTTACATTCAATTCATCCATTACTTCAATTGCTAATTCATTAATTCAATTACTAATTTATTTTACAAATAAAGTTGAATCTCCTTTATACAACTCAAGTTCACATCCATTTAATTCACTTCATTATTTTACTTCGATACCAAAATCAACTTCATTCAACATCACCTAAGTTATATTCCATTAAACATCATTTGTTCAACTTAACTTAAGTTTCCACTTATCAATCCAATTCAGATTCCAATTCTATTTCTATTTACTTTCAAATTCGAAATGGATTTCAATTTCATTTTCTTACACTTGCAAATTTTATTTATTCATTCACAGTTGTAAATCACATTAATTATAATTCCATCTTATAATTCTTTGTTTATAAAATTTATTCATTTAATTAACTTATATATATTCTTACATTTTCAACAACCAAACAATCAATTTTATATACTCTTTAATAATTCTAAAAAATTATTCCTTTATATATAAAATATAATCAAGGTAAAATTATTTCATTTACCCAATTTAAAATGATACTATGTCGGTTTATCTCGTTTAAGAGTTTAGAAACCCCTATCGATAATACGGCATCCCATCTACCGACCAGAATCCACAAACATCTCAACGGATAAGCAAACACAATATAAAACATTTTTATATTCACTAGCAAATACGCGCTCATAGTTATTATTACACTCACACTCATTCCAGAGTACTACTGACTCCATCTCTAATGAGTAATTCCCAACAGAGCTAAGGTTGTTGCTTAACCCTATGCTCTGATACCAAAATGTAACGTTCGCGATTTTTCGTCGCTCGAAAACCGACATCAATACGTCCACTGTATCAACTGCCGAGCAATCGAATGCTGGAAAACCGTACCGTTATGGTTAAAGAAGAAGAAAAATATAGAAAAAGAAAGAAAGAAGAAGAAACAGAAACAGAAAGAAACAACAGAACAATATCAGAATCTTACAATCGCAGCGGAACAACATATAATAGATAAATAAATAATCTTTAAACAAAGAACTATATCAATTATTACATTACATCATATTACATTACATTACATCATCAGAGTGTACAACAACAAACAACAACAAACAGCGGAAAAGAAATACTATATACTAGTTAATACGCCATGCCATCCAGCTTGCCTCCAGCAACTCCTGACTTCCAGAATATCCCGATAACCTGACTCTAGACTGTCCGTGTGGAAATTGGTGGGCACCTAGAGTTTAGGAAGGAAACAATAAACTCCAGGTCAGTCATGGGACTGGTGTGAGAACTTAATACTGTTTATCTTTAAAAACAGCAAAAAAATATTTTTAAATTTGATTCGCAATGCTTTTTAGAAAATGAGACTACCATAAGGCCTCCCGCACACACACACAATGCAAACGCAGAATCAGAGGAGATTTCTCCTTATGATAGTCAAAGATGCTTGATACGCATTAAAAAAAACATTTGATATTATTACTAGCGCATAGTGTAGAAAATATTTTGAAAGTAAAGATATAAATCTTAGCCAGCATAGGCATTCCGCACTTATGCCTACTATAGCTACCATCTAAACAGTGGTGACCACCATAAGTAAATGGTAAGTTCTACAACTAAAACCGTACAAGATCGTATTGTTTCTTTGGATTTCCAACAAATGGTCAGGCCAAGGAACTTCCCATTGCCACATGGGTATGCCTCTGGAAAGACGACCCGAGAACTAACCTAACATTACGGTTAGATCTCTGCCAACAGAAGGCCGGTTTACCCTTCAAACTGGGTAACTACTGACACGAATATGTCATTTCCCAATCGTAACCGATCTATATCCGAGTATCCTCGATTCCAACAACCACAAAGTAATAAATTTGCAGCAACAACATATGTTAAATATCTGGGCTCCATACCATGATACCACCTCTATCCAGAAGGAATGACATACACTAAAGGGGCGCTACCCCCTAATAACCTTGCTGCATCCTTCCTGTTTTGACCATTTCCGGGGTGTGAGGTCCGACGAAGTCTCGTCCACAAAGCTACGCTTTACACAAAAACTGTGCTTTGTTTAACAAAAGCTCAACAGCACTTCGTATGCCACATTACCAATTTGGGAATGTATCACTAGTAACAATCAACTACATAACCTCTGAGCTCGTACGTCTCAGAGAAGGGTGTTAAGCTAAGAGAATAAATTCTCCGCCACCAACAGAAACATATTTAATAGAAACCAGCTTTACATCTCAAATTGTAATGTCAGACACACATCCATACAAGTCCGTTCTGGGATCGAACGGAACCGAAGGCACTTCCAAAGAAGTCCTTGCAAACCGGATATTCACTAATCACATCCGGACTTCCCGTCACTAAGGGTGTTAAAACATCTATATCGGAGATCAGCCGATGCAGAGTCATTCGACGGTAATCCTTCCGTTTTCAAAAATATCTGGTTTTTAACACCGGTCTTCAAATGCAATTCATAACGACGTATCACATATTCGGAATGGGTTATACGACCCAAAGGTCCTTTCCCGGCTAACCCGAATAGTGAGCGCTTATTTTAAAAATAAGTGTAGCATTCAAATTCAAGCTTATCACAACAAATACCTATTTAAAGGTAAATATTGATAATCGGTTATTTAACTATCAATAGGCGTGCACAACATCACCGGATTCCAAATAATTTTCCAAATTATTTATTTTCCAAAATATCTGTAACGTCCCGCCTTTTCACACGCTTTAAATCGACACACGTGCCAATTCAAACCATACGGAAGGGCGGATTGTTATGGGGTAAATAAGAAAAGCAGGGAAAGGAAACAAAAGAGAATCTCACAGCGGAAGCATAAAATATAATAAAAAAAATATACAGTTCATAAAACTGTTTACAAAAAATTTGATTCTTCTTTATACAATAAATATCAGAGTTCACATACCAATAAATATCAATGCAGCGGAATTAAATAGTGTAGTGGAATAATATAGTAGGTAGTAATACTACAAATCTTCGTCTTCGTCCTCCAGAATAAAATCTTCAAATCCTGAAACGCTCGGACTAACCCGAGCGAATTTGAAAAGACAAAAACACTCGAGTCAAAACTAAAAGATCTTATGTGAGTTAAATTAACAGAAATAAATATGAGTACAGTAACTCAAGAGATGCTCGGGATTTACATCTCCTAAGGATCCGTTAAACTATTTACTATGTAGTATATTGCGCTATTATAATAGTGTCTAATTGTAAAATAAACTTACTTTTTAATAGCGTTAAGGGGTTACCCATATAGCCCTTAACACAAATAATGCCAATAGTTTATACAGTACCGTAATACCTCCTGATCGGGAAGCTACCAGAGGATACTCCATAGGTACGACTCAAATAGAAACTCATAGTAAAGGCTCGATATGGTAGGTGACACGGCACAACTAGGCAATGCCAGGGTAGATATACCAATTACGTTTCCGGGCCGATGGAAACGCGCAGCGCGCAGCTGCCACCCACCTCGAACAAACTCCCCACATCAAAGAAATCAAAAATGAAGGTGGCCACCGAATCAAACCAAAATCAGAGTATAGTATCGAAGGGAAGTGTCCAATCAGAGGTGCTACCTCATTAACCCGTCAATCACTCCTGTTTTAGCCACCTTATGCCAACTCACGGGAGTTGGGTCCGCGTAGTTACCTTATAGGAAACGCCGCCACCAACCTACTTCATTCTGGAATCTCCACCGCGTACACAGTTGTTAAAGTGGTTTTCAGAGTTGGCAGAGAGTATGACAACTTCCGATCCCGGTCTCTTCTACAACCAAACGTTATTATAACACCGCGGTCTTTAAAAATAGTTTATACTTTAAAACCAGAATATAATTTCCATTCCAAAACCATATAAATACGATATCCTTTTCATTTCAAAACAAACTTATTTTGATATTATTTTTATAAAAACCCAAATCAATAATATCACTTTTATTTCAAATATATTTCTTTTCCAAAATCATACTGCTTAAATTTTATAATATCTGGAAACCAAACCTTTGAATTATAACTTTCAAAACATAATACTTCGGAACTCGTAGCTTTAAAACCATACTTCTAAAACTTGAATGGTTTGGATATTCAAACGTATCTAAAATAGTTGATTTTTAAGTTACTTTTAAAAGTAAATAAATACACGCCTTTACCACTTATTTACTTTATTTTAAGTCTAAACCACATAAACTTAGATTCACTTCCAGTTTCAATAAAACACTTCGATTTTCAAGATATTCAAACTTTGAGTATTTAACCATTTCATAACTAAGGTTAGAAATTTATATTTAACCAATTATGGTCCTATTATTTAGTTTGAATTATTCACAAAATAAATCCATAAATAAATCTCGAATTTCTAACAATTAAATATTTCCTTCAATTTATTTATACTAGAAATATTCATTTAATTTACCTTGAATAAAAATCCAGTTATAAATATCATACCTTTAAGAATTCCAAGTTTAATAAGTTTACACCAACTTGTGGAGTTAAGTTTTTAAATAAGTTCCATTCAAAAAAATTTCAAATTTACCTTCCAATCTTAATTGATTTAAATCAAAAAAACTCCTTTATTCAACTTATTTATTTTATTTAACAAATTCATAGATTAAATTCAGTAATTTAACTATGTATGTATATAAAATTGGAGTTTATATAACATAAAATTTAATATTTTTTTCAAACCGCATCCTATCCAAACCATAAAAATCATTTCAAAAAAAAATCATATATATATACCGCGGTGCCTGTATAAAATTTTCTATCCTATGGTCAAGTGATACAGATATTTTTCATTTAAATCCGCAATTTAAAAATAAAATGCGGTTGTATATCATTTCAAACCGCAATCCCAAATGAAATGAAATGCATGATAACTTGCAGATTTTATAAAATAGAACACATCATTCATTCAGCCAATATCAATCATCAACCAATTATTACAATCATCATCCAATTTTAAACAACATCAATATAGAGCATAAAATTATAACAGGTAATAAAGAACAGGTATTAACTAACAGTTTGTATTCAATTATAAATTTAATACTGTTTAACTAGCAGTTCATATGCAAAAAAAAAAAAATTTAACTGTAAATTTATATGCAATAATAAAATTTATTAACAGTTACATTAAATAAATGCGATTTAACTGAGATGATGAATAAAACATGCCAAACATAAATAAATAAAATTCTACTCATATTATAAATCAATTTAACAAACATAAGAAATTTTAGAAGTTGTGAGTGGGTTAAAACACTCACCTTTTGAATTTAAATTGAATTTAAACCCAATTTAAACCCAAAAATTTGACCGTCTCAGAATTTGTCCAAACCAGCGTCATCAAGTCCGGAATTTCAATACGATCCTAACAAAAGAAAGCGCTTGTAAAATGGATATTGTATGAAAAAGTTGTGATGATAAATGCGATTGAAATCATAAAAATAAAATAAAAAAATGGAACACATTTCTTACCAAAATCACACATGCCACATCATCCCCACCTTCTGCACGCACGGCCGATCACTCCAGTAAGCAACGCACGCACCAAACTAAAACGCAGCCACCAACTAAAGCTCCCAAACCCTAACGAATTTTCCCGTCGATCCAACCGTCTATTCGCAAAATAAACTACAGGATGAAGTCCTCTCGGTCCTCTCTTCAAAACCCAGAAAGGATTTTCCGATCAGACGCACCAGTCAAAAACGCCCAATTCAATTTTGACCGCGATTTATGGTCATACGATGCGGTCGAATTGAAAAACGAATTACACCATTGAATTACGCTCGTCGAGAGATTTAACATATATTAATTTGAGATTTTTCTGAGGACTCTGAATTTTAGCTTTGATTTTGAAATGAAAATTGATCTAGGGTTTGCATCCATTGAGGAAGAGGAGGAGTTGATGAAAATGAATGCACAAACAAATGATAATAGATGGAAGCTAGGGTTTACAACCGGGTTTATATAGGTAGGTTAGAAATAGAGTAGATGGATCCGATAAACAAACGTTCTGAACGATAATTGGTCCAAAAAGCCCGTTCTGACCTCGGAACGAAATTGGGTAAACCCATATATCAAAATAGGTGTTTTAAAATATTTTAAACTCAATGGAAAATGTTTCAGGTTCAAATTCCGTCGTATGAAGAAGTTATACTACAAACAATATTTTCCAAATTCAATTTATTTCAATGCATAAATTTCAAGGCGTTTCGAGTCCGTACAATCAAACGATAAGTCCGATCGCTATGTAACTTGAAACACTGTTATAATTCACCGTTACGGATCCGATGAAACTGGTTTCGTCGAAATCCGAGTTGGTGGCCAAAAAAACTATTTTTCCCATTAATTACATAAATTAATATTAACTGAATTAAATCACTAATCCAATCCAATTTCAAATTTTAAAATTTATAAAATTTCTCTCTTTTGATTTCTTAAACAATTTTAATAACTAACAACAAATTCTATGTTAATTCAATCATTAATTATTTCGCAAATTACCATATTAAATTTCACTTATTCGCAATAAATCAAATTATAAATTTTTCATTCCAATAAATAAAATAAATCTTGATTTTTTCCATCCTTTTTAATTCCACAACTTGTTAAATTTGAAAATCATTATCATATTTTCCAAATGTTACCTTAATTTAACATTTATGTAACATATTATTAGATTCGTTGCAATTGATTCAAATTTCAATCTCCATTTCTTAATATACTCAAATTTCATAATTCTGGACACTTTATTTCCTTTCCCATAAGGGTAGCATTTATTATATAAACATTTATTTCCAATTCCATCAAAATTTTAACAGGTAACCTTTAACAATTGTTTTCAATCCAAAGGCTATACTTAAGTTTACGTTGTATTCTACAATTTATCATATTATGAAGAAAATTCACGTTATTCCCTATTATTATCTTAATTCATATATCGTAACATTTAATTTATATTTATTTCAATGATTTACAAATTAAATTGAATGAACAAAATATACATATAGCTCATAATAATTGTTGTCAAAACTCAAAATCCTATATTTATAAGTTTGTTGTTTACAGCGTATTGGTTTTTATTCAATCATCACTTATTGTATATTAATTAAATAAATTCACTCTTTAAGTCCGTTTAAATTTATTACCAAATATCCATTTACCTTTCCCATCGATTTGAATTCCATTCAATTAATATAACCAATCAATTTCCATCCACACTTTTGTTAAAAATCTAAAATTTGCAATTCATTATCTTGTATTAATGTCATCGAATTTCTACTTATTATTATACCTTTACAACCTATATACATTCATTTATTGATTTTATACAATTACCATTGACTTTACATTAAATTACTACTCCATGTATATTTATTCATCAATCAATTCGATATTTACTTTCTTTCCTTCTATTTGATAAATAACCTAGTCTACCTTTACATACATTCATTTCATTCCATTCATTTATGGGTATTGCATTGAGATTTAATTTATTAGCAAATATCAACATTATTACCCTTAATTACAATTGGATTCCCAATTCTATTCAATACCCTGAATAAATAACATATATATTAATCAAATCCTTACATTTGCTTTTCACATATTTCATTAAAAATCAAATCATAACATTTAAATGATTTTATTGAATTGGAATTCCATTCAAGTCATAAATTATTAACTTGCACTATTATGAACCTTTAATTTATTCCAATTACCGTTTAAAATCTTTTATTGCATTAAATCAAATTAATACTTTCATAAATTTCTCATATTAAATTTTATATCCAGGTAAGAATCTTCTTCTACTTAATTCATTTGAATTTTTATTCAAATTTCTATAAATAGGTTTTAAGTCTCCATTTACATAATTTATTTTAGCATTTATTACTTTCAACAACATTGTAATTACTAATTATCCTACATTGATGGTGTACGTTTTCCATTATTATCATTTATTAGAATTCTATTCAACTTTCCATCTTATGCATATAGTTAACCTTTCTATTGATTTTACCTTCAAAATTTTCAGTTATTTTCTTAACTTACAAAAAGGCAATGATTAATTACCTTAAATTGCTATTAATTAAATGCATTGGTACGAACAATAGTTGTCCCCATTATGCAATTTATAACATTTGTAATTTATTCTCTACAACAATTATTACCTATTAATATTTATTTCGCCCTTAAATACAAAACTTGAAATTTTGTTATTATCATATCTCATTTACTGTTAACAATGTTTATTACATTAAATTAGTTTAAATATTTTTCTTAAATTTCTCATATCCAATTTATGTACAGGTAAAATTCGTTTCACTACTTAAAATCATTTGAATTGACTTCGCATTACTATAAGTAGGTTTTAATTTATTTTATTATTTTTTTCTCTACTAAATTTAATTACAAACTTATTAAATTTAACCAAATTAAATCCATGAAATTTACGGGTCGTTACACTCTCCCCCACTCAAAACTTTTCATCCCCGAAAAGGAAAAAGAAGGGGAAACGAAGAACTAAGAAATCAATATACCTTATTCAAACAATAACTTTACAACAATTAAATTTATAAAATTAATTAATTTAGATAAAATATCTTAATTTATAACCAATTAATCTTTTTATACTTAAATTACTAAAATTTGGTAAACATTTTCAAAATATTCCAAGTCCAGAATTTACGGAAAATTTTGGCAGAGTCTCCTTTGTACGGAGAGGCTCGAGAGAAAATATAATATTAAATATAACAATATACAACATATATTTTTCAAATTAATATATCCCTACACGGGAAAATATATAAAATATCGATATAAACCGTAATCCGAAAACGTACCTATTTATCGGGCAATTTACGTTTATTTTATGGAACCAAAAGCAGTAGCAATTGCTTCCATAACCTGCATTTCACTTATAAAATACAAAGAGTTAACAATTCACATAAAGTGAAATATCTAAGTGGTTTCAATCACTGTCAACCATCAATTCGACCAATAGCGTACACACCAAATTCAAAGCAACCATTCAACCAAACAAACAAATAGTTGTTCGGGTTCAAACTTTTAAAATTATACTGAATGAAGAATAAACTATTAGCGCATCATTTACTCAACATCCTTAGATAAAACTAAATAGATTATTCATTCACCCAAACCAATTTTAAAGTATCTTTCCCAAACAACCATTAATTAAACAACAACAATCCAGACAACAATTGACTTAGCCTATTATTAATTCCATCTCATACATTTTAATTTCTCTTTTTATTCATACCACATAAATTTTTATAATTTTCATTTATTTCTAACATATTTTTAATTTCATTTACACATTCACTGTTTGTTTCATTTGTTTTTACTTATTACTTACAATTATTCCTTCCCATTATCTCAGGTCATGCCAGTTCTTTTTATTTCATTATAATTATTTATTCATTTATTACATGCCCTTATTTATTTACATTTGTTTATCAATAGTATTCATGTCCCATTTAATTTCTTAGCATTTCCATTTTATTTACTTAAGTTGATAATCATCTATTTGAATTTCTTACCTTTAAAATTTCAATTATATCCTAAGTTTGCAACATTATATTCTCACTTATAATAGCAAATTCATTGAATACTTCACTACCTACTTTTACTTGTACAATTTCATTACATTTCCTATTAAACATTTCAATTTTTAATATTTGGTAAGTCATATATGTTTTTTTTAAAGATGTACTTGAAAGTTATACAAGTTTTCTCATTACCTATGATTAATTTAAAGTTCAATAGTAATATTCTTTATTTCGTAGGTTATAATTTCAAATTCCATTTAATACCATTTATAACCTATCATTAAATCTTTTAATTCCTTTAGAGGTTTTAATTATTTATTACCTACATTTCAGTTCACTACAATAATTGAAACAACTAATTATCGAGAATTTAAAAACTTAATACCAGGTTAAATTTTCAATTTATTTTAAAACAATAGATACATATATTCTTACAACTTACATATCTATAATTATATCTACAATAATTCAAAATTTATATTTTTCTAAAATGAATCTGCAGTAGAACTACTACAGTGGCCTTTCCCCTTCGAAACTCGAAAATGAAAGTCGATGATGCGGCCGCCATCATCGAAATTATTTTCCAGCGACAGAGAGGAAAGTACAAAACTTATTTTCTCCAAAATCTTCTTTAAAACATTTTCTTCCGAATTATATTAAATATTTATATCAGAAAATACTTATAAACAAAATTATTATATTCCAAAATTTATTCGAATAATTTTCAAAACCCGGAACTTAAGTTCTAAATTTCCAAATTTTATTTATCTTATTTTTCAATCTTATTTCTATTATTATTATACACTTTACTACCTAACAACCAATCTATTGCAGCCAAATATAGATATCTTTTGAAAAATTTATTTTATATATAGAAAATATAACAGGAAAAATTATTTCATTCACCTATATAAAAACAAATATTATACCGGTCTGTCCTATTAAGTGTTTAGAAATCCCTATTGATGTCATAGTGTCCCATGCACCAACCAGAATTTATAAATACAAACGAAACAGATTAACACAATAATAAATCTTTTATAACACTAACAAATAAGCTCTCTCATATATATACACTCAGCGACTCCCATAGGGTATTACTACCCTATTAGTAAAGAGTCAAACCCCACAAAGCTAAGGTTTATCGCTAAACCAAAGCTCTGATACCACATGTAACGTCCCGCCTTTTCACACGCTTTAAATCGACACACGTGCCAATTCAAACCATACGGAAGGGCGGATTTTTATGGGGTAAATAAGAAAAGCAGGGAAAGGAAACAAAAGAGAATCTCACAACGGAAGGATAAAATATAATAATAATAAAAAAATATACAGTTCATAAAACTGTTTACAAAACATTTGATTCTTCTTTATACAAAAAATATCAGAGTTCACATACCAATAAATATCAATGCAGCGGAATTAAATAGTGTAGTGGAAAAATATAGTAGGTAGCAATACTACAAATCTTCGTCTTAGTCCACCAGAATAAAATCTTCAAATCTGAAACGCTCGGACTGACCCGAGCGAATTTGAAAAGACAAAAACACTCGAGTCAGAACTAGAAGATCTTATGTGAGTTAAATTAAGAGAATAAATATAAGTACAGTAATCAAGAGATGCTCGGGATTTACATCTTCTAAGGATCCGTTAAACTATTTACTATGTAGTATATTGCGCTATTATAATAGTGTCTAATTGTAAAATAAACTTACTTGTTAATAGCGTTAAGGGGTTACCCATATAGCCCTTAACACAAATAATGCCAATAGTCTATACAGTACCGTAATACCTCCTGATCGGGAAGCTACCAGAGGATACTCCATAGGTACGACACAAATAGAAACTCATAGTAAAGGCTCGGTATGGTAGGTGACACGGCACAACTAGGCAATGCCAGGGTAGATATACCAGTTACGCTTCCGGGCCGATGGAAACGCACAGCTGCCGCCCACCTCGAACAAACTCCCCACATCAAAGAAATCAAAAATGAAGGTGGCCACCGAATCAAACCAAAATCAGAGTATAGTATTGAAGGGAAGTGTCCGATCAGAGGTGCTACCTCATTAACCCGTCAATCGCTCATGTTTTAGCCACCTTATTGCCAACTCACGGGAGTTGGGTCCGCGTATTTACCTTATAGGAAACGCCGCCACCAACCTACTTCATTCTGGAATCTCCACCGCGTACACGGTTGTTAAAGTGGTTTTCAGAGTTGGCAGAGAGTATGACAACTTCCGATCCCGGTCTCTTCTACAACCAAACGTTATTATAACACCGCGGTCTTTAAAAATAGTTCATACTTTAAAACCAGAATATAATTTCCATTTCAAAACCATATAAATACGATATCCTATTCATTTCAAAACAAACTCATTTTGATATTATTTTTATAAAAACCCAAATCAATAATATCACTTTTATTTCAAATATATTTCTTTTCCAAAATCATGCTTCTTATATTTTATAATATCTGGAAACCAAACCTTTGAATTATAACTTTCAAAACATAATACTTCATAACTCGTAGCTTTAAAACCATACTTCTAAAACTTGAATGGTTTGGATATTCAAACGTATATAAAATAGTTGATTTTTTAGTTACTTTTAAAAGTAAATAAATACACGCCTTTACCACTTATTTACTTTATTTTAAGTCTAAACCACATAAACTTAGATTCACTTCCGGTTTCAATAAAACACTTCGATTTTCAAGATATTCAAACTTTGAGTATTTAACCATTTCATAACTAAGGTTAGAAATTTATATTTAACCAATTATGGTCCTATTATTTAGTTTGAATTATTCACAAAATAAATCCATAAATAAATCTCAAATTTCTAACAATTAAATATTTCCTTCAATTTATTTATACTAGAAATATTCATTTAATTTATCTTGAATAAAAATCCAGTTATAAATATCATACCTTTAAAAATTCCAAGTTTAATAAGTTTACACCAACTTGTGGAGTTAAGTTTTAAAATAAGTTCCATTCAAATAAATTTCAAATTTACCTTCCAATCTTAATTGATTTAAATCATTAAAACTCCTTTATTCAACTTATTTATTTTATTTATCAAATTCATAGCTTAAATTCAATAATTTAACTATGTATGTATATAAAATTGGAGTTTATATAACATAAAAATTAATTTTTTTTTTCAAACCGCATCCTATCCAAACCATAAAAATCATTTCAAAAAAAATCATATATATATATACCGCGGTGCCTGTATAAAATTTTCTATCTTATGATCAAGTGATACGGATATTTATCATTTAAATCCGCAATTTAAAAATAAAATGCGGTTGTATATCATTTCAAACCGCAATCCCAAATGAAATGAAATGCATGATAACTTGCAGATTTTATAAAATAGATCACATCATTCATTCACCCAATATCAATCATCAACCAATTTTTACAATCATCATCCAATTTTAAACAACATCAATATAGAGCATAAAATTATAACATGTAATAAAGAACAGGTATTAACTAACAGTTTATATTCAATTATAAATTTAATACTGTTTAACTAGCAGTTCATATGCAAAAAAAAAATTTAACTGTAAATTTATATGCAATAATAAAATTTATTAACAGTTAAATTAAATAAATGCGATTTAACCGAGATGATGAATAAAACATGCCAAACAGTCATAAATAAATTTCTACTCATATTATAAATCAATTTAACAAACATAAGAAATTTTAGAAGTTGTGAGTGGGTTAAAACACTCACCTTTTGAATTTAAATTGAATTTAAATCCAATTTAAACCCAAAAATTTGACCATCTTAGAGTTTGTCCAAACCAGCGTCATCAAGTCCGGAATTTCAATACGATCCTAACAAAAGAAACCGCGCATAAAACGTATATCGTATGCAAAAGTTGTAATGATAAATGCGATTGAAATCATAAAAATAAAATAAAAGAAATGGAACACATTTCTTACCAAAATCACACATGCCACATCATCCCCACCTTCTGCACGCATGGCCCATCACTCCAGTAAGCAACGCATGCACCAAACTAAAACGCAGCCGCCAACTAAAGCTCCCAAACCATAACGAATTTTCCCGTCGATCCAACCGTCGATTCGCAAAATAAACTGCATGGATGAAGTCCTCTCGGTCCTCTCTTCAAAACCCAGAAAAGATTTTTCGATCAGACGCACCAGTCAAAAATGCCCAATTCGATTTTGACCGCGATTTCTGGTCAAACGATGCGTCGAATTAAAAAACAAATTACAACATTGAATTACGCTCGTCGAGAGCTTTAACATATATTAATTTGAGATTTTTCTGAGGACTTTGAATTTTAGCTTTGATTTTGAAATGAAAATTGATCTAAGGTTTGCATCCATTGAGGAAGAGCAGGAGTTGATGAAAATGAACGCACAAACAAATGATAATAGATGGAGGCTAGGGTTTACAACTGGGTTTGTATAGGTAGGTTAGAAATAGAGTAGATGGATCTGATAAACAAACGTGCTGAACGATAATTGGTCCAAAAAGCCCGTTCTGACCCCGGAACGAAATTGGGTAAACCCATATATCAAAATAGGTGTCTTAAAATATTTTAAACTCAATGGAAAAGGTTTCAGGTTCAAATTCCATCGTATGAAGAAGTTATGCTAAAAACAATATTTTCCAAATTCAATTTATTTCAATGCATAAATTTCAAGGCATTTCGAGTCCGTACGATCAAACGACAAGTTCGATCGCTACGAAACTTGAAACACTATTATAATTCACTATTACGGATCCGATGAAACTGGTTTCGTCGAAATCCGAGTTAGTGAAAAAAAAAACCTATTTTTCCCATTAATTACATAAATTAATATTAACTGAATTAAATCACTAATCCAATCCAATTTCAAATTTTAAAATTTATAAAATTTCTCTCTTTTGATTTCTTAAACAATTTTAATAACTAACAACAAATTCTATGTTAATTCAATCATTAATTATTTCGCAAATTACCATATTAAATTTCATTTATTCGCAATAAATCAAATTATAAATTTTTCATTCCAATAAATAAAATAAATCTTGATTTTTCCATCCTTTTTAATTCCACAACTTGTTAAATTTGAAAATCATTATCATATTTTCCAAATGTTACCTTAATTTAACATTTATGTAACATATTATTAGATTCGTTGCAATTGATTCAAATTTCAATCCCCATTTCTTAATATACTCAAATTTCATAATTCTGGACACTTTATTTCCTTTCCCATAAGGGTAGCATTTATTATATAAACATTTATTTCCAATTCCATCAAAATTTTAACAGGTAACCTTTAACAATTGTTTTCAATCCAAAGGTTATACCTAAGTTTACGTTGTATTCTACAATTTATCATATTATGAAGAAAATTCACGTTATTCCCTATTATTACCTTAATCATATATCATAACATTTAATTTATATTTATTTCAATGATTTACAAATTAAATTGAATGAACAAAATATACATATAGCTCATAATAATTGTTGTCAAAACTCAAAATCCCATATTTATAAGTTTGTTGTTTACAGCGTATTGGTTTTTATTCA
Source organism: Allium cepa (assembly GCA_030765085.1). Taxonomy (NCBI): domain Eukaryota; kingdom Viridiplantae; phylum Streptophyta; class Magnoliopsida; order Asparagales; family Amaryllidaceae; genus Allium; species Allium cepa. The sequence continues at coordinate 985,745,972 of CM060945.1, read as the reverse complement.
ATCATCACTTATTGTATATTAATTAAATAAATTCACTCTTTAAGTCCGTTTAAATTTATTACCAAATATCCATTTACCTTTCCCATCGATTTGAATTCCATTCAATTAATATAACCAATCAATTTCCATCCACACTTTGTTAAAAACCTAAAATTTGCAATTCATTATCTTGTATTAATGTCATCCAATTTCTACTTATTATTATACCTTTACAACCTATATTCATTCATTTATTGATTTTATACAATTACCATTAACTTTACATTAAATTACTACTCCATGTATATTTATTCATCAATCAATTCGATATTTACTTTCTTTCCTTCTATCTAATAAATAACCTAGTATACCATTACATACATTTATTTCATTCCATTCATTTATGGGTATTGCATTGAGATTTAATTTATTAGCAAACATCAACATTATTACCCTTAATTACAATTGGATTCCCAATTCTATTCAATACCCTGAATAAATAACATATATATTAATCAAATCCTTACATTTGTTTTTCACATATTTCATTGAAAATCAAATCATAACATTTAAATGATTTTATTGAATTAGAATTCCATTCAAGTCATAAATTATTAACTTGCACTATTATGATCCTTTAATTTATTCCAATTACCGTTTAAAATCTTTTATTGCATTAAATCAAATTAATACTTTCATAAATTTCTCATATTAAATTTTATATCCAGGTAAGAATCTTCTTCTACTAAATTATTTTGAATTTTTATTCAAATTTCTATAAATAGGTTTTAAGTCTCCATTTACATAATTAAATTTAGCGTTTATTACTTTCAACAACATTGTAATTACTTATTATCCTACATTGATGGTATACGTTTTCCATTATTATCATTTATTAGAATTCTATTCAACTTTCCATCTTATGCATATAGTTAACCTTTCTATTGATTTTACCTTCAAAATTTTTAGTTATTTTCTTAACTTACAAAAAGGCAATGATTAATTACCTTAAATTGCTATTAATTAAATGCATTGGTACGAACAATAGTTGTCACCATTATGCAATTTATAACATTTGTAATTTATTCTCTACAACAATTATTGCCTATTATGTGAGGACCCGTAAATCCGTACTCCTTGAATATACACTAATCTCCATAGATTAACTCAAGATGAACGAAAATACGAATTCTCAATGTTTAAAAAAAAGAAAAAGGTAGAAGGAGAGAGAAAAGATAGAAAATAGAACGGAACAGAACAGAAAACAACAGAACAACATCAGAATCTCACAATCGCAGCGGAACAACATATAATAGATAAATGAATAATCTTTAAAACAAAGAACTATATCTGTTATTACATTACATCATATTACAATTCATTACATCAACAGAGTGTACAACAACAAACAACATCTAACAGCGAAAAAGAAATACTATCTGTAACAACCCGCATATTTATCGGTTGTATATTTAAATATTTTATTTAAATATAACATCGATTGTCGGATCATAGTCCGAAAAGTTACTTTCTGCAAATGGTCGAATTGGGTCTCAAGACCGCTTCCATTGAGTTCAAAACGCCGTTTGCGATCTTTTTGAGTATAAGCTTCGATATATTTGGAGTAAGTCGAATTTTGCTATTTGCTAAGTGTGCTTTTGGGTTTAGGTTTCACCCAAACTGTTCTATAAACCAACTCAGCCCTTCTCTCCTTCCATTCACTTATTCATTTCATAAAAACTTAAGCTAAAAACTGATAATGGTGGAATAGAAAGGAAATTAGAAACTCCTAGCCCTAAATCCTCTTGCAAATCCAAATTCTTGCTCCAAAATCAAAGAGAAGCCATTGGTAAGCTCTTCTTCATCTTCTCCAACTCTTCTCCCCTTCAATTTCAGAAAGTTTTCCTAAACCTAACTTAGGAAAATACTTGTTTGTTCTTAGATTGAAGCTTGTTGAGTTGAAGTAGTGATTAGTTGGTCTTCTCCTTGTGTTTTAGCTCCTTCATCTTCTTTGTTTGTGAGGTTAAAAGGTGAGTTTTGAACTCACATCTACTTCTCTTGATTTCATTGATGTTGGCATGAGTTCCTAACAAGTTTGCATGTGCCATTGTTTTGGATTGGAAAGAATTTGCATGTCAATGAAAATAGGGCAGGAAGTGCAAACCATCAGGTTCGGCCGACCGAACCAGAAGCCCGGTCGACCGACCTGCTATTCAGCACTTCCCTGCCTTTGTTTTGGAAACTGCAGAAATATGAAGTTCGGCCGACCGAACCCTGTAGCAGGTCGACCGACCTGCTCGTGTTGAGTTTTTTTCTGCATCTGGCCAGCCGACCGAGCCCTGCAACCGGTCGACCGACCTGCTCATGTTTTGCCTGTTTTGCCTAGTTTTGTATATTTTGATTTGTTTTCCAAATTTTATCGATTCAAGTTGCTTCTTAGTGGTTGTTATTGCCTCTTTGACTTTGATAACCTATTTTCGACCTCATCCACGGGTTTTTATAAAATAATCTTTCTAATCATATTAAAAGCTCGTTTCTCCAATTTATAAATTCTATTTAAACACACGCACAATTTCGCACTTAGAGCGAAGTGGAAGGGTGATTAAATGGTTGGGCAAAACACGGACCATGAATCTGTGCGTTTATCTTTTCGATTAATCCCCGAACTATTCAATTGATCGTTTTGACCTTCGGGTTTGGTTTACCGAGGATATGAGGTGAATTTTGTACTGCTTTGAGTGTGAAATTAACTAACGGATAGTAAACCGTTTAGTGCGAACGGGTGGTTATGGGACTCACGTTACCACTTTTCAGATTCCTTTCTGGGAGTTTGTGACACATGCCGCCTTTGGGATAGTGTCTTCGGACTGTCTCCTCTGGCTTGTTGCCTTTAATATCGCTTTTGGAGTTGGTCCTTTGCCCCGACTCGAGAGATAATTGGGATTGTCGGTTACCTTTAGTATTGCTTTCGGAGTGGTTCTTCTTCACCACCGCTCAAGAGATATTGGAATGGTTTCTTCACCACTGCTCAAGAGATATTGGAGTGGTTTCTTCACCACAGCTCAAGAGATATTGGAGTGGTTTCTTCACCACCGCTCAAGAGATATTGGAGTGGTTTCTTCACCACCGCTCATGATGTTTCATTCATATGTATATTCCCTTGGTATCGCCCTTCGGTGTTGGTCATTATGAGCCGCATGATGCGTAGCATTTACCTTATGGAACTTGTATACCTTATTGGTATTTGTTATTGCCTTTTGACTTGCTTTGGGATATTCTTATCCTTTGTTTCTATATGTTGCCGATGATATGAGGCTTGTTCTATATGATTCATCTTTCGTTAGATGATTGTGTTATCTCTTTTAGAGATATCTATTATTCTTTGTAACCTTGCAGGTTTATTGTTGTTCAGTTTATCTAACTGATTTGTTTAGCTAGGCTGACCCGTGTATCTTATACTCGGGTCAGACCGAGATCTTTCAGGTTAGGTGCCTTTGGACTTAGCCTATGTTGCTTCCGCATGGACTACTCCGCTAGCTTCTTTTTGTCATAGTTTTTTTTGTGTAGTCCCATTTTGTAGTAACTCTGATATGTATTCTTGCGAACTCGTTTGTATATTGTGGTTTGCTATACCACTTGACATGTATTATTTTGTATACTCTGTTGCGTATCAATATTTGTGTATATGATGATCAACTTTTCTGTGATGTATATTACATTTGAGTTGTTATATTCTGTTCTGATAGATCCTCTAGCCACCTATGGTTTTGTTTTAAGTATTCATTGGATATGTCGATCTGCTGGGTAAAGCAATTGTCGATGTATTCAATAGATAATTAAAGCAAGGCTATAGATGGTCGCTCCTAAACAGCCTTATTCTCCGTGTTAGCAGACGGTATTATCTATTAATACTCTTTGCTAGCGTGGGTATAGAGGTGGGGCGTCACAGCTTGGTATCAGAGCGAGGTTCAGAGAAAAATATGATAAACATAGAATAGATGCACATATTATGGTACATCAAAGTGTACAAGTGATACAAATCTTTGAATCATTGTGTCTCTTTATTCCATCAAGGTTAGATAGAGTTTGGGAATACGTCTAGGAATGCATTTTATTCCATAGTATTCCATCTTGAATCATCTACCTTGTGAATAATCTTGTTCTTATCTTACCTTCAGCGTATGGCTAGAAGAGGCAGGGGACGACGTTCGGTTGTTGGGCAATCCAGTGGCTCACATCCGGATGGTGTTCATATGTCTGTCGATCAGTTTATGGAATTGTTTAGGAGCATTCAGCCTCCAGCTCCTACTCGGGTATCTCCACCTCGCAAGTCTACCTTTGCACGCCCGTGCAGTGATTTTGTTCATCTTGGAGGAAAGCCATTTAAGGGCTCCGAGTCTGTTCTTGAAGTCCAAGCTTGGGTTCGCACGTGCGAGCGTATCTTCTCTAGAATGGATATTTCTGTCCATGATAGAGTTCTTGTAACTTCTAGCTTATTGCAAGAGCGTGCCCTTGATTGGTACGAGCTTCTTGTAGCCGAAATTGATGAGTCTGCTCTTTCTTGGACTCGGTTTCGGGAACGATTCGAACTCAAGTTCGTTCCTGAATCTGAGAAAGCTTTGTTGGCCCGGTGCTTCCTTGAGTTGAAGCAAGGGAAATCTTCTGTTTCTGAGTATGTTGCATCATTCGAGGCTTTATCTAAGTATGGTCTCGAATTCATTAGCACTTCTTATAAGAAGAATCTGAAGTTTGTCTCTGGTCTTAAGAAATATCTTAAGAAGTCTTTGTTGCTCCAGCTTAAGCTTTCTTTTGAGGATTTGGTAGATTCTGCACTTCATCTTGAAACCGTCGAGAAGGAGTGTGATAGTGGTAATGAGGTTGAGGTTCGTAAGAACCCCAACAAAAAGCAGTCTCCCTTGGATGAGCGGGAATTTTTCCCTTCCAAGAAGAAAAAGCCCGTTGAATCTGATTCTCAGTCTCAGCCTGCTGGAACACCTTCCATTCGGAAGTGTTTCAATTGTGGTTCTCCTGATCATATAATTCGAGCTTGTCCTAAGCCTCTCTTCTGCCTCTATTGCAAGAAGGAAGGTCATCGTAGTTCCACTTGTCCCATTGCTCCGAATAATTCACCATCTGGCAAGTTAAATGTAACAGGTGCTTCTGGAGGCCCTTCTCGAGGATAAGGTATGTCTCCATCTATTTTGGAAAGTTTCTATTCTTTTTTTTTTCTTTGTGATTTCGATTCCAATTTGATGGCATCATTTTATTCTTTAAGCCCTCATGACGAGGAGAGTGTTGATTCTCTCATTCTTGTAGTTTGAGAATTTTCTGGTATTTTTAGTCTTGTCTTAGGATTACCACCTAAGCAATTCTTTGAGTGGTATTAAGGTCTTTTCAGCTCGACCTTGCCACCGGTTTTGATTTGGCTATGAGTTGCGGAGGTTAGCACTCCACTTACCGCATTCCGCACTCGTTGTGATTCTTATGAATGATGTATTATGTCATTCAGTTTGTCTAGCTCATTTCATCCATTTTATGAATCGAGTATTCTGCGAATATCTCGATGACTCCATTCTCATGTTTATTGATTTTGGGTGAAATTCGCAATCTTTGCAAATCTTTTTCATAAGATTTATTTATAAGTATAACTGGATTTTTGTTCTTAAAACAAATAAAGAGAATTTTTTTAAAAGTTTTAGAAACATGTTTATCATATGAAAGATTGTTTTGTGATTGTATTTCCCATTGAGTGCTTTAAGAATTCTGGTCGATGCGCTTGATCAACGTTATCGATAGGAATCTCCTAAACACTTTGATGAGACAATCAGACATAGTAAATTTATCTTTTGTTCCAAAGCTAATCGTATTGGTTTGGATTTCGTTCCCTCGCAAAAGAGGACGCGCTATCATTTATGTTTCTAAACTATTAAAGCTTACCGAGACTAGATATGCCACCTATGATCTAGTGCTCGCAGCTGTTGTTTTCGCTTTTTGTAATTGACATCAATACTTTTGGGTGAGGGATTTTTGCTCTCCTTACCAATCATAATTTTGAAATGTTTATTTCTCATAGGGAACTTAATGTTGGTTCGAGTTCCTAGCATCTTATGATCTTGATATTTTAATTCCCGTAAGAGGGATCGTGTTGCCAATGCATTTAGTTGTAAGCAACAAGTGATGGTTTCTTTGTTGATGTCCGAATGGAATGATCTTTTTACCAAGTTCATCGGATGCTTTGTTGTATTTCATTTTGTTGAGCTTCGGATCATTTGACGTATTGTTTGTACCACGTCGGTGTTCCAAATTGTTTTGAGCTTAGGAATCCATAGAATTCTCTGAGCAAGCAAGTTCGAACTTATCCTTTTGTGCACTTTATGGTGAATTTCTTATTCTGTTATTCTTTTGTGTTGATATGTTTGTGGTTGTTACTTCTTATTTCTTCTTAAGAATTGCGAGGACGCAATTTCTTTAAGGAGGGGAGTCTGTAACAACCCGCATATTTATCGGTTGTATATTTAAATATTTTATTTAAATATAACATCAATTGTCGGATCATAGTCCGAAACGTTACTTTCTGCAAACGGTCGAATTGGGTCTCAAGACCGCTTCCATTGAGTTCAAAACGTCGTTTGCGATCTTTTTGAGTATAAGCTTCGATATATTTGGAGTGAGTCGAATTTTGCTATTTGCTAAGTGGGCTTTTGGGTTTGGGCTTCACCCAAACTGTTCTATAAACCAACTCAGCCCTTCTCTCCTTCCATTCACTTATTCATTTCATAAAAACTTAAGCTAAAAACTGATAATGGTGGAAGAGAAAGGAAATTAGAAACTCCTAGCCCTAGATCCTCTTGAAATCCAAATTCTTGCTCCAAAATCAAAGAGAAGCCATTGGTAAGCTCTTCTTCATCTTCTCCAACTCTTCTCCCCTTCAATTTCAGAAAGTTTTCCTAAACCTAACTTAGGAAAATACTGTTTGTTCTTAGATTGAAGCTTGTTGAGTTGAAGTAGTGATTAGTTGGTCTTCTCCTTGTGTTTTAGCTCCTTCATCTTCTTTGTTTGTGAGGTTAAAAGGTGAGTTTTGAACTCACATCTACTTCTCTTGATTTCATTGATGTTGGCATGAGTTCCTAACAAGTTTGCATGTGCCATTGTTTTGGATTGGAAAGAATTTGCATTTCGATGAAAATAGGGCAGGAAGTGCAAACCATCAGAAGCCCGGTCGACCGACCTGCTATTCAGCACTTCCCTGCCTTTGTTTTGGAAACTGCAGAAATATGCAGTTTGGCCGACCGAACCCTGTAGCCGGTTGACCGACCTGCTCGTGTTGAGTTTTTTTTTCTGCATCTGGCCAGCCGACCGAGCCCTGCAACCGGTCGACCGACCTGCTCATGTTTTGCCTGTTTTGCCTAGTTTTGCATATTTTGATTTGTTTTTCAAATTTTATCGATTCAAGTTGCTTCTTAGTGGTTGTTATTGCCTCTTTGACTTTGATAACTTATTTTCGACCTCATCCACGGGTTTTTATAAAATAATCTTTCTAATCATATTAAAAGCTCGTTTCTCCAATTTATAAATTCTATTTAAACATACGCACAATTTCGCACTTCGAGCGAAGTGGAAGGGTGATTAAATGGTTGGGCAAAACACGGACCATGAATCTGTGCGTTTATCTTTTCGATTAATCCCCGACCTATTCAATTGATCGTTTTGACCTTCGGGTTTGGTTTACTGAGGATATGAGGTGAATTTTGTACTGCTTTGAGTGTGAAATTAACTAACGGATAGTAAACCGTTTAGTGCGAACGGGTGGTTATGGGACTCACGTTACCACTTTTCGGATTCCTTTCTGGGAGTTTGTGACACATGCCGCCTTTGGGATAGTGTCTTCGGACTGTCTCCTCTGGCTTGTTGCCTTTAATATCGCTTTTGGAGTTGGTCCTTTGCCCCGTCTCGAGAGATAATTGGGATTGTCGGTTACCTTTAGTATTGCTTTCGGAGTGGTTCTTCTTCACCACCGCTCAAGAGATATTGGACTGGTTTCTTCACCACTGCTCAAGAGATATTGGAGTGGTTTCTTCACCACAGCTCAAGAGATATTGGAGTGGTTTCTTCACCACCGCTCAAGAGATATTGGAATGGTTTCTTCACCACCGCTCATGATGTTTCATTCATATGTATATTCCCTTGGTATCGCCCTTCGGTGTTGGTCATTATGAGCCGCATGATGCGTAGCGTTTACCTTGTGGAACTTGTATACCTTATTGGTATTTGTTATTGCCTTTTGACTTGCTTTGGGATATTCTTATCCTTTGTTTTTATATGTTGCCGACGATATGAGGCTTGTTCTATATGATTCATCTTTCGTTAAATGATTGTGTTATCTCTTTTAGAGATATCTATTATGCTTTGTAACCTTGCAGGTTTATTGTTGTTCAGTTTATCTAACTGATTTGTTTAGCTAGACTGACCCGTGTATCTTATACTCGGGTCAGACCGAAATCTTTCAGGTTAGGTGCCTTTGGACTTAGCCTATGTTGCTTCCGCATGGACTACTCCGCTAGCTTCTTTTTGTCATAGTTTTTTTTGTGTAGTCCCATTTTGTAGTAACTCTGATATGTATTCTTGCGAACTCGTTTTTATATTGTGGTTTGCTATACCACTTGACATGTATTATTTTGTATACTCTGTTACGTATCAATATTTGTGTATATGATGATCAACTGTTCTGTGATGTATATTACATTTGAGTTGTTATATTCTATTCTGATAGATCCTCTAGCCACCTATGGTTTTGTTTTAAGTATTCATTGGATATGTCGATCTGCTGGGTAAAGCAATTGTCGATGTATTCAATAGATAATTAAAGCAAGGCTATAGATGGTCGCTCCTAAACAGCCTTATTCTCCGTGTTAGCAGACGGTATTATCTATTAATACTCTTTGCTTGCGTGGGTATTGAGGTGGGGCGTCACACTATATATTAGTAATACGCCATGCCATCCAGCTTGCCTCCTGCAACTCCTGGATTCCAGAATATCCTGGTAAACCTTAACTCTTGACTGCCCGTGTGGAAATTGGTGGGAACCCAGAGTTTATGTTTACCAGGATATTCTGGAATCCAGGAGTTGCAGGAGGCAAGCTGGATGGCATGACGTATTACTAATATATAGTATTTCTTTTCCGCTGTTAGATGTTGTTTGTTGTTGTACACTCTGTTGATGTAATGAATTGTAATATGATGTAATGGAATAACTGATATAGTTCTTTGTTTTAAAGATTATTCATTTATCTATTATATGTTGTTCCACTGCGATTGTGAGATTCTGATGTTGTTCTGTTCTGTTCCGTTCTATTTTCTATCTTTTCTCTCTTCTTCTACCTTTTTCTTTTTTTTAAACATTAAGAATTCGTATTTCCGTCCATCTTGAGTTAATCTATGGAGATTAGTGTATATTCAAGGAGTACGGATGTACGGGTCCTCACAGGTGGTATCAGAGCCAGGTTTCGATCCTGGGACCAGTGGGTTATGTTTGTTTTTAAATTACTTTGTAAATGAGCACTAAATCATTAATAAGATTAAGGTTCATCTTAAGGTTAATTAGGCCTTAATGATTTATAGTTCATTAAATTATTAAGGTAATTAAGATGAGTCATTAGTTAATTTAAATATATTAATGATTTAGCTTAATTTGTAATTAAAGATTAATTAAGAAGGTAATTAAGGAAACGTTATTAGAAAATGAAGATAATTAACTAAGGATTATTTAATAATTAATTAATGTGATAAATTTTATTAATTAATTAGATTAATTAATTTAAGATAATCATTTGATAAATTGATAAGTGTGATTACTTAATATAATTAATGAAGTGGAATTACTTAGGGAAGTAATTAGATGATAATTACTGAATGTAATTAGTAAAGGATAATAAAATTCATAAGTAAATTAATTTAATTGGAAAATTAAATTGAATTAATTAGGATTAAACGATTAATTAATCCTGTTTATAAATGATTATTAAATGCTTGACCTTACTTATGAATGATTGTATTGTATGAGATGCTTTGAATTGATTGTCCTATCTGATCTGTGATATTTTGTTTTGCAGATTGTGGTATGTAAAATTTATTCATTTATTGATGATACATCTGTATATTATCTGTTAAACTGTGATGATTGAATGTTGTTGCACTACTGTGTGTTAAACCCCTAGACCACACCATACACACACAAATATGGATTTCACGAGGAAATCGATTAAGTCACAGATTTTTGAAAATAATTTTGAATTTGAATTTTTAAATTCAAATGGTTTGAAATGGAATTGGGTTTAAAGTGAAAAGCTTTTGAAAATGGAATTTCAAAGATGAAATTTATTTTGAATAACTTGATAAAGTTTGAAATTTAAATAATTTGATTTAAATTTAAATTCAAAATGTGAAATTGAATTCTATGATTTGAAACTAGGGATTAAAGATGTTATACCAGTTATATACGGGTTAAACTATTTTAAAAATATTGATTTGGGAATGTGAATATAATCCAAGGACTTTAACTCGTGTAAATTAATTGGATTTTTCTGAAACGAAAACTGTTTGTTTTCAAATAATAAGAGCTTTCACATAAGAAATGAACGTCCAATTTGTGTTAAAAAGAATTTCAAGTTTGAAAATGAAAATGATTAGAAATGGTTTGAAAGTTATAAGTTAAATCTTTAATTTAAAGATTTAATGGGTTAATCCTATAGAAATGAAATTGTTTTGGAAATCTATGAATTGATCTTTGTGAAATAAATCTTTTTGTCTAAAGATTTGAAATGGTAATTTGTTTAAACCATTTGAAAGAAAGTTTTGGGTTTTAAGTTGTGACTTAATTGAAATCCCAATATCCATATGTTTTTGAAATACTGCGCTCACTATTCGGTTTAGCCGGGAGAGGACTTTGTGTCATATATCCCATTCCGAATATGTGATACGTCATTATGGATAGCATTTGAAGACCGGTGGTGAAGACCGAATATTTTCGAAAACGTAAGGACAACTCGTCGAATGCCTTTGCATCGACTGGTCCCCGGTATAGAGACTCCATATGTGATGGGAAGTCCGAATGTGATTAGTGAATATCCGGATTGCAACGGCTTCTTTGGAAGTGCCTTCGGTTCTGTTCGAACCCAGAACAGACTTGTATGGATTGTATGTCTGATATTACAAATTGAGATATAAAGCAGATTTCTTTCAAATACATTTCTGTGGTGGCGGAGAATTCATTCTCTTAGCTTAACACCCTTCTCTGAGACGTACGAGCTCAGAGGTTATGTAGTTGAAGGTCATTAGCAATATATTCCCAATTTGGTAATGTGACATGCTGAGTGTTGCTGTGAAATGATCATTGTTTGATCATTTGTGATATGATCATTTGTTTGACCACTTATCTTTGTGATCATTCCTATGATCATTTGTTGACCCAAAGCACAACTTTTGTATAAAGCGTGGCTTTGTGGACGAGACTTCGTCGAGCCTCACACCCCGGAATGCTCAAAACAAGAAAGATGCGGTAAGGTTATGAGGGGTAGCTCCCTTTAGGGTATGTGCATTTCCTTCTGGAAAAGGGTGGTATCATGGTATGGAGCCTAGATACTTACTCATGTTGAAACACTTTATTTATCATTGTGTGATGTTGATTACGAGCGCTCGGTTAAAGGTCCCAAAGGACCGGGGGATGGCATACTCGTGTCAGTTGTTACCCAGTTAGGGGTAAACCGGCCTTGTGTTGGCAGAGATCCGGTTAGGTTCTCGGGGACGTCCTTCCAGAGGCGTTCTCATGTGGCAATGGGAAGTTCCTTGGCCTGAACATTTGTTAGAAATCCAAAGAAACAATACGAGACTTGTACGGTTTTAGTTGTAGAACCTGCCATGGAATGTGGCGGTAACCTGCTATTGAACATGGTAGCTATAGTAGGCATACGATAATGGTCGTATGTTGGCTAAGATTTATATCTTTACTTTCGAAATGATTTTCCCTACACTATGCACTAGTAATAATATCAAATGTTTCTTTTTAATGCGTATCAAGCATCTTTGACTATCATAAGGGGAAATCTCCTCCGATTCTGCGTTTGCATTATGTGTGTGTGCGGGAGGCCTTATGGTAGTCTCATTTTTAAAAAGCATTGCGAATTGACTTTGAAAATATTTTGTTGAATGTTTTAAAAGATAAAATGTTTTTGCTGCTCACACCAGTCCCAGGACTGATCCAGAGTTTATTGTTTCTTTCCTAAACTCTGGGTGCTCATTATTTTCTACACGAGCAGTCTAGATTTTGGGTTTTTCAGATAGTCAGGTTTAGTAGATTATCTAGAGTTAGTTCAGTCTTTGGACCACACCAGTCTTGCTTAGCTTGGTGCATCGTTATTGGGAGTTCGAGCTATTGCTGGATCTGTTCTTGGAGATGGAGTTGCAGTTTTGGAGTTCTTCCTTGAAAACTATCTTAGAGTTATTTGTTCCACTGCTGATGTTATCTGTTTCTTTTCCGCTGCTATTTTATTGTATCATATCTCTGATGTATATTGATATTCATGGTATCACTCTGTTGTATCAGATATTGTATCTGTGTTGTATATCAATGTATTATTTCTTTTATTTTCGCTGTGTTAATTACTTGATGTTGTTATAAGCTCCGGCGAATCGGATTTGAACGGTCGAATATATGGCATTCGAATACGATATGAAGTATGGATGTCAATTTTCGAGCGGGAAAAATCCGTCTCGTTACATGTGGTATCAGAGCTAAGGTGAAACTTTAGCTCAGGAGTGTAACACGTTAAGTAGCTCATTAGAGATAGGGTGAAGTATACCCTAGAATGAGTAATCCCTAAGATATCTGTTCGAGTGTCTCAGTAAATTCTCTTACTATTCATTGATAGTAAGTATGAGTGCAAGAAGAGAACGAGATAGCGGACAGAAAAGTATGACTATAAATGGTCAATACCCCACAACAGTGGAAACATCTTTCTCTATCAATTTTCCTTTGATTCGTTTCCAAATTCTTTTGATTGCTTCGTGACAGCTCCCGAAAGAAGTTTCAGTGCGATGATGGCCCTACGAATCGTTGTAGAAAATTTTTACTTCATATTTCATCAGTTTTTGATTTAAACTTTAATGAATTTGAAATTTAAATTAAATTGGAAATTTAGAATTATAAATTGGAATTTAAATGGAGTTAACTTGATTAATAGAATATGAAGGATAATTTGAATTGTATCGATAAAACGATTTTGCTTAAAATTAAATTTGAAATTCTATTATAATTTCTTGTATTTATTGTTGATATTCTGATTTGGTGAGCCAAATGCAGAATTGATATCCAGTTTGATCTGAAAAGATATTTTTCTACCTTTCATCTATCTTCGTTATCTCTCTCTGGCGAATTTCGAGAACGAAATTCTTTTTAAGGGGGGAAGTCTGTATCGATCCCAAATTTTAATTTATTTTAAATTGACTATTTAATTTATTTCTGATTTAAAATTGTGCAATTAATTTTAAATTGATTTTGGGTTTCTCTATATTTAAATATAAAAAAATAAAGTCAAATAACATATTAATAAAATTATGTAGAGGATAAAGTAAATAAGACACTATAGAATTTCATTTATATTTTAAAATAAAAAGACATAAGTATGTAAAATACAAACAAAATAACTTTTAAAATATATTCAAATATAAGTATGAACACTTACAAAAATAATAAAAATAAATACATTATAAAGTAATAAAAGCAAAGCAAAAGGAAGTATGCTTGTAAATAAAATATGCAGGCAAAAACAAAACAAAGGAGATAATAACGTACAAAAGCATACAAAAGAAAAGATAAGTATGTAGATGTGGGAAACAAATTGGTTAAGTATGAATATAAGAGACAATAGAAATGGATTGCAAAAGAAGTACATGTACAAAACAAATAGAGGCTGTTGACAAAGTAGGACAACAAGTATATATTTAAATATAGAAACATCAAGTGCATAAGCAAAAGCTTGTAAAGCAAGTACAAAGTATCATCCCTAAGCACATACAATATCTCTAGCTACGATATTTATCATATTAGCCGAGCAAACAAGCCAAAGCAAGAACATAAACAAAACATAAAAAAAATAAAAATATATCTTTGAACAAATAAACAAGTACTAAAGTAAGGCAAGCATGGGAACAAAGGTCATGCATTTAATGAAAGCATCCTCAGCCATGACTTGTACAAAATGTAATATCACTTGTAAGTTTCTTTTTATACATCAAACTCTTCATTTTTGTTCGTCCATTCAAAGTTGAGAAACACCTAAAGTAAACATCTCAAACAAACCTGAAGCCTTAGAGATCCAATACTTCAAACTAAAACAAAGACAAAACATACAACCTCATTGAAAACCAGAGCTTCAAGAGAGAGGGCTTCAGCTTGCAAACTCACTGCTTATCTCAACATAAAAAGAACTCTGTCCTTTTTCCAAACACTGTGAGTAACTTTTGTTCTCTCTTTAAAATCCAAAGATATGGATCTGTTGCAAATGGTATTTATATTTGAGTTCTCTTTAGTGGTTGTACACATTTAAAATACATGCCTGTACATATGTTTATAACCTTTGTTCTTAGCTACAGGTTTAGGAATCAAGTTTAAACTTCAAATTTACCTTATATAATCACTAATAGATTAAGGTGTTTTGAAGATGGAATGTATATAAACGTGTAACATTATTTTTGAAAATAATGTTAGGTGAAGATATTCAGTATTTAATCAAAAATTATAGAATGTACAGAGAGAATAAAAAAAATAAGTTCAAAATCATTTATCTAAATTTCAAGTTCTAATCATATGAATCTATTCGTATTTCAAAACCATGGTTTTTGATAGTCAATTTAGAATTTTTAAGTTTATAATTGCTGAGGAAAATCAGGTTGAACTGAAATTCATGTTTCGGCAATTCACGGCGATCGACGTTGAGTTGGGCAGCGTGCTCGTTCCTGAAGGAAGTTGGCATGAAGGGGATCATCAGAAAAATAATCACTGAATTTTTAGATGGTTGTGGGCGATGATCGAAGTTACTTTAGGGTTTTGTGCTCAGTTTTATTCGTTGAGGTTGGAAGCGAAAATTCATCGCCATCGTGTAATCGGTCAAGGCCGGACCGAGGGGATTCGATGGGGCACGTTGAGGCGGAGCTCTTACGAAATTTTTATGGCCTCAGAAGGCCTGAGGCAGCGGTGCTAGGCAATCTTGTGATGTTGTGCTTGTTCCAGTTTTTTTATTTTTATTTTTATTTTTTTTTTGTTCGAGAGGCTCGATTTTGCTTTGATGGAGGTATAGGCGATTTGGGTGGTCGGAGTAGCTGCTGGGGGCATAGGCGACTTGTAGGTATCCTCGGCGATGACCAGAGCGGCGTCGGCCTTCGGTGCACGTGCATGCGCGTCGTTGTGCTTGTGGGTTACAAGGTCGGGGAAGAAGAAGTACGAGATGGAGTTTTGTCTCGAGGGATTCTCGTGTAAATGCCGAGGTTGCTCGAGTTTGTATGAAGTTAGACTCGAAGTAAAATTGATTAGTCTCGAGTAAATTTTGTTATAGGATTTAGAAAACTGTCATTGTTACAGTTTTTAAAATTTAAATTTAAAATAAAAAATAAAGCAAGTTTAATACAGAGGTTTTGAAATAAGTTTAAATCTGAATTCAAAATGAGTTTGAATTCTAGTTTTCCAAATAAATAAGTTTTATAAAAAAAATGAAATGTTTTTAACAACTTTAATTTGCTAAGGTATTTTATAATGTGGTTTTTAAAACCTGAAAATGAGATTTAAACAAGATTTTTAAATTTAAGTTTAAATCTAAATTCAAAGCTTAGTTTGAATTCTAGTTGAAATAAATAATTTTTTTTTTTGAATTTAAATGTTTTAAAAACAACTTTGAACATTTAAAGTATATTTTAAATTGATTGAAATTGAATATGGATTTAAAACTATTTTTAATTTCCCTTAGTAGATAAGTTATTCTTTAACATGAAATTAAAGAGTTTTGAATTGTTAAACTTTGTTTAAGTTAAAGTTAATTTCATTTTAAATCTTAATTTTAAATGGAATTTAAAGGAATTTTAAAAGCAAATTGTTTTTAAATTACTTTGTAAATGAGAATTAAATCATTAATAAGATTAAGGTTCATCTTAAGGTTAATTAGGCCTTAATGATTTATAGTTCATTAAATTATTAAGGTAATTAAGATGAATCACTAGTTAATTTAAATAGATTAATGATTTAGGTTAATTTGTAATTAGAGATTAATTAAGAAGGTAATTAAGGAAATGTTATTAGAAAATGAAGATAATTAACTAAGGATTATTTAATAATTAATTAATGTGATAAATTTTATTAATTAATTATATTAATTAATTTAAAATAATCATTTGATAAATTGATAAGTGTGATTACTTAATATAATTAATGAAGTTGAATTACTTAGGGAAGTAATTAGATGATAATTACTGAATGTAAGTAGTAAAGGATAATAAAATTCATAAGTAAATTAATTTAATTGGAAAATTTTAATTTATTTTAAATTGACTATTTAATTTATTTTTGATTTAAAATTGTGCAATTAATTGTAAATTGATTTTGGGTTTCTCTAGATTTAAATATAAAAAAATAAAGTCAAATAACATATTAATAAAATTATGTAGAGGATAAAGTAAATAAGATTAGACACTATAGAATTTCATTTATATTTTAAAGTAAAAAGACATAAGTATGTAAAATACAAATAAAATAACTTTTAAAATATATTCAAATATAAGTATGAACACTTACAAAAATAATAAAAATAAATGTATTATAAAGTAATAAGAGCAAAGCAAAAGGAAGTATGCTTGTAAATAAAATATGCAGGCAAAAACAAAACAAAGGAGATAATAACGTACAAAAGCATACAAAAGAAAAGATAAGTATGTAGATGTGGGAAACAAATTGGTTAAGTATGAATATAAGAGACAATAGAAATGGCTTGCAAAATGAGTACATGTACAAAACAAATAGAGGCTGTAGACAAAGTAGGACTGCAAGTATATATTTAAGTATAGAAACATCAAGTGCATAAGCAAAAGCTTGTAAAGCAAGTACAAAGTATCATCCCTAAGCACATACAATATCTCTAGCTACGATATGTATCATATTAGCCGAGCAAACAAGCCAAAGCAAGAACATAAACAAAACATAAAAAAAATAAAAAAAAATCTTTGAACAAATAAACAAGTACCGAAGTAAGGCGAGCATGGGAACAAAGGTCATGCATTTAATGAAAGCATCCTCAGCCATGACTTGTTGTACAAAATGTAATATCACTTGTAAGTTTCTTTTTATACATCAAACTCTTCATTTTTGTTCGTCCATTCAAAGTTGAGAAACAACTAAAGTAAACATCTCAAACAAACCTGAAGCCTTAGAGATCCAATACTTCAAACTAAAACAAAGACAAAACATACAACCTCATTGAAAACCAGAGCTTCAAGAGAGAGGGCTTCAGCTTGCAAACTCACTGCTTATCTCAACATAAAAAGAACTCTATCCATTTTCCAAACACTATGAGTAATTTTTGTTCTCTCTTTAAAATCCAAAGATATGGATCTGTTGCAAGTGGTATTTATATATGGGTTCTCTTTAGTGGTTGTACACATTTAAAATACATGCCTGTACATATGTTTATAACCTCTGTTCTTAGCTACAGGTTTAGGAATCAAGTTTAAATTTCAAATTTACCTTATATAATCACTAATAGATTAAGGTGTTTTGAAGATGGAATGTATATAAACGTGTAACATTATTTTTGAAAATAATGTTAGGTGAAGATATTCAGTATTTAATCAAAAATTATAGAATGTACAGAGAGAATAAAAAAAATAAGTTCAAAATCATTTATCTAAATTTCAAGTTCTAATCATATGAATCTATTCGTATTTCAAAACCATGGTTTTTGATAGTCAATTTAGAATTTTTAAGTTTACAATTGCTGAGGAAAATTAGGTTGAACTGAAATTCATTTTTCGGCAATTCACGGCGATCGACGTTGAGTTGGGCAGCATGCTCGTTCCTGAAGGAAGTTGGCGTGAAGGGGATCATCAGAAAAATAATCACTGAATTTTTAGATGGTTGTGGGCGATGATCGAAGTTACTTTAGGGTTCTGTGCTCAGTTTTGTTCGTTGAGGTTGGAAGCGAAAATTCGTCGCCATCGTGGAATCGGTCAAGGCCGGACTGAGGGGATTCGATGGGGCACATTGAGGCGGAGCTCTGACGAAATTTTTATGGCCTCAGAAGGCCTGAGGCAGCCGTGCTAGGCGACCTTGTGATGTTGTTCTTGTTCTAGTTTTTTTTTTTTTTTTTGTTTTTTTTGTTTTTGTTTTTTTGTTCGAGAGGCTCGATTTTGCTTTGATGGAGGTATAGGCGATTTGGGTGGTTGGAGTAGCTGCTGGGGGCATAGGCGACTTGTGGGTATCCTCGGCGATGACCAGAGCAGCGTCGGCCTTCGGTGCACGTGCACGCGCGTCGTTGTGCCTGTGGGTTACAAGGTTGGGGAAGAAGAAGTACAAGATGGAGTTTTATCTCCAGGGATTCTCGTGTAAATGCTGAGGTAGCTCGAGTTTGTATGAAGTTAGACTCGAAGTAAAATTGATTAGTCTCGAGTAAATTTTGTTACAGGATTTAGAAAACTGTCATTGTTACAGTTTTTAAAATTTAAACTAAAAATAAAAAATAAAGCAAGTTTAATACAGAGGTTTTGAAATAAGTTTAAATCTGAATTCAAAATGAGTTTGAATTCTAGTTTTCAAAATAAATAAGTTTTATAAAAAAAATGAAATGTTTTTAACTACTTTAATTTGCTAAAGTATTTTATAATATGGGTTTTAAAATTTGAAAATGAAATTTAAATAAGATTTTTAAATTTAAGTTTAAATCTAAATTCAAAGCTTAGTTTGAATTCTAGTTGAAATAAATAAAGTTTTTTTTTTAATTTAAATGTTTTAAAAACAACTTTGAACATTTATAGTATATTTTAAATTGATTGAAATTGAATATGGATTTAAAACTATTTTTAATTTCCCGTAGAAGATAAGTAATTCTTTAACATGAAATTAAAGAGTTTTGAATTGTTAAACTTTGTTTAAGTTAAAGTTAATTTCATTTTAAATCTTAATTTAAAATGGAATTTAAAGGAATTTTAAAAGCAAATTGTTTTTAAATTACTTTGTAAATGAGAATTAAATCATTAATAAGATTAAGGTTCATCTTAAGGTTAATTAGGCCTTAATGATTTATAGTTCATTAAATTATTAAGGTAATTAAGATGAGTCATTAGTTAATTTAAATAGATTAATGATTTAGGTTAATTTGTAATTAGAGATTAATTAAGAAGGTAATTAAGGAAATGTTATTAGAAAATGAAGATAATTAACTAAGGATTATTTAATAATTAATTAATGTGATAAATTTTATTAATTAATTAGATTAATTAATTTAAGATAATCATTTGATAAATTGATAAGTGTGATTACTTAATATAATTAATGAAGTGGAATTACTTAGGGAAGTAATTAGATGATAATTACTGAATGTAATTAGTAAAGGATAATAAAATTCATAAGTAAATTAATTTAATTGGAAAATTAAATTGAATTAATTAGGATTAAACGATTAATTAATCCTGTTTATAAATGATTATTAAATGCTCGACCTTACTTATGAATGATTGTATTGTATGAGATGCTTTGAATTGATTGTCCTATCTGATATGTGATATTTTGTTTTGCAGATTGTGGTATGTAAAATTTATTCATTTATTGATGATACATCTGTATATTATCTGTTAATCTGTGATGATTGAATGTTGTTGCACTATTGTGTGTTAAACCCCTAGACCACACCATACACACACAAATATGGATTTCACAAGGAAATCGATTAAGTCACAGATTTTTGAAAATAATTTTGAATTTGAAATTTTAAATTCAAATGGTTTGAAATGGAATTGGGTTTAAAGTGAAAAGCTTTTGAAAATGGAATTTCAAAGATGAAATTTATTTTGAATAACTTGATAAAGTTTGAAATTTAAATAATTTGATTTAAATTTAAATTCAAAATGTGAAATTGAATTCTATGATTTGAAACTAGGGATTAAAGATGTTATACCAGTTATATATGGGTTAAACTATTTTAAAAATATTGATTTGGGAATGTGAATATAATCCAAGGACTTTAACTCGTGTAAATTAATTGGATTTTTCTGAAACGAAAACTGTTTGTTTTCAAATAATAAGAGCTTTTACATAAGAAATGAACGTCCAATTTGTGTTAAAAAGAATTTCAAGTTTGAAAATGAAAATGATTAGAAACGGTTTGAAAGTTATAAGTTAAATCTTTAATTTAAAGATTTAATGGGTTAATCCTATAGAAATGAAATTGTTTTGGAAATCTATGAATTGATCTTTGTGAAATAAATCTTTTTGTCTAAAGATTTGAAATGGTAATTTGTTTAAACCATTTGAAAGAAAGTTTTGGGTTTTAAGTTGTGACTTAATTGAAATCCCAATATCCATATGTTTTTGAAATACTGCGCTCACTATTCGGTTTAGCCGGGAGAGGACTTTGTGTCATATATCCCATTCCGAATATGTGATACGTCGTTATGGATAGCATTTGAAGACCGGTGGTGAAGACCGAATATTTTCGAAAACGTAAGGACAACTCATCGAATGTCTTTGCATCGACTGGTCCCCGGTATAGAGACTCCATATGTGATGGGAAGTCCGAATGTGATTAGTGAATATCCGGATTGCAACGGCTTCTTTGGAAGTGCCTTCGGTTCTATTCGAACCCAGAACAGACTTGTATGGATTGTATGTCTGATATTACAAATTGAGATATAAAGCAGATATCTTTCAAATACATTTCTGTGGCGGCGGAGAATTCATTCTCTTAGCTTAACACCCTTCTCTGAGACGTACGAGCTCAGAGGTTATGTAGTTGAAGGTCATTAGCAATATATTCCCAATTTGGTAATGTGACATGCTGAGTGTTGTTGTGAAATGATCATTGTTTGATCATTTGTGATATGATCATTTGTTTGATCACTTATCTTTGTGATCATTTCTATGATCATTTGTTGACCTAAAGCACAGCTTTTGTATAAAGCGTGGCTTTGTGGACGAGACTTCGTCGAGCCTCACACCCCGGAATGGTCAAAACAGGAAAGATGCGGCAAGGTTATGAGGGGTAGCTCCCTTTAGGGTATGTGCATTTCCTTCTGGAAAAGGGTGGTATCATGGTATGGAGCCCAGATACTTACTCATGTTGAAACACTTTATTTATCATTGTGTGATGTTGATTACGAGCGCTCGGTTAAAGGTCCCAAAGGACCGGGGGATGGCATACTCGTGTTAGTTGTTACCCAGTTAGGGGTAACCCGGCCTTGTGTTGGCAAAGATCCGGTTAGGTTCTCGGGGACGTCCTTCCAGAGGCGTTCTCATGTGGCAATGGGAAGTTCCTTGGCCTGACCATTTTTTGGAAATCCAAAGAAACAATACGAGACTTGTACGGTTTTAGTTGTAGAACCTGCCATGGAATGTGGCGGTAACCTGCTATTGAACATGGTAGCTATAGTAGGCATACGATAATGGTCGTATGTTGGCTAAGATTTATATCTTTACTTTCGAAATGATTTTCCCTACACTATGCACTAGTAGTAATATCAAATGTTTCTTTTTAATGCGTATCAAACATCTTTGACTATCATAAGGAGAAATCTCCTCCGATTCTGCGTTTGCATTGTGTGTGTGTGCGGGAGGCCTTATGGTAGTCTCATTTTTAAAAAGCATTGCGAATTGACTTTGAAAATCTTTTGTTGAATGTTTTAAAAGATAAACTGTTTTTGTTGCTCACACCAGTCCCACGACTGATCCGGAGTTTATTGTTTCTTTCCTAAACTCTGGGTGCTCATTATTTTCTACACGAGCAGTCTAGATTTTGGGTTTTTCAGATAGTCAGGTTTAGTAGATTATCTAGAGTTAGTTCAGTCTTTGGACCACACCAGTCTTGCTTAGCTTGGTGCATCGTTATTGGGAGTTCGAGCTATTGCTGGATTGGTTCTTGGAGATGGGGTTGCAGTTTTGGAGTTCTTCCTTGAAAACTATCTTAGAGTTATTTGTTCCGCTGCTGATGTTATCTGTTTCTTTTCCGCTGCTATTTTATTGTATCATATCTCTGATGTATATTGATATTCATGGTATCACTCTGTTGTATCAGATATTGTATCTGTGTTGTATATCAATGTATTATTTCTTTTATTTTCGCTGTGTTAATTACTTGATGTTGTTATAAGCTCCGGCGAATCGGATTTGAACGGTCGAATATATGGCATTCGAATACGATATGAAGTATGGATGTCAATTTTCGAGCGGGAAAAATCCGTCTCGTTAAATATTAATATTTATTTCGCCCTTAAAATACAAACCTTGCAATTTTTCTTATTATCATATCCCATTTACCGTTAACAATGTTTATTACATTAAATTAGTTTAAATATTTTTCTTAAATTTCTCATATTCAATTTATATATAGGTAAAATTCTTTTCACTACTTAAAGTCATTTGAATTGACTTCGCATTACTATAAGTAGGTTTTAATTTATTTTATTATTTTTTTCTCTACTAAATTTAATTAGAAACTTATTAAATTTAACCAAATTAAATCCATGAAATTTACGGGTCGTTACAATATCTTTACTAGATATATAATTTTCACACTTCAACCATTTGAAAACAAATTTTCAAATCACTTTTCACCTTTACAACTTTTGAAAACAAATTTCAAATCGTTTCCCTACACGGGATATATTCACAAATCTTTATTCATTTCCATTTCAAAATGGTTCACTTAAACCAATTAAATAAATCCTTACCGATTTATTTTATATTTACGTTCAAAATCCGTAAATTTATTTCCACACTTCAAAAATAAATCAACGTTTATTTTTAAACAAATTTCCCTTTCTTTTATAAATTCCATAGTGAATTTACAATTCCAAAATATCTATGAATATACGATTTCCAAATCGATTTCTAATATTCATTTTCAATTTATCTTTAAAAGATAAAATGTCAAAATATTCACTTCATATTGGAAAACATTTCCATACTTATTTAATAATAAGTAATTCACAAATCCATTTACTTTCAACACTTGGAAAATATTCAATATATTTAAATCGAAATTAAGTATATATTTCATTCTTTAAGGAAAACGTGCGCTTAAACACATTTAAACACATTCTTTAAGTATATATTTCATTCTTTAAGGAAAACGACGACCCAAAATCACTAGTATAGAGATTCGAAATTTTAGATAGATATATAAATCCTAATACTATATAAAACATTTCCTTTCAGAAATCATTTACTATAACAACAGTGTTATAGTTCACTATTTCCTTCTATTTCTCGAAAACATCTATTTCAACAATGAATGTTGAAATCAATGGTTTCGACATTTAATGCATTTTAAAACAACTTCAAATCGTTTTAATTCTATTTAAAATATCACTTCCCCAAAACACTTCAATATATTATTCACTGCCCCAAAATCGTGAATATTCTTCGTTAACCAAATTCAACATTTTTCTACCCATTTTGTTTAAAGGATTATCCACCATCCAAAATCGTGAATATATCTCCTTTAGAAATCTAAAATAATTGACTTATCAAAATAAGTCGGTTTCGGATTTATAAAACAATGTTTATAAATTCACACACACACACACATATATATATTTTATAAAAACTTCAACTTAAAAAATCACTTTTATTTACCAATTCAATTTATAACTCAATTTTATACCATTTATCTAATTTATAAGTTAATTACTTATAATCTTTTATTTTACGACAATCTATTAATTTTAAAATTTCACAATTTATAAATCTATAAATTTCATTCACTTACGAAATCCATTTTTTATTTCATTTTAACACTTATAAAAACTCGTTTTATAATCCCAATATCTTAAATTTATAAATATCAATTTTATAAATCTTTTATATAAACCGTTTATAATAATTCAAAAATCTCAATTTAAATAAATCAATCTTTTTTTTATAATTTACAAATCGTTATTAAAGCTTATATATAACTCCAAAATCATACTTAAGTATTATTTTCCGAAAAATATAACTTTTATAATAATAATAATAACGTTTATTTATTTTAACAATTCAAAATTTAATAAAACTTATACTTTCAAAAAATCACTTTAAAAATCCTTTTAAATTCAAAATCGTTATTTTAATATTTTTAAAACTCCAAAAATAGTCCAATGCTGCAATAGCAACAATATGTCAATCACGACAATCAAAACATCATATACCAATATGATAATCAACAAATACCACAATATCTATAATCAAATAAATATTGGTGAGGAATCCAGTTGGATCCCTTCAACTTGTTTCCCTGCATCCACAGATGTTAGCACAATACCTATTCCGTTCCAATACGGAATTTCGCGGTATATGGGATTTATAAAATATTATCCGCTATTATACGGCGCAACAGGGTCTCATCCGCTATATAATGCGGGAAATCAACTCCAAGTACATATATAATACCAATTTCACTTTGTAGTGAAATATTCGCGGTATATGTTTTTAATAAATAACCTCCGCTTAATATACGGCGTATAGTGTCTATTTTAAAACAACAGATAGCAATAATCATTCAAACATACATTCAAGAAATTTTAAATCTAACTATTTAAAAATTTAAATCGAAACAAATTCGATTGAGTGAGAAGTTCTCACCATGGTTCCAATAACGGTTTCAACTTTTATTTCGAATAAAATTAAACGCCGTTTAATTTTACCCAAAATTTTCACTAGCTCCAATCAATTCCAATCCAGCTCCATTGCGTAGTGTTCGTCAATATGAACCCGACGCAATTCGTTTCGTGCGTTTTCGACCTCGTATGAAGAAGACATCGCATTTCAAAGATTGTATAATTTATAATACAATATAATTACAATTTTTATTTTAAATTTTAAACCTCCGCTTAATCCTATCTGTTGATTCCTTTGCTTCAGAACGTGGCCGCACATCTTGCATTCTTCCCCAATATGATATCCAGGTTCTAATGCACGGCTGAAACCCATAATCCCAAACTAGGGTTAAAAATCGCAGCCACCACGACGACTTCTGCATCGATCAGCAAGCACCACTTCGAAGCCAACGTCGAGCACTACACTCGGCTGGAATATCTCCAAGCTCGGTCAACACCTAGTCTCGAACGACGCGCGCGACTTTCGGCCCTTCTAGCTCGATTTGCCGACAATCAACCGCTCCATTTACGATCTTAACCGTTGAGATCGAAGATCTCACGTAGCTCTACAACTTTCATGTTGAAGGTTTCTCATATTGATTCACAGATTTGAAGAAATTGAAGGGAAAAAGATGGAAATTCTCGGCCATTGATTTAATGGGAGGCGGCGGCTCCTGAAACTAGGGTTAGGGTTTTGTGTTTTGTTGCAAATGGAAATAACTAGGTCCTTATATAGAAAATTAACGAAAACACTATTCACCCAAAATTTTCCGAACTCCAAATCTCGCGCGGTGATTGGCGTTTCTAGGGTTTACCCTGCATTCCGGACATAATGGAATAGGTTTCGGGGCCAATTCGATCATCTGTGCGAGTTACGGCAATAAACGATCAAATTTAATTTAAATCGATTAAACCAAATTTCTACGCGTTTTGCCTTGTCCCGGACGAACCGTAAATCCAATTGACACGAAATTTGAAACCATACAATAATATAACATTACGGATCCGGTGAAACTAGTTTCGTCGAAATCCAAGATTGTTTGAAAAATGGCTATTTTAACTCGTCAATTAAATATTAAAATATTCAATTTTCACAAATTAACTTTAAATTCAATTTTAAAAGTTCTATAGTGTTATTCTAACTCCAATATGATTTATTAAAATTTTACAAATAAATTTTAATCATATTAAACCCAATTTTCAATTATTTCTGTAATTTCAACTATTAAATTATCGATTTAATTATCCAATTAAATCCAATTATTCGAAATAAAATTTATTCGACTATTTAATTTCACTTATTAATATTTAAAATCAACTAAATATACAAATTTTAATTAACAGATTTTCTGGGTCGTTACACGTAGTATTCACGAATACGAACCCAACGCAATTTGTTTCGTGTTAAACGGACCTCGTATGAAAAAGTTATGCTATTTTAAAGATTGAACGAATTTTAATATAATAATTAACAATTTTCTTTTTATATTTTTATAACCTTTATTATCACAACCGTTAATTTTCCTTAATCAAATCCTGGCCGCGCGTGATGTTCTTCTCCCAGGCTCGAACGAAAAACCCCATGCACCCAAATTCGGCCCCTAGGGTTCGCCGCCGCTCCTCCTATGCTCGACCGGAGATCGATCAATTACCGCCATCGCGTAGCCCTTCGTCCACTCCATCTCCACCAGGAATGCACACGAGCTCGGTCGTCCCAAGGTTCGGCAAAACGCGAATGAACGGCCCCCCTATCGGCCTCAGTTCTGGCCGCCACGCTCCGCTATAAACGATCTCAACCGTTGGATCCAAGCATCTCACTGACCTATACAATATTGCAGTTGAAAGTTTTTGAAATGGGTTGATAGATTGGTCGGAAATTGAAGGAGAAGGGTGGTTGGTTTCGGCCATTAAATGTTTGCTGGCGGCTAGGGTTAAGCAATTAGGGTTTTTTTTGTGAAAAAAGTGAATGTTGAGGTCCTTATATAGAAAATTCCAAAACACCATTCATCTGAAATTTTTCCGAACTCCAAACGAAGCATGCCGCCTGGCGTTTATAATGTTTTACCCCCACTCCAAACACAATGGAATATATATCGGGAGCCAATTCGATCATATTTGGAAGATAGGTTTCTGAATCAACTATTTAAATTTAAAATTCACTTAAACGATTTCAATGCATTTTAGCTTGACCCGGACGAACCGTAAATCCGATTGACACAAAATTTGAAATCTTACAATAGTTTAACATTACAGATCCAATGAAACTAGTTTCGTCGAAATCCGAGACTGTTTGAAAAATGACCAATTTTACTCGTCAATTAAATATTAAAATATTCAATTTCCCCAAATTAACTTTTAATTAAATTTTAAAAGTTCTATAACATCATTCTAACTCCAATATGATTTAATACAACTTACAAATCAAATTAAATCACATTAAACCCAATTTTCAATTATTTCTGTAATTTCAAATATTAAATTATCCATTTAATTATCCAATAAATCTAGATATTCGAAATATAATTTATTCGACTTACAAATTTTACTTGTTAATATTTAAAATCAATTAAATATACGAATTTCAAATAACAGGAATTCTGTGTCGTTACAAGAATGGCTCAATAATATGACAACCAGTCCATATCTAAGATAAGGCCATACCCTTTGAAATTTAGAACGTACGCAGCACATATGAAATCAATGTCGCATACATCTAACACTAGGTCTTTGCAAATAAGAGAAAGATGGGTCGAACCCTAATGGGATTGGAAACCACTATTGTGTCGTTGACCTTCTGGGTTTTAAGGTTTAAGGAATTTATTGCATCCCTAGCTATAAAGGAATGTGATGCCCCCGAATCAAATATGGTACGATTACTAACCCCAAAAATAAGAATTATACCATTAGAGCTGATTTTCCTCAGTCCCTTGGTGGGTTACTGGCAATAGGGATAGCTTCAATAGCACAGGCCTGTCCGCTTGGTCCTTCCTTAGCCATCTTGGGACATTGATTCTTGTGATGACCTTCCTTGTGGCAGTTAAAGCACTTTCCTTTAAAGACTTCCTTCATCAGACTCACCCTACAATCTTAGCTTCATGACCCCTCCTTGGCATCTCTTACCTAACTTTATTTCCTTATTAAACTTCCCCTTCGACTTCTTATTGGCCCAAAAGCTCCCTTTCTTAGACCTTCCTCGCTTTTGGGTCTATACAGACTTCTCATTATCTCTCTTATCTTTCTCATTAGCCATGTGCAACATTTTCGTTTTTATTGACATCTCACACGTGGACCCATAATAGGAGGAATTTAAGCCCTTCACAAACTTCATGGCCAATTTCATAGGTGTGTCTATTAGGTTCATCCCAAATTTATCCAATTCAATAAACTTAGCTATGCACTCCTTAAGGGTAGAATCTCCTTATCTTAGCGGAATGAACTTTTCCAATTGCAAGCTAACCTCAGCTCTAGACATGAATCTCATCTCGATTCGGTCCTAGGATTCATCCCAAGAGAATATCCTGCCCGGGTTGTAACATACCCTATCTTGAGGCCTAAAGCTAAGTGCTACAAATACTGCAGTCATCTATCGTATTAATTTTCGGCAAAAAATATTGTAGTGTTAATGGTATCCATAATATCAGAAGCACATGAATATGAAACAAAATCACAAATTTTGAAAAGCAGCTTTTCTCATTATATTGCACAAAATCATGTTTCATATCTGAATTACATAATCCCAATCGTTTCCCAGGTTCAGATCAAATATAATTATTACATAAATACACCAAGAGCGACATATGAAGATGCTCCCTTAGATGACCAGAGTACTATATAGACAAAAACTTTCTTAATACATCACAGTGGAATAAAACAAAACAACTCCTAAATATAGCTAACATCAGCCTCCTTCTCGTCTTCGGAAGATTTATTTTTCCACCTACTACAAACTATAAACCTCAACCCTAAGCCTACTTAAATCAATTTTGAGCACCCGAGATTTTAAGGGGAAAAACATAAACTTCGAGTCAGACATAAAACCTAGTGTGAATAATACTATATATCTTGGTTTTTGATATTAAGTGAGACTATGCCACTTAGCGAAACGGGTTTCCCCTAACTAATATCCTTTTAAAAACATACCTTTGCAAATCTAAATACTACAACCAAACTGGTTAAAAAAATAACATCAATATCATGTAAGCATATAAATCAGGAAATCAACGGACTATCTGTCCGAACACTATAGTTTTGTTTGGCTAACTACTAACCTTTGGCTGACTCGAGCCTACTAGACAAAATAAATAAATAGTCTAACTTCTTGTAGATACTCTTCTGGATGGTTTGTCCCTAACCTACTTCTCCCAGGGTTAACTAATCCTAATAGTTTTGCGGGCTCACCAATAACCTATCCTCACTCTGTATATTCCTTTCTTTGTGTAGCATCATTTTAGTCCTACCTGTGACAAAGCCCTACACACTGGAATTTTGGACTTATATTAGCTAAGGATTACTAGCTAAAGTATAGGGCACGACCCCATACCAGTCCCATCTGGTATTCTAATATCCGAGTCATTTAACTTAGGATCAACTACCCTTTAAATTTCCTTAAAAATATTTCTTTCAAAATAATTTAACCCTTTTAAATCATACTTAAACAAGAAAAATATATTCTATGCTTTACTAAAATCACCTTGCCATATTATATATATACTTTACACAAAACATTGTTGATGAAAACATTCGAAATCTTGGAAAGTCTCCCTTTCGAAACCATTGAAAGCACCGCTTTCGAAACCACTGAAAGTACCCCTTTCAAAACTATTAAACTACTTTGCTTTATTACCTTAGACCGAAAGGCCAAAACATTCCTTTTGAAACCTTTCACAATCAACCTTTCAAAAACATTGAAATCATCTTTTTCGAAAGCTTTATAAAACCAAAGACATCCTCTTTTCAAAATACTTTAAACGTGCCTTTCGAAACCATTGGAAACCTTCTATTTAAAATCTTTCGAAAACATTAGGGAACTACCCCTTTGAAACCTTTATCTTAAACCTTTCGGAAGCATTATTCTTTGCATAAATCAAATCTTTCGAAAGCATTTGGGTTCAAGTAAAACAAGTGGAACGATCTTTCAAAACAATTTCTTCTGAAACCTTTGGGTATAACCTTCTAAATCTAAAAAGGGTCTTGAAACAACTAAGTCGAAAGAACTCTTTCAAAAGCAATTTCCTAAGTAAAGAAGTGACAGTGTCAAAACCATTCCCTTCAAAAGCATTGGGGAAGCGGCTTAGGTTTTAAAACAAAGAACCCCTTTCGAAGGCATTGCTTCGAAAGGTAGGATGCAGTAGCTAGGAGTTTCCACCCCTTCGAAAGCTTCTTTATAAAGCAAAGGCACAACCTCTATCGAAACCATTCTTTAAAACAATTTGACCAAGTCGAAAGCTACCTAAGTCGAAAGCATTCTTTTTGAAAGAAAAGCAGACATGTTTCCTTTTATAAGCTAAACAAGGCTTCGACGCCTTCGGGAACCCATTGTTTCGATTGTATACCTTTCGCCTATGTCCAATTCACTACGTACCAAGTCTTTGATACCGTGCGCATTGGTTCCGATGGAGATGAAGGCGGAACTATCTAGTCCAATGGTGCTGCCGAAAGTGGCGAAACAAGAAAATCATGGTAAAACTGGGGTTTTAACTTTAAAAGGTAATTCTTTTCAGCTAACATGCTTTGTTTGTCAACATATGATTGGTTGCTAATTTCTTTTCCAAATTCTTTTCTAAAAATGCTGCCAAAATTTCAAAGATAAACAATTTAAAAGATTTATAAAATGCCCCTTCTCCTTTTATAAATATATAAAACATTTAAGTCCCATATCTTAAATAATTTTATATACCTTTTAAAGCGCATAGGAAAATTCTACAAAAATTCCCATAAATCACTTTTAATGTCTTCTAACATATATTAATTTTTGACCCAAAAATAATCTAATTTAGACATACTTAATTTTAAACCCAATTAACTATTTTTTCATTGGAAAATTAATAATAAATCCACAATAATTCAAAAAATTATGAAATTTGAAAACCATCTTCAAAATATTATTTCTGACCTTATATAAAAATGGAAAGGCATTTGGACATTATTTATTAGGGTTTTCATATAAAAACTTATCATAAAATCCATATGAAATAGTATAAATCATCGACAAGCATATATATCCATTTTAACAATAAAAAACATGGTAATAAACTTTGCAGAATATTCGAATTTGATTTACAAACCAAGAACATCAAAAAATATGAGAAGCAACATATTATTCACCTCAGCTTTGTGATTAAGGAGTTGAGATTTGATCTTGAATCGATTTAATTAATCTTCCTCTTGATTTAGCTTTCTTCTTCCTTATATTGGTGGCCAGCCTCTCTATTGTTTTGTTTTTGTTTTGAATGTGAGAATGCATATGAATTAAGGGTTTAGGGTACTAGAACACGTTCTATTCCTAATTTGCCCTACCTATTACCCTTATCTATTTCATTTTAAATACCCCTTTAATTCATTAGTTTAAGTTGGCATAGCTACCCCTATTAACCTAATTCTCAATCTCTTAACCATTTCATTATTTTATTTTATTTAACTAATTAAATATACTAAATAATGTTAATCAAAATTAGGGTCGTTAAATGGTTCTTCATCAGTCACAAAGTTGCGCCTATTTAAAGCCTCTTCCCTGAGGTGCCAAGCTGCCATTCTTCTTCTTAACTGTTCATCCCAACCAAGCTCTCTAGACATCTTCTCACATTTACCAATCCATGCTTTAGCTTCCAAATATCCTTTAGCTGTAGACTATATCTTCCCTTCTATATTGAGAAAGTCCTTACATAGATTAAGAAAGTTGATAGGATGGTGTGCTACATTAGCAGCTGGGGCATTGGGTACTACCTGTGCAATTGGAGGAATAGGAATCTGACCGACAATCCTAAGATATTGTTTAAACTATTCAAGCATTCCACGAATGGATGGTCTTCCACGGGTAGGGTTCCTATGTTTGAAAGAAGATTGATTGTCAGCCATATCAACTATTTGTAGGTTAAACCTTTAGTATCAATTTCCTAAGATATTATTTACATGTTGAAAGAAAAAAAAGTTTTCCTAGTGTATGTGCGTGTGTTCAAGAAGAGGCGGTAACGATTTATATATATATATATATATATATATATAGTAATAATTCTTTTGAAAATGCTTTTTAAAATCCTTTTTCAAAATAACAAATACGTCTCTCATACATAAAGTTTTTCCCCATTGATCGGGTAACCTAGAGCTCTAATACCAAATGTAACAACCTACCTCGGAATAGGCCTAAATTTCGATCCAAAAAAGGTCCATAAAAACATAGATCCATTCTAAGGCATGCAGTTGGTAGTAAAAAGAAATAACATTGCAGAGCCATAACTAAAATTTTAGAACTCACAACAGATGGAATAAATATAAAGTAAAATGTACTCATTTATTTCAAAAGCAGAAAATGTCATAACACAAATCCTATAATAACCGTAAAATAATATCCGTTGCAACAATTTTTTAAATCCAAGGGTACATATGAAAGCAAATAATAATAAATACTGCCACTTTCCAAGGTTCCTCATCTTTAAGCATCGTCACCGTCATCACTCCGTTCTTAACCTGTGTTGCAACAAGAAAGAAGTCAGAATAACAAGTGTCTGGTGAATAAAAACCTCGAGTCTTACCTTTTAAGTACTTAAGCACTATATTTCAAAATAAGAATATGTCAACGAATGAAAAATCATTAAAATCATTTAATACTTCTTTATAAAGAAAGGAGGCAGGTCCAACCACTTAATACCTTCCATTCTAGAAGTATATCCCATATCCCAATCATATGTCATAAATATCTAATTATATAAGAGATGGTACTCAAGCCACTTAATACTTCCTAGTGGAAAATAGGTAGACCCCGTCATTTAAGGCCTAATTCCAGAAGCGTGCTCCTCAATGGTACTATCTAGTTCACATCATGTGGAATCTCATAGGCCACTTAATACTTTCAAGTGGAAAATAGGTAGACCCCATCATTTGAAGTCTAATTCCAAAAGCGAACCTTGTAGAGATACCACCCAGCTTAACCTATTGGCCATTTAATACTTCATCTAGGGAAAAAGGTGGTCCAACCACTTAATACCTTAATCCTCGAAGCAGGTCCTTTGTCGCATGGCCCATACTCATAATGACGTCTCATATTAGTTGTTATCCATAGGAACTGGTAGCCAGATTAGCTGGGCAGATTTCTCCCACATAATTTGGAACTAACCTCGTTTCATTGCAAGTATTTATCAAAAGAATATCTCACATCAGTAAAAGTGTACACGACTGCTGGTTGCCTCAAAGTGATGGGTAGATATTTATCATAAGAATATCTTGCATCTATGACATAGCCACAAATCAATTACTCTCCATACACTCGCATACACACTCTCTCATCTGACCATTTCATAAATAAAGCCTTATAAGGAATCTTCCTAATTACACCTTAAAATAATAATTAGGTTATATAATAGTTTCCTCTTATTTTTCACCTAAAAATCAATTACCTTTCTAATTGAGAAAATAAATTCAAATAAGTGCCTAATCAACTACGCCATATATGCAGTAGTTATACGTTAATTACGTAAATAGAAATAAATAAATATTCGCACTTAATAAGCATCGAACGCATGGATTTTATGCACTAAACTAGGATTAAATGTCAATTCCCTAGCCAATTATTATTATAAGTCCTTTTCCTTTAATATCCCAATGTTTCATGGAATTCTAATGTCCAAATAGGGAATAAATATTCATAATCAAAACTACAATAGCAGACCTGTAAATAAAAAAGAACGCAATTTATTACAATAATTCAATGGAATATCTTAACAATATGAATTGCAATTTAAACTCGATATTCTATTTAGCTCCTCTTTTATAAGGAAACTGATAAGAATAAGTGGTGTAAGCTACCAATAGGATTCATAATCTAAACCTCTTATTTATTAAAGGATCACAATTTGATCCAAAGAAGAAGGAGAAATGGAATAGATTATGAAATTATCAAAAATTGCATAAATGAAACAAATCCCATCAAATTAATGTAAATAATTGAGAATATCAACATATAATTAACACTTCAAGGTAAAAAGGAATTTTTGGGGATTTTATCTATTGTATTTTTGAAATCCCAAAATCCCTAAGAAATATTCAAATCCAAAAGATGTACACTAAACAATTGTTGAAAAGAAATACTAAGGTTTCCACTCATAGAGTAGCCTTAGCTTTACTCAAATGGATTTGTAGCCTTACGAGCTCTTCCAAAATCTTCCTTTTGAAATACATACACACACAATAGGGAAGAGGTATATATATTCATTAGATTTAGAATAATTGGAGAAGAATAGGATAAGAATAGTTTAGAGGAAGAAGAAACAAATAGGAAATAAGTTGAATCCTTACTAGAATTTTCTATGGAGTTTCTGAATCTTATTAGAGAGATAGAAATGGTAGAGTTTCAGTGTATTCCCTAAAATAATATGAATAAAAGTGGAGAGGATATGGTTCTATTTATAGGAGTTGAAACATACCAAAATCGTATGATGAAATTAGGTAGGAAACGGGTAATCTAGAGCGCATAACGGAATAGGACATAATATAAAACTCTTGTGGCCACTAGCAACCATCGTTGCCAAGTGCTCGGTGGCCTTTGGACGACCGATCGACTGCTACGGTCAACTGCTATCTTATTTAAGGGCGTTCATCTTACTTTGTATTGCCGAATTATTTTATTCCCTATTTAACTTTTTAACGTTAAGCCTTAATTAATCGTTTACTTAGACTCCAAGCTATTTTTAAAATTTACTTCCTAGATTTGATTCGATTTTGAATTCCTGAGAACTTCAAATGCTCATAACTTCTTTGTTTGAGCTCCGTTTTCAGCTTATTATATATGGAAACAGATTAGAATTTTGCCACGAACGCAATGTGATAACTTTGGTGGTCAAATTACAACTTT
The DNA here is from genome assembly GCA_030765085.1 of Allium cepa. Lineage (NCBI taxonomy): Eukaryota > Viridiplantae > Streptophyta > Magnoliopsida > Asparagales > Amaryllidaceae > Allium > Allium cepa. The sequence continues at coordinate 985,711,051 of CM060945.1, read as the reverse complement.
TATAAAGTTACCTTATCCAACCCTTATCATATTTAATTCAATTTAGTTTGTTTATTTACTTATGGTTCATTTTACAGGGTGTTACAACTTCAAAGCAATCTTGCTTCCATTTACCTAATCCAAGATTTGAGCGTTCGAGGCAAATTCGGGACGGGAGGACCAAAGGAAGATGGTTGACCTCATTGGAGAGAAGGCATCTTTTTGGTAGTGGGAATTTTCTGATGCTTTTGAATTGGAGCTATTGATTTGGAGATGAAAAGATTTTTATGGTCTTAACTTAAAAAGTGACGTGTTGATTTTGGAAAAGACATGAAAATTTCTATTTAAAAAACAGATAACTCCCAGGTCAGTCGATTGGAGAAGTTATTCAACAGACTGAATTTATATGGAGTGGTTTCCCGAGAGAAAACAACAGAATTTAGTTAACTGTAAAAGATGGAAGAAAACAATCGAACAACCTAGGCTCAGTCGACTAAGACACTCATTCAGTCGACTAAATGGGTGATTTTTGGAAACAAAAAGTAGTCGTTGGTTTATTTTATTACTTTATTTGAATTTTAGTTGACTATTCCTAATTTTACACTATTTCGTCAATTGAATCTGTGAAAATCAGGTACCTGTTAATTTTGATATATTTATTTTGAAATATTGTTAATAAATACATATTTTCTTGATTTTATATTGTTATGTATGTATATTAAAAGGCCTTGTTTATATTAAAGAAATTTATTGATAAATTTTGATATCATACATATATATAATAAGATGGCATGAATAAGAGCTAAAAAACAATAATTTTAATTTATCTTTGGGTATCTGCAAAATAATAAGAATTTCATTGGTATCTACTTCGTGCATTAGAGTCCTACGTATTAGTAGTAGAAGGTAGCCATACCTAAGTGGGTTTAGGACCTTTAGAAAAATAATTACTATTATTAACAATATTTACTAGATAATCATGTATATATTTCTGCCTAAATAATTTATTATTAGTTTTTGGAATCCAAATTTTCAAGATTTTTGACTTTTAGTTACTTGTTTAGCACTCTCTTTAGACTTCTTGAACTTAGTATACAAAGGACTATAATTCTTATTATTTTGTTTAGCTTTATCGTCAAGTCCATTTCTGTTGGCAGATGGTTTTGAAATTTTAATTAAATTTTCTAAATTCTACTTTCCTTTATAAAATTTCAAAATATTGTCAGTAATTTTCTCCAATTTTAGGTTTAAACATTTCTAGCCGAGTCTATACTTGATTTTAGTTCACAATAATCATAGCTAAGCTTATCATTCTCAAATTTACTATCTTAAGTTCATTGGTTAGAGTAGCATTTTGAGAAGACAATTGTTCACAAAAAATTTGTGAAATTTCTAATTATTCCTCTAGTATACTTTTCTCATCTTTTAGTAAGCCAGTCTCCAGTTCAACTCTATTTAGTTTCTCTATATTCTCTTCGTACAATTTCTTAAGATCTCCAAGTTTATCATCCAACTCTATAATTTTTTCAAAATTTTGTTATAAGAAAGTTTAGGACTTGCCTTATCTATCGTAGCAATAAAACAGACGTATGCCTACCTAGAATCACTTTCACTGTCTCTTTCTGAAGAGGATGAGTCCGAGTCATCCCATGTCACCTAGAACGCCTTTCTCTTTTTCTTAAATTTTTTAAATTTTTTCTTTATTCTTGTCGCTTTTTAGTAGTGGACACTCTTTCTTCATATGGCCAAATTTGTCGCACCTATTGCACTAATTGATATTGTGTTCAATGCGTTTGAATTGCCACTGTTCTACGTCTTAGTAAACTTCTTGAACTTCTTGAATTCCTTATAGTTCTTTGCAAAGAATACAATCTCATGATCATTCAAATATGAGTCATCATCATTTTCTTGGAATGCTATGCTTTTCTCTCTTAATGTTGTTCTTTCCTTATCTACAAGTTGTCTTCATACGACGTCAAGTTTCCTATTAATTCTTCAACTTTGAGTTAAAAAATATCGTTAGCTTTTTACATGGCTAACACTTTTCTTTCCCATTTAATAGTTAAAGAATTTAAAATACATGTGACTAGATCAAAATCATTGAATTTCAGTCCTAATGCCATAAGATCGTGTTTTATAGTTTGGAATCTAGCATACATATCGATGATAATTTCATTAGCTTTTATTTTGAATGATGAGAATTGATTTTATAGGATAGAAATATTTGTTTGCTTGACTTTGGTTGCATCTTCAGTATGACTTGATGTGTACGCCAAATGTCATATGTAGTGTTACACTGCATGACTCTAGCAAACTCTTTTTTTATATAGTGAAAAGAATAATACATTCATAACTTTAACATTATTGGTTGCTGTGGTCTTTTGAACTTCTGTCCAAGTACTCATATCAGTAGTAGGAGCTTCATACTTAGTTTGAGTAGCTTGTTGGATTTCTAGGCCGTTAACTTCCATAATAATTCTCATATGTGCGGACCAATAAGCATAGTTATATCCAATGAACAGTAGTGGACATGCAGTTGACTGACCTTCTTGAAATGTACTTGCCATACTATGAAATTATTCAAATACTATGCTACGTATGTGAAAATACCAGCTCTGATACCTAATTGAAAGTTCACATGGATCGCATATAATACGGCTTATATATGTATATTCACTATTTCATTTTAAACTAAGCAATACTAGTATGCATAATGTAATAAAGTAAAAAAATAAAAGCAATCACACTAGGATTTTATACGGTTTGGACCTTCCATCCTACGTCAGTCCCGAAGCTCCTCTTTGGAATTTCCTTTAACCAATTGCACTCACTTCGCCCAGAGGAACAAGCAATACAACATAGTTTTCTGAGTATACAAGCTTATGTTCTATAAATATAGATTTTAACTTCTAGTACAAATCTTCCTATGATCTCCTTGATGATGTACGATGTGTGCTTTGTGATTATCGAAGTGACTGAAATAATTTTTGATATAGAATTGAATTAGAATGCAGTAAAGTAGACAAGTGCTTAAGAGATCAAGAAAGATGGAAATAAGAAAATTAAAGATGAATCCTATTAGTGATCTCTATATATAGATATCAAAGAGAATTGTTAAGTAGTTATAGTCGTTCAATCACAACCATTTCTATCAGTAGAGGTGCTTCGAATGATCGCAACTTTTAAAATGACTTTTAAGAAATATGTCGTTATAGGTAAATAGTCGATTTGTTAAAAGACAGTCTATTGATGAAGAACATTGAAATTTGCGGCAAATTTTGAAACAAAAATTGTATAATAACATAGTCAAGTTTAGTCGATTGAATACTGTTCTCATTTGAATGCCCTCGGTCGACTAAAAAGGGTGTTCAATCAATTGAACAATGGAAATCCTGTTTTTTATAAAATGTAACGACCTTGGAATTTTAACGATTTTAAATAATGTAATTAACTAATTTTTTATGAAAATTAAACAATTAAATTTTCCAATGAAAATTTGATAATTGGAATACGTCCGTTTAAACGTAACAAGTGTCAGGTTTTCATCAGAAAATATGAAGGTTTGTTTGGTTGTGAAGTTTCAATATAAAATTTAAAATCAGTTAATATTTGATGGAAATAAATATTTATGAAATATGAATATTTTTACATATAAAAATGTAAACTGTTTTCTGAGTGAGACGTCGTAATTCTTTTCGCCAAATTTAGACTGCTCTAGCTCCGTTTATATTATTTCGGCATTTTAGCAGCATTTCCGGCAGCGAATATAGAGTTTTGTTAGGAGGATCATATCACTCATATCTATGTACTATGGTGTTCGTCTCGTCGTGCTGATCTCCACAGTATATTCATTTGTGCATTTCGTTGTCCGGTACGCGGCGAAATCAGAAAATGATTAGCCGTATTGGTTCCGCATTTGGGTCTTTTGGGTATCCATGTGGACTTTCATCTATCCATCGATTGAAACCAATAGCCAGTAGGCTTTTATTATTCCAGACTTTATTTCTAACTTTTACTATTCTACCAGTTCAAAATATATTTGCTATTTTCTCTGGTTCGTTCATTTTTGTTCTCTTCTCTTCTCTGTTGGTTTTTTTGGTCAATTGAGAAAATAATATATATATATATATATATATAAGTCACATTTATATTTGTTACCAGAATCTTGATTTATCTTTATGTTTTTTCTAAACCCTACTTGGATCGTAACCACCCCATCTCGCCTATCAACCGAGCAATTTTCATCCCATTCGCCATTTTCACTAAACCCACGCACGAGCAACTCCACCTTAACCTCACCGCCTTCTAGCCTTCCATGATTCCGCCACCTAACCACCAGCCGAACCCTCTCCACGTGACCCACAACCCACCACTTTATCCGACGGCAACCGCCAACCACCGTTGACCATTGCACATCCCCATTCCCTTGCCCCTCCACCCAAACGCCATTCCCTGACCACCACCCACCATCGAACTTCCACATCCAGCAACACGAACGACCCTATACCTAGCCATACACGCAACCACCACAGCACCACCCCATCTCTCTACCTCACTCGAATGCTATCTCTCCTCCACCCTATGCACCTTGCACCAGCCGATAGTCTTCCAGACCCTTCGAATAACATCTCCACCCCATTGGCAACTCCGAATAACTGCCGCTTGTCCCTGCCAATCCACTAACAGCCTGCCTTGCTACCCTAGCGTTCACCACTCCAAATGTGTAGCCACTTCAGTAGCCTGTGATGAACTCCACTGCTCAAGCACTTGCTCCACTCACCAGCCATCAGCCTCATTCTTCATCATTCTCGAACCAACTTTATCACTCGTCTTCCTTTCTCCAAGCTTGTCGCTCAGTCATTCTCTCTCCAACGCAGCAACCTCGGGCCTCGAAAGGTTATTGTTTTTCTTGCACTTCTCTTATATATATTTGCTTCTAAATCGATATTTGCATATGAAAGTTATATATATTTTGTCATATATATATATATATATATTTTCTATCAACTCTTGATATCTAAGCTAGTTTTGCTTGTGTGATCGCTGTCGAATTTGTCACAACAGCTTCAAACTTGTTGTTTCCCCGCTAGCTCGTGTCCATATCCGTATGTGTGTCTATGTCTCTTCCTTCGTTCTAATTGTTTCCATAGCCTAGAAAAGCGAGCGATCACTCACGATTAACATTCTTGTATATAGTAAATTTAATTCACATGAAATGACGATTGAAATATGTTGTTAAATTTAAATTGATTAGTGATAAACTGTTAAATATGTTATTTTATTATTTAAATTATTCTCCTATGATTGATATATGACACCATAGATGTAGTATATATATTATGTTTAAATTGTCAATTATGATTATATATGCTTGTCATTGATATGTATAGCATTTGCTATTATTCGATTTCTCTCACACTGCAAAGTTCCCTGATAGTCAGGAATTCCCTATAGGTTGAAATGATAAATACCCGAACGATATTATAGATTAGGGAAAATCGTTATGGGTTGAAATGATAAACCCAAGTGATTTTATTGATTTTGACATTTTGAGATTGCCGGTAGAAATGATATATACTCGTAAATATTAAATTATTGCGGATTGAAATGATAAATATCAGTATCATTGACCATAAGATCAAAAATTATATACGGACACCATTGGTCTATTTTTGACAAATGATTTCTAAAGTTTTGAAAGGAAATATATAGGTTTTAATAAATATTGATTTTTAAATATAATATAAAGATTTTATTTTAATATATGTGTAAAATTTAGATTTTTAAATTTGTATGTTTTAGAAATTTTAAAATTATAAGAAGTCGTGAAAATGTAAATTTTAAGATTTTACTTGTATTTTTGTTATTTTAAAATATATAAAATTAGATTTAAAATAGGTTTAATTTAATTTAATTTAAGTTAATTTAACAAAAATTTAGTCTAACTAATATATATATATATAATATGTTTAAGTATTTGTTTAAAATTTCATTAATATTTTAAAAATAGATTTCGTAATAACTTTAACAAATTAAGGTTGGAAAAATGAATTGAAATAATTTGGAATTTTGCTTGGTTAAGAATTGTATTTAAATAAAAATTGATTTGAGACTTATTAATTTTGAGATTTTAAAGATGTGATTTTTATAACTTGATAACTGGATTTTGAGTAAAGGTGATAAAATGAATATTTTCAAATTTAAATAAAATTGAATATTTAATTTTGATTTAAATTTGTAATTTGTAATTTTATTTAAATGCTTATAAAAAGTGATTAGGTGAATATTTTTGAACTAAATATAATTGAAGTTAAATTTTCAATTATTAATATTGTTTTAAATTTGAAATTTAAGATTTTAATTAAATGTTATTAAAAATGGTTAAGTGAGTATTTTCAAATTTAAATAAAATTGAAGTTGAATTTTGAAATAAAAATGAAATTTACCAAATTGCGTTATTCTAAGTTGTTTGAATATTTAAACTTTGAAACCTAGTGAATTGGAAGTGGTTTAAACTTGCAGTTCAAACCTAGATTTGAAATCGAGATATATTTAAAATGGTTTTATTGAGAATTTGAATTGAAACTTTAACCTTTTATTTGAAATTGTGGAACCGAGATTGATTTAAATTGAATTTTGGAACTAAAGGTGATTTGAATTGATTTGTAAAATTGGAAGAAACAATTCCAATTTGAAACTATTTTCCATATAAACTCTTTTAAATATATAAAATATTTTTAATATATAAACTATTTTAATCTATAACATATTTTAAATATAAACTATTTTTAATGTACATTATGCTAATTATAAACCACTTTCAAATATTCAAGCTGTTTAAGTTGGAACTGTTATGATTTAAGGTGAATATGATTTTGAAACTGATATGATTTTGAAATGAATATGATATTTTGATAAGAAGTATGAACTGTTTGAATTGAAAATGATCATGGTGTGAAATAAAGCGTTTGGTTGTTAAAGAGACCGAGATCGGATATCGTCATCTCTCTGCCAATACCAAAACCACTTTTACAACTATGTACGTAGTGGAGAATCAAGAATGAAGTAGGATGGTTTGGCGACGTCTATATGAGGTATGAACATAGCCCTGACTCCTGCGAGTCGGCTTGATGTGACTAAGACAGGAGCCACATCGGGCCAAGTGAAGTCGCACCTCCGATCGAGCATGCTTCTTCGATATAATTCTATTACCTTATGATTTAATTGGATGCACCTTTGATTATGGGAGTGTGTCTCGAGGTGGGTAGTTGTAGCTGCTATGCATTACCACCAATCCGGGTCCGCAAAACGATAGTATTCTACCATGGGCATTGCCTCGCGTGCCTTCTCACATGCCTTACCGTGCCCTCTACGAGTTTGGTTTGTACTATACCAATGTAGTGCTCCCTGAGTATCCCATCGGTTAGGTGGATCTTACAGTAGATGTATAGACTATGGGAATATACATAAAAATGTGTTAAGGGGGATAAGGGTAACGCTTTAACGCTATTTTAATATTTTACTTTATTGTAGACATTATCTATATAGCGTATTATTATGTATGTAGATAGTTCCACGGATCCTTAAAGGATGGGAATCCCAAACATCCTTTAAGTTATATTGCATTTCACTTAGACATTTCACTTGAGTTGATTTACTTGCATAAGAATGTTAATCCTTACTCGAGTGTTTGTATGTTGCTTTATGCTCGGGTCAAACTGAGTGTCATAGTATTTGAGACTCACCTTTAGAGCTTGGAGCTTTGCTTAGTGATCTATCTTATCTATTCAGCTTTTCAGTATTCTAGTGATTTCTAGCTATTTATGTTCAAACCTGTCAGTTGTTTTGTATTAACGACTTCTATGTACTTGGGATTTTCTATTGTATTAGTTTTGTACTTTGATGTTTTGTAGTAGCTTAGTGAACTACTATTTATCTATTCCGCTGCATGTTGTTGTATTACTCTGTGTTTGTGATTCTATGGTTCATTTATTTATTACATATTCTAAGTTTTGCCAAATATAAATTAACAATATGTTGTTTTGAGTAATTCAAATCTGACATGTGTGGATGATTATCGATTTGAATGGTTCGAAATGGCAAGTCGTTACATGTGGTATCAGAGCTCTGGTTTAGGCAAAACTTAGCATATGGAGTAAAAACTCATTAGGGATAAGGTAGTAATACCTTAGAATGAGTAAAATTAATTACAAAATCATCTTCGTTCGAGCTTGAAATTCTTTGTTAGGATCCTCTTTGATTAGGATTTCTTTCGAAGTTTGGAACTTTCCCTTTTTCTGAAATCCATTCTTGTCTTTTCCTGTTCGTTTTTCTTGATACTAGCGCATCCCATAGCTTTATTTCTGTTGATCTCTGTAATTAATTTTGAGCACATCTTGTAACCTCAATTGGAAACATTATTCTTATGCATGACTGATCCCATCGGCGATCCTGCCAACCTTAATATGATTTGTGAAGGGGTGAAACTCCTTTACAACAAGCATCGATTCACCGGATATTTCTACGTCCTCGGTTTTGATGCTGTTATTTCTTGGAAAGCCCGAACCATTTCATTAGTAGACGACCAGTGTAATTCTCTTATGATTGAATGTCGAATGCCTCAGAATTATGCAGGCTGTTTTATCTTTTCGCCTGATGCTCAACCTTGTGGTCTTGACTCCACCCGATAGTCAAGGATTATACTGAAGTTTTAATGAAGTCACTTCTCTTCCTCCCAAGAAGGAAATTAAATTCTGCATCAATCTTATTCATGGAGCTTGACCTATTGTCCTTCCTCCGAGTGAATGGTTAGTCATGCCTTTGGATTAACCAATGCTCCTACCTTCTTCATCGATCACATGAATCTCGTTTTCCACGATGTTCTCCACTAGTTTGTCCTGGTTTCCGTTGATAACGTTCTCGTCTTTTCTAAGCCAGAGAAGGAACATGAATCTCATTTGAGTTTTGTACTGGAAACTCTTAGGAGTCACCAGTTAAAAGCCAAATTTTCTATATGCCATTTCTAGAGGGATGAAGTTCGATTACTTGGCCACATTGTTTCTAAAAATGGAGCCTCGGTTGACTTGGTTAAGGTCACCACGATTAATATAAGTATATCTATCTTTCCTCTTTTGTAATTTAATTATCTTATCTTCCTTCTAAGCCTATCTTCTTAGTTAGAATTATCATTGATTAGGGTCCCTCTAAATTTGAATCTCTATCCCTGTTCTATCCATTTTTGAATCATCCTATGGGATAGCATATTTGTAATTGATGTAATTTTTTTTATATTGTGTTGTTTGAGTTGTTAAGTTTGAATTTTGGGTTTCAATCTATTCGTCTGGTCAACGCTATCGATAGGAATTCCAAAATACTTAACAGAGCAAACAGACACAATATTGTTTTCAAAATTGGTAAATGAAATAATTTTATGTATAATTATATTTTATATAAGTATAATTTTCTGAAATTGGATAGTTAAATGAGTTGGTTGTTAGAAATGTTAATACTGGATTATCATTTATTGTTTTGTCAACATTCCTAAACCATTGAATATTGTTATATGTATAAGGAGTTGAAATTTTAAAACATGGATTATAAATTTGATTTGTAAATGAAATGAATCTAAATTAAGGATTTAAGAATTAAATTTTAGTGCTTTTCAAAATTTGTGAAAAAAATATATTACATTAAAGTATTTTTGAATGGAAGTTGTTTCCAAAGAAATTTAAAAGAAGTAAGTCAGTACTTTCCTCTTTTATCACTGGAAAATAATTTTGATGATGGCTATAACATCATCGACATTCATTGTCGAGTCTCAAAGTGGGGAGACCACTTAGTACCTTTGCTACGCTTTTGTTTGGACAATGGATTTGATTTGAATTTCTTGAGTATGATTCGATGTGTGTGTGTGTGTGTGTGTGTGTGTCTATATATATATATATATATTGTCACGACCCTATTTTTCGACCCACAATAATCGAAATCGATACGTCCAATGTATTAAATGCTGAAAAATCGAATGTCGGAAAACTAGTCTGTAAAGGAAAGAAGAAAGAGGTAGTAGAAGAGAAAATCAAAACAACATCAGAATCTCATAAATGCAGCGGAACAATATATAATAGATAAATGACTGAATCTTTATATAAAGAACTGTATCTGTTATATACATTACATCATCAGAGTTCAACAAAATTCATAGCACACAACTGGATAGTTATCATAACCTGTCCTTACAGAACTAACTATGCAGTTAACGATACACATCGGAATATACATCAAATATGTGAGATACATCTCACCATCCAGCTCGTCTCCTAAGCTCTATAGCAATCCATCCAGAATCTATACTCTATAATACGCGGTTTGAACCGAGCATTATAGTAAAATAATACCCGAGTCAGTATGGAAAATCAGCGTGAGATAATACACTCAATTGGATTATTAAAGTTTTCAAAAATTCTTTTGAAATCAAAGGTATCTCGTAAGACCACGCCACAAATAAACAAGCCGGGTTTTTACCTTACGATAACCAAAACATTTCTTATCAAATCCTATGATATTATAGTATTGTCTATATACAAATACTTATTCATATAGCTGAAATTGTTACATTCATTAAATTCTAGCATAATAGGCATACAAACAAGTCCGAAGGCACTTATTGGAGATTGGGTTTCCATCAATGGCAGGGCACTGGGGTACCGCCCGTCACAGTACCTAGTTTGATCAGTGTACCAAGGATCCATCCTGATCCCCTGCAACACAAGACCAGAGCTACCCCTTTCTAGATAGTCCGAATAAGATCATCCCGTGGTTGGGATTAGCAACCACCCACACAGTGGAATAAAAAGGGACATCTAGACATGGATGACCTTACCCTAATTGGTCGCTAGCCACTTAGCCTTTCTGCACCTCCCCTGTTTTAGCCATTCCTGGTTGACGAGGCTCGAGACTATGCATTACCTTTTTAGAACACATCTCACTTAGAATGCTCATCGTCCTTCCTAACGATGTTCTGATAGCATTCGTCCATATAAGTCCGTTTCGGGTCCAAACGGAACCGATGATACTACTCCTACTACATCCATTTTGGAATCACCCTCATGATTAGTAGCGATTAGCCCTTGCACTTCGCTGCTCCATCTTCGACTCCAAGCTCTTGTCTTCCTCACGAAAACATTTAAATCGGATCGAAGTGGTATTCGGGAGATTAATCCCATTCCCGGTCTCTTCGGAACGATTAACGCATTGATCAATATTGATAGTCGCTTATTTAACAATCATATAACATCCACAAACAACCATCAGGCCTTAATAATTTCCCAAATTATTTATTTCAAAATATCTTCGCAAGATATTTTTCCATACTTTAACATTTGAAAATAGTTTTCAGATCACCTTTTCTCTTACGGAATAAATTCCCACTCAACTGTTTTATTTCCACTGAAAATCACCAAGTCTTAATACTTAAAGTTTTAAATAATTTTAAATCACTTATCCAAAAATATATACTTTAAAACACTTAAAATAAAAACTACTTAAATCACTTTACTCTAAATAATAGTTATGAAATTCTATAATAAATTTCCAAGTAAAACTTAAGCCATAAACTATTTTTAAAATAAAAAGTTTTATACAAAATATAAATAATAGAAAATTTCGTTTAAAAATATAGTACTAATTTAACATTTAAAATAATTAGTACTAAAATAAATTTGAATAATATTTACTTTAAAATTTTAAAACGATTAAAAATAATAAATTTTCCTAAAGCATTCTTTTAAAACAAATTTTAAAACCTCAAACTTATACATAAAAATCTCCTTTGAAAATATACTTGGCTTTTCAAGGAAATACACTTTCCATTTCAATATAACCCATATAATCCTGCTTGATTTATCCTAATTTAATTTATGCCCAAATCCCGTAAATTTCTTTCAACACTTTAAAAATAAAACCACTTTTATTTTTAAAACACATTTCCCATCTCCTTATAATCACTTTCAAAATAATATATATATATATATATATATATATATATATATACTTAAATTATTTACATTAAGGCTACTAAATTACTTAAATCAAAGAATACTTAAGAAATTCTATAATAGTTTCTTTCAAGTAAAACTTAAACCAAAATTTCCTTTTTTAAAATAAAGTAGTTATATCAAATATTTATGTTAAAAATTCCCTTTTGAAAATCATAATACCAATTTACCTTTAAAAATAATTAACTACCATAATTAACTAATAAATATTTACTTTTCACTTAAAAATAATTAAACTAATAAATTTTCTAAAAAAATTCTAAAAAAACATTTTTTTAAACTTTTAGTTATGCTTTGAAATCTTTTCTTTGAAAATATACTTAGTTTTCCAGGAAAAATATACTTTCCAACTTTTTTTAAAATGAAATCACCCTTTTATTTTTAAAATGAATTGCCCCTTTTCTTATAAATTCCACTGGAATCTATACTTTCAAATTTATCTACTGATAAATATTCCACTTCATTTATAAACCACTTTACAAATTTCCATTTCTTATTTTTCTTTAAATCACAGTTTCCAAAACACTAAATCGATTTCAAACCAATTTCCTGGTTTAAATTGCCTTTAAAATTTATTACTCGATTTATCCAATTCCCAATAATTATTTACTTAAGTATTTTCTTTTCATTTCCTTTAAAAATCAAAACTATATATATATATATTTCCATTTCTCAAATACCCATATATATTTAACCAAGCATAGCATTCAATAATTGCAATCCCCAATATAATCAATATAATCTATCACAGATCATCAAATAAATCACATCGCTGAATATAAAATAAATTCAATGTTTTGAGGAATCCAGTTGGATCCCTCCATCCTGTTTCCCTATATCCATAGATGTTAGCACAATATTAAATACCAATCCCACTTCGAGGGGGATGTCGTGGTGTATAGGGTCATCCGCTATTATGCGGGGCACATAGGGTCTCATTCACTATATAATGCGGGAATCAACCACTCCAATATATATATATATATATATATATATATATATACACACACACACACACATATATATAATATCACATCCAGTCAATTTAACCAATCAACCAATAATTTAAGTTTAACTATTTAAATTTAAAGGGTAATGCAAATGAGTGAGATTAACTCACCTTAGACTTTTAATTGCAACTCGATCCAACCGGCCTGTTTTCTTCACGATTTTTGGACCTTGTACATCATTTACGGTTTTATTAATATTTAAATAAATCGGAAAACTAATTATCCTTTTTAATAAATTTAATTGACTAAGAATTCAATTAGATAGTTTTAAGATCTTAAAAAAATCTTTTAGCGACTTTAATAAATTAAATAAGTCAACTGAACAATTTAATCACCAATCCATTATTTAAAAAATACTAGCAGACTTAGAATACGTAAATATATATATTTAATTTATTTTTGAAATTTTATATATATTTAAAAGAAATAGTCTTTATAGATTAAAACTAAACTTCATGAAATTTCCTAAGTTTCCAAAATCCTATGTATGTGTGTGTGTATATATATATATATATATATATATATATATTCTGCTTTAACTACACATTAACTTCTAATAATTAAAATCCTTTTATCCCATATGAAAGTATATATTAAATTTAAATCTGAATTGTTTTTTAATAAATCACTGTAAAAGCATTATTTTATTTACTTTCTGTAAAAAATAAAACAGTAACTAACTTCACTTAAATTTTTTTAAAACATATTTATTTTTTTCTCCTGTACGTAAATACATAAATCTCAAATTGAAAATGATATACCATACTGGCTTCATTCCCCAAACCTCTCTGCCTTCCCAAACCACGGCTATGCTCCGGTTCACCAGCCTCTTCCATCACCGTGAGGGCGAAAACCCTTCCTCCCTCTCCCCTACGCGTGCGCGAACGTGAGTGCTCACCAACCTCAACATCGGCCTTCCCTACCTTCACCCCTACCAATCGAAACCCCAGATCGCGATGCATGCCGTGTCGCTCGAGGCCAACATCGTCGCCTGCCTCGTGCGAACATTAGTGACCAAAGCCATGGCCACCAAACGCTCGCTCGCGATGACTGACTGTCGAAGAAGAAAGGACGATGGCCGCGATTTCAAATTTGAAATCGAATTCGATTTCACTCGGCCTTTGACTGAAAAGAATGAAAAAGGAAATCCGATTTTAATTTAATAGATTTTTTTGGCCATTTTATTCCGTTTGTTTAAATTTGGGTTTCCCTTAATTTTGAGAGATGGGTTTTTTAATCTGAATAGAACGAAGGTAGGCTCGGGTTTTCTTTTTTCTTTTAGAAAAAAATACAAAGGGGGAAACACCTGTACGCGAATTGAAAAGGCAGGGGGACACGTGTAGGATGTCTATAGTGTTTTGATAGAGAAATGAAAAAGGTGTGATGGGAATGCAGATTTGAATGTTGAAATATATATTATATTAAATTTAAATTTAAATCGTCTAGAAAACGAAGCTTAAAATCTCGACCTCTTATCGACGCGTGCCGCTAGGGTTTATAATGTTAAACAACTATCCTGAACGCAATTGAAAAGATTTCGAGTCCTAATTCGATTGTATGAAGAAGATAATTTTTGGACTCAGTGTATATATTGAATTTTCAATATAGATTTCAGTGCGTTTTCCTATCGTACAATCACACGACAACTCCAAATGCTACGAAATTTGAAATTCAATAATAATATATTGTTACGGATCCAATGGAACTGGTTTTGTCGAATTCTAAGACTATGCCTCGGAAGGCTATTTTTAAACATCGATTTAAACGATATAATTTCAAAACTGAACAAACCACTTTTAAATTCAATTTTAAAAGTTCTATTATCTTCAGTATTATCAATATAGATTTTATAGGTCTTTAAATTATATTTAACAAGCTTAAAATTGAAGATTCAATATTTTACCCAATTTCAATTATTAAATTCAATAATTTAATATCCAATAATTTATTATATTTGAAATTCAAGTTAAAAATTAAATTTTAAATATTTAAAATCAATTAAATATCCAATTTCAAATATCCAAAAATTCTGGGTCGCCACATTCCTCTCCCTTAAAAGAATTTCGTCCCCGAAATTACTAGTTAAGAATAATGATCCATAACCCTTTAATTATTTCCCAATCCAAATAGTTTCTAACAACTTTCCAAAACCAAACAGTTTTTAAACATCTACCCAATTTTTTTTTTTATTAAAGACACGCTACTACTCTTACTAACTTTCTAAACTCATCAATAACCTCCAAACAATATTATTTACAGAACAGTCCAAATTTAAATTTAAAATCAAATTTTAAATTATCAAAATTGTCTCAAAATTTTCAAACTTTCTAAATTTTCAAAAAATTTCGCCACTCCTTTGCGCGGCTAGCTCGGTACGACTACAAAATACCTCTGCGGGCACCAATATTTCAAAAGAAAATAAAAAGGCAAGTGGCTAGACCAGAAAATCATCAAATTTATATGCCAATTTAAATACATACCTTTTGTCAAGCATTCAAATTTATCTTTTGAAATAAAAAACATCCATTCATTCTTTGCTTTTAAAACACCTGTATATCCTACTTATCAATAATATCCAATTACAGTATTCCAAATCATTTTATACATTTCTTTACAACAATTTCAATATCTATTTTATTCAAGTCCGTACGATGCACATATATCATCTGTATGCAATATCGAATTCGATCGCTCACTCGATCACACAATTTCACTTCCGAACTAGTATCGTCCACCCGACTTCCTAGTGCGGACTCAGATCTGATTTCTTGATCAGAAACCGTCATTCTCCTTGCATAGCCATATACTATGATAGAGAATTTCCAGAATCAATGAAAAATCCATATCCAAGGTTCGCCGTCGAAAAATCAAGTGAAAAATCCCAACTCGGATCAATATAACTATCTTTAAATTCTGTGCTCGAATCTGGATCAAATCGTTATGCGAATAAAATAATAAGCATCCATCCTACGTATTTATCTCAATTGATTATTAACTATATCAATTTTTATTTTTATTTGCATCTATTTGATTTTCCATTCACTTATCCCATTTCACACTTTACTTAACCTTCATTCAGTATTAACTTAGAATATTTTCCCAATACCAAATTTTACTTAAGAATTTCACTACTGAAGTTTATATCCATTTCTATTCACTTTGCCTACACAATTCCATTTGAATTCAATTTACCTTCAAATTTTAAATATTGAATCCTATTCATCTCAAACCATATTTAATTTTCTTTAATTGGTTCCATTTACAAGTTTAATTAATTTGTTCCTCTACAAATTTTATTTCAAAAACTATTCCATTTAGCTTACTTGGATTTATTCCCTTTAAGTTATCAAACTTATTTATATTCCGTAAACATTTTAAATAAGATTCTAGAGTCATTTAGACAATTACTCAACATTCCAAAATCATTTTTGAAATCAATTATATACATAATTCATTTGCATATCAAATTATCCTTTGAAATTTAAAACCGAACCTAGTTTTGCAAACAACTCAAATTTAAAACAATTTTGTAGCAATTCCTCCCCTGGAAACTCGAAAATAAACATCGATGATGCTGAAGTCATCACTGATTTTCCAGCGACCGAAGTGGGTTCAATGCTTTAACCTTTTTAAAAACATTTTCAAATTCCAAATCTCACCAAATTTCAAATCCGATTCAAAAATATTCCAAAATAATATCACTATTATTTTTTCCCCAAAACCTTTTAAAATCATTCCAAACTCAAAGGAATTCAATTTCCAAAATTCAAATTCTTTCCATCTATAATCAAAAATTACTCAGGAGTTTTATGCCATTTTCAATTTTTAAATCTCATCTATAAACTCACATTACAAATTCCATTTGTTATCTGAATTTATTTTCTTAGCTTTCAATTTCCACACAACAATGATAATAATTTAATATTACCACTTTCTAACAATCAATCAAACATATATAACTATAATTATTTATGGAAAATTATTTTTTTACATATAAAAATAATTTGGATAAAAATTATTTCATTTACCCTATTTTAAAACAATACTATGTCGGTTCATCTTGTTTATGAGTTTAGAAACATCTATGATGACATAGCATCCCACAAATCGACCAGAATCCATAAACATTCAACCATAATCAACACAATATAAAACAATTTTTTATATTCACTAACAAATACGCACTCATATCTATTAATACACTCAAACTCATTTTATAGTACTATGGACTCTATTTCTAATGAGTAATCCCCACCAGAGCTAAGGTTCTCGCTTAACTTTCAGCTCTGATACCACAATGTCACAACCCGATTTTTCGATGCCCGAAAATCGACATCGATGCGTCCACTATATTAAATGCCGAACAATATAATGCCAAAAAAGAAGTCCGTAAGGGAAAGAAGAAGGAGGTAGAAGAAGACAAAAACAAAACAACATCAGAATCTCACAAACGCAGCGGAACAATATATAATAGATAAATGGCTGAATCTTTATACAAAGAACTGTATCTTTTATATATATTACATCATTAGAGTTCAACAAAATTCGTAGCACACAACTGGATAGTTATCATAACTTGTCCTCACAAAACTAACTATGCAGTTAACCATACACAGCGGAATATTCATCAAATACGTGAGATACGTCTCGCCATCCAGCTCGTCTCCTAAGCTCTATAGCAATCCATCCAGAATCTGTACTCTATAATACTCGGTCTGACCCGAGCATTATAGTAAAATAATACCCGAGTCAGTTTGGCAAACCTGCATGCGAAAACACACTCAATTGGATTATTAAAGTTTTCAAAAATTCTTTTGAAATCAAAGGTATCTCGTAAGACCACGCCACAAATAAACATGTCGGGTTTATATCTTTTGATATCCAAAACATTTCTTATCAAATCCCCTGATATTATAGTAGTGTCTATATACAAATGTTTATTCAAATAACCGAAATTGTTACATTCATTAAATTCCATCATAATAGGTATACAAACAAGTCCGAAGGCACTTATTGGAGATCGAGTTTCCATCAATGGCAGGGCTACTGGGGTCCCGCCCGTTAGAGTACCTGGTTTAGATCATAGTACCAAGGATCCACCCTGATCCCTTACAACACAAGACCTGAGCTACCCCTTGCTGGATAGTCCGAATAAGATCACCTCGCGGTGGGATCAGCAACCGCCCACACAGCCGAATAAAAAGGAACATCTAAACAGTGACAACCTTACCATAATTAGTTGCTGCCACTTAGCCTTGCTGCACCTCCCCTAGTTTAGCCATTCCTGGTTGATGAGGCTCGAGGCTATGCTCACCTTTTTAGAACACATCTCACTTAGAATGCTCATCGTCCTCATGACGATGTTTTGATAGCATTCATCCATACAAGTCTGTTCCCGGTCCGAACAGAACCGATGTCACTTCTCCTACTACATCCATTTTGGAATCACCCTCAGGATTAGTAGTAATTAGCCCTTGTACTTCACTGCCCCATCTTCGACTCCAAGCACTTGTCTTCCTCACGAAAACATTTAAACCAGATCGAAGTGGTTTTCGGGAGATTAATCATGATCCCTGTCTCCTCGAAACGATCGGCGCATTGGTCAATATTGATAGTCGGTTATTTAACTATCATATAACATCCACAAACAACCATCAGGCCTTAATAATTTTCCAAATTATTTATTTCAAAATATCTTCGCAAGATATTTTCCTACACTCAACCTTTTGAAAATAGTTTTCAAATCACTTTTTCTCTCGCGGAATAAATTCCCAACCAATTGTTTTATTTTCACTGAAAATCACTAAGCCTTAATGCTTAAGGTTTTAAATAATTTTAAATCACTTCTCCAAAAATATATGCTTTAAAACACTTAAAATAAAAACTACTTAAATCACATTACTTTAGATAATAGTTATGAAATTCTATAATAAATTTCAAAGTAAAACTTAAGCCACAAACTTTTTCAAAATAAAATGTTTTATATAAAATATAAATATTATAAAATTCTTTTAAAAACATAATAATAGTTTAACCTTTAAAATAATTACTACCAAAATAAATTTGAGTAATATTTACTTTAAAATTCCAAGAAAGATAAAAACAATAAATTGCTCTTAAACATTCTTTTAAAACAAATTTTAAAACCTTAAACTTATACATAAAAATCTCCTTTGAAAATATACTTGGCTTTTCAGGGAAATACACTTTCCATTTCAATATAATCCATATAATTCTGCTCGATTTATCCCAATTTAATTTACATCCCAATCCCATAAATTTCTTTCAACACTTTAAAAATAAAACCACTTTTATTTTTAAAACACATTTCCCATCCCTTTATAATCACTTTCAAAACAATATATATACTTGAATTACTACTAAAATTACTTAAATCAAATAATACTTAAGAAATTCTATAATAGTTTTTTTGAGTAAAACTTAGACCAAAATTTCCTTTTTTAAAATAAAGTTACTATATCAAATATTTATGTTAAAAATTCCCTTTTGAAAATCATAGTACTAATTTACCTTTAAAAATAATTAATTACCATAATTAACTAATAAATATTTACTTTTCACTTAAAAATAATTAAAATAATAAATTTTCTAAAACATTCTAAAAAAACATTTTTTTTAACTTCTAGTTATAATTTGAAATCTTTTCTTTGAAAATATACTTAGTTTTTCAGGAAAAATTATACTTTCCAACTTTTTTATAGACAAAATCACCCTTTTATTTTTAAAATGAATTGCCCTCTTTCTTATAAATTCCACCAGAATCTACACTTTAAATTTCTCCACTAGTAAATATTCCTTTTCATTTATAAACCAGTTTACAAATTTTCATTTCTAATTTTCCTTTAAATCACAGTTTCCAGAACACTAAATCGATTCCAAACCAATTTCCTGGTTTAAATTTCCTTTAAAATTTATTACTCAATTTATCCAATTCCCAATAATTATTTACTTAAGTATTTTCTTTTCATTTCCTTTAAAAATCCAACTATATATATATTCTCATTTCTCAAAATACCCATATATATATAGCAAGCATAGCATTCAATATTTTCAATCCTCGGTATAATCAATATAATCTATCAAAGATCATCAAATAAATCACATTGCTAAATATAAAATAAATTCAACGTTTTGAGGAATCTAGTTGGATCCCTCCATCCTGTTTCCCTACACCTACAGATGTTAGCACAATATAAAAAACCAACCCCACTTCGAGGGGGATATCGAGGTATATAGGGTCATCCGCTATTATACGGGGGGCATAGGGTCTCATCCGCCATATAACGCGGGAATCAATCACTCCAATATATATATATATATATATATATATATATATATATATATATATATATCACATCCAGTCAATTTAATCAATCAACCAATAATTTTAATTTAACTATTTAAATTTAAAGGTAATCCAAATGAGTGAGATTAACTCACCTTAGACTTTTAATTACAATCTGATCCAACCGGCTTGTTTCTTCACGATTTTTGGACCATGTCCAACATTTACGGTTTTAATAATATTTAAATGGATTGAACAATCAATTATATTTTTTTATAATTTTAATTGACTAAGAATTCAATTAGACAGTTTTTCTTAAAAAACAATCTTTTAGCGACTTTAATAAATTAAATAAGTTAATTGTACAATTTAATCACCAATCCATTATTTAAAAAAATACTAGCAAACTTAAGGTATATAAATATATATTTATTCTATTTTTGAAACTTTATGTATATTTATAAGAAATAATCTTAGAATAAAACTAATCCTCATGAAATTTCCTAAGTTTCCAAAATCCCATATATATATTTTCTGCTTTAACTACACATTAAATTATAATAAATAAGTTCCTTTTATCCCATCTGAAAGTATATATTAAATTTAAAACAGGATTGTTTTTGAATAATTTATTGTAAAAATTTTATTTTATTTACTTTCTGTAAAAATATAACAGTAACTAACTTCACTTCAAAAAATTTAAAGCAGATTTTTTTTCTCCTGCACGTTAATACATAAATCTTAAATTGATGATGATATATCTTACTGCCTTCGTTCCCAGAACCTCTCTGCCTTCCCAAACCACGGCTATGCTCCGGTTCACCAGCCTCTTCCATCACCATGAGGGTGAAAACCCTATCTCCCTCTCCCCTATGCGTGCGTGAACGCTAGCGCTCACTAGCCTCGACATTGGCCTGCCCCACTTTCACCCCCACCAGTCGACTCCCCAGATCGTGATGCATGCCCCGCCGCTCGAGACCAACATCGTTGCCTACCTCGTGCGTGCGTTAGTGTCCAAAGCCATCGCCAACGAACGCTCGCTTGCGAGGACTAACTGTCGAAGAAAAAAGGAGGATGGCCGCGATTTCAAATTCGAAATCGAATTCGATTTCGCTCGGCCTTTGGCTGAAAAGAATGAAAAAGGAAATCTGATTTTAATTTGAGAGGATTTGTTTTCGGCCATTTTATTTCCTTTTTTAAATTTGGGTTTCCATTATTTTTGAGAGATAGATTTTAGTCTGAATAGAACGAAGGTAGGCTCGTGTTTTTTTAAAAAACAACAAAGTGGGAAACACTTGTACACAAATTGAAAAGGCAAGGGGACATGTGTAGGATGTCTACAGTGTTTTGATAGAGAAATGAAAAAGGTGTGATGGGAATGCAGATTTCAATGTTGAAATATATATTATATTAAATTTAAATCGTCTAGAAAACGAAGTCTAAAATCTCGACCTCCTATCGACACGTGCCGCTAGCGTTTATAATGCTAAACCCCTATCCCGAACGCAATGGAAAAGGTTTCGAGTTCTAATTCGATCGTATGAAGAAGATAGCTTTTGAACTCAGTATATATATTGAATTTTTTCGACATAGATTTCAGCGCATTTTCCTATCGTACGATCACATAACAACTCCAAATGCTATGAAATTTTATATCTGATAATAATACATTATTACAGATCCAATGGAACTAGTTTCGTCGAATTGCAAGACTATGCCTCGGAAGGCTATTTTTAAATATCGATTTAAACGATATATTTTCAAAACTAAACAAAACACTTCTATATTCAATTTTAAAAATTCTATTATCTATAGTATTATCAATATAGATGTTATAGGCCTTTAAATTATTTTTAACAAGCTCAAAACTAATGATTCAATATTTTACCCAAGTTCAATTATTAAATTAAATAATTTATGCGATAATTTATTATATCTGAAATTCAAGTTAAAAATTAACTTTTAAATATTTAAAATCAATTAAATATCCAATTTAAAATATCCAAAAAATCCGGGTCGACACATATTTGTTTCATTATGGTCTGAAGTGAGATAAAAAATTAACTCTTAAGTTTTGGGTTAAGTGTAGCGGCCTAGGATTTCGACCATCAAAAGTCAACATCAACACGTTCACTATATAACATGCCGAATATTCAAGTGTCGGAAATACCGATTGCTAGGGGTAAAAAAGAAAGAGGTAGAAAAAAATAGAACAACAACACAGAATCTCACAAATGTAGCGGAACAAAATATAATATATATAATAACAGATCTTTATACAAAAGAAACTATATCAGTTAATATAAATACCATTATCAGAGTACAACAGTCAAAAACCAATCTGGACAGTTATACAATTTGTCCGCATATACATAACTTATGCAGTGGAAATAACCAAGTACGTGAAATACATCTGAAATCCTCCAGCTCGTCTCTTGAGCTCCATAGCATTCTATCCTAAATCTGTAATACTCGGTCTGACCCGAGCATTATAATAAAATAACACCCGATTCAGTCTGGAAAAACCAATGCGAGTAAACAATCTCAATTTGAATTATTAATGTTATCAAAATCCTTTAAAAAACAAAGGTGTCTCGTAAGACCGCGTCACACATAGACACAAAGGGTTTTTCCCTTACGATAACCAAAATATTTTATATCAAAATTCTCTGATATTATAATAGTGTCTATAGAAAGTAAATTAGAAAATAGCTGAAATGCTTGCATCTCATGTTTCAACATAGTTGGGCACAATTAAAACCATATAGCGCTTACTGAAAAATGGATTCCATACAATGACTGGACTACTGGGGTACCGCCCATCACAGTGCACCTCTAGAAAAATGTACCGAGGACCTTGCTTGAATCCCCTATCAACACAAGATCGGTCTACCCCTAACCTAGATAGTACCGAATATGTTATCACCCGGGTGTTCTCACCCTTATCGAGTGATTCTTTTCCATGCACAACCATATCCAAAACTTTTACGTATCCGAGGGTAGCTAGAAAGGTGATAACATATCCTAATTGGATGCGACTCCCTTAGCTTTGCTGCATCTGCCCTATTTCAGTCATTCCCGATTGATGAGGCATGTGGCAACATTTACATTTCAAGAACAATTCCACTTAGAATGCTCATCGTCCTCCAATGATGATGTTCTGATAGCATTTGTCCATACAAGTTGTCTTGGGTCTGGACAAACCGAATCACTATCTTCATTATCTTTATGATATCCATTCGCAATGCTCAAATCAGATCGAAGTGGTTTTCGTATAATTAAATTCGATCCCCATCTCTTTGAAACGATCAACGAAATTGACCAATATTTGATAGTCGATTATTTAACTATCAATATAACATCCATAGGCAATCACTAGGCCCATATTATAGTTTTCCAAAATTTATTTTCAAAATATCTTTATAAGATATATATTCAAATCCCATCCAAATTTTCAATATTTGAGACAACTCAAATACTTATATCCACATCGGGATATTTCAAACCATCTCTTATTTCCAAACTTTAAAAAATATTTGAAATTATATTTTTCTTAACCCCTTACTTCTCAACACTTAAGAAAGTTCGATTTATTTATCTTTTCTAATCACAGTTTATATTGTTAATTACTTAATTCGTTTATAACGAATTCTATAAGTTCCATGGTTCCTTAATTAATTTCCTTTAACATTTCCAATGTCAAAACATTTGTCTATAATTCCAAATTCCATTTCTAACTTCTTTCATGAATCCTAATTCTTTTTTTGAAGTTCACTTTTATCTAAATAATTTGAAATTTTCCTTACATTTCCCCAAATTCCATGTCGAGAATTTCTCTTATGAACCTCATCTACTGAATAAACCCCGTTTCCAAACCTCGAGAAGATTTATAAATCAATTTAAATCACTACAAAACTCTATATATAATAAATATTTAAAGAATAATAATTTATTTTTAAAAAATGTTCAAGTAATTATTTAAAATATCGAAACTCTTTTTATAAACATCAACAACTCATTTTAGATAAACAAACCAATTTTCAAAGCTGATTCTAAAATTTAGGATTTATTAAAATATATATTAAGTATTTGAAAAGTTCACTTTTCGATGTATTTTAGTTCTACTAGTTCAAAATTACATAATTTGATAAATAAAACTTTCCTTTTTAAAAATAACCTAATTTCTTAGTAATATTTTTTTTTAAATCTCAATAACCAATAAATTTATAGATTCCTCTCGATTCACAACCCATCAATTTCATTCCAATTCTCCTAACCATTTCCACTTTTCAAAGATAGTGTCCACTATTTTCCTCAACCATGTTTCCATATTCTAATATAAATTCACCCTATGAATTTTATATTCCCAATTTACAAACCGCTATGTTTCCTTTATTTATTAACATCATTTATAAGTTTTTATAACTCCTTAGGGTTTTACTTGTTCATAAAAACAAATCTTATTTATAAAATTTCATTTATTCCACCAATATAATTTTTAATATTGATTTCAATCCCTTTTTTTACATTTTCAAAATATCATTTAAAAAGCTTTTATATAGATCATTTTTAAAAATCCCTATTTAAACAATTATCGAATTTATTAAGCATAACCAAAAATCAAATTATTGTTTTATTTAATCAATTTCTTTTTAAATTAGTCCAAACTTCGATATAATTATTTTTATATTCAAAATCTCCTTTTAGTTCCTTAAAAATTTAAAAACAATGTTTATTGTATTTAAAATAACAAAATCAAGGCCAGTGCTACTATAACATCCAAAACTCAATCACAACAAATCTATATCAGATTTATTCACAAACGTCATATATATATATATATATATATATATATATATATATATATATATATGAACAATTAATATATTTTCGAGGAATCCAGTTGGATCTCTCCAACCTATTTCTCTGCATCCACATATGTTAGTTAACACAAAAATACCAATCTCGCTTCGAGGCGGGATATCGCTATAATACAGAGTCATCCGCTATTATACGAGGCGCATTGGGTCTCATCCGCTCCAACGATGGGAAAAAAATCCAACTACTAATATATATACTACTACTATATATATTATAACATTCAACTGATAATAAAATATCAACTCATCCAAACATCCAATAATTAAATTTGATTATTTGAAACTAAATCTAGTATTCCAAATGAGTGAGATTTACTCAACTTGGTTTTTTTTATTTGCTGATCGTCCAAATAAATTCTATTGCATAGACTCAGCAGCTTCGAATCCTATATGATTGATTCCGTGTGATTTTACCTCGTATAAGCAGATTTCGAATTATATAAATTAGTGATTACAATTTTAATGAATCAACTAATTATTTAATTGAAACTAATTTCCAATTAACGATTTTTTTATAAGTTTTGATATACGTTAATTAAAAATGCCTTTAAATTTTAAATTACCTTTCTTATTCACGCTCGACATCCATAGGTTCCACACACGACTTACTCCGTATCTTTGTCTCTGACCTGATCTGCCCTAACCAATATGGAGTATGCCATACATCTACATGAGCCTCTCAGCCCAACCTACAACCCACTGGAGTTTGCCACTCCCAATGCTCATACAACCGACTCCAACTTTCACATGCTCTTGTAGGATCGATTTCACCTTAGAGGGGAGGGTGAATAGGGTGATACTATTAATTATAAAAATTTATTGTGAAAGTTTATATAAAATAATCTCAACGCAGATATATCAAAATAATAACAGCATAGATAATAGCAGAATAATAAATGTAGAAATAGAATGACATAAAATATACCCAACTTCGGCAAAACCCTGCCTACGTGCTTCCCCCATGGTTTCTACTAGAAATTAAGCAGTCAGATGCTTATACACGTAAACTCGCAACACCCGCTATCGACTAGACTTAACTCTAAGCTGAAAACCCAGCCACAACTCAGCCACTGAGTTGTGAATTCTCAAACTACACCGCCGTAGTTCATCCCCTAGTCACATGACTAGAATTTACACTAGTTTAAAAGGAAAATACAAATTAAAAGACAATTAAAAAACAAAACCCCTAATTTATAAACTAAAGCCTTATTATAAACCCAAAACAAGGCTGGCCCAAATAAAAGTAAATATGAATCCCTTTTTTGTTTATTTCTCTGGCCCGTCCTTGTTTCCTTTTCCTTTGTCATTCGTTCCTCTGTGCGAAATTAGGGCTTGTGAATGAAGTCGCCGTTTTGTCAAATTGAATGCGATGAATCTTCGAATCCTTTCTTCGGTTGATTATATGTTCACGGCAGCTTCAACTTGGTTTGCGATCGCTTCCAATTAATCGAGTTTGATTGTTGAAAGAATTGGTACGTTTGTTCCGTTTTGATTTATACGGCACTCGACTTTGATTCGAGTTTTATGGTTTATTCTTCTCTGTTTAGCTCGAACTCAAATGATTTTTTGCCGATGATGTTTAGGATTTATATAGAATTCGACTTCCTCTAAATTCGTTCGTCTGATAGTTTTCTCGGCCGTTCGATGCTGTTTGGATGTTGATGATAATTTCTGACTTTGTCAATTTCATATATTTGGTTACTTGATAATCACGGTGTTGATTTCTGGCTTGGTTCGTTTACTTGGCCATTACAGTTTTGAATCTTTGGTACTTTGAATTTGCTGATAAACTTGATTGACTTGCGGCTTGATATTGGGATAATATTTGACTTCGAGCCTAACTTGTTCAATTTGAAATTCTTGATGCAAGCTACCTTTTTCGGCTTGTACCTTGATTATTTTGAAACTGCTACTTTGATTCTTTTCCCATTTTTGTAAGACCTGCTACTTCGGTTACTTTAAATATGTGATTTTTATCACCTGGCTTTAGCATGGATTTGTTCGAACTTGCATGACTTCGTGTGGTCTTGCTTACATACTGCTATGATGTATTGTGTTTCCAGCCATCATGTAATCTGGTTATGCATATGTATATAGTTGTTGTATGATACTAGTCTGGGTTGTTGTTTCACTGGCATGTGAATTTTACTATTTGTCTGTTTCAGTTGATCTGGGCATTTCAACTTGTATCTAACGTTGGTCTATCTCGACTGTTTGGTTGCCAGATCATTTGAGCTCATCTGCACTGATCAGTTCATATTTGTGGTCTTTGTTACACATATGTTTCAGTGTTGCATTCTGTTGCGTTTGATCTTCATTTCACTGGTGCATGTGCTTATGCCTTCTTGTGATGATCACTTCTGCATTGTGTATGTTGTCATTACTTTGTGTATTCACATGGTCATCTCTGTTTTATTCTTGGGACTGACCTGATTCGGTTGAACATTTCCTTAGGTATAATTTGATTTCACATTCATGATTTGTTGTTCCATGTTTTATGTGCATTCATGTTGTCCAGTCATGCATGTGTTGTATGTGCACTCTCTAATGTCCCTGAGCTTGTTTGCAACTGCAGTTTCATTATGGAATTTGCTTTGTATTTATTTTCTCTGTCCACTGCTTGACTTGAAGTCTGGTGCTTCACCATTGACTGTTGCATTGTACATTTGTATTTTTGAGTTCAATTTTTGAGTTCATCTGACTTGGTTTTCATGTATGTGTGCAGTGGTTACTGTAACCACCTCAGTTTTGTCTTGACATATTGTTTCGTACTTGCACCTATGTTAAATCCAGCTAATAGCTCGGGTTTGACCTTGTGCTCGTGTCGTGACTTTATTTGTATTGCACTTGAGTTGAACCCGGCTTTTCATTTGGGTTTGACCTGTGCTCACATGTCCCTATAATTTTATCAAGTGCATATATCGCTATGCACGGCCTTGTGGCATGTACAGTGATACGCTGTGCATATCACAAGTTGTTCGTATGTGATGAATTCAAAATTAATGATGACGAATAACCCAAATAACTGAGGCAAATAATATTTTCAAAATTACTTTTTATTTTATACTGCAAATTTTTTTTTTCAATTTTATCACGTCAATGTATATTTTTGTAGATTGCTCAGATGCTAGATTCAACCTGGAATGAAGTTAAAGATAAATACAAGTGATTGAGCGATATGTAGTGAGGTGTATTTGTAAATTAGAAATTGTGATGTAATCAAATTTGTATTGTAATTGAAATTGGGTATATATTGTGAGAGCTTGAATTTGTACTATTCAAAATTTTAATAAATATTTGTTTGAATAAAATATCCATCTGAATTTAAAATCTGTGTTACCTATTTTATTCAACAGATATTTATTTAATTACGTGAAAAATAAAATAGTACATTAACAAATACATTTAAATGAATATATATATATATGTTTATTATCATCAAACAAAAATCATATACTCGCATATTCAATAGCTCTAACCTCGATGTCCAACTCGCTATCTTCATGGTACCCTCCACTTGCCATGTTCGCTATCTCCAGCCAGAATCCTTCGACCATCGTATACGACCCCTTCGTTGAAACCCTAATCAGCAACGTCGAAAGTTTTTCCCCAAGCTCGCCCTAAACAAACCCTAATCATTCCTATCGCACGCGTCACTCCAGTGCTCGCCGCCGCTTATCATCATATGCCACTATAACCACTTCGACCACCGCCAACTAAGTATTCCCACCCCCAGGCCCTCCCTTGAGCCGCCTCGACTAGCTCGTGATTTTGTTCGATCATGACA
The DNA here is from genome assembly GCA_030765085.1 of Allium cepa. NCBI lineage: Eukaryota > Viridiplantae > Streptophyta > Magnoliopsida > Asparagales > Amaryllidaceae > Allium > Allium cepa. The sequence continues at coordinate 985,682,036 of CM060945.1, read as the reverse complement.
CTTCCCCTTGTATCACGATATTTATATTTTCCTCAAATAAATTTCGATTGATTTGATTTTTTTATCTTCGTGAAGAGCGAACATATGTAGGAAGATAAACGTGATTTTTTAGTCATTTGAAGAAAGAAAGAAGATGTAATACGCGATTATAAACAGATGGAAGGGGCTTGTCTCAGGTGTATAGGGTGGCAATGGATATAGGCTAGGTCGGTTGAGATTGACCCTGATTTTATTTGGTTTTATTTTGTTTTATAAATATCCAAATGTTCGCGCTTTGCGTAATTCAAAACTCCAAACCCTTATTTAGGTGTGCCGCTCAACGTTCATAATGTTATACCCCTATTTCGAACGCAATGAAATAAGTCTCAGGCCAAATTCGATCGTACATGGAAGACTGCTTTTTAGGTCGAGAATTTAAATTATATTTAATTAAATTGTTTCTATGCATTTTTAGATCACACGACCAAATGGTAAATCCAAACGTTACAGAATTTGAAATTCAAAAATTATACACTATTACGGATCCAAGAACTAGTTTCATCGAGTTTCGAGAATGTGCCTTGAATCGCTATTTAATCGCGTGATTAAAATTAACGATTTCAAAAATTTACGATATCGTTTGAAATTTAAGTTTTAAAATCTTATTAACTAAATTATAATTCCAAATTCAATATTTAAAGCCATTAAATATTCAGAATCAAAAGATGAAAAATCCGGATTGTTACATTTCTCTCACCCTTAAAAGGATTTCGTCCCCGAAATTGCTAAGGTAGGACGAATGATCCAAATCTCCTACTTTTCAAAAACCTACTTAGTTAAAACTCATTACACATTTCAAAATCTTTTAGTTTCAACCAAAACCATCAGTTTCCACTTATAATTCAAAAATCTTTTATTTTGACTACAATTTAAAATTCAACTTTTTAGTTAACAAAAATTTTCAAAAATTTTCAAACACCCTAAATTTTCGAATTTTTTGGGCAGTCTCCATTGTATGGTGAGCCTTTTTCAATATAATAGAAATGATAAAAATATATACATCGAACCACACGGTCAGAAACATAATATATATCAATATTTATTTCATTATGATATTTAATCCGAAAACGTACCTTTGTTTGGCCTTTTTAAGCTAGTGCTTACTTTATATGCAAATTTCGCAACCCAAATCTAGCCCAATAGCCTCCTTATACTTGTACTTAATTTAAACACGCAAGTACCAAAACATGAAATTTAATGACATTTCAATCTTTTAACTAGCGCAAACACATAGATTTCACAACTAAACAAGTTATAGCATGAATTTATTAATAATCACAAGGCTCCAACATGTGATTATTTATTTCCATCAATTTATATTTCATTCAAGTTGAATGATTTACAACCCAATTTACTTGCATTCACCTCATAAACACACACATTATATTTATATCCATTCCAAAAATATTAACTTAAGTTAATTCGTTTATTTTCAATTATTTTAACCATATAACTTAAGTTCATTTCCATTGCAATCAAATTTCATTTCATTTTAAATTGATTCCTATTCAATTTATTTACCTTATATCGATTTGCGTTTCCATTTTCTTGGTATATCTCAATTTACACTATGTTATTTTGAGAATCATTTCATAAAATTAATGTTAAGGTTTATTCTAACCTTTTATACCATACATTTATTGATTTTCACTTCAAAATTTAATTTCATGCCCAACTTCATTTAAATAATATCCCAAAGCCATATTCAATTTATTTACACCCAAATTGAATTTATTTATAGCCTAAATCATCACTATTTTCATCCATTTCTATTTTATTCGACACATTTCAAAGTATATTTAATTCGTTATTTTTTGAAGTCGAATTTTTATTTATAACTCAAGTTCCACATTCAATTTCAATTTTAATCCGTAATCCAATTTACTTAACTAAGTTAAGTTCCATTTCCATAACTAATTAATTTATCTAATTAGTTCACTTCCATTTTATAATTCACAATTATATTTTTATATCAAAAATCTCTCCATCAAATTTTCTTGAGTACAAATTCTTTTTTTAAATTCAAGTTGGATATATATTCCTTCATCGAAATATCAATTCATTTTTCAATTATGTTTTCCATCCCATTTCTTAATTCAAGTCTAAATTTATCGTTTCATTTACTATAATCCAAATCTAATTCAACATTTTTAAACTATACCCAGTTTATTTACACTTAGGTTGAATTTTATTCTTATAGCTTGAGCTTATTTCTATTTTCAATTTACAACAATTATTTGAGTTTCGATTTATATCTCATATATTTAACCATTTCATTTTATAGCTTAAATATATTTTTATTCCATTAATCCGAATTTTTGTAACTATCTAACTTATTTGTTCACAATGCCATAATTTTTTCTTCACTTAAATTTTTATTCCATTCAAGATTTTTTGACTTATAGTTATATAGCCACTTTAAAATTAATACACTATATTCAGTTCAATTTGATATTGTCTCAATCCAATTAATTTTTATTTAACTTAGCTTAAATTTAATTTTTATCCATACAATTCTCTTACTAGCCCAATCTATTTTACTTTCTTAAGTTAAATTTGTAATTTCATATTAAAATTCACACTTTCCTTTCTTATTTATATTATTCCCAACTTATAAGTCCAAACTTATTTCCCGATATTTCTAAAAATCTAGATAAGAAATTGTAGAATTCAAACACTCGGTTTTTATTTCAAATCAAATTGAAATAATATATATATATATATAGCTCTTTTGGTTTAACAAACTAGCTCACTGGAATTTTCCAAATTCACTTGGTTCCATTTCAAATCAATTTACCTTCATGATTTGCAAAACAACACTTGTTTCCAAACAAATTATCCCGATAGCAATCCATCACTTAGAAACTCGAAAAGGAACACCGATGATGTCGCAATCGTCATCGGAATTATTTTTTAGCGACTTCAGTGAGTTTAGTGCTATATCACTTCCAAAATCCATTTTTAAAATATTTTCTATTTAAAAACATTCCATAATAATGTTACCATTATTTATTTCAAAATATATTTCTAAAATAACACCAATTTCATTTCGTATCACTTCTGAAAATATTTTCCAAACCTTCCATGATTTAAATTTTTGAATTCGAGTTTGAATTCATAATTATAATTCATTTGTATAGTTCATATTTATACAATTTTCATTTGGTTATATATACCCATTTCAATTTTATAATCTTTTTTTAATAACATCCAAACACATCAATTTACTAAAAAAATTCTAGAATTTTTCTTTTCATATCAAAATATTCTTGGATAAAATTATTTCACGTACACCATTTCAAAACAATACCGTTTCGGTTTACCTGGTTCAAGTGTTTAGAAATTCCTATCGATTTAGTGGCATCCCACTACTCAACCATAATTTATATGCCACTCAACAGATAAATCAACACAATATAAAGTACTTTATATTCACTAACAAATACACGGTCATATCTATTAATACACTTAAACTCATTCTAGGGTACTCCAGACCCTATCTCTAATGAGTAATCCCCACCAAAGCCAAGGTTCTTGCTTAACCTTAAGCTCTAATACCAAATGTAGTGACCTAGGATTTTCGACCCTTGAAAATCGACATCAATACCTTCACTGTATAACATGCCTAATATTCAAGTGCCAAAAATATCGATTGCTAGGGATAAAGAAGAAAGAGGTAGAAGAAAATAGAGCAACAACACAGAATCTCACAAACGTAGCGAAATGAAATATAATATATAATAACAGATCGCTATACAAAAGAAACTGTATCAGTTAATATACATACCATTATCAGAGTATAATAGTCAACAACCAATTTGGATAGTTATACAACCTGTCCTCATATACATAACTCACACATCAGAAATAACCAAGTACGTAAAATACATCTGAAATCCTTCATCTTGTCTCTTGAGCTCCATAGCAATCTATCCTGAATTTGTAATACCCGGTCTGATCCGAGAACTATAATAAAATAACACCCAAATCAGTTTGGAAAACTAATGTGAGTAAACACACTTAATTTTAATTATTAAAGTTATCAAAATCCTTTGAAAAACAAAGGTATCTCGTAAGACCGCATCACACATGAACACGATGGGTTTTTCCTTTACGATAACCAAAATATTTTATATCAAAATCCTTTGATATTATAATTGTGTCTATAGAAAGTAAATTAGAAAATAGCTGAAATGCTTGCATCTCACGTTTCAACATAGTTGGGCACAATTAAAACCGTACGACGCTTATTGGAGAATGGATTCCATACAATGGCTAGGATACTGGGGTTCAGCCCGTCACAGTACACCTCTAGAAAAATGTCCCGAGGACCTCGCTTGGATCCCCTGCCAACATAAGACAGGCCTACCCCACACCTAGATAGTACCGAATATGTTATCACCCCGGGTGCTCCCACCCTTATTGAGCGCTCTCTTTTCCACACACAACCATATCTAAAAATATTATATATCTGAGGGAATCTAGAAAGGTGATAACATACCCTAATTGTGTGCGACCCACATAGCCTTTCTACATCTTCCCTGTTTTAATCATTCCCGATTGATGAGGCTTAAGGCTGCGTTTACCTTTTAAGAACAATTCCACTTAGAATGCTCATCATCCTCCAATGATGATGTTTTGAAAGCATTCGTCTATACAAGTTGTCTATGTTAGGACAAACCGAATCACCATCTTCACTATCTTCACGATATCCATTCGTAACACTCAAATAGGATCGAAGTGATTTTTGGATAATTAAATCCGATCTCGGTCTCTTTTAAACGATCAACGAAATTGGCTAATATGTGATAGGCGATTATTTAACTATTAATATAACATCGATGAGCAGTCACTAGGCCTATATTATAATTTTCCAAAATTTATTTTCAAAATATCTTTATAAGATATATATTCAAATCCCCTCCAAAATTTCAATATTTGAGATAGCTCAAATACTTGAATGCGTATCAAGATATTTCAAGCCATATTTTATTTCAACAATTTGGGAAAAATATTTAAAAACATATTTTTCTAAACCCCTTACTTCACAATACTTTGGAAAGTTCCATTTATTTCTTGTTTCTCAAAATCCTTTACAATTTATATTGTAAATTCCTTTACTCGTTTATAACAAATTCTTTAAGTTCAAGGTTCCTTAATTAATTTCCTTTAATTTTTCAAAAGTCAAAACACTTGTTTATAATTCCAAATATCCATTTCTAACTTCTTTTATGGATCATAATTCATTTTTCCTAGTTCACTTTTATGTAAATACTTCTGAAATTTTCCTTACATTTCCCCAAATCCTATATTGATAATTTCTCTTATCTACCCCATCTACTGAATGAATCTCGTTTCCAAACCTCGAGAAGATTTATAAATAAATTTAAATCATTACAAAATTCTATATATAAAATATGTATTTAAAGAATAATAGTTTATCTTTAAAACATGTTCAAGTAATTATTTAAAATATCTAAACTCTTTTTATAAAAATAAATAACTCATTTTTAGATAAAAAATGAATTTTCAAAGCTGATTTTAAAAATTAGGATTTATTAAAATAAATATTAAGTATTTGAAAAAAATCACTTTTCGATATGCTTCAATTTTACTAGTTCAAAGTTACATAGTTTGATAAATAAACTTCCCTTTTTAAAAACAACTTAATTTCTTAGTAATAAAATATTTTTTTTTAAATCTCAATAAAATCAATTTATAGATTCCTCTCGATTCACAATACATCGATTTCATTTCGATTCTCCAAACCATTTCCACTTTTCGAAAATAATGTAGACTATTTTCCTCAACCCTGCTTCCATATTCTAATATAAATTCACCATATGAATTTTATATTCCCAATTTAGCAACAACTATCATTTCCCTTATTTATAAACATCATTTATAAATTTTATAATTCCTTAGGGTTTTACACGTTTATAAAAACAAATCTTATTTGTAAAATTTTATTTATTCTGCCAATATAATTTTTAATATTGATTTCAACCTCTTTTTTTTAAATTTTTCGAATATTATTTAAAAATCCTTTATATAGATTATTTTTAAAAATCTCTATTTAAACAATTATCGAATTTATTAGGCATAACCAAAAATGAAATTAATATTTTATTCAATTATTTTTAAATTAGTCTAAATTTCGATATGATTATTTTTATATTCAAAATCTCCTTTTAGTTCCTTAAAAATTTAAAAATAATGTTTATGGTATTTAAAATACCAAGATCAAGGCCAGTACTACTATAGCATCCAAAATTCAATCACAACAAATCTATATCAGAATTATTCACACACGTCATATATCGATATATGAAAAATTACTATATTTTCGAGGAATCCAACTGGATCACTCCAACCTGTTTTCCTACATCCACAGATGTTAGATAACATAAAAATACCAATCCTTCTTGGAGGTGGGATATCGCGGTAATATAGGGTCATCCGCTATTATGCGGGCTACATAGGGTCTCATCCGCTCCAACGATGGGAAAAATATCCAACTACAAATACACACACACACACAACACTACTACTACTATATATATTACAGGATTCAATTGGTAATAAAATATCAATTTATTAAACAACCAATAATGAAATTTAATTATTTGAAATTAAATCTAGTAATCTAAATGAGTGATTTTTACTCACCTTGATTTTTTTAATTTGTTGATCATCTAAATAAATTCTGTTGCGTAAACTCCACAGCTTCGAGTCCTGTATGATTGATTCCATGCGATTTAACCTCGTATAAGCAGATTTCGAATTATACAAATTAGCGATTACAATTTTATTTAATCAACTAATTATTCAATTTAAACTAATTTCCAATTAATGATTTTTTTATAATATTTTTAGAATGAATATGTTAATAAAAATGCTTTTAAATTTTAAATTACCTTTCTTAATCACGCTCGACATCCATAGGTTCCATACACGACTTCCACTTCTTCCCCTATTTTTGTCTCTGACCCTGTGACGATCGCCCATGACTCCCGCACCATAACAAGGAAATAATGCGCTGAAAGGCGTGCCAGGTAGCCATGGACGATAGTCGGGGTAAAATAAAACAGAAACTCTATCGCATAACTCACAGCGCATGGATAAAATACAATAGAGAAATATATATATATATAGTGAAGCTTCATAACAGGAAATCATCATATAAGCATCACAGTAGTTTGATACAATCATCCAGGCAAATCCATACATCAAAGCCTCACTACATAGCACTCAGAATATATACAAGCAGCGGGACACCCAGTACAAATAGTAAGAAAACTAATATGCAAAGCCTCCTGCTCGTCTTCGTCATCATCAGCGTAGATCTCCAAGAACAGCACCTGTCACCTGCTACCTAGTCTGCCCATCCCAACATGGATGAACAGCCCAAGGTAATAAGAGGAGACATAAAACCTTGAGTCAGACAAAGTCTTAGTGAGCAGTAAATTAACTACCAAACATACCAAAAGAACAAAAGGGATAAAAGGAATAGGAACCAAACCATCCCACTCCACCTCTTTCTACAGTGATAGCCCCCAGACACACACTAAGGAGAAGCAAGCATAACATAACAGATAATTAAGGTAAAGCAATAATCACTCGAGTCAAGGGCGATGTTTTCCAAATACAAACCCCCAAGGCCTAAACCAAGATCAGATAAGCACCCAGAAAATACCGCTCTTGAGACCGAATGATAATACAACCAAACATCCATGACTCTGGCTATCACTGTTATCATTGCCATGATTTCACCGTTAATTGAATGATCACCTGTCAAGGGCTAATGGTAACCCCGGTTCTAGACATAACTCCGCACGTCGTCGCAGCCCGTGCCTAGGAATTTTCGCAACTACCCAGAGTACTAGCACGTCGTCGCAGCCCGTGCTTGGAACGTCGTCGCAGCCCGTTCCAATGTACTCTTGCTTTGAGCATGCTAGAACCTTCAACAACGATAAGATCTTAGCCTCCTAGTCATCCTCCTCGACGACTATTTCCATACTAGCTCAAGCGCCTCTCAAGCTAACCATTATCACCTACCCGGATCGCATTACCGAGTTATCAACATAACTTTGCACGTCGTCGTAGCCCGTGCTTGGAACGTCATCATAACCCGTCCCAACTCAACATCATGGTTTGCCTCCTCGCATCATGGCAAAGTCCCATCTCAACATCATCCAATCCATACATATGAGCTTCAACATCCACTTCATATGCCATAAGCAGCTTTCACCATTCAAGAGCCTTTCCACTTAGCTTTCGAATCATCTTCAATCATCTTGTTCCAAATCAACTACTAGCTAACTTGGAAACAATCAAATCAATCATACAATCAAACAATCAATCATTTAAACAAGATCTAATGAGCAATATCAACTATAATGGCAATTTCGTAAATAAATGAGCATAAGTCTAACATGCATGAATCATAGGTTTTTAGCATAGATCTATCAAATATAAAATATGGGTTTTGTCTCTAATACTTGATAAATGAACATGCATAAGTAAACATCTTCACAAACAATGAATCTACACTTGGATCTAAGGAAAATGCACAAAATTACTATCTACAACACTCCAACAAACCACCAATCCAATATACTCCTTTGGGTCCACGTGAGAGATAACTACCACTCACCAAATCACCTAAACACCACAAAAACTAAACACTTCAGATCTGGACAGCGAAGATCAAGGCTTGATCCGGCGAAATCTCGCTTAAAACGATGGAATCTAGCTTCGTTGGATGAAGATCTTCAACTTTGGCCCTTGAATCTTTGATCTTGATCTTCGATCTTGGATGGATGTTAGAACAAGATTGAAATGAAGAAAAGAAGTCGAAGAAATGTTGTAGTCGAGCTCTCAAAATGGCAGCACTTCGTCGCTTCAAAAACCGGTGCCAAAAAGTGAGCCAAACCCCTCTATTTATAGGCTGAAACCACTATGAGTCGTCGCCCCTTAGGTCGTTGCCGACCCACCCCTTGAGTCGTCCCCGACTCATCATCATGCTGACTCAACAAAACACAGAGCCTCACGTCTAACCTATACGCGACTCACCCCAGACACGACTCAACACCCCTAACGACCTAACATCCTTAACCCGTGTACGACCTACCCATAGCCGACTCAACAATCCAACCAATACGGCCTAACGACTTAACCCTTCCTGCCGACTCAACCATTCACTCTTATGGCCGACCTAAGCTCTAACCGACCTATGACCAATGACTTAACACACAGCCGCTAACGCTCCCAAGTCCTAAGTCGTATGACGACTCAACTATACACACACGACTCAGCTATAATGCCGACTCACGACTCAACAGAGACTCCGACCCAACAACTCACTCTTATGGCCGACCTAACCCCTAGCCGACCTAAGCCTCTACCGACTCAACAGCCACAACCTATCCCTAAGTCGTTCATACGACTCAGCGACTTACCATGAGTCGTTCAACGACCTAACTAGTATGCGACTCATCGCCCCAGCTACCTAACGACTTACGACTCATAGCATACACGACTCAAAACACCTTACGACCTATGACTTCGACCATACGTCTCAACTTACTACCCCGCTATCTCCTAGGTCGGTCAATACTATGAGCCATCCAGGCTCCTTGAGTCGGTCCCCTATGAGTCGGTCACCCATGAGTCGGTCACGAATCAATACTCACACGAGCTAACTTCCACACGACTTAGGCTAGAGACAACATAAACAACACTAACGACCTGTAAATTCTACGATTTATCGACACGTAAAATACGGGTCGTTACATTCTCTCCCCCTTAGGAATTTCGCCCCCGAAATTCCAAGCAAACAACAGCAATCAAAGATTTTCCGCATGCCTACCATCCATAGCAATCAACAAACCATGCATCCAATTCGAGCCTAGCATGCAGAATTCTAAGACTTAGAACAAGCTACAAATTCATGAGATGTCACGACACTTTAGGGCCATACCTCGAAGAGTCCGGGATGAGCTGCCTTCATCCTCTCTTCCTCCTCCCACGTACAGTCGTTAACATCATCACTCCATTGTACCTTGAGCAACGTAATCGTCTTCCTCCTAAGCTGTTTCGTGTCGGTCTCAACAACACGAAGCGGCTTACGAGGTCTTCTAACCACTGGATCAACCTCTAAACCTTCACAGCTATCAGCAGAAACCACCGTAGTTGGGTCGTGCACATACTTCCGTAGATAAGATACATGAAAAACATTGTGCACACCCGCCATCTTTTCCGGTAACTTTAGTCTATAAGCGAGCTTTCCAATTCGCTCGATAATCGGGAATGGTCCAACAAATCTCGGAGTCAATTTCCCTTTCTTCCCGAATCTAATAACACTCTTCAAAGGAGAAATCTTCACAAAAACCATATCACCTACGTCGAATTCCAAATCCTTTCGACGATTATCGGCATAACTCTTCTGACGATCTTGGGCTGCTTTCATTCGTTGCCGAATGATCTCTATACAATCCGAAGTCTGTCGAATCATCTCTGGCCCAAGTATCAGCTTTTCTCCAGTTTCCAACCAACATGTCGGAGAGTTACACGGTCTTCCATATAATGCCTCATATGGTGCCATTCCAATACTCGACTGATAACTGTTATTATATGCAAATTCCACCAAATGAAGATGATCTTCCCATGATCCTCCGAAGTCCAAGACACATGCTCTCAAGAGATCTTCCAAAACTCGGTTGACTCTCTCAGTCTGACCATCTGTTTGAGGGTGATAAGCTGTACTCAAACATAACTTGGTTCCCAAAACTTCCTGGAAGCTCTTCCAAAATCCACTAGTGAACAAAGGGTCTCGATCGCTCACTATACTCTTCGGAATACCATGGAATCGAACTATCCACTTAACATACAACTCAGCCAACTTCGATGCAGTCCTAGTTGATCGAACAGGAATGAACCTTGCACTCTTGGTCAAACGATCTACTATGACCCAAATCCCTTCATTTCCTGCTCTTGTCCTAGGTAGACCATCGATAAAATCCATCGACACTTGCTCCCACTTCCATGTAGGAACCTCCAATGGCTGAAGTAATCCACTAGGCTTCTTCTGCTCAGCTTTCACCAACTGGCAGTTCATACACTTGGAAATAAAATTTCCAACATCCTTCTTCATACCTTCCCAGTAGTAAGCTCTCTTCATATCCCGATACATCTTATTTCCACCTGGATGAATTGTCAACTTCGAGTGATGACTTTCCCTCAGAACTTCATCTCTCAATCCATCTACATCGGGAACAACCAATCGTCCTTGCTTCCGAAGCCAACCCTCTCGATCGACCTCGAATCCTTTATCCTTCTCTGGTTCCAATCCAGATTCCAAATCACGGATAATCTTGACAAGCTTATCATCTCTCTTTTGGGTCCCGCCAATCCTTTCCACAAGAGTAGGTCTTATCGATAAGTTTGCCAACATCTCAGGTTCCAATTCACATCTAGGCCTGAAGTCAAATCCAGCCAAATACTCGAGACTCTTCCATTCTAAAAACATGGCTCCCAAACCTGCATGTCTTCGACTTAATGCATCAGCCACTGCGTTACCTTTTCCTGGAGTATAGGCTATACCAAAATCATAAGATGCCAGAAACTCTAGCCACCGTTGCTGTCGAAGATTCAAATCCTTTTGGGAGAACAGATACTTTAACGACTTATGATCTGTAAATAACTCAAATCTAGCTCCCAACAGATAATGTCTCCACATTTTCAAAGCAAACACAATCGCCGCTAACTCCAAATCATGAGTTGGATAATTCCTTTCATGCGGCTTCATTTGTCGACTAGCATACGCAACAACCTTATCCTTCTGCATTAGCACTGCTCCAAGTCCAGTGCCACATGCGTCGGTGTAAACCACCATCTCATCATTCCCACTTGGAATAGTTAAAACAGGAGCACTTGTCAGCCGTTCTTTCAGGATTACGAAAGCTTGCTCACACTTATCATCCCATCTGAACACTTGGTTCTTTTTCGTCAATCCTGTTAACGGTGCAGCTATCTTGGAAAAGTCTTTGATAAACCGACGATAATATCCTGCTAATCCAAGAAAACTTCTCACATCAGACGCATTCTTAGGTCTAACCCAATCCTGGATTGCTGCCACCTTAGCGGGATCAACCGCTATTCCATTTGCCGAGATAACATGGCCTAAGAACCTCACTTCACTCTTCCAGAAGTGACACTTCGAAAACTTAGCCTTCAGCTGATGTTTCCGTAAGATCCCCAAAACAATCCTCAAGTGTGTCTTGTGCTCTTCCTCAGTTCTGGAATAAATCAGAATATCATCCACGAACACAAGCACGAACTTATTCAACTGATCTCTGAACACTCTATTCATAAGATCCACAAAATATGCTGGTGCGTTAGTCAATCCAAACGGCATTACCAGCCACTCATAAAAACCGGATGGTGTCCTGAAAGCAGTCTTTGGCACACTATCCTTCGCCACTCTCTACTGGTGAAATCCCGTTGCCAAATCCATCTGAGAAAACACCTTAGCCTCGTGAAGCTGATCAAACAAGTCATCTATTCTCGGCAATGGATACTTGTTCTTCCTGGTCAACTTATTCAGCTCACGATAATCCACACACAACCTCAACGATCCATCCGCTTTAGTTGCGAACACAACTGGTGCACCCCATTCGGACACACTTCTCCGAATGAATCCTTTCTGCAAAAGGTCATCAACCTGCACCCTCAACTCTAGCTGCTCCCTAGGCGCCATCCGCCTAAGAGGCATCACAACAGGTCTGGCTCCCTCAACTAGATCGATACGAAACTCGATCTCCCTATGCGGCGGCAACCCTTTGACTTCGTCAAAGACATCCTCGAATCCATTCACAATAGGCACTGATGACAGTCCATCCCGTGGAACAACCAGCGAATACATGAAGCTCATGAAGACGCCTTCCTCATGCTTACATCGTATCACAACCTTTCGCCCTTCCACATTCCCGACTGTCACCTCCAGCCCCTCACAATCAATCCTAGCCGCATACTTCCTAAGCCAGTCCATACCCAAAATAATTCCGAACCCCGCAAAGTTCAGAACAAAGCAATCACAAACAAACGAGCGATCATGACTCGACACAACTAGACCACGGCATATCATGCACAAACATGACGAACCCCCAACTGGATTAGTCACAACCAATGGTCTATCAACAATATCTGGTCTCAAACCTAACCGGTCTACCAAATCATTACCAACAAAAGAATGCGACGCTCCAGTATCAAACAACACTCTAACTGGAACACCACAAATAGAAAGAGTACCTTGAACCACCACACTCTTCCCCTTCTCTTCAGCAGTAGGAGCTTTTGAAGATGACGGCACAGCTCCCAAAGCATAAGCTTGCACAATCTGCCTGTCCTTCCTCGGTTCTGGACAGTCCTTCCTGAAATGCCCTGGTTTATCACAGTTGTGGCATTTCGCCGGCGCCTTTGGATTCCTACAATCCTTGGAGAGATGGCCCTTCTGCTGGCAATTATAACAAGTCACTTCGCCCTTCGGCTTCTTCTGGCCATCCCTACCCCTCTGTTGCTGCTGCTTCCTCTTCTTGTTGCCACTCTGCTGTGGTCTAGATCCTTCCCTGGTTACAGCCACAACAGAACTTTCCTTAGGAAACAGACTCTCATGCCTAAGGGCTTTCTCCACAAGCTTCTCAAATGGATCGTCCAAATGATCCACTAACTGCCTCCCAAGATAAGCATCCAAACCGGTCACAAACTTCTCGTTCTTCTGGTAGGGAGAATCAACATACGATCTGGCATACTTGGACAAGGCTTCGAACTCGGAAATATACTCAAGAACTGGTCTCCCACCTTGCTTGAGCTCTACAAACCTCTTGAACAAAACAGACTTCTGAGCCGTAGAGATGAACTTAGCTTCAAATCTAACTTGGAATTGCTCCCAAGTAATCTCTTCTTCTGGTGTATCGATGGTGATAGAATTCCACCAATCAGCAGCTCTTCCCTGAAGCTGTCTCGATGCAAGCTTTCTCATGGTTGCATCCTCAATCCCTAAGTCACCAAAGATCCTTCGACAAGCATCAATCCATCTCTGCACTTCAATAGTCGACTCTGTCCCCAAGAAAGCTTTTCCTCCAAGAGAAGTATAATCCTTGCAAAGCTTAGCAAAATCCACCGGTCTTGGAGCTTGGACTTGAACTCCCACATCCACTGATGATCCTGAAGCTGGTATCCTTCTCATGATCGAAGTCATCATCGCTTCGAACATAGTTCCATAATCAACAGCTCCTTCAGTAGCACGGCTTTCCCTTGCAGCTGGTCTCCCTCTTCGACTCATCCTTAATATCTGTAATAAGAATGATTAGAACACCTTGAGTAACAACTGCATAAGGAGTTCAAATCCTTCTAAACTACTATATTATATATAGTAATCATCCATCAAAATACAATTACGTCTCTCTTACGTAGTTGTGTCAGCGAGCGTTGGCTAAAATCGATTAACCTGGCTCTGATACCAAATGTGACGATCGCCCATGACTCCCGCACCATAACAAGGAAATAATGCGCTGAAAGGCGTGCCAGATAGCCATGGATGATAGTCGGGGTAAAATAAAACAGAAACTCTATCGCATAACTCACAGCGCATGGATAAAATACAATAGAGAAATATATATATATATAGTGAAGCTTCATAACAGGAAATCATCATATAAGCATCACAGTAGTTTGATACAATCATCCAGGCAAATCCATACATCAAAGCCTCACTACATAGCACTCAGAATATATACAAGCAGCGGGACACCCAGTACAAATAGTAAGAAAACTAATATGCAAAGCCTCCTGCTCGTCTTCGTCATCGTCAGCGTAGATCTCCAAGAACAGCACCTGTCACCTGCTACCTAGTCTGCCCATCCCAACATGGATGAACAGCCCAAGGTAATAAGAGGAGACATAAAACCTTGAGTCAGACAAAGTCTTAGTGAGCAGTAAATTAACTACCAAACATACCAAAAGAACAAAAGGGATAAAAGGAATAGGAACCAAACCATCCCACTCCACCTCTTTCTACAGTGATAGCCCCCAGACACACACTAAGGAGAAGCAAGCATAACATAACAGATAATTAAGGTAAAGCAATAATCACTCGAGTCAAGGGCGATGTTTTCCAAATACAAACCCCCAAGGCCTAAACCAAGATCAGATAAGCACCCAGAAAATACCGCTCTTGAGACCGAATGATAATACAACCAAACATCCATGACTCTGGCTATCACTGTTATCATTGCCATGATTTCACCGTTAATTGAATGATCACCTGTCAAGGGCTAATGGTAACCCCGGTTCTAGACATAACTCCGCACGTCGTCGCAGCCCGTGCCTAGGAATTTTCGCAACTACCCAGAGTACTAGCACGTCGTCGCAGCCCGTGCTTGGAACGTCGTCGCAGCCCGTTCCAATGTACTCTTGCTTTGAGCATGCTAGAACCTTCAACAACGATAAGATCTTAGCCTCCTAGTCATCCTCCTCGACGACTATTTCCATACTAGCTCAAGCGCCTCTCAAGCTAACCATTATCACCTACCCGGATCGCATTACCGAGTTATCAACATAACTTTGCACGTCGTCGTAGCCCGTGCTTGGAACGTCATCATAACCCGTCCCAACTCAACATCATGGTTTGCCTCCTCGCATCATGGCAACGTCCCATCTCAACATCATCCAATCCATACATATGAGCTTCAACATCCGCTTCATATGCCATAAGCAGCTTTCACCATTCAAGAGCCTTTCCACTTAGCTTTCGAATCATCTTCAATCATCTTGTTCCAAATCAACTACTAGCTAACTTGGAAACAATCAAATCAATCATACAATCAAACAATCAATCATTTAAACAAGATCTAATGAGCAATATCAACTATAATGGCAATTTCGTAAATAAATGAGCATAAGTCTAACATGCATGAATCATAGGTTTTTAGCATAGATCTATCAAATATAAAACATGGGTTTTGTCTCTAATACTTGATAAATGAACATGCATAAGTAAACATCTTCACAAACAATGAATCTACACTTGGATCTAAGGAAAATGCACAAAATTACTATCTACAACACTCCAACAAACCACCAATCCAATATACTCCTTTGGGTCCGCGTGAGAGATAACTACCACTCACCAAATCACCTAAACACCACAAAAACTAAACACTTCAGATCTGGACAGCGAAGATCAAGGCTTGATCCGGCGAAATCTCGCTTAAAACGATGGAATCTAGCTTCGTTGGATGAAGATCTTCAACTTTGGCCCTTGAATCTTTGATCTCGATCTTCGATCTTGGATGGATGTTAGAACTAGATTGAAATGAAGAAAAGAAGACGAAGAAATGTTGTAGTCGAGCTCTCAAAATGGCAGCACTTCGTCGCTTCAAAAACCGGTGCCAAAAAGTGAGCCAAACCCCTCTATTTATAGGCTGAAACCACTATGAGTCGTCGCCCCTTAGGTCGTTGCCGACCCACCCCTTGAGTCGTCCCCGACTCATCATCATGCTGACTCAACAAAACACAGAGCCTCACGTCTAACCTATACGCGACTCACCCCAGACACGACTCAACACCCCTAACGACCTAACATCCTTAACCCGTGTACGACCTACCCATAGCCGACTCAACAATCCAACCAATACGGCCTAACGACTTAACCCTTCCTGCCGACTCAACCATTCACTCTTATGGCCGACCTAAGCTCTAACCGACCTATGACCAATGACTTAACACACAGCCGCTAACGCTCCCAAGTCCTAAGTCGTATGACGACTCAACTATACACACACGACTCAGCTATAATGCCGACTCACGACTCAACAGAGACTCCGACCCAACAACTCACTCTTATGGCCGACCTAACCCCTAGCCGACCTAAGCCTCTACCGACTCAACAGCCACAACCTATCCCTAAGTCGTTCATACGACTCAGCGACTTACCATGAGTCGTTCAACGACCTAACTAGTATGCGACTCATCGCCCCAGCTACCTAACGACTTACGACTCATAGCATACACGACTCAAAACACCTTACGACCTATGACTTCGACCATACGTCTCAACTTACTACCCCGCTATCTCCTAGGTCGGTCAATACTATGAGCCATCCAGGCTCCTTGAGTCGGTCCCCTATGAGTCGGTCACCCATGAGTCGGTCACGAATCAATACTCACACGAGCTAACTTCCACACGACTTAGGCTAGAGACAACATAAACAACACTAACGACCTGTAAATTCTACGATTTATCGACACGTAAAATACGGGTCGTTACAGACCCGCTCTGCCCTAGCCAAAACGGAGCATGCCACACATATAGCTAAGCCTCTCAGCCCAGCCTATGGCCCACCAAGTTCGCCACACCCACTGTTCATACCACCGACTCTAACTTTCCCACGCTCTATTCTCGATGCCCAACTCGTTTTCTTCACGATACCCACCACTTGCCATGTTTGCTGTCTCCAGCCAGAATCATGCCTTTGACCATCGTGAACGACCCTTCGTAGAAACCCTAATCAGCGACATAGAAAGTTTCCCCCAAGCTCGCCCTAACCAAACCCTAATCATTCACATCGCACACGTTACTCTAGTGCTTGCCATCGCTCATCATCGCACGCCACCATGGCCACTTCGACCGCCGCCACTCATCTTCGCATGCCACCATAGCCACTTCAACCACTGCCACCAAAGTATTCCCACCCCAGGATCTCACCTAAGCCATCGCGACTAGCTTGCAATTTTGCTCGATCGCAACACTTCCCCTCGTATTGGGATATTTACATTTTCCTTAAATCGATTTCAATTGATTTGATTTTTTTTCATCATCATGAAAAACGAACTGATGTAGGAAGATGAACATGATTTTTAAGTCGTCCGAAGGAAGAAAAAAGACATAATATGCGATTTTAAACAGGTGGAAGTTGGCTTGCCCCAGGTGTATAGGGTAGTGATGGATATAGGCTAGGTCGGCTGAGATTAACCTTGATTTGATTTGATTTGATTTTGTTTTGTTTTATAAATATCTAAATATTCCCGCGTTGCGTAACTCAAAATTTCGAACCCTTATTTAGGCATGCCGCTTGTGGTTCATAATGTTATACCCATATTTCGAACGCAATGGAACAAGCCTCAAGGCCTGATTCGGTTGTACGTGGTAAATAGATTTTTAAATCGACTATTTAAATTAGATTTAATCAAGTTATTTCTAGGCATTTTCAGATCACACGACCAAATAGTAAATCCAAACATTGTGGAATTTGAATTTCGATAATAATACACTATTACGGATCCAATAGAACTAGTTTTTTCGAATTCTGAGACTATGCCCCTGATCGCTATTTAAATATGTCGATTTGAATCGACGATTTCAAAAATTTACGAAATCTCTTGGAATTTCAGTTTTAAAATCTTATTAACTAAATTATAATTCTAAATTCAATATTTAAAGCCATTAAATATTCAAAATCAAACATCGAAAAATTTGGGTCATTATATTAAATAATGGTTTTCAATTATTGTAATGAAGCAAAAAATTTGAATAATTGCAGCGTCTAAAATGAGAAATGGAATTTAAAAAAGTTAAAACAGTTGAACTAGGATAAATTTATTCGTATAATAATCAATTGCATTCTAAAACATATATAACTTACCTGAAATATTCAAAAAGTTAAAATGTAACGTGAATATGTAATTGAAGGTTATACAAGAGAAATCTTAAGTAGTAAAAATGTTCAAACTAAATTTTGCTTAATAGAAATGTTGTAAATAAAAGGTAAATTTGTATAGTAGTCAATTACACTCGGTTACTGTAACGTCCCACCTTTTTGCACGCTTTAAATCGACAAACGTGCCAATTCAAAGCATACGGAAGGGTGGATTGTTATGGGGTAAATAGGGAAAAAACAGGGAAAGAAAAACAAAATAGAATATCACAGCGGAAGGATAAAATATAATAATAAATGTACAGTTCATAAACTGTTTACAAACATTTGATTCTTCTTTATACAATAAATATCAGAGTTCACATACCAATCATAATCAATGCAGCGGAATTAAATAGAGTAGTGGAATATAATTAATAATAATAGTAGAAATCTCCATCTTCGTCCTCCAGATCTAAAGTCTTCAATCCTGAAACGCTCGGACTGACCCGAGCGAATTTGAAAAGACAAAACACTCGAGTCAGAACTAAAAGATCTTATGTGAGTTAAATTAACAGAAATAAATATGAGTGCAGTAACTCAAGAGATGCTCGGGATTTACATCTCCTAAGGATCCGTTAAACTATTTACTATATAGTATATTGCGCTATTATAATAGTGTCTATTTGTAAAATAAACTTACTTTTTAATAGCGTTAAGGGGTTACCCATATAGCCCTTAACACAAATAATGCCAATAGTTTATACAGTACCGTAATACCTTTTGATCGAGAGGCTACCAGAGGATACTCCATAGGTACGACACAAATAGAAACTCGTACAAGGCACGATAGGGTAGGTGACACGGCACAACTAGGCAATGCCAGGGTAGATATACCAATTACGCTTCCGGGTCGGTGGTAACGCGTAGCGCGCAACTACCGCCCAGCTCGAGCCACACCCCCAAATAAAATCAAAAATGGCCACCGAATCGATCTAAAGTCAAAGTATAATATCGAAGGGATGTGTCCGATCAAAGGTGCTACCTTATTAACCCATCGATCGCTCCTGTTTTAGCCACCTTATGCCAACTCACGGGAGTCGGGTCCACGTATTTACCTTAAAGGAAATGCCACCACCATCCTACTTCATTCTGGAATCTCCACCGCGTACACGGTTGTTAAAGTGGTTTTCGAGGTTGGCAGAGAGTATGACAACTTCCGATCCCGGTCTCTTCAACAACCAAACGTTATTATAACACCGCGGTCTTTAAGATAGTTTATACTTTAAATCTAGAAAATAATTATCCATTTCAAAACCCATAAATACGATATCATTCGCATTTCGAAAACAACTCATTTCGATATTATTTTTATAAAACCCAAATTAATAATATCATTTTTATTTCAAATATATTTCTTTTCCAAAATCATACTGCTTAAAATTTATAATATCTGGAAACCAACCATTTCGATTATAACTTTCAAAACATAATACCTTGAAATTCATAGCTTTAAAACCATAACTTCTAAAACTTGAATGGTTTTGGATATTCAACAGTATATAGAATAAAATAGTTGCTTTTATATTACTTTATAAAATAAAATAATTTCCATGACTTACCATTTATTTCATTTAAGATTAAGTCAAAATGCATAAATTAAAAATCGCTTTCAGTTTCAATAAACCACTTCAGTTTCAATATATTTCAAACTTTGAATATTAAACAATTGGAACTAAGGTTGGAAATTTCTATTCAACAATTTAAAGTCCTATTATTTATTTTGAAATATTGGCATAATAAATCCGAAATCATTTTAAATAAAACTCAAATTACTTTAACTATCAAAATTTCCTCTAATTTATTTATACTAGAAATATTCGTTTAATCCATGTTGAATAAAATTTCAGTTATAAATATCATACCTTTTAAAATTTCAAGTTAATAAATTCTACATTAACTTATGAAGTTAAATTCTTAATTAAGCTCGATTCCAAATGAATTTTCAACTTAACTCCCAATATAAATTGATTTAAAACATTAAAAACTCTATATATTCTCAATATCTTAACATGTACTTAGCCATATAATATAAATAATCAATCTCCATTATTCATCTTATTTATTTTATTTAACAAATTTATACACAACTTAAATTCAATAATTTAACCATATATGTACACAAAATAAGATTTTATATAAGGTCAAAAATTAATATTTATTAAACGGTATCCTATCCAAAACCAAAAAAATCCTTTCAAAAATAATAATAATTATATATATATATACCGCGGTGCCTGTATATAATTTTCTACCCTATGGTCAAGTGATACGGACATTTATCATTTCAATTTGCAATTTAATAATAAAAATGCGATTGTATATCATTTCAAACCGCAATCCCAAATGAAATGAAATGCATAACAACTTGCAGTTAATATAAATAAACATTCATTTATCCAAATATCAATCGTCAACCATTTATTACAAATCATCATCCAATTTAAACAAACATCAATATAGAGCATAAAAAATATAACAGGTAATACATACAGATATTAACTAACAGTTTATATTCAATAATAAATTTAATAACCGTTTAACTAGCAATTTGTATGCAAATAAATAAATTTTAACTGTCAAATTTTATGCAATAATAAAATTAATTAACAGTTAAATTAAATAAATGCGATTTAACCGAGATGATGAAAAAAATATGCAAAACAGTCATAAATAAATTTCTACTCATATCTTAAATCAATTTAACAAACATAAGAAAACTTAGAAGTTGTGAGTGGGTTAAAACACTCACCTTTTGAATTTAAATCAGATTTAAATCCGATTTTAACCCAAAAATTGGACAGTCTCCAAATCCGTCCAAACCACCGCCAAAACGTCAGAAATTTCAATACTATCCTAACAAAAAAAACTCGCGTGAAACGGAGTTCGTAGGAGAAAGTTATACGCATTAATGGTGATTGAAATTTCAAAAAAAATAGAAATAAAAGAACACCTTCAAGGGCCACGTCATCCCCCTTTCTTTCTGTAACAACCCGCATATTTATTGAGTTTGTATTTAAATATTTTATTTAAATATTAACTCGTTAATCGGGTTTTGGTCCGAAAAGCTACTTTTTGCAAACGGTCAAATTAGGACTCGAGACCACTTCCATTGAGTTCGAAATGTCATTTACAATTTTTTAAGTATAAACATCGATAGGTTTGGAGTTATAGCAATTTCACTAACTTTTCCCGCTTTGGACTTTGGGTTAGTTTAGCCTATTAAGCCCAAGTTCCAACCCTCTTCTCCTCACTCTTCATAAATTTCCTAACTAACTCAAGCTTTGGCATTAATGGTGAAGAGAATGGGAAATTAAAACTCCAAGCTCAAATTCAATTGCAAATCCAACATTCAACTCCAAATTCAAGTAGAAGATATTGGATTCAAGCTTTGGATTGCTTCTCCATGCTTTCAAGCTTCATCTTCATAAACTTTAGTGCAAAGGTGAGATTTTTATCTCACAATTCTAGTCTATATCTATCTTGGGCTATTGGAAATGCATCCCTATCATGTTTGCATGCACATTTGCATTTGGTTTGGATTGGATTGGCGAAAAACTCCACTTTTTAGTGTTTTGGGGTGAATTTCTGGCTTAGGTCGCTCCGTCCCCCTTAGGTCGCCCAGCATCTATAGGTCGTTCGCGTGGAAAAGTCGTCACCTTCATTTGGGTCGTTTCTGGCCTTAGCCCATTCGTCCACTATAGGTCGTTAGGCCTTAGGTCGGTTGGAGTTAGGTCGTAGGTCGGCAGGTCTTCAGCTCGCACGCGTTGAAAAGGCGCGTCTGGAGTTAGGTCGTTCGCGAGTTAACGTTAGGTCGTTTGCGAGTTAGCGCCCTAGGTCACTCGCGTATAGCTCGTTCGGAGTTAGGTCGTTAGGCCTTAGCTCGTATGGCCTATGCAATTTGGTTAGGTCGACCAACCTCAACACCTTAGGTCGTAAGACCTTAGGTCGTACCCCTTAGGTCGTTAGACCTTAAGCCTTCACTATTGGAACTCGTTAGGTCGTAGCAACCGTAGGTCGTAGGTCGCTCACACGGAGTTAAGTCGTAGGTCGTCTCCGACCTTATATCGCTCAGCCAGGTTTCACTTTAAGTCGTTAGGTCGTTTGGACCTTGTTTCCAGTTAGGTCGCAAGACCCTTAAACCGTTAGGTCACTAGGTCGCGATGTTTTAGGTCGCTGCACCCTATGCCTCTATAGGTCGTTCGACCTTGCTAACTTTTAGGTCGCGAGTTTTATAGGTCACTCGACCCTATTCCCCTTAGGTCGTTAGACCTCATTTTGTCTTCACTAGGTCGTACCGTTTTGGTCGGGGCGCTGCCCCGCACCCCGCCGGGGGCGCTGCCCCCTGGACCCCCCCTCCGTAGGGGATCTTATCTGAAAAACATTGAGCTGATTTCCTTGGATTTTATTCGCATCTCCGTATGTGATCTTTGTGACTGATTGTTTCTACACTTGCTTATGTGTTTTGTCACTTTATAATATAAAGGTTTCAATACTAGTAGTAAATATCAAAACTCTTTTAACAAACAATTTCAACTCTATTTTTAATAACAAAGTTCTTTTCTTAAACCGTTTTCCAATCTGTTAGTATATACAAGCCTTTACCTCACTCGAATGAGAAATCTAATTAAACGACTTAGTAAAACAAGTGGTATGAAACGCTTGCGTTCACTTCGTCGGTTAATTCTTGGACTTGTTCGATTGAACCTCTTGTGACAATTTTATTAGTGAAGATTTACAGTTTGTTCGTAAATATTTAAGTTAAGTAAGTGGTTATGGGACATGAAGCTAAACTTCTATATTTACTAGCTTAGTGTAATTGACACTTCTCGTTGATCTTGATGATCGCTTTATGAATTAGACTAGCAATTGCGCGATGTCTCTTTCATTGCAAGGTTAGACTAGACACCACTTGTGTGATTCCATTCACACATACCTTTCTGCTTTTTGGTTAGTCTTGACCTCAATCTGTGTGATTCCGTTCACACATGCGGGGTAGCTCCCCATGGTCTTCGGACCGTCATGTGATAGGCCTCTTTCCCTTTTTATGATTTCTGGATTTCTCGTGTTGATTTCTGGAATTTATGTCATTGACTTGTTATGAGTACAAGTTTAGGGTATGATGCCCTCATCGAATCTTTGAGAAGATTCTTGCGATATTGATTATCTCTTATTGATTGATCTTCTGTTGATCATTATTTACATACTTATAGTGGTATGTCATTATGGATGTTTATGTTTATGCCATATCTTTTTTGTTATATCATGTCATCTGATATTTATAGCTAGACTGATCCGTTTATTATTTTCTTAAATAATACTCGGGTCAGACCGAGATGTTACAGGTGCTCCTGCTTGACTTCTTCCCAGGGATTCATCACTCTAACTTTTGGCTAACTGTTTAGATTAGCAGTTTTTTGTTGTATACACTTGAGATATAGACTCATAGTTGTATTCTTTTGTATAGCACGTGTTGCTATTCTTTTGTATTATCGTGGATCTTAATGACCACTACTCTGATGTACACTTTCATGTGTTAGTTATATATTCATATCTTCTTCCGCCTTTGTGATATGGATATCTGTGACTGATTTGTGATATGATTATTTCTATGTTTGTTTCCGAAGATTATTTATAGCCACCGTGTGATAAGCAATTACATGGATGGTCGCTCCTCAACAGCCTTATTCTCCGTGCTAGTTGACAGCACTACTCCGGAGTGTTCTTGGCTAGTGTGGGTATAGAGGTGGGGCGTCACACTTTCCCTCTCTCCCTCACGCGTTTTGCTTCCAGATTTTTCTAAGGAGTTTGAATTTTAGCTTTTGATTTG
The DNA here is from genome assembly GCA_030765085.1 of Allium cepa. Taxonomy (NCBI): domain Eukaryota; kingdom Viridiplantae; phylum Streptophyta; class Magnoliopsida; order Asparagales; family Amaryllidaceae; genus Allium; species Allium cepa. Next base: position 985,657,412 of record CM060945.1, on the reverse strand, counting down.
GTTTGGAATTTTTATTTGGATCTAAGATTTGTTTGTCTGCCATTGAGGAGGAGAGAGTTGAGATGTACGTACAGAACAAATGAGAATTAGGGAGGCTAGGGTTTATAGCAGGATATTTATAGAGAAAGTTGAAAAGAAAGAAGAAAGTTTGTACTAGAATAAAATTTGAAGAAGAAGAATATTTTAAGAGGAAGGAAAAATTAAAATGAGAGATAATAAGGAGATTTGAAGAATAAATTAAGGCTGTAGGAATGAAGATAGAAATAAATGAAAAGCTAATAAAGTATATAAAAACCAAGTAAGAATTGAAATATAAGTAAAAATATGAACAGCCTTAGAAAACGGTAGTGTTGAAAGAGGTAAAGTAAAGGAATAAGTATATAAATGAAGATAAAAATAAATATTCCGTTTTCAAATATGAAGCTTCAGGAGAATGAATTGCCAATAAAAGAAAGCTACAAGAACTTATAATGTGTAAAAAAAATAAAGTTTAGAAATAAAGAATATTAAATGCTAATGACGTGGCATGAATAGTAATTTGGATGTCGTTAAAAAAACTTCAGGAAAACTACTTGTAATGGAGCAAACAAAAAAGAAACAAATGAAAAGAATGAGGCAGTTATTAATTAGAAATCAATCATACGAGGTTACTATAAATTAATAAGAATGAGTAGTTTAACAAATGGATGCTCAAGTGGAACCTACATGGATGACTTGGAACGAAAGAAAAAAAGAAAGAAAAAGAATGCGGATATGATAATAAATATTAAGCAAATGAAGGGCCACTTATATACTATAAACAACCCTTTGGGGTCCAAATTTTGAATCTTACTTTGGTTAATTCATTCCCATAAATCCAAATACGAACATATTTATATCATTAAATTCTTTATTAACACATTCATTTTATAGTAATATATGCATCCTCCATTAACGCAAGCAATTAAACAATCAATTTAACAATCAATTAATCATATTACTCGATCAATAAAAAAATCAATCAATTACACAATCAATCAATCAATTACCAAACCAATCTACCTATATATTTATTTATATTACTCAAACCAATTTTATTAATGTACAAATTTTAATACAAGGTAATTTCTAATTGATTCCAAAACATTTACACAACCATGAACCCTATGATATATTTTAAAATATGAATACTAATAAGTGCGTTTGTACACATTATTCGAAAATTCAATTTTTCCGTTATATAAAATTATACTTATTCAAAATGAAATTTTTTCTTTATACATTTCAAAATAGGCAATTATTTTAATTGAAATGTTCACTCCATTTTGACAAAAAAAATGCAACTTCTTATATTAACTCATTGATTACAATTGTAATGAAACCCATTCATTGTTTATTTAAATTTCAAACAAATCCTTTATTTATTGACTATCATATTTCCATCTCAAATTTTAAATGTAAATTATTTCACCAATTATAGTATTTATTTCAATTTCTTAAAATAATCCCTTTATTACACTTTGAATCCAATTTATTTTAATAAGTTTCCAATTAAACGGATTAGATTCAATTTCAACTTTACACATAAGTTTAGATTATAATCAATTTATAACGTATTCCTTTCTTAGTTATTACTTTACATACTTCTCGTATTAATTTCACAATTAATCATAATTATTGAAGTAACTTTTATAATAAATACGACCCTATAATTACTCAACATTATTTCATTTTCCATTAGTGTAACATTCGTTTATTTTATTATCACTTATTACAAATTCTAATTCCATTAACAAATAAGCAGGTAATTTATAATATATGTCACAAATTTTCAATTAATCACTATCCATTATCATTGACTTTAATTTAGCATTACTTACCTTGCATTAACTTTGTTACTTAAAATCCCTATCCATTTGACATTAATATTCTAATGAATACATTTACTCCTTTCCGTTATGTTATTAATTATCATCAAGGTACATCTAATTATCTTTATTAGTAAATGAGTGAATTTACTAGTAACCCACTATTATAACCTTTAATATACTTGTATATTTATTCTTCACAACAACTACTACCTATCAATATTATTTCGCCCCTAAATACAAAATTTGCAATTGTTCTTATTATCATATTCCATTTACTAAGTCATAAAATTTGAATTAATTTATTAAATTGTAACGTTCATTCAAGTTTATAAATTATTAACTTGAAATAACGTATCCCTAATTAAAAATCAATTACTGTAACAATGTGTCCTTACACTTACAAATTTAATGCCTACCCTATATTTTCCATATTCACATTATATCCATGTACAATACTTACACCATTTTATTTATTGAAATTTTATTCATATTACAAATAAATAGGCTTTAAATACCATTCATATATTTTATTTTAGCCTTCATTCCAATATTAATTTACCTCCTTTATTATTTCAACTAAAAATTAATTACAAAACCCTATTAAATTAACAAATTAAATTGTCGAAATTTACGGGTCGTTACACTCTCCCCCACTCAAAACTTTTCGTCCCCGAAAAGGAAAAGAAGGGAAACGAAGAACTAAGAAATCAATATTCCTTATTCAAACATTAACTTTATAAACAATTAAATTTATAAAATTAATTAATTTAGATAAAATATCTCAATTTATAACCATTAAATCTTTTTATACTTAAATTACTAAAGTTTGGTAAGCATTTTCAAAATATTTCTAAGTTCAAAATTTACGAAAATTTTTGGCAGAGTCTCCTTTGTACGTAGAGGCTCGAGAGAAAATATAATGTTAAATATAACAATTATATTACATATATTATCCAAAATATTATATCCCAACCCGGGAAAATATATAAAATAGCGCTATAAACCGTAATCCGAAACGTACCTATTTGTCGGGCAATTTACGCTTAATTTATGGAACCAAAAGCAGTAGCAATTGCTTCTATAACCTGCATTTCACTTATAAAATCTAAAAGGTTTAACAATTTATATAAATTGAAATATTTAAGTGGTTTCGATCACTAACAACAAATCAATACAACAACCATCAATTTCACACCCAGCATACATAACAAATACAAAACAACCATTCAATCAAACAAACAAATAGTTGTTCGGGTTCAAAACTTCTACATTGTACGAAATGAAGAATAAACTACTAGCACATCATTTACTCAACAGTCTTAGATAAAACTAAATAGATTATTCATTCACCCAAACCCAAATTTTAAAGTATCTTACCCAAACAACTATAACCAATCAACAATACAAATCAAATTTACTTATTATTAATTCTATTTCATACATTAGTTGTTTGATTTCCTTCCTTTCATTCATTCAGTGATTACTTAAATTTTTTTCATTTATTACTTACAATATTCAAAATTTTCCATTTTAATGTCATGTAAATTTCTTCTTTTTATTCATTTATTTATTTCATTCCTATTCAATCGAATTCTTAGTATGTAAATTCATTAACCTAAGTTTATAGTCAAAAATTTTCTTATTTTATTCAGAATTAACCCCAACCTATTCACTTAAGTTTATAATTGCTTACTTACACTACCTACTTTCCATTATATTTAATTAGTACCGTTCAATTATACTTAAGTTTATACAACTACACATCAATTCTGATTTATTAAGGAATTTCATTAATTATTTTCATTACCTCAAGTTAATTTGTGACGATCCAGAATTTTTAACAATTTTAAATGGAATAATTAATTAATTTTAAATATTTCAAAGTTAATTTTGGACTTGAATTCGAAATTTCAATATTTACTTGATAATTAAATCACTGAATTATATAGTTTAAATATTGTATTTAATAATTGAAATTAGGTAAGATGTTGAATATGGAATTTTAAGCCTATTAAAATAATCTGAAGACTTATAAACTTTATAATGGTGATACTGAAGATAATAGAATGTGTGAAATTTAATTTAAAGGTAATTTGTTCAATTTTAAAATTATATCGTTCAAATTAAATTTAAAAATAGCCTTCCGAGGCACAGTCCCGGAATTCGGTGAAACTAGTTCCATTGGATCCGTAATAGTTAGTTATTATCGGATTTCAATTTTCGTAGCCATCGGAGTTGTCATTTGACCCTGGCAGCTCGAAAGCTTAGAACTATTTTAATCGATTTAATTTAAAATTGATCGTTTTCTTCTGTAACTCGCACATACGATTAAATTAACTTCCGAAACGCATTCCATTGTGTTCGGAATGCGGGTAAAACTTTAAGAATGCCTGTCGGTATGTTTGATTCGGGGTTTGGGATTTCGCGTTATGGAAACGAGATATTTTCATATTTAATTATATAAAATCAGGCGTACTCGAGAAGCCTTACACCATCTTATATCTCATTGCTGTCCCTTTCTTCAATATGGAAGCAGCAGAGAATCGAGCGTAAATAAAATTTAATGGCCGAGCTTAATCAAAAAAATCATTTTCCCTTCTTCAATTCATTTCACAAATCCAATTTCTTCTCAAATAAACTTGCTGTCATATTGAATCTCGGCCTGTTCGATTACCCTCTTTAGATCGCATAAAAAAAAGAAAAAAAATGAAAAGGGAACGACGCATTCTTCAATCGCTCGCAGTTTGGAGCTCGTGCACGACGAATTGAAGGTCGCAACATTCTCTTCTGGTTGATGAGACCGAGATCGTCAGCATGGGATTCGATTGTTCCTATTGGCGGCTGCAATTCTGGTTGGTGCTTTGGCAAGAGGCGATGAGGTTGATGTTATAGTTTCGGCGACTAGGTCTTGGGGTTATCGCGATTGTCGTTGCGTGGTTTGGTCGCGACTGGAATGAGAGGGGGGGCACCTGTTGCTCAGTGACGAGGTGAGATTTTTTTTGCTTTTTGTTTTATTAGTTTATATAAATATATATATATATATACAAGTTGTTTTAAACAAAATTGAATTATTAGGTAAATTAAATTTATTAGTCAAATTTATGGCTAGTCAATTAAAGTATCAAATGGTAATTGATTTCGATTTGTTTAAACATTAATAAATTGTATAACTGTTTATACAAGGTCCATATATCATGTGGATAATGGTCGAGATGAAGTGGATTTCAAATACAGGAATCAAAGGTGAGTAAAATCTCACTCTATTAGATTTCTATTTGAGTTTAAATGGTTATGTTAAAATATTTGATTGAATGATTTAATTGATTTGATATGTACTGTGAATTGATGTTCTGGTGATTTTGGTATTGGATGGTTCTCGAGTTAATGGATTGCTTAACTCGAAGTATTGGGAATTTTAAGTTGTTTTAAATTTAAAACAATAAGCAAGAAAACGTTTCCGTCTAAAAGTTACTAACGACTTAATGATTTGTGATACATTAAATTAGTAGGATAATTGAAATGGATAATTAATTAATTTAATTATTTAATGATTTGGGTTATTTAATTCAGTAGTTAAAGGTATTTAAATAAATAATAAATTAAGTTGTAAGTTAATTAACTAAGGATAAGTAATTCAGAATAATCATTTGATGGTGTGATAAATAATTACTTAATGTAATTAATAAAATATAATTGCTTAGTGAAATTGGTCAAGAGAATTAGTTAAGATAATTAGTTATGGAATAATTAATTTAATAAGGAAGTAAATAAAAGAATAGTTAATTACATATTGAGATTAATCGAGAATGATAAATATTGGGGTTGAATTAAAGTAATTAATTTAGATTAGAACAAATCAAAACATAATTGGAAATCATTAGTTTATATAATCAATGATGTAATTAAAGATTGATTAATTAAGTTGAATTAATCATAAGACTCATGAGAATTAATTAATGTAAGTAATTAAGAATTAGTGTAATTGATTATAGTTAATTAATTTGTGAAGTAATTAAAGATTACCCATTGATTTGGTAAGAATAATTAATATCGTGAAATTAATTAAAGATAATTACTTGAAAGGAATTGGAAGATAATTAATCCAGGGTGATTAATTAAGATGAATAAGGAAGGGTTGATTAATCAATTGATCTGGAAATTAATAAATGAAGGAATCTAAGTGATTGAGGTTTGAAATTCAATTAGAATCATTTGAATCGATTAGTATGTGATTAAGCTTTGCTTATGGGTGATTGAAGGGTATTGGATGTGTTGATTGAGTTGATATCTCTGATATGAAATGTCGTATATTTCATTTGTATAACTTGGGTTAGGATGACATATGACTCGAAGAGGCCGGAATCGGGTATTGGAATTACCCGAAACCACTTCGAATTCTTATAAATTGATATGTGAGATTAATAGGTTGGAATAAAGTGATTTAAGTGAATTTGACCATTTGATCTTAATTTTGGTCCTTAGAAACTTATGTGTGAAATAAGTTATGTCTACAAAAATACTGTGAAATTGTAAAAAAAAATTGGTTTGAGTTACCCCGAGTTTTATATAAGTTGTATGCTGTTATTCCATGTTGGATGAGTTTACTCATGCTGGTTTCCAGCCTGACCCAGGTGTTACTTTGGTGTAATGCTCGGATCAGACCGAGTATTACAGACTTTCAGGTAGGTACGTTCTGGAGCTCAGAAGGCGAGCTAGATGGCGATAGCATATAGAGTATTTCCGTTGTATATATATTATTGTTAATCTGAGACATGATAATTGTATATATATTCAGTGACTATAAATATGTAAAACTCTAATGTGTATTAATGTAATCGACAGATATATTATCCTTTTGTAAATTATTATTGTTTATTATTATATTTTATCCGCTGCGATTGTGAGTTGTTGATGTTTCTGTTCTTCTTCTTCGTCTATCTCTTTCTTCTTTTTCATAACTATCTGGAATTTTCGGGTTCAAAAATTTTGGGTCGTTACGTAATTACTTAATTTCATTTATAAATAGCTTCAACTATTTACTTAAGTTCATTTTCATTCATTTATCAATTTAAACTTAAGTTTATAACTCTATACCACCAATTCCAATATGTAAAAGCAATTTATTGAACCCTTTCATTACATATTTTTACTGTACAATTTCCATTACATTTCTTATTAAACATTTCAACTTCTAATATTTGGTAAATTATATATATGCTTTTAAAGAATGTAATTGAAAGTTATACAAGTTTTCTCATTTCCTTTAATTAGTTCATTGATCAATAAATTTTTACCTTTTTCTTATAAGTTACAATTTCAACTTACTTTTTATTCCTTTATAACTTAGCCTTAAATCTCTTACTTAAATTAGAGGTTTCAATTATTAGTTACTTACCTTTCATTTCACTACAATAATTGAAACAATTAATCAATGGAAATTTAAGAATTTAATACTGGGTTAATTTCAATTTATTTTAAATAATAGATAAATATATTCTTCCAACTTATATATCTCTAATTATATTTAAAACAATTCAAAAATTTATATATATATTTTTTAAAAATGAATCCGCAGTAAAACTACTACAGTGGCCTTCCCCCTTCGAAACTCGAAAATGAAAGTCGATGATGCAACCACCATCACTGAAATTATTTTCCAACGACAGTACAAAACTTTTTCTTTCCAGAATTTCTTTAAAACCATATTTTCAAATTATATTGAAATGTTTATATAAGAAAATATTACTAAATACTATTATTATATTTCAAAATCCTTTGAAAGCAATTTTTCAAAATCCCAGACTTAAGCTCTAAATTTCCAAATTTCATTGATTTTATTTTTCAATCTTATTTCTATTATTATTTATACACTTTATTACCTAACAACCAATCTATCGCAGCCAAATATAGATATCTTTTGAAAAATTTATGTTATATATAGAACTAATTTGTTTATGAACTAATTTTATTATGTCGGTCTGTCCTATTAAGTGTTTAGAAATCCCTATTGATGTCATAGCGTCCCATGCACCAACCAGAATTTATAAATACAAAACGGAACAAATTAACACAATATTAAATCCTTTTATAACACTAACAAATACGCTCTCTCATATATACACTCAGCGACTCCCATAGGGTATTACTACCATATTAATAAAGAGTCAGACCCCACAAAGCTAAGGTTTATCGCTAAACCAAAGCTCTGATACCAGATGTAACGTCCCACCTTTTCGCACGCTTTAAATCGACACACATGCCAATTCAAACCATACGGAAGGGCGGATTGTTATGGGGTAAATAAGGAAAAAACAGGAAAATAAAAACAAAATAGAATATCACAGCGGAAGGATAAAATATAATAATAAATGTACAGTTCATAAACTGTTTACAAACTTTTAATTCTTATTTATACAATAAATATCAGAGTTCACATACCAATCATAATCAATGCAGCGGAATTAAATAGTGTAGTGGAATATAATTAATAATAGTAGTAGTAAACTCCGTCTTCGTCCTCCAGATCTAAAGTCTTCGATCCTGAAACGCTCGGACTGACCCGAGCGAATTTGAAAAGACGAAACACTCGAGTCAAAACTAAAAGATCTTATGTGAGTTAAATTAACATAAATAAATATGAGTGCAGTAACTCAAGAGATGCTCGGGATTTACATCTCTTAAGGATCCGTTAAACTATTTACTATATAGTATATTGCGCTATTACAATAGCGTCTGCTTGTAAAATAAACTTACTTTTTAATAGCGTTAAGGGGTTACCCATATAGCCCTTAACACAAATAATGCCAATAGTCTATACAGTACCGTAATACCTCCTGATTGGGAGGCTACCAGAGCATACTCCATAGGCACGACACAAGTAGAAACTCGTACAAGGCGCGATAGGGTAGGTGACACGGCACAACTAGGCAATGCGAGGGTAGATATACCAATTACGCTTCCGGGTCGGTGGCAATGCGTAGAGCGCAGCTACTGCCCACCTCGTGCCACACCCCCAAATAAAATCAAAAGTGACCACCGAATCAATTCAAAGTCATAATATCGAAGGGATGTGTCCGATCAAAGGTGCTACCTTATTAACCTGTCGATCGCTCCTGTTTTAGCCACCTTATGCCAACTCACGGGAGTCAGGTCCACGTATTTACCTTAAAGGAAACGCCACCACCATCCTACTTCATTCTGGAATCTCCACCGCGTACACGATTGTTAAAGTGGTTTTCGGGGTTGGTAGAGAATATGACAACTTCCGATCCCGGTCTCTTCAACAACCAAATGTTATTATAACACCGCGGTCTTTAAGATAGTTTATACTTTAAAACTAGAAAATAATTATCCATTTCAAAACCCATAAATACGCTATCATTCCCATTTCGAAAACAACTCATTTCGATATTATTTTTATAAAAACCAAATCAATAATATCATTTTTATTTCAAATATATTTCTTTTCCAAAATCATACTGCTTAAAATTTATAATATCTGGAAACCAACCATTTGGATTATAACTTTCAAAACATAATACCTCGAAATTCGTAGCTTTAAAACCATAACTTCTAAAACTTGAATGGTTTTGGATATTCAACAGTATATAGAATAAAATAATTGCTTTTATATTAGTTTACAAAATAAAATAATTTCCGCGACTTACCATTTATTTCATTTAAGATTAAGTCAAAATGCATAAATTAAAAATCGCTTTCAGTTTCAGTAAACCACTTCAGTTTCAATATATTTCAAACTTTGAATATTAAACAATTGGAACTAAGGTTGGAAATTTCTATTCAACAATTTAAAGTCCTATTATTTATTTTGAAATATTGGCATAATAAATCCGAAATCATTTTAAATAAAACTCAAATTACTTTTAACTATCAAAATTTCCTCCAATTTATTTATACTAGAAATATTCATTTAATCCATCTTGAATAAAATTTCAGTTATAAATATCATACCTTTTAAAATTTCAAGTTAATAAATTCTACATCAACTTATGAAGTTATATTCTTAATTAAGCTCGATTCCAAATGAATTTTCAACTTAACTCCTAATATAAATAGATTTAAAACATTAAAAACTCTATATATTCTCAATATCTTAACATGTACTTAACCATATAATATAAATAATCAAACTCCATTATTCGTCTTATTTATTTTATTTAACAAATTTATACACAGCTTAAATTCAATAATTTAACAATATATGTACACAAAATAAGATTTTATATATGGTCAAAAATTAATATTTATTAACCGTGTCCTATCCAAAACCAAAAAAATACTTTCAGAAAAAATAATAATTTTATATATATACCGCGGTGCCTGTATATAATTTTCTACCCTATGGTCAAGTGATATGGATATTTATCATTTAAATCCGCAATTTAATAATAAAAATGCGGTTGTATATCATTTCAAACCGCAATCCCGAATGAAATGAAATGCATAACAACTTGCAGTTAATATAAATAAACATTCATTCATCCAAATATCAATCGTCAACCATTTATTACAAATCATCATCCAATTTGAACAAACATCAATATAGAGCATATAAAATATAACAGGTAATACATACAGGTATTAACTAACAGTTTATATTCAATAATAAATTTAATAACCGTTTAACTAGCAGTTTGTATGCAAATAAATAAATTTTAACTGTCAAATTTTATGCAATAATAAAATTAATTAACAGTTAAATTAAATAAATGCGATTTAACCGAGATGATGAAAAAATATATGCAAAACAGTCATAAATAAATTTCTACTCATATCTTAAATCAATTTAACAAACATAAGAAAACTTAGAACTGTGAGTGGGTTAAAACACTCACATTTTGAATTTAAATCCGATTTAAACCCAAAAATTGGACAGTCTCCAAATCCGTCCAAACTACCACCAAAACGTCAGAAATTTCAATACGATCCTAACAAAAAAATCTCGCGTGAAACGGTGTTCGTAGGAGAAAGTTATACGCATTAATGGTGATTGAAATTTCAAAAAAAATCGAAATAAAAGAACACCTTCAAACGCCACGTTATCCCCCTTTCTTTCCCTCTCTCCATCACGCATTTTGCTTCCAGATTTTTCTGAGGATTTTGAATTTTAGCTTTTGATTTGGTTTGGAATTTTTATTTGGATCTAAGATTTGTTTGTCTGCCATTGAGGAGGAGAGAGTTGAGATGTACGTACAGAACAAATGAGAATTAGGGAGGCTAGGGTTTTGAGCAGGATATTTATAGAGAAAGTTGAAAAGAAAGAAAGTTCGAACTAGAATAAAATTTAAAAAAGAAGATTATTTTAATAGGAAGGAAAAATTAAAATGAGAGATAATAAGGAGATTTGAAGAATAAATTAAGGCTGTAGGAATGAAGATAGAAATAAATGAAAAGCTAACAAAGTATATATAAACCAAGTAAGAATTGAAATATAAGTAAAAATATGAACAGCCTTAGAAAACGGTAGGGTTGAAAGAGGTAAAGTAAAGGAACAAATATATAAATGAAGATAAAAATAAATCTTCCGTTTTCAAATATTAAGATTCAAGAGAATGAATTGCCAATAAAAGAAAGCTACAAGAACTTATAATGTGTAAACAAAATGAAGTTTAGAAATAAAGAATATTAAATGCTAATGACGTGGCATGAATAGTAATTTGGATGTCATTGAAAAAACTTCAGGAAAACTACTTGTAATGGATCAAACAAAAAAGAAACAAATGAAAAGAATGAGGCGGTTATTAATTAGAAATCAATCATACGAGGTTACTATAAATTAATAAGAATGAGTAGTTTAACAAATGGATGCTCAAGTGGAACCTACATGGATGACTCGGAACGAAAGAAAAAAAGAAAGAAAAAGAATGCGGATATGATAATAAATATTAAGCAAATGAAGGGCCACTTTTATACTATAAGCAAACCTTTGGGGTCCAAATTTTGAATCTTACTTCGGTTAATTCATTCCCATAAATCCAAATATGCACATATTTATATCATTAAATTCTTTATTAACACATTCATTTTATGGTAATATATGCATCCTCCATCAACGCAATCAATTAAACAATCAATTTAACAATCAATTAATGATATTACTCAATCGATAAAAAAATCAATCAATTACACAATCAATCAATCAATTACCAAACCAATCTACCTATATATTTATTTATATTACTCAAAACAATTTTATTAATATACAACTTTTAATACAAGGTAATTTCTAATTGATTCCAAAACATTTACACAACCATGAACCCTATGATATATTTTAAAATATGAATACTAATAAGTGTGTTTGTATACATTATTCGAAAATTCAATTTTTCCGTTATATAAAATTATACTTATTCAAAATGATTTTTTTAAATACATCTCAAAATAGGCAATTATTTTAATTGAAATGTTCATTCCATTTTGACAAAAAAATGTAAGTTCTTATATTAACTCATTGATTACAATTGTAATAAAACCCATTCATTATATATTTAAATTTCAAACAAATCCTTTATTTATTGACTATCATATTTCCATCTCAAATTTTAAATGTAAATTATTTCACCAATTATAGTATTTATTTCAATTTCTTAAAATAATCCCTTTATTACACTTTGAATCCAATTTATTTTAATAAGTTTCCAATTAAACGATTAGATTCAATTTCAACCTTACACATAAGTTTAGATTATAATCAATTTATAACGTATTCCTTTCTTAGTTATTACTTTACATATTTCTCGTATTAATTTCACAATTAATCATAATTATTGAAGTAACTTTTATAATAAATACGACCCTATAATTACTCAACATTATTTCATTTTCCATTAGTGTAACATTCGTTTATTTTATTATCACTTATTACAAATTCTAATTCCATTAACAAATAAGCAGGTAATTTATAATATATGTCACAAATTTTCAATTAATCACTATCCATTATCATTGACTTTAATTTAGCATTACTTACCTTGCATTAACTTTGTTACTTAAAATCCCTATCCATTTGCAATTAATATTCTAATGAATACATTTACTCCTTTCCGTTATGTTATTAATTATCATCAAGGCACATCTAATTATCTTTATTGGTAAATGAGTGAATTTACTAGTAACTGTAACGACCCAGAATTTTTAGTAATTAAAATTTGGATATTTAATTAATTTTAAATATTAATAAGTGAATTTATAAGTCAAATAAATTTTTATTTGAATTTTTGGATTTAATTGAATAATTAAATCGATAATTTAATACGTTAAATTATGGAAATAATTGAAAATTGGATTAAATATGATTGAAAATGATTTGTAAAATTTTATTTTATCATATGGGAGTTAGAACGATATTTTAGAACTTTTAAAATCGAATTAAGAGTTAATTTGTGAAAATTGAATATTTTAATATTTAATAATCGACTGTAAAATAGTCAATTTTTGAACAGTCTCAGAATTGAACGAAACTAGTTCCATTGGATCCGTAATAGTTAGTTATTACCGGATTTCAATTTTCGTGTCAATCGGAGTTATCGTTTGATCGTGGCAGCTCGAAACGCATCGAATTATTTTAAATTTAAATTTGGTGAGTTAAAATAGCCATTTTTCAAAAAGTCTCGGATTTCGACGAAACAGGTTTCATCGGATCCGTAATGTGATATTATTGTAAGGTTTCAAATTTCAAGTCAATTGGATTTACCGTTTGTCCGGTACGAATTAAAACGCCTAGAAATCAATTTGAATCGGTTTAATTCAAATTGAGCGTTTTCAGCCATAACTCGCACAGATGCCCGAATTAGCTTCCGAAACCTGTTCCATTGTGTCCGGAACGCGGGGTAAACCTTAGAAACGCTGGTTACGGCGCGTGAATCGGAGTTTGGAATTTCCGGATGAATAGTGTTCGATTTTCTTCTATAAATAGAGACCCTTGCCTTCATAATTTAAAAAAAAAAAATAAACCCTAATTTGTTGCCCTAGCCGCCACTACCCCAATGGATGGCCAGAAATCATCTCCACTTCCTCCCTCAATCACTCACAATCCATCGACAATTAGGCGAAGTGTTCAACTGCAAGGTTGTAGAGGATGGAGAGGGCTTCGGATCCATACGGAGTTGATCGTGTTTGGAGCATCGGAGGGGGAGAAATAGGGGGCCGACCATGCCAGTTCACGCACGCATTTCGAGGAGCTAGACAAGGCCGAGCTCAGTGTCCTTGGGGCCGAAGGTGGAGGAGGGGGTGAGCTTCGAGTTGCAACTCCCTGATCGAGTTCAAGTGCGATGTGTTGGGCACGAATTTAAACCCTAATGCTAAGTGGTGGGTTCGGTTGTATTATGCGTGAACTGGAGATGGAAACGAGAGAGTGGGAAGAAGGTGCGCACGGTGGAGATTGTATGGGAGATGATCCTGTGGCTGTGGTTTAGTTTGGTATAAAGTTAGGTTAATAATGTTATAAATTTATGTGTAAATTAAATCGTGTAACTTATAAAAATCATAACTTTTTCATACGAGGTCGAAAACGCGCGAAACCAGTTGCGTTGGAATCGTATGGACGAGCACTACGCGATGGAGTTGGATTGGAGTCATTTGGAGTTAGTGAGAATTTTGGGTAAAATTAAACGTCCGTTTAATTTTATTCGAAATAAATCGCTAAAACGGAATTTAAAATCAAGGTGAGGATTTCTCACTCAATCGAATCAGTTTCGATTTTATTTTAAATAGTTAGATTTAAAATATTTGAATGCATGTTTGAATGTTGATTGTTATCTATTGATTGTTAAAATAGACATTATACGCCGTTAGTAAGCGGATGTTATTTATTAAAAACATATACCGCGAATATTTCATAAACAGTGAAATTGGTATTATATATATAATAGCAATATATATATATATTGGCATATGTATATATTGGAGTTATTGATTTCCCGCATTTTTTGTTTAGCGGATGAGACCCTATTGCGCCGTTATTAAGCGGATAATATTTATTAAAAACATATACCGCGATAATTTCGTACTGGAGCGAAATTGGTATTGTGCTAATGTTTTTGGATGCAGGAAAACAGGTTGGAGGGATCCAACTGGATTCCTCAACAGTTTTTATTTGATTTCAGATATTTTGATATTTGATGGATTATCATATACGATATATGATGTCGTTGTAGTCGTGATTGACTATTTGGTGTGTAGCATCATTGGACCCAGATTTTGGGATTTTAAAATGATTTTTAAAGTGATTTTTGAAAATATACTATATTTTTAGAATTGATCCATTTTAAATAATTAAAAGCTATAATTTTTAAAGTTATAAAATTATGGTTTTTGTGTAATATAGTTAAAAGCTGATTTTTGAGAAATATGAACCAATGATTTTATAAAATAGTTTAAAACTGGATTTTTGAGTTTATTATTAAAAGTTTGAATATAAGATTTATAAAATTTGATTATTTTATAAATCAGAATGGTGAAATTATAAAGGAAATTAAAGATGTTTTAAAGAATAATATAAATTGAATTATATTAAGAGATTTATAAATGGATATTTATAAATTGAAATATTGAAATTATAAAACGAGTCTTTATAAGTGTTTGAATGAAGTGAAAATGAATTTCATAAATTGAATGAAATTTATAGAATTATAAACGGTGAGATTATAAATGGAATTTTATAAACAGTAGGTTTATAAAATTTGGAAAGTCAATTGAAGAATGGATTTTTTGATTAAATGAATCTTATAAGTTATAAGATTTATGAATTGGGATGTTTAAAAGAACGATTCTTGTAAACAAATAAATTATAAGTGTTTAACTTATAATGTGAACTTTTGTTTTATAATTGAGTTATAAATCGAATAGGTTAATAAAGGAAGTAGTTATAAAATAAATAGAAATGGGATTTATAAACGTTGTTTTATAAATTCGCAAACGACTTATTTTGATAAGTAAATTGTTGAAACCTATAAATGGAGTTATATTCACGTTTTGACTGTGAATAATCCTTTGAAATGAAATATATAAAAGGATGAAATTGTTAACGAAGTTTATTCACATTTTTGAATAGTGAATAACACGTTAAAGAAAATGTTTGAATGTGATGTTTTAAATAGAATTAAAACGATCTAAGGATGTTTTTAAACATGTTAAGATTCGAAACATAGATTTCAACATTTATTGTTGGAATAGACGTTTTCGAGAAATAAAAGGAAATAGTGGACTATAACACTGTTGTTATAGTAAATGATTTCCGAAAGGAAATGTTTTGTATAGTATTGGGATTTATATATCTATTTTAATTTTGAATCCCTATACTAGTGATTTTGGGTTGTCGTAACGATGTTTTACGCAACATTCGTTTTGGCCCAAATAAATATGTTTAAGAGAATGATTTCCTTAAAGAATGAAATATATACTTAATTTCGATTTAAGTATATTGAATATTTTCCAAGTATTGAAAATAAATAAAATTTGTGAATTACTTATGAATAAATAAGTATGGAAATGTTTTCCAATATGAAGTGAATATTTAGAATTTATCTTTTTGAAGATAAATTGAAAATGGATAAATTGAAATCGTATATGCATGGATATTTTGGAATATAAATTCACTAAGGAATTTATAAATGAAAAGGAAAATTTGTTTAAAAATAAATATTGATTTATTTTTGAAGTGTGAAACTATATATCTAGTAAAGATATTTTTGGAAAGTAAATAATTTGGAAAATTATTTGGAAACTGGTGATGTGTGCATATCCATTGATAGTTCAATAGCCGACTATCAATATTTCCCTTTGAATGGGTATTTGATGAGATTTGTTTGAATTTGAATGTCACACTTATTTTTGAATAAGCGCTCACTATTCGGGTTAACCGGGAAAGGACCATGGGGTCGTATAACCCATTCCGAATATGTGATACGTCGTTGTGAATTGCATTTGAAGATCGGTGTTGAAGACCGAGTATTTGTGAAAGCGATAGGATGACCTATCGATTGTCTCTGCACTGGGTAGCTCCTGGTATAGAGATCTCTTAAGTGATGGGAAATTCGATCGGGATTGTGAATACCCGGATTTGCAAGGGCTTCGTAAGAAGTGCCTTCGGTTTTGTTCGAGCCCGGAACAGACTTGTATGGATTGTATGTCTGACGTTACAAATTGAGATATAAAGCCGATTTCTTTCAAATATATTTCTGTTGGTGGCGGAGAATTTATTCTTTTAGCTTAACACCCTTCTCTGAGACGTACGAGCTCAGAGGTTATATAGTTGAAGTTATCAGCGATATATTCCCAGTTTGGTAATGTGACATGCTGAGTGATGCTGTAAATGATCATTGTGTTGATTATTTGTGATAGGATCGTTTATTTGATCGTCTATCTTTGTGATCATCTCTATGATCATTTGTGACCCAAAGCATGGCTTTTGTATAAAGTATGTTTTTGTGGACGTGACTTCGTCGAGCCTCACACCCCGTGAATGGTCAAAACAGGAAAGAAGCAGCAAGGTTATGAGGGGCAGCACCCTTTAGGATGTGTCCATTTCCTTTTGGAAAAGGGTGGTATCATGGTATGGAGCCCAGATACTTACTCATGTTGAAAACACTTTGTTATGATTGTGTGAATTGATTACGAGCGCTCGGTGAAAGGTCCCAAAGGACCAGGAGATGGCATATTCGGTCAGTTGTTACTCAGTTAGGGCTAACCCGGCCTTGTGTTGGTAGAGATCCGGTTTGGTTCTCGGGGATGTCCATCCAGAGGCATTCTCATGTGGCAATGGGAAGTTCCTTGGCCTGATCATTCGTTGGAAATCCAATTCCCAATACGAAACTTGTACGGTATTAGTTGTAGGACCTGCCATTCACTTATGGTGGTCACCACTGTTTGGATGGTAGCTATAGTAGGCATACGATAATGGTCGTATGTTGGCTAAGATTTATATTCTACTTTCGAAATGAATTTCTTCTACACTATGCACTAGTAATAATATCAAATGTTATTTTAAATGTGTATCAAGCATCTTTGACTATCATAAGGAGAAATCTCCTCCGATTCTGCGTTTGCATGTGTGTGTGTGCGGGAGGCCTTATGGTAGTCTCATCTTCAAAAGCATTGCGAATTGAAATAAAAATATCTCTCTATTTTGATTTTTAAAGAAAAATAAACTGTTTTGAGTTCTCACACCAGTCACATGACTGACTTGGAGTTTATTGTTTTCCTTCCTAAACTCTGGGTGCCCACCAATTTCCACACGGGCAGTCAAGAGTTAAGGTTTATCAGGATATTCTGGAGTTGCTGGAGGCAAGCTGGATGGCATGGCGTATTATTAGTATATAGTATCTCTTTTTCCGCTGTTGTAATTGTTTGTTGTTGTACACTCTGATGATTTGATGTAATGTAATATAATGTGATGTAATAACTGATATAGTTCTTTGTTTAAAGATTATTCATTTATTATTATATGTTGTTCCGTTGCGAATTGTGAGATTCTGATGTTGTTCTGTTGTTTTCTGTTCCGTTCTATATTCTATCTTTCTTCTCTTTTTCTTCTATTTTAAAAATTTTCTATCTTCTGTTTTCTTTTCCCTCTATTATCTATCTTCTCTCTTCTTCTGCCTTTTTCTTTTCCTAAATTTTTCTTAAACCCCTAAGGGTTCGTATTTTCGTTCATCTTGAATTAATAAATGGAGATTAGTGTCTATTCAAGGAGTACGGACTTACGGGTCTTTACAGTAACCCACTATTATAACCTTTAATATACTTGTATATTTATTCTTCACAACAACTACTACCTATCAATATTATTTCGCCCCTAAATACAAAATTTGCAATTGTTCTTATTATCATATTCCATTTACTAAGTCATAAAATTTGAATTAATTTATTAAGTTGAAACGTTCATTCAAGTTTATAAATTATTAACTTGAAATAACGTATCCCTAATTAAAAATCAATTACTGTAACAATGTGTCCTTACACTTACAAATTTAATGCCTACCCTATATTTTCCATATTCACATTATATCCATGTACAATACTTACACCATTTTATTTATTGAAATTTTATTCATATTATAAATAAATAGGTTTTAATTACCATTCATATATTTTATTTTAGCCTTCATTCCAATATTAATTTACCCCCTTTATTATTTCTACTAATTTACAAAATCCTATTAAATTAACAAATTAAATTGTCGAAATTTACGGGTCGTTACACTCTCCCCCACTCAAAACTTTTCGTCCCCGAAAAGGAAAAGAAGGGAAACGAAGAACTAAGAAATCAATATACCTTATTCAAACATTAACTTTATGAGTAATTAAATTTATAAAATTAATTAATTTAGATAAAATTTGTCAATTTATAACCATTAAATCTTTTTATACTTAAATTACTAAAGTTTGGTAAGCATTTTCAAAATATTTCTAAGTTCAAAATTTACGGAAAATTTTGACAGAGTCTCCTTTGTACGGAGAGGCTCGGGAGAAAATATAATGTTAAATATAACAATTATATTACGTATATTATCCAAAATATTATATCCCAACCCGGGAAAATATATAAAATAGCGCTATAAACCGTAATCCGAAACGTACCTATTTGTAGGCCAATTTATGCTTAATTTATGGAACTAAAAGCAGTAGTAATTGCTTCCATAACCTGCATTTCACTTATAAAATCTAAAGGGGTTAACAATTTATATAAAGTGAAATATTTAAGTGGTTTCAATCACTAACAACAAATCAATACAACAACCATCAATTTCACACCCAGCATACATAACAAATACAAAACAACCATTCAATCAAACAAACAAATAGTTGTTCGGGTTCAAAACTTTCACATTGTACGGAATGAAGAATAAACTACTAGCACATAATTTACTCAACAGTCTTAGATAAAACTAAATAGATTATTCATTCACCCAAACCCAAATTTTAAAGTATCTTACCTAAACAACTATAACCAATCAACAATACAAATCAAATTTACATATTATTAATTTTATTTCATACATTAGTTGTTTGATTTCCTTTCTTTCATTCATTCAGTGATTACTTAAATTTTTTTCATTTATTACTTATAATATTCAAAATTTTCCATTTATTTATTTATTTATTTCATTCCTATTCAATTGAATTCTTAGTAGGTAAATTCATTAACCTAAGTTTATAGTCAAAATTTTTCTTATTTTATTCAGAATTAACCCCAACCTATTCACTTAAGTTTATAATTGCTTACTTACACTACCTACTTTCCATTATATTTAATTAGTAGCGTTCAATTATATTTAAGTTTATACAACTACACATCAATTCTGATTTATTAAGGAATTTCAATTATTTTCATTACCTCAAGTTAATTACTTAATTACACTTATAAATAGCTTCAACTCTTTACTTAAGTTCATTTTCATTCATTTATCAATTTAAACTTAAGTTTATAACTCTATACCACCAATTCCAATAAATAAAAGCAATTTATTGAACCCTTTCATTACATATTTTTACTGTACAATTTCCATTACATTTCTTATTAAACATTTCAACTTCTAATATTTGGTAAGTTATATATATGCTTTTAAAGAATGTAATTGAAAGTTATACAAGTTTTCTCATTTCCTTAATTAATTCATTGATCAATAATTTTTACCTTTTTCTTATAAGTTACAATTTCAACTTACTTTTTATTTCCTTTATAACTTAGCCTTAAATCTCTTACTTAAATTAGAGGTTTCAATTATTAATTACTTACCTTTCATTTCACTACAATAATTGAAACAATTAATCAATGGAAATTTAAGAATTTAATATCGGGTTAATTTCAATTTATTTTAAATAGTAGATAAATATATTCTTACAACTTATATATCTCTAATTATACTTAAAACAATTCAAAATTTATATATATATTTTTTAAAAATGAATCTGCAGTAAAACTACTACAGTGGCCTTCCCCCTTCGAAACTCGAAAATGAATGTCGATGATGTGGCCGCCATTACCGAAATTATTTTCCAGCGACAGAGAGGAAAGTACAAAACTTTTTCTTTCCAGAATTTCTTTAAAACCATATTTTCAAATTATATTGAAACATTTATATAAGAAAATATTACTAAATACTATTATTATATTTCAAAATCCTTTGAAATCAATTTTTCAAAATCTCGGACTTAAGTTCTAAATTTCCAAATTTCATTGATTTTATTTTTCAATCTTATTTCTATTATTATTTATACATTTTATTACCTAACAACCAATCTATCGCAGCCAAATATAGATATCTTTCGAAAAATTTATTTTATAGATAAAAATAATTTGTTTATGAACTAATTTTATTATGTCGGTCTGTCCTTTAAGTCTTTAGAAATCTCTATTGATGTCATAGCGATGCACCAACCAGAATTTATAAATACAAAACGGAACAAATTAACACAATATTAAAACCTTTTATAACCCTAACAAATACGCTCTCTCATATATACACTCAGCGACTCCCATAGGGTATTACTACCCTATTAATAAAGAGTCAGACCCCACAAAGCTAAGTTTTATCGCTAAACCAAAGCTCTGATACCAGATGTAACGTCCCACCTTTTCGCACGCTTTAAATCGACACACGTGCCAATTCAAACCATACGGAAGGACGGATTGTCATGGGGTAAATAAGGAAAAAACAGGGAAAGAAAAACAAAATAGAATATCACAGCGGAAGGATAAAATATAATAATAAATGTACAGTTCATAAACTATTTACAAACATTTGATTCTTCTTTATACATTAAATATCAGAGTTCACATACCAATCATAATCAATGCAGCGGAATTTAATAGTGCAGTGGAATATAATTAATAATAATAGTAGAAATCTCCGTTTTCGTCCTCCAGATCTAAAGTCTTCGATCCTGAAACGCTCGGACTGACCCGAGCGAATTTGAAAAGACAAAACACTCGAGTCAGAACTAAAAGATCTTATGTGAGTTAAATTAACAGAAATAAATATGAGTGCAGTAACTCAAGAGATGCTCGGGATTTACATCTCCTAAGGATCCGTTAAACTATTTACTATATAGTATATTGCGCTATTACAATAGTGTCTATTTGTAAAATAAACTTACTTTTTAACAGCGTTAAGGGGTTACGCATATAGCTCTTAACACAAATAATGCCAATAGTCTATACAGTACCGTAATACCTCCTGATCGAGAGGCTACCAGAGGATACTCCATAGGTACGACACAAATAGAAACTCGTACAAGGTGCGATAGGGTAGGTGACACGGCACAACTAGGCAATGCCAGGGTAGATATACCAATTACGCTTCCAGGTCGGTGGTAACGCGTAGCGCGCAGCTACCGCCCACCTCGAGCCACACCCCCAAATAAAATCAAAAGTGGCCACCGAATCAATCCAAAGTCAAAGTATAATATCGAAGGGATGTGTCCGATCAAAGGTGCTACCTTATTAACCTGTCGATCGCTCATGTTTTAGCCACCTTATGCCAACTCACGAGAGTCGGGTCCATGTATTTACCTTAAAGGAAACGCCGCCGCCATCCTACTTCATTCAGGAATCTCCACCGCGTACACGGTTGTTAAAGTGGTTTTCGGGGTTGGCGGAGAGTATGACAACTTTCGATCCCGGACTCTTCAACAACCAAACGTTATTATAACACTGCGGTCTTTAAGATAGTTTATACTTTAAAACTAGAGAATAATTATCCATTTCAAAACCCATAAATACGTTATCATTCCCATTTCGAAAACAACTCATTTCGATATTATTTTTATAAAACCCAAATCAATAATATCATTTTTATTTCAAATATTTTTTTTTTCCAAAATCATACTGCTTAAAATTTAATCTGGAAACCAACCATTTGGATTAAAACTTTCAAAACATAATACCTCGAAATTCATAGCTTTAAAACCATAACTTCTAAAACTTGAATGGTTTTGGATATTCAACAGTATATAGAATAAAATAGTTGATTTTATATTACTTTATAAAATAAAATAATTTCCGCGACTTACCATTTATTTCATTTAAGATTAAGTCAAAATGCATAAATTAAAAATCACTTTCAGTTTCAATAAACCACTTCAGTTTCAATATATTTCAAAAATTTGAATATTAAACAATTGGAACTAAGGTTGGAAATTTCTATTCAACAATTTAAAGTCCTATTATTTATTTTGAAATATTGGCATAATAAATCCGAAATCATTTTAAATAAAACTCAAATTACTATTAACTAGCAAAATTTCCTCCAATTTATTTATACAAGAAATATTCATTTAATCCATCATGAATAAAATTTCAGTTGTAAATATCATACCTTTTAAAATTTCAAGTTAATAAATTCTACATCAACTTATGAAGTTAAATTCTTAATTAAGCTCGATTCCAAATGAATTTTCAACTTAACTCCCAATATAAATTGATTTAAAATATTAAAAACTCTATATATTCTCAATATCTTAACATGTACATAACCATATAATTTAAATAATCAAACTCCATTATTCATCTTATTTATTTTATTTAACAAATTTATACACAACTTAAATTCAATAATTTAACCATATATGTACACAAAATAAGATTTTATATAAGGTCAGAAATTAATATTTACTAAACCATATCCTATCCAAAACCAAAAAATCCTTTTAATTTTTTTTATATATATATACCGCAGTGCCTGTATATAATTTTCTACCCTATGGTCAAGTGATACGGATATTTATCATTTCAATCCGCAATTTAATAAAAAAAATAAGGTTGTATATCATTTCAAACCGCAATCCCGAATGAAATGAAATGCATAACAACTTGCAGTAATATAAATAAACATTCATTCATCCAAATATCAATCGTCAACCATTTATTACGAATCATCATCCAGTTTAAACAAACATCAATATAGAGCATATAAAATATAACAGGTAATAAATACAGGTATTAACTAACAGTTTATATTCAATAATAAATTTAATAACTGTTTAACAAGCAGTTTATATGCAAATAAATAAATTTTAACTGTCAAATTTTATGCAATAACAAAATTAATTTACAGTTAAATTAAATAAATGCGATTTAACTGAGATGATGAAAAAAAAGGCAAAACAGTCACAAATAAATTTCTACTCATATCTTAAATCAATTTAACAAACATAAGAAAACTTAGAAGTTGTGAGTGGGTTAAAACACTCACCTTTTGAATTTAAATCGGATTTAAAACCGATTTAAACCCAAAAATTGGACAGTCTCCAAATCCGTCCAAACCACCGCCAAAACGTCAGAAATTTCAATACGATCCTAACAAAAAAATCTCACATGAAACGGAGTTCGTATGAGAAAGTTAAACGAATTAATGGTGATTGAAATTTGAAAAAAAAAAGAACAGAAATAAAAGAACACCTTCAAGCGCCACGTCATCCCCCTTTCTTTCCCTCTCTCCCTCGCGCGTTTTGCTTCCAGATTTTTCTGAGGAGTTTGAATTTTAGCTTTTGTTTTGGTTTGAAAATTTTATTTGGATCTAAGATTTGTTTGTCTGCCATTGAGGAGGAGAGAGTTGAGATGTACGTACAGAACAAATGAGAAATAGGGAGGCAAGGGTTTATAGCAGGATATTTATAGAGAAAGTTGAAAAGAAAGAAGAAAGTTTGTACTAGAATAAAATTTGAAGAAGAAGAATATTTTAAGAGGAAGGAAAAATTAAAATGAGAGATAATAAGGAGATTTGAAGAATAAATTAAGGCTGCAGGAATGAAGATAGAAATAAATGAAAAGCTAATAAAGTATATAAAAACCAAGTAAGAATTGAAATATAAGTAAAAATATGAACAACCTTAGAAAACGGTAGTGTTGAAAGAGGTAAAGTAAAGGAATAAGTATATAATTGAAGATAAAAATAAATCTTCCGTTTTCAAATATGTAGCTTCAGGAGAATGAATTGCCAATAAAAGAAAGCTACAAGAACTTATAATGTGTAAACAAAACGAAGTTTAGAAATAAAGAATATTAAATGCTAATGACGTGGCATGAATAGTAATTTGGATGTCGTTAAAAAAACTTCAGGAAAACTACTTGTAATGGAGCAAACAAAAAAGAAACAAATGAAAAGAATGAGGCAGTTATTAATTAGAAATCAATCATACGAGGTTACTATAAATTAATAAGAATGAGTAGTTTAACAAATGGATGCTCAAGTGGAACCTACATGGATGACTTGGAACGAAAGAAAAAAAGAAAGAAAAAGAATGCGGATATGTTAATAAATATTAAGCAAATGAAGGGCCACTTGTATACTATAAACAAACCTTTGGGGTCCAAATTTTGAATCTTACTTTGGTTAATTCATTCCCATAAATCCAAATATGCACATATTTATATCATTAAATTCTTTATTAACACATTCATTTAGTGACGCCCCACCTCTATGCTCACAATAACAAAAAGTATTAAAGGAAATACTTTCTGTTATCATGAAAAATAAGGCTGGATAGGAGCGGCCATCCGTATTTAGGCCTTACACTACTATTGGTTATCTCGATAGGAGTGGTGTATATTTTTATTTTTTCATCTCTTATTTATTTACTCCCATCGACATACCTAATTCCAGTATAAAACGAACTACGATGGTTCATAATAGTTTAGGACAATAAATATAATAATAAAACTAATAATATAAATGCGGAATACAGATAAAACAAAGAGTCTCGTATGTATAATAACTGATGTCAATTACAATACATGTGATACAATACATATGATACAACTACAACTGTCAACTCTAGAAGTTAGATATACAAGTACATTATCGTGAATAATATACATGAATATACAACATCCTATACTAAGACAACGACTACTCCAAAAAGTATGAAAAGACTTCATAGCTCTAGCAGCAACCCAAAGTAAGATATCAACAACCTGTAAATTCTCGGTCTGACCCGAGTATTAAATTCAAAAGAAATAATACACGGGTCAGTCTAATTCAAACTTAGTTATTAGTGCACAGAAGCAATAATAATTAAGTAACAAATAGACAACAGTCACAATAAATCTCGTCCAGCCGATTCTTAAATAAAGAAATCGGATAACGATAAATATAACACATAACAGTGTTAAACAACAAATCAGTAGGTTCAAATTATCACAAAGATAAATGAAAAGGATTATCATTGAAGATAATTTAGAAAACAACAGAATTGCCTAAATGGCAATTAACGACAAAATCTAATTATGAAATAAATTCTTAGAAACTCATAATCTAATTATCAAATTGATAATTAGACAACTACAAAAATCACCAAATTAAACCAAATCAAAATACAATTCAAAGTATTTAAATGGAAACACGAAACAAATCCAGCAATTGGAATATCCATTTAAAATGTCAATTCTGATTTGGCTGCAGTACACGTACGCTTGTACCGCCTCGCCAAAATCAGATATACACCTGAGAATAGAGACTATATCTCAAAGCAAATCTCTAACCAGCTAAAATAGGTACAACAGAATGCACCAGTAAAATAAAATGATGCAACATCAATCTGTATTGATGCACATCCAAAAATCTGATGTACTGCGGCCACCACAAGAACACAAGGGTAAACTGCAACAAAAATGCAGCCACCACAAGGTCACAAGGGAACAACCAAAAAATCAGATGCAACAATCAAACAAATGCAACAGTACAAAGAAACAAACTCGCATAATCAAATAATTGAAGTAATGTCAGTGACAATACCAAAGTCATCAAAGTCAGAGACATAACGGCCGAAGCCAACATATAAAGTGTATGCACTGCTCAAGTACAGACCGATAACAACCGAGTTTCAATTATGCAGACAGCTAAGTGAAGGCATGTACACGTATCTAGACAGTTTTCATGTTGCAATGTACACAAAGAGAACATCAAGCAGATCAAGTGAGGAAAGAAGCTCAATAACTTCAAATTATATGGTGATTCAGCAAATGAGCATTCGAGACATGCAAATGCTAACCTGAAGAACAACAACATAAGTCTGCAACATATACTACCTATATACATGTATGATTACATGTGTATACACAAAACATATGTACAGCAACACGAACACATGCCACTGAATGGCGACAGGCAATAAGTAAATCAAATCAGAGTTGAGCAGTGTCAATAGTCAACATCAAACACTATCACATAAACAAAGTCATAGCCAAATTCACTAGCAAAGAAATCAAAGAAGTTTCAAAATTATCAAGTGAACATGACTAGAAATGATCTTCATGAAAACCAGGCCAGAGTGAAAACTACAAGTGCACCAGGGATGCAACTCACAAACTTCAACAGAGGCATGGACGATCAGGTCTCAACAACATATCTATATCAAATGAAGCATAGTCAAACCCAACTGACATGAACAAGTAACAAGATGCAAGTTTCAAAAGCACATCAGAG
Organism: Allium cepa; assembly: GCA_030765085.1. Taxonomy (NCBI): domain Eukaryota; kingdom Viridiplantae; phylum Streptophyta; class Magnoliopsida; order Asparagales; family Amaryllidaceae; genus Allium; species Allium cepa. The sequence goes on along the minus strand of CM060945.1, from coordinate 985,630,114 downwards.
AAACCATAAATACAAAACTTTACCACCAAGAGACCCAACAGACAAGTACGCATAGTGCTTGAACCAATGACCAAATCCAAATAACCCAAGTGTACCAGAGCAGTGTGCATATACCAGAATCGAGTGCATTCAATCTCAAACGAAGACAAATGCAGTCGTTTCGAAATGATGATATACAATAAGTAAAATTCGTGTAACTGCAATGCAGACTTGACTACAAGCAACTACATATTAGTGAAAGACCAAGTCAAAGCCAAAAGTTCAACAGCAGTTTTTCAAGTGACAAAAGTCAACAACGTGCCAGCAAAAATCAAAGTGGTGATGACAAAGAAAAGAAATTCACGGAGTAGCCAACTCAAGCCACAGGTCAATAAACAAAATCGAACAGTTCAAGTCAGAGCCGTGAGTAAATGAACAAGTCAGAGGCAAGCAAGGAATTCACGAACTTGAACAAGTTATAAAAATCAAACATTTCAAGATAATCAAGTTAGAAATCATCAACATCGAAATAAACTCGAACGAGCTAAGGATGAAGTAGATGTGAGTGATAGTTCACTCACCTTGTTGAAGAGCACAACCCAAATCGAAGCCGAAGTCATCTCCTCTTGCTCGCCTCTGCACTGTGTCTACAACGAAGCTAAGACGAACTCGAATCAGGTGGAGGCACTCAACGATTTAAAGCGATCGAGAGGTCAACCGAGGAAAGCCACGAGTATTTGAAGTCGCCATTAATTTTCCTTCATATGCTTTTTTTTGTTTGCGATGCGAAAATAAATGAAGGAGGAACGAACGAAGTCGAGAGCAGCCATTTTTATTCTTTCGTTTTTTTAGGTTTAGGGTTTCGAAGTCAATGCAAATGAAAAGGGGGGAACGACATTCAATTTAACACGGCATCAAGTAAATGAAAACGTGGGCCAATATTCAATATTTAAAGCCCAACAACACTTAATCCATTTTTAAACGAATTACAAAAGGATTTTCACTCGATTGAAAACTTCAATTAGCGATTAGCTAGCTCAATAATCGTTTAACGATGATTATAAATTGGGCAAAACCCCAGGTTGTTACAGACTCCCCTCCTTATAAAAATTGCGTCCCCGCAATTTTCATAATTAAGGACGTTAATAACAATTATTTTTCTAACATAAACTGGTTAAGCTAGAAAAATAAAGGTCAGGAACACAAACGCCAAAGAAATCTTTTAATTTCATAAAAGAAATACACAAATTCTCATCAAACTCTAATTATCAAGTAGATAATCTGAAAACAACAAAACTAAATAAATACAATTATCAGCAACATTCAATTATCAATTAGATAATTATAATACAAAAATCACAAACAACAATATCTAATTATCGATACGATAATTAGCAAACAACAAAATCTAATTATCAACAAAGATAATTAGGAAACACAAATCACAAATCACCAAATATTCAATTATCACAATTGATAATCAAAATCAACAAACATTCAATTATCAAAAACGATAATCAAATCTCAAATCAACAAATATTTAATTATCACAATCGATAATCAAAATCAACAAATATTCAATTATCAAAAATGATAATTAAATCAATAAATATCCGATTATCAAAAATGATAATCAAATCAACAAATATTCAATTATCAAAAACGACAATCAAATCTCAAATCAACAAATATTCAATTATCACAATTGATAATCAAAATCAACAAATATTCAATTATCAAAAACGATAATCAAATCTCAAATCAACAAATATTCAATTATCACAATCGATAATTAAAATCAACAAATATTCAATAATCAAAAACGATAATTAAATCAACAAATATCCGATTATCAAAAACGATAATCGAATCTCAAATCAACAAATATTCAATTATCAAAAACGATAATCAAATCTCAAATCAACAAATATTCAATTATCACAATTGATAATCAAAATCAACAAATATTCAATTATCAGAAACGATAATCAAATCTCAAATCAACAAATATTTAATTATCACAATCGATAATCAAAATCAACAAATATTCAATTACCAAAAACGATAATTAAATCAACAAATATCCGATTATCAAAAACGATAATCAAATCAACAAATATTAAATTATCAAAAACGATAATCAAATCTTAAATCAGCAAATATTAAATTATCACAATTGATAATCAAAATCAACAAATATTCAATTATCAAAAACGATAATCAAATCTCAAATCAACAAATATTCAATTATCACAATCGATAATCAAAATCAACAAATATTCAATTATCAAAAACGATAATTAAATCAACAAATATCCGATTATCAAAAACGATAATCAAATCTCAAATCAACAAATATTCAATTATCAAAAATGATAATCAAATCTCAAATCAACAAATGTTCAATTATCACAATTGATAATCAAAATCAACAAATATTCAATTATCAAAAACGATAATCAAATCTCAAATCAACAAATATTCAATTATCACAATCGATAATAAAATCTCAAATCAACAAATATTCAATTATCACAATTCATAATCAAAATCAACAAATATTCAATTATCAAAAACGATAATCAAATCTCAAATCAACAAATACTCAATTATCAAAAATGATAATCAAATCTCAAATCAACAAATATTCAATTATCAAAAACGATAATCAAATCTCAAATCAACAAATATTCAATTATCACAATTGATAATCAAAATCAACAAATATTCAATTATCAAAAACGATAATCAGAATCATCAAATATCTAATTATCAAAACGATAATCAGAATCAACAAATATCTAATTATATCAAAAACGATAATCAGAACTCATAACATCAAATATCTAATTATCACAAGCGATAATCAGAAACAACAAATATTCAGTTACCTGAGATAATTGGAAACAACAAATATCTAGAAATCAATTAAGATACTCTAGAAAATCAACATAAAAGGTTGGATCGATCCCATCAGATGGCGAGTTTTTAAGTTACGTCGCACGTGCATCTCAGAGTGGCCGAAGCCTACCAAGTACTATAAATTTTTGGCGCCATCAGATTGACCCAAAGGTCCGCAGAGTGACCCGAAGGTCTAGTACGGGTATTTGACCCGAAGGTTCGCAGAGTGGCCCGAAAGCCCAACAAATGACCCAAAGGTCCATCATATGACCCGAAGGTCCAGCAAATGACCCGAAGGTCCATCAGAGTGGCTCGAAAGCCGAATAAAATCATCAGAATCATGAAACAGCAAATATTTCAATTAACGAGTCCGGAATTAACCAAAATAGCAAACGCACATGTCCCATAACCACGAGTTTTACTAAATCGTTTAATTCTCTTCACGTTTCCTTGAAAGTGAAAAATTGTGTATTCAAAAAAATAACATTTCACATTCTCAAACGGACAAGTCTGGAATTAAGCGAATCAGTAAAAGAAAGGGGTCATAGTCCTCGATTTTGCTGAAACGTTTAAATCGCTTCCTCATTCTTTTGAAAGCGCAAACAGCAAAACTTTTGAAAACAATTTCATTTATTTTATAAAAGTAACAATTTACATTCTCAAATGAAAAAGTCGGGAATTAAGCGAATCAGTAAAAGAAAGGGGTCATAGTCCTCGATTTTGCTGAAATGTTTAAATCGCTTTCTCATTCTTTTGAAAACGTAAACTCTAAAAATTTTGAAAAACAATTTTTTTTTAAAACGATTTGCAAATTCGTGATAAAAACAGCAACATTAGTAACAATTTCGATAAGGAAATTGTACTTCTCAAAACACCGTAGAAACGATTCTCAAATTTAGCATTGCGGGATAACCGCTTAAAAATCCACTTTAAAAATTGACGGTTACAGAAGTTAAAGCGAATGTAATTTTTTAAACGTCGAAATCTCATCAAATAATGTAACAGACGGAAATTTTCGACTTTCGAAAATTCAACATCGATACTCACTTTATCGACTGCAGAGAAATCGAAGGCCGAAAACCCGATATGTTATGGGTTTAAGAAAGAAGAAAGGAAGAAGAAGAGAAGAAGGTAGAAGATGGAGAGAAGAAAATAGAAAAAAACAGAAAGATAGAATTTTAAAATAGAAAGAAAAGAGAAGAGAAAGAAAATAGAGAATAGAACAAAATTTTAAAATAGAACGGAACAGAAAGAAAACAACAGAACTACAACATCAGAATCTCACAATTCGCAGCGGAACAACATATAATAATAAATGAATAATCTTTAAACAAAGAACTATATCAGTTATTACATTTTATACTTTACATCATATCATCATCAGAGTGTACAACAACAAACAATGCAGCGGAAAAAGAAATACTATATAAACTAGTGATACGCCATCCAGCTTGCCTCCAGCAACTCCTGAATTCCAGAATATCCTGATAAACCTAACTCTTGACTGCCCGTGTGGAAATTGGTGGGCACCCAGAGTTTAGGAAGGAAAACAATAAACTCCAAGTCAGTCATGTGACTGGTGTGAGAACTCAAAACAGTTTATTTATCTTAAAATCAAAATAGAGGAATATTTTTAAATTCAATTCGCAATGCTTTTAAAAATGAGACTACCATAAGGCCTCCCGCACACACACACAATGCAAACGCAGAATCGGAGGAGATTTCTCCTTATGATAGTCAAAGATGCTTGATACGCATTAAAAATAACAATTGATATTATTACTAGTGCATAGTGTAGGGGAAAAATTCATTTTGAAAGTAGAATATAAATCTTAGCCAACATACGACCATTATCGTATGCCTACTATAGCTACCATCCAAACAGTGGTGACCACCATAAGTGAATGTCAGGTCCTACAACTAATACCGTACAAGTTTCGTATTGGGAATTGGATTTCCAACAAATGGTCAGGCCAAGGAACTTCCCATTGCCACATGAGAATGCCTCTGGAAAGACATCCCCGAGAACCAAACCGGAACTCTGCCAACACAAGGCCGGGTTACCCCTAACTGGGTAACTACTGACACGAGCACGCCATTCCCCGATCGTAAACGACCTTTCTCACGGGATCCCGATAGCCAACAACCACAAAGTAATAAATTCGTAGTAACCACATAGGTTAAATATCTGGGCTCCGTACCATGATACCACCTCTATCCAGAAGGAAATGTACATACCCTAAAGGGTGCTACCCCTCATAACCTTGCCGCATCTTTCCTGTTTTGACCATTTCCGGGGTGTGAGGCTCGACGAAGTCACGTCCACAAAAACATACTTTATACAAAAGCCATGCTTTGGGTCAACAAATGATCATAGAAATGATCACCAAGATAGACGATCAAATAAATGATCCTATCATAAATAATCAACACAATGATCATTTCACAGCAACACTCAGTATGTCACATTACCAAATTGGGAATATATCGCTGATAACTTCAACTATATAACCTCTGAGCTCGTACGTCTCAGAGAAGGGTGTTAAGCTAAAAGAATAAATTCTCCGCCACCACAGAAATATATTTGAAAGAAATCGGCTTTACATCTCAACTTGTAATGTCAGACACACAATCCATACAAGTCTGTTCCGGGCTCGAACAGAACCGAAGGCACTTACAAAGAAGTCCTTGCAATCCGAATAATCTCTAATCACGTTTGGATTTCCCATCACATATGGAGATCTCAATACCAGGGATCAGCCAGTGCAGAGACAATCAACAAGAAACCCTTTCGCTTTCGAAAATATCCAGTCTTCAACACCGATCTTCGAATGCAATTCATAACGACGTATCACATATTCGGAATGGGTTATACGACCCCGAGGTCCTTTCCCGGTTAACCCGAATAGTGAGCGCTTATTTTTTTTTTTAAAAAAATAAGTGTGGCATTCAATTTCAATTTCAAACAATTCACAACAAATACCTATTTAAAGGTAAATATTGATAGTCGGTTATTGAACTATCAATAGATATGCCAACATCACCAGATTCCAAATAATTTTCCAAATTATTTATTTCCCAAAAATATCTGTAACGACGCGGATTTTCGTTGCCGAAAAAACCGAATAGTTAGGGGTTTTAAAAAGAAAAGAATTTAAGAAAAGAAAGAAGAGAGAAAAAGGTAGAAGATAGAGGAAGAAAGATAGAGGGAAAAGAAGATAGACAATTTTTAGAAAACAGAGAATTAGAAAAACAGAAGATAGAAGAATTTTAAAGATAGAAAGAAAAAGAGAATAGAGAAAAAGGAAAAAAACAGAAGAAAATAGGACGGGACAGAAAGGAAACAACATCAGAATCTCACAATTCGCAGCGGAACAACATATAATAATAAATGAATAATCTTTAAACAAAGAACTATATCAGTTATTACATTCCATCACCTTTCATTACATCATATCATCAGAGTGTACAACATCATACAACAACAACAGTGCAGCGGAAAAGAAATACTATATACTAGTAATACGCCATGCCATCCAGCTTGCCTCCAGCAACTCCAGAATATCCAGAATATCCTGATAAACCTAACTCTTAACTGCCCGTGTGGAAAATTGGTGGGCACCCAGAGTTTAGGAAGGAAAACAATAAACTCCGAGTCAGTCATGTGACTGGTGTGAGAACTCAAAACAGTTTATTTACTTTAAAATCAAAATAGAGGAATATTTTTAAATTAATTCGCAATGCTTTTAAAAATGAGACTACCATAAGGCCTCCCGCACACACACACAATGCAAACGCAGAATCGGAGGAGATTTCTCCTTATGATAGTCAAAGATGCTTGATACGCATTTAAAAGAATATTTCATATTATTATTAGTGCATAGTGTAGGGGAAAAATTCATTTTGAAAGTAGAATATAAATCTTAGCCAACATACGACCATTATCGTATGCCTACTATAGCTACTATCCAAACAGTGGTGACCACCATAAGTGAATAGCAGGTTCTACAACTAATACCGTACAAGTTTCGTATTGTTTCTTTGGATTTCCAACGAATGATCAGGCCAAGGAACTTCCCATTGCCACATGAGAATGCCTCTGGATGGACATCCCCGAGAACCAAACCGGATCTCTACCAACACAAGGCCGGGTTACTCCTAACTGAGTAACAACTGACCGAATATGCCATCCCCCGGTCCTTTGGGACCTTTATCAACCGAGCGCTCGTAATCAATTCACACAATCATAAAGTGTTTTCAACATGAGTAAGTATCTGGGCTCCATACCATGATACCACCCTTTTCCAGAAGGAAATGGACACATCCTAAAGGGTGCTACCCCTCATAACCTTGCTGCTTCTTTCCTGTTTTGACCATTCACGGTGTGTGAGGCTCGACGAATTCACGTCCACAAAAACATACTTTATACAAAAGCCATGCTTTGGGTCAACAAATGATCAACACAATGATCACTAAGATAGACGATCAAATAAATGATCCTATCACAATAATCAACACAATGATCATTTCAGCATCACTCAGCATGTCACATTACCAAATTGGGAATATATCGCTGATAACTTCAACTATATAACCTTTGAGCTCGTACGTCTCAGAGAAGGGTGTTAAGCAAAGAATAAATTCTCCGCCACCAACAGAAATATATTTGAAAGAAATCGGCTTTATATCTCAACTTGTAATGTCAGGCATACAATCCATACAAGTCTGTTCCGGGCTCGAACAGAACCGAAGGCACTTACAAAGAAGTCCTTGCAATCCGGATATTCACAATCCTGATCGGATTCACCATCACATATGGAGAACTCAATACCGTAGCTACTCGGTGCAGAGTCAATCGATAGTTCATCCTATCACTCTCGCAAATACCGGTCTTCAACACCGATCTTCAAATGCGATTCACAACGACGTATCACATATTCGGAGTGGGTTATACGACCCCATGGTCCTTTCCCGGTTAACCCGAATAGTGAGCGCTTATTCAAAAATAAGTGTGCATTCAAATTCAATCAATTCACATCAAATACCCATTCAAAGGGAAATATTGATAGTCGATTATTGAACTATCAATGGATATGCATACATCACCAGATTCCAAATAATTTTCCAAATTATTTATTTTCCAAAATATCTTTACAAGATATATAATTTCAACACTTCAAAAATAAATCAATATTTATTTTTTAACCAATTTCACTTTTCACATATAAATTCCATAATGAATTTATATTTCAAAATATTCATGCATATACTATTCCAATTATCCATTTCAATTTATCTTCAAAAAGATAAATTCTAATTATTCACTTCATATTGGAAAACATTTCCATACTTATTAAAATAAGTAATTCACAAATCTTTTTATTTTCAACACTTAGAAAATATTCAATATACTTAAATCGAATTAAGTATATATTTCATTCTTTAAGGAAATCATTCACTTAAACATATTTACTTGGGCTAAAACGAATGTTACGTAAAACATCGTTACGACAACCCAAAATCATTAGTATAGGGATTCGAAATTAAATAGATATATAAATCCCAATACTATACAAAACATTTCCTTTCAGAAATCATTTACTATAACAACAGTGTTATAGTCCACCATTTCCTTTTATTTCACGAAACATCTATTTCAACAATGAATGTTGAAATCTATGGTTTCGAATCTCAACACCTTTTAAAACATCGTTAGATCGTTTTAATTCTATTTAAAATATCACATTCAAAACATTTCTTTAACGTCTTATTCACTATTCAAAAACGTGAATATACTATGTTCACAAATTCCATTATTTCTTTTCTTTTTTTAACTTAAAAGATTATTCACTGTTTACAACGTGAATATAACTCCATTAATAGGTTATAACAATTAACTTATCAAAATAAGTCGTTTGCGGATTTATAAAACAACGTTTATAAATTCCGTTTCTATTTATTTATAAAAACTTCTTTTTTATAAATTCCTTTATTAACCTATTTGATTTCATATCTCAATTATAAACTAAAAGTTCATATTATAAGTTAAATCCTTATAAAACGATTATTTTATAAAAATCGTTCTTTAAACTTCATAATTATAAATCTTATAACTTATAAGATTCATTTATTTAACCAAATCTATTCTTCAATTAACTTCACAAATTTATAAATCTTACTATTTATAAATTTCATTTATAACTTCACAGTTTATAATTCTATAAATTTCATTCATTTATGAAATTCATTTTCACTACATTCAAACACTTATAAAAACTCGTTTTATAATGTCTATATTTCAATTTATAAATATCCATTTATAAATCTCTTAATATAAATCAGTTTATATTATTATTCTAAAACGTCTTTAAATTCCTTTATAATTTCATCATTTCGATTTATAAAATAATCAAATTTTATAAATCCTATATTTAAACTTTTTATAACAAGTTCAGAATTCCATTTAAACTCTTTTATAAAGTCATTAATTCCTTATTTTCAAAAATCAGCTTTTAACTATATTTCACAAAAATCATAATTTTATAACTTCTAAAATTATATAACGTTTATTTATTTAAATGGATCAATTCCAAAAATATTTTTATATTTCAAAAATCACTTTGAAAATCATTTTAAAATCCCAAAATCTGGGTCCAATGATGCTACACACCAAATAGTCAATCACGACTAACAACGATATCATATATCGATATGATAATCCATCAAATATCAAAATATCTGAAATAAAATAAATACTGTTGAGGAATCCAGTTGGATCCCTCCAACCTGTTTTCCTGCATCCAAAAACATTAGCACAATACCAATTTCGCTCCAGTACGAAATTATCGCGGTACATGTTCTTAATAAATATTATCCGCTTAATAACGGCGTAATAGGGTCTCATCCGCTAAACAAAAAATGCGGGAAATCAACAACTGCAATATATACATATGCCAATATATATATATTGCTATTATATATAATACCAATTTCACTGTTTATGAAATATTCGCGGTGTATGTTTTTATTAAATAACATCCGCTTACTAACGGCGTATAATGTCTATTTTAACAATCAATAATTTACAGTCATCATTCAAACATGCATTCAAATATTTTAAATCTAACTATTTAAAATAAAATCGAAATCTATTCGATTGAGTGAGAAGTTCTCACCTTGGTTTTAATTTCCGTTTTAGCTTTTATTTCGAATAAAATTAAACGCGCGTTTAATTTTACCCGAAATTCTCACTAACTCCAAACGACTCCAAACCAACTCCATCGCGTAGTGCTCGTCCATACGATTCCAACGCAACTGGTTTCGCGCAGTTTCGACCTCGTATGAAAAAGTTATGATAATTTGAAGTTACACGAGTTTTAATATATATAAATTACAACTTAAATTATAATTTTTAAAACCTAAATTAACAATAGCCGTTAGATCTCCATCACATGCATCTGGACCGTGCGCACACACCCCCCATCTTCTTCTCTTTGTTCGGCTACAGGATACTAACGCACACAAACCCATCCCTCATCAAACTAGGGTTTAGGACCGCATCACCTACGACGAGCTTGAACGCGATCAGGGACCTTCACCTCGAAGAGCATCACCAGCATGACACTCGGCTGGAGCACCTTGGAGTTCGGCCATCTCTGGTGCGCGCAACACGAGGCCGAACGTGCCTCCTTCTCAAGTCAATTGCCGCTAATCTACAACTCTAAACATGATCATAACCGTTGAGATTATAGATCTCAACATGCTCTTGAATTCTCTAGTTGAAGACGAGGCTCGATATCGCTTGGATTTGAAGATTTGGAGGGATGAATTTGGGGCAATTTCGGCCATTGAATTCATGTAGGCGGCTGAGTTTAGGGTTTTAAGTTTTTTTTTTATTTTCTAAATGAAGGGTTGGGGTTATTTATAAGGAACGAGCAAGCGTAAACACTATTCATCCCGGAAATTCCGAACTCCGATTTAGGCGCCGTAACTAGCGTACCTAGGGTTTATCCCGCGTTCCGGACACAATGGAACAGGTTTCGGAAGCTAATTCGGAAGTATGTGCGAGTTATGGCTGAAAACGCTCAATTTAAATTAAACCGATTTAACTCGATTTCTAGGCGTTTTAATTTGTACCGGACAAACGGTAAATCCAATCGACTTAAAATTTGAAATCTTACAATAATATCACATTACGGATCCGATGAAACTGGTTTCATCGAAATCCGAAACTTTTTGAAAAATGGCTATTTTGACTCGCCAAATTTAAACTAAAAATAATTCGATGCGTTTCGAGCTGCCACGCTCAAACGATAACTCCGATTGACACGAAAATTGAAATCCAGTAATAACTAACTATTACGGATCCAATGGAACTGGTTTCGTTCAATTCTGAGACTGTTCAAAAATTGGCTATTTTACAGTCGATTATTAAATATTAAAATATTCAATTTTCACAGATTTACTTTTAATTCGATTTTAAAAGTTCTAAAATATTTCTATAACTCCAGTATGATTAAATAAAATTTTACAAATCATTTTCTATCATATTTAACTCTATTTTCAATTATTTCCATAATTTAACATATTAAATTATCGATTTAATAATCCAATTAAATCCAAAAATTCAAATAAAAATTTATTTGACTTATAAATTCACTTATAAATATTTAAAATAAATTAAATATTCAAATTTTAATTTCTAAAAATTCTGGGTCGTTACAATCTTTCCCCCTTAAAAGAATTTCGTCCTCGAAATTATAAGTAAGAAAAGTTATACAATTTATTAACTTTCCAAAATTCATAGTTAAACTTTTTACAATACTTTACTAAGTTTTCAAATCATATTTAGTTATCTTTTCAAAAACAACTACTGTTGTTTAACTTTCAATTCCAAAATTAAAGTTAAAGTTTTCAAAATTTTCCAAATTTTCTCAAAAATTTTCTAACGCCTTAAATTTCCGGAAAAATTCGCCATAGTCTCCTTTGCGCGGCTCGATCCGAAAAAAAAATGACAGTATATATATCACAAATATACATCTCATCAAGTAATGAGGCATCCCGAAGGGAAAAAAGTATAAAAGTACGATATTTAATCCGAGATATGTACCTTATATTTTATTAGCAAGCATATACGGCTAATATAGCGCAAAAGCGAGCTCCAAATGCGAAGCAAACGCGATCCGCACCTACTAAACACTCAACAAACAACATGAGAACATGCATATATGAAAATAATCTCAATATATAACATATATCTCCATATCAACTATATATGCCAACATAGCAATGCATTCAATAGCAATATATATTCAACCATCAACCAATTACATCCATAACCAATCAATATTCATTTATATTCTCATTCATATTCAATGAATTTGGGTTTTCACTTTAAATCATATTTGATTTATTTACATTAGATTTTATCACATTCATTCTCAATTCTAATTAGTTTGCATTCACTAATTAAATCCAATTCACATTCAATTCTATTCAAATTTATTCACTTCTAATTTGAATTCAATTACATAGCTTTCAATTTCATTAACTACTTAATGAATTATATACTATCATCTAACAATCATATAACAATCAATGTTTATTAATTTCAACCAAATTCCTTTACTTATATTCATTCAATTTGGTTTAACACCATCACTTTCAATTTGTTTAATTAAATTGATTTCATTCAATTTATTCAACTCCCAATAACATTTGATTTCAATGAACTAACACTTATATTCATTATTTCTTATCAACTTGATTTACATTTAATTGCTTAACATTCATTTAATTCAATTGCTAAAGTTGAATTTCATTCACATAACTCTTAAGTCATATTCCATTTAACTTTAAATTCACTTTACATTTTATTTACAACTCATATTCATAAATATAGTTTCACTTCTTATATATATAAGTTTATTTCACAATTGTACATCACTTTAATTATAACTCAATTCTTATAATTCATTTGCTTATACAATTACTCTTTAATTTAGATTATTCAAACAACCTAACAATCAACTTATATACTATTTAATAATTCTGAAAAATTATTTCTTTATACATAAAATATACTTAAGGTAAAATTATTTCATTTACCCAATTTAAAATCAATACTGTGTTGAATTATCTTGTTTAAGAGTTTAGAAACCCCTATCTACGATAGTTAGCTAGACTAGATCGACAGGAATCTATAAACAATCAACCGATAAGTCAACACAATATAAAACAATTTTATTCACTAACAAATACGCTCTCATAGCTATTATTACACTCAAACTCATTCTAGAGTACTGCTGACTCTATCTCTAATGAGTAATACCCAACAGAACCATGGTTGTCGCTTAACCATCAGAGCTCTGATACCAAATGTAACGACGCGGATTTTCGTTGCCGAAAAAACCGAATAGTTAGGGGTTTTAAAAAGAAAAGAATTTAAGAAAAGAAAGAAGAGAGAAAAAGGTAGAAGATAGAGGAAGAAAGATAGAGGGAAAAGAAGATAGACAATTTTTAGAAAACAGAGAATTAGAAAAACAGAAGATAGAAGAATTTTAAAGATAGAAAGAAAAAGAGAATAGAGAAAAAGGAAAAAAACAGAAGAAAATAGGACGGGACAGAAAGGAAACAACAGAACAACATCAGAATCTCACAATTCGCAGCGGAACAACATATAATAATAAATGAATAATCTTTAAACAAAGAACTATATCAGTTATTACATTCCATCACCTTTCATTACATCATATCATCAGAGTGTACAACATCATACAACAACAACAGTGCAGCGGAAAAGAAATACTATATACTAGTAATACGCCATGCCATCCAGCTTGCCTCCAGCAACTCCAGAATATCCAGAATATCCTGATAAACCTAACTCTTAACTGCCCGTGTGGAAAATTGGTGGGCACCCAGAGTTTAGGAAGGAAAACAATAAACTCCGAGTCAGTCATGTGACTGGTGTGAGAACTCAAAACAGTTTATTTACTTTAAAATCAAAATAGAGGAATATTTTTAAATTAATTCGCAATGCTTTTAAAAATGAGACTACCATAAGGCCTCCCGCACACACACACAATGCAAACGCAGAATCGGAGGAGATTTCTCCTTATGATAGTCAAAGATGCTTGATACGCATTTAAAAGAATATTTCATATTATTATTAGTGCATAGTGTAGGGGAAAAATTCATTTTGAAAGTAGAATATAAATCTTAGCCAACATACGACCATTATCGTATGCCTACTATAGCTACTATCCAAACAGTGGTGACCACCATAAGTGAATAGCAGGTTCTACAACTAATACCGTACAAGTTTCGTATTGTTTCTTTGGATTTCCAACGAATGATCAGGCCAAGGAACTTCCCATTGCCACATGAGAATGCCTCTGGATGGACATCCCCGAGAACCAAACCGGATCTCTACCAACACAAGGCCGGGTTACTCCTAACTGAGTAACAACTGACCGAATATGCCATCCCCCGGTCCTTTGGGACCTTTATCAACCGAGCGCTCGTAATCAATTCACACAATCATAAAGTGTTTTCAACATGAGTAAGTATCTGGGCTCCATACCATGATACCACCCTTTTCCAGAAGGAAATGGACACATCCTAAAGGGTGCTACCCCTCATAACCTTGCTGCTTCTTTCCTGTTTTGACCATTCACGGTGTGTGAGGCTCGACGAATTCACGTCCACAAAAACATACTTTATACAAAAGCCATGCTTTGGGTCAACAAATGATCAACACAATGATCACTAAGATAGACGATCAAATAAATGATCCTATCACAATAATCAACACAATGATCATTTCAGCATCACTCAGCATGTCACATTACCAAATTGGGAATATATCGCTGATAACTTCAACTATATAACCTTTGAGCTCGTACGTCTCAGAGAAGGGTGTTAAGCAAAGAATAAATTCTCCGCCACCAACAGAAATATATTTGAAAGAAATTGGCTTTATATCTCAACTTGTAATGTCAGGCATACAATCCATACAAGTCTGTTCCGGGCTCGAACAGAACCGAAGGCACTTACAAAGAAGTCCTTGCAATCCGGATATTCACAATCCTGATCGGATTCACCATCACATATGGAGAACTCAATACCGTAGCTACTCGGTGCAGAGTCAATCGATAGTTCATCCTATCACTCTCGCAAATACCGGTCTTCAACACCGATCTTCAAATGCGATTCACAACGACGTATCACATATTCGGAGTGGGTTATACGACCCCATGGTCCTTTCCCGGTTAACCCGAATAGTGAGCGCTTATTCAAAAATAAGTGTGCATTCAAATTCAATCAATTCACATCAAATACCCATTCAAAGGGAAATATTGATAGTCGATTATTGAACTATCAATGGATATGCATACATCACCAGATTCCAAATAATTTTCCAAATTATTTATTTTCCAAAATATCTTTACAAGATATATAATTTCAACACTTCAAAAATAAATCAATATTTATTTTTTAACCAATTTCACTTTTCACATATAAATTCCATAATGAATTTATATTTCAAAATATTCATGCATATACTATTCCAATTATCCATTTCAATTTATCTTCAAAAAGATAAATTCTAATTATTCACTTCATATTGGAAAACATTTCCATACTTATTAAAATAAGTAATTCACAAATCTTTTTATTTTCAACACTTAGAAAATATTCAATATACTTAAATCGAATTAAGTATATATTTCATTCTTTAAGGAAATCATTCACTTAAACATATTTACTTGGGCTAAAACGAATGTTACGTAAAACATCGTTACGACAACCCAAAATCATTAGTATAGGGATTCGAAATTAAATAGATATATAAATCCCAATACTATACAAAACATTTCCTTTCAGAAATCATTTACTATAACAACAGTGTTATAGTCCACCATTTCCTTTTATTTCACGAAACATCTATTTCAACAATGAATGTTGAAATCTATGGTTTCGAATCTCAACACCTTTTAAAACATCGTTAGATCGTTTTAATTCTATTTAAAATATCACATTCAAAACATTTCTTTAACGTCTTATTCACTATTCAAAAACGTGAATATACTATGTTCACAAATTCCATTATTTCTATTCTTTTTTTAACTTAAAAGATTATTCACTGTTTACAACGTGAATATAACTCCATTAATAGGTTATAACAATTAACTTATCAAAATAAGTCGTTTGCGGATTTATAAAACAACGTTTATAAATTCCGTTTCTATTTATTTATAAAAACTTCTTTTTTATAAATTCCTTTATTAACCTATTTGATTTCATATCTCAATTATAAACTAAAAGTTCATATTATAAGTTAAATCCTTATAAAACGATTATTTTATAAAAATCGTTCTTTAAACTTCATAATTATAAATCTTATAACTTATAAGATTCATTTATTTAACCAAATCTATTCTTCAATTAACTTCACAAATTTATAAATCTTACTATTTATAAATTTCATTTATAACTTCACAGTTTATAATTCTATAAATTTCATTCATTTATGAAATTCATTTTCACTACATTCAAACACTTATAAAAACTCATTTTATAATGTCTATATTTCAATTTATAAATATCCATTTATAAATCTCTTAATATAAATCAGTTTATATTATTATTCTAAAACGTCTTTAAATTCCTTTATAATTTCATCATTTCGATTTATAAAATAATCAAATTTTATAAATCCTATATTTAAACTTTTTATAACAAGTTCAGAATTCCATTTAAACTCTTTTATAAAGTCATTAATTCCTTATTTTCAAAAATCAGCTTTTAACTATATTTCACAAAAATCATAATTTTATAACTTCTAAAATTATATAACGTTTATTTATTTAAATGGATCAATTCCAAAAATATTTTTATATTTCAAAAATCACTTTGAAAATCATTTTAAAATCCCAAAATCTGGGTCCAATGATGCTACACACCAAATAGTCAATCACGACTAACAACGATATCATATATCGATATGATAATCCATCAAATATCAAAATATCTGAAATAAAATAAATACTGTTGAGGAATCCAGTTGGATCCCTCCAACCTGTTTTCCTGCATCCAAAAACATTAGCACAATACCAATTTCGCTCCAGTACGAAATTATCGCGGTACATGTTCTTAATAAATATTATCCGCTTAATAACGGCGTAATAGGGTCTCATCCGCTAAACAAAAAATGCGGGAAATCAACAACTGCAATATATACATATGCCAATATATATATTGCTATTATATATAATACCAATTTCACTGTTTATGAAATATTCGCGGTATATGTTTTTATTAAATAACATCCGCTTACTAACGGCGTATAATGTCTATTTTAACAATCAATAATTTACAGTCATCATTCAAACATGCATTCAAATATTTTAAATCTAACTATTTAAAATAAAATCGAAATCTATTCGATTGAGTGAGAAGTTCTCACCTTGGTTTTAATTTCCGTTTTAGCTTTTATTTCGAATAAAATTAAACGCGCGTTTAATTTTACCCGAAATTCTCACTAACTCCAAACGACTCCAAACCAACTCCATCGCGTAGTGCTCGTCCATACGATTCCAACGCAACTGGTTTCGCGCAGTTTCGACCTCGTATGAAAAAGTTATGATAATTTGAAGTTACACGAGTTTTAATATATATAAATTACAACTTAAATTATAATTTTTAAAACCTAAATTAACAATAGCCGTTAGATCTCCATCACATGCATCTGGACCGTGCGCACACACCCCCCATCTTCTTCTCTTTGTTCGGCTACAGGATACTAACGCACACAAACCCATCCCTCATCAAACTAGGGTTTAGGACCGCATCACCTACGACGAGCTTGAACGCGATCAGGGACCTTCACCTCGAAGAGCATCACCAGCATGACACTCGGCTGGAGCACCTTGGAGTTCGGCCATCTCTGGTGCGCGCAACACGAGGCCGAACGTGCCTCCTTCTCAAGTCAATTGCCGCTAATCTACAACTCTAAACATGATCATAACCGTTGAGATTATAGATCTCAACATGCTCTTGAATTCTCTAGTTGAAGACGAGGCTCGATATCGCTTGGATTTGAAGATTTGGAGGGATGAATTTGGGGCAATTTCGGCCATTGAATTCATGTAGGCGGCTGAGTTTAGGGTTTTAAGTTTTTTTTTTATTTTCTAAATGAAGGGTTGGGGTTATTTATAAGGAACGAGCAAGCGTAAACACTATTCATCCCGGAAATTCCGAACTCCGATTTAGGCGCCGTAACCAGCGTACCTAGGGTTTATCCCGCGTTCCGGACACAATGGAACAGGTTTCGGAAGCTAATTCGGAAGTATGTGCGAGTTATGGCTGAAAACGCTCAATTTAAATTAAACCGATTTAACTCGATTTCTAGGCGTTTTAATTTGTACCGGACAAACGGTAAATCCAATCGACTTAAAATTTGAAATCTTACAATAATATCACATTACGGATCCGATGAAACTGGTTTCGTCGAAATCCGAGACTTTTTGAAAAATGGCTATTTTGACTCGCCAAATTTAAACTAAAAATAATTCGATGCGTTTCGAGCTGCCACGCTCAAACGATAACTCCGATTGACACGAAAATTGAAATCCAGTAATAACTAACTATTACGGATCCAATGGAACTGGTTTCGTTCAATTCTGAGACTGTTCAAAAATTGGCTATTTTACAGTCGATTATTAAATATTAAAATATTCAATTTTCACAGATTTACTTTTAATTCGATTTTAAAAGTTCTAAAATATTTCTATAACTCCAGTATGATTAAATAAAATTTTACAAATCATTTTCTATCATATTTAACTCTATTTTCAATTATTTCCATAATTTAACATATTAAATTATCGATTTAATAATCCAATTAAATCCAAAAATTCAAATAAAAATTTATTTGACTTATAAATTCACTTATAAATATTTAAAATAAATTAAATATTCAAATTTTAATTTCTAAAAATTCTGGGTCGTTACAATATCTTTATAAGATATACATTCTCCATTCTTTAAAAATAAATCAATATTTATTTTTAAACTCATTTTCCAATTTCATTTATAAATCCTATATTGAATTTACATTCCAAAATATTTATGAATATACGATTTCCATTCAATTTCTAATATTCATTTTCAATTTATCTTCAAAAAGATAAATTCAAAATATTCACTTAATATTGGAAAAGCATTTCTATACTTATTAAAAATAAGTAATTCACAGATCTTTTTATTTTCTATACTTAGAAAATATTTAATATACCCTAATCGAAATTAAGTATATATTTCATTCTTTAAGGAAATCATTCACTTAAACATATTCATTTGGGTCAAAACGAATGTCGCGTAAAACATCGTTACGACAACCCAAAATCACTAGTATAGGGATTCGAAATTAAAATAGACATATATAAATCCCAATACTATACAAAACATTTCCTTTCGGAAATCATTTACTATAACAATAGTGTTATAGTCCATTATTTCCTTATATTTCTCGAAAACATCTATTTCAACAACAAATGTTGAAATCTACGGTTTCAAATCTCAATACATTTTAAAACATCTTTAGATCATTTTAATTCTATTTAAAACATCACATCGAAAATAATTTCTTTAACATAATATTCACTATTCAAAAACGTGAATATACTTGTTAATAAATTTCATCACTTCTATTCATTTTATTTTAAAGAATTATTCACTGTCTAAAACATGAATATAATTCCATAAATAAATTACAACAATTCCTTATCAAAATAAGTCATTGCGGATTTATAAAAACAACGTTTATAAATTCTATTTCTATTTATTTTTATAACAACTTCCTTTTGTAAATTTCCTTTATAAATCTATTCAATTTCATATCTCAATGATATATTAAAATTTCATATTATAAGTCAAATACTTATAATTTATTTATACAAATCATTCCTTCAAACTTCCCAAATCTATAAATCTTATAACTTCTAAGATTCATTTATTTATCCACATCTATTTCCTAAATAACTTTATAAATTTTATTTATAAAATTCTATTTAGAACTTCACCGTTATAATTCTATAAGTTTCATTCATTAGTGAAATTCATTCACAATTCTTTCTAATACTTATAAAAGCTCGTTTATAATTCCAATATTTTTAATTTATAAATATCAATTTATAAATCTTTTAATATAAAACAATTTATATTATTACTTTAAACATCTTTAAACTCTTTCATAATTTTCATCATTCTGATTTATAAAATAAAATTTTTTATAAATCCTATTTTAAACTTCTTATAAAAAATTCAGAATTCCCATTTCAAACTATTTTATAAAATCACTAATCCCATATTTTCAAAAATCAACTTTTAACTGTATTTCTCAAAAATCATAATTTTCATAATATTAAAATTATAACGTTTATTTGTTTAAGATGAATCAATTCCTATATTTTATAAACGTATATTTCCAAGAATCACTTTAGAAATCAAAAATCGTTATTTTTTAAACTTCAAATTTGGATCCGATGATGCAACACATCAATATTCAATCACAACTTTCAAACATCATATATCATCCATGATAACAATCAAATATCACAATATATGAAATCAAATAAATATTTGTGAGGAATCCAGTTGGATCCCTCCAACCTGTTTCCCTGCATCCACAGACGTTAGCACAATACCATTCCGTTTCAAGACGGAATATCGCGGTACATGGGATTTTATAAATATATATCCGCTTACTAACGGCGTATAGGGTCTCATCCGCTAAAAGAAAATGCGGGAAATCAATCAACTGCAATATATACATATGCCAATATATATATATTGCTATATATATAATATAATACCAATTCCACTTCGAGGTGGAATATCGCGGTATATGTGTTTAATAAATAACCTCCGCTTACTAACGGCGTATAGGGTCTATTCACATCCAATATATATATATATATATATATATATATATATATATATATATATATATATATATATATATATATAACAATCATCATACAATCATTCAATCAACAAATTTTAAATCTAACTATTTAAAATTTAAGTAAATCCTTTTGAGTGAGAAGTTCTCACCTTTGCTTTTATTTTGCAATCCCTTTTTCCTTCTTGACTCGATTTCTCTTGATTTATACCTTGTATAAATATTTACACAATTTATTAATATTCGAACAGATCGAATAATAAATTTTCGTTCTTGATTGTTAAATAAATCAATAGTTTTATTTAAATCAGTTTCTTCCTTAATAAATTTATTTAAACTAATTTTGTCCTTTTAAAATAATTTTAACTAGAGATTTCCAATAGAACTAAATTTACTTAACTAATTTATCTTATTAAAATAATTCTAATTAGAAATTTTAGATTGAACTAAATTTCTTTTTTTATAAATTCAAATCAACTAATTTTTTTTTTTAATAAAATTATTTTCCTTTCAACCAAATTTCTATTAACTAATTATTTTCTGTTTAACTAAAAATTAGTTTTAAACTAATTCTTTTCTTTTAAAAATCTAGTCTTTATAAACTCGATATTGTTTTTAAAAATTTATGTACTTTAAAAATAAATCTTATATATATATGTTTACTGTAAAATGTTTTTCATACTTTTTTTTCTTTCTTTCTATAATCTATATCCTAAAAATCTGCATATGTATTAAACTAATTCAAAAACAAAAAGTTTATACCTGTATCATCATTCCATTTTCCTAATCTATATATATATTTATTAAATCAAATTATCCAAAACTTGAATTACCTTACTGCTCTAGGTCGAACTCGAGACACTCAAGCCTCTATCACCTCGCCTGCATCATAGTTCGATCGCCCCCCGACTGAGCCCCAAATCCAGCATGCACACCACGATGCTGCGATCGACAATACAACACCATCACCGACCTCGACGTCTGACATCGATCGCTCCGCTCGAAACAGCGAACCCCCAAACTCGCGCCGCTTCTTCATCCACGCGCGAATAAGGTGAATCGAGACGTTGCCCTAGAACTCGAGATCGAAGTCGTCCACGTCGCTCCAAATTCCCTCCTTCCAGATGCGAGCTCCTATCGGTCCTACGTGCGCGCGTGCTCGCGCGTCCCCTGTCGTCGCCTCGTGCCGCTCCTCTCCTTCCATCGCGCCTCGTCGCTGCTGCCGCCTTCGATCGCTCGCGCGAGCGATTCCCAATTTTTTTTTCTTTTTCCTTGAATCGGCTGCGGCCATGATTTTAACTTCGTGAATTAGGTGATGAAAGGGGGGAAAGAGAAGAAATATGAGAGAAGTGGAGAACGGCTTCGGTTGAATTTTGAACGAGAGGGAGGTGATATTTAAATTTTTATCTCGGCATGGTTATCACGATTTTAGGCATGATTCTCGGCTGAAGCAAAGGACCGTGATTTTAGGCGTGAAAGAGGGAGAACGTGTTGATGTTTAACTCAATTTAAATTTTAAATTTTAAATTCGTTTTAAAATCCTCAACGCGTTTATGTGTCGTATGCTCACATATTAACTCCGAAAAATATGAAATTTGAAATCCAGCAATAATTCAATATTCCGGACCCAATGGAACTGATTTCGTCGAATTCCGAGACTGTGCCTCGGACGGCTATTTTAAATATCGATTCAAACGATTTAATTTCAAAACTGAACAAACCACTTTCAAATTAAATTCTGAAGCTTCTATTATCTTCAGTATTATCAATATGAATTTTACAAGCCTTTGAAATATTTTTAATCGGCTTAAAATTGAAGATTCAAATTTTTATCCAACTCTCAATAGATTAAATTCTATAATTTAATCGCCATATTCAAAGTTATATTGAAAATTCAATCCAAACCATCATTCAAATATTTAAAATTAATTAAATATTTTCAATTTAAATTGTTAAAATTTCTGGGTCGTTACAATCTTTCCCCCTTAAAAGAATTTCGTCCCGAAATTACAAGTTAAGAAGAATGCCCTTATCCCGTCTATCATTTTTCACAATCCAAATAGTTTTATCAACTTACTAACCTAAATCTTTTTTTACTAGAGATTCATTATCATTTCAACTAGCTTTCGAACTCCAATTATAGGTTTTAAACAATATTGTTTTCCTAACAATTCAAATTTAAATTCAAATTCAAATTTCAAACTTTCAAATTTTCTCAAAAATTTTCTAACACCCTAAATTTTCGAAAAATTTCGCCAGCGTCTCCTTTGCGCGGCTAGCTCGGTACGACTACAAAATGGCACCACGGCCCCTCAGAATCAAAAAGAAAAGAGAAAAGCCAAGTGGCTAGAGAAGAAAGTCATCAAATTTCATATTGGAATTCAAATACGTACCTTTTTGTCGAGAAATTCAATTTTATCTTTGAAATCAAAATCTCAATCCCATTATATACATGTATAACCTGCTAGTAGTAGTAGCATACAAATCCAAATACAATATTCAAACCAATTTGCCAATTCTATTGCAAAATTTCGATATATGTTTCTTATATATTTTAACTTCACTATTGAAGTTATATATTCATTTCATTCAATTTTACTCTTCAATTCAATTTCATTCACTATTTAAATTCCATTTGAATTCAATTCACAATTTGAAATTCCATTCGGATTTAATTCTCAATTCTAAATATTGAATTTTATCGATTAATTTTCATTTAGTAATTCATATTACTACTTTAAATTAGTTTCATTCACTAATTCATTTCAATATTTCAATTCATCTTGATTTCACTTAATTACTCAATTCAATTTTGCATTTCAAATTTCATTCCATTTGAAATTATTTCACAAATGAATAAATTATCAAGTTAATTTACTTGAATTCAATCCATTTTATTTTATTCCATATATTAGTGATAATAATTCTATATTATCACTTCCTAACAATCATGCAACCATATATTATAATAATCCATAGAAAACCATTTCTTTTCTATATAAAAATAGTTTTGGGCAAAATTACTTATTTACCCGATTCAAAATCAATTTTATATTCACTAACAAATACGCTCTCATATCTATTATTACATTCAAACTCATTCTAGAGTACTGCTGACTCTATCTCTAATGAGTAATACCCAACATAACCATGGTTGTCGCTTAACCATAAGCTCCGATACCAAATATAACAGACTGAAATTTTCGACTTTCGAAAATTCAACATCGATACTCACTTTATCGACTGCTGAGAAATCGAAGGCCGAAAACCCGATATGTTATAGGTTTAAGAAAGAAGAAAGGAAGAAGAAGAGAAGAAGGTAGAAGATGGTGAGAAGAAAATAGAAAAAAACAGAAAGATAGAATTTTAAAATAGAAAGAAAAGAGAAGAGAAAGAAAATAGAGAATAGAACAAAATTTTAAAATAGAACGGAACAGAAAGAAAACAACAGAACTACAACATCAGAATCTCACAATTCGCAGCGGAACAACATATAATAATAAATGAATAATCTTTAAACAAAGAACTATATCAGTTATTACATTTTATACTTTACATCATATCATCATCAGAGTGTACAACAACAAACAATGCAGCGGAAAAAGAAATACTATATAAACTAGTGATACGCCATCCAGCTTGCCTCCAGCAACTCCTGAATTCCAGAATATCCTGATAAACCTAACTCTTGACTGCCCGTGTGGAAATTGATGGGCACCCAGAGTTTAGGAAGGAAAACAATAAACTCCAAGTCAGTCATGTGACTGGTGTGAGAACTCAAAACAGTTTATTTATCTTAAAATCAAAATAGAGGAATATTTTTAAATTCAATTCGCAATGCTTTTAAAAATGAGACTACCATAAGGCCTCCCGCACACACACACAATGCAAACGTAGAATCGGAGGAGATTTCTCCTTATGATAGTCAAAGATGCTTGATACGCATTAAAAATAACAATTGATATTATTACTAGTGCATAGTGTAGGGGAAAAATTCATTTTGAAAGTAGAATATAAATCTTAGCCAGCATATGACCATTATCGTATGCCTACTATAGCTACCATCCAAACAGTGGTGACCACCATAAGTGAATGGCAGGTCCTACAACTAATACCGTACAAGTTTCGTATTGAGAATTGGATTTCCAACAAATGGTCAGGCCAAGGAACTTCCCATTGCCACATGAGAATGCCTCTGGAAAGACATCCCCGAGAACCAAACCGGAACTCTGCCAACACAAGGCCGGGTTACCCCTAACTGGGTAACTACTGACACGAGCACGCCATTCCCCGATCGTAAACGACCTTTCTCACGGGATCCCGATAGCCAACAACCACAAAGTAATAAATTCGTAGTAACCACATAGGTTAAATATCTGGGCTCCATACCATGATACCACCTCTATCCAGAAGGAAATGTACATACCCTAAAGGGTGCTACCCCTCATAACCTTGCCGCATCTTTCCTGTTTTGACCATTTCCGGGGTGTGAGGCTCGACGAAGTCACGTCCACAAAAACATACTTTATACAAAAGCCATGCTTTGGGTCAACAAATGATCATAGAAATGATCACCAAGATAGACGATCAAATAAATGATCCTATCATAAATAATCAACACAATGATCATTTCACAGCAACACTCAGTATGTCACATTACCAAATTGGGAATATATCGCTGATAACTTCAACTATATAACCTCTGAGCTCGTACGTCTCAGAGAAGGGTGTTAAGCTAAAAGAATAAATTCTCCGCCACCACAGAAATATATTTGAAAGAAATCGGCTTTACATCTCAACTTGTAATGTCAGACACACAATCCATACAAGTCTGTTCCGGGCTCGAACAGAACCGAAGGCACTTACAAAGAAGTCCTTGCAATCCGAATAATCTCTAATCACGTTCGGATTTCCCATCACATATGGAGATCTCAATACCAGGGATCAGCCAGTGCAGAGACAATCAACAAGAAACCCTTTCGCTTTCGAAAATATCCGGTCTTCAACACCGATCTTCGAATGCAATTCATAACGACGTATCACATATTCGGAATGGGTTATACGACCCCAAGGTCCTTTCCCGGTTAACCCGAATAGTGAGCGCTTATTTTTTTTTTAAAAAATAAGTGTGGCATTCAATTTCAATTTCAAACAATTCACAACAAATACCTATTTAAAGGTAAATATTGATAGTCGGTTATTGAACTATCAATAGATATGCCAACATCACCAGATTCCAAATAATTTTCCAAATTATTTATTTCCCAAAAATATCTTTATAAGATATACATTCTCCATTCTTTAAAAATAAATCAATATTTATTTTTAAACTCATTTTCCAATTTCATTTATAAATCCTATATTGAATTTACATTCCAAAATATTTATGAATATACGATTTCCATTCAATTTCTAATATTCATTTTCAATTTATCTTCAAAAAGATAAATTCCAAATATTCACTTAATATTGGAAAAGCATTTCTATACTTATTAAAAATAAGTAATTCACAGATCTTTTTATTTTCTATACTTAGAAAATATTTAATATACCCTAATCGAAATTAAGTATATATTTCATTCTTTAAGGAAATCATTCACTTAAACATATTCATTTGGGTCAAAACGAATGTCGCGTAAAACATCGTTACGACAACCCAAAATCACTAGTATAGGGATTCGAAATTAAAATAGATATATATAAATCCTAATACTATACAAAACATTTCCTTTCGGAAATCATTTACTATAACAATAGTGTTATAGTCCATTATTTCCTTATATTTCTCGAAAACATCTATTTCAACAACAAATGTTGAAATCTATGGTTTCAAATCTCAATACATTTTAAAACATCTTTAGATCGTTTTAATTCTATTTAAAACATCACATCGAAAATAATTTCTTTAACATAATATTCACTATTCAAAAACATGAATATACTTGTTAATAAATTTCATCACTTCTATTCATTTTATTTTAAAGAATTATTCACTGTCTAAAACATGAATATAATTCCATAAATAAATTACAACAATTCCTTATCAAAATAAGTCATTGCGGATTTATAAAAACAACGTTTATAAATTCTATTTCTATTTATTTTTATAACAACTTCCTTTTGTAAATTTCCTTTATAAATCTATTCAATTTCATATCTCAATGATATATTAAAATTTCATATTATAAGTCAAATACTTATAATTTATTTATTTATAAAAATCATTCCTTCAAACTTCCCAAATCTATAAATCTTATAACTTCTAAGATTCATTTATTTATCCACATCTATTTCCTAAATAACTTTATAAATTTTATTTATAAAATTCTATTTAGAACTTCACCGTTATAATTCTATAAGTTTCATTCATTAGTGAAATTCATTCACAATTCTTTCTAATACTTATAAAAGCTCATTTATAATTCCAATATTTTTAATTTATAAATATCAATTTATAAATCTTTTAATATAAAACAATTTATATTATTACTTTAAACATCTTTAAACTCTTTCATAATTTTCATCATTCTGATTTGTAAAATAAAAATTTTTATAAATCCTATTTTAAACTTCTTATAAAAAATTCAGAATTCCCATTTCAAACTATTTTATAAAATCACTAATCCCATATTTTCAAAAATCAACTTTTAACTGTATTTCTCAAAAATCATAATTTTCATAATATTAAAATTATAACGTTTATTTGTTTAAGATGAATCAATTCCTATATTTTATAAACGTATATTTCCAAGAATCACTTTAAAAATCAAAAATCGTTATTTTTTAAACTTCAAATTTGGATCCGATGATGCAACACATCAATATTCAATCACAACTTTCAAACATCATATATCATCCATGATAACAATCAAATATCACAATATATGAAATCAAATAAATATTTGTGAGGAATCCAGTTGTATCCCTCCAACCTGTTTCCCTGCATCCACAGACATTAGCACAATACCATTCCGTTTCAAGACGGAATATCGTGGTACATGGGATTTTATAAATATATATCCGCTTACTAACGGCGTATAGGGTCTCATCCGCTAAAAGAAAATGCGGGAAATCAATCAACTGCAATATATACATATGCCAATATATATATATTGCTATATATATAATATAATACCAATTCCACTTCGAGGTGGAATATCGCGGTATATGTGTTTAATAAATAACCTCCGCTTACTAACGGCGTATAGGGTCTATTCACATCCAATATATATATATATATATATATATATATATATATATATATAACAATCATCATACAATCATTCAATCAACAAATTTTAAATCTAACTATTTAAAATTTAAGTAAATCCTTTTGAGTGAGAAGTTCTCACCTTTGCTTTTATTTTGCAATCCCTTTTTCCTTCTTGACTCGATTTCTCTTGATTTATACCTTGTATAAATATTTACACAATTTATTAATATTCGAACAGATCGAATAATAAATTTTCGTTCTTGATTGTTAAATAAATCAATAGTTTTATTTAAATCAGTTTCTTCCTTAATAAATTTATTTAAACTAATTTTGTCCTTTTAAAATAATTTTAACTAGAGATTTCCAATAGAACTAAATTTACTTAACTAATTTATCTTTTTAAAATAATTCTAATTAGAAATTTTAGATTGAACTAAATTTCTTTTTTTATAAATTCAAATCAAATAATTTTTTTTTTTTTAATAAAATTATTTTCCTTTCAACCAAATTTCTATTAACTAATTATTTTCTGTTTAACTAAAAATTAGTTTTAAACTAATTCTTTTCTTTTAAAAATCTAGTCTTTATAAACTCGATATTGTTTTTAAAAATTTATGTACTTTAAAAATAAATCTTATATATATATGTTTACTGTAAAATGTTTTTCATACTTTTTTTTCTTTCTTTCTATAATCTATATCCTAAAAATCTGCATATGTATTAAACTAATTCAAAAACAAAAAGTTTATACCTGTATCATCATTCCATTTTCCTAATCTATATATATATATTTATTAAATCAAATTATCCAAAACTTGAATTACCTTACTGCTCTAGGTCGAACTCGAGACACTCAAGCCTCTATCACCTCGCCTGCATCATAGTTCGATCGCCCCCCGACTGAGCCCCAAATCCAGCATGCACACCACGATGCTGCGATCGACAATACAACACCATCACCGACCTCGACGTCTGACATCGATCGCTCCACTCGAAACAGCGAACCCCCAAACTCGCGCCGCTTCTTCATCCACGCGCGAATAAGGTGAATCGAGACGTTGCCCTAGAACTCGAGATCGTAGTCGTCCACGTCGCTCCAAATTCCCTCCTTCCAGATGCGAGCTCCTATCGGTCCTACGCGCGCGCGTGCTCGCGCGTCCCCTGTCGTCGCCTCGTGCCGCTCCTCTCCTTCCATCGCGCCTCGTCGCTGCTGCCGCCTTCGATCGCTCGCGCGAGCGATTCCCAATTTTTTTTTCTTTTTCCTTGAATCGGATGCGGCCATGATTTTAACTTCGTGAATTAGGTGATGAAAGGGGGGAAGAGAAGAAATATGAGAGAAGTGGAGAACGGCTTCGGTTGAATTTTGAACGAGAGGGAGGTGATATTTAAATTTTTATCTCGGCATGGTTATCACGATTTTAGGCATGATTCTCGGCTGAAGCAAAGGACCGTGATTTTAGGCGTGAAAGAGGGAGAACGTGTTGATGTTTAACTCAATTTAAATTTTAAATTTTAAATTCGTTTTAAAATCCTCAACGCGTTTATGTGTCGTATGCTCACATATTAACTCCGAAAAATATGAAATTTGAAATCCAGCAATAATTCAATATTCCGGACCCAATGGAACTAATTTCGTCGAATTCCGAGGCTGTGCCTCGGACGGCTATTTTAAATATCGATTCAAACGATTTAATTTCAAAACTGAACAAACCACTTTCAAATTAAATTCTGAAGCTTCTATTATCTTCAGTATTATCAATATGAATTTTACAAGCCTTTGAAATATTTTTAATCAGCTTAAAATTGAAGATTCAAATTTTTATCCAACTCTCAATAGATTAAATTCTATAATTTAATCGCCATATTCAAAGTTATATTGAAAATTCAATCCAAACCATCATTCAAATATTTAAAATTAATTAAATATTTTCAATTTAAATTGTTAAAATTTCTGGGTCATTACAAATAATTCGCATCGAATTATAATACCAGTGAATTTTCATTCATTAAAAATGTCAATAAAACACCAGGCTTTAAAAATTTTGCATTGGTGTAAAAGTCCCGTTATAAAAATAACGGCAACAAAATACGTTTAGAACCAAACATCGGTTCAACGTAAAAATAATACAGTAACGTGCAACTTAAATTTGCACGTATACTACAAAATGAACAAAGATATCAGTCGAATATATCTTCAATGAAGATAATTCAAAACAACAAAATCTCAACAAATCACATAATTGTAATCGCTTCGAATCCTCAAATCGGATTCGAAATTTTCAAAGAAAACAAAATAAACACAGCTATGTAAACAACAAACGAAATTTATTTCAATTTCATATTTTGATTTTTTTTAAATCAAAAGGTTATCAGCCGTACTCAACGAAGATAGTCACTGTTTCCGCTGCGCACTCTGACAAACAGAACACACTCAATCAAACCATCAAACACAATTTCACTTTTTTTTTTTTAAATAAAGATGTTTAAAACTTTCAACATATTTTCAAAACATTAGTTTTGACTCATAGCACAAATAAAACATCGACTGATAGTTGTAACATGTTCCATTTAAGTTATGTTTTATATTATGTCCATAAACCCCGAGCCCTGATACCAGCTGTGACGCCCCACCTCTATGCTCACAATAACAAAGAGTATTAAAGGAAATACTGTCTGTTATCATGAAGAATAAGGCTGGATAGGAGCGGCCATCCGTAGTTAGGCCTTACACTAGTATTGGTTATCTCGATAGGAGTGGTGTATGTTTTTAATTTTTCATCTCTTATTTATTTACTCCCATCGACATACCCAATTCCAGTATAAAACAAACTACGATGGTTCATAATAGTTTAGGACAATAAATATAATAATAACACAGATAATATAAATGCGGAACACAGATAAAACAAAGAGTCTCATATATATAATAATTGATGTCGGTTACAATACATGTGATACAATACATATGATACAACTGTCAACTCTGAAAGTTACATATACAAGTACATTATCGTGAATAATATACATGAATATACAACATCCTATACTAAGACAACAACTACTCCAAAAAGTATGAAAAGACTTCATAGCTCTAGCAGCAACCCAAAGTATGATATCAATAACCTGTAAATTCTCGGTCTGACCCGAGTATTAAATTCAAAAGAAAATAATACACGGGTCAGTCTAATTCAAACTCAGTTATTAGTACACAAAAGCAATAATAATTAAGTAACAAATAGACAACAGTCACAATAAATCTCGTCTAGCCGATGCTTAAATAAAGAAATCGGATAAAGATAAATATAACACATAACAGTGTTAAACAACAAATCAGTAGATTCAAATTATCACAAAGATAAATGAAAAGGATTATCATTGAAGATAATTTAGAAAACAACAGAATTGCCTAAACGGCAATTAACGACAAAATCTAATTATTAAATAAATTCTTAGAAACTCATAATCTAATTATCAAATTGATGATCAGACAACAACAAAAATCACCAAAATAAACCAAATCAAAATAAAATTCAAAATATTGAAATGGCAACATGAAACAAATCCAGCAATTGGAATATCCATTTAAAATGTCAATTCTGATTTGGCTGCAGTACACGCACGCGTGTACTGCCTCGCCAAAATCAGATATATACCTGAGAACAGAGACTATATCTCAAAGCAAAGCTCTAACCAGCTAAAATAGGTACAACAGAATGCACCAGTAAAATAAAATGATGCGACATCAATATGTATTGATGCACATCCAAAAATCTGATGTATTGCAGCCACCACAAGAACACAAGGGTAAACTGCAACAAAAATGCAGCCACCACAAGGTCACAAGAGCACAACCAAAAACTCAGATGTAACAATCAAACAAATGCAACAATACAAAGAAACAAACTCGCATAATCAAATAATTGAAGTAATGTCAGTGACAGTACCGAAGTCATCAAAGTTAGAGACATAATGACCGAAGCCAACATATAAAGTGTATGCACTGCTCAAGTACAGACCGATAACAACCGAGTTTCAATAATGCAAACAGCTAAGTGAAGGCATGTACACGTATCTAGACAGTGTTCATGTTGCAATGTACACAAAGAGAATATCAAGCAGATCAAGTGAGGAAAGAAGCTCAATAACTTCAAATTATATGGTGATTCAGCAAATGAGCATTCGAGACATGCAAATGCTAACTTGAAGAACAACAACATAAGTCTGCAACATACACTACCTATATACATGTATGATCACACATGTGTATACACAAAACATATGTACAACAACATGAACACATGCCACTGAATGGCGACAGGCAATAAGTAAATCAAGTCAGAGTTGAGCAATGTCAATAGTCAACATCAAACACTATCACATAAACATAGTCATAGCCAAATTCACTAGCAAAGCAATCAAAGAAGTTTCAAAATTATCAAGCGAACATGACTAGAAATGATCTTCATGAAAACCAGGCCAGAGTGAAAACTACAAGTGCACCAGGGATGCAACTCACAAACTACAACAGAGGCATGCACGATCAGGTCTCAACAACATATCTATATCAAATGAAGCTGTGACGACCCGGAAATTTTGACAAATTAAATTGGAATAATTAATTCATTTTGAAATATTTAAAAGTTAATTTTAACTTGAAATTCAAGATATTAATATTTAGTTGAAATTAATGCATTGGATTATATAGTTTAAAATATTGAATTATATAATTTGAAATTGGATAAAATGCTGAATTTGTAATTTTAAGCCTGTTAAAAATAATGTGAAGGCTTATGAAATTTTTTTTATGATAATTTTGAAGATAATAGAATGGTTGAAATTTAATTCAAAGGTAATTTGTTCTGTTTTAGATAATATATCGGTTAAGTTGAATTTAAAAATAGCCTTCCGAGGCACAGTCTTGGAATTCGACGAAACTAGTTCCATTGGATCCGTAATAGTTAGTTATTATCGTATTTCAATTTTCGTAGCCATCGGGTTGTCATTTGACCCTGGCAGCTCGAAACGCGTAGAACTATTTTAATCGATTTAATTTAACATTGATCGTTTACTTCCGTAACTCGCGCATACAATCAAATTAGCCTCTGAAACACGTTGCATTGTGTTCGGAGTATGGGTAAAACCTTATGAACGCCTGTCGGCATGTCTGATTCGGGGTTCGAGATTTTGCATTATGCTTAACGAGATATTTTGTAAGTTTTATAATATAATAAAATTTGAAAGTACATATGGTCAGAGATATTTTTTTTACGCGTACTCGGGAAGCTTTTCCAAATCGATACTTATCCCTGTCCTCCTCTATAACCTTCAAAAAGAAGCCGATTCCTTAACAAACAAAAAGAAATCATGGCCGAAGCCTGCATTTTGATATCAATAGAAATCGAGTTCCTCCCTTCCTAAAATTAACCTTTCCTCTTTCAGAAATTCGAAATCATCTTCACTAACAAATTCGAGTTTTATTTATATACAAAAAAAGGGGAAGAGAGCCGAAATAAATCAGAGCTCATGGCGATTTAGGGGGTGACAACCTAGGGCTCTGGATTTCGTCTCGATGGCGAGGCGCTTGGCGAGTGGATGTAGCGGCGTTCGAGATGGGTTGTGGGTTACGTTTTGGTATCACGCGATCGAAATCGCGAGCTCGATTTGGCACGAGGAAGCTCAGGTGGTGGCGCGCATCTCGTGGTGGGGTTGTAATCGAAGAATCTCGTTTGGAAGCGCGCGTACAGTCAGTGAGGTAGCGCACGTCTTGGGTAGATTTGAGTTGGGGTACTGGATGTTGAATGAGGGCTTCGGCATCTCGACATTACCAAAGCAGTGTAGCTTGGTTTCGACTTCTGCAACATTTATTTCGGTGAGTAAATCTCATCTCGAATCTTCTTTATCCCTGATGCGTGATATATAATCTGGAAGCATTAGCATAAAATGTCTGTGTGGAAATGTAAACATGTTGTACGAGTACAGAGTGCATATTTGAAGTAGGTCTCTGTTAGTCTATAACAGACCAAACAATGTTACAAATTTAATCACCCTTCCTATATAGATTTAAATAGAACATGAGGTTAAAAGAATAATGCTTGGTTATCTGAATCTTGAATTTGTAATTTGTCATAAATTAAATTAGGAAGAAGACTAACTGGAAATTTTTAATTGAAAGTAAGAAATTTATTCAAGTTAAATTTTGATTTGTTAATTTCCTATATTCCGATTGATTTTATTTGAATTCCTATCCAGAATCCATGATTTTTAGTATAAAGATTAGGATTTTTACAAACAAGGTTAATGTGAATTCTCGAGTTGACAGATATTGGGGTGATAGTCGATTCTCGTCGACTGGGAAGGATTCGATCTTCGATGTTTAGGCCTGGGGCAAGCTTGGATGTAGCAGCCCTTAGGAAAAATGGAATTGAAATTTGTTGATCTCTGAGATAAACGAATGCCATTGACATGGGGGTGGTTACGGTGATTGGTTACGGTGATGGCCGGTGATGGTCTTGATGTTTGAGCATACAAACACATATGATCGTATCGGGTTTCTGAAAGGTTTGGGAAAGACGGATCTAAACTCAGGTCTGGGAAAGACGGGTGATGGCCTGTGGGCGTACACGAGTTTTGTCATGATTTGCTCGAAGAAATCGACGCTGTTATCATCTCGTATGTGGCTCGGGATTACTAAGCACCTTAGTTCGGGAATTCCAATGTTCAGCTTGGTTTGCTGAGATAAATTTCGGGCCGTATGATTTTATGAAGGGAAATTACTAGAAAGGTACTAATAAAAGTAATTAAGGATAAGTATTTAGTGTAATTAATTTAGTTAATAAATAAATGTAATTGATTTAAGTTAATAAATGTGATTATTGTAAGGTCTGCTATTAAATGTAAACTAAACTAAAATGTGATTAAAGAATGAAAGTAACCAATGAAGGATTATAAATTAGTGAAATAAATTAATAACTAATTAGTAAAAATAATTACGAATTGATTGATTTATGAAGCAAGTCAAGAAATTAGTGAATGAGTATGATTGCTTAAAAGATGATAAATCAATGTAGGAAATTGTAGGATAATAAATTTAAGTAATATAGAACGATTATAGCAAATAGTAAGGATGGTAAAGTGATTTGGAGATATTGGACTATTTAAAATCAAAATCTTTGGTATTTAGAAATTTATATGTGAAATTAGCATTGTCTATAGAGTGAATTGGTTAAATTGATATAAGATACCCCGGGTTTATATAAGTTGTATGCTTTGGCATTTCATATTTGTTGGGTTTACTCACGCTGGTTTCTAGCCTGACCCGGGTATTACTTTGGTGTAATGCTCGGGTCAGACCGAGTATTACAGATTTTCAGGTTAGAACGTTCTGGAGCTCAGGAGTTGAGCTGGATGGCAGTATCGTATAAGAGTATATCCGCTGTATTTATATTATTGTAAATCTTGGACATGATAATTGTAAACTTTCAGTGACTGTATTAATGTGAAACTCTGATGTATATTAAATGTAATCGAAAGATATAGTATTCTTTTGTAAACTGTTATTATTCATTATTATATTTTATCCGCTGCGAATGTGAGATGTTTGGTGTTTCTGTTCTTCTTCTTCTATCTCTTTCTTCTTTTTCATAACTATCTGGAATTTTCGGGTTAGAAAATTTCTGGTCGTTACAGTTGGTATCAGAGCTGAAAGGTTAAGCGAGAACCTTGGCTCTGGTGGGGAATACTCATTAAATAGAGTCTGTAGTACTCTAGAATGAGTTGAATATATATATATATATATATATATATATATATATATATATATATATATTTATTATATGAGAGCGTACTTGTTATTTTCTTATATAAAGATTTTAAATGATTTTATATAAAAGTATATTTTGTTATATAAAGCAATATTTCCTTCTAATGAATATTTCGGTGATTGGTTGTTAAATTATTAGAATTAAGTTAAGGAGTAATATAAAATACGACCAAATTGAAACTTATAAACAAAGTTGAAGAATAAGTTTATATAACAAAATGTAATTTGAAATATAGATTGCAAATGTAATTTATAAATCGAAATAAACTTCATAATAAATGAGATTATAATTTGAAATAGAATTTCAGAGAATAATTGAAAATAAAGTAAGATGAAAATTCCAGAGTAATGTTTAAATATGTATCGGATGGATTGGGAATTTGGATTTTTTTGGAAAATTTAAAATTCCTTCGGATTTGAAAGTGGTTTCCAAGGGTTTTGGAATAACAATAGTATTATTTCAAAAATATTTTTGTGTTGAATTTGAAATCTGGGAGATTTGAAATAAAAAATAAAATAAAATATATTTGGAAATGTTTTTAAAAAGATAAAAGCATTGAATCCTTTTGGTCACTGGAAAATAACGTCGGTGATGACTGCAGCATTATCGATGTTTATTTTCGAGTTTCTAGAAGAGAAATTGCTATCAAATTATTTTAAATTGGAATTGTTTGTGAACTGAGTTTGGTTTTGAAATTCAAAGGGATAATTGAGTTTGCCAAAGAATTATGGATATAGTTGAACTCTAAGGTAATATTGAAATTTTGGAAATTTGTTTAAACTCTGGGATCTTGATTTAAAATGTTTATGGAATAATAAAAATATATTGGATAAAAATGTATAACTCCAAGTTAAAAGCAAAATGTGAATGTAATTGATTATAAATAGAAGTTGGAAAATGTAAATTATAATTAAAGTTGTAAATTTTAAAATTCAAATGGGAAATTTGTATTGGATTAACTTGAAAAGGGTATTGAACTTGAAACTTGAAGAGAGTTCAATTGATATTAGTCCAGATTTATGTGAATAATTTGGAATTAAAATTAAAGTGGAATTGGTTTAAGATCAAATGGGATTTGATTGGAAGTTGGAAAGAAATTGGAAATTAATTCAATTGGGTTGGGAATGAATTAAGTCTAATGGAAATTGGAGTTATTGGAATCGGGTCAATTTAAATGGGAGTGGTAATTTAAATTGAATTGTTGGGTAAGGTGAACAGTTTTGACTCTGGACTATTTTTAATATAACTTGTTTTGATATAAACTTATTTTTCCAAGCTATATAACCTTTCTTTCTTAAAACCAAATTATTTTATACTTGTTTTACAATTAGTTTGGAGCTATTTAATCATTTTTCAACTATTTTCTAAACTCATTACTATATTTTAACTGTGTTATACATTAATTACTAATTTACAACTATTTTGCAATTATCTAAGATTTCTATAACTATTTAATTATTTTCCAACCATTTTACAATTAGTCAACTATTGTACAACTATTTTGCAAACTATTGATTATTTTTCAACTACTTATCTATTTTTTAAATTTTCAAGCTATTTTCTAAAAATAAACTGGTCGGAGTTCACACTGTTATTGATTTAAATACTCAGCTGAGAAAAGAATTGAAGTAATAATCCAAATGGGGATTAAGGAGATTGATATTGTAAGGAGTAATCAAATTTGAATATTTGATTTGAATAAACAAAGTTATGTATCTTTGTTATAAAGATAAAACTTCCCTTGTTAAATCTGTTGCTAGAAGAAAAAGGATTTTGGAAGTGTTTGAGGTATAAAAGGAATTTTATACGAGTTTAAAGTGATCCAAAGTTTTAAAATTTTATATCTGAATATATGTAAAAAAAAGGGGATCTTATGAGGATTTTGGAAAGGATTTTGAGAACCTTTGGATTTGGAAAGGCTTTTGATTTTGGGAAAAATCAATATTTAATTTGGAAAGCCTGATTTGAGAATCATCGATTTGGGATAATCGATTTTGTGTAAAGGAGATTTTTATGAGATTCATACTAGGTGTATGATTTGAAAGACACTATATGTGTATAGTATAAAGTGTTTTGATGAAGGCTCTGGGGAAAAAGGCGCTTCCTTGAAATAAACTTCTCTGGAGTGCCACTGGGTGGTGCTGCCTTGAGCCCCAAGGGGGGTTCTAAAGTTGATCCTGTGAGAAGTCCGGACAAAACTAGTTCTTGAGGATTATGAGTAGTGTATACCATAGTGGAAGTCGTGTGTGCCGCTGAGAGCCAACAGTCTACGTTTGATTTTATATCGGTAGACTGCGACCTATGGTATAACATAGCGAAAGTCGTGTGTGCCGCTGAGAGCCAACAGTCTATGTTTGATTTTATATCGGCAGACTGCGACCTATGTAGGAGTGGAGAGGTTTCATTTCGATGGCGTAATCGAGAGGCCGCGGAGAGCCTGCAGTTACATGGACTTTTGCTGTGACAGCAACGTAACCCTGGATGTAACTGTGATCTGTTGTGTGGGATCCATGGCGTAATTGAGAGGCCACAGAGAGCCTGCAGTTACATGGACTTTTGCTGCGACTGCAACGTAACCCTGGGATGTAACTGTAACCATGGATGGGGGTGATGATTTCCAAAGCATTCTCACCAAGATATTTCCTATATTTTCAAAAATTGTTTGCGATATTTTCAATAAAATTATTTTCCAAATGTTTTCACTGGGTGTTGAAACGGGTTTACCAAGTACTTATAGATTTTCAGTCCTACGCCTGATCAACGTATGACTGAATTTCTGTGAGAATAAGGATGAACTGGTTGAGGCATCGAGTTATAAAAGTATTTTTATTAAAATCTATTTTAAATAGTATTATCTAAATTTAAAGGCATTTTTAAATTTTTTAAATAAGGATGTTGGGATTTTGAGGAAATAAAAGGAAATCCAAACTAGAATTTTAAGAAGTGATTCTTTGACATTAAAATCGAATATTGATTTAGAAGTTGAAAATAAGTTAATTGGTTAAATAATTGTTTGATTGAATATGTTAATAAAATTTAACTTTGGTAAATAAATGGATTGTAAATTGATAATGGAGTTTGGAAATGAATTCAAATTGTATATAGAACTCGACTTGGATTTAATAATGAAATAAATTAGAAGAGATATTGTAAAAATAAAATAGGGTTGGATTGAAAAAAAAATGTGATGGTTTGGATTATAAATAAAAATTCAAGGGTGATTTGAATAATATTTAATGAGACTTGCAAGTAGATTAGATATAGGAGAAGTGATTATAATAGAAATATTTTGAGTTGCAAAAACAAAACCCAA
The DNA here is from genome assembly GCA_030765085.1 of Allium cepa. Lineage (NCBI taxonomy): Eukaryota > Viridiplantae > Streptophyta > Magnoliopsida > Asparagales > Amaryllidaceae > Allium > Allium cepa. The sequence goes on along the minus strand of CM060945.1, from coordinate 985,590,920 downwards.
GTGAATAGAAATTAATTGAAAATGATTCTGTATTAATAAAATAAATTAGAAATGCTTTAAGTAGATGAACTCAAAAATTTAAAATGGGTAAATAAATGGGTTAATTGATTGAAAGAAATAAATAGATGGAGTCTGATTGAATAAAAAACTAAATCAAAGATGTGATTGGAATGAGATTATCAGATTGAACTTAAGTTTGGTGGCCTATTAATTTGAAGTTCAAATGAGTTAGGTATGTGCTTGGTTATTATTTTGATGAATTGAGAAGGTAAATTAGAAAGTAAAATTTAAAATGGATGGGCTAACTAAATTTAATGGAAACTGATTAAATGAGAATCAATAGAAGTAAACTTAAATTTGAAGTTGGAATAAATTAAAGTAATTAACTTAAGTTTAAGATTTATGAAAGCTTAGTTTCGAATAAGGGTGAAAGCCCATTAAATAAAGCTTGGATTGATTTAATTTGGAAATGGCTAGTAGTATACTAGAATGGAATGTGTCGAGCTAAATAAAATGGTTGTGAATAAATTAAAATGGAAAGGAATTAAATGAAATTGAGTCGGAATCAATTTAAATTGGTTATTAAACTTAAGTAATTATGGATTTACATGGATATCATCAGATTGTGTGGAAAGGATTATTGTTTAACGTAAACGAGATTTAATTAAATTCTATAAATGAATGGAAGCAAATATAATTGATTTTTGAATCAATTGATATGAATATGAGTTGTTTGGAATTATAAATGAATTGAAGGTAAGTAAGTGAGTTGTACAATACTTAAATTTAATACAAGGATAAGAAAAGTGAGTGGAAATAAATAAATTGATTTTAAGAGCAATTGAAGCGAATATGAGATTGTTTCGCTTAAAAATGAGTTGAATGTAAGCAATTGTGTTGTAAACCCTTGAAATTAAATGAATGGCTTATGAATTGGTTGAAAGCAATCTAATTAGCTTTAAAGTTATATAAATCGCTTATGAGAAGCATTTGGTGCTTGTTGTTTATGTAATGCATACGTTTAGCTATTGAAAGTAAGAGGAATGCTAATAAATTCTCTGTATATGGCACTTACATATTTAAATGGAGTAAGTACAGGTACCTGAAGGCCGTTTGGCTGGATTTGGTTGCGCTTTTTGCTAAAATAAATAAGCTGCTTGCTTAAAATGCTAAATAAAGTACGCCTACGCAATAAAAATAGGAAATATGAACTGTTTTTGCTTTTTCCGACCGTATGGGTCGATGTATATATATTTATATCTCTTGTCAAATTGCAAAAGCTCCTCCATACAAAGGAGACTGTCAAATTTTTTTCAAAATTTTGGGAGATAGAAAATTTTGGTTAGCGACAAAACGATTTTAAATTGGGAATTAAAGTAAACTAGTAAATGAAACTAATATGAATCAATTTAAATGAAAGATAAAACTCAATATTAGAAATCAAAAATAAATTGAATTCATATGAAACGGTGAAGACTAATTTAGAAATAGATATGAAACATATATGACGAAATGTATAAAATGATTAGAAATGTTACGATTGGATATTATTGTTAAGTAAGATATGCAGATATAAAAAGGGGAAAAGAAATTGGATTTGATTCCAAAAGATTAATGTGAATTGCCCGACATAAAGGTATGTATTTTAATTTCTGTATGAAATTGGATTAGGTTTTTGATGTAGCCACTTGGCTTTTTTTTTTCTTTTTGGTATTTGGGAGCCCGTAGAGGCCTTTTGTAGTAGTACCGAGCTAGCCGCGCAAGGGAGACGCTGGCAAAAATTTTCGGAAATTTAGAGAGTTAGAAAATTTTTTAGAAAATTTTGATAATTCAAAATTGATTTTAAATTGAAATTTAAATGATTGAGCAAGAGGGTATTGTATGAAACTATAGAGGTTTTAGGAAATTGGTTAAGGTGACAGTGGGCCTTTAAAAAGGATAGTTGGTAGGGTGTTGAATTGTGGGTTTAGGAAAAATAAACGGGTATTGGACCATTCTTCCTAACTAGAAATTTCGGGGACGAAATTCTTTTAAGGGGGGAGGAATGTGACGACCCAGAAATTTTGATAAATTAAATTGGAATAATTAATTGATTTTAAAATATTTAAAAGTTAATTTTAACTTGAAATTCAAGATATTAATATTTACTTGAAATTAATGTAGTGGATTATATAGTTTAAAATATTGAATCATATAATTTGAAATTTGATAAAATGCTGAATTTGTAATTTTAAGCCTGTTAAAAATAATATGAAGGCTTGTGAATTTTTTTTTATGATAATTCTAAAGATAATAGAATGGTTGAAATTTAATTCAAAGGTAATTTGTTCAGTTTTAGATAATATATCGGTTAAATTGAATTTAAAAATAGCCTTCTGAGGCACAGTCTCGGAATTCGACGAAACCAGTTCCATTGGATCTGTAATAGCTCGAAACGCGTAGAACTATTTTAATCGATTTAATTTAACATTGATCGTTTACTTCCGTAACTCGCGCATACAATCAAATTAGCCTCTGAAACACGTTCCATTGTGTTCGGAGTACAGGTAAAACCTTATGAACGCCTGTCGGCATGTCTGATTCGGGGTTCGAGATTTTGCATTATGCTTAACGAGATATTTTGTAAGTTTTATAATATAATAAATTTTGAAAGTACATATGGTCAGAGATATTTTTTTTACGCGTACTCAGGAAGCTTTCCCAAATCGATACTTATCCCTGTCCTCCTCTATAACCTTCAAACAGAAGCCGATTCCTTAACAAACAAAAAGAAAAAGAAATCATGGCCGAAGCCTGCATTTTACTATCAATAGAAATCGAGTTCCTCCCTTCCTAAAATTTACCTTTCCTCTTTCAGAAATTCGAAATCATCTTCACTAACAAATTCGAGTTTCATTTATATAAAAAAAAGGGAAGAGAGCCGAAATAAATCAGAGCTCATGTCGATTTAGGGGGTGACAACCTAGGGCTCTGGATTTCGTCTCGATGGCAAGGCGCGTGGAGAGTGGATGTAGCGGCGTTTGAGATGGGTTGTGGGTGACGTTTAGGTATCACGCGATCGAAATCGCGAGCTCGATTTGGAACAAGGAAGCTCAGGTGGTGGCGCGCATCTCGTGGTGGGGTTGTAATCGAAGAATCTCGTTTGGAAGCGCGCGTACAGTCAGTGAGGTAGCGCACGTCTTGGGTAGACTCGAGTTGGCGTACTGGATGTTGAATGAGGGCTTCGGCATCTCGACATTACCAAAGCAGTGTAGCTTGGTTTCGACTTCTGCAACATTTATTTCGGTGAGTAAATCTCATCTCGAATCTTCTTTATCCCTGATGCGTGATATATAATCTAGAAGCATTAGCATAAAATGTCTGTGTGGAAATGTAAACATGTTGTACGAGTACAGAGTGCATATTTGAAGTAGGTCTCTGTTAGTCTATAACAGACCAAACAATGTTACAAATTTAATCACCCTTCCTATATAGATTTAAATAGAACATGAGGTTAAAAGAATAATGCTTGGTTATCTGAATCTTGAATTTGTAATTTGTCATAAATTAAATTAGGAAGAAGACTAACTGGAAATTTTTAATTGAAAGTAAGAAATTTATTCAAGTTAAATTTTGATTTGTTAATTTCCTATATTCTGATTGATTGTATTTGAATTCCTATCTAGAATCCATGATTTTTAGTATAAAGATTAGGATTTTTACAAACAAGGTTAATGTGAATTCTCGAGTTGACAGATATTGGGGTAATAGTCGATTCTCGTCGACTGGGAAGGATTTGATCTTCGATGTTTCGTCCTGGGGCAAGCTTGGATGTAGCAGCCCTTAGGAAAAATGGAATTGAAATTTGTTGATCTCTAAGATAAACGAATGCCATCGACATGGGGGTGGTTACGGTGATTGGTTACGGTGATGGCCGGTGATGGTCTGGATGTTTGTGCATAAACACACATATGATCGTATCGGGTTTCTGAAAGGTTTGGGAAAGACGGATCTAAACTCAGGTCTGGGAAAGAAGGGTGATGGCCTGTGGGCGTACTCGAGTTTTGTCATGATTTGCTCGAAGAAATCGACGCTGTTATCATCTCGTATGTGGCTTGGGATTACTCAGCACCTTAGTTCGGGAATTCCGATGTTCAGCTTGGTTTGCTGAGATAAGTTTCGGGCCGTAAGATTTTATGAAGGGAAATTACTAGAAAGGTACTAATAAAAGTAATTAAGGATAAGTATTTAGTGCAATTAATTTAGCTAATAAATAAATGTGATTGATTTAAGTTAATAAATGTGCTTATTGTAAGGTCTGCTATTAAATGTAAACTAAACTAAAATGTGATTAAAGAATGAAAGTAACCAATGAAGGATTATAAATAGTGAAATAAATTAATAACTAATTAGTAAAAGTAATTACGAATTGATTGATTTAAGAAGCTAGTCAAGAAATTAGTGAATGAGTATGATTGCTTAAAAGATGATAAATTAATGTAGGAAATTGTAGGATAATAAATTTAAGTAATATAGAACGATTATAGCAAATAGTAAGGATGGTAAAGTGATTTGGAGATATTGGACTATTTAAAATCAAAATCTTTGGTATTTAGAAATTTATATGTGAAATTAGCATTGTCTATAGCAAATTGTGAATTGGTTAAATTGATATAAGATACCCCGGGTTTATATAAGTTGTATGCTTTGGCATTTCATATTTGTTGGGTTTACTCACGCTGGTTTCCAGCCTGACCCGGGTATTACTTTGGTGTAATGCTCGGGTCAGACCGAGTATTACAGATTTTCATGTTAGAACGTTCTGGAGCTCAGGAGTTGAGCTGGATGGCAGTATCGTATAAGAGTATATCCGCTGTATTTATATTATTGTAAATCTTGGGCATGATAATTGTAAACTTTCAGTGACTGTATTAATGTGAAACTCTGATGTATATTAAATGTAATCGACAGATATAGTATTCTTTTGTAAACTGTTATTATTTATTATTATATTTTATCCGCTGCGAATGTGAAATGTTTGGTGTTTTTGTTCTTCTTCTTCTATCTCTTTCTTCTTTTTCATAACTATCTGGAATTTTCGGGTTAGAAAATTTTTGGTCGTTACAGAAGCATAGTCAAACCCAACTGACATGAACAGGTTACAAGATGCAATTTTCAAAAGCACATCAGAGAAACCATAAATACAAAACTTTACCACCAAGAGACCCGATAGACAAGTACGCATAGTACTTGAACCAATGACCAAATCCAAATAACCCAAGTGTACCAGAGCAGTGTGCACATACCAGAATCGAGTGCATTCAATCTCAAACGAAGACAATGCAGTCGTTTCGAAATGATGATATACAACAAGTAAAATTCGTGTAACTGCAATGCAGACTTGACTACAAGCAACTACATATCAGTGAAAGACCAAGTCAACGCCAAAGTTCAACAGCAATTTTTCAAGTGACAAAAGTCAACAATGTGCCAGCAAAAATCAAAGCGGTGATGACAAAGAAAAGAAATTCACGGAGCAGCCAACTCAAGCCGCAGGTCAATAAACAAAATCGAACAGTTCAAGTCAGAGTCGTGAGTAAATGAACAAGTTAGAAGCAAGCAAGGAATTCACGAACTTGAACAAGTTATAAAAATCAATCATTTCAAGATAATCAAGTCAGAAATCATCAACATCGAAATAAACTCGAACGACCTAAGGATGAAGTAGATGTGAGTGATAGTTCACTCACCTTGTTGAAGAGCACAACCCAAATCGAAGTCGAAGGCATCTCCTCTTGCTCGCCTCTGCACTGTGTCCACAATGAAGCTAAGACGAACTCGAATCAGTTGGAGGCACTCAACGATTTAAAGCGATCGAGAGATCAACCGAGGAAAGCCACGAGTATTTGAAGTCGCCATTAATTTTCCTTCGTATGCTTTTTTTTGTCTGCGATGCGAAAATAAATAAAGGAGGAACGAACGAAGTCGAGAGGAGCCATTTTTATTCTTTCGTTTGTTTTAGGTTTAGGGTTTCGAAGTCAATGCAAATGAAAAGGGAGGAACGACATTCAATTTAACACGGCATCAAGTAAATGAAAACGTGGGCCAATATTCAATATTTAAAGCCCAACAACACTTAATCCACTTTTAAACGAATTACAAAAGGATTTTCACTCGATTAAAAATTTCAATTAGCGATTAGCTAGCTCAATAATCGTTTAACGATGATTATAAATTGGGCAAAACCCCGAGTTGTTACACATTTTATGGTAATATATGCATCCTCCATTAACGCAATCAATTAAACAATCAATTTAACAATCAATAAATGATATTACTCAATCGATAAAAAAATCAATCAATTATACAATCAATCAATCAATTACCAAACCAATCTACCTACATATTTATTTATATTACTCAAACCAATTTTATTAATGTACAACTTTTAATACAAGGTAGTTTCTAATTGATTCCAAAACATTTACACAACCATGAACCCAATGATATATTTTAAAATATGAATACTAATAAGTGCGTTTGTATGCATTATTCGAAAATTCAGTTTTTCCGTTATACAATACTTATTCAAAATGAATTTTTTTCTTTATACATCTCAAAATAGGCAATTATTTTAATTGAAATGTTCATTCCATTTTGACAAAAAAAAAATGCAAGTTCTTATATTAACTCATTGATTACAATTGTAATAAAACCCATTCATTATATATTTAAATTTCAAACAAATCCTTTATTTGTTGACTATCACATTTCCATCTCAAATTTTAAATGTAAATTATTTCACCAATTATAGTATTTATTTCAATTTCTTAAAATAATCCCTTTATTACACTTTGAATCCAATTTATTTTAATAAGTTTCCAATTAAACGGATTAGATTCAATTTCAACCTTACACATAAGTTTAGATTATAATCAATTTATAACGTATTCCTTTCTTAGTTATTACTTTACATACTTCTCATATTAATTTCATAATTAATCATAATTATTAAAGTTACAATTATAATAAATACGACCCTATAATTACTCAACATTATTTCATTTTCCATTAGTGTAACATTCATTTATTTTATTATCACTTATTACAAATTCTAATTCCATTAACAAATAAGCAGGTAATTTATAATATATGTTACAAATTTTCAATTAATCACTATTCATTATCATTGACTTTAATTTAGCACTACTTACCTTGCATTAACATTGTTACTTAAAATCCCTATCCAATTGCAATTAATATTCTAATGAATACATCTACTCCTTTCCGTTATGTTATTAATTATCATCAAGGCACATGTAATTGTCTTTATTCATAAATGAGTGAATTTACTAGTAACCCACTATTATAACCTTTAATATACTTGTATATTTATTCTTCACAACAACTACTACCTATCAATATTATTTCGCCACTAAGTACAAAATTTGCAATTGTTCTTATTATCATATTCCATTTACTAAGTCATAAAATTTGAATTAATTTGTTAATTTGAAACGTTCTTTCAAGTTTATAAATTATTAACTTGAAATAACGTATCCCTAATTAAAAATCAATTACTGTAACAATGTGTCCTTACACTTACAAATTTAATGCCTACCCTATATTTTCCATATTCACATTATATCCATGTACAATACTTACACCATTTTATTTATTGAAATTTTATTCATATTACAAATAAATAGGCTTTAATTACCATTCATATATTTTATTTTAGCCTTCATCCCAATATTAATTTACCCCCTTTATTATTTCTACTAAAAATTAATTACAAAATCCTATTAAATTAACAAATTAAATTGTCGAAATTTACGGGTCGTTACAGTTACATTAAAAGCTTACCTAGAAAAGGTTTGAATGTAATGAGAGCGTGTAATTGAATAATATACAATATAAAATGTAAGTAATAAGATGTCCAAAATAAATTATTGTTAAGGAAATTTATAAATAAAATTTGGGTGGTTATAAGTTTATACATTTAATCTATACTGCAAGAAATGTTAAGTGAAATAAATTGAATAATAAAAAGAGAATGTTGTTTAAGTAAATAAGGTGAATGTAAATAAATTGGATATAGGGGTAAATTAATTGAAGGTGAGTTAATTTGAATGATAATATTAAATGGAATGTTAATATTAAACTTAAGTAATTTGTTGAAGGGCTAATGAAGTGATATTCACATTAAAGGAAATATACCTTGTGAATTGAATAAAATAAATAAAAATTTATATGTTTTGGAATTAATTGTTTTATCTGGTACTATGTATTTTGAATTGATCTTTCCTTCCCGTTGCCTCTATTCTCCTATCTCGATCCTTTTGGGGACGAAACATTTTAAATGGGGGAGAGTGTAATGACATAGGAATTTTAATGATTTTAAATAACATAATTAATTAACTTTTTATAAAAATTAAACACTTAAATTTTTGCAATGAAAATTTAATATTTGGAATAGGTCTATTTAAATGTAACAAGTGTCAGATCTTCATTAGAAAATATGGAGGTTTGCTTGGTTGTGAAATTTCAATATAAGATTTAAAATCAGTTAATATTTGATGGAAATAAAATATTTTGAAATCTGATTATTTTTACATAATAAAAATGCAAACCATTTTCTGAGCCAGATGTTGTAATTGGTTTCGTCGATTTTGGACTGCTCTAGCTCCGTTTATATTATTTTCAGCGTTTTAGCAGCATTTCTGGCAGCGAATATCTAGTTTTGTTAGGAGGGTCGTGTCACCCATATCTATGTACCATTCAATTCATCTCGTCGTGATGATCTCTGCATTATATTCATTTGTGCATTTTGGTGTCCGATACGCGGCGAAATCAAAAAACGATTAGCCGTATCGGTTCTACATTTGGGCCTTTTAGGTTTCCATGTGGCCATTCATCCATCCATCGGTTGAAAACTAATAGCCAGTAGGCTTTTATTATACCCATAATTTATTTCTATCTTATACTATTTTACCGGTTCAAAATATATTTGCAATTTTCATTGGTTCGTTCATTTTCGTTATTTCCTCTTCTCTATTGGTTATTCTATTCAATTGATATATATATATATATATATATATATATATATAAAGTTACATTTATATTTGTTTCCAGAATCTTGCTGTCGGTTTATATTTTGCCTAAACCCATACTTGGACTGTGACCACCCCATCTCACCTATCAACTGAGCAACTTTCATCCCATCCACCATTTTTACCAAACCCACGCATGAGAAACTCCACCTGAACCCTACCGCCTTCTAGTCTTCCACGATTCTGCCACCAAACCTCCAGCCGATCCATCTCCATGTGACTCGCAACCCCCTACTTCATCGCAACAGCAGCTGTCAATCACCATTAACCATTGCACATCCCCATTCTATGATGGCCCGCCTTTTCAACCCTCGTAAAGCGACATAAATACGCTCATTATATAACATGCGAAATGATTGAGTGCTATAAAGATAGATTGTTGAGGGGAAAGAAAGTAGGTAGAAGAAAGAAGAAATGAAACAATAAAATTTTACAGCGGACTAAATAACATATAATATAAACAGTTCTTTATTCAAATCAAAATTGTAGTAGACATTTCTCACATCAAAGTACAAAAATCAATAATTACCAGCCTGGACAGTTATAACAACTTGCCCTCACAATTTGTTGGCAATTTAAACAAAACGCTACAGCGGAATAAACAAGTACGAGAATATGTCTCGGTCTCCAACTCGTCTCCTGAGCTCGATAGCATCCTAACTTGAACTTGTAATACTCGGTCTGACCCGACCATTATAATAAAATAACACCCAAGTCAGTCTAGAAAATCAGCGTGAGAAAACACACTCAATTTGAATTATTAACTTTTATCAAAATCCATTGAAACAAAGGTATCTTGTAAGACCGCGTCACACATAAACACGACGGGTTTCTATCTTATGATAATCAAAACATTTCATATCAAATCCTCTGATGTTATAATAATGTCTAAGTACTAATACTTATTCAAATAGATGAAATGCTTACATCTCACGTTTCAGCATAGTTGGGTACAATCAAAATCGTCCGGTGCTTGTTGGAGAATAGTTCCATACGAATTACTAGGTACTGGGGTATCACCTGTCATAGAACATGTCTAGAAACAATATACCGAGGACCACATCGACATCCCCAGCTACACAAGACCGGACTATCCCTAACCGAATATGCTATATCCCCGTGTTTTGCCACCCTTTTCGAGCTCCTTCAATAAATCATAGTAATAATATCCGAAGGATCTAGAAAGTGATAACATACCCTAATTGGATGCTACCCACTTATCCTTGCTGCATCTCCCTTGCTTTTCTGTCATTCCCGGTTAATGAGGCTATTGGCTACGATTACCTTCTAAAGGAATTTTCAAATAGAATGCTCATTGTCCCCCAATGATAATGTATTAATAGCATTCATCCATATAAGTCCGCCGTTTTGGGTCCGTACGGAACCGAATGCACTATTTGTACTACATCCATTTTGGAATCACCCTCGGGATTAGTAGCAATTAGCTCTTGCACTTCACTATTGTAACATCTTGGTATTTTTAACCATTCGCATCCGCACATGTTGGACATGAATTGCTCAAAATATCAGATTGTTAATTTATATTTAGCAAAACTCAACATATGCAGCAAATAAAATAATCATAGAGACAAAATAATATAATAGCAACGCAGCGAAAACAAAAGAATAGTAGTTCATGAAGCTACTATATATACACAGAGTTAAGCAAGATACAACAGAAGTCTTGAATACATAGATGTCTCAATACAATAGTCAAATACCAAATCTGAATACATCACTGTAATCAATTGAATAACTTGAAGCCGAATCGATAGATGGATCTCCAAGCGAAGCTCCAACTTCAAAGGTGAGTCCCGAATACTAGTGCACTCATTCTGACTCGAGCGTAAAGCAAAACACAAAACACTCGAGTCAGGATTAACATTCTTATATCAATAAATTCAACTCAAGTGAAATATCAACCGAAATACAAGTAACTCAAAGGATGTCTGGGATAACCATTCTCTAAGGATCCGTTGAACTATCTACTATATAGTAATATATACTATTATAATAATGTCTGTAGTAAAGTAAAGTATTAAAATAGCGTTAAGGCTTTACATTTTCCACCTTAACACATTTGATATATTCACATAGTCTATACAGTACCGTAATCTTCCCCATACTAGGCGTCTTCTGAGGGCACTCCATAGGTATGGTACAAAACAAACTCGTAGTGGTCTCGATAGGGTAGGTGACACGGCACAACTAGGCAATGCCAGGGTAGATATACCAATTACACTTCCGGGCTGGTGGTAACGCATAGCAGCCACTACCGCCCACCTCGGAACACACTCCCAAATTAAAATAAAATGTGGCCATCGAATAAATCACAAAGTCAGAATATAGTATCGAAGGAATGTGTCCGATCGGAAGAGCTACCTTACTTGGCCCATCAATTTCTCCTGTTTTAGCCACCTTAAGCGAACTCACGGGAGTCGGGTCCTCGTATATACCTCATATAGGATCGTCGCCACCATCCTACTTCATTTTGGAATCGTCACCGCACACACAGTTATTAAAGTGGTTTTCGGTATTGGCAGAGAGTATGACAATATCTAATCCCGGTCTCTTTAACAGCCATCGTTATTATAACACCGCGTTCATTTAAAAATAGTTTATACTTCAAAACCAAAATATCATTGCCATTGCAAAAACATATCAACACGATATCATTTTCATACAAATATATCCTTTTCCAAAAATCATAGTACTTTCAAAGTTATAACACTTTCTGAACCAAAACACTTAAATTTATAACACTTTCAAAACATAATACTTTGAAATTCATAACTTTGAGAACATAATTTCCACCACTTAAACAGTTTAGATATTAAAATAATGTATATAATAAAATAGTTTTTAAAGTAAAATTGTTTATATAAAAGAATCATAAGTTAAAATAGTTTACATTAAAATAGTTAGTATATTAAAATAATTTATATTAAAAATAGTCTATGTTAAAAACGATTTATATTAAAAGTTTATATTAAAATAATTTATTAAGCAAAATATAAAATATCTAAATATAATTTAAAAGTACTTTATATAATAAAATAGTTTCCTCAAATTTCACAAATCGATTCCAAATCAATTCGAATTCCAAAATTAAAATTTAATCCAATCTCAAATCATCATTTTCAATTTATTTTAGTTTCTTATAAGCCATTTCAAACTATATCGATTTCAAATACAAATTTTTAATAAAAAAATAAGCCATTTCAGTTCAGTATTTTCAAAGCTTTAAATATTCAAAAATTTCAAAACTACATTTGATAATTCCATATATATATCAAATTCACTTTAATATTGTTTATTTTGAAATATTTACTTAATCATTAAAATAACATTTAAATAAAACTTCAAATTTAAGTCAATTTTAATCAAAATCAAGTAAAAAAATCATATTTTTAAAATCCCAAATTTAATAAATTTTAAATCAAACTTATTTGAATATAATTCTTAAATAAATTCAATCTCAAAGCCGTGGAAATCATTTCAACATATATATATATATATATATATATATATATATATATATGGGGCCGGCTATAGGAACACAAAATTAAACACAAAATGGTGACACAAAAGATCCGGACCATTGAATTTTTTTGTCTTTATGTGGAAGGTGGAATTCAGGGGGCAATCCAATGGTGGAGATTCTTTATGTCACCAATTATGTCCATATTTTGTGTCTATATAGACTTTCCCTATATATATATATATATATATATATATATATATATATATATATATATATATATTGGCCATCGATGTCTGCATATAATTTTCTATACTATAGTCAAGTGATATAGATATTTATCATTTTAGTCCGCAAACTAAATATATACAGGTATATATCATTTCAACCCGCAATCCCAAATTCAATTCAATGAAAATGCTTGGGTTTATCATTTCAACCCATAGGATTTTCTCATATTCTACAGATCGTTCGGGTATATATCATTTCGACCCATAGAGAATTCTATACTAACAAGGAACTTGCAGAGTGATAATACATATGATAGTAATATAACAGGCATATGTCATCAATATAAATAATAGATAATGGTGTCAGATGTCACAGGTGAACAGATACAGATAATATCACATAAATAGCAATGTAAATATCGAATAGCAGCATATTTCAATTGTCGTTCCAATTGAAATCAAATTTAATAAATATAAGAACGTTAGTTGTGAATAATTGCTCACCTTCCGAGGCTAAGGAGAATAGACAACAAAATGGGTTATAGATCTGTAACGATCCTGAATTTTTGAACAATTTAAATTGAAAATATTAATTTATTTTAAATATTTGAATGATAATTTAAATTGAATTCCCAATATAACAATGAATTTGGCGATTTAATTTTAGAATTTAATCTATAAAAAGTTGAATAAAAAATTTAAATTTGACTTTGGAGTTGAAATTGAATATAGAATTTGTATTTTAAATTCAAACTAATGACTTAGAAAAATAATATTGGATACAAGAATCCTTATTTATGTAAATTTATAAATGAATGGTTAGTTTTAAATAACATTTTTCTTTTCCTTAAAATAGAAAGGAATAAAATTTTAATCAATACAAGATAAATAAATACACATAGTTAAAATTCAAACAACATATTTATAAAACTTTGTAGAATAGAATGTAACTACATTGGAGAAATTTTAACAACATAATTTGGAAAAAACAAAACAAAGCAAAGTAATAACAAAACCAATTGGAATTAGTTGAAATTTGTTTGAAATTGATTAAATTGTCTTCGGGCTTTAAAATTTATATTGGGCCATCTTAATTGGTACTGTGAGATGTATCTAAGGCCGATACCACCATCCCTCTACCCATTTTTGATTCAAACCCTAAATCTAACGAAAGAAAAAAAATGGCGGCTCTCGTTCCTCTTTGCAACTGAAATCAGGGCTCGTTGAATTCGAGGGCGCCGGCTTCGATCTGCTCTTCGTTCTAAGGTGAGAAATTCTCACATCTAATTCATCTCTAAAATGGTATTTCTGCAAATTCGATTTTTCTTGACTTGAAATTGTTTAATGATTGTTTTATTCATTTTCTTTTTGCTCTGATTTCCAGGTGATTTTCAAACATAAGATACTTAAAACTATTTCTGGTACTTAGATTTTAATTAAACCAATATATTTTGTTTGAATCCAAGTCCTAATGGTTATTTAAACAAAAAGAGCTTTAAGTTTTGATTGTAACTCAAATTCTGCAGTAAGAAAAACAGAGAATGTACAGAAGCATATATATCCAACATTCACAGACAATGCAAGCATGTTTAAAAACTCAACAAACGTTTTGAATACAAATCCAGACATTTAAACCATAAAAACAAATTCAAGGGTGAGTTTGCTCACCTGTGATTCCTAGAAAACAGAGACAATGTTTTTGTATTTGAACTTGATGCTTTAATCTCTGCTTTGATTTAATTCTGAGTTGAATTGGTTCGATTTCCAGAACTAGATGTCAATTTGTCATCTGCATGCTTGAACTTTTGCTTTCCAGGCTTGAACTCGAATTTGGATTTTTCTTTTACTGCATGCTTTTGATTTTGAAAATCTGAAACTTGTACTTTAAATTGATTTGGACCTCGAATTTTTCTTCTTTAATCTTTTTGAAGATTAGGTCTGCAACTTAGATTAATTCTATTACTTAGATCCTTGCTTTGTTATTAATCAATCATTAAATTCAAATTTTTTTTTAAAGAATTTTACTTAAACTCAATTCATTTCAGAGATCCTTGCTCACCGGTAATTTCTTTTTATAAAATACATCTGCAAATTTTCTGAATTTGTTTTATTGTTAAAAAAAACTTGATCTTGAAAAATAAAAAGTATTTTGAAAATTAGTATATATGAGTTTGATTCATGTTTATGCCGTGTTCATATGCTTTTCTTGGCTTGCATTGCATTGATACACTGGTTTCATTTGCAGATTGATTTGTTGTACCTTGTACTGGCTCCGTTGTATTCAAGTGGGGGCTGCAGTCTTGTTTGCAGTTGCCTTTGTATTCAAGTGAAGGATTCAGTTTTATTTTTGGATGAAGTTTTGCCTATTTTCATATTTTGTTAGTTGAGATGTTGGCATATAGCCTCGGGTAACTCGAGAATTTACTCATGGATTTAAAGTATTTAGCCCGAAGTTTTTCTGTTGCTAGTTATGTGATGCTATGTAGTTCGAACCTGAACTGTTATTTTTGGAAACTGAAAGCAAAGTGTAAGTCTCATGTCAATGTTAACTAAGTTTAACCCAAGATTAAAAGTGATTTCAAGTTAGCTTTGAAAAAAAACCTGGTTTTGGGAAAAACATGTTTTAAATTGAGTTGTTTTAAATAACTCAGAAATGATAAGTAAAAGAAGTGGTTTGTGAATTGAATTTCAATGGAACCTGTAACTGTTGCAGATTTCTAAATTAAAATGTAAAAGTTGAAAGCAAGTTTGGAAAGCAGATATTTAAATCAAAGATTTAAGTTTGAATTCAAGTGAATTTTCGAATCCTGAATTTTAAATAAAAAAATCGATTTTGAAATTTAAAGCAAGTTTTAAACTAAGACTTAATTACAAGGCACTGTTGTCACTTTCTCTTGACATTTTGGAACATGAACTGTGGTATTCATGGGGTGGCTGCAGTTATATATATATTATTATTTTTGGTTGCAGTTTGCCTTGTATTCATTTATGTAATTGTTTTTCTGGGTTTGCAACTGTTGATTTGCACTTTTGTTATTTGTGGGTCTGCACTTGTGTGTAGCGTGTCAATGCGTGCATGTCCCCTGTCCCTGCTTTGCCGCTGTAATTCATTTGCTGTGTTGGTTATTCATTTGACTTTCTTGAGTTCTCCTCTGTGTCACTGACCTGGAGCCTGTAGTGATTTTTGCCATTGACTTGAGTTTGATTTGTACTTCATGCTAGTATGTTTCACCTGCCTGTACCCAGGGTTGGACTGATTTCCAGTTTGTATGAGACTATGGCCGTGGCTTGTGAAATACGTTGTGCCAGTTGCACTGCCTGTTTTCATATTTTTCCTGAGTTCACCACGTCCTTGAACATTGCATTTTTCCCTGTTGATTCATTACTGACCACATGCTTCCAGAATATGGCCCTCATTTTACTAGTTGCTTTGACTTTGTACACCCTATATTTATCATGTTGCCTTGAATTTAGTCATGCATCTATGCTTGTTAGTTGATTACGTGTGTCCCTGCCCTGATGTCTTGGAAAATTGACCGTACATAGTGCCTTTATGTTGTTTTGAAATGGACATACACCCATGCGTATTGGCGAGGCAACGCACGCGTGCGTGTACTGTAGCCAATCAGTTTTGATTTTTTTTTAGTAACTTTTCAATTATTTGAATTGATTTGATTTAAACCGATGATTTTGTTTTTAAATGCCGTTTAGGCAATTTCAATGTTTTTTTCTAAATTATTATTTATTTTTATTTTTTTAAAAGAAAAATAAATAAATTCTTTCATCTATCTTCCTTGATAATTTGAATTGCTGATTCATTGTTTTAACACCGTTAAGTGTTATGTTTACCGTTATCCGATTTCTTTGTTAAAAAGGTCGGATAGATGAATTTATCTGTGACTGTCATCTAATTGCTATTTAATTATTATTTCTTTTATGCACTAACAACTGAGTTTGAATTAGACTGACCCGTGTATTATTTTCTTTTGAATGTAATACTCGGGTCAGACCGAGTATTTTTACAGCTTGGAGTTTTTCTCGCAGCGAAGTTAGAGAGAGGGGAATTACCGCATCGCTAAAGTTTTTCAAGAGATTTTTCTTGTACTTTAAAAAGATATATGTATATTCCGCTGTATTAAAATGTAATTCATTGTATAACTCTGATATTTGTATATATAAAAGAAAGGTTCATTTATGAGAAATATGATTATTATTCTGTGATTCTGTTTAAACTCTATAAACTAAATAACAATCCGTCATTTTGAACGTTTCTAGTTGGTTTAATTACCGACTGGAGGCGGTCAAA
The DNA here is from genome assembly GCA_030765085.1 of Allium cepa. Taxonomy (NCBI): domain Eukaryota; kingdom Viridiplantae; phylum Streptophyta; class Magnoliopsida; order Asparagales; family Amaryllidaceae; genus Allium; species Allium cepa. The sequence goes on along the minus strand of CM060945.1, from coordinate 985,573,811 downwards.
AAGGCGGGTCGTTACAAGATCCAAGCACGAATTCGGAAGCAAAGCACGATGGACTCGTGTTCGATGAACGAGCTGATAATGTGAAATCAATGAAACAATTAGAATCATTTCGATATAAATTAAAATAAAATGTAAATTATAGCGTTATACATTTTTCAAATCAATATAAAGTTTAAAACACATACAAATATATTACTTTAAAATCAGTATTTCTATAATATATATATTTGTATTTAAATCAACTGACAAATGTATCAAAACTGTTATATATATTGCCAATTATAAGAGAAAACAACTTTACACTATATAAAATACTTAGCTGCTACAGCAAATAAAAACTAGGTATGCTATACTATCTATAAATTGTAAGCATATAACCAATATATATAGACATCTATTGTAAAATGCAATATAACATTTATATATATATATATATAACTAAATATACTAAAATATAATGAAACTTATATATATATATATTAACAACTATGCAGACCATAACTATATATATATATATATGCTGATTATATCACAACACTCAAACAGACCTATTATAAACTTGGTTGAATATAAATGAAGGAAGCAAGCTACAACAACCTATATATAAAATAAACTATTATATACCTTTGCATTATAACACAATCGACTAATATATATATATATATAACACAATATTTGTTATAAAACAATACAACTTGCATACCTATGATTTGAAAGCCTATATATATATATATATATATATATATATATATATATATATATATATATTGTAGCGACCCGACTTTCTATCACCAGAAAATCGCATCACTAATTAAGAAAGAAAGGGATAGAAGAAGAAAAGAAAGAAAAGAAAGAGAAAACAACACATCAGAATCTCACAACGGCACGATTTAAATATAATATAGAACATATACATAGTATTATATACATCAAAGTACACAACTAAACATCTCAATTTAGACAGTTATATCATTTTGTCTAATACAATACAAGAACATCAACACAGAATATCAACACAGTGGAAACTCTAACTATATATCTACACACTGAAGCCTCCTGCTCCATAGCTCCTCCAGAATTCGTCAAGAGATAACCTGAATCACTTGACTACTCATATATAATATGAGTACCCAAGTGTTTAATAAAACAGAAAATAAACACTCGGGTCAGACAGGGGTCTGGTGTGAGTAAACGGTTTAAGATTGCTTAACTTTAGAAAATCCTTTGAAAAGAAAGGTATCACGTAAGACTTCCCACACATAAACATGAAAAAGTTTTTACCTTACGCTAACCAAAACATTTGATAGGAAATCCAGTGATATTATAATAGTGTCTAGGGTTTTCAAGTAAATAAGAAATAGCCGAAATTGTTACATTAGTAAATTCCAGCTACTAGCCACAAAAGTGGGTAATACAAACAAAACCGTAGGGTCTCGTAGGGAAAATGGGTTTCCAACAATGGCAGGGCTACTGGGGTACCGCCCGTCACAGTACGTGGCCTAGATCACCGTACCGAGGAGTACTCCCACTCCCCTGCAACACAAAGCCGGGACCATTCCTTACTGAACAGTCCCGAACAAGACCACCCCGCAGTTGGCTGCAGACCAACTGCCCACACAACCGAAATATAAAGGGACTTCTAGACAGGGATGTATCTTGCTCTCCAGTGGGAGCGACCCACGAAGCCTTGCTGCACCTCCCCTGTTTTAGCCATTCCCGGTTGATGAGGCTTGAGGCTGCGTTTACCTTTATAGGACCAATTATCTTAGAATGCTCATCGTCCACCTGACGATGTTCTGAAAGCATTCAATCCATACAAGTTCGTTCCAGGTTCGAATGAAACCGAAGGCACTATCTCGTTGCACTCATTTTGGAATCACCCTCAGAGTCAACGACCATAGCCCTTGCACTCTAAATCTCCATCTCGAATCTATAAGCACTATTCCGTCAAACTCATTACGGAATCAACCACAGAGTTATACTGACGTATAGCCCTTACACCTCGAGTCTTCACTCGCTCCACTTGGATTAACGACCTAACGTTTAATTGGAATCGATGTGGTTTTCGGATATCCAAATATGGAAACCCGATCCCCGTCTAACCGAAACCAAACGCCATTTTAATGTCCAAGTTGTAATTAAGGGATTTAAACAACGGATATTTAAAATATCACTTAACATAAATGGATGTATCATATTACACAGATAGATAAGCATCTATTATCACATGCATCTATATATATCACAAAGCAGCATATATATCACATTCAGATATTGCATATTCACATCATCACCCATCAATCAATGTCATCCAACAACAACCAATATCATTAACTCATCCAATGATATATATCATCCAATCATTAATCATTCATAAACAAATTTGATTCAAACTTGATTAATTTAATTAATCCTTAAATTAAATACTTGGATTATATTCAATCCATTTTACTATTCATTAATTAATTACAAATTAATTAATTAACTAACATTACTTAATTCCATTTCAATTAATCTTCTCTGATTAATTATCACTTAATTACTTTAAGTAATCCTTACTTAATTACCATATTAATTAAACATCCTGATTAATTACTTCCAAATTATACTAAGTAATTTTTTCTTAATTACCTTCTAAACTAATCAACCTTGATTAATTATTCTTTAATTATCCTGATAATTATTCCTTAATTATCCTTTAATTAATTACACTTGATTAATCACTTTTAATTAATCACACTTGATTAATTACTTTTAATTAATCATACTTAATTAATTACTTTTAATTAATCACCTTTGATTAATTACTTTAATTACATTTAGTAATTAAAACTAAATTATAAATTAATTATTCCTAAATTATTAATTAACGATTAATTAATTATTTCCATCAATTAATGATTACTTCATTAATTATAATCTTAATTAATTACTTACCAAGTAATTAATCATACAATAATTACTCTTAATCCTTTTAATTAATTAACCATTAATAAAATAATTTAAACCTTTAATTAATATAAATCAATCCTTTAATTAATAACACAAGTGATTAAGTCTTAATCACATTACTTAATTACTTTTCATAAAGTAATTATCTTTTACTTAATTACTTCTGTAATTAATCACTTAATTACTTCACCAAGGAATTATATTAAATTAACTCATAAGTGATTATCTTAATTAATCACAAATTAATTACTTAATTAACTGTTTAACTTAATCATTTAAAATTAATTAAATGATTCTTAACTTCTTATATTATAAAGATTCTTAATTAAGAAAACATCATCTTAATTAAATCATCAATATTAAGCAATAACACTTAATTTTATATAATAATTGATTTATCATAATTATTCTCACAATTATTTATCTTTAGATAAAATTCTAATTTACATAATATAAAATTTTATTATAGTTGATTATCAAATTCTTAATCATTATACTTTATTTAAAATAAAATATAACCTTTAGAAATCAATTTATAAATAAACACAATTTAAATTAAGTTTTTAAATCTTTAAAACCTTTCCAAATTTAATTATCTTTAATTAAATCAAAATTCCAATTTACATAAGATAAATCTTTATTACAATTGATTATCAAATTCTAAATCATTAAACTTTATTTAAATAAAATATAATATTTAGAAATTAATTATAATTAAACATATTTTAAAATTTATCTTTTAAATCTTTAAACTTCCCAAGAATATTAAATAAAATTAAATACAAGCTTTATTTCAAAAATATCCATTTCTCTATTTTAAAAACAATCATATTTTAATATATATAAAGCTTGTTTAAAATTTATTTTGAAACCAAATAGTTTTATAAGTAAAACTAATTCAACTTTTATTATAAATCTTTGTTTAAAATTTTATAAATATTCTAAAATCAAATTCACTTTGTTAAAAACATTTGCTGTAAACTTTAAAACTTTAACTAATATAACCTAACACTGCTCCGAGATAAACTCCAAAATACCAGAATAAAAACCCGAGTAACTCACATGAAAATATTGCGTCAACCCCGAGTCTACCCTGTGCTTTCCCCCTTTCTTCTTGCTTCGAGTCCAACCAACAATAACACGAAGAAGACTTCGAGTTCCCTCCCTCTTCTCATCCCAGAACCCATACTTCCTGATACTCCTTGCACCGTGCAATGTGCACCGCCCCACCTTCCACCAGTGATCATCGTCACAACTCCGACAAGTCATCTTCGACCCCAACGTTGTATCGCGAAATCCAGAAACTCAATTTCAATCGACAATAAAAAATTCGACCATCACGCCAACTGTCTGAACCAACAGCCACCAGAAAAATCACCAACGCAGTCAACCCCTCACTCGAGACGCCGCGCCGTCCTCCCCATAGCTTCGCCTCAATCCCCAGTACCTCTGGCACCAAGTGCGATCAACTTGGATATTCCCACGACACCGTGAAACCAGGATGAACACACCGGCAAAAACAGGTAATAAAAACCCTAACTCCACGATCTTCAATCATCACAAACTATGAAAAATTCTCGAAGTATTTTTCGGATGATCCCAGAAAGAGTTCACCCACGTCGGTCAATATGCCGCCGTTTGCCGTGATTTGGCCAAAAACCCCAAATCAGTAAATCCCAAAATGCTCACTAATTACCCCATTAAAAATTATGATTCAAGTATTAAAAATCATAATTTTCCATTTGCAATTTAATCATGCAATAAAAACATGAAATTGAATTCATCAAATTTTGACCCAATTTATATTTTACTGTAAATTCAAGTATTTAGAATCATTTATTCACTTTAAAAACTCGTAATTGTTTCTAGATGATAGTTTATTTGAATTCAAACAACTTCTATTTAAAATTCTAATTCGAATTCAAGAACAAGTTATTGAATTTATTATAAAATTTTAAACCTTTGTTTTGCATAGAGTATATATTTTAACCTTTCAGGAAAATCCATTATTCATAATTCAAACTTGAATCTAATTTAAATCAACTACTAAAGATAACATCATGATATAATCACAATAACAAGTGGAACCCAAGTTTGAACTGTTTTTAAAAATTCATTTACTCACCTGGAATTTTCAGAAGACAGAACTGCATTTTTTTTCCAGGCTTTTAAATTCATCTGCATGTTGAATGTTTCCAGAATTGCTTGTTAAACCTGAATTGCATGTTGGTTACTGAATTCTTTGCATTGATTGAATTTCCAGACTTTACTTCTTCCCTTTTTTTCATATTTTCTTTTGATTTCAGGATTTCCAGATTTTACTGATTTCACAGATTCCATTTTTGTTTTGATTTACATTCATTCTTGATCTTTGTTTTGTATTTTTGTTTGAGTTGAAGAAAATGTTTTCAGCTGAAGAATAAATCTTTTCTTTTAATTTTACAACAAAATTTTAAATTCAATTTTACAAAAGAAAGAAATTTGTCATGTTAATGCCTTAATGATCTAACACCTATGCAATATACTTCACAAGTGTCATTAGCATACACTAACTAGTTAACAAGTGTTATTTTAAAGTTTAATTAATGTTTTATAAATGTTTTAAAAATGTGATTTTCTTTTTAAAATTTATTTTAAACCTTGCATGAAATGTATATATGTAATTATTAATAAGAAAATGTGTACTTAAACAAATCTTTAGATTTTAATGAATAGAAAACTGATTTCATGTTAGTTTATAAATTATTTATGCTTTTAATTAAATTTATTTTAATTCTTCATATAATTTTTTTTTTAAACAATTTATCCTATATTAAAATTAGAATGAAAGACTATTAAGCAAATAAATTTTAAATTTAAATCTTATCTAAATCTCAAGTTGAACTATATGTTTATAAAAATAAGAAAGTAACTTTGTTATAAAAATTTAAACTTCAAATATCATTTCAAAAATATTAAATCAAATTAACATTTCAAATTTCAAAAACTATATATATATATATATATATATATATTAAAGTTTGAAAAACTCTTGTTAAACTTAAATTAATAATTTTCCTATTTCAAATATATATACACATTTCAAATAAAAACATTCTAACATTAAATTTGTTAATTTCCATATTAAATTTTAAAACAAATCTCAAATCACAATATATATACATTCATATATATTACAATTTGAATATAAAGTTTTTATTACATTAAAAACTTCTTATTTACCAAAATAAATATCCCAAATTAAATTATTATAAACTTCAAAAGAATTGATCTTGCCTATTTATATTGCAAAGAAAAATATTAATAGATATTAACAAATTATTGTCAAAGATCATTAAACTGATATTGCTCAAAATTCCGGGTCGTCACATTCCTCCCCCCTTAAAAGAATTTCATCCCCGAAATTTAAAAGCAAAGATAATTTAATAACCCAGCTAAAGAATTTAAATTTAAATTAGCAATCATACAATCAATCACAGCAACCAATTTAAGCAAATAATTTTATCTATCCAGAAAAATTCAAAATAGAACTTCCTAATATTATCAAGAGTTTTCCAAGCATCTATATTGGAATACTCGCTCTACGAATCTAAAGTAACCACACTATTAAAACCAAGAACTCCCTCATCCAATTCTTCAAATCTGAACAAGAACTCAGATTAAACTCAAAACCAGCTCAACCACCAGATTCTTCTAAACTGCTGATTCTATCACTCAAAGAATCAAACACATATTCCTCAGAGATATGTGAAATACAATGAATTCCAGCTATCCAAACTAGCAATTAAATCCTGTAGATCAAAATCTAATCTCTAGAGAACATAGAAAAACTCATAATTCTTCCGGAGCTAGCTCTCAAGTTTTACCAAATCTTATATCTCCTTTGATCGGATAAAACTAAAGCAATATCCAAATTCCAGCTTCACATTCCAAATCTCCTCAATTCTTAACTACATAACCCTTCTGATGCTCCTGAGTCCCCTTCAATATTCCTGATCAGCCTAACCCTTGCTGATTGCTCCATGAAACAACAGTACCAACTCAAACCAAATCTCCAGGTTCTACTCAACAAAATGGCTCTCCAAAAATAATTTGCCGAAATCCAAAATACAACTCTATACCACAAGCATTATTGGACTTCAAACCTATATCTTATATCTGAATAGCCAAACAGTTGTACTTGACAACCTTACCTACCAAATCCAGAAAATTCCTTCATACATGAATTTCCTGTAGAAATCCTCTAATCCAGGTAAACTGCAACTTTCGGTTGCTCCATACTAGAATAACCGCTATCTCGCTTCCGCTGCAAAACTCTGATCTAGAGCAGATAAGAATGCTATCGAAGAATTCAAGAAAAACCTTTCTTCATACACAGTTTATCCAACTCATAAAAATCCCAGTGACCCTTCCATTTGGTCAAAACTTTCCAACAAAATCTCAACATAGAATAAGATGATCAATCCCTCTCCAAAGAATCTTGAGCTGCCTCACCAAACTCTTCTCGCTCCAAGAGTCTTCCTACTATGTGGTTGAACCATCAAAATTACTCTTAAAATCCAAGTCAATAAGAAAACTCAATCCCCGATTCGGGTAAATTCTAATTCCCTCAAAAAGCATCTAGAGAATCTCCGACTACTTTCCTAGCTTCCATATCTTTCACCTTTATTTGATATACCTTAATCTCAAATCAAAGAATACTCCAAGATTTCCAAACTAATCGCAAGTCACCTTTGCGATCTCTCTCAGTTCAGACCCCAAAGAACTATCTCCCCAACTAGAACAGCTTTTCCTAAATAAGATAAATCTTTCCAGAATGGCTTATCTACCAGAAAAACTAATAAATCACTTCCAACAGATATCCTACTCTGCTGAGCCTCCTAAAGAAAAGAATAAGCCTTCACCATCTGCCTGGTCTGCCGATAGTAAAATCCCAAAGATTACTGAATCATCGAAGAAATAGGTCCATGCTGCTGCTTCCAAACTTCACTTCAATGATACTACTGAGCCAAAAGATTTTCCTTAACCAAAAGCTCCTGAAACTCAAAACTATCACCCAATTCCACCAAAAGATCCTTGAGATGAGTAGACATCTCCTCAAAGAAACTCGGCTCCAAACCAAACACCAACCACTTATCTTCTTAAGAAAACAATTGAGACCATGTCTGAAATGGGGTAACTCATCGAACTTAGTCTCCTACTTCAATAAAGATGAAACACCCTTACATGAGATCCAGAGAAGCTCTAAACATTCGAATCTTCATTGCAGTAGACATCAATGCTCTTCCCACATCATCTAAATCTGGTTCCAAAAAAACATCTTCAGAACCATCTATGGAAACTGCATCTCACCATAGCTATTCTTTCTTGAAGCTATCAAGATACCACCACTTGCTTCTCCTCAGCGGACAAATCAACTTCTAGAAATCCCGCTCACTTGAGAGCAAATCAACCTCACACTTCAAGAATATACTCCAATTCTTGAAAATACTTCCTTTGGACTCAAAGAAATCCTTTCACCAATCTACAAAACTTATTCGAGACTGTATTGGATCTACAATCTCGATAAACACCTCCAACCACAACATATAAACCTCTTCCATTAGTGGTAGTTGTGTTCCACACACTCCTACCCTATCTACCTTTATAACCTATGTTGGAAAATCCGAACAGATAACCCAACAGATTAGGTAGATAAATATATATATATATATATATATATATATATATATATATAAATTACAAGTACGCTCTCTCAAGATAGACACCTCTCCAGAGCCTAGGTATTCACTCAACCTAATGCTCTGATACCAACTGTAGCGACCCGACTTTCTATCACCAGAAAATCGCATCACTAATTAAGAAAGAAAGGGATAGAAGAAGAAAAGAAAGAGAAAACAACACATCAGAATCTCACAGCGGAACGATATAAATATAATATAGAACATATACATAGTATTATATACATCAGAGTACACAACTAAACATCTCAATTTAGACAGTTATATCATTTTGTCTAATACAATACAAGAACATCAACACAGAATATCAACACAGCGGAAACTCTAACTATATATCAACACGCTGAAGCCTCCTGCTCCATAGCTCCTCCAGAATTCGTCAAGAGATAACCTGAATCACTTGACTACTCATATATAATATGAGTACCCAAGAGTTTAATAAAACAGAAAATAAACACTCGGGTCAGACAGGGGTCTGGTGTGACTAAACGGTTTAAGATTGCTTAACTTTAGAAAATCCTTTGAAAAGAAAGGTATCACATAAGACTTCCCACACATAAACATGGAAAAGTTTTTACCTTACGCTAACTAAAACATTTGATAGGAAATCCAGTGATATTATAATAGTGTCTAGGGTTTTCAAGTAAATAAGAAATAGCCGAAATTGTTACATTATTAAATTCCAGCTACTAGCCACAAAAGTGGGTAATACAAACAAAACCGTAGGGTCTCGTAGGGAAAATGGGTTTCCAACAATGGCAGGGCTACTGGGGTACCGCCCGTCACAGTACGTGGCCTAGATCACCGTACCGAGGAGTACTCCCACTCCCCTGCAACACAAAGCCGGGACCATTCCTTACTGAACAGTCCCGAACAAGACCACCCCGCAGTTGGCTGCAGACCAACTGCCCACACAGCCGAAATATAAAGGGACTTCTAGACAGGGATGTATCTTGCTCTCCAGTGGGAGCGACCCACGAAGCCTTGCTGCACCTCCCCTGTTTTAGTCATTCCCGGTTGATGAGGCTTGGGGCTGCGATTACCTTTATAGGACCAATTATCTTAGAATGCTCATCGTCCACCTGACGATGTTCTGAAAGCATTCAATCCATACAAGTTCGTTCCGGGTTCGAACGAAACCGAAGGCACTATCTCGTTGCACTCATTTTGGAATCACCCTCAGAGTCAATGACCATAGCCCTTGCACTCTAAATCTCCATCTCGAATCTATAAGCACTATTCCGTCAAACTCATTATGGAATCACCCACAGAGTAATACTGATGTATAGCCCTTACACCTCGATTCTTCACTCGCTCCACTTGGATTAACGACCTAACGTTTAATTGGAATCAATGTGGTTTTCAGATATCCAAATATGGAAACCCGATCCCGGTCTCACCGAAACCAAACGCCATTTTAATGTCCAAGTTGTACTTAAGGGATTTAAACAACGGATATTTAAAATATCACTTAACATAAATGGATGTATCATATTACACAGATAGATAAGCATCTATTATCACATGCATCTATATATATCACAAAGCAGCATATATATCACATTTAGATATAGCATATTCACATCATCACCCATCAATCAATGTCATCCAACAGCAACCAATATCATTAACTCATCCAATGATATATATCATCCAATCATTAATCATTCATAAACAAATTTGATTAAAATTTGATTAATTTGATTAATCCTTAAATTAAATACTTGGATTATCTTCAATCCATTTTACTATTCATTAATAAATTACAAATTAATTAATTAACTAACATTACTTAATTCCATTTCAATTAATATTCCTTGATTAATTATCACTTAATTACTTTAAGTAATCATTACTTAATTACCATATTAATTAAACATCCTGATTAATTACTTCCAAATTATACTAAGTAATTTTCTCTTAATTACCTTCTAAATTAATCAACCTTGATTAATTATTCTTTGATTATCCTGATAAATATTCCTTAACTATCCTTTAATTAATTACACCTGATTAATCACTTTTAATTAATCACACTTGATTAATTACTTTTAATTAATCATACTTAATTAATTACTTTTAATTAATTACCTTTGATTAATTACTTTAATTACATTTAGTAATTAAAACTAAATTATAAATTAATTATTCTTAAATTATTAATTAACAATTAATTAATTATTTCCATCAATTAATGATTACTTCATTAATTATAATCTTAATTAATTACTTAACAAGTAATTAATCATATAATAATTACTCTTAATCCTTTTAATTAATTAACCATTAATTAAATAATTTAAACCTTTAATTAGTATAAATCAATCCTTTAATGAATAACACAAGTGATTAACTCTTAATCACATTACTTAATTACTTTTCATAAAGTAATTATCTTTTACTTAATTACTTCTGTAATTAATCACTTAATTACTTCACCAAGGAATTATATTAAATTAACTCATAAGTGATTATCTTAATTAATCACAAATTAATTACTTAATTAACTATTTAACTTAATCATTTAAAATTAATTAAATGATTCTTAACTTCTTATATTATAAAGATTCTTAATTAAGAAAACATCATCTTAATTAAATCATTAATATTAAGCAATAACACTTAATTTTAAATAATGATTGATTTATCACAATTATTCTCACAATTATTTATCTTTAGATAAAATTCTAATTTACATAATGTAAAATTTTATTATAGTTGATTATCAAATTCTTAATCATTATACTATATTTAAAATAAAATTTAACCTTTGGAAATCAATTTAGAAATAAACACATTTTAAATTAAGTTTTTAAATCTTTAAAACCTTTCCAAATTTAATTATCTTTAATTAAATCAAAATTCCAATTTACATAAGGTAAATCTTTATTACAATTGATTATCAAATTCTAAATCATTAAACTTTATTTAAATAAAATATAATATTTAGAAATTAATTATAATTAAACATATTTTAAAATTTATCTTTTAAATCTTTAAACTTCCCAAGAATACTAAATAAAATTAAATACAAGCTTTATTTCAAAAATATCCATTTCTTTATTTTAAAAACAATCATATTTTGATATATATAAAGCTTGTTAAAATTTATTTTGAAACCATATAGTTTTATAAGTAAAACTAATTCAACTTTTATTATAAATCTTTGTTTAAAATTTTATAAATATTCTAAAATCAAATTCACTTTGTTAAAAACATTTGCTGTAAACTTTAAAACTTTAACTAATATAACCTAACACTGCTCCGAGATAAACTCCAAAATACCAGGATAAAAACCCGAGTAACTCACACGAAAATATCGCGTCAACCCCGAGTCTACCCTGTGCTTTCCCCCTTTCTTCTTGCTTCGAGTCCAACCAACAAAAAAATGAAGAAGACTTCGAGGTCCCTCCCTCTTCTCATCCCAGAACCCATACTTCCTGATACTCCTTGCACCGTGCAACGTGCACCGCCCCCCTTCCACCAGCGATCATCGTCACAACTCCGACAAGTCATCTTCGACCCCAACGTTGTATCGCAAAATCCAGAAACTCAATTTCAATCGACAATCAAAAATTCGACCATCACGCCAACTGTCTGAACCAACAGCCACCAGAAAAATCACCAACGCAGTCGACCCCTCACTCGAGACGCCGCGCCATCCTCCCCATAGCTTCGCCTCACTCCCCAGTACCTCTGGCACCAAGTGCGATCAACTCCGATATTCCCACGACACCGTGAAACCACGATGAACACACCGGCAAAAACCGGTAATAAAAACCCTAACTCCACGATCTTCAATCATCACAAACTATGAAAAATTCTCGAAGTATTTTTCGCATGATCCCAGAAGCCCCCTCCACCTTCGAGTTCACCCACGTCGGTCAATATGCCGCCGTTTGCCGTGATTTGGCCAAAAACACCAAATCAGTAAATCCCAAAATGCTCACTAATTACCCCATTAAAAATTATGATTCAAGTATTAAAAATCATAATTTTCCATTTGCAATTCAATCATGCAATCAAAACTTGAAATTGAGTTCATCACATTTTGACCCAATTTATATTTTACTGTAAATTCAAGTATTTAGAATCATTTATTCACTTTAAAAACTCGTAATTGTTTCTAGATGATAGTTTACTTGAATTCAAACAACTTCTATTTACAATTCAAGTTCTAATTCTAATTCAAGAAAAGTTGTTGAATTTATTATAAAACTTTAAACCTTTGTTTTGCACAGAGTATATATTTTAACCTTTCAGGAAAATCCATTATTCATAATTCAAACTTGAATCTAATTTAAATCAACTACTAAAGATAACATCATGATATAATCACAATAACAAGTGGAATCCAAGTTTGAACTGTTTTTAAAAATTCATTTACTCACCTGGAATTTTCAGAAGACAGAACTGCATTTCTTTTTCCAGGCTTTTAAATTCATCTGCATGTTGAATGTTTCCAGAATTGCTTGTTGAACCTGAATTGCATGTTGGTTACTGAATTCTTTGCATTGATTGAATTTCCAGACTTTACTTCTTCCCTTTTTTTCAGATTTTCTTTTGATTTCAGGATTTCCAGATTTTACCGATTTCACAGATTCCATTTTTGTTTTGATTTACATTCATTCTTGATCTTTGTTTTGTATTTTTGTTTGAGTTGAAGAAAATGTTTTCAGCTGAAGAATAAATCTTTTCTTTTAATTTTACAACAATATTTTAAATTCAATTTTACAAAAGAAAGACATTTGTCATGTTAATGCCTTAATGATCTAACACCTATGCAATATACTTCACAAGTGTCATTAGCATACACTAACTAGTTAACAAGTGTTATTTTAAAGTTTAATTAATGTTTTATACATGTTTTAAAAATGTGATTTTCTTTTTAAAATTTATTTAAACCTTGCATGAAATGTATATATGTAATTATTAATAAGAAAATGTGTACTTAAACAAATCTTTATATTTTAATGAATAGAAAAGTGATTTCATTATAGTTTATAAATTATTTATGCTTTTAATTAAATTTATTTTAATTCTTCATATAAATTTTTTTAAAACAATTTATCCTATATTAAAATTAAAATGAAAGACTATTAAGCAAATGAAATTTTAAATTTAAATCTTATCTAAATCTCAAGTTGAACTATATGTTTATAAAAATAAGAAATTAACTTTGTTATAAAAATTTAAACTTCAAATATCATTTCAAAAATATTAAATCAAATTAACATTTCAAATTTCAAAACTATATATATTAAAGTTTGAAAAACTCTTGTTAAACTTAAATTAATAATTTTCCTATTTCAAATATATATACAAATATATATACACATTTCAAATAAAAACATTCTAATATTAAATTTGTTAATTTCCATATTAAATTTTAAAACAAATCTCAAATCACAATATATATACATTCATATATATTACAATTTGAATATAAAGTTTTTATTACATTAAAACTTCTTATTTACCAAAATAAATATCCCAAATTAAATTATTATAAACTTCAAAAGAATTGATCTTGCCTATTTATATTGCAAAGAAAAATATTAATAGATATTAACATATTATTATCAAAGATCATTAAATTGATATTGCTTAAAATTCCAGGTCGTCACATATATATTATCACAAAATCCATTACTTTAAACTTACAATTAAAACCCATGCTTTAAAATATATCCCATATAATTTAAAATGTCACCATGAATAATATTTGAAATCCATCAAATGCATATACACACTAAACAGTATTGACATGAGTTAGTATAAATGTTGGCACCTATCTACTTTTTCTTCAGAGAGGCTACTGTGCTTTCAATCTATATGCAGCCTATAAGTATATGCAGACAACCATACGCATGCAATATGTATACAATATTTTTAAAAATCAATGTTAATTATAAATCAATATAAACTTGCTTTATTACATAACATATAACTGACATTTTATAACGATAAAACGGAGATATACACTTATGTTAGTAAGCTATAAATTTTATACAGCAGTTTATATAAAGCAAACTTTTATAATATTTCTTCATTGAAAACTAAGCAGACTACTATGCATGGCTTATATATATAATAACCTAATATACTATATATGTAACTAAAAAATAGATGAAATCTATACAGAACAAATATAAACTTTATATATGAACAATAACACTATATATATATATATACATATTGCTTACAAATCCTAAGTAACATATATACTATTATAAATAACAAACATATATGTAAGCAAATGTATAAACAAATAGAGAAAAGGATCAAGAGCTTGCCTCGATGGTTCAAAGGACCTAATGGTGAGCAACAAGCTGGAGGGGAGGCACGGCTGTGGTTTTGCCTGGTGTTCGGTGGCTGACCTCAGGTAGAGATTGGTAGGTGCAGCTATGGAGGATGACTCGGCCTTGGGTGCGGGTATGGTGTAGGTTAGGTGGAGATGCGGGCTGTAGATCTCGGCATGCAAGTGGTTGATAAAAGAAAAGTAAAGGAGGGTGGGGAAGGAAAAAACATGGCCGCGTCTATAAGTGGATGAGGAGCAGCCATGCGAGATGAAAAAGAAGCCAGTGGAAGAAAGAAAGTTTGGTACGGCTTGTATTATATTTGTTTGTGAAGGAGAGGGAAAAAAATAGTATGAACAAGCAAAGGTAAAAATTACTATTCAAAATTTCACAAAAAATCCAATTAATTAATTTATTAAAACAACTAAAATTTGCGGGTCTTTACACTCTCCCCTACTCAAAACTTTTCGTCCCCGAAGAGGAACGAGATAGGAGAATAGAACCAACCAGAAAGATAAACAGATTTGAAAAATAAAATAAAACAATTAATTTTAAACCCATATAAATTTCATTTTAAATTAATTAATATTCAATAATTGATTTAATCCATTTAATTTCACTAAAATCAATCTTAACTATTTCTAAATTCATTATCTTATTATCCAACTATCTTCAATATACAATTTCTAAATCCATAAATTTGAATAGTCATTTATTATAATCATATTTTATTCAACAAATTTAATTTTTTCGTAGTCCAAATTATTATTAAATTTATTCCACTTAACATATCTTATCACATATATAAAGTATATTTACACTCATTATAACCACTCAAATTTATTTATAAATTCCTTTAACATCATTTCACATTGTAAATTATTCAATTACATATTCAACTTCTGGATGATTTAGATAAGTTATGTTGGAATGTAATTGGGTATTATACAAGTAAACTTTTTCTAATTCAATTATTTCAAGTTTAAATTTTTATTCAAAAGTTTTAGATTTATTTATAATTAATATCATCCTTTAACATAGATTTAAGAATTAAATTTCTGATTCACTTCAAACCATTTATATATATATATATATATATAAAATCAAATTTATAAGAACATACCTATATATATTATAAATCAAGTCATATTTAAGAAATTCAAGTCAAATTTATTTTTCAAAACAAAAGTGTAGCAAAGCTACAGAATGGTCTCTCCACTCTAAAACTCAAAAATGAATGTCGATGATACGGCCACCATCATCGAAATTATTTTCCAGCACCAAAAGAGGAGAGCACTGATTTAATCATTTAAATTCTTTGAAAACCATTTCTATTTGAAAATACCTTTAAACAATATACTTTCTAAAATTTAAAATCAATGTTCAAAATCACCGAAAATTAAATTCTTAAATTCTTGATTTAAAGTTATTTCAATTCCAAATAAATTTATAAACCATGTTTATATTTTCATTTATTTATAATATGGCAATAGTCAAAGGTTTACAAAATAATAAAGAAAAATCAAATATTATCATTTCTGTTAACCAATTCATTTAACTTTTTGGTGTCAGAAAAATTTATACCTATATATACTAGAATTGGCTTGTGCTTCGCACACGGGCTATTTATATAATTGTAAACGGAAAGCAAGGGCATTTTCGAAATTTTAAAAAGACGCCGAGTAAATTATTTCAACGAATTTTCTTTATTAGTAGTAAAGGTATAATATAATTATAAAAATTTATTCCATTTACCAAATTTTAAAATCAATATTATGTCGGTTTGCTCTTTTAAAGTGTTTTGGAATTTCTGTAGATAGCGTTGATTAGACAAATCGATCAAAAAACCAAATCAACATTGACAACTCAAACAACACAATATATTAAACATTTTATATTAATTAGAAATGCAGTCCCTCACTCGATGATTCTAGAATGGATTACACAAGGATAGAGATTCGAATTTAGGGAGACCTAGCAAATAGAATTCTAAAAAAAATATATAGGCTCAAATGAAAGATAAGATAATCGAATTTCAAAATAGGAAGATGGACTAAGATTAATCACGGGTGACCTTAACCAGGTCAACCGTGACTTTAAGAATAAGATCGATGCGGAATTCTAAGGCGAATCGACATTCGATTGTAAGAGATAGAATTTAGGTATAGCAAAACATAGCAGCATCGTAAACCGAGGATATAGAAATATCCAGTGAATCGATCCCTGTTGTAAAGGAGTTTCACCCATTTACAATCATTTAGTGGAGCTATGGGATACTCCAGAATCAAGAAGAATTGGGATGCATGAAGACAATAGTGGATTTCATAACGAATAGTGGAGTTCCAAAATTCAAAGGAAATCAAATCAAAGAGGAAGGGATTCAAGCTCGAATGAAAGTGATTTTGTAACTACATTTACTTTATATGCCAAGTTTTGCCGAAAACCAGAGCTCTGATACCACATGTAACATCCTGATATTTTCAACCATTCGCATCCGCACATGTCGAACTTGAATTGCTAAATATATCAGATTGTTAATTTACATTTGGCAAAAATCAACATATACAGTAAATAAAATAATCACGAAATTATAGAGACCGAGTAATATAATAATAATGTAGCGTAAACAAAAGAATAGCAGTTCATGAATCTACTATATATATATACAGAGTTAAGCAAGATACAACAGAAGTATCGAATACAAAGATGTCTCAACATAATAGTCAAATGTCAAATATGCATACATCACTGGAATTAACCGAATAACTGAAAGCTGAATCGATAGATGGATGTCCAGCCGAAGCTCCAACTTCAAAGGTGAGTCCTGAATACGGGTGCACTCAGTCTTACCCGAGCGTAAAGAAAAACACAAAATACTCGTGTCAGGATTAACATTCTTATATCAATAAATTTAACTCAAGTGAAATATCAACTAAAATACAAGTAACTCAAAGGATGTTTGGGATAACCATCCTTTAAGGATCCGTTAAACTATCTGCTATGTAGTAATATACGTTATTATAACAATGTCTATAGTAAAGTAAACTATTAAAATAGCGTTAGGGCTTTACATTTTCCATCTTAACACATTTTATATATTCCCATAGTCTATACAGTACTGTACTATCCCCCGTACTAGGCGTCGTCAGAGGGCACCCCATAGGTATGGTACAAAACAAACTCGTAGTGGTCTCGATAGGGTAGGTGACACGGCACAACTAGGCAATGCCAGGATAGCTACACCAATTACACTTCCGGGCTGGTGGTCACGCATAGCAGCCACTACCGCCTACCTCGGAACACGCTTCCAAATCAAAATCAAATATGGCCAACGAATAAATCACAAAGTCAGAATATAGTATCGAATGAATGTGTCCGATCGGAGGAGCTACCTCACTTGGCCCGTCAATTGCTACTGTTTTAGCCACCTTAAGCCAACTCACAGGAGTCGGGTCCATGTATATACCTCATATAGGATCGTCACCACCATCATACTTCATTTCGGAATCTCCACCGCCTACATAATTGTTAAAGTGGTTTTCGGTATTGGCAGAGAGTATGACAATATCTAATCTCGGTCGCTTTAACAACCAATCATTATCATAACACCGCGGTCATTTCAAAATAGTTTATACTTCAAAACCAAAATATCATTGCCATTTCAAAAACATATCAACACGATATCATTTTCATTCAACTATATCCATTTCAAAAATCATAGAACTTTCAAAGTTATAGCACTTTCTAAAACAAAACACTTAAATTTATAACACTTTCAAAACGTAACACTTTGAAATTCATAACTTGAAAACATAACTTCCACCACTTAAACAGTTTAGATATTAAAATTGTATATATAACAAAATAGTTTATAAAGTAAAATAGTTTATATCAAAATAGTTAGTGCATTAAAATAGTTTATATTAAAATTAGTTCATGTTAAAAACGATTTATATTAAAATAGTTTATATTAAAATCATCAAGAGCTTGCCTCGGTGGTTCAAAGGAGCTAAAGGCGAGCAACAAGCTGGAAGGGAGGTGCGGCTCGGGTTTTGCCTGAGTGTTCGGTGGCTGACCTCGGGTAAAGATTGGCAGGTGCACCTATGGAGGATGACTCGGCCTTGGGTGAAGGTATGGAGCAGGTTAGGGTGGAGATGAGGGGTAGTAGATCTCGGCGCGCAAATGGTTGATAAAAGAAAAGTAAAGGAGGGTGGGGAAGGAAGAAACATGGCCGCGTATTGTAAGTGGAAGAGAAGAAGCCATGCGAGATGAAAAGAAGCCAATGGAAGAAAGAAAGTTTGGTACAACTTATGTTATATTTTTTACAAAGGAGAGGGAAAAAATAGTATGAACCGGCAAAGGTAGAATCACAACAGTCAACGTTAAATTCAGGAGAATTTATATGAAGCGGCTGTTTAATTTGAATATTTAGACAAATGAAAGGCCACTAGAAGTCAAAAGTTTGAAACGGTTACCGATGCGGTAATCATTTTACTGATTCTGTAGCGCATCTGGCTTCAAAACACAGAATTGAATATATTGCAGAGATCAGCAAAATAAGACGATCAAAACGGTGTACAGATATTAGTGGTACGGTCGTCCTATCAAAAGTCGATATTACCGAAAATGCTGCTAATTTGTCGAAAATAAGATAGACGAGCAATAGCCGTCCAAATTTGATGAAACAAAATATGACGTCTCACTCAGAAGATGATTTACAAATCTATTGTACATAAATATTCAGGTTTGGAAAACATTTTATTATCATCAATTTTAACTGATTTAAATTGAAATAGAATTACGCAAGAAAATAAACTTCAATATTATCAGATGGAAATTTACCATTTATTATGTTTAAATAGATGTATTCCAAATATTAAATTTTTATTTCAAAATATGATTATTTAAAGTTTCACAAAAATTCCAATTAGTTAAATTAATAAAACCATTAAAATTTACGGGTCGTTACAAATGCTCCATCCTCGACTCCATGCTCTGTCTTGATTTCAAAAACATACTCGTTGGATCAAAATGTTTTCGAATAGTTTATCCGATCTTGGTCTTTTCAGAAACAACGTTCGATATTTTTCGATAAACTCAACCATGTTTCTTTAGGAAATGAACATACGAAGATATTTTGGAGATCATCTCCTAACCGTTTGTGGATGGATTTACTTATAACCATCCTAGAAGAAAGAAATGAGTTTATATGTACACTATAGCATCTCAAACGACAACTGCACCATATAATTCCCGTATTCCTCCTAGATATTCCCAAAGTTATATTTTCAGTCCAGATTTGATTGTCGGTTATTTAATTATCAAATAAACAACCATTCAACCAAATATTCCATTTTCCACTGAATAACTCCAAATCTCTTTTTAATTTAATTTTAAGAAATTAAATTTTTTTTACCCAAAATATGTGTACTTATCTTATCGAATTCAATAAATTCACAAACTAACCTTCAAAAATATTTGAAACCCTTTTTGAATAATATGGAAAGTACCATTTTGGCATCAACCATGGATTCACAACTCAATGGTTACGTCTCTATTCGAGAGAAATCCAAAACTTAACTGTAGGCAATCACTGCCTCCGATTATGCCATGCGAGTATACCATTACTTCCCACAAACTTAATTTAAAATTTATCTCAAAACAATGCTTATAAGTTCTAAAAGAAATTTTCAAGTTTAATCTAGGAAAATATAATTAAATAAAAGTTATTATACAAAGCCATATCAACATTTAATAATTTATCTTTTAAAACAACAATGCTAACTAATTCTTAAATGATAATAATAAATCTTTAACAATCATTATAAGGTTACTGATTAATAATTAAATATGCTTTAAACAATTTAAAATAACTAAATAACTAACTTCCAGAATATTTTTAACAATTTTAAAGTTACCTAGTTAATAATTAAAAATCCTCTTTTTAAAATAAGCCCAATTTCTCGATTCTAATTTCATTCCGTAAATTTGGAAATCTGATTGAGTTCCAGTATAATCAATTTTATACTTATTTCCAAATTTCACTTCTATCCTTCCAATTTATTAAAAATCTCAATTTTAAAACCTTTCATATTTAGACAAGTACCACTTCAGGATTTATTATATTACAAATCCTTTTATATATTTTATTCCAAGATCTCTGTTCACAATATTCCAATATACTCAAATACAATTTCAAAACCTTTTATTTTATCTAATTAATTTATCCAAAACTATATATAAATATTTTACTTCAAAATCCCTATTTACAATTATTTACAAATTCAAATCATATTTTATTGGTATTTAAAAATACCAAAATCCAGGCTAAAACTGCCGTAACATTCGATTAATTCAAATCACAAAGTAACCTATCATAGATTTTTCCAACCAAACATATATCACTATATACGAAATTAAATCCAACATTTTCGAGGAATCCGGTTGGATTCCTTCAACCTATTCCCCTGCATTCCCAGATGTTAATACAACATAAAATACCAATTCCACTTGGAGGCAGAATATCGTGGTATATAGGGTCATCTGCTATTATGCGGGGTGCATAAGGTCTCATCCGCTATATATATGCGAGAATATCAACCACTCTAATATGTATACACTACTATATATAATATCACATTCAACCGATTAAAGTGTATCAATTCAACCAAATAATCGTCAATTGATTACTACCTAAAATTTATACCAATAGTCCAAAATTGAGTGAGATTAACTCACCTTGAGTTTTAAATTTTCCAAACATTCCAATTTTAAATTAAGTCAAACACGTTCGATTTAACCTAAAGTTTTAACTTGCTCCAAACATCTCCTGATCTACTCCAGAGCATAGTATTTGTCGCTATGATTCCATCGCCGCTTGTTTCATCCAATTTCGCCCTCGTATGAATTATATATGCATTTTATAAGTTTTCATAACATAAAACAAATATCAATTTATTTTTCCCTTATCATTAACAAACCTAACCATCCTGGACCGTACGATCTGCTTAGTTGGAATTAAGGCCACACATTTACTTCTCCTTTGTTCGTTCGAGCGAAACCCACGGCTGCCTCCTCTTTTTGATTGATGCACCATCCACGATACCCTAAGGGTTGATCGACCACTGGCGTGCGAAAGCCCTACGCGCCCTCCACCTATGGCTAGAACCTCATCATCTCCGTTCAACTATAGCTAGAGAAAAACAAGCTCAAACGAAAAACGAACACAGCCCACTGCTCTCTCCTCGCTACGCCAATAACGATCACCACCGTTGAAATACAAGAGCCCGACGAGCTCGACAATTTCCTAGTTGGAGATTTTGGGTAACAATCGATGGATTGGAAGGAAATTGGGAAGGAAGTGGCATGATTTCGGCTATTGAAATGATGATGGAGGAGGCTGCGTTGTTGCTTAGGGTTTACTGTTGAATGGAATATATATGCGCATACATGTTATTTTAATATATTTTATTATTATTTTCTAAATCTACATGCTTTTCCGAACGAACTCCAAACGAGACATGCCGCTTGACATTTATAATGTTTTACCCCTATTTCAAACACGATGGAACATGTTTCGAGGCCTAATTCGATGGTACGTAGAAGATAGCTTTTTGAATCGAATTAAAATATTAAAATTTTGAAATTAAAATCAACGTGTTTCTACCCCCTACGACCAAACGGTAACTCCAAACATTACGAAATTTGAAATCCGATAATAATAAACTATTATGGATCTAATGGAACTGGTTTCGTTTAATCCGAGACTGTGTCCTGGAAGGCTATTTTAATGCGTCGATTTAAATCGAGCAATTTTTCAAAATCTACGAAATTGCCTGAAATTTCAATTTTAAAAACTGACTAACTCCTTTATAAATCAAATAGAATATATATCTGTATTAGAAATTACTTTGATTCATATTAAATAAAATTCAATTATTTACATTATTACCATATATATATATATATATATATATATATATATATATATATATATAAGTTTCACTATTGAATTAATATACAAATTTCAAACTTTAATTTATCAACCTTTAATCCCATTCAAGAATCCACCATCATCATCCTAACTCAAATAGAGTGTTAAGTCAACTTAGAAATCTTTCCTATTCACTTCCAACTCCAGATTCCTATATTTACCCAATTTCAAATATTAAATTACCATTTACCAAATCCATTAACCGCTATATTTGAAATTTTAAACTATTTCGCCGATTCTTCCATATTAAAAATTAAATAAGAATTCAAATTCAACATTTAAAATAAATTAAATATTCAAAACTAAAGCCTAAAATTCCAGGTCATTACATTCCCTCCCCTATAAAAATTTCGTCCCCGAAATTGCTAAGATATGAAAAATGCTCCCTGTACATATACTTAGTCAAAATAAGCACATAAGTTTTATAAATATGAAATTTTATAACATTTCGTTCCTTTAACTAGCTAAACATATAAACTTCATAACCCAAACATGCCAGTCATATATTACAAGAAATTATAAGGTTCCAATACTAATTTAATTTTCTTCCATGGATCCATATATCATATATATCATTTCATTCAATTCGAAATGATTTACAACCAAATTTATTGTATTTAATTCATATTTACAACAAACAAACTCATACCCATTCCAAATTGATTTATATGTGCCTTACTTGCATAAATTCACTTTTATTCAATTTCAAATTGATTCAAAATCAATTTATTTGCATTCCATTCATATTCACTTCCATTATATGCAAATCCATTTCATCAGCTTCAATTTATTCCCTTTTTAAATTGACTCTAAATCAAATTTTCTAATTTCTATTTGATTCCCATTTTTCTATTCACCAAACCTTGTCTGCTTTTTTTTATATCAAACATATTCCAATCCATGTTAATTTATTGATGAATTCATTTCATAAATAATCACTTAACTTAAGTTTTCCATTGCAAACAAATTCCAATTCATTTTAAACTGATTCTCGTTCAATTTATTCGCTTCCATTTAATTAGTATGTGTATTTTATACTATATCACTTGGGAATCATTTCATACAAATTGATTCTCGACAGTTCATTATATCACAATATGCTTCATGCACTTATATCCATATTAATTCCATTCCCACTTATTTTACATCTTTCCCGTTCACTTTCACTTAATTCACATAGGTTGATTCGCTTCATTTTATAGTGAGTGGTATTTCATTCCATGCTAATTTGTTTATAAACCATTTCATAAGGTTATCTCTAAGTTTTGTTGTAATCATTTCATATCGCTATTTAAGTTCATATTCATCTTTATAACTTGAGTTCATACCCAATCTTATCAAATCCATATTCCAAATCATATTCAATTCATTTACTCTTAAATTCATTTCATTCTTGTTATCAATTGCTTAACCTTTTTAACTTGGTCATACTTTTTCACTTTTCCAGTTTAATAAATTATACAACTTATTTATTCACAATTTCCTGAATTACCACTTAAGTTTACTTATATTCAATATTTATAACATATAGTCATATAAACACTTCACAATTCATATTTATATTCAAATTACCAAATCCAATTCACCCTACATTTAAAATTTAAAATTTTGAAATTAAATTCAATGCGTTTCCATCCCGTATGACCAAATGGTAACTCCAAACGTTACGAAATTTTAAATCCGATAATATGAACTATTACGGACCCAATGGAACTGGTTTCATCGAATTCCGAGACTGTGTCCTAGAATGCTATTTTAACATGTCGATTTAAATCGAGCAATTTTTCAAAATCTACGGAATTGCCTAAAATTTCAATTTTAAAAACTTACTAACTCCTTAATAAATCAAATAAAATTTATATCCATATTAGAAATCACTTCGATTCATATTAAATTAAAATTCAATTATTTACACTATTACCATATATTAATTTCACTATTAAATTAATATATAAATTTCAAACTTTAATCTATCAACCTTTAATCCCATTCAAGAATCCACTATCATCACCCTAATTTAAATAGAGTTGTAAATCAACCTAGAAATCATTCATAATCACCTCTAACTCCAGATTCCCATATTTACCCAATTTCAAATATTAAATTACCATTTACTGAATCCGTTAATCACTATATTTGAAATTTCAAACTATTTCAATGATTCTTCCATATTCAAAATCAATTAATAATTCAAATTCAACATTTAAAATAAATTAAACGTTCAAAACTAAATGCCCAAAATTCCAAGTCGTTACACATTCCCTTGCCACTCCATCCAAACCCCATTCCTTGATCACCACCCTCTACCGAACTTCCATACCCAGCAGCACCGAATGGTTGCCTACACCCAACCCTACACGCAACCACCACAGCAGCACCCAATCTCTCCGCCTCACCCAAACGTGATCTCTCCTCCACCTTATAAACCTTGCCCTAGTCAACAGCCTTCCAGACCTTCGAACAGCCTCTCCACCCTATTGGCAACACTGAACCACTACCGCTTGTCCCCGCCGATCCGCCAACAACACCCTTGTTCCCCTAGCCTTCACCACTCCGAGCAAGTAGCCACCCCAATAGCCTGTGCCAAACTCCACTGCTACCAAGACCTTGCTCCACTTACTAGGCATCAGCCGCTTTCTTTTCATTCTCGAACCAGCCTTATCACTCGTCTTCCCTCCTTCAAGCTTGCCGCTCAGTCATTCTCTCTCCAACGCAGCAGCTTCAGGCCTCGAAAGGTTGTTTTGCTTACTCTTCTCTTCTTTATATACGCTCATGAATTAATATTTTGTCTTATGAAAGGTATATATATATATTATCATATATATATATATATTATTTCTGTCAACCAAAGATTTTTTATTTGGTTAAAAATGGCGACCGCAACAAGCTTTCCCCAAACCCTAGGCATCGAAAAGGAAGATGATGAAGGTGGAGGCAGATAGAAGGAGGTTAATATCAGGGGAAAGGCAAAGAAACTATTCGTAGAGGTGATTAAACAAAATCCTAATCAGCATGCTCTAACTGCTAAGGCTAAATCGTGGATAGGGGTTGTAGGTGGTAAAATTGAACTTAAAGGCAACGTAAATTATTTCGAACCGCAATCGAACGAAGAAGAACTCTATCAGACGATTGATGGGGAGGATTATGCTGAATCCAAAACCCTATGGCAACATTTAATCTAAGCCTATATGGCAGGTGAACTCCCTTATTATGTACATTTTAACACCTATATCAAGAGAACATGGAGTCCCAATGGTTCATGGGATGTCTTCCTATGTGATAATGGATTTTACCTAATTAAATTTGAACTAGAAGAGGACTCTAATCGAGTCATTAAGGGTGGACCATGGTTCATGAATAGCAAGTTAATCTTTATGCGTAAATGGGAGGCGGATTTCAATTTTGAACGTGCTATGTTAACAACTTATCCTATCTAGATCAATTTAACAACTTGGATCTCACGCTATGGAATGTGAGGTGTATTAGCAAATTAGCAAGCTTGATAGGAAAGCCGATAGATATTGATGAAAACACAAGAAAAGTCAAACGCATTAAATATTTAGGGTTTTGGTGGAGGTCTCTGCCAAATCTGAACTGCCAAAATTGGTGAAAGCTATTGATAAACATGATAATGAATATAGGAAAAAGGTGCAATATGAGTTCGTACCACTTAGGTGTGGTGAATGTATGTGCTTCGGTTACATAAACCAGCATTTCTAGCATATCACAATAGATTAGACAAAGCAAGTATGGGTAGAAAAAACAAAAAACCCAACAGAAACTACAACTGAATTACCTGAGACTAATAGTTGAAAGAATGATGAGGAGGTCACAAAAAATAATATACACAACACCACCCAGTTAGCCCTCTACCACCAAAATATTCGCTTCCACACTAGAATCCTATGGAGTTGGGCTACGGATTAGAGCAAGCAATTCATCTAATTCCTGCTCAGTCAAAGATGACATGTTCCCCAGTGGATCATCCTAATGGTAGTTCTCAGGCCCGTCCTGTGGCTTCACCTACCCTAGATACATTTACTAAAGGTCAAAATGAGAAGGAGGAGAAGATACCGAGTTCTCTGGCTGATATCCACAAATTAAACATTGAGCTGGATTCATCTGAGAATGAAGATGATGAAGATGTGTCAGAGGACAGTAGTAAATACATCGTATGTAATGCTGAATATGAAAAGCAGTTCACCAATGTTGATAAGGAAAGTACAGGTAATTCAGTTGTAGCGGTTTCTGCTCCAGTTACATGGAGCAAAACCACCAAAAATCATAATGTCTATACTATGTTGGAATGTGCAAGGTCTAAATAATGACATATGTTAACTAGATCTCAACAATATCAGGGCCAAATTCAAGCCTTCTATTTTACCTCTTTTAGAAAACAAATTTGCTAATAGTAATATAGGGATTTTTAAATATCAAATAAGGAATCAATGGTCATTTGCACATAATTCGACTAACCATGTTAAAGGCAGAATTCTTTTTGATTAGGAAAGCAATTACTGGAATGGTATTATCATGAATGTGGATGATCTGTAAATTACAATTAAGTTCCATAATATTGGGAGATTGGAGATTGTCACCACTTTTGTTTATATGAGGAACCTAGTCTTAGAAAGAACTGATCCGTGGAGACAAATTACTGCTAATTCTAAAAACATCAATATTCCTTGGGTTGTCACATATGTGATTTTAGTGCAGTCGTAAGCACAAGTGAAAAGAAGGGAGGATTTACGCTGAAATTATCCCAAGTCGTCGAATTTAACAACTATGTACAAGCTAATGGACTCGTTGAACCGTACCATTCAGGCCTGATGTTTACATGAAAGAGTGGCGAGTCTAAGAAAATTACATTACGACTAGATAGAGCGCTTGTCAATGCTGAACTGTTCAAAAAAAAATCGCAAACTTAAAAGTCGATGTTCTACCTTGTTCTACAGGTGATCACTATCCCCTCCTGATTCCATTCAATGTTGATGATGATTTACATAAAGGAAAACCTTTTCGATAAGCAAATCATTCGCCTCTGATTGAAGCTTTTGAAGAAGTGGTGAACTTTAATACATTGAGAATTCCTCCAGGCAATCACATGTACCGACTTGCTATGCTCATCAAAATCATGAAAAACAAACTCAAAGACTAGAAAAAGTGTAGACCAAAGACCACTGACACCATCACAGTAATTCAACAGAAGTTAGAAAACATTCAAAATCAACTTGATAATGATCCTCTACATGAGGGCCTTAATGCTGACTTCTATGCACTTCAAAAACAACTCAAAATGGAGCTTAAAAAACAAGCAATGGAGTTGAAGCAGAAAGCTAAAGAGAAGTGGTTTCAACAAGGAGATGAAAGCAATATAATTTTCTTCACCAAAATGTCACAAAGACGACATCACAATAATCTCACTAACTGTTTAAATGAACAGGGCAATGCCACTAAACATATTAAAGTCATTGAAGAGCAAGCTATTACTTACTTCACCATTCTGTACAATGAGGACAATTTCAATCACTTACCTCACATCAACTGTGGGAAAAGGATCTCCCCGACTGGTGCTAACATGTCGACAACTCGGATTTTGGAAGAGGAACTGAAGAAAGCTGTCTGCTCGATTCATTGTGACTCCTCTCCATCCTCGATGGAATGGGAGCAGCCTTCTTCAAAATGAATTGGGTACACCTGAAAGATTACACGCAAAAGGCTTATAATGAAGCTTTAGAGAATGGAGAATTTATCCAAGAAATCAATCACACTTTCATATCTCCCATTCCAAAAACTAAGAAACCGGAGAGAATTGAAGACTACAGACCTATTACCTACTGCAATGTCACGTATATCATCCTAAGCAAAATTATATGTATAAAGCTTAATAGAGTTCTTCCTGATTTAATTTTACAGTGTCAGAGTGCTTTTATAAAGGGTTGACTTATATCTGAAAACTCCCTAATGGCACATGAATTAATTAGATAGTTTAACGAACAAAGTGCTGATAAAATGTGCATTAAAGTTGACCTACAAAAGCATATGATAAGGTTAACAGAGGCTTCATTACTCATACACTTGATTATATGGGAGTTCTGACGAAGTTACTTAACCTGATCAAGTACTGCCTAGGCATACCTACCTTCTCTGTAATGATAAATGGAGTACCTAAAAGGTATATCCAGAGTAATCATCGGATTGGACAAAGCGACCCTCTCTCCCCATTCTTATTTGCAGTTGCTATGGAATGGTTCACCCTACAGATGGAGTTGGCATGCTTTCACAAGTTCATTCAACATATATACAATATTCACCCTAATTTAACCCACTTAATATATGCCGATGAGTTATTAGTGGTGATTAAAGGAAATACAAAGCCCATTGACAAGGTCAAGCCTATTTTCACTGACTTGGAGCTACTAGCTAGGCTTAAATTGAATGAACTAAAAACCAAATTCTATTTTAATAAATTTTGCTCTCACAAGCAGGCTATGCTAGAGATACTAGGGGTCTCGGAGGGTCATCTTCCAGTCAAAGATTTGAGGGTGCTGCTTTCTAGTAACACAATCACTAACTTAGAATATGGTAAGCCTATTGATGACATTAGAGACAAATTATAAGGGTGGAGATCCAAATTGCTGTTTTTTGCAGGTAGAGTTGAACTGGTTCGTACTCTTATCCCATCTAAGGACAGGCACTGGTTGCAATCCTTCCAAATCCCTGACTGCTCTATTGCCAAAATAAACTATGTATGTGCAGATTTTATTTGGAAGGGGGGAATGCACAAAGTTAATTACTTGGATCTTTGTAAGAAGAAAGAGGAAGGAGGAGTTTGGCTGAAAAACTTATATGAGCTGAAGAAAGTCTATGGACTGAAGCTAGCATGGAATGTTCTGATATCTAAAAACTTATGGGCAAGTTGGATGAGTTTGAGGCACTTTAAAGATAACTTTTAGACCTTAAAAATTGATAATAATGCCTCTGTTACTTGAAAAAATATCCTAAAAACCAGGAATGAACTGCAAACTTATATCGGCAGAGAAATTGCCAATGAGAATAATACGGACTTATGGAAAGACCCTTGGTTGTAATCTCACAGCTTTATTGACAGACTAGGCTGGGACTCCTTTTCAACTTATAGAACCCCTACCTGTAAAGTGGCTGAAATTGTAGAGAATGGTGATGGCATTGTGACAGGAATCCCCTTAGCATAAATTAAAAAGAGGAGAATTGGTTCAAAGACTTCAAAGCAGATAGAATGGAGGATTTTTGGATATGGAAAAGCTGTTCAACTGGACAGTTCAATTTCATAGATGCGTGGGAGGACTCCAGAGTCAAATTTTCTTCGACTAATTGGACGAATCTAGTATGGAGTAGGCCTAATAATCCAAAAATGGTGCACACTTTATATAAGGCCCTGCTCAGTCGACTGCGAACTAAGGACAGGCTTCACAAATGGGGCATCCTCGATAATATTCTATGTACTCTTTGCAACTCAGTTGAGGAAACACATGATCACTTTTTCTTTGAGTGTTCTTATAGCAGATGAGTGTGGTGCATATAAAATATAAATGTTTACAAACTAACCGTGCTCAAAATCTTAAAGATGAGGCAGCTTACGTGAACGATGGGATCAACCTCACAAAGTTGATGCAAGAGACGGGAAAAATTGGTCTCACAACCACCTTGTGGCACCTCTGGAGGGAAAGGAATAATTGGACTTTCAACAACAAACAACAAGATGTATTAGTTCTCACGAAACAGATTAATGGGCACATTAGCTTGCTAATTGGAAGGATAGCGCAGAAGCTACTTACCACTATAACGACATAAGAAGGATGACTACTGGAGACATTGAAGTTGATGGAATTGAAGCTCAATCAACGAATTGGGAGGCGCCATGATCTAGCCCTAAAGTAGGAATATTTTAGGTATACTGTAGTGTAAAGTGGAGGAATTATGCTGTATTAAAAGCTATGTTCCCAGTCGGGGATACGAACGGTTTCTTAGTTTGCTTGTGGTTGCATAACACAGTTTAGCAATAATATTAACCTATTTTCAAAAAAAAATTGTTTCTATCAACTCTTGATATATAAGCTAGTTTTGCTTGTGTGCTCACTGTTGAATTTGGCGCAGTAACTGCTAGCTTGTCGATGTCCCACTAGCTCGTGTCTGTATCCACGTGCATGTCCATGTCTCTTCCTTCATTTTAGTTGTTTCCATAGTCTCGAAAGGTGAGAGATCACTCATGATTAACATTCTTGTATTTAGTAAATTTAATTCACATGAAATGATAGTTGAAATATGTTGTTAATTTAAATTGATTAGTGATTAAATTGTTGAATACGATATGTTATTATTTAATTTCTTCACCTATGATTGATATATGACACCATACACGTAGTATACATATTATATTTAAATGGTTAACTATGAGTATATATGCTTGTCATTGATATGTATTGTAACAACCCGTTATTTTGGACCATTCAAATCGACAATAAAACCATACATATCCGACTTGAATAATTCAAAATACCGAATTGTTAATTTAAATTTGGAACAACTAAAATATACAGTAAATAGATCAATCACAGATCACAGAGTAATATAATGCAGCGGAATAGATAAAGAATAATAGTTCATGAATCTACTATATACATCAGAGTTAGAAAAATACAACCGAATAGTTCAAATGCGGTGAAGTCTCCAATGCAACAAATGACTTCTCTGAACCAATCAACTGGAAAGGCTGGAATCTGAATCGATAGTTGGATTTCCAAATGAAGCTCTGAACTCTAAAGGTGAGTCTCAAATGCTGTATCACTCAGTCTAACCCGAGCGTAAAGCAAAACACAAAACACTCGAGTCAGGATTAACATTCTTATATCAATAAATCCAACTCAAGTGAAATATCAACTGAAATACAAATAACTTAAAGGATGTTTGGGATAACCATCCTCTAAGGTTCCATGGAATTTCTACAAGGTAGAAATATACACTATAACACCGTTGTCATTTCAGCATAATTTATACTTCAAAACCAAATCTCATTTTCACTTCAAATATCTCTATATTTCCCAAAATAGTATTTATATATATATTAAACAATCTATATAGTAAAGTATTTTCAATTCCTTCAACTTAACAAATCGTTTCAACATCAACCCGACCTTCCCATTTAAATTAAATTTAGTCTCAATTTATCAATTTAAGTTCAATTCAATTCCACTTCAATTTTATCGATCTCAAATTCGGATTTGAAATCACAAAATACCCTTTATATTTCAAAACTTTAAGTATTCAACGTTTCAAATTAATTTTTTATTCAATTTAGTTTTCTAAATAATAAATTCAATTTTAGTTCAATCTAAATTTTCATTTTTATTCAATTTTGCTTCTAAATAACAAATTTAACTATATTGATTTCAAATACAGATCCGAATCTCAAATTAACCATTTAAATTCCAATATAGTTCAAAGCTTTAATTTTTAAATGTTCAATTTAACACTTTCATATAGATCTCGATTTAACCTCATTTTTATTTAGTCTTGAAATACTCCCATATTAGATTCAGTATCATTTAAGTAACCTTAAATTACATTTTACTCAATATTTTCTTTAATTTATTTAAACGTGAAATATTCATTAAATCACTTAAATCAAAATCCAGTTACAAAATCATACCTTTAAATTTTCCATTCAATAATTTCAAACTAATTTAATTAAATAAATCCTTATTTACATACCATTTTTAATAAACCAAAATTTATCTCCCAATCTTAATTATTCAATTTTTTTTACAACGGTAAATTTTGAAATATAAATCTTAAATAATACTCAATTTATCATATGGATTTAAATCAATCTCAATAATATTATTATTAAATCTATATATAAAATTTCCATTTACATATATAATATTTTAAGAACCAATATTTATTAAATCCCATATTATTTCTTTTCAACTGTAGAAATTTATTTTCAAAATATTTATATGGACCAACGGTGTCTGTATATATTTCCTATCATATAGTCAAGCGCTACGGATATTTATCATTTCAACCCGTACACTAAATAATACGGGTGGATGTCATTTCAACCCGTAATCCCAAATTCAATTAAATGAAAATCGCTTGGGTTTATAATTTCAACCCACAACGATTTTCTCCTATTCTAAAGTCCGTTCGGGTATGTATCATTTCAACCCATAGTGATTTGTATACTAGTAGAGAACTTGCAGAGTGATAACAGATATGAAAATAATAGTAACAACAGACATATATCATCAAAATAAATATAAACAATAGGATATGGTGTCATATCCCATAAGTGAACAGTTACAGATAATAGCATAAATATAACAATTTAAAATAACTACAGTAGCATATTTCAATTGTCGTTTCAATTGAAACCAAATTTAATAAATAAAAGAATGTTAATCGTGAGTGATTGCTCACCTTTCGAGGCTAGAAAGATCTGACAAAGAAATGAACTATGAATTCCAAAGCAATACTAGATGAATACTATTTGATGGAGAAACAGGCACGACGAACAAAGCTGATAACAGAGATCGACGGAATCAAATCAAACTGGATCGATGAAGATAATTGGTATAAGCGAATTAACATATATATATATAAAGAAAAGAATCGTATTCTAAAATCAAACATGTTTATTATTCAAATATATATATTTCAAAAATCCATTTCTTCAAATTAACACATATATTAAAATTTACATACATACGTAATATGTTTAAAATCAATACTGCCGTGGACACCGACCAAAACTTATAAAGTATAACACTTAAACATATGCAAATTTTACTGCAACTACACTTATATATGTTATATATAAATAACATTCCGCCTAAGTCCACAGACCGAATATATGAAATATGTAAATGTAGACTTATATATTGAATTATGCACAAACCTTTTTTTTTACTTTGTATTGTAAAACAATATTTCTTTTATAAAATGATCTACTGTGTCACTTTATATAGTATGTATAAACAAGACACTATATGTGTGAATTACTTTATATATACTAACACCTTTCCTTTTTTTCTTTTTAAGTAACGAACAGCTTGCTCCAACTTGCCTATATTTAATACAATGCTAACGGACGTATATATATCTATATATATAATATTATATGCAACTAAAAGCTTTATATAAACTTATTATCCAGGCTATATACTAGAGAACTAAATATTGTCAGCCAAACCCAACTGTTATTACCTATTAATAAACAAACTTACATATTTACGTTTCAGATCTGCATACATTTCCAAATCACAACCATAAATTAACGTTTTAAAACCAGTACATGTATATTTCAAAATCAAAGATGCCTATTAATAATTTAAAAATAAAAACTTTGAAAAATCTTTCTTCTCAAAATAAAATGCATACCTATATTTAAATCAATCTTTCATTATAAAACCCAACACTGACAAAATTTATTATGATACATATCGCATATATGAGCTTAACTTTTATACAAGAATATATAATATAAATAATTACTTACATAACTATATATAGTACCTTATATACCAGTAAAGCATAAAGGAGCGACACAAATGGCTGATGACGAACGGCTATTGCCGCGGAGAGGCGGATCTGGAGGGGAGAGACATCGGTGGAGAAGGCGGAGGCGGAAAGGAAGGAGGGGGTGGAGTGCTTGGCTGCCACTTGGAGTTCAACGCGGCGGAGGATGGCTTGTGGGGCTGTGGCGATGAAGGACAGAGGGAAGAGGGAGCAGGTGGGTTTGCCGCGTGATGAAGTGGGGCAGATCCGGGAAGAGGTTGCTTTGAATCAGCGAAGGCCAGCTATGCTTGTTTTTTTTTGTTTTTTTGTTTTGGAACGCATGCAAAAGTTGGGAAACGAAAACTGAAGGGAAGGAGAACAAAGGTTAAGGCGAAAAAAATGAAAGTGGATGAGAGGATCAGTCATAATATAGTATATATTGACTTATGTACTAATTTTTGTGAATAGAATCAATGAAGGAGGAGGCCACGGCCTGAGAATTGATGGCAAGCGACGACGCGGAAGTGACAGGGAGAGGTGAAATGTGGGTTTGAGGTGCGAGGCTGGTCGCGCACGGGTTTTGGACGGAGGAGCTGTTCTCTTTTTCCTTTTTTTTTCTTTTTATTTTGAAGCTCTGGAAAGACAAGAAGTAAGAATATGGGAGAGAGAAAGCGGAGTGCTTTGGGTTGCAGCAAGAAGAATGTAAAATGAAATGGATCTGGGAAGGGAAGAAATATATAGGAAAAAGATAAGTTACAGGGAGAAAGCGTAATGAAAGGAAAGAAACGTACCCAATAAATTAAAAAAGAATAGCAAGAATAAATGTAAAGTGATTTGAAGAGCAACGGTCCTCTCAGATTGAGCTGAATAATTAAAGCAATTTATTATCCGTCCAGGCTCTACGTTTAAATTTTGAAACGAAACAAAGAAGTAAAGTCACAATATACGGTACCGTTACAACGATCAGTTTATTATTTTTCCATCGTGTGCCGGACCTCAAAATACAGAAATAAATATACCGTAGAGATCAGCATGACGAGACGATCAAAACGGTATACATATATCAGTGGTACGATTGAATTATAAAAATTCGAATTTTTTACTAGGGGAAAGTGCAGCAAAAACACAGAAAATAAGATCGACGGAGCTAAAGAAGTCCAAATTTAGAAAAACAAAAAATGACGTCTCAGTCACAAGATGATTTGGAATTTTTCTATGTAAAAATATCCAGGTTTGAAAAATATTTTATTATCAACAATTATTTGCTATCTTGAATTAAATAGAATTTTCATAATACAATAAACTTTGAAAAATTAAATAAAATTTACCATCTGCTATGCTTAATTGGACGTAATCCAAATGTTAAATTTTTATTTTAAAATATTATTATTCGTTTAAATTCCTCAAAATTCAAATTATATACGTAATTAAAACCAAAAAAAATTTATTAAAATTCTAGGGTCGTTACACTCTCCCTCACTCGAAACTTTTCGTCCCCGAAAAGGAAGGAGGTAGGAGAATAGAACAACCAGAAAGAAAGATAGATTGAAAGATAAGGATTACCAATTTATATGAAATTATATAAATTTTATTTGAAATATTTATTTGAAAACTTCATTTGCGATTCAGTTATCTTAAATACTTTAAAATTTTCAAAACTCATTGGAGTTAAATATGTTTAAATAACACCTTTATAAATATGTGAAACTATTTAAAACAATTATTTATATTATTACTTATATTTATAAAGAAGCTATTGAAAATATCAAATCCAAGATTCATAATTTTTATAAATTTTATTTAAAATACTTTTCAGATGTTATTAATAAATCAATAATTATTTACTTATTATATGTTTTTATTTAATTAATAACTTCAAAAATATTAAAATCTTCTATAAAACCAAGTAGTATATAAATAAACAGTATTTTAAAGATTATACTCAAAAGGAAAGAAAGGTAGGTTCAGGAACAGAATATAAGTGAATAAATAAACTGAGCAGATAAGGTAGATTCAAAAGAATAGAATCAGGCACGAATAATTTATTTCAAACCACAAAAATTTTCATTTCAAAACAAATACGGGGTTTTCTTCTTGGAAATACTTTTATAATAAAATACCTTTATAATAAAATATTTTTATATCAAATAAATTTTCCTTTCGAAAATACTTTTATAACTCGATGTTTCAACAAGTTTATCCTCGTTCTTGCAGACTCTGGCCATGCGTTGATCAGGCGCAAAGCTAGAATTTTTCAAGTACTTAGTAAACTTGTTTCAACACCCAGTGAAAATACTTGAAAAACCTTTAAACTTGTCATTGATATGTATGCCATTTGTTATTATTCGATTTCTCTCACACTGTAAGTTCCCTGATAGTCGGGAATTCCCCATGGGTTGAAATGATATATACCCAAACAATATTGTAGATTAAGTGTAACAACCCGCATATTTATCGAGTTTACATTTAAATATTTTTATTTAAATATTAAATCGTTAATCGGATTTTGGTCCGAAAAACTACTTTTTGCAAAAGGTCAAATTAGGACTCGAGACCACTTCCATTGAGTTCGAAATGTCGTTTACAACTTTTTAAGTATAAACATCGATAGGTTTGGAGTTAGTGAAATTTCACTAACTTTTCCCGCTTTGGACTTTGGGTTAGTTTAGCCTATTAAGCCCAAGTTCCAACCCTCTTCTCCTCACTCTTCATAAATTTCCTAACTAACTCAAGCTTTAGCATTAATGGTGAAGAGAATGGGAAATTAAAACTCCAAGCTCAAATTCAATTGCAACTCCATCATTCAACTCCAAATTCAAGTAGAAGATATTGGATTCAAGCTTTGGATTGCTTCTCCTTGCTTTCAAGCTTCATCTTCATAAATTTTAGTGCAAAGGTGAGATTTTTATCTCACAATTCTAGTCTATAACTATATTGGACTGTTGGGAATGATTCCCTATCACTTTAGCATGCATATTTGCTTTTGGTTTGGATTGGATTGGCGAAAAACTTCGATTTTTGGTGTTTGGGAGAAATTTCTGCATTTAGGTCGTTCTGGCCGTTTTTAGCTCGCTCGGAGTTAGGTCGTGTGGACCTTAGGTCGTAGGTCGCGTACGAGTTAACCCCTAGGTCGTTCTGGCCATTTTCGTGTTTTCGGAGTTAGGTCGCTCAGGACCTTAGGTCGTAGGTCGTATGGCCGTTAGGTCGCTCTGCTTTGGCTCTGGCCATTTTTGCTCACTCGCAGTTAGGTCGCTCACGACCTAGGACTTAGGTCGCTTGGAGTTAGGTCGTAGGTCGGCAGGTCTTCAGCTCGCACGCGTTGAAAAGGCACGTCTGGAGTTAGGTCGTTCGCGAGTTAACGTTAGGTCGTTTGCGAGTTAGCGCCCTAGGTCACTCGCGTATAGCTCGTTCGGAGTTAGGTCGTTAGGCCTTAGCTCGTATGGCCTATGCGATTTGGTTAGGTCGTCCAACCTCAACACCTTAGGTCGTAAGACCTTAGGTCGTACCCCTTAGGTCGTTAGACCTTAAGCCTTCACTATTGGAACTCGTTAGGTCGTAGCAACCATAGGTCGTAGGTCGCTCACACGGAGTTAAGTCGTAGGTCGTCTCCGACCTTATATCGCTCAGCCAGGTTTCACTTTAAGTCGTTAGGTCGTTTGGACCTTGTTTCCAGTTAGGTCGCAAGACACTTAAACCGTTAGGTCACTAGGTCGTGATGTTTTAGGTCGCTGCACCCTATGCCTCTATAGGTCGTTCGACCTTGCTAACTTTTAGGTCGCGAGTTTTATAGGTCGCTCGACCCTATTCCCCTTAGGTCGTTAGACCTCATTTTGTCTTCACTAGGTCGTACCGTTTTGGTCGGGGCGCTGCCCCGCACCCCGCCGGGGGCGCTGCCCCCTGGACCCCCGCGACCTGACCGGGCAGGTCGAACCCCGTAAGCGGTGGCGTTGCCCCCGCACCCCCACCTTGGGGGGTTGCCACCCCCCCTCCGTAGGGGATCTTATCTGAAAAATATTGAGCTGATTTCCTTGGATTTTATTCGCATCTCCGCATGCGATCTTTGTGACTGATTGTTTCTACACTTGCTTATGTGTTTTGTCACTTTATAATATAAAGGTTTCAATACTAGTAGTAAATATCAAAACTCTTTTAACAAACAATTTCAACTCTATTTTTAATAACAAAGCTCTTTTCTTAAACCGTTTTCCAATCTATTAGTATATACAAGCCTTTACCTCACTCGGATGAGAAATCTAATTAAACGACTTAGTAAAACAAGTGGTATGAAACGCTTGCGTTCACTTCGTCGGTTAATTCTTGGACTTGTTCGATTGAACCTCTTGTGACAATTTTATTAGTGAAGATTTACAGTTTGTTCGTAAATATTTAAGTTAAGCAAGTGGTTATGGGACATGAAGCTAAACTTCTATATTTACTAGCTTAGTGTAATTGACACTTCTCGTTGATCTTGATGATCGCTTTATGAATTAGACTAGCAATTGCGCGATGTCTCTTTCATTGCAAGGTTAGACTAGACACCACTTGTGTGATTCCATTCACACATACCTTTCTGCTTTTTGGTTAGTCTTGACCTCATTCTGTGTGATTCCACTCACACATGTGGGGTAGCTCCCCATGGTCTTCGGACCGTCATGTGATAGGCCTCTTTCCCTTTTTATGATTTCTGGATTTCTCGTGTTGATTTCTGGAATTTATGTCATTGACTTGTTATGAGTACAAGTTTAGGGTATGATGCCCCCTTCGAATCTTTGAGAAGATTCTTGTGATATTGATTATCTCTTATTGATTGATCTTCTGTTGATCATTATTTACATACTTATAGTGGTATGTCGTTATGGATGTTTATGTTTATGCCATATCTTTTATGTTATATCATGTCATCTGATATTTATAGCTAGACTGATCCGTTTATTATTTTCTTAAATAATACTCGGATCAGACCGAGATGTTACAGGTGCTTCTGCTTGACTTCTTCCCAGGGATTCATCACTCTGACTTTTGGCTAACTGTTTAGATTAGCATTTTTTGTTGTATACACTTGAGATATAGACTCATAGTTGTATTCTTTTGTATAGCACGTGTTGCTATTCTTTTGTATTATCGTGGATCTTATTGACCACTACTCTGATGTACACTTTCATGTGTTAGTTATATATTCATATCTTCTTCCGCCTTTGTGATATGGATAT
The DNA here is from genome assembly GCA_030765085.1 of Allium cepa. Lineage (NCBI taxonomy): Eukaryota > Viridiplantae > Streptophyta > Magnoliopsida > Asparagales > Amaryllidaceae > Allium > Allium cepa. Next base: position 985,534,078 of record CM060945.1, on the reverse strand, counting down.
CTGTGACTGATTTGTGATATGATTATTTCTATGTTTGTTTCCGAAGATTATTTATAGCCACCGTGTGATAAGCAATTACATGGATGGTCGCTCCTCAACAGCCTTATTCTCCGTGCTAGTTGACAGCACTTCTCCGGAGTGTTCTTGGCTAGCGTGGGTATAGAGGTGGGGCGTCACATTAAGGAAAATCGTTATGGGTTGAAATAATAAACCTAAGCAATTTTACTGATTTTGAAATTTTGAGATTGCGGGTTGAAATGATATATACATGTAAATATTAAATTATTCTGGATTTAAATGATAAATATCTGTATCACTTGACCATAGGATAGAAAATTATATACGGACACCGTTGGTCTATTTTTGAAAAATGATTTCTAAAGTTTTGAAAGGAAACATATGAGTTTTAATAAATATTGATTTTCAAACATAATATAAAGATTTTATTTTAATATATGTGAAAATTTTAAATTTTTAAATTTATATGTTTCGGCAGTTTTAAAATTATAAGAAGTAGTGAACATGTAAATTTTATGATTTTACTTATACTTTTATTATTTTTAAAATATATAAAATAGATGTAAAATAGGTTTAATTTAATTTAACAAAAATTTAACTTAAGTAATATATATATATATAATATGTTTAAGTATTTATTTAAAATTTTATTAATATTTTAAAAATACATTTTTTAGCAACTTTAACAAATTAAGGTTGGAAAGATGAACTAAAATTGATTTAGAATTTTACTTGTTTAAGAATTATATTTAAATAAAAATTGATTTGAGACTTACTAATTGTGAGATTTCAAAGGTACGATTTTTATAACTTGATAATTGGATTTTGATTAAAGGTGATTAAATGAATATTTTCAAATTTAAATAAAATTGAATATTTAATTTTGATTTAAATTTGTAGTTTGAAATTTTATTTAAATGCTTATAAAAAAGTGATTAGGTGATTATTTTTGAATTAAATATAATTAAAGTTAGACTTTTAATTATTAATATTGTTTTAAATTTGTAATTTGAGATTTTATTTAAATGTTATTAAAAATGATTAAGTGAATATTTTTAAATTTAAATAAGATTAAAGTTGAATTTTGGAATAAAAATGAAATTTATCAAATTGAGTTATTCTAGGTTGTTTGAGCATTAAAACTTTGAAACCTACTGAATTAGAAGTGGTTTAAACTTGTAGTTCAAACCTGGATTTGAAATTGCGATGAATTTAAAATGGTTTTATTGAGAATTTGATTTGAACTTTTAACCTGTTATTTGAAATTATGGAACTGATATTGATTTAAATTGAATTTTGAAATTAAAGTTGATTTGAATTGATTTGTGAAATTGGAAGAAACAATTCCTATTTGAAACTATTTTCCATATAAACTCTTTTAAATATATAAACTATTTTTAATATATAAACTATTTTAATATATAACCTATTTTAAATACAAACTATTTTTAATGTATAATTATGCTAATACATAAACCACTTTCAAATATTCAAACTATTTAAGTTGGAACTGTTATGCTTTAAAGTAAATATGATTTTGAAAATGATATAATTTTTAAATGAATATAATATTTTGATAAGAAGTATAAACTGTTTGAAATGAAAATGACCACAGTTCGAAATAAGCGTTTAGTTGTTAAAGAGACCGGGATCGGATATTGTAATACTCTCTGCCAATACCCAAAATCACTTTATCAACTGTGTACATGGTGTAGAATTCAAAATGAAGTAGGATGGTTTGGCGACGTCTATATGAGGTATGACTGCAGCCCTGACTACCACGAGTCAGCTTGATGCGACTAAAACATGAGCCACGCCGGGCCAAGTGAGGTCGCATCTCCGATCGAGCATCCTTCTTCGATACCGTTCTATTACTTTGTGATTTGATTGGGTGTACCTTTAATTATGAGAGTGTGTCTCGATATGGGCGGTAATAGCTGTTATGCATTACCACCGGTCCGGATCTACAAAACGGTAGTATCCTACATTGTGCATTGCCTTACGTGCCTTGTCACATGCCATATTACGCCCTCTACTAGTTTGGTTTGTACCATACCTATGGAGTTCTCCCTGAATATCCCACCAGTTTGGTGGAGCTTATAGTATTTGTATAAAATATGGGAATATAAATAAAATTATATTAAGGGGATATTGGTAACGCCTTAACGCTATTTTATTATTTTACTTTAATGTAACATTATCTATGTGATGTATTGTATTATGTATGTGGATAGTTCCACGGATCCTTAAAGGATGGGAATCCCAAATATTTTTTAAGTTATATTGCATTTCACTTGGGCATTTCACTTAAGTTGATTTACTTGCATAACAATGTTAACCTTGACTCGAGTGTTTTGTGTTTTGCTTTATACTCGGATCAGACCGAGCGTCACAACATTTGAGACTCACCTTTGGAGCCGGGAGCTTTGCTTGGAGATATATCTTATCTATTCAGCTTTTCAGTCTTCGAGTTATTTCCAGTTGTTTATGTTTAGACTTGTCAGTTTCTTGTTATTAGTGACTTCTATGTACTTGGGATTTTCTGTTGTATTAGTTTTGTAATTTGATGTTCTTTAGTAGCTCCATGAACTATTATTTATCTATTCCGTGGCTTGTTGTTGTATTACTCTGTGTCTGTGATTCTGTGATTGATTTATTTACCATATATGCTAAGTTTTGCCAAATATAAATCAACAATATGTTGTTTTTAGCAATTCAAGTCTAACATGTGTGTATGATTGTCGATTTGAATGGTTCGAAATGGCAGATTGTTACATAAAAGTTTCTTTTCAAACCTTGTTCGAATTCTTTGGTAATCAAACATACTTATATGCAAATGTGTGTGCGAGCGTATATGAACTACCAAGGAGATTTTGCAAGAGTATTTAGGACCAAAATACATACATTCAACTATACGAACCATATTTCATAGCCTTTGAAATGTAGACGACACCTCTCAGATTCAATAATTCATTACACCTGCACAGTATTGTTCTCTAGATATACATAGAGATATAATTATCATCAGTAAAACATGAAGTTAGGTTCTGACAAATGTTTATGTTGAACAACCTCCTGGTTTTAAAAGTTGATAATTTTCAAATTATGTGTATAAATTTGAAAGGCGTTATATGCCTAAAACAAGCTTGTAGGGCTTGGTATGACTGTCTTAGTACATATCTTTTGGAAAATGGTTATCAAAAGGGTTGTGCTGATACTACCTTGTGTTCTCTTGCATGATAAAGATGAACTTTTAATTGTTCAGATACATGTTGATGAAATTATTTATGGTGCTACTAACAATCTTTTGTGTGAGAAATTAGAAAAATTAATGCAATAAATTTTTGGAGAATTGTAATTCTTTCTAGGATTTCAAATCAAGAAAAGTGAGAAGGGGATTTTTGTTTCACAAACAAAGTATGTGAAAGAGTTATTAGAAAGATATGGAGCAACAATGAAAAACCATTAAAGACTCCTATAAGTCCTTCAGTCAAACTCGATAAAGTTGAAAAAGGCATTTTAGTTGATCAAAAGAGATATCGAGCTATGGTTGGTTCTCTACTTTATCTTACTACATCTAGGCATGATATTATGTTTTATGTATGTCTATGTGCACATTTTCAAGAAAATCTAAAAGAATCTCATTTAAAAGTTGCGAAAAGAATTTTGAGATATCTATTATACTCATAGAACTTTTTAATGTTGTCTATCTAGTAACAATTTTGATTTGGTTGGTTACTCTGATGCCGATTATGCCGGTTGTCTTGTTGATAGAAAAAGTACTGGTGGAATATGTTTCAAGCTATGGCATTCATTAGTTTTATGGTCAAGTAGAAATCAAAATTGTGTAGCATTATCTACCATGGAAATAGAATATATTGCATTAGGCAGTTGCTCTACTCAAATTTTATGGATGATGCAAACTCTATTAGATTTTTTCCTAATACTTAGACGTGTCCCATTAAAATATGATAGACAAAGTGCGATTGATTTGTCAAATAACCCTATACATCACTCTTGTACTAAACACTTAGTTGTGAGGCATCACTTCATTCGAGATCAACTTTCAAAAGAAGATATTTACATTGCATTCATTTCAACTGATTTTTAGTTAGCATACATATTTGCTAAACCACTTCCAGAAAATAAATTTTCACAACTTCATTTGGATTTGGGAATTTTGGAAATAACTTATAATTTTTCTATTTCTTTTATTTTTGGATTTTCAATACCCTAATTTTTTAAGTAACGAATTTACTCTGTAAAAGATGGTGTTTGATGGTTTGAACCTTTGAAATTTATCAAAAATTATTAATAATGATTGCGTAAGTGATAGCTAATGATTGAATTGTGATTTATAACTTGAGGAAAGATATGTGGACATTTTTTGAAAATTGAACAATTATTATAATATCATTTACTAATTTGTACACACTCGATAATCATTTCTATGTCTGTCATCCTTCTTGCAATCCATACACTCTAGTATAATATAATGAGCTAAAGCTGGTGCTTCAAAAACAATTAATTATATTTTTAATTTGATTTAAACAATATAAACTATCTAAAAATGTCTACTTTTATTTAAAAGTCCTCATAGTTATGCATGGGTGAATAACTTTTGATCTTAAGATATGTGCTTCCATTCTAATTTAAAAGTACTTATGGTTATGCATGGATAGAACACTTACATAAGAGAGGGATAAATATTCAAGTAACTTTCGACCTCATTTAAAAGTCCTAACGTTTGTGCATGGTTGGAAAGTGCTTGACATTTTTTTAGTAACTTCTAACCTCATTTAAAGGTTCTAATGGTTATGCATAGTTAGAAAGTGATTAACATTTTATTTATTTAAAAAATCCTTTATCAAAAACATACCATACCGCTCTCACTGTATAAAATCATCTCTCATACACAACATTAAAGGCACAGTGATTTACACACTCCTTTCCTCACTAACTAGAATATAACGTTTATATATCCTTGCTCTAGCTCCATCTAGACAGCAATTTATTTTTCATGATAAATAACAATGCAGCAAAAAGGAAACAAATTGAAACTGCATAAAGAAAAACATATTTAAACTCGACATTGCCTTAGTTTAATAGTGTTATTTCTTTTCGTATTTTAAATAAGCCCCAAAATTAAGGAATATAAAGCGGTGTAACAGGTATACACAATGACCGGTACGACACGTTTGCATGGGAATGAAATTCAAAATCAAGTCAATACGTGCACAAGCAACTTAAGACATGCACATGTATCACTGCACATGCCCTAAGGTCAAGCAACGTCAAATAAACAATAGTTCACAAACCACAATATATGAAAGACAGTCCAAGCTAGCAGTTTTTTTTCAGAAGGTAATGCTCATCAAGTTTAGAAATACTATACCAGACTTGCACAAGGCAAGTTCACATCAGGACAAGCAAGTAAACATATATACATGAGGCTTCAGTCACAAAGTCCCGATGCAAAACAAAGTGCAAATGTGTGATGCAGAACATCGGGCACCTAAGGGGAAACACAAGTGCACACTCACATATGTGAAGGCACACAATGCAAGTACAAGCACAAATCAACCACACGGGCAAATACAATCATATAAGGGAAGCACAAACGCGTAGAAGAAGCACATTAGAAGGACATGCACATAAAAATAGTCTCAAGCACTCAAAATGATGATTCATGTAACGTAATATTAGAATAAAACAAGTCCACATTATCTTGCTAAAGCCAAAGAATTCCAGAAATTGAACACATCCATAATATCAGGCAAAAACCAATAATATCAATGAAGAACAAGTCCACAAAGTCAGGACAAAAGCGATAATCTCAAGAATGAACAAGTTTAAAATCTCAGGGATAATAATCAGAGAAGCAGAGCCTAAAAATAAGTTGTATTCAAATCAAAAGCTGGAGAAAAAAAATCGGGGTTGATAAATTCAAATAATGAATGATGAAAATTTTGAAAATGTGAAATGATTTTTCTCCAAATCAACCACTATATAAACTAATTCATCACTGGAAATTTGGTGCAGTTGAGTTTAAATCAAATATACATATACAAGTAGAAAATTAAAATCGTACCAAAATATCAACCGCAAAGCAACTCGACCAAGAAAGCAAACACAACCAATAATCACCGGGCTATTAAAGAAATCAACAAACAGAGAAGTAAAAGCATGAATACAATAACTTAATTTCAAAGCGGCAGCTTTTAGATTCTAAGAAAGCAGAAGAACCCTAAAAGAGATAATAGAGGAAAACAGGGATGACCTGAAAATAAAAAGTGAAGTGATTTATGGGGACGACCTTTATAATATAAACACACACACACACACACACAGATATATATATATATATTTAAGTATGTTAGGGTTTTCATTTTAATTTATTTTGTATTTTTTTGTTTAATTCAGAACTCTAGTATTTTAAGTTTGAACTGCATTTTCGTCGTTTGGGAAACTCTCAACTCGAGGACAGAGTTGAGGCGGGATTTCTAGGCATAGGATTAGAACAAGCAGGATAGCAATAGTCGTAAGCTTACAAGGAATTTGTAAGCAGTTGATTATTTAATAGTATTTGAAATCTTGGAGGCAATAGTAAGCAGGTTTTGGTAAAGCTGGGTAAATTTTTATGCTGCTTTTATTTAAACATTTGCTTTATTATTATGGTGCTAGGATTATTATTATTCTATGAATATATAGTAAACCCAATTTCCCTTTTCCCCCCTTCAGGGTTAATTCGGTTGTACAAGTGGTATCAGAGCTAGGTAATTAAATTCACATCTTTTAAACATGTCTAGTTCAAATAACGCTTTTATTGTAGGCCAATTGATAGCTAGGCTACCCATGTTAATAGCACTGATTAGGCTTATTAGAAAACTTGGATGAAAATTTCTAGATACTATTTAGTCATGGTATATAGTTGAAACTGGTTATAGTCTGCCTATAGAAAAAATAGATGATCATGAAGTTCCTAAGCCTAAATATAAGTGGGATGCAAATGAACTCAAACTTATCTCTCAAATGCCAAACCTAATTCTATTATCTATGTCTTAGATAAAATGGAAAATAATCGTGTTTATCATTATGTAACTATGTAAGAAATTTGCATACACTCGACGTGACTTACGAAGGAACATCACAAGTCAAAGAATCACATTTAGCCATGCTCGGCAATGAATATGAGAATTTTATAATGTCTAAGAATTAAAATATAAAGAATATGTATGGACATTTGTAAAAACCCACCTTTTTTATCCTTAGAAGCTGACACTAATACATCCACGGTATTCATGTGCCGAGCATCCAAGTAACGAAAAGATGGATTATTATGGGTGAAAGAAAAAGAAAAACAAGAAGTGTTTGATGTTATTTTTTGTTTGATGATAACAAAATATATATCAATCTATATATGTGTTTGTAGTTTGGACTATATACAGAAAGGAAGAAATATTCATATTGAATAATTATACTATTGCACAGAATTTATATAATTCAACCAGTATTTTTTATTCAATATAATATTTTATTACAACACTTAAACAATACAAAGTTTTCAGCTCTCTCTATATATACATACACCAGTTCATACATTTTACACTACAACACTCAACACTCAGTTTTTTTTTCACTCTGTCTGCACATCTACATCTATCTGCATTATCCAGCTTCACTTCTTGTCCTGTCTCCTGTGTACCTGTATAATTAGCAACTACAACAGTAATCTGAAAACAAACAAATTTGAATTTGCAAAAATAAAAATTTGTTTGTGTCTCAGATACATGGGTTATTGTCATCATCTTTGATTGTGTAATATCTGTGCATATCAGTGTTCTTACAGATAATCGTGAGTGGCTGCAATACACACGTGTATACACGTGTGCACTGCCTCGCCAACTCGTGTGCGTTATCAACAAGAGCAATCAATACTTCAATGAATTCAACATGAAGCAGCGCAAACTCCCGAAGACACAACAGTGATGAAAACTGCACCAATGCCAAACAGAGAATATATATATATAGTGATGCATAGCAACTACATAGCTGCTACCAAGCAAACAAAGACCAGACGACACAGCATGTACGAGGATCAATGAATTGAATGAACACGACCAGACACACATGAACAGAACATCAACTGGGCAGAGACAAAACAACACAGTCAAGTCACAATGAAACTGCAGTAGACAAGTACACAACAAACCCGAATGTCACAAAGCATAAAAACATGTATGCAACATGGTGAGCAACACAAAGGCAGTACAATGCAACACAGTGAGCTACATGAACAAATGCAACAGTGTGAAGTGATGTAACAGCAATTACAGGTATTCAACATGATGAAGCAGTGGAAACAAACTCAAGTGCAACAGTTGAATACATGAACAAGTGTAGCATCTGATACAGTGAAAAAGTCCAAGTCAAGATGGAGCTACAATGCAACACAGTGATAATGCAACATGGAGTATGCAAGTGAAATTCGAATTGACAAAACAGTTTCAAGTTACAACAAAGAAGTCAGTGGCAGCTCCAAAATCAAGATCAACAGAACATGAAGCAGTTCATATCCAAGTACAAACCCAAGAATATATGCATACACACATACAAATGTATATATGCACATATATAGTAAACAGGTGAATGTGCAGTAGGGAACACAAGACGGTGGCAAGTACAAGGCAGTGCAGAAATCAAGCCGAAGTTAAAGAACAAATTCGTATCTTTTGATTAAGTCTTTGATTAAGTCAAAGATTTCTAATTTGGAAAGAAATCTCTGCAGCAAATTTCTCGAATTCATATATGGTCAGTATTAATTCAAATAGGGGCCGAGACAACAAATATAGGAAGAAATTTTCGAATTAATTAATTCAAAAACAAATATGGACAACAATAATTCGAAATCAAATCAAGAAAGGAATACTCCAAATCCAGAACAATTTCAGGAAAAATAATCAACGACGTGCAAAAAATCAAATCTGACAGTGGTTATTAGGGTTTCAACCCTATAAATAAACCCCAAGAAATCATCATAGAACACAGAACAATCGAGTTAAAAAGCAAGCAATCAAACAAGCAAACTGTAGAAATAAATATGCTGAAAAATAAATCACACACAAAATTTACCCAGCTTCGGCAACCCCTGCCTACTGCTGCATTCCCAGATTTCTATTAGAATTAAACAGTTTCCCGCTTACAAACACTCTAACAGACTTGCAAACCCTGCTACCGCCTATAGAGTTTTGCAAACTTGCAAACCCTGCTAACTGGACTAACTCTAACTAGACAATCTGACAACACCTAAACCCTAAGTGATGATTTACCATGTTTTGTTTTGAAAAGAACAGACAAATAAACCAAATTATAAGAGCAAGCACTAAATTTAAAACAATTTAAATTATCTTGCCTTTATAATAAAAATAAAGATACCCTAACTCAAAACAAACAAAAAATATGCGGTCACTTCCCTTTATCTTATTTCACCCGGTCCATTGTCTTTTGTTTGTGAAAAAAAAATGGCGGCCCTCTGTTTATTCGATCTGAATTAGGGCTTCTGTTTCTTTCTCGAATTTGGGGCTTCGGCTTCTTTCTGATGTCTGATTAAGCTCTTGCTTGTCCTCTGATGATTGATGCTTGTTGCTAGCTCGTTCTCTGTTGATCGAGTTTGTTGATGGTTCGGTATGTAATTTCTTTTGTTGCTTGTTTGATTGCTTGCTTTTTAACTCGATTGTTCTGTGTTCTATGATGATTTCTTGGGGTTTATTTATAGGGTTGAAACCCTAATAACCACTGTCAGATTTGATTTTTTGCACGTCGTTGATTATTTTTCCTGAAATTGTTCTGGATTTGGAGTATTCCTTTCTTGATTTGATTTCGAATTATTGCTGTCCATATTTGTTTTTGAATTAATTAATTCGAAAATTTCTTCCTATATTTGTTGTCTCGGCCCCTATTTGAATTAATACTGACCATATATGAATTCGAGAAATTTGCTGCAGAGATTTCTTTCCAAATCAGAAATCTTTGACTTAATCAAAGACTTAATCAAAAGATACGAATTTGTTCTTTAACTTCGGCTTGATTTCTGCACTGCCTTGTACTTGCCACCGTCTTGTGTTCCCTACTGCACATTCACCTGTTTACTATATATGTGCATATATACATTTGTATGTGTGTATGCATATATTCTTGGGTTTGTACTTGGATATGAACTGCTTCATGTTCTGTTGATCTTGATTTTGGAGCTGCCACTGACTTCTTTGTTGTAACTTGAAACTGTTTTGTCAATTCGAATTTCACTTGCATACTCCATGTTGCATTATCACTGTGTTGCATTGTAGCTCCATCTTGACTTGGACTTTTTCACTGTATCAGATGCTACACTTGTTCATGTATTCAACTGTTGCACTTGAGTTTGTTTCCACTGCTTCATCATGTTGAATACCTGTAATTGCTGTTACATCACTTCACACTGTTGCATTTGTTCATGTAGCTCACTGTGTTGCATTGTACTGCCTTTGTGTTGCTCACCATGTTGCATACATGTTTTTATGCTTTGTGACATTCGGGTTTGTTGTGTACTTGTCTACTGCAGTTTCATTGTGACTTGACTGTGTTGTTTTGTCTCTGCCCAGTTGATGTTCTGTTCATGTGTGTCTGGTCGTGTTCATTCAATTCATTGATCCTCGTACATGCTGTGCCGTCTGGTCTTTGTTTGCTTGGTAGCAGCTATGTAGTTGCTATGCATCACTATATATATATTCTCTGTTTGGCATTGGTGCAGTTTTCATCACTGTTGTGTCTTCGGGAGTTTGCACTGCTTCATGTTGAATTCATTGAAGTATTGATTGCTCTTGTTGATAACGCACACGAGTTGGCGAGGCAGTGCACACGTGTATACACGTGTGTATTGCAGCCACTCACGATTATCTGTAAGAACACTGATATGCACAGATATTACACAATCAAAGATGATGACAATAACCCATGTATCTGAGACACAAACAAATTTTTATTTTTGCAAATTCAAATTTGTTTGTTTTCAGATTACTGTTGTAGTTGCTAATTATACAGGTACACAGAAGACAGGACAAGAAGTGAAGCTGGATAATGCAGATAGATGTAGATGTGCAGACAGAGTGAAAAAAAAAAACTGAGTGTTGAGTGTTGTAGTGTAAAATGTATGAACTGGTGTATGTATATATAGAGAGAGCTGAAAACTTTGTATTGTTTAAGTGTTGTAATAAAATATTATATTGAATAAAAAATACTGGTTGAATTATATAAATTCTGTGCAATAGTATAATTATTTAATATGAATATTTCTTCCTTTCTGTATATTGTCCAAACTGCAAACACATATATAGATTGATATATATTTTGTTATCATCAAACAAAAAATCACATCAAACAATCTCCCCCTTTTGATGATGACAAACATATATATTAAAGATTTTGAAATGCTAATACATGTGTTTGAGCATGAAATGTTTTAGCTCCCCCTATTTGAATGCTCCCCCTTCAACCAAGACCGCTCCCTATTTAGAAGATAACAAAAATTACTGATGAATAAACGAACTAAGGAAAATTATCTAACAACATTAAACAAATATTGATGAAGTATTCCAAAAAATATTTACTTCCTTATCAAAATCTAGTTCTTTTCTCCCCCTTTTGGCATTATCAAAAGACTGACAAACAACAATGGAACATTAGGAACAAAAATAATATATCATAACGAGATAACAACTTCCACATTGTAGAGAATGGATCGATGATCGATTTAAGAAGAGAGATATTTTAACATTAATTTGACATTTTAAGCAAAAAAAAATAAAATAAGCACTGCATAACCACGCATAACCATAAGGACTTTTAAATGGAATTAGCAGTTACTTATTAGTCTAAGCATCCGGACTTTTAAGTGAGACCAGAATACTTAGTTACCATACTCCATCCATGCATAACCATAAGGACTTTTAAATGAGAATGGAGTAATGATAAAAATAATTCACTCACATGCTCCATCCATGCATAACCATAAGGACGTTTAAATGAGAATGGATGCATGAGAGTTATTATTATTTATTATTATTATAATAGTATATATATATATATATATATATATATTATAAATAATTCACTCTTCTTATTTTACAAAACCATTATGAACGATAGAAAGATGGTAGAAATAGAAATGATCGTGGAATAAGTTACCAAGTTAATTATATTATGTAATATCCAGTACTGAATACCATATTCAAATCAATCTTTGGATAATATCCAAAACTGGTTTGAATCCTAGAAATTTAAGTTGAAAGTATATATCCAAGAATATTTCAACAAAGAAAATGAAAAATGGTTAGTCAATTTCTATAATCCCCAAATCCAAACGTAATCTGGAAAATCTTTCTTCTGGGAGGGGTTTTGTGAAAATATCAGCAAGTTGAGTCTCAGTTGAAATATATTCAATGCAAATGTCTTCCTTAGCAATGTGATCTCTAAGAAAGTGGTGTCTCACATCAATGTGTTTTGTGCGTGAATGATGAACAGGATTATTTGATAAGTCTATTGCACTTTTACTGTCACATTTTAATGGAACTTGTTTATAAACTAAGCCAAAATCAGAAAGAGTTTGCATCATCCATAAAATTTGAGCACAACAACTCCCCAAAGCAATATATTCTGCTTCAGTGGTGGATAATGCAACACAGTTTTGTTTTCGACTTGACCATGAAACTAACGAGTGTCCTAGCATAAAGCATGTTCCACTAGTGCTTTTCCTGTCAACCAATGAACCAGCATAATCAGCATCAGAATAGCCAACTAAATCAAAATTTTCACAAGAAGGATACCATAACCCAAGTTTGTTTGTGTGTGAAAGATATCTCAAAATTCGTTTAGTGGCTTTCAAATGAGATTCTTTAGGATTAGATTGAAAACGTGCACACAGACACACAGAAAACATAATATCAGGTCTAGAAGCAGTAAGATAGAGAAGTGAACCGATTATCCCTCGATATTTCTTTTGATCAACAGCACTTCCTTTCTCGTCTTTGTCCAACTTTGTTGATGGGCTCATAGGAGTTCTCAATGGTTTGGAGTTCTCAACTCCAAATTTCTTCAACAGTTCCAACACATACTTGGATTGTGAAATGAAAATGCCATCACTGCTTTGCTTGATTTGAAATCCAAGAAAATATTTCAATTCTCCAACAAAGCTCATCTCAAATTTAGCCTGCATGACTTGTTCAAATTTGTCGCACAAGAGTTCATTAGTAGCGCCATAAATGATATCATCTACATAAATCTGAACAATCAAAAAATCACTTCCTTTATGTAATAGAAACAATGTCGTGTCAGCACTCCCCTTTTTAAAGCCATTTTCCAAAAGATATGTACAAAGGCAGTCATACCAAGCTCTAGGAGCTTGCTTAAGACCATATAATGCTTTTTCAAGTTTATACACATGATTTGGAAAATCGTGATTTTCAAAACCGGGGGGTTGTTCAACAAAAACCTCTTCTTTCAAATCACCATTTAGAAAAGCACTTTTTACATCCATTTGTTTAAGTTTGAAACCTTTATAACAAGCAAAGCTTAGCAAAATCCTAATGGCTTCTAACCTAGCAACTGGAGCAAATGTTTCATCAAAATCTATGCCTTCTATTTGGTTACATCCTTTTGCGACCAACCTAGCTTTGTTTCTAATTACATTTCCTGATTCATCAAGTTTGTTTTTGAACACCCATTTAGTTCCTACAATTGGATAGTCATTTGGCCTAGGAACTAATTTCCAAACTTTATTTCTCTCAAATTGATTAAGTTCATCTTGCATTGCTAGAATCCAACTTTCATCATTAAGAGCCATTTCAACAGAATCAGGTTCAATTTCAGAAATAAAACCACAATGACAACAAAATGCACACAAATTTTTATCAAATGAAGAGCGAGTGCGTATACCTTCCGTAGGATCTCCTATAACCAATTCAGGAGGATGATTGGTTTTGAACTTCAATCTATCAGCATCAACAGTCCTACTTTCATCTTTCTCACTAGATGTCCCTTCTTTAATGCCTTCATGATCTACCTCATCATCAATCGTTTTTTCAGTCGTCCTTTCCAGATCAGATTCATCAAATTTCACATTGATTGATTCAACAATTGTCTTTGTTCGTTTGTTGTATATCCTGTAAGCCTTGCTCCTGGTTGAATAGCCCATGAAAATTCCCTCATCGGCCTTTGATTCAAATTTTCCAAGTTGATCACCTGTGTTAAGAATGAAACAAGGGCATCCAAAAACACGAAAGTAAGAGATGTTAGGTTTTCTTTCATGCCACACTTCATAAGACGTTTTGCCAAGTATTGGTCTAATCATTACTCTATTCATTACGTAGCACGAAGTATTCACCGCCTCTGCCCAAAAAGTTAGAGGTAGTTTATACTCACTCAACATGGATCTAGCCAATTCTTGCAATGTACGATTTTTCCTTTCAACCACCCCATTTTGTTGAGGTGTTCGTGGAGCAGAAAATTCATGTTTTAAACCATTTTCTTCACAAAATTTTTAAATTCCAAATTTTCAAATTCGCCTCCATGATCACTTCTTAAAGTTTTAATTGAAACTCCTTTTTCATTTTGAACAAGTTTAGCAAATTTTGAAAAATAATCAAAAGATTCAGACTTTTTGGCTAAGAAATAAACCCATGTAAATCTAGAATAATCGTCAACCAATACATAACAATAACGTTTTCCATTCAAGCTTGCAATTTCATTTGGTCCAAATAAGTCCATATGAATTAATTCGAGGACCCTTGATGTGCTAACAATGTTTTTAGGGCGAAATGATGATCGACTAAGCTTGCCCAAGGAACATGCTTTACACACTTTGTTATCTTTAAATTTCTGATGTGGTAACCCTCTGACTAATTCTTTCATTTCAAGATTTTTTAAGAGACTCATGCTAGCATGTCCAAGTCTCCTATGCCATAAAGATGCTTCTTCGTCAGTGGCTACCAAACATCTGGAAAGATTTAGATTGTCAAACGAAAGCGAGTAGACATTTCCTTTTCTTTTGCCCATAAAAACTATGTTATTAGAAGTTTTATCAATGATCTTGCAAGTATCACTATCAAAAACCACATTCATACCTTTGTCACATAGTTGGCTAATAGAAATGAGATTGTGATGCAAATTATCAACGTATAAAACATTAGTCAATGAAAAAGTACCGTTACTTACTTCACCTTTCCCAATAATCATACACTTGCTATTGTCTCCCATGATCACATTTCCACCTCTAAAATTCTCTAGGCTAAGGAACTTAGATTTATCACCTGTCATATGTCTAGAACAACCTGAGTCTAGAAACCATTCTTGTTGCTCCTTAGCCCACCAACAGACCTACATAAAGAGAGAGAAGGATGACCTAGAGAAACTCTTAGGTCCAATGATATTAGTAACTGAAGCATTGTGAATGAACAATCCCTTTGGAACCCAAACTTGTTTTATCCTTTCATTTTTGTTCCTATAGACATGAAATTTGTTTGTAGAATTCTTAGGAACCCAAACTTGTATAAATTTTGTGTTCTTGTTCCTATGACTACAATTTTCAACACGATGTCCAATTTTACTTCTAACAAAGACACTCTTACCTTTTGCACAATCATCAACCTGTGTTTTCCCAAAACCTAGTCCTTTTCTGTTATTAGCAAAGAGTTGATTTCCCAATAACATGTTAAATGGTTTTTCTCCTCTTGAAAAGTTATTCAGAGATTTCTCAAGATTTTGGACTTTGGTTTTTAGTGTTGTGTTTTCAGTTACAAGTGTGGTGCATCTATTTATAAAATCCTTTTTCCTAGTGTCAATGGTTTCCTTAAGACTTGAGTTTTCTTTTTCAAGATTGTCGAAGCTATTCTTAAGTCTTGATATCTCTGAATCTAAAATTTTACATTTTTTAGAGTCTAGGTTTTGAATATTTTCAAGTTCAGTTTCTAACCTAGTATTCTCATGAACAAGTTCTCTCCTGTCAGACTTCAATTTTTCAATTTTAGTTTCAAGAGTATCAATTGTATTAGTAAGATCATAACACATCAAAGCAAGTTCTTTATAAGAATAGTCACGTACCTCACTGGATTCCTCTGAACTTGTTTCTGAATCTGATTTTGCCATAAGGCATAAGTTAGCCTCTTCTGAGCTATTATCTGAAACTTCTTCTCCTTCTTCATCATCCCTAGTTGCTGCAAAGGCCTTCTTCTTCTTTTTCTTTCCTTTGTTGTTTTTGAGAAGTGGACATTTTTGTTTGAAGTGGCCAGGCTTTTTGCAGTTAAAGCATGTCAATTCATTATCAGAATTGTCAGAATCTTTTGACCTATTACCACTTGTTTTCTTCTTGCGTGGCCTGAATTTTGACCATTTTCTAAGATTATTGACAGCCATCGCAAGCTCTTCAATTGGATCTTCTTCTTCTTCATCGCTTTCTTCTTTTCTCTTCAAGGCAATTGTCTTCTTTTTTGATTCGGAGTTGTTACGTTCCTCCTTTGCCTTTAGCTCAAGCTCATATGTCATCAAGTTTCCGATCAACTCCTCCATGCTTAGTTTACTCAGATCTTTCGATTCTTGTATTGCCGTGACTTTTGCCTCAAAGTTCATTGGTAAGACTTGCAGTATCTTCCGCACAAGCTCTACTTCAGTGAAGACCTTCCCAAGCGCTCTAGCATTGTACACCAAAGTTGAAAATCGTCCAAACATATCCTTTATGCTCTCGCCCTTTTCCATCACAAAGTTTTCGTATTCATTGCTAAATAGAGCTAGACGTGACTCCTTGACTTGAGAAGTTCCTTCGTGTGTCACCTCCAAAGTGTGCCAAATTTCCTGTGCTGTTGTACAATGGGAAATTCTATTAAACTCATTTTTATCAAGAGCACAGATCAAGGCGTTCATTGCTTTGGCATTTGTAGTTTTTAGTTTCTTACCGTTAGCATCCCACCTATCCTTAGGTTTAGGAATCTCAGTATCACCAATAACTATAGTGGGAGATTTATAACCAGTTTCAATAATATCCCAAACATCATAATCGACAGAACTAAGATAAATACTCATCCTAACTTTCCAATAAGCATAATCATTCTCATTAAACATGGGTGGCCTAGCAATAGATTGCCCCTCAGAAAAAGCATTATTTGGTGGATTCATGACTCTAGAGTTAAAGTAAAATACCTAGCTCTGATACCACTTGTAGGATCTAGATTAACCCTAGAGGGGGGGGTGAATAGGGTTAATCTAGATCCTACAAGAAGAACTAAAATACATGGAATCTCACAACGCAAAGGAACAATATATAATAATCAATATAAAATTTTATATAGCCATTTCCAAAATGATACATCAGAGTCATAGTAGTACAACTTCTAACCAAGGATAGTTATAACTACCTATCCCTAGCTAATAGATAAAATTTCATCCAAAACAGTATACATAAAGAAATATATAAGAGATACATCATGGACCTCTGGCTCATCTCCTGAATTCCAAAGCATCTAAAGCTTATATGAAAACATGCTTGGTCTGACCCGAGCATTATAAGAAAACAACGCCGGGTCATTCTGGTAAAACCAGTGTAAGAAACTCAAATCACAAGGAATTTTATTTATTATAACTTGTAAAACTTTTAAAATCAAAGGTATCTCATAAGACCATGCCGCACATAAACGCGGATGGGTTTTTACCTTACGATACCCAAAAAAATTTCTACTTAATATCCTTTGATATTATCATAATGCCTAGAGTTTAAAATATTTAATAAAAAGTAGCAATGATGCTTTGTACATGATAGCAATAATAAGCGTACAATCAAAAACCAAAGACACTTATTGGAGAATAGATTTCCATCAAATAACAAGGTAAAGGACTACCTTTCGAAAATCTGTACACCTCTAGATAAAGTGTACAGTGAGATTGAAAACCTTCCGACCTCTACTAATACAGGACTGGCCAACCCTTGAACGGGATAGTATCGGATATGATCACCCATTGGCTGTGATCAATAACCAAAAATGGGCCCCAAAGCATAATAAGGATATCGACACTAGATCTTGGAATGATCAAACCCAAATGTGTGTGACCCACATAGCCTTGCCGCATCTGCCCTATTTTAACCATTATCGAGATGTGAGGTTTGGGAGGCTACGCTCTTGACATTTAGCAATCCGTCTTGGAATGCTACACTGCCCTCTAGGAAAAAATTCAATGTAACACCTCTAATTTGATAACATTATTCAAGATATTTAATTAGATAAATTAAATAGAATAATATAAGAATTAAAATGATAAGAAGATTGAGATTTGAATAAATCATTAGAGGCTGTGCTTAAATTAATTAATTAGGCTTAAAAGGGCTTATATGTTAATAAATTAAAACAAGGCCTTATTGTGGAATAGCCGTATCTCTTATCCACGTACCCTTTCATTTTTTTCATGTTCACTTTCATTTCACAAAAACGCAAAATTAAAAGTAAAAAGGAGATGACCATTGCTAGGAAGAAAAAGAAGAGAAATTCAATCAAAGCTATGGGGAAATTAATTAACAACAAACTTATAATTCCTTATCATATTCAAGGTGAATAATAATTTATACCATCTCTATTTTCTTTATGATCATATGTTTCCTGGGTTTGAGATTAAAATTATCTTTATGATTATTTGGATGATGATACACTTGAATTATAACATGTTTGATTTAAATCGAAATGTTTAAACATGGGTTTATACAGTTTTAGGGTACAACCAATTGTAAATGATTTTCGCATGCCATGGAAAAATTATATGATATGTGAAATATGATTTGGGAGAGGGGTTTCAATTTTTGTAATTTTCCAAGATATGGAAAATTTAATATGAATTTTACAAGGAAATATGTATAATTGGGTTAGAAATTTTATTTCAGTTATTTCAGGAGTAAATTGGGTCAGAAATTTTTATATGTTAGACAATATGTTGAAAGTGAATTTCTGTAATTTTTGGGGATTTTTCCTAAGTGATTTACAAAGAAAATTAAATTATTTTAGAAAAAGGATTTAATTGCACATTTGGTTTTACTTAATGGACGGGCTTTATTTTTAAATTTTCCTTGATTTGGATCTCAAAATATGCGAAAATTATTTTGTAAAGGATTTGGAAAGTTTTAAGGCAACCAATTAACGGATTACAAACAGGCAGGTTTGTAATAAAGTAATTACTATAAATAGCTTTAATTCAGCCTTACCCAGAAAAGTTGGTTTCGCCTTTTCAGAAGTACCTTTTGACTCCCATGCTTCCACTTTGACTCAGTCGAAACCTACAAAACCCTAAACCAATACACAAGGTATCATTTAAATGGTATGTAGTGGATTGGAGGAAGGCAGAAGGCATAGTATCGAAACCTTAGCTTTCGATGGGGTCGAAACCTTTGCTTTGTTTTCAAATGTTAAGATCTTGCTTTATTTTACTAAAACCCTTCAACTCGGTTAAAACATATGCTTTCGAATGTGGTTTTCCAAATAGCTTTCGAAGTGGATTTCCATCTTATGTTTTTAAGTATAAGCTTTTGAATGAGTTCCTTTACTTATAAAATAATGATTTCAAAAGTAGTGGCTCCGACCTAGACGAAACCCTACTGCCGCTCTTTTTCCTTTCGACTGTATTGAAGTCATCAATGCTTTCGAAAGGAAGTCTTTATTTTGAACCTATACGAAGCCACTTCCTTATTACTTTCGAAAGGGTTCAAGGGTTTCGAAGGAAATGGCTTCGAAAGGGGGTTTCGATGCTATCCTACCATCTTTTACTCAAAGCATCTGAGCTTTCAAATGAATGGTTCCGATGCCATCAAGTTTTCCCTAAAAATTTATGTATATATAAAAGGTTTCGAAAGAGATACTTTTGTATATATTCACTTTGACCCTAAAGATGTTTTAAAGGTAAACCTAATGGTTTCAAAAGGGACACTTTCATTGGTTTCGAAGCTATGATTCTAAGGATTTTTAAGCAATGCTTTAGCACTTTCAGAAGGTATATTTTGGTTTCGAAAGAGATGATTTAAAGAGCTTCAAAAGGTATATACTTTGTGTTTTGAAAAGAAGTTTTCTATGCTTTCGAAGGAGGTTATCCAGGGGTTTCGAAAGTGATGTTTTAAGGTTTCAAAAAAATAACCCAATCTCATTTTAAAGGAAAAACCATGACATTAACAAAGAGTTTTGAAATGGAGTATTTAAAGAAGTTTTCCTTGATTAACTGGTTAAACAATTAACCAAGTTTTATATAAAGTAATTTCAAGGATATTAAACCATAGGTATTGGTATTATTATGTTGTTATGGTTGCTTCTTCATATATTTATTCACACTGTAACGAACCCATAACGATAATTTGGGAAATGGTAGAATAACCAGCTAGGTTGACCCAGTAGTGAACATAAATTAAATTAACTCCTAAATGAGTAGAATTGCATCCAGGAGGTCTGGAAGACTAGAACATAGGATGCTAAAATATTAATTAAAGATATTGGTAGGGCTCAATAGGTTCATAGTAAGCCCATGAAAACTATCTATAGGAAAAGATATTAGCAGGGGCCAATAGGTTAATAGTAATCCCATTAAAGCCATATATAAACAAAGATGTCAGGAAGACAGGTTCATAGTAATCCTATGAAAACTATGGTTTGATTGAGATATTGGTAGGGGCTAATAGGATTTTAGTGAACCTATGAAAACTATATCCGGGTTAAGATATTAACAAAAATCAATAGGTTCCTAGTCAACCCATGAAAACTAGGATAAGAGGAAAGTTATTGGAGTTACCAATAGAATCAGGGGGAACCCATGAAATAGTAAAGATATTGGCAGAGGCCAATAGATTCTTAGTGATTTCATGAAAACTATGAAATCGAGCAGGGTGTCCATATATATATATATATATATATATATATATATATATATATATTAAACGGGTTATTAGTAAAATCATGAAATCTAATTGGTTAATAGTGACCTTAGAAACTATATATAAGACTGATAGTCAGAATGGATAGGGATGGGTAATCTAGAATTGATTTACTTGTTTTGCATATCATCGTATTATTTGAATTGTTTTAACCATTGTGGATGTAGGAGCACTGTATATGGTTTTATAAAGTTTTTAGGATACCAGTGAGGGAAAAATCAATTCCACTAAGTGGCATAACCTCGCTAGATATCTAAATGATTTGAGACGGTAGATTATTATTCGTACTAGGCTTAATGTTTAACTCAAAGTTTTTGTTTTCCCCTTAAACTCTCAGGTGCTCAATTGATTTTGAGTAGTTTTAGGGTTAAGATTTTCAGGTTCTCCTTTTAGACGAATAAAGCTTCCGAAGACGTGCAGGAGGCAAGCTAGTTAATAAGAGTTCTTCTTATTCTGTTGTGTTTTCATTGTAAAGGCAACTTTTCTATTGCCATATTACATACTCTTATCAAACAAGGGGACATCTTCATATGTCGCTCTTGATGTATATTGTAATAAGTATAATTTTGTCTAAACAAGGTTACGATTATGGGATTATGTAATGAACTTAAATGTTTTGAAATGGAATGTGGAATGTGTTTTGATATTTTAAATTTTTCCATATTCATGTGTTTCTGTATATCAATATATCTAACATTACCGTATTTGGTCATTGAGGATTAATAACTATGGATGACTGCAACATCCGTAGCTGTTAGTTTTGGGCCTCCAAGTGGAGGATGTTACAAGTTGGTAGCAGAGCATAGGTTTATGGAACTTAAAAGAAATTTAAACCTAAAAGATTTTTCAAACATAATCCGATGAATCCGAAAACAAGATCGGGGTTTGGGTTAACGCTATAGTAACGTACTTGTATTTGATATATAGCTATATGTATAAATACGTATTCCCACTCTCTTGGACCGTTCTTCTATATCTCACTAAGGCTCGTATGTGGATTTATGAAAAAGAAGACATGGAAAAAGGAAACGGAAGAAGAAATCTCGGTGGAGGAAGCACCACAACTAATGGAAATGCTCGACCCACTAAGGGGAACCCAGGTCGACCGGCTAATGCTGATAACCAAAATGCTAATGGCAATGTAGGCGTTGGAAATCCACCAGTATATGGGGGCAATATATCATTTCTTCATCAATATGACACAAGTAGGAGCTGCTACTGGTGTTGTTGGAAATGTTGGAGGAGCTAATCCTATGGCTTCAGTTGGAAATAATTATGCTAAACTAAGTAGAGACTACACCAGTCTTTGAGGGAAGCCATTCATGGGGACAAAGAATGCCATAGAAGTAGAGAGTTGGTTGTTGCATTGTGAGCATATCTTTGATGATTTGGGATTAGATGATGAGTAGAAGAGAAGGTGGGCTTTTAGGCAGTTGCAAGGTTCAGTGCTTCATTGGTGGAACAGTACTACTATCGGAGTTTCGAAGGAGGAATTCACATGGGTTGATTTTCAAAGGAGATTTGAGCAAAGGTTTATGTCTGAGGTTGCTAAATTAGCATTGCAGAGGAAGTTTTTAGATCTGGAGCAGAGAGAGATGTCTGTTGTTGGATATTCCATTAAGTTTGTTGAGTTGTCCCATTATGGATATAATATATAGACACCTTGATCAGGAGAAATGAGAAGTTCATTAGGGGACCGAGGCTCGAGATTGCTAGGGCAACCATGCCACACCTCCGGGATCCCAGTGTTATAGTTATTGAGATGACAATACGACATGAGGAAATGCTTGCTATTTGTGCAAGAGAGAATCTAATGGAAACCCAGGATTCATAGGGAAAGAAAGGAAATTTCTTTAAGAAGAAGGGAGCCCAGAAGGGAGATGCTTCCAAAAAGGCAAAGGATGACTTAGTTTGTTTCAAATGCGATAAGAAGGGTCATTATGCAAATGAGTGCTAGTCAGACAAAGGTAAGAAGGTTGCTGATAAGAAGAATGTGGAGTGCTTCAACTATGATCAAGTTTGGCATTATAAGAACCAGTTTCTAAAGCCTGTCAAGGTGGATAGGGGAAAGGTTTTTGCTATTGGACGAGCATCAGCTGGGCCAACTACACTTGGTAAAGGGAAGACTGTGATGGAAGGTACGCTTTTTATTCAGTGTATACCAATTAGGGCAATTTTTGATACTGGTGCATCACATTCATTTATATCTCAACGTTTGGCTGATAAATTATGCTTAGAACCCACCTACTGTGTTACTTTCTTAAGGGTTGCAAATCCAATAGGAGGATGTGCAACTCTAGGGATGAGATGTGACCGGTTGGAACTTGATTTGTTAGGTCACAAGCTTGGATGTAGTTTGTATGTTTTTAAATTCGTAAATTTTGAGATCATATTGGATATGGATTACTTGGGTAGGTATAAGGCTAAAGTATTTTGCCAAGATAGGAAGATATCAGTGAGACACCCAGATAGTCATAAACGAGTGATATTTTCAGTGGAGAATTTTGACCGGAATGTTTGTGCCTTGTTGAGTGCCATGGAGGTAGGAGAAGAGTTAAGTCTAGTTCGAGTAGAAAATGAGTTTGCAGATGTCTTTGAACCAGTTACGGGATTAACACCGAAATGAGCTATCGAGTCTCAGATAGATCTTGTGTCGAGAGCTGAACCTGTGAATAGACCACCTAGCTGGATGACACCTACTGAGATGAAGAAATTGAAGGTGCATGTAATGGATCTTGAAGGAAGGAATTTTATTATACCATGTAGTTCACTTTGGGGATCGGCCGTGGTATTCGTGAAGGAACCAGATGGGTGGTTGAGGATGTGCATCAGCAGTCGTAAGTTGAAAGAAATGATGATTAAGAATAAGTAACCTTTGCCAAGAATAGATGATCTGTTTGATCAATTATGTGGAGCTAGAGTGTTTTCCTAGTTGGATTTGGCGATAGGTTTCCATCAGTTGAGAGTGGCAGAGGACAGTATTCCTTTGACAACATTTCGAGCTAGGTATGGTTCGTATGAGTGGTTAGTGACGCCATTTGGATTAACGAATGCATCTGCTTTCTTCGTTGATTTGATGAACTGAGCCTTTTGAAAGTCCTTAGATAGGTTTGTGCTGGTGTTTATAAATGAAATTTTAGTATACTCTAAGGATGAGAGAGAGCATGAGGATCATCTTAAAGTGGTACTTAAGACGCTGAGACAACATCAGCTGAAGGCGAAGTTACCAAGTGTCGTTTTTGGAAGAAAGATGTTAAGTTTCTTGGTCACATGGTTTCGGAGAAGGGATTGTCAGTCAATCCAAATAATATAGAAGCTGTGAATAATTGGAAGAGATCAGAGATGGTGACTAAGATCATAAGTTTTCTTGCACTTCCTGGCTACTACCGGAGATTCATTAAGGATTTCTGGCGATTAACAGCGCCTTTGACTAAGTTAACCAGGAAGGATGTGAAGTTTGTCTGGTCCGACAAATGCTAGGAAGCATTTCTTAAGTTAAAGCATTCGTTGACTAATGCACCTGTGTTAGTATTTCCACATGGAAACAAAGGGTTAGTGGTGGGTACTGATGCATGTGGGACTGGATTAGGAGCTGCGTTGATGTAGAAGGGTAAAGTTATCACCTACGCTTCACAACATCTTAGACCGCATGAAGTGAGATATCCTAATCATGATTTGGAGTTGGCTGAGGAAATCTTTGCATTAAAGATTTGGAGACATTATCTCTTAGGGGAGAGATTTGAGATATACACGGATCATAAGTCTCTAAAGTATTCATTCTCTTAGAAGGAGTTAAATATGAGACAGTAGAGGTGGCTAGAGTTTTTGGCTGCTTATGATTTTGGTATAGAGTATACATCTAGGAAAGGAAATAAGGTAGCAGATGCTCTTGCAGAAAACATAAAAATGTGTTGTTAGCTATGTTGGCAGAATGGAAGGATTTAGAAGCTTTTACTACTTGTAGTGTGCAGTTAAGATCGACTGCTAGTTCTAGTCAAGTACCGCCATGTTTTCATGTTTGGAAGTTCGACCAGTGCTGATCGAGAAGATTGCTTCTAAGCAAAAACGGTTCCACTATTAGCCGAGAGTATCATAAGGCTTGAGGTTGGAACTGAGATCGCTGATCTGAAGGATTTCAGCCTTGAATAGGGAGGATGGTTGAGAAAGAGGGGACAGTTGTGTGTTCCGAATGTGGAGGAGTTGAGGAAAGAAGTTCTTGGAGATTACCATAGGTCCAAGTTTACGATTCATCCTAGAGGGACCAAGATGTATCGAGATATGAAGAGAAGGTTCTATTGGGAAGGTATGAAGAGGGATGTTGGCTTATGGGTTAGCCAGTGTTCAAACTGTCAATAAGTGAAAGCTGGGCATCAGAAGCTGAATGGTTTGCTTCAGCCTTTAGAGATTCCAATTTGGAAATGGGATTAGATATCCATGGATTTTATAGACTAGTTGCCAAGATCAAATAAAGGAAATGAAAGTATATGGGTCATAGTGGATAGGTTGACCAAGAGTGCCCATTTCATTCAAGTTAAATCAACTAGGACGGCACCAGGATTAGCTAATTTGTTCATAAAGAACATAGTTAGATTGCATGGAGTTCCTAATAGTATAGTTAGTGAAAGAGATGCTTTGTTCACTAGTGAATTCTAGAAGAGTCTATAGGGAGTGTTTGGCACCAAGCTTAAAATGAGTACTGCACATCACCCTCAGATGGATGGGCAGACAGAGAGAGTTTATAAGGTACTCGAAGACTTATTAAGAGCTTGTGTATTGGAATTTGTTGGACCTTGGGAGGATCACCTACATTTTGTTGAGTTTTCCTATAATAACAGTTATAAGACTAGTATAGGAATAACGCCTTTTAAATCTTTGTATAGAAGGCAATGCAAATCGTCAGCCTATTGGTTGGAGACTAGAGATAGGTTAGTCTTTGATCTAGATTTGGTTAGAGAGGCATTAGAGAAGATTGAGTTGATCCGGGAAAGGATGATGGAAGCTCAATCAAAAAAAAAGAGTTACGCAGATAAGAGGCGTAAAGACCTAGATTTCTTAGTTGGAGATAATATTTTCATCAAGGTATCACCGATGAATGGTGTGGTGCGATTTGGAAAGTCAAGGAAACTAGCACCAAGATATGCTGGTCCATTCCAGATTATAGAGAGGATTGTAAGGCTCGCATACAAAGTAGAGTTGTCGACTAGTATGACAGGTGTCCATGATGTATTTCATGAATCTCATTTTCGAAAGTACACGCATAACCCCGAGACTACTATTCCTCGGACAAGGTTGGAAGATTTGATAGGAGAGCATAATTTGACTTTTGTTAGACAACCAGTTCAGGTTGTAGCGAGAGATGAGAAAAGATTTAAGAATAATACAATCAAGTTGGTGAAAGTTCAGTGGAGCAACAATGAGAAGGACCATAGTTGGAAGACAGAGGATATGATTAGAAATACTTATCCTGATCTACTTTGAGGGTATGTCTTAATTAGATTTATATAGGTAATTTCTAGGCAGGTAGGCCAGTATGGTTGTTAAGATTCGATACAGATGATTGCTATGTTTAATATTTAGTATATGTCAAGGAGGGGAGCCTATAACACCCTAAATTTTTGATAACATTATTCAGAATATTTAATTAGATAAATTAAATAGAATAATGTAAGAATTAAAATGATTGCGGGATAGAGATTTGAATAAATCATTTGAGGCAGTGCTTAAATTAATTAATTGGGCTTAAAAGCATGTTAATAAATTAAAACAAGGCCTTATTGTGGAGTAGCCGTATCTCCTATCCATGTACCCTTTCATTTTTCGCGTTCACTTTCATTTCACAGAAACAAAAAATTAAAAGTAAAGAGGAGCTGTCCATTATTTGGAAGAAAAAGAAGAGAAATTAAATAAAAGCTAATAGGAAATTAATCAACAACAAATCTCAAATTCCTTATCATATTCAAGGTGAATAATAATTTATAACATCTCTTTTTTTTTATGATCATATGTTTCCCGGGTTTAATATTAAACTCATCTTTATGATAATTTGAATGATGATATACTTGAATTATAACACGTTTGAATTAGATCAAAACGTTTAAAAATGGGTTTATACGGTTTTAGAGTAAAATTGATTGGTAATGATTTTCGAATGCGATGGAAAAATTATATGATATGTAAATTATGATTTTGGAGATAGGTTTCAATTTTGTAATTTCCAAGCTATGAAAAAATTAATATGAATTTTCAAAATAAAATATGTATGATTGGGTTTGAAATTTTATTCCGGTTATTTCAAGAGGAAATTGGGTCTGAAATTTTTATATGTTAGACAATATGTTGAAAACAAATTAATGTAATTTTTTAGGGATTTTCCTAAGTGATTTACTAAGGAAATTAAGTTATTTAAGAAAAAGGATTTAATTGCATATTTGGTTTTACTAAATGGAAGGGCTTAATTGTTAAATTTTCCTTGATTTGGATCTGAAAATATGCGGCAATTATTTTGTAAAGGATTTGAAAAGTTTTAAGGAAACCAATTAATGGATTACAAATAGGCAGGTTTGTTAAGTAATTACTATAAATAGCTTTAATTCAGCCTTACTCAGAAAAGTTGGTTCCGCCTCTTTCAGAAGTGCCTTTCGACTCCTATGCTTCTGCATTGACTCAATCGAAACCTACTAAAGCCAAAACCAATACACAAGGTATCACTTAGATAGTTTGTAGTGGATTGGAGGAAGGCAGAAGGCATAGTGTCCAAAACTTAGCTTCCGATGGGATCGAACCGTTGCTTTGTTTTCAAATGTTAAGAGCCTGCTTTGTTTTACTAAAAGCCTTGGACTCAATCGAAACATATGCTTTCGAAAGGGGTTTTCTAAATAGCTTTCGAAGTGGGTTTCCATCTTATTTCTTTAGTACAAGATTTCGAATGAGTTCCTTTACTTATAAAATAATGCTTTCGTAAGTAGCGGTTCCGACCAAATTGAAACCCTGCTGTCGTTCTTTTATCTTTCGACTGTACTGAAGTCATCAATGCTATTGAAAGGAAGCCTTTGTTTTAAAATTACAAAGCCAATTTCTAAATATTTTGAAAGGGTTCAAGGGTTTCGAAGGCAATGGCTTCGAAAGGGGTTTTGATGTTATCCTTTCATGTTTTACTCATTGGTTTTGAGCTTTTGAATGAATGGTTCCGAGGCCATCAAGTTTTCCCTAAAAATTTGTGTAAAGATAAAAGTTTTCGGAAGAGATATTTTTGTATGTATTCACTTTGACCCTAAATATGTTTTAAAGGTAAACCCAATGGTTTCGAAAGGGGTGCTTTCATTGGTTCCGAAGTTATGTTTCTAAGGATTTTTAAGTAAAGCTTTAGTACTTTTGGAAGTCATATTTTGGATTCGAAAGAGATGATTTAAAGAGCTCCGAAAGGTATGTACTTAGTGTTTTGAAAAGAAGTTTTTTATACCTTTGAAGGAGGTTATCCAGAGGTTTCGAAAGTGTTGTTTTAAGATTTTAAAACAAATAACCCAATCTCATTTTAAAGGAAAAACCATGGCATTGACAAAGAGTTTTGAAATGGAGTTTTTAAAGAAGTTTTCCTTGATTAACATGTTAAAGGGATAACCAAGTTTTATATAATGTGATTTCAAGGATATTAAACCACAGATGTTGGTATTATTATGTTGTTATGATCGCTTCTTCGTATATTTATTCACATTGTAATGAACCTGTAACAGTAATTTGGGGAAGGGAAGAATAGCCAGCTAAGTTGACCTAGTGGTGAATATAAATTAAATTAACTCCTGAATGATTAGAATTGCATCCGAGAGGACAGGAAGGCCAGAATATAGGATGCCAAAATATTAATAAAATATATCCCATCAAAACTATATATAAAAAAAGATGTCATGAAGACAGGTTCATAGTAATCCTATGAAAACTATGACTTGATTGGGATATTGGCAGGGGCAAATAGGTTTTTAGTGAACCTATGAAAACTATATCCGGATTAAGATATTGATAGAAGTCAAAAGGTTCCTAGTCAATCCATGAAAACTAGGATAAGAGGAAAGTTATTGGAGTTACCAATAGGTTCAGGGAGAACCCCTGAAACACCGTAGATATAAACAGGGGCCAATAGGTTCTTAGTGATCCCATGAAACCATAAAATCGGGAAGGGAATCCATATATATTAAACATGTTATTAGTAAGCCCATGAACTAATAGGTTAATAGTGACTCTAGAAACTATAAATAAGACAGATAGTCAGAACGGATGAGGATGGGTAATACAGAATTGGTTTACTTGTTTGCATATCAACATATTATTTTAAATTGTTTTAACTATTGTGGATGAAGGAGCACATTATATGATTTTATAAAGTTTTTAGGCTACTAGTGGGGGAAACCCATTCTGCTAAGCGGCGTGGTCTAACTTGATATTTAAATGGTTTGAGATTGTAGATTATTATTCGTACCGGGCTTTATGTCTAACTCGTATTTTTTTCTCCTTAAACTCTTAAGTGCTCAATTGATTTTCAGTGGTTTTAGGGTTAAGGTTTTCAGGTTCTCCTTTTAGATGAATAAAGCTTTCGGAGACGTGTACGATGCATGCTAGTTAATAAGAGTTCATTTTATTCCATTGTTTTTTGGTTGTTAACGAAAATTTGTTTTATTACCTTATTATATACTTCTATCAACCAAGGGGGCATCTTCATATGTTGCTTTTGGCCTATGTTGTAATAAGTATAATTTTGTCTAAACATGGTTATGATTATGGGATTATGTAATGAACTTAAATGTTTTGAAATGGAATATGGAATGTGTTTTGTTATTTTAATTTTTTTTCCATATTCGTGTGTTTCTATGTATCGATGTATCTAACATTATCGTATTTGGTCGTCGAAGATTAATAATTATGGATGATTGCAGCATCCGTAGCCGCTAGTTTTGGACCTCCAAGTGGGGGATGTTACATTCAATGCTAGCATTTATCCATACAAGTTCGTTCTAGGTCTGAAAGAAACCAAATGCTCTTCAGGGATCATCGTCTTTAATCATCTACAAGACGTCTTCCATGCTAACACATATGTTAATGCAGAGTGGTTTTTGAAGAACATATTCGATCCCAATTTCTCCAAACCAAAAACGACTATTTCCGATTGACTCATTCCCTGTTCTTTTAGAAGTATACAATAAGTATTTGAGTCCTCATCAGAAAACTCGCATATACAATCATACTTCCTAAGTCAAAATTGGTCAAGATTTGATAGTCGGTTACTTAACTATCAAATATACAAACAAACAAAAATCTTGTGATTTAGTTATCTATAGTAACCACTAAGCCTCAAAACTTATCCCACTGACATAATTATATTCACAAAACATTTGTGTAAGGTTTCTTATTTGAAAATCGTATTAAAGAGATCAAACAAATATTATTTAAATTGGAGATAAGAACAACCTTAAACACTATTCCTTCGATGTTAAGGATGGAACGAAAGTTCCACACTAGCATAATTAAAAAGGACAGTTGAGGGAAACGCAGATCTCAAATTCTTTTTTTAATTTCCTTAATAAATCCATTTTATAAATCATTTCCATTTATGAAATCTCCTTTTTCTTAAATTTTAAATCTTTTTATAAAACTCTTTTATAGATATTCAAAAATAATTTATAAAACTCTTTTATAAATGTCCACAAGTTATATATAAAACTTCTTCTATAAATTTTTCTTTATAATACCTTTATATAAATATTTTTATAAAATATTTTTTATAAATTATCATTTGTTAATCTTTTTTAAATAAATCCTTTGTAAAATATTATTTAAACAATATCATTTGTAAATATCGTTATTAAAATAATTGGATATCTAACAAAATCATTTACGAACACATAACCTCAAACTGATATAGAATTAAAGTCAATTTTAAAAAACCTAGTTTTAAAATTTTGACAGAAGGCTTAGTGACCACATTGGTACTACATCAAGTGACCATTTTAATTAAATTTTGACTCTAAGTCACATAATAGTTATTAACATAAGGCAACATATATGTAAATAACATCCATAACCAAATCAGGGAATAACATGTCAATACAAACCAATTGGCAGATACATGTCTAATTAACATAATGACAGGATGGTGATTTATCCTGCTAAATAGATGTCCAAATTATCTATTAAGTTCAATTTTAGCAGAACGGAGATTTATTCTACTAACAGATGTCCACATAATCAAACAATTGAGTTATAGCAGAATGGGGACTTATTCTGCTAACTAGATGCCAAGTTTAGTATAACCTAATCACATTTGTATGGTTATTTAATGGTATCGAACAATCAAATCCCTTGTGCTTAAATATTCTTTGGAAGAAAAGTTGCATTTAAACAAATTTATCATTGGAAAACAAAGTAATTAAAAACTTAAACCCTTTAAAAATCATTTATTACAAGTTAAACCCTTTATTAAATCATAATTAATTAAGTCTTAACTTAGCTTAATTATTAATTAATAAATAGTTAACCTATAATAAATAATTTATTGGTAAATTAAATCCCTTGATTAATTTATAATTAGAATAATTAAACACTTACTCAATAATTAATCCTATAATTAATTAATAATTAATTAAAAATAAGTCATATACTTAATTCTTAAATTAATTAAAAATTAATCTTACTTAATCAAAGATTAATTAAAATTAATCTCATTTTTAAAAGATAATTATTTATGAATTAACCTCCCCTTAATTATAATCAATAAACCTTATTAAATACTTAATTAATTATTAATTACCTAACTTAATTAATCACTAATTAATTAATACTTAATTAACTATCATAAAAATCATCGTTAAGTTTAGAAAAACATTTCTAAGATTTGCTTATGTATAAAAACTCGGGTTTGTAGGAAGTTGAACTTTTTCCAAAAAAACTGCATCTACAGCGACTATCGCTATGGATGCCATAACTTGAAATTGTTTTCTGAGTTCCTTTTTAAAACTTAACCATTTGAAAATCCTACTTACTTTTTATAAACATGAACAAGTATTTTGAAAACTAAAACAATGATTAGACTTGAAAAAGATTTATTATTTTCCAAACTAAAAACTATAGTATCACACAAGGATTACTTATCGCTTAACCATATAAAAGTGCTAACTTCATTAACATATAACCACATATTCATGTCCGTATTCTATATATCATATCACAAACCACAAAGAAATAAAAAGAATCCAAACTTTATCTCATAAAGATCACAACTTGCAATTTTACTAACTTTTTGACTTCATTTCAAGTCAGTAACTAATACCACATACAAGTACATATAAACACATGTATAATCACATAAAAAAATCAAAATACAACCAATTATCAAACAAAACATAGAGAAAAGCAAAATAAAAAGGTTAAAACGTGTTAAAGATGTCAGCTTTACTCACTAAAATCTTTTCAAATCTTTTTCAAACTTTGAAACAGCCTAGAACATTGAAAACTCTTTAGCAAAATTTGATTTTTGGACCTAAACAAAGCAAAATGGGCTTAGCCATGGTGCATTGGGCTTGGACATGATGTGTAGAGGTGATCATGAATGTTGTTTTGAAGAAGAAAAGGTTGTAAGAAGAGGAGTAAGTGTTTTAAACAAGTTTTAAAATGATTTAAAGGAAAAATTGTGTTTTTTAACTTGGATTTCAAAATGGAAGCTATTAAAGGTTTTTAGAAAGCTTAAAGAATAAGAATTCAAAACGAAATGAAGAAGTAAAAATGAAAATGAAAAGATTGAAAGAAGGAAAATAGTTTATAAAAAATAGATCACAAAAATTACCAAATTTCCCCTAAAGTACCTACCCTCCTTCACACATTTGTTATCACATCACCACCTCCACCTCATCCTCCCTCTTTTACATGTTATACCCATGGGTAAACCCTTTTACCTACCAAGAAAATCCCTTAAGTGTCCTAAGATGTGAATTGTCATGTGACATTTCATAATTTACATTTTTTAATTTAAACCTTATGAAAATTATCACATCTATTTCTTATTATGAGTAAACATATATTTACAATTTTACACACTTAATTAAGTATTCATTATTTATATAAGTGTGTTTTTAAATATGTTAAGGTGTTTTACAATCTTTTTAATAGCTTATAGATGATCAAAAATAAGGAAATTTGAAAAAGCTTTCCGGTCACATTTTGTAATTTCCTTTTAACTAATTATTTTTATAAATACATCTTGAAAATAATATCACCATTTCCAGTTGTAAATTATAGAGGGGTATTCTAACTATTAAAACCATCAATTAAATATATAAAATTAATTAAATATTCATCCATCAAAGCGTAAAATTCCAAACCGTTACAAAGTTTTTCAAATCTCGTGTTCAAATCTTAAACTTTAGGAAAAGCCTACACATTGTTAACTAAGCAGATTTCAACTAGAAGTAGAGGACCAATACAAAGACAAAGCGACTCACGAATTTGAAAAACATTTCGAAGGGCTAAAGGTGGACCTTGACAAGCTTCACTCAAATTGGAGCTAAGTAAAGCTCGCAATACTAAGGCGTACCTCTTGATACCAAGAGGTAGTTTCCCTATTTTGTCCTTCCAAGCTTCATACACCTCAAGTGCAACTTCAAGGGACTACCCTTAAGTGCTTCTCTTAGAGAATAGACAAGCAATTCTAAGGACTGATGAGAATAAAGCAAAGAAAGTAGAATAAGACAAGTGGAATCAAGAAAACCATTAGAATCAATTCAAATTTCTTTGAAAAAAGAGTTTAGAACACAGTAAGCAAGAGATATGAAGACATCACAGAGGAAAAGCTTGGCTTTCACCCAACCAAACGTCTCGGTACCGAGAGAAACCTCTAGGCATCGAGAGGTCTGAACTAGTGATTGGGCTTGCGTGCACTCTCCTCCATATATGAGATTTGTACTATGCAAGCTTCTGGATCGGCATAAAAGTTTCCACGATAAATATCAACCCTATGGCAACCAAAGAAGGGTCCTTTAGGACTTTTGATACTTCTTCTTCTTTATCCTCTATCTCTCTTCACAATAGTCACCGAGGTGGACATTGTTAGCATTTCTAGGTTTAAGAACCTATCAATTCCTTGTACTTATGATTTCAATCTCTCTCAAATCTCTAATAAATAAAATATAAAGTGGACGTAGGTCAGATATTGCCGAACCACTATAAAAAATCTTGGTGTTCTTAATGCTTTACATTCATTTTTTGGTAGACCTCGATATTTCGATAGGCTTTTAGATGTTATGCCATTTTTGGCTTTAACACATAGGATTGGAGATGGTCTGAAAAGTTCTAAGAATCGACGCTATGAGTTTTGAAGCAAAAGTGAAAACAATTTAGTAATCTAGAGACTTAAAACAACTATAGTTAGGAGTATTAATAGGAAATCTCATCACCTATGAGATGGAATCGAAATTTAGGGAAGAGCATGAAAATAGAGACTTCAAAAAGACATCTATTGCTTTGAAATCTACAAGTTATGGTGAGGAAGAAGATGAAGCTACAGTTAAGCTACCACTATTAATGAAACGATTCAAAACATGGACCAAAAAGCAAGGAAATCTAGCAACAAACCGACAAATAAAATCTAGCGTTGTCAAAGTACTGCATATACCTAGGAAGAAATCACATGATATAGATGTAAAAATCCAGGTCATACTAAACCTAATTGTCCGCTGAATCGACTTAACAAAGGAAAGAAGAAGAAGAGGAGTTTTGCAGCCACTTGGGATGAGAGTGAAGAAGAAGAAGAAGGTGAAAACACCAACAATGAGAAAGAGGAGGCAAATTTGTGTTTCATGGCATAATCAATTGATGAACCTATTGAGGTATGATTGGTTATCTACTTTATCCTACTACATCTAGGCTTAATATTATGTTTTTTGTATGTCAATGTACAGTTTCCAAGAAAATCCAAAAGAATATCATTTATAAAGTGTTAAAAGAATTTTGAGATATCTTTGGTATACGCCGAATTTTGGTTTATGGTATCCTTTAGTAACAATTTTGATTTGGTTGGTTGCTCTGATGCAGATTATGCTGGTTGTCGTGTTGATAGAAAAAGAACTAGTGGAACATGTTTTGTGCTAGCGCATTCACTAGTTTTATGCTCAAGTAGAAAAAAAATTGTATAGCATTATCTACCATAAAAGCAAAATAAATTGCATTAGGCAATTGCTCTGCTCAAATTTTATGGATGACGCAATTCTATTAGATTTCGGCCTAGTACTTAAATATGTTCCATTAAAATGTGATAGCAAAAGTGCGATTGATTTGTCAAATAACGATGTGCATCACTCTCATACTAAACATATAGATGTGAGACATCACTTCATTCGATTTCATATTTCAAATGAAGATTTACAGTGAATTCATTTCAACTAGTTTTTAATCAGTAGACATTTTTACTAAATCTATCCCAAAAATTAGATTTTCCCAACTTCGTTTGGATTTGCGAATTTTAGAAATAACTTAGACATTTTTTCTGTTTCTTTTATTTTTTTTATTTTCAATACTTTTGTTTTCTTCAGATTGGAATTTGCTCTAGAAAATATGATGTTTGACCACTTGAACCTTTAAAATTAATCAAAAATTATTTATAGTGATAGCGTAAGTGATAGGTAATGACTGACTTATGCTTCATAACTAGAGGAAAAATATGTGTACATTTCTTTAAAATTAAACAATTTTTATAATATTTTTTCCTACTCGGTACATATTCCATGATCGTCGGGGATATTGGCAGGAATTAATTGAAACTTTAGCATGGGCTCATGAACGCACACCTTTGGCCAATTTGATTCGATGGAGAGATAAGCCAGTGGCTCTTTCCATCGTGTAAGAAAGATTGGTTGGATTATCACATTTTTCTATAGGTTATATATTCACTTATGCAGCTTTCTTGATTGCCTCTACATCAGGCTGTATCTATCATCCTTCTCGCAATCCGTACACTCTTGTTTAATACAGTAGGTAAAGTTGGTACTTAAAAAACAATTAATTATATTTTTAATTCGATTCAAACAATATAAATCATCCCAAAGTGTTCACTCTCATTTAAAAGTCCTCAGGTTATACGTGGGTGAATAACTTTTGATCTTAAGATATGTGCTTCAGTTTAATAGTCCTCATGGTTATGCATGGATGAAACACTTACATAAAAGAGGGATAATGCTTAAGTTACTTCTGACCTCATTTAAAATTCCTAACAATTATGCTTGGTTGGATAGTGATTGACATTTTTTAAGTAACTTCTAACCTCATTTAAAATTCCTAATGTTTATGCATGGTTGGAAAGTGCTTAACGTTTTTTATTATCAAAAAAACCTTTATCAAAAAATGCCATATCGCTCTCACTGAAGAAACTCTCTCAACCAAAATGCAGTGATCACTCTAAAGTGGGGTATATGTCTAATTAATAAGAAAATATGATTTTTGTTTGATTGATTAATATATCTCATATTCTTATCTCTGCATGATCCATAATATCAATCAAAATCTGTCACTGTATTGATCATTGTTTCAATTTTTGATGATAGCATAAAGGGGAGAAAGGTTAGGATTTTGGTGGTTAGGTAAAAAACTTGCCGATATTAGTTTATGTATTAATCTTTTTTTTTTCCTTTTAACATTTAGGCATTTGGTTTTCTTTGGCATCTAGGCATTAGTAAATATCTTTCAATTTTTTTTAGTGCGTGCACTTGTGTAGGGGTATCATCTAAATAGGGGAGCTTATGATCATGACACATCAAACAAATTTCTTAGCATATGATTACAAAATCTTAATATATATATTTGTTATCATCAAAAAAGGGAAATTGTAGAATATAGTGGCCTATGATTTTTGTTTGATAATAATAAACATATATATACATACATATATACAGATATATTTTAAATGTGTTTGTTGAGGTATTATAAAAATTGCAAGATTGTAGAAAGAAATAGGTGAATAGTTATATTTTGTTAGACATGTGTGCAAGCCATAAGAAGAACCCATAAAGGCATGATAAATGATATTAAAGTTCGCTTCCACGAGCACTAAGATATGCTCGTATGAAGGGTCAAAGACAAAGGAAATAAATATCGATATTTGAGATTGCTATCGTGGGATTTACATTGAAAGAAGATGGTAATAAGGGATTATGAGGTGGCAAACAAACATAGATGATGTTGGTAGACTCAAAGTTGTGGAAGGAAAGATTGGGGTTGGAAAAGTTATTTCGCCAAGCCAGTTGCCAATGAGTTATCCAAAATATGTCGTTTGTATTTCCTATCTACTAATATATATTATAATGCAAAATAAACTAAAATAAATATATGTAATAAATATACTAAAACATTAATATGTATACATATATATTATATATGAATGTAAATAAAATTTTAAAGTTAAATAAATAAATAAAGTGAATTTAATAGTATTATTTAATGAAAAATTAAATAGATTTGTAAATTATTATCTATAAATTATCCAGTGTACTTGTACAAATCTGTAAAGATTATATAATTTATGTTATAGACTTTTAAAGAAGTTCTAAGGCATATAAATATATTTAATTAGATATAACCTTATATTAATCAATTATACAATGTTTACTTTAAATAGAAAAATTATTACTATGTTTTCAAATATAATTTTATTAGTTACTTTGCATATTATTATTTATGCGTCATTATTTCTGGGTGATGAGGAATTTGAATAAATGGATTAGTGATATCGTCTGGTATGAGACTTTCGATAACACTTTTCTAGTTATTCATAAGACTTGTTGCATAGAGATATAGAGTGGACTGAGTGTAGTTATAAACATTTAATAAGCAGACTAGTATGACATGGTGGTATGGGCGCTGATGTGATACTTATTCGATTATGTTGTGTAAGTAGATGGCAATCAATATATAGGAATATGGGTATGATTAATCCTTATATGAGGAAGCTTGGGGTAGAGCACAATTATAAATGCTGAGTATAGGGGTGTACCCATATATGTATACATACATACATAAATACATACATATATATATATATATATATATATATATTATTTACTTATCTATCATGAAGTACTCCGTGATATGATCAGGAGTTAGTGGGAACTAGACGGCCTCTGTCCACGCTGGTAGCCTGATCGTGGGGTTGCAACCTCGATCTATGACTCTTTTATTATATTAGACGCACACCATGGTATTTGAGTGAGGGGTGGTGTAGTCCTTAAGGTGGTGTAGCCCTAGCTTCATTAGTCATGAAGGCCAGTAGTCATTTACCTTGGGGGTGTGATATAGGCCATGATCAATGCACAGCATAGTCTTACAGCGTGTTGATGATAGGTTGTGGATATAGTCATTATACTAGGCAGGTAACTGAATTCTGTTGGAGCAGTTTCGGGTGGTGTAGCCCTGGGTTTTTAGAACAGGCAGGGTAGCTGTCAATCTCCCTTCTGGTTCTACACTAAGTGATAGATGAGTATACATTTCTATATTCTCACTTAAGTATACGTATTGGTGGCAGGATCTATTCAATAAGAGATGACTATATCATAGACCTTGAGTTTATTATTTAGTTGATTCCCATCACCACTAGATGTGAGTTATATACTTCATATGTATACACATTTGTGATATGATTGTTTGATTTATATTACACTAGGTTATATAGTATCTTTGGACTATTGATCTTTATATATCTATGCACTATGATTGAGTTATACTCATATACCTTATCACTAATGTATCGTTATAGACATAGTCTGACCTGTGCTTTTATGCTCAGGTCAGTCCAAGATATTGCAGGAATAGGTACTATGTAGATAGGAGGGTTTATCTTGGCATTTTGGGACGGCTGGTAGTAATATAGGATGAAACATTCCATATACATTTTTTAGTCTTATTTATCTATTATGTAGTATGTGAGGTTGTATTGTACGGTGGGCTAGAGACGATCATTTTGTAGCCCTGAACTATGTATTATATATGTTATGTATTATATTTATCCGTTGCATGAGACTTTGTTACATTAAGTTTTATTTTATGATTACGTATTATTTTTTCATGGTTGCACATGTGTTTATTACTTCGTACCACGACCATATATATATCAGTAGCAAGTATTATATGATGTAAATGATATATAGATGTTAGTCCCCAAGAACATTCATGTATATACCTCATATAGGCTCATTCTTTGTATTATCTGAATATATTACCTAGTAATACTCTTAGAGATTATGAGTATAGAGGTGGGGTAGTTACAAAGTGGTATCAAAGTAGGTCTAAGACAATACAATTCACAAAAAGAGACAAGAGTCAGTGGCCTACATGACTTATTGGATAGATAACATAAATATATATTATCTAGGTATAGATGATTATTACAGGGTGTAGTCATCTGGATGTATATTTGTTATGGTGTGAATTAGTATATTATTATTATCTTGAATATTTTTAACCTTTGTATTACTTAGGTGTAGAAGTGAGAAATTATTGGTACTCGTGCTGGTCGTGTTGACCCAAACCAGTCCAGTAGATGTGGGAGAGTCTATATGACCACAGAGCAGCTCATGCAATTAGTAAGGAGCATTCAGTAGTCGAGCGCTTATACCACTCCAAATCCACTTACTCATCAATTTGATTTTGTAAGACCATGTAGTGGCTATACTAAGCTAGGAGGGAAGACTTTAATAGCACGTGGGGAGTGATAGGAGTACAAGCTTGGCTCAAGACATACGAATGCATCTGCATACATATGGATGTTTTCGACAAGCAGAGAGTCCAGATTGCTTCTAGTCAGCTTCGGGAAAGGGCATTGGATTGGTACAAGCTTTTAGTAGCAGAGTTTGATGGGTCAAAGATGACTTGAAATAATTTCAAGAATCGATCCAAGAGGAAGTTTTTTCCAAAAGCAGAGAAAGTAACTATAGCACATAAGTTTATCGATTTGAAGTAACGTACCATGTCTATAGCTGAGTATATTGCAGAATTTGAAGCCCTATCAAAGTATGGTGTTGAGCTTATCAACTCAGCACTGAAGAAAAATCAGAAATTCATATATGAGTTGCAGAAATATCTAAGGAAACCCTTACTACTTCAGTTGGTGGTTCCATTTAAGAAGCTTATTGACTCATCTTTGAGACTTGAGGAAGAGGAGAAGGGCAATAGTGCAGAGGAAGGTCCTAAGCCTAAGATTAGCTTTGGGCATAAAAGGAAATTCCCATTCAAGAAGTAAAACCTTAGGATCTTTGGGAAGAAGTAGTTAATGAGCAGCGTAGCAGATAATCAACCTAAATCCAAGGATCAAGTTCAGTATTTTGATTGTGAAGAAAGAGGGTCCATCTAAACATATGTTCTAAACCATGGAAAACATCCATTCCGGCCAGTGTAAGATTTGTAGAGCAGCGGGGCATCTAAGTTACATTTGTCCCTGTGCAGTTAATGCTCCGCTATTACTCCGCTATAAGCCCGTTATATCTCATAACGGATTTCTACTGCTACGATTTCCATATAGCCACAAATATACCCCTTCTGCTTTATGCCCCGCTATTTCTGCCATATCCCGTTATTCCCGCAATATTCCACTATTTCTACATATCTTCTTTAAAAGAAATGAATTCAAAATTAACATTTATACACAATAAAAATTATGAAATTAATTTATTTCATTGATTTTTTAATATTTTTACAAAGATGAATATATTCTAATATTCTATTAAATTCAATTATGTTATATAACTGTTTTACATTTATTTAAAGTATTTTCGCATATGTTTTTATTCAAAATTATTTATGTATTAATTATAATTCAATTGAATGTTAATTTTTCATTTAATTAACATTTATATATTTGTAAAACATTAAGTACGATTTTTATATGCTATTTTAGAGTCACCCGCTATATCCTACTATATCCTCGCTGTATCCCCGCTATGACTTTTTGCACCTCTACCACATTGAATCTATCGAACGCTTTAACTACATAGATTTATCCCATAGTTGACAAGAAGACTGGAAAGTCGAATGCTATTAAGACAGTTGGTAGTACCTTTCAGGAAAAAGGAAAGGTATTGTAATTCTAGAAGGTATGATTCAATTAGCGGAATTCTTATTAGCGTTCTGTTTGATATGAGTTCTTCACACTCACAGATATCAAAAGAACTAGTGGATAAATTTAGCATGGATGTGATATACTTAGTCACATCTTTAAGGATTATGAATCCAATTGGGAGACATACAATTCTTATGATGTTATGTAAGGATGTTGATTTGCTTTTGAGAGACATAAGAATTCATGGAATAATCTTATGCTGAGTTATTCTCAGATGCGCAGAGTCTGGCATTTGATTTATTCCTCATCTATTACTTAATTAATGATGTAAAGAGCTGGAATTTTTCTTAGTCATAGATTTTCCCTATTAGCGCCAAAATTGGTCACAAACACCCAATTGTCGATAAAAGCTCATGTTTACAATCACATATCACAGATAGCAAGTATATAGAGAATATACATGTGAAAAACACTCAATATTTAGAAGGAAAGCATTAGAAACACACGAATTTTGGATTTGTAGCCTAAGTCCACTTTGAAGAGTTTCTGTTTTATTGATTATCACTCGCTGGTTACAGGAGTATAGATGATAATAATTGAGCTACAATGGAGTTCTGTAGAGTAACGACATATAAGAACCAAAGATTTATTTTTTGAAGCTCTTAGACTGCTATTTATAGGTGTTGGCTACAAATATCTCGCTCAGATCTCAGTAGACTCCTCTCACGTGGGTGGGCCCATGTGATCGATCCCTGGTCATCTTGACTCGATCCATGATCGATACGAATGAGATTCAAATCGACACAAATCTTGCCAATTGAGCCGAGATCGATCATGAAAAATCCTAAGGTTGTATGCAAACTCCTGTGAGAATTTAGTAGCATTTGGGCCTGTAGATCTTAAGTTATGATCGATGAAAATTTGGGTTTGTAGGTTGATTATCACGTTCGTATTGATAGCCTCATATCGATCTGAGTTCGTATCGATCAGGTTGATGACATGGCGCTATTATCCAGGAACGATCTACTTTTTATTTCGAGTTACTGCTTCTCATCTGTATCCATCAGTTGCTATGTTCTTTGTATCGACCATTTATCCTCGCTTTCATATTGATCAATTGTCAAGCCTTTCTCATCAATCCACGTCCCATTTCTTCGCATCAATGTTTTCCGTTTGTTTCGTATCGATGCCTGAGCCTTCAATTCGTATCGACACATGGCTAGTTTTTTTCGTATCGATCAGGTGAATGATCGATATGACATATGTCGTCGTTGTATCGATACAAAGTTGGAGGTTTGGATGGTGTTTGCAGGATTGATACAAACGAGATGGGGATGGATGCGAAGGGAAGTGGTTGGCACAGATACGAACCAGGCTATCTTTGCTTGATGCTTACGAAGGAGGTTGGTGCCTGATGGGTACAAAGATAGGCTAGCAATGGATACGAACAAGATGGATACGGGATTGGTGGAGACATTGTTTGTTGATCGATCCATGGCTTTGACTCAAAGCAATCATCCCCTTAACCTGAAGCAAACCTATTGGCGACTAGAACTAGGTGCTGTGATGATTCGAAGTAGCATGTTCCCCAAAGACCCAAAGTGAACACTCTTTTGGCCTGAAGTAAGCCATCTGAAAACATGAAGCAAACATGAATATGACCCAGAGCAGACTTCAAGCAACTTGAAGCAACTCGATTTTGACTGATTCCTATCTTGAGCACGCGAACTCTGATTGACTTGAAAATTGAAACATTGGCTTTCACAGCTTTGGTTGTTGTGAAGACCTAGAATTTCGAACAGTTTAAGATTCGAATAGTTAATTGATTTTAAGATATTTAAAAGTTAATTTTGGACTTGAATTCGAAATATCAATATTTACTTGATGATTAAATCATCAAATTATATAGTTTAAATGTTGAATCTAATAATTAAAATTTGGATAAAATGCTGAATCTGAAATTTTTAAGCCTGTTTAAATAATTTGAAGGCTTATAAAATTTATAATGATAATACTGAAAATAATAGAATGGTTGGAATTTAATTTAAAGGTAATTCGTTCAATTTTAATAATTTATCGTTTAAATTGGAATTTTAAATTAGCCTTCCGAGGCACAGTCTCGGAATTTGACGAAATCAGTTCCATTGGATCCGTAATAGTTAGTTATTATCGGATTTCAATTTTCGTAGCCATCGGAGTTGTCGTTTGACTCTGGTAGCTCGAAACGCTTAGATATATTTTATCGATTTAATTTAACATCGATCGTTTAATTCCGTAACTCACACATACGTTCAAATTTGCCTCCAAAACACGTCCCATTTTGATCGGAACGCAGATAAAACCTTACAATCGTCTAACGACCTTCATTAAGAAGAGTTCAAAATTTTTAATGGCAATTATCGAGACGTTTTGAGAGTTGTATAATATAATAAAACTTAAAGTCAAATGACCGTAGATATTTATCAACGCTTATTCAAGAAGTTTCCCAACCTTATAATCTACAGTTCCCTTCCTTATCCTTCACAACTGAAACCGAATCTATAAAAAAAAAAAATGGCCGAGCCGGCCTCCTCGAAGTCGAATCTATCAGTGTCGCGCGCTCTCCCTCGTCCATGTCAAGCGATCGAAGCTGTGTAGGGTGGAGGCGCATCAGGTGG
This sequence comes from Allium cepa, assembly GCA_030765085.1. NCBI lineage: Eukaryota > Viridiplantae > Streptophyta > Magnoliopsida > Asparagales > Amaryllidaceae > Allium > Allium cepa. The sequence continues at coordinate 985,490,349 of CM060945.1, read as the reverse complement.
GTGGGTCGCGATCGGCCGTTCAAGTTTTCATGGCTCGCGAGAAAAGGGGGAGCGATTTTGGGGGCCGTGGTCGAGAATTTTCGTTCGCGTCTTGGAAGCTTCGAAGGCGACGGCAAGCCATCATCGGCTCATCCTTGCCTCCTACGCGATATTTTCTACTGCTGATTTGAAGTCCTGCTGCAGCCTATTTATACTGTCACTGCTAATTAAGTTAAATCTGGAATACAGGTGAGTTTCCCGAATTTATCACGAGTTAAATTTGAGAATATTCCCCATGTTTAAAATTTAATTGAATCAAGTTTTAAATTAACTTCTTAAACCTTCTTTAAAATAATGATGTTGTTTAATATATGTTAATCTAAGTTGTATGTTTGATGGAAACTAAGCAGGTAAGTCAGATTTGGGATTTAATTAGTAGAGTGATAAGAAGAAATTAAGGAAAATAAAACGTTTATTGTTAATTAAACGTAAAGATCTTAGGTTAAATTATAGATAAATGATAATTAAATTCCAGGTTTATCGAATAAGATTTTAAAGTGATAATTAAAAAATTGATTAATTAATTAATTTGGGTTTGGGTGATTAAAATTTTATTTTTATTCAATAGGTAAGCAATTAAAGAGAAACTAATCAATGTATGGTAAAGAATTAATCAATTATTGGTTAAGGGTTATAAGTTAATTAAATTTAGACTAATTAATATATAGGTAAAGATTAATTATTATAAGTAACTGGAGGAATAGTTACTTAAAAGATAACCACTAAATGGAAGTAAGTGAAGGATTAACTTGTTCAGGATTAAGTAAATCTAATTAGTTATTAAAGGATAAAATTAATAATTAAAGTCTAAATAATAATAGCAATGGGATAATTACTCGATAAGATAACTAAGGTAAATTGCTTAAGAAAGTAATTAAGAATTAATAAGTGATAAATGAAAGGATAGTCGATTTGTGTTATTTTAAGGCAAATTACACAAGGAACCTAAGGAGGAAGTTCGGAAATGATTAATTGTTAGTTGTAATTAATTAATCCCGAATAAGCAGGGTTAATGTGGATAAAGTAATCAATTTAATTTATATTAAATTAATTAGAGATGGAATGATGAATTAATTTTGCTTATTGATGGATAAAGTATATTAAATGTCTTGGATATATGACATCGCTGATATGTGGTTTAATATGCTATGTTGGGATTGAACTGTTTTAGCATGGATTGTATATTTGTGGTAAATTACGGGTTGATACTAAAATAGTTTTAAACTTAAATGGCTTGTTTCTAAGATGAAATTGAATTCGGAAAGATCGGAAGTCGGGTATTAGGAAATACCCGAAACCACTTGGGATTAAAAATTAAGTGAGTGAGCGAAATCAATAGACTGAAATAAAACGATTTAAGTGAATTGGATTATCTTGTCTAAGTTGGTACTTAGAAATGATATGTGAAATAAGTGTTGTCTATAGCAAATTGTGATAAATCGATATAAGTTACCCCGGGTTATATAAGTTGTTGGTTTGGTATTCCTTGTTTGATGGGTTTACTCACGCTGGTTTCCAGCCTGACCCGGGTGTTACTCTGGTGTAATGCTCGGGTCAGACCGAGTATTACAGATTTTCAGGTAGGACGTTCTGGAGCTCAGGAGGCGAGCTGGATGGCAATATCGTATAGAGTATATATGTTGTATTTGTATTATTGTTAATCTGAGACATTATAATAGAAAATAAATATTCAATGATTGTATAAAATGTGAAACTCTGATGTATATTAAATGTAATCAACTGATATAGTATTCTGTAGTAAACTGTTATTATTTATTATTGTATTTTATCCGCTGCGTATGTGAGTTGTTGATGTTTCTGTTCTTCTTCTTCTTCTTCTATCTTTTCTTCTTTCCATAACTATCTGGAATTTTCGGTTTCGAAAATTTCGGGTCGTTACATTTGGTATCAGAGCGAGGTTAAGCGAGAACCTTGGCTCTGGTGGGGATTACTCATTAAATAGAGTCTGTAGTACTCTAGAATGAGTTGAGTGTATATATATATATATATGAGCGCGTACTTGTTATTTTCTTATATAAAGGTTTTAAATGCTTTTATATAAAAGTATATTTTGATATATAAGACATTATTTCCTTCTAAAAAATATTAAGGTGATTGGGTGTTAAATTATTGGAATTAAGTTAAGAAGGACTATAATACAACCAAATTCAAATTAAATTAATTAAAAATGAAATTCTAGAATTAGAACTCAGAAATTAGAATTGTTTGAAACTTTAAATGGACAAAGTTAAATTTGGTTTAAAAAGGTTAAACCAATCTTTGAGAATTTGGCTCGAATTATATAATTCGAGATGGTTTAAATGTGAAGTTGGAATTGAACTTATTCAAATTGAATCCGATTTGAATTAATTGGATTTGGATGGAAGATGTGTAAGTTCAAAAATTTAATGGAAGGTGGGAATTGGTTTAACATCGAAAAGGAATTTGAAATATAGATTGTAAATGTAATTCATTAATTGAAATACTTTATAAATAAATTGAGGTTATAAGTTGAAATAGAATTCCAGAGAATATTTGAAATAGAGTAAGATGAAATTCTAGAGTAATGTTTAAATATGAATTGGATGGATTGGGAATTTGGAATTTTTGGGAAATTTAAAATTCCTTTGGATTGAAAGTGGTTTCCAAAGGTTTTGGAATGAAATAATAATATTGTTTCAAAAATATTTTTGGTGTTGAACTTGAAATCTGGAAGATTTAAAATTAAAATGTTTAGAAGTGTTTTAAAGAGATAAAAGCATTGAACTCTTCGGTCACTGGAAAATAACGTCGGTGATGACTGCAGCATTATCGATGTTTATTTTCGAGTTTCTAGAAGAGAAATTGCTACCAAATTGTTTTAAATTGGAATTGTTTGTGAATTGAGTTTGGTTTTGAAATTCAAAGGGATAATAGAATCTGTCAAAGAATTTTGGATATAGATAAATTCTAAGGTGATGTTTAAGTTTTGGAAAATTGTTTAAACTTTGGAATCTGGATTTAAAATATTTATGGAATAATAAAATATATTAGATAAATAAAAAGTATAACTCCAAGTTAAAAGCAAAATGTGAATGTAATTGATTTATAAATAGAAGTTGAAAAATGTAAATTATAATTAAAGTTGTATAAGTTTAAAAATTTTAAATGGGAAATTGGAATGGATTAAATTGAAGTGATTTGGATTCTGGAATTAAATTGATAATAATTCAAATTAATTGGAATAATATGAAATTATAATTAAAATTGAACAGGATTAAAATCAATTAAAATTTGATTTAAATTTGGGAAGGAATCAAGATTGATTCAACTTGAATTGGGAATTAATCAAGTCCAATGGAATTTGGAGTTATTTGGATTGGAATTGGATCAATTTAAATGGAGATTAAAATTGAATTGTTGGAGAAGTGAACGGTTTGACTCGTGACTATTTTCAATATAAATTGTTTTCATATAAACTTATTTTTCTAAGCTATTAAATATATACAACCTTTCTTTCTTAAAGCCAAATTATTTTATACTTGTTTATAATTATTTTGGAGGTTTCTAACCATTTTTCAGCTGTTTCCTAAACTAATTACTATTTTTCAACTATTTCACAAACTAATTTCTATTTTACAACTATTTTGTAATTATCTACAAATTTTGAAAATATTCAACTATTTCTTAACTATTTTACAGTTATTTACCTATTTTATAGCAATTTTACAAACTAATAATTAATTTTCCACTATTTATTTATTTTTAGAATTTTCAAGCTATTTTCTAGATATAAACTGGTCGGAGTTCAAACTGTTATTGATTAAGTACCCAACTGAGATAAAGATTGAAGTAATAATCCAAATGGGGATTAATGTAAAGGTGAATAAGGAATATGAAATGGTTCTTTTGAACTGAAAGAATATTTTGAGAAATATGAAATGAATAAAGATGGAAATGGGATATTTCTATGGTTTTTGAGAAGTGTTTGGAGTATAAAAGGTGTTTTCTACAAGAAAGTAAGGATCCAAAGTTTTAAAAATTTATTTATATATATATCAGAATATATATAAAGGATCCTATGAGGATTTTGGAAAAAAATTTGGGAACCTTTGGATTTGAAAAAGGCTTTTGATTTTTGGGTAAAATCAATATTGAATTTGGAAAGCCTAGTTTGAGAATTATCGATTTTGGAAATAATCGATGTTGTGTAAAAGAGCTTTGATAAAATTCATACTAGGTGTATGATTTGAAAGATACTATATGTGTATAGCATAAAGTGTTTTGATGATAGCTCTGGGGAAAAAGGCGCTCCCTTGGAATGGACTTCTCAGGAGTGCCACTGGGTGGCGCTGCCTTGAGCCCCAAGGGGGGGTTCTAAAGTTGATCCTGTGAGGAGTCCGGACAAAACTAGTTCCTGAGGATTATGAGGTGAGTTACCATAGCGTAAGTCGTGTGTGCCGCGGAGAGCCAACAGTTACATGGACTTTTGTTGTGACTGCAACGTAACCTAGGATGTAACTGCGACCTATGGTAACATTGCGAAAGTCGTGTGTGCCGCTGAGAGCCAACAGTCTGCGGTTGAGTTTATCTCGGTAGACTGCGACTTATGTTGGAGTGGAGAAGTTTCATTTCGTTAGCGAAAGTCAGAGGCCGCTGAGAGCCTGCAGTTACATAGACTTTTGCTGCGACGGCAACGTAACCCTGGATGTAACTGTGATCTGTTGTGTGGAATCCATGGCGTAATCGAGAGGCCGCGGAGAGCTTGCAGTTACATGGACTTTTGTTGTGACTGCAACGTAACCCTGGTATGTAACTGTGACCATGGATGGGGGTGATGATTTTCAGAGCATTGTCACCAAGGATATTTCCTCTATTTCAAAATGCTTTCAATATTTTCAATAAAATTATTTTCCAAATATTTTCACTGGGTGTTGAAAACGGGTTTACCAAGTACTTATAGATTTTCGGTCCTACGCCTGATCAACGTATGACTGAATTTCTGTGAGAACAAGGATGGACTGGTTGAGACATCGGGTTATAAGAAATATTTTATAAAAACTATTTTAATATTATTATGAGATTTTATAGGCATTTCTAAAATTTTAAAATAAAGGAGATGAAATTTTGGAAAATTAAGGGAAGTTCAAACTGAAATTATAAAATTGAAACTCGGGAAATTTTAATGAAGTGATTCTTTGTAATAAAATATAAAAAAAAAAAATCCAATGTTGGATTAAAAGTGGAAGTAAGCTAATTATCTAAATAAATTATTTAATAGAGAATGTTAATAAAATTTAACCTGGATAACTAAAATGGATTGTAAGTAGATAATGAAGTTTGGAAATGAATTCGAGTTATAAATAGAATTCGACTTGGGTTTGATAATGAATTAAATAAGAGAAGATATTGTAAAATAAAAATGAAATAGAGTTGGATTGAAAAATGTGATGGTTTGAATTGCAAATAAAATCCAAGTGTGATTTGAATAATATTTAATGAAATTTGCAAGTAAATTTGATATGATGGAAAAGTTGTAGAATGAAATTAAAGTGAACTATAATAGTAATGGTTCGAATTGCATCTAAAACCCAGGTGGGTAGAGATAAGTTGAGAATGGCTTTGTATTAATAAATAAATTCGCAAATGAATTAAGAAAGTGAAATATAAAATGAGTTAATTGAATTAGATAATAATGGATGAAGTCTGATTTAATAAAGACTAAATCAAAGATGTGATTGGAATTGGATTATTAGACTGAATTTAAGTTCGGTGACATATTAATTTGAGGTATAAATGAGTTAAGTATGTGTTGCATATTATTTTGATAAGTTGAATAGGTGAATTAAAATTAAAATTAGAATGAATGGGCTAACTGAATGTAATGGAAATTGCTTAAATAAGAATCATATAGAAGCAAAATTAAGTTTGATGTTGGAATAAATTAAAGTAAATTAATGTAAGTTTAAAATTTCGAAAACTTGACTTCGAATAAGAGTGAAAGCCATTAATTAAAGCTTGGATTGAGTTAATTTGGGAATGGCTAGTAATATACAAGAATGGAATGTGGCGAATTAAATAAATAGGTGTGAATAAATTAAGCTGGATTGGAATCAATTTTAATTGGTTATAAGACTTAAGTAAATACTGATTCACATGAATATTATCAAGTTGCGTAGAAATGATTGTCGTTTAACGTAAACGAGATTAAATTAAATTCTATGAATTGGTTAAAAGCAATTGAATCAGTTTTAAGATTATATAAATCTCTTATGGAAGGGTTTTGGTGCTTGTTGCTTAGGTTATACATGTGTTTAGCTATCGAAGGTAAGTGAAAAGCTAATAAATTTTGAATATATGGTACTTACATATTTAAATTGAGCAAGTACAGGTACCGGGGAGCTGTTTGGTTGATTTGGATTGTGCTAATTGCTAATATAAATAAGCTGCTTGCTTAAAATGCTAAATAAGGTACGCCTACGCAATAAAAATAGGAAATATAAACTGTTTTTGCTTTTTCCGACCGGGTGGGTCGATGTATACATATTTATATCTCTTGTCAAATTGCAAAAGCTCCTCCGTACAAAGGAGACTCTGCCAAAATTTTCTGAAAATTTTGGGAGTTAGAAAATTTTTGGTTATCGACAAAACAATTTCAAATTGAAAATCAAAGTAAACTAGTAAATGAAATTAATATGAATCAGTTTAAATGAAAGATACAACTCGGTATTAAAATTTGAAAATACATTGAATTCATATGAAATGGTGGAAGCTAATTTGAATAGAAGTGGGTATGAATCTCATGTAAAGAGATGTGTAAAATGATTTATAAGGTTACGATTGGATATTATTGTTAAGTAAAGAATATGCAGGTACTAAAGAGAAAGGGAAATTGGATTTGATTCCAAATGATATATTTGAATTGCTCGACTAAAAGGTAAGTATTTTGATTCTGTATGATATTGGATTGGGTTTTTGATGTAGCCACTTGGCTTTTGTTTTCTTTTTGGAATTTGGGAAGCCCGTAGAGGCCTTTTGTAGTTGTACCGAGCTAGCCGTGCAAAGGAGACGCTGGCAAAAAATTTCGGAAATTTAGAGAGTTAGAAAAATTTTGGAAAATTTTAATAATTCAATATTTGATTTAAATTGAAATTTAAAAGGATTGAGCAAAAGGGTGTTGCGTGAAAACTATAGAAGGTTTTGGCAAGTAGTTAAGGATTGTGGGTCTTTAATAAAAGATTGTTGATAGGATGTCGAATTGTGAGTTTTGGGAAAGGGTAAACGGGTTTTGGACCATTCTTCCTAACTAGTAATTTCGGGGACGAAATTATTTTAAGGGGGGAGGAATGTGACGACCTAGAATTTCGAACAGTTTAAGATTCGAATAGTTAATTGATTTTAAGATATTTAAAAGTTAATTTTGGACTTGAATTCGAAATATCAATATTTACTTGATGATTAAATCATCAAATTATATAGTTTAAATGTTGAATCTAATAATTAAAATTTGGATAAAATGCTGAATCTGAAATTTTTAAGCCTGTTTAAATAATTTGAAGGCTTATAAAATTTATAATGATAATACTGAAAATAATAGAATGGTTGGAATTTAATTTAAAGGTAATTCGTTCAATTTTAATAATTTATCGTTTAAATTGGAATTTTAAATTAGCCTTCCGAGGCACAGTCTCGGAATTTGACGAAATCAGTTCCATTGGATCCGTAATAGTTAGTTATTATCGGATTTCAATTTTCGTAGCCATCGGAGTTGTCGTTTGACTCTGGTAGCTCGAAACGCTTAGATATATTTTATCGATTTAATTTAACATCGATCGTTTAATTCCGTAACTCACACATACGTTCAAATTTGCCTCCAAAACACGTCCCATTTTGATCGGAACGCAGATAAAACCTTACAATCGTCTAACGACCTTCATTAAGAAGAGTTCAAAATTTTTAATGGCAATTATCGAGACGTTTTGAGAGTTGTATAATATAATAAAACTTAAAGTCAAATGACCGTAGATATTTATCAACGCTTATTCAAGAAGTTTCCCAACCTTATAATCTACAGTTCCCTTCCTTATCCTTCACAACTGAAATCGAATCTATAAAAAAAAAAATGGCCGAGCCGGCCTCCTCGAAGTCGAATCTATCAGTGTCGCGCGCTCTCCCTCGTCCATGTCAAGCGATCGAAGCTGTGTAGGGTGGAGGCGCATCAGGTGGGTGGGTCGCGATCGGCCGTTCAAGTTTTCATGGCTCGCGAGAAAAGGGGGAGCGATTTTGGGGGCCGTGGTCGAGAATTTTCGTTCGCGTCTTGGAAGCTTCGAAGGCGACGGCAAGCCATCATCGGCTCATCCTTGCCTCCTACGCGATATTTTCTACTGCTGATTTGAAGTCCTGCTGCAGCCTATTTATACTGTCACTGCTAATTAAGTTAAATCTGGAATACAGGTGAGTTTCCCGAATTTATCACGAGTTAAATTTGAGAATATTCCCCATGTTTAAAATTTAATTGAATCAAGTTTTAAATTAACTTCTTAAACCTTCTTTAAAATAATGATGTTGTTTAATATATGTTAATCTAAGTTGTATGTTTGATGGAAACTAAGCAGGTAAGTCAGATTTGGGATTTAATTAGTAGAGTGATAAGAAGAAATTAAGGAAAATAAAACGTTTATTGTTAATTAAACGTAAAGATCTTAGGTTAAATTATAGATAAATGATAATTAAATTCCAGGTTTATCGAATAAGATTTTAAAGTGATAATTAAAAAATTGATTAATTAATTAATTTGGGTTTGGGTGATTAAAATTTTATTTTTATTCAATAGGTAAGCAATTAAAGAGAAACTAATCAATGTATGGTAAAGAATTAATCAATTATTGGTTAAGGGTTATAAGTTAATTAAATTTAGACTAATTAATATATAGGTAAAGATTAATTATTATAAGTAACTGGAGGAATAGTTACTTAAAAGATAACCACTAAATGGAAGTAAGTGAAGGATTAACTTGTTCAGGATTAAGTAAATCTAATTAGTTATTAAAGGATAAAATTAATAATTAAAGTCTAAATAATAATAGCAATGGGATAATTACTCGATAAGATAACTAAGGTAAATTGCTTAAGAAAGTAATTAAGAATTAATAAGTGATAAATGAAAGGATAGTCGATTTGTGTTATTTTAAGGCAAATTACACAAGGAACCTAAGGAGGAAGTTCGGAAATGATTAATTGTTAGTTGTAATTAATTAATCCCGAATAAGCAGGGTTAATGTGGATAAAGTAATCAATTTAATTTATATTAAATTAATTAGAGATGGAATGATGAATTAATTTTGCTTATTGATGGATAAAGTATATTAAATGTCTTGGATATATGACATCGCTGATATGTGGTTTAATATGCTATGTTGGGATTGAACTGTTTTAGCATGGATTGTATATTTGTGGTAAATTACGGGTTGATACTAAAATAGTTTTAAACTTAAACGGCTTGTTTCTAAGATGAAATTGAATTCGGAAAGATCGGAAGTCGGGTATTAGGAAATACCCGAAACCACTTGGGATTAAAAATTAAGTGAGTGAGCGAAATCAATAGACTGAAATAAAACGATTTAAGTGAATTGGATTATCTTGTCTAAGTTGGTACTTAGAAATGATATGTGAAATAAGTGTTGTCTATAGCAAATTGTGATAAATCGATATAAGTTACCCCGGGTTATATAAGTTGTTGGTTTGGTATTCCTTGTTTGATGGGTTTACTCACGCTGGTTTCCAGCCTGACCCGGGTGTTATTTTGGTGTAATGCTCGGGTCAGACCGAGTATTACAGATTTTCAGGTAGGACGTTCTGGAGCTCAGGAGGCGAGCTGGATGGCAATATCGTATAGAGTATATATGTTGTATTTGTATTATTGTTAATCTGAGACATTATAATAAAAAATAAATATTCAATGATTGTATAAAATGTGAAACTCTGATGCATATTAAATGTAATCAACTGATATAGTATTCTGTAGTAAACTGTTATTATTTATTATTGTATTTTATCCGCTGCGTATGTGAGTTGTTGATGTTTCTGTTCTTCTTCTTCTTCTTCTATCTTTTCTTCTTTCCATAACTATCTGGAATTTTCGGTTTCGAAAATTTCGGGTCGTTACAGTTGTCATATCATGTTAACTGTAGCTCGATCCGGACTTGGACAAGATTTGTCAGCATCCATAGCGAATCGGTGTATTACTAATCTTTTGGACTGATTATCTTCGATTTTCAGTCAATTCTTTAGTATCACAGCCTTGCTAAAAGGCGGGATACCATTCCCTAATATGGAAATTGAGAGGAAGCAATTTTTTAAGAGGGAAGTCTGTAACAACCCGTCATTGAGACACGATTAATTAATAATTAAATAATTATTATTATTAAAATTAATGGGATTTGAGATAAGTAAATGAATATTGAAAATGTTTTGGTAACTAGGTAAGAATATTTTATTAAATGATAAGAATTGAATAAAAATGGAATAATGATTTAATACATTATTTAGTTATTTCGAAATACGAAAATATGTAATTAGTTGTTTTGTAACGGCCCGTAATTTCGCTACTTCGAAAATGAGAGATTTCGTTTGTTTTTGAAATTTAGAAGGGTTTAAAACTTAAATAAATAAGATATATATAATAGATAATGATAGAGAAATTATTTATTCTTATAGTTGATAATTTAAAAGGTATAAATTTGGATTTTGGAATAAATCAACAAAAGTTAAGTTCGGTTAAAAATAAATAAATAGGTTTAAATATTTATTTAAAAAATATAAATGTTATTGAAAACTTTTAACAAAGATAATAAAAGTATATTAAAATATTTAGAAGTATGTTAATAATCGCTTTACAAAAATAACCAAATTTTGTCGCATTTTGTCACTTTTACATGCACTGTAAAATTAGAGATTTTGATATTATTTAAATATGATTTTAAAATATAAAGAGACATATTTAATTCATTTAAAGAAGTAAAAATTTCATTTTTAAATTTGGTTTACATAAATTAATAGTTTAACTAAAACGTCAAAATGTTGCCGTAAAACATTTTGTCGCAAATCAACGTTTTGTTGATTAAATATTATCGCAACGTTGTTGCAACTTTATTTTATTATATAGAATTATATATTCAAATAGTATAAGTATTAATTAATTCACTAATCAAGTTTAATTTTACTAAACATACTTAGAAAATTCTAGAATATAATTGACAAAAAGCAAGCATAAAAAGACAAAAAAAGTACAAAAGTCAAAAAGCAAAACATCAAATCAAAGAAACATAATTATTACTTTCTTTACTTAATATCTAAGTGAAAATGACATAAAGTAATGATTCGAAATGTGATGTTAAGTGTTGAAAAAAAATAAGAATACTTTATAAGTAAGTAAAGGTATTTTGGTCTTTTTACAAAATATTATTTCAATCCAAAACATTTATATAAATAACACCATCATTTTTCCACTTTCTTTCATACATTTTTACATCTTCTTCTTCCTTTCTCAAGCTTTCTAAAAACTTCTCTAATGGCTTCTTCTCTTCCATTTCCTTACTAGCTTTTCAAAACCATATCAAACAAAGTAAAAACACCACTAAACTTTGCTAAAGACCTTAGAATATCATTAAAACATGGTTTAGTATCTTAGAAGTGAAGAAAAGATGGAGGAAGAGGAAGAATAGGATGAGGAAGGAGCAAGTCGTGAAGCTCCATAGCAAGAAAAAGAGAAGGAATTGCCATCGATTTCATTCCAAGGAGCTAGGGGCAAATTCAAGGCGCTGAAATTTTCTGAAGTTGGATAGAGTTAAAAAAATAGTGAAATGTTGGATGATATAGATGTTGGTAGGAAGTGAACAATTTGGTTAAAGGTGAGTACACATATTTACTAATTAATCCATAAATTATTTCAAGTATAACGATTGAAAAGTTTAAATATGTTGAATGATTAAATGTTTGATAACTTGGTTGCAAAATTGGTCGATTTGTATGATTATTTATGCGGTTTATAACTTGTTTGATAAAGGATAAGAGAAATGATTAGAAATTAACCATAGTTAATTCAACGGAAAATAAATACATATAAATGTGTATATGGAAATTATTTAGCTTCTTAATGATTTCAAAATATCTAAAAAGATTAAAAATGATACTATAGTAATATAATATTATAATATGAAATGAAATGAAAAATGAGTTTGAAATGATGAAAATATTGTTTTAAATAAGTGTAAATAGTTTAAATATGGTTTTAAAAAAAGTTGAAGTGTTCCAGACAAATTGCGAAGCAATTCACAAAATTGGTCAAAATCGAGCTCGACGCGTAATGGCTGTTCGTAAATTTCGGCACGTAACTTCAAATTAATGTAGATAATGATTTATAAGTCGGATTTCTTCGAAATAAAAATTATTTGGTTCACAATGATAATAGTTTTCCAATGAAGAAAAAGAATCAAGATTTCATAAAGTAAAGCTTGAAATATGTCCAAATAGTTTTCTTAGAACATCGCAGTTTTGCAGTTCAGAATCCAAAAATGGATTTCTTTATAAATAATATCTTTAAATGATTAAAAATATGAAATAAATTTTTTAAATCTATTAAAATGGTTTAAAAGAGATTTGAAATGGAAAATATGAATTTTCAAATATTAAAAGTTGTTTAATCAAATAAGCTTATATAGCACTTTCCGCAGCACTTTTATGCTGCAAATTCTATAAACTTTTGAATATAAGTTTAAACTTAAAAATTCTTTCCTAAATATTTTGTGGATGATTTTAAAAAGAATAATTATGTAACTTAAAGATTATTTGGAACTTTTAGTAAGAGTTTGAATAAACGTTAAGAGAAATTGTTTGCAACACTTAAACAAAAGTGATGAATATTGAATGTAATAACGAACTTAGTATGCAGAAATGGCTGGTGCATTTGTCCCTCCTGTGAGATGTGGGAAGATAAAATAAGGTGTTTAACTAAGGTTAGGGATGGAGCAATCAGGGCCCTAAACTTACCTGGCCTATGTTTTCTCATTTTAGGCTATGGGTGGAAGGAATCGAAGGAATGCCCAGATGCTCTAAAAGATCATATTTAAGTTTTTCCAATATAATAGAAAAGAAAGAAATTCTTAGAATGTTATTTAACCACTTAACATCTTTTATTCAACGATTGGTACGAAAGAACCGGGATCGACTTTGGGTCATTCCTATCCAAAAATCACTTCAAACTAATTTTCGAAACCCCATATGAACTTAACATCTTTTTACTGATGATTAGAGCGAGGGAACTATGATCGGATTTGGGTGATTCCTATCCCAAAAACCGGGATCAGATTGGGTGATTCCTATCCTAAAATACCTTCAAACCGATTTTCGAAATAAAACTTACTGAAGACAAAGATCGTTGAAGACAAAGATACTCATGATGTAATATTATTTGCCATTAATCTTTGGAGGTGAAATATACCATATGTTAGCACCAGAATTGGTCAATAACACCCTTAAGAGAGATTGTATAGAGAGATTAATGAAGAAAGTAAATTTAAACAGAGAACAATATGCTAAATTAAATGCAGAAAACAAGAATACCATATTTATAGTGGTTCAAATTAACTGCCTACGTCCACTTTGAGGTTTATCTTTATTGCTTTTCTCAATAATTGATTACAGATACAATCCGTACACCAACTACTCGAATACAATTGTTAAGCAAAGAAGATATGTCTTGAATAAGTCTTGAATGCGGCAGAGTCTCCCCGGTGTTCTCGAAAAAGGTCCCTTTCACTATGACCCTGCCTCTCTATTTATAGACGAAGATGGGTTGGATTTCCCTGATGGGCCTAGTAACGAGATATCTCGGCCCAAAATGAATGACTTCTATATCCCGAGCCACAAATTCCGAGCCGCAAATGCCGAGCCATGTCTCTAAGCCGAACGAGGCAGTATGTTGAGTGAAATGCGTAGGCCGAACGAGTTCCGATGCCAATCGAGGGGAGATGTCGAACGACATGCTCATGCCGAGCAAGGCCATGTTCCGAACGAGGATGGAATGCCGAACAAGGCGGGAATGCCGAACAAGGCTGGAATGCCGATCGAGGTTTGAATGCCGAACGAGGCATGAATGCCGAACGAGATTGGATGTCGGTCGAGGCCTGAATACCGGTCGAGGCCTGAATACCGGTTGAGGTATGAATGCCGAACGAGGTTGAATGCCGGTCGACGCCTGAATGCCGAACGAGGCATGAATGTCGAATGAGGCTGAATGCCGGTCGAGGCTTGAACGCCGAGCGAGGCTTGAATGCCGAATGAGGCTGAATGCCGGTCGAGGCCTGAATGCCGAGCGAGGTTGAATGTTGAGCGACCCAGTTTGCCGAACGAGAATGCTGTGCCGAACAGCGCTGGATGCCGAATGGTGCACAAATGTCGTGTCTCTAGTTACCTGGTCAAACCTCCAGGTAACACTTGCCCCTCAAAGTGCATCATGTGGTCGAACATGATGTGATTTTAACACGAGTCCTCCGTGTTTTGCTTCGAACCTTGGCTTAGTATTCTCGGTAGTATTTTTCTTGAATGTCGATCGAGGCATTGCATGCCGAGCGACATGCTAATGCTGAATGACATAATGCCTAACGAGGGGCGTGCATTGACCGGTTCTATCGGTCACGGCCCAAGCTGATACTCCTTCTTCTTTTTCTTTTTTATCTTTACTTTTCAGAAACTACGAACTCAACTCCCAACAGACTTCAGCAAACTACCTACCCTTCCTCCCCCAAACTCCGTACGTTCCCTCGCCTCCTTCTCAAATCAATGGATCCAATTAAAACCGCATTCCCTACTCTAGAATCTCCCCAAGTTTCAACTCATTATTTAGGTAACATCCTTTCATCTAAACATTACACCCCGAACAAGAAACCTCGCATGAGATTCAAGCTCGTGAATCTTTGTAAAATCGAGGTCATTAAGAATTGTGTGGAGTAGGAGTTAAGGGCGAGGCGTTGTAGTTTAATGCGCTGAGTAATACGGCTCGGCACAGCCACGGCTTGGCATAATTCTTTATGCCGACCAAGATTGGAGGGAAAAGCAGAAAAGAAGTAGCAATTTGGTAGAATGCCGAGTGACATGGCTCGGTATGACTTGCCAAAGGAATTGGCCATGCCGGTCGGTAGGGATGAAGGGAAGGGGTAAAAGTGGCGTTAAGGACAGAATGCCGAGCGATGTGGCTCGGCACAAGCATGGTTCGACATGATTTGTCGCATGCCGAACGGTGAAGAGCAAGAGTTGGAAGAGTGGCATGCCGAATGGTGTGGCTTGGGATGCTTACGGTTCGGTATGTCTGACCGCATGCCGAACGGTAATAATGAATGGTAGGTGAGTGTTTGTTGTAGAGGGCAGAATGCCGAGCGAGGTGGCTCGACATTATTATGGTTCGACATAACTAGTTGAATGCCGAATGATGAAGTGGTTGGTAGGAGGGTTGTGTACAACAACAACACCAGTCGAACCTAATGCATAATTGACTAAACACATACTTTAAGCCTGAACATAAGATAATGAACAAGGACAGACTCAAACAACAAATCATATCGGACAATTCGGAGTAATAAATCCCATGTTTGAACAATTGACAATTTGGACATTAACTTGTTTAACAGTTAATAACCTTTCAAATGTAGTGGCGATGTTGAGTTCAAAATGTAAGCCATCTTACGACAAGCTTTTGTAGATGGTCAGCGATGACGGTCTTCGAAGACGACATTTCAAAGCTTAGACTTATTTAATCAATCCAGTGTCTTTTCAATGCTTGGCACTTACATTTGAATGATCGCACTAGTTCACACACCAACCGGGGGAATATTTATGTTGTTAAGTCTAATGTCGATTGTTTTTCAAGTATAGTTCAAACAGGTGCCTTGTCAGATTCAATCTTCATTAGAGATGTCTAGGAAATCTAGCTCCGCTACGATCTCGGACAAACCTGGGCCATCCTCTCGACAAGAAGTTGCAGGAACTTCAAATCCATCAATTACCCCTGCTCAAGACTTACTGAGCCCTACGATTGCATCTGTTGACTTGGCTCTAGATGCTTTGGAGGCAGCAATTTTCCTAGACGACCCAATCGATTCATATGCCTCAAAGATTAATGAAAGTACAATTCGTCGGATATGCTATGTCTATGGAATCCCTTCGACGATCGGTTAGTTCCATCGGGGTGTGATCATCCGCACTTGCCTCCAGTCGGATATACAGCTTGTAACAAATTTATGTGCTGGGTTGGCAGTGTGCCGCCATTCAATTCTTTTCTCTGAGACGTGCTGCAATATATTGAGATTTCCCCCTCGCAACTGCATCCGAATAGCCTCGCATTCATATACGACACTTGCTTCCTCTTCATGAGTGTTCTCTTCAGGCTTCCAACTTCGAGCGATATCCAATACATCTATCGCATCAAGAGACGGACAGATAGCCCATCTTTCATGTTTCTTGAGCCGCATAGCAAATGTCAAATCTTAATTGGGGCATGGAGCAAGTTTGCCCAGTACAAACAAGAGTGGTTCTATGTGCGTTGTCCTCCTGATTTCGCCAGAAGATGGGTAGAAGGAAGTAAGTTCTTTTCTGGATCGATGCTTGAATTTGCCGAGATTTACATCTTTTCTGACTCTTCATTCATTTTTTCAGGTATCAACCCACGTCCCGAAGGCTCCGGTTACTCTGAGGCTGTCGAAGCTATTAGAGCCATCCTCACCGAAGACTGGGAGATCAGATCACTCATTTCAAATGAGTCGCTTTCAAAGTTCGGATTGCTGGCGGTAGGTCGCCGAATAAGCCTCCTCCAAGGTGTTTCCATATCTAAGCCTGCTTCGAGCAAAGGAAAGAAGAAGGCCGAGTCCTCAGCACATAACGCCCCTGATACGCCAGAGGAGGGGGAGATTGAAGAAACCAAAACGCCCAAAGTACAGGGCGAAAATGTTAGTCCATCTCGGGACCCAATAGTCGAAGTTCACGACATTGAAACGACGCCTTCCCCTTTAAAGGGGAAGAAGAAACTGACATACAAGCTGAGGAAGAAAACAGTCGGCGGAACTACTAAAGTCACTCTCGTTCCAACGGAGAAAGAAGCTTCCTCGCAACATTTGAAAAGTTCTCTAAAAGGCTTGTCGAACCTCTCCATACCTGAAGATCTGCTCAATTACGATTTCGACGATCCAGAGGCCCTTAAGCTTCATTCACCCGCGAGAGGCGATACAAGTGCTCAAGCCCAAAACCAGAGAGAAAAAACTCCTATTAGTAAAGAAACTGGTCCATCGGGGGGAAACACTAGGACACACGCTAACACATGCACTTCACCCCGCACTTAACTTTCTGTCATCGCTCAACTATTTGCTGACTCGACATTATTTAAATTCTGCGTAGGTGATATGGGGAGCACGCATGGACTTGACCACCTTTGCGGTTCATCGATTTTTCACCAATCCGGCTGGGATTCGAGTTTCGGCAAGCGCTGAGATAGAGACGACTCCAGTGATCGAGACTACCACCGTCGGGAATCGTCCTTCCGGAGAAAATCCTATAGTCAATCCTCCTACTCTCGTGATCCTCCTTCTCAACCGGAGCATAGCAAAAAGAAACCTGCACACAAGGGGTCTCAGCCTGAGGCACATCGAGACCAACACTCTGGTTCATCGAGTACCAGGAAATCTCGAGATTCCCATAGAACACCTGCTGTCTCCAAGAAGACTCCTCTTGCTCATGTAACTGATCCATCGGTTGCCGAGCCAATCGCTGAGCTTAAAGCCTTGTTTCCGAAGATATACTTTGATGGTTTAAAGTTTCTTCTGGCGATTCACCAGATTCCAGGGCAAGTCAAGCAAAGTTCCATTGCTTGTACCAATGACGTCTATGTCCAGCATGATGTGTTCATGCACATAGCCGAGAAAGTTTCAGAAGTTTCCATAGAGCGTCAACATGAGATAGATCGCCTGAAGCTTGAGGCTATCCATGATAAAGACAATATTAAAGCTCAGGACGAAGAGCTTGCTTCTTATAAGTCTCAGCTTGAAGCCATCCAACAGAGTGCTAAAGACACTGCGGAGGTCGTTACCCATCTGGAGTCAACCCATAAAAAAGAAATCAACGAGGAGGTCCAACGCTGTGGGGCCCTAGCTTTAGAGAAGCACTCGGTGCAGAAAGAGAGGGATGCATTTGGCCTTTGAGTCAAAGAACCGGAAAAGCGATTCCGCAAAGAAAGAGAGGGGAGGATTACTGCCCAAGAAGAGTCGCAACGATATTGTGACGAAATCATTGCTACACGACTCCTAAAGGCGAAGCTTGATGATGAACTTTCTAAAGTCGGGATGCTAAAAGATGAAGCCCATGAAGAGGGCAAGAAGATAGCATCTACGGAGATTGACTCTCGCCTAGAGGCGGCTAAAGAGGCTGGTAGGGAGGAGGTCAAATGCATGTTCGACCCATTGATTGCATAATTCAACGCCTGCGTCCTCATGCATCGAGACTTAACTTTTCTGGGAGAGTGCTACCTCGAATCCCTAGCTGAGGCGTGTGAGACTTTAGTAAAAATCAAGAAGGTTGAACTTGGCACCAAGGAGGTCGATGAGGAAGCTTTGATAAGGGAATTTCTTAAGGGGAACGAGCCTTCAGACCTGTCTGCGGCAAAAGCTCTTTATTGCAAAGGCTTTCCCTCATCGAAAGGGAAAAATGTTACTGCCAGTCCATCCAGGATCGAGTCTCCAGCTCATGCGCCTACTCAGTCGGCCAATCGGCCGATACTTGATCCGTTTGAGCAACATATCGGTTACGACCCGGAGGACCCTGGCCTCGGCGTTCACATTCTGTCTCCTATTCCGGAGGGTGAGAACCCTTGACAGCTGAGAGCCAGCCGGAACCTGGTAGATAACCCTTCACTTTAACATTACAAAAGTCGTCGTTTTTCACGAGGGGCTATTGTATTCTAATGCTTGTTTTTCATGATTTTGTGCAGGCCATTCTGATGCCGAGCCTACTCCGAGTAGCGACGTCGCCAAGGAGGTAAAGGAAAAAACGAGTGAGGCTACTCACGCATGGAAGGCTCCCGGTCCAGATGCTCAAGTGATCGGAGCGCTTGATGTGGATAAGTCTGAGGCTTCCTCTCCCATCGATGGGAGTTATGAAATCGAGATTACAAGCGCCTCTGAACATACATCTAAACTGAGCATGAAGGAGTAGCTTGAGAAGGAGAAGAAAAGATGGTCGATATCTAAGTCGAGCCTCAAGTTGTGGACTTGGACGATCCTCTGAATAAGCCGTTGAAGGTCATCCTCCCCGGCGGGTGCAGGCCAATGGAAGTTCCCCATACTTCTTTAGTTGTTACTTCCCCATCAAAGAAAACTACCAAGGGAAAACGCACGGGAGAGGAGTCATTTGGGAAGAAGTCGAAGAAGCAATCGTTGCTCTCGTTCAACGAGAGTTAGTTTAGATTATGTAATTATTTTTATTTATTTTCGTAGTCTATGTAAATAGACTTTTGACTCCGAATTTTGGAGGTGTTGTAGTAGAGACTTACTTTTGAATAAATAAAGCCTAGTTCTTTTTTCTTTCAAAATACTTTTATCATTCAGCTTTCTGTGTGATTGTGGTCGAAACCCAAGCTGTTGTGAGTTACATGAACTTCTCAATTTATCTTCATATAACTTTGAAATTATTTGGAATTTTTCATCCTATATTCCATGCTTTAAACATTTAGAATATATTTTAGTCCGTATGTCAGGGACTTGATGGCTTCAAGTCATTCATGTCTCGGTCCGCACTCCGGAGACTTAGAGATTTTTAAGCCGCTTATACTCTGGTCCGCACTCAGGGGACTTAGAGTGCTCCAGTCCGCACTCAGGGGACATGGAAATTTTTGGACGTTTATACTCCGGTCCGCACTCTGGGGACTCGGAGTACTCCAGTCCGCACTGTACAGAACGGAGATTTTGAGTCGTTTATACTCTAGTCCACACTCTGGGGACTCAGAATACTCCAGTCCGCACTCAGGGGACTCGTAGATTTTGAGTCATCTATACTCTAATCCACACTCTGGGGACTCGGAATACTCCAGTTCGCACTCAGGGGACTTGGAGATTTTGAGTCGTCTATACTCTAGTCCGCACTCTAGGGACTCACAGTACTCCAGTCCACACTCTGGAGACTCGGAGATTTTGAGTCTTTTATACTTTATTCCGCACTCTGGGGACTCAGAATACTCTATTCCGCACTCAGGGGACTTGAAGATTTTGAGTCGTTTATACTCTAGTCCGCACTATGGGGACTCAGAGTACTCCAGTCCGCACTCAGGGGACTTGGAGATTTTGAGTCGTTTATACTCTAGTCTGTACTCTGAGTTTATACTCTAGTCCGCACTCTGGGGACTCAGAGTACTTCAGTCCGCACTCTGGGGACTCGGCGATTTTGAGTCGTTTATACTCTGGTCCGCACTCTGGGGACTCAGAGTACTCCAGTTCGCACCTGGGGATTGGAGATTTTGAGTCGTTTATACTCTAGTCCGCACTTTGGGCACTTAGAGTACTCCAGTCCGCACTCAGGGGACTTGGAGATTTTGAGTGCTCGTGCGTGTTCATACGTTAGACAATCTTAGTTATTCGTCATAGAGTTATCATACACAGGAACATCGACAATTCATGGAAAAAATGGCTTCAATCCTTTATTAATGCAAACAAGCTAAATTGTCTTATTGCATGCCCTAAACTAGGAATAAAAACTTGCTGGAAATAATTGGAACTAAAATATAAAAGAAATGAACTAAGTATAATAATGCCACAAATGCTCGCTATTCCAGGCTCGGGGGAGTGTCGCACCATCAATGGTTGGTAGCTTGAAAGTTCCTTCTCCAAGCTTCCGTTCAATGACGTATGGACCTTCCCATGCTGGGCTCATATGTGATGGAACTGAGAAAACCCATTTCAAAACGAGGTCACCCACACCAAAGATTCTCCGTCGGACTTTTTCATTATAATATCGAGTGACTCGGTGTCTGTATGCGGCCACTTTTAAATTAGCTTCTTCGCGCTTTTCATCAATGAAGTCCAATGATTCCAGCAAAAGATCTTGATTCGACTCAGAGTCATAATAAGTTACCCTATGTAATGGAACTTCAAGTTCTACGGGTATAACAGCTTCCATGCCATATGCCAATGCGAATGGAGTGTGGCCAGTCACGGACTTGTGGGTGGTTCTGTAAGCCCAAAGCGCTGTTGGAAGCTCATCTACCCACTTGCCTCTAGCCTTTTCCAAATACTTTTTCAATATGGATTTGATTATCTTGTTCACGGGTTCCACTTGTCCATTGGCTTTTGGATAAGCAACTGCCGCAAACATTTTCTCAATATCATATTTTCAGCAAAATTCTTTAAACTCTTCGCTTTCGAATTGAGTTTCGTTGTCTGTAATAATGGTTTTTGGAATGCCAAAACAACATATAATATTTCATACAACGAAATTAATGACCTTTTTGGTGGTGATAGTGGTCAAAGGCTCTGCTTCTGCCTACTTTGTAAAGTAATCTACCGCAACTATCGTGTGTTTCGTTCCACCTTTAGATATGGGTAAGGAACCGACTATGTCAATCCCCCACATTGGAAACGGCTAGGGACTAACCATTTGTGTGAGTTACGTTGGCGATCTCTGGGGATTTTCGCATATTTCTGACATTTTTCACATCTTCTCACATAGTTTACCACATCCCGATTCACAATTGGCCAATAGTATGCATAGCGGAGGATTTTCTTCGCTAACATCTGCCCCCCAGTATGGTCACCACATTCCCCTTCATGGACTTCCTTCAGGACTCGTTTTATCTCATCATGGGCAATGCACCGGAGTAAGGGGGTCGAGAATTCCCTCCGATACATTACCCCGTCTTGCATTACATAATGCGAAGCCTTATGAATGACTTGTTGTCTTTCGCTCCTTCTTTCGGGCACGACCCCATGTAACAAGTACTGCTTGAATGGGGTCATCCATGATTCCTTTTCGATTTCTGTTTTTAACATGAAATCTACCTACATCATATTTATGCTCGGAGCATGTAAGGTTTCAACGGGAAACAATCCCATATGTTGTGCATCGCCAGTGCTTGCAAATTTTGCCAATGAATCGACTGCTCTGTGTTGTTCACGTGGGACATGTAAAATGTCATAATACTCGAGATTCGCTAGCAG
Organism: Allium cepa; assembly: GCA_030765085.1. Lineage (NCBI taxonomy): Eukaryota > Viridiplantae > Streptophyta > Magnoliopsida > Asparagales > Amaryllidaceae > Allium > Allium cepa. The sequence continues at coordinate 985,468,087 of CM060945.1, read as the reverse complement.
CTCTTAAACCCGGGCCAAGTATGGGGCAAGTCTCTGCCCCTTTGCTTGATAGTCACCCCGGACTTGGTACACTACCAGTTGTGAGTCATAAAAGATTTCAACCGATCTTGCTCCCAATTCTCTGATAAGTCTCAAGCCAGCAATCAATGCTTCATACTCGGCTTCGTTATTTGTTGCTGTGAATTCGAGCTTCAAAGCGTAGCAAAATGATTGGTTTTCAGGAGTCATAAGAACTATGCCAGCCCCTGAACAACAGGCGTTAGATGCTCCATCGGTGCACATCTTCCATCGAACGGGAGGTATGACATTGTGGCCGTTTGATTCGTCTATCATGGTGAACTCAACAATGAAATATGCTAGCGCTTGCCCCTGTATGGCCCTTTGTGGTAGGTAGGTAATATCAAACTGACTCAACTCGATATTCCATTTTAACATCCTTTCAGAAGTTTTCGGTCGTTAGAGTACCTTTCGCAAGAATTGATCAGTGTAAACACTGATCGAGTGTGCCTGGAAGTATGGGCGAAGCTTGCGTGATGCAATCACCAAGCAATAAGCTAGTTTATCAATCTTGGGATAATTTCTTTCTGCTCTCGTCAGACGTTTACTGACATAATACACTAGCTTTTGAACTCGGTCCTCCTCGCGAACCAAAGCCGCACTGATCGCATGCTGGGATACAGCCAGGTATACATATAGCATTTCATGGTCAATTGGTTTTGATAGTACCGGGGGACTTTCTAGATGTCTAACCAGAGCTTGAAACGCCTCCTAACAGTCGGATGTCCACTCGAAATTCCTTTTTCCTTTCTTTATCACATCAAAGAAAGGAATGCACTTATTCTGTAGCTCTGGATATGAATTGACTCAGAGCGGCCACCTTTCCGTTCAAGCTTTGTACTTGCTTTATAGTTTAGGGCACTTGTATGTCCCGAATAGCCTGAATCTTCTCTGTGTTAGCTTCAATTCCACATGCATTCATAATGAAACCCAAGAACTGCGCTGATGCCACGCCAAAAGAACACTTCAACGGGTTGATTTTCATTCCATAATGCTTAAGTATATCAAACGTCTCTGCTAAGTCTCGAATATGGTTGTTTGACCGTCTTGACTTCACGAGCATGTCATCCACATAGGCTTCCAATGTTCTGCCAATCTGATCTTTAAACATTTGGTTTACTAAACGCTGATAAGTCGCTCTAGCATTTTTCAGTCCGAAGGGCATCACTACATTACAATGCAACCCAACGTCTATGACGAAACTGGTGTGTTCTTGGTCTAGAATGTGCATCGGGATTTGATTGTATCCCGAGTACGCATCCATAAATGACAGTAGCTCGTGTCCGGCCATTGAATCGACCAGCTGGTCGATCCTAGGTAAGGGGAAACTATCCTTAGGGCATGCTTTGTTTAAATCAGAATAATCAATGCAAGTTCTCCATTTCCCATTCGCTTTTCTTACCAGCACAGGGTTAGATACCCATTCAAGGTAGAGGGCGTCACGATTGAACCCATTGGCTTTGAGTTTGTTCACCTCCTCTCTGGGAGTAGCGGACCTCTCCGTGTCCATGCCTCTCCGTTTCTGTTTTACTAGGGCATACTTCGGGTCTATGTTCAACATATGACTTGCAATGGTGAAAGAAATCCCGCACATATCAAAATGTGTCCAAGCAAAAACGTCCAGGTTCACTCGGAGGAAATCAGTAAGATCCTCGGCCAATGGTGAGTCGAGTTGCGATCCAATCTTAAGAACTAGTGACGGGTCATTCCGACTGACTGGAATGTCAATTGTCAGCTCAGCCGGTGCTGCATTCACTTCCCTGGGTCCTCCATCATCATCTCTCGGATCTATGTCTCTGTAGATCCGAGAATGTTGCCCGAGCCAGGGCTCGGGCACTACTTGTCAATTGTCAGTGTTTTGGATGTGGACGAAGCTGTCCGCAACCTTCCCTTTTTCTCTCTGCTGAGCCTCTCTCAGCTCTGCCGCATAACATGCACAACCGGTCGCCTGATCGCCATGCATTATGCCGACTCCTTTGTCCATCGAAATTTTAATGTCAAACACCATGGGGCCAAAGCTGCCCTAAACTCTGCCAGATCCGAACGTCCCAGAAATACATTGTATGGAGAGTCAACATCCATCACTTGGTAGGATTCGCACTCTCCTACGCTCACCTTCTCCCAGTTGAACTGGTAACTCAATATACCCCATTGTGTCAGTCGCGGCACCATTAAAGCCGTGGATACGGGCTTTGCATGGTTTTAAATCCTTTGTTCACATCTTTATTTGGTCATAAGCCTTCTTGAAGATGATGTTGACGGAGCTTCCACAATCAATCAAAATCCTTTTGACGTAAGCTGGTTCGATCATTGCAGATATGACCATCGGGTCGATAGTAGGATCCTCCACCTTGTTTGCATCTCGACTCCTAAACACTATATCGTCTGTCATCATGCGTTGTTGTTTGGAAGGGGTTCCATCTTCCACATTCGAACAACATTCATAATTCACATGCCTCAAGGAGGTAGCATATCGTTCCATCTCCTGCCAATTCTTGTCTGCAGGATGTGGTCCTTCAACTATAGTGTTGAAGATCAACCTACCCACGGTTCGGGCTGGTTCCTCTAGATGGCATAGAGCCGGCCCGCGTCCAGGGTCTGACGTTCCTTGCTTACCCTTTGGTGGGTTCTTAACAAACTCCTGTAGCTTTTTTTGCCTTATCAACTTTTCTATGGCGTCATGGAGGTGTGCACACTCCTCGGTATTATGTCTGTGGGTCTCATTGAAGCGACAATACTTCCCCGTCCGCTTCTGTTCCTCTGTGGACTCCTTTGGGCGTGGCTTTCTGTATTGAAAGGTGTTACAAGTAGACAGGTAAATATTTTCAAAAGACGTATTCAGGGGGGGTGTATTCGTTGTAGGTTGGAATCCTTGACTTCCATTTCCCTGTCTCTTTTTTCTTTCCGAGATTTCCACCTCTAGATCCTTTAGATTTCCCAGGCTTGTTCTGGACGTTGACTTGAACTTTTCTCGTGTTATCACTGGATTGCTTCACGGCGATGTTACTTTTCACAGTCTCCTGAACAGGCCCTGGTGTCTTATCTCGTCATGTCCATCGGGCTTCCTCCTACCTTATGAATTGATGAACTTTGGAATAGAAATGCTCCAACGTAGTTGGGGGCTTCCCCGCCAACCAATCTCCAAACTCTGAGTCTGGATCTACACCTCGCATTACTGCCATCAAAATTGCATGGTCGTTAGGGTTGCTAACTTCAGTGGCGACAACATGAAACCTCTACAAATATGCTTTCAAAGACTCTCCCGAAGCCTGAATTACGCTTGATAAGGACATCACATCCTTTGGACGAGTAGCATGTATCCGGAATTATTCAACAAATTTCATTGCCAACTCGTTGAAGCTGGATATAGACCGCGGAGGAAGTCGTGTAAACCACATGGTGGCAAATCTGGACAAAGTGATTGGGAAGCACCTACACTTGGTCGTATCATTCGCTCTTGCAGAATCCATCATCAATTCATACCTTATCACGCATTGCTTAGGGTCAGTCTTCCCTTCGTAGGCTGGGATAGTCGGCATACTAAACTTCCTGGTATATTCAGCCGGTAGAATAGTATTTGTGAAGGGAGTATGACTCCTAGACACTCCCTAATCTTCATTGGTCAAACCTTGGTTCTCTCTCATTAACCGCCTAACCATGCATGATAAGTCTGGAGTTTGTATGGAGGATGGAAGGTTGGGTTCCGTTCCACGGGACCGTGTGGGTTGATGTCCCCCTTGTTGGCGATCGACCAAACGTGCATCCTAAAGGCCAGCTTCATTAGGGTCTTGGTGAGCCGGACGTCTGGTCTCCTCACATGCCTGATCCCTGGTGGATCGATCAGTGGCACCTGCCTATGCAGCTTCAGTCTTACGATGTCTACGTCTAGGAAGTTCATCAGCTGAGGTCGAGCTATCAGACGAAGAATAAGGAGTAGGGCTACCTCCAACATTCTGATGCTGCTTCTGAGTCAACTGAGTCATGAGATTAGCGTTGGCCTAAATCTGCTTAGTGAATTGCCTTCTACTTTCCTAGAGTTCCCTCATCAAATCATTGAACTCCATCTTGGTGACGACTTCCGTTTGAGTTTCGGCGGTAGTCCCTACACCTAAATTTTCTTGTTGATTGCTAGGTCCAACTTGTTGTACGCCAGCAATCTCATGGACGTTCGCATTGTGAGAGGCTGATCGAGTGCGTGGTCTTCCCATAGTAGAGTTGTCGGTTGAAACTCTGAATAGATTCCACGGGCGTCTATGAATAAGTCGGATCTCCTTCGGGGGATTTTTCAATCCAGTAGCTACAAAGTAGATCCTATCGGCCAGAGAATTCGATTCTCAGTGAAAGCAACAAAATGTTAGCACCAGAATTGGTCACTAACACCCTTAAGAGAGATTGTGTAGAGAGATTAATGAAGAAAGTGAATTTAAACAGAGAACAATATGCTAAATTAAACGCAGAAAACAAGAACACCAGATTTATAGTGGTTCAGCGTAACCACCTACGTCCACTTTGAGGTTTTATCTTTATTGCTTTTCTCAAAAATTGATTATAGATACAATCCATACAATTACTCGAATACAATCGTTAAGTAAAGACCGTGAATCTTCATAGCGGGAGGATTGCTTGTTGACATGCTCTGGGTCGCTCCCATTGTAGATTTATTTATAGCAGTGGTCTTCTCGTTATGAAGAGTTTTTTCGGATTGCAAGGGCTTCTTGTCTAGTAATGGCCGAGGAAAGTGCCTTCGGTTTCGTTCCATCCCAAAACGAACTTGTATGGACGAATGTCTGACACTGAATTTCTGAGACACGACATTTGACTTTTACAAATGTACATCTGCGTGGTGGCGGAGAAGGCAACTTCTCTTAGCTTAACATTCTTCTCTGAGACATACAAGCTCAGAGGTTGTATGCTTATGGGAGTGAAATAGTGATCAAAGGAATGACGTATGGCATTGAAAGTGTAACCTATTATTATCAAAGCATGGTTTTGTATGAAATGTATGGCTTTGAAGAAATTGAGCGCAGCCTCGCAGGCCTCATACCCTGATTATGATGGGATTAATGTGATCGGATGTATGATCACATTTCGGATAGTAGTGATTTGGGTTATCAGACATTCTGAGCCCTAGGTAGTAGACACGTTTGGGCCTCATGGAAGGGATGCACGAAGTCCGAGTTCTTAGATGTTATTCGAAGATTGTATCCATTTTTTGCCATTTGTGTTGTTGCATAATGACATCTGAGTCTTGGACGTAACCCTTGGATACAGATTGATCTTTCCACTAGTTTCCTATCATGTTGGAAACCCAATCCCAATATGAGATTTACGATTTTGATCGTATTCCCAAAATAGCTGTAATAACTTTCAAACATTTCAGCTACCCCCTTTCTGGTATCATATATTCCGTTGATCTAGTCTGGATATATTACATTAGACTTAATCCAGATATTGATATCTTATTTGAAGAAGTTATTTGAAAAGTGTTTTCAAAAGAATGTCATTTTAAATAATATCAAGTGTATTTGATATAAAGTATTTTGGTTATCATAAAGTAAAAACCCGTACGTGTTTATTTGTGGGCATGTTCTTATGAGATACCCTTCTTTTCAAAGGTTTTCATAACATCATCATGATCTATACACTTTAAATTTCGAGTACCTCATGCTGGTCTATCAAGCCTTATCCAGGTAATTTTAATACTCGGGTCAGATTCGAGTAGTTTCAGATTGAGTTGAAGATGGGAGGAGTTTCCAAAGCAGATCTAGAGATCTTCATCTATTCTACTATCCGCTACATCTATTGCATTTGGTTTTTTGTTTTCAGCATTTGTAAGGACAGAAGTTTATAACTATTCAGGCTGAACTTATGTTAGATTCTGATATCGTATTTTAAAATTTTCCGTCCTAAAGATTATTAGTGAAATAATATATGTTATTCCATTCATTTGAAATTATGTTTTGTCTTTATTTTTCTTTCTACCCTTAATGATCCGTCTTTTCATGCAATTTGAATCTGACGTGTGTGGTTTATTGTTGATGCAAAGGGTATGGAAAAACGAACCATTACATTTTGTATTAGAGCCGAAGGTTAAGCGAGAACCTTGGCTTTGTTGGGGGTAAAGGTTCATCAGAGATAGGGTTAATGATACCCTAGGATGAGTACCTCATTAGAGATAGGGTTAGTAGCACCCTAGAATGAGTTTGAGTGTGTTATATGAGTGCGTATTTTTTAGTAACTAATAAATTGTTTTGTGTTGATTTATCGGTTGAGCGGTTTATAAATTCTGGTTGATATAGGAAGTACAACTGTATCGATAGATATTTCTAAACTCTTAACAAACATATCAACACATTGATTTTGAAAAAATGGGTAAATGAAATAATTTTACCTAGGATTATATTTTGAATATAAAGTATATATTTTGAAAAGTTATACAATTAGAAATCAGGATTAGTGAAATTTAAATATGAACATCTTGTGATTAGAATTTCACAATTTGACTATAAGATGTTTCATAAAGATAATCGATAAGTAAGAAATATGACAAGATAATTAAGATCTTTATTCCAAAATAATAATTAAGAAATGATAACGTTAAGTTACGATCATAAATTGATCAATTGTTTGATTTAAAAGTTTAAGTACAAATATCTTGTGAATTAAGCTTTACGATTTGACTATAAGGTGTTTGATAATAAGATTTATTTAAGGAATGAATATATAAGATAAAAATATAATAGAAAATAATTATGTAAAATAAATAAATAAAAGGAATGAGAATTTAAATTCGAGTAAAAAAAATATGTAAATTTAAATGAAGTTAATTAATATAATATAAATTTATAAAAAGAATTTATAAGACCGGTTTTATAAACAAAAGTGCTCTCTAAAGAATTTTGAAAATGGTATTATTTCAAATAAAAAGAGGTATTTTATGATAACTAATTCGATTGGCTCGAAAATAAATTAAAAATGGGCTAGAGATGTGTTCGGATGGTAAGCGCTTCCTTTAAGTATTACTCTTCTTGTTAAGAGTATTATATCATACTATTGGTTGTACCCAGTTCATTAGATTGTTTTAGAGTTGCTCGATCTATATAATTTTCTTAAGTAAAAGAAATAATGTGAATCATTGATTAGTAATCTTTAAAAAAACATTTAAACAATAGATAAATTTGGATCGCTAATTGCTAAAATAAAATGGAATTTCCGACGATTTGCGACAGTTGAAAATTTTCGAATCAAACATTACTCAGTGCTAAGAAATTTGTGAAAACTTTTGGTAAAAGATTGTGAAATACTTTAATCAAATGAAATAAGATAAGAATAATTTATAAATATGATATGTAAAAAAAATTAAGAGTTAAGAGTTTGAGGATTTAAATATAGGTGGTTTTAAAATTTGTTTTTCAAAGCTAGAAAATTAACAATAGTATTAAATAAGAAATAAGTTTTATAACTTATTAATTTGAGATAATAGTAAATTACAACAAATTTTAAATTTGTTAGATGGAAGGATTTAAGTAAACTAATTTGAAATTTGGGATTTGTATATACTCATAGGATGTAAAGGTATATCATAAAAAAAAATTAAGTCATAAACTGCTAAGTAAAATAATGACTCTTTAGAAAGTTAATTATAATCTGGAAAATGTTTTATTAATGACTTCCAGCATTAACTAAGGATTTGGACTTAAGTCTTTAAAAGTGATTGATTTACATAAATTATAAGATGTAATAAACTTAAGTGATAGTTTTACAAAATGATTCATAAGTAATATTAGTGTTAAAGGAAATATACTTAGGGGAAAACTTTTTTATACAAACAAATCATCTTTTGAGTGAAAAATGGTTTCTTTAGAATACTTTCCTTTAAATAAAAATATTTGAAAATAAATAATTAGAGGGAATATATAAAGAAGCACTTTTATAAAATGTTTGAGCTTAAGATAAAGTTTTTATGAAAGTTTTGAGAGTTAATAAATATATGTATTATATGTAGATTATTTCGCCACACAAATAATGATCTAATATCCGAGTATGAAATTTTGAGGTGTTTACACTGGTCCGAAAAAGGATTTATCACTCGATTCTTGACGATGAACGTTGATAAGGGTTTGTGGTTAGATACTTAAGTTTTCTATCATCGTTGAGCACTATGCATGAAAAGCAAAGGTTTCTAAATAAAGAGTCTGATTAGAGTCCGCACTAGAGGATCGGGGGATCAATGGTAGTTTGAAAATAAAGTTGTGTATTCGAATAGGAGATTGAATAAGAGGTTTCATACGGATGATCTATGTATATTATATGAAATTAATTTTGAAGATAAATATTTTGAACAAACTTTTGGTTGGGTAATTTTGAGGATGAAATTCTTTGAAGTATGGGAGAATATAACGACCTGTAATTTCGCTACTTCGAAAATGAGAGATTTCGTTTGTTTTAAATTTAAAAAGGTTTAAAACTTATATAAATAAGTTATACATAATAGATAATATTAAAGAAATTATTCATTCTTATAGTTGATAATTTAAAAGGTTTAAATTTGGATTTTAGAACAAATCAACGAAAGTTAAGTTTTGTTAAAAATAAATAAATGCTTAAATAAATAGGTTTAAATATTTATTTAAAAATTATAAATCTTATTGAAAACTTTTAATAAAGATAATAACAGTATATTAAAATATTTAAAAGTATGTTAATAATCATTTTACAAAAATAACTAAATTTTGTCGCATTTCGTCACTTTTACATACACTGTAAAATTAGAGATTTTGATATTATTTAAATATGAATTTAAAATATAAAGAGACAAGTTTAGTTTATTTAAAGAAGTAAAAAGTTCATTTTTAGATTTGGTTTACATAAATAAATAGTTTAACTAAAACGTCAAAATGCGACCGTAAAATATTTGGTCGAAAATCAACGTTTTGTTAATTAAAAGTTATCTCAACATGGTCGCACCTTTATTTTATTATATAGAAACATATATTTAAATAGTATAAGTATTAATTAATTCACTGATTAAGTTTACTTTTACTAAACATACTTAGGATATTCTAGAATATAATTAACAAAAGTAAGCAAGAAAAGACAAAAAAGTACAAAAGTCAAAAAGTAAAACATTAAATCTAAGAGACATAATTATTATTTTCTTTACTTAATATCTAAGTGAAAATAATATAAAGTAATGATTTGAAATGTGATGCTAAGTGTCAAAAAAAATAAGATTACTTTATAAGTAAGTAAGGGTATTTTGGTCTTTTTATAAAATATTATTTTAATCTAAAACTTTTCTATAAATAAACCCCCATTCTTCCATTTTCTCTTACATATTTTTATATCTTCTTCTTCCGTTCTCAAGCTTTCTAAAAACTTCTCTAATGGCTTCTTCTCTTCCATTTTCTTACTAACTTTTTCAAAACTATATCAAACAAAGTCAAAACACCACCAAACTTTGCCAAAGTTCTTAGAATATCATTAGAACATGGTTTCGCATCTAAGAAGTGAAGAAACGATGGAGAAAGAGGAAGAATAAGAGGAGGCCGAACCTATGGAGGAGAGAGGAGCAAGTCGTGAAGCTCCGGAGTAAGAAAAAGAGAAGAAAGTGCTGCCGATTTTATTTCAAGGAGCTAGAAGCAAATTCAAGGCGATGTGGAAGCTCTATCGAATTTTCTGAAGTTGGTTAAAGTTAAAAAAAATAGTGAAGTGTTGGACGATATGAATGTTGGTAGGAAGTGAACAATTTGGTTAAAGGTGAGTACTCATATTTACTAATTAATGCATAACTTATTTCAAGTATAATGATTGAAAAGTTTAAATATATTGAATGATTAAATGTTTGATAACTTGGTTGCAAAATAGATTGATTATATGATTGTTTATGTGGTTGATAAATTGTTTGATAAATGATAAGAGAAATGATTAGAAATTAACATAGTTAATTCAATGGAAATTAAATCCATATAAATGTGTGTATGGAAATTATTAGCCTCTTAATGATTTCAAAATATCTAAAAAGAATGGAAATGATATTATAGTAATATAATATTATAATATGAAATGAAATGAAAATTGAGTTTGACATGATGAAAGTATTATTTTAAATAAGTGGAAATAGTTTAACTATGGTTTAAAATAGATTTGAAGTGTTTCGGACAAGTTCTGAAGCAATTCACAAAATTGGTCAAAATCGAGCTCGTCGCAAAGCGGCAGTTCGTAAATTCGACCCGTAACATCAAATTAACGTAGAAAATGATTTGTTCAAATTTCTTCAAAATAAAAATTCTTTAGTTCACAATGATAATAGTTTTCCAACGAAGAAAAAGAATCAAGATTTCATAAAGTAGAGTTTGAAATATGTCCAAAACAGTTTTCTAAGAAAATCGCGGTTTTGCAGTTCGGAATCCAAAAAGGGATTTCTTTATAAACGATATTTTTAAATGATTGAAAATATGAAATAAATTTTATAAATCTTTTAAAATGGTTTAAAGGTGATTTGGAATGGAAAGTATGAATTTTCAAATATTAAAAAGTTGTTTAAATCAAATAAGCTTATATAGCACTTTCTGCAGCACTTTTATGCTGCGAATTCTATAACCTTTTGAATATGAGTTTAAACTTAACAATTCTTTCCTAAATATTTTGTGAATGATTTTAAAAAGAATAATTAAGTAATTTAAAGATTATTTGGAAGTTTTAATAACAGTTTGAATAAACGTTAAGAGAAATTGTTTATAACACTTAAACAAAAAATAAAGAATATTAAATGCGATAACGAACTGAGTATGCGGAAATGACTAGTACATTTGTCCCACCGGTGAGATCTTTGGAGCAATCATGGCTCTGAACTTACCTGACTTATGTCATCTCTTCTTAGGCGATGGGTGGAACAGATCGAAAGGAAAGCCCGGATGCTTAAAAGATCATATCTAAGTTTTTCCAATATAAGAGAAAAGAAAGAAAGTCTTAGAATGTTATTTAACCATTTAACATCTTTTATTCAATGATTGGTACGAAAGAACCGGGATCGGATTTGGGTGATTCCTATCTGAAAATCACTTCAAACTAATTTTCGAAACCCCGTATGAACTTAAAATCTTTTTATTGATGATTAGCACGAGGGAACCGTGATCGGATTTGGGTGATTCATATCCGAAAATCACTTTAAACTAATTTTCGAAACCCCATACGAACTTAACATCTTTTTATTGATGATTAGCATGAGGGAACTGTAGTCGGATTTGGGTAATTCCTATCCGAAGATCGGAGTGGATGATTCCTATCCGAAAACCACTTCAAACTAATTTTAGAAATAAAACATACTGAAGACAAAGATCATTGAAGAAAAAGATATTCATGATGTAATATTACTGGCCATTAATCCTTAGAGGTGAAGTATACCATATTTAAGGTGGCAGCAGTGCTATGTTATAAAAATCTTTGATTTGCAAGAATATGATTTGAAGTTAAGAAGGAGATCTTTGATTGAGATTTAACAAATTGATTTGGGAATATTTTCCCTAAGTTAAAAGTTATAGCTTGAATATAAGAAATTTTTGACTAAGATTTAATGACTGATTTGGAAAGGTTTTCCTAAGTAAAAGAGAAAATGATTTGGAATTATTCCAAGATTTAAGAAAGGTTTAAATAAATCAAATGATTTAATAAATGAGGCTTAATGATTCCATATACTCTTCGAAAGAAAATGAAATAAATCAAGAAGAATATATGTAAGAAATATATTTGATTTAAATAGAAGATGAAGTAATCGATTGATGATTGATATCCACGTATGAACTTAACATCTTTTCAAATCGATGATTGGCTTCGAAGGGACCGGAGCCGGATATGGGTGATTCCTATCCGAAAACCACTTTGAACCAATGTATACATTGAAGGTGAAGACATGTTGAAGATGTTACAGAAGACCGTGAATCTTCATAGCGTGAGGACTAGTTGTTGACATGCTCTGAGTCGCTCCCATTATAGATTAATTTATAGCAGTGGTCTCCTCGTTATGGAGAATTTTTTCGGATTGCAAGGGCTTCTTGTCTAGTAATGGCCAAGGAAAGTGCCTCCGGTTTCGTTCCGTTCCAAAACCAACTTGTATGGACGAATGTCCGACATTGCATTCCTAAGACACGACGTTTGACTTTTACAAATGTACATCTGCTTAGTGGTGGAGAAGACAACTTCTCTTAGCTTAACACCCTTCTTTGAGACATACGAGCTCAGAGGTTGTATGCTTATATCAGTGAAGTAGTGATCAAAGGAATGACAGTGTGGCATTCAATGTGGAACTTATTATGATCAAAGCATGGTTCTGTATGAAAAGCGTGGCTTTGAAGAAATTAAGCATAGTCTCGCGAGCCTCACACCCCGGTTATGATGGGATTCTATGTGGTCCGATGTATGCTCATATTTCGAATAGTAGTGATTTGGGTTATCAGATGTTCTGAGCCCTAGGTACTAGATACTTCTGAGCCTCATGGCAGGGATGCGTAAAGTCCGAGTCCTCGATGTTATTCGCAGATTGTATCCACTTTTAGCCATTTGTGTTGTATAAAGGCGTCTGAGTCTTGGACGTAACCCGCGGTTGCAGATTGATCTTTCCACTAGTTTCCTATCACGTTGGAAATTCAATCCCAATATGAGATTTACGGTTTTGACTGTATTTCCAAAATAGCTTTAATGACTTGCAAACATTTCAGCCACACCCTTTCTGGTATCATATATTCCGTTGACCTAGTCTAGATATATTACCTTGGACTTAGTCCAGATATTGATACCTTATTTGAATAAGTTTATTTGAAAAGTGTTTTCAGAAGAATGTCATTATAAATAATATCAAGTATATTTTGGTATGAAGTGTTTTGGTTATCATAAGGTAAAAACCCGTCCGTGTTTATGTAAGGGCGTGATCTTATGAGATACCCTTCTTTTCAAAGGTTTTGATAACATTGTCATGATCCATACATTTTAAATTTCGAGCATCTCACGCTGGTTTATCAAGCCTGTTCTGGGTATTTGTAATACTCGGGTCAGATCCGAGTAGTTTCAGGTTGAGTTGAAGATGGTTTGAATTTCCAAAGGAGAGCTAGAGATCTTCATCATCGCATGGACATATTCTATTGTCCACTACATCTATTGCATTTGTTTTGTTGTTTTTAGCATTTGTAAGAACATAAGTTTATAACTGTACAGGCTGAATCTAGGTTAGACTCTGATATTGATTTTTAAAATTTTCCACTGTAAAAGTTATTATTGAAATAATATATGTTATTCCATTCGTGTGAGATTCTATTATGTCTTTATTTCTCATTCTAGCCTTAATGATCCGTCTTTTTGTGCAATTTGAATTGGACATGTGTGATTTATTGTCGATTCAAAGGGTACGGAAAAACGGGTCATTACATTTTTGAAATATAATTTTTTTCCTGAAGAAGTTTAATTTGAATATAAGAGAAAAGAAATAACATAGATTTATATTTAATTAGTGAAAAATTTAAGTAAAAAAATTAAATAAATAAAATTATATAAAATAATTTTTGTGTAATAACCAGTGGAATAGAGTATTAGAAGATAATTTAGCATAACAGAATTGATTTAGTAATTGGGCTTGGATATGATTTGTTTCATGAGAAGAAAAGAAAAAAAAAGGGAAAAAAGAGAGAACGAATAAATTTAGGTCCAACAACTCAAGCTCAACAACCTAAACTCTAAAAATTTAGTATCATGATATTTCTATTTCTAGAGATATTAAATTCTAGACTTCTCTTCCCCATTTATAATTACAACATCCACTTTTACGTTTTCTGGCTTAAGAAAATGGTCACAACGCCTAAACCTTACCTCTCTTCAAATTTAAATTGAATTCAAAATAAATTCTATAAATTCCAACAACCCAAAATAAAGCTTCACGGCAATTCTACACCTCTTAGCAATCACGAAATCAAGTCATTGATCATCAGTTTCAAGTGAAAGTGAATTAACAGTAAAGGGTAAAGAGAAGCAAAGAAGAGGAGAGTGAAGCTAGCTTTATAAGTGGAATCCTTCAATCAAGGTGAGTGTTTTGACATTTACAACTATGTCTATGCTTGTTCTATTCAATGGAAAGTTGAAAATCTAATCTAGATATATGAGTTGTCCTATGTATCTCAATTTATACCATTCTTGATAAACTGAATTCATTTATATTGGCTTGCACATATGGATGAATATATTGGGTAGGTATCACTGCCTGTATATATGCATGCAAGTTTGCCTGTGGGTATGTAAGTCTGTACATGTGTATATAAGTCTTCATGTGTGCATAATTATGTGTGTTGTCTGTATGTGCTATTCTGTGTGTGTGTGTGTAATAATGTGCGTGCATATGTGTGCAAGTCGATGCATGTGTATGTGCTAAGTCTGTACGTGCACGTGTGAGTAAATCTGGGCATGAGATTGTGTGCAAGTCAAAACTACACAATAAAGGGTAAGCAATTCGAGCAACAGTTATATATAATTATATTGTGGAACTGAAGATGATAAAAGTTGTGGCACTCTTATGTAATGCACTTCATGGAAAAATATATAATTGTACATAAAGCAAGAAGAAAATAAAATAGGGCCAAGGGATTAAATGATGACAACTCACATTGGTATGTCACATTTGCAGCTCATAAGAGTTTAAAATATAACATGCACGCGAACATAACATGGAGTACACAATGACTTGTAAATCAACATGCAAAGGCATCAGGGGTGTGTGTGTAGCACTGTGCGTGTGTGTTATTGTGTGTGTGCATGCGTCTTGCGTATGTGTATAGCTCTATGTGAGTGTGTTTCTATGTGCATGTGTGGCTCTTTTTGTGTGTGTGTAGCTCTATGTGTGCACTGTTTTTATGCGTGTGTGTTTACGGCTCTATATGTGTGTTTCTATGCATATATGTGTGCACACAGTTTTGTGTGTGCGTACAGTGCTGTGCGTCTGTATGTGCACTTCTGTGTGTGTGCATACGCAGTTTTTTGAGTGGGTGTATGCAACTCTGCATGTGTATGAGCAAGAAAGGGTTAGTCAAAACAAAGTGATTTGGTAATTGAATACCTAGGGTCCAGGCCTATTCACAAAGATTATGAACCTTGAGTAGGTTTTTACTTTACCTCTTGTTGAACCTAAGATAATGTGAAGCTTGCGATATCAAATTGAAGTACTCAAAGTAATACATATATATATATATATAGTAAAATATAAAATAAACAAAAGTAAATATATGTAATAAATATAATTAAACACTAACATATATATGTACTTATATACTACATACGAATTTAAATATAATTTTAAAGTTAAACAAATAAATAAAGTGAATTTATAGTATTATTAAATGAAAACTTAAATAAATTAGTAAATTTTTGTCTATAAATTATCCAACGTACTTATAAAAAATAATATAGATTATATGATTTATATTACAGACTTTTAAAGAAATTCTAAGACATATAAATATATCTAGTCAAATGTTAACTTATATTAATCAATTATACAATGTTTACATTAAGTAGAAAAATTATTATTATGTTTTCAAATATAATTTTGTTAATTACTTTGTATATTATTACTTATGTGTTATTATTTCTATGTGATGAGGAATTTGAATACACGAATTGGTGACCATTTGGTATGAGACTTTCGGTAACACTTTTTTGGTTATTCATCAAACTTATTGCATAAAGATATAGAGTAGACCGAGTGTAGTTTATGGAAATTGAATAAACAGACTAGTATGACATGGTAGTACGGGATGTCGATGTGATACTTATTTAGTTAATCAGTGTAAGTAGATGTCACTCTGTAGATGGTAATATGAGTAAGATTTATCCTTATGCGAGGAAGCTTGGGATAAATGACAATTATAAATGCTGAGTATGACGGTGTACCCATATATGTGTGTGTATATATGTATTTATATGTATGTATGTACGTATGCATTTATAGATATTATTTACTTGTCTATGATGAAGTACTCAGGGATATAATTAGGAGTTAGCGGGAACCAGATGGCCAATGTCCACCCTGGTGGTCTGATCGTTGGGTCGTGCCCCTGATCTGTGACACTTTTATTATATTAGATGCGCATCATGGTATTTGAGTGAAGGGTGGTGTAGCCCTAGCTCCTTTAGTCACTTAGGCTAGCACTCTTTTACCTTAAAGGCATGATCTGGGTCGTAATCAATGAATAGCATAGTCTTGCAGCATGTTTATGACATGCGATAGATATAGTCACGATATCAGGTAGGTAACTGAAGAATGTATGAGCGGAACCAGGTAGTGTAGCCATGGGCTTCTGAAGCAAGTGGGGTAGCTTTCAGTCGCTCTTTTGATTTTACTCTAAGTGATGATGAGTACAAATTGTCTGTATTCTCACTTAAGTATAGATATGGGTGGTGCAACCCATTCAATATGAGATGACTATATCACAGACCTTGAGTCTGTTGTTCAGTTGATTCCCATCATAAATAGATTTGAGTTATATATATTATATGTATATAATTTGTGATATGATTGTTTAATTTATATTACACCAGGTTATATAGTATCTTTGGACTATTCATCATTATATATCCGTGAACCAAGCTTGAGTATTATTCATATACCTTGTTACTGATGTATAATAATAGACATAGTCTGGCCCTTGTTTTTATACTCGGGTCAGTTCGAGATATTGCAGGAACATGTACTATATAGGCAGCAGGACTTATCTTGGCATTTCGGGGAAGCTAGTAGAAGTAGTAAAGGATGATACATTCCATATACGTTTTTGTAGCCTCATGTATCCATAACGTAGTATGTGATGTTGCATTGTATAACGGGGTAGATATGATCATTTTGTAGCCCTAGACTATGTATTATATATGTTATGTATTATATTTATTCGTTGTATATGACTCTGTGACTCTGACGTTATTATGTGATTGTGTATTGTTTTATCCTAGTTGCATATGTGTTTATTGCTTTGTATTGAGAATGTGTGCATTAGTGGTGAGTATTATTGATGTAAATAATGACGGTGCTGGTCCAAGGGAATATTTAAGTGTGTATCCCATATAGCCTTATTCTCCGTATTATCTGGCAATATTACCTAGTAATACTCTTGGATAGTATGGGTATAGAGATTGAATGGTTACAAAATGAATGACTCGTCGTTGATATTGTTTTGATTAGTGATTTTTATGTGATACGACATCCTTTTGTATGATTTCGTGATATTTCCATTATGTATAGCGAGGAATTTGAATAAACGGAGTTATAATACCGTCTGGTGTGAGACTCTCGGTAATATCCATTGAGATATTTACTCGGTTATTTCATTGGGAAATTCGTTGTAATATTTGATAAATTTCATCATATACATTGAATAAATGTTTAAGTATCACATGGTGGTATGGAACGCCATTGTGATATTTACTTGGTTATTCATTGTAAGTAAATGTGACTCATATAAGGATTTGTTATGTATGATGGGGCTCGCTATGGTGAGTTACGTATATAGTCGTGTGTCGGCAGTTGTATTGAGCCATATGTTGGCCTATGATTAGAGCTATGTGTTAGCCACTGAGTATAAATACTATATGCCTGTCTATTTTTGTCCAACTTCCTTTATGTTTTTGAAGTGAACCAGATTAACCAATATACACCCTCACGACTTGATCGTGGGGCTCCATCCCAAATCTATGACATCATTATATTTATATAGTTATGTGCTATTGCAGCGTGCATTCGCCTCTGTGTCACCTTGGCCAGCAGTCAGTTACCTATAGGGTCTTGTGCTAGATCTTGATTAAGTTGAGTCCGCGTATAGACGAGCATATAGGTGGATCATATCATGATACCAAGGGGAGGTAACCAATGACTATAGGAGTCGTGTCAGACAGACATATGTATGGCTCCTAGAGCAAGCAATCATGATGTCTGTAAGACCCACCTTTTCGACCATCAAAAGTCGACAGCGAATACATCTATGGTATTCAAATGCCAAATACCAGTGGCCGAAAAGACAATTGTTGGGGTAAAATAAAAAGAAAATAACAAAGAATAGGGGAAATAGAATCTCACAATGGAATCGACAATATATAATATAACGAAGATAGTAAACTATCACCCCAAGATACAGAGTAAATTGAAGTTAAAAATAAACCTTATCGCTGGACAGTTATAAAATCCCGACCTTACAGTTGTTGATAGGTGTAAAATATAATACAGCGAAATTAAAATACTACGGAAGGTGAAAACCCAGCTCTTCTCTAAGAACTCCACACCATCGAAGCAAACCTGGGAAAATTCTAGGTATGACCCGAGCATTGTAATAAAATAACATCCAGGTCAGTCTGAAAAACTAGCATGAAAAAATTCAAGTAATATGATGAATATATATAAATTCTATGAGATCACACCGCTAATGCGGAATGGGTTTTCACCTCACAAAAATAGCATCCATAGATGAAGAAACAAAAAACAAATCAGAACAACAATCCAATCAAGAATGAATGGAAATAAACAAAAAAATCCAAATAAAAACGTGTGTGCTAGTAAGAACAAGTCCCATACTTAATAAATGGGAATAAATAATATCAAATTTTAGACCTTAAAGAATGGACACAAATAATTTAACATAGAGAAGAGCACAAGGCAGCTCTCAATGCAATTAAGGAAACAATTCAAAGATTTGAATTGGCAACAAAGAATTTTATCCAACAATGACTAGAAGGGTGCGCCCCTCTTACCGAAAGTATACCTCTAGAAATATACTTGAGAATTCTAATGGCTCTCGAAAACCTCCAAGCCGGACCCCGCCAACTATTACCGAGAATCAAAGGATTTCACATCTCGATGCGCAAAACCGAATTCAATCTAGAGTGGATGTGAAAATACCCCAATGGAAGCAACCCCACATAGGTTGGCTCCCACTTGCTCTTTGGATTTAGTCATTTCTGAGAAAGGATAACAAAGCTTAAAAGAGCAACAAATCATCTTAAATAGACGAAACACAAAGAAGAAAGCAAAGTCAAAGTCGATAAATCAACTATCGAGAATGATAAAATCGTTATTCACACTTGTGCTTGATTTCCACATCACAATACTTTTAAAGACACTTTAAAAACACTCTTTAAAATATTCTTTTAAAAGGGCAAACTATATTTTCTAAGTGTATTAAAACCAAGATCAAAAAAAATTTCAAAACATTGTTTATTATAAACCGAAAACAATTTACACCTAGCTTTATTTTGAGATAATTCTTTTTAAAAGATCTTCTTGATTACAAATTTTAAAACAATATTTATTATCCCAAAAGATAATCAACCAATTTAATTACCTTTATAAATTTTAATTCAAATGTTAATCATCTTGAATGATAATTTATATAACCTTTTTGTAACTTTTAAAACCTCATTATTTTTCCCAAAGAAAATAAATAAAATTTAAAATCCCTTTTTATAAATCTAAACCAACATCACCACAGGTAGGCGTTGTTCAATTGACAGAAATGGTGCTTGCATCCCTAGCCTCCAAGTAGTGATGTTTACTACCACTCTGGGGAAGAAGAACACACCTAAGACCAATGGGAGTATCCTTATCTAACCTAAGCCTAGGGAGCTGCTAAATGTATTATCAATCGCTCCAAATTAATATAATGGCGCACCTCAAAATAAGCAAGAACTATGCCAGGGACAGGCAACCTAACTACAAGGGAATGATTATATCGAAAGATAATTACACATTTATAATCTTTTATAATTTTAAAAATAATATTAATTATCCTGAAAGATAATTAATCAAATTTATAATCTCTTTCAATAAATCAATCAATTATCTTTATTTAAAGAGTTAATTATTTCTAGAACACTTCTATTCAATCTGTAAATTAACTTTAAAACCTTTATTAAATCAGCTAATTAACTTTAAGCACTAAATTAGTTAGCTCACTTTAAAACACTCTCATTAAATTAGTTAATTTACTTAAATCACTTTCATTAAATAAATTAATTAACTTAAACACCTTTGTTAAATTAAATTACTAACTTTAAATGTCATTAGTTAAAATCATAATTACATAAAAATATCATTAATTAGAATGAATACCAAAATTTCAAATACCATAAATTTAAAATGATTAATTAAATTCAATTATTTTTAAAAAGATTTAATTAAATTCAAACATCATTAATTAAAATGACTAATAATTCCAAATATCATTAATTAAAATGACTAACTAAATTAAAATATCACTAACCAAAATGATTAATTAAATTCAAATCAATTTAATTAAAATAATTAATTAATTTCAAACATCATCAATTAATTTTTTTATTAAATTCAAATAATCATTAATTAAAATGATTGATTAAATTAAAATATCATTAATTAAAATGATTAATGAATTTTTGACATCTATTTTTGTGAAAATATAAGCTCCAATTCAACACACACAAAGAGTTTAGGAGATGATATTCAATAAATGACGGTATAGCGAAAATTGCTATAACGACACTTAAATAATTTAAACAGAATATCACATATAATTTAAACTAAACATCAATATAGGTAGCATAAGAAAATGTAATTATTATTGGTGAGAAACTCCTTAGGGTCTCTATACAAATGTTCTCTGTAAAGCAATAGTTACGAAAAATATATATATATATATAATCATACCTGTTCACTTCAACTAAGTTAATATGTCATCCGTTTTCCGAAATGATATTTCAATCAAGTAATCAATCAAATAATAATATTTAAACTATCACCCAAGCATCAACAATAAGTTTATAGCATCACAGATATTATATAGCTAATTTAAAGGTGAGCAAACTGACCAAAATTGTAGTTATAGCCAAAGGCTACGGTTTGAACTAAAATCGAACGAACGTTCAATTTTAGCACAAATTTGTACAGGCTCTAAATTCCACCAATCCAATTTCAAAATGTAGATATCGTCAATACAAGTCCAATGCTACTGTGCACGTTAGAATCTGACCTTGTAAGTTATCAAATTTACAAGTTTTTGAGATAATTCACATTAACTAAATCATTAATTACAAAATGCATTAGCTAATTATCCTCGCCAAAATGAACTGGCCCAAAGCCTAATCCCCTGAACCCAACTAAACTTCTCCTACCCCAAATCTATCTTCCCTCCAAAAATCAAAAGCCTGAATGCTGCTTTATGACAAGGTCGTGCACGCAATGATACTGACATGCCAAACTAGACCGTCGTTCGTCGAACGGAAACCGCCAACGTAAATTTCTTCGCAAACTCCATACGATGGACCCGCCATGGCTAAGCTCGGATCCTCCCTAATGACCGCGACCTGGATGTTTCAAACCTTACCTCCATAATGTCGCACTCTTCTAGAAGGCGTCGAACTATCCAAATCTTTGGGAAAAATGGGTTTGAAAGAGAAATCCAAATATACACTCGATTTCCACTATCTCCACCTACAACAACCAAGATCCGAAACCATAGTACTTGTCAACTAATGGTTGAGTTTGAAAAGAGAAATCGCAACCCAAATAAGAGCCATAAGGCATAGGAGTTGTAGATGAATTGATTAGGAACTCAAAATCTTTGTTTGGTGAATTTTAAATGAGTAAATCAATCGATTTTGATTATTTTTTTTGGAATATGAATCGGACATTTTTTTCCTTCTTGATTTCACTGTAATGAACGAAAATAAAGAAAGCAAAAAAGTTTTTGAAGTGTTTTTTAAATCAAGTGTTGACTAAGATTCTTTGTATTTTTAATTTTCTTTTGAAGCTGCTTTGATTTTGTTGACTAAGCTGGAACGAGGACAATGCAAAGCAGACAGCACAAGAAAATATGGGAAAATGTTTGTGGGCTTGTGTTATACTTAGGTTGAAATTTCTAATGCAAGGTTGCATAGAGTTCCATTCTCGTGTGGACTGCGAATGCTAAAAAAATACGGTCATTCTTAGAAATGCGACACGATCTCAAATCGATAACAAAATACAACGATTTTTACATTTTCTGAAATCTAAAAAATATCATCGTTTGGCGAAATATCATCAAATGTCAACTTAAATATTTTTTCAAATTAAAATTTATGTAAAAATCCTATAAATTAAATTAAAAATAGCTATAAAAAATATAGTCATTTTATTATAATTCAATTTTCTTATTGTTTATTTGAACCATTTATTATTGTAAATAAATTTACAAAATTGGTTCACCATTATTATTCATTAATTAAAAGGAGTTAAATAAGATTTTTAAATCTAATTAATTAATATTTAATTCACAAATTCAAATATTTAAATAATCCCTATATTTGAACATAAGTCATTAAGTTCAAAAATCCAATTATTTAAATATCTAAAATTAATCAAACATTTAAAATTCAATGAGCAAAATTCTGAGTTGTTACATTCTCCCCGGTTAAAAGAATTTTGTCCCTGAAATTCCCAAGGAAGAAAATGTAACCAAATCCTTTAGTTTAAAAACTATTAATTAAAACAAGTTATGAAAGTTATTACTTAATTAATTCTCAAATATTATGGAAAATTTCGGCAATGTCTCCTTTGCGCGGCTCGATCAAAACAACTACAAATTGCCTCTACGGGCCCCAAATCAATCAAAGAAATAAAAAGCCAAGTGGCATCCCATATCTGGGCCATAAAATCATTATACGATTACAATTTCTAAATCTACTACGTATGTTTTTGCATTAAAATTTTAAATTTTTGCAAGCAACTTATTATCTTGATGTTAATGGAGTTTCATAAGAATCAAACAACAATCCCTTGCTTACTTATACTTACACAATCCAAAAGAGAGTCAGGTTGACAAAAGAGCTATCTGATACAACTAAAAATAATAAGGTAACCCTGTATGCAAAAAATAACATGATATAAATTTACGTGCAACTCTAATGAATAAAGCCATATGCAAACAAACGCGACATATCAACCATATGCAACAAAACACAGAGGATATTATGTAATAAAATAATATGCATCCAATTATTTCAAAGGATAAATTTAGAATATCTTGCTCAAAATTTTATATTCAAAATATAATTTCAAATTTATCCATATGAAAATAAATCGAAATTAGTTATGACGAGGAGGGGCTTACCATGCAGACGCATTGTCTAACTTTAGAATCGAATAGCATGGAGCATCAAGTGGTATTCCGGTTCTTCCTAAACAACAACTAGAGAAAACAAATATACCTGACGAGTCTTCCAAATCAGAAAACTCCCTTTTTGTCCAATTTTAGTCGCAACCCAAAATATTTAAAAAATTACTTCAACCAATATTTTTCAAAACAATATTTTTATTCTTTCTTTCCACAAATTCTTTCGAAATAAATTTTTTTCCCAAAAGCACTAGGATTTAAGTCTTGACAAACAATAATTTTGTAAACTGTAGTCTATAAAATAACACAATCAATCAAATCAAATTAATTAAATTCCATAAGGAAAAATCTAACACTTAACATTATTTTAAAATGTAAAATGATAAACAATCAAATCTCAGCTTGGGTTCAAAAACTTTCTTAATTGTCCAAGGATATGGATAATTCTCTAAGCGTACTATTTTGATCATCAGCCTTTGGCTATTGCCTAGAAGACCATCTAAGCTCCTATACAAAATTTGGAAGTCATTCTCTAAATTCTCCTAAGTCACCCAAAGTTTACAAATACAATTAATGGTTTCTTAACTACACCAATTTTTTTCTAAATCACTTAAAATTTTCATTTGGTATTTTTTTTCAATGCTAACATTATTTATGAATTATTGCATAAATTTTTCACCTAATTTTATAAATAATTTATAAAGTCATTTCTTTGTAAAACATCAAATAAAACATACTCCATTTTATTTACTTGTATAGTACCCTTCTAGATTCTAAGAGAATATATAAAATGCTAATTTTAATTAATTGATTAATTAATTATAATTTTTTTATTTTTAAATTTAAATGGAGGCCCAAACAAAAAATGGGTCCTTCAAATCGAGTCAACCATTCGATCCCTTTACCGTAGAGTGCTCTAAGGAAAGATGTTTATAGGTTAGCCCAATATCACCAAATAGTTTACACATCTTATATGACTAACAAAAATTATGGTTTTAATAATATAGATTTTCCAAAACCTTTCTATCTAATTTAATCCATTCAAAACTTGAGTTAAAGTATCATTTTTCTATCTAAGAGTTTAAAATTTTCATTTATCAAAACACCTTTTTATTTTAAGTAAATTTCCTTTATGGAAACGTAAGAATTAAATACCCAATTTTTATTTCAAAACCCTTTTTGAAACCATACTACTTATATTTCTTTATGAAATAACTTCAAACAATTTATTTACTTAAACTTACTTTAGGTTCGTTCGGATATGAACCCATTTCGATCGCAAAATGATAAAGAGATTTACTAAGTGCCCCCATAACGTTTACCAAAGCAAACATCTATTCATCACTTAGAAGATTATTGAGATTACCACAAAAATAATCGAGATGTTTTCCTCGAAGTACCCTAAAGAAAATGCATTCCACTTAAAAATTTTCTTCCAAAATATTTATATTTAGAAATACTTCCAAGTAGTATTACTATATAATTTTCAAAAACAATTAAAAATTGCTTCAAACGACTCCAGGATTCAAATTTTCAAAACTCTTTTCAAAACACATTTTATAAACCAGATTTATACAAAATTAACTTTATATAAAATCATTTCATATTATAATAATTCCCCTTTATCATAATAAAATTTTCTCAATTTTTTATTCTCTAAATGTCTTATCCTTCCATTTAGATTATATTAACCCACTTTTACTAAAAGTTTGCTTTTAACTTATCATTACTAAAAGATGACTTTCAAATTAACAATTCCTTCGAATATCTTATAGCCAAATTGTGAAACTGAATTCACAAAGGGGTTCGTTCAAATACACTTATAATTATCAATAAGTGCTCATAATTGGACGAGCGTAAGTTAATAAACAATAGTTGATGCTCCTAAACTATCTGGGAATGACAAATGAAACAATTATGATAGTAAATAAATATTATCATTTTCAAACAAACAAACCATGATAACTATAAAAAAATTGAAAATTATTCCTTTATATATATATAATATAATCCTAGGCAAAATATTTCATCTGCCAATTTTCAAAAATCAATATCTTGTTCGTTTGCCTTGTTTAAGTATTTAGAAATACTTATTGTAACGACCCGAAATTTTCGAACCCGAAAATTTCATATAGTTATGAAAAAGAAGAAAGAGATAGGAGAAGAAGAACAGAAACACCATACATCTCACATTCGCAGCGGATAAAATATAATAAATAAATAATAACAGTTTACAAAAGGATATTATAACTGTCGATTACATTTAATATACATCAGAGTTTCACATAATATACAGTCACTGAATATTTACAATTATCATAACTCAGATAAACAATAATATAAATACAGCGGATATACTCTATACGATACTGCCACCAGCTCGTCTCCTGAGCTCTTGAACGTCCTAA
Organism: Allium cepa; assembly: GCA_030765085.1. Lineage (NCBI taxonomy): Eukaryota > Viridiplantae > Streptophyta > Magnoliopsida > Asparagales > Amaryllidaceae > Allium > Allium cepa. The sequence continues at coordinate 985,442,478 of CM060945.1, read as the reverse complement.
CCTGAAAATCTGTAATACTCGGTCTAACCCGAGCATTACACCAAAGTAACACCCGGGTCAGGCTGGTAACCAGCGTGAGTAAACCCAACTAACAAGGAAGCAACCTACTTATAAACCCGGGTAACTTATATCAATTCACAAAGCCATAAATTATTATAGACAACACTTATTACACAGATAAGTTCCTAAATACCAAAGATTGGATTCTAAAATAGTCCAATTCCTCCTAATCACTTCACTCCAGCATGTGGATTTTACATATCAATCTATAACCATTCGAAGTGGTTTCTGGTATTTACCCAATACCCGACCCAGCCTCTTCGAGGCTCATGTTATCCTATCCCAAGTTATCCAAATGAAATACACAACATTTCATATCAGATATATCAACTCATTCAAAACATCCAATACCATTCAATCATCCATAAGCAAATTTGATCACATACAAATCAATTCAATTGATTCCAATTTAATTTCAAACCTCAACCACTTAGATTCCTTCATTAAATATTAACTAATTCCAAATCAATTAATTAATCAACTCTTCATTATTCATCTTAATTAATCACACTGGATTAATTATCCTTTCAATTGCATTTAAGTAATTATCTCCAATTAATTTCACGATATTAATTATTCTTAACCCAAAATCAATAAGTAATCTTAATTACTTCATAAATTAATTAACTATATTAATTACATTCCCTTAACTACTTATATTAATTAACTTCTCATCAGTCACTTATATTGATTAATTCATCTTAAATTGCATCCTTAATTATATAAATTATGAATTCCAATTTCATTTCCATTTATCCTGACCCAAATTAATTACATGAATTAAACCCCGATATTAATCATTCTCAAACAACCTCTACCTATATTTAACTATCTTTTATTTACTTCATTAAATAAATTACTTATTCCTTAATTAATTATCTTATTTAATCTCTTGCTTTCTTCCGCAAAGTAATTATATTTCATTAATTTCATTAAGAAATTACTTGACACACCATCCAATTATTATTTTGAATCACTTACACTTAATTAGTTTACTTGGAACTTAATGAATTAAGTCAAACCATTCGTTACTAATTTGATTAACCCAAATCATTAATTAATTGAATTAATAAATTATCCATTTTAATTACCGTACTATTTTAATGAATCACAATCATCAATCCCTTATTAACTTTAAAACGAAACCATTTTCCTATTTATGAATTAAGTTTAACAACTTAAAATCCAAATACTTCGAGTCAAGCAAACAATTAACTCGAGAACCAACCAAAACCAAAGTCACATCATCATCAGTGCACATCCAATCAATTTCATCATTTAACCAATTATTTAAAATTTAACCATTTAAATTTAAATAAAAACCCGACAACGTGAGATTTACTCACCTTTGATTCCTGTTCTGCAACCCACTTCATACTCGATTTGTTTCCATGATTTTTCAGACCTTGTATAGACATTATGGGTTTAATTAATACTTGAAATAATTAATTTATCACAATTACCATTTAATAAAATTTATTTACAAATTATTTTATTCAACCCAATTTCCCAGAAATAAATAATTATTTCTTTTCTTTTAAAACCCATATACTAACCATTATTCTATAGTTTTCAAAAAATCAAATTTTATATAAAACCTTTCAATTATTTAAAATTCCTATATATTTTTTCCAAAATCCTTTCTATATAAAATCCTTTCTGTATTTGAATATATGAATTGGAAAAAACATTTCACTTACTTTACTGTAAAGTTTTAAAACAGTTAAAAATTTGAAATATTTCCCTAAATCCTATATGCATACATATAATTATCTTAATAAATGAAATAAAGAGATCCAATACCTCACTTGATTTCAAGGTGACCCCACTGCCCTCGAACTGGCGCCGCTTCACACATCACCCAACATCAGTCGCGCTACCCCTGCTTGAGGCCACGACCTCACCACAGCCGTGCCGAAGCTTCTCACGTACGCGAGCTTCCACGTGACGCCGTGAGTCCACCACTCCACCTCCTGGATGCCGCAGCCAGCCTCGCGATCCCAATCCCCCACGAGAACGCCCCTCCTCTGCCTAATTCGATCGAACTTCGTTCGATTCTGCGACCGTGGTTAGACATGCTCGGTCGCTCCTTCTTGCGACTCAATTCGAATACGGCTTCGGCCATCACGAGATGAGGCGATTCACCTGTCGCAACATAGCCTCATCCATCATTGTCTTGTTCGAGAACGAACAACGTGATTCCCCTCCCCTTTTCCCCTTTCGGCGCCATATTTTGTTTTTTTTTTATTTATAAACGAGATCGATTTTGAAAAATAATAGGGAGGCATGGCTTTAATTCCTGTTAGTAGATTAGAGAGGGGATGAAGAACAAATATCGGCTGGGAATTTAGCTTCTTGAGCACGCTTTATATTATATAATTAAATATTGAAAAATATCTCCTGTTGCATTGTGAAATTTCGAACCCCTCTTAAGGAATGCCGCTAGACGATTATAAGGTTTTACCCGCATTCCGAACACAATGGAACGTGTTTCGAAACCCAATTCGATCATTTGCGCGAGTTACAGAAATAAACGATCAATTTAAATTAAATCGATTAAAATAGTTCTAAGCGTTTTGAGTTGCCAGGGTCAAACGACAACTCTGATTGCTATGAAATTTGAAATCCGATAATAACTAACTATTACGGATCCAATGGAACGAGTTTCGTCGAATTCCGGGACTTTGCCTCGGAAGGCTATTTTTAAATTCAATTTAAACAATATATTATTAAAATTGAACAAATTACTTTTAAATTAAATTCCAATCACTCTATTATCTCCAGTATTATCATCATAAATTTTATAAGCCTTCGTATTATTTAAACAGGTTTAGAAATTTCAAATTCATCAATTCATACAATTTCCAATTATTAAATTCAATATTTAAACTATACAATTCAATGATTAAATTTTCAAGTAAATATTAATATTTGAAATTCAAGTTAAAATTAACTTTTAAATAATTTAAAATCAATTAACTATTCCAATTTAACTTGTTAAAATTTCCGGGTTGTCACATTCCTTCCCCCTTAAAAGAATTTCGTCCCGAAATTACTAATTAGGAAGAATAGTTCAATACTCGTTTACTTTGCCCCCAAAACCAACATTTCAACATCTTACCAACTACCTTTTATTTAAGCTCCACTATCACATTAACCATCTTTCCAAAATCTTCAATCGTTTCCAACGACATTAATTTTACTTCACTTATTCAAGTTTAAACTAAAAATGAAATTTTGAATTATCAAAATTGACCCAAAATTCTCTAACTCTCTAAATTTCCAAAAAAATTCGCCAGCGTCTCCTTTGCGCGGCTAGCTCGGTACTACTACAAAAGGCCTTTAGGGGCTCCCAAATTCCAAAAAGAAAACAAAAGCCAAGTGGCTACATCAAAAACCCAATACAATATCATACAGAATCACAATACGTACCTTTCAGTCGGGCAATTCAAATTTATCCTTTAGAACCAAACCCAATTTCCGTTTTCCTTTATAACACCTGCATATTCTATTTAACAACAATATCCAATCGAAATCTTTCAAATCATTGTATACATTTTCTTACAGAAGCCTTCACATTACTTCTATTCAACTTAGTTTCCACCGTTTCATATGAATTCAATTTATTTTCGATTTCTAATATGGAGTTATATCTTTCATTTAAACTGATTCATATTAGTTTCATTTACTAGTTTATTTTAAGTTTCCCATTTGAAATTGTTTTGTTGTTAACTAAACTTTTCCAAAAAAATTCTAACTCTCAAAATTTTCAGAAAATTTTGGCAGAGTCTCCTTTGTACGGAGGAGCTTTTGCAATTTGACAATAGATATAAATATGTATACATCGACCCACATGGTCGGAAAAAGCAAAAACAGTTCATATTTCCTATTTTTATTGCGTAGGCGTACCTTATTTAGCAATTTAAGCAAGCAGCTTATAAATTTTAGCAATTAGCATACCCCAAATCTAGCCAAACAGCTTCCCTGTACCTGTACTTACTCAATTTAAATATGTAAGTGCCATATATATAGAAATTCTATTAGCATTTCACTTGCTTTCAATGGCTAAACACAAGCATTTCAAAAACAACAAACACCAAACGCTCACCATAAGCGATTTATATAATTTAAAGCTAATCCAATTGCTTCCAACCAAATTTATATGCCATTTCCTTAAATTCTAATGGTTTTCAACTCAACCTCATACATTCAATCTATTTCAAATCCAAACAAGATCGTATTCCCTTCAATTGATTACAAATTCAAGTTATCCAACCTTTCTCAACTCAAAGAATTTTAATTTCTTTTATTCACGTCAAACAACAATTCATTTTATGCAAATTTGACAATATTCACCTAATAGAGTATTTATTTTAGTTTACAACTTCTTAAAATTAATTTTCAACTCATTTTATATCTAATTCCATTCATTTCTAATTTATTCATCAACCATACATATGCATTTCATTTCATCTCCGCATTGACTTCATTTAAACTATTTATTAAGCTTGACACATTCAACACTTCTATATTAATAACCATTTCCAAATTAATTTAATCCAAGTTTTTATTTAATGGACTTTTATCCTTATTCGAAACTAAGTTTTCAATAAATTTTAAACTTAAGTTAATTACTTTAATTTATTCCAACATCAAATTTAAGTTTATTTCCATTCAATTTGATTCTCATCAAATCAAATTCCATGTAATTCAGTTAGCCCTTCTATTTCATTTTAATTCACCATCACAATTCATCAAAATAATTATTCAAGCACCTACTTAACTCATTTATACTCCAAATTGATATGCTACCGAACTCAAGTTCGGTGTGATAATCCAATTCCAATCACAACTTTGATTTAGTTTTTTTTTTTTTTTGCCCAATCAGACTTCATCCATTTATTTTATAATCCCAGTAACCCATTTTAAATTTTAAATTTAATTCAAATTTCGAATTTATTTTATTAATACAAAACCATTCTCAATTTATTTCTATTCACTTGGGTTTTGCAACTCAAACCATTTCTATTATAATCCACTTTCATTTCATTCGACAACACTTCCATTATATCAAATTTACTTGCAAATTACGTTAAATATTATTCAAATCACTTGAATTTTATTTGCAATTCAACCTATCACTTTTCAATCCATCTCAATTTTATTTTACACCATCTCTTCTTATTTAATCTATTATCAAACCCAAGTCGACTTCTATTTATAATTCGAATTCATTTCCAAACTTCATTATCAACTTACAATCCATTTTATTTAACCAAGTTAAATTTATCAACATACTCTATTGAATGATGTATTTAGCTGATTAGCTTACTTCCACTTTTAAATTTCATATTCGATTTTTTTTTTATTTACAAAGAATCACTTCATCAAATTTCCCGAGGTTAAAATTTTATTTTATAATTCCAATTTTGGATTTTCTTTCATATTCAAAATTCTAACACTTCTATTTTAAAAATTTAGAAATGCCTTTACATTCACAAAATATTCTTTAAATAACTTTTATAAAAATATTTCTTATAACTCGATGTCTCAACCAGTCCATCCTTGTTCTCATAGAAATTCAGTCATACGTTGATCAGGCGTAGGACTGAAAATCTGTAAGTACTTGGTAAACCCGTTTTCAACACCCAGTGAAAATACTTGGAAAATAATTTTATTGAAATTATCGAAAACAGTTTTTGAAAATAGATGAAATATCTTTGGTGAGGATGCTCTGGAAATCATCACCCCCATCCATGGTCACAGTTACATACCAGGGTTACGTTGCAGTCACAACAAAAGTCCATGTAACTGCAGGCTCTCCGCGGCCTCTCGATTACACCATGGATCCCACACAACAGATCACAGTTACATCCAGGGTTACGTTGCCGTCACAGCAAAAGTCCATGTAACTGCAGGCTCTCAACGGCCTCTGATTTTCGCTGACGAAATGAAACTTCTCCACTCCTACATAGGTCGCAGTCTACCGAGATAAACTCAAACGCAGACTGTTGGCTCTCAGCGGCACACACGACTTCCGCTATGTGGTATACCATAGTGTCGCAGTCTACCGATATAAAATCAAACGCAGACTGTTGGCTCTCCGCGGCACACACGATTTTTGCTATGGTACACTACCCATAATCCTCAGGAACTAGTTTCGTCCGGACTCCTCACAGGATCAACTTTAGAACCCCCCGGGGCTCAAGGCAGCGCCACCCAGTGGCACTCCTGAGAAGTCCATTCCAAGGGAGCGCCTTTTTCCCCAGAGCTATCATCAAAACACTTTATACTATACACATATAGTATCTTTCAAATCATACAACTAGTATGAATTTCATCAAAGATCCATTACACAAAATCGATTATTCCAAAATCGATAATTCTCAAACTAGGCTTTCCAAATTCAATATTGATTTTACCCAAAAATCAAAAGCCTTTCCAAATCCAAAGGTTCCCAAAACCATTTCCAAAATCCTCATAGATCCTTTATATATATACAGATATATATAATTTTTTAAAAACCTTGGATCACTTTAAACTCGTATAAAATTCCTTTTATACTTCAAACACTTCCAAAATCCTTTTCTTCCAGCAATAGATTCAACAAGGGAAGAATATATAACAAAGATATAATTTTGTTTACCCAAAATCAAATATTCACATTTGATTACTCTTTCCAATATCAATTTCCATTCTATTCACATTCACTTAAATTTTCCATTCACTTATTCACATTTGCCTTAATCCTCGTTTGGATTATTACCTCAATTCTTATCCCAGTTGGGTATTTAATCAATAACAGTTTGAACTCCGATCAGTTTATATTTAGAAAATAGCTTGAAAATTTTAAAAATAGGTAAGTAGTTGAAAAATAATTATTAGTTTGCAAAATAATTGTAAAATAGTTAATTAATTATAAAATAGTTGAGAAATAGTTAAATAGTCATAGAAATTTTAGATAATTGCAAAATAGTTGTTAAATAGTAATTAATTTGTAACATGGTTGAAATATAGTAATAAGTTTAGAAAACAGCTGAAAAATGGTTAAATAGCTCCAAAATAATAGTAAAACAAGTATAAAATAATTTGGCTTTAAGAAAGAAAGGTTGTATATATTAAATAGCTTGGAAAAATAGATTTATACTAAAACAATTTATTTTGAAAATATTCCAGAGTCAAAACTGTTCACTTTCCCAACAATTCATTTTAAATTTCCATTCCCATTTAAATTGAATCAATTCCAATTTGAATAATCTTCAATTTCCCTTGAAATTGATTTAACCCCAATTCAAATTGAATTGATTCTCAATTTCCTTCCAACTTCAAATCAAATTCCATTTGATCTTTAAACTTGTACAACTTTAAGTATAATTTCAATTTTACATCTTCTATTTATAATTAATTACATTCATATTTGCTTTTAGCTCAGAATTATACATTTTATTTCAATATATTTTTATTATTCCATAAACATTTTAAACAAGATTCTGGAGTTTAAACAATTTCCAAAATTTCAATATCACCTTAGAATTCAACTATATCCAAAATTCTCTGGCAAATTCAATTATCCCTTTGAATTTCAAAACCAAACCCAGTTCACAAACAATTCCAATTTAAAACAATTTGGTAGCAATTTCTCTTTTAGAAACTCGAAAATGAACATCGATAATGCTGCAGTCATTACCGACGTTATTTTCCAGTGGCCGAAAGAGTTCAATGCTTTTATTCCCTTAAATTTTTCCCAAACATTTTTAATTTCAAATCTTCCTGATTTCAAATTCAACTCCAAAAATATTTTTGAAATAATAGTATTATTTCTCCAAAACCTTCGGAAACCACTTTCAAATCCATATAGATTTTAAATTTTCCCAAAAATTCCAAATTCCAAATTCTTCCAATTCATATTTAAACATTACTCTGGAATTTCATCTCACTTTATTTTCAAATATTCTCTAGAATTCTATTTCAATTTATAATCTCATTTATTTATGAAGTTTATTTCAATTTATAAATTACATTTTCAATCTAAATTTCAAATTCCATTTTGTTATATAAGTTTATTCTTCAACTTGGTTATAAGTTTCAATTTGGTCGTATTTTATTTTACTTCTTAACTTAATTCCAATAATTTAACAACCAATCATCTGAATATTCATTGGAAGGAAATGTTGCTATATATATCAAAATATATATTTATATAAAATCATTAAAAATCTTTATAAGAAAATAACAAGTATGCGCTCATATATATATATATATATATATATATATATATATATATATATATACACTCAACTCATTTTAGAGTACTTCGAACTCTAGTTAATGAGAAATCCCCACCAGAGCCAAGGTTCTCGCTTAACCTTCAGCTCTGATACCAAATGTAACGACCCGAAATTTTCGAACCCGAAAATTTCAGATAGTTATGAAAAAGAAGAAAGAGATAGGAGAAGAAGAACAGAAACACCATACATCTCACATTCGCAGCGGATAAAATATAATAAATAAATAATAACAGTTTACAAAAGGATATTATAACTGTCGATTACATTTAATATACATCAGAGTTTCACATAATATACAGTCACTGAATATTTACAATTATCATAACTCAGATAAATAATAATATAAATACAGCGGATATACTCTACACGATACTGCCACCAGCTCGTCTCCTGAGCTCCTAAACGTCCTAACCTGAAAATCTATAATACTCGGTCTAACCCGAGCATTACACCAAAGTAACACCCGGGTCAGGCTGGTAACCAGCGTGAGTAAACCCAACTAACAAGGAAGCAACCTACTTATAAACCCGGGTAACTTATATCAATTCACAAAGCCACAAATTATTATAGACAACACTTATTACACAGATAAGTTTCTAAATACCAAAGATTGGATTCTAAAATAGTCCAATTCCTCCTAATCACTTCACTCCAGCATGTGGATTTTACATATCAATCTATAACCATTCGAAGTGGTTTCGGGTATTTACCTAATACCCGACCCGGTCTCTTCGAGGCTCATGTTATCCTATCCCAAGTTATCCAAATGAAATACACAACATTTCATATCAGATATATCAACTCATTCAAAACATCCAATACCATTCAATCATCCATAAGCAAATTTGATCACATACAAATCAATTCAATTGATTCCAATTTAATTTCAAACCTCAACCACTTAGATTCCTTCATTAAATATTAACTAATTCCAAATCAATTAATTAATCAACTCTTCATTATTCATCTTAATTAATCACACTGGATTAATTATCCTTTCAATTGCATTTAAGTAATTATCTCCAATTAATTTCACGATATTAATTATTCTTAACCCAAAATCAATAAGCAATCTTAATTACTTCATAAATTAATTAACTATATTAATTACATTCCCTTAACTACTTATATTAATTAACTTCTCATCAGTCACTTATATTGATTAATTCATCTTAAATTACATCCTTAATTATATAAATTATGAATTCCAATTTCATTTCCATTTATCCTGACCCAAATTAATTACATTAATTAAACCCCGATATTAATCATTCTCAAACAACCTCTACCTATATTTAACTATCTTTTATTTACTTCATTAAATAAATTACTTATTCCTTAATTAATTATCTTATTTAATCTCTTGCTTTCTTCCGCAAAGTAATTATATTTCATTAATTCCATTAAGAAATTACTTGACACACCATCCAATTATTATTTTGAATCACTTACACTTAATTAGTTTACTTGGAACTTAATGAATTAAGTCAAACCATTCGTTACTAATTTGATTAACCCAAATCATTAATTAATTGAATTAATAAATTATCCATTTTAATTACCGTAATATTTTAATGAATCACAATCATCAATCCCTTATTAACTTTAAAACGAAACCATTTTCCTATTTATGAATTAAGTTTAACAACTTAAAATCCAAATACTTCGAGTCAAGCAAACAATTAACTCGAGAACCAACCAAAACCAAAGTCACATCATCATCAGTGCACATCCAATCAATTTCATCATTTAACCAATTATTTAAAATTTAACCATTTAAATTTAAATAAAAACCCGACAACGTGAGATTTACTCACCTTTGATTCCTATTCTGCAACCCACTTCATACTCGATTTGTTTCCATGATTTTTCAGACCTTGTATAGACATTATGGGTTTAATTAATACTTGAAATAATTAATTTATCACAATTACCATTTAATAAAATTTATTTACAAATTATTTTATTCAACCCAATTTCCCAGAAATAAATAATTATTTCTTCTCTTTTAAAACCCATATACTAACCATTATTCTATAGTTTTCAAAAAATCAAATTTTATATAAAACCTTTCAATTATTTAAAATTCCTATATATTTTTTCCAAAATCCTTTCTATATAAAATCCTTTCTGTATTTGAATATATGAATTGGAAAAAACATTTCACTTACTTTACTGTAAAGTTTTAAAATAGTTAAAAATTTGAAATATTTCCCTAAATCCTATATGCATACATATAATTATCTTAATAAATGAAATAAAGAGATCCAATACCTCACTTGATTTCAAGGTGACCCCACTGCCCTCGATCTGGCGCCGCTTCACACATCACCCAACATCAGTCGCGCTACCCCTGCTTGAGGCCACGACCTCACCACAGCCGTGCCGAAGCTTCTCACGTACGCGAGCTTCCACGTGACGCCGCGAGTCCACCACTCCACCTCCCGGATGCCGCCGCCAGCCTCGCGATCCCAATCCCCCACGAGAACGCCCCTCCTCTGCCTAATTCGATCGAACTTCGTTCGATTCTGCGACCGTGGTTAGACATGCTCGGTCGCTCCTTCTTGCGACTCAATTCGAATACGGCTTCGGCCATCACGAGATGAGGCGATTCACCTGTCGCAGCATAGCCTCATCCATCATTGTCTTGTTCGAGAACGAACAACGTGATTCCCCTCCCCTTTTCCTATTTCGGTCGCCATATTTTGTTTTTTTTTTATAAACGAGATCGATTTTGAAAAATAATGGGGAGGCACGGCTTTAATTTCTATTAGTAGATTAGAGAGGGGATGAAGAATAAGTATCGGCAGGGAATTTAGCTTCTTGAGCACGCTTTATATTATATAATTAAATATTGAAAAATATCTCCTGTTGCATTGTGAAATTTCGAACTCCTCTTAAGGAATGCCGCTAGACGATTATAAGGTTTTACCCGCATTCCGAACACAATGGAACGTGTTTCGAAACCCAATTCGATCATTTGCGCGAGTTACAGAAATAAACGATCAATTTAAATTAAATCGATTAAAATAGTTCTAAGCGTTTTGAGTTGCCAGGGTCAAACGACAACTCTGATTGCTATAAAATTTGAAATCCGATAATAACTAACTATTACGGATCCAATGGAACGAGTTTCGTCGAATTCCGAGACTGTGCCTCGGAAGGCTATTTTTAAATTCAATTTAAACAATATATTATTAAAATTGAACAAATTACTTTTAAATTAAATTCCAATCACTCTATTATCTCCAGTATTATCATCATAAATTTTATAAGCCTTCGTATTATTTAAACAGGTTTAGAAATTTCAAATTCATCAATTCATCCAATTTCCAATTATTAAATTCAATATTTAAACTATATAATTCAATGATTAAATTTTCAAGTAAATATTAATATTTGAAATTCAAGTTAAAATTAACTTTTAAATAATTTAAAATCAATTAACTATTCTAATTTAACTTGTTAAAATTTCCGGGTTGTCACACTTATCAACACCGTGGCATTCCACGTCTCGACTAAAATTCATAAACAACCTAATAGACCAATTAACATAATATGTTTTTATAGAAAATAACAAATACGCACTCATGTATACATAACACTCTCAAACTCATTCTAGGGTGTCACTTACCCTATCTCTAACAAGCCATACCCTACCAAAGCTAAGGTTCTCACTTAATCTTCAGCTCTGATACCAAGTGTAATGACTCGCCTTTTTGACCATCAAAAGTCAACACCGAATACATCCACGGTATTCGAATATTGAATATCGAATCACCCAAAAGCATTGTTAGGGTAAAATAAACAAAAGAACAAAGAACAAGGGAAACAAAATCCCAAAGTGGAATCGACGGCATATAATATAACAAAGATGGTAAAAACTATCACTTCAAGATACAGAGTATATCAATGTTAAAAAACCTTATCAGCCGGACAGTCATAAAATACTAGCCTTACAATTACTGATAGGTGTACAATATAGTACAGCGGAATTAAAATACTACGAAAGGTGAGCATCTAGCTCTTCCCTAAGAATTCCATATCACCGAAGCTAACTTGGAAAAATACTTAGTCTAACCCGAGCATTATAATAAAATAACACCCGTGTCAGTCTAGGAAAACAACATAAGAAAACTCAAGTAATATGATGAACATATAAAAATTCTATGAGACCATGCCGCTAACGCAGAATAGGCTTTTACCTCACAAGAACAACATCCATAAATGAAGAAACGAGGAACCGATCAAAACAATAATCCAATCAAGAATGAATGGAAATAAACAACAAAAACAATCCAAATAAAAAGGATGTGTACTAGTAAGAACAAATCTCATACTTAATGAATTGGCATAAATAATATCAAATTCTAGACTTGAAAGAATGGGCATAAATGATTAAAAATAAAGAAGAGCACAAGGCAGTTCTCAATGCAATCAAGGAAACAATTCAAAAATTTGAATTAACAACAAAGAAAAGTCATTTACTGCTTAATTCATAAGTTCAAATATTTAAATAATCCTTATATTCGACTATAAGTCATTAAATTCCAAAATCCAAGTATTTAAATATTTAAAATTAACCAAACATTTAAAATTCAATGAGAAAAATTCTGGTTGTTACGTTGTTAATCTCCCGTCTGATTACGGTATGTTTGGTAGATAGATTAATACTATTTATATTCCTACTTGAGACGATGAGCTATGATTATACCTATGATTATGTCTATAGTGTAGTCAATCCTCGTATCTTACCTTTGTATCATTGATAGGAAGACGAACAATTTTTTCCAAGCAGATGACCTACTCATTATTGGTTGTACTTGGGCATTGTTGTGAGCTAACCTAAAATTTTCTTATTGATTTCTGTGATTTAATGTTGATATCTTGTAATGTGAGATTGAGAGATATATATGGACATTGCTATGAGTTAGCCTGACCATACTTGAGTATATTATTGATGATTTTTGGATTTTGATGATGAAAATAGATATGGACGATTAACCCTTTGTTATTAATTATGATTTCATCATTGATGTGATTTATATGTATACATATGTATATGTATATATGGGTGATGATATTTTTATACTGCTTTGATTGATTACATTTTACGTTGGGCATTTGAGTGGTTGTTGTGTGCACCACCATCTTTATGCTAATTATGTTATTATTATATATTATGTACAATTAAATATGTGTGTGTGTTGACACTAAGATTTAGACATAGTCAGACCTATGCGTTATTTACGTGATACCTGGTCAGTCCAACACTTTTCGGGTACAGTGATAGTATGGCCAGCTTGTGTTGTCCTGGGCATAGAGGAGACTGGTATGTAGTATTGTTGTACATCATCTGAATATTATATAATTTCATGTATATATATATCCTTGAGTTGTATATTGGACATATCTTATATATTTTGTATTATATATTATCGCTATGCATCCGAATCTGGGTTCTCTATTATTTACTATATATTATGTATTTTTTATCATGGAGGAATGCATTTTTATTGCTTTGTGTCGATACTGTGTACATATATGTGAGTTATTTATTCGATGTTTAAATATGTGCCAGTGTTAGCCCAAGGGAATATTCATGTATGTATCCCATATAGTCTCATTCATCGTATTATCCGACGATATTACTTAGTAGTACTCTTAGATACTATGTGTATAGAGTTGGGGGTACACGCAAAATGTGTAATTAAAAGCAGCACGCAAATTTATACAGCTTCAGCGAAACCTGCCTATTGCCGCCACCAAATTCTACTAAGATTAAATAATGGCCGCTTATAAATTTCCTGAAATATGCGACTATCGCTAACCTGATTATTCTAATAATATGCCTACAAATGTAACAAACTATTCAAGGTTCACAATCTCTATAAATGGGCTTGGAAATTTTCCTTGTATTTAATTACCCAATCACCTTGTTCCAACTCACCCTTTCTTTCTCACACGCATGTAGAGTTGCACACACCCACTCACAAAACTACACATGAACGCACATAAAAGTGCACATACACACGCACAACACCGCATATGCACATAAGAAACTGTGCATACACATACATGCATAGAAACACACATAGAGCTACACACATAAACAGAAACACACATAGAGAGAGTGGCATACACACCATAGAAACACTCATAAAGAACAACGTACACACTTACGGAAATACGCACATAGAGCTGCATACACATGCACAAAAACACATTCACACAGAGTTGCACACACGCGCACATCAAACACACACGCAGTAACATACACATGCATAGAAACACACAAACATGCATTGAAACACAAACATACAGACCCTGTTTCCTTTGCATGCTCATTTACAACTCATTGTGTACTCCATGTTCAGTTCACATGCATGTTATATTTTAAACTTCTGTGAGCTACAAATGTGATATACAGATTTGAGTTGTCATCATTCAATCCCTTGGCCCCATTTTCTTTACTTCCTACTTCGTGGAAAATTATATACATTTCCACGAACTGCATAACACAAGATTTCCATAACTTTCATCATCTTCAGTTCCATATATAATTATATATAACTATTGTCCGAATAGCTTATCCTTCATTGTGTAGTATTTATGTGCACACACTCTCATGCTCATATATACTCACACACGCATACACAGACTTAACACACACACATACACATGCACAGACTTGTGCACGCACATGCACAACATTACACATGCACATGCACACAATATCACACGTACACATGCACACAGAATTAGACACACATAGACTTACATACACACGCACAAACTTACATACCACACACAAACTTGCATGCATATACACAAGCAGTGATACCTACCCTATCTATTCATCAATATATGCAAGTTAATATAAATGAATTCAGTTTACCAAGAAGCATATAAATGAAGATGCATAGGATAGCTCAGATACCTAGATTAGATTTTCAACTTGCTACTTAATGCTACAAGCTTGGACATAGTTCTAAATGTCAAAACACTCTCCTTGGTTGAAGGATTCCACTTGCAAAGCTAGCTTCACTCTCCTCTTTTCTGATTCTCTTTTCCATTTACTATCAATTCACTTTTACCTTTAATTAATGATCAACGACTTGATTTGTTGACTGCTAAGAGGTGTAGAATTATCTAGAAGTTTTGTTTTGAGTTGTTGGAATTTGTAGAATTATTTTGAATTTAATTTAAATTTGTGGAGAGGTAGGGTTTAGGTGTCGTGGCCATTTTCTAAAGTCATAAAATGTAAAAGTGGATGTTGTATTCATAAATGGGTAAGAGAAATTTGGAATTTGATATCTCTAGAAATAGAAATATCAGGATACTTAATTTTTAGAGTTTAGGTTGTTGGGCTTGAGTTGTTGGACCTAAGTTTATTCATTCTCTTTTTCTCCTTTTCTTTCTTCTTTCTTTTCTTCTCATGAAACAAATCATATCCAAGCCCAATTACTAAATCAATTCTATTATGCTAAATTGTCTTTTAATACTCTATTTCACTAGTTATTATACTAAAATTATTTTCTATAATTCTATTTATTTAATTAATAGTTTACTTAAATCTTTCACTAATTAATTTCAAATCTATTTTAATAAAATTCTTTTCTCTTATTTATATTAAACTTCATGCAAATAAAATTATATTTCAAATAATTAGTTACATATTTTGATATTCCATAATAATTAAATAAACAATTAAATCATTATTCCATTTTATATTCAATTCTTATCATTTAATAAATATATTTACTTTCGATAAATTAGTATCTTCTAAATATATTGAAATACCAGATTTTTAGTAAAACTTTACTACATATAAAGTTCACATATTTATTTTACACTAATTATCAGTCATTGGACCATTCAAACGCATAGTAACAAAGATGTGAACATCAAGAATGCATAAAAACCATTCTATAATTAAATTGGACATTTAACAAACTTTAAATTATTAAATACGAATTTTCTTTAGTTAAATATAAATATATATAATATACCTCTTTATAAACTTATTAATCACAAAATTCACTTTTAGATACTCAAATTAGTAATTAAAAAATATTTCTCATTTTCAAATTCATATAAATCTTTAGATAATTATTTTAAACCCAATTTTTAGTGAAGTGGATGCACCACCGGTCGACATGTAATGGTTGACTGGCTGGAGCATGGGGGTCGACCGGGTAACCTTCCGGTTACCCTCCCAGTCGATCATCTTGATCTATTACTAGCCATTTCCTCCTCCATCATCAACTGTTTCACCTCTAAATCGATGCACGTACAATGTATTTAATCATACATCCATCCAAACACTGCATATATAAGAGGAATCAAACATTGATTTGTGAATGTGACACTCATTTGGAGCCCGTGCACTCCATTTTCCTCTCTTTGCGCATTCTAGAGCTCTAAACTATCAATGAAACACTAGATTTCTTCTCGCTTTATGTGCTTATCGATGTCGAAATGCATGCATTTAATTTTGGAGAATTATGGTAATTTATTTTATTTGTTTTATAATTAGGAAGATGAGGATTATTGGAGAAGTAGCATTCCGTAACTTTGGTTTGAACATAACTCATATTTGTAAAGGAGAACGAACTATCCAGAATGAGAAAACTCTGGATTTAGAAATACCAGGAGAGGGAATGAGAAGTTTTAGGTTTGGGTTCATGGGCTTGGTAAATAATCATTTTTAACAATATTATTGTTATCATTATTATTATTTTCTTTTATTTTACAAATTGTTTACTAATTTAACTCACTTCATAATAAACTTCCAAATAAAAATTATATTTATAACACTTCATTATTTTTCAACGTTATAAAATTTTCTAGAATTTATTTCTATATTTTAATTCATTTAAATTTAAATATCCAATATTCACATCTTAAGCCCATTTACTAAATAATTTCCAAACTAATTTGTTCCATAATCCTTTGAACAAACAATAATTCCCAAACTAACTTAATTTCATCACTAAATATTTTATTATAAAATTACAATATTCCAAAATAAATCCAAATTATTCATATTTAATTTATAAAAATCAATTTTAACCAATTAAATTATTATTAATTTTAGTAAGTCATTCCTCTATACTAGGTTGTTACAGACTTTCCTTTTAAGAAAATTGCATCCTCACAATTTCTATTAAGGGAAAATCTTTAACTAAGCTGATTACTCCTAGCTTCGTTGTACCATTAAAATTTATATTTGAATACAAAAAAAATAATCCTTAATACAAATTATATAATATTCCATCTTTACTATCTCCATTCAACACGTATAGTGACCTGCATCGACTCGCCAAACATTAAATAATGTAACACCAAAAATCAATTATTAGACCTTTCATCGGTGGCTTATCAAAAAGACTCAATCTGTCTTTAAAATATGAAAATAATTAAGTTGGAAATATTTCATCGAAGATATTGTTAAATAAAAATTTGCTAATTCCTTTCTACTTTAAAATATATTTACCAAAATTGGAAATTACTTCCTATAATTACAAAATACTTTATTGCAACAAATTTATTTCCAACTTCTATTTTATAAGAAGTTTAAAATTTATCTAAAATTTAGATCATATAACTAAACCTCAAAATACCTTAACCTAAACCTTTCTCTAAATATTATTTCTAAAATTTTCACTACATTATTTAATATGAATATTCTCGAGAATATTCCTTTCCAAGAATTCATTTAATAAAACTTGTCTTACTCTTCTATTATAGATCATTCTTCTAAATTGCTAATATCAATACATGAAATTAATCTTATCTCAAATGTTTCATATTTATAATTTTCAGAAACTAGCCCATACTAATTTCTCTCCATATATTTATAAAATAGATACCTTATTATTTAAAATTCCAAAATGTCCAAAATATTAAATTTAGAAAATTATACTTCTCTAAAACATCTCATATCGACACAAATCAAACTACTTAAACTATATATAAATTATTTCACATTCTCGTAAGTAAAACTTTACTAATTTACTCCTACATCTATTGATACCTATTCAAGTCATATGCAACTATTCAAAAATTTCACAAAATTCTTTTCAACGTTCAATAATATTAATAAACTATTACAAAATTATATTTTACTTTTTCACAATAATAAACATTTTCATATCAAACTACGCCTTCAAAATACTGTGACGCCTCACCCCGAGACCCACCTTAGTAAAGAGAAGTAACAAGTGATTTAGTCTACCAAAGCGGAGAATAGGGCTTGTTAGATGCGACCAACTATAGCCTTGTCTTAAATATCTATTGAATACGTTGACAAATGCTATATTTTTTTTACCTTAACTCAAATGGGTCGACATATCCAATAAATACTTAATCCAATGCCATAGGTGGCTGTAGGATCTAACAGAACAAAACACAATAACTCAAATGTAAACACATCGCAGAACAGTCAATCTATCACATATCTATACATACCCGTGCACAAGTACAACATCACTGTTACAAAAAATAATACAAGTCAAGTGGTATGACGACCACTATATACACATGTCAAAATGAATCAGCATATAGATATATATATCAAAGTAGCAGCAAAAATGACTCTTAAAGCTAAACCCAAAAACCATAGCAATAGGGATCCAAGCGGAAGCAAAAGAGGATAAGTCAATAAGTACCTAACCTTAAACATCTAGGCATGATCCAAGTAATGAATACACAGGCCAGTTTAGCTAAACATATTAGTAAAAGGTGATAGCAGAATAAGAGAGCATAAGAGCATAGCGATATTCTTCTTAAACAAGAAGAAAGAATAAGAAAGCTAACCTTAGACATATAGAGGATACGCATCATGTATGGGATATATGGTTACACTAGGTGATAGAACACTATTGCTTCAATGAGCATAAAACACAAAGGAGACAAAAATCTCATGAATCGCTAAAATGTAGCTTGCCTCGTATCATCGGCAATCATAAATCAAATAAGAATGGTTTAGGGAATAATATAATGTAAACTCCTAAAAGAATAATTCCCAAACCCGCCATGTCGGCAACTCTAAGGAAAACTTAAGCAAAAGCCATCTCGACATAAGCCATAAGGCAAATGTCAACAAAGAGATAAAAATCTCATACAACGCCAAAAGGAAAATCCCATAAATAACGCCAATAGGCAATCTCAATATACATATGCGCCAAAAGGAAAATCTCAGCACGCCAGTGTAGGCAATGAAAATCTCAAAAGAAATTCCAAGAGTCCAAAGTCCCGAAGGAATCGCCATTGAATGGTTCAAAGTACTAATTCCAAAATGGTTGATACACTAGAAAGAACTCCCAAGAGTCCAAAAATCCCAAGGTAATCGCCACCGAATGGTTCAAAGGACCGATTCCAAAATGACGGCACATAAGGGTAAAAATCATATACTCCTTTGTTTCAAAACATTATACTATTTCTATGATATCACGGTAATTAATATACATATTTTCCTGAATATAACTCATAATATTTCTTTTAAAATTTCACTTCATCCTCAAAATGTCATTTCAAAATTATCTTATTGCATTTCTTTACAATAAAAATTTCCTTCCAAAATACATAAAACATTTTTCAAAATCATTCCATAATTATTCAATATATTTATTTCTCTGCAAAATTAATCTTCTTAAATCATTATGTCTAAATGTCTCGTCACAGTGTTTAGGATCCATATCGATAGTGTTGGCCAGACGCATCTACCAGAATTCTTAAAAACTCAACTAACACAAATTTATTTCATAACTTTTATAGATATTATCTACAAAAATCCGTTAATATACTTTCTTTTACAGAATAATTATTAACTTAGATTAAAGCTGAATCAAATACCATATTTATAAGATATTTCTAACTCAAAACATTTGCCTTGCTTTATAAACCAATTTCCAATAGATATATATAAACCAAAAGTGCTTATTTATAAGAAATACTTAACCACATCAAATCATTTAAACACTTTTCAAACATCCATTAACAATAAACCATTTTAATAATTTAAATATCTTTCAACGTCGTTAAACAATTCTTCAAAATAGACAAAGATTAATATGGAATCCATTCCACAACTTTGAGAAATACACACAGATAATTATAAAACAATGAAATATTCATGAGAAATAATAATCAATGCACTCGTCAAAAAACTATTCATCAGTTTCCACTGCACATTCTTATCAATACTAGACCAACCGCACCAAAATACTAAGCAACACAAGGTCTAATATTCAACATCAATACAAATACTACTGGTTGGTTAACTCCTTTAAACTTTGCAAGTCCAACCATTTTATACTTCATGATCAAAATAAATAATGAAAATGTAATTATATAAGTGTATATGTGTGTGTATATGCCCCTTGATGAGTAACCTAGTAATCATCATATATACACCATGTCTTATTATAGAATAACTACCCAACACACCAAAAGAGACAGAGACTCTAAGTCCCATCTTAGGTCTTGAATCAGGTCTCTTATATATGATGTATTGTTATGAACCTGTTCTGATACCAAATGAAACAGTGTCTTCTGCAGGTATGGGCTTCGCTGTAGCCACTACTGGTACCTCAAATTCACTGGTTTTATGGGTAGCCTCTCGACTATCACATATAGAAACCAACCCATAAACGGAACATATAGGGTAGGAGTCAAAGCATCACCATTAATCACAATGTAAAAAACCCCTATCATGCGCACACGACAACCTGCTCCTATACCAAACGTAAAATGTATTCAATCAAAGCAGCGTAAAGGTGTCATCACCCACATATATAAATCACATCATTCATGAAATCATAGAATCAATAATAAATGGTGAATCACCCATATCTATGTTCATCATCAAAATCCATAAATCATAAATAATGAGATATCCTTGAGTATAGTCAGGCTGGCACACAAAAATGCCCAAATATATCTCTCAATCTTACATTATAAAATATTACCATCAAATCATAAAAATCAATAATAAAGAATTAGGCTACACTTCACCATAAAAGCAATTTCGCAACACCATAGTGCGGCAAATTAACAACGGACTTAGGCCGTTGCAATATTCCAACGGCTTTGAACCGTTGTGAACACTTTGGCAACGGCTTTGAGCCGTTGCTATATTAGAACGGTTAGGGTTTACACGTGGTCTTCGAATAATATAGCACGCCCTAAAAAATGCCCCGTACCCTTCAATTTTTTTTCTCCCGCGCCTCCTTCCTAATTTCTTCTGGCAACAGCGATTTCCCCAAATCCCACAAAACCTAGCTCCACGTTCTTTCCACTTCTCTTCATCGCTACGTTCTTTCAGGTAATTCCTCTCCAACCTGAAATCCCTATTCTAGTTTGTTTTGTCTCTAATTGATGGTATTGTTAACATTTCCAAATCAAATACTCTTTTATGATTTTTAATTGGGTTGTTGCATTACTGCATTATTGGGTCGATTGCGATTTGTAGTCGCGATTGCGGTGGTTTCGAGGTCAGTTCAGGGTGATGTAGGGGTGATTGAAGCAGGCGATTTGGGGGAGGTGATTGCCGTGAGGTTGTGGTAAAGGAAATTTAGTTTGGCGACAGTTATTGGATGGTTCGAAGTTCAGGCTGAAGTGATGGGTTTCTGGGTGATGTCTGGTGGGGATTGGGTGGAGGTTGATTGGAGAAGGAAGGTGCAGTTTTAAAGAAATGGCTTGCACAGTGAGGAGTTAATGTTGATGAGAAGCATGGTAATGTTAGTAGTGAGGTGGGTTATGGCTACTGATGGTTAACAGAATATATAGTATATGGTATGGTGACAGTGGTTCAAGGCAAGATCAGAAGTTTGTGAATGGCGGTGTTGTTTTGGATAGGTAGGTTGGTTGATGGTGCAGTAAAGAAGTTTGTATGGGTACTGATGTTTCGAGAGTTTGTTGAATGCACTGTCAAGTGGTAAGGTGATTGACAGAAGGCAGTGGGATAATGTAGTTCAAGTGAGAAGCCAGAAGTGGTTGTTGATGGTGTTATGTGTGTAGGTGGTAGGATAGAGGACTATGTGCACAGAGATATTGCAGAGGGATGGTAGTGTATTGATGTGTGAACAAAAGGAGGTTGTGACTGGAAGATGGTCAGAAGCCAAGGCAGTAAGGATGTATTGATGGGTATGTATGAAATGATGAACTGGGGTGGTTATGTGGATATTACTAAATAAGGAATGACCAAAAATGCGAAGAAACTTAAGCGTACCATAGCGTATCTGTTAAGGCACTTGCTATAATGCACTGAAATGCGCTGAAGTGTCTTTGCCGTTGCTTCAGGCTTAAGCTGAAGTGAATAAAAATGTAGTAAAGTAATTACGACTGCACACATATTAAATGTTTATATGTTTGCTTTTCTAAAATTTCAAACGTGCTTTTCCCCATTGACTTATTTGCATTAATTTTTGTTGTGCTTGAGATGGTAAAAAGAGTGTAGGCATAATTTTCATTTAATATGACATACTTCAGCATTATGGATTTCATATATGAGAATGCCAAAGTAACCTAATTTGCACCTTCATGTCAATAATATGACGTACTTTAGCATTATTATATTAGTACTGCTACTAATTACTATTATTGCCATTTGTATAAGATTATTATATCAGTACTGACATACCTCAATGCAATTTGTCTATGCCTATTTGTCCGCACTTCTGCACTTCATATTATTCGCACTCCCTAATGCATTTCTGTCACTAACTTCCACACTTTCACTACGAGACATGTCTTTGTTGCAACATACTTTGCCTTAGGCTCTAGCAACCTTACCCTCCATTCACATCCTGTAGCTTACCACACCAATTAGTGCTATGCACTTCTACCTTGATGCAACTCATTTCGTGCTTGCTCACGCTGCAGCCTGGATTCATGGGGCATGAATCATTTATACCATTCTCTTCACTCAAGCTCTCCCATGGTTGCATCTTCAAACTATCAGCTATGCCATACTTGTTCACCCTACATGTGCAGTTGCAGTTTTCTCATGATTTTTTTGTTGTCCTCTTGTCCGGTCACCCCTACATGTGCAGTGTGTAGACCCAAACTTGCTTGAAAACCCAGCTAACTCATGAATCGACTGAAAATCTTTTCTATTAGTAGGATAACAGTTAGCTATTTTATTTCCAATTTTCAGTTCACCTACAAAAATTATGAACAAGTTGGACACTCAGCTAATTTTTTAATTAACCCATTGATATTCAAATTTGATTTTAAGCTTTCTATCAGTCAACTGATATATCTAATACAAATCTTTTGCATGTTATGCCTTCTTCTTTTCGTCCTCTTCCATGTAATGAAATTCAGCCAGTCCTTCATTACTTCCATCTATCAATGCCGTAATCAAATATAGCATCAAACGTACAAGGCTCAACTATTAGAATATGATATCATCTTCCAGTTACTTTCTGGGAATTTTTTTCATCTCAATTATATTTACTTCTCTCATGTATGTTCAATACAACGTTGCTGATTGTCTCAAAACTCACAACTTCATGTATATTTGTTTCTCCTCTTTCCAATAATATATGCATTTTTTTCCTTGAGTAAATTTTCTTGCTTTTTGGAGGCTAATGTAGAATATTAAATGAAGCATGTAGAAACCTGAAAATTGACGTAGATTACAAATTCATATTACGTTTTAAGATTTGCCGATATCTTAAAGCATAGCTGTGTTGCTTTTGTAACTTTTTGTGTATTTTAGCTAGAAGATAGCAGCAAAGTAGAGACTGTGCAAGTACAAAGATGCCGAGCCAGACTTGACCACTTGGACAGCGCAAATGCAGATAATTTGAATGAGTGGAGCAACACCATGTTAAAAAGAATACTTGTTGACTACTTGTTGTGCATGTCATACTTTGATTCTTTTGTTAAGCTTGCTGAAAGCAACAATATACAGGTTGGTTTCTTTTAGTGAGAGTTTATGAATTTGAGTTAGCGAATACTGACTGCTTCTTTTATGTTTCTGATGCACTCTGTTTTGAGTTAGCGAATACCCCTACATGTGCAGTGTGATGTGTAAAGTAAAACGAGTTGTGATATGTAATGTAATGTGTAAAGAAACTACTGGCTTATTAATAACTTTGATCAAAAATATATTTAAAATAGAAAAATTTATTGAATGCAAAAATCCAGATGTAAAACGCAAAAAAAAATGCTCTTATATAATATGCGTTACAGTGTTAATCATGTTACACTGTACATTTTTTAAAACATCTTGAAAATTAATATTTGTAGGTTTGGAATAAGTAATACTAAAAGCAAGTGGGAGTTTATTAAATTAAAATATATGAAATTTAAGGAAAAAATGTAAATTGAACTTTGAAGATGACAAGATGTATGATTTGATACTTATAATTTAGGTTGTTATTTTCTGAACTGCATTATTTCTCTTCTGTATCTTTTGTTTTGACACAAAACTTGGGAAAAGAATTGGTTTCTCTACTTCACTCTTTTGAGAACTTGTTTGAAATGAATTAGCAATAGGTAGATGTAGGTGTTCTTAAAATATATTCATACAAAAATGATTCGTAGGAAGGTGATGTTTTGGTCAGTTGAAATGATGGTGAAGGTTTGAGAAAGAATTGTTGAAATGATGGTGGATGGTACTTTGAGAATTATTGAAAGAATTGTTGAAGTTGAAACCAGGTGCAGTGACTATTGAAGTAAGTGTACAGTGCACAGTAAGGGAGATGTTCAAGGAGTTGATGTATGAGTAGGGTTGTGAGTAATAATGTGCATGTATGCAAGTATGTAGTGAAAAAGTGTTGATGTGTAGTGGTCTGTGGAGGAGGTTGCTGATGTACCGTGCTCAGGCAAGTTGTTGCAGTTTTGTAGTGACACATGTAGATGATGGCAGTTGCAGTGGAAGACTGGTGAAGTGGTATGGCAGAGTAGTATGACTGGTAGGGGTTGTCATGGATATGCAGAGGTAGTTTGAAGTGCACGGTGGAGGTTGGTTAATCGAATGTACCGTATGTTGTAGTATTATGTAATGATGTCGTTGTTGTACTATGTATGTTATGTATACTTGTTGAACTATATTGTGGTATGTATTGATGTTGAACATTATAATTCAAATGTTTGTTATGTTTGGTTTTCGTGTTTAATCTATGAAAAATATTTGGTTTAATAAT
The DNA here is from genome assembly GCA_030765085.1 of Allium cepa. Taxonomy (NCBI): domain Eukaryota; kingdom Viridiplantae; phylum Streptophyta; class Magnoliopsida; order Asparagales; family Amaryllidaceae; genus Allium; species Allium cepa. The sequence continues at coordinate 985,416,968 of CM060945.1, read as the reverse complement.
CTTTCTTTTGTGATACTGTTAAATTTGCAATTTGTTGTATTAATTATGATAATGAAATGACTGTCGCTGGTGCAGAGAAAAATTTCGAATATGTTTTTTAAAAAAATAAATATTAATTAGCAATGGATTAAAGCCGTTGCTAGTATTTAAAACATCATAAATACATCTACATTTAGCAACGGCTTTAAGCCGTTGCAAAATGAAATCCGGAACGGCTACAAGCCGTTGCTAAAGCATATTTTGCAACGACCCTTAGCCGTTGCAAAAAGTATATTTCGCAACGGATTAGAGCCGTTACGAAAGTTTTGCCACTGCCCATTTCGCAACGGCTCAAAGCCGTTGCGAAATTATTTTGCAACGGCTGAAAGCCGTTGTGAAATGAGGATTCTGGTGTAGTGCTAGCATACAGCAATGCCCAAGTATAACTAATAATAAGTAGGCAGTCTGCAGGAAAGAATAGGCCATTTGCCTATAAATTATATAGAGGTAAGATACGTCGATTGACTATACTATAGACATAGTCATGGTTGTCATAAGAGTTTATCGTCTCAAGTAAGAATATAAATAGTATATATCTATCTTACACGCATATCAGACCTAGATGGGAGATTGACAACAAGTTTGCTTGCTGCAAGAGCCACATGCATGTCCCTCTGACATGAATCCTATAGTCATCGGTTACCTTCCATCGGTATCGTGATAAGATCCACCTATGTGCTTGTCTACATGAGGACTCAACACGGTCACGATTTGGCACATGCCCCTATATGTAATTGACTACCGGCCTATGTGTGATTACCCGGATTTCTTTGGCATCATATAATTGTATAATTATTTGATTTAAAAATGAATGAATAAATATATAAAATAAAATATAGAATATTGATTTATGGATTAAACAAATAATCTGATGATAAATATTTAGACTGTGATAGATATTTATTTGATAATCTTCTAGTATAATAATTTTAAAATTTGCAAAATTATTATTTTCAAAACACATGTAATGTGTGTTTGTTTAAAATATGTATATGAGTCAATTTAAATTGAATTTGAATTTGAATTTGAGGTTTGAAATTCAAAGAATAATTATATTAGTGTATAATTAAGATTTTTAAAGTCTTCTCTTTTGAAAATTTTTATATGTATAAATACTAGAAAGGTGTGAATATAAATATAAAATATAAATTGATAAAATTGTTATCTTTAAATATAAATAACCAATTAATTTATAATGTGATCTTTTAAATCATGATTTTAGATTGTATTTATATAAAATTTAGAAAACATTTATAAATTTATAAATGTATTTGTTAATTAGGAATTTAATAAGAAAAGCTTTTTATATCATTTAAAAATAAAGTAAATATAAATAATGACAAGTATTAAAGTTATAAACCTCTTTAGTACATGTGTCAACATACTAAGTAAGGTAAGAGACAAGTGTCTCATTATTTGAATTTTCTTTTAATTTTAAAAAAATCTGAAATTAACTTATATAAAATTTTATCTTTTCCCATCAAATATTTTTTTCCCCTAATCTCAGTTCTAAATCAAAAGAAACTGTGTTCATCTCCAAAAGAAAAAAAAAAGAAATTTTCATGCAATCCAAAACTTTGCAAACTTGAAAATGCATGAATCAAAACCTGAATCATCTCCAGAAAAGCAACAACCTGAAAATAAGCCTTAATCATCAAAGTTGTTCCAGTGTTAATAAAAAAGGGTAGCTAAAGCTTTTCATTTTAAAGAGATCAAAGCTTTTTCAGTTTTAAGGAAGTCAAGCAATGCAAATGTTTCAAATCCAGTTTAAAACCTCTGCTTTTCAAAAGGTGAGTAAATCTATCTTTTGAAAAACTAAATTTTACTTTATATTTGAATGCATGCAAGTTTTGATTAGGAATGTCTCAATTATTACTTGCATGAGTAAAAGGATGTGATGCCTGGGTTTAGAGGTGATATTTATTTGAGTAAAAACATAAAAATCTGATTAAACTAGATTGTACATGGTTAATCCTTGAAAGTAAGATGTGACTATGTTGTGCATGTTGTTAAAGATAATATTAATGCATATGTATGTGAGAGAGTGGCTGCGTTTATGACTGGAACAGGCAGGTATCCTCTGTTTAAGTCATTACAGGTTTTAGACCTGAGTAAAATGTAAATCTTCCACTTAAAAGATTTGTTTTAGGACTTGATCTCTGAATAAATGTCCTGTATGTGAGTAATTTAAAAAAAAATTTGGTTGCAATCTGGTATGTTTTGAAATAAATGTGTGTTGCATGAATGTCTGAAGTAAACATTATTGAATTCATACTGTATACTGTTCCATTTTGCACCCAGGCTCAAATTTTTCATTTAAATCTTTACCTCTTGAGCTAGTTCTTATAGAATCTGGTTTACAAATAAATGTTGTTCGTATTAACATAGGTTAAGTTTAAAAATTTAAGTAAATTAAGATATATAAGCCTGTTTGTCACTGTAGAAAACCAAAACACACTGTCATGTTAAATTGGGTAAAACTCAAACATTATAATTTGTAAATTCAGTATCATAGACAGAATGCATAAACAAAAATATGATTTTAAGAGCAAGAATCTTAGTTTTTAGATTTGAGGTGAAGGTGCAGTTAGGAGTTGAACTGGAGATGAAAATTTGTGATTTTCTGGAAATTTACTTGAAGGAGAAGGTCGGGGTTTTTCTTGGTGATGGAAGGGTGACCAGAGATGATGGGAAAAATGTTGGTTGGTGGTGAATTTCATGGTGGAAGTTGCGGTGGTGAAAATTCTTTTGGAACCCTAGTTTTGACTAGGCTTAGAAAATTGATCACCTCGGGTATTTCAGTGGATCGAGTGCATCAAGCTTTTTGGTGATGTAAGATTGGAAGTGGGCGATGGCATGGCCGGAGTTTCAGCATCTCTGGCGATCGGTGATGTACTGGCGAGGCAATTGGCTGATGGTCATTTGGGTATAGGTTCAACTGTAACGCTTGATTCAGATTCGTTGTGAGTGGGAATGTTTGGATGGTCGAATTGGGTTGCTGTGATGATATATGAGTTGCCGGAGGCGATGATGTTGGTCGGAGGAGACCAACGGTGACGTGCATGTGCACGAAGTAGGTTTGGGTGTCAGAGAATTTGGCTCGTGGAAGTCTCGATGTCACGTTCGAGTTTTGGCTTGGGAAACTCGAGTTTGATCTCGAGTATGTTTGGGATGTTGCCTGTAGATTTTAGGAGCTTAATTTAATCAGAAGAAAAAAAAAGATGGGAAGAAAGAGGACTCGGGATTGACTCGAGTAAGAAAAGGGATAGACCCGAAGCAGTAAAAGTGAAAACAACAATAAAGTTTTAAAAAGTTTTTTTTATTTGTTTCTGATATTTAAACTTTAACATTGATTTGAAACTTTTATATAAATTAATTGATGTCTTAATAAATGTTTTCTTAAACATATTTTTAATAAGTTTTAAAGTTTGTTAAATTTAAACTTTGTTAAGAAATTTAAAGTGATTTAAAATCGAATTTGAAAGTAATTTCTTTTTTCTAGTTTATATAAAAGACCAGTTTTAAATTCAAATTGAAATTAGCTTTTAAAATGTATAAATTGATAAATATTTAAGTTATTTAAAGTTGTGTTCTGATAACTGTAATTTTTAAGTTAAATGATTGTTTCACTTAAAAACTTAATTAATAATTTAATTAGGTAAGTTAATTATAAGGTAATGATGTAAATATATTAGGGGTAATTAAAGCATTTATAAATAAATGTTTATCTTAATTAAGGTTTTGATATCTTAATTTTTGATTAAGTTAATTTAAAGAAATTATAAAGGAATGATTAAGAAATTATTAAGGAAAAATAATTTATTTGGTTGGTAAATGATTAAGGATTTACGGTTAATTATTTAAGATTAATTAATCAGTGATTAAAAGATCGTTAATTAGATTATTAATTAATGATTAAGGATTCATTAATCAAGTAATTAAGTGTAATTAAACTTAATTTAATCAAGTGGTTATGATTTACTAATTAAGTAATTAGTGAGTAATTAGTTAAGTAATTAAAGAATACTTAACTAATAATTAAGAAGTGCTTAACTTGTAAATTAAGTTTTATTAATTAATAATTAAGGTTTCATTAATTAATAATTAAATAATAATTGATCCGTAATTAAGGATTAATTAAGAAGTTGTTAAGTGGTAATTAATTGATTAATCAATGGTGATTAAGGATTAATCAAATGGTAATTAAGGATTGATTATTTATTAATCAAGGATGGATTTACAGTTAATTAAGGATTATTAATTGATAAATAAAGTGTAATTAATCTGGGATTAAGGATTTATTAATTGATTAAGCGAGTTAATCAAGGATGTAATTAATAAATTAAGGTTAGTAATAAATTAATGATTGTATAAGCAAGATTAAGTGATTAATTCTTAAGGAGTTAATTTGAGTAATTAAATTAATTATGATATGAATTGATAATACCTGTTTATGGATGATGGGTTGTTGAATGTCTGAATTTAGATGATATCTATTGAATTGATATCTATTAAAGATTAATTATCGTATTGGGTTAAGGATAATTAGTTTGTGAAATTAATTAAGGTTTCATTAATTAAATGTAATTAAAGGTAAATAAATGATATTGGAAGCCTTGATTAATTGTTATCCCTAACAGGTGGTTCGTGATGCTATGTGATATGATATGTATGATTCAAACTGTGAAGGTGTGGTTATTTATTGACGATGAATTACTATGACATCTTGTATTAAAAGTAAAATTGTATTTCACTTGAATAATTTAAGTTAAGTTGGCAATGGTTTCGAAGAGACCGGAGTCGGGTATTAGTGAATACCCGAAACCACTTCGATTCTTATAATTTGATATGTGAAACTAATAGGCTGAAGTGGAATGACTTAAGTAAATTGGACCATTTAAAACTAAGTTTGGCACTTCGAAATTGATGTGTGAAATGGTTGATGTCTATAATAACTTATGAAATGTAAATTGATATAAGTTACCCCGGGTTTATATAAATTGTATGCTTTTGTATTCCAAGTTAGATGGTTTTACTCACGCTGGTTTCCAGCCTGACTCGGGTGTTACTTTGATGTAATGCTCGGGTCAGACCGAGTATTACAGATTTTCAGGTAAGGACGTTCTGGAGCTCAGGAGGCGAGCAGGATGGCAGGGACGTATGAAGAGTTTTCACTGTGATATTGTAGTCTCTGGACATGATTGTTTTGTCCAGTATTTATGTATATGTGTAACTCTGATGTATTTAAATTTTAAATTAACTGATATAGTTTTTTTGTATAACTGCTATTTTATTTGATATTATATTTGATCCGTTGCGAATGTGAGGTTTCTGTGTCTTTTTTCTGTTTTCTTCTTTTTTCTCTTTTCTTCTTTTCTTAACTATCTGGAAATTTCGGGATCGAAATTTCCGGGTTGTTACATTTGCTATCAGAGCTGAAGGTTAAGAGAGAACCTTGGTTTTGGTGGGATTACTCATTAAGGATAGGGTAAGTGGTACCCTAGGATGAGTTGAGTATATAAATATGAGAGAGCATACTTGTTATTTTCTTATATAAAGGTTTTTAAATAATTTCAAAAGTAAATGAATCTTATATAAGAAATAGATTATCTATTATAGTAAGGGAATTTGTTGTTAAATTATTGAATTAAATTAAGAAGTAATAGAAATACAACCAAACTGAAATTAAATCTTGAATTTGGGAAAGGTTTCTGGATAAGGATAATCAATTAATTTATGTAATTAATTAAACTTTATTTAATGAGATTAATTTATGGATAATAATTTGGAAATGATAAATAAAGAGGGAGTTACTTAATGAAGTAACTAGAGCTAAGTAATTTAAAGGACAATTACTTAATGAAGGTAATTAAGAAATAAGTTAATTACCGAATGTGATTAATTGGAATTAAATCAATATTTGAAGTATTAACTCGAACTTATATAATTCAAGATGGTTTAAAATTTGAAATTTGAATTAGTTCAAATTGAATTTAATTTGGATTATTTGAAAGTGGTGATTGAAGATGTATGAGTATAAGATTCAAATGGAAAATTTGAATTGGATTGATTTGAATAATTTGAGATTGTAATTAAAGTTGAATAGTTTTAAATTCAAATGGAATTTGAATTAAATTTGGGAGAAAATCAAGAATGATTCAACTTGATTTGGAAATGGAATTTGAAATTGGGATTAATTCAAACTAGAGTTGAAATGGATTGAAATTGAAGTGGGTTCAATTGAATGAATATTTGTCCAAAGTGATTGGAATAACTTGGGATTGTAATTAAACTTGAATATGTTTAAAATCAAATAAAATTTGATTTAAATTTGAAAAGGAATAGAGAATTAATTCAAGTTGAATTGGGTTAAATCAATTTCAATGGAAATTGAAGTTATTTAAATTTGTATTGGGTCAATTTAAATGGAAGAGGAAATTTAAATTGAATTGATAAGAATAGAGATTGGGAAGTGAACAGTTTTGACTCTAGACTATTTTTAATATAAATTGTTTTAATATAAACATATTTTTCCAAGCTATTCATTATATAAACAACCTTTCTTTTAAAAGCCAAACTATCTTATACTTGTTTTACAATTATTTTTGAAACTGTTTAACAATTTTCCAACTGTTTTATAAACTAATTATTATATTTCGACTATTTTACAAAACTAATTACTATCTTACTATTATTTTGCGATTGTCTAAAATTTCTATAATTATTTTAACTATTTTCTAGCTATTTTACACCTATTTTACGAACTAGTAATTATTTTCAAACTACTTATCTATTTTTAAAATTTTCAGACTATTTTCTAAATAAATTGGACAGAGTTTCAAACTGTTATTGGTTAAATACCCAATCGAGATAAGAATAGAGGTGATAATCCAAATGGATTGAAGCAAATGTGAGTAAGTGAATGAAAATTAAAGTGAATGTGAATAAAAATGAAATTCATTTGGCTAATAACCAGTAAAGATAAATACGTAGGGTGTACGTATGTTATTCTATTCGCATAGTGATTTGATCCAGATTCGAGCACAGAATTTCGAGATAATTATCTTGATCCAGTGGGATTTTTCACTCGATTTTCGACGGCGAACCTGGATATGGATTGTTGATTGGTTCTGGATATTCTCTATCATAGTTATGACTATGCAAGGAGAATGATGGTTTCTGATCAAGAAACCAAATCTGTGTCTGCACTAGGAAGTCGGGTGGACAATACTAGTTCGGAAGTGAGATTGTGTGATCGAGTGAGCGATCAGATTGGTATAGCGTACGGATGATATGTGTACATCGTACGGATTTGAATGAAATTGATATTTAAAGGAGTAATCAATTTTGAATATTTGATTTTGGATAAATAAAGTTATATATCTTGGTTATATAAGATAAAACTCCCCTGGATGAATCTTTTGCCGAAGGAAAAGGGTTTTGTTTTGAGAATATTTGAAGTGTAAAAGGATTTTATACAAGTTTAGAATGATCCAAAGATTTTTATCAAGGATTTTATATATATCTTTATATATAAAGGATCATATGAGAATTTTGGAAAAGGTTTTGGAACCTTTGGATATGGAAAGGCTTTTGGTTTTTGGGTAAAATCAATATTGAATTTGAAAAGCCTAGTTTGAGAATTATCGATTTTGGGATAATCGATTTGGTGTAAAGAAGCTTTGTTTGAGATCATACTAGGTGTATGATTTGAAGATACTATATGTGTATGGCATAAAATGTTTTGATGATGGCTCTGGGGAAATAGGCGCTCCCTTGAAATGAACTTCTCAAGAGTACCACCGGATGGTGCTGCCTTGAGCCCCAAGGGGGGTTCTAAAGTTGATCCTGCGAGGAGTCCGGACAAAACTAGTTCCTGGGGATTATGAGTAGAGTATACCATAGCGAAAGTCGTGTGTGCCGTTGAGAGCCAACAGTCTGCGTTTGATTTTATATCGGTACACTGCGACCTATGGTATAACATAGTGAAAGTCGTGTGTGCCGCTGAGAGCCAACAGTCTACGTTTGATTTTATATCGGTAGACTGCGACCTATGTTGGAGTGGAGAAGTTTCATTTCGACAGCGAAAATCAGAGGCCGCTGAGTGCCTGCAGTTACATGGACTTTTGCTGCGATGGCAACGTAATCCTGGAGTGTAACTGTAATCTGTTATGTGGGATCCATGGCGTAATCGAGAGGCCGCGGAGAGCCTGCAGTTACATGGACTTTTGCTGTCACGGCAACGTAACCCTGGAATGTAACTGTGACCATGGATGGGGGTGATGATTTCCAGAGCATTCTCACCAAAAATATATCCTCTATTTTCAAAAACTGTTTTCTATATTTTCAATAAAATTATTTTCCAAGTGTTTTCACTGGGTGTTGAAGATGGGTCTACTAAGTACTTATAGATTTTCAGTCCTACGCCTGATCAGCGTATGACCGAATTTCTACAAGAACGAGGACAGACTTATTGAAACATCGAGTTATAAAAACTATTTTCATAAAAACTATTTTATAATACTATATAAATTTTAAAAGTGTTTTAAAATAATCAAAGAGAAATTTATCCGATTACAAGCATTTTAATAAATCTGGCTACGTTCCTTTTCGAGGACGAAAAGAATCAAAGAGGGAAGGAATATGATAACCCGGATTTCTTTGGCATCAGATAATTGTAAAATTATCTGATTTAAAAATAAATAAATATATGTATAAAATAAAATATAGAATATTGATTTATGGATTAAACAAATAATCTGATGATAAATATTTAGACTGTGGTAGATATTTATTTGATAATCTTCTGGTATAATAATTTTAAAATTTGAAAAATTATCATTTTCAAAGCACATGTAATGTGTGTTTGTTTAAAATATGTATATGAGTCAATTTAAATTGAATTTGAATTTCAATTTGAGGTTTGAAATTCAAAGAATAATTAGATTAGTGTATAATGAAGATTTTTAAAGTCTTCTCTTTTGAAAAATTTTATATGTATAAATACTAGGAAGGTGTGAATATAAATATAAAATATAAATTGATAAAATTGTTATCTTTAAATATAAATAACCAATTAATTTATAATGTGATCTTTTAAATCATGATTTTAGATTGTATTTATATAAAATTTAGACAACATTTATAAATTTATAAATGTATTTGTTAATTAGGAATTTAATAAGAAAATCTTTTTGTATCATTTAAAAATAAAGTAAATATAAATAATGACAAGTGTTAAAGTTATAAACCTCTTTAGTACATGTGTCAACATACTAAGTAAGGTAAGGGACAAGGGTCTCATTATTTGAATTTTCTTTTAATTTTAAGAAAATCTGAAATTAACTTATATAAAAAAATTTCTTTTCCCATCAAATATTTTTTTCCCCTAATCTCAGTTCTAAATCAAAAGAAACTGTGTTCATCTCCAAAAGAAAAAAAAAGAAATTTTCATGCAATCCAAAAATTTGCAAACTCGAAAATGCATGAATCAAAACCTGAATCATCTCTAGAAAAGCAGCAACCTGAAAACAAGCCTTAATCATCAAAGTTGTTCCAGTGTTAATCAAAAACGGTAGCTAAAGCTTTTCATTTTAAAGAGATCAAAGCTTTTTCAGTTTTAAGGAAGTCAAGCAATGCAAATGTTTCAAATCCAGTTTAAAACCTCTGCTTTTCAAAAGGTGAGTAAATCTATCTTTTGAAAAACTAAATTTTACTTTATATTTGAATGCATGCAAGGTTTGATTAGGAACGTCTCAATTATTACTTGCATGAGTAAAAGGATGTCATGCCTGGGTTTATAGGTGATATTTATTTGAGTAAACACATAAAAATCTGATTAAACTAGATGTGTACATGTTAATCCTTGAAAGTATGATGTGACTATGTTGTGCATATTGTTAAAGATAATATTAATGCATATGTATGTGAGAGAGTGGCTGTGTTTATGACTCGAACAGGTAGGTATCCTCTGTTTAAGTCATTACAGGTTTTAGACCTGAGTAAAATGTAAATCTTCCACTTAAAAGATTTGTTTAGGACTTGATCTCTGAATAAATGTCCTGTATGTGAGTAATTTAAAAAAAAAAATTGGTTGCAATCTGGTATGTTTTGAAATAAATGTGTGTTGCATGAATGTATGAAGCAAACATTATTGAATACATACTGTATTCTGTTCCATTTTGCACCCAGGCTCAAAATTTTCATTTAAATCTTTACCTCTTGATCTAGTTCTTATAGAATCTGATTTACAAATAAATGTTGTTCGTATTAACATAGGTTAAGTTTAAAAATTTAAGTAAATTAAGATATATAATCCTGTTTGTCTCTGTAGAAGACCAAAACAAACTGTCATGTTAAATTGGGTAAAACTCAAACATTATAATTTGTAAATTCAGTATCATAGATTGAATGCATAAACAAAAATATGTTTTTTAGAGCAAGAATCTTAGTTTTTAGATTTGAGGTGAAGGTGCAGTTAAGAGTTGAACTGGAGATGGAAATTTGTGATTTTCTGGAAATTTACTTGAAGGAGAAGGTCGGGGTTTTTCTTGGTGATGGAAGGGTGACCAGAGATGATGGGAAAAATATTGGTTGGTGGTGAATTTCATGGTGGAAGTTGCGATGGTGAAAATTCTTTTGGAACCTTAGTTTTGACTAGGATTAGAAAATTGATCACCTCGGGTATTTCAGTGGATCGAGTGCATCAAGCTTTTTGGTGATGTAGGATTGGAAGTGGGCGATGGCGTGGCTGGAGTTTCAGCATCTCTGGCGATCGGTGATGTACTGGCGAGGCAATTGGCTGATGGTCATTTGGGTATAGGTTCAACTGTAACGCTCGATTCAAATTCGTTGTGAGTGGGAATGTTTTGATGGTCGAATTGGGTTGCTGTGATGATATATGAGTTGCCGGAGGCGATGATGTTGGTCGGAGGAGACCAACGGTGACGTGCATGTGCACGAAATAGGTTTGGGTGTCAGAGAATTTGGCTCCTGGAAGTCTCGATGTCACGTTCGAGTTTTGGCTTGGGAAACTCAAGTTTGATCTTGAGTATGTTTGGGATGTTGCCTGTAGATTTTAGGAGCTTAATTTAATCAGAAGAAAAAAAAAGATGGGAAGAAAGAGGACTCGGGATTGACTCGAGTAAGAAACGGGATAGACCCGAAGCAGTAAAAGTGAAAACAATAATAAAGTTTTAAAAAGTTTTTTTTATTTGTTTCTGATATTTAAAGTTTAACATTGATTTGAAACTTTTATATAAATTAATTGATGTCTTAATAAATGTTTTCTTAAACATATTTTTAAGAAGTTTTAAAGTTTGTTAAATTTAAACTTTATTAAGAAATTTAAAGTGATTTAAAATCGAATTTGAAAGTAATTTCTTTTTTTTTTTAGTTTATATTAAAGACCAGTTTTAAATTCAAATTGAAACTAGCTTTTAAAATGTATAAATTGATAAATATTTAAGTTATTTAAAGTTGTGTTCTGAGAACTGTAATTTTTAAGTTAAATGATTGTTTCACTTAAAAACTTAATTAATAATTTAATTAGGTAAGATAGTTATAAGGTAATGATGTAAATATATTAGGGGTAATTAAAGCATTTATAAATAAATGTTTATCTTAATTAAGGTTTTGATATCTTAATTTTTGATTAAGTTAATTTAAAGAAATTATAAAGGAATGATTAAGAAATTATTAAGGAAAAATAATTTATTTGATTGGTAAATGATTAAGGATATACGGTTAATTATTTAAGATTAATTAATCAGTGATTAAAAGATCGTTAATTAGATTATTAATTAATGATTAGGGATTCATTAATCAAGTAATTAAGTGTAATTAAACTTAATTTAATCAAGTGGTTAAGATTTACTAATTAAGTAATTAGTGAGTAATTAGTTAAGTAATTAAAGAATACTTAACTAATAATTAAGAAGTGCTTAACTTTTAAATTAAGTTTTATTGATTAATAATTAAGGTTTTATTAATTAATAATTAAAGAATAATTGATCCGTAATTAAGGATTAATTAAGAAGTTGTTAAGTGGTAATTAATTGATTAATCAATGGTGATTAAGGATTAATCAAATGGTAATAAGGATCGATTATTTGTTAATCAAGGATGGATTTATAGTTAATTAAGGATTATTAATTGATAAATAAAGTGTAATTAATCTAGGATTAAGGATTTATTAATTGATTAAGTGAGTTAATCAAAGATGTAATTAATAAATTAAGGTTAGTAATAAATTAATGATTGTATAAGCAAGATTAAGTGATTAATTCTTAAGGAGTTAATTTGAGTAATTAAATTAATTATGATATGAATTGATAATACCTGTTTATGGATGATGGGTTGTTGAATGTCTGAATTTAGATGATATCTATTGAATTGATATCTATTAAAGATTAATTATCGTATTGGGTTAAGGATAATTAGTTTGTGAAATTAATTAAGGGTTCATTACTTAAATGTAATTAAAGGTAAGTAAATGATATTGGAAGCCTTGATTAATTATTATCCCTAATAGGTGGTTCGTGATGCTATGTGATATGATATGCATGATTTAAACTATGAAGGTGTGGTTATTTATTGATGGTGAATTACTATAACATCTTGTATTAAAAGTAGAATTGTATTTCACTTGAATAATTTAAGTTAAGTTGGCAATGGTTTCGAAGAGACCGGAGTCGGGTATTAGTGAATACCCGAAACCACTTCGATTCTTATAATTTGATATGTGAAACTAATAGGCTGAAGTGGAATGACTTAAGTAAATTGGACCATTTAAAACTAAGTTTGGCACTTAGAAATTGATGTGTGAAATGGTTGATGTCTATAATAACTTATGAAATGTAAATTGATATAAGTTACCCCGGGTTTATATAAATTATATGCTTTTGTATTCCAAGTTAGATGGTTTTACTCACGTTGGTTTCCAGTCTGACCGGGGTGTTACTTTGACGTAATGCTCGGGTCAGACCGAGTATTATAGATTTTCAGGTAAGGACGTTCTGGAGCTCAGGAGGCGAGCAGGATGGCAGGGACGTATGGAGAGTTTTCACTGTGATATTGTAGTCTCTGGACATGATTGTTTTGTCCAGTATTTATGTATATGTGTAACTCTGATGTATTTAAATTTTAAATTAACTGATATAGTTTTCTTTGTATAACTGCTATTTTATTTGATATTATATTTGATCCGTTGCGAATGTGAGGTTTCTGTGTCTTGTTTCTGTTTTCTTCTTTTTTCTCTTTTCTTCTTTTCTTAACTATTTGGAAATTTCGGGATTGAAATTTCCGGGTTGTTACACTATGTGGCACAGAGGTGAATGCAAATAACTATATAAATATAATGGTGTCACAGATCTGTGGTGCGACCCCACGATCAGGTAGCCAGGGAGGATACTGGCTAATCTAGTTCACTCCCGAAATATAAAGGAAGTTGGAAAAAAATAGACATACATATAGTATTTATACTTAGTGGCTAACACACTGCTCTATACAATTTCTAAGACACGACTATATACATGATTCATCGCAGCGAGCCCCGTTATACATAACAAATGCCGTATTAGTGACATTTACCTACAATGAATAACCGAGTAAATATCATAACGGTGTCCAACACCACCGTGTGATACTCAAACGTTTATTCATTGCTTATGAACTACACTCAGTCAACAAAATATTCTATATAATGAGTCTAAAGAAAACCAGAGAAATATTACCAAAAGTCCCATACCATATGGTATTATAAATCCATCTATTCAAATTCCTTGCTACACAAATGAAATATCACAGAATCATACAAAAGAATGCCATCGCAATATCACATCAAAATCACCAATCAAAACAATATTAGCGGTGAATCATTCATTTTGTCCGAAATCATCATGGAAGAGATGAGAAATCAAAATTAAAATCCCATTAATTTAGTATATGTATGATACATACTTATTTAAGCTTATTTATTATCATATACTACTTTTAAAATACTAGAAAAAATAATTAGAAACTATTTCACGTTTTCTAAAATTATACACACACACTTTTTGAATAGTCATGTAAAGCCAAAATAGATTTACTTTCAATAAATCAATAACTTTTAAATATATTGAAATACTAGATTTTTAGTAAAACTTTAGTGCATAAAATTCATACATTTATTTAACACAAATTATCAGTAAATGAATCATCCAAACTCATAGTAACAAAGATGTGAACGTTAAGAACGCGTAAAAGTCATTCTAGAATTAAATTGGATACTAAAACGAACTTTAAATTAGTAAATACATATTTTCTTTAATCGAATTATATGTATACCACTTTTTAAACTAATTAATCACAAAAATCACTTTAAATTACTCAAATTATTATGTAGAAAATATTTTTCATTTTTAAAATTCATATAAATTTTTAAAGAATTATTTTAAACCCAAATTGGATTTTTCTTTCAGTAATAATTTCAAATATATCTAAATATTAAATTTTTAGATAAAACCGTTTGTCATAAAATTATATATTTACTTCGTACAATTTCTTACAGTTATTTTCAACGTATATATACTTTATTTACTAATAAATTATACCCTATTAAAAGTAGAGTAATATGGAACTTGAACCCTGGTGTCTTGGCAAAAGAGTACAATCTCTTACCATAGCACTACACTCATTTTTAATGAGGTGGACGCACCACTAGTCGGCAAGTAGCGGTCAATCGGTTAACCTTCCGAATCGCACACCCAGTCGATCTACTCGATTGATTTTTGGCTATATTGTCCTCCTTCATTAACTGTTTCACCTCCAAATCGATGCAGACATAGCGTATTCGATCATACATCCATCCAAATATAATACAAGTATAATATAAGTGGAATTAAACATATATTTGGGAGTGCGGCACTCATCTGGAACCTATGCACTCCATCTTCCTCTCTGTGCACGTTCCAGAACTCCAAAACGTCAGTGAAACACTAGATTTCTTCTCACCTTAAGTGCTTATTAGTGTTGAGATAAATGTATTCAATTTGGAGAATTATGGTGATTTATTAAATATGTTTTATAATTTAAAAGAGGAGGATTACTGGAGGAGCATCAAGTCATTTTGGTTCGAACTTAACTCGTATTTGTAAAGGAGAATGAACAATCCAGAATGAGAAAACACTGGATTTAGAAATATCAAGAGAGGGGATGATAAGTTTTGGGTCTGGGTTCATGGTTTTGGGCTTGGTAAATAATAATTAACTGCTATTATATTATTATTACTATTTTCTTTTACAAATTGTTTACTAATTTAACTCATATCACAATAAAATTCCAAATAAATTTTTTATTTAGAATACTTAATTATTTTTTCAACATTATCAAATTTTCTAGAATTTATAACTGTATTTTAATCCATTTATATTTAAGTATTCAATATTCACTTCTTAAGCCTATTTACTAAATATTTTCCAAATTAATTTACTCCATAATCTTTTAACCAAATAATAATACCTAAAACCACTTAATTTCATCATTAAATATTTTATTATAAAATTCTAATATTCCAAAATAAATGTAAATTATTCATATTTAATTTCTAAAAAATTCAATTTAGCCAATTAAATTATTATTAACTTTAATTAATTATTCCTCTACACTGGATTGTTGCAGACTTCTCTTTTAAGAAAATTGCATCATCGCAATTTCTCTTTTGGGAAAATCTATAATTACATTGATAATTCATAGCTTCATTATACCATTAAAAATTTATATTAAAATATGAAACAAACATACTTAATACAAATTTCACAATATTCCATCTTTACCATCTCGATTCAGCATGTATGGTGACCTGCATCGACCCGCCAAACATTAAATAATGTAAAACCAAAAAATCAATGAATAGACATTTCATTGCTAGCTTATTAAAAAGACTTAATCCGTCTTTATAATATTGAAATACTTAATTCAAAAATCTTTCATTAAAGATATTAATAAATAAAAATTTGCGAATTCCTTTCTACGTCAAAATATATTTAACAAAATTGGAAATTTCTTCCCATAATTATAAAATTCTTTATTGTAATAAATTTATTTCTAAGTACTTTTTCTAAAACTTTTATTTTGTAAACAATGTAAACTTTATCTGGAATTCAGATTTCATTTAACTAAACCTTAAAATACCTTAACCAAAACCTTTCTGTAAAGATTATCTCTAAAAAATTTAGTACATTATTTAATATAAATATTCTTAAAAATATTCCTTTCTAAGAATTCATTTAATAAAACTTATCTTACACTTTTATTATAAATCATTTTCCAAATTTCTAATAATAATTCATGAAATTTATCTTATCTCAAACATTTCATATTTATAATTTTAAAAAATTCTCTACACGAATTTCTTTCTAGACATTTATAAAATAGATACCTTTTTATTCAAAATTCCAAAATTTTCAAAATATTGAATCAGAAAATTATGCTTTTCTAAAATGTCTTATATCGGCACAAATCAAACTGCTTAAACTATATATCAGTAATTTCATATTCTCATAAGTAAAACTTTACTAATTTACTCCTACATTTATTGAAAACAATTCTAGTTATATGCAACTATTTAAAAATCTCACAAAATTCTTTTCAACATTCAATATATAATAATAAATTAATCACAAAATAAAATTTTAATTTTTCACGATAATAAACACTTTTATTTCAAACCATGCAATCAAAATAGTATACTCCTTTATTTCAAAACATTGTATAGTTTTAAAAATATCACAGCACTTAATTTATATACTTTCCTGAAATATAACTCATAATTTTTTTATAAAATTTCACTTCATCCTCCAAATATCATTTTAAAATTATCTTAGTACATTTATTTACAATAAGCATTTCCTCCAAAATAAATAAAACATTTTTCAAAATCATTCCATAATTATTCGGTACATTTAATTCTCAAATAATTTAATCTTCTTAGATCATTATGCCTAAATGTCTCATCCCAACGTTTAGGAATCCATATCGATAACGTTGGCTAAACACATCAACCAGAATTATTAAACCACTCAATGAAGAAACTAACATAAATTTATTTCAAAACTTCTATGAATATTATCTACATAAATCCTCAATATACTTGCTTTTATAGAATAATTATTAACTTAGATTAAAGCTGAATCAAATTTTCTACATACGTATATTTTACCAAGAGATTTTTAACTCAAAACACTTGTCGTACTTCATAAAACAATTTCCAATAACTATATATAAACAAGAAATCATTATTTATAAGAAATACTTACCAACATCAAAACATTAAGAGTATTGACTCTATGATATGGTACGATGCGCAAATCCATAATAGATCCCAAGCACATTGTTAAAATATGATTTTTATTGTTGTATCTGAAAGGATATGACGTTGGACGTAAATGTGTCTTTAAAAGGAAGAAAAATGCAGTTGTAATATAGTGATCCACATTAATAAGAATAATACCATGAATCTCAATTGTTGTAATTAACGTAACAAATTCACCATTCAATGTGCTCAAGTTGTTTCAGATTTTACTCATAAAATTGTCGCATGTCATGACTTTATGTTTTGGTATGTATGTATTAATACAGAAAATTCTAAATAATGATTTAAAGTAAATTGTTTACACATAATAACCAAAGTGCTCCGAAGTCAGTGGAAGCGATATTGAGTTTGTGAGTTATTGGAAATGATCTAAGAACATATATGAAACCATCATTCGAAAAGCATCAAAATTGAACAAATATTTTGATAGTAATATTAAATAGTTTAATTATCAGTCAAAATGCAAAGGAAGAATGTATTCATAAGAAAGAACGTTAAAAGGTACATAGATATTTCTAAACCATAAGTAAACAATACACTGTAGGTTGTTACGATGTACTTATGTAAATATCAGCTTTAGTTGTTTTAAGGTTCGACCTTGGATTTGTAAATGATGTTTTTTATAATGAGTACAAAAGATATTGGTAATATCCCAAATGATATGCATGGACATCTTATTAAAATGTTTAAAACGAAACACGTAAAATGGATTCCTTATGCATTGGCAATAAAAATTATCATACATGTTATGTTGTCTACGATATGGTGATTTTTTTATGTATTTGTTACATGAAGAAAATAACAAATCCAAATTAATATCATTAAATTGTTGTTTGAGTTGTTCTCGTGTATTTATAAAATAATAGATAATTGTTTGTAGAAACAACAAACTCCTTATGAAGGAGGGTTTGGACATAAACTTTTATAAGTGATATTAATTGTATAATATGTCAATAATAAATTCAAGTTAAGAATCTTTAAGTTGAAAATATTCCAAATGAAAGACCGTAGAGGGTACAATGAAAAAGGCTATGTGCATTGCCTTGAATAGGGCCGCAATAAAAATGTATATAAATATAAATGCATAAATTTATAACTGAGCTGAAGGTGATTCCAAATGTTGATAATCCCATAACATTATTATATGATAACAATATCATGATATAGTTCATAACAGAACTTAGAGCTCACTAGAAGTCGAAAGACATACTCTGAATTGTTCCACATGATAAAATAGTTTATCAATGTCAGGGAGAGTTGATTGATAGAGTAGAAATTGAAGCATAATAGCATACCCATTCACTGTGGGGCTGGATCGATTAGTTTTGAGAAATCCGAATGTAGAAGTTGGAATAAGATTTCATAATTGACCCCAAGTACAAGTGGAAGATTGATAGAATTAGGGGTATGCCCAAGAGGCAATTAGATAATTTTTTACATATATCTAACTCGATAAACAATCTTGTTCGAAATAAAAGATGTTTTCTTTCTATTATATACTTGATATAATGTGTTATATTAATTAATTAATTTAATTAAAAGTATATTTAATAGAAACTCCATAAATGGTATGTTTTATGATTGTAATTATAAAGTGTTGTAACTGTGAGTAATTTATCACAATGAAAATAAATATACCATTTTAAATACTCCTAGTCAAGATGTATCTAGATCGGATATCGATACATCCGTTGATACTAGAGTACGTAACGCTCTCTAAATGTTGGGCATAGTATTACTTATTGCCATTGGGGGGCACTAAGGAGTTACATACTGATAGTTATTAGATAATTATGGAATGACTCACTCGACAGGTTTCTATGGGTTAATATTTATGAAATATTAACTATAAAATTTTATTTTCATTTGTTGAAAAAATATTACTAAATATGTTTATAATAATTATAAATATGTTAATCGATCTTTAATAATAATACGTGTTTAAATTAGATTTAAATACAATATAATTTATTCGGGCTTAAATGGGTTTTAAGCCCATATGAGGCTGGTGTGTTTCGGTCATAATATGATCTGGTAGGGTCAGCCATTTGATTGTAAGAAGGTTAGGGTCTTGGTAGACAAGAGGAAATAATGGGTATGAGAGAATAGTAGATCTGTATGCTAACTTATCTCTTTGTTCTCTCCTCTATAAATAGATCAAAACCCTAATTCTTTTTCGAACTTTTTGAAACCTCCATTAGCTCTACCTCTTGTCAAAATGTATCTTCTTGCTTTCTTCATTTCCAAGCTCAAATCAAATTAAAATAATCATTATTCGATAATCGGTGGTCTGCAATTCTGGAGATGGCACCTTCAGAATTGGAATGTGATTCAGGTGTTCATTTTAACCCTTCAAGCTATAGTCCTTTGGCATTGGTGAACGTTCAACCTATAATTAAATACTAATATTTAGATAATCTATATACAATATATTTCCTTATTAGTTATGTTGACGATTCTAGTATAGCGGTATATCGTCACACTTAGGATGGTTGTTTGTTTATATGCTAATATATTTATAATTTTTTGTACATATACATGTCTTGAAACTTACGGCTTAAGATTATTATTTTTTAATTTTTTTAAATTAATTTAATATTCATTATTTAATTGACGTAAACTTTGTAATTTAAATAGTGAACATTATACCGTACAAAATATGTTTAAAATTACATATAAAAGTTTTATACGTAAAATACCTTTTGGCATAAAAAATATATTATATGTATTATTTAATTCAAATCACTTATATAAACCTATAAAACTAATAAATATATCCTAAAATATAATTTAAATTTTATAAAATCATTTTCATCCAAATGAACTCTTGGTAGCAAAAAAATTAATGTTATATATATTAAATATTAATATAAGTGTCGAAACTGAAATGAAATTAAACTTGATCTTAAATTACCATATATATACATATATATACCCTGATATATTCAAATGCTAAAATATCATCTAGATTTTTTATAAAGTATTAAAACACAAATTATAATTTTGAAAAATATATTTATATATATATATTATTGTTTACTTCCAATCGGAAATTTTAAATTACATAAATTAAAAACAACTGATTTTTTCATGAGTTTTATTGGGTAAGAGTGTGTGTGTGTTTTGCATTTCATTCATATATATTTATACATATATGTTTAAACCAAACATGGAAAAAATACCCAGAAGATCATGTAGAGAATAAAAAGTGAAGAAAATACATCAATGAGCAAGAAAAGAATATAGAGTGTTTATAGTGTGGTTTGGCTAATCTTGGCATATGTCCACTTAATGACTTTATTGCTTAGATAGTTAAATTTGTGATGATCCAGGATTTTGGACATTTGAGATTGGAATATTTAATTGATTTTAAATACTTAAAAGTTAATTTCTAACTTTAATTTCAAATATCACCGTTTATTGGATAATTTAAAAATTGAATTTAATAATTGGAAATTGGGTAAAATAGTGAATCTAGATTTTTAAGCTTGTTAAAAATATTTCAAAGGCCTATAAAGTCTATATTGACAATACTGAAGGTAATAAAGCTTTAAAATTGAACTTGGAAGTGTTTTGTTTATTTTTAAAATATATCGTTCAAATTGACATTTAAAAATAGCCTTCCGAGGCATAGGCTTGAAATTCGACGATACTAGTTCCATTGGATCTGTAATAGTGTATTATTATTATTGGATTTCAATTTTCGTAGTGTTTGGAATTGTCATGTAACCGTATGGTAGATAAAAGCAATGAAATTTATATCGAAAATTTAATATAAAAAGTGGGAAGCTATCTTCTCCATACGATCGAATTAGGACTTGAAAATTTTCCATTGCGTTCGTAATAGTGGTATAACATTATGAACGCCTAGCGGCACGCCTCGATAGGTTGGGTCGTATAAAATCAAAAGTGAGTTAATCTCACTCATTTGGATTACCATTTAAATTTAAATAGTTAAATTTAAATTATTGGTTGTTGCTTGAATTGATAATTTATTACCTGTCTGGATGTGATATTATATATAATATTATATATAATAGAGTGATTGATTTCCCGCATTATATAGCGGATGAGACCCTATGCGCCCCGTATAATAGCAGATGACCCTATATACCACGATACCTACCTCGAAGTGGGATTGGTATTTTTATATTGTGCTAACATCTGTAGATGCAGGGAAAAACAGGTTGGAGGGATCCAACTGGATTCCTCAAAATATTGAAATTTGTTTTCATAATCTGTGATATGATTTATTGATAATTCGTGATAGATTATATTGGTAATTGAAATTTATCGAATGCTATGTTGGGCTGAGTATATTTTGGTATTTTAAGTTATCAAAAATATAAAGGTAGGATTTTTTAAGGGAAAAAAAGAGAGAATTTTTAAGTAAAATAATTATAAAGAATTTGGGTAAATTAAAGAATGAATTGGAAAACGCTAAAAGTTGATTTTTAAATTCGAATAAATAAATTCCAAGTATGGGAAGGAGATTTTTGAATAAATGGGAATAAATGAACTTTTTAAACTTAAGTGATATTATTTAAAGAAATAAAGGATTTATTTTTAAATTCACGGTTTTAAATAGTTGGGAGAAATAAAGAAGAATTTGGGGAAAAAAGTATGAAATTGGTATTTTCAGTTTAAATAAGATTTTAAATCATAATAAAGAAGTAAAATCTGAAACTAATGGGTTTTGAAAAAAAATTGAGAAAGAAAAGGAATTTATTTTAAAATGAAGTAAATTTTGAAAATTGATTTGAAAATTGATTTAGTATTTGAAACTGTGATTTAAAAGGATGATGAGACTATGGAATTTATAAACTGGGTTTATAAGTGAAGTAAGATGACTGTGGATATTTGGAAGTATAAATTCACGGTGGGAATTTATAAAGGAAAGGGTAATTTGTTTTAAAAATAAATAGTGGTTTTATTTTTAAAGGTGTGGATAGAAATTTACGAGTTGAGACGTAAATTAAAATAGATAACTCAAGAAGGATTTATAAATGACTAGACCATTATATTGGAATGGAAAGTGAAATTTCATGAAAAGCCAAGTATGTTGTCAAAGCAGATTTTTAAGTATAAGTTAAAAGTTTTAAAGTTGTTTAAAAGAATGTTGTAGAGGAATTGATTATTTTAATTGCTTTAAAGATTTTAAAGTAAATATTTATTAATTTAGTTATAGTAGCAATTATTTTAAAGGTTAAACTAGTATTATGATTTAAAGGAAAGTTACTAAATATTTATACTTTATATAAATAACTTTTATTTTAAAGGTAGTTTGGCTAAGTTTTACTTGAAAATTTTTATGAAATTTCATAACTATTATTTTGAATAAAGTCTTTTAAGTAGTTTTTGTTTTAAATGTTTAAAGTAAATATTTTTGGATAAAGTGATTTAAATTAATTAAAAACCTAAAGTTTTAAGACTTGGTGATTTTCAGTGGAAATAAAACAATTGGGTGGAAATTTATTTCCACGAGAGAAAAAAGCGATTTGAAAACTATTTTCAAAGGATTGTAGTGTAGAAAATATCTTACGAAGATATTTCAAAATAAATAATTTTGGAAATTATTAAGGCCTGATGGTTGTTTGTGGATGTTATTTGATAGTTAAATAAGCGACTATCAATATTGGCCAATGCGCTGATCCTTTCGAAGAGATCGGGATTGAGATTAATTTCCTGAAAACAACTTTGATCCGGTTTGAAAGTTTTCATGAGGAAGACAAGAGTTTAGAGTCTGAGATGGAGCAGTGAAGTGCAAGGCTAATCGCTACAAATCCTGAAGGTGATTCCAAAATGGATGTAGTAGGAGTAGTGCCTTCAGTTCCGTTCGGACCGAGAACGGACTTGTATGGACGAATGCTATCAGAACATCGTCAGGGGGACGATGAGCATTCTAAGTGTATGTGTGCTAAAAAGGTAACGCATAGCCTCAAGTCTCATCAAACGGGAATGGCTAAAACAGGGGAGGTGCAGCAAGGCTAAGTGGCTAGCAACCACTTAGGGTAAGGTCATCACTGTCTAAATGTCCATTTTTATTCGGTTATGTGGGCGGTTGCTGATCCCAACCACGAGGTGATCTTATTTGGACTATCTAGTAAAGGGTAGCTCCAGTCTTGTGTTACAAGGGATCAAGGGGGATCCTCAGTACTCTGATCTAGACCAGGTACTATGACGGGCAGTACCCAAGTAGCCCTGCCATTGTATGGAATCAAATCTCCAATAAGCGCATGTACGGTTTTGATTGTGCCCAACTATTGCTGAAACGTGAGATGCAACCATTTCAGCTAGATTCTATTTTACATTCTATAGACACTATTATAATATCAGACGAATTTGATAAAAATGTTTTGGTTATCGTAAGGTAAAACCAGACATGTTTATTTGTGGCGTGGTCTTACGAGATACCTTTGATTTCAAAGGATTTTGAAAACTTTAATAATCCAATTGAGTGTGTTTTCTCATGCTAGTATTCCAGACTGGCCCGGATATTATTTCGCTATAATGCTCGGGCCAGACCTATTATAGATATAGGATGAGTTGCTGCGGAGTTCAGTAGACGAGATGGATGGCGAGACGTATCACACGTGCTTGATGTATATTCCGCTGTGCAGTTTAAGCTGTGTATTTTGTTGTGTGGGGACAAGTTAATATAACTGTCCAGTATTTTGCTATTGATTGTGTTGTATTCTGATGTTGTAAAGTATAAAATAGATATAGTTTTTTGTTTTGAATAAAAATAAATTATTATCTATTATATATTGTTCCGCTGCGATTGTGAGATTCTGATGTTGTTTTGTTTCCTCTTCTTCTACCTCCTTCTTCTTTAACCCTAACGGTTCATATTTTCCAACCACTTTTAGTTAATCTAATGGAGAATAATGTCGACTCAAATGGGTACGGATTTGCGGATCGTTACACTTGGTATCAGAGTGAGGTTAAGCGAGAACCTTGGCTCTTGTGGGAATTACTCATTAAAAATAGAGTCCGTAGTACTCTAGAACGAGTTTGAGTGCATTAATAGATATGAGCGCGTATTTGTTAGTGAATATACAATTTGTTTTGTAATGTGTTGATTGGTTTGTTAAGTAGTTTATGGATTTTGGTCAATACAACTAATTAACATTATTGATAGGGATCTCTAAACACTTGAATAGAACAATTCGACACGGTATGGTTTTGAAATAGGGTAAATGAAATAATTTTACCCAAATTATTTTACATATAAAAGGAATAATTTTCAAAAATTATTACAAGTATATATGGTTGCTTAGTAGTTGGAAAATGATAATATCAAATTATTTTCATTGCAAAGTGGAAATGGAATAAGAAATTGAAATCATAATCAAAAGCTAAGGAAATAAATTCATATAACAAAATGGAATTCATAAATGTGAATTATAAATGTGATTTATAAATTGAAATAAAATTCCAGAGTAATATTTGAATATTGATTGATAGGATTTGGAATTTGAAATTTTGGAAATTAAATTCCTTTGAGTTTGAAAATGATTTTCAAAGGTTTTGGAGGAATAATAGTGATATTATTTTGGAAATATTTTTGAATTCGATTTGAAATCTGGTGAGATTTGGAATTAAAAATATTTGAAAATGTTTTTTAAAAGATTAAAAGCACTAAACTCTTTTTGGTTGCTGGAAAATAATTCCGATGATGATCGCAACATCATGGGTGTTCATTTTCGAGTTTCTAAGAGAGAAATTGCTACCAAAATGTTTTAAATTGGAGTTGTTTGCAAAATTGGGTTTTGTTTTAAAAATTCAAAGAGTAATTTGATATGCAAATGAATTCTGTATATATGATTGATTTCAAAAATGATTTTGAAATGTTGAGTAATTGCTTAAAAGATTCTAGAATCTTATTTAAAATGTTATGGAATATAAATAAGTTAGAAAAGTAAGTCAATTGAAATGAAGTACAACTAAATTAAGTTAAATAAAAATGAATTTGAGGATGATTCTAAGTTGGTTAAATGAAATGGCCATGGAAATAAAATTTATTAAATTGAAATAAATTTGTGAATGAACAAGTTAATTTAAATTTGTAAATAAATGGAAAATTAGTCAAGTTGGACTAAATAAAACAAAGGATTGAAAATAAAATTAGTAAGCAAACTAATTAATTCAAGTGGGTAAGCAAATAAATTGGAATTGTACATTGGGATGATATTTAATTTAAATTGTGTGAAGTAAAGTGAAGTTGTAGAATTAATTCGAAGTGGACTAAAATCATTTAAGTTTGGAAATAAAGTCCATTTAGATTTAAAATAAATTAGTAAGTGGAACTAATTAAAGAAATGGTTAATTAAATATGGTTTGAAATAAGATGAATAGAATTCAGTATTTAAAAATGAAAGGTAAATTGAATTCAAAATGGAATTGGAAATTTAAGATTAAATAAAATAGATATGAAAGCTTAAGTGGTGAAGTGAAAATAAAAATAGGAAGTATATAAAATATTTATATTGAACTTAAGAAATGGTTAGTGAAATTCTTAAGTGAAATTTTGTATTGAGAATATAATGGGTATTTGGACGAAGATCAAGTGAAATGTGAAATGAGATATTTGTGAGCAGCGAATGGAAATCTATATAAATGTGTATAAAAGAGAATTGATAACTAATAATCAATTGAGATAAATACGTAGGATGTATGTATATTATTTTATTCGCATAGCGATTTGATCCAAATTCGAGCATATAATTTCGAGATAGTTATATCGATCCAAGTAAAGATATTTCACTCGATTTTCGACGCGGACCCTGAAAATGGATTTTTGATTGGTTCTGAAATTCTATATCATAATATATGGCTATGCAAGAAGAATGACGGTTTCTGATCAAGAAACCAGATCTGAATCCGTACTGGGAAGTCGGTGGACGATACTAGTTCAGAAGTGAAGTTGTGTGATCGAGCGAGAGATCGGATTTGGTATTGCGTACGGATGATATGTGTATGTCGTACGGGCTTAAACGAGATATATATTGAAGACTTTGAAACGAAAGTGAACAAATGATTTGTATTATATGATTGGATATTATTGCTAAGTAGGATACGGGTGTTTTGTAAGGAAAGGAAATTGGTGTCCTTGATTTTAGAAGATAAATGCGAATTACCCAATTAAAAGTTATGTATTTAATTGCATATGAAATTTTAGGACTTTCTGGTCTAGGCACTTGGCCTTTTTGTTTTCTTTTGTATTCTGGGGCCCTGTAGAGGTATTTTGTAGTCGTACCGATCTAGCCGCGTAGAAGAGAAGCTGGCGAAATTTTTCAAAAATTTAGGGAGTTAGAAATTTTTTGAAGATGTTTTGATAATTTGAAATTTGATTTAAATTATAATTTGAATTATCGAGGAAATAATATTATTGGGAACCTATGGATGGGTTTAGAAAGTTAGTATGAGTGATAGGGTGTTTTTAATAAAGAGATTGTTTTGGAAAGTGTTTAAAAACTGTTTGGTTTTGGGAAAATAGTAAACGGGTATTGGACCACTCTTCTTAACTAGAAATTTCGAGGATGAAATTCTTTTAGGGGGGTGGAACGTGACAACCAAGGATTTTGGACATTTGAAATTGAAATATCTAATTGATTTTAAATATTTAAAAGTTAATTTCTAACTTGAATTTCAAATATTACCGTTTATTGGATAATTTAAAAATTGAATTTAATAATTGGAAATTGGATAAAATAGTGAATCTGGATTTTTAAGCTTGTTAAAAATATTTCAAAGGCCTATAAAATCTATATTGATAATACTGAAGGTAATAAAAGCTTTAAAATTGAACTTGGAAGTGTTTTGTTAAAATTTTAAAATATATCATTTAAATTAACATTTAAAAATAGCCTTCTGAGGCACGTTCTCGGAATTCGATAAAACCAGTTCTATTGGATCTGTAATAGTGTATTATTATCAGATTTCAATTTTCGTAGTGTTTGGAGTTATCGTGTGATCGTACGGTAGATAAACACGATGAAATATATATCAAAAATTTAATATAAAAACTGGGTCCAAAAAGCTATCATCTCCATACGATCGAATTAGGACCCGAAACCTTTTCCATTGCGTTTGTAATAGGGGTTTAACATTATGAACGCCTAGCGGCATGCCTTGATAGAAGATTGACATTGTGAGTTGTGGAAATCGAGACGATTTAAATTTAAATTTAAATAAAATATATATGTTTTTTCCTTCAATTCACTGTAGACACATCCAATACTTGTTCACCCTGTTGACACGCGTCTCCTCTATTAATAAATAAAAGAACGAAAGAGGCTTATCTCCTTCAGCTCGAAATCAAAATGTTAAATAAATAAATAAAAAATATTTCACGTTCGAATCGACCGCGACCCGATTGGGGAATCGCACGTGTGCGTGGTGCAATTTCAAATCGCTGCAAGTATCGCGAGTTTGATTGAAGGGGGTTGGCATATTCGTCCTCAACGGTGGATCGAGGAATGGAAGTTCGTATGAGGGTGGAGATTCGAGGCGGCGACCATTTGAAGGCAATCAAAGTTTGGGTTCGGCAGTGTTCAGTTGTGATTCGAGTGGAGGAGCAGAGCGCGACGTCTCGGGGTTTGATGGCGAGGGGTTGGGTCCGGCGACAGGTCGATGGGAGTAGGTATTATCTGATTTGATTAAATTTTATGCATATATATATATATATATATATACGGATTTCAGGAAACAGATATATATGTATATAAATAGCTCAGATTTTAAAATACAGTAGAATATAAAACAATTTATTTATTTTTATTTAAAGATTTATATATATGTATGTATACAGCAAAACAGAAAATAGTTTATATATAGATAAGATTTAGAAAGTAGAAATTTTACATGGTAATGTAGATTATTTTATAAATATATATATATATATGTAGGTAGTTTCAAAAGAAAAAAGAAATAAATAAATATACATTTAGATATTTTAATTTACTATTTTATTTTAAAATAATTTATTAAGGTGATTTATTTGTAAGTTAATCTATTTAATTATTATTATTATTATTATTATAGGAAGATTAGTTTAAAATCAAATTTATTAGTTTAAAATTAAATTATTAGTTAATTAAATTGTTAAATGGAAATTAATTGTTCGATTAGTTTAAATGATAATAAACCATATGATGCTTATTCAAGGGTCTGAAATCATGAAGAAACATGAAGAAAACAAGCTGGATTGGTTTGGGTCGCATAAAATCAAAAGTGAGTTGATCTCGCACATTTGGATTACCATTTAAATTTAAATAGTTAAATTTAAATTATTAGTTGTTGCTTGAATTATAATTTATTATCAGTTTGGATGTGATATTATATATAATATATATATTGGAGTGATTGATTTCCCGCATTATGTAGCGAATGAGACCCTATGTTCCCCGCATAATAGTGGATGATCATATATACCACGATATCCTCCTCGAAGTAGGATTGGTATTTTTATACTGTGCTAACATCTGTGGATGCAGGGAAAAACAGGTTGGAGGGATCCAAATGGATTCCTCAAAATATTGAAATTTGTTTTCATATTTCGTGATATGATTTATTGATAGTCTGTGATAGATCATATTGGAAATTGAAATTTATTGAACGCTGTATTGGGCTGAGCATATTTTGGTATTTTAAGTTATCAAAAATATAAAGGTTGGATTTTTGAAGGGAAATAAAGAGAGAATTTTTAAGTAAAATAACTATAGAGAATTTGGGTAA
Organism: Allium cepa; assembly: GCA_030765085.1. Taxonomy (NCBI): domain Eukaryota; kingdom Viridiplantae; phylum Streptophyta; class Magnoliopsida; order Asparagales; family Amaryllidaceae; genus Allium; species Allium cepa. The sequence continues at coordinate 985,387,837 of CM060945.1, read as the reverse complement.
ATTAAAGAATGAATTGGAAAAGGTTAAAAGTTGATTTTTAAATTCTAATAAATAAATTCCGGTTATGGGAAAGGAGATTTTTGAATAAATGGGAATAAATGAATTTTTTAAACTTAAGTGATATTATTTAAATAAATAAAGGACTTTTTTTTAAATTCAAGGTTTTAAAAAGTTGGGAGAGATAAAGAAGAATTTGGGGGAAAAGTATGAAATTGGTATTTTAAGTTTAAATAAGATTTTAAATCATAATAAGGAAGTAAAATCTTAAATTAATGGGTTTTGAAATAAAATTGAGTAGGTAAAGGAATTTATTTTAAAATGGAGTAAATTTTGGAAATCGATTTGAAAATTGTTTTAGTGTTTCAAACTGTGATTTAAAAGGAGGATGAGACTATGGAATTTATAAACTAGGTTTATAAATAAAGTAAGATATCACTGGATATTTGGAAGTATAAATTCACGGTGGGAATTTGTAAAGGAATGGGTAATTTGTTTAAAAATAAATAGTAGTTTTATTTTTAAAGGTGTGGAAAGAAATTTACGGGTTGAGACGTAAATTAAATTGGGATAAATCAAGAAGGTTTTATAAATGACTTGACCGTTATATTGGAATGGAAAGTGAAATTTCGTGAAAAGCCAAGTGAGTTTTCAAATCAAATTTTTAAGTATAAGTTAAAAGTTTTAAAGTTGTTTAAAAGAATGTTCTAGAGTAATTTATTATTTAAATTGTTTTAAAGATTTTAAAGTAAATATTTATTAATTTAGTTATAGTAGTAATTATTCTAAAGGTTAAACTAGTATTACGATTTAAAGGATAGTTACTAAATATTTAGGATTTATATAAATAACTTTTATTTTAAAGGTAGTTTTGGCTAAGTTTTACTTGAAAATTTTTATGGAATTTCATAACTATTATTTTGAATAAAGTCTTTTAAGTAGTTGTTATTTTAAATATTTTAAAGTATATATTTTTGGACAAAGTGATTTAAATTATTTAAAAACCTAAAGTATTAAGACATGGTGATTTTCAGTGGAAATAAATCAATTGGGTGGAAATTTATTTCCGCAAGAAAAAAAGTTATTTGAAAACTATTTTCAAAGGATTGCAGTGTAGAAAATATCTTGCGAAGATATTTTGAAATAAATAATTTGGAAAATTAATAAGGCCTGATGGTTTTTTGTGGATGTTATTTGATAGTTAAATAACCGGCTATCAATATTGACCAATGCGCTGATCGTTTCGAAGAGGCCAGGATCGGGATTAATTTCCCGAAAACCACTTCGATCCGGTTTGAATATTTTCGTAAGAAAGACAAGAGCATGGAGTCAAAGATGGAGCAGTGAAGTCCAAGGCCTAATCTCTACTAATTCTGAGGGTGATTCCAAAATGGATGTAGTATAAGTAGTGCCTTCAGTTCCGTTCGAACCGGGAACGGACTTGTATAGACGAATGCTATCAAAACATCGTTAGGGGGATGATGAGCATTCTAATTGTATGTATGCTAAAAAGGTAACGCATAGCCTCAAGCCTCATCAACCGGGAATGGCTAAAACAGAAGGAAGTGCAGCAAGCCTAGGTGGCTAGCAACCAATTAGGGTAAGGTCATACCTGTCTAGAAGTTCTTTTTTATTCGGCTGTGTGGGCGGTTGCTGATCCCAACCACGGGGTGATCTTATTCGGACTATCCAGTAAGGGGTAGCTTCGGTCTTGTGCTGTAGGGGATCGGGGGGGGGGGAGGGGGGATCCTCAGTACCCTGATCTAGACCATGTACTGTGACGGGCGGTGCCCCAGTATCCCTGCCATTGTATGGAATCAAATCTCCAATAAGCGCATGTACGGTTTTTATTGTGTCCAACTATTGCTGAAACGTGAGATGCAAGCATTTCAGCTAGATTCTATTTTACTTTCTATAGACACTATTATAATATCAAACGAATTTGATAAAAATGTTTTGGTTATCGTAAGGTAAAAACCTGGTATATTTATTTGTGGCGTGGTCTTACGATATACCTTTGATTTCAAAGGACTTTGAAAACTTTAATTATCCAATTAAGTGTGTTTTGTCATGCTGGTATTCCAGACTAATTCAAGTGTTATTTCGCTATAATGCTCAGGTCAAACCGAGTATTATAGATACAGGGTGAGATGCTATGGAGCTCAAGAGACGAGCTGGATGGCGAGATGTATCACACGTACTTTTTGTATATTCCGCTGTGCAGTTTAAGCCGTGTATTTTGTTGTGTGGGGACAAGTTAATATAATTGTCCAGTATTTTGCTATTGGTTGTACTCTGATGATGTAAAGTATAAAAAAGATATAGTTTTTTTTGAATAAAGATCAATTATTATCTATTATATATTGTTCCGCTACGATTGTGAGATTCTGATGTTGTTTTGTTTTCTCTTCTTCTACCTCCTTCTTTTTTAACCCTAATGGTTTGTATTTCCGTCCATATTGAGTTGATCTGATGGAGAATATTGTTGGCTCAAAGGGTTATGGATTTACGGGTCATTACAAAATTACAAGCAGTTGTTCTTATGGATCGGTAAAAATCCGAGGGCGATTATAAGAAATTAGAATAAAGAATGCCAAAGCCAAACAGATCCATGAAAATGAGACATGCCCCTCTATTTAGTGATGTAGGAAGCCTAGAAACTCGCCTTCATGATCTCACCTTATTTTCTATGCTAAGACCAAGTCCTCTTGATAAAATGGTGGCCGCCTCAGCAAAATACATGGATTGGTACCGATCCATGGGCTTGGATCGGTATCGATATGTAAGATTGCCAAAATGGTTGTCTTGAACTCTTTTTGTTAGCTCGGTTTTTGGTTAGCTTTACGATTCCAAACTAGATTTGCACCATTATTTACTTATTCCTAAGTCTTGGATCTATGGAAGAATGGAGTTATTGACTTTGAGTGCTAATGGAGATCGATAGAGAATTGAATGGGACCAATAAAATATTATCTGAAATAAGCCCCTAGGATTATCATTAGCATGTAGAAGGAGTGGAGGAAACTTTGGATGAAGATTCATGGATCGGTATCGATCCATGGGTTAGATCGATACCGATCCAACTTCTTGTTGGATTTTCCCTCCTCAATTCTTTGGATGGTTTGGCATTTGCCTCTTGGCTTTGTTTGTATTTGATTTCTGGACTTTTAGGCTATCTCTCTGGGCTTCCTGCCTTGATAGTTTCTAAGTTCGATTCGTCCATTCTATCCGAATATTGCCTAGTTAAAAAGGCTGAATAACATTTGCCCTCCAAAGTACATCTTGTTTCAAACATGATATGCTTTGAATCGAGAAAAGTTGGGATTTCTATAATGGACTTTTCTCTATGCTTTGAATGGTCGCTATCCTTCCTACGAATCGTTTTGTGAAGAGTTATATCCATAGCTATTCATCGCGACACTTTACCAGCATCTGGTCCTATAAATCCAAAGAATGCTCTTATGATCTATAGTTTAAACTTTGCAATTTTGAATTAATTCCTTTCTTGAACTCTCCAGGTTGGAATCTGATTTCTCTGATTCTAGTTGCTCGGGGTTGAATATGTACACCTACACGTATGCATGTGCATGCTATTAAGAAGCCCTATTATAACAAGCAAGTAACCATGTAGGCAAATGTATAGGTTGTCAACATTGTAGAGTTTTTTTTAAAAGATTTAATACTCGGTACCCATCCGACTCCTTAGATCGGTATTGATCCAGGACTTAAGAAAAAATTCTCCCATTTCTCTTTCCTACAAACTCGGATTTTCTAGGTATGTAACCCATCTTCACATTTCATCGTCTCGCTTGTTTTCTGCTACCAATCCAAAAGCTTAAGCTCCGCCATTAAGAATCTTCAAGCTCGATAATTGAACTCAGGCCCACCAATCAAACCTAAGACTGTCGCCACCCAATACCGTCTGAACCTAACCTAGCCTCACCTGCCTCATCGTGATGAATTCTGTTCATATATTCGAGACTTGACCTTCCCTAGGAAATCGAACCCATCTAGACCGGAAACTAGCACTTGATTTCCTAGCCATGCCACACTAGGTTATTAGAGATGGAATGATGACTGGACATGTACAAGGCTCATGCCTTTAGCGACCATGACATGAAATTAGAGAAGAAGATAGAGGACAAAATTTATCCAAGGTGTTAGATTGGCCTAAATCCAACACCGAGTGAATTTCGTGAACTCTTAATTCAAAAGTGAAATATTCCTCATGAATGAATTTCTTCTTCTTGATTTCGAATCATTTCCAAAGCATGGCCGAAAAAGTGATGCTCGTCGGGATGTTCAACGATAACGGTCACTTCGGGCTATATCCAAAATTTAAAATGAACTGTTATATAATATTATAAATCTACACCGCATGACATAGCACTACGTCTCACTTTAGCATGGGGTATACAACATATGATTAATTTAATGTTGATTGTTTGTTAGGTATTTATAGAGATGGAGCACAAACGCTACAAGTGTCTTGCCACTTAAGCTGTAAGTCCATCTACTTCCAAATATGCTGAAATTGATACCGAGTCAAGCTTGACTATAGTTCCACTTGCACAATAAACTCTAATTCACCCAGTTTTCAACCAAAAAACCCACACGTAGAGTAACAAATTTTGGATGTTCCTCAGATGCTCGTAGAAGGCCTTAAAGTAGAAATAGTAACTGCTCCCGACACTCTCGAGGATGCAGTCATTCTAGACGATCCTGTCGATTCCATTACTTCAAAGATAGAAGATGGGTCGCTCTATAGAATATGCAATAAGCATGTGTTTCCATTCCAGCACATATTAGTCCTTTTTGGCCATCACTGAGTTCACAATTCCCGAATGGGTTACATTGTTTGCAACAGATACATGTGTTTAGTGGGTTGCGTCCCACCATTCCATTTTATTTGTCAAGTCCCGAACTTCATAAGATTAGCTTGAATGCAACTACTCTAAATAGCTATGCCTTCCTCCACAAAATTTATATATTCTTTGATCAACATTTGCAATGAATGCCCAATAATGAGGAGATTCAGTATATATATAGCTTCAACAACTGAAAAGGAAGCCCTTCTTTGACTTATTTGGAGCCGACAAAGAGCCGTAGAGTTGTCACTGTCCCATGGAACATACTTAGCTATTTCAAAAGTGAATGTTTTTATGTCTGCTATTTACCCAAGTTTGCACTAAGATGATATCTGGATGTAATTTATACCTCATTATTTATTATGAACTTTCCTTGTGGATTTGCAAACTTAACTCATATTCTTTCTGTCGTTCGGATGTTCCAGCAAGACCCAACGGCATGACTCTTGCAGATGCCATATAAGTTCTTATGGCACTTTCGGAAGTGGATAGAGATATTGAAGTTCTACTCTCCAATGAGAATCTCATGGCTCATAATTTGCTAGCAATGGGCTGTAGCACTGGCTTAGTCTAAGTGGATTCTAACGACGAAGGTGATGGAAATGATGATAATAACTCGCCTGTAGGTGGCGATGTAAATCCTGACATGGCCCCAGTCCTAAGTGTAGGAGCTGAAGTTGAAAGAGAATAAGAACATGCTAATGAAGATGAAATCATAGGTGAAGGTGGAAAAACTGACCACGATGACGCTAACGTGGGCTACAAGTTTTTGACTGAACAACCCAAGGACGACCAACAGTTTGCTCTGATGAAGAGGCTAGTTATGAAGATTCCATAGCTCACAACCTCCTCCAGTCACAACTGCGAAGAAAATTCCCTATCTTCCATCAACGGTACATTCGCTAAATTACGGCCAATTCCTACCAAGTTTGGCTCCTTCGGTATTGGGAACATGAGCCTAGAGAGTCTCGACTCTCCCCTTCGCTTTAACGATGATATCATTCATATTAGCGTGGGAGAGATCACTCATACAAGCAAAGCTCCAGAATATGGTCCATCGGGGGGACATTAGGACACTTGCACACAAATGCACTATATTGCACTTGACTCGCATCCCCTCTAGTCGAAACTACTTCGTTCTTGTTTCATTTATAGGATCCATAGAGAGAAAGAAGTATATATTTCAATCTCTTGAGGAAATGTATCCCGACCACGTAGGCATCATCCAAGCACATACCACCAAGGCAGTGGTCGAGATTTTGAATCTATTTCCCTGTCTAGCCATGATAGAGGCAGTAGTGATAGAGGTTTTTATGACAGGGATCATCCTTCTCGAGACTCTACTTTTGAACATCATTTCAGGTCTAGATCACCTTCACCTAGAGGCTCAAACAAACATTCTAACTGTCGCGATAACTTTAATTGGGCAATGTTTCTCGCATACCACCTCCAACTTCCATTCCTGTGCGGCATCTACCACCATCCCATTCCATTCGATCTTCTGACTGTCGGCACCATAAGAGCAGTTTTGAGACTTTCTATCATAAGGCTAGCAAAAACCGATTAAAGCTCCGGTCATCAAGGTGGAGCATCAACTTGCCGTGGATACTCGAATGGTTGAACTAAGGGAAAAGTTCTCGAATGTATGCCTTGACAAACTTATGTTTGTGCCTAACCTAATGGACATTTCATCAAGGATAAAGGAAATGACGATTGCTTTTGTATCAGATGCTTATGATCAATATAATGAATGGAAGCGAAAAGCCACAAAGATCTCTATAGTTTTGAGGGAAAGAAAACTTAAGATCGATAATTTGAAACTTTTAAAGGTGCAATATAAAAGGATCATTGCTAATCTCGATGCCGAAGTTGAAAACTTGATAAAATAAAAAGCTAAAGCCAAGAAGAAGGCTTAGGATGCTATTAAGGTATTGGAAAATGAGAGGACCAAGCATCGCGATGAGATAGAGACTACACACTATTGGAATCATGATTTAGTGCTAGAAAGAGATGCTTCGAACAAGAAGGTGGCCGATTTTTCAACTAAGCTCGAGAGCAAAAAAAGGAGAAGAATGAAGCTCCTTTAAAGCTTAGGATTACTGTGAAGAGCTTATCGCTACTCATGATGAAAGGGACAAGGAGGTCACATGTGCCCAAGACTTGGAGTTCTTTCCAAAAAGGAGATTGGAGATATAGAAAAGTGGATAATGGATAAATTTGAACCAATGCTCAAAACGTATAATGCCAATGTACTCAAATTTCGCAACTTAGAGTGGTTTAACCGTGATTACTCTAGAGTTCTTGCCCTTTCTTGGGAATAATCATCGAGGAGGAAAGGGTATTCCTAAAAGTTGGTGAGGTAGATATGGCACTACTTGAGAAGGACATCTTAGTAGGAGATGAGCCCAAGGTGCTAAAATAGGGCCAACATAATCTCCATATGGAGCTAGCCGATACAGTGCAGAAAGACTAAGGTGAAGGCTCCAGATCATCACCCCAAGACGCCACTACTGGGACACCTTCGGACCCAAAAATGCTTATGATTCATCATTGATCCTGAGGTATAATCCAGATCAAACCCAAATGCTAAAGTCCGCCATCATTTCTCCTATCTTGGAAGGGAAATCTGGACGCACTTTGGCCTGTACTGAATCCTAAACCAAAGGAGTTATCTCATTGATCTCGCCTATTTTTGAAAGAGTCAATATGTCATCGATTGACATCTCTAATCTCTCCTTTTATATCTCTTGAATTTTAGGTCAACCCCAGGTCGTTCCACTTCTCGACAAAAGTTCTCAATTAGGACAAGTGTCTACAATAGAATCAGCGACCGTGACTACTTCAACGATGGTGCCAGTTATCCCGACTGGTGAGACTCCTGGGCCTTGCGCACGAATGATAGATATTATGCAAGGTGAAGGGGCTGGAGAGCTTCAAGGAGATCAAACTAACGATGATGTTGTTATCACTAGGTCCTCCGAGCCCCTGTGCCCCACCATGGCTGTGTTTGAGCAAGAACTTGTTCTAGCCAAAGAGGGAAAGCTTGAGAAAATAGAGACCTTTGCTCCTTCGTTGTCCATAACTCAGCTCGGTCACACTATCTTTGTTTCTGTCACTCTTCATCTGCCCAGGAGCACCCAGAGCATGCCTGGCGGATCATTGTAAAGCACCCCATCTAAAGGATTAGGAAGAGTCAGGAGGAAAACTAATCTAGTTACACCTCCTTCTGGGGAGGAGAAGAAAAAATCCAAGAAGTCAAAGCATAAGGAGTGATTGTTAGTTTGTTTTGCTTTGGTGGTACAGTTAGGCACTTTCTTCCTTTTTGTTTTTGTTTTTTTGGTCGGTGTTGTGCGGATTCAGCCTCCACTCTTGCTCTACGCTATAGATATGCATAAAACTTATATTTCTGTTTCCAAATTTCATTTTGAATATGAATAATAAAGACATTTGTTCTGTTCAATCTTTGTTGGAATTCATTTAAGTATTTAAGAAATGCGCTTTCCATTCAATGTATTCATGATCCATTCTTTTTCACAGTTATTGTCGGACTAAGTCATTAGTTCGTTTCATGATTTTCTAGCCTTTTATCATTCTAGTGAACACAATGCAATCGTTGAAGTGCCGAGCTCTGGGTGTCAATTAGGGTAAACCATTTATTATAACGGTTCTTGTGTCCTTTTCCAGGATAGTGAAATTCGATTGAGCTAAGATCCGAGTGTCAGTTTGAGTTAACTATTTAAGATTATAGTTTTCACATCCTAATCCAAGAGGTTTTACTTTCAATCTAACTTTTAGCGTTAATCAAAATTTATATGTAAGATCCCACCTTACATCGAGCATGGACCTTTCGCCTTGACTACTCTGGAAAAGGTGTTGGTGATTGGATTGTCATGTCACTTCCATTCTGAATTATACTCTTGAACTCACACAAATGGTAAGAGTTAGCTGATGGATGGTCAAATCATATCCTATTCGGTTTGTAATCATGCCCCCACGTCAAGGACAAGAGTTAGTTGGTGGACGATCAAATCACATCCTATTTAGTTTATACTCCAGCCCCCACATCAAGGGTAAGAGTTAATTGGCATCCATCTCCGGGTGCTAAGAATGGCTGAACTCCATGGGTCCATGAACCATGGGATTTTGGTTGGCACCTAACTCTGGGTACCTACATATCTGCATTATAAACATGCAGATTCATTCGATTCCATCTATTTCATGACTCTTAAGTTATGTAAAGGTAGAGACATAGATCTAGAGAGCCATTTCATTTACTTGAAAATGGCAAATGATAGGTTCTATCTTATCGCATGGCATTATAAATTTATTTCTAAGTGAAATAGAATCATAAACGCTCGTTATTCCATGCCATCAAGGGTGAGATCCCATCAACCATTACTAGTCTGAAAGTGTCATCTCCATGCTTTTGCTCTATAGCATATGGATCTTCCCATGTTAGACCTAAGTTTCTAGGGCTTGGGAAGATTCGTTTGAGAACCAGGTTGCTAATCTCAAAGGCCTGATTCCTGACCTTGGCATTGTAATATCGAGTGACTCAAATTCGAAGCGTAGCCAGTCACAAGTCAGCTTCGTCTTGCTTCTTATCGATCGTGTCAAGAGATTCTAGAAGGATTTTTCAGTCGTCCATGGATTGTAGCAAATCACTCGATGAGAAGGTACTTCCAGTTCAACTAGAATCATAGCCTCTGATTCATAGGATAATGCGAATGGAGAATGGCCAGTCGTTGACTTATGGGTCGTCCGATAAGCCTAAATTGCTAGTGGAAGTTCGTTAACCCACTTATCCTTACACTTTTCCAATCGCTTCTTAAGAATGGACTTGATAATCTTGTTTAAAGGTTCAACTTGTCCATTCACTTGGGGGTGCACTGCCACAGAAAGTCTCTTCTTTATGTGATGTCGGCGGCAGAAATCCTTAAACTCGGTGATGTCAAGTTAGGTTCCATTATCGGTAATGATGGCTTATTGAATTCCAAAACTACATATGATATTCCGAAACATGAAGTTGATTACTTTCTTTGTGGTAATTGTAGCTAATGGCTCTACCTCAGCCCATTTGGTGAAGTAATCAACCGCGACGATGGCATACTTTGCACCACCATAGATATTGGCAATCAACTGATAATATTAATTCCCTATACTATAAATGATCAGGGACCGACCGTTTGAGTAAATTTTGCCAGTGAGGCTCTTGGAATCTTAGCAAATCTCTGGCACTTGTCACACTTCCTAATATAATCAGTTGCATCTTTGTTGATGATTGGCTGGAAGCACCTATAGCGGAGAATCTTCTTCGCTTGGGTTTGCCCCCATTGTGGTCGCCATAGGCCCCTTCATGCACATCACTCAGGACTTTTTTGGCCTCATCAGTGGCGACATATCATAGCAGTGGGATGGAGAATCCTTTCTTGTAAAATGCACCTTGTTGAAAGATGTATCTTGAAATGTGGAAAAGGAGCTTCCGTCGCTCGCTCTTTCTATTCGGAAGGATTCCCCTATGCAAATTATTCTTTATATGAGTCATCCATGCTCCTTCTCATGCCTGACCTCTAAGATCCAACCGACATCTACATGGTTGATGCTCGAAGTTGACAATACTTCCACCGGACCAGGCCCATGAGTTACGCATCTCCTAAAATGGCCAGCCTGGCCAGTGAGTCGGCCTTCGCATTTTCCTCTTTAGGAATATGCGTTATTGTGTAATATTCAATGTCACCAAGTAGCTCAAGGGTCCAGTTTAGATAAGGAGATAGCCTCGCTCCTTTCACCTGAAACTCCTTCCTATCTTGATACACCACCAGCTGGAATCGCAAAAGATGTGTAAAGTTTTAACTCCCAATTCCTTCGCAATTCTGAGTCCCGCAATCAATGCTTCATACTCCACTTCGTTGTTTGTTGTAGGAAAGTTGAGTCTCAAGGCATAATAGATAGAATGTTCCTCGGGAGTGATAAGTATAAATCCAACACCATAACATCACTCGTTTGATGGACCATCTGTGTAATTCTTTCATCTAGCATTTTTCTCACCACTACTCTCCAGAGTATCGTCTCGTGTAATGAATCCAGCTATAAAATCTGCCAAATCTTGAACCTAAATAGCTCTCCGAGAGTGATAGTTATATCTATTTGACTCAATTCAATTTTCTGTTTCAACAGCCTTCCAGTATTCTTAAGTCGGTGCAAGACTTGTCGCAAAGGCTGGTTGGTAAGAAATTCGATTGGATAAGCCTGAAATTTGAGGAGGAGCTTCCTTGAAGCAATCAACGAGAAGTATGAAAGCTTTTCTAACTTTGGGTAATTTCTTTATGCCCATGTCAACCATTTACCAATGTAATAAACAAATCATCGTCATCCACCGGCTCCGAGAGAACGGGGGAGGGGGGTCTCTCTAAGTGATCCATCAGAGTTGTGAATGTGTCCTTACACTTCTGATTCCAAGCATAGTCCCTTTTTCCTTTTGGACTTTTTCCCTTTTTAATTACATCAAAGAAAGTGCCGCATTTATCAGTGGCTCTGGAGATGAATCGATTCAGGGCAACGAACATCCTATTCAAGCATTGGACCTCATTGATCATCTTTAGGGCCTCGACGTTTCTCAAGGCCTGAATCTTTTTTGGATTAGCATCGATCCCATGGGAATTCACAGTAAAGCCTAAGAATTTCCCTGATGCAATGCCGAATGAGCATTTCAAAGAGTTTAGCTTCATCATGTATTTTTGAAGAACGCTGAACATCTTAGCCAAATCATCAAGGTAGTTTCATGATTATCGTGACTTCATGAGCATGTAATCCACATAGACTTTCATCGAGCATCCAATCTAGACTTTGAACATCCTGTTTAGCAACCTTTGGTAAGTTGCTCAACAATTTTTTAGTCCAAAAGGTATGACCAGATAGCAGTACAATCCTAGATCAGTTATGATGCTGGTGTGTTCTTGGTATAGGACGTGCATTAGAATTTGATTGTATCTAGAGTACGCATCATGAGCGAATGCAGTTCATATCCAATTGTCGAATCGACTAGATGATCAATTCTCGAAAGTAGGAAGCTATCCTTTGGGAATGCTATATTTAGATTAGCATAGTCGATGCATGTACTTCATTTCCCATCTGACTTATTCACTAGGACCGGATTCGATACCCATTTCGAGTACAAAGCATCGTAGAAGAAGCCATTATCCATTAGCTTCTCCACTTCTTCTTTGAGTGTAGTGGATCTCTTTGGACCTAGGCTGAAGCACTTCTATTTCATAGGAATGCATTTGGGACTTATGTTTAATACATAGCTCGCAACCTCCAACGAGATCCCATAGATTTCAGAGTGTGTCCCGAAAAACACATCCATATTCTCCCAAACAAACCAACCAACTCCTTCATTATTCTCATGCTGAGCTGTGAACCGATCTTCAAGACCCATGTCGGATTTTTCTGACTGACTGAAACATTGATTTTCAATTCAGTAGCAGATACTCTTCCATCTAGTGGCTCTTTTGTGGATCCGTATCTTATGGAATCGATTATGCCACCCGAGCCAAGGCTCAAGCATTGGTTGCTATGCATCCAAAGCCTTGATGCAGAGAGTCCCCTCTTCACCTTTTACTTTCTCTCATCGCCTCACCTCTATTAGCTCAATGACATTATAGTCATGACCAAGCTCTTGATCTTCGTGCATTACTCCCACACCGTCCTCCATAGGAAATTTAAGCATCAACATCAGGGAGCTATAGCCACTCTAAATTCAACCAGGGCTGATCTCCCCAAAAATGCATTATAAGAAGAGTAAATATCCAATACCATAAGAGGCACGACCCACACTCTCCTATGGTCCCGTTCTCCAAGTACCACCGGTAGTTCTACATATCCAACTTGCTCCATAGCTGTCCAGTTAAATCCCTATATTCGAGATTTACACAGATTTAAGTCTTTTCCTTCCAAAAGCATCCAGTTGGAAGAGTTCTTGAATAGAATGTTGATCGAACTTCCACAGTCATCTAGCACCTTTCGTACAATATTAGGGCCAATTATGGCTGTTATGACCAATGGGTCAATCGTCCGGGCTTCCACGCCATCAGCATCTTTGTATCGAAAAACTATATCATCTGTCATGGTTCTGAATTTTTTGCAAGAGCTCCATCCTCTATAACAAAGCAGATTTCATTCTCTGTGCCTTTCAGCACACCAACATATCTATCCATCTCATTCAAACTCTTATCGGCTAGATGTGGTTTGTCGATGATTGTATTTATCACCAAACGTTTTTCAAGCCGCCTAGGCTCCTCACCACTAGGACCAGCTTGCCCAGTAGGGATGTCAAACCAGGAAGGTTAGAGTTTCCTTTCCTACTAGCCTACCGGGCTTTCACAAATTGTTGCAATTTCATCTTTCGAATCATCTCCTCAATCATATCGTGCAAGTGCCCGCATTCATTGGTATTAAGATCGTATGTCTCGTGAAACCTGTAGTACTTGCCAGATCTCTTCTCCTTCTCAGTCGATTCCCTCAGAGCCGGCTTCCTATATTGCTCAATACCTTGATTTCCAGATAGATACTCTAGACGGAGTTATTCAATTCGCTATAATTGCCATACTTAGAAATCCTGGGATGATTCCTATTATTAAGCTTTCGCTTTTTGGCCCCACTGTCATTCTGTTTCTAACCACTACTCTTATTGTTAACATTCACATCCGCATTACTGGAACTCCCTATGGACTGTTTAACATTTATGTTGCTCTGTATCACTTTAACTAAACTCCCAGCCTTACATTTGTAGAGACGATTGTGTGCCTCCTCCAAATGTAGGAACCGAATAGCCTTCCTATAGAAAATATCCATCGTCGATGGGGCCTTCATTTCCCTCCCAAGTCGATCTCGGGATGAAGCCCCCATATCATTGCCATTAATACAATGTTAGTATTGGGATTTGTTACTTCTATCGCAGCTGTATGGAACCATTTCAAGAATCCTTTAACAACTCTCCTGCTCCCAGGAAGAGGTTCGACAATAACAAGATCTTTCGGATGAGCAGTGTGTAAATGGAATTGCTCTAGAAATTTTTGTGACAACTCAACAAAAGAGATATGGACCTCGATGGGAGCCGAGTGAACCACATCGTCGCTACTCCCTCCAGGAAAATTGGAAAGCAACGACATCTAATGGCATCATATGCTCTAGCCGAGTCCATGTGCCATCGGTACTTCATAAAGTGCTGCCTTGGATCTGTCTTGCCACAACACAGCGACATTGTTGACATTACAAACCTTTGGGGATACTTTACACGCATAATATTCTCAGTAAATGAATTTCGGTTAGGAGAAGTACCATACTCATCATTGCTTCTAAAGCGATTTTCACTTACAAGTCTCTTGACTATATCTTTCAAGTACTCTAGGCCTATAGGTTCAACTAAACAGCAATAATCGGGTTTGCCCCAAGTATTCGGCCCGACGGACGCTCTCGATACCTAAGCTCTTCATATTCTAGGAGATCCATTTGACCAACAGTAAACCTATTTGATTCCCATGCGCTGTATTGTTAGCAGTAGCTCGATATTCCAGATTTTGATCATCAATAACATGTCCATAGGTCATATCCATGCCATCCTCCAAAGGCCGACTCCTAAAGCAAAGATTAGCTGGATCGGTACCGGACCATCCACTTGAGCCGGTACTAATCCACAAACCCAGGCCATGGGTTTATTTCATCCCTTGATTTGAGGTCTCAGCTATGTTTTGAGTCTTCTTATAGTTCCTATCCCTCCATCTTTGTTCGGATGATGAGGAACTTTCAAATTATGAACTTGAATGGTCTAAGTCCTTCCTACTCCTCCTACGGCTGTTTTGAGTTAGTTCATTCAGCAACCTCAACCTCCACTGCATCTGCTGGTTTATCTTGTTGCAACTCTCCTGAAATATACCCTCCATCTTCTTCATCATTTAATCCATCTCCATTCTGGTAAAGACTTTAGTTGGATTCTTGATTTTAACTTTTTCTGGTTGGGGAACTCCATCCACACGGTGAGTGTCTTAGTTCTCAGCATTATTAGTAGCTCTAGAAGTTATAACACGCTCTCTCCTTGATGGGGCCATGGAGAATAACTTCTTTTAGATCATTGAAAATATGAATAGTAGAACTGCTAGGTTGGAAAATTAGATCTATCTCTCAAATCTAAGAAATCCAATAACAGATGATGGATTCAAGTAGCCTTAGAATATCTTTCTCAATGAAAGCACCAAAATGTGTGAACCAAAAATGACACAAACACCCAGTAAATTATACAAAGAAAAAAAAGTGAAGAAAATAAATGAAAATGAGCAAGAAAAGAAAACACAGCGTTTATAGTGGTTCGGCTAATTTTGGGCTATGTCCACTTAGTGATTTTATTGCTTAGATCAGTGGATTATAGGTAGTTGTTCTTACGGATTGGTATAAATCTAACGGTGATTACAAGAAATTAGTGTAAAGAATGCCAAAGCCGAAAATATCAATGAAAATAAGCCATGCCCCTCTATTTATAGATGTAGGATTCCCAGAAAATTGCCTCCACGATCTCATCCATGCCAAGACCAAGTCTTCTGGAGAAAATGGTGGTGATCTCAGCAAAATACGTGGATCAATATAGATCCATGGGCTTAGATCGGTACCAATCCGTAAGATTTCCAAAATGGTTGTCTTGAACTCTTTGTGTTGGCATAATTTGTGGTTAGCTTCATGATTCAAACTTGTTGCACCATTATTTGCTTGTTCCTAAGTCCAAATTATGGATCTATGGAAGAATGGAGTTGCTAACTTTGAGTGCTCGAGGAGATTGATAGAAATTGCACGAGACCAACAAAATAGTATTTGAAATAAGCCCTTAGGATCTTCATTAGAATGTAAATGGAATGTAGGCAACTTTGGATAAAGATTCGTTGATCGGTACCAATCCAACTTCTTGTTGGATTTTCCCTCCTTGATTCTTTAGATAATTGTTATTTGCACTCAACTCTATTTGTATTTAATTTATGGACTTCCGTGCTATCTCTCTGGGCTTCCTTCCTTGACATTTTCCAAGTTCAGTTCATTCAATCTATCCAAATATTGTCTGGTCAAAAAGGCTGGATAACAATATATATATATGTGTGTGTGTGTGTGTGTGTGTGTGTGTGTGTGTGTGTGTGTGTGTATGTATGTGTGTGTGTGTGTGTTTATTTATTATCAAACTATTTATATGATTATATATATACAAGAAAATTAATTTTGTTTTCTGTTTTACAATAAAATAAATAATTAAAATTTTGTAATATATTTTAAAAAAATTTATATACATAATTATATATATGTATATTTTATAAATTCCATATATACATATATATAATTATTCAAAATATAATGCAAATTTATATACGTACATAAAAATATACATGTGTATATATATATGTAATATTTTGTATAAATAAATTAAAGCATACAAGCATACATTTGAATGACATATTTGTATGCTAGATGAGTCAACATGTCCGTTGTAGTGTAAATCGTAGCATTTGTGCATGGACATGTTAAACCTTGCACGGATTGCTTATGAAACATGCACACACGTATATATGCCTATATGATACACGTATACACATAATATAACACTAATACATAATATAAAACTATATTATAAATTTAAATAAAATAATGATTTTATTTAAAAATAATTTAGAAATGTTCTAAATAAATTAGACTATGTAGGTCCAGTAAAGATCCAAAATTATTAAAAAATTAAAATTCACAGATTTCTTCCGCTGCAGACCGGTCCAATCCAACATACTAGTAATTATTGGATAGTTGTGGAATGACTCACCTGAGAGCTACTAGTTACTTAATAACAATTACGTCAAACAGGAAATCTCGGAGTGCCGATATTGCACAATTCTCTCGACTTAAGAATAACATCGAGATTCAATATGGTAAATCCACTTTGATTATAGTTAAATCATTTCATAGCATCTATTGAGGGACTATGGGTTGGTCTGAGTTAAAATATTGAAATCGAAACACAATTCAATAAAGAATTTGTTTCCTTAGTTGTATGAGATTAGTGTCACAGTCAACTATTGCCAACTCAAAGTCAAAATCTCTAGCCATAATATCATGTTTAATAGTAAATGTTATTATTGAACCAAGGACTTTTTATGGACTAATTACGTTGAATAACGATGAAACTGGAATTTTAACCAAAATCAAGTTTCATAAATCCCAAAGTGATATAGTGTTGATGAAGAGAATATGTATAAATAATCATTGCAATTGGTTCCACTTAAGATAATAAATATATGATTTAACTAAAAAGTTCTGTAAGCATTGAATTTAGTCAAATTGTCACACCACTAGCTAAGGCAACATATGAACGTTGATATTGGAATTGTTCAATATTAGTTGCTGACTAAATTCACAACTTTGGGTCACATAACCGCATTTGTGATTTCTATGAAAAGCCAGATTTAATTAATTTATTAATGTTATTAATTATTTAATTTAATTAATATTTAAGAAATGTTAATTATTATTTTTTGTTTTGAATATTGCTTTTAATTATTTAAATTCATGTATAAAAGTTATATTTGTATATTTCGATATGCGATATCGATATATTTTTAAACGTGGTTTTGAATAATGAATGGCTACTTTGAGGATTTTCGGAAACTTTGCTCCTTGTAGAGAAATCTAGATTCGGCTATAACCAAAGGGGAGAATAGGATGAATTGATTGAAATTTTAAAAGGGAATTAAATAAGGGAGTTTAATGAAGAGAATGGAAAAAGGTTCTTTTTTTCCTATCGAAAACAAACCTGTTTTCTCTTTTCTCTTTATAGAATTCTTTTATTCCTCCTCTCTCCCTAAATCCATGGCCCCCGTTTCCCTCTAATTAAAAATCAACAACTTCATATCAAAGCACATTAAAGGAAACTAAAATAGGTCATCCTTCTCTTGCAAAGTTGGGTGTGATTCATTTGGAGATATGAGGAGAAGTCACAAGTCAAGGTGTTACAAAAGGTAAGGCTTTTTAGGTTTGATTTCCTCCATTTGTGTTCATTCATGATGTTTAAACCTAATGTAGTTCACGTATATGTATATTCATTGCCATATATTCACTTTATTTCAAAGTTCTTTTTTGCATTGTCAATTAAATACAAAAATAACCTTATGTGCGTTTTATTTATTGTATAGATATTGTTTTGATTAGAGATGAAATCACTAGCTGATATAGAGTTGATTTGCTATAAAAATTACATTAGTCATCACAAATTTAATCAATTATTTATGTTACTAAAACCACTTTCTATTATAAAACTAATTTTCTTGTTTTTTAGATATAAGATTATGAGTTTATGAAGACCTAATTTGTTGTAATAAAATTTAATTTTGTTGTTACCATTTAGTTCTCTTTAATATTTAATTATATTGAATTATGTGTATATAAATACACCTAAACATTTGCTTCATTTTTATGCTTTTGGAATTGTAAATCAACATTAAGTTAAATTTTTGGTTAGGTTATTTCGCTTTAAATTAATACATTTAAGTTCATTGCTTGGTCGAATGTATGTTATTAAATCAAATCTTAATTTACAATATACATATTTATGTATATGTATATATGTAACATTTTAGAATTAATTGTGACTTTGGAGAAATACATTAAATTATGACCATATCTTTGTTTTTTTCATATTGAAAGTTTATTTTTAGATACGTAACTCGAAAGTTTGGATATTTGTTGTTGTTGAATAAGGAATTTAATATGGTGTTAAATCTGTAACTAATTAATATTTGTAAATGAAGAAAATTATTTGGAGTAATACATTACATCATTCTATTTCCTTTTTAATTCTGATTTTATTAGATCTAGATCTAATGTAAAAAAAAATATTTTCATCTTTACTTTCAATCAAACATTCTCTTGTTTTGAATATCTAATTTTACTATGTTGATTTGTTCTCGTAATCTTATATATGTGTGTGTGCGCATGTATATGCATATATATTAAAATGTATATATAAATTGCAATAAAATATCACATACACGTGTGTGTATGTCTAAACTATATATATATATGTGTGTGTGTGTGTGTGTGTGATGCTATCAATATGTGTATAGAAATCATAAACATATATTGTAATATATTCAAACATATGGACATACCTAAACATTTATATTCCTGATGTGGATGTGAATTCATTACATCCAAATGTAAGTATTACATATATAATGTGTGTGTGTGATAATAGATATAAATCCCAACATCTATTTGTGTGTGTGTGTGTATATGTATAAAGTTATACACATGTTTATATTACATTATGTTATGTCATTATACCATTGAATGTATACTTTACACATCTAAATAAACATTTAGTTGTTTTAGTTAATATGATTCACTGATAATGTAATATAAGTTCAAATAAAATACAGTTTTATTTAATTACTAGAATGGGTTTGGTGTAAAACCATTAGAACCCATAGACCCACAATAATCCAAATAGGAATTATTTTTTAAAACCTACCTATTTCACTTGCTGTATACCGACCTAGTTCCTATAATGTAAACTGCTAAACATTGAATCCATAGGGATGACTCCATCGAAATTTCAGTTTTTCAACGCAATCACTAATGTTTCCCAACTCTTTGAAAATAAGCTCATCAACATTAGGGATTATCTTTCATCATCCTCCTTATAATCAATGGCTTCCAATTGATTTACAATAGCTTGAAATTATTAAGATGTTTCCCAATTGCCTCGTCTTCTTTGAGCTTTCAATTTACCAACCTCCTCATGAGAAAAGCTTTATTTGTTGCTTCATTGCATAAACCTCCTCCAACTTCCTCTAAATCCTAAATGCTAATGTTTCATTTGCAATAACATGAATGGAATTCTCCAAAAAAACATCGAATAGTTCCAACAGTCTTTCAATCAATTATTTTCCATTTATCCTCCATTGTATTATCTGGCTTTTCCCCTTTATTCTCCAATAATCGATGAAGATCATTAAGATACAAGTAATCTTCCATCACCCCTCCAAATATGTCAATTCCTTCCATTCAAATTTTTCATAGATATTTTCTCCTTGACAAAAAGAATCCCTCTTCAGAAATAAACTACGTACCAAGGTCGATACGAACTTGTTAGAGTCACACTAAAGAACCAAATATAATTAGATTGAGAATAGAGAGAAGTGAATAAAATATAGAAATCAAATTCCTCTGTATCCAAATTTATTGAATTCACCAAAAAATTACAAAGAAATCCTAAAATTGAGAGCCAATCTCGATACTAAAACCCTAAAGCTGTAAATTTCTTTCATTGGATTACTCTCTAATATTCATATTTATTGCAACCACTAACCAAAAGTAACCCAGAGATATGTTTTCTAATATATCTCTCATAATCAATCAAATAAAAAAAATATTTGATCATATATTTATTTATTATTTTCTTGAAATAAAGATATTAAGGGAAAACATGATCTCCTCAAGTATCTCTTTCTAAAAAACATGTAATAAAAATTTCCCTGTTTAATAATTATTTCCTCTTAATGTGATTATGTATCACAAATCACAACACCTACAAATGTAAACAACAACTCAAAAATAACATGAGCATTTAGTATTAAAAACAGTGAATTAGAAGGTACACTTCGAAATTCATAGTTGTGAAATTAAAGGCCAGATTTGTTGTCACCAAATCTCATTTTCCAAACTGATATCAATTTGAAAAAAATCGTTGAGTTATAATCATGTAATGAATAAGGAAATCACAAACAATATAGAGTTACTTTACATAAACTAGATTTCTTTCTTTTGACAAGTTTTACCAGGCTAAAAGTGGTGCAAAATGCAACTCTAAGCTGCATGCTAGTGGACAAATTTATGCCTACTTGTTTTATGTTACATCACTATCTTTATTCCTAAATAAAAATGCTAATCCTACAAAAAATTCATGTTGCTTATTCTACGTTTTGGCGATTCGATCATATTGATTATTTTCATCTCTACATGCACTTCTTTGTTAATGATCATCAATAAATAACAATAAGATATTTACTACCAATATGAAAAATTGATTCTGGATTATTATACCGATTAATGGATTCTTGGCGATTTTATCAATAGTATTCTTTTTTATGTATAAGTGAAAAAGGAAGATAAAATTCCCTAAGAACAATTAGCCAAAGAGAATATATAATTAGAAGATAAAACGACCTTTTCAAGGGCATATAATGGCAAAAATCAGTACAATAATATGCTTGTAGAATTATTGCAAAATAAAATCAAATATATAACAAAGATGTCAAAGGATATGAATCAAGATTATAATTTGAAATGAGAACATATATTTGTATACATATGGGTGTTGAGTTCTTATTTGGTACGTATTTGTAACGACCCGCTATTTTCAACCATTCGCATCCGCACATATCGGACTTGAATTGCTCAAAATATCAGATTGTTAATTTAAATTTGGCAAAACTCAACATATACGGTAAATAAATCCATCACAGGACCACATGCACAGAGTAATATAATTAATGCAGCGGAGTCAATAAATAGTATTTCATGAAGCTGCTATATAAATATCAGAGTTAGAAATAAAATACAACAGAATAACTCAAATGCAGTGAAGTCTCCAATGCAACAGATGACTTCTTTGAACAAATCAACCGGAAAAGCTGAAAGCTGAAACAATAGTTGGATCTCCAAGCGAAGCTCCAAACTTCAAAGGTGAGTCTCAAATGCTGTATCCCTTAGTCTGGCCCGAGCGTAAAGCAAAACACAAAACACACAAGTCAGGATTAACATTCTTATATCAATAAATCCAACTCAAGTGAAAATCAACTGAAATATAAGCAACTCAAAGGATGTTTGGGATAACCATCCTCTAAGGATCCATGGAACTATCTGTAATGTAGAAATATACACTATAACACCGTGGTCATCTCAAATTAATTCATACTTCAAAACCAAAAATATCATTTCCATTTCAAATAGATCTATTTCCCAAAATGGTATGTATATATTTAATAATTTATAAAGTAAGGTATTTGCAATTTTCTCAAAAATCAACTCGACTTTCCCACTCAAATTAATTCAATCTCAATTTATCAATTTCCATTCAATTCAGTTTTCTAAATAACAAATTCAAATTATATTGATTTCGAATACAGCTGAATCAAAATTTTACCATTTAATTTCCAGTATATTTCAAATCTTTAATATTCAGCATTTCGAAGTTAAATTTAATAGTTTTCTACAGATCTCGATTTAACCTCATATTTATTTTTAGTCTTGAAATTTTCACCTAATAAACTCAGTATTATTAAATAACCTTAATTTACCCTTAGATTAAATATTCCTTTCGATTTGTTTAAACTTGAAATATCATTTAATCACTTTAAATCAAAAAAAATCAACTTATAAAATCAAATCTTAAACTTCAAATTCAATAGTTCAAATCGATTTAATTAAGTAGAATTCTTAATTAGATACAATTTTACTTAATTCAACTTTATCTTCTTTAACTAATACAAATCCTTGAAAATTTGTTCACAGATATAATACTTAGATATATTATATTAATTAAATCAAACTTTATTAGATTAAAGTTTATTATTAAATCTACTTTATATAAAAACTTAAATATATTTCCAATATTAAATAAAACCATATATATATTCCCTTTCAAAATCATACAAATCATTTTTAAAATATTTATATATAGACCAACCATGTCTGTATAAAATTGTAGGATCTAGATTAACCCTAGAGGGGGGGTGAATAGGGTTATAGCAAATTTTCTCGATTTAAACACAGAAATAAATATGCTGAAAAGTAAATCACACACAAAATTTACCCAGCTTCGGCAACCCCTGCCTACTGCTGCATTCCCAGATTTCTATTAGAATTAAACAGTATCACGCTTACAAACACTCTACTAGACTCGCAGACCCTTTTGCTCCCGCTCACAAACACTCTACTAGACTCGCACACCCTGCTCCCGCCTATAGAGTTTCGCTTACTCGCAAACACTGCTCCCGCCTATAGAGTTTTGCAAACTCGCACACCCTGCTCACTGAACTAATTCTAAATAGACAATCTGACACTACCTACAACCTAGGTGGTGATTTACTAAACTTCGAAAAGAAAAAAAATACAGACTTCAAAAATAGACGCAGGAGCAAAAATTAAAATATAAACTTTGAACCCGTAATTTTTTGCTCAAAATAAAATTAAAACCCCCTTTAAAAATAAGGCCTTTTATAACAAGCCGGCCCAATTGTTTTTCTTCTCTAGCCCAATCCTTTTCTATCTTCTATTGTGAAAGTGGCGGCCAATCCTTTGTTACAGAAATTAGGGCTTCGGCTTCTTTCTCGAATTAGGGCTTCAGCTCTGGATGATTGATACTCTTTGCTCGCGCTCGTTCTCTGATGTTTGATTCTGGATGACTTTAAGATTGTGAATTGTTTGCAGCTGCTTCTTTTGATGACCGAGTTCGTTAAATTGCGGTATGTAATTTTTCTTTCGTTTGCAGGTTTGATTGTTTGCCTTTTTCACTCGATAACTCGATGCCGATGATGTAAATTGGGATTCAGTATTTATATGAATTCAAATCACTTGATTCGTTCGTATTCACTTGCGACTTCATCACTTTCCTAATTTGTTGCAACTTGATACGCACGGCTTTCCTGATTTTGTTACACCTTGATACACACGGCTTTAACTTGAGACGTTCGATACGGTTTGAATTATTCAGCTTCGAATTTGTTTCGTGGCCACCACGGCTTGTTTAATTTCTCTGATTTTTGCCTTGTCTTTCTTATTTTCAAAGATACAAATTGATTTTTGATACTTGGTCATCTCTAATCTTTTGTCAACTCTAACTTCGGCCT
Source organism: Allium cepa (assembly GCA_030765085.1). Lineage (NCBI taxonomy): Eukaryota > Viridiplantae > Streptophyta > Magnoliopsida > Asparagales > Amaryllidaceae > Allium > Allium cepa. The sequence continues at coordinate 985,364,043 of CM060945.1, read as the reverse complement.
TGGCTTTGATTCATTTCGTCTCTGGCCATCTTTGCAATGTTGAACCTTGTCCATCTTCTTGAACATATGCTCTTTGGTATATAATTTGCGTTCACTGCAACATTTGCTTTGATACAGATGCTACACTTGTTCATGTATTCGACATTGTTTACTTTGACACAAATGTTTCACTTGTGTTGCTCACCATGTTGCATACATGTTTACTGCAGTTTCTCGGCATTGACTTCTGTATATTTTGTAGCATGTCACTTGATCTGTTGCACTGTTGCATACATGAGCTTGATACTGTTGGTCGACTATCTCCTTGAGTTGCAGTGAGCTCGACATTGTTGTTTACTTCACTTGTGGTCTTCATTTTTGATGCAGAACTTCTGTCATTATGTCTTTGACTGCCATGTGTATACATACACCTATGTATGTATATATGTGTTGCATTTACTTGCATCTATATTATTACTGGTTTTGCTTGGTGGTCTTGTGCCACTGCTAAGTCTTTGCCTGTGCATATCTTTGTGATATGCCTTGTTGCTTGGCATGTCTGGTCTCTGTTGCTTACTGTTACTTGTGCATTGCCTTACTGACTCGATTCATTTCATGTTTGTTGCCAGTTTACCTTGTATCCCTGCTTCCATTTTGACTTGGTCTTTGTTGAACTTGTCATCTTCACTATGTTCTCTTCATGCCTGACTTGATGCTTCATGTAGCTGTTGGATCTTGCATGCTTTACATACTGTATTGTCTTCAAGTATGTTGCTGTTGGGTTGTAGTTTCATTATGTTGGTCGAGCTTGCATTTGTTACAGTATTCATGCACTGATGCATTTGGATTTGAGTTGTCTGCTCTCTGTTGCTGCTTGATCTTGCTGTGCATTGTGACTTGTTGTTTCTTCATTGTTGTGTTGATCACTTGATTTTTTACACTGGTCTGCTATCATGAAGTCGAATTGGACTTGGAATTACTATTTGAGTTTCTGGCCCTCTTTTCTGGTTGGTTTAACATGGTCTTCACTATGAACTATGGCTCTAGCTATGTTTTCTGTTGACATGTGCACTTGGTCGAGTTTATTTGCATTCTTCACTTGGTCTGACCTTTGCACATATGATTCTCTTCATGTTGCAGCTGATTTTTTTTTATTTTGATGTTGCTACTGTCTTCTTTGTAGTTGCACTGCCCTTTGATGGCTGATCATTTGTACTTGCACACTTGCTCTTGTTGGCTACGCACACGAGTTGGCGAGGCTGTGCACACGTGTATGAATGTACACGTGTGTATTGCAGCCACTTACGGTTACCTGTCCCTGTAATATCTATATGCACGACTTTGTGATGAAATCAAGTGTGAATGATGACGAACAACCCAAATAGTTGAGGCAAACCATATTTTAAAAAATCGTATTTCATTTTATATTGCAAAAATATTTCTTTTTCAATTTTACTGCATTAGTGAATATTTTTGCAGATTTCTCAGATGCTGGATTCAAACTGGAATGCAGTTGAAGACAAAATACGAGTGTGAGTGATATGTAGTGAGGTTGTTAATGTAAATATAAAATCGTGATGTATTCAAAATTGTATATGTATAGTGAGAGCTTGAAATTGTACTATTCAAGATTGTAATAAATATTTGTTTGAATAAAATTTCTGTTTGAATTCAAAAAACTGTGTAACTTGTTCTGTTTGAATTCAAATTCAAATTCTGTGTAATTTATTTTATTCAACAAATATTTATTTAATCTATGAAAAACAAAATAGTACATTACCAAACACATTTAAATGAATATATATATGTTTATTATCATCAAACAAAAACATATAAGCGCATATTCAACAATCTCCCCCTTTTGATGATAACAAACATATATTTAAGATTTTGTACATGTGTTAAATGTATTTGATCAATGATATACTCTAATTGCTCCCCCTATTTAAATGCATCCTCTTTACATGATGCTCCCCCTACATATATGCATACAAATAGAAATATTCAAATAAGCCTAGATGCATATGGGAAAATTTGATTCTATTTGACAAAATCTTAACTTTTCTCTCCCCCTTTTGTTATCAGCAAAAGAATAATAGTGTGCGATAAAAATAGATATAAATTGATCGATATTAATCCAACATTAATCTCAAATTGAATATAAATGTTAAACTTCAATAAGAATCAAACAAAAACCATAACTACCCTTGTTAGGCGCATATTCCACTTTTAGAAATGATGGATATGATGTTCATATAAAATCATACAGTTGAATCTTCTTGTGGTACATTTATATCAGGAATTTGAATATCTACTAATCATGCATAACCGTTAGGACTTTTAAATGAGATTAGTAGTATTCGAATTTAATTTTAAAAAATGAAATCAAGTATCTTCTAACCACGCATGACCGTGAGGACTTTTAAATGGGATTAGAATCAACTTGTCTATTTAATCAATTGATTTTGATATGCGTTCCATACATGCATAACCATAAGGACTTTTAAATGAGCATGGAAGCACATAATAAAAAATCCAAGTAATTCACCCATGCATAACCGTGAGCACTTTTAAATGAGAGTGGATACTTTGAATATTTATTTATTTTAAAAAAATGTGACATGAAAAACAAATGATTCTTGATTATAGTACCACACATCGACAAACTATATTGAATATTTGATAATCCATGGTCGATAGAAATAATGATAGATATAGAAATGGTCATGGAATCTTTACCCAACAAAAAGTTTTATAATTCTTGTTTTAATTCCTAAAGAAATTTTCAAAATATACTTTCTTGAGTAATGTATGTTAAATATCAACACTCATCACCTTTTCAATCACTATTTATCTTTTTGATAATTAGTAGGGAGTCGGATTAGTCAAAATTTGTCATTTAAAATCAAATGACTAATCTGAAAATATGGTCAAACAATTATTTTCTCGAAGGGGTTATATGAGAAAAAAAAAATCTGCTAAATGAAAAATTATTTCAAGTGAAAAATATGCAGATATTTTCTTTGAAAAACGATGCAGCAAATGAATGTTTCAAAAATTAATCACGTTACACTAGTAATTTTTCTATCAACTATATTACCAGTGTAATCTGCATCTGAATTTAAATTTCACTCAATATTCACTCGTTGGATGTCAAAGACCAGATTGTGAAATTTCAACAAACTATTTCAGAATGAAATTTGAAATGAAGCCATGTTCACACTCAAACAAATATCATGGTGTTAATTTCAGAAACCGTAGGATAAACAGTTATATTCATGAGTAATCAACAGTCAATCAACATCATAATTATTTCAAAAACAACTTCTTGAAGTTTCAAAAATTTCTAAAAATCCTTTTTAACACCTTTCACATGAAATTTGAAATCGTGCAAATTTACAAGCAGTGACCAAAATGTCAAAATATATCAATGCGTAGCATGAGTAATCAAGGATCAATAAAATACCATCATTTGACCTAACAAATTTATATGGATTAGTTCACATTTGAAAATCTGATTGGTCGTCATTTAAGCACAAATCAAGGTCATAAATAAGAACAAGTCAAAATAAAAATCATATCAATAAGTCAGAATTAAAGACACCACATCATAATCGCAATTTTGGCTGATTTAATTCAGAATATGGTGCAGATTATCACATTTAATATACCTTCACCTGTTTTACCTTTACGATAATTTCTCGTGATTGCCCATTGTGATTCTGTCACCTTTATACTAGGCTAAGGAACTTTGCTATGTTGCCCGTTGTGTTTCTGGAACAGCCAAAATCCAGAGAACACCGTTGTTGTTCCTTAGCCTGCCACCACACCTACACGATGAAAGATTTTTGTGACCTATTTCTAGGTCCATGATTGTTAGTGGCAGAAGCATTATGAATAAACAAACCCTTTGGAACCCAAACTTGTTTAGTCCTTTTATTCTTGTTCCAATAGACATGAAATTTGTTTGTAGAATTCTTAGGAACCCAAACTTGTATAAATTTTGTGTTCTTGTTCCTATGACTACAATTTTCAACATGATGTCCAATTATTTCACTTCTAGCAAAGATACTTCTACCTTTTGCATTATCCTCAACTTGTGTTTTCCCAAAACCTAGTCCTTTTCTGTTGTTGGCAAAAATCTGATTTCCCAATAGCATGTTGAAAGTTTTTTTGCCTCTTGAAAAGTTATTCAAAGATTTCTCAAGATTTTGGACTTTGGTTTTTAGTGTTGTGTTTTCAGTGACAAGTGAGGTGCATCGATTTATAAAATCATTTTTCCTAGTGTCAATGATTTCCTTAAGACTCAAGTTTTCTTTTTCAAAATTCTCAGAGTTATTCTTAAGTCTTGTCAATTCTGAATCTAAAACTTTACATCTTTTACATTCTAGGTTTTGAATATTTTCAAGTTTAGTTTTTAACCTAAAATTTTCACGAGCAAGTTCTCTCCTATCAGTTTTCAGTTTTTCAATTTTAGATTAAAGAGCATCAACTACTTTAGTGAGATCAAGACACATAAAAACAAGATCTCTATAGGAATACTCACGTGCCTCACTAGATTCCTCAGAGCTTGCTTCTGATTCAGATTTCGCCATAAGACACAAGTTAACCTCCTCTGAGCTGCTATCTGAAACTTCCTCTCCTTCTTCATCGCTTTCTTCTTTGCTCTTTAAGGCAATCGTCTTCTTCTTTGGTTTGGAGTTATTGCGTTCTTCCTTTGCTTTTAACTCAAGCTCATATGTCATCAAGTTACCAATCAACTCCTCCACGCTTAGTTTACTCAAATCTTTTGATTCTTGGATTGCCATGACTTTTGCCTCAAAGTTCATCGGTAAGACTCGTAGTATCTTCCGCACAAGCTCTACCTCAGTGAATACCTTCCCAAGCGCTCTAGCGTTGTACACCAAAGTTGAAAACCGTCCAAACATGTCCTTTATGCTCTCGCCTTTGTCCATCACAAAGTTTTCGTATTCATTGCTGAATAGGGCTAGACGAGACTCCTTGACTTGAGAAGTTCCTTCGTGTGTCACCTCCAAAGTGTGCCAAATTTCCTGTGCTGTTGTACAATGAGAAATTCTATTAAATTCATTTTTATCGAGAGCACATATCAAAGCATTCATGGCTTTAGCATTTGTCGTTTTCAATCTCTTATCGTTAGCATCCCACCTATCCTTAGGTTTAGGAATCTCAGTATCACCAACGATTATAGTGGGAGGTTTATAGCCAGTTTCAATAATATCCCAAACATCATAATCAACGGAACTAAGGTAAATACTCATCCTAACTTTCCAATAAGCATAATCATTCCCGTTAAACATGGGTGGCCTAACAATAGATTGCCCCTCAGAAAAAGCACTATTTGACAGATTCATGACTCTAGAGTTAAAAAAATACCTTGCTCTGATACCACTTGTAGGATCTAGATTAACACTAGAGGGGGGTGAATATGGTTATAGCAAATTTTCTCGATTTAAACACAGAAATAAACTGCAGAAATAAATATGCTGAAAAGTAAATCACACACAAAATTTACCCAGCTTCGGCAACCCCTGCCTACTGCTGCATTCCTAGATTTCTATTAGAATTAAACAGTATCACGCTCACAAACACTCTACTAGACTCGCAGACCCTTTTGCTCCCGCTCACAAACACTCTACTAGACTCGCACACCCTGCTCCCGCCTATAGAGTTTCGCTTACTCGCAAACACTGCTCCCGCCTATAGAGTTTTGCAAACTCGCACACCCTGCTCACTGAACTAATTCTAAATAGACAATCTGACACTACCTACAACCTAGGTGGTGATTTACCAAACTTCAAAAAGAAAAAAAATACAGACTTCAAAAATAGACGCAGGAGCAAAAATTAAAATATAAACTTTGAACCCGTAATTTTTTGTTCAAAATAAAATTAAAAACCCCCTATAAAAACAAGGCCTTTTATAACAAGCCGGCCCAATTGTTTTTCTTCTCTAGCCCGATCCTTTTCTATATTCTATTGTGAAAGTGGCGGCCAATCCTTTGTTACAGAAATTAGGGCTTCAGCTTCTTTCTCGAATTAGGGCTTCGGCTCTGGATGATTGATACTCTTTGCTCGCGCTCATTCTCTGATGTTTGATTCTGGTTGACTTTGAGATTGTGAATTGTTTGCAGCTGCTTCTTTTGATGACCGAGTTTGTTAAATTGCGGTATGTAATTTTTCTTTCGTTTGCAGGTTTGATTGTTTGCTTTTTTCACTCGATAACTCGATGCCGATGATGTAAATTGGGATTCAGTATTTATATGAATTCGAATCACTTGATTCGTTCGTATTCACTTGCGACTTCATCACTTTCCTAATTTGTTGCAACTTGATACGCACGGCTTTCCTGATTTTGTTACACCTTGATACACACGGCTTTAACTTGATACGTTCGATACGGTTTGAATTATTCAGCTTCGAATTTGTTTCGTGGCCACCACGGCTTGTTTAATTTCTCTGATTTTTGCCTTGCCTTTCTTATTTTCAAAGATACGAATTGATTTTTGATATTTGGTCATCTCTAATCTTTTGTCAACTCTGACTTCGGCCTTGGCTTTGATTCATTTCGTCTCTGGCCATCTTTGCAATGTTGAACCTTGTCCATCTTCTTGAACATATGCTCTTTGGTATATAATTTGCGTTCACTACAACATTTGATTTGATACAGATGCTACACTTGTTCATGTATTCGACATTGTTTACTTTGATACAAATGTTTCGCTTGTGTTGCTCACCATGTTGCATACATGTTTACTGCAGTTTCTCGGCATTGACTTCTGTATATTTTGTAGCATGTCACTTGATCTGTTGCACTGTTGCATACATGAGCTTGATACTGTTGGTCGACTATCTCCTTGAGTTACAGTGAGCTCGACATTGTTGTTTACTTCACTTGTGGTCTTCATTTTTGATGCAGAACTTCTGTCATTATGTCTTTGACTGCCATGTGTATACATACACCTATGTATGTATATATGTGTTGCATTTACTTGCATCTATATTATTACTGGTTTTGCTTGGTGGTCTTGTGCCACTGCTAAGTCTTTGCCTGTGCATATCTTTGTGCTATGCCTTGTTGCTTGGCCTGTCTGGTCTCTGTTGCTTACTGTTACTTGTGCATTGCCTTACTGACTCGATTCATTTCATGTTTGTTGCCATTTTACCTTGTATCGCTGCTTCCATTTTGACTTGGTCTTTGTCGAACTTGTCATCTTCACTGTGTTCTCTTCATGCCTGACTTGATGCTTCATGTAGCTGTTGGATCTTGCATGCTTTACATACTGTATTGTCTTCAAGTATGTTGTTGTTGGGTTGTAGTTTGCATTATGTTGGTCGAGCTTGCATTTGTTACAGTATTCATGTACTGATGCATTTGGAATTTGAGTTGTCTGCTCTCTGTTGTCACTTGATCTTGCTGTGACATTGTGACTTGTTGTTTCTTTATTGTTGTGTTGATCACTTGATTTTTTACACTGGTCTGCTATCATGAATTCGAATTGGACTTGGAATTACTATTTGAGTTTCTGGCCCTCTTTTCTGGTTGGTTTAACATGGTCTTCACTGTGAACTATGGCTCTAGCTATGTTTTCTGTTGACATATCCACTTGGTCGAGTTTATTTGCATTCTTCACTTGGTCTGACCTTTGCACATATGATTCTCTTCATGTTGCAGCTGATTTTTTTTTATTTTGATGTTGCCACTGTCTTCTTTGTAGTTGCACTGCCCTTTGATGGCTGATCATTTATACTTGCACACTTGCTCTTGTTGGCTGCGCACACGAGTTGGCGAGGCAGTGCACATGTGTATGAATGTACACGTGTGTATTGCAGCCACTTATGGTTACCTGTCCCTGTAATATCTATATGCATGACTTTGTGATGAAATCAAGTGTGAATGATGACGAACAACCCAAATAGCTGAGGCAAACCATATTTTCAAAAATCGTATTTCATTTTATATTGAAAAAATATTTCTTTTTCAATTTTACTGCGTTAGTGAATATTTTTGCAGATTTCTCAGATGCTGGATTCAAACTGGAATGCAGTTGAAGACAAAATACGAGTGTGAGTGATATGTAGTGAGGTTGTTAATGTAAATATAAAATCGTGATGTATTCAAAATTGTATATATATAGTGAGAGCTTGAAATTGTACTATTCAAGATTGTAATAAATATTTGTTTGAATAAAATTTCTATTTGAATTCAAAAAACTGTGTAACTTGTTCTGTTTGAATTCAAATTCAAATTCTGTGTAATTTATTTTATTCAACAAATATTTATTTAATCTATGAAAAACAAAATAGTACATTACCAAACACATTTAAATGAATATATATGTTTATTATCATCAAACAAAACATATAAGCGCATATTCAACAAAAATTTCCTATCCTATGGTCAAGTGACACAGATATTTATCATTTCAATTCGTAATTTAAATATATACGGGTATATATCATTTCCACCCGCAATCCCAAATTCAATTCAAATGGAAATCGCTTGGGTCTTCCATTACAACCCATAACGAAATTCTCCTATTCTAAAGTCCATTCGGGTATGTATCATTTCAACCCATAGTGAATTATATACTAACAGGGAACTTGCAGAGTGGTAACAGATATGCCAATAATAATAATAATAATAATAATAATAATAATGGGCATATATCATCAATAACAATATAATATGAACAACAGGATATGGTGTCATATCCCATAGGTGAACAATTACATATAAATGCATATCATATATATAACAATTTAAATAATTCACAGTTAAATTTTAGCAACATATTTCAGTTGTCATTCCAATTGAAATCAAATTTAATAAATAATAGAACGTTATTCGTGAGCGATTTCACACCTTTCGATGCTAGAGAGAATAGACAATGAAGTTGAGTTACGAATTCCAAAGCAACACTAGATAGACACGATTCGATGAATAAAACAGACACGACGAACAAGCTGATAAATGGGAAAATCGGTGAGAGCTAATCATAATCAATCTTGATAGAGACAGAAACGAAATGTACGTTGCATTATTATTATTAATTTCAAATCAATATTAATTTAAACACATACTAAATTAAATATATACGTATTTCAAAATCATTGCTTTTAAATAAAAACACATATAAAACAACATATATTTACATTGTAAAATTTGAAATAAATGAATATATATACTCATAAAGATAAACAACATATTACATATATATATAACATACACAAAATCTTATATAAACTACATATATATACATACACATTCTATTTTAAACCGATACTCATCTATATAAACTGATAGGCAGCTATATATAACTAACTTACATATAAAATTATTCAGTATTAAACATGTATGTTACCAGAACTAATACATTGTATGTTATACGAACAAATACACTATATTATATGCTTTGAAAATGTAAGTTATTAAAATATCTATATTAACATATTTCATTATATTGTAAACAGCATACCAATACAGTAACACAAAATTTACTTCACCTATATTATAATATACAGTTAACAAAACTTTCATTATTAAATTTTATATACTATACAACATATAAGTATCAGTTTATATAAAATAATATATATAACTATTGTATAACATAAACTTTAAAAAAACAGAGACTAGTATAATATAATCTTTAAAACAAACAAACTAGTATATAAACAACTTTAAAATTTATATAAACTTTAAAACTGTACAATAAAGGACATATATACACACACACACACACACACTTAACTTATGCAATCAAACTATAAATATAACTATAGCTAGTAATACCTAGTATAATATAAACTAACATAATAATATAAAAATACATATTAGTAACCAAAATAACTTGTATTGCCTGCTTTATAAGAATACACACATATAAACATCAGAACATAACTGGTATAATATAATGTATATTAACATACCAATAATAACTGAAATCGGCAAAACAAAATATATAAAAAAAATTAAACAATTAAAGTAATATATATATATGTATGTATGTATATAAATTAAAATTAGTATTTAAAACACATTTTAAAAATCAAAATCTCTAGATATTAAAATCTGTATTCATTAAACATGTATATTGGGACCAATATATTTGTAAATTATATATAAAAAGGAATCAAAGACTAAAACCCAATGTATATATATAACACGCGACCCAGAAAATGTAAAACAGCTAATATATAACTGTATGCTTTATATATAAAAATGTAATAAAACAACTATAGGAAAGGTAAACCATATGAAGTAATTTTGAAAGCTGTGGGAAAATTTGTACTTAAACGGTAATATATACTTTAGTATCAATAGTCTTTAAAATTAAAAAAAACAAGAAAGAAGAACAAGAAAGTACAAAGAAAAAAAAAGTTCAGCCATTACTGTAACATCCCGCCTTTTTGCACGATTTAAACAGACAAACGTGCCAATTCAAACTATTTACTAGATCCGTTAAACTATTTACTACATAGTACATTGCGCTATTATAATAGTGTCTAATTGTAAAATAAACTTACTTTTAAATAGCGTTAAGGCTTTACATTTTCCACCTTAACACATTTATATATTCTCATAGTCTATACAGTACCGTAATCTCCCCCGTACTGGGCGTCGTCAGAGGGCACTCCATAAGTATGGTACAAAACAAAATCGTATAAGGCGCGCTAGGGTAGGTGACACGGCACAACTAGGCAATGCCAGGGTAGATATACCAATTGCTATCCGGGCTGGTGGAACGCGTAGCCGCAGCTACCGCCCACCTCGAACTAACACCCCCAAATCAAAGAAATCAATAGTGGCCACCGAATCAATCCACAATCAGAGTATAGTATCGAAGGAGTGTGTTCGATTAGAGGAATGACCTCATTGGCCCGAGAATCGCTCCTATTTTAGCCACATTATGCCAACTCACGGGAGTTGGGTCCACGTATTTACCTTACAGGAAACGTCGCCACCAACCTACTTCATTCTGGAATCTCCACCGCGTTCACGGTTAGTCAAAGTGGTTTTCGGTATCAACAGAGAGTATGTCCATATCCGATCCCGGTCTCTTTGCCAACCAATCGTTATTATAACACCGCGGTTATTTAAAAAAAATTATACTTTTAAAACCATAATAAAATATCCATTTAAAACCCATATAAACCCGATATCATTTATTCTTAAAACCCCAAATCAATACGATATCATTTATTTTCCAATATATATTCTTTCCAAAATCATAGGGTTTCCAAAGTAAAATATTTAGAAATCAAAACTCTTGAATATAATATTTCCAAATTATACTACCTTGAAAACATAGCTTTGAAACAAAATTTCCATTTCTTAAATGGTTAAATATTAAAGTACTTTTATAAACAAAATAGCTTCTTCATATTTCACAAATCAATTTCAAATATCGATTTAAACTTCCAAATACCATTTCAATTCTTATGTTTCAAGGCTTTAAATATTTCACCATTTCAAACAAACACATTTGACAATTCCATATATATATATATATCAAATTCAGTTACTTATTATTTAGACTTGAAATGTTTGCTAAATGAATTCAATATAATTTAAGAAAACCTTTAACTTCATATAACTGGATCATCTTTCAATTTATTATATATTCATTTAATCAATCTGATATTCATTAAAATCACATTACACAAAAATCAAGTTATAAAAATCATATCCTTTAAAAATTCTAATTTTTATTAAATTTCAATTTAACTTAATATTCATCTTCCAAATCTATTCTCATTTAAGTCATAAAACTCCAGAAATTAAATTTTAAATAAATGTTTAATCTTATTTGATCTTAAAATCAAACTTATTTAAACTTCAAATCAAATTTATACAAAGCTTAAAAACCGGAAATTACTATATATATAATAGCCTTTATCAATAACCAAATCAATATCTCATAAACCATATATATATATATATAACTTTACAAAACCATAGAAAAACATTTCAAAAATAATTTTATATATTTACCGCGGTGCCTGTATATAATTTTCTATCCTATGGTCAAGTGGTACGGTTGTTTATCATTTCAATCCGCAATTTAAAATGAAAAAAAATGCGGTTATATATCATTTCAAACCGCAATCCCGAGTGAATGAAATGCATAGCAACTTGCAATTAATAAAATTAATCATCCATTCATCCATCAAATCATACATCCATTTATCACAGTCATCATCAAATTTCAAACAATCATCAATACATAACAGGTGATAAATAATGGTATCAATTATCAGTTTCTACTCAAAATAAATTTAATAACTGTTAATTGGCAGTTTATATGCAAAAATAAACGTAAATTTAACTGGAAGTTAATATGAAATAAAAATTTAACATAACTATGACTGGCAGTTAATATGCAATTAAATAAATTCTAATTGTCAAATTTATGCAATAAATAAAATTAATTAACAGTTATATTAAATGAATACGATTTATCAAAGATAATGAATAAAACATGCCAAACAGTCATAAATAAATTTCTACTCATATCTAAAATTAATGTAACAAACACAAGAAATTTTAGAAATTGTGAGTGGGTTAAAACACTCACCTTTTGAATTTAAATCGAATTTAAATTCAATTCAAACTCAAAAATTCGAAGGTCTCCGAATTGGTCCAAACTAGCGTCCACAGATCTGGAATTTAATTACGATCCTAACAAAAAAAATCTCGCGTGAATCGGACTACGTATGAGAAAGTTATTCGAAAATTTCGATTGAAACAAAAATTAAATAAAACAAAATAAACAAATATACCCCATCACCATGCCTCAGAGGCCACGTCCTTCTTCTCAAATTCGAGCACGCTACAGCACCAATCAAAAAAAACGGACAGTACCAACAGATTACGCTCTTCGAGAATTATGACATATAATTTTTCTGGAATTTTTAGAGGAGTTTGAAATATTTTATTTTATTTTATTTTATTTTTATTTTGGACTGTAATTGGATCTAGAAATTTTGCAGCCATTGGAAGAGAAGAAGTTGAACAAAAGAACACACAGAGAGAAATGAAGATAGATGGAGGTTAGGGTTTACACAGCCTATAAATAGGCAAAGTGAAATAGGATAGGTGGGCACGAATCATAAACGCGTAAAACGGTTGTTGGCCCACCAGAATATTTTATATTAATTGGATACGTTACGGATTAGTAAATAAATTAATTTCTTCCTCAGACATTTACATTGAATTTTAAACGTATTTACAAATGTAAATTTAGATGCTTCATTTATAAGTTTCAATATAAATTCACAATTCATTAAATTCCAAATTCATAGATAAGTTTCCATTTTCAACTAAATTTCTAAATTACCGTAATAATTATCTTAGATTTTTATTCATTCTCAATAGATTTAACTATTGTAAATTGACTAAGTTTTCATACTATAAAAATCCACATTTCTATGTATATATACATTTGAATTCCCTACTAAAATATTTTATTTATATTTCGCAATTACTTCCAATCCATTTTTTTTTTTAGCATCGCACCGTTACTTAAATAAATAGCCTATACCAACACTAATTATCATTAATTTGAAAACGGGTTACCAAATTTTGGATTTTATTAATAATTATTATTTATTACTTCATTGTTTATTCAAATTTAGACAATTTAAGATGTTTCTTAAATGCTGAGTACATTATTAACTTCAGCGTAAAACTTCAATTTTATTTTATCTGCAAATTATAAATTAACTTTTCAGAAATCCTTTAGTTGACCTTTCATTTAATTATCCTATCTATTGGTATCCCATAGATGGGAATTCCTAAAACATCTCCGAATTCCAACTTTAATTTTAATCACATAAAATGTTCTATTCAGTTTCCAATAAATTCAATAAATTCAAATTATCATGTTCTAAATCCAAATGAATCCATATATCCTGCCTTCCATTCTTTTAATCTAAATAATTATCATATTCTGAATAAAGTTTACGTTATTTCCACCTATAAGCTACAAATAACAACGAATGTTTCATTTGATTTAGATTCTAAATAAATTGATGGGTAATAATTAATAATTCTCACTATTGCTCGATTTATTCCCATTCATGCTTAAATTACCACCAAACAATCATTAAATTTTACCTATCTTTTATTGATTCCATAAAATATATTTGCCCTGAGTTAGTTACTGCATTTATCAAATTCCAATTTCGCAATCACCTTAAATACATAAATTGGTATTGCATTAACATTTAAATTTATTAGCTTATGTCAACACTATTAACATTAATTGCAATGTATTACCAATTTTAGTCACTACCCTAACTACTAACTCATATTAACCTACATTATTCCCAAGAATTTCATTGGTTTTTCTTATATTAAATTTATCAACCATATTAATTAAGGTTTTTTAAAAACAATTAATAAAATTCCCTTTAATATATACAACTTAGCAATCTATTAAGCATGCTATTATATTTCACGTAAATGTACATTTAATTACATTTATTACAATGTTATCCAAATAAATTGAATGATCTAAGTATATAACTCCTAATATCCACCCATCTTGCCTTAATTCCAAATAACGTACAAATTAAACTACCCTTAATTTCAATTAACCCTATCATTACTTTTTATATTCCAAACAAATAAATTAATAATAGGTTAATTGAATCAGATTTACAATCCAACTTTAATTATTTGCAAATTTTGTCAGTTTGGACCACTTGGTAAATTCAGAATCCTTTAACAACTTCCTACATTAATTTATTTTTGAATAATCCCAAAATTTTCAATATTAAAGTACAAATCCAATTTATCAAAAATTAGAACTTAAATTTCAAGGAATTTATTTATTTAGGTTTAGATCCCGTTATTCACTAAAATTGGTTGGTATTTATTTCATTCGCCTCTTTAATTGTACGTAAATTTCTCATAAATACACCTAAAATTTCATTTAATTCAAACTGCTTCCTAATTTCCATTTCTACGCCTTACACACTCTATATTAAACTTCTAGACATTGTATTACTTATCATATTAATGTAACCTTTATTTAGTGTATTAACATTTATTTCAATTCAAATTCTATCAACCAATTAAACATGTAACCTATTACTATTGCTTACAAATCAAAATATTGCACCCATTGTCATCTTCTGAATGGAATTAGTCTTTATTTCAAAACTTATCTAAATTTACATTGAGACCATATTTAATCCTCTTCGATAATATTAATCCTCAATTTATTAAATGGAATCAATATATCTTACATAACATGTTTTACGCATAAATTTTTAATTAATATTATTTCAACTTATTCCCCATATTCTCAATAATTACCTAACATAAATCTACGCTTATTTTATTCTACGTTCACACTTCCGTTACTCTCAAATCAATAAGTAATGTTCATATAAATAAATGTTATGTCAGTTTCCTATTTATTGCGATATTTTTATTTATTTATTACTGCATAACTTTACTTATTTTCTTCCCATCACTTTAAAATTAATCGTTAAAGTAACGCTTATCAATACGCATCAAATTATTTATCAAATTAAAAGGTTTTGATTTTTTAACAAATTAATTGACAGATTAATTAGGTAATGTATACGAATTGTTATTATACCCATAAATTTACACTTAACTAATTAAATGCCTTACCTATATTCTCTATCTTCCCATTATATTCAGGTACAATACTTACACCAATTTTTATTGAAAAATTTATTCATATAACAAACAAAGGCTTAAATTACCATTGTTAAATTAGCGTTCAATATATATTTATCACCTTTTATTATTTCTACTAAATTTTTATTACAAAATTCTATTAAATAAATTAAATCGTCGAAATTTACGGGTCGTTACACTCTCCCCCATTCAAAACTTTTCGTCCCCGAAAAGGAAAAAGAAAGGAAAAGAAGGATTTAGAATCTACATATCTTATTCAAAACATTACCTTATAAACAATTAAATTTACAATATCTGTTACTTTTCTTAAAATATACAAATTTACAACATTATCTTTTTATACTTAAATTTATTAGAGTTTGGAGAACATTTCAAAATATTTCTAAGTCCAAAATTTAAATATCTAAGTAGTTCCAATCACTAATCATCCAAATTAATACAACAACCATCAATTTCCTCGAACAGCATACATACAATTACAAAACAACCATACAATCACACAATCAAATAGTTGTTTGGGTTCAAACTTGAAATTGTACGGAATGAAAAATAACTATCAAGTGCATCATTTACTCAACAGTCTTAGATGGAACAAAATAGATTATTTATTCATCCCACAACTTCAAATTTCCTTACCCAACCAACCATAAATCAAACAATAACAATTCAAACCAGCAACCAAACTAACTTATTATAAATTTCATGCTTTAGTTGTTTGATTTCCCTTTTTGTTTATATAGTGATTTTTTTCTCATTCACATTTACTTATCAAAGGTTTGCTCATTCATTTTTACTTATTACTTACAATTATTCAATTCCATTAACTCGGGTCATGCTGGTACCTTATATTTTGTTATAATTATTCATTCATTTATAATAGCATGTCCTTATTTATTTACTTTAATTCCTTAAGTTTTATAATCATCTATCTATCATGCTTACCTTTATTTATATTTACTTGGTAAAATTTCAATTATATCTTAAGTTATTGAATACAGCAAATTCATTGAATGCTTCATTACCTACTATTACTTGTACAAATTTCTACTACATTTCTTATTAAACATTTCAAATTTTTTATATTTGGTAAGTTATATATGTTAAAGAAAATGAAAATGAACTTATACAAGTTTTATCTCATCTTTTAATTAAATTTAATGTCCAACAATATTACTCTTTATCTCATATGTTACAAATTTCAAATTTCCCTTTATAACTTTGCATTAAATCTCTTACCTAAATTAGAGGTTTCAATTTATTAATCACTTACCTTTTATTTCACTACAATAATTTAAACAATTAATTAATGGAAATTTAAGAATTAAATACCGGGTTAAATTTCAAATTATTTTGAAATATTAGATAAACATATTCTTCTAACTTATATACCTCTAATTTTATTTAAAACAATTAAAAATTTATATCTTTTTCGAAAATGAATCTGCAATAGAACTACTACAGTGGCATTTCCCCTTCGAAACTCGAAAATGAAAGTCGATGATGTGGCCGCCATCACCGAAATTGTTTTCCAGCGACAGAGAGGAAAGTACAAAACTTATTTTCTCAAAAATCTTCTTTAAAACGATTCTTCCGAATTATGTTAAATATTTATATCAGAAAATACTTATAAACAAAATTATTAATATATTTCAAAATTATTCAAAAGAAAAACCCCGGACTTAAGTTCTAAATTTCCAAATTTCATTTATCTTATTTTTCAATCTTATTTCTATTATTATTTACACTTTATTGCCTAATAATCAATCTATTGCAGCCAAATATAAATATCAACTGAAAATTTTTATTTTATATATAAAAATATAATAGGCAAATTTTTTTCATTCGCCTATATTAAAAACAAATATTATGTCGGTCTGTCCTATTAAGTGTTTAGAAATCCCTATTGATGTCATAGCGTCCCATGCACCAACCAGAATTTATAAATACGAAACGGAACAAATTAACACAATATTAAAACCTTTTTATAACACTAACAAATACGCTCTGTCATATATACACTCAGCGACTCCATAGGGTATTACTACCCTATTAATAAAGAGTCAAACCCCATAAAGCCAAGATTTATCACTAAACCAAAGCTCTGATACCAACTGTAACATCCCACCTTTTTGCACGATTTAAACAGACACACGTGCCAATTCAAACCATACATAAGGGCGGATTGTTATGGGATAAATAAGAAAACAGAGAAAGAAACAGAATCTCACAGCGGAAGGATAAAATATAATAATCAAATATACAGTTCATAAATTTGTTTACAAAAACCTTTGATTTATTTATACAATACATATCAGAGTACACATACCATATAACAATGCAGCGGAACAATATGAGTGTAGTGAAACCATATTATCTATAGTAATAATAATAAAATCTTCGTCTTCTTCCTCCGGAAATAAAATCTTCAATCCTAAAACGCTCGGACTGACCCGAGCGAATTTGGAAAGACAAAAACACTCGAGTCGGAACTAAAAGATCTTATGTGAGTTACATTAACAGAAATAAATATGAGTGCGGTAACTCAAGAGATGCTCGGGATTTACATCTCCTAAGGATCCGTTAAACTATTTACTAGATCCGTTAAACTATTTACTATGTAGTATATTGCGCTATTATAATAGTGTCTAATTGTAAAATAAACTTACTTTTAAATAGCGTTAAGGCTTTACATTTTCCACCTTAACACATTTATATATTCCCATAGTCTATACAGTACCGTAATCTCCCCCGTACTGGGCATCGTCAGAGGGCACTCCATAAGTATGGTACAAAACAAAATCGTATAAGGCGCGCTAGGGTAGGTGACACGGCACAACTAGGCAATGCCAGGGTAGATATACCAATTTCTATTCGGGCTGGTGGTAACGCGTAGCCGCAGCTACCGCCCACCTCGAACTAACACCCCCAAATCAAAGAAATCAATAGTGGCCACCGAATCAATCCAAAGTCAGAGTATAGTATCGAAGGAGTGCGTTCGATCAGAGAAATGACCACATTGGCCCGAGAATCGCTCCAGTTTTAGCCACCTTACGTCAACTCACGGGAGTTGGGTCCACGTATTTACC
Source organism: Allium cepa (assembly GCA_030765085.1). Taxonomy (NCBI): domain Eukaryota; kingdom Viridiplantae; phylum Streptophyta; class Magnoliopsida; order Asparagales; family Amaryllidaceae; genus Allium; species Allium cepa. The sequence continues at coordinate 985,345,279 of CM060945.1, read as the reverse complement.
TTACAGGAAACGTCGCTACCAACCTACTACATTCTGGAATCTCCACCGCGTATACGGTTAGTTAAAATGGTTTTCGGTATCGACAGAGAGTATGTCCATATCTGATCCCGGTCTCTTTGCCAACCAATCGTTATTATAACACCGCGGTTATTTAAAAAAAAATTATACTTTTAAAACCATAATAAAATATCCATTTAAAACCCATATAAACCCGATATCATTTATTCTTAAAACCCCAAATCAATACGATATCATTTATTTTCCAATATATATTCTTTCCAAAATCATAGGGTTTCCAAAGTAAAATATTTAGAAATCAAAACTCTTGAATATAATATTTCCAAATTATACTACCTTGAAAACATAGCTTTGAAACAAAATTTCCATCTCTTAAATGGTTAAATATTAAATTACTTTTATAAACTGTAACGACCCGAAAATTTAGACGATTTAATTTACTTATTTATTAGAATTTCGTAATAAAAATGTAACGAGTCGGATTTTGCGCGCTCGAAAATCGACATCCATACTTCAAATCGTATTCGAATGCCGTAGATTCGACCGTTCAAATCCGATTCGCCGGAGCTTATAACAATCATTAAGTAAACAACACAGCGGAATAAAAGAATAATACATTGATATACAGCTTTGATACAATATCTGATACAACAGATGATCCAATAGATATCAATATACATCAGAGATATGATACAATAAAATAGCAGCGGAAAAGAAAATAGATGACATCTAACATACGGAACAATATAACTCTAAAATAGTCTTCAAGGAAGAACTCCAAAAATAACTGCAACTCCATTTCCGGGAATCCATCCAGTAATAGCTCGAACTCCCAATAACGATGCATCAAGCTAAGCAAGACTGGTGCGATCCAAAGACTGAACTAACTCCAGATAATCCACTATATCTAACTATCTGTAAAACCCAACTCTAGACTACTCGTGTAGAAAATAATGAGCACCCAGAGTTTAGGAAAGAAACGATAAACTCCGGATCAGTCGTGGGACTGGTGTGAGCAACAAAACAGTTTATCTATTAAAAACATTCAACAAAAGATTTTCAAAGTCAATTCGCAATGCTTTTGAAAAATGAGACTACCATAAGGCCTCCCGCACACACACACAATGCAAACGCAGAATCGGAGGAGATTTCTCCTTATGATAGTCAAAGATGCTTGATACGCATTAAAAAGAAGCATTTGATATTATTACTAGTGTATAGTGTAGGAAAAATTCATTTCGAAAGTAGAATATAAATCTTAGCCAACATAGACATTTCGAACTATGCCTACTATAGCTACCATCCAAACAGTGGTGACCACCATAAGTGAATGGCAGGTTCTACAACTAATACCGTATAAGTTTCGTATTGGGAATTGGATTTCCAACAAATGGTCAGGCCAAGGAACTTCCCATTGCCACATGAGAATGCCTCTGGAAAGACATCCCCGAGAACCAAACCGGAACTCTGCCAACACAAGGCCGGGTTACCCCTAACTGGGTAACTACTGACACGAGCACGCCATTCCCCGATCGTAAACGACCTTTCTCACGGGATCCCGAAAACCAACAACCACAAAGTAATAAATTCGTAGTAACCACATAGGTTAAATATCTGGGCTCCATACCATGATACCACCTCTATCCAGAAGGAAATGTACATACCCTAAAGGGTGCTACCCCTCATAACCTTGCCGCATCTTTCCTGTTTTGACCATTTCCGGGGTGTAAGGCTCGACGAAGTCACGTCCACAAAAACACACTTTATACAAAAGCCGTGCTTTGGGTCAACAAATGATCATAGAAATGATCACAAATATAGACGATCAAACAAATGATCCTATCACGAATAATCAACACAATGATCATTTCACAGCAACACTCAGTATGTGACATTACCAAATTGGGAATATATCGCTGATAACCTTCAACTATATAACCTCTGAGCTCGTACGTCTCAGAGAAGGGTGTTAAGCTAAGAGAATAAATTCTCTGCCACCAACAGAAATATATTTGAAAAAAATATGCTTTATATCTCAATTTGTAATGTCAGACACACAATCCATACAAGTCTGTTCTGGGTTCGAATGGAACCGAAGGCACTTACAAAGAAGTCCTTGCAATCCGGATATCCACAATCCTGATCGGATTTCCCATCACTTATGGAATCTCTATACCAGGAGCTACCCAGTGCAGAGACAATCAATAGGTCATTCTATCGCTCTCGCAAATACCCGGTCTTCACCACCGGTCTTCAAATGCTATCCATAACGACGAAATCACATATTCGGAATGGGTTACTTGACACAAAGGTCCTTTCCCGGCTAAACCGAATAGTGAGCGCAACATTTAAAACATATGGATATGGGATTTCAATTAAGTCACAACTTAATAATTCAAAACTTTATTTCGAATGGTTTAATCCAATTACCATTTCAAATCTTTTAAACAAAAGATTTATTTCATAATGTTCACTTACTTTCATATATATTCATTCTCGGATTTCAAAACAATTTCGTTTCAAAAAGCTTAATTCATCAAATCTTTAAATTCAAAGATTTGTCTTGTAGTTTTCAAATCATTCCCAAATTTTCAAAACTCATTTCCAAATATTTGTTTATAACTTGGAAAACTATTTTATTTTAAACTTGAAATCCCTTTAATAAAACTTCAAACGAAAACTTTTTATCTTTTAGAGATAACAATTTTATTTTGGAAAATCCCGATTTCATTTATACAAGTTACAAACTTTGACTTAATTTAAATTCCCAAAACAATACTTTAAATATGGTTTCAAACTAACTTAACATCTTTAATTCCTAATTTCAAATCATAGAATTCAATTCCTAATTTTGAATTCAAATTTAAATCATATTGTTTAAATTTCAAAACTTAATTAAAAATAAATTTTAACTTAAAATTCCATTTCAAAAGCTTTTCACTTTTATTCCGATTCTATTTCCAAAACATTTGAATTTAAAAATCCAAATTCAAAACTATTTCAAAAATCTGTGACTTAACCGATTTCCTCGTGAAATCCATAATTGTGTGCATATGAGTGTGGTCCAGGGGTTATACACAGTAGTGCAACAGCATACAATCATCACAGATCAGAATACAGGAATATAGTTGATAAGCGATATAACTATAACGCTCATCGTCCATTCACAGATAATATACAAATATAAATAAATGAATGAATCATACACAGCTCAATCCATAGAACAAAATATCACAGATCAGATAGGACAATCAATTCAAGATATCTCATACAATACAATCATTCATAAGTAAGGTCAAGCATTTAATAATCATTTATAAGCAGGATTAATTAATTGTTTTAATCCTAATTAATTCAATTTATTTCCAAGTAAATTAAATTAAATTACTTATGAATTTATCATCCCATTCTGGTTTCTTAATTCAAATCATTTGATATAAACTAATTTATCAAACACTTTAATTAATTAAATTATTCTTAATCAATCATATTAAATCGACTCTTGAACCAATTATATATATAATTAATTTACTTCTTGATTCATTATTTCAAGAAATTTACTCTTTAATTACTTATCATTAAGCAATCATCTCAAAATAACAAATCATGAATTACCAATTTATCTTTATCATTAATTTAAATCAAAATATTCAAGTTTAATTACAATTAATAATTAACCCCTTAATTTCTTTCATTAAGTAATTAACAATTTACAATTGATTATCTTAATTAATTTAATCTAATAAATCATCAAAATTAATCACATTAATTTAATTACTTAATAATTCCTAGTTAATTATCTTCATTAACTAATAAAATTTCTTAATTACATTTAAATTAATCTCTAATTATAAATTAATCTAAATCATTAATTTATAAATTCGATAAATAAATCATTCCTTAATTATCTTATTTAATCGAATCATTTAATACCTTAATTATCTCTAAGGTAATTTATTTATTTCTTTATTAATGATTAAATACATATTAATGTGTAGAACATTACCCTTTTTAAATTTAACAAACCCAGGCTTGAATTCAAACAGAAGAACAGGCCTCTGTTTTTAAAATGCCTGGAACTAACAAACTTAAGACAGCACACTACTTCGAGTCGCCTACCTCTTTACTTCGAGAGTGACCTGAGAAAAATGCCAGAGTGCTTCGAGTTTTTCCCTACAGCAAAGTTAAGTTTTAAACTACAGTACACATTCAAGCATCAGGCCTATACGCGCACGCGATCCAGAAAACCCGAAGCAACTTCCAAATTTTCTCGAGCAAAAGTACGCGGCGACCCAAACTTGCTTCTTCTTCTTCCACAACTCTCCAAACCCAGATACCACATTCACGCGTGCACGTGCACCACCCTTCTGGCCTCCTCCGATCCAAGCTGCGATCGTCAACACATTAGCCATGATCTCTATGAGCCTCACAAACACTCAAATACTCAAAACAACAGCGAATTCAAAATTGAACAAATTGACCCAGACCTGAAACAAAAATGCATCCACCCCTTCGAAACCTGTCATCGCCACATTCACGCCACCACAACCACCGGAACACGTGAAACTTCGTCTACACGATCGCCAGCATCCCCTCTACTTCCACCCAGAGCCACGCAACGCTCGATCGTCTATCGGGGACGAACGATTCAAATTACTCAGCCGCTACAAAATTAGGTTTAGAAACTAAACCTCGCCACCGCCGCTTCCACGTCGAACTGGAGCAACTCCAGATAATTTTCCCAACTCCTCCGGAGGCTCCTTCACCCCCACGCGAAACGCCGAGTATTCCGGTCCACTCTATCACCCAAAAATCGACCATAACCCATTTTCGTTCATCCCGGAACTGTAGCTTAATCCTAGCTCTAAAAATTTTGATTCGAGCTTTAAAAATCATATTAAAGTATAACAATCCCATTTATACACCTGAATTCATAAATTACGAAGTTTGAATTCTTGCTCTTTTTGAACTTAGCTGGGTTATTTTACTTTCCAGAGAAAGTTAAACTTGGTTTTAACTTCTATAAATTTTTAATCTCAAGTTTATACTATAACAACCAATTTCCATTTTGATTCTAAGTCCACTCTATAAGTAGATTGAAAGAAAAAGAATTTTGAATCAAAGATGTTTTGTTCATGAACTTAAAACAGAGAGGTATTTAAATATCAGCCTGCACACCCATTCCATTACCAAGAACACACACATACTTATGTATTCACAGACATGTAGTTGCAACATTTCTTTTTAATCAAACTTAAAGCTCTAAAGTTTGTGTTTACTCACAGTACTTAGTTTAAACAGAGAAGATGTTTTCATTTTTTTTTTTTTAAACCTGCATACATCATTTTTATGTATATTTACACACGCAAGCAAACATTTACATTCAAAATAAGTTTATACTTGGAGTTTTTTTAAAAAGAATGTTACTCACTTGTGTTGTTTGAAACAGAGAGCATGAGCAGCTGGAAGTGCTCTGAGAACTGGAAAAAATGGATTTGCTTTTGTTTGAACAGCCTTGTGTAATTTCAAACTGAACCTTCATCTTGTTTGTACTGGGAATTATTCATTACTCTTTGATCAGAGATTCCCTCTTTGCATAAGGAGGCTGAGTTGATTTTTCTTCTTTTTAAATGTTACTAGCCTTTAATGAATAAGTATCTTATGTTCCCCACTCATCTATTGTTATGTATATATATACACAGTCCTGCTTTGTTTTGATTCATACTTATGTAAATTATTATTATTTGCTTTGTTTTTAAATTATGTATGTAGTTAGTTTGTGGATATTTTGCTTTGTATTCTTTTTATAGTTTAATTCATTTTATATTTAACTTATACTTTGGAATATGAATAAATTTCTATTGTTAACTAAAAATATCATTTTACTTGTCTTTATCACTTTGAAATAAAATAAAGTTCTACTTTTGTCATGTTGTTATAGTTTATTCTTTTATGCATTTACTTCCTATTTTACACTAATGTGTTACTATATATGTTATTTCTTTTGTTTTAGTCCTTCGTATTGTATTTGTTTGTTTTATTTTCGTCTACATTCTTTTCATATTTAAACGTATTTTATTTTCTTTAAATCTTCTTGTTTTGAAATATAAATAAATTTCTATTTTATTATGTTGTTAGAATTTAGCAAATGTTCTACTTCCTATTTTTATTAAAATTTATCTCATATTATTTTTCTATTTCTAGTTTAAATATTTATTGTTATCTTACTTTAATATTTAATTATGAGTTACTATATATATATATATTTTTTTCTTAATTTATTTTATAACTCAAATATTTATTAAACCATTCATCTAAGATTTAAATTCAAATCAAAATATATATATATACACTCAAGATTTTATAATTTCAAATTGACTCATATATACCCAAATATACACATATATATATATATATATACATTCACATATATACATATATATATAATATTTAAAAATTTAAATGATTTATATAGAATATATTTGAACTTGGGGAAACTCGCTTCCATTTATAATCAATTTCTCTTACAATTTTATTCAGAAATTCATTTAATTATCAATTTAAATTAAATTAAAATCTACGGTCGTTACAAACTTCCCCACTTAAAAGAATTTCGTCCTCGAAATTCGCAGGCACGAAAACAACACAGAGATCGCTATATAGAGAAATATCTTTTCAAATCAAGCTGGATATCAATTCTGCATTTGGCTCACCAAATCAGAACATCAATAATAGATATAAGAAATTATAATAAAATTTCAAATTTTGGTTTTAAACAAAATCATTTTATCGATACAATTCTAATCATTCTTCATATTCTATTAATCAATTTAATTCAATTAAAATTTCCAATTTATTTAAAATTTCCAATTTCTAATTCATTTATTAGAGTTTAAATCGAAAAGCCGATAAGAAATCGATGAAGATACGAAGTAAAATTTCCTACAACGATTCGTAGAGCATCACCGCACCGAAAACTTCTTCTTGTAGCTGGTACGAAGAAATCAAAAGAATTTGGAAACGAATCAAAGAAAATTGATAGAGAAAGTTATTTCCACCGTTGTTACAGAGTTTTGACTAATTATAGTCGTATTCCCCTGTCCTCTATCTCGTTCTCTTCTTGCACTCATACTCACTATCAGTAGATAGTAAGAGAATTTACTGAAGCATTCAAACGGATATCTTAAGGATTACTCATTCTAGGATTTACTTCATCCTATCTCTAATGAGCTACTTAATGTGTTACACTCCTGAGCTAAAGTTTCAACCCTTAGCTCTGATACCACATGTAATGAGTCGGATTTTGCGCGCTCGAAAATCGACATCCATACTTCAAATCGTATTCGAATGCCGTAGATTCGACCGTTCAAATCCGATTCGCCGGAGCTTATAACAATCATTAAGTAAACAACACAGCGGAATAAAAGAATAATACATTGATATACAGCTTTGATACAATATCTGATACAACAGATGATCCAATAGATATCAATATACATCAGAGATATGATACAATAAAATAGCAGCGGAAAAGAAAATAGATGACATCTAACATACGGAACAATATAACTCTAAAATAGTCTTCAAGGAAGAACTCCAAAAATAACTGCAACTCCATTTCCGGGAATCCATCCAGTAATAGCTCGAACTCCCAATAACGATGCATCAAGCTAACCAAGACTGGTGCGATCCAAAGACTGAACTAACTCCAGATAATCCACTATATCTAACTATCTGTAAAACCCAACTCTAGACTGCTCGTGTAGAAAATAATGAGCACCCAGAGTTTAGGAAAGAAACGATAAACTCCGGATCAGTCGTGGGACTGGTGTGAGCAACAAAACAGTTTATCTATTAAAAACATTCAACAAAAGATTTTCAAAGTCAATTCGCAATGCTTTTGAAAAATGAGACTACCATAAGGCCTCCCGCACACACACACAATGCAAACGCAGAATCGGAGGAGATTTCTCCTTATGATAGTCAAAGATGCTTGATACGCATTAAAAAGAAGCATTTGATATTATTACTAGTGTATAGTGTAGGAAAAATTCATTTCGAAGGTAGAATATAAATCTTAGCCAACATAGACATTTCGAACTATGCCTACTATAGCTACCATCCAAACAGTGGTGACCACCATAAGTGAATGGCAGGTTCTACAACTAATACCGTATAAGTTTCGTATTGGGAATTGGATTTCCAACAAATGGTCAGGCCAAGGAACTTCCCATTGCCACATGAGAATGCCTCTGGAAAGATATCCCCGAGAACCAAACCGGAACTCTGCCAACACAAGGCCGGGTTACCCCTAACTGGGTAACTACTGACACGAGCACGCCATTCCCCGATCGTAAACGACCTTTCTCACGGGATCCCGAAAACCAACAACCACAAAGTAATAAATTCGTAGTAACCACATAGGTTAAATATCTGGGCTCCATACCATGATACCACCTCTATCCAGAAGGAAATGTACATACCCTAAAGGGTGCTACCCCTCATAACCTTGCCGCATCTTTCCTGTTTTGACCATTTCCGGGGTGTGAGGCTCGACGAAGTCACGTCCACAAAAACACACTTTATACAAAAGCCGTGCTTTGGGTCAACAAATGATCATAGAAATGATCACAAAGATAGACGATCAAACAAATGATCCTATCACGAATAATCAACACAATGATCATTTCACAGCAACACTCAGTATGTGGCATTACCAAATTGGGAATATATCGCTGATAACCTTCAACTATATAACCTCTGAGCTCGTACGTCTCATAGAAGGGTGTTAAGCTAAGAGAATAAATTCTCCGCCACCAACAGAAATATATTTGAAAAAAATATGCTTTATATCTCAATTTGTAATGTCAGACACACAATCCATACAAGTCTGTTCTGGGTTCGAACAGAACCGAAGGCACTTACAAAGAAGTCCTTGCAATCCGGATATCCACAATCCTGATCGGATTTCCCATCACTTATGGAATCTCTATACCAGGAGCTACCCAGTGCAGAGACAATCGATAGGTCATCCTATCGCTCTCGCAAATACCCGGTCTTCACCACCGGTCTTCAAATGCTATCCATAACGACGAAATCACATATTCGGAATGGGTTACTTGACACAAAGGTCCTTTCCCGGCTAAACCGAATAGTGAGCGCAACATTTAAAACATATGGATATGGGATTTCAATTAAGTCACAACTTAATAATTCAAAACTTTATTTCGAATGGTTTAATCCAATTACCATTTCAAATCTTTTAAACAAAAGATTTATTTCATAATGTTCACTTACTTTCATATATATTCATTCTCGGATTTCAAAACAATTTCGTTTCAAAAAGCTTAATTCATCAAATCTTTAAATTCAAAGATTTGTCTTGTAGTTTTCAAATCATTCCCAAATTTTCAAAACTCATTTCCAAATATTTGTTTATAACTTGGAAAACTATTTTATTTTAAACTTGAAATCCCTTTAATAAAACTTCAAACGAAAACTTTTTATCTTTTAGAGATAACAATTTTATTTTGGAAAATCCCGATTTCATTTATACAAGTTACAAACTTTGACTTAATTTAAATTCCCAAAACAATACTTTAAATATGGTTTCAAACTAACTTAACATCTTTAATTCCTAATTTCAAATCATAGAATTCAATTCCTAATTTTGAATTCAAATTTAAATCATATTGTTTAAATTTCAAAACTTAATTAAAAATAAATTTTAACTTGAAATTCCATTTCAAAAGCTTTTCACTTTTATTCCGATTCTATTTCCAAAACATTTGAATTTAAAAATCCAAATTCAAAACTATTTCAAAAATCTGTGACTTAACCGATTTCCTCGTGAAATCCATAATTGTGTGTGTATGAGTGTGGTCCAGGGGTTATACACAGTAGTGCAACAGCATACAATCATCACAGATCAGAATACAGGAATATAGTTGATAAGCGATATAACTATAACGCTCATCGTCCATTCACAGATAATATACAAATATAAATAAATGAATGAATCATACACAGCTCAATCCATAGAACAAAATATCACAGATCAGATAGGACAATCAATTCAAGATATCTCATACAATACAATCATTCATAAGTAAGGTCAAGCATTTAATAATCATTTATAAGCAGGATTAATTAATTGTTTTAATCCTAATTAATTCAATTTATTTCCAAGTAAATAAAATTAAATTACTTATGAATTTATCATCCCATTCTGGTTTCTTAATTCAAATCATTTGATATAAACTAATTTATCAAACACTTTAATTAATTAAATTATTCTTAATCAATCATATTAAATCGACTCTTGAACCAATTATATATATAATTAATTTACTTCTTGATTCATTATTTCAAGAAATTTACTCTTTAATTACTTATCATTAAGCAATCATCTCAAAATAACAAATCATGAATTACCAATTTATCTTTATCATTAATTTAAATCAAAATATTCAAGTTTAATTACAATTAATAATTAACCCCTTAATTTCTTTCATTAAGTAATTAACAATTTACAATTGATTATCTTAATTAATTTAATCTAATAAATCATCAAAATTAATCACATTAATTTAATTACTTAATAATTCCTAGTTAATTATCTTCATTAACTAATAAAATTTCTTAATTACATTTAAATTAATCTCTAATTATAAATTAATCTAAATCATTAATTTATAAATTCGATAAATAAATCATTCCTTAATTATCTTATTTAATCGAATCATTTAATACCTTAATTATCTCTAAGGTAATTTATTTATTTCTTTATTAATGATTAAATACATATTAATGTGTAGAACATTACCCTTTTTAAATTTAACAAACCCAGGCTTGAATTCAAACAGAAGAACAGGCCTCTGTTTTTAAAATGTCTGGAACTAACAAACTTAAGACAGCACACTACTTCGAGTCGCCTACCTCTTTACTTCGAGAGTGACCCGAGAAAAATGCCTGAGTGCTTCGAGTTTTTCCCTACAGCAAAGTTAAGTTTTAAACTACAGTACACATTCAAGCATCAGGCCTATACGCGCACGCGATCCAGAAAACCCGAAGCAACTTCCAAATTTTCTCGAGCAAAAGTACGCGGCGACCCAAACTTGCTTCTTCTTCTTCCACAACTCTCTAAACCCAGATACCACATTCACACGTGCACGTGCACCACCCTTCTGGCCTCCTCCGATCCAAGCTGCGATCGTCAACACATCAGCCATGATCTCTATGAGCCTCACAAACACTCAAATACTCAAAACAACAGCGAATTCAAAATTGAACAAATTGACCCAGACCTGAAACAAAAATGCATCCACCCCTTCGAAACCTGTCATCGCCACATTCACGCCACCACAACCACCGGAACACGTGAAACTTCGTCTACACGATCGCCAGCATCCCCTCTACTTCCACCCAGAGCCACGCAACGCTCGATCGTCTATCGGGGACGAACGATTCAAATTACTCAGCCGCTACAAAATTAGGTTTAGAAACTAAACCTCGCCACCGCCGCTTCCACGTCGAACTGGAGCAACTCCAGATAATTTTCCCAACTCCTCCGGAGGCTCCTTCACCCCCATGCGAAACGCCGAGTATTCCGGTCCACTCTATCACCCAAAAATCGACCATAACCCATCTTCGTTCATCCCGGAACTGTAGCTTAATCCTAGCTCTAAAAATTTTGATTCGAGCTTTAAAAATCATATTAAAGTATAACAATCCCATTTATACACCTGAATTCATAAATTACGAAGTTTGAATTCTTGCTCTTTTTGAACTTAGCTGGGTTATTTTACTTTCCAGAGAAAGTTAAACTTGGTTTTAACTTCTATAAATTTTTAATCTCAAGTTTATACTATAACAACCAATTTCCATTTTGATTCTAAGTCCACTCTATAAGTAGATTGAAAGAAAAAGAATTTTGAATCAAAGATGTTTTGTTCATGAACTTAAAACAGAGAGGTATTTAAATATCAGCCTGCACACCCATTCCATTACCAAGAACACACACATACTTATGTATTCACAGACATGTAGTTGCAACATTTCTTTTTAATCAAACTTAAAGCTCTAAAGTTTGTGTTTACTCACAGTACTTAGTTTAAACAGAGAAGATGTTTTCATTATTATTATTATTATTTTTTTAAACCTACATACATCATTTTTATGTATACTTACACACGCAAGCAAACATTTACATTCAAAATAAGTTTATACTTGGAGTTTTTTTAAAAAGAATGTTACTCACTTGTGTTGTTTGAAACAGAGAGCATGAGCAGCTGGAAGTGCTCTGAGAACTGGAAAAAATGGATTTGCTTTTGTTTGAACAGCCTTGTGTAATTTCAAACTGAACCTTCATCTTGTTTGTACTGGGAATTATTCATTACTCTTTGATCAGAGATTCCCTCTTTGCATAAGGAGGCTGAGTTGATTTTTCTTCTTTTTAAATGTTACTAGCCTTTAATGAATAAGTATCTTATGTTCCCCACTCATCTATTGTTATGTATATATATACACAGTCCTGCTTTGTTTTGATTCATACTTATGTAAATTATTATTATTTGCTTTGTTTTTAAATTATGTATGTAGTTAGTTTGTGGATATTTTGCTTTGTATTCTTTTTATAGTTTAATTCATTTTATATTTAACTTATACTTTGGAATATGAATAAATTTCTATTGTTAACTAAAAATATCATTTTACTTGTCTTTATCACTTTGAAATAAAATGAAGTTCTACTTTTGTCATGTTGTTATAGTTTATTCTTTTATGCATTTACTTCCTATTTTACACTAATGTGTTACTATATATGTTATTTCTTTTTTTTTAGTCCTTTGTATTGTATTTGTTTGTTTTATTTTCGTCTACATTCTTTTCATATTTAAACGTATTTTATTTTCTTTAATTCTTCTTGTTTTGAAATATAAATAAATTTCTATTTTATTATGTTGTTAGAATTTAGCAAATGTTCTACTTCCTATTTTTATTAAAATTTATCTCATATTATTTTTCTATTTCTAGTTTAAATATTTATTATTATCTTACTTTAATATTTAATTATGAGTTACTATATATTTATATATATATTTTTCTTAATTTATTTTATAACTCAAATATTTATTAAACCATTCATCTAAGATTTAAATTCAAATCAAAATATATATATATACACTCAAGATTTTATAATTTCAAATTGACTCATATATACCCAAATATACATATATATATATATATACACATTCACATATATACATATATATATAATATTTAAAAATTTAAATGATTTATATAGAATATATTTGAACTTGGGGAAACTCGCTTCCATTTATAATCAATTTCTCTTCAGAAATTCATTTAATTATCAATTTAAATTAAATTAAAATCTAGGGTCGTTACAAAAAATCTAGTAGTAATAATAAAGAGTGATAAATTTATATGGAAATGAACGCTAATTTACCAATGGTAATTTAAGCCTTTGATTTTAATATGAATAAATCTTTCGAATATAATAGTGTAGGTATTGTACCTGAAATCAAATTAGTAGACATTTGCAATAATAAGTGAATAAATAAATAACCATAAGGGATAGCATTAATATATATTGGGTTAGAATAAATTTGAACGTGGAGGAATAAATGTGAAGCATTTAATATTAATTTATGTTGATAACGTTATTTGGGGGATTTGAGGAATAAGTTGAAATTTGGTAATTAAGATATTTATACGCAAAGTATATAAAGAAAGATATATTGATTCCATTAAAATAAATTGGAGATCTAGTATTAAATATTTTCTTAATGTAAATTTAGGTAAGTTTTGATATTTAATGCTAACTCCATTCAGAATATGACCATGGGTGTAATATTTTGAATGGTAAGCAATAGTTATAAGTTACATGTTTAATTGGTTGATGGAATTTAAATTGAAATAAATGTTAATACACTAAATAAAAGTTACATTTAATATGAGAAGTAATATCATGTTAGAAGTTGTCAAATTTAGGGTATTAAGACTTATAAATGGAAATTAAGAGGCAGTTGAAATTTAGTGGACTTTAATGTGTATTAATGAGAAATTTACACTATAACTAAGGAGGTGAATGGAATAAATACAAACCAATGTGGATTGTATACATGGGATGACAATTTTAGTGAATAACAGGATTTAAACCTAAATAAATAAATTCCTTGAAATTTAAGTTGTAATCTCTGCATAAATTGGAATTGTACGTTAATTTTGAATTATTCTATAATAAATTTATGTAGGGAGTTGTTTAAGGGATTCTAAATTTACCAAGTAATCCAAACTGACAAAATTTGCAAATAATTAAAGTTGAGTTGTAAATCTGATTCAATTAATAATTTATTCATTTTAAATATAAATGGCAATGATAGGATTTATTGCAATTAAAGGTAATGTAATTTGTACGTTATTTTTAAATTAAGTCAAAACGGGTGGATATTAGGAACCAAGACCTAAAATAGGGTAGATACATTTTATTTCAATAAGACTTGTATGGCTAGAGTGGAGAATTTTATTTTGGAGTCTATGTTATAATTTCAAAGTTTAGTAGATACTGAAATAAAGTAAACATTTGAATCTATGAATCTATCAACTCAAACTTTTCATTTAAATTTGTTTAATCATTGTAATTTGGTTGAGAAAATAAAGAGGTATAATAAGTTTAGGTGTAAATGGAAGTATGTATAGGAAAATGAATTATTTGCAGGGAAATATTTGGTAAAAAGGGTGGGACTAAGGAAAGGTTATTGTTTGTTGGAAACATTAATTAATATGGGAATATAATTAGACAAGCATAACTCATGCAAGTGTATAATTAAGAAATGAAGCAATAATTAATAATTATTAACCAATCCAAAATTTGGTAACCCATTTAAGTTAGTGATTGGTATAGGCTATTTATTTAAGTAACAGTGCAATACCAATTTGTGTATTTGCGAAATATTAATAAAATATTTATAGTATGGAATTCAAAACTATATATACATAGAAATATGGATTTTATAGTATGTAAACTTAGTCGATTTACAATAGTTAAATCTATTGAGAATGAATAAGAATCTAAGATAATTATTACGGTAATTTGGAATTTAGTTAAAAATGGAAAGATTTTATGAATTTGAAATTTAATGAAATTATATTGAAACTTAAATAAAGCGTCTAAATTTACAATTGTAAATATGTTTAAATCGATGTAAATGTTGAGTATTATTAGGGGATGAAATTTCTAAATACCAAAACTGGAATACGAGAAATTAATTTATTCGTAACGTATTCAATTAATATTTATATCCTTTTGGGACCACTTCCATTTGCACGTTAAATTTCGTGCACACCTATTCTATTGCGATCTACCTAAATAGGCTGTGATAAACCCTATCCTCCATTCTATTCTCTTTTGCTGTACGTTCTTTTCTTCAACTCTTTCTCCTCCTCAAATGGATGCAAATGTCAGATCTAATTCTATTCAATTTCAAATGAAAATTCAAACATCCCAGAAAAATTCCAAAAAAAATATATGTTGTAGATTTCATCCATATGAATCCACGCGCAGTCTCTATTTTCGAAATCGATACTCGAGTCAGCGGCAAATCGTGGTCAAAATCAGGAAATGCGAAACCTAAGTCAATTTGGGCGTTTTAATTTGGAGCGACGATATGCAAATTGGTTTCTGGGTTCTGGAGAGATCGGGAGGCCGAGTGATTTGGAGGTGGTTGTGGCGCAGATGGTTGGCCGTGGACGACGAATTTGGCGATTTAGGGCTGGGAAAAGGGGACGGCCGGAGGTGGCTATGGGGGTTCGGACCTGGGGCATCGCGAGCGGCCGAAGCAGGTGAGAAGTTTGGGGGTAGCAACGAGGTGGATGGAGGCAGAGGGAAGCGTCGGCCGGCGGTCAACGTGGAGTCGAAGGTGGGTTTCGTGCGTGTCGACTGCTGGAAGAAGAAGATCGCGTGGGAGGGAAGTTTGAACGGGGTGACGTGGCGTAAGTTATTTGTTTATCTTGTTTTTAAATTAAATATTGATTTCAACTCGTTTAACTCGATGTAACTTTCACATATGACATCCGATTCACGCGAAATTTCTTTTGTTAGGATCGTAATTAAATTCCGGATCTGTTGACGCTAGTTTGGACAGATTTGGAGACCGTCGGATTTTTTGAGTTTAAAACGGATTTAGATTCGATTTAAATTCAAAAGGTGAGTGTTTTAACCCACTCATAACTTCTAAAATATTTTATGTTTGTTAAATTGATTTTTAGATATGAGTAGAAATTTATATATGATTTGTTTGGCATGTTTTATTCATCTTCTCAGTTAATTCGCATTTTTATTTATTTAACTGTTTATTATTTTAATTATTGCATATAAATTTACAGTTAGAATTTATTCTACATATAAACTGCTGGTTAACAGTTATTAAATTTATTATTGAATATAAACTGTTATTTATTACATGTATAATTTATATGCTCTATATCGATGAGTGCTTAAATTGGACGATGATTGCAAATAATGGTTGATGATTGACATTTGGATGAATGGATGCTATATTTATATTGTATAAACTGCAAGTCATCAGGCATTTTCATTTCATTCGGGATTGCGGTTTGAAATGATATACAACTGCATTTTTTTTATTTTTAATTTGCGGATTGAAATGATAAACATCCGTATCACTTGACCATAGGATAGAAAATTTTATACAGGCACCGCGGTAAATATATAAAATTATTTTTGGAAATGTTTTACTATGGTTTTGTAAAGCTATACATATATATATGGTTTATGGGTTTTGATTTGATCATTAATAAAAGCTATATATATATATAGAAATTTTTCGGTTTTAGGCTTTGTATAAAAATTGATTTGAAGTATAAACCGAAGTTTGATTTTAAGATCAAATACGATTAAGCATTTAATTAAAATTTAATTTCTGGTAGTTCTATTGACTTAAATTGGAAGTTGAATTTTAAGTTAAATCGGAATTTAAATAAAAGTTAAATTTTTAAAGGATATGATTTATAACTTGATTTTGTGTAAAGAGATTTAAATGAGTATCAGGTTGTTTTAAATGAATATATCAAGTTAAATAAATTGAAAAATTTTCCAGTTATGTGAAGTTAAAGGTTTACTTAAATTATATTGAATTCAATAAGTAAACATTTCAAGTCTAAATAATAAGTAATTGGATTTGATACATATGGGTTTGTCAAATAAGTTTGTTTTTGAAATGGTGAAATATTTAAAGCTTTTAACCATAAGAATTGAAATGGTATTTGGAAGTTAAATCGATATTTAGAATTTATTTGTGAAATCTAAAGAAGCTATTTTGTTTTATAAAAGTAGTTAAATATTTAACCATTTAAGAGACGGAAATTTGTTTCAAAGCTATGTTTTTTTCAAGGCAGTATAAGTTGTAAATCTTATATTCAAGAGTTTTGATTTATAAATATTTTACTTTGGAAATCCTATGATTTTGGAAATAATATATATTGGAAAATAAAATGATATCGTATTGATTTGGGGTTTTAAGAATAAAAATGACATCGTTTTTATATGGGTTTTAAATGGATATTTATTTTGGGTTTTTAAAAGTATAATTATTTTTAAATGACCGCGGTGTTATAATAACGATTGGTTGGCAAAGAGACCGGGATCGGATATGGACATACTCTCTGTCGATACCGAAAATCACTTCGACTAACCGTGTACGCGGTGGAGATTCCAGAATGAAGTAGGTTGGTGGAGGCGTTTCCTGCAAGGTAAATACGTGGACCCGACTCCCGTGAGTTGGCATAAGTTGGCTAAAACAGGAGTGATTCTCGGGCCAATGAGGTCATTCCTCTGATCGGACACTCCTCTTCGATATTATACTTTGACTTTGGATTGATTCAGTGGCCACTTTTACTTTGATTTTTTTTTTTGGGGAGTTTGTTTCGAGGTGGGCAGTAGCTGCGGCTACGCGTTTCCATCAGCCCGGATAGCAATTGGTATATCTACCATGGCATTGCCTAGTTGTGCCTTGTCACCTACCCTATCGCGCCTTGTACGAGTTTGGATTTCTCCCGTAGCCCGTGTGGTATCCTCTGGTGGCTTCCCGATCAGGAGGGACTATGATATTGGATGGATTACTGTGACTATTACGTGTTAAGGGGAATATTGGGTCACTCCTTAACGCTATTTAAAAGTATGTTTATTTTACAATTAGACACTATTATAATAGCGCAATATACTATATAGTAAATAGTTTAACGGATCCTCAAGAGATGTAAATCCCGAGCATCTCTTGAGTTACTGTACTCATATTTATTTTGTTAATTTAACTCACATAAGATCTTTTAGTTCTGACTCGAGTGTTTTGTCTTTCAAATTCGCTCGGGTCAGTCCGAGCGTTTCAGGATTTGAAGATTTAGCTCTGGAGGATGAAGACGAAGATGTATATTATTATTATTTATACTAGTACACTACACACTGTTCCGCTGCATTGTTATTGGTATGTGTAACTCTGATATGTAGTATATAAATGTTTTGTAAACAGATTATAAACTATATATTTTATTATTATATTTTATCCTTCCACTGCGAGATTCTGTTTTCTTTTATGTCTTTCTCGTTTTTCTTATTTACCCCATAACAATCTGCCCTTCCGTATGGTTTGAATTGGCACGTGTGTCGATTTAAAACGTTCGAAAAGGTGGGTTGTTACATAAACAAAATAGCTTCTTTAGATTTCACAAATCAATTTCAAATATCGATTTAAACTTCCAAATACCATTTCAATTCTTATGTTTCAAGGCTTTAAATATTTCACCATTTCAAACAGACTCATTTGACAATTCCATATATATATCAAATTCAGTTACTTATTATTTAGACTTGAAATGTTTGCTTAATGAATTCAATATAATTTAAGAAAACCTTTAACTTCATATAACTGGATCATCTTTCAATTTATTATATATTCATTTAATCAACCTGATATTCATTAAAATCACTTTACACAAAAATCAAGTTATAAAAATCATATCCTTTAAAAATTCTAATTTTTATTAAATTTCAATTTAACTTAATATTCATCTTCCAAATCTATTCTCATTTAATTCATAAAACTCCAGAAATTAAATTTTAAATAAATGTTTAATCTTATTTGATCTTAAAATCAAACTTATTTAAACTTCAAATCAAATTTATACAAGGCTTAAAAACCGAAAATTACTATATATATATATATATATATATATAATAGCCTTTATCAATAGCCAAATCAATATCTCATAAACCATATATATATAACTTTACAAAACCATAGAAAAACATTTCAAAAATAATTTTATATACTTACCGCGGTGCCTGTACATAATTTTCTATCCTATGGTCAAGTGATACGGATGTTTATCATTTCAATCCGCAATTTAAAATGAAAAAAAAATGCGGTTATATATCATTTCAAACCGCAATCCCGAATGAATGAAATGCATAGAAACTTGCAATTAATAAAATTAATCATCCATTCATCCATTTATCACAGTCATCATCAAATTTCAGACAATCATCAATACATAACAGGTGATAAATAATGGTATCAATTATCAGTTTATACTCAAAATAAATTTAATAACTATTAATTGGCAGTTTATATGCAAAAATAAACGTAAATTTAACTGGCAGTTAATATGAAATAAAAATTTAACATAACTATGACTGGCAGTTAATATGCAATTAAATAAATTCTAACTGTCAAATTTATGCAATAAATAAAATTAATTAACAGTTATATTAAATGAATGTGATTTATCAAAGATAATAAATAAAACATGCCAAACAGTCATAAATAAATTTCTACTCATATCTAAAATTAATTTAACAAACAAAAGAAATTTTAGAAATTGTGAGTGGGTTAAAACACTCACCTTTTGAATTTAAATCGAATTTAAATTCAATTTAAACTCAAAAATTCAACGGTCTCCGAATTGGTCCAAACCAGTGTCAACAGATCTGGAATTTAATTATGATTCTAACAAAAAAAATATCGCGTGAATCGGACTACGTATGAGAAAGTTATTCGAAAATTTCGATTGAAACAAAAATTAAATAAAACAAAATAAACAAATATACCCCATCACCATGCCACGTCACAGGCCACGTCCTTCTTCTCAAATTCGAGCACGCTACAACACCAATAAAAAAACGGACAGTACCAACAGATTACGCTCTTCGAGAATTATGACATATAATTTTTCTGGAATTTTTAGAGGAGTTTGAAATATATATTTTTTTTATTTTTATTTTTATTTTGGACTGTAATTGGATCTAGAAATTTTGCAGCCATTGAAAGAGAAGAAGTTGAAGAAAAGAACACACAGAGAGAAATGAAGATAGATGGAGGCTAGGGTTTACACTGCCTATAAATAGACAAAGTGAAATAGGATAGGTGGGCACGAATCATAAACGCACAAAACGGTTGTTGGCCAACCAGAATATTTTATATTAATTGGATACGTTACGGATTAGTAAATAAATTAATTTCTTCCTCAGACATTTACATTGAATTTTAAACGTATTTACAAATGTAAATTTAGATTCTTCATTTATAAGTTCCAATATAAATTCACAATTTCATTAAATTCCAAATTCATAGATAAGTTTCCATTTTCAACTAAATTTCTAAATTACCGTAATAATTATCTTAGATTTTTATTCATTCTCAATAGATTTAACTATTGTAAATTGACTAAGTTTTCATACTATAAAAATCCACATTTCTATGTATATATACATTTGAATTCCCTACTAAAATATTTTATTTATATTTCGCAATTACTTCCAATCCATTTTTTTTGGCATCGCACCGTTACTTAAATAAATAGCCTATACCAACACTAATTATCATTAATTTGAAAACGGGTTACCAAATTTTGGATTTTATTAATAATTATTATTTATTACTTCATTGTTTATTCAAATTTAGACAATTTAAGATGTTTCTTAAATGCCGAGTACATTATTAACTTCAGCGTAAAACTTCAATTTTATTTTATCTACAAATTATAAATTAACTTTTCAGAAATCCTTTAGTTGATCTTTCATTTAATTATCCTATCCATTGGTATCCCATAGATGGGAATTCCTAAAACAACTTCGAATTCCAACTTTAATTTCAATCACATAAAATGTTCTATTCAGTTTCCAATAAATTCAATAAATTCAAATTATCATGTTCTAAATCCAAATGAATCCATATATCCTGCCTTCCATTCTTTTAATCTAACTAATTATCATATTCTGAATAAAGTTTACGTTATTTCCACCTATAAGCTACAAATAACAACGAATGTTGCATTTGATTTAGATTCTAAATAAATTGATGGGTAATAATTAATAATTCTCACTATTGCCCGATTTATTCGCATTCATGCTTAAATTACCACCAAACAATTATTAAATTTACCTATCTTTTAATGATTCCATAAAATCTATTTGCCCTGAGTTAGTTACTGCATTTATCAAATTCCAATTTCGCAATCACCTTAAATACATAAATTGGTATTGCATTAACATTTAAATTTATTAGCTTATGTCAACACTATTAACATTAATTGCAATGTATTACCAATTTTAGTCACTACCCTAACTACTAACTCATATTAACCTACATTATTCCCAAGAATTTCATTGGTTTTTCTTATATTAAATTTATCAACCATATTAATTAAGGTTTTTTAAAAACAATCAATAAAATTCCCTTTAATGTATACAACTTAGCAATCTATTAAGCATGGTATTATATTTCACGTAAATGTACATTTAATTACATTTATTACAATGTTATCCAAATAAATTGAATGATCTAAGTATATAACTCCTAATATCCACCCATCTTGCCTTAATCCCAAATAACGTACAAATTAAACTACCCTTAATTTCAATTAACCCTATCATTACTTTTTATATTCCAAACAAATAAATTAATAATAGGTTAGTTGAATCAGATTTGCAATCCAACTTTAATTATTTGCAAATTTTGTCAGTTTGGACCACTTGGTAAATTCAGAATCCTTTAACAACTTCCTACATTAATTTATTTTTGAATAATCCCAAAATTTTCAATATTAAAGTACAAATCCAATTTATCAAAAATTAAAACTTAAATTTCAAGGAATTTATTTATTTAGGTTTAGATCCCGTTATTCACTAAAATTGGTTGGTACTTATTTCATTCGCCTCTTTAATTGTACGTAAATTTCTCATAAATACATCTAAAATTTCATTTAATTCCAACTGCTTCCTAATTTCCATTTCTACGTCTTACACACTCTATATTAAACTTCTAGACATTGTATTACTTATCATATTAATGTAACCTTTATTTAGTGTATTAACATTTATTTCAATTCAAATTCTATCAACCAATTAAACATGTAACCTATTACTATTGCTTACAAATCAAAATATTGCACCCATTATCATCTTCTGAATGGAATTAGTCTTTATTTCAAAACTTATCTAAATTTACATTGAGACCATATTTAATCCTCTTCGATAATATTAATCCTCAATTTATTAAATGGAATCAATATATCTTACATAACATGTTTTACGCATAAATTTTTAATTAATATTATTTCAACTTATTCCCCATATTCTCAATAATTACCTAACATAAATCTACGCTTATTTTATTCTACGTTCACACTTCCGTTACTCTCAAATCAATAAGTAACGTTCATATAAATAAATGTTATGTCAGTTTCCTATTTATTGCGATATTTTTATTTATTTATTACTGCATAACTTTACTTATTTTCTTCCCATCACTTTAAAATTAATCGTTAAAGTAACGCTTATCAATACGCATCAAATTATTTACCAAATTAAAAGGTTTTGATTTTTTTAACAAATTAATTGACAGATTAATTAGGTAATGTATACAAATTGTTATTATACCCATAAATTTACACTTAACTAATTAAATGCCTTACCTATATTCTCTATCTTCCCATTATATTCAGGTACAATACTTACACCAATTTTTATTGAAAAATTTATTCATATTACAAACAAAGGCTTAAATTACCATTGCTAAATTAGCGTTCAATATATATTTATCACCTTTTATTATTTCTACTAAATTTTTATTACAAAATTCTATTAAATAAATTAAATCGTCGAAATTTACGGGTCGTTACACTTACTTTCGGGAAGAAGCACGTGCGAGAAGATGAAGGCAATATGAGATGCGGATGAAATTGTGTATGTGGGTTTTTGTATTTAACATAGGCTTGCGTTGATTTGGTGTATGAAAGGCAAGAAATAAATGATTTGAAACGGTAGAGGAATTATAAGATTTCATTCCTATTAAATACAAATAAGCAAATGGCAACTGTTGAAGAGATGAAATAATTTACACGTGTTGTGTAAGGCAAGATTTTTCATTCCTTTTAAAATGCACGACTGATGATTTTAACAGCTAAGGTAAGAAATCAAAAGTGTGCGTATTAGAGAGGCAATAATTAAATCGAAACGTACGCCCAAAATTTATAACAAAGTATCGCACTTTGAATTTATTTGTTTCGTTTTTATTTCGTAAAATATATGCTAAAGTACATTTCAGAAGATAAAGTATCATTTATATAACACCAAATAATTTAAACAAGAACGGATAAAAAACGTACCAAATAAAACGTATAATTAAATAGCTATTTACACATTATTTATTTCTTAATTTAAAATTTGATTTGTTTATTACTTTACTAAGAAAACGGATGTATATACGTATAAAAGCAACGTATAAATTTATTTCTTTTTACACATTATTTATTACTTAATTTAAAAGTATATAACCAATTTAAAAGTAACAAAATTGAAACAAATGTTGTACAAATATATACAGTTTAAATAAAAGATTTAGAAGTTAAAATTTAAAATTTAAAATTTCGATCAATGTTAAACTTTAACCCAAAATCAAAATTACAGAAATTGTGTATGTTTATTACAATTGGGCAAATGATTTATAATCAATTCAAGAAATTTCAAAAATTCAAATTTTTAAGTAATCAAACACCAAAGTTTTAAATAAAATGAATAAAAATACAAAAAATTCAATTAAATATGTAAATAAAATCATTCAAAATTATTAAAATTTCACGGGTCGAAATTATTAAAATTTTACGGGTCATTACACTCTCCCCCACTCAAAACTTTTCGTCCCCGAAAAGGAAGGAGGTAAGTGAATAGAGCAACCGAAAATAAAGGTAGATTGAAAGTCAAGATTTAAACAACTAATTTGAGATTATATAAAAAAATTACTTGAAATATTCATTTGAAAACTTTATTTGCAATTGAATTGTCTTAAATACTTTAAAACTTTTCAAAACCCATTTGTAAAATTTCTTGCTTCCATTATAAATACCCTTTATATATTTAAATAACACCTTTATAAATATATGAAAACTATTTGAAAACAATTATTTACATCATTAGTTATACTTACAAAGAAGCTATTTGAAAACATTAAATCCACAATTCATGAAGTTATGAATTTATCTCACGATACCTTTCAAATGTTATTAATAGATCAATAATCATTTTCTTTCAATATGTTTATTTAATTAATAACTTCTAAAGTATTTATAACACTAAAAAATTTCTATTAAACCATGAAGTATATAAATAATTAATATTTAACAGGAAATATTCAAAAAGGAAAGAAGGTGGATTTGGAAAACAGAATATAGGTGAACCAATAAGCTGAGCAGACAAGGTAGATTCAAAGAATAGTATCGGGAACGAATAATTAATTCAGAACCATAAGAATCTCAATTTCAAATATTAATACAGAATTTCTTTGTTGGAAATATTTTTATAATAAATACCTTTATAATAATATACTTTTATAATAAAATACTTTTATAACTTGATGTTTCAACAAGTTTATCCTCGTTCTTGCAGACTCTGGCCATGCGTTGATCAGACGCAAAGTTAGAATTCTTCAAGTACTTAGTAGACCTGTTTCGACATCCAGTGAAAATACTGGAAAAACTTCAAAACCGATATGGAAAGTACAATCCAAATAAATCACCTGGATCGCAGGATACATAACAATGGTTACACCTGGATCGCCCAGGAAACATCCATATCCTTTAAGCAATCGCTGCTTTGCGAATTTCGCCATGATAACCAAAACTGTGGACCGTAGGATACATAACAATGGTTACGGCTGGATCCCCCAGGAAACATCCATATCCTTTAAGCAATCTCTGTCTTGCGGATTTCGCCACAACAACAAAATGTAGACCGCAGGATACATAACAATGGTTACGCCTGGATCCCTCAGGAAACATCCATATCCTTTAAGCAATCTTTGCCTTGCAGATTACGCTACCAAAAAAACGACCACGGGTTACGCCATGGTAGGACACTCGAGTATCACATCCAGAAAACCAAAATAAGAGAGAATAATATCGATAGAATGAATCCACAATGTGGCCACAAAGCAGATATCAAGCAGAAGGCACTTTCCATATCTTTACTTCGAAAATATATATCATATAGTACCTTTCAAATCCATTTCAAATATCGTACGTATATAAAGTCCATTATATAAGATTTCATTTTCAAATCAAATACTTCTCAAAATTAAGGGTATATCAAATCATACTTATATATACTTTGACTATATAAGATTACATCTATCAAATTGAGTACCTTTCCAAATCAATAGTTTTCAAATCAACTTCATACTCATACAAATCAATTTTTATTTAAGTTTGATAACTCCCAAATCAAGTATTTAGTCAAACAAGGTCCTCAATTTCAATTTGTTTCAAAATCAGTTTAGTTTCGAAATCATATACGCTTTCACCATATTTCATCTTCAGTTTCAAAGTTTCCAAGTTAAAAGGTTTAAAAAGCCATCCTCGTTTCCAAGTCAACTTAATTTATGTCCAACAAATTCATTTTAAAATCATCATATAAATACTGGGTTTGGATTCCAATCTATTTTCGAAACCAATAATTTTCTCAAAATCAATTATACCCAAAATGATTACCAGTTTAAAACGCTCCCTTTTTAAACCTTTAAACTATTTATTTCTATCCAAAAGATCAATTTACCTTTCAAACTATTTAAAATTAAATTTTATTCAAAACAATCCAAACTAAATTCCATATCAGTATAATTCAAAATAGTCTTATTCATTTACTTAACAAAACAATTTCAAGTCATTTACCTAATCGAATGATTTATATTTTTCTTGGATTACTTAGCTTTGAAAATTAAACCTTGATTTGAAAGTTCTCGAACCTTTAAAAATAGTCGAAGAAACCAAATTTTCAAATCCAAGAGTTGGAAATCAGCAACAAATCAATAAATCAATTCCAATAGATAAGGTTATAGCAAAACAATCTAAAACTCGAGGACTGAACATTGGCTTACTTTAAATCATTTCAAATATATATATATATATATATATACACATACATACATATATCTTTTGAATATCAAACCATACTTCAAAATCTGAATCAAAATTTGTTTCACAAAATCGCTTGCATAACAAAGCTACTAGAGTGGCCTCTCACCTACTCTGAAACTCGAAAATCAATGTCGATGATGCATGCGCTCATCATCGAAATTATTTTCCAACGGTACAAGTGAGTTCTGAACTTCTATTTTCTTGAAAACTTCTTTAAAATTTCTTTGAAATCATTGGAACTCGTTTGAGTCGTTTGAAACATTTCTTATTCAGAAAATACTTTCAAATCGTATTATTATATATTTTCAAAAATCTTAAAACCAATTTCAAAACACCGGAATTCAATCTCTCGAATTTCAAATTTAAACCCTTCAGTTATAAATCATTTTTATATAAATCAAATTTCTTATAAAATTTTCAAAATCCAAATCCTTTCAAAACTCCGAATTCTCATTTTTTAAAAGGTATATAATCCTTATCGAAAACATTTTCACTTTTATATATGGGATAAAATCATGCTTATCAAAATAATAATTTCGATATATAAAACAATTTCAAAAAATACAAACATACCCGATTTTTCAAAGGGTCATTCAAGGATGGATTTCAAAACAAAGATAGAGATTCATATTAGAGGAACTTTAATAAAATAGAATTATGATTCGAAGATAGGCTCGATCGAAGATGAGGTAATTAAAATTTTAAAATAGAAGATGGGTATACTTATATAAATCGCGTGCGACCTTATCCAGGTCAACCGTGACTTCAGGAATATGATTGATGCGGAATCCTAAGGCAAATCGACATTCGACCGCCAGAGATAGAATTCGGCATAACAAGAGATAACAGCATCTAAATCGAGGGTACAGAAATCTCCGGTGAATTAATGCCAATTGTAAAGAAGTTCCACCCCCTTTACAAATCATTCATTGGAGTTATGGGATACTCTAGAATCAAAAGAATATAAATAGGGAGAGACAAGAATGGAATTTAGAACTGTAGGGAACGTTCCAAAGTTCAAAGAAAATCGAGTCAAAAGGAAGAGATTAGACTTGAATGAAAGTGATTTTGTAAATAAATTTACCATATATGCTAAGTTTGCCTAGAGCCAAAGCTCTGATACCAACTGTAACGACCCGCTATTTTCAACCAGTCGCATCCGCACATGTCGGACTTGAATTGCTCAAAATATCAGATTGTTAATTTAAATTTGGCAAAACTCAACATATACAATAAATAAACCAATCACATAATCACAGACACAGAGTAATATAATAATACGCAGCAGAATCAATAAATAGTAGTTCATGAAGCTACTACATAAATATCAGAGTTAGAAATAAAATACAACAAAATAGCTCAAATGCAGCGAAGTCTCCAATGCAACAGATGACTTCTTTGAACAAATCAACTGGAAAAGCTGAAAACTGAAACAATAGTTGGATCTCCAAACGAGGCTCCAAACTTCAAAGGTGAATCTCAAATGCTATATCCCTCAGTCTGACCCGAGCGTAAAGCAAAACACAAAACACTCGAGTCAGGATTAACATTCTTATATCAATAAATCCAACTCAAGTGAAATATCAACTGAAATATAAGCAACTCAAAGGATGTTTGGGATAACCATCCTTTAAGGATCCATGGAACTATCTACAATGTAGAAATATACACTATAACACCGTGGTCATCTCAAATTAATTCAAAGTTCAAAACCAAAAATATCATTTCCATTTCAAATAGATCTATTT
Organism: Allium cepa; assembly: GCA_030765085.1. Taxonomy (NCBI): domain Eukaryota; kingdom Viridiplantae; phylum Streptophyta; class Magnoliopsida; order Asparagales; family Amaryllidaceae; genus Allium; species Allium cepa. The sequence continues at coordinate 985,317,008 of CM060945.1, read as the reverse complement.
CCCAAAATGGTATGTATATATTAAATAATTTATAAAGTAAGGTATTTGCAATTTCCTCAAAGATCAAATCGACTTTCCCACTCAAATTAATTCAATCTCAATTTATCAATTTCCATTCAATTCAGTTTTCTAAATAACAAATTCAAATTATATTGATTACGAATACAAACCTGAATCAAAATTTTACCATTTAATTTCCAGTATATTTCAAAGCTTTAATATTCAGCATTTCGAAGTTAAATTTAACAGTTTTCTACAGATCTCGATTTAACCTCATATTTTTTTTGGTCTTGAAATATTCACTTAATAAACTCAGTATGTTAAATAACCTTAATTTACCCTTAGATTAAATTTTCCTTTCGATTTGTTTAAACTTGAAATATCATTTAATCACTTTAAATCAAAAAAATCAACTTATAAAATCAAATCTTAAACTTCAAATTCAATTGTTCAAATCGATTTAATTAAGTAGAATTCTTAATTAGATACAATTTTACTTAATTCAACTTTATCTTCCTTAACTTATACAAATCCTTGAAAATCTGTTCAAAGGTATAATACTTAGACATATTATATTAATTAAATAAAACTTTATTAGATTAAATTTTATTATTAAATCTACTTTATATAAAAACTTAAAGATATTTCCAATATTAATAAAACCGTATATATTCCCTTTCAAAATCATAGAAATCATTTTTAAAATATTTATATATAAACCAACAGTGTCTGTATAAAATTTCCTATCCTATGGTCAAGTGACACGGATATTTATCATTTCAATCCGTAATTTAAATATATACGGGTAGATATCATTTCCACCCGCAATCCTAAATTCAACTCAAATGAAAATCGCTTGGGTCAATCATTTCAACCCATAATGAAATTCTCTTATTCTAAAGTCTGTTCGGGTATGTATCATTTCAGCCCATAGTGAATTATATACTAACAGGGAACTTGCAGAGTGATAATAGATATGACAATAATAATAACATGCATATATCATCTGAACAACAGGATATGGTGTCATATCCCATAGGTGAACAATTACATATAAATGCATATCATATATGTAACAATTTAAACAATTCACAGTTAAATTTTAGCAACATATTTCAATTATCGTTCCAATTGAAATCAAATTTAATAAATGAAAGAACGTTAATCGTGAGTGATTGCTCACCTTTTGATGCTAGAGAGAATAGACAATGAATTTGAGTTACAAATTCCAAAGCAACGCTAGATAGACACGATTCGATGAAGAAAACAAACACGACGAACAAGCTGATAACTGGGAAAATCGGTGAGAACTAATTAGAATCAATCTTGATAGAGACAGAAACAAAATGTATGTTGCATTATTATTAATTTCAAATCAATATTAATTTAAACACATATTAAATTAAATATATATATGTATTTCAAAATCATTGCTTTTAAATAAAAACACATATAAAACAACATATATTTACATTGTAAAATTTGAAATAAATGAACATATATACTCATAAAGATAAACAACATATTACATGTATATATATAACATACACAAAATATTATATAAACTACATATATATATATATATATTCTATTTTAAACCGATACTCATATATATAAACTGATAGGCAGCTATATATAACTAACTTACATATCAAATTATTCTGTATTAAACATGTATGTTACCAGAACTAACACATTGTATGTTATACGAACAAATACACTATATTATATGATTTACAAATGTAAGTTATTAAAATATCTATATTAACATATTTCATTATATTGTAAACAGCATACCAATACAGTAACACAAAATTTACTTCACCTATATTATCACATACAGTTAACAAAACTTTCATTATTAAATTTTATATACTATACAACATATAAGTATCAGTTTATATAAAATAATATATATATATATATATATAACTATTGTATAACACAACCTTTAAAAAAAACAGAGACTAGTATAATATAATCTTTAAAACAAACAAACTAGTATATAAACAACTTTAAAAAATTTATAAACTTTAAAACTGTACAATAGAGGACACATATATATACTTAACTTGTGCAATCAAACTATAAATATAACTATAGCTAGTAATACCCAGTATAATATAAACTAACATAATAATATAAAAATACATATTAGTAACCAGAATAACTTGTATTGCCTGCTTTATAAGAATACACACATATAAACATCAGAACATAACTTGTATAATATAATGTATATTAACATACCATTAATAACCGAAATCAGCAAAACAAAATATATAAAAAAATAAACAATTAAAGTAATATATATATATATATATATATATATATATATATTAAAATTAGTATTTAAAACACATTTTAAAAATCAAAATCTCTGATATTAAAATCAGTATTCATTAAACATGTGTATTGGGACCAATATATTTGTAAATAATATAAAAAAAAGGAATCAAAAACTAAAACCCAATGTATATATATATAACACGCGACCCAGAAAATGTAAAACAGCTAATATATAGCTATATACTTTATATATAAAAATGTAATAAAAGAGCTGTAGGAAAGGTAAACCATATGAAGTAATTTTGAAAGCTGTGGGAAAATTTGTACTTAAACGGTAATATATATATTTTACTATCAACAGTCTTTAAAATTAAAAAAACAAGAAAGAAGAACAAGAAAATCTGAAGAAGAAAAAAATGTTCGGCCATTACCTTCAGGAAGAAGCATGTGCGAGAAGATGAAGGCAATATGAGATGCGGATGAAATTGTGTACGTGGGTTTTCGTATTTAACATAGGCTTGTGTTGATTTGGTGTATGAAAGGCAAGAAATAAATGATTTGAAATGGTAGAGGAATTATAGGATTTCATTCCTATTAAATACAAATAAGCAAAAGGCAAGTGTAAAAGAGATAAAATAATTTACATGTGAAGTGTAGGGCAAGATTTTTCATTCCTTTTAAAATGCACGGCTGATGATTTTAACAGTTAAGGTAAGAAATCAAAAGTGTGCGCATTAGAGAGGTAATGATTAAATCGAAACGTACGCCCAAAATTTATAACAAAGTAACGTACTTTAAATTTATTTGTTTTGTATTTATTTAGTAAAATATATGCTAAAGTATATTTCAGAAGATAACGTATCATTTATATAACGCCAAATAATTTAACAAGAAGGGGTAAAAAAAACGTACCAAATAAAACGTATAATTAAATAGCTATTTACCCATTATTTATTTCTTAATTTAAAATTTGATTTGTTACATCCATTTGATTTGTTTATTACTAAGAAAACGGATGTATATACGTATAAAAGGAACGTATAAATTTATTTCTTTTTACACATTGTTTATTACTTAATTTAAAAGTATATGACCAATTTAAAAGAAACAAAATTGGAACAAATGTTGTACAAATATATACAGTTTAAATAAAAGGTTTGGAAGTTAAAATTTAAATTTTAAAATTTCAATTAAAGTTAAACTTTAACCCAAAATAAAAATTACAGAAATTGTTTATATTTATTACAATTTGGGCAAATGATTTATAATCAATTCAAGAAATTTCTAAAATTCAAATTTTTAAGTAATCAAGCACAATAAAAGTACAAAAATTCAATTAAATATGTAAATAAAACCATTCAAAATTATTAAAATTTCACGGGTCGAAATTATTAAAATTTTACGGGTCATTACAGTATTCATTAAGTATCAAACATAGCCTTCCGTTTACTGTCAAAAAAATTATGGTTTCTTTTGTGATAATTAGATATAAGTTTCTTTTGCAGTTTCCATCATTGGCCTTGTCATAATGGTTTCCTCGTTTGCTCGTGGTATAGAGTATTATCTTTGAACTAATATTGTTCACTAGGTTCGTGTACATCATTTTACCATTTTTGTCTTCATTTATAAGTTTGATAACCATCATCTATGCTTTGGATGTCGTATAACTATTACTATGCAACTTACACTAATCAATGTCAAATTATAGGTAAAACTGGTAATTCATTTGGTTTATATGCATTAAAGTTTACTTACTCTTAAATCCCAATTATATATATGTATGTATGTATGTATGTGCGTGCCTTTATATATGTAGATTTTGCAACTAAGGAAGACTTGGATAGCATGTTATCATGTTATCATGCTAGCATAGTTAATTGATGTATCCAAGACTGTTCCCAATACCTGTTCAGTTCACTTCACCATTTTTGTACCTAAAAACTAAACAAAACAACCTTTACACCTAAAAGCACTTGAACTGGCCATAAAACCTTGTTTATATAATTCATGGGTTAAAAATACTAGAAATTAGATTGCCATTTTATTTCACTGAAATAAAATAGGAACCTGATTATCATTTTAAATATAACAACAATCTGATTGCCATTATATTGTGATGACCACCCCATACCACCCCCACGTTAATGAGATAAAAAAGCGCTGTAAACGTGTCAGACTAATATGGGACAATCATCAAGGGTTGAAATTTAAAGCAGAAAAACCTGTTGCATATCTCATAGCACATGGATAAAATATAATACAGAAAATATACAACAGAATATAGTAACCTAGAACAAATGAAAGTAACATCTCTACTAAATCATGAGTTATGGATACAAATGTCATATAAACTGAATACGACATTCCTCACTACAATCCTCTCTGAGTACATAGAACAAACAATGGAAATATCTATAAATATGGAGTAATACGCCATGGCTTCTCCAAGCTCGTCATTGTACAGTAGCTGCGACTCCATACCTTTCATCAAGTCTACTCATTTAAGAGTACCCAGAATAAAACATAAGACTTTAGGTCAGAAAACAGTTCGATGTGAGCGGTAAATGACTATCAAAAGCTATACTGGAAAATATGGTACTAGGTAGGTACAAAAAAACCATACTTGACCTGTCCCTACAACGAAAGAGTTAGCACATAATAATAGGGTATAATATGCTATCCAAATAAATGACAATAAGGTACCATAACAGAACATGATAGAAGAAACTAAGCAGCCTCCTTCATTGACCATATTCCCAATCCCTTCCCCAGCACTCCTATAGATGATAGCCTACCCAAGAGAAATAACAAACATAATAACCATAGAAACCATGACAACCATAGCATCCATCAACCAAAATCTAACTATCATCTTCTAAAGCCTTGAATATATGATAACTCGTATGGCCCCGTCTTAGCTTGTCAAAGACTAATGGAAATCCTGATTCTCTATTGTGTCCCCCTCGTACTTTTAGGTCCGGAGCCTCGCATGGTTGTCTCTTACAGTACCTCCATACAAACCGACACTGACCCTCTTGGAGCGGTCCAGGATATACGACTAGTGCTACCTGCCCTTGGAAGCCCTCGCATATAGTACTCCTACTTGATCACAACCATAACACTCTGACGTATCAACGATTCCATGGCACTCCTAAATCTTTAGAGCTCTTAAAACTCTAATCCATTTCTAGGCATGAGTCCTGCCACTTAACCCAGTCCATTATACAGAGCCTCGTTCCATCCCGAGCTGTCTATCAACTCCTTCGATCCTATTCCTTATCCGTGCACTCGATCGAAGCGCCGAAACTTTATCATGTTTTAACTTCCAAATCATAGAAGAAATCAGTGGGCCATAACTTCCAGCATGATCCACTAAAACCAAGAGTCTCCACTTCGGATCGCATCACCATCCGATCTGATCCATTTGGATCAGTGCTGATCCAATCCAACTGGATCGGTGCTGATCCAAAATCTTAGCCATTTCCAGCTCCGTTTCTCTTGCAACCTCTAGTGCACTTTCCCTTGATGCCTTAAACCCCAATCCATCTCTTAGCCTTTAAGTCTTCTCTTCCATGCATCATGGTTCAATCCATTGAAGACAATCCATCCAATCTTCAATCCTTGGCCTATTTTCCAAGTTTCATGCGATCTCGACGAGCTTTTTCTCCTGATATACTTTGATCACTAACCTAAGTCTTAAAACGTGCACAACACTAGCAAACGAATCAAGCATAGCAAGCAATTCAAACATAAAAGTGAATCAAACATATAAAATCATCCAAGTACATCCAATATGAATATACAAATCATCCGATTCAAACTACCATCATTATTCTAGCATTGATCTAATCTAACACATAGAATTTTACAGTCAAATATACATAAATGACACTAGCCACTGATGTAATCCCAATTACATGTTTAATTGGGTTAACCTAGGGTTTCTAAATCTGAAATTACCTAAGTATAATCAATTTATAGCTTAATTTGATAATTCTAACATATACTCACCTAATTACAACATATAGTCCATCATAGACGAGTAAGAGATCATAACCACTTAGCAAATTTACCAAACCTATGAAATATGATGAAGATCTAATCAGGACAAGAAAAAATCAGATGAAGATGCAACCAAAGTGATGAGATCAAGCTGTTAGTTGAAGATCCAGCCTCTAATTTGCAATTAGAAACGATTTGAGTCGAAATCCAATGAGATGAATGGAGAATTAGAGAGGAGTTAGGATTTGGGGCTGATTTTAAATAAGGGATAAACTTTCAAATGGTCACTCTCACCTCATATTTATATCCAAACCTGATTAGACTAATAGGCTTGCTAGGCCCATTAATCCCTTTTAATTCTGAGCGGCATATTTTAAAACTTAAAAGTACTATAACTTTCTAACCACTTATCCGGCTTTTCTATATGAACACTCTATGGAATGAAAAACCACCAGCTCAAAGTAATGAAATAGTTTAGAGAATCTGATTCAGCTTCTACCAAAAGTTATAGCCGAAATAAGATCTCTATGGGCAAAATGGTCACTGAGAAATTTAGAAAAAATCATAGATGTGTAAAACATCCTAAAAACCATATCCCAAAATATTAGAATCATACGACTACAAATGAATTAAATAAAATTATTTTATGATCCTCTCATACGTAAAATATGGGTTGTTACATATATTTTGTCTCCTCCCCAAACCAAAATCATGCATAAACCCTCTCCCTTCAATGTATTTTTGTTTTGTGTTTTGCATAAAATTGTATCCTTTATCATTTAGTGCATACACTGAATTTCTATACTAAAGTCAAATGTATGGTCTTTTTTACAGTGTAATTATGTTTTTGTTAGAAGCATGGGACTTTATCATTTACCATTTGGTACCTGCATTGGATTCTTTTATAATATAGATTCATATGCACAGTCTTTTTTATAGTTCATTCATGTCATTTGCAGAGCTGCTCGATGTTTTTATATATAGGATCGGTGACTTTGTACACTTGTGATTGTTTTAAGAAGACAAGTCAACTCATTAATCTGCAAACTCAGTCAAGGACCGTTCAATCTATATAAATTTGATTTACTAGGGTTGGAAGAACAAACACACTCGTTTTTTTTTTTTTTTTGAAAAGGCATGCCAATTATATAAGGAGCTTTTTATGTTCACTTACAACCACAGTAACTCATCAATTACATCAATCTCCAACAATCAAAAAGCTAAAAATTTCTTTTAAATTAAAAACATGAATTATAACCAATACTACTATAACAAACGATGGAAGAAATGTTTGATGACGAAGAAAAGTTCTGCCAAATAGTTACTGAACGTACTCAACTATTACTCTACAGCTACAAACAACTATTTGTTGAAAATTCAACATCTAATTACCTCGAAAGTGGAATTGGGAAATCGACAGTACAAAAGAGATTATAAGTATGGGCATGACATACTAATCAAAGACTACTTCATCGATATTCCGAATTAATATTACTTTGTTGCCGCATAGATTTCACATGATCCCTATTATCTTCCATAAAATATACCAATAGCTATGTGAGACAAATCCTTATTTCATGTACGAAGAAACTGCTGCTCGTGAGATTGGAATTTCTCCACATATCAAAATATTTTTTGAGATACATATGTTAAACTATGGTTCGGCTGGAGATCGGCATGATGATTATTTTAGGATTACAGGCTTAACAACAATTGAATGCTTGAAGGAATTCTGTGATAGTATCATTGAACACTTTGGGACCGAGTACCTCCATATCCTAGGTCTTAACGATATTGCACGTTGACTAGCAAAAAGGTGAGGCTCGTGGGTTTTCAAGTTTGATAGGCAGTTTAGATCGCATGCGTTGATCCAAGAAAAATTGTCCAATGGTTGGCAAGGAATATTTATTGATTACAAAAATGGTCCTACTATGATTCTTGAGGCAGTTGCCTTTGATAACCTGTAGTTTTTGCATGCGTTCTTTGGTGTACTCTGATCGTTACGATATCAATGCTTTGACACAATTGTAGTTATCCATTGAATTAGCAAATGGTACTACATCTATAGTGGAGCACAAAGTTGGGAATAATGCATAAAAAATGTTTTCTTATCCAATTGATGGAATAAACCCTAAGTGGATAATGATGATTCAAACTTTCAATTTACCCAGCATAGAATAGGAGGCCATGTAACAAACCACCTTTTCGATCCTCGGGTTCAACGCTTGAACCGATGTCAATGTCAATACTTCGAAAACCAAAAAGGATGAGTCATTGAGATATGATAAAATAAGCCAATATAGTCATAACTAATAACTTTTAGAGTCTCGTAGTGGAAGAAAATAACATATAATATCAATAACCATAATCATTCACATCACCATAACACGTTTAACTATCACATATATAACTCTATACAATATAAAAAAAACTCAGACCATATACAAAATCAAATCCGGGTCACGACACGTATTTACATTGTATATAATATGTACAAATAAATCCTCGTCTTCCATACTATCTCATCTGCAAACCCCATCAACCTAGATATATAAATAAAAGGAAAAAAATATGATTCGATCACTTCACGTCCTATTGGTCACGTCATACCTAACTACCATATACATCCCATCACTTCCATAAACCCGCCTCGTGGGCTACAGGGTCACCAATTGTCCTCGTAACAAACTGGACTCACGCCCTTGACCTGCCTCTTGCACTAAAGGGTCGTTTATAATTCATCCACTACAATGATCCGCCAAAGCATTATAGGAAAGCAATGTCATACCTGGACCACCTACTTGTGTTATAGGTATATATCCTAGGCTGCCTACTTGGACCATAGGCTCATTCACGTTCAAGTTACCATCGTATCACATTTCCATATCACGAACACATACAAATATATCTCAAACGATAATCCACCATCATATACGTACACTTGAATTTGTAACGTCGTCACTTGCCTTGTCAATAGCTTACAAATGCTTTCAGAAAACAAGAGGAACAAGACTTGAACCGATAAACATTATTATATATATGCCATCTGGGTCCAATTTAACCTGTGCCTAGAATAGGCCACCAGTGGACCGATTGTAATGACTAGTGGACCGTGTACACGAATTTTGGAGAATTCCTAACCGCGGATTTGGCTATTGCACCATGTCATTTCGCCTTCATCCCGCCTTCGGTCGCTTGAGGACGTCCCTAGCGCCTAATCCTACATTTATAAGTCCCTTTTTCACATTATTTCATCAATTTAGTGATATATTCATTAAATTATAAAAATTAACTAAAACCCAGTTTTCTATTTGTTATTTCCACCAAATTCCATCTCGAACGCCTGTTTAATCTGAATTTCAACGATTATAAATGTTTATATTCACTAATATAGAGTACATATCATCATTATAGAATCAAGACCATATTATATAGGGAGGTAACCATGAATCACTCATCGAACTAGCCTTTCACTGCCTGAATCTCTGTTATTCGGGCTACTACATCACTACACTTCAGAATTTCATCTCCAAATCGGTATAGATGCATAGCATTCCTTACTAGCTTCACGATATCACTGACCTCGCGTGATTTCATTGAGATTTGAGGAAGATGTTTGAATTTTTTTCTACAAATGGAAGAAGAGAAATAGGGAAAGAGTGGTCGGTTTCTAAAACGAAATGTCAGTTACGCATATGGTATTTATAAAACGGAGCAAAAAGTAACGACCCACTTAAATTCAAATTTTAAACTTGATGCGCAACTTGACACAGATTCAACTACAATTCCTTCACATAGGCTCCAAACGAGGCAAACCAATATAATGCGTAAATAAGAAAATCGAGAGGTCGTAATGGCTTTAGTTTCGTTATCAAATTCCACAGTTGAAAAATAACAATTTTGCCTCGTATTATTTAATATTTATTTTATTAACACATTAAATTCAATTATCTTCACATTTTTATATTATCATTAATTAATTATAATATTAATTATCAAAATTTTAGGATACTACATTTTTCTACTTAAAAGAATTTCCTGTCTGAAATTTCTAAGGGACAAAGAATGTATTGCGCTATTTCGTATCACATATCATTAAGCATAACACACAAATACATAGCATACAGTCAATCATCCAACTGTTCATCCAAACAATCAATCACACAACAAAGAAATTAATCAGTCCAAGTATCCATGCACAACATATGAAATCTAAAATCGAATTCATCAAATAGGTGTATTTCTTCTATTAGCATACACACACATGCATACACACTACTTATAGTGGTGCTTGTGTGCTTTATAAAATGCAACCGATAATATAACATCCAAATATGTATGCATATGATATATGGCATTATATGTGCAATTATCTAACATTTGGGTCTCTTATATGAGTCAAATGATATGACATACAAAGCATCGTACCAGGGCAATGGTGATTGGACCAAAATGACAAGATAAAATATGCAGAGAATCATTACTTCCTCCGGAGAAGCTGAACGAATCGATGAACACATTGGCTCATTCATAATTTGTACATTGTTAAATTCATTTGTTTTAGCTATTGTACAAAATTTGCACAGATAAGAAAAACAATAAACAATATTTAGTTTTAGCTGGGCTCTTCTTCCATTTTGGCTTTTTTTTTCTTTTTTCTTTTAATCTGATGTTCCCATAATTAACATGTATTACAGGCAGCTGGATATTCGATGCCTTCGTCACCACTAGTAAGCCCCTTAGAAGCACAAGATGCAGTTTACAAGATGTGGGGACAAATTCATTCACTTGAAATCTAAGTAAAAGATTAAAAAATGAGGGGATTTTCCTACTTTTTTTCCTTCCTGTTTTCTGTTTCTTGTTTTCTTTCTTTTTTTTCCTTTTCTTATACCTATACTCAAGATTCTGGTTACTTATTAGCTGCTAACTGTACAAAATAAAACCATATTCTAAATTCCAGATACTGGTACAACATTTTTGGTACATGATGCATTATTCTAAAATGCCTATGTTCAATATATAAAAGTGAACATTGTAGTTGGACATAGAACAGAGGGTGTAACTAAACCAAAGTTCAAATTTTGTTATGGTACATCAGTCTGCATAGTGGTATAAAGCATATAAAACCCTCGAGGAAACTTGTGGATTGATTAGGAATCCCGTATTTCTATCCATTTTATCTGGATTGTGATTATATTTTCTTACTGCATTCTCATCTCTGTAGTATTTTTGTTTCTTTTATTAATAAAATTTTCTTACTCTACGAGCGGCAGGAGACTTTGGACTATTTCATAACATACAAATTAGAAAATCATCTAATCAGCATAATCAAAATTTTCTATTGGTATAAATGCTAAAATAGATCCAATGCTCTGATCTTTCAAACCACTCTATTCTTTTGTTTCTTATGAAGTTTTTGCACAATGGAATAGAAGCTTTTTCTATTTTTCTATTGATTGATTTATATATATTTTTGTTTCTTTTGTTAATAAAATTTAACTGTTCTTATTTCTGATTTAGTGGAGTTTATCTTGATTCTGATGTCATATTTTTCAAACCCCTGTATTCACTCAAGAACTTTGTTGGTGTCGTAAATCATACAAATAGGATTTCCATTTTCAATGGTGTTGTCTATGCATTTGATTAAGAAAGGTAATCGACAAACTTTGTGACTATTTGCATGCATAAGCGCGCACATAACATGAGTTGCAGCCATACAGCAATATATTATAGTATTTGACTGTCCGCTGTTTTCCATTTACAACGTGCTATTGACATAGTTTCTAAACGCATACAGCCCTTTTTTGCTCGAGTGTATGCGAGAGTTCTTTTCTACATATGATGATACTCGTTTGAGATGGAACAGAGTCGATTTTCTGTCAAGAGTTATTAACAAGTCTAATGACAAAGAGGTGCCCGGCATTTCATTCCTGTCAATGCTAAGCAAATATAAGTGCAAAGCAAACCATAAGTAAATCAGCAATAGCTCATTTTGGTAAATGCATATGCTCCTGTGAAATGTCACATTTCGATTGACATGACATAACCAAGCAAGCAACTTATTTAAATCTATATACATTTTATCCTTTTATATTTCACTTGCAATAAGTAGGTTATCTATATAACAAGTCTAACAATATACATGTTAGTTAAAGTTTTATCCGAAGTCTGATAAAACAGAAATACTACAAAGCTCGGCAGCCATGGCTGTCTTTACAAAACTCTTAGATAACCCTATCTATACTCTTGATCAGATAGAGGGGTCCTCTCATTCCTCTCTATCTCACTCTCCTCCACCTTCGTCGAATCCAGTGTCGCCTCCACCACCTCTATTAGCAAAGAAATTTTTTGTCACGGATGAAGAGGCTTTCAAATTGTGCAGAGTAGAAGATCAAAATTGTTGAATAAAGAAACTACTTCTCAAATGCAAAGTGCAGGAAACAGTTCTAATCAGTCAAGCCTGAAACAAGACACTATGAATCAATCAAAGCAATATTTCATAAATGTAAATCAGGGAACATACAATTCAAGAAATACTATGAATGATATATTCTCAACAAGAAATGTTGCTAGATTCAACCAGCAAGTTGTGAACTCAGATATTCATTTCAGAAATTCAAGAAGCAATTCAAGAAACTCTCAAATTAAAGAGAATTTAGTATCTCAAACCAGCACTAACCTGAGTAAGCCCTCTTCATGGGCAGAGATGATTAAGAAAGGAGGTTCAAATACTGAATTTGACCTTAAGTATGCCTCTCCTATTAATGAAGAAAAAATAGTGGTGGTGAGCGCAGAGACCAGCAAAAGGGCAGAGAGTAAATGGAACTTCTCAGTATTTGCCTATGTTTTTGGCAATGGACCCGCTTATCATCACTTCAAGGATGTAATTACTAAATCCTGTAAACCCACGGTTAATTTCGACATTTTTAATCGTAATAATGGTTTCTTTTTAATCAGATTTTTCAATGCTTCAGACTGTGATAATGCTATTAATGGAGGGCCATATTTTATAAATGGAAAACTGAGTATTATGAAAAAATGGAGCAGTAAAATCAATCTTGACAAGGATTTGCTTTCTTCCATGCCTATCTAGATCAAACTGCCCGAGTTAAACCTTAGACTGTGGGACAGTGAAATATTAAGTGCAATTGCTAGTGCAGTTGGCACTCCCCTTAAATTGGATGAACATATTGCAAAAGAAAGTAGACTTTCTTTTGCAAGAATACTAGAAGAAATTAATGCAGATTCTGATTTACCAAATGAAGCTACTATATCATTACATAATGGTAAAAACTTGGTTCAAAATATTGAATATGAATGGGTTCCTCCTAAATGTAAAACATGTTCATGTTTTAGCCATTCTCTGGAAAATTGCGACTCTAAATTGGTTTGGAAAGAGAAGCAAAGTATGCAAGGAAAAGCTGCTGTCAATTTCAACATCTTGCCAGAGCAAAGAAGTGAATTTACAAAAACAACATTACTTATTAATAATAAGGAAATACTCCTCAACCTCTTGAAGACAATATTGGATAGATTGTTAATCTTGAAGATTCATTTACTGTGCAAGAATCTGCATCAGAAAAAGCTTCTCAAGGAAGCAAAAAAGATTATATAAAGAATGGAAATGAGGCTGCAATTTCTTCTAAATCGCCAGAATTAACAGAGAAAACCATTGAAATCATTTCTGCGCCTCAAATATTAAATACAGAGATTTGACTATCCAAGCAAAAGACAAAAAATTCAATCAATAGAAGATTCTTCGGTTGCAGAAGCAATGAATTTAGATGATAGTTCTTTCATTAACAACATCCTAAGTAAGGAGCCATCAGAAAATCACATCACCTACTTAGCTGCACATCTCTCCCCAATTACCAAAAATCCAAATTCTGATTTCAATATTCAAAAAGCTATCAGTCTAGTTTCAAATTCTACACCAGCCTCAAGGAAAAGTAGAAAAGAAATAAAAGAAAAAAGAAAAGGCAAAATGAAAGGCATAAAAGAGATTGTAGATAATGAAAGCCTAGAAGAAACAGAAGAAAGTGAATTTAAAAGGAAGTATATCATCAAAAATTCCAAATGGGAAGATCAGCTGAAAGCATTAAATAAAACTTCATACAAAAAGAAAAGAAAGAGGATGGAGACTTTTGAAGAAGATGGCAGTTACAGTGCATAAGTTGTTACTGTTAATAGTATGCTTTGGAGTATCCTTTTATTTTGTTTTGAATTTTAATCTCTCTGTTAATTATATGACGATTATTTCTTGGAATGTTAGAGATCTCAGTTCTACTATAAGAAAATTAGACTTATCTAATCTTCTATTGTCAACAAATCCCAGCATTGCTGGTTTACTAGAACATAAATTAGATAATTCTAAAATCATTGATTTTCAATTAAAAAAATTAAATAACTGGAATATTATAAATAATAATCTAATGGGGGGTATGGTAGAATCATGTTCATTTGGGAGCCGAAAATTTGGGATATTTATCAACATTTTGTAGATTTTCAATTTATTCATTGTAAATGCACGAATAAAGGTGGTTTTCAAAATGAAATTACTTTTGTTTATGCTTCCAACAGTGAAACTGAAAGAGGTTTTCTCTGGAAAAAATCTTGAAATTGTTAGCTCTAATATGAGTCATCCATGGATTGTTATGGGTGATTTTAACACTGTTATGCATGGTTTTGAAAAAAGGGAGGAATCCCCATCCCCTTCAAAAAATTAGAAAGATTCAATAAATTTTTTATCAAAACTGGTTTATATGAACCAACAATTTTTGGAAATAGATATACTTGAAAATCTGGTATATTCGGAAATATTCATTGCAAATTAGACAGAATTTTAATTAACCAAAAATTTACAAATTATTTTAAAGATTTCAAATGTCTTACTCTTCCCCAACACTACTACAAAACAGGTCATTTACATCGGTTGTTTACCCCCCTTTTGCATCAGTTCAACGTCCGACGCATATGCAACCGATGCAACAGGCTTAACAGTTTTGCATCAGTTCGAAAACCGATGCAAAACGGTCCTTTTTGCATCGGTTATTACTACCAATCGTTGCAAAATACGGTTGGTTGCTTAGGCACAGCCCTCATGTTGCATCGGTTGTATTGAAAACCGATGCAAAAAAGGAACTTGTTGCATAGGTTGTTATTGGAAACCGATGCAACATAAGAGTCTTTGGATTTAAATGGCTTCTTTGTTGCATCAGTTTTTTATAACAATCGGCGCAAACTAATCCCTCTATTGCATCAGCTATTTATATCTGATGCAAAAAAGCCATTCTCAGAAATCATTATTACAGTACTCAAATAAATAATATATGTGTATATATATGTTATTGATTATAACAAACAATTATTGCATGCAATATTACAATCATTCAAAATTAAATTTGATGGCAAATACAAACTGAATAACCTAATACCAAAATAAACATATGTCAATTATAGTGTTAATAATCTACACAAAATAATGATTCACACATTCATTTTAGCAACATAATTTAGATCTTTGGTACAATTATTAAGTGGTACAGTCTTAGTTCAGATCTTTAATTAGTACAACCATTAAGAAATAGTAGAGTGAAAACCTTAAAAACTTCATGGAATCTAGAAAACCCAAATTTTTAGGCTTTGGCTCAAAACCATATGTTGCATTCCATGTTTCCAATGTCAACTTGAACCTGGAAAAACAAGAAATAACAACTGTTTCACCCTACTTGATAGTATCAGTTACCTGCGTAGTACTCCATTCAATAATTCAAAAAATATATGAGGTATTTCTACACTACATTTTCTGATTAAAAAAGTAACTGTTTCAATTCATCCTTTTTACATATTCTTTTTGCAGGTCTTTTGATTTTACAATTGCCTGTATGGCCGTATTAATATCACTAAAAACATTAAAGGTTTTTCTTTACATAATAGTACATGATATATAGCCTATATTAATAAAGTATGAGTTGTACATCTTTCTGTGTCCATTTATCTGTATGAAGGGGATTTATTTTACCAAAACTACAAAATTTATTTTTATGTAGAAATATATAGGCCTTACGGTTCTTGAACATGAATATCAATATACCTATACTGGCGCAGTGTATATTTTGCATTTTAAAACTACTACAGTGCGGTAAACTTTTTGAAAAATAAATTCATATTGCAATTGTTGTTAATAAAAGAAATCTGAATATGCAGTTAGAAGCACTTGTAGCCATAGTATGTGGCCTGGATACTCCATTTCCACTTGTTCATGAACCATTTTACATGCCCACAAAGAATAAGGTTCTTTTTCCTACTATTTACTATATTATATTTCCACCCGTTCTTATTTTGTTACGACTTTCTATCAATTATTTGTTGTAGGTTTTGGATGCAATCAAAGCCATAATAAATTACTAGCTGAGGGATTGCAGGTCAAACTAATGTGTACATTTGTTTATATGATCCTTTAATATAAAAATTGGGCCCTAAAATTAGTCACATGTTTATATGATCAAAGTCGTAGCCGGCCACACAACTTAAACGTATGGGAACAAAAACATTTTGATGTTTTTCATGTGCAAACAATGATATAAACAAGGTCAATTTAAATAATGTAATGTTGAAAGTATGAAAGAGACGAGAATAAACTCACCATATAGTAGCATATAAGAAGACTACATCCAGTTATGCATGATATAACTAGCTAAATTATCACGAACCTCATCTATCTCTTGCTGGCTATAAGAACCATCTTGTACGAAGTACCGCAATTACAAGATTGTTTCGAAACATTAATCGTATAACTGCTTAACAAAAATTATGAAGGAAAAAAAATTATAGTGGTACCTCATGTTTGAAAATGTTTATTAACTAATAATTGATCGTGTTTTCTATATATAATAAAAATAAAAATATTTTGTTTCTCAATAAATCTGGGTAACCCACTTATTTATCGAGGCTGTTAAAATTTGTAAGTGAATGATGAATAAAAGAAGAATGATAACTTAGTGAACTTATTTGGATTAGGGAGATCGTATGGTTGCATAAGTGAGATTTTTTTAAAATAATAAACATTGTAGTAAAAATTATATTTTCTTACAATTAACATTAATAATAAACTATATTACAACGACTAAGAACGGTTGTAATAAACTTTTTTACAACGTTTGGTCGAATTTTTTTCAAATAGTTTGTAATAGACATTGAACCTATTAAAACTGTGGCTAAGACGATGTTTCAAAAAACGTTGTAAAATACATATTACAACTATTTTTGATAGTTGTAAAAGACGTTTTCTGTTGTAGTGAGTCCTCTTATATGTGTCAAATGATATGAGATAATGATACTTGGGCGATCATATAAATTCTATATGTATGCACAACCAATAACATCAGCATAGCATATGGTGAATACATACACATACATAAATGAATCAAAGCATATAAAACATATCAAGAAAATAATACAATCTATCACGCGAAATAAAGTCATCCAAAGAAACTGATATCAAGTAGCATGAGTAAAAGCAACAATAAATCCAAGCAATAATTCAACTAAACATAGATATTAACTAAACTGAAAATCAAGTAAGTGAGAAAACATTCCAAAAAGGAGTTAAATTGAAAAGATCGAATCTACTTCTCTACTTTTGTAATAACCTTGAACAAATCATTATCTCCAACTAAATATAACAAACTCTGATAGTGGCATAAAATCACTCTGATATGTCAATTACAAATGTATGTGCCTATCTACAACTTCTTTGATCCATGCTACCATCTCGAATAAATGACGCCACAATGTATAACAACATGTAGCCTTAGACAAAACATGCTCACGCAAATTATGGTCTCTCATACCATTTCTAAATGCACATACTCAACACTTAAATCATCCAGCAATACTTTCCTCAATTCATCTTTTAGATTACTAAGGTAAGGCAACTCAAAAGTGGATGGTGTCTTTCCCAAACAAATCCAAACAACTTGAATTGCTATATTTTCCTTCTTTCACCTAAGAACATGCAAAATGATCAATGTCTTAACCTGGTGAACATAACATATCTTCCATCATATCCAATCTAATTTAAGTGATATCATTGAGTTTATGATTTCACTTTTCCAAATATCCAACAGGTTTGATACTTAAAGTATCACCTCCTCAATTATCTGAACATTTCATCCTAAGTTCTACAACCTACAACTAAGCAAGCGCCCAAACAAAAGAAATCCCATTCTATTCAGCCAATACAACCATAGAAATCAAGGTCCTAAATCTAAGTGGAATTCTAACCTGAGAAAAGTGTTAACCTAAAATAGTGACAGGGTTAAAAGAATCGACTACATAATGCATTGGATAAATGCACCTCATATGCAATGTAAACTTTGCAACTTTAAGTCACTATTCCAAAAGATTTTCTTTGAATAAACAACCTCTCTTTCAATCTGAGGGATGATTGAAAAGAATCAATCTACTCCTCACTCAAAATCATACTCAAACCTTATAAATTTCATTCCATAGAATTGTCTCCGCATATTTGATGTGTGTTAGCTACAATACTCTTTCCTCAATCATCCCAAATAAATTTCCATGGTATTTTCTTGTTTTATTTTATTGTCTACATCTTTTCTTTAATTTTCCAAATTAGGTTTATCTCAATAGCTCAAAATCCATTATCGAAATCTTGTATCCAAATTCTTTATCTATACCAATCAAAAATATTTCTCATGCAATCCTCGCCACCAACCCAAATTGGAAAATCTTTTATAAACAGGGTCACTCTCTCCCCAACCCTTTATTCTCTAGATCATATATATCTATACAGTTCAAAAGACTTCATTCAATTTAACGATAATACAAATTTATAGATCATAATGCTATTCATATTCGAGTATTCCTACATACTTATTCATTATACCAGAATACTTACCTTCTAAAAGTTTAATACCAAATCAAATCTGGAATATCCTTTACAATCCATAAGTCTGAACTCAGTATCCCTGACAACCAAAAGTCCAAGCTTAAATCATTTCCAGTATTAACTAAACAAATGGTATCTTTCCACATATATTATTTCACCTGCTTAATATTCTTCATACTATGGACAAGACTGTTAATATCTTAATTATTGATTTTGATGATAATAACCTTAATAAACAATAATATACATCCATGTAAAATATGGATACTAATGTTTTGCCAAGTTTTATAGTGTATAGTGTATGATATTACACAGATGTTGAAACGAAGACTGTACAATATAAAGACTTAAGAAATAGACATGAAGACTCATGAGTATAAAGACCAAGATATGAAGATCACAAGACTATAGCATAGTGTATAGAGTTATAGAATATTGTTAAAGTCCCTGGTAACAATCTTTCATCTCTATTTCTTATTTCTCTATCTTTTATATTTTTTAACAAAATAAATTTTCAAAATATATTTAGAAATTTTTATAAAAGTCTTTACAACATTTAGAATATTTATAAACTATGTTTAAAATGTTTTACAAAGTACCAAATTATTTTACAAAGTATAGAGTTTTCAAAACATTTTTTAAAGAAACTAATTTCCAAAAATTTCATGTATGTGTCAACATACATGTTGTAGATATGTTGACACACATGCTGCATATCATTTTTTTAAATTTTGAATTGAAGTGGCTATTCATTGGAACTTTTTGTGAATGGACACATCTGTTTATACACTATATAGGAGGTTTCAAATGAATTTTCAGTTAGTTATTATCTTATTTTCTTCCCTCTTCATACTCTCTCAAAATCTCATAAAAAAACGCAAGTTCTCTTCAAAATCAAATAGAATAAATTCATAGTTTTGTATATTGATTCAATATTACTTTCTTACTATTTTTGAATTGTTAACCCAAAAATAGATCAACGTCCTGAATTGAGTGTGAAAGCACCAGCCTTGTTTATCAAGGCAAATAAGATAGAAAAGGCAATAGTAAATCACAAAAAAAGTAAATGAATAAGAGATTTTTATAGTGGTTCGGCTGTTAATGAAGCCTACGTCCACTTTGTCGATTTTACTGATGTATCGATTGTTAATCACATGTACAAGTTGATTGCAATTTGTATGCTTGAATTCAAAGGAATCAAGCAACCATTGAAGGAGACAACAGTAAGGATCTCAATTTTCCCGTGGCGGCCATTGTGAGGAAGAAGAAGGTTGAAGAATCTTCATGCAGAGTTTCTCCAGTGATCAAAGTAGCCCCCCTTTCTGTTACAGAAGGAATGATATTTATAGTATTTGGAGAGAACTTGGGTCAAGGCCGCTTTGCCAGGAGCCTGTATTCATCATACAGAAGGAGCCCAAAAAGTTTGATGGTGATATAAGCTAAGTATTCGGATCGGCACATGTCCAATGGGGTCGGATCGATACCTATCTGAATACTTAGTGAATTTCTGAGTTCTGAGTCCTTTGGAGGTTATCTAAGCTAGGTATTCAGATTGGTACCATCCAATTGGGTCGAATCAGTACCTACCAAATACTTGGTGAATTTTTGAGTCTTCTCAGCTTGGTTGTTTTCGTATTCTATAATTGAGTGCCTTATCCAAATATTAAGTCGTTTGGAGTTCGTTTGATCATCTGTCTTCATGGATCATCTAATCCATCCGTTTGTAGGAGATCCATCCATAACTTACTCAATATTTAACTAAATGACATCAAACTTCACACATACAATGTATATGAGTAGGAAAGCCTCCAAATCGGATCTCATGAGCATCCGAGCTAAGTATTTGGATCGGTACCTATCCAAATGAGTAGGATCGGCTATAATCAAATACATAACTTATTTTTGAATTTCTTCTTCTTGGTCCTAGTAGATCCATCCATAGCTCACTCAATACTTAACCAAATGACACAAAAATTCATAATACAATGTACATAAGTAGAAGAGCCTCCAAATCGGATCTCAGGAGGGCCTGAGCTAAGTATTTGGATTGATACTTATCCAATTGAGTCGGATCGACGGTGATCCAAATACTTGGTTTATTTTCAAATCTCTTTTTCTAGTCGTAGGAGATCCATCCATAACTCACTCAATACTTAACCAAATGACACGAAACTTCACACATAAAATGTACATGAGTATGAGAGCCTCCAAATCGGATGTCATGAGATGAGGCCCATTATAAAGGAGATCCATCCATAACTCGCTCAATAATTATCGGAATCAGACGAAACTTTGCATGTAGCTTCTAGAGGATGTGTGGGACTTGCACTATGAATCATAGGTGGTGGGGCCCATGCTAAATGGTTCGGACGATCCGATGAGTTGGATCGATGCCGATCCAAATTGGCTTGGCCAAATAACTTCATGTTTTGTATAAGTCTTCTTTATGTATCCTAAGTGTTTATTCAAAATAAAAGTCAATCTAGGTCGATATGAGTTCTGTAGGTCCATTTTAAGCTGCTTTGTTCAAAAAGCCGGTGAATATTTGAATGGATCATATGAGTCTTCATATCTTAAACTAAGTTGCTTGGAATTCTATGAAACTTGACAAGTGTACTTAGGTAAGGCATAAAATCATGAAGTAAGAGGTTGGAAGACCCCATGACTCATTAATTTGGATTGATACAAATCCAAATGGTTTAGATCGGCGTTAATCCACAATGTTTGTCTATTTTTGAGAGATATCTCTTGGGGGCCATTGACTTGTTATTCTAAGTCCTTTGTTCATGTTTAAAGTCATTTGGGATTAATCTAGATGTTTTAACTCCTTTTGAATTTTGTTATGTTAAAAACCCTGTTAACGTTTCCCCGCATAGTACGCTTTCGTCGAAGATAAAGTGTGCTCTGGTATTGGTTATCTTTGGGTTTCTGTTTCGATGAGTTTTGACATTCGCGCCGAGCTATCTTGAAAAGCTATCTACGAAGTACTATTATCTAATTCAGTCCTTAGTGTGAATCCCCATTGTTCGTGGTTACGAAGTGATCATGACTTGATAATTTCCAGATTGCATACGAACATCATGTAGAACTTGTCAGAGAAATTTAGGATCATTTGAAAGTTTGAATCGGTACCGATCCAACTAGATCGGATTGGCACTAATCTGAACACTTCATAAGATTTTTTAGCGATTTTTTGCTTACGTAAACTTTATTCCGAACCAAGTCATTTCACTTTTGACTGGTTATCCATTTTTGACTTTAATTCTAACTTTAATTCTTAATACCGAGGATGTAATCTTTGCCGTAAAATTTGCTTGGGGCCTTTGGTTAGTAAGTAGCTCCAAGGTGATGAGTTAGAGTTGACCAGGGTTGAAATTTTTTTGAAGAGATTTTCCTTCACTTATACTGCTTTTGATCAGTTACTTGGTTGGTTGTTTATTAACCATTTATTCTAGTTTTAATTAGAATTCATCTCGTCAATACCGATAAAGGTATCTATGCCCCGAAGATTACATAGTGCTTTAGTTTGGTATAAAAACTCCTTGTGATGATTTCGGGATGGCGGTAATCTCGAAGGGAGTTGGTGGAATCTTGGACTGCACTCGTTCGGTGGTGAAGCTAAGTTTTGCCTCGGACCAGTGTACATCGTTCCACAGCCAAATCTTGATTTTCGTCTTCAACTGTCTCTTTTTGAGGAATTGGCTAAGTTTTGATCATCGTTTTGAATGTTGGTGTGACAGTTTAGTCCAACATTGGATATAATGGGTGATTCCACCATATTGCTTTTTTTGTTTCTACACTTTCACTAATCTTGAAAAAAAACTTTTCGTGTCGCTTCGGGCAGCAGTTCCGTTATCGATTTCTCATCGATAATGGGTAAGTTCCAAGAAAGATAATCTTAAAATACAACATGGGTAAGCTATGTACAAAGGATGGTCCGTTTGTGGTGCTTGGGTCATCGAACCCTCTTTTTATAGATAACATATGTTCTTGCCCTAGTCAATACCTTTCGACTTACGTCAACTTCCATTGGATTTTGTGCATTGGTCATATGGGGATTTTACTCAAAGAAAACATACGTGATAATGTTCAAGCCAAATCTTGTTGCTGAAGAAGATTTTTTGGTCGTCCCATTTTTAGTCTGGTGGAGGAACTTCCATTCCTCCAGGAGATGGATTCTCTACAGCGTAGGTTTCGCCTTTTATTCCTGTTATGTTAGGATGATTGATGATGGTTGAATTATAAGGTATAATTACTCTTGTAGAGTTGTAGTTGAAGTTCAATCGGGCACAACTTCAATCTTTGAAAACCAATGCATGAGTTATTCGATCGGGAATATCCTTCCTTTTTGGTTTTTGGAACTCAACCTGCACACCAGCTTCTGTCTCCTGGGACTATTAGCTTAATTGCTCGGTTTCAAGAATTTCTTTTTTCTAGAACTATGAGATAGCTTGTTCTAGCCAGTTCTTTGACTATTCTTGTTTATGCTCAGTCGAGCTTATGCTTAGTTGAGTTCATGCTCGGTTGAGTTCGTTCGACGAAATGTTGGTGTATATGCCCCGGTCTGTTGGGCTGATTACTCTGAATACTAAGTCAATATGTTTTCAGAAGATTAGGTCTCTATAGAAATACATTTGATTACCCCAGTTTGATTGACATGATAGATTATATCTTTGTGAACTAGGGACTTTTCTACTTGATTCCAAGCTCTGCATTTTGTAGTAATGTTGGTATGTATTGGGAAAATGCATTTCCGGTATCTTTTGCTAAAGTAAATTCTTCCGAGTACAGTGTTGAGATGCTAACATGTGTTGGTTTCTATCTTCGAAAACTCGTGCATCGATGACTCAACTCTGTGGCTTTTTCCTTAATGTTGTGGATCTACGGATAACTTGAGATTCCAAAAGGTAGAAGTAAAGTCTCGATCAAGCTCTTGCTTCTATTCTCAAAAGCCAATGTATTGATAGATTCATTTTTGAGGTCTCTTCTTAGCATCTCCAATCTTCAGAAAATGGCATTGCCATTGAAAGTAGAGACCAAGTGATCCAGTCAGACCTTAAGTAGGTCATTGCCAGGCTTTGAGTGATGGTAAATTTTTGAACGATAAATTTTTCATTTCTTGGTTAGAAATTTTATTGCCGGCATGCTCTATTTTTGTAAGATAAAACCGTTATCTAATTAATCATGTGGTTATTTATGTTTGAACTTGGTAATGCTTCTTTCGACCAAGTATTTTTGCATTCATCCCTGTTCAAGGGACTAGCTATTTCAAATGCCTATATTTGGGCATTTGTGAGAGATGGAAAGTCATGGGATAAATGATTCGAGTGCCCTATCAATCTTATTCTAGGATTGAGGAAGCCTGATTGTTTTAGTTTCGACCTTCCATAATTGTCCCTACATATCCTTAGTTGTGCATGCTTTGCTTGATTGCTTTCATCATGGAAGTTCTGTTCATACGCCAATTCCTGTTTCAGGAAACGATAACCTAGCTGCTTGATCCAAGCAATATTTCCTAGAGGTTGCCTATCTTTTGGTTGTATCTAAATTCTTTCTATGTTGAATTCAGGAAATTTGGTTGTGCACCAGCTTCCATCCCTTAAGATTAGCACACGAGCAATTCAATTTTGGGATTTCCTTTCACACAACTTTATTCCTATGCAGCGGTTGATTCCTGTTATGTAAGGTCGAGCCGTTCGGCTGACCTATGAAAGGTTACGTCTTCCGGTCGTTTCCTGTCATCATGCAACAACAGTTTTCTCAATTAAGGACCAACTTCTATCTCTGGAAGTTAGTGCATTGATGATTCACTATGGTGGGTGTTTCTCATTAACCCTATAGATTAAAGTTTTCCTAGCGTAACCGGGGCAACACCGGTACCTAGTGAGTAACAAATATCTCGACATTGTCAAGGCAATGTCGGTACTTAAGGAATAGAAAGTTTCCCAATGTTGTCGGGGCAATGCTGATACTTAGCAAATAGAATATTTTCCGACGCTACCGGGGCAACATCGGTACTTAGGAAGTAGAATGTTTTCTAATGATGAACACCGGTACTTTTTGAAGTAGAAAAGGCCTTAGTGCTGTAGGGGTAACACTGACACTCAAGAGGTTGGGATCGATTTTTACTACCGACCTGGCGGTGCTTTTAATCCAATTGGGTACTAGTTTCGGTCTTCGAAAACTAGCACTTCGATGATTGGAATTTTGAAGTCTTTTTATAACGACCCAGAATTTCTAATCATTAATTTTAAACATTTAATTCATTTTAAATGTTAAATATGGATTATAATTTGATTTTGAAATAAAAAGATTTTGGTTAAATTAATAAAATTAGTTAAAATTTCAAATATGGTAATTCAATTGAATTTGAATAATAATAATAATTTATTATTTGGGAATCGTGATAATTTGTGAATCTGGGGTAAATAGATATGAAATATGGTTTCTAAAGTTATTTTAAGTCTATTTGGATTAGAATTATAATATTGGACTGTTGGATGGAATTAAAAGTCGATAAGTTAAATTTGGAGTTTTGTATTAATTTAATAATGGAATTTAATAATATAATAACGTGAATGATCAGATTTTGATTCGGAATGAATTAGAATGATTTTCCAATGTGATTATAAATTCTGTATGATTTATAATTAAGCTAGTAAAATATTACAAGTGAAATTTTAGATGATTTTGACAATTTTGAAAATCGCTCGAATTAATCGACGAGTAAATAGCCTTCCGAGGCACAGTCTTGTAATTCGATGAAACCAGTTCCATTGGATCCTTAATAGTTAATTATTATTGTATTTTAATTTTCGTAGCAATCCGGAGTTGTCATTTGACCTTGGCAGCTCAAAACGCATAGAAACTATTTTAATCGATTTAATTTAAAATTGATCTTTTATTGTCGTAACTCTCGCATATGATCAAATTAGCTCTCGAAACATGTTCCATTGTGTTCAAAATGTGGGTAAAACCTTATAATCGCCTGGCGGCACGTGTGATTTGGAGTTCATTTGTAAAACTTGAAAATTTGGAAAAAAATAATAATAAAATAATTGGATTATGCGTATATATATATACGCGCAAGTTGAAAACCCTAGCCCTAATTCTCGGCCGCCGTTCTATTCTATTTCCATGGCTGATAACGTCCCATTTTGTTCCTCGATTTTCAATCGATCCAATCATTATTTTTGAAAACTCCCAACTAGGAAGCTGTAGGGCTCAGCTAGATCTACCTGTTCAACGGGTATGATCGTATATCGTGGAGCAGATCGTCGAGAAACCAACCTCGAACACGTGATATTCGAACGCGTTTGTTGAGAGACAAATGAAACCGAGCTTCGTTGTACTTGGGCCGAAGATAGAGCTCGCAACGCTCTACAACGTGGTAGCCTCTGATCGATCTATCGGCGAGCGATGTGGGAGCAGCAATTAGGGTTTAGAGGCGTTGATGGGTTCGGTTTCGACTGGAACGAGCGTGATGAGGAAGATGATGCGTGCGGCCTTGATTTTCTATTTGGAGATGACGGTCACGATTTTGTTGGTAATAATAATTAAAAGGAAATTTTGTTTAAAATTTATTCAAATACTTAAAAATCCATACCTTATGCATACTTTGTCAGAAATCGACGAAACTGGCGGCGTCGGAATCGCATCGACGCGATCTACGCTGCAGCGCAGATCTGGAGTCGGATTGAGCAAGTGGAAATTTTGGATTAAATCGAACGAGCTCGATTTAATTTAAAATCTGAAACGCCAATGCAAGGTGAGTTAATCTCACTCACATCTGGATTGCTAGTTAATTTAAATAGTTATTAATTAAATGACAGATTTATTGATTGATTGAATATGAAATTTTTTATCAAATTTGATTCGATATTTGTTGTTGTGCTAACATCTGTGGATGCAAGGAAACAAGTTGGAGGGATCCAACTGGATTCCTCACAATATAGAAATTATTTTCGCAATTGATGATGTATTTTTTTTATATTGTGATAGATTGGTTTCAAAAATGAAATTGTGTTGTGTTTATGATTGGATAAACGAATCTGGAATTTTAAAATATAAATAAAATAAATTGGGATTAAGAGGAAATAAAAAAGAAATTTAAGGAAATTAAATTCAAGAATTAGTGTGGAAATTTGAAAGTGTTTTTGAAATAGGGATTTAAAAGGAAATGTGAAATGAAATTGTATAAACTGGGTTTATAAATGAAATGGAATATTTATCGGTGGATAAATTTTGAAAGATAGATTTTCGGTGGGAATTCCTATAAGAAATGCAAATTGTTTAAAAGTAATAGCGAAATTATTTTTTAAAATAGATGGAAAATGTGTTTTCCCTGGAAATTAAGTATGATTCCCA
This sequence comes from Allium cepa, assembly GCA_030765085.1. Taxonomy (NCBI): domain Eukaryota; kingdom Viridiplantae; phylum Streptophyta; class Magnoliopsida; order Asparagales; family Amaryllidaceae; genus Allium; species Allium cepa. Next base: position 985,289,437 of record CM060945.1, on the reverse strand, counting down.
AGAAAGCTTTCAAAACATAAATCTGCAGTTTAAAAATGTGTTTTGGAATATTTTAGAAATATTATTTTAATTGTTTAAAGTGTATGTAAACATTTATTTAAGAGATTATGGTATTTAATTATCTTAAATGTAAAGTAGTATTAAGTTTTCAAAGGAAAATTTTAATATAAATATTTGATTTAATAATTTTATTTTAAAAGTTAAATTTGGCTTAAATTACTTAGGAAACCTCTATATATTTCCTTAAGTATTATTCTTAATTAAGTAATTTCTATTAGCTTTTAAGTATTTTAAGCATATATTTTGGAGGTGGTTTCCTAGGAGATGGGAATGTGTTTAAAAATAAAAGGAGTTTATTTTTAAAGTGTTGGAAGAAATTTACGGGATTCAAACGTAAATTTGAATTGAGATAAATCTAGTGGGATTTATAAAATGATTCTTTGGTTTATTCTGAAATGGAAATGTAGTTCCCTAAAAAGCCAAGTACGTTTTAAAGCAGATTTTTAAGTAAAAGTTAAAAGTTTTAAATTTGAGTTTTAAAGAATGTTTTTAAGAAAATTCTTATTAAAGTTGTAAAAATTATTAAAGGTAAATATGTACTAAATTAGTTATAGTAATTATTATTTTTAAAAGGGGTAATTGGTATTATGTTTTAAAAGAATATTATTAACATTTATATTTTATAAAATGGATTTATTTTAAAGATAATTGGTTATAAAGTTTTATTTGAAAAAATTTATAGGGATTTTGTAACCCTTCTTGTAAAATTTAGTTTAATTGAACTTTTATTTTAAAATTAACTTATATTTTATAAAGTAGTTTTGCTTTAAGTATTTTTAAATATACTTTAAGGTATATTTAGTATAAAGTGATCTAATGTTTTAAAATCGAAGTATTTGGACTTGGCTATTTTCAGTGGAAATAGAAAATATTTGGGTAATTTGTTCTGTAAAAAGGAAGATGGTTTGAAAACTGTTTTCAAAAAGGGTTTGAAATGGGAATATATCTTGCAAAGATATTTTGAGGTTAATAAATAATTTGGAGAAATTATTTATTGTGTGATGGAAGTTGTGAATATTAATTGATAGTTAAATCACCGACTATCAATATTGGCCAATGCATTGATCGTTTCGAAGAGACCGGGATCGGGATTAATTTCTCGAAAACCACTTCGATCCGGTTCGTACGTTTTCTTGGGAAAAACGAGTTCGGAGTCGAAGACGGAGCAGTGAAGTGCAAGGGCTAATCGCTACTAATTCTGAGGATATTTCCAAAATGGATGTAGTAGGAGTAGTGCCTTCGGTTCCGTTCGAACCTGGGACGGACTTGTATGGATGAATGCTTTCGGAACATCGTCAGGTGGACGATGGGCATTCTAAGTGAAACGTTCTAAAAGGTAATGCTTAGCCTCAAGCCTCATCAACCGGGAATGACTGAAAATCAGGGTTTATGCAGCAAGGCTAGGTGGGTAGCACCTATTAGGGTAAGGTCATCCCTGTCTAGATGTCCCCTTTTTTTCGGGTTAGTGGTGCGGTTGCTGATTCCAACCGTGGTGTGATCTTACTCGGAATTATCCAGTAAGGGGTAGTCCTGGTCTTATATTGCAGGGGATTGGGAGTAATCTTCGGTACGGTGATCTAGGCCACGTACTGTGACAGGTGGTACCCCAGTGCCTAGTCATTAGTTGAAAATCCATTCTCCCTACGAGCCTTTTACGAGTTTTGTTTGTATTACCCACAATTGTGGCTAGTAGCTGGAATTTAATAGATATAACAATTTCAGCTATTTTAATAAGTATTTGTATATAGACCCTATTATAATATCAGAGGATTTTATAAGAAATGTTTTAGCTATCGTAAGTAAAAACCTGACATGTTTATTTGTGGGGTGGTCTTACGAGACGCTTTGATTTTCAAAGGATTTTTTAAAACTTTAATAATCAATTTGGGTGTATTTTCATCAGCTGGTATTCCAGACTGACTTGGGTGTTATTTTATTATAATGCTCGGGTCAGACCGAGTATTATCTATATACAGGACAGGATGCTATGGAGCTCAGGAGAGGAGCTGCAGACCGAGTCGTATTATCCGTACTTGTTTATATCCACGGTTGTGATTTGTTGGTAATTGTCAGGTTGGTAATTATTGTTTGTTTGTGATACTCTGATGATGTAATATATAAAAGAGATATAGTTTTCATTTTTTTGTAAAGATCTGATATTATGTATTATATTTTGTTCTGCTGCGATTGTGATATTTTGTTATTGTTTAGTTCCTTCTTTCTTCAATCTTCTTTCTTTTCCCTCAACTATCTGTCTTTTCCGGCACTCGATCGTCGGTATACTATACTGTAGTATATTTTGTGTCGATTTTCGAGGGTCGAGAAGGACGGGTCGTCACATTTGGTATCAGAGCTTAGGTTGGCGACAACCTTGGCTCTGGTGGGGAACTTACTCATTAAACAGAGTCAATAGTACTCTATAATAGTTGAGTGTAATAATAGCCATGAGAGCGTACTTGTTAGTGAATATAAAAATTGTTTTTATACTGTGTTGACTTATTGGTTGAATGTTTATGAATTCTGGTCGGTATAGGAAGTACAACTGTATCGATAGGGGTTTCTAAACTTTTAAACAAGATAAACCGACATAGTATTGTTTTTAAAGCGGGTAAATGGAATAATTTTACCCAAAATTATATTTTGAGATAAAAGGAATAATTTTCTGAAATTATTATATATATATATATATATATATATATTTGGATGTTTGGTTGGTAATATTATATATCAAATATGAGAATCTAACATTTGAAATGGTTATCACCAAATAAAATTCTATAAGTATAAATTATACAAGAGAACTAAAATTTGATTTAGACTAGAATTAAAATCCCAAAAATTTTGAAAAGCGTTTAAAGTGTATTTAAACAAGGGTTTGGAAATCTTGGAAATGGAGGAAATGTTTTCCAAAAATTTGAAGGCAATAATGGAGTATTATTTTGGGAAATATTTTTGAATGGAAAGTGTTTTGAAAGGAATTTTTGGAAGTAAGGAAGCACTAAACTCACTTCAGTCGTTGGAAAATAATACTGATGATGATGGCCACATCATCAAAATTCATTTTCGAGTTTCTTAAGTGATGGATTGCTTCCGTGGTGATTGGTTCTGATATTTGTTTAGACTTGTTGGGGCATACAAGTGGTTTTGGAAATTTCAGAACGGAAATTCGTTTTGGTAAAAACAGATTGTTTTGGAATCCGAAGATTTGATTTGATATACCAAGTGGGTATGTGTTGATTTTTATTTCAAAATGGTTTGAAATAAAACCGGCAATTGAATTCTGGGAATTCTATTTAAAAGAAAAAAAATGTGAAAGATAAAAATGAATCAACTATTGAACCTATAAAGTGAAGTTGATTTCCATAAGGAAAAAAATGAAAATTTTACTCCTAGAATAAAAATTTAACTTGAGTAAATGGTGATGAATAAAATATATTTGAATTTAACTTGAGATAAGTTAACATAAAATTGAAATTGGGATTGAATTAGAAGGGATATAAAATTGAAATATAAAATGAACAGAAGGACAAGCTTTGCAGTCCAATTAGTTTCTAGGACACACATTTAAAGAAATTACTTTCAAGGCCAAAGTCAGCAGAATAATTACTTTCAAGGACAAAGTCAGTAGTCCAATTACTTTCAAGGACATAATTTCATAGGTTTTTAGGCCCTAGAAACTAATTATTTTGTGTTTTGTCCTTGAAAATAATTATTTCAATTGTGTGTCCTAGAAACTAATTCCACTTGCTAAAGAGGCTCCTGTGGCTAATTTCCACAAATGAATATATAATTGTGGGATGAAAATTTATATCCTTAAGCTATTAAATAAATGAGTTGGTGAACTTAAGATTAGAAAACGGAAATTATAAAACCAAAATAAAATGGTTGGTACTTTATGGGAAATTCAAATTTTAAATCCTAAATGAAATGTAAATTGAAATAAGGTGAAGAAAAGATAAAAGGCGAATGGACTTAAGTCAGTAAATAAGGATTGAACTTATATTAAAGGAGAAATAAAATTGGGTCGAATTAAATTTAACTTAGACTAAGAGAAATTGAGTTAAATTTGGATTGAATTGAAATTCAAAATTTAGTTGCATTTGAAATAACATTGGATGGAATTAAATTCTTATTTAAAATAGTAAAGGGAATGGTGATAATTTAAGTTGGCTAAATAAATTTAGTTGAACTTGAATTAAAAATTGGAGAAGAATTGAATTGAAAGAAAATTTCATTTAGTTGAAATGATATTAAATGAAGTAAATGCTCACTCAACTAAATCCAAAAGGAGTTGTTGGAGATGAATTTAAATGAAATTCGACATATACGGTAAATGAATTAATTATGTTGTGAATATTGTCAAATGAAAGGAAGTTGGGTTAAAATGGATATGGTCCAAAGTGCAAGTAAAATTCAGTTTGGGTATAAGATAATTGAAAATGGTCATATTATTAATACAATTCAGAATGAATCGAGGAGATGAATTAGAATTTAAAATGGATTGAATAAGTAAACAAATTGAGTTAAAATTTGTAAATGAATTGGAATTTGATTGGATGAGAATCAAATTAAAATAAAATAAAATTGATATAAGAAGAAATGAAAATATTGTGAAATTGAAAGAATTTAAGCAAATTGGAAAATAATTGTGGTCGAGCTTTATAAGGGGTCTTGAATGAAATTTGTTTAGGTAATAAAATTGAAATGCAAGTGAAAGGATTTTAATTAATTATTGTGATGAAATAAGAATGCATGAGTTGTAAATATTACAAAATGGGATGATATTAATATAAATCTAAGTTGGAATTAATTTTAAATGGTTATAAGCTTAAGTGATGGTTACTTGCATGGACAACTTTAAATTTGCATAGAAATTGGTCTTTTGTTGTAAACGAAAGTGGATTGATTTGAAGAAGCAAATAAAGTTGGTTTTGACTCAATTGGAATAAGTGTAATATAATTAAGTGGTTTTGCATAAAAATGAAAGTAGATCATAAAAGAAATGCAAAGGTATCAAATTGAAAATAAGAATTTGATTGTGAATCAATTTGGAAGCGGATTGGAATAAACTGATGTAAGTAAAGCATATGTTAATCATATTGAAGAGAGAGTGAATTGGTTATAGTAAATATGAATTGTAAAATGTAAACTTGAAGTAAATCATTCGAGGAGATTAAAAATGAAGTTTGGATTTGTCAGGAAATTAAAATGGTGATTGAAATCTTTGGGTTGCTGATAAAATATGGTTAACATGTTAAATTATGAGGTTTATTTGTTTAAACTATGTAATTGATGTGTTTGGTTAGTTTAATGAATAGAATGTTGATAAATTTTCATATTATTGGAAACTTATGTGTTTGTTTAATTAAGTACAGGTACGGAAAGCGATCGATAGAGTTGAAGCGCGTATATGCAATATAATTAGCCGCTTGCTTTTAAAATGCTAATCAAAAGGTACGCCTACACAATATAATTGGAGAATGATATATATATTGTGGTATATTTTGTTTTTCGACCGTGTGGGTCGATGTATATATATTTATATCTTTTGTGATATTGTAAAATGCTCTTTGTACAAAGGAGACGCTGTCAAAATAATTTCAAAATTCTGGGAGTTAGAAAATTTTGGTTAACTAGTAAAGTTGTTTTTGAAAAATAGTGAAAACAAAGCTTTTAGGTTAAAATAAGCAAATGATTTTGGAATTGAGCCAAAAGTTTTGGTGAATTAAATGTAAGTTTGGGTAAGTAAATGAGTTTAGTAGCATTTTTTTACCTTAGCAAATTTCGGGGACGAAATTTTTATAAGGGGAAGGAACGTAACGACCCAGAATTTCTAGTCGTTAATTTTGAACATTTAATTCATTTTAAATTTGAATATGGATTATAATTTGATTTTGAAATAAAAAGATTTTGGTTAAATTAATAAAATTAATTAAAATTTCGAATATGGTAATTCAATTGAATTTGAATAATAATAATAATTTATTATTTGGGAATTGTGATAATTTGTGAATCTGGGGTAAATAGATATAAAATATGGTTTCTAAAATTTATTTTAATTCTATTTGGATTTGAATTATAATATTGGACTGTTGGATGGAATTAAAAGTCGATAGGTTAAATTTGGAGTTTTATATTAATTTAATAATGGAATTTAATAATATAATAACGTGAATAATTAAATTTTGACTCGGAATGAATCAGAATAATTTTCTAATGTGAATATAAATTCTATATGATTTATAATTAAGCTAGTAAAATTTTAAAAGTGAAATTTTAGATGATTTCGACGATTTTGAAAATCGCTCGAATTAATCGACGAGTAAATACCCTTCCGGGACATATTCTCGGAATTCGACGAAATCCATTCCATTGGATCCGTAATAGTTAATTATTATCGGATTTCAATTTTTGTAGCAATCGGAGTTGTCGTTTGACCCTGGCAGCTCAAAACGCATAGAAACTATTTTAATCGATTTAATTTAAAATTGATCGTTTATTTCCGTAACTCGTACATACGATCAAATTAGCTCCCAAAATACGTTCCATTGTGTTCGGAATGCGGGTAAAACCTTATAATCGCCTGACGGCACATGTGATTTGGAGTTCGTTTGTAAAACTTGAAAATTTGGAAAATAATAATAATAAAATAATTGGATTATACGTATATATAAACGCGCAAGTTGAAAACCCTATCCCTAATTATCGGCCGTCGTTCTATTCTATTTCCATGGCCGATAACGTCCCATTTTGTTCCTCGATTTTCAATCGATCCAATCATTATTTTTAAAAACTCCCAACTAGGAAGCTGTAGGGCTCAGCTAGATCTACCTGTTCAACGGGTATGATCGTATATCGTGGAGCGGATCGTCGAGAAACCAACCTTGAATGCATGATATTCGAACGCGTTTTTCGAGAGACCGATGAAACACCGAGCTTCGTTGTACTTGGGCCGAAGATAGAGCTCGCAACTCTCTACAACGTGGTAGCCTCTGATCGATCTATCGGCGAGCGACGTGGGAGCAGCAATTAGGGTTTAGAGGCGTTGATGGGTTCGGTTTCGACTGGAACGAGCGTGATGAGGAAGATGATGCGTGCGGCCTTGATTTTCTATTTGGAGAGGACGGTCACGATTTTGTTGGTAATAACAATTAAAAAGAAATTTTGTTTAAAATATATTCAAACACTTAAAAATCCATATCTCATGCATACTTTGTCAGAAATCGACGAAACTGGCAGCGACGCGATCTATGCTGCATCGCTGATTTGGAGTCGGATTGAGCAAGTGGAAATTTTGGATTAAATCGAACGAGCTCGACTAATTTAAAATTTGAAACGCCGATGCAAGGTGAGTTAATCTCACTCACATCTGGAATGCTAGTTAATTTAAACAGTTATTAATTAAATGATTGATTTGTTGATTGGTTGAATATGAAAATTTTTATCAAATTTGATTCGATATTTGTTGTTGTGCTAACATCTATGGATGCAGGGAAACAGGTTGGAGGGATCCAACAGGATTCCTCACAATATAGAAATTATTTTTGCAATTGATGATGTATTTTTTTATATATTGTGATAGATTAATTTGGAAAATGAAATTGTGCTATGTTTATGATTGGATAAACGAATCTGGGATTTTAAAATATAATAAAATAAATTGGGATTAAAAGGAAATTTTAAGGAATGAATTTAAGGTAATTAAATTCAAGAATTTGTTTGAAAATTTGAAAGTGTTTTTGGAATAGGGATTTAAAAGGAAATGTGAAATGAAATTGTATAAACTGGGTTTATAAATGAAATGGAATATTTATCGTTGGATGAATTTTGAAAGATAGATTTTCGGTGGGAATTCCTATAAGAAATGCAAATTGTTTAAAGGTAATAGTGAAATTATTTTTTAAAATAGATGGAAAATGTGTTTTCCTTGGAAATTAAGTATGATTCCCAAGAAAGCTTTCAAAATATAAATTTGCAGTTTAAAAATGTGCTTTAGAATATTTTAGAAAGATATATTATTTTAGTTGTTTAAAGTGTAAGTAAATATTTATGTAAGAGATTATGGTATTTAATTATCTTAAAGGTAAATTAGTGTTAAGTTTTTAAAGCGAAATTTTAATACAAATATTTGATTTAATAACTTTATTTTAGAAGTTAAATTTGGCTTAAATTGCTTAAGAAACCTCTACATATTTCCTTAAGTATTATTTTTAATTAAGTAATTTCTAATAGCTTTATTTTAAGTATTTTAAGCATATATTTTGGAGGTGGTTTTCCAGAAGATGGGAATGTGTTTAAAAATAAAAGGAGTTTATTTTTAAAGTGTTGGAAGAAATTTACGGGATTTAAATGTAAATTTGAATTGAGATTGTAATATCCCGGAATTTCCAGGAATTTAAAATGCTGATAATCTCTTAATTTAAAATTATTTGAAATTGATAAAATTGTTCTTTTCAAAATAAATAACCAAGTAATGTTTTAATTTTGGTTATAAATTGGTTTTATATTAAGATTAATTATTTTATTTATGTAAATAATTCTTAATTGATTTATTGTTTTTAAAATTTATAAGTGTGTTTAAATTGCATTTATATCTGTATATTTAAATCTGTGTATTTTAAATTGATTTCAAAATAGGATATATTGCTTGTAAATAATAATGAGCTTATTTAAAAATAGTTGTTTATATTTATTTAAATTTATTTTAGATTTGATTTTTTAAATTTAACTTTGAAAATGAATATATATTTGAATTCAAAGAAATACTTACATCTTAAAATAGTATAATAATATAGTTTGGTTTTAAATTACATAGGTAATGATTTTAATTAAAATAGGATTTTGTTCTATTTATTTATTTTTTATAGAAAATTTTCAATAGAAGTTTATCTAAACAAATTTGATTTGTATTTATTTTATAAAATAAATGCAAGGCTTTTGAAATAATATTTTAAAATAAGTTTGAAATATTGTATATAACTTTATTTAAATTATAATTGATTTTTATTTCATGTTCTTTTCAAAGATTGTACATATATAAATTAAGCATACTTGTGTAAATGTATAAATGTATTTGTTTATTTGATATTTAATTAGAAAAGCATTTTTAAAATTTAGAAAGCACATTAGTAATTAGGAAAAATAATCTAAAAGGCTTTTAAATTTCTTTTAGTATAAAATTTAATAAAAAGTGACAAGTGATTAATTTTAAAACACTATTTTAACAAGTGTTAAAATATTTATGGAAATTGAGACATGTGTCATATTTACATTTTTGTTTTTAAAAAAAATCTGAAATTTTCCTATTTAAACATTCTTTCTCATCTTTCTTTCTTCTTTAAAATCTTGGATCTTGCTTAAAAAGACTAAAATCTTCATGCAACCTTCATTCAAACACCCAAAACCAAAAAATATTCAAACAAAAATCTGAAGCATTTGCAAAATCTTACTCATTCAAAACTTGTAATCTTTCAAATTCGCAAATATAAGACAATCTTCAAAAGAAATCAATTCCTCAAAATGAAATATGATCAAGCCTTAAACAAAACTGCATATCTACAGTTATTCTCAAAACAAAATCCTCCTCAAAATAAATTTGCAATTTTGTTACCTGTACAAACTTTCCCATGTTCAAATCACAAAAACCTGATCAATCTCCAATGCAACAAATTCTGTAATTTGTTAACCTGGAAGCACCACAGTTTAAAACCCAGATTTGCTAATTTTCAAACCAGATCTGCATCATGTTTCAAACATGTTTGCAAGCTTTGATTAATCACTAAGGACTGTAACCCTCTGTCAAGTATGCATGCAAGCTATAAAATTGAGATCTGCAATTATCCATGTCTACACCAAATTATTCATATGCATGCTAACCTGAAACAAAATTTTTGAAGCAATTTGGAGCTTTCTGTTTCAAAAAAAGAAAAAAGAAAAAAGAAAAAAAGAGGATCATCTTCAAGATTCAAAGCATTTTGCAATTTCCTGCTCTTCTTCATAACTCTGCACTACACTTCTAATTTGAGGTGAGTAAACTTTTTTTTACTAAAACTTATTTAGTTATTAGCTATTGTTATGAGTTGCGATAATGTTTATATACATATAAGTTGCCTCTGTGTAGATAAATGTTATTATGTTTGTTATGCTTGATACTGTGCATGCTTGTTGCATAAATCCTCTCTGTTTTCTTTTCTTACTGCAGAATTAGGTTAATATCTAAACTTCTAGCTATTTTGTTTAAGCAACTATTAGAACATAGATTCAAAACAAAATAAGTAGTTTAAGTTTAAAACTAAGAACTTAAAATAAACTAAGATTCTGATTTTGGAATTTTGTCTGGAAAAAAACATACAATGCAGTGAACATATAATAATCAATGTTGAAATCAAAGGTTGAAATTAGATGAAATATTTTATGTGATCTGAATTGTCACTAGGAAATACGAATTTTAATAAGAAATTCAAAATTTTTAAAACTATATTGAGTTTGTATTTGGGTTTTTACTGCAAATTGGGTTTTGATCTATAACTGATGATCTCTACATTTGGATGGCTTGAGATTCTTCATAGAGTTAGTGTATGCATCTGAGAGTATAGCAAAAATAGTAGAAGAATTTTTAAATCATTATGGAGATTGATTTTGACAGAAATTTATTTTAAACCTAGTTTTAGAAGCTGTCTGTAAATTGATTTCTACATCCCCAATATTGCATCGAGCTGTATAATTTTTGGGGAGGAGGGTGCGCGGTGAGTTAGCAAGCTTCGGCCGAAGTGGTGGCGATTAACGATAATCGGCGGCAATGATTTTGGGTTTTTTTCTGATGACGGTGTTGAGTTATGTTCAACCTGATGTGCTTAATTTTGATTCGAGGCCTGAGTTGTGGTGGTGTGGGTCGTAGGTGGATGTAGGGTGTTTGAGTGACATGTGGGTGGGTTCGCCGATAACCAGAGATGGTCCGGCAACGGTGCAGGTTGCACGGTGGGGATGGTGGTGTCAGGGTTGTTTTGGGTTTTGCTTTGGGTTTGGGTACTGGGATTTAGCTCGGGGAAAGCACGATAAATTCTGGTTGTGGCTCGGGTTATAGCTCGCGTGGTCACAGGGCTTTGTGTTGCTGTGTTTTACTGTTTTTTTTAGTTTTATTTAAAACAGTTTTAGGAATTTAAAATCCTTGAGCTTTGTTTTCTTAGATTCCAGCAAGGGTTGAACCCAAACTAAAGTGTTAACAAAAATTTCAAATTTAAAATAAAGTAAGTTTTAAACTTTAAATAGTTTAAATTAAAGTAAAATTCTTGTTTTTGAAATTGAATTATTTTATAAATGAAATTTATATGATTTGTTTAAATGTTTTAGCTAAGGTTGTTTTCAAACTTATTTTGGAAATAATAAAGGAAATTTATAATTGTTTTTATTAATTAACAAATAAAGTTTAAGATAATTTATTAACTTGAAATAAGATTTGTTAATTAATAATTAGAGAAAGTAATTAATGATTTCTTACAATTTAATTTAATTTATGAATTAAGTTAAGTAAAGATTTCAAGATTTATTTAAGATAATTTTTATCCTAAAATAATAATTAAGTATTAATAATTTGTAATTAGATAGTTAATTAAGGAAACTTTAAGTTAATTAATTAATTTAATTATTATTTTAAAAAGGGGTTAATCATGTAATTAATTAAGTATAATTATTTATTTTAATTAACTATTAATTAAAATGATGATTTAATTAATGTCTAATGTTAATTAAATTGTAATTACTTATTAATTAAGTAATTAAGAGTTAATTAAAATAGTAATTAATTAATAAAGGTTTTATTAAGTTTTAATTTGGTTTTCTTAATTAATAATTAAAGGATTATAAATTTATAATGAAAGTTAATTAAGAATTAATTAACTGTTTTATTTAGGTTAGTAAATTGTGATTAAGAATTAATTAATTTTAATTATGGATTAATTAATTTTTAATTAAGATTATTAATTAATAATTAAGTTTATTAATTAATGATTAAGAGTTGATTAATTAGTTAATTAAGTTTAATTAATTAATTATAAAAAAGTAATTAGTAATTAATTACTTTGTATTAAAGGATTGATTAATAATTAAGGATTATTAATTAATAGTTGGAGATAATTAATCTGATTATTGAAGATTAATTTGGGTTAATAAGTAATTAGGGATGAATTACTCAATTTTGTTTTATAAGATGATTGAAATTAAGTAATTAATTAATTTGTTAATTAATTAAATATGGTCACTTGATAAACTTAATAAAGTTTTGATAAGGTTAATTACTTAAGATAAGTAATTGATAAATTACAGAGGTAATTGAGTTAGGTAAAATTACTGATTGGAAAGTAATTTTAAGTTGGGTAATTACTTGTTAAGGTAATTAAAGGTTTATTACTTGGGTAATAAATCAAAGGATTTATAAAGTAATTAATAAGTAATTAAGAATAATTAATTACTGTATTTAAGTTGATTAATTAAAAGCAATTAATTTAAGCATGATTAATTAATTAAGTTTCATTAATTGTTATGATTAACGAAAATAATTAGGGATTAATTATTTGATTTAGGGTTAATTAATCAAGGTTGATTGATTAGGATAATGATTAATTAATTTATTTAATCAAAGAATAGGTAAGCAAGATATATTTGGATGAAGTAATTAATTTAATTTATTTTAAATTAATTAAGAGATTAAGTAATTAATTTAATTTATTTTAAATTAATTAGTGATAGAGATAGTTAATTTAATTCATTTTAAATTAATTATTTTATGGTATGAGTAAATCATTGCTTATGTATGATTGGATGACATTGATTGTCTTGAATGTTTTGTGATCTCAGTAATGAGATAAGTATGGTTGTATGATATGAGTGCTTGGTTGCATTGTGATGATTACATAGATTATCAATTGGGATGTTGATATATGGATTATCTATTATGATGTTGATAATGTGGATTACCTGTTATTTGATAATGCTGATTATCAATTATTGTTCTGTGAGTTATCTATCTTTGTGTATATAGATACTGTATTGAATTGTTTTAAACCTTTAAAACAACTTGAACCTAAAAGACACGCTTTGGATTTCGATGAGACCGGGATCGGGTTTGCTATATTACAGCATGATTGGGGGTTCTCGCTTTGCGTTAGGTGGCGAACGGGAGACTCTTACCCCTACATGTCCTTTTTGGGTAGTATAAGGCCCTGGGTTGGTTGCGAGTCGAGAGGCTGGCCGTAAAAGCAAACCCGAGGTACCAATGGGAGCCACGGTAGGGCTGGGATGGTTGAAAAGCCTACCAGTCGAGTGAGCCGCTGTTGATGGTTGCAAAGCCTAGACTATCGCACTTGGTATCAGAGCGTTAGGTTGAGTGAATACCTAGGCTCTGTAGAGGCGTCTTTCTTGAGAGAGCGTACTTGTAATTTTTATATAACTATTTATATATATTTCTACCTATCTGTTGGGTTACCTGTTCAGGTTTTCCAATATAAGTTATAAAGGTGGATAGGGTAGTAGTGTGTGTAACACGACTACCAATTGTTGGAGTTTGAATGTTTGAGGTTGGAAGTGTATTTGTCGAGACTGTAGACCTAATACCGTCTCGAGTAATCTTTGTAGTTTGGTGTAAGAACTTCATTGATCTCTGAAGGAAACCTGTTAAGGTTCGGAGTTCATCTTTGAAGTGTAAGTTTGATGGCGCTCGTGTGAGCGGATTTTTGAGAATTTGGATCTGTCGGTTAGACAGAAGTAAGTGATGATATCTTGGCAACCTCAGGAAGTAGTAGCTGCGTGATGAGATGCAGTGACTATGGATGTCTCCGAAGATGTTTTCTTTCGAAGCAAGTTTAAGGAAGTGTGTTTGCTTTGGGGTTGTGGCTGAGTTCAGCAGGGTGTATGTGTTTAGTTGGAGGTCCAAGTTTCTCCAAGAACTTTGGATAAGAAGTCTTTGGCATCCGTGTTAGCGGTGCAGCTCAGGAGTGTTTTGTGTTTCAGCAGGAAGATCTTTTTGGCTTAGCATTTCCTGGAAGTGGAATTCAGAAGCAGCAGTGAGGATCTGTTTCTCCGATGGATTAATTGGTCAAGGATAAGCTGTTCTGATTTGTGGAGAGAGAACAGTATCTTGGATATTGGATTGGGTTGATCGCAAAAGTGACTTGCGATGGTTTGATGATTATTTTAGATAGTCTTTGCCTGGACTTGTGGCATCTCTAGAGGATGTAGAAGTTATGGAGTTGCTGAAGATTTTTCTGGATATATCTTCAGGAAAGTTAGAGTTTTGCCCGCATTGGAGTTTAAGTTCTGAATCGACTTGATATCAGGAGTGATTATGGTGATTCAGCTGGATAGAAGGATGATTCCTAGGTTGGTGGTTTGGTGAAGCAGCTCTGTATTTCTTGGAACTTCTTTTGAACCTTATTTCCGAGATGTGATGTTTGGTCGGTGCATGTGTTCTTTCGACGGCATTTTCATCCGCTCCAGATCAGAGTTGTGCAGCTGAAGCAGAGGTGATGTTGTTCTTAAGTAGAAGCAACTGGGAATTGCAGTATTTTGGATTAGAGAGTTTCTTCTGAATTTATTTTTCAGAATCCGAGGCAAGTTGGCAAGTGATTCTGTTCGGTCTTTTCCAGATGGGAGAAGTTGTTTTCTACTGTTGATAGTAGAGTTTGGTTTGATTTTTGGATTGATCTTGTGATGATCAGTTTGTGAGTTGATCCAGTTTGTTTGTAGAAGCATCAGCGAAGGTTGAGCTGATTGGGAATGATCTGTAGGCAGCCCGGATCATCTGGGAAGTTTTGAGGTTAAGTAACAGAAGAATTTGGAATTCGAAGTTGGAGACTTCGATGTTGTTAAGATATTCTCTGGTAAAGGAAGTAATAAGTTTTGGTGAGCTCCGATGTATATTGGACTCTTCTGAGTTTTGTAGGATCAGTGTTTTGGATTGAGGAGTTGAATTGCCAGTTTGGAAGACTGGAATTCAAAATATTTCACGTGTCTCTGAGGGAGTACGTGTTTTGGTTCATCACTGGTTTTGAGACCAGTAGTTCTGTGAAGGATTTTCTGTAGTTGATCAGACTTGTCTCTGGTCTGCTATCTTGTGTAGATTATAGGTCTAGCTAAGTGGGAACTCAGTAGCTTATAAGTATAGCTAGTTTGGGGTTTAGTAGAGCGAGTATCCCTGTGTCTGTACTGGGGAAACCCGAGATAATTTAGGAAGTTTATCCGGATCAGTGTCCGGATAGCTAGTGTTGTTTGATTGAATTGGTTGTTTGGATGTAATTGTTTGTTTGATTGATAGTGTATGGTTGTTATGTATGTTTGAATTGGTTGGAAATAAGATAAAACTTTGGATTATCTTTGATTTAAATTTCGAGGACGAAATTCTGTTAAGGGGGGAGGATTGTAATATCCCGGAATTTCCAGGAATTTAAAATGCTGATAATCTCTTAATTTAAAATTATTTGAAATTGATAAAATTGTTCTTTTCAAAATAAATAACCAAGTAATGTTTTAATTTTGGTTATAAATTGGTTTTATATTAAGATTAATTATTTTATTTATGTAAATAAATTCTTAATTGATTTATTGTTTTTAGAATTTATAAGTGTGTTTAAATTGCATTTATATCTGTATATTTAAATCTGTGTATTTTAAATTGATTTCAAAATAGGATATATTGCTTGTAAATAATAATGAGCTTATTTAAAAATAGTTGTTTATATTTATTTAAATTTATTTTAGATTTGATTTTTTAAATTTAACTTTGAAAATGAATATATGTTTGAATTCAAAGAAATACTTACATCTTAAAATAGTACAATAATATGGTTTGGTTTTAAATTACATAGGTAATGATTTTAATTAAAATAGGATTTTGTTTTATTTTTTTATTTTTTTATAGAAAATTTTCAGTAGAAGTTTATCTAAACAAATTTGATTTGTATTTATTTTATAAAATAAATGCAAGGCTTTTGAAATAATATTTTAAAATAAGTTTGAAATATCATATATAACTTTATTTAAATTATAATTGATTTTTATTTCATGTTCTTTTCAAAGATTGTACATATATAAATTAAGCATACTTGTGTAAATGTATAAATGTATTTGTTTATTTGATATTTAATTAGAAAAGCATTTTTAAAATTTAGAAAGCACATTAGTAATTAGGAAAAATAATCTAAAAGGCTTTTAAATTTCTTTTAGTATAAAATTTAATAAAAAGTGACAAGTGATTAATTTTAAAACACTATTTTAACAAGTGTTAAAATATTTATGGAAATTGAGACATGTGTCATATTTACATTTTTGTTTTTAAAAAAAATCTGAAATTTTCCTATTTAAACATTCTTTCTCATCTTTCTTTCTTCTTTAAAATCTTGGATCTTGCTTAAAAAGACTAAAATCTTCATGCAACCTTCATTCAAACACCCAAAACCAAAAAATATTCAAACAAAAATCTGAAGCATTTGCAAAATCTTACTCATTCAAAACCTGTAATCTTTCAAAGTTGCAAATATAAGACAATCTTCAAAAGAAATCAATTCCTCAAAATGAAATATGATCAATCCTTAAACAAAACTGCATATCTACAGTTATTCTCAAAACAAAATCCTCCTCAAAATAAATTTGCAATTTTGTTACCTGTACAAACTTTCCCATGTTCAAATCACAAAAACCTGATCAATCTCCAATGCAACAAATTCTGTAATTTGTTAACCTGGAAGCACCACAGTTTAAAACCCAGATTTGCTAATTTTCAAACCAGATCTGCATCATGTTTCAAACATGTTTGCAAGCTTTGATTAATCACTAAGGACTGTAACCCTCTGTCAAGTATGCATGCAAGCTATAAAATTGAGATCTGCAATTATCCATGTCTACACCAAATTATTCATATGCATGCTAACCTGAAACAAAAAATTTGAAGCAATTTGGAGCTTTCTGTTTCAAAAAAAGAAAAAAGAAAAAAAGAGGATCATCTTCAAGATTCAAAGCATTTTGCAATTTCCTGCTCTTCTTCATAACTCTGCACTACACTTCTAATTTGAGGTGAGTAAACTTTTTTTTACTAAAACTTATTTAGTTATTAGCTATTGTTATGAGTTGCGATAATGTTTATATACATATAAGTTGCCTCTGTGTAGATAAATGTTATTATGTTTGTTATGCTTGATACTGTGCATGCTTGTTGCATAAATCCTCTCTGTTTTCTTTTCTTACTGCAGAATTAGGTTAATATCTAAACTTCTAGCTATTTTGTTTAAGCAACTATTAGAACATAGATTCAAAACAAAATAAGTAGTTTAAGTTTAAAACTAAGAACTTAAAATAAACTAAGATTCTGATTTTGGAATTTTGTCTGGAAAAAAACATACAATGCAGTGAACATATAATAATCAATGTTGAAATCAAAGGTTGAAATTAGATGAAATATTTTATGTGATCTGAATTGTCACTAGGAAATACGAATTTTAATAAGAAATTCAAAATTTTTAAAACTATATTGAGTTTGTATTTGGGTTTTTACTGCAAATTGGGTTTTGATCTATAACTGATGATCTCTACATTTGGATGGCTTGAGATTCTTCATAGAGTTAGTGTATGCATCTGAGAGTATAGCAAAAATAGTAGAAGAATTTTTAAATCATTATAGAGATTGATTTTGACAGAAATTTATTTTAAACCTAGTTTTAGAAGCTGTCTGTAAATTGATTTCTACATCCCCAATATTGCATCGAGCTGTATAATTTTTGGGGAGGAGGGTGCGCGGTGAGTTAGCAAGCTTCGGCCGAAGTGGTGGCGATTAACGATAATCGGCGGCAATGATTTTGGGTTTTTTTCTGATGACGGTGTTGAGTTATGTTCAACCTGATGTGCTTAATTTTGATTCGAGGCCTGAGTTGTGGTGGTGTGGGTCGTAGGTGGATGTAGGGTGTTTGAGTGACATGTGGGTGGGTTCGCCGATAACCAGAGATGGTCCGGCAACGGTGCAGGTTGCACGGTGGGGATGGTGGTGTCAGGGTTGTTTTGGGTTTTGCTTTGGGTTTGGGTACTGGGATTTAGCTCGGGGAAAGCACGATAAATTCTGGTTGTGGCTCGGGTTATAGCTCGCGTGGTCACAGGGCTTTGTGTTGCTGTGTTTTACTGTTTTTTTAGTTTTATTTAAAACAGTTTTAGGAATTTAAAATCCTTGAGCTTTGTTTTCTTAGATTCCAGCAAGGGTTGAACCCAAACTAAAGTGTTAACAAAAATTTCAAATTTAAAATAAAGTAAGTTTTAAACTTTAAATAGTTTAAATTAAAGTAAAATTCTTGTTTTTGAAATTGAATTATTTTATAAATGAAATTTATATGATTTGTTTAAATGTTTTAGCTAAGGTTGTTTTCAAACTTATTTTGGAAATAATAAAGGAAATTTATAATTTTTTTTATTAATTAACAAATAAAGTTTAAGATAATTTATTAACTTGAAATTAGATTTGTTAATTAATAATTAGAGAAAGTAATTAATGATTTCTTACAATTTAATTTAATTTATGAATTAAGTTAAGTAAAGATTTCAAGATTTATTTAAGATAATTTTTATCTTAAAATAATAATTAAGTATTAATAATTTGTAATTAGATAGTTAATTAAGGAAACTTTAAGTTAATTAATTAATTTAATTATTATTTTAAAAAGGGGTTAATTAAGTAATTAATTAAGTATAATTATTTATTTTAATTAACTATTAATTAAAATGATGATTTAATTAATGTCTAATGTTAATTAAATTGTAATTACTTATTAATTAAGTAATTAAGAGTTAATTAAAATAGTAATTAATTAATAAAGGTTTTATTAAGTTTTAATTTGGTTTTCTTAATAATTAAAGGATTATAAATTTATAATGAAAGTTAATTAAGAATTAATTAACTGTTTTATTTAGGTTAGTAAATTGTAATTAAGAATTAATTAATTTTAATTATGGATTAATTAATTTGTAATTAAGATTATTAATTAATAATTAAGTTTATTAATTAATGATTAAGAGTTGATTAATTAGTTAATTAAGTTTAATTAATTAATTATAAAAAGTAATTAGTAATTAATTACTTTGTATTAAAGGATTGATTAATAATTAAGGATTATTAATTAATAGTTGGAGATAACTAATATGATAATTGAAGATTAATTTGGGTTAATAAGTAATTAGGGATGAATTACTCAATTTTGTTTTATAAGATGATTGAAATTAAGTAATTAATTAATTTGTTAATTAATTAAATATGGTCACTTGATAAACTTAATAAAGTTTTGATAAGGTTAATTACTTAAGATAAGTAATTGATAAATTACAGAGGTAATTGAGTTTGGTAAAATTAATGATTGGAAAGTAATTTTAAGTTGGGTAATTACTTGTTAAGGTAATTAAAGGTTTATTACTTGGGTAATAAATCAAAGGATTTATAAAGTAATTAATAAGTAATTAAGAATAATTAATTACTGTATTTAAGTTGATTAATTAAAAGCAATTAATCTAAGCATGATTAATTAATTAAGGTTCATTAATTGTTATGATTAATGAAAATAATTAGGGATTAATTATTTGATTTAGGGCTAATTAACCAAGGTTGATTGATTAGGATAATGATTAATTAATTTATTTAATCAAAGAATAGGTTAGCAAGATATATTTGGATGAAGTAATTAATTTAATTTATTTTAAATTAATTAAGAGATTAAGTAATTAATTTAATTCATTTTAAATTAATTAGTGATAGAGATAGTTAATTTAATTCATTTTAAATTAATTATGTTATGGTATGAGTAAATCATTGCTTATGTATGATTGGATGACATTGATTGTCTTGAATGTTTTGTGATCTCAGTAATGAGATAAGTATGGTTGTATGATATGAATGCTTGGTTGCATTGTGATGATTACATAGATTATCAATTGGGATGTTGATATATGGATTATCTATTATGATATTGATAATGTGGATTACCTGTTATGTGATAATGCTGATTATCAATTACTGTTCTGTGAGTTATCTATCTATGTGTATATAGATACTGTATTGAATTGTTTTAAACCTTTAAAACAACTTGAACCTAAAAGACACGCTTTGGATTTCGATGAGACCGGGATCGGGTTTCCATATTTGGATATCCGAAAACCACATCGATTCCAAATAACGTTAGGTCATGAGTCAAAGTGGAGCTTTGTGAAGACTCGAGGTGTAAGGGCTATACGTCAGTATAACTCTGTGGGTGATTCCGTAATGAGTTTGATGGAATGGATCTTATAGATTCGAGATGGAGATTCAGAGTGAAAGGGTTATTGTCGTTAACTCTGAGGGTGATTCCAAAACGAGTGTAACGAGATAATGCCTTCGGTTTCATTCGAACCCGGAACGAACTTGTATGGATTGAATGCTTTCAAAACATCGTCAGGTGGACGATGAGCATTCTAAGTGATATGTCCTATAAAGGTAATCGTAACCTCAAGCCTCATCAACCGGGAATGGCTAAAACAGGGGAGGTGCAGCAAAGCTTCGTGGGTCGCACCCACTGGACAGTAAGATTTACCCCTGTCTAGAAGTCCCTTTTATTTCGGCTGTGTGGACGGTTGAATAGCTACAACCGTCGGGGTCGTCTTATTCGGAACTATTCAGTAAGGAACGGGTCCGGCTTTGTGTTGCAGGGGGTCGGGAGTGATCCTCGGTAGTCGGTACGGTGATCTAGGCCACGTACTGTGACGGGCGGTACCCCAGTAGCCCTGCCATTTTATGGAATCCAAAATCCAATAAGTGCAACGGTTTTGATTGTATTACCCACTTTTGTGGCTAGTAGCTGGAATTTAATAGATGTAACAATTTCGGCTATTTCATATTTATTTGAAAACCCTAGACACTATTATAATATCATTGGATTTCCCATCAAATGTTTTGGTTAGCGTAAGGTAAAAACTTTTCCATGTTTATGTGTAGGAAGTCTTACGTGATACCTTTTCTTTCAAAAGGTTTTTAAAGTTAAGCAACTTTAACCGTTTACTCACACCAGATCCATGTCTGACCCGGAGTTTATTCTGTTTTTCTTAAACTCTTGGGTACTCAAATTTTTACGAGTAGCCAAGGGATTCAGGTTAGGATTTTAGGTTGGCTTGACGAACTCTGGAGGAGCAATGGAGCAGGAGGCTTCCGCGTATAGTTATAGAGTATTCCGCTGTGTGTTCTCTGAGTTGTTGTTTTGAGTTGTATTGAGTTGTATAACTAGACAGGTGTTTATAACTGTCTAGTGTGTGTTGTTTTAGTTGTGTAACTCTGATGTATATGATACTATGTAAAGTATTATGTGATTAATATAATTTATTCGTTCCGCTGTTTAGATTCCGATGTGTTGTTTCTTTCTTCTTCTCTATCTTTTCTCTTTTCTATCCCTTTCTTTCTTAAAGATGATGCGATTTTCCGAGAGTGGAAAGTCGGGTCGTCGCAGAGATAAATTGAGCAGGATTTATAAAAAGATTCTTTGCTTTATTCTGAAATGGAAGTGTAGTTCCTTAAAAGTCCAAGTACGTTTTAAAACAGACTTTTAAGTAAAAGTTTTAAATTTGAGTTTTAAAGAATGTTTTTAAGAAAATTCTTATTTAAGTTGTAAAAATTATTAAAGGTAAATATGTACTAAATTAGTTATAGTAATTATTATTTTTAAAAGGTGTAACTGGTATTATGTTTTAAAAGAATATTATTAATATTTATGATTTATAAAATGGATTTATTTAAAAGATAATTGCTTAAAGTTTTATTTGAAATTTTGTATAGGGATTTGTAACCCTTCTTGTAAAATTTAGTTTAATTGAACTTTTATTTTAAAATTAACTTATATTTTATAAAGTAGTTTTGCTTTAAGTATTTTTAAATATATTTTAAGGTATATTTAGTATAAAGTGATCTAATGTTTTAAAATCTAAGTATTTGGACTTGGTTATTTTCATTGGAAATAGAAAATATTTGGGAAATTTATTCCGTAAAAAGGAAGATGGTTTGAAAACTGTTTTCAAAGAGGGTTTGAAATGGGAATATATCTTGCAAAGATATTTTGAGGTTAAGAAATAATTTGGTAAAATTATTTATTATGTGATGGATGTTGTGAATATTAATTGATAATTAAATCACCGACTATCAATATTGGCCAATGCGTTGATCGTTTCGAAGAGACCGGGATCAGGATTAATTTCTTGAAAACCACTTCTATCCGGTTTATACGTTTTCATGGGAAAAATGAGTTCGGAATCGAAGATGGGGCAGTGAAGTGCAAGCGCTAGTCGCTACTAATCCTGAGGATATTTCCAAAATGGATGTACTAGGAGTAGTGCCTTCGGTTCCGTTCGAACCTAGGACAGACTTGTATAGATGAATGCTTTCGGAACATCGTCAGGTGGACGATGGGCACTCTAAGTGAAATGTTCTAAATGGTAACGCTTAGCCTCAAGCCTCAACAACCGAGAATGACTGAAAACCAGGGGTTATGCAGCAAGGCTAGGTGGGTAGCACCCACTAGGGTAAGGTCATCCCTGTCTAGATGTCCCTTTTTATTCGGCTTAGTGGTGCGGTTGCTGATTCCAGCCGTGGGGTGATCTTACTCAGGATTATCCAGTAAATGGTAGTCCTGGTCTTGTGTTGTAGGAGATTGGGAGTAATCCTCGGTACGGTGATCTAGGCCACGTACTGTGACAGATGGTTCCCCGGTGCCTAGTCCTTAGTTGAAAATCCATTCTCCCAATGAGCCTTTTACGAGTTTTGTTTGTATTACCCACGATTGTGGCTAGTAGCTGGAATTTAATAGATGTAACAATTTTGGCTATTTTAATAAGTATTTGTATATAGACCCTATTATAATATCAAAGGATTTTATAAGAAATGTTTGCGCTATCGTAAGGTAAAAACCCGACATGTTTATTTGTAACGTGATCTTACAAGACGCTTTGATTTTCAAAGGATTTTGAAAACTTTAATAATCAATTTGGGTGTATTTTTATCAGTTGGTATTCCAGACTGACTCGGGTGTTATTTTATTATAATGCTAGGGTCAGACCGAGTATTATCTATATACAGGACAGGATGCTATGGAGCTCAGGAGAGGAGCTGGAGACCGAGTCGCATTATCCGTACTTGTTTATATCCGCTGCTATGATTTGTTGGTAATTGTCAGGATGGTAATTATTGTTTGTTTGTGATACTCTGATGATGTAATATATAAAACAGATATAGTTTTCATTTTGTGTAAAGATCTGATATTATGTATTATATTTTGTTCCGCTGCGATTGTGAGATTATGTTATTGTTTAGTTCCTTCTTTCTTCTATCTTCTTTCTTTTCCCTCAACTATCTGTTTTTTCTAGCACTCGATCGTCGGCATACTATACTGTAGCATATTTTATGTCGATTTTCGAGGGTCGAGAAGGACAGGTCGTCACACTTTTCTTAGTGCGTCCTATCTTTGGGCAGTGTTAAAGTCATGTTAGTAAGGATTGAATTATTCATTTGATCCTGTAGAGTGAGTAGATTGCTTTTAACCCAGTGTGGTTGTTTTCTTAATGTTACTTAACTCCAAGATACGCCATTTTCTAGAAGGAAGAGAGTCGCTGGAGTCTCTGTTACTTTGCTTTGTGTATAAACAACTGCTTTGTTTATAAACATGGTCATTGTTTAACCAATTCCATTATTGTTCTTGGGTAGGGTCAAATTTCCTTCGGTTGATTTTTGTTACAAACTGACTTCCATTTGCGGAACCTGTTATTCCCAAATGCTAAATCCTGAGCACTTATAGAAGAGTAAATGCTGTAAGGCGAGTCGTTACATTGCTCCCAGTATGCTTTCACTCTTCCTATTGTAATCATGGATCAGAAGAGTTTGGTAATCTTTGTCTTGAGTCTATGACAGTTAACTTCGCTTGTTCCACGCCATATGTGCTTTGCTAGGGCATTGATGTTGTTGCGGATATCCACCTTATTCATTGGTTCCAATCTTCGGGAATCAATGGTATAACTTCTCAATTCTACATGTTCTCTTCTTGTCATTGTTCGTCTTCGGACGGTAGCTAGTTTTTCACAAGCAGGAGTCGAAGAATCTGATCGATTCCTGCATGTTAGATTACACCAAGTGAGGCTAAAGTCTAGGCCATGATGAATCTATGATGATTGGGAGTTATCCTTCCTGATATCGCAAGTCTCTGGGTGGTATCAAATAGATAAAAGATGAGCTATTCCCTTTGAGCATTGCCAATCTTTAGGGTATGCTAGATTCTTCCAAGTTGGGGTTTGAGATCTCAGTCGAGCACCTGCTTCTGTCTTTGGAAACTAGTGCATTGATGATTTGATTCTGTAAATGCCTTCCATCGTCATCTATTTATGGACGATGGTAGGTTCCTCCGTTTATTGCAAGTTGGAGAGATTTTTTATCATGACCAAGCGTTAAAGTGTTATGTTCCCCTCGATTCAGAGGGTTGTTTACTACAAATACTTGATAAATGACTGGTTGATCCGAGCAATTCCTTGGACGTCTCTAGCCAAATTTACTTTGCGGTTCCTACCTTTAGGAACTTGTGACTCGAATTTTTAGACCCTAGAGATTTTTTCGGTCAATGATCGGAATTCATTGCCGGTATCTAGTTTTCAAACATTGTTGGACTCATGTCAATTTTTTTAATAGTGGGAGTTGATCCTTGTTAGTCCTGCAATAGACAAGGTTCCCGATATTGTTAGGACAATAGTACTTAGAAAATCCTAACGGTTTTCTAATGATGCCGGAGCAACATCAAGCAGTGCTTGTGCAGCTTATGAAATGCGCGACTTTTAAGAGTGCACGGCTTAAGAAATGCGTGGATTTTGAGAGTGCATGGCTTACAAAATGCACCTCTTTTGAGAGTGTGCGCCTTATAGGAGTGCACGGCTTATGGGATCGATATGACCCGTCGATCTAGAATGGTTTGAAACTTCTTGACGTTGCCAATCTTTAGGTAATATGAGGAGTTCATGTTTCGAGAGCATGGTTTCATGTCTCAAGAAGTGATGCACGACTTATGGGTGATGTGGCTTATGAGAGTGTGTGACTCGTGGGAGTGCATAGCTTACGGGATCTATACAACCCATCGATCTAGAACGGTTTGGAACTTCTCGATGTTGTCAATCTTCGGGTAATGTGAGGAGTTCTTGCTTTAAGAGTGTGGTTACATGGCTCAAGAAGTTATGCACGACTTATGGGTGGCATGACTTATGAAAGTGTGCGGCTTATGGGAGTGCGTGGCTTATGGGATCGATACGACCCATTAATCGGAACAGTTTGGAACTTCTCGACGTTGCCAATCTTTGGGTAACAAGAGGAGTTTGTGCTTCGAGAGCGTGGTTCCATGGCTCAAGAAGTGATGCGCAGCTTATGGGAGTGCACACAATGGTTTGGTACTTCCCGGTGCTGTAGAAGCGATACCAGTTCTTAGAAGGTAAGGATCGAGCTTTCCTATCAATCCGGCAATTTGATTTCACTGAAATATGATTTTGTCAGTTCTAAGAAATAAGTGGTTTATGGATCAGGTAACCTGGTTGTGAGAGCTTAGGGAAAGATTCTCATTTTTTGGTCCAAACCGCCTTTAGAGAATTGGTCTTCAACTGGCATACAGTCTAAGAGGAAAAGGAACTGGCCACCAAGAGTGGTAAAGGAGGAGTTGGGAAGAAGTAAGCAAGTATTATGCTTCTGTTTTGTTTGTTACACTAGCTAGGTCTTAAGTCTGTAATTATCAAAATGCCAGAATTTTCGATCGGGCATAATATAACTATGGTATGATTAGTCTTGGTAATATAACTAAGGTATGATTAGTCTTGGCTTTCCTTGTAGCTATTCAAGTATGTGTGGGTCCCCTCATGCCACAGGGCTGTTCATGTGCTTAAACGGTATCCTAGGTTTCTCTAGAACCCAATTGGTTGCACGCAGTCTTGTGGATACTGTGTCTTCTAGATGATTAAAGCATGGGAAATCCTCTATCTTCAGATATTTATATTTCAGGGATTTGAGATACTTGGTTCTCTCATATGCTAAATCTTGGCTTAACTCAAGTCGGCTTCTGATTGATCACAAGGTCGGTTCAGTTTTGGCTTGGTTTCTTTGAGCGACTTTAAAGCTCTGGAATTCAACACTGTTTATTTCGTTGGTTGTTTGAAGTGATTTTGTTAATTTTGTGGAGCGGTCGATGTGATTGTCGCTTCGTGGTCCCAGTGCATGACTTCACTGACTTTGGGCAGTTTTGGATGAGATGACCGCTGATCTTCCAGTTGGCCTTTACGATGCTTTAGTTCGTGAAGGATTTTTGGATCAGATGACTACTTCTCTTAGTTCACCTTCATGACACTCTAGTTCATGAAGGACCTTCACGTTGCTTTAGTCCGTGAAGGAGTTTTTATGGTTGGAAGTTCGATGACCAAACGGCCTTGGAATGATAATCTATCGGTTCCAAGAGGAACTTTGGTCGGATGTCCAGTGACCAGATGACCTTGGAACGATAATTCATCGACTCTAGAAAGAGTTTTGGGTCATGTGTCCGGCAGCCCGGCAGGCTTAAAGCGATGATTCATTGACTTCAAGAGGAATTTTGGTCGGATGTTCGACGACCAGACGGCCTTGGAACAACAATTCATCGACTCCAAGAAGAGTTTTGGGTCATGTGTCCGATGGCTCGGTGGTCTTAAAGTAATGATTCATCGAATTCATGAGGAATTCTGGTTGGATGTACGACGATCAGACAGCCTTGGAACGATAATTCATCGACTCCAAAAAGATTTTTTGGGTCGTGTGCCGATGGCCTGGTGGTCTTAAAGCGATGATTCACCAACTTCAAGAGGAATTTTGGGACTCGGCTCGCAGGAACATAGTTTTATTGATTCCTAGGGACTAGGGTTTGGATCTGCTTGTACGAAAATCCTTTAACAAGCCTTCTTGATGCTAACAGAGCAATGTCGTCTCTTAGAAGGGGGATCGACATGACTCGTCGAAGGCATAAAAGCATTTCTTTTGTTGCGCTATCTGCGATGCCCCTAGTGTCTCGGCACGGCTCATTTGGAAAAGGAAACTAAACAAGGATTGATGAGAAGGCATCGCTTTAGGTTGATGCCCCATTCCTTAGTAAGTAGCTGGCTAGAGTGTTATTTGATAATCGTCCTTTCTCCTGATTTCGCCAGTTAGCCAGGGCACTTTTCTACTTTGTCTCAGTGGCCTTGCTTGGGCAGAAGGTCCCTCAGGTCCTTTTGCTCCCTCATCGTTTGATATGTTCTTTAGCAAATTGCCTGGTTTGCCTTCTACCAATTACACTACCATTAGTCTTAAGAACTGGTTTGCCTTACCATAGAATTCTTCCAAGGCAGTAGGTTGTTTTGTCCTTTAATGGTTCCTGAGAGTCTTGCAGTAGACTGCATTCGTTACCCTCACTTCTTCCATATGTTATTCATACCTGTAAAAAAGCAATTTTGAATCAGTGACACAATTAGAGAAAGGTATAGTTGGCATGATAAACTTTTTTGCATATTGTGCATGCTGAACGGCTTCGGTGAATGGGCTTCGATTGGGTAAGATGCTCTAATCGATGTCAGCCCAGTCCATTTTCAAGTTACGGTTGTTTATAATGCTTAAGAATGATATATGCATGATTGTCCTATGCTTGACTGATTGGAAATGCCCATTGAATGTCAAATCACTTAGGATGGGTTCATGGATCAGTGACGATCCTAAAATTTTTCGAACTAGGCGAAATTGGTCTGGGCGACAAGGAAGGCCTCGTATGATTGCATTCCAAATTTGAAGGCATTTGGAGGTTGCATGTTCGAGTTATGGATGAATGATGAATCGGTGTTGATGGATCAGTGGTATTTTACTTGAAGTCCAACCCGAGAAAATTTGCCATTAGCTTGGAGAAAATCTTGGTTTTACCTGAATCTGATTTCGGGCCAGAATTTTCTTGGTTTGCTTCGAGTCAAATGGGAGATTATCCAAGCTTGACTTCGGGTAAGGACTTTTAGAATCTGCTTCAAGTCAAATAGGCGATTACCCAAATCCGACTCCAATAAACTCTGAAGTGAGTTTTTCAATGACCTTTTTGACGATTTTTGACCATTTTCGATGAACACCATTCGTGATTCGATGATAGGAGCTCCATTATGGGATTGGAAGTTGGTCAGTTGGGAGTATTCACAATATACAGGAACTTGGTTTTGTTATCGATCCCGATCTGTGTCATATCTTCTTGGTTCTCCTTCCCTTGGAAGCATCGTTTGAGTAGAAGTTCCTCATCCATTGCTTGGCACTGTGATGCGGTACGAGTTTTAGAGCTTCTTCTAGTGTTTTGCACGTTAGCATTTTGATCCAATTTGTCTTCCTCAATTTTTTTTAATCTTCAAAGCCGGAGAGATCCATCATAATTTTCCACGTGGGGTTTTTACCCCTAAGTTCGGGTTTGTAGGAGGTGCTTTTGCAGTGGGTGGAGTGTTAATGTTTTCTTCCATCATGACTCTTTGAGCTTCACCCACTACTTCCTTTTACTTTTTTCTTCTGTTTCTTCCATTCAAGCCAGAAATAGATGAATGCTCTTGCTCCGTAGCAGCTACGGCTTTAGGCACCATTCTAGGAGTATTTAGTGATTGGAGCGCTAAGAAAGCATCTATCTTTTCCATAAGAGCCTTTTGGATGTTTGCCATTTTTTGATTAATTTCATTAACCATCTTTTTCAATTCTCCCTTAGTTACAACTGCATGCTGTATGGAGGATCTTGGAACCCGATCTATAGAGTTAGCTCCTAACAGCAGTTTGTTGGGGTTGTTGACTTTAATTTGCTGAGGGATTGTTTCTTCTCCGACAATGGTAGCTCATATGGATCTTTCAAAAGTAGTTCTCTTTCTTCCTGGTGCCATTGAATCTCAATAATAGAAATTGAGGATCTAACATCTAAACCTATCTGATCCAAAGTAAATAGCTGATCTAAGCATGAATTGGATTCTCACTTAAAGCACCAAAATGTTAACCTAAAAAATGGATTAATGCCCTGGGTTGAGTGTGAAAGCACTAGCCCATTTTATCAAGGAAAATAAGATAGACAAAGAAATAGTAAATCGTAGAAAAAGTAAATGAACAAGTGAATTTTAAAGTGGTTTGGCTGTTAACAAAGCCCAGATCCACTTTATGGATTTTATTGATGTATTGACTGTTGATCCCAGGTACAAATTGAATATAATTTATATGTTTGAATTCAAGGAAATCAAGCTGCCATTGAAGGAGACAAAAGGAAGGATCTTAATTGTCCCATGGTAGCCATTGTGAGGAAGAAGAAGGTTAAAGAATCTTCATAACTAGGTTTCTCCAGTGCTCATAGCAACTCCTTTTTTGTTACAAATGAAATGGTATTTATATGATTTGGGGAGCACTTGGGCAAACGGCGCTTTGCTAAGAGCTTTTATTCATAGTAGAAGGAGCCCAAAAATGTTGGTCGTGATCTGAGCTAAGTATTCGGATCGGTACCTATCCGTTGGGGTCGAATCGTTACCTATCCGAACACTTAGTGAATTTCTAAGTTCTGAGTCCTTTGGAGGTTATCTGAGCTAAGTATTTAGATCGAAACCTATATGATTGGGTCGGATCGGTATCTATCCAAATACTTGGTGAATTTTTGAGTCTTCTCTACTTAGTTGTCTTCATATCCTATAATTGAGTGCCTTGTTTGAATATCAAATCGCTTGGAATTTGTTTAATCATCCATCTCCGTGGATCATCTAATCCATCCTTTTGTGGGAGAACCATCCATAACTCACTCAATACTTAAACAAATGACATCAAACTTACGTACAATGTACAAGAGTAGGAGAGCCTCCAAATCAGATCTCATGAGGATCCAAGCTAAGTATTTGGATTGGTACCTATCCAATTGAGTCAGATCAACGGTGATCCAAATACTTAGTTTATTTTTGAATCTCTTCTTTTAGGTCATAGGAGATCCATCCATAACTCACTCAACACTTAACCAAATGATGCAAAACTTCATACATACAATGTACATGAGTAGGAGAACCTCCAAATCAGATCTTATAAGGATCTGAGCTAAGAATTTGGATTGGTACCTATCCAATTGAGTCGGATCGGCAGTGATCCAAATACTTAGCTTATTTTTGAATCTCTTTTTCTGGTCGTAGGCTATCCATCCATAACTCACTCAATACATAAAAAAATGACAAGAAACTTCATACGTACAATGTACATGAGTAGTAGAGCCTCTAAATCGGATCTCATGAAGTGGGGCCCAACCTAGGTGGTCGGACCTATTCCATCAAACTAGCTCAATTTGAAGGAGATCCATCCATAACTCGCTCAATACTTATTAAAATTTGACGAAACTTTGTAGGTTGCTTTTAGAGGATGTGTGGGACCTATCCAATGGATTACATGTTGTGGGCCCCACACTAAATGGTTTGGACAATCCGATGAGTTTGGATCGGTGTTGATCCGAATTGGCTTAGCCAAATGACTTAATTTTTGGTGTGAGACTTCTATTATATCTTCTAAGTGCTCCCTCAAAATTTCAAGTCAATCCAAATCGGTATGAGTTCTGTAGGTTTGTTTTAAGCTGCTCTAGTCTAAAAGCGGTAAATATTTGAATGAATCATATGATTCTTCATATTTTGAACTAAGTTGCTTGGAATTCTATGGAACTTAGCAAGTGTAATTTGGTGAGGTATAAAATCATGATGCAATAGGTTGGAAGTCCCCATGACTCATTTATTTGGATCAGTACCGATCCAGTTGATTCGGATCGGTGCCGATCCACAATGTCTGTTTATTTTTTAAGGATATTTCTTATGGCCATTGACTTGTTATTCTAAGTCCTTTGATCATGTTTCAAGTCATTTTGGATTAATCTCGATGATGTAACTTCTTTCAAATTCTACTGGGTTAAAAACCCAGTTAACAGGAATCATCTCTCTTTCAAATCAAAGATCAAAGTGATGTCTAAGAGGCTATACGATCCATTGTATTCAAAGTACAACAAATTGTCTTTGGGAAAACCATCAAGATCTATTTGCCTTTTCTTAGGTACGATTGTAGCCTATTCAAATCAATTGGGTGCTTGGTAGCCCATCAAAATCAAGTGGGTGTACCCTAAAGTCAGAAAATCAGGAGGGTGTGTCTCTGTAACAACCCTAATTTTAGATAACATTATACAGAAGATTTAATTAGATAAATTAAATAGAATAATGTAGAGACTAGAGTGATAAGTGAATTGAGATTTGAAAACTAAATAGAGGCCATGCCTTAACTAAATGGAATCGTAAGAATGGGTTCATAAAATGGTTTTATAAGTTTATTACTCAAGAGAATAAGGCAAGGGAATTATGGGAATAGTCGTATATAACTCTATAATCCTTATAACCTTACCTCATTCTCATTTTCATACTTTCATAAAAATAAAAAAATAAAAAAACACAGTCGGCCATAACCGTATGAGAAAGGGAGTTCGAAAATTAATTAGAAGCTAAGATTCAAGCTAAGAAGATTAAAGTAAGAGCAAATCACAAGATCCCTATCCAAAATGGGTGAATAATAATCTAAACTATCTCATATATGTATTATTAACATCTTAATTTCGGGTTTAAGGTTTTAAAACAGTTTGGGTGATTTGAATGATGATATTGATTATATCCCAAGTTTGATTTAAACAAGTATGTTTGTAAAAGATTTGATTCATTTTAAGGTTAAAATCATGTAAAATAGGTTTCGAAAGCCATAAGGATTTATTACGTTATGTAAAACATTATTTTGAAAATAGGTTTAAATTTTCATAATAATCCAAGCCATGGATAATTTATTATGAATTTTGAATGGAAGAAATAGACAATTTTGGGTTTAAATTATTTTCGGCAATTATATATTGATTTTGGGTTTGAAATTTATAAATGTTAGAATGTAATAAAATTGAATTATGATGATTTTTTGGGTGTTTTAATATGATTATTAAATTATTTAAGTTGAAAAACTTAAATGTTTAAATGTTTTATGGATGGGAATGACTTATTTGTTAAAATAGTTTCAATTATAAATTAGTGAATTCGACAACCTTTTTAGAAAAAGGATTCATTGAAAAAGAATGGCAACCAATTATATTTTGACAAATTGGCAAGTTAGATGAAAAGAAGTTATTTTATAAGGCATAAAATCAGTTTTGATATAATTTTCCACTTTGCCACTTCCACTTGCTCACTTCCAAATCCATGCCCAATAGGCCTTTCGAACCCATTCGAAATCAAAACATAGGGTATCAATGAATTGGCACGTAACATATTGGAGAAAGGCAGAAAGGATAGTGTTGAAGGCTTGCTTTCGAAGGGGTTGAAGTTATTCTTATAAGCTTTCAAAGGGGTAGGAGCTATCCTTGTTAACTTCGAATTACTTCTATTTATAAATGATGCTTTCGAAAGGGTCGCTACCTTTCTGTTTGAAGTAAAGCTTTTGAATGAGTTGCCACTTATTTAAGTTTTGAAAAGGAGCTTTTAAAAGGGTAGTTGCTTTTGAACCTAGTCGAAACCTAGCTGTTGTCTTCATACATTTCGAATTGCATAAAGGACACTTTTCTTATAGCCGTATAACAATGAGTTCTAAAAGGAAGCTTTTATTTATTAATATTGAAGCCACTTTCCAATGCTTTCGGAAGGGTTTTTGTAGCCGCTTTTATTAATGCCTACGAAAGGGTAGTTTCGAAGCCGTCCTTTTCCCTAATTCCTTTATTTGAAGGTCAATGCTTTCGAAAGGGTTATTTTCACTTTTGTATTCTTTGACCTAGAAGATTGTTTAATATTAAACTCAATGGTTTTGAAAGGAACACTTTTAAATGGTATTGTGAAGCTTTCGAAGGGAATGCCTTAAGGCTTTCGAAGGGTATATTTTATGTATATCAGAAGGTATATTTCAAGTAATTTTGAAAGATAAGCGTTAAGTGTTTCGAAAGGTATACCGTTAATGATTTCTAAAGAAAGGTTTCAATGCTTTCAAAAGGAATGTTCTGAGTGTTTCAAAAGGTATATATACTTAAGTGTTTTGAAAGGAGGGTTTGAATACTTTCGAAAGATATGTTTTTACTGGTTTCGAAAGAGAAGGTCTAAGGTTTCGAAAGCCTGAGTTTTCAAAAAAGAAACCCAATCTCAATTTTTAAAATTAAACCCATGGCAATATGAAAGAGTTTTGAAATGACATTTAACTTTGGAGTTTTAAAGAAGCTTCCCTTCCTAAAGATAATAGGTTAAAGGTATTAACCATATTTCATTTAGATAATGATTACAAGGAAATTAAACTATAGATGTTTATATTATTATGTTATGACCAGATATCATATGTGCTTTTTTGTAACGTTATTCACTTTTTAATTAACCAATAACTGCATTTGGGGTGTTAAAGGCAGAATAACCAGCTAGGTTGATCTAGTAGTGAATATATATTGAGTTAACTCTTATGTGAGTAGAATTGCATCCAAAAGGTCGGGTAAGTTAGAATACAGGATGCCCAAAGACTGATCAAAGGATTATTTGTTTAAATAAATTCTTAGTAAGCCCATAAAAACTATGTATGGAAATTGTTATTGGCAGGGGCCAATAGGTTCTTAGTAATCTCATAAAAACTATATCCGGATTAAGATATTGAGAGAGATCAATAGGTTCATAGTTAGCCCATGAAAACTATGACATGAGAGAAGTTATTGAGAACCCAATAGGTTCATAGTGAGCCCAAGGAAACTATAATTGGATGAAGTTATTGATAGATACCAATAGGTTCCTAGTGATCCCATGAAAACTATGAAACTGGACAGATAGTCCGTAAGCTTTGAACAGATTATTAGTCAGCCAATGAAAACTAATAAGTTAATAGTGACCCTAAAACTATAACTAAGGCAGATAGTCAAACGAATGGGGATGAAAAATCTAGAATATATTGCATGTTTGCATATCATCATGATATATTTTATTATATTATGTCTTAACCATTGTGGATGCAGGTGCATAATATATGGCTATTATAAATTTTGGTTAACATACCAGTGAAGGGAAAACTCATTCCGCTAAGCGGCATGGTCGCACTAGATATCTATATGGTTCGAGATGGTTGGTTATTATTTACACCGGACTTTTTGTCTAACTCAATGTTTATGTTTTCCCCTTAAAATCTCGGGTGCTCAATTAATTTTAAGTAGTTTGAGAGTTAAGGTTTTTAGGTTCCCCTTTAGACAAATAAGCTTTCGAAGACATGTAGGAGGCAAGCTAGCTATTAGGAGTTCTTTATGTTTGATTCTACTGTATTTTGGTTGTAATGGAAAAGTTATTTAATTGCCTATGTTAGACTCTGATCATCCAAAGGGGCATCTTCATATGTTTCTATTGACGTATTTTGTAATAATTATATTTTTGTGAATGTAGTTTACGAATTGGGATTATGTAAGTGTTATCCCAACTTTTGGCAAAGTTGAGATATCCAAAAATTTACTGAGAAACGATGACTACTATTCTTGAAGATCAAACCATGCATTGCAGGATAACCATGGATATCGATGAATTTTTTCCGAGTCCGGAACAGGCCACAATTAACAAGACATGATGAGAAAAGCTGTAGAAGCCAGTGGTTCAAATTTCAAGTCAATCCGAGTTCGTATGCTCAAGTTATGATGGATTCGATTTGATGAACCTTGCTCGGTTCGAATCCATCACCCCTTCATTAGTTCGAATCCATTAAGTTCGAACCCATCAGAGCAGGCACCATGTTCGAATCCATGAGGAGCACCTTTACTTCGACTCCATCGAGAAAATCCTCAATAGCCATACTTCGAATCCATCCATGCGTGCCTAAAGCTCGAAACCATCGGAGCATTCCCACCTTCGAATCCATCAAAGAAGAGTCCCTCGAATCCATGCAACCACGGGAGCTCCGACTCCATTTCCTACTTGCCTTCGAATCCCCATATTAAAGGCAACTTCGAATCGATCCGGAGTAACGTATTTCGATCGATTCGAACGAGTACCAGCTCCATTGATTCGAAGCGAACCTTCGAAATCCAACACTCGAAACCACCAAGTAAACGCGGCTAAAACCCCGGAATCGACCCATTCAACTTGGAGAAGTAAGTGGATCGACACGAAGAACGCGCGCCATGTCATCAAGAGCATGGATTCGACCCTATGGGTTCGAACCATATCGATTCGAACGAATACATAGGATCGAGTCGAAGCAACCAGCATGCCAAGAACACCAGCTTGAATCGATCATATCTCTCAATCCCTTGATCCAAATGCTATGAAATTTTTACAGGAGTTTGCCTACATGACGAAGAATGTTCACGCCAAGTTTCATCACGATTGGACACTTTTTTGATCGATTCGAACCAAGGGTCGAATCGATCCCAATGTGGGCCCGGATCTCCAGGTTTCGGCCATGTGGGCCCCCTCACGTGCCAGAAGCAGTCTCCCCGGATTTTAGGAGAAATATCAGCCTCCAACGCCTATAAATAGAGCCCCAGGTCATTCAGAAAAGGGGGATCTCTCTCTGGCTGGATTTGGATTCTAAAGCGCCGAGACTCTACCAGACTCTACTTTGCACTCCATTACCACCGTTGTACTCGAATTTCAGAGCTATAGTCCACTGTAACCCGCTGTAATCAACTATAACCAGCGAAGAACATCAATAAAAGTGAAAACCTTTGAAGTGGACGTAGGCCGGAGATAGCCGAACCACTATAAATCGTGTGTTCTTCTTCATAATTTCTGTTTTGCTGCGTGTTGCTTGCTTAGATCTGTGATTTGTGTTTGAATATTGTTGATTTATATTCATACACTGGTGCTTTCACGATCCTTGGGGTTTGTGACCAATTTTGGCGCAAACAGTAATAAATTCGAAACATTATTTAAAGATGAACAAAAAATCTGTTTTATGATTTTAATTTTTTTTCATATTCATGTGTTTCTGTTATATCAATGTATCTAACATTACCACATTTGGTCGCCGAGAATTAATAACTATGGATGACTATAGTATCCATAATCGTTAATTTGGGCCTCCAAGTAGGGATTTAACAAGTTGGTATCAGAGCATAGTTTTATGTAAATTTAAAAAGAAATTTAAACCTAAATGATTTTCAAAACATAATCCAATGAATCAGAGAATAAGATCGGGGTTTGGGTTAACGCTATAGCAACGTTCTTGTATTTTGTTATATGTACATTTATAAGTACATACTCCCCTCTCTCTTCGACCGTTCTTCTGTATCTTACTAAGGCTCGTATACAGATTTACGAGAAAGGAAGATATGGAGACAGGAAGCGGAAGAGGAAATCTAGGTAGAGGAAGCACCACAACTAGCGGAAATACTCGACCCAATACCAGGAGAAACCCGGGTCGACAAGCAAATGCTAACCCAAATGAAGATGCCAATATAGGTGCTGAAATATCGCTAGTACATATGGGGATGATGTATCAGTTCTTTGTCAATCTAATGCAAGCTGAAGCAGCTGCAAGAGTAGCTAGAGGTAATGTTGCGAATGTTGGAGGAGCTAATACCATGGCCCCAGTTGACAATAACTATGCTATGCTGAGCAGGGATTATACTAGTCTTGGTGGGAAGCCGTTTATGGGAACGGAGAATGTTGTTGAAGTAGAAAACTGGTTATTGCACCGTGAAAGGATTTTTGCTAACTTGGGATTAAACGATAAGTAGAAGAGGAGACTTGCCTCTAGACAGTTGTAGGGAGCAACACTTAATTGGTGGAATAGTGTTACCATGGAAGTTTCCGAGGTGGAGCTGACTTGAGTGGAATTTGGAAGGAGATTCAAAGAAAAACTTTTGTCTGAAGTTGCCATGTTAATATTGCTGAGAAAGTTCATGGATTTAGCGCAGGGTGAGATGTCAGTGATAGAGTATGCTACGAAGTTTGTTGGGTTTTCCAAATACGGATATGGTACCATTAATGGCGTCATTAAAAGGAACAAGAAGTTTATTCGAGGGTTAAGGCCGAGATTACTATAGAAATTACGCCACATCTTCATGATCCCAGTACAATTGTAGTGGAGATGGCAACTCAGAATGAAGAGATGCTTTCCGCTTATGGGAAGGAGAAGCAGGTTGAAACCTAAGGTTTTCAGGGCAAGAAGGGGAAATTTTTTAAGAAGAAAGGAACCGTAAGGGAGAAGCTGCCAAGAAGGCTAATCTAGTTTTCTTTAAAAGTGATAAAAATGAGTATTATACTCATGAATGTCGAACTAGAAAAGGGAAAAAGCTGCAAATGAGAAAGGAGTGAAGTGCTTTAAATGTGACAAGATTAGGAATTACAAGAATCAGTGTTCAGAACCGCTCAAAGTGGAAATGGAAAGGCCTTTGCTTTAAGACCATCGTTTCCTAGACCAATCGCTGCTGATAGGGAAAAGATTGTGATGGAAGGTATGCTTTTGATTCATAGTATACCAGTTAGGGTATTATTTGATACCGGTGCATCACATTCGTTTATATCTCAGTGTTTGGTAGATAGGTTATGTTTAGAACTCTCATACCTTGTTACTTCCTTAAGGGTTACAAATTCGATAGGAGGGTATGCAACTTTAGGGATGAGATGTAACCGGTTAGAACTTGATTAGTTAGGTCATAAGTTTGCATGGAGTTTGTATGTATTTTATTTTTTAGGCATCAGGATCATTTTGGGTATGTCTTGGTTAGAAAGATATGATGCTAGGATATTTTGTCAAGATAGGAAAATATCGCTAAGATGTGTAATAGTCATAACCGAATTATGTACTTGGTGGAGAAATTAGACTCAAGTGCTTGTTCTTTGCTGGATGCAACGAAAGTAGAAAAAGAGTTGATTCAGTTTCTAGTAGCAAAAGAGTTTATAGATGTTTTTGAGCCAGTCACAAGAATACCATGAAAACGAGCCGTTGAGTTTCGGATAGATCTTATGCCAGGAGCAGAACCTGTAAGTAAAGCACCTAGCAGGATGACACCTACTGAGATGAAGGAATTGAAGGTACAACTAGTGGAATTAGAAAGAAAGAATTTTATTAGACCAAGTAGTTCGCATTGGGGAGCGGCCATGGTGTTCATAAAGAAATCAGATGGGTCGTTAATTAAGGAAGTGTATCGACTATCGTAAGTTGAACGAGAAGACGATCAACAATAGGTACCCTTTGCCAAGAATCGATGATTTATTCGATCAATTGTGTGGAGCCAGAGTATTTTTCTAATTGGATTTGGCAATAGGTTTCCATCAGGTTAGCGTGGAAAAGGACGGTATTTCGTTGACGATGTTTTAGATTGGGTATGGTTCGTACGAGTGGTTAGTAATGACATTCGGGTTAACGAATGCGTCAACTTTCTTTGTGGATTTGATGAATCGGATTTTCTGAGAGCA
Source organism: Allium cepa (assembly GCA_030765085.1). NCBI lineage: Eukaryota > Viridiplantae > Streptophyta > Magnoliopsida > Asparagales > Amaryllidaceae > Allium > Allium cepa. Next base: position 985,250,923 of record CM060945.1, on the reverse strand, counting down.
CTTGGATAGGTTCATATTGGTATTCGTAGATGACATTTTAATATACTATAAGGATGAAAAAGAGCATGAAATTCATCTTAGAATAGTGCTTGAGACGCTAAGGCAGCATCAGCTGAAAACGATGTTCTCAAAGTGTTATTTCTAGAAGAAAGAGGTTAAATTTATTGGTCACGTGGATTCAGAAAAGGGTTTGTCAGTGGATCTAGATAAGATCGATGTTGTTAACAACTAGAAGAGACCAGAGACGATGGCTGAGATTAGAAGTTTTCTTGGACATGCTAGCTGTTACCGGAGATTCATTAAGGATTTCTCATGGATAGCAGCGCATTTGACTAAGCTAACTAGAAAGGACGTCAAGTTTATTTAGTCTAACAAATGTGAGGAAGCATTTCTTAAGTTAAAGAATTTGTTGACTAACACGCCTATATTAGTAGTTCCTAATGGAAACCAAGAATTGGTAGTGTAGACCGATGCATGTGGAATCGGATTAGGGGTTGTGTTGATGCAGAAAGGTAAAGTTATTACCTACGCTTCACGACAGTTTAGACTACATGAAGTGAGATATCCTACTCATGATTTTAAGTTGGCAGCGGTGATCTTCACACTAAAATTATGGAGACATTATCTCTTAAGGGAGATATTTGAGTTATACACGGATCATGAGTCCTTAAGGAATTTATTCCCTCAAATGGAGTTGAATATGAGACAGAAGAAGTGGCTGGAGTTTTTAGCCTCTTATGATTTTGGTATAGATTATACACCTGGAAAAATGAATAAAATAGTGGATGCTATTAGTAGAAAACATCAGATTGTGGTGTTAGCAGAGTGGAAGTACCTAGAAGCTTTGACTACATGTAGTGTGCAATTAAGATCGACCGTTGGTTCTAGTCAGGGTACTGCCATGTTGTCCTGCTTGGAAGTGCAACCGGTTTTGATCGAAAGGATTGCCTCTAAGCAGAAAGAAGACCCATTGTTAACCGAGAAGATTAGAAGGCTTGAGGTTGGATTGGAGATTGATGATCTAAAAGATTTTAATCTTGACCAGAGAGGATGGTTGAGAAAGAAGGGACGGTTGTGTATTTTGAATGTTGTGGACTGAAGAGGAGAAGTTCTTAGGAAATATCATCGATCCAAATTTATGATTCATCCTAGGGAAATCAAGATATATCAGGACAAGAAGAGGAGTTTCTACTGGGAAGGTATGAAAGGGATGTTGGCGTGTGGGTAAAGTAGTGCGTAAAGTATGAACAAGTAAAAGCCGAGCATCAGAAGCCTAGTGGGTTGCTTCAACCTTTAGAGATACCAATTTGGAAATGGGATTCGATATCCATGGATTTTGTAGACAGGTTGCCGAGGTCGAACTGGGAAAATGAAAGTATATGGGTCATATTGGACAGATTGATCAAGAGTGTCCATTTCATTCCAGTTAAGTTAACCAGGACGGCACTTTTTTTAGCTAATTTGTCTATAAAGAGCATAGTTAGACTACACGGAATTCCTAGCAGTATAGTCAGTGATAGAGATACTTTGTTTACTAGTAAGTTCTGGAAGATTCTAAAGGATGTGTTAGGTACCAAGCTCAAGATGAATATTGCATATCACTCTCAAACAGAAAGAGTCAACAAGGTATCCGAGGATTTGTTAAGAGCTTGTGTGCTAGACTTTGAAGGATCTTGGGAAGATCACCTACACTTGGTTGAGTTTTCTTATAATAGTTATCAAACTAGTATAGGAATGGCGCCTTTCAAAGCTCTATATGAAAGGCCATGCAAGTACCAGCATGTTGGTTAGAAATTGGGTACAGATTAGTCTTATCACCAGATTTGGTAAGAGAGGAAACAAAGAAGATTGAGTTGATCTGAGGAAGGATGAAGGATGCTCAGTCTAGACAAAAGAATTATGCAAATAAGAGAGGTAAAGATCTATAATTCTCAGTTGGAGATAAGGTTTTCATTAAAGTTTCACCAATGGAAGGTGTATGGTACGATTCGAAAAGTCAGGAAAACTAGCACTCGGATACATTGAACTATTCCCAATTATAGAGTGGATCGGAAAGCACGCATACAGAGTAGAGTTTTCGAGCAGTTTGGAAGGTGTCCATATTGTATTTCATGTTTCTCATCTTCATAAGTATGTGCAAAATCGATAGACTACTATTCCTCCAACTAAGTTGGAAGATTTAATAGTAGAACCGAATTTGACTTTTGTTAGACAAATAGTCCGGGTTGTAGCGAGAGATGAGAAGAGGTTAAGAAACAAGAAGGTCAAGTTGGTGAAAGTTCAATGGAGCAACAATGAAAAAGACTGTACTTGGAAGACTGAACACAAGATTAGAGATATTTATCCTGATCTGCCGTAGGGGTATGTTCTATATTTTCTTTATATAGACTATTTTCTAGTCGGGTAGGCTAGTATGGTAGTTAGAAGATGTTACAGATGGTTTCCATGTTTAGTATTTAGTCCTTATTAAATTTCAAGGACGAATTTCTTTAAGGAAGGGAGCTTGTAACACACCTAATTTTAGATAACATTATTCAGGAGATTCAATTAGATAAATTAAATAGAATAATGTAGATACTAAAGTGATAAGGGGATTGAGATTTGAAAATTAAATAAAGGTCATGCCTTAGCTAAATGAAGTCATAAGAATGGGTTCATAAAATGGTTTTATAAGTTGACTACTCAAGAGAATACGGCAAGGGTATTATGGGAATACCCGTATATAACACCATAATCCCAAAACCCTTACCTCATTCTCATTTTCATACTTTCGTAAAAACAAAAACAAAAGAGATTAAGGCCGACCATAAACCTAGGAGAAAGGGAGTTCGAAAATTAATTAGAAGCTAAGATTCAAGCTAGAAAGATTAAAACAAAAGCAAATCTCAAGAACCTTATCCAAACAAGAAGAATAATAATTTAATATAAGTTCTAAATAAACATCTTAAAAATTGAGATTGGGTTTCTTTTTTGAAAAATAAGGCTTTCCTGAACCTGCTTCTTGGGCTACAAGATCACTTGTTATCCTTGTAACAAACTGGACTCAACGCCCTAGACTTGCCTCTTGCATTAAAGGGTTGATTATCATCCATCCTCCATAATGATTTGCCAAAGCACTACAGGAGAGCAATGCAGTACCTAAACCATCTGCTTGTGTAATAGGTCCGTACGCTGGGCAACCTACTTGCGCCATAGGCTCATTCACGTTGCCATCGTACAACATTTCCATATCACGAACACATACAAGTCTATCTCAAACAATGATTAACCATCACATACATACACTTGAATTCATAGCATCATCACTTGCCACATCAATAACCTCCAAACATCTTTAGAAAACAAGAGAAACGAGACTCAAATCAATAAACATTATTACATATATGCCCATCTGGGTTCAGGTTCAACCTATGCCTTTAATGGGCCACCTATGGACCGGTTGTAATGACAGGTGGATCGGTGTATGTGAATTTTCGAGAATTCCAGGCTACGGATTTGGTGGTTACACCATGTTAATTCATCTCCAGTCACCTCTATTCCACTTACGATCACTTAGGAGCATTCTTAGCACCTAACCCTACGTTTATAAGTGCATATTTTCATATCATTTCATCAGTTCGGTGATATATTCATTAAATTACAAGAATTGAATGAAACCTGGTTTTCTATAGCTATTTCTACCAAATTCCCTCCCGAAACCCTATTTAACCCAAATTTCGATGCTTATAAATATTTATCTACACTAATATAGATCCCAAATCATCATTATTGGATCAAGATTTCATTACATAGAGTGGAAGCCATGAATCATTCACCAAACTCCCCTTTCACTGCCTAAATCTCTGCTTTCCAGGCTCCTGCATCACCGCATTTCAGAATTTCATCCCCCAAACAGTTAGATGCATAGCACTCCTTGCTTGCTTCATGCTGTCGCTGACCTTATGTGATTTCATTAAGATTTAAGGAACATATAGTGGTTTGAATTTTTGTCTGCAAGAGGAAGAAGGAGAAAGAGGGAAAGAGTGGTCGATTATTGGAATGGAATGTCAGTTACGTATATGGTATTTATACATGGAGGAAAAATTAGTGACCACGTTCAAATTTTAAACTTGGTATCCAATCAGCTTGACACAAATTGGATCATAATTCCTTTATACTGGCTCCAAACGAAGCAAACGGATGTACTGCATAAACCATAAACCAAGACAATCACAAATTTGTCAGTTTCATTGTCAAATTTCAAAGTTTGGAAAATGACAATTTTTCCCCTCGTTTAATATTTATTTTATTAACACATTAAATTCAATTAGTTTCACATTATTACATGATTAATATTTAATTATGATACTTACTAAAATTTCATGGTATTACAGGCCAACTTCACAATAAAATAAGAAAGCTACATAAAGAACATCAAACATGCTTTTGGAGTTTTGCAGGCAAGGTTTCATATCCTACAAAATCTAGCATGTTTTCATAATGTTAATGTTCTTTCTCAAATAATTTATGTGTGTATTATAATACAAAATATGATTATTGAGGTTGAAAGGGAAGGCTACAAGAACCAATGAAACAACTTTCTAGAAATATTTCAAGGCCTCGATGCAAAACATTATAAGGATCAACATACAATGGATGAGTATGTCATTACATTAAAACATATTGAAGATAGAAACGCGCATTATGCTTTATGCAACCAACTAGTGGACCATCATTGGGTGCATAAAGGTATGAGCAGGAGAGCAAGACAGCATTAAGAAACAACATATTTGTATTGTCTATTTATTTGTTGGCTTGTATATGTTTTTATGGTTTGTTTATTTACTGCTTTGCGTACTTTGCATTTGTATTTTCTGTTTATTTGTTTTTATACTAGTTTTGATTGTAAATTTTGAAATTTTATGCACATTTTGTGTGTTTATGAAAAATTAAAAGCTCAAATGAAGTAAGATACATTATATACAACACAAAAATAACAACAGTATTGTTTAGTGATGTTACATAATGGGGCGGTGACTTGTTGTCATAAACAGTATTGTTCAGTGATGCTACATAAAGGAGCACATAAAGGAGCTATGACTTGTCCATACCTATAATCAATAGTGTTGTTTAAGGATGTTACATAAAAGAGTAGTGACTTGTCCATTCAACTCATGTAAAAATAAAGTTGATGTGTCTCACTATATACGTAACCCCTCACTCACTAAACCACACAACTAACCAACCTAATTCACACTTGTAAATAGTATTGATTTCTTACCCGTCATCTTGGTCAGGAGAAGGACCACTTGACCATCCTATGAGGTCTACTCTAACTTATCTAGAGGATCTTATTGAATGGTATGTCAACATGGAAGAGAGGCACTACTAGGATTCATATGAACATGAGATGGAGCTTGAAGAGTAAATGATGCAACAAATGAGCCTTGAGCAAGACCAACGTGTAAATTGTGTCAATCGAAGGAGAAACAATGAACATGTATTTTATCATGACCAGAGGAGAAATTATTAAAAATGAACGAGAATAAGAAGTAGATTCTCGTTCAATATGTTATCATTGCGGATGGCCTTCTTTGACCTCCATTGCTAGAAAAGGTAATTATATTGGTACAAGAATTTTTAAATTCATAATACATCCTAGTGGATATAGTTTTTTACATATTATTGATGATATGTTACCTCCTAGAGCCATCGACTAAGCTTTAGAGCTAAAAAATGAGATAACATTTCTACAAGGTCAACTACAATCGTTGTAGAATGAAGAACCTCCGACACATCACTAAATGAACAATATGCCTTGGTATGTTTAGTTATGGATATATACCCTTTGATTTGTTTGTATTTCTATGTCTGTTATGTTATGTCTCTTTGTGTATGCTATGTAACATATCTCTTTGTTTATTATGTAATGTGCCTTCATTTCCATATTCCTTGTACACTTTGGATTTTTGAATGTAGAATATAGTAGAAATTGAAGAGAAAGAAGAGAGTATGATCTTGTAGCTGTTTTTAGGAAGTTAGCCATTGTAACGAAGTAGTGAAAAGTGAATCGGTGGTTGTAATTACAACGGCAATCTCTTTTCCATTCAATTGGGAAATTTTGTCGTTTTATTAAAATGACAAAGATATTGCCGTTTTAATGCGCTCTGCATTAAAATGACAATATGTTGTTCTTTTTAGTAACTGGTCCTCCGATCTAGATCAGTAGCTACCAACAATACTTATGCTTGGTTTCTTGAAGTGAACAAGTCATACCTACTTGCATATTGACTTGTTTTTATGGTTTTTTCAAATTGAAAACTACTATTGGGTATTTGCGTAGTTAAAACGTTTAGCGGTTCTACAGCAGTAGAGTGCGAAAAATTATAGCGGGGATAAAGCTGGACTATAGTGGAAAATAGCGGTGGTGTAAAAAAAATAAGATATAAAATCAAATATTTAAAGTTAATTTATTCACATATTCACATCATTTGTGTGGAAAAAATTCATATTACTTAACCTTATATAATAAAATCAAAGAATATAATGATAAATGTAGATTATAATTCGTGATTAAAATATTTCTAACTTATATTGAGTAATTATGCTTTAAAATTAGGTCTTTGTCCTAACTTTTTGATTAGATTTAAATGAGAACTAGTCGAATCAAATTTTGTATATTAATTTTGCTAAATCGGATGCTAAAAAGTCTTGATTTAGCAGATGTAGTAGAAAACAATAAGGCTTAAAGCGGATTTACTGCTTAATAGCACTAAATTGAAACGGCGCATGGTTGAAGAGTGTTATGTGATGAACGTATCTTTCTGCATTTTAAACCCTTAGTTTCATATATTTTTATTTTAAAAAAAGAGGTAATATACGGGTATTTTATTGTGGTTTTGCAGATTATAGATTCTGAAGAGCGTTGAAATTGATTGGTTGTGTCATCCACTGGTTCAAATGACACGCAGAAAAGAGTGCAATATTTTGAGTACCGAATAATTCAAAGAGAAAGCACATATCGTTCATGAATATATGCATCTCACGCCACCAACATGTGCACTATTCATGCAAGAAATCAATGCAAATATTGAAAGTGTTGTACACTTTCAAAGTTTAGCCTGAAAATCTCTCAAAGCATGGCCACTTGAATATCAAAGTAGCAAAAATCATTTCAAAGCATGGCCACTTGTTAATCAAATAACATGGTACAATAATGTGACCAATTCAGGCAGCATATTATATAGCCACTTCAATTCAATAAGCAGCACATGTGCAATCAATTCAAAGCAATATGGATCAATTCGAGCAATGACATGGACGTATATATGTTCTCTTTCACCAATTCAAGCAAAGGACCAGTTCCTCCTAAAAAGCAGCAGTTGATTTTCTGGGCTGGAAAAGGCTATATATACAGCATCATACAGCAACCAAAAAATCATCTCTTACCCCATCACTTTTCTTCTAGTTCAGTTTTAAATTTCAGTGGTGTTTTTTTATTTTTCAGATAGAATACGCAAGATTGTTAATTAGATTTAGAAATTTTTTTATTCTTGTTCTTGGTTATATTCCGCACTCTTTCCATTTAGTTAATAAATTCAGTTCATTCTATTTCAGTTGTTTACTCTATTATTTTCTAGGACCTTTTAGTTTCTGCTTGATTTCTACAATTTTATATTTTGATTGCAATTTTGATTAGATTCAAAATCGATTCGGAGTATATTATCATTTTTTTTATTTTCTGTTCGAGAACCACCATCGAATTTGTTTAACACGCCTAAGATTTAAATATAGATTTCAAATATTTTAAAACACAATTCCCTATGCTCGACCTGCATACTATATGCCTATGTACTTGCAGAATTTATTAAAATTTGAGCTTTTCTAACCATTAGAAAAGTCGCAACAAGAAAAGATTTCCCTCCCTTCCATTGATCAAATGCTTGAATGCTTAGTCGGTCATGAATTTTATTGTTTCCTTCATGGTTACTCCGGCCACAATTAAATTCCCGTTGCGCTAGAGGACCAATACAAAACGACATTCATATGTCCCTTTGGAACTTTCACTTATCATCGCATGCCCTTCCGTCTTTGCAATTCTCCCGCTATCTTTCAGAGATGTATGATGAGTATATTTTCTGATATGGTAGAGGATTTCTTAGAGATATTCATGGACGATTTTTCAATCTATGGGTCACCTTTTAATCAATGCCTCCTTTATTTAGAACGTCTCTTAAAACGATGTAAGGAGAAACCTCTTGTGCTTAATTGGAGAAAATGTCATTTTATGGTTAAGCGAGGAATAGTCTTAGGTCACGTTGTCTCTAAAAGTGGCCTAGAAGTTGACAAATCTAAAGTTGATCTTATTGTTGACCTTCCTCCCCCAAGGTCCATCAAGAACATTCGCTCATTTCTCGGCCACGCAGGATTTTGTAGGAGGTTCGTTAAAGATTTTTCAAAAATTTCAAAACCTCTTTCGAATCTTCTAACTAAAGACGTGAAATTTGAATTTTCCAATGAATATAAAACGTCTTTCGAAACCCTAAAATCGATCTTGACCACTTCACCTATAATCCAACCTCCAAATTGGACTTTGCCTTTCAAATTAATGTGTGACACTTCTGATTATGCCATTGGATCCATCTTAGGTCAACGAATCGATAAACTTCCTCAAGTCATCTATTATGCTAGCAAAACTCTTAACGAAGCTCAATTCAATTACTCAACCACAGAAAAAGAGATTTTAGCAGTTATCTTTGCCCTCGATAAGTTTAGATCATATCTCGTAGGTTCTAAGGTCATAGTTTACACTGATCATGCCGCATTACAGTATTTACTCACAAAAAGGATGCCAAACCCTGCTTAATTCGTTGGATTCTCCTTCTTCAAGAGTTTGAATTAGAAATACGAGATAAAAAGGTTTCTGAAAATGTCATAGCTGATCATCTTTCTCATATTGTTGATGAAAACATCGATAACTCTCAAATCAATGATCATTTTTCCGATGAACAAATTCTTTCCCTCTCCAGTGTACCATGGACACAGACATCGAAAATTATCTTATCATAAATGAAACACCTTCCTATTGGTCAAAACAAGATAAACAAAAATTTCTCTCCAATGTTCGAAACTTTTACTGGGACGATCCTTGTCTCTTCAAATATTGCACCGATCGAATCATACATAGATGTGTCCCCGAAAATGAATTCCATAGCATCCTCTCTTTTTCACATAATCAAGCATGCGGAGTAAAATTTAGAGAAAAAACTGCTGCCAAGGTGTTATGAGGCGGGCTTTATTGGCCTTCTCGTTTTCATGATGCCTACGAATTTTGCTCCAAATGCTTTAGATGTCAACAAACAGGTAGTATTTCCAAATGTAACATGATGCCTCTAAACCCAATCCTTATCATCGAAATTTTGGATGTTTGGGGAATCAATTTCATGGGTCCTTTTCCTTATTCTTTGGGAAATCTTTACATCCTACTTGCAGTAGATTATCTGTCTAAATGGGTTGAGGCTATTCCCACCAGAACGAATGACAATAAAGTTGTCAAATTTTTGAAAGAAAACATATTTTCTCGTTTTGGCACACCTCGAGCTATTACAAATGATAAGGGTTCTCATTTTTGTAATCATGCTTTTGAATCTCTTCATAAGAAATACTCTATCATCCATAAACTATCTACTCCATATCATCCACAGACTAGCGAGCAAGTCGAGATTCCAATAGACAAATTAAACAAATTCTTGAAAAGACGGTTAACTCCAACAGAAATGATTGGTCATCTAAATTGACAGATGCCCATTGGGAATTTCGCATAGCTTATAAAACCAATCTAGAAATGTCTCCATACTGATTAGTCTTTGGAAAAGCATGCCATTTACCCGCTGAGCTCGAGCACCACACACTTTGGGCAATCAAATACCTTAATTTTGACATAGAAAAAACCGAATCGCATCGTAAATTACAATTGACATAATTAGAAGAACTAAAAAATGAAGCGTATAAAAATACAAAAATTAATAAAGAGAAAACTAAATTTATCATGATAAATCCATACTTCGTAACACATTCGAAGTAGGTCAGAAAGTTCTCTTATATAATTCCAGACTTCATTTGTTTCTAGGAAAATTGAGATCTCGATGGACAGGTCCATATATTGTGAAAACAATGTACCCTTATGGTGCAGTTGAAATTGAAAATCCTAGGGATGGTTCCATTTCAAAGGTCAATGGACAACGCTTGAATCCATTTCTAGAGTTTGAACAACACGAGGACGACAAGTTCGTGGATCTCCACGTACCTAGCTATTCGGCATGAGCCAATCACTATCTTGTACATATCAGGTTGTATTTTTTTTATTATTATTGTTTTTATTTATTTTTTTCCTTTTATTTTGCATTTGCATTCTGTTTGACAGTTGGGGCACTGTCTCATTCTAGTGTCGGGGGACGCATATCTCATATTGTTTGTTAATATTTCATAGTGTGGCATCACTTTCAAAAAAAATCATCTCATTATTTGTTTTCAAATTTCTTTTCAATTTTTTTCAAACTTCGTCTCATTTTCCAATATTTACAAGACTTCGATTTATTTTTAATTAGTTAAGGCAAAGTAAGTATATAGTTGAAGTCAGTTGATGAAATTTTTTGTGAATCACTAATTTCAAAAGTAAAATATAATGAAAAGTTGAATTACAAGCGATAATAGTGAGGTTAGTATATAGGGGGATTCGTAGGTGATGGTTATGAAATCCTTCCTAAATTGTAGTCTTTGTTTAAAAAAGTGGCAGATTTAAAGTACATGCGTTGACATCTCAAATCATTGAAGTTAAGTGTGCTAAGTTGATTTGCATAACTCTCTTTAGTTAATTTCAAAAAAAAAAAAAGAAACACCTAGAGTCAATAGCTGTGCACACTTATGAAGTGTGTGCGCTCGCCACGCTCTGTACTCTTCTCATGTAAGCCCGCAAGACAGTGCGTGGATGGTATATCTGGCCTCAGCATTCTGAGTTAGGTGTAAAAAAAGTTAAATAAATAATCACCTAAGGATTACTGACTTTTTCTGGCATAGTCAGCGTTGTTTTACACAATCCGCCAAGCTCAGTCCCAACTCTCATGTAAGCCCACGAGGCAGTGCATGGGTGGAATACCTTGGTCCAAAAGTTAGGTGTATGTACAAAAAAATAATAATACAGAGAGAGTAAGCTATTGAAACCCAAACACTTCTTGACTTTATCGATTTGGCTTGTTATACAAATGGAAATGAAAAAAAATACCGTTTTGAAAAACTGTGATTAACAATAAAGAATTTATTTCATGGCTGTACTACGTTATCGACCGAAACAACTGGCCAAACTAGAATCTAATATATGAAAACTTGAGTTATATTGAAATTTGTGATTAGTGAGAAACCAAAAAATTTCTAGAAGTTGACTCAAACCGATATACTTTATTTTATTGCAATTATTATGAAGTAAATCGAGTCTCCATTTGTTTAAAATTTTGCATTCATGTAGTACATTAGAATCATCACATACTACATTTGGATTTTGTGGGTAGTATCCGCTGAAAACCCTCACAAGACACCACCCGTCCTACTAGGGACACCTAGAGGTTTAACAGCTTGTTGCATACATTCAATGAAATCGTCTTTCCTACAAAAAAGGATTTAGTTAGTTTTTATTTTCTTGCTTATTTGAGGACGAATAAAGTTCTAGTGTGGGGGTATTTAATGAACGTATTTTTCTGCATTTAAAACTATTTGTTTGATATATTTTTATTTTTAAAAAAGCAGTATTATACGGGTATTTTATTGTGGTTTTGTAGATTATAGATTCCGAAGTGCAATGTTGAAATTAGTCGGTTGTGCCATCCATTAGTTCAAATGACACGCTGAAAAGAGTGCAATATTTTGAGTACCGAATAATTCGAAGAGAAAGCACATATCGTTCATGAAGAAATGCATCTCACGTCACCAACATGTATAATATTCATGCAAGAAATCAAATGCAAATATTGAAAGTGTTGTACACTTTCAAAGTTTAGCCTGAAAATCTCTCAAATCATGGCCACGTGAATATCAAAGTAGCAAATATCATTTCAAAGCAAGGTCATTTGTTAATCAAATAATATGGTACAATAATGTGACCAATTCAAGCAGCGTATTATATGGCCACTTCAATTTGATAAGCATCACATGTGCAATCAATTCAAAGCAATATGGACCAATTCAAGCAATGATGTGGATGTATATATGTTCTCTTTCGCCAATTCAAGCGAAGGACCAGTTCCTTCTAAAAAGCAGCAGTTGATATTCTGGGCTGGAAAAGGCTATATATACAGCATCATACAGCAACCAAAAAAATCATCTCTTACCCCATCACTCTTCTTCTAGTTCAGTTTTAAATTTCAGCAGTGTTTTTTATTTTTCGTGCAGAATACGTAGGATTGTTAATTAGAGTTAGCAATTTATTCTTGTTCTTAGTTATTTTCAGCACTCTTTCCATTTAGTTGATAAATTCAGTTCATTTTATTTCAGTTGTTTGCCCCATTATTTTCTAGCACTTCTTAGTTTCTGTTTGATTTCTATAATTTTATATTTTGATTGCAATTTTGATTATATTTGAAATACATTCGGAGTATATTATTGCTTTTTTATTTTCTGTTCGAGAACCACCATCGAATTTGTTTAACACGCCTAAGATATAAATATGGATTACAAATATTTTAAAACACAATTCTCTGTGTTCGACCTGCATACTACACGCTTGTGCACATGCAGAATTTATTAAATTTTTTGCTTTTCTCACTAATAGAAAAGTCGCAATACTACGCACTATAGAGAGGATTTTGTAGGGCTTTAGTGAGGCTTTAAGTGCATAGTTATATATCCCCTAACACTATCACATGATATGCTCATGCAATAAAAATACATGTATACTCATTTGCTTTTAGTTAAGCTATTGTTACACCCATTTTTCGAGTCATGATGTAAGGTATGTAAACCAATTAGACAGTAAACTGGAAAGTAAACTTAAAAGGAGCCAAGCCAAAAGCGCAGCGGGCCATTGAAACAAGATGGGCTAGCTTAACCATAAACTAAGGCGTGCGAGTTCAAAAACATAGCATAATGAACACACGCTATGTAACGTTTCGAGATTTTCGACTTTCGAAAATCGACATTAATACGTCCACTATATCAACTGCCGAGCAATCGAAGGCCGGAAAACCGAATTGTTAGGGTTAAAGAAGAAGAGGTAGAAGAAGAAAGAAAGAAAGAAAAGCAACAGAACAATATCAGAATCTCACAATCGCAGTGGAACAACATATAATAGATAAATGAATGATCTTTAAATCCAAAGAACTGTACATTTCATACATTACATCATCAGAGTCAATATACAACACAACACAATAATGGACAGTTATATAAACCTGTCCTCACAACTGAATACACAGCAGAAAAGATAATATCATATACAAGTGACATGTTTCGCCATCCAGCTCGCCTCTTGAGCTCCACAGCACCTCTTGAATTCCAGAATATCCTGATAACCTGACTCTAGACTGCCCGTATGGAAATTGGTGGGCACCCAGAGTTTAGAAAGGGAACAATAAACTCCAGGTCAGTCATGGGACTGGTGTGAGAACTTAAAACAGTTATTTGCACATAGAGATAAAAAGAATCTGCAATGCTTTTGGAAAATGAAACTACCATAAGGCCTCCCGCCACACACACAATGTAAACGCAGAATTGGAGGAGATTTCTCCTCATGATAGTCAAAGATTCTTACTACGCAGAATCATTTGATTATTACTATTATTACTGCATAGTGTAGAAAACATTTCGAAAGTATAATATTAATCTTGGCCAGCATAGGCATTTCGCACTATGCCTACTATAGCTACCATCTAAACAGTGGTGACCACCATAAGTAAATGGCAGGTTCTACAACTAAAACCGTACAAGGTGCGTATTGGAGTTTGGATTTCCAACAAATGGTCAGGCCAAGGAACTTCCCATTGCCACATGGGTACGCCTCTGGAAGGACGTCCCGAGAACCTAACCGGATCTCTGCCAACACAAGGCCGGATTACCTCTGAACTAGGTAACTAATGACACGAGTATGTCATCCCCTGGTCGTAACCGACCTTTATCCCCGGATTCACCAACAACCACAAAGAAATAAATTTTGCAGCAACCACATAGGTTAAGTATCTGGGCTCCATACCATAATACCACCTCTATCCAGAAGGAAATGTACATACCCTACGTGGGCGCTATCCCCAAATAACATTGCTGCATTCTTCCTGTTTTGACCATTACCGGGTTGTGAGGCTCGATGAAGTCTCGTCTACAAATCTACGCTTTTCACAAAAGCCACGCTTTGATCAACAAATGATCAGCAGCACTCAGCATGCCACGTTACCAAATTGGGAATATATCATTAGTAACCATCAACTACATAACCTCTGAGCTCGTACGTCTCAGAGAAAGGTGTTTAGCTAAGAAAATAAATTCTCCGCCACCAACAGAAATGTATTTGATAGAAACCAACTTTACATTTCAAATTGTAACGTCAGACATACATCCATACAAGTCCGTTCTGGGATCGAACAGAACCGAAGGTACTTCCAAAGAATCCCTTGCAAATTCGGATATTCACTAATCACGTCCGAAATTCCCATCACAAAGGGTGATAAAATCTCTATATTGGGGATAAGCTGATGCAGAGACATTCGACGGTAATCCTTCCATTTTCAAAAATATCCGGTCTTCAACACCGGTCTTCAAATGCTATCCATTACGACGTATCACTATTCGGAATGAGATTTATGACCCAAAGGTCCTCTCCCGACCAAACCGAATAATGAGCGCTTATTTTAAAATAAGTGTAGCATTCAAATTCAAGCAAATCACAATAAATTCCCATTTCAAGGTAAATATTGATAGTCGATTATTTAACTATCAATAGATATGCACAACATTACCAGATTCCAAATAATTTCCCAAATTATTTATTTTCCAAAGATATCTTTATAAGATATATTTTTCCACACTTCAACCATTTGAAAAAAAAATTCAAATCATTTTCCTTACGCGGAAACACTTCCAAATATTTATTCATTTTCACTGGAAATCTGCCGAGTTCAAATACTTTAAAATAATTTATAACACTTATCCAAAATATATCGGGAAAACACTTTTAAATAAAACTATTTTTCTTTAAACACTTTACTTAAAATATTAGTTATAAAAATATATTATACCAATATTACATATAACTTAAGTCCAAACTAATTTTTCAAAATAAAATTAGTAGATAGAGTATAACTATTTAAATAACTATTTTCTAAAACAATTATTGATTAAATCTTAGAAATAATCATTTCTATATCAACTTAATAAATCTTTACTTAAAGGATTTAAAATAATTTAAGAAGTTAATTTCTCCAAAGTATCCATTACAAAACCAATTCTAGGATTTTATATACACACACACACACACACACACACACACACACACACACACACACATACATACATACATACATATCTTTCAAAGCTATTCAGAAATTTTATTCGGCTTTCCTGGGAGAATACACTTTCATTTCAAAATGGTTCATTTAAAACAATTAAATAAATCCTTACCGATTTATCTTAAATTTATGTTCCAAATCCGTAAATTTATTTCCACACTTCAAAAATAAATTAATGTTTATTTTTAAACAAATTTCCCTTCCCTTTTATAAATTCCATGGTGAAATTAAATTTTCAAATATCCACTGATATACGATTTTCAAATTGATTTCAAATATTCACTTTCAACAACAATTAAATTTTCAATTGATTTCAAAAACAACCAAATCAAATTCCATATTGATTTCCCAAGAAAATTAAACACCAAGTTAATTTCATTCAAATCTCAAATTGAAATCAATTACTACTAAACCCCAAATCAATTTTTAAATTGATTCTAAATTCTTTTCAAAACACCAAATAAATTTCCAAAGGGATATTCAAAAGATTTAAATTCAATCACCAAAAATCAATTCCCAAATGGATTTCAAATTTTATTTCCTTCAAAAAATTAAATTCCTTTTAAAGAAAGCAAATTCTTTTATTTTTCAAACTCTTTAAAATCCGTATTTTGAATAAATTCTTCATCCTTTGAATAATATTACCCGAAATCCATTTATTAAAGCTTTTCCCATATTTTGAAATTTTATTCAATAAGATTAAAAATAAAACTTTATTATTTTAGAATTCCTTCTTTTAAATTTATCTAATTCTCAAAAATAAATTTTAATATAAACTTTCAACCTAAATTTTCAAAAATCAATTTTTATTTATTTCTGATATCTAACGATACCAAAATTATATTCGGCTAAATTTTAGCCTTCAACGATTTCAATCACAAAGATAAGCACATAGAGATTATAAAAAAAAATCAACACACAACATTGAAACAAATTCAATTATTTGAGTAATCCAGTTGGATCCCTCCAATCTGTTTCCCTGCGTCCACAGATGTTAGCACAATACTAATCCCATTTCAAGATGGAATATCGTGGTACATGGGTTTATATAAAATATCATCCTCTATTATGCGGCGCAATAGGGTCTCATCCGCTATATAATGCGGGAAATCAACTCCAGGTACATATATAATACCAATTCCACTTCAAGGTGGAATACTGCGGTATATGTGTTTAATATAATAACCTCCGCTTAATATGCGACGTATAGGGTCTATTTCAATACAACAGATAGCAATTTATCATCCAAGTATACAATCAACACAATCAAGCATTTTTAAATCAAACTATTTAAAATTTAAATCGAACAAATTCGATTGAGTGAGAAGATCTCAGCTTGCTTCCAATAACAGTTGCAATGTTTCGTTCCGAATAAAATTAAACACGCGTTTGATTTTACCCAAAATTCCACTAGCTCAAATAAATCCCAATCCAGCTCCATCGCGTAGTATTCGACAATACGGTTGCAATGCAATTCGTTTCGTTAGTTTTCGACTTCGTATCAAAAAGTTATAGCTTTTTAAACAATGTACGAATTTATATTATATAAATTTACAATTCCTATTTAATTTTAAAACCCTACATTCAATCAGAGCCGTCGATTTTGTTTTGAACATAACAGGCCGTGATCTTTTCCTTCTTCCTCCCTAGGTATGAACGAACGCGTTCAAACCCATATGGCCGCCATCCCTTCGAATTTTATCGCGTGCACCTCCGACCACTAGGAGATGATCAGAGGACATCGACGAATAACCCTACACGAATCTCGCCCATGCTTTGATTTTCTCGAAGCTCGTTCACGTGATAGCGCTGGAAAACGTGCGTGAACATCAGCTGAACGCGGCCCTCCTGACGACGCCGTGGTGCTCCATTCACGATCATACCCGTTGAATACGTCGAGCTCGTGAAGCTCTTCGATTCCCTAGTTGCAGTCGTTGCCTAAAAGTACGTGGATGAGGAGATCGAAGGGGAAGAAGATTGGTTGCTTTCAACCGTTGGTTTTGTTAATGGCGGCTAGGGTTTATTTCTGACTTAGGTTTGTTGCAAAATGAAGAAAGCAAGTCCTTATATAGAAAATTGCAAAACACTATTCATCTCCAAGTTTTTCGAACTCCAAACGAAGCATGCCGACTGACGTTTCTAGGGTTTAACCCGCGTTTCGGACACAATGGAACATGTTTTGGAAGCTAATTTGATCATATATGCGAGTTACGGAAATAAACGATGAAATTTAAATTAAATCGGTTAAACTAATTTCTATACGTTTTGGCTTGCCCCGGACAAACCGTAAATCCGATTAACACGAAATTTGAAATCTTACAAAAATTTAACATTATGGATCCGACGAAATTAGTTTCATCGAAATCCGATAATGTTTGAAAAATGACTATTTTTACTCGTCAATTAAATATTAAAATATTCAATTTCCACAAATTACTTTTAATTCAATTTTAAAAGTTCTATAACATCATTCTAACTCCAATATGATTTAATACAACTTTAAAAATCAATTTTAATCACATTAAACCCAATTTTCAATTATTTCTATAATTTCAAATATTAAATTATCGATTTAATTATCCAATTAAATCTAGATATTCGAAATATAATCCACTCGACTTACAAATTTTACTTGTTAACATTTAAAATCAATTAAATATACGAATTTCAAATGACAGAAATTCTGGGTCGTTACACACTAAAACTCTAAGACAATGTGCAGGTCACGTATCCTTAAGATGCAGCTATGCCAATATACCACCATAATGCACAAAGATAATATGGCCAACTAAACGGACCGACCCATTAAAAGATCTGCTCAATTGAAGGCGCGCATGATCAAAAAAATAGCATAATAGACACACACTACAACTCTAAGGCAAAGTACAGGTCACATATCCTTCAGATGCAACTGTGCCAATATAGCATCATAAAGCGAAAAGATAATACGACCAACAAAACCGACCTGACTCATTAAAAGATCTGCTCAATTGATCGAAACTCCAACTATAGCCCGATGATGGAAGCTGCATAATGATCATAAATATAAAGCGTCACAATATAACATACTAAAGCAAATCATTATGCATAGAACTAGTTAATTAAAATTCATATTTTATGACCCACTTGATCGCCAAAATTCTAAGTAAAAAAGCAGGCAATCATGGCATGATAATCCACACAACACTAATATTGGCCAAAATAGACAAAGGCAAGCCAAACAAGAAGAACCGCACTAACTTGTAAAAGTACTCTAGTTTCGATAGGAAAGGAAACTTCAACACGCGCAGCTAGCTAAATATATCTTTATCAAAATCAAGCTCATGGCAACCTAACTGCACCGGCAGACTATGAAAGCATAAACCTTGTACTACATTGATGAGAAATCAGGTCACAACGTCCAAACCCAATGAACTGCACTATCTTTACATCCCTGAACTTAGCTGCAATCCTTGGAACAATGTCCAGATGACAGGATTTGACCCATAGCCTTATATTCATCTCGAACTAGAACTGTGGCAAATCTACTCAATCAACTATACCTAAGCAGGGAAGCAACACAAATTGAAGCTAACATCCAAATTGGCAGTTCTGCACCGCAATTTTATATTACACAGCAAAGCTACAAGGATTCCCCACTATCCTGATGCGACATAAAGGATACAAGACTACATTGCAATCTAATGTCAGTGTTAAACTGAAAAATATGCACTACCATCCCGGTGTATTAATGTTTTGCCACAATCCAAAAAAAGCTTACCACCCATATAGAAGTCCAAGGGATGAAGCATTGGTGTGAAATTACTTTACGACCAAAAATCGGGCCTCATTCCCCTAAGATAAGGAAAACATCACAGTCCTCATGTAAGAACGGCTTAGAATACATTCATATAGAGCGACTACCCTTTAGATAAACAAAGCAGTATCTTCTATAGATTGGTTTACCGGTTGTATACCCTTTTTGAGCCTTGGACAAATATTGGAATGATACCAATTGGCACCTTCGCTACTCGTTGAATCAAAGCATTAGTATTGGTGGGCTTAGCGGAAGCAAGTCCCTAACTCATATTATGTCAAGTGATTATCAAGGGAATATACATTGGTAGTCAAGGGCCTTCTCTTTCCTTCCAAGAGTCATCGTCTTTTGCCATAACATCCCAAAATAAGGAAATGTCTAAATCGTGCAAACCTCCAACAACACACCATGCTAAGAAAGGGCAGCTAGTACAATTCATCCTTGGATAAAGGATAGTCACCCCCAAAGCAATTTTACGTACACATGTATGCAGTTCACAAACCAATTACTTTGCAAAATCAAAGAAGGTATGACTTATTCAAATTTGGATGGTTCTCGCCTCAATTCTAAATCTTCTCGCTAATGAAAAACTTCCCGCCTAAAGCCACGTCACCAATCCACACACGCTTAAAACATGCAACAAATGGATGACACATGTAAAGACCCATGGAAGGTATAAAAGCATGATGGGATGGCATCGCCGATTCATACAAGTAAGGCTGCACTATAAATAGAGTGGCACTATAGCAGCGCTAGAGGACTTCTTTCGATCTCAAAAATAAATGTACTATGTAGAAAAGATTCCCGACTATAATACAATAATGCAAAATATCAAATAATGAATAAAATAGTTGAAGATGGAATTTCTCGTGGACATAGAATTTCTCGTGGACGTAGAATTTCTTAAAATTCAAACCATGTAAATCCCAATGCCTTTATTTATTTACTTCATTTTTTATTCTATTCTCTATGTTAGATTTGGTTATGGAATTTGATAGTAAGAATGGTTAAATAGAAAGAGGCTTTTCAACAAACAGTTGGAATGCTGCTTCCTAATTATGTAAGCACACTACAACATAATTATTACATCAAGGCATGTTTGATATCACTCAAATTCGCTAATTCATAATCGCGGAAGTAATTAGCACTACAATTTACTCTATGATCATCTTAGGTGTTGTGGGACGAAAAATTTCACCAACATTTTGGCGCTAGAAGAAGAGCCAGAACCTCTATCTTCTTTCCTTTCGATCACTGCATGAACAGCCACAATCAGCGTGGAAATGGAAGGAGCCTTCATCCACAATCCAGTTAAAAAATAGGCGCTCAAATCCATGGTATTTAGCATAACCTAATATCGCACAAAAAGGTGCATGGTAGAATACACCTTTGTTTTTAATCATTATCATTCATCATCATATCTTACGGTCCTTACTGCAAAATAAATAATACATTATAAAATTGAAGTTTCATTGTATTTACCATTTTTCTTGCGTTTACTGCTATCTATGCATATTAATTCTGCTTTTGAAACTAAATTACCATAGATCGATCCACCATATTTTTTGTTGGTAATAATCCTTCTTGAAACCTGAATTGAAAGAAATGCTTCATATATACGTGGAATAGAACCATTCTAATGAAATGCGGGGCAAAGTATTTATCAAACAAATCCCGCTGCCCAACTCTTGCATACAATAATATGCTTTGGTTTAGTTAGCATTAACTATAGGATGTACTATTCTTTTGGCTGTCAAAATAACACAAAATACTAATGTCCATAAATGCAAACCTGCTCCCATCACTGCATAGGTCATCGCCAACGCCCAGCCCGGCTAATTTTGCTGTTGGAGAGCAAAAATGGCACTCACACTATTGAGAATGGTGACAATGAACTAATATGCGTGGGGTTAAGAATTCCAAAATGAAGTGCGTATACGCTAGAAAGGCATGGCCTAAAATAAATTTGAGATCCAAAATTCATTAAGGAGAACCTTCTCCCGACCATTCATAGTTCACCGCCAACGATCGCTAACTGAGCCAAGCACCAAGTTAGTAGACAAAAAGGCAGTCTCAGCATAGTGAATGGTGGAACTGAATGCAAACGCTTAGAAGTACATAAACATGATCTGTCTCTTCAGCCAAATTACCGTGCTGGACGTACGGATATTAGACAAGCCGAACCAGTTATCAAAAAAAACTACACAAATGTAGCCCGACTTTTTAGCCAAATAACTAAACTAGACATACGGATATTAGACGGTCCAAATAGTATAAAAATCTTTCAATGTTAATTGATGCGACATAGCCACACTATACGTAAGGATATTAGACAGCTCAAACTAATACAAAAAATTATGTGCATGAATTAAAAAGGTTGTAAATACATGACCCGACTTCCGCCTCCAAATGTCTAAGTAGACTATGCCAAGCGCACGAATATGAAATTGCGCCCAAACAATAGAGAAGATCATACCAAGCATGCAACAAAACATCCATACAAAAGACAAGTTCAGGAAGCATGAACTGCACAAGAAGGTGATTAGAGAAAAAATAGCAAAGAAAGACAACACATGGAATGCAATATAACCTAAATGTCAAGTACAATTCCAATAACTAAGTAAAGCTTGCCTAGTAAACATTACTTAATTCTATACTCTTTTACACATACTTCGCTAGTAAAAATAAACAATCACAACATGATTTATATCAAAGGTCGATTTTAAGAAACTATAACACAAAGAAAAATAAAAAAAATATTAAGATCTAACTCAGACTTAGGAGAAACATCACCTACGTTCTTTTGTAACGATCCAATCTTTGACCATCTAACATCACACGCTAAGTAGAGCTACCCCTAAGATGGTAAGCAGAAGACGGATCATCTAACTCAATAGTAACAATTGATGAACGGCTAGGAGCAATACCAACGTAAATAACTCGAGGATCATAGTTAGCGTCAGGCCAAGCATCACCACAGTCCTCCAAATGAAAAACATAGTCTGCACGATTATATAAAAAGGTTAAGTTAAGTTCAGGCCAAAGATGAGAGAAAACATCAATCAAACGCTTTATAGCAATATCTTCCATGACCCTCTTGACTCTCTCTCTATAAATTAGCTCCACCAAAGAAGCCTTATCCAAACTACCTAAAGAAATAACAGAGTTTCCACACGACGCAGTAATGGGAACTTGACTAAGGGTTTGTGTGTTAGGTTGAGACTCTAAGGAAAAAAAATATTTTCAAAAGCATTCATGCGTTCCACGGCCACCCTCTTAATCCGACAGATCTCTTCCGAAAGCTTCTCCTTCATCTTCTTAGTAGCACGAGAATAGGAACTGAATAATTCCTGCACAATAAATGTAAAATGCGAGCTCCTACTCTCGCCAAATTTTGATTCTTTTTTGTAATAATTCTTTAACTCAATAAACTTAGCCTCTAATAATTTTTGAATCATTCTTCCACTTGAGAACAACTTTAGATTGTGCCATCTAAGGAGGCATAGAAGTGGCACGAGGCCTAGAAACTGCACCTGGAGCCAAGGTCATAGTAGGATCGTCTTCAGCGCTAATTTTCTTTATGACTTCCCAAGTAACTCCTTAACTTTGCGTTCTAGAGCCTTGATTTCATCTGTATATACAATCCTATATGCAGTTACTACCTCTGTAAGCAAACCTTCAAGCTTAGTTTTACGATTTTGTAACGACTTGAGTTTCTTTTCCAACTCTTCTATCTCAGAATGTTGTTTAGTAATGCAATTATATAGCCTTACATTAGCCTCTTCAGATCCTTCCACTCTCATTCATGTTCACCAAACCGTATGCGCAACTCCTCAAAAATCTCATCGACAACTAACTCCTTCTACTTAATAAAACCTGCATTAGTGACCTTAAGCTCCTTGATCCGTATTTCATAATCCCCACCAACAGTGGAAAAAGAAGAATCTGGCAAATAAGAAGTATGATGAGTAGCACCAATGAAAGAAATAAGTGTGGTGTTCGAAAAAGAAATGAACAAAAAAGAATTCAATAAGCAAACAAGCAATAGTAATAATAATAATAATAATAATAGAAGGATTACATGGGAGTATGTGCATAATATGCGAAAGTATTTCATTGGAGCAGTAAGTAAAAATATAAATACATAAAAAGAAGGAGCCCTATTTTTGCCTCTTCTTAAGTCTATCACTAAACCACAGAGGAAGCCCTAAGGGAATAGGTTCATTTTCTAAGATGAAGCCCCATTGGCGCACTACTAAATCACATAGTGTACCCCTTTCGTGACTAACTTATGTGATTTTTAATATAAGGCCTTGACTATATTTTCTTAATTGGATAATAATATGCTCCAATTCATTATCTCTCCTGCACGCAATGGTTGTTCCTATCAATAGTATCTCCATGTCCTTCCTTTTAAAACCTTAAATTGTTGAACCAAACTACTTCCTTTGCATGACTTTGATAAAAGGGATTGCCAATATTTAATGATTTTACCTAAAAAATGAAGTAGAAATTAAAATATTAAGTGACGAATATACATAATTTCATTAAAAAACTTCATCGTTTACAAAATGACAAATTAAAGCATGCGTAGTACTATCAAAAATAAAAAATATTTTTCTGCAAAAAAGAAAAAAGAGAGGGAGAGAAGCTTAATAACCAAAATGTTGGAAGGTTCATATATTTATTTCATCAACATCTATAGATCGTGATGGAACATACTTAGAGTGCACTTCTGAAGTAGTAAGGTTCTTGCTTCCATCAGAATAATCAAATATATATTCAGCATGCGTTCTATCAGTGGAGGAACGGGGAAGGTCTACACGCTCCTGAACCCACTTTTTTCTGCAATATTCCTGGGCTTCTTTGCTCAGATATAGCTTTTCCAAGAAACTCAAATCAACATCTACACCATCTACACCAGGATTATCCTTAAAGAATTGTCTCTCCACTTGAGCATAAACGTTATAAATAACATTATAAGCTACTAGATCTTTCTCCCCTTTAGAGAGATTCCATTCAAATTTTCTTACTTTCTTTTTCTGTTGTATGGCATTTTATTCCATATCCATAACCTTTTTGGAAAATGCCTTCAGTTGAGCTTTGTAATCTGCCTCCCTTTTATTTCCCACTTCAATGTCCAAGGAGGCTGTTGAAAGTTGTGCAAACTTTGTTTATTGAGAAGATAATTATGCATTATTGGGTTCATGTATCAAAAAAAAATTTGATACTTGCAATTAATATGGAATTTGAACAGGCTCATAATTGTCTAGAATATTCTACTGCTATTATAAAAATGTACCCTGCAGAATTGCATTAGATCAGATATAAAAAAAATCAGAATATTTCATAAGTAATATTCTTGTTCTCTCTTGTATAAAACAGCAGTGTGTGTTTTGAGTGCAGTTTTCTGCCTAGTTAATTGAGTTTGATCTTGGGCATGCATTCAGTGTGTCTATTGCAGATTTGAGAGTGTTTATAATTCTCTCAACTTGGTATCAGAGCTGCGTATCAGCTGTTGTTTTTAGTGGAGGCTGCTCGCGAAAATTAAGGCAGAAAATTCGCTGCTGTTGCTGGTGTTTGTATTTCAGGAGATGGATATCAATGGTGGAGCTTTGAATCAGTTTGGAATGGAGAAATTAACCAACAACAACTATCAATATTGGAAAATGTGCATGAAAGCATACCTCCATGGACAGGATCTCTGGGATATTGTTGATGGAGGAGATACTGACTTGCCTCAGGATATACCAGATAATTCTGAAGCAAGAAGAAAATGGAAGATAAAGTGTGGAAAGGCCTTGTTTGCATTGCGAGGTTCTATTCACAAAGATTTGATTGATCACATTCGTGATAAGTAGTCTCCAAAGGATGTTTGGGACACATTGGAGAAGCTGTTTACTAAAAAGAACACGGCCAGACATCAGTTTTTGGAGAACGAATTAGCAAACACAAATCAAGGGAGCATGACAATTGCTCAATATTTTCAGAAAGTGAAGAGTTTATGTGCAGAAATTTCAGAACTTGATCCAGACGAGCCAATTAAGGAGGCACGAATGCGCAGATATCTGATTTGTGGCATAAAGAAGGAGTACACCTCGTTCTTGACATCCATTCAAGGATGGGAAAATCAGCCTAGCATCGTTGAATTGGAGAATCTACTTACGAATCAAGAAGCTTTAGCTATGCAGATGGCAAAAGCTTCAATTTCTGAAAACGACGAGGCATTATTTGCAGGAAGAAGGCGCTACAACTACAAGAATTGGAAGGGAAATAATTCCAAGGAAGGAGAGAACTCGAAGGGAAAACATTTCAGCAGCAAATAGCAATGGAGACTGAGGAATACGAATGAAAGCGAAGGCTGGACAGGTACGAAGTTCAGACAAAAAGAGACACATCCAGAGAATTCTCAATACAAGGCCAGGAAGGAAATAGTATGCAACAGGTGTGGCAAATCGAGACACATTAAGAGGTTTTGCAGATCTAAAATAGTCGAAGGAAATGCAAGTATCTCGGCAAATGAAGATGAAAATCGTGCTTGGGAAACTTGTCTTTCTACTGAAACAGTAAGTTTAGATGAATTTTCTCAAGAATATGCATTAACTTCTTATGATGGAGACACTTTGGAAGGAGGCAAGGCAGCCATCAACTACTCACAAGATTGGATCGTCGACTCTGGCTGCTCTCATCACTTAACAGGCGACGTTTCATTGCTTTCATCTCAGAAGGAACACAAGGAAACAAAGCAATTGTGACAGCAGACAGCTCCGTTCATCCTGTAAAGAATGAAGGACATGTTAAAATGAAGACCATGGATTCGAATGCTGGCCAGGTCACTCTAAAAGATGTATATCATGTTCCCAGTATGACAAAAAATCTAATTTCAGTATCTTAACTTTCAAATTCAGGTAGATATATTTTATTTGGCCCAAATGATGTTAAGATTCTGGAAAATGTTCGAAGTATTGAGGCTGATACAGTGTTGAAGGGAAAAAGAGTTAATTCTCTCTATGTCTTGACGGCAAGTGAAGCTTTCATGAAGAAGACAAGCCAACAAGATAAAGCATCTTTGTGGCATGCTCGTTTGGCTCATGTGAGCTATGAGAATCTGAAAAATATTTCAGCAAATAATATTGTTAATGGGCTGCCTAACTTGGGAAGCTTTCATTGTGAAGTTGTTTGTGAAGGATGCCAATATGGCAAAGCACATCGTCTTCCTTTCGGAAAATCTTCAATAAGAAGTACAAACCTTTGCAGCTAATCCATTCTGATTTATTAATAAGCAGTACAGCGAGTTATAGTGGCCTTTAATATATGCTTGTAATTGTTTGATGACTATACGAGATTTTCATGGGTTTTCTTCATGAAGGAAAAGTCTGAAACTTTCTCAATCTTCAAGCAATTCAAGAGAAAGATTGAAGGGGAGCTTCGAAGAAGGATCAGGTGTTTGCGAACAGATAATGGAGGAGAATTCACATCCAACGAGTTTTTTTGATTTTTGTGAAAGGCATGGAATAAGAAGACAATTTACATGTCCAAGAACATCGCAGCAAAATGGAGTTGCTTAACGCAAATTAAGGCATTTACAAGAGGTAAGTAGAAGCTGGATGCATGCAAAAAGCCTTCCACAAGAGCTATGGGCAGAAGCTATGCAATGTGCTTGTCATGTAATAAATAGATTGCCCTCTAAAATTATTGGCATGAAAACCCCCTACAAACTTCTCTACAAGCAGAAACCCTCGGTTTCATATTTCATAATTTTTGGCTCTACATGCTATGTTCATGTTTCAGATCAGCTGCGTGCTAAAATGGATGCTAAGGCAAGGAAATGCGTATTTGTTGGCTATGATCCCAATAGAAAAGGATGGCGGTGTATGGATCCCGACACACTCAAAGTTATGACATCTAGGGACGTGGTCTTTGATGAAACATCATCTTATTACTTGCAGCCTATACTGACACATATTTTGGACCCTTCAAAAAATGAAAATGAAGATGTATTGAATCCTCCAAGCCCAACTATACCTCACAATGACTCTGCAAGTGAAAGTGAGACAACTCATGAAGGTAATGATGATAGGCAAGGAAGTGAGCAACTCCCTCGAAGATCACAAAGAACACGAAGGAGGAATGAACAATACAAAGACTACATTATTGGAGCTGATTGTGATAAAATAACAGAATGCTTCTTTGCTGGCCCATTTGATGAATATGAGCCATCCTCGTATGAAGATGCTCATGGTAATCCAAATTGGGAAGCTGCAATGGAAGAAGAAATATCAGCACTCCATAAAAATGAGACATGGGATCTGGTTCCTAAACCTAAAGGAGTAAAACCAATTTCATGTAAATGGGTTTACAAGGTCAAGCGTAAATCTGATGGAAATATTGATCGATATAAGGCGAGGCTTGTTGCTTGTGGTTTCTCTCAAAAATATGGGCTGGACTATGAGGAAACTTTCAGTCCAGTAGCCAAGATGACGTCCATTCGAGCTACTTTATCTATGGCGGCCTCAAAAGGATGGAAACTTTGGCAACTAGATGTGAAGAACGCATTCCTTTATGGAGATCTTGATAGGGAAATATATATGGAGAAGCCTTCGGGGTTCAAGTCAAAGAGTTTTCCTGGTTATCTATGTAGACTCAAGAAAGCACTTTATGGGCTTAAACAAGCACCGCAGGCCTGGTTTGGAAAAATTGCTCAATATCTAACATTTTGCGGTTTTGTTTTCTCTAGTGCTGATGCAAGTTTATTCATAAAGAAAGTTTTGAAAGTGCATGTTCTTGTGTTATTATATGTTGATGACATGATAATAACTGATAATGATGAGCAAGAAATAAACAGGTTAAAAGATGAACTTGCCATCCGTTTTGAGATGAAAAATTTAGGGGAATTGAGGGACTTTATTGGTTTGGAGGTATCAAGGAGCAAGGAAGGTATTCTCATTTCTCAAGGTCAATATGCTAAAGGATTCTTGAGAAATTCAAGATGATTAATTGCAAACCAGCAGCTACGCCAATGGAGCAAAATCTGAAGTTAAGAGCTAATATGGGAAAAGAGCTCAAAAATGTGACATCATATCGTACTTTGGTTGGAAGTTTAATATACTTAACGATTACAAGACCTGATATTTCTTTTCCGGTTGGAGTTGTTAGTCAATTTATGCAAAAGCCAAGGAAGCCACATTTGGATGCAGCTAAAAGAATACTTCGTTATCTTAAGCACACAATGAATTACGGGCTGATGTATAAAGAAGGTGCAGAGTTTTTACTTAGCGGATTCACTGATGTAGATTGGGCAGGAGATCCCTCATCAAGAAGATCTACTTCTGGCTATATTTTTGATCTCGGATCAGCGGCAATATCGTGGTGTAGCAAGAAGCAAGTCACTGTAGCATTATCAAGTACAGAGGCAGAATATAATGTTGTCACACTTGCTGCACAAGAGTGTGTATGGTTAACTAGATTGATCAAGGACATTTCTCATTCTAAAATGGAACCCGTTAAGCTATATTGTGATAATATGAGCTCAATTCGGTTGGCCTCAAATCCTGTTTTTCATGCGAGGACTAAACACATCGAATTTCACTATCACTTCATATGAGAGAAAGTGCTGCAAGAAGAGATTGATCTCATCAAAATTGATACGAACAAACAGCTTGCTGATATATTTACGAAGGCCCTGCCAAAAATGAAATTTGAGTTTCTTAGAGCACAACTTGGTGTGGTTTCCGAAGTTCGCACAAAGGGGGAGTGTTGAAAGTTGTGCAAACTTTGTTTATTGAGAAGATAATTATGCACATGTATCAATTTTTTTTTTGATACTTGCAATTAATATGGAATTTGAACAGGCTCATAACTGTCTAGAATATTCTACTGCTATTATAAAAATGTACCCTGCAGAATTGCATTAGATCAGATATAAAAAAAATCAGAATATTTCATAAGTAATATTCTTGTTCTCTCTTGTATAAAACAGCAGTGTGTGTTTTGAGTGCAGTTTTCTGCCTAGTTAATTGAGTCTGATCTTGGGCCTGCAGTCAGTGTGTCTATTGCAGATTTCAGAGTGTTTATAATTCTCTCAACTGAGGCGACATCCAAATCCCGTCTCAACTTCGAAATTTCTTCCTGGGCAATAGTAAGAGTTGGCTCCAAATTATTGAGCCAATTGTGCAGTTCTATCCCAAGCGTGACGACCTAAAAGAATGAGGATTATAATAAATAATAATACACCTGAAACCATTACTAGATGAAAGCAACAATATAGTGTGTTAACCTGAAAGCTATAACGGTGCAAGTCGAGAAGACTTCCTTGAAAGGTAAACTGGAAGTAGGTAACAAAGGAGAGGTTGGTGCATTGTAATCATCAATAAGTAAACGACACATCCTCTCCACTATATCAAACAATGCACCCTCTCTTGGAATAACCAAGAAGTGAAGAAGGCAGAAGCATGCTAATTAGCGGCACAAAAGCCATAGTATCCAAGGGAGGAAGCGAAGGGTCATCCACCCTTGGTTGTTTCTACTAACTCGTTTTTGTAGAAAGATCCCTACTTCTCTTCTTTTCACTTTTCCTCTTCTTTGAAGTAAAAGCATCGACAAACGATGAAATTGAATCTGCATAGTAAAATGGACAAAGTAAATACATATAAACTTTTAAATTTGAAACTAGTCTAAATGAATGAAAAATAACTAGAACATATATGTGCACTGCATGGAACAAGAACGTCAAAATCATATGTAAAAATTGATCTATAAAATTAATGGTGCTTGCACAAAAAGTTATGTCGATGTAGTAAATATTTAGTAAAATGATTTTACCCCTTGCATGCTTCATTAGATAACCTTAACGGGTCTTCCCTATGCTAAGAAAATAGCTTCTTTTCTTTTTTAGTGAAATCAGTACGATCCGCTAAAAGAGAAGAAGATACAAACCAGTGCAAGAAAAGAAGTTAAAATAAAAAGGAATATGACGGAGAGTGGGCGCAGTACTAGGCTCTTGGAAGGAGGAAACGAAACCATCCAAATTGGAAACGAAAAAGAGTTGATCCGCTCATTAATAGGTTTTACGTGAAGAAGAGCAAAAAAGGAATTTTGTGGCCTGAACAAAGAAAAATCTTGTGCACCCCAAAGAGCAACTATCACTTAAAGAATATAAGAAAGCTAATTCTCTACAAGAGGGAGGGGTCAAATTCTTAGCACACAAAACATATGTGCTGGTCAAAAGGTAAGAAGAGATTAGGGCTAACTGGATGGGAGACATGTCAAACATCACAAGCCTTCTCGTGTGAAGGGGTGGGAGGTAAATAAAGACCATATCTGATATGTACAAGTGATACCAAAATATACCCTGGAGGTAAATGAATGCAATCAGAAGGTGAGAGAACCTTAAAATCATATCCACTAACCCTAAAACTAACCAAAATACCTTCCACTTGACTTCTCCTATGAATGGCCAAAGGCAATTCATTGAAGGAAGAAATGACTGGAGGAGCAAGGCCGATCGTCGGAGGCCAGTACTTACCGAGGAAGAAATAAATTACTCGCAAAATAACATAATTCGATCTTACAAAAACATATAGTAGGGTTTTCATTATGTTATAAATGAACTAATAAAGCAATCTCAATCAAAGATTTCATCAATCAATTTAAGAACGAGATCATGTGAATAGCCACTTGAACTTGAAACAAAAAGCCAAATTAACCCAAAAATAAAACTAAGAGTTATAGGGAGAAATTAGAATAACAGGTGAACTAGGCTCCAATCTGAAATGAAATATGAAATTGAAATTTCTTGTATGGATTTTTTTCTTTCTCAAACTGGTAAAAGAAGTAGTGGGGATGGAGTAATATTTATAAATCAACTAATGAAATCCTAGCCTCAAAACCCTAAAAAGCCATGGAACCACAACCATTGGATGTTTTTCATTTACAAGAAACTAAATATATTCACTTGGGATACGAAACAATTTGTATGACAACGGTACGAAAAAGCAACCAGCCATAATAGAATACATGTACAAAGCATTAAATGTTAAGTGACTGATTAGACAATTCGAAAAATTGGGTATGAATTAACAATTCGGCACCAATAGGCATTAGCGTAGACTTAGGGAGCAAGTGTTACACTCGCCTTTTGAGTCAAGCTATAAGGTGTATGGACCAGTTAGACGGTAAATTGCAAAATAAATTAAAAGGGGCCAAGCTAAAAACGCAATGGCCTACTGAAACAGGATGGGCTAGCTGGACTTCGAAGTAAGGCGCGTAGGATAAAAATACATAGCATAATAAACACATATTATAACTCTAAAATAAAGAGCAGGACACATTTCCTTAAATGCAACTGCGCCATCATATCACCATAAAGCGTAAACATAATAAGGCAAACAAAACTCACCTAACCCATTAAAAGACCTGCTCAATTAAACAAAACTCCAACTGCATCTGATAACCGAAGCTGTGGAATGATCACAAATATAAAGTGTCACAATGTAACATATAAAGAAAATCATTATGCATAGGACTAGTTAACTAAAATTCACGATTTATGGCCCAATTAATCGCCATAATTCTAAGTACAGAAGCATGCAATCTTGGAATGTTATCCGTGCTGCACCAATACTAACCAAAGTAGACAAAAGCAAGCCAAACAAGAAGAACTGTGCCTAACTTGTAAAACTGCTCCAATTCCGATAGGAAAGGCTACTTCAACATGCAAAGCTGGCCAAATATATCCCTATCAAAATCAAGCACACGACGACCTAACTGCACAAGCACACTATGGGAGCATGAACTTTATACCACATCGATGAGAAATCAAGTCACAACTTCTAAACCTACCCTGAACTTAGCCACAATCCCATATTGGAACAAAGTCCAAATGATAGGAACCAACCCAAAACTTTAGTATTCATCTCGAACTGGAACTATGACATATCTACTGAATTGACTATACCTAGTAGGGAAGCGGCACAAACTAAAGCTAACATCTAAATTGGCAGGTCTGTGCTGCAATATTATATCACCCAACATATAACACCCCACGTTTTTGCGTTCATTAATTAAAAAATTAAATAATAAAAAGTAAATTGTGAAAAATGGAATTTTTATAGCTGTGAGAATTTGGCTATGAAACTTACACCATTGTGTTCATGACTTTTTTTTGATCAATTTTCATATATAATATTTCCAATCGAAATTCAAACGAAAAAATTATTAATGTTTAAATTTTAGCATTGGAAATAATTATATATGTAAATATGGTAACATATCAAGTAATTAATGTTAATGGAAATCAGATCTTACAAAATGTGTATATAATGCAATTAAATTATTTCAGTTGAAAGAATGAGAAATAAATTAACGCAATCGGCTAAACAAGGGAAGAGAATAAACAAAATCAAAGAATGTAATTAACTAATGTTCAAACATGGCATACGTTACCCATAGGTCACCTACGTCGATCGGTAGCGGTCAACGTAAAGAGCAAGTGCAGTCGACCCCTGCTTGTGTTGAAGCATGATTTTGAAATAATGAATGTACTGCGTTGATTTATTTAATTATTTAATTGCATGCAAAGAAATCGAAGGGCGTTCAAGGTTAAAGTAAAGATTCTCTAGCCCAAATCAATGTCCCTTATTCAATGCAAACCCCTATATAACCAAGCCTAACCTAACCCTAAACTATCATATTAATTTACAATAGTGAAATGCTGTCAAAATCCAACCTCCTCCCTAACCTCAAATCTGCTTAAACATCAAAATAAATCAATCTAGAAGAGCGCAATAAATTGGAGAATTATAGAATATGATTGAAATAGAGAATAGTTTCAAATCAGATTGCTACAATTAAGGTAAAATCATATATTTCGTTTTAATTAATAAATTAATCTAAATCTCTTCTCTTTAATCCAAATTCTTACAGATCTGTATGTAAATGTTATTTTGGATCCGAATAGGGAGTCAAAATAGAGAATATAGATAACAGAGATTAGATCTGGATTAGATCTTGGGAAAGCTAAAAAGGTGAATGGCAAAATTACATGTTTTGTAATAAAATTAAATTTATTTCATTATAATCTATTTTGAATTATGCCTATTACTAAATGATTAGAATTATAATTGCAAGTGTATAATGATTAGAATAATAGTTGCAAAATCATAATGATTTTATGTAATTCTGTAATTGCATAACGATTAGATTTAATTTTATAACTGCATAATGATTAGAATCGGTATTTTAATGACATTTGAACTGAATGAAATCTTAATGAATGCGTAATAATTAGGAACTTGTTTTTATTTGATGAAAAGAATAAAGTTGAAATAAGAACTTGTTCGGATCTTTGGGGGTTTTGTGATATTTTAATATGTTGGAACTTGAAATATTGCAAGTATATTTTTGCAGATTATCATATTCAAGACAAACAAAAGTATGTCATTTGGAATCACAAGGAATGCATATATAAAATAAAAGGAAAGAGATGTATGAAAAAAGGAAAAAAATTTCATGTTTTGTACTGCCTATTCCAAGAGAGAAAAAATTAAGAAAGCAATTCCTTGTAATTACAAATACCGCACAAATATCTTATATTTTGATAAGATATGGAAATTTATGATGTTAACACATATTAAGTAGATGTTTTGTTTTAATATATTAAAATGTAGTAAATCCCAAGAGTTAATTATTAAGATAACAATGAAATAAAAATACCAAAAATAGGGGAAGTAATTAAATAGATAATGTGAAGTTAGTGGTAAGAATAAAAAGAAATAAATAATGAAATGGAATGGAATCAAAGTCGGAACTAATGAATGTAAACGCAATGATATTAATTACAGAAATGGAAAGCAGAAAATGAATTCGATGGAGAAAAGTTAAACATAAAATAAAATAAAACTAGGATTAGATATAAAAGATGTCAAGGCAATGAAGAAAAAAATAAGCAGAATGAATTTACATGAATACTAAATATGTATATATGTAACCTCGGATATGCATTTATGATGGGTGTGAATAATTATAATTTAATATATAAATTATATAAAGTAAATGACATAAGTTAGTGGAATATGTTGTAATGCAAAAACACATCTACCATATGATCCATGTAGAGTATACGCTTATGTATACGAGAAGGGTAACCTTAGGACTGTGCTTGAAACAGAAGCTCTATAAACAACTATACGTTCATTAGCTTCAGTTGAATCCCAATAGTGAACATTGATCGTTAGGAGGATGTTGATGCTAGACTCGCACAGTCTGAGTAATCAGCTTCAAAATTGTTAAAGGGGGGTATTGCCTTGATTTCACTAGGCATTCTAAACGGATGGTGGGTAGGGTCGGATGCATTGCAACACGTGTGGTACCAAACTATTGGTAGGTTGCATAGGTCGCGGGTTCATTATAGATCCTTTGCGATCAACGGGAAGGATAGGGTTACATCTAACTAGGTGAGGTCGCCTACTAGGGTCAATTCAGTTAGTTTATGCACTGCTATGGTTTTTTGCTAATGTGTTTGATAGGGCAAGGCTAGTTAACCCATAACGAGATTACTTCAAAATATGGGTGAGGTGGTTAGTGGAACCGAGTCCACGTTATAGAAAGCATACAAGGTAGTAAATCATCAAAGAGCATACGGCCTAATGGAGAAAAGGTCATCGGTGCACACTATAATATTTCCTCGAGTTATATGGTGATCGTGGCACAACGAGGCGATGGGTCCTGACGAGATGCTAAACGAGGTATACTAGTGGGTATAGTATCTAGGCCCATTAGAGGACCCTAGGGTATATACATACATACATGTATGTGTGTATGTATGATGTATGTAGATGGAAATGATTCGTACACAGAGATGAAGTTGAAGTGACTAATAATATAATCATACATATCATGAAATAGAGAACAATTGGCATAATCTAGTGTTATGTATAAGATGTATAATTTCTCGGTTAATAGGACGTTGTTCTAACCCCCTCCTCATTACAACCCACAGGATAGTTAGAAGGACTGATATTGGTGCTTGGCATGTTTGGGGTTAATAAGGACACTTGACCTTTAAAATGTCAAATCTTGGTTAGTAATTATGTATTATATATTTTTTATTCTACTGCAACTTATCTCATTAGAGCTCTAATATGCATTCTTTTTTTTATTTGCAGGATACCAAACCAACGATCCATACTTTAGTGGACATGGACTGTCGGTCTAGCAAAAATTCAGGCCCATTAGTGTGTGGGTTGTTGCATTTAGTATCAGAGCTTCGGTTGGTCAAACTTGAAAATTAGGAAATGTTGAATGAACATGTTTGTATTTTACCTATAGGTATAATATACATTAAATCCTAATAAATCCAACTATATGGTAGATACATATGGAAAATCCTTGAAGTTGGATGATACACCCTGAAGTTGGATGATACATGCCTCCCTGGTCGAGTCATGATAGCCCGTTGATTGTAGGTCCCTGCATGATTGTCGATTTATGATGTACAATAGGCCCAGATTAAGGCAAAACAAGAACCTATATGTCATAGATAAAGGAAGATAGGGAAGTTTCTAAGAAGGGTGTGAAATGGTCACTCCTAA
Organism: Allium cepa; assembly: GCA_030765085.1. Lineage (NCBI taxonomy): Eukaryota > Viridiplantae > Streptophyta > Magnoliopsida > Asparagales > Amaryllidaceae > Allium > Allium cepa. The sequence goes on along the minus strand of CM060945.1, from coordinate 985,215,014 downwards.
TGAATAATTGGATTCTCCATATTAAGAAGGAACAAACTACTAAATGGAGGAAAAGATGTTCTTAAATGAACAGTTAGAAATCCATTAAGAGTCCAACCAAATAGAAAATAGTTTCAAAAGTTGAGAAAAATATATAAATAATATATTTGAAAAAGTAAAGAAGCAAATATTGGGTTTTGGAGAAAACATATGATATTGGATTTTGAAAATATATTTATACAATAAAGGTTTTGTTGGAAGTAAAATTAAAAATATTCCATTAAATGGAAAAGGTTAATTCTATTGAAGAATTATAGAGTGTATATAGCTCGCCATTTTCTTTGTAAAGAAGGAAAACGTACATATAAAGCCCTAGTATAAATTGAATCTGTTAAAAATCTAAAAAATTTCAATAAAGGAGATTTTGTAGAAAGCTATTTCTTTTGAAAAATAGTTGAGCAATATAGATCATGGGTTCTCTATAATAAAAAAATTTAAGTTATAAAGTAAACTTTATTGGTGGGCAATAGGAATTGGTGTAAGTTTGAAATATGGGTAAATAATACAGAAAAGAAGATTTGGAACACTAAAACAAAGATGTAGGCGAATCCATTACAAAGGTTTAAGTTAGAAGTTAGTAAATAAGGGAAAACAATTGGAATAAGTGCAGTTTAGGTAGAGGAGTTGAATAGTAGAAAAGTTATGAAATATAAATATAAATGAGATTTGATTTATGGTAATTAGGTTTGAATTTGACGTATTTCAATTCATTGGAATAAAAAGGGATAATAATATAAGTTTCTACGAATCAATCAAGTTACAAAAAAGGGTATTTTTGAAACAAAAGGGAATGTAAATGTAAAGAAAGTAATGTACAAAATATGGAAAATCCCGTATTTTGTACTGTCTATAATAAATAAATGAAGTATAATTCATTGTAATCTCAAACAAAACACGAAATCTCTTTTAAGTGATTCACGGAGAATTATAGCGTTTATAATTCCTCTTGAAGGGGAAAGTATTTTCGATGCATCAAAGTATTGGATGCTTAAGTATAATAAAAAATGTGGTAATTAGAAATTATGTAGGAGACCATGAAAAGAAATTTTGCGAGTAATCTGATTAGAAACAAAATAAGACATTAAAGGCAGAATAAAAGAAAATGGACATTTTCCATTTTTGTGTGCATTTCAAGCGTCTTTTAAAATTCTCCCGTTCGCGACATTAGAGACTTCACTAAAGGTTGGAAGTGGAGATAGGAAGAATAATAGGGCGAGAGTTATTCTTATTTACTCCAGTCTATTGTTTAAAAATTTATAAAAGATGTTTTAGAAAAACTGCAAAGTGCATTTTTAGAAAAGAATGGTTTGGTGTAACAAATAAATTTTTGAAAAAAAATCTTAATAAATATTTTGAATAATAGTCCCAATTTTTTAAGAAATAACAGTTAAAAGGTAAACAACCCGAATTTTTAACGTCTGTTAATTAGGTAATTAACTGATTTTATTACTGAAATATTGATTCTATAAGTCGAATAAATAAATTTCTAATAATTAAAATATTTGAATATATATAAACTGATTTGAAAACAATAATAAATATTGAATTATACGATTTTTGGATATGATAAATATCATAGTTATATGTATGTATGTATTACATAAACTCCACTATTTAAATTAAGATAAAACACTCTTAAATATATATATATATATATATATATATATATATATATATATATAGATAAATATATACAGGCTTATGATGTGGAAATATTTATAAGTAATTATTGGGGTATGTTACAAAAATATTATAGGAGTATATAGAAAGTGTGAAAATATATAGATGTACATAGGCCATATGGAGTAATGGGTATGCAAATTTATATAAATGAAATAATATATATATATATATGAAGGCATAAATGTAAATATGATAAAAATAAATAATACACATATATATATATACATAAGTAAGAAGCATATAGTATTTGAAAATATGGGAATGTATAAATATATATATATGATGATAAGAATATGCAAAAGTATATGTATATATGGAAATATGAGTAGGTACAAATATATACATGGTGACAAATACATACAATGTAAAGGTATATGTACATGTGTTTCACAAAGTAGTAGATAGGTAAATATATATATATGTGTGTGTTAATAGAAAATAATGTAGATGAAAACCCCTTAGTATATACATATATTCATATAGGTGTATACATAATAGGGGACATCATCATAACAAAATTCAAAATCAAGTCACACAACATCCAATCTAGTACATAAAAGATGTTGCCAACGCCAATAATCAAATCAGATCAAAAGAAAATCTCTGACCAAAGAAAATTAAATATAAAAAAAAGAAAGCAAAACAAAAGTGAAACAGAAGCTTACTATTTATAGAGGAATGCAGCAATATACTTTCTTATATATACCTCCACACTTGTCTCCATTTTCATTCATTCGAACTAAGTAAAACAAAGATAAATATCACTACCATTTCACAAACTAAAGAAGATCAAAACAACTCAAGCAATAGGAAGATCATCAACAAAGCAAGCTAGCAGTTTTTTCAAAAACCATTATTCTTTTGTTCAGAGGATTTTTTTTTGAGTAAACTTCTTTCAAAACCGAACTTTTTATAAATCCATGATTGTGTTTAAAAATAAAATAGAAACAACATTTTGGAGTATGTTGTTGCATAGAAATAAAGGTATATATGCATGTGCATGGATGTATGTAAATACCTGTACACATTGTTTGCCTCTGCTCTATTTTTCTGGTATGTTCAAAGTCTTCAAAAATCTATATCTCATCATCTAGTAAGTTTTAGGCCATAATGTTTGAAGGGTTTTTGTTTACATTTGAGTATACTTAATTTTAAAAATGATTTCATAAAATACCGTCAAGTAATAACACTGTAAAATAAGAATTGCAGTAGATAATCAAATATTTCAAGAAATTCGATCGTTTTAATTCGTGTTTTCACCTACACAAATGGAATCGGCTTAGTGTTATTTTCATGATTTTAAATTGTGTATATAATGGGATATCGGGTGATGAACGAGAATTGGTCTTTGACCGTTTCACAGCTATTTGGTCGGGATGGGAGGTCGGGGTTTTAGTCAGAGGAAGCTGGGTGGTTAGTGGTCACGGGAAAAATGGTAGAGGAATTTTTTGGTCGACGTGGCGTTGTGTTAGAGGGGAAGTAGGGTTTAGGCTGGGTTTTGGGTCGAGGTGGTCTTTCTTTCTATGGCGGGGTCGTGGTGGGGAGTTAAGCTTACGGTGTACGGAGAATAGATGGAGAAGGGAGCGACGAAGCTCCTAGCGAAACGGTTTGGGTTCCGATGGTCGGAGATGATGGTAAGAGGTGGAAGTGGAAGTCGGGTTTTCTTTTTCTGGTGGTGGTGATTGCTCGATTCTTTGTTTTGGTGTGTCATGGGAGTTTGGGTAGCTAGAGTAGACGTGTGGGTCGACGGCGACTTGGAGGTGAAGTCGGCGGTGGCCAGCGAGTGGCCGTTGGGTTGTGCATGTGCACGTCGGAGGTCGTGCAAATGAGAGTAACAAGGGAACAGAGGAAATCAAAGAGAAGAGGAAAGAAATGATAAGGGGAAATCTAGGTCATGGGTTTGGGCTGATGGGCTGACTTTCTAAATATATATATATATATATATATATATATATATATATTCTTAAATGTTTTCCCAAATCAGATAACTTTAAACTATTTACCTTTTAAAACCCTAAATTCCCTGATTTTTTATAAACATAGAAACTGAGTTGTATTATTTCCTTTACAATTTGTTAATGCCTTTATTGAATAATAAATTTGAAAATTTAATTAGTTAACAGTTAATGTAAATAAAATGATTTAAAACTTTAAACTAATTAAATCCTAGGTTAATGTTATATATGTTAATTATTGATTAATTCGTAAGATTTATTTAAAGTAAATATTGTTTGTATCAAAATTGAGCACAACGCTCTTCCAAAGTATTTGAAGAGATAAAAATGAAGAATATAAATGTAAAAAGAGGATTATCAAACAAACACTTCAAAAACAGATAAGAAAAACATTCAGAAACACAGAGATTTAGAGTGGTTCGGCATATGGCCTGCGTCCACTATGAAATTGATGATTTTATTGATGTTTGCTTGCTGATTACAACTGATTACAGTGGATTATAGTGGTGAATTTCGAGTACAACAGTAGTCTTGAAGTGCAAAAATGGTTTCGGCAGAGTCTGGAAGTAGGAAAGCTCAAAAAAGTCCTTTTTCTGTAGGCTCTAGGGCGCTATTCATAAGCGTAGGCTGCAAATATCTTGCTCAGATCTCGGGGGAGCTCTTCTGGCATATGGGTGGCCCTACGTGATCGATCCCATGGTTTGCACTCGGTTCATGATCGATACGAACGAATTTTGTATCGATTAATATTTGATCCAATCGAGTTGAAATTGGGCATGAACATTTTTTTGGTTGTACGTAAGCTTCTGTGAAAATTTCATAGCGTTTGGACTTGTAGATTGTGAGTTATGTTCGATGCAAGTATGGGCTTCTCGGTTGTCATTCTCCTCGCACTGATGCTGTTCGAATCGATCACTTCATATCGATTATTAGATACGTGATACCAGTCGACGTGGCGCTTGCTTTCAGGATCGATCCGAAGTTTATTCCGAATTGATCAAGTCTTCCAATGTTTGCCCTTTTCGTATCGATTTGACTTGGTTTTTCTCCTATCGTTCGAAGTTGTTCTGTTCGTATCGATTGCCATGGCTTTGTTCATATCAATCAAAAAGGTAACATTTGTATCGATCTATAATGTGTTCTTCGTATCGATCAATTGCCGATCGATATAAAGTACGTGAACAGATTGATCAATTCGAAGTGCAGGAAACGATCGATACGAAGTGACAACCTCCCATGGATACGAACTAGTTGGTGACGATGGATACGAAGTATGGCTATTTGGATCGCCATGATTGTGATGGATACGAATAAAGCCACCTTGGATCAATACGAACATGATGGATATGAAGTGAAGTCACTCTGACCAATACGAACATGACGGATACAAACAAGGCCACCATTAACCGATTTGAACGTGATGTATATGAAGGGAGGTTGGTTTCCTCGAACAGCATCGATCATACCTTGAGCATATGAACTCCGATCGACTTGAAATTTAGAACGTTGGCTTTCACAGCTTCGCTTGTCATGTCATATCCATTGTAGCTTGATCTAGATTCAGACAAAATTTACCAACATCCACAAGGATCCTGTGTATAACCGGTTTTCAGGAAAAACTATCTTTGGTTTCCAGCTAATCCTTTGGTGTCACGGCCTTGCCAAAAGGCGGGATAACATTTACACCGAACCACTCTAAATCTCTGTGTTTTTGCGTGTTTTTCTTATCTATTTTTGAAGTGTTTGTTAGATATTCCTCTTTCTACATTTATATTCTTCATTTTTATCTCTTCAAATACTTCCTAAGAGTGTTGTGCCCAATTTTGGTACAAACACTTTGGTGCTTTCACTAAGAACACAGTTTTTCTCCTGCTCCTTGGATGTACTATTAATACCAGATTGCACAAATCTAAGAAGAAGATCCAGATCTCAAGTTCAGAGTTCTTTCACCCTATTTCGATTTGCATCAGATCAAGGAAAGAACTTCTCCACCCATCATGGTTAGCGCAAGGGACGTTTCTACAGCAGCAGATCCAGAAGGACGGGTCGACAAAATCCCGCACAACTCCCCCAATTAATCAGAATGCTGTCGTACCATCAATCTGTCAGGCCCTATCACCAGGGAAGAGTATCATATGCTTGTGCAAGAGTTGACCCAGAGTCGATAACAACTTACTGAACCACTGCGCGCCAACACAAAATTGACCAACCAGTTGAATCGCCAAAGGCATAGGAGATCCGGAAGGGATCATGCCTCCTTTTCCCTGCTGAGAGTTCAGCCCCATCAGATTACCATCATAAATCTATGCTTCCATGTATAGATGGGAGTTACACTCAAGCTAGCGGACATCAACATACGTCGAATATTGAACAATCGAGAGTTGGCCCCTCGACCAGCTACTAGACTGGACCCTCCTCCCAGGGAGGTACTATTCCTTATTATGTCGCAGACAACCGCACTGCCACCACTGCTATTGAACCAGGGATCGATGCCTGGCATCGGCCAGACCCAATCCAACGCCACCATACTCCCAAGCCATATATCCTTGAAGACTTAGTACTAAGGAGGCAAGATTTGGACCATTGATTGTGTCCGGCCCAACCTTGCATTGTGAAACCCGACCACACCTTGGCTCAACATGCTCAAAATGTCCAGATGCCGGATGTACCAACGATGATCCGTCAGATGATCCGAGAGAGTCAAGGCCTTACTAATGACGACTGGGGAATCTTCTGGAGTCATACTCCTTTACCGATGAAATACTTTATGTTGAACCACCTCGGCGATTCAGGATGCCGACTCTGCCAGTTTACGAAGGGAGTTCCGATCCCAACCAACACATCTAGAAATATGAATGGTTGATGAACGCTGCATGGGCTGATGATGCAGTTAAATGCCAAAGCTTCCTGATCTCTCTAGGGGGCACAGCTACCATGTGGTTCCACCGTCTGTCACCTCCATCTATCTCATGTTTTCACTAATTGGCAACAAAGTTTGTTGAACAATTCTGTATGCATGTCACAAGGCCGAAGGATGTTAATACTTTATCTAGTGTCATTCAAGCTCCTGGAGAGCACTCCGACGTTATTTAGAAAGATTCCATGCTGCATGCGCTGAGTTCAGCAACCCTAATGATAACTCCATTCTTATGGCATTGACTAAGGGGATTGACCCCGATTCTGAATTCGGCAACTGCTTAGCTAGAAAACCCCCAACGTCATTGGACCGTTTCTATTCTAAGGCATCCCAATTCTTGGGAAGGGAGGATGCGAAATAGTCTAGGAAACAGGCTAACGCAGGGCCTAGCATGGAAGGAATTCAAAGTAATGTTGCACTTAAACAGTCCGAGGAGAGCTTCGAGAAAGTGCAATTGAATATTCAGAATAAATAAACTCAACAAAAAGGCAGTGGGAATCAGAATAGAAAGTGGGATCAGAACCGTGGTCCATGACGTAGAGCTCCTATGTTTGGTAATTACACTCCTTTGAATACGTCGTTGGAGAATGTATATGTACAAACCTGTAATACAATCCAGTAAAAGAAGCCTGCTCCAAAGCTATCGTCGGAGAGACAGATTCCAGTTGGGAAATTTTGTAGATTTCATGAAAGCTATGGCCACAATACAATTGACTGTCGTCATTTACAATATCTCAATGAAAAGTTGATACGCGAAAGGAAGTTAGAGCAGTTTGGAGGTGCAGGCCCATCAAATCAAAGTCATGTACCAAGTCAGGCAAGAAAGGAGGAACCCGCTCGTACCAATGGGAGGTTAGTGATAAATACCGTAAGTTGTAGTCCTCATCCTACAGACCAAAGCTGGAAGGAAATGGAGTCGAATGCCAGTTCTGTGAGGCATGCGAGCTTCGAGTGTTGTAGCAATTTGGAAGATGGGGCTCCAGCCAAACAACAAAGGACGATGACTGACGTCGTCATCTTTCGAAATAGAGATGCTGACAAGGTCGAAGCCCCAACCATTGTTCCACTTGTAATATCAGCTCAAGTAGGTCCTGCTTGGATGAAGAGGATCTTTGTTGACAGTGGAAGTTCTGTAAATATCTTGTTCAAGCGAGCTTACGACCAAATGAAGATGGAAGCCAATGATTTGAAGCCTTGCTAATCTCGAATCCACGGCTTCAATGGGAGTGCTACTATACCTACTGGAGTAGTGAAACTACCAATGGAGTTAGGAGTTGAAGAACGCCGGAGAGTCCGGATACTGCAGTTTGTTGTTTTGGATATAGACTCACTGTATAATGCTTTCTTGGGCCGACCGACCCTAGCTGATTTTAGGGCATCCATTTCCCTATGGTGTTTGACTTTAAAATTCCCCACTGATCGTGGAAATAGAGTCATTCAAGGAGATCAGGCTGCTAGGTGAGCCTGTTATGTTGCTGAGCTGTGCGAGGCGCAGCGAAAGGAGAAGGGAAAGGGCGTAGAGGAATCTCTCTGCGTCTGTTTTGTTGAAAATTGCCAATTGGTGCCTAATCCCAGGCCCGGGCACCCCAACCAATTCCAAAGAGATCTTGATTCGAGAGATAACGAAAGCGAGGATGAAAGTAAAGACAGTCAAGCTTCTCCGACTGAACTGACGATTGATGTCCCGATTGACAATAGCGACTATTCTTGAATGTTAAAGATTGGGTCTCAGCTAAGCCAACAAATGTAAGGGGAATTGGTTGAATTTCTCTGGGCAGACCTCGACGTGTTTGCTTGGGCACATTCTGATATGTATGGGATCTCGCCGGACATCGCGAGCCACACGTTGAATATTGACCCACGGTACATCCTGTCAAGCAAAAGAGGCGTGACATGGACCCAAAAGGATCTGCCGCCCTTAAAGAAGATGTAGATAAGTTGAATTCGAATGGGTTTCTTTGAGATGCCTTATACCCGGAGTGGGTATCCAATCCTGTACTTGTACGAAAGCCAAATAGGAAATGGAGAACATGTGCTGACTACTCAGACTTAAACAAAGCTTGCCCCGAAAGACAGTTTTCCACTTCCTCGAATTGATCAACTCGTAGATTCAACGGTTGGTCACGAACTTTTATCTTTATGGATGCATATTCCGGCTACAACCAGATACCCATGCACTTACCCGACCAGGAACATACCATCTTCGTTGCCGATCTGGGAATTTATTACTATAAAGTCATGCCTTTTGGACTCAAGAACGCCAGGGCAACGTATCGACGATTAGTCAATCAAATGTTCGCTAACCAGATCGGAAAGATCATGGAAGTATATATCGACGATATGCTGGTAAAGTCATGATTCTCCATTGATCATATTAAAGACCTGGAATCGATGTTCGTTATCCTTCGAGAATACATAATGAAACTAAATCCATTGAAATGTCACTTTGCGATCGCGTTCGGAAAATTCCTTGGGTTTATAGTCAACGCTCTAGGAATCGAAGCCAATCCCGAAAGAATCTGGGCAATCATAAATCTTGAGACTCCGAGGACTATAAAACAAGTCCGGAGCCTTAACGGAAAAGTAGGAGCACTGAGCAGGTTGATTTCAAAATCCACCGACAAGTGCATTCCCTTCTTTGATTTGATCTGAAAAGGAAAACAAAACTTTAAATGGACCATGGAGTGTGAGGGCTAATTCCGAGCACTGATTCAACATCTCTCTGCACCACCTATTTTATCAAAGCCTATTGATCACGAGAAGTTGTATATCTACTTGGCTGTATCAGAAAACGCGATCAGTGCTGCCCTAATTCCGGAGGAAGACCAAGTGCAAAAACCAGTCTACTATATTAGCAAACAACTGAACGGGGCTGAGAGAAATTATCTGAAGCTAGAGAAGTTGGCTTACTGTCTTGTTATTGCCTCAAGGAAGCTCCGTTCGTATTTCCAGGCTCATTCTATCACTATTTACACCGATCAGCCGTTACAACAGGTCCTTACGTGGCCTGAGATGTCTGGTAGGTTACTCAAATGGAATATCGATTTAAGTCAGTTTGATATTACCTACACTCCAAGGCAAGCCATTCAACGACAAGTCTTACCAGATTTCATAGCTGAATTTACTACTCCAGGGAACTTGCCAAAACCAGTGAATCTGCCGAGAAGCTGCATACTGATGGTGCGTTAAACGACCGGTGCTGGAGTTGTACTTGAAACCCCCATAGGTCGACCTGTTATGCTCTAAAGTTTGATTTTCTTGCGACCAATAATAAAGCTGAATACGAAGCCCTGCTTGCCGGATTGAGACTCACTCGAGATTTGAGAATCATTGTAGTGGAAATTTATTGTGATTCGCAATTAGTTGTGTGTCAAGTTCGAGGGAGTACCAGGCCAAAGAACGAAGATTGGTTTCTTACCTATCTCGGGTCCAGGAGATACTAAATCAGTTCGATTATTATGCTATCTACTATATCCCCCGAGGGCGCAATCAGAAAGCTGATTCATTAGCAAAGTTATCCAGTTCAGGTGAGGCACAACAAATGGGACTTGTTCCTGTGGAGACATTATCCTCCTCGAGCATTGATCAAATGGAGATAGATAGGATATTTGAAGTTGTTCCCGATAAGGAGTCATGGATGACTCCGTTCAGAAATTATCTCGAGCATGGAACACTGCCAGAGCGCAGGAGTGAAAAGAGACAGATTCTTCGAAAAGCTTCGCGGTACGCTATTTAGAACGGAGTCATGTATAGAAAAGGATACTCTATTCCTTTACTCCGGTGTATCGCTCACGATGAAAATAAACAAGTGTTATGTGATGCGCACGAAGGAGAATGTGGCGATCACACCATGGGGAAAACTCTTGCTAAGAAAATACTCCGGTATGGATATTATTGGTCGACTGTAAATCGTGATGTAGCAGACTAAGTCGGGAAATGTGATAAATGTCAAAAGCATGCTCGAATTCCTAGAGCCCCACCTACTGAGATAACCCAAATGGTCAGTCCATGGCCGTTTGCAGTATGGGACATCGATATCATTGGCTCTACCTCTGGCCAAACGTGGTACGAATCACGCCATCGTCGTAGTTGATTACTTTACTAAGTGGGCCGAAGCTGAACCTCTTGCTACAATCACAATGAAGAAGGTGATCAACTTTGTAGTCCGCAACATTATCTGCCGATTTGGTCAAATCGACAGTGTCGAATTCAAGGATTTCTACCAGCGATTCCACATTCAAAAGAAATTCTTTGTAGTTGCACACCCTCAGGCAAATGGCCAGGTTGAAGCCATTAATAAGGTTATCAAGCCTATTCTAAAGAAACAACTGGAAACGGCCAGGGACAAGTGGGTTGATGAACTTCCTATGGCTCTATGGGCTTACCGAACAACCCATAAGTCCACGACCGGACACACTTCATTCTCTCTTTCCTATGGTTCAGAAGCCGTTATTCCCGTCGAGATGGAAGTACCTTCTCATCGTGTAACTTATTATGATCCAAAGACAAATGCTATACTACTTGCTGAATCCTTCGATTTGTTGGATGAGAAGCACGAAGAGGCTGATTTGAGGGCTGCCACATACCGAAGTCGAGTCTTCCATTTATACAATGCCAAGGTCTGACCCCCAACCTTTGAACTCGGCGATCTCGTCCTTAAAAGAATCTATCAAGTTCCTTCACACATGAAACCAACATGGGAAGGGCCGTATATGATTGATGAAAGCATGGAGATGGCACATTTAAGTTATCGACCATTGATGGTCTTACTTTGCCAAGAGCCTGGAACAGCGAGAGTCTCCATCGCTACTACACATGATAGGCTTTATTTATTTTAGTCTATTTTTCATCTGTAATTTGTTTCTGCATTTCGAAATTTGAATTTGTCATGAGGTGACTGACTTTGCCATATTTTCTTATTTCAGCAATAAAATGCCATGTCTTCGAGCCAGAGCTATGATTTATTGAATGTGTCATACAACCATCACGATGCACGAAGAGCTAATTTCCATCATACGGTGGGATTTATTCAAATAGGGAGAGACTGTGATACGACCGGCCACTCGCTAAGTGAAACCCGAGCTCGGGGGCATGACACCACACTGAAGCTAAAAAAAGGGTTGATACACGACAATCCTTTAACTAACTCCAGTTTCTCAGAGTGTAAGCTGGGGTATAAACTTATAAATGCGATTTCAAAGAGGGTGGATTCGTCCGCCTAACAATTTCGCCTGTATCTTGACCAAGTTGGAGGAGGATGGACCCGTCCATCCAACGACCTCACTTATTAACTCAGGGTGGATGTGAATCGACCATCCACGATCCTGATAGATTCGTCGCTCCTAGAGTGCGAACGAAATTCAAACGCTTAAACAGACATGACTGATCGTATGTCGGCCAACTCCAAGTTCCTAGAGCCTGGACTGGAGTATAAACATCAACTCCAAATTCCCAGAGTGCGAATTGGAGCATAAACATCAACTCTGAGTTCCTAGCGTGTGAACTAGAATATAAAAACCAACTCTGAGTTCCCAGAGCATGAACTGGAGCATAAGCATCAACTCTTAGTCCTAGAGTGTGAGTTGGAGTATAAACACTAACCCCGGATTCCCAGAGCGGGAACTGGAATAACAACATCAACCAACTTCAAGTTCTCGGAGTGCGAACTGGAGTATAAACGTTGACTACTTCGGATTCCCAGAGTGCGAACCGGAGTATCGACCACAATTAACTTAAGTCCCTAGAGCGTGGTCGTATACTTAAAACTTAAAAGGGCGTGACCGACCGTCGATGTACAGATGAAAATCCCCGGAGTGCGGATGTGATCATTAATAAGTGAGCGAGTATGACTCGACCACTCGACCCTCACTTTTTTTAGCATCGATTCAATGACATTAAGCTCGATGAAATAAAGGCGAAGTGTAATCGCTAGCAAATCTTTACAACTCATTCCCGAAACTGGAGGCAGTACTTAAGTGTGGATCACTGACTGAAGCAGTGCAGCATCGGAGTTCAGCTTAATGTCCAGTCCGACTCGTAGCCATGATTTCGGGACTAAACAAATAAACCCAAAACCCAATACAATGGTCGAAACTTCAGAAGACTACTAAACAAGAATTCAAATGCTGGAACATTTAACCAAATACACAATCATTGGGTTGAAGACAGAATAAAATTTCATTTCAACTACTTGTGGAAGGAATCTATGTACAAGTTATTTCCAAAAATCCTACTAGCAAAGGCCGAACCTGCATCTAACACGGCCTACAAAAGCTAAAAGAAATTCCTATCTACTCAAAAATGAGCCAAGGAGAAGCATCTATTCTTTTTTCTTGTTTGGTTTCCCCTTAAGTGTAGACATGTTGGAGGTTTCACTTATTTTTCTCTTCGAGCCCTTGCCATTCGACGGACGAACTCTAGTCGGGGGCATTATGTCCACTTCCTCCTTCGAACTCACATGTATGGGTATGCTACCAAAAGGCGGAGTCGGAGGGACCGGATCAGCTATAGGAGCTGCGGTAGGCACGCTGGTGTCAAAAACCGTACCACCAAGAGATATCATCATTAACGGAGCCGGGCCAGGTCCTGTCATTCCACCTCCAAAGTTGCTGGTCCAGGCTTCCGCTTCCATTTCGGCATTAATCTCGGCTATAATCTCCTCCTTGTGAAGTGTCTGCTCATCACCAGGAATGCATGCGATTGGACCTGAGGATCTAGTCGCCGGTGCGCTACCGCTCATGATGAATGGCAGATCCGTAAAAGGGTCACTGTGATGACCAGAAGTTCTTCCATCATTTTTTCATCAAAGAAAAGTGTGCACCCCTGCGTTCCGTTAGTAGGTGCAATAGTTTTCATAGCAACCGCTTCAATTACGATAGCCTCTGGCACATGATGTGATTCTTGAGTGGTGGCAAGAGGCGCAGCTGTTGTAGCTCCAATCACTGGAAAGAAACAGAGGAAACAGTTATTAAGTATTTCAAGTAAAGCTATAAATCATAAACAAGCATATGAAATGTTCAGAGTACCTTCCTCAGGTTGACTTGTTGGCGGCTGAACGGCCTTAGAAATTTGCTCGCTAACTTGGGATATCTATGGCAGATCCGGGTTGTAAGCAGGAACAGATTGAGAGTCAACCACAGAAGTTGGTTCAGGCTGAGTCGGCACAAGAGTTTCAGGACTTGTATCACGTGCTCAACACCAGAACCCTCTCCAACCTCCTAGCGCTAAACACCAAACTTCCCCTTCTCATATGAAATCATAGCATCATGAAGAATTTTCCTTTTGTCTTCGTTCAACACCCGGCTCTCAAGCTCGAATTCATCGACCAGTTCACCCTGATGGGCAGACTTCTCATCCTTCACTTATCTGCCCCAGGCATTGTATAGGTGTGTCGGATAGTTATCGAGCTAGGCTAGGTTCCTATTCTTCAAGATGTTGGCATTATAGGTGATGAGGAGATCTTCAATGTCAGCCTCTAGCCTGGACTCTGCCATTCGGACCTTCTCCTCGACCTCAGTCTCCACCACATGGACCTTAGCCGTTGCCGCATCCCATTCACCCCGAAGCACTATGGCATGTTCACATGCTTCCTGGGCTACGATATTTGCATCATCCCTTTCTTTGATGATTTCGAAAAATTTGGCTTTAAGCTCGTTAAGTTCTTTAAGGGCTGCATCCCGCACGGTTGTGACAGTAGTGTTTCGGTGGCCCATCTCCTCCACCAGGGCAAAATGTGTCTGTCGCATCCTCTCCATCGCCAATTTTCCTCATCGGCCTTTTGAGTGGCCTCTATTTTTGATTTTCGAGAGGATTCGGTTTCATCGTTAAGCAGCTGACTCATTTGGTCCTTTTGAGCGAGCTCGGCTTCTAATTTCTCTATAGTAGACGCCCGCTCAAAGGCCAGCTTCGATGCTTTCTCTGCGGCTTTCATCCGCTCCTTGAGTGTAGATATCATGAATGTAACTGTGCATTGTGTTCTCTGCTTCCGTTGGAATTTTCTTTAAGTGCGGGGGGAAGATGTAACCATAAAAGAAAATATTCGAAAATCCATCTTAAATTTTGCGATTCTAATAGCCTCTCCCCTGGTGGGCTTAGTAATAGCATGTTCAGCGATAATAGGGGTTTTGGCCACATGTCTACGACGATGTGATTCAGGCCTAGAGGCTTAGGAAGATGATTTCTGGCGAGAAGGCTCAACCGTTTGTTTTCCATAGCTCGAAGGGTGTGTAGGAATTCTAGGAGGTGGAGAACGGGATCGGGATCGATGTTTGTAGTCCCTGTCCTTATCTCTGTCATATCGTTCCTGGCTAGAGTACCCACGATCATAATCCCTCTCTGCCTCACTCCTACGTGACTCATAATATGAAGAGAATCGATAAGCTGAGCGAAGACTCCCCAACATCGACCCATGTCCGGATATTGTATCTGCGAAGTAAGAGAAACAAAGTTAATAATCTCTTGAAGTGAGCAACTTGGGATTGGAAGTCGTGTTGTGCCATGAAGTGTATATGTATGTGCAACCCCCCAACCAACCGGAAATGTCAGCCACACTTGTGGAAAGAGAATCGCTTAAGTCTAAGGCACTCTGAAGCTCCTCCAATCCAACATCGTGTTGAAATGACACATAATCCGGGATTGGGATATCGGCAAGCCCTTTGAAAAGGTTCTCCACTTGCGGGGGAGGAGCCTCTGAAATTGTAATACCAGGAGCAGGCAATGACACGATTATAGATTTCCATCTCAAAGGTTTGTGGCGCTTATACGCTACAGCCTTGCCGTTTCTCCTTCCCTCGGAATCTTGGAAGGTGTCAGAAGGCCCAGCTACGGGTTCATCTTCGATGGGTATATTTTCCTCATTACCCTCTTCATCTATCACGACCCTAGGCGTTTTACGCTTTATTTTCCTCGTCGGGACCGCTCTCAGTGTTCCTTCGAGTCTTATACTTTGGCTCTGCTCAATTAGCTCGACGGTTCTCAAATTTTTGTCTGTTAGAACCAAATTGATGTCCTTCATTTCTCTTGGAACTTCTTAAAGGACCAGTACTATTTCTTTAAAATGCGCACCTTCAGGTCGTGGAATTGCGGCTATAAAGAAAAGAAGATATTGGTTTTAACATCAGCTACGATTATCTTGTTAAATATTGGAAAAAAAGCAATATTTACGTCTGACCAAGCATCGGCTGGCGAATCTTGGAGGACATCGGACATAGAACCATTCCGTTTTAAAGTAACTCAGCTTGGTCCAGCATCCCGTTACAACTTGAAAATTCCTGACCGACTCTAGGAATGTGAACGAGGGACTATCTCCCTGACTTTTGACATTAAATAAATATATGATCTCGATCGGGGTTAGTGGTCGAAAAAGATGCTCCATAAATATAATAAATAGGTTGTTCAGCAAAGCGTACCCATTCAAATGTAGCTCTGATGGGGCAATTCCAAAGAAAGACAACACTTCTCTAATGTATTGGTTAAATGGAGGAAGTGTTCCTGTTGTACATGCATGGCGATTGAAGGCAGTAAACCCCTCTTGTGGAGTATGCGTCCTATCATATGGTCCCAGCAATAATACATCGTCCAATGACAAGCCATGCCTTAGGCATATCCATCCCAACATGTCTTCAAAGACATTGGATGGTACAGAATCTTGTGGGTTCCCGATGAACCTAGCGTCTGGTAGCTCGTTCGTAGCGGGGTCTGTAAATTCAGCCACGATGGAAGGTATCTCTATTATTAAGGGAAGTGAACTCTGAATTTCCTACTGTTGTGAGCTTGTAGACTCCATTACTCACTAACTTATGAAAAACCATCATTAGACGATAATAAACCTGTGTGTCCCGCCGTGTGAAATGCATGAATGTGTTATGCTATGCAATGCATATAATACTTAAGAAGATTCTATGGGGATTAGCAAAGTGTTTGAATAATGAGACTTCAGAGTTCGACCGGAGTGACCGTCATCGCTGACCGTCACATCCATGCCATCCATACTTTGGAGATCGATTCAAATTGAAGTTTGTTAAGCGTTGTCATATTACAGTTCCATCGACGAGCTTCAAAGGGCAGTCAAATGTGCAGTACATTTAGATCAGATTATGCAAAGCGGAAGCTCGTCGGGATCAAGTTTGAACTTGAATCAACAACCAAAGTCCACTTTTTCTCGATCGGGGGAACGTAATTTCGTATCGATCGAGTAAGTATGGTTCGTATCGACCAAAAGATAGTGGTTCGTATCGATGCTAGGTTGTCTACTTCATATCTATTCAAAGGAATCTCTCTCGTACCAATCAGCAAGCCACTAAGTCATATCGATCAGGTTGTTTGTTTCCATTTTCAAAGTTTGTATCGATCGAGGGACAGCGATGTGAATGCCATCTATTAACGACCGATACGAGAGATGTCATTGGCTAACCAATATGGAAGTCTCATCACCAACCGATACAAAGCATTCCACTCACTCGATACGAAGCACTGCCAGTTCAAGTCGATACGAAACCCCTCCTTCCTTCACCAATACGAAGCCTAGATAGAACCACCATCACTCCAACTCCTTCATATCCCTCCTCAATCCTTTTTCCCCAACTAATATGGAGGCTGTCGACGCTCATTATCAATCTCCGGTCATCCGCACCTGCGACCACAATTAAGACAGCGTGAGGAGGTCAAGTCAAATCATCCTTAGTTCATATTTAGTTAATAGCTTACCTAATCGTGGTAGATAATCGAAGGGATTAAGAATTGGGGTTTAAAAGCAAATTGGGTTATGGTTTTTTTTCTTTTTTGGACCAAGCGATACGAACTTAGGGATGAGAGCAGGAGGCAAGAAAAAGTAAAAGTAAATTTTTTTGCCTAAGTGCTGAGGCGTTTATAGTGGGAAAGCGTCCCTTCATCTCTCGGTCATTTTGACCTATTAGAACCAGTCTCCTTGCATCCATACAAGAGCCGACGTTTGTATCCATGTGCCATCAGACCAAAGCAACGTTTGTTTGAACCCACTTAGGACACATAGATTCGAGATGCTTGATTCGTGTCCATGCCGCTATCGAGTCATGATTAGACTGCTCAACTTTACTGATACGAAGTGCCAGTTTCGTATCCCTCCATTCGAAGACCCTAAGAAGCACCGATACGAACTTCACTGTTTGCATCCATCAACACACGGCCCGTGAAGACCTGTACTCATCAATACGAATAACGCATAGGGGACCAATTGCCCTGTTCGTATTCATCAATAGTCTATCGATACAAGATTCATGTTCATTCATCCTGGATCGATCCATGAGAGGATCGATATGAAGGAACACTCCAAAATGACCATCAAGCATTGTTACGACTCAAATTTCATATCTATTCAGGAGAGGATCGATATGGAATTCGATATAAAAAACTAAAAACTGAAAACCTGACAACGACTCATGAACGTACGAATGTTAACGGAAGTCAGGCCAACATACATTCATATATAATGAACTAACATCCAAGCTTCAAAATTCACAGGAATTGAAAACTCGCTTGATGATGATTACAACATCAAACAAAAAATCACTATCATACATCAATCAGTTATAACAGTACAAGGTACAACAGCTGGCAGTCCACGGTTCATATTACTGAAAGATCAGTCAAAGGTTACGTCTTTCAACAAAAAGACGATAACCATTTAGTCAGATGAAACTGTTCAGAATAAAGATTGCAACTCTACAAAGCACGTCAAGTTCTCACAAGATGTACTTTGGAGGGCAAATGTTATACCACCTTTTAGCATGGCCGTGACACCAAAGGATTAGCTGGAAAAAAAAGACAGTTTTTTTTGAAAACCGGTTATACACAGGTTCCTTATGAATGTTGGTAAATTTTGTCTGAGTCCATATAAAGCTACAATTGATATGACATGATAAGCGAAGCTGTGAAAGCCAACGTTCCAAATTTCAAGTGGATCGGAGTTCGTATGCTCAAGATATGATCGATGCTGTTCAAGGAAATCAACCTCCCTTCGTATCCATCATGTTCGAATCGGTTATTAGTGGCCTTGTTCGTATCCTTCATGTTCTTATCGGTCCGAGTGACTTCACTTCGTATCCATCATGTTCCTATCAATCCAAGGTGGCCTTATTTGTATCCATCACAATCGCGGCGATCCAAGTAGCCATACTTTGTATCCATCGTCACCAACTAATTCGCATCCATGGGAGGTTGTCACTTCATATCGATCGTTTCCTACACTTCGAATCGATCAATACGTTCACGTATTTCATATTGATCGGCCATTGATCGATACGAAGAACACATTACAGATTGATACGAATGTCACCTTTTTTATCAATACAAACAATGCCACGACAATCGATTCGAACAGAACAACTTCGAACGATAAGAACAACACCAAGTCAAACTGATACGAACAAGGCGCAAACATTGGGAAGACTCGATCGATTCGGCGTGAACTTCAGATCAATCCTAAAAGCAAGCGCCACATCGACTGGCATCACGTATGTAATGATCGGTACGAAGTGATCGATTTGAAAAGCAACGGTGCAAGGAAAATGACAGCCAACAAGCCCGAACTTGCATCGATCATAACTCACAATCTACAAGTCCAAATACTATGAAATTTTCATAGAAGCTTATGTACAACAAAAAAAATGTTCATTCCCAATTTCAACTCAATTGGACAAATATTGATCGATATGAAATCCATTCGTATCGATCATGGAATGAGTGCAAACCATGCGGGATCGATCGCGTTGGTCACCCACGTGCCAGAAGAGGTCGCTCGAGATCTGAGCGAGATATTTGCAGCTTACGCCTATAAATAGCACCCCAGAGCCTATAGAAAAAGGACTTTTTTGAGCTTTCCTATGTCCAAACTCTGCATAAACCATTTTTGCACTTCAAGACTACTGTTGTACTCGAAATTCACCACTGTAATCCACTGAAATCAGTTGTAATCAGCAAGCAATCATCAATAAAATCATCGATTTCATAGTGGACGTAGGCCATACATCGAACCACTCTAAATCGCTGTGTTTCTGCGTGTTTTTCTTATCTATTTTTGAAGTGTTTGTTAGATACTCCTCTTTTTATATTTATATTCTTCGTTTTTATCTCTTCAAACACTTTCGAAGAGTGTTGTGCCCAATTTTGGTACAAACAAATATATAGTTGTAATTTATTTTAATACTAAGTTAACAGGATTTGAAATAATTTAATTTTTTTTAAATTAAATATATGATAATGTGATTGGTTAACATAGATCATAAATTGTTTTATTATATCTGGCTATATAGTTTGTCTTGACTTCTCTAATATGTTCTTTCCAGTTATTCTGTGATATGAAACACCTTGAACTGAATAGTTAAATATAAAACGTGAGACGTTTTAATTGAATAGATACTGTGATGGAATTTATATGTGAATGGGGTATTCTGAATTGAATTGTTTTGTTAAAAACAACTTGGCCTTAAAAGTTGGTGCTTGGTTTTCGAAGAAACCGG
Organism: Allium cepa; assembly: GCA_030765085.1. Lineage (NCBI taxonomy): Eukaryota > Viridiplantae > Streptophyta > Magnoliopsida > Asparagales > Amaryllidaceae > Allium > Allium cepa. Next base: position 985,194,927 of record CM060945.1, on the reverse strand, counting down.
GATCAGATATCAGCGTTATCCGAAACCACTTCGATTCAATAATCACTACAAATCTTAATGGGTTTTATTATAGAGTCTAATAGGATAGAATTAAATAAATTAAGTAAATTTGACTATTTTAAATAAGTAACAATACCTAGACATTATTACAATATCGATAGATTTTTTGTAAAGGTGTTTGGTTATAACAAGGTAAAAACTTGTTGTGTTATACGAGTTACCTTGGTTCCAAAGAAGTTTTATAACTTGAGTATTCAATTTAAGTTGATTTACTCACGCTGGTTTCCATCCTAACTCGGGTGTTACTTTATTGTAATGCTTAGGTCAGACCGAGTATTGTAGAATTTCAGGTTAGGACATTTGGTGCTCTGGGGACAAGCTGAATGGCAAAGACATGTTGATTAGATTTCGCTGTGTATTATGGGCTATATAGACATTATTTAGGGACAAGTTATTATAACTGTCCAGATTTGTTGTACTCTAATATCTTGTATATATATTGACAATTACAGCTTTCTTTGCATGAAGTGTTGTTATATATTATATATTGTTCCACTGCGATAGTGATATTCTGTGTTGTTGTTTCTGTTTCTTATTCTATCTCTTTTTCTTCAGAGCCCTAACAGCTTGGTATTTCTAGCACTCGATTGCTTGGCACTCTATATAAGTAACGTATTAGTGTAGATTTTCGAGGTCGAAAATCTTCGGGCCGTTACACTTGGTACCAGAGCTGAAGGTTATGCGAGAACGTTGGCTCTGGTAGGGATTACTCATTAGAGATAGGGTGAGTAGTAACCTAGAATGAGTTGAGAGTATTATATAAGGGCGTACTTGTTATTTTCTTATGTAATGATTTTAAAAACGGTTTTAAAAATGATTTTTATATAAGCTTATATTATGATATGTAAAGCAATAATTTTTCATATTATTATAGTATAATAAGGAAATTGGTTGTTGTTATTGAAATTAAACAAAATTATAAAGATTTAGTGGGGATATATATTTAACCAATTAGAAATTTGGGTAAGAATGAATTATACAAGTAAATTAAGTTAGAAATAGATTCAAAATGGAAACTAAAATTATGAAAATGGTGGGAGTATTTTCAAAGTGTTTTGGAATGAAATAAATTTACCCTGATATATTTTAGATATATATAAAGATAATTTTTTAGAAAATTATTATGCAATATATGGTGTGTTTGATTTCTATATATGATAATTATTATAAAATTTGGTATTGTATCTTAATAAAGGATGTTTATTTTAGAATAAGAAATAATAAAACAAAGTGAAATGTTTTAAGGAAGTAAAAATTTATATAAGTATGATTTATAAATTAAAATAGATTTAAATTGTGAAATTTTGAATCTAGACCCGGAGAAATTTGGAATTGTTTCAGAGTGTTAAAAGAAATAATAAATAATATTATTCAGAATATTTTTGAATATAGGAATCATGTTTTAAAACAAGAGTTGTTTTGAAAATTTCAAAGGGAATTGTTTTGATTTAAAAAACCAAAGAATAGTTTAAAATTTAGAGTAAGACTTGGTGTATAAATGAAATAAATATGTATATATATGTGGATATACATGATATCAAAGTTGATTTGAAATAAATACTAAGTGTTGAATTCTAAAATTCCCCTGAGAATGAGATGTAAAACCCAAAGGGAGACAAGTTTTTGAACTTATAGTGGGAAGGGATATTAATAAGAAATTTAAATTTGGAATGGAGAATTTAAAATTGAGTAAGATTAAATGGATTGGAAATTTAACTCTGGACTAGTTAAATAAGTTGTGGACTTATAGCCTGAAATGGGAGGTTTCACAATGGGGTGAGATTTAATTTAGTGAAGTTAAATGGGTTAAATTGAAAGGAAGTTATGTATGGTTTCAAAATGATTTCTGAAATAGAAACGGGTTTCAAATTCTGAAAATGTGTGATAGATGCTATTGACTGATGCTTTATATAATTTGGATGTTTATTTACTTTGACATATCCTATTATCATCCCGATTGTTACTAATAGTATATATAAAACTATGAAGTGGATTGAAATGATATACATCCATTGCCAAAATAAAATGGAAATAAAACTTTATTTTGAAACTATTTAAAAGATTTTGATTCTTAGAAATAAAATTGAATTTATGAAAAAGAAGGTTATATTGAACTTAAGTTTGAAATGTCAAAAGTGAACTTGTCAACCGAAATTGTTTAAGAATTGGATTTCAAAGTTCGAAGTTACAATTGGGTAATCAATTGAATTTCGAAAGAAAAAAAAAATATTTGAACTCCCACTCAAACCTTGGTATAAGTTTAAGTAGAAGTAATTTAAATGAATACTCAAAATTTAGCTCAGAATTAAATTATTTTAAAGACTTGGGTTGTTAGATTAAATATTAAAGGTTAATTTGATTTAAATAATTAAATCGATATTGAAAACCGAACCCGAATTTATATAATTCAAGATGGTTGAAAATTTAGAATGGAATTGGAATTAATTCAAATTGGAATTGAATTGGATTAATTGGAATTGTAATCGAAAGTGAATAATTTTAAAATTCAAAATGGAAATTGTTTTGAATTGGAATAGGAATCGAAGTTGATTCGAATTGGAATTGGATTTAATCAATTTAAATGGAAGTGGAAATTGAAAATTTATTTAAATTGTGGATTGGAAACAGAATCAGTTTGGATCTAAAACTATTTTCAAATAAATTGTTTAATATATACTGTCTCAAATCTATTTCCTTAAATATTCAAATTAGTTTGATTTTCTAAGCTATTTACTATAAAAAATCTTCTTTTTAAAACACAAACTATCTTATATTAACTATATAACTATCTAACTATTTTACAACTATCTAACTATTTTACAACAATTTAACTGTTTTACAACCATTTAACTATTTTAAACATTCCAACCTATTTTCTAAAATTTAAACTGGTAAGAGTGGAAATTACGTATATTTAAATCATGGACTTAAATATCAATTGAGGTTAAAAAAAATTAAAATTTTAACCCAAATGGAAATTGAAGCAATTCTAAATTGGAACTGAATCGGATATTGAAGAAAAAATGGTTTTGGAAGTAAAAGAGTATGTTTTTGAGAAAATATGGTGATTTTCAAATGAAGACTAGATTGTACAAAAATTGAAACTCACTTTATAAGAAGTAAGAAATGTTACAAATGACTTTGAAAAAAAAGGGGAATCGAACTTGAAATTTTGATTTGGTATTATTGAAATTATAACCAGAGGGAAATGATCTTTAAAGGATATTTGGAATATAAAGTGGAATTTATATGAAGTGATCCGAAAATTATTCAAGTTGACAAAATAATGTTATATATACATAAGAATGAGTTCATGAGAATGGAACTAAAATGGGTTTTGGAACCCATTGATTTTGAAAGTCTTTTGGTGTTGGCAAAAAGCAAATTTTAGGAATTTGGAAAGCCAATTTTGGGAACCATCAATTTTGGGGTATCAATTTTGAAGTTTATATGTGATACATATAAAGAATATGATTTGAAAGGTACTATATGTGTATAGTATGAAATGTTTTGAGAATGCTATGGGGAAAAATGCGCTCCCATTTAGAGTTGAAACTTGTAATAGGAGATCCATGTGATGGTTCTGCCTTGAGCCCTAAGGGGGGTTCTAAATTTTGGTCCCAAAGGACGTCAGGACAAAACTTGAGTTCCTGATGATCATTCGGTAGCGTAAGTTGAGGTCCCTAATGCCTATTATTACAATGGGGTTTTGCCATGATGGCAATGTAACATTTGCTGTAACTATGATAAACTGTGTTCCATAGTGCAAGTCGAGTGGCAGTGATTGCCTATAATCTACGTTTGATTTGCTGGGATAACGGCATAACATTGGTAGATTGCGATCTATGTGGTTCCATAGAAAAATTCATGTGGTGTTGAGTGCCTACAGTCTACATTGGATTTCACTGAGATAGTGATGCAACCTTTGTGTAGTCTGCGATCTATGTGGTGAAGTTTCATTTGGCAGCGTAATTCGAGGGTGCTGATGCCTACAGTTACATGGTTTTTGCTGCAATAACAACGTAACCCTAGGTGTAGCTGCGATATGTTGCATTTCCCATGGTAGAAGCGAGGGGTGCGGATGCCTAGAGTTTTCTATGGATTTCGCCAGGATGGCAACGCAATCATCGTGCTAACTATGATGCATGGAAGAAGGTGATGACTTCCATAGTATTCTCGCAAAAGGTTTTTCAAGTATTTTCACTTGGTGTTGAAACGGGTCTACTAAGTACTTATAGATTTTCAATCCTGCACCTGATCAACGTATGACTAAATTTCTGTAAAAACAAGGATGGATTTGTTTGGACATCGAGTTACGAAAAGTATTTTTATATAAAGCAAGTTTGGTAATATTATGTAGTTTTAAAAGTGTTTTAAAAAATTTAAAATAAAAAGAGTAAAGAGTTAAAATGTTTAAAGAATGATTTAATAACTAATAATAAACATTAAGATCAAAATTCTCGTTTTGTTCCTTTTCGAGGATGAAAAGTTCTAAGGAGGAAGGAATGAAACGATCCAGATTTTTAACGTCTGTTAATTGGGTAATTAACTGATTTTATTATTGAAATATTGATTCTACAAGTCGAACAAATAAATTTTTGATAATTAAAATATTTGAATATATATAAATTGATTTCAAAACTATAATAAATATTGAATTATATAATTTTTGGATATGATAAATATCGTAGTTATATGTGTGTATGTGTGTGTGTGTAAACTCCACTATTTAAATTAAGATAAAACATCCTTAAATATAATATAGATAAATATTTGCAGGCTTATGATGTGGAAATATTTATAAGTAATTATTGGGGTATGTTATAAAAATATTATAAGAGTATATAGAAAGTGTCTAAATATATAGATGTACATGGGCCATATGGAGTAATGGGTATGCAAATTTATATAAATGAAGTAAAATATATATAAGGAAGGCATAAATGTAAATATGATAAAATAAATAATACATATATATACATACATAAGCAAGAAGCATATAGTATTTGAAAATATGGGAATGTATATATATATATATGATGATAAGAATATGTATATGTATATATGGAAATATGAGTAGGTACAAATATATACCTGGTGACAAATGCATACAATGTAAAGGTATATATACATTTGTTTCATAAAGTAGTAGATAGGTAAATATATGTGTTAACAGAAAATAATATAGATGAAAACCCCTTAGTGTATATATATATATATATATATATTCATATAGGTGTATACATAATAGGAGACATCATCATAACAAAATTCAAAATCATCACACAACATCCAATCTAGGACATAAAAGATCTTGTCGATACCAATAATCAAATCAGGTCAAAAGAAAATCTCTGACCAAAGAAAATTAAATAAATAAAAAATAAAACAAACGAAAAGTGAAACAGAAGCTTACTATGTGTAGAGGAATGCAGTAGTATACCTTCTTATATATACCTCCACACTTATCTCCATTTTCATTCATTCGAACTAAGTAAAACAAAGATAAATATCACTACCATTTCACAAACTAAAGAAGATCGAAACAACTCAAGCAACAGGAAGATCATCAACAAAGCAAGCTAGTAGTTTTTTCAATAACCATTGTTCTCTGTTCAAAGGATTTTTCTATGAGTAAACTTCTTTCAAAAACAAATCTTTTTATAAATCCATGATTGTGTTTAAAAATAAAATAGAAATAACAGTTTTGGAGTATGTTGTTGGATAGAAATAAAGGTATATATGTCTGTATACGAATGCATGTAAATACCTGTACACATTGTTTGCCTTTGTTCTGTTTTTCTGGTATGTTCAAACTCTTCAAAAATCGATATCTCATCCTCTTGTTAGTTTTGGGCCAATATGTTTTAAGGGTTTTTATTTACATTTGAGTATACTAAATTTTAAAAAATATTTCATAAAATACCATCAAATAATAACACCTAAAATAGGAATTGCAGTAAATAATCAAATATTTCAAGAATTTCGATCACTTTAATTCATGTCTTCACCTACATAAATGGAACTGGCATTAGAAATAATGAATTTTAGTGGTATTTTCATGATTGTAAATTGTGTATATAATGGTATATCGGGTGATGAACGAGAATTGGTCTTTGACTGATTCACGGCGATTTGATCGGGATGGGAGGTCGAGGTTTTAGTCAGGGGAAGCTAGGTGGTTAATGGTCACGGGAAATATAGTGGAGGAATTTTCTGGTCAGCGTAGCGTTGTGTTAGAGGGGAAGTAGGTTTTAGGCTGGCTTTTGGGTCGACGCTGGCTACGGCGGCGGCGTGGTGGGGAGTTAAGCTTAAGGTGTAGGGGGAATAGGTGGAGAGGGAAGCGACGAAGCTCCTGGCAAAACGGTTTAGGTTTCGATGGTCAGAAATAGTGGTACGAGGTGGAAGTGGATGTCGGGTTTTCTTTTTCTGATGGTGATGATCGCTCGATTCTTTGTTTTGGCATGTCGCCGGAGTTTGGGTAGCTGGAGTAGATGTGTGGGTCGACGGCGGCTTGGAGGTGAAGTCAGCAGTGGTCGATGAGTGGTCATTGGCTGTGTACGTGCACGTCGGAGGTCATGCAAGTGAGTGTAGTAGGTGAACAAAGGCAATCAAAGAGAAGAGGAAAGAAAGGGTAAAGGGAAATCTAGGTTACGGGTTTGGATCGATGAGCGGACTTTCTAGAAAAATATAAATACTCTTAAATGTTTTTCCAAATCAGATAACTTTAAACTATTTACCTTTTAAAACTCTAAATTCCCTAATTTTTTATAAACGTAGGAACCGAATTATCTTATTTCCTTAACAATTTGTTAATGCCTTTATTGAATAATAAATTTAAAAATTTAATTAGTTAATAGTTAATGTAAATAAAATTATTTAAAATTTTAAACTAATTAAACCCTATGTTAATTTTAAATATGTTAATTATTGATTAATTCCTAAGATTTATTTAAAATAAAATTGTAACGACCCAGAATTTTTATTAATTAAAATTTGAATATTTAATTAATTTTGAATATTAATAAGTGAAATTTATAAGTCGGATAAATTTTATTTCGAATAATTGGATTTAATTGAATAATTAAATCGATAATTTAATATGTGAATTTACAGAAATAATTGTAAATTGGGTTAAATATGATTGAAAATGATTTGTAAAATTTTATTTTATCATGTTGGAGTTAAAATGATGTTATAGAACTTTTAAAATCGAATTAAAAGTTTATCTGTGAAAATTGAATATTTTAATATTTAATCGACTAGTGAAATTAGCCAATTTTTGAACAGTCTCAGAATTGAACGAAACTAGTTCCATTGGATCCGTAATAGTTAGTTATTACCGGATTTCAATTTTCGTAGCAATCGGAGTTTTCGTTTGATCGTGGCAGCTCGAAACGCATCGAAATTGTTTTAATATTAATTTGGCGAGTTAAAATAGCTATTTTTCAAAAAATCTCGGATTTCGACGAAACCAGTTTCATCGGATCCGTAATGTGATATTATTATATGGTTTCAAATTTCATGTCAATTGGATTTACCGTTTGTCCGGTGCAAGCTAAAACGCCTAGAAAATCGTTTAATTGGTTTAATTTTAAATTGAACGTTTATAGCCATAACTCGCACAGATGACCGAATTAGCTCCTGAAACATGTTCCATTGTGTTCGGAACGCGGGGTAAACCTTAGAAACGCCAATCGGCACGCTTCGTTAGGAGTTCGGAAAATCAGGGATGAATAGTGTCGCGCGAATTTTCTATAAAAGCCCCCATTATTTCATTTTTTCACAAAATTATAACCCTAGGGTTTCCCAAATTTGCAGCCGCCTCCAATATGAACCAATGGCCAGAATTTTGTTTTCTTTTCTCTTCAATTACTCTCAATCCACAAGAAATTGGAGAAAGTGTTCAACATGAAACTTGTAGAGCATGAAGAGAGCTTCGAATCTATACGGAGTTGATCGAAATTGGAGAGACGTGGAGGGAGCAGGGGGGCCGACGGCCTGATGTTGCGCACGCTCAACGAGGTGCTACAGGTGGCCGAGCTTCACCATGCTAGGGGCGGTGGTGCTCTTCGAGGCGAGCTTCAAGGTGACGCTATCTGCGTGTTCAAATTGCTTGTGGAAGGAGCATAATTAAACCCTAAGTCATGAGATATGGGTTTCATGTTACGTGTTGTTTACTGGAGAAAAACGTGAGAGGGGAAGAAGCTAGGGATGGGCCTGATGTGCTTGGACTTGGGATGGAGGGCCGAGATTAAAGCAAGGTTAAAATTATAAAGAAAAATGTTGTAAATTTTATGTTATAAAATCGTGTAACTTGTAAAAATCATATCTTTTTCATACGAGGTCGAAAACGCGCAAAACCAGTTGCGTTGGAATCGTGTGGATGAGTACTACGCTATGGAATTGGATTGGAGTCATTTGGAGTTAGTGAGAATTTCGGGTAAAATTAAACGCACGTTTAATTTTATTCGAAATAAATCGCTAAAACGAAATTGAAATCAAGGTGAGAACTTCTCACTCAATCGAATCGGTTTCGATTTTAATTTTAAACAGTTAGATTTAAAATTCTTGAATGTATGTTTGAATGATGATTGTTATCTATTGATTGTTAAAATAGACATTATGCGCCGTTAGTAAGCGGATGCTATTTATTAAAAACATATACCGCGAATATTTCATAAACAGTGAAATTGGTATTATTTATGTACTTGGATTTGATTTTCCCGCAGTATATAGCGGATGAGACCCTATTGCACCGCCTATTAAGCGGATAATATTTTAAATCCCATATACCACGATAATTTCGTACTGGAACGGAATTGGTATTGTGCTAACATCTTTGGATGTAGGAAAACAGGTTGGAGGGATCCAACTGGATTCCTCAACAGTATTTATTTGATTATGGATATTTTGATATTCGTTGATTATCATATACGATATATGATGTCGTTGTAGTCGTGATTGACTATTTGGTGTGTAGCATCATTGGGCCAAATTTTGGAATTTTAAAATGATTTTAAAGTGATTTTTGAAAGTATACGTTATAAAATATTTTTGAAAATTGATTTATTTTAAATAAATAAACATTACACTTTTAAAAGTTATAAAATTATGATTTTTGGGAAAAATAGTTAAAAGTTGATTATTTTATAAATCAAAGAAAATGGTGAAATTATAAAGGAGTTTAAAGACGTTTTAAAGAATAATATAAATTGATTTATATAAAAGAATTATATGATGGATATTTGTAAATTAAAAATGCTGGGATTATAAAACGAGTTTTTATAAGTGTTAGAATGAATTGTGAATGAATTTCATAAATGAATTAAATTTATACAATTATAAACGGTGAAGTTATAAATGGAATTTTATAAGCAGTAGGTTTATAAAATTTGTGAAGTTACTAAAAGAATAAATTTGGGTAAATAAATGAATCTTATGAGTTATAAGATTTATAATTTGGGAAGTTTAAAAGAACGCTTTTATAAACAAATAAATTATAAGCATTTAACTTATAATATGGACTTTCGGTATATAATTGAGTTATAAATCGGATAGGTTAATAAAGGAGATTTATAAAAGGAAGTTGTTATAAAATAAATAGGAATTGAATTTATAAACATTGTTTTATAAATTCGCAAACGACTTATTTGATAAATAAATTGTTATAACTTATTTATGGAGTTATATTCACGTTTTAGACAGCGAATAATCCTTTAAAATAAAATGAATAGAAAGGATGAAATTGGTTAGCAAGGTATATTCACGTTTTTGAAAAGTGAATAATATGTTAAAGAAAATGTTTTGGATGTGATGTTTTAAATAGAATTAAAACGATCTAACGATGTTTTCAAAATGTGTTGAGATTCTAAACCATAGATTTCAACATTTATTGTTGAAATAGACGTTTTCGAGAAATAAAAGGGAATGGTGGACTATAACACTGTTGTTATAGTAAATGATTTCCGAAAGGAAATGTTTTGTATAGTATTGGGATTTATATATCTATTTTAATTTCGAATCCCTATACTAGTGATTTTGGGTTGTCGTAATGATGTTTTAGTAACATTCATTTTGGCCCAAATAAATATGTTTAAGAGAATGATTTCCTTAAAGAATGAAATATATACTTAATTTCGATTTAAGTATATTGAATATTTTCCAAGTGTAGAAAATAAAAGGATTGTGAATTACTTATTAAATAAGTATGGAAATGTTTTCCAATATGAAGTGAATATTTTGAGAATTTATCTTTTTGAAGATAAATTGAAAATGAATAATTGAAACCGTGTATTCATAAATATTTTGGAATATAAATTCACTATGGAATTTATAAAAGAAACTAGAATTCGTTTAAAAATAAATATTGATTTATTTTTGAAGTATTGAAAACATATATCTTGTAAAGATATTTTGGAAAATAAATAATTTGGAAAATTATTTGGAATCTGGTGATGTTGTGCATATCCATTGATAGTTCAATAACCGACTATCAATATTTACCTTTGAAAGGTATTTGTTGTGATTTTCTTGAATTTGAATGCACACTTATTTTTAAATTATTGCGCTCGTTATTAGGATTACCCATTCCGAATAGTGATACGACGTAATGGATAGCATTGATGACCGGTGTTGAAGACCGGATATTTTTGAAAGCGAAAGGACAACTCGTCGATTGTCTTTGCACCAAGTAGCTACGGTATAGAGACTCCCTATGTGATGGGAAGTCCGGACGTGATTAGAGATTATCCGGATTGCAAGGACTTCTTTGTAAGTGCCTTCGGTTCTGTTCGAGCCCGGAACAAACTTGTATGGATAGCATGTCTGACATTACAAATTGAGATATAAAGTTGATTTCTTTCAAATATATTTCTGTTGGTGGCGGAGAATTTATTCTCTTAGCTTAACACCCTTCTCTGAGACGTACGAGCTCAGAGGTTATGTAGTTGAAGGTTATCAGCGATATATTCCCAATTTGGTAATGTGACATGCTGAGTGTTGCTATGAAATGATCATGGTTTGATCATTTGTGATATGATCACTTATCTTTGTGATCATTTCTATGATCATTTGTTGACCCAAAGCATGGCTTTGTACCAAAACGTGGCTTTGTGGACGAGACTTCGTCGAGCCTCACACCTCGGAATGGTCAAAACAGGAAAGATGCAGCAAGGTTATGAGGGGTAGCTCCCTTTAGGGTATGTGCATTTCCTTCTGGAAAAGGGTGGTATCATGGTATGGAGCCCAGATACTTACTCATGTTGAAACACTTTATTTATCATTGTGTCATGTTGGTTAGAGAGCTCTCGGATAAAGGTGCCAAAGGACCGGGGGATGGCATACTCGTGTCAGTTGTTACCTAGTTTGAAAGGTAACCCGGCCTTGTGTTGGCAGAGATCCGGTTAGGTTCTCGGGACGTCCTTCCAGAGGCGTTTCCATGTGGCAATGGGAAGTTCCTTGGCCTGACCATTTGTTGGAAATCCAAAGAAACAATACGATCTTGTACGGTTTTAGTTGTAGAACCTGCTTCCTCAGGAGGTAGCTATAGCAGGCATAATATAATGGTACCTATGCTGGCTAAGATTTATATTCTACTTTCGAAATGATTTTTCCTACACTATGCACTTATAATAATATCAAACGTTTCTTTTTAATGCGTATCAAGCATCTTTGACTAACATAAGAAGAAATCTCCTCCAAGTCTGCGTTTGCATTGTGTGTGTGGTGGAAGGTCTTATGGTAGTTACATTTTCAAAAACATTGCGAATTGACTTTAAAAATATTCCTCTATTTTGATTTTAAAGATAAATAAACTGTTTTGAGTTCTCACACCAGTCACATGACTGACTCGGAGTTTATTGTTTTCCTTCCTAAACTTTGGGTGCCCACCAATTTCCACACGGGCAGTCAAGAGTTAAGGTTTATCAGGATATTCTGGATATTCAGGAGTTGCAGGAGGCAAGCTGGATGACATGGCGTATTACTAGTATATAGTATTTCTTTTCCGCTGTTTGTTGTTGTACACTCTGATGTAATGAAATGAAATGTAATGTAATGAAATAACTGATATAGTTCTTTGTTTAAAGATTATTCATTTATCTATTATATGTTGTTTCGCTGCGATTTTGAGATTCTGATATTGTTCTGTTGTTTTCTATTCCGTTCTATTTTCTTTTTTCTCTATTTTCTATCTTTTTCTCTCTTTTTCTTCTTTTTAAAACCCTAAGTGTTCGGTTTTCCGTCATTTGATTGCTCGGCAGTTGATACAGTGAACGTATTGATGTCAGTTTTCGGAAGTCGAAGAATCGGGTCCTTACATTTGGTATCAGAGCATATGGTTAAGCGACAACCATGGCTCTGTTGATTATTACTCATTAGAGATAGAGTCAGTAGTACTCTAGAATGAGTTTGAGTGTAATAATAGATATGAGAGCGTATTTGTTAGTGAATATAAAATTGTTTTATATTGTGATGATTGGTTTATTGAGTGGCATATGAACCTTCGTCGGCACGGTATGCACAACTATGCCGAAGGGGTTTCTAAACACTTGTACAGAACAATTCGACACAATATTTTTTTAAAATTGGGTAAATGAAATAATTTTACCTTGATTTTATTTTATATATAAAGGAATAATTTTTCAGAATTATTAAAGTGGATATAAGTTGATTGTTTGGTTGTTGAATAAGTTGTTTGAATAATCTAAGTAAAAGAATAATTATATAAGTAAAAAGAATTATAAGAATTGAATTATAATTAATGTGATTTGCAATTGTGAAATAAACTTATATATATATAAGAAGTGAAACTATATGAATATATTTATGAATATGAGTTGTAATAAAAATGAATTTAAAGTTAAATGGAAATTTACTTTAGAATTGGAATCTGAATTGATTTATAAGTGGGAATTTAAGTTATGTAAAACCAAGTGATGTTTATTAAATGGAATATAACTTAAGTGATGTTGAATGAAGTTGATTTTGGTATCAAAGTAAATTAATAAAGTTAAGTAATAAATGTGAACTTAAGTTATATAAATGAAATTCAACTTTTGTAATTGAATTGAATGAATGGATTAAATGTTAATCAATTGAATGTAAATTAAGTTGATATGGAATAATGAATGTAAGTGCTAATTCATTAAAATTTAATGTTATTGGAAGTTGAATAATAGAATGAAAATCAATTTAATTAAACCAATTGAAAGTGATGGTGTTGAAACCAAATTGAATGAATATAAGTAAAGGAATTTGGTTGTAATTAACATACATTGGTTGTTATTTGATGTTAGTTGATTGTATATAATTTATTAAGTATTAATGAAATTGGTAGCTAAAGTAATTGAAATCCAATTGGAAGTTAAGTGAATCTTAAATAGAATTGAATTTGATTGGGAAGTGAACCAACTTGAATATGGATTAGTAAATATAAACTAATTGAAAATGAATGTTAGTAAAAACATCCACTGTTAATAAATCAAATGTGATTAAATTGAAAACCCAATTCATTGAATATTAATGAGAATATGAATGAATATTTATTGGTTATGAATGTTAGTTGAATGCTAGTTGGATGATAGTTGGTTGATGGTTGAATATATTGCTTTTATTGCATTTGCTATGTTGGCATATATAGTTATTATGTTGCTATATGTTGTATATCGATACTATTTTCATATATGCATGTTTCTCATCTATTTTTTGAGTGTTTAGTAGGTGCGGATCGCGTTTGCTTCGCATTTGGAGCTCGCTTTCGCGCTATATTAGCCGTATATGCTCGCTAATAAAATATAAGGTACATATCTCGGATTAAATATCGTACTTTTACACTTTTTTCCCTGCGGGATGCCTCATTACTTGATGAGATGTATACTTGTGATATATATACTGTCATTTTTTTTCGGATCGAGCCGCGCAAAGGAGACTATGGCGAATTTTTCCGAAAATTTAAGGCGTTAGAAAAAATTTGAGAAAAATTGGAAAAATTGTGAAAACTATAACTTTGATTTTGGAATTGAAAGTCAAACAATAGTAGTTGTTTTTGAAAAGATAACTAAGTATGATTTGAAAACTTAGTAAAGATATTGTAAGAAATTTAACTATGGATTTTGGGAAAGTTAATAGATTCTGTAACTTTTCTTACTTAGTAATTTCGAGGACGAAATTCTTTTAAGGGGGGAAGTATGTAACGACCTAGAATTTTTATTAATTAAAATTTGAATATTTAATTAATTTTGAATATTAATAAGTGAAATTTATAAGTCGGATAAATTTTATTTCGAATAATTGGATTTAATTGAATAATTAAATCGATAATTTAATATGTGAATTTACAGAAATAATTGTAAATTGGGTAAAATATGACTGAAAATGATTTGTAAAATTTTATTTTATCATGTTGGAGTTAGAATGATGTTATAGAACTTTTAAAATCGAATTAAAAGTTTATCTGTGAAAATTGAATATTTTAATATTTAATCGACTAGTGAAATTAGCCAATTTTTGAACAGTCTCAGAATTGAACGAAACTAGTTCCATTGGATCCGTAATAGTTAGTTATTACCGAATTTCAATTTTCGTAGCAGTCGGAGTTTTCGTTTGATCGTGGCAGCTCGAAATGCATCGAAATTGTTTTAATATTAATTTAGCGAGTTAAAATAGCCATTTTTAAAAAAGTCTCGGATTTCGACGAAACTAGTTTCATCGGATCCGTAATGTGATATTATTGTATGGTTTCAAATTTCGTGTCAATTGGATTTATCGTTTGTCCGGTGCAAGCTAAAACGCCTAGAAAATCGTTTAATCGGTTTAATTTTAAATTGAACGTTTATAGCCATAACTCGCGCAGATGACCGAATTAGCTCCCGAAACACGTTCCATTGTGTTCAGAACGCGGGGTAAACCTTAGAAACGCCAACCGGCACGCTTCGTTAGGAGTTCGGAAAATCAGGGATGAATAGTGTCGCGCGAATTTTCTATAAAAGCCCCCATTATTTCATTTTTTCACAAAATTATAACCCTAGGGTTTCCCAAACCTGCAGCCGCCTCCAATATGAACCAATGGCCAGAATTTTGTTTTCTTTTCTCTTCAATTACTCTCAATCCACAAGAAATTAGAGAAAGTGTTCAACATGAAACTTGTAGAGCATGAAGAGAGCTTCGAATCTATACGGAGTTGATCGAAATTGGAGCGACGTGGAGGGAGTAGGGGGGCCGACGGCCTGATGTTGCGCACGCTCAATGAGGTGCTACAGGTGGCCGAGCTTCACCATGCTAGGGGCGGTGGTGCTCTTCGAGGCGAGCTTCAAGGTGACACTATCTGATCGTGTTCAAATTGCTTGTGGAAGGAGCATAATTAAACCCTAAGTCATGAGATATAGGTTTCATGTTACGTGTTGTTTACTGGAGAAAAACGTGAGAGGGTAAGAAGCTAGGGACGGGCCTGATGTGCTTGGACTTGGGATGGAGGGCCGAGATTAAAGCAAGGTTAAAATTATAAAGAAAAATGTTGTAAATTTTATGTTATAAAATCGTGTAACTTGTAAAAATCATATCTTTTTCATACGAGGTCGAAAACGCGCGAAACCAGTTGCGTTGGAATCGTATGGACGAGTACTACGCTATGGAATTGGATTGAAGTCGTTTGGAGTTGGTGAGAATTTCGGGTAAAATTAAACGCACGTTTAATTTTATTCGAAATAAATCGCTAAAACGAAATTGAAATCAAGGTGAGAACTTCTCACTCAATCGAATCGGTTTCGATTTTAATTTTAAACAGTTAGATTTAAAATTCTTGAATGTATGTTTGAATGATGATTGTTATCTATTGATTGTTAAAATAGACATTATGCGCCGTTAGTAAGCGGATGTTATTTATTAAAAACATATACCGCGAATATTTCATAAACAGTGAAATTGGTATTATTTATGTACTTGGATTTGATTTTCCCGCAGTATATAGCGGATGAGACCCTATTGCGCCGCCTATTAAGCGGATAATATTTTAAATCCCATATACCGCGATAATTTCGTACTGGAACGGAATTGGTATTGTGCTAACATCTTTGGATGCAGGAAAACAGGTTGGAGGGATCCAATTGGATTCCTCAACAGTATTTATTTAATTATGGATATTTTGATATTCGTTGATTATCATATACGATATATGATGTCGTTGTAGTCGTGATTGACTATTTGGTGTGTAGCATCATTGGGCCAAGTTTTGGAATTTTAAAATGATTTTAAAGTGATTTTTGAAAGTATACGTTATAAAATATTTTTGGAAATTGATTTATTTTAAATAAATAAACGTTACACTTTTAAAAGTTATAAAATTATGATTTTTGAGAAATATAGTTAAAAGTTGATTATTTTATAAATCAAAGAAAATGGTGAAATTATAAAGGAGTTTAAAGACGTTTTAAATAATAATATAAATTAATTTATATAAAAGAATTATAAGATGGATATTTGTAAATTAAAAATGCTGGGATTATAAAACGAGTTTTTATAAGTGTTAGAATGAATTGTGAATGAATTTCGTAAATGAATGAAATTTATAGAATTATAAATGGTGAAGTTATAAATGGAATTTTATAAGCAGTAGGTTTATAAAATTTGTGAAGTTATTAAAAGAATAAATTTGGGTAAATAAATGAATCTTATGAGTTAAAATTTATAATTTGGGAAGTTTAAAAGAACGTTTTTATAAACAAATAAATTATAAGCATTTAACTTATAATATGGACTTTCGGTATATAATTGAGTTATAAATCAGATAGGTTAATAAAGGAGATTTATAAAAGGAAGTTGTTATAAAATAAGTAGGAATGGAATTTATAAACATTGTTTTATAAATTCGCAAACGACTTATTTGATAAATAAATTGTTATAACTTATTTATGGAGTTATATTCACGTTTTAGACAGTGAATAATCCTTTAAAATAAAATGAATAGAAAGGATGAAATTGGTTAACAAGGTATATTCACGTTTTTGAAAAGTGAATAAATGTTAAAGAAAATGTTTTGGATGTGATGTTTTAAATAGAATTAAAACGATCTAACGATGTTTTCAAAATGTGTTGAGATTCGAAACCATAGATTTCAACATTCATTGTTGAAATAGACGTTTTCGAGAAATAAAAGGGAATGGTGGACTATAACACTGTTGTTATAATAAATGATTTCCGAAAGGAAATGTTTTGTATAGTATTGGGATTTATATATCTATTTTAATTTCGAATCCCTATACTAGTGATTTTGGGTTGTCGTAATGATGTTTTAGTAACATTCGTTTTGGCCCAAATAAATATGTTTAAGAGAATGATTTCCTTAAAGAATGAAATATATACTTAATTTCGATTTAAGTATATTGAATATTTTCCAAGTGTAGAAAATAAAAGGATTGTGAATTACTTATTAAATAAGTATGGAAATGTTTTCCAATATGAAGTGAATATTTTGAGAATTTATCTTTTTGAAGATAAATTGAAAATGAATAATTGAAACCGTGTATTCATAAATATTTTGGAATATAAATTCACTATGGAATTTATAAAAGAAACTAGAATTCGTTTAAAAATAAATATTGATTTATTTTTTAAGTATTGAAAACATATATCTTGTAAAGATATTTTGGAAAATAAATAATTTGGAAAATTATTTGGAATCTGGTGATGTTGTGCATATCCATTGATAGTTCAATAACCGACTATCAATATTTACCTTTGAAAGGTATTTGTTGTGATTTTCTTGAATTTGAATGCACACTTATTTTTAAATTATTGCGCTCGTTATTAGGATTACCCATTCCGAATAGTGATACGACGTAATGGATAGCATTGATGACCGGTGTTGAAGACCGGATATTTTTGAAAGCGAAAGGACAACTCGTCGATTGTCTTTGCACCAAGTAGCTACGGTATAGAGACTCCCTATGTGATGGGAAGTCCGGACGTGATTAGAGATTATCCGGATTGCAAGGACTTCTTTGTAAGTGCCTTCGGTTCTGTTCGAGCCCGGAACAGACTTGTATGGATAGTATGTCTGACATTACAAATTGAGATATAAAGCTGATTTCTTTCAAATATATTTCTGTTGGTGGCGGAGAATTTATTCTCTTAGCTTAACACCCTTCTCTGAAACGTACGAGTTCAGAGGTTATGTAGTTGAAGGTTATCAGCGATATATTCCCAATTTGGTAATGTGACATGCTGAGTGTTGCTATGAAATGATCATGGTTTGATCATTTGTGATATGATCACTTATCTTTGTGATCATTTCTATGATCATTTGTTGACCCAAAGCATGGCTTTGTACCAAAACGTGGCTTTGTGGACGAGACTTCGTCGAGCCTCACACCGCGGAATGGTCAAAACAGGAAAGATGCAGCAAGGTTATGAGGGGTAGCTCCCTTTAGGGTATGTGCATTTCCTTCTGGAAAAGGGTGGTATCATGGTATGGAGCCCAGATACTTACTCATGTTGAAACACTTTATTTATCATTGTGTCATGTTGGTTAGAGAGCTCTCGGATAAAGGTCCCAAAGGACCGGGGGATGGCATACTCGTGTCAGTTGTTACCTAGTTTGAAAGGTAACCCGGCCTTGTGTTGGCAGAGATCCGGTTAGGTTCTCGGGACGTCCTTCCAGAGGCATTTCCATGTGGCAATGGGAAGTTCCTTGGTCTGACCATTTGTTGGAAATCCAAAGAAACAATACGATCTTGTACGGTTTTAGTTGTAGAACCTGCTTCCTCAGGAGGTAGCTATAGCAGGCATAATATAATAGTACCTATGCTGGCTAAGATTTATATTCTAATTTCGAAATGATTTTTCCTACACTATGCACTTATAATAATATCAAACGTTTCTTTTTAATGCGTATCAAGCATCTTTGACTAACATAAGAAGAAATCTCCTCCAAGTCTGCGTTTGCATTGTGTGTGTGGTGGGAGGTCTTATGGTAGTTACATTTTCAAAAACATTGCGAATTGACTTTAAAAATATTTCTCTATTTTGATTTTAAAGATAAATAAACTATTTTGAGTTCTCACACCAGTCATATGACTGACTCGGAGTTTATTGTTTTCTTTCCTAAACTCTGGGTGCCCACCAATTTCCACACGGGCAGTCAAGAGTTAAGGTTTATCAGGATATTCTGGATATTCAGGAGTTGCAGGAGGCAAGCTGGATGACATAGCGTATTACTAGTATATAGTATTTCTTTTCCGTTGTTTGTTGCTGTACACTCTGATGTAATGAAATGAAATGTATTGTAATGAAATAACTGATATAGTTCTTTGTTTAAAGATTATTCATTTATCTATTATATGTTGTTCCGCTGCGATTGTGAGATTCTGATATTGTTCTGTTGTTTTCTATTCCGTTCTATTTTCTATTTTCTTTTCTCTCTATTTTCTATCTTTTTCTCTCTTCTTCTGTCTTTTTCTTCTTTTTAAAACCCTAAGTGTTCGGTTTTCCGTCATTCGATTGCTCGGCAGTTGATACAGTGAACGTATTGATGTCAGTTTTCGGAAGTCAAAGAATCGGGTCCTTACAAAAAATATATGTTGTAATTAATTTTAATAGTAAGTAAACAGGATTTGAATAATTTAATTTTTTTTAAAACTAAATAGATGATCATGTGATTGGTTAATATATATCATAATTTGTCTAATTAGAACTGGCTATATGGTTTGTCTTGACTTCTCTAATATGTTCTTTCCGGTTATTATGTGATATGAAACACCCTGAACTGAACAGTTAAATATAAAAGGTGACACTTTTTAATTGAGTAGATATTGTGATGGAATTTATATGTGAATAGGGTATTCTGAATTGAATTGTTTTGATAAAATTAACTTGGCCTTAAAAGTTGGCGCTTGTTTTTCGAAGAAACCGGGATCGGATATCAACGTTATCCAGAACCACTTTGATTCAATAATCACTACAAATCTTTATAGGTTTGATTATAGAGTATAATAGGGTGGAATTGAATAAATTAAGTAAATTTGACTATTTTAAATAAGTAACTGTACCTAGACATTATTACAATATCGACAGATTTTCTGTAAAGGTGTTGGGTTATAACAAGGTAAAAACTCGTCACGTTATATTGGTTACCTTGGTTCCAAAGAAGTTTTATAACTTAGGTATTTCAATTTAAGTTGGTTTACTCATGTTGGTTTCCAACCTAATTCGGGTGTTACTTTATTGTAATGCTCGAGCCAGACTGAGTATTGCAGAATTTTAAGTTTGGACGTTTGGAGCTTAGGGGACGAGCTGGATGGAAGAGACGTATTGGTTAGATTCCGCTGTGTATTTTGGGCTATATAGACAGTATTTAGGGACAAGTTATTATAACTATCTTGAGTTGCTGTAATCTGATATCTTCTATATATATTGACAGTTACAGCTTTCTTTGAATGAAGTGCTGTTTCTATATATTATATTTTGTTCCGCTGCGATTGTGAGATTTTATGTTGTTGTCTCTGTTTCTTATTCTATCTCTCTTTCTTCTGAACCCTAACAGCTTGGTATTTCCAGCACTCGATTGCTTGGTACTCTATATAATGAACATATTAGTGTCGATTTTCGAGGTCGAAAATCTTCGGTCCGTTACAAAAGGATCTTTAAAAGGAAAAAAAGTTGATTTGAAAATGAAAAAAATGTAACTTTTAATTAAGTTTTGTTAATATCTCTTATGTTTAATGAATAATTTAAATTCAAAGAATGTAAATTAAGTTTTTAAATGATTAAAACACAAAGTAATTTTGAATTTAATAAAGAGCTTTAAGTTGTAGTTTTAAAGACGAAGGCTTTAGGATTAAAAGTTTCAAAAAATTTGAAGTTTTGATTTTTGAAAATAAAATGGTAAAGACAAAACCAAGATTTTAAATATAAAGTAGAAAGGAATTAGTATCTAAGGAATACGGGATAAATGGTAAGGTTATGAAGAAGATAGCAATGATACTTATGGAATAGTAATAAGGGACCTCGTAGAGTGTAAGGGATGATGGTAAGAACCTAGGAATACTTTGTTAGACATGAGTGCAAGATTTGATAATACCATCAAAAAATTTGGATTAAAAGAAGATGATAATAGAGGACTAAGAGGTGGCAAACACTCATGGAGGATATTGGTAACGTTAAGATATGAGGATTTCAGGATGATGACATATTGGAAGGTCCATTCAATTTGAGCATGAGGTAATAGAGCCACGCATCGTTAGTATTAGTTGATGTTATCGGGTACTTCCAGCAATTGTTCTAGTTAGGTTGGGTTGTAAGCATTAGTTTTCTTTATTGGGGGTAAAGGTGCATATGATATTATAGGAAATGTTCCTTTTATTTTGTTTCAATGTTAGAGGGAAAACAATAAGATAAGGAAATTTAAGAAAAGACAGCCAACTAATGAAAAAGAAAAATATATTAGAGACTGGAAGTTTATAAATAAGTTAAGGAAATTTATTTAAATACCGTTAAAAGGGAAAGAGGAATAAGATAGATAGATTTCAACAAACGGAGGAAAGGGGAGGAATGTTCAGTATCCATGGGTCAATGTCCTTGTACCTCAAAGGCTGAAATTTATAATTAAACTTGGTTGCTAATGTAAATTAAAGAAAAGTTTTTGAAACTTAAAATTCACCACATGAATTAAGAGAAGTCCACTATGGGCACTGGATTGTTGACTAATCCCCATTTCTTGAGATGTGGAAACTTGTGTTTTGAAAAACCTATACCTATGTACACTTTTGAAAAATATACCTTTGCAAAATGTTTAGGAAGATTTTTAAGTTTAACTTTTTATTAATATTTTAGAAAGTAATATAAAAATAATTTTGAATTAAAAAGAAATTTTCAAATTTTGGAAATGCCGCATATTTGTGTCCAGGAATAGTAGACAGTTTGGTTTCTAAGGATTTTACTATGCTATAGAGATGATGGTAAAATAAAAATGGTTAGAAACAAGGGAGATGGCAGCTATAGTTAAGGAATCACTTTCTCTATATTTTGTTAATAACCAAAAATTTGATTTTTGAAATAAAAATTGTTTTTAAAAAATTAAAAAGAAATTGACTTAAATAAACCGTACTTCGTAAAGTTGAAAAATGAACAGGGGAAAACAAAAAACTATAAGATATAAAGGAAAGGGGTACATAGGAGAAGGATGGAAATATGGAACTTTCCATCAAGTCCTTATCCTAGCATAGAAAAATAGGTTTAGAAAACTGAATTTTTCTAAATTGGGATGTTTACAATGGTGTGCTAGGATTTGGATGGTAAAAATTGGATGCATAGTTGTTGAGGTACACTTCTATTCATAGAAGTATGGGAAAATCTGAATGTAAAAGCAAATTTTTGGTTTTCAATGGTTGCATACATGTAGAACTGCCAGTATAAATAGGATTATATTTTCAAAATTTGATTTAAAAGAAAGCATTCATATATGAGATGTCAATTTAGAATTGCTCAGTTTGCATATTATATATTTTGTGATACACCATGCATCGTACACGAATTAGTTGCAAAATTACGTATACACTAATTGATTGTTAACCTAGAATGGATGTATGGTTAGGTTGCATGATCGAGCCCTTGAGGAATTTCGAGGACGAAATTTTTTTAAGGGGGGAGAATTTAGCACGCCGCGTTTCTTCGTTAATTAATTAAAAAGACATTAATTAATTAATAAATAGTAAATGGTGAAAAATGTAATTTATACAAATGTCAAAATTGGGCTATGAAACTTGCACTATTGTATTCGTGGCGGTTTTCTAATCCATTTTCATATATAATATTTTCTAGTCGGAGTTTAAACGGAAAAGTTATTAACGTTTGAAGTTTTAGCATTGAAAATAATTGTATATGTAAATATGATTACGATAAATTAATTAATGTCAATGCAAATCAAATCTCATGAAATGTATATATAGTGTAAGCAAATTATCTCAGTTGAAAGAATGAGAAATGACTTAACGTAATTAGCTAAATAAGGGAAGAGAATTAACAAAATCGAGGCATAGGTCGATCCGTAAGTCATCGAGGTCGACTGGTAGTAGTCAACCTAAGGGCATGGGCGGTCGACCCTTGTATGTGTTGAAGTGCGATTTTGAAGTAATGAATGAACGGCGTTGATTCATCTAATTATTTTACTTGGGTGCAAAAAAATTGAGGGGTGTTCGGGATTATACTAAAAATTCCCTAGCCTAAGTCAATGTCCCTAATTCAATGCAAACTCATATAAGCAAGTCTAATTTAACCTTAAACTCTCGTACCAATGTCCAATAGTGAAATGTTGTCAAAATCCAACGTCTTCTCTAACCTCAAATCTTCTTAAACATCAAATAAAATCAACCTAAAAATACACAATAAGTTGGAGAATTGTTAAAGATGATTGAATATTAGAATAGGTTTAAATCAAATTGCCACAGCTAAGGTAAAATTATAGATCTAGTTTTAATTAATAAATTATATAAATCTCTTCTCTCTAATCCAAATTCTAATAGATTTATATGTAAATGATATTTGTGGATCCGAATAGAGAGTTAAAATGGAGAATGCAGATAACAGAGCTTAGATCTGGATTAGATCTAGAGATTTGAAAATGCTAAAAAGGTGAATGGAAAAGTTACATGTTTTGTAATAAAACTATATTTATTTCGTTGTAACCTGTTCTGAAATATGCCTATTTATAAATGATTTAAAATATAATTGCAAATGCATAATGGTTAGAATTATAATTGCAAAAGGATAATAATTAGATTTGATTATGTAATTGTGCAATGATTAGATTTGATTCTGTAATTGTGCAATGATTAGATTTAATTCTGTAATTGCATAATGGTTAGGTATAATTCTGTAACTGCATAATGATTAGAATTGTTATTTTAAGGACAAACGAACTAAATGAAATCTTAGTGAATGCGTAATGATTACGAACTTGTTTTTATTTAACGAAATGAATAAAGTCGAAATAAGAGCTTGTAGATCTTTGGGGATTTTGTGATATTTTAATATATTGAAACTTGAAATGTTGCAAGTAGATTTCCTCATATTATCAAGTTCAAAACAAACAAAAGTGTACCGTTTGGAATCGCAAAGAATGCGTATATGAAAATAAAAGGAAAGAGATGTACAAAAACAAGGGAAAGTTACCCTGTTTTGTATTGTCTATTCCAAGAAAAAATTTAAGAAAGCAATTCTTTGTAATTATGAATACCGCACAAACATCTCCTCTTTTGATAACATATAAAAATTTACAATATTAACACATATTGAGTAGAATTTTGGTTTGAATATATTACAATGTAGTAAATCCCAAGAGTTGAACATTAAGATAAGAATGATATAAAAATACCAGTAAGAGGGAAAGTAATTAAATAGATAATGTGAAGTTAGTGGCAAGAATAAAAGGAATAAAGAATGAAATGGAACGGAATCAAAGTTGGAACTAATAAATGTAGAGGCAATGATGTTAATAAAAGAAATGGGAAGTGGTAATGAATTTAATGGAGAAAAGTTAAACGCATAATAAATCAAGATTCTAGGGTCAAATACTCAGATATAAAAGATGTTCGGGCAATGAAGAAAAAATAAAGTAGAATGAATTTGCATGAATATTAAATATGTATATATGTAGCCTCGGATACGCATTTATAACATTTGTGGCTAGTTATATATATATATATTATAGTAAATGACATAAGTCATTAGAATATGTTAGAATACAAAAATAGATCCAATCATAGGACCCGTACAGAGTATACGCTTGCGTATAGAGAAAAGGATGCCCTCAGTACTGTGCTTGAAATAGAAGCTCTGTAAACAATAATACATTCATTACTTGGTCCAAATCCTAACTGTGAACATTAATTGTTTGGAGGATGTCAAGGCTGGACTCGCACAGTCAGAGTAGATTGCTTCAAATTTATTAGAGGGGGTATTCCCTTAATTGCACTAGGCAATCCAAAAGCATGGTGGAAGGCGTCGGATGCTATGCAACACGTGTGGTACCAAACTAGGGGTAGGGTTGCATAGGTCACAATCCATCATCGTTCCCTTGCGGTCAGCAGAAAGGACACGGTTACAACGAACTAGATGATGCTGCCTACCAAGGGAGATTCAGTTAAGTTATGCACTACCATTGTTGTTTGCTAATTTGTTTGATAAGGAAATGCTAGTTAGCCCATAAAGAGATTCCTTCAAAATATGGATGGATTAGTTAGTGGAGCCGAGTGCACGTTATAGAAAGCAAACAAAGTCGAAAATCCTCAATGAGAATGCAGCCTAATGGACTAAAGGTCATTGGTGCATATTATAGGATTTCCTCAAGTTATACGATGATCTTGATATAGCAAGGTGATGGCTCTTGATGAGGTGTCGAACGAGGGATACTAGTGTGGATGGTGTCTTGAGCCATTAAGGGACCATGATATATATATATATATACATATATATATATATATATATATGTGGGAACGATTCGTATGCCGAGATGAAGTCGAAATGACTAATAATATAATTAGATATAGCATGAAATAGTGGATAATCAACATAAGTTAGTGTTATGTGTAAGATGTATAATTTACCAATCACCAGAACATTGTTCTGACCCTCTTCTCATTACAACCAACGGGATAGTTAGAAGGACAGGTACCGATGCTTGGCATGTTCGGTGCTGACAAGGACACTTGACCTTTGAAGTGTCAAATCTTGGTCGGTAATTATGTAATCTATTGTATTTTATTATTCCGCTGCAAGTTATTTCATTAGAACTCTGATATGCAATTTTTGTTTTATTTGTAGGATACCAAACCAACGATCCGTACTTTAGTGGACTTGTATTTTTGGCTTAGTGAAAATTCAGATCCATTGAGGTGCGGGTTGTTACATGACAAAGCTATAAGGAGGCCTTGCCAGCCTAATGTGACATTGAACATACAAGACTGCACTGCAATCCAATGTGAATGCTAAAGTGATAAACATGCACTGCCATCCTGATGTAGTAAGGCGGCGCCACGAACCAGAAAAAGCTTAACACCCATAAAAGTCCAGGGGATGATGTAGTGGTGCGAAACACTTTACGACCAAAAACCGGGCCTTATTCCCCAAAGACAAGGGAAACGACGCAGTCCATTATATATGAGAATGGCTTGGAATACATTTACATAAAGCAGCTATCCTTCAGAATAAACAGTGCAATATCTTCTAACTAAACCGTGTAAACCTCCAACACCACGATCTAATAAAGGGAAGTGAATACAATTTATCCTTGAAAAAATGACAGCCTCCTGCAATGCAATTATACCTATACATGTGCACAGTTCACGAGCCAGTTACTTTGTAGATCCAAAGAAGGTGTGACTTATTCAAAATTGGACGGTTCTCGTCTCAATTCCAAATCTTCCCACCGATTTAAATTTCCCACCCAAAACCATGTAACTAATCCACATATGCTTAAAGAAAGCAACAGATGGATGACACATGTAAAGATCCAAGGGAGGTAACAAAGCATGGTAGGATGGCATAATCAAATCCTAGGAGGAAGGCAGAACTATAAATAGAGAGGCACTGTAGCAGTGCCAGGGGACCTTTTATAATCTCAAAAATAAATAAATTTTTTGGAGGATGTCGAGGCTGGACTCGCATAGTCAGAGTAGACTACTTCAAATTTGTGAGAGGGGGATATTGCCTTAATTGCACTAGGCAATCTAAAAGCACGGTGGATGGAGTCGGATGCTATGCAACACATGTGGTACCAAACTAGGGGTAGGGTTGCATAGGTTGCAAGTCCATCATCTGTTGCAGTCAGCAAGAAGGACACGGTTACAACGAACTAGATGATGCCGCCTACCAAGGGCGATTCAGTTAAGTTATGCACTACCATAGTTGTTTGCTAGTTTGTTTGATAAGGAAATGCTAGTTAACCCATAATGAGATTCCTTCAAAATATGAATGGGGTAGTTAGTGGAGCCGAGTGTACGTTATAGGAAGCAAACAAAGTCAAAAATCCCCAAAGAGAATGTAGCCTAATGGACGAAAGGTCGTTAGTGCGTACTATAGGGTTTCCTCGAGTTATACGATGACCTTGATATAGCAAGGTGATGGCTCTTGACGAGGTGCTGAACGAGGGATACTAGTGTGGATGGTGCCTCGGCCCATTAAGGGACCATGATATATATATATATATATGGGAACGATTCGTATGCAGAGATGAAGTCGAAATGACTAATAATATAATTAGATATAGCATGAAATAGTGGATAATCGACATAAGCTAGTGTAATGTGTAAGATGTATAATTTATCAATCACAAGAACATTGTTCTGACCCTCTTCTCATTACAACCCACATGATAGTTAGAAGGACAGGTATCGGTGCTTGGCGTGTTCGGTGCTGACAAGGACACTTGACCTTTAAAGTGTCAAATCTTTGTCTGTAATTATGTAATCTATTGTATATTATTATTCCGCTGCAAGTTATTTCATTAGAACTCAGATATGCATTTTTTATTTTATTTGCAAGATACCAAACCATTGATCCTACTTTAGTGGACTTGGATTTTTGGCTTAGTGAAAATTCATATCCATTGGGGTGCGGGTTGTCACATGACAAAGCTACAAGGAGGCCTTGCCAGCCTAATTTGACATTGAAGACACAAGACTGCACTGCAATCCAATGTTAATGCTAAAGTGATAAACATGCACTTCCATCTTGATGTAACAAGGCGGCGCCACAAATCAGAAAAGCTTAACACCCATAGAAGTCCAGGGGATGACGTAGTGGTGCAAAACACTTTACGACCAAAACCGGGCCTTATTCCCCAAATACAAGGGAAACAGCGCAGTCCATTATATATGAGAATGGCTTGGAATACATTTATATAAAGCGACCATCCTTCAGAATAAACAGCGCAATATCTTCTAACTAAACCGTGTAAACCTCCAACACCACGATCTAATAAAGTGTAACAACCCGCATATTTATCGACTCTATATTTAAATATTTTATTTAAATATTTTATCATTAGTCAGATTTTAGTCCGAAAAGCTACTTTTTGCATACGGTCGAATTAGGACTCGAGACCACTCCTATTGAGTTTAAAATGCCGTTTGCGGCCTTTTTGAGTATAATCTTCGATATGTTTGGAGAAAGTTGATTTTTGCTACTTTTCACTTTGGGTTTGGTTTTGGGCTCAGCCCTATGTTAACTTATGCTCAAATCTGAGCCACTCTTCCCCATTCACCCTCATTCTCTTCACTTTTTAGTTTTTAAAGTATTAATGGTGGGAGAGATTGGAAATTAAAACTCCAAAACCCTAGTTCCTTTTGCAACTTCAAATTCCTAGCTCCAAATTCAAGAGAACCCATTGGTAAGCACTCTCTTCTTCTTCTCCAACTTATTCTCTTACCAATTTCAGAAATTCCTAAACCTAATTTTGGGAATGATCTTGTTTTGAGCATAGATTCAAGCTCATTTGGGTTGTGTTGAAGAGAGGTTGATTCTCCATTTGCTTTCAAGCTTCTTCTTGTTCGATTTTGTAAAAAGGTGAGATTTTTAATCTCACATCTATGCTTATAATTATCTCCGATTGTTAGGTATGAATTCCTAACACTTATTCGTGTGCATTTGCTTTCGGTTTGGATTGATTTGGTGAATATTCCAATTTTTAGTGTTTTGAGTTCAATTCGTTAAAAATCCTAACTTGGATGTTTGAACATGTTTTTGGTGATGCATCGAGGAGCTTATAGGGCCGGGTAGTCGATTGGCATAATCCCCTAGCGCCGTTGCTCGAGAGAATGCAAGTTGGTCAAGATTAAACCTCATTTGTAATAGGCAGGGAAGAGGCTGGAAACAGGTTCGGCCGACCGACCCCCCTGGTCCGGTCGACCGACCTGCTAGTATAAGTGCCTCTGTTTCTGGTTCGGCCGACCGACCCCCCTGGTTCGGTCGACCGACCTGATGCCCGAGAGGTTTTTCATAACAAGGTTCGGTCGACCGAGCCCTGCTGCCGGCCGACCGACCTGATGATTTTTGCCTACTTCACCTTGTTGCTTGAATTTCCAACTTAAATCGATCCGTGTTGTTTCCTATTTATTGTTATCAATTAATATGACTTTGATGACTCTTTTTTTCTTAGGGATTTTTGAATATCCATTTTGATGGATTCTTTATCGGTTTCGTTAGATTTTTATTCACATCTCCGTATGTGAATTTTAGTGATTGATTGTTCCTACAATCTTCTTTGTGTTTTGTCACTTTAAAAATATAAAGGTTTTCTATACTAGTAGTAAATATCAAAACTCTTTCCTCAAACGATTTCAATACTATTTTAATACCAAATGCGTTTATAAAACCGTTTTCCAATCTATTAGTATATATAAACCTTTACCTCACTCGTATGAGAAATCTAATTAAACGACTTAGTAAAACAAGTGGTATGAAACGCTTGCGTTTACTTTGTTGGTTAATTCTTGGACTTGTTCGATTGAAACTCTTGTGACAATTTTCTAGTGGAGATCTACAATTTGTTCGTAAATATTTAAGTTAAGCTAGTGGTTATGGGACATGATGCTAAGCTCATATATTTACTAGCTTACTGTAATCGACACTTCTCGTTGATCATGACGATCATCTTTGTGATTTAGACTAGCAATGTGCGATGTCTCTTTGTCTGCGAGGGAGACTAAACCCCGTTTTGTGGAGTTTCGACTCAATTTGGTGGGGTAGCAACCCATGGTCTTCGGGCCGTTTGTGGAGCTTCGGCTCAATTTGTGATGGTTAGCAACCATGGAATTAGCGTTCCGTTTGTGATACACGTGTTGGTGGGCTTTATGCTCCCGTTTGTGATAGGCCTCCCCCCCTTTGTGATTTCTGGATTTCTTGAGATGATTTCTAGAATTTGTGCTTCACCAATTTTCGTGATTTCTATTGATAAGCCTTATCGATATTTGTACATTGGTGAATTTGTGTGTCATTGACTTTAGTGATTTCTGGATTTCTTGTGTAGTCTTCTGGAATTTGTGTGTCATTGACTTTAGTGATTTCAGGATTTCTTGTGTAGTCTTCTGGAATTTGTGTCGTTGACTTTTGTGATTGACATTGATATTATCGTCAATATTTATGGTTTGGTGAACGAAATAAGGAGTATGACGTTTCTTTGATTCTTGTGTAGATTTGGTGACATTGATTAATCTCTTGATGATTATCAACTAAGTATATATATATATATATATCACAGCTTGGCATTGTGATTATTATGTGTTTAGTCGTATCTCTTATTCTATATCATTTCATCTGATATTTATAGCTAGACTGATCCGTTTATTATTTTCTTCTTAAATAATACTTGGGTCAGACCGAGATGTTACAGGTGCTTCTGCTTGACTTCTCTCTTGGGATTGATTTCTCTGACTTTTGGTTAACTACTTAGATTAGTAGTTTTTGTTGTATGCATTTGAGATACAGACTCCATAATGTATGCTTATTCTTTTGTGTAGTTCATGTAACTATTCTTTTGTGATATTGTGGATCTTTTCAGACCACTACTCTGATGTGCACTTCCTAGTGTAATATTCATATCTATTTCCGCCTTTGTGATATGAATTGTCTGTGACTGATTTATGTTATGTTTATTTCTATATTTGTTTCCGAAGATATTATAGCCACCGTGTGGTAGCTTTGAGTTTGTGTCGGTATGTCGGATTTCCTCTTGAGATGAAAAGTTATATTTTTATCTGGCATATCGGTACTCGCACAAAGCAATTACACGGATGGTCGCTCCTCAACAGCCCTATTCTCCGTGCTAGTCGACAGCATTACTCCGTAGTGTTCTTGTCTAGCGTGGGTATAGAGGTGGGGCGTCACAGCTTGGTATCAGAGCCAAACTTCAGAACAATATGGAATATTATAACAAGGATCATCGTCCTAAGTCCATCTAAGGAGTCGTGCTTTAGGATTTAATTCGAGTCTTCGTACCGATTCATCCTATTTTCCTTATGATTCCTTGTTTATCTATCAAGATTGCTTGATATTCAATTTGGTGAATAACCTTTTTCTTCTTCTTCTTTCTTTCTAAAGTAAGAGAAATGTCTAGACCAGGCCGCCCCAGAGCCGTGCCATCTAGCACTCCACCCCAGGATGGAGTTTTTATGACTGCTCAACAGCTTCTTGATTTAGTGACGAATGCTCAAGCAGCTGGAGCTAACCCAGAACCTACTCACCCAAAGTCGGGATTTGCACGCTTGTGCAGCGATTACACTAATTTGGGTGGGGAGCCATTCAAAGGTTCCGAAACTGTTATTGAAGTACAGGCTTGGCTAAGGTCATGCGATCGAATCTTTTCTCACATGAATCTTATTGACCTTCACCGAGTTCAGGTGGCCTCTAGTATGCTCCGAGAAAGAGCATTGGACTGGTACGAGCTTCTTATTTCTGAGATTAATGAAGCGGATCTCACCTGGGAGCAATTCCGGGAATGCTTCGAGTTAAAATTCGTACCAGAAGCAGAGAAAGTGACATTGGCTCGACGATTTATAGACCTTGTTCAAGGTGAGTCCTCCGTGACTGATTACGTCACCTCCTTCGAGTCGCTTTCCAAATATGGGGTTGAATACATCAACACCCCTCTGAAGAAGAATCAGAGATTTGTTTATGGCTTAAACAAAAATCTCAAGAAGCCATTACTTCTAAAGTTAGAAGTTTCTTTTGATCAACTCGTTGATATTGCTCTTCGACTTGAAGAGGCGGATAAGGAGGGTGATGTTGAAGTGGTGGGAGCTAAACCAAACTTCAACAACAAAAAGAGGCCAAACAAATTTAAAGGTCCTTATCCCAATAAGAAAGGGAAGCAAGCAACCTCCGTGGCAAAGACTTCTTCCTTTGGTCATGGAGAATGCTATAATTGTGGTTCGAAGGACCATTACGCGAACAAGTGTCCAAAGTCTCTCTCTTGTCGCTACTGCAAAGTTCCCGGTCATGTTATATCTTCATGCCCCAAACTTCAAGGCAAGAAGGAGGGAAAGTTAAATGTTGCACAAGCCCCTGGCAACACGTCTCGTGGCCAAAGTATTTCTCATTCTATTCTGGATGGAATTATTTTATTTTGTGATCAACCTATTCGAGTTCTTTTAGATACGGGTGCATCCCATTCTTTTATATCAAAAGAACTTGTTGATACTTTTTCTTTAGATGTTTTGTGTTTAATGACTTCTTTGAGAATTGCGAATCCGGTTGGTGGATCCGCAACAATCAGTTTATTGTGTAAAGATGTCGAGATTATTTTGTGTGGTTTTACTTTCCTAACCAATTTGCATGTCATGCATTATTTAGGCTTTGGAATGATTTTGGGAATGGATTGGCTTAACCGTTATGAAGCTCATATCCTATGTCCTGAGCGGACTATTCATCTTCGACATCCTCAATCTATTAATCAGGTTTCTGTTATTCTTAAAGATTCGGATTCTGCCTTAGTTGCATCTTTATATTCTTTAAATCCTCGTGATGACGATGATGATGATGAGGGTGATATTGTTTCTCTTATTCACGTCGTTCGTGAATTTTCTGACATATTCGAGCCCGTTTTAGGATTACCACCTAAGCGAGCAATTGAGTTCAGAATTAATCTTATTCCTGGAGCTCAACCTATCACTCGTCTTCCTTATCGTATGTCCAATAAAGAAAACGAGGAGATGCGTAAACAATTATCCGAATTGGAGACGAAGCAATTTATTCGCTCTAGTTCTTCGCCTTGGGGAGCTTCAGCTATTTTTGTGAAGAAATCCGATGGAACACTTAGGCTTTGCGTTGACTACCGCAAGCTTAATGATCTTACTATCAAAAATAAATATCCTTTACCTCGGATTGATGATCTATTCGATCAACTTAGTGGTGCTAGAGTCTTTTCACAATTAGACTTAGCTACTGGATTTCATCAGCTTCGTATTGCAGAGGATAGTATTCCATTGACCTCGTTCCGTACTCGTTATGGATCTTATGAATGGCTTGTCATGCCATTTGGTTTGACGAATGCTCCGGCGTATTTCGTTGACCTTATGAATAGAGTTTTCAAAGACTTTCTCGACCGGTTTGTTCTCATCTTTATCGATGATATTCTTGTGTATTCTAAAACCGAGGAGGAGCATGAAAAGCATCTTCGGATTGCGTTGGAAACTCTTAGGTGTAATCAATTAAAGGCAAAATTTTCTAAATGCCACTTTTGGCAATCTCGTGTAAAGTTTCTCGGTCATATTATTTCCGAATCCGGAATTTCCGTGGATCCTTCAAAGATCGAAGCGATTCAAGATTGGAAAAGACCGGAGAGTGTGACAGAGATTCGTAGTTTTCTCAGATTGGCGGGCTATTACCGTCATTTTATCAAAGACTTTTCTAAGATTGCCGTGCCTCTCACTAGCTTGACCAAGAAAGGCATTAAATACATTTGGTCGGACAAATGTGAAACTTCTTTTCAGAAATTAAAAGAACTCCTTTCTGATGCTCCTATTCTTGTTATTCCCGAGGGGAATCAAGATTTCGTTGTTTATACCGATGCTAGTCGCGTGGTTTGGGTGCCGTTCTTATGCAAAGAGAACGTGTTATTGCTTATGCTTCTAGGCAATTGAAGCCTACTGAGACTAGATATGCCACTCATGATTTAGAGCTCGCGGCTATTGTTTTCGCCCTTCGTATTTGGCGTCATTATCTTTTAGGAGAGAAATTTGTTCTTTATACCGATCATAAGTCCTTGAAGTATTTATTCTCTCAAAAGGAACTTAATTTGCGTCAACAGCGTTGGCTCGAATTTCTTGCACCATATGATCTTGATATCCTTTATACACCCGGTAAGGGTAATCGTGTTGCCGATGCTCTTAGCCGTAAACAACAAGCTGTTGTTTCTATGATGATATCTGAATGGAACGATCTCGAGATCTTATCCACTTATGAGATTCGAGACCGCGTATTCGATTTATGCTCATCATTTGTTTTATGTAGCCTTGAGGCTCGTCCTTCTCTTTTAGACCGCATTCTTGAAACTCAAAGGCTAGATCCCGAATTGGCTCTTCTTGGCCAAAATATTAAGGATAAAATTGATATTGAAGGTTTGAGAGACTTTAATATCGATTCTCGTGGCGGCATTCGGAGATTTGGTAGACTTATCGTACCAAATATTAGTGATCTTCGTAAAGATATTTTAGAAGATTCTCATCGTTCTAAATTTACCATTCATCCCGGAAGTAGTAAAATGTACGCGGATATGAAGCGACTATATTATTGGGAGGGAATGAAATTCGATATTGCTAACTTTGTTAAGTGTTGCATGACTTGCCAACTCGTTAAGGCCGAACATCAAAGGCCCGGTGGGCTATTGCAACCTTTAGAAATTCCAATTTGGAAGTGGGACCAAATTTCCATGGATTTTATAGATGGTCTTCCCCGTTCTCGTTCGGGTCATGATAGCTTATGGGTGATTGTTGATAGACTTACTAAATCTGCCCATTTTATTCCCGTTCGGTCTAACCGAACCGTTCCTCTTTTGGCCAAACTCTTTATCAAAGAGATTGTTAAATTACATGGAGTTCCTACTTCTATAGTTAGTGATCGTGATCCATTGTTTACTAGTGGATTTTGGAAGAGTCTTCAAAAAGCTTTGGGACGAAGCTTAATTTTAGCACCGCTTATCATCCTCGGTCCGATGGACAAACCGAGCGTATGAATCAAACTCTTGAAGATCTTCGTGCTTGTGTTCTTGATTTTGGTGGAAGTTGGGAAGATCATATTTCACTTGTTGAATTTTCCTATAATAATAGCTTCCAATCTAGTATTGGTATGGCACCTTTTGAGGCACTCTACGGAAGGCCATGCCGATCTCCTTCTTGTTGGCTTGAGACCGGTGAGAGGCTGGTTTTAGGTCCAGATTTTATTCGTGATTCCACAGAAAATATTGAACTTGTTCGACATAGGTTGAAAGAAGCCCAGAGTAGACAAAAATCCTATGCCGATAACCGAAGAAGGAAGTTAGAATTTT
This sequence comes from Allium cepa, assembly GCA_030765085.1. NCBI lineage: Eukaryota > Viridiplantae > Streptophyta > Magnoliopsida > Asparagales > Amaryllidaceae > Allium > Allium cepa. Next base: position 985,159,838 of record CM060945.1, on the reverse strand, counting down.
CTGTGGGAGATCTTGTGTTCATTCGTGTGTCACCTATGAAGGGTGTTGTACGTTTCAATCGATTGGGAAAATTGGCGCCTCGATATATCGGGCCATTTCCTATCACTGAACGTATTGGTTCCATGGCTTATCGCCTTTTATTACTGGCTCAATTTTCTGCTATTCATGACGTGTTTCACGTTTCTCAATTACGGAAGTGCCTTCGAGATTCCGATTCTGTTCTTGAGCCCGGTGTTGTGGAAGAGATTGAAGTTTCACCAAATTTAACTTATGAGCAGCATCCTGTTCGTATTATTGCTTCTGAAGTCAAACGACTTCGAAATAAAGATGTTCCGCTTGTTAAATTTCAATGGTCTTCAAATCCTAAGGATTGTTCTTGGGAATCTAGAGAGTTCATCGAGCGATCACATCCGGACTTGTTTTCCCGTGCTCTTTAAGGTGAACCTTTTATTTCAAATTTCTTTTGTGTTGAATATGCTTTTATGGTTGTTACTTTATGTTCTCTTCTTAAATATTGCGTGGACGCAATTTCTTTAAGGAGGGGAGTCTGTAACAACCCGCATATTTATCGATTCTATATTTAAATATTTTATCGTTAGTCGGATTTTAGTCCGAAAAGCTACTTTTTGCATACGGTCGAATTAGGACTCGAGACCACTCCCATTGAGTTTAAAATGCAATTTGCGACCTTTTTGAGTATAATCTTCGATATGTTTGGAGAAAGTTGATTTTTGCTACTTTTCACTTTGGGTTTGGTTTTAGGCTCAGCCCTATGTTAACTTATGCTCAAATCTGAGCCACTCTTCCCCATTCACCCTCATTCTCTTCTCTTTTCAGTTTTTAAAGTATTAATGGTGGGAGAGATTGGAAATTAAAACTCCAAAACCCTAGTTCCTTTTGCAACTTCAAATTCCTAGCTCCAAATTCAAGAGAACCCACTGGTAAGCACTCTCTTCTTCTTCTCCAACTTATTCTCTTACCAATTTTAGAAATTCCTAAACCTAATTTTGGGAATGATCTTGTTTTGAGCATAGATTCAAGCTCATTTGGGTTGTGTTGAAGAGAGGTTGATTCTCCATTTGCTTTCAAGCTTCTTCTTGTTCGATTTTGTAAAAAGGTGAGATTTTTAATCTCACATCTATGCTTATAATTATCTCCGATTGTTAGGTATGAATTCCTAACACTTATTCGTGTGCATTTGCTTTCGGTTTGGATTGATTTGGTGAATATTCCAATTTTTAGTGTTTTGAGTTAAATTCGTTAAAAATCCTAACTTGGATGTTTGAACATGTTTTTGGTGATGCATCGAGGAGCTTATAGGGCCGGGTAGTCGATTGGCATAATCCCCTAGCGCCGTTGCTCGAGAGAATGCAATTTGGTCAAGATTGAACCTCATTTGTAATAGGCAGGGAAGAGGCTGGAAACAGGTTCGGCCGACCGACCCCCCTGGTCCGGTCGACCGACCTGCTAGTTTAAGTGCCTCTGTTTCTGGTTCGACCGACCGACCCCCCTGGTTCGGTCGACCGACCTGATGCCCGAGACGTTTTTCATAACAAGGTTCGGTCGACCGAGCCCTGCTGCCGGCCGACCGACCTGATGATTTTTGCCTACTTCACCTTGTTGCTTGAATTTCCAACTTAAATCGATCCGTGTTGTTTCCTATTTATTGTTATCAATTAATATGACTTTGATGACTCTTTTTTTCTTAGGGATTTTTGAATATCCATTTTGATGGATTCTTTATCGGTTTCGTTAGATTTTTATTCACATCTCCGTATGTGAATTTTAGTGATTGATTGTTCCTACAATCTTCTTTGTGTTTTGTCACTTTAAAAATATAAAGGTTTTCTATACTAGTAGTAAATATCAAAACTCTTTCCTCAAACGATTTCAATACTATTTTAATACCAAATGCGTTTATAAAACCGTTTTCTAATCTATTAGTATATATAAACCTTTACCTCACTCGTATGAGAAATCTAATTAAACGACTTAGTAAAACAAGTGGTATGAAACGCTTGCGTTCACTTTGTTGGTTAATTCTTGGACTTGTTCGATTGAAACTCTTGTGACAATTTTCTAGTGGAGATCTACAATTTGTTCGTAAATATTTAAGTTAAGCTAGTGGTTATGGGACATGATGCTAAGCTCATATATTTACTAGCTTACTGTAATCGACACTTCTCGTTGATCATGACGATCATCTTTGTGATTTAGACTAGCAATGTGCGATGTCTCTTTGTCTGCGAGGGAGACTAAACCCCGTTTTGTGGAGTTTCGACTCAATTTGGTGGGGTAGCAACCCATGGTCTTCGGGCCGTTTGTGGAGCTTCGGCTCAATTTGTGATGGTTAGCAACCATGGAATTAGCGTTCCGTTTGTGATACACGTGTTGGTGGGCTTTATGCTCCCGTTTGTGATAGGCCTCCCCCCTTTGTGATTTCTGGATTTCTTGAGATGATTTCTAGAATTTGTGCTTCACCGATTTTCGTGATTTCTATTGATAAGCCTTATCGATATTTGTGCATTGGTTAATTTGTGTGTCATTGACTTTAGTGATTTCTGGATTTCTTGTGTAGTCTTTTGGAATTTGTGTGTCGTTGACTTTAGTGATTTCTGGATTTCTTGTGTAGTCTTCTGGAATTTGTGTCGTTGACTTTTGTGATTGACATTGATATTATCGTCAATATTTATGGTTTGGTGAACGAAATAAGGAGTATGACGTTTCTTTGATTCTTGTGTAGATTTGGTGACATTGATTAATCTCTTGATGATTATCAACTAAGTATATATATATATATATATATCACAGCTTGGCATTGTGATTATTATGTGTTCAGTCATATCTCTTATTCTATATCGTTTCATCTGATATTTATAGCTAGACTGATCCGTTTATTATTTTCTTCTTAAATAATACTCGGGTCAGACCGAGATGTTACAGGTGCTTCTGCTTGACTTCTCTCTTGGGATTGATTTCTCTGACTTTTGGTTAACTACTTAGATTAGTAGTTTTTGTTATATACATTTGAGATATAGACTCCATAATGTATACTTATTCTTTTGTGTAGTTCATGTAACTATTCTTTTGTGATATTGTGGATCTTTTTAGACCACTACTCTGATGTACACTTCCTAGTGTAATATTCATATCTATTTCCGCCTTTGTGATATGAATTGTCTGTGGCTGATTTATGTTATGTTTATTTCTATATTTGTTTCCGAAGATATTATAGCCACCGTGTGGTTGCTTTGAGTTTGTGTCGGTATGTCGGATTTGCTCTTGAGATGAAAAGTTATATTTTTATCTGGCATATCGGTACTCGCACAAAGCAATTACACGGATGGTCGCTCCTCAACAGCCCTATTCTCCGTGCTAGTCGACAGCATTACTCCGTAGTGTTCTTGTCTAGCGTGGGTATAGAGGTGGGGCGTCACATAAAGGGAAGCTAATACAATTCATCCTTGAACAAATGACAATATCCTCCAATGCAATTTTACCTATACATGTGCGCAATTCACGAACCAGTTACTTTGTAGAACCAAAGAAGGTGTGAGTAATTCAAAATTGGACGGTTCTCGCCTCAATTCCAAATCTTCCCACCGATTTAAATTTCCCACCCAAAGCCATGTATCTAATCCATATACGCCAAAGAAAGCAATAGATGGGTGACACATGTAAGGATCCAAGGGAGGTAACAAAGCATGGTAGGATGGAATCATCGAATCCTACGAGGAAAGCAGGACTATAAATAGAGAGGCACTATAGCAGTGCCAGGGGACCTTATATAATCTCAAAAACAAATTACTATGTAGACAAGATTCTCTATAACAATACAGTATTGTAAAATGTCAAATGATGAATAAAAAATTAGAAAATGGATTTCTTGACGTAGGATTTATTAAAATCTAAACCATGTAAATCTCGTTGTCTTTATTTATTTACTGCATTTTCTATTATATTCTCTAAGTTAGATTTGGTAATGGAATTTGATATGAAGAATGTTAAAATTGAAAGAGGCATTTCAACAAACAGTTGGAATGCTACATCATAATTATTTAAGCACACAGCAATATAATTACTACTTCAAAGCACGTTTGATATCACTCAAATTCGGCAATTCATAGTTGTGGAAGATATTAGCACTACAATTACTGTGTGATCATCTTGGGTGTAGTGGGATGAAAAATCTCACCAATAGCTATATATGTAACATTCCGATCCATATAAAAGTATACATACATACATATGTTTGTACCTACCATGTCTGCATGTATAATATATACATAAACAAACATTTATCATTTTTTGCTTTATATGTATAACATTAATAAAGAAACATTATCACTTGTAATTAGTTTGGTGGGATGTTATAAATTATCTAAGGACCACATTATAAACTGGTAGTTATGTCAAGGTAAGGCGGGTAATGGATAAATTTTTAACTCTAATGTTATGAAAGTAACTTAGGTTTTATATAATTGTCAATCCATTAAAAAATAACTAATGAAGTTGGATAAAATAAAATGACTAAGATGAAAGGTTTAGTAAGGTAAGTTATGTAATATGAGAAGACCATAACTAACTCGGAATTAATAATTAATCAAATAGTCTAACCTGCACATGACATAGAATAGAAAATTACTATAATATGCTTAGCTAAGCATTAAATTAAATATTAACACAAAATAATTCATAATCAACCAGAATGAACATGTTTGTGATTAGCATTCCAAATTGTTTCTTACTCGATACCATGGTTTTAAATCTCCTATATATCGCCCGAGATCTCCTCCGAGATCTCCATTTCACACTTAACGAGACGAGACATCAAATCTCCTCCATATCTCCCTCGACATTTATCTCGTCCGAGATATTCAAGTCTCACCCGAAATACAGATCAAAATCTCAATCCGAGATCTCATCCGAAATTATACATTTTTCTTATTTTTCATAATATTTTTTATTTTCATATTAATTCAAAAGAAACTACTCGATCCAATTATAATTTTCCAACTTCTTGAACATATTCTTTACTTTTTATATTAATGAGTCATAGAGAAAGGTTCCACTTCTTTATTTTGTTCAAATAAAAGGATATTATTCAATCATTACTAAATCAGTTAAGCTAAACAAGCTACCACTCTTCTAAAAATATTCCTTTTTCCATGTGAATCAAGTATGTTACCATTTTTATTTTTATTAAGAAAGTTATAAACGTTAAATAAATTTTTGAAACATCAATTATAAACATATAAGTACATCCGAGATATTTCCGAGATGCATTATAAGAACCGAGATATCGATCCGAGATGTACACCCGATATTTACTCATCTCCTCCGAGATCTTCCCGACACGAGATAACTTGTGTAAAAATTCCGAGACGAAACGTGACCGAAATCCGATATTTAAAACCTTGCTCGATGCAAATGTTATGTTAGTGTGTGTGTATTATTATTTGCAAATATAAAATATCAACCTTACTAAAATGCTAAATGGTAATGAAGAATTAAAATAAAAATGACCTCTGGATTACCATAGTTCTTGCTGATATGCAAGAATATTCGGTGCACTCGTTTCAAAAAGATTACTGGAAATACAGTCGAGACATCAAATTTCCATATGTTGAATAATGCATGAAGTAAAAGTATAAACAAGCATTGCGCTAAAAAATGACACAACGCCCTCTTAATCAATCTCGAATGAGAATAACAAATCTAAAAAACAAGAATAAAAATTGAACACATGGCATTTTACAGGCCACCTCAAATCACTACCTACGTCCACTGTAATTTAATTTCAGAAGATTTTTCACAAGTACAATTGGACTACAAAGTTTCAGATCTATAAAACTAAGTAACTCGAGTTCAACGACACTTCGTGGAAAATAGAATTAAAGAAGAGAAAAGGGATCCTTCATTCATTTCTCTAGGATGGATATATATATATAGACGAATTCATCCACCAAAGTCGCTGGCTCGTGGGATACTAGGTAGGAGATCAGATCCACCTTATCAAGTTGGAAGAACGAGTAAAACTAGTAACATAAACCATGTCGGTAATGACATGATCATGTCGGTGCCAATATGAATATGCAACTCTCGTCTTCGATTTTCCTTGATGTTTGTTAAATTCTTCAAATTCCAAAGCTTCGTTGAAAAATTTCTTCTCCAACATGATTTTGCTATGCGGGTCTTGTCTTGTGTTTCAAAGTACACAACAAGTTCACCTATTAGTCAGAATTGGGTCCTTTATTCAAACATGTCAATGCCGACAAGATTGATCATGTCAGTACCGACATGATTTGCATGCACCGATTCTGCTCAAACTTCTCACCTCCATCATTTCATTATTCTAAATAGCTCATTAGATTATTGATCTATTTCTTCATCATCTTGAAATCCAGATCCATTAAGAAGTCACCGGGTCTAAATGATGGATTGCACTTAACCCCCAAAGCATGCTTTGGATGAAGAAAAGCAATCAAATTTTAGCTGCATAAGGTTCATCAATCGACTAACTGCCATATTGAGCATCACGTTCATCCAAAAGTTTTTGTTCTTGCTTCAAATAGTTGTTGAATCATCTCTTTTCTACAACAAAGTTAGAGCCTTTAGTTTTTGGAAGCTACATCATATCTCGATCAAGTAGACTTCTCTTTCCTTTTTCTTCTTTTCTCTTTACTTTTTTATTTTTTAAATAAGGGAACAAAACATGTTAGTACCAATTTGATTATGTCAATACCAACATGATTCATTGACACCATATAAATTTAGGACTTAGAAAATTTTCTAAGTCCACATCTTCATTTTCTAGTACTCGCTACTTTCTAGCTATTGCAAATTTGTTATCGTCCATGCATTTTTGCTTCCACTGCCATTGTCACCAGCAATCTAAGCGTCACGACAATCAACTTTGAATTGCCATCGACATCAAGTCATTGCCAAGCAATTCAAAACTAACTCCACCAGAACCAGACTTTCACTTAGGTTGGTTTTGACCTTTGATTTCAGTGCCACGAATGTTGCCACCACCTCATCGACATGTTTATCATTGCAGACACCAAGTTCCCATTGTTGACTCATATCTGCCTACAAATTCTCATCCTCTTTTTCACGACAGCCGACTTAAAAAAAATTCAACAATGGCTTCATGTTACTTGGAGTTGACTCCATGCCTCCTTGGTTCTGATCCTAAGTTTTCATGTTCCCTTATCTTAGTGTCCACTACTTCTATTCAAAGTCTCTACTCTGAGTTTTTTCAAGCTCGGACCTAAATTCTTATATTTGACAAGCTTTCGCATGCGGAGGAGGAGAAAATAATTTTCGTTGAATTTTGATTGAATACGGATTGGCGACTTAATCTTGATGGATTGGCGACTTAATCTTGATGGGACGGTTTCAAGAAACAGCCACATTGAGAGCATTCCAACATCCAATAGAAGCTCGTGTCAACGGTTCGATTTGAACATTAAAGCATTGAAATCCTATAAAGAAAACTCCATGTTGCTCCAAATAATGATTCTAGTAAATATATTCTATGATAGTGGATAAAATCTGACATTGTTCCATAGCATGACAGAGTTCATTTACCGACATGAGTGGGCTATCTACACAAAGTGTACACGTAAACCATGCCATGGACAAAGGAAAAACACTACATGACTTGACACTTAGCACTTCCCAGTCAATGTATAGAATTCGATTAGTCAAGACATGTCGACACCCATGGACTCAACACATCGGCTAAATGGGTTCCAATCGAAGTAGAACATTAAAATAAAATATACATGACTACGTCCTTCAGCAAGTTTTTCATTTCGAAATGACAGATCCTAGACAATCTCCTTAACTTAGAACCGACACCTGTAGAGACAGGCTTATCTACAGTTTGAGTTTCTATATCTACTTAGTCTGGAGTGAAGCATTCAATCACACATGAGCATTAATTTCAAGCTACTCCTATAACTCAACCTTGTGGCCTTGTCCTTATAAGAGAAGATCAATAGGCCTAATGATCATTGAAAATCCTCTAGATCAAACACTTCTAGGCTACCTACCTAAAAGAGTTAAGATCGATCTACCTCAAGCATGGGACTCCCAAGGATGAAGTTCTCCTTTCCAATCCCCCAATAAAAAGCTCATCTTCCTCAGGTTGGATGCACCGCTTGAAATAGGTATATGTACCTCTCAAGAGTCATCCGCCCTTTCAATGAATTTCTAAAAATATTCCTTTAAGAGCTCGGGCAGGCTCCTACCCAAGTGCATCCAGACATCTATGCTCTACTGTGTTCCATCTATATCATAATCATGATGCACTTAGCTCATCTTCCCATGTACAAAGAGACTACCTACTTACTAAGCTTCAAGGATAGAAAAAAGACGTTTTCCTTGCTGGTTATTAAAGCTTTCAATTGATGTAAGGTTTTTGTGGGGCTCCATAACAAAGTTCATAGGACTCCATAACAAAGGTAGCTATTTCAAAAGCGAATATTACATCGTTCGCTACCCCGTAGGATTCAATCACTTCTGATTGTCTAGCTATAAGTTTCCTCATCTAGTACCCTCTCCATTCTCGGTCTTTCTTCACCCAGCCATCTAACATTCTTTTCATATCCTTAACAGATCTCCACGAATTAGTCCCAATCAATGCTCTTGTACATATCCTAGTATTCTTGAAGGAGATCGATGAAAATTTAAGGAAGAGTTCTTACCTCCTCACAAATTCTCGCATGCCATTTTCTATATAATGGCAGTAGCATTATCCTGAATCTAGTTCCAACCAATGAAAGCTGAGCTGCTATTGGTCGTTCTACTCCTGCACATAACTCTAATGGTGACGATCAAAGGAGCACATAACATTAAGGAATAGAAATGAACCTCAGAGAGGAAGAAGGAGATAGGGGTGGTGAGAATATTATTAAAAGAGGAGATGAAGAGAAAGATGAAAGAGGAGATAAGGAAAATATAAGGAAGATGAAGATAAAGAGGATGATGTTTATGTTCAACCCATGTCTTGAACATGTTGAAGAGTCAACTCCTCCAAAAGGTGACTATGATTACGTCTTCGGTTCTTTAACGACCTTGGAAACCTCTCGTACTTCCCCTCTGAGGACTAAAATTTTAGAGACATATTTAATTCATGCCTTCCGCGACTTCGGCTTTCCCTTAAGGGACATACGCGAGACCACATAGGGAGATGAGACTCCATCTTTGGAACTCATCGAACAGGGTCCAAAGGTTACTTAGGGCATGCCAACATTTCACATAGTCTTAAGATCACAAGCACGAAATTCGACACTTGTTCTTAATCCAATAATTCAGTTTTGATATAATTCTTCTTCTTTTCAGGTACAATTGGGAGTAGTAAGCAAATGGGAAGGCTTCATGCAGGCGCAATCCAACACTGTTCCAAGATTCTGGAAGCCTATTATCGGCACCATGACTCTTATCTCAAGGCAAAGAGTGAGGGATTAAGAAGGAAGGAAAAAGAATGGCATGAAGCTTAGGAAAGACTATGCCATCTAGATGAGCAGAAGGATTTGCATGACTTCTCTGGGCGCGACTTCAGTTCCCACCAACTATGGCTCTTGCACACACCATCTTCTCAACACCGACAATCTTCTTACCACGAGCTTCCTCCATCATCTCGACAAATAACAACTGCTACTTTAGCTCCCCATCAACCTAAAACTTTTATCTCTCTCTAATCTCAGCAATCTCGTAGGGCTGGCAAGGAAACAACCCACATCATGTCACTCCTCTTCCACCCTTCGAAGGCCAATCTACTACTATTGCCACTAAGATGCAAGCGATTCTTCTCGGATACTACCTTGTGGTGGTTAGATTCGATTGCAATACCAATGACTTCCAATATAGTTATGCAAATGAAGGCCTTGCCCGACAAAGGAATGTCATGGAGCAAATATACGAGTGGAAGAAGCTGTCTGAGGGCCTCTTCGAAACCATGCTAACCAACTGGTCATCCGTACTTTCGATATGGAGAGGGTTGACCATAACTGAATATGTGAGGACCATATATGGGAATTGGCCATAGTCAAGAAAGAAAGAGATGAAAAACAAAAATCACCCTATAATTCCTAATAGATATTGACTAAGCTGGCCAATGTTCATATGGTAGAAACCCTGGTTCTAAATTCACCACTATGGAATTCCCACACTGCCAATGCCAACCTCAAGAAGAAACTTAAAGATAAAAAAGCTAAGTATGCAACACTCCATGCCGAGTTTGAAAAGCTCAAAGTCGACCTGATAATCGAATGAGAATCAAAGAACAAGGCTTAAGGTGAGCATGTCAGTCTAAAAATTATGTTGGATGACGTTGAAAAGGTAACAAAGATCTCAAGGCCAAGCAATTCAAATCGAAGAAATGGAAGCCATTCTTCTCTAATTTTTGGCCAATGTCATCGAGATGAAGAATCTTAAGTGATGGGAGATGGCTATCCTGAAACACTAACTGAGGCTTGGGATGAAATCATGAAAAGGGATAAAAGTGCTGGTTATTGTCGATGAAGAGATATTGAAGAAAAATTTCTTGGTCAAAGAACATCTAGTAGCTATAGAAGAGGGAAGGAAAATTTTGGCAATAGGGGTTGCAGCCGAAACATAGGTGCCTATTGAGACTCTCGCTGATCCAACTCTATAGATCATGCAGACGACTCCACTCTAGCTCAAAAAAGTTTTAATTGGATGTCATCACATCCACAGCAACTACTTTATAAGTTGCCACAACTGAAACACACGTATCAACGGCTCTTGACACTAGCACTCCTTGGGGTTACTATGAAGATAGTCTTACACCTCTGATTCTCATATAACCGAATAATATGCGGCTGGAGCATTCGGCTGATGTAAGACGATGGTCTAAGAAAAGAAAAATAGTAAAGAAGAAGAACTGAAAAGAAAAAATAGAAGAGAAGAGAAATAAAACATCATAAAATCACAGAACCTATCGTATATCTGACAGTGCATCGAATAAAATATAATAATCATCACTAATATAAAATAGGCGAGACAGTAGTAACTACATGAGCTATAGAATCTGAGTACACGGGCTCATGCAGTTATACAAATAATAACAAAGTTACACAAGTGATAAATAAACTCAACTGATAAACTATCTCAAATAATAGTAAGTCAAACACTGTCAAGGCCCAACATTGTCACATGGAAAATAAGCAATAATAAGCACAAAAATGTAGATATGAGAAAGCATCACCTTCTGCCAGCCCATTTGCAAAACTTCATGTATCGTTTAGACCTGTTATCAACTCATTTAAGAGTACCGAAGGTAATAAGAAGCGAAGCATAAAATGTCAAGTCAAACAACAGTGTAGTGTGAGCAGTAAACAATCTCAAAATACAATGAAAGTCGATATAGTATATGAAACAGAGGTATAGAGAATCATATCTGAAATGTCCATACATCCAAAGAGTTAGCGCATTACATCAATAATATGCTACTCTAGAAACATCATAAAGGTGTGCACCATCCTAAATACAATGTCGAGGTGCCTAGGTATCCCTATCCATAATCTACATCAAGTGACATATGTAGCGTGATAGACTACATAAAAACAATCATGGCAAACATAGCATCCATTAAACAAACCTTACTGTCACTCAATATGCTTTGAATATATGATAACTCGTATGACCATTCCTCTACCAAGGATTAATGAAAAAGTCCTGATCTTTCATTTACTCGATACACTGCTCGAAACTGATACTAACCATATCCATCGGTCCAAGGTATAAGGATCCAATCAGCAGATCCGGGGTAGCCAAATAAAGTACCCATAAGTGGCCTCATAATACCCCTACTTTGAGTATAATAGAAAACACTCCTTGCATTAACGGTCCCTCAGTATGCGTTTCCAAGCCTTTTCATTGCTTCATCTAGTTTTCAATTTCCTTAAGGAACCATTCCACGTTCCTACATTACATGATAGAATCGATCACCATTCTATCCATGGTTCACCCTTCTTAGAACCCGCCCTTTTGGAAAATCATCACGATTCCGTCATCATCAAGACGTCGTCATCGGAATACAACTCCATCATCATCGAGTCGTCATCATCAAAGTCTCGAAGCCATCATGTCAAAGCATCACGTCATCGCTTCACCATTGAAATTTCTCATCGTAGAGCAATAACATCAAGACCAAGATTCGGCCGCACAAACAAACCACCATGTCACGTTCCTTAAAGCCTCCTCATCGTCCATGTCATATATTGGTCAAATCGGCCATCATCAATAGTGGTGGACACCGACCACTCTACAATGGATGATACCGACCACTTTGGTCATGTACTTAGCTAAAAATGGCTAAGTATAAACCAAATAAAAACGTTTGGCTTCCGTCATGAAGTCTGAAGCCCATCTAAGTCCATCGTCTTCCATATTCAGATCGGTCAGCACACATCCAAGTACTCTTCTACAACTTATCCTATCTGTTTTATTTTCCACATTTGTGCATCCCATCTATATGCACATAACACTATCTCATCCTACTAATTTCCATAATTTATGCATTCGATCAATATGCGCGAAACTCCAACGTACGGGATATTTCCTAACACTGGACCATCAATTGATCGGCGTTTTCAACCAAAACAGCAAACAAGCATACATGCAACCAACATGCATACATACATCTAATATAGTACATACACAACATGTATAACATATCTATACCAACCAATGTGGGATTCTTATCAAAAATGGCCTAAAACTAGCAATTTCATAAAAGTAGTACGTTCGTAATAACAAGTGTGAAATCCAATTTAAAACCCATTTTAAAACACTTCTAAATTCTTTTATAAAATTGGATGTGGGTTTAAATATATTATAAATTATGTTTAAAAGTGGGAAATCGGTTCAAAATGTCATTTTTATACCATATTAACAGCCATAGTATGGTAAGAGATAATATCACTCACCTTAACAAAAGTCATCCAATTCTATGCGAAGTCGTAGATCTTATAACTCATGATTCATGATTCCCTCACTATCTGTAATAACCCGGTATTTCAGACACATCATATTTAAATGTATGAACTATTTAAATATTTGAATCTTGGATTTAATGTTATTAAAATGATTTAAAAACTTGTTAACCCCGTTTTAAATCATAACGAATGATGGTAAACTTATTTTGAAAAAATATTTGCAAAAATAAATACTTTGAAGAAATATCGATAATGTGACTGAAAATCATTTTATCAATAAACAAATTTTTAGCGTCCAAAGTTATTCAGATTTTTTACACACACTTATTTGCTTAGGAAATCAATAAAATGAAACAAAACAATTTTACCATTTATGGAAATCAATTTTTTGTTGACGTCATCGAATATATTTTGAAAATGAACGTTTAAGGAAAGTCTTAACTTTTAAGTAAAAATGTAAAGGTGAAAATCTGGAATGTGAGAGGGAAGGTCCTTTGTGACCTGTCATGGAAGCTATAAGGTGGTAATGACCTCTTACACAAACCTATAAATACACCCTTAAGGTAAAAACTAATCGCAAAGCTTGAAAAGAAGTAAGAGAATAAAAATGGTGGTACTGTTTAACACTAATCCACTATTCTTCTCTAATTTTTTCAAGTCTAAACCAAATCAACTCCAATCTCTTCCAAACTTTCACCAACATCTTAGAATATCTTAGGAAGCTTAGAGAAAAGTAAAGGAGAAGGGGAACCTTGAGCGGACCGTTAGCAATGGAAGAGGAGGGGATGTGCTGCCAAGGTCGGATCATTTGGCTTTTGGTGATGGTAGGAGGTGATTCATTGATTCTTTAGACTTTGTGCTTGTTTTTTTCTTGGATCTAAGTATTATAACTTACTACTTTGTTCGTATATATTGTGTGTGTATGTTGTGTTTGAAATATAAAGTTAAAGTGACATTAAAAAAATGCTATTAAAGATGATACAAGTATGGAATCGTTTTGGATTTGTTGTGATAATGTGTTAATTACATTCATCTTTAACCTTTGTGATTATACTTTTGAATGTGAATAGATCTTTAAAAAGAAAGTTTTAAAGGTAAGCATAAGTGAAATGGTTTTAGGTTTGTAGTGGCAATGTTTATGTAACATTAGTCTTAAACCCTTTTGGATGGATTTGTAAAAGAACTTAGATCCTTAAAATAGATATTTTGAAGGAAATTATAAGTAAGAAATATTTTGGAAAAAAGATAGAAAAAAACAAAGGTTTAAAGTAAGAAATCTTGTTAAATGATTTGTAAATATAGTTATACCATTTAACATAAGTATATGAATACTTTTTGAAGCATTGAAAAGAGTACAAATAAATAGTAGATATTGATAAAAGGTGTTTTATTAGATAAAAGGCGTTTTATTAGATAAAAGAAGTTTTACTATTAAAAGACGTTTCAATTAAAAAAAGAGTAATTAAACAAAGAAGGGATTATAAGTTGCTTATGAGGCTTAATCGTGCTTCATATGATTTGATCATGCTTGGTATGTTCACTCGTTTATGGAAAACATTTAGTCATATACTTAGCAATAAAAGCAGATGAAGTAGGCTTGTCTATCTATGGAAGTTAAGATTGGTGTTCAAGTAGGGATATGAGTAATAGATCTCTAACCTACCAGCTTCACTCTTGATCGAGGGATAGTGTGAGTTGAAAATATCGAAAACATGATAAGCCATATGCGATCGTTCTCATTATTATTGAATGGCCAAATTCGTCGATTCAGTCTTGAGGAGATCAAGATTTGTAAGTGTTTTACTTATCGAAAGTTCAAGACTAAGATTCATGTTCTATGTGACGACCCGTCTTTCATTCCATAGAAAGACGTATCATCATTAAGAAATAAATAGGTAGAAAAAGAACAGATAGAAGGAAGAACTAAACAATATCAGAATCTCAAAGCGGAAACGGAAAAATATAATACTTTACATAGATATTCACGTAGTCATTACACATCATAGTTACACAGTTACAACATCAACACATTAGACAGTCGTAAAGACCTGTCTATCCATTACATTCTAAAATACAATAGACAATGATACCAACACAGCGGAAAAAGTTAGATAGATACGCCAAGACTCCTACTCCAAGCTTTCCATAATTCGTCAAGCCAAAACTGATCACTTGGCTACTCATAAAAATTTGAGTACCCAAAAGTTTAAGAAAAATAGAATAAACTTCGGGTCATACATGGGTCTGGTATGAGTAAACGATTAAGTTGTTTAACTTGAAAAACCTTTGAAATAAAAGGTATCTCGTAAGACTCTCCGCAAATAAACACGGACAAGTTTTTCCCTTATGATAACCAAAATATTTGATAGGAAATTTGGTTATATTATAATAGTGTCTAGGGTTTTCAATATAAAATATAGAAATAGCTGGAATGCATACATCTCATGTTCCAACATAGCTGGACACAATCAAAACCGTAAGGCACTTATTGGAGATTGGATTCCATATAATGGCAGGGCTACTAGAGTACCACCCATCACATTACGTGGCCTAGATCACCGTACGAAGGATCCACCCTGATCCCCTGCATCATAAAACCGGAGCTACCTCTTACTAGATAGTCTGAATAAGACAATCCCGCGGTTGTGGCCAAACAACCGCCCACACAGCCGAATAAAAAGGGACTTCGAGACAGGGGAAAATCTTATCCTACTTGGGTGCTACACACTTAGCCTTGCGTGCACCTCCCATGTTTTAGCCATTCTCGGTTGATGAGGCTTGAGGCTACAATTACCTTTTAGAACACATATCTTGGAATGCTCATCGTCGTCCATTGACGATGGTCTGATAACATTCATCCATACAAGTTCGTTCCGGGTTCAAAAGAAACCGAAGGCACTATCTCACTACACTCATTTTGGAATCACCCTCAGAGTTGATAACAATAGCACTTGCACTCTGAAACTTCATTTCGATCTTCACTTGAGATTTCATGACCTATTGTTTAACTTGGATCGATGTGGTTTTCGGATAATCAAATTTGATATCCGATCCTGGTCTCATCGAAATCCAAATGTTTCATAAAGGCCAAGTTGTTTAAGGTTTAAACAATTTAAATTCAATCCAGAACACAGCATTCATCATAGATAAACAACTTACATTTATCACGGCTATATTCAAAGTATTGCACAACATAGAACATCCCAGATTATCATACTATAAATATCAATCAATCTGGACATTCTACACAATCAATCATCCATAAGCAAGATTTATTAATCCCATAATTATAATTAATCTAACTAACTCAAATTAAATTAATAACTTAAGAATTAATCACCTAACCCTGCTTAATTAATCATTAATTAATTACAAACCATTTGAATTAGTTAATCATTCTTTAGTTACTTTTATAAATCAATTGATTAATCTTTGATTACTGATTAATTATCCTTAATTATCAATTAACTAATCCTTAATCAATGATTAATTAACCCTAATTATTAACTAATAAATCCTTAATAATTAATTTATCAATCCTTAATTACAAATTAATTAATCTTTAATTAATTAAATAATTAATCCTTAATTACAAATTAATTAATCTCTAATTACTTAATTAATCTCTAATTAATTTATTT
Organism: Allium cepa; assembly: GCA_030765085.1. Taxonomy (NCBI): domain Eukaryota; kingdom Viridiplantae; phylum Streptophyta; class Magnoliopsida; order Asparagales; family Amaryllidaceae; genus Allium; species Allium cepa. The sequence goes on along the minus strand of CM060945.1, from coordinate 985,143,226 downwards.
ATTTTCTAATTACAAATTAATTAATCTCTAATTAATTAATTGATTTCCATTAATTATTATTTAATTAATTCTTAATTATTAATTAATTAATTTCTCATTAATTACTTCATTAATTTAATTAATCTTAATCACCAAAAAACTTAATTAACTTTAAGATAAACCATTTATCTTTATTACTTACTTAATTATCATTAACATATAAATTTATAACATTTTATCTTTTAATTAACTTCTTAATTACATCATTCATTTAAGTTAAAAATAAACTTAATAATTCAACTAAATTAATTTAAGTAGAATAAATCATATAACTTTTCTTAACCAATTATTATATAAAGAAATTTGATTTTAAAATTAGTTTAAAACTTGATTTACTTTAAATTTTAAAACTTGCTTTTATTTGAATTTTAAAACTGTTAAAATACTTACTTCGGGTTCAACCCAAATCTTACCTGAGTCCAACTCCGAGAAAATCACCCTCTTTCTTTTACAAACTTAGTTTTAGTTTCAAAAAAAATTCTAAAACCTGCTACATGCAAAACCATTCGCATCGACTCAAAGATGAACCCGAGCTATGGCTTCACTTCCACGAGACCTCCCCCAAGACCCATCCTACTTCCCCAAAAACCACTAACACACCAGCCTCTTGTACGTGCATCGATGATCTCCGCCACTCCGACCTTCACCGAAACCTCCCGCACATCGACGACCATTCCCATCATCGATCCCGACCACCCAGACTTCATCACAAACCCACAATCAAAATTGATCTATCTCAAACAAATAGGAACAGTACCCATCACCTGAAAACCTCCTTGACCCGATGTTGTCGATCACCAGAGATCATGGAACTCCGTCCACAGCTTCGCCGACCAACCACGCTTCACTTCCCCGATGACCGATTGTCTCCGATGCTTCAGAGACGATGCAGCAATCCAATTCTTAGCCTCGGCCAAAAACTTGACCTAAACTCTACTCCGACGCCATGATACCGGCATGGCGGTTTAAAAAATCCACCTTCCAATTTTGCCAAACTCGCCAACATCTTAGCTACGTACAGTGGTGAACTCGAGGCCTCATCACCCTCCGATCACCAGCAATTGCCCAAAATCCAAATTTTGATCAACCACAATTTCCACTTTGGTTTCTAAACTGAAAATTTTGATTGAACCTTTAAAATTCATGATTTTTGATGGAGATTAAGATTATATAAGAGAATCAAAGAATTGTGATGTTTGAATTTAACATGTTTTCAAAGTTTTCACCATCCTTACCATTTTCCAGATGATATTCAAACTTATTATACTTAAATATATTTTTAAATCTTAATTTATGTTTAAATAAACATAACTTGTTTGAATTTCACAGCCTATGGGAGATTAAAAGAGGAGCTTTGAATTTTTATCTAGATTTTATACCCTATAAAATAAGAAAAGGGGATATATATATATATATATATATATATATATATGTATGTATGTATGTATGTATGTATGTATGTATGTATGTATGTATGTATGTATGTATGTATGTATGCATACAGAAACGCACATTTTACATCTTTATATTTATCAACATGCAAGCCAAATTTTCAGTCGTGCAAACAATTATCACATCATTATTTCATATTTACATCACATACAATAGATTAAAACAAGTATTAGTTTGTTTACTCACCTGTTATAAGATGTTTGAACAGAGCTTTGAACTGGAATGCCTTTTTGATTTTGAAAACTGAATGCTTTAGATTTGAACTGGAAACTTGAAATTAGATTGAGATGATCTGAAACCTAGTTGTGTTGCTTAGTTGATATGATCTAAGCTTGAAATCTTGCTTTTAAAACTGAAATGAATTTGCTTCAGGTTTGTAATAGTTGAAAAAGTCGTTGCTTGATATTTTCTGTTTGCTTATTTTCTTACAGGCTTTTGATTTTCTTAGTTTTGAATAATGAGGATAGAAAAGAAATAGAGAAGAGGAGATAGATATATTTATATCCTTATTTAATGATTTTTAGAAATAAAAGAAAATAAAAAGAAATTGTGACACTTGTTAAAATAGCTTACATTTGTTAAAGCTACATGCTAATATCTCTACACTTGTATTATGCATGTGTTTATTATTTTTAATATGTTTTTATAAATCTTTATATTTAATTTCTATTTAGTTAATACATTTTTAATTTATATTTATAAAAACTTTTAAAGAAAATAATATAAAAACTAATTTTATACAAATAAAAATCATATATATTATTTTCAAATCCAATTTATTTTAAGAGGTTTATCTTTGAATTTCAAATTTCAAATTCAATTTAAAATCAACTCATATGTGTGTGTGTGTGTATTTAAACAAACACATATTTAATTTGTTTGAAATAATAATTTTGCCAATTTTGAAAAATTTATAAAATAAGATTATCACATATTAATTGCTTGAAATTTTCAGGATATCACATTCCTCCCCCCTTAAAAGAATTTTGTCCCCAAAATTTAAAATCAAAGATAATCCAAAAACTTTTATTTCAAACAATTCAAGCATACATATCAGTCATACACTAACAATCAAACAAACAGTTCATTCAAACAAACATTACCAGTTATCCGGACACAAATACGGATAAGCTTTCCTAAAACTATCAAGAGTTTCCCAGGTACATTCTCTGGGATACTCGCTCCACAAAACCTTGACCAGCTTCACCACTTTGTTTCTAAGCTGCTTCTCATCTTGATCAACTACCTGGACTGGATGCTTGACTATTGATAAGTCCGGTTCGATCTTAAATCTTCTTGCACTGCTGGCTCTAGAACTAGAGATGGGTCGAACACATACTTCCTCAGATGAGATACGTGAAAAACATTGTGAATTCCAGCCATCCGGACTGGCAATTCAATCCTATAGGCCAAAGCACCAATTCTCTCAAGCACTCGGAATGGTCCAATATTCCTTGGGGCAAGTTTTCCCGTCTTTCCAAACCTGATCACTCCTTTTATCAGGAAAACCTTGACAAAGACCAAATCTCTAATCTCAAATTCCAATTGCCTTCGTCTCTTGTCCACATAACTCTTCTGGCGATCCTGAGCTGCTTTTATTCTCTTCTTGATATGCTCCACCTTCGCAGATGCCTCTCGATCAAATCTGGACCAAGAACAAGGCAATCTCCCGACTCTACCCAGACGGTGACCTACAGCGTCTTCCATATAAAGCTTCATAGGGTGCCATCTTGATACTCGCTTGATAACTATTATTGTACGAGAATTCCACTAAATGTAGATGGTCTTTCCAAGATCCACCAAAATCCAAAACACAAGCCCTCAACATATCTTCAAGAATTCGATTCAGCCTTTCCGTTTGTCCATCGGTCTGGGGATGATAGGCTATCTTATACCCAAAGCTATCCACAGAGCCTCCGAAAATTTACTGGTAAAGATTGGATCACGGTCACTTACTATACTGACTGGAACTCCGTGCAACCTGACGATCCCCTTCAAGAAAATCTCTGCTAAAGACGATGTAGTTTTGGTCGCCTTAAGTGGAATAAAATGGACACTCTTGGTCAGCCCGTCGATAATTACCCATATTCCTTTGTTTCCCTTCTAGTCCTTGGCAAACCGTCGACGAAATTCATAGATATCATTTCCCATTTCCACTTTGGAACTTGCAGAGGTTGCAACAAACCTGTAGTCTTCTATTGATCACCTTTCACCTGTTGGCAGATCGCACATCCATTGATAAAAGCAGCAATATCCTTCTTCATACCCGGCCACCAGAAAACTCTCTTCATATCCTTATACATCTTTGAGATCCCCGGATGGATAATCAACCTTGATTTGTGGCCTTCCCGCAACACTTCCTGTCTCAAACCATCCACATCTGGAACACATAAGCGTCCGTTGATTCTCAAAGTTCCTTGATCGTCTATCTTGAAATCCGAATATAACCATCCTTGGTTCTAAGAATCAATTCCTTAAAAGTTCTATCCTTCATCTAACTGTTTATGGTCCTTTCGTGTAGAGACAGAACAACTTCCAAAATAGACAGAACTGCATTCCTACTCAGAGCATCCGCCATTACATTCGCTTTCCCTAGAGTATATAGGATATCCAGATCATAAGATGTCAAAAATTCTACCCACCTCTACTACCTCAAATTCAAATCCTTTTGGGAGAAAATGTATTTCAACGGTTTGTGATCCGTGAAAAGCTCGAACTTCTCTCCCAATAGATAGTGCCTCCAGATCTTCAAAGCAAAGACGATGGCCAACAATTCCAGATCGTGCGTAGCGTAATTCTTTTCATGCTGCTTCAACTATCAGCTCGCATACGCAATCACTTTCCCATTCTGCATTAGCACCGCACCCAGCCCAACTCCACAAGCATCTGTATAGACTTCAAACGTACTCATACCATCAAGAATAGCTAGAACAGGTGCACTGGTCAGCTTTGCCTTCAAATCCAGGAAAGCTTCTTCACACTTGGGGGTCCACTTAAACTTTGCTCCTTTCCTAGTCAACTTGGTTAAGTGAGAAGAAATCTTAGAGTAGTCCCTGATAAATTTCCTATAGTACCCTGCCAAACCCAAAAAACTACAGACTTCCGTAGGAGTCTACGGCTGCTTCCACTCTTGAATAGTTTCTACCTTGGCCAGATTTACAGAAATACCCTCTCCAAACACAATATGCCCTAAAAATCTAACTTCCTACTTCCAAAAATGGCACTTCAAAAAGTTAGCCTTCAGAACATAACTTCTCAAAGTCTCCAACACTATCTCTAAATGTTGCTTATACTCCTCTTTAAACTTGGAATAGACAAAAATGTCATCAATGAACACGAGCATGAACTTATTCAGCACATCCCGAAAAACTCGGTTCAACAAATCCACAAAATAGGCAGGAGTGCTAGTTAGCCCAAAAGGCATAACCAACCACTCATAAAACATATAGGTCCCCTGAACATAGTTAAGGGTATACTGTCCTCAGCTACCCTTAACTAGTGGAAACTCGAAGCTAAATCCAACTGAGAGAAAACAGAAGCTCTATGGAATTGATCAAAAAGATCATATATACGGGACAAGAGATACTTATTCCTAATAGTAACCTTATTCAACTCTCCGTAATCCACACAGAATCTCAATGACCCATCTGACTTGGTCACAAAGACAACAGCAAAACCCCAACTGGAAAAACTGGGCCGGATCAAACTTTTCTCTAAGAAATCTTGGGTCTGCTTCACCAGCTCTTCTCTCTCTCTCTCTCTCTCTCAGTGCCATCCTTCTACTGGGTTGAACAATAGGTATTTCTCTCGGAACCACGTTTATCCAAAACTCTATCTCCCGATGCACGGGCAAACTTTAACTTCCTCGAAAACATCTGGAAAATCTCTTACCACTTCGATGGACTCTACGCCTTCTACAGATGCCTCAATTCCATGCAAAATATTACTCAAGTGAACTCTAGAATTATCGCAAGTCACTTTTGCGATCCTTCTCAACTCCGTTTCCAAAGACACACTTCTCTCTTCACAAACCAAAACAGCCTTATGCTTATCCAACCAATCCATTCCTAGAATAAGGTCAAACCCTTTGAAATCCAATACAAATGGGTCGTAAGAGAAACTATGGGACAGACAAGAAATTCTTAGGCCTCTACAGATCTTATCTAACTTGATTACTTCCCCTATAGGATTAGATACAAAAATAAGGTAGTCTACCACACTAAGGGAAGATGAAACTTCTCTACTGATTTCAAAGAAATAAAACTAAGAGATGCACCAGAATCAAATAAAACTCAAATATAATTGCATTTAAAAGCAAAGTACCTTCAAGAACTCCTTTGCCTTTAGAAGAAGAAGTTGATGGTACACCTTCAAGAGCAAATACCTTGTTCTTCTGGGCCTTCTAAAGAAGTGGACAAGCTTTCACCATATGCCCCGGCTGATGACAGTTGAAACACAAAGACTTCTGAACCAATGCTGAATTGGGTCCACTCTGACGTTGCTGCTGCTGAGATCTACCTCTGGGACACTGCTTAGCCAAATGACCCTCTTGCTGACACACATAACACTTATGAGGTCCGTTGTTGCCTCCATGTTTCCCTTTGCCTTGTTTCTTCCAATTTAGGTTGAATTTCCTTTTGTTTGGATTGGAAGAAGTTCCACTTGGTGTGCTGCAGATGCCAAAGGTTTCTTGTTCATAAGCTCCTCATACCTCAATACCATATCGATTAACTCCACAAAAGATCCCTTAAGGTGTGCTGTCATCTTCTCACGGAACTCGGGCCTCATTCCCTGTACGAACATCTCATTCTTCTTGAGGGGTGTGTCAATCAGATCAGGTCCGCAGCGAGGTAATTCATTGAACTTGGTCTCATATTTTGATACTGACATACACCCTAGCTTCAGATCTAGGAAATCTCTATACACACGAGTCCTCCTAGCCACATGAACTATTCTTCAAATAGCTCCTTAAAATTACTCCAAGATATATCATCCTTTGAGAAATTCAATGTAACTGCATCCCACCATGCTGTAGCTCCTTCTTGAAGTTGCCACGATGCCATCACTCTCTTTTGCTCAACAAATAGAACTAAACTCTTAAAAATGCGCTCACACGAGTGTAACCAAGCCTGAACTTCAATGATGGACTCCGATCCTTTAAAAGGTCTTCCTCCCAGATTGGTGAAATCCTTACACAATGCAGCAAAACTTACTCGATGCGGCGTTGGATTTACAGCCTCGCTAGCAGTCGGACCTCTTCCATCATTGGTCGTCGTGCTGCCCACAGTTCTGCCTCTCCTTCCTCTAGAACTCATGTCGACAACCTGGACAGGTAACCCAACAATTTAGATAGGCACATAGATATATAAAAATTACAAATGCGTGCTCTCAAGATAGATACTACTTCAAAGCCTAGGTATTATCTCAACCTAGTGCTCTGATACCAACTGTGACGACCCGTCTTTCATTCCACAGACAAACGTATCATCGTTAAGAAAGAAATAGGTAGAAAAAGAATAGATAGAAAGGAAGAACTAAACAATATCAGAATCTCATAGCGGAAACGGAAAAATATAATATTTCACATAGATATTTACATAGTCATTACACATCAGAGTTACACAGTTACAACATCCACACATTAGATAGTCGTGAAGAGCTGTCCATCCATTACATTCCAAAATACAACAGACAAAGATACCAACACAGTAGAAAAAGTTAGATGGATACGCCAAGACTCCTACTCCAAGCTTCCTAAAATTCGTCAAGTAAAACCTGATCACTTGGATGCTCATAAAAATTTGAGTACCCAAGAGTTTAAGAAAAAGGAATAAACTCCGGGTCAGACATGGGTCTGGTGTGAGTAAACGGTTAAGTTGTTTAACTTGAAAAACCTTTGAAATGAAAGTTATCTCGTAAGACTCTCCGCAAATAAACACGGACAAGTTTTTCCCTTACGATAACCAAAACATTTGATAGGAAATCTGGTTAAATTGTAATAGTGTCTGGGGTTTTCAATATAAAGTACAGAAATAGGTGGAATGCTTACATCTCACGTTCCAACAAAGTTGGGCACAATCAAAACCGTACAGGCACTTATTAGAGATTGGATTTCATACAATGGCAGGGCTGCTGGGGTACCGCCTGTCATAGTACGTGGCCTAGATCACCGTACCGAGGACCCACCTTGTTCCCCTGCATCACAAAGCCGGAGCTACACCTTAGTAGATAGTACGAATAAGACAACCCCGTGGTTATGGCCAAACAACCACCCACACAGCCGAATAAAAAGGGACTTCTAGACAGGGGAAAATCTTATCCTACTTGGGTACTATCCACATAGCCTTTCGTGCACCTCCCCTGTTTTAGCCATTCCCGATGGATGAGGCTTGAGGCTATGATTACCTTTTAGAACATATATCTCGGAATGTTCATCGTCCTCCATTGACGATGGTCTGATAGCATTCATCCATAAAAGTTCGTTCCGGGTTCGAACGAAACCGAATGCACTATCTCGCTACACTCATTTTGGAATCACCTTCAGAGTTAACGATAATAGCTCTTGCACTCTAAAACTTCATCTCGATCTTCACTTGAGATTTCATGACCTATTGTTTAACTTGGATTGATGTGGTTTTCGGATATTCAAATTTGATATCCTATCCCGGTCTCATCGAAATCCAAACGTTTCTTAAAGGCCAAGTTGTTTAAGGTTTAAAAAATTTAAATTCAATCCAGAACACAGCATTCATCACAGATAAACAACTCACATTTATCACAGCTATATTCAAAGTATTGCACAACACAGAACATCCCAGATTATCATACTATAAATATTAATCAATCCAGACATTCTACACAATCAATTATCCATAAGCAAGATTTATTAATACCATAATTATAATTAATTTAGTTAACTAAAATTGAATTAATCACCTAACCCTGCTTAATTAATCATTAATTAATTACAAACCATTTGAATTGATTAATCATTCGTTAATTACTTTTATTAATCAATTGATTAATCTTTAGTTACTGATTAATTATCCTTAATTATCAATTAACTAATCCTTAATCAATAATTAATTAACCCTAATTATTAATTAATAAATCATTAATTATTAATTTATTAATCCTTAATTACAAATTAATTAATCTCTAATTAATTAATTAATCCTTAATTAAAAATTAATTAATCTCTAATTACTTAATTAATTAATCTTTGATTAATTAATTTATTTTCTAATTACAAATTAACTAATCTCTAATTAATTAATTTATTTCCCTTAATTATTAATTAATTAATCCTTAATTATTAGTTAATTAATTTCTCTTTAATTACATCGTTAATTTAATTAATCTTTAATCACCAAAAACCTTAATTAACTTTAAGGTAAACCATTTATCTTTATTAATTACTTAATTATCATTAACATATAAATTTACAACATTTTATCTTTTAATTAACTTCTTAATTACATCGTTCATTTAAGTTAAAAATAAACTTATGAATTTAAATAAATTAATTTAAGTGGAATAAATCATATAAATTTTCTTAAACCAATTATTATACAAAGAAATTTGATTTAAAAATTAGTTTAAAACTTGATTTACTTTAAATATTAAAACTTTCTTTTATTTAAATTTTAAAACTGTTAAAATACTAACTTCGGGTTCAACCCAAATCTTACCCGAGTCCAACTCCGAGAAAACCACCTTCTTTCTTTTAAAATCTTAGTTTTAGTTAAACAAAAATTCTAAAACCTGCTACATGCAAAATCACTCACATCGACTCGAAGACGAACTTGAGCTAGGGGTTCACTTCCACAAGACCTCCACCAAGACCCATCTTTCTTCTCCAAAAACCACTGACACACCAGCCTCGTGCACGTGTACCGATGATCTCCGTCACTCCGACCATCGTCGAAACCTCCCGCACATCAACACCATTCCCATCATCGATCCCGACCACCCAGATTTCATCACAAACCCACAATTAAAATCGAGCTATCTCGAACAAACAGGAACATCACCCATCATCTGAAAACCTCCTCGACCCGATGCTGCTGACCGCCAGAGATCATGGAACTCCGTCCACAACTCCGTCAACCAACCATGCTTCACTTCCCCATGACCGATCGTCTCTGATGCTTCAGAGATGACGTACCAATCCAATTCCTAGCCTCGACCAAAAACTTGACCTAAACCCTACTCCAACGCCGTGACGCCGCCTCGGTGGTTTAAAAATCCACCTTCCATTTTTCCAAACTCGCCAACTTCTTAGCTACCTCCAATGGCGAACTCGAGGCCTCATCGCCCTCCGATCATCAGCAATTGCCCAAAACTCAAATTCTGATCAACCATGATTTCCTCTCTATTTTCTAAACTAAAAATTTTGATTGAACCTTTAAAATTCATGATTTTTTATAGGGATTCAGATTATATAAGAGGATCAAAGAATTGTGATATTTGAATTTAACATGTTTTCAAAATTTTCATTGTCCTTCCCATTTTCCAGATGATATTCAAACTTATTATACTTAAATATATTTTTAAATCTTAATTTATGCTTAAATAAACATAACTTGTTTGAATTTCATGCCTATAGAAGATTGAAAGTTATCTAGATTTTATACCCTGTAAAATAAGAACATGATATATATATATATATATATATATATATATGTATGTATGTATGTATGTATGTATACAGACATGCACACTTTACATCTCATATTTATCAACATGCAAGCCAAATTTTCACTCGTGCAAACAATTATCACGTCATTATTTCATATTTCCATCACATGCAATAGATTAAAACAAGCATTAGTTTGTTTACTCACCTAATATAAGATGTTTGAACAGAGCTTTGAACTGGAATGCCTTTTTGATTTTGAAAACTGATGCTTTAGATTTTGAACTGGAAACTTGAAATTAGATTGACATGATCTGAAATCTAGTTGTGTTGCTTAGTTGAGATGATCTTAGCTTGAAATCTTGCTTTTAAAACTGAAATGAATTTGCTTCAAGTTTGTAATAGTTGAAAAAGTTGTTGCTTGATATTTTCTGGCTTGCTTATTTTCTTACAGGCTTTTGATTTTCTTAGTTTTGAATAATGAGGATAGAAAAGAAATAGAGAAGAGGAGATAGATATATTTATATCCTTGTTTAATGATTTTTAAAAATAAAAGAAAATAAAAAGAAATTGTGACACTTGCTAAAATAGCTTACATTTGTTAAAACTATATGCTAATATCTCTACAATTGTATTATGCATGTGTTTATTATTTTTAATATGTTTTTATAAATCTTTATATTTAATTTCTATTTAGTTAATACATTTTCTTAATTTATATTTATAAAATATTCTAAAGAAAATAATATAAAAACTAATTTTATATTAATAAAAATCATATATATTATTTTCAAATCTAATTTATTTTAAGAGATTTATCTTTGAATTTCAAAATTCAAATTCAAATTCAATTTAAAATCAACTCATATATATATATATATAAACACATATTTAATTTGCTTGAAAATAATAATTTTGCCAATTTTAAAATTTTCATAAAAGAAGATTATCACATATTAATTGCTTGAAATTTTTGGGATATCACATTCTACCTCTTGAAAGTAGATCTATTCGAGATGTTGGAAGCCACATGTGGTTTCGAGATCTGTTCGAGATATAGGAATTCAATTGGGGGTTTGTGTCTTTTTGAGTAATGAAGATTCGTGTGAAAGTGCCAAACTTAACCTTGATATTGGAAATGACTAAAAGCAGAGTAGGCCTCATAGCTTGGGGTTTAGCTAACCCACAACAGGATATGTCAACTCCATATATAGAGATACTAATCGATTGTTGGCCAGCAGAAGTTGATGATATGTGGGATCACGTGTTTGGGCATGGACCAGCTATGTTTACCTAAAAATATATTTTACCTTTATATACATTGCTCGAAGGTACTTTCTGACCCTTGTGCAAGAGATTGGATCCGGCTCCACCAGAGAGATCTACATTGAAAACTTTATGCGAACGTTTCTTATCGGTTTTGATTGTACCTTAAATATGACGTTGAATGTAACCAATGTAACCATTCCAGCTATGTTATATAATTATATTCTACACTCTAGACATTGTCTATTATATCACCTTATAGGCTTATTAGATGGTTGTTCTTTTGAGGGGATAACCGTTATGGCATTTCATGCGGTCTTAAAAGTACTGCTATATGCTAGCTACATATTTCTTGAGTTTTTTATACAAGCCTTATGTCTGATGCTTGGGTTTTGTTTTCCCTAAATTTCTCGCTTACTTTTTGGAGTAGTTCAAGAAAAGTGGGTTTTGCATTATGTGCATTGGGGTTGAGGAGACAAGTTGGATATTTTACCTACCGTGGTATTTTTACTTCTACCGCATTACTATATTGTACATATCATCATTTATAAGGACAGAGAGTTGTAAATGTCCAGGCCGATGATAGTACTTAGGTTTTCTAACTCCGTAGTAACCCTTTGTATTATTTTTCTGATATTATATGTTATCATTCCGCTGTATGATTTTGATATTGTGTTCCTTCTTTCTTGTTCTATTTCTTTTTATTTCACCCTAACAACTTGTCTTTTTGGCACTGAGTGCTCAACATGTGAATACCGTGAATGTATTATTGTCGGCATTTGAGAGTCGAAAAGGCAGGTCGTTACACTACCTTAAGCCCACAATCAAAGCTTCATATTTGGATTTGTTGTTTGTCATCGGGAACTCTAGCCTCAAAGCATAGCATATCCTCCGCCCTTTTGAGGTCACAAGAATTACTCCCATCCTAGAAGCATGTTCATTATAGGCTCAATCTACATATAACTACCAATAGGATGGTTGGACCAAATATTCTTCCACTCTCTCCATCTCGAACTGTAAGCTCAAGAATTAAGTCATTAATGCCTATTCTCGGATCACCTTCCTAGCGTGGTACTTTATATCATATTGTCTCAGCTCGATATGCCACTTTATTAAACTTCTTGAAGTCTCGAGATGATAGTATTCGCCTCAACGGTTGATCGGTTAGCACCTTTATCAGTAACCTTGAAAGTATGGTCGCAACTTTCTCATAGTCATCAACAAATAGTACGCTAAATTTTCTAGCTTTAGATAAATTTTCTCTGCTCTGTTGAACGTTTGCAAATATAATGTACCGACCCTTGGATTCTAGACTTCTCATGCACCAAGGCTAAACTCAATGTGCGAGCAGTTACCACCCAGTAAACTAATAGAGCTTCCCCTTCTAGAGGCTAAAAAGCATCCTAGCATTCCTTTATCCAGACAAACTTTCCTTTCTCCTTCTTTAGGGCATCAAAGAACGGTATTTGTCACTTTTGAAATAAGTTGACTCGATGCAGACAATTTCTTGTTCAAGCTATGCATCTCCTTTCTTGTCTTTAGGGAAATAACCTCTTTCAATTCTTTGAACTCTTCCAGATTAGCTTCTGTGCCCTTTGATTTTACAATGAAACCCAAAATTTTCCCGATGCCACCCTGAAAAAACACTTCAATGGGTTGAGCTTCATTCCATACTTTCAAAGTACATCAAACATCTCTAAGTGGTCTTCTATGTGACACATTGATCATTGTGACTTCATAAGCTTGTCATCCATATAGACCTCTATAGTCCATCTAATCTGATCCTTGAACATTTTATTCACCACTCGCTAGTAAGTAGCTCCAGCATTCTTCAAATTGAATAACGAACTCGATAATAATATAGCCCTAAATAAGTGATGAAACATGTATGCTCCTGATCTCGAATATGCATCTTAATTTGATTATAGCTGGAGTGTGTATCCATAAAGGATAGCAGTTATTGTTTGGCTATCTCATCTATAATTTGGTCAATCCTCAACAACGGGAAGCTATCTTTCGGGTATGCGTTATTCCAGTCCGAATATTTGATGCATGTCCACCATTTCCATTTTTCTTTTTAACAAACATATCGTTTGGTACCCATTCTGGGAACAAAGCATCATGGATAAAGCCATTTTCCTTTAGTTTATCAACTTCTTCTTTCGATGCAGCGAACCGCTTTGGTTTCATGTTGCGCCTTTTTTGCTTTATAGGAGGCTAACTTAGGCCAACTGTAACAACCCGGGAATTCGCAATTATTTAATTATCGTCAAATGACGATTAATATTGTTGCTAATTGCTAATTGAAGTTTTTAAATCGAGATGAAATTCTTTTAAAAATTGTTATGAATATGTGGGCTTTAAAATTTATATTGGCCCATGTTTTTGTTGGACTGTGAAAATTTTCAAGGTAAATCCCGTCCCCCCTTTTCATTCTTCATTCCACTCGTAACCCTAAAAAAAACATACGAAAAGAAAAATAAAAATGGCGGCCATTTCCCCTTCGTTCAAGCTAGGGTTCAAGCAAAATTTGAAGGTGCGGACCGATTTTGAAGCGCCGACTTTTGGTCGATCGATCGTGCTTGTCGTTCACTTCGGGTAATTCTATTGCGTCGAAAAGGTGAGTGATTATATTCACTCACATCTGATTTAAACCACCGTTTGTTTGATAGTTTGCTTGACTTTGTCTCGGCAGTTTGATTTTTTTGTTTCGATGTTGGTGTAGTATCTGATTTAATCAAGTTCGTATAAATTAATGCTTGCTGGTTCATTTATATGGCTTGATTTGTTTTTTATTTCGGTCACTTGATTTTGTGTATGCAATTCCCTGACTTTGTATTATCTTGGGCCATCACCATTGCCTGTTGATTTATTTTGTCTTCGGCTCTGCTTTGATGTATTCCTATGCACGTTGAATCTGACAGTAGCTTGAACTATGAAATTTTGATTTTTGTTAATTCGAAATGATTCATTGTTGTGTGATTTCTTAGTATTGTTGTTATCTTTAGTGGCCATTCACTTGTAGTCACTGCAAGTTGTAATTACATGCTAAAGTGAAATTTTGAGCTTCGTTCTTCCTGAAGCCACTTGTGTCCTCTATCAGTTCAAGTGTGTTTGTCTCGATCTTTGACTTCATGTGTATGCACTGCCCACCAGTAGCACTGCTAATTCATACGTGCATTTCATTAGTATGCACTATCTACCTGTTGCACAGCTAACCAAATATTATGCACCACTTGAGTTGCACTTGCATATCCACTTTAAATAGCTATATCACCATTTCATGTTTACTCGAGGCTTGCACTTGAATGTCAGTTTCATTGTGACCTTCTGGGGCTTGCATTGTTATTCGAACTGCTGTGTTATGAGCAGTTTGTAATTTTTTGAGCGTCATTTATATGCATACATATATATGCTCTAGTGATATTTCATTTGGTATGTGCTGTCTACACTCGATTCTTCTCATCTTCAACAATGATGTTTTGAGTCATGTTTAATTGAGTATACTGCAGTCCTTATATTTTAGTTTCATAATGACTCCGGTCCGTTGGCTTTGCTGCCTTCATACATTTGCAGTTTTTAGATGTGTAGTTGTTGTCTACATTCATGACTTGATTTTTGATAACCACTGCTTAGTATCATTGTGTATATGCTATACCAAGTTGCATATTGCTGCAACTCGTACACACATCGATTTGAGCTCGCATTGTTTATTTGAGCTGTTGTATATATGTATGCTTACCTCTGAACTGTGTACTTGATGCAGTCTCCATGCAATTGGATTTGTTTTTCTAATTGCACTTGAGTTGAATCCGGTAATTCGGATTTGACCTTATGTTCGTTTGTGAATTTTCATTGTGTACATAGTGCACATTGTCCATGTCTGTCTGCTTTGACCATTGAGGCTGTGGCATCGATATTTGATTCTTCATTGATTTTGGTTCATTGATCTTTTGGGTACATCATCACTGTAGTGGCAAGGTAGTGCACGCAAGCGTGTACTGCAGCCACACGGTATGGCTTTTATTGATATTCTATTTTGTTTTGATTTATTGATCTTTTGCGTATTCCATATGCTGTAGTGGCGAGGCAGTGCACGTGTGCGTGTACTGCAGGCCTACCCAAATTGGCGTTTTAATTGATGTTTCAATTGTTTGAATTGTTTCGTGTGTTCAATTCAATATTTTGTGTCGTATTTTGATTTGGTTTAATATGATGGTTTTGTTGATATCTAATTATCTTTTTGATAATTAGATTATGAGTTTCTAATTATTTATTTAATAATTAGATTTTGTCGTTAATTGCCGTTTTGGTAATTCTGTTGTTTTCTAAATTATCTTCATTGACAATCTTTTTAATTTATCCTCGTTGATAATTTGGATTTGCTGATTTGTTATTTAACACTGTTACGTGTTATATTTATCGTTATCCGATTTCTTTATTCAAGGATTGGATAGACGAGATTTATTGTGACTGTCGTCTAATTGTTATTTAATTATTATTGCTTCTGTGCATTAATAACTGAGTTTGAATTAGACTGACCCGTGTATTATTTTCTTTGAATTTAATACTCGGTTCAGACCGAGTTATTACAGGTTGTAGATATCTTGCTTTGGATTACTGCTTGAGCTATGAAGTCTTTTCATACCTTTTGGAGTAGTCGTCGTCAGTGTATAGTAGTCAGTGTAGTTGTATTGGAAGATATGTATTCATGTATATTATATACGTTAATGTACTTGTATATGTAACTTCCAGAGTCGACAGTTGTAGTTGTATCATATGTACTGTATCACATGTATTGTAACTGACATCAGTTATATATATATATATATATATATATATATGAGACTTTTGTTATCTGTGTTTCGCATTTAGTTTATCCATGTTATTATTATATATATTGTCCTAAACTATTATGAACCATCGTAGTTCGTTTTATACTGGAATTGGATACGTCGATAGGAGTAAATAAATAGGAGATGAAAAATTAAAAATATATACCACTCCTATCGAGGTAACCAATACTAGTGTAAGGCCTAACTACGGATGGCCGCTTCTCAACAGCCTTATTCTCTGTGCTAGTTGACGGCATTACACCGTAGTATCCTTGACTAGCGTGGGTATAGAGGTGGGGCATCACACCAACATTTACGGCATGCTATCTCTAATGAAATTTCGTACATTAGAATGCATCCAAGCAAAAACATCTAGGTTTTTCTAAAAACACCTAACTAGCTCCTTTCTCATTTTTATGCTGAGACGAGATTCGATATTGAGAATCCACATGGGATCATCATCATCGATCAAGATGTTGATCTTCGGCTCCGTTGGTGCCTTCATCGCATCCTATGACTCTATTCATGGGTCTATAAGCTTGTAAAACTTATACGACCCAAGCCTGGGCTTAGCGGTAGTTTGTATGCATCGGCAATCTTGATGCAAAGAGACTTCTCTACATTCTTACCTTTTTCAAGTCACTTTACCTCTCTTAGCTCTACGATATAGCATTCTCGATCACTGCCTTAGTTGCCTTATATTACTCCTCCTCCATTCTCGATGGGGAAATTCATCATTAGACACCATAAAGAAAGTGCAATTCTAAAACCAATAAGGGTCGGTTGTCCCAAGAAAACATTATAGATTAAAAATCGATTGACCAAAACAAATGTCTACAATTGCACTATCCTGCGATCTCCTTCATTCAACCTATAGGTAACTCAGTGTAGCCAATAGGCTCCTTGTTCGCTTCGTTAAATCCTGAATATGAGATTTACAATCTTCAGATCCTTCTCACTTATTCACATCTGATTAAAAGTTCTATTAAATAGAATATTAACTGAGCTCCCAAAATCAATAAGGACTCAGTGCACTATTATTGGGCCAATTCAACTGTAATCACCATGGGGTAAAGCATGAGCGCTTCCACCCCATATGCTTCTCTTTTATTTAACATGATATCACATCATTCATTATGTTTTATTGTTTTACTAGAATCTCATCCTCTAAGGCGAAACATGTTTCTTAAGGCGCATGCCTTAACGAGCTGCCATATCTTTCCATCCCGTTCCATCTTTTCTCAGTAGGATGAGATCCTCTAGAGATAGCATCAATCACAATTCTTCTCTCATGCTATCTTGGTCCCTCTCTATTGGACCCAACCTGATCGCTTTGGGAAAACTACCCTTAGAGTCTATTATTCGTTTTCTCGCTAGCTGTGGGTTCTTCACATACTGCTGCAGCTTTTTCTTCCATATCACATCCTCAATCACGTCTCTCAAATGTTGGCATTCAATGATATTGTGCCCATATGTATCATGAAAGTAACATTATTTACCCTTATGGATTTCCTCTTCAATTGCCTCCCTCTGAGGTAGTTTCTTATAATTTTAAGTACCTTGCATAGCAAGATAGATGTTCTCAACAAAATCGTTTGGTGGAGTGCAATCTCCCAGTCTGGTATACCTCGTGCACTTTTTTGTGTCCTGCTTCTTCCCACCAGCATCTTGGTTTTTTCTATAGCATTATAATTATTTCTAACATTCACAGATGATAGGGTTAAGGGTATGCCCTGGGTAAAATTATGTAATCCACTACTATATCTAATTCTGTAACCAATCTTGTTCAGAATAAAAGGTGTTTTTCTTTCTATTATATATTTATTGTATAGCGATATAGATAATTAAGTAATTAATTTAACGTATCTAGATGTGAAGCCCTTAATTGGTACGCTATATGATAGTAATTACAAGGTGTTTTAATCATGAGAATTTTATCATATTGAAAATAACATATTGTTTTATATATTCCTGATCAAGATGTTTGGAGAAAGGATATCGATTCATCCATTGAGACTACAGTATGTTACGCTTTCCAAATGTTGGGTAGTATATTTCTCATGGCTCCTAGAGGCACCAAGGGTTTACATACTGATGGTTATTAGATAACTATTGAATGACTCATTTAAGATTTCTTTATTGGTTAATATAACAAAGATCAAACAAACAATCTCGAAGTGATGATGTTACACAGTTCCCTCGACTTGAGAATACCATGGAACTTCATTGTGGACACTCCGCTTTGATTATAGTTAAATCGTGGCATTGTATCTATCAAACGACTATAGTTGGGTCTAAATTGAAGCATTGGGAGTGAAACACTATTCAATAGAGAAATCATCTCCTCAATTACATGGGATTGGTATCACAATCAACTATAGCCAACTCAAAATCAAAGTCTTTGGCTAGAATAATATGGTTAATAATAATTGTTATTATTGAACCAAGTATTTTTTGTTTGAAATTACAAAGTTGAATGTGGATGATGTTGGACTTTTAACCCAAATCAAATTCCATAAGTTCTAATATGATATATTTTTGGCGAAGAAAATTGGTGTAAATAATCATTACTGCCAGGTACTATTTATAATAAGTAAGATTGGGTTTTACCAAAAAGATGTGTAAGCGATAAATTCAACCAAAATGTCGCACCACTAGCTAAGGTGACATGTGAACATTAATATTTAAATTATTCGATATTAATCCCCTACTGAATTTACATATTTGAGTCACATAACCGTAATGATGAATACTTTAAAAACCACATGATTTAGTTAGTTTATAATCATCATAAATTAATTAAATTAATTAATATTTACGAAATATTAGTTTTTAATTTATTTGATTTGTTTAAATGTCATTGATTTTTAATACTATGCGTTTATAAAGTTATACATGTACATATCGATATGCGATATCGATATACGTTTAAATTTGTTTTACACTACACCAAAAAGGTGTATTTGTAACGAATATAGTCGTTACAAATGAAATTTATAACAGATATAGTTGTGAGCGGTACAGGCGTGAGGAATGTCGTTACAAATATTTATAACGGCCTCTACCCGTTGTTAGATATATCACTTACCAACGGACTTTGTCGTTAGAAATCTAAATTTTTGTAACGAAAAAGTTTGTTATTAGTTGCATCGGTTTGTAACGGGTATTTTCCGTTACTTAGTTTCCCCTTTCATGGTAGAAGAAGGGGTTGTCATTCTAAATTATCACGACCTTGTCCGTTACAAATTTCATCATTAGTAACGCACTTGTTCGTTACAAATTTCATCAATAGTAACGACTATGCTCGTTATAAATTTCGTCTTTAGTAAAGAATATGTTCGTTACAGCTACCAAACCAAGTAGAGCTGCATTTTTGCTAGCATTTACACTACAGAAGTGTCTATTATAATACAGTAGGTACATACATATCAAAAATTACAGAATTTCAATAACAATAAGCAATTACGCATCCAAACATACAACTTAAATTGCACAAATATTTGACAACAAATTAAAGGAAGATTCGAAATTTCACAAGTTCATCATACATAATTAAAGAGTATGATATCAAATTTCACAAGCTCATCATACATAATTAAAGGCATCATCACACCGTTTATCAGCAGCGTCACACCGTTCTTTCACTTGCTGCTACTTCTTGTGCTCTGTCTTCACATACTATTTTTTCATGTCAAATTAAACCAACTAGTCTTCCTCAAAGTTGCTCCATCTTGCTCTCGGCCTTGAACTTCATCAGTCTTCTTCTGCATGCCCAGCTTCTGCCAAATGTCTTGTACATTCATCGGTGCAGCATTTCACTACTTGTCTGCTTTAGCCCCTTCCTGCACGTTTTCGCCCCTAGATTCTGATGCAAATGTTAAGAAATGTTTCTTGTAGCTTAGTTTACCATTTTGGCTAGTCCAAATGCTGTAAAATGATAAACCTCCATTTATCTTCTTTAAAGGAAACCAAACATGCTGCAAAAAGAACGAGGAAGATAAGAATGAATTTTTAGATTGAATATCTTTCTATAACAACAAACTGTTGTATCACCACATCAGATTGATAATGTACATAAATTTTTATATATTATGTAAATTAGAAACCAGTCATACCAAATATTTAATAGAAAATATAAAATGAAATGTCTACTTCCTAAGCAAGAGCAGGATCAGTAAATTGGATTTCAAATACTATATGATGACACAATCCATTGAGTCTATATACCGAAATCCTTGCTTGAAACCTGTCTGATGTAATATAGACATGGAGCGTTGATAGGATTGGTTGCTCATGATGTCCCTTCATTTGATACTATGGGTGACTTTCATGCAAAAAATGACAATTCTGAATCAAGGTTTATACGAAAATCATGCACTCAACTAACACGCCTGGCAGTAAATCTCCACTACATTTTTCCTCGAACAATGCATTTTGTGACGACCCAACTTCCTATCTCCAGGAAGTCGCATCGCTAATAAGAAAGAAAGGGATAGAAGAAGAAAAGAAAACGAAAGAAGAAACAGAACAACATTAGAGAACTCGCAGCGGAACGAATAAAATATAATAATCTCATAAAATATTACATAGTATCTCATTACATCAGAGTACATAACTTAAACAACTTATAATAGACAGTTATAAACTTTTGTCTAGCTATACAACTCAAGATACAAGAGAAACAGATATAACAAACACAACGGAAATAATATATATATAACTACACGTCGAAGCCTCCTGCTCCATGACTTCTCCAGAATTCGTCAAGCTAACCTGATTCACTTGACTAATCATACATAATATGAGTACCCAAGAGTTTAATAAAACAGAAAATAAACACTCGGGTCAGACAGGGGTCTGGTGTGAGTAAACGGGTTAAAATTGCTTAACTTTAGAAAAACCTTTGAAAAGAAAAGGTATCACGTAAGACTTCCCACACATAAACATGGAAAAGTTTTTACCTTACGCTAACCAAAACATTTGATAGGAAATCCAGTGATCTTATAATAGTGTCTAGGGTTTTCAAGTAAATAAGAAATAGCCGAAATTGTTACATCTATTAAATTCCAGCTACTAGCCACAAAAGTGGGTAATACAAACAAAACCGTAGGGTCTCGTAGGGAAAATGGGTTTCCATCAATGGCAGGGCTACTGGGGTACCGCCCGTCACAGTACGTGGCCTAGATCAACGTACCGAGGATTACTCCCTTCATCCCCTGCAATACAAGGCCGGAACCATCCCTTACTGGACAGTCCCGAACAAGACAACCCCGCAGTTGGCCGCGACCCAACTGCCCACACAGCCGAATAAAAAGGGACTTCTAGACAGGGGAAAATCTTGCTCTCCAGTGAGAGCTACCCACGAAGCCTTGCTGCACCTCCCCTGTTTTAGCCATTCCCGGTTGATGAGGCTTGAGGTTACGATTACCTTTATAGAACACATTATCTTAGAATGCCCATCGTCCGCCTGACGATGTTCTGAAAGCATTCAATCCATTCAAGTTTGTTCCGGGTTCGAACGAAACCGAAGGCACTATCTCGTTGCACTCATTATTGGAATCACCCTCAGAGTCAACGACCATAGCCCTTGCACTCTGATTCGCCATCTCGAATCTATAAGCACTATTCCGTCAAAATCATTACGGAATCACCCACAGAGTTATACTGACGTATAGCCCTTACACCTCGAGTCTTCACTTGCTCCACTTGGATTAACGACCTAACGTTTAATTGGAATCGGTGTGGTTTTCGGATATCCAAATATGGAAACCCGATCCCGGTCTCACCGAAACCAAACGCCATTTTAATGTCCAAGTTGTACTTAAGGGTTTAAACAGTTTAACTTATATATTCAGGATGAAATAAACAAATAGATGAATCATATTATCACAAGAGATAATTCATATCAGACATTCATCTCACACAGCAGCATCTCACATGTCATTGACATTCAAATCATCCAATTACATCCAATATCAACCAATCACTCAATATCATCCAACATCCAATATCATCCATCCAATATTGATCATCTAAAATCAATTTATCAACAAATATTAATCAATTATCCAAAGCAAAATTGATTAATTCTTAACCAATTGGATTACCTAAATCCTTCTTTATTTATTATTCCAAATAAATTAATCAATCATTTCTAATGATCTTCACCAATTAATCTTCCCTGATTAATTATTCTTAATTACATTCAAGTAATTATCCTATCCATATTCAGTAATTAACCTTTAATTACTATCATTAATTACAATAATTAATGATCATTCATTAATTAATTAATCTATAATTAATTAACATTAATTCTCAATTAATTACAATTAATCAATCACATTTAAATTAATTACTTATATTAATCAACCTTGACTAATATCATTAATCACATTAATTAGTAATCCTTATTGATTAATTATTCTTTAATTAATTAAATAATTAACTTATAATTAATCAACTCACTAATCATAACTAGTAATTAACAATTTGTAATTACTTTTTTTTTATTAATTAACTTCTTAATTATTTATTTTAACCCTTGATTAATTAATTTAATTAATTAATCTTTAATTACTTCATTAAGTAATTATTAATCAATTTAAATTAACAATTAATTCTTAATTAATTACTTTATTAATTAATTAATTACACTTAGTAATTAATCTTAAATTAATCACATTCATTAATTAATTTCATTAATTAATTAACTAAAAGTAATTAACTCTTAATTACTTAACAAGTAATTATTTCTAATTACTTTCATTAATAAATTTTAATTACTTTCTTAATTATGTATCTTACAAATAATTAATTCCATCATCAACAGTCCTTCATTCTTTAAATAAATTAATTGCTTCATAATTAATTAACTTTGAAACAATTAAATTAATCAATTCTTTAATTGATAACAACAAGTGATTTCCCATTAATCATCTCCCACTTAATTATTCCCATGAGTATTTTCATTTATTACTTTATTAAGTAATTCCACTTAATTAATCCATAATTAAGTGGTTGATAAATAATTAACTAATTATTTAAAATTAATTAAACAACAATTAATAACTTCTAATATTAAAGAAATTTTAATTAAATCTTTACTTGTTAACAATCATTTTAAATTAAGTATTCTTAAATTCATATCAATATTAATTTAACCTTATTATCCTCATAAATAAATTATTTGAATCATTCAAATCTTATTAATTTCAAAGACAACTATTAAACTTGATTTACAAAATCATAATAATAACCTTACTTGTAGATAAAGCATTTGTAAATCATTTCCAAATTTAAAAACACTTTGAATTATCAAATTTTAAACTTATTTAATTCAATAAAATTTTGAAATTCTGTTGTTAACATTGCCTCAAAACTTAACTTAAATATTTAATAATTAAATTCAAATCCCCTTTTTAAATTTGAATTTTTAACTTAATTAAGATAATAAATTTTAAAATCAAAACATCCTAAAACATTTTTAAATTTAAAATATAAAATAAATTTTCACTTTTAAACGTTTGGTTTACTTTCATTTAAAATTAACAAGTTTAACTTTACATTTCATTTCCTTCATAAACTTGTTCTTATAGTAATTAACTTGATTATACTAATTTATATATATAAATCTAAACTGTATATATAATACACAGAGTACAGCAACCAACTCGAGTAACAACGCGAGAAAATCCAGTGTCTACCCCGAAGCCAACCAAACCCCAATTCCTTCGAGTCGCACGCGAGCTCAACCTGGGACCTCCCCCGAGTTCTATTCGTCTTCCCCAAAGCTTCGCATACCCAGTGCACACCATTCTACTCGTGCATGTTGCACGACAATTCCAACGTCGACAAGCTTCCCTCCGGCTATCACCAAGTCGCTAATGACTACGTCGAGCCCCTCGACCAACCAAAACCCTAAAAACAACGCCGAAGCAAAATCGAGCACCTAAGACCAAAACATGACACACGACTTCGAACGAAAACCAATCAACGCCGACGAACCCATCACCATTATACCTCGCCGACCACATCACCGAGTCGCCACACCCAAGCACAACCTCCACTCCGAAACCGAACGAGCTCGGTTCATCAAACTCGACGCACTGACACGCCATTCAAGCTGAAAACCAACAGTATACTTAAACCCTAATCTCTTCAATTTCCATCAAATTGTTCATTGAAAAAAATTAAAAGTATTTTTACTATAATCTACAACATACATGCTAGCTACAATCCAAGAATCAAAACCAAATATCAAGTATAACATCTGCAGTCCCTAAAAATTCCCAAATCCTTCAAATCAAAAATTCTACTTCAATACACAATTAAAAATTGTGATACCAGCTCTAAAAATCATATCTTTACTATTGTAATCCAGATACACATTCAAATTTAAAGTTTGAAATCATAAATTTTTGTTCAAAGTTTGATTATTACTGTAAATTTGAAAAAAAATGAATAACTAATTTATTTAAAATCCTATAACCATTTTTAGATGATAAATTACTTGATTTCAAACATCTTTCATTAACAAATTACGGTCCAATTCGTGTTAAAAATCAAGTTATGGTGATTTTGAAGGATTTGAAACTGTTTTACCAAAACACAGTAACCATTCTAAATTTTCCCAGGCATTCAATACAACCAATTCAACATGCATTCAATTTAAAACAAGTATTTCCTATAATCATTATGATATAATCACAAAATCAAGATTAATCAAGAATCAAACTGTTTTTAAAAAAACATTTACTTACCTCTGAAATATGCAGTATCTAAATTTCCAGGCACTGAATCTAAACTTTGAAAAGCTTTTAATCTTGTTGTTGAATTACTTTGCATGCTTACAATTGTTGTTCGAAACTGACTGAGACTTGCAGTAGATCATCCATTTGTTACAGGTTGAAGTCCATTTCAATTTGCAGGTTTTAAATTGAATTGCAGGTTGATACTTTACTTTGAAATGCAGATTTGAGGCTGGTAGGAAGAGCTTTATTTTTTTGCAGAATTAAATTTTGGCTTCAGATTTTCTTTTGGATTAAATTTTCAGGTTTTGAAATAGATTTCTGTTTTGAAGAATAAATTTTTGATTGCCATAAAAAGAGGAAAACAAATTTTCTCATAAGTTAGGCTTATTAAAAATTAAAGAGAGTGAAAATTTGAAATGAAGACACTTGTCACATAACCCTCTAAATTGATTAACACATGTGTTTAGAGAGCCTTAACATGTTTACACATGTATTGTAGCATTTTAAATAAATTTTTATAAATTTTCATTTAATTTAAAAGATAATATAAGCTTTCTTTTTATCTTCCCTTTTAAGTTACTTAATTTATAAATGTTCACATAAGTATATAAATTCACTTTTAAAAGTAATTATTCTAAAACTTATACATATACATTTTTAACCATTAAAATTTAAACACTTTAAAGAAAGCATAAATACAACATTAATAAATTTCTTTATAAACTATCATATTTAAAATAAATAATTATCTTATATTCGGAAAACAAATTGAATAAATCTTTGAATTTACTTTTAAAATTAAAACAAAGCTCCAATTACAATATTCATTCATATCTAAATTATCAATAGATTAAAATTAAATCTCAAAACAACTCAAACTATAACATATACATACAGATATATTAAAATTTGAAAGTTTATCTTTAATTAAAAACAAAAGCTCTTCTATCCATAATATATATATCAATTGTATATATTATAAACAGAATAAAATCTGATTAGCTTTGAAAAACAATTCTTATCAAATTTAAATTGTCAGAAAGATATTGATTACTATTAACAAATTAAATATTTATTAACCATAAAAGATCAAATTCACAATTTTTAAATTAAAATTATAAAGAAAATTATCAAATCAGTTAAATTATTAACACAGATTATTAAATTGTTATTGCCCAAAATTCCGGGTCGTTACACATTTAGGTTGTTGTTTTCATCTTTATTAAAGTTGTGATCGCAAGCCATGTTGTTGACCATTTTGATTCCTATTTCAGTGGTAACATAAAGCAACATTTCTGCTACATAAACAGAACAATCACAACTAGTCATGTCTTATATACAAAAGCTTTGTAGGTGTGGATATACCTGAAACTTCTCTTCCAAATTATGTGATATCCATGATGACTATCTCAGTTGCAAAAGGAAAAAAAGAATTACTATCAAAAAGACAATAATTAATACTTAAAAGCATTTATGATTGTAATTTTTATAATATAATTTAATAATCATAAAACAAAGGTAACTTAGTTAAATTTAATAAACTTGATTATTTATATAAACTTGTTTAATTTGATAAACTTGATTATTTTTATAAACTTATATAGGAGCATACATGTTGTAATTGAAGTCTGTTCATGATCAACAGCTACATATGCTCCCAGTCTAGTTCATTTCCAAGTCTCTTGGTATGCATACATGCACTAACATACACAAATATAATGGATCTGTAATTTAAGGAGTAATTGAATGGATAATAACTATTGTATATGGTCCGCAACCATAATTAATTTGCAATTTATTGCACCTTTATTTTATTAGCAAAACATTCAGGGCCAAACTTTGAGCTGATTCCAAAAGGAAAGCAGTAAAAAAAAGACCATTGCATTAACGATATCAATTAGCTCATCACAATGTACTGGTATCTTTTAGACATTAATATTGACATGCATATAAAAATAAATTTACGAACCTGAGCTGCTGCCATCTTTGAGCTGAGAAGAATGTATAAGCCATGCATGACAACAGAAAAATGGCAAGAACTGCCTCTATGTGAACTAGTGTAATGACAACTGATATTATAGCTGCCTGTGAGCAATGGTAGTTCATGCTACACCCATGTATTATCAAGGCAATTTAAGTAATGTAAGGTAACTATCAGTAAACAACCGGAGATCAATAAATCACTAGTTATATGAGTTTTCATTGCCCCTTCAGTAAGCATTCACTTTTCTAGCTGAGGTAAATCGAATAGGTGTTGACAACAATAAAGTAGCATAAATATCATCTTAATCTGAGGTATGTCCAATCACAGTATTAAATTAGCATATATGACATGTTAATACAGTTAAACAGCAATAATATATGCTATAAAGATGAGTACTAAATAAGTGACATGTTTCAAACAATCAAACCAATAACAAAAATGTGTTTATTGCATTTAATAATAATATAGATCTATTAGCGAAACTAGAACAACTAATTCTTCTAACCGATTGCAAAACAAAAACATCCTTATTCTGCACGAACAGAAATGCACAAATCACAAAAAAAAGCAATAACCTGACAATGTTAGCATGCTGCATTTCCTTCAACAGTGATATTTCTCTAATGGCAGTACTAGGAACTCCCTCATCTTCCTGCTCCAACCTAATCTTCTTCAAAGTAATCGTCTCATTAGTCAGCCGATCACGTGCTTTGTAAACAACTCCATAAGTTCCTTCTCCATTCTTCTCCACCTTCTCATACGAATAATGCACAAAAATCACTCGCATTACTTTCAAAACATGAAATCACTACTTCACTATTTAAGCGCACATAAAATTCAGTAAAATCACTTAAGTACCCACCTGATCCATTCAATCCAAACTCAACTGCCTACAATTAAAAAGTAAATAAAAATAAATCAGCATTCCCTGAAGTTGTAAATCGAGCTGATCTGTTCACTGCATCTAAATCAGCATTATAATCTTCCAAAAACGTTAAAAAAAATCAAAATCATTCTCTGGGTTGAGGATTCAACAACTACATCCACGTAAATGGATCCAAACCAAACAAAAGAATTATAAAATTACTACCAACTGAAATCGAATAAGAGAAACAGGATCGGATCAGTACACCGATAATAAATCAATCTAATCCATATAAGAAATAAAACAATTATACATAGAAATGCGGCTAGGAGAATAAAAAGCTTACGTTGTAGCTAGGGTTTTACATTTTGTTTTCGGTTTTGTTGTGTCTGAGTTATAATTCGTAGAAAATCAACAGACTTTAATAAAAACTAAAAGCGCGAATTTGGGGAGGAAATGGGGATTTGACGGAAAGTGAAAATAATTTGGAGATTTGGCGGCCAAATTCCCGTTGGAAGCGTAATGAGTTAAGCGTTGTGAGTCCAAAGTTATTTTCCATCTTTTACCCTTTTGTTTTCAATTTATTTTCATTTTTACCAAATTTTGTAACGGTGTAAAGCAGTGATAAACTATTTACAGCTCCTTTTACAACGGCTTTGAAAGTTTTATAACGGGATATAGGTGTTATTATTTTATAACGGCATTTGATTGTTAGTAATTCAGATATATTTTTGTTAGGAATTTCATGTTTTGGTGTAGTGTTAAGTCAATTGATAACCAAGTAGATTTGGAAATTTTGAAGGCCTGTCTATGTACTTTCTTACACATATAGAAAGGGGATTTGATTTGATGGACATTTAATGAGCAATAAAAGTGGGAATATTTTAAGGAAGGAATTGGAAAGGATTCAATGTTTCCCTTAAAATAAAATCTCTTTCATTTCATTCATTAATCCTTATACAGAAAATTCATATTTCCACTCTCACCCCTATCTATTCTAGCTAAAGTAATGGCCTCCAAGGCTTAAGAAAAATTCTAAAATCAAAAATAGAACTAAACAAAAGGTGATTCTTAGCTTTTGATCTTTCCAAAATCTGGAGGTTGATTTAAGAATTTAAGGGTTTATTATCATCATTTAATAAGCGTTCTTTCGGCTACATCTTAAGGTAAAATTCTAGTTTTATTCTTATATATATGCTTAGTTCATATGTTTGAATCTTTTGCATACCACATCTGAATATAAGTTTATCTAAGTAACTTGAACTAAATCCCTTTTTGTCAGTCACCTCTAATAATATATATTCATAATGTTAGTTTGATTTAGATCCATTTTGTTTTATAATCCTTTTTGATTACGTATACATCTTCTTAACATTAGAGCCATGACATATTTAATCTCCCCCAATTAGTTGTTCATGTTGTTCATATAGTTTAGATCTGAAATTTTACCATGATTTATATGTGCCTAAGTTGTCCCTTTTGTTTCTTGTTTTGGAAATTATTGTTTTAAAAAAAACTATTTTGATTGAAATCTAATTTTAGATTTATTAACATGATTTTATTTTGATTCAACTTGAATAAATTACATATGTTGTCGATTTGAAATCATTTGAAAATTGAGATAAGTTTTATATGATTGTTATTTGAATATAACTTATTAATTACTGTATAATTTTATATGAAAGTTGTTTTTCTTTTAAAGAAACCCACAAGTTGGACTTTTGTATAGATATCATAAACTTTTAAATCTTTCCTAATTAAAAATTTTCATTTTAATTTGTTAACTTTAAATCCTAACACATATGTTAAAGTACAAACTTTACATATACATTGATTATTTTAATTTTAAAACATAGTTTCCAATTAATTATATAAATGCATATATGAGTGTATGTTGTTTTACCTCAAAGTTTATCAAATGTATTTTAGTGTAAAATCACAATTTTAACTTTAAAACTCTTCCTAAGTTAAAACTTGATTCATATTTGTTAATCATAGATTTCAAAATATGAGAATAGTCAAAATTAATTTTATATGCATATAGTTTAAGAGTTTAATCGATAAATGGAATTAAATGAATGGGTAAAGGAAGGAGGAAAATCATTCACCTTTCCTTTTTTATGAATGTCTACTTTGTTTCATTAATTGTCATGTTATAAACATAAGTTAACTTTGTTTACTAATAAAATACATTTTAACATATTATGTACACGTGAAAGTAGATTTTATATATGCATATGTTATTATTTACATGCTTTTAAAATAATAGTATGGATATCAAAGACAAATATAAAGGGCGAATGTGTCCATTATGACATAAATTCCAGCATCTATATACATACACATTAAATATGTACACTGTTTATATGTTGCGCTTACTCTTTACACATATGAATGGATTTGATACATTCATTATCATACATTTGAATTTAAATAAATTTAAACTTCTTTTTAACCATATTAAATAAAATAGGATTTTATTTAAAACTTTATTAGATTGGATCTAATACATCTTTAGACTTCATAGGTCCAATAGATCCCAAACAGGGAAAATTTTGAAATCTACCTATTTCACCCTCTTTTGACTGATCTGCTTCCAACAATGGTATTAGAACCAAATAGTCTAAACAATCTAAATTAGTGATGTTAGAGCTAACCGATTAAACTTACCAATATAAGAGGGTGTCTAGAAAAGTAGTGTTTAGGATTGGGTTTGGGTAATCAAGTACCATGTCCTTCCTGGCCACCGGCCTAGCCCGAAAAGTAACATGAGACTAGAGGTTGCCTCTAATAGAAAAGGCCTAATTTGAATTGGGACTTGGGCTACTTTCAAAATTGTTTTGAAAATCAAAAATGAAATTTTAAATTTAAAAGTTAAAATTAAAATAAGAAATACATTATAGATGTTATAGTGTGATTTGGAAATTGTTTTCAAATTAAAATAAGATTTTAAATTTAAAAATTAAATTTCAAGTAAGAATCACATTATAAATGATATAATATGATTTTCAAAGTTGGCTTAGAAAACAATGTATATTATAAATGTTATAATATAGTTTTCTAAAGTCTTTGAATATATAGTAAACGTATTTCGAAAATTTTAATATTTATTAATAAGCTTAATAAATTTATTAAATTTATTAAATAGTTAATTAATTAAATAACATACGCGCACAATATATGTGTGTGTGTTACATTTTTTGAATTTTTTTAAGATGATGTAAGTGTATATGTATACATGAGAAATTTTTGAAACTAATATCTAATTAAATTAGTTGATTAAAAGTAAATTAACAAATAATTGTGTGTGTGTGTTTGTATATGTGTATAACCATAATGTTATGGTATACACATTCAATTAAAATGTTTAATTGAATAAAATAAAATAAATTAAATTAATTAAGTAAGATTTAATTAATGTAATGTACATAAAACTATTATAAAAGTTAATTAAATTATAGAAGTTATATAAATATTTAACTTATATAATCTGAACGTATAAAATCTAGTGGAATAGAAGAAGAAAAACCCAAATAGACTTAAGGGATAAATACATGTGTATAGTACGTATACTGTGATTTCTAACGTGTTCGATACTTGAATCACGAAAGTATTTTATAAGAAATATATTATTCCATGAGTCCATATCACTTAATTAAAAATACTAAAGATTATGAATCTTTAATATAAAGTTGTCTTCCACCATTTATATAGTAATAGATTTCTTGCATATTCTCTAGTTGTTGATATTCCTCAAGCTAGAGATGTTATGTGTAGCACTTTTAGTATATTGACTAGATGAGGTAAGATACATGCATGTATTTGTTGAGATTCCTCAAGGTATGTGCATTATACTTAGGTCGTCATGAAATAGTGGGTATGAGTGAATAATCTCTTTCGATTTGTTGATATTCCTCAATCGAAATGAGATTGTGACAAAGACCAAGGGTCAAGAGTTGTAATTAGTACAACCGATAAAGTGTTATCCATTGATTGCGGGCCTATGATTTGTTGATATTCCTTAATGTCGGATCCTAAGGCATGTAAGTCCAAACACCCACTAGAGAAATAAAATGATTTCTATGTTTTTCTTAGGATTTTGATAAACATACAAATCTAGTTTGAGCCTTATCAGAAAAATGAAATGGTAACAGTTAACCTTTCTAATATTATAAGAACATTTGCTGTATAAAGTTATAATAATCTACATCGATAAATTTGTGAAATTGATATAATTGATAAAATATTTATCAATTAAGATATACAAATAAACTCAATTAAAGATTGATAAAACGAAATATAAAATATACTTACTGATAAATATTTTCTGCGTGTTATTATTTCAATACCCATGCAAGTGTCAAATTTTTTAACAACTAAATACATTCGTAATTGGTCACTTGCGTGTTTATTTGCTTGAGAATGTATATTTTTCTTCATGAGTTTCAAACACTAAAAGCAACAAGTGAATATGGATATTTGATCCATGTATGATCATATATAAATGTTTTATGGTGAACGGTCGTAATTCGTAATGTATGAAATCCCGATGAACATGGCTCATTCGAAATAAGCAAGTACACTATAGTGTGAGATCTTATATTCAACATAACTTATTACAATAATGATCTTGTTATGTTAAGTGTAACCCTAGACCAATAGCTACAAGATAGGTACAAGATCTTGATGTCAGAAATAACAATTTGATCAATTTATAATATTTGATATTCATAAATGTTAGGAATGATCAAATGCACTTTTATAAAAGATTCATTATGATATCATAGTGAGGTTTATCTTTGATGGCTTGAACATTTGGAAAGGAAAATGAATGTATGAGAGTATATGTAACTTAAGGCACGGTATGGATGTAGGGAGTGAATGGTCACTTCTGCTTCACAAAAAAACATCAGAAACGAGAATCGTAAAATAATAATTGATACTTAACATTGAAATGAGAAATATGATTTTTATTCCAAAATGTATTTTTTACAGAAAATTGTTTTCTGTGAAATTTACTCTTTTAAGTTCGGGATATTTGATCAAAAAACTCTCGACTGTAAAATGGTTACAATGTATGGAATAAATAACCTACATTAATGGGTTGAATGGACCTTCAT
This sequence comes from Allium cepa, assembly GCA_030765085.1. Lineage (NCBI taxonomy): Eukaryota > Viridiplantae > Streptophyta > Magnoliopsida > Asparagales > Amaryllidaceae > Allium > Allium cepa. The sequence continues at coordinate 985,110,274 of CM060945.1, read as the reverse complement.
ATTTTACACGTTATTATAATGATGGTGGAAATAGTGAGAGATTTCCATATCACTTATTGGTCAAATCAAGTTACAAAAATTATTTTCGTAAAACATACCGCACATTATTTATAAAATAATAACTGTTTTTTAATGCAGACTGAAAAATAGTGGAACGACCAGGAATTTCGAACGGTTTGTATTTAAACATCTGAATTATTTAACTATTTGAATCATGCATTTAATATAAATTGATTTAATAACCTTATTAACTCCCTTTTAAATAATAAATAATGACGGTAAACATGTTTTTGAAAACTGTTTACAAAGTAAATACTTTGAAGAAATATCGATAATGTGACCGAGAATCGTTTTATCGACAAACGATTTTTTCCTCTGTAAAAGTTACTCAAACTTTTTTACATACACTAAATAACTTAGGATATCATTAATTATAAGAAAAATAATTTTTACTAAATCACTTAGGAAATGTTCTATAAGATTCTAGAAGGTTTGAGTGGAAGAAGATATTTAAAAGAGATATTTTCTAAGGGAAGTGAAGTGGAAAGGCAAGTACATGGGCGCACATGGAAGGGTGAGCCTTCTTGGCCAGGAATGGGGTGAATGGAAGGTTAAAGAGCACCACTTGATCCCTATATAAGTGTGTGCATAGCTCACTTGATCTCTGGTACATTTCAAAAGTTATAACTAGTTCATCTCTTCTCTTCTCTTCTCAAAATTTTCTAAGACAGATAAATTCAAAACATCTTCAAGTCTCTTCAAACTTTGACACAAGCCTTACAAATAACACTACAACACCATCTAGTGACTTGGATCTCGAAGAAAGGAGAAACCCCCCCCCCCCCTCCTCCCCCCTCATCGCCCTTAAAAGAACATAAACCATAAGCATTGGGAAGGCTTATTAAGCCTAGGCAAGTGTAAAGAAAAAGGAGTAGTAGAAAGTTGGTTGTTCGTCAGGTCGAGGTAGGAAGTGGAAGCTTGGACTTGATTGTTTGTTTGTCGACATTTAGGGATCGAAAAGGCGAATCGTTACAAATATACATAATTTTACATCAATGTGAATATTACGAATATTCATTATAAAATACTATAATAATGGTATTTGTTTCCATAATAAAAGTGATGCATTGAAAATATAGAATTATCAAGAATTATTTGCAATTATTTTGGAATTATATACTAAGCATTAGCTTTGAGAAATTTATTTTATTACTTGATTATGAATCATATGATACTGTTTAATTATATTTCGGACAATTAAGGACAAAGCACCCATTCAATGGAAGCGTCATAAGAGTTGGTGAACTCTTCGGAATGATTCATATAGATGTTTGTAATCGTATGTCTATTAATACCAAAATGGTTCCACGTACTTCATTATATTCACCAATGAACTATCCCAAGCATGAATATGTGTATTTGATACACATGTAGGATGTCTATGTTAAGTTCATAGAATATAAATGAAAGTAAATGAAATTACATGCAATAGAAATGATTCAATTTGATTGAATATGTAAGTATATCAAAAAGAGTTTCAAACGTACGTAAAAATTGAACAAAGATTCAATCTCAAAAGTCACTCCTTCCTATGCTACATAATGATGTATCAATAAGGTGCAATCGAATTTTTTTGGACAAAGTATGGTTAACGATAAGTGAAGTTGAGCTAACATCTTTATGTAAAGTCGTGTACTTAAAAGTAGTACACAAGCTTAAAATCAATTTCATCTAAAGAGTTGTTTACATGATCATACAAGATAAGGGTTTATGTGCAACCCCAACATATTCTAGGCCAAGGAATCGGCAGGTTGTGCGAGTCGAAAGACTATATGTAATAATTGTAAGTGAGGATTCTTGTATGAATCGCCCTAATATAGTCTGGTAACGATCGTTGTTGAATGACCAATTTATGCTTTGAACATAATTATTGTAAACTAAAACCAAGTCAGTTTTATGTAATACAATTCATAAAAAAAATTAATAAATACCTATCCGTTTACACTGAGAAGCAATTATTGTTTCAAGAAATACCAACTTCATAGCTAAGGAATTTCTTGTGGAAATTATTGATAGCAAAATGGATTTGGATACGGTCCAAAATGAAAATGATTACGAGGGTGAAATGAAATTAACCACACCTAAATAGACAAAAAACATTAGAATGTATAATGATAAATCTCACACATTAAAGAGAATTAATGAATTTTATTAATATTGAGAAAAGAGCTTTCTCGGTCTTAAGTAATCCATTAAGAGTATTGACACCACCATTGGCATGATGCGCAAATCAGGAATGGATTCCAAGTATATTGTTAGATATGATTTTGATATTGGTACCTGAAAAGTATGATCCATCGGCTACAAAAGTGTCTTCGGGAAGAAGATCAATTTAGTTAGAATATAAGCCACATTGATAAGAATAACAACACAAATTTCAATTGTTGAAACAAACGTAACAGATTCATCATTCAATGCATCACAGTTAATTCAGATTTTACTCACAAAATTATCGTTTGGCATGACTTTGTGTTTCGGAACATACGTGTTAAAACAAAAAAATTCTAAATAATAAGTTAGAATAGACTATTTGCACATAACAACCAAAATATCTCGAAATCGGTGGGAGCGATATTGAGTTTGTGGGTTTTCAGATATGATCCAAAAACGTATAAGAAAGTATCATTTGAGAAGCATCAAATTTGAAAAAGTATTTTGATAGAAATATTAAATAATTTGTTTTTCAATAAAAATGAAGACGAAGCATGTGTCTACAAGAAAGGACATTAAAAGTTATGTAGATATTTCTTAATTATAAGTAAACATACTACTGATTATTAACGATGTACTTATGTTAAAATCGGTTATAGTTTAGTTGTTTAATGATCGATAAATGATTTGTAAATTATATCATTTATAATAAGTATATAGGATGTTGGGAATGTCTCGAAACGATATACATATGTATTATACTAAATTGTTTAATATCAAGAATGTAGGATAGATTCCTTATGCATTGGTAATTGGAATTTTCATACTTGTCATATTGTCTACAATATTATACTTTTCTCATGTATTTGATATATAAAGTAAGTAACAAATCCGAATTAAGATCATTTAACGATATTTTAGAGTGTTCTTAAGTATTTATGAAATACCGGAGGATAATTTATAGAAACAATGAATTCCTTATGAAGGAGTGCACGGACTAGAACTTCATTAGTGATACTGAGTATAGTATGTCAATCCTAAATTCATGTTAAAATTTAAGTTAAGAACTTTAAGTTAGAATTGTTCCAAAATAAGTAGTGAAGGATTCACCCTACAATGTAAGAAGTATAAATAAATGCACAAATTTATAACTGAGCTAGGGGTGATTCCAAATGTTGATAATCTCGCGATATAGTTCATAAAAGAACCTAGAGCTCACTAAAAGTTAAGGGACATACTTTGAATAGTTCTACATGATGAAGGAGGTTTATCAACATTGAAGAGAGTTGATTGAAGGAGTAGATGATTCAAACAAAATAACATATCCGTTCATTAAGGGATCGACCTAATTAGTTTCTGAGAAAATTGATCGAAGAAGCAAGAATTAGATTCCGTAATTGACCCCATGTGCAAGCGAGAGATCGATAAAGTTAGGGGTATGTCCTAGGGGCACTTATGTAATTTGTTACATATATCTAACCCAGTGACCAATCTTGTCAAAATAAAAGGTGTTTTTCTTTCTATTATATACTTGTTATGTACTGATATTAATAATTAAGTAATTAATTTAAAGTATATAGATGGAAAATCCTTAAATAATATGCTATGTGATAGTAATTACAAAGTGTTGTAATCTTGAGAATTTTTTCACGTTGAAAATAACATATATTTTTTAAATGTACCTACTTAAGACGTTTGGATGAAGGATATCGATTCATCTGTTGGGACTAGAGTATGTTACTCTCTCCAAATGTTGGATAGTGTATTTCTCGTGACTACTAGGGGCACCAAGGGTTGCGTACTGATAGTTATTGGATGAATGACTCACTCGAGAGTTCTCTGTTGGTTAATATAACTAAGGTCAAATAGACAATCTCGAAGTGACGATGTTACACAGTTCATTCGACTTGAGAAAATCAAGGAACTTCAATGTAGATACTCCACTTTAATTATAGTTAAATCATGGTATGATGTCCATCGAAAGACTGTAGTTCGGTCTGAGCTAAAGCACTGAAAGTGAAACACTATTCAATTGAGAATTCGTATCCCTATTTATATGGGATTAGTATCACGATCAACAATAGTCAACTCAAAAAAAAAGTCACTAGCCAGAGCAATACGGTTAACGATAATTGTTATTATTGAACTAAGGATTTTTTATTTGGAATTACAAAGTTGAATGTGGACGATGTTGGAGTTTTGACCAATCCAAATTCCATAAGCCCTAATGTGATATAGTTTTAACGAAGAGGATTGGTGTAAATAATCATTACTGCTAGGTACCGTTTATAATAAGTAAAAGTGGATTTTACAAAAAAGATGTGTAAGAGATTAATTCGATCAAAATGTCTCACTACTAGCTCAAGGTGACGTGTGAACGTTAATATTCGAATTGTTCAATATTAATCGCTGACTGAATTTACACCTTCTAGTCGCACAACTGGACGAAAAACCACACGATTTAATTTATTCATAATTATTGTAAATTAACTAAATTAATTAATATTTATGAAATATTAATTAATAAATTTTATTTGATTTTTTTGAATGCCGTTAGTATGTTTATAAAAGTTGAATATGTATTTACCAATATACAATAACGATAATCATTTAAATTTGTTTTAATACAATTAATTATCAAGTGGATTTGGAAACTTTGAATGCCCATCTAGGCATTTTCTTCGACTAGCCATACATGTATGGAAAGGGGATTTGATTTGATTGGGATTTAATGAGCAATAAAAGTTGGAAGGATTTAAGGGAGGAATTGGAAAGGATTCAATGTTTCCCTTAAAACAAAATATCTTTCATTTCATTCATTAATCCTTCTACAAACAATTCATTTTTCCTTTCTCTCCCCTCTTCCTCTATTCTGCCCAAAATAATGGCCTCTAAGGCTTAAGATTCCAAAATCAAATGAAAATGAAAATAAAATTAAAACTAAAGGTGGTTCCTATCTCTTGACATTTGCAAAATCTGGAGGTTGATTCAGGAATCTAGGAGTTTATTATTCATTGTTCAAGGTGCGTTCTTTCGGCTACATCTTTAAGGTAAAAACCTATTTATAATCTTATACGCACGTTTAGTTCATATGTTTGGATCTATTGCATACCACATTTGAATATAAGTTTATATATGTAACCTGAACTAAATCCCCCTTTGCCACATCTCCTTTAATAATATATGTTCATAATGTTAATTTGATTTAGATCAATTTTATTATATCCTCCTTTTTAATTACATGTTCATCTTCTTAACATCAGAGCTATGACATATTATATCTAATCTAATTTGTTGTTCATATAGTTTAGATTTGAAATTCTACCATGAATTTATATCTGTCTAAGTTGTTCTTTTTGTTCTTGTCTTGGAAATTATTGTTTAAGAAACAACTATTTTGATTAAAACCTATTTTCAAATTTATTGGTATGAATTTATTTTGTTTCAACTTGAATAAATTAGATATGTTGTAGATTGAAAATCATTTAGAAATTGAATATAAGTTTTATATGATTGTTATTTGAATATAATTCTTTTGAATATTGTATAACTTTGTTTGAAAGTTGTTATCAAAAAATCAACAAGTGGACTTGTATGTAAATATTATAAACTTTTAAATCCTTTCTAGAATCTTAATTAAATGTTACCTTTTAATTTGTTTGCTTTAAATCCTAACACATATGTTAAATTAAGAACTTTACATATACATTGGTTATTTCAATTTTAAAACATAGTTTGCAATTATGTGTGTGTGTGTGTATCTCTATATATATATATATATATATATATATATATATATATATATATATATATATATATATGAGTGTATGTTGTTTTAATTCAAAGTTTATAAAATATACTTTTGTGCAAAATCATAATTTTAACTTTAAAATTCTTCTTAAAGTGAAACTTGATTCATATTTGTTAATCATAGATTTATAAGTATGAGATGATCAAAATTAATTTTGTATGAATATATATATTTAAGAGTTTAATTATCGAAATGGCATTGAATGAATGAGTAACGGAAGGACAAAAGCCCTCCACCTTTCCTTCTTCATAAATGTCTACTTTAATTCATTAATTATGGCCTAATATAAATATATATTAACTTTTGTCTATTAGTAAAATACCTTTAAACATATTATGTATATGTGTAAGTAAAATTTATATATTCATATATTACTATTTAATATTCATATATTACTATTATTTACATTTTTTTTGTGATGACCCGGAAATTTAAAGCAATATAATTTAATAATCTGAAATAAAAATTAAATTGATTTGATAATATTTGTAATAAGATTTGAATTAATTTAATAATTCAATAAAATAAATATTTAATTGATAGATTTTATCTTTTTAAATCTAATATTTGTTTTATATTTATAATATATATAGAATATTGTATATATTGTAAATAGGTATTGTTTTAAATGAATCCTGTTTTCTATAAAATTTATATTTTTAGTAAAAATTGGAAATTATGATTTTATTTAAAAGTTAAACTTTTTAAAGCTATTTAATAAATAAAATATGGTTTTAAATACCTAAGATAAATATTGAATGATTTAAAAAAAATGTTTAACTCAAGTTTAAAATTTAAATAAATAACAATGAAGTTATTTTGAGTTTCTTTTAAATATAATGTGATAAAATGAATAATTTATTAATAAGAAGATAATTTCTTTTAATAAGTTATTTATGGTTATTAAATGTGGTTATTTTTAAATATAATAATACATTGTTTTAAAAAATAAATTTTAAATAAAAATAATTGTTTTTCAAATTTAAATTGTGTAATTATATTTGAATAAACTTGATTTCAAAATTTAATTTGAACTTGAATTCAAAGTTTTTAAAATTTAAAGTATAAATGTTTTTAATTTGTTTTGATTTTGAAATATTTGTATAAGTTTAATTTTATAAATATAGTTTGATTTATTCATTTTAAATTCTATATAAATATGAATAAATACATGATTAACTAATTTATTTAAACATAGGTTTAAATTTATCTTGTATTAACATCTAAATAAATAACTAATTAACATTTAATTATAACTAATTAACATTTGAGACAAATGTAAACATCTTACAAATTAAATGAGCATGTGTTAATTAATTAACATACTTACTTGACAAATGTAATATGTAGGGACAAGTGTCATTTAATTTGGTTTTCTTTTATTTATTTATTTAATAAAGTCTAATTTCAGCTTATATAAATAAATCTCCTTCTTCATTTCTTTCCTTTTTCTAAATGAAAGCCAAACATAAATCTTCAAACCAAATTGCAAAACAAATCTGAAATGAATTAAACACTCCCCTTAAAACCCAAACTTTCTCGAAATCCACTTCACGAACCTGCACATTTTTCTAACATGCAAATTTGGGTTTTCAAAAGATCTGCATTATTTCAAAAATCTAGAGTCTTTAAGGAGAAATCCTGCATTTTTTTCAAATGAAAAATCACCTGCGCTTCTGGAATTAGCCTGCATGCAAACCAAAAAGCAATTCTAAATTCAAGTAATCCTGCATCAAATCTTTTGCATTTCCTCCTTTCAAAATCTAGAAGAAAAATCTATTGAGCCTGCTTTCTGGAATCTGGAGCATGCATGCAGTTCTAAATCAAGTTTTAAACATCAAAAATTCAAGACTTCGAAGAAATTCAAGCTGTTAAAAGAATTCAGTGATAAAGTCTTCCAGTTTATAACTCAAGCAATCCAAACAACTCAAAGTTTTTAAAAGCACAAGTTTTTCAAATGCATTGCTCTGCCCATCAGGTTAAGGTGAGTAACATTTCTGTTTCCTTAAAGATTAAATTATAAATAAGTTGCATGTTAAATCTCTGTGATAAAATGTTGTTGAATGCGTATTTGAATGCAATATGCTGTGACTATAATGTTTTTGTGATTTCCAATGGATACTCTCTGTTTTTATATAGATCATATGTTCAGGTTTTATTTTAAATCAAAATCTATAGACTTGTGCCTCTGATTCAACTTAGATTAAATCAACCTTATTTGTTCATGGTAAGCTTTAGTCTAAATTTTTTAGCTAAGTTAAAATGACTTATATCATCTCTGTAAACCAAAAATTTACTGATTAAGTTTAGAAATGTGAAAATTCATATTTATTAAATTATAAATTCAATATTATGAATTAAATACTAAGATCAAAACTTGATTTTTAGAATTGAAATTAGGATTTTTAGTTAAGGGTTAGGGATACAGTTCTGTGTTGAACTGTAAAGGGAAATTTTGAAATTTTGGGGGATCTGAGCAAATGTAAGGGTTGGGATTCTTCTGGTAGGTGGAGGAGCAATCATCTATGATTGGGAAAATGTGTGAAGTTGATGCAAATCAATATGGGGACTGTGGTGGTGATATTCTTCCTGAAACCCTAGTTTAAGTTAGGTAGGTTGTTTTGGCCAGTTCATCATGAAACAGTGATCGAGTTGATTGAGTTTCTGGGGGATGATAGTGGGTTGAGGGATGAACTCGTGATCGGAGGTGGAAGGTCTCTGATGGTCGGAGCACTGTGGGAAAAGTTTGACAGGTTTGGGGGTAGAACCTGTATCTTCTGTTCCAGGTTTATGTTTTTGAGCTCGAATTCAAATTCGAGGTGAATAAGGGTAAGGAGATGGTTGTATTGGACTGGGGAGTTGAAGGTTGATTTGTTGAAGTCACCGGAGAGGGAGGTTGATGGCCGGAGGCACGGTGCACGTGCACTGTGCAAAAAAAATTGGTCTGATGTTTTCTGGGTATAGGGGTGTTTTTTTAACTCGAAGTATAACTCGGGTATTCTTGTGTTTTTCTCGAAGAAAAGAGTCTGATGACTCGAAGCAGATGTGGGCAGGGAAGGGTTTAGTATAGTACAGGTTTAGAACAGAAACCTGTTATTCTGTTTAAATTTTAAAATAAAATTTAAACCCTGAATTCAAATGGAAGTAAAGTTTTTAAATCTGAGTTATGTTTAAATCTAGTTTGTATTATAGTTTCAAATGATTTTGAATCCTACAAGTTTTTTAAATTTTAAAAGTAGCTTTCAGTTTGAAAAATAAAATAATAAAACCTGACAATTTTCTGTAAATTTAAATTTCATTTTGAAATCTGAATCATGATTCAAAACAGCAGTTTGAATCTAAATCTAAGTTCAGTCTTCTTAAAATTTTTGAATCTTCTAGTTTTAAAAATGAATTTTTATTTTAAATAAAGAGTTTAAAAAAAATCAAGGTTCAAATCAGAAGTTTATTTCAAGTTTAAATTCAAATGATTTAAATAAGGAATGGTTTCTAGTGTATTGAATTAAAAATCTGGGATTTGAATTAGTTTTAAAATTTGAAAGTTTTCAAACTAGTTTAAATTTAAATTGTTAATTAGGAGCAAATTTGTTTTTTTCAAACAAATATTTAAATTTGTTTTTCTTTTTGAATGAAATCATTATAAATGGTTTATAAAGAAAGTTAAATGATTGTTAACTTGAATTTATAATTTAAATAGTAATGTATTTAAAACTTAGTTTTTAATTAAATTAAGTAAATTAAGACTTATCTTATATAAGTTTTAAATATAAGTAATAAATGTTATTTACATTTATTTTAAAAAGATTTTAAATGGAATTTAAATTGGCCAATGCTTAAATAAATATCATTTTGAATTTTAGATTCAAAATGAAATTTGGATTTAAAATTTAAAAAAATTCAATTGTTCTAAGTACACTTTAATATTAATAAAATTATTAATAAGGAATGGATTTCCTTAGAAATTATTAAGATGTTTAAATAATTAAATAAGTAAGATAATTAAGGAAAATCTTATTTAATTTGGATTAATTTTAATAAGAGATTAATTAGGAAGTAAATTAAGAATTAATAATAGTTAATGATGGCCATTAACTAAAGTTTATTTAGTAATTAATTAATATGATTAATTTTTAATAATTAATTAGATTAATTAATTAATGATAATAAATTATGAAATTTATTTAAGTTTAATTACTTAAATAAAGTAATTAAGACATTAATTACTTAATGTAATTAATGAAGTTTATTGAGATTGGTTCAAATTAATTAATTAAGTTAAATTAATTTTAAACATTGTATTTGATAATAATTACTTTATGTAATTAATGGAATTACTCAGTTAAGTAATTAGAGATAATTACAGGATGTAATTAGTGGATAATGTTAGAATTGTGAATGTAATTTGGATTAAATTATTTTGTATAATTAATCGAGAGATTAATTAAGAAATTAATTAAGGGGTAATTAATTTGATGAGTAATCAAGGGAAGTTCATTACAGATTGAGATTAATCAAAGGTGATTAATAATTATGGATTAAGTAAGATTAATTACTGAAAGTAATTAATTTAATGGGGTAATTAATTAAATATAATTAAGAGACATTAATTAATATAATTAATGATGTAATTAAGATTTATTAATTAATATTAATTAATCAATAATGAGTAATTAAGGGTAATTAATTAATTGTAGTTAATTAAGGTTAAATGTAATTAATTATAATTAATTAATGAAGTAATTAAAGGTTAATTACTGTATTTAGTTTAGAGTAATTAATTTTGTGAAATTAATTAAAGTATAATTAATCACGATTGATTAGCTAAGATGATAAATTTGAGGTTAATCAATTAATTAATTTGTAATTAATTCATGATAATGTAAGCAAGATTTATATTGTGTAAGTAATTAATTTAATTCATTTTAAATTAAATAAAGATAATGTAATTAATTTAATTCATTTTAAATTAATTATAAATGGTATGATTATAAGTCATTGCTTATAGATGGTTGATTTGGTTACCTTGAATGGTTTTGAATCTCAGCTAGGAGATTAGTAATGTTGTTTGATATGGATGCATTGGTTGCATTGTGATGATGATATTGATTATCTGTGATAATGATAATGATAATTATCTATTGTGAATCTATGAATTATCTACCTGTGTGTATATAGATAATATAATTGAATTGTTTTAAACTCTAAAACAACTTGGACCTAAAAGACACACTTTGGATTTCGATGAGACCGGGATTGGGTTTCCATATTTGGATATCCGAAAACCACATCGATCCAAATTAACGATAGGTCGTGAATCTTATGTGAAGAGTGAAGACTCGAGGTGTAAGGGCTATACGTCAGTATAACTCTGTGGGTGATTCCGTAATGAGTTTGACGGAAACAGTACTTATAGGCTCGAGATGGAGATTCAGAGTGCAAGGGTTATCGTCGTTAACTCTGAGGGTGATTCCAAAATGAGTGTAACGAGATAATGCCTTCGGTTTCGTTCGAACCCGGAACGAACTTGTATGGATTGAATGCTTTCAGAACATCGTCAGGTGGACGGTGAGCATTCTAAGAGATGTGTCCTATAAAGGTAATCGTAGCCTCAAGCCTCATCAACCGGGAATGGCTAAAACAGGGGAGGTGCGGCAAGGCTTCGTGGGTAGCTCCCACTGGAGAGCAAGATTGATCCCTGTCTAGAAGTCCCTTTTTATTCGGCTGTGTGGGCAGTTGGAATTGCGCACCAACTGCGGGGTTGTCTTGTTCGGAACTGTTCAGTAAGGAATGGGTCCGGCCTTGTGTTGCAGGGGAGCGGGCTTACTCCTCGGTACGTTGATCTAGGCCACGTACTGTGACGGGCGGTACCCCAGTAGCCCTGCCATTGTATGGAATCCAAAATCCAATAAGTGCCAACGGTTTTGATTGTATTACCCACTTTTGTGGCTAGTAGCTGGAATTTAATCATGTAACAATTTCGGCTATTTCATATTTACTTGAAAACCCTAGACCTATTATAATATCACTGGATTTCCTATTAAATGTTTTGGTTAGCGTAAGGTAAAAGCTTTTCCATGTTTATGTGTGGGAAATCTTACATGATACCTTTCTTTCAAAAGGTTTTTGAAAGTTAAGCAACTTTAACCTGTTACTCACACCAGACCCATGTCTGACCCGGAGTTTATTTTTGTTTTTCATAAACTCTTGGGTACTCAAATTTTTACGAGTAGCTAAAGGATTCAGGTTATCTTTGACGAATATTGGAGGAGCAATGGAGCAGGAGGCTTTTGCGTTAGATATTAGTATTCCGCTGTGTGTTCTGTGTTGTCTCTGAGTTGTATTATGTTGTAAATACTAGACAGGTGTTTATAACTGTCTAGTATGTGTTGTATATCTGTGTACTCTGATAGTGGTTGTAAACTATGTAATATTTTATGTTATTAATATAATTTATTCGTTCCGTTGTTTAGATTCTGATGTGTTGTTTCTTCTTTCTTCTCTTTCTTTCTCTTTTCTATCCATTTCTTTCTTATTAGAGATGCGACTTCCTGGAGTTTGGAAGTTGGGTCGTCACAGGTGGTATCAGAGCATTAGGTTGAGTGAATACCTAGGCTCTGGAGTGGTGTCTATCTTGAGAGAGCGTATTTGTAATTTTATATATATATTTATCTATTTCTATCTATCTGTTGGTTACCTGTTCGGGTTTTTTCCAATATAGGTTATAAAGGTAGATAAGGTAGTGGTGTGTGTAACACAGTTACTACCATTGATTGGAGTCTGATGTTTGAGGTTGGAAGTATATCTGTCGAGACTATAGACCTAATACCGTCTCGAGTAAGTTTTGTTGTGTTGAATTATTTCATCGACCTCTGAAGGAAACCTGTTAAGGTTCGAAGCCATCTTTGAAGTACAGAATTTGGTGAGCTGAGTTTGATTTGTTCGGTTGAGCTGGAGTAAGTAATGGTATTTTGATACCTCGGGAAGTTGTAACTGCGTGATGAGATGCAGTGACTATGGATTGTTTCCGAAGATGTTTTCTTTGGAACGAGTTTGGTAAGTGAGTATGCTTCGATGTTATGGATGGATTCAGCAGGATGTTGTGGTCAGTTTTGAAGTCCGAGTTTCTCATAGAGCTTTGGATTAAGAAGTTTGGCATTAGTGTCAGCAGTGCAGTTCGGAGTGTTCTGTGTGCCGACAGAGAGGTCTTAGCTGAGTAGTTTTTCTGGAAGTGGAATTCTGAAGCTGCAGAGTGAATCCGTTTCTTCAATGGATTGACTAGACCAGTGTAAGTTGTTCTGTTTGGTAAAGAGAGAAAGGTTTTCTTTGGAAATTTATTTGGGTTGATCGCAAAGGTGACTTGCGATTGTTTGAGTGTTTTCTTGGATGGTTGGAGATTTTTCTGGATGTCTTCTGGGAAGACAGAAGTTCGTCCGCATCTGGAGATTGAGTTTTCTTATCGACTAGTATTCTAGGAGTGGAAGTGGTAGTTCTGTTTAGTTGGAGAATGATTCTTAGAGATGGAGTTTGATAAAGTAACTCAGTATTGGAGGAATTTCTGAGTTTTCTTAATGGATCTGTTGAACCATATTTCTGGAAAGTGATGTCCAGTTGGTGTTTGTGTTCTTCTTCGGTATTTTCTTATCTATTTCGGATCAGAGTTGTGCAGCGGAAACAGTTTGGAAGTGTTTCTGGTTGTCTTTTTTCGGATTAGGAGAAGTTTGTTGTCTTCTGCTGGTTATGGAGTAGAGTTGTGTTTTGGTTTTGGATTGATCTTGAGGAGGTCATTGTGTTGGGTTGTTTTTGGTTCTGATTGTTTCTAGAGGAATCAGCAAAGGTCGAGCTGATCAGTTTGGATGTTGGCAGTCAGGATCGTCCGAAGACTTTTGTGGATAAGGGATGGAGGAATTTGGAATTCGGAATTATTGGAGTTTTCTCTGATTCAGGAGCTATAAGTTTGGGTAAAACTGGAAAGCTAGCTCGGTGATGTTTGATCTTTTCTCTATGTTTTGGTTGGATTGGTATTTGGTTTTCAGAATTGAATTGTCAGTTTGGATAACTGGAATTTGATGAGTTTCACGTATCTCTGAGGGAGTACGTGTATGGTCTATCTCTGGTTTTGGAACCAGCAGTTATAGAAGTTGGTTGTTGAGTCAGACTCGTCTGTAGTCTGATATGCTTCCTAGTTCTATAGATATAGATGAATTGGAGCTCTATAGCTTAATAGTATTGATTGTTTGGAATCTATAGAGCGAGTATCCCGATATTTTTATACTGGGGAAACTCGTGGAAGTTTTATCCAGAATTTTTCTGGATAATTAGATTTGTTTGATTGGGTGAATTGATTGCTATGGTTGTTAGCATATCATTGGTATATGCTTGTGTTTAAAATTTAATCTTTAAATAGATTATTAAATTACCTTTGTTTTAAATTTCGGGGACGAAATTCTTTTAAATGGGGAGGAATGTGATGACCCGGAATTTTAAAGCAATATCAATTTAATAATCTAAAATAAAAATTACATTGATTTGATAATATTTGTAATAAGATTTGAATTAATTTAATAATTCAATAAAATAAATAGTTAATTGACAGATTTTATCTTTTTAAATCTAATATTTGTTTTATATTTATAATATATATAGAATATTGTATATATTGTAAATAGTTATTGTTTTAAATGAACCCTGTTTTCTATAAAATTTATATTTTTAGTAAAAATTGGAAATTATGGTTTTATTTAAAAGTTAAACTTTTTAAAGCTATTTAATAAATAAAATATGGTTTTAAATACCCAAGATAAATATTGAATGATTTAAAAAAAATGTTTAACTCAAGTTTAAAATTTAAATAAATAACAATGAGGTTATTTTGAGTTTCTTTTAAATATAATGTGATAAAATGAATAATTTATTAATAAGAAGATAATTTCTTTTAATAAGTTATTTATGGTTATTAAATGTGGTTATTTTTAAATATAATAATACATTGTTTTAACAAATAAATTCTAAATAAAAATAATTGTTTTTCAAATTTAAATTGTGTAGTTATATTTGAATAAACTTGATTTCAAAATTTAATTTGAACTTGAATTCAAAGTTTTTAAAATTTAAAGTATAAATGTTTTTAATTTGTTTTGATTTTGAAATATTTGTATAAGTTTAATTTTATAAATATAGTTTGATTTATTTATTTTAAAATCTATATACATATGAATAAATACATGATTAACTAATTTATTTAAACATAGGTTTACATTTATCTTGTATTAACATCTAAATAAATAACTAACTAACATTTAATTATAACTAATTAACATTTGAGACAAATGTAAACATCTTACAAATTAAATGAGCATGTGTTAATTAATGAACATACTTACTTGACAAATGTAATATGTAGGGACAAGTGTCATTTAATTTGGTTTTCTTTTATTTATTTATTTACTAAAGTCTAATTTCAGCTTATATAAATAAATCTCCTTCTTCATTTCTTTCCTTTTTCTAAATGAAAGCCAAACATAAATCTTCAAACCAAATTGCAAAACAAATCTGAAATGAATTAAACACTCCCCTTAAAACCCAAACTTTCTCGAAATCCACTTCACAAACCTGCACAATTTTCTAACATGCAAATTTGGGTTTTCAAAAGATCTGCATTATTTCAAAAATCTAGAGTCTTTAAGGAGAAATCCTGCATTTTTTTCAAATGAAAAATCACCTGCACTTCTGGAATTAGCCTGCATGCAAACCAAAAAGCAATTCTAAATTCAAGTAATCCTGCATCAAAACTTTTGCATTTCCTCCTTTCAAAATCTAGAAGAAAAATCTATTGAGCCTGCTTTCTGGAATCTGGAGCATGCATGCAGTTCTAAATCAAGTTTTAAACATCAAAAATTCAAGACTTCAAAGAAATTCAAGTTGTTAAAAGAATTCAGTGATAAAGTCTTCCAGTTTATAACTCAAGCAATCCAAACAACTCAAAGTTTTTAAAAGCACAAGTTTTTCAAATGCATTGCTCTGCCCATCAGGTTAAGGTGAGTAACATTTCTGTTTCCTTAAAGATTAAATTATAAATAAGTTGCATGTTAAATCTCTGTGATAAAATGTTGTTGAATGCATATTTGAATGCAATATGCTGTGACTATAATGTTTTTGTGATTTCCAATGTATACTCTCTGTTTTTATATAGATCATATGTTCAGGTTTTATTTTAAATCAAAATCTTTAGACTTGTGCCTCTGATTCAACTTAGATTAAATCAACCTTATTTGTTCATGATAATCTTTAGTTTAAAATTTTTAGTTAAGTTAAAATGACTTATATCATCTCTGTAAACCAAAAATTTACTGATTAAGTTTAGAAATGTGAAAATTCATATTTATTAAATTATAAATTCAGTACTATGAATTAAATACTAAGATCAAAACTTAATTTTTAGAATTGAAATTAGGATTTTTAGTTAAGGGTTAGGGATACAGTTCTATGTTGAACTGTAAAGGGAAATTTTGAAATTTTGGGGGATCTGAGCAAATGTAAGGGTTGGGATTCTTCTGGTAGGTGGAGGAGCAATCATCTATGATTGGGAAAATGTGTGAAGTTGATGCAAATCAATATGGGGACTGTGGTGGTGATATTCTTCCTAAAACCCTAGTTTAAGTTAGGTAGGTTGTTTTGGCCAGTTCATCATGAAACAGTGATCGAGTTGATTGAGTTTCTGGGGTATGATAGTGGGTTGAGGGATGAACTAGTGACCGGAGGTGGAAGGTCTCTGATGGTCGGAGCACTGTGGGAAAAGGTTTGACAGGTTTGGGGGTAGAACCTGTATCTTCTGTTCCAGGTTTATGTTTTTGAGTCCGAATTCAAATTCGAGGTGAATAAGGGTAAGGAGATGGTTGTATTGGACTGGGGAGTTGAAGGTTGATGTGTTGAAATCACCGGAGAGGGAGGTTGATGGCCGGAGGCACGGTGCACGTGCACCGTGCAAAAAATTTTGGTCTGATGTTTTCTGGGTATAGAGGTGTTTTTTTAACTCGAAGTATAACTCGGGTATTCTTGTGTTTTTCTCGAAGAAAAGAGTCTGATGACTCGAAGCAGATGTGGGCAGGGAAGGGTTTAGTATAGTACAGGTTTAAAACAGAAACCTGTTATTCTGTTTAAATTTTAAAATAAAATTTAAACCTTGAATTCAAATGGAAGTAAAGTTTTTAAATCTGAGATATGTTTAAATCTAGTTTGTATTATAGTTTCAAATGATTTTGAATCCTACAAGTTTTTTAAATTTTAAAAGTAGTTTTCAGTTTGAAAAATAAAATAATAAAACCTGACAGTTTTCTGTAAATTTAAATTTCATTTTGAAATCTGAATCATGATTCAAAACAGCAGTTTGAATCTAAATCTAAGTTCAGTTTTCTTAAATTTTTTTGAATCTTCTGGTTTTAAAAATGAATTTGTATTTTAAATAAAGAGTTTTAAAAAAAAATCAAGGTTCAAATCAAAAGTTTATTTCAAGTTTAAATTCAAATGATTTAAATAAGGAATGGTTTCTAGTGTATTGAATTAAAAATCTAGGATTTGAGTAAGTTTTAAAATTTGAAAGTTTTCAAACTAGTTTAAATTTAAATTGTTGATTAGGAGTAAATTTGTTTTTTTCAAACAAATATTTAAATTTGTTTTTCTTTTTGAATGAAATCATTATAAATGGTTTATAAAGAAAGTTAAATGATTGTTAACTTGAATTTATAATTTAAATAGTAATGTATTTAAAACTTAGTTTTTAATTAAATTAAGTAAATTAAGACTTATCTTATATAAGTTTTAAATATAAGTAATAAATGTTATTTACATTTATTTTAAAAAGATTTTAAATGGAATTTAAATTGGTCAATGCTTAAATAAATATCATTTTGAATTTAAGATTCAAAATGAAATTTGGATTTAAAATTTAAAAAAATTCAATTGTTCTAAGTACACTTTAATATTAATAAAATTATTAATAAGGAATGGATTTCCTTAGAAATTATTAAGATGTTTAAATAATTAAATAAGTAAGATAATAAAGGAAAGTCTTATTTAATTTGGATTAATTTTAATAAGAGATTAATTAGGAAGTAAATTAAGAATTAATAATAGTTAATGATGGCCATTAACTAAAGTTTATTTAGTAATTAATTAATATGATTAATTTTTAATAATTAATTAGATTAATTAATTAATGGTAATAAATTGTGAAATTTATTTAAGTTTAATTACTTAAATAAAGTAATTAAGACATTAATTACTTAATGTAATTAATGAAGTTTATTGAGATTGGTTTAAATTAATTAATTAAGTTTAATTAATTTTAAATATTGGATTTGATAATAATTACTTTATGTAATTAATACTCAGTTAAGTAATTAGAGATAATTACAGGATATAATTAGTGGATAATGTTTGAATTATGAATGTAATTTGGATTAAATTATTTTGTATAATTAATCGAGAGATTAATTAAGAAATTAATTAAGGGGTAATTAATTTGATGAGTAATTAAGGGAAGTTAATTACAGATTGAGATTAATCAAAAGTGATTAATAATTGTGGATTAAGTAAGATTAATTACTGAAAGTAATTAATTTAATGGAGTAATTAATTAAATATAATTAAGAGTCATTAATTAATATAATTAATGATGTAATTAAGATTTATTAATTAATATTAATTAATCAATAATAAGTAATTAAGGGTAATTAATTAATTGTTGTTAATTAAGGTTAAATGTAATTAATTATAATTAATTAATGAAGTAATTAAAGGTTAATTACTGTATTTAGTTTAGAGTAATTAATTTTGTGACATTAATTAAAGTATAATTAATCAGGATTGATTAGTTAAGATGATAAATTTGAGGTTAATCAATTAATTAATTTGTAATTAATTCATGATAATGTAAGCAAGATTTATATTGTGTAAGTAATTAATTTAATTCATTTTAAATTAATTAAAGATAATGTAATTAATTTAATTCATTTTAAATTAGTTATAAATGGTATGATTATAAGTCATTGCTTATAGATGGTTGATTTGGTTACCTTGAATGGTTTTGAATCTCAGCTAGGAGATTAGTAATGTTGTTTGATATGGATGCATTGGTTGCATTGTGATGATGATATTGATTATCTGTGATTATGATAATGATAATTATCTGTTGTGAATCTATGAATTATCTATCTGTGTGTATATAGATAATATAATTGAATTGTTTTAAACTCTAAAACAACTTGGACCTAAAAGACACGCTTTGGATTTCGATGAGACCGGGATTGGGTTTCCATATTTGGATATCCGAAAACCACATCGATCCAAATTAACGATAGGTCGTGAATCTTATGAGAAGAGTGAAGACTCGAGGTGAAGGGCTATATGTCAGTATAACTCTGTGGGTGATTCCGTAATGAGTTTGATGGAAATAGTACTTATAGGCTCGAGATGGAGATTCAGAGTGCAAGGGTTATCATCGTTAACTCTGAGGGTGATTCCAAAATGAGTGTAACGAGATAATGCCTTCGGTTTCGTTCGAACCCGGAACGAACTTGTATGGATTGAATGCTTTCAGAACATCGTCAGGTGGACGGTGAGAATTCTAAGAGATGTGCCCTATAAAGGTAATCGTAGCCTCAAGCCTCACCAACCGGGAATGGCTAAAACAGGGGAGGTGCAGCAAGGCTTCGTGGGTAGCTCCCACTGGAGAGCAAGATTGATCCCTGTCTAGAAGTCCCTTTTTATTCGGCTGTGTGGGCAGTTGGAATTGCGCACCAACTGCGGGGTAGTCTTGTTCGGAACTGTTCAGTAAGGAATGGGTCCGGCCTTGTGTTGCAGGGGAGCAGGCGTACTCCTCGGTACGTTGATCGAGGCCACGTACTGTGACGGGCGGTACCCCAGTAGCCCTGCCATTGTATGGAATCCAAAATCCAATAAGTGCCAACGGTTTTGATTGTATTACCCACTTTTGTGGCTAGTAGCTGGAATTTAATCATGTAACAATTTCGGCTATTTCATATTTACTTGAAAACCCTAGATCTATTATAATATCACTGGATTTCCTATTAAATGTTTTGGTTAGCGTAAGGTAAAAAAATTTCCATGTTTATGTGTGGGAAGTCTTACGTGATACCTTTCTTTTCAAAAGATTTTTGAAAGTTAAGCAACTTTAACCTGTTACTCACACTAGACCCATGTCTGACCCGGAGTTTATTTTTGTTTTTCATAAACTCTTGGGTACTCAAATTTTTACGAGTAGCCAAGGATTCAGGTTAGCTTTGACGAATATTGGAGGAGCAATGGAGCAGGAGGCTTCTGCGTTAGATATTAGTATTCCGATGTGTGTTCTGTGTTGTCTCTGAGTTGTATTATGTTGTAAATACTAGACAGGTGTTTATAACTGTTTAGTATGTGTTGTATATCTGTGTACTCTGATTGTGGTTGTAAACTATGTAATATTTTATGTTATTAATATAATTTATTCGTTCCGTTGTTTAGATTCTGATGTGTTGTTTCTTCTTTCTTCTCTTTCTTTCTCTTTTATATCCTTTTCTTTCTTATTAGCGATGCGACTTCCTGGAGTTTGGAAGTTGGATCGCCACATTTTTAAAATAACAGTATGGATAACAAATTCATATACAAAGGGTGAACGTGTCAGTTGTAGTGTAAATACCAACACCCATATACGTACACATTAATTGTGTACACTACTTATATATTGCGCTTACACTTTACACGTATGTATTCGATACATTTATTATTATACATTTGAATTTAAACAAATTTAAACTTTTTTAACCAAATTAAATGAAATAAGATTTTATTTAAAATTTTATTAGATTGGATCTAATATAATTTTAGCCTTCGTATGTCCAATAGATCCAAAATAGGAAATAAAATTGAAATATATCTATTTCACCCGCTTTCGACTGGTCCGGTTCCAACGGTGGCAAAGTTTCTTGCACTATCACTGCTCTATTTGATAGCAGCATTGCTTTGCATAATAACACTCAGTCCCTTACGACCATCACCAGCTAATCCGGTAGCCAAATCTGCCTCTTTCAACCATAGAAATTAGGATGTTTTTCAATAAAATTCTTTTATGGTGGACAGTTGTTTTATCTTTCGCCATCTACCGAAATCGGTCCTTGGGTTAACTCATTAACCAACACCATCAAAAAAAATTCCTCTTTGGGATTGCTTACTTCTATCATTGCGGCATTAAATATTTTAAGAAAGTCCTTCAGGGTCTCTCTGGAATTCTGATGGACATTCAACAATGACATCACGTACTTTGGTCGAGCGGTATGAAACCGAAATTGCTCCATAAACTTCTTTCGCTAATTGGTCAAAGGATGGTATGGACCTCGATGCGAGCCGAGTGAACCATATCATAACAACTCCATTTAAAAATATAGGAAAGTACCTGCACCTTACAATGTCCCTAGCACAATCACTATCTATGTGCATTCATATTTCAACAGATGCTGTTTTGGATCAGTTGTTCCATCGTAAGACAGCATGGTTGGCGTTACAAACTTCATTAGATACCTTTCCTCTAGAATATTATTGGTGAATGGGGTTCGACTTGGCAATGAACCTCACTCATCATTTTTTCTATATTGACTTTATTCAGCACCAACATTATGAATTAACTGGGCACCGACTTGATTTTGGTCAGCACCGACTCGATTGTCATTTTCCTGCTTCATTCCATTTTTTGCACTCTGCCTCCTTAATGTTCCAGCACACTTCCTCTTCACTTTCTTCTTGCCATCTCTTTGATTCTGATCTATTGAAGATGGAATTTCTTCCTTGGAATATAAAGATGATGAATCTCGATGGTGTATCCTGCGCCTTTGAGGTAGGTGGGACATCATAGCAAAGTTTTTCTCCATCCTTTCCAAGTTAGCATTCTGATTATCCGGCATCTTCCTATTCATCTCAACCATCATTTTATCCAACTTTACCTTTGTCAGCATCCCTTACTGAGACAAAGATCCTGGTAAAGTATTAAGGTTGAGTAGTCTCTTCATTATGTTGAGAGCCTTTTTCTTCACCACCTATAGCAACTCCGGACTTAGAAGCAGCTTTCCTTGAGCCATTTCTTTTTAGATCTGTAATAAATTCCTCTTCAAAAACCAAATAACTTTAGATCTTGTAACGACCCGAAATTTTCCAACCCGAAAATTCCAGATAGTTATGAAAAGAAGAAAGAGATAGAAGAAGAAGAAGATCAGAAACAACAACATCTCACATTTGCAGCGGATAAAATATAATAATAAATAATAACAGTTTACAAAGCAATACTATACCTGTCAATTACAATTTTTAATATATCAGAGTTACACATATACTCAAACACTGGACATATACAAATCAACATGTCTCAGATTTACAATAATATATTACAATGGAAATGCTCCATACGTTCTTGTCATCCAGCTCGCCTTCTGAGCTCCAGAACGTCCTTACCTAAAAATCTGTAATACTCGGTCTGACCCGAGCATTACACCAAAGTAACACCCAGGTCAGGCTGGAAACCAGCGCGAGTAAACCCAACTAATATGGAATACAAAGCATTCAACTTATATAAAACCCAGGGTAACTCAATTTAATTTTACAAGTTCATAATATGTTATAGACAACACTTAGCCCACATATAGTTTCTAAATACCAAAGATTTAGATTTTAAAACAGTCCAATACCTCCAAATCACTTCACTCCAGCATATAAATTTTATATATCAATCTACAAACATTTGAAGTGGTTTCAGGTGTTTCCCCAATACCCGACCCCGGTCTCTTCGAATCTCATATCATTCTATTCCAAGTTATCCAAATGAAATACTCAACATTTCATATCAGAGTTATCAACTCTGTCAAAGCATCCAAGTCCATTCAATCATCCATAGGTATATTTGATCACTTCCAAATTTATTCAATTGATTCTATTGAATTTCTATCCTCAATCACTTAGATTTCTTTGCTTGTCAATTGGTTATTTTCAATCAAATAATTTAGCCATCCCTTCAATATTCATCTTAATTAATCAACCTGGATTAATTATCCTTCAATTTCATTCAAGCATCTATCTTTAATTAATTTCACCATATTAATTATCCTTAATCAAAACAATACGTAACCTTAATTACTTCATGAATTAATTAACTATGTTAATTACATTAATCCTTAATTACTTATATTAATTAACTTCTCATAAGTCACTTATTATTGATTTAGTTAATCTTAATTAATCAATCTTTAGTTACATCGTAAATTTTATAAATTAATGATTTCCAATTTATATTTTAATTTGTTCTAATCTAAATTAATTACTTTAATTAACCACAATATTAATCATTCTCGATTTATCCATCCTGTAATTAACTATCTTTTATTTACTTCATTAAATAAATTAATCACTCCTTTATTTAAACTATCTTAATTAATCCCATTATTTATTTCACAAAGTAATTTCATTTTATTAATTACATTAAATAATTACCTATCAACCATTCATCGATTATTCTAAATTAATTAAACTTAACAAATTAACTTAAACCTTAATTAATTGGTTCAAACCCTTAATTACTAAATTAATCAACCCAAATCATTAATTGATTGAATTAATTAGTTATCCACTTAAATTACCCTACTAATTTAATGAATCACAAACCATTAAGCCCTTATTAACACTAAAATAAAAACATTTTCTTATTTTTGATTTAAGTTTAAAACCATTTAAAACCCAAATGCTTCGAGTCAAACAACAATCAACTCGAGAATCAACCAAAAACCAAAATCAACAGATCATCAATTCACAGTGCACATCAAATCAATTCAACCACTCAACCAAATATTTAAATTTAACCATTTAAATTTAAATAAAAATCCAACAGAGTGAGATTTACTCACCTTAGATTTTGCAATCCAAACCCAATCTCGACTTGTTTCCTTCAGATTTTAACCTTGGATAACATTATGGATTTTATCAATACTTGAAATAAATAAAAATCGATTTACCAATTATTTCATTCTATCCAATTTTCCAATAATAAATAGTTATTCTTTTTCTTTTGAAACCCATATACTAAAAGTTAATATATTGTTTTTTTCCCAAAATCTACTTTTATATAAATGTTCAACATTTTAAAATTCCTTTTTTCCCAAGCACTTATCTATATAAAACTTCCATCATTTTCCCTCATTTTGAAACTACTCATACATTTACCTATATAATTTCTGCAACTCATATATTTATTTAGTAAATTAACAAAACTATAAATACTAAACAGTTAACTTCCTGATAAGTTTAAATCCAAAATAAAATCTGAATTAAAATATTCAGAACAAATTACCTCAACGCAGATCGAATCGATCGAACATGGTCACTGCCACCACGTTCGAGCACCTAACACAGGCACTGCATCGTCGTACCAAGCATCGCGAATCCCTGGCACCCTGAAACCTGAGCATCATCCACTGTTCTTCACGTCGCCGCACTCCAAATCGAACGCGCTCAGCCGTACAAGTCGCGACTTTGCCTCGCTCGCCGCCGAGCTCCACCACAACGCGACATCGCTGAATCGAGGCCACGAGACGATCTCCGCTTCATTCGATGGCAGGTGGGGTGAGGCGATTTGATTTTGATTACCGAACGAATTTCGTTCGTTCTTCTTTTTTTTGATTCTGCTTGAGAATAGAGAGAGGGGAACGGGAATAAGGTATAGGGTTGGGGAAGCTTCTCGCGTACGCATGAATATTAAATAATTGAATATTGAAAATATCTCGCTGCATAACGCGAAATCCCAAAACTCGAATCAAACATGCCGACAGGCATTTATAAAGTTTTACCCGCATTTCGAACTCAATGGAACGTGTTCCAGAAGCTAATTCGATTATATGTGCGAATTACGGAAGTAAACGATCAATTTTAAATTAAATCGATTAAAATAGTTCTAAGCGTTTTGAGCCGCCAGGGTCAAATGACAACTCCGATTGCTACGAAAATTGAAATCCGATAATAGCTAACTATTACGGATCCAATGGAACGGGTTTCGTCAAATTCCGAGACTGTGCCTCGGAAGGCTATTTTTAAATATTGATTTAAACGATATATTATTAAAATTAAACAAACCACCTTTAAATTAAATTTCAACCATTCTATTATCATCAGTATCATCATTATAAATTTTATAAGCCTTCAATTTATTTTAATCAGACTTAGAATTTTAGATTCAACAATTTACCCAATTTCAATTATTAAATCTAATAACTGAATTGCTATTAATAAAAATATTTGAATTCAAGTTAAAATTTACTTTTCAAATATTTAAAATCAATTTATTATTCCACTTTAAATCGTTAAAAATTTCGGGTCGTCGCAGATCTATAGGAAGCAATCCTTAGGTCTACCTTCTGAATATATCAAATCCAAAGTTTAAGCTTATCTGGGCTTGAGAATCTTCTTTCTCGATAAAAGCACCAAAATAATGTTACATCAAAAAATGACACAGCACCCTCAATCAATCACGAACGAGAATAAAATGCTGGAATACATGGAATTTTATAGTGGTTCGACCTCAAATCACTGTCTACGTCCACTTTAATTTTATTTTAGAAGATTTTACAAAGTACAATTGAATTACAAAGTTTCATCTCTAGAAAACTAAGTAAACTTGAGTTCAACAGCATTTCGTGGCGAAATAGAGTTAAAGAAGAGACAAAAGATCCTTCTTTCGTTGCTTTAGGATGAATATGCATACATACATACATACACATACATATATACACATACATATACATACATACATACATATACATATACATATACATATACATATATGTGTATATATATATATATGCATATTCATCCACTAAAGTCGCTAGTTCATGAAAGACCATGTAAGAGATTAGATTCACCCTATCAGGTAGAAAGAATAAGCAAAACCCGTAACTCAAATCATGTTGGTGCCAACATGATCTTATTGGTCCCGACATGATTCTACAAGCCTCATCTTTGACTTTCCTTCATTTTAGTTCAAGTCTTCAAGTTCCAAAGCTTCATTGAAAAGTTGCTCCTCCAAATTATATCGGTACTGGTATAATGATTTATCCTATGCGAGCCTTGTCTTTTCTGCAAAGTACACAGCAAGTTCACCTATTGCTCGGAAGTGGGCCCCTCATTCAAATATGTCGGTGTCGATGTTTTTGATCATGTAGATGCTGACATGATTTGGTTGCATCAATTTTCCTCAAACTTCTTCTGCTCTGTAATTTCATCATTCCAAACTGCTTCTTAGGTTCTTGATATGTTTCTCAATCATCTTAAGCTTACATCCATCAAGAAGTCTCCTAGTTCAAATGCTGGGTAACGTATAGTAAATCCATGTGAAAAATGTTACGTAATGAATTATTTCAAATTTAGGTTTTAATTAAACCCAATTGTAAATGAAGGAAAAATTAATAAAATATACTAAAAATAGTGGAACCATGTTGTACTTTTTTTATTTACCAAAGAAGCAGCGTTAATTATTAATGAAGAATTTTATATGAAAAATGTTTTTCTTCCCTTGACCGAGAATACATAGAATAAAATCGACGATGTAAAAATAAAAAGCGCAGACATGATCATCTTGATAAGTCATCGATTAAGAAGGACGACGAAGTTAAAGGCGAAGATTTAAGGACATTGGCTTGGATGGGTGGCAAAACCGGCGTGGAAGGAAGAAAATTGGTTGGCCGAAGTTTATAGAAAGGAAAGAGTTGGTGGGATTTGATTAGAAGAGGGGACGAAAATGAAGATCAGATCCGAAAGATCCGAGGAGTTGTAAAGTAAGCGGATGCTTTTCTTCTGTGGGTTATTTTTGTACCTGTTCCACGAGATGTGCTTCATGTAAAATTAGCAAGTTTTATTTTGCTCTCATTGTTTGCGCAAAAAATGGGCAAACACCCCAAAGTCGTACGATTCCGTTGATTATATGTTGTTCTTAGCGATTTGGGTGATTTATGCAAAAATATAAAAAGCAGGGGCTAAACTGTAAAAGACACGTAGATTTATAGTGGTTCGGCCAGAACGTGCCTACGTCCACTTTATATGTTATTCTCCCTTTTCTTTCAGATTACAAGTACAAGGCTTTGTATACAAGTATATGAAAGTTGTTTGAAAGTTCCTTCCGTGCTTGAGCTCTCAAACTTGTCCGCCATTGTTGTACCCCTGCCCCTCTATTTATAGAGTGAGGCTGGGGGTAGAGGTCTTGGTTGTATATAGCTGCTGGTGGACCTGGGCCGAAGCAATCTAGCCTGACACATCTGGTTCGGCGGAGCTTGGTTCGGTCGTAGCTGGGATGGTTGGACCGGTGGTAGGTTGGTCCGGTGGTAGGTTGAGTGGAGTGTTGGTCCGGTGGTAGGTTGAGTGGAGTCTGGTTCGGTGTGGGTTAGTTCGGTGTGGTTTTGGACCGGTGGAGCTTGGTCCGGTGGAGGTGATTCGGTGGAGCTCGTTCGGTAGTACATGAAAGTGTGGTTGGTTCGGCTAGGAAGGGAAGTGGAGTTGGGAATGCCGAATGAGCTTCTATATTTGGGAGTGCCGAATGTGCTCTTGTATTGGGAATGCCGGATGAACCAAGGCATCTTGAATGCCGAATGAGACTTCGCTCTACATTGCCGAATGAAACTTTAAACCTTTGATACCAAATGGACTTTTATACTTGAATCATGAGTGAAATCCCAGACTTATATACGCTTGCTTGCTACTTCTTCTTGGTTCGGTCGTGGTGGAAATGCACACAACATTGATATTCCAGTTTTGACCAAAAATGGGATAACACTTTGCCCCCCAAAACATGCCTTGCGATAGGAAGGCGTGTTTTGTAATGCCATGAGCTGGATGTTCATATCCTGTCGATGTCCTTGCGGTAGGAAGGCGTGTTTTGTAATGCCATGAGCTGGATGTTCATATCCTGTTGACAACCTGTAAAGAGCTTGATATTTTATATGGCCCCAAATGACGACCGTTCGGGATCGAGCTATTTGGGATGAAGCGCGGTCGTTCATGGTCAAGCGCCTAACTTCAAATGACGACCGTTCGCGATCAAGTCATTTGAGGTGAAGTGCGACCGTTCGCGGTTAAGCGTCTAAATCCATGCGACGATCGTTCGAGATCGAGTTGTTTGCAGTGGAATGTGATCGTTCACGGTCAAGCGCTTTACTTCAAATGACGACCGTTCGGGATCGAGCCATACGAGGTAAAGTGCGACCGAGTCCGGTCAGAGGGCGGACCTCAAATGGCGACCGTTCGCGATCAAGCCACTTGGGGTGAAATGTGACCGTTCACGGCAAAAGATGAAATGGGACCGTTCGCGGTCAAGCGCCTTACTTCGGATGACGATCGTTCGAGATCGAGCCATTCGTGGTAAGGTGCGACTGTTGGCGGTCAGGGGGTGGACCTCAAATGGCGACCTTTCGCGATCGAGCCATTTGTGGCGAGATGAGTTGTGCCGTTCGAGACGAGTTTGTGACTGTTCGAAGTCGGGTGCCGTTCGAGGCAAATTGTGACCGTTCGCGATCGGGTGCCGTTCGAGACGAATTGTGACTGTTCGAAGTCGGGTGCCGTTCGAGGTGAATTGTGACTGTTCAAAGTCGGGTGCCGTTCGAGGCGAGTTATGACCGTTCGCGATCGGGTGCCATTCGAGGCGAATTGTGACTGTTCGAAGTCGGGTGCCGTTCGAGGCGAATGAGTGTGCCCGGGGGGACTTAATATTATCAGTGCCGGAGTTATTGTTTGGGGGAGTTTCCGAATCAAAGACTTCGGCAGTTCGCTGCCATTGCAAGAGGTTCTCGTGGACCGTTCGCGATCCAACGGGCATACAAGTAAATTTGCAAATATCAAAGCAATAACCATACGAATTCCACAACAGGAATGTTCAAGTCAAGATCAAAGTAAGAGCAAGACGAGGATGTCAAAGCGTAAACTCTTACTATGGTGCGGTCAGTAGTCATTCAGAGCATGCCTATGGATCGTGCGTGATCGCTTACATGTGTAAATGATCTAACCGTGCTAGTGAGAGGTTTGCGACTTGTTCATCGCTTTCGACCTGCCCCCCGAGTTCAGGAGGGAATTTTACCTTCCCCCTGGATGAGCGTTCATTCCTTACCAGGTTGCTCAGATGCCCCCATCTCTCTTCCCGGGGTCGGATCAACATGCTCTGCGTGAGTGCCCCCTAGCTCTGGTGTTACGCCAGATGGTCCTGCTCCGTTCTGAACTCCAGTTGCTCCTTGGTTTTGTGCTCCAAGTTGCCCAATTTGCTGAAGCAAATTCTGGATCATCTCTTCTTGTCTTCTCATCATAGCCTCCATCTCATCCCTGGTGATGAAGGCTGAAGCTTGGTTTGCTCCTGAGGAAGCCTCTTGACTCCCTTCCTGTTGACTCTGCTCTGGCCTTGGCCTTCTGCTTGATTGTCTCGCCATGACTCTTCCAATCTGAATCTCTAAACTCTCAAATTCAACTTCCAAGCGGTAGGTCCTTGTGTTCAATTATCAGTGAAAGCACCAAAATGTTTGCGCAAAAAATGGGCAAACACCCCAAAGTCGTACGATTCCGTTGATTATATGTTGTTCTTAGCGATTTGGGTGATTTATGCAAATATATAAAAAGCAGGGGCTAAACTGTAAAAGACACGCAGATTTATAGTGGTTCGGCCAGAACGTGCCTACGTCCACTTTATATGTTATTCTCCCTTTTCTTTCAGATTACAAGTACAAGGCTTTGTATACAAGTATATGAAAGTTGTTTGAAAGTTCCTTCCGTGCTTGAACTCTCAAACTTGTCCGCCATTGTTGTACCCCTGCCCCTCTATTTATAGAGTGAGGCTGGGGGTAGAGGTCTTGGTTGTATATAGCTGCTAGTGGATCTGGGCCGAAGCAATCTAGCCTGGCACATCTGGTTCGGCGGAGCTTGGTTCGGTCGTAGCTGGGATGGTTGGACCGGTGGTAGGTTGGTCCGGTGGTAGGTTGAGTGGAGTGTTGGTCTGGTGGTAGGTTGAGTGGAGTGTTGGTCCGGTGGTAGGTTGAGTGGAGTCTGGTTCGGTGTGGTTTTGGACCGGTGGAGCTTGGACCGGTAGAGGTGATTCGGTGGAGCTCGTTCGGTAGTACATGGAAGTGTGGTTGGTTCGGCTAGGAAGGGAAGTGGAGTTGGGAATGCCGAATGAGCTTCTATATTTGGGAGTGCCGAATGTGCTCTTGTATTGGGAATGCCGGATGAACCAAGGCATCTTGAATGCCGAATGAGACTTCGCTCTACATTGCCGAATGAAACTTTAAACCTTTGATACCGAATGGACTTTTATACTTTAACATGAGTGAAATCCCAGACTTATATACGCTTGCTTGCTGCTTCTTCTTGGTTCGGTCGTGGTGGAAATGCACACAACATTGATATTCCAGTTTTGACCAAAAATGGGATAACACTCATACAGTGCGCAAACCGACTGTTAAATCTCCCTAACAGCCGATTTGACCAGTATATGCGCACAACGGTGTGAAAATCGACCGTTTAGTTTTACAAGTTGAAAACATTATTGTAGTTTTTCATTATTTTCAATTCAATGCACTATCTAATTCACCATTTACACTATTCAGTTAGCCATTTTTATTTTGAATAACTAAAGCTCTGCATCCAGATAATATTACAAAACCAGTCAAAATTATCATTATTATCAAGTAATCTCTTATAGAACTATGCATTATGCATCTTTATTGATTTCCAAAAACATTAGTTGTACTTTATTCAAATTTGAGCAATTAAGCATATCAACACAAGGAACTACCTATATATTCTTCTCAAAAGCAACAACATAAGCTTTTTTAGGGTGTTGGAATGGTCTAAGAGTTGCTTTGATACAATAATTCATCATGATCTTATATATTATAGCATTTGGCACCAATTCCGGAGGAAAACTATGCTTAAGCAAATCCTTAGTTTCTTTAACCAACTGTATTGAGAACTTCAATGTCAATGAATTTTATCACATTGATACATGTACACTGCTTCTTCAATGCATTGATTATTGCAAAGTCCTTTCAAAATTATGCAGTTTGCATTAGTATCTAAGACTAAAATGTGCCCTAAACAACTTCTCCTGAATTTTTCCTACATCAAAAACTTTTCCAGCATGATTTAACCCAACAAAAATATCATTATAGATCATGCTTGTTTTATTCATACCATTTTTAGCAGTGAATCAATGCGAAGTGCCAAATTTTAAACTTTTTGTTATCACTTTGACAAAGCAAGGGTCTATGACGTCATATAAATTTGGCTACTAAATTCATTATGTGTTCATTATGTGTTACTAGCAACCTATCTTCAGTAAACAAACAATTATCGAAATAATCAAATAATTTCACAATAAAATTAATCAAATCCTGAATTAGGAGCATTGTTAAACGTCTCATTTCTTTGTTTAATACTCTTTATTTAAACAAGACTAAAGGTGCAATATTTAAGTTGATACCTTGGTAACAAACATCATAAAATGAAATAAGTAAAATGACTTGAAAAGTACAAAACAACACTCCTCACATTTTTTCTGTTTAGATGTTCAAAGATCACATCTTGACATTATAAACAGACGAATGTCAAAAGAAATCAAACAGATTTTGGTTTTGAAACACGGATTAAGAATAAGAAGCACTCAGACTTTGCTGGAGAAGTAAATATATAACATATATATATAACAGGAAAATAGGCACAAGGAAAAAGTTGCAAAAAAATTTAGTCTCAGGGACGGTAAGTTTGTTTTTTAGTCTGAAGGACACTTTATAGTGTAAACAGGAAATGATAGCTACATCTATCATTCTGTGATTTACACTATAAAGTGTCCTTCAGACTACAAAACAAACTTGCCGTCTCTGAGACTAAATTTTTTTGTAACTTCTTCCCTATGCCTAAAAACCCCTAAATATAAATACGTTTTTTTACGCGGGGAAAAAAATGCATTTGATAACATCTAAAAGTTGGGCAAACAAAACACAAAAGCTACTGTTATCATACATAAAAAAGGATTTTAGCAGAAACTGTAAAGTGATACTCAAAATTTGAACAAGCTAGCATTTTCTTTTTTTAGAATTTTGGCATCACCGTGGATAATGGTATGAAACTAATATTCTTAAAACACAACTAACAATGACTTGATGAGTGAAAAAGAATAAACTGGATTAGAACCACGCAAAGGCTTGTTCGACTAGCTGTAATTGGTTTTACTCGTTTTGATGAACTGAACGGAGGACTTGTTATTAAAACACCAAATACTTAGTCATTTTAATTATAAAAGAGCAAAGACTTTGCCGTTTTAAATAAAATCGACGTTTGGTGAAAAAATTAAAACGGCAAAGTCAAATTAAAAAAGCGAAAACTTCGCCCTTTCAATTTAAAAGAGCAAAGCTCTGTTTCATTTTACCACCATTTATTTTTTACATGAATCAAAATAGTAGAGATATGAAATCGTGTTCTAACAAAACATCTCATATGTAGCATGCCCATACTTCATAGAGTTTTGTTCTCAGTTGATTCTTCCCAAAATATATCATGCTCACTCTTGAATCCCCCACTAAACAATAGTTACAAACTTAAGTTAAAACAAACTTCGGATTAAATAGTAATTTGAGTCTTGTTCGTTGCTGATTACAGAAAGCTGTGTTTTTCTTTAATCCCGTTTCATAACTCTCGTAAGATAATCTTTTATTGCTATAGCTATAAAGTAAGTAGATACAGTAAGCAGTACTCCAGTAATGAGAACAAGGCGATCGTAAGTTGAGCTTTGAACTTTGTATATGCGCAAACCAATCGTATTCCAGTAACTTTCAGTCCATACTGGATCTGCTGCTCCTAATGGATCAGATGTATTCACAGGCAGAACATTCCAAGAATCGCCTTCGAATTTTAGACGTGTAGAATATGAAGGAACATACCTGAATAATAGTAAAACATCATTAGCATATTTTATAACAGCACTGTTTATTTGCATGGTCAATCATAAAATAGAACATGAGTGCCGTTACTGCTTTTATTATACATATGGCTGCCCACACAAATCTAAGTAACAGTCTACCATGCACAAAAATAGAGCAGAAGCTGAGGACGAGTTGCACGAGAACAATGAGAAAATTTACAAGTATTTTCTATTCAACAAGGTCGCAAAACTTTTTCTTCAGATTACAAGCACCTAAAATTTTGAACAGATTGTTACTTGTTCAGATTACAAGAACCTAACCTTAAGTTTTTATCACAGGTTAGGACAGCAATATTTGTTATCTAGCATTTCAGTGTTCATTTTGTCCAAATTTTTGCAAACTATTAAAAGAATAACTGAAATTTGCAAATGTTGACCTCGACATGCCATCAGCCGTAATAATCAAACAGTATTATCTAACATTATTTTACACAGATCCCGATCATGACATTCACTACTTGCGAATGTCATGATCAAAATATGTATCCAAAGACATGTGAATATGATCAAAATACGTGTAACAAACGATGTATTGTAGCATAATCATATGAAATAAATTACATTATGCTATTTTATATGATCCAATAGAATTTACAATTTATAGGATAATCGTATGTCAAAATATTTTATAAGGTAATCATATGAAATATTTTATAGGGTAATCATATGTCATGACGTGAGCAACAGCTGCCCGCATCGAACAATATTAAGACTTTGCTGCTCTAGCATGGTGATACATCATGTGTATTCTCTTTGCTGTATTAATGGAGAAATGTGCAAAGAAAGAACTGTTATTCACAATTTCTTCTCTCCAACAGATGAGGAGAATATATATCCGGTCACATAAGCACTGTTATGTTAGATTAACCGGGATTTCCCTGGTCCATATTAACAGTGAGAGAGTAATCATTTAGTGAACTACACACAACACGAGGTGAATATATTATTTACAATCTCACCATGAACATTAATAGAGATAATAGCAAGTCAGGTAGCATTTTGATTTATAATATCCTATTAAAACGTTGTCGCATACAATGACAGAACCAGCTTGAATACTGGGATAATCACATTATTTAAAATGGAAATGTGGAATTCATCCTTGTTTTTATATATTCTATATTGGAAAATTTGCTAATCTATGCTCAGTTTTGAAAACAATAACAGGAATAACCTACTTTGAAAAATAATTACAAACGTAAACTTGTTTTTGCCAGGTAGACGTACACGCATTTTGAAAATGAGCCCAAAACAAAAACCCGGCACAATTAAACCCGAGAGACAGTAGACAGAGACCCCCACCCTCATTCTCTCTCTTTCACGGCCGAACCCAACATTCTCTAATTCCTCAAAACCTTCCATCACTTTCATTTCTTCAATTTTTAATCAAATTCTTCCAAAATTTTGTCAATGGCAAGCACGTCGGGCATAGAACAAGAAATAGGTACGAATTTATATCCATAATTTGTCGTTTCAATTTTAGGGCATGATTATTATGCTTTGGTTGTTCATAAATCAAAAAAAAGTATGCTTATAAACTAAAGTGTTTTAATCTCAATTGTGATAAAGCATTTACAAAACTATATCAATATAAGTATTGTACACATTTTAATCTTAGATTAAAAGCAATCTGAAATAGGGTAGAAGTAGGTTATCAAAGCCATATTAAAAAAGGTTCTTAAAAGCAACTTAAGATTATTTTTATAAGCAATTAATACAAGCCACAAGGAGTTTAAGTGCATTCATACAATTTTGTGGGTTAAGGGATTGTCAATTTTTGGATAGTGTACAATCTTATGAATCGACTTTTAATATTTGTATTTTGTAGAGTATGTTGAGATGGAGCCCGGACCGACTATGGTAGGGTATTATTTCTTCAAGCCCGGCATCGTACTTCTAACGACATATGGATGCAGGTGGTTTTAAAAAAAAATCTGTGTCATTTGGTATAATTCCTGCTTTTTAATTATGTATATCATTTGATCAACGTGACGATCCAGATACCACTACAGATCACTTCACGTCGCTGAAGAAAGTGACTTACATTCAGTTGTGGAATCAGCATCACCCTGCAGGTCTACGTACAATGAAGAGGAATATGGAACATACATTCGGTTGTGGAATGAGCGCCATACAACTACGCAGATAGAAAGGAAACTCACCATTACGCTAGAGCAATACAAAAGGTCCATTATGCTAGAGCAATACAAAAGGTGGTATTGAAACATAACATGGCGATATGTTCTTACGGCGCCAGTAGAGACTGTATAGAAGTTCGTACTTTCCTAAAGCACCACTGAGAGGAACATGGTAAGTTGATGTTGTACGTAGTATATCAATTAGTATGATAATTGTGTATGATGCTAATTTTCATTCAACTATACAGGCAGCTGGTACAAACAGGGTTTGGGAAGAAGCAGAAAATCTTCGCAAACGACAAGCCGACGAGGAGGGTAAGAGGATGTGCACTAACATCCAAATGATTCTAGATGTGTTGTGCAGGAATAAACTTCATAGGACGAGACCTTCATCTCCACCTCTAGCGCTTGTGTACACACCGTCATCCTAGAGGAGATGCGGGTTCATCATCACAAGGCACCTCGTCACAAGCTGCACTGGTACACGAAGAATTTGTATCTGGCACATCTTAACCAACGGCCGCATTACCTTTGGTCTCCACTGCACGCCGAGAAAGGAGTAGCAACAGCAGCAGTAGCAGTTCAAGACCACTAGTAACGCGTCGGCAAAGAAGAAGCACGTTAGAATTTCATAAGCTTCACGACTAAATCGGTAATGTTGTTTGATGCGAATAATTAGAGATGATGTGGAATGTGATATGTAATGTACAAACTAATGTTGTTTGGATTTGTAATATGACGTTGAATTTGTGTAGTTGTGTTTTGTTTTAGGGTGGTACAAACTAATGTTGTTTGGATTGTTAATGTTGTATGACTTTGTGTAATATGATGTAGTTAGGGGTTTGTAATTGCTGCTCTGTTTGGAGCAGCAGTATTCCTTTGGTGAATTTTGAAAATTCGCTAATGGAAGAATTCTGAAATTTCGCCAATAGGCGAGTTTTCAAAATTCACCCATACCAACCTGCTGTATTAAAACTAGTCTGTCCCTTCTTCCTTTTTTCATTCTTGTTTGCTTTTAGGTCGAACCAAAAACCCAAATTTGTGCAAGACCAATCGTAGAAGCCATTAAGGTTGGTATTTTGTCCAATTTTTTCCTCTATACATACAGTTGCAGATGTACAGTACGCGCTTTTTCAATTTTGTTCAAATCGAAAAGTAAATCGACCCAACACATGGCTGTAAGTTTGTGAAATTTTGTTATTTTATTCAACTTTTCTTTAGGTGAAAATGAATGATTGAGAAATCAACGATCAAACAATGATGGAAATATATGATGATTACGAACGAAACTAGGACGTGGACGATGAGGTAGAATTTGTTCCGGAGACCCAAGTGGAAGATCCACCAAGAGTGGATGCTACATAGAAAAATGAAGAAGTTAAGACTGAACTTGTGCTACGTAGGAAAATGTCATACTTGAGAATCCCCAAGCGGTTCAACAGTCATTGCATGCTAGGCTGATGACTGTACGTACTCAGCAAAACTCTGATAGATCAAGTTCTAGTACGATGGGTCGTTCGGTCATTTGCTATTGCAGAGTTGAATGCAACGTTGTTTTTAAAAGTCAGAGGAATGTAGGACGTCGCTTTTACGGCTGTAAAGCGTATATCGATACACAGACGCGTTAAGGAGTGCATAGTTGTAAAAAATTTGAATGGATCGATCCGCCACTAACGGAAAGGGGATCCAATACGCGCTTGAGATGAAAGCTAAGTTTAGTCGTTTGAAAAGGATGAATATTGCAATTCGCAATGAAATGCTTGCAGGGTGCTACCGGTTACCACGTGATTGACAGTATGTTTTGCTGTATTGGTAGTTGAGTTGTATAAGGTGGTAATTGTTTGTGTTTACTTGCCTTTTATCATGTGTCAATTCTGTGTTTTCTATTGTGTCGTATTCTGTAGTTATACAAACCAATATTCTGTTTTATATCGTGTGCATGTGTTTCTAAATTGGAGACTTTTAAAAAGTCGCTTTTGGGCGTATTCTCAGAATTCGCCCAAAAGGTGAATTCTGAGCGAATTTTCAAAGGTCGCTAATTTAGAAACTGCTTTATGGCCAGTCAGCTAAAACATTCACAGTCTCATAACATACCCCTAGTTTTTTCAGATCTGAAGAACTCGTTTTCTTTCAGCTTAGATCCCCAAACACCAAAACTCAATTACTTTCAAAAATCTATTGGTTGTTTCCATAGAATCCTTATTGCTCTACGCAAACGTCTTCACTATATTTCTGCATCGAAATTGGTAAATTACAAACCCTAGCTTTGTTACATCTATTGAAATATTTCTATATGAATGGCTAAAAATTGGTTAGCCAAATAAAAACTATTCGTTTGTAGAAGGCTAGAAATCATATTCCCACACTTTGCTAGTGAATTGATTGTCGATGAACAAAAAAAGGAAGTAGTCGGAGGTTTTTGTAAACCAGGTAGAGCACGCAAAGGTTGCATACTATTGGAGTTGAAAGAATCCATGTACAAAGTGACAAAAATAAGCGCATTCAAATTTGATATTGAGTTGGTGGTTAACTGGCCTACGGATTCAGGTTCAAAAACAATAACGCTTTCAGACGATGAAGATGTTGAAGTTATGCTTTCGGTGGTTACCAAATCCATTGAGTTACATGTTGGGAATGTTGTAAAAGAAAATACGCAAGAACATGTACCATCTCCTATCGTTAGCACAAGAATAGCGTTAGCACAAAAATATGGTATTTTACATATATGTTGAAAACTAATAATCCTTCAGCAAGATTAGGTTCTCCTACTTATAGTAATCCATATGTACATGCTGGGGGTCATGGTCCTCCTCTCATAAACTATGGTTTCATGCCTTACATGATGTCGTAACAAACTCTAAAACAGTACTTTCCATACTACACACCACCTACGATGCTTTCAAGGTATCGTTGTTAACATTGGTATTTTGCATGTACCTTTTTAAATTACAATTGCCTAATAGTTTCGTCTTACACATTCAGCTTCCAACAACAAATGCATCTACAAAATGTCTGTGCGAAACAACAGAATATTCATTTGTCGCAATCGGTATATCCTTCCCCATCAGGAATGTATGATATGAGTCAAAGGTATGTATTGCAATTTATTTAGGTAATGTTTCCAATCTAATCTAGCTTCGTACTAAAATATTTTTGTTAACAGATTTACAAATCTTGAGGATACCGCTGCAGAATGTAGTGTTGGACCATCACAACACTCACATGATTCCAATATTGACATTGATATGAATGTTGATATAGATAGAGATGCCAGACATGATCAATTGATAGTATGGCTGTTGCGAAGAGGACTAATAATGATGCATGTTGGGTAGAACGAATGCATGTGAACAATGAAGAACTATGACTTTCCGAACGTAGATGATGTTAAAGGTGATGGTGATGAAGCTCAAATGGAAGTACCGTTGGATGATGATCTATGTACCGCACGAATGATGATAAGATCGGTTGTTGCTAATCTGCAATTTGCTGAGGGGAAATACATGGAGTTTCATACAAGCCGATCAAGTCTAATAAAACTATATACACTGCAATCTGTAATATTGGCACTAACTGTCCATGGAGAATACATGCAATAGTCTCAAAGAAATCGCAGTCTGGCTAGTGAAAAACCAGAAAGTTGCCTAGTGAACATTCATGTGTCAATCCTACAGTTAATTCCAACCACAAGCAAGTCACTTCTAACTTTCTTGTGTCAAAAATCATGTCTTGTGTCAAAGGCCGATTTGGGTATCTCAGCAGGTACAGTCCAAGTGCTAGTCGACGACCAACTGTACTTCAAAATTAGTTACATGAAAGTCTTAGCGAACATTAAATAAAACAATAGAAAGAATTTATGGTGATTGGACCGAGTCGTATGCGACTTTGCCTCAATAATTCGAGGAAATAAAAAGTAATCCGGAGACTGTTAGACATGTGACCCACGATGAAGTTGGAATATTTGATCGTGCTTTTTGGATGTTTGGCCCTTGCATTACAGGTTTTCTACACTGCTGGGCATTGCTATGTATTGACGGAACACATTTGTATGGTAAATACAAAGGGACATTGCTTGTTGCTACTGCTGTAGATGTGGATGACTGTCTGTTTCCATTAGCTTATGCAGTTATCGAATCCGAGTCATATGATAGTTGGGGTTGGTTTTTTTCCTACATTGCATGCATGAATTCATTCACATTGTTTGCAATTGTCGTATTATTTTCATATCAGAACGAATGAAAGGAATTCCGAAAGCTTTACAGGACAAATGATGAGAACCACACAAACATAGGTTTTGTGTAAGACATCTTAAAGCTAATTTTCAAACAGCAGGTTTTAGGGATACACGACTTACATGTTTGTTTTATTCAACTGCATTTGCTTCAGAAGTAGTTAAGTACACCAAAATCAGAGAAGAAATTAAGGCTACAAATTCACGGGCTCATGAATGGATTGAAAGAAGTTTAGAGAATTTTGAAGAAAATTGAGCTCTATGCAAAGACAGTGGAGGACGCTTTCATGCTATGATCACAAATGCATCCGAAAATTTTAACATGTACTGAAAGGTGCTCGATCATTGACTATAAGGACGTTGGTTGCACGAACCTTCTTTCGATCGGTTGAATATTTCTGTAAGAGACGAGAAACCGCGGATGCTATCACAAAACGTTTGACTCCAAAATGGAAAGCTAAAACAGCAGATCGGGCTACTGAAGCACGTCGTTGTAGGCTAGTTCGATTTAGTTGAACGGAATGGCAAGTGAATCATTGCTACGGCGATGAATTTAAAGTGATAATTGATGGTACTAACTGCTCATGTACATGCAACATCCCACTAATGCAAAAATTACCATGTGCTCATGTAATTGCGGCTTGTTCGGCACAGGATTATAGTGCTAACAAAGCACATCATGAGTTCGAATCAGAGTGGTACTTTGTTCAAAGTTACAAAGCTTCGTATCAGTCAGAGTTTCATCTCATACATGATAAGAGATACCGAGGACCATACACCGGTCCACATACATTGCCTTCACCTACAAGAAGACAACCCGGACGACCCAACTCTACGAGGATAAAAAATGTTATGGACGAGCATCAAACATCTAAAACAAACAGGTGCAGCAAATGTAGATCGCAGGGCCATAACAGAAAGCGATGTACGTCAACGACTTGAACTTTCAATATCTAATGTATGACTGTGTACCGAATTAAGATTTATGTGTATTCAACTTTAAACGAATGTCATTTTTATGTATCGAACTAACTAGTTATGTATCGGACTTCGTATCTATGTACTGTTTACTTGATGTCGACTTAAATGACCTTCGCAATTGTTATATTTGAAAGTTGATATCTATGAAAGTTGTTAGATTTAATAGTACATATCTATACAATTGTTAGATTTGATAGATGAACTCTCTGTCTGTTGTCTTATTTGTGTGCTGTCTTATTTGTGTGCAGGGTTTTTGTGAAGGCGCATTTTCAAAATGCGCCCTCGTCTACCTGGTAAAAACATATCTACGTTTGTAATTATTTTCAAAAGTATGTTATTTTTGTTATTGTTTTCAAAACTGAGCCTAGATTAGCACATTTTCCTTCTATATTTTAAGGGACCTAGGCTGCTTATTATTATAAACCTGCCCACTGCTTTTCCATTTTGATGATCTCATTTTTATGTGTTTCCCCTTCCACCCAAGACAAATTCTTCCACTTGCTCGCATGCGCACGCACATTCCATACTATAGATATCATCTTTACAAAAAATGAAACTATTTTGAAATTTCTAGTCACTTCAAATTTACGAGTCAATATTCACTGTTAGAACATTTATTTTGACCATTAATTTTAGACATAAAACTTATTATGCTAGACAGATTTAAATGAACCTAATTCTTGTGGAGTTGATCTTGAATACCATTTGAAAGTCTGTAGCTCAAAATATGACACCCACCCCCCACCTTCCCCAAAAAAAAAAAAAAAAAAACACGCACACAAAACCCACGCCCGTCCGCCCGTCCACTCACGCGTGCGCACATACATATATCTGTTTGTGTGTAAATATATGTTTGTATGTACATATTACACACATTTGAATACCAAGAGAACCAAGTTATTACTTCTAAACTCTAGAGAAGTATGCATGATGCATCTGACACATTCTACGGATGGATAATGTAGGCAGTGTGGATCAAACTTTTGACATAGCGGTAGAAAACCGACTTTCTCAACCAACCACACTACCCATGAGAGGCATTGCACACACATGCATATATGAGGAGGGATTTGCATACCAATTTTTTCGTATCCCCGAATTGTACCCAATCTATATTTCGGAATATGATAACTTTTCACAGGCAAGATACAAAAATCATCAACATTATTGCTGCAAATAAATTAACTTATTCCCGTATCTCTTGACCACCAAAATTTTACATTTTTGAACCGGTGATTATAATACGTATACAATATACTGCATAATTGATTTTGATGGGCTAAAAATATTGGAACAAGATAATATTTTTGCAAAGATTATGTTGATTATATGTAGTTTACACCAGCCAAAAAAGTATCAAATTCATAAATATCAAAATATGGGTTAGGGGCAATTTGAGGATATAGAAATGTTGGGAAGCGAACCCAACACCACCTCCCCCCTCCCCCCTCCCCCCTCCCCCCTCACTGAGACACACACACAGAGCAAAGTTCATGAGCAACATATTTTGAGCATCCAAAATACCCCTTGATCTCAACCATTAGATTCATTAATCAATGGATGAAAAAAATAGACAGATTCAATGTTTAAGATCAAGGGCATTTCTCACAATGTAGTTGCTCTTGAACCTTGCTCGTATGTATGTGTGTTTGTGTGTGTATTGTAAATGGGGAAGAATTTCCCTTCTTATATCTTCCTAAAATCCTTGTTCATTGTTTGGTGCAAGAAAGTTCAGAAACAGAACAAAATTTTGCAGATACAATTTAATTCGCTATTTAAACTACAAAGATTTGTAACATTTCGAGAACTTAATAACTCCCTCAAAACTACATTTTAATTTGATGGTTAGAATAAAAAAATCCAATGGTTCATATTTATTTATGATTTTGAACAAGTTAAAAGCTTCAGGATGATACACAAACTTGTGCGGATGATCTTGATTATGATAAGATCATCTACACGAAATACTGGATGACTTTAGGGAAAAATGACAGAAGAATTATTATTTGAGAAGTGTGTTTATAAGGCGATTTTGATATAAAGGATAAGATTTACCTTGTTGTAGA
Organism: Allium cepa; assembly: GCA_030765085.1. Lineage (NCBI taxonomy): Eukaryota > Viridiplantae > Streptophyta > Magnoliopsida > Asparagales > Amaryllidaceae > Allium > Allium cepa. The sequence continues at coordinate 985,067,808 of CM060945.1, read as the reverse complement.
AACCACACATCTACCTTCGTTGCCTGTCTCAGTTCCTACACACACCTCACCACTATTGTTGCACTTTCCATTGCATGATGTTAAATCTTTTCTCCAAATTGCAGTCTTTTCTGCCATAAAATTCCAAATAAATCGAGAAGTATCATCTGCACTCAGAGGATACTGTGTATCGGAAGGAACATCAACAAAAACGCCAACATAGTGATTTGGGCACCTGCTACTAGGTGATATATAGTTTCTTATAATGCTACACGGAACATTTGGGTCACAACTCAATAAGCATTGAACTAGCTCCTCTATCATCGAAATATTTATCTTAATCGAGTTGAGTGCAAAGAGATCTAAGGATGAGTGGTCATTCGCTAGAACGTATATGGTTCGAGCAACTAAAACAGCTGCAGCAGCTATTGACGATGAGTTAATGTTCGCTGGACAAACAAAATAAAAAATAAAAAAATCAATGTACAAACCATAAGTTTCTAACAAGTATATAGAATACGATTGACGTACAAGAATCATCAAGATAACTGTGATAAAAATTGTTGGAGAAAGAAGTATCAAAGTCCTCCAATACAACTCCAGAAATTGAGGAGTTCTGCAAACATTTATAACAAATGAAGCATAGCTATGTAAAAACTATGAATAAAAATTAGCAGCTTAGATAAAATATCTTAGTTTAGGTCTAACTGTACGGTTAAGCTTCCGCTTAAAGATTTATATTATGCGAAACATGCTTCATTAAGCATATAAAAGTTTATAAGCTGGTCTATTGGCCAATTTAATCTCCTTGTATATTTCACGATATAACATGCAAATCTCAGAATATAGACTCTCATACACCAATCTGAAGATTGTGTTTACATAAAATCAATTCATATAGAATTTCTTGAAGGGCAAAGATATCTTTGTAAAAAAAGAACATGCCGCAATAGACAGAATTTTGAACAATTAATTAGGTTTCAAAACAGTATTTTATTCAGCAACAAACTGATATAAGTTCCTAGGAATTTCCAATTTAAGTTTCATATCACCCAACCTTTGTGATAAAAGACACGAGTGAAGATGGAGGTACACCAGGGTTTGATGCATCTGCTTTTTTTACTTTAACATTATCCGATCCAAGTGAATCGCTCGCAGTCTGGAAAGCACTTATCAATTCTTCTGTAGCTGTTGAATCCTATAGAGATAACATACTGAATCAGGATTACATCTGAGATTTCTTTTAAAAGACTTTAGTTCAGGACTCAAGTGCCGATTATTACTTGTTCAACCCAGACAATTCTGAAATGCTCAAATATAAAAATTGAAAGCTCAATAGAAAGATTTACCAGGACACATGTAAAAGATTTAATATAATTAATACACATGTAAAAGATTTCATATGATTAATTCAATCAGCATCGTAAAATTGTGAAACAAGTCATACGGTATAAACTGAAGCTCATCCCAGATGTAAGTGACACGCAGGCGCGTGTCTATGCACGCACACACGCACATGCACATACACACCCGCGCAAGCGCACATACACACAAGTATGCACACGCGCGCCTGCATGCACGCGTGCACGCAAAAACACTAGTTCAGGACTCGAGTGCCGATTTTTACTTGTTCAACCCAGACAATTCTGAAATGCTCGAATATAAAAATTGAAAGCTCAAAAGAAAGATTATGAGGACACATGTAAAAGATTTCATATAATTATCAGGACGCAATGATACCTATAGATTGTGTCGTTTTAGTTTGTTTAAAATTGTAGAGTTGTAGAGACAGGCAATGAAAAATGAAAGAATAAACAATCATACCTATAGATTGTGTAGTTTAATTTGCACGAACATTGGTTGCAGCAACGAAATAAAGTATAATCGGACCAAATGACATTTGGCTTGGATATAAATCACATTCTAAAATCAGTAGCGAACACGAATACCATATATATTTGTTATGCACTGCAATAATACAGTAATATTTAGCATGAAAGGAAGTTTAAGATATGATAAAGATGTGCCCCAAAATTCATCCAGTAAATTAGTAGTGGTGGCGTTTTTAATTACACTTGAGGTGGTTGTTCTCCTAGTTGGCATATGTAGCTCCTCTCAGCAACTTATACACTTGTATGATAAATATTATTTAGGGGTTTATACTTTATACTTTATAGTCAAAAGTCTTGATCAATAATCAAAATAGGCAAAACTTCATCATCCAAAATTTATTACGAACTATAAGAGCTCCACTCAATGTAGTAATACAAATCAGTAAAATTATGAATATTTGACACGTAGTACCTTTTGTAATGGAAAAGTCGGATTAACATTTCGTTTTCACCGATAAATCAGGAATCATAATGCGCTTTCTGATGATAAACATTGCACATTAGCAGAAAGCAAATCTCAATCAATATCTCTTTGCAAAAAACTCCAAATTACAGTTCATCTTTTATCATTCAATCATATGTACCGAAAGCTTTTTTGTTAATAACGTATGACTCAATATATGTATGTGTATAATTTGGAAAGAAAAAACACCACCTACAAGGGAGTTGAACTATTTCTTGTCAAATAGATTATAAGGTTTTATTATATATATATATATATATATATATATATATATATATATATTTCAATGGAGCTTAATTTGAAAACAATTATGACATCAATTTTAAGTGTATGCAGGTGTTCTGAAATAAGAGATTCGGAGATGTCTCTAAATAGCTTGAATAAAAAATAAATATCACACCATTAATTGCTTCCAAAAACATCCCTCCCCGATCAAAACATTTTAGATAATGAAATGCAAAATTTTAAAATTTGACAACTTTTATATAGGTAGATTGAAGATCCTTTTTCAACCATTAACTCATACTCATCATGGACTTTCTACTGATATGGGTTATTTATTTGCAAAATCAAATTCGTAAAAGTCAAAATCTTAAAATGGATCTTCCTACAAAAAAGTTGAAACGTCTATCTCCACTCTTTAATGATATACATCAAAACTTTCCAGTGATAAACTCGAACTGTACAATGCATTTTTCTGTAAAGAAGTTGACCTCTTATCATGTACCATACATCAACTTATTGTAATTAACATGTCTAAATCAAACACTTTACATAGAATGATAGAAGAAGAAGAAAATACGTTTAAACGACGAAAAGAAAAATTATTTTCTCGGAAAGATCAAGTTTTCTGAAGTAGATCAAGGAAGTTCTACTTTTTTTTTAAAAAAAGAAGAAGAAGAAGAAGAAGAAGCATTATAGCTATTGAGTTATACATCGATAGAATACTTACAGTGGATACAATTGACTACAAAAATGAATCTTTAATTCAACTTTCTATATAAGCAATTTAAAAAATTTCTTTTCATAAAATTTATTGTTATTGCTCATGATACCTGTTATTATATTTAATAATGAAAATAGATCTTCAACTGGATATTTCTACAGAATAATATTACATTCCAAAAATTATGTTTATTTGATTTGATTTACAGTGTTAATTGAGGTGCGATCTAATCTGAGAACAATTTGTCATAGGGATATCTGTGTTGTGATATAGGATTTGATTTAAATTTTCATTTAAGAAATAATGAATTTATTTTTCCACTATTATGTTTTAACGGTAATTTATTTCACATAATAGGGGCATTATACAATCGACACTCGTTTCACCAAGATGTTGAGACCTCAACCCTAGATATGCACCGATGTTGAGACCTCAACCCAAGATATGGACCGATGTTGAGATCTCTACCCAAGATATGGACCGAGATGTTAGTACGGGATTTCGTCTAAATTTCCATATTTAAAAGCTTTATCATGTATATAACCTAGTTATTTAATAGAAAGATGAGAAATTATTTCACTTAGAGAAGATATCTTCCAGTACAAAAAAAGTATCATGTGGAAATAACAAGTATGTTTACCTTAGAGAACATAACAATAACCTACATAGTAATCATAGAATTAGAAAATCTCACATTTTCTGTATGTGCATAGAAGGTTGTCACACCTTGACCCATGGCTTTTCCAACAGATCCTATCTCCAAAACCTACAAAAAATATTATAAATCGTTAAGGAGAACATCACTGATGTGGTCATTGCATAATATACATGACTAAGATGATAGAACGTCGAAAAAAGAAAAATGTGTGCTTACAAGGAATGTGTAATCGCACATATTACCTAAAACATTATTATATGAATATTGTAGCATAATTTAAGTACAAATTCTAGACAGTGCATCAAAAAAAGCTTTGTTTAGGTCAATTTCTAAAAGAACTACGAGCATTGTTAAAAATGTCATGTAGCAAACACTAATTTCCTAGGTATGGCTGAGTGGTTAAGCAACAAGACATCAAAAGTTTGAATTGTGCTAGTGGCATATAATTTTATATTCTTTAGAATTTATGAGAAATACTCTATTCTTTAGGTTTTTGAAAAGATATAGTTTCCATGTTGCAATTGATTCATACTATCCAATTTCCCCATCATCAATTACCTTTGCATCTAGAGGGGAAAAACATACAAGACATAACGTCGCATATAAAAAAGTCGGTAACATATAAAGTAAAATAAACAGTAAATAATTATTGTCACTGCATCTAAATAGAAAGTTTTACCTGCTCAATCATGGAACTTTTAAGGCCATTCAATGCATTTGCACCTGAATCTAGTTCAAGCAAAAATCTTCTGCTACCAAGGTATCCCCAAGCTTCTCCAGTGAATACGGCAAAAACGATCTAGGAGTGAAATGAAATAAAACATGCACCAACAGATGTGTTACACAAATACATTGCACATGTCTAATGGAACAAAGTCTTGCCACTTCAGACAACTGTATATAATGTATTATAATCAAACGAAGCCATACATGTGCCTCAATCTTGTGGTTATGCATTTTACAGATTTCAATAAATATGTAGTCATAGCGACAAACTTGCAGGGTAGCAATTATCAGGGTTCTGTAGTAACACCAATTGATCTTTCTTAATTGATCAAGTATTATAACTCAGATGTAACCAAGTGAATAAAACTTGATGGGCTTTTTTAATCCTCTTGGATGGATATTTTTTGCTAAATTACTTGATTTTGATGCATGTGATGACCAAACTGGTACATAAAATTATGGATTGATGGGCTTTCCCTGTTGGGTATCTGAGAATAAAAGTTATGTCTCAGACTCTTACTAGCAGGGCAAGTCTTGGACATGGGCTCAAAGGAAACCCTACTGTAGATAGGCCTCAAATATATAGACGTAGTGACATATTTTTAAGTGCATTAAGTTTTATAGGGTTATATGTGTATCCAAATTTATGCTCTTATTTCCAATTTTAGGAATATGACCATCTTCACGTTGACATCTTGGTAAATGTGTTGAAAAGCATTATCTAGTGTATGTATAACTGAAAATTTTATGATGTTATTTTTACTTTGCCAAAAGTCAAACTATAAAGTGCTACAGGTATATCTCATCTTAAATATTTAGTTCATAGATTATCCATCATTGTTTAGATTATTTATACTGATTCCTTGAAAGAGAAAATGCTTCAAGTATATCTCATCTTGAATATTTAATTCATAATTGTCTATTACTGTCTAGATTATTTCTTAAACTTTTAAACTTGTTAGATTCTCTGCTATTGTCTAAAAAAAAACTAATTTCATTCAAGAGCGTGTTTGGATATCAATTCAACATACTTTCTGTTTTTAAGCCCTTTTTTTCGCAACAAATGTTCGGATACAACTCTGTTCCTCTTCTTTTCCTCTTTTTTTGATAACGAGGGAACCGACCACTGTAACCCCCAGGATACAGCTCTTTTTTTACTTTTAACTAATTAATTTTGAGAAACAACAAACTGTTGTATAATGCTTTCAAATTAAAAGTTTAGTAAGTTATTCGATACTTGTAACTATTTTCAACAAGTTAGTACCAAACATGTTCTTGATGTGTTTGATTTAAATTTGAAATATACAGAAGAGAAAAAACTTCAATTTTAGTACTGTTTATTAATTTTTAATTTGTTACATATTGTTTCAACTGATTAGCTTAGATTATAATTGCTAAACATCGACAGCTGGTATTTGTCTCAAACTTTAAATTTAGAGCAACGACCTGGTACATGAGAACATTTACCTTCCATATATTATGCTATGAAGGCAAGTTTCAAAATGAGCAAAGTCGACCAAAAACGATATGAGAATGAAACAAAACAAGCATCCATAATCATGTATTACGCAAGACAACCGCATCAAGTGATAATGCCAATTCAATGAATGCTAGTCAAAAACAGAATGTATATGCTTCAATATAGTTTTTGTGTTTTGCAATTTTCATTCAAATACATAAGACCATAGTGATAATTAATGGACTTGGAGGTCAGCAATTATCAACGTCTGTCAATTTGGTTAACTTCTGTAGATGCAACGGTGGAAAACTTAACGGGGTTTTTAATGTCCATAAAACGCACGAGTTTTAGATGGATAATAATTGCTTGATCTTGATCCATATGTTGTAATAAGACCAAACTTGTTCATAAAACGATGAACTGATGGAATCACCGTGTTGGAGTATCTGAAACTCAAAATCAGTTCTCTCTAGCAGAACTGGCCCTAAGTAGGACGCTAAAAGGTGCTTGCTATAAACCCACACTTTAGATATGTCCTACTACATATATCGGTAATAATGAAATTTTTAATGTATTAAGCTTTAAGTGGCTATACGTATATCTAAAATCATTTTCTTAAAAATTCAATTTCAATAACATGACTCCAAATCTCATGTTGTCTTTTGATATCTTGATAAATTAGTCATTAAAAATGGTATCATTCATTAAATATGGTAAAGATATTTATGATATCCATTTTGACTTTGTGATATGTAAAATTTTGAAATGTCAAATGATTGCTTGACAATGATATGGCTGCAATTATCCTCTTCTTAAATATTTATTTCATGGATCATCTACTATTGTTTAAAACACTAGTTAAACTTTGAAATTTATTAGATTTTCTACTATCGCCGAAGAAACTTATTTGACTTCAACAGCATGTTTGTATACTACTTAATTAATGTACTTTTGACTTTTAAACAGTTTATTTATTCAAAATTTTGGAAACTGCTTATCTTCTTGACAATTAACGATTAGACCACATAGTTATTTTGAGAAACTTCGAAGTTGAAATTTTAAGTACTTATGAGTTGAACGAGTTGTTACCAAACATGTTTTAAATTTATTAGACTTGGAACTGAAAAATAAGTAGATAATACTAATTTTGGTGCTGTCCATCAATTCAATTTATGACATTAACAAATTATTTTAGTTAACTCATTTGTTTAATCATGGCTGTTAAAAGCCTACAATTGGTACTTGTTCCAAGCCTCTCTGAATTTGGAGGACCAACTCTGCAGATTAGAGCAATCCTTTACCCTCTATATAATATATAATAAGCATATATAAGACCATGCCTTAAGAGTAAACACATATACCCTTCTTACACACTTACATGCATGGAAACACTTGAAAGGCAGACCTGTCTAGAAGCTTGGCGCTCTTAGAACCGTGGTTTTCAGATGAGCATATACAGATTTCTTATACTCGCAAGACTTGAAACCATGAACCACGGCCAAATATGTTTCCAAATGTTAAAGATGAATTTATTTTCGAAAGAACAATAGATTTTCATTTTCATAACCAATTTTTTCAGACTAAAAGAGAACGTTATAGAATAGACTGTATTGCTCATTTTTGGAAACAAATTGCAGTTTTTTTTCAACGAATTGATAGTAATGTGAATATGATAAGTTGATGAGGATCCTTAATACAGTACAAAAAAGCATTAAACTTTGATTATGCATGATAAAGTTAACAAATACATAACATATAAACATTTGCAGTATTGAAGAAAATCGTGGGTCTAGGTGCAAGGCATAAAAAGATCAAAAGCACGAGTCTTGCATCTTGCTACATTTTTTGCATTGACTGCTTCGGATCAAAATTTTGAACTGACAATTTATACAACTAGCATGGCAGCTGACCTGTTTTTTAAGATCATCCAAACCATGAATGCTAGAAAGAGCATCAACTGCAGCCAATATTGCTATCAATCCCTGAATATTTCCCATAAAAATTCAGTACCCTTTAAGTCTGGTAAATAATGAATACAAAAGAAAATGATTATACAAAAGATGTTACAGATATTGGAGAATTGGCACCAAGACTTTTGTCACGAAAGTAAGCAGCAGAATCTTGAGAAGTAATGGCCAACAAAATAGGTTTTGTTGGCTTTGTGGATGAAACGTTTATTGGTGGTAGTGAAGACCAGACACTGCCCTTCATATACATCAGAAATTTGGGAATTAAAAAAAGGTATTGAGAGTGTAAAACCAATACACAATATTCAGCAAAACATGAAGGTTACATTTGATGCACAATAAACATATTCAACAACATGAATATGATAATGGACAGATATAAAATTATGACCGGATGGTTCCGTTAACCATATGTATACATGCATGTATAATATTAATTAAAATTGGAATAACTCACCCTATTTAACACTCTATTATACTGGCCCCATTTACTTTGTATATCGATTGATTTTTCAAATTATCCTCCACAAAAAATGCTTCATGAAAGAAACAAATTCTACTGAAATATAGTGATGCACTATATTTTAAACGTTACTGAAAGCTTGCCGGGAAAATTGCATCAGTAAAAGTCGATACAATTGGTCTTGTGTGAAGCATATTGACAATATAAACACAATGGATACATTGAGCTCATCGTGGTTTTAAAGCAGTGAAATCAAAGGTTGTAAGAAACCTACAAGGAGTTTGTTTAATACTACATGCTTGTCTCAACAAATCACAACATAGCACACGCATAACAGTTTGCTTAATTTAAGCTTATGCTTATCTCAGCACCAAATATCACACATGAATAATAATGCTTCAAATATCACAGTTCTGTTCTCACTGATCAAGATTCTTGAGAACATGTCATGTGAAGCAAGTAACCACTATCAGCAAGGCTGTAAAAAATGCTAGGCAGATGCTAGACGATGGGTTCAAACTAGAGACCAATCGTCTAGGTTAGGACTAATTGGAGCTACGTGTTTTTGATAAGCACGTGTTTTTTTATAAAATTTAGTTTCTTTATGAAATTTTCTCCACTATTGCATAAAATATATGTGTATCGAATAGTTGAAATTCCTAAACCGTCTAAAACTAGCATACGCAGAGAATTAAAAAAGGATTTTTTTTTTTAATGATGTGATTACGTAGTAACCAGTGAGTACTTGAAATCTATTCACACCCACACACACATGCACGCACGCACGCAATACCAAGAAGTGAATTATATGTAAATTAGTCTGCATGAACATTTAAATTTGCTCCCTGCTTAATTAGTTAAAAGTAAATATCTGAATATCTCAAATCATGTACAGTTGCACACTCCTTACGCAACAATTTTCCATGAAAGTACCTGTATCCACCTAACGGCAAACAACTCCGTTCTTTCAAGCAAGATTCTGAATCATGTGTTCCAGCATTTGTAGTCTAAATAAAAAGATATACAGGGCGAAAATCACCAAGATTATTGATATAAACTACTTTATAAAAAAAATCAGTCACGAGTCATATTGCAATGGTACCTGCATGGCTAGGTCAAACTCTGCAACATTTTGTGGATATGAGTCGTATTTCTTTTTATTCTTCGTGACAATCTATAACATAGACAATCTTTAGAGTGAAACACAAATGAAATGCGTATATAATAGTTGGACAAACTGCTTGGAGAAAAGAGTAGCTTCGCCAACAACACACCTAATAATAAGAAAGATTGTTTGAAGATAAAATAGAGATTCTTCCGATATGTAACATATTCTTATTGCTTTTATAATGAAAATAGCCCTGAAACCTCCGCATTTGCTGTCAGGTTTATCAGTCTTGGTATAATTTTAGAACTAAAAGAGGTATTTGCCGATGTAAGGGTAAATGGTCAATTAAAGTCTATCAGTAAATCTAAATGTTGATTGAAAAAAAGTAATATGATAAGATTGTAGGATATCAGCATTTAGACAGTGACAAACCAAACCACTAACCTCTTGTACCATTGCACTACTTTCTTTTGAAAGTAAAAATACCGGAAAATCATACCGGTTCCACATGATTCCAGAACCCTGCAAATAAGCTTCTTAATTTATTTATTTTACTTGCCCACAATAACTCAACATCTAGAGAATTTCAATTTCATAAACTTACAACAGGGTTCCATTCATAACTGTGGTTCTGATAAGATGCAAATTCTGATTGTGGAAATTTTTTATCAGGCGAAAACCCTAGAATTTAGCACAATTTCAAAATTTATTGGACTGATAAATGATGAAACTTAAGAGAAAATTTATAGCGACGTAATATGAAATACATTACCAGGTAACATGTTATGAGCCTCAGCTGATTCAACCAAGACACCAGCGATATTTTTTGCAAACTGAGGATCTGTGGAGACTCTGGATAAACAGACAAACTAAATTTGAATGGTATACTGGTTACAAACTGGTGAAGACACCGGAAAATTTTACTGAACCAAAGTCATATGGGAATGCATATCGTACACTGCTTCGAGAAGACATCAAAAAATTAAACACATCCGAAAATATAGAGTAAATGTGTTACGTCCACTGGTTGGTGGCAAAGAAACTCTTAATTATTATTATTTTATCTGTTTATTTATTGAAAAATTATATTATGCATGTGATTTTATAAAAGCACATGAATTTTATGTCAAACATGAAATGGAAAAGTTACAAACTTTATAGCATCAAATGGCGTATCTAATTCCAAACTGTTTTGGAAATCTCATGGTAAATCAACAACAATTAAAACATCAACATGACTAAAGCGTGCTGCTTTCTTTTATGAGTACTTTATGCAGAACAAAATTATATATCGTAGACACCAACAAAAAAGATATCCTTAAGAACTCATTTGAAAAGCATGTGCCAAGTTATCACGATTGACCAAAAAAAAGGGTTGAACTAACAATAATGGTATAGGTAAATCGAACGCAAAATACCAAAGGAGAAAAGGGTTTTAGTTCACGAGTTAGATCCTTAACATGAGTATGATGCTAACACAACCACTAAAATAAAATGTTTAAGATAAGGATATTCATTATGTTGATGCTCGTATTCAAGAGTAAATTGTTAGATGAATATGTCTGATTAATTAAAGTACTAAAAATCTGAACCCTGACTGCAAAAAGCCATATAATTGCTAATCATCGATATTAATCCTATATATCATTACCATACCCATGTTTAAGTAGATTAAAAAATTTTGCCAATTAAAACTTGAAAACATAACAAAAAGATTGCAGGCATGCCTGAGAAAAAAACTTTTCATTTCTTCAGATGGAACTAAAACCGTAGATGGATAGGATAACTTTTCACGAGCATCTTTTAGTCTTATAATAGGAGCAATAACCTTTTCATGTCCAGGATCTGATGGCATAAGAAACATATGCAAATAATTGTCAGTAAATAAAATGTTGCTTTCAGTAGCTAATCATAGAAGCACACTGGATACTCTCTAAAGCATAATAAAAAGATAATAGAATCAGAAAAAAGGTTGTGCGTACTTGAACAACCAATTTCACCAGAAAGATTCAAAAGCCGAACACATGGATAAGCTTCAACATCCAAGTACATAGCTTTCTCGAGATCCGGCACTGACTCCAATTTGCTAGAATCGGCTGAATTATAATACAAATGCCAATCAAGTTTTTTACTGTTATCTGTCGTTTGAGTAAGGCACCTGGCACTAAAGTCTCGCATCACTAGTGTTCAAAATATAGCCATGCAATCCGATATGTTTAGCCTTTTTGACTACAAATAATATAGTCACACATTTCATTGTTACTCTGTCTGTAAGGTGGCTTTACGGAATGAAAGAAATTCACGGTCCGAACGTTTGTTCAATGCTAATAAGTTACCTCACATTAAAAGAGTGTCATTATTCACACCATACGAGATACTGGAAATTACGCAGTTTTCAGTTGCAGCACAAAGCATGTATGTTATTCGCTACATTCGACAATGTAATACCGATTGATGTGAATACAATATATACTTTGTATCGCCGTTCGAACGTTTCTTTGCAATTTTCAAAAACGAACAGCCTAACATTGCTGAATGTAGTGAAGATCATATACTGAAATGCCATTTGAAATTTGGTGCTTTCTAGTATTTTTATGGTGTAAATATAGTGCTCCAGTAAAATCTATCAAAAAACCAGCAATATTAAGTGGATTAGCAAGCTCACATTGCAAGAATAATAAACAAGCTATTATAATTTTCAGAAGTATCACACTGATTGAACTAATAGCACAGTAAGGCTGCAATTTCAGAAATGTTGATTCCTAAAGGTTGATTGCTAAATGCTAAATTCGGAATGTTCTAAACAATCAATTACTTGTTTGTTCGCATTCTAAAATGTCTAATAAACTATTATTATTATTATTATTTTGACAATAGTACCTCTTTATATTAACTGGTCTTTTAAATCACGATTATTAAGAGGAAGAAAAAGAAAATTTTAAATTTTAAACGTGTTGATCAACAAAAAATTTGAACTAAAAGAAATTTGAATATTAGAGAAATTTAAAAAAAAAAAGATAGTTTTAGAAATTCAAATTTTCAAAATTATCTGTTATCCAATTGTCTAATGTTCAAAATTATTGAGAAGTAATAATTTTTTTAATTTCTAATTTTTAATTCTAGTTTCAATTTTTAACTTTTAACTTAAAATTTTTAACTTTAAATGTTAATTTTTAAATTTTTGGAACATTTAGTTAAAAAAAACAGTTTCCAAAATCTTCAATTCCCAAATTTCGAATTCAAAAACCTCGAATTTTCAAATTATAAATTTTCAAAAATGTGGTTTTAAAAATGTACTGAGTTTCGAAAATTCAAATTTTCTAAAATTTGAAATTTCAAAAACTAATATTAAAATTTTGAATTTGAGTTAATCTATTAAATAATAGTAAAGCAGAAGAAATTTAAGCTCTCTTATTAATTGTAGAAGTTTTCTCTACTCTCCTTAATTTTCTCTCGATATTTTAATTTTAAATTGTTATAATTTATCACTTCATAATTATTCTACTAAACTTCTAATGCCAATTTATAGTCAAATACATACTTTTAAAATTTTCTAAGATTATTCACAAATACTTTCTTAATTCTCTTCTAATATTTTACATTTGAGTCCATACAATTAAACTAATTACGTAATTCAAAATTTAAATCATTTGATAAACTCAGTTATCTAACATTTGATACATCATGTAAGTTCTAAAATATGACAATTTCAACAATATACCATAGTAGCATCACCAAACTGGTAAAACAAAATTTTCATTTGCATATAAAGATATATAAATCACATAGCATAAATTATATACATCAACAATAATAACAATTTATTTTATAATTCATTTATCTCAATGAAGTTATCATGTATTGCAATGAAAATTATATTTTTAACTTTAAACATCTATATTTTAAATTTCCATAGTTACTTACAAATCCTTCACAATTCTCTTCTAATATTTTTTTACTCATATACATGTATTTAACCAATTATGTACTCTTTATTTTAAATCATTCAAATAAATTCAATTTACTAATATTTATTAATTCATCTAATAAATCTTAAAATATATTAATTTAAGTATGCATACAACACTCATATATATGTGTGTGTAAGCAAAGATGATAAAATTGTTATTTTTATTTATATATAAAGATATATGGATCGCATAACATAAAATGTAAACATAAACAACAATATTTTTTTAATTTATAATTCATTTATCTCAAAATAATATCATACATTTTTAGTAGAAAATTTTGTTTTTTTACAACTTTTAAAAGATAAATTTATATTTTACAACATTGGGATGTGGATGCACGGATTACTCTACTACAAATTAGGTTATGTCGACATTCTCATTTGCAACATGATATTAAAACTTACCGAACTGACATCTCAAATTAACGCAACATTTTTTAGTTGTTGGAAATATTGAAGTTGTAACATGACACTCCTACAACAACGTGAAATTTATGACTAATTGCTAAGTTAAAAAATGTTTACTAATTGAAATCTTAAATAATGAATAAAAGTTCATTTTTAGATAAGTTGATCGTAAGATATTTTTCTCGATTACAACTACATACAAAGCTCTTCTCATTTTTTCTCTCCATTCTAACATTCAGCTTCATATATTTAATTAGTTAAGCTGATCACTGATTTAAAATATTTAAATATATTCATTACATAATATTCATTATTCCATTATAAATCATTAAAATTATATATACGATATTCGTATTAATAGAAATGGATAATTCAATTTTTTTTTCATCCATTTATATAAAAAATACTTGCATCACATAGCATCAACTATTTACATATATAATAAAAGCATATATATATATATATATATATATATATATTAGCGACCCTCTACCTTACATCTGAGTGTTGTATTTAACTTTAAATTATAATTTTTTTTTATTTCAACAAGTTTATCATACAGTGCTTAAAAAAAATCAATTTTTAACAATAATTAAAATTTAAAATTATTTTTAACAACGTTACCGTGTGCAACGCTCAGGTTACACACTAGTTTTATAGATTCTAATAAAGAGTATAAAGGGAATTTGAATTCAGTATTCAGTACTAAGAATAAGTAAGAAAAAAGTGTTTGGATACTGTTTATCTGAATTAAGAAGTTTTAATCATGATTAAAAACAAACTATAAAAAGGTTAGTAATCAGAATTTTATTAAACACCCCTTGGTAAAAACAAACGCACCCTAACTGCCTAGTATTCTCTTTAGTTCTCGGGAACCGAAGACGTAGTCAAAAGCTTTCTATTTGTTGACTAACATGGCCTAATCAACACATGAATTACAAAAAAACTGGAAGAGTTAATAATGACTGCTTTCACTTGATAATGCATTATTTAGTTCCAGATTCCTCAAATGCTATACACTGAAACCAAATTCAGTACTTCGGATAAAAAGCGTTATTTCGAATACAGGAGAGAAAAAAAGAGAAGAAACGGTACCTCTGAGTAGAGTAAAAATTAGGAAAATCGAAAACAGGCTCCATCGCAAAAGCGCTTTGGCCATTTTGACCGAATCAATTGCGGCTGCGTTTTCCCCAATTCAAAGTCGACTTTAGAATAGAGTAAGCACCGTGGTTTTGAGTTTCAGATGGAGCAGTGGCAATAAGTAAAGCCCCAAATTAAAATACAGTTTTGTTTAGGCTCAGCCCGTAGATTTTGGACCATTCTGCTGGAGCAAGAAAAGACGAGGGAAAAGGTTTTACTCAGGGTGGTGCTAAATGCAAAGTTATGGACTTCTTATTGCCCCTTCTATAATTTAGTCAAGCCTGTCCCATTACCAATTTCAATTTAACACACATTTTTTCTAACATTGCACAATCCTCCTCCATATCATATACTGTCCAATGTTTATCATTCCTTCATTTTCACCATCGAACTTTACTGCAATAATTTTCAAGTTGTTTGTGTGACGACACGCCCTTCTACTACCAGAAAGACGTATCATCATTAAGAAAGAAAGGGATGGAAAATAGAAAAGAGAGAGAAAGAAAGAACAACAACATCAGAATCTCACAGCGGAACGGAACAAAATATAATATATCACATAAATATTTCATAGTTTTACATATATCATAGTTATACAATATCAATACATATGACAATCATGCATACATCTATCTCTATATACATCAGAGGTACAGTACACATCAACTAACACAGCGGAACTACATAAATAGCTATATACGTCTGGGAACTCCTGCTTCAAGCTCCTCCAGAAATCAAAGTCCTAAACCTATCACTTGACTACTCATAAAAATTTGAGTACCCAAGAGTTTATGAAAAACAAAATATAAACTCCAGGTCAGACATGGGTCTGGTATGAGTAAACGGTTTAAAGTTGTTTAACTTTGAAAAACATTTGAAAATAAAGGTATTACGTAAGACTCCCCACAAATAAATACGGGTAAGTTTTTACCTTACGCTAACCAAAACATTTCATAAGAAATCCAGTGATATTATAATAGTGTCTAGGGTTTTCAAGCAAATAGAAAATAGCCGAAATTGTTACATTCATTAAATTCCAGCTACTGGCCACAAAAGTGGGTAATACAAATCAAAACTGTAGGGTCTCGTAGGGAAAATGGATTTCCAACAATGGCCGGGCTACTGGGGTACCGCCCGTCACAGTACGGGACCTAGATCACCGTACCGAGGATCACTCCCGACCCCCTGCAACACAAGGCCGGAACCATTTCTTACTAAACAGTCTCGAACAAGATAAACCCCACGGTTCTAGCTAGCAACCGCCCACACAGCCGAAATAAAAAGGGACATTTAGACAGGGAAAATATCTTGTCCTGCTTGGGCATGACCCACCAACCTTGCTGCATCTCCCCTGTTTTAGCCATTCCCGGTTGATGAGGCTTGAGGCTGCAATTACCTTTATAGAACATATTTCTTAGAATGCTCATCGTCTGCCTGACGATGTGCTGAAAGCATTCAATCCATACAAATTCGTTCCGGTTTCGAACGAAACAAGGCATTATCTCGTCACACTCATTTTGGAATCACCCTCAGAGTCAACGACGATAACCCTTGCATTCTGAAAACACCATCTCGATCTTCATTTCAGGATTCACGACCTATCGTTTAAATTGGATCGATGTGGTTTTCGAAGAATCAAATTTGATTCTTCCAATCCCGGTCTCATCGAATCCAAACGCCATTTTAAGGGTCAAGTTGTATAATTAACTTAAATAGTTTAAATACTTTAAATTTAACAATTGAATTAACATAGCATTTATCACAGATAAAACATATACAAGCATCATAGATATAACATAACATATCACAGAGCATCACAGAATATCTTCAATTTAAACATCACAAACCAGACATTCTACAACAATCCATAAGCAGTCACCTTTTAATCTTATTTGTAATTAATTCAATTTAGAATTAATTACCTGAGAGCTAATCTCTTAACTCTTTTTAATTAATCATTAATTAACAATTAATTACCTATCTTATTTCAAGTCATCTAATTGATGATTTTCTTAATTTATTATTAAGTCTTGATTTTATTTCACACTATTAATTAATTACATCCTTAATCAAGTTACTTAACGTTAATTATCCTTTCCTCAATCATAAGTCGATAACCTTAATTGTTATTTAATAAACTTAATTGCCCATTTGTTAATTACTAATTTCTATATTAATCATTATTAATTCTTAATTAAATCACTTGATTTATTAACTGTTACCCATTCATAAATTAACTTAAATAGTTGATTACAAATTCATTTATTAATTATAATCCATCACTAATTATAATCAAATTTATTATTCTTAATTAGTTCCTGAAAATAATCAATTTATATTAATTTATCAACTTAATTGACCTTTTAAAAGAACTCTTCTTAAGTTTTGAAATCAATTTGTCTCTAATTACAAACCTGTATTAATAAGATTTATACTTATCTTATGTTACTTACCTAATTTGAATAATTATGAGCTTAAAACACATTAAAGTATTAGCTAAAGTAATTAACTTGTATCTGAGTTTTAGTTTAAACTGTTAACTGCTACCAAGTTTTACAGTATTTAAAATCAAATGAAAATTTGTAGGAAAACAATCCTACTCAACCTCTACATCACTGCAAAACTGCAGTTTATCCCAACTCAAATCGTCCCAGGTAAACCCGAGACCCTCCCTTCTTTATACTCGAGTATAACTTCGAGTGCTCCCCGCAACTTCCCGAGTTTCCCCCCGAGCAACTTCTTCCTCTTCCCTATCTTATTTTTTTTTTCTTTTCATAAATATGTTTTAGTTAATGTAATTTAATTTAGCAACAGGATCATCTCTCGTACACGATAAAACCCGGAGCAAACATTCAAACTACACGCGCACAACCCGAGCCATCTGAGTCCCCCACTGCGCTGTCACCAAATCACCACCGTCGTGCACGTGCATGGCGGCGCGGCCCATCTCCGGCGAGCCCAAAATTGCAGATAAGACGCAAATCACACATAGGTGCGAAACTAAAACCCATTCGACAATTTAAGTTCGAAATCCAAAATTTGTAGTTCCAAGGGAAACTGCAACTACGACCTCGGCTAAATTTGCTTCGCGATCATCGATCAAGCCACCGGAGTCGACACGACTTCGCCCCCTTGTCAACGCTGCGCCAAGCCGCCTTCCTCTAAAAATTTATGCAGCTCGGTCGCACATAGATGAAGCACTCAATACCTTACTGCAGTGTAAGAAAACTGGTACAAAACCCTACATTCGATTCAAACTCTAAATCCTTGCATTAGAAAAATTCTTTGATATTTTTCCAAAGCTAATTCATCTACAAGCTTTCTTCGACATAAGTTTCAGCTATTAAAATTCATTGGATCAACCGAAATTGACAAAGATTTGATTTTTGTTTATTTTCGAAATACACTTTGATTATTAAACTAAAAATCATCGTTTTCATTCTAAAAATCCTAACTAAGTGTATGAATTCGAAATATGTTATTGAATTCCTAAATTTAAATATTCAAATTTTTGGCTTTGAATTCTTTTTCCTGTAACTTGAATAAACAGTGTGTTATAAAAATACTGTCAAACTTCAAAACAAGATTACAGGCCTTGATTTGGATATAACTTAAATGTGTATCGATATCCAAGTTTTAACACATCTACATGAAGAAGTACTTGCAAATTTTCTTTGCTTTACCATGTTCAGAAACTTGGAAACAAATATTGAAAACAGCCATATCAACTTTCCAAAGCAACACAGAGTACTTAGTACTACTTGTTTAACAGAGCACATACATTTGTGAGTTAAAAACACAAGTTTAAATTTTGAAAATAGTAAGTTTACTCACCAAGTCACTACCTTGAACAGAAAACAAGGTGTATTGAAGAAATTGCAGTGGAATTCCCTGAAGCCTTCCTTTCCTTTCCTCTGTTTCTTTTTCTTTGTTTTTCTGTTTTGAATTGTATTTATATTTGCAAAGCCATAATGTCTCAGGTTCGCTTTAGGCTTAGTTAAGTGTTTATAAATGAACTGCTGGTATATATTGGATATACATAGAAGCTATTAATCAGTAGGTTGTAACTGGACAGTTGTATTTGTTTGTATTGCCATTTTTCTTCTTATTGGCTAAGTAATATTCTGCAGTATGAAATGATATATGGATTTCGGCTACATGTACTTTATTTATACAAGATGTTATGCTATTAAATGTTTGTGCTTTTAATTATGATAACAAGTAATTAATGTTTGTTGATACTTGCTTATAAGTTGTACAAAGATTTTTATTTGTTTGGTCAGTGATTTTTCCATAAGGAGGCTGAAAGGATTTTGAAAACAAATTCGAAATGACTTATGTGTGCTGGAAATTAACGTTTTAAGTTCTTTATGTACATAGATGTATTATATCTTCACATCTTATCTTGCCTGTATATTTTTTTTTCAGCTACAACATATTTTATTTACTTGTCTACGTATGTTTTTACTTTGTTCAGAGATATTATATGTGCATATACTTTGTTTTGTTTGCTTTACATAGCTACTTTTTATTCATATTTACTTGTCTGATATATTTTAGTCCTTGTTAATTGAATGCTACTTATTTTTTTCTTTGCTTTGCTTTTCAAAGTTACATACTTATAATAAAATTACTTTAGTATCTTCTAGTTGAAATAGTTTATAGTTACATATTTATATTTATAGTTATACTTCATATTTATTTCCATTCGTAAAACATTAATCTTAGATGCATGAGGTCACTTATTTATTTATATTTATAATTTGACTTACATAAATATTAATAATTTATGTTGAACATTATCATCTATTTGTATTTGTTTCTCAAATGTTAACAATGTAAAATACTTTAATTTAGTTCTATAAGGTAAATTCTATCAAGATATTGTTAAGAATCTTTTATTTTAAAATTTTCAATCATTATTATCCATATGTATCTTTTTATACTAAATAGAAATAAAGTAAAGTATTTTAATTAATTATATAGGATAGATTTTTATTGTGAATATGATTTGAAATACTTATTTCAAATCCCAAATCAATTTCCTTTTTAAAATACAGTTTATATAAATAAATGGTAGTATTTCCAAATCATATTTATTTTAATATGATCAATTACATTTTATGAAATATAGATGAAGTATTTATTAACATAACCGAGGCCAAAATCCAGGGTCGTTACATTCCTCCCCTCTTAAAAGAATTTCGTCCCCGAAATTTAAAACAACAGTTAATTCAAAAGCTTTTATATTAACAATCCAAACATACATATCATTCATATATTAACAAACAACCAAACAGTCTATCCTAACAAACAACACTAACTATCTGAACACAAGTTCGGATAAGTTTCCCTAAAATTATCGTGAGTTTGTCTCTCGATGATCAACAATCCAAACTGGATTCCTGACCATAGTCAAATTTGATTTATCTTCCAAATTCCTGAACTACAGATTTAACAACAATGATGAATCATGAGCAAATTTCTAAGATAGGATATATAGAATACACAATAAACCCCAGATATCAACTCTGGCAATTCTTCCCCACTTTTATTTGTTCTTTACAGAATTTCCAATATTTATTCAATCAAGCCCGTACGATGTACATATGCTATTCGTACGCAATATCAAATCCGATCGCTCGATCACACAATTTCATTTCCGAACTAGTATCGTCCACCCGACTTCCTAGTGCGGACTCAGAACTGGTTTCTTGATCAAAAACAGTCATTCTCCTTGCATAGTCATAACTATGATAGAGAATTTCTCAGAATTAATCAAAATTCAAATCCATGGTTCGTCGTCGAAAATCGAGTGAAAAATCCTAATTCGGATCGATATATAACTATCTCGAAATTCTGTGCTCGAATCTGGATCAATTTATTATGCGAATAAAATACTATACGTACATCCTACGTATTTATATCCATTGATTATCAATCATATCAACTTTCTTTAATTCACATTATTCTATTTTCTATCCACTTGGAATAATTTTCTCAATATCAAATTTTACTTAAGAATTCCACCATTCATTTCTTAAGCTTAAAATAAGCATTCTATATTCTTATATTATTACTCTACCACTTTAGCCTTTATAGCCTCTTATATCTACTTATTTCCAATTTGAATTCCTAATTCCATGTGAATTCAAATTTTCTTCAACCCTGAATATTGAATTTTTATTGTCTATTTTCCATTTAAGCTGATTCTTATTATTATTATTATTTCAATTAGTCTCATCCACTAGTTTATTTCAATCCCCAATTTGAAATTGTTTTGTTGCTAATTTTTTTTTTATAGTTTTCAAATTTTGAAAAGTTTTGACAGATTCTCCATTTGTTTAGCATTACATATTTCCATAAGCACATATGTAAGGTTTCAACACCTAGTACAATTACTTCCAATCAATTCTCAAACCATTCTCTTTAGTTTAAAGGGATTTTCAACTTACTTGCTTATATAATCCATTTAAGAAAACCAACTCATATTCATTCCAAATGATTTCAAAATCATCCTATTTTGCTTCTAATAATTCATAGAATTTTATCTAATCTTGTTTACTTCAAAACAACTCATTTTCTTATGCAATTCAACAATATCATTGTGAATAAATTGATTACTTAAGTTTTATAACAATTCTAAATTGATTCCATCTCAATTTACACTTGACTCCGTCCCAATTAATTTATTCACAATCTTTTCATTGCATTTCTTTCATTTCCAAAGTTTTAATTCCAAATCATTTATTTAAACTTGACAACCAATATTTTAAATTAATCATTTCACTATTTACTAAATTCATTTATTTTCTTCAAACTGTTCCACCCAACAACTTAGGTTTATTCTATTTCACTAATTTCCATTCAAATCTTTGATTTGATTTTCCTTTAATCAAATCCCAACTATTTACGGATCTATTTGATTAGTTTATTCCTTTATCCATTCTTAAAGTTCAATTTACATTAACAATTCATTATTGAATTTATTTATAATAAGGTCATTCAACTTATACTAGAGTTAGATTTGTTTACAACTCACACCGTTTCTATTTAAATCCAATTTAATACTTACTTTGGTTTACATTTACTTATTTACTTAAGAATTCTATTCAATATATTTATAACCCGATTAAATCCATTTGAATTCAATTTTATTCCAACTCAACTCCAATTAAATTTTGCTACTTACCATTCTTTATATTTATTTCTCAATATATGAGCTCAAAACTTATTTGTTTACTTTAAAGTTTATATTACTCATTTGGGTCATTTCATCTTATAATCACAATTTCAGGTTACACATATATATAACACTTTCTATCTTAAGGTATAAATTTTCACCTTACAATCACAATCATTTTCCTTCAAATTTTGTATCCAATTAAGTTCATTTTGAACTTCAATTCCATTCAACTTATCTCAGGTTAAACTCAAATATATTTTCTTCACCTTTATTTACTTAAATTAAATTTTAATTCCTAGATTAAAATTCCTGATTTCTTCTTATTAATATCAACTTTACTTTATAAGTTCAATAGTTGATTTATTCAAACCTTTTACATTATTAAATAGAATTTCTTAGAATTTCATTGCCCGGTTTTCATTTCCAAAAATCATTTTTGAAATGATAACTACACATACCCACTTGGTATATCAAATCAAAATTTCAAATTCCAAACACTTGTTTTCACCAAAACAAATTTTCTCTTTTTGAAAATCTCTAAAACAACTTGTATACCCAATAGGCCCAAACAATATCATGGTTAACTATCCTGGCAGCAATCCATCACTTTAGAAACTCGAAAATGAATACTGATGATGTGGCCATCATCATCAGGATTATTTTCCAGCGACTGAAGTGAGTTCAGTGCTTCCTTACTTTCACAAATTTTCCCAAAATAATTTCCATTCAATAATATTTTTCCCAAAACAATACTTCATTATTGCCTTTAAATCTTTGGAAGCACATTTCAAACATTCCCAAGATTTTAAATTCCCAAATCCTTTTATTTAAAATTCATTTAAACACTTTTCAAATTCCCAGGACTTAAATTCTGGTTTAGTTATATTCCTTTTTATTTAAGCCATACTTAGATAATTTTATTTGGTTATAAGCCACTCAAATTTCAATTTTTTATTCAATTATAGTATTAACGACCAAGCATCCAAATATATAATAATTTCAAAAAAAAATTTCTTTTATATCCAAATATAATTTTGGGTAAAATTGTTTCATTTACCCTACCCTAAAAAAACAATACTATGTCAGTTTATCTTGTTTAAGAGTTTAGAAATCCCTATCGATGAAATGGCGTCCCACACATCGACCAGAATCCATAAACACTCATCAGATAAATCAATACAATATAAAAACAATTTTATATTCACTAATAAATACGCGCTCATATTTATTTATACACTCAAACTCATTTTAGAGTACTACTGACTCTATATTATGAGTAATTTCTACCAGAGCCAAGGTTATCACCAACCTATGCTCTGATACCAACTTTGACGACCCACCCTTCTACTACCAGAAAGACGTATCATCATTAAGAAAGAAAGGGATAGAAAATAGAAAAGAGAGAGAAAGGAAGAACAACAACATCAGAATCTCACAGCGGAACGGAACAAAATATAATATATCACATAAATATTTCATAGTTTTACATATATCAGAGTTATACAATATCAATACATATGACAATCATGCATACATCTATCTCTATATACATCAGAGGTACAGTACACATCAACTAACACAGCGGAACTACATAAATAGCTATATACGTCTGGGAACTCCTGCTCCAAGCTCCTTCAGAAATCAAAGTCCGAAACCAATCACTTGGCTACACATAAAAATTTGAGTACCCAAGAGTTTATGAAAAACAAAATATAAACTCCAGGTCAGACATGGGTCTGGTATGAGTAAACGGTTTAAAGTTGTTTAACTTTGAAAAACATTTGAAAATAAAGGTATCACGTAAGACTCCCCACAAATAAATACGGGTAAGTTTTTACCTTACGCTAACCAAAACATTTCATAGGAAATCTAGTGATATTATAAAAGTGTCTAGGGTTTTCAAGTAAATAGAAAATAGCCGAAATTGTTACGTTCATTAAATTCCAGCTACTAGCCACAAAAGTGGGTAATACAAATCAAAACCGTAGGGTCTCGTAGGGAAAATGGATTTCCAACAATGGCAGGGCTACTGGGGTACCGCCCGTCACAGTACGGGGCCTAGATCACCGTACCGAGGATCACTCCCGACCCCCTACAACACAAGGCCGGAACCATTCCTTACTGAACAGTCCCGAACAAGATAAACCCCGCGGTTCTAGCTAGCAACCGCCCACACAGCCGAAATAAAAAGGGACATCTAGACAGGGGAAATATCTTGTCCTGCTTGGGCATGACCCACCTAACCTTGCTGCATCTCCCCTGTTTTAGCCATTCTCGATTGATGAGGCTTGAGGCTGCGATTACCTTTATAGAACATATTTCTTAGAATGCTCATCGTCCGCCTGACGATGTGCTGAAAGCATTCAATCCATACAAGTTCGTTCCGGGTTCGAACGAAACCGAAGGCATTATCTCGTCACACTCATTTTGGAATCACCCTCAGAGTCAACGACGATAACCCTTGCATTCTGAAAACACCATCTCGATCTTCATTTCAGGATTCACGACCTATCGTTTAAATTGGATCGATGTGGTTTTCGGAGAATCAAATTTGATTCTTCCGATCCCGGTCTCATCGAATCCAAACGCCATTTTAAGGGTCAAGTTGTCTAATTAACTTAAATAGTTTAAATACTTTAAATTTAACAATTGAATTAACATAGCATTTATCACAGATAAAACATATACAAGCATCATAGATATAACATAACATATCACAGAGCATCACAGAATATCTTCAATTTAAACATCACAAACCAGACATTCTACAACAATCCATAAGCAATCACCTTTTAATCTTATTTGTAATTAATTCAATTTAGAATTAATTACCTGAGAGCTAATCCCTTAACTCTTTTTAATTAATCATTAATTAACAATTAATTACCTATCTTATTTCAAGTCATCTAATTGATGATTTTCTTAATTTATTATGAAGTCTTAATTTTATTTCACACTATTAATTAATTACATCCTTAATCAAGTTACTTAACGTTAATTATCCTTTCCTCAATCATAAATCGATAACCTTAACTGTTATTTAATAAACTTAATTGCCCATTTGTTAATTACTATTTCTATATTAATCATTATGAATTCTTAATTAAATCACTTGATTTATTAACTGTTACCCATTCATAAATTAACTTAAATAGTTGATTACAAATTCATTTATTAATTATAATCCATCACTAATTATAATCAAATTCATTATTCTTAATTACTTCCTGAAAATAATCAATTTATATTAATTTCTCAACTTAATTGACCTTTTAAAAGAACTCTTCTTAAGTTTTGAAATCAATTTGTCTCTAATTACAAACCTGTATTGATAAGATTTATACTTACCTTATGTTACTTACCTAATTTGAATAATTATGAGCTTAAAACACATTAAAGTATTAGCTAAAGTAATTAACTTGTATCTGAGTTTTAGCTTAAACTGTTAACTGCTACCAAGTTTTACAGTATTTAAAATCAAATGAAAATTTGTAGGAAAACAATCCTACTCAACCTCTGCATCACTGCAAAACTGCAGTTTATCCCAACTCAAATCGTCCTAGGTAAACCCGAGACCCTCCCTGCTTTATACTCGAGTATAACTTCGAGTGCTCCCCGCAACTTCCCGAGTTTCCCCCCGAGCAACTTCTTCCTCTTCCCTATCTTATTTTTTTCTTTAGAAATATGTTTTAGTTAATGTAATTTAATCTAGCAACAGGATCATCTCTCGTACGCGATAAAACCCGGAGCAAACTTTCAAACTACACGCGCACAACCCGAGCCATCTGAGTCCCCCAGTGCGCCGTCACCAAATCACCACCGCCGTGCACGTGCACGGCGGCGCGGCCCATCTCCGGCGAGCCCAAAATCGCAGATAAGACGCAAATTACACATAGGTGCGAAACTAAAACCCATTCGACAATTTAAGTTCGAAATCCAAAATTTGCAGTTCCAAGGGAAACTACAACTACGACCTCGGCTAAATTTGCTTCGTGATCATCGATCAAGCCACCGGAGTCGACACGACTTCGCCCCCTTGTCAACGCTACGCCAAGCCACCTTCCTCTAAAATTTTATGCAGCTCGGTCGCACATAGATGAAGCACTCAATACCTTACTGCAGTGTAAGAAAACTGGTACAAAACCCTACATTCGATTCAAACTCTAAATCCTTGCATTAGAAAACTTCTTTGACATTTTTCCAAAGCTAATTCATCTACAAGCTTGCTTCGACATAAGTTTCAGCTATTAAAATTCATTGGATCAACCGAAATTGACAAAGATTTGATTTTTGTTTATTTTCGAAATACACTTTGATTATTAAACTAAAAATCATCGTTTTCATTCTAAAAATCCTAACTAAGTGTATGAATTCGAAATATGTTATTGAATTCCTAAATTTAAATATTCAAATTTTTGGCTTTGAATTCTTTTTCCTGTAACTTGAATAAACAGTGTGTTATAAAAATATTGTCAAACTTCAAAACAAGATTACAGGCCTTGATTTGGATACAACTTAAATGTGTATCAATATCCAAGTTTTAATACATCTACATGAAGAAGTACTTGCAAATTTTCTTTGCTTTACCATGTTCAGAAACTTGGAAACAAATATTGAAAACAGCCATATCAACTTTCCAAAGCAACACAGAGTACTTAGTACTACTTGTTTAACAGAGCACATACATTTGTGAGTTAAAAACACAAGTTTAAATTTTGAAAATAGTAAGTTTACTCACCAAGTCACTACCTTGAACAGAAAACGAGGTGTATTGAAGAAATTGCAGTGGAATTCCCTAAAGCCTTCCTTTCCTTTCCTCTGTTTCTTTTTCTTTGTTTTTCTGTTTTGAATTGTATTTATATTTGCAAAGCCATAATGTCTCAGGTTTGCTTTAGGCTTAGTTAAGTGTTTATAAATGAACTGCTGATATATATTGGATATACATAGAAGCTATTAATCAGTAGGTTGTAACTGGACAGTTGTATTTGTTTGTATTGCCATTTTTCTTCTTATTGGCTAAATAATATTCTGCAGTATGAAATGATATATGGATTTCGGCTACATGTACTTTATTTATACAAGATGTTATGCTATTAAATGTTTATGCTTTTAATTATGATCACAAGTAATTAATGTTTGTTGATACTTGCTTATGTGTTGTACAAAGATTTTTATTTGTTTGGTCAGTGATTTTTCCATAAGGAGGCTGAAAGGATTTTGAAAACAAATTCGAATTGACTTATGTGTGCTAGCAATTAATGTTTTAAGTTCTTTATGTACATAGATGTATTATATCTTCACATCTTATCTTGACTGTATATTTTTTTTCAGCTACAACATATTTTATTTACTTGTCTACGTATGTTTTTACTTTGTTCAGAGATATTATATGTGCATATACTTTGTTTTGTTTGCTTTACATAGCTACTTTTTATTCATATTTACTTGTCTGATATACTTTAGTCCTTGTTAATTGAATGCTACTTATTCTTTTTACTTTACTTTGCTTTTCAAAGTTACATACTTATATAAAAATTGCTTTAGTATCTTCTAGTTGAAATAGTTTATAGTTACATATTTATATTTATAGTTATACTTCATATTTATTTCCATTCGTAAAACATTAATCTTAGATGCATGAGGTCACTTATTTATTTATATTTATAATTTGACTTACATAAATATTAATAATTTATGTTGAACATTATCATCTATTTGTATTTGTTTCTCAAATGTTAACAATGTAAAATACTTTAATTTAGTTCTATAAGGTAAATTCTATCAAGATATTGTTAAGAATATTTTATTTTAAAATTTTCAATCATTATTATCCATATGTATCTTTTTATACTAAATAGAAATAAAGTAAAGTATTTTAATTAATTATATAGGATAGATTTTTATTGTGAATATGATTTGAAATACTTATTTCAAATCCCAAATCAATTTCCTTTTTAAAATACAGTTTATATAAATAAATGGTAGTATTTCCAAATCATATTTATTTTAATATGATCAATTACATTTTATTAAATTTAGATGAAGTATTTATTAAAATAACCGGGGCCAAAATCCACGGTCGTTGCAGTTTGCGAATCATACCTCCAAGAAGGAAACTTGTAGCATCGAAGAAGAAGACATCTTCATTGCAGTCTACTTCTAATTTAGGTATTTGTTTGTATTTATTTTCAGTTATGTTTAAATTTGGTGAATCTCTTCATCGTGTCGGCGTTGAACAATTTAAATCGAAAAATTAATGGGCCTTGAATTTTTTTCCATTCTTGGAATCAGAACCAAGTGATTGAAAAATTTGATATTAATTTTCGTACAATTTTTATATTGTCGAACTACATACTGTTTAGTTTTTATATAAGTTCGACAATATGAAATTATTTAGATTCATTTTGGTTCAAGTGATCCACTGCCAAATGAAATATTTTTCTAAAGTTAAACCATTCGTGAATTCAAATTTTATTTATTTATGTTGAATGGTCGGCATTTTATTGCTATACGAAATGTAGTTTTTTTTCATGATATTTAGCTTGATGTTCATTACAGATTTTGCATTAAAAATTTAATGATGTTAGCTGCTTGATGTACTTCCATTTTTCATGTAGAAGACTGTGGACAAATGCATATATAGCCATTCAGTAGTCTTTGATGGACAAATGCACTAAAAATCATGGAGGTTGGGTCGGCTTTGATGTATCACATTGGACCAGAGTAAAAGAAGGATGGAGGATAGTGGAGATTTTAGATAAGTTGAGAAGTGAACTTTTTCCCCACGTTAATAGCAGTTGACGAGAATGGATGTTTAAGAAGGGATGGATGCATTTGTGTCACAATGATTGATAGGGTGTTGGAGTAAGTACTCGAAGAGTATTACCACTCAAAGATGATCATTCACCCCTGAGGAGACAAGATGTATAGGGATATGAAGAGAATTTTCTTTTGGTCGAGAATGAAGTGGGTAGCTGAGTTTATTGTTATATGTTTAACATGTCAAAGAATAAAGGCTGAGCAGGGGAAACCCGGAAGATTATTATTACCATTGGAGATTCCGACTTGGAGATGAGAAATTATTTCGATGGACTTCGTAAAAGGATTCCTATGAGTCAAAGGGGTAATGAAGTTATTTAAGTCATAGTAGATAGACTTGCTAAGGGTGCTTATTTTATTCCTGCTAGTAACAATAGGAATGCAACTTCTCTAGCGTAGATTTATACTAAGAAGATGGTTCGACTACATGGAATTTCGATGAGCATTGTTAGTGATAAGGACTTCTTGTTCACTAGCGAGTTTTAAAGGAGTTTGCAAGCAGCTTTGGGAACTTCGTTGACTCTTAACACTGCTTACCACCCACAGACTGATGGTCAAACTAAAAGGTTAGAATCTTGGAGGACTTATTGAAAGCTTCCATCATGGACTTTGGAGGACATTGGGAGCAACATCTACAATTAGTTGAGTTCACGTATAATAATAGTTGCCAAGCGACAATTGGTATTGTAACGACCCTGACTCGACCCTCGAAAATCGGCACCCGTACTTCACTTGTACTCGAATGCCGTAGATTCAAACGTCGAATCTGTTTTGTCGGAGCTTATAACACAATTAAGTATAACAACACAGTGGAAGAAAAAGAAATGAATATCACATAAATCCAATGAATATAATATCCAATTATATACATCAATATCAGAGCGACAAAAATAACAGTGGAAACTAATAACAATGATCTCAAATAGAAAGAATATCTTCAGAAGAGAACTCCAATATCAGCAATCTCCATCTCCAAAGCACCAATCCAGAAATAACTCGAACTCCCAATTAGGATGTACTAAGCAAATCCATGTCAATCCGAATCCAAAGACTAAACTAGCACCAGATAATCTACTAAACCTGACTATCTGAAAAACCCAACTCTACACTGCCCGTGTAGAAAATTGTGGGCATCCAGAGTTTAGGAAGGGAATAATAAACTCCGGGTCAGTCATGGGACTGGTATGAGCAAACAAAAACAGTTTTATCTTTAAAACAACAACAAAGAATTTTAAAACATTGAAATCCGCAATGCTTTTTGAAAAATGAAACTGCTATAAGGCCTCCCGCCACACACACAATGCAAGCGCACATTTAGAGGAGATTTCTCCTTATGACAGTCAAAAATGTTTGATACGCGAAAACCATTTGATATTATTATTAGTGTATAGTGCGGAAAACCTTTCGAAAGTATAATATTAATCTTAGCCAGCATAGACATTTCGTACTATGCCTACTATAGCTACCACGTTAAATGGCAGATTATACAACTAAAACCGTACAAGGAGCGTATTGGTTGATTGGATTTCCAACAAATGGTCAGGCTAAGGAACTTCCTTACCGAAATGGAAACGCCTCTGGAAGGACGCCCTCGAGAATCTAACCGGATCTTTGCTAACAAGGCCAACGCTACCTCACGCTTTAACCAGGCTACAATATAGGTAACTACCATACAAGTATGCTACCCCCGGTCGTTACCGACCTTTATCCGAGGCCTCGATACCAACAACCACAAAGTAATAAATTTGCAGTAACCACATAGGTTAAATATCTGGGCTCCATACCATGATATCACCTTTTATCCAGAAGGAAATGGACATACCCTAGGGGCGCGACCCCTAAAACCTTGCTGCATCTTTCCTGTTTCGACCATTTCTGGGGTGTGAGGTCCTGATGTAGTCTCATCCACAAAGCTATGTTTTTTTACAAAGCCATGCTTCGATCAACAAATGATCAGCAGCACTTCGTATGCCACATTACCAAATTGGGAATGTATCACTAGTAACCATCAACTACATAACCTCTGAGCTCGTACGTCTCAAAGAAGGGTGTTAAGCTAAGAGAATAAATCTCCGCCACCAAACATAAATGTATTTGATAGAAACCAGCTTTACATCTCAAAGTGTAATGTCAGACACACATCCATACAAGTCTATTCGGGGTTCGAACAGAACCGAAGGCACTTCACAAAGAAGCCTTTGCAAATCCGGATAATCCATAATCACGTCCGGACTCCCCATCACAAAGGATGATCAAATCTCTATACCGAGGATCAGCCGGTGTAGAGACATTCGACGAGTTATCCTTTTGCTTTCGAAAATATCTGGTCTTCACCATCGGTCTTCAAATGTTATCCATAACGTCGTATCATTATTCGGAATGGGTTATATGACACAAAGGTCCTCTCCCGGCTAAACCGAATAACGAGCGCAGTATTTAAAAAAATATGGATATATGGGATCTTAGTTAAGTCACAACTTATTACCCAAAACTTTTCTTCAAATGGTCTAAACAAATTACCATTTACAAATTTTTTTGAACAAAAAGATTCACTTTACAAAGTTTACCAATCTTTCACAAAGATTCATTAATATCTTTCCAATTCAAATCTTTTATACATAAGATACGCTTTTCAGATCCCATTTCAATTTGAAAACAAACTTCACCAATCTTTAACAAAGATTCATTCATAGCCCTTTCCAAAACGATTTTCCTTTCAAATTGGATTAACTCATTCAATCTTTAAATCAAAGATTCAATTCATAGCTTTCAAAACTATTTCCACAAAACAATTCCATTCCAAATCTTTTATATAAAAGATACACCATTTAGAATCCTCTTCGATTTCAAAACAAAGCTAACAATCTTTCACAAAGATTCATTCATAGTTTCCCAAACTATTTGCGATTTAAATCTTTTTAAGTAAAAGATCCATTTCAGTTCAACAGCAAGATTTTACCAAAATTTTAAGATAGCTTTCAAAACTATTCCATTTCAAATTTGAAATCTTCTCAACACAAATTTGGAAATCCTTTCTTTACATAAAGGCTATTATTATTTGAAAAAAAAAATAGTTTTCGTTTTCGGAAAAATCCAATTTTATTTGCACGAGTTAAAGCCCGTCAAAATAAAACTTGGGTTAAATTCAAATTCCCTAAACAATGCTTTTAAAACACATTTATAAATTGTATAACTCTTCAAACCATAATTTCCAAACATGGAATTAAATTTCAAATATTGAATTCAAATTCAAATCAAACTATCTAAATTTCAAAACCTTATCAACTTATCCAAAATAACTTTTATCTTTAAAACTTCTTTTCAAAAGTTTTTCATATTAATTCAATTCCATTTCCAAAAATCATTTAAATCCAAAATTCAACTTTAAAATCATTTTAAAATATTTAATTCAAATGTTTGTGACTTAACCGATTTCCAAGTGCGATCCATATTTGTGTGTGTATAGTGCAGTCCAGGGGTTTTACCAATAGTGCAACATCATCAATCATTACAGATTCAAACATAGAAATATATTTGATAAGCGGTATAAGCTATAACGTTTATCTTTCATTCACAGATCACAGATATATATATATATATATATATATATATATATCACATATTATAAATTACATTCATCCTAAATAAATGAATTACATCACAGCTGAATAAATTACATTAATCACAGCTCAAATCAGAATAATTCATATCGCAAAGCATTGCATACCAGAGATATCAAACAAGTTAACATCCAATAGAATCCAAACATTCATAAGTAAAATCAGTTAATTGTCTGATAAATTTAAATCGGATCATTTACCTATGAATAAATTACTTATCCTGGTTAATTAAAAATTAATTACAAACCAATACTATTAATTATTCTTTAATCATTAATTAACCTTTAATTAATAATTAATCCTCTGGTTAATTATCCTTAATTAATTACAAAAAAAATTAATTAATTAATACTTAATTAATAATCATCCCTAAATCACTTTTATTAATTAAGTACTTTTTAATTAATTAATTATGCTTAAATTAATTACCTTAATTAATCACTATTTAATTAATTGTCCTTAATTAATTTCAATAAATAAATTATTCTTAAGTTAATTACATAATAATTAATTAACCCTCAATTCATTTATCATTTCTTAATCAATTAACCTTTAAATTAATAATCAATTAATTAACCAATTAATAATCTTAATCACCCAATACTAAAGAAATTTAAGATGATTCATTTATCTTAATCACCTTCTTAAGCATTATCAGAATTTAATAAACTTTGAAATTTATTATCATTAACTTAAAAGTGTTTAAGTTTAATTAAAAAAATTAAAACTTAGAATGAATTTCTCAACTTAAATTAACAAACATTAAAAAATCGATTATTGCTTAAAAATAGTTTTAAAGACAATTAGTCTAAAACTTGACTTTATTAAATTTTAAAGTTTGTTAACCTTCCAATATTTACCGAGGCAAACCCAGGTTTCAAATTCAAATTCCCCGAGTTTCTTCATCTTTTCACGAGCCTCTTCTTTTCTCTTTTTTTTCCCTTCTTTCTCTTAAACTCGGTTTAAATTTAAAAACAGTTATAATATAAACATTCGCGTGCGTACACGAAGCACCCCGAGCCAAATTCATGTTTTCCTCGAGCAAAATTTGAAAATTCCCGAATAAGACTGTTTCTTCCCCGAACCTTACTTCCTGACACAACCACGTACACGTGCACCATGCACAGCGCCACGACCACCTCCGATCGACCGCATTGCCTTCGACGTGTCAACAACTATACCCATGACTAGCCTAAACCTTTAGATTGTTGGTTTAAGCTAAGAATCAAAATCGAGTGGGTTCGAGAACCAACAGTAAACCAACTATCACCAGAAATCCCCTCGACGCCGACGACCTTTCCCATCAGAAAATCACGCAACCTCGTCTGAAGATACACCACTCCTCAATGCATTAGTTACCTCACCCGCGATCGACTCCAGTACCATCTCGACGTCGCATTTCCCCCAAAACCAACCTTGACTAATTCGAGCTCCAAAACCCTACTACAACTTCAATCGACTTCCCTGATTGCTTAAAAAATTAACAAACATTTTTGCTATACTCTTCGACGCATAAGCTTCCTTCACCATGGATTTCAACACCCATTTCGACGTGGATCACTAGAAATTGATCGAAATAAAGTTTCCGTTCATCTTGTGGTTTCGCATTCAATAACGAACTAAAAATCCTGAAATTTATTTTAAAAATCATGGTTTTTGATTTTGAACACAGTGATGTATATGAATCAATAGATTTCGAGATTTGAATTTATCATGTTTTGAATATTTTTCACTGTATTTTTAAATTTCCAAACAGACTAAAATAAATTCTTCTCAAAAATATTTTGACAATTAAAACCTGGTCTGTTAAAACAAATTTCATTTGAACATCATTTGTTAAAAAAAGATCAAGGGAAGATATTTTTTATTTTTGAACCTATTTAGTCTGTTGTAATTCAAGACAGAGACATTCTTAACTATATACAGATATGCACACATAGGTATGCAGTAGTTCAACTATATCATGGTAAAAATACATCCATGCAAATTCTATTTACCCCGTTAAAATGATTATTTATCACATGCATGGGTGAATAAACACAGATTTAACTTCAAAGGGGGAGGTTTGGTCACGTGGGTTGGGACAGAGAAAGGCAGAGAACAAAACTTGGAACTGTATTTTGAAACAGAAGCTTGAATTTTGTTTTTGATTTGAATCCTTGATATTTGAATTTGATTCGCTGGTTTGTTTTGATCTGGTTAAACTAGAAACTGATTCCCATGAGTTTGATCTTACTTTCAGGCTTTGATTTTGTTTGCTTTTTAACTGAGCTTTGATTTCCAGGTTTGAGAAACTTTGATTTTTGCATTAAATTTGAGATTTTTGATTTCTTTTCTGGTTTGCATTATTTTTATTTCCCTGGTTTTACTTTGATTTTGGTTTCCAGACCTTTGAATATGAAAGAGTTTTGAGAAAAATGCATTATCCTGATTTTTCTCAAATTCCTAATGTTTTGTATATATTCAGTTTTAAAAGAATAAAATGCCGCTTGTTTAATCTGTGAACACTTGTAATACATGTTATTACTTATCCTACAAGTGTACATTATTATGTCTAAACCTTTTTATTAATTTATTTACAAATTATTTACATACATTTGTATTTATTTTAATTTTACAATTTTTAAAGAGAAATGGATTAAAAACAATTTGTACACTTAACAATAAATCATACATATATACATTCTTTAGTTTATAAAGCTTTTGTAAATATTATTTAAATTGAAACTATTATACTTTTAAATAAATATGTATTTATATAAATAAACAAACATGTGTACATATATGTATATTAGAATTTATTCCTTAAATGGCTTTTTTAGAAATTTAAATTATATTGAATTTAAATCATAACTTCCAAAATACATATTATATCTATTAAAATTAGAAAACAATTTCTTATTAACTTTTAAAATATAGCTTTTAAATCCAATTTATTTCTAAGATTTCTATTCTTGAATTTCAAACTCACAATTCAATTCAAAATTAATTTATATACTAATATCTTATTAAATTTGAAAAAAATTCTCATTTATTCACAATTTGATTCCAAAAATTAAATTAATTATCAAATTAAACCTGTCCAAAATTCAGGAATATTACAGATTCCCCCCTTAAGAAAATTTCGTCCTCGAAATTTGCTAGGGAGACAACAAAGGACAGATGGACACAATCCCAAAACTTTTTAGTTTAGAAACCAAAGTATACCTATCAACCATAGCACCAAAGCAAACAATTCATCCAAACAAACAATTCTGACATATCTGGAGTTTATGTCCCATATCAACTTATCCTTTGATTTAACCAAAAATAATGATTTACTACCAAAGCTTCTCCCTCAAGCTGCCACGAAGCCATCAAAGAATTGAAAATCGGATGATGATCAAAGAAGATTGATAGAGAAAGATTGTTTTCATTGTTGTTACAGGGCATTGACCATATGAAGTGGTACTTCGCTGTCCCCTATCTCATCCTCTTCTTGCACTCATACTTATTATCAGTGAATAGTAAGAGAATTTACTGAGACATACGAACGGATATCTTAGGGAATACTCATTTTAGGGTATACTTCACCCTATCTCTAATGAGTTACCTAATGTGTTATACTCCTGAGCTAAAGCTTCAACCTTCTGCTCTGATACCACTGTAAGGACCCTGACTCGACCTTCGAAAATCGACACCCGTACTTCACTTGTACTCGAATGTTGCAGATTCAAACGTCGAATCTGGCTCGCCGGAGCTTATAACACAATTAAGTATAACAATACAGTGGAAGAAAAAGAAATGAATATCATATAACTCCAATGAATACAATATCCAATGATATACATCAATATCAGAGCGACAAAAATAACAGCGGAAACTAATAACAATGATCTCAAATAAAAAGAATAGTCTTCAGAAGAGAACTTCAATATCAGCAATCTCCATCTCCAAAGCACCAATCCGGAAATAACTCGAACTCCCAATCAACATGTACTAAGCAAATCCATGTCGGTCTGAATCCAAAGACTGAACTAGCTCCAGATAATCTACTAAACCCGACTATTTGAAAAACTCAACTCTAGACTGCCCATGTGGAAAATTGTGGGCACCCAGAGTTTAGGAAGGGAACAATAAACTCCGGGTCAGTCATAGGACTGGTATGAGCAAACAAAAACAGTTTTATCTTTAAAACAACAACAAAGAATTTTAAAAAATTGAAATCCGCAATGCTTTTTGGAAAATGAAACTGCCATAAGGCCTCCCGCCACACACACAATGTAAGCGCACATTTAGAGGAGATTTCTCCTTATGACAGTCAAAAATGCTTGATACGCGAAAACCATTTGATATTATTATTAGTGCATAGTGCGGAAAACCTTTCGAAAGTATAATATTAATCTTAGCCAGCATAGACATTTCGTACTATGCCTACTATAGCTAGCACGTTAAATGGCATGTTATACAACTAAAACCGTACAAGGCGCGTACTGCTTGATTGGATTTTCAACAAATGGTCAGGCTAAGGAACTTCCTTACCGAAATGGGAACGCCTCTGGAAGGACGCCTTCGAGAACCTAATCGAATCTCTGTTAACAACGCCGACGCTACCTCACGCTTTAACCAAGCTATAACATAGGTAACTACCACACAAGTATGCCACCCCCGGTCGTTACCGACCTTTATCTGAGGCCTCGATACCAACAAAAACAAAGTAATAAATTTTCAGTAACCACATAGGTTAAATATATGTGCTCCATACCATGATATAACCTTTTATCCAGAAGGAAATGGACATACCCTAGGGGCGCGACCCCTAAAACCTTGCTGCATCTTTCCTGTTTCGACCATTTCTGGGGTGTGAGGTCTTGATGCAGTCTCGTCCACAAAGCTACGCTTTTTTACAAAGCCATGCTTCGATCAATAAATGATCGGCAGCACTTCGTATGCCACATTTCCAAATTGGGAATGTATCACTAGTAACCATCAACTACATAACCTCTGAGCTCGTACGTCTCAGAAAAGGGTGTTAAGCTAAAAGAATAAATCTCCACCACCAAACAGAAATGTATTTGATAGAAACCAGCTTTACATCTCAAAGTGTAATGTCAGACACACATCCATACAAGTCTGTTCCAGGTTCGAATAGAACCGAATACACTTCACAAAGAAGCCCTTGCAAATCCGGATAATCCCTAATCACGTCCGGACTCCCCATCATAAAGGATGATCAAATCTCTATACCCGGGATCAGCCGGTGTAGAGACATTCGACGAGTTATCCTTTCGCTTTCGAAAATATCCAGTCTTCACCGCCGGTCTTCAAATGCTATCCATAACGTCGTATCATTATTCGGAATGGGTTATATGACAAAAAGGTCCTCTCCCGGCTAAACCGAATAACGAGCACAATATTTTAAAACATATGGATATATGGGATCTTAGTTAAGTCACAACTTATTACCCAAAACTTTTCTTCAAATGGTCTAAACAAATTACCATTTACAAATCTTTTTGAACAAAAAATTCACTTTACAAAGTTTACCAATCTTTCACAAAGATTCATTAATATCTTTCCAATTCAAATCTTTTATACAAAAGATACGCTTTTCAGATCCCTTTTCAATTTGAAAACAAACTTCACCAATCTTTAACAAAGATTCATTCATAGCCCTTTCCAAAACAATTTTCCTTTCAAATTGGATTAACTCATCCAATCTTTAAATCAAAGATTCAATTCATAGCTTTCAAAACTATTTCCACAAAACAATTCCATTCCAAATCTTTTATATAAAAGATACACCATTTAGAATCCTCTTTGATTTCAAAACAAAGCTTAACAATCTTTCACAAAGATTCATTCATAGTTTCCCAAACTATTTACGATTCAAATCTTTTTAAGTAAAAGATCCATTTCAGTTCAACAATAAGATTTTACCAAAATTTTAAGATAGCTTTCAAAACTATTCCATTTCAAATTTGAAATCTTCTCAACACAAATTTCGAAATCCTTTCTTTACATAAAGGCTATTATTATTTGAAAACAAATAGTTTTCTTTTCGGAAAAATCCAATTTTATTTACAGAGTTAAAGCCCTTCAAAATAAAACTTGGGTTAAATTCAAATTCCCGAAACAATGCTTTTAAAATGGTTTAAAAACACATTTATAAATTGTATAGCTCTTCAAACCATAATTTCCAAACATGGAATTAAATTTCAAATATTGAATTCAAATTCAAATCAAACTATTTAAATTTCAAAACCTTATCAAGTTATCCAAAATAACTTTTATCTTTAAAACTTCTTTTCAAATGTTTTTCATATTAATTCAATTCCATTTCCAAAAATCATTTGAATTCAAAATTCAACTATAAAATTATTTTAAAATATTTAATTCAAATATCTGTGACTTAACCAATTTTCAAGTGTGATCCATATTTGTGT
Organism: Allium cepa; assembly: GCA_030765085.1. Classification (NCBI taxonomy): domain Eukaryota; kingdom Viridiplantae; phylum Streptophyta; class Magnoliopsida; order Asparagales; family Amaryllidaceae; genus Allium; species Allium cepa. Next base: position 985,028,576 of record CM060945.1, on the reverse strand, counting down.
GTGTATAGTGCAGTCCAGGGGTTTTACCAATAGTGCAACATCATCAATCATTACATATTCAAACACAAAAATATATTTGATAAGCGGTATAAACTATAAGGCTTATCTTTCATTCGTAGATCACAAATACATACATACATACATACATACATATATATATATATCATAGATAATAAATTACATTCATCCCAAATAAATGAATTACATCACAGCTGAATAAATTACATTAATCACAGCTCAAATCAGAATAATTGATATCACAAAGCATCGCATACCAGAGATATCGAACAATTTAACATCTAATAGAATCCAAACATTCATAAGTAAGATCAATTAATTGTCTGAAAAATTTAAATCTGATCATTTACATATGAATAAATTTCTAATCCTGGTTAATTAAAAATTAATTACAAACCAATACTATTAATTATTCTTTAATCATTAATTAACCTTTAATTAATAATTAATCCTTTGATTAATTATCTTTAATTAATTACAAAAGAATTAATTAATTAATCCTTAATTAATAATCATCCATAAATCACTTTCATTAATTAATTAATCTTTAATTAATTAATTATGCTCAAATTAATTACCTTAATTAATCAATATTTAATTAATTATCCTTAATTAGTTTCAATAAATAAATTATTCTTAAGTTAATTGCATAAATAATTAATTAACCCTCAATTAATTTATCATTTCTTAATCAGTTAACCTTTAAATTAATAATCAAATAATTAACCAATTAATAATCTAAATCACCCAATTCTAAATAAATTTAAGATAATTCATTTATCTTAATTACCTTCTTAAGAATTATCAGAATTTAATAAACTTTGAAATTTATTATCATTAACTTAAAAGTCTTTAAGTTTAATTAAAAAAATTAAAACTTAGAATGAATTTCTCTACTTAAATTAATAAACATTAAAAAATTCGATTATTGCTTAAAAATAGTTTTGAAGACAATTAGTCTAAAACTTGATTTTGTTAAATTTTAAAGTTTGTTAACCTTCCAATTTACCAAGGCAAACCCAGGTTTCAAATTCAAATTCCTCGAGTTTCTTCATCTTTTCCCGAGCCTCTTCTTTTCTTTTTTTTCTTTCTCTTAAACTAAGTTTAAATTTAAAAACTATTATAATATAAACAATCGCGCGCGTACACGAAGCAACCCGAGCCAAATTCATGTTTTTCCCGAGCAAAACTCAAAAATTCCCGAATAAGACTGTTTCTTCCCCAAACCTTACTTCCTGACACAACCACGTACACGTGCACCGTGCACAGCGCCACGACCACCTCCGATCGACCATGTTGGCATGTCAACAACTATACCCATGACTAGCCTAAGCCTCCAGATTGTTGATTTAAGCTAAGAATCAAAATCGAGTGGGTTTGAGAACCAACAGTAAACCAACTATCACCAGAAATCCCCTCGACGCCGATGACCTTGCCCATCAGAAAATCACGCGACCTCTTCTGAAGATGCACCACTCCTCAATGCATCAGTTGCCTCACCCGCGATCGACTCTAGTACCATCTCGACGTCGCATTTCCCCCAAAACCAACCTTGACTAAATCGAGCTCCAAAACCCTACTACAACTTCAATCGACTTCCCTGATTGCTTAAAAAATTAACAAACATTTTTCCTATACTCTCCGACGCATAAGCTTCCTTTACCATGGATTTCAACACCCATTTCGACGTGGATCACCGGAAATTGATCGAAATACAGTTTCCGTTCATCTTGTGGTTTCGCATTCAATAACGAACTAAAAATCCTGAAATTTATTTTAAAAATCATGGTTTTTGATTTTGAACACAGCTGTGTATATGAATCAATAGATTTCGAGATTTGAATTTATCATGTTTTGAATATTTTTCACTGTATTTTTAAATTTTCAAACAAACTTAAATAAATTCTTCTCAAAAATATTTTGACAATTAAAACCCGGTCTGTTAAAAAAAATTCATTTGAACATCATTTGTTAAAAAAAGATCAGGCGAAGAGATTTTTATTTTTTAACCTATTTAGTCTGCTGTAATTCAAGACAGAGACATTCTTAACTATATACAGATATGCACACATAGGTATATAGTAGTTCAACTATATCCTAGTAAAAATACATCCATGCCAATTCTATTTACCCCATTAAAATAATTATTTATCACATGCATGGGTGAATAAACACATATTTAACTTCAAAGAGGGAGGTTTGCTCACCTGGGTTGGGACAGAGAAAGGCAGAGAACAAAACTTGGAACTGTATTTTGAAATAGAAGCTTGAATTATGCTTTTGATTTGAATCCTTGATGTTTGAATCCGATTCACTGGTTTGTTTTGATCTGGTTAAACTGGAAACTGATTCCCATGAGTTTGATCTTACTTTCAGGCTTTGATTTTGTTTGCATTTTAACTGAACTTTGATTTCCAGGTTTGAGAGACTTTGATCTTTGCATTAAATTTGAGATTTTTGATTTCTTTTCTGGTTTGCATTATTTTTATTTCCCTGGTTTTACTTTGATTTTGGTTTCCAGACCTTTGAATATGAAAGAGTTTTGAGAAAAATGCATTATCCTGATTTTTCTCAAATTCTTAATGTTTTGTACAAATTCAGTTTTAAAAGAATAAAATGCCGCTTGTTTAATCTGTGAACACTTGTAATACATGTTATTACTTATCCTACAAGTGTACGTTATTATGTCTAAACCTTTTTATTAATTTATTTACAAATTATTTACATACATTTGTATTTATTTTAATTTTACAACTTTTAAAGAGAAATGGATTAAAAACAATTTGTACACTTAACAATAAATCATACATATATACATTCTTTAGTTTATAAAGCTTTTGTAAATCTTATTTAAATTGAAACTATTATATCTTTAAATAAATATTTATTTATATAAATAAAAAAACATGTATATATATGTATATTAGAATTTATTCCTTAAATGGCTTTTTTAGAAATTTAAATTATATTGAATTTAAATCATAACTTCCAAAATACATATTATATTTATTAAAATTAGAAAAAAATTTCTTATTAACTTTTAAAATATAGCTTTTAAATCCAATTTATTTTCTAAGATATTTATTCTTGAATTTCAAACTCACAATTCAATTTAAAATTAATTTATATACAAATATCTTGTTAAATTTGAAAAAAAATCTCATTTATTCATAATTTGATTCCAAAAATTAAATTAATTGTCAAATTAAACTTGTCTAAAATTCGGGAATGTTATAGGTATGGTCCCATTCGAGGTGCTTTATGGGAACCCATGCAAATCGCAATTTGTTGGTATGAAACTACCGATAAAATTCTAATCGGACCAAATTTGATTCGCGATCCTTCGAAAAAAGTAGAGTTGATCGGGCAACATATGAAGGTAGCGCAAAACCGCTAGAAATCCTATGTAGACAAGGAAGGAAAGAGTTAGAATTTGAGGTTGGATACTTGGTGTTTATCGAAGTTTTCCCTCTTAGAAAAGTCATAAGGTTTGGAAAGTTTGGGAAATTGGCACCAAGATTTTTTGGGCCTTTCCGAGTTTTGGAAAGAGCTGAAAGACTTGCTTATTGCATGGAGCTAATGGATAAATTGACAGGAATCTACGTTTTTCACATCTCACATTTAAGGAAGTGCCTTCATGGCATAACCGTCGTAGTAGAACCTGATCGATTGAGGGATATATAGATGAAGCCAATAGCATCTCGTGCCATCACATACATTATAAAGCACAAAGCTAGGAAGCTCCGCAACAAAGAAATTAGGCTAGTCTGAGTACAATGGGGAGACAACCCGGTGGAAAGCACATAGGAAACTGAAGAAAAGACGAGGATTTCCCATCCTGGGCTTTTCACTGGTAAGCTTCTCTCTCTAAAACTAGGGTTTTGGTTGTATCGTGGTTGCTAGATTAGATGGTAGGAGATGATTGCTACACTTTTCACTATCACTTTGCACCCTTGTAGAAATCTTTATGCGTGTTTTGGGTATTTTCATACATACTTATATGTCACGACCACACATTCACTCTAGGATTGAACTCACTTATAGTATGTCTATAGTACATAATCGTTATGCGCTTTTGCTTGAGTAGATAGTTGCATAGATAACTTTGTTCTATAACATGGATGTTTATTGCGCATTACGTTGTTAGCCCCTTAGGAAGATTTCGGGGACGAATTTCTTTTTAAGGGGAGAAGAATATAACACTCTGTAATATCAACCATAAATAAATAAATTGGATAAATTAATTTAAATATGATAAATAAAAATAGAAATTTTGCAAAATTTGGAATTTGACCATGAAAATTGTATCGCTGTATTCGTGGCGAAATCAGATCAATTTCCATATATAATATGCTGAAAACGGAGTTCAAATGAAGAAGTTATGAGCATTTGAAGTTTTTGGGTTTAAAATAATTTGAATAGAATTCAAACTCAAATAAATATTTAATTATCAAAATTGAAATTCAAAAGATAATGGTAGTTATACTTGGGGATTAAGTGAACATTAAGATTAACGTTAACGTTAAATTATAATCAAGGAATTAAACAAAAATAAATAAACAACAATCAAAATATTCCCAGAATAGGGGGAGCAGTCGAACCCTAATCCATGAGCGATCGACCGGTGGGAAAGCGGCGGTCGACCAATGCCTATGATGGCGACCAGGGTTTTGGCTATTTTAACTAGCAACATCCACCGGTTCTTGTGCATTCCAACCACTATAAATAAGAGTCTAGCGTCCTCACTTTTATTCACATAATATTTTAGGAACATTAGCGAAGCTCTATCATTTCTCTCTTCATAGATTTAGGGAACTCAATTAGGGTTTCAGGTAAGAAATCTTATGTGTGTGTATCTTTGTTTATTGTTTATTTTCTCAATCTCTTCTCCTCCAAACCTCTAATTTCTAAATCTAACATATATACAAATCTCTTGCTGTATATTTCAAAAAAAGATCTAAAAGAGTTCATTGAAAGCGTGTCAAATCTAAGGTCCTTTATAAGTGAAAATCTTAGTTTTTCTATTTTAATAATTGAATAATGTAGTTTGGATGTGATATATGACTTGGGGAGTTTTGGATTACGAAAAAAATCATAATAAAAATCACCAAAATTCTCTTAAAGCGGAATATCAATTCTTAGGTTGCAATCTTAATTATTTTGTATTAAAATAACGGAGTTGTAACACCCCTAACTTTTGGTAATATTATTTAGGAGATTTAATTAGATAAATTAAATAAATAGAATAATGTAAATGTTAAGTGATAAGAGAATTGAGATTTGAATAAACCTAATTAAGGTCGTGAGTAATAAATATATAAATGGGCATAAGAATGGATTATAAGCTAATTAATTTACATAAGGGTATAGTTGGTATTTGCCACACATAATCCTTAACCTATATATATTTTCGTTCCTACCGTTTTATTTCCCGTTCGCGTCATTTTGAAAATGCAAAGTAAAAACTTAAAGAGGAGCCAGCCATCAAGGGAAGAGAAATCAAAACAAAGCTAGGAATTCAAGCTTAAGGGAAATTAATCTCAATCCAATCTCCTTATCTTAATCATGGTGAATAATAATTCCATCTCTTTTTTGTTTTATAATCATATGTTTTCGGATTTAAGAGTAAATTCATTTTTATGATGATTTGGATGATGATACGCTTGAATCACAATTTATTTGATTTAAACAAGGATGTTTAAATATGATTTCTCATGGTTTTATGGAAAACCCGATTTATGTTGATATCTAAATGCCATGAAAAAAAATTATGTTCTGTAAAACATGATTTTGGAGTTGGGTTTTAATTTTGATAATTTTCCAAGCTATGGAAAGATTTTTATGAATTTTCAAAGGAAAATATGGTTATTTGGGTTTATAGATTTATTTCAGAAAATATATTAAGAATTTGGATCTGAAATTTTGATGTGTTAGGTAACATGATTAAATTGAATTTCTGGAACTTTTGAGGATTTTGCCCAAGTGATTTGCTATGGAAATTAAATTATTTTAGAAGTGGGACTTCTATGCAATATTGGTTTTGCTTAATGGAAGGGCTTATTTGTTAACTTAACCATGATTTAGATCTGAAATCAACGGCAGTTATTTTAGTAAAGAGTTTGAAAATTTAAGGCAACCAGTTTTGTGTTTACAGGTGGCAGGTTAGTTAGAAAGTGTTTACTTTAATTAGTATTAAATCATGTTAACCCAGAAAAGTTGGTTCCGCCTTCTTTAGAAGCACCTTTCGACTCAGAGCTTCTGCCATCAACCAAGTCGAAACCAATATACAGGGTATTACTTAGATGGTATGCAGTGAATTGGAGAAAGGTGGAAGCAAGCATGGCTTCCGAGGGGGTCGATACCTTTGTTTGTTTAAAAAGAGAAGCGCATGCCTTTGTTTTGTTTAAGCCTTTGAAGGAGTCAAAGCATATGTTTTCGAAAGAGGTTTTAAAGGCTTTCGAAAGAGTTGCCAACTTATGTAAGCTTTCGAATGGGTTTCTTTACTTATAAAATAATGCTTTCGAAAGAAGGGGTTCCGACCTAGTCGAAGCCATGCTGCCATTCTTTAGCCTTTCGAGTGTATTGAAGTCATTAATGCTTTCGAATGGTAGTACTTATTTTTAAATATGTTTTAAGCCACTTTCTAGATTAAATGCTTTCGAAAGGGTCCAAGGGTTTTGAAGGCAATATCTTCGAAAGGGGTTTCGATGCTACCCTTCAATGTTTTTTTAAAATGACTTGAAGCTTTCGAAAGAGATGATGCCGACACCATCAAGTTTTTTCTAATATTTTTATACGATAAAGGATGGTTTTGAAAGATATACTTTCATTTATATTCACTTTAACCCAAGTGATATTTTTAAGTATAAACCCAAAAGTTTCAAAACGGGGGACTTTCAATGATTTCGGAAGGGATACTTCTAATGGCTTCAAAAGCGGTACTTTCAAGCGTTTTGAAGCTATGCTTCTAATTGTTAATAAGTAATACATTATTACATTCGAAAGGTTTCAAAAGAGATGTTTTAAAGTATTTTGAAAGGCAGGGGTCTAAAGTTTTGAAAAGAGATTTATATGCTTTCGAATAAGGTTATCCAATGAAGTCGAAGGCAAAGTTTTAAAGGTTTCGACAACCTTAGTTTTCAAAGCAAATAACTCAATCTCATTTTTGAAAGAGAACCATGGAATAATTAAATAAAGTGTTTAGAAAAAGGAGTTTCTAAAGAATTTTTCTTTGATTGGAATGGTTAAAGGGATTAACCAAGTTATTATGTATGCGTCTTCATAACCGTATATATATTCACGTTGTTTTGGGCCCATAATCGAATTTTAGGGAAGGGTAGAATAACCAGCTAGGTTGACCCGGTAGGAATATAAATTAAGTTAACTCTTGCATCCAGGAGGTCAGGAAGACTATAATATAGGATGCTAAGATATTAAAGAAAGATATTGGCAGAGGCAAATAGGTTCTCAGCAAACCCATGAAAACAGGTATAGGGAAAAGATATTGGCATGGGCCAATAGGTTCATAGTTAGCCCATGAAAACTATGTATAAATGAAGATGTCAGCAAGATAGGTTCATAATAAGCCCATGAAAAATATGATTTGATATTGGCAGGGGCCAGTAGGTTATAGTTAGCCCATGAAAACTATATCCGGATTAAGATATTAACAGATGTCAATAGGTTCCTAGTTAGCCCATGAAAACTAGTATAATAAAAGAGGACATTGGAGTCACCAATAGGTTCCCACTCAACCCATGTAAATTAGGATAAGAGTAAAGATATTGGAGTTACCATAGATTCATAATAATCCCATGAAAATTATGTAATTGGACAAGGAGTCCTCAAATATTTTACTGGTTATTAGTCAGCCTATGAAAACTATTAGGTTAATAGTAATAATAGAAACTATAATTGAGACAGATTGTCAAGATGAATGGGGATGGGTAATACATAATTGATTTATTTGTTTTACATATCATCGTATCATGCTGTTTTGAATTATTTTAACCATTATGGATGCAGGAGCACAATATATGGTTTTATAAAAGTTTTAAGGTACTTGTGAGGGGAAAACTCGTTCCGCTAAGCGGTGTGGTCTCACTAGATATCTAAATGATTTAAGATGGTAGGTTATTATTCTTATCAGGCTTTATGTCTGACTTGAAGTTTATGTTTTCCCCTTAAACTCTCGAGTACTCAATTGATTTTGAGCAGTTTAAGAGTTGAGGTTTTCAGGTACCTCATTAAACGAATAAAGCTTCCGGAGACGTGCAGGAGGCATGATAACTATATAGAGTTCTCTTTTATTTGATTCCACTGTGTTGTTTATAATTGCAAAGTTGTTATATTTCCCGTATATACTCTGATCAACCAAGGGGGCATCTTCATTTGTCGCTCTTGGCGTATGTTGTAATAAATATATTTTCACTGAACGTGGTTGAAGATTATGTGATTATGTAATGAATTGGAAATGATTTGAAATGGAATGTGATCTTGTTTGAAGTTTTAATTTTTTTTCATATTCATGTGTTTCTGTGTATCAATGAATCTAACACCGCCGTAGTTGGTCGCCGTAGATTAATAACTATGTATGACTGCAGCATCCATAGCCATTAGTTTTGGGCCTCCAAGTAAGGGGGTGTTACAAGTTGGTATCAGAGCATAGGTTTATGAAACTTTAAAAGAAAGTTAAACGTAAAAGATTTTTTCGAACATAATCCAATGAATCAGAAATATGATCGGGGTTTGGGACAACGCTATAGTAACATACTTTTATTTGATGTATGTATATAAGTATGTATTCCCTTCTCTCTTAGACCGTTCTTCTGTATCTTACTAAGGCTCGTATGCAGGTCTACGATAAAGAAGATATGGAAGCAAGAAACGGAAGAGGAAATCTCGGTGGAGGAAGCACCATAACCAATGGAAATTCTCGACCAAATACTCGGGGAAACCAAGGTCGACAGGCCAATACTGACCAAAATGCTGAAGCCAATGGGTGTTGGTAATCCGCCAGTAGATGCGGGGATGACGTACCAATTCTTGGTTAATCTTATGCAAGCAGGCGTTGTTGCTGGTATGGCTGGAAATGTTGCAGGAGCTAATCCTGTGGCTCCAGTTGGGAATAACTATGCTAAGTTGAGCAGAGACTACACTAGTCTGGGTGGAAAGCCGTCAATGGGAACGGAGGATGCTATTGAAGTTGAGAATTGGTTATTGCACTATGAGAGAATCTTTACTGATCTAGGTTTGGATGATGGGCAAAAGAGAAGGCTGACATCTAGACAGGTGCAGGGGTCAACACTTCACTGATGGACCAGTGCACACTGTCGGAGTTCAGAAGGAGGAGTTGACATAGGCCGAGTTCAAAAGGAGATTTGAATAGAGGTTTTTATCTGAGGTTTCTAAGTCAGCGCTGATGAGAAAGTTTATGGATCTAGTTCAGGGGGAGATGTCGGTTATCGAGTATGCCACTAGGTTTGATAAGCTGTCTCGATATAGGTATGTTATTACTGACAATGACATCAGAAGTAATGAAAGGTTCATTCAGGGTTTGATACCTAAGCTTGTTAGAGCGGCCGTGACACATATCTATGATCCTTTTAATGTCGTTGTGGAAATGGAAATTCGCCATGAAGAGATGCTTTCTGGTTGTACTAGAGAGAAGTCAACTGACCCCCATGGTTTTGATGGAAAGAAGAGGGAGTTCTTTAAGAAGAAGGGAGTCCAGAAGGGAGATGCTGCTAAGAAGGCAAAGGCCAATTTAGTGTGATTCAAGTGTGACAAGAAGGGTCGTTATGCTCATGAGTACTGGTCAGGCAACGGAAAGAAGCCTACAGAAAAGAAGAACGTGAAATGCTTCAATTGCGACCAAGTTGAGCGTTATAAGAACCAATGTCCAGAGCCAGTCAGGACGGACAGAGGGAAGGTTTTTGCTATTGGACCACCATCTTCTTCTAAGCCAATTACAGCTGATAAAGGAAAGACTGTGATAGAAGATACACTTTGGATTCATAGTACACCAGTTAGGGTACTATTTTATACTAGTGCATCACATTCATTTATATCATAGTATTTGGTTGATAGGTTATGCATAGAACCCATATACCTTGTTACTTCCTTAAGGGTTGTGAATCCAATAGGAGGGTATCCAAATCTAGGGATGAGATGTGACAGGTTAGAACTTGATTTGTTAGGTCATAAGTTTACATGCAGTCTGTATGTTTTCGATTTCATGGATTTTGGAGTCGTTTTGGGTATGAATTAGTTGAGGTGGTATGAGGTCAGTATATTTTGCCAAGATGGGGAGATATCACTAAGACACCCTGATAGTCATAACTGAATTATATTCTTAGTAGAGAATTCTGACCGGAGTAGTTGTTCTATGTTAAGTTCTATGGAAGTGAGGGAAGATCTAAGTCAGGTTCGAGTAGCAAGAGAGTTTGCAGATTTCTTTGAGCCGGTCACAGGATTGCCACCGAAATGAGCTGTTGAGTTTCAGATAGATCTTGTGCCAGGAGCTGAACCTGTAAGTAGACCTCTTAGTAGGATGACACCGATCGAGATCAAGAAATTGAAGGTGCAACTAGTGGATCTAGAAGGAAGAAATTTTGTTGGACCAAGCAATTCGCCTTGGAGAGCGGTCACTGTGTTCGTAAAGAAAACAAATGGGTCGTTAAGGATGTGCATTGACTATCGTAAGTTGAACGAGAAGACGATCAAGAATAAGTATCCTTTGCCGAGAATTGATGATCTATTTAATTAGTGGAGTGGAGCCAAAGTGTTTTCCCAGTTGGATTTGGTGACAAGCTTCCATCAGTTATGAGTGGCAGATGATAGAATTCCTTTGACAACATTTCGGACTAGAAATGGTTCGTATAAGTGGTTAGTAAAGCCATTCGGGTGACGAATGCACCTACTTTCTTTGTGGATTTGATGAACCGAGTCTTCCGAAAGTATTTGGAAAAATTTGTGTTGGTGTTTATAGATTACATTTTGGTATACTCTAAGGATGAAAGAAGCGTGAAGATCATCTTAGAGTTGTGCTTGAGATGCTGAGGCAGAATCAGCTAAAGGCGAAGTTTTTCAAGTGTCATTTTTGGAAGAAAGAGGTTAAGTTTCTTGGTCACGTGGTTTCGGAGAAAGGGAAGTCAGTTGATCTAGATAAGATCGAAACTGTTAATAATTGCAAGAGACCAGAATCGGTGACCGAGATTAGAAGTTTTTTTTGGACTTGCTGGCTATTACCGGAGATTTATTAAGGATTTCTCGTGGATAGCAGCGCCTATGACCAAGCTAACCAGGAAGGAGGCGAAATTTGTTTGGTTTGACAAATGTGAGGAAGCATTCCTTAAGTTAAAGCATTTGTTGACCAATGCACCCATGTTAGTAGTTCCAAACAGAAACCAAAGGTTGGTGGTGTATAATGATGCATGTGGAACTGGATTGGGAGTTGTGTTGATGTAGAATGGTAAAATGATTGCCTACGCTTCACGACAGCTTAGACCGCATGAGGCGAGATATCCTACTCATGATTTAGAGTTGGCCACGATGATCTTTGCATTAAATATTTTGAGGCATTATCTCTTAGGAGAGAGATTTGAGCTATACAAAGATCATAAGTCTTAAAGATACTTATTCTCTCAGAAGGAGCTGAATTTGAGATAGTAGAGATGGATGTATTTTTTGGCTGCTTAAGATTTTGGTATAGAGTACACACCAAGGAAAGTTAATAAGATAGCAGATTCTCTTAGCAGAAACACCAGAATGTGGTGTTGGCTATATTGGTAGAATGGAAGGATCTAGAAGCTTTGGTCAGTTGTGATGTGCAGTTAAGATCGACTGCTAGTTCTAGTCAGAGTACTTCCATGTTGTCCTGTTTAAAAGTTTGACCAGTATTGATTGAGAGAATTGCTTCTATGTAGAAGGAGGGTCCATTATTGTCTGAGAAGATTAGAAGCTTCAGTTTGGAACTGAGATCGATGGTCTGAAAGTTTTTTGTCTTGACCAGAGAGGATGATTGAGAAAGAAGGTGCAATTATGTGCTCCAGATGTTGAGAACTCGAGGAAAGAAGTTCTTAGAGAATGTCATAGATCCAAGTTTACGATTCATCCTGGAGGGACCAAGGTGTATCAAGATATGAAGAGGGGCTTCCATTGGGAAGTTATGAAGGGGGGTGTTGGCTTGTAGGTTAGGCAGTGTATAAATTGTCAACAAGTGAAAGCCGAACATCAGAAGCTGAGTGGGTTACTTTAGCCTTTGGAGATTCTAGTTTGGAAATGGGATTCGATATCCATGGATTTTATAGATGGGTTGCCAAGGTCGAATAAGGGAAATGAAAGTATATGGGTCATAGTGGACAGGTTGACCAAGAGTGTCCATTTAATTCCAGTAAAGTCAATCAGGACGACATCTGTTTTGACTATGTTGTTCATGAAGAACATAGTTAGACTACATGGAGTTGCTAATAGCATAGTCAATGACTGAGATGCTTTATTCATTAGCGAATTATGGAAGAGTCTAAAGGATGTGTGACATCCCGGAAATTTGGGGCAATATCAATTTAATAATCTACATTAAAAATTAAATTGATTTAATAATATTTGTTAATAATAATTTGAATTGATTTAATAATCTTCTTTTAAATAGATATTTAACTGATAATTTATCTTTTAAAAAAGCTAATTTAAATTGTTTCTATTTATAATGTATATATGTATATATTGGTATATATTATAAATAGATGAGTTTTGTTTTTAAATTTAATAGATAAAGCTATTTTTTCTAATTCTATTATTTTTGATAATTTGGAAATTTAATATTGAATAAATAATAATATGTTTTATTTACTCAAGATCAAGCTATTTGTTTAAAAATAAATTCTAGCCTAGGTTTAAATTTAAATAAAAGATTGTTTTGTTCTTTTTACTTTAGCTTTATAAAATAAGCAATTTATTTATGTAGTGATTTCATTTATGAATCATTTTAAATTAATAATGAGTGATTTTTAAACAATAATAATAAATGAAATATTTTTAAAATGGATTTTTAAATGAATCGAAAATTGTTATTTTAAACTTATGTATATATATACACACACATATTTTGGAAAGCTATGATTTAAAATAAAATCTTTCAACAATGTTTAAAAAAATAAAACAAAATTTATAAATATGAAACATAAGTGTAAACCAAGTATAGGGTTATAAATAAGTTTGAATATATAGACTTAAGGAATTGTGATATTAACATAAGGATAAGAAATAATAAGTAAATAAAGTAATAACCAAAGCAAATGACTAAACCAAATTTTGAAATGTGTATGTAAAATACAAAAGCATGTAATCATGTCTGTACTATAGTTATGTTGGCAACTAAACAAAATAAAATAAAATGCAAGGCTAAGAAAAGAAACATAAATATCTATGTAAAATAATAAAAGTATACATGGCAAAGTCAAATTAACAATGCAAAGTAAAGTAAGTATGCAAAGAGTAGTATAAACATGAATGTAACCTGTTGAAATGCAAAATAAAATATTTGAACATAAAGTACAAAAAATATGCAGGCAAGAATAGAAAAGAAGACAAGTATGAAAACATAAAATAAAATGTTAGTAGCTTGTAAATTAAGATTCAGACAAGTATAAACATCAAGTATAAAACAAAATACAGTAAGGAAAAAAATAGTTGTAGGTTGACTCTAAAGCAAAGAAACAAGGCAAAGTAGAAATAAGACTCAGGCAAGAAAAAGAAAATAAAATACAAAGCAAAGTTAAGAAACAAAATAAAAGAAAATGACATATGCAGGTTGCTTGTAAGAGAAGTGCAAAGCTAAAAAAATATCTATGGATAAAAATGAGTAATAGGAGACATTAAGTACATTAACATTAAATGTTTCAAATTCTCAGCAAACAATTCAGTCAATTCGAACTGTTTTAAAGATCAACTCAGCCCCTAATTAAAAGATTTTGCCTGATACAAACAAAACAAGTAGTGTACCTGCATGTGCTTAACCCAGTTATCACCTTCCCCTATAAACTTCTATATATGCATACCTTCTTCTTTAGTTCGTTCAACACAACATATCCAACCTGAAACAATGGAAAACATTTTCATTTATACGAACTCAAGTAATATTACAACTGAAGATAGGCAAGAAGTTTAGGAAGATCACAGCAAACAAACAGTTTCCAGTTTCAAATTGTTCTCTGTTATTGTCAGGTGAGTGACTTCAAATTTTAAATAACTTAAGTAGTAATTTGGTTGCATAGAATTTCTGGAAATATTATGTTTGAATGCCAGTATATATTGGTGCTTTTCTCTGTATTTATATAGGAATGTATGATATCAATGTTCTGTTTAATTCTGGGTACTCTCTGTTCATATTTCCAGGTTCTCATTTGATTTTAATTCGATATTTCGTGACGTAATCCTTATTTAAGCTTAAGTTTCAAGTGAAACTTGTGTATTTCATCACCAAATTTAGTTTTAAATTTTTTATTTTAGTTAAAGAAATATGGTTTGTCTCTGGTAATCAAAATAACAGACCAAACTTTAAATTAGTGAAAATCCCAACATTATGATTCAATGTTTCAGGCATGCAATCTGAAACTCCATTCAAACTTATGATTTTTAAGATTAAAACTATAATTTTAAGTTGAGTATTGAAGGTGTAATTTAGGTTTGAACGAAAGTGGGTTATTGTCGATTTGTGGGTGATCAAGTGGACCGGAGTGTTCGGGGTTCTCTGTGGTGAGGGACAAGTGATTAGAGAGTCAAGGAAAAATGATGGAAGGTGGTGCAGTTTGGCGTGGTAGCGACGACGACGAAATTCTTTTTGCAAACCTAGTTTTGCTATGGTTCGGTTTTGGGACTCGTACGCCTTTAATTGGGGATCGAGCTCGACGCGCTTATGGGGATTGGAAGAGGGGACATGGTCGAGGTTGTAGCCGGATACGCTGGTGTTCCGATGGTCGGCATTGGGAGGACGGAGCATTGACAGGTTCGAGAGGGGAAAGGCTGTTGTGTTCCAGGTTTGGGTTTCGAACCCATTTTCGTTTTGAGTTGCCGTGACGATTTTAGGTGGCCGTGGTGTTATCTGGTGGTAGTTGGCGTGTGTTGACGTT
The DNA here is from genome assembly GCA_030765085.1 of Allium cepa. NCBI lineage: Eukaryota > Viridiplantae > Streptophyta > Magnoliopsida > Asparagales > Amaryllidaceae > Allium > Allium cepa. The sequence goes on along the minus strand of CM060945.1, from coordinate 985,013,427 downwards.
CATGTGGGTGGCCGGAGGTGGCCGGGGCCATGGTGCACGTGCACCGTGCCATTGAAGTGTTGTGGAGTTTTTTTTGGGTACAGGGTATTTTTTTGGGCTCGGGGAAGACTCGGGATATTCGAGTGCTTGACTCGAAGCAGGGGAAGAAGGGACTCGAAGCAAAATTTTGTTGTCTCGAGTCAGTGGTTTGTCCAGGCTTTTGTAAACCTGGCAGCAAATTTGTTTTTGAACAAACATAAATGAAACTTTAAGTTTGCATACCAGATTTAAAACAAAGTTTAAATCAGTTGAAATGGGAATTCAAACTTATTTTTGAATTCAAATCTGAAATGAGATAAAGGTTTTAAAATATTTAAATGGGGATTTTAGGTTTACAAACCTGACAGTTTTCAGTTTTTAAAATTTAATTTAAAATTTGAAAACAGAAATTTAAACTGAGGTTTAAATTCAAAGTTTAAAGTATAGATTGAAATAAACTTTTGAATCTAAGGTAAAAAAGGAAATGAATTTGGATTTCAAATCAAGAATTAAAAACCAAGTTTTTAAAAGCAAGTTAAAACTAAAGTTTTTTTTTAAAATCAAAGTTAAATTATTGGATTCAAGTTTTTCTTGTATTCAAATCTGAAAACTTAATCAGTTTTAAATCTGAATATTGTAAAAACAAGTTTAAATCGAATAGTTGTTAACAGGAATTGGTTTCAAATAAATAATTGAACTTTAAATTGGATAAATGTTTAAAAGAATAACCATTTTGAATCTTAAATTCAAAATGTAATTTAAAATTTAGATTCAAATGTGAAATGTTTTACACTTTAATGATAATGAAATCATTTATAAAGAAATGGATTATCTTATAGATAATTAAGATATTGAAGCGATTTAATTAGTAAGTTAATTAAAGAATGACTTATTTATTTAATTTGAAATTAATGATTTAGAATTAGAAATTAATTAAGGAAGTAATTAAAGAAATGTTATTAGTTAATGAAGATAATTAATTAATGATTATTAAGTAATTAATTAATGCGATTAATTTTGATAATTAATTAGATTAATTAATTTAGATAATCTATTGTAAATTGTTAAATGTAATTACTTGGTGAAAGTAATTAAGGGATTAATTACTAATTGTAATTAATTGAGATAAGTGATTAATTTAAGTTAATTAATTTAGTTTAATTAATTTAAAAGAATCATTTGATAAATTTATAAGTGTAAATTACTTAGTGTATTCAATGGAGCATAATTACTTAAGGAAGTAATTAATGTTAATTACTGAATGTACTAGTGAAAGATGATGCGTTAATGGAGTAATTTGGATAATTACTTTTGTAATTAATCAAAGGATTAATTAATAAAGATAATTAATTATGGGATAATTAATTTATTAAAGCAATTAATGATAGTTAATTACTGATTGATATTAATCAAGGGTGATTAGTAATTGAGTTAAATTAAAGATTAAGCACTTAATGCAATTAAGTTAAATAAAGTAATTAAATTTAAATCTAAATTAGAGATCATTAACTAATATAAATAATAATGTTATTAGGAATTGGTTACTTAAGAAATAATTAATAATGTGGAGATTAATTTATGTAATTAATTAAGAATAAATGTATTCAATTATAAATGAAGTAATTAAATGTTAATTACTATAAATGATTTAGGATAATTAATTTGTGTAATTAATTGAAGACTAATTACTTATTGTAATTAGAAAATGAATTAATCAATGGTGTTAATCAAGATGAATATCTAGAGATTAATTAATTAACTGCTTCATAATCAATTTTAAGCAAGATTTATAGATGAAGTAATTAATTTAATTTACTTTAAATTAATTAAAGATAGAAGTAGTTAATTTAATTCAATTTAAATTAATTACAAATGGTATGATTATAAATCATTGCTTACGGATGAATGATATTGATATTTCATTTGATGATTGTGATCTCAGATATGAGATGAGTAATATCTTGTGATATGGATGCTTGATTTAAGTATGATAATATTTAATTATCTGTTAGGATGATGATATTAATTATCTGTTTATGATGATGATGTGATTGTCTACTGTGATATTGTGAATTATCCATCTATGTGTATATTGATAATATTGAATTAAACTGTTAAGACTAAATAGACAGCTTGGCCTTAAAATACACGTTTTGGATTTCGATGAGACCGGGATTGGTTTTCCACATTTGGAACATCCGAAAACCACATCGATTCCAAATTAACGATAGGTCGTGAATCTGAAGTGAAGATGAAGATTAAGAATGCAAGGGTTATCGTCGTTAACTCTGAGGGTGATTCCAAAATGAGTGTAACGAGATAATGCCTTCGATTTCGTTCGAACCCGGAATGAACTTGTATGGATTGAATGCTTTCAACACATCGTCAGGTGGGCGATGAGAATTCTAAGAAATATGTTCTCTAAAGGTAATCGCAGCCTCAAGCCTCATCAACCGGGAATGGCTAAAACAGGGGAGGTGCAGCATGGTTGGGTGGGTCATGCCCAAGCAGGACAAGGATATTCCCCTGTCTAGATGTCCCTTTATTTTCAGCTGTGTGGGCGGTTGATTGCAACAACTGCCGGGGTTTATCTTGTTCGGGACTGTTCAGTAAGGAATGGTTCCGGCCTTGTGTTGCAGGGGGTCGGGAGTGATCCTCGGTACGTTGATCTATGCCACGTACTGTGACGGGCAGTACCCCAGTAGCCCTGCCATTGTATGGAATCCAAAATCCAATAAGTGCCAACGATTTTGATTGTATTACCCACTTTTGTGGCTAGTAGTTGGAATTTAATCATGTAACAATTTCAGCTATTTTCTATTTACTTGAAAACCCTAGACCTATTATAATATCACTGGATTTCCTATCAAATGTTTTGGTTGGCGTAAGGTAAAATTTTTTCCATGTTTATGTGTGGGAAGTCTTATGTGATACCTTTTGTTTTCAAAAGATTTTCAAAATTAAGTAACTTTAACCTGTTACTCACACCAGACCCATGTCTGACCCGGAGTTTATTTCTGTTTTTCATAAACTCTCGGGTACAAATTTTTACGGGTAGCCAAGGGATTCAGGTTAGCTTTGACGAATTCTGGAGGAGCAATGGAGCAGGAGGCTTCAGCGTTGTAGATATATATAGTTCCGCTATGTTGGTATCTCTGAGTCGTATTGTTTGAGTTGTATTGTGTTGTATTAACTAGACATGTGTCTATAACTGTCTAGTATGTGATGTATGCCTGTATAACTCTGATTGATGTTGTATACTATGTAAATACTTATGTGATTATTATAATTTATTCGTTCCGCTGTGAGATTCTGATGTTGTTGTTCTTTCTTCTCTATCTTTTCTATTTTCTCATCCCTTTCTTTCTTCAAGACGAAACGGTTTTCTAGGCGTAGAATTCCGGGTCGTCACAGTTGGTATCAGAGCGCTAGGTTGAGTGAATACCTAGGCTCTTGAGCGATTTCTTTCTTGAGAGAGCGTATTTGTAATTTTGATATATATATATATATATATATATATATATATATATTTCTACCTATTGTTGGGTTACCTGTTCGGGTTTTCCAATAAGTTATAAAGGTAGATAGGTAGTGGTGTGCGTAACACGACTACCAATGGTTGGAGTTTGAATGTTTGAGGTTGGAAGTGTATCTGTCGAGACTGTAGACCTAATACCGTCTCGAGTGAGCTTTGGGTGCTGTAAAGATTTCATTAATCTCTGAAGGAAATCTGTTAAGATTCGGAGTTCATCTTTGAGGTGTAGTTTGGATAAGCTGAAGTTTGGATCTGTCGGGTGGACAGAAGCAAGTCATAATCTCTTGATACATCAAGGTATAGTAGCTGTGTGATGAGACACAGTGACTATGGATGTCTCCGAAGATGTTTCTTTGGGACAAGTTAAGGAAGTGTGTCTGCTTCGGTGTTGTCGCCGTGTTCAGCTGGGAGTTTCTGTTTGGTTTGAGGTCTGAGTTTCTCGAAGGGCTTTGGGTTTGAAAGTCTTCTGGCTAAGATATTTTTCTTGAGGTAACTTCAGAAGCAGCAGAGTAGTTCCATTTCTTCGATGGATTGGCCTCATAAGTGTAAGCTGTTCTGTTTGGTAAAGAGAGAGCAGTATCTTTGGAATTAGGCTGGATTGATCGCAAAAGTGACTTGCGATAGTTTGAGTGTTCTCTTGTGTTTCAGAGATATTTTTCCGGATGTCTTCTGGAAGTTAGAGTTTTGTCAGCATCTGGAGATTGAGTTTGGTATTGACTGGATTTCAGAAGTGGTACCGATGGATCAGCTTAGTAATAGGATGATTTTTGAGTTTAGGGAAGTAGCTCAGGTTTTGGGGGAAACTTTAGAGCTTTATTTTTGGAATAGGTTGTCCAGTCTGTGCTTGAGTTCATCATCAGCATTTTCATCTGCTCAGTCAGAGTTGCGCAGTGGAAGCATGGCGGCAGCTGTTTAGTTGGGAAGCAATGAGATGTTGCAATGTTTGGACGGGAGAGTTCTACAGGAAATTTTTCAGGATCTGAGGCGAGTTTGGAGTGCACCTGTTTTATCTTTTCTGGATAAGAGAAGTGAGTTCTGTCTTCTGATTTTGGAATAGAGATTGTGTTCTGAGTTTGGTTCATATTGGAAAGATCATTTTGTTGGATTGTTTGGTCCAGTTTGATTCGAGAGGGACATCAGCAAGAGTTGAGCTGATCGGGAAAGATGAAGGAAGCCCAGGATCGTCCGAAGAGTTTTGTGGATAAGATACGAAGGAATTTGGATTCCGAGATCGGGGATTTGATTTTGGATAAGTGTTTGGTCTTCAGGATTGAATTGTCAGTTTGGATAACTGGAATTCATTGTGTTTCACGTATCTCTGAGGGAGTACGTGTAAGATCTATCTCTGGTTGTAGAGCCAGCAGTTCAGGGAGTTTTGGTTATTGGTTCAGACTTGTCTGTAGTCTGGTATCCTGTCTTGTTTTGTAGATCTAGATGAGTGGAAGCTCTGTAGCTTAGTAGTATTGTTTATTTGGGATCTGTAGAGCGAGTATCCCGGTGTTTACACTAGGGGAAACTCGAGTAAATTCTATCCGGAATTTTGTCTGGATAGTTAGATCTGTTTGTTTGGGTGAATTGGTTGCTATGATTGTTTGCTTATGATTGAAATATGCTTGGGTTTTAAAATTAAATCTTTAATTAGATTATTAAATTACCTTTGTTTTAAATTTCGGGGACGAAATTCTTTTAAAGGGAGAGGAATGTGACATCCCGGAAATTTAGGGCAATATCAATTTAATAATCTACATTAAAAATTAAATTGATTTAATAATATTTGTTAATAATAATTTGAATTGATTTAATAATCTTCTTTTAAATAGATATTTAACTGATAATTTATCTTTTAAAAAAGCTAATTTAAATTGTTTCTATTTATAATGTATATATGTATATATTGGTATATATTATAAATAGATGAGTTTTGTTTTTAAATTTAATAGATAAAGCTATGTTTTCTAATTCTATTATTTTTGATAATTTGGAAATTTAATATTGAATAAATAATAATATGTTTTATTTACTCAAGATCAAGCTATTTGTTTAAAAATAAATTCTAGCCTAGGTTTAAATTTAAATAAAAGATTGTTTTGTTCTTTTTACTTTAACATTATAAAATAAGCAATTTATTTATGTAGTGATTTCATTTATGAATCATTTTAAATTAATAATGAGTGATTTTTAAACAATAACAATAAATGAATTATTTTTAAAATGGATTTTTAAATGATTCGAAATTTGTTATTTTTAACTTATGTATATATATACACATATTTTTGGAAAGCTATGATTTAAAAAAAAATCTTTCAACAATGTTTAAAAAAATAAAACAAACTTTATAAATATGAAACATAAGTGTAAACCAAGTATAGGGTTATAAATAAGTTTGAATACATAAACTTAAGGAATTGTGATATTAACATAAGGATAAGAAATAATAAGTAAATAAAGTAATAACCAAAGCAAATGACTAAACCAAATTTCGAAACGTGTATGTAAAATAAAAAAGCATGTAATCATGTCTGTACTATAGTTATGTTGGCAACTAAATAAAATAAAATAAAATGCAAGGCTAAGAAAAGAAACATAAATATCTATGTAAAATAATAAAAGTAAACATGGCAAAGTCAAGTTAACAATGCAAAGTAAAGTAAGTATGCAAAGAGTAGTATAAATATGAATGTAACCTGTTGAAATGCAAAATAAAATATCTGAACATAAAGTACAAAAAAATATGCAGGCAAGAATAGAAAAGAAGACAAGTATGAAAACATAAAATAAATAAAATGTTAGTAGCTTGTAAATTAAGATTCAGACAAGCATAAACATTAAGTATAAAACAAAATAAAGTAAGGAAAAAAATAGTTGTAGGTTGACTCTAAAGCAAAGAAACAAGGCAAAGTAGAAATAAGACTCAGGCAAGAAAAAGGAAATAAAATACAAAGCAAAGTTAAGAAACAAAATAAAAGAAAATGACATATGCAGGTTGCTTGTAAGAGAAGTGCAAAGCTAAAAAAATATCTATGGATAAAAATGAGTAATAGGAGACATTAAGTACATTAACATTAAATGTTTCAAATTCTCAGCAAACAATTCAGTCAATTCGAACTGTTTTAAAGATCAACTCAACCCCTAATTAAAAGATTTTGCCTGATACAAACAAAACAAGTAGTGTACCTGCATGCACTTAACCCAGTTATCACCTTCCCCTATAAACTTCTATATATGCATACCTTCTTCTTTAGTTCGTTCAACATAACATATCCAACCTGAAACAATGGCAAACATTTTCATTTATACAAACTCAAGTAATATTACAACTGAAGATAGGCAAGAAGTTTAGGAAGATCACAGCAAACAAACAGTTTCCAGTTTCAAATTGTTCTCTGTTATTGTCAGGTGAGTGACTTCAAATTTTAAATAACTTAAGTAGTAATCTGGTTGCATAGAATTTATGGAAATATTACGTTTGAATGCCAGTATATATTGGTGCTTTTCTCTGTATTTATATAGGAATGTATGATATCAATGTTCTGTTTAATTTTGGGTACTCTCTGTTCATATTTCCAGGTTCTCCTTTGATTTTAATTTGATATCTCGTGATGTAATCCTTATTTAAGCTTAAGTTTCAAGTGAAACTTGTGTATTTCATCACCAAATTTAGTTTTAAATTTTTTATTTTAGTAAAGAAATATGGTTTGTTTCTGGTAATCAAAATAACAGACCAAACTTTAAATTAGTGAAAATCCCAACATTATGATTCAATGTTTCAGGCATGCAATCTGAAACTCCATTCAAACTTATGATTTTTAAGATTAAAACTATAATTTTTAGTTGAGTATTGAAGGTGTATCTGGGTTTGAACGAAAGTGGGTTATTGTCGATTTGTGGGTGATCAAGTGGACCGGAGTGTTCGGGGTTCTCTGCGGTGAGGGACAAGTGATTAGAGAGTCGAGGAAAAATGATGGGAGATGGTGCAGTTTGGCGTGGTGGCGACGACGACGAAATTCTTTTTGTAAACCTAGTTTTGCTATGGTTCGGTTTTGGGACTCGTACGTCTTTAATTGGGGATCGAGCTCGACGCGCTTATGGGGATTGGAAGAGGGGACATGGTCGAGGTTGTAGCCGGATACGCTGGTGTTCCGATGGTCGACATTGGGAGGACAGAGCATTGACAGGTTCGAGAGGGGAAAGGCTGTTGTGTTCCAGGTTTGGGTTTCGAACCCATTTTCGTTTTGATTTGCCGTGACGATTTTAGGTGGCCGTGGTGTTATCTGGTGGTAGTTGGCGTGTGTTGACGTTCATGTGGGTGGCCGGGGCCACGGTGCACGTGCACCGTGCCATTGAAGTGTTGTGGAGTTTTTTTTTGGGTACAGGGTATTTTTTTGGGCTCGGGGAAGACTCGGGATATTCGAATGCTTGACTCGAAGCAGGGGAAGAAGGGACTCGAAGCAAAATTTTGTTGTCTCGAGTCAGTGGTTTGTCCAGGCTTTTGTAAACCTGGCAGCAAATTTGTTTTTGAACAAACATAAATGAAACTTTAAGTTTGCATACCAGATTTAAAACAAAGTTTAAATCAGTTGAAATGGGAATTCAAACTTATTTTTGAATTCAAATCTGAAATGAGATAAAGGTTTTAAAATATTTAAATGGGGATTTTAGGTTTACAAACCTGACAGTTTTCAGTTTTTAAAATTTAATTTAAAATTTGAAAACAGAAATTTAAACTGAGGTTTAAATTCAAAGTTTAAAGTATAGATTGAAATAAACTTTTGAATCTAAGGTAAAAAAGGAAATGAATTTGGATTTTAAATCAAGAATTAAAAACCAAGTTTTTAAAAGCAAGTTAAAACTAAAGTTTTTTTTAAAATCAAAGTTAAATTATTGGATTCAAGTTTTTCTTGTATTCAAATCTGAAAACTTAATCAGTTTTAAATCTGAATATTGTAAAAACAAGTTTAAATCGAATAGTTGTTAACAGGAATTGGTTTCAAATAAATAATTGAACTTTAAATTGGATAAATGTTTAAAAGAATAACCATTTTGAATCTTAAATTCAAAATGTAATTTAAAATTTAGATTCAAATGTGAAATGTTTTACACTTTAATGATAATGAAATCATTTATAAAGAAATGGATTATCTTATAGATAATTAAGATATTGAAGCGATTTAATTAGTAAGTTAATTAAAGAATGACTTATTTATTTAATTTGAAATTAATGATTTAGAATTAGAAATTAATTAAGGAAGTAATTAAAGAAATGTTATTAGTTAATGAAGATAATTAATTAATGATTATTAAGTAATTAATTAATGCGATTAATTTTGATAATTAATTAGATTAATTAATTTAGATAATCTATTGTAAATTGTTAAATGTAATTACTTGGTGAAAGTAATTAAGGGATTAATTACTAATTGTAATTAATTGAGATAAGTGATTAATTTAAGTTAATTAATTTAGTTTAATTAATTTAAAAGAATCATTTGATAAATTTATAAGTGTAAATTACTTAGTGTATTCAATGGAGCATAATTACTTAAGGAAGTAATTAATGTTAATTACTGAATGTACTAGTGAAAGATGATGCGTTAATGGAGTAATTTGGATAATTACTTTTGTAATTAATCAAAGGATTAATTAATAAAGATAATTAATTATGGGATAATTAATTTATTAAAGCAATTAATGATAGTTAATTACTGATTGATATTAATCAAGGGTGATTAGTAATTGAGTTAAATTAAAGATTAACACTTAATGGAATTATGTTAAATAAAGTAATTAAATTTAAATCTAAATTAGAGATCATTAATTAATATAATTAATGATGTAATTAAGAATTGGTTACTTAAGAAATAATTAATAACGTGGAGATTGATTTATGTAATTAATTAAGAATAAATGTATTCAATTATAAATGAAGTAATTAAATGTTAATTACTATAAATGATTTAGGATAATTAATTTGTGTAATTAATTGAAGACTAATTACTTATTATAATTAGAAAATGAATTAATCAAAGGTGTTAATCAAGATGAATATCTAGAGATTAATTAATTAACTGCTTTATAATCAATTTTAAGCAAGATTTATAGATGAAGTGATTAATTTAATTTACTTTAAATTAATTAAAGATAGAAGTAGTTAATTTAATTCAATTTAAATTAATTACAAATGGTATGATTATAAATCATTGCTTACGGATGAATGATATTGATATTTCATTTGATGATTGTGATCTCAGATATGAGATGAGTAATATCTTGTGATATGGATGCTTGATTTAAGTATGATAATATTTAATTATCTGTTTGGATGATGATATTAATTATCTGTTTATGATGATGATGTGATTGTCTACTGTGATATTGTGAATTATCCATCTATGTGTATATTGATAATATTGAATTAAACTGTTAAGACTAAATAGACAGCTTGGCCTTAAAAGACACGTTTTGGATTTCGATGAGACCGGGATTGGTTTTCCACATTTGGAACATCCGAAAACCACATCGATTCCAAATTAACGATAGGTCGTGAATCTGAAGTGAAGATGAAGATTCAAAATGCAAGGGTTATCGTCTCTAACTCTAAGGGTGATTCCAAAATGAGTGTAACGAGATAATGCCTTCGGTTTCGCTCGAACCCGGAACGAACTGGTATGGATTGAATGCTTTCAACACATCGTCAGGTGCGCGATGAGCATTCTAAGAAATATGTTCTCTAAAGGTAATCGCAGCCTCAAGCCTCATCAACCGGGAATGGCTAAAACAGGGATGGTGCAGCAAGGTTAGGTGGGTCATGCCCAAGCAGGACAAGGATATTCCCCCGTTTAGATGTCCCTTTATTTTCGGCTGTGTGGGCGGTTGATTGCAACAACTGCCGGGGTTTATCTTGTTCGGGACTGTTCAGTAAGGAATGGTTCCGGCCTTGTGTTGCAGGGGGTCGGGAGTGATCCTCGGTACGTTGATCTAGGCCACGTACTGTGACGGGCAGTACCCCAGTAGCCCTGCCATTGTATGGAATCCAAATCCAATAATTGCCAACGGTTTTGATTGTATTACCCACTTTTGTGGCTAGTAGCTGGAATTTAATCATGTAACAATTTCGGCTATTTTCTATTTACTTGAAAACCCTAGACCTATTATAATATCACTGGATTTCCTATCAAATGTTTTGGTTAGCGTAAGGTAAAAACTTTTCCATGTTTATGTGTCGGAAGTCTTACGTGATACCTTTTGTTTTCAAAAGATTTTCAAAATTAAGCAACTTTAACCTGTTACTCACACCAGACCCATGTCTGACCCGGAGTTTATTTCTGTTTTTCATAAACTCTCGGGTACCCAAATGTTTATGGGTAGCCAAGGGATTCAGGTTAGCTTTGACGAATTCTGGAGGAGCAATGGAGCAGGAGGCTTCAGCGTTGTAGATATATATAGTTCCGCTATGTTGGTATCTCTGAGTCGTATTGTTTGAGTTGTATTGTGTTGTATTAACTAGACAGGTGTCTATAACTGTCTAGTATGTGATGTATGTCTGTATAACTCTGATTGATGTTGTATACTATGTAAATACTTATGTGATTATTATAATTTATTCGTTCCGCTGTGAGATTCTGATGTTGTTGTTCTCTCTTCTCTATCTTTTCTATTTTCTCATCCCTTTCTTTCTTGGGCGCAGAATTCCGGGTCGTCTAGGATGTGTTAGGCACTAAGCTCAAGATAAGTATCATATATCACCCTCAGACGGATGGGTAGACGAAGAGAGTCAATAAGGTTCTCGAGGATTTGTTGAGAGCTTATGTGTTGGATTTTGATGGATCTTGGAAGGATCACTTACATTTGGTTGAATTTTCCTATAATAATCATAATTATCAGACTAGTATAGGAATAGCGCTTTTTGAAGCTTTGTATAGAAGGCCATGAAAATCGCCAGCATGTTGGTTGGAGATTGGAGACATATTGGTCTTAGTTACAAATTTGGTTAGGGAGGTTAGATAAGATTGAGTTGATCCGAGAAAGGATGAAGGAAGCTCAATCTAGAAGAGTTATGCAGATAAGAGGCGTAAAGACCTAGAGTTCTCAATTGGAGACAGAATTTTTTAATTAAGGTATCACTGATTAAGGGTGTGGTATGGTTCGGGAAGTCAGAGAAACTGGCACCGAGATATGTTGTTCCATTCCAAAGTATAGAGGATTGGAAAGCTCGCATACAGTGTAGAGTTGCCGAGCGGTATGACAGGTGTCCATAATTTATTTCACGTGTCTCATCTTTGCAAGTATGTTCATGATCCAGAGGCTACAATTTCTTCAACAGGGTTGGAAAACTTAGTAATGGAGCCTAATTTAACCTTTGTTAGACAACCAATTCAGGTTGTGGCGAGAGATGAGAAAAGATTAAGGAACTAGACAGTCAAGTTGGAGAAAGTCCAGTGGAGCGATAACGAGAAGGACTATACTTGGGAGACAGAAGATATGATTTAAGATACTTATCCTGATCTACTTTGAGGGTATATCTATATTACATTTATATAGATATTAGCTAGTTAGGTAAACTAGTTTGGTTGTTAGGAGTCGTTACAGATGATTGCTATGTTTAGTATTTAGTCCTTACTGAATTTCGAGGACGAATTTTTTTAAAGAGAGGAGCCTGTAACACCCCTAATTTTTAGTAACATTATTCAGGAGATTTAGTTAGATAAATTAAATAGAATAATGTAAATGCTAAGTGATAAGGGGGTTGAGACTTGAATAAATCCAATTAAGGTTGTGCTTAATAAAATAATTAAATGGGCTTAAGAATGAGTTATAAGCTAATAAATTTACATAAGGGTATATTGGGTATTTACCGCACATACCCTTAACCCCTATATATTTTCATTCCTACCATTTTATTTCCCATTCACATCATTTTGAAAACGCAAAACAAAAACTTAAAGAGGAGCCGACCATTAAGAGAAGAGAAATCAAAACAAAGCTAGGAATTCAAGCTTAAGGGAAATTAGTTTCAATGCAATCTTCTTATCTTAATCAAAGCGAATATTAATTACATCTCTATTTTGTTTTATAATCAGATGTTTTTGGATTTAAGGGTAAATTCGTTTTTATGATGATTTGGATGATTATATGCTTGAATCACAATTTATTTGATTTAAATTAGGATGTTTAAATATGATTTCTCACGGTTTTAGGGAAAAACCGATTTATGATGATGTCTAAATGCCATGGAAAAAAATTATGTTATGTAAAACATGATTTTGGAGTTGGGTTTTAATTTAGATAATTTTTCAAGCTGTGGAAAGATTGTTATGAATTTTCAAAGGAAAATATGGTTATTTGGGTTTATAAGACTACTTTGAAATACTGGTTTTGCTTAATGGAAGGGCTTATTTGTTAACTGAACCATGGTTTAGATCTGAAATCAATGGAAGTTGTTTTAGTAAAGAATTAGTTAAGGCAACCTATTTTGTGTTTACACGTAGCAGGTTGGTTAGAAAGTGTTTGCTTAAAATAGTAATAAATCAGATTTACCCAGAAAAGTTGGTTCTGCCTTCTTTAGAAGTACCTTTTGACTCAGAGCTTTGCTTTCAACCAAGTTGAAACCCACCAAGCCGAAACTAATACACATGGTATCGCTTAGATGGCACGCAGTGGATTGGAGAAAAGTGGAAGGCTTGGAGTCGAAAGCATGGCTTCTGAGGGGTTCGATACCTTTGTTTATTTAAAAAGAGAAGCACATGCCTTTGTTTTGTTTAAGCCTTCGAAGGAGTCGATGCATATGTTTTCGAAAGAGGTTTTAAAGGCTTTCGAAAGGGCTGCCAACTTGTGTTTTAAAGATTAAGCTTTCGAATGGGTTTCCTTACTTATAAAATAATGCTTTCGAAAGAAGGGGTTCCGACCTAGCCGAAGCCCTGCTGCCGTTCTTTAGCCTTTCGAGTGTATTGAAGTCATCAATGCTTTTAAAAGGTACTGCTTGTTTTCAAAATGTTTTAAGCCACTTCCTAAATGCTTTCGAAAGGGTCCAAAAGGTTTCGAAGGCAGTGGTTCTGAAAGGGGTTTCGATGCTACTCTTCAATGTTTTGTTTAAATGATACTTTCGAAAGAGATGGTGCCAATGCCATCAAATTTTCTGCAATATTTTTATACGATAAAGGATGGTTTCGAAAGAGATACTTTCTTTTATATTCGCTTTGACCCAAATGATATTTTTAAGTATAAACCCAATGGTTTCGAAAAGGGGACTTTCAGTGATTTTGGAAGGAATACTTCCAATGATTTTGAAAGTGGTACTTTCAAGGGTTTCAAAGCTATGCTTTTAAGTTTTATTAAGTAATACTTTATTACATTCAAAAAAGATGTTTTAAAGTGTTTTGAAAAGCAGGGGCCTAATGTTTTAAAAAGAGATTTATATCCTTTAGAAGGAGGTTATCCAATGAAGTCGAAAGCAAGGTTTTGAAGGTTTTGACAACCTTAGTTTTCAAAGAAAATAACCCAATCTCATTTTTAAAAGAGAACCATGGCATAATTAAATAGAGTGTTTAGAAAAAGGAGTTTTTGAAGAAGTTTTTTTTATTAGAAAGGTTAAAGGGATTAACCAAGTTGTTATATGTGCTTCTTCATAAATGTATATATATTCACATTGTTTTGGACCCATAACTGAATTTTAGGGAAGGACAGAATAACCAGCTAGGTTTACCCAATAGTGAATATAAATTATGTTAACTCCTAAATGAGTAGAATTGCATCCACGAGGTCAGGAAGACCAGAATATAAGATGCTAAGATATTAAGGAAAGATATTAGCAGAGGCCAACAGGTTCTCAGTAAACCCATGAAAACCGTGTATAGGAAAAAGATATTGGCATGGGCCAATAGGTTTATATTTAGCCCATGAAAACTATATATAAATGAAGATGTCAGAAAGATAGTTTCATCGTAAGCCCATGAAAACTATGGTTTGATACTGGCAGAGGCCAGAAGGTTTGTAGTTTTCCTATGAAAACTATATCCAGATTAAGATATTGATAGATGTCAATAGGTTCCTAGTTTTCCCATGAAAACTAGTATAAGAAAAAAGGATATTGGAGTCACAAATAGGTTCCTAGTTGACCCATGAAAACTAGCATAAAAGTAAAGTTATTCGAGTTACCAATAGGTTCATAGTGATCCCATGAAAACTATGTAATCGGATAGGAAGACCTTAAATATTTTACCGGTTATTAGTCAGCCCATGAAAATTATTAGGTTAATAGTAATCCTAGAAACTATAATTGAGACAGATTGTCAAGGTGAATGGTGATGGGTAATCCAGAATTGATTTATTTGTTTTGCATATCACCATATCATATTGTTTTGAATTGTTTTAACCATTGTGGATGCAGGAGCATAATATATGGTTTTATAAAGGTTCTAAGATACTAGTGAATGGAAAACCCGTTCTGCCAAGCGGCATGGTCTTACTAGATATCTAAATGGTTCGATATGCTAGATTATTATTCATATTAGGTTTTATGTCTGACTCGAATTTTATGTTTCCCCTTAAACTCTTGGGTACACAATTGATTTTGAGTAGTTTGAGAGTTGAGGTTTTCAAGTACCTCATTAGACGTATAAAGCTTCTGTAGATGTGCAGGAGGCATGATAGCTATATAGAGTTCTCTTTTATTTGATTCCACTGTGTTGTTTGTAATGGCAAAGCTGTTATATTGCCTATATATACTCTGATCATCCAAGGGGGCATCTCCATATGTCACTCTTGGAGTATATTGTAATAAATATATTTCCTCTGAAAGTTCTTGACGATTATGGGATTATGTAATGAATTGGAAATGATTTGAATTGGAATGTGATCTTGTTTGAAGTTTTTAATGTTTTCCATATTCATATGTTTCTATGTATCAATGAATCGAACACCACCATAGTTGGTCGTCAAGGATTAATAACTATAGATGACTACAACATCTGTAGCCATTAGTTTTGGGCCTCAAAGTAGGAGGATGTTACAAGAGTTTTGTGAATTTTGCAATATATGTGTTTTACATTCTATTCCACTTCTTATCCTTTTTTTTATATTTGATTAAGGATTTGGTTTAGAAATGGTATGTAAGATCGAATTCTTACTCGTAGTTTACACTACCTATTTATACAAATTGAATAAATATTCTCTTGTCTAATTTTATATAAATGGCAACTGAATAGAGCGTAAAACTTATTTAATTGTAAATTTTCATTATTATTGTTTTATCTATTGTTTTAATATAAAATAAGTTGGAATTGGATTTTAAGTATAAGTCTATTGATTTGATTTTGGAATATTGGATTTATGGTAAAAATGCTATTAATGCTATTGTGGAAATAAGACTTGTATAACATTAGTAGATTTAACATTTGAAACGTTGATTTAGGGCATAATCTCCGCACACCTAGAAATTAATGCATGTGTATTATATATATATATATATATATATATATATATATTAACTAGCGTAAAAAGGTACAATTGTAATGTATTAATTCCATAGTTAATTAGGTTAGTAATTGTCATTTAAATCCCCCATAGAAAAGTAATTAATTAGGCGAAATAAGAAGGATTTCTTATAAGGCCTAAATAATAAATACGATAGTGAGATGTGTGATTATACACTTAGAGAGTGTTATGAAATATAACTAAGATATAGGGATTTGCGATTAGTCAAAAGCACACAAAAGTCCATCCAACTAATCTGGCTGCCAGCAGCGTGACTTTAGGGCTGATGTAAGTCGTCATTTGTAATAAGTAACTACAAATGATGTGAAGTTAGTCCTAATTCTATAAGGTAAATCTGACTAGCTAATCTAGCCACCAGTTCCTATGAATAGTAAGGCTAATATGAAACATCTCCACGGGTACGGGTCATAACACGAGGACTTGCTTTGGGGAATTAAAGCTGTTAAGTGGTTATTTGAGGGCCCACCGCTTTCCCTTATATGAAGTAATAAATGGTTGGGATTGGGTTTAGGCACGATTAAGGATATCTCAAAAAGGTCTGCTTCAATAGGAAGTATTAAGTGTCTGAAGAGATTTCCGTGCAATGTCAGCTAGATAGAGATCTGTGTGGATTCCGCCTTGGTAATAGGTATTAAATAATAGGGGCCTACCTCAATTGCGATCTTAAACGGTCAGAGTCTGCCTATTTTCTATTAAAAGGTATTAAGTGACATGGGTTCCATCACTCGCATTGGTAGACATAAATAACGATAGTTATGGGTTATTGATTATAGGAAAATTTGCTTTGGGGATTAAAGGTATTAAGTGGTTATTTAAGGGCCTGCCTTATTCCCTTATATGAAGTATAAAATGATTTTTGAATATATTTTGAAGTATGAAAGATACATCCGTATTCAAATTATACTACCTGAGTACAATGACATAGAAAGGCTCACGATTTTCTATTCACCAGGCATTGTTGTCTAACTCCCTCCTCGTTATGACACGAGTTAGGGAAGGAGACGATAATCAAGATGGAGATGATGATGATAGAAACTAGTGGCAGTAGTCTATTTATCTATTTATGCTATTTTTTGATGTACCCATTTGACGTTTAAAAATGTATCTTTTCAACAAGATGATGTAACGGTTATTGTTGACTTTATGTTATGGTTTTTTTTGTGAAATTTGAAATAAAATAGGTACTATTTATGCTATTATATTTTATCCTTCTGTTATGAGTTATAAATGAACAGATAAATAACTCTGTATTGTTTCTTTTACCAACCAACAACCAACTTTGGAATGAGTCTAAATTTTGATGGGCCTTTTCTGGGTCAGGATTTAGGCCAGTTTTGGGACGAATTGTTATAAGTTGTATATGACACAACCGATAAGGAGTTATTCATTATTCGTGGAGCTATGACTTATTAAGCAAGGTCAAGATCAAAATTCTAAGACGGACGAGTCCTAACACCCACTAGTGAAGTCGAAAGACTTCTATGTTTTGTTTAGGGTTCGGTGGAACATAAAATACTATTGGGAGCTTTATTAGAAAATTGAAATGATAACATTTAACCTTTCTAATATTGTAAGAATATATGTTATTTAAATCTATAATAATCCACATTGATAAATTTGTGCATTTAATACGATTAATAAAACATTTATCAATTAAGATATACAAATGAACTGAATTAAAGATTGACAAATAGAAATATAACAATATTCTATCCCGCCTTTTGGCAAGGCCATGATATTGTTGACTTGGCTAGGAACAAATGGTTACCAATTTTAAGAATCGATTATATCCGACACAGTGGACGATGGTCGGGCGAATCCGGACTAGGTCCTAATCGAGTTGCAATCAGTATGGAGTGAGTGGCATATTCCCATGAAGTTAACATTCAAATTTGAAGATGATCGAAGTTCATATGCTTGAATTACATTCAAAGCAAAGGTTTATATGGATCGATCAGGAACGATCTATAAAACATCTCAAATCAGCGAAGATCGATCGATATCCCAAAATCCACCAGGCCAACACTTGGAACTTTCAGAGCATCATTATATTGAAGAGTGAGGCCCACAAAAACAATCGAAGGTCAAAACCTTAAGATACGAAGAAGGCTGATTATTTTTGCCGATCCTTCATAACGATCGGTATAGCTCGATCATTATTTCAAATATGGCAAAGGTTGATCCATATCTCGTGATCTACAACTCATAATGACTTCATATTTTAGGGACAAGTTCAGGAGGCACATGTGACCCTCCAAAAACGATCTCACATCATTTGGAGGCAAAAATAAGGATCGACATAACTATAGCCCATTGTTCTTAAACATCAAGCTAGGGCCACCGATTGTTATGGTGGGTCCCTATGGACCTAGAGAGCCTTATGTCGAAATATTAGCGAAATATCTCATCGTCTCTCCCTGTAAATACAGGCCTTTTGGTTCATTTTCAGGTTCTTTACACTGCTTGCTACTCAACTTCATTGTAATCAAGAACTTTCTATTTTCTACTACTGTAATCAGAGTTATAAATGTTCAATAAACGATAATCTTCAAAGTGGATGTAGAGTACATTGCCGAACCACTATAAATTTCTATGTCTCTGATTATAGTTGATTCTTTGTTACTTGTTAATTCATTTACTCGGTTTAATTTTGTTCTTCTTCACTTACTTCTCTACAAAAACTATTCTTAAGTGTTTGTGACCAATTCAGTTGCAAACATTTTGATGCTTTCATTAAGAGTCTTGAATCTCAATTTATTAGGATCCCTTTGTTGCTACTGGATTGGATAAATCCTCCAAAGGAGATCTGCAGTTATTTTTAAGAAGTTGCTTATATTACTCAGATTTGTAGAAATCTAAGCTAAGCTATTAATAATGGTGAGAATACTAGATCTACTTCTCAGAACGTGGAAGGCAATGAAAATGCTACTATCCTACAAGGAGGCCCGAGCAGTCAACCGACGAATGTGAATGCTGAAACAATTGAAGTCTAGAATCCAATCGACTCTATTATAAAAGCTGAATTCTAAAATCCAATGAGAGAGCTAATGAATAGCCGTCGAGAGTCAAATTAGCAGATCCAGGCCAATATCGACCTAATGAACCAACTCACTCGGCAACAACGAGAAAAAGCTAAGAGGGACCCTACCCCTTACTCAACATCTGAGAGCTCTAGTTTATCAGATGGGTATCACATGCATATGTGTCACAGAACTGACAGATATCATGCAGAAACTTTGGGGTGTCAACAGGAAGACCATCGTGGTCTGCCAGGAATGATCAGCATTGATCCATTCACCAAAGAAGGGAATTTACCTATGCACGCTGGGATTTAAACGAAGTTATTACAGCTGATTTGAATGATGAAGTTCAGTTAAATGTTGACCAATTGCTTCCCCAGAATGATGTTGAAGTGAATTTACGAGATACATATCGGGAAGATGGTGAACCAAGAAGGCGTGAGATGGCCTGCATGCATCGACCGGACCATTCCCGCGAGGTGGAACACGACCATCGCTTGGCACAAACCATCCAAATGCCAGACTTATCCGCAATAGTCAGACAGTTAGTGAGAGAGAGCCAGAGCTTCACTAATAATGACTGGGGAATCTCAAGAAGTCGTACCCCATTCACCGATAATGTTCTACATGCAGCATATCCAAGGAGGTTCAACATGTCGTCGATGCCTGCCTATGAGGGAAAAATCGACCCCATGCAGCACATCATGAGATATAAATGGCTAATGGATTCCGCATGAGCAGATGATGCAACCAAGTGTAGATTTTTTCCCATCTCTCTTTGGAATAGCGATAATGTGGTTTACAAGGTTACCCCTACGATCAATATCTAGATTTGATGATTCGGCAACAAAGTTTGTGGAGCAGTTTCGAATGCACACAACTCATCCTAAGGATGTAATGTCCCTGTCCAGCGTGATTCAGGCTCCAGGAGAATTATTAAAAGATTACTTGGAGAGATTTCGTACAACTTTTATGGAGATCAATAATCCGGATGACCGTAACTAGAGGTATAGATCAAAAATCTGACTTCGACTAGTGGTTAGCTGGCAAGCCGCCCGCAACATTGGAACACTTTTATGCAAAGGCGGCTCGATATTTGAGAAAAAAGAAAGCCAGATCCTCTAGGAAGAAGAATGTTGCAGGACAAAGTGGAGAGGGAGTGCAGAGTACTATTGCAGTAAAGCAATTTGATGAAAGCTCTGAAAATGTTCAATTTGAATTTTGGAATTTGTGTTGATTTGGATTGATTTGTGAAATTTGAGGAATTATTGTATAAAGTATTTTTAAATTATATTTAAAACTATTTATATATTTTACTTTATAAATTATTTTCATATAAACTATTTTAATGTAAATCATTTTTAATATAAACTATTTTACTTTATAAACTATTTATTATATATACTATTTTAATATCTAACCTGTTTAAGTGGTGGAAGTTATATTTTCAAAGTTATGAATTTCAAAGTACTATGTTTTGAAAGTGCTATAATTTCAAGCGTTTGGTTTCGAAAGTGTTATAACTTTGAAAGTGCTATGATTTTGGAAATGGATATACTTGAAATGGAAATGATATCATATTTGGTTTTGAAATGGAAATGATATCATATTGATATGGTTTGAAATGGCAGTGATATTTTGGTTTGAAGTATAAACTATTTTGAAATGACCGCGGTGTTATCATAACGATTGGTTGTTAAAGAGACTGGGATCAGATATTGTCATACTCTCTGCCAATACCGAAAACCACTTTAACAACCGTGTACGCGGTGTAGATTCCAGACTGAAGTAGGATGGTGACGACGTTCTACTGAGGTACATACGTGGACCCGACTTCTTTGAGTTGACATAAGGTGGCTAAAACAGGAGCAATCGACGGGCCAAGTGAGGTAGCTCCTCCGATCGAACACATTTCTTCGATACTATATTCTGACTTTGTGATTGATTTAGTCGCCACACTTGATTTTTTTTGATTTGGGAGTATGTTCCGAGGTGGGCGGTAGTGGCTGCTATGCGTTACCACCAGCCCGGAAGTGTAATCAGTATATCTACCCTGGCATTGCCTAGTTGTGCAGTGTCACCTACCATATCGAGCCCACTATGAGTTTGTTTTGTACCATACCTATGGAGTGCCCTCTGACGACGCCCAGTACGGGGGAGATTACGGTACTATATAGACTTTGGGAATATATAAAACGTGTTAATGTGGAAAATGTAAAGCCTTAATGCTATTTTAATAGTTTGCTTTACTTTAGACATATTATAATAGCGTATATTACTACATAGTAGATACTTTAATGGATCTTTAGAGGATGGTTATACCAAACATCCTTTAAGTTACTTGTATTTTAGTTGTTATTTCACTTGAGTTGGATTTATTGACATGAGAATGTTAATCCTGACTTGGGTGTTTTGTGTTTTGCTTTACGCTCGGGTCAGACTGAGTGATACAGCTTTTGAGACTCACCTTTTGAGTTAGAGCATCATTTGAAGATCCATCTACATCTTTTCAGCTTGCAGTTATTCAGTTGATTCCAGTGATATATTCTGATCTTGTATTTGACTATTGTATTTGAACTTCTATTGTATCTTATTTAACTTTGATATATATAGTAGCTTCATGAACTACTATTCATTTTGTTTCCGCTGCATATTGTATATTACTCTGTGTCAGTGATTTAGTGATTTATTTATTTACTGTATATGCTGAGTTTTGCCAAATATAAATTAGCAATCTGGTATTTTGAGAAATTCAAATCCAGCATGTGTGGATGCAAATGGTTGAAAATATTGGCTTGTTACACCATCACTTGGCCAATTAAAACATCACGATCCCCATGATTATTTATAAAAATTCATGATCCCCGTGATTACTTATTTTCCCCAGGTATACCGCCTGTTTAACCTATTCCCATTGGTAACCCTAATTAGGTTAAATTAAATAAAAACACATTGATAGCCCCAATTTATATATTCGAAAGCATATTTCTGTTTGTAACCCCAAACTATGTATCGAAAACATAAGACCCACCCTGGTGTCCCTAAGGTTTAATAACATCAAATTTATATAAGGATCCCCCTTACATATTCAAACAAAATAAGTATTTTATGATATAATCCTTTGAAGTAACTCCTTCAAGTTAGCAAAATTTTACTTAAGACAACATGGCTAAAAACAGCCCTTTGAACCCCTTCGAAGGAGGTCCCATTCGAAAGCAAATAAACAACCAAAGTTAGCCCCTCCAGAAGACTTCCTTTTGAAAGCACCATAAAACCATACCTTTCGATTTTGTCAAAAGGTCTCACCTTTCGACCTTGTTGTAAGATTTCGTTTTGACCTAGTCGGAAGGTTTCCTTTCAACCTATTCGACTTTGCCGAAAGCCTAGGGTATCCCCCCTTATAAAACCATTTATAAACCTTTCGAAAGCAATGAAACTCAAAACCATTCGAAATCATTGAAACTCAAAACCTTTCGCAATCATTAAAGGTAACCCCTTCATAACCTTTTGAAATCAAAACTTTCGAAATCAAAACTTTTCAAAATCAAACCTTTTGAAACCATTCGAAAACAATAAAGTGTTGGTGTTGGAACCAACCCTTCGAAAGTATACTTCCGACCTTGTCGAAAGGTTTACCCTTCGACTTTGTCGAAAGATATTAAAACTTTTACTTTAAAAATAATGGGAGATTTAGAAGTAACTCCTTCTCCTTCCACTTCTTTCCCTTCAGCTTTGCTGAAGGCATTTCTTCGACTTAGTCGAAAGGATTAAAATACCTTTTTAGAATAAACCATTCTCTTGAAGGTTTAGACTTTCGAATATCCCCTTCGAAACCCGTTCTTGAATATAAAAAATTTAGTTTTTTATAAAATGATTGAGTTGAAGGCTCCCTCTTTAACTTATTCGAAAGCAATTATATTTCTATTCGAATGCAATTATGTTTCTATTCAAAAGAAAAGGAAGCAGCATCCCTTCGCCCCTCTTCCCTTCGACACCGTGCCTACCTTTCAACTTAGGAGGAGGGTAATTGTTTACCTTCCATCTTAGATGAAAGGTACCTTCGACTATGTCAAAAGGGTAAAAGCGGGCTTGTTGGCATCAAAGGAAGAATTGGGCCTACTGTAGTGATGTTTTATCTTGCTTGTCTAATTTTGATTGGCTGAGGAGCCTTCTCCTGTACTTCCAAATAGTAAAAAGTATACAAAAGTTAATCATTTTCTTAAAGCACTAGTCTTCTGCCCTAATTAAAATTTCAAATTGTAGCCTTCCCTCCGAATTGACTAATTCGAAGGCAATTTTGCAGTTTAGTCCTTAGGCGAAATAATTTAATTACCTTAGTAAATAACTAAGGAAAAATCCCCAAAAAATCAAAAATTTGATAAATCATATACTTCAACATATTAAAATTTCAAAGCATATGAAGATCAAAATAACTCAGAATTTAACTAAAACCGAATGAAAACGTGTTAATTATCCCATTAACATTTAAAACACATGTCTTGTCCAAATAAAAGTTTAAATGGTTATATCCTAACCTAAATCACAAATATGAATTGAGTATAACCCATAACTGATCCAAACATAAAAAATGAGATGATAAACATGATTATTCACGTTGATTAGTTGATTGGAGAATGAGATAATTTCCCAGCTTTAATTCCATAGCTTTTTCTTCAATTTACTGCTCTTCCTAGAGCTTTTAATGGCCGGTTGAAATATATATGAGGAGTTATGAATGAGAAAGTAAAAGTTTATCAAAGTGGAGGAAGAGATTTATACCAAGAAATGTAGCCCCATTTCAAAGTTTACCCCTTAGGAAATTCCTTCTTCATAATTTAGTCTAGTCTTATTTTATTTCCTTCATTAAGACACGGCTATTGGATTTATTAATCTGATCTCCCTAATTATTCACATTATTCTGTTTAATTTATCCAATTAAATATCTCGAATAATGTTAATTAAAATTCAGGAGCATTACAGACTCTCCCCTTAAAGAATTTTGTCCTCGAAATTTCAATAAGGACATAGCAATAAGCATAAAGCCCATGCAAGCAAAGTTAGCATAATGTACTAGCCAAATTCTATATTAACCCTACATAGAACTTACCATCTAAAATAGCCCAGGAAAAGTAGCCCTAATCCTGTCTTCTATCTCCCAAGTATAGTCCTTCGCATTGTCGCTCCACTGAACTTTCACCAACCAGACTATCTTGTTCTTAACCTCTTCTCATCTTTTTCCCAACACGAACAGGTTGCCTCACAAAAGTCATATCCGGTTCCACCACTAAGTCCTCCAGTGCCGTCAGAGCGATAGTAGTTTCTGGATCATGAACATACTTCCAAAGATGAGAAACACGAACACATTGTGGACCCCAGCTAGACAGCTCAGCAAATCTACTCGGTATGCGCGTCTCCCAATCCTCTCTGATATAGAAAATGGTCCAACATATCTCGGTACTAGGTTCCTGGTCTTCCCGAACCGAACCATACCATTCATCAGCGATACCATGATGGAAACTCTATCTGCAACTGAGAACTCTAGGTCCTTATGCCTTTTGTCTGCGTAACTCTTCTGCCTAGACTAAGCTTCTTCATTCTTTCTTGTATCAACTCGATCTTTTTCGTCGCCTCTCTCACAAAATTTGGACCAAGGACCAACTTGTCTCGTGTCTCTAACCAACATACTAGTGATTTGCAGGGACTTCCATACAAAGCTTAAAAAGCTCCATTCCTATAGTAATTTGATAACTATTATTATAGGAAAACTCCACTAAGTGCAAGTGATCTTCCCAATAACCACTAAAATCCAGCACATAAGCCCTTAACAGATCTTTCAGTACCTTATTGTCTCTCTCCATCTGCCCATCCATCCGAGGATGATATGTGGTACTCATCTTGAGTTTAGTGCCTAACACACTTTATAGGCTCTTACAGAACTCACTAGTACACAAAGCATTCTATTATTGACGATACTACTAGGAATTCCATGCAGTCTAATGATATTCTTCGTGAACAACTTAGCCAAAATAGATGCCGTCCTGGTTGACCTTACCGGAATGAAATGGGAACTCTTGGTCAGTCTGTCCATTATAACCCATATACTTTCATTACCGTCAATAAAATCCATGGATATTGAGTCCCACTTCCAAACTAGAATATCCAAAGACTGAAGCAAATCACTTGGCTTCTGATGTTTGGCTTTTACTTACTGACAATTCAAACACTGTTTTACCCATAGGCCAACATCCCTCTTCATTCCTTCCCAGAAGAAACTTCTCTTCATATCCCGGTACATCTTGGTTCCCCCAGGATGAATCGTAAACTTCGATCGATGACATTCCCTAAGAACTTCCTTTCTAAGGTTTCCAACATCCGAAACACATAAATGTTTCTTCTTTCTCAACCAACCCTTGTGGTCAAGAATAAAATCCTTTAAGTCATCAATTTCGGTTCTAGTTTCTGACCTTCTAATCCTCTCGGCTAGTACTGGATCCTCTTTTTGCCTAGAAGCAATTCATTCGATCAAAACCGGTCGAACTTCCAAACAAGACATCATGGCGATATTCCAACTAGATCCAGCAGTTGACCTCAACTGCACACTGCAAGCAGCCAGTGCTTCCATGTCTTTCCATTCCGCTAACATAGCTAACACCACATTCTGATGTTTCCTGCTAAGTGCATCCACCACCTTATTTCCTTTTCCCAGTGTATACTCAATGCTAAAATCATAAGCTGCAACAAACTCCAGCCATCTCTGTTGTCTCTTGTTCAGCTCCTTCTGAGAGAATAAATACCGTAGAGATTTATGATCCGTAAATAGCTCAAACCTTTTTCTCAAAAGATAATATCCCCACACCTTCAATGCGAAGATTACCACTGCTTACTCCAAATCATGAGTGAGGCATCTCACTTCATGGGGTGTAAGCTATCTAGAAGCATAGGTAATAATCTTTCCATTCTGCATTAGCACAACACCTAACCTAGTACCACATGCATCAGTGTAAACTAGTAACCCATTATTCCCATCTGGAACTACTAACACGGGCGCATTGGTTGCTAAATGTTTTAATCTAAGGAATGCTTCCTCACGTTTGTCAGACCAAACGAACTTCACGTCCTTCCTGGTTAGCATAGTCAAGGATGTCGTTATCCATGAAAAATCCTTAATGAACCTTTGGTAGTAACCTGTAGGACCAAGAAAACTTCTAATCTCACTTACCGTCTCTGGTCTTTCCCAACTGTTAACGACTTCGATCTTTTCTAAATCAACTGCTAAACCTTCCTTGAAACTACATGACCAAGGAACTTCATTTCCTTCTTCTAGAAATGACACTTTGAGAACTTCACTTTAAGCTGATGTTGCCTTAGCATCTCCAACACTATTCTAAGATGATCAGCATTATCCTTCTCATTCTTAGAATATACCAAAAAGTCATCAATAAAAACCAACATGAACGTATCCAAGTGCTCTTAGAAAACCTGGCTCATCCAATCTATGAAGAAAGCCGGTGTATTAGTAAGTGCCAACCACTCGTAAGACCCATATCTGGTCCTAAATGCCGTCAAAGGAATACTGTCCTCTACTACTCTTAGCTGGTGGAAACATGTCGCCAAATCTAGCCGAGAAAACACTCGGGCTCCACTCAACTGATCAAATAAGTCGCCGATCCTCAGCAAAGGACACCTATTCTTGATCGTCCTCTTGTTCAACTTACGGTAGTCGATACACATCCTTAATGTCCCAATTAGCTTCTTCACGAATACCGTGATAGTTCCCTAAGGAGAACTACTTGGCCGGATGAAATTATTTCTTTCTAATTCCACTAGATGCACCTTCAATTCCATCATATCCGTTATTGACATCCTGCTAGGTAAGTCTACTTATGGGCTCATCTCTGGGTACGAGATCTATTCGAAACTCAATTGCTCTTTTTGATAGCAAGCCCGAAACTATTTCGAACACATCCGCAAACTCTCTTGCAACATAAACCCGCTTCAACTATACTTCTGTTCCCATAGCCCCCAATAACGCACAAGCATTTCCTTTCGAACTCCTTAGTGAGTAAATGACTCGGTTATGGCTATTGGTGCGTTTCAATGATATTTCCCCTTGATGGAAAAATATCCTAGCATCATATCTATCTAACAAATCCATACCTAATATGATCCCAAAACCCACGAAATAAAAAACATATAAACTGCATGCAAACATGTGACCTAACAAATCAAGTTCTAACTGGTCATATCTCATTCCCAGAGTTGCATACCCTCATATAGGATTCGTAACCCTTAAAGGAGTAATAAGGTACAAAGGCCTAGACATAAGCAATCTACCAAATACTGAGATATAAATGTGTGTGATGCACCGGTATCAAATATTATTCTAACTAAAGTACTATGAACCATAAGCATACCTTCCATCATCGCTTTTCCTTTCTCAACAGCTGTTGGTCTAGAGGATGATGGTTCCAATGCAAAGACCTTTCCCTTTCCAGCCTTAGCAGCCTCGGGACACTTATCCTTGTAATGCCCCATCTGGCCACATTTGTAGAACTTCACATTCGGCCTACCTGCAAATGCTCTTCCATCACCCGAGCGACACTCATTAACATAGTGCCCCTACTTGTCACACTTGTAACAAACAATATCAGCCTTGCTCTTCTTAGTTGTTACCCCATACTGGGCACCTTTCTTCTTGAAGAACTTCCACTCTTTACTTTGAAAATTTTGAACCTCAACTGGTTTCCCTTTTCCAAAAGTAGAAAGCATCTTTTCATTCCGAATAGCCATCTCAACAACAATATGACACGGATCCCGAAAGTTTGGCATGGTTGCTCCAGCGATCTCAGGATTCAACCCCCTGATAAACTTATCGTTCGTCCAAATGATAGTATCCCTGGTAGCATATCTGTAACAGGACAGCTCATCAAACTCTGTAGCATACTCAATCATCGATCTATCCCCCTAGATTAAATCTGCAAACTTCCTAAGCAATGCTAACTTGGAAACCATTGATAGAAATCTTTCTTTAACCTCCTTCGAAATTTAGCCCAAGTCAGGTCTTCCTCTGGCTCTCCTACGGTAACTCCATTTCACCAAAACAATACTGCTCCGTGCAATTTCCTTGAATCAAGTCTCCTCTTCTGCAATTCTGTCAAGCCGAGATATGAAAATATCATTTCACAATGCAATAGTCTATTTTCCACTCCTATTGCATCCTCGGTTCCTAGAAAAGGCTTTCCTCCATGACTAGCATAATCCCTTCTCGGCTTGGTATAATTATTGCCAATTGGGGGCAACCGGATTAGCTCCTCTAGCATTCCCTATAGCCGCTCCCGTGGGTGCTCTAGCTTGCATCATATTCATGAAGAACTGATACATTATTCCCATATCAACCGGTGGAATCTCCACACCAACATTAGCATTTGCATCTGGGTTTGCATTTTCCCGTCGAACCTGGTTGCTCCTAGTATTGGGTCAAACATTTCCACTTGTTACGGTGCGTCTCCCACCTTAAATCACTCTTCCGTTTCCTGCCCCCATATCTTACTTCTCTACTACCTGAAATCCAATCTTGGTAAGATACAGAAGAACGGACTAAGAGAGTGGAAAATACATACTTAGGTATTTATAGCAAAGTACGCATACATTACTGTAACGTTTACCTAGCTCAACCATATTTTAGATTCATTAGATTATGTTTAAAAAATCTTTTAAGGTTTAAATTCCTTTTAAGTATATAAACCATGCTCTAATACCAACTTATAACATCCCGTCTTCTAAGGCCCAAAACTAACTGCTACTGACGCTGCAGTCATCCGTAGTTATTATTTCTTGACGATCGAATGCAGCATAGTTAATATTGATACATAGGAACACATGAATATGAAAAAAAATTAAACTTCCGATAACAGGATTTCTCATTTTATGCAAATTATAATTCAAGATTTAATTACATAATCCCAAAAGTTAACCACGTTTAGATCACATATACATGTACAAAATACGATAAGAGCGACATATGAAGATGTCCCCTTATGATGATCTGAGAACTAATAATGTGAACTTTACAGTTCTTAGTACATTACAGCGGAATACACAAAATAGCTCTTATATAACTAACACTGCGTCCTACACGTCTTCAGAAGCTTATTCATCCACAAACCTGAAAGTCTCCCACTCTCAGACTACTTAAATTAATTTTGAGTACCCGAGATTTTGTGGAGAAACACAAACTTCGAGTCAGACAATAAGTCTGGTATGAATAATCCTCTATCATCTCTTACTATAAATAGATATCTAGCGAGACCACGTCGCTTAGTGGAACGGGGTTTTCCCTCACTAGTATCCAAAATAAAACATGCAAATCATTATTATACACCTGCACCCAAAATGATAAGTCTTAACATAATATGAAAAAGCCATAAATCATGTATTGGATATCCCGTCCACCCATTTATTAGATATCCCATCTAATTTTTTTATATTAGAATTCCTATCTAAAATCAATTTATTAGAGTTCCCCTTTAAAATCTTTAAAATGACTAACCGTCTTAATTTAATAGTACTTCCATCCTAAATCCATTTAAAATAAATGTAGATTATCCATCATGCATTATTTTATAAAAGATGGTGGAGGCTATCCACCGCACACTACATAGTTCCTTGGATGACTATGAACCCTTGGGTGCCAAATCCCGAGGCTAATCACCTTTGGCAAAACATTCATTTCTTTAGAAATTTGATGTGGGCTATCCACCGCATATTCTATGGCTTTCCTAGTTTTACCAAGAACCCATCACTTGGCCAATAAAAACATCATGATCCTCATGATTACTTATAAAAATTCACGATCCCCATGATTATATATTTTCCCTAGGTTTACCACCTGTTTAACCTACTCCCATTCGTAACCCTAATTAGGTTAAATTAAATAAAACATATTGATATTTTCGAAAGCATATTTCTGTTTATAACCCCAAACCATGTATCGAAAACATAAAATCCACCTCGGTGTCCCCAAGGTTTAATAACATCAAACTTATGTAAGGATCCCCCTTACATATTCAAACAAAATAAGTATTTTTATGCTATAACCCTTCGTAGTAACCCCTTTAAGTTAGCAAAATTTTACTTAAGGAAAATGGCTAAAAACAGCCTTTTAATGCCTTCGAATGAAGTCCCATTCGAAAGTAAATAAACATCCAAAGTTAGCTCCTTCGGAAGCCTTCCTTTGAAAGCACCATAAAACCATACCTTTTGACTTTGTCGAAAGGTCTCACCTTTCGACCCCGTCGGAAGGTTTCTTTTCGACCTAGTCGAAAGGTCATACCTTTCAACTTTGTCGAAAACCTGGGGTATCCCCTCTTATAAAACCATCTATAAACCTTTAGAAAGCAATGAAACTCAAAACCTTTCGAAACCATTAAAACTCAAAAGCTTACGCAATCATTGAAGGTAACCCCTTCATAATCTTTCAAAATCAAACCTTTCGAAATCATTCAAAAACAATAAAGTGTTGGGGTTGGAACCAACCCTTTGAAAGTATACTTCTTACCTTATCGAAAGGTTTACCATTCGATTTTGTTGAATGGTATTACAACCTTTATTTTAAAATCAATGGGAGGTTCAGAAGTAACCCCTTCTTCTTCCCCTTCTTTCCCTTCGGCTTTGTTGAGGGCATCCCTTCGACTTAGTTGAAAGGATTAAAACACCATTTTAGAAAACATTTCAAAATCATTCTCTTGAAGGTTTAAACTTTCGAAGATCCCCTTTGAAAACCCTTCTTGAATATATGAAATTTTTAGTCTTTTATAAAATGATAGAGTAGAAGGCCCCCCTTCAAATTATTCGAAAGCAATTATGCTTCTATTCGAAAGCAATTAGCAAAGGAAGCAGCATCCCCATCCCTTCGCCCATCTTCCCTTCGACACTATGCCTACCTTTCGATTTAGGTGGAGGGTAATTGTTTACCTTCCGTCTTAGATGAAAGGTAACTTTCGACTTTGTGAAACGAGTAAAAGTGGGCTTGTTGGAATCGAAAGTAGAATTGGACCTACTGAAGTGATGTTTTATCTTGCTTGTCTAATTTTAATTGGTTAAGGATCCTTCTTCTGTATTTCCAAATAATAAAAAGTATACAAAAATTGACCTTTTTCTTGAAATACTATTCTTCTTCCCCAATTTAATTTTCAAATTGCAGTCTTCCCTCCGAATTGACTAATTCGAAGGCAATTTTGCAGCTTAGCCCTTAGGCTTAAATAATTTAATTACCTTAGTAAATCACTAAGGAAAAATCCCCAAAAATCTGATAAATCATATACTTCAACATATTAAAATTTCAAAGCATATGAATATCAAAACAACTTGGAATTTAACCATAACCTAATAAAAACACGTTAATTAGCCCATTAACATTTCAAACACCTATGTCTTATCCAAATAAAGGTTTAAATGGTTATATCCTAACCAAAATCACAACCACGAATCAGGTATAACCCATAATTGATCCAAACATAAAAAATGAGATGCTAAACATGATTATTCATCTTGATTAGTTGATTGGAGATTATGATAATTTCCCAGCTTTAATTCCTTAGATTTTTTTCAATTTATTGCTCTTCCTTGAGCTTTTAATAGCTAGTTGAAATATATGTGAGGAGTTATGAATGAGAAAGTAAAAGTTTATTAAAGTGGAGGAAGAGATTTATACTAAGAAATGTAGCCCCATTTCTTACCCCTTAGGAAATTCCTCCTTCATACTCAGTATAGTCTTATTTTATTTCCTTCATCAAGGCACGACCATTGGATTTATTAATCTCATCTCCCTAATTATTCATATTATTCTATTTAATTTATACAATTAAATATCCCGAACAATGTTAATTAAAATTCAGGGGCATTACAATTACTTAAGTGGAATATCGAGCTTAGTCAATTTTGATATCACTTATCTCCCCCGGAGGGCTATCCAGGGTCAGGCATTGGTAGATTTTACAGAAGAATAAACCGTGCCAGATGATTCCTCGGATAATAGCGAAATTCCTTCCGTACGGTGGAAATCGTACACCGATGGAGCATCCAATGGTCATTATTTTGGAGCTGGAATTGCGCTTGTAACTCGTAAAGATTGATCGATCTATTATGCTTTAAAGCTTGATTTTCCAATGAAAAATAACGAAGCTGAGTACAAGGCCCCGAGTGCTAGACTTAAACTCGCTAGAGAATAGAGAATAAAATCTCTCGAAATCTTTTGCGACTCATAGTTGGTAGCATACAAAGTTAGGGGAGATTATCAAGCTAAAATACAATGGCTTGCTCCAAATCTATCCTAAATCCAAGACTTATTGACTGAATTTCAGTATTACAACAATTTTCATATTCCACAGGATCAAAATAGAGAGGCTAATTCATTCACAAATTTTGCCAACATCGATGATGCACAACAGATGGGCCTAGTTCCAATTGAGGTACTAAATGCCTCAAGTATAAATCCGATGGAAATGACCAAGTACTAGAGACGGATTCTGAGAAGGAATCATGGATGACTTCGTTTAAAGACTATTTGCTACAAGGAGTTCTTTTCGAATGAAGAAATGAAAAGCAACAAATCCTTCGCAAAGCTTCACGATATATCATGCAAGAAGGAATTATGTACAAAAAGGGTTTTTCTATTCCTCTACTCCAGTGTATTGCTCATGATGAGATAAAACAGGTCTTAAAAGAAGTTCATGAAGGGAAATGTGGCGATCATACTGAGGGGCAAACCGTAGCAAAAAAAACTTCGTTAAAGGTATTATTGGACGACAGTTAATTGAGATGCTACTTATTATGTAAGGCGATGCGACAAGTGACAAATATATGCAAAAGTTCCAAGAGCTCCGTCGATCAAAATTACACAAATGGTCAGCCCATGGCTGTTTTCCATCTAGGGCATAGATATTATCGGTTCCTTACCGATCTCTAAATGTGGTGCAAAGTATGCTATTGTCGTAGTTGATTACTTCACTAAATGGGCTGAAGCAGAACCTTTAGCCACGATCAAGACTAATAAAGTAATCAATTTCATTGTCTGGAACATCATCTGTCGCTTTGGTCTTCCATAAACTATTGTAACGGACAATAGAACTCAATTTGATGGTGACGAACTCAAAGACTTCTGCCATCAGCATCGTATTGAAAAGAGATTTGCAGTAGTTTCTCACCCTCAAGCAAATGGACAAGTTGAAGATGTGAATAACGTCACAAAGTCCATTCTGAAGAAGCGCTTGGAAAATCTAGAGATAAGTGGATGGATGAACTCCCGACAACATTATGGGCTTATAAGACCACCCGTAAGTCCGCGACTAGCCATACTTTATTTGCCTTCGCTTATGGTTCTGAAGTCATCATTCATGTTGAACTCAAAGTTCCTTCTCATCGAGTAACTTATTATGATCCCTGAACAAACAAAGATATCCTTTTAGAATCTCTAGAATATATAGATGAAAAACGTAAGGAAGCTGATTTAATGGCTGCTGCACACCGAGTCGCCTAATACTCCAACACTAAAGTCCGCATAGAACCATTGAAATCAGTGATCTCGTCTTAAAACGGGCTTTTCCTACCCCCATCACATATGCATCCAATTTAGGAAGGGCCGTATGTAATCATGGAGAGGCTTGGAGAGGGAACCATCAAGCTGGCGACTGTTTATGGCATCACACTCCCAAGGGCATGGAATAACGAGCACTTGCGACGACATTTCACTTCATTTTTCCTTTTTATTCCGCCATATTTAGTTTCAGAATTTGCTTTAGTGTTTGTTTTTCCAAATATGTAATAAGATAAGTTATATCACTATTTTTTATTCAGCAATAGAACTTCGAATTTTCTATCATATATAAGATCTGGCATTGAAGTACATGTTAGTTATGATATACGACCAACTAAATCTCATCATTCAATGGGATCGACATAATTCTGAAGTGATTGAGATTCGACTAGTCACGTATTGAATCAAACCCCATACTCAAGAACAGAATGACTAACTAAAGAAAACGAAGCTCAACAGTTTTTCAAATAACTTATGTCCCCAGAGTGCGGATATGAGTATAAATTTTGAATGAGTGTGACCGACCACCTATGAAATGACTCTCGTCCTCAGAGTTCAGATATGAACATAAATGAGATAAAGGATGTGACATGACTTCCCACTGACTAACTCTTATCCTCGGAATGCAGATATTAGTATAAAAAAATAGATGTGTGCGGTTCAACCGCTCACTATTCCATAAACTCTAGCCTGAAAATGATAGGAATGCAAACTCACTAAGGATGGAGTTCGACCATCCATCACCTAACTCTACTAACCTGAGACTGGGGGCAGGAGTACAATTACTCAAACCGCTAAAATTGATAAGTGTAACAATAAGGCTCGAGTCCATTGTTTGATACGACTCGAGGCCACGACCTCAAGGTGGCCTTGGGATGGATAAATCAGATCGATATCCAATCCAAGAAGCAACGAATCACAAATACATTAAATAGAAAACGTGATAGCTCAATCATTTAAATAAGTGTATACAAGAATTATACATAAAAATAAAAGAATTCTTATTCACACTAGAATTGTTGCACACAATATAAGTTTATCCAAAATGAGAAATAAAAGTGGGGGTCGTACTTAAACAAACATGACCATTGAAAAGAAAACGTAACCATCCAAGCTATTTACATATCACACCAACCGAAAGATTATTTCTTAGATTTCCTATCTTTCCTTTGATCCTCTCTTCGACACTTTTTCGCCTGGGCTTCTCTTCGTAGAAACATCTTCAGTTGTATGCATCGAGGCGGCATCATCTTTAGAAGCAGGAGAGATCGAGGCACTCTCAACACCAGAAGTGGGAGGGACCTCATTCTATGGAAATGTCTCGCTAAGAGGGACCATCCGAAGCAGAACAGGAATCAGTTCATTGAAATCCAAGTCTACAGGCTCGGTTTTTGCCTTCTTTTTCAATAATTCTTCCCTCTCAACATGCTCTTTCACGCTGAGCTCATTAGTGGGGTTGGAAGAATCCATGATCACAACATCCTCATCAAAAGGAATTTCATGGTGCGGGTCACTTACTTCCTTGAACAATGCATCCATGAATTGATCATCAATAACAAAGGCTTCTTCTTGAGCACCCTGAACAGTAGCCAAAGTTGTAGCTTTAATGGATTCTACCATGGCCGCTTATGATCCCATTATGGCTATTGCAAGGGAAGAGGAATGACATGTGATAGATTCAAAGTTGAGAAAAAAATAGGCGAAAAGATTAGATAGATCGACTGATAACACCCTAACTTTTTGAAAGACGGGAAATGTCGACGGAATACCTTCCTCGGTGTGGCTCCTAAGTCGAGCTGAAATATCCTCAGAACTGCATTTGGGAATTGGAGAAAGCTAAGGCTTGTCTGAATCATACCCAGAGATGGTTGAAGGATCTACCGAGGAGCTAGGGATAACCTTGGGTGCTGGGGGAAATTCAGTTGTAATATTAGGATGTGCCGACCTGGGTCCTTCATTACTTCACCTGAAGAAGCAGCAGTAGATTCTTTCTAAAGTGTAAGCTGGATATCGTGCAATTTTTTGGGCTCATCGCCTAATAGCATTTCACTTTCAAGCCTAGACATGTCGATATCCTCTATATTAAGAAGTTTCTTTTCTTCTGCGACAAGAAATTCCCACACACGCCAGAGCTAGTAGGGATATTCATCGCCAAGTCATGTTAAATTTCTTTGTTTGAGAACGTTGGCATTGTAAAGAATAAGAAGTGGGTCGTGCTCGTTCATTATCTCCTCCCTAACCTTAACCTTAGTAGCTTATGCTTCACGCTAAATAACTGCATTAACATTTTTGGAATTTTCAACGGTCATATCTCTCTTAAGTTTAACATTCACTAGCTCGTCACAAGCATCTTGAGCGATTTTCTAAGCATCATCTTTCTCCTTATTTGTGTACTCGAGTTTATTCTTGAGTTCCACTATCTTCTTCATGACTGTAGATTCATTACTTCGAGTTGTACCACTCTCAAGTGCTATTACTTGATTTTGATGATGCAATACATGAGCCATATCAAGATGACTAGATTTCATCTCCTCCATGGATTTAGTAGCAGCATTAGCTTTTCCCTCGGCCTTTGCTAGGGAGGTCCTAGAAGCCTCTAACTCGTTTGTCAAAGTATCAATAATTCTTTTATTTTGAGCTTTCTGGCCTTTTAACTTCTTAATTTTCGTCGTGCGCTCGAAAGATACATTCGACATTTTCTCTGCTACTTTTGTCCACCCATGGTACTACATGGTATCAATGACACGGTAAATAGTCATTTTTTTGAACATGATCCAGGACCCTCTTTAGGTTGGGGAGAAAAAGAACTCTTCAAAACATAAATTTTGAAACTCTTCACGAAGTTGTGCCATGCGAGCAGTTGGATTGACAGCAGGATCTTCAGTAGTGATTTCAACTTTGATACTTTCCTTGCCAGGTCTTTGGGTAGCAACATGTTTTCCATGGCAATAGCGATCACTAAACCGCTGAGGGTGAGAAGGAACCAAAGGCCGTAGAGGAAAAGAAGCGAGAGGAGGATCACGAGAGGAATCGATAGGTAGGTCCCGACGATCAGTTGGCTTATGAGAACCCTTTGGATGGGGAGATCTCGATTTCGATCGATGTTTATCCTGGGGTGCTTATCCCTATTACCTTTATCTTGATAACCCTAGTCCCGACTGCAGCGATAACTGGAATCATAATATTCTTGACTACCACCTTGATGGTAAGAGCTAGAGCATGAACTAGAGGATGGTGACGTATATCCCAAAAGGAATAGAACTTGTTCCTTTTCTTCACATCATTTCTGCAAAGGAAAACAAAAGTCAATCAACTTTAAGCATTTTAGGCCCTAGTCGAGCATAATGCAATGTTGAGGGGTGCAAGTGTATGCAAGTGTCCTCGTGTTACACTTCGACAGACCAGGTGTAGGATCTTTACTCGTTGGAGTAACTTCTCCTCTATAAGTTGGAATCTTAGTGTTCTGATAGGAGATTCTGAACCCTCGATCCTCACATTAATAAAATGAAAATCATCAAGGTCATGCGGAACTGGTAGACCGGACAAAGAATCAAGCAGCAGACTTAAACGCTCTGATAGTTGAGAAGAAGATTCATCTTGAACAATCTTAAGAGCCATCGATGACTTGAATTGATCAAAAAGACGACTTTTGGAAGTTTATGAACAAATGTTTTCTTCTTTCTCCTATCAGGAACCAAGAGCTGTGAGGTCTACAAGGATCTGACCTCGACTCCAAGACTAGATTCGTCATCATTGTGATCAAACACATTGCCTTTATCTCCTTCGCATTAATACCCGTGAATTCCTGAGTACCCATGGCCAGGGAATAATGGGATCGGTTCGATTGTCTCTTTGACTGACTGCAACACATGGTCTTATCCCTGCAGTTTGAGTGACTTAGTTTAGCCTTACACTAAGGTCCTCTTCGATCAAGCAAAAAGTAAGAGATGTTCATCCATAAGCAAATACTCGATGTTCTTATCTTTAGGCGATGCATTTTTTAGAGGTGTCCGCCACATTGTAAAGATTACCGTTGAGCCGAGTGACGGTGTTTGTAAAAGGAGTTGCTTAGTCAGGAATATGACCCGAATATCGGTTTTCCGTGCTAATATAAAGATAGTGGATAACACTTACATATTTTTGGCTATTGTCGAGTGAAACCGGCTGAACAACGAACAAAGAACCCCTCGCTTTTAAAGGCGCGTAATTTGTTCCATGCACCAATTAGAATGTGGTACCTCTTCGCCGATTCAATAAATGTAAATGAAAGACTCCATATCCGTCGCTTGGAAGAGAATATGAACGAATGTCATCGATGGTTGGAGGTCGTTGCATGAACTCCATAATACTATATAAGCACAGTTGAGAAGAGCGTAGCCGTTCAGCTGAAGCTGCACTGGAGCTATCCTTAAATAATGGAAAATTTCCCGAACATATGAGTTAAATGGCGGGATGCATCCAGCCCAGCACATGAACTTATTGCACATCGTATATCCTTCTAGAGGTCTATGAGCCCTATCATCCTGCGATGAAACCAACATACCGTCAAAAGGAATTCTATGCCTTACACTGATTGGAGAAAAACATCTTCCTTAATTTGAAAGGCAATGGAATTAGCAGAGTTCTCTAGAATAACTGCATCCTCTAGAGTATCGGGAGCAAAATCGATAACTTCCAATGGAAGAATGGGAATTGCATTAGAGAGATCAAATTAAGGGCTTGGGCTTTTCGGTTTTCTCCAAATAATGACTAAAGGACAGAATATCAGGCTTAGTTGTAGAACTTGATTCCATGTTAGGGTTATCCTATTGAAAAGATGATCCAGCTGGCATAGTTGCAAGATGCCCAGAACGTCAAGAACCTATTGCTATTAAACTTAGTAAAAATCATGATTAGATAAAGTAACCTGTACCCCTCTATGCATACTGCATGCTAGTGTGGTGTGGTAAAGCGCTATGCAATGCAGTAATAAGTTGTACGAAATTAAAGATGGAAAAGACAACAAGACTTCGAGGTTTGAACAGAGTGACCATCATTCCTGACTGTCTCAACCGTTTCTCTAGGGAACGATGTGGTTTGAGTTTCACAATCGATTGTCCACAAGTAAAAGTTCAATTTTTATGTTCAAGTCGCTAATGGGCTTCAATAGAACAATCAAAACATTGATTCTTGTCAAGGTTTAAATCTCACACATTATCGAATATGTAGTTCTAGTCGTGTATATGTCATATATGTTTATTCAAATATGCAAGGCCGAAGCTCATCATTGAGTTCAAGTTCATTTATTTAAGTTCCATTTTTAGAGCCTATGCGCTGAACACCGATCATTCACAGCATGCCTCATTACCGACCGTTCCCATGAACGACATCTACTAATCGTTCAGAATTGGTCAAGTCCACCGATCGTTTAAGAACAATCATCCCATATCCAAAAAAAAGCTCCACTCACAAGATCGGTTGAACACACATCAACTTCCCCAACTCCGCTACTTCGTCCTCCTCATAAAATGATCAGTTAAGGCCACCGCCTCCTCCAGTATCCCTCCCCATCAATCATTTTCAATCAATTTACCGACTATTTCCATCATAGAAGATGAAGGGCATGACATTGATGAAGCTCAAAGTCTTGTCCTCGAATTATTAGAAAGTTCAAATCGTCCTACCTAAATTTAAGACTTGAGAAAAGAAGACGGATTTGAATTTGAATCGAAGCGAGATCCGGCGAAGTACGACAATGGTTCATGAATAAAGGAAATTGATTTTTACAGTTCGGATCGTTGTTTGGATCGGTAAGGGAAAAAAGGAGGGAGACTTGTTTTTTTATTTTTCTACCTCGTGTTGGAACTAAACGAAATGAACTGAAGGATGAAGGAAAATTGGCTAAGTACGGATCCTTATATAGATAGGACGTATACCGATCGTTCGTGGCCCCAAAATTATACCGATCTCTTCACGGTAATAATTTTATACCGGTTATTCCACAACTCAGAGCGATCTGAAACTCCTCTGTATGTCCTAACGATCGGTAATGATCATAAAAAAAGAAATAATAATGATCGGTGATGATCGTTTTTATAAAAATGGAAATAACGATAGGTAGAGATTGTTTATAAAATTTCCAAACTTGACAACGACCCATGAACGTGAAAACGTGATCGAAAGTCAGGTACAAACACGTGTACGTGCTGGTATATGCTTCAAAATTCTATTCTTTGACATTAACAAGAATTGAATGTTTACCTGAAATCGAGCGAAGAAAGATTAAAACCAAATTGTTGAAGCTTAGGAAGCCCCAGAAACCAAACAGGATCATCACCAACAAGTTATGATCCTGTATTTATACTACAGGAAACTGAAAAATCGTAATGAAGAATAAGGAAATTACGACCCTCAACAGGAAAACAATTCGATAGAAGGAAAATGACTATTTGATAATCCGAATGGATTTCTTTCCAACAATTCTGGCTTGTAACAATCAAAGCATGTCATGTTCATAGCAAGATGTATTTTGGGGGGCAAATGTTATCCCGCCTTTTGGCAAGGCCGTGATATCATCGACTTGGTTAGGAACATATGGTTATCAGCTTTTAGAACCGATTATATGCGACACTGTGGATGATGGTCGGGCAAATCTGGACCGGGTCCCAATCGAGGTGCAATCAGTATGGAGTGACTGGCAAAGTCCCATGAAGTTATAATTCAAATTTCAAGACGATTGGAGTTCATACGCTCGAATTACAGACAAAGCATAAATTTATTTGGATCAATCGAGAATGGTCCATAAAACAGCTCAAATCAGCAAAGATCGATCGATATCTCAAAATCCACACAGCCAATCCACTTGAAACTTTCAGAGCATCAATATATTGTAGAGCGAATCCCATAAAAATGATTGTAGGTCAATACCTTGAGATACAAAGAAGGCCGATCATTTTTGTCGATCCTTCATAACGATCGGTGTAGCTCAATAAACATTTAAATGTGACAAGGATTGATCAATATCTCGTGATCTACAACCCATAATGACTTCATATTTTAGAGGCAAGTCCAAGAGGCATATGGGACCCCCCATAAACGATCGCACATCATTTGGAGACAAAAATAACGATCGACATCAAGTTAGGGCCACCGATCGTTGTGATGGGCCTCTATGGACCTAGAGAGCCTTCTGCCAAAATCTTAGCGAAATATCTCACCATCTCTCCCTATAAATATAGGCCTTTTGGTTCATTTTCAAGATCTTTATGCTGCTTGTTACTCTAAACTCCATTGTACTCAAGCATTTGCTATTTTCTACAGCTGTAATCAGAGTTATAAGTGATCAATAAAGGATAATCTTCAAAGTGGACGTAGGCATACAACACCGAACCACTATAAATTTCCGTGTCTCTGATTATTGGTTGATTTTCCATTACTTGTTAATTCATTTACTTGGTTTAATTTTTTTATTCTTCACTTACTTCTTTATAAAATATATTCTTGGGTGTGTGCGACCAATTTAATTGCAAACAGTATACTTACTAATAAATACTTCTTACATGTTAATGTTTCAATACCTATGCAAGTGCCTAATTTTACAACTATTGAATACATTCGTAGTTTGGTCGTTTACGCATTTACTTGGTCGACCCTGTATTGCATTCTATGAGTTTCAAACACTAAACAATATAAGACTATGGATATTTGATCCATATACTATCACATATATGTGTTATTTGGGGAATGTCACAATTCATAATGTACGATACTTCGATGAAGTTAGTTCATTTGAAATTAGCTAATAAACCTTACTATGAGATCGAGTATTCAATTTGATTGATTATAAAAGGATCATATTGTGTTAAATGTAACACAAGACCAAAGCTACTGTATAAATCGAAGAATTCGATTGTGAAATGTCAGTTTGATCAGTTTACGTAAAGTGCAACATATTTATTGTCCTTAAATGCTAGGGATGATTGAATGTCCTTTTTAAAGAGTTTGTTATGATGGTGTAGTAAGGTTTTTCTTTTGAATGGTTCAACTTTTTAAAGAGAAAAATATGTTTACAAGAGTAGATGTGATTTAAGGTACAGTTGGGATGAAGAGAGTGAATAGTCGCTTCTGCTTTATAAAGAAACATCAGAAATAAGAATTGTAATAATGATAATTGATACTTAACATTGAAATGAGAAATATGATTTCTAAATGAATTTTCATATAGAAAATTGTTTTCTATGAGGTTATTTCCCTAAGTTCGAGGTATTTCATCAAAAGACACTCTGCTATAAACTAATTGCAGTATATGAAATGAATAATCTATATTAAGTGAATGATGGACCTTCAAATTTAGCACGCTATTATTGTAATTGCGGAAATAGTGGGAGCATCCTATATAGTACTTATTGATTTCATCAAAGTATGAAAACTGTTTTTATAAAATGTACCATACATTATTTTTGAAATAACGAATATTTTTCAACGTTCTGAAAAATAGATATAGTTATATTTCAGTGTAAATACTATGAATATTCGTTATGAAACAAAACTATAATGTGGTATTTGTTTTCATAACAAAAGTGGTACATTGAATAGTACTAAAGTATCTAAAATTTTTTACAATTATTTTGGAAGTATAGACTAAGCTTAGTTTTGATAAATAATTTTAATCTATGATTATGAATCATATGACATTGTTTAATTATATCTCAAATAATTAAGAGTTATGAACCCACTTAATAAGAGCATCATAAGAGTTGATGAACTTTTCAGATTGATGCATATTGATGTATGTAACCGCATGTCTATTTGTATCAAAACAGTTCTATATACCCGATCATATTTACTAATGAGTTGCCACAGACATGTACATGTATATTTGATATGCATGTGTAATTCTATGATAAGTTCATAGAATATAAAATGGAAGTAAATTATATAACATGTAGTAGAAAATATTCATTTGATCGAATGGGTAGTTATTGGAAAGAGTTCTGTATATACCTCATATGAAAAAAAAAAC
This sequence comes from Allium cepa, assembly GCA_030765085.1. Classification (NCBI taxonomy): domain Eukaryota; kingdom Viridiplantae; phylum Streptophyta; class Magnoliopsida; order Asparagales; family Amaryllidaceae; genus Allium; species Allium cepa. The sequence continues at coordinate 984,970,771 of CM060945.1, read as the reverse complement.
TAGTCTCAAAGGTCACTCCTCCCTATAATACGTAATGATGTATTGGTGAGGAGTAATTAAACTTTGTTTAGACAAAGCACGATCAATGAAGAGTGAATTTGCATTAAATTCTTTCTAAGGTGTGTACTTAAGAGCATTACACAAGATTAAAATTAATATATCCAAAGAACAGTTTAAAAAAGCATACAAGATATGGGTTATAAGAAAACCCATCATGTCCTAGTCCAAAGAGTTGGCGGGTTGTGTGAGTCGAAAGACCGCATGTTATAATTATATGCAACTGATCTTGGACGAATCGCCCAAACGAAGTTTGGATACGATAGTCATTGGATGACTAATTTATGTTGTAAACATAAGGATTATAAACTAAAATCAAATCAGTTTTATATGTAATGCAACTCATAAAGTGTTTATGAATACCCGTTACATTGCACTAAGAAAAACTATTGTTTCAAGAAATACCAACTTCATAGCGAAGGAAATTATTTAAGAAATTATTAGGATTAAAATGGATTTGGATATGATCTAAACATGAAACTAATTAGCTAGGTTGAAATGAAATTAACCCAACCAAAATGAGAACATCACATTAGTGTCTCTACTATGCATTCTCACACATCAAAGAGAAACTATGGTTTTTTTAATCCTTATCAAGAATAGATAATCCTCAGTTGTCAATTAAGCCATTAAGAGTATTGACTCTATGATATGGTATAATGCGCAAATATAAATAGATTCCAAGTACGTTATCAAAATATGATTTTGATAGTTGTACTCACATGGATATGATCTATTGGCCGTAAATTTATCTTTAAGAGAAAGACAAATGCAGTTAGAATATAGCGAGCCATATTTGTAGCACCCCGTAATTTGGCATAGTTATTTAATTAGTTAGTCAATTAATTAGGCTCCAAAAATGGAATTTGTGCAAACGATCAAAATTGAACACGAAAGTTTCACCACTGTATTTGTGGAGAAATTCTGAGCAACTTTCATATTTGGAATTTTGTGATTGAAGTCCAAAAGAGGAAGTTACAGGTGAAAAACGAATCCGAAACGAGAATAATTCGTTTAAGAAATTAATGTTTTTAATTAATTGCATGGGGTTCATGGGTCGACCCTCCTAGTGTAGCGGTTGACCTAGGGCAGTCGACCACCATGAGGGGGCAGTCGACCGCTCTCAAGGTGGCGGCTAGGGTTTTCCCTGGCCAAATGGCCTGGATTTATTATATTTCAATCTAACGGTTCCTGTTTATTCTAGCGCCTATAAATATAGGTCTAACCTTCCTTCTCTCCTCATATTTTTCTAAATAGAGCAATGAAGCTCTATCATTTCTTCTTCTCCATTTTCTTTCTAAATTATTAAACTAAGATATTTATATCTGTATTCATACAAATCGGAGAAGAATAAAAATCTAATAAAAAGGAGAAAGGAAGACAATCTACTATAAGCATATTTGAGGTAATTTATATGTATATTTGCATCTATTTTCTCTCCTAATGCCAAATCTCTTCTCAGATATGTAATTCTACTATATGCATATACTCTTTTCATATGTGTTTCTTGGATTAAAAAGGATTTGGATATGGATCAAAGGTTCTACTTCAGATCTGGAGATTTGGATCGCTTTGTTAAAAGGCAAGTGAGAAATTTTATATATTGTTTATGATTTTACATCTATTTTCATTGCCAAATGTTTGATTTTTATGCCTAAATCAATTTTATTTGTGAACTGTAGGCTTAAATTAGTGTAGAAAACTATTGCCTACGCATTTTTGTTTTAGATCTAATTTGAAATATATTCACACCTAGAATTGGAAATCAGTCCCAAAGATTTTAGAATTTGAATGTTGTATATTTTTATTCAAATCCGTACTTGGATCTAAAATAGGATTTTTGGATTATCATCCAAATTTTGCTATGTTTTAGATTTCCGTAGTTTAATTTGTGGGAAGAACATCCATTTGATTTTTATAAATTTGTTTACCTTTTCCACTTTTCATTCAGAAGTACAACGTTTGATTAAACAAGGAATAAGAAATAATCCATTTCATGTAATTTCAAATGGAGTCAATCTTTCCTTTCTGTGCTAAATCAATCTATGGAAATCATAGCAGAAAATCTTTCTAAGGAATTTAATTCCAGCAAATTAAATATGGAAAGCATATTCTAGTTGCATATTTATGACTAGAATATATTTGATTATGAATAGATAGTTTTATTAGGTAGTTTATTTAATAAAGAAGAATGATATTTATTCATGTGTTATTTATGTGTAACGCTCGTTACTTATTATTATATTTAGGGAAGCGAATAGTTAGAACTGAAAAAGGTAGTTATTCATATTAATGGTAAAAAATTAAGAATTCTTATTGATTAATAGGAAATGAAAGATTGTAACCTAAATTAATGGCAAATTAATGAGAAATAATGGATATTATTAAATTAAGGGTTATAATTAATAGAAATAAATGGACTAATGGGACTGGTAAAAAATGGAATAGATATAAAAGGTTACTAATTTGAAATTAGTAATTAAACAGGAATGTTTAGGGAAATGTCCGTTAGGATTTCATGGACATATTGACAATTATGATCATTAAAAGAGGATTTATGGGTAAATAATTATTAAAGGTAAATCTTATTGCTTTAAATAAAAAGGGATTTAGTAAGCTAAGTCCAGTGTCAACCTAAAATGGTATAGGTTAAGACTTAGGATGGTTAATTGGACTTAGCAGGTTACTGATGCGTGGTTAGCAGAGTCACTCAACGGGAGACTTCCTTTCACTTTAAAGGCTACCAGCAGTCGGATGCACTTACTACTAATGTGAGATATCACTAATCCTAGAACAGGTGACGATGTGAGAGATTGGACTTGCTTTCTTAATTGAAAAGTATTAATTGCCCAAATTTGAAATTAGGAGCGGTCCAGTGATATCTCTTAAAGGTTTAGTTCGATATTGAGGTATTAAATGGCTAGCTTAGGGCCCGCCTCCCTATCGAAAGAAGTAAGCTTATGAGATTTCATATTCATAATTAAGAGTGATGATGTATTTCTCAAGATGGGTTCACTTTGGGTTTGAGGTATTAAGTCACTGATCTAGGGTTCGCTCCTCTCCTATAAAAGAAGTACTAAGTAGCCTAATGACATTTCCAAGCAATGTCAGCCAGATGGTACCAGTAAGGAGTCCACCTTGGGGTTATGTATTAAATGGCAATGGCCCACCTATAAATAGATGTTGAATGGTTAGAGGCATGCCTAGTCCTTATTAATGAGCTATGAAGTGGCTTGGGTATAGTATCTCACATCACCAAGACTTTAACAATGATAGATGCGTTAGTGGTGTGGAAATTATAAATTATAAGACCATATATAGTGGTCAAAGGTCTTCATTGTTAGGGCCAATGGACCAATAATGATGACGATAGAAATCCATCTTGGGAATAAGTCTTAACTGATGGAGTCTACATTGACTGAGGTCTTAAATGGAAAAGTTTGCCTATTTCTCTTTAAAAAGTATTATGTGGTGATAGTAGAAGCTCGCTTCATATTTAGAAGTATTAAGTGGCAAATGGATATGAAAGTATTCGATGGTTAATAAGGCTTCGTCACGATATTGTACCTTGGAAATGGGTAGGTAAGTAATTGTTTGTGCAATGCAAGGTGTGATTAAAATTGCCAACCTTAATAGACATAACAATTCCATAAAAACTAATCGGTATAAATTTATGCTATGGACAATCTATAGATTTATAGTCACCAAAATATTTTTTTGACCCGCTCCTCATTACAACCCACAGGATGGATTTATAGGAATATATCACTAGAGTTAAATGTGCATAGTTGTTGGAGAAGTCTTCTTTTCTCTCATGCTTGATGCTGATGTGACAATCTGCTATCCAAAAATACCATTAATTTCAAAGTAGTAGTCATAATCAATATTCTTATCATATTATTGTTTCTGCCGTGATTTTAAATTTCTATCAAACGATCTGAGCTTTGATAGACTTAGGTTTCAATTTCTTTTGAAATTTATGCTCATTAATGTACGAGTTGTTACATTTGATATCAGAGCCTAAGTTAGTAGATCAGAGGAATTAGGATAAATCGAGTGAATGCATTCGTACTTCCCTATCTAGTATTATTATATTTTTACGCTAGATTCTAAGAACTATGACTATAGAAATAGTTGTAGTTCCACTTTAAAGAAATGGGCAAAGCAAATATGAATTGGAAATATCTTAGAGTTAAGATTTTCACCTCGACTTCGATGTACCGCATAGAGTACTGGCAATGCGTAAGGTGTTGTTGATGAAGAACATAGCACGATATATGGCTGAATCCCAAAGACTAGAGGTGTTAGACTTGGTGGTTGTGATCTAACTACCTTGTGATTTTGGATTTTGATGAAGAGTTCCAATCGAAGACACATATTTATTCCAGATGGGCAGAAAATTGGAATCTATATACTGCAAACATCTGGGAACTAGTTTTGGCAAGAGATTGTCCATCGATCACCTCTTTGATGGCAAACCTAATATTTATCTGAATAATTAATTTCAATTTCCTTAGTCTAGAACCTGTGAGAGAATTCTTATAAAGTATGTTTCAGAAATGCCTTAGATTTTGGAAAAAGGGTTATCAAAGGATTTCTTTTCCTAAGGATTTATTTTGGAAATTTGTTTTGGAAAAGTTTATGATTTTTTTTTGAAATTTTAATTTTCAAAGAAACATGTATACTACTACGTTGGTCATGTCAAGAAATTATTAGTTTATAAAAGATTAATTTTTGAAATCCTTAAATATTTATATGTATATATCAGTAAAGGTTTGATTTTGATATTTGGCAAGGAAATAGTTTTCCAATTTGGAAAATTTGTGTTTAAAAAAAGTTTTTGGAAACCCTAAAATATTTATGTAAGTGAGATTTCCAAGTGATGTTTTGGTATGAAATAGTTTCTATTATTTAGAAACAAGTATAAAGGAGCATATATTTAGCTTAGTGATTTTCGGTTTAAAAAATTGAGGGTTTTAAAATCTTCTCTCTTTAAGGTACGTATAAAATAGGAATGACATTCAAATTTATTCGGGTATGTAGTTTGATGTATTATTGTATCAATAGCTATTGGAAGAAATGTTTTTACATGTAGTAGACATGGAATGGCAGCTGGAATAATTTTGGTTTTTTGGAATTTTTGTTGGTCACAGTAGTTTTGTTATGACTATTGAGAATTACTGGAGCATGGTTCGGGACTAGGCAGTAGGTTTTGACACTGCCGTGATAAGGATATGAATTTTTCGGATCGTGTTGATTCAAAGGAGACGACGCGAAATGATCATTATTATTCAATCCAACTCTAATTGGGTCTAGGTTCAATTAACGTCCAAAGCCCGTCAAGTGGTTGACGGTTCAATGGTAAACCTTGAATGGTCTACCAGTTAATGATTTTTGGCACATCTTGAACCTCGACCGGGACTATAAAGTCGCATCTGAATTCTCCAGTTGCCCTCTTTCGTTCCTCCTTCCTCAATAAGACGAACAAAATCTCTATCCTCTTCCTCCTCCAAGTATCAATCTCTCTCTTCCGTTCCTCCCATAGGCGACACCGTTTTTCCCTAGGAGTAGCAACCTCGCCTTTCCCTCGTACTGGTTTTGCACGCTAGATCTCGCCCCTCCACCGCTCCAGATCTAAACCTTATTTCCTCCCTCCGCCCACTTCTTAGCCCAAGATACCTTTCTGCACTACCAGTTTTTCCTCACACCATTATGGTCTCAACCCTCAGGAGGCCACCTGTATGGACCGGAATGAGCAGAAAGTTTCGCTACTTTTGGGCTGGAAGAGCCATTCATCGTGGTAGGATTTGCACCAATCCTCTGCTTCATGACTTTTAAGCGGGAATGTTGCCCCTGTTGTATCTGCCTTTTTGGTGTCCTGTTGGCGCAAAATTTCGATGAAGGAAGCAACTTGACTCATTCGGAGGTGAAGGGTATCTTGACTGAATTGACTAATGATAATCTTGTTGAAATTTTGGAGGCCCCAATGAAGGATGCGGACTTGGACGATTTTGAACTGACCGAATCAAATATTTTGCAGTAGATCTTATCTCAGGATGTCAATGTTTGGAAGATTGATAGTCCACATCTGATTGCCTATCAGTTGCGTGTATCATTCAGCATAACATCATCCCTAAGACGAGAAGTTACAACCGAATTTATCTCATGGTGCGGAAGATCACCTTTGCTAGTTGGCGGCATCATCGTCAATTGGACCTGCACCCTTATGATGCAATTTGTTAATCACGGATTAGCACTCCGTAGAGTCATTTTACATATTTTCACCTATCCACTCTCGTCTTTAGGAAATACGGGTGAATCTCCATGGAGAGGCATTTTAGTAGAAGGTTTCTTCTACCATCATTAGATCCTTCCTTAGAAAGATGACAATTCTGAAGCCATCAGCAACACCGACACCGCTAGTGGCACGAGGTTGGCTGTATAGCCACCAGGCTACGACTGTTCAAGTGTCGTAGCAATGTATCGAGCTCCAGCTATGGAGCAAGGCATCTCCTAGTATGTTGGCATTATTTTAGGATTTATGGTGTTGTTGTCTTTTTCCTTTCAACATTTATTCCTTTCTTTTTGGTTGTTTGGGCTATAACTGTTAGTTGTCTCTTGTAAAAGGCACGCACGATATAATGAGTTCTTATTTGGTTACTATGTTATTGTTTCTGGACATGCAAACTGCTCTTATATATGCATAGTGAAGAAGCAGTATAAATATGGAAAACTCATAAAAGACACATAACTAACAATAAATGAAACATAAAACCGGAAGTTTATAGTAGTTATAATATTTTAGCGAAGATATGATAAAGTTGTTCTGGTATCACGGGTTATCATTCATGTTCCTTAAAAGCTAATTTTTTGGGTAACTGGACATGATGACAATTTTAAATAAAATGTCAAGTTTTACGGGTAAAGGTCGGTTGTTGAATTTTAGAACCTGGTTTATGCGTTTAGCGCATAACCAACTTCCGACTACATTGAAATTGTGGCTTAATTTATCAAAACTTTGAAAAGTAAGTGTTTTGAAAAGCTTCTCTTTTGAAATAATATTAGGTTTTACTTATTTTTTACTTTTAAATTATTTTTAGAATTTTTGTACGAAATTTAATTTCAAGGAAAAATGTGCGTCTAAATATTTTGAGATTTTATTTTTCAATTGATGTACAAATTTGAAAAGCGAATTTTTTTTTTGAAATGTTTGATTTTGAAGGCCACATGTTAAGCGTGGGGAAGACAAATAAAGTTAGAATTTGCGAATCTAGCAGTGCATTGAGATCGACGCAATAAATGCAAGCGGTAATAAGGGAAAAGTTGTTTTAGTCTTGGAATTTCTATTTCCATACCTTGCTGATGACACACGCGAGTCTATTTTTAACTCAATTCCGTTTTAGAGCCTGAAAATAAGCCTCCATATGTCTTTTGTGCATGGAAAATTTGGAGTAAATCCGCGACAACGAGGACATTTCAACTGTACTATGGAAATAGAAAGATTATAGAGTGGTGAGAATGTTAAATTCTCTACCTAAATTCCTGTTTTCGACATACGACTAAAATTAAGAAGTGATTTTTCGACGAGTTAGATTTTTGGATGGTAGGAATTGGATGCAATATTAGTTGCTTTATACTTCTATTCATAGGAGTATGGGGGTTTTAGTTGAGAAGATTTTTCAAAAGCTGCATAGATATAGAACTGCTTGTATGTATATAGGCTGTTTGCATCATACTTTTCAAAAGTATTTTCAAAATAATGCATTCATATAGCAGGATCTGATTTAGTATTATTCTGCACATATATTTTCTTTATGGTGATACAGTAATACAATATGCACTTGTGCATGTTTGGTTGCAAAATTGGTTGTACGCTTATTAGTTGTGTAGTTCATGAAATTATGAGCCAAAACCATGACTTAGTCATTGGTGAAATTTCGGGTATGAAATTCTTTTTAAGGGGGAAGAATGTAACACCCCTAATTTGACATTAGTTGTTTAATTGGTTATTTAGTTAATTAATTAGGCTTTAGAATTTGTGCAAACGATGAAATTAAACCATGAAACTTGCACTATTGTGTTTGTGGAGAAATTACGAGCAACTTTTATATTTGAAGTTTTGCGAGCGGAGTCCAAACAAAGAAGTTACGGACCAAAAACGAATTTGGAACGGAAATAATTTGTATAAGAAATTAACATTTTTAATTAATTAAATGGGGTCCATAGGTCGACCTGCTTAGTATAGCGGTCGATCTGGAGCCATCGATCCCCATGAGGGTGGCGGTCGACCGCTCCTAAGGAGGGGACTAGGGTTGTACTTGGCCCAATGGCCCAGATCTATTGTATTTTGATCTAATGGTTTTGGTTGATTCTAGTACCCATAAATACAGGCCTAACCCTTTCTTCTCTTCTCATATTTTTTTGAAGAGAGCAATGAAGCTCTTCCATTTCTTCTTCCCTACTTTCTTTCTAAATTACAAAAATAAGATATTTATATTCATACAAATTGGAGATGAATAGAAATCAAATAAAAAGGAGAAGAGAAGCGAATCTACTATACGCATATTTGAGGTAATTTATATATGTTTATATATTTGTATCTATTTTTTCTCCCAATCCCAAATCTTTTCTCAGATCTGTAATTCTAATATATGTATATACTCTTTTTATACATATTTCTTGGATAAGAGGATTTAGAGATGAATCAAAGGTTCTACTTTTGATCTGGAGATTTGGATCGTTTTTAATAGGTGAGTGGATTTTTTTTATACTGTTTATGATTTTAAATCTATTCCGTTGGCATACGTTTGATTTTTAGGCCTAATTCAATTTTATTTGTGAATTTTAGGCTTAAATTAGTGTAGAAAACTATTGCCTATATATTCTTGTTTTAGACCTAATTTGAAATATGTTTACACCTAAATCTGGAAATCAGTCCTCAAGATTTTAGAATTTGAATATTGTATGTTTTTATTCTAGATCCGTACTTGAGTGTTAAATAAGATTTTTGGATTACTGTCCAATTTGTGCTATGTTGTAGATTTTCCATAGTTTGATGTAGGTGGAAGAGCATCCATTTGATTTTTATAAGTTTGTTTACTTTTTCCACTTTTCATTCAAAAGGGTGACGCATGATTTAACAAGGAACAAGAAATTATCCATTCATTGTAATTTCAAGTGGAGTCAATCTTCCCTTTTTGTGTTAAACCAATTTATGGAAATCATAGCAATCATTCTAAGGAATTTAATTCCAACAAATTAAATATGAAAAGTATATTCTAGTTACATACTTATAACTAGAATACGTTTGGTTACAAATAGGTAGCTTTATTAGGTATTTTACACGTATTTATTGTGTTAATAAAGAAGAACATTGTTTATTCATGCATTACTTATGTGTAATGTTCGTTATTATATTTAGGGAAGCATATAGTTAGAATAAGAAAAGGTAGCAATTGATATTAATGGGAAATAAATTAGGAATTCCTATTAATTAATAGGAAATGAAAGATTATAACCTAAATTAATGGCCAATTAATGAGAAATAAAAGATAGTATTAAATAAGGGTTACAATTAATAGAAACAAATGGAATTTATAAAAATGGAATAGATATAAAATGTTATTAATTTGAAATTAGTAATCATACGTAAATGTACAAGGAAACGTCCCTTAGGATTTTATGGACAAATTGACATTTATGAGAATTAAAAGGAGATTTATGGGTAGATTAGTATTTAAGGTAAATTTTATTGCTTTAAATAAAAAGGGAATCAGTAAGCTAATTCTAAAGTCAACCTAAGATAGTATAAGTAAAGACTTAGGATGGTTAATTTGACTTATTGGGTTAGTGATGCGAGGTCAGCAGAGTCACTCGGTAGAAGGCTGGCCTTCACTTTGAGATTACCAGTAGTCTGGTGCACTTACTACTGTTGTGAGATATCCCTAATCCTAGGATGCCATGACATGAGAGATTGGACTTGCTTTCTTAATTGGAAAGTATTAAATAATCCAAATCGGAATTAGAAGCGGTGAGAGATATCTATAAAAAGGTTTACTTCAGTAGTGCTTAGGTATTAAGTGGCTATCTTAGGGCCCGCCTCCTTATCGAAAGAAGTAACCTAATGATATTTCATATTTATAATTAAGAGCGATGATGGATATCTCGGGAAGGGTTCACTTCGAGTTTGAGGTACTAAATGACTGATCTAGGGTTCAACTCTCTTCTATAAAAGTACTAAGCGGCCTAGTGAGATTTCCTAGCAATGTCAGCTAGATAGTACCAGTGAGGATTCGGCCTTAGGATTAGGTATTAAATGGCAAAGACCCACCTATAAATCGGTGTTAAACGGTCAAAGGTACGCCTAAATGTAATACCCATAATTTAGCAATAGCTATTTAATTAGTTAGTTACTTAATTAGGCTCCAAAAGTAGAATTTGTGCAAATGATGGAATTTGACCATGAAACTTACTCCATTGCATTCGTGGAAAAATTCTAAGAAACTTCCATATTTGGAGTTTTGCGATCGGAGTCCAAATGAAGAAGTTACAGATGAAAAAAGGATTCGAAATGAAAATAACTAAATAAGACAAATTTACATTTTATATTAATTACCCTAGCCCACAGGCCGACCCGTTATTGGGGACGGTCGACCCACGGTGGTCGACTGGTGAACCAAGGGCGGTCGACCGGTGGCGACCTGTCGGCTCCAATAACCCAAGGCCGCAACGACCCAGATTTAATATTTTAAATTATAGAGTTCTGGTTGATTCTAGCGCGTAAAATTCAGGCCTAACACTCCCTTCTTTTCTCATATTTTTATGGAGACTGTAGCAAGCTCTACCATTTTCTTCTTCACTTTTTTTTTAAATTATAAAGATAAGATATTTGTATCTATATTCATACAAATCAGAGAAGAGTAGAAATCTAATAAAAAAGAGAAGAGAACCAACCATATGCGTATTTGAGATTATATATATATATATATATATATATATATATATTTGTATCTATTTTCTCCTCCAATCCCAAATCTCTTCTCAAATCTGTAATTCTAATTTATGTACGTATATACCCTTTTATATGTATCTTTTGGATTAAAAAGAATTTGGAGATGAATAAAAGGTTCTACTATTGATCTGGAGATTTGGACCACTTTTAAAAGGTGAGTGAGAAATTTTATAGATTGTTATAATATGAAAGTTATCTGATTGGTGTTTATTTGATTTTTATGCCTTATTGGATAATTGTATATGAGTTATAGGCAACGAATTCAATATGATCTGAATATAATAAATATCACTTACATTTTCTTGTTTATGAATTGATTCAGTATTGTATACAACCTGATATGGAAATCAGTCCCAAAATTATGAATTTAGAATATTGGTTTGAATGAAATTTATTCCAGATCTGAAATAGGTTGTATAATATGATATAAATTTATATTATTACCCAAATCTTGTTAGAATATAAACTTTCCTATATTTGGAATCGTTGGAATTTTGATCCATTCAATATTTGTAAAATGGTTTGATTTCTTTCCCATTTAGAAAAATAAGCCACTTGATCTTATAAGGAATAGATGCAAATGGAAAGAGAAAGAGATGTATAAAGTAAGAATTCATTGCAGTTTACACTATTTATTTCAGTAATAAAAATGGTTATTCCTTGTAATCTCAAATGATGCAATCTTTTATATTTTAAAATCAAATCTTTTGTTTTGGACTAATTTATGGAAATTATAGCGGATAATCTTTTTAGATATGATTCCAACAATTTAATGTGGAAAAGAATATTCTACTGAAGATATATAACCGGAACATATTTGATAAAAGTAAATATTTGTACACAATTACTGCGCTTATAATAATGAAATAAAATGTTAATAATGACATTTGCACGTGATATTCACGTTTAGGATAATTAACTAATGGTAAAAGGATTAAAAAGGGTTGTAACTCCAACAAATGGTAATGAATACGGGAGTTGCAATAATTTTATAGGGTAAGTGGATTAATAGAACTGATAAAAAAATAAATGTAAAGGTTACTAATTTGAAATTAGTAATCGTACATAAATGTGTTAGGAAATGTCCGTTCGGATTTTATGTACAAATTGACATTTATGAGCATTAAGCGGGGATTTATGGGTAGATAAATATTTAAGGTAAAATCTTATTGCCTTAAATAAAAAGGGAATCAATAGCTAAGTTCAATGTCTACTTAAGATAATATAAATAAAGACTTAGGATGGTTAATTGGACTTAGTGGGTTTGTGATGCGAGGTTAGTAGAGTCACTCGATAGAAGACTGCCCTTCACTTTGAGGCTACCAGCAGTCAGGTATACTTGCTACTGATGTGAAATATCACTAATCCTAGGACCCATGCGACGTAAGAAATTAGATTTGCTTTCTTAATTGGAAAGTATTAAATTATCCAAATTGAAATTAGAAGCGATGAGGGATATCTCCATAGGGGTTCGCTTCTGGTTTGAGGTCTTAAGTGCCCGAAGGGTTCTCCTCTCTCCTAAATGGAAGTATTAAGTAACCCGGTTAGATTCCGTATAAATAAATAAGGATGTCTCTTTAAAGGGTTTACTTCGGTGTTGAGATACTAAGTGGCTAAAGGGCCCACCTCCCTACTGGAAGAAGTAACCTAATAAGATGCCATATTTATAATTAAAGAGCGAAAGGGGATATCACGACAAGGGTTCGCTTCAGGTTTAAGGCCTTAATTGACCGTACAGTCCTCCTCTTTCCTATAAAAGAAGTATGAAGTGACCTAATGAGATTTTCAAGCAATGACAGCTAGATAGTAGATGCTTTTGAAATTAGGTTTTAAATGATGGGGTCTGCCTATTTTCCACTGGGAAGTACTAAATGGCTTGGGTACAATCTCTTACATTGCTTAAGCCGTAATAATAATAGTACCATTTGGGAGCACGCCTTGGGGATAGGTCTTAGATGATGAGGTCTGTCTTAGTTAAGGTCTTAAATGACTAGAATCTGCCTATTTTCTAATAAAAAGGTATTGTAATGACCTGCTATTTCGAACCATTCAAATCGACAATCATCCACACTTATCAGACTTGAATCGCTCAATATAGCAGATTGTTAATATATATTTGGCAAAAATTAGCATATATAGTAAATAAATCAATCATAGAATTACAGACACAGAGTAACATAATAATAAGCAGCATAATAGATAAATAGTAGTTTATGAAGCTACTGCATAAACATCATAGTTTCAACAAAATACAATAGAAATCCCGAATACATAGAAGTTTCAATACATAAGCAAATGTCAAGTCTGAACAAAAAAATGGAAATAACTGCAAAGCTGAATAGATAGAGATGGATCTCTAAGCAAAATTCCAACCTCCAAAGGTGAGTCTCAAATGCTGTGACACTCAGTCTGACCCGAGCATAAAACAAAACACAAAACACCCGAGTTATGATTAACATTGTTATGCTAGTAAATCAACTCAAGTGAACTGCAATATAATTTAAAGGATGTATGGTATTCCCATCCTTCAAGGATCCGTTAAACTATCTACATACATAGTACAATACATTCCATAGATAATGTCTATAGTAAAGTAAGCTATTAAAATAACGTTAAGGCGTTACCCATGTCCCCCTTAACACATTTTTATATATTCCCGCAGTCTATACAGTACCGTAAATCCTCCCTCAACTGGAGGGACATCAGAGGGCAATTCATAAGTATGGTACAAACCAAACTTGTAATAGGCTCAATAAGGCATGTGACAAGGTACGTAAGGCAACGCCATGGTTGGATTCTACCATTTGCACTCCTGAACTGGTGGTAATGCATAGCAGCTACTACCGCCCACCTTGAGACACACTCCCATAATCAAAGGTGCACCTAATCAAATCACAAAGTAATAGAATGGTATCGAAGAAATGTGCCTAACAGGGGAGCGATCCTAACTTGACCCGGTATAACTCCTATTTTAGCCTCATCAAGCTGACTCGAGGGAGTCAGGGCTGCGTTCATACCTCATATAGACGTTCACCAAACCATCATACTTCATTTTGGAATCTCCACGCGTACATAGTTGTTAAAGCGGTTTTTGGTATTGATGAGACTATGACAATATCTGATCCTAGTGCCTTTAACTACCAAACGCTTATTTCACACCGTGGTCAATTTTATTTCAAACATTTCATACTTCATATCAAAATATCATATTCATTTCAAAATCATATCACTTTCGAAATCATTTTTCACTTTAGAACTTGACAGTTCCAACTTAAACAGTTTGAATATTGAAAGTAGTATATATATTGGAATGGTTATACATTAAACATAGTTTATATTTAAAATAGTTTGTAGAATTAAATAGTTTATATATTAAAATAGATTATATATGAAAAAATAGTTTATATATTAAAAACATTTTTATCAAAAATATTTTTAAATTATAATTGTTTCTTCCAATTTCACAAATCGATTCAAATCAACTTTAGTTCCAACGTTCAATTTAAATCAATCTCAGTTCAACAATTTCAAATTAAAAAGGTTAAAGGTTCAATTCAAACTCTCAACAAAGCCATTTTTAATTTATATCGATTTCAAATCCAGGTTTGAACTACTAATTTAAACCATTTCCAATTCAATAGGTTTCAAAGATTAAATATTCAAACTATTTACAATAACTCAATTTGATAAATTTCATTTGTATTTCCAAAAACCAACTTCAGTTAAATTTAAAATTATTCAATTAGTCATTTTTAATAACATTTAAATAAAATTCTCTAATTGCAAATTAAAATAAAATAAATGATTAAATATCTAACCTCAATTATATTTAAGTCTTAAATATTCATCTAATCACTTTTTATAAGCATTTAAATAAAATCTCAAGTTACAAATTTAAATCAAAATTAAATATTCAATTTCAATTTCAATTTCAATTTTACGTAAGTTCAAAAATATTCATTTAATCACCTTTAATCAAAATCAAGTTATAAAATCATAGCTTTAAATCAATTCTGATTTATATCCAATGCTCAACAAATTAAATTGCAAATTAACCTAATTTATCTTTCTGACCTTAATCTAATTAAAGCTATTATAAGAACTATTTTTCAAATATTAATATAACTTTAAGATAAATATTTTAAATACAATACATATACTTATTTAATTAAATTCTATATAATATATTTCACTATATTAAATACTATTAAATTAAATATAATTTTGTTAAATCTATTTTATTCTATATTACTCTATATTTTATATATTTAAAAATAATAAAATTATAAGTAAAATCTTAAAATTTACATTTTTCAAAACTTAACTAATAAATTTAAAATATCCAAAATATATAGTTAAAATCTAAATTTTACACATGTGTTAAAATAAAATCAATATTTGTTAAAATTTATATATTTCCTTTTGAAACTTTAGAAATCATTTTTCAAAAATAGACCAACGGTTCCGTATATAATTTTCTAATCTATGGTCAAGTGATAAGATATTTATCATTTTAATCCGCAATAATTTAATATTTACGGGTATATATCATTTCAACCTGCCAAAATTCAAAATCGATAAAATCGGTTGGGTTTATCATTTCAACCATAACAATTTTTGTAATACTATGCATTTTTATATAATTAAATAATCAAACAACAATGAATAGTAAAAATAAACATTTTTGGAATTGTTAGAATACGATCACGAAACTCATATCATTGTGTTCATGGCGATTTTCGGATCAATTTTCATATGTAACTTGTCGAAATCTGAGTTAATACGAAGAAGTTACGAGAGAAATAGAAACCAGAAGAATGAAAAAATATATTAAGGCCTATGGGTCGACCCATAAGTTGACCTACAGGGCATAAGGGTCGACCCCTAATGCACATAGATCGACCTATAGATCGACCCGCAAGAAGCCCTAGACATAAAATCATCCAAGGATGTGCCGAAGACCTCAAATTCAATTTTTTCACGATCTAGAGCGTCGTTTTCTGGATCCAACTACTCACAGCGAGCCTGTGACATGGTTGCACCAGATTCAATCCAAAAATCTGACGGTCTGAGATCCCCAAGCTACACTACAAATAGAACCCTAGGCCTAGCTATTTTCTCACAATCAGATTTTCTTCTAATTGGGTTCATTACCTGAGGCTGAACCCTAAATAGAAAATATTTCTAGGGAGAAGACCTACTTAATAAAAATATTATACGCCTTAGAAGGGGATCCAGGAAGGCCATGGAGCAAAGCTAAGGACGACCAGTGAGTGAATTTAAATTATATATCTTTTACGTTTATGATATTTTATCATTAGATTCCCGTTAAATATTTTAATTCAACATTTATTTCAATAATTAATTCAGTTAATTAGTTAGGTTGAGACTGTTATTAGGCTTAAATAAATGGAAAAAATAATTAATTCCAATCAAATATGAATAGTATTAGGCTTAACAGTTATAGAGAAAGGCTTAAGCCTAAAAGCAAGAAATATACAGTAAATTATGCTAAAACGGGAGAAATAAACTGAAAAGGAGGAAAATCTAATAACTTGATTTGGAAGTTAGTGATAGATTAGTTGGTTAGTTTATAGAAGAGAATACATTTCCATAGTTTAATATTGCAAAAATAACGATAAATGTAATTGCAAGAATAGACGAAAGATAAAGGAAATTAGTGTAAAATGGAGACATTTCTATATTATGCATTACCCAATAGTTAAAGAAAAAACAAAAGAAATATCTTGCACTTTCGAGTTATTGTCTATAGTACTATTTAGTATTAAAATATGGAAATGGATTTTTAGCACAGTTTTTGTAACCAACCAAATAGAATAGAACTACTTTCTAGAATAAAAGAAAATAAAGTGAAGAGTTGAAGAAATTAAAGAAGAAATCAAGTTAATTATTTGACAAGACTAGAAATAATAAACATCAATGTGCCTAGATCAGCATTCACTATGCAGATAGTAGAATAAAAGCAAAGCAGTTATAATGATAAGTAAATTTGTGATAATCGGACATAGTCCCAAGCCAAGATTGTCATATAATATAAGAGAACTAAAGAGAATTCAATATCATAATAAAAGAAGACAGACTAGAATAGAAAAGAGACACTTGCAATTATATTTATAACATGTAGATTATAAAAGAATATAGAAGTAACAATTGCAAGTATCATTATAACATAGGTTATAATCAGAGATAACAGAAAATGATTATTTTAAAACTTACACTAAGTTAATAAGCAAACATAGAAGAAAGGCCCATACCAATAGCATTCCCTTTCAGTCAGGAACTTAAGGTCTCCCAATAGTTATGTGAGGCCGGGACATGCTTATACTGATTAGGGTAAATAAGTAGCCAACAGAATAAGAAAAGTAAACTAAACACAAAATAAAAGATTAGACTTAAGGTCTAATAAAACAGTAAGATGCATTTCGCGCAGCCCAAAGGATGAAGAGCCTAATGAAGCAATTCATCACAGATTTTTAGCATATAAATAGCACATCCAACTTAGTTAATTTGGGCTAGAAGGAAGTACGAGATTTCAACGGGACGTGAGGGTACTCTAGGATGACTCTATGGGGTAGGCCTAACGAAGCTGCACCCTCGGAGGTAGGTCTGTAGGTGTTCCATCAAGAGAGTATGCCTTGACTTCTTTTGCATTGCAGGCCTAACGAAGCAGACCTTTATAGGCAGTCAAAAGGTTGATGGATGGAGTATGATATTCGTATGACACCGTACTCTGACCTACGAGTAGGTTTTTGTGGGCAGGACCCAAAAGGATAGTCGCACGCGGAGATCAAGCCATCATCAACCAAGAGTGAGTTCAGGAAAGACTAGAGCTAAACCAATATGCCAATGATTCTTTCACTATCGAGACATTGGATGAGAGGCGCAACCAATTGGATGTTTAGATTGTTTGCAGTAGGGCACAGCCACTTAGCTCTTTAGAGGTCTTTTGATTAGTTGAATGGTGGCTGCATGGGGCCATGGTCATGATGAATAAAGAGACAGACCGAGTAGAATATCTATATTGTAGGCCTAACGAAGCTGTCCTTTACAGATATGGAAAATCCACGAATGAGTTCCATACAAGGTAGACCTTGTTCGTGGGATTCAGGGAGTAGACAGAATGATTACGTATAGTCCTCAAGGTACGCACTGGGTGGTACATTATGGATATTCGAGCATTAATATAGGATAGTGTGGATGCAGTTTTATGTTTTCATAGTAGACGACGGACCATTTGTATCGTAGGCCTCATGAAGCGGTCCTTTACAGATGTAGTTATAGAACGCTCTAGGAGCAAGATGATGGAGTCCTTTTCAAGGAGGATACGGAAGGTACTATGGGTAGTACCTAGGACCGATGCGGTCGTTAGGCATGTTACTACATACATACATACATACATACATATATATATATATATATATATATATATTCGTTATTAGGTTTTAATCTACTAGGGAGTAGGTGGGTACGATTCATACACAGAGGCGAGAGTATTATAAACCCAATAAACCTAACATAACAGAAAATGGAAATAAAACGGTATATGTAGAATTAAGCTTAGAAGTGTATAATTTTTCCATTCACCAAAACTATAGTTCTGACTCCCTCCTCATACATCCCATGGGTTAGGTAGATGACATAGACTTTCCAGCTTTGAGACATTTGTTTAGAAAGTGTTATTATCTTGGTGAGTGTTTACTTACTATTATATTTTAGTCAGTTCCGCTGTGAGATATTTACTTGAGCTCTGATATATTTGTCTTTGCCTATTTGCAGGATACCAGATACCCAACTCGGGGATTCAGTGGGCTTGGGTTTTAGCAATTTTGCGAAAAATTCGAACCCACTGGAATTCATCTTGTTACAATTTCCCTAATCTATAAGATCATTCGGGTGTGTGTCATTTCAACTGTTGGTCGTGTTTACACCTCCTACCGGTCCAGCGCCTTCCTCATGCCACCAATCCAACCTACCTACCAAGTCAAAGCATGGCCGATCCAACCTCCACTGGACCAACTCTTTCCACCACTGCCGAACTGAGTCATTACCGCTCCACTCCCCTCCGGACCACTTCCCTGCCGAACCAACCCATCCCTTCACTCACCACCGAATCAGATCCAACTCCATCCTCCTACCACCGAACCAAGAGTTAAAGCTACTATCACCGGTCCAAAGCCTCATCGGACCGGACCATCCACTTATCACCGAACCGAAGCCTAGAAGGCATTACCGGACCTACGTCACCAGGCCAGATCACTTCAGCCCAGGCCCACCAGCAGCTATATACATCCAAGACCCCTACCCCAACCTCACTCTATAAACAGAGGGGCAGGGGTACAACAATGGCAGACAAGTTTGAGAGCTCAAGCACGGATAGAACTTTCAAACAACTTTCAGTTACTTGTAATCAAAGCTTTGTACTTGTAATCTAAAGAGAAAAGGAGAATAACATATAAAGTGGACGTAGGCACGTTCTGGCCGAACCACTATAAATCTGTGTGTCTTTTACAGTTTAGTCCCTGCTTTTTATATATTTGCGTAAATCACCCAAATCACTAGAAACAACATAAAATCAACTAATTCAAACGACTTGGAGGTGTTTGCCAATTTTTGTGCAAACATTTTTGGTGCTTTCACTGAGAACCAGGAGCTCGAAGCTTCAGCTTCTCCCACTCAACCCTTTTCCTATCAACATCGTTCATTGCTTGGAAAACATGCCTCCCGGACGGAAGAAAGATGCTAACAAAGGAAAGAACATTGCAACTAGTAGTATCCCAGATCCAATAATAAAAAATCAAGACAATCGTCCGGTTCCAACGACAAATGGTAATCAGGCAGATCCGACAGCCCCTGCTACGGAACAACCAATTACAAGGACGGATCTGGACAAGGTTGTGGCTGAAGTAACTAACCGCTTCGCATCTCAACAAGAAGCCTTGGTGGACCAACGATGAGTCCCGGCCTGGAGGATCTGGGAGACGACAAAGGTCTTTCTTCTTCGAAGAGGTTAACAACAGAAACAGCAATGGTATAAGCCGAGCCCGGACTCAGCCCGAATTCCGACCCGAGGAAACACTTGGAACCGAACCCAACAGGGGAGGTACCAAGCAGGGGTCGGATGTAGCTGAGCCTGTCATGCTACCTAACCATGGAAACACCAGTAGACGGGGTCGTGCTGGAGTCCAGCCCGAAGTTGGACCCGAGAAAGTGCTGAGAACAGAGCCCAGCAGGGGAAGATCAAGGCAAGGGCCAACTGTGGCTGACCCCAGCATGCCCCCGGAAGACCAGAGGCAGCCATTAGAGAATGTTAGGAGTGACAGACGATACCATCCCTATAGGTCGTCTGGACGGAATCAATCCCGCAGGGAAGAACCAAACTCATTTCTATCCGCTCCAAGTTCTAATGAATGGATGACGCGATTGTTCAGAGAATGCATCCAACGGGACCAAAGGGATCGGGGGATAGGCGCTAGGGTAACCAGCCCCTTCACCCGCATTATCGAAACTGCCATCACCCCCCGGGAATGGAAAATGCCAACAATGGAACCTTACAAGGGAACCTCTGACCCCATCGTACACTTACAGAGATACACCCAGCATATGCTCATGAGCGGAGCAACGGAGGGAGTGTTGTGTAAATGCTTTCCACTATTCTTGGCAGATCTAGCTACCTCCTGGTCCTGCCACCTACCCCAAGGGTCCATCAGCTCATGGGAAATGTTGAAAGAAAAGTTCATCAACCAGTTCCGCATTCATGTGGAACAACCCAAGGACGCTTATTCCTTATCTAATATCAATCAGAAACCCGGAGAGACAATGCAGCAATATCTAACCCGATTCAACGCCGTAGCGGCCGCAGTCCAAGATGCCGACGAGAAACTTATCCTAATGGCCCTCTGCAGTGGTGTACATCCGGATACTAAATTTGCTAGAAGACTAACCAAGGAAAAACCAGCTACTTTACCTGATTTCTTCCATGAAGCTGGAAAATATAAGAGACTTGAAGACGCTGCCACTGAGAGGCAGTCAGGGCAACAGGCTAAGACATCTCCAGACAGGGTTCCCGCTGCAGCAAAAGATGTTCGAAGAAATGACTCTAGAGACAATGCTGGGGGCAAGAAGGGAGAAAAGCGCTTATATCGACCAGGACCAAGATTTGAATCTTACACTCCTTTGAATGAAACAATCGAAAATATCTTTCTAGCCACCCAAGACGAAGTTAGATACAAGCGCCCCCCGCACAAGAAGGAGTCAGATAATGCACTCAAGTCTGGAAAGTTCTGCTGCTTCCACGAATCCCATGGACATGACACCAATGAATGCCACCATCTCCGGGACTTGATTGAAGAACACATCAGAAGGAAGAGACTGGAACGCTATGTAAAAAGCCAGAACAGGACTCCAGATCCCGCCAATGAAAACCCAGGGCTACCCCTCCCAGAAGTAGGCGGAGGAAATCACAACACCAGTGGCTCTAGTCAAGAGAAGATAGTGGTCCATACCATATCAGGGGGC
The DNA here is from genome assembly GCA_030765085.1 of Allium cepa. Classification (NCBI taxonomy): domain Eukaryota; kingdom Viridiplantae; phylum Streptophyta; class Magnoliopsida; order Asparagales; family Amaryllidaceae; genus Allium; species Allium cepa. The sequence continues at coordinate 984,949,167 of CM060945.1, read as the reverse complement.
CACACATCGCCGACAGAAGCTGGGCAGAGATGGAAAGATACGGTAAGTCACTTAGAAACGGTGAAGGCTACGTTAATTATGTTATGGAAGAACGCCAACCGAAACGGAAAGATAATGACGACATCACATTCAGTACGCGTGATCTAGAGGGAAGGCAGTACCCAGTGGATCCTATGGTCATCTCTGCCTGGTTCGGCCCAGCCAAAATTTTTCGAATTTTAGTAGACACTGGAAGCTCAGTAAATATCCTATTCAAGCATGCTTTCGACAAAATGAAGCTGTCAATGAAGGATGTGTCTCCCTGCAACAAACCACTACATGGTTTCACTAGAGATGCGAAGATGCCCCTCGGGCAACTGGACCTCTTTGTTGAAATAGGAAGTCATCCCCGCTCCGTTGTGCGAAAACAAACATTTGTACTAATAGAGAACCACTCGGCCTACAATGCCTTTTTGGGAAGGCCAGCCTTGTCTGACTTCCAAATTGTCCTAGCCCCATGGTGCTTGAAGATGAAATTTCCAACAGATAACGGAATAGGAGAAATATAGGGAGATCAAGACGCTGCTCGAGACTGATATGTAACTGAACTTCGCAATAACCGCAGAAAAGATAAAGGGAAAAATGCAGAGACTACTCTCTGCATGAAAAGCTTGGAAGCATAGCAACTAAAGAAAGCCCCACCTCTTCGATATACCAGTGATCCTTTCAATGAATTAGACCCCAGGGACAAAGAGGAGGAGGCCACCGCCGAGCCTGCAGAGGCTATGGAATTCGTAGCTATAGACAAACATGACTCAAGTAGACTATTGAAAATCGGATCTCAACTAAAGGAAGAATTAAAGGATCAACTCATTGATTTTCTTCGCCACAACATGGATATATTTGCATGGACGCACGCTGACATGACAGGAATCTCCCCAGACGTAGCATGCCACGTGCTGAACATCGATCCCACCAAGGTGCCAGTAAAGCAGAAAAAGAGAAGCATGGGGGCAGAACGATCAGCAGCCCTCGAGGTAGAAGTAAAGAACCTACTTGCCAATAACTTCATACGAGAAGCCATCTACCCAGAATGGATCGCCAACCCGGTACTGGTAAAAAAGGCTAATGGGAAGTGGCGAACATGCATCGACTTCTCCAACTTAAATGACGCTTGTCCGAATGATTGTTTCCCACTCCCCCGAATTGATCAACTCGTGTACAGTACAGCCGGACACGAACTCTTATCCTTTATGGACGCATACTCAGGATATAACCAGATCCCTATGCACGCCCCCGATCAAGACCACACTAGTTTCATCACTGACCGGGGATTGTACTGCTACAGAGTAATGCCTTTTGGACTTAAAAACGCCGGAGCTACTTATCAGCGCCTCATCAACAAGATGTTTGCGGAACTAATAGGACGAACTATGGAAGTTTATGTGGATGACATGCTGGTAAAATCGAGGAAAGCCAACGATCATATAAACCACATGGACGAGATATTTCAAGTACTTCGCCAATATGGAATGAAGCTGAACCCTCTAAAATGCTCCTTCAAAGTATTGTCGGGAAAGTTCTTGGGATTCATCGTCCATGCCAGGGGAATTGAAGCAAACCCCGAACAAGTTCGGGCTTTGCAAGATATCAAGATACCATCCACTCGAAGAGAGATGCAAAGCCTAAACGGGAAATTGGCCGCCCTAAGCAGGTTCATCTCTAAAGCAACCGACAAATGCATCCCTTTCTTTGAAGCTCTAAAGAAAGACAAAGGAAAGTTCGAATGGACTGACGAATGCTCGACAGCCTTCCTTAACTTAATCGAACACCTCCAGAGACCACCAGCACTCTCAACTCCAAATGAAGGCGAGGAACTATACCTATACCTTGTTGTATCGTCCCATGCTTTAAGCACCGCTTTGGTGAGAGAAGACATCCGCGCACAGCGGCCCGTATACTTTGTAAGCAAGAGATTTACAGGGGTAGAAGCCAGATACCCTAAACTTGAAAAGCTAGCATACTGTTTGCTAATCACATCACGGAAACTGCGACACTATTTCCAATCTCATTCCATCAGATTTTTAACCGATCAACCGCTAAGGCAGGTACTCCACCGCCCCGACACTTCTGGATGACTACTTAAGTGGTGCATTGAACTGAGTCAATATGATATCACCTACCATCCTCGCACCGCTATCAAGGGGCAAGCCGTAGCTGATTTCGTTGCCGAATTCACTACTAACGAAGGTAAGGAGTAATCTAAAATAGCATAAGATATCAAGTGGAATCTCTTCGTAGATGGATCATCAAATGAACAAGGCTCGGGGGCAGGTGTTGTGATAATCACCCCTAGGGGAAGGAAGCTGCACCACGCCCTAAGGTTGGAATTCGCTGTCACCAACAATGACGCAGAATACGAAGCAGTGATAGCAGGATTAGAACTTGCCCTGGAGATTGGAGTCGGTTCTTTATGTCTCCATAGTGATTCTCAACTTATTGAAAATCAAATACTGGAAGAATTGCAGACTCGAGGAGAACGACTCACATCATATCTAAAGAAGACCAAGCTGCTGCTCAATCAATTGGACCACTATTTAATCAAACACATTCCTCGAGAAGAGAATCAGGAGGCCGACGAACTGGCAAAGCAAGCTAGCATGAAGGATGGCACCGCTTCCCGAACAATAACCATCTCAAAGCAACTAGCCTCGAGTTACGAGCCAATGAATATGATAGCTGCAATCGAAGAGGAAACTTGGATGACTCCCATCCGGAAGTACTTACAAAGTGGCACACTACCCGACGGGCGTAACGAAGCCAAGAAAATCTTAAGGAAAGCTTCCCGCTACACATTACAAGAAGGCATCCTCTATCGGCGTGGCTTCTCTAATCCCTTATTAAGGTGTATCGCAGGAAGGGAAGCCAGGGAAGTCTTGTCCAACATCCATCAAGCGAGTTGCGGAGATCACACCGGAGGGCAGACTCTAGCAAAGAAAATACTCCGATTCGGGTATTACTGGCCCACCTTAAACAAAGAAGCCTTGGACTTCGTCAAAAAATGCGGCAGATGTCAGAAATTTGCTAAGATTCCTCGACTACCCACAAATGAGATTACTCAAATAACTAGCCCTTGGCCCTTCGCAATATGGGGAATTGACTTGATTGGCGAACTACCAGTGGGCCGAGGCGAAGCTAAATATGCCATAGTGGCAGTTGACTATTTCACCAAATGAGTGGAAGCGGAGCCTCTAAATAAAATATCTTTGGCAAAAGTTATTAACTTCTTGATCAAAAATGTTTTATGCAGGTACGGGGTTCCACTCAAAATCATATCGGACAATGGACTTCAATTTGACAGCAAGTAATTCACCAACTGGTGCCAAGAGCATGGAATTCACAAAAGCTTCTCATCTGTGGCTTATCCCCAGGCAAACGGACAAGTCGAAGCTGTCAACAAAATCCTCAAAACTCTAATCAAGAAGAAACTTGAAAAGTCAAAAGGCGCTTGGGTGGGTGAACTTCCTACGGCACTTTGGGCCTACCGGACATCTTACAGAACATCAACAGGGCATACTCCTTTCTCTTTGGCATACGGATCGGAGGCCATACTCCCAGTTGAAACTGTAGTGCCTTCCCACCGTAGGATCCACTACAACCCAGAAGAGAACGAAGAACTCCTCCACATGTCTTTGGATCTAATTGAGGAGAGAAGCAACGATGCAGCACTCAAAGCAGCAGCTCACAAGCAAAAAGTGGCAGCACAATACAACTCCAAAGTCAAGCACCGCAGCTTACAAGAAGGAGATCTTGTCCTCAAGCGGATCTTTCCGCGCTCCGGAGCGCTAGATCCAACCTAGGACGGACCCTATGTAATTTATAAAGATCTCCACAACGGAGCTTATATTTTGTCAACAGTGGACGGAGAGGTGTTGCAGAGGGCATGGAACATACAACACCTCCGTCGATACTTTTCTTAACTTGTACTGCCCATATGAAGTGAATTAACAAAGAGAATCAGTGGACGTAGGCATTTTCGTGCCGAACCACTTTAAAAATCTTGTCTCTTTTTAACTTGTTCCTTTATATCTTGGCTACTTGCTAAGCTTTATCCTTTTCTGTTGAACAAGATCCTATATAACGACATTTCCATTCTGGACACTTCACGGCACAACCTCACCTGGACAAGACCCAACAGGTACTATGCGAATCTATGCACTCGCCGATGAGACACTTTTGCTCCAACATCCCTCTGCTGCGGGTTAACTCATTGCTTGCGACTTCCCTCAAAGCCAACTGTAATGAGCCGATTATAAGCCATCAAGAAGGCCGACTATAGCCGATGGCAGCTCATTACGGCGTTCGGATCGCCGACAACTGTGAACCTACTTTAAGCCCCAACATAAGGTGTGGCCAGCCAGGGGTAGTTCACGGTTGACGATCGGCACCCACGCTAGCCGGCCACAGTAAAACGAATAATACCCACGATTACGGGCCATAATGGCTTGGGTAGTTACTGTGCGCGATCTCGGCTCCGATATGTCTTAAGTGTGGCTATGGTAAAAAAGATAAACTCCCCGTGGAGGCGTAAGATGGGTGACAAATGTCTCCAAGACCCACAGCTAGGGAAAGTGAGTACAAAACCCGTTTGCCACGAACTTAAGCATATCGATGGCCTTCCGTGATTGGAAGTTTTACTGTTTCTTATATTTCCATTTCATTTAAAAACTTTTCTCCTATCCTATATAACGGTCCCTAAAGTACAGGACACCAAATAGGAGACTCGCAAACTGGATGACAAGACACTCATCTGCATTCCATACTCAGTTACACGAGACATTCAAAGCTACCGTCTACAACTAAAACCTGAAGGGCGGTACTTTCTTCTCTCATACACAAATATGTAACCATAATTTATTCGCACATCCCACAAACATTGCAAGATATGAAATTACATTTTAAGCAAGAGCATAACATCAAACATGATTGAAGCACGTACACAGCTATATTTCTTATGCAACACATCAGAATAACAAAACATTCAAATATAGCAGAATCAGTTTATGTTATAAAATTACATAAAGTCGTTCGTTGCAATGACATAATTACAACCTGAAAGTACATTAATGTTTTAGAACTAGTGTATACAGGAATGTCAAGTAAAACCAAAAATGCCCGGATCAAGTCAAAATAGTCGACAGCATCAGAACTTCATCTCTATCCTTCCAACCCCCCAAGATCTACTTGACCGCAGGATCAGAACTCCCAGCATGCTGACCAAAGGTCCCACCTGTCCAATTCAGGAGAAGAATCTATTAGACAAACGATAAGCAATCTAGTTGAGAAAAGATTAAAAAAGGAAGACTTACCAACGTCTGCTCCCTGATCATCATCCTCCAATTGCACACCCACTTCCTCGGCGGTAAGCAGCCGCATGCCCTCCTTCACCGCCACCCTCTCCTCCTTGGTGAACTGTGCGGTAACCACATCCATTCTGAAGGCCGCGCCACCCTCTTTATCCGCTTCTGCCTTGGCTTCCTCCAAAGCCCGGAGATATATCCTAGCCATAACCCGGGGATAATCGTCCATCCAGGACAGGTTGCCCTGCTTCCAAGTACGTAAGTACATGTCCTGGAGCATCTCATCCATCATCCCCTCGTTCTCCTCAAACTCCCTCATCCGGGCCTCGAAAGCCGACAGCCTTGCAACGGCAGCGTCTCTCTCCAATCGGTATCTCGAGCAGTCAGTCTGAAGGGATTTCCGCATCGCCTCCATCTCCTCCTTCAGCTTAGCTTGAGCAAGCTCTGCGGCCTCAAGCTTCCTAGATAACTCCTCTATCTGCTCAAGATCCGCTCTCCGAACCTCATCCACGGTGGCAATGGCCATATCAATTCGTTCCTTGCAGGTGGCCTCCATTTTTTGCAGCTCGGCTCTACTGGCCTCCTCCATAGTTTTCTTTAGCCGTCTGGAGGCCGCCTCATGCTGGGAGATCTGAATAGCCTGATCGTCAAGCTGTTTGGCCTGATCGGAAACCATTAGCTGCAGCCGAATGTTAGCACTTCCGATTTCCTCTCCAGCCTTGACCAGTCGGGCGTGATGCTCCATTAACTTCTTGGTCTCTTCAGCCACCCGATCGATGTTTGCCTTGGCCTCATCCCCCATAGTCACAATCCGTGTAGTCAACAAGTCGAGATCCAAAGCCTTAGCCTCATCAAGTACCCTTACCATAGGATTGCGGGGTAGGAGGTGCTCACTGGTAACCTCATCGAAGGAAATATCATGAGAACTTGGGTCCAGATCTGGATGACCCGCAAACGGGTTACGAGCCAAACCGGGACGATCAATGTGAGTAACGGAAAGATTCTCTGATGGATGCGGAGATGGTATGGACTCAGTATCTTCCTCCGTGATGTCATGAATAGGCTGGGTTGGGGGCTGAGGTCCAAGTGAAGATTCGAACATGGAACGCCTCCTTTTTCTCTTTTGAATATCCTCTTCGATAACTCGCAGAAGAGGACGGTAACTGACTACGCTCCCGGAAAGGTCAGTCGAGGGCTTCGGTTTAGCAGAAGCCTTGAAGAGTTTGAATTGCTCAAGGTGGTGCCGAATGTCTGATGTCTTGGGCGCCTCAACCGATCCTGGAATAAAAACCAAGTGTTACAAGCATGCATGAGAGTGTAATTCAAGAAACATATGGAATTAAAAAAGGAGTTACGAATTCACCTTGAGCCGCCGGAGTTGCCTTAGCTGAAATACTTTCAGAAGATAGACTGGCACCAGTCCCGGCCTTATCAGACTTCTTTGATTTCTCCACCAAGGCCGGCCCTTTCTCTAACCCCTCAAAGGCTTGACGGAAAGCATCATTCGTCCACTCTTGAATCTCACCCGCTTGCCCAGAGGTCAGGGCACCAACGCCACTACCACCCTGACCTTCACCACCGTTACCACCATCACCTTCTCCATCGCCTCCACTCTCCTCCTCGCCTCTTTCCTCCTCTCCACTTTCCTCCTTCGGAGCATCTGGGCATGTGCTGGAAGAGGGTCCATCAGATTTCTTGAGCTTCTTCCCCCCGACGATTGGAGGTACCGAGAAGGGTCTCCTCTTGCTGCTCTTCGTCATGGCCCCTCCTTTAGCTTTGGCAACCCTCTCCTCGTCTGTATCTCTCTACTTAAGCACAGATTGACGTGGCAAAATCAAGTTATGCTCCAGCAGAGTGGCATTCCTGATCAGGCAAGAAGCTGACCTATCCCTTCCTGAGATGGCCTCTATCTCCGCAGCCATCTGTACCAGGCGATTATTCTCCGCGACCGCAAAGCCACTTGTCGCTAGCAAGAAACAGAAGCATGTAAGAAGAAGCATTGCAGTCGGGACAGAGAAATTACAAATGAAATTCAACTTACAGCCAGAAGTGAAAAGGCGAAAAGAAACGGAGTCGTCCTTGACGAAGAACCATTCCTTCTTAAACATGGTGAACTTCGAGTATAAGTCCAAGACCGGTTTGAAGGACACGGCTGATTCCAAATTGATGTATGGGGACCCCTTCTTGTAACCTCTTAAATTATATAGGTACCTAATCTCCCGGTTGGAAGGGGGGCGCCCGTACTTCCTCTGGAAAATGATGAACAAACACACCAGGATAGCATAGGAGTTGGGATGAAGCTGGAATGGAGCCACCTTCAAGTAAGTAAGGAAGCTGACTATCCAGGCATTGATCGGAGGAATGGCCCCGCACATGCAATGGTATCGGCTATAGGCGAAATATCCTTCAGGAGGATCATACGGCATCACACCGTCTCCCGGCAACGGCATACTCGCTCTGTCAATCCCAAAGGAACGGGCGATGACATCAAGTTGCCCCTCTTTAAGGGAGTTCGGAAGGCAATCGGGAGGAGAGTTCAGAAGCTCTTGGGGGCCATATCCGTCCACTAATGACCTCGGGGCAGGTCCATGTCGCACTGGTTCCGGCTGGACGGGGGGCACGGCGGGGGACTCTCTCCTGTCCATAGATTTCCTTTTATCTGATCGAGTCTCCACTCTTTGAGACATTTATCTGCAACACAAGAAAGTATATCGTTAAAACACATAAACTATGTAATCTAGAGTTTCACTGGTAATTCAAGTATAAAAGTCCATCCAGTGAGGGGTTCATTCAACACTCGGAATCCCCGAGTTCATTTAGTAAGGCCCAACCTAGAGCTCATTCGGCATTCCGACCATATAAGGCCCATTCGGCACTCAACAACCAATCTCATTCGGCGATCATACTCTAAAGGTTCATCCGGTAATTCAAGAGAAAAAGCTCATTCGGTACTCAGAATCCTCGAGCCCATCCGGTAGTTCAAGTACAACGGTTCATTCGGCACTCGGAATACCCAAATTCATTCGGTAGTCTAAAAAAAAAAAACCATTCGGCGAGAGAAGGCTATATCACCTGATTCGGTACTCTAACGTAATTCGGTAGAGAATTTGATTCGACAGGAATATCTGGTTCGGCTATCTCACTTGGTAAGGAATAACAATAACTTGAAGCCCCTACTTATAGGCGAATATCAACGACCGGACCAATTGGTTCGGTACACAGGACCGGATGAAAACTCCCCCAAGCTAAATGACTTAAAACAAAGCGCAACATATGATGGCATATGCCCCACTTTGGGGGGGAAATGTTGGTCGTGTTTACACCTCCTACCGGTCCAGCGCCTTCCTCATGCCACCAATCCAACCTACCTACCGAGTCAAAGCATGGCCGATCCAACCTCCACCGGACCACCTCCATCCACCACCGCCGAACCGAGTCATTACCACTCCACTCCCCTCCGGACCACTTCCCTGCCGAACCAACCCATCCCTTCACTCACCACCGAATCAGATCAAACTCCATCCTCCTACCATCGAACCAAGAGTTAAAGCTACTATCACCGGTCCCAAGCCTCACCGGACCGGACCATCCACTTATCACCGAACCGAAGCCTAGAAGGCATTACCGGACCTACGTCACCAGGCCAGATCACTTCAGCCCAGGCCCACCAGCAGCTATATACATCCAAAACCCCTGCCCCCAACCTCACTCTATAAATAGATGGGCAGGGGTACAACAATGGCAGACAAGTTTGAGAGCTCAAGCACGGATAGAACTTTCAAACAAATTTCAGTTACTTGTAATCAAAGCTTTGTACTTGTAATCTGAAGAGAAAACGAGAATAACATATAAAGTGGACGTAGGCACGTTCTGGCCGAACCACTATAAATCTATGTGTCTTTTACAGTTTAGTCCCTGCTTTTTATATATTTGCGTAAATCACCCAAATCACTAGAAACAACATAAAATCAACTAATTCAAACGACTTGGAGGTGTTTGCCCATTTTTTGTGCAAACATCAACCCATAGGGATTTCCTAAACTAACATGGAACTTACAGAGTGATAATATAAAATAGAATAAAATGACATACATATCAATGACAAGAATATATAATTTTAATTAACAATTTAAATAAAATAAATATAACAGGTATAGGGTCATATGTCAGTTAACAGGCAAACAATTGCAAATAATAACATATTATACTTAACAATTTAATAATTCAAACATATTTTAATCATCGTTTCATGTGATATAAATTTACTAAACACAAGAATGTTAATCGTAAGTAATCGCTCACCTTTCAATGCTAGAGAAAATAGACAACACAACGAACTATGATTCGAATCACGAACTCGACAATCGACCAATCTAAATGACAATCCCAAAGCAAAGCAAGGTGCACTCAAAATCGATGAAAACAATATATATAATTTTTTTTAAAATCTAAAATTTACTCACATATTTAAAATAAACCTTTATATATTATTTTTAAAATCAATATTCAATTTAAAACATATATCAAAATAAAATCTTTATATATTATATTTTAAAATCAATATTTTTTTTGGCAAAGCAAGCGGGGTTAGAAGGGCCCCTACCTTTTTTTATTTATAACATGTAAAAAGTATTACAATTGTAAATACAGAGATACATGAGAAACTAGGGAGAAGAAAGTCCGAACAAACAAATGAAAAACTGCCTGAAGCAGAGGGCCATAAACTCAAAGCAGCACAGAACAAGAATCCAAGCAATCACATAGGCAAACATGGATACCAAAGAAACCTGGAAACCAGGAGAGGAGTCGAAGCAGAACAATTAAAATACCAAGAAGCACCTAAAAAACACCAAGCATGGGTAGGTGCATCGGTCAAGCACAACAACAAGCAAGGTGAACAGGGCGTAGAGAGAATACCAAAGCTATAAAACCCTGAGTAAGGCAAGAAAGATACTGTGTTTAGAGGAGAATATTCCTGAAAGCACTATAGAGTTTCTTTCAACCCAAATTAGTTGAATGGATCTTTTTAAAACTTTAAGCAACATCGGAGACCTTGATGATTTCGATTTAGTGGCTTAAAGATTGTAAACCATTCAAACCTGGAATTAGTTGAAGGGTTATGCAGGTGACATTGATTTGAAATGCTCCTCCATATGTAAAAGAGAACTGACATGTGAAGAACAAATGGTCAGTAGTTTCAACTGTGTGGCCATACAAAACACAATTAGAATGTTGAATCAAACCCAAAGCAAACAGTCTATCACGAGTATGAAGACCCCTCCTGATAACTCTCCAAAGAAGCAAGTCATGTCTAGGAACAGAGTTTGAAGACGAAATTCTCGAGTGCCAGGGGAAAAGACAGGTAATAGTGGAAGAAGTAATCAACTTATAAACTCTATTGATTGAATGAGGACCATCACCCTAAAGACAAGATGATTTAGAATTCCAGTACTGTCTATTTTCAAACACTTTCCAAACATTCCTGATATAATAGGAACTGGAGTAAGGCAAATTAATCTTATGATCACATAAATATGGGTTTCACTTAGCTTCATCAGGAATACCAGTGATACTTCCCAGGTTGTATGGAATAATATTTGCAAGAATTAGACCTTTAGAAGACCAGCGATCATTCCAGAAAGAAATTTTAGATCTGTTCTTTGCACCGAACTGAAAAGAAGGAAGAAAACAAGACCTTAACCCCAACATTTTACTCTAAGTACAACTGCATTCATTAGGAATCTGCATTGTCCAGAAGTGTTGCTTCTTAAGAAGGTGATTCCTACACCATACTCCCCATAAATTCTGGTCGAGCCTAAATAATTTTTCAAAATGAGATGAGAAAGCAGTAAAATTCCATTGTTTAATATCCATAGCACCAAGACCATCCATAGTTTTAGGAGAGCATATTGATTCGAAGGAAATAGGAATTAATTTTTTGGAGTAGGGATTACCATGCTACAAAAAGTGGTTCAAGGCAGAATTGATCATGGGAATTAATTTTGTAGGAAGAATGAAAATTCGAGCATAATAAATACACATGGCCATAGCTATGACAATCACAAGTCTGTCAGCTAAGATAATTTTAAAATAGGCTAGGAAGATAACTTAACAGTTATTCTTTCAAATAACGGAAGGAATGAGATTTTTCAACAGAAGAAAACACAAGTGGAGCTCCAAGATAAAACTCATCATGATAAAAGGGGAAAAGAGTGGACAGATCAGTCATATAAGCTTTAACTTCATCAGACACACTAGCTATTAAAATTTTGGATTTAGAAGTGTTAATGTTGAGGCCAGTCAGAGATGAGAAAACCTAAAAAATACCAAATGCAGAAGAGAAGGATTTAACATTTGGCTTGGTGAACAACAATATATCATCCGCAAACACAAGAGAAGATATTTGAGGGTTTCTACATAAAGGATGATAATCCAACAACTTATTATTCTGAGCTGAGATAAAAAGAGAAGATAAAAATTTCGTGACCCATATAAATAAATATGGAGAAATGGGGTCCCTTTGTCTCAGGCCTCTAGAACCCCTAAAATAACCAAAAACAGCTCCATTAAGACTAATAGAATAGGTCAAAGAGGAAATACATGTGTACACCCAAGCTAAAAAGGTATGAGGAAAATTCATGCAGTGAAGGATGTATATGATTGATTTCCATTCTATTGTTTCATAAGATTTCTATACGTCAAGTTTCATAACACTTCTAGGGGAGATATGTTGCCTGGTATAACCTCTTAATAACTCAGTAGATAGCATAATATTATCAATTATATCCCCGCCAGGTAGAAAAGCATTTTGGTTTGCTAAAATGGTTGAGGCAAGGGCAAGTTTTATCCTTGATGCGAGAATTTTTGATGTACACTTGTATATCACATTACAACAAGAAATTGGTCTAAATTGAGAGAAAGCATTAGGGTGACGAATTTTTTAAATAAGGGCAAGTTTAATTGCATTAATCCCAGACAATATATGGTTATGTTCGAAGAAATTTTTGACAAATTTAATAACATCATCCCCTATTATATTCCAACATGATTTGTAGAAATGGACATTAAACCCATCAAGACCCAGAGAACTAGTAGAGTTTATGCTAAATATAGTTTGTTTTATCTCATCAGTAGTTACTACTTGAATCAATGCCTGATAGTGAGTTGTAGAAATGGTAGGAGGAGCACCCATTGAGAAATGAAACAATTGAGAGTTACCATGTTGAAAATTGGACAGTAGAGTTTTATAGTAATCCAGAAATGCATTTTGAATGGAATCAGAGGAGGAACAAAGGTTACCATCCTTATCCAAAACGCTATGGTATTTAGAAGTAGCGTATTTGTAATGACTCGCCTTTCATTCCACAGAAAGACGTATCATCAATAAGAAAGAAAGAGGTAGAAATAGAATAGAAAGAAGAAAGAACTCAACAAATTAGAATATCACAGCGGAACAGAACAAAATATAATATGTCAAATAGATATTACATAGTCATTTACATATCAGAGTTACACAGATACACAATATCATCACATTAGACAGTTATAAGGTTCTGTCTAATACATAACATTCCATTACAACAGACAAGACTTCAACATAGCGGAAACAGATAGATATAGCTACTCCTAGACTCCTGCTCCATGCTATCTAATATTCGTCAAAGCTAACCTGAATCCCTTGGCTGCTCGTAAAAATTTGAGTACCTGAGAGTTTAAGAAAAACAGAAATAAACTCCGAGCCAGACATGGGTCTGGTGTGAGTAAACGGTTTAAAGTTGCTTAATTTTTGAAATCCTTTGAAAACAAAAATTATCATGTAAGACTTCCCACCATAAACACGGGTAAGTTTTTATCCTACGCTAACCAAAACATTTGATAGGAAATCCAGTGATATTATAATAGGGTCTAGGGTTTTCAAATAAATAAGAAATAGCTGAAATTGTTACATGATTAAATTCCTGCTACTAGCCACAAAAGTGAGTAATATAATCAAAATCGTAAGGGCACGTAGGAAGAATGGGTTTCCATCAATGGCAGGGCTATTGGGGTACCGCCCATCACAATATGTGGCCTAGATCAACGTACCGAGGATCCACCCTAAGTCTCCTGCAATACAAGGCCGGAACCATCCCTTACTAGATAGTCCCAAACAAGACAACCCCGCAGTTGGCTGTAGATCCAACTGCCCACACAGCCGAATAAAAAGGGACATCAGGGGTAAATCTCATCCTACTTGAGCGCGACTCACTTAGCCTTGCCGCACCTCCCTTGTTTTAGCCATTCCCGATTGATGAGGCTAGAGGCTGCGATTACCTTTATAGAACACATCTATCTTAGAATGCTCATCGTCCACCTAACGATGTTCTGAAAGCATTCAATCCATACAAGTTCGTTCCGGGTTCGAACGAAACCGAAGGCATTATCTCGTTACACTCATTTTGGAATCACCCTCAGAGTTAACGACGATAACCCTTGCACTCTGTATCTTCAACTTCACTTGAGATTCATGACCCAATGCTTAATTTGGATCGATGTGGTTTTTGGATATCCAAATCTGGAAACCCGATCTCGGTCTCATCGAAATCCAAAATGCCACCTTTTAGGTCCAAGTTGTTTTAAAGTTTAAAACAATTCATTTCAATTCAATTCAATACTTGAATTCACACAGCATTTAACATAGATAAATATCACACATTTATCATTGATATATCCAATATCATATCACATAATATCACAACATATCATCCAATAGACATAATCCAGTAGATATCATCCAGTAATACCATCCAATATATATCATCCAATAGATATCATCCAATACAGATATTCTACACAAACAATCATCCATAAGCAGGAATTATTAATCCATGTTATAATTAATTTAATCACCTTAAATTAAATTAATTACTTAAGAATTAATCTCCTAATCCCGCTCAAACAATCATTAATTAATTACAAATATTTAATTAATTAATCACTTCTTGATTATCCTTTCAATCTATTAATTAATCACCATCACAGATTAATTATCCTATAATTATCAACCTCAATTATTAATTAATCTCCTTTAATACAAAGTAATCAACCCTTAATTACTTTTATAATCAATTAATTAACCTTTAATTAACCGATTAATTATCCATTAACTATTAATTATTAACCTTAATTATTAATCAATATCTCTTAATTACAAATTAATTAATCCATAATTAATCTTATAATTAATTAATTAATTTATTAATCGTTAATTAACTAATTAATTATCTCTTAATTATTAATTAATAAAATTAATTAACAATCTTAGTTACAAATTAATTAATCCTTAATCACTAATTAAACAGTTAATCAATCCTTAATTACCTTTGATTAATCCTTAATTACCTTTGATTAATCCTTAATTAATATTTAATTATAGATTAATTATCCTTTAAGTATTAATTAATAAAACCTAATTATTAATTAATAAAACTTAATTACAAATTAAGTACATCTCAATTATTAATTAAATAACCTCTAATTACTTAATTAACAACTCTCTAATTACTAAATTAATCAAATCTTAATTACTTGATTAATTCATTCTTAATTACTTAATTACTCAATTAATTAATCTCTTATCATTAATTAACAACCTTTAATTAATAATCCTTAATTAATTAATTAACCTTAAATAAATTAATTAATAACCCTTAATTAATTAATAATGAAACCAATTAATTACTCTTAATTAATTACTTAATTAATCTTTTATTATTAATTAATCAAATTGATTAATTATACTTAATTCCCTTATTAAACTAATTAATCTCAAGACATTTAGCCATAATCATTTTAAGATAAAACATTATCTTATAAATACCATAATTATAATTGACATTTTTAAAACTTTATAATTACCTTTACTTAATTACATCATTAATTAAGTTTAGAATAAATAATCATTTAACTTGATAATTTTAAAGTTAACAAAACTTAACTTGCTTAAAATAACTTTAATACTATCAAGTAGAGGTTTCAAAACTAATTACAATTTGTGTTTTAAAACTTACTTTTATAAAATCTTGAACTTGTATTTTAAATTAATGTTTTAAAATCACTTTAAATTTCATTTAACAAAATTTAATTTAAATAACTTTTAAAACTTCATAACCAATTGTTTAAGAAATAATTATTATATATAAAGTAAGTTTATATAGAAGTTTAAACTAGATTTAACTTTAAATTTGAAAAATATTTGATTTTAAAACATTCTAAAAACTATTTAAACAGTTGCTTTGGGTTTTACCCGAAGGCCACTCGGGACTATCCCCGAGTCAATCCACTTTTCTACCCATTTTTTTAAAAACTTAGTCTAAAATTTAAGTTTTAAACTTACAGGACTAAACCCGCAAATTACTTGAGTTCAAACTCGAGTAATCTTCCCAAAAACACGACATCTTCTTCGAGTAAAAATCCCATCGAAATGCTAGATACCCAAAGTATCACCGTGCACCTGCATGGTTGATTTCGCAATGGCCATCGCCGAAGGCTTCAACACTCTGACCATCTCCCATACGTCAATTCCCGACCCTCCAAACACATACACAAGGATCAATTCAAAATCGAGCTAGGCAGAATGAATACTGAAACCCACAACCCACGAGTAAACGCCTCGAATATCCTCCCTTCGACCACTTGAGACGTTGTAAATCCAGCTACATCATCGCCTGTTTTCCACGAACTGATTCCCTGATTCCCATCGAACTCGATGCATTAGAGAAAAGGCAGAGAACCAATTTACCCAGCTCGTCCAATTTAGGGTTAGAAACCTAATCTGCTCACCGCCGACACCACGTTGATCGGACAACACACCGGTTATTTTTGCTGAACACCCTTATCCTTCCTCTACACCCATCCAAGATGCCGATCATCCTAGACCCCTTGGTCATCAGAATTTCCCCCAAATACAGTTTCCAGTCAAACTAAAATATCTCACCCAAAACAACATTATATATCATGATTCCCTTTTTAAAATTCATAGTTTTCGAATTTGTTTAAGATAATATTCCTGACTCAACAATTTGTGATGATCGATTTCCATCATGTTTAATATATTTATTATCTTATTTCCATTTTCCAGATATTATTCCAACTGAATTTTCTTAAACTATTTCTAAAATTTAGATCCTACAAATGCAAAAAACTTTTGTTTAAATGTCTGGGTCTAATAGGATTTATAGGTTTAGATCTTGATTTTTGAAAGTTTAAAGTTTATAAAAAACAAGAACAGAGCCAGTTTCTTGTTTCAAGCATGCATACCTACATAAACTCAAAAACACGGAGATACCACATATGTATGCACAACAAAGCATCATTCACCACAGATTTCACAAGCAAACAACTATTTACTTACTTAGCTTTTAAATTCAAAAAGGATTACTCACCAAATTTTAAAGAGGCAGAGGCTTAATTCCTTGGATTTGAGAATTGGAAAACTTCAAAAAGCTTGAATTTGTTGATGCTTTTTAAAACTTGTACTTCCAGGTTGCATTTGAAAATCTCAGTTTTGAAAGATGCTACAGACTTGGATTTTGTTGAAAATTGCTTGACATGATACTCAGGTTGCATTTGAAAAATCTGAAGTTTTGCATTTGAATATTCACAGGCTTGAGAGGAAAGGGTTTAAGGGTTGGCTAAAGTTTTGAAAAGAAGATGCTTACAGGTTTGAGGAGTTAACAGTTTACAGAATTATGATTTTGGTTTGAGGAAAAATTTACTGATTCGTTTGAATATGATTTTTGAAACTTTGATTTGAGTAATGGTTTCAGATTTGATTTTGGTTCTAGAAAAACGGTTTTCAGGTTTATGATCATTGTCTGGTTTTGGAAGAAATGTTTTACAAGGTGGAGTTTTTCTTTAAAAGTTGAGAAGATAAAAAGAAAATGAGAAGAAGGAGATAGTTTATATAAATGTAAATTTGGATTTATTTTAGAATTTAAAGAAAATAAAAATAAAATTTGACACTTGTTTATAATTGCTACACTTGTCATTATTCATAATTACCTAACTTACATGTGTACTTAAAAGCTTTTACATTAATTTTCTAAATTAATAAATACATTCCAATATTAATAAATACGTTTGTAAATTGATAAATAAATCTTAAAGAAAATAAAGTATAAACCAATTATAATTTAAATAAAATCATATAAAATATATAATTTATTTTTAAAATGTTAAAATAAACCATTTGTATTTATTTCACAATTCAATAAACACTATCTTAATTGATAAAAATAAATTCTTTTTAAGGAAAACAAATTCTTTTTTTCTAAATAAAAACTTACTCATATGTATATATTTATATATCCAAAGTAGTTTCAAGATATAAATATTCATTTAAATTCAAATTTAAATCTAAATTCAAATTCAAATTCAATTTGAAATCGAATTTAAAATTAATTCAAATTAACCTTGAATAAACAAAAATTAAATTTGAAAATAATAACTTTATTTTAAAAAACATCTATTTTAAATTCTATTTATAAAACAACACCAATTAAATTTGAAAATAATTATCCCATTTAAAAATCTAGTTATATTACATTTAAAATCATCATATTATCATTTATTTTGGTTATTTATATTTGAAAATAACAATTTTATCAATTTTAATTAATTTATCAAGAAAACTATCACATTTTAAAATCCTCGAAATTCCGGGATATCATATTCCTTCCCCTTAAAATAATTTCGTCCCCGAAATTTAAAAATGAGATAATCCAAAAACTTTTATTTCATTTCGACAATCCAAGCATCCATATCCACCATACAATGTCAACCAAACAAACAATTTCATTCAAACAACCAATTTATTCAAACAAACAATTCATTCGAACAAACGTCACTATCTATACGGACACAGATCCAGATAAGTCTTTCTAAAACTACTCAGAGTTTCCAAGACAAACTCTGAAATCCTAGCTCCACAGAACCTAAACCAGCTATACCACTATGATCTAGAGCCTCCTCTTACTCGGTTCTAAAAAATCCGAACCAAATATCAGACCACGCTAAAAACCAGCTCAACCACCAGATTCTTCTGAACTGCAGATGCCAACTAAGACGGATTATTCACGTACTTCCTCGGATGAGATACGTGAAAAAAAACAACATGAATTCCAACCATCCAAACTGGCAATTCGATCCTGAAGACCACAATCACTAATCTCCTCAAGCACTCGGATCGGACCAATACATCTTGGAAAAAATTAATCCCGTTTTTCCAAATCTGATAACTCCTTTAAAATTGGGAAAATTTGACAAAGACTAAATCCTTTGATCTCAAATTCCAATTGTCTTTGTCTCTTGTCCACAAATCCTTCTGATGATCTTGTTCTGCTCCCAAACTCTTCTAGATAAGCTCCATCTTCGTAGATGCCTCATGAATCAAACAAGACCAAGAACCAGTCGATCTCTCGACTCTGCCCAACAGAATGGGAATCTACCAGGTCTTCTATGCAAAACTCTATAAGGTGCCATCTAGACTCTTTCCTGATTACAGAAATGAGAATTCCATTCAATACAGATGGTCCTTTAAAATCCATCAAAATCCACAACCCAACCCCTAGCACAACCTCAAAAATTCCACTCAGCCTTTCGTCTGACTGTCGATCTAGGAATGATAGGCTGAACTCAAACTCGAACCCAAAGCTGATCACGGTTCTCCTAAAATATGCTGGAGAAGATAGGATCATGGTTGCTAATAATGCTGACTGAAACACCAAGAATTCGGACCACCTCCTTCAAGAAAACTCATCCAAAGATGCTACAATACGGTTTGCCTTGACCGGAGTAAGATGGGCGCTCTTAATTAACCGGTCTTCAATTACCCATACTCCTTCATTTCCCTCTTTGGTCCTTGGCTAACCATCAACGAAATCCAAAGAAATCACTTCCCACTTCACTTCAAAACTTCTAAGGCTGCAACAACTTGCGATCTTCTGCTGATCACCTTCACTTGCTGACAAATCACACATCTACTGACGAAAATAGCTACATCCTTCTTCATGCTCAGCTACTAGAAGATTCTCTGATAAAACTCCTTACCTCAAATCCTTGACTCAATCCATCTATAACAGGCACACACAACGCCTGTATAGAACTCAACTTACTCTTGCCATAAGAAATAGCTAGAACATGCACACTGGTCAGCCTGCCTTCGAGTCCGAGAAAGCCTCTTCACATTCAGGTCCACTTAACTTAGTTCCTTCTAGAGTCAACTCGAAGAAATCTTAAAATAGACCAGATAAACTTCCTGTAAAACTCTGCCAAATTCAGAAAACTGCGGTTGCTTCACTCCTGAATAGTAGCTACCCTGGCTGCAACTACAAAAATACCATTACTAGAAACAAAATGCCTCCTCAAAGAAAACTTAGATCAGCTTCTCCAACTCTTCTCTCTTCTTCGGTGCTATCCTTCCACTAGGCCGAACAACATGCACTGCTTCCGGAACTGAGATGATCCGAAATTCTATCTCCTGATGAGGACAAACTTCACTCCTATGAAAACATCCGGACAATCTCTAACCACAACGATGGACTCTATCCTTCTGGACATGCCTCGCTTCCAAACAACAGATGCTTCAAAGGACTCGGGAATCATCGCAAGTCACTTCTACGATCCCTCTCAACACAGCCTCCAAAGAAACAATCCTATACTCTCCAACCAATCCATATCCAACTAAGATCAAACCCTTCGATCTCCAATACCAATGGGGCACAAGAAAACTATAGGGAAGATAAGAAAATCTTAAGCCTCTACAGATCTTATCTAACTCGGTTGCTCTGCCTATAGGATTAGATACAAGGATAGGACGGTCAACCAAATAGAGGAAGATAAACTTCTCTAGAACTCATGTTGGAAATCCGAACAGATACCCAACAAATTTAAATAGGGATATAATTATATAAAAATTACAAATACACGCTCTCAAGATAGACACAACTCCAGAGCCTAGGTATTATCTCAACCTACGCTCTGATACCAACTGTGACGATCCGCCTTTCATTCTACAGATAGACGTATCATCAATAAGAAAGAAAGAGGTAGAAATAGAATAGAAAGAAGAAAGAACCCAACAAATCAAAATCTCACAGCGGAACAGAACAAAATATAATATATCAAATAGATATTACATAGTCATTTACATATCAGAGTTACACAGATACACAACATCATCACATTCGACAGTTATACTGTCTAATACATTACATTCCATTACAACAGGCAAGACTTCAACACAGTGGAAACAGATAGATATAGCTACTCCTGGACTCCTGCTCCATGCTATCCAATATTTGTCAAAGCTAACCTGAATCCTTTGGCTACTCGTAAAAATTTGAGTACCTAAGAGTTTAAGAAAAACAGAAATAAACTCTACGTCAGACATAAGTCTGGTGTGAGTAAACGGTTTAAAGTTGCTTAACTTTTGAAATCCTTTGAAAATAAAAGGTATCACGTAAGACTTCCCACACATAAACACGGGTAAGTTTTTACCTTACGCTAACCAAAACATTTGATAGGAAATCCGGTGATATTATAATAGGGTCTAGGGTTTTCAAATAAATAAGAAATAGTTGAAATTGTTAAATGATTAAATTCCAGCAACTAGCCACAAAAGTGGGTAATACAATCAAAACCATAAGGGCACGTTGGAAGAATGGGTTTCCATCAATGGCAGCGCTACTGGGGTATCGTCCGTCATAGTATGTGGCCTAGATCAACATACCGAGGATCCACCCTAAATCCCCTGCAACATAAGGCTGGAACCATCCCTTATTGGATAGTCCCGAACAAGACAACCCCGCAGTTGGCTGCAGATCTAACTGCCCACACAGCCGAATAAAAAAGGACATCTAGACAGGGGTAAATCTCGTCCTACTTAAGCGCGACTCACTTAGCCTTGCTGCAACTCCCCTGTTTTAGCCATTCCCGGTCGAAGAGGCTTGAGGCTGCGTTTACCTTTATGGAACACATCTATCTTAGAATGTTCATCGTCTACCTGACGATGTTCCGAAAGCATTCAATCCATACAAGTTCGTTCCAAGTTCGAACGAAACCAAAGGAATTATCTCGTTACACTCATTTTGGAATCACCCATAGAGTTAACGACGATAACCGTTGCACTCTGAATCTTTATCTTCACTTGAGATTCACGACCAAACGCTTAATTTGGATCAATGTGGTTTTCAGATATTAAAATCTGGAAACCCGATCCCGGTTTCATCGAAATCCAAAACGCCATCTTTTAGGTCCAAGTTGTTTTAAAGTTTAAAACAATTCATTTTAATTCAATTCAATACTTGAATTCACACAGCATTTAACATAGATAAATATCACACATTTCTCATTGATATATCCAATATCATATCACAGAATATCACAACATATCATCCAATAAATATAATCCAATATATATCATCCAATAGATACCATCCAATATATATCATCCAATATATATCATCCAATAGATATCATCCAATACAGATATTCTACACAAACAATCATCCATAAACAGGAATTATTAATCCATGTTATAATTAATTTAATCACCTCCAATTAAATTAATTACTTTAGAATTAAATTCCTAATCCTGCTCAAACAATCATTAATTACTTACAAATATTTAATCAATTAATCACTTCTTGATTATCCTTTCAATCCATTAATTAATCTCCATCACAGATTAATTACCCTTTAATTATCAACCTCAATTATTAATTAATCTCCTTTAATACAAAGTAATCAACCCTTAATTACTTTTATAATCAATTAATTAACCTTTAATTAACTGATTAATTATCCATTAACTATTAATTATTAACCTTAATTATTATCAATATCTCTTAATTACAAATTAATTAATCCATAATTAATCTTATAATTAATTAATTAATTAATCAATTAATCATTAATTAACTAATTAATTATCTCTTAATTATTAATTAATAAAAATTAATTATTAATTAACAATCTCAATTACAAATTAATTAATCCTTAATCACTAATTAAACAGTTAATCAATCCTTAATTACCTTTGATTAATCCTTAATTAATTACTATTTAATTATAAATTAATCATCCTTTAAGTATTAATTAATAAAACCTAATTATTAATTAATAAAACTTAATTACAAATTAAGTACATCTCAATTATTAATTAAGTAACCTCTAATTACTTAATTAACAACTCTCTAATTACTAAATTAATCAAATCTTAATTACTTGATTAATTCATTCTTAATTACTCAATTAATTTCTGATCATTAATTAACAATCTTTAATTAATAATCCTTAATTAATTAACGTTAAATAAATAAATTAATAACCTTAATTAATTATTAATTAAACCAATTAATTACCCTTAATTAATTACTTAATTAATCTTTTATAACTAATTAATCAAATTGATTTATTATACTTAATTCCCTTATTAAACTAATTAATCTCAAGACATTTAACCATAATCAATTTAAGATAAAACATTATCTTATAAATACCATAATTACAATCAACATTTTTAAAACTTTATAATTACCTTTTCTTAATTACATCATTAATTAAGTTTAGAATAAATAATCATTTAACTTCATAATTTTAAAGTTAACAAAACTTAGCTTGCTTAAAATAACTTTAATATTATCAAGTAGAGGTTTCAAAACTAATTACAATTTGTATTTTAAAACTTACTTTTATAAAATCTTAAACTTGTATTTTAAATTAATGTTTTAAAATCACTTTAAATTTCATTTAACAAAATTTAATTTAAACAACTTTTAAAACTTCATAACCAATTGTTTAAGAAATAATTATTATATATAAAGTAAGTTTATATAGAAGTTTAAACTAGATTTAACTTTAAATTTGAAAAATATTTGATTTTAAAACATTCTAAAAACTATTTAAACAGTTGCTTCGGGTTTTTCCCCAAGGCCACTCGGGCCTATCCCCGAGTCAATCCACTTTTCTACCCATTTTTTTAAAAACTTAGTCTAAAATTTAAGTTTTAAACTTACAGGGCTAAACCCGCAAATTACTTGAGTTCAAACTCGAGTAATCTTCCCAAAAACACGGCATCATCTTTGAGCCCAAATCCCATCGAAACGCCAGATACCCAAAGTACCACCGTGCACCTGCACGGTTGATTTCGACGGCGATGACCATTGTCGAAGGCTTCAACACTCCGACCATCTCCCATACGTCAATTCCCGACCCTCTAAACACATACACAAGGCTCAATTCAAAATCGAGCTAGGCAGAACGAATACTGGAACCCACAAACCACCAGAAAACGCCTCGAATATCCTTCCTCCGACCACCTGAGACACTGTAACTCCAGCCACATCATCGCCTGTCTTCTACGAACTAATTCCCTGATTCCCATCGAACTCGATGCATTAGAGAAAAGGCAGAGAACCAATTTACCCAGCTCGTCCGATTTAGGGTTAGAAACCCAATCTGCTCACCGCTGACACCACGTTGATCAGACAACTCACCGGATATTTTTGTCGAACAGCCTTATTATTCCTCTACCCCCAGCCAAGCCGCCGATCGTCCTAAACCCCTCGGTCGTCAGAATTTCCCCCAAATACAGTTTCCAGTCAAACTAAAATATCTCACCCAAAACAACATTATAAATCTTGATTCCCTTTTTAAAATTCATAGTTTTCGAATTTGTTTAAGATAATATTTCTTACTCAACAATTTGTGATGATTGGTTTCCATCATGTTTAATATATTTACTGTCTTATTTCCATTTTCCAGATATTATTCCAACTAAATGTTCTTAAACTATTTTTAAAATGTAGATCCTACAAATGCAAACAACTTTTGTTTAAATGTCTGGTTCTAATAGGATTTATAGGTTTAGCTCTTGATTTTTGAAAGTTTAAAGTTTATTAGAAAACAAGAATAGAGCCAGTTTCTTGTTTCAGGCATGCATACCTACATAAACTCAAAAACACAGAGATACCACATATGTATGCACAACAAAGCATCAAACCACAGATTTCACAAGCAAACAAATATTTACTTACTTAGCTTTTAAATTCAAAAAGGATTACTCACCAAATTTTAAAGAGGCAGAGGCTTAATTTCTGGGATTTGAGAACTGGAAAACTTCAAAAAGCATGAATTTGCTGATGCTTTTTTAAAACTTGTACTTCCAAGTTGCATTTGAATTTCTCAGTTTTGAAAGATGTTACAGACTTGGTTTTCGTTGAAAATTGCTTGACATTGTACTCAGGTTGCATTTGAAAAATCTAAAGTTTTGCATTTGAATATTCACAGGCTTGAGAGGAAAGGGTTTAAGGGTTGGCTAAAGTTTTGAAAAGAAGATGCTTACAGGTTTGAAGAGTTAACAATTTACAGAATTATGATTTTGGTTTGAGGAAAAATTTACTGATTTGTTTGAATGTGATTTTTGAAACTTTGATTTGAGTAATGGTTTCAGATTTGATTTTGGTTTTGGAAAAACAGTTTTAAGGTTTATGATCATTCTCTGGTTTTGGAAGAAATGTTTTATAAGGTGGAGTTTTTCTTTAAAAGTTGAGAAGATAAAAAGAAAATGAGAAGAAGGAGATAGTTTATATAAATGTAGATCTAGATTTGTTTTAGAATGTATAGAAAATAAAAATAAAATTTGACACTTGTTTATAATTGCTACACTTGTCATTATTCATAATTACCTAACTTACATGCGTACTTAATAGCTTTTACGTTAATTTTATAAATTAATAAATACATTCCTAAATTAATAAATACCTTTGTAAATTGATAAATAAAATATTTAAAAGAAAATATAGTATAAACCAATTATAATTTAAATAAAATCATAAAAAATATATAATTTATTTTTAAAATGTTAAAATAAACCTTTTGTATTTATTTCACAATTTAATAAACACTATCTTAATTAATAAAAATAAATTCTTTTTGAGGAAAATAAATTCTTTTTTTTCTAAATAAAAACTTATTCATATATATATATATATATATTTATATCCAAAGTAGTTTCAAGATATAAATATTCATTTAAATTCAAATTTAAATCTAAATTCAAATTCAAATTCAATTTGAAATCAAATTTAATATTAATTCAAATTAATCTTGAACAAACATAAATTAAATCTAAAAATAATAACTTTATTTTAAAAAAAATCTATTTTAAAATCTATTTATAAAGCAACACCAATTAAATTTGAAAATAATTATCCCATTTAAAAATCTAGTTATACTATATTTAAAATCACCATATTATCATTTATTTTGGTTATTTATATTTGAAAATAACAATTTATCAATTTTAATTAATTTATTAAGGAGATTATCACATTTTAAATTCCTCGAAATTCCGGGATATCACAGTATTTTATTTTCAAAGAATTGTGAAAGCAGGTGGAATTCCTATCACCATACATCTTCCACTGAATTTTAGATTTCTCGCCTTGCATCTTATTATCATCAACTAAAGCTTTAGCAAGCCCCTCCTTTAGCCTTTGTTCTTCAGAAGACAGAGCACTATCAATAGGGTTAGAATGAAGAGAAGTCTGAACAAACGATAGTTGATTCCTGAAGCCTTCAGATAATTTTGAACCTTTGTCGTAGGTGTTGAATACCCAAGATTTAAGCCTTCCTTTTAGTTCCCTTAGTTTGAACTACAAAATAAACGTAGGGCTGCCAAATGGTTTACATTTCCAACTATCAGAAACTATAGCAGACAATTTAGAGTGATCGTTCAAATATTAAAATATGAAAATGAGGGATGTCTACTCATTGCCTCCTGACCCCAGTCAAGGATATTAAGTGAATGGTGAGATAGAGTGGGGGAAAGGGAGTGATAAAGCAAGTTTGGCCAAAGTGAAAGGGTGTTGATGTTAGAGAAGGCCTTATCAAGTCTATAATAAGTTTTGACTTCATTTCTACAGCGGTTATTCCAAGTGTAGAAGCATCCATCAGAGGGAATAATTGAAGGTTAGAGGAAAATAGAAAATTATGAAGAGGATTAGCTTGTTTCAGAGTAAGGGAGACACCACCACTCTTGTCATGAAATGATTGCATGTAGTTCCAATCCCCTACACAAATCCAAGGGACATTAGCTGGATGAAGAGAAGGAAGGAGGTCAAGCATAGGTTGTTTGAGAACAACACTAATATCTACATAAACAGAGGTCAGAAGGAAAGATAGGTTTGAACAAAAATGATTAATTCTTGAGTGCATGAATTGTCTTTGAACAGAAATGGCAACAACAGAGAAAATCAGAAGATTCCAGATAATGAGAAGTCTATCAAAAGGTGCTTGGGCCAAATTATGAAGAGAGTTCCAACTACCGTTGATAACGACAGTGGCTTTTTGGGTAGTTGCATGGTTGTGCTTTGTTTCAACTAGAATTAGCATTTTGAGATTGTTTGTATTTTAAAAACACATTTTAAGAACACATATCAATATTTAATTTAAAACACATATTAAAATAAAATCTGTATTTGATATTTTAAAAATCAAAACTTAAAAATCGATATTCCTTTTTCCCTTTTTTATAATAATAATAAAATAGAAGGGGAAAATAGCTTGGCACGGTAAAGAAGAAGAACAAGTAGGTAGGAAAGGGAGAATGAGCACAGTAGGTTTGCGTGTATTTGCAGTCGAAGGTGGTGGCTCGCTAGGGTTATTGCGTGGTGGATCAGGTGGAGGAAAGGGAGGTGGAAGACGATCCTTGAGTTGGTGGATAGGGTCTATAGGTGGCTGAGCTGTCATGCACGACATTGTTCAACGGAGGATGGGTTACAGGCGGAGATGGCCAGAGGGAATGGCTGCAGCTGGTGGAAAAGACTGGGTGATGTAGCCGACGAAGGGCGAGGTGACTGGTCGGCTATGGTTTCAGTTGCAGGTGAATGACAGTTAGGGAGTGGAAGTGAATTTGTGGATAAGGTTGCAGCTGAGCATGGAGGAGATTGGTGAGGGGGAGGGAGTACGTATCGGCCACCTAAATGAACGAACAGGTAAAGGAAATCCAATATATGCGTTCCATTCTTCTTTTTTTCTCTCATCCTAGTACAGATCCAAAACGAAGAGAAAGAAGACAATGGAACAACCAAAATATAAATTGGAACCAACAAATATACTTTGAAACCAAGGAATATTAAAAGTCAAATAATTAAATTTCTAGGAATATAAAAGGCTAGTGGCCCTTCGATTCATAATGGATTATGAAAGGACACATAATACCAAAATGTTCCAAACGGGTACCGATATGGCTAACTGTTTCATGGATTTCGCCACGTACAGGACGTCGAAATACACATATGAATATACCACGAAGATCAGCACGACGGGATGAACAGAATGGTACACAGTATGAGAGATACGATTATCCTATAAAATTCTATTTTCGCTAACAAGTTGATGTTAAACCGTCGAAAATAATATAAACAGGGCTAGAGTAGTCCAAATTTGGCGAAACGAAATATAACTTCTTACTCAGAAAATTATTTACATTTTTATTATATACAAATATTCAGATTTCAAAAATATTTTATTTTCATCAAATTTTAAACTAATTTAAATTTTAAATTGAAATTACACAACATAACAAACTTTCATATTTTCCAATGAAAATATGACACTTGCTATGTTTAAATAGACGTATTCCGAATGTCAAATTTTCATTGCTAAAATTAAATTTAGTTAATTATGTTATTTATATCATTAAAATTTCCGGGTCGTTGCATTCTCCCCCACTTAAAAGTTTTCGTCCCCGAAAAAGGAACGGGATAGGAGTATAGAGGCAACAAAGAGGAAAGATAGATTCGAAATACATAGTAATAGATACAACAATTAATTCAAAACCATATAGATTTCATTTATTTTATTTCATTCACATAGTATAGTTCCTTTAATGTCAATATCACTTAATTAACCCCTCAACAATTTTATTTAAGTTTAATATTAACACTTCATATTTATTTACCTAATTAACATTCTCTTTTATTATTCAATTTATTTCACTTAACATATCTTGCAACATATATTAAGTGTATAAACATTTATTATAACCACTCAATTTTTATTTATAAATTCCCTTAACAAAATTTCATTTTCAGACATCTTATTACTTACATTTTATATTGTATATTATTCAATTACATTCAAACCTTCCAAAGCAAGTTTATGAATGTTTCTGAATGTAATTGAGTACTATGCAAATTTACCTTTTTTTTTCGACATTCCTATTAAGAGAAATTTAGTTTGAACATTTTATTACTTAAGTTTCTCTTTTATAACCTTCAATCATATATTCACATTAACGTTTCAACTTTTGAATATTTCAGGTAAGTTATATATGTTTTAAAATGCAATTGAGTATTATACAAACTAATGTTATCCTAGTTCAACTGTTCCAAGTTATTTCAATTCCAATTCTCATTTTAGACACTCCAATTATTCAAATATTTTACTTCATTTCAATAAATGAAAACCATCACTTAACATAAAACTTAGGAGTTAAATTTTCGGTTTCACTTCAAATCATTTTGAAATAAATAAATATATATACATATATACACACACACATCAGGTCATACTCAAGAAATTCAAAATCAAATGCATTTTCAAAGTAGAAGTGCAACATAGCTACTAAGTGGTCTCTTCACTTTGAGACTCGAAAATGAATGTCGATGATTCTGTTGTCATCATCGAAATTATTTTCCAATGACAAAAGAGGAGAGTACTGACTTACTTCCTTTAGAATTTTTTGGAAACAATTTCCATTCAAATATACTTTCAAATAATATATTTTTTAAAACTTTGAAAACCAGATTTTGAAAAGCACCGGAAATTTAATTCTCAAATCCTTAATTTAAATTCATTTCATTTGCAAATCAGATTTATAAACCATGTTTTAAAATGTCATCTCCGTATATCATACAACAATAGTGAATGATTTAGGAATGTTGACAAAATAGTAAACGATAATCTAGTACTATCATTTCTAACAACCAATTCATTTACTATCAAAATTAAGAAAATTATAATTTTATATATAAAACATAATCATACATAAAATTATTTCATTTACCAAATTTAAAACTAATATTATGTCAGTTTGTCTGTTCAAGTGTTTTGAAATTCCTATTGCTAGCATTGGCCAGACGAATCAATCGAAACCCAAAATTCAAACTTAACAACTCAAACAACACAATATAAAACATTTTTATATTAATTACATAGACACTCCCTCATAGGATGATTCAAGAATGGATTTAGAATAAGGATAGAGATTCAAATTTAGAGGGACCCTTATCTAAGAGAATTCTAACTAAGAAGACAGGCTCGAAAGGAAGATAAGATAATTAACTTACAAACGAGGAAAGATTGATAGACTTATGTTAATCGCAGCAACCTTAACCGGGTCAACCGAGATTACATTTTCAGAAAAAATATGCCCAAGGAATCAGACTTCATCTCCTGAAATGGCAGTTAGAAGATTGGCTTTCAACTGACGACTCCCAAGAGTTTGGAGAATATAGATCATATGAGACTCATGCTCCTTCTCTAACTTAGAAAAGACGAGAATATCATCAATGAAAACCAGTCAAGATCACTAAGCTGAGAGTCAAGCGAAAAGATAAACTGCATGCATAATCCTGAGGTAATCTACATTCGATCACAAGAAAATTACCCTGGTGTCTACTAAAGAAATGGTTTAGGCTTTACGAGAAGTAACAACATCAAAACCAAGGACATAGAAATCTCCGGTGAATCGACACCTGTTGTAAAGGAGTTTCACCCTTTACAAATCATACAAAGGTTGGCAGAACCACCGATGAGATTAGTCACGCATAAGGATGAAGTTGCTAATTAGGATTGTAGGATATGCTCAAATTTATTACAGAGATCAACATAAATGAAGCTATGGGATGCTCCTGTATCAAGAAGAACACGAATAGAAAAGACAAGAAAGGATTTTAGAACAAAGGCAAAGTTCCAAAAATCAAAAGAAATCCAGATCAAAGAGGACCCTAACAAGGAATTTCAAGATCGAACGATGATGATTCTGTAATTAATTTTGCTCATTCTAGGGTATTACTACCTTATCTCTAATGATTTTTTTACTCCATATGCTATGTTGTGCCTAAACCAGAGCTTTGATACCACATGTAACGACTTTCTGTTTCGAACCATTCAAATCGACAATCATCCACACATGTTGATTTGAATTTGCTCAAAACAACAAATTGTTAATTTATATTTGGCAAAACTTATCATATGCAGTAAATAAATCAGTCATAGAACATAAACACAAAGTAATATAACAATAAGCAGAGGAATGGATAAATAGTAGTTCATGAAGCTACTACAAAAACATCAAAGTTTTAAACAAAATACAATATAAATCCCAAATATATAGAATCTCTATACGTAAGAAAATGTCAAGTCTTAACATAAAACTGGAAATAACTGGAAAAACTGCAAAGCTGAATAAATAAAGATAGATCTCTAAGAAAAAATCCAAGCTCCAAAGGTGAGTCTAAAATTCTATGACACTCAGTTTGACCCGAGCATAAAGCAAAACAAAAAACTCTCGAGTAAAAATTAACATTCTTATGCTAGTAAATCAACTCAAGTGAAATGCAACATAACTTAAAGGACGTTTGGGATTCCCATCCTTCAAGGATCCATTAGACTATCTAGATACATAGTACAATACGCTACATAGATAATGTCTATAGAAATGTAAACTATTAAAATAGCGTTAAAGCGTTACCCATACTCCCCTTAACACATTTTTATATATTCTCGTAGTCTATACAATACTGCAATCCCTTCGTAAACTAGAGGGCACTCCATAGGTGCGGTACAAACAAAACTTGTAATGGGCTCGATAAGGCAAGTGACAAGGCAGGCGAGGCAATGCTAGGGTAGGATTCTACCAATTGCACTCTCGGACAGCTGGTAACGCATAGCAGCTACTACTACCTACCTCGAGACACACTCCCATAGTCAAAGATGCATCCAATCAAATCACAAAGTTATAGAATGCTATTGAAGAAATGTGCCAGAGAGGGGGAGCGACCCCACTTGGCCCGGTATAGCTCCTGTTTTAGACACATCAAGCTGACTCGAGGGAGTCAGGGCTGCGTTCATACCTCATATAGAAGTTCGCCAACCCATCCTACTTTGTCCTGGAATCTCCACCATGTACACAGTTGTTAAAGTGGTTTTGGTATTGGTAGATAGTATGACAATATCCGATCCCAGTCTCTTTAACAGCCAAACGCTTATTTCACACGTGATTAATTTCATTTCAAACAGTTCGTACTTCACATCAAAATATCACATTCACTTTCGAAATCATATTCACTTTCGAAATCATATTCACTTTCAAAATCATTATTCACTTTAAAACATATCGGTTCCAACTTAAACAGTTTGAATATTGAAAGTGGTATATTTATTGGAATGGTTATACATTAAAAATAGTTTATATTTAAAATTGTTTATAGATCAAAATAGTTTATATATTAAAGTAGATTATATATGACAAATAATAATTTATATATTAAAAATAGTTTATATCGAATTCACAAATCAATTCAAATCAACTTTAGTTCCAATATTCAACTTAAATCAATCTTAGTTCAGCAATTTCCAATTAAAAAGGTTAAAGGTTCAATTCAAATTCTCAATAAAACCATTTTTAATTTATATCAATTTCAAATCCAGGTTTGAACTACAAATTTAAACCAGTTCCAATTCAATAGGTTTCAAAGATTAAATATTCAAACTATTTACTATAACTCAATTTGATAAATTTCATTTATATTTCCAAAATTAAAATTTAATTAAATTTGAAATTATTCACTTAATCATTTTTAATAACATTTAAATAAAATTCTCAAATTACAAATTTAAATAAAATCAATAATTAAATATCTAACTTTGATTATATTTAATTCTAAAATATTCATCTACTTTATAAGATTTTAAAAAAAAAATCTCAAATTACAAATTTAAATCAAAATTAAATATTCAATTTCAATTTTATGTAAGTTTGAAAATATTCATTTAATCACCTTTAATCAAAATCAAGTTATAAAATCATACCTTTGAAATCTCAAATTAATAAGTCCAAATCAATTCTTATTTATATCAAATTCTCAACAAATTAGATTACAAATTAACCCAATTTACCTTTCTAATCTTAATTTAATTAAAGTTATTACAAAATCTATTTTTTAAATACAATATATATACTTATCCTATTAAATTCTATTAAATTATATTTTACTATATTAAATATTATTAAATTTAATTTAGTTTTATTAAATCTATTTTATTATATATTACACTATGTTTATATATTTAAAAAATTAGATTATATGTAAAATCTTAAAATTTACATTATTCAAAACTTAACTTATAAATTTAAAATTTCCAAAATATATAATTTAAAATCTAAATTTTACACATATATTAAAATAAAAAATTTATATTATATTTAAAATCAATATTGATTAAAACCCATATATTTTCTTTCGAAACTTTGGAAATCATTTTTCTAAATAGAGCAACGGTGTCCGTATATAGTTTTCTAACCTATGGTCAAGTGATACAGATATTTATCATTTCAATCTACCATAATTTAATATTTACGGGTATATATCATTTCAACCCGCAATCCCAAAATTCAAAATCAATAAAATTGCTTGTGTTTATCATTTCAACCTATGACGATTTACCATAATCTATAAGATCGTTCAGGCGTGTATCATTTCAACCCGTAGGAATTTCCTAAACTAACAGGGAACTTACGGAGTGATAATATAAAATAGCATAAAATGACATACATGCTAATGACAAGCATCATAATTAACAATTTAAATAAAATATATATAACAGGTACAGTGTCATATGTCAGTTAACAGGAAAAAGTTGCACATAATAACATAATATGCTTAACAATTTAACAATTCAAACATATTTCAACCGTCATTTCATGTGAAATAAATTTACTGAACACAAGAATGTTAATCGTGAGTGATCGCTCACCTTTCGATGCTAGAGAAAATAGAAAACACAATGAGCTATGATTTGAATCGAGAACTCGACAATCGACCAATCCAAACGACAATCCCAAAGCAAAGTAAGGTGGACTCGAGATCGATGAAAACAACATATATAATTTTTTTTAAAATATAAAATTTGCTCATATATTTAAAATAAACCTTTATATATTATATTTAAATCAATATTCAATTTAGATCACATATCAAAATAAAATCTTTATATATTATATTTTAAAATCAATATTTAATTTAAAACACATATTAAAATAAAATCCATATTTTATATTTTAAAAATTAAAACATATAAATCAATATTCCTTTTTCCTTTTTTTATAATAATAATAAAAGAAAAGGGGAAAATAGCTTGGCACGACAAAGAAGAAGAACAAGCAGGTAGGAGAGGGAGGACGAACACAATAGGCTTGCATGTATTTGCAGTCGAAGGTTGTGGCTCGCAGGGGTTGCTATGTGGTGGATCAAGCGAAGGAGAGAGAGGCGGAAGGCAGTGCTTGAAGTGGGGGATCGAGTCTGTGAGTGGCTAAGCTATCATGCACGGTAGTTTTCGAAGAAGGATAGGTTACAGGCGGAGCTGGCCAGAGGGAATGGCTGTTGCAGTTAGGTGTGTGGTCGGGCTGATGCTGCACATGGAGGTGAGGGCTGCATGTGGCAAGGGTGATGAAGGAGGCTGGGATGGTTTGGTCGGGTTTGTGCTCGGACATAGGCTGTGGTTTTTGGTGTTGAGTGGGGTGGAGATGCAGGCGCTCTGTGTGAGGTAGGCGAAAAAGACTAGGTGTTGTAGCTGACGTGGGGCGAGGTGAATGGTCAGCCGTGGTTTCGGTTTCAGGTGAAAGGTGATTATGGAGTGAAAGTGAAATCGTGGAGAAGGGTGCTGCTGGGCGTGGAGGAGATTGGTGAGGGGAAAGGAGTATCGGCCACCAAAATGAATGGGTAGGTTAAGGAAATCCAATATATGCATTCCATTTTTTTTCTCTCTTCCAAGCACAAATCCAAAATGAAGAGAAAGATGATAATGGAACGGCTAGAATATAAATTGGAACCAACCCTATACTTTGAAACCAGGTAATATTGAAAGTCAAATAATTAAATCTCTAGGAATATAAAAGGCAAGTGGCCCTTCATCTCACGATGGATTATGAAAGGACACATAACACCAAAATGTTCCAAACGGATATCGATAAGGCTAACTGTTTCATAGATTTTTCCACGTGTGCCAGACGGCGAAATACACAAATGAATATACTATAGAGATCAGCACGACAGGACAAACAAAATCGTACACAGATATGAGAGATACGACAATCTTATGAAAATTCGATTTTTGCTGCCAAGCAGCTACTAAACCGCCGAAAATAATATAAACGGGGCTAGTGCAATCCAAATTTGGCGAAATGAAATATGATGTCTCACTCAAAAAATAATTTAAGTTTTTATTATATTCAAGTATTCAGATTTCAAAATTATTTTAATTTCATTAAATTTTAAACCGATTTAAATTTTAAATTGAAATTACACAATAGAACAAACTTTCGTATTTTCCAATGAAAGCCTAACATTTGCTACGTTTAAATAGACTATCGCAAATATCAAATTTTCATTGTTAAATTTTTTTGCTTAATTTCATGAAAAATTTAGTTAATTATGATATTTAAATCGTTAAAATTTCTGGGTTGTTATAGGTATTAAGTGGTTGGGGTACTGTTTATTACATGACTGTGATATTATCGATGACAGATGTGGCAATAGTTGGACATTAAATGCCGGAAGCCTTAATAGTGGTTAGAGGTCTTATAGCTAGGGCGAACCAACCATTGACAAAATTGTTAGAAAAGCACCTTGGGAACAGGTTTAAATGATAGGGTCTACCTTTATTAAGGTCTTAAATGAAAGTGTCTGCCTATTTCTCTTTTTAAAAGTGTTATAGAAGCCCGCTTCATATTTAAAAGTACTATGTAGATAATAGGTTTGGAAGTATTGGGTGGTTAATATGGCTTATTTAGTATTTCATACCTTGGGAAGGCGTAAGTAACTAATTGTGTGTGCTGCAAGGTTAGATCAGAACTGCTAAGCTTAATGGACATAACAATTAAATGGAAACCTATCGGTATAAGTTTATGTTATGGACAGTATATTTTCCAGTCATCAGAACATTATTCTGACCCCTTCCTCATTGAAAACCACAAGATAGAATTTAGAGGAACTGGTCACTGAAACAGGATGTGCATTGTTGTTGAAGTAATCTTCTTTCTCTTATGCCCGATGCTGATGTGACAATCTTCTATCCAAGGAGTATCATTAATCTCAAGGCTGTAGTCATAGCCAATATTCTTATCTTATTATTGTTTCACTATGAGTTTAGATTTATGTCAATCTATGATAATGCTCATGCTTATTTGCAGGTACTGAATCCAACAATTTGTGCTTTGATGAACTTAGCTTTCAATTTTTTTTGAAATTTAGTCCCATAGAGGTACAGGTTGTTATATTTGGTATCAGAGGCTAGGTTAGTAGAATAAAGGTATTTGGATAAATTAAGAGAATGTATTCATACTTTCCTATCTAGTAATATTATATTTTTATGCTAGATTCTAGGAGTTCCACTATAAAAGTAGTTGTTTCCACTTTGAAGGAATGGGCAAAGTAACTATGAGTTGGAAATATTTTAGAGTTAAGATTTTCACGTCAGCTTTGAAGTGCCCCACGAAGTGCTGGGTATGCATAAATCGCTATTGATGAAGAGCATGGGAATGACATATAGTTGAATCCCGGAGACTGGAGGTTTTCGATCTGACGATTGAGACTCTAGCTACCTTGTGATTTCGGATTTCGAGTTCCAATCGGAGACACGCAATTATTCCAAATGGATAGAAAATTAAATTTTGTATGTCGCAATTGCCCAAAAGCAAATTTTGCTAGGATGCATTAATTAATCACCTCTTTGATGACAAACCAATTTTTATTTGAATAATTAATGTCAATTCCTTAGTCTAAAACCCATGAGAGAATATTTATAAAGTATATTTTGGAAATGCCTTAGATTTTTGAAAAGGGGCTTTTAAAAGATTTCTTTTCCTAAAGATTTATTTCAAAAATTTTATTTTATGAAAGTTTTAAAATTTAATTTTCAAAGAAACACATATAACACTAGATTAGTTGTGTTTAGAAATTTTTGGTTTATAAAATATTAATTCTTTGAATTCTTAAATATTTATATGTATATATCAATAAAGGCATGATATTGATTTTTGGCAAGAATATAGTTTTCTTATTTGACAAATTCGTGTTTTAGAAAGGTTTTTGGAAACCCTAAAATACTTATATATATAAGTTTGATTTTAAGGAATGTTTTAGTATGAAATAGTTTTTATTATTTAGAAACAATTACAAAGGAGCATATATTTAGCTCAGTGATTTTTCGGTTTACAAAATCGTGGTTTTTATATTTTCTCACTTTAAGATATAGACAAAATAGAAATGACATTCAATTTATTGGGATATGAAGTTTGACGTGTTGTTGAATCCACCAGCTATTGGAAGAAATATTTCCTTGCGAAGTAGGTAGGAAATGAAAGCTGGAATATTTCTGGGTTTTCGAAAGGATTGTTGGTTGCAATAGTTTTACCGAGGCTATGCAATCTTTCCAAGGAAGGGTCTATACAGTAGGGTAGATACCATCGTATGGAAGGCATAATTTTTCTAGATGGGTTAAACTGAAGATGTTGTATGGAACAGTTATTAGAATATTAATTAATATAACCGGCATTTTTGGGTCCAGATTCAGCCTCTTCCAAAACTGAGTTAGCAGTTGACTAAGCGGTCAACTGTAGTGGTCGAGCGGTTGACCTAATAGCGATCGGCCGCTAAGTGGATTCGGGCCAAACCCGAGCCTCGAACGCGACAATAAGTCCCATCCAAACCTTTAGCCTCTGCAACCCCTCACTCTCTTCCTCCTCTTCAATTTTTTTAGCCGAACACACTTCCTCCTCACCCGTCCTCTACTTAACCAAAGCCTCTCTCCTCTATTCGTCCACCAACCAATGCCAAAATCCTTATGTGTCGAATCTTACCACACCACTACTCTAAATAAAAACCCTTTTCTCCCTTTTCCAACCACTTCTTAGACCATGGCACCGCCATGCATAGGTGGCTCTTCCACTCGTCATCCCGGTCTCACTCCGCAAGAAGTCGCTTGGCTTGACCAGTGCGAGCGAAAGATTTCCACCTATCTTAGAATGACGGACTTTGATTTTCTTTACGGTCGACCAGTGAAATTCGATGACTTCGCCGCTCCTGGGCTTGAAGAGCCTTTTTCACGGCCGGACATGCACCGATTCTCCACTTCGATACTTATAAGCGGGAATATTACCCACGCTGCGTCCGTCTTTTTGATGCACATATGGCGTAGAATTTTGATAGTGGCAATAGCTATATCGAGTCTGAGATGAAGGCAACTCGGATTAAGATGTCAGATGATGATATCGTCGAGATTTTGGAGATATCTGTAGTAGGAGCAGATTTAGATGACATAGAGATGGTCAATCCTGAGATTCTACAGCGGATCTTTTCTGGAAATGTCGGTGATTGGAGAGCGGAAAATTTGCGATCGATGGCCCATCTCACCATGCCCATCATTCAGCACAACATCATTCCAAAGATGGGTAGACTTGGCCAGATCTACACCTCAGTGCGGAAAGTCGCCTATGCTATAATTGGTGGCATAGTCGTCAATTGGGGTCATGTCTTTATTGTCCATATGGTCGATCAGGAAGTTGGTACCCCAAGGACTCACTTTCCATATTTCAACTTGCTCACTTGAGCGTTTAGGCATTACGAGGTAAATTTAAGCGGGGAGCTAGTAGTGAGGAAGGTCCCACCTGCCATCAACCGGACCACCATTAAGAGGATGAATATTCCTTTACCGCCTGTCATGCTACTTGTACCAGCACCAGAGCCACAACACTAGCAGCAGGGGATAACGTAGAGCACCAAGGGATACATGAGTCCGGAGCTTGTTGCTATTTGTCTCGTTCAGGCAGAACTCTGAGAGATTAGGACGGAGCAGCAGTGCAAGGGGCATGAGATTAGGTGCACAACCACCATTCTATAACCATTCCGCGGTCGCGGTAATGGCTCGAGCTTCAGCCATGGAGCAAGACGTTCTCATAGTTCTTAGGTGGTGTTTTATTTAGGGTTGTTATATCTTTTTATTTCCAGAGTTTTCCTTTTCTTTTGGGTTGTTGAGTTGTAAAACTGTTAGTTGTCTCTTATATAAGGCACGCACAATATTATGAGTTTCTATTCATTTTCTTTGTTATTATTTTTGGATATGCGAACCACTCCTATGTATATGCATAGTAGAGAAACAATATAAATATGAGAATCTCATAAAGACGCTTAACTAACCGTTAAAACAATAAAAGACTAGAAGTTTAGAATAGTTGCAAATTTTAGCAAAGAAATTAATGAAATTGTTTCGAGATCACGTGCCATTTATCATGTTCCTTAAAAGCTTAAATTTTTGAATAAAATATATGTTGACATTTTTAATTAAATTTCTAAATTTTGGGTAGAGGTTAGGTGTAGAATTTTGAAATTTCATTTATGTGTTTAGTGCATAACCGACCTCCAACTACGCTAAAATTGTGGTTTGATTTATCAAAATTTTTGAAAAGAAAAATATTTAAAACAAATTCCGCTTGATTTGAAAAGTTCACTTTTGAAAAAAAGTCTTGTGTTTTAGTTATTTTTGAATCTTTAATTATTTTTAAAGTTTTTGTTCAAAATTTTATTTCAGGGGAAAATGCTCGTCTAAATATTTTGGGATTTTATTTTCCAAATGACATACAAATTTGAAAAGTGAGAAATTGTTTTGTGAAATCTTTGATTTCGAAGGCCATGCTAGGCGCAAGGAAGAAATATAGAGTTAGAACTTGCGAATTTAGCTGTGCATTAGGATCGACGATGGGATAAATTCATGCGATAACAAGGGAAAAGCTGTTTTAGCTTTGCAATTTCTACTTTCATACCTTGTCGACGACACGTGCGAGTCTATTTTTAGACTTAATTCCATTTTAGAGCTTGATTGTTAGCCTCCTTATGCATTTTGTACATAGAAAATTTAGAGTAATTCCATAGCAGCGAAGAAATTTCCACTGTACTACGGAAATAGAAAGATTATAGTGTAGTAAGAATGTTAAATTCTCCGCCTAAATTCTTTTTTCTGGCATAGTAGAAAGTTTAGAAAGCGATTTTTCGACGCGTTTGATTATTGGATGGTAGGATGTGGATGCAAAATTTGTTGCTTCATACTTCTATTTGTAGGAATATGGGGGTTTTGGTTGAAAAAGTTTTTCAAAAAGCTACATGCATGTGGAACTGGTAGTTAATATGTAGGTTGTTTACATCATGTTTTTAAAATGTTTTTAAAATAAATGCATTCATATAGGAGGATTTGATTTACAATCATTCTGCATACATATTTCCTGTATGGTGGTATAGTTATACACTATGCATATTTGGTTGTAAAATTGGTTGTACACTAACTAGTTGTGTAGTTTAGGATAATTAGAAACCGAAAACATGACTTAATCATTGGCGAAATTTCTTTTTAAGGGAGGAAGAATGGAACACACCGTAATTTGGCATTAGTTAGTTAGTTAACTAATTAGGCTTCGAAAATGGAATTTGTGCAAATGATAGAATTTGACCACGAACCTTGCACTGTTTGGGTTGTGGCGAAATTTTGAGCAACTTTCATATTTGGAGTTTTAGATCGGAGTTCAAATGAAGAATTTACGGATAAAAACGAATTCAGAATGAAAAAGATTAAATAAGAAAAAATTAATGTTTTGTATTAATTGTCTGGCCCATAGCCCGACTCGTTATTCGGGACAGTCGACCCCCAACGGTCGACCGGTATCCAGGGGCCTTCGGTCGGTGGTGACCTAATTTCACAAATAACCATAGGCCGCGATGGCCCGGGTTAAATATTTTAAATCCTATGGTTTTGGTTGATTTTAGCGTCTATAAATTTAGGCCTAACCCTCCATTCTCTTCTTATATTTTTATAGAGGCAATAGCGAAGCTCTTCCATTTCTTCTCCTCCACTATCTTTCTAAATTATAAAGATAAGATATTTGTATCTATATTCATACAAATCGGAGAAAAGTAGAAATTTAATAAAAAGGAGAAGAGAAGAGGATCAACCATATGCGTATTTGAGGTAATTTATATATTTGTATCTATTTTCTCTTCAAATTCCAAATCTCTTCTCATATCTGTAATTTTAACATATGTATATACCCATTTATACACATCTCTTGGATTAAAAAGGATTTGGAGATGAATCAAAGGTTTTACTTTAGATCTGGAGATTTGGATTGCTTTTAAAAAGTTCAACTTCAGATCAATTTGTGATCAGTGGCCCATCTCGTCATGCGCATCATTCAACACAGCATCATTCCAAAGATGGGTATCCTTGACCAGATCTACACCTCAATGCAAAAAGTCGTATATGCTATAATTGGCGGCGCCGTCAATTGGGGTTGTGTCTTGATGCTCCATATGGTCGATCATAGAGTTGATACCCTGAGGACTCACTTTCCATATTGCCACTTGCTCACTCGAGTGTTTAGTCATTACGAGGTAAATGTGTGCGGAGAGCCAGTAGCGAGGAAGGTCCCTCCTGCTATCGACCAGACCACCATTAAGAGGATGAATATTCCTTTACCGCATGTTGCACCACTTGTACCAACACTAAAGTCGCGGCACTAGCAGCAGGGAATAGCGCAAGGCACCGAGGGATACACGAGTCCTGAGCTTGTTGTTATTTGTTAGGTTCATCATAGCTCTGAGAGATTTGGACAGAGTAGCAGCGCCAACGGCGTGAAATTTAGTGCATAGCCGCCATTCTACAACCATTCCATGCTCGCGGCAATGGCTTAAGCTCCAGCCGCGGAACAAGACCTTCTCACAGTTCTTAGGCAGTATTTTATGTAGGGTTGTTATATCCTTTTATTTCTAGCATTAGTTCTTTTCTTTTAGGTTGTTGGGTTGTAAAACTGTCAGTTGTCTCTTATATAAGGCACGCATGATATTATGAGTTTCTATTCATTTTCTATGTATTATTTTTGGATATGCAAACCACTTCTATATATGCATAGTAGAGAAATAATATAAATATGAGAATATCATAAAGACACTTAACTAACAGTTAAAACAATATAAAACTAGCAGTTTAGGATAGTTGTAGATTTTAGCAAAAGAATCAATAAAGTTGTTTCATATCACGGGTCATTTTTTATATTCCTTAAAAGCTTAAATTTTTGAATAATATATGTGTTGAAATTTTTAAATAAAATATCCAATTTCGGGGTAGAGGTTAGTTGTAGAATTTTGAAATTTGGTTTATGCGTTTAGCGTATAACCGACCTCTAACTATGTTGTAATTGTGGCTTGATTTATCAAAAAAATTCAAAAGAAAAATATTTTAAAAAAAATTCGCTTGATTTGAAAAGTTCACTTTTTAAGAAAAAAAGTCTTGTGTTTTAGTTATTTTTGTATCTTAAATTATTTTTAGTGTTTTTGTTAAAAATTTTATTTCGGGGGAAATGTGAATCTAAATATTTTGGTATTTTATTTTCCAAATGATGTACAAATTTAAAAAGTGAGAAAATTTTTTGTGAAAACTTTGATTTTAAAGCCCACATGCTAGGCATAAGGAAGACAAATAGAGTTAGAATTTACGAACTTAGTAGTGCATTAGGATCGACGATGCGATAAATGCAAGTGATAAAAAGGAAAAAGCTGTTTTAGCCTTGGAATTTCTATTTTCATACCTTGTCGGCATGCGCATGAGACTATTTTCAGACTTAATTCCGTTTTTGAGCTTGATTACAAGCTGTATTATGCGTTTTGTAGGTAGAAAATTTGGAGTAAATCCATGGCAATGACGAAATTTCCACTATACTGTGGAAAAAGGAAGATTATAATGTCGTAAGAATGTTAAAGTCTCCGCCTAAATTCTTTTTTCCGACATAAGAGTAATGTTTAGAAAACTATTCTTCGATGCATTAGATTATTGGATGGAAGTGGATGAAAAATTGGTTGCTTCATACTTCTATTGGTAGGAGTATGGAGGTTTTGGTTGAAAAGATTTTGGTAGGAGTATGGAGGTTTTGGTTGAAAAGATTTTTCAAAAAGCTGCATACATGTAGAACAGTAAGTATATATGTAGGTTGTTTATATCAAGTTTTTAAAAATGTTTTCAAAAGAAATGCATTCATATAGGAGGATCCAATTTAGAATCATTATGCATATATATTTTCTGAGTGATGATACAGATATAATTATGCATTTATGCATGTTTTGTTGCAAAATTTATTGTACACTTATTGGTTGTGTAGTCTAGAATAATTAGGAGCCAAAACATTGACTTAGTCATGGGTGATGTTTAGAGGATGACCTTCTTTATAAGGGGGTAAGAATGCGACATCCCAAAATTTTCCATTAGTTATTTAATTAGTAAGTTATTTAATTAGGCTCCAAAAATGAAATTTGTGCAAATGATGGAATTTGACAACGAACTTTGCACCATTGCATTCGTGGAAAAATTCTAAGCTATTTTCATATTTGGAGTTTTGCGATCGGAGTTCAAATAAAGAAGTAACGAGCGAAAACGAATCCAGAATGAAAATAATTAAATAAGAAAAACTAACATTTTATATTAATTTCCCTAGCCCATAGGCGACCCGTTATTATGGATAGTCGACCCCCAGCGGTCGACCGGTATCCAAGGTCCGTCAATCGGTGGCGACTTGACGACTCCAATAACCTTAAGCCGCAATGGCCCGAATTTAATATTTTAAATCATACAGTTCTGGTTGATTCTAGCGGCTATAAATTCAGGTTAAACCCTCCCTTCTCTTCTCATATTTTTATGGAGGCAATAGCAAAGTTCTTCAATTTCTTCTTTTCTACTTTCTTTCCAAATTATAAAGATAAGATATTTGTATTT
Source organism: Allium cepa (assembly GCA_030765085.1). Lineage (NCBI taxonomy): Eukaryota > Viridiplantae > Streptophyta > Magnoliopsida > Asparagales > Amaryllidaceae > Allium > Allium cepa. The sequence goes on along the minus strand of CM060945.1, from coordinate 984,905,692 downwards.
ATATTCATAAAAATCGAAGAAGAGTAGAAATCTAATAAAAAGGAGAAGAGAAGAGAATCAACCATATGCGTATTTGAGATCATTTACATATTTATATATAATTGTATCTATTTTCTCTCCCAATCCCAAATCACTTCTCAGATATGTGATTCTAAAGTACGTGCCCTTTTGTACATATCTCTTGGATTAAAAAGGATTTAGAGATGAGTCAAAGGTTCTACTTCAGATCTGGAGATTTGAATCGCTTTCTAAATATAATTTATTCTAGATCTAAAATAGGTCATATAGTAATGTTATAAATTTGGATTATTACCTTATTCTTGTTAGAATACAAACTTTTCTATATTTAGAATTGGTGAAATTAGGATCCGTTTAATATTTGTAAATTAGTTTGATTTCTTTTCCTTTTAGAAAAATACAGTGGCTGTCTAACAAGGAATAAATACGAATGGAAAGAGAAAGAGATGCGTAAAGTATGAATTCATTGTTATTTACACTGTCTATTTTAGTAACAAAAAGAAATGATTATTCCTTGTAACTTCAAACAATGTAATCTTTTATATTTTAAATTTAAATCTTTTGTTTTAGACTAATTTATGGAAATTATAGCAGATAATTTTTTTAGATATGATTCCAGCAATTTAACCTGAAAAAGAATATTTTAGTGAAGATATATAACTAGAACATATATTTAATAAAAGTAAATATTTGTACGTAATTACTATGCTTATAATAATTAAATAAAAAGCTAATAACGATGCTTGTATGCAATATTCACGTTTAGGATAATTAACTAATGAGAAAAAGATTTTAAAAGGTTGTAAATCCAATAAATGGTAAAAAATACAGGAGTTGGAATAATTTGATAGTGTAAATGGATTAATAGGACTGATAAAAAATGGAATAGATATAAAATGTTACCAATTTGAAATTAGTAATATACGCAAATGTCTTAGGAAATGTCCGTTGGGATTTTATGGACAAATTGACATTTTTGAGCACTAAGCAGGGATTTATAGGTAGATAAATATTTAAGGTAAATCTTTTTGCCTTGAATAAAAAAGGAATTAGTAGCTAAGTCCAGTGTCTACCTAAGATAATATAAAAGATAATATAAATAATGACTTAGGATGGTTAATTGGGATTAATGGGTTAGCGATGCAAGGTCAATAGAGGCACTTGACGAAAGACTGCCCTTCGCTTTGAGGCTACCAGTAGTCGGGTATACTTGCTACTGCTGTGAGATATCACTAATCCTAGGCCCGTGACAATGTGAGAGATTGGGCTTTCTTTCTTAACTAGAAAGTGTTGAATGGTCTAAATTTGGAATTAGGAGTGGCGAGGGATATCTCCATAGGGGTTTGCTTTTGGTTTGAGGTCTTAAATGGCTAAAGGGTTCTCCTCTCTCCTAAATGGAGTATTATGTAACCTTGTGAGATTCCAAATAAATAAATAAGGATGATCCAAAAAGCATTTTTCAGTTTTGAAGTCTTAAGTGGCTGATGGTTCTGCCTTCCTGCCGAAAGAAGTAACCTAATGAGATTCCATTTTATAGTTAAAGAGTGAGAGTGAATATCTCGAGAAGAGTTCGCTTCAAGTTTAGGAACTTAGTGTAGGGTCCTCCTCTTTCCTGTAAAAGAAGTATTAAGTAGCTCAATGATTTTCAAGAAATGATAGCTAGATAGTACCATTAAGGATCATGCTTCTGGAAATAGGTCTTAATGACCGAGTCTGCCTATTTTCCCCTAGGGAGTATTAAGTGGCTTGGGTACGACTCTTACATTGCTAAAGCCGTAATAACAATAATACCATTTAGGAACATGCCTTGGGGATAGGTCTTAAATTATTGGGTATGCCGTTAAGGTCTTAAATGATCAGAGTCTTCCTATTTTCTAATAAAATGGTGTTAAGTGACTTGGGTATTGTTTATTACATGACTATGATTTTATTGGTGATAGATGCGGTAATAGTTGGGCATTAAATGTCGAAAACCTTAATAGTGGTTATAGGTTTTATAACTAGGAGCCACCAACCATTGGCAACATTGTTAGAAAACCACCCTGGGTATAGGTCTTAAATGATGGGGTCTACCTTGATTAAGGTCTTAAATGACAGAGTCTACCTATTTATCTTTTTAAAAGTGTTATAGAAGCCTGCTTCATATTTATAAGTACTAAGTGGCCAATGGGTTTGGAAGTATGGGGTGGTTGATATGGCATCATTAGTATTTCGTACCTTGGGAATGGATAAGTAAGTAATCATGTGTGCAATGCACGGTTAAATTAGAATTGCTAACCTTAATAGTCATAACAATTAAGTGAAAACCTATTGGTATAAGTTTACGTTATGAACAATGTATAATTTTCCAGTCACCCGAACGTTGTTCTGACCCCGCCTTCTCATTACAACCCATAGGATAGAATTTAGAGATATATGTCACTGGAGTTGGATGTGCTTTGTTGTTAAATTAATCTTCTTTCTCTCATGCTCAATGCTGATGTGACAATATATTATCCAAGGAATACCATTAATTTCAAGGTAGTAGTCAGTATTCTTATTTTATCATTGTTTCCGCTATGAGTTTAAATTTCGATCAATCTCTGATAATGCTCATGCTTATTTGAAGGTACCAAATCCAACGATCTATGTCTTGATGGACTTGGGTTTCAATTTTTGTCAACATTTAGGTCCATGGAGGTACGTGTTGTTACACTAGTCCTTATTAGTGAGGTACTAAGTGGCTTGGGTACAGTCCCTCACATTGTTAAGACTCTAATAACGATAATGCGCCAGCGGTATGACTATTATAAATTATAAGGCCATATATAGTGGTCAAAGTTCTACGTAGTTAGGAACAATATACCGATAATGACGATGCTAGAATCCACCTTGGTCTAAATTGATGGAGTCTACCTCGATTGTGGTCTTAAATGGTAAAGTCTGTCTATTTCTCTTTTAAAAGTATTACGTGGTGATAGCAGAAGCTAACTTCATATTTAGAAGTATTAAATGGCAAATGGGTATGGAAGTATTGGATCGTTGATAAGTCTTTTATCAGTATTTTGTAACTTGGGAATGGATAGGTAAGCAATCGTGTGTGCAATGCAAGGTCAGATTAGAATTTCTTACCTTAATAGACATAACAATTAAATGAAAACCAATCGGTATAATTTTATGTTATGGACAGTTTATAGATTTTCCAGTTACCAGAACATTGTTTTGACCCCATCCTCACTCCAACCCATAGGACAAATTTAGAGGAACCGGGTCACTGGACCTGGATGTGCTTAGTTGTTAGAGAAGTCTTCTTTTCTCTCATGCTCGATGCTGATGTTATAATCTTCCATCCAAGGAATACCATTAATTTCAAGGCAGTAGTCATAATCAATATTCTTATTTTATTGTTGTTTCCACTGTGAGTTTAGATTTCTATCAATTTCTGATAATGCTCATACTTATTTTCAGGTACCAAATTCAACGTTCTATGCTTTGACAGACTTAGCTTTCGATTTTTTTCGAAATTTAGGATCATTAAGGTACGGATTGTTACAACATTAATGAGAATAACATGGTAAATTTCATTTGTTGCAATCAACGTACATATTTACAATTCGATATGCTCAAGTTGGTTCAAATTTACTTACAAAATAATTACTTAGTATGACTTTATGTTTTGGTACGTATGTGTTGAAACCAAAATTTAAATAATGATTTCGAGTAAACTGTTTACATGTAATAACCAAAGTGTCTCGAGGTCAGTGGGAGTGATACTGAGTTTGTGGGTTTTTGGATATGGTCTTAGAAAAGATAGAAAGTACCATTCTGAAAAGCATCAAAATTAAACAAGTATTTTGATAGATTTATTAAACAGTTTGATTATCAATCAAAATGGAGAGGAAGTGTGTGCTCATAAGAAAGAAATTTGAAAGGTACATAGATTTTTCTTAATCATAAGTAAACAAAACATTAATAATTATTAACGATGTACTTGTGTAAAAATTAGTTTTACTTGTTTTAATACTCAATGTTGGATTTGTAACTGATGTCTTTTATAGTGAGCATAAAAGACATTGAAAATGTCCCAAATACATCTTATTATAATGTTTATTATAGAACGTGTAAGATGGATTCCTTATGCATTGGCAATAGAAATTATCATACATGTTATGCTGTCTATGATATCATGATTCCTTATGTACTTGATAAATGAAGCAAATATCAAATCCAAATTGATACCATGAGGTGTTCTGTGTATTTATGACATGCTAGAGAATTGTTTACAGAAATGGTGAACTCCTTATGAAGGAATGTTCAGACCCAAATTTCATAAATGATATTACATATAACATGTCAATAATAATTAAGAATCTTTAAGAAATGTTCCAAATAGAAGAGATTGTGGTGGATTCATTGACTTGAATAATGCCACGATAAAAAATGTATATATATAATAAATGCATAAATTTATAACTTAGTCCAGGATGATTCTAAATGTTGAAAATCACATAACATTATTATATGGTAACAATTTAACGATATAGTTCGTAACAGAACTTAGAGCTCATTGGTAGCCAAGATACGTACTCTAAATTGTTTCATATGATAAAGGTAGTTTATCAGTATCTGAGAGAGTTGGTTGAAAGAGTAGATAGTTTAAACACAATAGCATACCCATTCGCATAGGGACTGACTCAATTGGTTTTGAGGAAACCGATTGGAGAAGTGGGAATAATATTCCATAATTTACCCCAAATGCAAGTGGTAGAATGATAGAGTTAGGGGTATGCCCTATGGGCAATTATGTAATTTATTACATATATTTAGCTCGTTGGCTAATCTTGTTTGAAATAAAGATGTTTTCTTTATATTGTATCTTGATATAATGTGTTGTATTAATTAATTAACTTAATTAAAAGTATATTTAGTAAAAAAATCATAAATGATATGTTTTGTGATAGTAGTTACAAAGTGTTGTAACCATAAGTAATTTATCACAATAAAAATAAATATACCATTTTAAATGTTCCTATTCGAGATGCACTGAGACTGGATATCGATGTTTCCCTTGAGACTAGATTATGTAATGCTCTCCAAATGCTGGGCAGTGTATTACCTATGACTACCGAGGGAACATGGGGGTTACGTACTAATAGTTATTGCATAACCATGGAAAAAAATTACTATTGGTTAAAATAACTATAGTCAAACAGAAAATATCGATGTGACTGATTTACGTAGTACTCTCGACGTGAGGATAATGTTGAGCATCAATATGATAGCTCCACTTTAATTATAGTCAAAGTATGGCACGATGTCCATCGAATGACTATAGTTGAGTCAAGTGGAAATATTGGAAGTGAAACATCGTTCAAGAGGGATTCGTCTCCTTAGTTATATGGGTTTGTATCAAGGTTAACTCAAGTTAACTCAGAGTTAAAGTCTCTGGGCAGAGCATTCTTGTTAATAATAATTGTTATTATTAAACCAAAAACTTTGTGTTTGGACTATAGAGTTGAATATGGACGACATTAGAATTTTGACCTTTAGCAAATTCCATAATTCCAAAGTGATATAGTTTTGCATAGAGAATTGGTGTAAATGAATGTCACAACAGGATAATGCTTAATAAAGTGAAATTGGATTTTACTGGAATGAAGTAATCGATAAATTTGGATAAAATGTCATAACACCTACAAAGTGACGTATGAACATTAACATTCAAAAGTTCGATGTTAATCGCTGACCAAATTTACACCCGACGAGTCACACAACCGAAATAACGAATTCTCTTTAGACCACATGATTTAACTTGTTTATAATTATTATAAATTAATTAATATAAATGATCATCATTGATCGATAAGTCACACATCGCTAGTCTAAATCACAAAATGATCATTATTGATCGATAAGTGTAAATTACACTAAGCTAGTAAATAAATGAGTTTAGCTTCATGTCCTATAACCACTAACTTAATTTAAATATTTACGAACAAATTGTAGATTTCGACTCAAAAATGTCACAAGATTTCAATCGAACAAGTCCAAAAATTAACCGACAAAGTAAATGCAAGCGTTTCATACCACTTTTTTTGCTAAGTCGTTTAATTAGATTTCTCATACGAATGAGGTAAAGGTTTGTATATACCAATAGATTAGAAAACGGTTTTAAAAACAAACTTTGTATTAAAAGTAATGTTGAAATCATTTTTGTGAAAGAGTTTGAGTATTTATTACTAATATAGAAACCTTTGCATTTTAAAGAGACAAATCACAGAAATGAATCAATCACAAAAAATTCACATTCGAAGACATGAATCAAATCCACAGAAATCGATACCAAATCCATCAAACAGATATACCCAAAAATCCAGAAAAGAAGTCATCAAAGTCGATAAAAGTGATAACAACTAATCGGATCAACAAAAATTGATTAAAATTGGAAATTCACTCAAAAACAGCCAAAACAGGCAAAATTGAACAGTTCCAGATGTCTGGTTTAAAATGCAGATGTATGGATTTGGGTTCTGGAAATATATATCTATTTTCTTTAATTTCAAAAACTTTTCAGACGTTTGAATTTTTCAACCAGACGTCTGAACCTCTAACCAGACGTCTGAATCGCCTAACCAGACATCTAGATTTTTCAACTAGACGTTTGGACTTTCAACTAGACATCTGGATTTTGTTCCAGACGTCTGAATTTTCCTGTTAGGCAAAAAATCAGCCTAGCCCAAAAAAGGGCAAAAATCCAAACTGGAAGCGATCGAACGAGCGATGAATGCTAAGAATTTATGCCAACCGACAACCCAGCCTTATAGGCTCTACGATACGCCACAAATAACATGTTCAAACATCCAAGATAGGATCTTTAAGGATTTTGACTTCAAAACACCAAAATTGAAAAATTCACCAAATCAATTCGAATCAAAAGCAAATGAACATGGAATAGATATTAGGAATTCATACCTAACAGCAATTAAAGCTACAGACATAGGTGTGAGTTCAAGAACTCACTTTTAAACCCAAATATAGAAATGAGAAGCTCTAAAACAAGTAAAGATTGATTTCTCTTCAACAACACCTCTAGAATCTTTAATTTATTATCAAATGAATTGAATTTCCTAAGTTAAGTTATAGGAATTTCTGAAAATTGAAGATAGATTGAGATGGAGAAGATGAAGAGGATTCTTACATATGCTTCTCTTTGATTTATAACTTGAATTTGAATTCGTAAAAGAAACTATGGCTTAGGAATATTAATTTCCTCTTCCTACCATTCTTTCTAGGGCTTGAGAGTGTTAGGAAATGTTATGAATGAATGAAAAGGAGTAGAGTGGGAGTTATAAGGCTGAGGAGTTGGGTTCTCTTGTTGGGTTAATGGGCTGAAACCTGAACCCAAAGCCATAAATGAAAATATCAAAATTCTAATCAACTCCAAATATATCGATGTTTATACTCAAAAAGGTCGCAAATGTAGTTTTGGACTCAATGGAAGTGGTCTCGAGTCCTAATTCGACTGTTTATAAAAAGTAGCATTTGGGACTTTAATCCGACTAACGATGCTATATTTAAATAAAACATTTAAATATACAATCGTAAAATATGCGGGTTGTTACAACAATCTAGTGTCAGATCTAGGCTAATATGCAACGTGGTAAATGAATCAATTTAAAAAAATTCATTTCGGATCTTATTGTGCCTATGAAGTCCAAATTTATTTAGATTTGATCTAAATTAATTTCAAATAAAATTAATATTTTATTTGATTTGTAAGTAATGTTTTATTTTAATGTTATATTTATGTAATATAATATAACATGTGTATCATATACACATGTTTGTGCACGTGCACGTGCAACATATATAGTATACACAGTTTAACATGCCCGAGTATAAGTGCATGGATTTACACTACAAGAGACATATTAGCCTCTCCATATATATATGTATGTATGTATGTATGTATGTATGTATGTATGTATGTATGTATGTATGTATTATCGTATATAAATATGGGGAATTTCACTAGAAGGACAAACTTTGCATTCCAATTAGTTCTTAGGACTCACATCCACGGAAATTAATTTCAAGGCCAAATTCAACAGAATAATTACTTTTAAGGACAAAGTCAGCAGTCAAATTACTTTCAAGGACATAATTTCATAAGTTTTTAGGCCTTAGAAACTAGGTATTTTTCATTTTGTCCTTAAAAGTAATTATTCCAGTTGTGTGTCCTAAAAACTAATTGCACTTGCTAAAGAGGCCCTTGTGACTAATTTCCACCGTATATATATATATAGTACGATGCAAAATGATATTTGAATGATACAAATAGTTATATATATATATATATGTTTGTGTGTGTGTATATGTACGTACTTGACATTATAACATAAAATAATTTTAAATATTAGATCTACATAATAAATATTTACTAATTTCAAAGTAAAATCGATATGTTAAGTTTCTAAATATATATATATATATATATATAAATTATTCATACATACATGCATACATACATATACATATTATGGAATAGACAATCTTTTTTTTCAAAATTACATATACATATAATTATATGTACATATTAAAGTAATATTTAATTCAATATGAAATAACTATATACATAAATATGTTTTAATGTAAATCAATAATTATATGTATAGTCATGATTTTATTTGGCGATTTTTTTATTAAATTCGTATTGGAAATTTTTATTTTTAAAATTGAGATTTTTTATGGAAATCTTTTAAAAATTTAGATTCTTTTTCAAAAAATATATCAAAGCATGCACATAATTATTATTAAATATATATAAATGTTATAACATATGTGTGTTTATGTGCATATATATATATTATACATGCAATATATTATATATATGTAGCATATTATATTCAATATAAACTATATTAATTTATGAGTTTGAATTTATAAATATAATTGTTTCCAAAAAGCTTATCAAATATATAAATTAACAAATATATTTATATAGATTTTATATATTGTGTGCGTGTGTAATTATTTAAAAGTTCAATTTTGTTTAAAGACCTTTTTAAATTATTAATTAATTTCAAAAATTAAAATAATATTTTTTAGTTACTAGCCGAAAGTTATATGGGCATGTTTCATAAAAAAATATTATTTTTAATTATATACATACATACATACATATATATATATATATATGCATTCATCTAATGAAGACAACACAAATATATGTGGATTCATGATGTTTGCACAAAAAATGGGCAAACACCTCAAAGTCGTATGATTTAGTTGATTATGTGTTGTTCTTAGTGATTTGGGTGATTTATGCAAATATATAAAATAGATGGACTAAACTGTAAAAGACACACAGATTTATAGTGGTTCGGCCAGAATGTGCCTACGTCTACTTTATATGTTATTCTCCTGTTCTGTTCAGATTACAAGTATAAAGCTTTGATTACAAGTATCTGAAAGTTCTTTGAAAGTTCTATCCGTGCTTGAGCTCTCAAACTTGTCCCCCATTGTTGTACCCCTGCCCCTCTATTTATAGAGTGAGGCTGAGGCTGGAGGTCCTGGATGTATATAGCTATTGGTGGGCCTGGGCTGAAGCAATCTGGCCTGGCAATGTTGGTCTGGTACTCCTTGGTCCGGTAGTACGTTGGTTCGGTGGAGGTTGTTTTGGTGGAGGTTGGTCCGGTGGTGGCCTCTCTTGCTTCTGGTCCGGTGGTGCTACTTTGAGTCGGTTCGACAGGCATGGGAAGTAGGATGGTTCGGTAGGCACGGGGAGAAGGTTGGTTCGGTAGGCACGGGGAGAAGGTTGGTTCGGTAGGCACGGGGAGAAGGTTGGTTCGGCAGTACGTGGAGTAGGTTGATTCGGCAGTACGTGGAGTAGGTTGGTTCGGTGGTGTTGGACCGGTCGAAACACACCCAACACTTGCCCCCCAAAGTAGGGCATATGCATGCAGATGGCGTACTTTGTTTTAGCTTGGACATCCTCATCCGGTCTTGTGTGCCGAGCCAGTTGGTCCGGTTGTGTATATTTCGCCTATAAGTACGGGCCTAATGTTTTCGTTATTCCTCATGAGCCGAACCAAACCCTTGTCTTTGCCGAATCGAACTCTTGTCTTTGCCAAACCAACCGTGTTAGCCGAATCAAACTCCTATCCTTGCCGAATCAAACGTGTTTAGCCGAATCAAATTCCTATCTCTGCCGAACCAGGTGAGACCCTCTTGCCGAATGAACTTCGTGCTTGAGTTACCGAATGAAACTTTTATTTTTGAATTGCCGAATGAAACTCTTATTTGAATTGTCGAATGAAACTCTTATTTGAACCACCGAACGAGAATGGGAAGGATAAGTACCGAATGAACTTTAAGTTGGGTCAACTGAATGAACTCGGGGATTCCGAGTGCTGAATTTAACTTTTTATGTTTCGACTTATGAATGACATTCTAGACTGCATAGTTTATATGTTTTAACGATATACTTTCTTGTGTTGCAGATAAATGTCTCGTAAAGTGGAAAATCGATCAGATAAGAGGAAATCTATGGACAGAAGAGAGTCCCTTGTTGTGCCCTAGCCCAGTCAGGACCGGGACGACAGGGACCCACCCCGAGATCACTAGTGGATGGATATGGCCCTCAGGAGCTCTTGAACTCTCCTCCTGACTGGTTTCCTAGCTCCCTCAAAGAGGAGCAGCTTGATGTTATATCTTGTTCTTTTGGGATTGATATAGCACTCATGGTGCTGCCAGGGAATGAAGTCATGCCGTACGACCCACCTGAAGGATATTTCGCTTATAGTAGGTACCATTGCATGTGTGGGGCCATTCCCCCCATCAATGCTTGGATAGTCAGCTTCATCACCTACCTAAAGGTGGCCCATTTCCAGCTTCAGCCCAACTCTTACGCTATCTTGGTGAGCCTATTTATCATTTTCCAGCGAAAATACGGGCGCCCTCCTTCCAACCGGGAGATCCGATATTTGTATAACTTGAGGGGCTACAAGAAAGGGTCTCCGTACATCAGCTTGGAATTGGCCGTGTCCTTCAAGCAGGTCCTAGACTTATATTCGAAGTTCACCATGTCCAAGAAAGAATGGTTTTTCGTCAAGGACGACTCCGTTTCTATTCGTCGCTTCACCTCCGGCTGTAAGTTGAAACTTATTTATAATTTCCGTTCTGAATGAAATTCTTCTTCTTATGTGTTTTTATTTCTTGCTAGCGACAGGTGGCTTTGCGGTCGTGGAGAACGATCACCTAGTTCAGATGGCCGCGGAGATAGAAGCTATTTCGGGAAGGGAGAGGTCAGCTTCTTACCTGATCAGGAATGCTACTCTTCTACAGCACAACTTGATTCTACCACGTCAGTCTGTGGTCAAGCAGAGAGACACAGCTGAGGAAAGGGCTGTCAAAGCCAAAGGAGGGGCCACGACAAAGAGCAGCAAGAAGAAACCCTTCTCGATACCTCCAGTCGTCGGGGGGAAGAATCTCAGGAAATCCGATGGACCCTCCCTTAGCACATGTCCAGATGTTCCGGAGGAGGAAAATGTAGAGGAGGAAAGAGGCGAGGAGGAGAGCGAAGGTGATGGAGAAGGTGATGGTGGTGAAGGACAGAGCGGTGACGGCGTCGGGGCTTTGTCTTATGGGCAAGCAAGGGAGATCCAAGAGTGGACGGATGATGCTTTCCGCCAGGCTTTTGAGGGGTTGAAGGAAGGATCGGCCTTGGTGGAGAAGCCAAAGAAAACTGATAAGGCCGGGACTGGTGCTGGTCCATCTTCCGAGAGCATTTCAGCTAGGGCAACCCCGACGATTCAAGGTGAATTTTTGACTCCTCTTTTAACTTCACATGTTTCTTGGATTATAGTCCCATGCTTGCTTGTAACACTTGGTTTTTATCCCAGGAACGGGTAAGGCGGCCAAGACGTCAGACATTCGGCACCGCCTTGAACAATTCAAACTCCTCAAAGCTTCCGCTAAACCAAAGCCTCCGACCAACCGTTCCGGGGACGTAGTCGGCTACCGCCCTCTTCTCGGGGTTATTGAAGAGGATATTCAAAAGAAAAAGAGGAGGCGCTTCTTATTCGAACCTTCACCTGGTCCTCAGCCCCCAACCCAGCCCATCCATGATATCACGGGGGAGGATACTGAGTTCATACCCTCACCGCATCCGTCTTAGAATCCTACCATTACTTAGATTGATCGTCCCGGCTTGGCTCATAATCCCTTTTTGGGTCATCCCGATATGGATCCAGGTTCTCATGATATTTCATTTGACGAGGTTACTGGTGAGCACCTTCTCCCTCGCAATCCTATGGTAAGGGTGCTTGATGAGGCCAAGTCTCTGGACCTTTATTTGCTTACTACTCGGATTGTAACTACGGGGGATGAAGCTAAGGCAAATATCGACCGGGTTGCTGAGGAGACCAGGAAGTTGATGGAGCATCATGCCCGATTGGTCAACGCCGGGGAGGAAATTGGGAGCGCCAACATAAGATTGTGGTTAGTGGTTGCCGACCAGGCCAAGCAACTCGCCGATCAGGCCATCCAGATCTCTGAGCACGAGGCTGCCTCCAGACGGCTAAAGAAAACCATGGAAGAGGCTAGCAGAGCCGAGCTGCGGAAAATGGAGGCCATCTGCAAGGAACGGGTCGATATGGCCATTGCAACGGTGGACGAGGTTCGGAAAGCGGATCTCGAGCGGGTAGAGGAGTTATCTGGGAAGCTTGAAGCCGCGGAGCTTGCCCAAGCTAAGCTGAAGGAGGAGATGGAGGCAATGAGGAAATCCCTTCAGGCTGACCGCTCGCGATACCGATCGGAGAGGGATGCTGCCGTTGCAAAGATGTTGGCTTCCGAGGTCCGAATAAGGGAGTTTGAGGAAAACGAGGGGATGATGGATGAGATGCTCCAGAATATGTATTTCCGTACTTGGAAGCAGGGCAACTTATCCTGGATGGATGATTATCCCCGGATCATGGCCAGGATTTATCTCTGGGCTCTGGAGGAGGCCAAGGCTGATGCGGATAAGGAGGGTGGTATGGCCTTCAGGATGGATGTGGTTACGGCCCAGTTCACTAAGGAAGAGAAAGTGGCGGTGAAGGAGGGCATGCAGCTACTCATTGTCGAGGAGGTAGGTGTGCAGTTGGGAGATGATGATCAAGGAACAGATGCTGGTAAGTTTTCCCTTTTAGCCTTTTCATAGCTTAGTTGCTTATTGTTTATTCAATGAATTCTTCCCTGAATTGGACAGGCGGGACCTCTGAAGCGCCAACTACCTCTGGTCAGCATGCTGGGAGCTCTGATCCGGCGGTTAAGTGGACCCCGAAGGGCCAGCAGGGTAGAGACGAAGCCCAGATGCAGTCGGATCCTTAGCTTGATCTGGACATTTTTCAGTTTACTTAAAATTGCTGTCTATGTTAGTCTTAAAACATTAATGTAATTTTCAGGCTGTAATTATGTAGCGAACAACTTGATTTTTGGCATGTAACTTTATAACAGAAGCTGATTTTGTCGTGTTTGAATGCTATCATTATTTTGATGTGTTGCATAAAATATAGCTGTGCATGTGTTAGTGGTTCAATTGTGTTTGACGCTAAGTTTTTTCTTAAAATATAATTTCGTGTCTTGCGATGTTAGTGTGATGTGCGTAGAAATTATAGTTACATATTTATGTATAAGAGAAGAAAGTACCGCCCTTCAATTTTTTGCTGTAGACGGTAGCTTTGAATGCCTTGTGTAATCGAATAGGGAATGCAGCTGAATGACCTGCCATCCAGCCGTGAGTTCTTATTCCCATTAGCGAGTGTCTCCTATTTTGTGTCCTGTACTTTAGTGATCGTTATAGAGGATAGGAGGAAAGTTTTTATAAATAAAATGGAAATATAAGAAATAGTAAAACTTCCAATCACGGAAGGCCTTCGATGCGCTTAAGTTCGTGGCAAACGGGTTTTGTAGTCACTTTCCCTAGTTGTGGGTCTTGGAGACGTTTGTTACCCATCTTACGCCTCCGCGGGGAGTTTTCTTTTTTACCACAGCCGTACTTAAGACACATCGGAGCCGAGATCGCGCACAGTAACTACCCGGGCCATTATGGCCCGTAATCGTGGGTATTATTCGATTTACCGTGGCCGGCTAGCGCGGGTGCCAATCGTCAACTGTGAACTGCCCCTGGCTGGCCACACCTTATGTTAGGGCTTATAATCGGTTCACGGTTGCCGGCGAGCCGAACGCCGTAATGAGCTGCCTCGGCTATAGTCGGCCTTCTCGGTGGCTTATAATCGGCTCATTACAGTTGGCTTTGAGGGCCGTCGCGAGAAAAGAGTTAACCCACAGCAGAGGGATGCTGGAGCAAAAGTGTCTCATTGGCGAGGGCATTGATTCGTATAGTACCTGTTAGGTCTTGTCCGGATGAGGTTATGCCGTGAAGTATCCAGAATGGAAATGCTGTTACACAGGATTTTGTTCAACAGAAAAGGATAAAGCTTAACAAGCAGCCAAGATATAAAGGAACAAGTTAAAAAGAGACAAGATTTTTAAAGTGGTTCGGCACGAAAATGCCTACGTCCACTGATTCTCTTTGTTAATTCACTTCATATGGGCAGTACAAGTTAAGAAAAGTATCGACGAAGGTGTTGGATGTTCCATGCCCTCTGGAACACCTCTCCGTCCACTGTTGACAAAATATAAGCTCCGTTGTGGAGATCTTTATGAACTACATAGGGTCCGTCCCAGATTGGATCTAGCGCTCCGGGGCGCGGGAAGATCTGCTTGAGGACAAGATCTCCTTCTTATAAGCTGCGGTGCTTGACTTTAGAGTTGTATCGTGCTGCCACTTTTTGCTTGTGAGCTGCCGCTTTAAGTGCCGCATCATTTCTTCTTTCTTCGATTAGATCCAAAGACATGTGGAGGAGTTCTTCGTTCTCTTCTGGGTTGTAGTGGATCCTACGGTGGGATGGCACTACAGTTTCAACTGGGAGCATGGCCTCCGATCCGTATGCCAAAGAGAAAGGAGTATGCCCTGTTGATGTTCTGAAAGACGTGCGGTAGGCCCAAAGTGCCGTAAGAAGTTCATCCACCCAAGCGCCTTTTGACTTTTCAAGCTTCTTCTTGATTAGAGTTTTAAGAATTTTGTTGACAGCTTCGACTTGTCCGTTTGCCTGGCGATAAGCTACATATGAGAAGCTTTTGTGAATTCCGTGCTCTTGGCACCAGTCGGTGAATTCCTCGCTGTCAAATTGAAGTCCATTGTCCGATATGATCTTGAGTGGAACCCCGTACCTGCATAGAACGTTTTTGATTAAGAAATTAATAACTTTTGCCGAAGATATTTTATTCAGAGGTTCCACTTCCACCCATTTGGTGAAATAGTCGACTGCCACTATAGCGTATTTTGCGCCGCCTCGGTCCATCGGCAGTTCGCCAATCAAGTCAATTCCCCATACTGCAAAGGGCCAAGGGATGGTCATTTGAGTGATCTCACTTGTTGGTAGTCGAGGAATCTTAGCAAATTTCTGACATTTGTCACTTCTTTTGACGAAGTCCAAGGCTTCCTTGTTTAAGGTGGGCCAGTAATACCCATATCGGAGTATCTTCTTTGCTAGAGTCTGCCCTCCAGTGTGATCTCCGCAACTTCCTTGATGGATGTTGGATAAGACTACCTTGGCTTCCCTTCCAGCGACACACCTTAATAAGGGGTTAGAGAAGCCGTGCCGATAGAGGATGCCTTCATGTATTGTGTAGCAGGAAGCTTTCCTCAAGATTTTCTTAACTTCGTTACTCCCGTCGGGCAGTATGTCATCTTGTAAGTATTTTCGGATAGGAGTCATCCAAGTTTCCTCTTCGATTGCAGCTATCAGATCCTCTTGTTCGAAACTTGGGGCTAGTTGTTTTGAGATGGCCACGGTTCCGGAAATTGTGCTGTTCTTCATACTAGCTTGCTTTGCCAGTTCGTCAGCCTCTCGGTTCTCCTCTCGAGGAATGTGTCTGATTAAATAGTGGTCCAATTGATCGAGTAGCAGCTTGTTTTTCTTTAGATATGCTGTGAGTCGTTCTTCTCGAGTCTGGAATTCCCCCAGTATTTGATTTACAATAAGTTGAGAATCACTATGGAGACATAAAGAACCGACTCCAATCTCTAGGGCAAGTTCTAATCCAGCTATCACTGCTTCGTATTCTGCATCGTTGTTGGTGGCAGTGAATTCTAACCTTAGAACATTGTGTAGCTTTCTTTCCCTGGGAGTGATTATTACAATACCTGCCCCCGAGCCTTGTTCGTTTGATGCTCCATCTACAAAGAGATTCCACTTGATGTCTTCTGCTATTTCAGATGGCTCCTTACCTTTGTCGGTAGTGAATTCAGCAATGAAGTCGGCCATGGCTTGTCCCTTGATGGCGGTGCGAGGATGGTAGGTGATATCATATTGACTTAGCTCAATGCACCATTTAAGCAGTTGCCCGAAGGTGTCGGGACGATGGAGTACCTGCCTTAGCGGTTGATCGGTTAGAACTCTAATGGAATGGGATTGGAAATAGTGTCGCAATTTCCGTGATGTGATCAGTAAACAATATGCTAACTTCTCAAGTTTAGGATATCTGGCTTCTGCCCCCGTGAACCTCTTGCTTACAAAGTATACTGGCCACTGCGCGCGGTTGTCTTCTCTTACCAAAGCGGGGCTTAGAGCATGAGATGACACAGCAAGGTATAGGTATAGCTCTTCGCCTTCATTTGGAGTTGAGAGTACCGGTGGTCTTTGGAGGTGTTCGATTAGGTTGTGGAAGGCTGTTACGCATTCGTCAGTCCATTCGAACTTTCCCTTGTCTTTCTTTATAGCCTTGAAGAAGGGGACACACTTGTCAGTTGCTTTAGAGATGAATCTGCTCAGGGCGGCCACTTTCCCATTTAGGCTTTACATTTCTCTTAGAGTGGAAGGTATCCTGATTTCTTTCAGAGCCCGAACTTGTTCGGGGTTCGCTTCAATTCCTCTGGCATGGACGATGAACCCTAAGAACTTTCCCGATGATACTCCGAAGGAGCACTTTAGAGGATTCAGTTTCATTCCATATCGATGAAGTACTTGAAACATCTCGTCCAGGTGGCTTACGTGATCGTTGGCTTTTCTTGACTTTACTAGAATGTCGTCCACATAAACTTCCATGGTTCGTCCTATTAGTTCCGCAAACATCTTGTTGACGAGGCGCTGATAAGTAGCTCCGGCGTTCTTAAGTCCAAAAGGCATTACTCTATAGCAGTACAATCCCCGGTCAGTGATGAAAATAGTGTGGTCTTGATCGGGGGCGTGCATAGGAATTTGGTTATATCCTGAGTATGCGTCCACAAAAGATAAGAGTTCGTGTCCGGCTGTGCTGTCCACAAGCTGATCGATCCGAGGGAGTGGGAACCAATCCTTTAGGAAAGCGTCATTTAAGTTGGAGAAGTCAATGCATGTTCGCCACTTCCCATTAGCCTTCTTTACTAGTACCGGGTTAGCGATCCACTCTGGGTAGATGGCTTCCCGTATGAAGTTATTGGCAAGTAGGTTCTTTACTTCTTCATCGAGGGCTGCTGATCGTTCTGCCCCCATGCTTCTCTTTTTCTGCTTTATTGGCGCCTTTGTAGGATCGATGTTTAGTGCGTGGCATGCCACATCTGGGGAGATTCCAGTCATGTCAGCACGCGTCCATGCAAATACATCCAGGTTGTGGCGGAGAAAATCAATGAGTTGATCCCTCAATTCTGTTCTTAGTTGAAATCCGATTTTCAATAGTCTACTTGAGTCATGTTTTTCTACAGATACAAACTCCATAGCCTCTGCAGGCTCGGCGGTGGCCTCCTCCTCTTTGTCCCTGGGGTCTAATTCGTTGAAAGGATCACTGGTATATCGAAGAGGAGGGGTTCTCTTTAGTTGCTATGCTTCCAAGCTTTTCATGCAGAGAGTAGTCTCTGCATTCTTCCCTTTATCCCTTCTGCGGTTATTGCGAAGTTCAGTTACATAGCAGTCTCGAGCAGCGTCTTGATCTCCCTCTATCTCCCCTACTCCATTGTCTGTTGGAAATTTCATCTTTAGGCACCATGGGGCCAAGACAACTTGGAAGTCAGACAAGACTGGTCTTCCTAAAAAGGCGTTGTAGGCCGAGTGGTTTTCTATCAGCACAAATGTTTGTTTCCCAACAACGGAGCGGGAATGACTTCCTATTTCGACAAAGAGGTCCAGTTGCCCGAGGGGCATCTTCGCATCCCCCGTGAAACCATGTAGTGGTTTGTTGCAGGGAGACACATCTTTCATTGACAGCTTCATTTTGTCGAAAGAATGCTTAAATAGGATATTTACTGAGCTGCTAGTGTCTACTAGAATTCGAAAAACTTTGACTGGACCGAACCAGGCAGAGATGACCATACGATCCATGTGAGGGTACTGCCTTCCCTCTAGATCACGCCTACTAAATGTGATGTCATCATTCTCTTTCCATTTCGGGTGGCGTTCTTCCATAACAGAATTAACGTAGCCTTTATCGTTTCTAAGTGACTTACCGTATCTTTCCATCTCTGCCCAGCTTCCGTCGGTGATGTGTGGTCCTCCTGATATGGTATGGACCACTATCTTCTCATGACTAGAGCCGCTGGTGTTGCGATTTCCTCCGCCTACTTCTGTGAGGGGTAGCCCTGGGTTCTCATTGGCAGGAGTTGAAGTCCCGTTCTGACCTTTCACATAGCGCTCCAGCCTCTTCCTTCTGATGTGTTCTTCAATTAAGTCCTGGAGGTGATGGCATTCATTTGTGTCATGCCCATGAGATTAGTGGACGCGGCAGAACTTTCCAGACTTAACTGCGTTATCTGATTCCTTCTTGTATGGGGGCCGCTTGTATCTAACTTCGTCTTAGGTGGCCAAGAAGATGTTTTCGATTGTTTCATTCAAAGGAGTGTAGGAGTCAAATCTCGGTCCTGGCCTATATAAACGCTTTTCTCCCTTCTTTCCCCCAGCACTATCTCTGGAGTCATTTCTTCGAACGTCCTTTGCTACTGCCGGTGTGTTGCCATGAGCTACCTTAGTTTGTTGCCATGTCTGCCTTTCAGTGGCAGCGTCTTCAAGTCTCATATATTTTCCGGCTTCATGGAAGAAATCGGGTAAGGTAGCTGGCTTTTCTTTCGTTAGTCTTCTAGCAAATTTAGTATCCGGATGCACACCACTGTAGAGGGCCATTAGGATAAGTTTCTCATCGGCATCCTGGACTGCGGCCGCTGCGGCATTGAATCGGGTTAGATATTGTTGCACTGTCTCTCCGGGCTTTTGTTTGATATTGGATAAGGAATAAGCGTCCTTGGGTTGTTCCACATGAATGCGGAATTGGCTGATGAACTTTTCTTTCAACATTTCTCATGAGCTGATGGACCCTTGGGGTAGATGGCAGAACCAGGAGGTAGCTAGATCTGCCAAGAAAAGTGGAAAGCATTTACACAATACTCCTTCTGTCGCTCCGCTCATGAGCATATGTTGTGTGTATCTCTGTAAGTGTACGACGTGGTCAGAGGTTCCCTTGTAAGGCTCCATTGTTGGAATTTTCCATTCTCGGGGGGTGATGGCAATTTCGATGTTGCAGGTGAAGGGGCTGGTTACCCTAGCGCCTATCCCTCGATCCCTTTGGTCCCGTGGGACGCACTCTCTGAACAATCGCGCCATCCTTTCATCAGAGCTTGGAGCAGATAGAAATGAGTTTGGTTCTTCTCTGCGGGATTGATTCCGTCCAGATGACCTGTAGGGATGGTATCGTCTATTACTCCTAACATTTTCCGGTGACGGTCTTTGGTCTTCTGGGAGCATGCTGAGGTCAGCCACAGTTGGCCCTTGCCTCGATCTTCCCCTACTGGGCTCTGCTCTAAGCATTCCCTCGGGTCCAACTTTGGGTTGGACTCCAGCTCGGCCCCGTCCATTGGTGTTCTCATGGTTAGGTAGCATGACAGGTTCAGCCATATCCGACCTCTGCCTGGTACCTCCCCCGTTTGGTTCGGTTTCAAGTGTTTCCTCGGGTCGGAATTCGGGCTGAATCCGGACTCGGCTCCTACCATTGTTGTTTCTTTTGTTAGCCTCTTCGAAGAAGAAAGATCTTTGTCGCCTCACAGATCCTCCAGACTGGGACTCACCCCATGGTTCGGTGTTGCGGTTGGATTCTTCAGCATCTCTTAAGCGTGACATGAGTTGTTCCACCAAGGCTTCTTGTTGGGATGTGAATCGGTTAGTTACTTCAGCCACAACACTGTCCAAATCTGCCCTAGTAATTGGTTGCTCCGTGGCAGGGGCTGTCGGATTTGCCTGATTTCCATTTGCTGTTGGAACGGAACGATTCCCTTGATTTGTGATTACTGGATCTGGGATACTTCTAGTTGCGATGTTTTTTCCTTTGCTAACATCTTTCCTTTGCTTGGGAGGCATGTTTTCCAAGCAATGAACGATTCTGTTAGGAAGAAGGCTGATTGGGAGAAGCTGAAGCTTCTAGCTCTATTTCTCAGTGAAAGCACCAAAAATGTTTGCACAAAAAATGGGCAAACACCTCCAAGTCGTATGATTTAGTTGATCATGTGTTGTTCTTAGTGATTTGGGTGATTTATGCAAATATAAAAAATCGATGGACTAAACTGTAAAAGACACACAGATTTATAGTGGTTCGGCCAGAATGTGCCTACGTCCATTTTATATGTTATTCTCATTTTCTGTTCAGATTACAAGTATAAAGCTTTGATTACAAGTATCTGAAAGTTGTTTGAAAGTTCTATCTGTGCTTGAGCTCTCAAACTTGTCCCCCATTGTTGTACCCCTGCCCCTCTATTTATAGAGTGAGGCTGAGGCTGGGGGTCCTGGATGTATATAGCTGCTGGTGGGCTTGGGCTGAAGCAATCTGGCCTGGCAATGTTGGTATGGTACTCCTTGGTCCGGTGGTGGCCTCCCTTGCTTCTGGTCCGGTGGTGCTACTTTGAGTTGGTTCGGCAGGCATGGGAAGTAGGTTGGTTCGGTAGGCACGGGGAGAAGGTTGGTTCGGTAGGCACGGGGAGTAGGTTGGTTCGGCAGTACGTGGAGTAGGTTGGTTCGGCAGTACGTGGAGTAGGTTGGTTCGGTGGTGTTGGACCGGTCGAAACACACCCAACACATGATAATTCATATACTACCTAATGCACGTAAATGAAATAATGGACGATTATACATATATATAAGTATTGATAAAATATTCACCTTGACTATTGCCTGGTTGTAACATGATGAAGCAATGAATCGATGAAGTCCTTGAATTTTTATCCAAACTTGCAAAACGAGCTACCAGACTGAAAGCAGCAACCACTGATCTACCTTTTGTATTTAGTTTGTATTTTAATTTGCTTGAAATTATAGAGGATGAAGGAGAAGGACGCCGGCCAGAAATATGATGGAGGAGTTTAAAACTAGAGAGTGAAAAAATGGGGTTTGAGGTGTTTACATAGTAAAGGTTTGGAGAAGAAAAAAGAGGGTTTGGATCCACATTTTCCTCTTACCTTTTAACACCTTTTGGACCAGCATTCAACCCCCACTAAACCACCTCTATGGCCGGACACTACATGCCTATATATGGGATTCTAAATTTCTTCAATCTTGATCAAATAAATATGTATTTAAATCTAATTCAAATGCACATCAATGTCGTATATCAATATGTGTGTGTATAACTTTTATATACGCCTATTTTAATATCAATCAACACAAATAAAATAAAATTTTATAACTAACATTACATAAATACTAATTAATTTATAATAATTGAAATTAATTAAATAAGGTGATATACGAAGTATTTTATGTTTTAGTTGTGTGACTTTTATTCGTAAATTCAGTCAGCAGTTAATATCGAACAATTCGAATATTAACGTTCGCACGTCACCTTAGCCGGTGGTTTGACATTATAGCTAAATTTATCTCTTATATAGCTTGGGTAAAATCCACTTTTGTATATTTTAAGTGCTATCTAGTAATGATATTTACTTACACCAATTCTCTTTGTTAAAACTATATCACATTAGGACTTATGGAATTTGGTAATGGTCAAAATTCTAATATCATATATATATTCAACTTTATAGTCCAAACATAAGGTTTTTGGTTCAATAATAACAATTGTTACTAACCAAACTACCCTGGCTAGAGATTTTGACATTTTGTTAACTTTGGTTGACCGTGATACTAACCTCGTATAATAGAGGAGACGAATCCTCTACTAAATAGTGTTTTACTTCCAATGCTTTAACTTAACCCAATCACAGTCACTCGACAGATGTCGCGCCATGATTTTAGTATAATCAAAGTGGAGTTTCTACATTGAAGATCAACAGTATTCTTAAGCCAAGAGAAAAGTGTAATATTATAACAATGATATTTTTTGTATGGCCTTAGTTATATTAACCAACATAAAATTATCAAGTGAGTCATTGCATAGTTATCGAATAGCTATCAATACGTAACTCCTTGGTGCCCTCGGCAGTCATTAGTAATACACTGCCCAATTTTTGGAGAGTGTTACATACTCTAATCTCAATGGATGCATTGATATCCAGTCTCGATACATTTTGACTAAGAATATTTAAAATGATGTGTTTATTATATACAATGTGATAAAATACTCATGATTATAACAATTGTAATTAATATCACAAACACACCATTTATGAATTTTTTGTTAAGTATACTTAAATTAAATAATTAATCAATTATAACATATTACAACAAGTATATAACAGAAAGAAAATGTAACGACCACCTTTTCGACCTCTAAATGTCGACAATAATACATTCATGTTATTCATGCGGCGAATACTCAAGTGTTGGAAAGACAAAAAGTCGGGATAAAAGAAAAGGAAGAAAAGAAAAAGAACAAGAAGTGGAAAACAAAAACATCAGAATCTCACATATGGAATGATAATATATAGTGTCTTATAAGATCTTTACAAAGGAATATTGCATGGATAAAATAATCAGACAAATTAACCTATCATCAGCCTGGACAGTTATAACAACTTGTCCTTACAATTGCTGATAAAAATAAACAAAGCAATACAGTGGAAATAAAAAAAGATGGTTGGTAATCATCTAGCTCCTCTCAAGAGCTTCAATAAACATCAACGAAATCTGGATATATACATGGGGCTGACCTGAGCATTATAAGAAAATAACACTCGAATCAGTCTGGTAAACCAGCATGAGAAACACAAGTTATCTGAATTTTCAGTGTTATAACACCTTCCAAAATAAAGGTATCTTATAAGACCATGCCGCAATAAACACGGATGGGATTTTTACCTTATGATGACCAAACCATTTCATAACAAACTCTAGTCATATTATAATAATGTCTAGGGTTTAAAATAAATATATAACATAGCTGAAATGCATGCATCTCACATTTCAGTATTTATTATAGTACATATAAAACTACCAAGGCATGTTTGTATATG
Organism: Allium cepa; assembly: GCA_030765085.1. NCBI lineage: Eukaryota > Viridiplantae > Streptophyta > Magnoliopsida > Asparagales > Amaryllidaceae > Allium > Allium cepa. The sequence continues at coordinate 984,882,231 of CM060945.1, read as the reverse complement.
GATTTTCCATTGAAGGGTCCTCAGTACATTAAGGCAAGTCTCCTGGCAAGGGTCAGAAAGTAGCTTCCGAGCATCGTATATCTCTAGATAAAATTTACCAAATAAGGAAGACATAGCTGGTTCACGTAGAAAACATGTTCTGAATACCATCAACTCCGGCTAGCAATAATCGATAAGCATACTCAAGATAATGAAGTTGATATGTACCCTCTGAAGTTAGTTAAACCCCATTGGCTATGTGCCTACTCTGTTTTTAGCCATTTTCAATGTCGAGGTCACATTTGGCATCTCTCACACGAGTCTTCAATACTCAAACAATTCATGAATTCCCAATTGGATTCCAACATCTTGAACGTATCTAGTTCCAAGAAATAGAGCACGCATCTCAGACTTGTAGTGGTTTTCTATAATTAGAAAACTTACCAATCTCGGTCTTTTCAAGACTGAATCGATGAATTTGGTCATATTCAACAATAATGAAAATAATCGCATAAGGAAAATAAGTCCTTTATACTTTCCCATGAACAAGCAAACCTACAAGCACTATCAATTCATACAAACAACGATCAAGCCAAATAAACTACTTTTAATCCCTTTATAATTAATTTTCCCTTTATTAATTAAGAACCCTTTTTATTAGCAAAACTCTTTTTTATCTAATAAACCTTATTTTATTAATCAAAGCTTCCTTTATAAATTAATACTCCTTTATTAATTGAAACTTTCTTTATGTACTTTTGTGTGTGTGTGTATATACATACATACATACAAACATACATACATACATACATACATACATATATATAAATATATAATTTCTCTTTATAAAAGATATATACTTGTATCCTATTACTTCACTATTTAATTATACTCTTTTCAATACTTCAAAAACATTCATATGCTTATCTCGATGGTACAAGTATATTCATAAATCATTTAACAAGATTTACTTATTTTAAAATATAATCAAAGAGGTTAAAAACAAATGTTACTAAAACATGGTTACTATAAACACCTTCCCCTTTATAAATTAAACATATAACTTTTTCTATCCTTTTATAAAAATTTCAATACTTGTTATTATCTTTAAAGTTCCATAATTAAAGATCTAATTGTATTTATAATATTTTTTACTTTAAAATATAATTCAGGGGTTTAAAAACAAATGTTACTAAGACATTGTTTACTTCAAATCCAAAATACAAAACTCTCGTTTAAAGGTTTAATTATATTTATAACGGCTTAAGACAAAAGTTACTGAAATATTGTCACAATAAACCCAAATCATTTCAAGCTTTAAAAACATTTCTCCTTAAACTCGTTTTTAAAAGATTTAATTATACTTAAGGTTTAAGACAAGTGTTGTTTAAAACATTGACACAAAAAACCCAAAACCATTTACTTATAATTATCTACTAAATATTCATTTGTGAATATCTAATTATATTCCTAAGCATAATTAACAATAAAATTTAAAACCAATTGTTACTAAGACATTATTTACTACAACCCAAAATCATTTTTATACTATTCATTAACTTCAAAACCTTTATTTAAAGATCAAAGCATATCCACACTTATCAACTAAGGTAATACACTTTTAAGTAAATCCACGAAACCATTTATGTCAACTTAAGAGTTAAAATCCTAACTTTCTTTATTATATTTATTTATTAAATACTTAACTTACTTTTAAAACTTGTATATATATATATATATATCTGTGTGTGTATATATATATACACACACACCTTTAAAATACTTATTAATATGTTAAGGTACTTTTAAACTACTTAAAAATATATTATAATTATTTATATAGAATGTTATGTAAAAATAACAAATTTTGGAATAAATAGAAAAACCAAAATAAACATGTTTTATTTTAAAAGCCACTTAATTTAAAAATTCATAATTAATTATTAAAAATACATTTACACTTGAAACCAATTTTCAAATGCTCTAATATAAGTTGAAAACAACCCTAAAATGGTTATAGGAAAATACTTCATTTGAATATCATTTTTGCACAATTTATTGTTTTAAATAGCAAAGATAGCATTTCTAGAAATGTTGTGTAAAACACTTATAATACACACATTAGTATCAATAATTAACCATCAATAACTAACACATTATTTATTAATTAATCGATATATTAATTTACTTACAAATCAATATAATAGTAGAACGAGGATTTATTCCACAAAACAAATGTTCATAATAATTTATTAATTTAAAATAGCAGAACGAGGATTTATTTTGCTCCATAGATGTCATCAATGAAGTATAATTAATTAAACTACGTTATTATTTTAATCAACATAATATATCATACATTATTAATTTATCATTAATTTATACTTCACCAAATGTGTCAAATAATTAGGTCATTTGATCTTGATGTCATTATGAATCTTATGCAAAAATCCGTAGGTTAAACGGATTTCGTAAGGATAAGTTATTAATTTTTAAAGTTTAACACTTAAACTTAATTAATTAAATTTAAATAACAATAAATGCTTCTCACCCAAGCCTGACACGCACGACCCATTAGCCCAAGCTACAGTACCCTTCCCTCCTCCATACTTTTCTGTTGGACAATACTGGAACCCATCACCGAAGCTTCTTCTCCCCCATTCTCCCACTACCGACCACGAAACCATGCGCCACCTTTCCCATTAAACTTTGCATTCAAAGATGTCTCTGGCTATACTGTATACTACCAACTCGACGCCAAGCTCGACCTCCCTAACATCAGCCTCGACGTGACCGTTTTTTCGTCGCCGTCACCATCAGAAGCCTTGGGACTCCATGTTATCACCCTCGGAACATATGGATCATTGAGATTACTCCATTCATTCTCTCAATGGCTATTCCAGAGATCAATGACATTGGTCAACCACTAAGGCCAGATCTTGGACCACAAACTGCTCTCAGTGTCGACTGTTCTAGCTGACAAGACCTTCACCAGAGTGTTGTTGAGTATATTTCCTACAACTTCTGTGTTGTGTGCGAAGTCTAATATTTGGTGTGGAGTGAGAGAAACATAGTTGAAATGGATGGAGATTAATTTATAAATGAAGAAGGATACGTGTATATGCATTTTTTTGGGTCGTCTGTTCTCCATCCTTCATGCTATCTTGTCTCCATCCTATGCGATACACACGTATATATATGCACACATGTATATACATACATACATAATACTCTTAATAACTTCATGGCTAAGTGATCAAAAATCCAAAGTCAACAACCTGGGTACATGCTTATGTGCAAGGAAAAGGATAAGATATGGCCAAGATTATGCGCTTCCCCGTGCATATAACCCTCCGTTATGCATCCCTTTATTGCATATGTACAAACAAAATGTCAAAGTTATTAAGTAAAATAACCAAACTAAGTTACTTTCTAGTAGAGCAATCCAAATCATGTGTTAAAGGGAAAGGTATGGTTGTGTGCATGACTTACTTAGATTTGTTCTAAAAAAAATTATACAGTGGTCCGCTACACAATATCACATCCACATACGAACCATGAATGACATAAATAAAACTTGATCGCGCACAACAATGCCACACTATCACAAAATAATAGTAAAATACACCGGTTATCTAGTTTTGTATAGTTTCAAAAATAGCAACGTTTGCCATAAAATGCGTCAAACGTAATTTAAATATCTTCCAAATTAAAAATTATGGAATAATCCTATAGATTCATTTAAAAATACATTATTAGAAATTAAGTTGTTTTTATTAAAAACTGATTTTCTTATTATTGGTTACATTTGAATCAAATTTAGATATTTAAATAAATTAAATATTCTCATTCAAAACGTTATAAATTCCGAGTCGTTACAGAAAATATCTTTTATTTCAAATGAGATTTTATTACAGAGTTAATAATTTATAGTATATTATAGAATTTTCCCAAGGGCATACCCCTAACTCTACCAATTAGTCACTTGCACTTAAGGATAATTATGAAATCTCAATCTAATCCCTTTGATTACCTTGACGAGAACCGACTAAGCCAGTCCCTTCGTGAATGGACCTGCTATATTGTCCTTGGTCTACCCTTGTATCACAGCCTCTTTTTTCTAAACAAATTCTCTAATTAAGTGGAACTTTCGAATATTATGTCATGGCTTCTTATATGCTCTAGACTCCTTTGTAATTTACGTCGCTGCATTGTTGTCATAAAACAATGTCATTGGATTCTCTATATCAGGAATCACTACGAGCTCACCTAAGAACTTGTGCATTTAGACCACTTCTTTTGCTGATTTATTGGGGGCGATGTACTGTATCTCCATCATGGGGCAGCTAGCATTTTCTATTTGGAACTTTTCCAACTAAATTCCTCACTATTAATAGTAAAGATGTTACCCGATACTGATTTACTATCATCAATATCACTCTAAAAGCTAGAGCTAGTATACTCCTTCATAAGGATGTCTTCATTCCCATATTTTTGGAATAAGTCCCTAGTATTTGTCAAATAATTTTGTATATACTTTATAGTCGTCCAATGCTTTTTTTCAAGATTAGACTGGTATCGGCTTTTGTATCCTAATAAGCATGTTACATCTAGTTTGGTACATAGTATTGCATACATTATGGAATTGATCGCCGAAGCATACAACAACTTCTTCATATGCTCTTTCTCCTCATCAGTTATAGGTACATCTTTCTTAGAAAGGATAATTCCAAATTGCATTAGAACATTTCCACGGTTGGAATTCTTCATACCGAACCTTTTCAGTGTGGAATCTTTATACAAGGATTAGAACAATCCTAACGGCCTCTAAGATCTATCTTTATAGATCTTTATACCTAGCATATAGACTGTTTCTCCTAAATCCTTTATGAAGATGTTCTTGGAAAGCTAAGCTTTCATATATTGCAGTAACGATACGTCATGGCCAATCAGCAGAAGATCATCAACATATAATGTTAATACCTCGGTTATTGATTTTGATGATAACAATCTTAACAACAATAATACATTCATATAATATATGGATACTAATATTTTGCCAAGTTATATAGTATATAGTGCAAGATATTAAACAAGTGTTAGTATAAACACTCAAAGAATAGACATGAAGACTCATTAGTATAAATACAAAGGTATGAAGATCTCAAGACTATAGAATAATATATACTGTTATAGAATATTGTTAAAGTCTCTGGTAGCAATCTTCGGTCTTTATTTCTCATTCTCTTATCTTTTATTTTTAAAAAGAAATTATATAAAAATATTTTATAAAAGTGTTTCAAAGTTTAAAATGTTCATAAATTATGTTTAAATTAATTTACAAAGTATCAAAATACAAAGCATAAGATTTTCAAAACATTTTAAAACAAAAGAAATTTCAATCTTTAAAGGGATATGTCGACATATCTATGTTGGCATACATGCCGCAAATTTGAAATTCAAATTTTGAAATGAAGTGTCTATTCATCGTAACTCTTCGCTAATGGTCATGTCCGTTTATTCTCTGCATATAGGGGGTTTCAAATGAATTTTTAACAACTACTTTGTTATCATCTTCTCTCCTCTTACTCTGTCAAAATTTATAGTGAAAAACTTATTCCGATCTTCTCAAATTCAACCAGAATCAATTCAATCTTCATTGTATTGATTCTCTATTATTTATTCTCTAATTTCAATCATCTCTCTCTCAATCAAAGATCAAAGTGCTATCCAAGAGACTATAGGATCCATTGTAACCAAAGATCAAGAAATTTTCTTTGGAAAAACCATCAAACTTTAGTTGTAATTGCTTGGGTGTGACTGTAGCTCGTTTAAATCAACTGGGTGTGCGTGGTAGCCCAGAAATCCAAGTAGGTGTGCTTGTAGCCCATCCAAATCAAGTGGGTTTACACTGAACCCAGAAAACCAAGAGAGTGTGTCTCATAGCCTTGAAATCGAAATTGTATTGGGTTTGCCTTCGGCCCGTTGAAAGATTGGCATATTGAAAAGAAATCGGTACATGCAATTATACAGGATTGGACATAACGTAACTCCGAACCAGTATAAAAATCCCTGGTTTGATCTCTCTAATTCTTTTTTTTTTTACTTTATTGCCTTTATACTTATCCTTGTTTTTGCATTTGTGATTGTTCATTCTGAATTGTCTAATAATAATCTTAAAAAAAATGAAAAGATTTACAAAAATTACAAAACACTATTCATCCTTCCTCTAGTGTCTAATTAGCTTTAAGATCCATAATTGCGCATCCTATAGTATTGCAGCTCTAGATTCTTAAAAACTCGTAATTTGATTTTTGAAAAGTTTTAATGGTTAGCAACACAGTTAGTACATTTTGTTAACACTTTTGTCAAAGGACGATCTATTGCTAAACCCCCACCTTTTAATGGCAGTAATTACACTTATTGGTCATGTAGGATAAAGATCTATTTACAATCTAATGGTTTACACATTTAAAATGTCACACAAAATGAATATGTTGTACCTGAGACAAAATTTTCACAATGGATTGCTGATCAAAAGATACTTGCAATTGAAGAGGCTAATGATATTAAACTATGAAAATTGAAGAGTTAATAGGCAATTTAGCGTCCTATGAAGCACAATTACAAGGTAGAAGAGAAAGCAAGGCAACATAAAAGAAATCCACCGCCTTTAATGCAATAACTGATGATCGGGATTCAAATGATGATAATGATGAAGAAATTGCTGCCATGACTAGAATTTTCAGAATATTCAGAAAGATAAATAACTTTCGAAAACCTAGAAACAAGACATCTGGAGCTAGAAATGCAACTAGATCTTTCAAATGTGATGAACCCGGTAATTTTCAGAGAGACTGTTCGCATCCGAACAAATCAAAGATCTCTGCAAATGATTCATCCAAAAAAAGAAAAAAATGGCTTATACAACAACTTTGGATGATTCAGACACTTCCTCTAGCGACAATTAACTTGACACTAAAAATGTGAATATGTGTTTCACTACAACAACTGACTAGTCAATGACCAACTACGGTACCTTTTATTTAATATTTCTATTTCACTTTTTGGTAGATATTGGTTTTTAGGAATAACATATAGATTAATAATAATATTGGATGAATATAAGTGTGTGTGTATATATATATGAATACATTAGCATAATTTTATTTTTTGGAAATAATAGGCCATATGTTGACATACCCCTATGTCATCTGTCGACATACATGCCAAAAAACTAAAATTTGAAACTTCAATCAAAATTTAAATTTTCCTCTCTTTTGCACTTCCTCTCATGTTCTGAAAAGGCACCTTTTTGGCTAGAGAACATGAATCTTCACTCTATATTAATGTAATCTATCTCTACCCATTCATTCACTCATTTTATTTCAAAATTCAAACATCTCTTCGTTATCTTATCTCCTTAAAAACTCAAGAAGGCTTCCTCCAGTTAAAATCCTAAAACCATTACTCTCTAAGAAAACTAAAAGTTTTCTCTTTAATGAGAAAAATGACATTGAAGCTTATATGGAGTATACTACTTCCGAAAAAGTTTCTCTCGAAAGATTTGCTAAATTCGAAGATTTTTCCTCTTATGGTTTACATGATCTTTGTTTTGAAAATGAAATTCTAGGTTTAATGAATCTTCCTAAAATGATTTTCTTTGCTATCCAAATTTGGTCAAAGTGTTTTAAGCAAATTTAAACGGAAAATTTTATCAAGGAGAAGAAGGTCAAGTTCGGAGTAGTGTTAATGGTACTCAAATCGTTTTAAATTATGAACTTTAGGATCATGTATTGGTTGTAAATCTAGTGGAATTGACCTCTCTACTTTTCAAATTGATTAACAAAATCATGAATTTTTTCACAATTTTTTGGAAGTGATGAAAAATTTGAATTTAAAACACAAGAATCTTTGACCAAAATCGAGACTTATGAGTCACATTTTAAAACAAAGTATCACTTCGAGGGCGGGTAATTATAATAACCCTACTCAAAATGCTTTTAAAGCTCCTTTTGCTATTTATGGTCATTACAACATCAACTGGGCTCAAGTAATTTTAGATGACTTTATTCAAAAGAACATTTCTAGATATGAAAACATACTCTTCCATGGTGTGTATCTCACTAGAATTTTTATATATTTTGGTTTCGATTTAACAGGAGAAAAATCCATTTCTTGAAAAGTTTTCGACGAAGCCAACATCTCTCTTATGCACATTTCACCATTTTTCGAACCATATGAGACTCTTCCCGAAAGGAAGCGAAGATTAACATGGGGAGAAGAACAAGAAATTCAACAAGAAGAGGAAGAATGAGAGATGAGATGGAAGTGGAAGAAGAAGAGGAGGAGGAGGAAGAAATGAAATATTCTTTAGAAAGTTTTGGTAAACCATCCCACCACTCCCAAAAAAAGATCCTTAGATACCAAGAAAATTTTCTTAAAAGCCAAAGAAGCTTAAGCGCTTATTTAGTAAGCTGTTCGCTTCTCTTTCCAACAAAATGAATATATACTTTGGAAAGAACATTGGCAAACATGGCATCTCTTCATCATCTACGTCTTTCTAATCCTATCTAATAATTTACTTATGATATCTGGCTTTGTATTGTGTGTTTTGAAGTTTAAATTCATGTCATTTTATGTATTTTCTTTTATTAATCGTTGAAGTCCATGTATCCTTCAGTTCTAAGTGATGAGATATATATATTATTGTTCTATATTGTTTATTAGTCTTTGGAAGTTAAATAAAAACTATAAAAAAATATGCTAGTTTTGAAAATTTAGGTATGTATGTCGATAAACATAATACCTATATGTCAACATATAATGGGCAGATTGCAAATTTTTAAAATTTCAAAATATAAGTAACTAGCATCCATCCATTCATTCCAAATGACTTTATACTCCTATATATGCCTATTTCTTTAAAAAAACTCACTCATCATTTTATTCTATAATCTTTTTTCATTCTTAAACATATTTTTACAAATAGTCTTCTCCACATCAAAAATTGTGTGAAAATCTTGACAAACTCTTCAATCATTCAAAGATATTATCTCTTTTATCCTAAGAAATCAAAGGCATTTAGAGTTGATTCAAATGCATATGATAAAAGAACACGAAAAGCATTTTGACGTCATTCGATGGATGATCTCTTCCTTAATCAAAAGCAAACCATGAAACAACCTAGAATGCATTGTTAACAAGGATAATGAAGATTGGGATGCCATCAAAGTAGATCCAATCTTTGGGTCCAATGTTGGGTTGAAGTTCCACCAAACACCTAGTTATTAGGTTTGGATTTAAATGTGTAAATACACACACACACACTCTTAGGACTTAGTTTGATTGATTTGGTTTGAATATTTGGTTTGAATATGATTGGTTTGGAGTGTCTGAATTTGTATGTTTGATTTGGTTCGATTGGCTTGAACATAATTGGATTTGTTTATGTATAGTTTGAATTACATAAATCATATCTACTTTATTACCATACATTATCATGTTTTATATAGAATAGTGTATTGTATATCATATATTCATCACATGCCATGATATATATCATTTTAACTTAAGTTATTTATTTTGAATCTATAGCTTCTAAAGTATTTCATTTAGCGGGAGTTTTTACCTTTTCACCCATTTTTGTTGATGACAAAGGTGGAGAAAAATAAATAATGCATATGCATATGTCAAGGGGGAGTTATATCATATTTTATATATGCAGGATATTAGTGGTTGTCATCATCAAAAAGGGGGAGATTGTTAATGCCTCAATTATTGATTTTGATGATAATGACCTTGATAACAATAATACATTCATATAAATATGGATACTAATGTTTTGCCATGTTATACAGGACATTGTATAGGATATGATACAGAATCAAAGACTATACAGTATAAAGACTCTAAAAATGGACATGAATACTCGTGAGTATAAAGACCAAGATCTGATGATCTCAAGACTATAGTATAGTATAAGATATATCTAAGCTTACATCGTGTTCTAATAAAAACCAAACTATCTATCGTTTTATCAAAACACTTATTTTGACTCCTTAAAGCTTTTTTAAGTCCATAAATATATTTTAACAGATTGTAAGCTTTTCCCTCACTCCCACTGACCTTGAGACCCTCGACTTGTGATATATAGATAGTCTCTTCTAAATTACCATTTAGAAATGTTGCCTTTATGTCCATTTGTCGTATTTCATAGTCATAGAATGCAGCAATAAGCAGCATTATCAAAATGGACTTAAGTGTAGCGACGGGCGAAAAGGTATCGTCATAATCAACACCTTGAATTTAATAAAATCCTTTTGCAAATAAGCCTATGCTAATAAGTATCTACTTGTCAATCTGTATTTAGTTTTTTCTTTCATTTACATATGATGAGTTTTATCCCTTCAGGTATGTCAGACAAAGTTCATACTTTTTTATATACATGGAATCCATTTCGGATTTCATTGCTCCAAGCCAAAGTGCAGGGTATTTACTCTACAGTGCTTGTTGAAATGATAGAGGGTTGTTGTCGTCTAAGACTTGGTCCTTCTTGTCATCTATGAGAAAATCGTAGTATCTATCTGGTGCATGAGATTCCCCACTAGACCTTCTAACACATTGCATGTTTTCGTACATGGGTGAACTTGGTTCTCCTACCGGTTCAACCTTCGCGTTAGATTCTCGGATCTCATCCAAGTATACAACTTCACATTAATCTTTTGGAACAAGTTCCTTTTCTAAATGAACAGCATGTGTGGAAACAATAACTTTTTGCTCTTATGTGTTGTAGAAATTGAATCCCCTAGAATTCTTGGGATATCCTATAAACTTACATATAGCTGATCTTGCCTCAATCCTTTTGGGACTGACATTCTTAACGTAGGGTAGAAAAACCCACACCTTCAAATAATTAATGTGGGTTTTCTTTCTTTGTCATCTCTCATATGGCATCTTAAGCGTAGACTTAGTAGGTAGCAAGTTTAACATATGCGCTGTCATTTCTGGACATATCATCAATAAGATAGAGCTAACTCAACCTTACTCATCATAGAATGAACCATATCTAATAAGGTTATTGTTTACACAAAAAATTGGCACAAACACCTAATAGAAGTTTAAAGAGAAATAAATGAAGAATATAAAATGAAAACAGAGAAAAATAATAATGAAATAGCAGTAAATCAAAGCAATAACATGAACACAGCAATTTATAGTGGTTCGGCGTTGTTTGCCTACGTCCACTTCAAATAGAAATCTTTATTAATCACTTTGTAAACTAAATACAATAGGGATCCAATGGAAATCCTTAGTTACAATAGATTACAAAGTAATCAGCATCATGTAATCTCAAAATGAACAGTCAAGCCTGTATTTATACATGAAGATGATGAAATATCTTCCTAAAAATTCAGTAGAAGGATCTCCAAAACCATATGGACCTGTAGGAGGGATCGCATGGCCCAAATCCCAAAAAATAGGGATCAGTACTCATCCCATTTTTGGAGGAATTTAGGGGTACGATCACTATAGTAGCTTCATTATGTTGAAATATGCTTAGCCTCTAAGTTCCATGCCAATTGGATTAGTAGAACCTGAGTATTGCTTGATCTTTGCTTCAGTGTGAATTGCCTCATGATTTCATCCTATCCCTATTGAGGAAAGAGGGAGATCCTTCTTATTTCATCCTTTTGAGGTGCGATCCCTAGGGTAGGCTTCCTAGGGGTAGTCTTCCTAGGGTCCCCACATCTTGTTAACAAAATTTCATATGCATTGGACTTATGAATCTTGAGATAGTTGTTTTCCATTGAATTGCACTTGCTTCCTAAAACATTCCAATCCTTATGTTGGAGAATGGTTATTGTCGATCTCTTTTTTGAACTATGCTCCATACTTCGGACATTTTGCATTACATATTTCTCAATTGCGTTCGATCACTGCTTCATATTATAATTTATGCTTAACTTCTGGACCCTATAAGCATCGCTCTGCACTTACCGGCCTTGATGACAGTCAAATCTATCATATCCAATCAGGTCAATATAGCCGAGACAAAATGTCGGATAACACTTGCTCCCTAAAATACGTCTTGTGCTGAAATGACGCATTTTGAATCAAAGTAGGTTACAGTCATCGAAAAGAAATCCATCTAGTTTTCTGGATAGTCGCTATCCTTCAGTCGAATTATATTCTAAAAATGTTGTATCTCTCTTCGATCATCATGATGCTTGGTCGATTTTCAAAAGTATAAATTCGAGATTATGTTCCATCAATTGATATCTATGTTCGGTTCTATAAGATTAGCAAGCTTCGGCCATCTGATCAGGTTTCGATCTTGAAAGCTTCAGGTTTGAATTCAATTTCTGTTGATTTCAAAAATTGAACTTTTAGACTGTACACGCGCACATTCTGGTACACATTCTTTTTGTTGGCTTCCGGATGCATTTGTACAATCATGGGTCATCGCCAATTTTTGTTGAACTATACATAATTCTATTGTATTTTGTATATATGTACTTGACATAATCTTCATATCCATGTTTGCATGCACATAGGCTCATGGACGACCCCTTCTCTTTTTTTTTTGTATGTAGGGATCGACATTTTTTAGCCGCTCCCCCTTCTTCCTTTTTTTTATACGTTCATAGGGATCGACATTCCTCTAGTTGATCCCTTCCTTCTTTCTCTCTACTCCAAGATAGGATGAACCATTATCTCCCATATATAAACTAGCACTTTCCTTCCACTTCTTACTTTAGTTCATTCCTTCAACTTCTTTATTCTCTTCAAGTTTAGTTTCGAACCCTCCTCCTTCGATCTAGAAAACCCGATCCCTCCCTCTTAATTCATATATCACTTTTTTCCTTAGATTTGCCATTTCTATCTTGCTTTAAGCCACTGCTCCTCCCTAACTCGTATTGAAATCCAACATTTTCTATTGAGCAACTCGACCTTTACATACTTTATTAGGTTTTATTGTCTCTATCCTTTGATTCATGATGAGATATTGGGTTCGATTATGTTAATTCATGGATTAAGGAAGAGACGAGATGGATGATATAGAGTTCAGTAAAGTAGTAGAGGAGGAAGAAGAGAAGAGCGAAGAACGAACATGATGAAGTAAGTGAAGAGGGGTCGGTAATGAATGTTTGAGGATGGAGGGATCGATGGTTGAGCGTATGAGGAGGGAAGTGTGAAAATGTTGAAGTGGAGGGATCAGTATTTGAAGTTCAAAGACGGACTAGTTATGTTTGGTTAAGAATAGGAGTTAGTAGCATTGTTAATTAGAGGGATCGGCTGTTTTAGAGTATGAAGGGATCTATTGCTTTGTTGGTGGGTTGTTGATGGAGGGATTTGTCATCATCAAGAGGGATCGGTTGTTATAAGGGAGAGGGATCATCACAAATAAGGATCAGCATAAATAGGGGTCGGCTTTTTATACTTGCCGATCCTATGCTTTGAATTGAACTTGAAAACCAATTCATATTCATTTGTTCGAACCACTGGAACTAATCTTGTCGTAATGAGCTGGAACATATGATGATAATGAACAACAGAACTTGCATATCCAATATCAACTCGAAAACATAAACTTTGCATATAGACTTTAATAGTTGACTGCACACTTTGACATGCCAATGGTCAAACCCAAAGCTTACACAACTGATCAATCTAAATTCTAGTTGAAACAGTCAATGATGATGGTCACTCCGGTCGGAATATAAAATCTTGTTATTTACATTTTATTTTCAATTTTGAACTGTTTATCTCTGCATTTTACAATACTGCACCACACTAGCTTACACCTAGCATGGAGGGATTTATAAATTTTCCTAACCTCGATTATCTACTGAGTTTAGTTGAGATGGGCTTCAGACATTGAGAGCATCTAGCTGTAATGCCTTTTGGACAATTTTCGTAACACAACAATCCCAAAGCTGAGTCAAGTTCTCCAACTAATTCCTATAGACTCTCCCTTGATCGTCAAATTGAGCAAATGGAGGTTTCCGACCCATTGACCGACCTTTTCTCCTATGTTCCCGTCCTCATGGCGGAAGATATATGTCCTACCCCCGATGCTATAAAAGGTGCTATATTTTCAGATAACCTGAGGATTCCCAAGCCTCCAAAATTGGCAAGGCTGTTCTTCGGAGACTATGCTCTAAACATGGATTCTGTTTGGAGGTATTCTGGTCCCTTCGGTGAACGACATGGCTTATTTTCCCTGTAGGGGTATATAGCGTGCAATAAATTATATGCTAGGCTGGATACATGCCGCACGTCAATTCTATTATCCAAGGATGCTAAATTACCATAGAATAGCTCCCGCTCAGTTACACCCAAATAGCTATGCCTTCCTTCATGGCACATTCTTGTTATTCAGGGTTGTTCTGTTCCGCCCGCCATCTCCTAAAGACATCGGGTTTATTTACAATTTCAAATGACGAACGGGGAGCCTTTCCTACACTTTCCTCGAGCCTTCGCCTAAATGTCAAGTTCTAACTGGCGCTTGGAACAAAATCAGCCTCTTTAAACATGAATGGTTCTATGTCCAATGTCCACCTGGCTTTGCGAGGCGATGGTTGAAAGGACGTAAGTGTTGCCTTGACTTTATTCAGAATTCTTTAGCCCAAGTCATATCTTGAACTAACTAATACTTTGAAAATCTACAGGTATTCATCCACATCTAGAAGGTGATAGTTTCTCAAGGGTGATTTCTGCACTCTGTGTCACCCCGGTTGAAGACTGGGACATTAGATCCCTTGTAACTAATGAATGGTTATCCGTCTCTGGGTTGTTAGAAGAAGGCCGCAACATCGGGCTTCTGGGAAGCGCTGCACTATTAGTCATTGAGATGATATTTTTGATGACAACAACCTTAGAATAGATTATAAAATATAAATACTAACAGTATAAGTTTAGATATATATGTATATGCACGACTTAACCATGCAGGTACCAAGAATGAAGACTGTACAGTATAGCGATTCAAGATATCGAGATTGAAGACTCATGAGTATCAAGATTATCAAGAGCTCAAGAGTTCAAGTAATTTATCTTTCAATTAGAAATTTTGTTTAACCTCCTAGAAAGCAATGACATCTTAAAATCCAATTTATTCGTGGAATGTAATCCACTTCGAGCCTGTTAAAGGGATGGAACCCTAAGTAGAATGGAACCTACGAAAAATCTAGTACAACATTGTTTTGTATCCGTTAATTTTTATTCAAAATGATTTTTACAAAATTATATCTTGTTTTCAAAATATTTTCAAAACCTTCCTTTTAAAAGCATCAAAAACATTTATCCTGATTTCAAAATACTTTTAGCCTCAAAATAATCTTTAATTTCAAAATCAAATTATCCGTGGTTTTAACTATCTTTAATAATAATATATTTAATTTTTATACTTAGATTTAAATATAAAATTATAGTGAAATTTTGTTTATATTATTCTATATATTTACTTATGTATTTTAACTATAGTCAAGTATATTTATAAAATTTAAAATTGTTTTAATATAAGATAGAAGTTATTTTCAAAGAAAATCAAATCACCAAAATATCCTTTGGGATGTCGAAATGCCCATGTACCCTATGCCGACATAGTGTCAGTTGAATTCAAAATTTAAATTTCAAAAGAAGTGTCTATTCGTCATATCTCTTCACGAATGGACATGGCTGTTGTTCTTCTATAAATAGGGGATGTTTTCAACGAATTTAAAAACAGATTTTCTGGTTTTTCACTCCTCTTCTTCTTCCACATTTCTGTATACATATTCTTACGAACTCTGCCGAAATCAACATTGAATCTAAATAGATTATCTCTGGTTTGATTCTCTATCACTATCTCAACAAGATCCTCAGTGCTATTCAGAGTTATAGGCTTTTTGTAATCAACTTAGCGAGAAAAGGTGTGATTGTAAAGATTGTTTTTGAAAGAAAATCCGTACTTGTGTGCGGGACTGGATGTAGGATAACTCCGAACCAGTATAAAATCCGATATGTTCTTTCCTTTACTGCTTTTACTTTATATTTGCATCTGTGTTTGATTCTGTGATCATATCTGTGTCTGAATATTGCATACATTTGTGTTCAAATTAACAAAAACTAAAAAAGATTTAATAATCCTTTAAAACACTATTCACCCCCTTCTAGTGTTTATCCTAGCCTAAAGATCCTTAATATGCATTTCTCACATTTGTGTCAGAGCAAGGTTTTCAAAGTTTCATAATCTGATTTTTGAATTTTTTTTTAAAATGGCTATGTTTGTTATACTAGTTTAGAAATATTCAGATCATCATTGTCTCATGAGTCTGCATATAATCAATGTTCAAATTCAAGTTGTCTACCAAAATTATTTGATGTGCAGGAAGCATGCTTTATGGGAATTGAGGAATCAATCCACAACGGACAAATTGTGCAGATCAAAAAGAACAAATGGATACTCGATAGTGGATGTTCTAAACACATGACTGGGAATCCAGAAATGTTGAATGATATAATATACAAAGACGGAGGACTGGTTAACTTTGGAGACAATTCAAAAGGATATGTGATTGGCATCGGCAAAGTCGGTAGCTCTGAAACTCCTATTATTACTAATGTTTTGCTAGTTAAGAATCTGAAACATAACCTGCTAAGTACAAGTCAACTTTGAGATAAAGAATATAAAATTAAATTTGAAAAATATAAATGTCACATTGAAGATAATAATTCAACCATAATATTTGAGGGAATTAGGAAAAAGAATATTTATATTCTTAGTATGAAAGTTTCAAATGATAACTTGTGTCTTTTGGCAAATACAAGTGACCCTTGGATTTGGCATAAGAGATTTGGGCATTTGAATGCAAACTCTTATCTGGGCTGTCAAAACATGATCTAGTAGAGGTCTCCCTAAAATGAATTTTAAAGTAGATAGTCTATGTGATGCATGTCAATTAGGAAAACTTAGAAAAAATTCATTTAAATTAAAAGATATGATTTCAACTTCAAAACCTCTTGAATCACTTCACCTTGATTTATTTGGTTCATCTCAAATTCTGCCAATAAATCATAGTAAATATGTTTTTGTAATTGTAGACGATTATCCTAGATTTACATGGATAATATTTTTGAAACATAAAAGTGATACTTTTGAATGTTTTAAGAACTTTACAAAAAGGATTCAAAATCAATTTTCTCTAAAAATTATAACCATTCGTAGTGATCACGGTGGTGATTTTGAAAATGAAAAGTTTGAGGAATTATGCAATAAAAAGGGAATAACTCACAATTTTTCGTTTCCAAGAACTCCACAACAAAACGAAGTAGTAGAACGTAAAAATAAGACGATTCAAGAATGTGCGAGAACCATGCTTTCAGATAGTAAATTACCAAAGTATTTTTGGGCAGAAGTAGTTGCTACCGCCTGTTATATTTTAAATAGAATTTTAATTAGACCTTTAAATGATAAGACATCTTCTGAACTCCTTCATAAAAAGAAACCTAAAGTATCTTATTTTAGAATTTTTGGAAGTAAATGTTTTATTTTAAATACCAAAGATAACTTAGATTAATTTGATCCTAAATCCGACAAAGGTATCTTTATCGGATATTCTAATAAAAGTAAAGCGTATAGAGTATTTAATTTAAGAACTAACAACATCGAAGAAACAATGCATGTTTCGTTCGATGAAAATTTCAAAAATTCTAAAGATACAAATGATGAAGAGGATTTAATCACTCAAAATCAAGAGTCAAATGAAACTTATAATGAAATTAATCATCCTAATAAAAGGACTAAACTTTTAAAAGATCATCCTATTGAAAACATACTAGGAGATATGAAATCTATTGTTAACTAGAAATCAACCGAGTCAAATGAGTAATGTAGCCTTTATATCAACTATTGAACCCAAAAATCCAAAAGAAGCATCAACTGATGATTCATGGATTTTGGCAATGAAAGAAGAATTAAATCAATTCACTAGAAATAATATTTGGGAACTTGTTCCTAGACCTGAGAATAAAACTATAATTGAAACTAAATGGGTTTATAAAAATAAAATGAATGAACAATGAGAGGTAGTTAGAAATAAAGCCCGATTAGTCACTCAAGGTTTTTGTCAAGAAGAAGGAATAGATTTTGATGAAACCTTTGCTCCCGTAGCAAGATTAGAAGCCATTAGGTTTCTATTTCGCAAATCATAATAATTTTAAACTATATCAAATGGATGTTAAAAGTGCCTTTTTAAATGGATTTGTAAAAGAAGAAGTATATATTGAACAACCATCACTTTTTGAAAATGAAAAATTACCAAATCATGTTTACAAACTTAAGAAAGCTTTATATGGTCTAAAACAAGCTCCTAGAGCCTGGTATGATAGACTAAGATCTTACTTATTACAATCAAATTTCGAAATAGGTAAAGTAGATAATGCTCTTTTTATTAAAAGAAATAAAAATGATATTAAACTAGTGCAAGTTTACGTAGATGATATCATTTTTGGATCAACTAACTTTGAAATGAATAAAGAATTTTCTGAAATAATGACAAAAGAGTTTGAGATGAGTCA
This sequence comes from Allium cepa, assembly GCA_030765085.1. Taxonomy (NCBI): domain Eukaryota; kingdom Viridiplantae; phylum Streptophyta; class Magnoliopsida; order Asparagales; family Amaryllidaceae; genus Allium; species Allium cepa. The sequence goes on along the minus strand of CM060945.1, from coordinate 984,863,688 downwards.
TATGGGTGAATTAAACTTCTTTTTAGGATTACAAATAAAAAAAATTAGATAATGGTATCTTTATTAGTCAAGAAAAATATGCTAAAGACCTAATTAATAAATTTGGTTTGACTACTACAAGTGGAAAATCCACTCCAATGGCAACCAATGAGTACCTTAGCAAAGAAGATCTCTCGAAAGATGTAGATCAAAATTTATATAGAGAAATGATTGGATCACTACCCTATATTACTGCTAGTAGACCAGATATGATGCATAGTGTTTGTCTCTGTGCAAGATATCAATCCCAACCTAAAGAGACCCACTTAAAAGCCGTAAAACGTATCATAAGATATGTTAAACACACTTCTGACTATGGCTTATTTTACCCTAACAATGATTCCTTTGACTTAATATCTTACTATGATGCTGATTATGCTGGTTGTAAATCAGACCGAAAAAGTACAAGTGGAGCTTGTCACTTTTTGAGGCATTCTCTGATTTTCTGATTTAGTAAAAAGCAAAACACAGTTTCTTTATCAACAACCGAAGCAGAATATATTTCTGCTACTTTGGCTTGTTCTCAAGTAATATATATGCAATAAACTTTAAAAGATTATGGTTTAAAATTTTCAAAATCACCAATTTATTGTGATAATACTAGTGCGATAAATTTATCCAAAAATACTACTCAACATGCTCGAACTAAACATATTGATATAAGACATCATTTTCTCAGAGATGATATAAATAAGGAAGTAATTACTCTAGATTACATTAATTCCGAAAATCAAATTGCTGATATATTAACAAAACCATTAAATGAATCTGTATTTACTAAATTAAGAAGAGAATTAGGTATTTGTTCAATAACTGAAATATAAAATATAAATAAACAAAGTATAATTAAAATTAAATCAAAATAAATCAATTAATAAAAAAAATTAAAGGACCGTGTCGACATATAACCTTTTTTACTTTTAATTTTTTCCCACCAAAATTCAAAATATTTGGTTATATATTCTTCTCATTTTCGAAATTTTATTCATCCTTTCTGTTATTTCTCTGTTCTATCCTCTGAAATCAAATAATCAATGGCCTACTCTTTAAAATCAAACAAAAATTCTACCTTTTCGTTTCCTTCTCCCACTTCTGGTCAATTTCAACGTGCTACTCTCGCTCATGTGACAAAAATGGAGGATTCTCTAAAGGATGCACTTCAGTTAATAACTGAAATCAAAGTAATGCAACTTCGAATGGCCAAGGAACAAGAGAGGCAAGGCAAAATCCTTAGGAATTTGCAAATAAATTTAATGGACAATCATGCTAACCCAATCTTGATTGACGAAAACTCTTCAGGAGATCAAATACAAGAGGCCAGCGAAGAAGAAGAAGTCCATATAGAAGAAGTGCATGCGGAAGATGACGACAAAGTCGTTTGCATTGGAGAAGTGTGCTTTGACAAAGATGAAAATCTTGTCGAACAACGTGGAAATTTCTGCTTCCATTATCCAAACTGTTCGATTCATAGATCTCCCATTTTCAAAGACACTCATTAGTTTCTTTTCTCTTTTTCCTTTTGGTGTATATTCTGTCTTACGTTTCCCACGAAAATGTAGATACAACAATATAATTAATGAATAATTTGTGTTCTTATTATATGAATACTTTGTTACGATAATTAGTAGCTTAGGACTAAGTTCTAGTTTTAGATATAAGTGTTGATTATTTATGATAACACTATCATTATAATCACATGTCATAGAGTATTAGATTTAGGGGGAGTGATATAGTTTTTGTTGATATATTTGGAGTTAGTTTTTGTTGATGACAAAGGGGGAGAAATATAAAATAAGGTAGTTAGGCATAGATTAAGGTGGAGTTATTAGGATATAAGTAATATTTTATAGACAAAGGTTGTCATCATCAAAAAGGGGGAGATTGTTAGTCCTTGAGATGATGGTTTTGATGACAACAACCTTAGAATAGATTATAAAATATAAATACTAACAGTATAAGTTTAGATATATATGTATATGCACGATTTAACCATGCAGGTACCAAGAATGAAGACTATACAGTATAGAGATTTAAGATATCGAGATTGAAGACTCATGAGTATCAAGATTATCAAGAGCTCAAGAGTTCAAGTAATTTATCTTTTAATTAGAAATTTTGTTAAAACTCCTAGAAAGCACTGGCATCTTAAAATCCAATTTTATCGTGGAATGGAATCCATTTCGAGCCTGTTAAAGGGATGGAACCCTAAGTAGGATGGAACCTACGAAAAATCTAGTGGAACATTGTTTTGTATCCGCTAATTTTTATTCAAAATGATTTTTACAAAATTATATCTTGTTTTCAAAATGTTTTCAAAACCTTCCTTTTAAAAGCATCAAAAACATCTATCCTGATTTCAAAATACTTTTAGCCTCAAAATAATCTTTAATTTCAAAATCAAATTATCCATGGTTTTAAATATCTTTAATAATAATATATTTAATTTTATACTTAGATTTAAATATAAAATTATAGTAAAATTTTGTACATATTAATCTATATATTTACTTATGTATTTTAACTATAGTCAAGTATATTTATAAAGTTTAAAATTGTTTTAATATAAGATAGAAGTTATTTTCAAAGAAAATCAAATCACCAAAATATCCTTTGGGATGTCGACATGCCCATGTACCTTATGCCGACATAGTGTCAGTTGAATTCAAAATTTAAATTTCAAAAGAAGTGTCTATTCGTCATATCTCTTCACGAATCGACATGGTTGTTGTTCTTCTATAAATAGGGGATGTTTTCAACGAATTTAAAAACAGATTTTCTGGTTTTTCACTCCTCTTCTTCTTCCACATTTCTATATACATATTCTTACCATTACCCAGCCAAAATCAATAATGAATCTAACTAGATTATCTCTGGTTTGATTCTCTATCACTATCTCAATAAGATCCTCAGTGCTATTCAGAGTTATAGGCTTTTTGTAATCAACTTAGCGAGAAAAGGTGTGATTGTGGCCTTGGAAATCAATCAAGTGAGATAAGGTGTGATTGTAGCCTTAGAAATCAATTGGGTGAACTTGTTGCCCGGAAAATCAAGTATCTCTACCCAGAGGATTGTGAATCTGGAGGGCACACCTCGTTGCCTTGAAATCGAGGGTGCAATTGTAAAGATTGTTTATGAAAGGAAATCCGTACTTGTATGCGGGACTGGATGTAGGGTAACTCCGAACTAGTATAAAATCTGGTGTATTCTTTCCTTTACTGTTTTACTTTATATTTTCGTCTGTGTTTGATTCTGTGATCATATCTGTGTTTGAATATTGCATACATTTGTGTTCAAATTAACAAAAACTCAAAAAGATTTATTAATCCTTTAAAACACTATTCACCCCTGTTATCCCGCTTTTTGGCAAAGCCGTGATACCAAAAGATCGATTGAAAACGGACGACGGTTCGTCTTAAAGATTGGTCATACTATGCTTCACTATGGATATCGCTGGATTTTGTCCGAGTCCAGATTGGGCTACAATTGATAGGACATGACAAGAGAGATCATAGAAGTCAGCATCTCAAATTTCAAGTCAATCCGAGTTCATACGCTCAAGTTATGATCGATTCAAGTTGGAGGAAATAACCCTAAGTTCGAATCCATCAGAAGATCATGAGTTCGAATCCATCGGCTTCCTCTTACTTCGAATCCATGGGATCACTCCACTTCGTATCCATCAGGTTGAAGTCCTTCGAGCCGTGAATTCATTCCACTTCGCCTCCATCATAAAATATGAGTTCGAATCCATCCGGTGGCCAAGCTTCGTATCCATCCCAATGGCCTTCCTTCGAATCCATCAACGACCTCTACCTCGAATCCCTCAAGGCAAGATACTTCGAATCCATGCAGTTGATTCACTTCGAATCCATCCTGTAACCTCACTTCGACTCCATCCCATGACCTACTTCGAATCCACCCTGTTGAGGAAGCTTCGTATCGATCAGCTATGGGATACCTCGAACGATTCGAACGAACATCTCCTCGAATCCACTAAGTCGAAGCGTCTAAAACCATGGATTCGACCCAGTAAACTCGGAGAAAAAGAAGTATCAACCCAAGAAGCACGCGCCACGTCACCGTTCGCACGCGCAAGCCATCGATTCGACCCTAAACGATTCAAAGGAGATCGATTCGAACGGGACGCATCAACCGAAAATGCAATCTTGAATCGATCATAACTCGAGATCTACAAGTCCAAATGCTATGAATTTTCACAGGAGCTTACGTACACGCTGAAGAATGTCCATACCAAATTTCACCTCGATTGGAAGCTTTCTTGATCGATTCGAACCCTTGTTCGAATCAATCCCAAAGTGGGCCGGATTTCCAGAATCCGGGCGTGTGGCCCCCCTCACGGGCCAGAAGCAGTCTCCCCGGATTTTAGGTGAAATATCAGCCTCCTACACCTATAAATAGAGTCCCTGGTCATTTAGAAAGGGGATCGGAGAATTCTTGGAGATAAAGCACGCTCGGACGCTGCCAGAATCACTCTATATCGTCTTCACTACTGCTGATTTCGAATTTAAGCCTATTATCTGTTGTACTTCGCTCTAGAACACTTGTAATCTTCAAGTATTAAGCAATAAAGTGATAAAACTTCATAGTGGACGTAGGCAAATCGCCGAACCACTCTAAATTGTTGTCTTCCGTGCAATTTACTTTTCTGTGACTTGGAATTTTTGTTAGATAATTCACATTTTCAATTTGATTTCTTCATTTATTATCTCTTCAAAAACTTCCGAAGGGTGTTGCCCAATTTTGGTGCAAACACTTTGGTGCTTTCACCGAGAAAACCCAGATTTTCTCCTGCTCTTTGGATCTATCATCGATACCGGATTGAACAAATCTAAGAGAGAGATCCAGATCACCAAGTCCAAGTTCCTTCCCTTCTATTCAGATTTGCACAAAGTCTAGGAAAGGTATTCAACTTTCAAGATGGTTAGCACAAGAACCACCTCAAACGCTGTCAATCAAGAAGAACAGGATAGACAGAATCCTGCCCCGCTACCTCCATCTAATCAAGATGCTACTGGACACTCGGAACCGTCAGGTCCGGTTACCCGATAAGTGCTACAGTTGCTACTCCAAGAGCTGACCCAGAGTCGGCAGCAACTAGCAGAACAACTACGTGCTAACGCCGAGCTGATCAACAAGCTGGATCGCCAGAAGCGAAAGAGATCCGAGAGGGGTCATGCTTCTCGCTCCTCTAGCGAAAGTTCTTCATCTTCTGGTTATCACAATCGATCACCACGACCCCGACTAGATGGGAGTCGCATGCCAGTCACTGGAGATCAACCGGCAATGACCGTTGGACAACTGAGAGTTGGTCCGTCAACCAGTTTCCAAACCGGACCCTCCTTTCGAGGAGGTGTCGTCCCTCACTACACCGCAGAATACCGCACCAGTAACATTGCGGCTGAACCAGGGGTCGACGTCCAAGATCAGTCGAACCTGGACCGTCGTTATAGCAGACGTACTCCTGAGTCGTACGTCCCAGAGGACTATGAGCCAAGAAGGCAAGACTTGGACCGTCGACAACATCCGGTCGAACCCCAAAGTATGGAACGTAATCATACTCCGATGCAAGCCGCACAAAACGCGCAAATGCCGGATCTTTCAACTATGATACGTCAGATGATCCGTGAGAGCCAGGGATTCACAAATGATGATTGGGGAGTTTCCCGAAGTCACACTCCTTTTACGGACGATATCCTTACTGTTGAACCCCCACGGCGATTCAAGATGCCAACTCTACCCATGTACGAAGGAAACTCCGACCCCAACCAACATATTCTGAAATATGAATGGTCGATGACCGCTGCCAGAGCCGACAATGCAGTGAAGTGTCGTAGTTTCCCCATATCCTTGGGGGGCGTTGCTACCATGTGGTTCACTCGACTGCCACCCCGATCCATCTCTTCATTCGACCAGTTGGCCACAAAATTCGTTGAGCAATTCCGCATGCACGTCGCAAGGCCAAAAGATGTCAACACTCTGTCTAGCGTCACCCAAGCTCCTGGAGAGACGCTTAAACGCTACTTAGAGAGATTCCATACTGCATGTGCGAAGATCAGCAATCCGAATGATAACTCCATCCTTATGGCGTTAACCAAGGGGATCGACCCCGATTCCGAGTTTGGCAACTGGTTAGCTGGAAAACCACCTGCATCATTGGACCGTTTCCACGCCAAGGCGGCTCAATTCCTGAGAAGAGAAGATGCAAAACAGTCTAGGAAGCAAACTGATGCAAGACCAAGTACGGAAGGAATCCAAAGCAATGTTGCAATCAAACAGTCTGGTGAGAGCTCTGGAAAAGTCCAGTTGAACGTTAAAAACAAACAAGCTCGGCGAAGAGAGAGCGTGAATCAAATTAAGAAACGAGATCAAAATCGTGGCCCGCAGCGCAAGAATCCAATGTTTGACAATTACACTCCTCTAAATACATCACCAGAGGACTTATATTTGTAAACCCGTGATACAATTCAGTATCCAAAACCTGCACCCAAACCGTCGTCAGAGAGACAAATTCAAACGGGAAAGTTTTGCAGGTTCCATGAAAGCTACGGGCACAATACGAACGAGTGTCGACACTTACAAGATCTCATTGAGAAATTGATCAGAGAAAAGAAGATGGAACAGTTTGTTCGGACGCCGCAGCCGGGAGAAGCGGGCCCATCAAATCAAAGTAATGAATCCAATCAACTGATGCAGGAAAACTCCGCCCCCACGGTTGGAGGCTAGTAGTAAATGCTGTTGGAGGTATCCCTCATCCAACAAAGCGAAGCTGGGATGAGATGAAGTCATATGCCGGTCCTACTAGGCATGCGGATTTTGCATGCTGTAGAAATTTGAAAGATAGAGTTCCGATCAAACGACAGAAAGCAATGATTGACGACATCGTATTTCAGTGTAGTAATGCTGACAGATTCATAGTCCCAACTACCGATCCGCTAATCATATCAGCTCAGGTAGGCCATGTGTGGATGAAAAGGATTCTGGTTGACAGCGGAAGTTCTGTGAATATAATATTTAGGCGAGCTTACGACCAAACGAATCTAAATGCCAAAGACTTGAAACCATGCCAATCCAGTCTTTGCGGCTTCGACGGGAGCGCGACCATACCCGTTGGAATGATAGAAATACCTATGGAGTTGGGAACTGGGCAGTGTTGCAGGGTCCGAACATTGCAATTCGTGGTGATGAACATAGATTCGTCGTACAACGCTTTCTTAGGCCGACCAGCCCTTGCTAAATTCAGGGTTGTTATTGCCCCATGGTGCCTAACCTTAAAATTCCCCACTGACGAAGGAGTTGGTGTTGTCATGGGAGACCAGGCCGACTTGAGAACTGTCATACTTCAAAAGCGAGTTCCCCGGTTGTACGATGTCAAGGTCCAACCCCAAACCTTCAGAATTGGTGATTTCGTCTACAGAAGAGTACACTCAATACACTCGCACGTGAAACCAACGTGGGAAGGGCCATGTGTGATCGAACAAAGACTCAGGAATGACTTGTTCTTGCTGTCAACCATGGGCAGTCCTATTTTGCCAAGAGCCTGGAGCAGCGAGAACCTTCACCATTGCTACGCATGACAAGCTCTATTCAATCTATGAATACTTTACAATTTTCTTTACATTCTGAAGTTTGAACTTGTAATAAGGCACTGACTTTGCCATATTTTCTTATTTCAGCAATAAATTACTATCTCTTCAAGCTAGAACTGTGATTCACCGAATGCAACATTCAACAATCACGACACACGAAGAGCTAAATTCCATCAAACAATGAAATTTATTCAAATAGCGAGTGACTGTGATACGACCGGCCACTCACTAAGTGAAACCCCAGCTCGGGGGCAAGCCATCACATCAAAGGCTCAACAGGACTAACACACGACAGTCCTACAACGGACTCTGTTTGCGCAAAAAATGGGCAAACACCCTAAAGTCGTGCGATTTAGTTGATTTTATGTTGTTCTTAGCGATTTGGGTGAGTTATGCAAATATGTAAAAAGCAGGGACTAAACTGTAAAAGACACGCAGATTTATAGTGGTTCGACCAGAACGTGCCTACGTCCACTTTATCTGTTATTCTCTCTTTTCTTCCAGATTACAAGTACAAAGCTTTGTATACAAGTATATGAAAGTTGTTTGAAAGTTCCTTCCGTGCTTGAGCTCTCAAACTTGTCGCCCATTGTTGTACCCCTGCCCCTCTATTTATAGAGTGAGGCTGGGGGCAGGGATCCTGGACGTATGGTTTGGTCGTAGCTGGGATGGTTGGACCGGTGGTAGGTTGGTCCGGTGGTAGGTTGAGCGGAGTGTTGGTTCGGCATGGCTTGGGTGAAGAGTTGGTTCGCCTCTGCAGGGAGAGGTGTTGGACCGGTAGTGGTTGGTCCGATGATGGATGCTTGGAGAGCCGGTCCGGTTGTCACCTGGTTCGGCAGGAGTTGGTTCGGTGGAGGCCGGTCCGGTGAGGCCTTGGACCGGTGGAGTTGGGAATGCCGAATGGACTTCGGCATTGGGAATGCCGGATGAATCTCGGCATTGGGAATGCCGGATGAATCTCGGCATTGGGAATGCCGGATGAGCCATGGTATTTCGAATGCCGAATGAGATCTCGTTTCATACTGCCGAATGGGCTTGAGTGTTGGAGTGCCGAATGGACTCTCGCATTGTTTCACCGAATGAACTTTTATATTTGAACCTTGAGTGAAATCCTAGACTTATATACGCTTGCTGGCTGCTTCTTCTTGGTTCGGTCGTGGTAGAAATGCACACAACATTGATATTCCAGTTTTGACCAAAAATGGGATAACACTTTGCCCCCCAAAACATGCCTTGCGATAGGAAGGCGTGTTTTGTAATGCCATGAGCTGGATGTTCATATCCTGTTGATGTCCTTGCGGTAGGAAGGCGTGTTTTGGAATACCATGATCTGGATGTTCATATCCTGTTGACAACCTGTAAAGAGCTTGATATTTTATATGGCCCCAAATGACGACCGTTCGGGATAGAGCTATTTGGGATGAAGCGCGGCCGTTCATGGTCAAGCGCCTAACTTCAAATGACGACCGTTCGCGATCGAGTCATTTGAGGTGAAGTGCGACCGTTCACGGTCAAGCGTCTAAATCCATGCGACGATCGTTCGAGATCGAGTCATTTGCGGTGGAATGTGATCGTTCACGGTCAAGCGCTTTACTTCAAATGACGACCGTTTGGGATCGAGCCATTCGAGGTAAAGTGCGACCGAGCCCGGTCAGAGGACGGACCTCAAATGGCGACCGTTCGCGATTAAGCCACTTGGGGTGAAATGTGACCGTTCATGGCCGGGGCCGTTCGCGGCAAAAGATGAAATGGGACCGTTCGCGGTCAAGCGCCTTACTTCGGATGACGATCGTTCGAGATTGAGCCATTCGTGGTAAGGTGCGACTGTTGGCGGTCAGGAGGTGGACCTCAAATGGCGACCTTTCGCGATCGAGCCATTTGTGGCGAGATGAGTTGTGCCGTTCGAGGCGAGTTTGTGACTGTTCGAAGTCGGGTGCCGTTCGAGGCGAATTGTGACCGTTCGCGATCGGGTGCCGTTTGAGGCGAATTGTGACTGTTCGAAGTCGGGTGCCGTTCGAGACGAATTGTGACCGTTCGCGATCGGGTGCCGTTCGAGGCGAATTGTGACTGTTCAAAGTCGGGTGCCGTTCGAGGCGAGTTGTGACCGTTCGAGGTCGGGTGCTGTTCGAGGCGAATTGTGACTGTTCGAAGTCGGGTGTCGTTCGAGGCGAGTTGTGACCGTTCGAGGTCGGGTGCCGTTCGAGGCGAATTATGTGTGCCCGGGGGGGACTTAATATTATCAGTGCCAGAGTTATTGTTTGGGGGAGTTTTCGAATCAAAGACTTCGGCAGTTCGCTTCCATGCAAGAGGTGCTCGTGGACCGTTCGCGATCCAACGGGCATACAAGTAAATTTTTCCATAGAATTGTAAATGTTAAAGCAATAATCATATGAACCTTACGGCAGAAATGTCCAAACAGGAAGAATTTAAATGTTCAAATCAAAATCATAGCAAAAAGCAAAATGAAGATGTCAAAGCGTAAACTCTTACTATAACGCGGTTGGTAGTCATTCAGAGCATGCCTATGGATCGTGCGTGATCGCTCACATGTGTAAATGATTTAACCGTGTTAGCGAGAGGTTTACAACTTGTTCATCGTTATTTTAATCAAGCAATCAATGGATAATCAAACGGTGCCTCGATCCAGGGTCACCTCTTGCCGATGTAGACGGTGGTCGCTCTGGCTCCACTGCTGGAGTTCGCCTCCTCACGTACTGAAGGAGCATACCATTCCTGATATGCCCTTCCACCTCGTCCTTCGAATGCCTACAATCATTAGTGTCATGACTGTATAATTCATGGAATACACAAAACTTATCTGATTTTCTTTCGTCAGAGGTTGGATCCCTTCGCATTGGTCTATGATACGGAACCTTCCCCTTGGTATCCTGATAAATTCGTTCCAGACTCTCATTCAGCTCAGTGTGAGTGATGAATCGCGGCTGCCTCCTTTGCCTCTTTGACCTGTCATCATTATCCTCAGCCTTTCTCTTTCCTTTGCTAGTCTCCGCACCCTTTCCAGGTGGGTTTCCGCTCTTGATTGCGTAAATGTCATCTTCTTCCTCTCTTTCCGCACTAGCATCTTCCAAACGCAGAAACTTTTCAGCCTCATGATAGAACTCTCCCAGATTCATAGGCGGGTCCTTGGTTAATGAATTCTGAATTGCCTCATGAATCTCTCAGTTAAATCTGCCCACGTTCCTATGGAGCCGCTCTCCAGTTGCCTAAACCATAACGCTGCAATGTCCGTCAAATACAATGGAAAGCACCGGGCCATGATCTCCTATGATGCCCCCAGCACTTCCATGTGCCTCATATACTTAGTAAGATGGACCGCAGGGTCTGTCCTCCCATCGTACATCTCTACTGATGGTAGCTTGAATTCTGGTGGGTTCCTAGCCATCCTAATCGCAGAAGAAAAAGGACTCCTGTTTACATCTTCCAAGTCTCAGTTTATTAAACCGCCTCTCATAGCTCTTCTAACCATCTCTGCTAATCTGTCATTGTCTCCAAGCTGTAGTCCTCGTTCACTGCCTTCGACCTGCCCCCCGAGTCCGCGGGAGTTTTCATGTGTATGCCTCCCTGGCTGAACGTTCATTCCTCTATTGCTACCAGGTGGCTCGGATGCCCCCATCTCTCTTCCCGGGGTCGGATCAACATGCTCTGCGTGAGTGCCCCCTAGCTCTGGTGCTACGCCAGATGGTCCTGCTCCGTTCTGAACTCCAGTTTCTCCTTGGTTTTGTGCTCCAAGTTGCCCAATTTGCTGAATCAAGTTCTGGATCATCTCTTCTTGTCTTCTCATCATAGCCTCCATCTCATCCCTGGTGATGAAGGCTGAAGCTTGGTTTGCTCCTGAGGAAGCCTCTTGACTCCCTTCCTGTTGACTCTGCTCTGGCCTTGGCCTTCTGCTTGATTGTCTCGCCATGACTCTTCCAATCTGAATCTCTAAACTCTCAAATTCAACTTCCAAGCGGTAGGTCCTTGAGTTCAATTCTCAGTGAAAGCACCAAAATGTTTGCGCAAAAAATGGGCAAACACCCTAAAGTCGTGCGATTTAGTTGATTTTATGTTGTTCTTAGCGATTTGGGTGAGTTATGCAAATATGTAAAAAGCAGGGACTAAACTGTAAAAGACACGCAGATTTATAGTGGTTCGGCCAGAACGTGCCTACGTCCACTTTATATGTTATTCTCTCTTTTCTTTCAGATTACAAGTACAAAGCTTTGTATACAAGTATATGAAAGTTGTTTGAAAGTTCCTTTCGTGCTTGAGCTCTCAAACTTGTCGCCCATTGTTGTACCCCTGCCCCTCTATTTATAGAGTGAGGCTGGGGGCGGGGGTCCTGGATGTATATAGCTGCTGGTGGGCCTGGGCTGAAGCAATCTAGCCTGGCACATCTGGTTCGGCGGAGCTTGGTTTGGTCGTAGCTGGGATGGTTGGACCGGTGGTAGGTTGAGTGGAGTGTTGGTTCGGCATGGCTTGGGTGAAGAGTTGGTTCGGCTCTGCAGGGAGAGGTGTTGGACCGGTAGAGGTTGGTCCGGTGATGGATGCTTGGAGAGCCGGTCCGGTTGTCACCTGGTTCGGCAAGAGTTGGTTCGGTGGAGGCCGGTCCGGTGAGGCCTTGGACCGGTGGAGTTGGGAATGCCGAATGGACTTCGATATTGGGAATGCCGGATGAATCTCGGCATTGGGAATGCCGGATGAGCCATGGTATTTCGAATGCCGAATGAGATCTCGTTTCATACTGCCGAATGGGCTTGAGTGTTGGAGTGCCGAATGGACTCTCGCATTGTTTCACCGATGAACTTTTATATTTGAACCTTGAGTGAAATCCTAGACTTATATACGCTTGCTGGATGCTTCTTCTTGGTTCGGTCGTGGTAGAAATGCACACAACATTGATATTCCAGTTTTGACCAAAAATGGGATAACACTTTGCCCCCCAAAACATGCCTTGCGATAGGAAGGCGTGTTTTGTAATGCCATGAGCTGGATGTTCATATCCTGTTGATGTCCTTGCGGTAGGAAGGCGTGTTTTGGAATGCCATGATCTGGATGTTCATATCCTGTTGACAACCTGTAAAGAGCTTGATATTTTATATGGCCCCAAATGACGACCGTTCGGGATCGAGCTATTTGGGATGAAGCGCGGCCGTTCATGGTCAAGCGCCTAACTTCAAATGACGACCGTTCGCGATCGAGTCATTTGAGGTGAAGTGCGACCGTTCGCGGTCAAGCGTCTAAATCCATGCGACGATCGTTCGAGATCGAGTCATTTGCGGTGGAATGTGATCGTTCACGGTCAAGCGCTTTACTTCAAATGACGACCGTTCGAGATCGAGCCATTCGAGGTAAAGTGCGACCGAGCCCGGTCAGAGGACGGACCTCAAATGGCGACCGTTCGCGATCAAGCCACTTGGGGTGAAATGTGACCGTTCATGGCCGGTGCCGTTCGCGGCAAAAGATGAAATGGGACCGTTCGCGGTCAAGCGCCTTACTTCGGATGACTATCGTTCGAGATCGAGCCATTCGTGGTAAGGTGCGACTGTTGGCGGTCAGGAGGTGGACCTCAAATGGCGACCTTTCGCGATCGAGCCATTTGTGGCGAGATGAGTTGTGCCGTTCGAGGCGAGTTTGTGACTATTCGAAGTCGGGTGCCGTTCGAGGCGAATTGTGACCGTTCGCGATCGGGTGCCGTTTGAGGCGAATTGTGACTGTTCGAAGTCGGGTGCCGTTCGAGACGAATTGTGACCGTTCGCGATCGGGTGCCGTTCGAGGCGAATTGTGACTGTTCGAAGTCGGGTGCCGTTCGAGGCGAGTTGTGACCGTTCGAGGTCGGGTGCTGTTCGAGGCGAATTGTGACTGTTCGAAGTCGGGTGTCGTTCGAGGCGAGTTGTGACCGTTCGAGGTCGGGTGCCGTTCGAGGCGAATTATGTGTGCCCGGGGGGGACTTAATATTATCAGTGCCAGAGTTATTGTTTGGGGGAGTTTTCGAATCAAAGACTTCGGCAGTTCGCTTCCATGCAAGAGGTGCTCGTGGACCGTTCGCGATCCAACGGGCATACAAGTAAATTTTTCCATAGAATTGTAAATGTTAAAGCAATAATCATATGAACCTTACGGCAGAAATGTCCAAACAGGAAGAATTTAAATGTTCAAATCAAAATCATAGCAAAAAGCAAAATGAAGATGTCAAAGCGTAAACTCTTACTATAACGCGGTTGGTAGTCATTCAGAGCATGCCTATGGATCGTGCGTGATCGCTCACATGTGTAAATGATTTAACCGTGTTAGCGAGAGGTTTACAACTTGTTCATCGTTATTTTAATCAAGCAATCAATGGATAATCAAACGGTGCCCCGATCCAGGGTCACCTCTTGCCGATGTAGACGGTGGTCGCTCTGGCTCCACTGCTGGAGTTCGCCTCCTCACGTACTGAAGGAGCATACCATTCCTGATATGCCCTTCCACCTCGTCCTTCGAATGCCTACAATCATTAGTGTCATGACTGTATAATTCATGGAATACACAAAACTTATCTGATTTTCTTTCGTCAGAGGTTGGATCCCTTCGCATTGGTCTATGATACGGAACCTTCCCCTTGGTATCCTGATAAATTCGTTCCAGACTCTCATTCAGCTCAGTGTGAGTGATGAATCGCGGCTGCCTCCTTTGCCGCTTTGACCTGTCATCATTATCCTCAGCCTTTCTCTTTCCTTTGCTAGTCTCCGCACCCTTTCCAGGTGGGTTTCCGCTCTTGATTGCGTAAATGTCATCTTCTTCCTCTCTTTCCGCACTAGCATCTTCCAAACGCAGAAACTTTTCAGCCTCATGATAGAACTCTCCCAGATTCATAGGCGGGTCCTTGGTTAATGAATTCTGAATTGCCTCATGAATCTCTCAGTTAAATCTGCCCACGTTCCTATGGAGCCGCTCTCCAGTTGCCTAAACCATAACGCTGCAATGTCCGTCAAATACAATGGAAAGCACCGGGCCATGATCTCCTATGATGCCCCCAGCACTTCCATGTGCCTCATATACTTAGTAAGATGGACCGCAGGGTCTGTCCTCCCATCGTACATCTCTACTGATGGTAGCTTGAATTCTGGTGGGTTCCTAGCCATCCTAATCGCAGAAGAAAAAGGACTCCTGTTTACATCTTCCAAGTCTCAGTTTATTAAACCGCCTCTCATAGCTCTTCTAACCATCTCTGCTAATCTGTCATTGTCTCCAAGCTGTAGTCCTCGTTCACTGCCTTCGACCTGCCCCCCGAGTCCGCGGGAGTTTTCATGTGTATGCCTCCCTGGCTGAACGTTCATTCCTCTATTGCTACCAGGTGGCTCGGATGCCCCCATCTCTCTTCCCGGGGTCGGATCAACATGCTCTGCGTGAGTGCCCCCTAGCTCTGATGCTACGCCAGATGGTCCTGCTCCGTTCTGAACTCCAGTTTCTCCTTGGTTTTGTGCTCCAAGTTGCCCAATTTGCTGAATCAAGTTCTGGATCATCTCTTCTTGTCTTCTCATCATAGCCTCCATCTCATCCCTGGTGATGAAGGCTGAAGCTTGGTTTGCTCCTGAGGAAGCCTCTTGACTCCCTTCCTGTTGACTCTGCTCTGGCCTTGGCCTTCTGCTTGATTGTCTCGCCATGACTCTTCCAATCTGAATCTCTAAACTCTCAAATTCAACTTCCAAGCGGTAGGTCCTTGAGTTCAATTCTCAGTGAAAGCACCAAAATGTTTGCGCAAAAAATGGGCAAACACCCTAAAGTCGTGCGATTTAGTTGATTTTATGTTGTTCTTAGCGATTTGGGTGAGTTATGCAAATATGTAAAAAGCAGGGACTAAACTGTAAAAGACACGCAGATTTATAGTGGTTCGGCCAGAACGTGCCTACGTCCACTTTATATGTTATTCTCTCTTTTCTTTCAGATTACAAGTACAAAGCTTTGTATACAAGTATATGAAAGTTGTTTGAAAGTTCCTTTCGTGCTTGAGCTCTCAAACTTGTCGCCCATTGTTGTACCCCTGCCCCTCTATTTATAGAGTGAGGCTGGGGGCGGGGGTCCTGGATGTATATAGCTGCTGGTGGGCCTGGGCTGAAGCAATCTAGCCTGGCACATCTGGTTCGGCGGAGCTTGGTTTGGTCGTAGCTGGGATGGTTGGACCGGTGGTAGGTTGAGTGGAGTGTTGGTTCGGCATGGCTTGGGTGAAGAGTTGGTTCGGCTCTGCAGGGAGAGGTGTTGGACCGGTAGAGGTTGGTCCGGTGATGGATGCTTGGAGAGCCGGTCCGGTTGTCACCTGGTTCGGCAGGAGTTGGTTCGGTGGAGGCCGGTCCGGTGAGGCCTTGGACCGGTGGAGTTGGGAATGCCGAATGGACTTCGACATTGGGAATGCCGGATGAATCTCGGCATTGGGAATGCCGGATGAGCCATGGTATTTCGAATGCCGAATGAGATCTCGTTTCATACTGCCGAATGGGTTTGAGTGTTGGAGTGCCGAATGGACTCTCGCATTGTTTCACCGAATGAACTTTTATATTTGAACCTTGAGTGAAATCCTAGACTTATATACGCTTGCTGGCTGCTTCTTCTTGGTTCGGTCGTGGTAGAAATGCACACAACATTGATATTCCAGTTTTGACCAAAAATGGGATAACACTTTGCCCCCCAAAACATGCCTTGCGATAGGAAGGCGTGTTTTGTAATGCCATGAGCTGGATGTTCATATCCTGTTGATGTCCTTGCGGTATGAAGGCGTGTTTTGGAATGCCATGATCTGGATGTTCATATCCTGTTGACAACCTGTAAAGAGCTTGATATTTTATATAGCCCCAAATGACGACCGTTCGGGATCGAGCTATTTGGGATGAAGCGCGGCCGTTCATGGTCAAGCGCCTAACTTCAAATGACGACCGTTCGCGATCGAGTCATTTGAGGTGAAGTGCGACCGTTCGCGGTCAAGCGTCTAAATCCATGCGACGATCGTTCGAGATCGAGTCATTTGCGGTGGAATGTGATCGTTCACGGTCAAGCGCTTTACTTTAAATGACGACCGTTCGGGATCGAGCCATTCGAGGTAAAGTGCGACCGAGCCCAGTCAGAGGACGAACCTCAAATGGCGACCGTTCGCGATCAAGCCACTTGGGGTGAAAAGAAGTGTCAGAACATGCTTCTATACAAGTACTTCAGTTCGAACACATAGTAGATTTGTGCGGAATACCTTCCTCAACTTGACTCGTAGCTGACTGAGCGGCTTCAGAAGAGTGCTCCCTGATGGGAGATAAGCGTGGCTGCTCAGGGTCGTAGCCTGGGACCAACTGTGGCTTAGTCACTGGTGTAGGCTCCGTTCCAGATGAAGTGATCATCTCTGAACTTGTAGATGGATGCGCAACGCCAGACCCTTCACCAACTTCCAAGTGTTGGGTACCCAGCTTCTCTCTAGCATGAGAGACCGTGAAATCGTGGAGAACCTTCTTCTCTTCATCAGTCAATATGCGGTTCTCCAACTCAAATTCATCAAAAACTTCGCCTGGATGTGATGCTTTCTCTTCTTCAACTAGTAAATTCAAGGCGTTGAACAAATGCATCGGATAATCATCAAGCCATGTCAGATTTCTATGCCTCAGCACATTAGCATTATAAGTGACGAGAAGTTCTTCTATCTCTGTCTCCAGCTTAGTCTCTGTTTGACGAACTTTCTCATCGACTTCGGCTTCTGTCTCGCGGACCTTCTCCAAGGCCGCATCTCTCTCTTTCCGAAATTCCACCGCCTGGTCACACGCTTCCTGTGCAGAAACGTTAGCGGTGTCTCTTTCCTTCACAATCTATGCAACTTTGGCCTTGAGCTCATTTAGCTCTTTCACGACCGCATCCCGCTCAGCAGTCACGATGGTATTTCGGTGGCCCATGTCTTCCACCGTAGCGTAATGTTCACGCTTCATCCTATCCATCGCAGCTTGAGCCTCATCTACTCTTCTAAGAGCCTCAATCTCCGACTTTCGAGAAGATTCGGCCTCACTGCCGAGCGCCTGAATGATGTGGTCCTTTTGACCAAGTTCCTTCTCCAACCTCTCGATTGTGGCCGCTCGATCAAAGGCCACTTTTGATGCTTTCCTAGCGGTCTTCGACCACTCTTGATACTGGAAGAATACGTCCAAGAGATAATCGTGCATCATAGGAGCAACTTTCGACGGTATCTTCTTCAGATGCGGGGGAAAAACAAACCCGTCAAAACAAATTTCAGGAAATTATTTCCTCAGTTGAGCAAGCCTAGCCGCTCCTTCCCCCGAAGGCTTCGTCAATGCCTGTTCTGTTGACGGGGAGGCCGCAATCTCCGTTCTGCGGTGAATATCAGACCTCGATGGTTGGGAAGGCGGCTTGGGCCGTGAAATTTTTAAAGGCGGTGCGTGAGCTCTAGGAGGTGGCGTGCGAGATCGAGATCGCCGCATATAATCTTTTTCTCTGTCAGAGCGCTCGTGACTCGAGCGCCAATAGTCATAATCTTTGTCTCCTTCCCTCCTATAGGGCTCGTAATGCGAAGAAGACTGGCGTTTCTTACGGAGACTGCCAAGCATTGAACCTCTACCAGACATGGTACCTGCGAAACATAAAGCGAAATTAGTAATCTCTCACAGTGAACGTATTACACTTAGAAATTGTGTAGTGCCGTGAAGTGTGAATGTGGGTGCAACCCCCCGACCAACCAGATGTGTCAACCGCACTAGTGGGCAGAGACTCGCTCAAAACTAAAGCTTCTGAAAATTCTTCCAATCCGGCATCATGCTGCAAGGACACATCATCCGAAATTGGAATATCGGCGTGCCCTTCATAAAGATTTCCAGTTCTTGAAGGAGACATCTCCGAAATTCTAACTCCGGGAGCGGATCGAGTCGTGACAACCGATTTCCATCTTCCCTTTTTATGTGGCTTAACGGCGGCTGCCTTGCCTTTTCTTTGATCTTCAGTATCTTGAGCCACATCCGCAGATTCACCCAATGGCTCGTCATCTGTATGAGTTCTCTCCGAGTCGGCCTCCTCAATTATGACAACCTTAGGTTTTCTTCGCTTGACTCGTTCTTTCGAGACGGTTCTTAAGACACTGTCAAGCATTATGCTTTGCCTCCGCTCAATCAACCCAAGGATTCTGAGATTACTATCTGTCAGCAGCAACTCAATATTCCTCTCTTCACTTGGCATTTCTTGAAAAATCCGAACTATCTCTTTGAAACGCTCACCTTCAGGTCGCTGAATTACAGGTGAAAAAAGAAAAAAGATGTGAGTTCGACTTCGAATACATCGGTTCCATCGACTACCCAAAAGATAGCAATACTTACGTCTAAATAGCCATCGTCGAGCGAACCCTGGGGGGCATCTGACATAAAACCACTCCGTCCTGAAGTAGCTCAATCTAGTCCAAGCCCCCACGATCACTTGGCAATTTCTTATAGCCTCCAAGAATGTGAAAGATGGACTATCGACCCGACTCTTGAAGTTAAACAAGTGTCTGATCTCGATCGGAAGTGGCGGTCAATGGAGATATTCCATAAATGCAATGAACAAGCTATTGAGCGACGCGTATCCGTTCGGGTGCAGTTGAGAGGGGGCGATCCTCAAAAACGACAATACTTCTCTTATATACTGGTTAAACGGAGGGAGTGTCCCAGCTGCGCACGCGTGGCGATTGAATGCGGTATATCCCTCCGGTGGATTGTGCGGTCTATCATTTGGCCCCGGCAGTAGCACGTCATCCAGCGACAAACCATGCCTTAAGCATATTCTTCCTAGCATGTCTTCCGAAATGTTAGACGGAATAGAATCTGATGGGTTACTAATGAAGGATGCGTCAGGTAACTCATCCGGAGCTGGACCAATTACTTCAATCTCAATCTCCGGTACTTCAAGCACGGGAAGGACTGAACTCTAAGTTTCTTGCGGTTGCGAACTTGAAGTTTCCATAACTAGCCAACTCACGAGAAATCATCATTAGATGCTAAAAAGCCCGTGCATTCCCCGGTGTAAAGTGCATGTGTCGTGCAGTGCAGTACATCACTTGAATAAATTCTATGGAATAAACTATAATGTATGAATGACAAAACTCTAAAAATCAAACCGGGAATGTGCGTCATCACTGACAGTCATAACCGTGCCATCCACTTGCAAACAATCGACCCAAGTTGAAGTTCGTTACATTTTTGTTAAGTTACAGTTCCATCGGCGAGCTTCGAAAGGTAGTCCAATATGCAGTTCTATGGTCAAGTTCAATCATGCAAAGCAGAAGCTCGTCGGAGTCAAGTATTTTTATGTGCAAAAAATATTTAAAAGTTCATTTAGTTTCAACTTGGAATCGGTCACTGCAGTTCAAATTCGTATCGAATCGAAGAAGAATCATCAACCATGTTCGAATCGATATGCTTCATATCGATAAATTTCGAATCGATATACTTCGTATTGACGGCATTCGACTCGATACATTTTGTATCGATCAGTTCGAAACGATGAGTTCCGTATCGATCCAGGGCACGCCATGTCGTATCGATTAGAGGACACCGACTCCGCATCGATCGCTGTTATCATATTCGTATCGATACGAAGTCGCATGATTTCCATCGATTCGAAAGCGCCACAACTCCTTCTTCCCCAACACAGGGCCTCGACTCCATGGCAACGAATCCATCCCCAAACTTGCTCTCGTTTGCCCAGATCTTAAAGTTTTCAATACCGATCGTGAAAGCAAGGAGGATGGATTAGGATCTTCGAGTTTCATCGTTCTAAGCACGATACTACCCATTAAATTACCTGATTTTAATGTTTAACTTGGGAGAATCAAAGAACTGGATCGATTCGAAGATGTGACAAACGGTTCTCGGAAGCTTCGAGTCGATGCAAGGGCACAGAGAGTAAGGGACAAACAGTAAAAGTAAAAAAGTGAAAAAATGGCCGAGTGAGAAGTATTTATATGAGGCCATAGAAGAACCGAGATGATTCGCCTCCCAGTAAAAGTTGATCGGTCGCAACCAGTCAAAACACCATCGGTTCGAAGGCTCTGTTCAAATCCATTTGCCTGAGGCCTTATCGATACGAAGTTACCCTCACACTTCATCGATACGAAGTATAAAACTAACGCTGTACCGAGGACATTGAGCGCCATCGATGCGAAGCGCACAGTGGGCACATCGACTCGAAGCCCCTGTTCATATCAACAAATTCACAACTCCATCCACAACCTACCGATACGAACAACGATTTCGTATCCATCGATACGAACGAAGATTTCGTATCCATCCTTTCTCATCGGTACGAATGGGTGATTCGTACTCATCCACACCATCGATACGAATGTCGATTTCGTACCCGTCATAGCACAAGCATACTTCATCCATATGATGGTTGATCTCGAATCCATCGATGCTCATACCCATCGATTCAAAATATTACGTTCGCACCAACACAAAGTCGATTCCTTCAACCTTCTATATTGATTCAGGAGAGGGTCGAAACGAAGGAACTTTTCAAAACAACCATCAAGCGTTGTCTCAACTAAAATTTCCAAATCGATTCAGGAGAGAATCGATACGAAATTCAACAACAAACGAAACTGACAACGACTTGTGGACGCACAACGTTAGCAAGGGTCGAACTAACATATATGCATATATGTCAGACTAACATTCGATTTTAAACATTCACAGGGATCGAATACTCATCTGGTTACGATTACAACAACCAGCAGCCAGGCACTATTCTGCAGTAATTAATCATATCAAAGCAAGGTTATAACCTTCGACAAAAGAGCAATGATTGCTAAGAGAGAAATCGCAGTTTTTCAAAGCACGTCATGTTCCACAAGACATACTTTAGGGGGCAAATGTTATCCCGCATTTTGGCAAAGCCGTGATACCAAAAGATCGATTGAAAACGGAGGACGGTTCATCTCAAAGATTGGTCATACTATGCTTCACTATGGATATCGCTGGATTTTGTCTGAGTCCAGATTGGGCTACAATTGATAGGACATGACAAGAGAGATCATAGAAGTCAACATCTCAAATTTCAAGTCAATCCGAGTTCATACGCTCAAGTTATGATCGATTCAAGTTGGAGGAAATAACCCTAAGTTCGAATCCATCAGAAGATCATGAGTTCGAATCCATCGGCTTCCTCTTATTTCAAATCCATGGGATCATTCCACTTCGTATCCATCAGGTTGAAGTCCATCGAGCCGTGAAGTCACTCCACTTCGCCTCCATCAGAGAATATGAGTTCGAATCCATCAGGTGGCCAAGCTTCGTATCCATCGAACGACCTCTACCTCGAATCCCTCAAGGCAAGATACTTCGAATCCATGCAGTTGATTCACTTTGAATCCATCCTGTAACGTCACTTCGACTCCATCCCATGACCTACTTCGAATCCACCCTGTTGAGGAAGCTTCGTATCGATCAGCTATGGGATACCTCGAACGATTCGAACGAACATCTCCTCGAATCCATTCCCTCGAATCCACTAAGTTGAAGCGTCTAAAACCATGGATTCGACCCAGTAAACTCGAAGAAAAAGCAGGATCAACCCGAGAAGCATGTGCCACGTCACCACTCGCACGCGAAGCCATCGATTCGACCCTAATCGATTCGAAGGAGATCGATTCGAACGGGACGCATCAACCGAAAATGCAATCTTGAATCGATCATAACTCGAGATCTACAAGTCCAAATGCTATGAAATTTTCATAGGAGCTTACGTACACGCTGAAGAATGTCCACACCAAATTTCACCTCGATTGGAAGCTTTCTTGATCGATTCGAATCGATCCCAAAGTGGGCCCGGATTTCCAGAATCCGGGCGTGTGGGCCCCCTCACGAGCCAGAAGCATTCTCCCCGGATTTTAAGCGAAATATCAGCCTCCTACACCTATAAATAGAGCCCCTGGTCATTCAGAAAAGGGATCGGAGAATTCTTGGAGACAAAGCACGCCCGGACGCTGCCAGAATCACTCTATATCGTCTTCACTGCTGCTGATTTCGAATTTAAGCCTATTATCTGCTGTACTTCGCTCTAAAACACTTGTAATCTTCAAGTATTAAGCAATAAAGTGAAAAAAATTCATAGTGGACGTAGGCAAATCGCCGAACCACTCTAAATTGTTGTCTTCCGTGCAATTTACTTTTCTGTGACTTGGAGTTTTTGTTAGATAATCCTCATTTTCAATTTGATTTCTTCATTTATTATCTCTTCAAAAACTTCCGAAGGGTGTTTTCCAATTTTGGTGCAAACAACCCCCTTCTAGTGTTTATCCTAGCGGAACATGAAGGTGGCACTAATATCTTTGTCATGCCCTCAATCGAGGAGGCTCAGGACATCGCCGAAGATGGCGATTAGATGTATCGAAACTGACAAGCATGGCGATGTTGATGCAAGTCCGAGGAAAGCTCTTATGGTCAAACCATCACAAGGAACGCAATCTCATATGCTAACGCGCAGAAGAAAGAAACTCACATATAAACTCCACAGGAGAAAAACTTCCAAAGAGCTAGAGTATATCATTACCTCGGTTGATTAAGAGTCTTCTTCTCACTACCTATAAAGTTTGATGGAATGGTTCTCGAATTTTTTGTTCCTTGATGATATCACAACATCCCTAACATCAGCATTGTAGGCTCAATTCTCCTACCAGGAGTGGTGATGGCATTCCTCCTATTAGCAAGGGGGGAATCCTATGAACAAGGTTACAGCAATTGGGCCAACGAGGGGACGCTAGGACACTCACAATCATGCACACTTCACCACATGATTTTTAACTATCTTTTAATCGATGGTCACTTGTACATTCTTGTTTGGTTTCCAGGTTCTATGTCTCAATACTACACCTTCGTTTGCTTGAAAGGCTCTTTAACTCAGTACGTATCCGGTAGCGGTCCAGAATCGGGAGGCGTAGAGAGTGATGACGGACGGGAAAGAAGCCTTCATTCAAGGGAGTCTTCATCTTCCAAACATAAGTCCCAATCTTAGTTGTCCAATTAGTAAGCTCAGTCTAGTCTTCCTATACACAAGGGCGATCAGACTTTTTTCCATGCTCCTCAAATTACTATACTGCCTGAGCAGTGCTCTTGTTTATCTGGTTCCAGGCAGTCCCGCGATCGTAGGTCAAGCAAACACCCACTGTTACTTTTGATCGTGCGTTTTCTCCTACAGTTCCCAAGGCTTCCACAATATGCTAATTGGCCGAACTTAAGGTCAATTTTCCAAATATTTGCTTTGATGGGTTTAAATTCCTTCCTTTCATTCATAAAATTCCAGAGAGTGTGAAAGCGAGTTCCGTTGCATACATCAATGACGTTTTTGTGCAGCACGAAGCATTTCAACACTTAGCCAAAAATATCTCTGAGGTTTCTTTCAAGAGACAACATAAAATTGACCATCTCAAGCTAGAGACGATCCATGACAAAGATATAATTAAATATAAAGACAATGAGATCTCAGAGTTGACAGCGAAGCTTACCGTGGTAGATTAGTGTGCCAAAGAAACATCTGAGGTGGTTAGTTTTCTAGAAGCAGCTCATAAAAACGAACTGGATGTTACCCTCAACTGCATCGGTGTACTTACTTTGGAAAAAGATACACCGCAAAAGGAGAAAAATATTCTGGCCTACCATGTTGAGGAGCTCGAAGAACTTCTTAACATTGGGAAGGAAGAAAAGCTCGAAACCTAGGAGGAGTCGCGAAGATATTGCGAAGAGCGAGTCGAAGGTCGGGGACTAAAAATTAAGCCTGACGAGCATCTCACTCAAATTGAAGTCCTCGATGAAGAGGCAAGAGAAGTGGGCCGCAATGAGATTAGAGTGCAGATCGAGGCCCGGTTAAAAGATTCCAAAGAAGCCAATCGAAATGAAATTAAGGACATGTTCGATCCTTATATCATGGAATATAATGCTAAAGTCTTAATTCATTGCGATTGAGTTTCGGAGGGCTATCTTGAATCGCTCGTCGAGGCCTAGGAATGAATTGTTGAAACAAAGAAAAAAGCCCTCGGTGAAGCCGATTTTGATGAAGAGAAGTGGGTGTGGGAGATTCTTTGCTGGGATGAACCTTTAAACCTTATTGTTGCGAGACTCCGATACCTTGGCATTTTAGCACCTTCCGGCAGAGGGAAAAAATTATTGAGTCTTCGTAGTCCGATCCAAAAAGTCCCCTGCACTTTACAGGGCTAGAGCATCAGTTTCCCTTGGCCTAAGATAGGATCTGAGCTACAATCCGGACAGACCCGACTATCAATCAAAGGTGTTAATTTCTATTCTAGAGGGGAGCACTACGACAACAACTAAAAGTTAGCCGGATACATGTATCTCGCTTTATTCTCCATTTTTCGAGAGATTTCTTTCCTCATGCCCAATAGTCGTGGGCTTATCTTTTATTTTCGTGAATCTATAGGTCTTCTGGGTCCCAGCCAGTCTCCAAGAAGCGGTGCCACCGTGGAGCAACAATCGACATCTACTGAGATTTCGACGACCCCAACATTCTAGGGACCAATGCTCAAATTATCAGGGCACTTGATGATGAAAAAGCCGATGACTTGTCGTTATCGGATGAATGAAATGATATTGTGATCACAGGTGCCACCGAGCGTATTGATAAGCTTAGCTTAGAGGAGTGCATCGAGAGAGAGAGGAGTTGTTGAAGAAAAAAGCTAAGGCTGAACCTGCTGACGTGGACATCGATGATCCAAATCTCATCCCACTTCAAGTCATTCCACCTAGCAGGTCGGTTCCTAGAGAATTCCCTCCAACCTTTGAGAGCTCTCCTACCAAGAGAAGCAAAAGATTAAGGAAATGGACAGGTAGAAGTTTGGGTGGTGGGACTCCTAAGGAATCCAAAAGGGAGAAAGGGCATAAGAAATATTTTCTGCCTCAGTTTAGTTTATATACAGCTTGTATAGCCGTTTTTATTTTTGTTGGTCGTGATTGTGCGGGTACAACCCCCGTTTTTTGAATAAACTTGTATCACGATTTTAAAGTTTAGCATGCAAATAATAGTTCTTTGTTTTTTCTCGAACTTATGTGAATTTTGTCTAAGTAATCGAATTATTACATTTCTATTCAATGTGCTTGCAATTCGTTGCTCGTTAATTTTCACCCATGGCCTTCATTTGGTCGTGACCTCAATTTGTATCAGACACTGGGCTTGAGCCTTAGCGCCATGCTGCTGGATTCAGTGGTTTGATTGATTATATTCCTGTCCCTAGTCTCAGGTTAGCGAAGTCAGATAGTGGATGGTCAAACTTAATCCTGAACGAGTTTATCCTCCTGTCGATTTCAAGTCGGAGTTTATGGAATAGTAAGTGGTCAAACCGCACTCATCTATTTATTTATACTCATATCCACACTCTGGGGATAAGAGTTAGTTGATGGGTGGTTGAATCGTGCTCGTGTTGTGTTTATATTCCAACCATAACTTTGGGGACTTAGAATTATTTCAAAAAATAGTCGGGTCATGCTTTCCTTAATTGATTGGTTTACCCCCCAAGTCCAAGATTTAACTCAGCGAGCGATCGGTTGCATCACGATCTCTTTTGATTCATGTCTGTCCCATTACTCGGTAGGATTAACTTGATTATTGGATGGTCAAGTCACATCCACTTCTCGTTATGTGCTCCGTCCATCGGGCTGTGAGCCAGAATCATCGAATGAACAGTCATACCACATTCATTTTGTTTAATTCAATCGTGAACTTATGTAATCTGCTAGCTTCGAACTTCGGAAACCTACTCAGACATGTCAATATGGTTAGTCGGGTGTCGAAACTAATATGTGATGCTACAGCAATCACAACTATGAAGGAAACTTCAAACTTTATTTGCTAAATGGAAAGAAATGACATAATTTGTCTTATTACATATCTGGGAAAATCAAATGCTAAAGAAAATTCGAAATTTGAATACAACTGAATGAAAAAGAAATAAAATAAGTGAAATAACATCGTATATGCTCGCTATTCCACGCCCTTGGGAGTGTGACGCCATCAACAGTCGATAGCTTGTAAGTTCCTTCTCTAAGCCTCTGTTCAATGGCATACATTCCTTCCTAAGTAGGATTAATGCATGATGGAGTAGGAAAAACCCATTTCAAAATGAGATTGTCGATTTCAAAGGTTCTAGGTGTTGTAGTATCAAGTAACTCGGTGTCGATGTGCAGCTGCCCTTAAACTAGCTTCTTCACGCTTCTCATCTATAAAATCTGGAGACTCCAAGAGGAGATCTCTATTCGTTCTAGGATAGTAATAGGTCGCTCAATGAGCAGGAGCTTCATGTTTAATAGGAATGGCGGCTTTGGAGCTGTAAACAAGGGAAAATAGAGTATGGACAGTCGAGGACTTGTGGGTGATTCTGTAAGCTATAGCGTTGTTGGGAGTTCATCCACCCACTTGTATTTAGCCTTTCCCAAATGCTTCTTTAGAATAGGCTTTATTATTTTGTTCACAACTTCGAATTGTTCATTTACTTGAGGGTGAGAAACTGTGATGGCTTCAGAGCCGTAAACAAGGGCAAATAGAGTATGGCTATTCGTGGACTTATGGGTGATTATGTAAGCTATAGCGTTGTTGGGAGTTCATCCACCCGCTTGCATTTAGCCTTTTCTAAACACTTCTTCAGAATGGGCTTTATTATTTTGTTCACAACTTCGACTTGTTCATTTTCTTGAGGGTGAGAAATTGCTACAAAGTGGGTGATATCTATTCGTTCTAGGATAGTAATAGGTTACTCAAAGAGAAGGAGCTTCAGGTTTAATAGGAATGAAGGCTTCGGAGCTGTAAACAAGGGCAAATAGAGTATGGCCAGTAACGGACTTGTGGGTGATTCTGTGAGCTATAGCATTGTTGGGAGTTTATCCACCCACTTGCATTTAGCCTTTTCCAAATAGATGGATTTATTATTTTGTTCACAACTTCGACTTGTTCATTTGATTAAGGGTGAGCAACTATGACGGCTTCGGAGCCGTAAACAAGGGCAAATAGAGTATGGCCAGTCGCGGACTTGTGGGTGATCCTATAAGCTATAGCGTTGTTGGGAGTTCATCCGTCCACTTGCATTTAGCCTTTTCCAAACCCTTCTTTAGAATGGGCTTTATTATTTTGTTCACAACTTCAACTTGTTCATTTGCTTGAGGGTGAGCAACTGCTTCAAATCTCTTCTCAATATGATGCCGATGGCAGAAGTCTTTGAAGAGGAGATCTCTATTCTTTCTAGGATAGTAATAGGTCATTCGATGAGAAGGAGCTTCAAGTTTAATAGGAATGATAGCTTCAGAGCTGTAAACAAGTGTAAATAGAGTATGGCCATTCGCGGACTTGTGGGTGATTCGTTAAGCTATAGCATTGTTGGGAGTTCATCCATCCACTTGCATTTGGCCTTTTCCAAACGCCTCTTCAGAATGGGCTTTATTATTTTGTTTACAACTTTGACTTGTTCATTTGCTTGAAGGTGAGCAACCATGACGGCTTCGGAGCCATAAACAAGGGCAAATAAAGTATGACCAGTCGCGGACTTGTAGGTGATTCTGTAAGCTATAGCGTTGTTGGGAGTTCATCCACCCACTTGCATTTAGCCTTTTCCAAACGCTTCTTCAGAATGGGATTTATTATTTTGTTCACAACTTCGACTTGTTTATTTGCTTGAGAGTGAGCAACCGCTACAATGGCAGTCGTGGACATGTGGGTGATTCTATAAGCTATAGCGTTATTGGGAGTTCGTCCATCCAACTTGCATTTGGCCTTTTCCAAATGCTTCTTCAGAATGGACTTTATTATTTTGTTTACAACTTCGACTTGTTCATTTGCTTGAAGGTGACCAACTGCTACAAATCTCTTCTCAATATGATGCCGATGGCAGAAGTCTTCGAATTCAATGATGTCGAATTGGGTTCCATTGTCAGTCACAATGGTTCGTGGAAGGCCAAAACGGTAGACGATGTTTCAGACCATGAAATTGATTACTTTCTTTGCCGTGATTGTGGATTGTTTTGCTTTGGCCTATTTGGTGAAGTAATCAACTGTAATGATAGCGTACTTCGCACCACCTGTAGAGATCGGTAAGGAACCGATAATATTTATGCCCCATATGGCAAACGGCCATGGATTGACCATTTGTGTGATTTCTGTCAACGGAGCTCTCGGAACTTCTACGTATATCTTGTATATCACATCGCCTAGTGTAATCAGCAGCATCTCGATTAATAGTCGAAAAATAATACACGTAACAGAGTATTTTCTTTTCTAAGGTTTGCCTTCCGGTATGATCGCCATATTCCCCTTCGTGAACTTCCTTTAAGACTCGCTTTATTTCATCGTGAACGATACACCGGAGTAGGGCAACGAAAAAACCTTTTTTATACATAACTCCTTTCGGAATGATATATCGTGAAGCTTTGCGAAGGAATTGTCGACTTTCATTCCTTTATTCAAGAAGGACTCGCTATAACAAATAGTCTTTGATCGGAGTCATACACGACTCCTTCTAGGCTCCATATCTAGTATCCAGTTGATTTCCATCTGATTTATGCTTGGAGCACCTAATATTTTGACTAAAACCAAGCCCATCTATTGCGTATCCCGGTGGTAGCAAACTTTGCAGGGAGTTGACCTCTTTGTTATGATCTCGGGAGATGTGTGTGATATCATAGTACTCAAAACCAGTCAATAGCTCTTGGACTTAGATAAGGTACTTGGCAAGTCATTGTCATTTAGCTTGGTAATCTCCCTGACTTGGTATACTACCAATTATGAGTCGTAAAAGATTTCAAGAGATCTTATCCATGGTTCTTTGGCAATTTTAAGTCTAGCGATCAGAGCTTTGTACTTAGCTTTGTTGTTCATTGCAGGGAAATCAAGCTTTAAAGCATAGCAAATTAACCGATCTACTGGAGATACTAGCATAATTCTGGCTCCAAAACAGATGCTTCATCCGTATACATCATCCACCATATGGTAGGGGTTCCATCGCTATTTGGAAGATCATCTGATGCTGTGAAATTCTGCTATAAAGTCCGCCAGTGCTTGCCCCTGAATAGCCCTCCAAGGAAGATAAGTCATGTCGAACTGACTCAGTTCGATGTTCCACTTGAGTAACCTCCTAGAAGTCTCGTAATGTGTACGTAAAAGTGTATATTTTTACTTCCACATTTAATCTACTTTTATTTAAATAAATGAGCATATTAGGTATTTTACATGTTGAAACCAAAATTTAAAATATTTTTAAAATCATCATTTTTTCATCTCATTTAGAGGATAAAATGGTAATTTTGTGTATGATTTAATTTGAGAAAATTTATTTGCACATTTTTATTTTTATTTGTAGGAAATGGAGTGCAAATATGAAGAGGTTTCATAGATGAATGCATGCACACATAATGAAAGCTAATGAAGAATGGAAATAAAAGTATTCGTGCAACATGAAGAAGCCCATATACCCAATAACATATAGTCCATAATTAAGAGCACATGCACATGTTAATGGAGGCTTAAAGGCATGTTTGTAGGTATTAATTAATTCCCTAATGATTATTTGGAGGTTACACTTTCTTAAAGGCATTTTATATAATCCCCTATAATATATAAATTAGAGTTTTAAGCATGTATAAATACCCCATATGTTTCATATAATCATCTTCTTCTTTTTATGCAATATTGCAGCCACAAATCAACAATAATGGCTTCTTAGCCTTGCTCTTTACCTTCTTGCATTCTTATTTCGTGCTTACTTTTATTGCTCTTTTATTCTATGCTCTCTTATTTACTTTGTGCTCCTTATATTTCATGTTTGTAGCATAGATTTTATTATTGCAATTATTTTAGTTTTATTGCATGCAAGTAATTAGTCTCTTTTTTTGTAATTAACTCTCATTTTCCTCTTATTTTATGTTGAAATCATTTTATGTTAACAAGTTTTCAAATATGAGTAGCTAAATCCCTTCAGTTAAAGGAGAATGAAGCTCTCATGAAACATATTAAATTAATATGATGATTTCATTTGTGATCTCTCTTATGTGCTTAATGGAAATTATGAATAATAGTGGTTTATGTTTCTTTTTTAGTGAATTTTGATAGCCAGTGTTGACATCTCAAATAGGCTATGCTTATCTCCATATAATCATCAACTATTTGATCATTTGCCTAAGTATTTTTGATGATGAAAGTTAAGCTAGAATAAAAAATTTGATGGTCTATGTTACTAATTCATAGTAAATAGATCATACTTAAAATAGATTTTACTTTTAATTTTCATGTCATTTTCATGAGTGTTGATAAGTGGGTTTGAATGGTGTGTTAGAGTTTGATGATTTAAGTTGTGCTAATTTAAAGCACAAATAAATCATACTTATAATAAGCACATCTATTGTTTCTGCTTAATATTTTAATGAGAGATTATAAATGAATTTTATGTTAATTTATATTAATGATTGGGAGTAGATTTTCCTCTAAATTGCTCCACAACATCATAGTTTTATTCACTTCTGCTCTAACTTATTTTCTACAATATTCTAGTTTAAACAAGCTTCAAACTTCGGGCTAATTTGATTGAGTATTATTAAAATTTAATTCTTTCTCTGCTGATTGATCGTGCTCGCATACGTTCTACCATTATATGTTGCTCGCTTGCAGTTTTCATAATGATTGTATTTTGAAGAAGGTTTTCTAATCGATAGAAATTTTCGTCGTTTCAATAAGTCATTGCCATGCTCTCGACGTTCAAGAGAAAACAACTTTAACGTGTCCCTTTGGCACCTTTGCATACCGACATATACCATTTGGCATTTGTAACGCTCCTGCTACTTTTCAAAGATGCATGGTCAACATCTTTTCCGACATGATCGAATGCTTTCTACGAGTGCTTATGGACAACTCTTCCATCTTTGGGAATTCATTTTCTGAGTGCTTGCACCATTTTGAGTTGGTTCTAAATCAATGTAAGGACAAACACTTAACGTTAAATTGAGAAAAATTTCATTTTATGGTCAAAGATGGCATTGTTCTTGGACATGTCATTCAAACAAAGGCATTTAGGTAGATAAAGCAAAAGTTGATGTAATTGCGAATCTATCCATTCCCAAATCTCTCAAGGACATTCGTTCTTTTCTTGGACACGCTGGTTTTATTAACGCTTTGTGAAGGATTTTAGTAAAATCACTCGACCTCTGATGACTCTTCTTAGAAAATACGTCTTATTTGATTTTAATTCTGACTGCATTTCTGCTTTCGAACGTCTCAAAAATTAAACTCAGTTTCACTCCCATCATTTGTTCACCCAATTCGGACCTTCCTTTCGAAATAATATGCACGCCTCTAACTTTGCAGTTGGTGCTGTCTTAGGACAACGCATCAACAAAATTCTTCACGTCATCTACTACGCCGGTATGACTCTAGACAATGCTCAACTCAATTACACGATCACTGAAAAGGAGCATCTAGCGACTGTTTTTGCATATGACAAGTTCCAACCTTATTTGATTAGCTCACACATTACTGTTTACACTGACCACTCCACTCTTAGGTACCTTTCCGCTAAAAAGGATGCTAAGTCTCGTTTGATCCGTTAGATCCTTTTACTCTAAGAATTTGACTTTATGATCAAAGAAAAAAAGGATCCAACAACGTCATTGTTGATCATCCGTCGTGTCTTCCAAATGCACCATCTTCTTTACTAATCAATGAGAATTTTCCTGATGGACAACTTCTTTATGTTTCTGTCGATCCATGATATGAAGACATAGTGAACTATTTAGTCACTAAGGAAATTGAAATAAAAATAAATATAAATTACATTCCCAAGTCAAATACTTGTATTGGGATGATCCATACTTGTTTAAGTACTGTTCTGACCTAATCATTCGACGTTACATCCAAGATTGCGAAATCAAAAGTGTTCTTTTGTTTTTTCTGGACGAAGTTTGTGGTGGTCATTTTGGTCCGAAGAAAACAGCAGAAAAGGTGATTCAATGTGATTTTTACTGGCCTATTCTTTTCAAAGATGGATTTGAGTTTTGTAAAACTTGCGATCACTGCCAATTGTTAGGAAAAATCTCTCAATGAAACATGATGACTTTGAACCCCATTCTTACAATCAAAATCTTTGACGTTTGGCGTATTGACTTTATGGGATTGTTTGAAAATCGGTATAATCTTCTAGCTGTTGATTACATCGCTAAATGGGTTAAAGTCATTCCTTGTAAAACAAATGACCACAAAGTTATTGTAAAATTCATAAAGAAAACATCTTTTTGAGGTTTGAAACTTCTTGCACAATAATAAGCGATAATGGAACCCATTTATGTATTCGTTCATTTGAAACTCTAATAAAAAATACTCGATAACCCACAAGTTATCCACTCCTTATCATCTTCAAACTTGTGGTCGTGTTGAAGTTTCAAATCGCCAAATCAAACAAATTTTGGAGTAAACTGTGAATAAAAATCAAAAAGATGGGTCATAAAAATTAACAGATGCGCTTTGGGCTTACAGAACTGTATATAAAACCAACCTTGGGATGTCTCCTTTTAGGCTAATATATGGAAAAGCATGTCATTTAACCATCGAACTTGAACACAAAGCGTTGTGGGCGATTAAGAACAAAAACTTTGATCATGAAAAAGCTGGCAAAATAGGAAACTGCAACTCATGAATTATAGGAGATTAGGAAGGATGTGTATGAAAACGAGAAAATTTACAAAGAAAAACAAAAGTTTATCATGACAAGTAGATCCTAAGGAAAACATTTTCGCCAAACCAAAAGGTTCCTTTGTATGACTCTCAACTTCATTTATTTCCTAGGAAATTAAAATCAAGGTGGACAGGAACGTACATCGTACGTACTGTTTTTCAACACGTGCCATAGAAATAGAAAACCCTAGGAATGGATCGATTTTTAAAGTCATGGTCATCTTTAAAACCTTGTTTGGAGTTGGTGAGGGATCGAGAGGAGAAGCTCATGATTCTTCATGAACCATACTACGTCTAGTAAGTAATCTTAACCTTTTCTTGTAAATTTGACATATTTTTCTCCGTTACACTCATTATATCATGAATTGGCTGTGGGAACACAGTCAACGTCAAGTGTGAGGGGGAGTCTCATGTTTATTTTGATTTTTCATGGTTTATTTTTTCTGTAGTCTCTTTTCAAAAAAAATCCAAAACAAAATTTTCTTTTTAGCAATATTGATTAACTTTTGAAAGAACACGATATGATAAGTATACGTTTTTGGTTATTAAATTGAAATTTTTGAAAAATTACTTGTCTCAACAAAAATAAAAATAAAAGTTTGATTACAAGTAACTATGGTTTAACTAGTATATAGGTCATGGGTGATAATTATGAAATATGTCCTAATTGTAATCTTTGTTAAAAATAGTGGTTGATTTAAAGCAAAGGCGATAACATTTTTGATCTTCTAAGTCAAGTGGTGCTAAGATGATTTTGCATAACTCTCTCTTTCAAAAAGAAAGAGTTTTTATAAAAATAAGATACACTTAGAGTCATGTGTTCACACGCAAGTGTGTACACTCGCTACACTCTATATCCTTCTCACATAAACGCAAAAAGCAGTGCATGATCGATATACTTGGCCTTAGTTTATTTAAGTTGGGTGTATGAAAATAATATTTAAAAATAATAATAAACACCTAGAGTCATGTGTTCATATGCAAGTGTGTACACTCGCCACGCTCTGTACTCTTCTCACGTAATCCCGAAAGGCAGTGCATGATCGATATATTTGGCCTCAGTTTACCTAAGCTAGGTTTGTAAATAATAATAATAATAATATTTTTCCAAATAGAGAGAGCAAGCAATTGAAATTCAAGCACTATTTTCATTTATTTGATTCGACTTGTTATTCAAAAGAAATAAAAATACCACTTTGCAAAACTTTGATAATCAACTAAAGGATCCATTTCATAGTTGCACTATGTTATCAACCGAAACAACTAGCCAAGCTTGAGTCTAATTGCGATGATAACTTAATTTTTGTTAGAAGTTTTGACGAGTAAAAGGACTGAATTTCTTGATAATAACCAAAACTTATATTTTACTTGTGTCAATTTAAAAGTGAATTCTTTATTTGTAAATATTTTTGAATTGCATCATGTAGTCACATTAGAATTTGCATATCGCATTTGAATTTCGTGGGTAGTATGCGATGAAAACCCCCAAGAGACAACACTCGACCTACTAGGGACACTTATAGGTTTAACTCTTATTGTATACGCTCAATGCAATCATGTTTCGTATGAAAATGGATTTATCCTAGTTTTAGTTTATTCAAGGACGAATAAAAAGATAAGCGTGGGAGTATTTGATATGCACGTAAAAGTGTATATTTTTACTTTCATATTTAATCTACTTTTATTTAAATAAATGAGCATATTAGGGTATTCATATTTTAATTGTTTTTAAAATCGTCATTTATTCATCTCATTTGGGGGGTAAAATGGTAATTTTGTGTATGATTTAATTTGAGAAAATTTATTTTCACATTTTTATTTGTAGGAAATGGAATGCAAATATGAAGAGGTTTCATGGATGAATGCATCACACATGTTGAAAGCTAATGAAGAATGGAAATAAAAGAAATCATGCACATGGAGGAGCCCATATACCCACTAACATATGGCCCATAATTAAAAGCATATGCACATTTTAATGGAGGCTTAAAGGGATGTTTGTGGGGATTAATTAATTTACTAATGATTACTTGGAGGTTACACTTTTTTTAGGGCATTTTAGGTAGTCCCCTAAAATATAAATTAGGGTTTCAAGCATGTATAGATACCCTTTATGTTTCATGTAATCATCTTCTTTTTATGCAATATTATAGCCACAAATCAATGATAAATAAAATGTTTCTTTAATGGCTTCTTAGCCTTACTCTTTACCTTCTTGTTTTTTATTTCATGCTTACTTTCATTGCTCTTTTATTCTATGCTCTCTTATTTACTTTATGCTCCTTTTATTTCATGTTAGTAGCATAGATTTTATTATTGTAATTAGTTTAGTTTTATTTCATGCAAGTAGTTAGCTCTCTTTTCTTGTAATTAGCTTTCATTTTCATTTTGTTTTATGTTGAAATCATTTTATGTTAACATGTTTTCAATATGAGTAGTAAACCCCTTCGATTTAAATGAAACATATTAAATTAATATAATGATTTCATTTGTGATCATTCTTATGTGCTTATTGAAAATTATGAATGATGGTGGTTTATGTTTCTTTTTTAGTGAGTTTTGATAGCCTATATTGACATCTCAAATAGGTTATATTTAACTCCATATAAACATAAAAAAATTGAACATAAACTATTTTATCATTTTCCTAAGTGATTTTGATGATGAAAGTTAAGATAGAATCAAAATTTGATGGTCTATGTTACTAATTCATAGTAAATTGCTCATACTTAAATAGATTTTATTTTTAATTTCCATGTCACTTTCATGAGTGTTGATAAGATGGTGTGTTAGAGTTTGATGATTTAAGTTGTGCTAATTAACAGCACAAATAAATCATACTTGTAATAAGCACATCTATAATTTCTACTTAATATTTTAAAGAGAGATTATAAATAAATTTTGTATTGATTTATATGAATGATTGGAAGTGGATTTGCCTCTAAATTACTCCTTACATCATAGTTTTATTCATTTTTGCTCCAGCTTATTTTCTACAATTTTCTAGTTTAAAACAAACTTTAAAACATAGGGCTAATTTGATTGAGTATTATTAAAATTAAATTTTTTTCCCTTGCGGATCGACTAGTACTCACATACAAACTACGATTGTACGCTGTGCGCTTGTGGTTTTTATAATGATTATATTTTAATGGCAGTTTTCTAATCAATAGAAACTTCTATCATTTCAACATCTCAGGTCAATGTTGTACCTGTCGTAACGGCTGGTTGGTATAAACATTGATAGGATGAGCTTGAAAATAGGGGAGAAGCTTTCGTGGAGCAATCAACAAGTAGTACGCCAATTTCTCTATCTTTGGGTAATTCCTTTTAGCTCTTATTAATCACTTGCTAACATAATAGATCGGTCTGTGGATTTGATACTCTTCATGAAGCAGTGCGGCACTTATAGTGTGTACCGACACTACTAAGTAGATATACAAGTTTTCATAATCCATCGGCTTTGACAAGATGGGATGTTTCTCTAAGTGGTTCACCAAAGCTTGGAATGCGTCTTTACAATACCGTGTCCATTCAAAATTCATTTTCCCTCTTCTTATCAAATCAAAGAAAAGAACGCAATTATCGGTGGCTCTGGAAATAAATTGACTTTGGGCGGCAACCTTCCCATTTAGGCTATGTACTTGTTTGATGGTCTTCGGCATTTGGATGTTGCGAATTGGCTGAACATTTTGGGATTAGCTTTGATTTTGTAGGCATTGACGATGAAACTTAAGAACTTTCCTGATGCAACGCCAAAAGAACACGATAGAGGATTAATCTTCATTTTGTAATATCGAAGGATATCGAACATATCTTCCAAGTATTTAATGTGGTCACTTGATCGTTGTGACTTCACAAGCATATCATCCACGTATACTTCCATCGTCTTTCCAATCAAATCTTTAAACATTCTGTCGAATAGGCGTTGATTAGTCACTCCAGCATTCTTCAATCCACAAGGCATTACCACATAGCAATACAATCCAACATCGATAACGAAAGCTGGTGTGCTCTTGATCGGGAACATGCATCGAGATTTGGTTATATCCAGCGTATGCATCTATGAATGATAGCAATTCATGTCCTGCGGTTGAGTCTATCAACTGATCGATCCTTGGAAGGAGAAACTATCTTTCAGGCATGTCTTGTTCAGGTCCGAGTGATCAATGCATGTCTGTGATTTCCCATTCGCCTTTCTCGCAGGTACATGATTCAATACCCATTTAAGGTAGAGGGCATCGTGAATAAACCCATTGCTTTTAAGCCTATCCACCTCCTCTTTAAGAGCAGTAGATCTTTCCGGATCCATGCCATGCCTTTCTGTTTCTTTGGCACATGCCTCGAGTCAATATTCAATGCATAGCTCGCAATAGCAGGCGAGATCCCACACATGTCAAAATGAGTCCAAGCGAACACATCGAGATTCGCTTGGAGTAAACCGGCAAGTTATTTTATCATCAAGGGGCTGGGCCGTGATCCAATCTTTTGGGCCTATGATGGGTCATCGTGTGTGACTGACCGTGATGTCAATCGTCAGCTCAACTGGTGTAGCCTTGGCCTTTTTGGGCTCCTCCACATCATCCCTTGGATCTATGTCTTTATAGAACTGACTGTGGCTCCCGAGCCATGGATTAGGTGTTGGTTGTCAATCTTTAGTGGCTTGGATAGGAGAGACTTGTTCATACCCTTGTCTTTCTCCTTTCGTTGAGCATCCCTCAACTCAGCTACATAACAAGCATATCCGCTCGCCTAATCACCATGTACCACTCCAAACCATTATTAGTCGAGAACTTCAAAGTCAAATACCATGGGGCAATAGCTTCCTGGAACATAGTTAGGCCTGGCCAACCCAGAAAAGCATTGTACGGAGGGTCAACACCAAGACAACAAATGGCAACATCTGCACACTCCTACGGTCACCTTCTCCCAACTCTACGGGCGATTCGACAAATCCTATAGCTTCAGTCATTGCACTATTAAAGCCATGGATGTGGGCATTATACGGTTTCAAGTTCTTGGCTTCCATCCTCATCTAATCGTAAGCCTTTTTGAAAATTATTTTAAAAGAACTTCTGTAATCAACCAAAATCCTTCTTACTAAGATGGGGCCAATCATGGTCGAAATGTCCATTTAATCGATCGTCGATGCCTCCACCTTTTCTACATCTCTGTATTTGAACACAATGTCATCTTCCATCTATGCTGTTGTTTTGCCGAAGCTCCTTCTCATGTACTTGAATAACATTCAAAATTCAAATGCTTGATTGCTCTAGCATAGCTCTCCATCTCATGCCAATCCTTATCAGCTGGATGCAGTCCTTGTAACATCCCATATTTTTAGAAACATTATTTAGGATATTTAATTAGTTAAATAAAATAAAATAATGTAAGATGATTAATGGATTGAGATTTGTGATTAAATAAGGGGTAGCCGTACTATGTTAAACAAGTGAACAAAAGAATAAAAAGAGTATAAAAGTTTAGAAAATATACAAGGGAAAAATAGGAATAAGGCACATCCTTATACCATAAATCCTAAACCCCTCAACACTCACGTTCACTTCATTATTCACAAATCAAAAATACAAGCTAAGGTCGGCTACCATTAGCAAGCTCAAGAGAAGATAAAAGCTAGGATTTCAAGAGGGAGAATCAAATCACTTAATCAAGAACAAATCTCACATCTTCAATCACAAAGCTAAGGTGAATAATGACTACATCTTAAGTTTTTAATGGTTTTCAGTTTTTAGTATGAAGTCCAAATTATTTGGAAATGTTTTGCCATATTTTTTATGATGAAAAAATGTATATCTATATGTTGTTGATGATTTATGCTAACTCACATAGATTTGTGATATGCTTTGATATGAAAACCCTATTATATAACATTCATTTGCCTTGAAAATTTAAAATTAGATTAGAAACAATAATTTAGAAATGGATTTCAATTTTCATAATTTTCTGAATTAATGTGGATTTTATATGAATTTTCTAGTGAAGAAAATGCTATTTTGGGTTTAAAATTAATTATGGCCAAATTATATAGGCTTAGGGTTTGAAATTTATATTTGTTGGAAAACATATTTAAAATGATTTACAGGAATTTTTGTAGAATTTTCCTAAGTGGTTTAATGGATACGTAAAATTATTTAATTTATGCGACTTAAATGTTTTATATATTTATAAAAAGGAGAAGGAGCATTTTGTAAATAATTCATATTTTCATTTATGAAAACTGGCAATACTTTTACAAAAGAAAATTTTGCAACCAATCATAATTTGACAAACAATGCAAGTTAGGTACAAAGGACTAATTTAAAAAGTCAAATGAACATGTTTTCCCCGTTTCAATGCTTTCGGCACTAGGCTTCCAACTCCTGACCTCCGCCTCTGAATCCATCGAAACCAATGAAAATGGTATCAAATACCTGGTACGAAGTGAATTGGATATAGGCAGAAGGTACTAGGTCGAAACCAAGGTTTCAAGGGGATCGAAGCATGCTTTGTTTTAAATTGAAAATATACCTGCTTTTGCTTTTGAAGGAAATGCTTTCGGCTTGGTTGGCTTTCGGCTGATTCAGAAGTTTCAAAAGAAAGGTTTCGAATGGGTTGAGCCATTTGTTTTAAATGAATGCTTTCGAAAGGGTCGAAACCCCTGACTACCACTTTTTACCTTTCGGCTTAGACTGGTTTCGAATGGATTACCTTGTTTTTAAAACCAAGCCGCTTCTCCAATGCTTTTGAATGGATGGTTCGGACACCATCACTTCTTTACTTAGGATTTCTTTTGACATAAATGTTTTAATGACCATTTTTCCCTATAAAAGGTAGAACCCAAACGCTTTCGAAAAAGATAGTTTTAATGGTTTCGAAAGGTGTTTCCACATGTTATAAATTAAACCCAAATGCTTTCAAAGGGCTTGATGTTTTAATGCTTTCGAATGGTTTTAAAGAAAGGTTACTAAAGGGTAGTTCCCCAATGGTTTCGAAAGGTCTAAAAGGAAAGGTTTTCAAATGGTTTTAAAAGGCAATATTTAAGTGTTTTAAAGATGGATGTTTAAGTTTTTAAAGCTATTGAAGGAGTTGTTTTTCAATGCTTTCAAAAGGATAAATATGAATGGTTTCGAAAGGCGTGATTTTAAAAGGTATGTTTTGGCCTTTGACCTAAGGTTTTACTTGTATTCGAAAGGGATACTTTCAAAGGTTTCGAAAGGGATACTTTCGAAAGTTTAAACGTTTACATCAACAAGATTTTGTGTAAAGAATAAGTAACATGGAAAGGTGACTTGAGTAAAGAAAAGAGTATATATACATAATTTCCTTATTTAAAGAATGATTTAAAGGTTTAAATCAATTTGAAAGAAAATGTTTTCAAGGAAAATTTCATGGATGGATAACTCTAAGTAAAATGACTCCGATATTAGAATACTAGATGGGACTAGTATGGGGTCGCGCCATATACCTTAGCTAGTGGTCCCTAGCTAAAATAGGTCCAAAATTCTAGCATGTAGGGCTTTGTAGCAGGTGAAACAAAAATTATGCTACACCCAGAAAGGAATCTAAAAAAGAAAGACAGGTTATCACTGAGCTCGCAAAACCATTAGGATCAGTTAGACCTGGAGATGTAAGTAAGGACAGACCATCTAAAAGCGGAGTATCTAACAGATTTTAGATTTTTATGTTTTTTTGGTAGGCCCGAGTCAGCCAAGGGTTTGTAGTTAGCCAAACAAAACTACATTGTATGGATAAATAGTCCATTTGATAACCGATATGTACAAATACAATATATTTCTTTACATGTTTAACCAGTTTTGGTTGCAGGATTATGATTTGCAAAAGATATATTTTAAAAGGATATTAGTAAAGTGAAACCCGTTCCACTAAGCGGCATTGTCTCACTTAATATCAAATAACCGAGATGTATAGGATTATTCGCACCAGGCTTTACCTGACTTGAAGTTTATGTTTTCCCCTTAAACTCTCGGTGCTCAAAATTGATTTG
This sequence comes from Allium cepa, assembly GCA_030765085.1. Lineage (NCBI taxonomy): Eukaryota > Viridiplantae > Streptophyta > Magnoliopsida > Asparagales > Amaryllidaceae > Allium > Allium cepa. The sequence continues at coordinate 984,822,339 of CM060945.1, read as the reverse complement.
AGTAGGTTGAGGGTTGAGGTTTACAGGTTTTAGTAGGACTGGCGAATAAAGCTTCCGGTGATGAGCAGGTGGCTGAAGTATAGCTAGTTAAGAGTTGCTATTTATTTTGATTGATCCCGCTGTGTTGTATATATAGTACTTTGGTCAACCAAGGGGACATAATCATATATCGCTCTTGGCATATTTATGTAATAACTATATTTTATCTGAACCTAGGAAAGCGATGAGATTATGTAATTTGAATAAGGAAACATGCTTTGAAAATGTAATCAAAAATATTATTTTTTGAAATTTGTGATTTTGTTTCATATTCATGTGCTTCTGATATTGTGATAGCATTAACATTACCATATTTAGTCATCGAAAGTTAATATATAAATGACTACAACGTCTGTAGCGCTTAGATTCGGATCTACAGATAGGGGATGTTACAACTTGGTATCAGAGCATAGGTTTATGAAAAACTTTAAAAAGATGATTTTTGAAAATATAATCCTAAGGAATTAGCGATAAGATCGGGGTAAGGGATAACGTTATAGTAACGTACTTGTATTTTCCATATATAGGTATGCGCTTTATCTCTAGTCTCCTATCTATATTAGGTTATTTTTCAATATCTCACGAAGGTTCGAATGCAGATATGGATTCTCGAAGAGGTAATATTCAAGGAGGAAGCACCACTGCAGATGGAAATGCCAGACCTAATACTAGAAGGAACCAAGGTCGGGCACGAGATGGAAATATTGGTGCCGAAGTCTTGCAAGTTGACTTGGGAGTCATGTATCAGTTTTTCATGAATATGATGCAAGAGGGGTTGCTGTTGGAGTAGTTGAAGGAGGAATCCAGGAAGCTCCAGTAGTCAATAATTATGCTGCTTTGATTAGGGACTATGCTAGGTTGGGAGGAAAACCATTCGTTGGGAACGAAGAGGCCATAGAAGTGGGGAACTAGTTGCCGAATTGTGAGAGGATTTTTGCAGATTTAGGGTTCAGTGATGAGTAGAAAAGAAGGATCGCTTTAAGGTAGCTTCAAGGAGCAACTTTATATTGGTGAAATAGTGTGACGGTTGGAGTGGATAAAGGAACGATGACATGGGTTGAGTTTAAGAGAAGTTTCAAGGAGAGATTCATGTCTGTGATGGCAAAGTCTACCTTGCTTAGAAAGTTTGCCGAGTTAGAGCAGGGAGAGATAAATGTGTTAGAGCGTGCTACAAGGTTTGAGAAGTTGGCAAGATATGGTTATGCCACTGTGGATATCGTGATTAAGAGAAACGAGAAGTGTATTATGGGGTTGAAACATGAATTGGCTATGGCTACATTACCTCATATTAGGGATCCTTGTGATGTTGTAGTAGAGATGGCTCTAAGACACGAGGAAATGATTGCTTCCGTGGAGAAGAATAAGGCGAAGGAGGTCTAGGTGGGGCATAGTCAGAAAAGGAAGTTCTTTCCTAAGAAGGGAGACCAGAAGGGTGGAGCTATGAAGAAAGGAAAGTTAGAAGTTGTCTGTTTTAAATGCGATAAGAATGGGCATTTTACGTATGAATATTGTTCTAGAAAGGCAAAGAAGGTGACCAGGAAGAAGAATATCAAATGCTTTAATTGTGATTACATGGGTCACTGCAAGAGCCAATGCAAGGAGCCTGCTAAGGATGGGAAAGGCAAAGTATATGCATTGGAGCTAGCTACCTTGAAAGCCATGACAGAAGAAAAAGGAAAACTAGTGTTGGGAGGTACGCTTATGGTTCTTGGTATGGCAATTAGTGTTCTATTTGATACTGATGCATCGCATTCTTTTATATCTCTTTGTTTGGTAGATAAGCTTAACCTAGGACCCTCATACCTAATTACTTCCTTAAGGGTTGCAAATCCGATAGGAGGGTATGCAACACCTGGGATGAGATGTGACCACCTAAAGTTTGACTTCTTAGGTCATACTTTTGTTTGCAGCTTGCATGTGTTTGATTCCGTAGGATACGAAACTATTTTAGGTATGGATTGGTTAAGTAAGTACGATTCTAGGATATTTTTCCATGATGGGAAAATATCACTTATACACCTAGACTGTAGGGAGCAGATTTTATATTCCGCAGAAAACCCTAGCTATGAGGTGAATGCTTTGTTGGGTGTTGTGGAGATAGAAGAGGAGCTGAATAAAGTTTTTATGGTTAGAGAATTCATGGATATTTTTGAACCCATGGTAGGATTGCCACCGAAACAAGCCATTGAGTTTTAGATAGATTTGGTGCCTAAAGCAGAACCAGTGAGTAGACCGCCAAGCAGGATGACACATACCGAAATGAGAGAGCTCAAGGTGCAGTTGGTGGATTTGAAAGGCAAGAATATTATCAGACCTAGTAGTTCACCTTAGGGAGCAACCACAGTGTTTGCTAAAAGGCCGGACAGATCGTTAAGGTTTATGCATCGATTATCGTAAATTGAATGAGAAACGATAAAGAATCGATATCCATTGCCTAGGATTGACGATTTGTTCGATCATTTGAGTGGAGCAAAGATATTTTTGATGTTGGATTTAGTAAAAGGTTTCCATCAGCTTAGAGTGGCAGAGGATAGTATCCCTTTGACGGCGCTTAGAACCAGATATGGATCGTAAGAATGGTTAGTGGTGCCATTTGGACTGACTAATGCTCCAGTTTTCTTTATAGATTTGATGAATCGGATTTTCCGAGAGCACCTGGATAGGTTTGTATTAGTTTTCATAGATGATATTTTGGTGTACTCTAAGGATGAAAAAGAGCATGAAGTTCAGCTTAGAGTAGTGCTTGAAATGCTAAGGCAGCATCGACTGATGGTGAAGTTCTCAAAATGTCATTTCTAGAAGAAAGAAGTGAAGTTTCTAAGTCATATAATTTCGAAGAATTGGCTATCACTGGATCTAGCTAAGATCGAGGTCGTGAATAGTTGGAAGAGACCAAAAATGGTGACAAAGATAAGAAGTTTTCTAGCGTTGGCTGGTTACTATCGGACGTTTATTAAGGATTTATCATGGATAGCGGCACCAATGACTATGTTAACTCGAAAGGATGTGAAGTTCAGTTGGACTGATAAGTGTGAGAAGGCATTCCATAAGCCGAAACACTTATTGACTAATGCACCTATATTGCTTGTTCCATAGGAGAATCAAGATTTGGTGGTGTGCACGGATGCATGTAGGACTGGGTTAGAAGCTATGTTAATGCAGAGGGGTAGAGTAATTGCCTACACTTCTCGACAGCTTAGACCACATGAAGTCAGATACCCAACCCATGACTTGGAGTTAGCTGCGGTGATTTTTGCGCTGAAGGTGTAGAGAGATTATCTCTTGGGAGAAAGTTTTGAGTTGTATAGGGATCATAAGTCGTTGAAGTGTTTGTTCTCTCAGAAGGAGCTGAACATGAGACAGCAAAGGCGGTTAGAGTTCTTAGTTGCTTATGATTTCGGTATTGAGTACACACCAGGGAAAGGCAACAAGGTTGCAGATGCACTTAGCAGAAAAGATTAGAATGTGGTGTTAGCAATGATAGCTGAGTGGAGAGATTCAGAAGCATTAGCGACTTGCAGAGTATGGTGGAGAACTAAGAGTAGTTCAAGTACATAAATTGTTTTGTTATCATGTTTGGAAGTTCGACCAGTTATGATAAAAAGATTTCTTCTAAACAGCTAGAGGAGCCGGTGTTAGCTGAACGGATCAGAAAGCTGAGAGATGGAATAGAGAGCGATGACTTAAAGGATTTTAGTCTTGACCAGAATGGGTGGTTGACAAAGAAAGGAAGATTGTGTATTCCGAATGTGGGAAACGTTAGGAAGGAAGTTTTGGAGGAATGCCGTCATTCAAAGCTCACTATTCATCCAGAAGGAACTAAGATAAATCAAGACATGAAGAGAAGCTTCTTCTGGAAAGGTATGAAGAGGGTGTAGACTTATGGGTGAAGCAGTGTCTGAACTGCCAATGGGTAAAAGTCGAACATCAAAAGCCAAGTGGGTTAATTCAGCCTTTGGACATTCCAATGTGGAAGTGGGATTCTATTTCTATGGATTTCATTGACGGGTTGACAAGGCCTAATAAAGGAAATGAAAGCATATAGGTCATTGTGGACAGGTTAACCAATTAAGTTAATAAGAACAACACCTATGTTAGCGAAGTTGTTTATGAAGAATGTACTTAGACTGTGTGGAATTCCTAGTAGTATAGTGAGTGATAGAGATTCATTATTCCCTAGCTACTTTTGGAGGATTCTATGGGATACCTTAGGTACGAAGCTCAAGATGAGTACCGCGTATCATCCACAGATCGATGGGCAAATGGGGAGACTTAACAAAGTCTGGAGGATTTGTTATGAGCTTGTGTGCTAGTTTTTGGGGGATCATAGGAAGTCCATCTACATCTAGTCAATTTTTCATATAATAACAGTTATCAAGCTAGTATAAGGATGACACCATTTGAAGCTTTGTATGGAAGGCCATGCAAATGTCTAGTTTGTTGGTTAGAAACCGGAGATAGGTTGGTTCTTGGTCCAGATTTGGTTAGAGAAGCTGCAGAAAAGGTTGAGTTGATTCGAGCTAGAATGAAGGAAGCTCAATCTAGGTAGAAGAGTTATGCGGATAAAATATGGAAAGACTTAGAGTTTTCTGTCGGACAACATGTTTTCATTAAGGTTTCACCGATGAAGGGTGTGATTCGATTTAGAAAATAAAGGAAGTTGACACCGAGATTCGTTGGACCATTTTCTATTATTGAGAGGATCGAAAAACTTGCATATATAGTAGAGTTATCGAGCAGTTTGGCAGGAGTACACGATGTTTTCCATGTTTCTCATCAAAGGACGTGTATTCGAGATTAAGAGGCTAATATATTACCGACTGTATTAGATGACTTAGTCATTGAGTTGAATTTGACTATAGTTAGAATGCCGGTTCACATAGTTGCAAGAGATGAGAAGAGGCCGAGGAACAAGATAGTCAAATTAGTTAAAGTCCAGTGGAGTGAAGACAAGAGAGACTATACTTGGAAAACTGAGAACGGGATGAGAGATGCTTATCCTGATTTGTTTGATGGTATGTTTTACCTTTGATTGTTTTGATGTGTACCTTATCGTAATTTCGAGGACAAAATTCTTTAAGGAGGGGAGTCTGTAACACCCCATATTTTTAGTAACATTATTAGTGACGTTTATTTAGGTAAACTAAATGAAATAATGTAATGCGATTAGCGGATTGATATTTGTGATTAAATAAGAGGTAGCCGTGCCATGTTAAACAAGTGAACTAAAGAATAAAAAGAGTATAAAAGGTGAGGAAATATATAAGGGCACAGTAGGAATAAGGCACATCCTTATACCCTAAACCCTTAACCCCCTCAACACTCACGTTCACTTCATTATTCACAAATCAAAAATACAAGCTAAGGCCGACCACCATTAGCAAGCTCAAGAGAAGATAAAAGATAGGATTTCAAGAGGGAGAATCAAATCGTTTAATCAAGAACAAATCTCACATCTTTAATCACTTAGCTAAGGTGAATAATGACTACATCTTAAGTTTTTAATGATTTTCGGTTTTTAGTATGAAATCCGAATTATTTGCAAATGTTTTGCCATGTTTTCAATGATAAAATGTATATATGTTGTTGAAATTTATGATAATTCACATAGATTTCGTGATATGTTTTGATATGAAAACCCTGTTATATGACATCCAATTGCCTTGCGAATTTAAATTTAGAATAGAAACAATAATTTAAAAATGGGTTTCAATTTTTATAATTTTCTGAATTAATGTGGATTTTATATGAATTTCCTAGTGAAGAAATTGCTATTTTGGGTTTAAAATTAATTACAGCCAAATTATATTGGCTTAGGGTTTGAAATTCGTATATGTTAGAAAACATATTAAAAATAATTTACAAGAATTTTTGTAGAATTTTCCTAAGTGTTTTAATGGTATATAAAATTATTTAAGGTATGAGACTTAAATGTTTTATATATTTATAAAAAGGAGAAGGGGTATTTTGTAAATAATTCAAAATTTTATTTCTGAAAATTGGCAAGACGGATTATTGGTGAGCCCACAAAACCATTATGGTCAGTTAGACCTGAAGAAGTAAGGACAGACCATCCAGAAGAGGAGTATCTAACATATGTTAGATTTTTATGTTTTTTTTGGTAGGCCTGAGTCAGCCAAGGGTTAGTAGTTAGCCGAACAAAACTGCAGTTGTATGTACAGATAATCCATTTGATAACTGATATGTACAAATACATGATATTGCTTTACAAGTTTAACCGGTTTTGGTTGCAGGATTATAATTTTCAAAAGATATATTTTAAAAGGATACTAGTGAGGGGAACTCGTTCCGCAAAGTGGCGCGGTCTCACTTAATATCAAATAACCGAGATGTATAGTATTATTCACACCAGGTTTATGTCTGACTTAAATTTTATGTTTTCCCCTTAAACTCTCGGGTGCTCAAAATTGATTTGAGTAGGCTGAAGGTCGGGGTTTACATATTTTAGTAGGACTGGTGAATAAAGCTTCCGGTAACGAGTAGATGCTAATGGATAGCTAATTAGGAGTTGCTACTTATTTTTGATTGGTTCCGCTGTATTGTATATATAGTACTTTGGTCAACCAAGGGGACATCATCATATGTCGCTCTTGGCGTATTTATATACTAACTATATTTTATATAAACCTGGGAAAGCGACGGGATCATGTAATTTGAATATGGAACATGTTTTGGAAATGTAATCAATTTTTTTTTTGAAATATGTGATTTTATTTCATATTCGTGTGCTTCTGGTATTATGGATACCATTAACATTACCGTATTTGGTCATCGGAAGTTAATACTATGGATGACTGCAGCATCTGCAGCGCTTAGCTTCGGTCCTCCAGATAGGGGATGTTAAAGTCCTCCAACTACTATATTTATCACTAATCTTCCACCAGTCCGTGCAGGTTTCTCAGCGCTGTGTGGAACTTGTCCTCGATTGGGATCAGATGTCCCATACCTGCCATCTCGCGGGCCTTTAACAAACTACCGTAACTTTCTTTCCCGAATCATTTTCTCGATAATATCCTAGAGATGCCTATACTCATTCATGCTACGACCATAGCATTCATTGAACCGGAAATATTTCCGGTTTTTTTCTGCTTCTCCATCGATTCTTTTAGAGGTGGCTTCATGTACTACATAGTATTGCAGGTAGACAAATAGACATTCTCTATAGATGTATTCAGTGGTGTGTATGTATCGTACATTGGAATCCAAGGCTTTCCTTTTCTAGAATACCTTTTTCGTTCACGGTTCCTATCTCTGCCTTTCTTTTGCTGGTTCGATCTATTTTGGACATTCACTTGAACTTTTCTGAAACTATCATCAAACTACTTCACTGCAATGTTACTCTGCACTTCCTCTCCACTTAGTCCCACAACATTCTTCTTCCTAGAGCATCTGTCTTCCTCTTTCCTTAAATACTGAGCTACATTCGCGTAGATACGCTTCAACATTGCAAATGGCTTGCCAGCTAACCAATCACCAAAATCAGAATTTGGGTCAATCCCTCTTGTAACTGCAACCAATATTGAATGGTCATACGAATTATTAGCTCCCATAGTGGCTATATGGAATCTCTTCAAATAATCTTTTAACGATTCTCTCAGAGCCTGGATTACGCTGGATAGGGACATTACATCTTTGGGGCAAGTTGCGTGCATATGGAACTGCTGCACAAACTTCATTGCCAAATCATCAAATCTAGAGATTGACCGCGGGGGTACTATCGTAAACCACATCATTGCTATTGCAGCGAGAGTGATTGGAAAACATCGGCATTTTTTTACATCATCATCTCATGCGGAATCCATAAGATGTTCATATCTAATGATGTGCTGCCTGGGGTCAGTTTTTTCCTCATAGGAAGTCATTGACGGCATGCTGAACCTTCTTGGATACTCCGCGTGTAATATATTATCGGTGAATGGGGTATGTCTTCTCAAGATACCCCAATCATCATTGGTCAAGCTTGGCTCTCCCTCACTAGCTGTCTAACCATAGCTAACAAGTATGTTGTTTGGATAGTTGGAGCCAAGCGGTGGTCATGCTCCACCTCACGTAAATGGTTCGGTCAATGTCTACGGGCCATTCCATGCCTTCTTGGCTTAACATTCTTTCGTTGTATATCACATACATTCACTTCATCGTCATTCCACAGAAGTAACTGGTATGCATCCACCTGAAGTCTAGCATCCAAATCAGTCGCAACAGCTGCAGCTTAGGCTCCAGCATGGAAAAGAAGGCTCCCTCCTCTGAAGGAGGGATCGGTACCGATCCCTATGAAGGAATCGACATTGATCGGTCTTGGCAGACCAGGTAGGTTTTCCTACCGATGTCTCGAAGCTTCTGTGAAATATCTGTCAATTCTATAACGCCTACGTCTGTGATAATCGTCTGATGAACTAGAACTCTTCGAGGAATAAAGGGCAGGGTCCCTCCTAGCTTTTCCACGCTACTGCTGATTGAGTTGGTTTACTAGGTCGATAGTGGCTTAAATCTGCTTATTCGACTATCGACGGCTATCCACTAGCTCTTCCATCAGGTTTTGAAATTCAGCTCTTGCAATGGAATCGGTTGGGTTCTAGACATCAACTAGATTGGTAGCAGTCACATCTATTGGTAGAGTGCTCGGCCCTCCTTACTGATGCTAGCGTTCTCGTTTTCTTTTTCTTTTAGAGATGTAGATCTAGCACTCCAAACCATTGTAGATTATTTTCCTTAAACTTTTGCAAATCTAAGTAGAACAAACAAGTTTCTTGAAGATAATTATGGATCCCTTTGGGGGATTTATGCAATCCAGTAGCAACAAAAGGATCCAAATAGAGCTGAGAATCAAATTCTCAGTGAAAGCAGCAAAATGTTTGCACCATAAACTGGCACAAACACCCAATAGAAGTTTTAAAGAAAAAAAATAGAGAATATAGAATGAAAATAGAGGAAAATAGTAATGAAATAGCAGTAAATCAAAGTAATAACATAAACACAACGATTTACAGTAGTTCGATGATGTTTGTCTACGTCCACTTTGAATAGAAAACTTTACTAATCACTTTGTAAACAGAGTACAATAAGGATCGGATGAATCCTTAGTTACAATAGAGTATAAAGTAACCAGCAGTGTCCAAGTCCTCAAAATGAACAGCTAAGTCTGTATTCATAGATGAAGATGGCAAAATATCTCCCTGAAAGTTCGGAAGAAGGATCTCCAAAACCATATGGACCCGTAAGAGGGATCGCATAGCCTAAATCCCAAAGAGTATGGATCAGTACCAATCCCTCTTTGGAGGAATTTAGGGGTGTGATCCCCATGATAGCTTCCCCACGTTAAAATATGCTTAGCCTCCAAGTTTTATGCCGATTAGATTAATAGAACTTGAGTTATTGCTCGATCTTTACTTCAATATGAATTGCCAGCCAATCCCTATTGAGGGAAGAGGGCCGATCCCTCTTATTTCATCCTTTTGAGGTGCGATCTCTAGGGTAGGCTCCCTAGGGGTCTCCACATCTTGTTCATAAAATTTCATGTGCATTGGACTTATGGATCTTGAAATATTGGTTGTTTTCCATTGAATTGCACTTGCTTCCTGAAACATGCCGATCCTTAAGTTGGAGAATTGTTATTGCCAACCCCTCCTCTATGTTGAACTATGCTCCATACTTTAGACCTTTTTCATTGCATAACTCTCAATTCTATTCGATCACAGCTTCGTATTATCATCCGTGCTAGACTTCTAGACCTCAAAATCATCGCTCTTGACTTATCGGTCTTGATGACAGCCGAATCTAACTTGTCCAATCAGGTCAATATAACCGGGACAAAATGCTAGATAACACTTATGTTTCTAAAACATTATTATGTTGCAGAGCATATGGTGTAGTAATCTTAGAGATAATCCTATTATACTTTAAGTACCATTGGAGTTCTTGTCCTACATATTCACCTCCTTGATCGGATCGAAGTATTTTATTCTTTCGATTTGTCTGGGTTTCAACCTCATTCTTGTATTCAATAAATTTCTCATAGTTATTGGATTTTTTCTTCATAATATACGCATATCCTAGTCTTGAGAAATTGTCGGTAAAGGTTAGAAAATAAGAACAATTATTTTTAGCAATCATAGGCATTGGATTAAGTACCACATCATTATGTATAAACCCAGGAGTTCATCAAATCTTTCATTGCTCTCACTAAAGGAGTGCTTGGTCATCTTACCTTTGAGCCACGACTCACTCATATCAAATGATTCAGAATAAGTGATGGTAGAAAACCATTGATTTTCAATTTGTGTAGTCATTCTCACTTATATGACCTAGCCTGCAATGCTAAAAATAATTTTTATATCGTTATTCGATGAACTACTTGCAGAAAAGACATAATTTGTATTGATCACATAAATGTCATTATTTAAAATACCGTTACAGATTTGGTTACCATAAGTAATAATGTTGATAACATTATCAACAAAGTGAAAAATGTAACCAATCTCACACAGTCTAGATACGTCATTAATTACGCAAATAAAGTCTTTTACATGATAACAATTATTTAATAACAAAACAGATCCACTTGGCAAATTCAAATGGAGATCTTCAACTGCCATTGAATCAATAATAGACCCATCAACAACTTGAAGTCTTATTTCTCCCTCTGCCATGTGATGCCAGTTTTTAAGCCCTTGTTATGAATTATAGATGTGAGTTCCAGATTCAGTATCTAAACTTAAGATAGTTTATTGATTACAAAAAAATGTTAAATCACAAAAATATACCATATGGAGCGCATAACCATTTTGCTTCCTCTCTTTGAAAATTTTCAATTACTCCAAACAATTCCGTTTCAATGACCCTTCTTATGACAATAATGACATTCACCCTTGTCCGTGATAGCAGTCTACTTATTTTTTTGTTAACCCTTTTTCGCTTTTTTGAACCTTTCAAAGATAATGTGTTCCCCTTAATAGTAAGTACGGTCCTTTAATCCTTGGATGAAGACTCGGTCGGCCTCAACATATTGAGCAGCTTTACCAGGCTTACGTTCAACCGATTCATATTATAGTTTAATATGAATGACTCATACTAGGAAGTAAGAGACCCAAGGATTAAGTCTACTTGCATCTCATTGCTCATCGTTACGTCTTACTATACATGTCTATCAATAAAGCCTTTCATCGTTAGAATTTAATCGTTCGTATTCTATCCTTTGGCTATTTCGGTATTGAAAAGTTTCTTCATAAGTTCATACCTTGCAGAATGGAACTGTTCACCAAATAAACATTAAGACTATCGAAAATCTCATAGACAAACATGTTTTCATGCTACATGTGCAATGGTATGTCTAACGTAGACAGCATGAAAACATGGGACGATTTCTAGGCCCAAAACCCATTTATCATAAGTAAGTATCAATTCGGGGTCTGCATCAACAACATGTTGTTCTTTTGTAGGTGCAGTTATCAATGACCGAAGATGTTCATAAGTAAATATGGTCTTTATTGCTCTTAACCAGTCAACGTAGTTAGATCCGGTGAGATTGTCGTTTTCATAAAATAGCTTGGGTGTAGACATTTTTCTACAAGTTTTAACTTAGTAGATTATGACAATTCCATAATAGATGTTCTATAATATTAGTAAGGTTAAACTTTACATTTCATTTTACTAATAAGCTCTCACTAGTCTTTTATGTCGTTTCTGAAAGTCATATCATGTATATAAATTAACAAAATACATTTATATAGATTTTAATATTGTGTATACATATATTTAAAAAATTAATTTTTTTAAAGACCTTTTTGAATTATTGATTAATTTCGGAAATTTAAAATAGTTTTTTTAAATTACCGATCGAAAGATATATTGGCATATTACATAAAAAAATTAATTACATATACTTGATACCATCAGCGTCATTTTCTCCATCATTCTTTTACATTGATAGTTTAAACCTTATCCATGACAAATAGGTATCGATCCCTACTGGAGTTTGTTCATCAACCCAGGTTCTTTTTTGTTGATTTCTTCCATCATTCGCACCTTCTCTAGCTAGTTCCTTTCTCGATCTACGTCTTTTAATAGAACTTCCTTCGCCTAAGCTAGCCAAAAAAAATATTTTAACTCCATGATCATTAAGGCTCCTTATTACCTTATAATTGCAAATTGCTTCCCTGGTTACGCCATGAAGCATGCAACATTGCTTTCATCTTTTGATTCATGATGATCATCATTCCATCTAACTCTTCCGTTGTGATCAAATCTGGTAGAGGTTGAGTGGTGCGTTCACTCCTTCCATCGTACACTCCATCTTATTCATTTTCAATCGCCGTCTTACTTGGATTCTTCTTTAGTCTCATTTGTATTGAATCCCTTCGGAGATTTTTTTCCAAATCCTAGTAGAGAGATTCGTTTTGGTCTTCTATTTCAAAGTGAAAACACCAAAAAATATTTTCCATTTTTGGTCCAAGACCCCTAAATGATACAATATTGAAAATAAATTGGAAATTAATAAGAATCAAATAGAAAATGAGAGAAAATACATGATATTTTTATAGTGATTCAACAAATCGCTGAGTTATGTCCACTTATTAATTTTATCGCTTTGTTTGCATTAGATCTACTAGGTTTACAATTGATTCTCGAAGTACAAAAATGACATGGTTTTACTTAGAGCAAGCAAAGCTCAAAAGTAAATTAAAAAAAAAAAAATCATTTTCTCCTTGGATAGTGCCTCTTATTTATAGTTGAATTGGACTATTCTGATCCCTTATATTCATCAGATAACGTTTAAATTCGTCTGTCAATCAGATCTAGTATATCAGAAAAGAGATCAGATCAAATAGAGATCAAATCCCGAGCCTTGATGGATCGATACCAATAAATGGGCTTAGTCCAAAGGGTTGTACTTTGCTTCAATATACCTTAATCTCCATTGCCTTTGAGTTTGATGGGGCAAAATGGCCCTTAGCATGGATCGGTACCAATTCATCACCATTGCCTAAAAGCCTTTTCTTTTCTTCATTTCGACTAGAGATCCATTGCATAAAAGTTTAGAGGCAATTTGGACACACTGATGGGTGAGTGCTGATCCATCGACTTAGCTAAATTTCCCCTCTTTCTTTCTTTACTCTTTATAGATGACTGTCTTCGAACCCAAAGACCATTCCTTTATCAGCTCATAGTCAAATTCCATCAAGATGTCAATATCGTATAATGACCAAATTACCTAACACAATCAATTAGAGTACCAAAGAAACAATTTTGAAAACCTAAAAGAATCTTGAATAAATTCAAAACATAATCAAATATGCGGTCTATAAATAATAAAATCAAATTTGATGTCAAAATAACAGAAAATTCTGTTAACGAAAAATCAAAGAAGCAAATATTGTCAAAAGAGACCCACCACAATTAAATCTTTCACCAGCTATTTACATTGAAATAAAAAACGAGATACATAAAGAGGATTTCAAATAACGCACATTCAAAAATTTCGATAGAAGTTGAAATTGTATTCACAAGAAAGCAACTAGAGGGTTAGTTAGAGATTTAAAAACTACGATGGTGTTTGATTTAAAAATAAGTTTTGTATTTTGTGTTTACAATATGCATATGAAATGACAGAGAAGAAAAATTTGTAAGATCCTAATCATTCAAACAAGGAAGAGAAAGTGGAACGATAGTTCTTGAAATTTTCCAAAAGATGGAAATCAAGAAAAAAACATTTTCAAATTCAAAAATTAAAAACGTTTTCCAAATCGATCAATTTCAACCTCTTCAACTCTTCTGTGCATTTCAAAGTATTGAAAAGGCAAAACACAAAACTAATTTAAACCAAGCTATCTAGGTTTTTATCCTTGATACCAATTAAAAGATTTAATAAGGTTTTTAAAAGCAAACATTACCCTCCGACCTAATTTCCCCAAAAGGAAAACAGCAGCGTCCCTCCTTCCTTCCAACTTAAAAGCACCTTGCCTATTGACCTATTTACATGGAAAAAAAAAATTGTTATATAAAAAAATAAGAAAAGTACAAATACTGCTTGCCAATCAACACTAATTACACATGGTAGCCTTAAAGTTCATACATAGCAAACTTCAGCCACAACCAGAACAAATATATACAACAAAAAGATGCAACATTGCACCTCGAAATACTATCTACATCAGCTTAAAAAGATGCAGAAATCACAACGCATATATCCGTTTCTTCTCATGATCAGAGTAACCATCCTCAGAATATGCAGAATAATGCGACCAGGAAAAGGATTTACTACCACTCCCTCTCTTAATCCTCCTCTGCGAATCCTCCCCAAATTTGAACTTCTCCTTCAAAACCAAGTACCCCAAAAGCACCAAAGTCCCAAGCATAACAGGTCCACCAATAGCCGTTACCGTTATCGCCATCCACAACCCTGTGCTTCCTACAACAACAAAAGCCAGCGCAAGAAATGCACCGCAAATACTGAGACAAGCTGCCCACATAAGCTTATTCACAACAGAAACTACTTGCTTCTGAGCTCCAGTCTCCCAAGCAACCAAAGTGATTTGAACCACGACCACCGATAAAGAAATGAACAGCGCAGTAGCATTTAGAAGGCAAAAAACTCTGAATCCAGTTGTTTCAGCTATGTTTGCTTTTCCTGGTTCTGAATCCTTCTGAACATACTGCCCAGGCAGGTTGAAGATGGCGACAAAAGCAATGGAGGCGATCAGAACAGCTACAACTGTAACAGAGTTGATGGTGTTACGAACTGCTTCTCTGTGGAGTTTCTTCAGCTCTTTTGCGATGCCAGAGACACGTTTGTTGGTTTTGGCGTTCTGGATGAGTTGGTCATGTACTCCGTGTTTAATGTCACTTACGGTTCTTCTTAGAACCGACTCCTCATCGAGTTTGTTGATGTTTCTGGCATTTCTTCCACCTGATTCTCTTAGGATTGCCATTAAATCTGATTGGGATTTCTCGTATGGGACTTTTTCTGCTATGTCGAGTGGAGTTTCTTGATGGTTGTTCAGCGCGTTGACTTCTATTGAGCTATTACTTAGTAGAAGTTGCACGTTCTGAGAATTTGGACAACGTTTAGCATATGTACACATATGTCCTAACTTTGTATATGTTCATGTTACTTCATTTTTCTAAGTCGGAGATATTAAATTATCATACCAGACTAAACATGTAGAAATTTATGTAAAAACAAGGGTCAAATACTATATCTGTTAGACAAGTGCATACAAAGAGGCAGTTGTTCTTTAACCTAAGCTGAAAAATGATCATCAGGACAAAATCCTATAAATAAATTTCTAAGCTAAGTTTTATCATGACAGGAAAATACTAAAGCATGCAATAAAGAAGTAAATAACAGTTCAGCATGACCTGTGGAATGGTTTTTAATGAAAACAACGAAACTTCAAGTAAAAAATTAGAAAGACAATGATGTGGCTCAAGTTGAAGGCAGACCGAAACATACTTTTGAAATTTCATATTAGTAATCCTTTTATCCCAGCACTTAATTTTTGAATGCAAAAAAGAAATGTGTGCATATATACGCAAGTTCCTTAACATATATACAATAAACAACGATAAAAAAACTGAGAACAACAGACAAACCAGTGGTCTCCATTTTTTTGTGGCTAAATGCAATGCGGTATTTCCCATTCTGTCATGTACATTAAGTATAGAAGGATCTGCATTAACGAGCTCTTCGACTACATCAGTACTTTTCCCTTTCACAGCCATGTGAAGCGCGGTCTGGCCCTTCTTATCTGTTATAGAAACTATTCCCGGATTCCTATCAACAAGTGCTTTGACTACTGCATGGTAACCATTTCTAGCAGCCATATGGAGCGAAGTCTTGCCATTTTTCCTCACAATCATCATTGAATTCTCATCTATGTCTAATATTGCATTTACAACATCTAATTGATCTTTGACCGCAGCAGAATATAAAGGGGTGGTGTTCGATGAATCACATTGTTGACAGAGTATAGGCCATCGGGATATAAGTTTTTTCACAATCCCTAGTTTCAAATATATCATGTGGTTATTCACTAGGTATACTATGCCATAATTCTGGAAAAGTTAGATCATTATTAACAATCAGAACATAGCCATATCACAATTGAGCCAACGAGGCAGCTTTACTTTAGTCTACTTGCAAAGGACTAAGATTATTATTAACCTGACAGAAAAAAAATAATGTGTCCGCATTTGATGTACAAATATTAGCACATTCAAATACACAAGAAATTACAATAGTATAGTCATAACAAATGTGTAGAACATGTAAAAATATAAAATACAATGTTAGAGGTAATATATACATATATTTTTTAGTTGTCGCTGACAATGTTATTCAAAACTATTTGATCACAATTCATCATACTGTTTATGATCTAATATACTGTAAAATAATTTGAAAGGTTTGCAAAATGAAAAGTCTTGATAATCCCTGATGAAAGAGTTATAAACCTTCAAAAGTCCACTAGTTCCTATGTAGGTGCTTGTGATTCTCTCCATTTAGAACACATTAAGGAATATGTCAGACTACAGTATAATAGTTTTGTTTTACTCATTCGACCTCGACCAGATTCATTTAATATCTAACTTCTAAATTAAATCATGAGCCAGGTATGACCTAAAGTTGTTTCGTGTTTGTCTAACACTATTGTGATTTTCAACAGTTGATACCAAAGCGGTTTCGATCCGCATAAGAAAACCTACTAGTTTAGCTCATTTTGTTAGGGTTAACAAAAACCAAAATTGCTTACATATTGCTCTTGAGTCTGCACCACTCATATTTATACACCACCCCTTCCGATTGTAGCTGATACAAGACTATTCCAGTTTTTTAACTACTACCCAATTAATACATGCAAGACAACTTATAACAATCTCCTCTTAACACACATCCATTCGAGTTATCCAAAAGACTCATCCTTGTGTCCACATAGACATGTCATCACCATCGGATTTGATACAAAGTTAAATTTTGGTGTACCATAACGATGTGGTTGGATCCATCAGCTCTGGATGAACGCATTTGATCTGATAAACACTATTGTATCATAAGGAATTCCTGATATTAAATGTCTAACAACTAATATTTATATACCAAATTTCATGAAAACGAAAGATGATTAACTCTTTTAGAAGCTAGCTATAATAATGTATTTCAAGCTCAAGTTTAGTTTTAAATCAGTTTAGTTTTAGAAGTACACGAAACTTAAAAGATTTAATGGCAACATTTTTTTCCCTTTATCTACTTATTTAAAAAGAATAGTTTTGCTTTATTTGCTTGTGTATATGTATAAGCAAGTATCCAGGTCCTTCAGTTCTTTGCTCCTTCATCCACTTTTTCATGTATAAATATTTTAAATAAGGGTGGATGCAAAAGGCCTGATGCGCTTTGGATCTCAAAATGTTCCTAACGGCATTAACTGACTTCAGAAAAATTAAGATTCTAATCAATTTTCTCTTTGCAGTATCCAAATACTCAATTGAACTAGTTCGGGATATTAGTAATCATTCAGGAATATAGTTAGCAATTGTTGTTTCAGCCCACGTCAATTAAACTAGTTCAAGATATAAGTTTCGGATAAGCAAATATTAATAGTGCTATGTTTATCAATATGCCTATCACATTTTATTACAATACACCTAGGATCATGAGGTCAGACACATACCAAGGATTAACTCATGGCAAAAATGATGACAAATGCAAATTTATTGCTCTAGTGTTTGTTGGACAAATAAATTGTAGTGAAAAAAACTTGCCATGACTTGTAAACTCATGCGAAAAGACCTATGATAAAATCGGTATAGATTTTACATGGTCAAAGCTGGATTGGTTATAGGCTTTTTCACAAATTTTCTTGTGAACTTAATCATGAGCTTACGATGTGCAATTTTCCAAAAACGCACATGTGACCACTTGCTAGTTTGATCCACTCCAAACAATTTTTATATCCAAGTTTATGTCATCCTCTACAATAAAATGAAGGGGGTGTTTGCTTCCTTTGTTGTCTATATTTTAAAGTTACTAGATCCAAATGTTAAAATTTTAAAACTGTGCCTTTAAACAGAACACCCTTATAAGATCATCTCAACCCGACGGACTGAGAAATGAGTGAGAACTCCTTTTCTGCTGATGGAACTTAGAGATTCTAGTTTACATCTCCAATAGTTGACGTTCTTATTTTCTTACGTTCAAGAGTGGAGAATCCATATATAATGTGTAGATTTGTTCTGTCACATAGGATGTTAAGAAATAAGGAAAGAGGTGGAAATTTGAATGTGAAGATGATGTGGAGTGAGTGTAATTAGGAGAAAACGACTATCAATGATTTAAAGATTTACAACCAGTACAGATAGAAGGATTTTCATTACTTTGAGCAAAGATGTCAAAACTCCTCCAAAGTACTTTCATTCCTATTCTATCTTCTAATGTCTGAACCTTCTATTATCCTTAACTTTCCCTAATCGTTCAAGCACTTCTACAGTACTCGTTCCCACCAAAAATTTATTATGTTGCTGGTGGTGGTTGTTGCCTTACCTTTTACTCTTGCATATTCATTAGGACATCTCGTGGACAGCTGTAGTATGGGGCTTCCTAGAAGGAACCAGTTCATTCTAACATCCACATTCAAAGTCGACCAACTCTTAATTCCTAGTTCGGCAGGGAATGTGTCAAAGTTCCATGAATTTTTTTTTTTCAAAAAAATAATGTAGTATAATTTTCATCCTAATCAATTCCATAAATCTACCTCTCTTTTCATAATCATGCCAAGTCACAAGTAAAAATGAACAAAAATAAACAGCTAAAATTAATCCGACTGTATATATTTAATGGCTAGTATTTCGAATACATGGAGAAAATTCAACTTAAACATTAAATCCAATGGTTGTGAATCCATAATAAAGAAATTAATCTGATATTTAACAGAAATTAATCTAATGGTTTGAATCACCCCGATCATAATTTAACTCAATTTTCAAATTAAATCGTATATTTTATGGTGTGTCTTATGTGCGTGTACACACAACTAAATAGGCTCCCAGGAAGTCTCATGATAAAACGTAGAATTAAGACGAGATCAGAGGTCAATCCTGGTCAATGGTATAAATTCCTTTGATTTACATAGATAAGTGTTAGGGCCAACCTCACGACTAGCTCGATTCACCATGCTGTGTTTGTAGGAGGGATGCACATACATACCATCATTTTTATCCTATCCACAGTTCCATTATATCAACCATTAGATCCAACAAATGAGTGGATGGACTTAATCATGATTTAGAAGAAAGAGAAATAACAAAGGATGAGAGAGAATGTCATAAACTATTAACAGATTTAATGGTGTGTGTGTGTGCACACACTCACACACACATGTGTGTGTCTGTGTGCGCACTTTTTGTTTCTAAACCCCTTTTCCGTCATTTTGTGTTGAGAGACCGGATCGAAGTGAGTTTTTGTAGATAGATTACATTCATTACCAAAATCGTCCATGCAAAATTTGAAACCATTTTGAAATTTTTAACTCATTAAACCAATACGAAACATTGTAAATATTTATTTCAACTATCGATTTGAAATGCAATTTTAAAGGGAATGGACGTTTCGAAACAACTTCAAATTTTGCATAGATGTTCTAGCTGATGAACATAACATACCTATAAAAATTCACTCCAATTCGGATTTATTTTTTACACAAAAAAGACGATACATACACACACAGAGACACATGTAACACCTTAACAAATGAAATGCACGCGTGCATAAAGATATTTTTGGAAGAAACATGTTAAAAACAAGATTCGAGATCTCGGTTTTAGTCTTTTGTAATTTTATGAATCTCGATCTAATTCATAAATACGTGAAATTCGGTTCAAGTTTTGATTTTGATTTCGTTATTTATTTTTCATATAATTACACATACATTTGGTTAATTTATTGAGATAGAATGTGTAATTTATCTTTAATTGAAAAATAAGATATAAATGAACAGTATATATTAATTACAAATAGATATTTATAACACTAAAAAATGTTTATTTATCACTTCGTATTTAACTTTTTTAGGCACACTTCATATGTTTATGATTTTGCATGTTTTCGAAGTTAAATTTTAAGATTTTGCATATTTCTGTATTTAAAACCCAAATTAATTCTTCTTTTTTTACATTTGAATTTTTTTAATACTTTTGTATTAGGCCGAAGTTCCAACATGGCTTCTTTTCAGTTCCTACTAAAACCGAAACGGAACGACCAAAATCTTAGTGTTTCAGTTGAAACCTCAAACCTTGGTTTAAAATTCAGATAGTCAATGCCAAAATTTGCATATAGTATTGACTATTTTTA
Source organism: Allium cepa (assembly GCA_030765085.1). Lineage (NCBI taxonomy): Eukaryota > Viridiplantae > Streptophyta > Magnoliopsida > Asparagales > Amaryllidaceae > Allium > Allium cepa. The sequence continues at coordinate 984,801,941 of CM060945.1, read as the reverse complement.
GTTTGACAAAAACAATGATATAAACAAAATATAGTTAAAAGGGTCTTAGGAATATTGCATTGTATTTCAAATAAAAACCAAAAATTACAACACTGAAAACTACTTTAATCCTGTGAATTTACAATTTTTATTGTTACAAATATCATTAACTAATTCGAACTATAAAAACTGATTGAAGGTCATAAAATATATTTTAAGAAAATTCTATGATTTGTAATTTAAATAACTATTCAGAGAACTCAAGCTTTAAAAGGAAAATCATTTTCAAAGATAAAAATATACAACAATCAACACAAAAATTCATTCGATAAATTGAAATATGCTAAAACATTGGAAAAAAAGCTAAAATAATCAAAATCATTTTTTGCATCAGGAATGTTGATCGTACCAAAAAGGGCGATGTATGAAATATATAATTTGATGCAAAATTTTAATTAGTTAAGTTTTGTATTTTAAAGATGGTATAACCAAAATAGATACTTGTAAATTTTCAATTTTAGAAAAAAATATAAATATTTTTATAAATAATTTCAAGACCTCACAATCCAACGTTAATTGAATATTTATCAAAAATAGTAGAATGATACACGCTGTGAATGTATAGGTTGAAAAGACTTTTGGTCTTTCTACCTATAAAAATGAAATGAAAAAATTTCAAAAAAATTAAATAATTGCAAATGTTTTTAGTAAACAAATTATTATTCATAGAGATACATAATCAAGCAGACCGTTGGAAAAATTTGTATACTAAAATGAGCCAAAATTAAATCGTTTGAAGCCAATTTTTCTGCTAACACAATCTACAAATTTAATGCGACATCTCTTGCTCTCATAGCACAATAAATTATTTCATTACCTTGTACCCAAAGTTCTCCATTGCCTTTCCAGATCTGATTATTAATTAGATTTAGATACTTTTTCTACCAGTCATTCAGTCACCGTTGAAATATACGTACAACGAGCACTAATACATCTCTACTGAAACATGAGAAATCGTTTTAGATACCTAACCCTAATTATTCATCATTGAAACCTAAGTTGCTCCCACAGCTTTGAACTTTGTACGTATCTCCAGTATGCAAGATCTATGCTTTGATGTTTCCTTTCTTGTTCAACATAATTTTTTATTTAGTACTATTATAATCTGACTAATGAATTAGTTTGCATTCAGTGTTTACTAGAAGCATTAGATATATTGTTCTTTTCCCTGCTTGTTCTTTTAAAAATTTAAAAATACTTGTTCTTTGAATATTGAAATGTTGAAATTTAGGATTATCGATGGAAAAAATCTTGCATCCAGATAGATTTCGTGTTAGGACTAATTTGCAGCTTGGTTACTGATCGTAAATTGGTAAAAAAAAATGGGATTTGTTAGTTGGGATGAGTGTGTAGCTAGTGCATATGTGATCATTATTCACTTGTAGTTTAGTTTGTAGATTATTTGGGGAATCAATGTAGATTTCGTATTTGAAGCTTACTTTTTTTATTGGAATTCAATATGAAGTTTCAACAATAATAAATGAACTCAAGATTTTTTCCTTGTGAATTTTTCTTGTAAAAAAAATTCAGTCCTAGTCATAAGAAGATTTCAAATATGATATAAAGAGTAGCGTTTCTCGTCCTTTTCCTCAATATCAATCCTCAAATATGATGACCGAGAAGTAAAAGGAAACAACCACCTTTTAAAGAGAACTGATGCTGAATCTCATTTTTCATCCATTTGCATAGATAAAAGAAGATAGTCTTCAACTATACAAAAATAACTTATTGCACATTTATCAAATTTACTATCATATGCGAACTCACATATGATTAGCACTTTGATATTAATAAAAAAAACCATGTCTAAATGAAGACGCATATCATACAAACATAAAAAGATATGATTGAATCATTGCAAAAGGCTACCACTACTTAATCAATTTATGATGCATACATGTTAAAGTCTTTCTAAAACCTAAAGTTTGTGCATTTGCTATGTTTTTTTACTACTTATTACTGTTAATTGAGGACATGTTTCAATCTTTTTGCAAGTGCACATTACATCTCAAGTAAGATGAGAATTGGTGCATCTTATTTTCTAAATTATATCTGCCTTGTTCAAATATGTTTGATGATCGTTAATAGAATAGTTAGGCCATAGGATCAAGTATACGAGTATTAAGGATCCTAAGGTTCTGAAAATGAATCCGCTTGACATCATTAACTAATTTTAAAGATAAATACAAATAGGAAGAATATGCTAGATGACAATGAGCATAAAAATATTGTACCATGGAATGTGCCACATCGATCTTCATGAAATAATTGGATATCTCTATATTTCCTCTCGTAGTAGAGTATGTTTGAGAGTGCACGCGCGCGTGTAGTATTACCATATATAATCGTTGATTGAGTTTGCAAATATCTTTGACATGTTAATTTTAATCCATACAACACATTTCTTTTCAAAGCTAAAGCGATTATTAAGCATTCTATCATCAAGCGTCCTGCTCGTGCAAAAACCACGCTTTAAAGTTTGAATAACTTTTATTGTGATCGATTAACTATTTTTAAAGACTCTTTATTTGCTTATTATTTAGTACACACTTGTTTTTTCCAAGTGATTTGCAAGGTATTGCTTTCTAGTTTTATTATTATTTGCTTTATGTTTTATTATGCTACCCTTTGATATATGCAACATTAAGTACCTATATTACGATTGAAAATTTGTGATACAAACACAAATACAGGTGTACCGAGAAATATATGAACTTGAATCAAGTATTCAGATTCATTTGAATGGTTGTTAATTTGATTTAAGCAACCATATACACTTATTGGAGTTTCAATAATATTGCAATCTTTTATTGAAGTAAATCAAATATAACATGGGTCCCTTGCTTTATTGATTTGCAGGCATGAAATAGCTGGTGTAGTTATAGATGTTACGAGCAATGTGAGTGAATTTAAAATCCTAGACAAAGTAGGAGTTGGAAGTTTAGTTGCTTCATGCTCCGCTTTGAATTCTGTGACAAGTCCGAAGAGAATTATTGTGAGCAAGCGCAATTTACACGTGGCTACAAACAGGGACGTAACCAGAAATTTATTTTACGGTGGGCGAATAATAGAAGAAAATTAGATAATAAAAAACTAAACTGTTTTAATATAATTAATTCCATCGCATTCATGATAATCAAAATAATTAAGTTCGATTGATTCCATTAACATAGAGAATTTTAATACAAATCCTTAAAAAAAAACAAAAATTACTACTTATCCTACTTAAGTCGTGCTCTACGAACTTCACGAAAATCAAATTGATCTACAGTCGTCTCAACATCAATTTGATGCTTCAACAAATAGTAAAATTCATTCACCAAAATTTACTGTCAGTATCATCATTATTTGATTCACTAAAATTTACTGTCAGTAGATGGTCGCACAATTTACTGCCAGTATCAACAAAATAGCCTACTGTGCTACAAATACTTGCTGCTATTATCAACAAAATAGTCTACCATGCTACAATTTACTGCATAATTTGAACAATTTATCGGTCAAAAACTTCATTGCTACAAATACAATGCTACTACCACTGCCTCTTTATTTCTCTTCCTTTCTTACGCTCTTTTTTTTTTCTTTTTCTTGGGGTGGGCAGCCACCCACCCCATGTTGTAAATAGTTCCGTCCCTGGCTACAAACAAAATATACCAACGCGGATTAAATATCTCTCCCACATTAGAATATTTCCCATTATATCTAGTTTTTGTTACATGTCAATATACACTGATATTCTTTTTACAGGTATGTTGTGCGTATACTCAATAGCTTACCCATGGATTCAGCAGGACATTACCATGTGCTAGCAATACAATATACAACTCTATTAAGCAACATGAGTTGCTTCTTCAGCCTAGCAATAAACTTGGTGTTGTTCGCCTTGGTGGACTTGGCCACGTCAAATTTGGTGTTATGTGATTTATGTACTTTTATATATGAATGAAAAACCAACTTTATCATTTTCTAAATATGAATGTGGTACACGTATTGAATTTTCATTTTTCCAGAATTTATCAACTTAATAATACCTGGTGCTCCTAATCCAGGCTAATTAAAACTACAAGATGTTCATCTGAAGCTTTAAAGTGCGGCACTAGGTCATTGGATCACTAGGTCATTGTGGGTTGTTTCATGTATGAGAAGGTTGTTTAGCTAATTTACCTCTATTTACCTTGGTGAGTTTATACTGTTTCTATTTTGGATTGCTAAGTTTCATAAATTGCAGGCATATAATTGTTTTTATTTCAAAATAATATTTCTAGATTGATTCATGTTTCTCAATATTTTGTGCATTAGATTCCTTTATTCAAAGTCAGCTGTCACTTGTTTGTACTTTTTTAAATGTCGGTGTTTCTTGATTATTAGAATGTAATCACCTTAAGATGAATACATGGTGTTAAACAATGAAGATAATTGTAAGTTTTTTCATTTAATCCGTTATTTATACAAACATTACTTACTGTGTTAAAGATAACAATATTTTGCTTGACTGAACAATTCTCTTTTGTTTATTGGAAACATTACTTAAGTATTTGGTTATATATTGATAAGAGTGGATTCATATTAAATTTTGTAATAGCAGAGAAAATTTGCAGGAAGAAGAAAATAACAGATATAGAGGAAGAAGAGATATCGAGAATTAAGATGAGGATAGTTGATTTTTTTCCTTAACCTCAAAACGATACAACCCATCCTATTTATATTTGGCTAAACTTGAGCAACAAACTAGCACATCACCTCACGTTCTGCTAACAGAATATGGTTATAACAAATTGCGAAAAATAAATGCAACAAACTGATTTTCTGACAATCAGAAAAGACAAACAAAATTGCTAACTGTGCCACGTCAGCATATATGGTTAGCTTTATATTCTCTCGTATCATATCCTCCCCCATTAAGATGACTTGTCCTCAAGTCAAGGAAAGAAATCAGGGAATTGAGCTTCAAAATCAACCTTGTTCACCCAAGTAGTCTCATGAGCTGGTTTGCCAACCCAATGCACCAAGTACTGCTCTGTAGGCTGACCCTCATCCTGCACAACTCGATTATCCAACACAGCAGCAGGGATCATGTGAGCTTCTTCAATGTGATCAGACCACGGAGGAATCACAGCCACTGTAGGGAGTTCACCTCTGAATGCCTTTAGTTGTGAAACATGAAAAACGTTGTGTATTTTGGCTGTACTAGAGAGCTGTAACTTGTACGCAGTGTAGTCAATCTTTGCAATCACCTTAAAAGGGCCAAAATATTTTGCAGCCAATTTTTGATTGGTTCTGTAATGCACAGAATGTTGCCTGTAATTCTGAAGCTTAAGCCACACTCAATCATTGACTCTAAAGTGCCTTTCAGATCTTTTCTTATCTGCTTGCTGCTTCATTCTTGATTGTGCCTTACTCAAATTAGCTTTCAATAACTTGATCACCTCCTCTCTTTTCTGCATACTTCTATCCACTACTGCATTAGCAGATTCACCAGGTAAATAAGGCAAGTGAAGTGGGGGTGGCTGTCCATATACCACCTCATAAGGTGTTTGCATTGTAGAAGTGTGGAAATGAGTGTTGTACCACCATTCTGCAACATGGAGATACTTGCACCAATCTTTAGGTGTATCACTAGTCATACATCTCAAATAAGTTTTCAGGCATCTATTCACAACTTCAGTTTGGCCGTCAGTCTCAGGGTGATAAGCTGAGGGCAGTTTGAACTCAGTTCCATGAAGGGAGAATAACCATTTCCAAAATTGGCTAAGGAAAATCGAATCTCTGTCACTTACTATGCTTCTTGGCCAACCATGAAGTTTGAAGATGTTGTCAAGATAACACTGAGCAACATCAACAGCAGAGAATGGATATTTGAGTCCCATAAAGTGAGCATATTTGCTTAGCCGATCAACCACTACAAAAATGACATTTTTACTCATAGACATAGGCAATCCAGTGATGAAATACATGGAAATATCAATCCATATTTGTTCAGGGATTGACAGTGGTTGCAATAAGCCAAGTTTAGCTGAAGTATCATACTTGGATGCTTGACATGTTACACATTTCCTGACAAACTGACTTACATCCCTTGTTAACCCCATCCAAAAGAATATACTTTCCAATCTTTTCAAGGTTTGTTCTCTTCCTGAGTGTCCAGCTTCCACAGAAGCATGATGCCACTGCATTAGTTTCTTCCTCAACCCCTCATCAGGGCCAACTACAATCTTTCCATGTCTTCTGAGCAACCCATCCTGAATGCTAAACCCAGGTATTGTATGTTGTTGCTGCAGCTTTATGAACAAAACCAAAGTGTTATCATCTAAGGCATAACTAGCCCTGAGAGCTTCATGTAAGTCAGAATCAACTACTGACACAGCCATCATGAATATTTCTGAACCTTGAACCCTAGAAAGAGCATCTGCAACTATATTTTCCTTGCCTAACTTGTATTGAATCTCATAATCGAATCCCATTAATTTTGATAGCCAAAATTGTTGGAAAGAAGTGGAAATTTTCTGCTGCAAAAGCCATTTAAGACTCTTTTGATCAGTTTTCACAACAAAATGCGCCCCCATCAAATATTGCTCCCACTTTTGCACCGCAAATACCATAGCCAATAATTCTTTATCAGTCATAAACTGATAGTTTCTGCCATCTGGGACCTAAAGACCTGCTGATGTAGGCAAGAAGATGATTATTTTGCATTAACACAGCCCTAATTCCACTCTTAGAGGTATCACTTTCGACCACATACTGCTTGGAAAAATCTGGAATAGCTAATACAGGAACACTGATCAATGCCCTTTTTAGTGCTTCAAAAGCTGAATGTGCCGCATCATACCACTCAAAAGCTCCTTTCTTCAACAATTCTGTTAGAGGCTTGCTTATTATGGCATACCCCTTAACAAACTTCCTGTAGTACCATGCTAACCCAAGGAAACTTCTCAAGTCTTTAACTGAAGCTGGTGTGGACCATGAGTTAATTGCATTGATCTTACTGGGATCTGTTTATGCACCCTTCTCTGAGATGAAGTGGCCTACGTACTCTACTCTCTTTGTAACAAAAGAGCATTTACTCAACTTGACATAAAGGGAATGTTGTGACATTAGCTCAAATACCTCAACCAAGTGTTTCCAGTGATCAGTCAAGGTAGGACTGTAAACCAGAATGTCATCAAAAAACACAAGCACACATCTCCTGAGTAGTGGTTTGAAAACTGAGTTCATCCAACTCTGGAAAGAAGAAGGTGCATTAGTTAAGCCAAAAGGCATAACTAAGAATTCATAGTGCCCCTCATGTGTCTTAAATACTGTTTTAAAGACATCATTAGGGTAAATCCTTAACTGGTGATAACCAGCTCTTAGGTCCAGTTTACTGAACACTATGGCTCCCGCAAGTTCATCAATGAGTTCATCAAGTACTGGTATAGGGAATTTATTCTTGACAGTTCTTTTGTTCAACTCCCTATAATCCACACACAATCTCCATGTACCATCCTTCTTACCAACTAGCACAACTGGGGAAGCAAATGGACTGGAGCTACTTTGAATAATGCCTCTCTCAAGCATTTCTTGAATAAGTTGCTCAACGATATCCCTTTGTTTCAAAGGATACCTGTATGGTCTGATGTTCACAGCATTACAACCATGTTCCAAATTGATCCTGTGGCCAAAAACTCCCCTGTGAGGAGGTAAGTCTTTAGGCTCTTCAAAAATTGCTGCAAATTTTTGTTTTAATGATTCCAACTCCTCATACTTATTACTGTCAGTAGCAAGGTGTATCAAACAAGAAGGAGCTACGTCATTGTAAGTGTCAACAACCTGTAATAAGCATAACTGTGCTACATTACACATGAGTTTGACTGAAGGCCTCTCATCAACTACTCTCATTCTCTTATTAGGTACCCCTTCTAACCTGATATCAACTCCATTGAAGGAGAATTTCATCACCAAATGCTTAAAATCCCAGTAAATAGCTCCTAAGGTGCTCAACCATTGCACCCCTAAAACCATGTCACAGCTTTCCAGGGGAATAAGCATAACATCAGCTGTGATCTCCTGACCAGCAATAACCCAAGTAAAACTTCTGCATATTGATTGACACAATAAGTGATTGTCATCTGCGACTGTGATAGATTGTGCAGTGGTAGTCTCCAACTCACAACCCAACTTCTTGGCTAAGTGAATATCTAAGAAGTTGTGCGTGCTCCCTGAATCTATCAGAATGTGTATTGGATTTCCCTTAGTTACAGCCTTGACCCTCATTGTATGATAATTTGGACTGCCAGATAGGGCACTCATGGATATGCAGGGGTCTAATACCATGTTTACTTCCTCTTCCACCATCTCAACAATTTCAGCATCCACCTCACCCAAACCTGAAATTTCAACTGTGAACAACTGAGGTTCCTTAAACTGACATTTATGGTTTCTATCATATGGTGCATCACAATAGTAGCATAGCCCTTTAGCTATTTTCTCTGCTCTCACATCTGCTGGGGAAAATTTTGTGGGTTTATGAGGCTTTGAAATGGGTTTATGAAAAGCTAAGGGTTTCATTTATGGGGTAGGAAGGAGTGGTGGTTTAGTGTTTGTGGTGGTGTAGTTCTGGTGGTAGGTTTTAGAGAAGGCTGGGGTTAATTTGGCTGTTTTTTGTGAGTTCACAGTCAATGATTCTTCCTGCAGCCTAGCATATTCAATTGCTGCTGTGATTGTTTAAGGTTTAAAGGCTCGAACAAAGGGTCTAATGCCTGGTTTGAGTCCACCAACAAAGCTCTCTAGTAAATATTTTTCAGGTACTATATAGCTATTTTGCAGCATAACAGATCTCAGATTTTCAAATTAATCAACATATGCCTCAATGCTTTCAGTTTGATGCAACTTATTATATTCTTCTACTACATTAACCCCCGATTCATCTTTAAATCTAACATTCACATCAATCACAAAATCATTCCAATCTACAATAAATCTAGTGGTTAAGTAACTAGATACCCAATTTTCAGCCTTATAAATCATATGTAAAGAGGCCAAATCAACTTTCTGCTCATCAGGAATTTTGCAAAGAGTAAAATACTTACAGCACTTCTTAATCCATGATCGAGGATTAGTGCCATCAAATTTTGAGAATTCCAGCTTAGGAATGTATCCCAAAGGCCTGGGTTGACTGAATCTATCATTATGTCTAGGTGATCCGACTTCTGTAACTAGCATACTCTCTTTTAGATGCTGCATCATTTTCATGAGCTCATCAAACTTCTGATTGGTAGATCGATCATGTTCTTCAACCCTCTTTTCCAACGCTGCAAATTGTGCTTCCATTTGAGTTACACGTCGAGTAACAAGAGGTGTCAGATCTGATCAAATCAACGGATCACTACAACAAAATTCTCAGAGATTTATGGAGAGTAAGGCAGCAGCCTGCTCTGATACCAATGATAAGAGTGGATTCATATTAAATTTTGTAATAGCAGAAAATAGCAGAGAAAGTTTGCAGGAAGAAGAAAATAATAGAAATAGAGGAAGAAGATATATCGAGAATTAGAAGGAGGATAGTTGATTTTTTTTCCTTAACCTCAAAATGATACAACCCATCCTATTTATATTTGGCTAAACTTGAGCAACAAGCTAGCACATCACCTCACGTTCTGCTAACAGAATATGGTTATAACAAATTGCGAAAAATAAATGCAACAAACTGATTTTCTGACAACCAGAAAAGACAAACAAAATTGCTAACAAACTGTGTCACGTCAGCATATATGGTTAGCTTTATATTCTCTCATATCATATATGCTTGGACAATTGATCGGTTTTGTGTACATGACTCTCATGCCGTGTTACAGTTTAATGATTTTGTTCTCCACCACATAATATGTATGAAACTTCTACTACTTTTTGGTCATTTAAAATGTGATGAGCTCTTAATTTCATTTGGTTAATACTTTGTATAACAAACCGTATGATATGCATGAGAAATGTGGCCATTTGTCTTAACATAAATCCAAAACTTTTGGTATATATCCATCTTTTATTTTGGATGCCTTTTGTAAAAAACTTATCAAGATGTATTAAATTTTATATTGTATTGTATTCAACATTAAATTGTATTAAACCTTAGGCATGCATGATAAACAATTATATCAAGATGCAAGTCCATTTTGCAATTCTGTTGAGACTTTTTTAAATAATTGACAAAGTTATATAAAACTGAAATTTAAATGTAAAATGATTTGTTGGTATTCAGAACTTTCCCTTTGGTCTTGTAATAGGTCTAGCAGTTAGCCAAGTGATGTTTCAATTAAGGAAAGAGATATGCAACAAATTAAGGATACAGAAGAAGAAATCAAGTAGTGCAAAATCAAAATAATATGCCTTTTCACTTTCTTCTAAATGGTCATGTATTTTCTCCCATATCATTTTTTTAAACAATATATTCTATCAGTTCCTGCCATTTATGCTCCTCAAGCTAAAATAGCATGTTTTTCCCTGTTATTGCTACTAACATGTTTTCTATGTACATTTTTATTAATATTTTGTTTATAATAGTGCAAAAAGATTTGTTTGAAATATTATTATGTGTTTATTTGATATAGCAATAAAATTTACAACAAATATTTTTTTTAAGATTATAAAATCAAACGATCAGTTTTTTCATCATTATAAGGTTGCCTAATTAAGTAAAATATTAGATGTTGAAGACCACATCCTACTGGTAAGGCGTTCGGACTTGGAGTCTAGGGTCAAGAGTTCAAATCTTGCGTAGTGTGATTCAAACCTTGAATATATTTAGGCTTGTAGTATATATATACTAGCTAGGACATGTGGTTTCAATAGGTTACCATCATGTATTAAATGTCGTGTGTGAAAAAAAAAGACACGAAATAGACATCTTATGAGAATGTAAAAAAAATGGAAAGACAAAGGAATATGTGATCTTGTTTCTTTACCATGTTTCAATAAGGATAACAAGACATCTTTGTGAAGACCATAACTTGAATGTGTGACCGCATGCTAAATCAAACTGTTGTTATTTTTTAAAGAGAAATCTTGGGACTTCGCATTTAAAAATAGTGCTGCTAAAGCATCCATAAATCTTCTTCTTAATACCAACACTAAAAGATACCACAACTTGACATTGCATTCGCTTATTAATACTATGCTCCCCTCTATAGACTATCATCATTGCGTCTCATTCATTTCATTGCTTACTTAAATTTAAAAACTACAATTCTTTTAAAAACTCTTAATTCAAAATTAAGAGATGAGAAAATCATCCAAAATCGACCAGAACCAAAAGAGCACCAACGTTGTGGTGCAGTAAAAACAAAGCTGTCAAGGCGGAAAAGTCCCAAAAAGCGCAAGGTCAGCGCCTAGCGCTTTGAGAATGACTTTTTCTTTTTTCATCATATAAAAATTGCACTTTAAAATTGCTATTAAAATCGAAAAGGTTTGAATGTATGAGATATTAGTACGCAGGTTTGGTTTAAATGGATCGAATGAAGGCTCAATTTTGGGCTGAAACCGTAAAATATTTTATATCCTTCAAATTGACCAAAAAGACACGCTTTTTTCCAGCTCTTTAGGCAAGCGCTTCAGCGCTTTCCTCGCTTTTATGGCGCCTCAGCAAGCAAAAAAGCCCCAAGCTGGCTCCTTCACATGTTATTTTTTACCGTTAAATTATCTATTTTTTCAATTTTTATTCGAATTTTACATCAACCAATTAATACGTGTGTTGTGGTAAATTCTGATTGGTATCTAATTAAGAATTTATGTTAGGATTTGATTAAAATTCAAGGTAATTTTGGTTTGTATCAGCCTTTAGGGATGAATTATTGGTGGACGGTGATAAAATATAGAGATGGATTTAGGAAAAGAAGTTGAAACGTGGGTGAAAAACTGAACATGGTATTAGAACGTATTAATTTTTATTAAAAAAATTATGGTATTAGGAACAGGGTTTATGTGTGCTTTTAACAGCACAGTCTAAAAATATGTGAGTATGTGTATGGGTGTGTGGATAACAATTAAAACATAAATTTATGAGTCAAATTTAAGCATGATTTACATCAATAGAATTTCCCCCTTTCTCTTTTTCCTTTTTTCTGGAATACAAATAGGTCAAGTTAACTGTTGTATGAATTGGAACAAAATTAGAGTTTATAAAAAAAGTATTTTCGGCCTTTCCCATACTATAGCAGTCAGCTAATTCAATAAGTACGATTATTGCAAAACATTACTACCAGAAGTGTAAGGAATCCAAATAGTTTAAAATTCCCATAAAATCTTACCAACATGCCCTTGTTTAGCGGCAATCATAAGTGCATCAAAATCCTTTATCGACCTGATTTTCGCAGTTTCCAAATCACAAAATCCCAACAAATAGTCAAACATCTCTTCGAAATTGTTCTCTGCCGCTATATATAACGCCGTCTCCCCCGCCACTGAAATCGAACTCGCCAACACCTCCGCAGTAGACTCATCTTCAAAGATGCTACGTAAGGCAGCGATATTGCCGGATCTCACGGCCTCGAAGTACAGCTGCTTCAGACGGAGATCCATTGAAAAAATGCCACACTCCTTTTAGCAGCTTTTGTTTTGCTTTTTATTCGGTAAAATTCAATATGCGGATGTGCCTGTCTGATGTGATGGAGAAGAGAGATGTATTACAAGTTTAGCTGCATATTATATAAAAGAGTGGGGCTACATACACTCCCGTATAGGCTGCAATTTACCCATTCAAAAAACAAAAGAAGTTGGATGGACAGTCGACCACCAATCTACAGTCCACTATCGACGACTGCGGGCCGAAACATGGTAAAATGAAGCTCCTAATTTTTTACTCTATTTTACCCAATTTGAAAAAGGAGGAATGCAAACAAACATGAAGAGTCATTTGGCCTTACTACTATGGTAAAACAACAACATTCAATTTTTATTGCAAGATTTAGGGTTTTGGTATGGTGGAAAAATAACAACATGGTAAGATTTTAATTTATATTTATTTTGATTTTTCATTGTTAAATATTTGATCTATTTTGAATATTTGATCATTTTTATTATTTGTGAAATTACTAATATGGTTTTGTTATTTTTTTTGAATTTGGTAATTGTAGGAAAATAATAATATCTCACAATCAATCGTTTGTAGCAACGTTCATGATGATATTAAAGGCAGAAATGTCAATGCTGAGTCAAATGGGGTGTGTTCATATTTATCTCTATTATTTATTACTTATTATTTGTTTGTTATTGAATGATTAGAAAAATAAATTTGTTTGATCGTGTAGGATAATTTTCAACTTGAGTCACTACAACCCCATTTCGATGATAACACAAGGGATGATGAAAATGATAGAAATGATGTGCAAAATCATTTTGTAGATGTGAAAGATCATTTTATAACAGATGAAGTAAGTAGTATTGAATCGTGCATGTATATTTGTATCATGTGGTATTTGATAAGTTTTAATGATCACTCCTCTATTCGCAGGTCTTTAATTCTCGAGATGCATTTATTCATTGGTGTCAATCACAAGCAAGAAAGACAAACGCCGTGTTAGTCATAACTAAATCCGATAAGCTTGGTGGATCAAGAAAACCTAGAACTCAGTTATCCCGCGAAAGAGCTGGTAAGCATCGGAGTTTTAAACCAAAAATTGAAGATAATTTGAAGAAGACTAAGAAACGTCCATGAAGTGCGACGAAAAAATATAAATGTCCTTTTCTCATTAAAGGTGTATATCATGAGTTTGATAATTGGTCAGTTGAAGTAGTTAATGGTATGCACAATCATAAGTTATCTAAAACTCTAATTGGTCATGCATATGCGGGACGACTTACGAAAGAGGAGAAGAAAATCATGATAGATATGAGCGTTGTGGGGCTTAGGGTTAGAGATGTAATAGTGAATATAAAGAGAACTTTCTCGGGCAATGTTTCGATATTGAAGACAGTTTATAATGCAAAGGCTAAGATGGCTATGTGAGATGGAAGGTAGATCCGCAGCTCAACAGACCATGAAATTTTTAATGAAAAAACATTATGTTTATTGGATTAGAAAAGACGACTCGGTTGATAGAATAGTCAATCTCATGTGGGCCCAACCTAAATCGACTACATTGAGCAAATGCTTTCCTTCGGTTTTACTACTCGATTGTACATGTAAAAGAAATCTTTACAAAATGCATTTGTAGGAGATGGTTGGAATGACGTCTACTAACAAAACATCTATTATAGCTTACTGTCTTTTATCACAAGAACGTGAAGATAGTTATGAGTGGGCGGTACAAAATTTGAAATTAATGTATGATTTAAATTTTTTCCAAATGTCATCACTACCGATAAGGAGCTCTCGTTTGTTAATGCATTGTCTTCGATTTTCCCTAAAGCTACTCACTTATTATGCATTTATCTCGTTGAAAATAATGTGAAGGCCTATTGCAAACCAAAATTTCAAACCAATGAAATGTGTGAATTTTTTGTAGCAGATTGGATGCACGTTGTTCATTCGTTTTCTATGGAGGAATTTAATGAATTTTTGAATATTTTTGTAGAATATTGGAAAGAATATCATGAACAAGTTAATTATGTACTGGATAATTGGGTTCCACTGAAAGAAATTTTTTTCTTTTCCTTGGACCAATAAAGTGAAGCATCGCTACAATACAACATCTAATAGAGCAGAAGCTGCTCATTCTCAACTGGAAAAAAATACTTAGGTACATCACAAGCAGCTTTCGTCGAAATTTGAAAAAAAACGGACAATTTATTACTGTTACAACACGCGGAAATAAAAGCGACGTTTGAAAAGAGTTTGGGAACGGTAAAATATAATTGTCAGATTCTATTATATACTTATCTTCGTTATCGAGTATCTTTATTTGCGTTGGATAGAATTTCGAAAGAAGTGGAGAATATGTTCAACTTTGAATGTGGTCATTTGAACCGAACTATATACGAGCCACCTTATCGTCATGAATTGTATATTTTTCATACCGAGGAACGTCCTATGCCGCTTGACATGATTGATGAGCATTGACATAAATTGGATTCTCTTGTTTATGTCGAAGAATCTAAAGAATTTTTATACATGCCGAAGCTTATTGCATTGAAGAAGTTGTATGATAATGAAACTGAGGATGAAAGAAGAATAATTTTGATGAAGATGAAAGAAATTGCAATTCCTACTACAACTACATTAGTTCGGCCTAGATATGTTATGGTGAAAGGGAGACCGAAGGGTAGTAGGGGGGAAAATTCAAAGCTAAAGATTCGAAATCGATACACTCCACAAAGCGCAATCTATCCGCTTTCAAATATGTTAAGTCGTTGGACGAACAACAATCTCAAACAAGTGCTGCGATGAAGAAATTGACTTCGAAAAGGAAGGAAACGTCAATGAACCTAACAGTTGATAACGGAAAAATGTACATGTATGACATACTGAAATTCATGCATCCTTATGTTGTCTTGTTGATGTAGAAGTAGATGGAAATTATGGATTCATGCATAGCCAGGCAAGTCAATGCTCTACAAGGTGATTTGATTACAGCTAGAAAGAAGATTTTGTTAGAAATAGAATTATACCGGACTGTATACCATTGGTGTTTAGATGACGAAATTTGGCTTGAGATGAAGTTCATTTAAATCATTTTCAAACTAATTCTTGACGGGCTTATTGGATGACAATGCCTGAAATGGGATATATAATTGCCAATGCATTTAACTCTATTGTAATGCATCTTTCAAAGCTTCAACTTCTCACATTCATGTCACATCGACAAGGTCCTCCAATTACAAGTCCTTCGATGTTCATTGTCGTAGCTTTTGTAACAGAATGTCACTTTGTTATTGTGTGATTACACTAAAATGCACCAATTCCACCTATAACATCTCTTTTGGACTCAATTTGCTATGGAAGATACTCTCAAATGGTTAGATGTATGTGTTGAGGAACGTACCATATTCTTTAATCTTATTCCAGAACATGTAGCAACAACGGATTTTCTAACGAGTTTGTGTCGTGATTATTTTCTATCTTATCATTTTTGTAAAGAAAATATCGAAACATTTGTCATCATTTCAAGATTATCATGTTTGTAGTGAAACTATTTTTATCATTTCAAGTTTATCATGTTTGTACTAAAACTATCATTGTCAAAGGTTATCAAAATGTTTCATGTTGAAATTATCTCAAATTCAACTGTAATTATAGCACCAACAAGTCAAAACTTTCAATTGGTTGTTAACAACTGATCAATAGTGTTAATAACCGGTCCATAATTGCAGTACGGTGGTCTATTTTCCGTTTATACTTTGGTTGATTTACTCTACACAGCCGATCAAGGGTAACAAAAAGTTATTTTTTAGCTTCTAACTTCGATTGGTCAAGTTTGTTGTATGGTTGAATAATGTCGTACATGTTGTAGGTTGATCTACTCTGAGCAACCAATCAAGGGTAATAGAAAGTTGGGTTTTTATCTTCTAACTTGGATCGGTCCAGAATTATTGTATGGTAGTATATTGCATTCTATGCTTTAGGTTGATCTACTTTGAGCAATTGATCAAGGTCAACAGAAAGTTAGTTTTTTATCTTTTAACTTGGATCGGTCCAGAATGGCAATACAGTTATATGTTGTCATCTATGCTATTGGTTGATCTATTCTGCACTACCGACCAAGGGAAACAAAAAAAATTGAGTTTTTATCTTATAACTTGGATCAGTCTAAAATGGCCGTGTGTTTTGCCGTCTTTGCTATTGGTTGACATACTTTGCACTACCGATCAAGGGTAACAGAAAGTTGAGTTTCTAACTTCTAACTTGGATCGATCCAGAATTATCGATCGATGGTTTACTATCATACTTTTCTTACACCATTCTAATATATTTTCCCATTGTACGACATTAACTAAACATAGATGTCAAAGGTTGTTCAGCCATATACCGCCGAATGAAGTGTAAAAGATGAAAAAAATAAGCATTTGCAAAAGATCAAGCATAGTTCATACACAAATACAACATTCACACAAATAGCATAGTTCATATACTACATTATACACAAATGTCATTTCCACATAGATATCATAGTTCATATACTACATTCACAAATATCATACACAAATATCACACAAATATCATAAACAAGAAATATCGTCATAATATATCATTTCCACACAAATAACATTTGTCATTGTTCCACGAAATATGGTTTCCATAAACTATAATTCACACCAAAATATAACAACCAAGCATACATCGTTTCCCAAAATAATACACTACAACATAGTTCACTACATTTTTTTCCACAAAAAACCTAAAAATAAACCAAATCAAACATCTTTATTTGTTTGAAGATTTCTTCCTCTTCTTTGGATCGTCTTTTTCCTTCGAACATGGCTCCACTGTCAAGCTATATCCAGGATCTTTTAAAGCCAAAGACAAATAGCGATGTGCTTTAACATCTTTATCCCAAAGAATGACAACATCATCATCATTGCCATCTATATTTTCTTTCAACAAATCTGTAGCCTTCCTCATCGCATATGTTTACATAAATTTTTTGAATATAATTCAATTTTGGATTTAAATACTACATGTGAATACACTTAACTTGTTTTGCGATGTTTACGTACCAAATCCATAGGTTCCATGTTTTCAGTCACCTTAGCTCTATGCCTAATATGTGGACTCTAGACAATCAAATGAGAAATGCGGGTAAACCAACTAATGTGGTCTAGTGTAGAATCCAAACAGTTGTAACCGGAACCGAACGAGAGTCAACATGTAGCATATGATCTTGCCAATTTTGAGCATATGGATGTCCATTATCGTACCCGACTTTATACCGATTTGAATCTGCACCTCTACTATTTACAATAGGCATGATCTAGGCTTTTTGGTATGCACTGAACCCATCCAAACTGTCTAAGCACCATATCTGGATAATATGGTTCAACTATGTCGAAGCGAAGCAAAATATCATTGTAAAAAACTGCTTTTCAATCTAATTATATTGCTGACTCTCCTTGTACGAACCCCAATAAACCTATATATAAATATACACATACAAACATAACAATGCAATATTTGAATAAAAGTTTAATATGTTAATATTATTAAATTAGTTATAAGTACTTACATCCTCTGCTCGCATATCATCTAATTGTTCCCTTATGTGAATAATGTAATTCAAATCTCATCCAATTTTAACATTCTTCCATTTCTTCAATAAGGGGTCACTAATGCTATAACAGGTATATCTGGTTGAAGTCCGCAACATGGGAAAATAATCATATATCCAAGCCTACAATATAAATAATATAATATCTTTTTTAAATTTTTAAGTACTCAGGAAAACAAATTATATGCTGAGGTATAGAAGTTACAATCAAGAGGGACAAGCAGTCGCTTATCTACTTCATACCCGCTCTTGAACCCAATCCAAATTATCGATATAAGTAAGCTAATATAGCCATTCCCCACGCTTTCTCATTTAAAGTGCTTATGTCAATTAGGCAGTTAAGATAATATATCAATGTCTTTGTATTGGATTTGTCTGAGAAAATAGTGCATTCCAACATATACAGAAGATAAGCTCCAGCCACTATGTCGTATTCAACTTCAGTTGCCCCCTCCATTGGAGCTTTCCCTGGCAATTCTCCTTAATCCAATGCATTCATATCCCATACACTCCGGTTGTTTCTTCCCTCGTTTTCTGCTCTTCTATACCCAATTGCTCCACTACTAGGTTAATAGCATCACTAGCTTCAATATCTCGACCTTCATTTTCTTTGCAAACGCATCTACACGATAACAAAACTCCAAGAATTTTGCTGACATCTTCTAAAGTTATGGTCATCTCCCCGAACGTCAAATGAAATGTGTTTGTCTTTGGATGCCATCTTTCAAAAATGCAGTTACGGTTGGTACGTCCATGAACCAACAGTGATTATATTACACGGTAGTGAATTTTTCACTTTCTCCATAAGTTACTCTGGTTCATCTTCTAACTTCCATTCTTTCAACTTACGTCAATGAGCACATCGTAGTGGCCTTGCTTTTGACTTGCAGTTTTCATTTTCCAAATTTGCTTCATTATGTGATGTTCAAAACATTTTAGCACTTCATTTGTTTCTAGACCTCCATTACCAACATCTATAACAACAATATCACTAGACGACATAGAAGCACCTACTTCTACTTTTCTTGCTTCAACAACTTCGGTGTCTCGAATGTCTACTTCATAATCTTCATTGCTTGGGTCTTCATTGCTTGGGTCAAAATCATCACCCTCTGAACCCGAAGAAGATGAATCATTATGCTCATCTTTTATATGCAATGTTTCGATAACAATCCTTTCTACAGCCTTACTCTTCTCTAAGTCACACCTATAGGAAGCTGTCGTAGATCACTTAATACCAGCTGCAAAATAAAGATTAAAAATTATCATTAGTTTAAATAAATAAATCATTGTCAACATTAACTAATCACATTATTAAGTATATCAACACTAAAATTTTAAAAAATCATAATTACTTATTTTTATAAATAATGGATGTTAGCGATTTTTTTCCCTACAACTTCTTGAACTCAATTATTGATCAAAAAAATTCTTCAACGCCATTAATCACCAAATCCTCTATCAACAAAATTAGCATGTGGAAAAACTAGCATTTGTTAATACCCTAGGTATTGATTTTGATGACAACAACCAGATAAATATTACTACTAACGCATCTACGAGTTATGAAGTCATATCAAATATATTATGGAGACATTTACAGAGATAAACAAGAATATGGCAGAAGCAAATGAATTATAGAAGAAGGTCAATCAGAGCAATTGAAGATTAAAACCCAATTAGAGAAGAATGCTGAAGGATAAAGGTGTTTGAAGTGATGAGGCGTTGGTTGAACCTTAGAATATCTTATTAAAGATATCATGGCAATTATACTTGAAGATCATCAACCATTAACCTCAACCGAATCACAAAAATCCATAAATATAAGGTAATTTGAAATGCTGAAAATTTGCAACACTTATTAGTGTTGCTGTTCTTTTGCAACACACCCTTGTCGACAAGGGGGTAGGGGGTTGTCGACAAGGTACCCATTTTTCAGAATTTCAAATTTTAAATGAAGAGACATTTCCCTCCACCTCTTCACCAAAAGACACGTCTCTTCAACCACTATATAAAGGCATCTGAAAATGAATTTTAACATCAAGAATTCTTATTTTCTCTTACTCCTTCTCCAAACATTTGCAAAAGAAATTCATTGCATACTCTTTCAATCTCCTGGCAAATCAATACTATTTCACTCCAATTCTTCACTGATTTGCAAACCACACAATATCAAAGAGTTGTACTTTAATTCACACCATTCTCTCTCTGATATCATCCTATTCCTCAAAGAATTCAAAGATATATTGCCATTGGAGGTCCTTAGGATCATTGTACCGAATCTGCAAGAATCTGTATTGAAGATACGACTACTTGCCATAGTTTGTTGTTGGTGGTAAGGAGAAGGTGTTCTTGCAGCTTGCAAAATCAAGAGGGTGTGTCTTGTAGCCCGTGAAACCATGATTGTAAAGGTGTTCTTGCCACCCGTGGAAAGCAAGTGATTATAGTGGAATTCTGCACGATAGAGTGCAGGACTGGATGTAAGATTGGTTAATCCGAACCAGTATAAAAATACAGATGTTATTTACATTACTGCATTTTACTTTATTACTTACTTATTCTCCGATTACTTCTTTCTGTTTGCAATTTGAGTAAATACAGTTTTATATTCATAAGTAAGTAGTTAATACACATTTCACTGTGTCTGAATAGCCTTAAGATCCAACATTGTGTTGTAGCCACCCCAGTTTCTAACATTTGGTATCAGAGCCTTGGTTTTCAAAAATTCATAACTTGGTTTTTGAAAAGTATAAATGGCTAATGACACTAGTAATACATTTTTTAACACTTTTGTAGAAGGGCAATCTACCACTAGACCCCCTCTATTGGATGACAGTAGTTATGCTTATTGGGCTTATAGGATGAAATGTTATTTGCAGTCTAATGGTTTGGATATTTGGAACATTACCCAAATAGAGTATATAGAGCCTCAAACTGAATATTCAAAATGGACACTAGACCAAAAGACACAAGCACTTAATAACTCTAAGGCCATGAACATTTTTTTTTGCTTCTTAGATAGAAATGAATTTAATCGGATGTCTATTTGTAATTCTGCATATGAAATTTGGAGAACACTACAAGTCATACATGAAGACACCAATAAAGTAAAACAAACAAAGATATCTATGCTAATCAACCAATTCCAACTCTTTCAAATAAAACCAAATGAGTCTATTTCTGATATGTATTCTAGATTTTAAGATATAGTACATGCCTTAATATCATTAGGAAAGAAAATTATTGAAGAAGACCAAGTCAGAAAGATCTTGAATTCACTTCCTAGTGAATTGGATCAGAAGACTCTGGCAATTGAACAAGCCAATGATATTAGTATTATGAAATTAGAAGATTTAATTGGTAACCTAATGTCCTATGAAGTAAAGTTGCAGATTAGAAAAGAGAATCAGGCAAATGAGAAGAAATCACTAGCATTCAATGCTATGATCGACACAGGTGAACCAGATGATGATGCTATTGATGATGATATCGAGTTTATGGCCAAGAAGTTCAAGAAATTCTTGAAGCATTGGATAACATACAAACTTCGAAAAACTAACAAAATAATTCTAGAAATGAAAACGTTGTTAAGTATTTCGAATGTGATAAACCCGGTCATTTGAAAAGAGACTGTCCCAAACTGAAGAAATCAAAGTCAAATACTTTCAATAAGGAGAGGAAATAGGCATTCAATGCAAAATGGGATGATTTAGATACATCAGCAAGTGATGGTGATTCAGAGATAGAAAATACCAACATGTGCTTCATGGCAAAAATGACCAGGTATGGAATTTTAATAAAGAAATTACTAATGTTTTGAATGATATGTATCAGGGATATAAAATACTTAGGAAAGAGTACAACAATAGTTTGGCAGAGATATATAGATTAAAATGTTTATTGAAAGGTTAACTAAAGAAAAACAATATTTAAAAGATGAAATTGAAAGACTTAATGGGTATAATGATGAAAAGGATTTGACACTTGGAAGATTTGAAAAAGTAAAAAGTGAAAATGAATCCTTAAAATCAGAAAATCTTTCAATAAAGTCACAGATCACTGATCTGAATGACAAAATAACATCTCTGGACAATGTTATTCTTAACTGTAATAAGGATTTTGACAAAATGAAAATCGATATTAGTAAATTTAACAAAGGGAAGGATAATCTAGAAATATTATTATCTGCATCTAAACACACTAGGAATAAACATGGACTTGGATACACCCCTAAGGCTAAATCAAGTATTCAAAATACTAAGTTTGTTAAGGCTACCAAGTTCAAACCAAAACCTAGGAAATTAAAGTTAAAACCTCCAAATAGATTCATTAATTTATGGGTTCCAAAAAGGTTGGATGATGTTGAAAAAGAAAAATATATTGATAATTTTATTATTAAGGTTCATTCATCTAATGATTATATTTTGAAAGGACATTCAAACTCTTTATGGGTTTGGCATCCCAAAACTTAAACCCATGGACCCCAGAATAAAAAGGGTACCAGTGTGCATATTTTATAATTTTCCAGGTACCAAACAATGTATGCCAGATAGCGGATGCTCAAAGCATATGAAAAGAAATCTATTGAACATTGGATAAATTTGAAAAGGATTTGTTATTAGCATCGGCAAAGTGGGTAACTCTAAAACTCATCTTATTATCCGATAAGTTTATTTCATGTTTTGAATTGATTTGGTTTCCCCTCATGTCTTTTATTTATAAGCATTTATCTCTATATACAAACTCTACATATTATCTAGCAGTGATTTAAGTGACTCTTTTTTTTCCCCCTTTCTGTTGATGACAAAGGGGGAGAAGATGTATAAATATACTAGGCAAAATGATAGGGGGATTGCATAGAGTTATGGGGAGTCAAATAATGAGTATTATATTTTATCTCTCAAATATTTATATGGCTGTCACCATCAAAAAGGAGGAGATTGTTAATACCCTAGGTATTGAGTTTGATGATGACAACAACCACATAAATATTACTACTAACGAATCTCCGAGTTATGCAGTCATATCAGATATATTATGGAGACATTTACAGAGATAAACAAGAATACGGTGGAAGCAAATGAATTATAGAAGAAGGTCAATCAGAGCAATTGAAGATCAAAACCCAATTAGAGAAGAATGCTGAAGGATAAAGGTGTTTGAAGTGATGAGGAGTTGGTTGAACTTAGAATATATTGTTAAAGATGTCATGACAATTATACTTGAAGATCATCAACCATTGATCTCAACCGAATCACAAAAATCCACAAATATAAGGTAATTTGAAATACTGAAAATTTGCAACACTTATTAGTGTTGCTGTTCATTTTGCAACACACCCATGTCGACAAGGGGGGTAGGGGGTTGTCGACAAGGCACCCGTTTTTCAGAATTTCAAATTTTAAATGAAGAGACATTTCCCTCCACCTCTTCACCAAAAGACACGTCTCTTCAACCACTATATAAAGGCATCTGAAAACAAATTTTAACATCAAGAATTCTTATTTCTCTTACTTCTTCTTCTCCAAACATTTGTAAAAGAAATCCATTGCATACTCTTTCAATCTCCTTGAAAATTAATACTGTTTCACTCCAATTCTTCACTGATTTGCAAACCACACGATATCAGAGAGTTGTACTTTAATTCACACCATTCTCTCTCTGATTTCATCCTATTCCTCAAAGAATTCAAAGATATATTGCCATTGGAGGTCTTTAGGATCATTGTACTGAATCTGCAAGAATCTGCATTGAAGATATGACTATTTTCCATAGTTTTTTGTTGGTGATAAGGAGAAGGTGTTCTTGTAGCCCGTGAAACCAGGATTGTAAAGGTGTTCTTCCCACCCGTGGAAAGCAAGCGATTATAGTTGAATTCTGCACGATAGAGTGTAGGACTGGATGTAGGATTGGTTAATCCGAATCAGTATAAAAATCCGGGTGTTATTTACATTACTGCATTTTACTTTATTACTTACTTATTCTTTGATTACTTCTTTCTGTTTTCAATTTGAGTAAATACGGTTTTATATTCATAAGTAAGTAGTTAATACACATTTCACTACTTCTAGTGTCTGAATAGCCTTAAGATCCAACATTGTGTTGTAGCCACCCCAGTTTCTAACAGCATTAATGACAAAATCCTATGTCAACTTTTGTGTAAGTATTAGTGATTCTCTTTTTTGATTATTCTTGTGTATAGGTATTTAAGATTTGCATTGGGTACAATATGTATGGTTGCAACTTGCCGCTTATTAGAATAAACGATCAATTAAAACTATATAGACCAACACATTCAGCAATCACATAACAGAGATTTAGAAACACAGAGTGGTTAAGTTTGCAAACAACTTAAATACCAATGTCTCTGAATCTCACCAATTTAGTCAATAAGTCCTAAAATCTATTCAAATTTCTATGTAATAACCGCAGGTTTTCTTTCTCCGGCCCATAACTTTACAAATGACAGTACTTCTCAAATTTTCAAACATCAAAAATCCACCACAAGCGTACCTTTATTCAACAAATTGAAATGTGAAAAAATAATGCCTGTTGTTTCCAAAGTTGTGGATTGATTCTTCAAATTCTTAGTCATCGGGTTTTTCTTTTTTGGAGCCACGGGATTAAAGTAAGGAGGGTCGGAGCTAGGTGGCACGTTGAGTTGATCGACTGTGGGTCGAAGCAAGAAGATGCGAAGCAAGAACGAGCGGAGTGCTAAAGAGGGAAATTATGTTTAGGTTTTAGTTCAAAAAGGAGTTCAGCAGTTTAGGGTTTAGTGTTTAAGGAGGGAAATCACGTATGTGGTAGAATGAAAAACCATTAGGGTAATATCGAGTAGGTAGTGAGAGTGAACTAGGTAAAATGAAGACTGAGTAATATGAAGTCCATATGGGGGTGCATATAGCACGACTCTAAAAGGACAGTAGATGCCACATCCACTTGAAAACTTATCTTACGTATTTATCCTCACATCCGCTAAAAAATATTTATCCTCTCATCTGCTTAAAAACTTCACTTAACTAGCCACATTCATAGTTTTTGATTTTTTAATAGGTAATTCTATTGACACTCCGTATTTTTCCTTTTCTACCCTAGTTAAAAAGAATAAAGATTTAAGGATCAAAATGCCTATAAGAAGTAAGAAAAAGAAAAGGAGAGAAAATGAATAAAAACATTATAATACATGATCTTAACATTAATTATCTATTTCTATCCATACTAGAACATCATTGTCGTTTCAAGTAAAAATAACATTGTACGCTTATCTAATCTTCACATATAGACATTAGAGATCTAAGACCGCCAATTGCAAGATTTTCATCTACAATAATATCAATGAACATTAAATTTGAAATTAGTTAATAAAATCAATAATTGTAAGATTTCATATTCAAATAAGATATTAGTAAAATCAACGAAGATTTAATTTGAAATTGCTAAACCGTAAGATGTCACTAAAAACTAATTATTCAAAAAATACAAGCTTTATACAAAATGTTGAAATTTCTAGGACCCGTTTGCATATTCCTCCGTGAGGGCAACATATAGTTCGGTCAACACCTTTTAACAAAATGGATCCCTTGTTGTTACATATGACCAAACTCATATATATACCACTCCACCTCCATTATTTTTCATGGTGTGGGATTATTCTTTTCTAATCTACGCCCATTACCCTCATACAATATGAGACACCCCAATAAATCTCCACCTTGGCTTGCATCCATTCACGCATCTTCCACTAAGCCAACTTTGATGCCTGCAATATATTGAGGCTGTATTCGCATGTCATTCTACTAGACCTTACGTACCATGATCTAGCTCCATCTTAAGTCTAATTATGTAAGCCTACACTATTAATTAGCATGATTTACATATCTTTTGCATGTTGTCCATTGTCTCAGGTGTTACCATTGGGTCTAAGACTATGTTGAAATTCCGATATCCGTCCTTACGTCCCTTCATGAGTGCAACATAGATTGTGGTCAACATCTTTTTAATAAAAGAAATCCATATTATATGCTTCAAACCTGTTGTGCATATGACCTTTTTTATGACAATAATAACAAAAAATAGCTTTCGACATACCTTTACCATTAAAGACTTTTTTCTTCGGTTTTGTATCTCACTTTGAGTACCTTGCTACCATAGTCTCATCTTGAACCGATTTTAAAATTGACCATTTTCTTATAATTTCTTCTTCAAGAGACTATTTCAGATAGTATCCAATGAGATAGTTCCATTAGCATTGGTTTTACCTAATGACACAACATGTAATGGCCCGCCTTTTTACCCTCAAAAGTCAACACTAATGCATTCGCGGTATTCATGTGCAAAACATTCATGTGCCAGAAAGACAGATTATTGGGGGAAAAGAAAGAAAAGGTAGAACATAATCTCACATCATGACGAGTAAAATATAATATACAACAGATCTTTCGAAGAGGAAACTGTAATATACATACATCAACCAGAATATCTATCTATCATTAACCTGGATAGTTATAACAACCAGTCCTCACAAATGCTGACAAATACAAAACCACAAATGAAGCAGAAATAAAGATATGTAAAAACGCCTTAGAGGTATCCAGATCATCTCTTGAAGGTCCAAATCATCCATAACTAAATCTAAAAATATGCTCAGGCTGCCACGAGCATTATACGGAAATAACACACAGATCAATCTGATAAACCAGCATGAGTGTAACGACCCGCTATTTTGGACCATTCAAATCGACAATAAAACCATACATATCCGACTTGAATAATTCAAAATACCGAATTGTTAATTTAAATTTGGCAAAACTTAAAATATACAGTAAATAAATCAATCACAGATCACAGAGTAATATAATGCAGCGGAATAGATAAAGAATAGTAGTTCATGAAGCTACTATATACATCAGAGTTAGAAAAATAAAACCGAATAGTTCAAATGCAGTGAAGTCTCCAATGCAACAGATGACTTCTCTGAACCAATCAACTAGAAAGGCTGGAATCTGAATCGATAGTTGGATTTCCAAATGAAGCTCCGAACTCCAAAGGTGGGTCTCAAATGCTGTATCACTCAGTCTGACCCGAGCGTAAAGCAAAACACAAAACACTCGAGTCAGGATTAACATTCTTATATCAATAAATCCAACTCAAGTGAAATATCAACTGAAATACAAATAACTTAAAGGATGTTTGGGATAACCATCCTCTAAGGGTCCATGGAACTATCTACAAGGTAGAATCATACACTATAACACCGTGGTCATTTCAGCTTAATTTATACTTCAAAACCAAATCTCATTTTCACTTCAAATATCTCTATATTTCCCAAAATAGTATTTATATATATTAAATAATTTATACAGTAAAGTATTTTCAATTTCCTCAACTTAACAAATCGTTCCAACATCAACCCGACCTTCCCATTCAAATTAAATTCAATCTCAATTTATCAATTTAAATTCAACTCAATTTCTAAAATAACCACTTAAATTTTATCGATCTCAAATTCGGATTTATAATCACAAATACCCCTTTATATTTCCATATATTTCAAAACTTTAAGTATTCAACGTTTCATCTAAATTTTCATTCAATTTAGTTTTCTAAATAAAAATTCAAATTTAGTTCAACCTAAATTTTCATTTCAATTCAATTTAGTTGCTAAATAACAAATTCAACTACGTTGATTTCAAATACAGATCTGCATCTCAACATAAACCATTTAAATTCCAATATAGTTCAAGGCTTTAATATTTAAATGTTCTATATAACAGTTTCATATAGATCTCGATTTAACCTCATTATTATTTAGTCTTGAAATACTCCCTTATTAGATTCAATATCATTTAAGTAACCTTAAATTACATTTTACTCAATATTTTCTTTAATTTATTTAAACGTGAAATATTCATTAAATAACTTAAATCAAAAATCCAGTTATAAAATCATACCCTTTAAATTTCCCATTCAAAAATTTCAAATCGATTTAATTAAATAAATCCTTGTTTAAATACCATTTTTATAAACCCAAATTTATCTCCCAATCTTAATTATTCAATTTATTACAAGAGAATCTATTTGAAATATAGATTTACATAAATACTTAACCATATTATATGCAATAAATCAATCTAATTTAAATCAAATATTACTACTAAATCTATATATACAATTTTCATTTATATAATATCTCAAGAATCAAATTTATTAAACCATATATTTCTTTCCAAAATTATAGAAATTATTTTCAAAATATTTATATGAACCAACGGTGTCTGTATATATTTCCTATCATATAGTCAAGTGCTACGGATATTTATCATTTCAATCCGTATACTAAATATATACGGGTGGATATCATTTCAACCCGTAATCCTAAATTCAATTAAATGAAAATCGCTTGGGTTTATCATTTCAACCCATAACGATTTTCTCCTATTTTAAAGTCTGTTCGGGTATGTATCATTTCAACCCATAGTGATTTCTAAACTACAGGGAACTTGAAGAGTGATAACAGAAAATACAATAAAATAACAGGCATATATCATCAATAACAATATAATATAAACAACAGGATATGGTGTCATATTCCGCAGGTGAACAGTTACATATAATAGCATATATAACAAATTTAAATAACTACAGCAGCATATTTCAATTGTCGTTTCAATTGAAATCAAATTTAATGAATAAAAGAATGTTAATCATGAGTGACTGCTCACCTTTCGAGGTTAGAGAGATAGACAATGAAGTTGAGTTACGAAATGCAAGCACGACTTCCAAAGTAAAGTTAGATGGTACGATTTCGATGGAAAAGCTGATAGATAGAAATTGATGAGAACGGATCAAATTAGCTTGATAAAATTAAAACGAAGGCTATATGATTAATTTATTACTTTCTTTCAAAATGAACGTTAAATCCAAAATTCGCATTTTAAAAAATGATATATATATATATATATATATATATATATATATGCACACACATGAAAACCGTATAACTTTAAAACGCTTCCATTTCATATTAATGTTAAATAACAAATATATAATTATTCAAAATGTCACATATATAGTATATTCATTTTATGGTTGTCGTTTCCATGTAACAAATATTCATTTTAAACCAATATTAAAATAATATATATGTATAGTTAAAAATCAATGTTCTAACATAAAACACACATATTAAAGATCAACACACACATATATAATATCTTTTGAAATGAATACTTATGTATGTATATAATTATTATAGTTTATTACTTTCCTTTTCAAAATATCCAACAGGAAATCAAACAAACTTATGCACATATATATATGCAGATAAACAATATTCTTTATAATACATTGTTAACTTACTCCTTTTTTTTCCTTTTTTTTAAAGAGTATATATGCAGTACAGTTTATAAGAATTTTTTTTATAAAACCTTCATATATAACAAAATATATGTATAAAATAAAATATTTGTATATATAAAAATCAAAACGTTTCAAACATATATTCAAAAACTGGATCATATAAATAACAATGTATTTAGTTAACATATAGTATAAAATTCATTTATATAACTCTCTTATATATTCATTATAACTATAATCGAAACAGTTATATATACTTTTATATAAATTAACCAAATATACACGTTACTTAACCTATCTGTACCCGATCAATAACTTTACTATTAAAGCACGCACATCATAACAGTATGAGGATATACAATGCTTTAGGCTTATTAAACAATATATTGCAACTTATGTATACTAATATGTGAATATAAATAAGCTTACATACTTATTATATAAAAATCAAAATTAAAAAAGAAAACAATATAACAAAATATATATAAACTCAGAAATTGATATATAAGCTTATACTGTTATATCGAGATTTTTTTTATTAAGTACAGCCATACATATATATCTTTGGGTACTATAATTTGTATTATTTGCCTTTTATAAAGAAAATTGCGGTTCTACTGAGTTTGTACATATAGATTACTTTATGTATATAAATAACATAAGCTGTCATACATATATACACTAAAATATGTAAATTTAAGGCAGTATACTACTAGCAAATATATATAATATAATACAATGTATAGACATACCCTGTGTAAACTCGAGTCGTTGATGGGTGGGCAAAAGGAATAAATAAGAAACTACAGACAATGGAGAAAATGTTGATGCCACCTATGTGCTGTCAGAAGTTATTACCTTTAGGCTATACACTCGGCTATGATGAGGCTGCCGATGTGGATAGGGAAGATGTTGGGTTCGGCTGGAAGGCAGGGTGTTTCTTAAGAAAAGACGAGGGGAGAAGGAGGGGACAGGTGCTTGGTGGAAAGAAAATTTGCAGAGAGAGGATGAAAAGAATGCATATGTACTAGGTAAAAGAAAGGAGGAGCAGGCTAGAATAAATAGAATGTACGAAGAGAACAAGGAAGGTTAAAAATCAGATTGGAATGAAAACGTAAAGAAAGAAAGAAATAAATAAATAAAAGAAATCAGTGAATGCGAAATAATGTATAGTATTTTATACGTTTTAAACTTTGAAATAGCAACGGTCATGAGTTGATTTAGCTACATTTAAAGCAATAACTTTTTTGTTTGTTTGGATAGTACGTAATAAGTTTGGAAAGGCAATGATATTTAAAATGGAACAAGGAATGGACGGAGAAATTTAAGCAAAGATAAAACGTACAGAATAAATATAGAGTAACGGGACAGTCACGATAATTCAGTGGATAATTAAAGCAACTTTTAATGCCACCAGCTGCACGTTCAAATCTAAAAAGGCAGAGTAACGGACCATATAATAAATTGAAACGATGGATTGATAACAGCTGCAAGTATATATTTAATAGAAAAGAACGGACAGAGAAAATTTTGTGAAACGTACTGAAAATAAATATGAAGTACTTATTATATTATACGTTTCTTTTTGAATGCAGAGTCCAAAATTTGAAAGCCAAGTAACGGTCAACCCTTGATTTGGTGAAAATAATTGTAGCAATTAATAAAAGAAATAAATAGCAACGGTCACGTTGCTTTGATTTAGCTGACCCATCAAAGCAAATTATTTATAATTTAACCGGTAGGAAACGTAAAGGAACGTACCACCATAAAATGAAATTGATAACATCTGTGTATTGATTCTGCAATATTTATTAAAGAAATTGATTCTGCACTATTTATTAAAGCACTTTATTAGCTAGCTTGAATTAAATAGAATTTCACAATGGAATAAACTTTGATAAAATAAATTGAAAATTTAAAATCTACTATGTTTAATTGGACGTAATCCAAATATTAAAATTTTATTTAAAAATATTATTATATAAAATTTCTCAAAAGTTTCAATTAATTACGTTAAATAAAACCATTTAAAACTATTAAAATCTATGGGTCGTTACACTCTCCCCCACTCAAAACTTTTCGTCCCCGAAAAGGTAGGAGGTAGGAGAATAGAACAACCAGAAATAAAATAGATTGAAAGACAAGATAAACAATTAATTTAAAACTATATAAATTTTATTTGAAATATTTATTTGATAACTTCATTTGAAATTTTAATTTTCTTTAATACTTTAATACTTTTCAAACTCCTTTGAAAACAATTATTTACATTATTACTTATATTTACAAAGAAGCCATTGAAATATTAAATCCAAAATTCATAAATTTTTATTTTGTTTCAAGATATCTTCCAAATATTATTATTAGATCACAAATCATTTTTTAAAAAAAAATATGTTCTATTCTAGATAAATAACTTCTAAAATATTTATAACACTAAAATTTCTATTAAACCATGTAGTATATAATTAAACAATATTTTAAAGGATATATCCAACAAGGAAGGAAGGTAGATTTGGAAAACAGAATCAAGGTGAATAACTAAACTGAGCAGGTATGGTAGATGCAAGGAATAGTATCGGGCATGAATAATTAATCTAGAACCATAAGAATTTAAATTTCAAATATTAATTCAACATTTCTTTGTTGGGAAAAATACTTTTATAATAAATACCTTTATAATAATACTTTTATAATAAAATACTATTATATCGAAATAAATTTTCCTTTCGAAAATACTTTTATAACTCGATGTTTCAACAAGTTTATCCTCGTTCTTGCAGACTCTGGCCATGCGTTGATCAGGCGCAAAGCTAGAATTCTTCAAGTACTTAGTAGACTTGTTTCAACACCCAATGAAAATACTTGAAACCCCTTTAAAACAGATATGGAAAGTACAATCCAAACAAAACAACCAAACCAAAACCTTTGTCCGACCATGGTTCGCAGATACACAATGGTTACGCCTGGATCTCCCAGGAAATAATCCATATCCGTAAGCTTTCTCAGCCCTGCGAGTTACGCCATGATGACTAGTAGAGTGAAGGATACACAATGGTTACGCCTGGGTCCCCCTGGAAACAATCTGTACCCCTAGGCTGTCTCAGCCAGGCAGTTTCGCTACTATTCACGACCTACACAGATTGCAGGATACACAATGGTTACGCCTGGATCCCCCAGGAAACAATCCGTACCCCTAGGCCAGACTCAGCCAGCCAATTGCGCTATACAGTCGCGAGAGAAAAAAAAACCCATGGGTTGCGCCATGGTGGGAACACTCGAGCATTACATCCGAAAAACCAAAAATCAGAGAGAATAATATCGATAGAATGAATCCACGATGTGGCCACAAAGCGGATATCAAGCAGAAGGCACTTTCCATATCTTTACTTCGAAAATATATATCATATAATACCTTTTCAAATCACTTTCAAATATCGTACTTATATTAAAGTCCATATATACAGGATTCCATTTTTTCCAAATCGAATACTTTCCAAATCAATAGTAGATCAAATCATACTTATATAGACTTCGATTATATAAAATCTCTTTCCAAATTGAGTACGTTTCAAATCAATAGATTTCAAATCAACTTCATACTTATACAATCCATTTTATATAAGTTCGACCACTCCCAAATCAAGTGCTTAATAATATAAGGTTCTCAATTTCAAATCATTTCAATATCAATTCAGTTTCAAAATCATATACGATTTCACCAAATTTTCTTCCAAATTAAATATCTAAATTTCAAAGTTCCCAAAATAATAGGTTTAGAAATTTATCCCAGTTTCCAAATTAAAATAATTCAAGTCAAACAAATTCATTTCCAAAATCACCATATAAGTACTGGTTTTTAATTTCAATTTAATTTCAAAACCAAATATTTTCTCAAAATCAATTATACTCAAAATGGTTTCTAAATTTATAATTATCCCTTTAAAACTTTTAAACTATTTATTTCTATTTGAAATATCCAATTTACCTTTCTGAAAACCATTGTTTAAAACTATTTTTTTTCAAAACATTTCAAAACTAAATTTATATTCTTTATCAAACATTTTATACTCTTTGAAATTTCTTAGCTTTGAAAATTTAATCTCGATTTGGAAGTATTCGAACATTCAAAATAGTTAGGAAAATCAAATTTCCAAATTCAAGAGTTGAAAATCAACATAAATCAATAAATCAATTTCAATAGATAGGATTATACTAAATCAAATCCGAAACTCGAGGACTGAACACTGGTCTCACTTTAAATTGTTTCAAATATATACATATATCTTTCGAAAATATCAAATTATACTTTGGAATTTGAAATCAAAACGGTTTTACAAAATCACTCGCATAGCGAAGCTATTAAAGAGACCTCTCCCCCACCCTGAAACTCGAAAATCAATGTCGATGATGCATGCACTCATCACCGAAATTATTTTCCAGCGACATAAGTGAGTTCTGGACTTCTATTTTATTGAAAACTTCTTTGAAATTTCTTCAAAATTATTGGAATTCATTTGAACTCATTTGAAACATTTCTTATTCGAAAAATACTTTTAAATCTTATTATTTTTATATATTTTCCAAAATCTTAAAACCAATTTCAAAATACCGGAATTCAACATTATTTTCCAAAATCTTATATATTTTCCAAAATCTTAAAACCAATTTAATCATTATTTTGATAAAGATTTGGATTTGAAATGATATCCTATTTTGAAGTATAAACATTATTTTAAAAGTTAGAACTACGGGTTATAATAACGATTGGTTGGCAAAGAGACCGGGATCGGATATCTGGCATACTCTCTGTCGATACCGAAAACCACTTTGACAACCGTGTACACGGTGGAGATTCCAGAATGAAGTAGGATGGTGGCGACGTTCTTGAGGTATATTACGTGGACCCAACTCCCGTGAGTTGGCATAAGGTGGCTAAAACAGGAGCGATCTCGGGCCAAGTGAGGTCATTCCTCCTATCGGACACATTCCTTCGATACTATACTCTTACTGGTGATTGATTAGATGGCCATCCTCCGATTTTGATATGGGAGTGTGTTCCGAGGTGGGCGTATGTGGCTGCTGCGTTACCACCAGCCCGTGTGCGTAATTGGTATATCTACCCTGACATTGCCTTGTGTGCCGTGTCACCTACCATACCGAGCCTTTACTACGAGTTTGTTTTTCTCCCGTAGCCCGTGTGGTATCCTCTGACAGTCACCCGGAGTGGAGATGGCATGATATTGGATGGACTACTGGGACTATTATGTGTGAAGGGTGATATGGGTAGCCCGGAACGCTATTTAAAAGTAAGTTTATTTTACTGTAGACATTATTATAATAGCGAAATATTACTACATAGTAAATAGTTTAACGGATCCTTAAAGGATGGGCGGTCTCAGGCATCCTTTAAGTTACTTGTACCTTATTACAGTTCACTTGAGTTGGTTTATATTATATAAGTATATATTGTCCTGACTCGAGTGTTTGTATTTTTTTTATTTACGCTCGGGTCAGCCTGAGTTATTCACAGATTTGGATTCCACTTTCTGGAGATTGGAATCGCTGGAGATTATCTGCTTATCTAGTTTTATCTATTCCAGTTCTGTTGTTCTATCCAGCTTGTACTTGGTTATCATCTTGAGACTTCTGTTGTACTTTATTTATTCTGTTGTATCTTATTTAACTCTGAAATTTATATAGTAGCTTCATGAACTACTATTTCTTTTACTTCCGCTGCATTATTAAATACTCTGTGTCTGTGATCCGTGATTTTATTTACTGCATATTCTGAGATTTGCCAAATTTTATTTACAATGCGGTATTTTGAGCAATTCAAGTCCGACATGTGCGGATGCGAATGGTTGGAAATATCGGGTTGTTACAGTTGGTATCAGAGCTTTGGTAGCTCTAGGCAAACTCGGTATATAGGGTAAATGTATTTACAGAATCACTTTCATTCGAGTTTAAATCTCTTCCTTTTTGACTCGATTCGTTTGAATTTTGGAACATTCCCTGTGGTTCCAAAATCCATTCATACCCCTCACTATTTATCTTCTTTTGTTTCTGGAGTATCCCATAACTCCACTTCAAAAGATCTTCATAATGAATCGGCGGTCTCGCCAACCTCAAATTTATTTGTAAAAGGGGAAAACCCCTTTACAACAACATCGATTCACCAGAGATTCTATATCCTTGGTTTAGATGCTAGTATCTCTTATAATTTCGAACTCTACATCTTGAGATCGAATGTAGATTTACCCCAGAAAATCCACATCGATCTTATTCTATAAGTCACGGTTGACCCGGTTAAGATTACCCATGGTTTATTTAAGCTTATCCATCTCCCTACTCTGTTTAACCATCTTGTCTTTTGTTTCTAAACCATCTCCAAACATTTTGAACTATACTTGTAAATCTATGTTTTATATATTGTGTTGTTTGAGTTGATGATGTTGATTTGGGTTTCCAATCGATTCGTCTGATCAACGCTATCGATAGGATTTCTAAAACACTTTGACAGAACAAACTGACACAATATTATTTTAAAATTTGGTTAATAAATTTTGATATAAGTAAATTTATGGAACTTAATAAATTGATTTAAATTAATCATTTGAAATGATAATACTTGATTTATCATTTATTGTTCTATAATTGAATTTATAAATAGTTGTTTATAAATTGATTTAGGAACTGAAATGAATTTAAAACAAGAATTTGAGAATTTAATTTCCGATGGTTTCAAACCTTGTGTTTTCTAGTTTTAAAAGGATATCTTATTTAAAGCATTTTGAATAGAAATTTGTTTTCAAAGAATTTGAAAAGTTAAAGAAATTTGTGCTCTTCTCTTTGTCGCTGGAAAATAATTTCGGTGATGAACCTCGGCATCATCGACTTTCATTTTCGAGTTTCGAAGTGAAGAGACCGTTATGTAGTCTTGCTACAGCTTTGTTTTGGGAAATTTAATTGATTTGAATTTCTAAAATAAGACTGGATTTATAATATATATATATATATATATATGATTTAAATATGATTTGACTTATTATGTTTATATATTTATTTATCCCTAAATGGTTTGAAGGGAATCAGAAATTTAATTCTTAAATTTTATTTTAAAGAATCATTTCAATTATAAAAAGAAAATCAAAATTTTAGATAGATGATTCAAGCTTGAGATGATTGAATTGGAAAGTTTTATTTGTATAATAATATAATTGCATTCAAATTTAACTTGCTTTAATTTCAAAAGTTAACAATGTAATTGGATAATATACAATATAAAAAGCTTTATAAATAAAATTTGAGTGATTATAATAAATTTTATACACTTAAATTTTAGTTATAAAGATTGACAGAGGTAAATATAGAAAAAGGGGTTAATTGAATAATTTACAATATAAATGATGTTAAAGGAATCAAAAATAAATTAAAACAGTTATAATAAATGTAAGTATCTTAACATAGGTGATAAAACATATTGAGAGGAATAAATTTAATTTTTATTTAGGAATAAAGAAGAATTAAATTTATTAAGTACATTTTTGAATATAATAAATGATGATTTTTCAAATCCATGATTTTTGAAAATTGTTAGTTTAAGAGAATTGGATGATAAGATAATGAAATTAGAAATAGTTAAGATTTATGTAACTTGTATAAAAATATAAATAAAATAAAAAGCAAAGGAAAAAAAAAATTAAAAAAAATTAATTATCAACTTAAGTTGAAACCATGGAAATTCCAAACCTATTATCTTATTTTGTTTTTCAAACTTATCATCTTATTTTGTTTTCAAATTGTCTTTAGTTGTCCTTATTTTCCTCATCTTGTTATAGACTGTTATAGGCATCTATCAATAATCTTTCTGTTTAGAAATCTTTCTATAATCTTTAATAATCTTTGGTACTCATTTTAAATCTGAGCACTGCTTTTCATCCACAGACCGTCGGTCAAGCGGAAAGAGTTAATCAGATTTTAGAGGATCTTTTCGTGCTTGTGTTCCTGATTTTGGAGAATCTGGGGAAGATCATCTCCACCTTGTGAAACATACCTATAACAATAGTTATCAGGTGTAATTTAAATCTCCTTGTCATCTTACCTTAATCTTATTTCACTCTATCTAATTCTGTGCTTTCCCGTACCTCATTCCTTTTCGGGGACGAAAAGTTTTGAGTGGGGGAGA
This sequence comes from Allium cepa, assembly GCA_030765085.1. NCBI lineage: Eukaryota > Viridiplantae > Streptophyta > Magnoliopsida > Asparagales > Amaryllidaceae > Allium > Allium cepa. The sequence continues at coordinate 984,764,186 of CM060945.1, read as the reverse complement.
GTGTAACAACCCTAGATTTTTGTATATTATTTAAATTGGACTTTCTTTTATTTTTAAATTAATTTTATTTCAAACATTTCATTTTTAAATATAAATGTTGATTATTAAGTGATTTATAGTTCAAACTAGTATAATTTGAATATTTTACTGTAAAGTGAATTTCTGGTCAAACTGTTCAAACTTTGACTTTTAAACTTCAAATTTAAATTATTTTAAATCTTAAATTTTATCTTTTATTATGAACATAGATTTGATAACATGAATACTACTTTTTCTTTCGTTGGAAACAGAGTTAAATTGTGAAAGTTATGAACATTTCAATTTTTAGTGTAATTGGTTTTTTGTGCAATTTTGCCTATTTTAAATTTTATAAATCATATTTTATTTCTTATATTTTATTTTAATATGTGTAAATATGTTAATTTATTTATATTTTCATCTCTAAATATTTTAAAAATAATAATAGAATTTTTCTAAAATTTACTATGATGATTTCCTATTTTTGAAGGCTGTTTTCCTATTTTCTGCTATTTTCTTCATAAAAAAATTATATGTAAATTAAATTTTAAATATTTATTTTGTGAATATATTTTTATTTTATGTTATTATTTATGTTTCAAAATATATTACAAGCTCATATGAATTTTATAAAATTTATTCTATTAAATTTCAAATTTTCCAGACTAGTTTACTATTTTTAGCTATTTTCTTAATTTAACTTTATATTATTGATAAATGTTTATATAAATTATTACATTTTGATAAATTTCGAAATTATATCTAGTATTAGTATTATTACCAGAAATATAAAGTTATAAAAAAATTAAATAAAGAAATATGAAAGGTTTCTGAAACCCTTTACATTCCTAAGTCTTTTAATCTTCTGCCTTTTCATTTCTTAACCTACATCTTTATTGTTTTTTTTCTTTGGCCGTACAATTCCTTCTCATTTCAGCTGCCTCCTTCATTTTTCACGTGAATTCTCACATCCAACCTGGAAAAAAAATGTCGGCCTCTCCCTTGTTCAAAAATTTGTAAAAACTCCCTTTCTTTTTCATGTTTCTTTGTTTTCTTCTTTGTTTTACATGGATTTGCCTTGCCTTCACCCCCTTCTTTGGATCGGCCTGCTCTCATCCACCACCTAGGCCGCCTCCATCACCATCCCCTCTGACCAACACCTCCTCCAGCCCCTTCCCATGCCATAGCCGAGCCCTTTGTGATGAAGAACCACCAAAGTTTTGAGCAACATCTCATGTATATGCAAGCAGAGCACACCTAGGCCTAGCACCACCTCTTTCAACCATCTGGGCCGACCAAAAACCATCACCACTGGCCTGATCTCGACCTAACACACCTCTGCACACCCTCATCTAACCATACCTGAAGTGGCCATGCCCTCCATGCCTTGGCCGAGCCATAAGATGCCTTGAAACCCTTGCTTTTGCCTTGTAACATTAGCCTCTTGCCTCACAAACTTGTGCACCACTTTCTCTAGGCTAGGCCGACCCGTTTCAATCCATAACCTGATCCAAATACATGCTTTGGCCGTGCAAACCTGATCCATAGCTGAAGCATAGGTGGTAGAAAGCAAGTGCAATAGTTTTGGTTTTGTTTTATTCAATCCATTTCTAACATTGTTTAAGTATATCCTGTTTTGAAACTTATGTTTTATATATTTGTTTGTCTCATGTATCTAAGGAGATTTATCTTTGGCTCTCCCACTCAAATCATATTCGTGTTGTCGTGCCTTTAAAGATTCTGTGTTGTGTGTTTTGGTAGTCATCTCCAGCTTAAACAAGTGAGTACATCTCACCAGACAAGTTATACTTATATAAGTAATAAACTGATCACACTTGAATCTGTAATGCACATCGCCCTGTTTTAATTGCCATATTATATTCATATGATGTTCACACCTGTATTTACACCTGCTATATCATATGTCACTGTTATTTCATGCTATTCTGTATATTTTATTAGTTTATCGCACTGCAAGTTCCCTGTAGATTAGAATCACTATGGGTTGAAATGATACATACCCGAACGGACTTTAGAATAAGGGAAAATCGTTATGGGATGAAATGATAGGCCTGAGCGATTTTCATTTTATTTCATTTACTTGGGACTGCGGGTTTAAAATGATAAAACCCGGATTTTCTTTGTAAATTACGGGTTGAAATGATACATTACCCGTATCACTTTACCTAGGCTAGAAAATTATATACAGACCGTAGTTAAAATATATTTTTCTAAATTTTTTTTAAAATATGTTTGAAATGTAAATATTATAATATTTTGATTTAAAACATAATTAAAAATGATTTTTGTAAAGTATTATTGATTTTTTTGGAAATTTATAGGTTAAATAAATTATGGAAAAGTTAGAAAATTTAAATGTAAGTTATTTTGGAAATTTTGACTTAATTATAATTGAAAATTAAATTAAATATGAAATTATGATAAATTTATGATAATTTGAATTTAAAATGAATTTAAAATGATTTTATAATATATTAATGATTTTTGAGTAAAGTTTAAAAAAAATGATAGGGATGACTATTTAAGTTGAAATTTTGAAATATAACCAAATGAGAATTTGTGAATTTGGCTTAAAAGTGAATTTTAAGTTAAGTGAATAAAATTGAAATTAAGTTATATTTTGAAATTTAAACTTAAGTGTTAAGTTGAAATTTAATTTAATGAATTTAAATTTGAATGTTGAAATTGAATAAGTGAATTATTATTAAATCTTGATTTTTGAATGGAAATTTAACTTTATAAAATCTTGAACTTAAGGAAAATTAAATAATGTTTATAAATGTGAAAATGTATGATTTTATTAGTTAAAAATGTTTTAAATAAAAATATAATTGGTTGTGAAATTATATTGAATATTTGAAGTTAATTAACTGCATTTTTCAAATGCTATTAATTGCAATGTAAATGATATTACAGCATTTGTAAATGATGTAGTTGATGATAATGAACTAAAAAGCTAAATTGAATTAAAGGCTATTATAGCAATCTTTTTAAGTGCTATAATTGTTGAATTTAACTAAGTTTATTTGAAATATTAAGTAAACCCTATTACAACATTTTAAAAATGTTGTCTTTTGTTAAATTGAACTGTTTTGAATGTAACTTTCCGTAGCGTTTTCTAAATGCTGCGAAAAGTGAATTTTCACTGTTTTGATAAACTTAAGTGAATAAATGAACTTTGAAAGTTGAAATTTTTGGAAATTTAATAATTTAATTATTAAATATAATAACTTCATTTTAATGATTTAAAATGATTTTTGAAATATAAACTGTTTGGAAATGTAAATTGAAATGGTATTTTAAATTGAATAAAATGAATAATGATTTGAAATGAATGTGGTTTTGAAATGATATGATATTTTGATATATTAAAATGATTTGAAATGTGGTTTTGAAATGATATGATATTTGGATATATTAAAATGATTTGAAATGTGGTTTTGAAAAGATATGATATTTTGATATATTAAAATGATTTGACAAGAATTTCTGGAAAGATATGATGTTTTAAAATGGTTTGGAATTAATTTAATCATTATTTTGATAAAGATTTGGATTTGAAATGATATCCTATTTTGAAGTATAAACATTATTTTAAAAGTTATAACTACGGGTTATAATAACGATTGGTTGGCAAAGAGACCGGGATCGGATATCTGGCATACTCTCTGTCGATACTGAAAACCACTTTGACAACCGTGTACGCGGTGGAGATTCCAGAATGAAGTAGGATGGTGGCGACGTTCTTGAGGTATATTACGTGGACCCAACTCCCGTGATTTGGCATAAGGTGGCTAAAACAGGAGCGATCTCGGGCCAAGTGAGGTCATTCCTCCTATCGGACATATTCCTTCGATACTATACTCTTACTGGTGATTGATTAGATGGCCATCCTCCGATTTTGATATGAGAGTGTGTTCCGAGGTGGGCGTATGTGGCTGCTGCGTTACCACCAGCCCGTATGCGTAATTGGTATATCTACCCTGGCATTGCCTTGTGTGTCGTGTCACCTACCATACCGAGCCTTTACTACGAGTTTGTTTTTCTCCCGTAGCCCGTGTGGTATCCTCTGACAGTCACCCGGAGTGGAGATGGCATGATATTGGATGGACTACTGGGACTATTATGTGTGAAGGGTGATATGGGTAGCCCAGAACGCTATTTAAAAGTAAGTTTATTTTACTGTAGACATTATTATAATAGCGAAATATTACTACATAGTAAATAGTTTAACGGATCCTTAAAGTATGGGCGGTCTCAGGCATCCTTTAAATTACTTGTACCTTATTACAGTTCACTTGAGTTGGTTTATATTATATAAGTATATATTGTCCTGACTCGAGTGTTTGTATTTTTTTTATTTACGCTCGGGTCAGCCTGAGTTATTCACAGATTTGGATTCCACTTTCTGGAGATTGGAATCGCTGGAGATTATCTGCTTATCTAGTTTTATCTATTCCAGTTCTGTTGTTCTATCCAGCTTGTACTTGGTTATCATCTTGAGACTTTTGTTGTACTTTATTTATTCCGTTGTATCTTATTTAACTCTGAAATTTATATAGTAGCTTCATGAACTACTATTTCTTTTACTTCCGCTGCATTATTAAATACTCTGTGTCTGTGATTTTATTTACTGTATATTCTGAGATTTGCCAAATTTTATTTACAATGCGGTATTTTGAGCAATTCAAGTCCGACATGTGCGGATGCGAATGGTTGAAAATATCGGGTTGTTACAGATATACTTCTATAAATCATGGGCGACTTTTACCGGTCAACCGTGATTCCAAAATTAGATCGGTGTAGAATTCTGAGGCAATTCAACATTCGATCGCCAGAGATATAGAATTCGGCATAACAAGATATAGCAGCATCGTAAACCGAGGATACAGAAATCTTTGGTGAGTCAATGCCAATTGAAAAGGAGTTTTCACCCCCTTTACAAATCATTCAGTGGAGTTATGGGATACTCCAGAATCAAACGAATATAAATAGGGAGAGACAGAATGAATTTCGAAACCGAGGGACATTCCAAAATTCAAAGGAAATTGAGTCAAAAGGAAGAGATTCAACTCGAGCGAAAGTGATTCTGTAAATAAATTTACCATATATGCTAAGTTTTGCTAGAGCCAAAGCTCTGATACCAACTGTAACGACCCGCTATTTTGGACCATTCAAATCGACAATAAAACCATACATATCCGACTTGAATAATTCAAAATACTGAATTGTTAATTTAAATTTGGAAAAACTTAAAATATACAGTAAATAAATCAATCACAGAGTAATATAATGCAGCAGAATAGATAAAGAATAGTAGTTCATGAAGCTACTATATACATCAGAGTTAGAAAAATACAACCGAATAGTTCAAATGCAGTGAAGTCTCCAATGCAGCAGATGACTTCTCTGAACCAATCAACTAGAAAGGCTGGAATCTGAATCGATAGTTGGATTTCCAAATGAAGCTCCGAACTCCAAAGGTGAGTCTCAAATGCTGTATCACTCAGTCTGACCCGAGCGTAAAGTAAAACACAATTGCCGTTTCAATTGAAATCAAATTTAATGAATAAAAGAATGTTAATCGTGAGTGATTGCTCACCTTTCGAGGTTAGAGAGATAGACAATGAAGTTGAGTTACGAAATGCAAGCACGACTTCCAAAGCAAAGTTAGATGGTACGATTTCGACGGAAAAGCTGATAGATAGAAATTGATGAGAACAGATCAAATTAGCTTGATAAAATTGAAACGAAGATTATATGATTAATTTATTACTTTCTTTCAAAATGAACGTTAAATCCAAAACACGCATTTTAAAAAATGAAATATATATATATATATATATATATATATATATATATATATATATGCACACCCATGAAAACCATATAACTTTAAAACGCTTCCATTTCATATTAATGTTAAATAACAAATATATAATTATTCAAAATGTCACTTTTATAGTATATTCATTTTATGGTTGTCGTTTCCATGTAATAAATATTCATTTTAAACCAATATTAAAATAATATATATGTATAGTTAAAAATCAATGTTCTAACATAAAACACATATATTAAAGATCAACACACACATATATAATATCTTTTGAAATGAATACTTATGTATATATATAATTATTATAGTTTATTACTTTCCTTTTCAAAATATCCAACAGGAAATCAAACAAACTTATGCATATATATATATATATATATATATATATATATACATGCAGATAAACAATATTCTTTATAATACATTGTTAACTTATTCCTTTTTTTCCCCTTTTTTTTAAAGAGTATATATGAAGTATAGTTTATAAGAATTTTTTTTTATAAAACCTTCATATATAACAAAATATATGCACAAAATAAAATATTTGTATATATAAAAATCAAAACGTTTTAAACATATATTCAAAAACTGGATCATATAAATAACAATGTATTTAGTTAACACATAGTATAAAATTAATTTATATAACTCTCTTATATATTCATTATAACTATAATCGAAACGGTTATATCTACTTTTATATAAATTAACCAAATATACACGTTACTTAACCTATCTGTACCCGATCAATAGCTTTATTATTAAAGCACGCACATCATAAACAGTATGAAGATATACAATGCTTTAGGCTTATTAAACAATATATTGCAACTTATGTATACTAATATGTGAATATAAATAAGCTTACATACTTATTATATAAAAATCAAAATTAAAAAAAAAACAATATAACAAAATATATATAAACTCAGAAATTGATATATAAGCTTATACTGTTATATCGAGAATTTTTTTTATTAAGTACAGCCATACATATATATCTTTGGGTACTACAATTTGTATTATTTGCCTTTTATAAAGAAAATTGCGGTTGCACTGAGTTTGTACATATAGCTTACTTTATGTATATAAATAACATAAGCTGTCATACATATATACACTAAAATATGTAAATTTAAGGCAGTATACTACTAGCAAATATATATAATATAATACAATGTATAGACATACCCCGTGTAAACTCGAGTCGCTGATGGGTGGGCAAAAGGAAATAAATAAGAAACTACAGACAATGAGGAAAATGTTGATGCCACCTATGTGCTGTCAGAAGTTATTACCTTTAGGCTATACACTCGGCTATGATGAGGCTGCCGATGTGGATAGGGAAGATGTTGGGTTCGGCCGGAAGGCAGGATGTTTCTTAAGAGAAGAGGAGGGGAGAAGGAGGGGACATGCGCTTGGTGGAAAGAAAATTTGCAGAGAGAGGATGAAAAGAACGCAGATGTACTAGGTAAAAGAAAGGAGGAGCAGGCTAGAATAAATAGAATGTACGAAGAGAACACGGAAGGTTATAAATCAATTGTAACGACCCAGAAATTTTAGTAATTAAAATTTGAATATTTAATTAATTTTAAAATATTAATAAGTGAATTTATTAGTCGAATAAATTTTATTTCGAATAATTAGATTTAATTGAATAATTAAATCAATAATTTAATATGTTAAATTATGGAAATAATTGAAAATCGAGTTAAATATGATTGAAAATGATTTGTAAAATTTTATTTTATCATATTGGAGTTAGAATGATATTTTAGAACTTTTAAAATCGAATTAAGAGTTAATTTGTGAAAATTGAATATTTTAATATTTAATCGACTAGTGAAATTAGCCAATTTTCGAACAGTCTCAGAATTAGACGAAACTAGTTCCATTGGATCCGTAATATTTAGTTATTACCGAATTTCAATTTTCGTGTCAATCGGAGTTATCGTTTGATCGTAGCAGCACGAAACACATCCAATTGTTTTTAATTTTAATTTGGCGAGTTAAAATAGCCATTTTTCAAAAAGTGTCGGATTTCGACGAAACCAGTTTCATCGGATCCGTAATGTGATATTATTGTAAGGTTTCAAATTTCGTGTCAATTGGATTTACCGTTTGTCCGGTACAAATTAAAACGCCTAGAAAATCGTTTAAATCGGTTTAATTTAAATTGAACATTTATTGCCATAACTCGCGCAGATGTCCGAATTAGCTTTCGAAACCTGTTCCATTGTGTCCGGAACGCGGGGTAAACCATAGAAACGCTGGTTTCGGCGCGTGAATCGGAGTTCGGAATTTCCGGAATGAATAGTGTCGATCGATTTTCTTATAAATAGCCCGCCATCACAAAAAAAATAATAATATCAAAACCCTAATCTAAACGCAGCCGCCTCCCTCATATGAACGGCCAGAAAGTTGTTTCGTTCTTCCCCTCCAATCTCCAAATCCGTTCATTAATTCAAGAAACTTTCTAAATGAAAGTTGTAGAGCACAACACGATCTTGATATCCAACGGCTATGATCGCGAATAGCTTCACGAATCAACGGGAATTTGTGTTCAAAGGCAGGCCGTTCGGCCTCGAACTGCGTGCACGATAGGCGACCGAGCTCCACTTTGCTAGCTCTTGCGAAGGGCGTTCGAATGGAGGTGGTTTGATGAAGTTTCGTCGAGCGAGGAGGTTGCAAAGTGGAAACCTAATTTGAAGGAGATGGGTTCGGTTTTGGGACGTTGTCTGTAGAGGATAACGTGAGTGAGGAAGGAGGGGACGCACGGTCCAGATCTGATGGTAGCGAGATGAGTGGCCAGGATTTGTTTAGGTTATAAGTTATAAAATTTATGTTGAAATTATTATATATAAATTCGTGTAATCTTAGAAAATCCATAACTTTTTCATACGAGGTCGAAAACGCGCGAAACCAGTTGCGTTGGAATCGTATGGACGAGCACTACGCGATGGAATTGGATTGGAGTCGTTTGGAGTTAGTGAGAATTTTGGGTAAAATTAAACGTCCGTTTAATTTTATTCGAAATAAATCGCTAAAACGAAATTGAAATCAAGGTGAGAACTTCTCACTCAATCGAATCAGTTTCGATTTTTATTTTAAATAGTTAGATTTAAAATATTTGAATGCATGTTTGAATGATGATTGTTATCTATTGATTGTTAAAATAGAAATTATACGCCGTTAGTAAGCGGATGTTATTTATTAAAAACATATACCGCGAATATTTCATAAACAGTGAAATTGGTATTATATATAATAGCAATATATATATTGGCATATGTATATATTGCAGTTATTGATTTCCCGAATTGTATAGCGGATGAGACCCTATTGCGCCGTTATTAAGCGGATAATATTTTAAATCCCATATACCGCGATAATTCCGTACTGGAGCGGAATTGGTATTGTGCTAATGTTTGTGGATGCAGGAAAACAGGTTGGAGGGATCCAACAGGATTCCTCAACAGTATTTATTTGATTTTGAATATTTTGATATTCGCTGATTATCATATCGATATATGATATCGTTGTTGTCGTGATTGACTATTTGGTGTGTAGCATCATTGAACCAAATTTTGGGATTTTAAAATGATTTTAAAGTGATTTTTGAAAATATACTATATGTTTGGAATTGATCCATTTTAAATAAATAAACGTATAATTTTAATGTTATAAAAATTATGATTTTTGAGAAATATAGTTAAAAACTGATTTTTGAAATCTGGGTTAATAATTTTATAAAAAGAGTTTAAATTGGGATTTTTGGACTTATTGTAAAAAGTTGAAAATACAGGATTTATAAAATTTAATTATTTTATAAATCAAAAGGGTGAAATTATAAAGGGGATTAAAGATGTTTTAAAATAATAATATGAATGGATTTATATAAGAGATTTATAAATTGATAATTTGTAAATTAAAATATTTGAATTATAAAACGAGTTTTATAAGTGTTAGAATGAATTATGAATGAATTTCATAAATGAATGAAATTTATAGAATTATAATCGGTGAAGTTAGAAATGGAATTTTATAAGCAGTAGGTTTATAAAATTAGCAAAATTATTAAAAGAGTATATTTGGATAAATAATCGAACCTTATAAGTTATAAGATTTATAATTATTTAGTTTAAAAGAACGATTTTGTAAAATAATCGTTTTATAAGCATTTAACTTATAGTATGAACCTTTGGTTTATAATTGAGTTATAAATTGAATAGTTTAATAAAGGAGATTTATAAAAAGGAAGTAGTTATAAAATAAATAGAAATGGAATTTATAAACGTTGTTTATAAATTCGCAAACGACTTATTTTGATAAGTAAATTGTTGAAACCTAGTAATGGAGTTATATTCACATTTTTGACTGTGAATAATCCTTTAAAATGAAATGTATAAAAGGATGAAAATTGTTAACGTAGTATATTCACGTTTTTGAATAGTGAATAATATGTTAAAGAAAATATTTAGAATGTGATATTTTAAATTGAATTAAAACGATCTAACGATGTTTTAAAATGTGTTGAGATTCGAAACCATAGATTTCAACATTTATTGTTGAAATAAACGTTTTCGAGAAATAGAAGGAAATGGTGGACTATAACACTGTTGTTATAGTAAATGATTTCCGAAAGGAAATGTTTTGTATAGTATTGGGATTTACATATCTATTTTAATTTCGAATCCCTATACTAGTGATTTTGGGTTGTCGTAACGATGTTTTACGCAACATTCGTTTTGGCCCAAATAAATACGTTTAAGTGAATGATTTCCTTAAAGAATGAAATATATACTTAATCTCGATTTAAGTATATTGAATATTTTCTAAGTGTTGAAAATAAATAAAATTTGTGAATTACTTATGAATAAATAAGTATGGAAATGTTTTTCCAATGCAAAGTGAATAAGTTGAGAATTTATCTTTTTGAAGATAAATTGAAAATGAATAATTAAAATCGTATATTCATAGATATTGTGAAATATAAATTCACTATGGAATTTATAAAAGAAAGTGGAATTCGTTTAAAAATAAATATTGATTTATTTTTGAAGTGTGAAAACTATATATCTAGTAAAGATATTTTTGGGAAATAAATAATTTGGAGAATTATTTGGAATCTGGTGATGTTGTGCATATCCATTGATAGTTCAATAACCGACTATCAATATTTACCTTTGAATGGGTAATTGATGTGATTTGTTTGAATTTGAATGCCACACTTATTTTTTAATAAGCGCTCACTATTCGGGTTAACCGGGAAAGGACCATGGGGTCGTATAACCCATTCCGAATATGTGATACGTCGTTATGAATTGCATTTGAAGACCGGTGTTGAAGACCGGATCTTTTTGAAAGCGAAAGGACAACTCGTCGATTGTCTTTGCACCGAGTAGCTACGGTATAGAGACTCCCTATGTGATGGGAAGTCCGGACATGATTAGAAATTATCCGGATTGCAAGGACTTCTTTGTAAGTGCCTTCGGTTCTGTTCGAACCCAGAACAGACTTGTATGGATTATATGTCTGACATTACAAATTGAGATATAAAGCAGATTTCTTTCAAATATATTTCTGTTGGTGGCGGAGAATTTATTCTCTTAGCTTAACACCCTTAGAGGTTATGTAGTTGAAGGTTATCAGCGATATATTCCCAATTTGGTAATGTGACATGCTGAGTGTTGCTGTGAAATGATCATTGTGTTGATTATTTGTGATAGGATCGTTTATTTGATCGTCTATCTTGGTGATCATTTCTATGATCATTTGTTGACCCAAAGCATGGCTTTTGTATAAAGTATGTTTTTGTGGACGTGACTTCGTCGAGCCTCACACCTCGGGAATGGTCAAAACGGGAAAGATGCAGCAAGGTTATGAAGGGTAGCGCCCTTTAGGGTATGTGCATTTCCTTCTCGAAAAGGGTGGTATCATGGTATGGAGCCCAGATACTTACTCATGTTGAAAACACTTTGTTATGATTGTGTGATGATGGTGACGAGCGCTCGGTTAAAGGTCCCAAAGGACCGGGGGATGGCATATTCGGTCAGTTGTTACTCAGTTAGGGGTAACCCGGCCTTGTGTTGGTAGAGATCCGGTTTGGTTCTCGGGGATGTCCATCCAAAGGCATTCTCATGTGGCAATGGGAAGTTCCTTGGCCTGATCATTCGTTGGAAATCCAAAGAAACAATACGATCTTGTACAGTTTTAGTTGTAGAACCTGCCATCTAATATGGTAGCTATAGTAAGCATAATATAATGGTACCTATGCTGGCTAAGATTTATATTCTACTTTCGAAATTGTTTCCTACACTATGCACTAATAATAATATGAAATGTTCTTTTTAATGCGTATCAAGCATCTTTGACTATCATAAGGAGAAATCTCCTCCGATTCTGCGTTTGCATTGTGTGTGTGTGCGGGAGGCCTTATGGTAGTCTCATTTTTAAAAGCATTGCGAATTGACTTTAAAAATATTCCTCTATTTTGATTTTTAAAGATAAATAAACTGTTTTGAGTTCTCACACCAGTCACATGACTGACTCGGAGTTTATTGTTTTCCTTCCTAAACTCTGGGTGCCCACCAATTTCCACACGGGCAGTCAAGAGTTAGGTTTATCAGGATATTCTGGAGTTGTAGGAGGCAAGCTGGATGGCATGGCGTAATTACTACTATATAGTATTTCTTTTTCCGCTGTTTGTTGTTGTTGTTGTACACTCTGATGATATGATGTAATGAAATGTGATGAAATGTAATAACTGATATAGTTCTTTGTTTAAAGATTATTCATTTATGTATTATTATTGTTCCGCTGCGAATTGTGAGATTCTGTTATAGTTCTGTTGTTTTCTGTTCCGTTCTATTTTCTTTTTTCTTCTCCCTATTTTCTACCTTCTTATCTCTTCTTCTAGCTCTTTCTTTTTCTTAAAACATTGATAATTTGTATTTCTGTTCATCTTGAGTTAATCTATGGAGATTAGTGTATATTCAAGGAGTACGGATTTACGGGTCATCACAGGTGGTATCAGAGCAGTTTGTTAAGCGACAACCATGGTTCTGTTGGGTATTACTCATTAGAGATAGAGTCAGCAGTACTCTAGAATGATTTTGAGTGTAATATTAGCTGTGAGAGCGTATTTGTCAGTGAATATGAAATTGTTTTATATTGTGATGATTGGTTTATTGAGTGGCATATGAACTTTCGTCAGCACGGTCTGTACAACTATGCCAAAGGGATTTTATAAACACTTGTATAGAACAATTTGACACAATATTGTTTTAAATTAGGTAAATGAAATAATTTTACCTTGATTATATTTTTATATATAAAGGAATAATTTTCCAGAATTACTAAAGTGTATATAAGTAGATTGTTTAGATGTTTGAATAATCTAAATAAAAGAATAATTGTATAAGCAAAAGAATTATAAGAATTGAATTATAATTAATGTGATTTACAATTGTGAAATAAACTTATATATATAAGAAGTGAAACTATATGAATATATTTATCAATATGAGTTGTAAATAAAAATGAATTTAAAGTTAAACGGAAATTTACTTTAGAATTGAAATCTGAATTTATTTATAAGTTGGAATTTAAGTTATGTAAAAAAACCAAGTGACGTTTATGAAATGAAATATAACTTAAAAGATGTTGAATGAAGTTGATATTGGTATCAAAGAAAATTAATAAAGTTAAGTGATAAATGTGAACTTAAGTTATATAAATGAAATTCAACTTTAGAAATTGAATTGAATGTAAATTAAGTTGATATGGAAAAATGGATATAAGTGTTAATTCATTAAAATCTAATGTTATTGAAAGTTGAATAGTTGAATGAAAATCAATTTAATTAAACCAATTGTAAGCAAAGGAATTTGGTTGCAATTAATATACATTGGTTGTTATATGGTTGTTAGTTGATTGATTGTATATAATTCATTAAGTGCTAATGAAATTGAAAGCTAAAGTAATTGGAAATTCAATTGGAAGTTAAGTGAATCTTAAATAGAATTGAATTTGAATTGGAAGTGAACCAACTTGAATATGAATTAGTGAATATAAACTAATTGAAAATGAATGTTAGTAAAAACATCCACTGTTAATGAATCATATGTGATTAAATTGAAAACCTATTTCATTGAATATTAATGAGAATATGAATGAATATTTATTGGTTATGAATGCTAGTTGGTTGATGGTTGAATATATTGCTTTTATTGCATTTGCTATGTTGACATGTATAGTTATTATGTTTCTATATGTTGAATATTGATACTATTTTCATATATGCATGATTCTCATGTTGTTTATTGAGTGTTTAGTAGGTGCGGATCGCGTTTGCTTCGCATTTGGAGCTCGCTTTCGCGCTATATTAGCCGTATATGCTTGCTAATAATATAATAAGGTACATATCTCGGATTACATACCGTACTTTTACAATTTTTTTCCTGCGGGATGCCTCATTACTTGATGAGATGTATATTTGTGATATATATACTGTCATTTTTTTTCGGATCGAGCCGCGCAAAGGAGACTATGGCGAATTTTTCCGAAAATTTAAGGCGTTAGAAAAAATTTGAGAAAATTGGAAAATTTTGAAAACTTTAACTTTGATTTTGAAATTGAAAGTTAAACCATAGTAGTTGTTTTTGAAAAGATAACTAAGTATGATTTGAAAACTTAGTAAAGTATGGTGAGAAGTTTAAAATATTTTTGGAAAATTAATAGATTCTGTAACTTTTCTTACTTAATAATTTCGAGGACGAAATTCTTTTAAGGGGGAAGATTGTAACGACCCAGAAATTTTAGTAATTAAAATTTGAATATTTAATTAATTTTAAAATATTAATAAGTGAATTTATTAGTCGAATAAATTTTATTTCAAATAATTGGATTTAATTGAATAATTAAATCAATAATTTAATATGTTAAATTATGGAAATAATTGAAAATCGAGTTAAATATGATTGAAAATGATTTGTAAAATTTTATTATATCATATTGGAGTTAGAATGATATTTTAGAACTTTTAAAATCGAATTAAGAGTTAATTTGTGAAAATTGAATATTTTAATATTTAATCGACTAGTGAAATTAGCCAATTTTCGAACAGTCTCAGAATTGGACGAAACTAGTTCCATTGTATCCGTAATAGTTAGTTATTACCGGATTTCAATTTTCGTGTCAATCGGAGTTATCGTTTGATCGTAGCAGCTCGAAACGCATCAAATTGTTTTTAATTTTAATTTGGCGAGTTAAAATAGCCATTTTTCAAAAAGTGTCAGATTTCGACGAAACCAGTTTCATCGGATCCGTAATGTGATATTATTGTAAGGTTTCAAATTTCGTGTCAATTGGATTTACCGTTTGTCCGGTACAAATTAAAACGCCTAGAAAATCGTTTAAATCGGTTTAATTTAAATTGAACATTTATTACCATAACTCGCACAGATGTCCGAATTAGCTTTCGAAACCTATTCCATTGTGTCCGGAACGTGGGGTAAACCCTAGAAACGCTGGTTTCGGCGCGTGAATCGGAGTTCGGAATTTCCGGAATGAATAGTGTCGATCGATTTTCTTATAAATAGCCCACCATCACAAATAAAAAAAATATATATCAAAACCCTAATCTAAACGCAGCCGCCTCCCTCATATGAACGGCCAGAAAGTTGTTTCGTTCTTCCCCTCCAATCTCCAAATCCGTTCATTAATTCAAGAAACTTTCTAAATGAAAGTTGTAGAGCACAACACGATCTTGATATCCAACGGCTATGATCGCGAATAGCTTCACGAATCAACGGGAATTTGTGTTCAAAGGCAGGCCGTTCGGCCTCGAACTGCGTGCACGATAGGCGACCGGGCTCCACTTTGCTCTGGCCGTGGGTAGCTCTTGCGAAGGGCGTTCGAATGGAGGTGGTTTGATGAAGTTTCGTCGAGCGAGGAGGTTGCAAAGTGGAAACCTAATTTGAAGGAGATGGGTTCGGTTTTGGGACGTTGTCTGTAGAGGATAACGTGAGTGAGGAAGGAGGGGACGCACGGTCCAGATCTGATGGTAGCTAGATGAGTGGCCAGGATTTGTTTAGGTTATAAGTTATAAAATTTATGTTGAAATTATTATATATAAATTCGTGTAATCTTAGAAAATCCATAACTTTTTCATACGAGGTCGAAAACGCGCGAAACCAGTTGCGTTGGAATCGTATGGACGAGCACTACGCGATGGAATTGGATTGGAGTCGTTTGGAGTTAGTGAGAATTTTGGGTAAAATTAAACGTCCGTTTAATTTTATTCGAAATAAATCGCTAAAACGAAATTGAAATCAAGGTGAGAACTTCTCACTCAATCGAATCAGTTTCGATTTTTATTTTAAATAGTTAGATTTAAAATATTTGAATGCATGTTTGAATGATGATTGTTATCTATTGATTTTTAAAATAGACATTATACGCCGTTAGTAAGCAGCTGTTATTTATTAAAAACATATACCGCGAATATTTCATAAACAGTGAAATTGGTATTATATATAATAGCAATATATATATATTGGCATATGTATATATTGCAGTTATTTATTTCCCGAATTGTATAGCGGATGAGACCCTATTGCGCCGTTATTAAGCGGATAATATTTTAAATCCCATATACCGCGATAATTCCGTACTGGAGCGGAATTGGTATTGTGCTAATGTTTGTGGATGCAGGAAAACAGGTTGGAGGGATCCAACAGGATTCCTCAACAGTATTTATTTGATTTTGAATATTTTGATATTCGCTGATTATCATATCGATATATGATATCGTTGTTGTCGTGATTGACTATTTGGTGTGTAGCATCATTGAACCAAATTTTGGGATTTTAAAATGATTTTAAAGTGATTTTTGAAAATATACTATATGTTTGGAATTGATCCATTTTAAATAAATAAACATATAATTTTAATGTTATAAAAATTATGATTTTTGAGAAATATAGTTAAAAACTGATTTTTGAAATATGGGTTAATAATTTTATAAAAAGAGTTTAAATTGGGATTTTTGGATTTATTGTAAAAAGTTGAAAATATAGGATTTATAAAATTTAATTATTTTATAAATCAAAAGGGTGAAATTATAAAGGGGATTAAAGATGTTTTAAAATAATAATATGAATGGATTTATATAAGAAATTTATAAATTGATAATTTGTAAATTAAAATATTTGAATTATAAAACGAGTTTTATAAGTGTTAGAATGAATTATGAATGAATTTCATAAATGAATGAAATTTATAGAATTATAATCGGTGAAGTTAGAAATGGAATTTTATAAGCAGTAGGTTTATAAAATTAGCAAAATTATTAAAAGAGTATATTTGGATAAATAATCGAACCTTATAAGTTATAAGATTTATAATTATTTAGTTTAAAAGAACGATTTTGTAAAATAATCGTTTTATAAGCATTTAACTTATAGTATGAACCTTTGGTTTATAATTGAGTTATAAATTGAATAGTTTAATAAAGGAGATTTATAAAAAGGAAGTAGTTATAAAATAAATAGAAATGGAATTTATAAATGTTGTTTATAAATTCGCAAACGACTTATTTTGATAAGTAAATTGTTGAAACCTAGTAATGGAGTTATATTCACATTTTTGACTGTGAATAATCCTTTAAAATGAAATGTATAAAAGGATGAAAATTGTTAACGTAGTATATTCACGTTTTTGAATAGTGAATAATATGTTAAAGAAAATATTTAGAATGTGATATTTTAAATTGAATTAAAACGATCTAACGATGTTTTAAAATGTGTTGAGATTCGAAACCATAGATTTCAACATTTATTGTTGAAATAGACGTTTTCGAGAAATAGAAGGAAATGGTGGACTATAACACTGTTGTTATAGTAAATGATTTCCGAAAGGAAATGTTTTGTATAGTATTGGGATTTACATATCTATTTTAATTTCGAATCCCTATACTAGTGATTTTGGGTTGTCGTAACGATGTTTTACGCAACATTCGTTTTGGCCCAAATAAATACGTTTAAGTGAATGATTTCCTTAAAGAATGAAATATATACTTAATCTCGATTTAAGTATATTGAATATTTTCTAAGTGTTGAATATAAATAAAATTTGTGAATTACTTATGAATAAATAAGTATGGAAATGTTTTTCCAATGCAAAGTGAATAAGTTGAGAATTTATCTTTTTGAAGATAAATTGAAAAATAATTAAAATCGTATATTCATAGATATTGTGAAATATAAATTCACTATGGAATTTATAAAAGAAAGTGGAATTCGTTTAAAAATAAATATTGATTTATGTTTGAAGTGTGAAAACTATATATCTAGTAAAGATATTTTTGGGAAATAAATAATTTGGAGAATTATTTGGAATCTGGTGATGTTGTGCATATCCATTGATAGTTCAATAACCGACTATCAATATTTACCTTTGAATGGGTAATTGATGTGATTTGTTTGAATTTGAATACCACACTTATTTTTGAATAAGCGCTCACTATTCGGGTTAACCGGGAAAGGACCATAGGGTCGTATAACCCATTCCGAATATGTGATACGTCGTTATGAATTGCATTTGAAGACCGGTGTTGAAGACCGGATCTTTTTGAAAGCGAAAAGACAACTCGTCGATTGTCTTTGCACCGAGTAGCTACGGTATAGAGACTCCCTATGTGATGGGAAGTCCGGACGTGATTAGAAATTATCCGGATTGCAAGGACTTCTTTGTAAGTGCCTTCGGTTCTGTTCGAACCCAGAACAGACTTGTATGGATTATATGTCTGACATTACAAATTGAGATATAAAGCAGATTTCTTTCAAATATATTTCTGTTGGTGGCGGAGAATTTATTCTCTTAGCTTAACACCCTTAGAGGTTATGTAGTTGAAGGTTATCAGCGATATATTCCCAATTTGGTAATGTGACATGCTGAGTGTTGCTGTGAAATGATCATTGTGTTGATTATTTGTGATAGGATCGTTTATTTGATCGTCTATCTTGGTGATCATTTCTATGATCATTTGTTGACCCAAAGCATGGCTTTTGTATAAAGTATGTTTTTGTGGACGTGACTTCGTCGAGCCTCACACCTCGGGAATGGTCAAAACGGGAAAGATGCAGCAAGGTTATGAGGGGTAGCGCCCTTTAGGGTATGTGCATTTCCTTCTGGAAAAGGGTGGTATCATGGTATGGAGCCCAGATACTTACTCATGTTGAAAACACTTTGTTATGATTGTGTGATGATGGTGATGAGCGCTCGGTTAAAGGTCCCAAAGGACCGGGGGATGGCATATTCGGTCAGTTGTTACTCAGTTAGGGGTAACCCAGCCTTGTGTTGGTAGAGATCCGGTTTGGTTCTCGGGGATGTCCATCCAGAGGCATTCTCATATGGCAATGGGAAGTTCCTTGGCCTGATCATTCGTTGGAAATCCAAAGAAACAATACGATCTTGTACGGTTTTAGTTGTAGAACCTGCCATCTAATATGGTAGCTATAGTAAGCATAATATAATGGTACCTATGCTGGCTAAGATTTATATTCTACTTTCGAAATTGTTTCCTACACTATGCACTAATAATAATATGAAATGTTCTTTTTAATGCATATCAAGCATCTTTGACTATCATAAGGAGAAATCTCCTCTGATTCTGCGTTTGCATTGTGTGTGTGTGCGGGAGGCCTTATGGTAGTCTCATTTTTAAAAGCATTGCGAATTGACTTTAAAAATATTCCTCTATTTTGATTTTTAAAGATAAATAAACTGTTTTGAGTTCTCACACCAGTCACATGACTGACTCGGAGTTTATTGTTTTCCTTCCTAAACTCTGGGTGCCCACCAATTTCCACACGGGCAGTCAAGAGTTAGGTTTATCAGGATATTCTGGAGTTGCAAGAGGCAAGCTGGATGGCATGGCGTAATTACTACTATATAGTATTTCTTTTTCCGCTGTTTGTTGTTGTTGTTGTACACTCTGATGATATGATGTAATGAAATGTGATGAAATGTAATAACTGATATAGTTCTTTGTTTAAAGATTATTCATTTATGTATTATATATTGTTCCGCTGCGAATTGTGAGATTCTGTTATAGTTCTGTTGTTTTCTGTTCCGTTCTATTTTCTATTTTCTTCTCCCTATTTTCTACCTTCTTATCTCTTCTTCTAGCTCTTTCTTTTTCTTAAAACATTGATAATTTGTATTTCTGTTCATCTTGAGTTAATCTATGGAGATTAGTGTATATTCAAGGAGTACGGATTTACGGGTCATCACATCAGATTGGAATAAAAACGTAAAGAAAGAAATAAATAAAAGAAATCAATGAATGCGAAATAACGTATAGTATTTTATACGTTTCAAACTTTGAAATAGCAACGGTCATGAGTTGATTTAGCTACATTTAAAGCAATAATTTGTTTGGATAGTACATAATAAGTTTGGAAAGACAATGATATTTAAAATGGAACAAGGAATGGACAGAGAAATTTAAGCAAAGATAAAACATACAGAATAAATATAGAGTAACGGGACAGTCACGATAATTCAGTGGATAATTAAAGCAACTTTTAATGCCACCAGCTGCACGTTCAAATCTGAAAAGGCAGAGTAACGGACCATATAATAAATTGAAACGATGGATTGATAACATCTGCAAGTATATATTTAATAGAAAAGAACGGACAGAGAAAATTTTGTGAAACGTATTGAAAATAAATATGAAGTACTTATTATATTATACGTTTCTATTTGAATGCAGAGTCCAAAATTTGAAAGCCAAGTAACGGTCAACCCTTGATTTGGTGAAAATAATTGTAGCAAGTAATAAAAGAAATAAATAGCAACGGTCACGTTGCTTTGATTTAGCTGACCCATCAAAGCAAATTATTTATAATTTAACCGGTAGGAAACGTAAAGGAACGTACCACCATAAAATGAAATTGATAACACCCGTGCATTGATTCTGCAATATTTATTAAAGAAATTGATTCTGCAACATTTATTAAAGCAATTTATTAGCTAGCTTGAATTAAATAGAATTTCACAATGGAATAAACTTTGATAAAATAAATTAAAAATCTGCTATGTTTAACTGGACGTGATCCAAATATTAAATTTTTATTTCAAAATATTATTATATAAAATTTCTCAAAAGTTTCAATTAATTACATTAAATAAAACCATTTAAAACTATTAAAATCTACGGGTCGTTACAATGAGAAACACACATCATATGGATTTAATATTATAAAACCTTTTTAAAATATAGTTATCTCATAAGATCATGCCGCACATAAACACGGATGGACTTTTACCTTACGATAACCTAATCATTTCAAATAGAAAATCCCATGATATTATAATAATGTCTAGGATTTAAAATAAATATATAAAATAGCTGGAATGCTTGCATCTTATGTTCCAGCATAGTTGGGCACAACTAAGTTCATAAGGCACTTATTGGAGAATAGATTTCATACAATGACATGGCGCTAGGGTACCACCTATCATAGTGCACCTCTAAAAAATGTAGGAGGGTCTTACATGAACCCCTTACAAATAAGGATTGGCCTACCTCTTACTAGATAGTAACAAAATTGTCATCACCCCGTTGCTTTGCAACCTTTTCCATAGAGCTCTGCTACACACACTAAATCTATAAATAGTGATCTAGAAGGGTGATGCCCATACCCTAATGGGCACCCACATAGCCCTAAAGCATATCCCTTGTTTTAGCCATTTCTGGTTGTGAGGCTAGAGACTGCGTATTTTCTTTTTAGCAAATTCCACTTGGAATGCTAACACCGCGCTTCAGGCAACAATGCAATGCAACCATTCATATACAAGTTATTTTAGGTTTAAACAAAACGAAGACACTACTTCTACTACATCCTTAGGATTAGTAGCAAGAAGCCCTTGCACTTCAAAAAACTCTATCTTCGATTCCATCATCTTCAGGACGTTCCAATTCAAACGCTTATGGCTATTCGAAGTGGTTTTCGAATAATATATCTAATCTCGATCTCTTCGAACCAATAAACGATAGTTTTAAAGGGGCCAACATTTGGTAGTTGGTTATTTAACTATCAAATAAACAAACAATCCAACTAGAGAATTAATTCCATATGGAAATCAACCCTGGTTAAGCGCATAAGCAACCACTAAGCCTCTTTAATTAATCCTTTCATTAATTAAACCACTTTGTAAATTCTTGTATTAACGTACTTTTACAAAGATATATTCACAAACCCTATTTGCTCTTTTCAATATTTGAAAAATATTGATATACTTATCTTAACAGTACAAGTATATTCACAAATTTTTTTACTTTCTATAATTAGAAAGCTTTTCCACATACTTATATCAACGGTATAAGTATATTCAAAAAACACTACATTTCCAATACTTAGAAAATGTCTATATACTTATCTCAACGGTACAAGTTTATTCACAAATCTTAAGAAATATTTTATTTCCAAAACCATACATAGTTGGGTTAAAAAAAAATGTAATTTAAAAATATTGACAATAATAAACGCAAAGCACTTTTGGTGTTAGTAAATAGATCGTATAGAGATTAGACCAAATACACCTATAGCCACTTTTTGAGACGACTGCCCTAAAACACCGGCGTAGGTAATAACTAAATAATGTGCCATAATCATTCCCGACCAATATAGGATGATCATCTAGATGAATAATAGTAACACAACATAATTTTCCGTATCTCACATCGAATGGATAAATTATAAGATTATGGATATAACAAAAGAGACAGTAATAACTATGTGAAAAAATCATCAGAGTACATATCTACAAATTTATACATCAAATGTCATGGAGTTTATACAATGGAAACAAACTCAATAACTGTCTCAAATATAGCTATAAGCAGTCACTGCTAAGGCTCTCTAGTGCTGCATGGTGGAATAATCGTGGAATTCATATAAGTATATAATACAATATGGCTCCATCCGACTCTTCCTCCAAATAGTTACTGCATCATCTTGATCTGTTATCCAGTCTACTAATTTAAGAGTGCCTAGGATAATAAGAAGCAAAGCATAAAACCTTAGGTTAGACAACAGCCTAGTGTGAGCGGTAAATGATTCTCAAAATACTATACGGGTAAATAAGGAAAGGAATAAGGGTACATAAACTATACCTAATCAGTCCCTGCAACTAAAGGGTTAGCACATAACACTATAATATGCTACTCTACAATATTATAAAGGTACCATATAATAAACATTATGGATGTCCAGATATCCCTGTCTCCATTACCTACTTCCAATGATATCCACTAGCGATAGTCCACTACATAAAGCAACCAAAACAACCACAGCATCCATCAAGAAATACCCAGTATCACTCATCCATGTTCCCTGAATATATGATAGCTCGTATGGCCCCCATGCCAAGGACTAATTGTAAGGACCCGCAAATCCGTACTCCTTGAATATACATTAATCTCCGTAGATTAACTCAAGATGAACAGAAATACGAATTCTCAATGTTTAAGAAAAAGAAAAAGACAGAAGAAGAGAGAAAAAGATAGAAAATAGAGAGAAAAGAAAATAGAACGGAACGAAAACAGCAGAACAATATAAGAATCTCACAATCGCAGCGGAACAACATATAATAGATAAATGAATAATCTTTAAACAAAGAACTATATCAGTTATTGCATTACATTACATTACATTTCATTACATCAGAGTGTACAACAACAAACAACATCAAACAGCGGAAAAGAAATACTATATACTAATAATACGCCATGTCATCCATCTTGTCTTCAACAACTCCAGAATTCCAGAATATCCTGATAAACCTTAACTCTTGACTGCCCGTGTGGAAATTGGTGGGCACCCAGAGTTTAGGAAGGAAAACAATAAACTCCGAGTCAGTCATGTGACTGGTGTGAGAACTCAAAACAGTTTATTTATCTTTGAAAACGAAATAGAGGAATTTTTTTTTAAAGTCAATTCGCAATGCTTTTAAAAATGAGACTACCATAAGGCCTCCCGCACACACACACATGCAAACGCAGAATCGAAGGAGATTTCTCCTTATGATAGTCAAAGATGCTTGATACGCATTAAAAAGACATTTGATATTATTACTAGTGCATAGTGTAGGAAATATTTCGAAAGTAGAATATAAACCTTAGCCAACATACAACCATTATCGTATGTCTACTATAGCTACCATCCAAACAATGGGGCGCCACCATAAGTGAATGATAGGTTCTACAACTAATACCGTAAAAATTGTATTGTTTCTTTGGATTTCCAACAAATGGTCAGGCCAAGGAACTTCCCATTGCCACATGAGAACGCCTCTGGAAGGACGTCCCTGAGAACCAAACCGGATCTCTACCAACACAAGGCCGGGTTACCCCTAACTGGGTAACTACTGACACGAGTATGCCATCCCCCGGTCCTTTGGGACCTTTAACCGAGCGCTCGTCACCATCATCACACAATCATAAATAAAGTGTTTCAACATGAGTAAGCATCTGGGCTCCATACCATGATACCACCCTTTTCCAGA
Source organism: Allium cepa (assembly GCA_030765085.1). NCBI lineage: Eukaryota > Viridiplantae > Streptophyta > Magnoliopsida > Asparagales > Amaryllidaceae > Allium > Allium cepa. The sequence continues at coordinate 984,739,729 of CM060945.1, read as the reverse complement.
AGGAAATGCACATACCCTAAAGGGAGCTACCCCTCATAACCTTGCCGCATCTTTCCTGTTTTGACCATTTCCGGGGTGTGAGGCTCGACGAAGTCTCGTCCACAAAAACACGCTTTATACAAAAGCTGTGCTTTGGGTCAACAAATGATCATAGAAATGATCACAAAGATAAACGATCAAACAAATGATCCTATCACAAATGATCAACACAATGATCATTTCACAGCAACACTCAGCATGTCACATTACCAAATTGGGAATATATCACTGATAACCTTCAACTACATAACCTCTGAGCTCGTACGTCTCAGAGAAGGGTGTTAAGCTAAGAGAATAAATTCTCCGCCACCAACAGAAATATATTTGAAAGAAATCAGCTTTATATCTCAATTGTAATGTCAGACATACAATCCATACAAGTCTGTTCCGGGCTCGAACAGAACCGAAGGCACTTACAAAGAAGTCCTTGCAATCTGGATATTCACTAATCACGTCCGGACTTCCCATCACATACGGAATTTCTATACCGGGGCCATTCGGTGCAGAAACATTCGACGGTAATCCTTCCGTTTTCAAAAATATCCGGTCTTCAACACCGGTCATCAATGCTATCCATTACGTCGTATCACTATTCGGAATGGGTAATCCGAATAATGAGCGCAATAATTTAAAAATAAGTGTGGCATTCAAATCCAAGCAAATCACAACAAATACCCATTCAAAGGTAAATATTGATAGTCGGTTATTGAACTATCAATGGATATGCACAACATCACCAGATTCCAAATAATTTTCCAAATTATTTATTTCCCAAAAATATCTTTACAAGATATATAATTTTCACACTTCAACCATTTGAAAACAATTTTCAAATCACTTTCCTTATGCGGAAATACTTTCGTTTCAACATGGTTCGTTTAAACCAATTAAATAAATCCTTAACGATTTACTTTATATTTACGTTCCAAATCCGTAAATTAATTCCCACACTTTAAAAATAAATCAATATTTATTTTTAAACAAATTCCACTTTTTCATTTATAAATTCCATAATGAATTTATATTTCAAAATATCTATGAATATACGATTTCAATTATTCATTTTCAATTTATCTTCAAAAGGATAAATTCTCAAAATATTCACTTCATATTGGAAAACATTTCCATACTTATTTAATAAGTAATTCACAATTCTTTTTATTTTCAAACTTTGGAAAATATTCAATATACTCAAATCGAAATTTAGTATATATTTCATCCTTTAAGGAAATAATTCACTTAAACATATTTATTTGGGCCAAAACGAATGTTGTGTAAAACATCGTTACGACAACCCAAAATCACTAGTATAGGGATTCGAAATTAAAATAGATATATAAATCTCAATACTACACAAAACATTTCCTTTCGGAAATCATTTACTATAACAACGGTGTTATAGTCCATCATTTCCTTCTATTTCTCGAAAACGTCTATTTCAACAATGAATGTTGAAATCTATGGTTTCGAATCTTAATACATTATGAAAACATTGTTAGATCGTTTTAATTCTTTTTAAAACATCATATCCAAAACATTTTCTTTAACATCTTATTCACTATTCAAAAACGTGAATATACTTCGTTAACAAATTTCATCATTTCTATTTATTTTATTTCAGAGGATTATTCACTGTCTAAAACGTGAATATAATTCCATTAATAAGTTACAACAATTTACTTATCAAAATAAGTCGTTTGCGGATTTATAAAACAACGTTTATAAATTCCTTTGTTAACCTATTCCAGTTTATAACTCAATTATATGCTAAAAGTTCCTATTATAAGTTAAACACTTATAATTTATTCGTTTACAAAAATCATTCTTTTAAACTTCATAATTATAAATCTTATAACTTATAAGATTTATTCATTTATCCAAATCTATTCTTTCAATAACTTTATAAATTTTATAAACCTACTGTTTATAAAATTCCATTTATAACTTCACCGTTCATAATTCTATAAATTTCATTCATTTATGAAATTCATTCACAATTCATTCTAACACTTATAAAAACTCGTTTTTACAATTCAAATATTTTTAATTTATAAATATCAATTTATAAATCTTTTATATAAATCAATTTATACTATTATTTTGAAACATCTTTAATCTCCTTTATAATTTCATCATTCTCTTTGATTTATAAAATAATCAAATTTTATAAATCCTATATTTACTTTTTATAATAAATTCAGAAATCCAATTTAAACCATTTTATAAAATCATTAACCCATATTTTCAAAAATCAACTTTTAACTATATTTCTCAAAAAAAAACCATAATTTTTATAACATTAAAATTATAACGTTATTTATTTAAAATGGATCAATTCCAAAAATATTTTATAATGTATACTTTCAAAAATCACTTTAAAAAAATCATTTTTAAAATTCCAAAATTTGGTCCAATGATGCTACACACCAAATAGTCAATCACGACAACAACGACATCATATATCGTATATGATAATCAACGAATATTAAAATATCCATAATCAAATAAATACTGTTGAGGAATCCAGTTGGATCCCTCCAACCTGTTTTCCTGCATCCACAAACATTAGCACAATACCAATTCCGCTCCAGTACGAAATTATCGCGGTATATGGGATTTAAAATATTATCCGCTTAATAGACGGCGCAATAGGGTCTCTCCGCTATACAATGCGGGAAATCAATAACTGCAATATATACATATGCCAATATATATATATATATATATATATATTGCTATTACATATAATACCAATTTCACTGTTTATGAAATATTCGCGGTATATGTTTTTAATAAATAACATCCGCTTACTAACGGCGCATAATGTCTATTTTAACAATCAATAGATAATAATCATCATTCAAACATGCATTCAAGAATTTTAAATCTAACTATTTAAAATAAAATCGAAACCGATTCGATTGAGTGAGAAGTTCTCACCTTGATTTCAATTTCGTTTTAGCGATTTATTTCGAATAAAATTAAACGGACTTTAATTTTACCCGAAATTCTCACTAACTCCAAACGACTCCAATCCAATTCCATAGCGTAGTGCTCGTCCATATGATTCCAACGCAACTGGTTTCGTGCGTTTTCGACCTCGTATGAAAAAGATATGCATTTTACAAGTTTTACGAATTTATATATACATAAATTACAACATTTTTCAATTTAAACCTAAATTTTTTTCTGGGCCGTTGATTTTCTCAGATCCGTGCATCCCTGTGCCTCTTCCACGCACGTTCTTTTTCTTTCCAGTAAACAAACACGCATTTGAACCCATTGAGCTCAAAATTAGGTTTTAATTTTGCAACCAAATCACTAGCTTCTACCTCGATCAAGTACCACCATCCCGACCCTCTTCGCAAGAGCCACGTTCGGCCTCAATCTCATAGAGCTCGGCTCCCTGTAGCCCTTGATTTTTGTGCCCAAACGCACGCGAACGCGGCCATATATCTCATCATCCGTAGCACCATTCGCGATCTCCACCGTTGATCTTGTAGTTCTCGTTGGTCTCTTCGATATTGTAGTTGGAAGAATTAGCTGAAAGTGGATGGATTGAGAGATTTGAAGGGAAGATGAAGTCAAATTTTCGGCCATTCGTTATAAGGGGTGGCGGCTGCTGTTAGGTTTAGGGTTTTTTTTTTTTTTTTTTTTTTTTTTTGTGAATGAGGGGGGCTATTTATAGAAGTTTGAACGACACTATTCATTCAACTTTTCAAAACTCCGATTTATGCGCGGTGACCAGCGTTTCTAGGGTTTACCCCGCGTTTCGGACGCAATGGAACGTGTTTCGGGAGCTAATTCGGTCATCTGTGCGAGTTATGGCAATAAACGATCAATTTAAAATTAAACCGATTAAACGATTTTCTAGGCGTTTTAGCTTGCACCGGACAAACGGTAAATCCAATTGACACGAAATTTGAAACCTTACAATAATATCACATTACGGATCCGATGAAACTGGTTTCGTCGAAATCCGAGACTTTTTGAAAAATGACTATTTTAACTCGCCAAATTAATATTAAAACAATTTCGATGCGTTTCAAGCTGCCACGATCAAACGATAACTCCGATTGCTACGAAAATTGAAATCCGGTAATAACTAACTATTACGGATCCAATGGAAATAGTTTCGTCCAATTCTGAGACTTTTCGAAAAATGGCTAATTTCACTTGTCGATTAAATATTAAAATATTCAATTTTCATAAATAAACTTTTAATTCGATTTTAAAAGTTCTAAAATATCATTCTTACTTCAATATGATAAAATAAAATTTTACAAATCATTTTCAATCATAATTAACCCAATTTTCAATTATTTCTGTAATTTAACATATTAAATTACTGATTTAATTATTCAATTAAATCTAATTATTCGAAATAAATTTTAGTCGACTTATAAATTTCACTTATTAATATTTAAAATTAATTAAATATTCAAATTTTTAATTAAAAAAAAATCGGGGTCGTTACAATCTTCCCCCCTTAAAAAATTTCGTCCTCGAAATTACAAGTAAGAAAAGTTACAGAATCTATTAACTTTCCTAAAATTCATAGTTAAACTTCTTACAATACTTTACTAAGTTTTCAAATCATACTTAGTTATCTTTTCAAACCAAACTATCTTGTTTAATTTTCAATTCCAAAATCAAAATTATAGTTTTCACAAATTTTCCCAATTTTCTCAAAAATATTCTAACGCCTTAAATTTTCGGAAAAAATCGCCAGAGTCTCCTTTGCGCGGCTCGATCCGAAAAAAAAATATGACAGTATATATATCACAAATATACATCTCATCAAGTAATGAGGCATCCCGCAGGGAAAAAAGTGTAAAAGTACGATATTTAATCCGAGATATGTACCTTATATTTTATTAGCGAGCATATACGGCTAATATAGCGCGAAAGCGAGCTCCAAATGCGAAGCAAACGTGATCCGCACCTACTAAACACTCAACAAACAGATGAGAAACATGTATATAGACAATAGTATCGATATACAACATATAGCAACATAATAACTATATATGCCAACATAGCAAATGTAGTAAAAGCAACATATATTCAACCATCAACCAACTAGCATTCATAACCAATAAATATTCATTCATATTCTCATTAATATTTAATGAATTGGGTTTTCAAATTTAATCACATTTGATTCATTAACAGTGGATGTTCTTACTAACATTCATTTTCAATTTGTTTACATTCACTAGTCCATATTCAAGTTGGTTCAGTTCCAAATCAAATTCAATTTTATTTAAGATTCACTTAACTTTCAATTGAATTTCAATTACTTTAACTTCCAATTTCATTAACTTAATTTCATTAATACTTAATGAATTATATACAATCAACTAACAATCATATAACAACCAAAGTATATTAATAACAACCAAATTCCTTTGCTTTATATTCATTCAATTTGGTTTAACACCTTTACTTTCAATTCGTTTAATTAAATTGATTTTCATTCAATCTTTCAACTTCCAATAACATTAGATTTTAATGAATTAACACTTATATTCATTATTTCATATCAATTTATTCACATTCAATTGACTAACATTCAATCCATTGATTCAATTCAATTGCTAATTCATTTAACCATTTTAAGTTGAATTCCATTTACATAACTTAAGTTCACATCTATCACTTAACTTTATTATTTTACTTTGGTACCAATGTCAACTTCATTCAACATCTCTTAAGTTATACTTCCATTTAACTTTAAATTCATTTTTTTTTACAACTCATATTCATAAATATATTCATATAGTTTCACTTCTTATATATATAAGTTTATTTCACAATTGTAAATCACTTTAATTATAATTCAATTCTTATAATTCATTATACTTATACAATTATTCTCTTATTTAGATTATTCAAACAACTTATTCAACAACCAAACAATCAACTTATATACACTTTAATAATTCTAAAAAATTATTCCTTTATATATAAAATATAATCAAGGTAAAATTATTTCATTTACCCAATTTAAAACAATATCGTGTCGAATTGTTCTGTACAAGTGTTTATAAACCCCTTCGGCATAGTTGTGCATACCGTGCTGACGAAGGTTCATATGCCACTCAATAAACCAATCATCACAATATAAAACAATTTTTATATTCACTAACAGATACGCTCTCATAGCTATTATTACACTCAACTCATTCTAGAGTACCACTGACAATATCTCTAATGAGTAATACCCAACAGAACCCTGGTTGTCGCTTAACCATATGCTCTGATACCACTGTAAGGACCCGCAAATCCGTACTCCTTGAATATACACTAATCTCCGTAGATTAACTCAAGATGAACAGAAATACGAATTCTCAATGTTTAAGAAAAAGAAAAAGACAGAAGAAGAGAGAAAAAGATAGAAAATAAAGAGAAAAGAAAATAGAACGGAACGAAAACAGCAGAACAATATAAGAATCTCACAATCGCAGCGGAACAACATATAATAGATAAATGAATAATCTTTAAACAAAGAACTATATCAGTTATTGCATTACATCACATTACATTTCATTACATCAGAGTGTACAACAACAAACAACATCAAACAACGGAAAAGAAATACTATATACTAATAATACGCCATGCCATCCATCTTGCCTCCAGCAACTCCAGAATTCCAGAATATCCTGATAAACCTTAACTCTTGACTGCCCGTGTGGAAATTGGTGGGCACCCAGAGTTTAGGAAGGAAAACAATAAACTCCGAGTCAGTCATGTGACTGGTGTGAGAACTCAAAATAGTTTATTTATCTTTGAAAACGAAATAGAGGATTTTTTTTTAAAGTCAATTCACAATGCTTTTAAAAATGAGACTACCATAAGTCCTCCCGCACACACACACATGCAAACGCAGAATCGGAGGAGATTTCTCCTTATGATAGTCAAAGATGCTTGATACGCATTAAAAAGATATTTGATATTATTACTAGTGCATATTGTAGGAAATATTTCGAAAGTAGAATATAAATCTTAGCCAACATACGACCATTATCGTATGTCTACTATAACTACCATCCAAACAGTGGGGCGCCACCATAAGTGAATGATAGGTTCTACAACTAATACCGTACAATATCGTATTGTTTCTTTGGATTTCCAACAAATGGTCAGGCCAAGGAACTTCCCATTGCCACATGAGAACGCCTCTGGAAGGACGTCCCCGAGAACCAAACCGGATCTCTGCCAACACAAGGCTGGGTTACCCCTAACTAGGTAACTACTGACACGAGTATGCCATCCCCCGGTCCTTTGAGACCTTTAACCGAGCGCTCGTCACCATCATCACACAATCATAAATAAAGTGTTTCAACATGAGTAAGCATCTGGGCTCCATACCATGATACCACCCTTTTCCAGAAGAAAATGCACATACCCTAAAGGGAGCTACCCCTCATAACCTTGCCGCATCTTTCCTGTTTTGACCGTTTCCGGGGTGTGAGGCTCGACGAAGTCTCGTCCACAAAAACACGCTTTATACAAAAGCTGTGCTTTGGGTCAACAAATGATCATAGAAATGATCACAAAGATAAACGATCAAACAAATGATCCTATCACAAATGATCAACACAATGATCATTTCACAGCAACACTCAGCATGTCACATTACCAAATTGGGAATATATCACTGATAACCTTCAACTACATAACCTCTGAGCTCGTACGTCTCAGAGAAGGGTGTTAAGCTAAGAGAATAAATTCTCCGCCACCAACAGAAATATATTTGAAAGAAATCAGCTTTATATCTCAATTGTAATGTCAGACATACAATCCATACAAGTCTGTTCCGGGCTCGAACAGAACCGAAGGCACTTACAAAGAAGTCCTTGCAATCCGGATATTCACTAATCACGTCCGGACTTCCAATCACATATGGAATTTCTATACCGGGGCCATTCGGTGCAGAAACATTCGACGGTAATCCTTCCGTTTTCAAAAATATCCGATCTTCAACACCGGTCATCAATGCTATCCATTACGTCGTATCACTATTCGGAATGGGTAATCCGAATAACGAGCGCAATAATTTAAAAATAAGTGTGGCATTCAAATCCAAGCAAATCACAACAAATACCCATTCAAAGGTAAATATTGATAGTCGGTTATTGAACTATCAATGGATATGCACAACATCACCAGATTCCAAATAATTTTCCAAATTATTTATTTCCCAAAAATATCTTTACAAGATATATAATTTTCACACTTCAACCATTTGAAAACAATTTTCAAATCACTTTCCTTATGCGGAAATACTTTCATTTCAACATGGTTCGTTTAAACCAATTAAATAAATCCTTAACGATTTACTTTATATTTACGTTCCAAATCCGTAAATTAATTCCCACACTTTAAAAATAAATCAATATTTATTTTTAAACAAATTCCCCTTTTTCATTTATAAATTCCATAATGAATTTATATTTCAAAATATCTGTGAATATACGATTTCAATTATTCATTTTCAATTTATCTTCAAAAAGATAAATTCTCAAAATATTCACTTCATATTGGAAAACATTTCCATACTTATTTAATAAGTAATTCACAATTCTTTTTATTTTCAACCTTTGGAAAATATTCAATATACTCAAATCGAAATTTAGTATATATTTCATCCTTTAAGGAAATAATTCACTTAAACATATTTATTTGGGACAAAACGAATGTTGTGTAAAACATCGTTACGACAACCCAAAATCACTAGTATAGGGATTCGAAATTAAAATAGATATATAAATCTCAATACTACACAAAACATTTCCTTTCGGAAATCATTTACTATTACAACAGTGTTATAGTCCATCATTTCCTTCTATTTCTCGAAAACGTCTATTTCAACAATGAATGTTGAAATCTATGGTTTCGAATCTTAATACATTATGAAAACATTGTTCGATCGTTTTAATTCTATTTAAAACATCATATCCAAAACATTTTCTTTAACATCTTATTCACTATTCAAAAACGTGAATATACTTCGTTAACAAATTTCATCATTTCTATTTATTTTATTTTAGAGGATTATTCACTGTCTAAAACGTGAATATAATTCCATTAATAAGTTACAACATTTTACTTATCAAAATAAGTCGTTTGCAGATTTATAAAACAACGTTTATAAATTCCTTTATTAACCTATTCCAGTTTATAACTCAATTATATGCTAAAAGTTCCTATTATAAGTTAAACACTTATAATTTATTCGTTTATAAAAATCATTCTTTTAAACTTCATAATTATAAATCTTATAACTTATAAGATTTATTCATTTATCCAAATCTATTCTTTCAATAACTTTATAAATTTTTAAAATTCCATTTATAACTTCACCGTTCATAATTCTATAAATTTCATTCATTTATGAAATTCATTCACAATTCATTCTAACACTTATAAAAACTCGTTTTTACAATTCAAATATTTTTAATTTATAAATATCAATTTATAAATCTTTTATATAAATCAATTTATACTATTATTTTGAAACATCTTTAATCTCCTTTATAATTTCATCATTCTCTTTGATTTATAAAATAATCAAATTTTATAAATCTTATATTTACTTTTTATAATAAATTCAGAAATCCAATTTAAACCATTTTATAAAATCATTAACCCATATTTTCAAAAATCAACTTTTAACTATATTTCTCAAAAAAACCATAATTTTTATAACATTAAAATTATAACGTTATTTATTTAAAATTGATCAATTCCAAAAATATTTTATAACGTATACTTTCAAAAATCACTTTAAGAAAAACATTTTTAAAATTCCAAAATTTGGTCCAATGATGCTACACACCAAATAGTCAATCACGACATCATATATCGTATATGATAATCAACGAATATTAAAATATCCATAATCAAATAAATAATGTTGAGGAATCCAGTTGGATCCCTCCAACCTGTTTTCCTGCATCCACAAACATTAGCATAATACCAATTCCGCTCCAGTACGAAATTATCGCGGTATATGGGATTTAAAATATTATCCGCTTAATAGACGGCGCAATAGGGTCTCATCCGCTATACAATGCGGGAAATCAATACTTGCAATATATACATATGCCAATATATATATATTGCTATTATATATAATACCAATTTCACTGTTTATGAAATATTCGCGGTATATGTTTTTAATAAATAACATCCGCTTACTAACGGCGCATAATGTCTATTTTAACAATCAATAGATAACAATCATCATTCAAACATGCAATCAAGAATTTTAAGTCTAATTATTTAAAATAAAATCGAAACCGATTCGATTGAGTGAGAAGTTCTCACCTTGATTTCAATTTCGTTTTAGCGATTTATTTCGAATACGTTTAATTTTACCCAAAATTCTCACTAACTCCAAACGACTCCAATCCAATTCCATAGCGTAGTGCTCGTCCATACGATTCCAAGGCAACTGGTTTCGCGCGTTTTCGACCTCGTATGAAAAAGATATGCATTTTACAAGTTTTACGAATTTATATATACATAAATTACAACATTTTTCAATTTAAACCTAAATTTTTTTCTGGGCCGTTGATTTTCTCAGATCCGTGCATCCCTGTGCCTCTTCCACGCACGTTCTTTTTCTTTCCAGTAAACAAACACCCATTTGAACCCATTGAGCTCAAAATTAGGTTTTAATTTTGCAACCAAATCACTAGCTTCTACCTCGATCAAGTACCACCATCCCGACCCCCTTCGCAAGAGCCACGTTCGGCCTCAATCTCATAGAGCTCGGCTCCCTGTAGCCCTTGATTTTCGTGCCCAAACGCATGCGAACGCGGCCATATATCTCATCATCCGTAGCACCATTCGCGATCTCCACCGTTGATCTTGTAGTTCTCGTTGTTCTCTTCGATATTGTAGTTGGAAGAATTAGCTGAAAGTGGATGGATTGAGAGATTTGAAGGGAAGATGAAGTCAAATTTTCGGCCATTCGTTATAAGGGGTGGCGGCTGCTTTTAGGTTTAGGGTTTCTTTTCTTTTTTTTGTGAATGAGGGGGGCTATTTATAGAAGTTTGAACGACACTATTCATTCAACTTTTCAAAACTCCGATTTATGCACGGTGACCAGCGTTTCTAGGGTTTACCCCGCGTTTCGGACGCAATGGAACGTGTTTCGGGAGCTAATTCGGTCATCTGTGCGAGTTATGGCAATAAACGATCAATTTAAAATTAAACTGATTAAACAATTTTCTAGGCGTTTTAGCTTGCACCGGACAAACGATAAATCCAATTGACACGAAATTTGAAATCTTACAATAATATCACATTACGGATCCGATGAAACTAGTTTCATCGAAATCCGAGACTTTTTGAAAAATGACTATTTTAACTCGCCAAATTAATATTAAAACAATTTCGATGCGTTTCGAGCTGCCACGATCAAACGATAACTCCGATTGCTACGAAAATTGAAATCCGATAATAACTAACTATTATGGATCCAATGGAACTAGTTTCGTCCAATTCTGAGACTTTTCGAAAAATGGCTAATTTCACTAGTCGATTAATAATAAAATATTCAATTTTCATAAATAAACTTTTAATTCGATTTTAAAAGTTCTAAAATATCATTATTACTTCAATATGATAAAATAAAATTTTACAAATCATTTTCAATCATATTTAACCCAATTTTCAATTATTTCTGTAATTTAACATATTAAATTACTGATTTAATTATTCAATTAAATCCAATTATTCGAAATAAATTTATTCGACTTATAAATTTCACTTATTAATATTTAAAATTAATTAAATATTCAAATATTTAATTAATAAAAATTCGGGGTCGTTACACTAATGGAAATTCTGATTTTTTATATGCTCTTGTATCACGCAGCCCATAGCTCAATATGTCTCGTAGCCCAAAGCTAGACAATAGACCTAAGCCACTGGTCCAGGGTATACAAGTCCCTCAATTGAGCCATGGGCGTCCCTATTTACCATACCTGTGCTTTGAGTAAACAAGAGAACGCTCCAAGCATCAATGATTCCTTAACACGTAGTCATCGGAGCTTTCCTTAGCTCCTTTTGGACACCGAGCTCTCCATGCTCAATCCAATTTCTATTATTCTAAAACCTACCACATTCCTCATTTTACAGCTCTCTCCTTTATTGAGCCGCTATCTTCGGTACCTACTCCTACCACCAGTCACAAACCGAAGATTCTAGCTTTTATAATGTTGTTACATCACCATCCAACTCTGATGCGAAGGAGTCAAAAACTCCAGCACGATCTATAAAACCTCAAAAACAGTCCCCAGAATTTCCAACATCATACCTTGTACCATGATAACTCGGTACCGAGTTATAGACATAACTTGGTGTCGAGTTATATACTTAGCCAACCAATGTCTAAGTTCTCTTCCATGCCTTTAATACTCTTCTGCTAGTGCCTTGGACTCTGACCCATCCATCCAAGATGAATTATCATCAATCCAAAGCTCTTCTTCTAAGTTCTAAAGATATCTTGGTCGTACCCTCAACCCATAGCAAATCTCTTGCATCCTTTCTATAGGACACCTCATCTAGCCATGTTTTACTTTCCCTTGCTAATGATAGACCCATAACCATCTCGGTGCCTACTCATTCAAAGATAACTCGATATTAAGTCTTGCCTTCAACTCCGAATAAGGGGTGACTTATTGTGTAGGTTCTTGGTTTGCTCCATAGCCCCCCTCTAAGTTTCGTCCAATTTCGACTTACTTTGCCTCTGATTTGCCCAATTCACCAACCTATCTTCCTATGCATCCATCATATTAATAAACAATATCAAAGCACAACATACAATATAGGATAACATGCATTCACATCTAATCATATAGTAATACATGGACTTATAGCAAACAAACGATTTCTAATCTAATTCTACGCAATCAATGTAACATATGGGTATAAATAAGATGAATCATAAGGCAATTTCCAAAGAATCATGTTATATGTCATTGATTTAGGCACTAACATATGTTAACATGTTATTTAAAGTTAGAAAAGGACTTTTAGATCAAAAAGCATGTTAAAACATATAATTCTACCATATAAACATGCATATGATAATGATAAGTCACAAACCACCCATTAATTACTAAATTCAACCAATTTGAATATAGATCCAAATTCGAACAGCAATGAAAAGCGGTTTTAATTAGCCAATTTGACGTCTCTAGCTTCTAATTGAGGATCTAATCTCTAATCCACAACATAATTTGATTTGGAGAGCAATTTGAATGAATTACGATGAATCCAGGGCTAATTAGGGTTTAGATCTGATTCCGAATGAGAGAAAAAGGTTTTAATTTAACTCTCCAGCCATCTATTTATAGTGGTTCTCAAATAAGAATGATGGGCTTACTGATGGGTTTTATTAATTATACACTAATTCTGGCCAATAACTGTTAAAACTTAAAATAGGCATAATTTCCTAACCATTCACTAAAAGAAAACATGTCTTTAATTGCATTTATTGGTGGCATTTATGGTGTGAATGCAACCAATATTATTTTAAACCTTTTTCCCTATTATTTTTGTTTTACTAGAACGTGAATTTTTTTTACAGCCTATACCAGCGAATAGCCAAACCCTTGTCGCGATTATTCACCTTTTCCTCTTTCACCAAAATTTCCCTCCACTTGAAATTTTTCCCCCTCTATTGCTTTCGTCTCCTACGTATTCAACCTAAATTCATAATTTTTTTCTCCTTCATTTTTACTTTCAACTCCTCCCAACGTATTCAATCTAATTCATCCCATTCTCCGCCTTCGTTTCCTCAACCACCGTCGCCATTTTGGGGTTGTTTCTATCGCGCTTTCGATTGAGGTTTTGGGTTCGATTCCATCGCTTTTTTGGGTTAGTGGAACGGTCAACGTTGAGCAATTGATTCAGATTTAGATCCGTAGTTAAGGTACATATTTTTTTTTTATTTTGGTGTATTAAGTTGTTCTTTAGCTGTAATTTTTTGTTGTTGGCAGTTTGAGTTATAACCATAAATTCGTGCCTTGTTGTTCCATCTTCTATCAGCTTTGGATAATGACTTAGAAACATAAATATGTTTTACTATTTACAAACACTACACTAGTTTTGTCAGGATATATTTGTAAATGCTTAATGCTTAAATGTAACAGATAGTTTGTTTATATAGGGGCCTAGCATTGTAATTGTTCATGTGTTATAACCATGTATATTAAAATTTTCAATACTAACAATTGTGAATGAACTAGCACAGTAAAAATTTGTATGCCCATCCCTTGCAAAAAATATAAAACCAGTCAAGACAATTAAGATTTACTGCTTTTCTTTGTGAGGTTTATAATTTTGAAGAGAGGTTTCGAAGTTATATAAGGGTTCAAATATAAATGGCTTATTAGGAGTATATAATTACTATCTTAAATATATGTGATTTCAAAAACTAGATTGGGCTTCTTATCAATACTTTTGAATGTATGAAGTTGACAGTCATTAAATATATATGTATTCAAATTCAAATATATTTATGCATGCTAAATGTGTTAAATCTCTTATGTATACAAGTTAAAAGTGTCGGTTTTTTGTATCTAGTTTAAAACATAAATGCTTTGTGCATTTGATTTCAAATATCACAAGGTTTTATAGGATATAGTTTTAAATATAATATCTTATAAGTGTAGTTTTGTGGGTTTCTAACATATGAATTTTTTTAGTATGTTCTAGTTTCGAATACACTCAAATATGAAGTTTAAAATACATCAGATTTTGATGGGATTTCTAAATATATATGACTTTGCATATATGATCTACATGATTTTGGAAACATCAGGTCCTTGAGGATCTAATTAATTTTATAGGTATAAATATGAGTCGTACTTTTGTTTTGAACACACGTGGTTTCTGAGGAAATATAAGGCTTTGGTTATGCTCACATAAAAGTTTTGTATAAACTAAGTTACATATTTATATATTAATTTTAAGATAGTTTTGGGATATAAGTAATTTCAAAAGATGTAAGGCCCAAAAATATATTGGCTTTGAATACATATTTGAGTATTGAGCTTCAAGTAGATATATGGTTTTTGATAGACATACGATTTTGACAATATCAAGGATTCTGAAATAAATAAGCCTAATATTTTCGATTTTTCATATAAGTAACCTTTTTGATAAGTGCAATTGCATAAATATGTATGTATCCAAAATACATGTTAGTTTTGAATTTCAAGTTTTAAGCATAAGATGTTTTGCATGTGCATGAATTTTTTGGTTCAAATAATCATGTGATCTTAAATACATATGCATACTATAAAAATACGATTTTCTAAGTATATAAAACTCATATATGTGTTGCTACAGACATAAATACATTATATTACAATGTTGGGAACAAATGCTTTTGAGGTATTTAAACTTCATTTATTTAAAATCTCAAAAGCATACCCAATGTAAACCTTTTTTTGATGAGTAGTTTAAGTGCGTAGGTTTTAAATGTGAATATGATTTTAAGTATATAATTATGCTTCAAGTTCCTGTTAAATGAAGATTTTGGATATCCATCATTTTTTAAGTGTCTACCAAGCTTGGAGTTTCAGGAATATTTGATAGGGAACAAAAGTGTGAAGTTTTAATGGGTTTTAGTTCTAAATGTGTATGTCATCAGTTAGCAAAACCATTAAGATCAATAATAGACTTTCTAGTACATTACAAAATGTGTGTTGCTTCTATATGTATCATTTTAATGATATACCAATTTATCGTGAACGAAAATTGCTAGTGTGTGGGTTAATGTTTGAGTTCAAGTATGAAGGTTCAAGTTTATATAGTATGCATCAATATTAGGCAAACGAAGCCTGAATGCATGCAAGCACATAAATCAGTATTAAGTATATCACATGCGTAAGATTTTCGAAGTGCTTGCCAAAATTATAAATGTCCTTGTTTATAATATATGCATACACGCATATAAGGATTAGAAAAAGTATATCATTTTATCTGTTATTCCCTATTTATATCCTATTTTGATTTGAAACCTACCATACAATTTGAATCCCGTTTTGGAATCTTGACTGAAAATGCAGAAATACATATCTTCTTTACATTTTATCTGTTTAGGATTCTTATTTCCCTTCAAAACAAGCGTGTATTATGGTGCTTATTAATTGTGGACTTACTTGAGTTTCAAGCTCCATACTTGCGGACTAAACATGATCGTTTGTAGCATTGTTAATGCTTAAATTGTTCTCCACACCAGTGTTTTGACCTAGTGATTTTTGCACCCAAACCTTTTCAACTGTACAATTTTTTTGTTGATGTCTAAAACAATCGCACTTCTGGCACACCACAGGATTCCGTTCATATTCCACTTGCTATAGATGTAAACTATCATTATCGTCTAAGGAATATAAAAATAGATGTGAATTAGATGCTTTCTGGATGGTAATATAAAAATATAAAAGCCGTTATTTATTTGGACGTGCCTACTAGTTTGGATTGCTTTTGTAGTAAGTTTAATTTACATCAATCTTCATTTTTGCAGTTAGTTTAGACAATAGAAACTCGAATTATGAAATATGTAGTATTTTGTTTGATTAAAACGGAAAAATAAATTCTACATCAAAGCATGAAAAATTACTTGATTACCTATATCGTCGATAGAACAAGATAGGGTGTATTTAAACAGGTGACTACATAATAATTAACTTAAAACGTATTTTGAGAATTAACACATATCTGCTGATATTAAAACTTAATTTTTTTTATTTTTGTCATGGGACTAGTATAGAGTATCGGTAAGGAGGTTTGAATTTCATGTGTGTGGCAAAGAAAAATCTGAGAATTGTGAAGAAAATTTTGTGCCCATGCATGGATTGTCGAAATATAGGTGGTGTGATGACCACATCATCGTTGAGCATTTAATTATAAAAGGAATGGATCCTAAATAAAAGAGCAGCAGGTGGTATAGCCATAGCAAGCAAAAAAAATGTAGATAAAAAAACAAATTCATTTGACATGTATGACTTATTCAAGATGATTCACTATGAAGATGAAGATTTTATGAATCGTGATTTTTTTGCTGATGATAAGGATGATGTTGATTCTCAAAGAAGAGAGGATGGGTTACTTAAAAATTTGGAAGATGCAGAAACTCCATTGTATCCTGGCTATATAGATCATACAAAATTATCTGCCATCACTGTCTTGTATAATCTTAAATGTGAGACCGATCTGTCTGATAGTGGATTTGACAAGCTTCTAAATGTGCAACAATTTTTTTTACCGAAAGATAATGTACTTCCTAAGACTTTATGTGAAGTAAAAAGATTTCTTAAATCATTCGACATGGGTTTTGAAAAAATACATGCTTGTGAGAATGACTGTTGCCTTTTCAGAAAAGAATACTAAGATTTAAATACTTGTCCAAAATGTGGTTCTTCAAAATGGAAAATAAATCAAAATACCAAGGAGATTATACAAGGTGTTCCAGTTAAAGTGTTGAGATATTTTTCGATAATTCCAAGATTTAGAAGAATTTTTAGATCTCAGTAAATGGCAGAAGATTTAAGATGGAATTTCAATAATAGAAGCAATTATGGAATATGCGTCATCCTGTGAACTCTATGACATGGAATATGGTGGATGAACGATGGAAATCTTTTTCAGCTGATCCACGCAGTCTTAGACTTGGTCTTGTTACAGATGGATTCAATCCATTTTCTATGTTAAGTTTTAAATATAGTTGTTGGCCGGTAATGCTTGTGACATACAACCTCTTACCTATGTGGTGTATGAAGAAGAAAAATATTTTGTTAACATTACTTATTACCGGTCCGAAGCAGCCTGGGAATGATATTGATGTATATTTGGCGCCTTTGATTGAAGACTTGCATTATTTATGGAGTAATGGAGTTGATGCTTATGATGAATTTAGTAAAATGTTGTTTAAACTGAAAGCAATCTTGCTATGGACAGTAAATGATTTTCCAGCCTACGTAAATCTTGCTGGATGTTGTGTGAAGGGAGAAAAAGCTTGTCCATTGTGTGGTGTTAATACTCATCATCGTTGGTTGAATTATAGCTGAAAGAATGTCTACGTGGGTCACAGAAGATATCTACCCATGTTTGATGCACGGAGGAAACAAAAGACTTGGTTTGATAAAACCGTGGAGAAAGGTAACGCTCCTAGAATTTTAACTGGAAGAAATATTTCTGTATTGTTAAAAGATTTTCCAAATTATTTTGGTAAAGAGAAAGAAAAGAAAAAAAAGGAAGAAGAGAAATGATAAGAAAAGGGACATTAAGATAAAATCCATTAAGTTGAAAAAGAGGAAGAGGAACATTGTCCATGATATGGAAGATGAATATGATGAAGATGACGATGTTATAAAATTGGAGCTATTAAGGTGGAAAAAGAGATCGATTTTCTTTGATTTTCCATATTGGGAGGTTAGTGGTTATTTTTTTAATTTTTTAATAATTGAAAATAATAATATAATATGATTATGGGTTACACTATTGATTTTTACAGGAAAACAATATTTTGCAAAAGGCTGTATGATTTCAAAGGACCCGACGACTACTGCTTAAATTTGATAAACCATATATGGCTGGAGAATTGTAAAATTAGTGGATTGAAATCACATGATTATCATGTTTTAATGCAACACTTATTACCTGTAGCAATAAGAGGATTATTGTCGAAGAAGGCAAGAAAAGCAATAATTTGCTTATGTTCATTTTTCAACAAATTATGTCAACATGTCCTTAACAGAGAGAAATTGCAACAAATCAATGTTGAGATTGTAGAAATTCCGTGTGAGATTGAAAAGTATTTTCCACCATCATTTTTTGACGTAATGGTGCATTTGTCAATCCATCTTGGTAGAGAAGCACTAATTTGTGGACCGGTTCAATTTCGATATATGAAAACACTTAAAGATTATGTAAGAAACTATTCACGACCCGATGGATATATTACCGAATCTTATCTTGCAGACGAATGCATGAAATTTTCTAGTAACTTTTTGAAAAAATCAGGACATACTGAGGAGACAAAGGCTTGAAACGAAGATTATGAAAGTAATTTAATACTCGAGGGACGTTCAATTTCAACGTCTAAGACAGTTACATTATCCTCAAATGAGAAAGAAAGTGCTCATTTAGCCGTATTAATGAATAGGACTGTGGTGGAACCATTTTTAGAGTAATTATATGTTATATTATGTTTCAATTATTTTGATGTGTTTCTACCATTAAATATAACTTAACATTCCTTGTTTTATACTAATTTGCATTGGAGGAATTACAAAATTCAAGCAAGTGCATGGAGAGAAATTCAGCCTTGCTTTGGGAAATACATACAAAATTTTTTGCTGATTGCATTAAAAAATAGTTTAAATGAATTTTTAAAATCTACTCTCATTTTCTTAGAATATTATTCTAAAGTATCCATTGTAAATCAAACTTTTTGTATATACCTATTAACTCCAATGATCACAATGAAATGCTGAAGTGGATTGCATATGGTCCGAAGAGTGGTGCTTTGTCTTACAAAGGATATATCATCAATGGACAATGGTTTCACATAAAAGATGTAAGGAGAGAAACTTAGAATAGTGGAGTGACTTGTGATGCGAGTACTATGTATAAAGTAAGTGCAAAAGATATTTCTTAAGTAGTTGATGTGGTCACTTATTATGGAATATTGACCGATATAACTTTATTAGATTATCACGTGTTTTACATTCATGTTTTTAAGTGTCCTTGGGCACATATAGAAAATGGAGTAAAAGTTGATGAAGATGGTTTCACTCTTGTCAATTTACATCAAAATCAGGCATCATTTTCAAAAGATCCATACATCCTTGCATCTCAAGCGAAACAAGTATTTTATTCAAGGGAAAACGATTCTTCAAGTTGGTACGTTGTAATGAAAGCACCACTAAGAGATTTTCATGATTTAGAGATAAATGATTATGTAGATGATATCGATATTCTAGAAGATTGTGACGTAACCGATATGGATGTTGAAGATGTTAGCTATGTTAGGGAGGACTACGAAGGCATACTTAAATAGCTCGATATTTTGTTTGATTATGGAAATTGTTTTTGAGTGCATGTGTATGTCATTCTTGTTTATTTTTCCATCATTTGCTCATAAGATCAATGATTATTGTTTATGTATAAATTAGGCAAACGTAATTAATATGTTTGATAACCAATTTGTTATTTCATGTATGCAGGTATTGAGTTATTGATTATCATTGAGATTTACATACTTTGAAGACACGCATAATCTTTAACTTTAAATCACTTTTAGTTTTCGTTAAGTCAAAGTTATTAATTATTAATATTCTAAAAACTATATTATTGGCAAACAAATTCCTACTTGTATTTAAAATAGACACATTATTATTTAAAATTCTCGTTCTTACACAGTTTTTATCATAAGATAATTTGCGCTATTACATATGATCTTTTCCATGTGATATCATAAAAGCTATCGATATATGATCTTTTCCATATGATACAACCAAAGTTAAGATGCTCAAATGGCATGGGAATGATTTTTTCCTCTTACCCCTCTCACTCAAGTAAATATAACTGTTTAATTGATTTTTTTCTAAACACTCACACTTCTATGTCCACAATACTTGAATATTTGTGTAACAACCCGGTATTTAGCATCATTTGATAATCGACATTAAACGATTAATATTTTCGCTAATTGCCCATTTGGAGTTTTAAAATTCGAATTAAAATTCTTTAAATAATTTGTTAAGGAAATACGGGCTTTAAATTTATATTGACTTGTTCCCTTTTTATTTTTATTGGGCTTGTTTCCTTTTCATTGACATAATGGCGTACCCGCTTCCCCCTTTCATTTTTCTCATTCGTTCGAAAAAGAAAAAAAACAAAAACCCTAGCATACGAAATAAAAGAAACGAAAATGGCGGCTCCAATTCTTCATGGCTGCTAGGGTTTCGATTCTTGGATTTTTGGAACAACTTCGTGTTGCCACGGCCTCAGTTCTCGATCAATTGAAAAGGTAAGTAATCACCTCACATCTAATTCATACCTCATGCTTATTTAAGGTACGAATTCAGTGATTTTCGTTCGTATTCAATTGTTTGAGGTTGTTGATTCAATTTGCTCGCCGTCTGATTTATGTTCTTTGCTTGAGATTTTTCTGACTTATTCAAGTTCGTTTTCGTTTCTGGTTTGTAAATTTATGACTTTGCCATCTTTGGCCATCACCGTTGCAGTTATATTGAACTGCAGTGGATTTCTTGCTAATTATTTCTCTGAATTTTCTGGTCATTTTGTATTCATTCTTGAGCATCTGCATCTGTTATGGTTGGTCTGCATCCCTTAACTGGTTTGGATTGCATTTGCATTACTACATACGTGAGGTTCAGTTGAGCATATGATTTGTATTGTGGTGCACTGATGTTGTTTCTCGGCCATATGTTCATCTGAGTCATTTGAAGTTATAGCCCTTGTGCTTGTTACTGTGTTGCCGCATCTTGGGTGCACATGCTTGTTTCACCTGTAGCATGCTCTGTTCATGCATCTTGATGGTACTGTCCAATTTCATTCAGTGTTCGATGGTGCATTGGTGTTTTCTGGTATACATGTGCACTGCTCCACCTTTATATTACAAGGACTGATCATTTGAACTTGGTAGCATAGCTGTTGACTTTGGGTCTGTTACACATATATATATATATATTGCTGTTGCAACTATAGCAGAGGTAAACTTCGACCTTAATCATTCAACGTAGTCGTCTCGGCCTATTGAGACAGTTTGCAAGTTTGTCTATGCTAGTTTGGTCTTTACCATGCTTCATTGAGTTGTTTGGCAGTTGAGTCGAGTCATGTTATTAGTGACTTGACCTCTACCTTTAACATGCTGAGCCGGAATCCTCTGGTTCATGTATGTGCATCTTTTGCCTTGTGCATTTTGAAGTCTCGTTGCATTTCAAATCTGCATTCTCTGTTCCATGTAGCATATTTGCATATTCGTGTGAACTGACATTTGAACTTGATTTCCTTCGAGTTAAATTTGTCTGCACCGTGTCTTGGATGAGGCTTCACTTGATCAGTGGTCTTGTTTTATTTCTTTTGATTGTGTACATTGATATAACTTACAGTGACTTATCTGTATATATATGCATACATACATTCGTATGTGGGTATGCATGTATGGTTGACCATTGTTCGAGTTATGTGTTGTCTCATCGTATTTGCATTGTGCTTATGTCCACTGAAGCATGGAGTCTGTAATTTGTTGTTTCACTTATCTGGTCATGGTAGCCTTGCATATGTAAACTTGAAGTCTAGTCATCACTGCATATATACATGTCTGAATGCATGCATATCCTTTGTCCTCTTCGAATGCTTGCATATGATTATTTATGTGTCTGCACTTTGTCTTGTTCATGCCTCTGAACCGACATATGTGTTCATGTATTTGAATCTTCATGTTTCATGTTGAAAGGCTTGACTCGAACTTGAACTGGTTTGAATGGATGCACATGGTTGGTCTTCACTGTTGCTTCTGATCTGGGTTCACTTGAAATCCGACCATGTGTGTGCATAGCTTCGAGTCTATGCATATGAACTTGTGTTTTTGGGAATCTGGTGTAGTGTAGTGGTGCTGCATTTCACATATGCACTTGATTTTAGTTGCTTTGTACATAGTTGCATATTAACTTGCTATTGCAGTTGTATTTGGGATATATTGTCTTGAGCTCGAGTGCATGTAACATTAGCTTGACCACTGCCTTTATTTGTTTGTTAGCACTGTTTCATCATGTCACTGCCATGTGCATTTGGATTGATTTTCGAATCACACTTGAGTTGAATCCGATGACTCGGGTTTGATCTTGTGTTTGTTTGTGAATTTTCATTGGGTACGTCATCACTGTAGTGGCAAGGCAGTGCATGCAAGCGTGAACTGCAGCCACACGGTATTCATTGGGTACATCGTCACTGTTGTGGCAAGGCAGTGCACGCAAGCGTGAACTGCAGCCATACGGTATTGCTTTTATTGATATTCTAGTTTCTTTTGATTTTTGGATCTTTTGCGTATTTCCATATGCTGTAGTGGCGAGGCAGTGCACGCGTGCGTGTACTGCAGCCCTACTCAAATTAATATTTTAATTGATATTTCAATGGTTTGAACTGTTTTGTTTATTCAATTCAATATTCTGAATTGCATTCTGATTTGGTTTAATTACCGTCGTCTATTCATTATTTAATTATTATTGCTTCTGTGCACTAATAACTGAGTTTGAATTAGACTGACCCGAGTATTATTTTCTTTTGAATCTAATACTCGGGTCAGACCGAGTATTCACAGGTTGTAGATATTCTGCTTTGGGTTGCTGCTAGAGCTATGAAGTTCTTTCATATCTTTTGGAGTAGTCGTCGTCATTTATAGTAGTCAGTACAATTGTATTGGAAGATATGTATTCATGTATATTATATACGTTAATGTACTTGTATATGTAACTTCCTGAGTCGACTGTTGTAGTTGTATCATATGTGCCATGTCAAATGTACTGTAACTGATATCAGTTATTATATATATATATAAGATTTTCTGTTTCATCTGTGTTCCGCATTTTTATTATCTGTGTTATTATTTTATATTTTGTCCTAAACTATTATGAACCATCGTAGTTCGTTTTATACTGGAATTGGGGTATGTCGATGGGAGAAAATAAATCAGAGATGAAAAATGAAAGAATATATATATATTTATATACCACTCCTATCGAGATAACCAATACTAGTGTAAGGCCTAACTACTGATGGCCGCTCCTCAACAGCCTTATTCTCCGCGCTAGTTGACAGCACTACACCGTAGTGTTCTTGGCTAGCGTGGGAATAGAGGTGGGGCGTCACAGCTTGGTATCAGAGCATGGGGTTTAGAACAAATATAAAACATAACTTAGATAGTACATGTGTTACAACTATTTGTCGATGTTTTATCTCTCATATTTTCATATGATTGTCTTTGATTGTTAGGTATGAATTCCTAACGCTTATTCATGTGCATTTGATTTTGATTTCGTGAAAGAATTTTGGCTTCTACCTCCGTTTGCTTTACGAACTCAAGTTGGGTTTTTGATGATGAGGATTTTGATTCTTGTGTTTTCGGCTTTGATTTGATTTAGCCGATGATTGATTTTGTTCGAATCTCAGCGATTTTGAACTTGATATTCTATGTTTTCCTCGGCTTGATTTCCATTCGACTTCGGTCACTTTGTTTTTGAGAAATTGCTAAATTCTTGATTTTCAAGACTCTGACTTTGTTTTCCGTTAAATGCTTTGATGATGATGTTGAATCGTTTTGTACTCTATTATGGCCATTAATTGTTGACTTCGACATTGACTTGATTTTTATTTTTGTTGAAGTCATTTATGCATTTATGCTCGTTCTGCTTTGTTTTTCCAATTGTTAATCGATTCTTCTTTTCCGATTAGTTGTTATCTTCTTTGTCGACTTTGATAACTTCTATTTCTGGAATTTTTGGGTATTTCTACTTTGATGGATTTGGAATCGAATTCTTTGGATTTTATTCACGTCTTCGAATGTGAATTTTAGTGAATTGATTTGGTTTCCAAATTTAATCGATTCTTGTTAATTCCTCGATTTGTTGCTATCATTTATTAGCAACTTTGATAACATTTTCTTCGGAATTTTTGTGAACATTCCTTTTGATGGATACAGTATCGATTTCTTTGGATTCTATTCACATCTTTGTATGTGAATTCTTGTGATTGATTGTTCCTACAATCATTTTTGTGATTTGTCACTTTAAAAATATAAAGGTTTTCTATACTAGTAGTAAATATCAAAACCCTTTTCTCTAAACGATTTCAAACTTATTTTACTACAAAACTCTTTTCCTAAACCGTTTTCCAATCTATTAGTATATACTAACATTTACCTCACTCGTATGAGAAATCTTGTTAAACGACTTAGTAAAACGAGTGGTATGAAACGCTTGCGTTTACTTCGCCGGTTAATTCTTGGACTTATTCGATTGAATATTTTATGACAATTTTCTAGTGAAGATTTACAGTTTGTTCGTAAATATTTAAGTTAAGCAAGTGGTTATGGGACATGAAGCTAAACTTTTATATTTACTAGCTTAGTGTAATTAACACTTCTCGTTGATCATGGCGATCATTTTATAATTTAGACTAGCAATAGTGCGATGTCCCTTTGTTTGCTTTCTGGTTAGGCTAGACACCACTTGTGTGATTCCATTCACACATACCTTTATGCTTTTTGGTTAGCCTAGACACCATTTGTGTGATTCCATTCACACATATCTTTTTGCTTTCTGGTTAGGCTAGACACCACTTGTGTGATTCCATTCACACATACCTTTATGCTTTTTGGTTAGCCTAGACACCATTTGTGTGATTCCATTCACACATATCTTTTTGCTTTCTGGATAGGCTAGACACCACTTGTGTGATTCCATTCACACATACCTTTTTGCTTTTTGGTTAGCCACCATGAGATAGCGTCTCGATTTGCGTTGCACGTGTTGGTGATTTTTCATGCTCACGTGTAGGTGAGTTTCCATGCTCCCGTTCTCGCTTTGTGTTGCACGTGTTGGTGAGTTTTCATGCTCACGTGTAGGTGAGTTTTCATGCTCCCGTTCTCGCTTTGCGTTGCACGTGTTGATGAGTTTTCATGCTCACGTGTAGGTGAGTTTCCATGCTCCCGTTCTCGCTTTGCGTTGCACGTGTTGGTGATTTTTCATGCTCACGTGTAGTTGAGTTTTCATGCTCCCGTTCTCGCTTTGCGTTACACGTGTTGGTGAGTTTTCATGCTCACGTGTAGGTGAGTTTCCATGCTCCCGTTCTCGCTTTGCGTTACACGTGTTGGTGATTTTTCATGCTCACATGTAGGTGAGTTTTCATACTCCCATTTGAGTTTTCATACTCCCATTTGAGTTTTCATACTCCCATTTGTGTTTCCGTACTCCCATTCGATTTTTCATACTCCCATTCGAGTTTCCGTACTCCCATTCGAATTTCCGTACTTCCATTTGAGTTTCCGTACTCCCATTTGAGTTTTCATACTCTCATTTTGTGATATCTGGATTTCTTGTGTAGATTTCTAGAATTTGTGTTTTCTGGATTTCTTGTGATGATTTCTAGAATTTGTGCTTCACCAATTTTCGTGATTTCTATTGATAAGTTTTATCAATTTTTGTGCATTGGTGAATTCGTGTGTTGTTGACTTGTTATGAATACAAGTTTAGGGTATGATACCCCTTTCTATCTTTGAGAAGATTCTTGTGACATTTTTGATGAATAAAAATTCATTGGTATTATATTTTGATGCCAATTATTTCGATGAAATTTTGACGTATTAACTTCAGTAACCGTCAATTTTAAAATGAATTTTCAAGCGGTTATCCCGCAATGCTGTTTTTGTTGTCCGTTTTTACGGTATTTGAAGAAGTGAAATTTCCTTGTCGAAGTTGATACTGACGGTGCTATTTTAATCACGTGTTTTAAAAATTTGTTATTCTTCAAAATTGTTTCAAAATAAAAATAAAAATTGTTTTCAAAATTTTTACAGTTTACGCTTTCAAAAGAATGAGGAAGCGATTTAAACGTTTCAGAAAAATCGAGGACTATGACCCCTTTCTTTTACTGATTCGCTTAATTCCGGACTTGTCCGTTTGAGAATGTGAAATGTTATTTTTAAAATACACAATTATGCACTTTCAAGAAAACGATGAAGTGAATTAAACGATTTAGTAAAACTCGTGGTTATGGGTCATGTGCGTTTGCTATTTCGGTTAATTCCGGACTCGTTAATTGAAAAATTTGTGATTTTTGATTATCGTTTTTGATAATCGGATGTTGGTGATTTCTGATTTATCGTTTTTGATAATCAGATATTTATTGTTTCTAATTATTGTTTGTGATAATTAAATATTTGTGATTTGAGATTTGATTATCGTTTTTGATAATCAAATTTTTGTTGTTTCTAATTATCGTTTGTGATAATTAGATATTTGAGATTTAATTATCGATTGTGATAATTAAATATTTACGATTTGAGATTTGATTATCGTTTTTGATAATCGAATATTTGTTGTTTCTAATTATCATTCGTGATAATTAGATATTTGTGATTTGATTATCAATTGTGATAATTAAA
The DNA here is from genome assembly GCA_030765085.1 of Allium cepa. Classification (NCBI taxonomy): domain Eukaryota; kingdom Viridiplantae; phylum Streptophyta; class Magnoliopsida; order Asparagales; family Amaryllidaceae; genus Allium; species Allium cepa. The sequence continues at coordinate 984,712,467 of CM060945.1, read as the reverse complement.
TATTCGTTGATATGTGATTTCTGATTATCGTTTTTGATAATCAGATATTTGTTGTTTCTGGTTATCGCTCGTGATAATTAGATATTTGAGATTTAATTATCGTTTGTGATAATTAAATATTTGTGAATTAAGATTTGATTATCGTTTTGATAATTGAATATTTGTTGATTTGAAATTTGATTACCGTTGTGGTAATTCCTGATTATCGTTTTTGGTAGTTAGATTTGCTGATTTTGCTGTTTTCTAATTATCATATCGATAATTAGATATTGCTGTTTTGTGATTTCTGTATTCTGATTATCTATTTGATAATTAAATTTCATAGAGAATTTGTGAATTTCTTTTATGAAATTAAAAGATTTCTTTGGTGTTTATATTGTACTACACCGGTGTACCGGCTCAATTTTCTGCTATTCATGACGTTTTCCACGTCTTCCAATTACGGAAAATGCCTTTGGGATTTTCGATTTTTATTCTTGAGCAACCTTCTATTCATTAGTTAATTATCATTGCTTCGGGGGTGTAGCACCTTCGAAATAAAGATGTTTTTCTCGTGAGAGTTCAGTGGTTCTCAAATTCTAGGGATTTCTCTTAGGAATCCAAAGAATTCATCGAGCAAACACGTTCAGACTTACTCTTTCATGCTCTTATGGTTGTTACCTTTTGTCCGTTTATTCCTTATGATTGCGAGGACGCAATTTCTTTAAGTAGGGGAGTCTGTAACAACCCGGTATTTAGCATCATTTGATAATCGACATTAAACGATTAATATTTTCGCTAATTGCCCATTTAGAGTTTTAAAATTCGAATTAAAATTCTTTAAATAATTTGTTAAGAAAATACGGGCTTAAATTTTTATTGACTTGTTCCCTTTTTATTTTTATTGGGCTTGTTTCCTTTTCATTGACATAATGGTGTACCCGCTTCCCCCTTTTCATTTTTCTCATTCGTTCGAAAAAAAAACAAAAACCCTAGCATACGAAATAAATGAAACGAAAATGGCGGCTCCAATTCTTCGTGGCTGCTAGGGTTTCGATTCTTGGATTTTTGGAACAACTTCGTGTTGCCACGGCCTCAATTCTCGATCAATTGAAAAGGTGAGTAATCCACTCACATCTAATTCATACCTCATGCTTATTTAAGGTACGAATTCAGTGATTTTCGTTCGTATTCAATTGTTTGAGGTTGTTGATTCAATTTGCTCGCCGTCTGATTTATGTTCTTTGCTTGAGATTTTTCCGACTTCTTCAAGGTTGTTTTCATTTCTGGTTTGTAAATTTCTGACTTTGCCATCTTTGGCCATCACCGTTGCAGTTATATTGAACTGCAGTGGATTTCTTGCTAATTATTTCTCTGAATTTTCTGGTCATTTTGTATTCATTCTTGAGCATCTGCATCTGTTCTGGTTGGTCTGCATCCCTTAACTGGTTTGGATTGCATTTGCATTACTACATACGTGAGGTTCAGTTGAGCATATGATTTGTATTGTGGTGCACTGATGTTGTTTCTCGGGCATATGTTCATCTGAGTCATTTGAAGTTATAGCCCTTGTGCTTGTTACTGTGTTGCCGCATCTTGGGTGCACATACTTGTTTCACCTGTAGCATGCTCTGTTCATGCATCTTGATGGTACTGTCCAATTTCATTCAGTGTTCGATGGTGCATTGGTATTTTTTGGTATACATGTGCACTGCTCCACCTTTATATTACAGGGACTGATCATTTGAACTTGGTAGCATAGCTGTTGACTTTGGGTCTGTTACACATATATATATTGCTATTGCAACCATAGCAGAGGTAAACTTCGACCTTAATCATTCAGCGTAGTCGTCTCGGCCTATTGAGACAGTTTGCAAGTTTGTTTATGCTAGTTTGGTCTTTACCATGCTTCATTGAGTTGTTTGGCAGTTGAGTCGAGTCATGTTATTAGTGACTTGACCTCTACCTTTACCATGCTGAGCCGGAATCCTCTGGTTCATGTATGTGCATCTTTTGCCTTGTGCATTTTGAAGTCTCGTTGCATTTCAAATCTGCATTCTCTGTTCCATGTAGCATATTTGCATATTCGTATGAACTGACATTTGAACTTGATTTCCTTCGAGTTAAATTTGTCTGCACCGTGTCTTGGATGAGGCTTCACTTGATCAGTGGTCTTGTTTTATTTCTTTTGATTGTGTACATTGATATAACTTACAGTGGCTTATCTGTATATATATGCATACATACATTCGTATGTGGGTATGCATTTATGGTTGACCATTGTTCGAGTTATGTGTTGTCTCATCGTATTTGCATTGTGCTTATGTCCACTGAAGCATCGAGTCTGCAATTTGTTGTTTCACTTATCTGGTCATGGTAGCCTTCCATATGTAAACTTGAAGTCTAGTCATCACTGCATATATACATGTCTGAATGCATGCATATCCTTTGTCCTCTTTGAATGCTTGCATATGATTATTTATGTGTCTGCACTTTGTCTTGTTCATGCCTCTGAACCGACATATGTGTTCATGTATTTGAATCTTCATGTTTCATGTTGAAAGGCTTAACTCGAACTTGAACTGGTTTGAATGGATGCACATGGTTGGTCTTCACTGTTGCTTCTGATCTGGGTTCACTTGAAATCCGACCATGTGTGTGCATAGCTTCGAGTCTATGCATATGAACTTGTGTTTTTGGGAATCTGGTGTAGTGTAGTGGTGCTGCATTTCACATATGCACTTGATTTTAGTTGCTTTGTACATAGTTGCATATTAACTTGCTATTGCAGTTGTATTTGGGATATATTGTCTTGAGCTTGAGTGCATGTATTTGGGTTCACTTGAAATCAAAAGCACTGTTTCATCATGTCACTGCCATGTGCATTTGGATTGATTTTCGAATTACACTTGAGTTGAATCCGATGACTCGGGTTTGATCTTGTGTTTGTTTGTGAATTTTCATTGGGTACATCATCATTGTAGTGGCAAGGCAGTGCACGCAAGCGTGAACTGCAGCCACACGGTATTTATTGGGTACATCGTCACTGTTGTGGCAAGGCAGTGCACGCAAGCGTGAACTGCAGCCACACGGTATTGCTTTTATTGATATTCTAGTTGCTTTTGATTTTTGGATCTTTTGCGTATTTCCATATGCTGTAGTGGCGAGGCAGTGCACGCGTGCGTGTACTGCAGCCCTACTCAAATTAATATTTTAATTGATATTTCAATGGTTTGAACTGTTTTGTTTATTAAATTCAATATTCTGAATTGCATTCTGATTTGGTTTAATTACCGTCGTCTATTCATTATTTAATTATTATTGCTTCTGTGCACTAATAACTAAGTTTGAATTAGACTGACCCGAGTATTATTTTCTTTTGAATCTAATACTCGAGTCAGACCTAGTATTCACAGGTTGTAGATATTCTGCTTTGGGTTGCTGCTAGAGCTATGAAGTTCTTTCATATCTTTTGGAGTAGTCGTCGTCATTTATAGTAGTCAGTATAATTGTATTGGAAGATATGTATTCATGTATATTATATACGTTAATGTACTTGTATATGTAACTTCCTGAGTCAACTGTTGTAGTTGTATCATATGTACCGTGTCAAATGTATTATAACTGATATCACTTATTATATATATATATATATATGAGATTTTCTGTTTCATCTGTGTTCCGCATTTTTATTATCTGTGTTATTAGTTTATATTTTGTCCTAAACTATTATGAACCATCGTAGTTCGTTTTATACTGGAATTGGGGTATGTCGATGGGATAAAATAAATCAGAGATGAAAAATGAAAGAATAATATATTTATATACCACTCCTATCGAGATAACCAATACTAGTGTAAGGCCTAACTACTGATGGCCGCTCCTCAACAGCCTTATTCTCCGCGCTAGTTGACAGCACTACACCGTAGTGTTCTTGGCCAGCGTGGGTATAGAGGTGGGGCGTCACAATATGAACCTTCTATGCTATTGATGAGGATTCTTGAATTATTGTGCAACTGTCATTTTATGGTTTGGGTGTTTGCATGCTAGGTTGCGTGAGTTATTTGTGTAGGTTTACTGACTTGCGTGTGTGAGTTTCTTCATGCCTATGCCTATATGCGTGTGTGCGAAAACATGTTGTATGTTTTCTGGCTTTGTTGACCATAGTGTATTCTCTTGTAGTTGATATGAACTGAAATGGTTCACATGTATACTGGTTTGACTTCTTTATTACTGATCCTTGCTTGCTCCTGCCTGTTTACCAATTTCCCCTTTCCCGCTGCTTGCCCTACCCACAGCCTGTAGGCCATATTAGTTGCTTGTTATCTTGAAGCCATATTGTTTTTTTTTGAAATCATTGTTTCCCTTCTTGCATCAGATAATGTAACATAGCACTAAATTTTGGTTATTAATTTCTTAGAGGTTATTGGGTATTCAGTTTGGACACTTAAATTATCATATCATACGGCCTTGTTGGATATCACTTGGACATTCAGATAAGACACTTGTAGAATAACTATGTACGTTAGTAAAAAAGATGTAAATATATAAATAAATAATAAAATTAAATGGTCTACATGAATTTTTCGGCAGGAGAAACTGAGTTATATGCATGTATAGTCAGATTTATGCTACAAATACTTAATATATGTGTATCAATATTTGCTTTTAAAAGGTATTTTTTTACCAAGGAAAGTGTAGACTTTTACTTTATCCATCACTATAACATTATCATGTTGCAAGAGAAAAAAGTAGTTCCCATTTCAAACATAAAAGCAAACATTTAAACTATAAAGTGAGAAATAAATATTTTTCTTTATGTTTTTTATGCAGCCCGATCTCAAATGATTCTAACCTTAGTTTTGACAAAATAAACTAAAGGCTACTGGTATGTAAAAATGATAGTCCAAGTAAATAAGAATTTCTTCATCCATGTTTGGTGAACATAGGCATACCATACCATAAGAAAAATTATGCACAAAAACATATGTCAAGCAAAAAAAGTTTTAAACTATAAAGGTTGTTGGAACAGAAGCAATATCAAGTGGTTCCCCTTACATGAAAGCATATATTCATTATACTTGAGTCCTCAACACACTAACTGCATGAAGCTATGTACTCAACTTATATATGATATATCGTTAGTTATTTCTTTTCAATTAAGTAACTATTCAATAAAATCAAAGATTACCATTTTATGAAGCAGTATAATAAATGCCTAAACTATCTTGGCTAAAGCAAGTGGTTATACCCTAACTACCTAGGCTATTCGAAGTGGATTTCCATAAAATATCGAATATCAATATTTTAATCCACACAACATAAGCACAGGGCAGATTGAAAATATATCTTCCCAATGCTTTAAGACTTAAAGATTTGTCAACTTTAAGTATGGTTTCCGAGATAGGATACACGCTACTAATTATGCAAAAGAAGAAGGTGAAGATGGTTTCATTGTGTTGTTATGAAACTATAGGTAAGTTAAATCAAGTGAGTCCAAAAATAATAAGAGTTCAAACTGAACTTGGAAATTCATGTTCACTAAATTATACAGTGAATTAGAATTCATATCCAAGCTTAGTGCATTGAATATGACTCTTTGTACATCATCCCTTAGGTTCCAACCCATGCTACTTTCCTAAAATTCACAATTGTGAGTCGTCACGAGAAACAAAATCTATGTGCACTTTCTTAAAAATATTAGGAAAATGATATGTTCAGTAAAGAGTACTAAAATAACTACTTCCATTTGCTTGTGTTTAGATAAAAAATCACCGGTTCGGTAATTACAAAAATATAAACATGTCAATAAAGATATGTAATTCCTATAAGCATTATGTTAAATTTTTACATGATTATAAATGGTAATTGCAAAAAGAGTGGAAATCAGAATAGAAAAGGAAGATTTTCCTCAAATTAAGTATAGTTAACAAGTTCATGACCAAGCTTCATCATTTAAAATAAAATTATATACTTTGTCAAATTCCATTAGTTTGACCAAGCTTGTAGTCAAATATCTAATTTAAACACATTTATGAATTTAGGCTTTCAGTTTCCCAACATATATTTTTGAACTATGTCTTTCATTTTTCTCCATGAGCGCATCGTACTTGTCTGTGCATATATCATAGCTTGTGTGCATATTTTTATACATAATATAGACAAACGCATAATAGTTTGCAAGTTTCCTGGGTTATGAGAGCTTTTGAATGGGTTTGTATCGCATGTTTTCATGCTCGGTGAGATTGCTCTTTCTTGCATATTTTTTTGCTTATGTGGGGAGTGCATGAAAGTGTAAATTACAAATGGTTTATAAATGTAAATGATTATATGATCAAACTTGCAAAATGGATGTTACTTTCAAAAACTACAAATGGATTTTATTTATAATCTACAACATAATCTTTATTATTTACAAAGCACTTGTAATTACTTGCAGTATTATTAAGAATAATTTTCTTTATATTTGGCTTTGACACATCTTGCACTAACTGGTTAAATAAGACTTCAATTTATTTCTTTGACTATTTTTCTATATAAGCTACAGTATTGCATGCTTCATTCTTCTCGGTTGACTTATTTGCCAACATTTACAACATTAAAGATTTTATTAATATAATCTATATATGTATGTAAATTTTACTTAACTAATGATTAAAATTTTACTTAACAAATTTTTTTAGAATAAAATTTGGTATGGTTTTATTCTATATAAATGGATATTAAAAACATTTATTGTGAATGTTTATCTAATTTTGTTGTTTTTGTTAATAAATGTTTTCATAGTGAAAAGATTTGCATACAAGCTTAGTACCCGCCAACAATTGAAGAACGAGAAATCCCGAAAGTATAAGCTAAAGGTCAAATATATTAAGCCAACCGTTGAAGCTTGAATGTAGGCAAGGAACAAGAATTACGGCACGAGACAATACAAGTGCCATGTGTAGAAAATGAAATGCCTTGTGAAGAAATTGAAATGCATGAAGATATTGAAATGCACCGCAAAGAAAAAGAAATGCGTGAAGAAGATGAAATAGCTTGTGAAGAAAATGTTGATGTCGAGGTGGAAATCAATAAACCAAGTGAAGTTAAAACTGCAATATAGATGTAAATAAATGTGCTAGAGGTCCAACAAGAGCAAAAAAACTCCCTTTAAGTCTTGAGAATCGAATTGAAGTTGAATTCAATGAGGTATCCATACCCATAGGAGAAGGCTCGGTACATTTATCTTCTTATCCTGGGCCACTTGTACGAGAGCATATTCCAGTTACACTTGACGATTGGAGGCTTCTAAGTGATGAATTGAAAGTTTTATTATGGGATTTAATTCAAGTATGTGAGATTACCATTTTTGTCATATAATAATTGTTTTATTTACGAAAATAATCTACTTAGAGAAACATCCTTTTAAAATCCTTTTAATATGAAATAACAACAATTTTCTTTTCCTTTTTATTTTTACTTGTAAGCTAGATTCAAAGTGGATGAATGACAAAAAATTCCATATTTCAACAAAGGGAACTATTTTAAGATCCTCAAAAAGCAAATTGGTCCGAAAAATAGTTAATGCAACAACGGAAGAGGAAAGTCTTGGTTTGAAACCTTACAATATAAAAAACATGAAGGAGTGGAGAAAGTTTGTAAAGGCGAAAACAAGTTTGGAGTTTAAGGTATGCTTATGTATATATATTATATACATACATACATACATATATATATACATGTACTGTTGCTTCTTTGCTTTTTGGAAGCCAAAACCTATTCATTTTGGTTTTCAAAAAGCTAAAATGCGACTTATTTTAGTCGATCCAAACGAGGCTTATGTACATCCAAATGATCCCTTAGTAAGCCCTTTGTCTTCTTAGTTTTCCTGTTTCTTGCTACCTTTTGGTGGCTTGGTTTCTCATCTTTGTACATCTCTCTTGGCATATCAATAAAATGGTAGGGGTCCATTTCTAACCCCGCAGGCTTTGCCAAAAAAATGATCCCTTAGTAAGCCCTTTGCAGCCTTTCCATCTTCTGAAAAGAATCAAAACCCTAGATCCCTAGCAGCTTGCAGCTTCTGATTACTTAACTTACTGTTGTTATTTGAGTAATTTCATCCTTAAGGTACTTCTGTTTTTGCTACTAAGTTTAGTTTGTATCACCTATTTTTTGGTAATAAGTGATATAGAGCAGCAAAACAAACTGATTTACTTGGCAAAAGATAGCAAAAGAAATCCTCGATTACTAATTTTTCAAGCCACTTTAAATTTGTATCTTAATTCATTGATTTTTCAATTTGTCGTTGAATTTGTTGAGGAATTAAATTAAATCGTTGGCATTTAAATTTATGTTAAACATCAAACAATGAATTAAATCAACAAAGAAAATTTATTTGTTAGTATTTAAATTTGTAATATCAAATTAGTATTCAATTGTACTTGATCATTTAATCATAAATAGTGTCAAATATTTTTTTATCATCATCGTTTAAAGCTATATTAAAAAGACCAGCAAAAACTTTGGTGTTCGTTCTACACACACCAAACTGACTGTATAATAAAACACAAGTATTTCCAATTGATGATTTAATTAGAAATAGCGTCAATTATTACGTACTGAAAATTTGAGATAATTCAATCCCAATCCAATCAACTAGACTAACTGTATAATAAAACACAAGTATTTCCAATTGGCGATAACAACAAACTAGTGAAATATTGAAACTGCTACCAAACTGGAAAGCTCTAAATAGGAACCCTTAATAAAAAAAGCAAAAGGATAACAATCTGTATCAATAGAAAATCAATTGTCAGTGTGGTAGCTAGACTAGCTTCATCAAAGAAAATGATTTTTCAATCTCTTCTCCACTAATCTCGTCGAACATTACATTCCACTTTTTGAGCAAATTATAAGCTTACATGCCATTGCTTTTTTGGGCAAATAGACAATTTGAATATTTACTTATTTTAGTTTAACAAATATCAAAATAATGTGAATATAAAAGACAAAAGTCTATAATCCTTTCTTAATATGTTTGTGTACACCAAACATTCTACATGTGTGTGTGTATATATATACGTAAATTATTAAAATTTATATATAAAAATATGGGACTTGAATTTCCCAACAGTGGAAGCAACAATACATGTATGTGTGTGTATATATATATGTAAATAATTAAAATTTATATATAAAATTTGGTTGCAGCAGCATCTCTCATGTAATCTTTCAACATCAAAGAAAAACAGTACTCCATGCTTATGGTACTACAATTCAACAAATGTCGTTGATATGACTACAACTTTTCTACCCTTTCAATCAGTGATGTAGATATTCAACCCCTTGCCAAAAGCCTTTTTTTTCACTATTTCTGTTCCTTTTTACTATATCTGTTTTTTTGTCAATATTCTGCTCTTTCTTTCTATATTTATTTGTGTAATGTTCCGCTTTTATTTCACAGTTTCGCTCGTTATAGTACCATCTTCATGTTTTAAGAGACCATTTGATAGCACTCACCAACTTACCCACGGTTCAGATCTTAATAGATTCCTTTATCTATTAAGACTTTTTTACAATTTTTGATTTTATTTATTTCATCTACAATAAATCCCTTTATCTTTTTTCAGGCAAGAAGTGGAAATTTTGAGCCATTAGGCAAAAACAATTGCCGCACACAACTGGAAGTAGAGGAATGGCTAGATTTACTAACGATTTGGTTAGTTAATTAGACGTAGCATTATATATTTAGCTAGTTAATTAACCATTGATTGATTTATTTAGTGTCTTTCTAAATGTAGAAAAAGCAGAGTCAAGATTCATTGTCCATATCTAGAGCGGATGTTTGGGTTAAATCTCATACTAAAAAGAATGGTGAACCAGTGAACACGGATGTTGCAGATGTTCTTATAAATATTTTGATTTTTTGTCACTAATTGAACATTGTGACATTTTTACCATTGTATATAACATATATGTATGTTAATTAATATAGGAGGAGATTAAAAAAATTTGGAAATGCCAAACAATTTGAATCAATAAAGAATGTCCAAAAAGATGCGATTGCATAAATACTAGGACAAGATAAACCAGGACGCTTAAGAGCACTGGGAAGGGGATATGTTGAGTCACAAGTTTTATGAAGGTTTTGATTTCTGACAAATAATAAAGGCGATCGACAAAACAAAGACATCATGGCTACATATGGTACTCTAGATTATAGGTTGATTATTTGATATTGTATTAGTGATAAACTTGTTAAAATCTATCCTCAAATAATCATGCATTTCAATATAATCAATATATATACATTTGAAATTGCATTGCACATTCACTATGCAAATTATCAGAGACCGGTCGACCGGTAGTAAAAAAGGCGGTCGACCGTTCTTGCATAATTTGCACACTGAACGTGCACACATGCACATAACGTATATATATTTGAATTCCTGTCTACTGGTCACTTTTTAACCTGTCGACCGTTTTTAAACAGAAAGCAATTTTTCCAAAAGACACTTCTCTTCTCCAAAGGTTGCATCTCTTACCTTTCACCAAAGATCATATCTCTTAATGGCAACTACTCACAAAGAGTTATAACCTGTAACGACCCAGAATTTTTATTTTGAATATTTAATTAATTTTAAATATTAATAAGTGAATTTATAAGTCAAATAAATTTTATTTTGAATTATTGGATTTAATTGGATAATTAAATCGATAATTTAATGTGTTAAATTATGGAAATAATTAAAAAATTGAGTTAAATATGATTGAAAATAATTTGGAAAATTTTATTTTATCATGTTGAAGTTAGAATGATATTTTAGAACTTTTAAAATCGAATTAAAAGTTAATTTGTGAAAATTGAATATTTTAATATTTAATAATCGACTGTAAAATAGCCAATTTTTGAACAGTCTCAGAATTGAACGAAACCAGTTTCATTGGATCCGTATTAGTTAGTTATTACCGGATTTCAATTTTCGTGTCAATCGGAGTTATCGTTTGATCGTGGCAGCTCGAAACGCATCGAATCGTTTTTAATTTAAATTTGGCGAGTCAAAATAGCCATTTTTCAAAAAGTCTCGGATTTCGACGAAACCAGTTTCATCGGATCCGTAATGTGATATTATTGTAAGGTTTCAAATTTCAAGTCAATTGGATTTACCGTTTGTCCGGTACAAATTAAAACGCCTAGAAATCGATTTAAATCGGTTTAATTTAAATTGAGCGTTTACAGCCATAACTCGCACATACTTCCGAATTAGCTTCCGAAACCTGTTCCATTGTGTCCGGAACGCGGGATAAACCCTAGGTACGCTGGTTACGGCGTCTAAATCGGAGTTCGGAATTTCCGGGATGAATAGTGTCGCTCGTTCCTTATAAATACACCCATTCTCTTCATAAATTGATAAAAATATATATAAAACCCTAATGTTTTGACCTAGCCGCCACCATTAGAACCTAAGGCCAGAAATGCTCCAACTTCATCCCTCTAGATCTTCCAATCCGTCGACATTCACGCGAAGTGCTCAACTACAAAGATGAAGAGCACAACACGAGCTAGAGATTCAACGGTGGAGATCGTGTTTGGAGTTGCGTAGAAGGAGAAAAAGGGGCCGAACCTGCAGATGTTCGCACGCATCTCAAGGGGTCATGTGCAGGCCGAGCTCCAAGTGGTTGGTGGTGGAGGTAGCTCTCGACGAGAGCTTCGATTTGCAAGTGGTTTGATGAATTTTCATCGAGTATTGAGCGAGCAAATTGAAACCCTAGTTCAAGCTAAGTGGGTTTGTTTGTTCGGCCAAAATCTGTAGCATGAACGTGATGAGGAAGAGAGGGGGGAATGGTCCAGATGATGGAATGCTAGATCCAAGGGTGTGGATGAGGGTGTGTTGAGATAAGTTGAAATTATGTTGTAAATTGTGTATTAAAATCGTGTGCAAACTTGTAAAATCAATAACTTTTTCATACGAGGTCGAAAAAATGCAAACTCAGTTGCGTTGGAATCGTATGGACGAGCACTACGCGATGGAGTTGGTTTGGAGTCGTTTGGAGTTAGTGAGAATTTCGGGTAAAATTAAACGCGCGTTTAATTTTATTCGAAATTAAAGCTAAAACGGAATTTAAAACCAAGGTGAGAACTTCTCACTCAATCGAATAGATTTCGATTTTATTTTAAATAGTTAGATTTAAAATATTTGAATGCATGTTTGAATGATGACTGTAAATTATTGATTGTTAAAATAGACATTATGCGCCGTTAGTAAGCGGATGTTATTTATTAAAACATATACCGCGAATATTTCATAAACAGTGAAATTGGTATTATATATAATATCAATATATATATATTGGCATATGTATATATTGCAGTTATTGATTTCCCGCATTTTTTGTTTAGCGGATGAGACCCTATTACGCCGTTATTAAGCGGATAATATTTAATAAGAACATGTACCGCGATAATTTCGTACTGGAGCGAAATTGGTATTGTGCTAATGTTTTTGGATGCAGGAAAACAGGTTGGAGGGATCCAACTGGATTCCTCAACAGTATTTATTTTATTTCAGATATTTTGATATTTGATGGATTATCATATCGATATATGATATCGTTATTAGTCGTGATTGACTATTTGGTGTGTAGCATTATTGGACCCAGATTTTGGGATTTTAAAATGATTTTAAAAGTGATTTTGAAAATATACCATATTTTTGGAATTGATCCATTATAAATAAATAAACGTTATAATTTTTAAAGTTATAAAAATTATGGTTTTTGTGAAATATAGTTAAAAAGCTGATTTTTAGAAATACGATTAAAAGTCGATTTTTGAGAAATATGAACTAATGATTTTATAAAATAATTTAGATTGGATTTTTGAATATATGATAAAAGTTTAAATATAGGATTTATAAAATTTGATTATTTTATAAATCGAAATGATGAAATTATAAAGGAAATTAAAAGATGTTTTAAAGAATAATATTAATTGATTTATATTAAGAGATTTATAAACGGATATTTATAAATCGAAATATTGACATTATAAAACGAGTCTTTATAAGTGTTTGAATGAAGTGAAAATGAAATTCATTAATGAATGAAATTTATAGAATTATATAACGGTGAAGTTATAAATGGAATTTTATAAACAATAGGTTTATAAAATTTGTAAAGTTCAAAGGAACGATTTTTGCAAATAAATAAATTATAAGTATTTAACTTATAATTTGGACTTTTGGTTTATAATTAAGATTATAAATCGAATAGGTAAATAAAGAAGATTTATAAAGGAAGTTGTTATGAAATAAATGGAAATGGAATTTATAAACGTTGTTTTATAAATTCGCAAACGACTTATTTTGATAAGTTAATTGTTATAACTTATAAATGGAGTTATATTCACGTTTTTAAACAGTGAATAATCCTTTAAAATAAAATGAATAGAAAGGATGAAATTTGTTAATGAAGTATATTCACGTTTTTAAATAGTGAATAACATGTTAAAGAAAATGTTTTAGAATGTGATATTTTAAACATAATTAAAACGATCTAACGATGTTTTAAAAGGTGTTGAGATTCGAAACCATAGATTTTAACATTTATTGTTGAAATAGATGTTTCGAGAAATGAAAGGAAATGGTGGACTATAACACTGTTGTTATAGTAAATGATTTCCGAAAGGAAATGTTTTGTATAGTATTGGGATTTATATATCTATTTTAATTTCGAATCCCTATACTAGTGATTTTGGGTTGTCGTAACGATGTTTTACGCAACATTCGTTTTGGCCCAAATAAAAATGTTTAAGAGAATGATTTCCTTAAATAATGAATTTTATACTTAATTCGATTTAAGTATATTGAATATTTTCTAAGTGTTGAAAATAAAAGAGATTTGTGAATTACTTATGAATAAATAAGTATGGAAATGTTTTCCAATATTAAGTGAATAATTAGAATTTATCTTTTTGAAGATAAATTGGAAATGAATAATTGAAATCATATATGCATGAATATTTTGAAATATAAATTCATTATGGAATTTATATGTGAAAGTGGAACTTGTTAAAAATAAATATTGATTTATTTTTGAAGTGTTGAAATTATATATCTTGTAAAGATATTTTTGGAAAATAAATAATTTGGAAAATTATTTGGAATCTGGTGATGTATGCATATCAATTGATAGTTCAATAACCGACTATCAATATTTCCCTTTGAATGGGTATTTGATGTGAATATGATTGAATTTGAATGCACACTTATTTTTGAATAAGCGCTCACTATTCGGGTTAACCGGGAAAGGACCATGGGGTCGTATAGCCCATTCCGAATATGTGATACGTCGTTATGAATTGCATTTGAAGATCGGTGTTAAAGACCGAGTATTTGTGAAAGCGATAGGATGACCTATCGATTGTCTCTGCACTGGGTAGCTCCTGGTATAGAGATTCCTTAAGTGATGGGAAATTCGATCGGGATTGTGAATACCCGTATTGCAAGGGCTTCGTAAGAAGTGCCTTCGGTTTTGTTCGATCCCGGAACAGACTTGTATGGATTGTATGTCTGACATTACAATTTGAGATATAAAGCCGATTTCATTCAAATATATTTCTGTTGGTGGCGGAGAATTTATTCTTTGCTTAACACCCTTCTTTGAGACGTACGAGCTCAAAGGTTATATAGTTGAAGTTATCAGCGATATATTCCCAATTTGGTAATGTGACATGCTGAGTGATGCTGAAATGATCATTGTGTTGATTATTTGTGATAGGATCATTTATTTGATCGTCTATCTTAGTGATCATTGTGTTGATCATTTATTGACCCAAAGCATGGCTTTTGTATAAAGTATGTTTTTGTGGACGTGACTTCGTCGAGCCTCACACCCCGTGAATGGTCAAAACAGGAAAGAAGCAGCAAGGTTATGAGGGGTAGCACCCTTTAGGATGTGTCCATTTCCTTCTGGAAAAGGGTGGTATCATGGTATGGAGCCCAGATACTTACTCATGTTAAAAACACTTTATGATTGTGTGAATTGATTACGAGCGCTCGGTGAAAAGGTCCCAAAGGACCGGGGGATGGCATATTCGGTCAGTTGTTACTCAGTTAGGAGTAACCCGGCCTTGTGTTGGTAGAGATCCGGTTTGGTTCTCGGGGATGTCCATCCAGAGGCATTCTCATGTGGCAATGGGAAGTTCCTTGGCCTGATCATTCGTTGGAAATCCAATTCCCAATACGAAACTTGTACGGTATTAGTTGTAGAACCTGCTATTCACTTATGGTGGTCACCACTGTTTGGATGGTAGCTATAGTAGGCATAGTTCGAAATGTCTATGTTGGCTAAGATTTATATTCTACTTTCGAAATGAATTTTTCTCTACACTATGCACTAGTAATAATATCAAATGTTATTTTAAATGCGTATCAAGCATTTTTGACTATCATAAGGAGAAATCTCCTCCGATTCTGCGTTTGCATGTGTGTGTGTGCGGGAGGCCTTATGGTAGTCTCATTTTTAAAAAGCATTGCGAATTAATTTAAAAATATCCCTCTATTTGATTTTAAAGATAAATAAACTGTTTTGAGTTCTCACACCAGTCACATGACTGACTTGGAGTTTATTGTTTTCCTTCCTAAACTCTGGGTGCCCACCAATTTCGACACGGGCAGTTAAGAGTTAGGTTTATCAGGATATTCTGGATATTCTGGAGTTGCTGGAGGCAAGCTGGATGGCATGGCGTATTACTAGTTTATATAGTATTTCTTTTTCCGCTGCACTGTTTGTTGTTGTATGATGTTGTACACTCTGATGATGTGATGTGATGAAATGTAATGTAATAACTGATATAGTTCTTTGTTTAAAGATTATTCATTCATTATTATATGTTGTTCCGCTGCGAATTTGTGAGATTTTGTTGTTGTTTTCTGTTCCGTTCTATTTTTCTTTCCTCTTCTCTATTCTATGTTTCTTTATTTTCTATTCTCTTCTCCTTCTATTTTTAAAATTTTCTATCTTCTGTTTTTCAAATTCTCTGTTTTCTTTCTCTATTTTTCTTTTTCTTTCTTCTTTTTCTCTCTTCTTTCTTTTTCTTTTCTTTTTAAAACCCATAACTTCTCGGTTTTCGGCCTTCGATATTCGGCAGTCGATAAAGTGAGTGTCGATGTCTGATTTTTCGAAGAACGAAAATCCGTGACGTTACATTTGGTATCAGAGCTCTGATGGTTAAGCGACAACCATGGTTCTGTAGGGTATTACTCGTTAGAGATAGAGTCAGCAGTACTCTAGAATGAGTTTGAGTGTAATAATAGATATAAGAGCGTATTTGTTAGTGAATATGAAATTGTTTTATATTGTGATGATTGGTTTATTGAGTGGCATATGAACCTTCCTCAGCACGGTATGTACAACTTTGCCGAAGGGGTTTCTAAACACTTGAATAGAACAATTCGACATAATATTGATTTTAAAATTGGGTAAATGAAATAATTTTACCTTGATTATATTTTATATATAAAGGAATAATTTTTCAGAATTATTAAAGTGTATATAAGTTGATTGTTAGGTTGTTTGAATAATCTAAATAAAGAGTAATTGCATAAGCAAATGAATTATAAGAATAGAATTATAATTAAAGTGATTTACAATTGTGAAATAAACTTATATATACAAGAAGTAAAATTATATGAATATGAGTTGTAAATAAAAATGAATATAAGGTTAAATGAAATATAACTTAAGTGTTGTTGAATGGAATTGATTTTGGTATCGAAGTAAATAATCAAGTGGATTAAATGAATGTGAACTTAAGTTATGTGAATGAAATTCAACTTTAGAATTGAATTGAATTGAATGAATGGATTGAATGTTAATCAATTGAATGTAATTAAAATTGATATGAAATAATGAATGAAAGTAGAAATTCATTGAAATCAAATGTTATTAGAAGTTGAATAAATTGAATGAGAATGAATATAAGCAAAGGAATTTGGTTGTAACTAATATACATTGGTTGTTATATGGTTGTTAGTTGATTGTTTATAATTCATTAAGATTTAATGAAATTGAAAGCTATGTAATTGAATTCAAATGGAAAGTAAATAAATTTGAATAGAATTGAAGGTGAATTGGATTTAAATTAGTGAATGTTAACAAATTGAAACTAATTAGAATTGAGAATGAATGTTAGTAAATCCAATGTAAACAAATCAAATGTGATTTAAAGTGAAAACCAATTCATTGTATATGAATGAAAATATGAATGAATATATTGGTTATGAATTTGTTGAATGGTAATTGGATGATGGTTGAATATATATTGCTATTGTTGCATTTGCTATGTGATATATATAGTTGATATGTTACTATATGTTGTATATTGAGATTATTTGCATATGTGCATATTCTCATGTTGTTTGTTGAGTTTAGTAGGTGCGGATCGCGTTTGCTTCGCATTTGGAGTTCGCTTTAGCGCTATATTAGCCGTATATGCTCGCTAATAAAATATAAGGTACATATCTCGGATTAAATACAGTACTTTTACACTTTTTTCCCTTCGGGATGCCTCATTACTTGATGAGATGTATATTTGTGATATATATACTGTCATTTTTTTTTCGGATCGAGCCGCGCAAAGGAGACTATGGCGAATTTTTCCGGAAATTTAAGGCGTTAGAAAAATTTTGAGAAAATTGGGAAAATTTTAGAAAACTTTAACTTTGTTTTAGAGTTGAAAGTTAAACAATAGTAGTTGTTTTTGAAAAAGATAACTAAGTATGATTTGAAAACTTAGTAAAGATTGGTAAAAAGTTTAACTATGGATTTTGGAAAGTTAATAGGTTCTGTAATCTTCTTACTTGTAATTTCGAGGACGAAATTCTTTTAAGGGGGAAAGATTGTAACGACCCAGAATTTTTATTTTGAATATTTAATTAATTTTAAATATTAATAAGTGAATTTATAAGTCAAATAAATTTTATTTTGAATTATTGGATTTAATTGGATAATTAAATCGATAATTTAATGTGTTAAATTATGGAAATAATTAAAAAATTGAGTTAAATATGATTGAAAATAATTTGGAAAATTTTATTTTATCATGTTGAAGTTAGAATGATATTTTAGAACTTTTAAAATCGAATTAAAAGTTAATTTGTGAAAATTGAATATTTTAATATTTAATAATCGACTGTAAAATAGCCAATTTTTGAACAGTCTCAGAATTGAACGAAACCAGTTTCATTGGATCCGTATTAGTTAGTTATTACCGGATTTCAATTTTCGTGTCAATCGGAGTTATCGTTTGATCGTGGCAGCTCGAAACGCATCGAATCGTTTTTAATTTAAATTTGGCGAGTCAAAATAGCCATTTTTCAAAAAGTCTCGGATTTCGACGAAACCAGTTTCATCGGATCCGTAATGTGATATTATTGTAAGGTTTCAAATTTCAAGTCAATTGGATTTACCGTTTGTCCGGTACAAATTAAAACGCCTAGAAATCGATTTAAATCGGTTTAATTTAAATTGAGCGTTTACAGCCATAACTCGCACATACTTCCGAATTAGCTTCCGAAACCTGTTCCATTGTGTCCGGAACGCGGGATAAACCCTAGGTACGCTGGTTACGGCGTCTAAATCGGAGTTCGGAATTTCCGGGATGAATAGTGTCGCTCGTTCCTTATAAATACACCCATTCTCTTCATAAATTGATAAAAAAATATATAAAACCCTAATGTTTTGACCTAGCCGCCACCATTAGAACCTAAGGCCAGAAATGCTCCAACTTCATCCCTCTAGATCTTCCAATCCGTCGACATTCACGCGAAGTGCTCAACTACAAAGATGAAGAGCACAACACGAGCTAGAGATTCAACGGTGGAGATCGTGTTTGGAGTCGCGTAGAAGGAGAAAAAGGGGCCGAACCTGCAGATGTTCGCACGCATCTCAAGGGGTCATGTGCAGGCCGAGCTCCAAGTGGTTGGTGGTGGAGGTAGCTCTCGACGAGAGCTTCGATTTGCAAGTGGTTTGATGAATTTTCATCGAGTATTGAGCGAGCAAATTGAAACCCTAGTTCAAGCTAAGTGGGTTTGTTTGTTCGGCCAAAATCTGTAGCATGAACGTGATGAGGAAGAGAGGGGGGAACGGTCCAGATGATGGAATGCTAGATCCAAGGGTGTGGATGAGGGTGTGTTGAGATAAGTTGAAATTATGTTGTAAATTGTGTATTAAAATCGTGTGCAAACTTGTAAAATCAATAACTTTTTCATACGAGGTCGAAAAAATGCAAACTCAGTTGCGTTGGAATCGTATGGACGAGCACTACGCGATGGAGTTGGTTTGGAGTCGTTTGGAGTTAGTGAGAATTTCGGGTAAAATTAAACGCGCGTTTAATTTTATTCGAAATTAAAGCTAAAACGGAATTTAAAACCAAGGTGAGAACTTCTCACTCAATCGAATAGATTTCGATTTTATTTTAAATAGTTAGATTTAAAATATTTGAATGCATGTTTGAATGATGACTGTAAATTATTGATTGTTAAAATAGACATTATGCGCCGTTAGTAAGCGGATGTTATTTATTAAAACATATACCGCGAATATTTCATAAACAGTGAAATTGGTATTATATATAATATCAATATATATATATTGGCATATGTATATATTGCAGTTATTGATTTCCCGCATTTTTTGTTTAGCGGATGAGACCCTATTACGCCGTTATTAAGCGGATAATATTTAATAAGAACATGTACCGCGATAATTTCGTACTGGAGCGAAATTGGTATTGTGCTAATGTTTTTGGATGCAGGAAAACAGGTTGGAGGGATCCAACTGGATTCCTCAACAGTATTTATTTTATTTCAGATATTTTGATATTTGATGGATTATCATATCGATATATGATATCGTTATTAGTCGTGATTGACTATTTGGTGTGTAGCATTATTGGACCCAGATTTTGGGATTTTAAAATGATTTTAAAAGTGATTTTGAAAATATACCATATTTTTGGAATTGATCCATTATAAATAAATAAACGTTATAATTTTTAAAGTTATAAAAATTATGGTTTTTGTGAAATATAGTTAAAAAGCTGATTTTTAGAAATACGATTAAAAGTCGATTTTTGAGAAATATGAACTAATGATTTTATAAAATAATTTAGATTGGATTTTTGAATATATGATAAAAGTTTAAATATAGGATTTATAAAATTTGATTATTTTATAAATCGAAATGATGAAATTATAAAGGAAATTAAAAGATGTTTTAAAGAATAATATTAATTGATTTATATTAAGAGATTTATAAACGGATATTTATAAATCGAAATATTGACATTATAAAACGAGTCTTTATAAGTGTTTGAATGAAGTGAAAATGAAATTCATTAATGAATGAAATTTATAGAATTATATAACGGTGAAGTTATAAATGGAATTTTATAAACAATAGGTTTATAAAATTTGTAAAGTTCAAAGGAACGATTTTTGCAAATAAATAAATTATAAGTATTTAACTTATAATTTGGACTTTTGGTTTATAATTAAGATTATAAATCGAATAGGTAAATAAAGAAGATTTATAAAGGAAGTTGTTATGAAATAAATGGAAATGGAATTTATAAACGTTGTTTTATAAATTCGCAAACGACTTATTTTGATAAGTTAATTGTTATAACTTATAAATGGAGTTATATTCACGTTTTTAAACAGTGAATAATCCTTTAAAATAAAATGAATAGAAAGGATGAAATTTGTTAATGAAGTATATTCACGTTTTTAAATAGTGAATAACATGTTAAAGAAAATGTTTTAGAATGTGATATTTTAAACATAATTAAAACGATCTAACGATGTTTTAAAAGGTGTTGAGATTCGAAACCATAGATTTTAACATTTATTGTTGAAATAGATGTTTCGAGAAATGAAAGGAAATGGTGGACTATAACACTGTTGTTATAGTAAATGATTTCCGAAAGGAAATGTTTTGTATAGTATTGGGATTTATATATCTATTTTAATTTCGAATCCCTATACTAGTGATTTTGGGTTGTCGTAACGATGTTTTACGCAACATTCGTTTTGGCCCAAATAAAAATGTTTAAGAGAATGATTTCCTTAAATAATGAATTTTATACTTAATTCGATTTAAGTATATTGAATATTTTCTAAGTGTTGAAAATAAAAGAGATTTGTGAATTACTTATGAATAAATAAGTATGGAAATGTTTTCCAATATTAAGTGAATAATTAGAATTTATCTTTTTGAAGATAAATTGGAAATGAATAATTGAAATCATATATGCATGAATATTTTGAAATATAAATTCATTATGGAATTTATATGTGAAAGTGGAACTTGTTAAAAATAAATATTGATTTATTTTTGAAGTGTTGAAATTATATATCTTGTAAAGATATTTTTGGAAAATAAATAATTTGGAAAATTATTTGGAATCTGGTGATGTATGCATATCAATTGATAGTTCAATAACCGACTATCAATATTTCCCTTTGAATGGGTATTTGATGTGAATATGATTGAATTTGAATGCACACTTATTTTTGAATAAGCGCTCACTATTCGGGTTAACCGGGAAAGGACCATGGGGTCGTATAACCCATTCCGAATATGTGATACGTCGTTATGAATTGCATTTGAAGATCGGTGTTGAAGACCGAGTATTTGTGAAAGCGATAGGATGACCTATCGATTGTCTCTGCACTGGGTAGCTCCTGGTATAGAGATTCCTTAAGTGATGGGAAATTCGATCGGGATTGTGAATACCCGTATTGCAAGGGCTTCGTAAGAAGTGCCTTCGGTTTTGTTCGATCCCGGAACAGACTTGTATGGATTGTATGTCTGACATTACAATTTGAGATATAAAGCCGATTTCATTCAAATATATTTCTGTTGGTGGCGGAGAATTTATTCTTTGCTTAACACCCTTCTTTGAGACGTACGAGCTCAAAGGTTATATAGTTGAAGTTATCAGCGATATATTCCCAATTTGGTAATGTGACATGCTGAGTGATGCTGAAATGATCATTGTGTTGATTATTTGTGATAGGATCATTTATTTGATCGTCTATCTTAGTGATCATTGTGTTGATCATTTATTGACCCAAAGCATGGCTTTTGTATAAAGTATGTTTTTGTGGACGTGACTTCGTCGAGCCTCACACCCCGTGAATGGTCAAAACAGGAAAGAAGCAGCAAGGTTATGAGGGGTAGCACCCTTTAGGATGTGTCCATTTCCTTCTGGAAAAGGGTGGTATCATGGTATGGAGCCCAGATACTTACTCATGTTGAAAACACTTTATGATTGTGTGAATTGATTACGAGCGCTCGGTGAAAAGGTCCCAAAGGACCGGGGGATGGCATATTCGGTCAGTTGTTACTCAGTTAGGAGTAACCCGGCCTTGTGTTGGTAGAGATCCGGTTTGGTTCTCGGGGATGTCCATCCAGAGGCATTCTCATGTGGCAATGGGAAGTTCCTTGGCCTGATCATTCGTTGGAAATCCAATTCCCAATACGAAACTTGTACGGTATTAGTTGTAGAACCTGCTATTCACTTATGGTGGTCACCACTGTTTGGATGGTAGCTATAGTAGGCATAGTTCGAAATGTCTATGTTGGCTAAGATTTATATTCTACTTTCGAAATGAATTTTTCTCTACACTATGCACTAGTAATAATATCAAATGTTATTTTAAATGCGTATCAAGCATTTTTGACTATCATAAGGAGAAATCTCCTCCGATTCTGCGTTTGCATGTGTGTGTGTGCGGGAGGCCTTATGGTAGTCTCATTTTTAAAAAGCATTGCGAATTAATTTAAAAATATCCCTCTATTTGATTTTAAAGATAAATAAACTGTTTTGAGTTCTCACACCAGTCACATGACTGACTTGGAGTTTATTGTTTTCCTTCCTAAACTCTGGGTGCCCACCAATTTCCACACGGGCAGTTAAGAGTTAGGTTTATCAGGATATTCTGGATATTCTGGAGTTGCTGGAGGCAAGCTGGATGGCATGGCGTATTACTAGTTTATATAGTATTTCTTTTTCCGCTGCACTGTTTGTTGTTGTATGATGTTGTACACTCTGATGATGTGATGTGATGAAATGTAATGTAATAACTGATATAGTTCTTTGTTTAAAGATTATTCATTCATTATTATATGTTGTTCCGCTGCGAATTTGTGAGATTCTGTTGTTGTTTTCTGTTCCGTTCTATTTTTCTTTCCTCTTCTCTATTCTATGTTTCTTTATTTTCTATTCTCTTCTCCTTCTATTTTTAAAATTTTCTATCTTCTGTTTTTCAAATTCTCTGTTTTCTTTCTCTATTTTTCTTTTTCTTTCTTCTTTTTCTCTCTTCTTTCTTTTTCTTTTCTTTTTAAAACCCATAACTTCTCGGTTTTCGGCCTTCGATATTCGGCAGTCGATAAAGTGAGTGTCGATGTCTGATTTTTCGAAGAACGAAAATCCGTGACGTTACATAACCATTCTTATCTATATAAACTCATTTAATTCGTTGATTAAAACAACATAATTTTATATGCTTTTTAATCTAATCTCTGATCTTACTTTCTACATACTCCTGCATTCTAAAAAGCTCTCGATTATTTATTGAATCATCGAAACTATTTCATATCTTTTGATTCAATAAGTAATATACTTTCCTTAATATTTTCAAAACATCATTCGCATACTTTGAGGATAAGATTATAGGAAGGGTGTACTACTAGTGACAAATCCATGTTTTCAAGAATACAAGTTGTCAACAACAATTGTATTTGTTCTTGTGTTGAAGTCCTCTGTGTTGTAAGAGGCAAGTGTTGAAGTCCTCAGTGTATTAGAGGCGTGAAATCCCGTTCGGTTGCTCGGGTGTTGTAAACCTGTTCCTCCGGGTGAAGTGAGGTTGTTAATAGTGAAAATCCAGATAGAAGTCTGGGACTGGACGTAGGACGGTGCTCCGAACCAGTATAAAAATCTCTGGTGTGATTTTTCTATTTTTTATTTACTATGCTATTATCATCTATTTTCGCATTTATATTGTAGTTCATATTACACGATCCGTGTGTACTATATTAGCACATATAATTGTATACACACCGCACTTTCAGGATACACCAAAACCAACTTAGCTTTGTCATAATCAAGGGATAATCAAATAAATCAATGTCAAAAAATAATTTTAGAATTGGAGAGTATGACATACTTGCTAATGAACAAACAGGTAAACTTTTAATTTATATGTGTGATAATATGTAACTAACTATCAGTTTTCTATTGCTTCTCAATTTCAACTATTTTTGTTGCTCCTACAATTAAACCTTTAACTAACGTTGCTACTAATTTTGCTTTGGTAGGGTAAAGAATGTTCGAAAGAAGGAGCACACTTGAAATGGTATAAATTACTGATATTGATATAAAATCATTTGGAGTTTAGTTTTAAATCCAATAATCAACATAATTTTCGACTGAATATTGTAGATCAATGACAACATATGTGAGTTGTTGAATTGGGATGGAACCGATGAAATTATTGCCGAAGGGATAGTGGTGTCCACCGATCCAATTGAATTTGTCAATGAGATTCGTATTGGACCAAATGCTATGAAAGTTGTTATAGATTGCATAAATAGAGAAAACGCTTATTTACGGAGGCCCATATCTAGTTTATTAGTATTAGGAGAAGCCAAGGATATGTTAGTGGCATGGCCTACAAATCGTGTTGTTGCGCTACGAGAACACATGATAGAAGACATTACGGTAAGATTTATGATTCATGGTAACTATTTGTAATTGTATACATATTTTTCTCCATTAAATATATTTATTGTTCTTTTGATAGTAAAACTAGTACCGCAAACAATAAATGCATGCTTTATGATTGGAATGAGGGTAAAGTGTTGGTTGCCGAAGGAAGACTTTGCTCGAGTGATCAAAAATGATTGTGAACGATGTTCCGCTTGGTCTATTACCCGTTGTGGTTTGGGTAGACTATTTCTTATGGCGACCCACAATAGATATTTCATGTATTAAAGAGGCCGTGGGTAAGAAAATAGCATGGCCAAAATCAAAAGTTGTAGCTGGAAAAGCAAGCGTTGCGGCATCTCCTTACAAGGCTAGAGTAAGCATTGCAACTTCTCCTTACAAGGATAAATCAAATCTTCAGGTTACTAAAGTTCACCGTGTATATATATGTGTGTGTGTGTGTGTGTGTGTGTATGTATATAACTTATAGTTGTATGATAAACCAACAATGGTACTTCTCTCAAATTGTATAAGCATTGAGTGTTGTAATAAAGTTTTCATTTTTAATCTATATACATTCAACAATAATAATTAATGATGAAGGAAAATTATACAAAGAATGAATAACAAAGATGAAAGAAGGTTAGAGTTATCCTAACCCAGTAGATTTGCACGTCTTCTACTTGGACTCGGTCTAATTAGGCTGTGGATGTTCACATATTTTATTTTATTTTGTTGGAGTACAAATACAATGCTAATCCTCAAACCTTGCTACCATACAGAAAATTTGTCGTGTACAACAACCAAAGCATTAAAAGTCTTTGGATCATTGATTCAACAGAGTTTGAGATTCTTAGACACTAATTACCAAACCTTTTAAAATATGATTAACCAATGAGATTCTTTAATATATATTTTTCTTGATTAATAGTTGAAATGTATGGTTTCTCAAAAATTAAAGTCATTATATCAACTCAAATTTCTGAATTAGTGCAACCCAATTCCATTTCCATTTAGGAGAAATAATCTTGAAATTATATAAGCTATTTTGTTGGTGGGTTCAACTTGAGAAAATTATAGAAGAAATCTTCTTTTTTATCACATGTTTAAAAAAGTTTTTTCTCGTAAATAAAGTGAATTCTACCTAAATCTGTTATTTTAATTATTAATACGAAAAATTAAACATTATAAAACTGAAAAATGTTTTTAGAAAAAATACATAGATACATAGCTGAAATGATTTTGGAAAAAATATTTTTAGAAAAAATTTGGAAGTTGTATCAACAAATTTTGTATTTTTAATGGTTTCCAGTGTGTTTGTGATAAAGATTTTATCTGAAAACATATCTTATTTATGATACAATATTTGATACAATTGACTGACCTATCTTGTAAAAGTTGTTATTTTGGTTTACTTATCCAACTAAGCTCAAATCCAGTAGCAAAGAATAGA
Organism: Allium cepa; assembly: GCA_030765085.1. NCBI lineage: Eukaryota > Viridiplantae > Streptophyta > Magnoliopsida > Asparagales > Amaryllidaceae > Allium > Allium cepa. Next base: position 984,686,281 of record CM060945.1, on the reverse strand, counting down.
TGCAATTTGATTGATGTGGATGAAACGGGATGAGTAGTGGCTGAAGGAACTATCGCTTTAACTAATACAACAATAGTAGTTCACTATGTTCCTTTTGGAAAAGATATGGTAAAAGTTTGGGTAAACTTTGTGAGAGTTAATGATGCATTACTATGGAGACCTACATCGAAGTGTACATATATGGAAGATGCTTTTGAGACTACCGTAGCTTGGCCGGCAGCATATGTCATTAGGGAATCAAATTCTAGTAAGTATTATTTTTAGTTTAACAATAATATTATATGAACTTCTATCAGATTACGCATAAACAAACACATGTATAGTTGAATGATAATATAATTGAATAGGTAAAATTTGAAGGTCTGAGATCAAATTGGTACGTAGAAAGATAAAATGTACATAAAGGAATCTAACCTAGTTTTTGATTTATAATATGCTTGTTTTAGTTGAAATAAAAAGTGTCACGATCTAATGATCTAATGTTAAACTTTAAATCATACACGACTAGGCAACAATGACATACAGAAATGTTTGGATATTTAGTTGGCAAACGAACTTGGATTTTGTTTTACTTAGCTTGCAAGTATTTCTGGCCTATACATACACGCATGAAAGAAAAATGAGGAGGACACGTTTTCATTCTTGCTTATTTTTCTTCTTCTTCTTCTTTAAAAAATTAAAATAAATAAATTACACGAAGAGTGAAATGATACATTTTCACACATGGACCAGCAAATGAAACACCAAAACTTCTAAACTTAGCAAGAAATATCCGTGTGTTATGCAAGTGAGTGGGTATATATGTGTTGTGCAAGTCAATAGATTCAAGCGAAGTAGTGATAGGTTGACGTTTTGGTGAAGGAAGGAGTATGGTTGATAGTGAATGATAAGGCTATGGAGGTTCTAGTCGGTTTGTGGTGGGGTGTTCTGGAAGTGACGATGGTGGTGCAGCAGGCAGGTGTTTTTTGCAGTGCGTTCTGGCTGAAGTTGTTGTATAGGTTGTTGTTTAGTGGAATTCACGGTTATTGGCAGAGAGGTAAGGCAGTGCTGAGGTGATGAGGTAAGTAGGAAGTAGGAACTGAAAAGAGTGGTGATTATTCTAGGAGATGGTGGTGGACGTTGTAGGTGTAGATCGCGGTAGGCGATTGTCAATTGTGTGTGATGATGGATGAGAGCTTGTTGATGAAGGTTGCTGGTTCTAGTCAGTGAGGTGTTTGGATTGGTGATTGCAGATTGGTTTTGGTGTTTATAGTTGATGAATTGCCGGTAGGATTGTCTAGGATGTGAAGGGGTGAATTGTGGCAGATGGAGGCAGGGAGTAATAGAGCGGTGATTGGGAGGAGTTTGGAGATTATGTTGCAGGTTGAGATTATGTTTGGATATTTATATTGATTCATATTAAAACATCAGGGAGGGAGGGAGGGAGAGGGGGAGCGAGAGAGAGATCTGATTAATATAAACCTTTATTTCTTTATATGTGCTTTTTCAGTTGAAACACAATGAACCGCTTTTATCTCCAGTTTGTAGCAGCATGTAGTCCAAGATGTGTGCATTTCCCCTAGACTCACTACTTCAGATGTTGCTCCAAGAATCTACATTCTTTCTTATCATTCATTGCTTTAAACATGCATCTCACTCTTTTGCATCTTATCCGAGCTTGTCTTTGGTTTCAACATCCTAATATTTTTTATCGCAAATCAGGTTCCACGCTCCAATTCTATTGAACCATTTCTGTTGTAGTCACATTCTTTCTGACATCTCAATAATACTTGCCAATGCATTTCATCTGTTTGCTGCTATTGACAATGTAATGCACACAATTCCTTTAGCGATCCACTCTGTATATGATTAGCATTTCTGACCACTTGGATTTCATCATAAGTGGTTAAGCCTATCAACCTTAGCTCATACATCATATGGCTTGTTGGTTCATGTATGAGTAAAATTATGGAAGAAATGGTAAGTATATTGAGTTTAGTCGGGCCGCTACACAATTCAAAGAGCTTCAAGCAAAGTATATATTTACATGCTGTTAGCAAATTTTGTTAATGTACTTAGAATCAGCTCATACTCCAGGTCCATTGCATGGATTGTGTGTGCATGGATATGTTCGTACACCTACCTATGTTTAGGCAACTCATTGACATGCAATGCTTAATGATTTGCGGATGATTGCAATGGAATAGTAGATTCACAGCCACACTTCAAATTTGATTTTATATGCTGTTATAAGCAAATTTATAAATTATAGCAAAGTCTTGGCGTCTTACAAAGTTAGTATTATATGCAATTATAAGCAAATGTTTAAATTGTAGCAAAGCCTGGGCATCTTACATAGATTATAAATCTATGGTTTGAGTTCGAAAAGAAATGGCTAAGCTCTTAAGTACCGTTGCATTATAAATAATTTATGTTTTTATTTGGCCTAAAGCTAATTTGTGAACTTGGAAAAAATTTCACTCATTACTGAGTATACCTTCTGGTAAACGTGCAACTATTTCAAGTTTTGGTTGTATTATGTTTGAATAATAATCAATTAATATTGTTCGAATGTTACTTGATAATTCATGGCAAATTCTTATTGTTGATTATCATCTTAGTTTATAGGTAATTAGCTTTTTCGAAGTGAAGACCATCAGCAATAATGGACATGGCTTCAATTGTTATGTGTATTATTGTGTTTGTTAGTATTTGAGTAAACTTGTTTGTGAATGCTTATGGTATGTGAATTTGCTCATTTTGTCGAATAGCTATTATCTAAATGGTTATGGATATTATACTTATGTGATTAACGTGTTCTCAATTATTTGAATATGATGATTATATGATTGATTGATTGTTGGTTTGAATATGGTAATTATAAGATTGTTGTTGATTTTAATATGACTATTATATACATGGTTGCTGGAAATAATATAAGCCATGAACAATATATAGTAGCATCTAAAATATGCTCAAAACAATCAATACCTTTTAGTAGCGTTTTAAAAATGCTACAAAAACAAATGTAAAGTACCACCCGAATTTTTAGGGGGATAAAATAAATGAGACTTTAGCAGCGTTTAAAAAATGCAATTATATGGAAATATTTTGTAGCGTTTATTAAAACACAACCAAAAAATCAAACTTTTAGCTGCGCGACGTGTAATAGCATTCTTCAAAATGCTACTAAAAGTTTTGGTAACGTTTTTTCAACGCTACCAAAGGTCTTTTCTGGTGTAGTGATTAGTCCATTTTTCTATTATGACCACTCCATGAAATGAGAAACCACCGTATGAAGCAATGGAACTGGCTTGAGACCCTAAATCAACTCCTATCAAAAGTTAGATCCCAAATAAGATTTTCAAGGTCAAAACGGTCACACAGAAATATGAGAAAAATCATAGGAGTGTAAAATGTCCTTAAGAGTCATATCTCGAAATTATCGAATCGTACGACCTTATACAAATAAAATCAAAATATTTTACAACCTTTCGATACATAAAATATGGGTCTTTACATTCTACCCCCTTGAGGTACTTCGCCCCCGAAATCCCCAAACAAGCAAAAGTACGAGCAATCATAATTATCTCGCATGCCTATCAATCACAAGAAACCACCAACATCTCAAACAAGTAGCCATGCAACCAATAGTATAGTTAACTTATCCTAGCATGCAGAACACTAACCTATCAAATATAATATATAATAGTGAAAGTAGATAAGACAAACAATGTGTCTTACCACTCAAAGAGCTCCAAATACTTAGTCCTCATGCTTTTCTCAGTCTCTCACGTATAGTCATCATCAATTCAGCTCCATTATACCTTCGTTAGCTTCACCCTCTTTCTCCTAAGCTATTTCGTATTGACCCAACAATACAAAGCGGCCCACAAGATCTAAAAACTTATGGTTCTACATCAACATCTTCTAACTGATCCGGTGTAATCATCATGCTTGAGTCATGCACAAACTTCCATATATATAAGACACAAAAAATGTTGTGCACGCCTGCCATCTTCTAAGGTAAGTTGACTCTATGTGCTAGCTTTTCAATCCTCTCAATTATTGAAAACAGACCTATAAATCTCGATACCAACTTCCCTTTCTATCGAATCAAACTACATTCTTTAGAGGAGAAACCTTTACAAATACCCAATAGAAAACTCTAAATTCCTTTATCTCTTATCTGCTTAGCTTTTCAATCGATCCTGAGCAGCTTGAATTCATTGTAGAATGATCTTTTTTCTTCTTCTGAAGTTTCTTTAATCATATCTGCCATAAATATCAGTTCCTCGCCCGCTTCTATAGTGACTCGGAATTCGATCACTTTAAATATGAATATTTGAAATATTTTAAAATAATTAATTAAGGAATATATAACTAGAATAAATAAACCTCTTTTAAATAATAACTAGTGATGGTGAAATGGTTTTTAATTTTTGTTTATAAAAAAAATTAGTTCGAAGAAAAATCGAAATGTGATGGGAAATTGGTTTTCGGATTTTCAACTTGTCAACATATAAAAGTGGTCAAAATTGTTATGTACACTCTAGTATACATATACACACACATATGCAAATAGCTTATGTATGGTTAGAATAATTTATGGTGAAATTTTATTTACTTAACTAAAAGTAAAGAGATGTGACCATTTTCCAAAAATTTAAAATATAATAAAAGAAAAAAACAAAAGGGAAATTTAACTTCATGGAATGAAGTGAGGTGATATGATGGAGGGAGTGGATGATGTTGCTTGTCCAAGGAGAGAAGAGGGGGAGATGGTGAGGTGATAAAAGAAGAGTAGAGCGTACTGACCTAAGGGTATTTAGGTAATTCGCATAATCCATTTTGTATAAAACCAATTTCTTTTTTTTTTCTCCCTCACGTTTTCATTTCATTTTTCATTTTCAACTTCATCATTCTTTTTCTCTAGCTTCTTAAAAACTTTCATGGTTTCCTTATAAAAATTTCAAAATAAAAATCCTTCCTTTTCTACCTTAAATACTTATAAACCTATTCAAAAATACTCTTTTCCTGCCTTACAGCTCCTTCTCTTTCAAAAGCAAGCCTAAACTGCCCGAAACAACTAAGGCTGAGCCATACTCCACCCTAGGTCGAACCAATAGTCCAATTCCCTAAGCCAAATTCAAATTGTTGCTAAAGTAAAAACCAAGTTCTATTGTTGGTTCAAAGTGTGGTGATAGTTTGGTTTGTTTTTGTGAGATTTTGGTGAGTAAAGCTCACCATTTTAACTAAAATTTTAAAATTTATATGGTGATGTAAATTGTTGTTGAATATATGGTTGAAAAGTAGTGTTGTTGTGTTACATATTTGTGCTTATATGTAATCTTGTATATAAACTTGGAAATGAAGTCGATATGTTAAGTGACATTGAAAGTAATGATTTTTACTTTGTGTGTGATGTTATAGTATCTAATAAATATACAAGCTTATGCTATGTTTGTGGTATGCTAAAGAAAAGTTAGCACTTGAAGTTGTTTTGTTGTGATATCGAGATCCCTTGATTTTAAACTTGTTTTACTTATGTATTTTCTAAAAAAGTTTTTTAAAGTTCTAAAATTTTGTTTCCAATACTTTATTTAAATTTTATAAAGGAATTTAAATTATAAAGAGTAAGACTTTAAAAGGGCATTTGATATTGTTAGCACCAGAATTGGTCACTAACACCCTTAAGAGAGATTGTGTAGAGAGATTAATGAAGAAAGTAAAGTTAAACAGAGGATAATATGCAGATTTAAATGCAGAAAATACAAACACCAGATTTATAGTTCGGCGTAATTGCCTACGTCCACTTTGAGGTTAATCTTTATTGCTTTTCTCGATAATCGATTACAGATACAATCCGTATACCAATTATATTGAATACAATTGCTAAGCAAAAAAGATAAGTCTTGAATGAGTCTTGAATGCGGCAGAGTCTCCCCGGTGTTCTCCAAAAAAAGGTCCCTTTCACTGTGCCCCTACCTCTCTATTTATAAATGAAGATGGATTGGACTTCCCTGGCGGGTCAGGTAGCTAAATAGCTTGGCCCAAAAAGAGTAATCTCTGTATGCTGATCCATAGATGCCGAACGGCATAATGCCGAACAAGGCATGAATGTCGAATGGTATCCTCATGTCGAACGAAGTGATGCCGAACACCCTGATTGCCGAACGAGGTATTTGTGCCGAAAGACACTGGATGCCGAACGATACCGAATGCCGAACGAGATTTATGCCGAACGAAGTGATGTGCCCAACAAGGTTTGGATGCCGAGCAATATGGAATGCCGAATGACTCTGCCATGCCGAATGTCCTGCCGAACGATATACAATACCAAACGTCTCTCAATGCCGAACGCTCACGCATGCCGAACATCCCATAGATTCCAAATGATATACAATACCAAACGTCTCTCAATGCCGAACGCTCACGCATGCCGGACGTCCCATAGATGCCGAACGAACTTGAATGCCGAACGAATCATATGTGCCGGACGACTCTAGAAGTCGAGTGCTTTCTAATGCCGAACGCTCCTAAATGCCGAGAAATCCTGAATTTCGAGCGTTCTCTAATGCCGAACGATCTGGATGTTGAACGACTCATAAATGCCTAACACTATGCTAATGCCAAGTACTTAATTGCCTGGTCAAATCTCCAGGTAACACTTTCCCCCCAAAGTGCATCACGTGGTCGAACGTGGTGCGCATTGAATCACGTGTCCACTGTGTTTTGCTCCGAGCTGTGGTTTAGTTTCCTCAATGGTGGCTTCCCTTGATTGCCAGGTGAGGCGATGTGTGCCGAACACCATGCTAATGCCGAACAGTATAGCCGAAGCCGAATGCTCCATGTATACCAAATAGCATCGTATGCCGATGACGAACGATGTAGCTTTGACCGGTTCTACCGGCCATAGTCTCTTCTACTTCCTCTCTTCTCCTATAAAAGTCGGTATTTTCCTTCTTCTTCTCTTTCACTTTTTACCTCCGTTATTTTTCAACCTTAAATCCTAAACTCATAGATCCTTGAGCTCTCTCCATACTCTTCGGTAAGAAGCTTTTGATCACCCTCTCAAATTAGGAGACATTAGATATTACTCGAATTTGTGAATCTTTCATAGATCGTAGAGAGTAGGGGGCGTGTGAATAAGGGTGATGAATTGAGGCTCGGTCGTGTTCTAGGGCTGGAACTTAGTATGCTCTTAGGTGGTTTTGAGGTGGATGGGTCGGAGAAGAGAAAGGTACAAGGTGCATTGTAGCGTCTTGACATGATCTTTCAATGCCGAGCGGTCCTATGGTAGCATGAGAATGGAGTTAGGGATTAGGCCTGTTGGTGTAGGTTCATACGGCCATAGTTCAGCGCGACCTCCCCATGCCGAACGAAATTGGAGTGGAAAAATTGAAAGGTAGTGGAGAATGGACAGGATGCCGACCGATATTTTGGCCGAACAACGCTTAAGCCGAACGGCTTGAATGCCGATCGATACTTAGGCCGAACGATGCTTAGGCCGATCAATAGTTTATCCGAACGACACTTAAGCCGAACGATAATTAGGCCGAACGATATTTCGGTCGTACGATACTTAGGACGACCAATAGTTTGGCCGAATGATAATTAGGCCAAACGATATTTCGGCCGAACGATACTTAGGCTGACCAACAGTTTGGCCGAACGATACTTAGGCCGACCAACATTTACTTTGCCTAATCTTATGACAAAAACAAGGACAAGGAGCTAAGTAAACTTGCATATCGAACTAATCCGGACTGATAACTTCCTAGTTTCAGTAATCACAAGCCTGAACCTAAATCGACAAAAACGGATAATTTCCTCTAACATATAGTGCCAATGTTTGAGTCCGAAACTGAAAACACCATAGGGCAGGTTTTTGAAGACGGTTAGCGATGACGGTCTTCGAAGGCGACGATACAAAGCTCAACTTTATACCATTAACTCCGTGACTTTCAATTTCTCAGCACTTATACGTGAATTATCGAACTAGTCCACACACCACACGGGGGGAATGTTTGTGTTGTTAAGTCTAACGTCGATTATTTTTCAAGTATAATTCAAACAGGTACTCTACTAGATTCAATTTCTACCAAAGATGTCTAAGAAATCTAGTTCCGCCATGATCTCAAATAGACCTGGGCCGTCTTCCAAATAAGGAGTCGCAGATACTTTAAACTTGTTGACTTCCCCTGCTCATAACTTAGCTCCCGACACCCTGGAGGCATCAATTTTCTTGGACAACCCGGTCGATTCACAGGCTTCGAAGATCAATGAAAGTGCACTCCATCGGATATTCTCCACCCACGGAATCCCCTTCGACGACGTATTAGTTCCATCGGGGCCCGATCGTCCACACTTGCCCCCAGTTGGATATACAACTTGTAATAAGTTTATGTGCTGGTTCGGCAGTGTGCCACCGTTCAACTTATTTCTTTGGGACGTGCTGCAGTACATTCACATTCCCCCATCACAACTGCACCCGAACGACCACGCCTTCATTTACGGTACCTACATCCTCTTCATGAATGTCCTCTCTAGGCCTCCAACCCCGGGTGACATCAGATATATATATATATATATATATATATATATATATAATGATCAAGAAGCGGAGAGATAGCCCCTCTTTCATGTTTCTCGAGCCGCACCACAAATGCCAAATCTTAACTGGGGCATGCAGCAAGTTCGCCCTGTACAAGCAGGAATGGTTTTATGTGCGTTGCCCTCCTGGTTTTGCGAGGAGATGGGTGGAAGGAAGTAAGTCTTTTCTCTGGATCGATATTTAGGCTTGGTCAAAGCCATGCCTCTTCTAACTCTTTTTTCCATCTTTTCAGGTATCAATCCACGTCCTGACAGTCGCGGATATTCTAAAGCCATCGAAGCTATTAGATCCCTTCCTGCCGACGAACGGGACATCCGAACTCTCATTTCAAATGAGTCACTTTCGAGGTTTGGACTGTTGGCAAAAGGCCGTCGGATAAGCCTTCCTCATGGCGTTTCCATACCCAGGCCCGCCTTTGGTAAAGGAAAAAACAAGCTGAGTCTTCAGCATGCAACGCTCCTGGCGCACTAGAAGAAGGAGAAATCAAAGAAAATGAAACACCCGAAGTACAAGATGAGAACATTGGTCCCACCCAGGACCCATTAGTTGAAGTTCATTACATCAAAACGTCATCCTCCCCTTCGAAGAGGAAAAAATAACTGACGTACCAGATAAGGAGGGAAAAATTTGGTGCAACCTCTAAAGTTACTCTTATTCCAACAGAGAAAGTGGCTTCCTCACAATGTTTAGAAAGTTCTTTAAAGGGCCTCTTGAACCTCTCGATACCTAAAGATTTACTTAATTATGATTTTGATGATCCGAAGGCACTTAAACTTCACTCGCCCATCAGAGGCGATGCAGACGTTCAAGCCCAAACTCAGGGAGAAAAAACTCCCATTCGTAAAGAAACTGGTCCGTCGGGGGGAAACACTAGGACACACACAAACACATGCACTTCACCTTGCACTTAAATTTCCGTCGTCACACTACTCTTTGCTAATTCGTTGTTTTTTAAATTCTGTGCAGGTGATATGGGGCGTACACACGGAATCGATCGTCTCCGCGGGTCGTCTATCTTCCATCACTCTGGACGGGACTCAGGTTCTGGAAGACGTCGGGATAGAGACGGTGATGGCGATAGGGATTACCATTCCCAGGACTTATCATCTTGGAAGAAAACATATTATCAGTCCAAGTACCACTAACATCCCTCTTCTTACTCGGAACAAAGCAAAGATAAGCACGACCATAAGGTGTCGCAATTCGATGTCCCCGGAGATTAACACTCCGATTCCTCTTCCACACGACAATCCCGGGATCCTCACAGGAGAGCTGAACTTTCAAAGCCGTCTCCTCCTATTCCTACAACAGATCCAACAGTATCGGAGAGACTGGCCGAGCTTAAAGTTAAATTTTCAAAGATCTGCTTTGATGGTCTGAAGTTCCTCCCGGCGATACACCATATACCTGGAGATGTCAAGCAGAGCGCTGTCACCTGTACCAACGACGTCTATGTTCAACATGACGCGTTCGTTCATCTCGCTGAGAAAGTGTCGGAAGTCTCCATGGAACGCCAACATGAGATTGATCGCCTAAAGCTTGAGGCTATTCATGACAAAGACATTATCAAAGCTCAGGACGAAGAGATTGCGTCTTATAAATCTCAACCTGAGGCCGCCCAGCAGAGCGCCAAGGATACCGCCGAAGTCGTAACTCATCTGGAATCGACTCACAAAAAAGAACTCGACGAGGCGGTACAACGCTATGTGGCTTTTGCTTTGGAGATAGACTCGGTGCAAAAAGAGAGGGATGCATTCTATCTCCGAGTTAAAGAACTTGAGGAGCGACTCCGCAAATAACAAGAGGAGAAGATTGCTGCCCAAGAAGAGTCGCAGCAGTATTGAGACGAGATCGTTGCAACGCGACTCCTAAAGGCAAAACTTGAGGGCGAGCTTTCTAAAGTTGAGGCGTTGAAGAATGAAGCCCGCGTAGAGGGAAAAAAGATATCATCTGCGGAAATCGACTCCCGTCTTGAGGTGGCTAAGGAAAAAGGTAGAGAAGAAGTCAAAATCATGTTCGACCCGCTTATTGTCGAATTCAATGCCCGCGTTCTCATGCACCGGGACTTAACTTTTCTGGGCGAGGGCTATCTCGAATCTTTGGCCGAGGCATGGGAGACTTTAATTGAAATCAAGAAGGCCAAACACGGCATCGAGGAGGTTGATGAGGGAGCCTTGATAAAAGAATTTCTTAAGGGAAATGAGCCTTCGGACCTGTCAGCGGCTAAAGCCATTTATTGCAAAGGCTCCCCCTCAACAAAAGGGGAAGAAGTTTTCGTCGGTCCATCCGAGATTGAGTCTCTAGCTCGTGTGCCTACCCAGCCGGCCGTTCGACCGATACTTGATCCTTTTGAACAGCACATCGGCTACGACCCGGAGGACCCCGACCTTGATGTTCATGTTTTGTCCCATGTTCCAGAGCGTGAGACCCCCCTGGCGGCTGAGAGCCAGCCGGAACCTGGGCAGCAACTCTTTTGCTTTAACATTCCAAGAGTTTTCGTTTTTCATCAGAAGCTATCACATTCTAATACTTGATTTTCGTGATTTTATGCAGGCCGTTCTGATCTTGAGCCCACTTCGAGGAGCAATATCGCCAAGAAGGTGAGGGAAAAAACGGGTGAAGCCACTCACGCAGGAGAGGCTCCCGGTCCCGATGCTCAGGTGATCAAAGCGCTTGACGAGGACAAATCTGAGACTTCCTCTCCCATCGATGGGAGTTATGAAGTTGAAATTACAGGCATCTCTGAGCACACATCCGAACTGAGCATGAAGGAGCAGCTTGATAAGGAGAAGGAAAAGACGATCAAGATCAAGGTCGAACCTCAAGCTGTGGACCCAGACGATCCTTTGAACAAGCAGTTGAAGGTCATTCTCCCAGACGGGTCCAAACCCATGGATATTCCTCATACTTCTTTAGCTGTCACTCCCCCGTCAAAGAAAGCTATCAAGGGTAAACGTACCGGGGAGGAGCCATCGGGCAAAAAGTCGAAGAAGTCAAAGAAGTAGTCTTCGCTCTCGTTCAACAAGAGCTAGTTTAGATTATGTAATTATTTTTGTTTTCATAGTTTATGTAAATAAACTTTTGACTCCGAGCTTTGGAGGAGTTGTAGTAGAAACTTATTTTTGATGAATAAAACTTAGTTCTTTTCCCTCTCAGAGGACCGTTGTTGTTGGTTTTTTGGTATAACCGTGGTCAAAACTTGAGCTACTGCGAGTTACGTGAACTTCTCGATTCATCTTCAAACAAGTTGACAACTTTTTTGGTATTTGCACATTCTTGTATCCCATGCTCTGAGGACTTAGAATATTTTCCAATCCCTACGCCAAGGGCTTGATGAATTAAAGTCATTTATACCCAGTCCGCCCTCAGGGGACTTGGACATTTAAATCGTTTATACTCGAGTTCGCACTCTGGGGACTTGTAGGTTTCGAATCGTTTATACTCGAGTCCGCACTCTGGGGACTTAGAGTACTACAGTCCGCACTCCAGGGACTTGGAGATTTTGAATTGTTTATACTCAAGTCCACACTCCGGGGACTTGGAGATTTCGAATTGTTTATACTCAAGTCCACACTCTGGGGACTTAGAGTACTCCAGTCCACACTCCGGGGACTTGGAGATTTCGAATTGTTTATACTCGAGTCCGCACTCTGGGGACTTAGAGTACTCCAGTCCGCACTCTGGGTACTTGGAGATTTCGAATCGTTCATACTCGTGTCCGTACTCTGGGGACTTAGAGTACTTCAGTCCACACTCCGGGGACTTGGAGATTTCGAATTGTTTATACTCAAGTCCGCACTCTAGGGACTTAGAGTACTCCAGTCCGCACTCTAGGGACTTGGAGGTTTTGAATCGTTTATACTCGAGTCCGCACTCTGGGGACTTAGAGTACTCCAGTCTGCACTCCAGGGACTTAGAGATTTCGAATCATTTATACTCGAGTCCGCACTCTGGGGACTTAGAGTACTCCAGTCTGCACTCTGGGAACTTGAAGATTTCGAATCATTTATACTCGAGTCCGCACTCTGGGGACTTAGAGTACTCCAGTCTACACTCTCGGGACTTGGAGATTTCGAATCGTTTATACTCGAGTCCGCACTCTGGGGACTTAGAGTACTCCAGTCCGCACTCTGGGGACTTGGAGATTTCGAATTGTTTATACTCAAGTCCGCACTCTAGGGACTTAGAGTACTCCAGTCCGCACTCCGGGGACTTGGAGGTTTTGAATCATTTATACTCGAGTTCGCACTCTGGGGACTTAGAGTACTCCAGTCCGCAAACCGGGAACTTGGATATTTTGAATCGTTTATACTCGAGTCCGCACTCTGGGGACTTAGAGTACTCCAGTCCACACTCCGGGACTTGGAGATTTGGAATCGTTTATACTCGAGTCTGCACTCTGGTGACTTAGAGTACTCCAGTTCGCACTCCGGGGACTTGGAGATTTCAAATCGTTTATACTCGAGTCCGCACTCTGGGGACTTAGAGTACTCCAGTCCGCACTCCGGGGACTTGGAGATTTTGAATCGTTTATACTCGAGTCCGCAATCTGGGGACTTAGAGTACTCCAGTCCGCACTCCGAGGACTTGGAGATTTCAAATCGTTTATTCTCGTTCGTACGTCAGATAGAGTAATGTATCACCTAGTCATTTGATACAGCGTTATCATACATAGAAACATCGACAATTCATGGGAAAAAGAAATGGCTTCAAGCCTTTATTAATGCAAATAACCTAAATTGTCTTTTTACATGCCGTAAACTAGGAATAAAAACTTGCTGGAAATAAATGCAACTAAAATATGATAGAAATGAACTAAATGTAATAATGCCGCAAATGTTCACCATTCCACGCTCGGGGGAGTGTCGCACCATCGACGGTCGCTAGCTTGAAAGTTCCTTCACCAAGCTTCCGTTCGATGACGTATGGACCTTCCCATGTGGGGATCATGTGTGATGGAACTGGGAAAACTAGTTTCAAAACGAGATCACCCACGCCAAAGATTCTCGGTCGAACTTTTTCATTATAATATCGAGCAACTCGGTGCCTATACGCGGCCTCTCTTAAATTGGCTTCTTCGCGTTTTTCATCAATGAAGTCCAACGATTCCAGCAAAAGATCTCGATTTGACTCAGGGTCATAATAAGTTACCCGATGTGATGGGACTTCAAGTTCCACGGGTATGATAGCTTCCATGCCGTATGCTAATACGAATGGAGTGTGGCCAGTCGCAGACTTATATGTGGTTCTGTAAGCCTAAAGTGCTGTCGGAAGCTCATCCACCCACTTGCCTCTAGCCTTTTCCAAACTTTTTTTCAATATGGATTTGATTATCTTGTTTACAGCCTTCACTTGTCCATTAGATTTCGGATGAGCAACTACTGTAAACTTTTTCTCAATACCATATTTTTGGCAAAATTCCCTGAACTCTTTGCTTTCAAACTGAGTTCCATTGTCTGTAACGATGGTTCGTGGCAGGCCAAAGCGGCATATGATATTTCATACCACAAAATTAATGACTTTCTTGGTGGTGATAGTGGCCAAAGGCTCTGCTTCTGCCCACTTGGTAAAGTAATCGACCGCAACAATCGCGTATTTTGCACCACCTTTGGATATGGGTAAGGAACCGACTATATCGATCCCCTACATTGCAAATAGCCAAGGACTAACCATTTGTGTGAGTTCCATCGACGGAGCTCATGGGATTTTCACATACTTCTGGCATTTGTCACATCTTCTTACGTAGTCAGCGACATCTCGATTTACAGTTGGCCAATAGTATCCATTGCGGAGGATTTTCTTTGCTAACGTCTGCCCCCCGGTATGATCGCCACATTCACCTTCATGGACTTCCGTCAGGACTCGGTTTATCTCATCATGGGCAATGCACCAGAGCAATAGGGTCGAGAATCCCCTCCGATACATTATTCCATCCTGCATTACATAACAAGAATCCTTACGAATGACTTGTCGTCTTTCGCTCCTTCTTTCGGGCACGGCCCCGTGTAACAAGTACTGCTTGAATGGGGTCATCCATGACTCCTTCTTGATATCTGTTTCTAACATGAAATCTACCTCCATTATATTTATGCTCGGAACATGTAAGGATTCAATGGGAAACAATCCCATCTGTTGCGCATCGCCAGTGCTTGCAAATTTTGCCAATGAATCAACTGCTCTGTTTTGTTCATGCAGAACATGTGAAATATCATAATACTCGAGATTCGCTAGCAGCTTCCAAACTTGGGCCAAATACGGGGCAAGTCTCTAACCCCTTGCTTGGTAGTCTCCACGCACTTGATACACCACCAGTTGCGAGTCGCAAAAAATTTCAGCCGATCTTATTCCTAGTTCTTTGACGAGTCTTAAGCCGACGATCAATGCTTTATACTCGGCTTCGTTATTCGTTGCTGTGAATTCGAGCTTCAAAGAATAGCAAACTGAATGGTTTTTAGGAGTTACCAGAACTATGCCAACCCCCGAACAACGGTCGTTAGATGCCCCATCGGTGTACATCTTCCATCGGATGGGAGGTATGACATTGTGGCCGTTTGATTTGTCTGTCATGGTGAATTCAACGATGAAATCCGCTAGCGCTTGCCCTTATATGGCCCTTCACGGCAAGTAGGTAATGTCGAACTGACTCAACTCGATATTCCATTTTAACATCCTTTCAGAAGTTTCCGGTCGTTGGAGTACCTATCGCAGGGGTTGGTCGGTGTAAACACTGATCGAGTGTGCCTGGAAGTATGGGCGAAGCTTGCATAATGCAATCACCAAACAATAGATTAATTTATCGATCTTGGGATAGTTTCTTTCTGGCCCCGTCAGACATTTATTAACATAGTAAAATGGTTTTTGAACTTGGTCCTCTTCACGAACCAAAGCCATACTGATAGCATGTTGGGATACTGCCAAGTACACATACAACATTTCATGGTCTATTGGTTTCGATAGCACTGAAGGGCTCTCCAAATGTCTTACCAGAGCTCAGAATGCATCCTCACAGTCGGATGTCCACTCAAAATTTCTTTTTGCTTTCTTTATCACGTCGAAGAAAGGAATACACTTGTCTGTAGCTCTGGATATGAATCGACTCAGCGCTGCCACCTTTCCGTTCAAGCTTTGTACTTGCTTTATAGTTTTGGGCACTTGTATGTCCCGAATAGCCTGAATCTTTTCCGGGTTAGCTTTAATTCCACGTGCATTCACAATGAAACCCGAGAACTTCCCTGATGCCGCGCCAAAAGAGCACTTCAAGGGGTTGATCTTCATACCGTATTGTTTGAGTATATCAAACATTTCTGCTAAGTCTCGGATGTGGTAGTCTGACTGCCGTGACTTCACGAGCATGTCATCCACATAGACTTCCATCGTTCTACCAATCTAGTCCTTAAACATTCGATTCACCAGGCGCTGATAAGTTGCCCCAGCGTTTTTCAATCCAAAGGGCATTACTACATAGCAATATAGCCCCATATTTGTGACAAAACTGATGTGCTCTTGGTCTGGAATGTGCATCGGGATCTGATTGTATCCTAAATACACATCCATAAATGACAATAATTCGTGTCTGACGGTAGAGTCGACGAGATGGTCGATTCTAGGTAAAGGAAAACTATCCTTCGGGCATGCTTTATTCATATTGGAGTAATCAACACAAGTTCTCCACTTTCCATTTGCTTTCTTTACTAGCACTGGGTTAGATACCCATTCAGGGTAGAGGGCGTCGTGGATGAACCCATTGGCTTTGAGTTTGTCCACCTCCTCTTTGAGAGCCGCGGACCTCTCTGGGTTCATACCTCTCCTTTTCTGTTTTACGGAAACGTGTTTCGGGTCTATGTTCAACATATGACTCACAATTGCTGAAGAAATCCCACACATATCAGAGTGTGTCCAAGCGAAAACGTCCAGATTCGCCCAGAGGAAATCAGTAAGATCCTCGGCCACTGAGGGGTCGAGTTGTGATCCAATTTTAAGAACTCGTGATGGGTCATCCCAGCTGGTTGGAATGTCGATCTTCAACTTAGCCGGTGCTGCATTTGTTTCCCTGGGTTCCCCATCATCATCTCTCGGATCTATGTCTCTAAGGATCCGAGAATGCTACCCGAGCCAGGGCTTGGGCATTACTTGTCAATCATCAATCTTTAGGATGCGGATGGAGCTGTCTGCAACCTTTCCCTTTTCTCTCCGCTGAGCTTCTCTTAGTTCCGCCACATAACATGCACGACCGGTTGCCTGATCGCCATGTACAACACCGACTCCTTTGTCTATCGAAAATTTTAATGTCAAACACCATGAGGCCAAAACAGCCCTAAATTCTACCAAGGCCAGACGACCCAAAAAGACATTGTAAGGAGAGTCAACATCCATTACTACGAACGGTAGGACTCGCACTCTCCTACGCTCACCTTCCCCTAGTTCAACTAGTAGCTCTATATACCCTATCGTGTCGGTTGCAGCACCGTTAAAGCTGTGGATACAAGCTTTGCATGGTTTCAAATCTTTCATTTCCATCTTCATTTGGTCATAAGCCTTCTTGAAGATGATATTGACAGAGCTTTCAAAATCAATCAGGATTCTTTCAACGTAAGATGGCCCGATTGTTGCAGATATAACCATCGGGTCGATAGTAGGAGCCTCCACCTTGTCTTCATCCCGACTCCTAGACACTATATCGTCAGTCATCATGCGTTGTTGCTTTGCGGGGGTTCCATCTTCCACATTCGAACAACATTCATAATTCGCATGCCTCAAGGAGGTAGCATATCGCTCCATCTCCTGCCAATTCTTGTCTGCAGGATGAGGTCCTCCGACAATAGTGTTTATAATCAATCTACCCACAGTCCGAGCAGGTTGTTCTGGTTGGCGTGGAGCGGGCCCGCGTCCGGGGTATGACGTTCCTTGCCTTCCATCTTGTGGGTTTTGGACAAATTCCTGCAATTTTTTCTATCCAATTAACTTTTCTATGGCATCATGGAGGTGTCTAAACTCCTCAGTATTGTGCCCATGGGTCTCATGGAAGCGACAGTACTTCCATGTTCATTTCTATTCTTCAACGGACTCCTTTGGGCGCGGCTTTCTGTATTCAAAGGTGTTACATGTAGATAGATAAATGTTTTCAAGAGAAGTATTCAGCGGGGTGTATTCGTTATAGGTCGGAATCCTTGGCTTCCATTTCCCTGCTTCTCTTTTCTTTTCGGGATTCCCACCTCCGGATCCTTTGGACTGTCCAGGCTTGCTCTAGGCATTGACTTGAACTTTTCCCGAACTATCGCTGGACTGCTTCACGGTGATGTTACTTTTCACAGTCTCCTGAATAGGCCCTGGTGCCTTATCTTGTCTCGTCCATCGAGCCTCCTCCCTCCATATGAACTGATGAGCTTTGGCATAGAATCATTCCAATGTAGTTGGGGGCTTTCCCGCCAACCAATCTCCAAACTCCGAATCTGGATCTACACCTCGCATTACCGCCATCAAAATTGCGTGGTCATTAGGATTGCTAACTTCAATGGCGGCAACATGAAACCTCTATAAGTATGCTTTCAAAGACTCTCCCGGAACTTGGGTTACGCTTGATAATGACATAACATCCTTTGGACGGATAGCATGTATCCTGAATTGTTCAACAAATTTCATCGCTAACTTGTCGAAGCTGGATATAGATCATGGAGGTAGCCGAGTAAACCACATAGTGGCGATTACGGATAGAGTGATTGGGAAACACCTACACTTAATTGCATCATTTGCCCTTGCCGAATCCATCATCCATTCGTACCTCATCACGTGTTGCCTAGGGCTAGTCTTCCCTTTGTAGGCTGGGATAGTCGGCATATTGAATTTCTTGGGGGCACTCAGCCTGTAGGATCACATTTGTGAAGGGAGTATGACTCCTGGACACTCCCCAATCCTCATTGGTCAGGCCCTGGTTCTCTCTCATTAACTGTCTGACCATGGCTGATAAATCCGGAGTTTGTATGGAGGGTGGGAGGTTGGGTTCCGTTCCACAGGACCGTGCAGGTTGATGTCCCACTTGATTTGGGTCTTGGTAATCTGGGCGTCCGGTCTCATCACGTGTCTGATCCCTGGAGGATTGATCGGTAGCACCTACTTGTGCAGCTTCATCCCTACGGCGTCTACGCCTAGGTGGTTCATCTGCCGAGGTCGAGCTATCAGATTCAGAATAAGGAGCAGGACTACTTCCATCATTCTGATGCTGTTGCTGGGCAAGCTGAGTCATGAGATTAGTGTTGGCTTGAATCTGCTCGGCAAGTTGCCTTCTACTTTCCCTGAGTTCTCTTATCAAGTCGTTGAACTCTGTTCGGGAAATGACCTCTGCTTGGTTCTGGGTGGAGGTTCCTGCGCCTTGAATTGCTGGTTGGTTGCTAGGTCCTATCTGTTGTACACTAGCAGTTTCGTGGACATCTGCGTTGTGAGAGGCCGATCTAGTTCGTGGTTTTCCCATGGTAGAGTTGTTGGTTGTAACTCTAAGTAGAATCAACAGATGTCTTTTGAATGATTTGGATCTCCTTCGGGGGATTTTTTAATCCAGTAGCTATAAAGTAGATCCTATCGTCTTGAGAATTCGATTCTCAGTGAAAGCACCAAAATGTTAGCACCAAAATTGGTCACTAACACCCTTAAGAGAAATTGTGTAGAGAGATTAATGAAGAAAGTGAAGTTAAACAGAGGATAATATGCAAATTTAAATGCAGAAAATACGAACACCAGATTTATAGTGGTTCGGCGTAATTGCCTACGTCCACTTTGAGGTTAATCTTTATTGCTTTTCTCGATAATCGATTACAGATACAATCCGTATACCAATTATATTGAATACAATTGCTACGCAAAAAAGATAAGTCTTGAATGAGTCTTGAATGCGGTAGAGTCTCACCGGTGTTCTCCAAAAAAGGTCCCTTTCACTGTGCCCATGCCTCTCTATTTATAGACGAAGATGGATTGGACTTCCCTGGCGGGCCAGGTAGCTAAATAGCTTGGCCTAAAAAGAGTGATCTCTGTATGCCGATCCATAGATGCCGAACGAAAAAATGCCGAACAAGGCATGAATGCCGAACGGTATCCTCATGCCGAACGAAGTGATGCCAAACACCCTGATTGCCGAACGAGGTATTTGTGTCGAAAGACACTGGATGCCGAACGATCCCGAATGCCGAACGAGATTTATGCCGAACGAAGTGATGTGCCAAACAAGGTTTGGATGCTGAGCAATATTGAATGCCGAATGACTCTGCCATGCCGAACCTCCATAGATGCCGAACGATATACAATACCGAACGTCTCTCAATACCGAACGCTCACGCATGCCGAACGTCCCATAGGTGCCGAACGATATACAATACCGAACGTCCCTCAATGCCGAACGCTCACGCATGCCGAAAGTCCCATAGATGCCGAACGAACTTGAATGCCGAACGAATCATATGTGTCGGACGACTTTGGAAGCCGAGCGCTTTCTAATGCCAAACGCTCCTAATTATCGAGCGATCCTTAATGCCGAGCGTTCTCTAATGCCGAACGATCTGGATGCCGAACAACTCATAAATGCCGAATAGTATGCTAATGTCGAGTACTTAGTTGCCTGGTCAAATCTTCAGGTAACAGATATGTTAAACTAGTTTCGAAGTTATGGTATCCATAGCGATAGTTGCTATGGATGCAGTTTATAAAACAAACATTTTTTTGTAAACTAAAAGTATTTTCATCTTAAGTATTTAGAAAAAGTATTTCAAAACATATTATAAGTATAACAAGGTATTATTATTTATTAACTAAGTAAGGGTTTAATGATTACTTAATAAGTTAATTTAGTAAAGATTTTTAGTACCTAATTATTAGTTAAGAAAAGGTAATTAATGCTTAAGTATTAATTAAATATGATAATTATAATTAGTTAATTAAGTAAGGGTTAATTATTATTAATTAAGTAAAGTTAATTATTTAATTAATTATTATTTAAGTAACATTTAATTATTAATTAACTGTTAATTAATTAAGGTTAAATTATTAGTTAATTATTAAGCAGGCAGGCTTAATTATTAAATAAGTTAAGATTTAATTATTTTTAAATAAAGGTTTAGACTTATTCTTATTATAATTAAAATAAAGGTTTTTATTTTTTAATTACTTTATTTCCAAGGATCATTTTGTTTAAAAAATAGCTTTTTTTACAAAGAATGGTTTAAATACAAGGGATTCACCTTGTTTGTGTCATTAAGTAGCCAAGCAAATTTGGATAAGTTATACTATAAAGTTGACATGTTTTATTGAAAGTAAGTCATCATGTATTTAGCACTAAAATCCGATGAATAGGCTTTCCTCTATCTGTGAAATCTAGAACCTCGATTTTCTAGGCGAGGGATAGAGAAGTTGAAATGTTAGAAATGTGATAAATACAAAGGTGTTAATTTCGATAAACGGGCCATGATAAATTAAGTATATGAAAGATATTCCAATTGTGCACTTAAAACCAAATTCCAAAGTATGGAAACTCGTCTATATCCTAAGAAGTAAGAATGTACATCGAGTGAAGGTTTTAACTTATCCGACTTCATTATTAATCAAGGGATAGTATTGTTTGAAATCAGAAAGTGGGGATGAGTATAGCATGTCTTAATTTTCATATGGAAGTCTATATACTCCCTTGATAGTGGAGTTATCCACTATCGATAGCTTTACCCTTTTAAAACAGTCGAATATTGGTTTGAAAAGACCGAAATTGTATAGCATTAGTAATTTGAAAACCACTTTGAATAAATGTAAGCATCGAATTAGGAACATCTTGAAGATGACGGAATCGAAGACGAAGATCATTGAAGTGCAAGGGCTACTTGCTACTAATCCTGAGGGTGACTTTAAAATCAATGTATTGAAAGTAGTGTCTTCGGTTCGTTCATATAGTGAACAACTTGTATGGATGATTGCTAACATTGCATCGTCTCTTGGCACATAGTGTTACCATTCCAAGTGGGATTGCTTTAGGAAAGATAAAACGTCGCCTCAACCCTCAAAATTGGAATGACTAAAATATGGGATAGGTGATAAGGCTATGTGGCTTGTACCCATTAGGATATGGTCATCCCTGACCTAGATCGATATTATTTCTTTCGGCATATGCTTCGGGGCCTAGTGTGGTTGTTAGTTATAATCAAGGGATGACCATATTCGGTACTATCTAGTAAGGAGTAGGCCGGTCCGTGTTAGAAGGGGTGAAATATGTTCTTGTTGACCTTGGTACATTTTATCTAGAGGTGTACTATGACAGACGGTACCCGAGTAGCCTTGTCGTTGATGGAATCCAATCTTTAATAATTGCCTTTGGACTTAGTTGTATACCTATTATGATGGAATATAATCAATCTAATAATTTCGACTATGATCCAATATTTATTTTAAACTCTAGATATTATTATAATATCATTGGATTTTCTATCGAATTTTTATTATTATCAAAGGTAAAAACCTATCCATGTTTTATGTGCGGCGTGGTTTTACAAGATACCTTTATCTTTTTGAAAGGGTTTTGTAATTTTAATAATTCAGTTATTTAAAGTTTACTCACATCAGACCCATATTTAACGTGGAGTATTTTTTCTTTCCCTAAAACTCTTAAGTACTCAAATTTGTATTTGGTAGCCAAGTTGTCTAGGTTCTTACGAATGCATTTTGGAAGAAGCATGAAGCTGGTAGCTTTGATGTTAGCAAATTATCTATTTATTTCCACTATATGTGTATACTTTGTATCGACAATGTAGGGAAGGCAGTTATAACTGTCCCTGGCTGAAGTTGGTATTTACGTAACCCTGATGTTCAGTTTGGGAATGATGTAATGCATTATCTTATGTTTACTATTTATATTTTGTTCTATTGCATTGTGAGATTCTGTATTTTCTTTCTTCTTATCTTTCCTTTCTACTTACACAATGGCTTTACTTTCGGACCCTTAAATGATCGACACACGAATACCATGGGTGTATTTAGTATCGTCTTTAGGAGTAAGAAAGGTAGGCCATTACAAATGTATCAAAACTTAGGTTGGGCAAACACCTAGGCTCAGGTTGGGGTCTACTCATTTGAGATAGGATTAGTAATACCTTAGAATGAGTTTATTCTTTGAGAGTGCCTATTTGTAATTTTTATTCGTATATATTTAAGTTTGTTAGATCAGCTTCGAAATATGTGATTATTACCATTCCTTAAAATTATATCATCTAATTATTCTAAATGGTTATCATACTGTATTCAGGTAGTAAGGATGGGCAATAGGACAAGACGAGGTAGAGGAGCTAGCAGCACAATGACTACCAATGGTCAGGCTTCAAATGTTGGAATAACTAGGATTGTTGAAGAGGCAGCACCAACGCAACCTCGAGTGAACTTTGCAATCATGTGCAAGTATTATGAAAATCTAGGAGATAAGCCACTCATGGGCACAAAATTCATCGTCAAAGTCCAAGCTTGGCTTTGTGCATGTGAAATGGTTTTAAGGGGTTAGATATTTTGAATGGGCAGAAGCGGTTCTTAGCATCCTAGTTGTTACAAGATGGAGCAGCAACATAGTGGGACTCTATTACAGTTAATGTATCAGAAGATGATTTTTCTTAGGCCATATTTAAGTAGGATTTTGAGGACCCGTTCATGCCTGTTGTAGGAAAGGCTTATATGTATAGGATTTTCTTGGATCTCAAGCAAGGAGACTTATCCATAGCCGAATACGAGACTAGGTTTAATGAGCTGTCGCGGTTTGGGCCAGAGTTGATTGAGACCCCGTTGAAAAAAAATGAGATGTTTGTGATGCTAATAAGGGATGGTTTCAAGGAGAAGATGATCGCCAATCTGAAGGGTTCTTTTGTGAATTTAGTAGAATGGCTTTGAGGTATGAAGCTCTTAAGAAAATTAAGCCGACAACAGCCTTTAGGGGAAATAATAATAACCTGAACAAGAGGAAGTTTAACCCGAACTGGAAGAAGCAGACGAATGGAAATTCAGAGGGAGATCAAGGATTATGTTTGTAATAAGTGCAATTAAAAAGGGCATATTGCTAAATTTTGCAAGAATTGTAGAGTTCGGCTGCAGCATGCGGGACCTATCTCTCCAATGGTTCAGAAGACACTTTGCTACAATTATCAGCAACCAGGTTACATGATAAAGGATTGTCTGCTGATGAATAAAGGTCAACAAATCAAATTTTATGTCATCAAGGATGAACCATCGATCTAGGCATATGTGGAAGGAAAGGGGGTTCTAGAAGATACTTTAGTTGCTAACGGCATTTTTGTTTGAATATTGTTTGATACATGGGCTTCCCATAGTTTTAATTCTTTAGAATCAGTAGAAAAGTTGCAAATTTTCCCAAAATATGTAGAAACCTCTATTCATATCTCTAATCCCATAGGAGGTACCACTAATCTTTGCATGATCTATGAGGATGTGTAAATTTCTTAACTTACCCACCATTTATCTTATGACCTATTTGTATTGTATTTTAAGGGGTTCGATGTTATACTTGGTATGGATTGGTTGTTAGTGAATAGAGCTGTTTTATTATATATTGGAAGAACGGTATTTTTAATAACTAAAATTACAGATTTTGTCGAAGTATCATGTAAGGATCTCAGCAAGTTAATGAGTAGTTTCTTGTATGCCTTAGAATCATCCAAAGAAGAGTTAGGGTCTATATTAATTGTTAAGATATTCTTTATGTTTTGAGGATGTTAACTATCTACCTTTACACTAGGAGATTGAGTTTCATATTGAATTAATTCCGATGTGATACCTGTTATTCAACCCATGCGTAAAATGGCACCGAGAGAGAGGACGGATCTAATAGATCAAACTGATGAATTATTAACGAGTTGGACTGATTAGACCAAGTCATTCGAGTCGGCGATCAACTGTAGTTTTTATGGCAAATTCGAATGGTTCTTTAAGACTAGTTTATGGATTATCGTGAGTTGAGTAAGCAAACCATTTTGAATAAGTATCTCTTACCTCACATAGACGACCTTTTGACCAACTTCATGTCGCTCGAGTATTCTCCCAAGTGGACCTTGCTATTGGATAGTTAAGGGTGGCGGGAGACAACATACCTATATTCTATTTAGAGGGCCAGAATTTTTCTTTGAGCAGTTGGTTATGCCTTTTTCGATAACAAATACACCAGTGCACCTACTTATTTTGTAAACCTAATGAATCGCGTTTTTAGGGATGTTCTCAACAAGTTCGTGTTGGTCTTCATATACGATATCCTTGTCTACTTCAAGACTAAGGTAGAGCACCAACATTATTTGGAAGTGGTGTTAGAAACATTAAGGAAGCATGTTCTTAAGGTAAAAATTTATAAGTACCATTTTTGGAAATCATAAGGTACCTAGGACATATTGTGTCGGGGAATGGTATCTCAGTTGACATGCAAAGGTAGCGGTGACTCAATAATGGAAGCACCGTAGACTCCTACCGAGGTTCAAAGTTTCTTAGGCTTAGTTGGCTTTTATAGGAATTCATCCAGGACTACTCTAAGATCGCCTTATAACTAACCAAGTTAATTAAGAAGGATGAGAAGTTTGTTTGGAACCCCAAAGTGTGAGGAAGCCTTCGTTGAGTTGAAGAGGAGGTTGACCAAAGCTTCAGTTTTAGACATTTCGAATGGAAGTAGGAGGTTGACTGTGTATATTGATGTCTGTGGCGTAGGGGTGGGCACAGTTTTGATGCAACACAGGAAG
Source organism: Allium cepa (assembly GCA_030765085.1). Taxonomy (NCBI): domain Eukaryota; kingdom Viridiplantae; phylum Streptophyta; class Magnoliopsida; order Asparagales; family Amaryllidaceae; genus Allium; species Allium cepa. The sequence continues at coordinate 984,660,943 of CM060945.1, read as the reverse complement.
ATGATTGCTTATGCTAACAGAAAACTGATTTGTATATCGATGTTTGTGGCGTACTGTTTGAAATTGGAAAGTGGGGATGCATATAGGATGTCTTAATTTTCATATGCAAATCAGTACACACCCCTGATAATGGAGTTGTCCACTATTGATAACTTGACCCTTTTAAAACTATCAAATGTTGGTTCGAAGTGACTGGGATCTCATAGCATGTGTTATCCAAAAACCACTTCGAACCAATGTAAGCGTTCGAATTGGAAATATATTGAAGATGATGGAATCGAAGACGAAGATCGTTAAAATGCAAGGGCTGCTTGCTACGAATCCCGAGGGTGATTCCAAAATGGATGTAATAGAAGTAATATCTTCAGTTTGCTCATATCCCGAACAACTTGTATGGATAAATGCTAACATTGCATCGTCGCCTGGCAGACAGTGTTAGCATTCCAAGTGGGATTGCTTAAGGAAAAGTAAAAACATAGCCCTAATCCTCACAATCAGGAATGACTAAAACATGGATATGCGGTAGGGCTATATGAGTCACACCCATTAAGGTATGGTTATCTCTAATCTAGATCAATAATATTTCTTTTGATATATCTTTCGGGGCCTAGTGCAGTTGTTAGCTACAACTAAGGGATGATTATATTTGGTACTATCCAGTAAAGGGTAAGCCAATCCTATGTTGGCAGGGGTGCAAGATGTCTTGTTGACCTCAGCACACTTTATCTAGAGGTGTACTATGTTAGGCGGTACCCCAGTAGTATTGTCATTAATGGAAACCAATCTCCAATAAGTGCCATCGTAATTAGTTGTATACCTATTATGCTGGAATTTAACTAATGTAACAATTTCGGCTATGATTCAATGTTTACTTTAAACCCTAGACATTATTATAATATCACTGGATTTTCTACTGAAATGTTTTGGTTATCGTAAGGTAAAAACGCGTTCGTGTTTATGTATAGCATGGTCTTATGAGATACCTTTTTTGAAAGGGTTTCATAAGTTAATAATTGATTTGTTTAGAGTTTACTCACACTAGAACCATATCTAAACTGGAGTTTTTCTTCTTTCTCTAAAACTCTTGGGTACTCAAATTTGTATTATCCATTTTACATACAACTCTACTAGTTAGAATGTCATTCTATTTGACTTGATGGGTATAAGTCTCACACTCTTGGTCAATCGATTTACTATGACCCAATGCCATCGTAACCTGCTCGACTCCTTGGCAGTTTATCTATAAAATCCATCGATACTTGCTTCCATTTCCACTCATGGATATCTAGTGGTTGCAACAACCCACTAGTTTCTTTTGCTCTATCTTTACCAATTGGTAGCTCGTATACTTCAAGATGAATGCCCCGACATCCCTTTTCATACCTTCCCAATACTAAGTTTGCTTCATATCTCGATACATCTAATTACCACCAGGATGAATAGTCAATCTACAATGATGACACTCTCTTAGCATTCATCTCGCAAAAAGGTGGTGGTGACTAGGGTTTGGAATGAGAGATAATGGGGTTATGGTTTAATTAATAGCCGAAAACTAGGGTTGGATGATTAATTCCCAATACTAATAATTACAAAAATGCCACCAGTCTTAGTTTTTGCTAATTTTGTCCCGTCTTATCAAATTGAATAGGTTATATATATTTTTTAATCGTGAATGACATTCCCGACATATTGGGATAGGTATTAAGGCCTAGTGCCAGTGTTTGTGAAAATGTGTTATTTTTGTCTTTTATGTAAAATTACAATTTTACCCTCGTCGATATTTTAATTTATTATACAAAATTTCGAGGTGCTACTTGGTCCATAGAGAGGATAATACTGCATATTCAGATTGTTTAATCACTTTCTTCTTATTTAGTTTTACACTCAAATTAAAATAAAATCTTTGAAGCATTTTAATAGTGGTAGCAACTTAAGAAAGATAATTGGAAAAGGAGAACATCAAAGCTACGGGAACTAGAAACATCATTCAACTAACGGTTCTAAATTGAGTAATATACCACTTAATCATCATTTTCATTTGTGATTAAACATGGTTGACATCAATTTTTTTTCCTTATGCTCTTTACGATTTAAGTGATCCGAAAATTCCATATGATGTTATAAATGCATTATTAAAGATAGATTTTGATTTGTAGAATTTTCCTATGGATAAATAATTAGATATCAATTTTTTTTAAAACCGTTTATTACAGAAAATGTCTAGAAATGGGTAATTTGAGAAATTTTTTGAAATTAAATATTTTTTTTAATATTTTCTAGAAATATTTTAAGTGAATTCCAAAGGAAAATACACTAAGACTTAGAGGATTGAATGGGTGCCAAAAAGCAAATATTTATGGCCAGAAGGTAACTAAACGAGTAAAGTATTTTAATAACGTCAAGAGACTAGATCCACTTTATATGCTGAATAAATTAGAAAAGTATTAAAAAAACAGTTAATGGATAAATTCAGAATGAATCAGGCATTGATACATATAAAGGTGGTGTTAGATGCGCAATAGGCATGCTTTTATTGTGTACCGAGAGGCCATGTCGAGGAGAGTGTTCTTGAACTGAAAGTAAATGAACTAGACTTGAGTACAAAAACTTAAGCACTAAAGTAAATAAATGCTCAGTATCTCTTGTAGGAATAAAGCTTCCATTATCTTTTGTAGGAATGGATATAAATGCTTTGTTTCAACAGTTCATAGTTTAGATTGATAGAGTTAGAGGTATGCCCTAGCGACAATTATGTAATTTGTTACACAGATCTAACTTTTAAACCAATCTTCTTTATAGTAAAAGGTGTTTTTCTTTCTATTATATGCTTTTCGTATTTTGGTATGTTAATTAATTATTTAATTTAAGTATGTTAAATATAAAAAAAATCCTTAAATGATATGTTATGTGATGGTAATAACATGTATTGTAATTATGAGAAATTTATCACATTAAAGTAATATATTATTTTAGATATTCCTAGTCAAGATGTTTTGATAGAAGATATCGATTTATCTATTGAAATTAAAGTATTAACCCTTTTCAAATATTAGACAGTATATTACTCATGGCTGCTAGGAGCACTGTATTGATAGTTATTGGGTAACTATGGAATGATCCACTGGAGAGTTTTCTATTGGTTAATATAACTAAGTTCAAACAAAGTACCTCGAAGTAGGATATTACACAGTTCTCACGACTTGAGAATTCTGTTTACTTCAATATAGACACTCTACTTTGATCGTGTTACGTCATGTCATGGAATTCCTCGAATAGCTATAGTTAAGTTTGAGTTGAAGCATTAGAAGTGAAATATTATTCAATAGATAATATGCCACCTCGGTTATTTGGGGTTAGTATCATGGTCAGTTGTAGTCAAACCAAAGTTAGAGTCTTAATCCAGAGCAGTATGATTAATAATAATTTTTATTGTTGAACGAAGGAACGATGTTGGAATTTTGACCAAAAACAAATTCCATAAGTCCTAATGTGATATAATTTTGATGAAGAGAATTGGTATAAATAATTATTACTACTGGGTACTGCTTATAATAGTAAATTCGAATTTTGTAGAAAATCTATGTAAGTGATAAATTTAGCCAAAATGTCATACTACTAGCTATAATGACAGATGAATGTCAATATTTGAATTATTCGACATTAACCACCGACTAAATTTACACTTTTGAGTCGCATAACCGTAATGATCAATAATCCCAAAAACCACACGGTTAAATTAATTAATAATTACTGTAAATTGATTAATATTTTTTAAAAATTAATTATCGAAATTTTATTTGATTTGTTTGAATAACATTAGTATTTAATAAAGTATGTATATAAAAGTTATTTATGCACGAATCGATATATGATACTGATAGAATATTTAAATTAGATTCAAATAGATTAATTGTTAAGTGAATTTGGAAATATTTTTAAGGCCTATATTGCCTCTTTATGTCTAGCCATGCATGAAGGAGATGAAATGATTTGATGAGATTTTATGAGAAATTAAAGAAGGAAGATTTTAAAGGAGGGAATTTGAAAGGTTTCGGTATTTCCTTTAAAACAAATTTTCTTGCTATCATTCCTTGGTTCTCTTAACAATTAATTTTCAATTTCTCTTCTCTCTCTCTCCCCGCTTTAGGCCAAATATTCATGGCTTTCAAGTCATAAAATTTCCCAAGAAAACAAGTTAAATTAACATAAAGATGGTGCTTCATATTATTGCAATTTCTAGAGATGATTCAATCGGGTCTAAAAGTTTTGTTCTTCATTCAAGATGCAATTTTTTTCTTCATATAAAGGTAATATTCCAATTTTATTTTATTATATAATATGTTAATAAAGTTTAGACCTCCCTATTCTGCTTCTCTTTTGATTATGTGCTCATCCTTTATGCATTATTTGGTTCCAAAACTTTTTGTAATGAATTTATATATGCTTGGTTTGCCCAATCTAATTTTGTTTTTGATTTAGATATTAATGATTAAACAATAAATATTTGTTTAGAAACTAAATTTATTGATATAATCTTGTGACACTTCTTATATGCAAACGTAAATAAGTAACATGTGTTGAATAGTTAAAATAATTTTGAAAATGATTTCATGTTTTATATGTTTGTTGATTTTGTTTGTTAATTCAATTATTCTTTTTAAAATAAATTTGAAGGTATCTCAATTTAAAATTTCATAAGTGGACTTTTATGCAAAATTATTAACCTACTTTGGGTCTTTCACAATTTAAGGCTAACTTTCTATTTGTTAACTTTAAATTTCAAACATACATATAAAATCACAAAGTTTATAAATTTATGTTATTTTTCAATTTAAAACATTGATTGTAGTTATTTCATAGATTTAAAACATACATGTATAAATATGTACTTGTTATTTCAGTTTAAAGTTTATGAAAGGTAATGTTATGTAAAATCATAGATTTAATTCTAAAACCTTCCTGTGTTAAGTTTAGATTTAAAGTTTTTAATTCTAGAATTCAAAACATATAAATTATTCAAAACAATACTATATATATGTATGTATGTGTGCACGCACCTATGTATGTATATGTTTATATATATATATGTGTAATTATTATTATCTCTACTACTAATAAAGAAATTTCGTTGAATTAATTTACTCGGCGTCCTTTTGAAATTCCAAAAATGTCATTGCTTTACGTTTACAATAATATAAATAGCCCGTGCGCGATGCACGGGTCAATTCTAGTATGTATAGTTTCAATTGTTACATAAAAACTTTGGACCACAAAGGTGTATATAAAGGGACAAATGTATCCGTTATGGTGTAAATCTTGGTACCTATGTACGATCATATTAATCATGTACATTTTATATTTGTTGCATGTGCGTTATAAACATATAAGTGTATTTGGTACATTTATAAATCAAAACTCATTTCATTTAAGTTAAATTAAAATTCCTTTAAAAAAAATTAAGTTAAAATACGGTGAATTTTTTATAAAAGCAGTAATATTTTTTTTGATTAATTACACATTCATTACATTTATGGCATATTTAATAGCTTAATAAATTAACAAATTGACTCTTTACTCATCGAAAATAATAAATGAAAGCAATTATAATTATCACATTTATATACGTACAAGAGTATATTTGATATACTTAATTTATTTAAACGTAAAATTTATAAAACTTCTTTTGAAACAATTTAAATAAAATGAGATTTTATTTGAAACAATATTAGATTGGATTTAATAACCCTTTAGATTTCATATACATCGTAAATTTCAATTGTTGAAATTAATGTAGTAGATTCATCACTCAACACACTTAAGTTACATAGGATTTTACTTGCAAAATTATCCCTCGATTTAATTTTGAATGTTGGTGTACGTATGTTGAAATAGAAATTATAAATAATGGTTTAGAATATGTCATTTGCACTAAATACCTAAAGTGTTGCAAAGTCCGTAGGAGCAATTTTGAGTTTGTGGGTTAATGAATGCGATCCAAGGACTGGTACAAAAGTATCGTTAAAAATCATCAAATTTGAATAAGTATTTTGACAAAGAAACCAAATAGTTTGAATTCTGTCAAATTGAGATGAAGTATGTCTATAAGAAAGCACTACCGAGGTAATAAAATATTTTAAAAACTATTAGCAAACAACAAACTTAGTGCTTTTAATGATGCACTCGTGTTAAAATCAATTTATTTTGGTTTTTATTTCTCGATTGAAATCGAGATCTTTGGTAATCAGTATATATGTTGGGATTGCCCCAAAACAATATACATTAGCACCATATTAAAATGTTAAATATAGAACTTGCAAGGTGGATTCTTTATGCATTAGCAACATGGGTTAGCGTACATACTGTATTTTCTACATTCTTACATTTCTCTTATGTATTTGATGCATAGGGCAAAGGTTAAGTTTGAATTAAGATGACTAAATGACATTCTTGAGTGTTCTCGAGTATGTATGAAATACTAAAGAATTGTTTGTAGAAACAATAAACTCCCTATGAAGGAGTATATGGACTTAAACTTTATAAGTGATACCAAGTATGGTATGTCAAACCTATATTCATGTTCAATCCTAGGTTAATAACTTTAAGATAGTAAGTTCCAGACGGTGAGTAGTGGTCGACTGAACCAAAAGCTTAGTACATCACCTAGAATAGTGTTGCAGTAAAAGAACTATAAACAAATTCATAAATTTATAACTGAGATGAGGGTGATTGCAAAAGTTGAGAATCACATGACATTGTTATATGATAATAATGTTGTGATATAATTCATAAAAAGAACCCAAAGCTCACTAGGAGTCATAAAATACACTCCGTAAAGTTTCGCATGATAAATGCATTTTATCAACTCTGGAAAGATATAATTAACAGAGTAGATACTACAAAAATATAGCATACCCAGGATTGGAATGATTAATTTTTGAGAATACCGATCAAAGGAGTTGGAATAATATTCAATAATTGAGCCCAAGTGAGAATGATAGTGTTAGTGGTACCTAGGGGCAATTATATAATTTGTTACATATATCTAACTTGATAACCAATATTGTTCATAATAGAAGGTTTTTTCTTTCTATTATATACTCGTCATATTATGATTGTTAATTAATTATTTAATTTAAGTATAAATAGGAAATCTTAAATATAAAAAAATCCTTAAATGATATGTTATGTGATGGTAATAACAATGTATTGTAATCATGATAAATTTATCACACTAAAATGACATACTATTTTAAATATTATTAGTCAAGGTGTTTTAAGAAAGGATATCAATTCTTCCATTGAGACCAGAATATGTACCGCTCTCCAAATGTTGGGCTGCGTATTACAGTTGGCTGTTAGGGGAACCAAGGAGTCACATACTGATAGTTACTGGATAATTATGGAATGAATCACTCGAGATTCTTTTGTTGGTTAGCGTAACTAAGGTCAAAAAGGGAATTTCAAAGTGATGATATTACATAGTTCTCTCGAATTAAGAATACTTGTTGAACTTTAGTGTGGACACTCAACTTTGATTATAGTAAAATTATGGCATCATGCAGATCGATCAACTATACTCGGGTCTGAGTTAAAGAATTGGATGTGTAACATTATCTAATAGAGAATTCATATCCTTGGTTGTATGAGGTTAGTATGATTGTCAACTTTGGTCTTATCAAAGTCAAATTTTGTGGCAAGAGCAGCACGGTTAATAAATTATTGAACCAAGCATTTTATATTTGGACTAGTCAAGTTGAATGCGGATGATGTTGGGATTTTAACCAAAACCAAATTTCGTAAGTCGTTGTGTGATATAGTTTTGACGATGGGAATTGGTGTAAACAATCATTACTACCCGATATTGCTTATAATATAAAATTGGATTTAATCAAGAAGATGTGTAAGCGATAAATTCAACCAAAATGTCACAAAACAAGCTAAGATAACGTGTGAACGTTAACATTCAAATTGTTCTATATTGATCGTCGACAGAATTTACACCTTTGAGTCGCACAATCGTAATGAATAATACCATGGAAAATGACATGATTTAGCTGATTATGATCATTGAAAACTATTTGAATTTATTAACTTTTATGATATATAAATTATTAAGTTTTATTTGATTTTTTATACCATTAGTATTTATTAAAGTGTGTATATAAAAGTTATATATAAGTATCGATATACGATATCAATAGGATGTTTAAATTGGATTTAAGTAGATTGATTATATAGTGGTTTAAAAAAGTTGGCCTGTATTACCCCTTTATTGTCAGTCGTGCATGAATAGGAGGAGATGATTTGATGAGGAACTAAAGAGATAGATTTTAAGGGGGGAAATTTTAATGGTTTTTATATTTCCTTTAAAACAAATTTTCATTCATCCATCTATATTATGATAATTCATTTTCTTTTGGTCTCCTCTCTTCCTCCTTTTGGCCAAAAATTCATGGCTTCCAAGCCATAAAATTTCCAAAACAAAATCAAATTAAATAAACACAAAAGTGGTTTCAGATTATTGTAATTTCTGGAGATGATTCCATCATATCTAGATTTTTTTTCTTTATTCAAGGTGCGATTTTTAGCATCATCTTAAGGTAATATTCTAATTTTATTTTGTTTTGTAATTCATTGATATTAATATAATTTAGATGTCCTTATTTTACCTCTCTTTTGATTATGTCTCATGTTGTATGTATTGTGTGACAACACATACCTTCCGACACACCGATCCAGAACCTGGGGCGACTTTTGGACTTGTGTCGGTACCAAATAGTATGAGATATTAGGTTTTTAAACATTTCAGAGACTAAAGACATAAGGATAGAATATAAGAAATTCTATAATTTCAGATCTACTAGCGGGAGTAGGAAAATTTAAATACAGAAAATAGTCATCTCAGAAAATATCCCAATATTCAATTCAACAAAAAAGGTGTATGCAACGTAAATCTATTTTTTATCCAACAAATTTATTTATTCGTATTTAAATTAGATAGGGATCATATTCAAATAGGTTAAATTCATATTCAGTTTCCAACCTGTTGCAATTACTAGATAAACAATATTTCTATTTTAAACTAAACCAATTCTAAATCAAATAGGAGATAAATAAACTTAATTACAAATAAATCTCCATATTATATATAAACCAATTCACCTCTGGAAAGCTATCCCTTTTTTTGGTATTGAATTTCTATTTCCTCTACTTGTTAATCTCTCCCTTTTGCATTTGATTTTCTCTTCAACTTGCATTAAAAAAAATTGTTTTAGAAATTTCTTTTAAAGAAGATAGAGATTTGGAGGAGAGACATAATTTGGACGTACCGGTTTCCGATGAATGATTATGGTTTAGGGTTACTGTCCTATTTATAGCAGCATTAACAAATACTAACTATTGATTTAATATAATTAAATGAAGGTCGTTCGGCCTTAGCTAACCATAGTCGATATGTGCCATCGGTCGACCGCTTGATTCATGGTGGTCGACCGATAGGTACTGACAGGCCGCAATCAAGGTGTCGACTAGTTGAGTTATAACTATTAATTAGTTTTCCACATATATAATATATTCTAATTATTATTTACTTAAAACCTTTAATCGTTAATATCCTTTTCATACTAGCTCCAATTTCAAAACATTATACATGAATGTTGTCTAGAAATTGATATAAATTTCGTAGCCAAATTTAAACGTTCGCAAAAAATTCCCTTTTACCGTTATTATACAAATTCAATTATTTTATTACATTTTTGGTTAGTTTTTACAGGATGTTACATTCTCCCCCTTTAAAAGGATTTCATCCTTAAAATCTCCAAGGATGGAAATATGCAAATCATACATATGGAAGTTAGTACTTACAACCATCTACTCATCCATCAACACTGGAAACCATTATCCTTAGTTCAAAATTCTAATGCAATATGTACATATAGGTATGGAATGCATATATACTTACACTAATGCAAAAATTAGGCAGCTCATGATCTAGTTGACCTACTTAAATGCATGTGCTTTTACTATGTATCCGAATGAATGCAACATCCTATGTAAATATACTAGCAATTCTACATGTATGCATAACCATTCAATCCACATACAATAACCATATGCATATAAATCGGTAAAATAAAACAAGCAATCATGTGAGTGTATGCTAACTCCATAATATGTTTTGCCTATGTATGCAAAGATCGATTTAATAAATACATCCATTAGCATTCATCAATCAAAGCATGTCCTAATGACATGTTCGCAACCACACCTTGCATCCAATTGCCCCTACCCATGGGGTATACTAAGCTATAACATAAATACATAAGTAGTTTATAAACTAGAATGGAAATGTATCAGAAAAGAGTTCCGGATGGGTAGCTCAGCTCTTCTCCTTAAGCTCCTATGTACTCTCTACTGGATCGTCTCCCCACTGGACATTAACAAGTATCGTGAATTTATTGCGGAGACATTTTGTACCATGCTCTAGAATACGAGTGGGTGCACGGGAAACAAGTGACTCCCTCCCTACTTCCACCTCCTCTAGTTGACTCGACATGACTACAGCTGCTATATCGTGAAGACAATCGTAAGTATGACACATGGAAAACATCGTGTACTCCCGCTAACTTCTTAGGAAGCTTCACCGTATATACTAACTTCCCTACTCTACCAACGATCGGAAAAGGCCCTACAAACATTGGTGCTAAGTTTCTCGAACTACCAAATCTCATGACATGCCTAAGCGATGAGACCTTCACAAAGACCATATCGCCCACTGCGAACTCCAACTCTTTGCGTCTCATGTCAGCATAATTTTCTACCTATCTTGCACGATTTTCATTCTTGTACAAATAAAGTATACCTTCTCTAATGTCTCCTTTACCATATCTAGTCCAAGAATAATAATATTTGTAGCGTCCCACTAACAAGAGAGTGATCTATACGGCGACCTATGTAACGACCCGTTAAATTCAATAATATTAAATGAGTCAATTTGATATGTTTTGTAATCTAATTTAAATTGAAATAGAAGTCTTAGGATTTTTAATGGAGTAAATGTAGGGGTTAGCTAGTAACTGTAGTTAAAGGTAAATAATTTAAAATGTTTATATGACATAGATTGAAATAACGAAAATTTGTGTTTGTGGTTATAAGTCATAATTAGTTGATTAAAATGGTATTAATGAAATAATAACTGAATTTAATTGCAATATATAAACATCAGAAAAATTTAATTTGTGGATTAAATTTGTTAAAGTTCATAAGTTTTGTAATTTAGTTTAGTAGAACTTTAAATTATAAATGAAGATTGAAATAAACGATAAATTTAATTATGTCAATGGTAACTCAAGACCTAGGTTATAGGAATTGGAACATAATCCAATTTGAATTAAGTAGAAGAAGGATTTGGTTAATATGTAAGTTATTGTTCAAGGTATTGAATAAAAACTTGGAATCCAATCATAATTTAATGATAATAACGTTAGTATTAGAGAATAAATATATTTCAATGCAGTACCCGAATGAACGGAATAAAATGAATATATATTGAATGGAAATGAAATGTAAATTGGCACATTTGGTTGAAAGTTAATTTTAAGAAACATATAAATGTTGAATTTGTGAATATTAATATAAATATTAACTTGAATGGGATTCATTAATACAAAGATGTAATAAGTGTAGATAGTAAAAATTTAATGGCTGTAGTGGATAAAAAAATCTAGTAGTAACATAAAATTTATTTATATGGAAAACGAGTATAGATTTGAACAAATTTATGAAAATTTGATAAGAACAGTGGTTGTAATCAGTTTGGTTATTTAATGTTTGGAAGATAGAGATTTGTAAATCCGTTAATGAATTTATAATGGGAAGGAATGGTAAGAATGTAAAAATTATAAGCATTTGATTCAATTAAGGGAATTAAATTTTAAATAAATGGTCATTTAATAAATTCAACGTTCTGTGAGAAATCATAATAGTTGTGTAAAATGTGTACAAACTTCGATTTGGAAATTTATTGGATTTATAACGGTTTTGGTATTACATTTATGAGTTTAAAAGTTATTCCATTTTGTAAGGTAATAAAAGCTTATTTAGGTGACTAGAATTTAGCGTAACGACTATTGTGTGTTACCTATTCTTGTTGCTTGTTAATTTAAATTTTGGGAATTAAATTCAATTTATCCGCCAATTTACCGCAGTTAAAGTGAAATAAATTGGTGAATGAGTAATGTTAAATACAAATAAGATGTAACCAAGAAAATCCCATTTATAATAATTTATGTAGAATAAAGTAAAGAAACCAGGAAATGAAAATGTGAAAATGTGGATGCAATGAGATCTTAAGTAATAACAATAACTTTGTTAGGTAAGTGATAACGGATTTTTTTTGTATAACCAAATAAAGATCCAAATTTATTTGGAAATTTATTGCAATCAATTGAATTTATTGCAATTAAATGGATTTAATATTTAATAGTTATGTAATTATTATTTGGAAGAAATTGGAGTTATTTGTAATAAGTATGAACCTAATGTTAATTTTGACAATTGATATGGAATGAAAAGAAGAAAATTTGGGTCAGTAAAATTTGTAATTTATGCATAATAAAATGGATTCTAACGTTAAATACTACGTTATTGAGATTTAAATTAGACTTAAAGAATAATGATGTGAATTAGGAACTAATGTTTATGGCATCTTTATTTTAAGTGAAAGTTGAGAATATAAAGATTAAAAATCTAAAGTATGGGTTTTGAGAATATAATTTATAAAATTCTTAAATATAAGAAAGTGTAGAAATTAACATTGCAATTAATATACTGTCAACTTTTAATTCACAGCTAAGCCTGTTAAATCTTTTCAATTGATTACGAATCATATAAGAAATAAAATTTGGCCAATTTTAGAATTTAATATAAAATTTGGATTTTTTTATAGTTTATTTAATTTATTTAATGAATATTAAAAATAGCCATTTTGGCCACGGACTCGGATTTCGACGAAACCAGTTTCATCGGATCCGTATCGGTGAATTATTATAGGGTTTCAAGTTTCGTATCGATCGGACTTGTCGTTTGATCGTACGGGCGTGAAACGCCTTGAAATCAATTTTAATAAAATCAATTTGAAATCAATATGGATATTTTGTTTTCAGCATAACTTCTTCATACGATCAAATTTGGACGTGAAACTTTTTCCATCGCGTTCAGAATATTTTAAATTACCTATTTGGATATATAGATTTACGAAATTCGGTTCCGGAGGCATAACGGGCTTTTTGGGCCATAGTTTGTTCCGCGCGTTCATTCTACGGTCTATCTACTCTACCTCTAACCCTCTATATAAACCCAGCTATTCAGCCCTAGCCTCCGCCTAATTTCATTTATCTGCGCGTATTTTCTTCAAGCTTCTCTTCTTCTTCAATGGGGGCTAACCCTGGATCCAGTCAGTTCAAAAAAAAAAAAATCAAATTTTTAAAAAAAAAAAAAAAAAAAAATCGGATCTGCAGCAGCTTCTGGTCGCGCTTCGGGTTTCAGGGGAGAAAACCCTAGAGCAACTTCGGGTCAGGAAGAAAATGACTCGGGTCGCTCCGGGTCGTTTTGGCGAAAACTCCAAGCAAGCACCGGGGAATTGAGGCGGCGCACCGAAGTCGAACCCGAAGTCGACCCAGGACCAGAATTTTCCATTTTTCAAATTTTCATAACTTTTGCATACGAGCTCGGATTCACGCGCGGTTTGTTTTGCTGGGATCGTAACGGAATTTCTGACGTTTTGACGCTGGTTTGGATGGATTTGGAGACCGTCAAAATTTTGAGTTTAAATTGAATTTAAATTCGATTTAAATTCCAAAGGTGAGTGTTTTAACCCACTCACAACTACTAGAAGCTTTTATGTTTGTTAAATTAATTTTAGAAATGAATAGAAATTTATTTATGGGTATTTGGCATGTTTATTTTATTCATATCTGTTGAATTGCATTTATTAAATTTAACTGTTAATTTAATTAATTTATTGCGTATAAATTTACAATTAAAATTTATTTGTTTGTATATGAACTGCTAGTTAACAGTTATATAATTTATTACTGAATATAGACTGTAGATTAATAGCTGTTAAATTTAATCTGAATAAAATTGCCAGTTATTACCTGTTATATATTATCAAATATAAATTGTTATTGATTGATATTGCTCGATGATTGTGATTGGATGATGGGTGATGTTGATGGATGTTTTATTGTATATCATTAAATTGCAAATTATCATGCATATTTCTTTTCATTCGGGATTGTGGTTTGAAATGATATATAACCGCAAAATTTTATATCTTTTAAATTGCGGATTGAAATGATAAATATCCGTATCACTTGACCATAGGATAGAAAATTATATACAGGCACCGCGGTATATATATAACTATTTAAATGTGATTTCTATGGTTTGGATGGAATACGGTTTATAATAATCTTAAATTTTATATTGTATAAATATTTTTCTTCCATATATATATACATATGAAGTTGAAAATTTTGAAATTAAAAGGTGTATAAAAATCTTTATTAAAAATGGAAGAAATTAAGAAAATGGAGTTTAATAATTTATATCATATGTTTAAATGTTAAGTTTGGAAATTTTAAGATATGATATTTATAATTGGATTTTTCCCAAAATAAATTGAAATGAATATTCTAGTATAATTTGAATTGGAAAAAAATATATATTTTATTACTAGAAATTGAAGTCTTATTATTTATGGATTTTATATGAATATTCAAGACTAATTAATAGAACAATTGATTTGTTGAAGCATAAAATCCAACTTTAGTTTGAAATATTGATACTCAAAATGGATATACGTATATATAAATAAATTGAAGTGGTTTTGGAACTTGAGAGAGATAATATAAATTTTGGTTTAGACTTTAATAAAGAAATGTATTTGTAAAGCCATGAGAACTATTTTCTTTACAAAGTAACATTTAAGTTAAACCATTTAATTCATATACCGTTGAATGTCCAAACCATTCAAGTTTTTAGAAGTTATGGTTTTAAATTATGATTTTCAAAATATTATGCTTTGAAAATATTTGATTTTCAGACGTTATGAAGTTAAAGCATTATGATTTTGGAAAAGAATTATATTTGGGATAAGTGATAAAATATGGTTTTGGGTTTTGAAATGATATCGTATTCATGGTTATGAAATGGAATGTTTATTCTGATTTTTAAAGTATAACCTATTTTTAAATGACCGCGGTGTTATAATAACGATGGGTTGGCAAAGAGACCGGGATCGGATATGGACATACTCTCTGTCGATACCGAAAACCACTTTGACTAACCGTGTACGCGGTGGAGATTCCAGAATGAAGTAGGTGGTGGCGACGTTTCCTGTAAGGTAAATACGTGGACCCGACTCCCGTGAGTTGGCATAACGTGGCTAAAACAGGAGCGATTCTCAGGCCAATGAGGTCATTCCTCTGATCGGACCCTCCTCTTCGATATTATACTTTGATTTTGGATTGATTCAGTGGCCACTTCTATATTTTGATTTTGGGGAGTTAGTCCGAGGTGGGCGGTAACTGCGGCTACGCGTTTCCACCAGCCTGGATAGCAATTGGTATATCTACCCTGGCATTGCCTAGTTGTGCCGTGTCACCTACCATACCGAGCCTTTACTACGAGTTTCTATTTGTGTCGTACTTATGGAGTATCCTCTGGTAGCTTCCCGATCAGGAGGTATTACGGTACTGTATAGACTATTGGCATTATTTGTGTTAAGGGCTATATGGGTAACCCCTTAACGCTATTAAAAAGTAAGTTTATTTTATAAATAGACACTATTATAATAGCGCAATATACTACATAGTAAATAGTTTAACAGATCCTTAGGAGATGTAAATCCCGAACATCTCTTGAGTTACTGTACTCATATTTATTTCTGTTAATTTAACTCACATAAGATCTTTTAGTCTGACTCGAGTGTTTTTGTCTTTTCAAATTCGCTCGGGTCAGTCCGAGCGTTTCAGGATCGAAGATTTTAGCTTTGGAGGACGAAGACGAAGAATCCGTATTATATTATTTATAGTATTGCACCACACTCTAAATTTCCGCTGCATTGATTGTATTGGTATGTGTAACTCTGATATTCATTGTATAAGTAAAATAAATATTTTGTAAACAGTTATCATGAACTGTATATTGATTATTATATTTTATCCTTCCGCTGTGAGATTCTGTTTTGTTTTTATTTCTTCTCTGTTTTCTTATTTACCCCATAACAATCCGCCCTTGCGTATGCTTTGAATTGGCACGTGTGTCGGTTTAAAGTGTGCGAAAAGACGGGATGTTACAGTTGGTATCAAAGCTTTGGTTTAGCGATAAACCTTGGCTTTGTGGGGTTTGACTCTTTGTTAATAGGGTAGAAATATCCTATGGGAGTCACTGAGCGTATATATATGAGAGAGCGTACTTGTTAGTGTTATAATTTTTTTTTTGATATTGTGTTAATCTGTTCCGCTTTGTATTTATAAATTCTGGTTGATGCATGGGACGCTATGTCATCAATAGGGATTTCTAAACACTTAATAGGACAGACCGACATAATATTTGTTTTTAATATAGGTGAATGAAATAATTTTGCCTATTATATTTTCTATATATATAAAATTTTTTTTATAAAGATATATATATATATATATATATATATTTGGTTGCTATAGATTGGGTGTTAGGAAATGAAAATATTTATAACAATTGAAGCTAAGTTGAAATTATAATAAATCAAATTGGAGATTTTAGAACTTAAGTCCGGGATTTTGAAAATCTGTTTTCAATGGATTTATGGGATATAGGGATTTGGTTTATAAGTATTTTCTTATATAAATATTTAGTATAATTCGGAAAAATTATTTTAAAGAGGATTTTGAAGAAAATAATTTTGTACTTTCTTCTCTGTCGCTGGAAAATAATTTCGGTGATGACGGCCGCATCATCGACTTTCATTTTCGAGTTTCGAAGGGGAAAGGCCACTGTAGAAAATTCTACTGCAGATTTGTTTTGAAATTTTCTAAAATTTTAATTGTTTTAAAATATAATTGAGATATAGAAGTTGTAAGAAATTAATTATCTATTATTTTAAAGAAATTTTGGAATTTGACCCGGTATTAGTTCTTGAATTTCCATTAATTAGTGTAAAAAAATTTTAGGTTAGTGAAATAAAAGAAGTAATCAATGAATTAAAAGAGTTGAGATTAAACTTGCATAAGTTCTTTTGCTTTTTCTTTAACATAAATAACTTACCAAGTATAAAAAGTTGAAATGTAAATTAAGAGTGGAATAGAATATTATGCAAGTAGAATTTTTGGAAAAATGAAGTATTCAATAAATTACTGTTATAAATAAGAATTTAATGGTATTAACTTAAGTGATGATTGGAATTTTACTAAAATTAAAGGTTGTATTATTAATAGGTGATTTTAACCTTAAGAAAGTAAAAATGAAATTCCTTAATTTATAAAGTTTGATTGTAGGGTTATTAACTTAAGTATGCTTTAATTTCCCCTATTCTAATATAATAGAAAGTAAGTAATATATAAATGACTGTAAACCCTAAGCAATTAATTAATAAAATTCCTTATTTTTAAGAATGAAGGTTAAAGGGTTAATAATTTAAGTGTAATTAAAAAGGGTTACTGTAATTAAATATTATAGAAAGTGGGTAATTAAACTGTTTCTACTATTAAATATAATGGAAACTTCCACATTAAATAAATAAATGAGATTAAAGGTAAGTTGAAATTGTAGGTTATAAAACAAATATATATTAATTAAAGGAATGAAAAGGAACTTGTAAATTTTCACTTACATTCTTAAAACATACATAACTTACCATATAATAAAAAAGTTGCAATGTTAGTGGGAAAATGTAAGGGGAAATCTTACAAGTGAAGAGTAAGGTAATAAAGGTATTCTATTAATTTGCTATTGTTAATGAGAATTAATTGTATAAGCATAAGAAATTGGAAATTTTACTAAGTAAAAGTAAGAAGTATAAATAGAGGATAGAAACTTTAGTAAATAAATTGGAATACAAATATAATGAATTTTGTGATAAATGGAAATTGAAAATTTGTAAGAAATAAAGAAATCACTCCATAAATGAAAGAAAGAAAATCAACCCACTGAAGCATGAAATAAATGTATAATAAGTTAATTTGGTTGTTGGTTTGAATTGTTATTGTTGATTTATGTTTGTTGGGTAAGGAATTTGAAGTTGTTGAATGAATAAATAATCTATCCTTGTTCCATCTAAGACTGTTGAGTAAAGAATGCACTTGATAGTTAATTTCATTTCATACAAATTTCAAGTTTGAACCCAAACAACTATTTGTTTGATGGATTAAATGGTTGCTTTGTTTGTGTATGTATGTTGTTTGTAAGGTTGATGGTTGTTGAATTGTTTGGTTGATTAATGATTGAATCCACTTGAATAGTTCACTTTAATATAAATATTTAACCTTTTAGATTATATAAGTGAATACAGGTGATGGAAGCAACTGCTACTGCTTTTGGTTCCAAAATAATAAGCGTATTTTGCCCGACAAATAGGTACGTTTTCGGATTACGTTTAAAGCGCTATTTTTCCCGTGTTGGGATATAATATTTTGATAATATATGTAATATATTTGTATATTTTGATATTATATTTTCTCCCGAGCCTCACCGTACAAAGGAGACTCTGCCAAAATTTTCCGTAAATTTTGGACTTAGAATTTTGTTGAATATTTTCCAAACTTTAATGATTTAAGTATAAAAGGTTGTAACGATTATAAACGGGTATATTTCATTAAAGGAAATTAATCCAGTAAATTATTGTTTATAAGTTAATATTTGAAATAAGATGTACTGTTTATTCTTCCTTCTCCCTTCTTTTTCCTTTTCGGGGACGAAAAGTTTTGAGTGGGGGAGAGTGTAACGACCCGTTAAATTCAATAATATTAAATGAGTCAATTTGATATGTTTTGTAATCTAATTTAAATTGAAATAGAAGTCTTAGGATTTTTAATGGAGTAAATGTAGGGGTTAGCTAGTAACTGTAGTTAAAGGTAAATAATTTAAAATGTTTATATGACATAGATTGAAATAACGAAAATTTGTGTTTGTGGTTATAAGTCATAATTAGTTGATTAAAATGGTATTAATGAAATAATAACTGAATTTAATTGCAATATATAAACATCAGAAAAATTTAATTTGTGGATTAAATTTGTTAAAGTTCATAAGTTTTGTAATTTAGTTTAGTAGAACTTTAAATTATAAATGAAGATTGAAATAAACGATAAATTTAATTATGTCAATGGTAACTCAAGACCTAGGTTATAGGAATTGGAACATAATCCAATTTGAATTAAGTAGAAGAAGGATTTGGTTAATATGTAAGTTATTGTTCAAGGTATTGAATAAAAACTTGGAATCCAATCATAATTTAATGATAATAACGTTAGTATTAGAGAATAAATATATTTCAATGCAGTACCCGAATGAACGGAATAAAATGAATATATATTGAATGGAAATGAAATGTAAATTGGCACATTTGGTTGAAAGTTAATTTTAAGAAACATATAAATGTTGAATTTGTGAATATTAATATAAATATTAACTTGAATGGGATTCATTAATACAAAGATGTAATAAGTGTAGATAGTAAAAATTTAATGGCTGTAGTGGATAAAAAAATCTAGTAGTACCATAAAATTTATTTATATGGAAAAAGAGTATAGATTTGAACAAATTTATGAAAATTTGATAAGAACAGTGGTTGTAATCAGTTTGGTTATTTAATGTTTGGAAGATAGAGATTTGTAAATCCGTTAATGAATTTATAATGGGAAGGAATGGTAAGAATGTAAAAATTATAAGCATTTGATTCAATTAAGGGAATTAAATTTTAAATAAATGGTCATTTAATAAATTCAACGTTCTGTGAGAAATCATAATAGTTGTGTAAAATGTGTACAAACTTCGATTTGGAAATTTATTGGATTTATAACGGTTTTGGTATTACATTTATGAGTTTAAAAGTTATTCCATTTTGTAAGGTAATAAAAGCTTATTTAGGTGACTATAATTTAGCGTAACGACTATTGTGTGTTACCTATTCTTGTTGCTTGTTAATTTAAATTTTGGGAATTAAATTCAATTTATCCGCCAATTTACCGCAGTTAAAGTGAAATAAATTGGTGAATGAGTAATGTTAAATACAAATAAGATGTAACCAAGAAAATCCCATTTATAATAATTTATGTAGAATAAAGTAAAGAAACCAGGAAATGAAAATGTGAAAATGTGGATGCAATGAGATCTTAAGTAATAACAATAACTTTGTTAGGTAAGTGATAACGGATTTTTTTTGTATAACCAAATAAAGATCCAAATTTATTTGGAAATTTATTGCAATCAATTGAATTTATTGCAATTAAATGGATTTAATATTTAATAGTTATGTAATTATTATTTGGAAGAAATTGGAGTTATTTGTAATAAGTATGAACCTAATGTTAATTTTGACAATTGATATGGAATGAAAAGAAGAAAATTTGGGTCAGTAAAATTTGTAATTTATGCATAATAAAATGGATTTTAACGTTAAATACTACGTTATTGAGATTTAAATTAGACTTAAAGAATAATGATGTGAATTAGGAACTAATGTTTATGGCATCTTTATTTTAAGTGAAAGTTGAGAATATAAAGATTAAAAATCTAAAGTATGGGTTTTGAGAATATAATTTATAAAATTCTTAAATATAAGAAAGTGTAGAAATTAACATTGCAATTAATATACTGTCAACTTTTAATTCACAGCTAAGCCGGTTAAATCTTTTCAATTGATTACGAATCATATAAGAAATAAAATTTGGCCAATTTTAGAGTTTAATATAAAATTTGGATTTTTTTATAGTTTATTTAATTTATTTAATGAATATTAAAAATAGCCATTTTAGCCACGGACTCGGATTTCGACGAAACCAGTTTCATCGGATCCGTATCGGTGAATTATTATAGGGTTTCAAGTTTCGTATCGATCAGACTTGTCGTTTTATCGTACGGGCGTGAAACGCCTTGAAATCAATTTTAATAAAATCAATTTGAAATCAATATGGATATTTTGTTTTCAGCATAACTTCTTCATACGATCAAATTTGGACGTGAAACTTTTTCCATCGCGTTCAGAATATTTTAAATTACCTATTTGGATATATAGATTTACGAAATTCGGTTCCGGAGGCATAGCGGGCTTCTTGGGCCATAGTTTGTTCCGCGCGTTCATTCTACGGTCTATCTACTCTACCTGTAACCCTCTATATAAACCCAGCTATTCAGCCCTAGCCTCCGCCTAATTTCATTTATCTGCGCGTATTTTCTTCAAGCTTCTCTTCTTCTTCAATGGGGGCTAACCCTAGATCCAGTCAGTTCAAAAAAAAAAAAATCAAATTTAAAAAAAAAAAAAAATTCGGATCTGCAGCAGCTTCTGGTCGCGCTTCGGGTTTCAGGGGAGAAAACCCTAGAGCAACTTCGGGTCAGGAAGAAAATGACTCGGGTCGCTCTGGGTCGTTTTGGCGAAAACTCCAAGCAAGCACCGGGGAATTGAGGCGGCGCACCGAAGTCGAACCCGAAGTCGACCCATGACCAGAATTTTCCATTTTTCAAATTTTCATAACTTTTGCATACGAGCTCGGATTCACGCGCGGTTTGTTTTGCTGGGATCGTATCGGAATTTCTGACGTTTTGACGCTGGTTTGGATGGATTTGGAGACCGTCAAAATTTTGAGTTTAAATTGAATTTAAATTCGATTTAAATTCCAAAGGTGAGTGTTTTAACCCACTCACAACTACTAGAAGCTTTTATGTTTGTTAAATTAATTTTAGAAATGAATAGAAATTTATTTATGGGTATTTGGCATGTTTATTTTATTCATGTCTGTTGAATTGCATTTATTAAATTTAACTGTTAATTTAATTAATTTATTGCGTATAAATTTACAATTAAAATTTATTTGTTTGTATATGAACTGCTAGTTAACAGTTATATAATTTATTACTGAATATAGACTGTAGATTAATAGCTGTTAAATTTAATCTGAATAAAATTGCCAGTTATTACCTGTTATATATTATCAAATATAAATTGTTATTGATTGATATTGCTTGATGATTGTGATTGGATGATGGGTAATGTTGATGGATGTTTTATTGTATATCATTAAATTGCAAATTATCATGCATATTTCTTTTCATTCGGGATTGTGGTTTGAAATGATATATAACCGCAAAATTTTATATCTTTTAAATTGCGGATTGAAATGATAAATATCCGTATCACTTGACCATAGGATAGAAAATTATATACAGGCACCGCGGTATATATATAACTATTTAAATGTGATTTCTATGGTTTGGATGGAATACGGTTTATAATAATCTTAAATTTTATATTGTATAAATATTTTTCTTCCATATATATATACATATGAAGTTGAAACTTTTGAAATTAAAAGGTGTATAAAAATCTTTATTAAAAATGGAAGAAATTAAGAAAATGGAGTTTAATAATTTATATCATATGTTTAAATGTTAAGTTTGGAAATTTTAAGATATGATATTTATAATTGGATTTTTCCCAAAATAAATTGAAATGAATATTCTAGTATAATTTGAATTGGAAAAAAATATATATTTTATTACTAGAAATTGAAGTCTTATTATTTATGGATTTTATATGAATATTCAAGACTAATTAATAGAACAATTGATTTGTTGAAGCATAAAATCCAACTTTAGTTTGAAATATTGATACTCAAAATGGATATACGTATATATAAATAAATTGAAGTGGTTTTGGAACTTGAGAGAGATAATATAAATTTTGGTTTAGACTTTAATAAAGAAATGTATTTGTAAAGCCATGAGAACTATTTTCTTTACAAAGTAACATTTAAGTTAAACCATTTAATTCATATACCGTTGAATGTCCAAACCATTCAAGTTTTTAGAAGTTATTGTTTTAAATTATGATTTTCAAAATATTATGCTTTGAAAATATTTGATTTTCAGACGTTATGAAGTTAAAGCATTATGATTTTGGAAAAGAATTATATTTGGGATAAGTGATAAAATATGGTTTTGGGTTTTGAAATGATATCGTATTCATGGTTATGAAATGGAATGTTTATTCTGATTTTTAAAGTATAACCTATTTTTAAATGACCGCGGTGTTATAATAACGATGGGTTGGCAAAGAGACCGGGATCGGATATGGACATACTCTCTGTCGATACCGAAAACCACTTTGACTAACCGTGTACGTGGTGGAGATTCCAGAATGAAGTAGGTGGTGGCGACGTTTCCTGTAAGGTAAATACGTGGACCCGACTCCCGTAAGTTGGCATAAGGTGGCTAAAACAGGAGCGATTCTCAGGCCAATGAGGTCATTCCTCTGATCGGACCCTCCTCTTCGATATTATACTTTGATTTTGGATTGATTCAGTGGCCACTTCTATATTTTGATTTTGGGGAGTTAGTCCGAGGTGGGCGGTAACTGCGGCTACGCGTTTCCACCAGCCTGGATAGCAATTGGTATATCTACCCTGGCATTGCCTAGTTGTGCCGTGTCACCTACCATACCGAGCCTTTACTACGAGTTTCTATTTGTGTCGTACCTATGGAGTATCCTCTGGTAGCTTCCCGATCAGGAGGTATTACGGTACTGTATAGACTATTGGCATTATTTGTGTTAAGGGCTATATGGGTAACCCCTTAACGCTATTAAAAAGTAAGTTTATTTTATAAATAGACACTATTATAATAGCGCAATATACTACATAGTAAATAGTTTAACGGATCCTTAGGAGATGTAAATCCCGAACATCTCTTGAGTTACTGTACTCATATTTATTTCTGTTAATTTAACTCACATAAGATCTTTTAGTCTGACTCGAGTGTTTTTGTCTTTTCAAATTCGCTCGGGTCAGTCTGAGCGTTTCAGGATCGAAGATTTTAGCTTTGGAGGACGAAGACGAAGAATCCGTATTATATTATTTATAGTATTGCACCACACTCTAAATTTCCGCTGCATTGATTGTATTGGTATGTGTAACTCTGATATTCATTGTATAAGTAAAATAAATATTTTGTAAACAGTTATCATGAACTGTATATTGATTATTATATTTTATCCTTCCGCTGTGAGATTCTGTTTTGTTTTTATTTCTTCTCTGTTTTCTTATTTACCCCATAACAATCCGCCCTTGCGTATGCTTTGAATTGGCACGTGTGTCGGTTTAAAGTGTGCGAAAAGACGGGATGTTACAACCTATATAACGCCTCAAACGGTGCCATCCCAATCTCGCTTGATACCTGTTATTATAGGTAAACTCTACTAATGGCAAGTGATCCTCCTAAGAGCCTCCAAAGTCCAAGACACACATTTGAAAGTCTCCAACACCAGGTTCACCCTCTCCGTCTTCCCATTATTCTATGAATGATAAGCGGTACTCAAACTCAACTCAGTGCCTAAAACCTCCTGAAGACTCCTCCAAAACTCGCTGGCGAAAAGCGGATATCGGTTGCTAACAATGCTAGAAGGAACTCGATATAGCCTAACTATCTCCCTCACGTATATTGTTGCCAAAGATGCAACAGTCTTCGTACACCTAATTGGAACAAAATGAGTGCATTTGGTCAGTCGGTCAACTATGACCCAAATACTCTCATGCTCCTTCCTACTCCTAGGTAGTCCATCGACGAAATCCATAGAAACACTTTCCCACTTCCACCGCAGAATATGTAAGGGCTGCAACAATCCTCCTGGCTTCTTCTGCTCTGTCTTGACCCTCTGGAAAGTCATACATTTGGCCACATACTCTACCACGTGTCTCTTTATACCGGGCTAATAAAAGACTCTTCATGTCATGGTACATTTTATCTCCATCGAGATGAATGGTCATCCTAAAACGATGAGATTCGACTAGTACCATGTCAGTCATATCCATAATAAGAGGAACACATAACCTACCATCCCTCTATAACCACCCCATTGAGTCAGTGGCATAACACCTTAAATGAATCGACTGCTCTCCTCTACTAAGCCTCTTAAAAATGTCCAATAGCTCCTTATCGTGCTTTTGACTTGACCCAATATGGTCCATAAGTATAGGCTGAGCATCCAAAGTTGTTAACAATCCTAGAGTGATGTTTAACGATCGTCAAAAATCGACCATGAAAATTAACACCATATGCTTCCACTCTAAGAACATAGGACTCAACATCACATTCTTTATACTCAAGGCATCAACTGTAATATTGCTTTTGCCTAAAGTATAGGAGATATCAAAATCGTACAATGCCAAAAACTGTATCCATCAATACGGCCTTAAATTAAAATGCTTTTTGGGAGAATAAATAATTTAGAGACTTATGATCTATATACAGCTCAAACCACTCTCCTAATAGATAATGTCTCCATGACTTGAGTGCAAATACAATGGCTACCAACTCAAGGTCATGGGTATGATAGTTTCTCTCATAGACTTTCAACTATCGACTAGCATAGCTCACCACTCTTCCTTCCTACATCAAGACCATGTCCAAACCCATACTGCAAGCGTCATTATACATTATGAATGATTTCGTACTGTAACATCTCCCATCTTAAGGCCCGAAGCTAAGCGCTATAGATGTTGTAGTTATCTATAGTAGTAATTTCCAGTGACAAAATACAGTAATGATAATGGTATCCATAATATTAAAAGCACATAAATATGAAATAAAGTCAACACAGATTTCAAAATCAACTTTAATTTCAAAATCAATTTTTCTGATTACATTTCAAATCCATATTTCATATTCAATTACATGATCGCAATATGTTCTTAGGTTTTGATCAAGTATAATTATTACAAATTACGCCAAGAGCGACATATGAAGATGCCCCTCTGGATGATCAGAGTACGAGATAGACATATCAGTAATAAATACATCATAGTGGAAATAATCCTAAAAAGATCCTACATGGCTAGCTTTGACTCCTATGTGTCTTCGAAAGCTTATTCGTCCAACCTACTAAACCTGAAAAATCTTAACTCTCAGTCTACTTAAATTAAATTTTTAAGCACCCAAGAGTTTAAGGGTAACACATAAACTTCGAGTCAGACATATAGCCTGGTGTGAATAATACTACTACATCTCGATTTATTGATATTAAGTAAGGCCATGTCGTTTAGCGGAACGAATTTCCCCTCACTAATATCCTTTTAAAATCATATCTTTTGTAAATCAGAATCCTACAATCAAACTGATTATAACAATAATTGCAAATGCATATATGCATAAAAATCTGAAAATCGATGGACCATCTACCCGTACTATAGTTTTATCAGGCTAAATATTAACCATTGCCTGACTCAGGCCTACTAGACATAATCAACAATCTACCTTTTGTTAGACACAATACTAGGCCGACTGCCCTTAACTATCTTTTTCTAGGGTCAACTGAACCTAATGGTTTTTCGAGATCACCAATAACCTATCTTTACTTTGTTTATTCCCTTCTAAGCGTAATCTCGATTTAGTCCCACCCATGACAAGCCATACACATTGGAATTTTGGACTTATATTAGCTAGGGTAATAGCTAAAGTGTAGGGTGCGAACCTACACCAGTCCCATCCGGTCTTCTAATATCTAAGTCATAAACTTAGGGTGAACTACCTTATTCTTATTTCATTCCCTATCTTAAGGTTAACTACCCTGATAAAATTTCATTTCCTTGTAAATAGTCTTTACAAATGATTTACCCCTGAAATCGTACCTTTATAAAAAAGGAAATCATATACTTTGCCTTACTCAAGATACTTACGCCATGGCATATATACTTTGCACTAAAAAATATTGATGAAATCTAATCAATGGGATTATCTATCCTTTAGTAATAAGTTAAAACCACTTTTTAACTAGAAATTTTTAGGCTACAAGGCCAAAATAATACCTTCAAAACCTTCGTTTAAACTTAAACAATGCCTTTTGAAATCATTTTGAACAACCCTTTCGAAAGCTTTATTAAAACCTTGGACATCCTCT
The DNA here is from genome assembly GCA_030765085.1 of Allium cepa. Lineage (NCBI taxonomy): Eukaryota > Viridiplantae > Streptophyta > Magnoliopsida > Asparagales > Amaryllidaceae > Allium > Allium cepa. The sequence goes on along the minus strand of CM060945.1, from coordinate 984,633,795 downwards.
TTTAAAAACATTTAAACTTGCCTTTCAAAAGCATTAAAAACTTTCCATTTAAACATTTAAAGTATTGAGTTCAAGTAAAGGATTGCGGAAACAGTGCTTCGAATTAATAATATTCCTTTGGAAACTATTTGGGTTTAGCATTTAATACAACTAAGGGTCATAAAAGAATAGAGGCGAAAGCATTTCTTTTGAAAGCATTGGTTCTAAGTTAGAGAAAGAGGATGGTTTCAAAACCAACCCTTTCGAAAGCACTGAGAAGGCAGCTTCATAGTAAAAAGGCGAAAGCACCATTTTGTATCCATTGTTTTAAGGCTATGCGGCCTTAACTTGTTCGAAAGGTACGAATGCGGCAACATGGGTTTTAGTCTTTTGAAAGCTTATTTGATAACATAAAGGCGACAACCCCTTCGAAAGCTCTTTTATATAAACAAAGGCAAGTTGATTAAGTTGGAAGCTAACTTCACCCCTTTCGAAAGCATAATTTATAAATGAAAGTAGTTCAAAGTTAATAAGAGTAGATTCTACCCCTTCGAAAGAAAAGTTTCGACATTATACCTTTCGACTTTCTCCAATTCACTACGTATTAATTATTTGATACCATGTGCATTGGTTTCGAATAGGTTCTCTAGTGGAGGTATGGTGTCGAAAGCACTAGGTGGAAGTGGCAAAGCAGTAAATTTAAGCAAAATTGATTATCAGCCTTTTAAAGTAATTTCTTTTCAACTAACTTGCCTTATTTTTCAAAATTTAATTAGTTATCATTTCTTTACCAAAAATCCTTTTCTAAAAGTGCTATGGAATTTAGAAGTTATCAAATTAAAACATTTAAGAAATAAGCCCCTCTTCCTGATAAACAAATAAATCACTTAAGTCCTTTAACATAAATAATTTTATAACTGTATTAAAATACTTAAGATTTCCCAAAAATCATAATAATTCACTTTTAATTTGCTTTCTAACATATATAAATTTCGGGTCCAAATTCAATACAATTTTCTTAAGTAATCTAAACCACATTTTACCTATTTTCTTTCATAGAAAATTCGTAATAAATCCACAACTACATAGAAAATTATAAAACTTGAAACCCACTAGGTAATGTTTTCGACCATATATCAAATACGTAGGTCATTTAGATGTCATTTAATAGGTTTTTCAAATCTAAACTTATCATTAAATTTATATTAAGCAAATATATCATCAACAAGCATATGTATCTAATTAATCATATCATGGCATATTATATGCGAAACTAATTCGGATCTAATTAGAAACCAAAATCAATAAATATGAAATGTAAGATCACTATTCACCTTAGTTTGGTGTTAAGAAGGCTGAGATTTGCTCAATGCTTAATTCCTTCAAGCCTTTTACTTGATTCCTAGCTTTTCATCCTTTGATATCTCTTAATTGTGGCAGACCAAGCTTCTAAATATCTTAGTTTTGTTTGTAAATTTTGAAAATGATTAAGGAATGATGGTAAGAAGGGTTTAGGGTGTAAGAACATAGTCTATTCCTATTTTTCCCTTATCATATTCCTTCTACTTACTTAATTTTAATTCTCTTTTTCTTATATTTATTAAGAAATGACCCCCTATGTGATAACCCGAATTTTGAGCATCAGATAATTGGGTAATTTTCTAATTTAGCTATTGCAAAAAAAATACTGATTTATCAGATAATTGGTGTTAATAAGTTTGAGAATTATTGATTTTGGAATAATCGATTTTGTGTAAAGAATCTTTGTATAAGATCATACTAGGTGTATGATTTGAAGATACTATATGTGTATAGTATAAAATGTTTTGATGATGGCTCTGGGGAAAAAGGCGCTCCCTTGAAATGAACTTCTCAGGAGTGCACCGGGTGGTGCTACCTTGAGCCCCAAGGGGGGATTCTAAAGATGAACCTGTAAGGAGTCGGGACAAAACTAGTTCCTGAGGATTTTGAGTAGTGTGTACCATAGCGAAAGTCGTGTGTGTCGCTGAGAGCCAACAGTCTGCGTTTGATTTTATATCGGTAGACTGCGACCTATGTAAGAGTGGAGAAGTTTCATTTTGACAGCAAAAATTAGAGGCCGCCGAGAGCCTGCAGTTACATTGACTTTTGCTGTGATGGAAACGTAACCCTGAAATGTAACTGTGATCTGTTGTGGGTTCCATGGCGTAATCGAGAGGCCGCAAAGAGCATGCAGTTACATGGACTTTTGTTGTGATGGCAATGTAACCCTGGAATGTAACTGCGACCATGGATGGGGGTGATGATCTTCAGAGCATTCTCACCAAAGATATTTCCTCTATTTCAAAATGTTTTCTATATTTCCAACAAAATTATTTTTCCAAGTATTTTTACTGGGTGTTGAAAACAGGTCTGCTAAGTATTTATAGATTTTCAGTCCTACGCCTGATCAACGTATGACCGAATTTCTGTAAAAACAAGGATGGACTGGTAGAGACATCGGGTTATAAAAAGTATCTTTATAAAATTATTCTATAATATTTTATAATGTTTTAAAATTTATCAAAAGGTAATTTTTCTGACAATAATCATTTTTATAATTTTGGCTTCGTTCCTTTTCGTGGACGAAAAGATTCAAAAGGGGGAGGAATGTGATAACCCGAATTTTAAGCATCAGATAATTGGGTAATTTTCTAATTTAGCTATTGAAAAAAAAATACCGATTTATCAAATAAGCAAATAAATCTGATGGATGCTTATATAATTACTTAAAATTTATAAATTGAATTTGGAGTTGAATTTGAATTTTTAAATCTGAAATTTAAAGGAAGTATACCTTAAATATATTTTAGTTTAAAATTTGAATTTGAAAACTTCAAGAATAAACATTTTAAAAATAAATTGAGTTTAAAATAATATGTATATATGATTAGTCTCATATCATTGTCTTTAAAGGATTTTATAAGTGTAATTTATAACATATCAAACTACTATAATCATTATTAAGTGTGTAAATGGATTTTATTTTTTTTATCTTCTTTTAAAATTACATAATTTTTTTATATAAATAACTAAGTAAAAATCTATTTAATACACATGTCAATTAATAACATTATCATATTAGCAAATGTTAACAAAATAGGTAAGGATATTGACAAGTGTCTTTAATCTCTTATTTCTAGATAATTAATAAATGAGAAACTAAGTAATATAACATCTCCCTACTCCTCTTTCATTTTTTTATTTAGTTCGTTCTCTAAAATAAAACCAGAAGCAAACCCTGTAACACAAGCTGGTAAATAAAAATCTAGAACAATTGTAGCTTCATTTCAGATTTGAATTATCTCAGGCTTCAACATAGCAGCAATACAAGTTTCATATATTCAAAATTTTCCAAAAGCTTCCAGTTTTAACAACCCAGTTTTGAAGCTCTGCATTTTCTAAAGTGAGTAAACTGCAACTTCGAATTTAAATCTTATCAATATTCTGTGAGTGACTACATCTTACTTATTCCCTGATGCATGTATTATGATCTGGAAGTATTAGTATGAAATGTCTGAATGAAGTGAAAACATGTGTGTAAGTATGGAAGTTGAGTTCAATATGAATATCAGAAGCAGGTCTTTGTTAACAGACCAAATGATACTCTAAATTTAAACTCTTGTGATACAAATTTTAATAGAATATGGTGTTTAGGGGATAATGATTTGGATTAGCTAATCTGAGAAAATGTTCATATATTAGAATTGGAAAGTAATTAGCTGGAAATTAGTAAATTTACAGTAGGAAATGTATTCAAGTAAAATTAATTGATAAATTTCCTACCTTTGATTGTAAATTTGGATTTGTACCAAGAATTCGTGATTTATAATATAGAAATTAGGATTTTTAAATCAATGATTAGGGGGAATTCTCGAATTGAACGAATTATGGTTTATCGTCGATTTTCGGCAATCGGTGAGATGATCGTCAATGAGATTATTACAGGAGGTAGAATGGAGTATGTGGATCATGGGAAAAATAGTAAGCGAATTTTTAGTTCGCCATGGCAAGGGCGAATGGACGATCTAGGGTTTAGGACTGGGTCTGGTTAATTTTTGTTCTCGAAATAAGTGAAGCATTGACGATGCATCGGTCGTGTTCGGTTATGATGGAAAAGGTAGAGGATGGTCAGGCGATGCTTTCGGCAATGGGCCATGGGTTCTGGTGGTTTGTGGTGATCGGTCGAGGGGGAGGAAGGAGGGGTTTTGGTTCTAGCGACGATCGATTTTGCTCAATTTTGTTTTGAGGGTCGATACTATGATCTGGAGGTCGATAGAATAATTGAGGGTTGTTGTCGACTGGCCGGAGGTGGAATGTATGGTCGGAGAGCCGCCTTGCGTGGTTGCACGTGCACCAGAATTTACTATGCACTGGGTTTGGTAACGATAGGGTCTTCTTGGGTTGTAACACAGGAAGGAGGAAGGTGAGCTCGGGAATGATTGCGTGCGCATGAGTATGAATGTTAGCAGGTTTGTGAATTTAAAACTAAGCTTCAATTTAAAAAATATATTAGAAATTGATGCTAAGGAAAAGAAGAGAAACTCGGGGAATAGCCGAGTGACCTTCGGGTAAAACCCGAAGTAACAATTTTGAACTGTTTTAAATGTTTAAAAAAAAATCAAATTGTTTTGAAATTTAAATTTAAAATCTAGTTAAAACTGTCTAAATCAAACTTACTCTTTTTATAATTGTTTCTTTAATAATTGATTTAGAGGTTTGAAAATTTGTTTAATTCAAAGTGATTTTAAAATTAGCTTAAATAAGATTTTATAAAGCAAGTTATAAAATACAAATTGAAATTTAGGTTTAAAAATTTCTACTTGATAATGTTTTAAGTTATTTAAGGAAGTTATATTTTCTTAACTATAAAATTTTCAGGTTAAATGATTGTTAATGATTTAATTAAGCCAGGGTAATCATAATGATAAAATGTTTTAAAATGATAATGGTAATAAGTCATTGATAAGATTAAGTTTTAGCTTAAGGTAATTAAGGTTTAATACCTAGAGATTAATTAAATTGATTTAGAAAATTTAAGCAAATACTTAATTTAATTAAAGTAAATATGGATTAACAATTAAGGTTATTAATAATTAATTATGGGTAATTAATCTATTAACTAATGGTTAATTAATTTATTTTAAAGGTAATTAAGAATGATTACCTTATATTGAAGAAGAATAATAAATAATTAAGATTTATTAATTAAAAATTGAAGAATAATTAATCTATTACTAAAGATTAATTAATTAGTTATAAGGTAATTAAGGGAGGAATTACCCAGTTATATTTAATGAGATGGATGTGATTGATTAATTTGTCAATTAGTTAAAAATAATTATTTGATGTGGGATTAAGTAAATTACTTAATATAATTAATGAGGTGTAATTACTTAGTGAAGTAATGAATAAATAATTACTGGATGTAATTAAATTAAAGGAAATTACTTATTGGGAAGTAATTATAGGATAATTTCTTAGGAAAAGTAATTAAGGGATAATTACTTAATATAGTTAAAGATTTATTAATGTACTTAATCAAGGAGGTGATTTACTGGATATAAGTAGTTAAGGGAAGTTAATTACCAATGTAATTAATCAGGATTGATTAATGAATTAAATTGTTTGAGGGTAATTAATTTATAGGATAATTATCTTATGTAATTGAAGATAATTAATCAAGGATGATTAATTAAATGAATAATTAATGAATGGTTAATTAATTAATTTATAATTAATTAATGTTAAATAAGCAGGATTAAGGGTGATTGAAATAATTAATTTAAATTGTTTAAATTAATTAGAAATGGTATGACTAATTTATCGTGCTTGTGTATGATTGAAAAATATTGCATGCCTTAGATTGGTTGATATCCCGGATATGTGATTTATGATGCTATGTGATATGACATGTTGGGTTTAACCAAGATAAAGTAGTTATCTATCGATGATGAATTAATGTGTATAGGTGACACCCTCTATTTGAATTTTGAATTGTGCTTCATTTGAATAATTTACGATGAGATGGTATTGAATTCGAAGAGACCGGAGTCGGGTATTAGCAAATACCCGAAAACCACTTCGATTCTTTATGGATTGATATGTGAAATCAATAGGCTGGTTAGAATGATTTAAGTGAAGTGGACCATTTAATCTAAGTTTTTGACACTTAGAAATTTATATGTAAAATAGGTAATGTCTATAACAACTTGTGAAGTTGTAAGATGATATAAGATACCCGGGTTCATATAAGTTGTATGCTTTTGTATTTTATGTTAGTTGGGTTTACTCACGCTGGTTTCCAGCCTGACCCGGGTGTTACTTTGATGTAATGCTCGGGTCAGACCGAGTATTACAAATTTTCAGGTAAGGACGTTCTGGAGCTCAGGAGGCGAGCTGGATGGCAGTGACGTATGGAGAGTTTTCACTGTGATATTGTAGTATCTAGACATAATTTTTTTGTCCAGTGATTATGTATTTGTGTAACTCTGATGTATTTAAATGTAAATTAACAGATATAGTTTTCTTTGTATAACTGCTATTTTATTTGATATTATATTTGTTCCGCTGTGAATGTGAGGTTTCTGTGACTTGTTTCGGTTTTCTTCTTCTTTCTATTTTCTTCTTTTCTTAACTATCTGGAAATTTCAGGATCGAAATTTCCGGGTTGTTACATTTGATATCAGAGATGAAGGTTAAGCGAGAACCTTGGCTCTGTTGGGATTACTCATTAAGGATAAGGTAAGTGGTACCCTAGGATGAGTTGAGTATATATATGAGAGCGTACTTGTTATTTTCTTATATAAAGGTTTTAAATGATTTTATATAAGAATATATTTTGATATATATAAAGCAATATTTCTTTCTAATAAATATTAGGGGAATTGGTTGTTAAATTTTTGGAATTAAATTAAGAAGTAATATAATACAACCAAACTGAAATTAAATAAAGATAAGTTTGAAATGGATTCGAACTAGAATTGGAATCTTGAATTGGTGAAGTATTTCAAAATAAGATGAATTAGAATTGGTTTCAAACCAAAAAAATAGAATGGTTATTATTTTTAATAATGGGATGATTGTTTTCCAATACACAATAAAATGTTTTAAGGAAGTAACCATTTAAAGGAAATAACTTGTGAATTAGAAAGAATGTAAGTTAAAGTGGGTTTCCAATTGTGAAGTTCTGAATTCTAAATTTAAACATATGAAAATTGTTTTCAAAATGTTAAAAGAAATAATATTATTCAAACTATTTTGAATGTAATCTTAATTTAGAATAAGAAGTTGTTTGTGAACTTTAAAGAATTTGTTTTAAATTAAAAACAAAGGTGGTTTAAATTTTAAAAGTAACCAAGTGTGTAAAGTAAATAAACTCTAAGGATGAGTTTTAAATTTTCCTTGGAATGTGATGTTAAACCCAAAGTGAAGTAGGTTTTAAACTTAAGTGTGAAGGATATTAATCTGAAGTTTAAGATTTGAATGGAAATTCCAATTTGTGTAAAATTGACTGGATTAAGTAAATTGAATTTAACTTGGAAGAAGTTAAATAAGTTTGAATGATCAACCTGATTTGGAAATTTCAAGATGAAATTGGAATTTAGCTTGGGAAGTTAAATGGTTAATCTGAATTAGGAATCTAAGTAATCTCAAAATGGGTTTGAGATCTGGAATTTGAAAAAATAAATAAATGGATGTTTTGTAGTAATTTGAATGATACTATCCTATTGTTATTAATAATCTTTAAGCTGGATTTGTTTAAAATGAATGAAGAAATGGGGTATGGCAATATATCCATTATTAAATTAAAATGGAATCATTTTCGACTTAAATTTTGAATGTTTAAGATAAAACTTCAAATGTTTGGTTTCAAAATTGAAATTGATGATAAATTGAATTTCAAAGATTTAGTTGTTTAAAAAAAAGATTTGAATTATTATTTGAACTTTGAAATAAGTTTGAAATGAAATTTGAATTTAGAATTAAATGATTTAAAAATATAAGTTGATTTGATTTAAAAGAATTAAATCAACACTTGAAAATTTAACTCGAATTTATATAATTCGGGATGATTTAAATTTGAAATTTGAAATCAGTTGAAATTAAATTTGATTTAAATTGACTAGAATTGTGATTAAAGATGAATAAGTTTAAAAAAAATTCAAATGGAAAATTTGAATTGGACTGATTTGAAATTGAAGTGGGTTCAATTGAAATTAGTCCGAATTGATTTGAATAATTTGGAATTGTAATTAAAGTTGAATAGTTTTAAATTCAAATGGAATTTGAATTGAATTCGGGAGGAAATCAAGAATAATTCAACTTGAATTGGGCTGAATCAATTTCAATGGAAATTGAAGTTATTTAAAATTGGAATTGGGTCAATTTAAATGGAAGTGGAAATTTAAATTGAATTGATGAGAATGGAAATTGGGAAGTGAGCAGTTTTGACTCTGGACTATTTTAATATAAATTGTTTTAATATAAACCTATTTCTCCAAGCTATTATTTATATATACAACCTTTCTTTTAAAAGCCAAACTATCTTATACTTGTTTTACAATTATTTTGAAAACTGTTTAACAATTTTCCAACTGTTTTATAAACTAATTACTATATTTCAACTATTTTACAAAACTATTTACTATCTTACAATTATTTTGCAATTTTCTAAAATTTCAATAATTATTTAACTATTTTCAAACTATTTTACACCTATTTTACAAACTAGTAATTATTTTCCAGCTACTTATCTACTTTTAATTTTTTTCAAGCTATTTTCTAAATAAACTGGTCGGAGTTCAAACTGTTATTGGTTAAATACCCAATCGAGGTAGGAATAGAGGTGATAATCCAAATGGATTGAAGCAATTGTGGGTAAGTGAATAAAATCAAAGTGAATGTGAATAGAAATGGAATTGATTTGGCTAATAACCAATAAAGATAAATACGTAGGGTGTACATATGTTATTCTATTCGCATAATAATTTGATCCAGTTTCGAGCATAGAATTTCGAGATAATTATATCGATCCGAGTTGGAATTTTTCACTCGATTTTCGACGGCGAACCTGGATATGGATTGTTGATTGGTTTTGGATATTCTCTATCATAGTTATGACTTTGTAAGGAGAATGACGGTTTCTGATCAAGAAACCAGATCTGTGTCCGCACTAGGAAGTCGGGTGGACGATACTAGTTCGGAAGTGAAATTGTGTGGTCGAGTGAGCGAACAAATTGGTATAGCATATAGATGATATGTGTACATCGTATGGATTTGAATGGAAATGATATTGAAAAGAGTAATCAAAATTTGAATATTTGATTTTGAGTAAACAAAGTTAAATATCTTTGTTTTATAAAATGAAACTCCCCTTATTGAATCTTTTGCCAGAAGAAAAGGGTTTTTGAAAATGTTTGAAGTATAAAAGGAGGTTTATACAAGTTTGAAACGATCCAAAGTTTTAAAAATTATATATGTCTGTATAAAGGATCATATGAGGATTTTGGAAAAAGGTTTTGGGAAACCTTGAATTTGGAAAGGCTTTTGATTTTTGGGTAAAATCAATATGAAAATTTGGAAAGCCTAGTTTGAGAATTATCGATTTTAGAATAATCGATTTTGTGTAAAGAAGCTTTGTATGAGATCATACTAGGTGTATGATTTGAAGATATTATATGTGTATAGTATAAAAAGTTTTGGTGATGGCTCTGGGGAAAAAGGCGCTCCCTTGAAATGAACTTCTCAGGAGTGCCACCGGGTGGTGCTACCTTGAGCCCCAGGGGGGGATTCTAAAGATGATCCTGTGAGGAGTCCAGACAAAATTAGTTCCTGAGGATTTTGAGTAGTGCGTACCATAGCGAAAGTCGTGTGTGCTGCTGAGAGCCAACAGCCTACGTTTGATTTTATATCGGTAGACTGCGACCTATGTAGGAGTGGAGAAGTTTCATTTTGACAGCGAAAATCAGAGGCCGTTGAGAGCCTGCAGTTACATGGACTTTTGCGGTGATGGCAACGTAACCCTGGAATGTAACTGTGATCTATTGTGGGTTCCATGGCGTAATCGAGAGGACGCGGAGAGCCTGCGGTTACATGGACTTTTGCTGTGATGGCAACGTAACCCTGGAATGTAACTGCGACCATGGATGGGGGTGATGATTTCCAGGGCATTCTCACCAAAGATATTTCCTCTATTTCAAAATGTTTTCTATATTTCCAATAAAATTATTTTTCCAAGTATTTTTACTGGGTGTTGAAAACGGGTCTGCTAAGTATTTATAGATTTTCAGTCCTACGCCTGATCAACATATGACCGAATTTCTGTAAAAACAAGGATGGACTGGTAGAGACATCGGGTTATAAAAAGTATCTTTATAAAATTATTCTATAATATTTTATAATGCTTTAAAATTTATCAAAGGGTAAATTTTTCTGACAATAATCACTTTATAATTTTGGCTTCGTTCCTTTTCGAGGACGAAAAGATTCAAAGGGGGGAGGAATGTGATAACCCGAATTTTAAGCATCAGATAATTGGGTAATTTTCTAATTTAGCTATTGAAAAAAAATACTAATTTATCAAATAAGCAAATAAATCTGATGGATGCTTATATAATTACTTAAAATTTATAAATTGAATTTAGAGTTGAATTTGAATTTTTAAATCTGAAATTTAAAAGAAGTATACCTTAAATATATTTTAGTTTAAAATTTGAATTTGAAAACTTCAAGAGTAAACATTTTAAAAATAAATTGAGTTTAAAATAATATGTATATATGATTAGTCTCATATCATTGTCTTTAAAGGATTTTATAAGTGTAATTTATAACATATCAAACTACTATAATCATTATTAAGTGTGTAAATGGATTTTATTTTTTTATCTTCTTTTAAAATTACATAAATTTTTTTATTTATAAATAACTAAGTAAAAATCTATTTAATACACATGTCAATTAATAACATTATCATATTAGCAAATGTTAACAAAATAGGTAAGGATATTGACAAGTGTCTTTAATCTCTTATTTCTAAATAATTAATAAATGAGAAACTAAGTAATATAAACATCTCCCTACTCCTCTTTCATTTTCTTTCTTTAGTTCATTCTCTAAAATAAAACCAGAAGCAAACCCTGTAACACAAGCTGGTAAATAAAAATCTAGAACAACTGTGGCTTCATTTCAGATTTGAATTATCTCAGGCTTCAACATAGCAGCAATACAAGTTTCATATGTTCAAAATTTTCTAAAAGCTTCCAGTTTTAACAACCCAGTTTTGAAGCTCTGCATTTTCTAAAGTGAGTAAACTGCAAATTCGAATTTAAATATTATCAATATTCTATGAGTGAATACATCTTACTTATTCCTTGATGCATGTATTATGATCTGGAAGTATTAGTATGAAATGTCTGAATGAAGTGAAAACATGTGTGTAAGTATGGAAGTTGAGTTCAATATGAATATCAGAAGCAGGTCTCTGTTAACAGACCAAATGATACTCTAAATTTAAACTCTTCTGATACAAATTTAAATAGAATATGGTGTTTAGGGGATAATGATTCGGATTAGCTAATCTGAGAAAATGTTCATAAGTTAGAATTGGAAAGTAATTAGCTGGAAATTAGTAAATTTATAGTAGGAAATGTATTCAAGTAAAATTAATTGATAATTTCCTACCTTTGATTGTAAATTTGGATTTGTATCTAGAATTCATGATTTCTAATATAGAAATTAGGATTTTTAAATCCATGATTAGGGGGAATTCTCGAGTTGAACGAATTATTGTTTATCGTCGATTTTCGGCAATCGGTGAGATGATCGTCAATGAGATTATTACAGGAGGTAGAATGGAGTATGTGGATCATGGGAAAAATAGTAAGCGAATTTTTAGTTTGCCATGACGAGGGAGAATGGACGATCTAGGGTTTAGGACTGGGTCTGGTTAATTTTTGTTCTCGAAATATGTGAAGCATTGACGATGCATCGGTCGTGTTCGGTTCTGATGGAAAAGGTAGAGGATGGTCAGGCGATGCTTTCGGCAATGGGCCATGGGTTCTGGTTGTTTGTGGTGATCGGTCGAGGGGGAGGAAGAAGGGATTTTGGTTCCAGCGACGATCGATTTTTCTCAATTTTGTTTTGAGGGTCGATACGATGATCTGGAGGTCGATAAAATAATTGAGGGTTGTTGTCGACTGGCCGGAGGTGGAATGTGTGGCCGGAGCGCCGCCTTGCGTGGTTGCACGTGCACCAGAATTTACTGTGCACTGGGTTTGGTAACGATAGGGTCTTCTCGGGTTGTAACACGGGAAGGAGGAAGGTGAGCTCGGGAATGATTGCGTGCGCGTGAGTATGAATGTTAGCAGGTTTGTGAATTTAAAACTAAGCTTCGTTTTAAAAAATATATTATAAACTGAAGCTAGGGAAAAGAAGAGAAACTCGAGGAATAGCCGAGTGACCTTCGGGTAAAACCCGAAGTAACAGTTTTGAATAATTTTAAATGTTTTAAAAAAATCAAATTGTTTTGAAATTTAAATTTAAAATCTAGTTAAAACTGTCTAAATCAAACTCACTCTTTTTATAATTGTTTCTTTAATAATTGATTTAGAGGTATGAAATTTATTTAATTCAAAGTGATTTTAAAATTAACTTAAATAAGATTTTATAAAGCAAGTTATAAAATACAAATTGAAATTTAGCTTTAAAAATTTCTACTTGATAATGTTTTAAGTTATTTAAGGAAGTTATATTTTCTTAACTATGAAATTTTCAGGTTAAATGATTGTTAATGATTTAATTAAGCAAGGGTAATCATAATGATAAAATGTTTTAAAATGATAATGGTAATAAGTCACTGATAAGATTAAGTTTTAGCTTAAGGTAATTAAGGTTTAATACCTAGAGATTAATTAAATTAATTTAGAAAATTTAAGTAAATACTTAAATTAATTAAAGTAAATATGGATCAATTAATTTGTAATAAGAGATATGGATTAATAATTAAGGTTATTAATCATTAATTATGGGTAATTAATCTATTAGCTAATGGTTAATTAATTGATTTTAAAGGTAATTAAGAATGATTACCTTGTATTGAAGAAGAATAATAAATAATTAAGATTTATTAATTAAAAATTGAAGAATAATTAATCTATAAGTAAAGATTAATTAATTAGTTATAAGGTAATTAAGGGATGAATTACCCAGTTATATTTAATGAGATTGATGTGATTGATTAATTTGTCGATTAGTTAAAAATAATCATTTGATGTAGGATTAAGTAGTAATTACTTAATATAATTAATGAGGTGTAATTATTAGTGAAGTAATGAATAAATAATTACTGGATGTTATTAAATTAAAGGAAATTGCTTATTGGGAAGTAATTATAGGATAATTTCTTAGGAAAAGTAATTAAGGGATAATTACTTAATATAGTTAAAGATTTATTAATGTAATTAATCAAGGAGGTGATTTAATGGATATAAGTAGTTAAGGGAAGTTAATTACCAATGTAATTAATCAGGATTGATTAATGAATTAAATTGTTTGAGGGTAATTAATTTATAGGATAATTATCTTATGTAATTGAAGATAATTAATCAAGGATGATTAATTAAATGAATAATTAATGAATGGTTAATTAATTAATTTATAATTAATTAATGTTAAATAAGCAGGATTAACGGTGATTGAAATAATTAATTTAAATTGTTTAAATTAATTAGAAATGGTATGACTAATTTATCGTGCTTGTGTATGATTGAAAAATATTGCATGCCTTAGATTGGTTGATATCCCGGATATGTGATTTATGATGCTATGTGATATGACATGTTGGGTTTAACCAAGATAAAGTAGTTATCTATCGATGATGAATTAATGTGTATAGGTGACACCCTCTATTTGAATTTTGAATTGTGCTTCATTTGAATAATTTACGATGAGATGGTATTGAATTCGAAGAGACCGGAGTCGGGTATTAGCAAATACCCGAAAACCACTTCGATTCTTTATGGATTGATATGTGAAATCAATAGGCTGGTTAGAATGATTTAAGTGAAGTGGACCATTTAATCTAAGTTTTTGACACTTAGAAATTTATATGTAAAATAGGTAATGTCTATAACAACTTGTGAAGTTGTAAGATGATATAAGATACCCGGGTTCATATAAGTTGTATGCTTTTGTATTTTATGTTAGTTGGGTTTACTCACGCTGGTTTCCAGCCTGACCCGGGTGTTACTTTGATGTAATGCTCGGGTCAGACCGAGTATTACAAATTTTCAGGTAAGGACGTTCTGGAGCTCAGGAGGCGAGCTGGATGGCAGGGACGTATGGAGAGTTTGCACTGTGATATTGTAGTATCTGGACATGATTTTTTTTGTCCAGTGTTTATGTATTTTTGTACCTCTGATGTATTTGAATGTAAATTAACAGATATAGTTTTCTTTGTATAACTGCTATTTTATTTGATATTATATTTGGTCCGCTGTGAATGTGACGTTTCTGTGACTTGTTTCAGTTTTCTTCTTCTTTCTCTTTTCTTCTTTTCTTAACTATCTGGAAATTTCAGGATCGAAATTTCCAGGTTGTTACACCCTAATTAATTTACAAATCTTAATCCCTTAACCATCTATATTATTTCATTTAATTTATCTAATTAAACGCTCTAAATAATGTTAGTCTAAATTAAGGTCATTACACGTACCATCGGGTTGAACTAGAATAGGTGCACTGGTCAACGCCTCCTTCAACTTGATAAAAGCATCCTCATACTTCGAGTCCCATGAGAAAACATTGGTAAGGCGGCTCAGAGAGGCAGAGATTTTAGTGAAATTTTTAATGAACTTCCTATAGTAGTTCGCCAAACTAAGGAAACTCTTGACTTATGTAGCATTCTTCAGCACATGCCAATCCTGTACTGTAGCTACGTTACTAGGATCGACCGCCAGCCCACTCTCAAATAGAACATGTCCCAAAAAACATACGTCCTTGTGCTAAAAGTGGCATGCAAGAAACTTTGCCTTTAGCTTATGCCTACAGAGTGTATTGAGCCCTAATTCTCGATGAAACCTGTGCTCTTCCCCGCTTTTCGAATAGACTAATATGTCATCAACAAATACCACCACGAACTTATTAAGCAACCCTCTAGAAACTCGACTCATCAGATCAACTAAGTAGGCGGGTGCATGGTTTCAGTCCAAGGACTTGACTAACCACTCATATTTCATCGGGTTTACAAAAAACAGTCTTCTAAATACTATCCTAGGCTACACGCAATTAATGAAATCATATAGTCAAGTCATGCTGAGAGAACACCTTCGCTCCAACCAACTGATCAAATAGATCGTCCATGTAGGGCAATGTGTAACGATTCTTCTTTTTTAGCTTATTCATTTCACGATCCACTTTAGTTGCAAAGACGATCGTGCTTCCAATTCTGAAATACTCCTTCTAATGAAGCCCTTCTCCAATAGCTCACTCACTTGCTTAGTCAGCTCATATCTCTCTTTAGGATCCATATGCCTCATGGGTAAGGCAATAGGTTTGGTGTTATCCACAATATAAATTTGAAATTCGATCTCTCTTTGGTGTGGAAGACAAGTGACCTCGGAAAAGATGTCTAGATAGTCTCTAACTACTGGAACTGAATATAACTCATTATGTGATAGGTCCAATGAATATAGGTAAATCAACCTCTAGGATCACAATAAACATCAAGACTGTGTCCACTGCAAGTACCAAAATGAACTACCTTCCTAACACAATCTTAGATTTCCCCATATATGGTCATTTAGTCCATACTCAAAATCAAACCAAACCCAGAAAACCTTAAGGAAAAAGCATCGCAATCGAACTCGAACCCCAAAATAAACAATTTCAAGCTGCTATATATCATAGATAAGTAAGTCGATCCTCCTGCAAGTTTTGATACAAGTACAAGATCTATTACTATGCTAGTATCTAAGTGCAACTTATCTACAAGTCTACTTGAGATAAAAGAGTATGGCGCCCCGGTGTCTAGTAAGGCATGAATAGGTAAATCAGATAAAGTTAATACAATTTCAATTACGACCTTCTTCCCCTTGTCCACCACTGGAGGTGCACTTGAGCTGGGCATAACATCTAGTATGTAAGTTGATACCACTTGGGTAGAGGTCTTCTATGGTACCGTACACTCTCTCCTCATATGAACGAATTTTGTAGTTGTAACAATTGATCTTTGAGATGTCTGTCTTACCCTCTTTCACAAAATGCCTATTCTTACCACATCTCCAACATTATAGCTCTTGCTTCTTAATCTTCCATTTGGCCTTTATTCTAACCTTGCACTGATTTTGCCATGTTGTCTTTCTGCCTAATTTCTTGGGCTCACTCTTCACTCCTCGTTGGAAACAACGTTCAGTAATGCCATCTCCACCAAATCCTCAAAAGTGGAACCCATGGGAATATGACTAAGGACCAAATCTTGAAGAGGTTGATTCAGCCCCTTTGCAAACTTTAGAGCTTTTTTATGAGAGGTATTTATCATCTCCATACCAAACCTATCCAACTTATCGAACTGATTCACATATTCCTTCATCGACATGTCCTTCTGCTGCAATGTATGAACATCTCCAACCGTACTCTATACTCTACCATAGAAAGAAACTTCAGCTCAAAATGCTTTCTAAACTATCCTTAAGTAAACCCCCTTCATCGGTCTCTGCCACTGCCACGTCCTACCAATTTAGAGCCTCTCTCTGTAAGTGCCAGGTGGTAAGCTATCTCCTCACATCACCTTCAAGACTCATCAATCCAAAAATCCTCTCACTAGTGTGGATCCTTGCCTTCGAGCCCACATATGACTCGGTCCCTACATATGATTTCTTGTCTGGACTCGCAATGTCCTTACATAGCTTAGCAAAATTAGTGGTAGGTGGATGGGAAGAAACTACACCAAGCACCAGCTTTATGGGTCCTTTATTAGAGTTAAGCTTGGCTTGTCCTCTTGCTTACAGACACCCATGGAACCAAATTAGGACGTTCATGCCTGGGATCTCAACTACATCACCTGAGCCGCAATTGACAGGATCGCCCATCCTATCTATCTGTGATTAGTATTAATTAACAAATTTCCCATAACTTGTGTTGGCAAGAAGAATTGATAGCGTTTGTTTTAGTATTATGCATATATATATATATATATAACCATTGAAATTTTTGTTATCAATATATAAACACACACTCTTTAAAACCAAATTTGAAAATCATTTTGAAAATCTTTATAGAATACTTTTTTTCAGAACTTTTCAAGTACATTCTATCAATATGTATATAAACCCTAAGGAATTCTAAAATTAGGTTCTAATACAAAGTGTGATAACCCTCACCCACCAACACACCGATCCAATGCCTAAAGTGACTTTTGGACTTGCATCGGTGCCAAGAAACACAAGCTATCGAGTTTTTAAACATTTCAGAGATAAAAGATACAAGGATAAAGTCTAAGACATTCTACACTTTCAGATCTCATACCGAAAGGCAGTAACATATAAATGTAGATAATAGTCATCTCAGAAAATATCCTAGAAAATACGGTCTCAAAACATACGTGGTAATAATCTAGAGTTTACAGAAATATGACATAAATTTTGATAAATACTAACTATGACAAATAGTTACATGGAGAGTAATAAAAAGTAATATGGAATGCCAAGCTTGCCTCTCCTCATACAATATCTAGGCCAATCATTTGTTGCCCTGTCCTTCTATGGTGGAATGAAAAAGAAAGGAAAGGAGTGGATCAAATAAAAGTCTGGTGAATGAGTTACATCATTAATATATGATGATCACCTGCAATTAACCTCATTAGTACTCTATATGACCTATGGTATTCTACTATGTTTGTGAACTAATTACTAAGGTAGGTTTTGTTAATCTAGGTGTATAGTTCTAAATACAACTACACCAACATATTGTGAAGGCATATATCGAGGATCGAACAACTAGTCAAACTTTAAAATAACTAGAATTGGATAATAGCTAATGGATCTATTTCCGTAAGGGGTCGGCTATAATATAAACCTTAGGACGACGTTCCTAAATTATAACTACATGTATCGCGTTTACACATTAAAATGGAGCCCGCAACACCGACTCATGCCAAAGACGTCTTAGGTCCGCTACATCCATATCTACTATCAACAGTAATACAATGCCACTTATCGCACTACATTGGGTATCCATCAACAACACGGTATCAAGTTTCCATTGCCGTTCACATCTAGGAAACTCTGTTAGCTGGGTCACACACTTCTCCAAGCATTTTGACAACCGCCCTACACCACCGGCACCTAATATAACTATATAGGGCATTGCTGATGTTCTTGATCGATATAGGACGATCATCAAGGGTTAGAAGAAAAGGAAACAATCACATGGAACTATTCTTATATTTTATAGTGCATGGAATAAAATATAACACACATCATAGATATAAAACATGAGAGACATTAGTAGCTAGTGATCCAAATTTCAAAATACAGATCCATAGAGTTATGAAACAAGTAATAGAGTTTATCAAAATGGAAATAAACTCAAATAGTTGTCTCATAATAATAGTGATAAGCAAGCACTGTCAAGGATCCATAGTGTTGCACAGTGAAATAAGCATTGAAATCCATATAATAAGAGATAGCTACATTTAGTTTGTCCTCTGCAGAGCTACTATTGCATCTAGACCTTTGATTTAGTCTACTAATTTAAAAGTACTTGAGATAATAAGAAGCAAAGCATAAAACCTCGATTCAGACAACAGTCTGATATGAGTGATAAATGAATATCAAAATACTATACAAGTCAATATAGTAAGGAACAAAGTTATCCGAATCATTCCTAACCTGTATGTGCAATCAAAGAGTTAGCACATAACAAACATATATGCTACTATACAAATATCATAAAGGTATACCGCAAACTAAGTATGATGATGGGTGTCCAGGTATACTTATACCCAATACCTTATAGAGCCAATCCTCGCTATCACTCCATGTGCTCTAGATATATGATAACCCATATGGCCCTTCCCATGTTAGGGACTAATGAAAACCCCGGTTTTTGATGTACTCGCCACTGGCCTAAAGCCGATACTTGTAAAGACCCACTTTTAGACCTATATTACTCAAGAATTTTACACGCAGTGTGTTTGGTAATATAGAGAATAAGACTGGATAAGTGCGACCATTCGTGTTTATTCCCTTGGGGTAACACTGTCACATTTTATCTTTTTGTATGAAGAAATATAATGACGTGAACAATCTCGGTACAAAGCGATAGACATGTTGGCTAATATCAAACAAAATAATACATGACATAATAAACAACACAGAATCATAAATCGCAGCTGAAAATCAAATACAAATCGTATCACATAAAGTGAGGAAAATAAAGGGTGCATAGGACCAATAATTATATATATAAATATGCGAGAAACTCTAATAAGTCTCAAAAGATTATATACATACATCCAAAGGGGTCATTATCTCATATAAGATACATAAGTGTACATATAAGTCCAACTCAAAATACCGACACTACGTAAATATAAATATATAAATAGAGTATCTGTCATAGCATAGCTAGCCATATCCATAATCAGTGAATCCCCGGACCTGTTAAGTCTCAACCTGACCTGAATATTTATAAAATTAAACGGGTCAGACTCTTTCTAAATATAATCGGGTGAGATCAAGCATATACAGTGCCCTAGATATTACCATGTCTGTATATCGATCACATTCATTAACATGTATTAAGACTAAATTACTATATTAAAATGTCGTATCATGATCATCAATTGCTATCATTTCATAATAGTGTGAATAGGGTCCAATCAAACCTAATATTGCATAACAGCAATGCACATCAAACATAAAGCTACTTTTAGTTAAAACAAAAGTATAGCATACAACAAGAATAAAATTCATATAGTAGGTCCTATTATTGTCTTGATTATGGGGAAATTAATTACTTGTGCGAGCTGCTCTATTCCAAGGAAAGTCTTATAAGGCATGCTCTTGCAGTCGTTATATACCAACCATCTAACATAAGGGACTGTTGGCTTTAGTGGTTGTGGGAACAATAACAGGGATTCCATTATACCACTAACACATACACTATCACGGATGTCACCACTCGGGGAGCGACACCACAGTTAGCCTATAAGGTCAAGCATATAATACATATTTTTAAACTAGTAAGCTATAGACATAGCGTATTTTCCCATTATACATTTTAGTATTGAAGTGTTATATACTATCAAACAGTGATCACTAAAGTAACACTATGTGCCCCATACCACTTGGTGTTGCTAGAGTAGTTACTGTAAGTTAGTAAATAACACTCACTTAATTGTTCTACAAGATAAGTAGTATAATCAACCAAAGAAGTGACAACGAATATTCCATATCATTTGGTGTTGTTACATCGTTTCATTTTATTTCTTGTCCCATAGAAGTAGCAATTTTCATGAAACATTATTTCTAAGATCATATAGAAATTCTACAAGTTCGACAAGTATAGTGTAAATGCAATGAAGTGCCGAAGGATGAATCATTATTCTCAAGAAATTGGTTTGCTCTTTCAACTCATGTGTCAAACTTTCAAATCCATTTCAAGTCATTTTAAACCTCAAAATTTTGTAAAAATCACAACATGAAAATAATAGATAAAAGTTTTAGCTTTCCAGCAAGAAATCGATCATCAAATTTGGACTTACGGTCCAGAAGTTATTGCCAAATCATGTTTAGATATAAACTCAGACAAATCACTATAAAGACATAACTATGACTATATGTTCAAATCCTTTTCAGGTCATTCAAAGTGCAAAATTTTGTAAAAATCCCAACATAAAAGATAGTACTTTTAAATTTCGAGCAAGAAAAATATCATCAAATTTGGACGTACGGTTCAAAAGCTATGACTAAATCAATTTTAGGTATAAACTTAGAAAAACCACTATGAAGACGGAGCTATATTTAAAGGTTCAAATCCATTTCAGGCCATATAAACCTAAAACTTTTGTAAAACTCACAACATAAAAGTTATAGATAATAGTATTATATTTTTAGTACGAAAATGATCATCAAATTTGGATTTACGGTTCAAAAGTTATGGACAAATCAATTTTAGGTATGAACTCAGAAAAATCACTATGAAAACAGCTATGACCATATATTCAAAATCATTTCAGGTCATTTAAACGGATAAATATCAAAAGGTTACCAAAAGAGAATTTTATTCTCATTGAATCTATTTTTTAACGTAAAAAGATTGACCCTAAATAGGTATAAAAGTGCAAGTTATCGTTGTTTTACTACAGTACGCTTTCTTAATAAATTTTCAGCTATTACCTTATGTTTCAAAGAAGCATACTTTTAGTCTCGACATAACCATAGCAATTTGATTTAATTTAATAATTGAAATCATCATTTGAATCAACCTAAATAAACTTGCAAACAACTTTTAGAAAGATCGGTGAGGATTACTCACCTTAACTCCATTAATCCTTAGCCAAAACACACATAATAACATATCTTCTCTTATTTCAACCAAGCCCAAGAACTAGTGTACATAAGAGAACAAAGAGGGATTCAAAACTAAATCAAAGCTGAAATCAATTAGTCAAGAAGATAGGGAAAGACTTGAGAATCTTACCTTGATTTTATTCAAAATTTTCAAAATTTTCTTGGAATTAAAACAGTTGATATTTACTATAGCATTTAAAGAGAGGAAAAGGAATACTTGGTTTCTTTGTTGGTTTTAGAATGTACAGTAAATGGGGAAAATGAGAAGTGAACTTCCCTCTTGCTCAAGTTTTAAATGGGCTTAGGTTGAAAATATACCAAATAAGAAAAAGTATTGTTTTTTATTTCTTATTTCTTTCTTTAAATCCTATTCATTTCCACTAGTTTATTTTTATCAACTCACAAATATTATCCTTACATGATTCAACCAATAAAATTACAACTTTACTTGTTATACATTTTGAATTGATTATCATAATAATCATCTCTTAGATTTTTTTTTATCAATAATTGGATATTTTGACAAATAAAATCTCAATATCTCTTAAAAATGATCACTTACAATTTAAACACTTCTTATCTACTCTTTATAATAAATAAAAATGATTTACCAAAATAAAATCTCTTTTTGTGATGACCCAGAATTTTTGGACATTTGAAATTGAAATATTTAATTGATTTTATATACTTGAAAGTTTGTTTAACTTGAATTTCAAATATCACTGTTTATTTGGGTATTTAAATTATTGAATTTAGTAAGTGAAAATTGGGTAAAATATTAAATCTTGATTTTTAAGCTGGTTAAAAATATTTCAAAAGCTTGGAAAATTTATATTTATTATAATGGAGATTATAGAAGTTTTAAATTGGAATTTGAAAGTGTTTTGTTCAGTTTTAAAAATATATAGTTTAATTTGACATTTAAAAATAGCCTTCTGATGCACAATCTTGGAATTTGACGAAACCAGTTCCATTGGATCCATAATAGTATATTATTATCGCATTTTAAATTTCGTAGTGT
Organism: Allium cepa; assembly: GCA_030765085.1. Lineage (NCBI taxonomy): Eukaryota > Viridiplantae > Streptophyta > Magnoliopsida > Asparagales > Amaryllidaceae > Allium > Allium cepa. The sequence goes on along the minus strand of CM060945.1, from coordinate 984,611,205 downwards.
TTCGAGTTGTCTTATGATCGTACGATAGATAAACGCATAAAAATCTATATCGAAAATTGAATAAATAACTTGTCCAAAAAGCTATCTTCTCCAGACGATCGAATTAGGACTCGAAACCTTTTCATTATGTTCGGAATAGAGGTTTAACATTATAAATGCCTAGCGGCATGCCTTGATAGGATGTAAAATTTTAAGCTACAATTTCAAGACAATTTAAATTTAAATATAATATTATTGAATTTTTAAGCTACGATGTCAAGACAATTTAAATTTGAATTTAAATTTAAATATAATATTATGCATTGAATATTGTGGCAGGCCTTTGTAGACACATATAGGGATTCAGAGCACATTTCCATCTTGGCAACATGCGTTCTCTTCTAGCCTCAGTAATTAGATGTAGACCGATAAAAGAAGAAGAAGAGAGAAGCTAGATAAAAATCGCGTCTCCATTTCCTTTTCACTCCAAAACAATGCCGAACTCCTCCCTCATATACCAAATCGATTCCCTCTAGTTCGATTCCCACTCTAGTTCAATCCAAATTTAGATCGAATTCGCTCCTCTAAAAATAATAATAAGAGAATAACTAAATCATAATCGATTCGCGAGCCGTGTTCGGCGAAGCTTTGGGATCGCCCACGCGAGTGGGTCGGTGGCAAAGATTCGAGCATTAGCTCGAGTCGCGAGGCAAAGGCGTTCGCATTGCTTGGTGGCACTCGAATCGAGTTTTGGGCATTGGCTGTTGAGAGAGGCTGGTTGCGGTGGTAAGGCAATGGGCTTTGGGATGATCGCTATGGTGGGCGAGGCTATTTCGCGAGCGCTGGTGGTCAAGGTCTAGGGCTCAAGCTTCGGGGAATCGGCGATGATCACGAGGGTGGCCAAAGGTTTGGCTGTGTGGCAACCCAGAAAATTTGACATTTTAAATTAAAATATTGGGTTGAATTTTTAATATTTGGAAGTTGATTTAACTTGAATTTCAAAGTTAACTATGAATTTGGCAATTTAATTATTGAATTTAAATTATTGAAGTTGGATAAAAAATTTGAATCTTCAGTTTTAAGCTGATTAAAATTATTTCAAAGGCTTGTAAAATTCATATTGATAATATTGAAAATAATAGAAGCTTCAGAATTGAATTTGGGAATGATTTGTTCAACTTTGAAATTATATCATTTAAATCGATATTTAAAAAAATAGCCTTCTGAGGCACAGTCTCGGAATTCGACGAAACCAGTTCCGTTGGATCCGTAATAGTTAGTTATTATCAGATTCCAATTTTCGTAGCAATCGGAGTTGCCGTTTAACCCTGGCAGCCCAAAACGCATAGAAATTGTTTTAATCAATTTAATTTAAATTTGATCGTTTACTTCCATAACTTGCGCATATGATTGGATTAGCCTCCGAAACACGTTCCATTGTGTTTGGAATGCGGATAAATCCTTATAAACACTTGGCGGCATGCCTCGATAGGAGTTCGGGATTTCGAGTCAGGTAATACGAGATATTTTGAATATAAAAAAATTATTATAAAAAAATCACAATTCTACCATCCTCTATACGCTTCCCCTCTTCAATATCTATAGCCGAGACCCACTTTCTTCAGTTAGAAAAACAATACCCCAAATCAATTCGAAAAAAGGAAAAAAAGAAAAAAAAATCGCGTAAGGGCGAGCGACCGGTCGTGTACTCGTAGCGGCGACGTCGTCATCAATTATGAGGCTCGAACCAGGATGGTGGCACACTCAATCTGGAGGTGCGAATGGCAATCGCGGCTAGGGTTTCGCGTAGTTGAGGTCAGCGTGGCAACGAGTTGGTATAGGGTTAGGGCCGCGTGTCTCGACGTGACAAAACTCGTTTGTAAGCATACTCGCGTGCGAGCAGTGGCATGCAAATTTCTGGGGTCGGTATCGATTCGCGTTGGGGCGAGCAACCTGGAACATAGGTGATTGAGAGAGAGCTCATGAGCGATTCGAGGTTAGCAAGGTGAGGTATTCGAATTTGTTTCCGATTCAATAATATGTATATAGATTTGCAGTGAGTATAAATGTTTATAAAATTAACTTACTGCAAAAAATTTAAATAATATATTAAGATAGTTAACTTGTTTAATTGGTTTGTTAAATAATTTTATTTCATTAATAAAAATTTTAATCAAGTTATAAACTGTTGGGAGGGAAATTTTTACAGTAAGTTTTATAAAAACAGTAATTTAAAGATTTATATGTGTATATGTTTATATACAGTAAATGAAATCTTACTTTGTTTAATTTTAACAACAGTAGGAAAACTGTAAATTCAGTTTTCAATATATATATATATATATATATATATATATATTCTGAAAACAGTAAATATACATATCCAAAATTTTTATCCACTAATTTATTTCAAAACCCATCGTATTAGAATGATCAATTGGTTTAACTATTCTTTAATTATTTTAGATTACTAAAACCATTTATCAAAGAAAATTTAGTTTTAAAATATTTAAAAAGGAAATTAGTTTAAAATTTAATTAAACTATTAAACGATAATTAATTATTCGATTTGTTCGAATATTAATAAATTTATATAATTGTTTATACAAGGTCTGAAAAACATGAAGGAAACGAATTGGAGTGGAAAAATGGTTGCATGCGTTAGCAAAGGTGAGATCTTCTCACTCAAACAAAGGGTTTTGTTTAATTTTAAATAGTTAAATTTAAGATTGTTGATTGTGTGCTTGGGTGATGGTTGTTATTATTTGTTTTAAAATAGACCCTTTTGTGCCGCATAACAGTGGGTAATATTTTATAAATCCCATATACTGCGATATTCCACCTCGAAGTGGAATTGATATTTAATTGTTGTGCTAACATCTGTGGATGCAGGGAAACATGTTGGAGGGATCCAACTGGATTCCTCAAATATTGAATTTGTTTCATATGCTGTGTGTTGATTATTTATAATCCCTATGTGATTTTATTTGTGGTTAAAATCGTTAAAGGCTATAATTTAACAAAATATATTTTTGGTATCGTTGGATACCGAAAATAAGTAAAAATTGGATTTTTGAAAATTCAAGTTGAAAGTTTATAGTAAACTTTATTTTTGAGAATATGATAAATTTAAAAGAAGGAATTTTAAAAGGATAAAGTTTTATTTTTAATCCTATTGAATAAAATTCCAGAATATGAGGAAAAGGCTTAATAAATAGATTTCGGGTAATATTATTCAAAGGTAGAAGAATTTATTTAAAACATGGATTTTAAATATTTGAAAGAGATAAAGGAATTTATTTCAAGAACGAAACAAGTTTAGAAATTAAATTAGGGATTTAATTTGGAGTTGAAATAAATTTTGAAATCAATTTGGAAAATTGACTTGGTATTTGAAAATAAATCCTTTGGAAACCAACTTGTGATTAATTTGGTGTTTGAAGCAATTTTAGAAATCAATTTGGAATTTGATTTGGTGTTTGAAAGTGAATGTTGGAAAATCGATTTAAAATCGTATATCAGTTGATATTTAGAAATGTAAATTCACAATGGAAATTTATAAGGGAAAGGGAAATTGGTTTTAAAATAACAATTGGTTTATTTTTAAAGTGTGGAAAAGATTTGAAACTTGTTTCAAAGGATGGGAAATCGATTTGAAATTTGATTTTCAAAGTGATAAGTGTTAAAAATATATCCTGCGAAGATATTTTGAAAATAAATAATTTGGAAAAATTATTTAAATCTGGTAATTGTTTTGAATGTTGATTGATAGTTAAATAACCGACTATCAATATTTTCCTTTAAATGGCGTTTGAATTTTGATGCGACCAGGGGTCGGATTCCAAGTGGATATCCGAAAACCACATCGAACCTTTGTGATTGTGATAGATCTTTTATTTAAAAGATCAAAGTGAAAATTGTTGTGATTTGTTGAAATCTAAATGAACACTTATTTTTAAAAATAAGCGCCCGTTATTCGGATTAGCCGGGAGAGGACCTTTGTGTCATAAAACCCATTCCGAATAATGATACGACGAAAAGGGATTTGCATTTGAAGACCGGTGGTGAAGACCGGGTATTTGCGAGAATGATAGGATGACCTATCGATTGTCTCTGCACTGAGTAGCTACTGTATAGAGATTCCCTAAGTGATGGGAAGTCCGATCGGGATTGTGAATACTCGGATTGCAAGGGCTTCTTCAGAAGTGCCTTCGGTTCTGTTCGAACCCGGAACAGACTTGTATGGATGTATGTCTGACGTTACAAATTGAGATGCAAAGCTGGTTTCTATCAAATACATTTCTGTTGGTGGCGGAGAATTTATTCTCTTAGCTTAACACCATTCTCTGAGACGTACGAGCTAAGAGGTTATGTAGTTGATGGTTACTAGTGATACATTCCTAATTTGGTAATGCGGCATACGAAGTGCTGCGGATCATTTGTTGATTGAAGCATGGATTTTGTGAAAAGCGTAGCTTTGTGGACGAGACTTCGTTGAGCTTCACAACCCGGAAATGGTCGAAACAAGAATGTTGCAGCAAGGTTTTAGGGGTCGCGCCCCTAGGGTATGTCCATTTCCTTCTGGATAAGAGGTGGTATCATGGTATGGAGCCCAGATATTTAACCTATGTGGTTATTGCAATTTCATTACTGTGTGATGTTGCTTTGTGGTTGAGGATCCTCGGATAAAGGTCGGTAACGACCGGGGATGGCATATTTTTGTGTGTGTGGAGTTATCAAGTTACAGCTTCATTGCACCCAGAAGCGTGTGGTAACTCGGCCTTGTGTTAGCAGAGAGCTGGTTAAGTTCTCGGGACGTCCCGCCAGAGGCGTACCCATGTGGAGTAGGAAGTTCCTTAGCCTGACCATTTGTTGGAAATCCAAAGAAACAACACGCGCCTTGTACGGTTTTAGTTGTAGAACCTGCCATTTAAAATGGTTGCTATAGCAGGCATAATATAATGGTACCTATGCTGGCTAAGATTAATATTATACTTTCGAAATGTTTTATACACTATGCACTAATAATAATAATAATATCAAATGATTTTGCGTACAAGCATATTTGACTATCATAAGGAGAAATCTCCTCCAATTCTGCGTTTGCATTGTGTGTGTGGCGGGAGGCCTTATGGTAGTTTCATTTTCCAAAAGCATGGCGGGTTTCTTTTTATTTTCTTTGTGAAAATAACTGTTTTTAAGATCTCACACCAGTCCCATGACTGACTTGGAGTTTATTGTTCCTTCCTAAACTCTGGGTGCCCACAATTTTTCCACACGGGCAGCCTAGAGTCAGGTTATCAGGTCATTCTGGAATTTAGGAGTTGCTGTGGAGATCAGGAGCAAACTGGATGGTGAAACGTATCACTAGTATATGTTATATTTTCTTCCGTTGTTTGTTGTTGTAACACTCTGATAATGTAATGTAATAACAGATATGATTCTTTGATTTAAAGATTATTCATTGATATATTATATTTGTTCCGCTGCGATATGTGAGATTCTGTTATTGTTTCCATTCTTCTTCTTCTTCTACCTCTTTCTTTTTAAACCCTAAAGATTCGTAAGTTTGTTCCTCTTTGGGCTGAATCGTTGTGGAATTTTGCCAGCTCAGAAGGGTACGGATTTGCGGGCCATTACAAACTGGGCTTAGTGTATGCGTGCTGGCAGCAGGTATATGTTTCGATTTAAATATTAACTCATACATGATATACAGAAAAGAAAATATATAAAGTGAAATCATAAACATACAGTAAGGTTTATGTAAATGCAGATTTCAATATATATATATATATATATATATATATATATATATATAGTTTAAAACAGGAAGCTTTATTAGCCAGAGAACTACATGCAGAAAGGTTTTGGAAATATATATATATATATATATATATATATATATATCAGTTTTGGATTTTCATTTATATATGTATGCAGAGAAGGAATTTTAAAATATGTGTTTAGGGTAATTAATGTATTTAATAAACGTATTTAATTTATCTTAGTTACCGAAAATAATTTATCATAGAAAAAATTTAGTTTAAGTAAATTATTAGATTGAGTTAAGATTTATTAAATGGATAATGTATTTACAGAAGGTGTAGACATTATATATATAAGACTTTAGAAAACATAGGGATTTATATAAAGATTTGATCTATATAGATTTTTTTTTCCTTAGTTTATGCAGTTTTAAAGGAAAATAAATTATATATATATATTAAGTTACTAGTTTAATTTAAAAAATGCTTTATGGAGATTAATTTGTTTAATAAACTTATCTAATTACTTTAGTCACTAAAATATTTTATTAAAGGAAAATTTGTTTAAAAATAACTTAATGGTTTAAACCCAAACTATTAGCTAAATTAAATGAATAAATAGTGATTAATTGTTTGACTAATTCAAATATTAACAAGACGTACGAATGTTTGTACAAGGTCTAAAATTGTGAAGAAACAAGTCGGAATGGAAGTGGATTGCAAGCAAAACATAGGTGAATTAATCTCACTCATTTGGATAACCATTAAATTTATATTGTTAAATTTAAATTATTGGTTGAATGATTGAATTGACTGGATGTGATATTATATAATATATATATATATATATATATATATTGGAGTGATTGATTTCCCGCATTATATAGCGATGATACACCATGCGTCCCGCATAATAGCGGATGACCCCATATACCGCGATATCCCCCTCTAAGTGGGATTGATATTTTATATTCTGCTAACATATGTGGATGCAGGGAAATAGGTTGGAGGGATCTAACTGGATTTCTCAAAACGATGAATTTATTTTATATTCAGCGATGTGATTTATGTGATAATCTATGATGATTATATTGATTATATTGGGAATTGAAATTATTGAATGCTATGGCTTGGTTGAAAATATATTGGTCTTTGAGAGAATGAAAAATATATGAGCTTGGATTTTTAAAGGAAATAAAAAGGAAAATTTTTAAGCAAAATAATTATAGTGAATTTGGGTAAATTAAAGATTGAATTTGGAAAAGTATAAAAGTTTGATTTTTTTTTTAAATTCTATTAAATAAATTCTGAGCATGGAAATAAAGATAGAGATTTTGAACAAATAAAATAAAAGAGTTTTGGAGACTTAAGTGATATTTTCTAAAAATTTAAAGGATTTTATTTTCAAAATTTAAGATTTAAACGTTTGGGGAGAAATAAAAGGGTAGAATTTTGAATGAAGTATGAAATGGATATTTCAGTTTAAAATAAGACTTTAAATCATAAGTACAGAAGTAAATATGGAATTAATAGGTTTTAAAATAAATTTGGGTAAGTAAAGGAATTTATTTTAAAATGGAGTTAGCTTTGAAAATCGATTTGAAAATTGATTAAGTGTTTGAAACTGGGACTAATGGAGAATAAGATTATGGAATTTATAAACGGGATTTATAAATAAAGTGGAATATTTATCAGTGGATAAATTTGAAGTATAAATTGACGGTGGGAATTTATAAGGATATGATAATTTGTTTTAAAAATAAAAAGGTGGTTTTATTCTTTTAAAAAATGTGGAAAAGAAATTTACGGGATGGGAACGTAAATTAAATTGTGATAAATCGAACAGGATTTATAAATGATTAAATGGCTATATTTTAATTGGAAAGTGTGTTTCCCCGAAAAGCCAAGTATATTTTCAAAGAAATATTTCCAAGTATAAGTAAAAGGTTTTAAAGTTGTTTAAAGAGAATGTTTTTTAGAAATTTATTATTTAAATTGTTTTAAATTTTTTAAAGGAAATATTTATTAAATTAGTTATAGTAGTAATTATTTTAAAAGGTTAATTCGTATTATGTTTTAAAAAGATAATTATTAAATATTTATATTTTATGAAGTAGTTTTATTTTATTTTTAATTGATGTTTGTAAATTAATGACGGCTGCATCTTCGTCCTCCAATCAAAACCCTAATTCGACGATTTCGACCTTGTCTTCGGATCAGGAAGGAGAAGACGATGATATTGGCATGAAGTCAGGAGAAAAGGAAAGCAGAAGGTGGCGGCAAACCCTTGATTTAATCAAGTATGATCGACTTATGTTGATGCGCTCAAATCTCAAGTCTTTGCAAACGAAATGAATAAAAGCTGGATAAAAGCTACATGATGTAAAGAAAGTATAGATAGTAACGTTCGATTCTATGTGAAAACGGAAGATGATAAAGGAGTTTTTGCAGTAATTGATGAAGAAGATTTTGCCGAGGCTAAAAGCATGTGGAAGAATTCGATATATATTTACATGGCAGGAAAGAGACCTTATTATATTCACTTTAATGCATACATAAAAAGAGAGTGGAAACCACAAGAAGGATGGAGCATTTTTGCAAGAGAAAATGGATATTATCTGGTAAAATTTGATATGGAATCTGATTGCCAAAAAGTTATAGACAATGGACCATGGTTTATGGATAGCAAATTACTATTTATCAAAAGATGGGAGGCAAATCTAAGATTGGAGAGGGATATGCTAGATTCACACCCTATATGGGTTAGATTAATGAATCTAAACCTTGCTTTATGGAGTAGCAGAGGGATAAGTAAACTGGCCAGTCACATAGGAAAGCCAATTAAGATGGATGAAGACATAAAACATCTTAGGAAGCTTAAATTTGCAAGGGTTCTAGTAGAGATATCAGCAGAGTCAAAATTACCTAACAAAATAAGAGCTAAAGACAGTTCTGGAAAGGAGTATGTTCAGGATGTGGAATAGGAATTTATTCCTCCAAAATGTTTACAATGTCTATGCTTTGGTCATACACAGATGCAATTCATAAGAAATAACGTTCAAGAATGGAGGATCAGAGGAAAAATAGTAGAACAGCAAAAAACTAATGATTAGGAGAGCAGTTCAGAGATAAGGACTAATAATATACAACATAGTCAAAATGAGAAGTTGCCTGAACCATTACAAGTACTACAAAAAACATCAGATGAGAATATTAACAATGCATCACCAGTCATTCAAAATATACAAAGCAGTATCAGCACTGCTACTAATTCAATACATCATAATACTGTTGATAATCAAACACCCCCTAACTACCTATGTTCTGCAAAGGAAACCCCTGAGAAGCAATTGGTGCATTTGAATAACCTGGCACAGGAGAAGGAACAGGAACAGGTGCTTGAAGATTTATACCAGCATGAAGAGGAACCTGAAACAGTAAAAGACATTAATAAAATGAATATAAATCCGGGTTCTAGTGATGAGGAGATAAATGATGATACACAAAACAAAAACTTACACTAAACCAAACCAGGAATACATAGAACAGTTCAATAAGAAAGCAAGTAAGCATGGTCCAAAGAACATTGCTCCTAGGAACTTAAGGAGTAATAAAGCACCATCCTCCCAAAGACAATAATTTAATAGAATGTCAGAGATCTTAATAGTGATGAGAGACAATTAGACCTCTTTAATTTAAGAAATAAATATAAGCCACCATTACTTGGTTTACTTGAAAATAAAATGAACAATGATGGTATAGATAATTTTCATTCTATTTTGGGGGCAAACTGGAGTGTATATCATAATAATTCTAATACTTGTATAGGAAGGATATTAGTTGCCTGGTGTAATGATTTCTGGACATGTACTCTGACTAGTAAGGAGGATCAACAAATTACAATTAAAGCTACAAATATGGGAGGATTGAAATTTAATATTACTTTCATATATGCCAATAATATTGCAACAAAACGTTCATGTCTCTGGAACCAAATTAAAAAATTGTCAAATCAAATAGATGGTCCATGGTTAACAATGGGTGATTATAATGCAATGTCGAGAGCAGAAGATAAAGTTGGTGGTCTTACATTAAAAGCATCCCAGCTGGAGGAATTCAATGATTGTGTTGTTGCTGCAGGATTGACCGAAGTAGCCCACACTGGCCTGAAATATACATGGAGAAGTGGGGAAGTTAGAAAGATAGCCTAAAAACTGGATAGAGTCTTAGCAAATTCAGATGCAATTAACATGCTCCCTTCAATGAAAGTCAATATTCTGTCTTGCTTAATAAGTGACCACTCCCCTCTCCTAGTTGAACTTGTTCAAATTAATATCGAGAAAGGTAAGCCATTTAGATATGCTAATTATTGGCCTTTATGCAAAGATTACTTTAAAGCAGCAGATTTTTCAAAACTTGATATATTTGAGGGTAATAACTTTTTTGTTCTAACTGTTAGTCCATGAGATGATGGTTTTGATGACAACAACCTTAGAATAGATTATAAAATATAAATACTAACATTATAAGTTTGGATATATATGTATATGCAGGTACCAAGAATGAAGACTGTATAGTATGGAGATTCAAGATATCAAGATTGAAGACTCATGAGTATCAAGAATATCAAGAGTTCAAGAATTGAAGTAATTTATTCTTTAATTAGAAATTTTGTTAAAACTCGTAGAAAAGCACTGGCATATTAAAATCCAATTTATTCCTGGAATGGAATCCGCTTCGAGCCTGTTAAAGGGATGGAACCCTAAGTAGGATGGAACCTACGAAAAATCTAGTGGAACATTGTTTTGTATCCGCTAACTATTTATTCAAAATGATTTTTCAAAATTATATCCAGTTTTCAAAATGTTTTCAAAACCTTCCTTTTAAAAGCATCAAAAATCTCTATCCTGATTTTAAATAATTTTAGCCTCAGAATTATCTTTAATTTCAAAGTCAAAATTACTCCTGATTTTAAACTATCTTTTAAAATAATATATTTAACTTTTACATATTTATACTTAAGATTTAAATATAAAATTATAGTTAAATTATATATATATATATTATTCTGTATATTTACTTATGAATTTTAACTATAGTCAAGTATATTAGAAAAGTTTAAAATAGTTTTAATATAAGATAGAGGTTATTTTCAAAAAAAGTCAAATCACTAAAATTGCTTTGGGATGTCGACATGCCTATGGTGACCATGTCGACATGGTGTCAGTTGAGTTCAAAATTTAAATTTCAAAAAAAGTGTCTATTCGCCGTAACTCTTCATGAATGGACATGGCTGTTGTTCTTCTATAAATATGGGTTAGTTTCAACGAATTTCATATCAGATTTTCTGGTTTTTCACTCCTCTTTTTCTTCCACATTTCTTAATACATACTCTTACCATTACTCTGCCGAAATCAATACTGAATCATACTCGATTACTTCTAGTTTGATTCTCTATCACTATCTCAACAAGATTCTCAGTGCTATTCAGAGTTATAAACTTCTTTGTAATCTATTAAGCGAGAAAAGGTATGATTGTGGCCTTGAAAATCAATCAAGCGAGAAAAGGTGTGATTGTAGCCTTGGTAAATCAATTGGGTAAACTTGTGGCCCGGAAATCAAGTATCTCTACCCAGAGGATTGAAATTCTGGAGGGTGTACCTTGTAGCCTTGAAATCGAGGGTGTAATTGTACAATTGCTTTTGAAAGGAAATCCGTACTTGTGTTGCGGGACTGGATGTAGGGTAACTCCGAACCAGTATAAAATCCGATGTGTTCTTTCCTTTACTGCTTTTATTTTATTTCTGCATCTGTGTTTGTTTCTGTGATTATCCCTATATCTGTAGATTGCATACATCTGTGTCTAAATTAACATAAACTCAAAAAGATTTAGTAATTCTTTATAAACACTATTCACCTCCCCTCTAGTGTTAATCCTAGCCTTAAGATCCGTAATCCGCATTTCTTTCACTAGCTATGATACTCAAACATATTAAGTTGAGAATTAAAGAATGGAACAAATGTAGAATAAGCAAGGAAATATGGTTGCTCAGCTTCTGGAAATCCTAGGCAATATCCAATCTAGACTGGATATAGACCCATATAATGATGAATTAAACAGGGATTTTTTTGAAGTGCAACAAGAATTCAAAAATGCTTTGCAAATTCAAGCTATGGAGCTAAAACAAAAGGCTAAAGAAAATTGATGGACAGAACTATAACAACCTATACAATGCTATTGATGACAAAGGTGAACTGATATCTAATCTGGGGACTCTTGAAAAAGATGCAATTGATTATTTTACTGATCTTTTTAATGGTAATTACCCTCAAAAGTTACCTGACATTAACCAGATGCTTGGTTACTAAAAGTGGGAGGTGCATGTTGTCCTGAGATATTGAAACCAGGGAAATTGAGGAAGCTATGAAATGCATTCATCATGATTCCAGCCCAGGGCCAGATGGGATGGGTTCCCATTTCTATGTAACCCACTGGGAGGATCTGCAAGAAAAACTGAGGTTAGCTTACCAGGAAGCACTAGATTCTGGAAAAACCATAAAATAAATAAACCACACTTTCATATGTCTAATACCGAAAAAAGAAAAACCAACTCAGATACAGGATTATAGACCTATTTCGTGCTGCAATGTCTCTTATAAAATCTTGAGCAAAATCATTTGCAACAGAATTAAAACAATTTTAAATGGATGCATAAGTGAATGTCAAAGTGCATTTATTAAAGGAAGAAGCATATCTAAGAATTCTCTGCTAGCTCATGAGTTGGTTAGGAATTTTAAAACGAAGGTAGCTGGAAAAATCTGTTTAAAGGTGGATCTTCAAAAAGCTTATGATAAAATAAATAGAAGCTTCATCATTCACATGCTAAGAAATATGGGTTTCCCTAAAAAAATTCTGAAACTTACTGAAGAATGTATATGCACTCCAACATACTCTTTCTTAATTAATGGAGTTCCAAAAGGCTTTATTAAAAGCAATAGGGGGCTGAGGCAAGGAGACCCCTCTCCCTATATTTATTTGTCGTGGCCATGGAATATTTTCCCTACAAATGGAAATATACACTCATAATAACATTATACAGCCAATATATAAAATCCAGCCTCCAATAACTCATCTCCTATATGCTGATGATCTTATTATTTTCTACAAAGCTTCAAATTCTACAATCAGGAGGATTAAAGAAATATTTCAAAAACTGGAAAGCCTAGCAGGTTTGAAAGTTAATGAACAAAAGACAAAATGTTATTTTAAGGAGTACTGCATAAACAAAGAACAATTTTGTTCCCACCTTAATTATGAAGAGAATTATCTGCTAGTCAAATACCTTGGTGTGCTACTAACTACAAATGTGATTACAGATAGAGAGTGTGGAGTTCTAGTAACAAAAATAAGAAATAAACTACAAAGTTGGAGCTCAAAATTACTATCCTTTGCTAGTAGGATAGAACTGGTTCACACTGTTATAACATTTATGGTCAGGTTTTGGATCAGACATTTCAAATTCCTAGTGCTTCCATTGAAAAAATTGAAAGTGTGTGTGCAAACTTCATTTGGAGAGGGGGGGGGGGTTCATAAAATATTGTATCAAACATCATGAAAACCCAAAAAGGAAGGAGGAGTGGGTCTCAAAAATATCAGGGACTTAAAAAAAGCATATGCAATAGAACTGGCATGGAAAATTTTAAATGGGAAAGGTCTTTGGGCTACTTGGATGAGAAGTAGATATTTAAAAGAAAATTCCTGGATTCAAAGAGAGGACCCAAATGCTTTAGGCACATGGAAAACAATCCTTAGAGTTAGAAGTGATCTTAAAAACTTAGTAAACATGAAAATTGCAAATGGTAAATGCACGAGCTTCTGGTTCGACCCCTGGCTGAACAATGAGTGTGTTATAAACAAGCTAGGTTGGGACAGTTTCAATGCATATGGAGGGAGAGATTTTATGCTAGAGAAAATTATACAAGGAAAATCATGGTGTCTTCCTTCTGACTCCCCCGCTAACCAAATCAAACAGGAAATACTGAGTATTCCATTAAGTGATAACTCAGTGGACACTTGGATATGGCAACCTAACAATAAAGATTTCAGCTTGAAAACTTCCTGGGAACATCTGAGGGAAAGAAGCAATGAAATCGAATAGGCGCAAATTGTATGGAACAGAGCAAGCACACCAAAAATGTCACAAACAACTTATAAGGAATTGCTAAATAGACTTCCTACAAAGGACAGGCTTAAAAAGTGGGGGATTATATAAGACTCGGAATGTGTTTTCTGTAAACAGGAGGAAAAAAATCATAACCACGTCTTTTTTTAATGTACATTCACTAGAAAAATCTAGGACAACCAAAAATCAGTTCTAAACTGTAATTTACAAGACTGTAACCTAAGTGACATCGCGACTTACCTGACACGAAGCTGGAAATCCAAAAGCCTGTGGGGAAAATGGCTTCCATTCTATTGACTACTTCCGTTTGGCATGTATGGAGAGAAAGAAACAGACGCATTTTCCAAAACAATTGCAAAAATGGACAGGCAATTAGCGAAATGATAAGAAGAGATGTTTCGAATTATCATGAAAAGAGCAGGGGAACTTACAGATCTGTCAATTGCTGAACTAAATGCATTGAAGAAGATGAGACTAGAAGCACATAATAGCGAGATTCAGACGGCGCGGCCAGAGAATCCTCCGTGGAAGTGAGAAAGAAGTCGAAGCAATTTCTTCTATTATTTAATTATCTCGAATGAAATGTAAACATATTGAACTAATATTATTTGTTTGGGTTGGGCCGACCTTGTTTTTGGATTAAGTAATAAAGATTTACCCATTTTCAAAAAAAAGTAATTTTATTTTAAATATAGTTTGGCTAAAGTTTTTATTTGAAAATTTGTATAGAATTTCATAACTTTTATTTTAAAATTTGTTTTGGCTTAAGTTTTACATGATAAATTATTATAAAATTTCATAACTAGTATTTTAAATAATGTGTTTTAAATAGTTTATATTTTAAGTGTCTTAAAGTATATATTTCTGGATAAAGCGATTTAAATTATTCAAAAATCTAAAGTATTAAGACTTGGTGATTTCAGTGGAAATAAAACAAATTGGTTGGAAATTTATTCCGCAAGAGAAAAAGTGTTTTGAAAACCATTTTTCAAAAGAGTTGAAGTGTAGAGAAATATCATGCGAAGATATTTTTAAATAAATAATTTGGGAAATTATTAATTCCTGATGATTGTTTGATAGTTAAATAACCGACTATCAATATTTGCCAATGCGCTGATCGTTTCGAAGAGACCGGAATCGGGATTAATTTCTCGAAAACCACTTCGATCCGGTTTGAACATTTTTGTGAGGAAGACAAGAGCTTGGAGTCGGAGATGGAGCAGTGAAGTGCAAGCGATAATCGCTACTAATCCTGAGGGTTATTCCAAAATGGATTTAGTAGAAGTAGTGCCTTTGGTTTCGTTCGGACCCGGAACGGAGTTGTATGGACGAACGCTATCAGACCATCGTCAAAGGGACGGTGAGCGTTCTAAGTGAATGTGTGCTAAAAAGGTAACACTTAACCTCGAGCCTCATCAACCGGAAATGGCTAAAACATGGGAGGTGCATGCAAGGCTAAGTGACTCGCAACCAATTAGGGTACGGTCATCCCTGTCTAGATGTCCCTTTTATTCGGCTATGTAGGCGGTTGTTGATCCCAACCACGGGGTGATCTTATTCGGACTATCCAGTAAAGGTAGCTCCGATCTTGTGTAGTAGAGGATCAGGGTGGATCCTCGGTACGGTGATCTAGACAACGTACTGTGATGGGCGGTACCCCAGTAGCCCTGCCATTGATGGAAACCCAATCTCCAATAAGTGCCTTTGGACTTGTTTGTATATCTATTATGCTGAAATTTAATGAATGTAACAATTTCGACTATTTGAATAAGTATTTGTATATAAACACTATTATAATATCAGTGGATTTGATAAGAAATGATTTGGTCATCGTAAGGTAAAAATCAGACATGTTTATTTGTGGCGTGGTCTTACGAGATACCTTTTATTTTCAAAGGATTTCGAAAACTTTAATAATCCAATTGAATGTGTTTTCTCACTCTGGTTTTCTAGACTGACTCGGGTGTTATTTCACTATAATGCTCGGGTCAGACCGAGTATTATAGATACAGGAAAATATGCTGTGGAGCTCAGGAGGCGAGCTGGATAGCGAGACGTATCACAAATATTTGATGTATTATCCGCTGCGTATGGTTTGCTAGAAATTCAGTTTATATATGGACAAGTTATTATAACTGTCTAGTGTTGTGTTTTGTTGATGTTGTACTCTGATGATGTATATATAAAACAATTATAGTTTCTTTTGTATAAAGATCAGTCATTTATCTATTATATATTGTTCCGCTGCGATTGTGAGATTCTGATGTTGTTTTGTTGTCTCTTCTTCTACCTCCTTCTTCTTTCCCTTACGGCCTGGTTTTTTGGGCATTCACTTGTTCAGCATTTAATAAAGTAGACGTATTGATGTCGATTTTCGGACGTCGAAAAATCAGGTCGTGACACTTTTCCTCTAATAAAAGTAGATTTTATTACAAATTCCAAAATATTCATTCCATATATTAATTTTCCCATATTATAAAATTTAGAATTCACATTCCAAAAGAATTCATTATCTTTTATAAAAGAAGTCAAATTTTCCATTTAAATCTCTAATTTAAATCATTATTTATTTTACTAGAGTAACACTAAAATCTGGGTTGTTACAAACTCACCCTTAAAGGAAATTGTATCCTCGCAATTCCATTTCAGAGAAAAGTTTATAATATGTATATATATATATATAGTTATTAATCAGGATTGTTACATTCATTTTAAAAATATATAATGCATACACAACAATTCAACCGTTTAAAATAATCACAAAGTCGAATTATTTTTAACCATAACTCGAAGAAAATCCATATTGACTATCTCAGTCTAGCACGTATCGGGATCTGCACCGACCTGTCAAGTATTAAGTAGAGTAATCCACCAATTATTAGATCTCTCTATCGATGGCTTCCTTTGACTCCAAATTAACTTCCCTTCCTATTATTTATTACCATGGACTATAAGTTTTATGCAAACACTTTTAGAAGTTTTTAATACAAATACAAACAATCAAAACATTTAAATTTTCAAAATGTTGAAATTTTCGGAGTAATCTCTATTGTATGAAGTGTATTTCGAAGATCCACAAAACTCAAAATATTGTATCAATCCATGCATTTACAAGCAATATGCAATTTTCATTTATACCTACAAAAGTTTTAATTACTTTTCAAAACATTAAACATCTGACTTTCAAGTCGTTCCTTTAAAATGAGGATGTATAAAGATTTATAATTTTCTTTCTTTCTAAAATATTTTCCCAGAATTTAATTTCCTCTAATTTGCTTCTTACCTTAAACTCTTAATATTGAGTAATAATTGACTCATTTCAGAGATATTTCAAATTTCAGATCTACTTCTTGAAAAGTGAAAATTTACAAGTTTCAACCCTTGTTAATAGAAAGCCAATTATAAGAGTTAGAGGAGTTCCTTTATCCTTAAATCAAATCTCAAAATCTTCTTTTACAAAAATCAATTCCTTTTAAAATAATATTTGAAAATATCTTTCTTAAATTCAAAACACCTCAACATATATAAATCTTTTTCCAAAAATATATTTCTCAAAAAATTGCACTTTTATAAATTGCATAAATATTTTATATTTTAAGAAATTCTTTCAATATAAAATTTCATTATTTTCTTTTCATCCTTCTTTATAGATTCATTTCCAAAAATTCATTTTCTAAGTCCTTCATTCTTTACTTTTAATTGAACCCCACTACTATAAGGAATTCTTTCAACTTAGCATATTAATTTACAAAATTAGCATATCATTTTTTCTCTTACTTCTATTTTGAAAATAACTTTACACAATATTTTACATCCTTCAAAAATATAACATCTTTTACGGTTTAGAATACTAAACACTTTAAGGTATTCTAGGACATTCAGCTCATTTAATCCCTTACAATAAGGATGGGAAGTAATTTAAAGATTTCCCTTAGTTTAAATATTATAAACTACATAGTTTAGTTCATTTTATCATGAAAAATCATTTCTCATAGATTTGTTTTCCATAAAAATGGAAATTTACAAAAATCTAATCATTGCTCAACTTTTTAATTCCTTTTAGGCTAAATTTCTATATTTGAAATTCATAAATTGGGAAAGCCAACTTCTAATAAGAAGTTGTATATATATATATATATATACCAAGAGTATTTTCTTTTCTCTTACTAAAATATTATCTTATCAAACTTTATCTTATATACATTTTAAGATTTTCCTTTCATACTGATAAAACTTATTTTAGTACATATCATATTTTAATACTAAAATTCAAAACCCATTCCACAATTCTCTTTTCTTTGCTTTATAAAAGAACTTTTTATATCTCGACATATTATTCTATAAAGCTAAACAAAATCAAAATATTCTTTATTCACCAAAATTAGATTATTCAAAAATTCAAGAGCTTATTTCGATCATACAATGTTAACTACAAATCCAACCTTTTTAATAAAACAACTATAAGGTTAAATGAATTTCTTCTCATTTAATTTATTCTTGGGGTTTATTTATCATAACTTTTACTTTTCAAATAAACTTTAAAATGCTTTTTAATTATAATTATCTGATTTTGGATAAATCTTTTCCTAATTTTCTAACTTTACATTTTACAAATAATATAATAGCGTCTTATGGTATTTATTTATATGAAACCTTATTTATTTATCTTTTAAAATAAATCTTATTAATATAATTTATCCTTTTGATTTCAAATCATCAAAGTACAAAGTATCATTTTCTTCAAGTATTTTCTTATTCTGAAATTTCCAAAATTTTTTTCCACCATTAGCTTACATCCTTTATAACACAATTAACTTTAATTTCAACATCCTTAAATCAAGAGTCACATATACGTGTGTGTGTGTGTGTGTGTGTGTGTGTATCAACGTTTATTTAAATCACAATATGTTATACAACAACAAATGAAAAGCATTACATATAATCCATTTTAGCACATACCTTATAAATGAACATACAAAAAATTAACATATACCAAATATTATAATGACGTTGCATTGTCATTTGTTTATAGTAAATTGCTTTGTGAATGGACTGCAATGTTGACCGTAAATCAACATGCCTCCCCACTAACCTCTGTTATCGTTAATGCTCGATAGCTACACTCGTCATCTAAAATGTTAATACATATAATGTATCTTTATTGTTTTCATTATAATTACATCTCATATATAACTATTTTCATAGTAGATATACTTTCCTTCTCCATTTGTTTACCAAAATATCTTTCTAATAATATCCTATCTTTTCAAATACTATTATTCAATCCTAATCAATCGCTTAATATTATTATCAAAACTCCATATAATATCAACTTTCAAAATAATATATATAGCTCATAATCTTTCTTTAAAATTTCATTTATCTCCAAAAAATAATTTAATTTTTAAGTGATATTCACTTTAAAATTTTGTTTCATCTTTAAATATTATTTATAATGCTTCCACAAATATTTACGAACTTTCAAAATATTATAACTCAAAGCACTGTGTCTTACTGTCTCGTCCTAGTGTTTAGGAATCCCTACCGAAAACGTTGGCCAAATGCCCTCGACCAGAATTCTTAAAGCATCCAATGAGAAATTTAACACAAATATATTTTAAAAATTTCTTTAATCAAAGAGATTTTTGACTTAAATAAAATCTTACTTTTATTAAACTACTTCCAATCAATTTTTATATTTTTATACAAATAATAATTTGCTAATAACTATTCAATTATACAACAATTTGTCCATGCATATATTAGGTAACCATCAATTTTTAATTTCATCTTAGTATTTAACTAATCATACATATGAATTAATATTCTATTTTTATTTCAATGAACTTTAATTTTACGACTTTTAAAATGAAATATTTAATTTATTTAAATATTCAAACATAGAATTTTTAAACTTAAATAATCATGTTTTATACGATAGATAAGAATGGTGAACTTATTTTTAGAATTGAATAAAGATTTTGAAGTTCTACGTAAAATCGACAAAATCTGGTTTTCGATGAAAATTGACATATAGTAAAATAATTGTTTTTAAGGATAAATAAATTATTTTGAATATATAATCCATTTCCAGTTCACTTGATAATAATAGAAATTTAATTACAATGGTTTGATAAATATATAACTTGTTTTATAAAAATTGATAAATTTCATCACATATCGACAAATCAATGTCGTATTTTTATAAATGGATTTGGATATTATTTTATAAGTCAAATACATTTGTTTTATTATTTAAAAATGATATAAAACTTATTTTCAAGTTTTGTTTACATACATAAATAGTTTGATTTAAAACTGAAAATATGATCGGGATTCAGGTTTTGGATTTTTGACCTTTCGTCAAATGGAAGTTGCTTCAAATCGTTGCAATGTTATTTGATACACATACACACTTGTACATACATACCTATAACATACATATAAACCATATATACATTTAGCATAAATGACAAAGAGGGTTTACTTTTGAAAACTTATAAAGTAAGTAAAATCTTTTGATTTGATTTTTACTTTTTGATAAAGATACTTTAGTAAACATCATTATTACAAAATACAAAGCAACATATTATCTCATTAAATGGTAGTACTTAAGATTCTAATCTTGCATTGGAATGGAGGAGCTAATGTGTGGTTAGAAATGAATTTGAAGGTAAGGGTTGTAAGGTCTTTTGTTCGTAAACTTCATGTATAAATAACCATGCATGTTCTCTCATTTCTACACACTTCTTTCTCTTTTCTCAATCTTCTTTAACTTCTTCCTCTCCTCTTTAATTACTTCCATGCCATATAAAAAAATTATAAAGAAATAATGTCAAAATATTTAAATAAAATCGATATCCATTCTCTTCAAAATCAAACTCTTCTTTTCTCATATTTTACCTCTTCTTCTTACGGCCATAACTTTCTCAAAACTAATCCAAATTGGAATTTTTTCAAACTCAATAGAATTGAGTTTGAAACAACTTTAATCTAACTTATTCCTTAAAAATATAAGAGTTGCTATAGCAACATTTCATTCTTTCAAAGTCATTTACGGCCCAGATTTTATGGTCGAAAATACCTCTGTTTCTTATTATCATACCTTCTACAAAAATGATCCAAATAAATAAATATTTTTTAAATCATATAAAATTCCAATGGCTATAACCTTTATGTTAATCACTTCTTACAGTTTTGAACATGGCTATGTCGAAACTTCTTTGCAGTGCATTTTTGAGCTTCATTTTTTGTCAATCCGAGAGTACCCTCTCTTCTTTTGATAATAACTTCCTTGTAACTAGTCGAAATCCAGTGTTGCTTTTTTTCAAATTTAAGAGAATCGAAATTCAAACAACTTTATTGTGAATCACTTTTTCAAATTTTGTGGGTAATAGGGTCAAAAACTAGAGAGATAATGACCTATTTTTTGGGTCTAATTTTTAGAATTCAGGGTCAAAGCTCCACCACTTCTTCTCTATACTTTCAACCAACCTCCATCTCAATTCTTGGCCAAGTACCAGGAAAGGAGGAAATTAGGCTTATTTTGATTTGGTCTCCAAGTATGGTTGGAAGTATGGGTTATATTATGTTCCTTGCCTTAAAGTTTGACGGAGTGGAATCCAAAGTGAATTATTTCTTCCTTTAAGTTTGTTAAAATCATTGCTAAGTTAAAGGAACATTAAACATTAAGTGTTGTTTGAAAACCCTTGTTGAATGCTTGCATACTTTGTATGCTAAAAAATGGTTTTATTTCCTTGTTTGACTATTCGTATGGTTAATTAATTATTTTAAAATTTAGAAGTTAAATAATTAATTGGTTATGCGGAAATGATTAGTAAACGTGCTTCGTCTATGAGATCCAAGGAGACTGGGCGAGAGACAGAACATGTCGAAGGGAAAGCCTGAATGCTCCAAAATAAATATCAAATCGTTTTAATCCAAGATAAAATAAAAAGGGTTACAAATATTAGATAGAATGAAGCGTTGATTTATCATTTATTGTTGTGTTTATTTGGTTAATTGATTGTTTGGTAGTTTGGATTGCGTTCGCCCAGTTTATGAGCATTAATTATTATTTATTGATTATTGACTTTGCTCGACCAGTTTATGAGAAATTAATTATTCATATGCATGGGCTGGGTTGAAAACAAGGCTATATTTCACGATTTGACTATAAGGTGTTTAGAGGTAATATTTGGTTCACTTCGACGTAATGAATTGTTTTGAAAATTGGTTTTCAAGTTGAGATGTTATGAAATATTTTCCCTTTAAAAGAAATAAAAATGTTTGGTAATGAATATTTTGAAATTATATTATATAAAAGTGATTTATATAAGAATGGTTTTACAAAAATGTTTTATGGAACGGAAAGAATTTCGAGGACTAAATCCGATGGTTTTAAGTTGATTTTTGAATGGATTTGAGAAATAAAAATTATTATAGATTTGAAAGTACTTGTGAATATTAGTGTGAAATGATTTGTCGCTTTAGGATGTAAAATTATTTGTTATGTTATCGATAGTTCGGGTAACCCGTAACTAAAAAGTGGGCATATGTTTTTGGTATAGTCCGCTCTTGAAATAGAAGGATGTACTTATTTATCGATTGTATGAAGGCTGGGACCAAGCTGCCTTGTTATTGGGGGAAACCTTTCGATCTAGTTGCATATGGTTTGATACACTTTTATTACGGTATTTGGGATTTCCAAATAAAATTTTCAAAAGTGATTTGATTTAAGATCCCAAAGTAAAGTATAATTTGAATATGAAAGATATATATATTTCAAAAGTTTTGAAATAAGAATTTGAGAATAAAGTCCAAACAGATAACTTTGTAAAGGTAATTAGATTTGAAAACCAAAAATAGAAGATTAAGTCTAAGTGGGTAATTTTGGGAATTGCACATTGTTTGTTGCATCGTAGGCTCCATGAGTCTCATTTGTAGTAGGAGAACTACGTTGTCTTGATCCTGTACCTAATTGGGTACCCAATTAGATAGAGGTACGTAGTCAGTCACAAGTGGTAGTGATGCAGCCCCTAAAATAATAAAACCTTTTCATGTTTATATGTTATTGGTTGTTGTTTATCTTATATTACTGTATCTTTCTTGCTTACTATTTTATTCCACATTTACATTGTTTATTGAGTTTGTAGGTAAGGATAGTGTTGTCCCTCTCATCAGAGTTGTGCAGTGGTAGATTTATAGTCATTGTACTTGGTATGTATTATAGCACACTTTGTAGGACTAATAAATAAATTTATTACTCTGATAAGTTGTGTAATTGAAATTGTATCCTATACATTTAGTAATGTTGAATATTTATCAAATATGGTAAATTAAGTTGGTAGTTTTCATTAGTAGTTTTAGAATGGATGAATATTTCGACAATTTTAACTGGTCCGAAAATCTAGGTCGTCACTGGTGGTATCAGAGCATAGGTTAGGTGCTTAGTAAAATTTGTCTTAGTTTGTAAATCAACCTAGGAATTTTAAAAATGAAACTACCTTAATTTGATAAATAAAAATGGATAGGATAAGGCACTGTGCCTCCAACCGGGGTTATAGATGATGTTTATTTATTGGTGTACTTAATTGTTCGGTTTCGTTATATTTTTCCATCCTTGGAATTTCGAGGACAAATTTTTTTAAGGAGGGAAGTATGCAATGACCCGTAATTTTACGACTTTCAAAATGGAATATTTAATTTATTTAAATCTTCAAACATAGAATTTTTATGCTAAATAATCATGTTTTATATGATAAATAAGAACGGTGAACTTATTTTCAGAATTGAATAAAGATTTTGAAGTTGGGCGTAAAATCGACAAAATTCGGTTTTCGATAAAATTTGACATATAGTAAAATAATTATTTTAAAGGATAAATAAATCATTTTTAATATATAATACATTTCAAATTCATTTGATAAGAATAGTAATTTAATTTATAATGGTTTGATAAATATATAAACTTGTTTTATAAAAATTGATAAATTTCGTCACATATCGGCAAATCATTGTCATACATTTATAAATGGATTTGGATATTCTTTAATAAGTCAAATAAAACTTTTTTAATTATTTAAATATGATAGAAAACTTATTTTCAAGTTTTGTTTACATACATAAATTGTTTGATTTAAAACTGAAAATGTGACCGAGATTCAGCTTTTAGATTTTTGACCTTTCATCAAATGGAAGTTGTTTCGAATCGTTCAATGTTATTTGATACATACACACACATGTATATACATACCTATAACATACATATAAACCATATATACATTTAGCATAAAAGACAAAGAGAGTTTACTTTTGAAAACTTATAAAGTAGTAAAATCTTTTGATTTGATTTTTACTTTTTAATAAAGATACTTTAGTAAACATCATTATTACAAAGTACAAAGTAACATCTCATCTCATTAAATGTTGGTAATTAAGATTAAAATCTTGCATTGGAAAGGAGGACCTAATGTGTGGTTAGAAATGAATTTGAAGGTAAGGGTAGTAAGGTCTTTTGTTTGTAAACTTCATGTATAAATAGCCATGCACATTCTCTCATTTCTACACACTTTTTCTTCCACTTTTCTCAAGCTTCTTCACCTTATTCCTCTCCTCTTTAATGGCTTTCATGCCATATAAAAAAATTATATAGAAATAACGCCAAAATATTTACAAAATATTCAAATAAAATTAATATCCATTCCCTTCAAAATCAAACTTTTCTTTTTTCATATTTTACTTCTTCTTCTCACAGCCACAAATTTCTCAAAAATAATCCAAATTGGAAAATTATATTTTTCAAACTCAATAGAATTGAGTTGGAAACAACTTTATTCTACATCATTTCTTCAATATTGTAACATCCCGCCTTTTCGCACGATTTAAACAGACACACGTGCCACTTCAAACCATACGGAAGGGCGGATTGTTATGGGGTAAATAAGAAAACAGAAAAGAAATAAAACAAAATAGAATCTCACAGCGGAAGGATAAAATATAATAATAAAATATACAGTTTATAAAACTGTTTACAAAACAATTGATTCTTCTTTATACAATTAAATATCAGAGTTTGCATACCAATAATATCAATGCAGCGGAATATTGTGTGAGTGTAGTGCAATACTATAAATAATAATAATACAAATCTTCGTCTTCGTCCTCCAGGGCTAAATCTTCAAATCCTGAAATGCTCGGACTGACCCGAGCGAATTTGAAAAGACAAAAACACTCGAGTTAGAACTAAAAGATCTTATGTAAGTTAAATTTACAGAAATAAATATGAGTACAGTAACTTAAGAGATGCTCGGGAGTTACATCTCCTAAGGATCCGTTAAACTATTTGCTATATAGTATATTGCGCTATTATAATAGTGTCTAATTATAAAATAAACTTACTTTTAAATAGCGTTAAGGGGTTACCCATATAGCCCTTAACACAGAATATATTCCCATAGTCTATACAGTACCGTAATCTCCCCCGTACTGGGCGTCGTCAGAGGGCACTCCATAGGTATGGTACAAAGCCAAAATCGTATAAGGCGCGCTAGGGTAGGTGACACACACAACTAGGCAATGCCAGGGTAGATATACCAATTGCTATCCGGGATGGTGGTAACGCATAGCCGCAGCTACCGCTCACCTCGAACTAACACCCCAAATCAAAGAAATCAATAGTGGCCACCGAAAAATCCAAAGTCAGAGTATAGTATCGAAGGAGTGCGTTCGATCAGAGGAATGACCTCATTGGCCCGAGAATCGCTCCTGTTTTAGCCACCTTATGCCAACTCACGGAAGTTGGGTCCACGTATTTACCTTACAGGAAACGTCGCCACCATCCTACTTCATTCTGGAATCTCCACCGCGTACACGGTTAGTCAAAGTGGTTTTCAGTATCGACAGAGAGTATGTCCATATCCGATCCCGGTCTCTTTGCTAACCCATCGTTATTATAACACCGCGGTCATTTAAAAATAGTTTATACTTTAAAACCAGAATAAAAATTTTCCATTTCAAACTATGAATACGATATCATTTTAAAATCCAAACAATATGATATCATTTTATCCCAAATATAATTCTTTTCCAAAAATCATACTGCTTTAAAATTTATAATATCTGGAAACCAAACATTTGAATTATACTTTCAAAACATAATATTTCGGACTTCATACTTTTAAAAATCATACTTCTAAAACTTGAATGGTTTGGATATTCAACAGTATATAAAATAAATGGTTTAACTTTGAGGTTACTCTGTAAAGAAAAATAATTTCCATGGCTTCCCAAATATATTTCTTTATTTAAAGTCTAAACCAAAATTTAAATATCCCTTCAGGTTACAAAACCACTTCAATTTCTATATATATATATATATATCCATTTGGAGTATCAATATTTCAAAACTAAAGTTGGAATTTATTCTTTCAGCAAATTAAACGTACTATTATTTAGTCTTGAATATATAAAATAAACCTCCATTTTCTAGCAATTAAATATTTTCTTCAATTTAATTTATACTAACATATTCATTTTTAATTATCTTGAAAAATCCAGTTATAAATATCATATCTTAAAATTTCCAAACTTAAACATTAAACATATGATATAAATGATCAAATCCCATTTCTCAAAATTTTTCCATTTTCATTTGCAGATTTATACCCAGCTTGAATTCAAAATTTTAACTTCATATGTATATATATAGGGAAATATATACTATTTATAAAATATCAAAATTAAAATTTTTATAAACCGTATCCCATCCAAACCATAGAAATCACTTTAAAAATATTTATATATAGACCACGGTGCCTGTATAAATTTTTTTATCCTATGTTCAAGTGATACGGATATATATCATTTCAATCCGCAATTTAAAAATAAAAATTTGCGGTTGTATATCATTTCAAACCACAATCCCGAATGAAATAAAAAATGCATGATAACTTGTAGTTAATGATATACAATAAAACATCCCCTTATCAATCAAAATTATCATCATCAGTTTAACAACCATCAATATATATACAATATAACAAGAAATAATTGACAGTTATTAACTAACATTTTTATTCAATTAAATTTATAACTGTTTAACTAGTAGTTTATATGCAAATAAATAAATTCTAACTGTCAATTAATATGCAATAAATGAATTAAATTAACAGTTAAATTAAATAAATGCGATTTAACATATATGATGAATAAAACATGCCAAACAGTCATAAATAAATTTCTACTCATATCTAAAATGAATTTAACAAACATAAAACTTTTAGAAGTTGTGAGTGGGTTAAAACACCCACCTTTTGAATTTATATCGAATTTAAATCCGATTTAAACCCAAAAAATCGACGGTCTCAGAATCCATTCAAACCAGCGTCATCAGATCTGGAATTTAAATACGAACCTAACAAAAAAAGTCTCGCGTGAATCGGAGATCGTACGCAAAAGTTATTTGATTTAAACGATTTGAAAACAAAATAAAATTTCAAATCAAAATAAATAACTTGCCTCAAATTTTCCACATCAGCAAACGTTACTCCCTGCATACGAAAACGCGCGGCCCCTTGCTATCTCACGCTACAGGCGAAAACTCACGCACATACGAACCCATGAACACGTCCATTGACCGGACTTTGACCATCGATCGCGTCCACCTCCGGCCACCGTTCATCAAGCTACCACCACAACTAGCCTGCCCTTGCCGAGCCGCCTCCATCCCCTAGGTCCGGCCCTCTCCAGTCACGGCCGGCCGCCACCTCTAAGCCTAGGGCCGAAACCCTAATTCAATTTTTTCCGCAAATCCCACCGTTGATTCGACCCAAAAACTATACTGATGCAAACCCCTCGGTTATCTCCACAATACCCAGAAACAGTTTTCCGATCGGGCGAGTTTTGTTGCGACGATGATGAGTGGCCGAAAATGGTTTGAATTTTACTGGACGAACGATAGCTCCAATCGAAAAACAAACCACACCAGCATATTACGAACACTGAGAACTATGACATATATTTTTATGGAATTTTTCTGGAGAGCTTGAATTTTCATTGAAATTTGAAATGAAATAGATCTAGGTTTTGCAACCATTGAGGAAGAGAAGGAGATGAAGAAAAATGAACGTACCACCAAATGATAATAGAAAGGAGGCTAGGGTTTATCACAGCATATTTATAGGCAAAGAGAAGAAGGCTAAGTGGGCACGAATTACGAACGTGCTAAGCGGTAGTTGGCCCAAAAAGCCCGTTCTGACCCCGGAACGAAATTTATTAAACCCATATATCCAAATAGGTATTTTAAAATATTCTGAACGCGATGGAAAAAGTTTCACGTCCAAATTTGATCGTATGAAGAAGTTATGCTGAAAACAAAATTTCCAAATTGACTTCAAATTGATTTTAATTAAATCGATTTCAAGGCGTTTCGCGTCCGTACGATCAAACGACAGGTCCGATCGATACGAAACTTGAAACCCTACAATAATTCACCGATACGGATCCGATGAAACTGGTTTCGTCGAAATCCGAGTCCATGGCCAAACTGGCTATTTTTATATTAATTAAATAAATTAAAAATTAGGCAATTAAATCAAATTTCCCATTTCTTTTTGATAATTGACGATTCTTATTATTATGAATTTTTCAATCACCTATACTAATTTAAACAAAATTTAACTTGTCGAATTTAAAATTTTAGAAACCCCCAAATTTCATTAATTTCACCAAATTATAAATTAAATTTCCAAAATTTTAATTAAATTTACTTTCCATTATTATTGTCAAATAGAAGAATTTATCATTGGATTCATATTTCAATATGTAAATATTTCCAATTTCATCTGAACTTATATTTACATAATTCCTAAATATTAAATTTCAAATATCACTTCAATTAACGTTAACGTAATAATTATTTATTATTTATTGCAGTTGATTATCAGTTACAATTAATATACTAAATAGATGGTAAATCTTGAATACTGGTTATCCTTAACGTTTTATTTCCCATTTAATTGCAACAACGCAAATTTCAAAAATTTAACTCAATTAAATAGACAACTCTTTATATTCTAAATCAATTGCAATGGTTTAAAAGTTGCTAAATTTTGATTTCAGTAATCCCTTTACTTCGATTCAAAATCGGCAATTACCTATTAAATGCCCCAAAATTCCTATTAAATAAATCTAACAAATCTTTATCATCAATTAGATGAATTAAATATTGCAATCAAACTATTGCGGTAATAATTTCCGTTTCACTTTAAAGTATCTAAATTAGCCAATTACAATACTTATTACCTAAATAACTTCAATTTCTTCCAAATAATATTTACATAATTAATTTAATTATTGAATCCATTTAATTGCAATAAATTCAATTGATTGCAAATCAATTCCAAATAAATTTGATCTCTATCCAGTTACAACTTAATATCAAATCAGTTTTCACTTTACTAACAAAGTCATTATTACTTAGAATTTCATTACATTTTATATTTTCACATTTTCATTATGGTTTCATTTCTTTTCCCACATAGTTTATTAAAAATGGGATTTTCCTTGGTTACAACTTATTTGGATCCAACATTCTTCATTTACCAATTTATTCCACTTTAACTGCAATAATTTTGGGGATAAATTGAATTTGATTCCAGATTAACATTGACAACTAATAAAATAAGTAAAGTAAAATAATTATAGTCATTAACTCTATTTCACACGTCTACATTCAGTTACTATTAGAAAATCTTATTGCATTGGTTTTATACAATCGCCATTTACTTTACATTTCATTACTATTTAATATATATTTATTCATCAATCAAATCCGATATTTACTTTCTATCCTTCTATTTGATAAATAACCTAGTATACATTTTACATATATTCGTTTCATTTCATTCATTTATGGGCATTGCATTGAAATTTGTTTATTAACTAATATCAACGTTATTATCATTAATTTAAATTGGATTCCCAATTTTATTCAATACCTTGAACAAATAACATATATATTAATCAAATCCCTACATTTGTATTTCTCATATTCCATAAAAATCAAATCATAACATTTGAATGATTTTATTAAATTAGAATCTTATTCAGGTCGTAATCTATTAACTGGAACTAATATGATTCCTTAATTTATTCCCATTTACCGTTTAAAATCTTTCATTGCATTAAAACCATTTAACATTTTCATAAATTTCTCATATTAAATTCCATATCCAGGTGAGAATCCTTTTCTACTTAATTCATTTGGATTTCATTCTAAATTAAATTAGAAATACTATTAAATTATCACATTTAAAATTATCGAATTGAACGGGTCGTTACAAATATCTAAGCGTTACTATAGAAAAATTTCAATTCCTTCAAAGTCATTTTTGGCCCAGATTTTATGGCTGAAAATACCTCTGTTTCTTATTATCATAACTTCTACAAAAATGATCCAAATAAAGAAATTCTTTTTTTATGATCATATTAAATTCCAGTGGGTACAACATTTGTGTTAAACACTTCTTCCGGTTTTGAAATTATCCATGTCAAAATTTCAATTCTTTGCAGTACATTTTTTGGGCTTCATTTTTTGTCAATCCGAGAATACACTCTCTTCTTTTGATCATAAATTCCTCGTAACTTGTCAAAATTTAGTGTTTATTTATTTAAAATTCAAGAAAAAAGAAATTCCAACAACTTTATAATGAACCATTTTTTCAAATTTTGTGTGTAAAAGGGTCAAAAACTAGAGAGAAAATGACCTATTTTTTGGGTCTAATTTTGAAAATTCAGGGTCAAAGCTCTCCAACTTCTTCTCTATACTTTCAACCAACCCCATCTCAAGCCCTGGCCAAGCACTAGGAAGGAGGAAACTGGGCTTATTTTGATTTGGTTCCTAAGCATGGTAGGAAGTATGGGTTAGATCTTAAGTTCCTTGCCTTAAAATTTGACGGAGTGAAATCCAAAGTGAGTTATTTATTCCTTTAAGTTCGTTAAAATCATTGCTAAGTTGAAGAAACTTTAAGTGTTAAGTGTTATTTGAAAACCCTTGTTGAATGCTTGTTTACTTTGTTTTCTACAAAATGGATTTATTTCCTTGTTTGACTATTTGGATGGTCAATTAATTACTTTAAAATTTAGAAGTTAAATACTTAATGGGGTATATGGAAACGATTGGTACACGTATTTCGTCTGTGAGATCCAAGGAGACTTGGGCGAGGGATTGAACATGCCGAAGGGAAAGCCCGGATACTCCAAAATAAATATCAAATCATTTTAACCCAAGATAAAATAAAAAGTGTTATAAATATTTGATAGAATGAAGCGTTGATTTATCATTTATTGTTGTATTTATTTTGTTAATTGATTGTTTGGTTGTTTGGATTGCGCTCAGCCAGTTTATGGGCACTGATTATTAATTATTGATTATTGACTTTTCTTGACCAGTTTATAAGCAATCAATTATCCATATGCATGGCCTGGGTAGAAAAAAATTGTAGGTTAACACCTTGTGATTTATTTCACGATATGAAAATAAGGTGTTTAGCGGTGATATTTGGTTCACTTCAATTTAATGAATTGTTTTGAAAATTGGTTTTCAAGTTAAAATGTTATGAAATGTTTTCCGTTTAAAAGAAATAGAAATGTTTGGTAATGAATATTTTGAAGCTATATTATATTAAAGTGATTTATATAAGAATGGTTTTATAAAAATGTTTTATGAAATGGAAAGAATTTCGAGGACTAAACCCGATGGTTTTAAAAAGATTTTTGAATGGATTTGGGAAATGAAAATTATTATCGATTTGAAAGTACTTATGAATATTAGTGTGAAATGATTTATCGCTACGGGATAGAAAATGATTTGTTATGTTATCGATGAATCAGGTAATCGGTAACTAAAAAGCGGGCATATGTTTTTGGTATAGTCCGCTCTTGGAATAGGACGATGTACTTATTTATCGATGGTATGAAGGTTGGGACCCAACTGCTTTGTTAGTAGGAGAAACCTCCCGATCTAGTTACATATGGTTTGATATGCTTTTATTACAACATTTGGGATTTCCAGATAAACTTTTCAAAAGTGATTTGATTTAAGATCCCGAAGTCAACTATAAGTTGAATATAAAAGAGATATATATATATATATTTCAAAAGTTTTGAAATAAAAATTTGAGAATAAAGTCCAAATACATAATTTCTGTAAAGTTAATTAGATTTGAAAATCTAAAATTTAAGATTAAGACTAAGTGTATAGTTTTGGGAATTGCACATTGTTTGTTGCATCATAGGCTCCATGAGTCCTATTTGCGGTAGGAGAACTACCTTGGCTTGATCCTATATCTAATTTGGTATTCAATTAGATAAGGGTAATTAGGCAGTCACAAGTGGCAGTGATGCAGCACCTAAAATAATATAATCCTTTCATGTTTATCTATTATTGGTTATTGTTTATCTAGTGTTATTGTATCTTTCCTGCTTACTATTTTATTTTGCATTTACATTGTTTATTGAGTTCGCAGGTAAGGATTGTGATGTCTCTCTCATTAGAGTTGTGCAGTGGTAGATTTATAGTCATTGTATTTGGTATGTATTAAAGCACACTTTATAGGATTAAAGAATAAATTAATTACTTTGATAAATTGTATAATTAAAATTGTATCCTATACATTTAGTAATGTTGAATATTTATCAAATACGGTGTATTAAGTTGGTAGTTTTCATTAGTAGTTTTAGAACGGACGGATTTTTCGGCAATTTTAACTGGTCCGAAAATCTGGATTGTCACATTTATAAAGGAACATACTTTCGATATCCATTGCCGTAGCTACACCACCAAAGACACCACCAATATCTTATTATTAATATTGATTAGGTTTCAAACTCTCAGGTGTTTATCCGCACTCAATATAAATTTTGAATTGCTGTTAAAGATTTTAAAACAACCAATCATTCATCAACTAATAAAACATATATAAGATAAACTAATTAATGCGCTCAATGGAAGGTAGTCGGTCAGCTCCCATTGCGCAACTCTGATCGATAACGGATCAGGACACAGGATTCAATTCTAAGTCATCTAAGGTCTAATCTATGTTATCCATTAAATCTCACTCTTGACAAAAGTGAATTCCAACTTTTAGCATAATTTTCATAACAATAATCTGTATAGTATTTCAAAATTTTTACAAATATTTCCTGATGATTATTCCTAATAATCTTTATATATTTATATCCAAAATAGGAAATAAATTCCAAATTCTACCCTACGTCCTACGGGATGAGACTCTAGGTCCGTCTAAGCCAAGATTCATGTCTCTTACATTCTATATTATTCTGAACCTTAGCTTTGATACCAAGGTATAACGCCCTATCTTTAACCCATATTACACAAGAATTTTACAAATAATATTGTCGAGCAATATAGAGAGAGTAAGGCTGGATATAAGAGATCATCCATGTTCATTCTCTTCGGCTAACACTGTCACATTGTACCTTTTTGTCTGAATAAATACAATGATGTGAACGGTCTCGGCACAAAGCAATAGACATGTTGGCTAATATCAAACATAACAATATATCACATAATAAACAACACTGAATCATAGACCGTGGCATAAATATAATACAGATCATATAACATAAAGTGAGGCAACAAAAATGGTGCACATGACCCATAAATATACACACATATGAAGAACTCCAATAGGGCTCAGAAGAATATATACATACATCCAAAAGGAGTCACTATCTCATACAAGATACATAAATGTGCACAGAAGTCCAACTCAAAATACTAACACTAAGTACATATGCATATATAGATAGAGTATCCGCCATAGCGTAGCTAGCCATATCCATAGTCAATGAGTCTCTGGACTTGTCAACTCTCGGCCTGACTCAAGTATTCATTAAAATAAATGGGTTAGACTCTTTCAAAACATAATTGGATAAGATCACATAATAAGCATATACAATGCGCATTATTTGTATATTGATCACATTTTCAATAGATATTAAGACTAAATTACTATATTAAAATGTCGTATCAAGATCATCAATAATTATCATTTCATTATAATGTGGATAGGATCCAGTCAAACCTAATATTGCATAATAGCAACGCATATCAAACATAAAGTTGTACTGCTTTTGGTTAAAACAAAAGTATAGCACACAATAAGAATGGAATTCATAGAGTAGATCCTATTATTGCCATGATTATGGGGAAAATAATTACTTGTGATGGTTGCTCTATTCCAATGAAAGACTTATAAGACATGCTCTTACAGTCGTTATATACTAACCCTTTTAACATAAGAGACATATATTGTACTAACTGTTGGCTTTAGTGGTCGTGGTTAATCGCTAACACGGATTCCATTATATCACTAACATTGATAGTATCATTAACACGGATATCGCTTCTTTGGGAGCAACCCCATTGTTAGCCTATAAGGTCAAGTAGGCAATGCGCATTTTTAAACTAGT
This sequence comes from Allium cepa, assembly GCA_030765085.1. Taxonomy (NCBI): domain Eukaryota; kingdom Viridiplantae; phylum Streptophyta; class Magnoliopsida; order Asparagales; family Amaryllidaceae; genus Allium; species Allium cepa. The sequence continues at coordinate 984,576,782 of CM060945.1, read as the reverse complement.
GAGCTATGGACATAACGTATTATCCATTATAAAATTTAGTACTGAAGTGCAATATACTATTAAACAGTAATCACTAAAGTAACATCGTGTGTCCTGTGCCACTTGGTGTTGCTAGAGTATTTAGTATAAGTTAGTAAATACCCCTTACTTAATTGTTCTACAAGATAAGTTGTATAATTAGCCGAAGAAGTGACACCAAATGTTCCATACCATTTGGTTTTACTACATCATTGCACGATATATATTTCCCATAGAAGTAGCAATTTGCATAAAACATTATTTCTGAGGTCATATAGAATATCTATAAGTTCGACAAGTCTAGTGTAAATTCAATTAATTGCCAAAGGATGAATCATTGTTCTCAAACAATTGGTTTGCTTTTTTAACTCATGTGTAATACTTACAAATCCATTTAAGGTCATTTTAAACCTTAATTTTTTGTAAAACTCATGAAATGAAAGTTGTAGATAATAATTTTATCTTTTTATACAGAAAAAGTTCATCAAATTTGGACTTATAGTTCAGAAGTTATGGCCAAATCAAGTTTAGATATAAATTCAGACAAATCACTACAAAGACGGAGCTATGACTATATGTTCAAATCCATTTCAGGTCATTTAGACCTCCAAATTCTGTACTACTCATAAAAAAGTTATAGATTATACTCTTAACTTTATAGCATGTAGAAGATCAACACTACGATTCTAAAATTATGGCCAAATCAACTTCAAGTATAAACTTAGAAAAATCACTATAAAGACAGAGCTATCACTATATGTTCAAATACATTTCAGGTTATTTAAACAACAATTTCTTATTAAACTCATAGCATGAGAGTTATAGATAACAGTCTTAACTTTCCAAAAACAAAAGATCATCAAATTTGGACATGTGGTTCAAAAGTTATGGCCAAATCAATTTTAGATATAAACTAAGAAAAATCACTATAAAGACAGAGTTATAGCTATATGTTCAAATCCATTTCATGTTGTTTAAATGATTAAATACCAAAAACTGAAAGGGAAATTATTGCTCATTGAATTTATTTTCTAACTCAAAAATATTGACCCCAAACAGGTTTAGGAAGTGCAAGTTATCGTTGTTGTACTATAGCGCACTTTCTAAACAAATTTTCGGCTATGACCTTTTGTTTCGAAGAAGCATACTTTCAGTCACAACATAACCAGAACAATTTGATTCAATTTAACAACTGAAATCATTAGTTGAATCGATTTAAACAAACATGCAAATAGCTTTTAGAAAGAATTGTGAGGATTACTCACCTTAACTCCTTGAATCCTTACCCAAAAATATACATAATAACCCGTCTTCTCTTATTTCAGCCAAATCCGGTAACAAGTATCCACAAGAGAAGAGGAATTCAAAACTAAATCAAAGTTGAAATCAATTGGTCTTGAAGATAGGAAAAGGCTTGAGAATCTTATCTTGATTTTATTGGAAATTTTTTTAGAATTTTCTTATAATTAAAACAGCTGAATTTTACTTTGAGGTTTAAAGAGAGAAAGTGGAATGCTTGGTTTTCTTTACTGGTTTTAGAACGTAAATTAAATGAGAAAATGAAAAGAAGTAAACTTCTCTTTTACCGAAATCTTTAATGGGCTTGGGTTGAAAATATACCCAATAAGGAAAGAATTGTTTTTTGTTCCTTGTTTCTTTTATTTCTTTCTTTAAATCCTATTTCTTCTTATAATTTATTTTTTTATCAACTCACAAATATTATCCATACACAATTCAACCAATAAAATTACAACAGTACTTGTTATACACTTTAAATTATTTATTAACAAGATAATCATCTCTTAAACTCTTTGACAAATAAAATCTCAATATCTCTTAAAAATGATTACTTATAATTTAAACACTTCTTAACTCCTCTTTATAATAAATATAAAGGATTTGCCAAAATAAAATATCTATTCTTCTAATAAAGGTAGATTTATTTACAAATTCCAAAATATTCATTCCACATATTAATTTTCCTATATTATAAAATTTAGAATACACATTACAAAAGAATTCATTATCTTTTATAAAAGAAGACAAATTCAAATTTCTCACTTAAATCTCCAATTTAAATCATTATTAATTTTATTAGAGTAACTCTAGAATTAGGGTTGTTATAATACTAGACCCAAATTCATTGGTCCAAGGTATATGGATCCCAACAACTGAACTGGGGTAGCCAAACAAAGTACCCATAAGTATCACCACAAAACTCCCGCTTTCAAGTAGATTAGAAAATACTCCGAGTATTAACGATCCCTTAGCATGCATATCCGAGCCATTTCCTTGCTCTATCTAGTTTGCATTGTTTTCGAGGAACCATTCCACATTCCACTATTCCATGATACAACCATTCTCAACTTCTATTCACGGGTCGCCCTTTCTAGAACCCGCCTTTACGGACAAACATCCTTACAAATCCTTTCAATATTAAGCCGCCATCGTCAGAATCTAACTCCATTCACCATCGAGTTGTCATCACCGAAGTCCCATAATTATCATTGTGCTGCTACATGACCATCAAACCCTAAGCAAACAAACAAACACCTTCAGCATGACCTACAGAGCCTCTACTCCTCCTCGTCGAAGTTCCATCTCGGTAGCAGCAAAATGGACCTCTCGGTTTGGATAGGACCTCTCGGTATCGGGAGGTGAACTTAACCAATTTTGGTTAAGCCTTCTCCCCTCCCTTCTAAGGTTCCATCTCCTAAGTGCTTGGTCCCCGACCACTTTCCCTAAAGATCTCGGTATTGACTCCAAAGCTCTCGGTGCTAAATCCAAGAGCTCTTGTTTCCGTGCCCTCCAAAGCTCTCGTTTCTTAGTCCATCCCTTAGCCAAATTCTTGCAGATTTCTTTTGCACATCACCCTAAACCTTGATTTGAAGAACCATCACCCATGAAGACAATTTCCACTAAACATGACCACTCAATACCGACACGACTACTTGGTACCGACTCCTCTACTTTACCCCAATCTCTATGCGACTTGAACTCTGAGCTCCCCTAATACTCCAAAGCCCCTCCTCCAAATTTATTTCAATTCTAACCATCCTTGCTTTTGATTTTCCAATTTGACCACCTACTTCCTAACTACCTAAAAGTACTAGCAAATCACATCAAAGCACAACATATAGACATGGAATATCATATATACACATCCATTCATACCTGCAATACATAAGAACAAGATAATCAAGCAAATTATAATCGAAATCTAACTTTTACATTGGCATATGAATATAAACAAAAGGAGTTGCAAAACCATTTAACCCCACTTTAGAACCTTTAAAATTCTACCATAAAAGTCAACAAAATGTGATTAAAGCTAGAAAACATTTTAGGAATGGAATTATGTTAAACTGCCATTTTTAACTATATAAACATGCATAGTAGGGTGAGAGGTCAAGAACCACCACAAGATACCTAAAATACTAATTCCTCCCCTTAGATCTGAAGTGGACAACAAGAAATAGGAACACAAGTTAGCGAAAATGAAAAGCCGAAGTTCCTATTTGCAGATCACCCTCTAATTGATGATTTTGCTATGATTAAAAGGAAAATGTAGGCTTTTTGATGAAATTTGAGCTAATGAAGGTTTAAAGCTATTTTGGGTTAGTGGGCCAAAGTACAGGCTTAGTTAATTACCCATTAATGCAGGCCAGTAGCAACCACAACTTAAAATAGTTATAACTTTCAAACGGTAAGTTCGGTTTTCTGTTATGACCGCTCTACGAAGGGGAAAACCATTATCCTGATGCAAAGGAAGAGGTTTAAGACCCTAACTCAACTATTTTCATAGTCCAAACAAGATTTTCAAGGTCAAAATGGTCACATAGAAATTCGAAAAAAATCATATATATGGAAAATGTTCCTAAGAGTCGCTTTCAAAATCTTAGAGTCATACAACCTCTTATAAATAAAATAAACATATTTTAAGATCCTTCGATGTATAAAATATGGGTCGTTACACTCTCCCCCCATTTAGGAATTTCGCCTCCGAAATCCCAAATAACTAAACATACTTACCCTACATCCCCAACAATCATACAACCATCATATATATCAAACAAGAAACTATGCAACCAATAGTATAGGTAAGCCTTTCCTAGCATGCGAGATACTAAACTACTTTATATGATATCAAAGGTGCAAGTAAATATGATAAACAATAGGCCTTACCATACGAAGAACTCCGGATATGTGGCCCTCATGCTCTCTCAGTTTCCCACGTGTTATCGCCTTCACTTTTGCCCCATCGAACCTTCACTAACTCCATCATCTTTCTCCTATGTTATTTTGTATTATGTCCGACAATATGAACCAGCTTATGAGCTTTTGAAGCTTCTGGTTCAATCACGATATCATCAGGTTGGTCTAGTGCAATCGTCACACCAGAGTCGTTTACAAACTTACGCAAATGAGAAACATGGAAGACGTTGAGCACATCTGCCATCTTTTGATGTAAGTTGACCATATGTACTAGGTTCTTAATCCTCTTTGCTATCGAAAAAGGACCTACGGACCTTGGCACCAACTTCCCCTTACTACTGAATCGACTAACATTCTTTAAAGGAGAAATCATCAAAAATACTATATCACCAATTGAGAATTCTAAATCTCTACGTCTCCTATCAACGTAGCTCTTCTGCCTATCCTGAGTAGCTTTCATTCGTTGTCAAATGATCTCTATCTTCTTCAAAGTTTCTCTAAACATATCTGGTCCAAGTATTAGTTTCTCGTCTGCCTCTTACCAATACAATGTGGCATTACATCGGCTATATAATGCTTCATACGGTGCCATACTGATACTAAACTGATAGCTATTGTTATATGAAAACTCCACCAAATGGTAGTGATCGTCCCACAAGCCTCCAAAATTGAGTATGCAAGCACGCAAGAGATCCTTTAATATATGATTCACTCTCTCGGTATGCCCATCAGTTTGCGGGTGATAAGCTATACTGAGATGTAGCTCGGTCCTCAATGCTTCTTGTAAGCTCTGTCAAAACCCACTATTGAACAATGTGTCTTGGTTTCATAATGCTCTTCAGAACATCATGAAATCGCACTACCCATTTCACATTCAACTCAACCAGTTTGTCTACCGTTCTACTTGACTTGATGGGTATAAATCTTGTACTCTTTGTCAACCAATCGACTATGGCCCAAATGTTGTTGTACCATGCTTAGGTCCTCGGCAGTCCATCAGTAAACTTCATCGATGCTTGCTCCCACTTCCACTCGGGAACTTCAAGTGGTTGCAGCTACCCACTTGGCTTCTATTGCTCTGCATTTACCAACAAGCAGTTCAAACACTTTGGGATGAATGTCCTAATATCATTCATTATCCCCTTCTAATAATAGGTCTGCTTCATATTACCGTAGGGACGAATGGTAACCTAGAATGGTGGCACTCTCGTAGCACCTTGACTTGTAATCCATCAACATTGGAAACAAACAATCTTTCATCTTTACGGAACCAACCTTCTCGGTCGAGTCTGTATTGCTTCATATCTTCAGACTCTACTCCTCCCTCTATTTGCTCCATGATCTTCGCTAGTCTAGAATCTCTCCTAAGACTAATACCAGTTCGCACAGTCAAAGTAGGCCTAAAACTCACCAACATCTCTGGCTCTTACTGGCAATGAGGTCTAAAGTTATAGCCAACAATATACTCTAACTAGTTCCATTCCATGAACATCTCTCCTAAACTGGCATGTGTTCTACTCAATGCATCGACAATCGCATTTCCCTTACCGGGTGTATAGGAAATGCCAAAGCCGTAGGAGGCCTAGAATTCCAACCTTCGCTATTGGCAAAGTTGGGAGAAATGGTACTTACCCGGCGTGTAAGTGGTTCCTCTAATTTCTCAAAGCAAACATTATAAGGCAACTCCAAATCATGAGTTGGGTGCTCTCGTTTGGCTTCAACTGTCGACTAGCGTAGGCGACAACCTTCCATTTTTGGATCAATACCGCACCTAATCCAGTATCACATATGTCCGTGTATACTGCAAGCTCCTCATTCCCGCTTGAAATGATCAATACCGATGCACTCATCAACCTCTCCTTTAAACTCATAAACGCGTACTCACACTTTGTATTCCAAACAAAAGTTCGATTATTCTTCATTAAATTGTTCAACGGTGTGGCTACCTTCAAGAAGTCCTTGATAAAACGCCTATAATATCTCGCTAATCCTAAGAAACTCCTCACATCGGTAGCAATCTTAGGGTTGGCTCAAATCCTGAACTGCTACCACGTTGGTAGGATCTATTGTGATGCTCTTCTCAAAGATGACATGACCCAAGAATCTCAGTTTCCTCCTTCAGAAGTGACATTTCAAAAACTTCATTCTTGATTTCTATCTCCTCAAAAGCACAATCCTCAAGCGTTTCTCGTATTGGTGCTCTGTCCTAGAATAGATCATAATATCATCCATGAACACAAGTACGAACTTGCTTAGCTGATCCATGAATACGCGATTTATGAGATCAACAAAATATAATGAAGCATTTGTTTGCCGAATGGCATAACCAACCACCCATAGAAACCAGACGGTGTCGAAATGCGATAATCGACACAATTTCTTTGGTACTCTCAATTGGTGAAATCCTATCGCCAAATTCAATTAGGAGAACACCTTTGCACCATGGAGAAGATCGAATAAGTCATCAATACATGGAAGTGGATACTTGTTCTTCTTCCTTGCCTTATTTAGCTCACGGTAATCTACGTGTAACTATAGAGAGCGATTTGCCTTAGTAGTGAATACTATAGTTACACCACACTCGGTTATTCTCCTACGAATGAACCATCCCTTTAACAGGTCACTTGCAATTCCAACTACTTTTACTCTCTGGGTGACATATGCCTCAAAAGCATAACTATCAGTTTGGCATCCTTCGCTAAATCTGTATGAAATTCAATCTCTCTCTGCAGTGGTATTCGGCCGGCCACCTCCTCAAACACATTTGGATACTCTCTAACAATAAGTAAATATGAAAACCCATCACATGGAACCTCAAGAGAATATATAAAGCTAACCATAATCCCATCCTCCGAAAGGCAGCCAATCACTACCGTTTGCCCCTCCACAACCTGGATCATCGCTAACAAGTTCTCGCAATCCACTACCACCGCATGCTTCCTTAGCCGGTCCATTCCCAAGATAATCTAAAACCTTACAAAATTCAAAACAAAACAATCACAAACAAAAGAGCATCCAAGACTCAACAAGACCAAACCACGACAAACCATAGACGAGCTAGTAAAGCTCCAACATGGTTAGTCACAATCAAAGGTCTGTCAACTATTTTGGGTTTCAGTTCTAATATATCTACTAGATCACTAGATATGAAGGAATGTTAAACCCCGGTACCGAACAAAACACATGTGGGAACATTATAAATGGTAAGCATATCTTAAAACAACATCCTTCTCCTTCATTAAGGGAGCACTCGATGACGTTAGAACATCGTCCAAATCATATGCCTTCACAACCTGCTTTTTCTATACTGGTTATGGACAACTTTTTTGCGTTTGCCCGAACTTGTCGTAGTTATAACACTTCTTCTTCCTATCGACTTTGCAGTGCCTAATCAGGTGACCTTTGTCTCCACAACCAAAACAAATGGGTTCCTATTTAGCCTTCTTTTGAGCATTCTTCCCCTAAAACTTCTTTCTCTTTCCATTCCATTTCATCTTACCTCCACCACTTGTTTTGGTTTTGGTCCCTCCTTAGCAACAATAGCTGATTTGGACTTGGGTATAAACTCTCTTGGCAAAGTGCTTTCTCAAAAAATCTCTTGAATGACTCATCGATGTGACTTACCAACTTCTCCCCTAAATAGTCATCCGAATCCATAAGAAATTTCTTGTTCTTCCTCAATAAAGCGTCGATGAAAGACATCCCATACTTTCACAAAGCATTAAACTCAGCAATATACCTAGAGACAGACATATCTCCCTACTTTAAATAAGCAAATTTCATGAATAACACCAACTTCTAAGTAGCCAGAACAAACTTCTTCTCAAATCTAGCCTTGAACTCGTCCCAAATGAACTAACCCTCAGGCTAGCAATGGTAATGTCATTCAACCAGTTCATGGCCCGCCCTTGAAGCTGTCTAGAGGCTAGTTTCCTTTTAATGGCATCATATACTTACATGTCACTAAAGATGTGCTCGCACCTATCCAACCAATCCTACACTTGTATGGCCGACTCTGTTCCAAGGAATGGTTTGCCTCCCAAGGTGGAGTAACTTTGCATAGCTTGGCAAAGTCAGCCCTCGGCGACTGCACTTGAGCACCAAAACAACCAGCAACATTTGGAACAGCCGCTTGGGCATTTTGCAGCATGTTTTACATTATCACATTGATCATAGCTTACAAGTCAGGGTCAGCAGCCCACGAACACACTCCTTCCTCAACTCCAAAGATGGAGTTCCTTATAGTTTTTCTTGTTTGCAGGTTCATTCTCAATCTATAATAGGAACGATTAGTCTTTCAAAAAGAAAACTATGTCAATGGTACGTGTGTGCATGCGACTTATATATTATATACTACTTAATAGTTTCCAAAATATATAACAAGTATGCACTCTCTTATATATATACACACACTCTCGATCCAGTCTAGGTTGATAAATCCTTCCCCATCTCTACTAGACCATCAACTTTGGTTAATCATGTAACCTCACCCTAATACCAAATATGACAGCCGCCCTACATCACTAACACCAATGCATGGAATAAAATATAATTACTACAACAAAATACCGGGCAATACCCGTTGTAATAGAGATTTCGCAACGGCAAATGCCCATCTCATTATGCGATGTTGTAATAGACTCAAAAGATTTTACAAGGGTATAAACCATTGTAGTAAAAAAATTACAACGGTCCAAAGTTGTTGCAATAGAGCTATTTACAACAGTTATGGACCATTGCAATATACCCTGGCCACAACAGGCTTTAACCGCTGTACTAGATGTCAATTACAACTATTTTTGTCCGTTGTTAAAAAAATGCATGTTTGTATCAAAATTGGGCACAACACTCTTCAGAATTTTTTGAAGAGATAATAAATGAAGAATGTAAATTGAAAACGAGGATTATCTAACAAAAACTCCAATTAACAAGAATACAAATGCGAAGACAAGCGATTTATAGTGGTTCGGCGTGTTGCCTACGTCCACTGTGAAGTTTTTGCTATTTTATTGATTCTCTTTCAATGATTACAAGTGATTACAGCGAACAACAGCAAGTTACAACTGGAAATTCGATATCAACAGCAAGAATATGACGTAGGATGATGGAAATCTTGATCCGACAGAGTCTGGGCGCTTGAGAATCAAAAGATCTCTTTTCTGTAGGCTCTGGGGCTCTATTTATAAGCGTAGGAGGCTGAGACTTCGCTCAAATCTCGGAAGACTTTTTCTGCCACGTGAGTGGGCCCACGCGACCAACCTCAGGAAGTTTCGACTCGATCGGCGATCGATACGAAGTCATTTCGTATCGATCAGGATGACGTCCAATCGAGCTGAAACTTGGTGTAGACATTCCTCAGCATGTAAGCAAGCTCCTGTGAAAATTTCATGGCATTTGGATCAGTGGATCGCGAGATATGGTCGATACGAATGGAAATTCTCGTTGGCTGATTGGTTTGAATCCATCATTTCGAATCGATCCCTTAGACTCGATAAACTCACGTGGACCTGTGATGACATGGCGCGCGCACTTCGCCTCGATCCGATATTCACTCCGAGTTGACCATGTCGACTCCATATATCTCACCTCGTTCGTATCGAGGGATGACACATCACCCTGGTCTAATGACTTGTTGGATAAGAAGTGGTCAACAACCATGGATTCGAACAACTGCTACATCGATGGGTACGAACTAACAAAGGTTGATGGTTACGAACAGGCCTATTTTCGATGGATACGAGCTGCATAGCTTCTTAATGGACACGAAGTCAATCGATACGAACCGGGGTCTTCTGATGGATACGAAAATAGAGCAATCTGATGGATACGAAACACTCTGCCCAGATGGATTCGAAGAGAAGCTTCAATGATGGATGCGAAGCGGGCACTAGCCAATCGGTACGAGGCACAACCCCTGCTGATGGATTCGAAGCCCATCGATACGAACTCGATGGATTCGAACACTGCCGATCTGATCGATACGAAGTAATGAGACCTGATCGATGCGAACAGGATCGATACGAACTGAACGTACTTCGATGGATACGAAATCAACAACAATGATGGATACAAACTCTGGTTCATTCCTTCTATATTGAATCGATCATAGCTTGAGCATACGAACTTGGATTGACTTGAAATTTGGAATGCTGGTTCTTATGATCTTTCTTGTCATGTCCTATCAATTTTAGCCTGATCCGGGCTCGGAAAAAATTCAGCGATATCCATAATGAAGCAAAGTATAACCAATCTTTGAAACGAATTGACCTTCGTTTTCGATTGATCTTTAGGTATCACGACTTTGCCAAATGTGGGATAACAATGCAAAATTAAAAAAATTAGACCATTAATGCAACATGTATACAGATCATACGCACAATTGCTAAAAAGCCAAAATAATTATACATACTGTTAAACATTTACAAAACCAAGCTTATACATATTTTCACACATTTACAGAACTAATTAACGAAGAACATACTCCCCGATAAATAAGAATATCAGCCATAATTCGAAGTTGAGTAATACCGTATAAATGCTTTGACCTCTGATGGAAGACTCAGCTGTTGATAGTTTCTGTCCAACCAAACTGCTATTGCTTTTGCTTCCAATATGGGCTACATGATATTTGCTTATATTTTAAGAAACCCACTTATTTGAAAAAATAAATAATCATTTAACAATAGATAAGATATAAGTATTAAGCATTAATCACCTAGTTGTTGGGAATTCCATGTAAGAAATACTCAAAAGATATAAGTATTTAAGCACTAATCACCCTTTGTAATAAAAGTTTGCTTATTAATTTCATAGGGACTGGGAATATGAATTTAACATGTCGACACAAAATAAAGCATTATTTTTGTGTTGTGGGACCCTAATATTAGCCGATTAAAAAATGATACAGGAAATGAATAGTATATTTGTTTGAAATAAATATATTTTTTGAACAACGATCACTCAGATTCATGTATTCAGAACTGAATAAAAAAATCAAAATCAGTTATGCACGTGAATCGTAGACTAATTGTAATGCATAGTAACAAAAAGTGTCAGAAGCAATGCCATCTTTAAAAAGCAAGCACTAAGGACAACATTAGCCAGATCAGCATCAGCAAAAATATCAATGTCCAGACTCACGCATTTTAAATTTTAGTGAAGCGATCTAGAGAAATTTGCGACAAAATTGTTCCAGCATTAGTTGAACTTCATCTTAAGTTTTATAAATCTGAACATTGTATCATATGCCATGAACATTCAAGCTTTCATGTGTGAAGCTTCAGTGAGCAATATTGGTCAATAGCACTGAAACAACTCAATTAAAACATCATGATCACATCAAAAAGACAGTACCCATCATGGCCGTTGGCTTTTAATTCACATCGCTAACCTTTACGATCTGAGTAAAAGAGACAATGTAGAATAACCAACCGTAGACACCAATTATGTTCAGACATCAGCATTAGCGGCAATGTGATGCTAAATATATTCAAGTGCACCTAAGAGAGCATAATGCAGGTGTACTCGTATAAACAGAAATTATCTTAGTTTTAATATAAAATGTAAAACTTATGAGTGTGTTCTTAGTTTAAATGCGCAAACATCAAAATCCCATGTGTAGATTGTAAGACGATGTTGCTTTTGCAATGTTTAGCTTTTCCAAGTATGTTCAAATCCAATTTTCAAAATTCAAGACGAATCCTTATGTAGATAGGCAAATGGGTGGTTAGTGCCCTAAAATAAAATGTTCAAAAAATGTGTTTTTGGTTTTATTTAAAGATTGAAATGGTGTAATGGAGTAAAATAAGATAGAAAGACTAATCATTTAACTCAGATCATGTTTTATCTATTAGAAAACGGTAGCAATTTTTTAGCACAACAAATTTTGGTTACTGTTATAAGGATGACGTTAAACTTCTAAGTCATCAATTTCTTTTCATCCAACTTTATTTGGTTAAATACAGTACAAAAAACTATGAATATATGATCACATTATGTTATTAGTTTATAATGTAATACTTGTGTGTTGCATTTCCTAAGCCTAAAACAAGGATGATGGTTTAAAACAAAGAGAATGAAAAGATAACGAATTTTGCTTAGAGTTCCAAATTATCTTGAGACAACTCCAATTCATTCTAAAGTAAAACTGCAAAAGGTCCATTCTTTATTATTATTATTATTATTATTTGTTATTTTTGAAAACTCCCACGACTACAAATTATAATACATCATTATGAAACCGACCGTTAGGGAGGTTTGCTTGCTGTTACTGGCCAAAATCAATTTTTCTGAAGCCAAAAAAACGTGGATCTTGTCTCATCGCGGTTTACGTGGATCTTGTCTCATCGCGGTTTCTCTAAACTTCCTCCTTTTATTTCGCGCATCAAAGATTCCAAATTCAAATCTATTATGATTTTCAAATTCTAAAATTTCAATTTCAAATCGACAATTTTGAATGATTTGATTAATATTTAAATTTGAAATTCATATTTTCATATTCAAATCTCAATTTATTCTTTTCCAACATATTATCACTTAATGTTTAAGTAATATTAACAAAAAAATTAAATGTATATTTCTTGTCAAAGTTATACAATCGAACGGTCGGTTTCTCCACCGTTATGTAGTTATACTAGTAGGTCTCTTATTATAACAACAGCGGCATGAAATCATACTAAATATATAGTTAATAACTTGAAATGTAATGCAAACCCAACCCAATGTATGACCATTAATTCACTTTACTATCTCAATCTATAAGATTTTTTTAGAGAAAATAGCCTAAAGGGCCGTAGTTAACTATATATTTCTGGCCTTGCAAAATGTTACTAATTCAGATCCTATGAAAATCATTCACTAGATATTTATTAATTTATTTAAAGTGTAGGTGAATCGGTATTGACATTTGTCTTCAAATAAAAGAACATATATTGGCTGCATATATTTACTTATGTTTGTGCTTGTATGAATTTGTAACGATCCGTAAATTTTCAATAATTAAATTTGTTAATTTAATAAGATTTTATGAGTTAATATTGAAAGAAATAAAAATTTGTAATTTAATAATGGAATAATAATTAAAATGTAATAATGTTAATTCAAGTTAATTGTTAACAATATTAATGAAACTCCAATTCATTGTAGTTAAAAATGCTATGCTTGGTTAAATTTAATATAAGAAACAAATGTAAATATTTAATTATTGTATAAAATTGATAGTTGATGATAATTGAATAAGATTAGTACTGTGTAAGGAATTATAATATTTGTGGTATTAATGTGTGAATTGATTTATAGTGGGATGTAAAAGGTAATTAATAATTTAAATGTTGACTTATTAATAAAATAATGTGTAATGGATGGAATGGAAAAAATGTATTGTAATGAGAGTTGTTGTAATAATTGTTTGTAAAGAATAAACTTACAAATGTTACAAAATGTATAATGGTGACAACTATTGTTCGTTACTAATGTATTTAATCAATAGCGATTAAATATAATTAAACACTACCTTATGTAAGTTAAGATAGTAACTGAAAATTTTGAATGTAATAAAATCAATAGAAATGTTAATTATATGCATAAGGCGGTAATTGATTTAAGAAAAGAATTAAACCAAGATAAATACATGAATTGGGATATTAAATGTGTATAAGTGACAAAATTTCAGCATAATGGAAATAAAATAGTTGACACAAATAAAAGATGAAATTAGAGTTATATAGCTGATTGTAACATTTGTTGTAATTAATGAACTTTTAAATGTAATTAAAAGTTAAGGGTAACAATGGTTATAAGTTACCTATTTATTTAGTTCATAAAATATTAATTTGAAATCAGTTGCACTTAATTTACTTAATTAGTGCAACCAATGTAGATTTAATTGGTAATCGGAGAATGTTAATTCAATAGGATGTAACCAATGAATTTTTTTATCATAATACTATTGATTTGAATAAAAAATGGAAATCATGTTTGATCAATTTTTTGGAGTTATGTTATAATGAATGGATATATTGCAATTGAAGGTAAACAAAATGTTACATTAATGTGGAATAAGACAATAACTGTAGTGTGAACGTAATAAAACGTATTGTTGATTTAATAGTAGGAGTGTAAATCAAAATAAAAGAATAAAAATGAATAAGTTTAGTAATGGAGTAAACATATGTTTATTTATTTGAAATGTTTGGTAACTAAAAGATTGATTGTAGAGACGAGAAACTATTATTTAGTAAGAAATGTATAATTACTGTTTGTATCCAATAGTGTATAAATATGTTTAAATTACTATTAGATAGGAAATAATTGTTCTACTTCTCATTGCATTCATTTAGTCCAATTTGAAACTTAATCAACTGAAATTAATGTTATTGAAAAGTTTCAATAAATATGAGAGAGAATACCGATTGTAAATTAACAGGTGCAACTAAAAGAAACTTATGTTTTGTGAAAATATAAGGAAAGTTTGATTTAATAAAAAGAACAATTACATCAAATAAAATGAATGTTTCATTTGTGAATGTAGATTTAATTTCATTAAAACAAAGAATAGAATGATTGATTTCAAAGAAAGAAATATATGTTTATTTGAACTTTGTTTTAGCTTACAAATTGATTACAAGAATAGGAAAATAATCTATGTTAGTAAGTTATTTACTACTTTTGTATATAAACAACAAATTTATAAACGTGTTTAAACAAATAATTGTTCAATTTTTTCAGCCATTTTAGTTGTCTGTTTTAAAATTTAAATTTATAAGCAATTGCAACTAATGTAATTCAAATGTTTCAATTAAAAGGAAAGAAAACGTTGATTGTAATTAATAGATTTAATAAAAGAAACACATGTTTTGTGTTAAACAAAAAGGGTGTTTTAATGAAATAAAAGATCATTTTGAGAAAACCAAATTGAACGTTTTCATTCTTAAGGTAAGTATAAATTTTTTATTATGCGTAGATAAAAACATAAATGCGTGCAAATTTGAATATTATTTGAGTTAATGAAGTTAATTTGGGTACGTTTTAAAAAAAAGTTGAATTTCAAAAGGTTGTGCGACGCACATGGTCCCTTCATTTCTTTTATTATTAATTGTTGCATGAACATTTTAAAATAGTTACCTTATTATTAATAGGGGGAATTAATTTAAAGGACAAATATTTGTATATTTTTTGCCTCAAGGACACGACCTCAATATTTTTACCACAAGGACAAACATTCTTATAAAAGTTATTCATAAGGACAAACATTTTTCAAAATTATTCATAAGGACAACAAAACTGCTACCGAGCTAAAACTGATACCTAAAAACTGCTACCGATAATTACAAACTGATACCTAAAAACTGCTATCAATAACTAAAAACTGATACCTACAGAAAGTTGTCCTTTAGGATAAAATATTGAAGGTCTGTCCTTGAGGCTAAAAAGCTGTGAAATTTTGTCCTTGACAATAATTTCTTGTTATTAATATTTGATCCGTTTATTTCTCCTTCTGTTTAATACCTGAGCCTAGACTTTTAGGTTGTACTTAATTCTTGTCGTCTCATTTTCAATATATACAAAGTTTTATTTTCGTTTGCAAACTTTTCCATTCTTACGTATATTTCCTTATGCATTATTAATGCCTGAAGCTTTCAAAATAAAATGTGATATTTATTTTTGTCCTTCCACCTTAATTTCCTAATTATAAATAACCTACATCTTATTCTTTCTTTTACATTTTTGTTTCTCCTAACACCTCATATTTGAAAGCTCTTATTCTTGCAAATCCAAATGCTTTCTTTTATAAAACATGATTTGTTTTTTCATTTTCCGTACACTTTCTGTCCTCATCTTAGTTGTTCTTCAATCTTTTCCTGAAGTCTCATCTTGAGAAAAATGTAAGTACTAAAATTTGTTTTTTTTTACGCGTACTAATTTTTATTTTAATAATATTTCTTATAACATGAATATCTTTTGCATATAAACTTCGATTCACGCGCGATTTCTTTTGTTGGATTCGTATTTAAATTCCGGACAACATGAAATTGATTTAGTTGAATTTGGAGATTGTTGAGTTTTGCGCTTCTGATTAAATTTTTATGAGCTAAAATCAAATGTGAATGTTTTAACCCACTCACAACTTCTAAATTTTTTTATGTTTATTAAATTAATTTATGATGTGATTAGGAAATTATTTATGACTGTTTGATATTTAAATTGCCATCCCTGTTAATTTGTATCCTTTCGAATTTACTTGTTATTTAATTTATTACTGAAATTAAATTTCTATTTGAATAACTGTTGTTGTTAATTAGTTAATTGTTGATGTTTATTTGGCTGATTAAGATGATACTTATGATGGATGTTTGATTGTTAATATTGGATGATTGGATGTTATGTTAATTTATTTATATATATATATATATACATGTATGTATATATATATATATATATATTGTTATCACTCTGTAAGTTCTTTAATTATTATTATTTGAAGATCGTTTGAAATGATAGACTCGAGCGATTTTATGAAAATTTATATTTATTTGGGATTGCGGTTTGAAATGATATATTACCGTAAAATTTTAAACTACAAATTGAAATGATAAATATCTGTATCACTTGACCCTAAGATAGAGAATTATATACGAACACCGGATTGGTTAAATTAAATGATTTTAAAATCCTTAATTTTTGAATTGAATTAAAAGATACTTTGAAGTAAAATTCAATTTATATAAATTGAAATATTTTTGGAAAATCAATTTTATGTTGAAAAGTGAAATATGGTTTGTTGATTTGGAAACTGAAATTGGTCTAAATGTGTTGAAATGAAATGAATAGTTTAATTGGATATAAATTCCAAACTTATTTTTTTATAAACTATTTTAAAAGAATATATTATTTTAAAATTTCTAATTATTCAATTTTTTCAAATTTATTAAACTATTGAACTAATATTAACTATATAAAATTATTTTGATCTGTTTTAAACCATTTTAATATAATTAAATATAATTAATCTATTTTAAAGCTATTTATTCTATTTTAGTTATGCTTAATCTAATTTAAATCCATTTAACTACCTTAAAAAGTTTAAAAGTATTTTTAACCTATAATTAAACTATTTTTAACTATTTATAATTATTTAAACTATTTCTAAATTTCCAGACTAAGTAAAGTGGAAGTGTTTAAATCCCATGCTTTGTTTTAAAAGAGAAGAAATTTAAACGATGATTTTGAAGTAAGGTTTTACCCTATTTTGGAAATATGACCATGGAAGAAATTATGGCTTTGAAAGGAAATATAATCCCAAACTACGATTTCAAAGTGAATATGATTTGAAAGTAAATACGATTTCGAAAGTATTATGGTTTTGAGAATTTGATATTTTTGATATCAATTGTGAATTGACTTTTGAAATGTAAAAGAACCATCCGGTGTGTAATAAGCGATTGGTTGTTAAAGAGACCGGGATCGGATATTGTCATACTCTCTGCCAATACCGAAACTACTTTAACAACTATGTACATGGAGATTCTTGAAATGAAGTAGGTTGCTTTGGTGGACGATTTCTATATAAGGTATGATGTGACCCTGACTCCCGTGAGTCAACTTAGGTTTGACTAAAATCAGGAGCCACGCCGGGCCAAGTGAGGTCATTCCTCCGATCGGGCACACTTCTTCGATATTATATTCTGATTTGTGATTGTTTGGGTGGCCACCCTTCGATTTTGAATTGGGAGTGTGTTCCGAGGTGGGCGGTAGTAGCTGCTATGCGTTACCACCAGTCCGGATATGCAAATGGTATATCTACCATGGCATTTCCTCGTGTGCCATGTTCACATGCCCAATCGCGCCTTTTACGAGTTTGTTTTGTACCATACCTATGGAGTACCCTCTGATAGCCCTCTAGTTTACGGGGGAGTTACAGTACTGTATAGACTATGGAAATATATAAAAATGTATTAAGGGGGATATTGGTAACGCCTTAACGCTATTTTAATAGTTTACTTTACTATATACATATTATAATAGTGTATTGTACTACATAGTAGATAGTTTAACGGATCCTTAGAAGATGTGAATCCCGAACATCTCTTAAGTTACTGCACTCACGTTAGACACTGGATAAGAGATTTCAAACCTCGTAAACATCTCTGACGCCATTGCATTCATATTTACCATTGATTTAACTTACATAAGATCTTTTAGTTCTGTTTCAATTCACTCGGGTCAGCCTGATCATTTCTGAATTTGAAGACCTTATTTTTGGAGGACGAAGACGAAGATTTGTACTACTATTATTTACTATATTTATTCCGCTGCATCATTTTGTTCCGCTGCATTTATTTATTTATTCTTGTTTATGTAACTCTGATGTTTGTGTTGTAAAGAATAATCAAATGTATTTATAAAATAGCTTCATGAACTGTTATTTAATTATTATATTTTGTCCGCTGTGAGATTCTATATTTGTTTTAATTCTTTCTTGTTTTCTTATTCACCCTAATAACAATCTGCTCTTCTGTATGGTTTGAGTTGGCATATGTGTTTGCTTAAAACGTCCAAAAAGGCAGGATGTAACAATTGGTATTAGAGCTTTGGTTTGGCGAAAAACCTTAGCTTTGTGGGGTCTAACTCTTTATTAATAGGGTAGTAATAACCTATGATGAGTCGCTGAGAGTATCTATATAAGAGATCATATTTGTAGTGTTATAAATGATTTTTATATTGTGTTAATTTGTTCCGTTTTGTATTTATAAATTATGGTTGGTGCATAGGACGCTATGACATCGATAGAGATTTCTAAACACTTAACAGGACAGATCGACACAATATTTATTTTGAAATATACGTAAATGAAATAATTTTACCTATCTTATATTTTTATATATAATAATGATTTATAAATGATATATGTTTAGTTGTAATAAGTTGTTGTTAAGTAGTGAAATTTATAAATATTGGTTGGAAATAAGATTTGAAAATAAAATAAATGAAAATTGGAAATTTAGAACTTAAGTTTCGGAGTTCTGAAAATTTCTTTCAAATTATTTTGGAATATAACAATAATATTATTTAGAATTATTTTCTGATATAAATATTTCAATATAATTTGAAAGAATGATTTTAAAGAAATTTTGCAAAGAAACAAGTTCTGTACTTCCCTCTCTATCGCTGGAAAATAACTTCGGTGATGAGTGCACGCATCGTCGACATTCATCTTCGAGTTTCAAAGTTGGAAGGCTGTTGTAGTAATTTACTACACATTTATTTCGATAAATAAATATTAAATTTTATTTCTAAATATGATTTGGTATATATATAAAGGTATGGCTATATATTATTTTAAATGATTTGAAATGGAACCGGTATTTAGTGCTTAAATTCTATAAATTAGAGATTTCAAATTTTTAGATGGTTAAAATTTTATTCCATTACAATAATTTGGAACTTCTAAAATGAAGATAAGAAACTAAATGCTGAGTTATAAATGAAATATACAAGAATTGAAACTTGTAACTTGTAAATCAAAAGAATTTGAAAATCTGAAGGATATGATTATTGAACATTAAATTAATTAATAGAAATGAGGAAAACCTTGTATAACTTTCAATTGCATTTCTTAAAGCATATATATATATATATATATATGTATGTATGTATGTATGTATGTATGTATAGCTTACCAAATATTAAAAGCTGTAATGTTTAATAAGAAAAGGTTATAGGATATTATACAAGTAAAACTTGAAGTAATGAAAGTATTCAATGAAATTCTTTAATAAATAAGAATTTTTTGTTGTAGTTGTTATAAACTTAAGCCATAATTGAAATGTTACTATAAAAGAATATGACAGAAAGGAGTTATTGTAAGTAAGTAATTATAAACTTATGTTAATGAATTGATATGCTAAGTAATTGAATTGAACATGAATGCTATAAATAAATGAATGTAAATAAATGAAATTAAGTAATAAATGAATAAATATAATGCAATAAAAAGAAATTAACATGATATAAATTAATGAGAATGAATTTTTGTAAGTAATAAATGAAATAAACACTGAATGAATGAATGGGAATAAAATGTTGTAAGAGACAAGTGTAAGTTAAAGAAATAATCCTTGTATGAATGGGAAAAAAACTGTAAATGTGGTGAAAGAATCTTTCATAAAAATAACTCAAGTAACATTGTAAATTATTGTTTGTTTTGGTATGGGTTGGGATATGATACTTCTAATTATTTAAGGGGTATGATTATCTATTGAGTTTTATCCAAGACTGTTGAGTGGAGGATATACTTAGTAGCTTATTTGTCATTCTATGCAATTTAAAGTGTCAAAAACCCGAACAAACCATTTGTTTTGTTTGCTATGGATGGATAATTGATTTGTATTGATTTCATATAATGGTTGCATGCTGGGGTTGAAAGTGATTGTTTTTGTATATTGATTTGTTTATTAGTGGTTGAAACAACGTTAAATATATCATTTTATATAATTATTAACTCCTTTTGGATTATATAAGTGAAATACAGGATATGGAAGCAATTGCTACTGCTTTTGGTTTCATTGCCCGACAGATAGGTACGTTCTCGGATTACGGTTTTCTAGCGATACTATATTGTTTTTCTCGCTGCAGGGACATATTATTTTGAAAATTTATGATATATATATTGTTTTATTGATATTATAATTTCTTCCGAGCCTGTAACAACCAGGTATTTTCAACCATTCGCATCCATTATAAGTGTATAGGTAGACACTCATGCCAGAATTGAATTGCTCAAAATACCGCGTTGTAAATAAAAATTTGGCAAATCTCAGAATATACAGTAAATAAAAATCACAGATCACAGACACAGAGTAATAATAATGCAGCGGAAGTAAAAGAGATAGTAGTTCATGAAGCTACTATATAAATATATCAGAGTTACATAAGATACAATAGAAGAAATAAAGTATAACAGAAGTTTAAATATGATAACCAAGTACAAGCTGAATAGAACAACCGAACTAAAAAGATGAAACTTGACAAGTAGATAATCTCCAACGATTCCAATCTCTAGAAAGTGGAAATCCAAATCTGTAAATAACTCAGGCTGACCCGAGCGTAAATAAAAATACAAACACTCGAGTCAGAACATACATACTTATACAATGTAAACCAACTCAAGTGAACTGTAGCAAAGGTACAAGTAACTTAGAAGATGCTTGGGACCGTCCATCCTCTAAGGATCCGTTAAACTATTTACTATGTAGTATATTGCGCTATATACAGTAGTGTCTAATCAATAAAGTATAATCATATAGAAAATAGAGTTAAGGGGATGGTGAACCTTAACGCGGTCGGATCTTTAAAACCAAAATCGTAGTGGGCTCGATATAATGAGATGACACGGCACGCGAGGCAATGCCAGGGTGGATACACAGTTTGCACTCCCGGACCGGTGGTGAAGGCAAGCCAGCAGCTTCCGCCCACCTCGAACAATACCCCCGAATCAAAGTGGCACCACATATCGAATCACAAAAGTAATAGAATGATTTCCGATGGAGCATGCTCGATGAAAGGGTGCGACCCTTTGTGTAGCCCGGTATAGCTCCTGTTTTAGTCATTTATGCCAAATCACGGGAGTTGGGTCCACGTAATATACCTCGAGAACGTCGCCACCATCCTACTTCATTCTGGAAACTCCACCGCGTACACAGTTGTTAAAGTGGTTTTCGGTATTGGCCGGCTATAAGACAATATCCGATCCCGGTCTCTTTAACAACCAATCGTTATTACAACCCGTAGTTATAACTTTAAAACAATATTTTATACTTCAAAAATAAAATATCATTTCAACCCAAATCTTTATCAAAATAAAGATTAAACCATTTCCAAACCATTTCAATATATCATCATACCATATCTTTCAATTCAAATATTTATCAAAATAAATATCAAGTCATTTCTAACCATTTCAATATATTAAATTATCATATCTTTTAAAAACTTCCTTTCAAATCATTTTAATACATCAAAATATCATAACCTTTCAAAGCTTCATTTCCAAAATATCATATCCTTCAGAACTTCCTTTCAAATCATGTTAATATCAAAATGTCATATCTTTCAAAACTCCATTTTTCAAATCATTCAGTATCAAAATATCATATCTTTCAAAACTTTGTTTCAAATCATTTTAATATATCAAAATATCATTTCTTTCAGTACCACATTTCAAATCATTTTAATATATCAAAATATCATATCTTTCAGTACCATATTTCAATCATTTTAATATATCGAATAGTTATATTTCAAAACAAATTACTTCATTTTAAATCACATATGAAGTTATTACATTTAATAATTAAATTATTAAATTCCAAAAAATTTAAACCATTCAATGTTCATTTATGCACTAAAATTTATTAAAACAATGAAAATTCAAGTTTCGCACCATTCGAAAAATGCTACAGAAAGTTACATTCAAAACAATCCAATTTAACAAAAGACGGCATTTAAAAATGCTGCTAATTAACCTCAAATATTCAATAGAATTTCACTAACGCTTTTTTTTAAAAAATCATTTTTACCTTACAAAATCATACATTTTCACATTTATAAGCATCATTTAAATTTCCTTAAATTCATGATTTTATAAAGTTAAGTTTCCTTCCAAAAACTAATATTTATTAATAATTCACTTATTAAATTTCAACATTCAAATTTAAATTCATTACATTAAATTTCAACTTAACACTTAAGTTTTAAAATTTCAAATATAAGTTAATCCATTTTATTTAACTTAACTTAAAATTTCACTTTTAAACCAAATTCATAAATTCCAATTTAAGTTATATTTCCAAATTCAACGTAAATATTCATTCATTTCACATTTCAACTTTATTAAAAATCATTAATATGATATAAAATCACTTTAAATTCATTTAAATTCAAAATATCATAAATTTATCATATTTCCAAAGTTAATTTAATTTCCATTAAAAATTAAATCAAAATTTCCAAAATAACTTACATCCAAAATTTTCTAACTTTTTCATTACTTCATTTCACTTATAATTATTCAGAAAATCAATAATATTTACAAAAATCATATTTTTATTAATTTCAAATCAAAATATTATAATAATTAAATTTCTAAAGTATTTTAAAATTTTTAGAAAAACATATTTTAACTACGGGCCTGTATATAATTTTCTACGCTAGGTAAAGTGATACGGGTAATATATCAGTTCATCCCGTAATTTACAAAGAAAATCCGGGTTTTATCATTTCAAACCCGCAATCCCAAGTAAATAAAAATAAATTGAAAATCGCTCAGGCCTATCATTTCAGCCCATAACGATTTTCCCCTATTCTAAAGTCCGTTCGGGTATGTATCATTTCAACCAATAGTGATTCTAATCAAAAGGGAACTTGTAGTAAGATAAACTGATAAAATAGCAGAACAACATAATATAATAGTAACAAATGTTATAACAGGTGTTTAAGCATGGGTGAACAACATATGATAATAATATAAGCATATATAACATGATAATATAGTTCTACAGATTCACAGGGTGTCAATTCACATTTGTATAAGTATAAACATCTGGTGAGATTTACTCACATGTCACAAGCTGGAGAACGACACCAAAGCACACGATACAGACACAACAAAGGCACGACAACACTACCATGATTTGAGAGTGGAGAGCCAAATATAATTGCCTTGTATACATATAAACAAAACAATTCAAAATACATAAATTTTCAAAGCCAAATTACACTAAACGACACTAGGAATCAAAGCCCAAAAAAAAGACAAATGCTTTGCACTTGTTCTCAACTTTACATACTTCAGTTATGAACTGAAATAGCACAGCCAAGGCATGTATAAAGGTCTGGTTTGGGTCCATAGTGGTCAGCCTATCATGGTCTAAAAGTGTGGAGATTTATAGGTCCAACAAGTCAACACTACAAGGCAATTTCAAGACAAATTCAACAACTCTATGCTACAATTTGGTTCGGCCATAGGCTCTAGGGTCATGGTCAGAGACTCAGGTGGTGATGGCTGATGTGCCAGGGGGTGGTGGTCAGGTCAGAGCTGGTGGTGGTGGTGGAAGTGGCGGCAAAAGGTGGATGAAGGTGATGGTACCAAAACTAGGTCAGCTTGAGTGCATAAGTGATGGATTTGTGGATTTTGGTGGTGGTGCTTGCCTTGGGGTTGCTTGGCCTGCCATGGTGGTGATCTAGGGTGGATGATGATCATAGAATAAAGTGGTGGAGGTTGGCCTAGATCTGGTTGAGGAGGAGTGGAGCCATGAAGTAGAGAACAAGTTGCAAAATCACATAGAAAAACTAGAAAACAAGAGAAGAGAAGAAGATTTTACCAAATTTTTGCAAGATGGAGGCCATGTTTTTTTTTAGGGTTGAGAAGCTTTGGTAATTCGTGAAAATGAAGAAAAGAAGTCAGCTGAAGATAGTATAAGGAACGGCCAAAATAATTGATGTATTGATTAAAATGAAACGGTGAAACGACTTTACGTTTCTTAGCTTTTAAAACCTTCCATACTTTCTTTTCTTTTAAATCAAGTAAAACAAAATAAAATTCAGCAAGTACATCTAAAAACCGAAACAAAGTGAAATAAAATAAAATTATATAATTAAATTTAATGAAAATATAAAAATAATTAAGGAAATTGCTTAAAAATTCAAAAACAGGGTTCAAAAATTACAATTAAAACATCAATGGCTTTGGAAAAATATCTACTAGCTCTAGAAAATTCCTACCTCACTTCAAAAATATTAAAAGACAAAACATACATAAAATAACATATCAATACATATTACAATAAAATATGACAAAGAAAAATAAAATTTATACTATTTAAAATAACAAAATTGCGAAATAAACAAATTACACTCAATATTGAAATATACATAACTTTCACAATTTAAATCCGTTTCCAACGAAACAAAAAGCAGTGTTCTTAAAATTTTATGTACTTTCATAATAAAAGATAAAATTTAAATTTTCAAACTTTTAAAAATTTAAATTAAAAGTCAAAGTTTGACTATTTTGACCAAAAAATTCACTTTTTGGAAAATATTCTTTTTAGTCATGCTTTGGAATGATAATTAATATCAAAACTAAAGTTTATCATTCAAAATAAATAAAATAAGTTTTTTAAAAATCAAAATTCAATTAAAATAATTAAAATATACAAAAAATCACAAAATACAGGGTTGTTACACTCTCCCCCACTCAAAACTTTTCGTCCCCGAAAAGGAATGGGGTAAGGGAAAGCACAGAAAAAGATAGATGAAACAAGATTGGGACAAGATGACAAGGAGATTGAAATTATACATGATGGCTATTGTGATATGTAAGTTTAACAAGGTGCAGATTTATCAAAGATTATAGAAAGATTTCTAAACAGAAAGATTATAGAAAGATGCCTATACCAATCTATAGGAAGATAAGAATAATAAGGACAACAAAAGATAATTTGAAAAACAAAATAAGGAAATAAATTTGAAAGCATGGAAATTTCAACTTAAATAGAGAATAAATCTGTACACAAGTTAAATAAATCTTAACTATCTCAAATTCCATTATCTTATTATCCAATCATCTTAAATTAACAATTTTTAAAACCAAAGGGTTTGAAAAATAATCATTTATTACACTCACAATGTACTTAATAAATTTAATTCTTCTTTATTCCTAATTAAAATTAAATTTATTCCTTTCAATATATTTATTACTTATGTTAAATATACTTACACTTATTATAACTGCTTTGTTTTATTCTTAGTTCTTTTTTTTTTATTGTAAGTTATTCAATTACCCTTTATTATATTTACCTCTGTTAATCATTTTATAATTAAAATTTAAGTGCATAACATTTATTATAACCACTCAAATTTTATTTATAAATCTTTTTATATTGTATATTATCCAAATTACCTTGTTAACTTCTGAAATTAAGGTAAGTTATATTTGAATGCAATTGTATTATACGAATAAAACTTTCCAATTCAATCATTTCAAGCTTAAATCATTTATTCAAAAATTTTGATTTTCTTTTTATAATTGAAATTATTCTTTAGAAATAAAATTTAAGAATTAAATTTCCGATTTCTTCAAACCATTTAGAGATAACTAAATGTATGTACATAGTTTATCAAATAAAATTTCAATCATATGTCTATATATATTATAAATCAAGTCAAATTTTATAAATTCAATAAATTTGATTTCCCAAAACAAAGCTGTAGCAAGACTACAGAATAGTCTCTTCACTTCGAAACTCCAAAATGAACGTCGATGATGCTGCAGTCATCACTGAAGTTATTTTCCCGCGACAATGAGAAGAGCACTATTTTTAAACTTTAAAATTCTTTGGAAAAAAATTTCTATTTGAAAATACTTTAAATAATATATCCCTTTTAAAACTTTAAACACAAGGTTTGAAACCATCGGAAATTAAATTCTCAAATTTCTTGTTCTAAATTCATTTCAGTTCCCAAATCAATTTATAAACAACTATCTATAAATTCATTTATAGAACAATAAATGATAAATCAAGTATTATCATTTCAAATGATTAATTTAAATCAATTTATTAAGTTCCATAAATTTACTTATATATCAAAATTTATTTCATTAACCAAATTTTAAAATAATATTGTGTCAGTTTGTTCTGTCAAAGTGTTTTGGAAATCTTATCGATAGCGTTGATCAGACGAATCGATCAGAAACCCAATTCAACATCAACAACTCAAACAACACAATATATAAACAAAACATAGATATACAAGTACAATTAAAAATGTTCGGAAGAATAGATTGGAAACAAAAGACAAAATGATTAAATAACAGAGTAGGGAGGTGGATAAGCTTAAATAAATCGCGGGCAACCTTAACCGGGTCAACCGTGACTTAAATAATAAGATCAATGTGGATTTTCTCGAGGGTAAATCAACATTGATCTCAAGAGTTAGAGTTTGGGATAACAAAAGATATTAGCATCTAAACCAAGGATAGATATAAATCTCTGGTGAATCGATGCTAATTGTAAAGGAGTTTTCCCCCTTTTTTCAATTCAATTTGAAATTGGCGTGACCACCGACTCACTAGAAAGATCATTCGAAGTGGAGTTATGGAATACTCCAGAGTCAAAAGAAGATGAATAGTGAGGAACACGAATGGATTTTGGAACCGTAGGGAATGTTCCAAAATTCAAAGGAATCGAGTCAAAAAGGAAGAGATTCAAACTCGAATGAAAGTGGTTCTGTAAATACATTCACTCCATATGCTGAGTTTTGCCTAGAGCTACCAAAGCTCTGATACCAACTGAAACAACTAGGTATTTTCAACCATTCACATCCATTATAAGTGTATAGGTAGACACTCATGCCGGAATTGAATTGCTCAAAATACCGCGTTGTAAATAAAAATTTGGCAAATCTCAGAATATACAGTAAATAAAAATCACAGATCACAGGCACAGAGTAATAATAATGCAGCGGAAGTAAAAGAGATAGTAGTTCATGAAGCTACTATATAAATATATCAGAGTTACATAAGATACAATAGAAGAAATAAAGTATAATAGAAGTTTAAATATGATAACCAAGTACAAGCTAAATAGAACAACCGAACTGAAAATTTGAAACTTGACAAGTAGATAATCTCCAGCGATTCCAATCTCCAGAAAGTGGAATCCAAATCTGTGAAGAACTCAGGCTGACCCAAGCATAAATAAAAATATAAACACTCGAGTCAGGACATACATACTTATACAATGTAAACCAACTCAAGTGAACTGTAGCAAAGGTACAAGTAACTTAGAAGATGCTTGGGACCGTCCATCCTCTAAGGATCCGTTAAACTATTTACTATGTAGTATATTGCGCTATATACAGTAGTGTCTAATCAATAAAGTATAATCATATAGAAAATAGAGTTAAGGGGATGGTGAACCTTAACGCGGTCGGATCTTTAAAACCAAAATCGTAGTGGGCTCGATATAATGAGATGACACGGCACGCGAGGCAATGCCAGGGTGGATACACCGTTTGCACTCCCGGACCGGTGGTGACGGCAAGCCAGCAGCTTCCGCCCACCTCGAACAATACCCCCGAATCAAAGTGGCGCCACATATCGAATCACAAAAGTAATAGAATGGTTTCCGATGGAACATGCTCGATGAAAGGGTGTGACTCTTTGTGTAGCCCGGTATAGCTCCTGTTTTAGTCATTTATGCCAACTCACGGGAGTTGGGTCCGCGTAATATACCTCGAGAATGTCGCCGCAATCCTACTTCATTCTGGAATCTCCACCGCGTACACAGTTGTTAAAATGGTTTTCGGTATTGGCCGGTTATAAGACAATATCCGATCCCGGTCTCTTTAACAACCAATCGTTATTATAACCCGTAGTTATAACTTTAAAACAATATTTTATACTTCAAAAATAAAATATCATTTCAACCCAAATCTTTATCAAAATAAGGATTAAACCATTTCCAAACCATTTCAATATATCATCATACCATATCTTTCAATTCAAATATTTATCAAAATAAATATCAAGTCATTTCTAACCATTTCAATATATTAAATTATCATATCTTTTAAAAACTTCCTTTCAAATCATTTTAATACATCAAAATATCATAACCTTTCAAAGCTTCATTTCCAAAATATCATATCCTTCAGAACTTCCTTTCAAATCATGTTAATATCAAAATGTCATATCTTTCAAAACTCCATTTTTCAAATCATTTAATATCAAAATATCATATCTTTCAAAACTTCGTTTCAATCATTTTAATATATCAAAATATCATATCTTTCAGTACCACATTTCAAATCATTTTAATATATCAAAATATCATATCTTTCAGTACCATATTTCAATCATTTTAATATATCGAATAGTTATATTTCAAAACAAATTACTTCATTTTAAACCATAAAAATGAAGTTATTACATTTAATAATTAAATTATTAAATTCCAAAAAATTTAAACCATTCAATGTTCATTTATGCACTTAAATTTATTAAAACAATGAAAATTCAAGTTTCGCACCATTTGAAAAATGCTACAGAAAGTTACATTCAAAACAATCCAATTTAACAAAAGACGGCATTTAAAAATGCTGTTAATTAAACTCAAATATTCAATAGAATTTCACAAACACTTTTTTTTAAAATCATTTTTACCTTACAAAATCATACATTTTCACATTTATAAGCATCATTTAAATTTCCTTAAATTCATGATTTTATAAAGTTAAGTTTCCTTCCAAAAATCAATATTTATTAATAATTCACTTATTAAATTTCAACATTCAAATTTAAATTCATCACATTAAATTTCAACTTAACACTTAAGTTTTAAAATTTCAAATATAACTTAATTCCATTTTATTTAACTTAACTTAAAATTTCACTTATAAACCAAATTCATAAATTCCAATTTAAGTTATATTTCCAAATTCAACGTAAATATCCATTCATTTCACATTTCAACTTTATTAAAAATCATTAATGTGATATAAAATCACTTTAAATTCATTTAAATTCAAAATATCATAAATTTATCATATTTCCAAAGTTAATTTAATTTCCATTAAAAATTAAATCAAAATTTCCAAAATAACTTACATTCAAAATTTTCTAACTTTTTCATTACTTCATTTCACTTACAATTATTCAGAAAATCAATAATATTACAAAAATCATATTTTTATTTAATTTTAAATTAAAATATTATAATGATTAAATTTCTAAAATATTTTAAATTTTTTAGAAAAACATATTTTAACTACGGGCCTGTATATAATTTTCTACGCTAGGTAAAGTGATACGGGTAATATATCATTTCAACCCGTAATTTACAAAGAAAATCCGGGTTTTATCATTTCAAACCCGCAATCCCACGTAAATAAAAATAAATTGAAAATCGCTCAGGCCTATCATTTCAGCCGATAACGATTTTCCCCTATTCTAAAGTCCGTTCGGGTATGTATCATTTCAACCCATAGTGATTCTAATCTAAAGGGAACTTGCAGTAAGATAAACTGATAAAATAGCAGAACAACATAATATAACAGTAACAGATGTTATAACAGGTGTTTAAGCATGGGTGAACATCATATGATAATAATATAAGCATATATAACATGATAATATAGTTCTACAGATTCACAGGGTGTCAATTCACATTTGTATAAGTATAAACATCTAGTGAGATTTACTCACATGTCACAAGCTGGAGAACTACACCAAAGCACACGATACAGACACAACGAAGGCACAACAACACTACCATGATTTGAGAGTGGAGAGCCAAATATAATTGCCTTGTATACATATAAACAAAACAATTCAAAATACATAAGTTTTCAAAGCCAAATTACACTAAACGACACTAGGAATCAAAGCCCAAAACAAAGACAAATGCTTTGCACTTGTTCTCAACTTCACATACTTCAGTTATGAACTGAAATAGCACAGGCAAGGCATGTATAAAGGTCTGGTTTGGGTCCATAGTGGTCAGCCTATCATGGTTTAAAAGTGTGGAGATTTATAAGTGCAACAAGTCAACACTACAAGGCAAATTCAAGGCAAATTCAACAACTCTATGCTACAATTTGGTTCGGCCATAGGCTCTAGGGTCATGGTCAGAGACTCAGGTGGTGATGGCTGATGTGCCAGGGGGTGGTGGTCAGAGCTGGTGGTGGTGGTGGAAGTGGCGGCAAAAGGTGGATGAAGGTGATGGTACCAAAACTAGGTCAGCTTGAGTGCATAAGTGATGGACTTGTGGATGTTGGTGGTGGTGCTTGCCTTGGGGTTGCTTGGCCTGCCATGGTGGTGATCTACGGTGGATGATGGTTGAGGAGGAGCGGAGCCATGAAGTAGAGAACAAGTTGCAAAATCACATAGAAAAACTAGAAAACAAGAGAAGAGAAGAAGATTTTACCAAATTTTTGCAAGATGGAGGCCATGATTTTTTTTTGGGGTTGAGAAGCTTTGGTAATTCGTGAAAATGAAGAAAATAAGTCAGCTGAAGATAGTATAAGGAATGGCCAAAATAATTGATGTATTGATTAAAATGAAACGGTAAAAGAAACGGTGAAACGACTTTACGTTTCTTAGCTTTTAAAACCTTCCATACTTTCTTTTCTTTTAAATCAAGTAAAACAAAATAAACTTCAGCAAGTACATATAAAAACCGAAACAAAGTGAAATAAAATAAAAATATATAATTAAATTCAAAGAAAATATAAAAAGAATTAAGGAAATTGCTTAAAAATTGAAAACAGGGTTCAAAAATTACAATTAAAACATCAATGGCTTTGGAAAAATATCTACTAGCTCTAGAAAATTCCTACCTCACTTCAAAAATGTTAAAAGACAAAACATACATAAAATAACATATCAATACATATTACAATAAAATATGGCAAAGAAAATAAAATTTATACTATTTAAAATAAAAAAATTGCGAAATAAACAAATTACACTCAATATTGAAATATACATAACTTTCACAATTTAAATCCGTTTCCAACGAAACAAAAAGTAGTGTTCTTAAAATTTTATATACTTTCATAATAAAAGATAAAATTTAAATTTTCAAACTTTTAAAAATTTAAATTAAAAGTCAAAGTTTGACTATTTTGACCAAAAAATTCACTTTTTGGAAAATATTCTTTTTAGTCATGCTTTGGAATGATAATTCATATCAAAACTAAAGTTTATCATTCAAAATAAATAAAGTATGTTTTTTTTAAATCAAAATTCAATTAAAATAATTAAAATATATAAAAAAATCACAAAATACAAGGTTGTTACAGAGCCTCTCCGTACAAAGGAGACTCTGTCGAAATTTTTCATGAATTTTGCACTTAGAAAATTTTCTGAAATGTTTTCTAATTTTTGTTGACTTGAAAATGAAAGATCTTATTTTTTTATAAGTGATATATTTTGTTTAAATTATTTTATTTTGTAAATTTATTGTTCATAAATTTAGTATTTTAAATAAGATATATTTATTTCTAAATTGCTATCTTTTTCCTTCTTTTTCCTTTTCAAGGATGAAAAGTTTTGAGTGAGGGGGAGTGTAACGACCCGTAAATTTTCGATAATTAAATTTGTTAATTTAATAAGATTTTATGAGTTAATATTGAAAGGAATAAAAATTTGTAATTTAATAATGGAATAGTAATTAAAATGGAACAATGTTAATTCAAGTTAATTGTTAACAATCTTAATGAAACTCCAATTCATTGTAATTAAAAATGCTATGCTTGGTTATAAAATTTAATATAAGAAACAAATGTAAATATTTAATTATTGTATAAAATGGATAGTTGATGGTAATTGAATAAGATCAGTATTGTGTAAGGAATTATAATATTTGTTGTATTAATGTGTGCATAATTTATAGTGGGATGTAAAAGGTAATTAATAATTTAAATGTTGACTTATTAATAAAATAATGTGTAATGGATGGAATGGAATAAATGTATTGTAATGAGAGTTGTTGTAATAATTGTTTGTAAAGAATAAACTTACAAATGTTATAAAATGTATAACGGTGACAATTATTGCTCGTTATCAATGTATTTAATCAATAGCAATTAAATGTAATTAAACATTACCTTATATAAGTTAAGGCAATAACTGAAATTTTTTAATGTAATAAAATCAATAGAAATGTTAATTATATGCATAAGGTGGTAATTGATGACAAACACCATTGTCCAAGTGGTTAATTGATTCGACTTTGGTGCAAGAGGTCACAAGTTTGAAACTTGCTTTCGAACGTTTATTGACTTGGGATATGTTGTCCCAATGATTTGTTGTATAAAAAGTACCATTTCAAAAAAAAGGTGGTAATTGATTTAATAAAAGATTGAAACCAAGATAAATAAATGAATTGGGATATTAAATGTGTATAAGTGACAAAATTTCAACATAATGAAAATAAAATAGTTAACACAAAGAAAAGATGAAAGTAGAGCTATATAGTTGATTGTAACATTTATTGTAATTAATGAACTTTTAAATGTAATTCAAAGTTAAGGATAACAATGGTTATAAGTTACCTATTATTTAGTTCATAAAAATTTAATTTGAAATCAATTGCAGTAATTTACTTAACTAGTGCAATTAATGTAGATTTAATTGGTAATCGAAGAATGTTAATTCAATAGGATGTAACCAATGAAAATCCTAATCATAATATGCTATCGGTTTGAATAAAAAAATGGAAATCATGTTTGATCAATTTATTGGAGTTTATATTATAATGAATGGATATATTGCAATTGAATGTAAACAAAATGTTACATTAATGTGGAATAAGACAATAACTGTAGTGTGAGCGTAATAAAAGGTATTGTTGATTTAATAGTATGAGTGTAAATCAAAATAAAAGAATAAAAATGAATAAGAATAGTAAACGAGTAAACATATGTTTATTTATTTGAAATGTTTGGTAGTTGAAAGATTGATTGTAGAGACGAGAAACTATTGTTTAGTAAGAAATGTATAATTACTGTTTATATCCAATAGTGTATAAATATGTTTAAATTACTATTAGATAGGAAATAATTGTTCTACTTCTCATTACATTCATTTAGTCCATTTTGAAATTTAATCAACTGAAATTCATGTAATTGAAAATTTTCGATAAATAGGAGAGAGAATACTGATTGTAAATTAACAGGTGCAATTAAAAGCAGCTTATGTTTTGTGAAAATATAAGAAAAGTTTGATTTAATAAAAAGAACATTTACATCAAATAAAATGAATGTTTCATCTGTGAATGTAGGTTTAATTTCATTAAAATAAAGAATAGAATGATTGATTTTAAAGAAAGATATATGTTTATTTGAACTGTGTTTTAGCTTATAAATTGATTACAAGAATAGGAAAATAATCTATTTCAGTAAGTTATTTAATACTCTTGTGTATAAACAACAAATTTATAAATGTGTTTAAACAGATAATTGTTCTATTTTTTCATCCATTTGAGTTGTCTGTTTGAAAATTTAACTTTGTAAGTAATTGTAATTAATGTAATTCAAATGTTTCAATTAAAAGGAAAGAAAATATTGATTGCAATTAATAGATTTAATAAAAGAAATACACGTTTTGTGTTAAACAAAAAGGGTGTTTTAATGAAAATAAAAGATCGTTTTGAGAAAATCAAATTGAACGTTTTCATTCTTAAGGTAAGTATAAATTTTTATTATGCATAGATAAAAACCTAAATGCGTGCAAATCTGAATATTATTTGAGTTAATGAAGTTAATATTGGGGATGTTTTAAAAAAGTTGAATTTCAAAAGGTTGTGCGACGCACATGGTCCCTTCATTTCTTTTATTATTAATTGTTGCATGAACGTTTAAAAATAGTTACCTTATTATTAATACTTGATCCGTTTATTTCTTCTTCTGTTTAATAACTGAGCCTAGACTTTTAGGTTGTATTT
This sequence comes from Allium cepa, assembly GCA_030765085.1. Taxonomy (NCBI): domain Eukaryota; kingdom Viridiplantae; phylum Streptophyta; class Magnoliopsida; order Asparagales; family Amaryllidaceae; genus Allium; species Allium cepa. The sequence continues at coordinate 984,542,043 of CM060945.1, read as the reverse complement.
ACTTCTTGCCACCTCAATTTCACGTATACAAAGTTTTACTTTCGTTTGCAAACTTTTTCATTCCTACGTATATTTCCTTATGCATTGTTAATGCTTGAAGCTTTCAAAATAAAATGTGACATTTATTTTTGTCCCTCCACCTTCATTTCCTAATTATAAATAACCTACAGTGTAATGACCTGAACTTTTAACTGTTTTAAACTATAAGATTTGATATAATTATTGTATAAAAATGGTTAAGTTTTTTTAATGAATTATTAGCATTGATACATCGTGTAATTAAATTATTCAAATTTTAATAGTGGCATTATTGAAATAATGAAATTATGGATTTATTAAGACTGAAAATGGTATCGGAAATTGATTCAAATTTAAATATGAATGAAGATGTTAACATTTAAAATTGGATTTAAATGTGAATGATTGGAACTTGAAAATTTTATATATTAATTGATGGGTAAAAATGGACATTTTGGCCACTGTCTCGGATTTTGACGAAACTAGTTTCATCGGATCCAGAATAGTGATTTATTGTAAGATTTCAAGTTTCGTAGTGATCGAACTTGTCGTTTGGCCGTGCGAGCTTGAAACGCACAGAATTGAAATAAATATTTGATTTTGAAAAGCTATCTGCTGCATACGATCGAATTAGACCTCGGGAATAGTCCCATTGTGTTCGGAATGGGGGTAAAACATTATAAACGACGGGCGGCATGTTTCATTTGGAGCACGAAAAAATTCGGACGACTTGAAGCTAGATGTTTTCTAAATTAAATCATAAATTTTTTATAAATATCTACTTTTGTTTCCTCTATAGCCGCACCCCTCTCGATTCCCTTTCCTTTTAAATCGAAACATAGTATTCAAATCGAAAAAATCATAGATCGACCCTAAAAAAAGAAACGTGATCGATGTTTAAAAAAATGAATAGAATAAATCGCGATCGAAAAACTATCAGAGCAAAAACCTCGATCTCGAAGTCGAATGAGGGCTTAGGGTCATAGCGTGAGGGAGGCCACGGTAAGCGCTAGTGAGGTGACGACGTCGTAAGCGGCTGGTCAAGCGGCGAGTGGAGGAGATGGCGCCTAGGGTTTTCGAGTTTGGTTAGAAAAAAGAAGAAACAGAGGGAATCGCTGCTTGGCATGGGAAGAAGGTGGAGCGCAATGGTGATAAGTGCGGCACGGTGAGGCCATGGCGACCGGTAGCGGCGACCCAGGTAGCGTGTATGAGATGATGGGTTGACGGCGACGGCGGTATAGCTTAGGGTTTTGGTCCAATTTGCGATTGAAAAAAAGAGAAGTTTCGCGTTTGGAGGCAACGTGCTCGTGATGAAAGAAATATGTTTAGTAATGTAATTTATTTTGTTCTATTTTAATTAGTTACGTAAATAAATTTAATTATATCGATATTTATATGTTTGAAATTTATGCATATGGGTCGATTTTGTGTGAAACGAGATGCAGAAGTTTGTATCGATGTCATCTACAATTTAGGATCGAGCTGGAATTTATTTGAAGCTGAAATTATTTTCAGTTTCAAATTAAGTTGAGTGTTTACATGCTCACAAGTACTCAAATTTTTTTTTGATGTGGTCGAATTATATCATGAAGTGAATTGATTTATTTTATTGTTGCTGATGAATATGATTGATATTTAAATTGATATCTGAATTTATTGATAGCTAAATTAAATTAGATTTTACTACCAATAAAATACCAATATTGATAATTATGAAATTGTCGTGAATTTTATTGACCGTTGGATGTTGGTTGTGATGGATGATACTTTGATTGATATTTTGGATGATTATTTATGTTTAATATATCCTGTTATCATCCTTTATATTATTTACAGTATATAGAGCTGTAAATTGAATTATTCCGAATAAATTAAGAAATAGATTGAAATGATATATACCCATCCTTGGAAATTAAATTGAAATAATGATTCACTTGGCCAAAGGATCGAGAATTATATACAAACACTGGATTGGTTACATTAAATGATTTTAAAACTTTCGTTTTGAAATTGTTTAAATGATTTGTTTTAAAGGAATAAAAATTGAATTTATGGAAATTAAATTATTTTTCGGGCTTGAACTCGGAATGTTGTAATTTAAATTTTGAAACCGAATTTGTTTAAATAATCGAAGTTAAGATTTTTAAGTGGTAATCGGAATATGATGTGGGTTTCAGAAAATTGATTTGTTTAAAGGATTTGACTTTTATTGAACTTTGAATATTTCTAAGTAAAAGGTGATCTAGTATGATATTTGAAATTGAAATTGGAATTTCATTATATTTTAGATTGGGATTTAAATTTAATATGAGGAAAGTTTGATTTAAGTGTTCTAAATCGATATTTTGGAAATCAAACTCGTAATAGCTATAAACAGAAGCGATTTAAATTTGGGATTGGAATTTAAATTAATTTGAGATTGGAATTTTGATTAATTTGATATTTGGAATTTAAATTAATTTTAGATTGGAATTTAAATTTTGGAATTGGAGTTTGAAATTAATTGGGAATTGGTATTGAATTAATTTGGAATCGAGGTAAAAATCGACTTGAAATCGTAATTGAATCGATTAAATTGAAATGGAAATTGGAACTGATTTGAATTGGAGATTAGGAAAGTGAACTGGTTTGAATTTAAAATAATTTTTTATGAATTTTTGGTATAAATGGTTTAAATCTATATTCTTTAAATATTCAAATTATTTTCATTTCTAAACTATTTTACTATCTAAACCATTTTTATTACTCAAACTATTTTCTATTAAACTATTTTAAAACTATTTAAATTATTTTCTAAAATTCAAGCGGTTAAAGGGGTGGAAATGTTTATATTTAAATCTTGGATTTAAATACGAATTGGGTTAAAGTGAATTATAACCAAACCTGTAATTCGAATCAAGTTTCGAAGTGAAATTGATATATCGAGTTAAATTGACATTGTGAAGAAAAATATGATTTCGAGTAAATATGATGATTTTAAAAATGGTTTTGAGCTTTGAAGCGAATATGAGATTTTGATATCAAGTATGAATTGTTTTGAAAAGTAAAAGAACCAACCGGTGTGTAAAATGACGTTTGCTTGTTAAAGAGACCGAGGCCTCTTATCGACATACTCTTTGTCAATATTGGAACCACTTTAACAACTGTATACGCGATGGATGATATGCAGAATGTAGTGGTTAAGTTGACGATGTTTACTGGAATGAAGTAAGAGACCGATGATCGATAGTCTTGACATTCGTGTCATAATTAAAATGACTAAAACAGGAGCCTGTGTCTGGCCAATGAGGTTAGCTACCTCTAGCGATGTTGATCCCCTGTATTACTATTGTTGTTTCGGATTTCGATGGGTGCACCTTATTTGTCGTTTGGATTGATTGTCGTGGTTGGCCACGGATGGGTTATGACCAACCAGAAAGGGTGAATTGGTAGAGTCCTACCTTGGCATTGCTTCACGTGCCTTGTCATATTTATCCCTATACGAGCCCATTTACGATTTTGGTTTAAACTGTAAAAATGTGTTATGATGGATCAATATAAAGCCTTAACGCTATTTTGATATTTATTTTACCGATAGACATCATATATTATAGCGTATACTATTATATGTAAATAGTTTAACGGATCCTTAAGAGATGAAAAATCCTGTAACATCTCTTAAGTTGTTGCACGCATATTTTGTGATATTAATTTGACTCACATAAGAGTATTTTAGTCCTAGCTCAAGTGTTTTGTCTTTCCATTATGCCCGGGTCAATCCTGAGTTTTTTCAGCTTATTGAAGACTATTTTGTGGAGGAAGAAGACGGAGTTTGGTATATTACTATTATTATTATTCTTTGCATCATGCTATTCTTCTATATTGCTTATTTATCCCTGTTGTATATTTATAACTCTTATAAACGTGTAAAGATTATAATCAAATGTATAGTAACAGCCTTACACATTAATTATTTGATTATTATATTTTATCGTTTCCGCTGTGAGATTCTGTGTTTTGTTTTCTTCTTTCTTCTTATTTTCTTTTTAACCCCATCGATTATCTATATTTCGGATTGTTTAAGTCAGACATGTGTGAATTATTGTCGATTTAGACCTTCCAAAATGTGGGACTTCACAGTTGGTATCAGAGCGAAGGTTTAGCGATAACCTTGGCTTTGTGGGGTTTGACTCATTAGAGATAGGGTAGTAATACCCTAGTATGAGTCACTTTGAGTGTATATATATGAGAGAACATACTTGCTAGTGTTATAAAAATGTTTTATATTTTATTTACTTATCCATTGAGTTGTTTATGAATTTCGGTTGATTTGCGGGACGCCGTGTTATCGACAGGGGTTTCTAAACACTTAAACGAGGCAAGTCGGCATAATATTGTTTTAAAAGTCGAATAAATGAAATAATATTGGATAAATTATATTATATATATAAAAGTTTAATTCTTAATGAAATTATTATTAGGCGATGATAATATTTAATTATCATTAATTATTGGTTGAATTAAAATAAAATGAATATTAATGAATTTTATTTTATAAAGCATTGATAATTAAATTGAATTGAAATATAATTGCAATAAAAATTGTTTAAAATGACCAACTTGTAAATTAATGGAATATTTCGATAATAAGCTAAGAAAATTTGTATGAGTATATTTTTAATATAGCTTATATATAGAAATGATTTTAAAAATTGAGAACTTTAGAATTTAAAATCCTTTTTGTTTTCAAAATTATTTTTCAGAGTCTAAAAAATTAATAATAGTATTGTTTGAAAGAGTTTTGGCCAGAAAATAATATTTTTGAAAGGATTTTTGAAGAAATAAAAGCATTAAACTCGCTTGGTTGCTGGGAAATAACTTTGGGGATGACTGCAGCATTGCCAGTGTTCATTTTCGAGTTTCTGTGTGAAGATTGCTAACAAAAGAAAACTAAATTTCGGTTAAACAAGTTTTGATTGAGAAAATATATTCTAAGTGTGATTTTATAATTATATGGAAACAATTTGAACTTAAAATTTAAAATAGTATGGATGAGAAATAAGTTTGCAAATTATAAATTGGAATAGGAAATTTAAATTGATTAAACATTTTGATTAAGCAAAAAAAAAAATTTGAATCCGAGAAATGAAATAAAATAAATTAACTTAGGAAATGTTAAACTAATCGAGTTAGTGAAATGAAGTAAATAAATATATTTAACTCATGAAATATTAAATAAAAATGAACTGCATTTGAAATGAAATACATAAAATAACGGAATAAAATTCTAAGAAATTAATTTGTATAACTTATAGACTTGAGAATTAATAAACTAAATTAAAAACGAATTTAAATTTGTAAAATGGAAATGATAAGGAAATTTAACTTAAATAAAATTAAATAAAATGAGTAATGGATTAAAAATGAAATGAAGTTTGACTAAATATTAAATAAATTGAATATTAAGTGACCTGGATAAATTAGTAACGTGAAGTAATTCCACTTAGGTTATGTATAAACTAATAGAATGAATACAACTTGAATTATAAAATAAAATGCAATTTGAGTTGGGTAAGAAATTGAGTAAAAAAAAGAGTGCAATTAAAAAATAATAATTATGGTTAACTGAATTTAATTTAAATTGGATATAAATAAATAAATGCAAGTGGAGTAATTTAAATAAATAAAAAAAATTGAATGTTAACTAATATAATATGGAATAAGTTATTGAATAAAAATTTATAAGTTAAAGTGGACTTAAGAGAAGCTAAATGAATTAATTATGAAAAAGAAAAGGGTTATTAATATGAATTGAGTTATAAAATAAATTTTACTTTGGTAAATTAATAATATTAATTTGAATAAATGATGTAAATCGATGAGTTAATAATAAATTAAAATATGAAGTAATAATAATAAACGTGATTGTGTTGTATAGAATATTTATAAGAATTTAGATAAATTTATATAAAATAGGTTTAGTGAAACAAATTGGAATTTCACAAATTGAATTGAATAAAAATTGAATATAATGAATTTGTAATGAATGTTGATAAATTGAAAGAAATCAATAGAATATAAACGAATTAAAAGTGGATGAAACAAATATAAATAATTAAACAAATCGATGGAATGTAAATATATAATGAATTGTAATAAATCAAATGTGAATGCAGTAAATTTTGATTTAAAGAAAGATGAATTGAAATCAAATTAGTTGAATGTAAATCAACTAAAATCAAGTGAAGTGATTATAAATCAATTGTATGATTAACGAAAAGAATATTAATTGGTGAATATGAATCAATTTAAAATATATGGCATGTGGTATGGGATTAAATTACTTAAGCGTAATTAATTATACGAATCACTGAAATGAAGTAATTGAGATGAAAAGAAATAAATGTAATAATAAATAAATGTAAATAAGTGAATGCGGGCTTAATAATATATAATGAATGAAAAAAGGAAACAGTTGAAATTGAATATAGGTCGATTCAAAATAAATAAATAAATAAATATGAATAAATGGAAAATGTTAATGAAATGAATTTTAATAAGAAATGAGTGGAATAAATTAAAAGTTGACATTGGATAATACAAATCCACATGGTTATAAATTAAATTGGATTAATTGGACGGATATTGATAGTTGGGTGGTTTCTTTTGTTGCAAACCATTATTTTTACCGTTTTGATTGCATATAATTGTTGTATGTTGTGTATTTGTGATTTTTTGTTATTGTTTGGATTCAAAATCCCTGTTAAAATGCTTATGTTAGTCTTATACATGTTTTTGTATCATTATAAGTAACTGACATTCCAAATTGAGTTGAGATAGGTACGAAGTTCGATTGGGCGTATACTTGGGTTTTTGTAACAACCCGTAGATTTAACCAGTTTTAGCAACGTACTTAATTGAAATTTTATGAAATTTTAAACGATAAAATTTGGAATATAAATTTGATATTTGGAATGCGTCTAGTTAGACATAGCAACTGGTAAATTTTCGTTCGAAAATACGAAAGTTTATTTCACGCGTAAATTTACTTCAATTTAATCAGTTAAAAAGCGATGAAAATAAAACATTTTCAAAACCAAAATATTTTTACATAGAAAAATTCTAAAGCATCTTCTGAGCAAGTTGTCAGTTTGTCGTTTTTCAAATTCGGACTTCTTTAGCTCCATCGATCTTATTTTTTTGCGTTTTTCTTGCATTTTTCGATAGTAGAAAATTCGAATTTTTATAATTCGATCATACCACTGATATTTATATACCGTTTCGATCGTTTCGTTATGCTGATCGCTACAGTGTATTCATTTCTGTTTTTGGGAATTTGGTAAACTATGGAACGGTTACCCGTACCGATACCTTATTCTATAACTTTTAAACTTCCTGTTTCCATCCGTTACCTACCATACAAAAATCAATGGCCACTAGCCATTACTGTTTCCAGAATTTATGATGACCTTTTTTCTCTCCACTGATGCGTCCTTTCATGTTGATCGGTTGGCTTCTTGGTTTGCTTGGAAAGAAATGATTATTGTTTTATACAAGTTTGGTTTTCCTATTCCCTACATGTGCTCGGCTGTATAAAAAAAAAAGGAAAATTGGGTTTTCTCTTCCACCTCTGTTACGTTTCTTCTCCTCCTTTCAGCCATAGCTCGCGCAAACCTCTCCCTCCGCCCAAGCTCGCGCCTTGACCAGCCGAGCCCCACCATGAACCGCTCACCACCACCTGCCGCAGCCCCTCTGACCCGAGTATAGTCTTCCACCTCCTCTTTTTCTGAGCCTGAAACTCCATGCCTACCCAGACATCAATTGACCACATCTCCATCGAAAACCCAAGTGACGAACTCAAGAAAACTCCTTTCTTCTCTCCCTAGTCTGCCCCGCTTGTGCAGCGACGTGAAATAGTATAGTCGTGCTCGCTCATTTCCATTGAGGCAGTCTTCTTCTCGCTTTTGGATGAGTTTGTATATATATTAAGGTACATATATATGTACGTAAAGTCTTCCATTCGATAAGTATTAGTTATATATTTTGTATGATATATGTAGTACAACCTGTCAGTTATAAAAGTAGTTATAGATTTATATATATATATAAGTTTATTTGCATAGTTGAAATTGTGTCGTTCGTATATTTAAATTTTACTTGAAAATATGTTTATATTATATTATATTTTAGATAGTTATAGTACATATATATTTGTTTATATTTTATATGGTCAGTGTGTAAATTTGAGTTATGTAAGTTATTAATATATCTTTGTTATGCTTACACTATTGTTTTAATATGTTATATGTATAAACTGTTAATATCAATTGTTGGAGTTTACTTATAAGATATATATTCTGTATAATACAAGATACAGGCTTGCTGATCATTATGTTTCAAAGTATTATGCGTGTGTGTTGATTGTGTATATGTTCTATAATATAGTATGTTTGTATATACATTGTTTACAGATTTAATTGTAGAGTGAGAGTCTTGTTCATCCGTATATTGTTTTATATGTGTTAATTTCCAGTTTCTATATATTCATAATATGTTGGTTATATAAAAATAATATGTTAGTCTATATATGTCTATATATATATGCTTTGTATAGTTTATTAAAGATCTGTTGCTATGAATTCATTTATATTAGTTTATACAATTTGGATTTAAAGTATGTAGAGTTATAAGTATGGGTAAATGTTAGACTACAGATTTGAGCATGATCTTGAAAATAGCTTTTGTGTACTTGTTGAAAAGGATTTTAAATAGCTTATATATTTGTTATATACATAATTGTCTGCATAGGTTTTGTTATTAACATGAGTTATATATATATATTAAATATTTGAGGTATTACATTTCACTGTTTAAACGTATATCGAGGTTATGTATTTGGAAGTTTAGTTGCACTGTTAGTATTGTATAATATTATATATATATATGACTTTAAGTTAAACAATGATTTTCTATTATTTTAATATCTATCTTAAGGTAAAATATTGAAGAATTATATGTAGTCTAATAATAGGGCATATATTTGCTGTTTTCTCAAACTGATTCTAATTATCTCATCAATTCCTATCTTTCAGCTTTGTCCATCAAAAATCTGCTTTCAGCTTACTTGCTTTGAGTTGTTGCTTGGGTTGTTCGACGGTCGAGATCGTAATCCAATTTGTATCTTGTCGAGTCGCCAATTTCTTCTAGCCTCGAAAGGTGAGCAATCACTCACAATTAATATTCTTTTATTGATTAAATTTGATTTCAATTGAAACAACAATTGAAATATACCTGTTGTTAGTTATGTACACTGTTATTACCTGTATCAGTTCACCTTTGACATCTGACACCGTTATATGTTAGGTATGCAATAATAATCCAGTTTGATTGATAATTGATTGATTGTTCGTATTTATATTGGATGTTAAATTGTAGTGTATAAAGTGATAAATATTATGCAATTGAATTTGACGTAGAATAGTTAAAATTTGAATCGACATATGTGTTGAATTTGTTTAGTTAAATTTGTATAATATGACCCCTTTAAATGTTAAATTGATTGACGCGTAGGATTTGATTAATTACACCTTGAACCATTTAATGTATGTTGTTTAAATCGATGAAACTGAAATTGAAATTTAACGACAAGTGAAAAACCGTAATGTAATAGTCTTTAATCTACATGAAATGATAGTGTAGATTCTAGAAATAATTATATTAATTCGCACAAACAACAATGTGAATTAATACGATTGTTCGGGATTATTTGAATTGATTATTGGATTGCTATTGATTGTTGTAATTGCTTGTTTATTTACTTTGACACCATCCCAGTTATCACACTGCAAGTTCCCTTTGTTATGTTTTGATTTTTTGAATTGGAAATGGAATCGGGTTGAAATGATAAATACCCAAATGAACTTGACCTAGGATAAAGAATAAAACAAAAAAATGCGATTGGTCGATAATTTGATTTAAAAAAATAAAGTAATGATTTTTATTCGAACAAGAATAAGTTTTCAAATGAAGTTGGAATTTGAATTTTTATGAAAGGAAATGTAAATATTGAAATCTGAAACAAATATTAACGTAGAAATTGATGAAAGAACGTTGTTTGAAATTTAATTATATAATACTTAAATTTGGAATTATTAATAAATTATTTGGGATTAGTAATAATTGAGTTTTGAAATTATTAAGTTTGAAACCATTTGATAATTAAATTTGAAATTATAATTAAGTTTGGAATTATAATTAAGTTTGAAATTATTAAGTTTGAATTCATAATTAAGTGGAAATGATTTAATAATCAAGTTTGAATTTATAATTAAGTTTGGGATTATTAAGTTTGAAATTAATTAAAAAATTATGTTTGAAAATTATTTAATAATTGAATAAGATTGAATTATTTAATAATTGAACAAAAATTTGAATTATTTGATAAGAGAAAGTGAACTTTGAATAAGTGGATTTGAACTTCGTTAATAAATGAAATTGAGTTTCTTTATTTATTAAAGTTGGAAAATTATTTAAGTAAGTTAATAAGTGAAATTAAACTTCTCGAATATATGAAATTAAGTTTCTTTATTAATTGAGTTTTGGAAATTTGTAACGAAGTCAATAAATAAGTGAAAATTGATTTTTTTTTTTAACAAGAAATAAATGTGATTTATTGAAATGAATGAGATTTAGCGAAATTAACGTAAGACTTGAATTTAAGAAATTGATTTGACGAATTTAATTTAATTCGATTTGAAGTTGGATATAATGAAGTGGAACATAAGTAATTGATTTAATGAATTGGAAATTAAATGAAAATTGTTTGAGTGATAAAGTAACTTAATGAATATTGAATGAAATCGATAAATGAAATTAAATTGATTTGAATGTTAAATTAAATTAATTCAAATGATTTCGGAATGAAACTTATATATACGAACTTGAATTCATATTTGAATTTCTTAAATAAAAAAATTGAAATTGAATTATAAGATTTGGAAACGGAAAGTTAGAAGCTTTGAAATGTAAATTATGGAAATTGTTTTAGAAAGAAAACGAAATGTTGATTTACAAATTTTATTTGAAATTGAAATTGATTTGGTTTTGAAATTTATTAAACGACCAATCGGTGTAATAATTAGGAAAGTTATTAAAGAAACCGGAATCGGTTATGGATATACTCTCTATCTAAACCGAAAACCACTTTAATAACTATACGTGGAGCGATGATCCAGAATGAAGTGGTTGGAATGATGTACGTGATGACTGAAGAAAGAGAACGATAGTGGATAGCCTTGACACTTGTGTCAAATTGGAAATGACTAAAATCAGGAGCCGTGCCGGGCCAAATGAGGTTAGCCACCTCGAGCGGACACACTTCTTCGTAACTACTACTCATTACTTGTTGTCGATTGGTGCACCCTCGTACTTTTCATGAGTGTTGTTTCGCGGTGTTGTGATCGCTGCGGCGATGCGTTCTCACCAGTCCGGATCAGGCGAACGGTAGTTTCACGACCTTGGGTATTGCCTCATGTGCCTTGTCATACTTGTATCCCTATATGCGCGACCACTACGAAATTGTTTTGTGTTATACCTATGGAGTACTCCCTGATATCCCACCAGTTTACGGTGGAGTTTACAGTGCTGTATAGACTATGACATTTATATAAAAACGTGTTAAGGGGGAAAATGGTAACGCCTTAACACTATTTTGATACTTTATATTACTGATAGACATTATCTATTTAGCGTACAATATTGCATAGTAGATAGTTTAACGGATCCTTAGAGGATGATCATTCCAACATCCTTTGAGTTACCTGTATTTCGATTGTTATTTCACTTGAGTTGGATTTATTGATATAAGAATATTAATCCTGACTCGAGTGTTTTGTGTTTTGCTTTACGCTCGGGTCAGACTGAGTGGTTCAGCTTTTGAGACTCACCTTTGGAGTTGGAGCTTCGCCAGGAGATCCAGCTATCTACCCAGCTTTAAGATATTCGATGATTCCAGTGATGTATTTTGATTCTTATATTTGACTGTTGTATTCAAGACTTCTGTTGTAACTTATTTAACTCTGATGTATCTTATATATTCATATAGTAGCTTCATGAACTACTATCTCTTTTACTTCCGCTGCATATTATTACTCTGTGTCTGTGATTCTGTGATTATTTATTTACTGTATATCTCGGTTTTGCCAATTTTAAATTAACAATTCGGTATTTTGAATTATTCAAGTCCGACACGTGCGGATGCGAATGGTCCAAAATAGCGGGACGTTACAGTTGGTATCAGAGCTTTTGGTAGCTCTAGGCAAAACTTAGCATATGGGTTAAATGTATTTACAGAATCACTCTCATTCGAGTTTCAATCTCTTCCTTTTGACTCAATTCCATTGAATTTTGGAACGTTCCCTCCGTTTTGAAATTCATTCTTGTCTCTCACTATTTGTCTTCTTTCAATTCTGGATCATCCTCTAACTCCACTTCGAATGATCTTCATGATGAGTCGACGGTCCCGCCAACCTTCGAATGATTTGTAAATGGGTGAAACTCCGTTACAATAGACATCGATTTACCGCAGATTTCTGTATCCTCGGTTTACGATGCTATCTATTTCCTGCTATGCCAAATTCTATCTCTTGCGATCGAATGTTGATTTGCCTCAGAATTCAGGATCGATCTAATTTTTGAAGTTACGGTCAACCCGGTTAAGGTTGCCCGTGAATTAAATAAGCTTATCCATCTCCCGATTCTGTTAATTGAATTATCTCATCTTCTGTTCGAACTTACTATCGAATCAAAATTTTCTTTGATTTGAGTCCATCAAAAAAATTGAATCTCTATCCTTGCTTTGAAATCCATTCCTGTATTGCAGAGCGAGGAAGTATATTTGTAAATTAATATTTAAAATGTTTTAAAATATATTGTGTTGTTTGAGTTGTTGATGTTGGTTTGGGTTTTCGATCGATTCGTTTGATCAACGCTATCGATAGTATTTCCAAAACGCTTGAACAGAGCAAACTGACACAATAATATTTTCAAATTTGGTGTAAAATGGTTTTGTATAATTATATTATATATAAGCTTAAGTTTTTCTGAAATTAAAATGTCAATGAATCTGTGGTCTGAAATGTGAAAAATTTAATTTTCATTTATTGTTTTATAAATCATTGACTATTTCATAAAATAAATAAATTTATAAAAATTGGTTATAATTTGATTTGGAATTTGAAATGTATTTAAATTAGAATTTGAGAATTTAATTTCCCGTGGATTCAAACTTTGGTTTTAAAGGTTTCAAAACGTATATTATTTAAAGTATTTTCAAATAGAAACCATTTTCAAAGAATTTAAATGTTTAAATCAGTGCTCTTCTCTTTGTCGCTGGAAAATAATTTCGGTGATGACGGCCGCATCATCGACATTCATTTTTGAGTTTCAAAATGGAGAGACCAATTTGTAGCTTTGCTACAGTTTTGTTTGGAAATTAAATCGATTTAAATTCTTAAGTATGGTTTGATTTATATATATATAGGTATATTATTTTAAATTTAATTTGATTTGATATATAGTATATACATAATTATCTCTAAACTGTTTGAAGTCAATCAGAAATTTAATTCTTAAAATTTGGGTAAAAAGATGATTTCGATTATAAATGAAACCAAATTTTGAATTAATATTTAAACTTGAGAGAATTGAATTAGGAATTTTATTTGGATAATACTCTATTGCATTCAATATAACTTACCTAAATTTTCAAAAGTTAACTATGCAATTGAATATTATACAATATAAATGATGTCAAAGGGATTTTTAAATAAATTTAGTAGTTATAACGAATGTAAATATACTTAATATATAGGTAATAAGATATCTTAAGTAAAATAAATTTAATAATAATATGGAATTAAGAAGAATTAAATTTGTCGAATAAAGTATGATTATAATAAATAACTATTCAAACTTATGACCTTTGAAATTGTTAATTTAAGAAATTGGATAATATACAATACAAATAAAATATGAGTGCGTATAAAAAAATGTTATACACTTAAAGTTTAATTATAAGATGGTTAATAGAGATAAATTGAATAATGAGTTAATTGAATAATGTATGTGATTAATATAAAATAAAATTTGTTTTGGAAATTAATAAATTGAAGTTAAATCAACTTAATTAGATATCTTGAATTAATTGAATTTAAATTAAATTTCGTTTGAAAGAAACCTTTTGTATTTAACATTAATAAATGAGAAATCAAATCAATTTAATGAAAACCTTGAATTTTAAAACAAATTATTGAATATAAATTTATTTAAATTGAAATTTATGTGGTTTGAATTAATTGTTTACAATGTATTTCAAGTCTATTTTCTCCTGATTGTTTTTATTCTCCTACCTCCTTCCTTTTCGAGGACGAAAAGTTTTGAGTGGGGGAGAGTGTAACAACCCGTAGATTTAACCAGTTTTAGCAACGTACTTAATTGAAATTTTATGAAATTTTAAACGATAAAATTTGGAATATAAATTTGATATTTGGAATGCGTCTAGTTAGACATAGCAACTGGTAAATTTTCGTCCGAAAATACGAAAGTTTATTTCACGCGTAAATTTACTTCAATTTAATCAGTTAAAAAGCGATGAAAATAAAATATTTTCAAAACCAAAATATTTTTACATAGAAAAATTCTAAAGCATCTTCTGAGCAAGTTGTCAGTTTGTCGTTTTTCAAATTCGGACTTCTTTAGCTCCATCGATCTTATTTTTTTGCATTTTTCTTGCATTTTTCGATAGTAGAAAATTCGAATTTTTATAATTCGATCATACCACTAATATTTATATACCGTTTTGATCGTTTCGTTATGCTGATCGCTACAGTGTATTCATTTCTGTTTTTGGGAATTTGGTAAACTATGGAACGGTTACCCGTACCGATACCTTATTCTATAACTTTTAAACTTCCTGTTTCCATCCGTTACCTACCATACAAAAATCAATGGCCACTAGCGATTACTGTTTCCATAATTTATGATGACCTTTTTTCTCTCCACTGATGCGTCCTTTCATGTTGATCGGTTGGCTTCTTGGTTTGCTTGGAAAGAAATGATTTTTGTTTTATACAAGTTTGGTTTTCCTATTCCCTGCATGTGCTCGGCTGTATAAAAAAAAAAGGTAAATTGGGTTTTCTCTTCCACCTCTGTTACGTTTCTTCTCCTCCATTCAGCCATAGCTCGCGCAAACCTCTCCCTCCGCCCAAGCTCGCGCCTTGACCAGCCGAGCCCCACCATGAACCGCTCACCACTACCTGCCGCAGCCCCTCTGACCCGAGTATAGTCTTCCACCTCCTCTTTTTCTGAGCCTGAAGCTCCATGCCTACCCAGACATCAACTGACCAC
This sequence comes from Allium cepa, assembly GCA_030765085.1. Lineage (NCBI taxonomy): Eukaryota > Viridiplantae > Streptophyta > Magnoliopsida > Asparagales > Amaryllidaceae > Allium > Allium cepa. The sequence continues at coordinate 984,526,641 of CM060945.1, read as the reverse complement.
ATCTCCATCGAAAACCCAAGTGACGAACTCAAGAAAACTCCTTTCTTCTCTCCCTAGTCTGCCCCGCTTGTGCAGCGACGTGAAATAGTATAGTCGTGCTCGCTCATTTCCATTGAGGCAGTCTTCTTCTCGCTTTTGGATGAGTTTTATATATATTAAGGTACATATATATGTACGTAAAGTCTTCCATTCGATAAGTATTAGTTATATATTTTTTATGATATATGTAGTACAACCTGTCAGTTATAAAAGTAGTTATAGATTTATATATATATAAGTTTATTTGCATAGTTGAAATTGTGTCGTTCGTATATTTAAATTTTAATTGAAAATATGTTTATATTATATTATATTTTAGATAGTTATAGTACATATATGTTTTTATATATATTATATGGTCAGTGTGTAAATTTGAGTTATGTAAGTTATTAATATATCTTTGTTATGCTTACACTATTGTTTTAATATGTTATATGTATAAACTATTAATATCAATTGTTGGAGTTTACTTATAAGATATATATTCTGTATAATACAAGATACAGGCTTGCTGATCATTATGTTTCAAAGTATTATGCGCGTGTGTTGATCGTGTATATGTTCTATAATATAGTATGTTTGTATATACATTGTTTACAGATTTAATTGTAGAGTGAGAGTCTTGTTCATCCGTATATTGTTTTATATGTGTTAATTTCCAGTTTCTATATATTCATAATATGTTGGTTGTATAAAAATAATATGTTAGTCTATATATATATATATATATATATATGCTTTGTATAGTTTATTAAAGATCTGTTGCTATGACTTCATTTATATTAGTTTATACAATTTGGATATTAAAGTATGTAGAGTTATAAGTATGGGTAAATGTTAGACTACAGATTTGAGCATGATCTTGAAAATAGCTTTTGGGTACTTGTTGAAAAGGATTTTATATAGCTTATATATTTGTTATATACATAATTGTCTGCATAGGTTTTGTTATTAACATGAGTTATATATATATATTAAATATTTGAGTATTACATTTCACTGTTTAAACGTATATAGAGGTTATGTATTTGGAAGTTTAGTTGCACTGTTAGTATTGTATAATATATATATATATATATATGACTTTAAGTTAAACAATGATTTTCTATTATTTTAATATCTATCTTAAGGTAAAATATTGAAGAATTATATGTAGTATAATAATAGGGCATATATTTGCTGTTTTCTCAAACTGATTCTAATTATCTCATCAATTCCTGTCTTTCAGCTTTGTCCATCAAAAATCTGCTTTCAGCTTACTTGCTTTGAGTTGTTGCTTGGGTTGTTCGACGGTCGAGATCGTAATCCAATTTGTATCTTGTCGAGTCGCCAATTTCTTCTAGCCACGAAAGGTGAGCAATCACTCACGATTAATATTCTTTTATTGATTAAATTTGATTTCAATTGAAATAACAATTGAAATATACCTGTTGTTAGTTATGTACACTGTTATTACCTGTATCAGTTCACCTTTGACATCTGACACCGTTATATGTTATGTATGCAATAATAATCCAGTTCGATTGATAATTGATTGATTGTTTGTATTTATATTGGATGTTAAATTGTAGTGTATAAAGTGATAAATATTATGCAATTGAATTTGACGTAGAATAGTTAAAATTTGAATCGACATATGTGTTGAATTTGTTTAGTTAAATTTGTATAATATGACCCCTTTAAACGTTAAATTGATTGACGCGTAGGATTTGATTAATTACACCTTGAACCATTTAATGTATGTTGTTTAAATCGATGAAACTGAAATTGAAATTTAACGCCAAGTGAAAAACCATAATGTAATAGTCTTTAATCTATATGAAATGATAGTGTAGATTCTAGAAATAATTATATTAATTCGCACAAACAACAATGTGAATTAATACGATTGTTCGGGATTATTTGAATTGATTATTGGATTGCTATTAATTGTTGTAATTGCTTGTTTATTTACTTTGACACCATCCCAGTTATCACACTGCAAGTTCCCTTTGTTATGTTTTGATTTTTTGAATTGGAAATGGAATCGGGTTGAAATGATAAATACCCAAATGAACTTGACCTAGGATAAAGAATAAAACAAAAAAATCCGATTGGTCGATAATTTGATTTAAAAAAAAATAAAGTAATGATTTTTATTCGAACAAGAATAAGTTTTGAAATGAAGTTGGAATTTGAATTTTTATGAAAGAAAATGTAAATATTGAAATCTGAAACAAATATTAACGTAGAAATTGATGAAAGAACGTTGTTTGAAATTTAATTATATAATACTTAAATTTGGAATTATTAATAAATAATTTGGGATTAGTAATAATTGAGTTTTGAATTATTAAGTTTGAAACCATTTGATAATTAAATTTGAAATTATAATTAAGTTTGGAATTATAATTAAGTTTGAAATTATTAAGTTTGAATTCATAATTAAGTGGAAATGATTTAATAATCAAGTTTGAATTTATAATTAAGTTTGGGATTATTAAGTTTGAAATTAATTAAATAATTATGTTTGAAAATTATTTAATAATTGAATAAGATTGAATTATTTAATAATTGAACAAAAATTTGAATTATTTGATAAGAGAAAGTGAACTTTGAATAAGTGGATTTGAACTTTGTTAATAAATGAAATTGAGTTTCTTTATTTATTAAAGTTGGAAAATTATTTAAGTAAGTTAATAAGTGAAATTAAACTTCTCGAATATATGAAATTAAGTTTCTTTATTAATTGAGTTTTGGAAATTTGTAACGAAGTCAATAAATAAGTGAAAATTGAATTTTTTAACAAGAAATAAATGTGATTTATTGAAATGAATGAGATTTAGCGAAATTAACGTAAGACTTGAATTTAAGAAATTGATTTGACGAATTTAATTTAATTCAATTTGAAGTTGGATATAATGAAGTGGAACGTAAGTAATTGATTTAATGAATTGGAAATTAAATGAAAATTGTTTGAGTGATAAAGTAACTTAATGAATATTGAATGAAATCGATAAATGAAATTAAATTGATTTGAATGTTAAATTAAATTAATCCAAATGATTTCGGAATGAAACTTATATATACGAACTTGAATTCATATTTGAATTTCTTAAATAAAAAAAATTGAAATTGAATTATAAGATTTTGAAATGGAAAGTTATAAGCTTTGAAACGTAAATTATGGAAATTGTTTTAGAAAGAAAACGAAATGTTGATTTACAAATTTTATTTGAAATTGAAATTGATTTGGTTTTGAAATTTATTAAACGACCAATCGGTGTAATAATTACGAAAGTTATTAAAGAAACCGGAATCGATTATGGATATACTCTCTATCTAAACCGAAAACCACTTTAATAACTATACGTGGAGTGATGATCCAGAATGAAGTGGTTGGAATGATGTACATGATGACTGAAGAAAGAAAACGATAATGGATAGCCTTGACGCTTGTGTCAAATTGGAAATGACTAAAATCAGGAGCCGTGTCGGGCCAAATGAGGTTAGCCACCTCGAGCGGACACACTTCTTCGTAACTACTACTCATTACTTGTTGTCGATTGGTGCACCCTCGTACTTTTCAGGAGTGTTGTTTCGCGGTGTTGCGATCGCTGCGGCGATGCGTTCTCACCAGTCCGGATCAGGCGAACGGTAGTTTCACTACCTTGGGTATTGCCTCATGTGCCTTGTCATACTTGTATCCCTATATGCGCGACCACTACGAAATTGTTTTGTGTTATACCTATGGAGTACTCCCTGATATCCCACCAGTTTACGGTGGAGTTTACAGTGCTGTATAGACTATGACATTTATATAAAAACGTGTTAAGGGGGAAAATGGTAACGCCTTAATACTATTTTGATACTTTATATTACTGATAGACATTATCTATTTGGCGTACACTATTACATAGTAGATATTTTAACGGATCCTTAGAGGATGATGATTCCAACATCCTTTGAGTTACCTGTATTTCGATTGTTATTTCACTTGAGTTGGATTTATTGATATAAGAATATTAATCCTGACTCGAGTGTTTTGTGTTTTGCTTTACGCTCGGGTCAGACTGAGTGGTTCAGCTTTTGAGACTCACCTTTGGAGTTGGAGCTTCGCCAGGAGATCCAGCTATCTACCCAGCTTTCAGATATTCGATGATTCCAGTGATGTATTTTGATTCTTATATTTGACTGTTGTATTCAAGACTTCTGTTGTAACTTATTTAACTCTGATGTATCTTATATATTCATATAGTAGCTTCATGAACTACTATCTCTTTTACTTCCGCTGCATATTATTACTCTGTGTCTGTGATTCTGTGATTATTTATTTACTGTATATCTCAGTTTTGCCAATTTTAAATTAACAATTCGGTATTTTGAATTATTCAAGTCCGACACGTGCGGATGCGAATGGTCCAAAATAGCGGGACGTTACAGTTTTACATGCTTTTACTTGCTTAATACGAGCAAACTCGCTCGTATTATTAATAATAAGATCCATATCTCGAATTAAATACCGCGATTTTATATTTTTGCCTTTCGGGATGCCTCATCATTGAGATGAGATGTATACTTGATATATATTAGTTTTATTTGTGTTATATATTGAATTGTAAAAAAATTTCGACTGAGCCGTGCAAAGGAGACTCTATCGAAATTTTCCATAAATCTAAGAGTTAGAATTTTTTTGAAGTTTTAAAATTTTGTATAACTATGTTTTTATATATATGTTATAATTTCCGTAAAAACGTTATCGAAGTAGCATGACGGGAAAGTAGTAAAAGTTTTGCAAACAAGATTGTTACGGTTTATAAGTTGACTATTTTGAAAAATATACATTATATGTTAAATCCCGTACTGCACGCTTTTTCGAGGACGAAAAGTTTTGAGCGGGGGAGTATGTAACGACTTGTAATTTTAACTGTTTTAAATTATAGGATTTGATATAATTATTGAATAAAAATGGTTAAATTTTTTTTAATGAATTATTAGTAGTGATATATCGAGTAATTAAATTGTTTAAAATTTAATAGTGGAATTATTGAAATAATGAAATTCTGGATTTAATAAGATTGAAAATGGTATTGAAAATTGATTCAAATTTTATTTAAATATGAATGAAGATGTTAACATTTAAAATTGGATTTAAATGGGAATAATTAGAATTTGAAAATTTTATATATTAATTGACGAGCAAAAATAGTCATTTTGGCTACTGTCTCGGATTTCGACGAAACCAGTTTCATCGGATCCAAAATAGTGAATTATTGTAAGATTTCAAGTTTCGTAGCAGTCAAACTTGTCGTTTGGCTGTGCGAGATTGAAACGTGTAGAATTTAAATTCAGAATTTAAATAAATAATTGATTCTGAAAAACTATCTTTTGCATACGATCGAATTAGACCTCGAGACTTGTCCCATTATTTATGGAATGTGGGTGTAACATTATAAACGCCGTGCGACACGTTTCGTTTGGAGCTCGAGAAAATTCGGATGACTTGAAGCTAGATGTTTTCTAAATTAAATCATAACATTTATATAAAATCTACTTTTGTTACCTCTATAGCCGCAACCCTCTTGATTCCCTTTCCTTTTTAATCGAATCGTAGTATTCAAATCGAAAAAATCACAGATCAACCCTTAAAAAAAGAAACGCGATCGACGTTTAAAAAAATAGAATAAAGTAAATCGCGATCGAAAAAAATATCAGGGCAGAACCTTCGATCTTGCAGTCGAACGAGGGTTTAGGGTTGTAGCGTGATGGAGGCCACGGTAGGCGCTGGTGATGTGGCAATGTCGTAAGCGGCTGGTTGAGTGGCGAGTGAAGGAGATGGGGCCTAGGGTCGTCAATTTTGGTTCGAACAAAAGAAACAGAGGGAATCACGTCTTGGCATGGGAAGAAGGTGGAGCGCGATGGTGATGAGTGTGGCATGGCGAGGCCATTGCGACTGGTGGCGGAGATCCAGGTAGCGTGCGTGAGATGATGGGTTGACGGCAACGGCGGTATAGCTTAGGGTTTTGGTGAGCATCAATTTGCGACTGAAAAAAAAAGTGGAAGCATCGCGTTCGGAGGTAGCGTGCGCATGATGGAAGAAATATGTTAGGTAATGTAATTTATTTTGTTACATTGTAATTAATTAGGTAAATAAATTTAATTATATCGATATTTATATATTCGTAATTTATGCATATGACGTACATTTCACGTAAAACGAGATGCAGAGGTTCGTATCGATGTCATCTACAATTTGGGATCGGGCTGGAATTTATTTGAAGCTGAAATTATTTTCAGTTTCAAATTAAGGTGAGTGTTTATACGCTCACAAGCACTCAAATATTTCTTTTATGTAGTCGAATTATATCGTGAAGTGAATTGATTTATTTGATTGTTGTTTGATAAATATGATTGATATTTAAATTGATATCTGAATTTATTGACAGGATTTAAATTGATATCTGACTTTATAGATAGGATTTAAATTGATAGCTAAATTAAATTATATTTTACTACCAGTAAAATACCAATATTGGTAATTATGAAATTGTCGTGAATTTTATTGACTGTTAGATGTTGGTTGTGATGGATGATATTTTAATTGATATTTTGGATGATTATTTATGTTTAATATATCATGTTATCACCCTTTATATTATTTACAGTATACAAAGCTGTAAATTGAATTATTTCGAACAAATTAAGAAATAGGTTGAAATGATATATATATATACATACATATATATATATATATACATATATATATATATATCAATCCTTGGAAATTAAATTGAAATAATGATTCACTTGGTCATAGAATAGAGAATTATATACGAACACCGGATTGGTTAAATTAAATGATTTTAAAATTTTTGTTTTGAAATTATTTAAATGATTTGTTTTAAAGGAATAAGAATCGAATTTATGGAAATCAAATTATTTTTCAGACTTGAACTCGGAATGTTGAGATTTAAGTTTTGAAACAGAATTTGTTTAAGTAATCGAAGTAGATATTTTTAAGTGGTAATCGGAATATGATGTGGGTTTCAGAAAATTGATTTGTTTAAAGGATTGGACTTTTATTGAACTTTGAATATTTCTAAGTAAAAGGTGATCTAATATGATATTTGAAATTGAGCTTGGAATTTCATTATATTTTAAGGTTGGGATTTAAATTTAATATGAGGAAAGTTTGATTTAAGTGTTTTAAATTGATATGTTGGAAATCGAACTCGTAATTGCTATAAATAGAAACGGTTTAAATTTGGGATTGGAATTTAAATTAATTTGAGATTGGAATTTAAATTAATTTGGAATTGGAGTTTGAAATTAATTAGGAATTAGCGTTGAAATTAATTTGGAATCGAAGTAAAAATCGACATGAAATCGCAATTGAATCGATTAAATCGAAATGGAAATTGGAACTGATTTGAATTGGAGATTTGGAAAGTGAATTGGTTTGAATTTAAAATAATTTTTTATGAATTTTTTAGTATAAACGGTTTAAATCTATATTCTTTAAATATTCAAATTATTTTGATTTTCTAGTATGAATTTTGATTTGGAAAGTGAATTGGTTTAAATCTAAAACGGCCCGAAGATCATGGGTCGCTACCCCACCAAGCCGAAGCTCCACTAAAAAGGGGGTTTAGTCTCCCTCGCAGACAAAGAGACATCGTACATTGCTAGTCTAAATCACAAAATGATCATCATTGATCGATAAGTGTAAATTACACTAAGCTAGTAAATAAATGAGTTTAGCTTCATGTCCCATAACCACTAGCTTAACTTAATTATTTACGAACAAATTGTAAATCTCCACTAGGAGATTGTCACAAGAGATTCAATCGAACAAGTCCAAAAATTAACCGACGAAGCAAACGCGAGCATTTCATACCATTTGTTTTACTAAGCCGTTTAATTAGATTTCTCATACGAGTGGGGTAAAGGTTGTATATACTAATAGACTGGAAAACAGTTTAAGAAATGAGCTTTGTAATAAAATAGTGTTGAAATCGTTTTGATGAAAGAATTTTGATATTTACTACTACTATTGAAAACCTTTATATTTTTAAAGTGACAAATCACAAAAATGATTGTAGGAACAATCAATCACTAAAATTCACATTCGATGATGTGAATAAAAATCCAAAGAAATCGATACCGAATCCATCAAAGTGGAAATACCCAAAAATTCCAAGAATAGAAGTTATCAAAGTCGACAAAGGTGATAACAACTAATCCGAGAAGAAGAATCGATTAAAGATTGGAAAAGCAAAGCAAAATGAGCATAAATAGGCAAAACAGGGAAACATGAGCAGGTCGGTCGACTGAACTCTCTGAGTCGGTCGACCGAAAATAGTCCAGAAAGTTTCGGCTACAGCTTCGATCGACCGACTCGGAGAGTTCGGTCGGCCGAACCCCAAATCCAGCATTTTCTACCCTATTTAATAGAAGTGCAAACTCACTCAATTTGCAACCGATCGAGCACGGACGCTAGGGGATTACGCCCATCGGCTACCCGGTCCTATTGGCTCCTCGATGCATCACCAAAAACATGTTCAAACATCAAAGTTAGGATTTTAAAGATTTAAACCCAAAACACTAAAAATTGGGATGTTCACCAATTCAATCCAAACCAAAAGCAAGTGCACATGAATAAGTGTTAGGAATTCATACCCAACAATCAAAGATAGTTATAGACAAAGATGTGAGATAAAAATCTCACCTTTGAACCCAAAACAATGAATGAGAAGCCTGAAGACAAGGGAAGATCAACCACACTTCAATCTCAACACAAAAAGCTTGAATCTAAGCTTAAAAGAGAAACATTTCCCAAATTAGTTTAGGAATTTTCTAAAATCAAAGAGAATGAGTTGGAGAAGAAGGAGATGATACTTACCAATGCTTCTCTTTGAATTTGGAGCAAGAATTTGAGTTTGCAAAGGAACTAGGGCTTAGGAATTCTAATTTCCAATCTTTTCCCCCATTATTCTCTTAATCTTGAGAGAGTTAGGAAATGAGGAATGAATGAAGAGAAGTGGAGAGGGGTTGGGTTGATATAACCAGAATTGGACAAATGGACTGAACCCAAACCCAAAGCCATATAGAAAAAGTAGCAAAAATCAACTTACTCCGAACATATCGAAGCTCATACTCAAAAAGGTTGACAACGGCATTTTGAACTCAATGGAATGGGTCTTGAGTCCCAATTCGACTGTTTGCAAAAAGTAACTTTTCGGACTAAAATCCGTCGAACGATGAAATATTTAAATAAAATATTTAAATATACAATCGATAAATATGCGGGTTGTTACAAACTCCCCTCCTTAAAGAAATTGCGTTCTCGCAATACTTAAGAAGAAAATAAAGAGTAACAACCATAAAAGCAAATCAATACAAAAGAAATTTGAAATAGGAAGTTCACCATAAAGAGCATGAAAGAGTAAGTCTGAACGGGATCGCTCGATGAATTCCCAGGATTCCCAAGAGCAATCCTTAGGATCTGAGAACAATTGAACTTTCACAAGAAGAACATCTTTATTCCGAAGGCGCTCAACCTCCGAAGCAATGATGAAAATGGAATGTTGCTCATAAGTCAAATCTGGTGAAACTTCAATTTCCTTAATAACACCAGGCTCAAGAATAAAAATCGGAATCCCTAAGGCATTTCCATAATAGAAAGACGTGAGAAAACATCATGAATAACAGAAAATTGAGCCGGTAATAAAAGGCGATAAGCCACGGAACCAATACGTTCGGTGACGGGAAATGGACCAATATATCTAGGTGCTAACTTTTCCGATCGACTAAAATGCACAACACCCTTAATAGGTGAAACATGAATAAACACAAAATCTCCCACAGAAAATTCTAATTTCCTTCTCCGGTTATCGACATAGGATTTTTGTCTACTCTGGGCTTCTTTCATCCTATGACGAATAAGGTCAATCTTCTCTGTGGAATCACGAATAAAATCTGGACCTAAAACCAGCTTCTCACCGGCCTCAAGCCAACAAGAAGGAGATCGGCATGGCCTTCCATAGAGTGCCTCGAAAGGAGCCATACTAATGCTAGATTGGAAGCTATTATTAAAGGAAAACTCAACGAGAGCAATATGATCTTTCCAACTTCCACCAAAATCAAGAACACATGCACCAAGAAGATCTTCAAGAGTTTGATTCACACGCTCGGTTTGTCCATCGGACTGAGGATGATAAGCGGTGCTAAAATTAAGCTTCGTTCCCAAAGCTTTTTGAAGAGTCTTCCAAAATCCACTAGTAAACAATGGATCTCGATCACTAACAATAGAAGTAGGAACTCCATGCAATTTAACAATTTCTTTGATAAAAAGTTTGGCCAAAAGAGGTACGGTTCGATTGGACCGAACGGGAATAAAATGGGCGGATTTAACAAGTCTATCAACTATCACCCATAAGTTATCATGAACCGAACGAGAACGGGGAAGGCCGTCTATAAAATCCATGGAAATTTGGTCCCACTTCCAAATTGGAATTTCTAAAGGTTGCAATAACCCACCAGGCCTTTGATGCTCGGCCTTAATGAGTTGGCAAGTCATGCAACACTTAATCAAAGTTAGCAATATCAGATTTCATTCCCTCCCAATAATAAAGTCGCTTCATATCCGTGTACATTTTACTACTATCGGGATGAATGGTAAATTTAGAACGATGAGAATCTTCTAAAATGTCTTTACGAAGATCACTAATATTTGGCATGATAAGTCTACCAAATTTTCGAATACCGCCACGAGAATCAATATCAAAGTCTTTCAAACCTTCAATATCAATTTTATCCCTAAAATTTTGGCCAAGAAGAGCCAATTCAGGATCTAGCTTTTGAGCTTCAAGAATACGGTCAAGAAGAGAAGGATGAGCCTCAAGGCTACATAAAACAAGAGATAAACATAAATCGTAAACACGATCTCGAATCTCACAAGTGGATAAAATTTCGAGATCATTCCATTCGGATATCATCATAGAAACGACCGCTTGTTGCTTACGACTAAGTGCATCGGCAACGCGATTTCCCTTTCCGGGAGTATAAAGAATATCAAGATCAAAAGATGCCAGGAACTCGAGTCAACATGAAGTTCCTTATGAGAAAATAAATATTCCAAAGATTTATGATCGAGGTGGAGAACGAATCTCTTCCCAAAAAATGATGATGCCAAACTCTAAAAGCGAAAACAATAGCCGCGAGCACTAGATCATGAGTAACATACCTAGTCTGGATCGGCTTTTAATGATTTAGAAGCACGAGTGATAGCACATTCTCTTTTGCAAGAGAACGACATCCAAACCAATATGATTAGCATTGGTACAAAAGATAAAGTCTTGGTTCCCTTCGGCAATCACAAGAATAAGAGTATCGAAAAGAAAGAATTTCTTTTAAATAATCTTCTTTTCCGAAAAGTTAAAACTTCGAAGGTTTTGAAATGAATTCGAATTGAGTAATGGCGGCTTCTTCCCCTCCTCTTTCCCCGATCCTTCCTCCTCCTTCTACTCCTCCTCCTTCTTCCTCAATCCCACATTCCTCTTCTCACCTCCCTTCCACTGCTTTGAATCCTTCTCCTTCATTTCTTCCTCATATCTCTGGTTCTTCTGCTCTGTCTTCTTCTTCCTCCCAGATCCATCTTTCTCTTCCTAATCCTTCATCTTGTCCTTCGAACTCCTTGATTTCTCCTAATTCTTTGTCTGGTTTGAATACATGTCTGGTTCCTAGAAATCCTTCTTCCTCTTTGTTGGATAAGCATTTTCCTTCTTTGTCTAATAATGTGGTTTCAGGTTTGGATGTTAAGCAGGATAATCCATCTATTTCTTCCGATTCTGGTTTAAATTGGTCTTCCTATTCAAGAATAAGCCTAAGAATGCTGGATCTTTTGTTCCTAGGCAGTTTGATATCTTGAAAAATGGAGTTCCGAATGCATTACCTGAAGAAGTTAAAATTGAAGGTATTAAATTTTGGAGTAATCATTTAGTTGGATTTTTTCTGGATGGACCTCTATCTTATCTGACTGTTTCAAGGCATTTAAGAAGTATTTGGAGATTGAAAGGTGAAGTTGACATTAAATCTGATAATGAGAATTTCTTTTTCAACTTCTTGAATGATCAAGACCGAATGAAAATCTTTCAATCTGACCCTATTTTCATTAAAGGTAAAATGTTCATTATTACTACATGGGATCTATCTTATGGTTACTTTCAAGAATCCATTAAAAAGGTACCAGTATGGGTTCATTTTTATAAGACTCCTTTGATTGCCTGGACTTTGATTGGTATAAACTGGTTAGCATGTCACATTGGTAAGCTAATCTGTCTTGATGAAAGCACTGAAAGATTATCTAGATTTAAATATGCTAAAGCTTTGATTGAAGTATCCCAAGAGCAAGAATTACCTGATTTTATTGCTATTGATGGCTTAGGTGAATGCTGTCCTTATGTTAGTTGAATATGATTGGAGACCAAAAATTTGTAGTAAATGTAAAGTGTTTGGACATGAAACTTTATATTTTTCAGGAAATAGTAAGATGAATGGGAATAATATGCAGTCTGGTAAAGATACTGAGATTATTGATAACAGAGAATGCATGGAACAAACTAGTGTTGGAGAAAAGGTACAAATGTCAAATTTTGTTGGAAATTCAAGATGAAATCTTCAAAAATGTGGAAAAGGAAGGAAAAGGAAGGAAAAGGAACAAAATATTCCTATAGGTAGCAATAATTTGAACTTTAAATCGGATGATCAATTAAATGATGTTGAGGTGATGAATATAGGTCTTGATCAGTATAAGCAAAAGGAAGTAGAGTTAAATGTTGAAAATTTGGTATCTGATATTAATTCTATGGAATTGGGTAATAAGGAAAATATTCAAACATCAAATACTTTTCTCGTTTTATCTGATTTAGATGAAGAAGTTGTTAATAATGTGTCAAGTATGGATATTGGTATATCTCTTTCTGGAAATAAGCAAATTAGTAATGAATTAACTGTGAATTGTAACACTGTTGGTGATAGTGTGCATGCTTCTGTAGTACATTCTGAAAATTTATCCAGTAGTTCTGATCTTATTAATGATATTCATAAAAAAAATAGTAAACAATGAAATAATCCCTGAACAAACCTCACCTTATATCAATATTTTACCTCCTAATCATCTGATTCTACCTCCTCCATGCAATTCAAGGGATAATTCTAAAATTGAAGAAGTTGTATCAAATAAAAAAGGAAGAAAAGGAAAAAAGAAGGTCTCATTTCATGAAAATTCAGAGGATCTAAACAATGGGAATAATTATACCATTGATGACATATTGCCAAGGAGTAATAATGAGTCTGCATCATTCAAGGATACTTCTACTCAATCCAGTAGCATTAGACATACAAGGAAACACCCATCTATTCTTATTTCTCCTAGGCAGTTATGATGTTAATCAATAACATAGCATATTGGAATATCAGAGGAGGGCATCTACTATCAAAACAAGCTGAAGTGAAGCATTTTATTAAAAATCAAATGATACAATTGCTAATCATTAGTGAAAAAAGTTAAATAAGGAAAAATCTATCTTGGCATGTAAAAATATTGCTCCTAATTGGAAATATGAAGATAATTTACAAAGTGCCCCATATGGAAGATTATTGGTTTTATGGAATTTAGATGTATTCAACCTGACAAAGTTGCAGGAGGATGATCAACTTATTCATTTCAGTGTCGTTTCTTTATCTTCAAATACCCCATTTTTTCTTACCTCTGTTTATGCTCATAATAACCTTGCAAAAAGACTTTCTTTCCTCTCTAATCTCTCTTCACTTTCTCATCCTATTTTGCCTTGGATAGTTCTTGGAGATTTTAATTGTATGTTTTCCTCTGATCAAAAAATTGGAGGAAATCCACTCTCATTGAAAGACATTGCACCTCTAAATCAAACTCTTATCAAATCTTCTCTCAGTCATATTCCATCTTTTGGAGCTGTATTTACATGGAATAATAAAAAAAATCTTGGTCCTAGAACATTTTGTAAGCTTGATCATGCATTTCACAATATTCACTCTATTAACCAATGGCCAAATCTTTTTTGAAAATTCTTAGAACCCACTATTTCTGATCACTCTCCAATCATCTTATCTTGGGGGGATAATATTGCTAACAGGAATCCATCTTTCAAATTTTACAAAACCTGGACTAATCATAAATTTTTTCTTAGCATTGTTATGCAGGTTTGGCAAGAGGAAATTTATGGAAATCCTCTTCATATTCTTAAATCTAAGCTGCAAAGATTAAAGAAAAAGCTTAAAGTTTGGGCTAAGGAGAATTTTGGTGATGGTTCAAATTTCTCTAATGGAATAAGGGAGAAATTAATTATTATTCAACAACAGCTGCAGAATGATCCTTTGAATTCTACTTTTGCTAACCAAGAAGCAGCCTTATCTAAAAACTTAATAGAAGCATTGGAGTTTGAAGCTTTAATGAAGAAAGAAAAACTGCATGAGATTATTGATAAACAAGGTGATAGGAACACAAAATATTATCATAACTTGATCAAGATCAAACAAAGCAAACAAAGTATTATGAGTATATCTGATATGAATGGAGTTATTCAAGTTAGTGATGATTCCATATCCAAAGCCTTTATTGATTATTTCTCATCTGTTCTTGCCAATCCATCTCCTATGATTCCAAATCTATCTCCTTTATTTCTTATGCATCTACCCTTTCTGAGTGATAAGCAAGCAAGTGAATTGATAAATGAAGTTTTACCTGAGGAAATTAAAACTGCAGTGTTTTCATTAAAATCTGAAAGTAGTGGGGGCCCTGATGGTTACAATGCTTTCTTCTATCAACACACTTGGAAAATAATAAAACATGATGTTAACAAAGCAGTACTCTATTTCTTTTCCCATAATAAACTTCCAACCGGCATCAATTCTACTAATATAGCCCTTGTCCATAAAATTTCAAATGCAAGTTGTGTTTCTGATTTCAGACCTATCTCTTGCTGCAATGTTCTATATAAAATCATATCCAAAGTTATTGCTAATAGAATACAGAATATCCTGCCTTCAATTATATCTGATAATCAAGTGGCTTTTATGCCTAATAGAAGTATCAGTGACAATTTAATGCTCACTCAAGATCTTTTAAGAGGATATGGATCAGGGAATATTTCACCAAGATGTATGGTAAAGCTTGATATACAGAAAGCCTTTGATTCTATCTCATGGAGCTCTATTATAACAATCCTTTCGAGAATGAATTTCCCAAAATCTATGCTTGCTTGGATATATTCTTGTACTTCATCAACTCATTTTTCCGTACTTAGAAATGGATGTTCAAAAGGTTTTTTCAAAGGTACTCAAGGGGTTCGGCAAGGTGATCCTATATCTGCATATTTATTCATAATTGTAATGGAAGTTCTTAATTCTATGTTTCTAGAGCAAGTGAAATCTAAGAAATTAGAGTTACATCCAAAGTGCAAAGATCCTCTCATCACTCATTTGCTTTTTGCCGATGATCTTGTTATTTTTACAAAGCCAACATCTTCTAATATTACTACTATTCTTGAGGTTATGGATAAATTCTATACTCTAACAGGGTTGAAGATAAACTTTAATAAATCTCATATATTGGTTGCTGGGATTAATGAAAGTTTGAAAGCTGAAATTATTAATTACTCTGGCCTTAAAGAAATGCAAAATAATACCAAGTACCTTGGATTACCTCTTATTTGTGCTAGAATTACAAAATCTGACTATTTACCTCTGTATGAAAAAATTACAAGCAAGCTTTCCATATGGCCAAATACAAAATTATCTCAAGCTGGAAGATTGATTGTTATTCAAAGTATTGCATCTGCCATGAAAAATTATTGGATGAGGCATTTTATTCTTCCATGCAAACTCATTTCTATGATAAATAGTGCTCTAAACAGATTCTTATGGCATGGTGATCCATTCTCAAAAATAATAATTCCAATATCCTTCAGCAAAATACCAAAGGAATATGGGGGTTTGGGGATAGTAAATTTTAAGATATGGAATTCTGCAGCTGTCTCTATTTACTTTGACAAGATTTTGTCAAGAAAAGAGGACTTATGGACACAATGGACTTTTAAAAATCTCATAAAAGGAAAGGATTTCTGGTTAATGAAAGTTCCTAGTTTTTGTAGCTGGAGTTGGCGAAATATACTAAAATTAAGACCTTCCTTCTTATCAATCATTCAATGCAATCCAACTGAGGATAATGATCTTCTTTTTTGGTCTTCACCATGGGCTAAACCTGGTTTGATTCTACAGGATATCCTTCCTCATTCTTTAATTATGCAGTCAGGTATTCCTATCAATGCCAAAGTATCTTCTTTTATTTCTGATGGATCAATTGCTTTGCCTTATTGTAGTTCTTTTCAAGTCCGGGCTCTATGGCAATATATTGCATCTCTGTCTCTTCCTTCTTCAAGCAATAAAGTATTATGGACAAATAAAAGGAAAAAGCATGAAGTTTCTTTAGTATATAAAGCTCTGTTAAATCAAACAGTCAAATTTCCATGGGCTACGAGAATCTGGAGGGAAAAATCCCCCGCAAAGGAAAATCTATTGTTATGGAAAGTCATGGAAAATGCTATTAACACAAAATAGAAATTAGCTAGTATGGGTATCATTAACAATGAAGATTGTGTATTCTGTCATAGGCATCCTGAAACTAATATTCATATTTTTTTTGAATGCTATTATACATTTGGAATCTGGTGTAGACTGCTATCAAATGGGGATTTTCATAAACCGATTAAAAACTCGAAAGTAGAATGGATTAATATCTTCAAAGCAACAAGGTGGAAATCCCCGAAGACAGATACTACATTGATTATGTTAAAGGCATTCATATATGAAATCTGGAAGGAAAGAAATAGGAGGATTTTTGATATGAAGATAGAATCTGCTGCAGCTGTGTATAATATTATTGATAAGAAAATTCGAAAAAGGTTAGGAAGGCTGTAGTGTTATTTTCATGTAATGCGCTATCATGTTTCATAATGTTTTTCTGTTATGTAATTGTTTGTATGTGATGCAATTCATGGTATGTATCTTGTATGTGCATGTAATCATAAACAGTTATCAATATAGTGGGCAGGGCTCCCTTAGCCCATTGCTTTTCAAAAAAAAAAGTTAAAACTTCCAAAAATTATAATTAACTTTATGTAATCATCTTTCTAGAAAAAATTACATCTTTAGAAGTTAATTTATTGTGTCTGACTGTCTCATCAAAGCGTTTAGTAAATTCCTATCGATAACGTTGATCAAGCGCATCGACCAGAATTCTTAAAACACTAAATGGGCAATACAATCACAAAATCATCTTCTATATGATAAAAATATCTCTTTAAAAAAACTTTATGAATATTCTTTGTTCATTTCAAGAACAAAAATCCAATTATTCTTACAAATAAATCTTATGAAAAAGATTTGCAAAATTTTTAAATTGTTGTTCATCCAAAATCAATAAACACAAGAATGGTCTCGTCGAAATATCCATAGAATACTCGATTTATAAAATGGATGAAATAAGCTGGGCCAACTGAATGACATAATAAGTCATTCATAAAAATTATAACGAGTGCGGAATGCAGTAAGTGGAATGCTAACTTCCGCAACTAGTAGGAAATGAAAACCAGTGGCAAGGTCGAGCTGAAAAGACCTTAACACCACTCAAAAGATTGCTTAGGAGATAATCCTAAGACAAGCTCAAAAATACCGGAAAATTCCACAAACTACCCGAATGAGAAAAATAACGTTTTCCTCATCTTGTGGGTTTGAAGAATAAAAATGATGCCATCAAATTGGAATCGAAATCAAAAAGAAAAATGGAAATATGCTTAACAGATTAAAAATGTCGAAGACGAATAGTCCACTCGGGGCATGGAATATGGCTTCATAAAAATCGAGCCAATCCTTTCACAAAATTCAATTCCAAAGTCTAAGTAACGCATAACATGCTAATCGGCCCGGAAAGAAAAATCACATAAAATAATTTCGACATCAATAAAAAGCAAATTGAGTGTTGCGGATCCACCAACCGGATTCACAATTCTCAAAGAAAAACCATCAAGCCCAAAATATTTAAAGAAAAAGAATCGACAAGTTCTTTTGATATAAAAATAATGAGATGGACTCATATCAACAAGAACTCGAAAAGGATAATCACAAATAAAATGTCATCAAGGATTGAATGAGAAATACCTTGACCAAGAAAAGTGTCACTAGGAGCCTTTTGCTTTCCCTCTCTCCTACTTTGTGTTGAATATGCGCTTATATGTTTTTGTTTGATGATAATAAACATATATATTCATTTAAATGTATTTGGTTATGTACTATTTTGTTTTGCATAGATTAAATAAATATTTGTTGAATAAAATAAATTACACAGAATTTGAATTTGAATTCAAACAGAACAAGTTACACAGTTTTTGAATTCAAACGAATATTTTATTCAAACGAATATTTATTACAAACTTGAATAGTACAAATTCATGCTCTCACTATACATATACATTTCTGATTACATCACGATTACATCACAAATATTTTTACATTGATAACCTCACTACATATCACTCACACTCGTATTTAGTCGTCAACTGCATTCCGGTTTGAATCCAGCATCTGAGTAATCTGCAAAAATATTTTCAAACGCAGTAAAATTGAAAGAGAAATATTTTTGAAAACATTGTTTGCCTCAGTTATTTGGGTTGTTCGTCATCATTCACACTTGATTTCATCACAAAGTCGTGCACATAGATATATACACCTGATAACTCTACAGGGACAGGTAATCATGAGTGGCTGCAATACACACGTGTACATTTATACACGTGTGCACTGCCTCGCCAACTCGTGTGCACAGTCAACCAATACATACAACATGTGCAGAGGACAAGTGTACAAGTGACTCAAGCAAATACACATGGAACAGTGAAAGCAAGCTATTGCACAAGATATAGAGCCACAACAAGTCCAGCAACAAGTCCAGTTGCAACATGGTGAACAAGACACAGTGCTGAGCACATGCAAACTGCAATGCAAATTCAAGGCCAATGCAGGTAACGGCTTGGTACAATGCAAATACATGGAACAATACCAAAGTATGGAGTGTGCAAGTGCAAATGACCAGAGCTCAGCATACATGAAGTAATGCAATGCCCAAAGACCAAGTCAAAGTCGAATTGTTGTCAACAGTTCTAAGTATCCAACAACAATATGAATGCTATGTTCAATCATGATACAGACCAGAAACACAAGTACAGGGAACAACCAGGTGAAGATGCAAGAACAAAGAGTGTACACAGCTCATGTATGCATCAGTAACCAACACATGAAGATCAACAACAAACCCAAATGCACATGTCAACATCAAGTCTCAAGTGATACAAATATTAAGAATCAGTGCAACAGAAAGTGGTGTAAATACAACTCGAAGTAATGCTCAGGTTCAATCTCTAAATACACAGCAGTTCATACAAAGAAGCCATGGTCAATGCAAAGCAAAAGTGAAGATACGGTGAAATTCTACAAGTCAAGGCCAAGCATGATGCAGTGGTGTTGCAAACAACACAACAGCACTGCATCAATACAAAGTGTACATGAATGCATCAATAAACCAAACTGCAAGACCTCAAGTGACACAGTGAAAGTAGCACAAAGTACAGTGCAACTTAAACCAATATAGCAGCAACTCCAAAAACCAAAGTGAAATAGAATGCAGTGGCAACAAGGATGGTGAAGCAGTGAAAATGAGAAAGTGCAACAGTGAATCGAAACATGCACTTGCAAATGAGCAACTACAAGGTGAACAACAACCAAGTATACAACTACAGTAGCAAGCTACAATGGATGCAGCAATACCAAGTTCACACAACATCAAAGTGAAACAAATGTAGAACTGACAAATGTATCAACTCAACTACAGCCAGTGCCGACATGAACCGAAGTTCTGAATCAACAATGCACACACAAGTCAGTTGCAACATGAAACAAGACATGAAGACAGTTCGAATAAGATTACAATATCAAGTACATGAAGACCAACGTCACAGTAAACATGCAGGTGAACAGAAGGTAGTCAGCATGTACTGTTGTATAAAATGCAAGGTTCAGATCTACAGAATGGGGATGAACTCGACCGAGTACAGTATGCAGCAGAGATGATCGAAGTAAAATACAAGCCAGAGTTCAATGAATATAAAATTCGTATCATTATTTTTTGAAATGGTCAGAGATGTCAAAAAGAGGAAAGTTTCTGTTTTTATACAAGAAGAAAATCGAACGCTCTCAATTCAAAACCGTGATTATCAAGTTAAAACATATCAGGACAGCCGTGAGTATCACGTGTAACAAAATCAGGAAAGACGTGCGCATCAGGAAATTAAGAATTTAGGAAAGTATCAAGTTAATTCGAACGAATTCAAGTGTCTCAAATTCATATAAATACAATCCCAATTCATCATCATCGGCAATCGAGTTCAATCAAGTGCAATCAAGTTAAAGCAAGCAATTGAACCAGTAACGAAAGTAATACATACCGCAATTTAGTGAACTCGATCAAGAGAAGCAGCTGCAAACAATTTGCAATCTCGAAGAATCAATTATCAAAGAACAAGCAACGCAAGTCTTCGGTCATCAGAGAACGAACACGAGAAAGATTATCAGAGAACGAGCTAGCAACAGTAATCAATCATCAGAACGAAGCCCTAATTCGAGAAAGAAGCCGAAGCCCTAATTCGACAATAAGAGGCCAACATTTTTTCACAAGCAAAAGAAAAGGGGACGGTGAAATTCAAGTGGGCCGGCCTTTATTATTTTAAAGAGGCTTAAGTTTTTATTTAGGGTTTAATTAAAAAAGGGGTTTTTTAGTTATTCTATTTTGAGCAAAAATCACGCATTCAAGTTGTAGTTTAATTTTTGCTCCGGTGTTATTTTTGAAGTTGTTTTTTCTTTTCGAGTCGAAGAATCTGTAAATCACCACCTAGGGATTAGGTAGTGTCAGATTGTCTATTTAGAATTAGTTCAGTGAGCAGGGAGTGCGATTTTGCAAAGCTCTATAGGCGGGAGCAGTGTTTGCGAGTGAGCGAAACTCTATAGGCGGGAGCAGGGTGTGCCAGTCTAGTAGAGTGTTTGTGAGCGGGAGCAAAAGGGTCTGCGAGTCTAGTAGAGTGTTTGTAAGCGTGATACTGTTTAATTCTAATAGAAATCTTTGAATGCAGCAGTAGGCAGGGGTTGCCGAAGCTGGGTAAATTTTGTGTGTGATTTACTTTTCAGCATATTTATTTCTGCTATTATATTTCTGTGTTTAATTCGAGAAAATTTGCTATAACCCTATTCACCCCCCCTCTAGGGTTAATCTAGATCCTACAAGTGGTATCAGAGCCCGGTATATATTTTTTTTATTTAACTCTAGAGTCATGAATCCATCAAATAATGCTTTTTCTGAGGGGCAATCAATCGTTAGGCCACCCATGTTTAACGGGAACGATTATGCTTATTGGAAAGTTAGGATGAGTATTTATCTTAGTTCCGTTGATTATGATGTTTGGGATATTATTGAAACTGGCTATAAACCTCCCACTATAATCGTTGGTGATACTGAGATTCCTAAACCGAAGGATAGGTGGGATGCTAACGATAAGAGATTGAAAACAACAAATGCTAAAGCCATGAATGCTTTGATATGTGCTCTTGATAAAAATGAATTTAATAGAATTTCTCATTGTACAACAGCACAGGAAATTTGGCACACTTTGGAGGTGACACACGAAGGAACTTCTCAAGTCAAGGAGTCTCGTCTAGCCCTATTCAGCAATGAATACGAGAACTTTGTGATGGACAAAGGCGAGAGCATAAAGGACATGTTTGGACGCTTTTCAACTTTGGTATACAACGCTAGAGCGCTTGGGAAGGTATTCACTGAGGTAGAGCTTGTGCGGAAGATACTACGAGTCTTACCAATGAACTTTGAGGCAAAAGTCACGGCAATCCAAGAATCGAAAGATTTGAGTAAATTAAGCATGGAGGAGTTGATTGGTAACTTGATGACATACGAGCTTGAGCTAAAAGCAAAGGAAGAGCGCAACAACTCCGAACCACAGAAGAAGACGATTGCCTTAAAGAGCAAAGAAGAAAGCGATGAAGAAGATCCAATTGAAGAGCTTGCAATGGCTGTCAATAATCTTAGAAAATGGTCGAAATTCAAGCCACGCAAGAAGAAAACAAATCGTAATAGGCCAAAAGATTCTGAAAATTCCGATAATGAACTGACGTGTTATAACTGCAACAAGCCTGGCCACATCAAACCAAAATGCCCACTTCTCAAAAACAACAAAGGAAAGAAAAAGGCGAAGAAGGTATTTGCAGTAACTTGGGATGATGAAGAAGGAGAAGAAACTTCGGATAGCAGCTCAGAGGAGGTTAACTTGTGTCTTATGGCGAAATCAAATTCAGATTCAAGCTCAGAGGAATCTAGTGAGGAAGGTGAGTATTCCTATAGAGATCTTGTTTTTATGTGTACTGATCTTACTAAAGTAGTTGATGCTCTTGAATCTAAAATTGAAAAACTGAAAACTGATAGGAGAGAACTTGCTCGTAAAAATTTTAGGTTAGAAACTGAACTTGAAAATATTCAAAACCTAGAATGTAAAAGATGTAAAGATTTAGATTCAGAATTGACAAGACTTAAGAATAACTCTGAGAATCTTGAAAAAGAAAACTTGAATCTTAAGGAAACCATCGACACTAGGAAAAAGGATTTTATAAATCGATGCACCTCACTTGTCACTGAAAATACAACACTAAAAACTAAAGTCCAAAATCTTGAGAAATCTTTGAATAACTTTTCAAGAGGCGAAAAATCTTTCAACATGCTATTGGGAAATCAAATTTTTGCTAACAACAGAAAAGGACTTGGTTTTGGGAAAACACAAGCTGAGGATAATGCAAAAGGGAAAAGTGTCTTTGATATATGTGAAATAATTGGACATCATTCTGAAAATTGTAGTCATAGGAACAAGAACACAAAATTTATACAAGTTTGGGTTCCTAAGAATTCTACAAACAAATTTCATGTCTATTGGAACAAGAATGAAAAGTCTAAACAAGTTTGGGTTCCAAAGGGTTTGTTTATTCATAATGTTTCTGCCACTAACAATCATGGACCTAGAAATAGGTCACAAAAATCTTTCATCGTGTAGGTGTGGTGGCAGGCTAAGGAACGAAAAAGGTGTTCTCTGGATTTTGGCTGTTCCAGAAACACAATGGGCAGCAAAGCAAAGTTCCTTAGCCTAGTATAAAGGTGACAGAATCACAATGGGCAATCACGAGAAATTATCGCAAAGGTAAAACAGGTGAAGGTATATTAAATGTGATAATCTGCACCATATTCTGAATTAACTCAGCCAAAATTGTGATAATGATGTGATGATGACTTTAATTCTGACTTATTGATATGATTTTTTTTGACTTGTTCTTACTTTGATTTGTGCTCAAAAGTAGACCAACCATCCTTTCATCATTGAACTTAATATGTTTGGTCAAATGATGGTATTTTATTGATCCTTGATTATTCATGCTACACGTAGATATATTTTGACATTTTGATCACTGCTTGTAAATTTGCACGATTTCAAATTCATGTGAAAAAGGATTTTAAGAAATTGTTGAAACTTCAAGAAATTGTTTTTGAAATAATTATGATGTTGATTGACTATTGATTACTCATGAATATAATTGTTCATCCTATGGTTTTCTGAAATTAACACCATGATATTTGTTTGAGTGTGAACATGGCTTCAATTCAAAATCCAAAGAATGTCATTTAAATTGTTGCTAAAATTGGGTTTGAAATTTTTGATGCACACATCATGTCTGGTTTACCAAATCCAGTTAGTGATATTTTGGATTGAAAAAGAAATTCAGATGCAATTCATACTAGTAATCTAGTTGATAGAAAACTTACGAGTTGAACGTGATTTATTGTGAAACCTTCATTTGCTGCATCGTTTTTTCAAAGAAAATATCTGCATATTTTTCACTTGAAATAATTTTTCATTTAAGCAGAATTTTTTTCTCATATAACCCCTTCGAGAAAATAATTGTTTGACCATTTTTTTCAGATTAGTTAATTTTATTTGATTTTAAATGACAAATTTTGACTGATCCGACTCCCTACTAATTATCAAAGAGATAAATAGTGATTGAAAAAGTGATGAGTGCTGATATTTAACATACATTACTCAAGAGAGTATATTTGGAAAATTTCTTTAGGAATTAAAACAAGAATTATAAAACTTTTGTTGGGTAAAGATTCCATGACCATTTCTATATCTATCATTATTTCTATCGACCATGGTTTATCAAATATTCAATATAGTTTGTCGATATGTGGTACTATAATCAGGAATCATTTGTTTTTCATGTCATATTTTTTAAATAAATAAATAAATATTCAAAGTATTCACTCTCATTTAAAAGTCCTCACGGTTATGCATGGGTGAATTACTTGAATTTTTTTTTATTATGTGCTTCCATGCTCATTTAAAAGTCCTTACGGTTATGCATGTATGGAACGCATATCAGAATTAAATTGTTTAAATAGACAAGTTGATTCTAATCCCATTTAAAAGTCCTCATGCGTGGTTAGAAGATACTTGATTTCATTTTTTTTAAAATTAAATTCGAATACTACTAATCTCATTTAAAAGTCCTAACGGTTATGCATGATTAGTAGATATTCAAATTCCTGATATAAATACCACAAGTTGATACAATTGTATGATTTTATATGAGAATATCATTTTCATCATTCTAAAAGTGGAATATGCGCCTAACAGGGGTAGTTATGATTTTTGTTTGATTTTTATTGAAATTTAATATTTATACTCAATTTGAGTTTAATGATGGATTAATATCGATCACTCTATCTCTATTTTCTCTAACACTATAATTCTTTTGTTGATAACAAAAGGGGGAGAGAAAAGTTAAGATTTTGTCAAATAGAATCAAGCAAAGGTCAAATAATTTTCCCATATGCATCTAGGCTTATTTGAATATATTTCTATTTGTATGCATATATGTAGGGGGAGCATCATGTAGAGAGGAAGCATTTAAATAGGGGGAGCAATTAGAGTATATAATTGGTCAAATACATTTAACACGGTCAAAATCTTAAATATATGTTTGTTATCATCAAAAGGGGGAGATTGTTGAAAATGCGCTTATATGTTTTTGTTTGATGATAATAAACATATATATTCATTTAAATGTATTTGGTTATGTACTATTTTGTTTTGCATAGATTAAATAAATATTTGTTGAATAAAATAAATTACACAGAATTTGAATTTGAATTCAAACAGAACAAGTTACACAGTTTTTGAATTCAAACGAATATTTTATTCAAACGAATATTTATTACAAACTTGAATAGTACAAATTCATGCTCTCACTATACATATACATTTCTGATTACATCACGATTACATCACAAATATTTTTACATTGATAACCTCACTACATATCACTCACACTCGTATTTAGTCGTTAACTGCATTCCGGTTTGAATCCAGCATCTGAGTAATCTGCAAAAATATTTTCAAACGCAGTAAAATTGAAAGAGAAATATTTTTGAAATTTGAAAGAAACGATGATTTTGAAAACATTGTTTGCCTCAGTTATTTGGGTTGTTCGTCATCGTTCACACTTGATTTCATCACAAAGTCGTGCACATAGATATATACACCTGATAACTCTACAGGGACAGGTAATCATGAGTGGCTGCAATACACACGTGTACATTTATACACGTGTGCACTGCCTCGCCAACTCGTGTGCACAGTCAACCAATACATACAACATGTGCAGAGGACAAGTGTACAAGTGACTCAAGCAAATACACATGGAACAGTGAAAGCAAGCTATTGCACAAGATATAGAGCCACAACAAGTCCAGCAACAAGTCCAGTTGCAACATGGTGAACAAGACACAGTGCTGAGCACATGCAAACTGCAATGCAAATTCAAGGCCAATGCAGGTAACGGCTTGGTACAATGCAAATACATGGAACAATACCAAAGTATGGAGTGTGCAAGTGCAAATGACCAGAGCTCAGCATACATGAAGTAATGCAATGCCCAAAGACCAAGTCGAAGTCGAATTGTTGTCAACAGTTCTAAGTATCCAACAACAATATGAATGCTATGTTCAATCATGATACAGACTAGAAACACAAGTACAGGGAACAACCAGGTGAAGATGCAAGAACAAAGAGTGTACACAGCTCATGTATGCATCAGTAACCAACACATGAAGATCAACAACAAACCCAAATGCATATGTCAACATCAAGTTTCAAGTGATACAAATATTAAGAATCAGTGCAACAGAAAGTGGTGTAAATACAACTCGAAGTAATGCTCAGGTTCAATCTCTAAATACACAGCAGTTCATACAAAGAAGCCATGGTCAATGCAAAGCAAAAGTGAAGATACAGTGAAATTCTACAAGTCAAGGCCAAGCATGATGCAGTGGTGTTGCAAACAACACAACAGCACTGCATCAATACAAAGTGTACATGAATGCATCAATAAACCAAACTGCAAGACCTCAAGTGACACAGTGAAAGTAGCACAAAGTACAGTGCAACTTAAACCAATATAGCAGCAACTCCAAAAACCAAAGTGAAATAGAATGCAGTGGCAACAAGGATGGTGAAGCAGTGAAAATGAGAAAGTGCAACAGTGAATCGAAACATGCACTTGCAAATGAGCAACTACAAGGTGAACAACAACCAAGTATACAACTACAGTAGCAAGCTACAATGGATGCAGCAATACCAAGTTCACACAACATCAAAGTGAAACAAATGTAGAACTGACAAATGTATCAACTCAACTACAGCCAGTGCCGACATGAACCGAAGTTCTGAATCAACAATGCAGACACAAGTCAGTTGCAACATGAAACAAGACATGAAGACAGTTCGAATAAGATTACAATATCAAGTACATGAAGACCAACGTCACAGTAAACATGCAGGTGAACAGAAGGTAGTCAGCATGTACTGTTGTATAAAATGCAAGGTTCAGATCTACAGAATGGGGATGAACTCGACCGAGTACAGTATGCAGCAGAGATGATCGAAGTAAAATACAAGCCAGAGTTCAATGAATATAAAATTCGTATCATTATTTTTTGAAATGGTCAGAGATGTCAAAAAGAGGAAAGTTTCTGTTTTTATACAAGAAGAAAATCGAACGCTCTCAATTCAAAACCGTGATTATCAAGTTAAAACATATCAGGAAAGCCGTGAGTATCACGTGTAACAAAATCAGGAAAGACGTGCGCATCAGGAAATTAAGAATTTAGGAAAGTATCAAGTTAATTCGAACGAATTCAAGTGTCTCAAATTCATATAAATACAATCCCAATTCATCATCATCGACAATCGAGTTCAATCAAGTGCAATCAAGTTAAAGCAAGCAATTGAACCAGTAACGAAAGTAATACATACCGCAATTTAGTGAACTCGATCAAGAGAAGCAGCTGCAAACAATTTGCAATCTCGAAGAATCAATTATCAGAGAACAAGCGACGCAAGTCTTCGGTCATCAGAGAACGAACACGAGAAAGATTATTAGAGAACGAGCTAGCAACAGTAATCAATCATCAGAACGAAGCCCTAATTCGAGAAAGAAGCCGAAGCCCTAATTCGACAATAAGAGGCCAACATTTTTTCACAAGCAAAAGAAAAGGGGACGGTGAAATTCAAGTGGGCCGGCCTTTATTATTTTAAAGGGGCTTAAGTTTTTATTTAGGGTTTAATTAAAAAAGGGGTTTTTTAGTTATTCTATTTTGAGAAAAAATCACGCATTCAAGTTGTAGTTTAATTTTTGCTCCGGTGTTATTTTTGAAGTTGTTTTTTCTTTTCGAGTCGAAGAATCTGTAAATCACCACCTAGGGATTAGGTAGTGTCAGATTGTCTATTTAGAATTAGTTCAGTGAGCAGGGAGTGCGATTTTGCAAAGCTCTATAGGCGGGAGCAGTGTTTGCGAGTGAGCGAAACTCTATAGGCGGGAGCAGGGTGTGCCAGTCTAGTAGAGTGTTTGTGAGCGGGAGCAAAAGGGCCTGCGAGTCTAGTAGAGTGTTTGTAAGCGTGATACTGTTTAATTCTAATAGAAATCTGTGAATGCAGCAGTAGGCAGGGGTTGCCGAAGCTGGGTAAATTTTGTGTGTGATTTACTTTTCAGCATATTTATTTCTGCTATTATATTTCTGTGTTTAATTCGAGAAAATTTGCTATAACCCTATTCACCCCCCCTCTAGGGTTAATCTAGATCCTACAAGTGGTATCAGAGCCCGGTATATTTTTTTTTTATTTAACTCTAGAGTCATGAATCCATCAAATAATGCTTTTTCTGAGGGGCAATCAATCGTTAGGCCACCCATGTTTAACGGGAACGATTATGCTTATTGGAAAGTTAGGATGAGTATTTATCTTAGTTCCGTTGATTATGATGTTTGGGATATTATTGAAACTGGCTATAAACCTCCCACTATAATCG
This sequence comes from Allium cepa, assembly GCA_030765085.1. Taxonomy (NCBI): domain Eukaryota; kingdom Viridiplantae; phylum Streptophyta; class Magnoliopsida; order Asparagales; family Amaryllidaceae; genus Allium; species Allium cepa. Next base: position 984,498,003 of record CM060945.1, on the reverse strand, counting down.
TTGGTGATACTGAGATTCCTAAACCGAAGGATAGGTGGGATGCTAACGATAAGAGATTGAAAACAACAAATGCTAAAGCCATGAATGCTTTGATATGTGCTCTTGATAAAAATGAATTTAATAGAATTTCTCATTGTACAACAGCACAGGAAATTTGGCACACTTTGGAGGTGACACACGAAGGAACTTCTCAAGTCAAGGAGTCTCGTCTAGCCCTATTCAGCAATGAATACGAGAACTTTGTGATGGACAAAGGCGAGAGCATAAAGGACATGTTTGGACTTTTTTCAACTTTGGTATACAACGCTAGAGCGCTTGGGAAGGTATTCACTGAGGTAGAGCTTGTGCGGAAGATACTACGAGTCTTACCAATGAACTTTGAGGCAAAAGTCACGGCAATCCAAGAATCGAAAGATTTGAGTAAATTAAGCATGGAGGAGTTGATTGGTAACTTGATGACATACGAGCTTGAGCTAAAAGCAAAGGAAGAGCGCAACAACTCCGAACCAAAGAAGAAGACGATTGCCTTAAAGAGCAAAGAAGAAAGCGATGAAGAAGATCCAATTGAAGAGCTTGCAATGGCTGTCAATAATCTTAGAAAATGGTCGAAATTCAAGCCACGCAAGAAGAAAACAAATCGTAATAGGCCAAAAGATTCTGAAAATTCCGATAATGAACTGACGTGTTATAACTGCAACAAGCCTGGCCACATCAAACCAAAATGCCCACTTCTCAAAAACAACAAAGGAAAGAAAAAGGCGAAGAAGGTATTTGCAGCAACTTGGGATGATGAAGAAGGAGAAGAAACTTCGGATAGCAGCTCAGAGGAGGTTAACTTGTGTCTTATGGCGAAATCAAATTCAGATTCAAGCTCAGAGGAATCTAGTGAGGAAGGTGAGTATTCCTATAGAGATCTTGTTTTTATGTGTACTGATCTTACTAAAGTAGTTGATGCTCTTGAATCTAAAATTGAAAAACTGAAAACTGATAGGAGAGAACTTGCTCGTAAAAATTTTAGGTTAGAAACTGAACTTGAAAATATTCAAAACCTAGAATGTAAAAGATGTAAAGATTTAGATTCAGAATTGACAAGACTTAAGAATAACTCTGAGAATCTTGAAAAAGAAAACTTGAATCTTAAGGAAACCATCGACACTAGGAAAAAGGATTTTATAAATCGATGCACCTCACTTGTCACTGAAAATACAACACTAAAAACTAAAGTCCAAAATCTTGAGAAATCTTTGAATAACTTTTCAAGAGGCGAAAAATCTTTCAACATGCTATTGGGAAATCAAATTTTTGCTAACAACAGAAAAGGACTTGGTTTTGGGAAAACACAAGCTGAGGATAATGCAAAAGGGAAAAGTGTCTTTGATATATGTGAAATAATTGGACATCATTCTGAAAATTGTAGTCATAGGAACAAGAACACAAAATTTATACAAGTTTGGGTTCCTAAGAATTCTACAAACAAATTTCATGTCTATTGGAACAAGAATGAAAAGTCTAAACAAGTTTGGGTTCCAAAGGGTTTGTTTATTCATAATGTTTCTGCCACTAACAATCATGGACCTAGAAATAGGTCACAAAAATCTTTCATCGTGTAGGTGTGGTGGCAGGCTAAGGAACGAAAAAGGTGTTCTCTGGATTTTGGCTGTTCCAGAAACACAATGGGCAGCAAAGCAAAGTTCCTTAGCCTAGTATAAAGGTGACAGAATCACAATGGGCAATCACGAGAAATTATCGCAAAGGTAAAACAGGTGAAGGTATATTAAATGTGATAATCTGCACCATATTCTGAATTAACTCAGCCAAAATTGTGATAATGATGTGATGATGACTTTAATTCTGACTTATTGATATGATTTTTTTTGACTTGTTCTTACTTTGATTTGTGCTCAAAAGTAGACCAACCATCCTTTCATCATTGAACTTAATATGTTTGGTCAAATGATGGTATTTTATTGATCCTTGATTATTCATGCTACACGTAGATATATTTTGACATTTTGATCACTGCTTGTAAATTTGCACGATTTCAAATTCATGTGAAAAAGGATTTTAAGAAATTGTTGAAACTTCAAGAAATTGTTTTTGAAATAATTATGATGTTGATTGACTATTGATTACTCATGAATATAATTGTTCATCCTATGGTTTTCTGAAATTAACACCATGATATTTGTTTGAGTGTGAACATGGCTTCAATTCAAAATCCAAAGAATGTCATTTAAATTGTTGCTAAAATTGGGTTTGAAATTTTTGATGCACACATCATGTCTGGTTTACCAAATCCAGTTAGTGATATTTTGGATTGAAAAAGAAATTCAGATGCAATTCATACTAGTAATCTAGTTGATAGAAAACTTACGAGTTGAACGTGATTTATTGTGAAACCTTCATTTGCTGCATCGTTTTTTCAAAGAAAATATCTGCATATTTTTCACTTGAAATAATTTTTCATTTAAGCAGAATTTTTTTTCTCATATAACCCCTTCGAGAAAATAATTGTTTGACCATTTTTTTCAGATTAGTTAATTTTATTTGATTTTAAATGACAAATTTTGACTGATCCGACTCCCTACTAATTATCAAAGAGATAAATAGTGATTGAAAAAGTGATGAGTGCTGATATTTAACATACATTACTCAAGAGAGTATATTTGGAAAATTTCTTTAGGAATTAAAACAAGAATTATAAAACTTTTGTTGGGTAAAGATTCCATGACCATTTCTATATCTATCATTATTTCTATCGACCATGGTTTATCAAATATTCAATATAGTTTGTCGATATGTGGTACTATAATCAGGAATCATTTGTTTTTCATGTCATATTTTTTAAATAAATAAATAAATATTCAAAGTATTCACTCTCATTTAAAAGTCCTCACGGTTATGCATGGGTGAATTACTTGAATTTTTTTTTATTATGTGCTTCCATGCTCATTTAAAAGTCCTTACGGTTATGCATGTATGGAACGCATATCAGAATTAAATTGTTTAAATAGACAAGTTGATTCTAATCCCATTTAAAAGTCCTCATGCGTGGTTAGAAGATACTTGATTTCATTTTTTTTAAAATTAAATTCGAATACTACTAATCTCATTTAAAAGTCCTAACGGTTATGCATGATTAGTAGATATTCAAATTCCTGATATAAATACCACAAGTTGATACAATTGTATGATTTTATATGAGAATATCATTTTCATCATTCTAAAAGTGGAATATGCGCCTAACAGGGGTAGTTATGATTTTTGTTTGATTTTTATTGAAATTTAATATTTATACTCAATTTGAGTTTAATGATGGATTAATATCGATCACTCTATCTCTATTTTCTCTAACACTATAATTCTTTTGCTGATAACAAAAGGGGGAGAGAAAAGTTAAGATTTTGTCAAATAGAATCAAGCAAAGGTCAAATAATTTTCCCATATGCATCTAGGCTTATTTGAATATATTTCTATTTGTATGCATATATGTAGGGGGAGCATCATGTAGAGAGGAAGCATTTAAATAGGGGGAGCAATTAGAGTATATAATTGGTCAAATACATTTAACACGGTCAAAATCTTAAATATATGTTTGTTATCATCAAAAGGGGGAGATTGTTGAAAATGCGCTTATATGTTTTTGTTTGATGATAATAAACATATATATTCATTTAAATGTATTTGGTTATGTACTATTTTGTTTTGCATAGATTAAATAAATATTTGTTGAATAAAATAAATTACACAGAATTTGAATTTGAATTCAAACAGAACAAGTTACACAGTTTTTGAATTCAAACGAATATTTTATTCAAACGAATATTTATTACAAACTTGAATAGTACAAATTCATGCTCTCACTATACATATACATTTCTGATTACATCACGATTACATCACAAATATTTTTACATTGATAACCTCACTACATATCACTCACACTCGTATTTAGTCGTCAACTGCATTCCGGTTTGAATCCAGCATCTGAGTAATCTGCAAAAATATTTTCAAACGCAGTAAAATTGAAAGAGAAATATTTTTGAAATTTGAAAGAAACGATGATTTTGAAAACATTGTTTGCCTCAGTTATTTGGGTTGTTCGTCATCGTTCACACTTGATTTCATCACAAAGTCGTGCACATAGATATATACACCTGATAACTCTACAGGGACAGGTAATCATGAGTGGCTGCAATACACACGTGTACATTTATACACGTGTGCACTGCCTCGCCAACTCGTGTGCACAGTCAACCAATACATACAACATGTGCAGAGGACAAGTGTACAAGTGACTCAAGCAAATACACATGGAACAGTGAAAGCAAGCTATTGCACAAGATATAGAGCCACAACAAGTCCAGCAACAAGTCCAGTTGCAACATGGTGAACAAGACACAGTGCTGAGCACATGCAAACTGCAATGCAAATTCAAGGCCAATGCAGGTAACGGCTTGGTACAATGCAAATACATGGAACAATACCAAAGTATGGAGTGTGCAAGTGCAAATGACCAGAGCTCAGCATACATGAAGTAATGCAATGCCCAAAGACCAAGTCGAAGTCGAATTGTTGTCAACAGTTCTAAGTATCCAACAACAATATGAATGCTATGTTCAATCATGATACAGACCAGAAACACAAGTACAGGGAACAACCAGGTGAAGATGCAAGAACAAAGAGTGTACACAGCTCATGTATGCATCAGTAACCAACACATGAAGATCAACAACAAACCCAAATGCACATGTCAACATCAAGTTTCAAGTGATACAAATATTAAGAATCAGTGCAACAGAAAGTGGTGTAAATACAACTCGAAGTAATGCTCAGGTTCAATCTCTAAATACACAGCAGTTCATACAAAGAAGCCATGGTCAATGCAAAGCAAAAGTGAAGATACGGTGAAATTCTACAAGTCAAGGCCAAGCATGATGCAGTGGTGTTGCAAACAACACAACAGCACTGCATCAATACAAAGTGTACATGAATGCATCAATAAACCAAACTGCAAGACCTCAAGTGACACAGTGAAAGTAGCACAAAGTACAGTGCAACTTAAACCAATATAGCAGCAACTCCAAAAACCAAAGTGAAATAGAATGCAGTGGCAACAAGGATGGTGAAGCAGTGAAAATGAGAAAGTGCAACAGTGAATCGAAACATGCACTTGCAAATGAGCAACTACAAGGTGAACAACAACCAAGTATACAACTACAGTAGCAAGCTACAATGGATGCAGCAATACCAAGTTCACACAACATCAAAGTGAAACAAATGTAGAACTGACAAATGTATCAACTCAACTACAGCCAGTGCCGACATGAACCGAAGTTCTGAATCAACAATGCAGACACAAGTCAGTTGCAACATGAAACAAGACATGAAGACAGTTCGAATAAGATTACAATATCAAGTACATGAAGACCAACGTCACAGTAAACATGCAGGTGAACAGAAGGTAGTCAGCATGTACTGTTGTATAAAATGCAAGGTTCAGATCTACAGAATGGGGATGAACTCGACCGAGTACAGTATGCAGCAGAGATGATCGAAGTAAAATACAAGCCAGAGTTCAATGAATATAAAATTCGTATCATTATTTTTTGAAATGGTCAGAGATGTCAAAAAGAGGAAAGTTTCTGTTTTTATACAAGAAGAAAATCGAACGCTCTCAATTCAAAACCGTGATTATCAAGTTAAAACATATCAGGACAGCCGTGAGTATCACGTGTAACAAAATCAGGAAAGACGTGCGCATCAGGAAATTAAGAATTTAGGAAAGTATCAAGTTAATTCGAACGAATTCAAGTGTCTCAAATTCATATAAATACAATCCCAATTCATCATCATCGGCAATCGAGTTCAATCAAGTGCAATCAAGTTAAAGCAAGAAATTGAACCAGTAACGAAAGTAATACATACCGCAATTTAGTGAACTCGATCAAGAGAAGCAGCTGCAAATAATTTGCAATCTCGAAGAATCAATTATCAGAGAACAAGCGACGCAAGTCTTCGGTCATCAGAGAACGAACACGAGAAAGATTATCAGAGAACGAGCTAGCAACAGTAATCAATCATCAGAACGAAGCCCTAATTCGAGAAAGAAGCCGAAGCCCTAATTCGAGAAAGAAGCCGAAGCCCTAATTCGACAATAAGAGGCCGACATTTTTTCACAAGCAAAAGAAAAGGGGACGGTGAAATTCAAGTGGGCCGGCCTTTATTATTTTAAAGGGGCTTAAGTTTTTATTTAGGGTTTAATTAAAAAAGGGGTTTTTTAGTTATTCTATTTTGAGCAAAAATCACGCATTCAAGTTGTAGTTTAATTTTTGCTCCGGTTTTATTTTTGAAGTTGTTTTTTCTTTTCGAGTCGAAGAATCTGTAAATCACCACCTAGGGATTAGGTAGTGTCAGATTGTCTATTTAGAATTAGTTCAGTGAGCAGGGAGTGCGAGTTTGCAAAGCTCTATAGGCGGGAGCAGTGTTTGCGAGTGAGCGAAACTCTATAGGCGGGAGCAGGGTGTGCGAGTCTAGTAGAGTGTTTGTGAGCGGGAGCAAAAGGGTCTGCGAGTCTAGTAGAGTGTTTGTAAGCGTGATACTGTTTAATTCTAATAGAAATCTGTGAATGCAGCAGTAAGCAGGGGTTGCCGAAGCTGGGTAAATTTTGTGTGTGATTTACTTTTCAGCATATTTATTTCTGCTATTATATTTCTGTGTTTAATTCGAGAAAATTTGCTATAACCCTATTCACCCCCCCTCTAGGGTTAATCTAGATCCTACACTTTGAAGTTTAGGACATGTAGATAAGTAATGACCCGAGCCTTTGCAATAGCGGCAATAAAGGGGTTTCGGGCACTTAATTACATAATGGTCCGTGGAACCACAATTGTAGCATTGTTTACGACTAGAGGTAAGAGTCTTTGCTACCGAAGTTTCTTGTCCCCCCTTCTTCTTGCATTGAAGTATGGGGCATGCAGAAATATGATGACCTAAATTTTTGCAATAACAACAAAAGAGTGGCTCCAGACACTCCTTTGCATAGTGGTCCTTAGAATTACAATTGTAGTATCCTCCACAATTAGGGATTGGAGTCTTTGCTACCAAAGTAGTTTGCTCCACCTTCATATTGGGATAAGGGCTTTTGAACTTAATATGCCTCTTCTTGGAAATCCCAATATCACTATCACCTCCTTTACCAACCTCTTCATGTCGAAGAGTAACATCCACAAGCTGATTGAAAGAAACTTCAAGTTTCAAAGGTAGAACCATTTTTGGGTTCTTACTCAAAGCACAGATAAACTCTTGATTCTTTACAAGATCCAAAAGTTGTTGGGCAGACATGAATGCGCCATCCAGAGAAGGGCTACTGGATTGACCAGCGCTAGGACTGCTAGGACTAACCATTTCTTCTTCTTTAAGAAAGAAAGAAAGAAGAAGAAAAATGTTATTCTCAGAATGAATATCAAACAAACTTGATTGATAAAACAAGGCATCATAAAGGAAAATATGATAGAACGGTATGAAGACACGAATTAAATCCTAAGGCACGACTCCTAAGAAAGACTTAGGACAACGATCCTTGCTAGATTATTCTACATTGTTCCGAAGTTTGGCTCTGATACCAAGCTGTGATGCCCGAAATCTATACCCACGCTAGCCAAGGACACTACGGTGTAATGCCGTCAACTAGCACAGAGAATAAGGCTGTTGAGGAGTGACCATCCGTGTAATGGCTTTGTGCGAGCATCGATATGCCAGATAAAATATAACTTGCATTTCATTTCTAGAGGAAATCCGACATGCCGACACAAACTCAAAGCTACTACAAAGTGGCTATAATATCTTCGGAAATAAACATAGAAATAAACATAACACAAATCAGTCACAGATAATTCATATCACAAAGGCAGAAAAAGATATGAATATTACACATGAAAGTGTATATCAGAGTTGTGGTCAAATAAGATCCACAATATCACCATCATAATAGTTACAAGTGCAACACAAAAGAATAAGTATACATCAATGAGTCTATATCTCAAATGTATACAACCAAAAACTACTAATCTAAGTAGTTAGCCAAAAGTCAGGATAATAACCCCAGATAAGAAGTCAAGCAGAAGCACCTGTAATATCTCGGTCTGACCCGAGTGTTATTTAATAAGAAAATAATAAACGAATCAGTCTAGCTATAAATATCAGATAAAATGATAGAATAAGGGATATGACAAAAATGTATGATAACCCTAAAGCCATACTGTAATAAGTATGCAACTGAAAATCAACTAGAGATTAATCAATATCACAAGAATCTTCTCAAAGATCAAAAAGAATGTCATGCTCTTTATTTTTATTCACCAAACCATAAATATTGACAATTATATCAATGCCAATTACAAAAGTTAATGACACACAAATTCACCGATGCACAAATATTGATAAAACTTACCAATGTAAATCACAAAAATTGGTGAAACACAAACTCTAGAAATCAATCAATAGAAATCCAGAAATCACAAAAAGGGAAAGAGGCCTATCACTAGAACGGGAGCATGAAAACTCACCAACACGTGTATCACAAAATAGAAAGCTATTCCATGGTTGCTAACCATTAATTTTGAGCCGAGGCTCCACTAAAACGGCCCGAAGACCATGAGCCGAAGATCCACTAAAACGGCCCGAAGACCATAAGCCGAAGCTCCACTAAAACGGCCCGAAGACCATGGGTCGCTACCCCACCAAGCCGAAGCTCCACTAAAAAAAGGGTTTAGTCTCCCCCGCAGACAAAGAGACATCGCACATTGCTAGTCTAAATCACAAAATGATCATCATTGATCGATAAGTGTAAATTATACTAAGTTAGTAAATAAATGAGTTTAACTTCATGTCCCATAACCACTAGCTTAACTTAATTATTTACGAACAAATTGTAAATCTCCACTAGGAAATTGTCACAAGAGATTCAATCGAACAAGTCCAAAAATTAACCGATGAAGCAAACGCGAGCGTTTCATACCACTTGTTTTACTAAGCCGTTTAATTAGATTTCTCATACGAGTGAGGTAAAAGTTTGTATATACTAATAGATTGGAAAATGGTTTAAGAAACGAGCTTTGTAATAAAATAGTGTTGAAATCGTTTTGATGAAAGAATTTTGATATTTACTACTAGTATTGAAAACCTTTATATTTTTAAAGTGACAAATCACAAAAATGATTGTAGGAACAATCAATCACTAAAATTCACATTCGAAGATGTGAATAAAAATCCAAAGAAATCGATACCGAATCCATCAAAGTGGAAATGCCCAAAAATTTCAAGAATAGAAGTTATCAAAGTCGACAAAGGTGATAACAACTAATCGGAGAAGAAGAATCGATTAAAGATTGGAAAAGCAAAGCAAAATGAGCATAAATAGGCAAAACAGGGAAACAGGAGCAGGTCGGTCGATTGAACTCTCTGAGTCGGTCGACCGAAAATAGTCCAGAAAGTTTCGGCTACAGCTTCGGTCGACGGACTCAGAGAGTTCGGTCTGCCGAACCCCAAATCCTGCATTTTCTACCCTATTTAATAGAAGTGCAAACTCACTCAATTTGCAACCGGTCGAGCACGGACGCTAGGGGATTACGCCCATCGGCTACCCGGTCCTATTGGCTCCTCGATGCATCACCAAAGACATGTTCAAACATCAAAGTTAGGATTTTAAAGATTTGAACCTAAAACACTAAAAATTGGGATATTCACCAACTCAATCCAAACCAAAAGCAAGTGCACATGAATAAGTGTTAGAAATTCATACCCAACAATCAAAGATAGTTATAGATAAAGATGTGAGATAAAAATCTCACCTTTGACACCTTTGAACCCAAAACAATGAATGAGAAGCCTGAAGACAAGGGAAGATCAACCACACTTCAATCTCAACACAAAAAGCTTGAATCTAAGCTTAAAAGAGAAACATTTCCCAATTTAGGTTTAGCAATTTTCTGAAATCAAAGAGAGAATGAGTTGGAGAAGAAGGAGATGATACTTACCAATGCTTCTCTTTGAATTTGGAGCAAGAATTTGAGTTTGCAAAGGAACTAGGGCTTAGGAATTCCAATTTCCAATCTTTTCCCCCATTATTCTCTTGAGCTTGAGAGAGAGTTAGGAAATGAGGAATGAATAAAGAGAAGTAGAGAGGGGTTGGGTTGATATAACCAGAATTGGGCAAATGGGCTGAACCCAAACCCAAAGCCCTATAGAAAAAGTAGCAAAAATCAACTTACTCTGAACATATCGAAGCTTATACTCAAAAAGGTTGCAAACGGTATTTTGAACTCATTGGAAGGGGTCTCGAGTCCCAATTTGACTGTTTGCAAAAAGTAACTTTTCAGACTAAAATCCTTCGAACGATGAAATATTTAAATAAAATATTTAAATATACAATCGATAAATATGCGGGTTGTTACAAAAATGGTTGTAATAGACATTTATTACAACGGACAAATAGAGATGAAAACTGGTATCTAGTACAACGGGCTGAACATCGTTGTAATAAAACTATATTACAAACCATTGTAATAGGATTATATTACAACGGGCCAAAAACCGTTGTAACAAAACTGTATTACAATGGACCAAAACAGTTATAATAGAGCTAAAAACTAGCATATATTACAATGGTCCAAAAACCGTTGTAATGAGACCATATTACAAAGGGCAAGTTGACAATGTTGTAATAGGTGTACTGAATGATGAAAAGTTACAGCTATTACAACGGGCTTAAGAACATCATTGTAAAAGGTTTCTAGCACAACGGTTGTTTATGGCCCGTTATAAAGTAGGCATTGTAAAAGGATAGTTTTGTTGTAGTGAATACACATCATAAATATAAAACAGGAGAGACAATAATAACTAAGTGATCCAAATATCAAAGAACATATCCACAGAAATATACAGCAAGTTACAAAGTTTATACAAAACGAAAATAAACTCAAATAGCTAAATCATAATAATAGTAGTAAGAAAGCACTGTCAAGGCTCTATAGTATTGCATAGTGGAATAAGCATAGGAATCCATATATAATACGAGAAAACTCCATTCAGCTCGTCCTTTGCACAGCTATTGCACCGCACCTAGACCTGCTATCTAATCTACTCATTTAAGAGTACCTGAAATAATTAGAAGCAAAGCATAAAATCTTGAGCCAGACAACAGTTTAGAGTAAGCGTTAAAAGAATCTTAAAATACTATACGAGTCGTTATAGTTAGGAACAAGGGTATACAAACCATACCTAACCTGGCCATGTAGCCAAAGATTTAGCACATAACGAATATAATATGCTACTCTACGAATATCATAAAGGTATACTGCAAACTAAGTATAATGATGAGTGTTCAGTTATACCTATCTGAAATACCTATCTCCATTGACATCCTTAGAGTGATAGACTATATAAGAAAACAACCAAAGGAACCATAATGTCCATCAAACAGTCCTTACTATCACTTAATATGTTCAAGATTATGATAACTCTTGTGGCCCTTCCCATGCTAGAGGCTAATGGAAATTGTAGATTTCAGTGCACTCGCCTCTAGCCCAAACCTGATGCTAGACCCAAATCCATCAGTCCGGAGGTATACGGATCCAAAAAACTGACCCGAGATACCCGAACAAAGTACCAATGATCGTCCCTATAATACCCCTACATTCGAGTACATCAGAAAGCACTCTGAGTATCAACGATACCTTAGCACACATTTCTTAGCCCTTTCCTTGTTTAACCTTATTTCCATTATTCTCAAGGAACCATTCAACATTCCTTCATTCCATAATAGAACCATTCTCACGTTTTATCGATGAGTTACCCTTTATAGAACCCACCATTTGTGGATAAACATCCTCATGACCCCATTCAACATCGAGCCACCATCATCGGAACCTAACTGCATTCATCATCGAGTTTCCATCATCCAAGTCTCGAAACTATCATAATGCTACCACATCTCCATGAAACCCCAAATGAACAAACAAACGCCTTTAGCATGACCTGCAGAGCCTCTACTCCCCCTCTTGGAAGTTCCACCCCAATAGCATCAAAATGGATCTCTCAGTACCAACATGTCCTCTCGATACCGAGAGGTGAACATAAACAATTTTGGTTAAGTCTTCTTCCCTCTCTTCCATCATCTCTTAAGTGATTAGTCCCTCCCACTTTCCTTAAATCTCTTAGCGTAAACTCCAATGCCTTTGGTACTAAGTCCAAAAGCTCTCGATTCTTGGTCCATCCCTTAGCCCAAATCTTGCACTTATCTTCTGCTTATCACCCTAAGCTTTGATTTGAAGAACCATCACCACCGAGATGATTTCCGCTAAACATGACCACTCGGTACCTACATGACATCTCAGTATTGACTACTCTACCTTACTTCATCTCGATGTGACTTGAACCCAAAGCTCCTCCAATACTCCAGAGCACCTCCTCCAAGTTTCATCTAATTCCGACCATCTTCGCCTTCGATTTGCCAATTTGACCACCTCTTTCCTAAATCCTAACTACCTAAAATTAATAGCAAATCACATCAAATCACAACATATAAATATGGAATATCATGCATATACATCCATTCATACATGCAATACATAAGAATAAGATAATCAAGCAAATCCTAATCAAAATCTAACTTTTACACTAAAATATGAATATAAACAAAAGGAGTTGCAAAACCATTTAAAACCACTTTGAAACCTTCAAAATTCAGACATAAATTTATAAAAATGTGATTAAAGTTAAAAATATTTTAGGATCAAAATCATGTTAAAACACCATTTTTAACTATATAAACATGCATACTAGAGTGAGAGGTCAAGAATCCCTCATAAAACACCTAAGAAACCAATTCCTCCCCTTAGATTTAACGTGGATAACAAGGAAGAGGAAGGCCAATTGGAAAAAATGATAATCTCAAGTTCCTATATGCAAATCGCCCTTCTAATTAATGATTTGGCTAAGATTAGTAAGAAAAAGGTATGCTTTTTGATGAAATTAGGGCTAACGGAGGTTTAGAGCTACTTGGAGAAGATGGAAATGACTTAGATTGACTCATACAGTCTCTTCTTAGCATAATTTTTGAGTTGGGTTAGTGGCCTAAGAATTGGCTTAGTATATTACCCACCAATGTAGGCTAGCAGTAGCCAAAATTTAAATGGCTATAACTTTCAAATAGCAAGTCTGTTTTTCTATTATAACCACTCTACAGAATGGAAAACCATCATCGTGAAGCAATAGAAGGCGTGTGAAACCATTACTTGGCTCCTATCAAAAGTATAGTCTAAACAAGATCTTTATCTTAAAAATGGTGACATAAAGATTCAGCAGAAATCATGAGGTAGAAAATATCCTTAAGTGTCACTTTTTGAAATTTTAGAGTCATACAGCCTCATATAAATAAAGTAAACATATTTTACGATCCTCCGATATGTAAAATAAGGATCATTATAGACATCATTATCAATGTTGCGTGTACACTATAGAACCTCTTACGAGTGTAATTTGCAATAGAATCACCCCAGTTGAATATCAACCCTGCTGAATAAATATTGTCATGCGTTGTTTCCTACATACACATCTATCCATTCCTGTAACATCAGAGAGTCGCAAACCTAGGAAGCTAGTTTTCCTACTTATACTAACATTCATATATAATGATAATAGACACGTAAACTTATAACTTGGGCCTTAGGTCGAGGTTCAGATTGGTTTTGTAATACAATAACCGGTCGACCGCTAGTCACTGGAGCAGTCGACTGCTTGCTGTCAACTGGCTCTAGTGAGCCCGTCAACCGGTCGTAGTTGTTTTAATTTTTTCTAGTTTAATTAGCTCGTTCCCTACTAATCTCAAATCCTCTATCACATTAATCTGTTAATTATGGTGAATCCTATTTTGTCAACCTACAATCTCCGGTGTTTTCAATTTCAATTTCTAACAATTTCATAAGCGGGTTTCTCATTAGAGCAAATTAAATCAGGTTTACAACTAATAGGGTATTGATATATTAGCATATATTCAATTCAACAAAAAAGATCTATTCAACCTAAATCTATTTTTTATCCAATAGATGTATTTATCTAGGTTTAGATTAGAAAAGGATCGTATTCAAATACGTTAAGTTCTTATTCAGTTTCCAACCTATTGCAGTTACTAGATTAATAATATTTTTGTTTTAAACCAAACCAATTTTAAATAAATAGAATATAAATCAACTTAATTACATATAAATCTCCAAAGTAATTATAAACCTACTCAGCTTGGGAAGTTATCTCCTTTTTGTTTTGTGTTGAATCTCCATTTCCTCTACTTTTTAATCTCACATTTTTGTGCTTGATTTCATTATCAACTTATTTTAACAAAAATTATTTCAATTTGTTTTTAGAGAAGATAGAGATTTGTAGGAGAGATGGAATTTGGATGTACTGCTTGCTGGTGAATGACTAGGGTTTAGAGTTACTGCCTTGTTTACAGTAGCATGAACAAATATCGAGCATTGATTTAATATAATTAAATATGGGCTGTTCGTCCTAGGTTAACCCCAGCCGACACGTGCTCACTAGTCGACAGCTTGGTCTAGGGCGGTCGAAAGCTAAGTGTCGACCAGTCGTAGCTATATAATCTAGTTATTTTTAAATTCAATCCCTTAAATGCATATTAGCTTCGATTTCAAAATGTTATATACAAAAATTATACAAAAGATCACTATGAATGCAACAGTGCAAGTTTCGTAGCCAAATTCGAAAATGTGCAAAAATTTCCTTTTTACCCTTATTATATTTAAATTCAATTCTTTTATTAAATTTTTAATTAATTTTTGCGGAGTGTTACATATTGGTTTGATTCCAAACTTTTTATAACTAATTTATATATGCTTGGGTTGTCTGATCTAGTTTTGTTTTTGATTTCGATATTAATGATTAAACCAAAAATGATTTTGATTTGGAAACTGATTTTAATTTATTGGTATAATCTTGTAACCTTTCTTATATGCAAACCTATATAAGCTTTCATTTTGTCATTGTTTACATAATTTTAAAAGTATTTCAATTCAAAATTTTATAAGTGGACTTTTGTGCAAGATAATAAACCTACTTTGAATCCATCTCAAGTGAAGGCTAACTTTTTATTTATTAACTTTAATTTTTAAAATATACATATAAAATTACAATATTTACAAATTTATGTTAATTTTAGATTTTAAACATTATTTGTAATTAATTATAGATGTATACATATATGTTTGTTATTTTAATTTATAGTTTATAAAATATACTTGTGTAAAATCATAGACTTAATTCTAAAAATCTTCTATGTTAAAATTAGATTTAAAATGGTTAATTCTAGGATTAAAAACATTTTAAATAGTCAAATTAATACTTCTAACATATACATACACATATTACGTACGTACGTACATATATACATATATATACATACATACATATACATACATAGATACATACACACACACACACATATATGTTATTCCGCCTTTTGGTCAAGGCCGGGATATCAAAAAATTGGATGGAAATGATGGATATCAAGGTTGGAGATCGATTAGAAACACGGCTATGATCGATACCGTCAAAGTTGGATCAAGCTCCATCAAGGTGTGATCGATTTGGAACGATAAACAAGGTTTGGAAAGGCTATACTTCAAATTTCAAATCAAATGGAGTCCGTATGCTCAAGATATGGATGGATAATGTTGGAAAAGAATGGTTTCGTATCGATCAATGATGGAATTAGTTATCTACTTCGGATTGATACAGGTCGTATCAATGAATGGTGGAATTGGTTATCTACTTTGATCTATACGGTTCGTATCGATCAATAATGGAATTGGTTAACTACTATGGATCGATATAGTTCGTATCGATTAATGATAGAATTGGTTATCTACTTCGAATCAATACAGTTCGTATCGATCAATGGTGGAGTTGGTTATCTACTTTGGATTGATATTGTTCGTGTTGATTAGAATGAGTCACTTCAAATTGATGGATGTTGCTCGTATCATATAGTTTGTATCGATATGAAGGAAGAAATAGCTGGATGGATGCGAAGTCATATGACTTAAACAGGACGTTCGGGATCGATGGAAAAGTAGGAATAGAGCATGGACACGAGGTGACAGTTGAAGGAGTTTGGGAGGCATTTCTTATCGATCCATCATTGATCGATACGAATTCATGAAGCATATTTGATGGATACGAAGGCATGTGCTTTCGGGGTGCTCAAGGATCGATACAGACAAGGCAACACGAAGAGCATGGGATCGATATAAAGAGGATAGTGGCCGATCAATACGAAAATGGGAACGGGTTGATAAACACGAAGGCGATGGGTACGTGACTGATGGATACAAAATCCATGGATATGAAGCTTCTAGTCTACACGCAAATTCAAACTTAGATCGATTATAACTCTCATTCTACAAGTCCAAATGCAATGAAATTTTCACAGAAGCTTTCTTGTTCACTCGGGGATGTGCATGATCGATCTCGGCTTGTTAGAGCCAATTTGGATCGATACGAGTTATACTTGGATCGATCCCAAATCACTTCTAATCGATCTGGTGGGCCCTTATGCGCAAGAGAATAGGTATTCTAGGTGGGGAGGATATGTTCGGATCATGCCTATAAATAGCGGTCTTATGGCAAATAAAAAGAGGATTTTCTTCTGCTCTTTACGCTGAAACTCTGCTAATTTGGTGGTTGATGTTCAAAGGCTTGTAATTGTAATCTCAATACAAAATGAATAAAAGGATTGATTCAAAGTTGATGTAGGTCGGAGATAGCCGAACCCCTATAAACCTTTTGTTCTTTCTTTCTTTCTTTCATTTTAATTTTGCTATTTCTTCATTTTTATACTCTATATTATCTGGATCTGAAATCTATGTTTGGATATTGTGGATCTGTGTTTAAACACTGGTGCATTCACTACTTCTGGGGTTGTGACCAATTTTGGCTCAAAAACTTTGATGCTTTCACTGAGAAGGACTAACACCCGCTATACCAGATTTGGAATTCTGATTTTGAAAGCTAAATGATCAGATCTAATAGGAACCATAACAAAGCAATCAGCAAGGAGACAAGAGCGGAAAGGAGTCAGCACGAAGGGAGCCAGGAGGCTTCCTTAGTAGCAAATCAGGCCTCAGTTTTCATCACCAGAGAAGAGATTAAGATGATGATGGGAGCTATGCAGGAAGAATTGCTAAAAAGGCAGGAGGAAATAATGCAGAACCTCCTCAGACAATTTGGATAGGCAGGAGCTGTTGGAGTTCCGATCCACGAAGCTGGAGCAGAAGGACCCAATAGGCAACCGGATGGAGTGGTTCAGCAGGGGGCAGCCCCCAATCACCAGACAACTATCAATCTGGATGGACCTAGGCTCAGGGGAACACCACCATGCAATGATAGAACAATTCATGAAGGAATACCAGAGATGCAGTGTATCCAGACGCCAATAGGAACACATGAGTGCATAATGAAGAGTATGTACCTGAATTCCCTCGAGGACTCAAGGGGAAACCCTTAGTGGACAACACTGGATTAGCTGAGATTGTTAGGCATACTATGATGAAGGTTTAGAAAATGGAGATTTGGAGGGAGTAAACGGGAGTCTGTTTACCCATGACACCGGAATGGCTTGGAATCCACAAGAGTTCAAGCTACCTAATCTGGAGGTATACAATGATAGAGCCAATCCTACCGATCATTTGATGAGATATACGAGACACATGGAAGTGCTAGAGCATCAGAGGAAGTTATAGCCTGGTATTTTCCTATATACTTGACGGATATAGCTGCTATGGGTTCAGACAGTTGAAAGATGGATCTATTAGGACATGTACATAATTGGTGGATAGGTTTTTGAAGTAGTTTCGGGTTCGTATCAAAAGGCCAAAAAATTTGATGACACTAACGTCGCTGAAGCAGAGGATAGGAGAATCACTCAGGGCTTTCTTAACTCGGTTCAATGCAGCGGTTGCTTCGGTGGATCGGCCGGATCCATCGATGGTTTTGATGGCGGCGGTGTCAGGAGTCAGGGATAACTCGGATTTCAAGGTATTATTGATACGAGATCCACCAATGAATCTTGGGGAGTTCTTTTACGAGGCTGAAAGATTTCTTCGATAGAAAGATGAAAGTTAGAATATGAATTTAAAGGAACTAAACGTGGTTAAGGATGGAGAATCATCTGATGAAAGCTCGGGTAAGGATAAGGACAAAGGGAAGTGGAAGTTGGATGACAACTCTAGCAGTGCAAGGAAACGCTGGGGAGAATCAAAATTCTCCACTTACACAAGATTGAATGAAATATTGGAGCAGATATACATGGTAACTCGGGATCGCCTTCCCTACCGAAGCTGACAAGGAGAGATCCCTCAGAAAGTGAGAGGGCATTAGGACCGCACTATCTCTTTCATGACCTGGACGGGCATGATACCAATAGCTGCGGGCATCTAAAAGATATAATCGAGGAGCACGTAAGGAGTGGTCAACTACGACAGTATGTTGGGTCCCCAAATGGGGCAGTGGAATAGGAGCAGCCACCATCTACCTCAAATGACGATGGCGCGTGGACCAAGAATGATGGTTGATTGGTTATTAACTGACATGGATGATATGGAATAAATAGCAAACTCTGGGCAAATGGCCAAGTCACTTACTCATGTATGGGGACAGAGATAGCCCCTAGGCATGCTCTAAGATGATGATAAACCGCAATGCTCTAGTTTGTGAAATCTGCTTTTTCTTTTTTGGTTTGGACGTTTGCTTTTTTTGGTTTGATTTCGGAGTTTGGTTTGAACTCCTGGTTTTGTTTGTTTTCTGGTTTGGACTTTAGTTTGGATGCTTGTTTTCTGGTTTGGATATAGTTTAGATTTCTGGCATGGATTTTTGGTTTTTTAATTTAATCTGGATTTTGAATTGGATGTTGATTGGATTTTTATCTCGCTTTTGGTAAATGGTCATCAGGTATGGATTATGCCTGGCAAGGTGTAAGTCGCTTCATCCGAACGTGGCGAGTTGTCTTGTTCAAGTCATCAAGTATGGACTATGCTCGGCAAGGGTCCGGGAGACCAGGATTTGGCCTAGGACTTAGGTCCTATATTATCCATCATTTACTATTCCAGGTTGTCGAGTATAGACTATGCTTGGTAAGGGACTAGAGCAACCGGGATTCAGCTTAGGACTTAAGCCACATCATTACTTAGTGTTAAGGGACACTGAATCAGGATCATCGTTGAGCAAGGCATTGCTTAATACAGGTCGTCGAGTGTGGATTGCTGTGATGACCCGGAATTTCGGGAAATAACAATTTTATAATCTTTATCAAAAATATTTAATATAAATATTTAATTGGTGAATTTTATCTTTTAAAGCTAATAAAATTGTTTCCTATTTATAATGTGTGTGTATATATATATATATATTTGTATATATTGTAAATAGAAAGGATTTGGTTTGTACTTAACAAATAAAAACATGTTTTCAAATTCTAATATACTTTGGTAATTTGGAAGTTATGATTAAATTTAATATAAAACTTTTCAAAGGTTATTTAAATAAATAACCATATAGTTTCAAATTACTTAAGGTAAATGTTTAATTGTTTAAAATATATTTTAGCTTAAGTTTAAATTTAAATAAGATTAACAAAAAGGTTTGTTTTACTTTCTTTTTAAATATTGCTTGATAAATATGATTTGTAAATGTATATAAAGTTTAAAATTCACAAACATATAAAACATATGATACACTAATTCATTTAGTAATATAAGTTATTTATAAATAATGTGATAATCCCCTTTTATAAATTATTTAAAATTGGCAAGATTGTTATTTTCAAACAATAATAATAATGTGCTGTTTTTAAATATAGATAAATAAATTTTAATAATTATTTTCAAATAGAATTTGTGTTTGTTTAAGTGTGTGTATATATATATATATATATTTGAGTTGATTTTAAATTGAATTTTAAATTGAATTTGAATTTTGATTTAAATTTGAAATTTAAAAGATAATTATTTTGGATTCAAAAATATATGTATAAGATCTTATTTGTATATAATTTGTTTTATAATATTTTCTTTAAAGAAATTAATTTATATAAATTTAGAAAAGTATTTATTTAATTTGGAATTAATAGAAGAACTTTATTTATATAAATTAAGAAAGTATTTGTTAATTTGTAAAATAAATACAAAAGCCTTTTATTAACATTAAAATATATATTAAAAACACATAATGACAAGTATTAATAAATCAAGTCACATTAGTAACATGTGTAAACTAATTAACAAATGTAATGACAAATGTTAGTTGAATTTTACAAGTGTCATCTTTTAATTTTTATTTTCTTTAATTTTTAATAAATAAAAATTAACTCTATAATACATATATCTCCTCTCTTCTCATTCTTTTCCTATTCTCAGCTCAGAAACAAAGATAAACTCTAAAACAAAAAAACCTGTAACCAAATCTTCAAACCAAAAAAAGAAACAAACCCTGTAAACCATTTTCAAACTCAAGAAAAATCAAAAAGAATTCTCAAACCAGAAATTGAAAACAACAACTTTAATTCAGAGTTTAAAAGACAAGATCATCTCTGTTTTTAAACTAAAATCTTCTCAATAACTCTTCCACCTACATCACAATCAAAGCTTCAGATTCCAAGCATCTTCAAGCTTCAGTTTTCAAAGGATTTTCAGATCAAAAGTATTCAAGTTTCCAGTAACAAGTTTTCAAAAATCAAGTTATCAATTTCAAAAGAGCAGCAACTTCTAGTTTTAATCATCTCAAGCTTCCTCTATTCAACTGTGAGTAAACTTTTATTTAAAAATAGTTTTAAATATGTGATTATAAATAAATGCTTGTGATGGATTGTTTGCACATGTTGATGAATGTTGGCTGTGAATGCATGTATGTGTATATGTTTATATGAAGGTTAGCTATGAATGCATGTTTTAAATATTACATGCCTGTGTATGCATGAGTTTCTGTGCACATATCTTCTCCGTTTAAAACAACAGACCCAAATTTATAGATAAATTCATATCTTCTAAACAAATAAATTTTTGACCTTGATCTTTAAAAAGAAAATGATTGCAAGAATATGAGTTTAATTGTAAAAATAGTTTCAAATAAATATATGAAAAATTTATTTCAAAATTTGAAATTTACAGGTCTGTTCATAATATAGGCCTAAAATCAATTGACCAGAATTCTTGAATTGATTCTATAATATGATTTGAAAATGTAAATGATGAATTTAGGCACAAATATCATAATTTTTAGTCAAGTATTTACTGAGATAATCAGAGTTGAATGAATTTGGGTTTCGTTTATTGCCGTCGATCGGTAGCAAGCGATGCATCAGGTTTCGGTCTGGAGGTGGCCAGTGGGTTGAGGATTGCGGGAAAAATGGTGTAGTACATTATCCTTGGCCGTGGTGGCCAGAGGAGGTCGGAGTAGAGCTTCGTCGACTGTTTGGGACGTCAATGTTTTCTAGGTAATGGCGACGTCTAGGGTGGGACGGAGGTGATCGCATGATGGGGAAACGTTGTTGGAGGTCATGGCGAATCTGCAATGAGAACGGCGGGGTTCATTGAGGTCGGGATCGGCCTTGAAGGGTGTTTTTCAGCATTGTTCCAGGCTTGGGTCGATAGGGTTCGTTTTAGTTTCTCAGGTGATTTGGCGTAGCTGGGTGGTCGGAAAGATAGTAGAGGTCGTTGTCGACTTGCGAGAAGGGTCCACGAGGTGACGGAGTCGGCCTGATCGCCGTGCACGTGCACGGTGCACCTTGTTGGGTCTGGGTAGAGATAGCTTTAGAAGGAAGTTGTGGCATCTGGGTTTACTCGAGTTTTTCCCGTAATTGTCTCGAAGCAGGAGGTTACGCGAGAGACTCGGGGTTTGCATGGGGGAGTGATCGTGTTAGGCTCGGGTTTTGTTCTGTAAGTAAATCTGGTTTCTAGAATTAAAGATACGAGGCTCGAAAATACTTAACTAAGTTTTAAGTGAATGTATGGGTTTCAAATATAAATTATGTAACCTGGTTTGAAGGAAAAATAAAGTTTTATAAGAACAAAATGTTTTAAGCAAGTTTAAAGATTTAAGTATATTTGAAAATAATTTGTTTTCCAAGTGAAATGTTTTAAACAAGTTTTTAAAGATTTAAATGATAAAGAAATATTTAAATTCGTTTTGTTTTAAAGAATTATATGTTAGGTTATTTTGTAATAAATTCCTAAGTTTTTCCAAATATAATAAATGTTGAAATTAGGAATAATTAAGTTAGGTGTATTAGATTTTTAATCAATCAAAAAAAATCTCATTTGATTTTTATAAATTGATTTTAAGTATTTAATTTAGTAAGATTTAGATAAGTGATTATTTAAGATAAAGAAATTATTTTGAAATAATCAAGATTTTTGATTAATTAGGAATAATTAGTTAGAGTAATTAATTAAGGGTTAATCAATTAATGAATTAATAAAGGTTAATTAATTAATGTTGATAATCAAAGGATAATTACTTGTAAGTAATTAGTGGATAGTTTATAAATGTAAATGTAAAAAGATCATTAACTAGGGATTATGAAATGATTAATTAATGTGATTAATTTAAGATAATTAATTAGATTTATTAATTAAGGATAATCGTTTGTGGAATTGGTTAAGTATAATTACTTAATGTAATTTATAAAGTGTAATTATTTAGTGAAGTAACTAATGGGTAATTACTAGATGTAATTAATTGAAGGATAATTAATTAATGGAAGTAATTTAGGTTTAACTACTTTGAGTAATTAATAAAAAGGATAATTACTTAGTGGAAGTAATTAAGGATTAATTACTTAGTGTAATTAAATAAAGGATTAATTAATAAAATTTATTTAGAAGTTAATTAAGTAATGTAACTAATTAAGGGTAGTTAATTACTGAATGTGATTAATCAAGGTTGATTAATGAATGTGATAAATTAAAGATTAATTATTAAATATGATTAATTTGAACAATAATTAATTAAAACTGTAATTAGAGGATCATTAATTAATGTAATTAATGAAATTAATTAAAGGCTGATTAATGTGATTAATTAAAGGGTAATGAATCAATATAAGTGATTATAGAATAATTAATTAATGAAATAAATTAAGGGTTAATGTAATTAATTAGTTAATTAATTAATGAGAGTAATTAAAGACTAATTACTATAAATGGTTAAGGATAATTAATTTGTGTGATTAATTAATGGTTAATTACTTAATGTAATTAAAGAATAATTAATCAGGGATGACTAATTAAGATGGATAATTAAAGGATGATTAATTAATTGGTTTGTAATTAATGAATGTTAAGTAAGAAGGATTTAAAAGTAATTAAAGTAATTAATTTAATTCATTAGTGGTTAATTAAATTAATTAGAGATGGTGTGACTAATCAATCCTTGCTTATGAATGGCTGAATGATATTGAATTCCTTGAATTGTTTGATATCTCTGATATGGGATATGTGCTGATCTGTGATATGAGATGATTTGGTTGAATTGTGATGATATAGATTACATATGTGTGATAATGTGAATTATCTATCTGTGTGAATATAGATGATAAATTGAATTGTTTGACCTTAAACAACTTGGCCATAAAAGACGGCGTTTTGGATTTTGGTGAGACCGGAATCGGATTTCCAAATTTGGATATCCGAAAACCACATCGATCCAAATTAACCGATAGGACGTGAATCTCAAATGATGATTGAGATGATGATTCAGAGTGCAAGGGCTATTGTTGTTATCTCTGTGGGTGATTCCAAAATGAATGTGACGAGATAGTGCCTTTAGTTTCGTTCGAACCCGGAACGAACTTGTATGGATTGAATGCTTTCAGAACATTGTCATTGGAGGACGATGAACATTCTAAGTTATGTGTTTTGAAAAGGTAATCGTAGCCTCAAGCCTCATCAACCGGGAATGGCTAAAACAGAGGAGGTGCAGCAAAGCTAAGTGGGTAGCACCCAAGTAGCATGAGATATCCCCTGTCTAGAGGTCCCTTTTTATGCGGCTGTGTGGGTAGTTGGTTGCAAACAACTGCGGGGTTGTCTTGTTCGGGACTATCCAGTAAGGGATAGTTTCGGCCTTGTGTTGCAGGTGATTTAGTGTGGATCCTCAGTACGGTGATCTAGGCCACGTACTGTGACGGGCAATATCCCAGTAGCCCTGCCATTGTATGGAATCCAATCTCCAATAAGCGCAGTATGTTTTGATTGTGCCCAACTATGTTGAAAGTGAGATGTAAGCATTCCAACTATTTCTGTATTTTACTTGACAACCCTAGACCCTATTATAATATCACTGGATTTCCTATCAAATGTTTAGGTTATCGTAAGGTAAAAACTTTTCCGCGTTTAGTGCGGGAAGTCTTACGAGATACCCTTTGTTTCAGAGGTTTTCAAAGTTCAGCAACTTTAACCCATTTACTCATACCAGACCCATGTCTTACCCAAAGTTTATTTTCTGTTTTCTTAAACTCTTGGGTACTCAAATTTTTACGAGTAGCCAAGGGAGTCAGGTTAGCATTGACGAATTTTGGAGGAGATTTGGAGCAGGAGGCTTCAACATTTGTAGATATACAATGGTTCCGTTGAGTTGATATCTCTGTATTGTATTTTGAGATGTATGATAGACAGGTTTTATAACTGTCTAATGTATTATGATATAAAGCTGTGTAACTCTGATAGATGTTGTATATTATGTAATAATTACAATATATTTATTCGTTTCGCTATGAGATTCTGATATTGTTTAGTTCTTTCTTTTCTATCTTTTCTCTTTTCTATCCCTTTCTTTCCTTTTAATAATGCGTCTTTCAGTGGAATGAACGATGTGTCATTACAGTGGTATCAGAGTGCTAGGTTGAGTGAATACCTAGGCTTTGGAGTGATTTCCTTCTTGAGACAGCGTACTTGTAATTTTGATATATATATATATATATATATATATATATATATTTCTACCTATTTGTTGGGTTACCTGTTCGGGTTTTCCAATATGAGTTCTAGAGGTAGGAAGGTAGTGGTGAGTAGCACGACTACGAATTGAAGAAGTCCGAGTGTTAAGGTTGAAAGAGTATCTACCACAGCTGTAGACCCAATACCACCTCAAGTGAGCTTTGCAGTGGTGTAAGGATTTCACCAATCTCTGAAGGAAACCTTCTAAAGGTTCAGAGTCCTTCATTGAAGTGCAAGTTTGGATGAGTAAGAGTTTGGATCTGTCGGTTAAGCAGAAGCGAGTGATTGTATGTTGGCAACTTCAGGAAGAAGCAGCTGTGTGATGAGACACAGTGTCTATGGATGTTTCTAAAGATGCTTCTTTTGGAGCAAATTTAAGGAAATCTGTCTACATTGATGACGAGACTAAGTTCAGCAGGGTGTTTGTGTTTGGTTTTAAGGTCCGAGTTTCTTGAGGAGATGTCTGCCCATATCAAGGCTCTGTGTGGGATTGGATGATATGGTTTTGAGGATCGAGGAGCTTATGGATAAGGAAGTTTTTGGCATCTGTGTCAACAGTGCAGCTCGGTGGTGTTTTGTGTGCCGACAAGAAGGTCATATGGCTAAGTAGTGTTCTAGAGGTGGAGTTTAGAAGCTGCAGAGTGGACCCATTTCTTTGATGGATTGGCTAGATAAGCATAAACTGTTCTGATTGGTAAAGAGAGAACGGTATCTTTGGAAATTAGGCTGGGTTGATCGCAAAAGTGACTTGCGATAGTTGAGTGTTCTCTTGGGTAATCTTTTACATGGGATAGAGGCATCTCTAGGGAATGTAAGAGTTATTGAAGTTGTCAGAGATTTTTTTTCTAGATATCTTCGAAGAAGTCAAAGTTTTCCAGCATTTAGAGATTGAGTGTTCATATCAACTAGGATTCCTGGGGCTACCGGTGGTTCAGCTAAGTAGAGGGATGGCTCCTAGAGAGAGGGTTTGGTGAAGCAGCTCAGGATTTCGTGGAACTTCTGTGTTTTCTCTTTTGTGGATCTAATGAACCATATTTTCTGGGATGTGTCAGTCAAGTCTGTGCTCGTTTTCATCGACGACAATCTCATCCACTCCAGATCAGAGTTACACAGCGGAAGCAAGGTAGCAGCTACTCTAGAGTGGAAGCAACCCTAGACTCCTGGGAAGTTCACAGTTTTCTTAAATTAGAGGGTTTCTATAGGAAGTTTTCAGGATCTAAAGGCGAGACTGGCGAGTGCACCTGTTTTTTCTTTTCTGGAGAGGAGAAGTAAGTTTGAAGTCTACTGATGATTGTGAAGTAGAGTTTGTGTTCTTGATTTCAGTAGATCTTGAGAGGATCATTTTGTTGGGTTGTTTTTGGTCCAGTTTGTTTCAAGAAGCATCAGAAAAGGTTAAGCTGATCATGAAGGATGAAGGTAGCCTAGGATCGTCAGAAGAGTTTTATGGATAAGAGACGAAGGAATTTGGAATTTGAAGTTGAAGACTTTGTTTTTGGTTGAAGTTTTCTCCGATCAAAGGAGGTATAAGATTTGGTAAAACTGGGAAGCTAGCTCCGAGGTACATTGGATCTTTTTATGTTCTTATAAGGATAAGCATTCAGGCCTACATGATTGAATTGATAGTTTGGATAGCTGGGATTCAATGTACTTCACGTATCTCTAAGGGAGTACGTGTATGATCCATCACTGGTTATGGAACCAACAGTTCAGGAGAATTTGGTAGTTGAGTCGGACTTGAAAGTGGTCAGATACCTTATGCAGATTGTAGATCTAGATGAGTAGGAATTCAGAAGCTTAGTAGTGTTGCTAGTAAGGATTCTATGGAGCGAGTATCCCAGTGATTGTACCTGGGAAACTCTAGATAGTATTAGGAAGTCCTATCCAGAATTTTGTCTGGATAGTTAGATTTGTTTGTTTGAATAAATTGTTTGATGTGGTTGTTAGTATCTAGTTGATATGTATACCTTGCTGGTTGGAAATAAAACTTTTGCTGCATTATTAAATTATCTTTACTTTTAAATTTCGGGGACGAAATTCTTATAAGGGGGGAGGAATGTGATGACCTAAAATTTTGGGCAATAGAAATTTGATAATCTTTATTAAAAATATTTAAATTGGTTTAATAATCTTCTTTTATAAATATTTAATCGGTGAATTTTAGCTTTTAAGATAATAAATTTTTTTTCCATTTGTAATGTATATATATATTTGTATATATTGTAAATAAAAAGGCTTTGGTTTAAACTTAGCAAATAAAAACACGTTTTCAAATTCTAATATATTTTGGTAATTTGGAAGTTATGGTTAAATTTGATATAAAACTTTTCAAAGGTTATTTAAATAAATAACCATATAGTTTCAAATTACTTAAGGTAAATGTTTAATTGTTTAAAATATATTTTAGTTTAAGTTTAAATTTAAATAAGACTAACAAAAAGGTTTGTTTTACTTTCTTTTTAAATATTGCTTGATAAATATGATTTGTATATATATATATATATATATATATATATAAAGTTTAAAATTCACAAACATATAAAACATATGATACATTAATCCATTTAGTAATATAAGTAGTTTATAAATAATGTGATTATCCCCTTCTATAAATTATTCAAAATTAGCAAGATTATTATTTTCAAACAATAATAATAATGTGCTGTTTTTAAATATAGATAAATAAATTTTAATAATTATTTTAAAATTTAATTTGTGTTTGTTTAAGTATATATATATATATATTTGAGTTGATTTTAAATTGAATTTGAATTTGAATTTGGATTTAAATTTGAAATTTAAAAGATAATTATTTTGGATTCAAAAATATATGTATAAGATCTTATTTGTATATAATTTGTTTTATAATATTTTCTTTAAAGAAATTAATTTATATAAATTTAGAAAGTATTTATTTAATTTGGAATTAATAGAAGAACTTTATTTATATAAATTAAGAAAGTATTTGTTAATTTGTAAAATAAATACAAAAGCCTTTTATTAACATTAAAAAATATATTAAAAAACACATAATGACAAGTGTTAATAAATCAAGTCATATTAGTAACATGTGTAAACTAATTAACAAATGTAATGACAAATGTTAGTTGAATTTTACAAGTGTCATCTTTTAATTTTTATTTTCTTTAATTTTTAATAAATCAAAATTAACTCTATAATACATATATCTCCACTCTTCTCATTCTTTTCCTATTCTCAGCTCAGAAACAAAGATAAACTCTAAAACAAAAAAAACATGTAACCAAATCTTCAAACCAAAAAAAGAAACAAACTCTGTAAACCATTTTCAAACTCAAGAAAAATCAAAAAGAATTCTCAAACCAGAAATTGAAAACAACAACTTTTTAATTCAGATTTTAAAAGACAAGATCATCTCTGTTTTTAAACTAAAATCTTCTCAACAACTCTTCAACCTACATCACAATCAAAGCTTCAGATTCCAAACATCTTCAAGCTTCGATTTTCAAAGGATTTTCAGATCAAAAGTATTCAGGTTTCCAATAACAAGTTTTCAAAAATCAAGTTATCAATTTCAAAAGAGCAGCAACTTCTAGTTTTAATCATCTCAAGCTTCCTCTGTTTAACTATGAGTAAACTTTTATTTAAAAATAGTTTTAAATATGTGATTATAAATAAATGCTTGTGATGGATTGTTTGCACATGTTGATGAATGTTGGCTATGAATGCATGTATGTGTATATGTTTATATGAGGGTTAGCTGTGAATGCATGTTGTAAATATTACATGCTAGTGTATATATGAGCTTCTGTGCAAATATCTTCTGTGTTCAAAACAACAGACCCAAATTTATAGATAAATTCATATCTTCTAAACAGAATTTTTTTGACCTTGATCTATAAAGAGAAAGTGATTGCAAGAATATGAGTTTAATTTTAAAAATAGTTTCAAATAAATATATGAAGTATTTATTTCAAAATTTGAAATTTATAGGTCTGCTCATAATATAGACCTAAAATCAATTGACGAGAATTCTTGAATTGATTCTATAATATGATTCGAAATTGTAAATAATGAATTTAGGCACAAATATCATAATTTTTAGTCAAGTATTTACTGAGATAATCAGAGCTGAATGAATTTGGGTTTTCGTCTATTGCCGTCGATCGGCAGCAAGCGGTGCATCGGGGTTGGTCTGGAGGAGGTCAGCGGGTTGAGGATTGTGGGAAAAATGGTGTAGTGTATTATTCTTGGCCGTGGTGGCCAAAGGAGGTCGGAGTATGGCTTCATCGACTGTTTGGGACGTCAATGTTTTCGAGGTAATGGCGACGTCTACGGTGGGACGAAGGTGATCGCGTGATGGGGAAATGTTGTTGGAGGTCGTGGCGAATCTGCGTTGAGAATAGCGGGGTTCATCGAGGTCGGGATCGACATTGAAGAGTATTTTTCGACGTTGTTCCAGGCTTGGGTCGATAGGGTTCGTTTTAGTTTCTCAGGTGATTTGGCGTAGCTGGGTGGTCAGAAAGATAGCAGAGGTCGCTGTCGACTTGCGAGCAGTGTCGACGAGGTGATATAGTCGGCTTGATCGCCGTGCACGGTGCACCTTGTTGGGTCTGGGTAGTGATAGCTTTGGGAAGAAGTTGTGGCATTGGGGTTTACTCGAGTTTTTCCCGTGATTGCCTCGAAGCAGGAGGTTACGCGAGAGACTCGGGGTTTGCACGGGGGAGTGATCGTGTTAGGCTCGGGTTTTGTTCTGTGAGTAAATCTAGTTTCCAGATTTAAAAATATGAGGCTCGAAAGTATTTAACCAAGTTTTAAGTGAATGTATGGTTTCAATGATAAATTTTGTAGCCTGGTTTGAAGGAAAAATAATGTTTTATAAAAACAAAATGTTTTAAGCAAGTTTAAAGATTTAAGTATATTTGAAAATAAATTTTTCTTCCAAGTAAAATGTTTTAAATAAGTTTTAAAAGATTTAAATGATAAAGAAATGTTTAAATTTGTTTTGTTTTAAAGAATTATATGTTAGGTTATTTTCTAATAAATTCCTTAGTTTTTCTAAATATAGTAAATGTTGAAATTTAGGAATAATTAAGGTAGGTTTATTAGATTTTTAATCAATCAAAAAGATCTCATTTGATTTTTATAAATTGATTTTAAGTATTTAATTTAATAAGATTTAGATAAGTGATTAGTTAAGACAAAGAAATTATTTTTAAAGAATCAAGATTATTGATTAAATAGGAATAATTAATTAAATTAATTAATTAAGGGTTAATCACCTAATGAATTAATAAAGGTTAATTAATTAATATTGATAATCAAAGGATAATTACTTAGTAAGTAATTAATGGATAGTTAATAAATGTAAATGTAAAAAGATAATTAACTAGGGATTATGAAATGATTAATTAATGTGATTAATTTAAGATAATTAATTAGATTAATTAATTAAGGATAATCATTTGTGGAATTGGTTAAGTATAATTACTTAATGTAATTTACAAAGTGTAATTACTTAGTGAAGTAATTAATAGGTAATTACTGGATGCAATTAATTGAAGGACAATTAATTAATGAAAGTAATTTAGGTTTAATTATTTTGTGTAATTAATAAGAAGGATAATTACTTAGTGGAAGTAATTAAGGATTAATTACTTGGGGTAATTAAATAAAGGATTAATTAATAAAATTTATTTAGAAGTTAATTAATTAATGTAATTAATTAAGGCTAGTTAATTACTGAATGTGATTAATCAAGGTTAATTAATGAATGTGATAAATTAAAGATTAATTATTAAATGTGATTAATTTGAACAATAATTAATTAAAATAGTAATTAGAGGATCATTAATTAATGTAATTAATAAAAGTAATTAAAGGCTGATTAATATAATTAATTAAAGGGTAATTAATCATTATATGTGATTATAGAATAATTAATTAATGAAATAAATAAAGGGTCAATGTAATTAATTAGTTAATGAGAGTAATTAAAGATGAATTACTATAAATGGTTAAGGATAATTAATTTGTGTGATTGATCAAGGGTTAATTACTTAATGTAATTAAAGAATAATTAATCAGGGATGATTAATTAAGATGGATAATTAAAGGATGATTAATTAATTGGTTTGTAATTAATGAATGTTGTTAAATAAGCAGGATTTAAAAGTAATTGAAGTAATTAATTTTATTCGTTAGTGGTTAATTAAATCAATTAGAGATGGTGTGACTAATTAATCCTTGCTTATGAATGGCTGAATAATATTGAATGCCTTGAATTGTTTGATATCTCTGATATGGGATATGTGCTGATTTGTGATATGAGATGCTCTGGTTGAATTGTGATGATATGGATTATCAATTTGTGATAATGTGAATTATCTGTCTGTGTGAATATAGATAATAAATTGATTTGTTTAAACTTAAACAACTTGGCCTTAAAAGACGGCGTTTTGGATTTCGGTAAGAACGGGATCAGATTTCCAAATTTCGACATCCGACTACCACATCGATCCAAATTAAACGCTAGGTCATGAATCTCAAGTGGTGATTGAGATGAAAATTCAGAGTGCAAGGGCTATTGTCGTTAACTCAGAGGGTGATTCCAAAATGAGTGTAATGAGATAGTGCCTTCAGTTTCTTTCGAACTCGGAACAAACTTGTGTGGATCGAATGCTTTCAGAACATCATCATTGGAGGACATTGAGCATTCTAAGTTATGTGTTCTTAAAAGGTAATCGTAGCCTCCAGCCTCATCAACCGAGAATGGCTAAAACAAGGGAGGTGCAGCAAGGGTAAGTGGGTAGCACCCAAGTAGGACGAGACTTCCCTTGTCTAGAGGTCCCTTTTTATTCGGCTGTGTGGGCAATTGGTTAAAAACTACTACGGGGTTGTCTTGTTCGGGACTATCCAGTAAGGGATGGTTCCGGCCTTGTGTTGTAGGGGATTTAGGATGGATCCTCGGTACGGTGATCTAGGCCACATACTATGATGGACGATACCCAGTAGCCCTGCCATTGTATGGAATCCAATCTCCAATAAGCGCCGTATGTTTTGATTGTGCCCAACTATGTCGGAAAGTGAGATGTAAGCATTCGAACTATTTCTGTATATTACTTGAAAACCCTAGACCCCATTATAATATCACTAGATTTTCTATCAAATGTTTTGGCTATCGCAAGGTAAAAACTTTTCCGTATTTATGTGCGGGATGTCTTACGAGATACCCTATGTTTTAGAGGTTTTCAAAGTTAAGCAAGTTTAGCCCGTTTACTCACAGCAGACCCATATCCGACCCGGAGTTTATTTTTTGTTTTCTTAAACTCTTGGGTACTCAAATTTTTATGAGTAACCAAGGGAGTCAGGTTAGCTTTGACGAATTCTAGAGGAGATTTGGAGCAGGAGGCTTCAGCATTTGTAGATACACAGTGGTTCCACCGAGTTGGTATCTTTGTATTGTATTTTGAGATGAATGATAGATAGGATTTATAACTGTCTGATGTATTGTGATATAAAGCTGTGTAATTCTGATAGATGTTCTATATTATGTAATAATTATGTGATTAATATATTTTATTCGTTCCGCAGTGAGATTCTGATATTGTTTAGTTCTTTCTTTTCTATCTTTTCTATCCCTTTCTTTCCTTTTAATGATGCGTATTCCATTGGAATGAATGGCGGGTCATTACAATTGCGCTTGGTAGGAACCTGGAGAGGTTATGGATTTGAAAATTGGCTATGAACGGCTGAGGATTTGAGCATGTACTTGGAGTGGTCATGGATTTGGCTAAGGGCCTAGAGCGGTCCTGGATTTGGATGTCGACCCGGAGAGGTCCTAGATTTGGTTATTGGTTATTGGTTATTGCATATGGATTGATCAAAACTTGGTTGATGGGTTTATATGGCTATGGAATTGGCTATGGATTTGGTTACTGGATTCGAAATAGGACATCGACTCAAAGCAGTTGTGGATTTGGATAAGATATGGCTACGACACTTGGATAGGATGGCTTGGTAATGGATTGGGTTATAGATCAGATGTTATGGCTATGGATAGCATATGGACTTTGGATGTTGGACTTGAAGCTATTCAAAAAATGCCTTTCTATCGCAAGGCATGTTTTGGGAGGCAAATGTTATCCCACCTTTTGGTCAAGGTCGGGATATCAACAAATCAGATGGAAAGGACGCATATCAGGGTTGGCAACCGATTGGAAACATGGCTATGATCGATACCATTAAAGTTGGATCATGCTTCAATCAAGGTGGGATTGACTGGGAATGATAAACAAGGTTTGGAAAGGCTACACTTAAAATTTCAGGTCAAACAGAGTTCGTATGCTCAAGATATGGATGGATCAATGCTGGAAAGGAAAGGTTTTGTAT
Organism: Allium cepa; assembly: GCA_030765085.1. Lineage (NCBI taxonomy): Eukaryota > Viridiplantae > Streptophyta > Magnoliopsida > Asparagales > Amaryllidaceae > Allium > Allium cepa. The sequence goes on along the minus strand of CM060945.1, from coordinate 984,464,578 downwards.
TGGTACCCTCGTATCAATATAGTTTGTATCGATCAATGTTGGAACTGGTTATCTACTTCGAATTGATACAGTTCGTATCGATCAATGTTAGAACTGGTTATCTACTTCGGATTGATACAGTTCGTATCGATTAATGATGGAATTGATTATCTACTTTGGATCAATATGGTTCGTATCGATTAATGATGAAATTGGTTATCTACTTTGGATCGACACAGTTCGTGTCTATCAATGATGGAGTTAGTTATCTACTTCGGATCGATATGGTTCGTGTCGATTAACATGATTAACTTCGAATTTATGGATATTGTTCGTATCGATATGGTTCATATCAATATGAAAGATGAAGCAGCTAGATGGATGCAAAGTTATATGACTTCAGCAGGACGTTCGGGATCAATGCAAAAGTAGGAATAGAGCATGGACATGAGGCGACAGTTGAAGGAGTTTGGGAAGCATTTTGTATCGATCCATCATTGATCGATACGAATTGATGAAGCGGGTTTGATGCATACAAAGGCATGTGCTTTCGGGGTGCTCAAGGATTGATACGAACAAGGCAACACGAAGAGCAGGGGATCGATATGAAGAGTACAGTAGTTGATCGATGCGAAAATAGGAATGGGTTGATGGGTACGAAGGCGATGGGTATGTGACTGATGGATACGAAAGCCATGGATACAAAGCTTCCAGCCTACTCGCAAATACAAACTTGGATCGATCATAACTCTCATTCTACAAGTCCAAATGCTATGAAATTTTCACAGGAGCTTTCTTGTTCACCCGGGGACATACATGATCGATCTCGGCTTATTTGGAGCCAATTTGGATAAATACGAATTATACTTGGATCGATCCCAAATCACTCTAGATCGATCTGGTGGCCCCACATACGCAATTGAAGAGGTATCCCAAATTTTAGGGCATATATTTTTAGATCTACACCTATAAATAGCAGTCCCATGGCAACTAAAAAGGGGATCTTCTTCTGTCTTTATGCCGAAACTCTACTATTTTGTTGGTTGATGTTCAAAGGCTTGTAATTGTAATCTTAATACAAAAGGAATAAAAGGATTAATTCAAAGTGGACATAGGCCAGAGATAGCTGAAGCACTATAAACCTTATGTTTTTTCTTGCTTTCTTTCATTTTAGTTTTTCCATTTCTTCATTTTTATTCTCTACGTTATCTTGATCTGAGATCTGTTTTTGGATATTGTGGATCTGTGTGTAGAAACTGGTGCTTTCACTACTTCTGGGGTTTGTGATCAATTTTGGCGCATATATATATATATATATATATATATATATATATATCTGTGTGTGTATGTATATAGTTGTTAATATATGTATATTTTCAATTGTTATTTTATGTTTAAAAAGTCTATGGACAACAAAGACATATAATGGGACAAGTTTGTCCATTGCAATGTAAATTTCAACACCCATATACTGTCACATTAACCATGTACACTTCATATTTATTGCACCTGCACTATTCACGTATAATATATTTGGTACACTTAATTGTTTAGTTAAATTAAATGAAACTTCTTTTAAATAAATTAAAGTGAAATATTATGTATTGTTTATAAATGTAGTAAGTGTTGTTTTTGATTAATTACACATTTATTACAATTATGACCTATTGAATAGTTTACATAATTAACTACTTGACTCTTCCCTTACCTAAAATAATAATACAAAGCAATTAATTATTGCATACACGTATATGCAAGAGTAGATAAGATTTACTCTATTTTATATAATATTAAATTTATGAAATTCCATTTTGAACAATTTAAACAAAATGAGATTTATTAAAACAATATTGGATTGGATATAATAACCCTTTAGAATTCAGTTGCCCAACAGATCCAAAATAGGAAAAACTTTGAAATCTACCTATTTTACCCGCTTCCGACTTGCCCAGATCCTATACAAATGATGAGGAAAAACATACCCGACGTTGTACAGCCAAGAGCGATGGTGAGGGAAAACTTCTCAAAGCTAAATAGAGACTATAGGAACCCAGGAGGCAAGATTCATCGGGAAAGAGTCGGCGGTAGAAGTGTTATACTGGATAAAAGTATGTGGATGCATCTTTGGAGACCAAAGACTAGATAATGCAAATAAGCGAAGATTTGCTTTGAGGAAGTTGCTTGAAGATGCTATGGATTGGTGGGGGATGGTGACTGCCAAGACCCTTAAAGAAGAGCTCACTTAGGCATAGTTAAGAGAAAGGTTCGTGGCTCGGTTTATTTCCAAGTCTCTGGTAAATGTGTTGTTGAGGGAATTCATTGACTTTAAAGTAGAGAAATCTTTCAATGGAAGAGTATATTTAGAAGTTTAGTGCCTTGGAGAATATGGTTTAGATATGATTAACACCCTACTGAATAAGAATGAGAATTTAATTTGAGGGTTGAAGCAATATTCGATCCATAAGGTGATGACGCATTTGGTATCTCATTTCGAGTTTATGGTAGATATGACTCGAAAGTGTGATAGCATGTACCGAGAGGAGAAGAGGGTTGAGATAAAACCCAAGGCTGAAAAAATAAGAGGTTTGTTCCATTTTAGAACGGGACGAAATGGAAGCAGCCAAAAGGAAAGGCTCAGGAAGATGGAGGCCGAAAGGATCTTTCAAGGTACTTTATTACAACTACGGTCAAAAGGGACACAATGCATTAAGGTTCCACAACTAGTTGGAGTGACCATGGTTATGTGCTTCACTTATGATAATCGGACCATGAAATGAAGGATTGTCCAGAGTTAAAGCATATAAGGTTGTTTGCTTTAGAGGGGACTTCATTAATACCAACAACCAAGGAAAAAAGAAAGGGCGTAGTGTATAGAGGTATGATTTCAATTTCTAGTTTTTCAGTTAGACTTCCATTTGATATTGAAGACACATATTCTTTCATTTGGTTAGATGTTGTTAATAGATTGAGGTTAGATGTTTATCTAGTTACTTTTTTTTTTGCATGTTTTCAATTTGATTGGTGAGCATGCCACTCTTGGGTTAAAGTGTGCTAGTTTAACATTTGTTTTATGTGAACATTTGTTTTCTATTAACCCATATGTATTTGACTTTAAAGGGTACAAGGTAATTTGGGTATAGATTAGACAATGTCAAAAAATGATAGGATTTATTATGCTAAGAGGTTATTGCCTTATGAAACCTGAAGGATGAAGAAAGGATCATAGTGACCAGATGTAATGAAAAGGAGATCCAGTGTCCAGTTATGCAGTAGAGAGTCAAGAAAAAGAGATTGAAAGAGCTTTAGTAGTTCGGGAATTTGCAGATGTCTTTGATCCAATAATGGGATTATATCTGAGAAGAGCAATTGAATTTCGCATAGAATTGATACCAGAGGCATGACTTGTTAGTAGATCGCCTAATAAAACGCTGCCTAAGGAAATGGAAGAGTTGAAGAAGCAGCTAGTGGAACTTGAACATATGAGTTTCATTAGGGTAAGCTCTTCACCGTAAGGAGTTTTCACAGTATTTATGAATAAGTTCAATGGATCACTTCAAATGTGCACTGACTAAAGGAGATTAAATGAGTTAACGGTAAAGAATCGTTATCCGTTGTCGAGGATAGACAATTTATTTGATCAGTTGAGTGGAGCTAGATTATTCTCACATGTAGATTTGGCCATATGATTCAACTAAGTAAGATTCGATAAAGAAAGTATTCTTGTGATCGCGTTTAGAATGAGACATGACTCATATGAATGGTTAGTCATGCCCTTTAGACTAACCAATGCTCTATAATTCTTTATAGGTCTTATAACCCGAGTTTTCCATAATCGTTTTGGCAAGTTTTTGTTAGTATTATAGTAGATATCTTGATGTATCCTAGGATGAGCATGATCAATAAGTTCATCTTAGATTGGTATTAAAACCTTGAGGTAGCACAAGTTAAAGGCAAAGTTTTCCAAATGTCACTTTTGAAAGTAGAGAGTTAAGTTCCTTGGCTATGTAGTTTTAAAGGAAGGATGTAATGACTCGGAATTTTATCGCTTTGATTTGTGAAAATTTAATTAATTTTAATTATTCAATTAATGAACTTTAATAATAAAAAAACCCTACTTTATTTAAAAAATAATGATGGTAAACTCATTTTGAAAGTTTGTTTACAAAAATAAATAGTTCAATGAAAAATTGGAAATACGATCGGAATATTATTTTTTGGATTTTCGACTTTTATCGAATGAAATTTGTTGCAACATTGTTGCAAACATATGTACATTTTGTAACATACACTTTTACATATAATAAGTGATTTAATAGAGTAAAAAGGATTTGTAAAAATAAGTGTAATTAAAGAGGTCATTAATTAAGTTAATAAAGTAAGAAAAGACAATCTTACTTAAGGACTTAAGTAAAAGAAGGTTGTGATGACAAGTGTCCTAAGGAAACTGTGTTTAATAAGTTAATAAAAGGTAGTAGCTACCTTTTTAAAAGGAAAGTAGTAGCTCAATTTAAGAAAGGATATTTGAAATCATTTCCACTTTTCATTTCTATAAAAGAAACCATTTCTCTCATTATCTTCACTTTATTTCATTTCCATCTTTTTCTATCTTTCTTAATCTTCTTTTTCCATATCTTAATCCTTGTTCCATAATTCAAAACCAAGTCAAAACTACTTCTTTTCTTCTCAAACTTCTTCTATAATCTTAAAATAACATAACAACCACCATCACCATCTTAAAGATGTAAACATTATTACCAAAACTGTATTTTGGCCTAGGACCATGAGCGCCAAGGGAGAGGGGTGACCTGCATGAGCATGAGGGAGGAAGAGGTGGTGGCTTTATGTTTTCTTTGAAGTAAAGTGAGATTTATCACTTTAAAATAGTTTAAGAATTGACAAAATATTGTAATAATTTAGTGCTAGCCTATATTGTTGTATGTATGTATTTATGATGTGTATATATATCGTTGTTGTTGATTCTTGCTCGAAAGAGGATGATATAAATAATCGTTGTGTTGCAAGGGATAAAAGCAAAGTGAATGAAAGTCGAAATTTCTACGTAGAGAATAGGTTGCCATGGAAGCACTTCAAAGAATGGAAATTCCATAGAGGGATCCTAAAAGATTTCTCGTCTTGTTGATTTTTATTTACATATGTTATTAGTTATGTTATTATTTGTGTATATGGAAAGTAAATGTTAGTTGTAGTTAACCAACTTTTTGTTGGTTTTATTGCAACATTGATATTCCTTTACTTGCCTTTAAGCGATTTACCGCTTGTTTTCCAAAGTGTTTCAAAACGATTTTTGAACTTGATTTTTTTTCAAACCTTTGCATAAAGTTATTAAAGTGGTTTAAAATATAGAAAGAAAATGGATTTTAAAAGTTATTTGATTTACAAAATAAATTTTTGAAAGTTATGGTCCATATAGCGATAGTCGTTGTGGATGTAGTTTGGAAATTGATGATTTTTGTAAAATAAAAAGGGTTGTCTATTTTAGATATTTTGAAATTTTTTTGCAAATGTGTTTATAAGTATTTAAAAATAAGTTTTAAGTTTTAAATATCCTTTTGAATTTATTTAGTTATTTAAACAAGCGGTTTAAATTTTACTCCTTTGTTTCAAAGTCAGGTTTTGTTAAAAGCGACCATCTTTAAAGGGGATGTTTTAAATACAAGTTTCAGATTTGTTTTAAAGAGTTTTAAAAGTAATTTTAAAAAGTGGAAGGGAGCATGGATTTCAACACTACTGTTGTAATAAATGTACCAAAAAAGAAAAGAGATTATGGACTGTAACATTTTTGTTATAGAATGGTTTTGGGAAATTTGAAAAGAAATTGATTTATAACACTTTGTTATAATTAAATATGTTGTCTACTTGTGTGAAGGAAAATTGTTAGAGTGGTTTGGAATTCATCCAGTCAAAAGTGTTTACTTTTACAAAGGAAAAGATGTTGCCTTTTTAATCAAACTTTGGTTTAAATAAGTGATTTTGGAAAATGTATTTAAGAACAAGCATACTGGAACTTTCAGATCCTATTTTAATTTCTAGACTTTAGGGTATGGAAACTTGTTTCTATTTTGAAGGTAAAAATGAATGTCGAGTCATGGTCTGGGAGGTAATGATACCCTAGCTTAAAAGGTTTAATTTCTAACTGATGAATAGTACTAGTTTGAAATTGAAGACTAGAAAATTTTTTAAGGAGTTGGTCAACATTTTTGTTTTAAAGTACTTTTCTTATGCAAGAGATTTCTTTGTCAGTGCCATTAAGTAACGTAAAACAAATATGATAAAGTAGTGCTAAAATATTGACATGTTTATCGAAAATAAGTCATCTTATATTTATAACTAAAAGTCTATGAGTAAATTTTCCTCTACCAGCTAGATCTAGAATCGTAGTATTTTAACTAAGGTAAGGCTAAAGCAACTATTGATCTGACTTACCTGACTTCGATTCTTAGCGAGGGATGGAGAAATAAAAATATCGGAAATATGATAAGTATAAAAGGGTTAGTTTCGATAAATGCGTCATGATTAATTAAGTATATGGAAGGTACTTTATCTTATACTTGAAACTAAATTTTATGGTATGGAAGCCCATTTCTACCTTTGAGAGTTCTAGAACATAAGTCGAGCCAAGGGTAGTACGCTAACTGTTTGACTTAATTGTTAATTGAGGAATAGTATGGGGTTGAAATCGAAAAGTGGTGATAACTATATGATGTTCGATTTTCCATATGAAACTATATACTTACATTGGATAATGGTTTGTCAACCATCAACAACTTGACCTATTTTTACATTGGAAGTATATAAAAGCGTAGCGATTTCATACGGTTTGAGATTTTCTTAGGAGAACTCATTCCGGCAAAACGTCTCTTGCTTTAATGGCAGATATTAGAGATCCCCTTGGGACTCTTATATCGTCTAGTTACTTCTTAAAGGACCAGGATTGAGTCGACCGAAAACTACCGATTGTTGGTCCGGAGAGACCAGGATAGGGTAAGCATGAGTTATCCGAAAACCACTTCGAACCAGCATAGGAGTTCAAATTATAGACATCTTGAAAATGATGGAAACCGAAGACAAAATTCTTTGAAGTGCAAGGGCTACTTCCTACTAGTCTTGAGGATGATTCCAAAAAGGATGTGGTAGAAGTAGTGAATTTGGCTTGTTCATATCCTAAATAACCAATATGAATGAATGATGATATTGAATTGTTGCTTTGACGGCAGTATTAGCATTCCAAGAGGGATTTGCTAGGAGGAAAGTGTAATCGTAACCTCATGAGCCTCATGCTCAAAAATTAATAAAATAGGGGATACATCGAATGGCTACATGGGTCACGTCCATTAGGGTCTGGTTGTCACCTTTCTCGATCATTATTTATGGATTTGGTATGTACATGAGAGCTCTTAAGGAAAAGGTTACAAAGCAACCTAGGTGACGACATTTTCAGTACTATCTAGGGAAAGGGTAAGCTGGTCATGTCATGTAGGGGTCGCGTTTTATCTAGAGATATACCATAGTATGTGGTACCACGGTGCCTTGTCATTGGATGGAATCCAATCTCCAATATATGCCTTAGGGTTTTAGTTGTAGAACCAAGAATTGTTAAATGTAATTATGGGTAACCTTTCCAGGTATGCTATATATTTATTTTAAACCCTAAACATTATTTTAATATCATCGGATTTTCATACAAAATAGTTTGGTTATCGTAAGGTAAAAACCTATCTGTGTTCATATGCAGCATGGTCTTACGAGATACCCTTATTTTTGAAACGGTTTTGTAAATATAATTATCCAAATTATTGGACTTTCTCATGCAAGTCTTTCAGACTGATCTAGGTGTTATTTTCTTATAATACTCGAGTTGGATCCAAGTATTTTTCCAAAGTTAGTTTTGGATGATTTGGAACTTCAAAAGATGAGTTGGATATCTCCAAAACGTATTCTTGCACTTTTATTCTTCCACTGCATTACTTATTTATATGTATCAGCATTTGTAAGGACAGGCTGTCGTAATTGTCCAGGATGATGATAGATTAGACTCTAATTGTTATTTGATTTCTTGTAAAGATCATTTGGATATTATGTATTACTCGTCACGATGTGAGATTCTGTTCTGTTATTTCTTCTTCTTTTACACCAACAACCTGTCTTTTTGGCACTTGGATGCTTGGCATGTAAACACCGTGGATGTATTAGTGTCGACTTTTGAGGGTCGAAATGGCCACTTGTTACATTTGGTATTAGAGTTGAGGGTTAATTGAGAACCTTAGCCTTGATGGGTAAACTCATTAATGATAGGGTAAGTGATGCCCTAAAATGAGTTTGAGGTTATAATATATGAGAGTGCATATATGTTAGTGATATAAAAATATTTTATATTATGTTGAATTTGGTAAATGAAATAATTTTTCCCATTTTATATACAAAAGAATAATTTTCAAAATAGATATAGTTATTTTTGTTACGATTATTTGGTAAAGAAATGATGACGTTTATTCGTAATCATTTGTTAACTGACTATTTATGCTCGACCAGTTTATGAGCATTGGTTGTTTGAATTAAAAATGGACACTTTATGAATTCTGTTTCATAATTTTACTATAAAGCGTTGTGAATAATGTAGGTTTAACAAGTTTACTTTGTTAAAAGGGTTACTATAATAAAAGAAGTTATTATATAAAGACAATTTTATATAAATTCAGTTCATATGTGTGTCTTATAAAATAAAGGGGATTTTTGAGAATTTAAAATCCTAGTATCTTTTGAAAAGGATTTCAAATGATTTTTGGAAAAAAGTAATAGTATGTTACTTAAAGTTTTTAGAAGTATAAATATTTCGAGGAATTTTTTTAGCAAGGCATATTTTCTTTGGATAGTTCGAGGAATGAGTCTCGATTAGTTTTGTGGTAATATGAATTATCTTCTAAGTCATAATCGAATGTTTGCTTTGATGAATGTTGTAGTGCACTTAGCAAATTATTTCCTTTGTCATTGTACAATCAAAACAAGTTCGAATCCGCACAAATCTAAAGGAGGTTTAGGAAATAAAGTGCTAAAGCTATTTTATATATGTGAGAAATATATATGGTATTGTGTCAAAATAGGATTCAAAAAAAGGTATTTTTATATTTACTAGTTCAGATGATGTGAAAATGACTAAAAATGGGCAAGAAATGTGTTTGGATGGTAAGCACTTCTCTTATATATTATCCTTGTTGGTGAGGGGATGTATGATACTATTTGATAGGGCTCTATTCCTTGCTATCATATTGGCGTTACTCGGTCTATATGTATATTTTCTACAGAATAAAATATATAGTACCATTTCAAATAGGGTTTTAAAATAAAAACTAGTTATTTAGTTCTTAAGTCTCCTTAAAGTAAATGGATTCAAAATAAAAGTTATTTTGATAGAAGAGAGTGTTGATAGATGAAGTTTTTAAATGGGTTAAATTTAATAAAAAGGTCTTAATAAACTTTGTTGTATAAAACCGTGTATTTTATTTTAACATCTAAGTTTTATAAACTATTTGATGTTATTGGACCGGTTTATAAAACATCTTTACCTTAGAGGTGTCTAAGGAAAAGTAGACTCTATGACAGAGTTTGGATGCCAGCTCCTACTCTTCTTAGCTACTTACCAGACCAGATAGGAAAAGAGGTCGAAGAGGCCCACTCGGTTTTAAGACCCTGACTTAATTGGTTCTGCATCTAAATTTAAGAGAAGATAAAAAAAATTTTAACTAGATAATTATATATACTCTAAATATATAGTAGGGTATCATACGAGTTCAAAATTTAAGTTGCATTTTTATGAAATATTTTCATAAATGAATTTAGAAGAAAATGAAATTTTTATAAGTAAAAACCAATAAGAATAGGTATGTAAGTTGTACGTAGCTCATTTCTTCGTATGGTTCTTGATCCAAGTTCCAAGTACATGACTACAAGGCAATTCACACCGGTCAATATTAGGATTTACCACTGATTTGTAATGAAGAACACTTGATGAGGGTTTTTCATAGGGTACCACGGTTTTCTATCATCGTATATGGCTATGCAAGAAGAACGGAGGTTCCTAATCAAGGACCCTGATCGCGTTCGCAATAGAGAAGTCGGGTCAGCGATACTTGTTCGAAAGAAAATCTTATATATTTGAGTATGTGGTCCAATCAGATATTGCGTATGGATAATCTATATACATTTTATGGGCTTAAGTATATTTTCCTTAAATGTTTTATGATTTTTGTAGAGTTGGGTAAATGACTCTTCGATTTGCCATAGATTAGTATGGATAATTGAATGAGTAATAACCTATATCTGTGGAGCATAAGGATTTTTAGTGGATTGTTTATCATCCTTATGCGATGAGAAGGTTGTAAACCTCGATAAACTCTAAGTTCATTGATCATTTAACATTTTTAGGAATGTTAAGAATCAATATGGCTTGTTTCTTGGTTGTTTATTATAATGAAATTTCAAGATCGAAATTCTTTTATGGAGGAAAGAAAGCAACGATCCAGAATTTTATCCATTTGATTTGTAATTTTAAATGTTAAAATAATGGTTTTAAATAATCAAACAACTCTCTTTAATATAATAAATAATGATGGTAAACTTGTTTTGAAAGTTTGTCCATAAAAAAATAGTTTGATGAAAAATTAAAAATGTGACCAAGAATTGTTTTTCAGATTTTCGACTTTTTATGGAATGAAAGTTGTCGTAACGTTATTGTATACATATGCACACTTTCATAAAATACTCTTATACATATAACATGTGATTTAATAAAGTAAAAAGGATTTATAAAAGTAAATATAGTTAAAGAGGTAACCAATTAAGTTAATAAAGTAAAAGAAAAGGCACTTCTTTCTTATTTAAGTGTAAATTACTTAAGTAAAAGAAGGTGGTAATGGCAAGTGTCTTAATGACAGTGTGTTGTGTTGGTCGTGTTTACACCTCCTACCGGTCCAGCGCCTTCCTCATGCCACCAATCCAACCTACCTACCGAGTCAAAGCATGGCCGATCCAACCTCCACCGGACCAACTCCATCCACCACTGCCGAACCGAGTCATTACCGCTCCACTCCCCTCCGGACCACTTCCCTGCCGAACCAACCCATCCCTTCACTCACCACCGAATCAGATCCAACTCCATCCTCCTACCACCGAACCAAGAGTTAAAGCTAATATCACCGGTCCAAAGCCTCACCGGACCGGACCATCCACTTATCACCGAACCAAAGCCTAGAAGGCATTACCGGACCTACGTCACCAGGCCAGATCACTTCAGCCCAGGCCCACCAGTAGCTATATACATCCAAGACCCCCGCCTCCAACCTCACTCTATAAATAGAGGGGCAGGGGTACAACAATGGTAGACAAGTTTGAGAGCTCAAGCACGGATAGAACTTTCAAACAACTTTCAGTTACTTGTAATCAAAGCTTTGTACTTGTAATCTGAAGAGAAAATGAGAATAACATATAAAGTGGACGTAGGCACGTTCTGGACGAACCACTATAAATCTGTGTTTCTTTTACAGTTTAGTCCCTGCTTTTTATATATTTGCGTAAATCACCCAAATCACTAGAAACAACATAAAATCAACTAATTCAAAAGACTTGGAGGTGTTTGCCCATTTTTTGTGCAAACATTTTTGGTGCTTTCACTGAGAACCAGGAGCTCGAAGCTTCAGCTTCTCCCACTCAACCCTTTTCCTATCAACATCGTTCATTGCTTGGAAAACATGCCTCCCGGATGGAAAAAAGATGCTAACAAAGGAAAGAACATTGCAACTAGCAGTATCCCAGATCCAGTAATCAAAAATCAAGACAATCGTCCGGTTCCAACGGCAAATGGAAAACAGGCAGATCCAACAGCCCCTGCTACGGAACAACCAATTACAAGGGCGGATCTGCACAGGGTTGTGGCTGAAGTAACTAACCGCTTCGCATCTCAACAAGAAGCCTTGGTGGACCAACTCATGTCATGCTTAAGGGATGCTGAAGAATCCAACCGCAACACTGAATCATGGGGTGAGTCCCGGTCTGGAGGATCTGGGAGACGACAAAGGTCTTTCTTCTTCGAAGAGGTTAACAACAGAAACAGCAATGGTAGGAGCCGAGCCCGGACTCAGCCCGAATTCCGACCCGAGGAAACACTTGGAACCGAACCCAAAAGGGGAGGTACCAGGCAGGGGTCGGATGTAGCTGAGCCTGTCATGCTACCTAACCATGGAAACACCAGTAGACGGGGCCGAGCTGGAGTCCAGCCCGAAGTTGGACCGGAGGAAGTGCTGAGAACAGAGCCCAGCAGGGGACGATCAAGGCAAGGGCCAACTGTGGCTGACCCCAGCATGCCCCCGGAAGACCAGGGGCAGCCATTGGAGAATGTTAGTAGTGACAGACGATACCATCCCTACAGGTCGTCTGGACAGAATCAATCCCGTAGGGAAGAACCAAACTTATTTCTATCCGCTCCAAGATCTGATGAAAGGATGGCGCGATTGTTTAGAGAATGCGTCCAACGGGACCAAAGAGATCGAGGGATAGACGCTAGGGTAACCAGCCCCTTCACCCGCAATATCGAAACTGCCATCACCCCCCGGGAATGGAAAATGCCAACAATGGAATCTTACAAGGGAACCTCTGAGCCCGTTATACACTTGCAGAGATACACACAGCATATGCTCATGAGCGGAGCAATAGAGGGAGTGTTGTGTAAATGCTTTCCATTATTCTTGGCAGATCTAGCTACCTCCTGGTTCTGCCATCTACCCCAAGGATCCATCAGCTCATGAGAAATGTTGAAAGAAAGTTCATAAGCCAGTTCCGCATTCATGTGGAACAACCCAAGGACGCTTATTCCCTATCTAATATCAAACAGAAGCCCGGAGAGACAGTGCAACAATATCTAACCCGATTCAACGCCGCAGCGGCCGCAATCCAAGATGCCGACGAGAAACTTATCATAATGGCCCTCTGTAGTGGTGTACATCCGGATACTAAAGTTGCTAGGAGATTAACGAAAGAAAAGCCAGCTACCTTACCTGATTTCTTCCATGAAGCCGGGAAATACATGAGACTTGAAGACACTGCCACTGAGAGGCAGTCAGGGCAACAGGCTAAGGCAGCTCCAGACAGGGTTCCCGCTGCAGCAAAGGATGTTCGGAGAAATGACTCTAGAGACAATGCTGGGGGCAAGAAGGGAGAAAAGCGCTTATATCGACCAGGACCAAGATTTGACTCTTACACTCCTTTGAATGAAACAATCGAAAACATCTTCCTATCAACTCAAGACGAAGTTAGATACAAGCACCCCCCGCACAAGAAGGAGTCAGACAACGCACTCAAGTCTGGGAAGTTCTGCTGCTTCCACGAATCCCATGCACATGACACCAATGAATGCCACCATCTCCGGGACTTGATTGAAGAACACATCAGAAGGAAAAGACTAGAGCGCTATGTGAAAGGTCAGAACAAGACTTCGACTCCTGCCAATGAGAATCCAGGGCTACCCCTCTCGGAAGTAGGTGGAGGAAATCGCAACACCATCGGCTCTAGTCAAGAGAAGATAGTGGTCCATACCTTATCAGGAGGACCACACATCGCCGACAGAAGCTGGGCAGAGATGGAAAGATACGGTAAGTCACTTAGAAATGATGAAGGCTACGTTAATTCTGTTATGGAAGAACGCCACCCGAAACGGAAAGAGAATGACGACATCACATTCAGTAGGCGTGATCTAGAGGGAAGGCAGTACCCACACATGGATCCTATGGTCATCTCTGCCTGGTTCGGTCCAGCCAAAGTTTTCCGAATTTTAGTAGACACTGGAAGCTCAGTAAATATCCTATTCAAGCATGCTTTTGACAAAATGAAGCTGTCAATGAAGGATGTGTCTCCCTACCACAAACCACTACATGGTTTCACTGGAGATGCGAAGATGCCCCTCGGGCAACTGGACCTCTTTGTTGAAATAGAAAGTCATCCCCGCTCCGTTGTGTGAAAACAAACATTTGTACTAATAGAGAACCACTCGGCCTACAACGCCTTTTTGGGAAGACCAGCCTTGTCTAACTTCCAAATTGTCCTAGCCCATGGTGCCTGAAGATGAAATTTCCAACAGATAACAGAATAGGAGAAATGGAGGGAGATCAAGGCGCTGCTCGAGACTGCTATGTAACTGAACTTCGCAATAACCGCAGAAAAGATAAAGGGAAAAATGCAGAGACTACTCTCTGCATGAAAAGCTTGGAAGCATAGCAACTAAAGAAAGCCCCTCCTCGTCGATATACCAGTGATCCTTTCAATGAATTAGACCCAGGGACAAAGAGGAGGAGGCCACTACCGAGCCTGCAGAGGCTATGGAATTCGTAGCTGTAGACAAACATGACTCAAGTAGACTATTGCAAATCGGATCTCAACTGAAAGAAGAATTAAAGGATCAACTCATTGATTTTCTTCGCCACAACATGGATGTATTTGCATGGACGCACGCTGACATGACAGGAATCTCCCCAGTCCTAGCATGCCACGTGCTGAACATCGATCCCACCAAGGTGCCAGTAAAGCAGAAAAAGAGAAGCATGGGGGCAGAACGATCAGCAGCCCTCGAGGAAGAAGTAAAGAACCTACTTGCCAATAACTTCATACGAGAAACCATCTACCCAGAATGGATCGCCAACCCGGTACTGGTAAAAAAGGCTAATGGGAAGTGGCGAACATGCATCGACTTCTCCAACTTAAATGACGCTTGTCCGAAGGACTGTTTCCCACTCCCCCGAATCGATCAGCTCGTGGACAGCACAGCTGGACACGAACTCTTATCCTTTATGGACGCATACTTAGGATATAACCAGATCCCTATGCACGCCCCTGATCAAGACCACACTAGTTTCATCACTGACCGGGGATTGTACTGCTACAGAGTAATGCCTTTTGGACTTAAAAACGCCGGAGCTACTTATCAGTGCCTCGTCAACAAGATGTTTGTGGAATTAATAGGACGAACTATGGAAGTTTATGTGGATGACATGCTGGTAAAATCGAGGAAAGCCAACGATCATATAAACCACCTGGACGAGATGTTTCAAGTACTTCGCCAATATGGAATGAAGCTGAACCCTCTAAAGTGCTCCTTCGAAGTATCGTCGGGAAAGTTCTTGGGATTCATCGTCCATGCCAGGGGGATTGAAGCAAACCTCGAACAAGTTCGGGCTTTGCAAGATATCAAGATACCACCACTCGAAGAGAGATGCAAAGCCTAAACGGGAAAGTGGCCGCTCTAAGCAGGTTCATCTCTAAAGCAACCGACAAATGCATCCCTTTCTTTGAAGCTCTAAAGAAAGACAAAGGAAAGTTCGAATGGACTGACGAATGCTCGACAGCCTTCCTTAACTTAATCGAATACCTCTAGAGACCACCAGTACTCTCAACTCCAAATGAAGGCGAGGAACTATACCTATACCTTGCTGTATCATCCCATGCTTTAAACGCCGCTTTGGTGAGAGAAGACAACCACGCACAGCGGCCCGTATACTTTGTAAGTAAGTGATTTACAGGGGCAGAAGCCAGATACCCTAAACTTGAAAAGCTAGCATACTGTTTGCTAATCACGTCACGGAAACTGTGACACTATTTCCAATCTCATTCCATCAGAGTTTTAACCGATCAACCGCTAAGGTAGGTACTCCATAGCCCCAACACTTCTGGACGACTACTTAAGTGGTGTATTGAACTGAGTCAATATGATATCACCTACTATCCTCGCACCGCTATCAAGGGGCAAGCCATAGCTGATTTCATTGCCGAATTCACTACTAACGAAGGTAAGGAGCAATCTGAAATAGCAGAAGATATCAAGTGGAATCTCTTCGTAGATGGAGCATCAAATGAACAAGGCTCGGGGGCAGGTATTGTGATAATCACCCATAGGGGAAGGAAGCTGCACTACGCCCTAAGGTTGGAATTCGCTGCCACCAACAACGACGCAGAATACGAAGCAGTGATAGCCGGATTAGAACTTGCCCTGGAGATTGGAGTCGGTTCTTTATGTCTCCATAGTGATTCTCAACTTATTGTAAATCAAATACTGGGAGAATTCCAGACTCGAGGAGAACGACTCACAGCATATCTAAAGAAGACCAAGCTACTGCTCAATCAATTGGATCACTATTTAATCAAACACATTCCTCGAGAAGAGAATCAGGAGGCTGACGAACTGGCAAAGCAAGCTAGCATGAAGGACGGCACCGCTTCCCGAACAATAACCATCTCAAAGCAACTAGCCCCAAGTTACGAGCCAATGAATATGATAGCTGCAATCGAAGAGGAAACTTGGATGACTCCCATCCGGAAGTACTTACGAAGTGGCACACTACCCGATGGGCGTAACGAAGCCAAGAAAATCTTAAGGAAAGCTTCCCTCTACACATTACAAGAAGGCATCCTCTACCGGCGCGGCTTCTCTAATCCCTTATTAAGGTGTATCGCTGGAAGGGAAGCCAGGGAAGTCTTGTCCAACATCCATCAAGGGAGCTGCGGAGATCACACCGGAGGGCAGACTCTAGCAAAGAAAATACTCCAATATGGGTATTACTAGCCCACCTTAAACAAAGACGCCTTGGACTTCGTCAAAAAATGCGACAGATGTCAGAAATTTGCTAAGATTCCTCGACTACCCACAAATGAGATTACTCAAATGACCAGCCCTTGGCCCTTTGCAATATGGGGAATTGACTTGATTGGCGAACTGCCAGTGGGCCGAGGCGGAGCCAAATATGCCATAGTGGCAGTTGACTATTTCACCAAATGGGTGGAAGCGGGGCCTCTAAATAAAATATCTTTGGCAAAAGTTATTAACTTCTTGATCAAAAATGTTTTATGCAGGTACGGGGTTCCACTCAAAATCATATTGGACAATGGACTTCAATTTGACAGCAAGGAATTCACCGACTGGTGCCAAGAGCACAGAATTCACAAAAGCTTCTTATCTGTGGCTTATCCCCAGGCAAACGGACAAGTCGAAGCTGTCAACAAAATCCTCAAAACTCTAATCAAGAAGAAACTTGAAAAGTCAAAAGGCGCTTGGGTGGATGAACTTCCTACAGAACTTTGGGCCTACCGCACATCTTACATAACATCAACGGGGCATACTCCTTTCTCTTTGGCATATGGATCGGAGGCCATGCTCCCAGTTGAAACTGTAGTGCCTTCCCACCGTAGGATCCACTACAACCCAGAAGAGAATGAAGAACTCCTCCACATGTCTTTGGATCTAATTGAGGAGAGAAGAAACGATGCAGCACTCAAAGCAGCAGCTCACAAGCAAAAAGTGGCAGCACAATACAACTCCAAAGTCAAGCACCGCAGCTTACAAGAAGGAGATCTTGTCCTCAAGCGGATCTTTCCGCGTCCCGGAACGCTAGATCCAATCTGGGACGGATCCTATGTAATTCATAAAGATCTCCACAACGAAGCTTATATTTTTTCAACTGTGGACGGAGAGGTATTCCAGAGGGCATGGAACATCCAACACCTCCGTCGATACTTTTCTTAACTTGTACTGCCCATATGAAGTGAATTAACAAAGAGAATCAGTGGACGTAGGCATTTTCGTGCCGAACCACTTTAAAAATCTTGTCTCTTTTTAACTTGTTCCTTTATACCTTGGCTGCTTGTTAAGCTTTATCCTTTTCTGTTGAACAAGATCCTGTATAAACGACATTTCCATTCATGACACTTCACGGCACAACCTCACCTGGACAAGACCCAACAGGTACTATGCGAATCTATGCACTCGCCAATGAGACACTTTTGCTCCAGCATCCCTCTGCTGCGGGTTAACTCATTGTTCGCGACTGCCCTCAAAGCCAACTGTAATGAGCCGATTATAAGCCATCAAGAAGGCCGACAATAGCCGATGGCAGCTCATTACGGTGTTCGGGTCGCCGGCAACTCTGAACCTACTTTAAGCCCCAACATAAGGTGTGGCCAGCCAGGGGTAGTTCACGGTTGACGATCGGCACCCACGCTAGCCGGCCGCAGTAAATTGAATAATACCCACGATTAAGGGCCATAATGGCTCGGGTAGTTACTGTGCGCGATCTCGGCTCCGATATGTCTTAAGTGCGGCTGTGGTAAAAAAGATAAACTCCCCGCGGAGGCGCAAAATGGGTGACAAACGTATCCAAGACCCACAGCTAGGGAAAGTGACTACAAAAACCGTTTTCCACGAACTTAAGCGTATCGAAGGCCTTCCGTGATTGGAAGTTTTATTGTTTCTTATATTTCCATTTCATTTAAAAGCTTTTCTCCTACCCTATGTAACGCTCCCTAAAGTACAGGACACCAAATTGGAGACTCGCAAACTGGATGACAAGAAACTCAGCTGCATTCCATACTCAGTTACACGAGACATTCAAAGCTACCGTCTACAGCTAAAACCTGAAAGGCGGTACTTTCTTCTCGCATACAAAAATATGTAACCATAACTTATTCGCACATCCCACAAACATTGTAAGATATGAAATTACATTTTAAGCAAGAGCATAGCATCAAACACGATTGAAGCACGTACATAGCTATATTTCTTATGCAACACATCAGAATAACAAAAGCATTCAAATATAGCAGAATCAGTTTATGTTATAAAATTACATAAAGTCATTACAACTTGAAACTACATTAATGTTTTAAGACTAGTGTATACAGTAATGTCAATAAAAACCAAAAATGCCCGGATCAAGTCAAAATAGTCGGCAGCATCAGAACTTCATCTCTATCCTTCCAACCCCCCAAGATCTACTTGACCGCAGGATCAGAACTCCCTGCATGCGGACCAGAGGTTCCACCTGTCCAATTCAGGAGAAGAATCTATTAGACAAACGATAAGCAATCAAGTTGAGAAAATATTAAAAAAGGAAGACTTACCAGCGTCTGCTCCCTGATCATCATCCTCCAATTGCACACCCACTTCCTCGGCGGTAAGCAGGCGCATGCCCTCCTTCACCGCCACCCTCTCCTCCTTGGTGAACTGTGCGGTAACCACATCCATTATGAAGGCCGCGCCACCCTCTTTATCCGCTTCCGCCTTGGCTTCCTCCAAAGCCCGGAGATATATCCTAGCCATAACCCGGGGATAATCGTCCATCCAGGACAGGTTGCCCTGCTTCCAAGTACGGAAGTACATGTCCTAGAGCATCTCATCCATCATCCCCTCGTTCTCCTCAAACTCCCTCATTCGGGCCTCGGAAACCGACAGCCTTGCAACAGCAGGTCTCTCTCCAATCGGTATCTCGAGCAGTCAGCCTGAAGGGATTTCCACATGGCCTCCATCTCCTCCTTCAGCTTAGCTTGAGCAAGCTCTGCGGCCTCAAGCTTCCCAGATAACTCTTCTATCTGCTCAAGATCCGCTCTCCGAACCTCATCCACGGTGGCAATGGCCATATCAATTCGTTCCTTGCAGGTGGCCTCTATTTTTCACAGCTCGGCTCTACTAGCCTCCTCCATAGTTTTCTTTAGCCGTCTGGAGGCCGCCTCATGCTCGGAGATCTGAATGGCCTGATCGGCAAGCTGTTTGGCCTGATCAGAAACCATTAGCCGCAGCCGAATGTTAGTACTTCCGATTTCCTCTCCAGCCTTGACCAGTCGGGCGTGATGCTCCATTAACTTCTTAGTCTCTTCAGCCACCCGATCGATGTTTGCCTTGGCCTCATCCCCCATAGTCACAATCCGAGTAGTCAACAAGTCGAGATCCAAAGCCTTAGCCTCATCAAGTTCCCTTACCATAGGATTGCGGGGTAGGAGGTGCTCACCGGTAACCTCATCGAAGGAAATATCATGAGAACTCGGATCCAGATCTGGATGACCCGCAAATGGGTTACGAGCCAAACCAGGACGATCAATGTGAGTAACGGAAGGATTCTCTGATGGATGCGGAGATGGTATGGACTCAGTATCTTCCTCCGTGATGTCATGAATAGGCTGGGTTGGGAGCTGAGGTCCAATTGAAGGTTCGAACATGGAACACCTCCTTTTTCTCTTTTGAATATCCTCTTCGATAACTCCGAGAAGAGGACGGCAACTGACTACGCTCCCGGAACGGTCAGTCGAGGGCTCTGGTTTAGCAGAAGCCTTGAAGAGTTTGAATTGCTCAAGGCGGTGCCGAATGTCTGATGTCTTGGCCGCCTCAACCGATCCTGGAATAAAAACCAAGTGTTACAAGCATGCATGAGACTGCAATTCAAGAAACATATGGAATTAAAAAAGGAGTTAAGAATTCACCTTGAGCCGCCGGAGTTGCCTTAGCTGAAATACTCTCAGAAGATAGACTGGCACCAGTCCCGGCCTTATCAGACTTCTTCGATTTCTCCACCAAGGCCGGCCCTTCCTCCAACCCCTCAAAGGCTTGACGGAAAGCATCATCCGTCCAATCTTGCATCTCACCTGCTTGCCCAGAGCTCAGGGCACCAACGCCACTACCACCCTGACCTTCACCACCGTTACCACCATCACCTTCTCCATCGCCTCCGCTCTCCTCCTCGCCTCTTTCCTCCTCTCCACTTTCCTCCTCCGGAGCATCTGGGCATGTGCTGGGAGAGGGTCCATTAGATTTCTTGAGCTTCTTCCCCCCGACGACTGGAGGTACCGAGAAGGGTCTCCTCTTGTTGCTCATCGTCATGGCCCCGCCTTTAGCTTTGGCAGCCCTCTCCTCGGCTGTATCTCTCTTCTTAACCACAGATTGACGTGGCAAAATCAAGTTGTGCTCCAGGAGAGTGGCATTCCTGATCAGGTAAGAAGCTGACCTATCCCTTCCTGAGATAGCCTCTATCTCCGCAGCCATCTGTGCCAGGCGATCATTCTCCACGACGGCAAAGCCACCTGTCGCTAGCAAGAAACAGAAGCATGTAAGAAGAAGCATTGCAGTCGGGACAGAGAAATTACAAATGAAATTCAACTTACAGCCAGAAGTGAAAAGGCGAAAAGAAACGGAGTCGTCCTTGACGAAGAACCATTCCTTCTTAAACATGGTGAACTTCGAGTACGAGTCCAAGACCGGCTTGAAGGACACGGCTGATTCCAAACTGATGTATGGGGACCCCTTCTTGTAACCTATTAAATTATATAGGTACCTAATCTCCCGGTTGGAAGGGGGCATCCGTACTTCCTCTGGAAAATGATGAACAAACACACTAGGATAGCATAGGAGTTGGGCTGAAGCTGGAATGGAGCCACCTTCAAGTAAGTAAGGAAGCTGACTATCTAGGCATTGATCGGAGGAATGGCCCCGCACATGCAATGGTATCGACTATAGGCGAAATATCCTTCAGGAGGATCATACGACATCACACCGTCTCCCGGAAACAGCATACTCACTCTGTCAATCCCAAAGGAACGGACGATGACATCAAGTTTCCCCTCTTTAAGGGAGCTCGGAGAGCAATCGGGAGGAGAGTTCAGAAGCACTTGGAGGCCATATCCGTCCACTAATGACCTCGTGGCTGGTCCATGTCGCACTGGTTCCGGCTGGACTGGGGGCACGGCGGGGGACTCTCTCCTGTCCATAGACTTCCTTTTATCTGATCGAGTCTCCACTCTTTGAGTCATTTATCTGCAACACAAGAAAGTATATCGTTAAAACACATAAACTATGTAGTCTAGAGTTTCAC
This sequence comes from Allium cepa, assembly GCA_030765085.1. Classification (NCBI taxonomy): domain Eukaryota; kingdom Viridiplantae; phylum Streptophyta; class Magnoliopsida; order Asparagales; family Amaryllidaceae; genus Allium; species Allium cepa. Next base: position 984,442,913 of record CM060945.1, on the reverse strand, counting down.
TGGTAATTCAAGTATAAAAGTCCATCCAGTGAGAGGTTCATTCAACACTCGGAATCCCCGAGTTCATTCAGTAAGGCCCAACCTAGAGCTCATTCGGCATTCCGAGCATATAAGGCCCATTCGGCACTCAACACCCAATCTCATCCGGCGATCATACTCTAAAGGTTCATCTGGTAATTCAAGAGAAAAAGCTCATTCGGTACTCAGAATCCTCGAGCCCATCCGGTAGTTCAAGTACAACGGTTCATTCGGCACTCGGAATACCGAAATTCATTCAGTAGTCAAAAAAAAAACCATTCGGCGAGAGAAGGCTATATCACCTGATTCGGTACTCTAACGTAATTCGGCAGAGAATTTGATTCGGCAGGAATATCTGGTTCGGCTATCTCACTTGGTAAGGAATAACAATAACTTGAAGCCCCTACTTATATGCGAATATCAACGACCGGACCAATTGGTTCGGCACACAGGACCGGATGAAAACTCCCCCAAGCTAACTGACCTAAAACAAAGCGCAACATATGCTGGCATATGCCCCACTTTGGGGGGCAAATGTTGGTCGTGTTTACACCTCCTACCGGTCCAGCGCCTTCCTCATGCCACCAATCCAACCTACCTACCGAGTCAAAGCATGGCCGATCCAACCTCCACCGAACCAACTCCATCCACCACTGCCGAACCGAGTCATTACCGCTCCACTCCCCTCCGGACCACTTCCCTGCCGAACCAACCCATCCCTTCACTCACCACCGAATCAGATCCAACTCCATCCTCCTACCACCGAACCAAGAGTTAAAGCTAATATCACCGGTCAAAGCCTCACCGGACCGGACCATCCACTTATCACCGAACCAAAGCCTAGAAGGCATTACCGGGCCTACGTCACCGGGCTAGATCACTTCAGCCCAGGCCCACCAGCAGCTATATACATCCAAGACCCCTGCCCCAAACCTCACTCTATAAATAGAGGGGCAGGGGTACAACAATGGTAGACAAGTTTGAGAGCTCAAGCATGGATAGAACTTTCAAACAACTTTCAGTTACTTGTAATCAAAGCTTTGTACTTGTAATCTGAAGAGAAAAGGAGAATAACATACAAAGTGGACGTAGGCACGTTCTGGCCGAACCACTATAAATCTGTGTGTCTTTTACAGTTTAGTCCCTACTTTTTATATATTTGCGTAAATCACCCAAATCACTAGAAACAACATAAAATCAACTAATTCAAACGACTTGGAGGTGTTTGCCCTTTTTTTGTGCAAACATGTTGCATAAGTTAATAAAGGTTAGTATCTTTTTTAAAGGAAAGGAGTAGCTTAATTTAAGGAAGGGTACTTGAAGTCGTTTTCCACTTTCCATTTCTATAATAGAAACCCTTCCTCTTATTTTGTTCACTTTATTTCATTCCCATCTATTACTTTATTTATTTGTCTTCTATTTTCCATATCTTCCTCCTTGTTCCATAACTTAAAACTAAGTTAAAAATTCTTCTTTTCTTCCCAAACTTCTTCCATAGTCTTGGCAACTACCACCGCCATCTCAAAGATTTAAACTTTATTGCAAAAATCCAATTTTGGCCTAGGGTCGTGAGCACCAAGGGAGAGGGGGGACTTGCATAAGCATGAAGGAGAAAGAGATGGTGGCTTTGTGAATTTGGTTGAATTAAAATAAGATTTCTCACTTTAAAGTAGTTTAAGAATTGATAAATTATTGTAATAGTTTAGTGCTAGCCTAAGTGTTGTATGTATCTGTGATGTGTATATATTGGTGTTTTCGATTCTTGCTTAAAAGCAAATGGCATGAATAACCATTGTGTTGCAGGGGACAAAATCAATGTGAATGGAAGTCAAAGCATCTTCATAGCGAATAGGTTGCTATGGAAGCCCTTCAAAGAATGGAAATTTTATACAGGGATTCTAGAGGATTCCTTGTCTTGTTGATTTTTATTTACATATGTTATTTGTTATGTAAACATTTGTTTAGATGGAAATTAAATATTGTATAGTTATAATTAACCTACATGTTGTTGGTTTTATTGCGAAGTCAAAATACCTTTGCTCAACTTTGAGCGATTTACCGCTTGTTTTCTAAAGTATTTTGAAATGATTTTCAAACTTGACACTTGTTTTCAATCCTTCTGCAAAGTTATTAAATCGGTTTAACATATAGAAAGAAAATGGAGTTTAAAAATTATTTGATTTACAAAATTAATTTTTAAATGTTACGGTCCATATAGCGATAGTCGCTATGGATGCAGTTTGAAAATCGATGTTTTTATAAAGTAAAAAGCGTTGTCTATTTATGATATTTTAAAAAGCCTTTTCAAATGTGTTTATAAGTATTTAAAAGGAATTTTGATGTTTTAAATATATCGTTTTTGAATTTGTTTAGTTATTTAAACAAGCGCTTTAAATTTTACTCATCTGTTTCAAAGTCAAGTTTTGTTAAAAGCAACCACCTTTAGAGTGGATGTTTTGAATACAAGTATCAAACTTCTTTTAAAAAGATTCAAAAGTAATTTCAAATGAGGAAGGAAGCATGGATGTCAACAGTATTGTTGTAATAATTGTTCCGGAAAAAGGAACGACATTGTGGACTGTAACATTTTTGTTATAGTAAATGGTTTGGGAAATTGGAAAGGAAGTTGATTTATTACAGTTTGTTATTATTAAATAATTGTTTATTTATGTAAAGGGAAAATGTTTTAGAGTGCTTTGGAATTTATCAATTAAAAAATATACTTTGATAAAGGAAATAATTTTTTTCTTTTTAATCATACTTTGGTTTAAATAATAGATTTTGGAAAATGATTTTAAGAATAAGCATATTGGAACTCTCGGATCCTATTTTAATTTCTAGACTTCGAGGTATGGAGACTTGTTTCTATTTTGACGATAGAAATGTATATCAAGTTAAGGATTGAGAGGTAATGAAACACCAACTTGAATGGTTTCATTAATCGATGAATAGTACTAGTTTGAAATTGAAAACTAGTAATAAGTTTATGGAGTTGGTTTTCAGTTTTGTTTTAAAAAGACTTTGTTTTATGCTAGGGATTACTTTGTTAATGCCATTAAGTAAGTTAAAACAAATATGATAACGTAGTGCTAAAATATTGACATGTTTATGGAAAGCAAGTCATCTTATATTTAGAAATAAAAGCCAATAAGTAAATTTTCCTCTATCTATGAGATCTAGAATCATAGTATTTTAACTAAGGCAAGGTTGGAGCAACCACTGCTCTAATTTATATGACTTCGATTCTAAGCGAGAGATAGAGAAATTGAAATGTTGGATATGTGATAAGTATAAGAGGGTTAATTTCAATAAATGGTTCATGATTCATTAAGTATATGGAAGGTACTTCATCCTATACTCGACACTAAATTTCAAGGCATGGAAGTCCATTTTTATCTGTGAGAGTTTAAGAAGGTATGTCGAGGCAAGATAGTACACTAGTTTATACGACTTCATTGTTAATCGAGGGGTAGTACGGGGTTGAAATCGAAAAGTGGTGACAAGTATATGATGTTCGATTTTCCATATGCAAACTATATACTTACACCAAATGGTGGTTTGTCCACTCTCAATAGCTCAACCTATTTTGACTTAGAAAGTATATAAAAGCTTCGAGTTTTCTTATGGTTTGAGATTCTCTTAAGAGAACTCATTCCAGCGAAACATCTCTCTGTTTAAGGGAGGATACTAGATATCCCATTTTGACTCTTGTATCATCCACTTACTTCTGAAAGAACCAGGATTGAGTCAACTGGAAACTATCGATTGTTGGTTCGAAGGGACGGAAATCGGGTAAGCATGAGTTATTTAAAAACCACTTTGAACTGGAATATGCATTCGAATTAGGGACATCATAAAGATGATGGAAATCAAAGATGGAATTCTTTGAAGCGCAAGGGCTACTTGCTACTAATCCTGAGGATGATTCTGAAAAGAATGTAGTAAAGGTAGTGAATTCAGTTTGTTCTAATCCTGTACAACTTGTATGGATGAATCCTGGCATTGCGTTGTTTCTTGGAGGGCAATGTTAGCTATGCAAGATGGATTTTCTTAGAGGAAAGGGTAATCATAGCCACATGAGCCTTATTCTCGAAAATGACTAAAACATAGGATATGCCGCATAGCATTATGGGTCGCATCCATTAGGGTATATCTTCTCATTTCAAGATCGGTATTGATGAATTTGGTATGTGAATGCGACCTCGAGAGGAAAAGATTGTAAAGCAACCAGGTGATGAAATATTCAGTACTATCAAGGAAGGGGTAGGCTGGTCTTTTCATGCATGGGTTGTAAGGTTTGTGACCATGGTACATTCTATCTAGAGATGTATTATGGTGGGTGGTGCATTTGTGTCATATCATTGTTTGGAATACAATCTCCAATATGTGACTTACGGTTTTAGTTGTAGAACCTAGTATTGTTGAATGTAATTATGGGTAACCATTCCAGATATATTATATATTTATTTTAAACCATAAACATTATTATAATATCACCGGATTTTCATATAAAATGGTTTGGTTATCATAAGGTAAAAACTCGTCTATGTTTATGTGAGGCGTGGTCATATGATATACCTTTATTTTGAAAGGATTTTATAAATATAACAATCTAACTTATTTAAGTTTCTCATACTGGTTTACTAGGTTGATTCAAGTGTTATTTTCTTATAATACTTAGGTCAAACCCAAGTAGTTTTCCAGAGTTAGCTTTGGATGATTTGGAGCTTCAGGAGACAATCTGGATACGTCCAAGACGTATTCTCGTACTTTTATTTTTCCACTTCATTAAGTGTTCGCATTTATCAGCATTTGTAAGGACATGTTGTTATAACTTTCTAGGCTGATGATAGGTTAGACTTTGATTGTTATATGAATATTAAAGTTTTCTTTTGTAAAGATCCTTCGAATATTATATATTACGTGTCACGATGTGAGATTATGTTTTATCTTTACTTCTCTTTTGTCCAACAATCTTTCTTCTAGGCACTTGGATGCTAAGCACATGACTATCATGGATGTATTAATGTCACCTTTTGAGTGTCAAAAAGGCTGTTTATTACAGAGGATTTGCCATAGATCCAACAAAAGTTGAGGTTATGAATAGTTGAAAAGACCTGAGACTATTACCAAGGCAAGGAGTTTTCTAGGTTTGGCAAGATACTACCAGAGATTCATTAAGAACTTCTCTTATATAGCTATGTCATTGACGAGACTTTCTTGAAATAATGAGAGGTATGTTTAGATAAAGGAATATGAGGTGACATTCCAAGAGTTGAAGGTTCAATTGACGAATGCTTCGGTTTTAGTGATGCATCAGAGGAATGGAGTTAACGGTGAGAAATACTTGATTAAAACAGAATTAACGGACTGAAATAGTTCATTTTGTTCAATTTAGATCGGTCGTGAAACGAAATCGATTTGAATTCAATTTATAAAATAAGTATTTTTAGTTATTGGTTTAACCGAACTAACCGAACTTTTATTATATTATCCAAATTTATTGTTATAATACTTTTGATAATTGGTGTAGTGATAATAACTAGGTTACCTACTGAAAATAGGTCAAATTTTTTTATAATTTAAAAATACTCAATAAAATCTCTTTAAACATAAATTTATGTTTTCTTCTTAGTACATTAATCATTTGAATAATACTTTTTAGTTCGTTTGAATTGGTTATCGATCGAATTAACTGAAAGTAATTCGATTTGGTTCTATTTTGATTTTTTTCAGCTCCAATTTGGTTTGGCATTTTTACCCCAAAAACTATTGAAGTGATTGAACGCTCACCCTTAAACAGAGATATGATAGTGTATACTGATGTTTCAGGTTCAGGATTAAGCGCAGTGTTGATGCAAGGAAGCAAAATGATAGCTTTGCATCTAAATAGTTGATATCCCATGAGGTTCAATATTCGACATAGGAGTCAGAGTTAGTAGCAAGTATGTTTGTTCCAAAGATATGAAGGCACTGCCTTTTTTGAGAACTGTTTGAATAATGTTCTAACCATAAGTCTTTAAGATATTTGTTCTCTAAGAAGGAGTTAAACATGAGACAATGGAGAATGTTAGAGTTTTTGGCATTTTATGATTTCAGGATCGGGTATATCCCAAGGAAGGAAATAAGGTTGTCGATGCCTTGAGTCGAAAGCAGTAGAGTTGTGTTTTTGGCTATGATAGAAGAGTGAAATGAATTAAAGTACTTGGCTTCTTGTAGTCTTCCATTTCGATCGAGTGCCAGTCTAACCTATGTAATTAGTATAAGACAATATAGTGGATATATCTCGTACTACTCTTAAGCTGATACATTTTCAAAATATTATTTAAAACAACTTTACCGATATATCACTCGATATTTACCAATATATCACTCCGATATTTAGTATAGAATACCAGATATTTTTTTTAAGAATATCGTTCTTTATTGTAAATGTTGGAGAATATGTATTTACAAATAAATATTTGCACATTCTTAATATAATTTTTTGTGTATGATGAATGAAAAAATCTAGACCATATTAGAAATCCTAATGCACTAATTTTTCAGGTCTAACCTTACAATTTTAGTCTTCTTCATTAGTCTTTTCAGTAAAGAAGACTCTATCTGTTCCATTATTTTATACGTCTTATTTTCCATAAATAAGTTACAAATAAAAGCAAGATCATGAAAAAGCTTTTTCTCTTTTTAGTTGTTTATTCACCATTTCTAATTGGTAAGTTAGCTTATGAAAATACATTTTATAAGTTATTATCAGGCACCAAGAACTAAAGTTGAAGAGCGGTAAAGTTATATATTTGATATATCGATGAGGGATGACCTAAAATAGTAATTGATGTCAAATCAGGATTGTTTATTCGATAAATTACATGAAAATGAAACGGCAGAACAATAAATATGAAAGTTTTAGGAAAGTAACATATATGATTAGAAGATTAAATAAATATTAAATATAGTTCAAAAATGAAGAAAATAATAAAGATGTACTGTACACAAATTTCTCAATTTACCTGAGTCTATATTATGATTTATAGCTAATAGAATATCTCAATAAAAGATTATAATCCACAAACTATATGCAATTGGTCTTTGATTAAAATTAGGCATTATATATCCAAATATTTGAATACTTAACATAATATAATATTCTAACATAGTACAATATTGTTTATAACATGTTCTACACATATCTAATATTTTACTGATATTATCATGATATTTTAAAATATATCATATCTATACTTGACCGATACATACCCGATACCGATAATAACTACTTAGAGTCCAACTAGAATTTCTAGGATGTTGCCGTGCTTAGAAGTACACCCAGCTCTCATAAAGAAGATTGTTGAGAAGTGGTAATAAAATCCACAATGTGTCGAAAGGATAAATATCCTGAATAGTGATGCCAATATCGAAGAGCTAAAAGGCTTCGGTACTAATGAGAAAGGTTGTTGGAAGAAGGGAGGTTGTATGTCCCAAATAGTGGAGAACTTTGGATGTTGGTCTTGCATGAATGTCATCGTTCAAAATTTTCTATCTGGGAGGCACCAGGATGTACCTAGATATGAAGTGAAGCTTCTCTTTGAAAAAATGAAGAGAAATGTTGGAGAATGTGTTAAGAGAAATTTCACACGCCTACAAGTAAGGATAAACAGCTGAAGCCAAGTGGACTTTTACAATATTCAGAAGTTCTGGTATGGAAATGAGATTCTATTTCTATGGACTTTATAAATGACTTTCCGAAGACGAGGAAAGGGATGAGTGCGTATGAGCTATAGTAGACAGATTGATCAAGAGTGCCCATTTCATTCTGGTGAAGTCCATAAGTCTGACATCAAAGTTAGCTAAGAAATATATGAAGATTATAATGAGGCTACATGGAGTTCCTAGTATAATAGTTAGTGACCAAGACCCATTGTTTACTAGTGATTTTTGGCAGAGCCTACTAAGTGTTTTAGGTTTGGAGTTGTGTATGAGTATAGCTTACCATCTGTAAGTAGATGGACAGATCAAAAGGATCAACTTAGTTTAATGACTTCTTACGAGCATATGTGTTAGTCTCCAAAGGATATTGGGATAACCACTTACATCTAGTGGATTTTTCATAAAATAATAGTTACCAATCAGTATTAGGTTGACACTTGGGTTGTATAGAAGACCTTATCAGTTGCTAGTATGTTAGTGAAAGACGGGAGGTAGGATTGTTCTATGTTTGGATCTTATAAGATAAGATTTGGAAAAAAATGAATTGATTTGAGAAAGAATGAAAGATGATCAATTGATCGAAGAACTATGCGATAGAAGGTGGAAATATTTGGAGTTTTATCTTATGGGTCAAATATTTATTAAAGTTGCACCGATGAGGGATACTATAAGGTCCGAAGAGGTAGGGGAAGCATAAAGATATGCTGGCCCATTTGTGATACTTGAAAGAATTAGAAGGGTAGCTTATAGAGTTAAGTTACCACGTGCTTTTGCTAGGGTCCATAATGTGTTTCATGTATCACATCTAATGAAGTGTATACGAAACTCTAAGGAAGTAGGAAGTACGAGAGCCATGGAAATTTTGGTTGTATGAATGAAACATGACTTATGTAATGAAGCCAATTCAAATAGCAAATTAAGGTGTGAAGGAGCATTGGAGTAAGGTAGTAAAGATTGTGCAAGTCCAACTGAGTGAGGACTGAGATGATTGTACTTGGGAAATGGAAGATAAAGTCAAGAGGACTTATCCCGATTTGTTTGCTTAGGTTATTATGCGTGTTGCTATGTATTATTATAAACCAGCATATATGTGATGTTATGGTTATTTTTTTGGTGGATGCACTAAAACAATTTGTTTGGGGAACATAGCTAGGGAACTTATGTTTTATGCGAGAGTGGGCATGGGAAAGATTGAGAATCACCATCATACTTATTTGAATTTCAAGGATATCCTTATAAGGTGAGAAGCATATTACTTCCCATAAATTAAAAAGTAATTAATTGGATAATTAATTGTGAGAATAAAGATTTAAATGGGTCAACTAATTAATTAAATAATAAAATTATAAGATACGTATTTGGATGTGCATTTACTTGAATGATAGGGTTTTTACTTAAAGAAACTAACTAAAATTAATTAAATGAGAAAGTGAAAGGATGGGCTGTGGCCCATAGAGAGGAAATTGCATGCCTTTTTTAAATTGTTCCATTACTCTTCCCATTTCTTTCTATACTCAAATTAAAATGAAAGCTTTATAGCATTTTAATGGTAGTAGCGGCCTAAGAAAGATAAGAGGGAAAGAAGAAGATCAAAGCTAAAGAATTTAGAAACATAATTCAAGTAAGGGACCTAAGTGAGTAATATATCTATCAATCCTCATTTTCCTTTGTAATTAAACATGGTCAAAATCAATTATGTTTATTACTTTTGGTCTTCGTCATTTAAATGATCTAAAAATTTAGTATGATGTTATGAACATATTATTAGAGATGGGTTTTGATTTGTACAATTTTCCTATGGATAAACAATTAGATATGAACTTTCTAAGAGTAGGATATTATGGAGAATTGCTAAGAATAAGGAGTTTGAAAATTTTTATGGACAAAGATACACATAAATTTTCTAAGATTTTTTAGAAATATTTTACTAAATTTCGAAGGAAAATAGACTAAGTTGAAAGGGATTTAATGGGCGTCGAAAGACAAATATTCGAGGCCGAAAGGTATTTTAAATGGTTAATATTTTAATAACGATTAAGAGACCATATCCACTTTATATGTTGAATAAGTCAGAAAAGTAAAAGAATAATAGTAAAAGGACGAAGTCATGAAGAATTAGTTGGTGAGACGTGTAAAAGGGATGTAAGATACGCAAAATGTGGGCTTTTGACTTGTACCAAGAGGCAGTGTCAAAAGTAGTGTTGCTAAACTAAAAGTAAATGAAATATAACATTAAGTACAAAGACTTAAGTATGAAAGCTAAGAAATGCTATGTATTGTTATCCAGCCTTTGACCAAGAAGGTCTTTTACTGGAATCAGAACGTCAAAATGAAGACGAAATGGTTCAGAGACTTAAGAGCATGCTTGGAAAGATTATAGGAAGGAACTCGAGAAGTTATATAGCAACTAGGGTAAAGGAAAGCACTCGGTAACAAGAACAACTACTTGGTTTCAACCGATGTTTTGTCCTCCACTAGTCCTATTGTGACAACCCGCAAATCTATACCCTTTGAATCGACAATAAACCACACATGTCCGACCTAAAATGCATAGACTGACGAAAAGTCAAGTGAAAGAAAAGAAGAGAGAAAAAGAGAAGAGAAGACAGAGAGAAGAGAGAATCAACAGAACAATACAGAATCTCACATCGCAGCGGAAAACATATAATCATATCAATGATCTTTATAAAACAGAAACTATATATACATACATCAATCAGAGTTCAACAATCAATCACTAGTTATCAGCCTGAACAGTTATAATAACCTATCCTCACAATTGGCAATAATGTAAACAACAACAACAATGCGCAAAGCGGATAATCTAAATAGACACGAGTACACGAAAATGAAGATCTCCAGCTCTCCTACTGAATCCCTAAAAGCACCAAAATTGAACCTGTAAATTCACTCGGTCTGATCCAAGCATTAAAAGGGAAGAAAGCCCGGATCAGTCGGGTAAACCAGCATGAGAAACACACTCAACTGGATTTATTAAATTACCAAACTTTTCCTTTCAAAACAAAAGACACCCCCACTCATAAACACGGACATGTTTTTACCTTACGATAACTAAAACATTTTATATCCAATCCTCTTATATTATAATAGTGTTTATTGCACAAATAAAATTCAAATAGCTGAAATAGTTACCATTATTAAATTCCAACATATAGCCCAAAGTGGTAATACAATCAAAATGGCAGGCACATAGCGGAGTTTGGAATTTCATACAAATGACCAGGTGAAGGGACTACCTTTCGATGGGTGTACCTCTAGATGGATGTCCCGAGAAACCATCACAAAGTTACTCTACCAACACAAGACCGACCTACCTCTATAACTAGGTAGTACCGAATATGTCATCCTTCGGTCGTTACCGACCTTAACCGAGGGCCCTCATAGCATTCAAACCACAATAATCACATACACGATGTCGTAGCGTTTAAAGATATATCTAGAAGAGGATGATCATATTCTGATGGGAGCGACTCACATAGCCTTGCTGCATCTAACCCTGTTTCGGTCATTTTTAGTTGATGAGGTCTGAAGTAACGATTACCTTTCCTAAATCACATATCACATATCACATCACTTAGAATTCCACACAGCTATTTTCGTTGACTACTAATTGCCTTCCACAAAAATACAACCCTTAAGCTCATACGTCTCAAGGAGGCTGTTAAGCTAAGAGAAGTTGCCTTCTCCGCCACCATTGATGTACATTTGCAAAAATCAATGTACGCGATCTTTAGAAATACAATGTCAGACAATCATCCATACAGGTTGTCCAGGAATAGGACAAACCAAAGGTACTTTCCTACCACATCCTGTCGGGAAACCCCTACGATTAGTAGAGAATAGTCCTTACATTGGGTATTTCATAACGAAGAGACTACTACGACTGGATGTATAATGGGATTTTAACCCCAAATGATCAACAAGCAGTCCTCCACTATGAAAATCTTGAATATCAATATCATCACAGCCAACCCGCACAATCGCTGTGATGACCCAGAATTTTTAATATTTGAAATTGAAATATTTAATTGAATTTAAATATTTGAAAGTTAGTTTAACTTAAATTTCAAATATAACTATGAATTTGGCAATTAAATTATAGAATTTAATTTATTAAAGATGGGAAAAAAATTTGAATCTTCAATTTTAAGCTTGTTAAAATAATTTAATGGCATAGAAAATTCATATTAGTAATACTGAAGATAATGGAAGTGTTAAAAATTTAAAGTTAAAGTGCTTGTTCAGTTTTGAATTTATATCGTTTAAATCAATATTTAAAAACAGTCTTCCGAGGCATAGTCTTGGAATTTGACGAAACCAGTTCCATTGAATCCGTAATAATGTGTTATTATCGGATTTCAGTTTTCTGACATTTGGAGTATTCGTGTGATCGCACGATAAGCAAACGTGTTGAAAATTATATCAAAATTTAATTTAATAACTGGTCCAAAAAGCTATCTTCTTTAAATGATCAAATTTGGACTCGAAACCTTTTCCATTACGTTCAGAATAGGCTTTAACATTATAAATGCCTGGCGGCATGCCTTGATTGGAGGTCGAAATTTTGAATTGCGTAATTTAAAACGATTTAAAATTTAAATTTAAAAATAAATATATATTCCCCTAAATTTACTAATTAACTTCATTCAACACCTGTCCCCCCGGAGCACGTGTTTCCTTTCTTCTGATTAATTGCACATGTGTTTGTTTTGAGAATTTATAAATAAAAAACCGAACGAAGCAATTTTCTTCATTCAATGTAAAACCAAGCCAGCCAATTCAAAGAAAAAAACCAACAAAACAAAACCATGGCCGTTGTTTAAAAAAATCGAATCTCACAACTAATGTGACGACCCGAAATTTCTAGCAATTTAAATTTGAATAATTAATTGATTTTAAAATATTTAAAGGTTAAGTTTAACTTGAATTCAAGATATCAATATTTACTTGATAATTAAATCGTTGAATTATATAGTTTAAACATTGAATTTAATAATTGAGATTGGGTAATTGTTGAATCTGAAATTTCTAAGCCTGTTTAAATAATTTGAAGGCTTATAAAATTCATCATGATAATACTGAAGATAATTGAATGGTTGAAATTCAACTTAAAGATAATGTGTTCAATTTTAAAAATATATCGTTTAAATTGAATTTAAAAATAGCCTTCCGAGGTACAGTCTCGAAATTCGACGAAATTGGTTTCGTTGGATCCGTAATAGTTAGTTATTATCGGATTTCAATTTTCATAGCCATCGGAGTTCTCGTTTGACCCTGGCAGCTCGAAACGCTTAGATTTATTTTAATCGATTTAATTTAAAATTGATCGTTTTCTTTTGTAACTCGCACATACGATCAGATTAGCCTCCGAAACACGTTCCATTGAGTTCGGAATGCGGGTAAAACTTTATAAACGACTGTCGGCATATTTGATTCGGAGTTCGGGATTTCGCGTTATGGAACACGAGATATTTCCAATATTCGATTATATAAAATCAATTAAGAGTCTAAATTGCATCACCCTACTCACGTGATTTCACTCTAGCTTGCGACCGAAGCCAGGGTTTCGCGGTGGTTTGAAGGACGAGCCCGTGGTCGCAAATTTCTCGATGGTGATGGTTCGTGTACGCGCGCGTGAAGCCAGGTGGGCAGGGAAGTGTCGAGATCGCCGATGAGGGAAGGGCTCGAGGAGATCAATGCTCGTGATTTTGGCTTGCTCCGGGCGGCGACCTGGGTTTACAGTTAGGGCAATGTGGGGTTTTGATCGAGACAGCAGCGGCTCGATTTGGGAAGTTCGTCGAAGTCGGGTTGTTGAATTTTGGATCTGCGATGGTGGAGGCAGCATAGCAGTGAGGTATACGTTATCTTCTTTTGATTAATCTTGAAAAATAAATGTGAAACGAAATGAATATATATATGGTTTTTTATATGCAGTAAAGATAAACAGTGATATAACTATAAATACATATTTATCTTACTAGTTTAAATTTAAATAGTTGTTTAAATTAAATGACTTGTTAAAATGAGAACTATTAAATTTAAATCTCTAGTAAATTAAATTTATCAAATGGACATTTAATTTTTCGATTTGGTTCGAATATTAATGATAATCATCAAATGTTTATGCAAGGTCAATAATTGTGAAGAAACATGTCAGGATAGGATGGAATTGCAAATAAAACAAAGGTGAGTAAACTTCACGTTTCTGAATTTCTATTTAAATTTAAATGGTAAAATTTAAATGATTGGTTGAATTGGATTGATGTGTTATATTATATATAGTACTATATAGTTCATACTGGAATGATTGATATTCTGTGATGAATATTTTAGGTAATTGGACTGCTGAATGCCGTGGATTGCTTGAATTTTCGGTACCCTGAGTAACCGGAATATATAAATTGGATTTTGGAAGAAATATAAGGGTGACTAAAATGGATAATTAATTAATTCAATTAATTAATAGTTTGGGTTAATTAATTTAGTATTTAAGGGTTTGAATTAATCAACAATTTAAGTTATAAGTTAATTAATTAATTAAGTGAGTAATTTAGAATAATCATCTGATGACTTGATAAATAATTGTTTAATGACGTTAATAAAATACAATTACTGTGTAATTAAACAAGAGATAAATTAAGATAAATTAATTAAGGAGAAATTGATTTATTTAATGAAGAAAATAAACGGATAGTTAATTGCAGGGTAAGATAAATCAAGAATGATTAATATGGTATTTTAATGAATGTAATTAATTCAGATTAAGATAAATTGAAATATAATTGAAAATCGGTAATTTATATGATTAATGAAGAAATTAAAGATTTGAATAATTGAGATTCATTAATTCATAATAAGTGACTTATGAGAAGTTAATTAATACAAGTAATTAAGAATACTTAGTGTAATTGATTATAGTTAATTAATTTGTGGAGTAATTAAAGATTTCTTATTGATTATGGGTTAAGAATATTTAATATTGCGAAATGAATTAAAGATAATCACTTGGATATAATTGAAAGAAAATTAATCCAAGGTGATAAATTAAAATGAATGGATATGGAAGAGTTGATTAATTAATTGATTTGGAATTAATTAATGAGGAAATCAAAGTGATTAAAGTTTGAAATTTCAATTAGAATCATTTGAATTGATTTGTATGTGATTAAGCTTTGCTTATAGGTGACTAATGGTATTGGATGCGTTGATCGAGTTGATACTTCTGATATGAAATGTCGTGTATTCCATTTGTATAACTTGGGTTAGGATGACATGTGACTCGAAGAGGCCAGGGTCGAGTATTGGGGAAATACCCGAAAACCACTTCGAATTCTTATAAATTGATATGTGAGATTAATAGGTTGGAATGAAACAATTAAGTAAATCGGACTATTTGATCTAAACCTCGGCACTTAGAATACTTATGTGCGAAATAAGTTATGCCTATAACATATTGTGAAATTCTAAATTGGTTTGAGTTACCCGGGTTTATATAAGTTGTTTGTTTGGTATTCCATGTTAGTTGGATTTAATCACGCTGGTTTCCAGCCTGACCCGGGTGTTACTTTGGTGTAATGCTCGGGTCAGACCGAGTATTACAGATTTTCAGGTAAGGTCGTTCTGGAGCTCATGAGTCGAGCTGGATAGCTGGAACGTATGGAGTGGATCTGTTGTGTTATATTCTTATATATTTGAGGCATAGTATTGGTGTATATTCAGTGACTGTATATATATGTGAAACTCTGATGTATATTAAATGTAATCGACAGATATAGTATTCTTTTGAAAACTGATATTAATTATTATTATATTTTATCCGCTGCGAATGTGAGTTGTTGTTGGTTCTGATCTTCTTCGCCTTCTTCTTTTTCCTTTCTCTTTCTTCTTTTTCATAACTATCTGGAATTTTATGGTTTCGAAAATTCCGGGTCCTTACAACTAATTCAAATCGAAATTTCTTAAATACCGAAATCCAACCTGATCAGAGAAAAAGAAAATCAAAATATAAATGGTCGAAGCCCTTTTGAAAATCAATCATCTGCAATTGATTGTCGCGCGCACTCAAGACAGGTGGCGATTTGCGTGGTGTTGGGGTTCGACATTGGTGGGGTGGAAACTACAAGTGGTGAGGGAAAGGATAGGGATACGCGTAGGAGCTCCAATTTAAATGAAGGGAGGCGCGATGTCTTTATAATCGTTCGATTTGGAGGAGGCCTTGTTTGATTTTGGATGCACGACAGCTAAGATAGGGTCGTGATTCTAGTCTCAACTAAGGTTTGGCGTTGATGAGCATGATCGCGAAGGCAGTGGTTTGGCGATGCATCTAGGTTTGGGCAACAACAATTTTCTCGGTAGAGTAATTCTTCTGTTCTATTTTTATTTTAAGATATAGACAGGATGTCTTTAAACAAATTTTTTTTTAGCAATCTGAAAATTTAGCAGTAAATCTTATATGAGAATATTTACAGAAAATATATATGTGTTTGTATATTTGAAAATACAGTAGGGTATATGTTTAGGCTATTCTTTTTTAAAAATTAAATATGATAAGTATATACAGATTTTGAAAATATAAATTTATATATATCTAGCCTATTGTTCTTTTAGAAAAATATATTCAGGAGATGAATTTGTTTAATATCAAATTTTTGGTTAAATAAATTTATTAAAAAGAAATGGTTAAAGAGAAATTAGTTCAAATACTTTATTAAAAGAAGATTTGTTTGAAATCAAAATTAATTAGATAAAATAAAATTTTATCAAATGGAAATTTACTGTTTGATTAGTTCGAATATTAAGGAAATCATATAATTGTTATACAAGGTCTAAAATGGAGAAACAAGTCGGAATGGAAATGAGTTGGGATGGATTGCAAATAAAAGGTGAGATCTTCTCACTCACTTGATTTGTTGTTGAGTTTAAATAGTTAAATTTAAATTCTAGATGTGTTTGGATGAATTTTGATAATTTATCTATTGATGATATTAGATATAGTAGGATATATATATATATATATATATATATATATATATATATATATATATTTGGAGCGATTGATTTCTCGCATTATATAGCGGATGAGACCCTATGCGCCGCATAATAGCGGATGATTTTATATAATGCCATATATCACGATATTCCACCTCGGAGTGGAATTGGTATTTAATTGTTGTGCTAACATCTATGGATGCAGGGAAACAGGTTAGAGGGATCCAACTGGATTCCTCAAACATTCGAATTTGTTTCAATGTTGTATGTTGATTTATTTATAATCTGTGTATGATTATATTTGTGATTGAAATCGTTGATGGCTATAGTTTAGCCGAATATATATTTTTGGTAACCTAGGATACCATATTTTTTTTTGGATTTTTGGAAATTAAAGTAGAAAACTTTAAGTAAATTCATTTTAAAGAATTGGATAAATTTAAAAGATGGAATTTAAAAGGATGAAGATTAATTTTTGTAATCCTATCGACTTAATTCCAAAATATGGGAAAAGATTTTAATAAAAGGATTTTTAAGTAACATTGTTTAATAGTTGAAGAAATTATTTAAAATTCAAATTTTAAAAAGTTAGGAAGAGATAAAGGAATTTATTTTATAGAGAAATAAATTTAGAAATCAATTTGGGAATTTGATTTGGTGTTTTGAAAATCAATTTGGAAATCAATTTGGGATTTGATTTGGTGTTTGAAAGTGAATATTTGGAAATCGATTTTTAAAATTATATACCAGTGGATATTTGAAAATTTAAATTCACAATGAAAATTTATGAAGGAAAGGGAACTTTGTTTTTTAAATAAATATTGGTTTAATTTTAAAAGTGTGGAAATAAATTTACGGATTTGGAATATAAATTTAAAATAAATCAAGAAGGATTTATTGATTGATTTAAATGGATCATTTTGAAATGGAAAGTGTATTTTCCCTGGAAAGTCGAGTATGTTTTCAAAAGTAGCTTTTAAAGTATAAATTAAAAATCCTAGAATTGGTTTAAAAAAAATACTTTGGAGAAATTATTTTCTTAAGCTATTTTGAAAATATTTAAAGTATAGATTTATTAATAAATTATAGAAGTGATTATTTAAAGATTTAAATTGATATTTGATTTAGAAAATGGTTATTTAAATATTTATGCTCTGTCTACTAATTTTATTTTAAAATTAGTTTGGACTTGAAGTTTTGTATTAGATATTGGTATAATGTTTTCATAGCTAATATTTAAATAAGTGTTTAGAAATATATTTTATTCTAAATGTTTCCGAGTATATTTTGGATAAGTGATTTAAATTACTTTAAAGTATTTGAAACGGCAAATTTTAGTGGAAATGAATAAATATTTAGAAATATATTCCGTGTGAGGAAAATGATTTGAAATTTGTTTTCAAAGGATTGAAATGTGAAATATATCTTGCGAAGATATTTGAAAATAAATAATTGGAGAAAATTATTTAAATCTGGTGATTGTTGTGAATGTTGATTGATAGTTAAATAATCGACTATCAATATTGGAAATTAAATGGCGTTTGAATTTCGATGGGGCCGGGGTCGCATTCCAAATGGATATTCGAAAACCACATCGAATCTTTGTGATACTGATGGATCTTTTGTTAAAAGATCAAAGTGGAAATTTGTTGTGATTTATTTGAAAACTGAATGAACACTTATTTTTAAAAATAAGCGCTCATTATTCGAATTACGCAGGAGAGGACTTTGTGTCATAAAACCCATTTCGAATAATGAAACGACGAAATGGAATTGCATTTGAAGATGGTGTTGAAGACCGGGTATTTTCGAAAGCGAAAGGATTAACTGCCGAATGTCTCTGCACTGAATGGCCCTGGTATAGAGATTTTGATCACCCTTTGTGATGGGGATTTCGGACGTGATTAGTGAATATCCGGATTGTAAGGGCTTCTTTGAAGTGCCTTCGGTTCCGTTCGATCCTGGAATGGACATGTATGGATGTGTGTCAGACGTTACACTTTGAGATGTAAAGCTGGTTTCTATCAAATACATTTCTATTGGTGGTGGAGAATTTATTCTCTTAGCTTAACACCCTTCTCTGAGGCGTACGAGCTTAGAGGTTATCTAGTTGATGGTTACTAGTGATACATTCCCAATTTGATAATGTGGCATATGAAGTGTTGTTGATCATTTGTTGATCGAAGAATGGCTTTTGTGAAAAGCGTAGGTTTGTGAACGAGACTTCGTCGGACCTCACAAATCGAAAATGGTCGAAACAAGAAGGATGCAGCAAGACAATTTGGGGGTTGCGCCCTCAGGGTATATAAATTTCCTTTTGGAAAAGGGTGGTATCATGGTATGGAGCCCAGATATTTAACCTATGTGGTTTACTGCAAATTTATTACCTTGTGGTTGTTTCTTTGTGGTTGAGGATCCTCGGATAAAGGTCGGTAACGACCGGGGATGGCATACTCGTGGTAGTTACTCATTTTATAGCTATATTACAGCGTAGGGTAACTCGGCCTTGTGTTGGCAGCGAGCTGGTTAAGTTCTCGGGGCGTCCTTCCAGAGGCGTACCCATGTGGCTGTAGGAAGTTCCTTAGCGTGACCATTTGTTCAAAATCCAATCTCCAATAAGCGCCTTGTACGGTTTTAGTTGTATAGCCTGCCATTTACTTATGGTGGCGCCCCACTGTTTAGATGGTAGCTGTAGTAGGCATAGTTTGAAATGTCTATGCTGGCTAAGATTAATATAATACTTTTGAAATGTTTTCTGCACTATGCACTAATGATAATATCAAAAAGATTTTGCGTATCAAGCATATTTGACTATCATAAGGAGAAATCTCCTCCAATTCTGCGTTTGCATTGTGTATGTAGCGGGAGGCCTTATGGTAGTCTCATTTTCCAAAGGCATAGCGAATTTCTTTTTATTTTCTTTATGAAAATAACTATTTTTAAGATCTCACACCAGTCCCATGACTGAGCTGGAGTTTATTGTTCCCTTTCTAAACTCTGGGTGCCTATAATTTTCCACACGGGTAGCCTAGAGTCTGGTGACCGGTGTTCTGGAGCGAAGTTTGAAAAGACGCTATAGAGATCTGGAGGCCAGCTGAATGGCGAGGCGTATCAATTGTATACGATATTTCTTTTTTGCTTTTTTGTTGTGGTAACACTCCGATAATGTGATGTATAAACTGAATAGTGCTTTTGTTTCAAAGGTTATTTATTTATCTATTATATTTGTTCCGCTGCGATATGTGAGATTTTGTTATTGTTCCGTTTGTTCTTCTATCTCCTTCTTCTTTAACCCTAATGGTTCGGTTTTCCGGCATTTGACTGTGCGACATTTGATACAGCGGACATACTGATGTTGAATTTTGGGCCTCGAAAAATTGGGTCGTTACATTGTGGTATCAGAGCATTTGGTTAAGCGACAACCTTGGCCTGGTGGGTGATACTCATTAGAGATAGAGTCAGTAGTACTCTAGAATGAGTTTGAGTGTAATAATAGATATGAGCGCATATTTGTTAGTTAATAAAAATTGTTTTATATTGTGTTGACTTATCGGTTTATTATTTATAGATTCTAGTCGGTGCAGTTTGGCCAACTGTATCGATAGGGATTTCTAAACTCTTGAACGAGATAAACCGACACGGTATTTTTTTAAAATGGGGTAAATGAAATAATTTTACCTAAACTATTTTTGTATAGGAAAGGAATAATTTTTCAAAAATTATCATGGTATATATATATATGGTTGCTTGGACGTTAGAAAATGATAATATTAAATTATTATCATTAAAATTGAATAAGAAATTGAAACAAAAAGCTAAGAAATAAATCCATATACAAATGGGATTTGTAAATAAAAATTGTAAATGTGATTTATAATTTGAAATAGAATTCCAGATAAATAATTAAAAGAATTTGAAAGGATTTGAAGTTTTGGAGATTTGGAACAAATTAAAAAATCCCTTTTTAGTTTGGAAATGGTTTTCAAAGGTTTGGAAAAATGTTTTAAAGAGAGATGAAAGCATAAACTCTTTTCGGTCGCTGGAAAATAACTTCGGTGATGACTGCAGGATCATCGATGTCCATTTTCGAGTTTCCAAGAGAGGAATTGCTGCCAAATTATTTTAAAAAATTGAAGTTGTTTGCAAACTGGGTTTGGTTTTGGGAATTCAAAAAATAATTTGAATTGATTTCAAAAAAATGATTTTGAAATGTTGAAAAGACTCTGGAATCTGATAAAAATTGTTATGAAATAAAATTTATTAAGGTGGAAAATAAAATTGTGAATGAATAAATGAATTTACAATTTCAAGTAAATGAAAGTGAAATTGAATTTTGAAATTCATTTCGAATTTGTAAATAAATAGAACAAGAATTGGAATTGAATCTGATTTGTGATAAACAAAGCGAATTATTAAAATAAAATTAGTAAGTGAAACTAATTGAAGGAATGACCAAATAGATAAGGTTTGAAATGAATTGAATCCAATAATTATAAATGAAAGGTAAATTGAATGCATATGGAATTGGAAATCCAGTTTAACTATAAGTAGATATAAACCAAAATGGTGAAGTGAAATAATTTAAAAGGTATATGGAATGTTGCATTGAACTTAAGAAATAAATGGCAAAGTTCTTAAGTAAAATTTGTTACTGCATAATGTACTTAGTTAATAATTGAATAAAGATTCAACTAAAAATTGTGAAATGGCGATTGTGAATGAGTGCATTGAAATGAAAATCAAATGTACATAAAAGAAAAGTAATTGATAAAGCTAATAATCAATTAGAAATAAATATGTGGGATGTACGTATATGATTTTATTCGCATAGCGATATGATCCAAAATTCGAGCACATAATTTCGATATAGTTATATCGATCCGAGTTGGAATTTTTCACTCTATTTTCGACGACGAACCTGGATATGGATTTTTGGTTGATTCTGGAAATTCTCTATCGTAGTTTACAGCTATGCAAGGAGAATGACGGTTTCTGATCAAGAAACCAGATCTGAGTCCGCACTAGGAAGTCAGGTGGACGATACTAGTTTGGAAGTGAAATTGTGTGATCGAGTGAGCGATCAAATTTGATATTGCGTACGAATGGTATACAGATATCGTACGGGTTGAAATTTCGTAAAGAAATGTATAAAATGGTTTTGAATGTTGTGATTAGATATTATTGTTAAGAAAGATATACAGGCGATATAAAGAAAAAGGGAATTGGATTTTGATTTCCGAGATAAATTTAAATTGCTCGAAAAAGACGTATGTATTTAAATTTCTATATGAAATTTGATGATTTTCTTGTCTAGCCGTTTGGCCTTTTGTTTTCTTTTTGAAATCTGGGGGCCCATTGTGGCATTTTGAAGTCGTAGCAAGCTAGCCGCGCAAAGGAGACGCTGGTGAAATTTTTCGAAATTTAGGGAGTTAGAAAAATTTTGAGGAAAATTTTGATAATTTGAAAATTGAATTTAAATCTGAATTTGAACTGTTGAGAAAAAGATATTGTTTGGAATTTATATTTAAGTTTGGAAGGTTAGTTGAATCGATAATGGGCTGTTAATAAAAAAAGATATGTTTTGGCCAGTTGGTAAAACTGTTTGGTTTTAGGGAAATAATAAATGGGTTGAGGATCATTCCTCTTAGCTAATTAGTTTCGGGACGAAATTCTTTTAAGGGGGGAAGAATGTGACGACCTAGAATTTTTAATATTTGAAATTGAAATATTTAATTGCTTTTAAATATTTGAAAGTTTGTTTAACTTGAATTTCAAATATAACTATGAATTTGGCAATTAAATTATAGAATTTAATTTATTAAAGATGGGTAAAAATTTGAATCTTCAATTTTAAGCTTGTTAAAAATAATTTGATGACTTAGAAAATTCATACTAATAATACCGAAGATAATGGAAGTGTTAAAAATTTAAAATTGAAGTGTTTGTTTAGTTTTGAATTTATGTTGTTTAAATCAATACTTAAAAATAGTCTTCCAAGGCACAGTCTCAGAATTTGACGAAACCAGTTCCATTGGATCCGTAATAATGTGTTATTATCGGATTTCAATTTTCATGGCGTTTGGAGTATTCGTGCTATCGTACGATAAGCAAACACATTGAAATTATATCGAAATTTAATTTAATAACTGGTCCAAAAGGCTATCTTCTTTATACGATCGAATTTGGACTCGAAACCTTTTCCATTCCATTCGAAATAGGCGTATAACATTGTAAACGCCTGGTGGAACGCCTCGATTGGAGGTCGAGATTTTGAATTGCGTAATTTGAAGCGAGTAAAAATTTAAATTTAAAAATAAATATATATTCCCCTAAATTTACTAATTAACTTCATTCAACACCTGTCCCCCCTGAGCATGTGTTTCCTTTCTTCTGATTAATTGCACACGTGTTTGTTTTGAGAATTTATAAAAAAAATCGAACGAAGCAATTTTCTTCGTTCAATGTAAAACCGAGCCAGCCAATTCAAAGAAGAAGAAAAAACAAACAAAACCATGGCCGTTGTTTAAAAAAAATCGAATCTCACAACTAATTCAAATCGACATTTCTTAAATCTCGAAATCCAACCTGATCGGAGAAAAAGAAAATCAAAATATAAATGGCCGAAGCCCTTTCGAAAATCAATCATCTGCAATTGATTATCGCACGCACTCAAGGAAGGTGGCGATTCGTGTGGCGTTGGGGTTCGACATTGGTGGGGTAGCAATTGCGAGTGGCGAGGGCAGGGATAGGGATACACGCAGGAGCTCGAATTCAAGGACGGGAGGTGCGATGTCTTTATAATCGTTCGATTTAGAGGCGGCCTTCTTCGATTTTGGAAGCATGACAGCTTATATAGGGTCGCGATTCTAGTCTCAGCAAGGGTTTCGTGTTGATGCGCATTTGATCGCCAAGGCAGTGGTTTGGCGATGCATCTGGGTTCGAGCAATGGCAGTTTTCTCGGTAGAGTAATTCTTCTCTATTTTTATTTTAAGATATAGACAGGATGTCTTTAAACATAAATTTTTCTTTTAGCAATCTGAAAATTTAGTAGTAAATCTTACATGAGAATATTTACAGAAAATATATATGTGTGTGTATAACTATGTATTTGAAATTACAGTAGGGTATATGTTTAGTCTATTCTATTTTAAAAATTAAATCTGATAAGTATATACAAATTTTGAAAATATAAATTTGTATATATATCTAGCCTACCGTTCTTTTAGAAAAATATATTCAGGAGATGAATTTATTTAATATCAAATTTTTAGTTAAATAAATTTATAAAAAAGAAATATTTAAAGATAAATTAGTTCAAATATTTTATTAAAAGAAGATTTGTTTGAAATTAAAATTAATTTGATAAAATAAACTTTTATCAAATGGAAATTTATTGTTCGATTAGTTCGAATATTAATGAAATCATATAATTGTTATACAAGGTCTAAAATGGAGAGACAAGCCGAAATGGAAATGAGTTGGGATGGATTGCAAATAAAAGGTGAGATCTTCTCACTCACGTGATTTTTTGTTGAATTTAAATAGTTAAATTTAAATTCTGGACGTGTTTGGATGAATTTTGATAATTTATATATTGATGATATTAGATATAGTAGGATATATATATAGATATATATATATTTGGAGTAATTGATTTCCTGCATTATATAGCGGATGAGACCCTATGCGCCGCATAATAGCGGATAATTTTATATAATCCCATATACCGCGATATTCCACCTCGAAGTGGAATTGGTATTTAATTGTTGTGCTAATATCTATGAATGCAGGGAAATAGGTTGGAGGGATCCAACTGGATTCCTCAAACATTTGAATATTTTTCAATGTTGTGTGTTGATTTATTTATAATTTGTGTATGATTATATTTGTGATTGAAATCATTGATGGTTATAGTTTAGCCGAATATATATTTTTGGTATCGTAGGATACCGGATTTTTTTTGGATTTTTGGAAATTAAAGTAGAAAAATCTAAGTAAATTCATTTTAAAGAATTAGGTAAATTTAAAAGAAGGAATTTAAAAGGATAAAGACTAATTTTTGTAATCTCATCGAATTAATTCCAAAATATGGGAAAAGATTTTAATAAAATGATTTTTAATTAATATTGTTTAATAGTTGAAGAAATTATTTAAAATTTAGATTTTAAATAGTTTGGAAGAGATAAAGTAATTTATTTTAAAGAGAAATCAATTTAGAAATCAATTTGGGAATTTGATATGGTATTTTGAAAATAAATTTGGAAATTAATTTGGTATTTGATTTTATGTTTGAAAGTGAATATTTGGAAATAGATTTTTAAAATCGTATATCCGTGGATATTTGAAATTTTAAATTCACAACGAGAATTTATAAAGGAAAGTAAACTTTGTTTTTAAAAAAATAAACATTGGTTTATTTTTAAAAGTGTGGAAAGAAATTTACGGATTTGGAATATAAATTTAAAATAAATCAAGAAGGATTTGTTGATTGATTTAAATGGATCATTTTGAAATGGAAAACGTATTTTCCCTGAAAAGCCGAGTATGTTTTCCAAAGTAGATTTTAAAGTATAAATTAAAATTCTAGAATTGGTTTTAAAAAGAATATTTTGGAGAAATTATTTTCTTAAGCTATTTTGAAAATCTTTAAAGTAAAGATTTATTTAATAAATTATAGAAGTGATCATTTAAAGATTTAAATTGATATTTGATTTAGAAAATGGTTATTAAAATATTTATACTCTATCTACTAATTTTATTTTAAAATTAGTTTGGATTTGAAGTTTTATATTAGATATTGGTATAAAGTTTTCATGGATAATATCTAAATAAGTGTTTAGAAATAGTTTTTATTCTAAATGTTTCCAAGTATATTTTGGATAAGTGATTTAAATTATTTTAAAGTATTTGAACTCGGCACATTTTCAGTGGAAATGAATAAATATTTGAAAATATATTCCGTGTGAGGAAAGCGATTTGAAATTTGTTTTCAAAGGATTGAAATGCAAAAATTATATCTTGCGAAGATATGTTGAAAATAAATAATTGGTGAAAATTATTTAAATCCGATGATTGTTGTGTTTGTTGACTGATAATTGAATAAATGACTATCAATATTGGGATTTAAATGGCATTTGAATTTCGATGCGAACGGGGGTCGGATTCCAAATGGATATTCAAAAACCACATCGAATCTTTGTGATAGCGATAGATCTTTTGTTAAAAGATCAAAGTGGAAATTTGTTGTGATTTATTTGAAAACTGAACGAACACTTATTTTTAAAAATAAGCGCCCATTATTCGGTTTAGCTGAGAGAGGACTTTTTGTCATAAAACCCATTCCAAATAATGATACGACGAAATGGGATTGCATTTGAAGATGATGTTGAATACCGGGTATTTTCGAAAGCGAAAGGATTACCTGTCGAATGTCTCTGCACCGAATGGCCCCGGTATAGAGATTTTGATCACCCTATGTGATGGGGATTCCGGACGTGATTAGTGAATATCCGGATTGCAAGGGCTTCTTTGAAGTGTCTTCGGTTCCATTCGATCCCGTAACGGACTTGTATAGATGTGTGTCTGACGTTACACTTTGAGATGTAAAGATGGTTTCTATCAAATACATTTCTGTCGGTGGCGGAAAATTTATTCTCTTGGCTTAACACCCTTCTCTGAGGCGTACGAGCTTAGAGGTTATGTAGTTGATGGTTACTAGTGATTCTATCCCAATGTAGTAATGTGGCATATGAAGTATTGCTGATCATTTTTTGATCGAAGCATGGCTTCTGTGAAAAGTGTAGCTTTGTGGACGAGACTTCATCGGACCACAGAACTCAAAAACGGTCGAAACAGGATGGATGCAGCAAGACAATTTGGGGGTAGTGCCCTCAGGGTATGTCCATTTCCTTCTGGAAAAGGGTGGTATCATGGTATGGAGCTCAGATATTTAACCTATGTGGTTACTGCAAATTTATTACCTTGTGGTTGTTTCTTTGTGGTCGTGGATCCTCGGATAAAGGTCGGTAACGACCGGGGATGGCATACTCGTGGTAGTTACTCATTTTATAGCTGTATTACAGCGTGGGGTAACTCGGCCTTGTGTTGGCAGAGAGCTGGTTAAGTTCTCGGGCGACCTTCCAGAGGCGTACCCATGTGGCTGTAGGAAGTTCCTTAGCCTGACCATTTGTTTGAAATCCAATCTCCAGTACGCGCCTTGTACGGTTTTAGTTGTATAACCTGCTATTTACTTATGGTGGCTCCCCACTGTTTATATGGTAGCTATAGTAGGCATAGTTCGAAATGTCTATGCTGGCTAAGATTAATATTATACTTTCGAAATGTTTTCTGTACAGTGCACTAATGATAATATTAAAAAGATTTTGCGTACCAAGCATATTTGACTATCATAAGGAGAAATCTCCTCCAATTCTGCGTTTACATTGCGTGTGTGGCGGGAGGCTTTATGGTAGTTTCATTTATCAAAGGAATAGTGGATTTCTTTTAATTTTCTTTGTGAAAATAAATGTTTTTAAGATCTCACACCAGTTCCATGACTGACCTGGAGTTTGTTGTTCCCTTTCTATACTCTAGGTGCCCATAATTTTCCACATGGGTAGCCTAAAGTCAGATTACCGGTGTTCTGGAGCGAAGTCAGAAAAGATGCTGTGGAGATCTGGAGGCAAGCTGGATGGCGAGGCATAACAATAGTATATGTTATTTCTTTTTCACTGTTTTGTTGTGGCAGCACTTTGATAATGTGATGTATAAACTGATATAGGCAAGTTGGATGGCGAGACGTATTGATGTCGACTTTCAGGCATTGAAAAATTGGGTCGTTGCAATCGCCGCATAAATTTTGGTCCGAAGCGGTTTTTAGATAAATATGATCCCGGTCTCTTCGTACTAACAACGCAAAAGTGTTTCTCAACCTCACAAAGAAACTAAGTCTCATAGACTTATCACTTCTCCAACTTTCAACTTTCTATCCTTCGGCCAAGAAGGATACTCCATAGATTGGGATAATACTCTGCACTGCACGAATCAATATCCTCAACACAAACGATAATCAAGCCTACACAGAAGGCTACATACTAAGTGTACGACTAAATAGTTCGCACATCAAGTCGAGGAACTAAAATGGCCAAATTTGATAGTTGGCTATTTAACTATCAGAGCAAACAAGAAAATATCTAGCACCATATGCTATCACTAAGCCCTTTTAATTAATCTTTCATTAATTAAATCACTTGCCAAATATTCATTTCAAATTACCTTTAAAAAGATATAATTCCAAACCCATTTCATCTATCTATATTGGAAAAAATTTCCATATACTTATTTAATAATAGTAATCCATAAATAAATTTATTTTCAACACTTAGAAAATATTACCTATACTTAATCAGGATTAAGTATATATATTTATTCTTTAAGTAAAACATTCTCTTAAACATATTTATTTAGGTCAAAATGAATGTTGCGTAAAACATCATTACGACAACACAAAATCACCAGTATAGGGATTCGATAATTAGATAGATATATAAATCCCATATACTATACAAAACATCTCCTTTCGCAAATCGTTTTCTATAACAATAATGTTATAGTCCATCATTTCCTTACTTCTCGAAAGCATCTATTTCAACAATGAATGCTAAAATCTATGTATTCGATACTTAACAAATTTTAAAACACCTTCAAACCATTTAATTCCATTTAAAAGATCACTTTTCAAACATTTATTTAGTTTAAAATATTATTCACTGCCTAAAATCGTAAATATAATTCCTAACCGAATTCATTATTATTGCATATTAAATTTAAAGGATAATTCACTGTCCAAAATCATGAATATAATTCCTTTACAAAATTCGATACTTCTACATATTATTTAAGGATTATCCATTGTCGAAAATCGTGGATATAATAACCTTAATAAACTTCTATATTTAACTTATCAAAATAAGATGATTTCGAATTTATAAAACAATGTTTATAAATTCACATTTCTGTTTTATAAAACTTTTATATGTAACATCCCTTTACCAATAAATTCCATTTATCTCATTTATATGCCCAAAAATCCAAAATATAAGTTAATTACTTATAAATCTCTTTATTTACAAAATCATTCATTTTATAACTTCATCAGCCATAAATTTATAAATCTTATTTACTTATAAAATCCATTATAACTCCATTTTAAACTCTTATAGAACTTCTTTATAATTCCATCATTTTGATTTAACAAAATTCAATTTTATAAATCTTAAATATACATCATTTATAATAATTCAAAAATCTCAGTTTAAACTATTTTACAAAATAGTTAACTCTATATCTCAAAAATCATATTCTGATTTTATTTCACAAAAATCATAATTTTTATAACGTAAAAATTGTAACGTTTATTTATTTCAAATAAATTCATTTCCTTAACAGTTCAAAAATTAAAAAAACATCTATTTTCAAAATCACTTGAAAACCCTTTTTAATATGAAATCATCACTTTGTTATTTTTAAAATTACAAAAAATAGGCCCAATGTTGCAACAGCACTAAATACATTAATCATGACATCCAAAACATCATATATCATATGATAATAGCATATATATCAATATCTGTAAATAAGACCAATATTGATGAGGAATCTAGTTGGATCTCTCGAACCTGTCACCTGCAACAAAAATACATATTAGAAAATATGTAAAATGTCCGCTTCGAGGCAAACGCGTGTACAAAAGGTTATCCGCTCATACATGGGAATGTAAAGGGTTTCATCTTCTCTAATAGGCATAAATATATCCAAATACCAATCGATATATATAATATATCATATATCATCCAAATAATCATCGATCATCATAAATAAAATCTATTCTTACTTATATAACAATATCAGTGAGGTAGAAAGAGTGAGTTGTACTCACTTTAGTTCCAATAGCAGTTACAGTGTTTTATTCAGAATAATTTTACCCAAAATTTACACTAGCTTCAATCAACTCCATATCAGCTCCGAAATGTAGTACTCATCAATATGGATCCAATACAATTTTTTTCGTCCAAAACGAACCTTGTATGAAGAAGTTATATCATTTAGAAGTTTGTATGAATTTATATATATAATAAAATTTCAAATTCTTTTTTATTTTATTTTAAAACCTTGAATAGATTTCGGTCATTGTTTTTTTAAAGATGAGATTGTGGCTGATCACATTTCCTTCTCCATCTTTACGTTGTTTCCAGGCCTGCAACCCATATACGTCGTTCAACCAATTCGAACGCCACGACCACCCACACACAATCAAATTCGATCCACTACCTCCACCAAATGCGCCCAAGCCCCACGCACCTCCACCCCCAGTGCGGCCTCACCAACTGCCACCGCCGATTAGAAAGACACCTTCAAAGTCGCGACGTTCACGGCCAGATCCATGGCAATGCATTGTGAAATTTTTGATCACAACCGTTGGATTTGTAGATCTTAACGTGCTCTACAATATTGTAGTTGAAAGTTTTCGTTGAAAGTGGATAGATCGAGAGAAAAAAATGGAAGAAGAATCGAAGATTCTTGGCCGTTCGAGAATATGGCCGCGGCTAGGGTTAAATTGCTTAGGATTTGTGCAAATGAATGTCTTTATATAGGCAATTACAAAACACTATTCACCCGAAAAATTTTTGAACTCCAAACGAAGCGTGCCACTCTGCGTTTATAATGTTTTATCCCTATTCCGAACATAATGGAATATATATCGGGAGCCAATTCAACCATATTTAGAAGATAGGTTTCGAATCAACTTATTTAAATTAAAAATTTACTTAAACCAATTTCTACGCGTTTCATCTTTCTACGACTAAACCGTAAGTCCGATTGACATGAAATTTGAAATCCTACAATAATATAATATTATGGATCCAATGAAACTGCTTTCGTTGAAATCCAAGACTGTGTGAAAAATGACTATTTTTACATGTTAATTAAATACTAAAATATTCAATTTTTGTAAATTAACTTTTAATTCAATTTTAAAAGTTCTCTAACGTCATTTTAATTCAAATAAATTTTAATTCAACTTTATAAATCATTTTTATTCACAATAAATTCAAATTCCAATTATTTCAGCAATTTCAAATATTAAATTAACAATTTAATTATCCAGTTAAATCGAGATATTCGAAATATAAGTTATTCAACTTATAAAATTAACTTGTGAATATTTAAAACCAGTTAAATATATAAATTTCAAATGACCAAAATTCTAGGTCGTTACATTCTCCCCTACTTGAAAGAATTTCATCCCCGAAATTACCAAATAAGAAAAATCCACAAAATCCATTAACTTGTCTCAATGCAAATCGTTAAAACTAGATATCAACATTATTTAAACCTTTTGACTTTTCGAAAATCTATTACTTAAACTTCTTGTGAAAAATTTTCTAAGTTTTCAAACCCATATTTAGTTATGTTTTCAAAACTAACTAATATT
This sequence comes from Allium cepa, assembly GCA_030765085.1. Classification (NCBI taxonomy): domain Eukaryota; kingdom Viridiplantae; phylum Streptophyta; class Magnoliopsida; order Asparagales; family Amaryllidaceae; genus Allium; species Allium cepa. The sequence continues at coordinate 984,411,685 of CM060945.1, read as the reverse complement.
GTTTAACTTTTAACTCAAAAACAAAATTTTAGTTATCACAAATTTAATCCAAAATTTGCCTACGCCTTAAATTTAAAAAAAATTCGCCAGCATCTTCTTTGTGTGGTTTGATTATAGTAGGATCACAACACACACACACACACACACACACACAGATATATATATATCACAACATACATCTCATCTTCGAGGATGAGGCATCCCGTAGGGAAAAAGGTATAAAAGTACGATATATAATCTGAGATATGTACCTTCTATATTATTAGCGAGCATATACGGTTAATATAGCACGAAAGCGAGCTCCAAATGCGAAATATACGCCATCCGCACCTACTAAATACTCAATAAACAAATGAGAAACATGTATATAGGAAAGTAATATCAGTATATAACATATACCAATACAACAATTATATGTGCCAATATAGCAAATGAAATCAAAAGAAACAAACTCAACCATCAAACAACTATCACCCCAACTAACATCCAACAAACCAATATCTACCCAACAAATCCATAACCAAATCAATATACATTCACTTCTTGCTAATATTCGTTGAATTGATTTTTAATTTATTCACATTTGATTCATTAACATTGGATTTTACTAATATTCATTTATTCAAATTCAATTAGTTACATTCACTAATTTACATTCAAGTTAGCTCATTTTCAATTCAATTCAAATTCAGTTCTATTTAGATTTACTTCACTTTCAATTTGGATTCAACTACTTAGCTTTTAATTTCATATGAATTTATATAAAATTAACTAACATTCATCTAACAACCAATGCATATCCAACAATAACCAAACTAATTTAATTTACTCTCAACATCCATATTTACTTCATTTACATTAAATTTGGTTTAACAATTTTAATTTCAATTGGTTTAATATCTAATTAACTTTCATTCAATTCCCAATTTCATTAGCTTTTAACAAATTAACACTTACATCCATTATTTTATATCGGTTCATTTTCATTCGATTGATTAATATTCAATTCACATTAATTTGATGGCTAATTCATTTTACAACTAAAGTTGAATTTCATTATATAACTCAAATTCATATTCATTAATTACTTCATTTCATTAACCGCTTATTATTCGACCTTACTTTTCATATTCACTCTATTAATTCATTTTGATATTAAATTCAACTCCATTCAACATTACTTAAGCTATGTTTCATTTCATTCTCAGTTACATTTACTTTCATTTCACTTTACAACTTAAGTTCACTTCTAATTTAATTGAAATTCTATTTTATTTAACTTTTACTTAAGTCAAATTTCATATCCTTATTCAAATTCAGATTTTATTTTTCTTAATAAAAAATTGTTTAACCATTTTAACAATTGGTTTTACTTACCTTTTCTCATTTTATAAGTTATACAACTTATTTATTTAAACATTCAAATTCATATTATATAATCTTTTACCACTTAAGTTTAATTTCCATTTCAATAACTTATCGAATCTGGTTCAAATCCAATTCAATTTATTTAACTTTCATAAAATTAATTTTTATTTCGTATTATAAGTCCAAATTCATTTAACTTATATTTATCAACTTCAACTTGGATTTTAAATTCAAATTTGTTTATCACAACAAAATGTGAATTTTAATTTATTATTGGTAGCAAATCAATCACACAGAAACTCGAAAATGATACTGATGATGCTGTAGTCGTCACCCTTATTATTTTCCAGCAATGATAGTGAATTCAATGCTTTATGTTCTTTTAAAAAACCTTTTATTTATATTTATAAATCGCATTTATAAATCTTCTTACTTATACAATTTCATTATTTCACTTCACTTATATAGGATCCAAATATAAATTTATTTATCTTATTTAGATTTATAATAATATAACCTTTTTAACTTTGAAAAACATCTATCAAAATCAGTGGGATTCAAACTTTCAAATTCTTAGTTCAAATTCATTTTTATTTATAACTCATATTTATAAATATACTCATATATTTTCGTTTCTTATATATAAGATTATTTCACAATTATAAATCATATTAATTATAATTCCATATTGCATAATTCATTAGCTTATATAATTTATTCTTTTACAATTGTTACTTTTTTATTTAGATTATTCAAATAGCTTTTATTAACTTATATATATTTACATTTTCAAACAACCAAACAATTCATTTATATACACTATAATAATTTTCGAAAAATGTTTCTTTATATATAAAATATAATCGAGGTAAAATTATCCCATTTGGCCAATTTAAAAATAATACTATGTCGACTTGCCACATTTAAGTGTTTAGAAATCTATATCGATAATATGGCGTCCCACATACCGACTAGAATTCACAAACAACTCAACGGATAAGTAAACACAATATAAAATATTTTTATAATCACTAACAAATACGTGCTCATATATAGAATACACACTAACTCAATCTAGGGTGCTACTGTCCCTATGTATAAAGGGTACACATCAAAGCCTAGGAATATACTAAATCTAAGTTCTGATACCACGTGTGACGGCCTGCAAATCTGTACCCTTTGAATCGACAATAAACCATACATGTCCGACCCAAAAAGCATAGATTGATGGAAAGTCAAGAGAAAGTAAAGAAGAGAGATGAAGAGAAGAGAAGAAAGAGAGAACCAATTGTACAATACAGAATCTCACATCGCAGCGGAAAACATAAAATATCATATCAACGATCTTTACAAAACAAAAACTATTTATACATACATCAATCAGAGTTCAACAATTAATCACTAGCTATCAGCCTGCACAGTTATAATAACCAGTCCTCACAATTGGTGATAATATAAACAATAAAAACAACAATGCACAAAGCGAATAATCAAAACAGGTACGTACATACAAAAATGAAGATTTCCAACTCTCTTGCTAAAACTTCAAAAGCACAAAACTGAATCTGTAAATATACTCGGTCTGACCCGAGCATTGAAAGGAAAGAACGTTCGAATCAGTTTGGTTAACCAGCGTGAGAAACACATTCAATTGAATTTATTAAATTACCAAACTTTTGCTTCAAAAAAAGTATCTTGTAAGACACGTCCACACATAAACACGGACATATTTTTACCTTACGATAACTAAAACATTTTATATCCAATCCTCTTATATTATAATAGTATCTATTGCACAAATAATATTAAAATAGCCGAAATTGTTACTATTATCAAATTCCAGCATGTAGCTCAAAGTAGGTAATACAATCAAAATGGCAGTCACATAGCGGAGTTTGGATTTCCATACAAATGATCACGTGAAGGGACTACCTTCCGATGGGTACACCTCTAGAGGGATGTCCCGAGAAACCATCATAAAGTTACTCTACCAACACAAGACCGGCCTACCTCTATAACTAGGTAGTACCGAATATGTCATCCTCCGGTCGTTATCGACTTTTTCCGAGGGCCTTCATAGCATACAAACCATAATAATCAGATACATGACATCATAGCATGTAAAGATATATCTAAAAGAGGATGATCATATCCTGGTGGGTGGGAGCTACTTAGTCTTGCTGCATCTAACCCTGTTTCGGTCATTTTCGGTTGATGAGGCCTGAGGTAACGATTACCTTTCATAAATCACATATCACATATCACATCACTTAGATGCCACACGACCATTTCCGTTGACTACTAATTGCCTTCCACAAAAATACAACCATTAAGCTCATACGTCTCAAGGAGGGTGTTAAGCTATGAGAAGTTGCCTTCTCCGCCACCATTGATGTACGTTTGTAAAAACCAATGTACTTAATATTTAGAAATGCAATGTCAGACAATCATCCATACAAGTTGTACAGGAGCAGGACAAACCGAAAGTACTTTTCTACCACATCCTGCCAAGAAATTCCTAGGATTAGCAGCGAATAGTCCTTGCATTAGATATTTCATAATGAAGAGACTACTGCTACTGGATATATATTGGGATTCTAACCCCAAATGATCAATAAGCAGTCCGCCACTCTGAAAATCATGAGTATCAATATCATCACAACCAACCCGCACAATCATCGCATAAATGTTGGTCCGAAGGTCAGTTAAATCTGATCCCGGTCTCTTCGTACCAACAACGCAAAAGCATTTCTCAATCTCACACAGAAAGTACATCTCATAGACTTATCACGTCTCCAACTTTCAACTTTCTATCCTTCGACTAAGAAGGAAGCTCGATAGATTGAGTAATACTCTACACACACGAATCAACATCCTCATCATAAATGATAATCAAGCCTACACATAAGGCTATGTACTAAACGTACGACTAAATCGTTTGTACATAGAGTCGAGGAACTAAAATGGTCAAATTTGATAGTCGATTATTTTAACTATAAAAGCAAACAAACTAATATCTAGCACCATGCGCAATCACTAGGCCCTTTTAATTAATCTTTCATTAATTAAATCACCTGCCAAATATTCACTCCAAATTATCTTTAAAAGGATATAATTCCAAACCCATTTCAACTTTTTATATAGGAAATCATTTCCATATACTTATTTAATAATTAGTAATCCAAAAATCAATTTATTTTCAACACTTAGAAAATATTGCCTGTAATTAAATCAGGATTAAGTATATGTATTTATTCTTTAAGGAAAACATTCTCTTAAACATATTTATTTGGGTCAAAACAAATATTGCATAAAACATCGTTACGACTATCCAAAATCATCAGTATAGGGATTCGATAATTAGATAGATATATAAATCCCATATACTATACAAAACATCTCCTTTCGCAAATCATTTATTATAACAAAAGTGTTATAGTCCATCATTCCCTTACTTCTCGAAAACGTCTATTTCAATAATGAATGTTGAAATCTGTGTATTTGATACTTAACACATTTTAAACAACTTCAAATCATTTAACTCCATTTAAAAGATCACTTTTCAAAACATTTATTTTGTTTAAAATATTATTCACTGTCCAAAATTGTGAATATTATTTTTAACCAAATTCATTATTATTGCACATTTAATTTAAAGGATAATTCACTATCCAAAATCGTTAATATAATTCCTCTACCAAATTCGATACTTCTACATATATATTAAAGGATTATACACTGTCTAAAATCGTGGGTATAATACCCTTAATAAACTTCTATTTTTAACTTATCAAAATAAGTTGATTTCGAATTTATAAAACAATATTTATAAATTCACATTTCTATTTTATAAAACTTTCATATGTTAAATCCCTTTATTAACAATTTCCATTATCTTATTTATATGCCCAAAAATCCAAATTATAAGTTAACTACTTATAAATCTCTTTATTTACAAAATCATTCATTTTATAACTTCATCAATTATAAATCTATAAATCTTATTTACTTATGAAATCCATTTATAACTCTATTTTAAACTCTTATAAAACTTCTTTACAATTCCATCATTTTGATTTATAGAAATTCAATTTTATAAATCTTATATATACACCATTTATTATAATTCAAAAATCTCAGTTTAAACTATTTTACAAAATAGTTAACTCCATATCTCATAAATCACATTCTGATTTTATTTCACAAAAATCATAATTTTTATAACATAAAAATTATAACGTTTATTTATTTAAAATAAATTCATTTACTTGACAATTAAAAAAAATAGTAAAATATCTGTTTTCAAAATCTCTTGAAAATCCTTTATAATTTGAAATCATTACTTTAGTATTTTCAAAATTACAAAAAATAAGCCCAATGCTGCAGCAACACTAAATCCATTCGCATCCAAAACATCATATATCATATGATAATAGCATATATACAAATATTTGTAAATAGAACCAATACCGGGGAGGAATCCAGTTGGATCCCTCCAACCTATCACCTGAAACAAATATACATATTAGAAAATATGTACAATGTCTGCTTTGAGGCAGACGCATGTACAAAAGGTCATCCGCTCATACACGAGAATATATAGGGCCTCATCTGCTTCAATGGGCAGGAATATATCCAAATACCAATCAATATATATAATATATCATATCTCATCCAAACAATGATCATAAATAAAATTTATGCTCACTTATATAAAAATATCAGTGAGGCAGAAAGAGTGAGTTGTACTCACTTTGGTTCCAATAGTAGTTGCAGTGTTTTATTCCGAATAAAATTAAACAACCGTTTAATCTTACCCTAAATTTACACTAGCTCCAATCAACTCCAAATCAGCTCCAAAATGTAGTGCTCGTCAATATGGACCGTATGCAACTTATTTCATCAAAAAAGGACCTCGTATGAAGAAGTTATAACATTTAGAAGTATATGCAAATTTATATATATATATATATAATAAAATTTCAAATTCTTTTATTTATTTATTTTAAAACCTTGAGTAGATCTTAGCCGTTGCTTTTTAAAAGATGAGATCATGGTCGATCACATTTTATTCTCTATCTTCACGTTGTTTCCAGGCCGTTCAACCCATATACGTCGTTCAACCAATTCGAACGTTGCGGCCACCCACACGCGATCGAACTCGGTCCACTATCTCCACTGAACGCACCCAAGCCCCACACACCTCTATCCCCAGTGCGGCCTCACTCACTACCGCCGACGACGAGAAAGGCGCCGTCAAAGTCATGACGTTCATGGCTAGATCCACGATAATCCACTACGAAATTTTTGATCACCACCGTTGGATTTGTAGATCTTAACGTGCTCTATAATATTGTAGTTGAAAGTGGATGGATCGAAAGAAAAAGTTGGAAGAAGAATCGAAGATTCTCGGTCGTTCGAGAATATGGCGACGGCTAAGGTTAAATTGCTTAGGCTTTGTATAAATGAACATCTTTATATAGGCAATTACAAAACACTATTCCCCCAAAAAAAATTCAAACTCCAAACGATGCGTGCCACCCGATGTTTATGATGTTTTTCCCCTATTCCGAACACAATGGAATATATATTGGAAGCCAATTCTATCGTATTTGGAAGATAAATTTTCGAATCGACTTATTTAAATTAAAAATTTACTTAAACGAAATTCCACGCGTTTCACCTTGCCACGACTAAACCGTAAGTCCGATTGACTCGAAATTTGAAATCCTAGAATAATATAACATTACGGATCTAATGAAACTGGTGTCGTCGAAATCCAAGACTGTATGAAAATGACTATTTTTACACGTTAGTTAAATAGTAAAATATTCAATTTCTGTAAATTAACTTTTAGTTCAATTTTAAAAGTTCTCTAACATCATTCTAATTCAAATAGTATTTAATTCAACTTCATAAATCATTTTTATTCACAATAAATTCAAATTCCAATTATTTCAGCAATTTCAATTATTAAATTAACAATTTAATTATCCAATTAAACCAAGATATTTGAAATATAAGTTATTCAGCTTATAAAATTAACTTATGAATATTTAATTCTAATTAAATATACGAATTTCAAATGACCAAAATTCTTTGTCGTTACACCCGCAATGCTATATTACAAGGAGATATGGCCTAAGTGATCATCCATAAGTATATTTCTTAAGGATGGGATGAACAACTCTAAGGATTCTATAAAAGAAAGCAGATAAGTACAAGTAGTATCAGAACCTCCCGAAAACGGCTCAATCTCAAAGGAAAATTGCTTGGAACACAAAGGATAAGGAGTAGAAGACCAAAGAAGGAAAGAAGTTCCCTCCTCCAAAATTCATGTCGGTACCGACCACTTTTGGTCGATACTGAGTAGAATCTAAGGCTTAGAGGTCCCATCTTCCCCTCCTATACCCTTGGATCTGGATCAGGACTTGGTATATTATGGGCCTTTAGTTCTGTTGGATGATTTGCCAATAAATACAGACCCTATAGAAACTAGAGAAGGACTTTTTATCTCATCATCTTCTTCATCTTCTTCATCTTCTATCTCTCCTCTATTATAGTAACCAAGGAGGCTGTTATTTGTTGTTCTAGGCTTTTAGATCAGTAAAACCCTTGTATCTGTGACTCTCAAACAAACAAATCAATAAAATTTGTGGTAAGTGGAGGCGGTTAATAAAATCATCAAATCCACCTTGAAAAAACAGTTAAGTAAGGCCAAAGGCAATTAGGTCAATAAGCTTTCACTGGCATTGTAGGCTTATAGGATGACTCACAAGTATGCAACTGGACATAAGCCATTCATTTTGGCTTAAGGATCAGAAGCAATGATCTCGATAGTACCGGAAGTCCCTTCTCATTGTAAAAGGTTTTATAATCCAAAGGTAAAGAGGAACTCTTATTCGAGTCCCTCGATTTGGTTGATGAGAAAAGGAAGGAGGTGGAATTGAGGCAGTTTCTCACAAGAAAATAGTAGCATGGCACTTCAAACCAAGGTCCAAAACTATACTTTCGAGGTAGGGAATCTTATTCTGAAACGAGTCCTCTTAGGTATGGGTGCATTTGGTCCAAATTTGGAAGATCCTTATGCTATTTAGCGAAAGCTTGGAGATGGAACATTCATGTTGGCTACAGTTGGTGGAATCCCAATTCCTCGGGCATGGAACATCAACTTTCTACAACACTATTATATTTAATTTTATTTTTTTCAAATAAGTCACCCAAGAATTCTGAGGGCAATGTAACAAGGCAGGACTTGCCGCGTTTTTCATTTATGAATACAATTCGCTTCTTGATCCAATGGAACTGTGTTCTTGTAAGTAAATATTTTAATGTTGCATGAATAATAGTACACCCAAGTAAAATTCCTTTGGTCTAGGATTAGGATCGAAGAGTATAATCGTCAAGGTTGATTGGATAATTCGATCCGGTCATTCCAAAACCCAAAAATAGTTGTAATTCCCCTGACTTGGGATTGAGGTCGGGAAGTATAATTTTAGGGGTCGATTGGATAATTCAACCCTAAGGTACCAGCTCTTGTGGTCCAGGATGGGACATAGGAGATTGAACATAGGAGTCCATTGGATTATTCAACCCCAACGTTTAAGAATTTTCCATTTCCCGGTACTAGGCAATGTGAAGAAGGAATGACCACATTAGGTTTGACCAGAAAATTCACCCCTAACCTCCTGGAATTGATTGTTTCCCAGGATTAGGTAACGTGAAGAGGGGATGCTCGGAATCAGATAGTTAAAGTGCCAGTTTCCAAAGATAAAAACCAGTGCATGGTTAAAATCCTAATGACTATGCATGCAGCCTTGCAGGATAAGCTAGGCCGAGGTTAGGTGAGGGCGATCGGTAGATACCCTCAGTTGACACCCTGAACTAGATAAGACTAGAAGCAGGTGCTTGGAGATAGGCATCCAAAAGCACATGTTCTCAGATATCTGAGCTAGTGTATGTTCAAAACCTTCTCAAATGCACTTGCAACCTAACGAGACATGTTTGGCCAAGGATTAGTGAGGATAGTCATTGAAGGTTGGAAATCGGTAGTATTGGTTTACTCAAATCCAGGATCAGGGCTATGAAAGTGACCAGGGGAAATCAATTAATTTTCCCCTTCATTATTAGAATTGCAGTCATGCCCAGTAGGCGACGAAATTGGGAACGTTAGTAATTAGACTTCAAATCGATGCTCCTCAGGAATAAGTATTAGCATGGAACTTGAATTATTTATAACTTGTTGACGGTCAAAGGAAGTAGGAACAAATGCAAATAAGTATAACCATTAGTTGGTTAAAACCTACAGTTTAGCTTCATCGAACAAAACATTTCGACGACTCTAAACATGCCTAACTAATGGAATATAATTTGAGGAACCACGAGAATTTTATTTATTTGCATAGGGTTGTAGTAAATTAAAGTGTTGCATTGCAATAAACATATATAATGTAGGTAAATTACGATATAGACAATTATATTATATATGCCAGTAATGGTACGTATACAATGTAGGTAAATTACGATATAGACAATTATATTATATATGCCAGTAATGGTACGTATACAAGTATAGAATATAAAAGCGTGGGAGTGTAAAATGGCATAAAGATTACGAAATATAATGATCTTTCACTACTTGAGCTTTTACATACAGAGGCAGGGGCAACTCCTACACAAATATTGCCTATTTATATCAAAAAGTAAAATAAAAAGAGCTGTCTCGCCTGCAAGTCCCTGGAGCCTTCTACTTGTTCTTCCCTCTCCAACTACCCTTGCCACCAGAACTATAGGGTCGCCAGTTATGCCTTGGTCCGCCTGATTTTTCCCTCTTTAGGAATGTCACCCTCGGACTGGGTAATCTCACCCTTGGTTATACTAAAAGAGGTTCGTCGGACTTCCCATTAGAAGATCATTGGATTTGGCCTTGGGAGGCTTCAGCTTGAGTGGGATAAGTTAGCAAAAGGGCTTATTTGCGTAGAACTGATGGAAATTTTAGTACTAGGCTCCATTTTAACTTTGACTTTGGAAAGGTCAATCTTTATCTCTCCGCTATGTTGATTTGATCGGTTAGGTCTATGGCACTTGTCATGACAACGTCTTCTTCTAGGGATAAGGATACATCCTCCAGGATCTCCAAAGCTGCTAGGCTTTGGGTCAGAACTAGGACGATCCACATGAGTGATAAGCCCCATGGAGATGGAGGTTGATGCAATGAAGATTTCCATAGGACCCATGCCTTGAGTGGCCACTGGTGGAGGAGCAACATGCGGATGACCTACATATTGGCAAATAGAATGGTAAAGAATAAATATAGATTTAGGTGAGAACTGGAGTTTCTCAAAAACTAGAGAAACGATTGATATATGTTTGCCTAGACTTTGGTGCATAGAAGATTTAGAAACTTCACCTTCTTTAGGTGAGTGCTGAATAGGTTGATCGATAGGGAAGGGAATGTATGCTGCAACAAAAGTTTTCATTGCATATGCCGGAATGATCCGGATGGCTTTAGAGCTAGCCTCCTGGCAATAGGAATATTTGTCGAAGGCTCCAAAGATTTTTGAGTTGGGGATTTAGGCTGACTCGATGCACTTGGGCCAGCGGAAGCCTCGACAACAGCAACGATAATGGCGACATCTTCTTCAGCAAGAATGGCTTTTCCCTCCTTCAATTTATCTATATCGTCTACATCGATGTACTCAACCATTAGTACTTCTTCAGCCAGGCCCTCATCGGCTGCTTGCGAATGACACAACATCCATTTCCAGGCATCAACGAGGGTTACGGCATATATACTCCCTGGCTATTTCAGATTCGAGAGCTGAACCATGTTGGCAAAAAATTGCTGGAGAGTATTATTCAATTCTTCCCTTTATTTCGCCTTCCGCCTTTGTGGTCTTTTAGCTCTTGCATGACAAAGGAGTAATCAACTTCCATATCTAGCTTTTTGTCCTGCACCAATAGTAAGCTCTCCTCGAGCTTATCTACTTTTCTAAAAAGGTATTGAATCTCAGTTGTTGGCTCTTCAATAGTTTTGTCCTTGGCCCAAATTGTTTCATCTTTTGCAGAAAGAGCCAGGTTCTTCTCAGCAAATTGCGCCTTTAGAGCAGCATTATCCCCATGAGCAATTCTAAGAAAATTCTTTAGCATGAATTCTACGTTGGTGTGGACCGTCCTCATTTTCGCCATCAAACTATCAACTTTTGCTTTGAATACAATAATGGCATCCTTCTCTGCCTTCATCTTTTGCAAATACTCCTTATACCCTGCAATGAGGCTATTATAAGTCTTTTTCTCAGACTTTAAGGATAGGATGTTCATATGATTAACCTTGGAGAGAGCGTAAGTGAGCTTTTTCCATTCATAGCCTCGATCGATGTGCATTTGAATCAACTGGATGTCCCGATCTGCTTCTTCCTTTAGAATATCTTTGATAACATGATTAAACATGACACCTTGTAAGAAGAGGTCAGGAAAAGTAGTCTCTACGTAGGGTGGTCTAGCAGGAAGAGGAATTGGAGGAGTAGCAATTCCTTTAGAATGAGGAAGCATAGCGGTAATTATAGGCCGCAAAGCATGAATTTGTTGGTGAGAAGGTATTTAGGATTCTACGAGGGGCATTGGAATGCTGAAAGAGGAGTCATAGTGATCATATGAGTCTCCGTGGGCTGCTTTTCTTTGGCCTGCCATTTCTTTCCCTCTCTTTTGGCATGACAATCATCTTTTGATTTTCTCTTTGATTCCTTGCATCTAGCTCCCTTATCCTCGGTCTCTTGATGGCCCTGATAGCTAGAACGAGGCAGATATGAGTCAGGAGTCCTCCCTTTCAATTCCTTAATGCCATATTAGAGCTTGCCGTATCTATCTCCTACCATGGTACCTGAAAAGAGAAGAAAGTTCACATAAGTTCTCAAATTTATGATTAAAGTGAATGCACGGATGTGTGTTTGTGTTCCTAGCATAGTGTAGAGTGCCGATGACCCACTATGTACTCTATGGATTATGTTCACGTGGAACTATGGATGGATTCTTGCCTCGTTTGTTTACAACATTGTCAAAAGGGAAAGTGAAGCCAAAGGAGCCTTCCTTGACGAGGTCACCAATGGAGATATCGAAAGTGCTCAAGGAACCAAAACATCCCCAACAGATCAAGCTAGAAGAGTACCATGACCAATGGCAGTGTGCTTGGTTCTTCGATTTTCTAAAGAGACTTGATGATGATATGTTTTTATCAAGGCGAGGTAGGATGTTCAATGACATCGGGAGACACATCGCCTCATGATTGTCTCCCTTTAGACTAGCATTGTATTCACTATAACCTCCCTATGTACACTTTTCCTCTTCTTCTTTCATTTTTTATTTTCCTTCTCTCTCCCTTCATCTTCTCTTTCTTTTAGGATTTTTTGCATCCCAGCTCCTTCATTCTATTATCTTGGAAATTCACCAAATGGCAGGCTTTTCCATTTCCCTATTTGCAGGCTGTCGACGTTTATAATATGGAGAAATGTTTAGGATTGAAGATATGATTGGCATTCTACAACTGCTCAGTGGAGTGGTTGCAAGAATAAAGAAACATTCAGGATGCAGTAAGTTCCACTATTGGAGATTCTCATTCGTTAGAATGTATGCGGTGTTGTGATGTTTGAAGTTTATTCCCTTTAGAGCTTTCAAAGTTTCAGCATGCTTGTCACTCGTGTCTCAAGCGAGAATATCTATAAAGGAATTAGACAATGAATTGAATGCTTAGACTGAAGGAATTAGAGAGTGAAAAAATGAAGAGAAAAAGGATCTTACTGGCATAAAACCAACTCCCAATAAAGCAATACAGACACAGGAAAAAGAAATACTCATTCTTCAAATATGAGCATTTGTTGTGAAGTGAGTCTATAACTTTGCACTTGCACCAGGCCTCATTAATCGTGAGAGATAACGAGCCTTGCTGATGCTTAAAGCTCAAGATGTGGTTTAGCTCTTCGAAGTTTGGAGGTCACTAAAATCGGTTCCTGAACAACATACATAAGGAGCTTAATAGTGCATATTCTTTAAGATGAACTTAGGATGGAGCCAACCCAAGCTCCTTGAGAATCATATGGAGAAATGGATTGAAAGGCAGCACAACACCGCCTAGACACGTGTATCTATTAGAGGCCGTGTAATCCACTAAGGGATTTTGAGTCGTTGCCAATGGGTAGGAAGCATGACATCACCTTTGAGGGTCCCATGCTATCGGTAGATGGTTTGAAGTGTCTTAGTGGTGAGGATTGTCGACATCCGTTCAGACGGATCGTATAAAACACTTAAAATGATATACTCGTTCTATGGAGGAGGTTGTCCTTAGTTTAGATTCACTAGGGCGATAATCCCTTATAGTTCAACGGTAATTTAACGCTAGTTCCAAGAGGCATGAACATGAAGCCTAAGTAGTTGTGGATCTCGCTTCGGAATGAATAGATTGCTAACACTGGTATTGAAGTTAGGTGATTGATAAGTCATTTTGAATAGGAAAAACTAGCGTTCAACTTAGTCAGATATGTTTTATTTTAGAATTCTATTTCCATTCTAAACCCGAGTGATCGGTGCTTGGAATTCAATGGATGTGTGTTGACCAATTGAACACCAAATGTCGACTAAGGCAAGTTGGAAGTGTTAATCTCTATAGTGTGAGTCTCATATCCTATACATAACGAATGTACCATCCTATGTTGAAAGCCGCTCATACTAGAAAAACGATCCATGCTGTACGACGAAACCTTGCTTCGGATCTTGCCCATTATCATCAGATAATCGATAATGGAACCATTGTCCGAAGCGATGCAGAAGTTTTTATTTTACAGGAACTCCAAAATGTGCACATATTGGATATGTTGTGCAACTGAGTCATTTAGAAGGAGAAAGTTCAATGTGATCGTTCTTTGGAAGAGAACCGTCCTATTGGTATTCAAGTGGTGATATGTGATCGATTAGGTGCTGATCAAAATTAACCAAGGCACATTAGAATGCAAGGCTTGGGATTCAGGAAATTAGATATATTTCAAGCACAACCTGAGTAGAACGTAAGGAAAACTTGGGATATGCCTTAACCAACCCGTATTAAGACTACCCAAAGTCACCATTACCAATCTAAGATTGGTCGGGACATGATGTACCTCTCAAGCACGGCTGGCGTTGAAAGTTAGCAACCCACCTTACGGAATTTAGGATTTGAATTAAGGCTTGAGAGCGATCGGGTCCGATCACGCTAGGAGAGGTAGCAGTGGTCGGTAGAAGGATTTAGCGAGGATGGTAGCATTTAGAGGTAGCTGACGATGTATAGGAGTCAACGACGACCGGTTTGTGTGAATGATCTGGGTTTAGGTAAAGTTGGTGATGAGCTTAAAATCTTGATAGGGAAGGACTCGAATAAAATTCTTGAATCCTAGAAAGTGAAGAGTGGAAAAAAGCATCTAAGTGCACAAGTACTTATAGCACCGAAATGATCACAAAACAACTCAATGCCGACCAAAAGAAGTTAGTGTCGATAAGAATATTTAAAAATGGAAAATAGAATAGTAGGGTCTAAAACCTGGATGAGGCATAAGTGATGATCTTTTCCTTAGCATAGAGATTGGACTTTCTACCATATAAGGCAATTGAATGGATATCTGCACAAGAAAGACAACACTTTAAAGCAACTTTTGGATCACCTAACCAACATGGTTGGATAATAACATGCGCTTGTCTTGCTCCATAGCATGCTTTGTTTCCACTAAAAGCATACTTCGAGAAGCAATTATTATTTGGCTTTTTGACCGACTAGGTCTTTCATTGGAATCAGAACATCGGGATGAAGATGAAATGGTTTGAGGACTAAAGATGTAACGACCCACTATTTTGGACCATTCAAATCGACAATAAAACCACACATTTCGGACTTGAATAATTCAAAACAGTAGATTGTAATATAATTTGGAGCAAATAAAACCAATCACAGATACAGAAATATCAGAATAACTTGCAGCGGAAATAATAATAACCATAGTAGTTCATGAAGCTACTGCAAACATAGTCTCAAAACAAGTACAAAATACTAGAATCTGAAAGTAAATACAATAGGAATCCTAATACATATATATCCGTTAATACATAAGCTGAATAGAAATAATGAATAGAAATAGACGACAAATAGATAGATAGATAATCTCCAACAAATCCTCTAGCTCTAGAAGATGAAATCCAAAGCTGATACTCAGGCTGACCCGAGCGTAAAGCAAAACACAAAACACTCGAGTCAAGACATACATACTTATATATGTAAACCAACTCAAGTGAACTGTAATAGAAATGCACAAGAAACTTAAAGGATGCTTGAGACCTCCCATTCTTTAAGGATTCGTTAAACTATCTACTATGTAGTAACATACGCTATTATAATAATGTCTAAAGTAAAGTATAATATATTTTAAAAATAGCGTTAAGGCATTACCCATATCCCCCTTAACACATTTCATAGTGCCAATAGTCTTTACTGTATCATAGTCCCTCCTGATCAGGAAGCCACCAGAGGATACTCCATAGGTACGACACAAATCAAACTCGTAGTAAAGCATGCTAGGGTAGGTGACATGGCACAACTGGGCAATGCCAGGGTACATATACCAAATACGCATCCGAACTGGTGGTAACGCATAGCCGCAGCTACCGCCCACCTCGAACCACACTCCAAAATCAAAGGTGCACACCATATCAATCACAAAGTAATAGAATGACATACGGAGAAGTGTGTCCGATCAGAGGAGCTACCTCATTGGCCCGGATTCGCTCCTGTTTTAGAACCTTATGCCAACTCACGGGAGTCAGGTCCATATATATACCTCAATAGAACGTCGCCACCATCCTACTTCATTTTGAAATCTCCACTGCGTACATGGTTGTTAAAGTGGTTTACGGAGTAGGCAGAGAGTATGACATCTTCCGATCCCGGTTTCTTTAACAATCAAACGTTACTATAACCCATGGTTATTTATTTCAAAAGGTTTACATTTCAAAACAAACCTTTCCATTTCAAAAACCACTTAAACCAAATGCTTTTACTCTTCCAAAAATAATATCCATTTCAAAATTGGTAATATTTCCAAATCCATATATGTATATTAGTTATAGCACTTCAAAAATGTAATAATTTAGAAATCATAATACTTTCAAAACCATACACTTATTATAGCACTTTTAAAATGTAATAAGTTAGAAACTGTAACACTTTGAAAATGTTATTCCTATATAATAGCTTTTGGAAAACATTGCAATTTAGAAATAGTAGCATTTTCAATAAATAACCTAAAGTAACATAGCATTTTAAAACATAACTAAAATAACATAGCATTTTGAAAATGCTACAAATACTACTATAACATGTTTAAAACATACTATTTCAAAAAAATTCATAGTTTTATTTATTCAAAACATATATGTTTCATAAGTAAAATCTAGTATTATTATTAGGTTAGAAATAAAATTCCATATTAACTTAAATTTAAATTATTAAGTTGTTTATCATAGATAAAATCTTTAATTTAGTTTTAAACCAAATATTTACTTATAAATTTTAACTTAATAGAAAACCAATATATCATTATATTTAAAAATCATTAAATCAAATTTAAGTTAAATTTCATATATTATAAGTTCAAAAATACTTAATAATTTCTAGAAAATTATTATTTTAAAATTAACCATGGATCTGTATAATATTTTCTAACCTAAGTCAAGTGATACAGATATGTATCATTTCAATCCGTAGTTTATAAAATTCCAGTTTCTATCATTTCAAACCTACAATGCCAAGTCAAATAAAATTAAAATTGCTTGAGCCTATCATTTCAGCTCATAAAGATTTTTCCCTATTCTAAAGTCCGTTCAGGTATGTATCATTTCGACCCATAGTGATTCTATACTAACAGGGATTGCATTGTGAGAAGCAAAAAATAAATTAACGGTATAACATGGCATATCATATCAGGTGATGTAACAGGCATATAATCAGGTTATAACATCATATAATGTCATTTAATAAGAATATATATGAACTTAGATCAGCATAGCACATCACCTACTACACATTCACAAGTCATTGTTTCATAATTATATAAGTACCAATGTCGAGGGTGATAACTCACCTTCTAAAGCTAGAGATGACAATACGAGACACACAACCAAACTCCGAAAAGCACGACAAAGCACGCACTAGATTCGAGTGGATGAAGATCCAAGATTCAAATCTTGTAAACAAACAAATATAAACATATATAAGTACATAATTCAACACATAACTTTGAATCAAAACAATGTACAAATATGAATCAGAATGAATTAAAATGGCTTAGCCAATGTAGATAGGCTCAGCCACTACACAAATGGGCTTGACCATCATCAAGTAGTGCTTGGCCACTATGGTTTAGAGCACATATGCTCGGCCACGATCAGGAAAAAGGCATGGCCATGGAGTATGTGAAGAGATGGCAAGCCAAAAGTCAATAGGATGGCAAAAAGGCAAGGAGATGGAAGGTCAAGTGGGTTAATGGTTCGACCCTATACTAAAGTGGCTCAGCCTGGGTGCTTGGCTTGGACAAGGTCAGGTCTGGTCATGGCTATGGGTAGGGAAAGGTCATGGAAAGGCATCGGAATGGAGGAACTAGTGGTGGTCGAGGCAAGCAAAGAGGGATTGGACCTTGTGGTGCTCGGTTAGGGTTTGTACAAGCAAATTTGGTGATGGGTTTTGGATCTATGGTTCACGGCATGGCATGGGGATGGTGATGAGATGGTGGTGGCCGATCATAGGTGGTGGATGGTGGAGAGATGGTCGGCTATTGGAAGGCATAATGATGGACGAGCTATGCTTGTATACAAAAGAAAAGGAAAAATGAAAAAGAGGAGAAGAAGGAAAACTTACTGTAAAAATTTTCTTCAAGAAATGAAATGAGAAAGAGAGATGGAGATGAGAATGTTTTGAATGGCTAGCACAAATGTATAGGCATCTTTTCATTTTGAAAAGGCAAATAAGTGGCTATTAGGAATTACAAAGCTCAATAATAAAGCCCACTTCAAAACAAGCTTAACGCAAATGAAAAATCAATCCCAGACCAAATAAAAAAACAGAAAATAAAATAGACAATAGAGAAATGAAAAATTAACAATAAAATACTGAAAATAATCGCATGTAAAACGCTGAAATTTATCAGATTTAAAAAGTATGAAACATAATTTGACGAAATGAAAAGCAGAACGAATATCAGAATCAAATTCAGCTTCAAATAGAAATTTAAAATTTAAATTTAAAAATTTCAACTGAAAGTCAAAGTTTGATCCAAGTTGACCAAAATATAAAATTTTCAGAAAATCATTATTTTATTATATTTGGAAAAATAATTATAAACAAAATCCAAAAATACTTTGGAAAATTCCAAAATTCCAAATTTTAAATGATTTAAAATCAAAGTTTCAAGTAATTTGAATGAAAAATATTTGTTAAAAATATGGGTTGTTACCCTCTTCCTCACTCAAAATTTTTCGTCCTCGAAAAGGAACGAGACATAAGAAAACAAAGAAAGATAAGATAGAATAGAGAACTGTACCTGAAACAAACAATTTCGGATTCGAAGCACGCATGCTTTCCTCCATCTCCCAGGTACAATCCCGATCATCAGTACTCCACTACACTTTGACAGATTTCCTTCTCACCTGCTTCATACCTCTATCGATAGTACAAAGTGGCTTCCTCTCGACAGTAAGATTGGGCTTAATATCCAAACTCTCGAGAGTAGAAGGCTGGACAATCAAAGATGGATCACGCAGATACCGACGAAGATGCAAAACATGGAATACATTATGCACTCCAGAAAACTTCTTAGGCTAATCCAAACGATAAGCTAAAGAACCAATCCTTTCCAAGATATGGAAAGGACCAACAAACCTAGGAGCAAGCTTCCCTCTGCGACCAAACGGAATCACATTCCTTAAGGGAGAGACCTTAGGGAAAACCAGGTCACTAACAGACAATGTGAGAAATGCGGAATACAGATCTTAAGGCTAGGATTAACACTAGAGGGGAAGGGGGTGAATAGTGTTTTAAGTATTACTAAATCTTTTTGAGTTTTTGTTAACTTGAACACAAATGTATGCAATATTCAGACACAGATATGATCATAGAAACAAACACAGATGCAGAAATAAAGCAAAAGCAATAAAGAAAAGAACACACCGGATTTTATACTGGTTCGGATTTACCCTACATCCAGTCCCGCACACAAGTACGGATTTCTTTTCGAAAGCAATTGTATAATTACACCCTCGATTTCAAGGCCACAAGGTACACCACTCTAGATTCACAATCCTCTGGGTAGAGATACTTGATTTCACGGGCAACAAGTTCACCCAATTGATTTCCAAGGCTACAATCACACCTTTTTTCACTTGATTGATTTCACAGGCTACAAACACACATTTTCTATCTTAATTTATTGCAAAGAAGCCTATAACTCTGAATAGCACTGAGATCTTGTTGAGATAGTGATAGAGAATCAAACCAGAGATGATCTAGTTAGATTTGTTAAATATAGGGTGTAATTGTTTCCTTTTATTAACTTTCCTATTATAAACTACTTTCGTATTGTAAACTTTCCTGATTTAACTATTTGGTGTGATATATAAACACCTCTTCTTGTATATCGATGAGATGGGATAAATAAAATAAGTTGCTTTTGCTTTCTCCTCTATGTCTATTCTTACAAATTATATTTGATACCAAACCAATTAACATGGTATCAGAGCCAGGTTAGAACAGTATTTTAAATCATAAAATTAATCAAAACCTTTACAATCCCGATTCCAGAAAATCAGAAAATTCAAATCTCGTACTCCTTCCCTTCTTTAAATCAGAAAGCAATCGCCTGTAACTTCCAATTACCTCCATCTCCAGTAACTCACGACCTTGAACCAGTAACTCACGAATCACCAAATTGCTTCACCTCAATTTGAACCCATTTCTGCAACCGCCATTTCCGAACCCAAACCCTAGCCATAGCCGTTCGTCCTTTAGTTTCAGTCCAATCCCTTGAGTCCGACATGCAAACCTATGATAAGCCAGCCGTCGTACCTCTCCTCGATGTCCTAAAAGCCCCAATCCGTACTGACATCATCGACTTCGTCCACCACCAGCTATCACGCAATCACCGCCAGCCTTACGCTGTAAGCCACAAGGCCGGTCACCAGACTTCCGTCGAGTCATGGGGAACTGGACGTGCTGATCTGGGAGCCTTCGAAAACATGTGTCGAGGAGGACGCATGTTCGCTCCAACCAAGATCTGGCGCCGCTGGCATCGTCGAGTCAACGTTAACCAACGCCGATTTGTTGTTGTCTCTGCACTCCCTACTTCAGCTGTACCTTCGCTTGTGATGGCTAGGGGCCATAAAATCGATTCAGTAGCTGAATTACCTCTCGTTGTCTCAAACTCCATCGAGTCAATTGACAAAACGAAGGATGCAGGATTTCTCATTCGTTGCGTCATCCAGTTCTTTCAATGTGTACCACTCCGCTCACAATCGGATCGCTTCTGGCTGCATTCGAGGATGCAACTGGGACTGCAATTGGGGCAAATGAGTAACAACCTTCTCCTCTTCTCTGTCAGAATCAATTTCCAATACCAATCTTTCGGCATGTGCAGCAGCGCTTGTGCTTTCGGCGGCTGCAAGGCTTGATTTTCATTGTATTGTCTTTTATGATCTTCACTGCGTATGTTGTAATATGCTTGAACGAAACCTATGTCCACTGCGACCTCTTTTAGCGCACCCGGCAGTTCCTGCCGTGATGGCGGCGGCAGTGGCTGGGAGACTTGATTTTGATAGGAGTTCCTTGGTGGGTTCATCTTGCCCCTCTCAGAAAATTCGATTCTCAGAAAATTCGTGTTCAACCAGTAACTTGCCCCTCTCGTGGATTTGGTTTCTCAGAAAATTTAGGTTGTGGATTCCCAGAAAATTCGTTGATTTGGTTTCTCAGAAAATTCGTTGATTTGGTTTCTCAATTTAGGTTGTGGATTCTTAGAAAATTCGTTGGTTTGGTTTCTTAGAAAATTTAGGTTGTGGATTCTCAGAAAATTCGTTGATTTGGTTTCTCAGAAAATTTAGGTCGTGGATTTCAACTCTTAAATGAAATAGGACTGAAAACTATTATTCTAGCTAAATTATGGTGTGATTACAAAGCTGCTATTTATATTGCATCTAATCCTGTGTTCCATGAACGAACCAAACACATAGAGATTGACTGTCATTTTGTTCGGGATAAAATACAAGATGGTTTAATATCTACAGAATATATGGAGACTGAAGAGCAGATTGCAGATATCTTCACCAAAGCTTTGAATGGAGTTAGAACTAATTACTTGTGTAACAAGTTGGGCCTGATTAACATCTACGCTCCAACTTGAGGGGGAGTGTTAAATATAGGCTGTAATTGTTTCCTTTAATTAACTTTCCTATTATAAACTATTTTCCTATTATAACTTTCCTGATTTAACTATTTGGTGTGATATATAAACACCTCTTCTTGTATATCAATGAGATGAGATAAATAAAACAAGTTGCTTTTGCTTTCTCCTCTATGTCTGTTCTTACAAATTATATTTGATACCAAACCAATTAACAAGATTCAATGTTGATTTCGGCAGAGTAATGATAAAAATGTGTATAAAGAAATGTGGAAGAAGAAGAGGAGTGAAATTAGAGAAAATATGAATACAAATTCGTTCAAAACTACCCCTATTTATAGTAGAACAATAGCCATGTTCATTCATGAAAGGATATGGTGAATAGACACTTCCTTTGAAATCCAAAATTTTGAAATAAACTGCTACTATGTCGACATGGGGTACTTGAGGATGTCGACATGCCTAAGGTATTTTTGGTAATTTGCTTTTCTTTGAAAATAACTTCTATCTTGTGTTAAAAACTATTTTAAACTTTATAAATACACTTAACTAAAGTTAAAATACACAAGTAAACATAAAGAATAATATTTTGATATATATAAAATTTTACTATATTTAAATCTAAGTAAAAATATTAAAAGTTAAATATATTATTATTAAAAGATAGTTTAAAACCAAGGATAATTTGATTTTGAAAATAAAGATTATTTTAAGGCTAAAAACATTTAAAACCAGGATAGATGTTTTTGATTATTTTAAAAGGAAGGTTTTGAAATCATTTTGAAAACAAGATATAATTTTGTAAAAACATTTGAATAAAAGTTAGTGGATACAAAACAATGTTCCACTAGATTTTTCGTAAGTTCCATCCTACTTAGGGTTCCATCCCTTTAATAGGCTCGAAGTGGATTTCATTCCACGAATAAATTGGATTTTAAGATGCTGGAGCTTTTCTAGGAGTTTTAACAAAATTCCTAATTAGATTACTTATTATTGAAATCTTGAACTCTTGATAATCTTGATACTCATGAGTTTCAATCTTGATATCTTGAACCTCTATACTGTACCGTCTTCATTCTTGGTACCTGCATGGTTAAATCCTGCATATACATATATATATATCTAAACTATAATGTTAGTATTTATATTTTATAACAATTCCTAAGGTTGTTGTCATCAAAACCAACTTCTCATGGACTAACAATCTCCCCCTTTTTGATGATGACAACCTTTGTTTACAAAGTATTACTATCCTAATAACTCTCCCTAAAACTAATAACTCCCCCTTAATCTATGCCTAACTATCCTATTTTATATTTATCCCCCTTTGTCATTAGCAAAAACCATCCTAAAACCATAAAACTATACAAATCCCCCTTAAACTAATACTAGAACGAAGTATAGTGAATGGAATATGAAAGACATTAACATAATTATATTATAATTATTCAACACATAAATATGTATAAGCATATTTCAAACAATCCAATCAACACGCAAATCAAATCCAATCATGTCAAACAATTCAAACAAATCAAAGGTCAAACAAATCAATCAAGTCAAACAAGTCAATCAAGTCAAATAAGTCGATCAAGTCAAACAAGTCAATCAAGTCAAACAAGTCAAACAAGACAATTAAGACAATCAAAACATACCAAACAAATCAAAAACTAATAATCCTAAACTATAAGACAATACTACAAACTCCTCCTAAATAAAATACACTCGTGATATATACATGTATGCAATATGTAGTTGTAATGCAGTATGAAATGTATGACATATGCAATGTAGCATGAGATAATTACAAAATGAAGTGCAACTTGTGATGCAAATGATTATGATATTTCATGCATTGTTATTTATGATGTAATATGCAATGAAATGTGATATGAAATAGGATGCATAATGATATGTAATATGAAACAAAATGATAACGAAGTAAAAAAATAATATGCAGAATGATATGATGATATATATACTACGGTAAGAGACATCCAGATTATAAGATAAGCATGAGTGATAAGTAATATCTAATTGACAAGTATATATATATATATATATCAAAATATTTATTATAAATCACTTCAACCAAACAAAGGTAATACACACAAATTACTAGACCTAATTTAGAGAAACTAATGAATGGGACTGAAAGAGTAGTAAAGAAAAGAGTTTAAAGGTAATAAATGATATTAAAAGTATAACATATTCATGAAAGGTAGTAATCAAACTCAATATCAAAATCAAATGCTAAGAAATTTGGACTTAAACTATATATGATCAAATATGATTTTTATAAAAACTAATAACCTCCTTATTTAATTCTTTTAAAATATTTTTTTTTTAACTTAATTGTTTTTAAGAATCCAAACTTCTATGTTTATAAAATACTTAACTTACTAATTAAAACCTATATATTAAATTATTATTGTTTTAAATATTTAGAAACATATTTAAACACTATTGAGTTAAAAAATATCATAATGAAATATGATATATCAAAGACTGAAAAAAAACATATGTTACATTAAGGCCTCTTACATTAAAAAATTTAATTAATTATTAAAAAATATTTAAACATGAAATTAATTTTAAAATATTCTAATATAAGTTAGAAAATAACTCTAAATAGAATAGAGAAAAATACTTAGTTTAAATATCGTTTTTTTAATAATTTAAAGTTTCAAACAGAAAATACAGCATTCGCGGAATGCTATAAAAAGTTTTTGCAATAAAATATATTCAAAACATTATAAAAACATAATCTGCAGCATCTACCAAATGCTGTGAAAAGTTTCTGAAACACTACAGCGTCTTGAAACACAGAAATGCTATAAAAACGTATTTGCAGCTAACAGAAGCAAAGACAGCATTTCAGAAATGCTATCTAAAGTTCTGGGCCTGATTTTAATATGATTTTGCACCAATTTTACGACTAGATATTGACATGTAAATAATTCAATTTTTTACCCAATTTTTTATAGTATTTAATTAACATAAAAATAATAATGAGAAAACATGTGTAAAGACACTTGGCATTATGCATGTAGAAATGCTTTTCTACTTAGTATAGTTGTAATAAATTAGTAGTAAGATTTTATTTGAAAGAAAACACATTTTAAAAAACTTTTTTTACAAAAAATTTAGACTGGTATATCAAAATTTATACTATGATGTATCGATATATGGACCAAAATATCAAAACTTATAAAAGAGATAAATTTCTATACCTAACTAAATGCATAAATATATATTCCTAAATACAACAATAAAGATGAAATAATAGTAAAGCGTACCAATTTTTGCACTCCATTTTTCTAACTTTGTTGCACTCCATTTTTCTAACTTTGTTGTTCTTCCATTGTCGTCAACCATACATTTGTATCTTTCAGAATTTGACGACGAGATTTGTTCTATTGCGACGGGCTCGTTTTTCTGATAAGCGTAGTATATTCATTTGCTGAATTTGAAGATAGTATGAGAAAGATACAAATGATTTAGTAGATCGACTAACTTGTCGCCAAAACATTGAATTTGAATTTTGAATGAATGGACACTGCAACCACTATAAATGGGCCAAACAGTCACCACTTTTCATAAGAATTCCTCTTCTTCTTCCCCTTTTTCTATATACTATCAAACTTTTAGAAGGTATATCTCCTTCGTTTCTTAACGGAATTGGATGAAACCAGTGGCAAATCGAAGAGGAAGGCAAGGGATACGATCTAGTGATAGTTTGATGACGAATTTCGATGGTATTGTGGTGCAACAGGCCGATCAGTAGGAGAAATGTAGAAAATCCCGTATACAGTTTTTCAGTTTTGGATAGCCAACTTCAAACTGTCATATCTCATTCAATTTTGATCGGAATTTGATGATCCACCCATCAAAACGACCATGGGAACAAGGACTACAATCTGAAAAAGGAATTAGGACAAAATACTCAAATATTTAGGTGAAATTTGAAGAATTCCATTCATAGTTTGCTTTCTTTTTCTCTTTGTTCATTAAAACATCATTTGACCATAACTTGGTCATTTCTTGACGGATTCGCACAAAACCAGTGGCATTGCGAAGCAGATGGAGAGAAGTACAGTATCAAGTCAAGTTATAGATGAGAACCAAAAGTTTTGTATTGATCTGATACCCATTTCATTGTCGATTGCCATTATATATCCATTTGTTCTTGATCAATGAATGATTATCCGATATCTTTTAACCAACGGTCATTAGACATAACTCTTCTCCTTCAAAACAACATAACTTTTTAAAGAATCAAGTGACTTTTCAAAACAACTAAATATAGTTTTAATCAACAATATCATGATGATTCTGTGACATATTCATATGAAAATAGTGTTAATAATTTTATCAAAAAATTGCCAATTTAAAATTTTTCAAAATTCAGATTATGAAAACTTTGAAAACCTTGCTCTTATACCAAATGTGAGAAATGCGGAATACAGATCTTAAGGCCAGGATTAACACTAGAGGAGGTGAATAGTTTTTTAAGGAATTACTAAATATTTTTGATTATTTGATAATTTGAACACAAATGTATGCAACATTCAGACACAGATATGATCACGGAAACAAACACAGATGCGGAAATAAAGTAAAAAAAATAAAGGAAAGAACACACCGGATTTTGTACTGTTTCGGAGTTACCCTACATCCAGTCCCGTACACAAGTACGAATTTTTCTTTCAAAAGCAATTGTACAATTACACCCTCGATTTCAAGGCCACGAGGTACACCACTCCAGATTCACAATCCTCTGGGTAGGGATACTTGATTTCACGGGCAACAAGTTCACCCAATTGATTTCCAAGGTTACAATCACACCTTTTCTCACTTGATTGATTTCACAAGCTACAATCACCCTTTTCCCATTTAGTTTATTACAAAGAAGCCTATAACTCTGAATAGTACCGAGATCTTGTTAAGATAGTGATAGAGAATCAAACCAGAGATGATCTAGTTAGATTCAATGTTGATTTCGGCAGAGTAATGGTAAAAATGTGTATAAATAAATGTGGAAGAAGAAGAGGAGTGAAATCAAATAAAATATGAATACAAATTCATTCAATACTACCCCTATTTATAGTAGAACAACTGCCATGTCCATTCATGAAAGGATATGACGAATAGACACTTCCTTTAAAATTCAAAATTTTGAAATAAACTGCTACTATGTCGACATGGGGTACTTGAGGATGTCGACATGCCTAAGGTATTTTTGGTAATTTGCTTTTCTTTGAAAATAACTTCTATCTTGTATTAAAACTATTTTAAACTTTATAACTATACTTAACTATAGTTAAAATACATAAGTAAATATAGAGAATAATATTTTGATATATATAAAATTTTACTATATTTGAATCTAAGTAAAAATATTAAAAGTTAAATATATTATTATTAAAAGATAGTTTAAAACCAAGGATAATTTGATTTTGAAATAAAGATTATTTTGAGGATAAAAATATTTAAAACCAGGATAGATGTTTTTGATACTTTTAAAAGGAAGGTTTTGAAATCATTTTGAAAAGAAGATATAATTTTGTAAAAAACATTTGAATAAAAGTTAGTGGATACAAAACAATGTTCCACTAGATTTTTTGTAGGTTCAATCCTACTTAGGGTTCCATCCCTTTAACAGGCTCGAAGTGGATTCCATTCCACGAATAAATTGGATTTTAAGATGCTAGTGCTTTTTTAGGATTTTTTTAACAAAATTCCTAATTAAATTACTTATCATTGAAATCTTGAACTCTTGATAATCTTGATACTCATGAGTCTTCAATCTTGATATCTTGAATCTCTATACTGTACAGTCTTCATTCTTGGTGCCTGCATGGTTAAATCCTGCATATACATATATATATATATATATATATATATATATATATATATATATATATATATATATCTAAACTATAATGTTAGTATTCATATTTTATAACAACTCCTAAGATTGTTGTCATCAAAAACAACTTCTCAAGGACTAACAG
The DNA here is from genome assembly GCA_030765085.1 of Allium cepa. Taxonomy (NCBI): domain Eukaryota; kingdom Viridiplantae; phylum Streptophyta; class Magnoliopsida; order Asparagales; family Amaryllidaceae; genus Allium; species Allium cepa. The sequence continues at coordinate 984,383,847 of CM060945.1, read as the reverse complement.
AAAACTCCAAACTCCTTCTACGCCGATCAGCATACTTCTTCTGTCTATCCTGCGAACTCATCAACTTTCTCTTAATTTCCTCAACCTTCTCAAAAGCCTCCAAAATCGTATCAGGACCAAGAAACAAACGATTATCAGATTCAATCCAGCAAGATGGAGATCTGCAAGGTCGTCCATAAAGAGCAACAAACAGAGACATTACAATACTAGCCTGAATTCAAAGACGAAATGAGATAGATTAAGATAAGGTTAAAATATAAGAGTCGAATTATACCTGATAACTATTGTTATAGGTGAATTCAACAAGATGGAGATGATCTTTCCAAGATCCTCCAAAATCAAGAACACAAGCACAAAGAAGATCCTTCAAAATCTGGTTCACTCTTTCTGTTTGACCGTCGGTGTATGGATGGTAAGCAGTGCTCAGATTCAGGTGAGTACCCAAAGATTCCTGAAAAGCTCTCCAAAACTGATGGTAAAGATAGGATCTATATCACAAAAAATACTGATAGGGACACCATGGAGACGAACAACCTCCCTCATATAGATCTCAGACAAACTAGAAGCAGAACGGGTAGACTTGACTGGAATGAAATGAGCCGACTTAGTCAATCTATCCACAATAACCCAAATATTCTCATTACCCCTCCTAGTCCTTGGTAATCCATCAATAAAATCCATAGAAATCTGTTCCCATTTCCAATTGGGAACCTCAAGAGGCTGTAATAAACCAGGGGTCTTCTGATGATCGGCCTTGACTTGCTGACAAGTCGCACACCTACTAACAAAGATAGAGATATCTCGCCTCATACCTCTCCACCAATAAAGCTTCTTCATATCCTAATACATCTTCGTCGCACCAGGATGAATAGAAAGTCTGGATCGATGATTTTCCCAAAGTAACTCTTGCCTCAATCCATCAACATTCGGGACACAAATCCGATTATTAATCCTCAAAATTCCTCTATCATCGATCTGAGCTCCACTACCATTAGGGCTACTACCACCAACCCTACTACGAACACTCTCTTTCATAAGCCTAAGCATCTCATCCTCATCTTGCTTAGCAATAATACGATACAAAAGAGAAGAAGAAGAAACAACAAGCTGACACAACATAGCCTTCTTCCGACTCAAAGCATCGGCCACAACATTAGCTTTCCCAGGGTTATAGCTAATGTCGATATCATAAGAAGCAGGAAACTCAAGCCACCGAACCTGACGTTGATTCAAATCCTTTTAGGTGAAGATATACCTCAAAGACTGATGATCAGGAAAGAGCTCAAACTTAGCACCTAAAAGATGATGCCTCTAAAGCTTCAAAGTAAAAAACACAACAAGAAACTCCAAACTATGAGCTGCATAATTGGCTTTATGGGTCTTCAACTAGCGACTGCCATAAGCAATGACCTTCCCATCTTGCATCAGAACAGCTCCCAAACCCTCACGACTAGTATCAGTGTATACCGTTAATCCCTCATTTCCATTTAGAACGGTAAGCACTGGTGCGGAAGTAAGATTACGCTTTAACTCGTTGAATGCAGCTTCACACTTATCATTCCATATAAACTTAGCATTTTTACGAGTCAAAGCGGTGAGAGGTGCAGCAATCCGAGCAAAATTCTCAATGAATCTCCGATAATAACCGGCAAGGCCTAAAAAGCTACGAATATCAGATGGAGTCCTAGGAGTTTCCCAATCCTGTAATAGAATGGGGAGAAATAAGGACCACAGAAAAGATAGAATGATCAAATTACAGAAAAAAGAAAAGAAGGAAGACTTACATTGATCGCAGCGATCTTGACTGGATCAACAGAAACTCCATTACTAGAAACAATATGCCCGAGTAATCGGACTTCATCCTTCCAGAAATGGCATTTTGAGAATTTAGCCTTCAACTGATGATTTCTAAGAGTCTCCAAAACAAATATCAAATGCGACTCATGCTCATCCCTTGACTTGGAGAAGACAAGGATATCATCAACAAAGACTAGAACAAAGTTGTTAAGCACATCACGAAAAACACGATTCATCAAATCAACAAAGAAAGCTGGGGCATTAGTCAAACCGAAAGGCATGACTAACCATTTATAGAAACCATTCTCTGTACAGAAAGCGGTCTTGGGAATACTTTCCTTAGCAACTCTAAGCTGGTGGAAACCTGTGGCAAGATCAAGCTGAGAGAAAACAGTAGCTCCATGGAGCTGATCAAACATATCATTGATGCGAGGCATAGGATATTGGTTTCTCATAGTGAGCTTGTTCAATTCTCTATAATCAACACACATCCTCAAAGAACCATCAGACTTAGTGATGAAAACCACTGCTGCTCCCCATTCAGAATGGCTAGGTATGATCAGACCTTTGGAGAACAAGTCCTCAATTTGCTTCCTCAGCTCAACCTTCTCATGAGGCGCCATTCTTCTAGGAGGAAGAACTATAGGTTGAGCTCTAGGAATAAGATTACAGTGGAAGTCAATTTTCCTCTTAGGAGGTAAAGAAGTGACTTCACCAAATACATCAAAATAGAATTTGACCACAGGAGTAGAACGAATATCACTAGGAGAAGAATTAAGAGAATAAATAAAACTACCAGCGAGGTCCTGAGGTAAGCAGCACTGAATCACTAAAGAATTATCAAAATCATCAACAAGAGAAACAGTCTGGGTTTTACAAGAGATAACGACTTCATGCCTCTTCAGCCAATCACCTCCAAACAAACCCATAACATAGAAATCACCACTGAAACGGTGATCAAAATATAGGAGTTTCACTCGATTACAAATCCTACCAAGGTTAGCAGGACCACCAATAGGATTTTTGACACGCAAAGGTTCAGAAGAAAACTTAGGAGAAAGAAGATGCTCAAACTTATTACAATGATCCATGGAAATAAAACTATAGGAATCTCCAAACAGGAAAATTAAACAGAGAAAAAGTGACCTGAAGAGTGCCTTGGGTATCACTAGGAGCAGGTGGAGGTAGAGCAGGTGAGGAAGTAGAGGTAACAACAAAGATACCAGAGGGCTTGCCCTTTTGCTGAGTGCGATAATTATTCTTGAAATGGCCAGGCTGCAGACAAATATGGCAGTGATCATGTCTAGCCAACTGAGCTGGAGGAATAGCAGCACCAACTGAAGTATGGCAATTATTAGCATAGTGTCCCTTCTGATCACACTTGAAGCAAGTGATGGAAGATAGGTCGATAGGTTGCCTCTGAGAAGAAGAAGATCCTAAACATGGACTCTTGTTCCAATTCTTCTTCTGTCGATGAAAAGTAGGCTTTCTCTTCTTAGGGTTACCAGAGAAAGTCTAAGATGAAGTGGCACAAGCAACTGAAGGATCCTTAAAAGTAGGATTCTCATATCTAATGCCATATCCATCAGACTAGTGAAAAAGCTATGCACATGAGCGATGAGACGATCATAATACTCCAGACGAGCACCAGCTATGAACTTCTCATTCTTTTTGAGAGGAGTGTCAATCAGATTAGGGCCAAACTTGGAAAGTTCATTGAACTTCCTCTCATACTCAGCAAATGATATATCTCCCTGCTTAAGATCTATGAATTCCCGATACAACTAAGACTTCCCTGCCTCGTGCATCACTTTACCGCAAAAGCATCCCTAAAGCACGATAACGAAAGATAAGAAAGACTTTAAAAGAGAAAACTGAACCAAATTCAAAACTAACACAAAATGATACCTAAACTGCTCCCAAGAAATGTCAGCCTCAAAAGTGTGAGCTGTAACAGACTCCCACCAATCCAAGGCTACTCCCCTCAACTTCCAAGCTTCCAACTGACGCTTCTGAGCATCACTGATCTCAAGACCGGAGAAAATCCTCTCCAATCCCTTCAACCACTGCTGAGCCTCGATAATTCTCTCTGATCCGGTAAACTTGGTACCACCAAGCTCAGTTATTCCTTACAGAGAGTAATGAACCTAATGGGTGCAACAGGCTCAAGAACTGGAGCAGCACCACGACCCTTACCTCTGGCATTCCTACAACTCATCCTGGAAAAATCAAGAATGAATTTTAGGACAAAGGTAATAGAGAACTAGATAAGATTGGATAAAATAAGATAAGATAAGATAAGATTCATCAGAATGAATATCCTAAACAAAGAAATTACTAACAAGGTGGATAAGGAAAGGGAAGAAGTTAAGAAAATTGATTTCAGAACAAGAAAGATTTCATCAAAATAATCTTTGAAAATTCCTTTTAAAATCATTTGAAAATCATTTTATACTTTAAAATACGTTTCCCTCACAAAGAAATGATTCTAAGATTGATTTCACTCATTCTAGGGTATTTCTACCTTATCTCTAATGAATTTTTGCTCCGTAGGCTAAGGTTTGCCTAAAACCAAAGCTATGATACCAAATGTAACGACCCACTATTTTGGACCATTCAAATCGACAATAAAACAACACACGTCGGACTTGAATAATTCAAAAATGTAGATTGTAATATAATTTGGAGCAAATAAAACCAATCACAGAATCACAGACACAGAAATATCAGAATAACTTGCAGCGGAAATAAAAATAAACATAGTAGTTCATGAAGCTATTACAAACATAGTCTCAAAACAAGTACAAAATACCAGAATCTGAAAGTAAATACAATAGGAATCCCAATACATATATATCCACTAATACATAAGCTGAATAGAAATACTGGATAGAAATAGATGACAACTAGATAAATAGATAATCTCCAGCAAATCCCCTAGCTCCAGAAGATGAAATCCAAAGCTGATACTCAGGTTGACCTGAGCGTAAAGCAAAACACAAAACACTCGAGTCAGGACATACATACTTGTACAATGTCAACCAACTCAAGTGAACTGTAATATAAATGCACAAGTAACTTAAAGGATGCTTGGGACCGTCCATCCTTTAAGGATCCGTAAAACTATCTACTATGTAGTAACATACGCTATTATAATAATGTCAAAAGTATAGTATATTTTAAAAATAGCATTAAGGCGTTAGCCATATCCCCTTTAACACATTTTTATAGTGCCAATAGTCTATACAGTATCATAGTCTCTCTTGATCGGGAAGCCACCAAAGCATACTCCATAGGTACGACACAAATCAAACTCGTAGTAAAGCACATTAGGTTAGGTGACACATCACAACTAGGCAATTCCAGGGTACATATACTAATTATGCATCCGGACTGGTGGTAACGCATAGCTGCAGCTACCGCCTACCTCGAGCTACACTCCAAAATCAAAGGTGTACACCATATCAATCACAAAGTAATAGAATGGCATACGAAGAAGTGTGTCCGATCATAGGAGCTACCTCACTGGCCCGGAATCGCTCCTGTTTTAGCCACCTTATGCCAACTCACGGGAGTCAGGTCCACGTACATACCTCAATAGAACGTCGCTACCATCCTACTTCATTCTGGAATCTCTACCGCGTACATGGTTGTTAAAGTGGTTTTTAGAGTTGGCAGAGAGTATGATTACTTCCGATCCCGATCTCTTTAACAACCAAACGTTATTATAACCCATGGTTATTTACTTCAAATGGTTTACATTTCAAAACAAACATTTCCATTTCAAAAACCATTTAAACCAAATGCTATTACTCTTCCAAAAATAATATCCATTTCAAAATTGGTAATATTTCCAAATCCATATATATCAGTTATAGTACTTTAAAAATGTAGTAATTTAGAAATCATAACACTTTCAAACCAAACACTTATTATAGCAATTTTAAAATGTAACAAGTTAGAAACTGTAACACTTTGAAAATGTTATTCCTATATAATAGCATTTTGGAAAACATTGCAATTTAGAAATGGTAGTATTTTTAATACATAATCTAAAGTAACATAGCATTTTAAAACATAACTAAAATAACATAGCATTTTGAAAATGCTACAAATACTACTATAACATATTTAAAACATACTATTTCAAATTTTTTTCATAGTTTTATTTATACAAAACATATCTATTTCATAAGTAAAATCTATTATTATTATTAGGTTAGAATTAAAATTCTATATTAAATTAAATTTAAATTATTAAGATATTTATCATAGATAAAATCTTTAATTTAGTTTTAAACCAAATATTTACCTATAAAATTTTAACTTAATAGAAAACTAGTATGTCATTATATTTAAAAATCATTAAATCAAATTTAAGTTAAATTTCATATATTATAAGTTCAAAAATACTTAACAATTTTTAGAAAACTATTATTTTAAAATTAACTATGGGTCTGTATAATATTTTCTAACCAAGGTCAAGTGACCGGATATGTATCATTTCAATCCGTAGTTTATAAAATTTCGGATTTTATCATTTCAAACCCGCAATCCCAAGTCAAGTAAATCGCTTAAGCTTATCATTTCAGCTCATAACGATTTTCTGTATTCTAAAGTCCATTTGGGTATGTATCATTTCAACCCATAGTGATTCTATACTAATAGGGAACTTGCAATGTGAGAAGCAGAGAATAAATAAACAGTATAACATGGCATATCATGTCAGGTGATGTAACAGGCATATAATCAGGTTATAACATCATATAATGTCATGTAATAAGCATATATAAACTTAGATCAGCATAGTGTATCAACTACTACACGTTCACAAGTCATTGTTTCATAATTATATAAGTACGAATGTCCAGAGTGATAACTCACCTTCTAAATCTAGAGATGACAATACGAGACAAACAACCAAACTCTGAAAAGCACGACAAAGCATGAACTAGATTTGAGTGGATGAAGAGCCAATATTCAAATCTTGTAAACAACCAAATATAAACATATATAAGTATATAATTAAACACATAACTATGAATCAAAACAACGTACAAATATATATCAAAATAAATTAAAATGGCTTAGCCAATGTAGATGGGCTCGGCCACTACACAAATGGGCTTGACCATCATCAAGTAATGCTCAGCCACCATGGTTTAGAGCACATTTGCTCGGCCATGATCAGGAAAAAGGCACGACTATGGAGTATGTGAAGAGATGGCAAACCAAAAGTCAATAGGAAGGAGAAAAGGTAAGAGATGGAAGGTCAAGTGGGTCAATGGTTCGGCCCTATACTAAAGTGGCTCCTTCTGGGTGCTTGGCCTGGATTAGGTCAGGTTTGGTCATAGCCATGGGTAGGGAAAGGTCATGGCAAGGCATTGGAATGGAGAAACTAGTGGTGGACGAGGCAAGCAAAGGGGGATTGGACCTTGTGGTGCTCGGCTAGGGTTTGTACAAGAAATTTTGGTGATGGGTTTTGGACCTATGGTTCACGGCATGGGATGGGGATGGTGATGAGATGGTGGTGGCCGATCATAGGTGGTGGACGGTGGAGAAATGGTCGGCTATAGGAAGGCATAGTGATAGCCGAGCTATGCTTACATACGAAAGAAAAAGGAAAATGAAAAAGAGGAGAAAATGGAAAAATTATTGTAAAAATTTTCTTTAGGAAATGGAAATGAGAAAGAGAGATGGAGATGAGAAATGTTTTGAACGGCTAGCACAAATGGATAAGCATCTTTTCATTTTGAAAAGGCAAACAAGTGGCTATTAGGAATTACAAAGCTCAATAGTAAAGCCCACTTCAAAACAAGCGTAACCCAAATGAAAAATCAAGCCCAGACCAAATAGAAAAATAGAAAATAAAATAGACAATAGAGAAAAGAAAAATAAACAATAAAATACTGAAAATAATAGCGTGTAAAACACTGAAATTTATCAGATTTAAAAAGTATGAAACATAATTTGACGAAATGAAAAGTAGAACGAATATCAAAACCAAATTCAGCTTCAAACAAAAAGATTAGAAATTTAAAATTCAAATTTAAAAATTTCAACTGAAAGTCAAAGTTTGACCAAAGTTGACCAAAATATAAAATTCTCAGAAAATCATTATTTTATTATATTTGGAAAAATAATTATAAAAAAATCCAAAAGTACATTGGAAAATTCCAAAATTCCAAATTTTAAATGATTTAAAATCAAATTTTCAAATAAATTGAATTAAAAATATTTGTTAAAAATATGGGTTGTTACAAAAGAACATACTTCGAAGGACTATAGGAAGGAACTCGAGAAGTTACAGAGCAATCAGGGCAGAGGATAGCACTCGCTACGGAGTATTTCTACTTGGTGTCGGCCACTATTTTAGCCTCCACGGTCCCCTAATGTTATGTTTCAAGGAGATATGGCCTAAATTTTCATCAAGAAGTACATTTCTCAAGGATGGGATGAACAACTCTAAGGATTCACTAAAAGAAAGCAGACAAGTATAACGATATCAGAACCACTTAGAAACGACTCAATCTCAAAGGAAAATTGCTTGTAACACAAAGGATAAGGGGTAGAAGAACAAAGGATGGAAGAAGATGGAGTCCCCTCCAAAATTCATGTCGGTGCTAATCACTTCCAGTCAGTACCTAGTAGAATTTATGGCTCAAGAGGCCCCATCTTCGCCTCATGCACTCTTAGATTAAGATCTAGACTTGGTATTTCACCAGCCTTCGATTCTGCTAGATGATTTTCCTATAAATACAGACTGTATAGCAACCGGAGAAGGACTTTTTGGCTCGTTATCTTCTTCACCTTCTATCTCTTCTCTATTATAGTTACTAACAATGCTACTATTTGATGTTCTAGGCTTTTAGATCGGTAAAACCCTCGTACTAGTGATTTTGATACCAATATATTGCAATGGACGTACCTCTACTACTCTATTGAAATTTGGGTGTTGACCCACATTTGGTGTCAACAATTATAAATCTAGGCTTATTTAACTGAAAGATGTTGATTGAAGATCAAAGATGGAATGATGGCTACTATGGAATTATGGGTACAGAAGGTGATTTCCAAAACCTAGTGTTGAGATTCCATTTGTTAATGAAACAAAAACAAAACAAAATCAGGCTTCCCTAAACGAGACCGAGAGTGGTGATTACCGAAAGCTGATTAGCTCTTAATCGTAAGTTCATACCGAAATTAATTGACTTTCAAAGGAAAATTTATGCTAAGGCTTAAGATGGCCAAAACTAGTCATTAGAAATTTTTGATGGTATATGTAGTAATAGAGTTAGCCGATGTAATTAGACATAAATAGCTTAATAAATAACCAAGGATAAAGACTAATAAGCGAATGATTAGGTAGAGTATTCAATAGATGACATAAGGCTTTGTGTGGTAGTCAAGAACCAAAAGAGTAGTGTAAGGCATGTGTGGCAACCAAAACAGGGAAGTGTATGTGTAAGGCCTGTGTGGCAATTTGAATCAAAAGCATTAGTTACAGCTTAAGTGGCAATCGCAATCAAAATTGTTGGAGTAAGGCCAATGAAGGCATCCAAAATACGTGCATTGGAGTTAGTTGAAGTGACAACCAAAGCAGAGTTTAGTAGATGGCGTAAGGCCTAATATGGCAATCATGAACCAAAAGCGTAGATATAAGGCCTTATTGGCAACCAAAACACGAAAGCATAGGGGTAAGGCATTAGTGGCAACCAAAACACAAAATCTACGGTGTAAGGCCTAAGTGTCAACCAAAACCCATAATGCAATGAATGGATAAGGCCTTAGTGGCATCAGATGCTAAGACTATAACTCTTCAGTAGAAAAGGAAGGCATAAGTCCTCCGCGGCAGCTAAGGGAGGTTTATTTTAGTTTTTGAAATGAAAAAGGTACGATGATTGAATAGAATATCACATGTAATGATTATTTATTCTAATTAAAGTATCATAACATATATAAGACCTTTAAGGATGAGATAATATCTTATGCTTATGTATAAAGCATGAAATAATCTCTTATGATTATGTATAAAGTTGTTAACTGAAAGTTGTGTTATAGTGAGTGGAAAGCCCGTTTTGTGCTTTAGCAGTGTGGTCCCACTATGTTTTATGTTTAGGGTAATGTATTGCTCAGACCGGACTTTATTTTGATTCATGTTTTTATCATTGTTTTTACTATAAACTCATAGGTAATCATTTGAGTAGGCCAAGTTTATAAATTTAGGCAGATTGCTTTCAAAAGACGAATGAAGGTTTTTAAAGATGAAGTAGAAGACTTAGAAGATGTACATGTTGTTTTTTTCGTTGTATTAAGCAGTATTTCAGCATCTTCGTATGTTTGGCATGGTATTATTAATTATGATTGCATTATATTTTGACCTCTGCATGGGTACGACTATGGGAACTAATATGGAATTATAATGATGAATTTAATCGATGATGTTAAATTGATGCTCTATTTTCTAAAAATACACATTGGAGTTCCATCTTTGGGTTATGGAACGAGAGATGTCAATGAGTCTCTTAGCTATAACATCCTGGATTTTTAATAAAAAAAGGTGAATAATTAAAAGGGACATTTTGGTAGTTTTGCATAAAACTAAAAAGCTGAATTTTCACAAGGAATTTGGAAAATCTAAATTTTCCATTATGTCAGTTAGACTTTTATACTACAAATTCACATATAAGATGTAAGAAACGGACACCAAGTGAACGAAATACCTATCATTTGCTGCAGTTCATGTTTCGAAGCAAACTTGTTAGAAACCTGGATAGGATGATGGGGTTTTGGAATTTGTGCCTACATAAGGAAAATTTATAATCTTAATTCACTGTAACATCATTCTTCTTAATTTTATTGCCGCTGGTCAAACCTAGGCCTAAAACCTCATTCCTTCTCCCCTTCTTCTTTAGTTTTAAATCAAAATTCTTCAAATAAATCATCAAACCAAGTAGAAAAGAGAAGAGAATCTAATTCAAACCTTGGTAAGTAAAATAGAAGGAGAGATGCACTAAATCAAATCAGAGAAGGGGATTTGGATATTTCTACCAAAAATCAAACAAAGCATCGAATAGAGGTGAGTGAAATTATCTATAATGATTATGTCATAAATTATTAGTCAAATTTCCTTTATATATCTATTTAGATTTCTAATTATGGTTTAAAAAATTATTTGAAGTTTTAAGTTAATGATTTATATGAATTGGATAAATTTAAAAACCATATACTATCACTTTAGTGATAATATTGGTGTAAATTAGGAGGAGGGTTGATTTAGATTAATTTGAAATATTTATAATTTATCCTAGGTTTTGTGGAAAAGATTGATAAAGTATTCAATTACTATTAGAGATGAATATAGGTTAACTTTCTGAATGTAATAATCATAGTGTAGTTTATATGGTTAAATTGTAATATTTGCATTGGAAATGGATTAAATATTGAACCGAATGAATTTGCACATTTTAGAGCATATATATGATGTTAGAAAATATGAATAAATAGTGTAATGAATCTATATGAATTCTACATCGTATTTGAAGTTCGAAAATAAGGTTGGACTAATTTGTAAACAAAATTTGTTGAAATGATGAAGTTTGGAGCATTAGAACACATGCCACATGCGACGAGTCAATTGGAGAAAAGTTATAATCGACTGGTGAAAAAGAAGAAACAAGGTAGAGAAGGAGTAGAGTTCAGTAGATTGGAAATGACGTTCTAATCAACTGAACACAGAAGCTAGTGCATACTATAAGCATCTAGTCGACTGGAAAATGTTCTAATCGACTGGCACCAGTCGTCTGATAATTTTTTCTAGTCAACTGGAAATCTATATTGGGCCAAGTTAAACCTAGACATAGAGCAGGAAAAGTAGGGGTGTTTCTAGGACTTGTTTCTCATTTTGTTGATGTTCTTTAGTTCCTATAGCTTCACGATGTTGTATAACATAGTACTTAACATGAGTGTGTACTCTTATTATTATTGCTAGCACCGTGGTAGTATATTTCAGTAGGCAAACTATTAGGAGAATGGAGATATCCATATTTGTAGGTTATACATTATTCGAACGATGTTCTTATGAGTTTGACCCATGTATGCTATCAGTTAAGTGATATCGAGCATATGACATGTTTACCATTGAGATTGTATAGTTGATGCTTTGATAGACTGTTTATCATCGAGCTTATATATCTAGGATGTGCCTCAAGCAGTTTATTATTGAGATTGTTTACTCAATGTATAGTTGGGTTGTGTACCCATTGAGTCTATTTACTTAATGCATTATATTGTATAAGTGTTTTACCTTCGAGACTGCATGTTCGTTGTATTGCTAGGTTTACCTAGTTCTTGATGTTCAACCTTTGGTTGGAAATCCATATAGGATATTATTGGATTTTAGGGGTATTATAAGTTGTTACCCTATATTTGTGTCAATTGGCTAATTTGTTAAATGTAGTGCACATGTATAGATAAAAACAATTAGGTTAGTAGATTGTAGATGATAGTTTATCTGCTTATTGGCATCATTCTACTAATGATATTTCTTGCCCACCAAACTATGTTTGGTGCCCTTCATTTTTCCTTCTTTATTCCTACTCACTGGTTGGAAGGATAGCAGGGTAGAATGACAAGAGTAAGATACATGGAGGAGGTGACATTGTGCTTTGTAGTTACTTATTTTATAGTCAATCCATTGGTATTTTATTACATTTGTCAGTCTTATTATATTTCCAGTTGGATATTATCAAGAACTATGTTTAATTGTTTCTTGTATTGAGCATTGTGGCTTTATTATATGTATACAAGTATAACACAGACACATCTATATAATACTAGTAATTCTTACTATTATCTTAGGAAAGTGGTAATGATTCACATTTACACATAAGTGAAAATGAGCAATCAAACTGGGAATAGTTATAATGAGGTAGTGGCTGAGGTCCCAAGCATGAATGTTCTAGTATGGTTCTACCGATATCTTTGGGCAAGTGGTTAGGTCAAAGTTAACTCAATGGAGGACCTACAACTCAAGAAAATGGTGCAGTTCCCAATCCTCCACCCTCTTTATATTTTCCTAAATTGATCGTGATTTCCAGAGTTAGGATGGAATGAATTAGTCGTGGATTAAATCATTTGTTTCAATTCGGGCATAGGTAAGAAATTTCAATAGGATATTTGATATGATAAGCACACAGGATGTGAAGAGAGGCAGTGGGATTCATGACACTTACATAAATAGGCTTGAAGTAATAGGATATTGCCACTTTAGAGACAAAGGAGACCAAGATTACTTGAACTAATTTTAAGAGGTGCTTTGAAGTTAAGTTTATACCGAATGAGGAGTGTAGCTGAAAAAGTTCATTCATTTGGTACAGAGAGATCGTAGTGCTAAAGAGTTTTTCAATGAGTTCAACCAGCTAGGGAACTATCGCCTAGACATCATGAATACACCAGTGAAGAAAGCGATGAAATTTGTTAAGGGGTTGAATAAATCTTTGAGGGATATCACTTTGAGCCATGTACGCACTAGAGTTACTTTGAGAGCATGGTATGCCAAATCTAGTTGCTAAAGAAGAGCATAAGAAGGTAAAAAGAAAGCCAGTTAAGCAGAATAAATGCAAGAGTGAAGTGGGGGCTCAAAGCATTATAAAGAAATCATGACTTAGGTGTAGAATATGCAATAGGAAGGGACATACAGAAAATGATTACAGAGCAATGTTGCAGTGATCAAATGATTTAACTGCAAACAGCGGGAACATACGAAGAGGGAGTGTTTGACCTTGCCCAAGACTTCTACTTAGCTAGCCATGGATAAGAGGAAGGAAGTCGTTATGGATGATGAGTTGAATCCCTTAAATTTATCAATTTAAACTTTATTTGACATCGGAGCATCTCACTCATTGTTTGAAGTAATCTGGTAGATGAATTCCATTTATAATATTGTCATAGACTCTATCATAGTATTGAACCTTGTTGGGGGATCGATCTATTTATCCTTGATTGTTAGAAGTTTGAAGTTATATATTTTAGGTGTCGAATTTGATTGGTACGCTTAGTTGGGGTTTTCTAGATTCAATTTAGTTCTATGGATAGATTATATGTCTATGTATGGAGTGATGTTGAATTTTGATAAGAAGGTTGTTCGCTTGCATACTCATAGTGGCTGCAGTCTAAATGTTTGGGGTGATCCAAACAATTCTACTATGTTAAGTTATTTGCATTCCCTAGACCCATCGTATGATGATTTAGCTATTGTTCCCATAGTTGGGTCTACCCATATATTTTTACTGAAATTTTTGGTTTTCCTCCACTTAGGGAGATCAAATTTTGGACTTAATTAGAAAATGATGTTGGGCCTATTGCCTTACCACTTAGGCTCATGGCTCCAAAAGAAAGGCGCGAACTTGGTAAAAGAGTGAATGAATTATTGGAGAATAGTTTTATCTAAAGCAGTGCTATAGAATGGAAAGCACTTGTTGCCTTTCGTACTAAAGAAGATGGCACATTTAGTCTTTGCGTCGACCATCTAGAACTGAACAAGCCAACAAAGAATAATAAATATCTACTACCATGTATTAATGATTTGATCGTTTAGTTGGAGCAAGGATATTTTCTTAGCATGACCTGACTACCTATAACAACTCTTAATTTTTGGAATTAATTTAATTAATTAAATAAAGAGACAAATTAATTTAAATAAAAGAGAAAGGGGCAATAAATTAATGATAAAGAGTATGAGGGTCTATGCCCAGATTATTAAGGGACAATAAGCAATGCTCTTTTCCATTCATTCATTTCATTTTACTAAAAGTTTAAATAAAAGTTACAGAGAACTAGCAATTGTGGTAGCTTAAGGAGAGCAAACAAAGTGAAGTAATCAAAACATAAGCTAAGAAGGATATTTAAAAGAGCAAAGATATTCCAAATGTCTAGGTGAGTAATACTAAACCCATTGTTACCGTACCTAAATACATAGTTTCGGTAAGATCTTGTAAATGATGATGGAGTTTTATATGGATTTTCATTAACGAGTAAATTATGTAATTAATGTTTTGGGGAAAAATAGATAAACATGGGATGTTTAGCTATATTTCCCCATGTTAATGATTTTGAAATATTATGAAGATTATATGATGCCCTAACTATGACTTTAGAAATGTGTATTTAGTTCAAGAGATTTTCTATGACGACCATAATTTATTATGATTTATTGAAGGAGTATGCCTAGAAAATAGATAAGTAAAATACCCCTTAATCAAATCAAAGGAGATGGAGGAGTTGTAGAAGTAGCTTGATAGAGTTAGAAGGTAAGAATTTTATAAGGCCAAGTTGTTTACCTTTTGTAACGAATGCGATTTTTCGACGCTCGAAAACCGACATCACTACATACAATGTATCAACTACCGAGCAATCGAATGCTAGAAAACCGAAATGTTATGGTTAAAGGAGAAGAAAAAGATAGAAGAAGAGAGAGAAAGATAGAACAGAACAGAAAGAAACAACAGAACAATATCAGAATCTCACAATCGCAGCGGAACAACATATAATAAATAAATGAATAATCTTTAAACAAAAGAACTATATCAGTTATTACATTACATCACATTACATTACATCATCAGAGTTTACAACAACAAACAGAGGAAAAGAAATACAACATATACTAGTAATATACTACGCCATCCAACTTGCCTCTAGATTTCTACAGTAATTCCCGAATCCAGAATGACCTGATAACCTAACTCTAGACTTCCCGTGTTAAAATTGGTGGGCACCCAGAGTTTAGGAAGAGAACAATAAACTCCAGGTCAGTCATGGGACTGGTGTGAGAACTTAAAACAGATATTTATCTTTAAAACAAACAACAGGAATATTTTAAAATAGATTCGCAATGCTTTTTGGAAAATGAGACTACCATAAGGCCTCCCACACACACACAACGCAAACGTAGAATCGGAGGAGATTTCTCCTTATGATAGTCGAAGATGCTTGATACGCGTTAAAAAGAAACATTTGATATCATTACTAGTGCATAGTGCAGAAACATTTCGAAAGTATAATATAAATCTTAGCCAGCATAAGCATTTCGCACTTATGCCTACTATAGCTACCATCCAAACAGTGGGGCGCCACCATAAGTGAATGATAGGTTCTACAACTAAAACCGTACAAGATCGTGTTGTTTCTTTGGATTTCCAACAAATGGTCAGGCCAAGGAACTTCCCATTGCCACATGGAAACGCCTCTGGAAAGACGACCCGAGAACCTAACCTAACATTACGGTTAGATCTCTGCCAACACAAGGCCAGGTTATCCCTAACTGGGTAACTACTGACACGAATATGTCCTCCCCCGGTCGTAACCGACCTTCATCTGAGGATCCTCGATTCCAACAACCACAAAGCAATAAATTTGCAGCAACAACATAGGTTAAGTATCTGGGCTCCATACCATGATACCACCTCTATCCAGAAGGAATGACATACACTAAAGAGGCGCTACCCCCTAATAACCTTGCCGCATCCTTCCTGTTTTGACCATTTTCGGGGTGTGAGGTCCGACGAAGTCTCGTCCACAAAGCCACGCTTTATACAAAAGCTGTGCTTTGATCACATATGCTCAACAACACTTCGTATGTCACATTACCAATTTGGGAATGTATCACTAGTAACCATCAACTACATACCTCTGAGCTCATACGTCTCAGAGAAGGGTGTTAAGCTAAGAGAATAAATTCTCCGCCACCAACAGAAATATATTTGATAGAAACCAGCTTTACATCTCAAATTGTAACATCAGACACACATCCATACAAGTACGTTCTGGGATCAAACGGAACCGAAGGCACTTCCAAAGAAGCCCTTGCAATCCGGATATTCACTAATCACGTCCGGACTTCCCGTCACTAAGGGTGATAAAACCTCTATATCGGAGATCAGCCGATGCAGAGTCATTCAACGGTAATCCTTCTGTTTTCAAAAATATCTGGTCTTCAACATCGGTCTTCAAATACAATCCATAACGATGTATCACATATTCAGAATGAGTTATATGACCCAAAGGTCCTTTCCCGGCTAACCCGAATAGTGAGCGTTTATTTTGAAAATAAGTGTGGCATTCAAATTCAAGCAAGTCACAACAAATACCCATTTAAAGGTAAATATTGATAGTCGGTTATTTAACTATCAATGGATATGCACAACATCACCAGATTTTAAATAATTTCCCAAATTATTTATTTTTCCAAAAATATCTTTACAAGATATAATTATTTCCACACTTCAAAAATAAATCAACGTTTATTTTTTTAAACAAATTTCCTTTTTTTTAAATTCCATAGTGAATTTACATTTCCAAAATATCTATGAATATACGATTTTCAAATCGATTCTAATATTCATTTTCAATTTATCTTTAAAAGATGTAATCTCAAACATTTCACTTCATATTGGAAAAAAAACATTTCCATACTTATTAATAACAAGTAATTCACAAATCTATTCATTTTCAACATTTGGAAAATATTCGATATACTTAAATCACAATTTAAGTATATATTTTATTCTTTAAGGGAAAACATTCTCTTAAACACATATACTTGAGTCAAAACGAATGTCACGTAAAACATCGTTACGACGACCCAAAATCACTAGTATAGGGATTCAAAATTAAGAAAGATATAAATCCCAATACTATATAAAACATTTCCTTTCGGAAATCATTTACTATAACAACAGTGCTATAGTCCATCTTTTCCTTATTTCTCGAAAACGTTTATTTCAACAATGAATGTTGAAATCTATGGTTTCGACACTTAATACATTTTAAAACAACTTCAAATCGTTTTAATTCTATTTAAAATATCACTTCCCCAAACACTTTAATATATTATTCACTGTCCCAAATCGTGAATATTCTTCGTTAACCAAATTCAACATTTTTCTGCACATTTTATTTAAAGGATTATCCACCGTCCAAAATCGTGAATATATCTCCTTTAAAAATCTAAAATAATTGACTTATCAGAATAAGTCGGTTTTGGATTTATAAAACAATGTTTATAAATCCCATTTATATTTTATAACAACTTCAACTTATAAAATCACTTTATTAACAAATTCTATTTATATCCCAATTAAATGCCAAAATCCAATTTATAAGTTAATTACTTATAAATCGTTTATTTTACAAAATCTATTCATTCTATAACTTCCCAATATATAAATCTATAAATTTCATTTACTTATGAAATCCATTTATACTTCATTTTAACACTTAATAAAACTCGTTTTATAATTCCTATATTTTCAATTTATAAATATCAATTTTATAAATCTTTTATATAAATCGTTTATAATAATTCAAAAATCCCAATTTCAACCATTTTATAAATTAATCAACTACTTATTTCAAGAATCACATTTCAGTTCTATTTCAGAAAAATCATAATTTTTATAATATTAAATTTTACAACGTTAATTTCTTTAAAATGAATCAATTCAAAATTTTAATAAAACATATACTTTCAAAAATCACTTTAAAACCCTTTTAAATTCAAAATCGTTACTTTAAAAATTTTAAAACTCCAAAAATTGTCCCAATGATGCAACATCACCAAATAGTCAATCACGGCATTGAAACACCATATATCGATATGATAACAGTATATATAACAATATCTGTAAATAAATCAATACGGTTGAGGAATCCAGTTGGATCCCTCCAACCTATTTCCCTGCTCCACAGATATTAGCACAATACCAATTCCGTTTCCAAACATAATATCGCGGTATATGGGTTCATATAAAAAGTATCCGCTATTATGCGGTGCAATAGGGCCTCATCCACTATATAATGCGGGAAAATCAACTCCAAGTACATATATAATACCAATTCCAATCAAGATGGATTTATCGCGGTATATGTTTTTAATAAATAACATCCGCTTAATATACGGCGTATAGGGTCTATTACTATATAATAGATAATAATTTATCATTCAATCATACAATCAACCAATTTTAAATCCAACTATTTAAAATTTAAATCGAAACAGATTCGATTGAGTGAGAAGTTCTCACCTTGCTTTCAATAACGGTTGCAGTGTTTTATTTCGAATAAAATTAAACGTGCGTTTAATTTTACCCAAAATTTTCACTAGCTCCAATCAACTCCAATCCAGCTCCATTGCGTAGTGCTCTTCAAAACAAAGCCAATGCAATTCGTTTCGTAAATTTTTGACCTCGTATCAAAAAGTTATCGCATTTAGAAGTTTATACAATTTATAATACAAATCAATTTCAATTTATATTTTTAATTTTAACCTAAAATCAATCACGGCCATTGATCTTTGCCACTGCAGATCTGGGCCGCAATTTTCCACCTTTCTTCCCCAAACGTGAATATCACGTGCGCGAGCAAGATGAACCCAACTAGCCGCCTTAAAACCCTAATTAACACGACAACCACGTGCAGTTTGAAGACGATCAGGCGATGCCACTTCGAAGGCCTTCAAGGAAGCTACCATCGGCCAGAGTAGGGTGGAGCCCGGCCTCCCCCTGATATCGAAAAACGTGCTCGAGCTTCGGCTGTTTGTGGTCGATCTGCCGCTAATCTGTAGCTCCTATTACGATCTTGACCGTTGAAGTGGAAGATCTCATCGTTATCTACAAGTTTGGAGTTGGAAACTTGTTGAATCGATGTGTGGATTTGAAGAAATTGAGGGAGGAAGAGAATGATTTTCAGCCATTGATAGTAGAGGGAGGCAGCCTGACATTGAAACCCTAAGGTTTTCTTATTTTTGCAAAAGTGAAAATAAAGGGGGCTTTTATAGAAAATTTCACAAAACACTATTCACCCGAAATTTTCTGAACTCCAAACGAAGCGTGCCGGCTGGCGTTTCTAGGGTTTACCCCGCGTTTCGAACACAATGGAACGTGTTTCGGAGGCTAATTCGATCATCTGTGCGTGTTATGAAAATAAACGATCAAATTTAAATTAAATCGATTTAAACTAATTTCTATGCATTTTGGCTTGCCCCGGACAAACCGTAAACCCGATTGACATGAAATTTGAAATCTTACAATAATATAAAATTACGGATCCGATGAAAATGGTTTATCGAAATTCAAGACTGCTTGAAAAATGGTTATTTTAACTCGTCAATTAAATATTAAAATATTCAATTTTCACAAATTAACTTTAAATTCAATTTTAAAAGTTCTATAACATCATTCTAACTCCAATATGATTTATTAAAATTTTACAAATCAATTTTAGTCATATTAAACCCAATTCCCAATTATTTCCGTATTTTTAAATATTAAATTATCGATTTAATTATCCAATTAAATCTAGATATTCGAAATAAAATTTCATTCGAATTACAAATTTTACTTGTTAATATTTAAAAATCAATTAAATATACGAATTTTAATTTACAAAAATTCTGGGTCGTTACACATTTCCCTCTTAAAAGAATTTCGTCATCGAAATTACCAAGTAATAAAAATTCACAAAATCCATTAACTTTTCAAAACAAACCGTTCAAATTAGATTTACAAATCTCTTAAGTGTTCAACTTTTCCAAAATTCATAGTTAAACTTCTTATAATAACTCTACTAAGTTTTCAAATCATACTTAGTTATCTTTTCAAAATTTTCCAAATTTTCTCAAAATATTCTAACGCCTTAAATTTTCAGAAAAATTTGCTTCGAAAAAAAAATGACAGTATATATATCGCAAATATACATCTCATCAAGTGATGAGGCATCCCGTAGGGAAAAAAGTGTAAAAGTACGATATGTAATCCGAGATATGTACCTTATATATTATTAGCGAGCATATACGGCTAATATAGCGCGAAAGCGAGCTCCAAAAGCGAAGCAAGCGCAATCCACACCTACTAAACACTCAACAACAATGAGAAACACGTATATAGAAAATAATATCGATATACCACTTATATCACTACAACAACTACATATGCCAATATAGCAAATGCAACAAAAGCAATAAATGCAATCATCAACCAACTAGCATTCAACTAACATCCATAACCAAATCAATACACTTTCACTTCTCATTAATATCTAATGAATTGGTTTTCTAATTTAAATCACATTTGATTCATTAACCTTGGATGTTTCTTCTAACATTCATTTATTCATATTCAATTAGTTTACATTCAGTAATTTACATTCAAGTTGGTTCACTTCCAAATCAAATTCAATTCTATTTAAGATTCACTTAACTTCCAATTTGATTTCAATGATTTATAGCTTTCCATTTCATTAATTCAATTTCATTTGGATTTCTATACAATCAACTAACCATCATATAACAATCAATGTATATCCAATACAACCAAATTCATTCAATTTTGAATTCTATTTGGTTCAACACATTTAGTTAGCTTTAATGAATTAACACTTATATCCATTATTTCATATCAATTTATTTACATTCAATTTATTCATTAATTCAATTGCTAATTCATTTTACCACAAAAATTGAATTTCATTACATAAATCAAGTTCATATTCATCACTTCACTTTATTATGGTAGCAAATCTATCACATAGAGACTCGAAAATGATACTAATGATGCTGCAGTCATCACCCTTATTATTTCCCAGTAACAGTACTGAATTCAGTGCTTAATATACTTTCAAAACAATTCTTTTTATTCATAAATCACATTTACAAATCTTTTACTTATAGAATTTCACTATTTAACTTTTAATTTTGAAAAATAACTTCCAAAACAAACAGGATTTAAAATTTTCAATTCATAGTCCAAATTCATTTTTATATTTACAACTCATATTAATAAATATATTCATACTGTTTCACCTTTATATACAAGATTATTTCATAATTGTAAATCATATTGATTATAATTCCATACTTTATAATTCTTCGCTTATACAATTTATTCTTTTTATTAACTTATATATATATTCTTACATTTTCAACAACCAAACAATCAATTTATATACACTTTAATAATTCTAAAAAAATATTCCTTATATATAAAATATAATCAAGGTAAAATTACTTCATTTACCCTATTTTAAAACGATATCATGTCCAATTGTTCTGTACAAGTGTTTAGAGATCCCTATCAACCACGTTAATTACTCGTATTGACCAGAATCCATATACCACTCAACAAACCAATCATCACAATATAAAACAACTTATATTCACTAACAAATACGCTCTTATAGCTATTATTACACTTAAACTCATTCTAGAGCACTACTGACTCTATCTCTAATGAGTAACACCTAACAGAGCCATGGTTGTTGCTTAATAATATGCTCTGATACCAAATGTAACGAATGCGATTTTTCGACGCTCGAAAACCGACATCAATACATACACTATATCAACTGCCGAGCAATCAAATGCTGGAAAACCGAAATGTTATGGTTAAAGAAGAAGAAAAAGATAGAAGAAGAGAGAGAAAGATAGAACAGAACAGAAAGAAACAACAGAACAATATCAGAATCTCACAATCGCAGCGGAACAACATATAATAAATAAATGAATAATCTTTAAACAAAAGAACTATATCAGTTATTACATTACATCACATTACATTACATTATCAGAGTTTACAGCAACAAACAACGGAAAAGAAATACAACATATACTTGTAATATACTACGCCATCCAGCTTGCCTCCAGATTTCTACAGCAACTCCCGAATCCAGAATGACCTGATAACCTAACTCTAGACTGCCCGTGTTAAAATTGGTAGGCACCCAGAGTTTAGGAAGAGAACAATAAACTCCAGGTCAGTCATGGGACTGGTGTGAGTGTGATGTCCCGGAAATTTAGGCAATAATTATTTAATAATTTATTTAATAATTATTTCAAAATGTGAAATATTGATTTAATAATTTAATTCAAACTGGAATTCTCTTTTGAAAATTATAATTATTTAATTTGCCAAATGATATTCTTTTCAAAATGTTAAAAATATTTAAGTAATAATTTATCTTTCTAAACTGATTTAAAAATATTTTATTTATAATGTATAAATGTTTATACATTGTAAATAGAGGATTTGGTTTTAATTTTAATTTATATTTAATAAAGGATATTTTCTAATTAGTATATAAATGTATAATTTGTAAATTGATTTAATTTGATTTAAATTAGTATTGTAAACTTTTCAAAGGGTTTGTTTTAAAAAAATCTTTCTTATATTTTTATAGAAATATAAGTGAGCATTTATTTTGTTTATAAGAATAAATATAGTTTAAATTTTGTTTTATAATAAAATTTTGTTTTGTTTTATTTTAAAGGAAATTGTTTTTCTTTGAAATAAGATTTAATTCATTTTTGTTAAAGTATAACATTTGATTTAAACTCTTGAATAAAATTTAATTCAACACTTCTTTTCTTTTGAAATTTAGTTTCATAAAGAATATTATTTTAAAAATAATTAAACAAACATTAAAATGTAAATGTATAGTTTTATAAAGAAGTGTATATGTATTTATTTAAAGGCTAATGTTAATAAATCATTTGAAACTTGCTAAAACAAATTAGAAATGGTTTTAAGATAATTCAAATACATTTATAAATTTAGAAATTGTTTTTAATAATTGAATTGCACATGTGTTAAAATCTTAAAACATAAGTGAACACTTGTAAAACATTTAACGTGATAACATAACAAGTGGCATGTTGTTTATTTTTGAAATTTAATTTTAATTACAATAAAACATAACAAAAGCATTTTGTTAAAAACACATACTCTTCAAAATTGAAAACCTGAAAATCAGATTTGAGAAAATCAAAAACCCCACAACAAATGCATGTTAAAATCCAGAAAACCAAATTCAAATCAAATCTGCAAACAACAACTTCATATCTGTAATTTAAAATCTGCAAATTGAATAACAACTTCAAATCTGAGCTATTAGAATGGAGTCTGCATGCATACATCAACAGAAAGCAACAAGCAATTCCTATAAGCAAATGTGAGCCAGGATCAACATGCAGTTTCTGGAAAATGAATCTGCAGCTAAGTTAATGTGCTCTGCATCTTCATAAATCAAGTGAGTAAGCTTCTAATTTTAAAAACAGTTCTTATTTTTTTTATAATCAAAGCTAAACAAGTTTTCCAGAAAAACACAAGTTCTAATTCAAACTTGTTTTTTTTAAAAATATAATCAAAACTGCTGTAGGAAAAGGGAAGAAAATGGCTCTGACTTTTAGTGAGTAACCTCACTATCATATTTAAACACAAATTATCTTTAAAAACATAAGTAACAAATATATGTGTTGCAGTGAATACTGTTTGATGATTGCCTTGGTGAGCCTGTGTGTTTTCAGTTGATTTTATCATCTCTGTGGTTTGTTATGCCTCTGTACTGAATACTGTGAGCATGAATCAATTTAAAATTTGATTCATATACAAAATGTTATAGTAAATTAATGGAGTATGTTAGAAATTTTTTATGCATGTTAATTTATTTTGAATAAATGAATGATTATTAACCTAAGAACATATGTGATTCATTGTTTATATCATTGCTTCTCTGTTCATTATTACAGAGTGTAGTGACAATAACAAAAAAAAAAGATTCAAAATCTTTTTATCTAATCTTTGTTAGGACCTGAATTTAAAACAAAATAGTTTGTTAAATCATAACCTAAGTACCAAAAATAGATTCCTGTATTTTAAAGTTTTGAACTATGTTAGGATATGTAAAATACAGTAATGATGTTAAAATCTTGCTAAATCAAATCTCTTAATATATTGATTCAGGGTTATAACTTGAACCTATTCAGGAAATTATGATTTTAAAAACTAAAATCACATTTTTAAATAATGCTTTGGGGTGGCATTTGGGTTTATCTGGGATTTGAGTTTGAGGCAATCTCTGTCAATCAAGAGGTTGAGGAGGCTCAGGGTTTCTGTTGAGGGTGTATGGAGTTGCGAAGTGTTCGGGAAAAATGCCTGAGGTGGTTCACGATGGTCGAGGCAATGATCAGAAGGGGAGGAGATGATATTGGGGTTTTCCAGGTTTTCAACCCACTGTCATGCAGTGTTGCAGTTCTTAGTCTATGCACATACTCTCTGTTGCATCGAGTGGGGTAAGTATTTGAGAAGTTGTAGAAGGAGTGTAGAGGTAGCTATGGCCAGGGTCGCGTCAATGATGATGGTCGGAGGCGAGTTTAAGGGCTGTTGACAGGTTTGGACTTAGGGTGTAGTTGAGTTTCCAGGTTTAGTTCAACTGACCTGATATTGTTTTTCGAGCTGCTGTGAATTGATGAAGGCCGTAATCGAGTAGGGTGATGGTCGGTGTCATGGAGAAGTGGTTTTGAGTGGTTGGAGTTCGTCAGAGTGCCGGTGCATATGCACCGTGCTCCTAATGTTTCTGATGAACATTTTTTTTAGGTTGTGCAGTATTCTGTCTCGGGTATTCCTCGGGTTTATATGCTTCTGACTCGAAGCAGGAGGTGGGAGAACTCGAAGTAAATAATGGGTGTCTCGGGTATATGGCTACAGGTTTAAAACCTGAGAGTTATTTTGCAGTTTTTTAAAATGTTGAATGAAATTCAAAAATTTAGTGCAGGAGTTTGATGTTAGTGTAACTTGATTCTGAATTCAAATGCAGTTTGAATTCTAAGTTTTAAAAAAAATGAAAATCTTAAATTTAAACAAGATTTATATTCAGTTTTAAATTAAGTTTAAAACACAGTTTTCAGGTTTACCCTTTTAAAACCCAGATTTTTATTTCAAATAGTTTTTGTAAGTTTTAATTTTTGAACAGATTTAAAAGTTTAAGCAAGATTTAAATGGTTTTGAAATCAAGTTAAAAACTGTTTCCAAGTTTCTTTAGGAAGCAGATTTGATTTCAAAACAGTTTGTAAGCATAAAATAAAAACAAAATTTGAAATGAACATATTCAAATGTTTTAAATGAAATTTGATTTCATGTGAGTTTTAAAACTTGAAGAATTTATTTCTTTTAATATTGAAATTAAAATATGAAGTGTTTAAATTTTAGATTTGAAAAGTTAAATAATCAATTCATTTTCTAAAGCTTGATTTCTTTAATAAATTAAGTAATTTAGTTTTAAACTATTTTTATAAAAGGGTCTTTTATTAGTAATGAATGATTCTTTATTATTATTTTAAGGAATAAATTTATTTAAAATTTGGATAAATGTTTAAACAGTTAAACATTTAAAATTTTGAATTTTAAAATGGAATTTTAATTGAATTTAGAAATGTTTAGTTTTAAATAAATTTGAATATTAATAAATTCATTAATAAGTAGATGGATTATTTTGAAAAATATTTAAGATAATTAAGGATTTACTTAATTATTTGATTTTTAAATAATGATTTAGATTAATTTTAATTAGAAATGATTTATTTATAATTAATCTAATTCAAATTTCCTTAAGTATATAATTATTGAAATGTTGATAATTAATAAATGGTGATAATTATCTAAGGATAGTTTAGTAATTAATTAATGTAATTAATTTTGATAATTAACTAGATTGGTTAATTGAATCTAATTAATTGAAATTTGTTAAGTATAATTAATTGTTAAAATAATTAAGGAATTAATTACTTTTGTAATTAATTTTGATATGTGATTTATTTAAGTTAATTAATTCAGTTTAATTAATTTTAAGTAAATCATCTAATGATTTTAAGAGTGTAATTACTTAATGTAATCAATGGAGCAGGATGACTTAGAGAAGTAAAAATGATAATTACTGAAATGTAATTAGTGGAAGGTGATTTATTTTAATAAAGTAATTTGAATAATTACTTTTGTAATTAATTAAGGGATTAATTATTGGTTAATTAAATAAGTAATTAAAGATAGTTAATTAATAAATTTAATATTAATCAAGGTGATTAATAATTAGATTAATTACTAAATGTAATTAATTTTAATTAAGTAACTTATTTAAATATTAAAGATCATTAATTAATATTAATGATGTAATTAAGGATTGTTTAATTAAGAGATTAATTAATTGTAATTAATTAAGGGTAAATATAATTAATTATAATTAATAAATGAGTAATTAAATGTTAATTACTTATGATTAAGGTTAATTAATTTATGAAATTAATTAAAGACTAATTACTTATTGTAATTAGTGAATGATTAATCAAGGATGTTTAATCAAGTTAAATACTTAGTGGGTAATTAATTAACTAGGTTAATTAAAGGATATTAAGCAGGATTTATAGAAGTGTTAATTAATTTAATTTATTTTAAATTAATTAGAGATGGTTGTAATTAATTTAATTCATTTTAAATTAATTATAATTGTTGGTTAGTAAATCATTGCTTATGGATGTTATTGATTGAATGGTTGTGATCTCAGTAATGAGATTAGTTGTATCTGTATGATATGGAAGATTGGTTTAAGTATGAT
This sequence comes from Allium cepa, assembly GCA_030765085.1. NCBI lineage: Eukaryota > Viridiplantae > Streptophyta > Magnoliopsida > Asparagales > Amaryllidaceae > Allium > Allium cepa. Next base: position 984,356,613 of record CM060945.1, on the reverse strand, counting down.
GATTTGTGATGGATTATTTGGTTGAATGATTATCTGTTTGTGATAATGATATAGATTATCTGTTATAATATGAATGTGATTATCTATTATGAGATATAGTTTGTCTATCTGTGTGAATTAGATAATAATGAAATGAGTTAATTGTTAAAACCTTTAAGTATAACTTGGACATTAAGATGGCGTTTGGTTTCGATGAGACCGGGATCGGGTTTCCATATTTGGATATCCGAAAACCACATCGATTCCAATTAAACGTTAGGTCATTAATCCAAGTGGAGCAAGTGAAGACTTGAGGTGTAAGGGCTATACGTCAATATAACTCTGTGGGTGATTCCGTAATGAGTTTGACGGAATAGTACTTATAGATTCGAGATGGTGATTTAGAGTGCAAAGGTTATCGTCGTTAACTCTGAGGGTGATTTCAATATGAGTGTAACGAGATAATGCCTTCGGTTTCGTTCGAACCCGGAACGAACTTGTATGGATTGAATGCTTCCAGAACATCGTCAGATGGACGATGAGCATTCAAAGAGATGTGTCCTCTAAAGATAATCGTAGCCTCAAGCCTCATCAACCGGGAATGGCTAAAACAGGGGAGGTGCAGCAAAGCTTCGTGGGTAGCACCCACTGGAGACCAAGATTGATCCCTGTCTAGAGGTCCCTTTTTATTCGTCTTAGTGGGCAGTTGTTAGTGTACACCAAATGCGGGGTTGTCTTGTTCGGAACTGTTCAGTAAGGAATGGGTCCGGCTTTGTGTTGCAGGGGAGTTAGGGTGGCTCCTCGGTAAGTTGATCTAGGCCACGTACTGTGACGGGCGGTACCCTAGTAGTCCTGCCATTGATGGAATCCATAATCCAATAAGTGCCTGTACAGTTTTGATTGTGCCCAACTATGTTGGAACGTGAGATGTAAGCATTCCAGCTATTTCTGTATTTTATTTTGAAAACCCTAAACACTATTATAATATCACTGGATTTCCTATCAAATGTTTTGGTTAGCGTAAGGTAAAAACTTTTCCATGTTTATGTGTGGGAAATCTTACGTGATACCTTTTGTTTTCAAAGGATTTTCTAAAGTTAAACAACTTTTATCCCCGTTTACTCACACCAGACCCCTATCTGACCTGAGTGTTTATTTTCTGTTTTATTAAACTCTTGGGTACTCATATTACGTATGAGTAGTCAAGTGTTTCAGGATTGCTTTGATCGAGTTCTGGAGGAGATAATGGAGCAGGAGGCTTCAGCGTGTAGATATATGTAGTGGTTCCGCTGTGTTTGAGTTGAGTCTGTTCTCTCTGATGTATTTGAATTGTAATTGCTAGACAGATGTTTATAACTGTCTAGTTTGTGTTGTATTAGCTGTTTAACTCTGATGTATATGATACTATGTAAAGTTTTATGTGATATATTATAATTTATTCGATTCCGCTGTGAGATTCTGATGTTGTCTGTTCTTTCTTTCCTTTCTTTTCTCTTTCTATCCCTTTCTTTCTTCTTAGCGATACGACTTCCTGGAGACTGGAAGTTGGGTCTTTACATTGTGGTATCAGAGCTCTAGGATGGGCGAATACCTAGACTCTGGAGTGGTGTCCTTCTTGAGAGAGCGTATTTGTAATTTTGAATATATATATATTATTTATTTCTGCCTATTTGTTGGGTTACCTGTTCGGGTTTTCCAATATAAGTAATAAAGGTAGATAGGGTAGTGGTGTGTGTAACACAACTACCAATGGTTGGAGTTTGAGTGTTTGAGATTGGAAGTGATCTGCTAGGGCAGTATTGGGCATCTTGGGTAGTTTGGCAGTTTGGTGTGAAGGATTTCTCTGATCTCTGAAGGAAATCTTTTTAAGATTCGGAGTTTATTTTTGGATTGTAAGATGGATTTCACTCGTGTGAGTGGTTTTTCTTGAGTTTGGATTAGTTGGGAGTTCTGAAGCCAGCATTGGTATTTTGGCAACTTCAGGAAGGAGTTCTGTCTGTATTTGAGTTTGAGACTCAGTTTGTCAGAGTGTTTTGAGCTTGGTTTGGAAGCGAGTTTCCTGAGAGATATCTGTCTTTTGGAAGACTCTGTTGTGAAGAGGCCGGTGTAGCTTTGAGGTTCGATGAGTTTTTGGATAAGGAAGTTTTTGGCAGCAGTAGCAGCAGTGAGTGGCCTGTTCTTCGATGGTTCAGAAATCTCTATGATTCTTCTGTAGGTAGTCCGAGCAGATGGTGGAGCTTGTCCATTTCTTCTGGAAGGCCATTTGGGTGTGATGTTTGTGGTTGGTGGTAGACCACTAGTTCTTCTTTGTTTTGCAGGCTTTAGCTGTTCTGATTGTTGAAGAGAGAATGATTTCTTGGGATCTGAACTATGTGGGATCGAACGGAACCGAAGGCACTTCCAAAGAAGCCCTTGCAATCCGGATATTCACTAATCACGTCCGGACTTCCCGTCACTAAGGGTGATAAAACCTCTATATCGGAGATCAGCCGATGCAGAGTCATTCAACGGTAATCCTTCCGTTTTCAAAAATATCCGGTCTTCAACATCGGTCTTCAAATACAATCCATAACGATGTATCACATATTCAGAATGGGTTATATGACCCAAAGGTCCTTTCCCGGCTAACCCGAATAGTGAGCGTTTATTTTGAAAATAAGTGTGGCATTCAAATTCAAGCAAGTCACAATAAATACCCATTTAAAGGTAAATATTGATAGTCGGTTATTTAACTATCAATGGATATGCAAAACATCTCCAGATTCTAAATAATTTCCCAAATTATTTATTTTTCCAAAAATATCTTTACAAGATATAATTATTTCCACACTTCAAAAATAAATCAACGTTTATTTTTTTAAAAAAAATTCCCTTTTTTTTTAAATTCCATAGTGAATTTACATTTCCAAAATATCTATGAATATACGATTTTCAAATCGATTTCTAGTATTCATTTTCAATTTATCTTTAAAAGATGTAATCTCAAACATTTCACTTCATAGTGGAAAAAAAACATTTCCATACTTATTAATAATAAGTAATTCACAAATCTATTCATTTTCAACATTTGGAAAATATTCGATATACTTAAATCACAATTTAAGTATATATTTTATTCTTTAAGGGAAAACATTCTCTTAAACACATATACTTGAGTCAAAACGAATGTCACGTAAAACATCGTTACGACGACCCAAAATCACTAGTATAGGGATTCAAAATTAAGAAAGATATAAATCCCAATACTATATAAAACATTTCCTTTCGGAAATCATTTACTATAACAACAGTTCTATAGTCCATCTTTTCCTTATTTCTCGAAAACGTTTATTTCAACAATGAATGTTGAAATCTATGGTTTCGACACTTAATACATTTTAAAACAACTTCAAATCGTTTTAATTCTATTTAAAATATAACTTCCCCAAACACTTTAATATATTATTCACTGTCCCAAATCGTGAATATTCTTCGTTAACCAAATTCAACATTTTTCTACACATTTTATTTAAAGGATTATCCACCGTCCAAAATCGTGAATATATCTCCTTTAAAAATCTAAAATAATTGACTTATCAGAATAAGTCGGTTTTGGATTTATAAAACAATGTTTATAAATCCCATTTATATTTTATAACAACTTCAACTTATAAAATCACTTTATTAACAAATTCTATTTATATCCCAATTAAATGCCAAAATCCAATTTATAAGTTAATTACTTATAAATCGTTTATTTTACAAAATCTATTCATTCTATAACTTCCCAATATATAAATCTATAAATTTCATTTACTTATGAAATCCATTTATACTTCATTTTAACACTTAATAAAACTCGTTTTATATTTCCTATATTTTTAATTTATAAATATCAATTTCATAAATCTTTTATATAAATCGTTTATAATAATTCAAAAATCCCAATTTCAACCATTTTATAAATTAATCAACTACTTATTTCAAGAATCACATTTCGGTTGTATTTCAGAAAAATCATAATTTTTATAATATTAAATTTTACAACGTTAATTTCTTTAAAATGAATCAATTCAAAATTTTAATAAAACATATACTTTCAAAAATCACTTTAAAACCCTTTTAAATTCAAAATCGTTACTTTAACATTTTTAAAACTCCAAAAATAGTCCCACTGATGCAACAACACCAAATAATCAATCACGGCATTGAAACACCATATATCGATATGATAACAGAATATATAACAATATCTGTAAATAAATCAATACGGTTGAGGAATCCATTTGGATCCCTCCAACCTGTTTCCCTGCATCCACGGATCTTAGCACAATACCAATTCCGTTTCCAAACAGAATATCGCGGTATATGGGTTCATATAAAAATTATCCGCTATTATGCGGCGCAATAGGGCCTCATCGGCTATATAACGCGGGAAAATCAACTCCAAGTACATATATAATACCAATTCCAATCAAGATGGAATTATCGCGGTATATGTTTTTAATAAATAACATCCGCTTAATATACGACGTATAGGGTCTATTACTATACAATAGATAATAATTTATCATTCAATCATACAACCAACCAATTTTAAATCCAACTATTTAAAATTTAAATCGAAACAGATTCGATTGAGTGAGAAGTTCCCACCTTGCTTTCAATAACGGTTGCAGTGTTTTATTTCGAATAAAATTAAGCGTGCGTTTAATTTTACCCAAAATTTTCACTAGCTCCAATTTACTCCAATCTAGCTCCATTGTGTGGTGCTCGTCAAAACGAAGCCAATGCAATTCGTTTCGTAAATTTTTGACCTCGTATCAAAAAGTTATCGCATTTAGAAGTTTATACAATTTATAATACAAATCAATTTCAATTTATATTTTTAATTTTAACCTAAAATCAATCACGGCCATTGATATTTTCCACTGTAGATCTGGGCCGCACTTTTCCACCTTTCTTCCCCAAACGTGAATATCACGTACGCGAGCAAGATGAACCCAATTAGCCGCCTTAAAACCCTAATTAACGCGACAACCACGTGCAGTTTGAAGACGATCAGGCGATGCCACTTCGAAGGCCTTCAAGGAAGCTACCATCGGCCAGAGTAGGGTGGAGCTCGGCCTCCCCTTGATATCGAAAAACGTGCTCGAGCTTCGGCTGTTTGTGGTCGATTTGCCGCTAATCTGTAGCTCCTTTTACGATCTTGACCGTTGAAGTGGAAGATCTCATCGTTATCTACAACTTTGGAGTTGGAAACTTGTTGAATCGATGTGTGGATTTGAAGAAATTGAGGGAGGAAGAAGAATGATTTTCGGCCATTGATAATAGAGGGAGGCGGCCTGACATTGGAACCCTAGGGTTTTCTTATTTTTTGCAAAAGTGAAAATAAAGGGGGCTTTTATAGAAAATTTCACAAAACACTATTCACCCGAAATTTTCCGAACTCCAAACGAAGCGTGTCGGCTAGCGTTTCTAGGGTTTTCCCCACGTTCCGAACACAATGGAACATGTTTCGGAGGCTAATTCAATCATCTGTGCTAGTTACGGAAATAAACGATCAAATTTAAATTAAATCGATTTAAACTAATTTCTATGCGTTTTGGCTTGCCCCGGACAAATTGTAAACCCAATTGAAACGAAATTTGAAATCTTACAATAATACAAAATTACGGATCCGATGAAACTAATTTCATCGAAATCCGAGACTGTTTGAAAAATGGCTATTTTAACTCGTCAATTAAATATTAAAATATTCAATTTTCACAAATTAACTTTAAATTCAATTTTAAAAATTCTATAACATCATTCTAACTCCAATATGATTTATTAAAATTTTACAAATCAATTTCAGTCATATTAAACCCAATTCCCAATTATTTCTGTATTTTTAAATATTAAATTATCGATTTAATTATCCAATTAAATCTAGATATTCGAAATAAAATTTCATTCGACTTACAAATTTTACTTGTTAATATTTGAAAATCAATTAAATATACGAATTTTAATTAACATTAATTCTGGGTCGTTACACCTTTGGGAGCAACGACTATATTTGTGAAGAAGTTCGATTGGTCATTAAGACTTGCATAAACTATCGAAAGCCGAATGAGAGATTGGTGAAGAATATATATCCTTTACTAAGAATTGATGACCTTTTTGATCGGTTGAATGGTGCTAAGGTATTTTCATAGTTGGATTTGGCTACGGGGTTCTATCAGCTTAGAGTTGCATAGGAAAGCATTCCTTTGACTACATTCCGAATGAGGTTTGGTTCATATGAGTGGTCTAGTAATACCATTTGGAATAACTAATGCACATGTGTTCTTTGTACACTTGATGAATAGAATCTTCTAATATTAGTTGGATAGATATGCGTTGGTGCTCATAGATGACATCTTAGTGTGCTCTAAGGATAAGGAAGAACATGCAGCTCACCTTAAGCTTGATCTGGAGATATTGAGATAACATAAGTTAAAAGAGAAATTTTCTAAATGTCATTTTTAGAGAAGGGATGTGAATTTCCTAAGCCATGTGATTGCAGAAAAGGGGTGGGCGGTAGATCCTTCATAGGTTGATGCAACAGTTAAGTGGAAGAGACCTATGATTGTGGCAGAGGTGTGGAGTTCCTTAGGACTGGCTAGCTACTACCACAGATTCATTAAGAACTTATCTCGTATAGCTGCACCGATGACGAGACTAAGCAAGAGGAGTGAGCAGTTTGTTTGGTCGTAGGAGTGTGAGAAGGCATTCCAAGAATTGAAGGGTTGATTGATGAATGCACCTGTGTTAGTGATACCTAAACGGAATGATGGTATGATCATATATATTGATTCATAAGGTATAGGAATAGGGATGGTAGAGGTTCAAATCCCACGGTCATCACACTACATGATTCCATCGATTATGTGTGGTCGAGGGAAGTATTCATAAAACCTCTTTTCATGCATCAAACGGACATTGTGAGTGGTTAGCCATGTCAATTGGACTGACCAATGCACTAGAACATTTCGTCGACCTTATGAGTTGAGTCTTTAGAGGGTTGCTGAATGTAACAACCTACACTCCAATAAGCCTAAATTTCTGCTAAATCAAAAACCCATGTCTACCAAAATGCAGGTCGTTAGTTTGGTATCCCGCAATAAACAATTAATTCATACCAAAGAGCATGATAAAAGTCAAAGTGGAATAAATAAATATAATAAGTCACATAACTACTGACCAAGATTTGACATTTCCAAGATCAAGGGTCCTTCTCAGCACCGGATACGCCTGGTACTAGTACTTGTCCTTTAAGATATCCTATGGGTAGTAATGAAGAGGGGGTCAGAACAACGTTCTAGTGATTGGAAAATTATACACTTTATACATAACACTAGTTTATATTGATTATTCTCTATCTCATGTTATGTATTTTAATATTTAATTAGTCATCTTCACTCCATGTATGCGTACGATACATTCCATCAACCCATTATAGGTTATAACTACATACATACATACATATAATTATAAGTACCACGGTCCCCTATTTTGCCTAGATACTATCCCCGTCAGTATTCTTCTACTAGTACCCAGTTAGGATCCATTGCCCTCGCCCTATCACGATCTCGTCGCTGTGCATATCGAGGGACTATCGCAGTGCCCGATGACGAAGTTTCAAATATTTTTCCATATGCTATCTTGCTTTAGGGATTTACTACTTTATCTACTTCCTGCTGCGGACCTGACTCCATGGACCACCCTATCCATTTTGAAATATCTCTTTATGGGTTAACTAGCCTTGCTCTAAAAAAAACTAGAAAACTAGTATGGCGGTGCGTTACCCAACTTTGCCTACCCTGATAGGAGGCGAAGACCAGTTAGATGTAACCCTGTCTTTCCCATTGACCACTAAAGACTGATGATGTTCTCGCCTTATGACCGCCTTTCCCCTGATTTGGTACCAACAGCATGCTGCATAGTGCTCGATCCCGCTCATCATCCAATTTAGATTGCCTATTGCAATCAAGGTAATACCCCTCCCTTTCTATTCTATTTTTGAAGTAGACTTCTCTATCTATTGGGGGCATTCTATATGCAATCATATACTCTTTCCGGGTCCTATGGTGGGATATGTCCCAGATCGGTATAATGTTACACAACTGCTGCTAGCCCCTTGCGTTAGGCAGATTTCTATTGTGTAACACTACCAACCTTGCATTCCAACCTACTCTAATAACTAATGTCATTCTATTCATATAGTTATCTATTAACTTTAATAGTTTACACCTGACATAAATGCATACTTGAGGCTACTTATATATATGTAATTCATTTGTACTTAGTTATCTTGCCTCTATAGTTCATTGTTGACCCTAAGTCTTTTACTTCATTATGCATTTATATCTTTCTTGCTTTATGATTATTTACCGCTTCATAATATCATTTATCATTATTTTTATCCTTGTTCCTATTTTCTATCTCTATTCGCTTTTAACCTTTTATTTACTCTTACCTATTCTTTAATTTCTTTTTATTTAATTCTGATTTTTACTGATATCACGTTTCTTTCATTTTAGAATTTTCTTATCGCATTTGTATCTCTCTATTTAACGCTTTAGGATTCGGTGCATTTTACTGCATTGGAACTACGTTTCCAGCATAAATTATTAACACTGTAAATTTCTATATCTTGTCTGAAAAGGAAGAATTGTGGGATGTTTAGAATTATAAAGAATTGTCCTTTTGTTTTATTTTTTGGAAATAGACAGTACAAAGTATGGTAAATATTTCTATTTTGTACATCTCTTTCTTTTAGGTGTATTTTTTGTCATTTCAAACAACAAATTTTTATTTATTTTAAACTTGATAATGTATAGAAATTCACCTTGCAACATTCTAAATTCTAAAAAATTAAAATACCATTTAGAACCCTAAAATCTTAATATAATTTCTTTATTTTACATTCTTATTATTTATTCAAATTCTAATATATTACTGTTATATCTCATATAAATTCATGGTGTTAGCGCCAAAATTGGTCACAAACCCCAGAAATAATGAAAGCACTAGTGTTTTCACACAAATCCTAGATATCTTTAACAGATCTCAGATCTTGATAATGAAGAGTATTAAAATGAAGAAATGACCAAATTAAAATGAAAGAAAATGGGAAAAGACACGAGATTTATAGTGGTTCGGCTATCTCCGGCCTAAGTCCACTTTGAATTGATCCTTTTATTCCTTTTATATAGAGTATGCACTTACAAGCCTTTGAAATCAACAAACAAAATGACAGAGTTTCGCCTAGAAAAGCAGAAGAAGATCCCTTTTTAGTTGCTATAATGCTGCTATTTATAGGTGCAGATCTAAAAATATCCGCTCCAAAACTTAGAATACCTCTTCTCATGCACAGATGGGCCTGCCAATTCAATCCAGAGTGGTTTGGGATCGGTCCTGATTGATCCAAGCACAATTCATATCAATCCAAAAATGGTCCAATGAAGCTGAGATCGTTCATGGACGTTCCTGGGTGAATAAGAAAGCTCCTGTGAAAATTTCATAGCATTTGGATTTGTAGAATGAGAGTTATGATCGATCCAAAATTGGGTTCGCAAGTGGGATAAAAGTTTCGCATCCATGAAACATTTCGCATCCATCAGTCACATACCCATCGCCTTCGTATCCACCATTCCATCCCCTTCTTTGCATCGATCAGCCGCTGCCCTCTTCATATCGACCTCTTACCCTTCATGATGCCTTGTTCATTTTGATCCTTGAGGACCCTGATAGGACTTACTTTCGTTTCCATTAGACCCACTTCCATACATGCCCTTCGCATTGAATATTGATCAATAGGAAATGCTTTTCTAAATCCATGCAGCCATTGCCTCATTACCATTGGTTTTTCTATTCCTTGTATAGATCCAGCCTTGATCGATACGATGTCTATCAATCTGAAGTATGTTTCCATGTCCACCTTGATCGGTACGAAAGTATCGATACGAACCTGCCTTCCATGATCATTGATCCATCCATATCCAGAGAATACAAACTCCGATCGACCTGAAATTTGAAATGTAGCATTCCCAAATCCTTGTTTACCATTCTAAATCAATCCCACCTTGATTGGAGCTCAGTCCAATTTTACGGTATCGATCATAGCCTAATTTTCAATCGATCTCTAATCTTGATATCCATCCTTTTTAACTGATTTGTTGATACCCCGACGTTGACCAAAAGGCGAAGTAACACATGGTTTCATATTTTCAAATAATGAACTTAGAAACTATTAGTACCCTAAAGAATTTCCTAGTTTACATTCATATAACATATAAATATAACAATTTAATCGATATACAATACATAAGCAACGTTTTTCAATTTTATTTTCATATTTATAGATTTAGCCAATAACTCACATTTAACATTTTAGGCACAAAGGAATAAATTTGCAACAATATAATCTAATATTATATAAAAACATATAATATTCCCACTTGCCTCTTTTTAGCTCCAATTCTCCAAATCTAGATCCATTCGCTTTTTATTTGACTCCCTCTTACTTTAAACCCAAAATATAAAAAGGGTATACACAAATTAGAATTACAAATATGGGGAAAAGTGTAATGACCCGCCTTCTCAACCCTCAAAAGTTGACACTAATACATCAATGGTATTGACATGACAAGCATCCAGGTGCCAAAAAGATAGATTGTTGGGGGAAAGGAAAGAAAAGACATAATCGAATCTTATATATCAATTAGAGTAAACTAACCAATCATCGTCCTGGACAGTTATAACAATTTGTCTTCACAAATGCTGACAAATATAAAACAAACAATGTAGCGGAAATAAAATATATTTGAACACATCTTGGAGGCATCTAGCTCGTCTCCTAAAGCTCTAAAACATTCGAACTAAATCTGGGAAACATGCTCGGGCTGACCCGACCAAAATAAGAAAATAACTCCCGGATCATCCTGGTAAACCAACGTGAGAAACACGCCCCAAATGAATTTTAATGTTATAAAACCTTTCAAAAATAAAGGAATCTCATTAGACCACACTCTATATAAACATGAATGGGTTTTTACCTTAGAAGAACCAAACCATTTCAAAGAAAATCTTGTGATGTTATAATAATGTTTAGGGTTTAAAATAAATGAAATCATAGCCAAAATTGTTACATTAATTAAATTTTAACATAATAGGTATACAATTAAGTCCGTAAAGGCACATACTAGGCAATAGATTCCATTAATGATAAGGCACCAGGGTACCACCTGTCATAGTACACCACTAGAAAAATGTACCAAGGCTAGCAAGTACATCTTGCTTCCCTACTACACAGGACCGACCTACCCTTTACTGGATAGTATCGAACATGTCATCATTCTAGTTGCCTTGTAACCTTTTCCCAAGAGCTCTTATGCACAACCAAGTCCATGCGTGTGTGTCTATATCTATCTATCTATATATATATATATATATATATATATATATATATAAGGGTGATGATATACATTAATGGTTGCAATCTAAATAGTCCTGCTGCATCTCCTCTAATTTTAGTCAACACCACGTTGTGAGGCTTGAGGCTACGTTTTACCTTTTTTGCAATTCCCAATTAGAATGCTAATACCACCCTCTAGAAGACAATGTAATGCCAGCATTTGTCCATATAAGTAGTTCAGGAGATGAACAATCCGAAGAAACTTCTTCCACCATATCCTTTTTCGAGTCATCCTCAAGAACAGTAGCAAATAGCTCATGCACTTCAAAGAACTCCGTATTTGATTTTATCGTCTTTAAGATGTCTTCAATTCAAATGATTATGCAAGTTCGAATTGGTTTATGGATAATAGATCTAATCTCGGTCTCTTCGAATTGACAACGATAGTTTTTAAAACTAGCCAATATATGATAGCCGAATATTTAACTATAAAATAGACAAACAATTCAATCAAAGATTTAACTAAGCATGGTTAAGCACAAAGCAACCACGAAGCCTCTTTAATTAATCTTTTCTATAGTTAAAACCACTTTGTAATACTTGTATCAAAATACTTTTACAAAGATATATTCACAAATCTTCTATAAACTTTCCAATACTCGAAAGTTATTGATATACTTATCTCAACTGTATAAGTAGAATCATAAAACGTTTCAATTTAAAACATAGAAACCCTTTCCATATACTTATATCAACAGTGTAAGTATATTCACAAAACACTACATTTATAAAAATTAGAAAATGTACACATATACTTATCTCAATAGTATAAGTGTATTCACAAACCTTAAGAAAGAATGCACTTTCAAAACCATATTAATTGGGTCAAAAGAAATGTCATTTAAAAATATTGACAACAATAAACCCAAAACACATTTGGTTTAAGTAAAAAGATTGTAGAGAAATTAGACGAATATACTTACCATCATTTTCTGATTTCAAACAATACCATCTCTCAATTAATAATGAAATTGGACAAGTTAGAAAACTATCCTTGCCTCAACGCACATTCTTAATTCTCAAGATGGAGACGAGTTTCCATATCCCGAAATTTGGTGTTAAGTATGAAAAGAACACCTTACCATAATTTAAAATGGTCATTTCTAAAAATTAGGTCTCACTCTTTTCATAATTCCCTTTTTATAAGATGCCCTTATAAAACTCCTTATATTTACAAACTCCTTTTGTAAGATATCATTTATAATATAAAGTTCTCTTTACAAATATCTATACATAATTATAAACCTCTTTTTTTTAAATAGCTAAATTTATTTAATAAACTTCTTTATAAACACCATTTATACTATTTTTATAAATCTTTTATAAACCTTCTTTTATAAGTAGTCATATATAAAACTCATTTTATAAATCCCCAAATTTATTTGCACCTCTTTTTATAAAAACTCCAAAATTATTTAATTATAAAACTTGTATACTTTCCACAACATGATCATTCCATATATATAATAAATTCTCCACTATGATTTATTAATCCAATTTATCAAAATGATAATATTTTCCCTCTTTATAAAATACCATATATAAGCCTGTTCTTTTATTGATAAAATACCGCTTATGAGTCTCTCTTTAATTGATAAAATACCATTTATGAATCTGTTCTTTTATTACAATATTTTATACAAAATGTTTCATAAATATTTATTCTAAAATATTTCTAACTTCTTTTAAAATAAAATCACTGTAAATAAAAGATAAACCCCTTTAATTTCCTTTAAAATAAACATTCATTATATAATAATTTTTCTATAAAGAAAAATACTTTCCAACTTATTTTAAAACATTTACATATATAGATATATTAGAAAAAGGATAATAAAAAAGTTAAAGAAAAAAATGGAGAAGTATAGATACTGTTTTAAATAAAATATCATAGAAATTCTAAAAGAGTCAGATAACAATCATTTTCCAAATCGAAACCCTTTCCAGATCAAAATAGTAATGAATAGTATTTCAAAATACTATAATGAGACTAATAGCTATCATAGCACATGACCAATTCTATTCCTAGCTTTTTCACTAAAAGGGGTCAACTTTCAACATATGTCAGTGTCACATCCAATATGGACAGACCAACAACTTTTGGCATTTAATAATCTATATAACAGGTATATAACTAAAACTAAAATCAGCAGGTATATAACTGAAATTAAAAATCACGACGAGAAATTCGGATTTCTCTCTATAAAGTTCTCTGTATTTCATTTTAAATATTATTTGCTTTTCAAAAGCGAATATTAAACCAAACCAAATCAAATAATCATTCAAGCACAAAAGCAATTGTTTTTATCTATTATATATCACACTGATTATCCAAAAAGGTGAGTTTAACTCACAAAAATTCTAGTTGATGTTGGAGCATTCTGGTTTGAACTAAAATTGAACGACTTTTAGCCTAAATTTCTACTTGCTCCAAATTTTATGAAATTAGTTCGAATGCATAGCTATTACCATTATGCGTGCAACATAAAAAATCTTATCTCGATTGGACCTCGTATGAAAAATTTATGCATCTTATAAGTTATTGTTAAAAATATACATAATTACACAATAAACTTAAATTAATTAAACAACTAGATTCAAATCCTTCTTCCCCAAACATTCCCTCCCAAACAGCAACCTATACATGAGCAAATTCCCAAAACATGCACATCTTCATCTCGACCTAGAGATCTAGACCATTGTTTGATGAATGGTCTTCACCAATGAGTTTCCCTTCCCTTGGTCCACCTTCCCCACCAAAAATTGACAAGCCCCATGTCCTCAGATGAATGGTGACCTAACCCATCCTGTACGCGACCTCCAACTGTCGCGTTCTCCAATAGGTAGTCGCACCCTATCAAAACTTGGTCACCGATGCTCCTCCACCCCACAAACACAAATCCACACTCGGCTGTTCTTAATTCCTCTTAAATTTCATGAAATTTCAAACCCAAGTTTTCCAATTGCTCATGTCTCAAAATATTCGAGCTTTTCAAAACACTGCCAAACACATCGAAACTCCTATGTAGAAATTTTTGTGTGTTTAATAAGCTAAGCATTGAGTTTGGTTAATATTGAAATTTTCGGCATCTTGTCATATAGAATTTCATTCGCACAAACGATGAAATAGAAATATGACCGCGTAGAAAAAGATATACGATTTCAAAACAATAATAATATACATAGGTAATCTTATTATGTAAAATTTCAAAAATACCATCGATTTTCGAAAAATGATCAAATGATCATTTAAATATTTTCCAAATTAACAGATGGAAAAACCATATAAATTAAATTAAAAATATTATCATAAAAATCAATTCATTTATACTATCATTTAATTTTCTTATTATTCAGTAAATTCGAATCAAATCTGAATATTAATATGAATTAAATATTCCTATACGAAATGTTAAAAATTTTGGATCGTTAAATTCTTCCGTCTTAAAAGAATTTCATTCCTAAAATTCCTAAGGAAAGAAAACTGAATTCAAATCCATAGACTTATAAAATTTACTTAAAAATGAGTTAAACTTTTAAAATCTCATATGTTAAGAAAAATTTCGACAGCACCTCCTTTGCGCAGCTTGATCTGAAAACCTATAACTCGCCACACTGGTCTAAATCATCAAAGAAAATAAAGCCTAAAAGTGGCCTTCCATATCTAGAACATAAATTCATAAACAACAAAATAAACGCATGCCTATTGGTCCAGAAATCAAACTCTACTCACGAAAGCAAAAGCATCAAACTAGCATTTGCTTCCATAAACCTGTATCTCACTTACAAACGCCTCAAACAATATAAATTGTCTTTCTAATATCAAAAGAATACAATTTAATTAAATCTCGTACGATGTACTTATGTCATCCGCATGCAATTTCAAATCTGATTGTTCACTCGATTGCAAAATTTCACTTTTTAACTTGCATCGCTCGCTCGACTTCTCTAGGCAGACTCTGATTTGGTTCTTTGATCTGAAATCTTTGTTCTCCTTGCGTAGCCATATACTATAATAGAAAACTTTAGAATCTTTATAAAAATCTTTATCGAGTGTTCACTACTAAGAATCGATTGAAGAATCCTTATTTGGATTGGTGTAAATCACCTCGAAATCTTGCATTCGAATTTGGATCAAAACAGTTATGAAAATAAATTGATCTGAAAATAAAATGATCTATGTAAAAATTACATACTTATTCCATTTTTTTAACTATACCAAATTCTTTTTATTTGCATTCATTATTACCTAGTATATTTCCTTTAATACCAATATCACTTATAAACAATTTCATAAAATATTACTTAAGTTTTTATAAACATCCTATAAAATACAACTTATATAAATCAACCACTTTAAAACTTAAGTTTATATTTGTATAAAATTCTTCTACATCCTAAAAGCATATATACAAATTCAGATTTTCTTTTACTTAACAAAATGTCCAACAAATTTAAAACTTGTTTTAATTTATTATCTTCTTACATTTATAAGCTATAAAAACTTATTTCCTATAGTTTCACAAAAACACTTAGCTTCAATTTCTCTATTACTCCTAAGTTTTCAACTGTCCAAAATTGATGAAAATTCGATTTCATTTCAGTTAAAGAAAATAACCAAATAACAAATCTTAATAAGATGCACAAATCGAAATACCTTATTAGATCGGGTACATGAGTCTATAATATCACTTAACTGAAAATTTTTGAACTAACACCGGGTCTTTATTTCAATCATTTTGAAATAATAATATACATATCTCCTTTTATATATCAAATCCTCTTAGAATTTAAAATAAATTTGTATTATCAAAATGACTCTGAAGTAAAACTACTATGGTGGCATTCCCCAGTTACAAACTCGAAAACAAATGCCGATGATGTTGTAGTCATCATCAGAATTATTTTTCAAAGACAAATTTGAGTTCAGTGCTTGTTATCTCTTTAAAATCCTTTTGGAAACATTTTTATCGCAAATACATTTAATAATACTACTATTATTTTTCCCAAACTTTCGAAAAATAATTTTTAAAAACATCGAGACTTAAATTCTTAAATTCTCAGTTTTAAATCCTTTTTATTTATGAACCATATTTATAAATCATAATTATACCAAATTTGCTTTCTTATAAAAATCATTCCACCAATGTATGTCTTTAATTATATTAAAATAAACGCCGTTATTAATGTAACGACCTGTAATTTCGCTACTTTGAAAATGAGAGATTTCATTTGTTTTAATTTTAAAAGGTTTAAAACTTAAATAAATAAGTTATAGATAATAGATAATAATAGAGAAATTATTTATTCTTACAGTTGATAATTTAAAAAGTATAAATTTGGATTTTAGAACAAATCAACAAAAGTTAAGTTTTGTTAAAAATAAACAAATGCTTAAATAAAGAGATTTAAATATTTATTTCAAAAGATAAATCTTATTGAAAACATCTAATAAAGATAATAAAAGTATGTTAAAATATTTATAAGTACGTTAATAATCGTTTTACAAAAATAACCAAATTTTATTGCATTTTGTCAGTTTTACGTACACCGTAAAATTAGAGATTTTGATATTATTTTAATATGATTTTTAAAAAAATACATGTTTAAATTTACTTAAAGAATTAAAAAGTTAATTTTAAAATTTGGTTTACATAAATAAATAGTTCAACTAAAACGTCAAAATGTGACCGCAAAACATTTTATCCAAAATGTACATTTTTTCAATTAAAAGTTGTCGCAACATCGTCGCACCTTTATTTTCTTATATAGGAATATATATTAAAATAGTGTAAGTACTAATTAATTCACTAATCAAGTTTACTTTTACTAAGCAAGGTTAGAAACTTCTAGAAAACAATTAAAAAAATAAGCACAAAAGACAAAAATGGTTTACTTTTGTAGAATAAAATTAGAAATCATTTGATTTGATGTGTAATTATGTAAGATTTGATTTGACTAATAAAAGATTTAAACTTAAAATTTTATTTACTTAAACATCTAACACCATTAATGAATGTCAAATACATGCTTATTTTAAACATAATTATTACATAAACTCCACATCACATTTATACACTTCCTTTTCATATCAAATCTGCATTTAATATTTGTTTAGTCATGCATTGGAAAGAGTGTTTTATTGTACTTAAAGGAGACAAAATTGATTTGAGATGGAGGGTGTTTTGGTCTTTTTGGTTAAGGGTAATAAGGTAATTTGTGCAGCAAACTTCAACTATAAATAAACCACCATCCTTCCACCTTCTTTTACACATTTCTACGTCTTTTTCTTCCTTTCTCAAGCTTTCTAAAAGCTTCTCTAATGGCTTCTTCTCTACTAACTTTTTCAAAACCATAGCAAATCAACTCCAATCACCATCATACTTTGCCAAAGACCTTATTAAAACATGGTTTAACATCTAAGAAGTGAAGATACGATGGAGGAAGTGGAAGAATAGGAGAAGGCCGAACTTATAGAAGGAGGAAAGCAAGTTCGTGAAGCTCTGGAGTAAGGAAAATAGAAGAAAGTGTCGTCGATTTCATTCCAAGGGGCTAGGAGCAAATTCAGGGTGCTGCGGAAGCTCTGCCGGATTTTCGAGAGTTTGAAAGAAGAGGTTGATGGAATAAAGCAAAAGAAATGGAGTAGAATTGATTAGTTGAAGTTAAGTGAAGTGTTATTGCATATGAATGTTCATACAAAGAATAGGTTAAGTTAAAGGCGAGCACTCTTATTTACTAATAAATCCATAAATTATTTCAAGTATAATGATTGAAAAGTTTAAATATGTTGAATGATTAAATGTTTGATTACTTTGTTGATATTATTGTTAATTAAATGTTTGTGATATAGATGATAACTTGGTTTGGTAAATGATAAGAGAAATGATTAGAAATTAACCATAGTTAATTGAATGAGAATTAAATCCATACAAATATGTGTATGGAAGTTAACCTCTTAATGATTTTAAATAAGTTAAAATAGTTTAAATATGGTTTAAAATAAATTTGAAGTGTTTCGGACATGTTCCGAAGCAACTCACAAAAATGGCCAAAATCGAGCTTGTCGCGTAGCGGCAGTTCGTAAATTTCGACCCGTAACTTCATATTAACGTAGAGAATGATTTATAAGTCGGATTTCTTTGAAATAAAAGTTCTTTGGTTCACAATGATAATAGTTTGCCAAAGAAGAAATAAAATCAAGATTTCATCAAGTAGAGCTTGAAATATGTCCAAATTTTTTTTCTAAAAACGTCGCGGTTTTGCAGTTCGGAATACAAAAGGAGATTTCTTTATAAATGATATTTTTAAATGACTAAAAATATGAAATAAATTTGATAAATCTATTAAAATATTTTGAAAGAGATCTGTAATGGAAAATATGAATTTTCAAATACTAAAAAGTTGTTTACATCAAATAAGCTTACATAGTATTTTCTGCAGCACTTTTATGCTGCGAATTCTATAACCTTTTGAAATGTAGTTTTAAACTTAAAAATTCTTTCCTAAATCTTTTGTGAATGATTTTAAAGGAATAATTAAGTAATGTGAAGATGATTTGGAAGTTTTAATAAGAGTTTGAATAAATGGTTAAGAGGAATTGTTTATACCACTTATACAAAAAAGTGAAGAAGATTGAATATAATAACAAACTGAGGGGTGGAATAGATCGAAAAAAAAGCCCTGATGCTCCAAAAAGATCATATTTAAGTTTTTTTCAAAATAAAAGAAATAAATTCTTTGAATGTTATTTAACCACTTAACATATTTTATTCGATGGTTGGTACGAAGGAACGGGAATCGAATTTGGGTGTTTCCTATCCGAAAATCCCTTTAAACTAATTTTTGAAGTAAAATATATTGAAGCCAAAGATCGTTAGAGACAAAGATATTCATGATGTAGAATTACTTGCCATTAGTCTCTGGAGGTGAAATTTGCCGTTACTCCCAGGAGGTGAAATTTTCCATATTTAAGATGGTAGCAGTGCTATGTTATGATAATCTTCGATTTGTAAGAATATGATTTGAAGTTAAGAAAGAAATCTTTGATTAAAATTTAATGAATGATTTGCGAATATTTTTCCTAAATTAAAATTTATAACTTGAATATAAGAAATCTTTGATTAAGATTTAATGAATGATTTGGAATGGTTTTCCAAAGTAAAAGAGAAGATGAATTGGAATTATACAGGATTTAAAAAAAAAGTTTAAGTAAACCAAATGATTTGATAAATGAGGCTTAATGATTCCATATACTCTTGAAAAAAATGGAATAAATTGAAAAGAATATATCTAAGAAAGATATTTGTTTTAAATAAAAGATGAAGTAATTAATTGATGATTGATATCCACATATGAACTTAACATCTTTTAAAGCGATGATTCGCTTCGATGGAACCGGAGTCGGATTTGGGTAATTCCTATCTGAAAAGCACTTTGAACCAATGTATACGTTCGAAAGTGAAGATATGTTGAAGATGACGATTATTGAAGACCGTGGATCTTCATAGCGCGAGGATTGCTTGTTGAACATGCTCTGGATTATAGAGTTATTTATAGCAGTGGTCTTCTCATTATGGAGATTTTTCGGATTGTAAGGGCTTCTCTCCTAGTAATGGCCGAGGAAAGTGCCTTCGTTTTCGTTCAGTCCTAGAACGAACTTGTATGGACGAATGTCTGACATTGCATTTCCAAGGCACAAAGTTTGACTTTTAAAAATGTACATCAATGGTGGCGGAGAAGGTAACTTCTCTTAGCTTAACAGCCTCTTTGAGACGTACGAGCTCAAGGGTTGTATTTTTATGGAAGGCAAATAGTGGTCAAAGGAATGGAAGTGTGGCATTCAAAGTAGAACCTGTTATGATCAAAGCGTGGTTTTGTATGAAAAGCGTGGATTTTTGAAGAAATTGAGCGTAGCCTCACGAGCCTCACACCTCGGTTATGACAGGATGCTATGTGGTATGACAAATGCAAATTTGAAATAAGTGAGTGTTTATGGTGGTGTCAAATACGTTTGGCCCTTTGAGGGATACATCCCTCAAGGCATTTATTACCCCATGTGGATAAAGTGGTTAGCTTGAGAAACGCAGGGAACTATCGGTTATCAGTTGTAGTATAGCAAGTTTAGTTCCAAGTGACTAGTTTGAGAAAAGCGATTAAGGCACCGTGGGAACTATGTTTGTTATGCGTGGATCGGAGAAAAGGGCACAAGTTTCTATCATGTTGGAAATCCAATCCCAATAAGAGATTTACGATTTTGATTGTATTCCCAAAATACCTGTAATAACTTGCAAACATTTCAGCTACCCCCTTTATGCTATCATATATTCCGTTCGGTATATTCCATTGACCTAGTCCGGATATATTCTGTTAGACTTAGTCTAGGTATTGATACCTTATTTGAATAAGTTTATTTGAAAAGTGTTTTCAAAAGAATATCATTAAAAATAATATCAAGTGTATATTGGTATGAAGTGCTTTGTTTATCATAAGGTAAAAACTCATCCGTGTTTATCTGTATGCGTGGTCTTATGACATACCCTTCTTTTCAAAGGTTTTGATAACATCGTCATGATCTATAGTTTTTATATTTTGAGTATCTCACGCTGGTTTATCAAGCCTCATCCGGGTATTTTTAATACTCTGTCAGATCCGAGTAGTTTCAGGTTGAGTTGAAAATGGTTGGAGTTTCCAGAGGAGAGCTGGAGATCTTTATCATTGTATGGACATATTCTATAATTTGTTGCATCTATTGTATTTGTTTTGTTGTTTGTCAGCATTTAATGGCAGGTGTTATAACTGTCAAGGCTGAATCTCGTTTAGACTCTGATATTGTATTTAAAATTTTCCACTGTAAAGATTATAATTGAAATAATATATGTTATTCCATTCGTGTGAGATTTTGTTCTATCTTTATTTTTCTTTCTACCGTAATGATCCGTCTCTTCGTGCAATTTGAGTTGGACATGTGTGTTTTATTGTCGATTCAAAGGATATGGAAAAACAGGCCATTACATTTGGTATCAGAGCTGAAGGTTAAGCGAGAACCTGGGTTTTGTTGGGGTAAAGACTCATCAGAGATAGGGTTAGTAATACCAAGGATGAGTAACTCATTAGAGATAGGGTTAATAACACCCTAAATTGAGTTGAGAATATTATATATGAGCGTGTATTTGTTAGTGACTTGTTTTGTATTGATTTATTGGTTAAGTGATTTATGTATTCTGATCGATGCGCCTGATCACCGTTATCGATAAGGGTTCCTAAACATTTGAACAAGGCAAACCGATACACTGCTTTTGAAAAGATTGGTAAAAGGAATAATTTTACATAGGATTATATTTTGAATATAAAGTATATATTTTAAAAAGTTGTGTAGTTAGAAACTAGGATTAGTGAAATTTTAGTATGAACATCTTGTGATTAAAATCACAGTTTGACTATAAGATGTTTCGTAAAGATAATCGATAAGTAAGTAATCTGAGAAGGTAATTAAGATCTTTAATACTTATTCGAAAATAATAAATTAAGAGATGACAATGTTAAGTTACTATCGTAAATTGATCAATTGTTTGACTTAAAAATATCTTGTGAATTAAGTTCCACGATTTGACTATATGGTATTTGATAATAAGATTTGTTTAAGGAATTAACACATAAGATAAAAATGTATTTAAATAATTGTGTAAAAAAAGATAAATATAAAAGGAACTATAATTTAAATTCGAGTAATTTAAAGAATTATGGTAATTTAAATGAAGTTAATTAATATAAGATAAAGCGGCATTCTCGACGATTTTGGACGGTCAAAAATTTCTGAATCATACCTATCTCAAAGCTAAGAAATTTGTGAAAACTTTTGGTAAAAGATTGTGAAATATTTTGAGTAAATGAAATTGGATAAGTATAATTTATAAATGTGATTATAAACAAAAAGAAAGGAAATTATAACCTAGAAAATGTTTTATTAATGAATTCCAGAATTAATTAAGGATTTGACTTAAGTCTTTAGAATGTGATTGCTTTACGTAAGTTATAAGATGTAATCAACTTAAGTAATAGTTTTACGAAATGATTCATAAATAATATTAGTTCTAAAGAAAATATACCGAGTTAAAATATTGTGGGAATTTTTTTTTATAAAGATAAGTTATATTTTGAGTGAAAAAATGGTTTCTTTGGGATATTTTCCTTTATTAAAAATATATGGAAATAAATTAATCAAAAGGATTCTATAAAGAAGCACCTTTATAAAATGATTGAAGTTAAGATAAAAGTTTATGAAAAGTTTTTGAAAGTTAATAAATGCATATGTTATATGTAGGTCATCTCATCATACAATTTTTTATCTAACATGCGAGTACGGAACTTTGAGATGTTTCCACTGATCCTAAAAAAAGATTTATCACTCGATTCTTGGCGGCGAACATTGATTAGGGTTTATGATTAGTTACTTGAATTTTCATCATGGTTGAGAGCTATGCATGGAAAGCAAAGGTTTCTGAGCAAAGAGTCTGAATAAAATCCACACTAGAGAATCGAAGGATCGATACTAGTTCAAAAATAAAGTTGTGTATTCGAATAAGAGATCGAATAAGTTATTTCATACGGATGATCTGTGTATATTATACGGAATTAAGTTTAAAAATAAATGTTTTAGACAAACTTTTGTTTGTGTAATTTCGAAGGCGAAATTCTTTTAAGTAGAGGAGAATGTAACGAATCGTAATTTCCCTACTTCGAAAATGAGAGATTTTGTTTGTTTTAATTTAAAAAAGGTTTAAACTTAAATAATAAGTTATAGATAATAGATAATAATAGAGAAATTATTTTTTCTTATAGTTGATAATTTAAAAAGTAAAAATCTGGATTTTAGAACAATCAACAAAAGTTAGGTTTTGTTAAAAATAAATAAATGCTTAAATAAATAGGTTTAAATATTTATTTAAAAATATAAATCTTATTTAAAACATCTAATTAAGATAATAAATGTATATTAAAATATTTATAAGTACGTTAATAATCGCCTTATAAAAATAACCAAATTTTTGTCGTATTTTGTCAGTTTTACATGTACCGTAAAATTAGAGATTTTGATATTATTTTAATATGATTTTAAAATATAAAGAGGCATGTTTTAATTTATTTAAAGAAGTAAAAATTTCATTTTTAAATTTGGTTTACATAAATAAATAGTTTAACTAAAACGTTAAAATGCGACCATAAAATATTTTGTCGATTAAAAGTTATCGCAACGTCGTCGCACCTTTATTTTCTTACATAGGAACATATATTCAAATAGTGTAAGTATTAATTAATTCACTAATCAAGTTTACTTTTACTAGACAATAGAAACTTCTAGAAAACAATTAAGAAAAAGTAAGCACAAAAAGACAAAAATGGTTTACTTTTGTAAAATAAAGTTAGAAATCCTTTGGTTTAATGTGTAATTATGTAAGATTTGATTTGACTAATAAAAGATTTAAACTTAAAATTTTATTTACTCAAACATTTAAATCACCATTAATGAATGTCAAATCCATGCTTACTTTAAACATAATTATTACATAAATTTCACATCACATTTATACGCTTCCTTTTCGTATCAAATCTACATTTAATATATGTTTAGTCATGCATTGGAAAGAGTGTTTTAATGTACTTAAAGGAGGCAAAAATTTATTTGATGGAGGGTATTTTGGTCTTTTTGGTTAATGATAATAAGGTAATTTGTGTAGCAAACTTCAATTATAAATAAACCACCATATTTCCACCTTCTTTTACACATTTCTACATCTTCTTCTTTCTTTCTCAAGCTTTCTAAAAGCTTCTCTAATGGCTTCTTCTCTACTAACTTTTTCAAAACCATAGCAAATCAACTCCAAACACCACCATACTTTGCCAAAGACCTTATTAAAACATGGTTTAACATCTAAGAAGTAAAGATACGATGGAGGAAGTATAAGAATAGGAGAAGGTCGAACTTATGGAAGGAGGAAAGCAATTCTTGAAGCTCCGGAGCAAGGAAAATAGAAGGAAGTGCTGCGATTTCATTCCAAGGGGATAGGAGCAAATTCAAGGTGCTGCAGAAGCTCTACCGGATTTTCAGGAGTTTTAAAGAAGAGGCCGATGGAATAAAGCAAAAGAAATGGAGTAGAAGTTGATTAGTTGAAGTTTAAATGAAGTGTTGTTGCATATGAATGTTAGTAGGAAGAATTGGTTAAGTTAAAGGTGAATACTCTTATTTACTAATAAATCCATAAATTATTTAAAGTATAATGATTTA
This sequence comes from Allium cepa, assembly GCA_030765085.1. NCBI lineage: Eukaryota > Viridiplantae > Streptophyta > Magnoliopsida > Asparagales > Amaryllidaceae > Allium > Allium cepa. Next base: position 984,331,870 of record CM060945.1, on the reverse strand, counting down.
AAAGTTTAAATATGTTAAATGATTAAATGTTTGATAACTTGGTTGATATTACCGTTGACTAAATGTTCGTGATATTGATGATAACTTGGTTTGATAAATGATAAGAGAAATGATTAGTAATTAAACATAGTTAATTGAATGAGAATTAAATCCATACAAATATGTGTATGGAAGTTATTTAACCTATTAATGATTTTAAATAAGTTAAAATAGTTTAAATATGGTTTAAAAACAAATTTAAAGTGTTTCGGACAAGTTCCGAAGCAATTCACAAAATTGGTCAAAATCGAGCTTGTCGCACGGTGGCAGTTCGTAAATTTCGACCCGTAACTTCAAATTAACATAGAGAATGAATTATAAGTCGGATTTCTTCGAAATAAAAATTCTTTGGTTCACAATTGAAAAAAATATAGGCTTTTTAGTCAAATTAGTCAAAATTCGGTTGGAAAGAATCTTCTATTATGCGCAGATTTGAGTTGCAAAATACAATTATGATAATGATTCATTACTCTATTCCAGTACAATTTTGAATACTTTTTTTTAAGGAAAGGCTTCGCAAAACGATTAATAAAGAATTGATACAAATGGATTTAGCAATCGATTACTCAACTTAGTATTTGTAGTATCCACAGCACTAGAGTCCACTTCTTCCCTATACTACAAGTAAAAGAGAAAATGTAAAGACGACCATTAAAGCTGCCCAAGCAAGACTTACTATATCCATGTGAATTATGCCCTTATTTCTATGAAAAAATTATTTGATTATTATTTAATAATCATAGTGGAATCAATGACACTGATTCAAAATAGGATTCTGACTTAAGACTATTGACGAACCAAATCCACTGAATGAATACATTTGCAACAAGTTTCAATATTTTAAGATTTTCGGTAGAATCAGGAAGTATAAAGTACAAGATGATACACGCGCCTTTTCTATACATAACTATATATCAGATACCACTATTTTCTATTTGATCTAAGCATGCTGTCTTTCTATGAAAGAATCGGTAGAACCCACTACCACTATTACTACATACATATATTCTTTTTTTTTCAATTTTTAACTTTACTCTATATTATAAAAGTCGACTAACTATTCTGATTTTATGTCTGATCACTCATAGCCTTTCATGAGTTTAAATACAAAGTATCTGCGTGCTTTTCTACAAGCCCTAAATTTATTTCCCATTATTATATCCTATCTAATTTAATACCCAATAGAATCGTGAGACGCTACTTAAAATTAAAAATTGTTTAAGAGATTTTGATATGTTGGTCTTTTATATAATCTTTTATTCTAGTAGTAAAAATGGGGTGCCTCTTAGGAATCTTTGTATATCGAGATTTCCGATCTTAGTTCTTGATTCCATTCTGGAATTGATTCTCACCATTTATTTCAAAAAATTTTGAAATAAATGGTGAGAATCAATCATTACCAATGATTAAATTAACAGTTGAGGTTTTTCCTTCATCCCTATTACTGCCGATTTGATTTGGGCTAGACTAAGATTTTAAGAAAAAAAGTAAAAATCTTTTCTAAAACCTATGCTATAGTTTACAAAAATCAAGTATTGACACGTCCACGCCTCCACTTCTTGCGGAGCAATAATTCATCGAATTAGATCGTCAGAATAAGAAATAAAAAATCTTTTGTTGATCAGGCGACACCCGGATTTGAACTGGGGATAAAGGATTTGCAATCCCCTACCTTACCACTTGGCCATGTCGCCAAATTCGATCCAAAATAAAATGGATAAAAATATTAGCCATATTCTATTTCTACCACTAACTCTTTTTTTAATCTTGAATCCCATTGTACTTAATCCCAAGAACACATTCTTTTTTTTTATGGTTTCTATTATTTTCTTTGATTTATTATATCTCAAAATATACATCAGTTAATAATTTCCCTTCTCGTTTCTTTTCTATTAAGATTCAAATTCTAACGACAGACTGCAAAATTCAGGGCAAATTAGAACCATTAACAATTTACTTTAAATTAGTCTTTAAATTGAAATTAGTGAATGGTTCCTCAATTTTAATTTTTATCGGAGATAAAAATTTATTTCCTTGAATGGAAAAAGAAAATTGATTTATGACCGATTTATAACTAATCTCATTTTTTTCAATAAAAAAACTTTTCTATTTCAATTATAACAACATATATGTGTATATGTAAACCCCAAAACACAAATTGTTACCCAGATACTGAGACGGGTATCTCTCTTATGTACATATACCTAGAGAGAATTCTCATGTTTCAATTTTTCATTGAATAAATAGATTTACATATTGAATATAAAATACGAATTTTGGTGGAGTGTGATCCATGTTAATGTTGCTCCAGAAATTGAAAAAAAGGATGTGATATATGGACAGATAGCCATATCAACATGTACTTAATAAATACAATATTTTTTAGTATATTTATATTAAGTTACACAATTCAAGCGTATTCTATAAATTTCCCTCCCTACCAAAAAAAATCCGTCAATTCTTTTTGGAACATGAAATTCTATTTTTTGTGTTAAAAAAGGAAAAAATCTATACTACTTTTGATTATTCTGTCTTTATTTCATTTATATAGATATAAAGAGGAGATTCAATCTCAATCATTCCTTTTTGTGGTATCCCGTCGGATCGTAATATCATAATAATACGTTAGGTAGAAGTTGGACCAATTTTGAACAAGGCTCCATAAGTGTAAGTAACATAATCTTTTTCCAGAAATATTTTTTCAATTTAACTCATCGAAAATTTGGACCTACGCCCAAAATGTTCTTTATTACGCCATTCCATCTCCATTCGTATGTTTGAAATAGATATATGGAGTTGACTAAAATTTTATGTGATTCAGTAAATAGAATATACATTCTATTATAGCTAAGTCGATCCATATGGGTCAATGAATAGTGAATCAATAATTGAATTTTTCCAATAAAAATAAATAGGAAACTTAAGATTAAGATGCTTCGAAATGGAAATGAGGGAATGCCCACAATATCTGGATTTATTTAGATACAATTTGAGGGATTTTGTAGGTTCATTATTCAGGGTTTAATGGAAGAGTTTCATATGTTTCCAAAAATTAAAGATAGAGATCAAGAAATGGTATTTCAATTATTTGTGGAAAGGTATCAATTGGTGGAACCCTTGATAAAGGAAAGAGATAGATAATAGTTTTACAATGAAGAAATAAAATCAAGATTTCATCAAGTAGAGTTTGAAATATGTCCAAAACAATTTTCTAAAAACATCGCGGTTTTACAGCTCGGAATCCTAAAGGAGATTTAAACTTAACAATTTTTTACTAAACCTTTTGTGAATGATTTTAAAGGAATAATTAAGTAATGTGAAGATGATTTGGAAGTTTTAATAAGAGTTTGAATAAATGGTTAAGAGGAATTGTTTATACCACTTAAACATAAAAAAGTGAAGAAGATTGAATATAATAACAAACTGAGCATGTGGAAACGACTAGTACATTTGTCCCTCCTGTGAGATCTGAAAAGATACAACATAGTGTTTAACTAAGGTTAGGTATGGAGCAACCAGTGGCCTGAACTTACCTAGCCTATGTTTTCTCTTCCTAAGCGAAGGATGGAGTAAATCGAAAGGAAAGCCCGGATGATTTAAAAAGATCATATTTAAGTTTTTCCAAAATAAAAGAAATAAATTCTTTGAATGTTATTTAACCACTTAACATATTTTATTCGATGGTTGGTACGAAGGAACCGGGATCGAATTTGGATGATTCCTATTCGAAAATCCCTTCAAACTAATTTTTGAAATAAAATATATTGACGATGAAGATCGTTAAAGACAAAGATATTCATGATGTAGGATTACTTGCCATTAGTCCTTAGAGTTGAAACTTGCAATTACTCCCTAGAGGTAAAATTTACCATATTTAAGATAGCAGTAGTGCTCTGTTATGAAAATCTTCAATTTGCATGAATATGATTTGAAGTTAGGAGAGAAATCTTTGATTAAGATTTAATGAATGATTTGGGAATATTTTCCCTAAGTTAAAAGTTATAACTTGAATATAAGAAATCTTTGGTTAAGATTTAATGAATGATTTGGGAAGGTTTTCCAAAGTAAAAGAGAAGATGATTTGGAATTATTCCAGGATTTAGAAAAAGGTTTAAATAAACCAAATGATATGATAAATAAGGCTTAATGATTCCATACACTCTTAAAAAATGGAATAAATTGAAAAGAACATATCTAAGAAAGATATTTGATTTAAATAAAAGATGAAGTAATTGATTGATGATTGATATCCACATATGAACTTAACATCTTTTAAAGCGATGATTGACTTCGAAGAAACCAGATTCGGATTTGGGTAATTCCTATCCGAAAACCACTTCGAACCAATGTATACATTCGAAAATGAAGACATGTTGAAGATGACGATTATTGAAGACCGTGGATCTTCACAGCGTGAGGACTGCTTGTTGAACATGCTCTGGGTAGCTCCCATTATAGAGTTATTTGTAGCAGTGATCTCTTCATTGTGGAGATTTTTTGAATTGCAAGAGCTCCTCACCTAGTAATGGCCGAGGAAAGTGCCTTCGGTTTTGTTCAGTCCTAGAACGAACTTGTATGGACGAATGTCTGACATTGCATTTCTGAAACCCAACGTTTGACTTTTACAAACGTACATCAATGGTGGTAGAGAAGGAAACTTCTCTTAGCTTAACACCCTCTTTGAGACGTACGAGCTCAAGGGTTGTATTTTTGTGGAAGGCAAATAGTGATCAAAGGAATGGCAGTGTGGCATTCAAAGAGGAACCTGTTATGATCAAAGCGTGATTTTATATGAAAAGCGTGGCTTTGAAGAAATTGAGCGTAGACTCGCAAGCCTCACACCCCGATTATGACGGGATATTATATGGTCTGACAGACGCAAATTCGGAATAAGTGAGTGTGTATGGTGGTGTCAAATACATTTGGCCCTTTGGGGGATACGTCCCTCAAGGCATTTATTTCCCCATGTGGATATAGTGGTTAGCTTGAGAAAAGCAGGGAACTACCATTATCAGTTGTAGTATAGCAAGTATACTTCCAAGTGACTAGTTTGAGAAAAGCGATTAAGGCACCATGGGAACTATTCTTGTATGTGTGGATCAGAGAAAAGGTCACAAGTTTCCTATCATGTTGGAAATCCAATCCCAATACGATATTTACGATTTTGATTGTATTCCCAAAATAGCTGTAATAACTTGCAAACATTTTAGCTACACTCTTTCTGGTATCATATATTCCGTTCAATGTATTCCATTGACCTAGTACGGATATATTCCGCTAGACTTAGTCCAGGTATTGATACCTTATTTGAATAAGTTAATTTGAAAAGTGTTTTCAAAAGAATATCATTAAAAATAATATCAAGTGTATTTTGGTATGAAGTGTTTTGGTTATCATAAGATAAAAATCCGTCGGTGTTTATGTGTGGGTGTGGTCTTATGAGATACCCTTCTTTTCAAAGGTTTTGATAACATCGTCATGATCTATACATTTTAAATTTCGAATATCTCATGCTGCTTTATCAAGCCTGATCCGGGTATTTTTAATACTCGGGTCAGATCCGAGTAGTTTCAGGTTGAGTTGAAAACGGTTGGAGTTTCCAGAGGAGAGCTGGAGATCTTCATCGTCGTATGGATGTATACTATTATCCGCCGCATCTATTATATTTGTTTTGTTGTTTGTCAGCATTTTAAGGGCAGGTATTATAACTGTCCAGGCTGAATCTAGGTTAGACTCTGATATTGTTTTTAAAATTTTCCACTGTAAAGATTATTATTGAAATAATATATGTTATTCCATTCGTGTGAGATTTTGTTCTGTCTTTATTTTTATTTCTACCTTAATAATCTGTCTCTTTGTGTAATTTGAGTTGGACATGTGTGGTTTATTGTCAATTCAAATGGTACGGAAAAACGGATTATTACAATTAAATTATAAATTTTAATCTAACATTATCATCAAACGCCTTATAGTCAAATCGTGAAACTTAATTTACAAGGTGTTTGTATTTAACTCAACCAAAACAATAATGCACATAAATTAGCTGAGCGTAAGAAATCAATTAACAAACGATAGTCAATGCTCTTAAATTGGTCGAGCATGACTAATCAAACAATAAATAACAATAACTGAATATTATTGTTTCCTAACAAAAAACACATCATAAATTACTATATCAATTTATGAAAATTATTCCTTTATATATAAAAAAGAATATATATAAAATTATTTTCATTTACCAAATTTTAAAACAATACTATGTCGGTTTGCCTTGTTCAACTGTTTGGAAACCCTTATCGATACAGTTGTTACTTCTATAGTGACCAGAATCCATAAACCACTCAAGAGATAAATAAACACAATGTAAAACATTTTTATAGCACTAACAAATATGCTCTCATATTTATACACTCAAACTCATTCTAGGTTGTCACTTACCCTATCTTTAATGAGTCCACCCCACCAAAGCCAAGGTGTTCGCTCAACCTAAGCTCTGATACCATGTGTAAGGATCCGTCTTTTCAACCCTAAAAAGTCGATACTAATACATCCTTGTTATTCACTTGCTGAGCATCCAAGCATCGGAAAGACGGATAATTAAGGGAAAAGGAAAGAAAAGACAGAATTGAATCTCACATAGTGACGAGTAATGTATAATATACAACAGATCTTTACAAAAGAAACTATGATATACATATATCAATCGGAGTAAACTAACCAATCATCAACTTGGATAGTTATAACGACTTGTCCTCGGAAATGTTGATCAGTATAAAAATACCAATAAAACTAAAATAAAATATACATGAGTACATCTTGGAGGCATCCAATTTGTCTCCTGAAGCTCCAAAGCATCTAAACTAAATCTAGAAGACATGCTTGGGCTGCCCGAGCATTATAAGAAAATAACGCTCGGATCAATCTGGTAAACTAACATGAGAAACACACCTCAAATGGATTTTAATTTTTATAAAACCTTTAAAACATAAAGGAATCTCATTAGACCAAGCTGCATATAATCATGGATGGATTTTTACCTCACGATAACCAAACCATTTCATAGGAAATCTTGTGATATTATAATAATGTCTAGGGTTTAAAATAAATATGGAATCATAGCCAAAATTGTTACATTAATTAAATTCCAGTATAATAGGCATACAACTAAATCCTTAAGGCACATATTGGAGAATGGTTTCAATCAATGGCAAGGCACCAAAGTACCACCTATCACGGTACACCTCAAGAAAAATGCATCGAGTCAACAAGAACATCTTCCAGCCCTGCTAAACAGGATCGGCCTACCCCTTAAAGTAGTACTGGATATGCCACACCCTAGTTGCTTTACAAACTTTTCCTAAGAGCTCTCATGCACAACCAAATCCATAAATATAGACACACACACGCATAAGGGTGATGACATATCTTGATGGGTGTGACCCGCGTAGCCTCGCTGCATCTCTTATGATTTTAGTAACTAGTGGGTTGTGAGGCATGATTCTACGTTTTACCTTTTTAGAAAATCCCACTTGGAATGCTAGTATTGCCATCCAGGCAACAATGCAATGCCAACATTCGTTCATATAAGTTGTTCAGGAGATAAACAAACCAAATGCACTACTTCTACTATATCCTTTTTGGAGTCAGCCACTAGATTAGTAGGAAGTAGCCCTTGTACTTCCATGAACTCCGTCTCCAATTTAATCATCTTTAAGATGTCTTTAATTTGAATGCTTATACCAATTTGAAGTGGTTTTCGGATAATATATGATCCTGGTCTCTTCGAACCAACGACGATATCTTTTAAAACTGGCCAGAATTTGATCGTTGGCTATTTGACTATCAAATAAAAAAATAATTCAAAAATAGATTTAACCAAGCATGGTTAAGCACAAAGAAACCATAAAGCCTCTTTAATTAATCTTTTGATTAATTAAAACAACTTTGTAAACACTTTATCAAAATACTTTTACAAATATATGTTCGCAAATCTTCTATACTCTTTCCACTAATTGAAAATTATTGATATATTTATCTCAAATGTATACTCATAAAACGCTTCACTTTAAGACTTAGAAACCTTTTCCACATACTCATATCAATAGTATAAGTATATTCAAAAAACACTACATTTCCAATACTTAAAAAATGTATGGTATACTCATCTCAATGGTATAAGTATATTTAAAAATCTTAAGAAATATTTCACTTTCAAAACCATACTTAATTGGGTTAAAACAAATGTTCAAAAATATTAACAATTATAAACCCAAAACACTTTTGGTGTAAGTAAATAGAATGTAGAGAAATTAGACCAAATATATTTACCACCACTTCCCGATTTCAAATAGTACTATCTCTCAATTAACAACGAAATCGGACAAGTTAGAAAACAATCATTGCCTCGACACACGTTCTTAATTCTCCAGATAGAGACAAGTTTCCATACCTTGGAATTTGGTGTTAAGTATGAAAAAAATACTTTCCATACCAATATAATTTAAAATGATCATTTGTAGAAATTGGGTCTCGGTTCTTTTTATAAATCCCTTTTTATAAGATGCCTTCACAAAAAATCCTTATGGTTACAAACTCTTTTATAAGATATCATCTATAAATTTTCCTTTATAAATATCTATATATAATTATAAACCTCTTTTTTTAGATATCCAAATTTATTTAATAAACTCCTTTATAAACATCATTTATATTATTTATAAGACCCTTTTATAAACCTTCTTTTATAAAATTGTCATTTATAAAACTCATTTTATAAATCCTTAAATTTATTTGCATCTCTTTTTCTAAAAACTTCAAATTTATTTAGTTATAAATCTCATATACTTTCCATAACACGATCATTACGTGTATATAATAAATTCTCTACTGTGATTTATTACTCCAGTTTTCAAATTAATAATATTTTTCCATTTTATGAAATATCATTTATAAACCTATTCTTTTGTTCATAGAATACAGCTTATAAATCTCTTTAATTTGTAAAATACCATTTATAAATCTATTCTTTTATTACAACATTTTCCCTAATGTTTCACGAATATTTATTCAAAAATATTTCTATCTTCTTTTAAAACAAAATCACTTTAAATTAAAAGATAAACCCCTTTATTTTCCTTTAAAATAAACATTCATTATGTAATAATTTTTCTATAGAGATAGATACTTTCCAAATAATTTTAAAACATTTACATATATACATATATTAGAAAAGAATAATAAAAGATGAGGAAGAAAAAAAAAATAGAGAAGTGCAAAAACTATTTTAAATAAAATATAACAAAAATTCCAAAAGAGTCCGATAAAAATTGTTTTCCAAATCAAAACCATTTTCAAATCAAAACAACAACTAATGGTATTTCAAAATATCATAACGAGGCTAATTGCTATCATAGCACTAAACCAATGCTATTACTACCTTTTTCACCAAAAGGGTCCAACTTTCAGTATCTGTCGCTGTCACATCCAATATAGCCAAATTATTAACCTTTAGATTTTTACCAACCTATATAATAGGCATATTACTTAAATTAAAATCAATAGGCATATAACTGGAATTAAAAATCACAGCGACTAGAAATCCGAATTTCTCTCCATAAAATTCTATGTATTTCATTTTGAATGTCATTCTCTTTTTGAAAGTGGATATTTAACCAAACCAAACCGCTAATTCATTCGAGCATAAAAAATTATTTTTATCTGCTACATATCATACCGATTATCGAAAAAGGTGTGTTAATTCATCAAAACTCTAGTTGATGTTAGAGCATTCCTGTTTGAGCTTTAGCCTAAAATCCCACTTTCTCCAAATTTGATGAAATAATTTCCAATGTGTAGCTATCTCCGTTACAAGGGCAACGCCAAAAATCCTATCTCGATTTGACCTCATATGAGAAAGTTATGCATTTTATAATTTATTGGATTTAAAAATATACTACATAATTAACTTAAATTAATTACCCAATTAGATACAAACCCTTCTTCCCAAATCGTTCCCCCAAACAACAATCTATACATGAACACGAAGTGCACATCTTCATCTCAGCTCAGAGACTTAGATCACTGGTTGACGAATAGTCATTGCCAACGAGTCCCTCTTGCGTTGCTCCACCTTCCCCATTAAAAGTATCGACAAGTTCGATGTCCGTAGACGAATTGCACACCGACCCACACTATACGTGTCCTCCAACTATCACATTCTCCAATATGTAATCGCACCCGACCAAAACTTGGCCATCGATACTGCACCACCCCACGAACACAAATCCACCCTCGGTCATGCTTAATTCCTTCTAAATCTCATGAAATGTTAAACCTTAGTTCTCTATTTGTTCACATCTCAAAAAGTCTATCTTTTCAAAACACTGCCAAAAACACATCCAAACTCCTATGACTTGTAGATCTCACCATCCCAAACACAAAGAAACCATCTTTTAATTTTTTAGATTAGTAAACCTTTTGTTTCAATTTTTTTGAAAGGAATAGGTTTTAAACTTTTTCTTACAGTAAAAGAAGAAGAGCAGGGAAGGTTGAAAAGTAAAATGAAATGAAGAAATCTTTGTGTGTTCTATAAGCTGTATATTATTTATATTGAAATTTCCGCAATCTCGTCACACAGAATTCCGTTCGTGTAACTGCGAACGATAAAATAAAAATATGTTGCATACACAAATTTGAAATAATCTATAATGACCCAATTTTTTCGACGCCCAAAAGTCGACATCGATACGTCCACTGTATCAAATGCCGAACAATCGAATGCCGGAAAACCGAACCGTTAGGGTTAAAGAAGAAGAAGATAGATGAAGAAATAGAAACAATAACATAATCTCACATTGCAGCCGAATAATATATAATAGATAAATGAATAATCTTTAAAACAAAAACTATATCAGTTTATACATACATCATCAAAGTTTACAACAACAAAACAGCGGAAAAGAGATAACATATACAAGTGATACGCCTCGCCATCCAACTTGAACTCCTAATCTCCACAGCATACTTTTCTGACTTCGCTCCAGAACAACTGATAACCTGATTCTATGTTGTCCGTGTGGAAAATTATGGGCCCCAGAGTTTAGAAAGGGAACAATAAACTCCAGGTTAGTCATGGGACTGGTGTGAGATATTAAAAACAGTTATTTGCACACAAAAAAAGGAAAAGAAATCCGCTATGCTTTTGAAAATGAAACTACCATAAGGCCTCCCTGCACACACACAATGCAATCACACACTTGGGGGAGATTTCTCCTTATGATAGTCAAACATTCTTAATATGCAAAATATTTTTGTTATTATTATTAGTGCATAGTGTGGAAAACATTTCGAAAGTATAATATAAATCTTAGCCAGCATAGGTACCATTATATTATGCATGCTATAGCTACCATTTAAGAATGGCAGGTTATACAACTGCAATCGTAAAGGCTTGTATTGGATGATTGGATTTCCAACAAATGGTCAGGCTAAGGAACTTCCTTACCGAATGGGAATGCCTCTGGAGGGATGTCCCAAGAACTTAACCAGCTCTTTGCCAACACAAGGTCGGGTTACCTCTGTAACTAGGTAACTAACTATCACGAGTATGCCAATGCCCGGTCTAGATCGACCTTTATCTGAGGTGCCTCTCGACCAACAACCACTAAGTAAATAATCAGGGCTCCATACCATAAAACCACTTTTAAATCAACACAAGTTAAATATCTGGACGCCATACCAGATACCACTTTTTATCCAGAAGGAGATGTACATACCCTGAGGGGCGCGACCCCTATAACCTTGTCGCATCCTTCCTGCTTTGACCATTTCCGGGGTGTGAGGTCCGACGAAGTCTCGTCCATAAAGCTACACTTTTCACAAAGCCATGCTTTGATCAATAAATGATCAGCAACACTTAGCAGCCACATTACCAAATTGGGAATATATCACTAGTAACCATCAACTACATAACCTTTGAGCTCGTACGTCTCAAAGAAGGGTGTTAAGCTAAATGAATAAATTCTCCACCACCAACAGAAATGTATTTGATAGAAACCAGCTTTATATCTCAAAGTATACGTCAGACATACATCCATACAAGTGCGTTCCAATTTCGAACGGAACCGAAGGCACTTCCTCCAATTAAGGAAAGAAGCCCTTGCAATCCGGATATAACTAATCACGTCCGGACTCCCTATCACAAAGGGTGATAAAATCTCTATACCGGAGCAACTCAGTGCAGAGACATTCGATAGGTAATCCTTGCATTTTCGAAATTACGTGGTCTTCAACCACCATCTTCAAATGCAATCCCATTTCGTCGTATCATTATTAGGAATGGGTTTTACGACACAAAGTCCTCTTCCAGCTAATCCGAATAATGAGCGATTATTTTTAAAAATAAGTGTTACATTCAGATTTCAAGTAAATCGCAACCAATTTCCACTATGATCGTTTTAAACAAAAGATCCATCACAAAGATTCGATGTGGTTTTCGGATAACCATTTGTAATCCGACCCCCGATCGCATCGAAATTCAAATGCCATTTAAGGGCCAATATTGATAGTTGGTTATTTAACTATCAATCAATATTCACAACAATCACCAGATTTTAAATAATTTACCCCCAATTATTTACTTTCAAGATATCTTCACAGGATATATTTTTAACACTTCAACAAGTCGAAAACAAATTTAAAATCATTTTCCTCATGCGGAATAAATTTCCAAATATTTGTTTCCACTGAAAATTTGTCGAGTCCGAATACTTTAAAAAGTATTTTAAATTACTTATCAAAAAATATATATATTTGGAAACACTTTGAAATAAAAACTATTTTTAAAAAAATTATTTAAAATATTAGTTATGAAAAAACTAATATCTCATATAAACTTCAAGCCCAATCTAATTTTAAAAATAAAATAAAATTATTTGATAGAGTATAACTATTTAAATAACCATTTTCTAAATCAAATATCAATTAAATCTTTAAATAATCACTTCTATAATTAACTTAATAAATATTTACTTTAAAGATTTAAAAATAATTTACAAAAATAATTTCTCTACAAACATTCTTTTTGAAACCAATTGTAGAACTTTTAGTTTATATTTCAAAGCTAATTTAAAAACATACTCGACTTTCCACGGAAAATACACTTTCCATTTGACAATGGTCCATTTAAATCAATTAATAAATCCTTCTCGGTTTATTTTAATTTACATTCCAAATCCGTAAATTTCTTTCCACACTTTTAAAAATAAACCAATATTTATTTTTAAAACAAATTTCCCTTTTCTTTTATAAATTCCCGTTGTGAATTTAAATTTCCAAATATTCACTGATATATGGTTTTCAAATCGATTTCCAAATATTCACTTTCCAACACCAAATCAAATTCCAAATTGATTTCCAAATTTATTTCAAACACCAAATCAAATTCAAATCGATTTCCCAAAGATTTATTTTCAAACACCAAATCAATTTACAAATCGATTTCCAAATTTATTACATTTTAAAATAAATTCCTTTATTTCTCCCAAACTACTTAAAATCCGAATTTTAAATACATTCTTCAACTTTTAGATAATATTACTCAAAATCCATTTATTAAAATCCTTTCCCCATATTTTGGAATTTATTTAATAGGATTTCAAAAATCACTCTTTACCCTTTTAAATTCTTTCTTTTAAATTTATTCAATTCTCTAATATTAATTTACTTCAAATTTCCTACTTCAATTTCCAAAAATCCAATTGTATATTTCTGGTATCCTACGATACCAAAAATATATTCGGCCAAAGCATAGCCTTCAATGATTTCAATCACAAATATAATCATACATAGATTATCAATAAATCAACACACAACATATAAAACAAATTCAACATTTAAGGAATCCAGTTGGATCTCTCCAACCTGTTTTCCCTACATGCACAGATGTTAGCACAACATTAAATAACAATTCCACTTCGAGGTGGAATATCATGGTATATGGGATTATGTCATATCATCCGCTATTATGCGGCGCATATGGTCTCATTCGCTATATAATGCGGGAAATCAGTCACTTCAAATATATATATATATATATACACTATATATACTATCACATTCAAACAATTAATCAAAAATTGAAATTTAATTTATTTCAATTGAGTGAGAAGATCTCACCTTTGCTTTTGTTTTGCAATCCATTTCCATTTTGACCATTTCTTCACGGTTTCAGACCTTGTAAAACAATTATATGATTTTATTAATATTCGAACAAATCAAACAATTAAATTCCCATTTGATAAATTTAATTAACCAGTGATTTTTATTTTAAACTAATCATTAAATTTTAAACCTGTTCCTTTTGATAAATTTATTTAACTAACAATTTGATTTTAAACAAATTTCCCTTTTAATAAAATGTCTTTTAGTAAATAAAAAAATTAATTAAGTTTATTAACCACCTTAATAAATTATTTTAAATCTAAACTAGTAAATTAAAATGGATATAGGTATATCTATATATACATTTATTTTTATTTTCTTTCTTGAAACTACTTATACCAGAAATAACTTATATATACATTAAATTCTAATAAAAATAAATTCCTTTTCTCAAAATATATACATGTATATATAAAAAACAGAACTGCTTTAAAATTTTCTTTACTATAAAATTCCTTCTTTGACATATATTTGTTAAACTAGACAAAGTAATTAAAAAAGTTTATGTATGTTTATTTTCCCAAAACTGCCTATATAAAAATCATGCATGTATAATTATTTATTTATTTTTCTCTTAATCTATACATATATACGTAAATATATCAAAACAAAAACCTTACTGTCAAAAAGACGAACCCAGGCTACCCAACGATGAACCGTCGCCCATTCTCCACGCAGCAACCCCCTTTCCTGACATGACCGAATCGCCACCATCGTGTGCCTCCATCTCGCGCTACCGTCGAACCTTAAATGTGTCGCCTCCACGAGACTGTGATTTTAATCGCGAGCCTACTTCCCATGACTACCAACGATCGCGAGCGGCACTGCTTCGCCTAATGCCATCATCCATTACCCCCTTCCTCATGTTTTCAATTGACTCGCTATTCATTCGCACGTTCGAATCAACAAAAATTGCAGGTGAAAAGGGTTGAGCGGCAGCAGCGGCTTAGTTCTTGGATTTACGTGCGAATGAATTAGCGGATGAAATCGAAGAATTTGAAAGTGTTCTGGATCGTTGAGCCATGTTGATTGGGAAAGAAGAAAGAGGATCGGTCGAACTTCGATTTACAGTAAAAAAGAGGAGAAATTGAACTGAAAGAAGGGGATGGGTCGCCATATTTTCTCGATCTATTTTAATTTCAAACGAAGAGGAATGTTGTTTCTGGCCATTTTATTTTTCTTTCTAATGAAATCTATCATATATATTTTTTTCCTTTTCAAATGCGTGTAAAAAGAAAACAGAGAAGAGAAGTCAAGTGTTCGAAATAATGAAATGTGTAGTTTGCCTTGGGAAATAGTATTATATCAAATACACAAATATATATATATATATATATATATATATATATATATTAAATTCAAATTTAAATCGTTCAATTTCGCAACTCAAAATCTCGATCTCCAATCGAGGCGTGCTGCCAGACGTTTAAAATGTTATACGCCTATTCCGAACGCAATGGAAAAGATTTCGAGTCCAAATTCGATCGTATGGAGAAGATACCTTTTTGAACCCAGTTATTAAATTAAATTTTGATATAATTTTCAGTGCGTTTGCTTATCGTATGGCTAAACAATCACTTCAAACATTATGAAAATTGAAATCCGAGAATATTACAATATTACGGATCCAATGAAATTGGTTTCGTCGAATTCCGAGACCTTGCCCCGGAAGTCTATTTTTAAATATCGATTTAAACGATATAAATTCAAAACTGAACAAAACGTCTCCAAATGCAATTCAGAAGCTTCCATTATCTTCAGTATTATAAATATAAATTTCCAAGCTTTTGAAGTATTTTTAATTAGCAAAAAAAATCAAGATTCAATACTTCACCCAACTTCAATAAATTATATTCAATAATTTAAAAGCCAATTTCACAGTTATATTTAAAATTCAAGATTAATATAACCTTCAAATATTTAAAATCAATTAAATATTTCAATTTCAAATGTCCAAAATTCTGGGTCATCACATTCTTCCCCCCTTAAAAGAATTTCGTCCCGAAATTACTAGTTAAGAAGAATGTTCCTTAACCCGTTTATAATTTTCCCAATCCAAATAGTTTTATCAACTTGCTAAACAAATCTTTTTATTAAGGACTCATTGCCACTTGAACTAACTTTACAAAACCTTTCATAGTTTCCAAACAACCTTATTTTCTCAACAATTCAAATTTAAATTTAAATTTCAAATTTTCTCAAAAATTTTCTAACTCCCTAAATTTTTGAAAAATTTCTCCAGCTTCTCCTTTGTGCGGCAAGCTCAGTACGACTACAAAATGCCACAACGGGCCCACAAATTTCAAAAAGAAAACAAAACGCCAAATGGCTAGACAAGAAAATCATCAAATTTCATATAAAAATTTAAATACATACCTTTTGTCGGGCAAATCAAATTTATCTTTGAAATCAAAAATCCAATTTATCTTTTTCCGTTATAAGACCTGTATATCTTATTTAACAATAATGTCCAATTACAACATTCAAAATCATTTTGCACATTTCTTTTATAAAAACTTCAGTATCTATTTAATTCAAGTCCGTACGAGTACTTATATCATTCGTATGAAATTCCAAAATCGATCACTCACTCGATCACACAATTTCACTTCCGAACTAGACTTCCTAGTGCAGACCCAGATCTGGTTTCTTGATCAGAAACCATTATTCTCCTTGCATAGCCGTAAACTATGATAAAGAATTTCCAGAATCAAACAAAAATCCATATCCAGGGTTCGCCGTTGAAAATCGAGTGAAAAATCCTAACTTGGATCGATATAACTATCTCGAAATTCTATGCTCGAATTCTAGATCGAATCGCTATGCGAAAATGATGTACGTACATCCTGCGTATTTATTCCAATTGATTATTACCTACATCAATTTTCTTTTATTTTATTCACATTAATTTTCATTCCCTTATTCACAATTACCATTTAACAAATTCCAGTTTAATCTTCATTCACTTGTTAATTTAGAATTTGTTTTTTCAATTCCAAATTTTTACTTAAGAATTTCACCATTTATTTTCTAAGTTCAATATAAATATTCTATATACTTCTTATATTTAAATTGGATTTCCAATTCCATATGAATTCAATTTACCTTTCATTTATAATTATTGAAGTCAATTCATTTCAAACCATATTTAATTTGTCATTTGCTTACTCATCAATTATTTTATTTCAATCCTTTGTTTTGTTTAGTCCGCTTGGCTGATTTCCATTTACTTACAAATTCAAAATGAATTTCAATATTCAGTTTCATTTTCATTTACTTGCATTTCAATTTCATTTGAATTCATATCACCATTTTATTTGACTCAAATCTTCTTTTATTCAAACTAATCCAAGTTAAATTCAGTTCCAATTTGGAATCTTTCTAAGTATCCAAACTTATTTATTATTCCATAAAGATTTTTAATAAGATTCCAAAGTTTAAATAATCATTTAAGTATTTCAAAAATCATTTTTTAAATCAATTCAAATTATCCTTTTGAATTTCCAAAACAAACCCAGTTTTCCAAACAACACCTATTTAAAACAATCTTGGCAGCAATTCCTCTCCTTGAAGTTCGAAAATGAACATCGATGATGCTGCAGTCATCACCGAAATTATTTTCCAGCAACCGAAAAGAGTTTAGTGCTTTCATCCCTTCAAAAGCATTTTTCCAAATATTATTAAATCCAAATTTCACCAGATGTCAAATCCAATTCATAAATATTTCTAAAATTATTTTTCCAAAACCTTTGAAAATCATTTTCAAACTAAAAAGGGATTTTAAACTTTTCACCAAAATTTCAAATTCCTATTCCTTCAGCTTTATTTTCAAATATTTCTCTGGAATTCTCTTTTAAATTATGAATTACATTTACAATTTACATTTACAAATCTCACTTGTATATGAATTTATTACTTAATCTGTGGTTATGATTTCAATTTCTTATTCAACAACAATGATAATAAACCAATTTTATCACTTCCTAACAATCATGCAATCATACATAATTATAATAATTTATGGAAAATTATTTCTTTATGTACAAAATTAATTTGGGTAAAATTATTTCATTTACCCCCATTTTAAAACAATACTGTGTCGGTTTATCTTGTTTAAGAGTTTAGAAACCCCTATCGATACAGTTGGCCAAACTGCACCAACCAGAATATATAAATAATCAATCGATAAGTCAACACAATATAAAACAATTTATATTCACTAACAAATATGCGCTTGTATCTATTAATACACTCAAACTCATTCTAGAGTACTACTGACTCTATCTCTAATGAGTAATCCCCACCAAAGCCAAGGTTGTCTCTTAACCAATCGCTCTGATACCACAATGTAACAACCTAATTTTTCGATGCCCAAAAGTTGAAAACGATACGTCCACTGTATCAAATGCTGAACAATCGAATGCCGGAAAACCAAACTGTTAGGGTTAAAGAAGAAGAAGATAGAAGAAGAAACAAAAATAATAACAGAATCTCACATTCACAGCGGAACAATATATAATAGATAAACGAATAATCTTTAAAAAAAAGAACTATATCAGTTTATTCATGCATCATCAGATTTTACAACAACAAAACAACGGAAAATAAATAACATATACAAGTGATACGCCTCGCCATCTAGCTTGAACTCCTGATTTTCACAGCATACTTTTCTGACTTCGCTCCAAAACAACTGATAACGTGACTCTAGGCTGCCCGTGTGGAAAATTATGGACACCCAGAGTTTAGAAATGGAATAATAAACTCCAGGTCAGTCATGGGACTGGTGTGAGATCTTAAAAACAGTTATTTTCACAAAAAGAAAAGGAAAAGAAATTCGCTATGCTTTTTGAAAATTAAACTACCATGAGACCTCCTGCGCACACACAATCAATCACATACTTGGGGGAGATTTCTCCTTATGATAGTCAAACATGCTTGATATGCAAAATCTTTTTGTTATTATTATTAGTGCATAGTGTGGAAAACATTTTGAAAGTATAATATAAATCTTAGCCAGCATAGGTACCATTATATTATGCCTGCTATAGCTACCATTTAAGAATGGAAGGTTATACAACTGTAATCGTAAAGGGCTCGTATTAGATGATTGAATTTCCAACTAATGGTTAGGCTAAAGAACTTCCTTACCGAATGGAAATGCCTCTGGAGGGACGCCCTGAGAACTTAACCAGCTCTCCGCCAACACAAGGCCGGGTTACCTCTGTACCTAGGTAACTAACTGTCATGAGTATGCCAACCCTTGGTCTAGACCGACCTTTATTTGAGGCGCCTCTTAACCAACAACCACTAAGTAAATAATCTGGGCTCCATACCAGAAAACCACTTTTAAATCCACACAAGTTAAATATATGGACTCCATACCATATACCTCTTTTCATCCACAAGGAGATGTACATGCCCTGAGGGGCGCGACCTCCATAACCTTGCCGCATCCTTCCTGCTTCGACCATTTCTAGGGTGTGAGGTTCGACGAAGTCTCGTCCACAAAGCTACGCTTTTCACAAAGCCATTCCTTAATCAATAAATGATCAGCAACACTTAGCATGCCCCATTACCAAATTGGGAATATATCACTAGTAACCATCAACTACATGACCTCTGAGCTCGTGCGTCACAAGGAAAGGTGTTAACCTAAGAGAATAAATTCGCCGCTGCCAACAGAAATGTATTTGACAAAAACCAGTTTTATATATCAAAGTGTAACGTCATACATACATCTATACAAGTCTGTTCCGGGTTTGAACGGAACCGAAGGCACTTCCTCCAATCAAGGAAAGAAGCCCTTGCAATCTAGATATTCACTAATCACGTCCGGACTCCCGTCACAATGGGTGATAAAATCTCTATACTCGAGCAACTAAGTGCAGAGACATTTGACAGGTAATCCTTTCGTTTTCGAAATTACATGGCCTTCAACCACCGTCTTGAAATGCAATCCCATTTCTTCGTATCATTATTTGGAATGGGTTTTATGACATAAAGTCCTCTCTTGGCTAATCCGAATAATGAGCGCTTATTTTTTGAAAATAAGTGTTACATTCAAATTTCAAGTAAATCACAACCAATTTCCACTTTGATCTTTTCAAACAAAAGATCCATCATAAAGATTCGATATGGTTTTCGGATAACCATTTGTAATCCGACCCCCGGTCGCGTCGAAATTCAAATGCCATTCAAAGCCAAAATTGATAGTCGGTTATTTAACTGTGAATCAATATTCACAACAATCACCAGATTTTAAATAATTTTTCCCTAATTATTTATTTTCAAAATATCTGCGCAAGATATATTTTTAACACTTCATTAGTTCGAAAACAAATTTCAAATCTCTTTCCTTACGTGGAATAAATTTCCAAATATTTATTTCCACTGAAAATTTGCCAAGTCCGAATACTTTAAAAAGTATTTTAAATTACTTATCCAAATATATATATATATATATATATATATATATATATATATATATACGGAAACACTTGAAATAAAACTATTTTTGAACACTTTATTTAAAATATTAGTTATGAAAATATTATACTAATATCTCATATAAACTTCAAGCCCTAACATATTTTAAAAGTAAAATAAAATTATCTGATAGCGTATAACTATTAAAATAACCATTTTTTAAATAAAATATCAATTAAATCTTTAAATAATCACTTCTATAATTAACTTAAGAAATATTTACTTTAAATATTTAAAAACAATTCACAAAAATAATTTCTTTACAAACATTCTTTTTAAAACCAATTGTAGAACTTTTAATTTATATTTGAAAGCTACTTTAAAAACATACTCGGCTTTCCTAGGAAAATACACTTTCCATTTCACAATGGTCCATTTAAACCAATTAATAAATCCTTCTCGATTAATTTTAATTTACATTCCAAATCCATAAATTTCTTTCCACACTTTTAAAAATAAACCAATATTTATTTTTAAAAGAAATTTCCCTTTCCTTTTATAAATTCCCATTGTGAATTTAAATTTCCAAATATTCATTGATATATGATTTTCAAATCGATTTTCAAATATTCACTTTCCAACACCAAATCAATTTCCAAATTGATTTCCAAATTTATTTCAAACACCAAATCAAATTCAGATCGATTTCCAAAAGATTTATTTTCAAACACCAAATCAATTTTCAAATTGATTTCCAAATTTATTACATTGTAAAATAAATTTCTTTATTTCTCCCAAACTACTAAAAATTCGAATTTTAAATAAATTCTTCAACTTTTAAATAATATAACTCAAAATCCATTTATTAAAATCCTTTCCCCATATTTTGGAATTTATTCAATAAGATTTCAAAAATCACTCTTTACCCTTTTAAAATCTTTCTTTTAAATTTATTCAATTCTTTAAAATTAATTTACTTAAAATTTCCTACTTCAATTTCAAAAAATCCAATTGTATATTTCTGGTATCCTAAGATACCAAAAATATATTCGGCCAAACCATAGCCTTCAACGATTTCAATCACAAATATAATCATACAGAGATTATCAATAAATCAACACACAACATATGAAACTAATTCAACATTTGAGGAATCCAGTTGGATCCCTCCAACCTATTTTCCCTGCATCCACAGATGTTGGCACGACAATTAAATACCCATTCCACTTCGAGGTGGAATATCGTGGTATATGGGATTATATCATATCATCCACTATTATGCGGCGCATAGGGTCTCATCCGCTATATAATGCGGGAAATCAATCACTCCAAATATATATATATATATATATATATATATATATAATCTCATCCAAACAATCAATCAAAAATTGAAATTCAATTTATTTCAATTGAGTGAGAAGATCTCACATTTGCTTTTTGTTTTGCAATCCATTTCCATTTTGACCATTACTTTACGGTTTCATACCTTAAAAAACAGTTATATGATTTTATTAATATTCGAACAAATCGAACAATTAACTTCCCATTTGATAAATTTAATTAACCAACGATTTTTATTTCAAACTAATCGTTAAATTTTAAACCAACTCCTTTTAATAAATTTATTTAACTAACAATTTGATTTTAAATAAATTTCCCTTTTAATAAAATATCTTTTAGTAAATAAAAAAATTAAATAAATTTATTAACCACCTTAATCACCTTAATAAATAATTTTAAATCTAAATTAGTAAACTAAAATGGATATAGGTATATCAATATATATACATTTATTTTTATTTTCCTTCTTGAAACTACTTATACAAGAAATAACTTATATATACATCAAATTCAAATAAAAATAAATTCCTTTTCCAAAACTATATACACGTACATAAAAAAAAACTGCTTTAAAATTTTCTTTACTGTAAAATTCCTTCTTTGACATATATTTATTAAACCAAACAAAGTAATTAAACAAGTTTATGTATGTTTATTTTCCAAAACTGCCTATGTAATAATCATGCATGCATAATTATTTTTTTATTTTTCTCTTGATTCATACATATATATGTAAATATATCAAAACAGAAACCTTACCGTCAAAAAGACGAACCCAGGCTACCCAACGACGAACCGCTGCCCATTCTCCACGCAGCAACCCCGCTTCCCTAACATGACCGAATCGCCACCATCGTGAGCCTCCATCTCGTGCTACCGTCGAACCTTAAATGCGTTGCCTCCACGAGACTGGGATTTAAATCGCGAGCCTACTTCCCATTGCTGCCGACGATCGCGAGCGGTACTGCTTCGCTTAATGCCATCAACCATTACCCCTTCCTCGTGTTTTCGATTGACTCGCGATTCATTCGTGTGTTCGAATCAACAAAAACTGTAGGCGAAAAGGGTTGAGCGGCAGCAATGGCATAGTTCCTAGATTGACGTGCGAATGAATTAGCGGATGAAATCAAAGAATTTGAAAGTGCTTTGGATCGCTGAGCCATGTCGATTGGAAAAGAAGAAAGAGGATCGGTCGATCTTCGATTTACAGGAAGAAAGAGGAGAAATCGAACTGAAAGAAGGGGATAGGTCACCATATTTTCTCGATCGATTTTAATTTTAAACGAAGAGGAATGTTGTTTCTGGCCATTTTATTTTTCTTTCTAACGAAATCTACTATATATATTTTTCCTTTCCAAACGCGTGTAAATAGAAAACAAAGAAGAGAAGCCAGGTGTTCGAAATGATGAAACGTGTAGTTTGCCTTGGGAAATAGTATTATATTAAATACACAAATATATATATTATTTAATTCAAATTTAAATTTAAATCATTCAATTTCGCAACTCAAAATCTCGATCTCCAATCGAGGCGTGACGCCAGGCGTTTTAATGTTATACGCCTATTCTGAATGCAATGGAAAAGGTTTTGAGTCCAAATTCGATCGTATGGAGAAGATATCTTTTTGAACCCAATTATTAAATTAAATTTCGATATAATTTTCAACGTGTTTGCTTATCGTACGGCCAAACGATCACTCCAAATACTACGAAAATAAAAATTCGATAATAATACAATATTATGGATCTAATAGAACTGGTTTCGTCGAATTTCGAGACCGTGCCCCGGAAGCTATTTTTAAATATCGATTTAAACGATATAAATTCAAAACTGAACAAAACATCTCCAAATTCAATTCTGAAGCTTCCATTATCTTCAGTATTATAAATATTAATTTTCCAAGCTTTTGAAGTATTTTTAATCAGCTAAAAAATCAAGATTCAATATTTCACCCAACTTTAATAAATTAAATTCAATAATTTAATTTCCAAATTCATAGTTACATTTAAAATTCAAGTTTAAAATAACTTCCAAATATTTAAAATCAATTAAATATTTCAATTTCAATTATCCAAAATTCTGGATCGTCACATGATCTCAAAGCAATAATAATATACACACATCTTATTCTGTAAAATTTAAAAAATTCCATTGTTTGTCAAAAAATTATCAAACGAGAATTTAAATATTTTCCAAATTAAAAATTATGGAAAAGCCATATAAGTTAAACTAAAGATCCTGCAATAAAAATTGAGTCGTTTATATTGTCATTTGATTTTCATATTATGTATTAAATTCAAATCAAATCTAAATTTTTAACTAAATTAAATATTATTATTCAAAACATTAAAAAATTTGGGTAGTTACAAAAGGATTGAGTTACATTTAGATAAAAATTAAGATTCATGATTTGCCTTTGTTTCTGCGTTTTAATCATATTCTTCTCTTCTCTTTACTTATATACATATATTATAATAGTTTTACTTCTTTTAGAGTTTAGAGGAGAAGAGGAAATGGTAGGTTTTCTGTATGCATCAAATTTTCTAAATAAATTAGGGTTAGGTTAGCTGTTAATTTATATTGGTTAGAGATTGATCTAGAGCACTAGATTTAACCTAGAAAATATTTTAATTTCATTCTACATGTCCCTAGATTTCTTTATGTCGAAGTAAAATATTAGAGTACATCACGATCATCCGTCCCTTACTTCAAAACCATGATTTAACAGAAGTAGCGGTCGATCGCTTATGGCCTACGGTCGATCGCTACCGATCGACCTTGAAGCATTAGTGGTTGACCTATTATTTGTTTTAAAACATTGATATCCTACGTGCTTTTATTAATTTCATTCCCTGTTTAAGCTATCCTGTTCATTTCTTTTTCCACTTTACACATTTTCTGAGATTTGTTTTAATGTTAACATTTCTTAACCTATAAATTTCCATTAATGTTAGTAATTAGTGCTAATCAAATTTACTATGATTATATATATAATCATTTCCAATTAAAAACCTTTAAATACCGGTACCTTTTGTCATTTGAACTCTGATCGAAAAACTTTAAATCTAAAAATTAATCAAAAAATCGTCACGAACCCAATGGAGCAAGTTTCGTAGCCAAATTCTAACATTTGTAAAAATTATATTTTTATAATTATTACTTATTTATCAAGTTCTTTTTAATTAATTAGCCTTAAAATTACAGGGTGTTACATTCTTTCCCTTTAAAAGAATTTCGTCCCTGAAATTTCTCAAGGATTGAACAGTGCAATATAAATGCGACCACTCTAAACTAATAAATCAATTATTGTACAAACAATTTTACAACTAACCGTGTACAAGTGCATGGTGTATCACAATACATATTATCAAGGTTGTAAAAATCGCTAGGCGGACTATATACCGTAAGTATGGATTAGAGATTAATCGTTTAAGCCGGGAGATTAATCAGAACTAGTAATTTTTTATAATTCATGTATTTTGGACAAAATTTTAGGGTTTTATTTAGTGTTAGTTGATATAAATTGAAAATTTGGGATTTTGGATGTGTTTCAGAGTAACCAAGGAATCAAGACTGTCTAAAACTAGTATATTGATGCTTATACATGGCATTTAACCTTAAATAATGCCTAACTAGTTCCTAAACATATGTTTAGATTCTTATTTGAGGCAATAAACCTTGTGTAGATGGACCTAGGCAAGTCACTGGATGGTAAGTCTTGCCTTAGTGCTTAGGTAGGGCCTAGTCGGGTGGTTAAAAGGATTTTTACAACAGTGCATATGATATGTATACAGAATGATTCTAATCGACGTCCCCTATACGAATACTTTCTTTTCAATAAATTTCAAAAATATGATGCAAACATCCTAAATATACTTGCAGTTCTACATGTATGCAACTTTTGAAAATCAAAAACTTGTTTCAACATCCTATTTTCCTGCACTTCCACGAATAGAAGTATAGTTTGACAATTTCACATCCAGTACCTACCATCCAAAATTCCGGCACACCGTTGCTAATATCTAGTTTTCTAAACTTATTTTCTTTATGCTAGAAAAAGGGTTAGAAGAAAAATTCCATGTTTATATCGTTTTTCTCTCGGGTATCCAACTTCCCACTGCACTTTGGAACCTTCCCTTTCGTCCCTAGTTCTTTTCCAACCTTTTAAGTACAGTTTGCATAGTTATTTTTTATCTTAAAGTTTTAAAATAGGGTTTATTTGAAAAATCATCTTATTTTGGCCTAACGACAAGGTCTAGGAAAAGATTTCCTAACTAAAATAGCTTCCTTGTCTCTAACCATATTTTCATTGCAAAATTTTCAAATGCTTTTCGAAAAGGTATTTTATTTTTCAAAACCAAGAATTTTGAACAAAAATGTATATATTATATATTTTCTTCAAAATGATTTATGCCACACATCATAAAATCGAGGTTTAGTCAGTAGTCTAATGTCCATAGTGGACTTCACCTATTTAAGTATTAAATTTCAAATTCTAAAACTTTTATTTATAATAGTAACAAGCACCCAAGTTATGTTATCCCACCTTTAGGGAAGGCTGCGATATCATGGATTTGGCTCAATGGATTTCATAATCATCCAGGCAGTAGGTCTGGAGAGATCATGCTTAGATATCAGTTATATACGATACTGTGGATGGTAGGTGAGTGGATTCAGATGAATAGCACCTTGGAATTGGCACTTCCCCTAGGTTGGGGATCCAAATGGATCAGTAGGATGGAGTAGGGATCGGATCGGATTAATATGGCTATAGATTACATGGATCGGTAGTGCAACTCAATGATGATCACTCAATAACTAAAAAAACACCGAAGCAACTCATGGAACGACCATGGAAACAGGAAGAAGGAGGCATGGAAGTCCCACCCTGGGAATCGTGACCCCCATACGTGATCCTTAAGGATCATTGCCGATCCCCTATATGGATCGGGGCCTATCCTTTTAGAGGGCCTAGATGGGCCTCATTTTTTATGCATGGGTTCGTCTGGGTCTGGAGGTTCTAGATGCTAATTTTGGGCAAGATATTTCATCATCTTATTCTATAAATAACGGATCATTGGTTCAAGCAAGGGAGCTTCTGGCTGGCTCTCTTCATATTCTCCCCTAGGCTACATTCTGCCATTTTCATTACTCAAACTGAAATTATTGCAATTGTAGTCAGCTGTATAAATCAATAAAATGAAAATCTTCAGAGTGAACGTATGCCGAAGTCATCCAAACCACTATCAATCCTTATCTCTATTTACTTTCTTACCTTTTTAATTTTTTTCTTCATATTTTTTTTGCTAGGTCACTCTGTTCGATTTGGAATATTGGATTATCGATATTTCATATACAATTTAGGTGATGACCACTTTCTAGCGTTAACATTTGGTGCTTTCGTTGAAAGCACGAGCACCCATGGATTTGGAAGCTTGGATTTGGATCAATGGCGAGGCAATCAACAAGGAGAGAGCTTGTGGATATGAGTCACGATGGAGGGAATCAAGAGGCTTCCTCATAAGCTGGAGATAATCAAGCATCCATCTAGATCACCAAGGATGAAATGGAAACGACGATGGAGGCTATGTAGGAATGGATGTTGAATATGCAAAAGGAGACGATGCAAAATCTCTTCAAACATATCGGACAGGCTGGAGCGATAGGAGTTGCTGGAACATAAAACTAAGGAGTAGAAATGGCAGGAGCCATTGGAAATATAGATCAAGAAGTTGCAGCAGCAGGAACTGTAAAAAATCAAAACCAAGAGCATGGAAATGAAGCCATCGGAATGGAAGCCGTTGGAAATATGGATCAAGAAGTTGCAGCAGCAGGAATTGTACAAAATCAAAACCAAGAGCATGGAAATGAAGCCACCGGAATGGAAAACGAAGTAGATCAGCCGGGGGAAAACCTCGGTCAACATAGACCGATGGCCCAAAACCCCTAACAGGGATCGGGCCGATCGCTTCAAACAAGGAAGCATTCCTTGGGGTCTTGCCGGATCAGTTCCAAGTGGGCCAATGGTTGATGCTATGAGGCTTGGTACTGATCGGAATGCAGATGCACATCTATAGGAGTATGTTCTGGAATACCCATATGGAGTCTGGGGGTAGGTAGGAAATATAGATTGAAGACCACCTATAGATGATAACGAAAGGATAGCTAAGCTTGTATGACAGATAATGAGAGACGGATTGCCTAATAGGAGCTTGGAGGATGTCAATCGGAGTCCATTCACTCCGAATATCAGGAATGCAAGGAATTCACCAGAGTTCAAACTACTAACACTAGAGGTATATGATAGAAAGTCAGATCCAACAGTGCATATGATGAGATATATTCGGCATATGGTGTTAAGGGCATCATAAGAGGTTATGGCAAGGTGTTTTCCTTTATAGTTGATGAAGTTAGCTACGCTTTGGTTCAGGCAATTGGAAAATGGATCAATCAGGACATGGAACGAGCTAGTGGATAAGTTCATGAAACAGTGTTGGTTCATATTTCACAACCCAAGAATGTGATGACATTAGCAGCACTGAAACCAAGAACCGGAGGGTCCCTAAGGAGCTTTTTGACACGATTAAATATGGCAATGGCTTCAATGGATTGGCTGGATCCATCTATGGTTTTAACGGCGGCGGTATTAGGAATTGCTAATGAAACGTACTTTAAGGATTCACTGGCATGGTATCCTCCAATGGATCTTAGGGAATTTAATCATGAAATGGAAAGGTTGCGGCTGGATGATGCATGAACCGACATATAGTAAGTTAATGCTGTTCGAGGTGAAGGATTATCTAGATATAACAAGGAAGGATAAGGTTAAACGAAAACTAGACGATGGATATGATGGATCGAATAGGAAAAGGAAGGAACATGAACCAAAGTTTTCTTCTTACTTAGAATTGACGAATAGTTTGGAATGGATTTATCTGGACATAAGGGAGCAACTCCCCTATCAGAAACCAACAAGGAGGGATCCCATGGAGCGGGAGTGCAAATCTTGAAAATACTATTTGTTTCGTGAATTGGATGGGCACATCACGGATGAAGGCAGACGCTTAAAGGATATGATCGAAGAACACATTAGGAATGGCAAGTTGCCACAGTACATGAGGACTCGGGCAGTAGTGATGAACAAGAGCAACCATCAGCCGCTGTAAATTGGAATGGGCCTAGCACCAGGACACAACTTGTCTTCTCCTAATCAGAATGGAAAGAGTGGAATAATTATAATAAAGTCCATAAATAAAAAGGCTAACTCACTTACATGGACGGAACCAAGGATAGGCCCTAGGCATGCTTTGAGATGATGACAAACCGTTAAACTCGGAGAGGCAATATTTGGTTTTCTTTGTTTTTTGGATTTTTGGCTGTATGAACTTAAATTCAGTAATTTATTCTGAATCTGCATTAATGCGAAGAACAAAACAGGTAGCAGTCGTCTTGACTGGAGGGATGAGGCGATAACCGCAAAGTGTGAATCCCTTTGCCGGAGCGGCATGATGGGTTCATACATCATGGATTAATCCCTCGATTGGAGAGTCGAGGCTGGAGAAAGGAAGTCAGTACAAAATTGATTGTTTATGTCCCTAACGGGCGAGTCAAGGACCAAAATGCAAGAAGTGAGTCGCTTCGCCAGAGAGCGACAGGATCGATCACTTATAGCTGACTCCCCTTTCACCGAAGAGTGACTGGATGGGGTTGGGCAAGGGTCCAAGGAAACCATGATCAGCCTAGGAAGGCGATGACATTGCTCATGTTTAGGGACACAAAATTAGATTGCAGGAAGTAACGCCGCCTTGCCAGAGAGTGACTGGGTGGACTTACATGTTGTTATTTCCCCTTCACCGCGGAGTGACAGGATGGGATCCAGTAAGAGCTTGGAGAGGCTATGATTGGTTTAGAAGGATCATGACATCACTATATGCCCTAAAAGGGCCGTAGTTAAGGAGTAGGACTGCAATGAACCGCTCCTTTTAACCCTCTAAAATCAATAATAATACGTCAGCTGTATGACATGCCGAACATTCAAGTGTCGGAAATACCGATTTGTTAGGGTGAAAGAAGAAGGTAGAAGATAGAAAGAACTAAAAAAATAGAGAATCTCACAACGCAATGGACTAAAATATGATATAATCAAGTTTTAACAAAATCCGAGACCTTTGTTTTTACACATATACATGTCAAAGTTGGACAGTTATAACACCTGTCCTTACAACAGTAGACAACTACACATATCACATACACAAAGGAGATATCCAAAATACGAGAGTACGTCCAGGGACTTCAACTCGACTCCTTAGCTCCAAAGCATCTAAGCTAACCTGGCAAACATGCTCGGACTGACCTAAGCATTATAAGGAAATAAAGCCCAAGTCAGTCTGGAATACTAGCATGAGTAAAACTCTATAACAGGTAACAACCAAACTGATTTTATGTTCGAAAACTTTTCAAAACAAAGGGTATCTCATTCGCTTCACATAACCACGGACAGGTTTTTACCTTACGATAACCAAAACATTTTTATAGAAAATTCAGTAATATTATTATAATGTCTAAGGTTTTAAAGTAGAATATTAAAATAGCTGGAATGCTTGCATCTCACATTCCAACATATTTGGTATACAACTAAAACCGTAAAGCTCGTATTGGAGAATGGATTCCAACTAATGACCAGGCTACTGGGGTACCGCCCATCACAGTACACCTCTATAATAATGTACCGAGATCATACCTAATGACCCCTGCCAACACAGGACCCGCCTACCGATTGCTGGATAGTACCAAATATGTCATCACCATAGTTGTTCCCAACCTTTATGGAGCCCCGTCATGCATAAATGAATCTAAAAATATAAACGGTCATCTAGAAAGGTGATAACATACCCTTTTGTGGGAGCTACCCACACCTAACCCTGTTACATCTCCTTGTTTTAGTCCTTCCAGTTGATGAGACTTGAGGCTATGTTTTACCTTTCACATATAGCACTTCCTTCTTGGAATGCTAACACTAACCTTCAAGCGTCAATGCAATGCCAACATTCATCCATACAAGTTCGCTCTGGGTCTGAACAAAACCGAAGGCACTAACTCTATTACATCCATTTTGGAATCACTCTCGAGATTAGTAGCAATAGCCATTGCACTTCAAAGAGCACCATCTTCAATCATTATCAAGATGTCTTCCACTCGAATGTACGTGTTGGTTTGTAGTGGTTTTCGGATATATAAATCTGATCCCGGTCTCCCCGTACCGACAATCGATAATTTTCAATTGACTCATTCCCGGTTCTTTTGGAAGTAAGTATTCGAGTCCTCACCATGGAACTCGAATTTACGTTCGTACTTCCTAAGTCAATTTTCGTCAAACTTGATAGTCGGTTATTTAACTATCAATAAAAAAAACATCCAATTATGGTTTAATTCCCAAATAGGATCCACCAAGTCTTTATTAATTCTCTTTAATTAAAAAGATACTTTATAAAACATGATCAAAAGATCTTTTCAAAACTCTATTTCTAAACCCCAAACATTCCCTTTAAACTTGGAAAGAATTCACATTATTTACCAAAACATTTTGAAAATTCCCTCTTTAAAATTCCATATTAAATGGCCAACAATTCCTTTTTAGAAACTTCGCCTACAATTAAATCCATTTGCTTCACATTCCAAACCACTTTGTAAATTTTCAAACTAGATTTAAACTTCCTTTGAAATCACTAAAATGATATATAAATCTCTTTCTAATTTAAAACTCTTTATAAAACTACTTTATAAAACCTTTATAAAATTTCCTTTATAAAATATAATTTACATATTATCTTTTGTTAAACAATTTAAGTAAACCTTCAGTAAAATCCCTTTATAAACAAGTTATTACTTATAAATGACTTTGCAACATAATAGCACAGCTTGGAAATCATTTATAAACTTTTAAACTGTAAAATTTATTTAAGAACTGTAGTTAATTTAAAAATATATTTTATAAATTCAAAAGCATACTTTATAAATTCAAAAAAAAAGGTTAGCAATTCCAATGGTACTAATGAAAGTTACCATTCACTTTTAATGCTAATTCACTTAACAGTTATTAACAAAAGCAACAAGTATGTAAATACAACTCATGTCCAAATCAGGGATTAACATATCAACACGAAGTAACTATCATATACACGTCCAAATAACATAATAGCATGATGGTGATTTGTCCTGCAAATCAAATGTCCAAACAATTCAATCAATTAAAGGCTAAATGAGGATTTATTATGCTAACACATGTTTACACAAACAAATGAACAATCAAACAAACAACATTTTATAGAAAAACGGGGATTTATTCTGCTAATACATGTCCAAACAAACAAAAATCAATCAATCAATTCATAGAAGAATGGTGATTATTCTATAAACACATGTCCAAACAACCCAACAATCTACATTATGACTCGTCACAGTTGTATGAATGGTATCAACACTTAAATCACTTGTATTCAATACCATCTTTGAAAAAGAAGTACCTTTAGACAATTTTACTTTTGAAAACCAAAGAATTAAAACTTAAAAACCTTTGTAAAATAATTAATTATAAGTTAAATTCATATTTAAATCATAATTAATTTTAACTTAATCTTAACTTAATTTAATTAAATGGTTAAACAATAATCAACTATTAAATCCAAAATGAATCATTTATTCGTTATTAAATAATTAATTCAACCTTCATTAATAATTAAAAATTAATCAATCTCAATTAATTAATTTAATAATTTTTAATCAAACTTAAATAATAAATTAAACCTTTTATAAATTAAAACCTTTAATACTTTATAATTAAAAAATTAACACTTAATTAATAATTAATAATTAACCATATACTTAATTAACTAAAAATTAAAATAAATCATTTACTTAACTCATAATTGATTTCAAAATTAGTTAACTTGATTTATATTTAATAAAATAAATCTTAACTTTAAAAGATAATTAATTAATAATTATCGTCACTTAATTATAATTATTAAACCATGTTTAATCCTTGAATAATTAATAATTATTAAAAACTTAATTAATTAAAAATTAATTATCAAAAACACAATTAACTTTTTAAAATATCAGTATTTAGTTTATAAAACATTCACAAGACAATATGAAGTATAAAAACCAAACTTTGCAAAAATCGATTTTTTTTAAACAAACTACATCCATAATGACTATCGCTATGGATACCCATAATTTCGAACTTGTTTTTAACTCCCTTTTGAAACTTAACACCTAAAGGTTTGCTAACTCTAAGTCTCAAATTAAAACAAAGTTAACAAAGTTGAAATCAACACTGAATTTAAACTTGAAATTCCTTTAATAAACAAACTAGCAAATCCCACTTGATTTTTTAAAGTCTTTCATTCATAAAACTTACTAACTTTCATAAGCATTCAACCATATACTCAAGGTTCCATATACCACAACATATCATCACCAAAAATACCACAAGAACATCACTTTATATCCAAACTCGCCACTTTAACAACAATTCAAAGTAAAATGCTAACCATAAGTTTGAACATACATATATATACCCAAACCATATGCAATCAAACCAACTAACCACATACATATAACCAAATAGGAAATATATATTTAAAGATATAATCTTTCCAAAAAGTTATAAGTTTTCTCACCTTAAAGCTCGATAAATTTCCACTCGAACCCTAGAAACCGAGCTCGAAAATGGGTCGCTTTGTGACGCCCCACCTCTATACCCACGCCAGCCAAGAACACTACGGAGTAATGCTGTCAACTAGCACGGAGAATAAGGCTGTTGAGGAGCAACCATCCGTGTAATTGCTTTGCGCGAGCACCGATATGTTAGATAGTATAACATGCATTTTTATTTCAAGGGGAAAATCCGACATACTGATACAAACACAAAGCTACTACACAGTGGCTATAATAATCTTCGGAAATAAATATAGAAATAAACATAACATAAATCAGTCACAGACAATTCATATCACAAAGGCGGAAATAGATATGAATATTACACTAGGAAGTGTACATCAGAGTAGTGGTCTAAAAAGATCCACAATATCACAAAAGAATAGTTTCACGAACTACACAAAAGAATAAGTATACATTATGGAGTCTATATCTCAAATGTATACAACAAAATAAACTACTAATCTAAGTAGTTAGCCAAAAGTCAGAGTAATGATCCAGGATGAGAAGTCAAGCAGAAGCACCTGTAACATCTCGGTCTGACCCGAGTATTATTTAATAAGAAAATAATAAACGGATCAGTCTAGCTCTAAGTCATGAGTGGCATATCTAGTCTCAGCAGGCTTCAATTTCCTAGAAGCATAAGCAATAACACGTTCTCTTTGCATAAGAACGGCACCCAAACCAACGCGACTAGCATCGGTATAAACAACGAAATCTTGATTCCCCTCGGGAATAACAAGAATAGGAGCATCAGAAAGGAGTTCTTTTAATTTCTGAAAAGAAGCTTCACATTTGTCCGACCAAATGTATTTAAGACCTTTCTTAGTCAAGCTAGTGAGAGGCACGGAAATCTTAGAAAAGTCTTTGATAAAACAACATTAATAGCCCGCCAATCCGAGAAAACTACGAATCTCTGTCACACTCTCCGGTCTCTTCCAATCTTGAACCGCTTCAATCTTTGAAGGATCCACGGAAATTCCGGATTCAGAAATAATGTGACCAAGGAACTTTACCCGAGATTGCCAAAAATGGCATTTAGAAAATTTCGCCTTTAATTGATTACTCCTAAGAGTTTCCAACACAATCCGAAGATGTTTTTCGTGCTCCTCATCGGTTTTAGAATACACAAGAATATCATCGATAAAGATAAGAACAAACCGGTCGAGGAAGTCTTTGAAAACTCTATTCATAAGGTCAACGAAATACGCCGGAGCATTCGTCAAACCAAATGGCATGACAAGCCATTCATAAGGTCCATAACAAGTACGGAACAAGGTCAATGGAATACTATCCTTTGCAATACGAAGCTGATGAAATCCAGTAGCTAAGTCTAATTGTGAAAAGACTCTAGCACCAGTAAGTTGATCGAGTAGATCATCAATCCGAGGTAAAGGATATTTATTTTTGATAGTAAGATCATTAAGCTTGCGGTAGTCAACGCAAAGCCTAAGTGTACCATCGGATTTCTTCACGAAAATAGCGGAAGCTCCCCAAGGCGAGGAACTAGAGCGAATAAATTGCTTGGTCTCCAATTCGAATAATTGTTTACGCATCTCCTCGTTTTTTTATTGGACATATGATAAGGAGGACGAGTGATAGGTTGAGCTCCAGGAATAAGGTTAATTTTGAACTCAATTTCTCGCTTAGGTGGTACTCCTAAAATGGGCTCGAATAAGTCGGAAAATTAACGAACGACGTGAATAAGAGAAATAATATCACCCTCATCGTCATCACGAGGATTTAAAGAATATAAAGATGCAACCAAAGCAGAATCCGAATTTTAAGAATAACAGAAACCTGATTAACAGATTGAGGATGTCAAAGATGAATAGTCCGCTCAGGACATAGGATATGAGCTTCATAACGGTTAAGCCAATCCATTCCCAAAATCATTCCAAAGCCTAAATAACGCATGACATGCAAATCGGCTAGGAAAGGAAAATCACACAAAATAATCTCGACATCTTTACACAATAAACTGATTGTTGTGCATCCACCAACCAGATTCGCAATTCTCAAAGAAGTCATTAAACACAAAACATCCAAGGAAAAAGTATCAACAAGTTCTTTTGATATAAAAGAATGGGACGCACCCGTATCAAAAAGAACTCGAATAGGATGATCACGAAATAAAATAATTCCATCCAGAATAAAATGAGAAATGCCTTGGCCACGAGATGTGTTGCCAGGGGCCTGAGCAACATTAAGCTTTCCCTCTTTCCTGCCCTGAAGCTTGGGGCATGAAGATATAACATGACCGGGAACTTTGTAGTAGCGACAAGAGAGATACCTTGGGCACTTGTTCGCATAATGGTCCTTCGAACCACAATTATAGCCCCACGACCAAAGGAAGAAGTCTTTGCCACGGAGGTTGCTTGCTTCCCATTCTTATTAGGATAGGGGCCTTTGAATTTGTTTGGCCTCTTCTTGTTGTTGAAGTTTGGTTTGGAACCCACAACTTCAACATCGTTCTCCCTATCCGCCTCTTCAAGACGAAGAGCGATATCAACGAGTTGGTCGAAATAAACTTCTAATTTTAGAAGTAATGGCTTCTTGAGATTTTTGTTTAATCCATAGAAGAACCTCTGTTTCTTCTTTAAATGGGTGTTGATGTATTCAACCCCGTATTTAGAAAGAGATTCGAAAGATGCGACATAGCCTGTCACAGAAGATTCACCTTGAACAAGGTCAATAAAACGCCGGGCCAAAGTTACTTTTTCAGTCTCCGGCACAAATTTCAATTCGAATCTTTCCCGGAATTGCTCCCAAGTGAGATCCTCTTCAATGATTTCGGAAACCAAGAGCTTATACCAATCTAATGCTCTTTCTTGGAGCATGCTAGAAGCCACTTGGACTCGATGTAGATCAATAAGGTTCATGCGAGAAAAGATGCGATCGCATGATTTGAGCCAAGCTTGAATTTCAATAACACTCTCGGATCCCCTGAATGGCCTTCCACCCAAATCGGTGTAGTCTCTGCATAAGCGTGCAAAACCGGATCTAAGATGAGTAGGCTCTGGATTGGGACCGGCTGCATGAGCATTCTTAACAAGATCTAAAAGCTGCTGGGCAGACATAAATACTCCATCCTGGGGAGTAGCACTAGATTGACCGGCGCTGGGACGGCCAGGTCTAACCATTTCTCTTCTTTTAGAAAGAAAGAAGAAGAAGAAAAAGGTTATTCACCAAATTGAATATCAAGCAATCTTGATAGATAAACAAGGAATCATAAGGAAAATAGGATGAATCGGTACGAAGACTCGAATTAAATCCTAAAGCACGACTCCTAAGAAAGACTTAGGACGATGATCCTTGTTAAATTATTCTACATTGTTCCAAAGTTTGGCTCTGATACCAAGCTGTGACGCCTCACCACTATACCCACGCTAGCCAAGAACACTACGGAGTAATGCTGTCAACTAGCACGGAGAATAAGGCTGTTGAGGAGCGACCATCCGTGTAATTGCTTTGCGCGAGCACCGATATGTCAGATAGTATAACATGCATTTTTATTTCAAGGGGAAAATCCGACATACTGATACAAACACAAAGCTACTACACAGTAGCTATAATAATCTTCGGAAATAAATATAGAAATAAACATAACATAAATCAGTCACAGACAATTCATATCACAAAGGCGGAAATAGATATGAATATTACACTAGGAAGTGTACATCAGAGTAGTGGTCTAAAAAGATCCACAATATCACAAAAGAATAGTTTCACGAACTACACAAAAGAATAAGTATACATTATGGATTCTATATCTCAAATGTATACAACAAAATAAACTACTAATCTAAGTCGTTAGCCAAAATTCAGAGTAATGATCCAGGATGAGAAGTCAAGAAGAAGCACCTGTAACATCTCGGTCTGACCCGAGTATTATTTAATAAGAAAATAATAAACGGATCAGTCTAGCTATAAATATCAGATGAAACGATATAGAATCAGAGCTATGGCTAAACACATAATAATCACAATGCCAAGCTGTGATATATAAGTAATTGAAAATCAACAAGAGATCAATCAATATCACAAAATCTACACAAGAATCAAAGAAACGTCATACTCCTAATTTAGTTCACCAAACCATAAATATTGACGATAATATCAATGTCAATCACAAAAGTAAATGACACACAAATTCACCAATGCACAAATATTGACAATAATATCAATGTCAATCACAAAAGTCAATGACACACAAATTCCAGAATTCAATACGCGAAATCCAGAAATCACAAAAGTCAATGACGCACAAATTCACCAATGCACAAATATTGATAAAACTTATCAATGGAAATCACGAAAATTGGTGAAACACAAATTCTAGAAATCATCTCAAGAAATCCAGAAATCACAAAGGGGGGGAGGCCTATCACAAACGGGAGCATAAAGCCCACCAACACGTGTATCACAAACGGAACGCTAATTCCATGGTTGCTAACCATCACAAATTGATCCGAAGCTCCACAAACGGCCCGAACACCATGGGTTGCTACCCCACCAAATTGAGTCGAAACTCCACAAAACGGGGTTTAGTCTCCCTCGCAGACAAAGGACATCGCACATTGCTAGTCTAAATCACAAAGATGATCGTCATGATCAACGAGAAGTGTCGATTACAGTAAGCTAGTAAATATATGAGCTTAGCATCATGTCCCATAACCACTAGCTTAACTTAAATATTTACGAACAAATTGTAGATCTCCACTAGAAAATTGTCACAAGAGTTTCAATCGAACAAGTCCAAGAATTAACCAACAAAGTGAACGCAAGCGTTTCATACCACTTGTTTTACTAAGTCGTTTAATTAGATTTCTCATACGAGTGAGGTAAAGGTTTGTATATACTAATAGATTGGAAAACGGTTTTATAAACGAATTTGGTATTAAAATAGTATTGAAATCGTTTGAGGAAAGAGTTTTGATATTTACTGCTAGTATAGAAAACCTTTATATTTTTAAAGTGACAAATCACAAAGAAGATTGTAAGAACAATCGATCACTAAAATTCACATACGAAGACGTGAATAAAATCCAAAGAAATCGATAAAGGATCCATCGAAATGGATATTCAAAAATCCCTAAAAGAGTCATCAAAGTCATAATAGATGATAACAACAACTAGGAAACAACTCGAATCGATCAAAGTTGGAAATTCACGCGACTAGGCGAAAATAGGCAAAATGCATCAGGTCGGTCGGCCGGCTACAGAGCTCGGTCGACCGAACCCTGTTTTGAAAACTTCTCGGGCATCAGGTCGGTCGAACGAACCAGGGGGTCGGTCGGCCGAACCAGAAACAGAGAAGTGCAACTGCACTTTTACTAGCAGGTCGGTCGACCGGACCAGGGGGGTCGGTCGGCCGAACCTGATGCTCTGCAAATTGATGCCCATAAATTGAAATGCAACCTCCACCAATTCGCAACCGAACGAGCGCGGACGCTAGGGAATTATGCCTAACGGCTACCCGGCCCTATTGGCTCCTCGATGCATCACCAAAAACACATTTGAACCTCAAAGCTATGATTTTTAAGGATTTGGCTTTCAAACACTAAAATTGGAATATTCTCAAAAGCAATCCAAATCAAAAGCAATTGCACAAGAATAAGTGTTAGGAATTTATACCTAACAATCGAAGATAATTCATAGACTTAGATGTGAGATTAAAAATCTCACCTTTTTACAAAATCAAACAAGAAGAAGCTTGAAAGCAAATGGAGAATCAACCTCTCTTCAACACAACCCAAATGAGCTTGAATCTATGCTCAAAACAAGAACATTCCCAAAATTAGGTTTAGGAATTTCTGAAATTGGTAAGAGAATAAGTTGGAGAAGAAGAAGAGAAGCTTACTAATGGGTTCTTCTATTAGTTTGGAGCTAGAGCTTGATTTGCAAAAGAAAACTAGGGCTTGGAGTTTTAATTTCCTCTTCCACTCTCCATTAACATAAAAGCTTGATTATTAGGAAGATAGAAAAGAAGTGAATGAAGAGGAGAGGGTTGGAATTGAGTTAAGTGGGGTTAATGGGCTCAGCCCAAACCAAAGCACTAAGTAAAAAGTAGCAAAAATCAACTTACTCCAAACATATCGAAGCTTATACTCAAAAAGGTCGCAAACGGCATTTTAAACTCAATGGGAGTGGTCCTGAGTCCTAATTCGCCCGTATGCAAAAAGTAGCTTTTCGGACTAAATTCCGAGTATCGATAAAATATTTAAATATAAAAATCGACAAATATGCGGGTTGTTACACGCTTTCTCATGGATTTTTAGACCGCTTACTTTTGGATTTTTAAAAGTGGTCAAAAGAAAAGTTTTAGATTATTCTTTCCTATATCGTTTAAAAAAACGAATTAATCAAAAAGGTTAAATTTTGAGGAAGTTAAGGCTAAAACAGTTAGGGGTATTTTCGAACATTAAAATCTAGGTTCAAAAACGCTCTTGTAAAAAAATGAATTTTTGGAGCATCTCCACTCGAAACCCGAAAATGTGGTAAACTAAAAAGTTGTAACCACTAGAAATATACATGGTTTGAAAAAAATAAAATTTAGTTTTTGGAGTTGTTTGAAAGTAGTTATGGCTGAAACTATTTCGGGTAAAAATAGAGGAATTTGAATGGAAAAGAAGCAGTTGGAAGCTAAGTTTAAAAGGTTTTAAAAAGTTTAAAACTTGAAAAAATAAAAATTTAAAATATTAAAGGAAGCCATTAAATAGTTTTGAACTTTAGGAAAAAGGTGAAAAAAATGAGAAAACCTATGGCTATTTATAAGTTAAAAAAACTCACATCACATCAACTTATATATATGCAATAATTTATAATAATCTTGTCTAGTCACATCACTCTCTTTATAACTATATATATAATTATTATGTATTTTCACACTTGTCACGACCCGAAATCCAATGTTTGAAAATT
Organism: Allium cepa; assembly: GCA_030765085.1. NCBI lineage: Eukaryota > Viridiplantae > Streptophyta > Magnoliopsida > Asparagales > Amaryllidaceae > Allium > Allium cepa. The sequence continues at coordinate 984,291,193 of CM060945.1, read as the reverse complement.
GACATCAAATACCTCACTTGTATTCGACTGCCAAAGATTCAAACATCGAACTCCTGTCGGATGGAGCTTATAACAACATTAGGTGAATATAAAAACAGCGGAAACAAAATGAATATCATGCATTACATCACAGATACAACGTCATCATAATATCCATTACAACATCATCATCAACATCAGAGTATTTTTATACATATAACACAACTTCAAAATAGAACTTCACAATAGAAACCCCACCATGGAATGACACCGGCACCCTGCCCTTTTTTTACGGCCAGCCTTTCGACTGTCACGCCTTACAGCTAACCAAGCCCTCGCAGAGGACGTGTAGGGGTAAGAGTCTCGTGCTCGCCACCAAACAAAAAGCGAGAACCCCCCATCACGTTGCACAAAGCTAAGCAAGGTCAGTCATGGGACTAGTATGAGTAAACAAATAAAATAGTTGCTTTGAATAAAAACAAATTTTAAAAGAAAACCGTTCATGCTTTTGGAAAATGAAAGTACCATAAGGCCTCCCGGCACACACACAATACAATCGCACACTTGGGGGAGATTTCTCCTTATGATAGTCAAATATGCTTAATACGAGAAAACTCTTTGATATTATTACTAGTGCATAGTTTGAAAACATTTCGAAAATATAATATTAATCCTAGCCAGCATAGGTACCATTATACTATGCCTACTATAGCTGCCACCTGAGGTGGCAGGTTATACAAATTGCAATCGTAAAGGGCTCGTATTGTTTCTTTGGGTTTCCAACAAATGGTCAGGCTAAGGAACTTCCTATGCCACTTGGGTACGCCTTTGGAGGGACGTCCCGAGATCCTACCCAGCTCTCTACCAACACAAGCCAGGGTTACCTCTGTAACTAGGTAACTACTAATCGAGTATGCCACCCCACGGTCGTTTGCGACCTTTATCAGAGGGCCCTCAATCACAAAGCAACAACCACACAGTAAATGAAATTGCAGCAACCACATAGGTTAAGTATCTGGGCCCCATACCATGATACCACCTTTTTCCTGAAGGGAATGACATGCCCTAAAGGGTGCGACCCTCATAACCTTGCCACATCTTTCCTGTTTCGACCATTTCCGGGGTGTGAGGTCCGATGAGGTCTCGTCCACAAAGCTACGCTTTACACGAAAGCCATGCTTTGATCACAAATGATAAACAAATGATCATTAACACACAGCATCACTTAGCATGCCACACTACCAAATTGGGAGTATATCACTGATAACCTTCACCTGCATAACCTATGAGCTCGTACGTTTCAGAGAAGGGTGTTAAGCTAAGGGAATAAATTGTCCACCACCAACAGATATGTATTTGAAAGAAATTTGCTTTATATCTCCAAGTGTAGTGTCAGACATACAACCATATAAGTCTGTTCCGGGTTTGAAAAGAGCCGAAGGCACTTCGTCAAATAAAGGAAGAAGACCTTGCAAATCCGGGTATCCACAATCCCGATCAGACTCCTCATCACATGTGGAGATCTCCATATCGGAGTAACTCAGTGCAGAGACATTCGATAGGTTATCCTATAGTTTTCAAAGACACCCGGTCTTCACCACTGTCTTCAATGCTATTAATTTCGTCGTATCGCTATTCGAAATGAGTTATATGACACAAAGGTCCCCTCCCGGATAAACCGAATAGCGAGCGCTCAATTTTAAAACATGTGGATGTTTCAATCACAGAGATTCATATTCAGGGTTCGATGTGGGTTTCAGATAACCAACCGGAATCCGACTCCCTGTCGCATCGAAGTTTAAATGCCGTTTTATGGGAAAAAAGGGTTTTCACATACATACAGAAACAAATCACAAAACATAGTTCAGCATAAAGCAATTCACATCATACAGTATCACAATCACAAAAAGAAATATCAATCCAATGCACAACATTTGATAATAGTCAATCATCTTCAATTAAGGTGAATGTGATTTAAGTGAATTAACCACATAATTATTTTATTAATTATTTTAAATCAATGATTAATTATTCTTAACTATGAATTGATTAAATCTTAATTGACTTTATAAATTAATTATTCTTTAATTAATTATCTTAATTTATTAATTCTTAATTGTTAATTAATTAAATTTTAATTACCTTTATTAATTAATTATTCTTTAATTAATTAATTATTAATTACAAAGTGATTACAAATCATTAATTATTTAATCATTATTTAGTCATTATAAATAAATTTGTTTTTAAGTTAACAATTTAAATATTTGATTAACTTCTCAATTATTTTATTAAGTTTAATTTAAAACAAACTTTACTTTAAAAATATAAATATAAAATATCTTTGAACTTAATCAATTTCAAATAATTATTCCAATACCATTAACTTCACATTCCGCTAACAAACAATCTTCATTTTATAAGGAATGAATTTAGGAATCATTTAAACTTATGTTTTCAAAAAAATTAAAACTGGGATTTGTTGTTTCAACGACCACCCTAAGGCTGGCTCGAGTCGTCCCCGAGCGAAAATGCTCCTCGCTTCGAGTTTTCCCCAGATTGTCCCGAGTATAATTTTTTCCCAACTAAATTTTTTTAAGTTTAAACGACCCTGATGCGAAGCCAAACGACATGACCCTATCTTCGAGTCATCTCCCCTAAACCCCCGAGTAGCACTTCGAGTTAAGTAGCATCCCATCCAAAAATGAACTACTAATACAGACAAAAAACTTGTGCACGCTGCACACCATCTCGGTCGTCACTGTTCGAAGCTACGACCGTCGTCTGGTCGACGACTAACTCCTCGACCTATCGAGCCACCCAAAGCGCGAACTAACGTCTCGTTCGAAATCGAGCCTCACGACCCATAGTTTATCAAAACCCATCACCAGGAAACTGCCTCATCCCTCCTCCTCTGGCCATTAGAGGCCACAAAAACTCGACTGAAGCTTCGCCAACGTTCGACGCCTCGATTGGCACCGGTGCCGAAGGTTCCGTTCACCCAACCGCAATGCAGCACGACCATTTTCAACTACGAGTATATCTGTGTTTTCAACCCCAATTCGATCTCGAATCAACAGTATAATGATTTATAAATTCAAACTATATTTTTCTGAGGATTTCAAACCCTCAAGCTAGCTGCGACGATGATCTCGAGGCCCACAAACACATAGTTGATCAAAATTTTACAAAATTTCAATTTTCTGATCAACTACAATTTCTCAGTCAAAACTGCATTAAAAATTTAGATTTAACTTTCAAAAATCATTATTTTCAATGACAATTCAGATCGTATTCCTGAAATTAAAATTAATGATATTTGAATTTTCACATAATTTGGATTTTTGGCTGTGTTTTCCCATTTTCCAAAAGAAAAAAAACTATATTGCCTTGCTCTGATTTATTATTAAAACATAATGCATGTTTAAAACAAACACTTTGTTTTGTTTACAATTCAATTCCAGAAGAAAAACAGAGAGAGGGAGGTTTAGAATTTGGCATAGGTTTACTCTATAAACCTAAGACTAAGAAAAACAGGGATGGAAGAACATTCCCAAGCAAATATACACATGCACACTCATTTTGTTCATATGCAAAAGTTTTCAACATCATTCAGGCATGCATACAACAACAAGTAACTGGATTATCAGAAGTTTACTCACCTGACACAGTTTTGAACAGAAAGCTCCTAACTGTTTTAAAATAAAGATGGAAGCCTGGATATATTTTTTCTACTTTGATCTTGAAGTTTAAATCTGCAACTTGTTAATGCAAATCTTTGCTTAATCTCTGTTGTATTTGTTTACTTCATCAATAACAAACAAAGATCCAAGCTCACTTACAGTTTGAATTTAATGCAACAGAGAATATGGTCTGCAGCTTGAAATCCAAAAATTACTTTAGTCTTTGAACTTGATTTTTCTTTCTACAACTGATTAATACAACTTGCTTAAATTCTTGCTTTATTACTGATTAACAAATTCGAATTCGAATTTCTAAATGAATTTTAATTGCCTTAAATTATTTCAGAAGAATCCTTTTTCTGTTTCCTGGCCAAAACTGGAGCATTGATTTCACTGTGCTGCAGATTGAGATTTGATGTTAAAACTTGATTTTGAAATTACAAATTCACTTAACTATGAACTTTAAAGTTTACCCGAGAGATGGAATTTAAAACTACTACTTGATGTTTGAGAAGATCCTCAGATTTTAAATTTTGAATCCAAGAAAATGTTGCAGCTTTTTTTTCCTTTCAGATTTCCTTATTTTCTTTGGTGTTGAAGTTTGTAATGCTCAAGACTTTTTTTACTTTTCTTTCAAAAATTTGAGACGCTAAAAAATTGAAAAAGGGAAGCTGAAAAGCTTTTATGAATTTAAGTTTTATTATTTTTTCAATCAACTAAATTGAATGCCACTTGTTAAAACCAATCATGAGATTTCTACGCTTGTTTATCTTCACACCATCTCCCTTATGCATGTTTAACACTTGTATTTTTCACAAAGATAAAGAAATTTAAGTAAATTTTGTATCAAATTCACTTTATTAATAAATACATCCCTCATTAATTTATATTTATACAATGTTAAAAGAAGAAATGTTTCTAACAAATCTTTACATTATATAAATTACACCTTTATGATTTCAAATGCCAATTAATTTTCTAAAACATTTATTTCAAATTTAAATTCAAATTCCAATTCAACTTGAATTATAATCCATTTGTGTCCATTTATATACTCATACATATACTTGTACAATTTAAATTCTAATTCAATGTATACATTCCAATCTACTCATATATGCAATATACATATAATTTAAATTCAAATGATTTTTAAAACATTTATTATTTAAAATTTTCAAACTTAAAAGAAATTGGAATTCTATTCTTACAAATTATCACTCATTTTATTTGTTTTGAAACTTTTCAAATTATTTTCAAATTGAATTCCAAAATTTTAAATAAATTACCAATCTAAAATGATAAATTTTGGGATGTTACAGATATTCCACCTTAAGAAAATTCCGTCCTCGAAATTTGAAAGAGAGAGAAAAACAAACAGAGAATATACGAATTCAGAAAGAGTAAAGGAATGGCTTACCAGTTTAAACCGAGATATCCACTCTGCAATTGGGATATGATTTGTGCATATTATCTACAGTTTCCCAAGTGCAGTCCTTTGGATTGCCACTCCACTGTACTTTAACCAGTTTTACAATTTTGTTTCTCAATTGCTTTTCATCACAATCCACAATCTTTGTCGGTTCTCTTTTAACTGTTAAATTGGGAGTGATTTCGAGATCCTGTTGAGCAGCTTCTTCAATAATACTATCTGGATCGTGCACATACTTCCAAAGGTTAGAAATGTGGAACACATCATGCACGCCAGATAACCAGCTAGGCAGCTGCAATCGATAGGCTAAAGAACCGATCCTCTCAAGAATAGGTAAAGGACCAATATACCGTGGTGCCAGCTTACCGGTCTTCCCGAACCTTAATACACCTCGCATTGGAGATACTTTGAGAAAGACAAAGTCCCCAATCTGGAAATCCAAATCGCTTCTTCTATGATCATAATAACTCTTTTGACGACTTTGAGCCGTCCTCAATTTCTTCCGTATAAAATCAACTTTCTCTATGGCTTCCTGAATCATATCCGGTCCAAGGACAAGTCTATCACTTGACTCTATCCAGCATGCAGGTGATCGACATATACGTCCATATAAAGCTTCAAAAGGAGCCATCTCTGTACTGGCCTGATAGCTATTGTTATATGAGAACTCGACGAGATGCAAATGGTCCTCCCAAGAACCACCAAAGTCAAGTATACATGCACGCAATAGGTCTTCTAAGATTCAGTTAATCCTCTCAGTCTGCCCATCAGACTGTGGGTGATGAGCAGTGCTGAAATTCAGTTTTGTTCCCAATGCGTCTTGAAATGCCTCCCAAAATCTACTAGTGAAGATCGGATCACGATCACTCACTATGCTGCTAGGAATACCGTGGAGACGGATAATTTCTTTCACATATAACTCAGCTAAACTTGCTGCCGTGGGGGTAGATTTTGTTGAATATGCGCTTATATGATTTATATGCGCTTATATGATTTTTGTTTGATGATAATAAACATATATATATTCGTTTAAATGTATTTGTTAATGTACTATTTTATTTTTCATAGATTAAATAAATATTTGTTGAATAAAATAAATTACACAGAATTTGAATTTAAACAGATATTTTATTCAAACAAATATTTATTACAATCTTGAATAGTACAAATTCAAGCTCTCACTATACATATACAATTTTGATTCTAATTACATCACAATACAATTTACATAAATTTCTCACTACATATCACTCACACTCGTAGTTTATCTTCAACTTCATTCCAGTTAGAATCCAGCATCTAAGCAATCTGCAAAAATATTCACTAACGCAGTAAAATTGAAAAAGAAATATTTTTGCAATATAAAATGAAATATGATTTTTGAAAATATGTTTTGCCGCAGTTATTTGGGTTGTTCGTCATCATTCACATTTGAATTCATCATACACGAACAATGTGACATGCACAGTGTATCACTGTACATGCCACAAGGCCGTGCACATCAATATACACTTGATCGATTTACAGGGACAGGTGAGCACAGGTCAAACCCAAATGAAAAGCCGGGTTCAACTCACGTGCAATATATTCAAAATCACGACATGAGCACAAGGTCAAACCCGAGTTTTTGAAACTGGATTCAACTCAAGTGAAATTTCAAAAATCAACATGAAATGACCAAGAACTCAACAATGTCTGGACAACATAAATAAACAGTGCAAGCATGAAGTATGCAAGCTCGACTAACAGGTTCAACAATATCAAGTTCAAGCCAGACCAACATAATGCAAACTACAATCACAGCAATATGCTTGAAGACTACAACACGACCAAGTATGGCAGTGAAACTCAAGCAAGTGCATAACAAACTCAGTGAAGCCAAAGTGATAAAACAATTGTCCAGACAATCAGACCAAATGAAAGACCACAAGTACAACAACTCCAGACCATGCTACGGAATGTACATGTGAGACAGTGAATACAAGAACAAGTCGAGATAAACAATGTAAACTACAATGCAAACAGTAAATAGAATGGCAATGTCGAATGCATGAACAAGTGAAGCATTTGTGTCAAAATAAATGACAAAGTGTTCAATGCACAGTGCAGACAAATGCACAAATGAATACTGCAACAACCAAGACCACAAGTATACAACAACAAGCAGCAGTGTGAAAGTGCAAACTCAAATAAGTATGTGCGACTGTGAAAACTGGAGTGAGCTAGTGCAATTTGTACAAGATTGCCACCAACAGAAGCAGCAACAATGAAGACCACTATGCAGTAGACAGAGTGCAACTATCAAAGAAACAACAGAGACCAAGCAATGAACAGCAGATACATGAATAATGCAATAGTGTCACAATGTCACAGCAAACAAGGTACACCAGACATATACATGGATGGTCAGAACTTCAACCAAACAAGTCAGTGAATAGTTCAATTGTAAAGAATCAGTGCACAACAACATGAATCAAAGCAGTAATCGACCAGTGAACAACTGCAGTTAAATGTCAATGCAATGGTAATGGCGAGTCATGGAGTCGCATACACAATATCCAGTGCCGAAGTAAATTTGCAAATTCAAGTCAAATCCAAAAGAGAATTCAATACTGTGTTTCGAATCAAAACCAGTGTCGTGATAATCAAGGCAACGAATTGACCAAGTCAGAAATCAACGCAGTACAAAAATGGAAATTGCCGAAAATAGGAAAGTCAAACAAAGTAAAAGAGGAAAGTTTCTGCCGTATTATTCAAGGAAAATCAAACGTTTGAAAATCAAGGCCGTGAGTAACAAGTCGCAAAAATATCAGGAAAGCCGTGCGTATCAGGCAATTGAAAATTAGGAAAGTATCGAATCGATACGAACAAACTCAAGTGTCGAATTCATATAAATACCAAACCTCAAATTCATCATCGGCATCGAGTTCGAATACGAGAAATCATAAAAGCACAAATAGGAAATTACATACCGAAGCAACAGTGAACTCGATCAAAGGAGCAACTGAGTACGAGCGCAAGCAACGCAAACCATCGATCATTAGAGAAGCCGCGAGCAAGAGCAACACTAGAGAATCAAATTTGAAGAAAGCCCCAATTTGGATCGAAGAAAACAAAGCCCTAATTTTGGAAGGAAGGAATAAAAGAGCCGAAGCCCTAATTTCAGAAAGAAGAACAAGCCGATATTATCACAAAGGAATGGGCAGAAGAAATTAAATGGACCGGCCCTGTTTTATTACAAAGGGCTTTAGTTTATTTTATTAGAGTTTATTTTTATCAAAGGGTTTTTTTTTGTTTATCTGTTTTATTCTTTATTTGTTCTTTTCGAGTCAAAGTTTGGTAAATCACCACCTAGGTTGTAGGTAGTGTCAGATTGTCTAGTTAGAAGTAGTTCAGTGAGCAGGGTGTGCGTGTTTGCAAAACTCTATAGGCGGGAGCAAGGGTTTGCGAGTTTGCAAAACTCTATAGGCCGGAGCAGGGGTTGCGAGTCTATTAGAGTGTTTGTAAGCGGGAGCAGGGTTTGCGAGTCTGTTAGAGTGTTTGTAAGCGGGAGACTGTTTAATTCTAATAGAAATCTGGGAATGCAGCAGTAGGCAGGGGTTGCCGAAGCTGGGTAAATTTTGTGTGTGATTTGCTTTTCAGCATATTTAATTCTGCAGTTTGTTTCTGTGTTTAAATCGAGAAAATTTGCTATAACCCTATTCACCCCCCCTCTAGGGTTAATCTAGATCCTACAAGTGGTATCAAAGCCTGGTATTTTTCTTTAACTCTAGAGTTATGAACCATCAAATAATGCTTTTTCTGAGGGGAAATCTATTGCTAGGCCACCCATGTTTAATGGGAATGATTATGCTTATTGGAAAGTTAGGATGGGTATTTATTTTAGTTCTGTTGATTATGATGTTTGGGACATTATTGAAACTGGCTATAAATCTCGCACTATAACTGTTGGTGATACTGAGATTCCTAAACCTAAGGATAGGTGGGATGCTAACGATAAGAAATTAAAAACTACAAATGCTAAAGCCATGAATGCTTTGATCTGTGCTCTTGATAAGAATGAATTTTATAGAATTTCTCATTGTAAAACTGCACAGGAAATTTGGCATACCTTGGAGGTAACACATGAAGGAACTTCTCAAGTCAAGGAGTCTCGTCTAGCCTTATTCAGCAATGAATACGAGAACTTTGTGATGGACAAAGGCGAGAGCATAAAGGACATGTTTGGATGTTTTTCAACTTTGGTGTACAACGCTAGAGCGCTTGGGAAGGTATTCACTGAGGTAGAGCTTGTGAGGAAGGTGCTACGAGTTTTACCGATGAACTTTGAGCCAAAAGTCACGGCAATACAAGAATCGAAAGATCTGAGTAAACTAAGCATGGAGGAGTTGATTGGCAACTTGATGACATATGAGCTTGAGCTAAAAGCAAAAGAGGAACGCAACAACTCCGAACCAAAGAAGAAGACGATTACCTTAAAGAGCAAAGAAGAAAGCGATGAAGAAGAAGAAGATCCAATTGAAGAGCTTGCAATGGCTGTCAATAATCTTAGAAAATGGTTAAGATTCAAGCCACGCAAGAAGAAAACAAATGGTAATAAGTCAAAAGATTCTGACAATTCCGATAATGAATCGACGTGCTTTAACTGCAACAAGCCTGGACACTTCAAACAACAATGCCCACTTCTCAAAACCAACAGAGGAAAGAAAAAGAAGAAGAAGGCATTTGCAGCGACTTGGGATGATGAAGAAGGAGAGGAAGTTTCGAATAATAGCTCAGAGGAGGCTAACTTGTGTCTTGTGGCAAAATCAGATTCAGAAGCAAGCTTAGAGGAATCTAGTGAGGTAGGTGACTATTCTTATAAAGAACTTGTTTTTATGTGTCTTGATCTTACTAAAGAAGTTGATACTCTTGAATCTAAAATTGAAAAACTGAATTCTGATAGGAGAGAACTTGCTAATGAAAGTTTTAGGTTAGAAACTGAACTTGAAAATATTCAAAACCTAGAATGTAAAAAATGTAAAATTTTAGATTCAGAATTATCAAGACTTAAGAATAGCTTTGAGAATCTTGAAAAAGAAAACTTGAGTCTTAAGGAAACCATTGACACTAGAAAAAAGGATTTTATAAATAGATGCACCTCACTTGTAACTGAAAACACAACACTAAAAACCAAAGTCCAAAATCTTGAGAAATCTCTGAATAACTTTTCAAGAGGAGAAAAATCATTCACATGTTATTGGGAAATCAAATTTTTGCTGACAACAGAAAAGGACTAGGTTTTGGGAAAAAACAAGTTGATGGTAATAGTGTCTTTGATAGATGTGTAATAATTGGACATCGTGTTGAAAATAGTAGTCATAGGAACAAGAACACAAAATTTATACAAGTTTGGGTTCCTAAGAATTCTACAAACAAATTTCATGTCTATTGGAACAAGAATGAAATGACAAAACAAGTTTGGGTTCCAAAGGGTTTGTTTATTCATAAATATTTTGCCACTAACAATCATGGACCTATAAAAACAAATAGGTCACAAAAATCTTTCATTCTGTAGGTATGGTGGCAGGCTAAGGAACAACAATAGTGTTCTCTGGATTTTGGCTGTTTCAGAAACTCAACGGAAAATAAAGCAAAGTTCCTTAGCCTAGTACGAGGGTGACAGAATCACAATGTGCAATCACGAAAAATTATCATAAAGGTAAAACAGGTGAAGGTATATTTGATCGATAATCTGCACCGTATTCTGAAAGAAATCAGCCAATATTGAGATGTTGTAACGAGATGATTTTTTTCTGACTTGTTCGACATAGCTGGCCAATTATATTTATGCCAAAAACACTATTCGTTGAATTACCTCATACATATACGTTTGGATTAAAAATAGTGTTTTGTTGGATAATATTTTTGGTTACGGCTAACTCTATATTCATGGTTTTCTGATTATTTACATGGCTTCAATCCAAATTCAAGAGAATGTCATTTAAAATGTTGTGAAAAATTGAGTTTGAATTTATCATGCACACTTCATGATTTGGTCTATCAAATTTAGTTAGTGATATTTTGGAGTGAAAGAGAAAGTCAGATGCAGATCATACTAGTAATCTAGTTGACAGAAAACTTACTAGTTGAACGTGATTTATGGTGAGACATTTAGTAACTGCATCGTTTCTCAAAGAAAATATCTGCATATTTTTCATTACAAATAAGCTTCAATTAGCAGAAATTTTTTCTTATATAACCCCCTCGAGAAAATCATTGTTGACCATATTTTCAGATTAGTCATTTTTATTTGATTTTAAATGACAAATTTTTGACGAATCCAACTCCTACTAATTATCAAAAAGATAAATAGTGATTGAAAAGGTGATAAATGTTGATATTTAACATACATTACTCAAGAGAGTATATTTGGAAAAATTCTTTAGGAATTCAAACAAGAGTTATAAAACTTTTTGTTGGGTAAAGATTCCATGACCATTTCGATATCTATTATATCTCTATCGACCATTGTTTATCAAAACTTAAATATAGTTTGTCGATATGTGGTACTATAATCAGGTATCATTTGTTTTTCCATTTCATATTTTTTTGTAAAAATAAATAAATATCCAAAGTATTCACTCTCATTTAAAAGTCCTCACGGTTATGCATGGTTGAATTACTTAGATTTCTGATTATGTGCTTCCATGCTCATTTAAAAGTCCTTACGGTTATGCATGTATGGAAGGCATAACAAAATTAATTGATTAAATAGACAAGTTGATTCTAATCCCATTTAAAAGTCCTCATGGTCATGCGTGGTTAGAAGATACTTGGTTTCATTTTTTAAAATTAAATTGGAATACTACTAATCTCATTTAAAAGTCCTAACGGTTATGCATGATCAGTAGATATTCAAATTCCTGATATAAATGTACCACAAGTTGATACAATTGTATGATTTTATATTAGAACATCATTTCCATTATTTCTAAAAGTGGAATATGCGCCTAACAAGGGTAGTTATGATTTTTGTTTGATTTTTATTGAAGTTTAATATTTATATTCAAGTTGAGTTTAATGTTGGATTAATATTGATCACTTTATCTCCATTTTCACTAACACTATTATTCTTTTGCTGATAACAAAAGGGGGAGAGAAAAGTTAAGATTTTGTCAAATAAAATCAAGCAAAGGTCAAATAATTTTCCATTTGCATCTAGGCTCATTTGTATATATTTCTATTTGTATGCATATATTTAGGGGGAGCATCATGTAGAGAGGAAGCATTTAAATAGGGGGAGCAATTAGAGTATATCATTGATCAAATACATTTAACACAGTCAAAATATTAAATATATGTTTGTTATCATCAAAAGGGGGAGAATGTTGAATATGCGCTTATATGATTTATATGCGCTTATATGATTTTTGTTTGATGATAATAAACATATATATATTCGTTTAAATATATTTGTTAATATACTATTTAATTTTTCATAGATTAAATAAATATTTGTTGAATAAAATAAATTACACAGAATTTGAATTTAAACAGATATTTTATTCAAACAAATATTTATTACAATCTTGAATAGTACAAATTCAAGCTCTCACTATACATATACAATTTTGATTCTAATTACATCACAATACAATTTACATAAATTTCTCACTACATATCACTCACACTCGTAGTTTATCTCCAACTTCATTCCAGTTAGAATCCAGCATCTGAGCAATCTGCAAAAATATTTACCAACGCAGTAAAATTGAAAAAGAAATATTTTTGCAATATAAAATGAAATATGATTTTTGAAAATATGATTTGCCTCAGTTATTTGGGTTGTTCGTCATCATTCACATTTGAATTCATCATACACGAACAATGTGACATGCACAGTGTATCACTGTACATGCCATAAGGCCGTGCACATCGATATACACTTGATCGATTTACAGGGACAGGTGAGCACAGGTCAAACCCAAATGAGAAGCCGGGTTCAACTCACGTGCAATATATTCAAAATCACGACACGAGCCAAGGTCAAACCCGAGTTTTTGAAACTGGATTCAACTCAAGTGAAATTTCAAAAATCAACATGAAATGACCAAGAACTCAACAATGTATGAACAACATAAATAAACAGTGCAAGCATGAAGTATGCAAGCTCGACTAACAGGTTCAACAATATCAAGTTCAAGCCAGACCAACATAACGCAAACTACAATCACAGTAATATGCTTGAAGACTACAGCACGACCAAGTATGGCAGTGAAACTCAAGAAAGTGCATAACAAACTCAGTGAAGCCAAAGTGATAAAACAATTTTCCAGACAATCAGACCAAATGCAAGACCACAAGTACAACAACTCCAGACCATGCTACAAAATGTACATGTGAGACAGTGAATACAAGAACAAGTCGAGATAAACAATGTAAACTACAATGCAAACAGTAAATAGCATGGCAATGTCGAATGCATGAAAAAGTGAAGCATTTGTGTCAAAATAAATGACAAAGTGTTCAATGCACAGTGCAGACAAATGCACAAATGAATACCGCAACAACCAAGACCACAAGTATACACCAACAAGCAGCAGTGTGAAAGTGCAAACTCAAATAAGTATGTGCGACTGTGAAAACTAGAGTGAGCTAGTGCAATTTGTACAAGATTGCCACCAACATAAGCAGCAACAATGAAGACCACTATGCAGTAGAAAGAGTGCAACTATCAAAGAAACAACAGAGACCAAGCAATGAACAGCAGATACATGAATAATGCAATAGTGTCATAATGTCACAGCAAACAAGGTACACCAGACATATACATGGATGATCAGAACTTCAACCAAACAAGTCAGTGAATAGTTCAGTGGTAAAGAATGAGTGCACAACAACATGAATCAAAGCAGTAATTGACTAGTGAACAACTGCAGTTAAATGTCAACGCAATGGTAATGGCGAGTCATGGAGTCGCATACACAATATCCAGTGCCGAAGTAAATTTGCAAATTCAAGTCAAAGCCAACAGAGAATTCAATACCGTGTTTCGAATCAAAACAGTGCCGTGATAATCAAGGCAACGAATTGACCAAGTCAGAAATCAACGCAGTACAAAAATGGAAATTGCTGAAAATAGGAAAGTTAAACAAAGTAAAAGAGGAAAGTTTCTGCCGTATTATTCAAAGAAAATCAAACGTTTGAAATCAAGGCCGTGAGTAACAAGTCGCAAAAATATCAGGAAAGCCGTGCGTATCAGGCAATTGAAAATTAGGAAAGTATCGAATTGATACGAACAAACTCAAGTGTCAAATTCATATAAATACCAAACCTCAAATTCATCATCGGCATCGAGTTCGAATACGAGAAATCATAAAAGCACAAATAGGAAATTACATACCGAAGCAACAGTGAACTCGATCAAAGGAGCAACTGCGAACGAGCGCTAGCAACGCAAACCATCGATCATCAGAGAAGCTGCGAGCAAGAGCAACACTAGAGAATCAAATTTGAAGAAAGCCCCAATTTGGATCGAAGAAAACAAAGCCCTAATTTTGGAAGCAAGGAATAAAAGAGCCGAAGCCCTAATTTCAGAAAGAAGAACAAGCCGACATTATCACAAAGGAATGGGCAGAAGAATTTAAATGGACCGGCCCTGTTTTATTACAAAGGGCTTTAGTTTATTTTATTAGAGTTTATTTTTATCAAAGGGTTTTTCTTTTTGTTTATCTTTTTTATTCTTTATTTGTTCTTTTCGAGTCAAAGTTTTGGTAAATCACCACCTAGGTTGTAGGTAGTGTCAGATTGTCTAGTTAGAATTAGTTCAGTGAGCAGGGTGTGCGTGTTTGCAAAACTCTATAGGCGGGAGCAAGGGTTTGCGAGTTTGCAAAACTCTATAGGCGGGAGCAGGGGTTACGAGTCTATTAGAGTGTTTGTAAGCGGGAGCAGAGTTTGCGAGTCTGTTAGAGTGTTTGTAAGCGGGAGACTGTTTAATTCTAATAGAAATCTGGGAATGCAGCAGTAGGCAGGGGTTGCCGAAGCTGGGTAAATTTTGTGTGTGATTTACTTTTCAGCATATTTAATTCTACAGTTTTTTTCTGTGTTTAAATCGAGAAAATTTGCTATAACCCTATTCACCCCCCCTCTAGGGTTAATCTAGATCCTACAGATTTCACTGGAAAGAAGTGGGCTGTCTTAGTCAAACGTTCCACAATGACCCAAATTGCTTCATTTCCTTTCCAAGTACGAGGTGACCCGTCGATGAAATCCATCGATACTTGGTCCCATTTCCACTTGGGTACCTCTAAAGGCTAAAGTAAACCCGCCATTTTCTTTTAATCGCTTTTAATTTGTTGGCAAGTAGCACAACGACTCACATGAATAAATATGTCCCTTTTCATTGTCTTCCACATGAAAGTTCTTTTGATATCACGATACATTTTATTGACTCCTGGATGGATGCAAAGTTCGGACTTGTGGCATTCATCCAAAGCTTCATGTTTCATCTCCGAAATATTCGGGACACAGATTCTTCCTTTCAATCTTATTACTTTATTGTCGTCGATTTTAAAACTAGTATTTTCACCACGACGCATTTTCTCATAAATTTGATGAAGAAACTCATCTTCTTTTTGTTTGCTGGCGACTTTCACAAGAAGAGTAGGAGCAATGACAAGGTGAGCAAGAATAGCATGCTTTCTACTCAAAGCATCAGTAACCATATTGGCTTTTCCGGGCGTATATAGAATGTCTAGGTCATAAAATGCCAGAAATTCCAACCAACGTTGTTGTCGTAGATTTAGATCTTTCTGGTGAAGAGATATTTCAAAGATTTGTGGTCGGTGAATAATTCGAATTTTTCACCTAAAACAAAACGAGAGTTCAATAAGTATATTTGTTTAAGTTAAGTTAAATTCGTAAATTGTTAAGAAAGCTAAAAAAATTCTTACCCAGAAGATAATGTCGCCATATTTTCAAAGCGAAGATAACAGCTAAAAGTTCCAAATCATGGGTTGGGTAGTTTCTTTCTTATGGACGTAATTGTCTACTCGCGTAGGCAATTACCTTCCCTTTCTGCATTAATACCGCATCCAAACCATCACCACAAGCATCGGTATAAACAGATAAACCCTGGTTCCTGTTAATAATAGCGACAACAGGAGCGGTGGTTAATCTCTTCTTCAACTCCTGAAAAGCTTCATCACATTTTGGAGTCCAATTGAATCTTGCATTCTTCATTGTTAGGTTAGTCAACGAACTAGCTATCTTAGAAAAGTCCTGAACAAACTTCCGATAATAACCTGCTAAACCCAAAAAGCTTCAAACTTCTTTTGGTGGAGTGGGTTTCCTCCAATCAAGAATAGCGAAAATTTTGCTAGGATTAACAGAAATCCCTTCTTCATTAACAATATGCCCGAGAAATTTAACTTCTTTGACCCAAAAATGGCATTTGAAAAATTTGGCGAATAGAATATTTCTCCTTAATATCTCCAAAACGATTCTAAGATGTTTGGCATGCTTCTCTTCGGTCTTGGAATAGACCAAAATATCGTCAACAAACACAAGCACAAATTTATTCAATACTTCCCGGAACACACGGGTCATAAGATCTACGAAGTATGCTGGAGCATTGGTTAGCCCGAAAGGCATGACTAACCATTCGTAGAACATATTATGACCCCTTAAAGCGGTCAAATGTACATAATCTTCGGCGATTCGTAATTGATGGAACCCCTGGGCTAGATCCATCTTCGAAAAGAAACGAGCGTCGTGCAATTGATCAAATAGATCATCATTTCTAGGTAGAGGAAATTTGTTCTTAAGAGTCAGCTTATTGAGATCGCGGTAATCTACACACAATCTCAAAGATCCGTCCGATTTAGCAACAAACACGACGGCTGAACCCCATTCAGAAATACTAGGACGAATTAACCCTTTATCTAGCAAATCATTGGTTTGCTTGACTAATTCAACCCTTAACCTGGGTGACATCGTGCGACTTGCGTGAATGACAGGACGAGCATTGGGTACTAGGTCAATTCTGAATTCTATTTCTCGATGTGGAGGTAAGGATTTCACTTCTTCGAACACATCTGGAAAATCTCTAACAATGGGTATGGACTCCAGATTGGGTTCAGGATAACCCAAATTATACATCAACCCTCTTTTAGGACAGGGTCCTCACAAGAAATCTCAATGGAATCTCCAAATTCGGTTTTGATTGAAATAAATCGATTATTACAATCCAATTTGGCTTTGTATTTTGTTAGCCAATCCATTCCGAGTAAGACATCAAACTTATTAAAATCAAGGACAAGGAGACCGATAGGGAATTGGTAACAAGAATATGAGATAGGAATGTCTCTACATCGAAGACAAAGGTTCGCGGGGCCTCTAACTAGATTGTTTACGCATATAGGCTAATCAACAAAATTAGGTTCAAGATTTAATTCATTTATAGCTTGCTGAGAGATAAAACTATGTGTAGAGCCCTTGTCAAAAATAACTCTAACAATGCTATCATAAATAGTGAGATTACCTTCTAGAACTCCTTTCCCCTTTTCATCTTTGGAAGATGCAGGTTTGTCTTTGATTGTGTATACCTTGGCTGTCTGAGCTTGCTTCATGGTTGGGCAGTCTTAACTTCATGTCCCAATTTATGACAATAATAACATTTCCTAGGTTTTGTTTGAACGGATTGACCTCTCTTTGGCTTCTTTCCGCTGTTTAAGTAGTGGCCTTTTTCAAGACAATTGAAGCAAGTAACATTCCCTACCGAGCTTCCCTGATTGCTCTTCTTCTTCTCTTTACCCTGCCATGGTTTCTTGCCTCCCAATTTCCTCTTCTTTCAATTTTGATTGCTCGAATTTCCTTTCTCCACCGGGGCTTCTTGCATATCAAGTGTAGCATATATTTACCCCATATCAATTAAATCTGAAAAAGATTCTTTGACGTGGCCAGTCATCCTTTCGTGGAACTTCTTATTCATCCCACGAATGAACCTTTCATTTTTCTTTAAAGGTGTGTTCACCAATTCTGGACCTAAACGAGACAATTCATTGAATTTGTTTAGATACTCCTCGAGTGACAATCTCCCTTGCTTTAAGTCCATGAATTCCTAATACATTCGAGAAATTCCTGCTGATGGCATATAGCGCTTCACAAATACTTCTTTAAATATCTTCCAAGTAAACTCGTCTTCTGGCTCATCTACAGTGACTGTCTCCCACCACCGTCTTGCAGCTTTAGCCCTTTAAAGATTCTTTTACATGATCTGATCCATGCTTAGGCCTCAACAATCGACTCCTTGCCGGTGAACAGCTTACCACCAAGCCTTGAGAAGCTGTTATATAAATCAGCCAGATTCGGCTGATGCTGAGTAGATAAAGCTGCTTCTGCTGTTGGGGGAACTTGACTAGGTGTTGTGGCATTTCCTCACCCCCCAGCTCTTCCTTTTTGTCCACTCATCCTTACTATTTGTAATTAGTAAGAAAATTGATTTAGATATTCGGACGAGATAACTTAAGTAATATCAGCAGTTAAAGGAAATAGACTAAGAAAATTTGGGGTTTTGGTCTCGGTTATACTCATTCTAGGGTATACTTCACCCTATCTCTAATGAGCCATCTAATGTGTTATACTCCGTAGCTAAAGTTCTTATTCAACCTTTAGCTCTGATACCACATGTCACGACCCGAAATCCAATGTTTGAAAATTAACATCAAATACCTCACTTGTATTCGATTGCCAAAGATTCAAACATCGAACATCAGTCGGATGGAGCTTATAACAACATTAGATGAATATAAAAATAGCCAAAACAAAATGAATATCATGCATTACATCGCAGATACAACGTCATCATAATATCCACTACAACATCATCATCAACATCGGAGTATTTTTATACATATAACACAACTTCAAAATAGAACTTCACAATAGAAACCCCACCGTGGCATGACACTGGTACCCTGCCCTTGCTTTTACGGCCAGCCTTTCGACTGTCACGCCTTACGGCTAACCAACCCCTCGTAAAGGAAGTGTAGGGGTCAGAGTCTCTTGCTCGCCACCAAACAAAAAACGAGAACCCCCCCATCAGTTGCACAAAGCTAAGCAAGGTCAGTCATGGGACTGGTATGAGTAAAAAAAAACAGTTACTTTGAATAAAAAAAGATTTTAAAAGAAAACCGTTCATGCTTTTGGAAAATGAAACTACCATAAGGCCTCTCGGCACACACACAATGCAATCGCACACTTGGGGAAGATTTCTCCTTATGATAGTCAAATATGCTTAATACGAGAAAACTCTTTGATATTATTACTAGCGCATAGTGTGAAATCATTTCGAAAATATAATATTAATCTTAGCCATCATAGGTACCATTATACTATGCCTAAGGTGGCAGGTTATACAAATTGCAATCGCAAAGGGCTTGTATTGTTTCTTTGGGTTTCCAACAAATGGTCAGGCTAAGGAACTTCCTATGCCACATGGGTACGCCTCTGGAGGCACGTTCCGAGAACCTACCCGACTTTCTGCCAACAAAAGGCTAGGTTACCTCTGTAACTAGGTAAGTACTACTCGAGTATGCCACCTCCGGGGTCGTTTGCGACCTTTGTCCGAGGGCCTTGAATCATAAAGCAACAACCACGCAGTAAATGAGATTGCAGCAACCACATAGGTCAAGTATCTGGGCTCCATACCATGATACTACCTTTTTCCAAAAGGGAATGACATACCCTAAAGGGTGCGACCCATATAACCTTGCTGCATCTTTCCTGTTTTGACCATTTCCGAGGTGTGAGGTCCGATGGGGTCTTGTCCACAAAGCTACACTTTAAACAAAATCCATTCTTTGATCACAAATGATCAACAAATGATCATCAACACACAACAGCACTTAGCATGCCACACTACCAAATTAGGAGTATATCACTGATAACCTTCAACTACATAAGCTCTGAGCTTGTACGTCTCAGAGAAGGGTGTTAAGCTAAGAGAATAAATTCTCCGCCACCAACAAATATGTATTTTAAAGAAATCTGCTTTATATCTCAAAGTGTAGTGTCAGACATACAACCATAAAAGTCTGTTCCGGGTTCGAACAGAACCGAAGGCAGTTCGTCGAATAAAGAAAGAAGCCCTTGCAAATCCGGGTATCCACAATCCCGATCGAACTCCCCAACACATGTGGAGATCTCTATACCAAAGCAACTAAGTGCAGATGTGCAGACCCGCAAATCCATACTCCTTGAATATACACTAATCTCCATTGATTAATTCAAGATGAACAGAAATACGAATTCTCAATGTTTAAGAAAAAGTAAAAGATAGAAGATAGAGAGAAAAGAAATTAGAACGGAAAGAAAACAGCAGAACAATATCAGAATCTCACAATCGCAGCGGAACAACATATAATAGATAAATGAATAATCTTTAACCAAAGAACTATACCAGTTATTACATTTTATACATTACATTACATCATCAGAGTGAACAACAACAAACAACATCAAACAGCGGAAAAGAAATACTATATAAACTAGTAATACGCCATGCCATCCAGCTTGCCTCCAGCAATTCCAGAATATCCTGATAAACCTAACTCTTGACTGCCCGTGTGGAAATTGGTGGGCACCCAGAGTTTAGGAAGGAAAACAATAAACTCCGAGTCAGTCATGTAACTGGTGTGAGAACTCAAAACAGTTTATTTATCTTTAAAATCAAAATAGAAGAATATTTTAAAGTCAATTCGCAATGCTTTTAAAAATGAGACTACCATAAGGCCTCCCGCACACACACACATGCAAACGCAGAATCGGAGGAGATTTCTCCTTATGATAGTCAAAGATGCTTGATACGTATTAAAAAGAACATTTGATATTATTACTAGTGCATAGTGTAGGAAAAATTCATTTCGAAAATAAAGATATAAATCTTAGCCAGCATAGACATTTCGAACTATGCCTACTATAGCTACCATGTTCAATAGCAGGTTACCGCCACATTCCATGGCAGGTTATACAACTAATACCGTACAAGATCGTATTGTTTCTTTGGATTTCCAACGAATGGTCAGGCCAAGGAACTTCCCATTGCCACATGAGAACGCCTCTGGAAGGACGTCCCCGAGAACCAAACCGGATCTCTGCCAACACAAGGCCGGGTTACCCCTAACTGGGTAACAACTGACACGAGTATGCCATCCCCCGATCCTTTGGGACCTTTAACCGAGCGCTCGTAATCAACATCACACCATAATAATAAGTGTTTCAACATGAGTAAGTATCTGGGCTCCATACCATGATACCACCCTTTTCCAGAAGGAAATGCACATACCCTAAAGGGAGCTACCCCTCATAACCTTGCTGCATCTTTCCTGTTTTGACCATTCCGGGGTGTGAGGCTCGACGAAGTCACGTCCACAAAGCCACGCTTTATACAAAAGCTGTGCTTTGGGTCAACAAATGATCATAGAAATGATCACCAAGATAAACGTTCAAACAAATGATCCTATCACAAATGATCAACACAATGATCATTTCACAGCAACACTCAACATGTCACATTACCAAATTGGGACTATATCGCTGATAACCTTCAACTACATAACCTCTGAGCTCATACGTCTCAGAGAAGGATGTTAAGCTAAAAGAATAAACTCCGCCACCAACAGAAATATATTTGAAAGAAATCTGCTTTATATCTCAATTTGTAATGTCAGACATACAATCCATACAAGTCTGTTCCGGGCTCGAACAGAACCGAAGGCGCTTACAAATAAGTCCTTGCAATCCGGATAATCTCTAATCACGTCCGGACTTCCCATCACATAGGGAGTCTCTATACCGTAGCTACTCGGTGCAAAGACAATCGACGAGTTGTCCTTTCGCTTTCAAAAATATCCGGTCTTCAACACCGGTCATCAATGCTATCCATTACGTCGTATCACTATTCGGAATGGGTAATCCGAATAACGAGCGCAATAATTTAAAAATAAGTGTAGCATTCAAATTCAGCAAATCACAACAAATACCTTTCAAAGGTAAATATTGATAGTCGGTTATTGAACTATCAATGGATATGCACAACATCACCAGATTCCAAATAATTTTCCAAATTATTTATTTCCCAAAAATATCTTTACAAGATATATAACTTCAACACCTCAAAAATAAATCAATATTTATTTTTAAACAAATTCCCCTTTTTATAAATTCCATAGTGAATTTACATTCCAAAATATTTATGAATAAACGATTTCAATTATTCATTTTCAATTTATCTTCAAAAAGATAAATTCTCAAAACGTTTCATTTCACATTGGAAAAACATTTCCATACTTATTTATTCATAAGTAATTCACAAATTTTATTTATTTTCTACACTTGGAAAATATTCAATATACTTAAATCGAAATTAAGCATATATTTCATTCTTTAAGGAATCATTCTCTTAAACATACTTATTTGGGCCAAAACGAATGTTGCGTAAAACATCGTTACGACAACCCAAAATCACTAGTATAGGGATTCGAAATTAAAATAGATATAAAAATCCCAATACTATACAAAACATTTCCTTTCGGAAATCATTTACTATAACAACAGTGTTATAGTCCACCATTTCCTTCTATTTCTCGAAAACGTCTATTTCAACAATAAATGTTGAAATCTATGGTTTCGAATCTCAACACATTTTAAAACATTGTTTGATCGTTCTAATTCTATTTAAAATATCACATCCAAAACAATTTCTTTAACATATTATTCACTATTCAAAAACGTGAATATACTACGTTAACAATTTCATCATTTCTATTCATTTTATTTTAAAGGATTATTCACTGTCTAAACATGAATATAACTCCATAAATAAGTTATAACAATTTACTTATCAAAATAAGTCGTTTGCGAATTTATAAAACAACGTTTATAAATTCTATTTCTATTTGTTTTATAACTACTTCCTTTATAAATCTCCTTTATTAACCTATTCGATTTATAACTCAATTATAAACCAAAAGTTCACGTTATAAGTTAAACACTTATAATTTATTTGTTTACAAGATCATTCCTTTAACTTTCCAAACTATAAATCTTATAACTTATAAGATTCATTTATTTACCCAAAAAAAATATTCTTTTAATAACTTTGCAAATTTTATAAACCTACTGCTTATAAAATTACATTCATAACTTCACCGTTTATAATTCTATAAATTTCATTCATTTACGAAATTCATTCACAATTCATTCTAACACATATAAAAACTCGTTTTATAATTCCAATACTTTAATTTATAAATATCAATTTATAAATTTCTTATATAAATCAATTTATACTATTATTCTTTTAAAACATCTTTAATCCCCTTTATAATTTCATCATTCTGATTTATAAAATAATTAAATTTTATAAATCCTATTTTTAAACTTTTCACAATAAATTCAAAAATCCCAATTTAACTATTTCATAAAATCATTAACCCCATATTTTCAAAAATCAGTTTTTATATATATTTCTCAAAAATCATAATTTTTATAACATTAAAAATTATAACGTTATTCATTTATAATGGATCAATTCCAAAAATATTTTATAAACATATACTTTCAAAAATCTCTTTAAAATCCTTTTAAAATTCCAAAATTTGGTCCAATGATGCTACATACCAAATAGTCAATCACGACAACAACGATATCATATATCGATATGATAATCAACGAATATCAAAATATCCATAATCAAATAAATACTGTTGAGGAATCCAGTTGGATACCTCCAACCTGTTTTCCTGCATCCACAAACATTAGCACAATACCAATTCCGTTCCAGTACGAAATTATCGCGGTATATGGGATTTAAAATATTATCCGCTTAATAGACGGCGCAATAGGGTCTCATCCGCTATATACTGCGGGAAATCAATAACTGCAATATATACATATGCCAATATATATATATTGCTATTATATATAATACCAATTTCACTACTTATGAAATATTCGCGGTATATGTTTTTAATAAATAACATCCGCTTACTAACGGCGCATAATGTCTATTTTAACAATCAATAGATATCAATCATCATTCAACGTGCATTCAACAATTTTAAATCTAACTATTTAAAAATAAAAATCGAAACTGATTCGATTGAGTGAGTAGTTCTCACCTTGATTTCAATTTCGTTTTAGCGATTTATTTCGAATAAAATTAAACGGACGTTTAATTTTACCCGAAATTCTAACTAACTACAAACGACTCCAATCCATTTCCATAGCGTAGTGCTCGTCCATATGATTCCAACGCAACTGGTTTCGTGCGTTTTCGACCTCGTATGAAAAAGATATGGATTTTACAAGTTTATACGAATTTTATATTCATAATTTACAACATATATTTATATTTAAAACCCTAACTTGCCACAGCCCTAGGATCTCCTGCACTTTGCATCACGACCGCACGTCCCCCCTTGCCCTTCTTCTTCGTTCATACGCACGATTACAGATTACAAGCCGCGCACAAACCCAAATATCACGAACTAGGGTTAACAAACGCCGCCACCACACTCGATTAAAATTCAATCAGGTACCATCGTTTGAAGCGCCTTGCTCCACTCCACCCACGCTCAGAGGAACGGCGAGCTCGGTCGCCTATTCAGGTTGAAAAATGTGCGCGTTCGGCCCCCCTTCCACCTCGATTTTCCGCCAATCCATTAACCCATTCGCGATCATAGCCGTTGGATATCAAGATCTTGTCATGCTCTACAACTTTCATGTTGAAAGTTTCTGAAAATAACTTATGGATTGAAAAATAACGAGGGGGAAAAGAAAGTGAATTTAGGCCATTCATTGTTGGTGGCAGCGGCTGTAGAATATTAGGGTTTTATTTTTATTTTTTTATTTGTGAAGAGAGGATGGTCTATTTATAGGAAATTGTTGAACACTATTCATCCGGGTTTTTCAAAATCCGATTTACACGCGGTAACCGGCGTTTCTAGGGTTTACCCCGCGTTCCGGACACAATGGAACAGGTTTCGAAAGCTAATTCGGTCATCTGTGCGAGTTATGGCAATAAAAGTTTGATTTAAAATTAAACCGATTAAACGATTTTCTAGGCGTTTTAGCTTGCACCGGACAAACGATAAATCCGATCGACACGAAATTTGAAACCATACAATAATATCACATTACGGATCCGATGAAACTGGTTTCGTCGAAATCCGAGACTGTTTTAAAAATGGCTATTTTAACTCGCCAAATTAATATTAAAACAATTTCGATGCGTTTCGAGCTGCCACGATCAAACGATAACTCCGATTGCTACGAAAATTGAAATACGGTAATAACAAACTATTAAGGATCCAATGGTACTAGTTTCGTCCAATTCTGAGACTGTTCGAAAATTGGCTATTTTCACTAGTCGGTTAAATATTAAAATATTCAATTTTCACAAATAAACTTTAAATTAAATTTTAAAAGTTCTAAAATATCGTTCCAACTCCAATATGATAAAATAAAATTTTATAAATCATTTTCAATCATATTTAACCCAATTTTCATTTATTTCCATAATTCCAGCTATTCAATTATCGATTTAATTATCCAATTAAATCAAATTATTCGAAATAAAATTTATTCGACTTATAAATTTCACTTATTAATATTTAAAATTAATTAAATATACGAATTTTAATTAATTAAAATCCTAGGTCGTTACATACTTCCCCCCTTAAAAGAATTTCGTCCTCGAAATTATCGAGTAAGAAAAGTTACAGAATTTATTAATTTTCCATAATCCATAGTTAAACTTCTTACAATAACTTTACTAAGTTTTCAAATCATTCTTAGTTATCTTTTCAAAAACAACTACTATTGTTTAACTTTCAACTCCAAATCAAAATTATAGTTTTCAAAATTTTCCATTTTTTCTCAAAAATATTCTAACGCCTTAAATTTTCGGAAAAATTCGCCAGAGTCTCCTTTGCGCGGCTCGATCCGAAAAAAATGACAGTATATATATCACAAATATACATCTCATCAAGTAATGAGGCATCCCGCAGGGGAAAAAAGTGTAAATGTACGATATGTAATCCGAGATATGTACCTTATATTTTATTAGCGAGCATATACGGCTAATATAGCGCGAAAGCGAGCTCCAAATGTGAAGCAAACGCGATCCGCACCTACTAAACACTCAACAAACAACATGAGAAACATGTATATAGACAATAGTATCGATATACAACATATAGCAACATAATAACTATATATGCCAACATAGCAAATGAAACAAAAGCAACAAATGCAACTATAAATCAACTATCATCCAACTAGCATTCATAACCAATAAATATTCATTCATTTTGTCATTAATATTCAATGAAATGGTTTTCAATTTAATCACATTTGATTCATTAACAGTGGATGTTTTTACTAACATTCATTTTCAATTAGTTTATATTCACTAATTCATATTCAAGTTGGTTCACTTCCAAATCAAATTCAATTCTATTTAAGATTCACTTAACTTCCAATTGAATTTCAATTACTTTAACTTCCAATTTCATTAACACTTAATGAATTATATACAATCAACTAATTATCATATAACAACCAATGTATATTAATTACAACCAAATTCCTTTACTTATATTCATTTAATTTGGTTTAACACCATCACTTTCAATTGGTTTAATTAAATTGATTTTCATTCAATTATTGAACTTCTCATAACATAAGATTTTAATGAATTAACACTTACATTCATTATTCCATATCAACTTAATTCAACATCTCTTAAGTTATACTTCCATTTAACTTTAAATTCATTTTTATTACAACTCATATTCATAAATATATTCATATGGTTTCACTTCTTATATATATAAAATTATTTCACAATTGTAAATCACTTTAATTATAATTCAATTCTTATAATTCATTTGCTTATACAATTATTCTCTTACTTAGATTATTCAAACAACTAAACAATCAACTTATATACACTTTAATAATTTTGAAAAATTATTTCCTTATATATAAAATATACTCAAGGTAAAATTATTTCATTTACCCAATTTAAAACAATACTGTGCCGAATTGTCCTATTCAAGTGTTTATAAACCCCTTCGGCATAGTTGTGCATACCGTGCTGACGAAGGTTCATATGCTACACAACAAACCAATCATCACAATATAAAACAATTTTATATTCACTAACAAATACGCTCTCATGGCTATTATTACACTCAACTCATTCTAGAGTACAACTGACTCTATCTCTAATGAGTAATACCCAACAGAGCCATGGTTGTCGCTTAACCATATGCTCTGATACCACCTGTGAAGACCCGCAAATCCATACTCCTTGAATATACACTAATCTCCATTGATTAATTCAAGATGAACAGAAATACGAATTCTCAATGTTTAAGAAAAAGAAAAAGATAGAAGATAGAGAGAAAAGAAAATAGAACGGAAAGAAAACAGCAGAACAATATCAGAATCTCACAATTGCAGCAGAACAACATATAATAGATAAATGAATAATCTTTAAACAAAGAACTATATCAGTTATTACATTTTATACATTACATTACATCATCAGAGTGAACAACAACAAACAACATCAAACAGCGGAAAAGAAATACTATATAAAATAGTAATACGCCATGCCATCCAGCTTGCCTCCAGCAATTCCAGAATATCCTGATAAACCTAACTCTTGACTGCCCGTGTGGAAATTGGTGGGCACCCAGAGTTTAGAAAGGAAAACAATAAACTCCGAGTCAGTCATGTGACTGGTGTGAGAACTCAAAAAAGTTTATTTATCTTTAAAATCAAAATAGAAGAATTTTTAAAGTCAATTCGCAATGCTTTTAAAAATGAGACTACCATAAGGCCTCCCGCACACACACACATGCAAACGCAGAATCGGAGGAGGTTTCTCCTTATGATAGTCAAAGATGCTTGATACGTATTAAAAAGAACATTTGATATTATGACTAGTGCATAGTGTAGGAAAAATTCATTTCGAAAATAAAGATATAAATCTTAGCCAGCATAGACATTTCGAACTATGCCTACTATAGCTACCGTGTTCAATAGCAGGTTACCGCCACATTCCATGGCAGGTTATACAACTAATACCGTACAAGATCGTATTGTTTCTTTGGATTTCCAACGAATGGTCAGGCCAAGGAACTTCCCATTTCCACATGAGAACGCCTCTGGAAGGACGTCTCCGAGAACCAAACTGGATCTCTGCCAACACAAGGCCGGGTTACCCCTAACTGGGTAACAACTGACACGAGTATGCCATCCCCCGGTCCTTTGGGACCTTTAACCGAGCGCTCGTAATCAACATCACACCATAATAATAAGTGTTTCAACATGAGTAAGTATCTGGGCTCCATACCATGATACCACCCTTTTCCAGAAGGAAATGCACATACCCTAAAGGGAGCTACCCCTCATAACCTTGCTGCATCTTTCCTCTTTTGACCATTCCGGGGTGTGAGGCTCGACGAAGTCACGTCCACAAAGCCACGCTTTATACAAAAGCTGTGCTTTGGGTCAACAAATGATCATAGAAATGATCACCAAGATAAACGATCAAACAAATGATCCTATCACAAATGATCAACACAATGATCATTTCACAGCAACACTCAGCATGTCACATTACCAAATTGGGACTATATCGCTGATAACCTTCAACTACATAACCTCTGAGCTCATACGTCTCAGAGAAGGGTGTTAAGCTAAAAGAATAAATTCTCCGCCACCAACAGAAATATATTTGAAAGAAATCTGCTTTATATCTCAATTTGTAATGTCAGACATACAATCCATACAAGTCTGTTCCGGGTTCGAACAGAACCGAAGGCACTTACAAATAAGTCCTTGCAATCCGGATAATCTCTAATCACGTCCGGACTTCCCATCACATAGGGAGTCTCTATACTGTAGCTACTCGGTGCAAAGACAATCGACGAGTTGTCCTTTCGCTTTCAAAAATATCCGGTCTTCAACACCGGTCATCAATGCTATCCATTACGTCGTATCACTATTCGGAATGGGTAATCCGAATAACGAGCGCAATAATTTAAAAATAAGTGTAGCATTCAAATTCAGCAAATCACAACAAATACCTTTCAAAGGTAAATATTGATAGTCGGTTATTGAACTATCAATGGATATGCACAACATCACCAGATTCCAAATAATTTTCCAAATTATTTATTTCCCAAAAATATCTTTACAAGATATATAACTTCAACACCTCAAAAATAAATCAATATTTATTTTTAAACAAATTCCCCTTTTTATAAATTCCATAGTGAATTTACATTCCAAAATATTTATGAATAAACGATTTCAATTATTCATTTTCAATTTATCTTCAAAAAGATAAATTCTCAAAACGTTTCATTTCACATTGGAAAAACATTTCCATACTTATTCATAAGTAATTCACAAATTTTATTTATTTTCTACACTTGGAAAATATTCAATATACTTAAATCGAAATTAAGCATATATTTCATTCTTTAAGGAGATCATTCTCTTAAACATATTTATTTGGGCCAAAACGAATGTTGCGTAAAACATCGTTACGACAACCCAAAATCACTAGTATATGGATTCGAAATTAAAATAGATATAAAAATCCCAATACTATACAAAACATTTCCTTTCGGAAATCATTTACTATAACAACAGTGTTATAGTCCACCATTTCCGTCTATTTCTCGAAAACGTCTATTTCAACAATAAATGTTGAAATCTATGGTTTCGAATCTCAACACATTTTAAAACATTGTTGGATCGTTTTAATTCTATTTAAAATATCACATCCAAAACAATTTCTTTAACATATTATTCACTATTCAAAAACGTGAATATACTACGTTAACAATTTCATCATTTATATTCATTTTATTTTAAAGGATTATTCACTGTCTAAAACATGAATATAACTCCACAAATAAGTTATAACAATTTACTTATCAAAATAAGTCCTTTGCGAATTTATAAAACAACGTTTATAAATTCTATTTCTATTTGTTTTATAACTACTTCCTTTATAAATCTCCTTTATTAACCTATTCGATTTATAACTCAATTATAAACCAAAAGTTCACATTATAAGTTAAACACTTATAATTTATTTGTTTACAAGATCGTTCCTTTGACTTCCCAAATTATAAATCTTATAACTTATAAGATTCATTTATTTACCCAAAAAAATATATTCTTTTAATAACTTTGCAAATTTTTATAAACCTACTACTTATAAAATTCCATTCATAACTTCACCGTTTATAATTCTATAAATTTCATTCATTTACGAAATTTATTCGCAATTCATTCTAACACATATAAAAACTCGTTTTATAATTCCAATACTTTAATTTATAAATATCAATTTATAAATTTCTTATATAAATCAATTTATACTATTATTCTTTTAAAACATCTTTAATCCCCTTTATAATTTCATCATTCTGATTTATAAAATAATTAAATTTTATAAATCCTATTTTTAAACTTTTCACAATAAATTCAAAAATCCCAATTTAACTATTTCATAAAATCATTAACCCCATATTTTCAAAAATCAGTTTTTATCTATATTTCTCAAAAATCATAATTTTTATAACATTAAAAATTATAACGTTATTCATTTATAATGGATCAATTCCAAAAATATTTTATAAACATATACTTTCAAAGATCTCTTTAAAATCCTTTTAAAATTACAAAATTTGGTCCAATGATGCTACATACCAAATAGTCAATCACGTCAACAACGATATCATATATCAATATGATAATCAACGAATATCAAAATATCCACAATCAAATAAATACTGTTGAGTAATCCAGTTGGATCCCTCCAACCTGTTTTCCTGCATCCACAAACATTAGCACAATACCAATTCCGTTCCAGTACGAAATTATCGCGGTATATGGGATTTAAAACATTATCCGCTTAATAGACGACGCAATAGGGTCTCATCCGCTATATATTGCGGGAAATCAATAACTGCAATATATACATATGCCAATATATATATATATTGCTATTATATATAATACCAATTTCACTGTTTATGAAATATTCGCGGTATATGTTTTTAATAAATAACATCCACTTACTAACGGCGCATAATGTCTATTTTAACAATCAATAGATATCAATCATCATTCAAAAATGCATTCAACAATTTTAAATCTAACTATTTTAAATAAAAATCGAAACTGATTCGATTGAGTGAGAAGTTCTCACTTTGATTTCAATTTCGTTTTAGCGATTTATTTCGAATAAAATTAAACGGACGTTTAATTTTATCCGAAATTCTCACTAACTCCAAACGACTCCAATCCAATTCCATAGCGCAGTGCTCGTCCATACGATTCCAACGCAACTAGTTTCGCGCGTTTTCGACCTCGTATGAAAAAGATATGGATTTTACAAGTTTATACAAATTTTATATTCATAATTTACAACATATATTTATATTTAAAACCCTAACTTGCCACAGCCCTAGGATCTCCAGCACTTTGCATCATGACCGCACGTCCCCCCTTGCCCTTCTTCTTCATTCATACGCACGACTACAGATTACAAGCCGCGCACAAACCCAAATATCACGAACTAGGGTTAACAAACGCCGCCACCACACTCGATTAAAATTCGATCAGGTACCATCGTTCGAAGCGCCTTGCTCCACTCCACCCATGCCCAGAGGAACGGCGCGCTTGGTCGCCTATTCAGGTTGAAAAACGTGCGCGTTCGGCCCCCCTTCCACCTCGATTTGCCGCCAATCCATTAACCCATTTGCGATCATAGCCGTTGGATATCAAGATCTTGTCATGCTCTACAACTTTCATGTTGAAAGTTTCTGGAAATAACTTATGGATTGAAAAATAACGAGGGGGAAAAGAAAGTGAATTTCGGCCATTCATTGTTGGTGGCGGCGGCTGTAGAATATTAGGGTTTTATTTTTATTTTTTTTATTCGTGAAGAGAGGATGGTCTATTTATAGGAAATTGTTGAACACTATTCATCCGAGTTTTCCGGAATCCGATTTACACGCGGTAACCGGCGTTTCTAGGGTTTACCCCGCATTCCGGACACAATGGAACAGGTTTTGAAAGCTAATTCGGTCATTTGTGTGAGTTATGGCAATAAACGTTCGATTTAAAATTAAACCGATTAAACGATTTTCTAGGCGTTTTAGCTTGCACCGGACAAACGATAAATCCGACTAACACGAAATTTGAAACCACATAATAATATCAGATTACGGATCCGATCAAACCGGTTTCGTCGAAATCCGAGACTGTTTGAAAAATGGCTATTTTAACTCGCCAAGTTAATATTAAAACAATTTCGATGCGTTTCGAGCTGCCACGATCAAACGATAACTCCGATTGCTACGAAAATTGAAATCCGATAATAACAAACTATTACGGATCCAATGGAACTAGTTTCGTCCAATTCTGAGACTGTTCGAAAATTGGCTATTTTCACTAGTCGATTAAATATTAAAATATTCAATTTTCACAAATAAACTTTAAATTAAATTTTAAAAGTTCTAAAATATCGTTCTAACTCCAATATGATAAAATAAAATTTTATAAATCATTTTCAATCATATTTAACCCAATTTTCAATTATTTCCATAATTCCAGCTATTCAATTATCGATTTAATTATCCAATTAAATCAAATTATTCGAAATAAAATTTATTCGACTTATAAATTTCACTTATTAATATTTAAAATTAATTAAATATACGAATTTTAATTAATTAAAATCCTGGGTCGTTACAGCAGAGACATTCAATAGGTTATCCTATCGTTTTCGAAGACACCGGGTCTTCACCACGGTCTTCAAATGCTATTAATTTCGTCGTATCGCTATTTGGAATGGGTTATATGACAAAAAGGTCCTCTCCTGGCTAAACCAAATAGTGAGCGCTCAATTTTAAAACACATGGATGTTTCAATCACAAAGATTCATATTCAGGGTTCGATGTGGGTTTCGGATAACCAACCGGAATCCGACTCCCTGTCGCATCGAATTTTAAATGCCGTTTTACGGGAAAAAATGGTTTTCACGTGCATATAGAAACAAATCACAAATCACAGTTCAACACAAAGCAATTCACATCATACAGTATCACAATCATAAACAGAAATATCAATCCAGTACACAACATTTGATAATAGTCAATCATCTTCAATTAAGGTGAATGTGATTTAAGTGAATTAACAACAAAATTATTTTTATTAATTATTTTAAATCAATGATCAATTATTCTTAAATATGAATTAACTAAATTTTAATTAACTTTATAAATTAATTATACTTTAATGAATTATCTTAATTTATTAACTCTTAATTGTTAATTAGTTAAATTTTAATTACCTTTATTAATTAATTATTCTTTAATTAATTATTAATTACAAAGTGATTACAAATCATTAATTATTTAATCATTATTTAGTCATTACAAATAAATTTGTTTTTAAGTTAACAATTTGAATATTTGATTAACTTCTCAATTATTTTATTAAGTTAAATTTGAAACAAACTTTACTTTGAAAATATAAGTATAAAATATCTTTGAGCTTAATCAATTTCAAATAATTATTCCAATACCATTAGCTTCACATTCCGTTAACAAACAATCTTCATTTTATAAGGAATGAATTTAGGAATCATTTAAGCTTATGTTTTCAAAAAATTTAAAACTGGGATTTGCTGTTTGAACGACTACCCCGAGGCTGTCTCGAGTCATCCTCGAGCGAAAATGCTCCTTGCTTCGAGTTTTCCCCAGATTGTCCCGAGTATAATTTTTTCCCAACTAAAATTTTGTTTAAGTTTAAACGACCCTGATGCGAAGCCAAACGACACGACCCTATCTTCGAGTCATCTCCCTTAAACCCCCGAGAAGCACTTCGAGTCAAGCAGCATCCCATCCAAAAACGAACTACTGATACAAACGAAAAACAAGTGCACACTGCACACTGTCCCGGTCATCACTGGTCGAAGCTACGACCATCCTCAGGTCGACGACTAACCCCACGACCCATCGAGCCACCCCAAAGCGCGAACTAACCTCTCGTTCGAAATCGAGCCTCACGACGCATAGTTCATCAAAACCCATCACCAAGAAACTTCCTTGTCCCTCCTCCTCTGGCCATCAGAGGCCACAAAAACTCGACCGAAGCTTCGCCAACGTTCGACGCCTCGATTGGCACTGGTGCCGAAGGTTCCGATCACCCAACGGCAATGCAGCACGACCATTTTCGACTACGAGTATATCTGGGTTTTCAACCCTAATTCAATCTTGAACCAACAATATAATGATTTATAAATTCAACCTATATTTTTCTGAGGATTTCAAACCCTCAAGCTAGCTGCGACGATGATCTCGAGGCCCACAAACACATAGTTCATCAGAATTTTGCAAAATTTCAATTTTCTGATCAACTACAATTTCTAAGTCAAAATTGCATTAAAAATTTAGATTTAACTTTCAAAAATCATTATTTTCAATGATGGTTCAGATCGTATTCCTGAAATTAAAATTAATGATATTTGAATTTTCACATAATTTGGATCTTTGGCTGTATTTTCCCATTTTCCAGAAAATAAAAAACTATATTGACTTGCTCTGATTTATTATCAAAACATAATGCATGTTAAAAACAAACACTTTGTTTTGTTTACAATTCAATTCCAGAAGAAAAACAGAAAGTGGGAGGTTTAGAATTTGGCATTGGTTTACTCTGTAAACCTGAGACTAAGAAAAACAGGGATGGAAGAACATGCCCAAGCAAATATACACATGCACACTCATTTTGTTCACATGCAAAAGTTTTCAACATCATTCAGGCATGCATACAACAACAAGTAACTAGATTATCAGAAGTTTACTCACCTGACACAGTTTTGAACAGAGAGCTCCTAACTATTTTAAAATAAAGATGGAAGCCTGGATATTTTTTTCTACTTTGATCTTGATGATTAAATCTGCAACTTGTTAATACAAATCTTTGCTTAATCTTTGTTGTATTTTTTTTACTTACTTCATCAATAACAAACAAAGATCCAAGCTCACTTACAGTTTGAATTTAATGCAATAGAGAATATGGTCTGCAGCTTGAAATCCAGAAATTACTTTAGTCTTTGAACTTGATTTTTCTTTCTGCAATTGATTAATACAACTTGCTTAAATTATTGCTTTATTACTGATTAACAAATACGAATTCAAATTTTTAAAACAATTTTGCTTGCCTTAAATTATTTCAGAAGAAACCCTGCTCTGTTTCCTGGCCAAAACTGGAGCATTGATTTCACTGAGCTGCAGATTGAAATTTTATGTTAAAACTTGATTTTGAAATTACAAATCCACTTAACTATGAACTTTACCTGAGAGATGGAATTTAAAACTACAACTTGATGTTTGAGAAGATCCTCAGATTTTAAATTTTGAATCCAAGAAAATGTTAAAGCTTTTTTTTCAGATTTCCTTATTTCCTTTGGTGTTGAAGTTTGTAATGCTCAAGACTTGTTTTTACTTTTCTTTCAAAAATTTGAGAAGCTAAATAGTTGAAAAAGGGAAGCTGAAAAGTTTTTATGAATTTAAGTTTTATTATTTTTTCAATCAACTAAATTGAATGTCACTTGTTAAAACCAATCATGAGATTTCTACACTTGTTTATCTTCACACCATCTCCCTCATGCATGTTTAACACTTGCATTTTTCACAAAGATAAAGAAATTTAAGTAAATTTTGTATCAAATTCACCTAATTAATAAATACATCCCTCATTCATTTGTGTATATACAATGTTAAAAGAAGAAATGTTTCTAAGAAAAATCTTTACATTATATAAATTACACCTTTATGATTTCAAATGCCAATTACTTTTCTAAAACATTTATTTTAAATTTTAATTCAAATTCCAATTCAACTTGAATTATAATCCATTTATGTCCATTTATATACTCATACATATACTTGTAAAATTTAAATTCAAATTCAATGTATACATTCCAGTCTACTCATATATGCAGTGTGTATATATATATATATATAATTTAAATTCAAATGATTTTTAAAACATTTATTATTTCAAATTTTCAAACTCAAAAGAAATTGGAATTTTATTCATATAAATTATCACTCATTTTATTCGTTTTGAAACTTTTCAAATTATTTTCAAATTGAATTCCAAAAGTTTAAATAAATTACCAATTTAAAATGATAAATTTTGGGACGTTACCACACTAGTCTCTTTTAAATATATAAATATATAATTATTATTATGTCTAGTCACATCAATCTCATTAATATATAAACACACACACACATACATATAATAATTATGTCTAGTCTCATCAATCTTTATATATATATATATATATGTATGTATATGTATATGTATATGTATATATAATTATTATGTGTTGTCACATCACCCTCTTTATAAATATATATTTATATAATTATTATGTTCTGTAACATCAGTCTGCTCATAAATATATATATATATATATATATAATTATTTTTTGTTGCCACGTCACTCTCTTTATAAATATATAATTATAATTGTTATGTCTAGTCACATCAATCTCTTTATAAATATATATATATATATATATATATATATATAATTATTATGTCTTGTCGCATCACTTGTTAAATTAAAATTAATTATAAGATAATATTCTTAAATATATTATTATCAAGTTAATTAACTCTTATATATATGTGTGTGTATATATATATATATATTTCACAAAGAGGAACAACCTTTCTGACAATTTTTCGCTATCGAAAAGACAAAATTCTAGGAAATGTTCTGCGGTCACATTTTCTATTTTCTACGAACTATTTAATTTGGTAAACAATTCTAAAAACAACATTACCAATTATAAATTAATGAAAATTAGATTATTTTCATTATAAAACCGATATATTGAATACTTAAAATTAATTAAATATTTATTCATCAAAGCAGTGAAATTTTGGATCGTAACATTCTTCCTCCTTAAAAGAATTTCGTCCCTGAAATTACATCTCGACCTATCTTAGAAAACACATAATACTATACATCAGCTCGTTTGATGTACATAAATCATTCTTATGAAAATCTAATTCGATCCCAACTTGAATACATAACTTCACCTCCGAACTAGTATCACTTATCTGATTCTCTAGTGCGGACTCTGATCAGATTCCTTGGTTTGAAACTTATATTCTCCGTGCATAGTCGGATACTATGATAGGAAACTTTGGTTCCCTACCAAAAATCCTCATCAAATGCCCATCTTCATAAATTGAGTAATATATCCTTATTCGGAAGGGTGTAAAACACCTAAAGTCATACACTCGAATCTTAGATCAAAACTACATGAGAAAAAGAAATGATCCATGCCCATCCTATGCACTCATTACATAGGTTCTCCCTAATACCAGTTCTATTTCCATAAAAGATATTTATAAAAATATTTCACAAAACTAACTTATGTTAAACTTATACAATTCTTCACTACATCCTGCGAGTATATACTCTTATTAGATTCAAATATTCCATTTTTTATTTATCTTCTTAAGAAAACTCAATATCCAAATACCCAACTTTTATTTCAAAAATTTTTTGAAATGAAACTCTATATTTCAATATAGAAAATGTATATTTAAAGCCCGAGTAACTCCAAATCGACACTAAGTGACTGGTACTACCAAATAGTATCATACATTTCCTTGCCAAGAAGGGTAATACTCAAGAGAAGTGTTTGGCATCTAAACATATCTCTTTCCCAAATTTAAGTTATTTTCGAGCCACTAGAACTAATTAACTTTAAAATATTCTATTTATTCTGAAATCCCATTTTTGAAACACGCATTTTTCAACAAAACATTTATCACCAACTTGCTTTGGTATCATTCGGCTGAACTTGTTTTGATTGTACAATGATAAAGAGGATAATCTACTAAGTATCTAACAATGTTCGCCTGGGCAAACATCTGTGTCAGGACCTAATTTTTCGTCTTTCGAAAATTCAACATCGATACTCACTTTATCGACTGCCGAGCAATCGAACGATGGAAAACCGAACGCTGAGGGTTTAAGAAGGAGAAAAGAAAAAGACAGAAGAAGAGATAAGATAGAAAATAGAGGGAAAAGAAAGTAGAAAAGAAAATAGAACGGAATAGAAAACAACAGAACAACAACAGAATCTCACAATTCGCAGCGGAAACATATAATAATAAATGAATAATCTTTAAACAAAGAACTATATCAGTTATTACATTTTATACATTACATTTCATTACATCATATCATCATCAGAGTGTACAACATCAACAACAACAAACAGTGCAGCGGAAAAAGAAATACTATATACTAGTAATACGCCATGCCATCCTGCTTGCCTCCAGCAACTCCAGAATATCCAGAATATCCTGATAAACCTTAACTCTTGACTGCCCGTGTGGAAATTGGTGGGCACCCAGAGTTTAGGAAGGAAAACAATAAACTCCGAGTCAGTCATGTGACTGGTGTGGGAACTCAAAACAGTTTATTTATCTTTAAAATCAAAATAGAGGAATATTTTTAAAGTCAATTCGCAATGCTTTTAAAAATGAGACTACCATAAGGCCTCCCGCACACACACACAATGCAAACGCAGAATCGGAGGAGATTTCTCCTTATGATAGTCAAAGATGCTAGATACGCATTAAAAAGAAACATTTGATATTATTTTTAGTGCATAGTGTAGGAAAAATTCATTTCGAAAGTAGAATATAAATCTTAGCCAACATAGACATTCCGAACTATGCCTACTATAGCTACCATCCAAACAGTGGGGCTCCACCATAAGTGAATGATAGGTTCTACAACTAATACCGTACAAGATCGTATTGTTTCTTTGGATTTCCAATGAATGATCAGGCCAAGGAACTTCCCATTGCCACATGAGAATGCCTCTGGATGGACTTCCCCGAGAACCAAACCGGATCTCTACCAACACAAGGCCGGGTTACCCCTAACTGAGTAACAACTGACCGAATATGCCATCCCCCGGTCCTTTGGGACCTTTCACCCGAGCGCTCGCAATCAATTCACACAATCATAAAGTGTTTTCAACATGAGTAAGTATCTGGGCTCCATACCATGATACCACCCTTTTCCAGAAGGAAATGCACACATCCTAAAGGGCGCTACCCCTCATAACCTTGCTGCATCTTTCCTGTTTTGACCATTCCGGGGTGTGAGGCTCGACGAAGTCACGTCCACAAAAACATACTTTATACAAAAGCCATGCTTTGGGTCAACAAATGATCATAGAAATGATCACCAGGATAGACGATCAAATAAACGATCCTATCACAAATAATCAACACAATGATCATTTACAGCAACACTCAGCATGTCACATTACCAAATTGGGAATATATCGCTGATAACCTTCAACTACATAATCTCTTAGCTCGTACGTGTCAGAGAAGGGTGTTAAGCTAAAAGAATAAATTCTCCGCCACCAACAGAAATATATTTGAATGAAATCTTCTTTATATCTCAATTTGTAACGTCATACATACAATCCATACAAGTCTGTTCCGGGCTCGAACAAAACCGAAGGCACTTCTCACGAAGCCCTTGCAATCCGGGTATTCACAATCCCGATCGAATTTCCCATCACTTAGGGAATCTCTATACCAGGAGCTACCCAGTGCAGAGACAATCGATAGGTCATCCTATCGCTTTCGCAAATACCCGGTCTTCAACACCGGTCATCAAATGCAATTCATAACGACGTATCACATATTCGGAATGGGTTATACGACCCCATGGTCCTTTCCCGGTTAACCCGAATAGTGAGCGCTTATTCAAAAATAAGTGTGGCATTCAAATTCAAACAAATCACATCAGTTACCCATTCAAAGGGAAATATTGATAGTCGGTTATTGAACTATCAATGGATATGCACACATCACCAGTTTCCAAATAATTTTCCAAATTATTTATTTTCCAAAATATCTTTACAAGATAAATAATTTTCACACTTCAAAAATAAATCAATATTTATCTTTAAACAAATTTCCTTTTTATTCATAAATTCCATAGTGAATTTATATTTTGCAATATCCATACATATACGATTTCAATTATTCATTTCAATTTATCTTCAAAAAGATAAATTCTCAAAATATTCACTTTATATTGGAAAACATTTCCATACTTATTTATTCATAAGTAATTCACAAATTTTATTTATTTTCAACACTTGGAAAATATTCAATATACTTAAATCGAGATTAAGTATATATTTCATTCTTTAAGGAAATCATTCTCTTAAACATATTTATTTGGGCCAAAAGGAATGTTGCGTAAAACATCGTTACGACAGCCCGAAATCACTAGTATAGGGATTCGAAATTAAAATAGATATATAAATCCCAATACTATACAAAACATTTCCTTTCGGAAATCATTTACTATAACAACAGTGTTATAGTCCACCATTTCCTTCTATTTCTCGAAAACGTCTATTCCAACAATGAATGTTGAAATCTATGGTTTCGAATCTCAACACATTTTAAAACATCGTTAGATCGTTTTAATTCTATTTAAAACATCAAATCTAAACATTTTCTTTAACATATTATTCACTATTCAAAAACGTGAATATACTACGTTAATCAATTTCATCCTTTCTATACATTTTATTTCAAAGGATTATTCACAGTCAAAAATGTGAATATAACTCCATTAATAAGTTTCAACAATTTGCTTATCAAAATAAGTCGTTTGCGAATTTATAAAACAACGTTTATAAATTCCATTTCTATTTATTCTATAAAAACCTCCCTTTTATAAATTTCCTTTATTAACCTATTCAATTTCATATCTAAATGATATACTAAAAATTCATATTATAAGTCAAATACTTATAATTTATTTGTTTGCAAAAATCGTTCCTTTGAACTTCATAATTATAAATCCTATAACTTAAAGGATTCAATGATTTATCCAAAACTATTCTTTCAATAACTTTATAAATTTTATAAACCTACTGCTTACAAAATTCCATTTATAACTTCACCGTTTATAATCCTATAAATTTCATTCATGTATGAAATTCATTCACAATTCATTCTAACACTTATAAAAACTCGTTTTATAATGTCAATATTTCAATTTATAAATATCCATTTATAAATCTCTTATATAAATCAATTTATATTATTCTTTTAAAACATCTTTAAACACCTTTATAATTTCACCATTTTCTTGATTTATAAAATAATCAAATTTTATAAAACCTATTTTTAAACTTTTTATAATAAATTCAAAAATCCTGATTAAACTCTTTTATAAAATCATTAATCCCATATTTTCAAAAATCAGCCTTTTACTATATTTCTCAGAAACCATAATTTTTATAACATTAAAAATTATAACGTTTATTTATTTAAAACGAATCAATTCCAAAAATATTTTATAAACGTATACTTTCAAAAATCACTTTAAAATCATTTTAAAATTCCAAATTTGGTCCAATGATGCTACACACCAAATAGTCAATCACGACAACAACGATATCATATATCAATATGATAATCCATCAAATATCAAAATATCTGAAATCAAATGAATACTGCTGAGGAATCCAGTTAGATCCCTCCAACCCGTTTTCCTGCATCCACAAACATTAGCACAATACCAATTTCGCTCCAGTACGAAATTATCGCGGTATATGGGATTTAAAATATTATCCGCTTAATAGACGGCACAATAGGGTCTCATCCGCTAAACAAATGCGGGAAATCAATAACTCCAATATATACATATGCCAATATATATATATTGCTATTATATATATAATACCAATTTCACTGTTTATGAAATATTCGCGGTATATGTTTTTAATAAATAACATCCGCTTACTAATGGCGCATAATGTCTATTTTAACAATCAATAGATAACAATCATCATTCAAACATGCATTCAAATATTTTAAATCTAACTATTTAAAATAAAATCGAAACTGATTCGATTGAGTGAGAAGTTCTCACCTTGATTTCAATTTCGTTTTAGCGATTTATTTCGAATAAAATTAAACGGACGTTTAATTTTACCCAAAATTCTCACTAACTCCAAACGACTCCAATCCAACTCCATCGCGTAGTGCTCGTCCATACGATTCCAACGCAACTGGTTTCGCGCGTTTTCGACCTCGTATGAAAAAGATATACATTTTTGAAGTTTATACGAATTTTATTTATATAATTTACAACTTTAATTATTTTTCAAACCTAATCTAATACAGGCCGTTGATCTCCAAACCTTTGCATCATGACCGTTGCACAACTCTCCTTCTCATCACGTATCCATCTCCAGGTCGCGCACCATAGCCGAACCCATTAGCTTCTCCTAAGGTTTAAAACGCACGCCACACCACATGCTCTACACTCGGCTCCATCCCCATGAAGCTCGGCTCTCTATTGCACGAGAAAACACGTGCGCAACAATCAACCTTTAAGCCCAAATTCCCATCGATCTACAGCTCCGTTTCCAATCACAACCGTTGGATTGGTAGATCTCAGTGTGCTCTACAATCTTCTAGTTATAAGATTCTTGTAAATGTTGATGGATGAAGAGAAAAGAGGAGGAGAAGTTTGTGAATTTCTGGCCTTCCATTTGAAGGTGGCGGCTACGTTAGGGTTAGGTTTAGGTTTTTTATTTTTTATTTTCTAAAATTGTGAATTTATGATGTATTTATAGGAAAAAATCGAACACTATTCATTCCAATTTTCCAAACTCCGATTTACGTGCCGTAACCAGCGTTTCTAGAGTTTACCCCGCGTTCCGGACACAATGGAACAGGTTTCGGAAGCTAATTCGGACATCTGTGCGAGATATGGCTATAAACGTTCAATTTAAATTAAACCGATTTAAACGATTTTCTAGGCGTTTTAATTTGTACAGGACAAACGGTAAATCCAATTGACTTGAAATTTGAAACCATACAATAATATCACATTACGGATCCGATGAAACTAGTTTCGTCGAAATCCGAGACTTTTTGAAAAATGGCTATTTTAACTCGCTAAATTAATATTAAAATCAATTCGATGCGTTTCGAGCTGCCACGATCAAACGACAACTCCGATTGACACGAAAATTGAAATCCGGTAATAACTAACTATTACGGATCCAATGGAACTGGTTTCGTCCAATTCTGAGACTGTTCAAAAATTGACTATTTTCACTAGTCGATTTAATATTAAAATATTCAATTTTCACAAATTAACTCTAA
The DNA here is from genome assembly GCA_030765085.1 of Allium cepa. Classification (NCBI taxonomy): domain Eukaryota; kingdom Viridiplantae; phylum Streptophyta; class Magnoliopsida; order Asparagales; family Amaryllidaceae; genus Allium; species Allium cepa. Next base: position 984,247,747 of record CM060945.1, on the reverse strand, counting down.
ATTCGATTTTAAAAGTTCTAAAATATCATTCTAACTTCAACATGATAAAATAAAATTTTACAAATCATTTTCAATCATATTTAACCCAATTTTCAATTATTTCCATAATTTCACATATTAAATTATCGATTTAATTATTCAATTAAATCCAATTATTCGAATTAAAATTTATTCGACTTATAAATTTCACTTATTAATATTTAAAATAAATTAAATATTCAAATTTTAATTACTAAAAATCCTGGGTCGTTACAATCTTCCCCCCTTAAAAGAATTTCGTCCTCGAAATTATCAAGTAAGAAAAGTTACAGAATCTATTAATTTTCCCAAAATTCATAGTTAAACTTCTTACAATACTTTACTAAGTTTTCAAATCATACTTAGTTATATTTTCAAAAACAACTACTAATGTTTAACTTTCAATTCCAAATCAAAGTTAAAGTTTTCAAAACTTTCCAATTTTCTCAAATTTTTTCTAACGCCTTAAATTTCCGGAAAAATTCGCCATAGTCTCCTTTGCGCGGCTCGATCCGAAAAAAAAATGACAGTATATATATCACAAATATACATCTCATCAAGTAATGAGGCATCCCGAAGGGAAAAATGTGTAAAAGTACGATATTTAATCCGAGATATGTACCTTATATTTTATTAGCGAGCATATACGGCTAATATAGCGCGAAAGCGAGCTCCAAACGCGAAGCAAACGCGATCCGCACCTACTAAACACTCAACAAACAACATGAGAATCATGCATATAGACAATAGTATCAATATACAACATATAGCAACATAATAACTACATATGTTAACATAGCAATTGAAACAAAACAATATATTCAACCATCAATCAACTATCATCCAACTAACATCCATAACCAACAAATATTCATTTATATTCTCATTAATATTCAATGAAATATGTTTGCACAAAAAATGGACAAACACCTCCAAGTCGTATTATTTAGTTGATTATATGTGATTTTATATAATTTTAGATGAGTATGTAAATATGGAAAAAGCAGGGGCTGAAATGTCAAGACACACAGATTTATAGTGGTTCGGCCAGAATGTGCCTACGTCCACTTTATATGTTATTATCTTCTTTCTTTCAGGTTACAAGTACAATGTTTTGTATACAAGCGTATGAAAGTAGTTTGAAAGTTCCTTCCTTGCTTGAGCTCTCAAACTTGTCTGCCATTGTTGTACCCCTGCCCCTCTATTTATAGAATGAGGTAGGGGGCAGGGGTCTTGGAAGTATATAACTGCTGTTGGGCCCGGGCTGAAGCGATCTGGACTGGCAACTGTGTGGTTCGGCGGGGCTCATTCGGCACGGAGCTTGGTCCGGTAGTACGCGTGGTCCGGCGATGAATGTGGACCGGTGGTCGTTTGGTCCGGTTATGTAGGTGGTTCGGTGGCAAGGTTGGTCCGGCAGTGGAGGCGAGGCTTGGTTCGGTGGCAAGGTTGGTCCGGCAGTGGAGGCGAGGCCTGGTTCGGTGGCAAGGTTGGTCCGGCAGTGGAGTTGGAGTGGTGGTATAAAGGAGCCGAATGAGGTGGAGCCGAATGAAGTGGAGGCCGAATGGGTCAAGGCCGAGTGAGGGGCTTGGGCCGAACGAGCTTCTTCATGGAGAATATTGGAAGGCCCTCTAGGTTAGTATTGAGCTTCTTGGCTGTCGAACGAAGTAGAGGTTGCTTGCGAGCCCGAGTGAAACTGCGGCTTCTTGGTCTTGAGATCTTCTGGGTGAAAATTCGCCCAACATTTGCCCCCCAAAGTGGGGCACGTGCTTGCATGTGTCGCGCTTTGTTTTCCCTGTGGCAGGAAGATTGGCTTTGTAACGCCGGCGATTGGACGTTCGTATTCTGTTAATGTCCTACAAAGGAATTTACAGTTTTAGCGTGATTTCAAATAACGATCGTTCATGATCGAAATATTCGAGATGAAGTGAACTGTGCCGTTCAGGACGAGAGAGTGAGCCCCGAAGGGGCTTGGCATCGTCGATGCCCGGTTTATGTCAGAGGGGGTCCCTGGATCGTTTGTGAAGATGGTTTATTGCCAGCTCAGAGCATGCCTAGGGATCGTTCGCAACCCCGTACATGTGTAAGTAGCCTAGCCATTTCATAACTATCAGAATCAAGTATCCGTTTCACATATGAGTTTAAAAAGGCGTGTCAAAGTGTAAATTCCCGTGACGATAGGGTTAATAACCATTCAGAGCGTGCCTATGGACCATTTGTGGTCGTGCCCGCGTGTAAACGATTAATCCATGTTAGTGAGAGTTTTATGACTTATTCATTGTTATCATAATCCTTATTTTATTAGCTAGTTCTGGAGTTCGGTACTTATCTGAGTGAGGAGCCTGCGTGCCTCTAGTCCACGTGTGGTTGTTGGTAGAGAGGGAGAGAGTTCACTCAGTTGTTGTTGGTTTCATTCGGTATCTATGGTCCGGTATATTAGTTATTGGTCCGGTACTACCATCCGGTAGGCCGAACCATCTGGTTCGGCGGCCCTGAGCTCGCTTATATATAGAGGCCGTACCCCCTTGGCTTTCCCTTACCGAGCCAGAGAGCCGAATCAGCTGTCCTGCCGAACCAAGTTCTTCGCCGAACCAGCTTATACCGAATCAGGTATAAATACTTTTTGCCGAATGAACTCTTGTCACCGGATGGTCTTGTTTGCCGAATGAACTTATGGTCTTAGTGCCGAATGAACTTCACGCCCCATGCCGAATGAGCATAGTGCCGAATGAACTTCACGCCCCATGCCGAATGAGCATAGTGCCGAATGACCATACGCTTCTTATGCCGAATGAACCTTATATATTTGCTTGTTTATGTTTCTATACTTCTTATTCTAATGCCATGCTTTCCTTGTGTTGCAGTTAAATGTCTCGCAAAGCGGAAACACGATCGGACAGAAAGAAGTCTAGAGGCACGGGAGAGCCTTCTTCTTCCTTGCCCCCAGTCCAACCAGGATCCGGGCAACATCGGCCTATTCCGAGGTCTCTAGTGGATGGATATGGTCCACAGGAACTTTTGATCTCTCCCCCTGACTGCTTTCCAAGCTCCTTAAAGGAGGAGCAACTTGACGTCATATCCCGTTCCTTCGGGATAGATCGGGCTCTTATGCTGCTGCCGGGAGATGGGGTGATGCCATATAACCCCCCCGAGGGCTACTTCGCCTATAGCAGATACCACTGCATGTGCGGTGCTATCCCTCCTATCAACGCTTGGATAGTAAGTTTCACCACATATTTGAAGGTGGCCCCCTTCCAGCTTCAGCCTAATTCTTACGCCATCCTGGTGAGCCTCTTCGTTATCTTCCAGAGGAGGTACGGGCGTCCTCCTTCTAACCGGGAAATTCGTTATTTGTATAACCTGAGAGGCTATAAGAAGGGGTCTCCGTATATTAGCCTGGAAGCGGTCGTGCCCTTCAAACCAGTCCTGGACTTGTATTCCAAGTTCACCATGTTCAAGAAAGAGTGGTTCTTTGTCAAGGACGATGCTGTTTCTTTCCGCCTTTTCACTTCCGGCTGTAAGATTGATTTCATTTATATTTTTCATGTGTTTTGACTGTAGTGTTTTTTCTGACATGCTTCTATTTCTGGCTAGCGACAGGTGGTATTGCAGTCGTGGAGGACGATTCCTTAGTGCGAATGGCTGCTGAACTAAAGGCTATTCCGGCACGGGACCGGTCGGCCTCTTTCTTGATCAGGAACACCACCCTCTTGGAGCATAATTTGATCTTACCGCACCAATCCATGGTTAAGCAAAGGGATACGGCCGAGGAGAGGGCTGCTAAAGCTAAGGAGGGGGCTAAGGTAAAGAGCGGTAGGAGGGAGCCTTTCGCAGAGCGTCCCGTGGTCGGGGGGAAGAAACTGAAGAAGTCCGATGGCCCTTCTCCAAGTACTTGCCCGACTATCCCGGAGGAGGAAGGTGTGGAAGAGGAGGAAGGAGGCGAAGTTGGAGAAGGGTCGGAGGGTGGAGGAGATGGCGACGGTCAAGGTGGTAGTGGTGTTGCTGCTCTAACCTCTGAGCAAGACCTCGAACTGGATGAGGCTCTCCGTCGGGCTTTCGGGGAGTCGGAGGGAGAGTCGGAAACGGAGAAGGCAAAGGAAACCGGCAAAGCTGTGGCTGGCACTGACCCATCCTCTAAAGGTTCCTCAGCTAGGGTGATTCCGGCGATGCAAGGTGAACTTTTGTCTTCTGCCGATTCCATTTTCGATAGGGACTTAGAAATTTTTTACGGTTCACTTCCGTCCTGGGGTGAGATCCAGGACTTATTGCAGTATCCCACTCCTCCGCCGGGTTTGTATAATAGATGTGCCTTCCCACTTTTCTTTCTTTTTAACTTAGCACATTTTTTGAATCGTGGATTATTGTATGTTCGTAACACTTGTTCTTTATTCCAGGGGCAGGTCAGGCAGTTAAAACGTCGGATGTTCGACACCGCCTTGAACAATTTAAGTCGAGGAGAGCTTCCGCGAAACCTTCTACTGATCGCACTGGGGATGTAGTCAGTTACCGCCCTCTTCTTGGGGTCATCGAAGAGGGCATTCAGAAAAGGAAGCGGAGTCGTTCCTTATTTGAGTCGTCCCCTGGTTCGCAGCCTCCTATTCAGCCTCCTCGTGATACTACGGAGGAGATCACGGAGCCCGGACCCCCTCCTCCTCCTTCCAAGAGTCCTACTGTCATTCGTATAAGGCGTCCCGATGTGCCTCGCCCCGTGCCTCGTAACCCTTTTGCCGGTCATCCTGATTTAGACCCAAGCTTTCAGGACATTTCATTCGATGAGACCACGGGCGAGCACCTCCTTCCCCGCAACCCCATGGTAAGAGTGCTGGACGAGGCCAAATCTTTAGATCTTGATTTACTTACTACACGGGTAGTCACCATGGGGGATGAGGCCAAGGCTAATATCGACCGGGTGGCCGCAGAGACCAAGAAGTTAATGGAGCATCATGCTAAGTTGGTCAAGGCCGGGGAAGAGATCGGGAGTGCTAACATTCGGTTGAGGTTAAAGGTTGCCGATCAGGCCAAGCAGCTCGCCGACCAAGCCATCCAGACAGCATGAGGAAGCCTCCAAGCGGCTGAAAGAGACCATGGAGAAGGCCAGTAGGGCGGAATTACGGAAGATGGAGGTCGCTTGCAGGGAACGGATTAACATAGCTATCACAACGGTGGATGAGGTTCGAAATGCGGATCTCGAGCGGGTAGAGGAGTTGTCAGGGAGGCTCGAGGCTGCGGAGATGGCTCAGGCCGAGTTGAAGGAGGAGATGGAGGAGATGAGGAGGTCCCTCAAGTTGAAGGAGGAGGAAATGAGGAGGTCACTCCAGGCTGACTGCTTGAGATACCAATCAGAGAGGGACGTCGCCGTCGCCAAGTTGCAAGCTTCCGAGGCCCGGGTGAGGGAGTTTGAGGAAAACGAGGGGATGATGGATGAGATGCTGCAGGATATGTACTTCCATACTTGGAAGGAGGGCGGCTTGTCTTGGATGGACGATTACCCTCGGGTCATGGCCAAGGTGTATCTCCAGGCTTTAGAGGAGGCCAGGGTGAACGCGGGTAAGGAAGGCGGAGAGGCTTTCAACTTGAATGCGGTTACTGCTCAGTTCTCAAAGGAGGAGCAAGCGGCGGTGAAAGAGGGGATGCGGCTGCTTGCTGCGGAGGAAGCGGGCGTGCAGTTGGATGATGAGGATCAAGCGGTGGATGCTGGTGAGTTATTCTTCTTCCCTTTCTTTTCTTCCCGTGTTTCCATAACTTGGTTGTTCGTTTAATGAATTCCTCTTCCGAATTGGACAGGCGGGACTTCTGATCCACATGCTGGGGGCTCTGATCCTGCGGCTAAGTAGACTGGGGGAGTTGGTGATGGAGTGTGGATGCATCTGCCATCTTTTTGTTTCTTTTTTATCACTGTTTATGTTAGTCTTTGATATGCAACTGTAATAAAATTATTTGCAAAGAATAACTTCGTGTGATCTTATAATATAAGCTGATTTTGTCATGTTTAAATGTTGTTGCTATCTTTATGTGCCGTGTGAGAAGTATAATTATGTATATGCCTGTGATTCTAGTTGTGTTTGATGTTAAGTTTTTGCTTGAAATATAATTTCACGTTTTGCAATGTCAGTGTATGAATAAGCTATAGTTACGCATTTATGTACAAGAGAAGAGAGTACCGCCCTTTATGTTTTATTCGCAGGCGGTAGCTTTGAGTGTCTTGTGTAACTGTTCACGGGTATAGCTGAGCGCCCTGCCACCCAGTACGCAGGCTTAGAGCCTCATGAGTGAATGCTTCCTATTCGGTTTCCTGTACTTTAGAGTTTGTTATACAGGATAGGAGAAAAATATTTAAATGGAATGGAAATATAGTAAAAGTAAAACTTCCAGTCACGGAAGGCCGTCGATGTGCTTAAGTTCGTGGCAAACGGGTTTTGTAGTCACTTTCCCTAGCTGTGGGTCTTGGAGACATTTGTCACCCATCTTACGCCTCCGCGGGGAGTTTTCTTTTTTACCACAACCGCACTTAAGACACATCGGAGCCGAGATCGCGCACGGTAACTACCCGAACCATTATGGTCCGTAATCGTGGGTATTATTCGATTTACCGTGGCCGGCTAGCGTGGATGCCGTTGGCCGTGAACTACCCCTGGCTGGCCACACCTTATGTTGGGGCTTAAAGTAGGTTCACAGTTGCCGGCGAGCCGAACGCCGTAATGAGCTGCCATCGGCTATAGTCGGCCTTTATGATGACTTATAATCGGCTCATTACAGTTGGCTTTGAGGGCAGGCGCGCAATGAGTTAACCCGCAGCAGAGGGATGCTGGAGCAAAAGTGTCTCATTGGCGAGTGCATAGAATCGTAGCGTACCTGTTAGGCCTAGTCTAGATGAGGCCGTGGTGCGTCTTGAGGGGAGATGCCATAGGATTTTGTTCAACAGAAAGGGATAAAACTTAACGAGCAGCCAAGACATAAAGGAACAAGTTAAAAAGAGACAAGATTTTTTAAAGCGGTTCGGCACGGAAATGCCTACGTCCACTGATTCTCTTTGTTAATTCACTTCATATGGGCAGTACAAGTTAAGAAAAGTATCGACGGAGGTGTCGGATGTTCCATGCCCTCTGGAACACCTCTCCGTCCACTGTTGACAAAATGTAAGCTCCGTTGTGGAGATCTTTATGAATTACATATGGTCCGTCCCAGATGGGGTCCAGTGCCCCGGGGCGTGGAAAGATTCGCCTGAGGACAAGATCTCCTTCTTGTAAGCTGCGATGCTTGACTTTGGAATTGTATTGTGCTGCCACTTTTTTTTTGTGAGCTGCTGCTTTGAGTGCTACATCGTTTCTCCTTTCCTCGATCAGATCCAAAGACATGAGGAGGAGTTCTTCGTTTTCTTCTGGGTTGTAGTGGATCCTACGGTGGGAAGGCACAATAGTCTCAACTGGGAGCATTGCCTCCGATCCATATGCCAAAGAGAAAGGAGTATGTCCCGTTGATGTTCTGAAAGATGTGCGGTATGCCCATAGTGCCGTAGGAAGTTCGTCCACCCAAGCGCCTTTTGACTTTTCAAGTTTCTTCTTGATTAGGGTTTTGAGAATTTTGTTGACAGCTTCAACTTGTCCGTTTGCCTGAGGGTAAGCTACTGATGAGAAGTTTTTATGAATTCCATGTTCTTGGCACCAGTCGGCAAATTCTTCGCTGTCAAACTGGAGTCCGTTGTCGGATACGATCTTGAGTGGGACTCCATACCTGCACAGAATGTTTTTGATCAAGAAGTTGATAACTTTTGCTGAAGATATTTTATTTAAAGGTTCCGCTTCCACCCATTTGGTGAAATAATCGACTGCCACTATAGCATATTTGGCTCCGCCTCGGCCCGTTGGCAGTTCGCCAATTAAGTCAATTCCCCATATAGCAAAGGGCCAAGGGCTAGTCATTTGAGTAATTTCGTTTGTGGGCAGTCGAGGAATCTTGGCGAACTTCTGACATCTGTCACATTTCTTAACGAAGTCTAGGGCATCTTTGTTTAGTGTGGGCCAGTAATATCCATATCGGAGTATCTTTCTTGCCAAAGTCTGTCCTCCAGTGTGATCTCCGCATCCTCCCTGATGGATGTTTGTTAATATCTCCTTGGCTTCCCTTCCGGCGACACATCTTAATAAGGGGCTAGAGAAGCCACGCCGGTAGAGGATGCCTTCTTGTATTGTGTAGTGGGGAACTCTCCTCAAGATCTTCTTGGCTTCGTCACGCCTGTCGGGTAGTATGCCATCTTGCAAATATTTCCGGATAGGAGTCATCCAGGTTCCTTCTTCGATTGCAGTTATCAGATTCACTTGTTCGAAACTTGGGGCTAGCTGCCTTGAGATTGCTAGTGCTCCGGAAATGGTGCTGTTCTTCATACTAGCTTGCTTCGCAAGTTCATCTGCCTCTTGGTTTTCTTCTCGAGGAATGTGTTTGATTAGATAATGGTCCAATTGATCGAGCAGCAGTTTGGTTTTCTTTAGGTATGTTGTGAGTCGTTCTCCTCGAGTCTGGAATTCTCCTAGTACCTGGTTTACGATAAGCTGAGAATCACTATGAATACATAAGGAATTGATTCCAATTTCTAGGGCCAGTTCCAATCCCGCTATTACTGCTTCATATTCAGCATCGTTGTTAGTGGCCGTGAACTCCAATCTTAATGCATAGTACAACTTTCTTCCCCTGGGGGTGATGATCACAATACCTACCCCCGAGCCTTGTTCGTTCGATGCTCCGTCTACAAAGAGGTTCCACTTGATGTTTTTTGCTACTTCGGATTGTTCCTTGCCTTCGTTGATAGTGAATTCGGCAATGAAATCAGCCATGGCTTGTCCTTTGATAGCGGCGCGAGGATGGTAGGTGATATCATACTGACTTAGTTCGATGCACCATTTGAGGAGTCGCCCAGAAGTGTCAGGACGATGGAGCACTTGTCTTAGTGGTTGATCGGTTAGAACCCTGATGGAGTGAGACTGGAAGTAGTGTCGTAGTTTTCGTGACGCGATCAATAAACAATATGCTAATTTCTCAAGTTTAGGATATCTGGCCTCTGCCCCTGTAAATCTCTTACTTACAAAGTAAACCGGGCGTTGTGTGCGGTCTTCTTCTCTTACCAAGGCGGCGCTTAGAGCATGAGATGATACAGCGAGGTATAGGTATAACACTTCACCTTCATTTGGAGTTGAGAGTACTGGTGGTCTCTGAAGGTGTTCGATTAGGTTGAGGAAGGCTTTTAAGCATTCGTCGGTCCACTCGAACCTCCCTTTGTCTTTCTTGAGTGCTTCGAAGAAAGGGACACACTTGTCAGTTGCCTTGGAAATGAATCTGCTTAGGGCGGCCACCTTTCCGTTTAGGCTCTGCATTTCTTTTCGAGTGGAAGGTATCCTTATTTCTTTTAAAGCCCGGATTTGTTCAGGGTTTGCTTCGATTCCTCTGGCGTGGACGATGAATCCTAAGAATTTTCCCGATGATACTCCGAAGGAGCACTTTAGAGGATTCAGCTTCATTCCATATCGGCGAAGTACCCGAAACATATCGTCCAGATGGCTTACATGGTCGTTGGCTTTCCTGGACTTTACCAACATGTCATCCACATATACTTCCATAGTTCGTCCTATCAGTTCTGCGAACATTTTGTTGACGAGGCGTTGATAGGTAGCTCCAGCATTTTTGAGTCCAAAAGGCATGACTTTGTAACAATATAATCCGCGGTCGGTGATGAAGCTAGTGTGGTCCTGATCGGGAGCGTGCATGGGGATCTGGTTATATCCGGAGTATGCATCCATAAAAGATAGGAGTTCGTGCCCAGCTGTGCTGTCTACGAGTTGGTCAATTCGGGGAAGTGGGAAGCAGTCTTTCGGGCAAGCGTCATTCAGATTGGAGAAGTCAATACATGTTCGCCACTTTCCATTGGCCTTTTTTACTAGCACTGGGTTAGCGATCCATTCTGGGTAGATGGCTTCCCGTATGAAGCCATTAGCAAGTAGATTCTTTACTTCCTCATCAAGGGCTGCTGATCGCTCTGCCCCCATGCTCCTCTTTTTCTGCTTTACTGGTACCTTGGTGGGATCGATGTTCAACATGTGGCATGCTATGTCTGGGGAGATTCCTGTCATATCGGCATGGGTCCACGCAAATACATCTAAGTTGTGGCGGAGAAAGTCAATGAGTTGATCCTTCAATTCCGTTTTCAGCTGAGATCCGATTTTTAATAGTCTACTTGAATCATGCTTATCTACCGATACGAATTCCATAGCCTCTGCAGGCTCGGCGGTGGCCTCCTCCTCTTTATCCCTGGGGTCTAGTTCATTGAAGGGATCGCTTGTGTATCGAAGAGGAGGGGCTTTCTTTAGTTGCTATGCCTCCAAGCTTTTCATGCAGAGAGTGGTCTCTGCATCTTTTCCTTTATTCTTTCTGTGGTTATTGCGAAGTTCAGTTACGTAGCAGTCTCGGGCAGCATCTTGATCTCCTTCTACTTCACCTACTCCGTTGTCTGTTGGAAATTTCATTTTCAGGCACCAGGGGGCTAATACAATCTGGAAGTCAGACAAGGCTGGTCTTCCCAAGAAAGCGTTGTAAGCCGAGTGGTTTTCTATTAGTACGAACGTTTGTTTTCACACAACGGAGCGAGGATGACTTCCTATTTCGACGAAGAGGTCAAGTTGCCCGAGGGGCATTTTTGCATCTCCAGTGAAACCGTGCAGTGGTTTGTCACAGGGGGATACATCCTTCATTGACAACTTCATTTTGTCGAAAGCATGTTTGAACAGGATATTTACGGAGCTTCCCGTGTCTATTAGAATTCGAAAAATTTTAGCTGGACCGAACCAGGCAGAGATGACCATGGGATCCATATGTGGGTACTGTCTTCCTTCCAAATCACGCCTACTGAATACAATGTCATCGTTTTCTTTTCGTTTCGGGTGGCGTTCCTCCGTAATGGAGTTAACATATCCTTCGGCATTTCTAAGCGACTTGCCGTACCTTTCCATCTCTGCCCAACTTCTGTCGGCGATGTGTGGTCCTCCTGAGATGGTAAGGACCACTATCTTCTCTTGACTAGAGCCACTGGTGTTGTGATTGTTGCGATTCCCTCCGCCTACTTCTGGGAGGGGTTGCCTTGAGTTCTCATTGGCAGGAGTCGGAGTCCTGTTCTGACCTTTCACATAACGTTCCAGTCTTCTTCTTCTAATGTGTTCTTCGATCAAGTCCCGAAGATGGTGGCATTCATTGGTGTCATGTCCGTGGGATTCGTGGAAGCGACAGAACTTTCCGGACTTGAGTGCGTTATCTGATTCTTTCTTGTGCGGGGGGCGCTTGTATCCGAGTTCGCCCTGAGTGGCTAGGTAGATGTTTTCGATTGTTTCATTCAAAGGAGTGTAGGAGTCAAATCTTGGCCCTGCTCGATATTGGCGCTTTTCAACCTTTCTGCCCCCAGCATTGTCTCTAGATTCATTTCTTCGAGCGTCCTTAGCTGCAGCGGGAACCTTGTCCTGAACTGTCTTACCTTGTTGTCCTGATTGCCTTTCTGTAGCAGCGTCTTCAAGTCTCATATACTTTCCAGCTTCATGGAAGAAATCAGGCAAGGTAGCTGGTTTTTCCTTAGTTAACCTTCTGGCAAACTTGGTGTCTGGATGTACACCACTACAGAGGGCCATTAGAGTGAGTTTTTCATCGGCATCTTGAACTGCTGCCGCTGCGGCGTTGAACCGCGTTAGATATTGTTGCAGCGTCTCTCCGGATTTCTGTTTGACATTGGATAGAGAATAAGCATCCTTGGGTTGTTCCACATGGATGCGGAACTGGCTAATAAACCTTTCTTTCAACATCTCCCATGAGCTGATGGATCCCTGGGGTAGATGGCAGAACCAGGAGGTAGCTAGATCTGCTAGGAATAGCGGAAAGCATTTGCATAATACTCCTTCTGTTGCTCCACTCATGAGCATATGCTGGGTGTATCTCTGCAAGTGTACGATGGGGTCGGAAGTTCCTTTGTAAGGTTCCATGGTTGGCATTTTCCATTCCCGAGGAGTGATGGCAGTTTCGATATTTCGGGTAAAGGGACTGGTGACCCTAGCGCCTATTCCCCGGTCCCTTTGCTCCCGTTGGACACATTCTCTGAATAATCGTGCCATTCGTTCGTCAGAATTTGGAGCGGACAAAAATGAGCTTGGCTCTTCCCTGCGGGATCTATCGCGTCCAGATGACCTGTAGGGATGGTACAGTCTATCATTTCTAGTATTATCCAGTGGTTGTCTTTGGCTACCTGGACGCATGCTAGGACCAGCTACAGTTGCCCCCTGCCTTGATCTTCCCCTGTGGGGTTCTGTCTCGAGCACATCCATGGGGTCAACTTCGGGCTGGGTTCTAGCTCGGCTCCGTTCAGCGGGGTTTCTATGATTAGGTGGCATGACTGGCTCAGCTACATCCGACCCTCGCCTGGTGCCTCCCCCGCTGGGTTCAGTTCCAAGGGCTTCCTCGAGTCGGAATTCGGGCTGAGTCCGGGCGCGGCCCCTATCATTGTTGTTCCTGTTGATAGCTTCTTCGAAGAGTGAAGACCTTTGTTGCCTCCGGGATCCTCCGGATTGGGATTCACCCCATGATTCAGTGTTGCGGTTGGACTCTTCAGCATCCCTTAAGCGTGACATGAGTTGATCCACCAAAGTATCTTGTTGGGATGTGAAGCGGTTAGTTACTTCAGCCACAACCCCGTCCAGATCTGCCCTAGTGATTGGTTGTTCCGTTGCGGGACCAGTTGGATTTTCCTGATTTTCATCCGGTACTGCTGTTGAAGTGGGCTGATCTGTGATTGCTGGATCTGGAAGGCTGCTAGTTGCGATGTTCTTTCCTTTATTAACATCCCTTCTCTGTTTGGAAGGCATGATTTCTAAGCAACGAGTGATGCTGTTAGGAAGAAGGTTGAGTGGGAGAAAATGAAGCTTGAGTTCTACTCTCAATGAAAGCACCAAAAATGTTTGCACAAAAAATGGACAAACACCTCCAAGTCGTATTATTTAGTTGATTATATGTGATTTTATATAATTTTAGATGAGTATGTAAATATGGAAAAAGCAGGGGCTGAAATGTCAAGACACACAGATTTATAGTGGTTCGGCCAGAATGTGCCTACGTCCACTTTATATGTTATTATCTTCTTTCTTTCAGGTTACAAGTACAATGTTTTGTATACAAGCGTATGAAAGTAGTTTGAAAGTTCCTTCCTTGCTTGAGCTCTCAAACTTGTCTGCCATTGTTGTACCCCTGCCCCTCTATTTATAGAATGAGGTAGGGGGCAGGGGTCTTGGAAGTATATAACTGCTGTTGGGCCCGGGCTGAAGCGATCTGGACTGGCAACTGTGTGGTTCGGCGGGGCTCATTCGGCACGGAGCTTGGTCCGGTAGTAGGCGTGGTCCGGCGATGAATGTGGACCGGTGGTCGTTTGGTCCGGTTATGTAGGTGGTTCGGTGGCAAGGTTGGTCCGGCAGTGGAGGCGAGGCTTGGTTCGGTGGCAAGGTTGGTCCGGCAGTGGAGGCGAGGCTTGGTTCGGTGGCAAGGTTGGTCCGGCAGTGGAGTTGGAGTGGTGGTATAAAGGAGCCGAATGAGGTGGAGCCGAATGAAGTGGAGGCCGAATGGGTCAAGGCCGAGTGAGGGGCTTGGGCCGAACGAGCTTCTTCATGGAGAATATTGGAAGGCCCTCTAGGTTAGTATTGAGCTTCTTGGCTGTCGAACGAAGTAGAGGTTGCTTGCGAGCCCGAGTGAAACTGCGGCTTCTTGGTCTTGAGATCTTCTGGGTGAAAATTCGCCCAACAAAATAGGTTTTCAATTTAAATCACATTTGATTCATTAACAGTGAATGTTCTTACTAACATTCATTTTCAATTAGTTTATATTCACTAATTCATATTCAAGTTGGTTCACTTCCAAATCAAATTCAATTCTATTTAAGATTCACTTAACTTCCAATTGGATCTCAATTACTTTAGCTTCCAATTTCATTAATTCAATTTCATTAATACTTAATGAATTATATACAATCAACTAACAATCATATAACAACCAATGTATATCAATTACAACCAAATTCCTTTGCTTACAATTGGTTTAATTAAATTGATTTTCATTCAATCTTTCAACTTTCAGTAACATTAGATTTTAATGAATTAACACTTATATTCATTATTCCATATCAACTAAATTCACATTCAATTGATTTACATCCAATCCATTAATTTAATTCAATTACAAAAGTTGAATTTCATTACATAACTCATGTTCAAATCTATCACTTAACTTTATTAATTTACTTTGATACTAATATCAACTTCATTCAACATCTCTTAAGTTATATTCATATAGTTTCACTTCTTATATATATAAGTTTATTTCTCAATTGTAAATCACTTTAATTATAATTCAATTCTTATAATTCTTTTGCTTATACAAGTATTCTTTTATTTAGATTATTCAAACATCTTATTCAATAACCAAACAATCAACTTATATACTTTAAATAATTCTGAAAAATTATTCCTTTATATATAAAAATATAATCAAGGTAAAATTATTCCTTTTACCCAATTTAAAACAATATTATGTCGATTTATCTTGTTTAAGAGTTTAGAAACCCCTATCTACGATAGTTAGCTAGACTACATCGACTGGAATCTATAAACAATCAACCGATAAGTCAACACAATACAAAACAATTATATATTCACTAACAAATACGCTCTCATAGCTATTATTACTCTCAAACTCATTCTAGAGTACTACTGACTCTATCTCTAATGAGTAATACCCAACAGAACCATGGTTGTCGCTTAACCATATGCTCTGATACCACATTGTCAGGACCCGATTTTTCGTCTTCCGAAAATTCAACATCGATACTCACTTTATCGACTTCCGAGCAATCGAACGATGGAAAACCGAACGCTGAGGGTTTAAGAAGGAGAAAAGAAAAAGACAGAAGAAAGGTAAGATAGAAAATAGAGGGAAAAGAAAGTAGAAAAGAAAATAGAACGGAATAGAAAACAACAGAACAACAACAGAATCTCACAATTCGCAGCGGAACAACATATAATAATAAATGAATAATCTTTAAACAAAGAACTATATCCGTTATTACATTTTATACATTACATTTCATTACATCATATCATCATCAGAGTGTACAACATCAACAACAACAAACAGTGCAGCGGAAAAAGAAATACTATATACTAGTAATACGCCATGCCATCCTGCTTGCCTCCAGCAACTCCAGAATATCCAGAATATCCTGATAAACCTTAACTCTTGACTGCCCGTGTGGAAATTGGTGGGCACCCAGAGTTTAGGAAGGAAAACAATAAACTCCGAGTGAGTGATGTGACTGGTGTGGGAACTCAAAACAGTTTATTTATCTTTAAAATCAAAATAGAGGAATATTTTTAAAGTCAATTCGCAATGCTTTTAAAAATGAGACTACCATAAGGCCTCCCGCACACACACACAATGCAAACGCAGAATCGGAGGAGATTTCTCCTTATGATAGTCAAAGATGCTTGATACGCATTAAAAAGAAACATTTGATATTATTTTTAGTGCATAGTGTAGGAAAAATTCATTTCGAAAGTAGAATATAAATCTTAGCCAACATAGACATTCCGAACTATGCCTACTATAGCTACCATCCAAACAGTGGGGCGCCACCATAAGTGAATGATAGGTTCTACAACTAATACCGTACAAGATCGTATTGTTTCTTTGGATTTCCAACGAATGATCAGGCCAAGGAACTTCCCATTGCCACATGAGAATGCCTCTGGATGGACATCCCCGAGAACCAAACCGGATCTCTACCAACACAAGGCCGGGTTACCCCTAACTGAGTAACAATTGACCGAATATGCCATCCCCCGGTCCTTTGGGACCTTTCACCCGAGCGCTCGCAATCAATTCACACAATCATAAAGTGTTTTCAACATGAGTAAGTATTTGGGCTCCATACCATGATACCACCCTTTTCCAGAAGGAAGTGCACACATCCTAAAGGGCGCTACCCCTCATAACCTTGCTGCATCTTTCCTGTTTTGACCATTCCGAGGTGTGAGGCTCGACGAAGTCACGTCCACAAAAACATACTTTATACAAAAGCCATGCTTTGGGTCAACAAATGATCATAGAAATGATCACCAGGATAGACGATCAAATAAACGATCCTATCACAAATAATCAACATAATGATCATTTACAGCAACACTCAGCATGTCACATTACCAAATTGGGAATATATCGCTGATAACCTTCAACTACATAATCTCTGAGCCCGTACGTCTCAGAGAAGGGTGTTAAGCTAAAAGAATAAATTCTCCGCAACCAACAGAAATATATTTGAATGAAATCTTCTTTATATCTCAATTTGTAACGTCAGACATACAATCCATACAAGTCTGTTCCGGGCTCGAACAAAACCGAAGGCACTTCTCACGAAGCCCTTGCAATCCGGGTATTCACAATCCCGATCGAATTTCCCATCACTTAGGGAATCTCTATACCAGGAGCTACCCAGTGCAGAGACAATCGATAGGTCATCCTATCGCTTTCGCAAATACCCGGTCTTCAACACCGGTCATCAAATGCAATTCATAACGACGTATCACATATTCGGAATGGGTTATACGACCCCATGGTCCTTTCCCGGTTAACCCGAATAGTGAGCGCTTATTCAAAAATAAGTGTGGCACTCAAATTCAAACAAATCACATCAGTTACCCATTCAAAGGGAAATATTGATAGTCGGTTATTGAACTATCAATGGATATGCACACATCACCAGTTTCCAAATAATTTTCCAAATTATTTATTTTCCAAAATATCTTTACAAGATAAATAATTTTCACACTTCAAAAATAAATCAATATTTATCTTTAAACAAATTTCCTTTCTATTCATAAATTCCATAGTGAATTTATATTTCGCAATATCCATACATATACGATTTCAATTATTCATTTCAATTTATCTTCAAAAAGATAAATTCTCAAAATATTCACTTTATATTGGAAAACATTTCCATACTTATTTATTCATAAGTAATTCACAAATTTTATTTATTTTCAACACTTGGAAAATATTCAATATACTTAAATCGAGATTAAGTATATATTTCATTCTTTAAGGAAATCATTCTCTTAAACATATTTATTTGGGCCAAAACGAATGTTGCGTAAAACATCGTTACGACAACCCGAAATCACTAGTATAGGGATTCGAAATTAAAATAGATATATAAATCCCAATACTATACAAAACATTTCCTTTCGGAAATCATTTACTATAACAACAGTGTTATAGTCCACCATTTCCTGCTATTTCTCGAAAACGTCTATTCCAACAATGAATGTTGAAATCTATGGTTTCGAATCTCAACACATTTTAAAACATCGTTAGATCGTTTTAATTCTATTTAAAATATCAAATCTAAACATTTTCTTTAACATATTATTCACTATTCAAAAACGTGAATATACTACGTTAATCAATTTCATCCTTTCTATACATTTTATTTCAAAGGATTATTCACAGTCAAAAACGTGAATATAACTCCATTAATAAGTTTCAACAATTTGCTTATCAAAATAAGTCGTTTGCGAATTTATAAAACAACGTTTATAAATTCCATTTCTATTTATTCTATAAAAACCTCCCTTTTATAAATTTCCTTTATTAACCTATTCAATTTCATATCTAAATGATATACTAAAAATTCATATTATAAGTCAAATACTTATAATTTATTTGTTTGCAAAAATCGTTCCTTTGAACTTCATAATTATAAATCCTATAACTTAAAGGATTCAATGATTTATACAAAACTATTCTTTCAATAACTTTATAAATTTTATAAACCTACTGCTTATAAAATTCCATTTATAACTTCACCGTTTATAATCCTATAAATTTCATTCATGTATGAAATTCATTCACAATTCATTCTAACACTTATAAAAACTCGTTTTATAATGTCAATATTTCAATTTATAAATATCCATTTATAAATCTCTTATATAAATCAATTTATATTATTCTTTTAAAACATCTTTAAACTCCTTTATAATTTCACCATTTTCTTGATTTATAAAATAATCAAATTTTATAAATCCTATTTTTAAACTTTTTATAATAAATTCAAAAATCCCGATTAAACTCTTTTATAAAATCATTAATCCCATATTTTCAAAAATCAGCCTTTTACTATATTTCTCAGAAACCATAATTTTTATAACATTAAAAATTATAACGTTTATTTATTTAAAACGAATCAATTCCAAAAATATTTTATAAACGTATACTTTCAAAAATCACTTTAATATCATTTTAAAATTCCAAATTTGGTCCAATGATGCTACACACCAAATAGTCAATCACGACAACAACGATATCATATATCAATATGATAATCCATCAAATATCAAAATATCTGAAATCAAATGAATACTGCTGAGGAATCCAGTTGGATCCCTCCAACATGTTTTCCTGCATCCACAAACATTAGCACAATACCAATTTCGCTCCAGTATGAAATTATCGCGGTATATGGGATTTAAAATATTATCCGCTTAATAGACGGCGCAATAGGGTCTCATCCGCTAAACAAATGCGGGAAATCAATAACTCCAATATATACATATGCCAATATATATATATTGCTATTATATATATAATACCAATTTCACTGTTTATGAAATATTCGCGGTATATGTTTTTAGTAAATAACATCCGCTTACTAACGGCGCATAATGTCTATTTTAACAATCAATAGATAACAATCATCATTCAAACATGCATTCAAATATTTTAAATCTAACTATTTAAAATAAAATCGAAACTGATTCGATTGAGTGAGAAGTTCTCACCTTGATTTCAATTTCGTTTTAGCGATTTATTTCGAATAAAATTAAACGGACGTTTAATTTTACCCAAAATTCTCACTAACTCCAAACGACTCCAATCTAACTCCATCGCGTAGTGCTCGTCCATACGATTCCAACGCAACTGGTTTCGCGCGTTTTCGACCTCGTATGAAAAAGATATACATTTTTGAAGTTTATACGAATTTTATTTATATAATTTACAACTTTAATTATTTTTCAAACCTAATCTAATACAGGCCGTTGATCTCCAAACCTTTGCATCATGACCGTTGCACAACTCTCCTTCTCATCACGTATCCATCTCCAAGTCGCGCACCATAGCCGAACCCATTAGCTTCTCCTAGGGTTTAAAACGCGCGCCACACCACATGCTCTACACTCGGCTCCATCCCCATGAAGCTCGGCTCTCTATTGCACGAGAAAACACGTGTGCAATAATCAACCTTTAAGCCCAAATTCCCATCGATCTACAGCTCCGTTTCCAATCACAACCGTTGGATTGGTAGATCTCAGTGTGCTCTACAATCTTCTAGTTATAAGATTCTTGTAAATGTTGATGGATGAAGAGAAAAGAGGAGGAGAAGTTCGTGAATTTCTGGCCTTCCATTTGAAGGTGGCGGCTATGTTAGGGTTAGGTTTAGGTTTTTTATTTTATTTTTTCTAAAATTGTGAATTTATGGTGTATTTATAGGAAAAAATCGAACACTATTCATTCCAATTTTCCAAACTCCGATTTACGCGCCGTAACCAGCATTTCTAGGGTTTACCCCGCGTTCCGGACACAATGGAACAGGTTTCGGAAGCTAATTCGGACATCTGTGCGAGATATGGCTATAAACGTTCAATTTAAATTAAACCGATTTAAACGATTTTCTAGGCGTTTTAATTTGTACAGGACAAACGGTAAATCCAATTGACTTGAAATTTGAAACCATACAATAATATCACATTACGGATCCGATGAAACTGGTTTCGTCGAAATCCGAGACTTTTTGAAAAATGGCTATTTTAACTCGCTAAATTAATATTAAAAACAATTCGATGCGTTTCGAGCTGCCACGATCAAACGACAACTCCGATTGACACGAAAATTGAAATCCGGTAATAACTAACTATTACGGATCCAATGGAGCTAGTTTCGTCCAATTCTGAGACTGTTCAAAAATTGACTATTTTCACTAGTCGATTTAATATTAAAATATTCAATTTTCACAAATTAACTCTAAATTCGATTTTAAAAGTTCTAAAATATCATTCTAACTTCAACATGATAAAATAAAATTTTACAAGTCATTTTCAATCATATTTAACCCAATTTTCAATTATTTCCATAATTTCACATATTAAATTATCGATTTAATTATTCAATTAAATCCAATTATTCGAATTAAAATTTATTCGACTTATAAATTTCACTTATTAATATTTAAAATAAATTAAATATTCAAATTTTAATTAATAAAAATCCTGGGTTGTTACAATCTGTTTGTCACTTAGAAGATTATTTCGATTATCACAAAACAATCAAGATTCATTCGCCCTACCAATCCAAGATAACACTTCTTACTTGCACTTTTATTCCCAAAGTTTATACTTAAACCAAATTGGTTTCAAATATTATTATTATTATTTTCGCAAAACCTTGAAAATCATTTTTTTCCAAAAACATCGGGATTTAGGTTCTCAAGTTTTCAACCTAAATTCTTCAAACTTAAGTGATAAATTTTTATAAATCCATTTTATAAATCACTTCTGTTAAATCATTTAAAATATTTATTCTAAAATATTCTAACTTTTAAATTAAATTCTATCTCAACTTTAACAACGAATGCCTTAAAACTTAATTCACAAGGTGTTCATTTTCAATGCTTCTTAATTTTTGTTTACCTAACTCAAATCTTAACAAGGAAGCTACCCATACATACAAAAAATAGTCGAGGATCAATTGGATGAGTATGACTAAACAAACCCTAAATGATAATAATAACATATTATTATCTCTTAATATCTCAACCAACTATACTATACTATTTTTGAAAATCATTCTTTTTTATATATAAAATATTTTCTAGTTTAATTTAATTCATTTACCCAATTTCAAAATAGTACTATGTCGATTAAACTTGTTCAAGTGTTCAGGAAATCTCTATCGATAACATTGGTCAGACGCATCGACCAGAATTCTTAAGCCACTCAATAGTTCAATTAACATAGTATAAAACCTTTTTATAGCACTAAAAAATACGCACTCTTATATAATATTCACTCAAACTCATTCTAGGGTATTACTAACCCAATCTCTAATGAGTATACCCCCAACAAAGCATAGGTGTTCGCTTAACCTAAGCTCAGATACCAAATGGAACGAACCGGGCTTTTCGACCCTCGAAAATCGAAACTAATACATCTATTATATCACATGCTGAACATTCAAGTGCCAATAGTACCAATTTGTTAAGGTGCAAGAAGAAGGTGGAAGATATAAAGAACTGAAAAAATAGAGAATCTCACAACGCAATGGAATAACATATAATATAATCAAGTCTTTATAAAATCTGAAACCTTTTTTTTATACATATACATATCAAAATTGGACAGTTATAACACATGTCCTTACAACAATAGACAACTACACATCTCACACAAACAAAGGAAGATATCCAAAATATGAGAGTATGTCCTGGGCCTCCACTTCGACTCCATAGCGCCAAACCATCTAAGCTATCCTGGCAAACATGCACGGTTTGACCTGAGCATCATAAGGAAATAATGCGTGAGTAAAACTCTATAACAGGTAACAACCAAACTAATTTTATGTTCGAAAACTTTTCAGAAGAAAGGGTATCTCATAAGACCTCGCCACGTATAACCATGGATGGGTTTTGACTTTACGATAATCAAAACACTTTTACAGAAAATCCAGTGATATTATAATAATGTTTAAGGGTTAAAAGTAGAATATTAAAATAGTTGGAATGCTTGTGTCTCATGTTCCAACATATTTGATATACAATAAAAACCATAAAGCTCATATTGGAGAATGGATTCCAACTAATGACTGGTCTACTAGGATATCGCCCGTCACAGTACACCTCTAGAATTATATACCGAGATCGTACCTAACGACACCTGTCAACATAGGCCCGGCCTACCCCTTACTACATAGGACTGAATATGTCATCACCCCGGTTGTTCCTAACCTTTATAGAGCTCCCTTATGCACAACTAAATTTGAAAATATGAACGGTCTTTTAGAAAAGTGATAACATACCCTTTTGTGGGAGCTACCCGCACCTAGCCCTGCTGCATCTCCCGTGTTTTAGTCATTTTCGGTTAATGAGGCTTGAGGCTACATTTTACCTTTTACATATAGCACTTCCCTCTTGGAATGCTAACACGTCCCTCCAAGCGTCAGTGCAATGCCAGCATTTATCCATACAAGTTTGTTCTGGGTCCGGACGAAATCGAAGGCACTAACTCTACTACATCAACTATGGAATCACCCTCAGGATTAGTAGCAATATTCTTTGCACTTCAAAGTGCACCATCTTCAATCATTATCAAGATGTCTTCCACTCAAATATACGTGTTGGTTTGGAGTGGTTTTCTGTATATAAATCCAATCCAGGTCTCTTCGTACCGACAACCCATAATTACCAGTTGACTCATTCCCCGTTCTTTGGGAAGTAAATACTCAAGTCCTCACCATGGAACTCGAATTTACGTTTATACTTCCTAAGTAATATTAGATCAAACTTGATAGTCGGTTATTTAACTATCAATAAAAAACATCCAATCATGGTTTAATTCCCACATGGGGTCCACTAAGCCTTTATTAATTCTCTTTAATTAAAAAGATACTTTATAAAACTTACTCAAAATATCTTTTCAAAGCACTATTTCTAAACCCCTAACGTTCCCTTTAAACTTGGAAATAATTCACATTATTTACCAAAACATTTTGGAAATTCCCTCTTCAAAATTCCATATTAAATGGCCGACAAATCTCTTTTAGCAACTTCACCTACAATTAAATCCATTTACTTCACATTCCAAACCTATTTATAAATTTTCAAACTTCCTTTGAAATCTCTAAAATGATTTATAAATCTCTTTCTAATTTAAAACTCATTATAAAACTTCTTTGTAAAACCTTTATAAAATATCATTTACAAAATTTCTTTTGTAAAACACTTTAAGTAAACCTTCAGTAACATCCCTTTAACAACAAATTATAACTTATAAACAACTTTGTAAAATAACAGCACAACATGAAAATCATTTATAAACTTATAAACTCTAAAATTTATCTAAGAATTGGAGTGAATTCGAAAACATACTTTATAAATTCCAAAGCATACTTTATAAATTCAAAAGGAGACTTAGCAATTCCAATGGTACTAATTTAAGTTACCATTCACTTTCAATTCCAATTTAGAATAAATCCATTTACTTCAAATTCAAAAGGAGACTTAATAATTATTAACATAAGCAACAAGTATGTAAATACAACTCATTTCCAAATCAGGGAATAAGGTGTTAATATGAAGCAACTATCATATACATGTCCAAATAACATAATAGCAGGATGGTTATTGGTCTTGCTAAACAAATGTGCAAACAATTCAATCAATTAATAGCAGAATGTGGATTTATTCTACTAACACATGTTTACACAAACTAATAAACAATCAAAAAAGCAACAATTAAAACAGGGATTTATTCTGCTAACACATATCCAAACAAACAAACAATCTATCAATCAATTTATAATAGAACAGTGATTTATTTTGCTATCACATGTCCACACAACACAACAGTCTACATTATAACTCATCATAGTTGTATGGTTTCTTAATGATATTTTGAATCACTTGTATTCAAAACCATCTTTGAAAAAGAAGTACCTTTAAATAATTTTACTTTTGAAAACCAAAAAATTAAAATTTTAAAACCCTTTGTAAAATAATTAATTATAAGTTAAATCCATATTTAAATCATAGTTAATTTTAATTTAATCTTAACTTAATTTAATTAAATAGTTTAACAATAATTAACTATTAATTAAACCCGAAATTAATAATTTAGTAATTATTAAATAATTAATTTAGCCTTCATTAATAATTAAATATTAATCAATCACAATTAATTAATTTAATAATCTTTAATAAAACTTAAATAATAAATCAAACCTTTTATAATTTAAATTAAAAGCTTTAATAATTTATGATTAAAAATAATTAACATTTGATTAATAATCAATAAATAACCAATCTTAATTAATTATAAATTAAAAATAAATCATTTACTTAACTCATAATTAAATTTCAAAATTAATTAACTTAATTAATAATTAATTAAAATAAATCTTAACTTTAAAAGATAATTAATTAATAACTAATCGTCACTTAATTATAATTATTAAACCATGTTTAATCCTTAATTAATTACCAATTACTAAAAACATAATTAATTAAAAATTAATTATTAAAAACTCAATTAATTTGTTGAAATATCATTATTTAGTTTATAAAACATTTACAAGACAAATTGAAGTATAAAAATTAAACTTTGCAAAAATCGAATTTTTTAAACGAACTGCATCCATAGAGATTATCGCTTTGGATACCCGTAATTTCCAACTTGTTTTTAAATCCATTTGAAACTTAACACCTAAAGGTTTTCTAACTCTTTAAAACATAATTCTCAAATTAAAATGAAGTCAACAAAGTTGAAATCAATACTGTATTTAAACTTGAAATTCCTTTAGTATACAAACTAGCAAATCCAATTTGATTTTTTTAAGTCTTTCACGCATAAAACTTGCTAACTTCCATAATCATTCAACCACGTACTCAAGGTTCCATGCTGTTTGCGCCAAAATTGGTCACAAACCCCAAATATCGTGAAAGCACCAGTGTATGAACACAGATCAATAGTATATGGTCACAAATCACAAATCTAAGTAATGTAGAGGATAAAAAATGAAGAATAATAAACTTGAAATAGAAGGAAATAGACAAAGACACAAGATTTATCGTAGTTCGGCTATCTTCGACCAACGTCCACTTCCAAAGTTAACCGTTTATTGACTTTCCTTGCTGGTTACAACTGATTACAGCGGATTACAATGGTAAAATTCGAGTACAACAGCAGCCTTGGAGTGCAAAGATGTTTTCGACAGAGTCTGGATGTCGGATAGCTGAAAGATCCTTTTTCTATGGGCTCTGGGGTGCTATTTATAGTTATAAAATGCAAATATCTCGCTCAGATCTCAAGAGACCTCTTCTGGCACGTGGGTGGGACCACACGATCAATCTTAGGCGATTTCGACGTGATCCGTAATCGATACGAACGTAATTCTTATCGATCAAAATTTTATCCAATGGAATCGAAATCTGGCATGAACCTTATTTATCTTATATGTAACTCCTGTGAAAATTTCATAGCATTTGGACTTATGGATTGTGTGATATGATCGATGCAACTTAGCATTTTCTCCTGGCCGTTGTGTTCGTATCGATACATTTCGTATCGATCTGTTCGACTCGTTCTCAATCACGTGTATGTAAGGCGACGTGGCGTGAAATTCCTGGATTGATCCACTTTTTGTGTTGAACGATCGAGTCTTCCTGGTGCATGAACTTTGTTTGTATCGATAGGTAGCCACTCGTTTATATCGATCGCTACGGTACTTATAAAGGCAGGTGTATTGTTCGTAACGAACAATCTTGACTCGGTTCATATCGACCGACTGTATGAACAATAAGAATTTGTGGTTTGATATGGATGCGAATAAATCCCTCACTTGATCGGTATGAACAGTGCAATTCTGGAGGAGTTCGAGCAGAACCTTTGCGAACAGAACCGTTGTGAATAGAACCGATTCGATCTGTATGGATTCGAACAAATCGATACGAACAAAACTTCATGATGGATACGAATGGCGTTCTCTCCTTAACTTGTATCGATCATATCTCGATCACACGAACTCCGATCGACTTGAAATTTGAAACGTCAGTTTCACAGCTTTGCTTGTCATGTCTTGTCAATTGTAGCTCGATCCGGACTTGAACAAAATTCATCGATATCCAAGGTGAACCTGTGACATATAATCGATATTCGGGATGAGTAATCACTGATTTTCAGTTAACTTCTTGATATCTCTGCCTTGCTAAAGGTGGGATAAGACTTTACCCCCCAAAACATGCCTTTTGGTAAAATGCATGTATTGAATGGCTTCAAATCGAATGTCGTGAGTTCATGTTTTGTCCATAGCTATAGTATCATCGATCAAGTTGCTATTCAAAGCCGAATCTGTATCCATTTCCACTTGTGGAAGTCAGTAATCAAATTCTACAGCCTCTCTGGACTATCGACGGCCACTTCGGTCCCTTGTTAAGTCCATCCTAAATTTAACAATCGAATAGAAAGACCTATCGCACTCCAGCATTGCTTTCTATCCCTTGCACTCTGGCCCCAACGAGGGCATATAGCGATGTCTTGGTCTTTGTAAACCGATCATAGCCTCTCTAGGATCTTGCTTGATCCCATCCTGTCACTTTCCGGTGAAGGGGAAACAGCATCGAGTGAGCCGATCCTGTCGCTCTCCAACGAAGCGGCAACACCCCCTGCACTCCGTTTCAGCATCCCTGAACATTAAGCGATGCCATGGCCTAAATCCTAGGCCGGTTACAGCCACTCCAGGCTCTTATCGAACCCCGATCTAATCACTCTTCGGTGAATGGGGAACGACGTTAAGTGAGATGATCCTGTCGCTCTCCGGCGAAGAAATTCACTTCTTGCACTCCGGACCCCGTCTCTCCGGTCAAAGGTTTATTTCAAATCGACTTCCAATATTTGTCCTTTAATTCTCCGGTAAAAGGTTTATTTTGTGAAATTCAAGTTCATTTATTAAATTCAAATTCCAAATGTCCAATCACAAACAAAGGAAAAATCTTGATACTGCCTCTCCAGGCAGAGTGGTCCATTACCATCTCAGAGCATGCATGGGGATCTCTCCGGTTCCCTTACATGTGTAAGTGGAATAGCCATTTTATTTCGTAAGAAAACCTAAGAATTTTATCTAATCGATCAAAGTTTAAGTCCTGAACTTGGCCCTTGCCATCATGATCAATTGATGACGAGTCGTGATCCTAATCCAGGATTAGTTCTATTGGATGCAGGCTGTAGTCACTCAGGTTCTACGGCAGCTCTCTGATTTCTCACGTATAGTGGCAATCTACCACCTCTAACATGTTCTTCTACCTCATCCTTCAAATGGCGGCATTCATCAGTAGTATGCCATTCCAGCTCATGGAATAGGCATTATTTTCCACTTCTACATTCCCATTCTGTGGGATCTCTCCTGGGTGGTTTCCGATAGGGGAGCTGCCCCCGAGTCTTCGTGTAAATCCGTTCCAGATTTGCCATCAAGCCGGCATATTGTTTGAATCTGGGTTCTCAGAATTTCTTTCGTTTGTCAGGACCATGGTATTTATCATCCTACTTCCACTTTCCTTTGTCTATTCTAGACTATTCTTGGTAAGTTCCTTCGCCTTACACAACGTTTATTTCCTGCCTCTCTACGCATGAATCCTCTAGCCGAATGAACAGTCAGCTTCATGGTAAAATTATCCAAAGTCTTGTGGTGTGTCTCCTGCCAGCGAATCTTTGAACTCGGTGCCTTCTACAACCCTGCCACCGCCGCCATCAAAATCATTGACGGATCCGGGCGATCTACTGAAGCCACAGTTGCATTGAATCGTAATAGAAAATCTCTTATGGACTCTCTGGCCCTCTATTTCATCCACTCAAAGGTCATCACACTCTTGGATCGCGTCACGTGGACCCTAAACTGCCTCATGAAGCGTTCCTCTAGCTCACCCCCATGTTCTGATTGATCCATTCTTTAGCTGCTTGAACCAAAACGCAACCAAATCTGTCAAATATAGAGAGAAACATCGTACCATCACTTCCTCGGATGCCCCAGCACTTCCATATGCCTGATATATCTAGTAATATGCATGGTCGGGTCTGATTTTCCATCATAAGGTTCCAACGTGGGTAACTTGAATTTTGGTGGGTTCCTTGCATTTTGATATTCAGAGTGAACGGACTCCGACTAACTTCCTCTAAGCCTCCGCTTGGCAACCCCCCTCATAATTCGTCGCACTAGTCCGGCCATTCTTTCGTCTCTATCCAGGGGTTGTCTCCTTAGCATGTTTCCCAGAGTATTCTGGGTAATATTCTTCATGTCGATCATTCATATTAGCGTTGGCTCTAGCCTGCTGAGCTCCATCTATGGGTCTTCTAATGCCTCCCGAGGGTCCACCCTCAGGTCCTTGTTGATTGCCTTCACGTTCTTCGTTCTGATCTTGAATCTGACCTCTATTGGTCTCTGTGGCTCTAGCTCCTTATCCTGTGTTTGCAACCACTATTGTCGGTCCAAGGTTCTATGCTCCGGTTGCTTTCGTCTACTCAGAGAAGCTCTACATCATTTCTTGTTGACTCTTCAACATTCTTTCATGAATTGAATCCATCGTAGCCTCTATCTCATCCCTAGTTATGTATATCGAAGCTTGGCCTGCTCCAGCGCCATAAGAGGCCTCTTGGCTTCCCTCTTGTTGGCTCCTTTCTCCTCGTTGTCTTCTTGTTGACTGTCGCATCATTGCTTCCCTGATCTGAATCCTTAAGCCTTCAAATCAAATATCTAAGCGGTAGAATCCCTGAGTTCAGGTTCTCAATGAAAGAACCAAAGTGCTTGCGCCAAAATTGGTCACAAACCCCAAATATCGTGAAAGCACTAGTGTATGAACACACATCAATAGTATATAATCACAAATCATGGATCTAGGTAATGTAGAGGATAAAAAATGAAGAATAATACATTTGAAACGGAAGGAAATAGACAGAGACACAAGATTTATAGTGGTTCGGTTATCTCTGGCTTACGTCCACTTCCAAAGTTAATCATTTGTTGACACTCCTTGTTGGCTACACCTGATTACAGTAGATTACAATGGTAAAATTTGAGTATAACAACAGCCTTGTAGTGCAAAGATGTTTTCGGCAGAGTCTGGACGTCGCATAGCTGAAAAATCCTTTTTCTGTAGGTCTAGGGTGCTATTTATAGGTGTAGGATGCAAATTTCTTACTCAGATCTCGGGAGACCTCTTTTGGCACATGGGTGATCCCGCGCGATTGATCCCACATGATTTCGACTCGATCCGTGATCGATACGAATGTAATTCGTATCGATCAAGATTTTGTTCAATGGAGTCGAAATCTGGCATGAACCTTCTCTAGCTTGTACGTAAGCTTTTGTGAAAATTTCATTGCATTTGGACTTATGGATTTTGAGATATAATTGATGCAAGTTAGCGTTTTCTCCAGGCTGTCGTGTTCATATTGATCTGTTCAACTCGATCTCGAGCACATGTATGTAAGGTGACGTGGCACGAAATTCCTGGATCGATCCACTTTTTGTGCAGAACGATCGAGTCTTTCTTGTGCATGAACTTTGTTCGTATGGATCGGTAGCCACTCGTTTATATCAATCGCTTCGGTGCTGTTCGTATTGATCAGTTGCCACTTGTTTATATCAATCGCTACAGTGTTGTTCGTATCAGTTACTTGTAAAGGTGGGGTGTATTGTTCGTAACGACCAATCGTGACTCTATTCACATCGATCGACTGTATGATCAATACAAATTAGTGGTTTGATATGGAAGTGAATAAATCCCTCACTTAATCGATACGAAGAGTGCAGTTCTGGAGGAGTTCGAACAGAACCGTTGCAAACAGAACCGATGCGATCTGAATGGATTTGAACAAATCGATACGAACAAGACTTCATGATGGGCACGAACGACTGCTTTCCTTAACTTGTATTGATCGTATCTCGATGACACGAACTCCGATCGACTTGATATTTGAAATATCGGCTTTCACAGCTTTGCTTTTCATGTCTTATCAATTGTAGCTCGATTCGGACTTGGACAAAATTCATCGATATCCATAGCGAACCTATGACATGTAATCGATATTTGGGATGAGTAATCACTGATTTTCAGTTAATTTCTTGATATCTCGTCCTTGCTAAAAGGTGGGATAACACATACACCACAATACATCATCACCAAAAATACCACAAGAACATCATTTTATATCCAAACGCATCAATTTAACCAATAATTCAAAATTAAGTGCTAACCACAAGTTCGCATATACATATAAACCCAAACCATATGCAATCAAACCAACTAACCACATACATATAACCAAATAGGAAATATATATTTAAAGATAGAAACTTTCCAAAAAGTTAGAAGTTTACTCACGTAAAGCTTGACAAAATTCCACTCAAACCCTAGAAACTGAGCTCGAAAATAAGTCACTTTCCTATGGATTTTTAGATCGCTTACTCTCGGATTTTAAAAAGCGGCCAAGGGAAAAATTTTAGATTATTCTTTCCTCTATCATTTAAAAAAGAATTACTCAAAAGGTTAAATTTTTACGAAGTTATGTCCAAAACAGTGTGGGGTATTTTCGGACATCAAAATCTAGGTTCATAACATTCTTGCAAAAAAAATGAATTTTTGGAGTATGTACGCTCGAAATCAAAAAATGTGGTAAACTACAAAGTTGTAGCCACTAGAAATATACATGGTTTGAAAAAAAACAAAAATGTGGTTTTGGAGTTGTTTGAAAGAAGTTATGGCCGAAACCATTTCTGGTAAAAATAGAGGAATTTGAATGGAAAAGAAGAAGTTTGAAGCTAAGTTTAAAAAGTTTTAAAAAGTTTAAAACTTAAAAAATAAAACTTTAAATGTTAAAGGAAGCCATTAAAGAGTTTTGAAGCTTTAGGAAGGAGGTGAAATAAAATGATAAAACCTATGACTATTCATAAGCAAAAAATCTCACATTACGTCAACTTAGTTATATATATAATAATTTATAATGATCTTGTCTAGTCATGTCTCTCCTTTTATAAATATATATTTAAATATAATAATTATGTGTTGTCACATCACTCTCTTTATAAATATATATAATTATTATCTATTGTCACATCAATCTATTTATAAATATAAAAATATATAATAATTATTATGTTTGGTCGTATCAATCTCTTTAATATATATATAATAATTATGTCCAGTCACATCAATCTCTTTATAAATATATATATATAACTATTATGTGTTGTCACATCACTCTCTTTATAAATATATGTATATATAACTATTATGTGTTGTCACATCACCCTCTTTATAAATATATATATATAACTATTATGTATTGTCACATCACTCTCTTTATAAATATATATATATATCATTATTATGTGTTGTCATATCACTCTCTATATAAATATACATATAATTATCATTATTATGTCTAGTCGCATTAATCTCTTTATATATATAATTATTATGTCCTGTCACATCACTTGTTAAATTAAAATTAATTGTAAGATAATATTCTTAAGTATATTATTATCTAGTTAATTAATTCTTATATGTGTATGTGTGTGTGTATTTCATAAAGACGAACAACGTTTTCGACAACTTTACATTATCGAAAAGTCGTAATTCCGAAAAACGTTATTCGGTCATATTTTCTATTTTTCTACGAACTATTTAATTTGGCAAACAAATTTTGAAAATGACTTTACCTTTTATTATAAATTAATGAAAATGATTTTATTTTCATTATAAAACCTATATATATTGAATATTTAAAATTAATTAAATATTCATTAATCAAAGAAGTGAAATTCCAGGTCGTTTCAAGGACACTTCACCAGAGAGCGACAAGATCAACCTACTCGTTGTTAAGTTTGGATTGAGCTTAATAAGTGTCCAGAGATATCATCGATCGGTCCGCGGAGACCATGAACTTGACAATGATCCGGAGAGATCGCTGGATTGGCTTATTGATTTTTAGGATTTCAAATGGTCATGG
The DNA here is from genome assembly GCA_030765085.1 of Allium cepa. Lineage (NCBI taxonomy): Eukaryota > Viridiplantae > Streptophyta > Magnoliopsida > Asparagales > Amaryllidaceae > Allium > Allium cepa. The sequence goes on along the minus strand of CM060945.1, from coordinate 984,215,843 downwards.
ATTGGGATATTGACCTAGAGCGGTCTTGGATTCGGATAATGACTCGGAAAGGTCATAGATTTGGCAAACGATCCAGTAAGATCGTGGATTTTATCGAATCTAAATAGTTGCGGATTTCACTAAGAGATTGCGGATTTGGCTTGGAAAAGGGTTGGATTTTGGGTTGGAAATTTCAGCTGTCGATGGATTGTAGATTTCAGATTTTGGATTTATGGAAATTCAAAATACACCTTCCTATGGCAAGGCATGTTTTGGTGAGCAAATATTATCTCGCCTTTTGGCACGGCCGCGATATCATAGATTTGGATGAATGGATTTCATAATCATCAAGGCATGAGGCCCGGAGAGATGATTATTAGGTTTGGAGATTATATACAAGACTGTGGATGATAGACGAGCGGATTCTGATGGACAACACCCTAGAATTAGTTAAGTATGGAATTGGCACTTCCCCTAGGCAGGGGATCAGATTGGATCAATAGGATGGAGTATGGATTGGATCATATTAATATGGCTATGGATCATATGGATCGATAGTGAACTCAGGGATGATTGCTCGATGACTCAATATACACCGAAGCGACTCATAGAACGACCATGGAAAAAGGAAGCAAGAGACATGCGGGTCCCACCATATGGATCGCTGACCCCATGCACGATCCTTAAGGATCGGGGTCAATCACTTTATGGGGCCCAGATGGACCCCATTTTTTATGCACAGGTCCTGCTGGGTCTAGAGGTTCTAGGTGCGGATTTTGAGCAAGATTTCGTTGTCTTTTTCTATAAATAGCTAATCGTTGGTTCAAGCAAGGGAGTTTCTGACTAGCTCTCTTCAACTTCTTTCCTAGGCTACATTCTCCCATTTTCGTTACTCAAACTAAAATTATTGTAACTGTAATCAGCAGTATAAATCCACAAAAGGAAAATCTTTAGAGTGGACGTAGGTCGCCGAACCACTATATATCCTTGTCTCAATTTACTTTCTTACTGTTTTAATTTTGATTTATTCATATTTATTTCACTATATCACTCTGTTTGGTTATAATATTGGATTGTTAGTGCTTTCTTATACAATTTGGGTGTTAACCACTTTCTAGAGTCAACAAGTTCAATTATAAATTTCACCTTTTAAGGTACAGGGACATTGACCCGTGGCTATGCAATATCATGTCCATGTCCCCCCATTCGTTGAAATTTATATCCCGAATTTTTGAGAACTTACAATCTTATTTTATTTCTATTATTAGTAGTCAACTATATAAATTTCTTAATTGTTTCTTTTCTTGTCCCAACTATTTTCCTTTTTTGCATTAGTTCATTATCTTTCCTGAAATTCCTCTGCCTTATTATTTTCCCATAGCATTGTCCGCACTGGAAACACATAAGAAGGAACATTTCCTATAATATCATAAACTCTTTAACACTCCAATAAATATAACTAATGCTTACAACCCAACCTAAAAGGAACAAGTACTAGAAGCCACCCTTCAACATCAAATAACACTAACAATGTTGTGGCTATGTCGTTATTGAGTTGAATGGACTTTTCTAACATGTCATCCTTCAGCAATCCTCATATCTTAAATTTCCTTTTTGGCTTCAGACGAATAAGGTCTATTCATTACTTCCTTCACCACACCTGATTTTGGAATAAATTATGCAACCTCACACTATAGTAGGTAGGAAATACAAACTATGCGCATTTTGAAAAATTAATTGGCAACTAGCTCAATGGAATAACTTTTTCAACCCTATCTTGCCTTCCATAACTTTGAATCTACACTTATCCTCTATGTGTGTTTGCCACCTCATAATCCCATGTTACTATCTTCTTTTAATCCAAATCCCTTGATAGTATTCTCAAATCTTGGCATTTATTTCCTTTATCATTGACCCTTCATATAAGCATATCCTAAAAATCGTCGAAGCGTACTTTAATACCATTTATTATCCCTTTATGGGTTCTTCTTTTGGCTTGGGCACATGTCTATCAAAATATTCCTAGATTCTCACCATTATTCTTTACACTCTACGGGGATTCTTTATTACTACTCCATGAGTAATCATATTGTCTTCTTCATAGCCTTACCATTCACCTCATCTTGCCTAGGCACTCATTCCTATCTACTCCACATATAAAACTTAGTTTCGGTCTTCGCCATTTTTCAAAAATTAAAAACTTCAAATTTTTTGAAACTATCAATCCTAAAGCCTTTGTTTTTAAAAGTTCAACTTATATATCTTTTATTAAATTCAAAAATACTTAGCTTCTTAACATTTAAAACCTATAAATTAGGACTTTTGAATTTAGCCTATTCATTAAACCTGAAAGAAATTGTTAACAAACACAATTTTAAAAATTTCTTTCCTTTTTCTTCAAATCAACATTTTCTTATAAAGACTATTCTAAATTTTACCTTTTAAAAGTTGGGATTTTTAATTCAAACTATTTACTACGTTTTCCTTTAAAAAAATTATTTACTATACTAAACCATTTTTTTTAAAATGTACGTTACAATGGTTTTAAAACATCTTTTTATAAATTTTAACAACAAACTGGAGTAGATAAGGACATCTCTGATTCTAATATTTTCTTATCACTCTCGCTATTTCTACTTTCAACCCTAGTGGAGGTTCTTCTAGCATATTATGGGGATTTCTAAAAGATAGGTACCATTATTGCACTTACTATGAAAACTATCTTTTTTCTTTCTTTTTAATTTACTATATTATATTACTAGCAGTATTTTTAACATAACCTCATAACTTTATTTCTAGTTACTAATATTATTTTATATAAATTCCTAATATTACTTTAATATTTTGCAATATTACTGCTATTCAACTTTCCTCTGCCTAAACTTCCCTTTGTTCCAATTACTTTTCTCTCAATTTACTGTCTTTGAACCATTGTAATGCGTTCGCCTACACTTCGTTTTAGAGTTTTACATCTTATTTGCCATAATATTTAACGTATTTCAAGCTTGTATCACTTTCAATTGTCCACCCCTAAAAATGCTTTTAAAACTTAAAAAAATTCATTACATAGAAACCCACGAGCTATATTGCTCTACCATTTTTTTAAAGAAATAGCTTTTTACAAACATTCCTTTACTAATATTTTAGATTTTAACAAGTTTTAATTTCTACTGTAACCTTATATATGTTCTTTTCTTTCTTTACGAAGAAAATAGCGAGCTATATACGCTCTATAATTTTTCAACCATTGGCTTTTGTAAAACCTATTTACGGAAAAATTTCAACTTAACAAGATATTTAGATTCATATATTCATTTTAAAATCCAATATTTGCATATGTTTTCAAATATATTAATTTTATATTTTTATCAACTTTTAAAACTATTTTTTATTGGATTGGACTCAAAGTGGATTTCTATTTTTTTTCCTCTAGAACTTCTGCTCTTCAACATACCGACTTATCTTCTTTTGAATATTGGATATATGACTGCTAACTTGGAGTGACTACGTCACACCATCCTTCGGCAAACCAACTTCTTCCGGATATCAATAACATGTGGATTCTTACTTTCCCCTTATTTGGATCTATTGTACATCATCAATCAGCTATCATATAGGGATCCACAACCATTGGACTATCCGGGCCCGACTAGGAGTTAATACTATGCGGCTTCCAGGACCTTCCTTATGCAACTGCTATATAGTTGCAATTTTTAGGATTTAGTGTATAATATATTTATATTTAGGCAAAATAAAAATATGTTCACTAAATGTTTCCTAATTTTTCATAGTTAGCTAACCTAAGCTCCGATCCTAAATGTGACATTCCGCACCCCAATGGGCCTGAATTTCTGCTAAATCAAAAACCCAAGTCCAACATAATATAGATCATTGGTTTGATATCTTGTGAATAAAAAATTAAATGTATATCAGAGCACTAATGATGCAAGTCGTAGCAAATAAATGAAATATAATAAGTCACATAACTACTAACCAAGATTTGGCACTTTCAAGGTCTAGTGTCCTTGTCAGCACCGTGTACACCCAGTATTAGTACATGTCCTTTAAGCTATCTTGTGGGTTGTAATGTGGAGGGGGTTCGAATAATGTTCAAGTGATTGGCAAACTATACACTTTATATATAACACTAGTTTATATCAATTGTTCTATATCTCATGTTATGCCTTTTAATATTTAGTTAGCGTCTTGACTCCATGTCTATGTACAATACATCGCATCTACTCACTATAGGTTATAGCTATGCACATACATGTAAATATAAGTACCATCCTTATTGGACCAAGATACTATCCTCGCTAGTATCTCTCCATCAGCACCCTGTCAAGATCCATCTCCCTCTCCATATCATGATCTCATTGCTGTGCATATCGAGGGACTCCTGTAATGCCTAATGACTCGGCTCTACAGATCACCTCATCCATTTTGAGAGATATCTTTATGGGTTAGATAGCCATCCCCTAACAAACAAACAAGCGAACAACCATGGCGGTACATTGCCCAACTTGGTCTACCCTGGTAGGAGGAAAAGACCAGTTATGTGTAACCCTGTCTTTCCCATTGACTGCTAAGGGAAGATAATGTTCTCGCCCTATGACGTCCCTACCCCTGATTTAGTACCAACACATACTGCATAGTGCCTAATCCCGCCTACCATCTCATTTACATTACCTACTGCAATCAAGACAATACCCCTTCTTTTCTATTTTTCTAGCAGACTCCTTTATCTATTAGGGGTATTCCTTAATCTTTATGCAATCGTATACTCTCCACATGTCTTATGGTTGGATATGTCCTAGATCAGTATAATGTTACACAACTGCTAGTAACCCCTTGCGTTGGACGGACTTCTATTGAATAACACTACTGACCTCGTATTCCAACCTAGTCTAATGGCTGATGTCATTCTATTCATACAATTATTAATTAACTTTAATAGTTCACACCATATCTGAGGCTAGTTATTTATACATACATACATACATACATACATATATATATATATGTATTCATTATTACTTAATTATCTTGCCTTTATAGTTAACTATTGACCCTAAGTCTTTTATTTCATTATGGGTTTATATCTTTCTTGCTTTATGATTATTTACTGCTTTCCTTTTTAATAGGCTTATAATACCATTTCCCTTTTTTATCCATTTTCTCGTTTTCTGTCTCTATTTCCATTTTATCCTTTTATTTATCTTACCTATTCTTCACTTTCTTTTTATGTAATTCCCATTTTTATTTGTATCACATTTCTTTTCATTTTAGAGTGTTCTTGTCATGTTTATATCTCTTTATTTAATGTTTTGTGGTTCTCTGCATTTTAATGCGTTGGAATTATGTTTCTATCATAAAAATGTTAACATTGTAAATTTCAATATCTTATCCAAAAAGGAAGAATAGTAGGTTGTTTTGAATTATAAAGAATTATCTTTTCAATTATTTGGAATAGAATAACACGAAATACGATAAATATCTATACTTTGTACATCTCTTTCTTTTTAGGTGTATTCCTTGTCATTTCAAATAACGCATTTTTATTTATTTTAAACTTAATAATGTATAGAAATTCACCTTGAAGCATTCTAAATTCTGAAAAATTAAATTACTATGTAAAACCCTAAAATATTAATACAGTTTCTTTATTTTACATTCTTATTATTCATTCAAATACCAGTCTATTACTATCATATCTCATACAAATTCATGGCCATATATTTTTCAATAATGAACTTAAGAACTGCTAATATCTTAAAAAAAATTCAAATTTACGTTCATATAACATGTAAATATAACAAGTTAACATAAATAATATGTAGGCAAGGTTTCCAATTTCATTTTATATTTATAGATTTAGCCTATATCTTAGATTTAACATATTAGGCATGCAGGAATAGGTTTGCAATGATATAATCTAATATTATATAAAAACATATATTATTCCCCTCACCTCTTTTTAGCTCTAATTCTCTAAATCTAGATACATTCCCTTTTTATTTGATTCCAACTTTCTTTAAATCCAAAACATAAAAAAGGTATACACCTATTAGAATTATAGATATGCGGGAAGGATTGAATTACATTTAGATTTGATTTTAAGATTCATGATTTACCTTTGTCTAAATCGATCTTATTTTTCCGTTCCTTATTCTTTGCTTTTCTCTAATAATATACATATATTGTAATAATTTTCAACTTTTAGAATTTGGAGGAGAAGACGAAATGGTAGAGTTTCCGTACACGGTATGTTTTATAAATAAATTAGAGTTATGTTAGCTATTGTTAGCACCAGAATTGCTCTCTAACACCCTTGACATAGATTATGTAGAGAGATTAATGAAGAAAGTAAATTAAAACATAGAATTGTATGCTAAATTAAATGCAAAGACAAGAACACCGGATTTATAGTGGTTTGGCGAACTGCCTACGTCCACTTTGAAGTTAATCTTTATTGCTTTACTTGACAATTGAATACAGTACAATCCGTACATCAACTACTTGAATAAAAATGCTAAGTAAAGAGAATGAGTCTTGAATGTGGCAGAGTCTTCCCAGTGTTCTCGAAAAAAGGTCCATTTCACTGTGCCCCTGGCCTTCTATTTATAGACGAAGATGGTTTGGACTTCCCTCATGGGCCTAGGAGTAAGATACCTTGGCCAGTAGTGACTTTTGTATGCCAAGCCCTAAATACCGAACGGCAATTGCCGAACCACGTACCCAGGCCGAACGGCATTCGTATGTCGAACAAGGAAAATATGTCGAACGGTATCTGCATGCCGATCGAGGCAATGAGCTAAGTGAAGAGTGTAGGCTGAACGAGACCTATGTCGAATGAGACTTGATGCTGGTCGAGAGGAGATGCCGAAAGACCTTGCTATGTCGAGCGAGGTGAAATGCCGAACAACTTTGCTATGCCTTGTGAGAAGAAATGCCGAACGACGTTGCTATGCCGAACGGCCCTTCCATGCCGAATGGTGCTCTTATGCCCTGTAACGACCCAACTTCCACACTTCAGGAAGTCGCATCGCTAATAAGAAAGAAGAGGATAGAAAAGAGAAAGAAAGAGAAGAAGAAGAAACAACACATCAGAATCTAAATAGCGGAACGAATAAATTATATTAATAACATAAAATATTACATAGTTTAAAACCATTATCAGAGTACACAGATAATACAACATATATTAGACAATTATAAACACCTGTCTAGTATTTACAACATAATACAATCTCAGAGTCAATCACAGAACACACAGCGGAATACTAATATCTAACGCAGAAGCCTCCTGCTCCATTGCTCCTCCAATATTCGTCAAAGCTAACCTGAATCCCTTGGCTACTCGTAAAAATTTGAGTACCCAAGAGTTTATGAAAACAAAAATAAACTCCGGGTCAGACATGGGTCTGGTGTGAGTAACATGTTAAAGTTGCTTAACTTTCAAAAACCTTTTGAAAAGAAAGGTATCACGTAAGACTTCCCACACATAAACATGGAAAAGTTTTTACCTTACGCTAACCAAAACATTTGATAGGAAATCCAGTGATATTATAATAGTGTGTAGGGTTTTCAAGTAAATATGAAATAGCCGAAATTGTTACATCTATTAAATTCTAGCTACTAGCCACAAAAGTGGGTAATACAATCAAAACTGTTGGCTCTTATTGGATTTTGGATTCCATACAATGGCAGGGCTACTGGGGTACCGCCCGTCACAGTACGTGGCCTAGATAAACGTACCGAGAAACCACCCTAACTCCCCTGCAACACAAGGCCGGACCCATTCCTTACTGAATAGTTCCGAACAAGACAACCCCGCAGTTGGTGCGCAATTCCAACTTCCCACTAAGCCGAATAAAAAGGGATCTCTACACAGGGATCAATCTTGCTCTCCAGTGGGTGCTACCCACGAAGCCTTGCTGCACCTCCCCTGTTTTAGCCATTCCCGGTTGATGAGGCTTGAGGCTACGATTACCTTTAGAGGACACATCACTTAGAATGCTCATCGTCCACCTGACGATGTTCTGAAAGCATTCAATCCATACAAGTTCGTTCCGGGTTCGAATGAAACCGAAGGCATTATCTCGTTACACTCATTTTGGAATCACCCTCAGAGTTAACGATGATAACCCTTGCACTCTGAATCTCCATCTCGAATCTATAAGTACTATTCCGTCAAACTCATTACGGTATCACCCACAGAGTTATACTGACGTATAGCCCTTACACCTCGAGTCTTCACTCGCTCCACTTGGATTAACGACCTAGCGTTTAATTGGAATCGATGTGGTTTTCGGATATCCAAATATGGAAACCCGATCCCGGTCTCATCAAAATCCAAAGCGTGTCTTTTAGGTCAAAGTTGTTTTAAAGTTTAAAACAAATTCAATTATTTTATCTATATACACACAGATAGATGATTCATGGATTCACAACAGATAATTATCATTATCATAACCACAGATAATCTACATTATCACTATTAAAAGACAATCCATATCAATATCACAATGCAACCAATACATCCATATCAATCATCATTACTAATCTCATCTCTGAGATTCAAACCATTCAAAGCAACCAATAACAACCATCATAAGCAATGATCTATAATCATACTATCTATAATTAATTTAAAATGAATTAAATTAATTACATCATCTTTAATTAATTTAAAATGAACTAAATTAATTACTTACACAATATAAATCTTTGCTTACATCATCATTAATTAATTACCAATTAATTAATTGATTAACCTCTAATTTATCATCTTAATTAATTAATTCCTGATTAATTATACTTTAATTAATTCCACAAAATTAATTACTCTAAACCAAATACAGTAATTAACCTTTAATTACTTCATTTATTAATTTACTATAATTAATTATATTTAACCTTAATTAATTACAATTAATTAATTGTCCTTAATTACTTATTATTGATTAATTAATATTAATTAATCAATCTTAATTACACCATTAATTATATTAATTAATGATCCTTAATTAATTACTTTATTAAATTAATTACTTTCAGTAATTAATCTCACTTAATCCATAATTATTAATCACCTTTGATTAATCTCATTCTGTAACTAACTACCCTTAATTACTTATCAAATTAATTATTCCTCAATTAATTTCTTTAATTAATCACTTGATTAATTATACAAAATAATTTAATCTAAATTATTTTCACAACTCCATCATTATTCACTAATTACATGCAGTAATTACCTTTAATTACTTTGCTGAGTAACCCTATTAATTACATCAAGTAATTATTATCAAATCTCATGTTTAAAATTAATTAAACTTAATTAATTAATTTAAACCAACCTTAATAAACTCCATTAATTACATTAAGTAATTAGTGTCTTAATTACTTTTTTTTAAGTAATTAAACTTAAATAAATTTCACAATTTATTAATATTAATTAATTAATTTAATTGATTATTGAAAATTAATCATATTAATTAATTACTAAATAAACTTTAGTTAATGACCATCATTAACTATTATTTATTCTTTAATTACTTCTTAATTAACTCTAATTTAAATTAATCCAAATTATTAATTAAATAAATTAAATAAATAAGTTATTCCTTAATTATCCAATTTATTTAATTATATTTAATATCTTAATAATTTCTAAGATAATCCATTTCTTATTATAAATTTTATTAATATTGTGTACTTAGAACATTTCAATATTAAAATTAAATCAAATTCTATTTTGAATCAAAAATTCAAAATGAAATCTATTTAAGCATAAACCAAATTAAATTCCATTTATATTCTTTCTAAAATAAATGTAAACAACATTTATTACTTATAATTAAAACTTATATAAGATAAGTCTTAATTTGCTTAATTTAATTAAAAACTAAGTTTTAAAATACATTATTATTTAAAATTTCAAATTCAAGTTAACAATCATTTAACTTCCTATTATAAATCTTTTATAAATGACTTTATTCAAAAAGAAAATCAAGTTTAAAAATATTTGTTTGAAAACAAATTAACTTCTAATAAACAATTTAAATTTAAACTTGTTTGAAAACCTTCAAATTTTAAAACATATTCAAATATCAGATTTTTCAATTCAATATATTTGAACTGTTCCCTATTTAAATCATTTGAATTTAAACTTGAAATTGAACTCTTGCTTTATACCTTGATTTTAAAACCCCTTTTTTTTTTAAAAATACAAATTTATTTTTACGAACCTGAAGATTTAAAGATATTAAGAAAAATGAACTTAAATTTAGATTCAGACTGCTGTTCTGAATCATGATTCAAATTTCAAATTGAAATTTAAATTTACATAAAAACTGTCAAGTTTATTTATTTTAGTTTTCAAATTGAAAACTACTTTTAAAATTTTAAAAAAAACTTGTAGGATCCAAAATCATTTGAAACTATAATACAAACTAGATTTAAACATGACTCAGATTTTAAAACTTTACTTCCATTTGAATTTAATGTTTAAATTTTATTTTAAAATTTAAGACAGAGGAACAGGTTGTTGTAAAACCTGTACTAAGCTAACCCCTATCCTACTCTCATCTGCTGCGAGTCCTCATACTCTCTCCTTCGAGCAAACCACAAAAATACCGAATTCTACTTCGGGTTCTAAAATACCCTTATACCCAGAAACAACAGATCAAAGTAAATTGCACGGTGCACGTGCACCGTGCCTCTGGCAATCACCAGTCACCTCCGGTGGCTTCCCTACGCCGGCGGCCAACCTCTCATTCCAACACAACCATCAAACCATTCTTCTATAATCCAAAATCGAATTCGAGCTCCTATTCAAAACCTGGAATAGATAAAGCAGGTTCCACCTCAAAACCTGTAAACCGCCTCGCATTCAACCCTCCGATCATCTGAACGCTAACGCCTCCGGTCACTACAACGTCAACTCATCCTCTACCATTCCCCTAAGTTTTGCTACACTCGATCATCCAGAAATGTCGGACCAATCAAAACATTCATCCCCATAGAAACTAGGGTTACAAACTTCAAAAATCAATCACCCTTTCCACAAAGCTCTTATCAACATCCTGACATTTTTCCCTTATTCTCTGGTCATCATACTACCACCAGAAAGAACCCCTTCCTCCAAAACCACATAGATCATCAGAAAAACCCACATTTCCAATTCTGGTCCATTACAAAGTTACACACCCTTTCCATCATTAAAAATTATGATTTTGGTTTTAAAAATCAAGTTTCAGGGTGATGTTTCAGATCTTAGGCCCGAAACAATATATTACATGGTTTTGAATTACACCATTTTAAAGTTTGCTCAATTTATATATATAGTTTCAGGGGCATTTCATAATTATTTGATCCTAGATAAATTTTCAAACTAAAGTTTGAATTGAAACAAACAGAATTGTTTTTAAAACTCAAGTTTTAAAAGAAATTTAATTTAAAGGATTTGAACTTAAATTATAACCCAGAAATTTCAAATCTAGGAACAGAGATGTTCAAGATATCAAGTGCACACTTCATACAGCAGAATTCATCAATAATATCTACACAAACATACTTATAAACAAACACAATTGCAACATTTTCTACAAGAATAACATGCAACCATAATTTATTTTAAGTTTAAAAGTTACTCACTTGATTTATGAGGGAAGAACAGAGCTTCCAGATTTGAAACAGTTTGAACACTTTAAAACTGCAATCCTTTGTTTTAAAAACTTTGCACCTGAATGTTCTTTGTTTTAAAAACTGCATGCATGCTTTTGCTGATGTTGGAACTGAGTTGCTTTTACAGGTATGCATGCAGAAGACCAATCTCCATATTACATTTGAAAATGGACCACAGATTTAAGCCTGATCTTTGAAAATGCTTTAGCATATTTGCATGAGGACAGGTTTTGTTGAAGATGTTTCAGATATTTAGTTTTTGAGAATATGCAGGTTATAGTTTTAAAAAGATTTTACAGAGGAATTGATCTGGTTTGCTAGTTGATTTCATGACTTAGTATGAGGCAGTTTTCAGTTTTGAACATGATTTTTTTGATTTCAGATATGTTTTGAAAATTGCAGGTTGAAGATTACTTGATGAAGATAGGAAAGAAAATAGAAGAGGAGGAGAAATGTTTTAAATAGGCTGAATTTTGATTTTAATTAAAATAAAAGAAAAAAACTAAAATATATTGACACTTGTCATCTTGAATTAGTATTTATTTAACACTTGTTATTAGATGTCTTAAGGAATTAACATTTGTCTTTAAGAGTTAAATTAGTTATAATTAAGTTAATTTGTATTTTATTAAATGTTAATACAAAATGAATGTAAATCCATGTTTAATTAATTAGTTAACATGTATTTATTCATATGTAAATAAATTTTAAAATGAACAAATCCAATTTAATTTATAAAATGAAGCTTTTACAAATATTTCAAAAACAAATCAAATTAAAAACATTTATACTTTTAAACTTCAAAGCTTTGAATTCTAATTCAAATCAGGTTATATATATACATATATAACTACACAATTTAAATTTGAAAAACAATTATTTTTATTAAAAATTTATTTGTTAAAACAATGCATTATTATATTTTTAGAAATAACAATATTTAATAACCATAAATAACTATTAAAAGAAATTGTCTTCTTATTAATAATTATTTATTTTATCACATTATATTTAAAAGAAACTCAAAATAATCTCATTGTTTATTTATTTAAATTTAAACTTGAGTTAAAATATTTTAAATCATTTCAATATTTATCTTATGTATTTAAAACCTTATTTATTTATGAAGTAACCTTTTGAAAAGTTAACTATTAAATAAAATCATAATTTCCAATTTTACTAAAGATATAAATTTTATAGAAAACATGATTGAATTAAAACAAGATCTATATACAATATACACAATATTCTATATATATACAATATTCTATATATATTATAAATAGGAAACAACTTATTAGATTTTAAAAAGATAAAATCTATCAATTAACTATTTATTTTATTTAATTATTAAATTAATTCAAATCTTATTACAAAGATTATTAAATCAATTTAATTTTTATTTCAGATTATTAAATTGATATTGCTTTCAAATTCCGGGTCATCACATTCCTCCCCTCTTAAAAGAATTTCGTCCCCGAAATTTAAAACAAAGGTAATTTAATAATCTATTTAAAGATTTAATTTTAAGACACAATCATATACCAATGATATGCTAACAACCATAGCAATCAATTCACCCAATCGAACAAATCTAATTAATCAAATATAGTTATCCAGAAAAATTCTGGATAAAACTTTCACGAGTTTCCCCGGTATAAAAATATCGGGATACTCGCTCTATAGATTCCAAACAATCAATACTATTAAACTATAGAGCTCCAACTCATCTATATCTACAGAACTAGACAGCATATCAGACTACAGACGAGTCTAACTCAACAACCAAACTCCATAACTGCTGGTTCTAAAACCAGAGATAGACCATACACGTACTCCCTCAGAGATACGTGAAACTCATCGAATTCCAGTTATCCAAACTTTCAATTCAATCCTGAAAACCAATCACCGATCCAATCAAACATAGAGAAGAGATCCAAACATTACTGAGCTAGTCTCCCTGACTGATTCAAAACTTATAGCTCCTGAATCAGAGAAACTCCAAAAATAACCAAGTCTCCAACTTCGAATTCCAAATTCCTTCTTCCCTTATCTACAAAAGCCTTCAAACAAATCCTGGGCTGCCAACGTCTAAACTGATCAGCTTAACCCTTGCTGATTCCTCTAGAAACAACCCATCACAATGATCTCCTCAAGATCAATTCAAACCAAAACACAATCCTACTCCATAACCAGCAGAAAACAACAAACTTCTCCCAATCCGGAATAGAAAATCAGAAACACTATCAAACTGCTTCCGCTGCACAACTCTGATCCATAGTAGATGAGAAAAAGCTGACAAGAACACAAGCACCAACTGGACATCACCTCTCAGAAATATGGTTCTACATATCCATAATGTAAACTCAGAAATTCCTCCAAAACTGAGTTACTTCATCAAACTCTATCACTAGGAATCATTCTCCAACTAAACAGAACTATCAGTTCCACTCCTAGAATACTAGTCGATAAGAAAACTCAATCTCCAGATGCTGACAAACCTTTGTCTTCCCAGAAGACATCCATGAAATCTTCAATAATCCAAAAGAACACTTGAACAATCGCAAGTCACTTTTGCGATCAACCCAGATAAATTTCCAAATAAAATCATTCTCTCTTTACCCAACAGAACAACCTACACAGGCCTTGTCAATCCATTTAAGAAACGGATTCACTTAGCAGCTTCTGAACTTCATCTTCAGAAAAAATACTCCGCTATGACCTCTCTGTCGGCACACAGAACACTCCGAGCTGCACTGCTGTCACCAATGCCAAACTTCTTAATCCAAAGTTCTTCGAGAAACTCGAACTTCAAAGCAAACAGAAAACACCACAACATCCTGCTGAATCCAGCCACAACTTCGGGGCAGTCGCACTTCCCAAACTTGTTCCAAAGAAAACATCTTCGGAAACAATCCATAGTCACTGCATCTCATTACGCAGTTACAACTTCCCGAGGTATCAAAATACCATCACTTGCTCCAGCTCAACTGACAAATCCAAACTCTACTAACTAAACTTTGTACTTCAAAAATGACTCCGAACCTTAACAGGTTTCCTTCAGAGATCGATGAAATACTTCAACACAACAAAACTTACTCGAGACGGTATTAGGTCTACAGTCTCGATAGATACACTTCCAACCTCAAACATCAGACTCCAACCAATGGTAGTAATCGTGTTACAAACACTACTACCTTATCTACCTTTATAACCTATATTGGAAAACCTGAACAAGTAACCCAACAGATAGGTAGAAATAGATAAATATATATAAATATATATAAAATTACAAATACGCTCTCTCAAGATAGACACCACTCCAGAGGCTAGGTATTCACTCAACCTAATGCTCTGATACCACCGTAACGACCCAACTTCCACACTCCAGGAAGTCGCATCGCTAATAAGAAAGAAGAGGATAGAAAAGAGAAAGAAAGAGAAGAAGAAGAAACAACACATCAGAATCTAAATAGCGGAACGAATAAATTATATTAATAACATAAAATATTACATAGTTTACAATCATTATCAGAGTACACAGATAATACAACATATACTAGACAGTTATAAACACCTGTCTAGTATTTACAACATAATACAATCTCAGAGTCAATCACAGAACACACAGCGGAATACTAATATCTAACGCAGAAGCCTCCTGCTCCATTGCTCCTCCAATATTCGTCAAAGCTAACCTGAATCCCTTGGCTACTCGTAAAAATTTGAGTACCCAAGAGTTTATGAAAACAAAAATAAACTCCGGGTCAGACATGGGTCTGGTGTGAGTAACAGGTTAAAGTTGCTTAACTTTCAAAAACCTTTTGAAAAGAAAGGTATCATGTAAGACTTCCCACACATAAACATGGAAAAGTTTTTACCTTACGCTAACCAAAACATTTGATAGGAAATCCAGTGATATTATAATAGTGTCTAGGGTTTTCAAGTAAATATGAAATAGCCGAAATTGTTACATCTATTAAATTCCAGCTACTAGCCACAAAAGTGGGTAATACAATCAAAACCGTTGGCTCTTATTGGATTTTGGATTCCATACAATGGCAGGGCTACTGGGGTACCGCCCGTCACAGTACGTGGCCTAGATCAACGTACCGAGGAGCCACCCTAACTCCCCTGCAACACAAGGCCGGACCCATTCCTTACTGAATAGTTCCGAACAAGACAACCCCGCAGTTGGTGCGCAATTCCAACTTCCCACTAACCCGAATAAAAAGGGATCTCTAGACAGGGATCAATCTTGCTCTCCAGTGGGTGCTACCCACGAAGCCTTGCTGCACCTCCCCTGTTTTAGCCATTCCCGGTTGATGAGGCTTGAGGCTACGATTACCTTTAGAGGATACATCACTTAGAATGCTCATCGTCCACCTGACGATGTTCTGAAAGCTTTCAATCCATGCAAGTTCGTTCCGGGTTCGAACGAAACCGAAGGCATTATCTCGTTACACTCATTTTGGAATCAACCTCATAGTTAACGATGATAACCCTTGCACTCTGAATCTCCATCTCGAATCTATAAGTACTATTCCTTCAAACTCATTACGGAATCACCCACAGAGTTATACTAACGTATAGCCCTTACACCTCGAGTCTTCACTCGCTCCACTTGGATTAACGACCTAACGTTTAATTGGAATCGATGTGGTTTTCGGATATCCAAATATGGAAACCCGATCCCGGTCTCATCGAAATCCAAAGCGTGTCTTTTAGGTCCAAGTTGTTTTAAAATTTAAAACAAATTCAATTATTTTATTTATATACACACAGATAGATGATTCATGGATTCACAACAGATAATTATCATTATCATAACCACAGATAATCTACATTATCACTATTAAAAGACAATCCATATCAATATCACAATGCAACCAATACATCCATATCAATCATCTTTACTAATCTCTGAGATTCAAACCATTCAAAGCAACCAATAACAACCATCATAAGCAATGATCTATAATCATACTATCTATAATTAATTTAAAATGAATTAAATTAATTGCATCATCTTTAATTAATTTAAAATGAATTAAATTAATTACTTACACAATATAAATCTTTGCTTACATCATCATTAATTAATTACCAATTAATTAATTGATTAACCTCTAATTTATCATCTTAATTAATTAATTCCTGATTAATTATACTTTAATTAATTCCACAAAATTAATTACTCTAAACCAAATACAGTAATTAACCTTTAATTACTTCATTTATTAATTTACTATAATTAATTATATTTAACCTTAATTAATTACAATTAATTAATTGTCCTTAATTACTTATTATTGATTAATTAATATTAATTAATCAATCTTAATTACACCATTAATTATATTAATTAATGATTCTTAATTAATTACTTTATTAAATTAATTACTTTCAGTAATTAATCTCACTTAATCCATAATTATTAATCACCTTTAATTAATCTCATTCTGTAATTAACTACCCTTAGTTACTTATCAAATTAATTATTCCTCAATTAATTTCTTTAATTAATCACTTGATTAATTATACAAAATAATTTAATCTAAATTATTTTCACAACTCCATCATTATTCACTAATTACATCCAGTAATTACCTTTAATTACTTTGCTGAGTAACCCTATTAATTACATCAAGTAATTATTATCAAATCTCATGTTTAAAATTAATTAAACTTAATTAATTAATTTAAACCAACCTTAATAAACTCCATTAATTACATTAAGTAATTAGTGTCTCAATTACTTTTTTTTAAGTAATTAAACTTAAATAAATTTCACAATTTATTAATATTAATTAATTAATTTAATTGATTATTGAAAATTAATCATATTAATTAATTACTAAATAAACTTTAGTTAATGACCATCATTAACTATTATTTATTCTTTAATTACTTCTTAATTAACTCTAATTTAAATTAATCCAAATTATTAATTAAATAAATTAAATAAATAAGTTATTCCTTAATTATCCAATTTATTTAATTATATTTAGTATCTTAATAATTTCTAAGATAATCCATTTCTTATTATAAATTTTATTAATATTGTGTACTTAGAACATTTCAATATTAAAATTAAATCAAATTCTATTTTGAATCAAAAATTCAAAATGAAATCTATTTAAGCATAAACCAAATTAAATTCCATTTATATTCTTTCTAAAATAAATGTAAACAACATTTATTACTTATAATTAAAACTTATATAAGATAAGTCTTAATTTGCTTAATTTAATTAAAAACTAAGTTTTAAAATACATTATTATTTAAAATTTCAAATTCAAGTTAACAATCATTTAACTTCCTATTATAAATCTTTTATAAATGACTTTATTCAAAAAGAAAATCAAGTTTAAAAATATTTGTTTGAAAACAAATTAACTTCTAATAAACAATTTAAATTTAAACTTGTTTGAAAACCTTCAAATTTTAAAACATATTCAAATATCAGATTTTTCAATTCAATATATTTGAACTGTTCCCTATTTAAATCATTTGAATTTAAACCTGAAATTGAACTCTTGCTTTATACCTTGATTTTAAAACCCCTTTTTTTTAAAAATATAAATTTATTTTTAAAAACCTAAAGATTTAAAGATCTTAAGAAAAATGAACTTAAATTTAGATTCAGATTGCTGTTCTGAATCATGATTCAAATTTCAAAATGAAATTTAAATTTACATAAAAACTGTCAGGTTTATTTATTTTAGTTTTCAAACTGAAAACTACTTTTAAAATAAATAAAAAAACTTGTAGGATCCAAAATCATTTAAAACTATAATACAAACTAGATTTAAACATGACTCAGATTTTAAAACTTTACTTCCATTTGAATTTAATGTTTAAATTTTATTTTAAAATTTAAGACAGAGGAACAGGTTACTGTAAAACCTGTACTAAGATAACCCCTATCCTACTCTCATCTGCTTCGAGTCCTCATACTCTCTCCTTCGAGCAAACCACAAAAATACCGAGTTCTACTTCGGGTTCTAAAATACCCTTATACCCAGAAACAACAGATCAAAGTAAATTGCACGGTGCACGTGCACCGTGCCTCCGGCAATCACCAGTCACCTCCGGTGGCTTCCCTACGCCGGCGGCCAACCTCTCATTCCAACACAACCAACAAACCATTCTTCTATAATCCAAAATCGAATTCGAGCTCCTATTCAAAACCTGGAATAGATAAAACAGGTTCCACCTCAAAACCTATAAACCGCCTTGCATTCAACCCTCCGATCATCTGAACGCTAACGCCTCCGGTCACTACAACGTCAACTCATCCTTTACCATTCCCCTAAGTTTTGCTACACTCGATCATCCAGAAATGTCGAACCAATCAAAACATTCAACCCCGTAGAAACTTGGGTTACAAACTTCAAAAATCAATCACCCTTTCCACAAAGCTCTGATCAACATCCTGACGTTTTTCCCTTATTCTCTGGTCATCATACTACCACCAGAAAGAACCCCTTCCTCCAAAACCACATAGATCATCAGAAAACCCCACATTTCCAATTCCGGTCCATTACAAAGTTACACACCCTTTTCATCATTAAAAATTATTATTTTGGTTTTAAAAATCAAGTTTCAGGGTGATGTTTCAGATCTTAGGCCCGAAACAATATATTACATGGTTTTGAATTACACCATTTTAAAGTTTGCTCAGTTTATATATATAGTTTCAGGGGCATTTCATAATTATTTGATCCTAGATAAATTTTCAAACTAAAGTTTGAATTGAAACAAATAGGATTGTTTTTAAAACTCAAGTTTTAAAAGAAATTTAATTTAAAGGATTTGAACTTAAATTATAACCCAGAAATTTCAAATCTGGGAACAGAGATGTTCAAGATATCAAGTGCACACTTCATACAGCAGAATTCATCAATAATATATACACAAACATACTTATAAACAAACACAATTGCAACATTTTCTACAAGAATAACATGCAACCATAATTTATTTCAAGTTTAAAAGTTACTCACTTGATTTATGAGGGAAGAACAGAGCTTCCAGATTTGAAACAGTTTGAACACTTTAAAACCGCAATCCTTTGTTTTAAAAACTTTGCACCTAAATGTTCTTTGTTTTAAAAACTGCATGCATGCTTTTGCTTATTTTGGAACTGAGTTGCTTTTACAGGTTTGCATGCAGAAGACCAATCTCCATATTGCATTTGAAAATGGACCACAGATTTAAGCCTGATCTTTGAAAATGCTTTAGCAGATTTGCATGAGGACAGGTTTTGTTGAAGATGCTTCAGATATTTAGTTTTTGAGAATATGCAGGTTATAGTTTTAAAAAGATTTTACAGAGGAATTGATCTGGTTTGCAAGTTGATTTCATGATTTAGTATGAGGCAGTTTTCAGTTTTGAACATGATTTTTTTGATTTCAGGTATGTTTTGAAAATTGCAGGTTGAAGATTACTTGATGAAGATAGGAAAGAAAATAGAAGAGGAGGAGAAATGTTTTAAATAGGCTGAATTTTGATTTTAATTAAAATAAAAGAAAAAAAACTAAAATATATTGACACTTGTCATCTTGAATTAGTATTTATTTAACACTTGTTATTAGATGTCTTAAGGAATTAACATTTGTCTTTAAGAGTTAAATTAGTTATAATTAAGTTAATTTGTATTTTAAATGTTAATACAAAATGAATGTAAATCCATGTTTAATTAATTAGTTAACATGTATTTATTCACATGTAAATAAATTTTAAAATGAACAAATCCAATTTAATTTATAAAATGAAGCTTTTACAAATATTTCAAAAACAAATCAAATTAAAAACATTTATACTTTTAAACTTCAAAGCTTTGAATTCTAATTCAAATCAGGTTATATATATACATATATAACTACACAATTTAAATTTGAAAAACAATCATTTTTATTAAAAATTTATTTGTTAAAGCAATGCATTATTATATTTTTAGAAATAACAATATTTAATAACCATAAATAACTATTAAAAGAAATTGTCTTCTTATTAATAATTATTTATTTTATCACATTATATTTAAAAGAAACTCAAAATAATCTCATTGTTTATTTATTTAAATTTAAACTTGAGTTAAAATATTTTAAATCATTTCAATATTTATCTTATGTATTTAAAACCTTATTTATTTATGAAGTAACCATTTTAAAAGCTAACTATTAAATAAAATCATAATTTCCAATTTTACTAAAGATATAAATTTTATACAAAACATGATTGAATTAAAACAAGATCTATATACAATATATACAATATTCTATATATATTATAAATAGGAAACAATTTATTAGATTTTAAAAAGATAAAATCTATCTATTAACTATTTATTTTATTTAATTATTAAATTAATTCAAATCTTATTACAAAGATTATTAAATTAATTTAATTTTTATTTCAGATTATTAAATTGATATTGCTTTCAAATTCCGGGTCATCACATGCCCAGCGAAGAGAGACACCTTATGAGGCTAGATGCCAAATGAGGCTTGGATGCCGAACGGTGCTCTTTGACGAGCGACCTCTTGATGCTGAACGGTGCTCTATGACCAGCGACTTCTTGATGCCGAACGGTGCTCTATGCCGCTCTTGTTTTGTTTCATCAAAAGTGATCTCCTAAATGTCGAATGAGACATTGAATGCCAAACGACATATGGATGCCGAACAACATATGGATGTCGAACAACATATGGATGCTGAACGACATACAAATGCCGAATGACATCAATTGTCGAACAACATTGGTGTCGGGCGAGGGAGGTGCCTTGACCAGTTATATCGGTCATTATCCATTCGTCTTCCCTCGTTCCTATATAACTCAACACTTCTCTTCTTTTCCCTTTTACGTTTTACCTCCTCTTAATCATCCTTGCAAACTCGTCTTCTTTCAGACTTTTGCCAATATCTCAACTTCTCACAAGACTCTTGAATCCTTCACGTTACCTCTCGACTATCCTCAACAATAAATCTGAGTGGATTCCGCTTCTATATCGAGCACATCGCTGAACCTCGACCCTTCCTTTTAGGTACAAAACATTTACCTACTCAACTCTCCCAATTAGGGATTTAGGACAAGACATGAATTTACGGCCTTCCTCAAACCCACGAATACGCATAGATAAGGAAGAAGTATCCGAGGTTTAGGTGAGCCTTTGGATTAGATAGAGTGGAGGATGGAAGTGGGTGTCGCCTCAGTAGAAATTGGTGAGGGTTGAGATGGTCGGTCGAAGGTGGCGTGTGAATTGGAGTGGTGATCGACTGGCCACCTAGGAGGGTATCTAGTTTATTCGAAAAAATGAATTGAAGGAAAACATACGGCTATGGCTCGGCATGAATTCTGCATGCCAAACGGTGTGAGGGAGTGTAGGAGTGAATGTTGATGTTAGGTTTAGTGTGTCGAGCGATGTGGCTCGGTATGACCATGGCTCGGCATAACTCCCTTATGCCGAACGAGGCAATAGGGAGCGCAGGAGAGAAGTAGAAGTTATGGGCAGAGCGCTCAGCGATGCGACTCGGCATGTCTTGCCAAATAATCCATCTGTGCCGGGCGATAGAGAGGGAGCGTAGGAATGAGGTTGGATTTAAGGGCAAACTGCCGAGCAATGCGGCTCGGCATGATTGTGGTTCGGCATGACTTGCCGCATGCCAAACAGTGGAGAGGAAAAGTAGGAGAGTGGTGTATATATGACAGTCGAAACCATCTTTACTTGAACTCAATGAATTATTGACTTAACACACCTCTTATGCTCAAGCATACGACGGTGTACATGGAAGGACTTAAACAATTAAGCATATCGGACAATCCAGACTGATAACTCTGTAACGATCCCAGTCTTTAAGCCAGATTTTAATTTGTAAATTAGTAAATTTTTGGAATTTAATTGTGAATCTATTGGTAAGTTAATATGAAAATTTTCAAAATAAATACCTTTGAGAACGAAATTGGGTTTTATTAACATTATATTTCAAATAGACTAATATATATATATATGTTTATTTATTTGTGTATAATTAAGTTTTAAATCATTTTCTTTAAAAAGTTGTATAAGTACGAGTAGTACAAAAAGTATGAAGATAAATATAAAGCTTTGATATGTGCATATATCTTTTGAAAAAACTAATAAAAATAAACATTTGTAAAATTTAAATATAAAGGCTAATTTGAATATGAATTTGATAAAAGGATTTAAAATACGTTTTCTTTTAAAATGAATAAATATAGTTTGTATATTTTTGAATTTAAAATGTAAAACATTTACATATGTTAAGATAAAAAATATAAATAATTAAGGGTTTAAACATAACTTGTAAATAAATTTATGAAAGGGTTTAAAGCAAAACCCTATAAATTAACTGGAATTAGGGATTTATACACAATTGTATCATATAAATGACATTTGTAAAATCTAAGAAAATATGAATTTACAAGTGTTAAGGGTTTAAAATATGTAGAGGCAAGTGGCAAAGTTGTTTTCATTTGAAAAAAAAAATATGTAAAAATACAAATCAAATTGTTTAAACCAGGCTGCCCATTTTAGTTCAAAAAATTTTCCTTTGGTTTTAAAATTTCTCAAACCCAAGAAAGATAAATACAAACCAAAGAAATAGTTACAAACTCAAATCAGAAAACAAAATTCATCATAGTCTCAAACTCAAAGTAGATTTAAACTTGAAGTCTGAAAAACAAAATTCAAAAATCTGAAGCATGCAGATTTAAAAGCAAAATCAAAGCAAATATCAGATTCCAGAAAAACAATAAAAAGCAGTTGATAAAAATCCTCAAACCTGAATATAAGGCCATCCCAGTTTTTTTTCAAAAGTCGGAGCAAAGTAAAAACAAATTCAACCTGGAAGCAAAGTACTTCTAGTTTCAAAAGCTCTCAATCTGATCAAGAGCAAGCTTAAATCAAAGCATTCAGAACAAACTCATGCAGATTTAACTACTAAACAAATCAAAGTTCCAGATTCAAGTCAAAAGCAATGCTAGGCTCAAAAATCTTGTCCTCTGTTCTTCAAAACAAGGTGAGAAACTAACCAACTTGAATCTGTGTTATGTCTTGTTTCTGTGAAATAGAATGGTGAAAATTGTTTGCATGGATGAATTCTGTTGAATATGGTGAAGTAATATGTACATGTACCTGTACGTATCTCTGTATATACTCATGGGCAATATTTTGAAGAAAAATCTTATTCTCTTCATTAATTCTCTTTTAGGCTTCAGTTTTCAAACAATATATGTTTGTTTGTGCATAATCTAGATTTTAAAAATAAGTTCAAACCTTATAAATTTTGAAATTGTCTGGAATCAAGAAAACTCGGTGAAAATGTAAAAATATGTTTAAATCAATTGTTGTAATTTGTGGATCAAATTATATAATATGAATCTACTCTGGAAAATAGGATTTTTAAGGTGAAAATATTGATTTTTTATTAGAATCGAACGTGCATTTTTAGGAAGACCAAGAAGTGGTTTTTGAGCAACTTCAGATGGTCGGAGGTTCTTTGGTGGTCTAGGATTCAACTGGAGATGGAGGAAGGCCCAGCGAGTTCGGGGTAAATACTAGATTGGTGGATAAACCACCATGGCGTCGGAATTTGGACGAAGTAGGGTTTTGGGGTATGTTGGGATTGCTGTTGTTCACGAGAAATTTTCGTCGTCGACGTGGCATTCTGGTCGATCGCACCAAGGGGGATAGGGGCATGGTGATGTGATGAAGATGTGGTCGGTGATTCAGGGATGCCGGTGGCTCGACGTGGTGTGGCGAAGCGTTTTTTTGACGGTGGTTTCAAGTCCAGGAAGGGGGTCGAGTTGCAAAATTTTGTTTCTGATGTGATCACCAGAGATGGGTGGTCGGGATTTGTAACAACCCGCATATTTATCGATTTTTTATTTAACTATTTTATCGTTCGTCGGATTTTGGTCCGAAAACCTACTTTTTGCATACGGTCGAATTAGGACTCGAGACCACCTCCATTGAGTTCAAAATGACGTTTGCGACCTTTTTGAGTATAAGCTTCGATATGTTTGGAGAAAGTTGAATTTTGCTACTTTTAGCTTAGGGTTTTGGTTTGGGCTGAGCCAATTAACCACTTACTAACTCAGTTCCAACACTCTCCTCTTCATTCACTTCTCTTCTATTTTCCTAATACTCAAGCTTTTATGTTAATGGAGGGTGGAAGAGGAAATTAAAACTCCAAGCCCTAACTTCCTTTGCAAATCCAAGCTTTAGCTCCAAACTCAAGAAGAACCCATTGGTAAGCTTCTCTTCTTCTTCTTCAACTCATTCTCTCTTTGATTTCAGAAAATTTCTAAACCTAATTTGGGAAATATTTCTCTTTTTAATTTAGAATCAAGCTTCTTGAGTTGAGATTGAAGTGTGGTTGGTCTTCCATTGATTCAAGCTTCTCATTCATTTGATTCGAGTTCAAAGGTGAGATTTTTATCTCACATCTATGACTATAATTATCTTTGGTTGTTAGGTTTGAATTCCTAACACTTCTTTATGAGAATTTGCTCTTGATTTGGATTGGTTTTGTGAATATTCCAATTTTTGGGTTTTTAAGTCAAATTTGTGTGAAAATCCTTTTATGAATGTTTGATCATGCTTTTAGTGATGCACCGAGGAGCATATAGGGTCGGGTTGCCGATTGGCATAAACCCTTAGAGCCAATGTTCATCCGGTTGCATTTTGGAAGAATTTGCTCTTCATTTGAATAGGCTGAAAAACAGCCCAGGCATGATTCAGTCGACTGAAAACTCTGTTCAGTCGACTGAACCTGGAACCCGAAAGTTTCCAGGCATGATTCAGTCGACTGAATTTTCTCTTCAATCGACTGAACCTGGAAACAGAAAGTTTCCTGAACCTGGAAAATTCCAGGTACAGGGTCAGTCGACTGAAAACTCTGTTCAGTCGACTGAACCTGCTGTTTGAGTCCATTTTGCCTTTCTGGATTGAATTTCCAATTTAAATCGATTTGTAATGATCCTATTTGTTGTTATCATTTATTATGACTTTGATGACTCCCTTTTAGGGATTTTTGAATATCCATTTCGATGGATTCTTTATCGGTTTCGTTGGATTTTTATTCACATCTTCGTGTGTGAATTTTAGTGATTGATTGTTCTACAATCATTTTTGTGATTTGTCACTTTAAAAATATAAAGGTTTCAATACTAGTAGTAAATATCAAAATTCTTTCATCAAAACGATTTCAGCACTATTTTATTACAAACCTGTTTTCTCAAACCGATTTCCAATCTATTAGTATATACAAACCTTTACCTCACTCGTATGAGAAATCTAATTAAACGACTTAGTAAAACAAGTGGTATGAAACGCTTGCGTTTACTTCATTGGTTAATTTTTGGACTTGTTCGATTGAATCTCTTGTGACAATTTTCTAGTGGAGATCTACAATTTGTTCGTAAATATTTAAGTTAAGCTAGTGGTTATGGGACATGAAGCTAAGCTCATATATTTACTAGCTTACTGTAATCGACACTTCTCGATGATCATGACGATCATTTTTTGTGATTTAGACTAGCAATGTGCGATGTCTCTTTGTCTGCGAGGGAGACTAAACCCCGTTTTGTGGAGTTTCGACTCAATTTGGTGGGGTAGCAACCCATGGTCTTCGAGCCGTTTGTGGAGCTTCGGCTCAATTTGTGATGGTTAGCAACCATGGAATTAGCATTCCGTTTGTGATACACGTGTTGGTGGGCTTTATGCTCCCGTTTGTGATAGGCCTCCCCTCCCCCCCTTTGTGATTTCTGGATTTCTTGAGATGATTTCTAGAATTTGTGTTTCACCAATTTTCGTGATTTCCATTGATAAGTTTTATCAATATTTGTGCATTGGTGAATTTGTGTGTCATTGACTTTTGTGATTGACGTTGATATTATCGTCAATATTTGTGGTTTGGTGAACGAAATAAGGAGTATGACATTTCTTTGATTCTTGTGTAGACTTGGTGATATTGATTAATCTCTTGTTGATTTTCAATTACTTATATATATCACAGCTTGGCATAGTGATTATTATGTGTTTAGTCATATCTCTTATTCTATATCGTTTCACCTGATATTTATAGCTAGACTGATCCGTTTATTATTTTCTTATTAAATAATACTCGGGTCAGACCGAGATGTTGCAGGTGCTTCTGCTTGACTTCTCTCTTGGGATTGATTCCTCTGACTTTTGGTTAACTACTTAGATTAGTAGTTTTTGTTGTATACATTTGAGATATAGACTCCATAATGTATACTTATTCTTTTGTGTAGTTCATGTAACTATTCTTTTGTGATATTGTGGATCTTTTTAGACCACTACTCTGATATACACTTTCATGTGTAATATTCATATCTATTTCCGCCTTTGTGATATGAATTGTCTGTGACTGATTTATGTTATGTTTATTTCTATATTTGTTTCCGAAGACCTTTATAGCCACTGTGTAGTAGTTTTGAGTTTGTGTCGGTATGTCTGATTTCCTCTTGAGATGAAAAGTTATATTTTTATCTGCCATATCGGTACTCGCACAAAGCAATTATACAGATGGTCGCTCCTCAACAGCCTTATTCTCCGTGCTAGTTGACAGCATTCACAGTAGTGTTCTTGGCTAGCGTGGGTATAGAGGTGGGGCGTCACAGCTTGGTATCGGAGCCAAACTTCGGAACAATATGGAATATTATAACAAGGATCATCGTCCTAAGTCCATCTTAGGAGTCGTGCTTTAGGATTTTACTCGTGTCTTCGTACCGTCCTATCCTATTTTCTTTTATGATTCCTTGTTTTATCTATCAAGATTGCTTGATATTTATTTTGAGAATAACTTTTTTATCTTCTTTCTTTCTTTCTTTCTTAAAGAAGCGAAATGTTTAGACCTGGCCGCCCCAGCGCCGGTCAATCTAGTGCTACTCCCCAGGATGGAGTTTTTATGTCTGCCCAGCAGCTTTTAGATCTTGTCAAGAACGCTCAAACAGCGGGTCCCAATCAGGAGGCTACTCATCCTAGATCTGGTTTTGCACGCTTGTGCAGAGACTACACTGGTTTGGGTGGAAGGCCATTCACGGGATCCGAGAGTGTTATAGAAATTCAAGCTTGGCTCATATCATGTGATCGTATCTTTTCTCGCATGAACCTTATTGACCTTCATCGAGTCCAAGTAGCTTCTAGCATGCTCCAAGAAAGAGCATTGGATTGGTATGAGCTTTTAATTTCTGAAATCGTTGAGGCGGATCTTACTTGGGAGCAATTCCGGGGAAGATTCGAATTGAAATTTGTGCCGGAGGCTGAAAAAGTAACCTTAGCCCGGCGTTTCATAGACCTTGTTCAAGGTGAATCTTCTGTGACAGACTATGTCGCATCCTTCGAATCTCTGTCCAAATACGGGGTTGAGTACATTAATACCCCATTGAAGAAAAATCAGAGATTTGTCTATGGCTTGAATAAGAATCTTAAGAAGCCATTACTCCTGAAACTTGAGGTTTCATTTGATCAGCTTATTGATATCGCTCTTCGTCTTGAAGAGGCCGATAATGAAGGTGATGTTGAAGTTGTGCGTGCCCAGCGGAACTTCGACAATAGCTTGAAGAGGCCTATCAAATTCAAAGGCCCCGATTCTAATAAGAAAAGGAAGCAACAAACTCAGATAGCAAAAGTTCCTACCTCTAGTCGTGGACGATGCTACAATTGTGGTTCCACAGACCACCAAGTAAAGGAGTGCCTGAAACCCCTCTTTTGCCATAATTGCAAAGGTTCGGGTCATCTTTTATCTTCGTGTCCTAAGCTTCCAAGCAAGTGAGAAGGAAAGCTGCAACTTTTGGTCAAGGTATTTTCATTCAATCCTCGATGGCATTGTTTTAATTCGTGAACTTTCTATTTGAGTTCTTTTTGATATGGGTTTCATCTCATTATTTTTATATCAAAAGAACTTGTCGATTCTTTTCTTTGAATATTTTGGGCTTATTGACTTCATTGAGAATTGCGAATCCGGATGGTAGATCCGCAACACTCAATTTGCTTTTGTTTAGATGTCGAGATTGTTTTATGTGACTTTTCTTTCCGAGCCGATATTTTTGCTTTGGCTTCGGAATTGACCTTCCGTAAGGATTGGCTTAATCATTGTGAAGCCCATATCCTATTTTTCCGAGTGGATTATTCATCTTCGACATTTTCAATCTGTTAAGCAGATTTCTATTCTTCTTTGTGATTTTGATTCCATCTTGATGGCATCATTTTATTCTTTAAAGTCCTTATGGTGAGGAAAGTGTTATTTCTCTCATCTAAATAGTTTGAGAATTTTCCGGTATATTTGACTTGTCTTAGGATTATCACCTAAGTAATCTTTTGTGTGGTGCTAAGGTCTTTTTAGTTCGACTTTACCACCGTTTTCATTTGCTACAAGTTGCGGAAGTTAGCATTTCACTTATCGCATTATGCCCTTGTTATGATTCCTATGAATGAATTATTATGTCATTCAATTTGTCCAGCTTGTTTCATCCGTTTTATAAATCCAATATTCTATGAAAATTTCGATGAGACCATTCTTATTTATGGATTTTGGATGGAAATAGAAATTTAAAATTTTGCAAATCTTTTTCATAAGATTTAATTATAAGTGCAATTTGATTTTGCTCTTAAAACGAGCAAAGAATATTCTTAAAACTTTTTAAGAGATTTATTTATCCTAGAAAAGATGACTTTGTGATTGTATTGCCCGTTGAGTGCTTTAAAAATTTTGGTCGATGCGCTTGATCAACGTTATCGATAGGAATTTCCTAAACGCTTTGATGTGACAATCAGACACGATATATTGACTTGTAAAAATGTAAATTTTTGTAGAAAGATTATTACATAAAAGTAAAAATGTAATTTTGAAAGTTTTAACTTTTCGGGGAAGAGAATAATTTAAAAGAACCCTTCCTTTCAATACTCTTATTCTTGTGATTCCTGAAGGGGAACCAAGACTTTGCTATTTGTACCGATACTAGTCGTATTGGTTTGGAATGCCATTCTCTTGCAAAGGAGAACGTGCTATCACTTGTGCTTCTAAATCATTATAGCTTATCGAGACTAGATATGCCACTCATGATCTAGTGTTCGCGGCTATTGTTTTTACTTTTGGAATTTGGCATCATCATTTTTGGATGAGAAATTTGTTCTCTACCTCGATCATAAATCTTTGGAATAATTATTTTCTCATAAGGAACTTCATGTTGACTCGAGTTCCTAGCATCTTATGATCTTGATATTCTTTTATTCCCGAGAAGGGAAATCGTGTTGCCAATGCGCTTTGTCGTAAGCAACAAGTGGTTGATTCTTTGATGTTGTCTGAATGGAATTATTTTTCTATCAAGTTCATCAGACGTTTTGGTATACTTCGTTTTATTGAGCTTTATCTCATTCCTTTTAAGGACTAGCGTCCGATGTCCTTTTATTGTGTTCGGTTCATTGGACGTACCGTTTTTGTACTACGTCGGTGTTTCGAAAATCATTCGGGCTTCGGTTCATTGGACGTACCGTTTTTGTACTGCGTCAGTGTTCCGAATTATTTGGGTTTTGATTCATCGGATGTACCGTTTGTACTACATCGATGTCTTTTCTTTTGATTCATCGGATGTACCGTTGTACTACATCGATGTCTTTGCTTTTGATTCATCGGATGTACCGTTTGTACTACATCGATGTCTTTGCTTTTGATTTTGATTCATCGGATGTACCATTGTACTACATCGATGTCTTTGCTTTTGATTCATCGGATGTATCGTTTGTACTACATCGATGTCTTTGCTTTTGATTCATCGGATGTACCGTTGTACTACATCGATGTCTTTGCTTTTGATTCATCGGATGTACCGTTTGTACTACATCGATGTCTTTGCTTTTGATTCATCGGATGTACCATTTGTACTACATCGATGTCTTTGCTTTTGATTCATCGGATGTACCGTTTGTACTACATCGATGTCTTTTCTTTTGATTCATCGGATGTACCGTTGTACTACATTGATGTCTTTTCTTTTGATTCATCGGATGTACCGTTTGTACTACATCGATGTCTTTGCTTTTGATTTTGATCCATCGAATGTACCGTTGTACTACATCGATGTCTTTGCTTTTGATTCATCGGATGTACCGTTTGTACTACATCGATGTCTTTGCTTTTGATTCATCGGATGTACCGTTGTACTACATCTATGTCTTTGCTTTTGATTCATCGGATGTACCGTTTGTACTACATCGATGTCTTTGCTTTTGATTCATCGGATGTACCGCTGTACTACATCGATGTCTTTGCTTTTGATTCATCGGATGTACCGTTTGTACTACATCGATGTCTTTGTTTTTGATTCATCGGATGTACCATTTGTACTACATCGATGTCTTTTCTTTTGATTCATCGGATGTACCGTTGTACTACATCGATGTCTTTGCTTTTGATTCATCGGATGTACCATTTGTACTACATCGATGTCTTTGCTTTTGATTTTGATTCATCGGATGTACCATTGTACTATATCGATGTCTTTGCTTTTGATTCATCGGATGTACCGTTTGTACTACATCGATGTCTTTGCTTTTGATTCATCGGATGTACCGTTGTACTACATCGATGTCTTTGCTTTTGATTCATCGGATGTACCGTTTGTACTACATCGATGTCTTTGCTTTTGATTCATCGGATGTACCGCTGTACTACATCGATGTCTTTGCTTGGGTTCATTGGGCGTACCATTTTTGTACTACGCTGATGTCCCAAATTGTTTGAGTTTCTAGTTTTTCGGGCGTACCGTTTTTGTACTACACCGTTGCACCGTCTCAATTTTCTGCTATTCTTGACGTTCCCCACGTCTATTATCTACGGGAATGCCTTAGGGATTCCGGTTTTCATTCTTGAGCCCGGTGTTATTGTGGAAATTGAAGTTTCACCAGATTTCTTGCTAACTCTTTTGTGCACTTTATGGTGAACTTCCTATTTCAAATTTTCTTTTGTGTTAATATGCTTCTATGGTTGTTACTTCTTATATTTCCTTCTTACTTATTGCGAGGACGCAATTTCTTTAAGGAGGGGAGTCTGTAACAACCCGAATATTTATCGATTTTTTATTTAAATATTTTATTTAAATATTTTATCGTTCGTCGGATTTTGGTCCGAAAACCTACTTTTTGCATACGGTCGAATTAGGACTCGAGACCACCTCCATTGAGTTCAAAATGACGTTTGCAACCTTTTTGAGTATAAGCTTCGATATGTTTGGAGAAAGTTGAATTTTGCTACTTTTTGCTTAGGGTTTTGGTTTGGGCTGAGCCAATTAACCACTTACTAACTCAGTTCCAACACTCTCCTCTTCATTCACTTCTCTTCTATTTTCCTAATACTCAAGCTTTTATGTTAATGGAGGGTGGAAGAGGAAATTAAAACTCCAAGCCCTAACTTCCTTTGCAAATCCAAGCTTTAGCTCCAAACTCAAGAAGAACCCATTGGTAAGCTTCTCTTCTTCTTCTTCAACTCATTCTCTCTTTGATTTCAGAAAATTCCTAAACCTAATTTGGGAAATGTTTCTCTTTTTAACTTAGAATCAAGCTTCTTGAGTTGAGATTGAAGTGTGGTTGGTCTTCCATTGATTCAAGCTTCTCATTCATTTGATTCGAGTTCAAAGGTGAGATTTTTATCTCACATCTATGACTATAATTATCTTTGGTTGTTAGGTTTGAATTCCTAACACTTCTTCATGAGAATTTGCTCTTGATTTGGATTGGTTTTGTGAATATTCCAATATTTGGGTTTTTAAGTCAAATTTGTGTGAAAATCCTTTTATGAATGTTTGATCATGCTTTTAGTGATGCACCGAGGAGCATATAGGGCCGGGTTGCCGATTGGCATAAACCCTTAGAGCCAATGTTCGTCCGGTTGCATTTTGGAAGAATTTTCTCTTCATTTGAATAGGCTGAAAAACAGCCCAGGCATGATTCAGTCGACTGAAAACTCTGTTCAGTCGACTGAACCTGGAACCCGAAAGTTTCCAGGCATGATTCAGTCGACTGAATTTTCTGTTCAGTCGACTGAACCTGGAAACAGAAAGTTTCCTGAACCTGGAAAATTCCAGGTACAGGGTCAGTCGACTGAAAACTCTGTTCAGTCGACTGAACCTGCTGTTTGAGTCCATTTTGCCTTTTTGGATTGAATTTCCAATTTAAATCGATTCGTGATGATCCTATTTGTTGTTATCATTTATTATGACTTTGATGACTCCTTTTTAGGGATTTTTGAATATCCATTTCGATGGATTCTTTATCGGTTTCGTTGGATTTTTATTCACATCTTCGTGTGTGAATTTTAGTGATTGATTGTTCTGTAATCATTTTTGTGATTTGTCACTTTAAAAATATAAAGGTTTCAATACTAGTAGTAAATATCAAAATTCTTTCATCAAAACGATTTCAACACTATTTATTACAAACCCGTTTTGTCAAACCGATTTCCAATCTATTAGTATATACAAACTTTTACCTCACTCGTATGAGAAATCTAATTAAACGACTTAGTAAAACAAGTGGTATGAAACGCTTGCGTTTACTTCGTTGGTTAATTTTTGGACTTGTTCGATTGAATCTCTTGTGACAATTTTCTAGTGGAGATCTACAATTTGTTCGTAAATATTTAAGTTAAGCTAGTGGTTATGGGACATGAAGCTAAGCTCATATATTTACTAGCTTACTGTAATCGACACTTCTCGATGATCATGACGATCATTTTTTGTGATTTAGACTAGCAATGTGCGATGTCTCTTTGTCTGCGAGGGAGACTAAACCCCGTTTTGTGGAGTTTCGACTCAATTTGGTGGGGTAGCAACCCATGGTCTTCGGGCCGTTTGTGGAGCTTCGGCTCAATTTGTGATGGTTAGCAACCATGGAATTAGCATTCCGTTTGTGATACACGTGTTGGTGGGCTTTATGCTCCCGTTTGTGATAGGCCTCCCCTCCCCCCTTTGTGATTTCTGGATTTCTTGAGATGATTTCTAGAATTTGTGTTTCACCAATTTTCGTGATTTCCATTGATAAGTTTTATCAATATTTGTGCATTGGTGAATTTGTGTGTTATTGACTTTTGTGATTGGCGTTGATATTATCGTCAATATTTGTGGTTTGGTGAACAAAATAAGGAGTATGACATTTCTTTGATTCTTGTGTAGACTTGGTGATATTGATTAATCTCTTGTTGATTTTCAATTACTTATATATATCACAGCTTGGCATAGTGATTATTATGTGTTTAGTCATATCTCTTATTCTATATCGTTTCACCTGATATTTATAGCTAGACTGATCCGTTTATTATTTTCTTATTAAATAATACTCGGGTCAGACCGAGATGTTACAGGTGCTTCTGCTTGACTTCTCTCTTGGGATTGATTCCTCTGACTTTTGGTTAACTACTTAGATTAGTAGTTTTTGTTGTATACATTTGAGATATAGACTCCATAATGTATACTTATTCTTTTGTGTAGTTCATGTAACTATTCTTTTGTGATATTGTGGATCTTTTTAGACCACTACTCTGATATACACTTTCATGTGTAATATTCATATCTATTTCCGCCTTTGTGATATGAATTGTCTGTGACTGATTTATGTTATGTTTATTTCTATATTTGTTTCCGAAGACCTTTATAGCCACTATGTAGTAGCTTTGAGTTTGTGTCGGTATGTCGGATTTCCTCTTGAGATGAAAAGTTATATTTTTATCTGGCATATCGGTACTCGCACAAAGCAATTATACAGATGGTCGCTCCTCAACAGCCTTATTCTCCGTGCTAGTTGACAGCATTCACAGTAGTGTTCTTGGCTAGCGTGGGTATAGAGGTGGGGCGTCACAGGATTGGTAGAAGAGGTCAACGATGATCTGTGGGTAGCCTCGGCAGCGATCGAAGATGATCGAAATCATGGTGCATGTGCACACGTATGCATTCGTGCCTGGGTGGTTGTGAAATTGGGGAAGGTGATGTAACTCGAAGACGTGCTTCGAAATTTTCGAATCAGGCCGGAGTTCAATATCGAGTTGTTGCGTTGGGTAGCGGGTTTTAAGGTTTCACGATGAAAATAGTGTGGTTTTGGGTTTACTTGGGAGAGGCTTGAGAAAATTGGTACTTTGCTTCGAGATGGACTCGAGATATCTTGGGATGAAGCAGTAGCAGGTTCAAATCTTTAAACAAATCAAGTTTTAAGTTTTAAATTAATTTAGTGTTGAATTGTCCCCTTAAAAAAAATTCTTTTAAATGAAGAATTAAATTAAGTTTTCAAATATATTGATCATGTTTTAGAAGTTAAAATGATAATTAAATAAGTTTTTAACAATGTTTCAAAATTTAATTTTTAAGTTAAATATTTAAAATTGATTTTTTTTATAATATATTATGTATTTTTTTAAAATGCTTTCAAATGAAATTTAATAATTAATTTTTAAGGTTGATGATTAATTAATTAATGTAATTAACAAAAGGTTTATTTTTTTTAAATCAAGGTGATTGACTTAATTTTGTGATTAATTAAGGGTTAATCATTTAAGAATTAAGGTAAATTAATTACATGATAAAGGTTAATCAAATAATGATTTAAATATTAATTGATTAATGAAAGTATTTAAGGAATGATTTATTAATAAGATAATTAAGGTATTAAATAATTAAGGGTAATTAATTGCTTAAAGATAATTACTTAATTGAAAGTAATTAATTTATGATTAAAGGTTGATTAATCAAGTGATCAAAGAATAATAAATTTAAGGATAATTAATTAATTAAGTTTAATTAATAATAAGTAATTAAAAGGTAATTAATTACTTAAAGATAATTACTAAATGAAAGTAATTAAGGTTAATTAATAAATGAAATTGATTAAGGATAATCACTTATTGTAAGTAATTAAGAATAATTAATTAAATGGTAATTAATTGAGGGTTAATTAATTAATATGATTAAATAAGAATAATTAAATAATTAAAGGTTAATTATTTAATGATTATGGGTTGATTAATTTAGTAATTAAAGGTTAATTGATTTATTAATTAAGGATGATTAATTAATAATTAAAGGTTGATTAATTTATTTTAAAGGTTAATTAATAAATGATTAATGGTTTATAATTAATTAATATTAATTAACCAAGATTAGTGTTTATTCATAAGTAATTGATTTGATTTAAATTAATCGGATAATTAATTGACCTTACTTATGAATGTTCGAATTGTATTGAATGCTCGAAACTGTTTGATATCCCTACTGTATGATGCTTTGTGATATGAATTGTTTCAATTCAAGTTGTGATGAATGTAATTTTATCTATGATAAATGTATATTATTTATATGTGTATCTGTGAATGGAAGGTAAGCGTTATAGGATTATACCGCTTATCGATATTGATATGCTTAAATCTGTGATGAATGATGATGTTTCACTATTGTGTGAAACCCCTGGACTACACCATACACACACAAATATGGATCGCACGAGGAAATTGGTTTGGTCACCGATATATTGAAATTTAAATATTATTTTGTTTAAAGATTGAATTTTGAATCCAAATAATTTTGGAAATGGAATTGGGTTAAGCGTGAAAAGTTTTTGAAAAAGAGTTTTGAAGATAAAAGTTATTTTGAATAACTTGATAAAGTTTTGAAATTTAGATAATTTGATTCAAATTTGAATTCAAGATTTGAAATTGAATTCCATGTTCGAAAATTATTGTTTATAAAGGTTATACAAGTTATAAGGGTGTTTCTATGGGTTTAAACCATTTTTTAAAAAAAAGAAAAAAAATATTGTTTTGGGAACTTGAATTTAACCCAAATTTTATACTTGAAGAACTTTAACTTGTGTAAATGAAATCGGATTTTTCCGAAACAAAAACTATTTGTTTTCAAATAATAATAGTTTTCATATAAAGAAAGGATTTCCAATTTGTGTTAAAAAGATTTCAAAGTGAAAAGAAATTGTTTTGAAAGCTATGAATGAATCTTTGTGAAAGATGGTTGAACCTTGTTTTGAAAATGAAGAAGATCTTAAATGGTGTACCTTTTATATAAAAGATTTGAAATGGGAATTGTGACTGAATCTTTGGAAAGGGTTTTGAAAGCTATGAATTGAGTCTTTGATTTAATGATTGGATGAGTTAATCCAATTTGAAAGGGAAATTATTTTGAAAGGATATTAATGAATCTTTGTGAAAGATGGTTGAACCTTATTTTGAAATCGAAGAAGATCTTAAATGGTGTATCTTTTATATAAAAGATTTGAAATGGGAATTGTGAATGAATCTTTGGAAAGGATTTTGAAAGCTATGAATTGAGTCTTTGATTTAATGATTGGATGAGTTAATCCAATTTGAAAGGGAAATTGTTTTGAAAGGATATTAATGAATCTTTGTGAAAGATGGGTGAACTTTGTGAAGTAAATCTTTTTGTTTAAAAGATTGAAAATGGTAATTTGTTTTAAACCATTTAAAGAAAAGTTTTGGGTAATAAGTTGTGACTTAACTGAAATCCCATTATCCGTATGTTTTAAATATTGCGCTCATTATTCGGTTTAGCCGGGAGAGGACCTTGTGTCATATAACCCATTCCGAATAGTGATACGACGATATGGATAATCTTTGAAGGCCGGTGGTGAAGACCGGGTGTCTTCGAGAACTATAGGATAACCTATCGAATGACTCTGCACTGAGTTGGTCTGGTATAGAGATCTCCATATGTGATGGGGAGTACGATCGGGATTGAGGATGCCCGGATTTGCAAGGGCTTCTTTTGAAATGCCTTCGGTTCTGTTCGAACCCGGAACAGACTTGTATGGATGTGTGTCTGACATTACACTATGAGATGTAAAACCAGTTTCTATAAAATCCATTTCTGTTTGGTCGCGGAGAATTTATTCTCTTAGTTTAACACCCTTCTCTGAGACGTACGAGCTCAGAGGTTATGTAATTGATGTTTACTAGTGATACATTCCCAATTTGGTAATGTGGCATACGAAGTGCTGTTGATCATTTGTTGATCAAAGCATGGCTTTGTGAAAAAAGTGTAGCTTTGTGGACGAGACTTCGTCGAGCGTCACAACCCGGTTATGGTCGAAACAGGAATCGTGGCAGCAAGGTTATTTGGGGGTAGCGCCCCCTGAGGGTGTGTCATTCCCTTCTGGATTAAAGGTGGTATCATAGTATGGAGCCCAGATATTTACCTATGTGGATGCTGCAAACTTATTGCTTTGTGGTTGTTGGTGGAGAGGCGCCTCAAATAAAGGTTGGTAACGACCGGGGGGTGGCATACTCATGTCAGTAGTTACCTAAGTACAGAGGTAACCCGGCCTTGTGTAGCAGAGATCCGGTTAGGTTCTCAAGGACGTCCCTTCGGAGGCATTCCATTATGTGTGGGAAGTTCCTTTGCCTGACCATTTGTTGGAAATCCAGTCTTCCAATATGAGCTTTGTACGGTTTTAGGTGTAGAACCTGCCATTTAACATGGCAGCTATAGTAGGCATACTATAATGGTACGTATGCTAGCTAAGATTAATACTATACTTGCAAATGTTTTCTGCACTATGCACTTATAATAATATCAAAATGGTTTTCGCGTATCAAGCATTTTTGACTGTCATAAAGAGAAATCTCCTACAAGTTTGCACTTGCATTATGTGTGTGGCGGGAGGCCTTATGGCAGTTTCATTTTCCAAAAAGCATTGCGGTTTTCAATGTTTTAAATTCTTTTATTGTTTGTTTTAAAGACAAACTGTTTTGGTTTGCTCATACCAGTCCCGTGACTGACCCAGAGTTTATTATTCCCTTCCTAAACTCTGGGTGCCCATAATTTTCCACACAGGCAGTCTATAGTTGGGTTTTCAGATAATCAAATAATAGGTGTAGGATTCGATAACATCCAGCCTTAGGATTTGGCGATCACATTTGCTTCTTTTCAGCATTCGGGCTGACCTTTCTCAATACAACGCGATTGAGGGTTTCTTGCTTCACGTTTGGAAAGCATGTTGGTGGATCTAGCTTTTGGAGTTTTTGGAGCTTTAGTTATGGAGTTGCAGCTGCAGTTTGATGTTGGAGTTTTCTTCTGGAGTTTCTCTATTGACGCTTATCTTTCCGCTGTTGTATATTTACCTCTGATATTGTTGAGATTCATGTTGTATCATATATTGTATCAATGTTGTACATATTGATATTCATTTCCTTTTTCCACTGTGTTGTTATACTTAATGTGTTATAAGCTCCGACGAACCAGATTCGGCGTTTGAATCTGCTACATTCGAGTACAAATGAAGTACGGGTGCCGGTTTTCGAAGGTCGAGTCAGGGTCGTTATAATTGGTATCAGAGCTGAAGGTTGAACTTTAGTTTTTTGAGTATAACAAATTACATAACTCATTAGAGATAGGGTGAAGTATACCCTAGAATGAGTATGTCCCTAAGATATCTGTTCGTGTGCCTCAGTAAATTCTCTTACTACCCACTGATAGTAAGTATGAGTGTAAGAAGAGGACGAGATAGGGGACAATGGAGTACCACTATAAATGGTCGATACCCTGTAATAACAAGGAAACAATTCTTCTCAATCTCCTTTGATTCGATTTCAAATTCTTTAATGGCTTCGTGGCCGCTCCGGAAAGAAGCTTTGGTGCAATGGTGGCACTACGAATCGTTGTAGAAAAGGTTCTAATTCCTAATTCGTATTCTCTTCATCGGATTCTTATTAACCTTTCTTTTTTAACTCTAATAAATTTGAAAATCTATTTAAAATGAATTGTTGAATAAAATATAAAGATTTGTATCGATAAAACAATTTCGATCAAAACTAAATTTGAAATTTTGTTGTAATTCTTGTGTGAGTATCAAAGTCCGATAAGGGACA
The DNA here is from genome assembly GCA_030765085.1 of Allium cepa. NCBI lineage: Eukaryota > Viridiplantae > Streptophyta > Magnoliopsida > Asparagales > Amaryllidaceae > Allium > Allium cepa. Next base: position 984,176,243 of record CM060945.1, on the reverse strand, counting down.
AGTTGGTGTATACTTTGGGGTATTCCAACCTGAATTTGGAATCCATAACTAGTGTTTGAGAATTATGGAAGATTGAATCTATCTATCTATTCTCTGGGTCCAAAATAATTCTACGAGTGGTTAGTTATCCTTCGAACTAACCAATGCCCCTGCCTATTTCATAGATCAGATGACTCAAGTATCTTGTGAAATATTGAATGAGTTCGCTCTCATAATTATTGGTGATATTATGATTTGGTGAGCCAAATGCAGAACAGATATTCAGTTTGATCTAGAAAACTATTTCTCTATCTTTATGTATCCATTCTTTGTTGTCTCCCTAGCAAATTTCGAGGATGAAATTTTCTTAAGGGGGGAATCTGCAACGATCCCAGTCTTTAAGCTAGAATTTAATTTAAAAATTAATAAATTTTTGGAATTTGATTGTGAATCTATTGGTAAGTTAAAATGAAAATTTTCAAAATAAATACCTTTGAGAATGAAATTGGGTTTTATTAACTTTATATTTCAAATGAACTAATATATATATATATCTGTGTGTGTGTGTGTGTGTTTATTTATTTTTGTATAATTAAATTTTAAATCATTTTATTTAAAAAGTATTATAAGTACAAATAGTATAAAAAGTATGAAGATAAATATAAAGCTTTGATATGTGCATATATCTTTTGAAAAAACTAATAAAAATAAACATCTGTAAAATTTAAATATAAAGGCTAAGTTGAATATGAATTTGATAAAAGGATTTAAAATACATTTTCTTTTAAAATGTATAAATATAGTTTGTATATTTTTGAATTTAAAATGTAAAACATTTACATATGTTAAGATACAAAATATAAATAATTAAGGGTTTAAACATAACTTGTAAATAAATTTATGAAAGCGTTTAAAGCTAAACCTATGAATTAATTGGAATTAGGGTTTTATACACAATTGTATCATATAAATGACATTTGTAAAAACTAAGAAAATATGAATTTAAAAGTGTTAAGGGTTTAAAATATGTAGAGACAAGTGGCAAAGATGTTTTCTTTTGAAAAAAAAATGTACATACAAATCAAATTGTTTAAACCAGGCTGCCCATTTTAGTTCAAAAAATTTTCCTTCTGTTTTAAAATTTCTCAAACCTGAGAAAGATAAACACAAACCAAAGAAACAGTTACAAACTCAGATCAGAAAACAAAATCATCACAGTCTCAAACTTAAAGCAGATTTGAACTTGAAGTCTGAAAAACAAAATTCAAAAATCTGAAGCATGCAGATTCAAAAGCAAAATCAAACCAAATATCAGACTCTAGAAAAACAATCAAAAGAAGTTGATAAAAATCCTCAAACCTAAATATAAGGCCATCCGAGTGTTTTTTCAAAAGTCAGAGCAAAGTAAAAACAAATTCAACCAGGAAGCAAAGCACTTCTAGTTTCAAAAGCTCTCAATCTGATCAAGAGCAAGCTTAAATCAAAGCATTCAGAACAAACTCAAGAAGATTTAACTACTAAACAAATCAAAGTTCTAGATTCAAGTCAAAAGCAATTCCAGGCTCAGAAATCTTGTCTTCTGTTCTTCAAAACAAGGTGAGAAACTAACCAACTTGAATCTCTGTTATGTCTTGTTTCTGTGAAATAGAATGGTGAAAATTGTTTGCATGGATGAATTCTGTGAATATGGTGAGGTAATATGTACATGTACCTGTACATATCTTTGTATATACTCACAGGCAATATTTTGAAGAAAAATCTTATTCTCTTCATACATTCTCTTTTCGGCTTCTGTTTTCAAACAATATATGTTTGTTTGTGCATAATCTAGATTTTAAATATAAGTTCAAACCTTATAAATTTTGAAATTGTCCGGAATCAAGAAAACTCAGTGAAAATGTGAAAATATGTTTAAATCAAGTGTTGTATTTTGTGGATCAAATTATATAATATGAATCTACTCTGGAAAATAGGATTTTTAAGGTGAAAATCTTGATTTTTAGATTAAAATCGAACGTGCATTTTGGAGATGACCAGGAAGTAGTTTTTGAGCAACTTCAGATGGCCGGAGGTTCTTTGGTGGTCGGGGATTCGAATGGAGATGGAGGAAGATCCGGCGAGTTTAGGAAAAATACTAGATTGGTGCATAAACCACCGTGGCGTCGAAATTTGGACGAAGTAGGATTTTGGGGTATGTTGGGTTTGCTGTTGTTCACGAGAAATTTTCGTCGTCGACGTGGCATTCTGGTCGATCGCACCAAGGGGGATAGGGGCGTGGTGATGTGATGAAGCTATGGTCGGTGATTCAGGGATGCCGGTGGCTCGACGTGGTATGGCGAAGTGTTTTTTTCGGTGGTTCAAGTCCAGGAAAGGGGTCGAGTTGCAAAATTTTGTTTCTGATGTGATCACTGGAGATGGGTGGTCGGGATTGGTAGAGGAGGTCAACGATGATCTGTGGGTGGCCTCGGCGGCAATCGAAGATGATCGGAATCATGGTGCATGTGCACACGTATGCATTCGTGCCTGGGTGGTTGTGAAATTTCGGGAAGATGATGTAACTCAAAGACGTGCTCGGAAATTTTCGAATCAGGGCCGAGTTCAATATCGTGTCGTTGCGTTGGGTAGCGGGTTTTAAGGTTTCACGATGAAAATAGTGTGGTTTTGGGTTTACTAGGGAGAGGCTCGAGAAAAACAGTATTTTGCTTCGAGATGGACTCGAGATATCTCGGTTTGAAGCAGTAGCAGGTTAAAATCTTTAAACAAATCAAGTTTTAAGTTTTAAATTAATTTAGTCTTGAATTGTCCCCTTAAACAAATTTTCTTTTAAATGATGAATTAAATCAGGTTTTCAAAAATATCGATCATGTTTTAGAAGTTAAAATGAAAGTTAAGTAAGTTTTTAACAATATTTCAAAATTTAATTTTTAAGTTAAATATTTAAAATTGATTTTTTTTTATAATATATTATGTATTTTTTTTAAAATGCTTTCAATGAATTTAATAATTAATTTTTAAGGTAGGTGATTAATTAATTAATGTAATTAATTAAAGGTTTATTTGTTTTAAATCAAGGTGATTGATTTAATTTTGTGATTAATTAAGGGTTAATCATTTAAGAATTAAGGTAAACTAATTACATGATAAAGGTTAATTAAATAATGATTTAAAGATTAATTGATTAATGAAAGTATTTAAGGAATGATTTATTAATAAGATAATTAATTAATTAAGTAATTAAGGGTATTTAATTGCTTAAAGATGATTACTTAATTAAAAGTAATTAATTTATATTTAAAGGTTGATTAATCAAGTGATCAAAGAATATTAAATTTAAGAATAATTAATTAATTAAGTTTAATTAATGATAAGTAATTAAAAGGTATTTAATTACTTAAAAATAATTACTAAATGAAAGTAATTAAGGTTAATTAATAAATGAAATTGATTAAGGATAATCACTTATTGTAATTAATTAAGAATAATTAATTAAATGGTAATTAATTAAGGGTTAATTAATTAACGTGATTAATTAAGAATAATTAAATTATTAAAGATTAATTATTTATGATTATGGGTTGATTAATTTAGTAATTAAAGGTTAGTTGATTTATTGATTAAGGATGATTAATTAATAATTAAAGGTTGATTAATTTATTTTAAAGGTTAATTAATAAATGATTAAAGGTTAATTAATGATTAATGGTTTATAATTAATTAATATTAATTAAAGATTAGTGTTTATTCATAAGTAATTGATCTGATTTAAATTAATTAGATAATTAATTGACTTTACTTGTGGATGTTTGAATTGTATTGAATGCTCGAAATTGTTTGATATCTCTACTGTGCGATGCTTTGTGATATGAATTGTTTTAATTCAAGCTGTGATGAAGGTAATTTTATCCGTGATAAATGTATATTATTTATCTGTGTATTTGTGAATGAAAGATAAGCGTTATAGGATTATAACGCCTATCGATATTGATATGCTTAAATCTGTGATGATTGATGATGTTTCACTATTATGTGAAACTCCTAGACTACACCATACACACACAAATATGGATCGCACGAGGAAATTGGTTAAGTCACGGATAGTTTGAAATTTAAATATTATTTTGTTTAAAGATTGAATTTTGAATCCAAATAATTTTGGAAATGGAATTGGGTTAAGCGTGAAAAGTTTTTGAAAAGGAGTTTTGAAGATAAAAGTTATTTTGAATAACTTGATAAAGTTTTGAAATTTAGATAAATTGAATTCAAGATTTGAAATTGAATTCCATGTTTGGAAATTATTGTTTAAAAGGTAACCAGGCCTTGTGTTACCTTGTTTTGAAATTGAAGAAGATCTTAAAAAGATTTGAACCATGTTTTGAAACTGAAGAAGATCTTAAATGGTGTATCTTTTATATAAAAGATTTGAAATGGGAATTGTGAATGAATCTTTGGAAAGGGTTTTGAAAGCTATGAATTGATTCTTTGATTTAATGATTAAATGAGTTAATCTAATTTGAAAGGGAAATTGTTTTCAAAAGATATTAATGAATCTTTGTGAAAGATGGTTGAACCTTGTTTTGAAATTGAAGAAGATCTTAAATGGTGTTTCTTTTATATAAAAGATTTGAAATGGGAATTGTGAATGAATCTTTGGAAAGGGTTTTGAAGGCTATGAATTGAGTCTTTGATTTAATGATCGGATGAGTTAATCCAATTTGAAAGGGAAATTGTTTTGAAAGGATATTAATGAATCTTTGTGCAAGATGGGTGACTTTGTGAAGTAAATCTTTTTGTTTAAAAGATTAAAAATGGTAATTTGTTTTAAACCATTTGAAAGAAATGTTTTGGGTAATAAGTTATGACTTAACTGAAATCCCATTATCCGTATGTTTTAAATATTGCGCTCGTTATTTGGTTTAGCCGAGAGAGGACTTATGTCATATAGCCCCGTCCGAAAAGTGATACGACGATATGGATAGTATTTGAAGACCGGGTGTCTTCGAGAATGATAGGATAACCTGTCGAATGACTCTGCACTGAGTTGCTTCGGTATAGAGATCTCCATATGTGATGGGGAGTCCGATCGGGATTGAGGATACCCGGATTTGCAAGGGCTTCTTTTGAAATGCCTTCGGTTCTATTCGAACCCGGAACAGACTTGTATGGATGTGTGTCTGACATTACACTTTGAGATGTAAAACCAGTTTCTATCAAATACATTTATGTTTGGTGGCGGAGAACCTATTCTCTTAGCTTAACACCCTTCTTTGAGACGTACGAGCTCAGAGGTTATGTAATTGATGGTTACTAGTGATACATTCCCAATTTGGTAATGTGGCATATGAAGTGTTACTGATCATTTGTTGATCAAAGCATGACTTTGTGAAAAATGTAGCTCTGTAGATGAGAGTTCGTCGAGCCTCACAACTTGGTTATGGTAGAAACAAGAATCGTGGCAGCAAGGTTATTTGTGGGTAGCGCCCCTTGAGGGTATATCATTCCCATCTGGATCAAAGGTGGTATCATGATATGGAGCCCATATATTTACCTATGTGGATGCTGCAAACTTATTGCCTTGTGGTTGTTGGTTAAGAGGCATCTCGGATAAAGGTTGGTAACGACCGGGGGGTGGCATACTCATGTCAGTAGTTACCTAGTTATAGAGGTAACCCGGCCTTGTGTAGCAGAGATCTGGTTAGGTTCTCGGGGACGTCCTTCCAGAGGCGTTCCATTTTGTGTGGGAAGTTCCTTTGCCTGACCATTTGTTGGAAATCCAATCATCCAATACGAGCCTTGTACGGTTTTAGTTGTAGAACCTGCCATTCAACATGGTAGCTATAGTAGGCATACTATAATGGTACGTATGCTGGCTAAGATTAATATTATACTTGCAAATGTTTTATGAACTATGCACTTATAATAATATCAAAATGATTTTCGCGTATCAAGCATTTTTGACTGTCATAAGGAGAAATCTCCTCCAAATTTGCGCTTGCATTATGTGTGTGACGGGAGGCCTTATGGCAGTTTCATTTTCCAAAAAGCGTTGCGGTTTTCAATGTTTTAAATTCTTTTGTTGTTTGTTTTAAAGATAAACTGTTTTTGTTTGCTCATACCAGTCCCATGACTGACCTGGAGTTTATTATTCCCTTCCTAAACTCTGGTTACCCATAATTTTCCACACGGGCAGTCTAGAGTTGGGTTTTTCGGATAATCAAATAATAGGAGTAGGATTCGATAGCATCCAGCCTTGGGATTTGGCGATCGCATTTGCTTCTTTTCAACATTCGGGCCGACCTTTCTTAATACAACGTGATTGAGGGTTTCTCGCTTCGCATTTGGAAAGCATGTTGGTGGATCTAGCTTTTGGAGTTTTTCGAGGTTTAGCTATGGAGTTGCAGTTGCAGTTTGATGTTGGAGTTTTCTTTTGGAGTTTCTTTATTGACGCTTATCTTTCCGCTGTTGTATATTTACCTCTGATATTGTTGAGATTCATGTTGTATCAGATATTGTATCAATGTTGTATATATTGGTATTCATTTCCTTTTCCGATATGTTGTTATACTTAATGTGTTATAAGCTCCGGCGAACCAGATTCGGCGTTTGAATCTGCTGCATTCGAGTACAAATGAAGTACGGGTGCGAGTTTTCGAAGGTCGAGTCAAGGTCATTATAAACTCCCTTGTTTTGACAACTATAAATCTGAACTTAACTTGCTTAAAACAGTTAATAACCTTTCACAAACAGTGTCGATGCCGAGTTCAAAACATAAACCATCTTACAATAAGCTCTCGCAGACAATCAGCGATGAGGTCTTCGAAGATGATAGTTCGAAGCCTAACTTCATTTCATCAACTCTGTGACTTTTAATTTCTTGGCACTTATACTTGAATGATTGCACTAGTTCACACACCACATGGGGGGTGTATTTTGTTGTTAAGTCTAATGTCAATTGTTTTTCAAGTATAGTTCAAACTGGTGTTTTGTTAGATTCAACATTCACTAGAGATGTCTAGGAAATCTTGCTCTGCCATGATCTCGGACAGACCCGGGCCATCTTCTCAATAAGAAGTACTTAAAACTTCAAATCCATCGACTATTCTTGTATAGGACAAGCCGAGCCTGCGATCGCATATGTCGACTTGACTCTCGATGCCATGGATGCAGCAATCTTTTTAGACGATCCAATCAATTCCCAAGCCTCAAATATTAACGAAAGTATGATTCGCCATATATACTTAATACACAGGATTCCTTTCGACGATGTGTTGGTTCCATCGGGACAGGACCGTCCTCCCTTGCCCTCAATCGGATATACAGCCTGCAACAAATTCATGTGTTGGGTCGGTAGCATGCCGCCATTCAACTCCTTTCTTCGCGACCTGTTATAGTATATCGAGATAGCCCCATCGCAATTACATCCAAATAGCCATGCGTTCATATACGGCACTTGCATTCTCTTCATGAGTATCCTTTTCAGGCTCCCGACTCCTGGCAATGTCCGCTGTATCTATCGCTTCATGAGACGGTCAGATAGACCATCTTTTGTATTCCTTGAGCCGCATAGTAAGTGTCAAATTCTGACTGGGGCATGGAGCAAGTTCGTCCAGTATAAGCAGGATTGGTTCTACGTGCGCTGTCCTTCCAACTTTGCGAGGAGATGGGTAGAAGGGAGTAAGTCTTTGTTCTGGATCAATACTCGTGTTTGGCGGAAACTGCATCTTTTCTAACTCTTTCTCTACTTTTACAGGTATCAACCCACGTCCTAAAAGCTTCGGGTATTATGAAGCTGTCGAAGCTATTCGAGCTATCCACGCAGAAGTCTGGGATATTAGATCTCTTATTTCAAATGAATCGCTCTCGAAGTTTGGGCTGCTAGCGGAAGGTCGCCGAATAAGCCTCCCTCAAGGCGTCATTATAACCAGGCCCACTTCGGGCAAAGGAAGAAAAGTAGGCTGGGTCTTCAACACATAATGCCCCTGACACACCAGAGGAGGAGGAGATTAAAGAAGCTGAAACACCCGAAATACATGGCGAGAATGTTGTTCCCGCTCGGGAGCCGATAGTCGAGGTGCACGATATCGAAGTAACACCTTCCCCTGCGAAGGAAAAGAAAAAATTGACTTACAAACTGAGGAAGAAGACAATGGGCGGAACTTCTAAAGTCACCATCACTCTGGTGGAAAGAGAGCCTTCTCCTTAACGCTTAGAGAGTTCATTGAAAGGTCTGTCGGACCTTACTATTCTTGATGATCTACTTAACTACGGCTTCCATGATTCAGAAGCGCTTAAACGGCATTCGCCTGCAAGAGGCGATGCAGGCGCTTAAGCCCACATTCAGGGAGAAAAACTCCAATAAGTAGAGATAAAGAAACTGGTCCATTGGGGGAAACACAAGGACACAACGGAGACATGCAATTCACCTTTGCACTTAAATTTCTGCCATCGCTCTACTCTTCGCTAACTTGTTGTCATTTACATTCCATGTAGGTGATATGGGACGTACACACGGACTCAATCATCTTCGCGGGTCGTCTATCTTTCACCACTCTGGATGTGATTCGGGCTACGGAAGACGTCAGGATAGAGATGATGACAGCGATAGGGATTATCACTCCCGGGATTCATCATCTCGAAAGAAAACTTATCATCGGCCTTCATGCCCTTATAATCCTCCTTCTCACTCGAAACAAGGCAGAGAGAAATACGGCCACAAGGGGTCACAATCTGATGTCCCCCGCGATCATCACTATGGTTCATCCAGTACACGACAATCTTGGGAACCTCATAAGAAAACTGAACTTTCAAAGCCACCTCCCTACTCCCAGAACAGATCCGATGATATCAAAGAGGCTTGCCAAGCTTAAGGCTAAGTTTCTCAAAATCTGCTTCGATGGTCTGAAGTTCCTCCCGGCAATTCATCACATTTCGGTACACGTCAAACAGAGCGCCATTGCTTGCAACAACAACGTTTATATTCAACATGACGCGTTTGTCCATCTAGCTGAAAAAGTCTCGGAAGTCTCTGTGGAGCGTCAACACGAAATTGACCACCTAAAGCTTGAAGCCATTCACGATAAAGACATTATCAAAGCTCAGGATGAAGAGCTCTCTTTGTACAAATCTCAGCTCAAAGCCGCCCAACAAAGTGCTAAAGATCTGTGGAGGCCGTCAATCGTCTGGAGGCAACTCATAAGAAAGAAACTGACGAAGCGGTCTAACACTGCAGGGCCCTGGCTTTAGAGAAGGATTCAGTTCAGAAGGAAAGGGACGCATTTGCCCTCAGAGTCAAAGAGTTGGAAGATCAACTCTACAAAGAGGGAGAGGAAAAAACTGCTCCCCAGGAAGAGTCACAACGATATTACGACGAGATTGTTGCTACGTAAATCCTGAAGGCAAAGCTCGACGACGAGCTCTCTAAGGTCGGGATGCTGAAGGATGAAGCCTGTGAAGAGGGCAAGAGAATAGCATCCGTGGAGATTGACTCTCGCCTTGAGGTGGCTACAGAGGCTAGTAGGGAGGAGATTAAGTGCATGTTCGACCCACTTATAGTGGAATACAATGCCCGTGTCCTCATGCATCGGGTCTTAACTTTTCTTGGCGAGGGCTACCTCGAGTATCTAACCAAGGCATGGGAGACTTTAATAAAGATCAGGAAGGTCGAGCTGGGCACTGAAGAGGATGATGAGGAGGCTTTGGTGAAAGAATTTCTCAGGAGGAACGAGCCTTCAGACTTGTCTTCAGCGAAGGCCCTTTACTGCAAAGGTTCCTCCTCATCAAGAGGAAAAGATGTCATTGCCAATCCGTTTGGAACCGAGTCTCCAGCCCTTCCTCCTACTCAATCGACTGATCGGCCACTACTCGATCCATTCGAGCAACACGCTGGTTATGACCCGGATGACCCTGGCCTCGGCATTCACGTTCTATCTCCCATTCCAGAGGGTGAAACCCCACGGACAGTTGAGAGCCAGCAAGAAACCGGTAAATAACTTTCCTTTTTAAAGTTCAAAGAGTCGTTGCCTTTGGCATGAGTTCATTATATTCCATCATTTGTCTCTTGTGATCTTGCGTAGGTCGCTCTGACCCCGAGCCTACTCTGAAGTGTGGTGACACCAAGGAGAAGAAGAAGAAAATAAGCGAGGCTACTCATGTGGGAGAGACTCCCGGTCCAGATACTCAAGTGATCGAGGCCCTTAATGAAGATAAGTCTGTGACTTCGTCTCCCGTCGAAGAAAGTTATGAAGTTGAAATCACAAGCGCCTCTGGACACACTTCTAAAATGAGCATGAAGGAACAGCTCGCGGAGGAAAAGAAAATGACGGTTGAAATTAAAGTCGAGCCCCGAGTCGTGGATCTAGATGATCCTTTGAACTAGCCTTTGAAGGTCATCCTCCCTGGTGGGTCCAGGCCACTAAAGATTCCTCGTTCCTCCTCGGTTGTTACCTCCCCTTCAAGCAAAACGTCCAAATGAAAATGCGTGGGGGAAGAGTCACCTGAGAAAACAAAGAAGGAGAAGAAACCTAAGAAGTCAAAGAAGTAGCTATTACACTCGTTCAACGAGAGCTAACTTAGATTATGTAATTATTTTTATCTATTTACGTAGTCAATGTAAATAGACTTTTTACCCCGATTTTTGGAGGAGTTGTGGTAGAACCATGTTTTGGATGGAAATAAAATTTAGTTCTTTTGTCTTTCAAACGACTTTTACTATTCATCTTTTTGTATTATTGTGGTCGAAACCTAAGCTATTGGGAGTTACATAAACCCCCAATTCATCTTCATATAGCTCGGAAATTCTTTGAAATTGTACATCCTTTATTCCATGCTTCGGGTACTTAGAATATTTTTCAGTCCGTATGCCGGGGACTTGATGACTTCCAGTCAGTTGTACTTTAGCCTGCACTCCGGGGACTTAGATATTTTTAAGCCGTCCATATTCTACTCCACGCTTAGGAGACTCGGAGTACTCCAGTCCACACTCAGGGGACTTGGAGATTTTAAGCCGTTTATACTCCATTCCGCACTTAGAGTACTCCAGTCTGCACTCTGGGGACTTGGAGATTTTTAAGCTGTTCATATTCTAGTCCGAACTCGGGGGACTCAGAATACTCCAGTCCACACTTAGGGGTTAGAGATTCTAAGTCATTTATACTCTATTCCGCACTCATGGGACTCAGAGTACTTCAGTCCGCACCCTAAGGACTTGAAGATTTTTAAGTCGTTCATATTCTAGTCCGCACTCGGGAGACTCGGAGTACTCCAGTCCATACTCAGGGGACTTGGAGATTTTAAGTCGTGTATACTCTAGTCCGCACTCAGGGGACTCAGAGTACTCCAGTCCGCACTTTGGGGACTTGGAGATTTAAGTCTTTATACTCTGGTCCGCACTCATGGGACTCAGAGTACTCCAGTCTGCACTCAGGGAACTTGGAGATTTTAAGTCGTTTATACTCTAGTCCGCACTCAGAGGACTCAGAGTACTCCAGTCCGCACTCTAGGGACTTGGAGATTTTAAGTCATTTATACTCTGGTCCGCACTCAGGGGACTCAGAGTACTCCAGTCTGCACTCAGGGAACTTGGAGATTTTAAGTCATTTATACTCTAGTCCGCACTCAGAGGACTCAGAGTACTCCAGTCCGCACTGAGGGGACTTGGAGATTTTAAGTCGTTTATACTCCAGTCCGCACTCAGGGGACTCAGAGTACTCCAGTCCGCACTCAGGGGACTTGGAGATTTTAGGTCGTTTATACTCTGGTCTGCACTCAAGGGACTTGGATATTTTAAGTCATTTATACTCTAGTCTGCACTCAGGGGACCCAGAGTACTCCAGTCCGCATTTAGAGGACTTGGAGATTTTAGGATTGTGGATGGTCGATTCATATCCACCCTAAGTTGACAAGCAAGGTCGATAGTTGGATGGATCCATCCTCCTCGAACTTGTTTTGAATATGGGTAAGGTCGTTAGGAGGACGGATCCACCCTCCTCGAAACTGCATTTATGAACTTATACTCCAGTTCGCACTTTGGGAATCTGGAGTTCGTAAGAGGATTGTCGTGCATCAATCCAATTTGGTTTCTAGTGCGATGGCTTGCCCCCAAGCTCGGGTTTTTCTTGAAGAGTGACCGATTGTTTCACAGTTATTCTCTCTTTGAGTAAATTCCTCCGTATGAAGGAATTTAGCACTTCGTGCATTGTGATAGTTGTATGACATATTCAATAGATCACAGCTCTGGTGCAAAGAAATGGCATTTTATTGTTGAAATAAGAAAATATGGCAAAGTTAGTTGCCTTATTACAAATTCAAGTTTCAGAATGCAGAAACAAATTGCAAATGGCTAATATACTAAATAAATAAAGCCTGTCATGTGCAGCGGTGGCAAAGATCCTCGCTGCTGCAGGCTTCTGACAAAGCAGGACCGCCAATGGTTGCTAACTTAAATGTGCCATTTTCGAGCTTTTGTTCAATCACGTATAGCCTTTCCACGTTGGTTTCGTGTGCAAAGAAATCAAGTAGATTCTTTTGTGGACTAAATCACCAAGCTGGAACGTTTGGGATCGAACCTTGACATTGTGCAATCGGGGGACCCAACTTCGTTACATGGCTGCTCTCAAGTCAGCATGATCTCCATGAATGACTCCACCTTCATTGACGGTGGGTAATTTTAAAGTTAGACACCACGGAGCAATAATAGCCTTGAATTCAGCAAGGGTCGATCGTCCCAATAAAGCGTTGTATGGTGAATCTATGTTCAGTACAACAAATTGCAACGTCCGGACTCTTCAGCATTCTCCAATTCCCAACTCTACTGACATTTCCACCATCCCAATGGGTCTGGTTGCATTCCCGTTGAAGCCATAAATATGGAGTTGACAAGGCTTCAAATCTTTGGCCTCCATCTCCATTTGGTCATAGGCTCGCTTAAATATTATATTCACAGAACTACCACCATTAACCAGAATCTTTTTCATCCAAGCATGGCCTACTTGAGCTGATATGATCGGTGGATCAGTAGTTGGAGTTCCGACCCTGTCAGCATCTCTATTTCGAAATATGATGTCATCGGTTATCGTTCTCTGTCGTTTGGTCGGGGATCTATCCTCCAAATTGCTACATCACTCAAATATGCATGCCTAATGGTTCTGACATACGATTTCCTTCCCTTCCAGCTTTGGTCTGCTGGATGAGGACCACCACTAATTGCATTTATAACCAATCTTCCTCCAGTACGAGCGGGTTCTTCCTGCCCTGCCTGGTTTGGGATATGATTTTGATTTAATGGGCTCGCACCCCTCAACTGTGGCGCCCGCACAAACTGTTCTAGCTTCCTTTCTCTTATCAATTTCTCAATGAGATCTTGTAAATGATGACACTCGTTTGTATTATGGCCATAGCTTTCGTGAAATCTTCCAAATTTACCTGTTTGGATCTGTCTCTCCGATGACTGCTTCGGAGCAGGTTTTTTGTATTGGATAGTGTTAGAGGTTTGTAGATACACATTTTCCAACGATGTATTTAAAGGAGCGTATTTTTTGTAAGACGGAATCCTCGACTTCCATTTTCCTACTTCTCTTTTCTTTCCGGGATTTCCTCCTCCGGATCCTTTAGATTGCCCAGGCTCGTTCTGGACATTGACTTGAACCTTTCCCGAGTTGTCACCGGATTGTTTTACGGCGATGTTTCTCTTTATAGTCTCCTGAACAGGCCTGGTGTCTTATCTCGCCTTGTCCACCTGGCTTCCTCCCTTCTTATGAATTGGTGAGCCTTTGAGTAAAAACGCTCTAGCATAGTTAGAGGTTTCCCTGCCAACCAATCTCAAAACTCTGAATCCGGATCCACTCCTCGCATTACAGCCATCAAAATTGCATGGTCGTTAGGGTTACTAACTTCAGTAGCTGCAACATGAAATCTCTGTAAATACTCTTTCAATGACTCCCCCAAAGCCTGGATCACACTAGATAGGGACATCACATCCTTGGCATGAGTGGCATGTATCCTGAACTGTTCCACAAATTTCGTCGCCAATTCGTCGAAGCTGGATATAGACCATGGGGGAAGTCGATTGAACCACATGGTGGCGATTTCGGATAAAGTGATTTGGAAGCATCTACACTTGGTTGCATTAGCCGAATCAATCATCCATTCATACCTCATCACGTGTTGCCTGGGGTCGGTCTTTCCTTCGTAGGTCGGGATAGTTGGCATGCTAAACTTCCTGAGGTACTCGGCCTGTAGAATAGGATCTGTGAATGGAGTATGACTCCTGGATATCCCCTAATCTTCATTGGTCAAGCCTTGATTCTCTCTCATCAACTGTCTGACCATGGCTGATAAGTTTAGAGTTTGTATGGAAGATGGAAGGTTGGACTCTGTTCTAAGGGACCGCTTAGGTTGATGTCTCCTCTGCTGGCGGTCTACCAAACGTGTACCTTGTGGACCAGCTTCATTGAGGTCTTGGTGAGTCGGACGTCCAGTCTCTACATGTGCTCTAGCTCCTAAGTTTCCCTTCTGGCTTAAGTGTGGTCTCCAAGATGTAAGTGATCCCTAGTTGATCGACCAGTAGAACCTGGTTGTGCAGTTTCCGTTTTGCAGTGTCTACGCCTAGGAGGTTCATCGGATGAAGTCAAACTATCAGATGAAGAATAAGGAACGGGGCTAGCTCCAGCATTCTGATGCTGTTGCTGAGTAAGATGAGTCATGAGGTTAGCGTTGGCTTGAATCTGCTCAGCAAGTTGTCTTCTACTTTCTATGAGTTCTCTCATCAAGTCGTTGAACTCTGTCCTGGTCTTCCGTTTTATATTGGGTGGTAGTCCTTACACCTAAATTTGCTTGCTGATTGCTAGGTCCTATTTATTGTACGCTGGCAGTCTCGTTGATGTCCATGTTATGAGAGGCCAATCTAGTACGTGGTCTTCCTATAGTAGAGTTATTGATAGGAACTCTGAGTAGAATCAACGGACGTCCTATGAATGACTTGGATCTCCTTCAGGGGATTCATTCAATCCAGTAGCTACAAAGAGGATCCTAGCGGCCTAAGAATTCGATTCTCAGTGAAAGCACCAAAATGTTAGCACTAGAATTGGTCATAACACCCTTGAGATAGATTATGTAGAGAGAGTAATAAAGAAAGTAAATTAAAACAGAGAATTGTATGCTAAATTAAATGCAAAGATAAGAACACCGGATTTATAGTGGTTCGTCTTAACTTCCTACGTCCACTTTTGAAGTTAATCTTTAATACTTTACTCAACAATTGATTACAGATACAATCTGTATCCCATCTACTTGAATACAAATGCTAAGTAAAGAGAATGAGTCTTGAATGCAGTAGAGTCTCCCCAGTGTTCTTAAAAAAAGTCGATTTCACTATGTCCATGTCCTTCTATTTATAGATGAAGATGGGTTGGGCTTCCCTCATGGCCCTAGGAGTGAGATACCTCGGCCCGTAGTAAGTGACTTCTGTACGTCGAGCCACAAATGCCGAACGACAATTGCCGAACCACGTGCCCAGGTCGAGCGGCATTCATATGCCGAACAAGGAAGATATGCCGAACGGTATCTGCATGTCGATCGAGACATTGTGCTGAGTGAAGAGTGTAGGCCGAACTAGACCTGTGCCGAACGAGACTTGATGTCGGTCGAGAGGAGATGCCGAACGACCTTGCTATGCCGAGCTAGGTGAAATGCCGAACGACCTTGCTATGCCTTATGAGAAGAAATGTCGAACGACCTTGCTATGCCAAACAGCCCTTCCATGCCGAATGGTGCTCTTATGCCGAGCGAAGAGAGATGCCGAATGAGGCTAGATGCAAAACGAGGCTTGGATGTCGAACGAGGGTTGGATGCTGAACGATGTTCTATGCCGAGCGACCTCTAGATGTTGAACGAGGCTCTATGTCGAGCGACTTGTTACTTGGTCAAGCCAATGGGTAACAACTATTAATTTGTAGAAGTTAGAGATTGATTTGGAGCATTGGATTTGGCCTAGTAAATTTTAATTTCATCCTGCACGTCCCATAATTTCCTTATGCATTAGAATTGTCACGGCAGTCCATTCCTTACTTGAAAATCATGATTTAACATAAATAATGGTCGACCACTTATGGTCTACGATCGACCGGTACCGATCGACCTAGGAACATTAATGGTCGAAATATTATTTGTATGAAACGTCGATTAGTCATTTTGCGTGATTTTGTTAATTTCATTCCTTATTTAACCATCTCGTTTGTTTCTTTCCCTTTTGCACATTTTATAAGATTTGTTTTAATGTTAACATTTCTTAACCCATAAGTTTCCATTAACATTATTAATTAGCACTAATTAAATTTTTTTATTACCATAATTTCATATATAATTATCTCTAATTCAAAAACTTCAAATGCTAACTCGTTTGAACTTCGGTCGGAAAACTTTATATATGAAAATTGATCAAAAAAATCATGAAGAATCTAATGGTGCAAGTTAGTCAAATTCTGGCATTTATAAAAAATAAACTTCTAGTATTATTACTTATTTATTAAAATCTTTTTAATTAGTTAGCGTTAAAATTACAGGGTGTTACAGTGAATAAGTTTAAGGTAATCATTGTACATGATATATTTGTTTATTCGAAAAGCGAGAAAGAGCACAGTTGCATTTAGGAGAAGTGCTTAATAGTCTACATTGCAAAAGTTGAAAGTGAAAATTTTCAAATTTCACTTGTGGTGCAAGGATGTTTGCTTTCTCGATCATATTGTTTATGACCATGGATTATCAGTTTACCCAAGTAAATTTGTTGCAGTGCAAGCTTGGCATATATGAAAGAAATGTTATAGAGGTAAGAAGTTTTCTTAGTTTAGCTGAATATTACAAGAAGTTTATTAAAAACTCCACGAAGATTTTTGCATCGTTGACATGTCTTATTAAGAAATAATAGTTTTCTCATAGAATTCGCAATGTGAGCATACTTTTATTAAGTTAAATGAGTTATTCACTTGTTTTAGCACTTTCAGATGGTTCAAAGCCATATACTATATATATAAGGGAAGAGTTGTTTGTTATGTTAGTCGATAGTTAAAAGTAGACGAAAAACTTATCCAACTCATGATCTTGAGTTGGTGGCTACTGTTTTTGCTCTCAAATCTTAGAGAAACTTCCTTTTAAGGGAAGGATTTCAATTGTTTATGGATTATAAGTCCCTAAAGTATTTGTTCTTTCAATAAGATTTGAATGAGGTAGTAGAAGTGGATGGAGTTCTTGGCATCATATGGTTTTGGTATTACATATACTCTAGACAATGGCAATGTCACAATGGATGGCTTGAGTAGAAGACATGCGATGGCAGTTATACGTTTTTAGATTGAAAGCACTTAAGTATTAATTCTTGAGTCACGGTCACAATTCAATGTATATTGTTTGGGTTGAATATGACTTGAGTTCCATATAATATTCATAAGACTAAGACATTATCCATGTCAAACGTTCCTAGTTGGTGTTTTGGGTAAAACGTTATTTAATTTATCGATTATTATGTCTATTGGGAAAATATGGCAAGACGTTATCCCATATTGAGTTGCCTCGGTCATATATATAACTAAGGTAAAATGGTGAAAAGTTATGTTTAGAAAAAAATATCACTATTGGGTTTACGTAAAGGAAATGGTAAGATTTGAAACTTTAGATTGCAAAACATATCTTGAATTAAGTTAGAGTTAAGATTATACAACGAATGATTAAACCATGGAAATTGGATTTCCATTAGTAAAACGAATATTTGGTACTAAGTGTTGTGAATATATAAGGCGGTACTAGCAATGATATGGAATGAAGTGATATCATAAGTGAAATGATGCAGCTTAAGTTACATCAAAATTAGAAGAGAATTTACATGATTTTCACCTGTTTAAGACATCACTCATTTTGATGTTCTTAGGTGAAGATGAGAAATAATAAGTGGTTCCAATTATTTGATGCAAGGTGAGACATCGCTTACTTTTAAACTGTCTTACCCGAGTATCAGGAAAATAAAGTTAGGAGTATCTACTAGGATGATTTAAATCCCGTGTATGTGTATTCAAGACTACATGAAGATATATTTAAGTTGGATCATATTCGTGCCAAAATTACATGTTAAAATGCATTTCAGCGTTAGATTATCTAATTTGGAAGCATGGACTGTAGAAGTTGTACCTATGCACGTATATTTGATGTTAGTGATCTGGATTGAGTGTATATGCCAATAGTAAAGTCGATAAGTTGATTTAGGAAAGACGACTTAGTTGAGAGTACTTGGGAAATGAAGGAAAGAATCTGATCTTTTCATTTTGACTCTTCTCAGGTATGTCTTCTATGTTTTGTTTGCTTGGTTAAATTAGGAAATTGGTTGTTTATGACTTATATTTTGTTATGTAACCAGACTTATTGTATGTATATATAAGTCGCATGCATGGATATTATAAGTATATTTTAGGTTTTTTTGCATCCACGCCAACATGTTATGGTCTTACATTCGTATAGAAGTTGCATTAGCTATATTTATGCATTTATCACATGCCATATTCACCCATATATTTATCTGATGGATGCACATTATTTATTTACACTGATTTTATCATCGTTGTATATTGTTCTTTATATTTATGTTATAGTGGTATCCTTATAGGTATCATACCTTATATCACTAAAAATGTTAGGAGTTGAATGTGTTTGATATTAATTATTTGGATTCCTTTATGTGTCGTGTGGTATTAGTGTATGTGTTGCACATAAACATGATTGTTATTGCATGGCTGTGTCTACGAATAACAATTTTTCATCTCTTGGAATTTCGAGGACGATATTCTTTTAAGGGGAATATAATGTAACACCTTGGGTTTTTAATAAAAATAAATAATGAATTTAAAAAGATCTTATAATTTTACATAAAACTAAAAACTAAATTTTTACTAATGATGGAAATTATAGAATTAGACTTTCATTGTGTAATGTAGATTTTTATATCCCAAATCCTACTATACTACGCCATAACTAGAAACTAGATGAAGGAGGGATGGATCATTTACCATAGCACGTGTTTTGAGGCAAAATGTATTAGAAACTCGGATGGCTAAGGTGGGATTTGTGCCTGTATAAGGGAAATTTGTAGCCCTAATTCATCCCAACCACATTCTTCTTCATTTTGTAACTGTCGCTCAAGTTTAGACTAAAGCCCCATTCTTTTCTCCTTCCAATTGTAAATCAAAATTCTTTAAATACAAACACCAAATGAAGGAGAAAAGAGAAGGGAATCTAATCCAAACCTTAGCAAATAAAATATAAGGATAGAAGCACTATATCAAATTAAATAAGAGAAGGGAACTTGGAGATTTCTATCGAAGGTCAACCTAAGTAGCCAATATATGTGTGTGATTACCTACAAAATTGTTGTGTTGTTATATACATGTTAAATTTCCTTTGTACATCTATTTAGGTTTCTAAATATGATTAAAAATTATTTTATTTTTTAATTTGATAAGCTACATGAATTGGTTAAATCATAAAACCATAGAGAATCACTTTGATAATGATATTGATGTAAGTTAAAGGGAGGGTTGATTTGGATTGATCTTACATATTTAAAATTTATCCTGCCTTTTGAAGACACAGTTAATAAAATAATTCTATAACTATTAGGGCTGAATATAGGTTAACTTTTTTAAATATATTAATCGTGGTAAAGTTTATATGATTGAATTGTAACATTTACGTTGGAAATGGATTGAAAATCGAACTGAATGAATTTATAATCTTTGAGAATATCATATGATGGTAAGTATAAATAAATAATAGAATGAATACATAATGAATTCTACATCGTATTCAAAGTCAAGAACTATGATAGGATGAAATAGTAAACAAAAATGGTTGAAACTGTGAATTTGTAGCTGTAGAACTCATGCTACAAGTGAGGAGTCGACTAGAGAAAGGTTCGAATCAACTAATGAAAAGGCAGAAATAAGCCAAAGAAGGAGCTGAGACCGAGATGACTAGAAAAATCATTCCAATTGACTGCAAAAGCAGACTGGTGCCTACTATATGCATCCAATCAACTAATTATGTTTTCCAGTCGAATAGAGGCCTGCATCAAGCTAATTGAACCCGGACCTAGTGCAGGCCATGTATGTGTGTTTCGAGGACTTATTTCTCGCGTTGTTGATGTTTTGGAGTTAACATAGCTTTACGATATTGTATAACGTGATACACAATGCGAGTGTGCGCTTGTATCGTAATTAGATGGTCTTATTATTAGTATAAGCGCCATATTTGCAAATTTCTATATGTGATCCATCGAGAGAATATAGACATCCATATTAGTAGGTTGTACATTGTTCGACCAATGTATCTATAGGGAATCAATTTGTTGTTTGATCCTTGTATGATATCATTTGAATGATACGAAGCATAGGACACAATTACCATCGAAGTTGTATACTTGATACTTCGAAAAGCAGTTCATCATCAAGATTGTATACTCCGTGTGTGCCTTAGGCAATTTACCAATGAGATTGTTTACTTAATGTATAGTTAGATGGTGTACCACCGAGTCTGTATAATCGATGCATAAATTGTATAGGTGATTTGCCATTGAGATTTCATGCTCAATGTTTTGTTTGGTTTACCTTATTTCTAGATATCCAGCCTTTGGATTGAAATTTATGCGGGATATTATTAGCGTATTATAGGTTGTTACCTATATTTTTTCAGTTGTATAATTTGTTAAATGTAGTGCACACATACAAACAAAAACCATTAGGTTATATAGATTATAAATGATAATTTATTTTCATACCAACATCATGTAATTAGTGATACTTCTTACTTATCAAACTATGTCAGACCCCCTTGATTTTTCGTTCTTTATACCTATTCATGGGTTAATAGGATAGTAAAATGGAGTGATAAGAGTAGATACTTAGAGGAAGTTATCATGTGCTCTAGAGTTACTTATTTTATAGTCATTCCATACGTATCTTATTATATTTTGTCGCTTGGTTGCTTAAAATATTTCTAGTTGGATATTATCAAGAACTTTGTTTAATTTTTTCCCGTATTGAGCACTATATTTTAACCAGAGATAATTCAGTTATTTGTATTTTTTTCTTCCGCTATGAGATATGAAAATGTAGAATGTTTAAATTTTATATTTGTCCCTATACCATATAAACACCAAACCTAACGATCAACGACACAGTTCCAGCAATACTTTTAGGCATTGATTCGGTATTTCTAGAAGTGCATGTTATTATTTTAGCTATTTAGTTTTTATTTTTCTACATACTCAACCATGTTTTATAATTGGCTGGAAGAATGTGTGGTTTCGGCATATAGCGACACATCATCATTATTTATGCTTTATTTTATTTACCCTAGCATGAGAATCAATGGGTTTAAAGATGTTAAAAAATTATTTAGTTGCTCTGTTTGCTTGTGTTATAAAAAATAAACCGATATCGTTTTGTTGCTTGAAGATAATTTTGATGATGAATTCAACCTCATCAACCTTCATTTTTAGGTCTTAAAATAAGAGATGTTACTATTCCCCCACTGTACTTTAACCAGCTTTGCAAGTTTTTTCCTAATCCTTTTCACATTGTGTTTGATTATGCATCGGTCGACGAGATGAAATTGACTCAAATTCCAACTCCCCGTCCCCCAACTGGCTTGGTTAAACTATAGTAGTTGAATAGTGTGCATATTTTTGCAATTATGATAAACGAAATATATTATGGACTCCTACCATCTTCTACGGAAGTTCTATCCTATAATTTAAACCCTCAATTCTCTCTAGTATCGGAAAAGGCTCAATGAATCGTAGTGCTTACTTTCTCGAATTTCCCAACATTATAACCCGTTTCAATTTTGATATCTTAACAAATACCAAATCACACAATCGTACACTATAACTCCATCGATCTCTTATCAACGTATGACTTCTGTCAATCTTATGCAACCTTCATTCTTTTCCTTATAAACTCCACCTTCTTCGAAGTGTCTCTAATCATCTTCGGTCAAAGTATGATCTATAATTGCTTTCCACTAATAATATACATAAATTAATAAATTAATAATTATGTAATTAATAATGAGACTGAAGAAAACTGAAATAAAGAAAAGGAGTAAATATCCATAGGATGCTTATTTGCTCATTATGCTTGGGTGAACCAAGTGATACTAGGAAAATCCTAGATGAAAACCTAAGATAAAAGATGAATTAATTTCAACCATCAGAGTTAACTATTTATAAGAAAATGAAATGGTGGGCTAGCGACTCAACTATTCATTAGGAATAAAGATAACATCTCCCTTTTTTCATTTCATTATACACTCAAAACTAAAACAAAAGCTTGAGTTCTGTAATGGTGCTTGAGGCTTAAATAAAAATAAGAAATAAAAGAAGATATGAATCTAAAGGACTAGAGAGTTGATTAATTAGGAAATCTAGGTGAGTAAATTATTCCCTAATCCTATTTTCTTCTTTGAATTTCCCACGACCAAGTTTTCATTGAATGGTTTTCATACTTCTGCAAATCTTTAGGGGTTGAGAATTAAATATGATAATGGAAACAAATTGTTAGAAGTGGGTTTTGATTCACATAATTTTCCTTAAAGAAAATAAATTTCCGTGAAATATTATAAGGCCATATACTATAAAAAAGGGTAAAATTAGGAAGATTGAGGTAATATGAATAAAGAAATCATAATTAATGTTACTATAGATCATAAGAGACCATTTACGTGATTTTTGGAAGAAGATAAGTGTAGCTGAAAAGCTATAATAAGGAGTCGGAAGGCAAATCCTATTGTCAGAAGGTATTTAAATAAAAAATATATTTTATATTGGGTTAATAAACTAGACCCTATTTTTAGGTTTAATATGTGAACAAAGTACTGAATGACAGTCAGAAAGGGCTAAGTCAAACGAACTAGAAGTAGATATGCGAAAAGTTAGTGGCAGATGAGCAGGAACGATTTCCAACGTGTACCGAAGGGAAATGTTGAAGGCAATAGGGCTAAACCATAACCTAAATAAACCAAAATCTTAAGCATAAAGACTTAAGTGGAAATGTTAGTATAAGAAAAGTTTAAGGATGAGAGTAAACCAAAGGCCCCAACCGAGGACCAAAGGCGGTCGACGATTAACGAGGAAACATGAGTAAATGAGGTGATTTCAGATGAATTTAGTTTCATAAATCACCTAAACTATAATGACTGCCAAAAGTAAAGTAACTCTCGATAGAGAGTGTAAACTAGGAGTAATGACTTCTAGAGACAATAATGGAAGCAAAGGCTTAAGATGATTGAGATTAGAACTGGATACATTATTAATAATTTAATAAGCAATATTAATAACCAAAAGGTGTTTAGTTGAGATACCAGATTAGTAAATATCTAAATGAAAAGCCTAAAGGTGAATAATTAGGTAGAATGCCTAGTAGATGACATAAGGCCTAAGGTGACATTTGAGGAACCAACAACGATGGTGTAAGGACACTAGGGTAACCAAAATACGAAAGCATAACTGTATGGCTTGTGTGGCAACCAAAATAAAAAATATTGGTATAATTTCTATAACGGAAACCAAGGGAATAGTAGAAGATGTAAGAACAAAAATGGAGTCTAGGAACCGTAGGCTAAGTAGGTACAAGGCCTAAGTTGGTAGCCAAAATATGAAAGCATTGGTGTAAGGCCTAAGAGGCAACTAAGAGCGATGAGGCATAAGGTCTTAGTGGCAGCCTAGAGCTAAATGAAATATACATAGTATATAGACATAAGGCCTAAGTGGTAGCCAGAGGATAAACTTTTAACACCTCGTTCATGTATGGCACAAGTCTTTAGTGGCAGCCGAATAGCAGAACCTTAATGATATATCTACTGCAAAAGTACGCAAGGCCTTACGAGTGGTTTATAGCGGGCATTTTGGTTACATTGAAATACCAACATACTTTTGTTATGAAAACAAAGAGGTTTCTCTCGGTTGTGGCTTCATGGTATTACTTAGATAGTTAGTTAATAGACCAATGAATTAGGTTTAATGGTGAATCAGATAACTTATTTCATTGGTATCATAAAGAGGAAACTTGCCCTATATATCACTAGAGCTATCTTTCTATTTTCTTGCTTAGGGTAATATGTTATGCATACCATACTTTATGTTTGACCCGTGTTTTTATTCTTGTTTTACCCATAAATTAATAGGTGCTCCGTTGATTGGACCGACTTTATGGGCTTAGACGGGTTTCATTTAGGATTGTCGAATAATGCAACGAAAGATGAAGCAAGAGGCTTGGGGTTATATTTGTGTTGTTCTAATTCTGTTGTATCCAGTGTTCATCTCTACATCTTCATATGTGGTGCATGACACTAATAACTATGTTGTACTACATTTTTTACCCCGCATGGGCACAACTTTGGGATGTAAAAGTAATTGTTAAACTACATATGTAATGATGTGTTTCATTTTGTATATGTGCTCTATTTCCTTAAGATTGTATAATATAACTAATCTCATCTCTACCACCGAAAGATAACTTCAAGGTGACTGTAGCACGTTGGGGCTCCTTCTTTGGGCCTCAGAACAAGGCATGTTATAGTTAGTATCAGAACTTGGTTATGGGACACTTAAGTTAAATAGAGTTAAGTATCTTTGGATGGTAAAAGATAAATAAGGAGGGTATGCGGTACCATATGACGTATTTTTAATTTCCTACATGGATATATAAATGAGTTATTTATTAGAGGTTTACTATAGATAATCACTTTCTTTCTTCTATTATCGATGAAGACGTTCTTACAAGAAAATGGATTTTGAGAAGTGGAAGAGCTGGGGTTGAAAGTGCCAATACTAGAAGAGACAATGTTAGTACTCTGACCATCGAAGGAAATGGCAGAGGAGTACCTCCAGCCCCTCCGAACACAGTAAATGAGGTAGTCCCACTTTTCTTAGAGATGGATATGAATTGTTCTAGTAGTTCATGGAGGAGATGATGAGAGATGCTATGCCAGAAGTAGTCAAGCCAAGACCAACAGCTAGGGTGGGCTTCTCTAAGTTAAGTCAGGACTATATAAGTCTTGTGGGGCAAGATGTTTACTAGGAAGTCCTAACAATAGAAACACTGATTTTGCTAAAGTGTGTGAGCGCATTTTTTTGGATTTAGAGATGAATGATGAGCAAAAGTTATAGTTGGCTCCAAGATAGATCCACGAATATGCTTTAGATTGGTGAGATACTATGACAGCTGAGATTCCCGAGGAGGAAATTAATTGGGAGAGGTTTGATGCCCAATTTATTTCGAAGTCAAAGGAATTTTTTGCTGAGGGAGTTCGTTGGTCTCAGGTAAGGGGATCTTTGCTTAGATGAATATATTTATAAGTTCAATGTCGTGGCAAAATATGGCTAGGAATTTGTTAATATCCCTCTAAGACGAATGGGAAGTTTATTAAGGGTTTAAAGAATAGTTTAGATCAGAGGGTGATGGCACATCTTGCAGCACCATTTGAATTTGTAGCGGACATAGCGAGGAGGTGTAATAGCATGTACCAAGTTTAAAGAAGGGTATAGGTGAAGCTGAAGCTAGAGCGGAAGAAGTGATTTTTCTCCTTGCCAGAAAGGAAAGAAGGGGCAGTAATCGAAAGGGAAGGCTCATAAAGGGAGTGGTCGAAAGGACGTTTTGGAAGTGGTTTGCAACAATTATGGAAAGAAGGGGCATTATGCATTAAGGTGTCTACAACCAGTTGTTATAGCCATAGTCAAGTGTTTCAGTTGTGATTCATCGGTCCATAAGAAGAAGGACAGCCCGAAGGCATAGCAGACGTAGCTGTACGCTTTAGATAGACAGATGAGGACCTTCCGCTGAAGAGAAAAGCAAGAATGTTATGTTGGAAAATATGATTTCCATTTCTAGTTTTTCCATTAGATTTCTTATTGATACTAAAGCTATGCATTCTTTTATTTCTAAGAATGTGGTTATAGAGTTGAGTTGGATGTTACTTGGTTACTTCTATATGTGTAGTTTATACGATCAGTGGGTATGCTACTCTTGGATTAAGGTTCACCGATCTAAAGTTTATTATGTATGACCATTTGTTTGTATGCGACCTATTTGTGTTTGATTTTGAAATATACACAATGATATTGGGTATGGATTGGTAGTTCAGCGTGAAATCTGAATTTATTATGCCAAAAGAATCATTGCTGTATAGAACCCAAAAGGGGAAGATGTAGTTCTAGTATCTTTCGATGGGACGAAGAGAAGGTTTGGGGTTTTATTTTGTGCCTTAGAAAGTCTAACTAAGGAGTGGATAGAGTTTTTGTAGTTTGGGACTAATGATTTTGAGCCTGTGATGGGTTTACCTCCAAGAAGGGCATTTGAGTTTCACAGTGACTTGGTGCTTGGGAACAGCCATTTGTAGGCAACGTAGCAGAATGCTAACGAAAGAAATGAAAGAATTGAAGAAGCAATTAATAGAACTTGAGCATCAGGGTTTATTAGACTGAATAGTTCACATGAGGAGCCTCGATGATATTCGTGAAGAGGTCAGATGGATCACTTAGGATGTGTATCTACTATAGAAAGTTGAATGAGCTAACAATGCAGAATTATTATCCATTGCGAAGGACAGATCATATGTTTGGTCAACTGAGTGGAACTAATGTATTATCGTTCTTAGAGTCGGCTTAAATAGGTTCCACTAACTAAGATTTGTTGAGGTGGGTACCACTTTGATTGTGTTTAGGACAAGGTATGGTTTATACAAGTGGTCGGTTATGCACTTTGGGCTAAGCAATGCTTTGGCTTTCTTTATAGATTAAATGAATTGAATCTTTCATGATCAATTGGATAGATTTATGTTGGTCTTTATAGATGATATTTTGGTATTTACTAAGGATGAGCGAGAGTATGAAACTCATCTTAGATTTGTATTAGAGACCTTAAGGCAACATAAGTTAAAGGTGAAGTTTCCAAGTGTTTTCTTTAGAAACCAAAAGTGAAGTTCCTAAGCTATCTGGTTTCAAAAGAGGGATTGGTTGTAGATCCTTCGAAGGCTGAAGCCGTGAATGATTAGAAGAGGTTAAAGATAGTTATTAAGATAAGAAATTTCTTGGGGTTGGCTCTTTTCTCTATAATAGAAATGCCATTGACCATACTTACATGGAAAATGGAAAGATATGTTTGGACGAGAGAATGCACAATAAAATTCCAAGAGTTGAAGCTTCTGTTGATAGAAGCTACGGTTTTAGTTATGCTGGAGGGGATGGGGATGTGGTTGTGTACAAAATTTCTTCTGTCTTAGGTTTAGGAGCCATGTTGATGTAGAAGGGAAAAGTTATAGCATAGAAATCTAGGCTTAAGATACCGTGAGGTTAGGTATCTAACTCGTGACTTAGAATTAGTAGCAGTTATCTTTGGGCTAAAGATTTGAAGGCATTACATTTTAGGGGAAATGATTGAGTTATTTATCAACCATGAGTCTTTGAGATTTTTTTCCTTTTTGAAGGAGCTGAAATTGCAATAAGAAAGATGGTTGGAGTTTTTGGCATCATATGATTTTGGAATTGAGTATACCCCTAAGGGAAGCAAAGTTGTTGATGTCCCGTGCTGGAAGTAGGAGAATTGGGTTTCAGCCATAATCTAGAAGTGGAATGTCTTTGATATAATAACTTCATGTAATGTGCAGTTTTGACCGAATGTAGATCCAAGTAGAGGCTCTAGGATGTTATATTCCTTAGAAGTCCATCCAATGCTCGTCAAAAGGATTTCCAAAGGACGAAAGGAAGATCCATTATGTACCGAAAGGATCAATGACTTCAGAACCAGTGCTAAAACAAAGATCTAAAGGACTTCGGTATTAATGGAAAAGGTTGGTTTCAAAAGAAGGGAAGATTGTATATTCTAGATAGAGGGACCTTCTAAAGTTCGTTTTGGATGAATGTCATTGTTATAAGTTGGGTATTCACCAAGGAGGCACTAAGATGTATAGGGACATGTAGTAGAGTCTTGGCTTGGAAAGAATGAATAGAGATGTCGGGAAAGTGTGAAGAGATATTCACATGCCAACATGATAAGGGAGAACACCAAAAGCCAAGTAGTATTTTGCAGCTTTCAAAAAATCTTGTATGAAACAGGATTCGATTTCAATAGACTTTGTCAACGGTTTATCGAGGACAAGGGCCATAAATAAATGTATATGGGTTATAGTTGATTAGTTAACTAAGAGTATCCATTTCATATTAGTAAAGTCCACGTGAATGACAGCAAATTTGGTTAAATTATTATCAAGACAGTAGTGAAGCTTCATGGAATTCTAGTGCTATAGTGAGTGATTGAGACCCATTGTTTGCCAGTGAGTTTTGAAAAAGCCTACAGAGCGCTTTGGGTTCGAAGTTGTGTATGAGTACCACTTAATATTTGCAGGTTGATTCCCAGACTGGAAGGGTAATCGATTGCTAGAGCTTGAATACTAGACTTCAGTAGATCTTGAGAAACAAATTACACTAAGGGGAATTTTTATATAAAAATAGTTACTAATCAAATATTGGGATGCACCTTTGAGTCATTATATAGAAGGCCTTGTAAGCCGCCCATAAGTTGATGTGAGACGGGATATATACATATGCTAGGTTCATATCTTGTAAGAGAAGCATTAGAGAAATTCAAATTGATTTGAAAAGGGACAAAAGAAGCTCAGTCTTGGCCAAAAAGCTATTCCGATAAGAGATAAAGAGACTCGTAACATGATCTGGAGAATCATATGTTTGTAAAAGTATCAGCTATGAGAGGCAGTATGAGGTTTGAAAAAGTCAGAAGTTAGTGTTGATATATCTTGTCTCGTTCCTAATAATTGAGAGGATCGGTAAAGTGGCTTAAAAGTTGATCTACCAAGTATTTATGTTGTAACACCTCGTAAAAATTTATAAGAAATTAATTATTAATTAATTATAAGGCAAAAAATGAAAATTTTGTAAATGTTGAAATTTAGCCTTAGAAGTTACACCACCACGTTTACGGTTATTTTCTGATCAACTTTCATGTATAAAGTCTATAATTGGAGCTCAGATAGAAAAGTAATTGACATTGAAGTTTTTGAATTTAAAAATAATTCAATTGGAATTAAAGTTAAAATTTTAAATTAATGTTAAGGATTGAAATTTAAAATATTAATAAATATGTTAATGTTAATTAGAACCTTAGGGGCTAGTTAAACATTAACGTTAATTGAATAATTGTAGAGCAAAATAACAATTAAAATCCCAAATAAATATGTTCCCATTTATAGGCTACCGATCGAACGCTTCCTTGGGTCAGTCGATCGCTGGTGGTTGACCGCTTAGGAAAGGGCGGTCAACCGGTCATTGTGATGGCGATTAGGTTTTACTAGGCATGAACGGTGTAGATTTTATTATTTCAAACTGACTTAAATCAGATAATTCTGGTGTCTTCTAACCACTATAAATAAGAGGCTAATTTTATTCACAAATTCTCTGAAAATGCAAGGGGAGCTCTGTTAATCTCTTTCTTTATATGATTAGGAAATTCTTAGGATTTTTTGGTAAGGGATTTTAGATATTTAATATTAAATTTCTAATTCTATTCTTCTCCAATACTTAAAATTCTAAATCTAATTCATATACAATCCAATTATTGTATTTTTCAAAAGAAGTCTTAAAAGAGATTTAAAGCATGCATAATTAAATCCAAAGGAGAAAGCTAGGAACCATTTGTAAGTGAGAATCTTAAGTTTTCATAATTTTAGTATTTGTGTAGTTGAATTTTGATTTATTTTATGCCTAGGGAAATTTATTTCACGAAAACAGTAAATTCAAATTAAAACTCCAAAATTCCCTTAAGTGAAATGTCAATTCCTATTAGAATCTCACTTGTTTTATATTAAAATAGTAGAGTTTGTTTGGATATTGGAATTTGGTATTTTATTTTCTTTTCCACTTCCAATTCTTCTTTATTGATGTGCTAAAGGATTTAAAAAGGAAATTTAGTTAGGAAATGTTGTTTAAGGTAGGAATTCCCTTATATTAGTTTGTAGTGCCTATTTTTGTGATTTAAATACGAATTCCTTTTTTACATCAAATTCGTTTACATAAAATTTGAATATAGTATAAAAGATTGAAATTGTAATTGTTATTCCTTAAAATAGAAGCCTTGATTATACTATTTTAATATAGAATAAGTTTAGTATAAGATACTATTTTATTTCATGCAAGTCCATTGGTTTGGCTAAGGATATTAGCTGTTTTGCAAGTTATTGTTTGGAGTTGAACTTGTATAATTCAGAAGTTTTGACATTTGAATGATTGGTGTATGATGTAGAATCATTATGTGCTTAGGAATATTTAGTTATGTATTTGTGTGTGTATGTGTATCTGTATGTGTACGTGTACGTGTGTGTACGCACATGTATGTGTGTGAGTATAAGTTTATAAACCTGTTAGCCGCTATGCACAGGATTGAAGGTCGCTGACAGTAACAAATAATGTAAATGAAGTGGAAATAATGTAGTAGGTTACATAGTTAATTTATACAAGTTCGGAGCACCTCTCCTACATCTAGTCCTTAATTAGCTTTTAGGAATTTCACTGTCAACACCATCACTTCATCCTAAGGAACAGGTTTACGGACTTTGGTAAGACAACTGAATAGTACTTCAATGACCAATGTAAATAAAAATTATTGATGTCATTTACCTTTATATAGTCTCTTTTTAGTACAAGGACTCCAATAACCAAAGAAAACAATACTGAATGGAGGTTTAGAGGCCAAGGAGTTTATTTGACTAGAATAAGGGATGTGGAGATGAAGCACACTACTCGATATTATCTGAATTGCATGAATCTTTTGAAATTCAGATTATTGCTTTTAGGTTTGAGAGTCTTAGGCATGGAATTCAAAGAATAGAGTTGTGTATTCTTGTATATTTGATTCACTAGCGATTAGCAGTATATATAGGTGTTGTAGGGATGCTAAGTAGGGCCACAATCTTTCAAAAATATCCATTAATGAAGAGAAGCAACCGTAGGCGTGAAGAGATGCAAAGGAACCATTTTAGTAACTGGTTGTTTTCTATCTATTTCAGTCGACTAGAAATGGTTTCAGTCAACTGACTCTTTGTAAAAACCAATTCAGATTACATAGCCAAAATCAGTAGACTAAGTAGGTTTTTAGTCAACTGGTTCAGTTGATTGGGTAGGCATGCAGTCGACTGACTCTTTACATTTTTGTTTGCTTCTTCACATTTAAGTTCTTCGATATTTAGTCGAGTGTATCTTGCATTCCATAGAATTGTCAAGATCATTGTAGGTTTTCTAAAGCTCATGTACACCTATGGTATTACCATGAAGCAAAGTATCCTCTGATATGTGCTTTTATTCTAGTCTTTTCATTGACTGCTTGCTAAATCTGTAATGTGCTTGACGAAGATAGTAGTAGCATTGTTGTCAGGTTATTATCATCAAAACACCATAGATATGGTAGCATGTTAGGAGAATGGAAATTATTATTAAGTTACAGGGATACGAGGTCAATTAAAAGCACACCCAGCTAATCTTGTTACCGGCAATATGACTTTTGAACTGATATGAGACATCATTTATAATAAGTACCTACGGAGGGTGCGAGGTTAGTCCCAATTCTATGGGGTTTGTTTGTCCAGTTAATCTAGCTACTAATGCCTATGAAAAGTTGGATTAATGTGAGACATCATAGTTTGGGTTACAGTCATAATATGTAGGACATGCCTTAGGGTTGGGGGTATTAAGTACTGTTGTAAGGTCAATCTCCTTCCTACTTAAGAAGTATTAAATGGTTTGGTTATTGTTTATGCATGGTGGTGGGAAATCTCAAGAAGATTCCACTTTGGGGTTGAGATATTAAATGGCTATTGTAGGGTCTGCCTCTCCCATAAAGATGTATTAAGTGGCTTGATGAGATTCTGTGCGATGTTAGCTAGACTATACTAGAGAGGGTTCCGCCTTGGGTTAGGTATTTAATGATGGGGACCCACCTAAAACATAGGTATTAAATGATCTAAGTCTGCCTTATTGCTATTGGAAATGTATTAAGTGGCTTGGGTACTTTCTCTCACATTGTAAAGACATGATAAATGGTAGTTGCATGGGACTGGGAAGGGCCTTTGGCCCAATGTTGATGGTGAGTTATGGAGTTGGATTGAGAAAGTATGAGTCATAGTATTGGCTAAAAAGGCTTTCGAGCTTACATTAGTAGGTAGTCTTGTTAGGATATAGCTTGAATGCGGAGAAATATTACTTATCTAAATAATACTTTTCAAATACTATTATGATAAGATTTGAGATTTTCATTCATCAAACTTTATTGTTCTGACCCCTTCCTCATTAAAACACACAGGTCAGACGATGTTGATTTAGGTAATGAAGGCAGAGGAAGAGTCTCATGGCAGTTATCTATATATTTACATTATTTTATATTTTGATGTACCCATTTCATACATGATGTTATTATGATAAGATATTGCATTTTGAATATTAAGATAATTTATTATGCTTCTGTTACTTGATTTTTTTATGGAACGGGTTATATTTCTGATATTATATTTTATCCTTTCCACCGTGAGATTTGATAGCATAGATAGATAGCTCTATGTGTTGTTTATTGTATCAATTGTACCAACCAATAGCCAGCTCTGGAATTGGTCTAAGGTTAGATGGGACTTTATTGGGTTGAAAATTAGGCCTATTTCGAGGTGGATTGTTACATTTGGTATTAGAGCATAGGTTACCCGATCAAGGGGAGAAAGATATACGTAAGATGCATACTTGTTATTTTTGAAAGTGTTTTTCAAAGCCCTACTATTATATATATATATATATATACACACACTTAATTGAATATAGGCGAACGCACTAGGAAAATCTTTTATTTCAGCAGATCATATTATCTTAGGAAGTTGTAACCAAAAGCTTAAACCTTCAAATAGTTGATAATGACCGAAATCAGTCCTTTGAGCCTTGGAACCCCTCTATGCAAGATATACCCACTATCGAAAGGATGCCTGAATGGTTCAAGCGATACCTAAGGCATGTAGGGGAAATTCCTATGTCCCAGCAAGCTGCACAGGCGGCACCTATTGCTCCGATAACTAAAGGAGCATCCCGCCCTATATACTTTCCCAAGATGTGCAAGGACTTTCAGAATATGGTAGGAAAGGCATATATAGAGTTGAAGGTTTTTTGGAGACAAAGGCTTAGATTAATGACTATAACTGATATTTGGAAAGCTTGGATGGGAAGAAAAGATTAAGAGGAGGATGGCTGCATGGCATCTTAAGGGAGAAGCATTAGATTAGTGGACGGTTGTAGCTAAGGAGAATTCTAAGGAAGGAATCACTTGGGCTGGTTTCAAAACTGCTTTGAGTCATGATTCATGACCGAAGAAAAATTAAGTTTGCAGTTGGAGAACTTTATACATCTTAGGAAAGGAGACTCCACATTAAAGAAGTACATCGGTAACTTGTTAGAGCTAACTAAGTTTGAGATGAGTTTAATTGACACGCCATGAGAAGGCCATGAAGTTTGTTAAAGGCCTAATTCCCTACTTAGGGAGCTACTTTTGACCCAAGTACCCATGGGTGTCACTTATGAGATGTTATTGGAGATGGCTTTGCTTCAGACAATTGGCTCAAAGGAGATGGAGAAGGTGGGACGAGCACAAAATTAAAGAGGAGCCAAGAAAGTAGGATTTTTGGTAGATTAGAAAGCCAAGGGAAATATTAAGAAACTAGGTATAACATGTCATAGATGTCACAAGAAAGGGAACATTGCTAAGGATTATAAGGTGAGCTTGATGAGAGAGGAGTTTAAAGGAAGGTGCTACCACTACCATGAGGAGGGACGCTGCAAGAATCGGTGTCCAAAGCTAGCTAAGGACGGATAGAGTGGGTAAGCTCATGCCATTGAAGCTGTATGTATCTCGCAGACCTCCCCTTTGGGATTAAGGAAAAGTTGTAATGGAAGGTACAATTATCATTTTTGGGAACAATATCCATACCCTATTTGACTCGGAAGCATCACAATCATTCATAGCTAGAAATTTAGTTAATCCTTGAGTCTAAATACCCAAGTTATCACCGACCCAATAATCGTATCAAATCCTATTGGGGGTCGACACACCTTTCTTTAATTTGCAAAGACCTAGTTGTGGATATATGTAACTTCAATTTTACATGTAATGTGTATGTTCTTAGTTTCGAGGGGTATGGACTTATCCTGGGGATGGATCGGTTATCTTACATTGGGACTGTCTTAGATTGCGATAGGAGGATTATATGGTTAAGGAGTTGTAAGGGGCATGATATGTATGCTCGTTGTATATCCCAAAACTTAATTGAGCCAAGCTATTTATACTCACTAAGCTTATCACAAGATGAGCTCTCATCTATGCCCGTATTTCAAGAATTTCCTGACTTCATTGAAAAATTCTCAGGTCTCCCTCCTCAAAGGGAGATCGAGTTAGAATCAATTTAGAGGAACATGCTAGGCCTGTTGCTTTGCCACTAAGACACATAGTTCCCTAAAAAAGCGAGAGGTGGATATGCAAATTTTGAAGCTATTGCAGAAGGAATTTATTCATTGCAGTACTTATAAATAGCGATTGGATTTCATTGACTGAGGATAGCAAGTGCATTTCTCACTCCAGACGGACTATCAATGAGGACTGATGCCTTTTGGATTGACGAATGCCCTCGCATACTTTATAAATTTAACGAGTAGAGTCTTTAGGGGACAGCTGAATAAATTTTTCGTATTGTTTATAGAATAATATTCTAGTATACTCTAAAAGTGAGGATGGGCATGAAAATCACTTAAGGGAGGTACTAGAGACTTTAAGAAGGCACCAATTTAAAACCAAATTCTCAAAATTTCACTTTTGGAAGAAGGAGGTCGGATTTTTTGGACATGTTTCTAAGAAGGGATTGTCCACATAAAGGTGGAAGCTAATAAGGTTAGAAGATTTCAAAGAATGCGATGGAGGTTAAGAATTTTCTTGGGTTGGTCGGTCACTATAGAAAATTCATCAAGAACTTTGCAAAGATAGTAATCCAGCTAACTCACTTAACTAAGAAGAATCTAGTTTTTGCATGGGACGAAAGATGCATAGAGGCATTCGAGAAGCTGAAGGAGATGTTGACTAGCATGTCAGTTCTAACTAATCATGTTGGGACGAAGACTTTCACAATTTACACTTATGCATGTGGTATGGGATTATGTTCTCATGCAAATTGGAAGGGTGATAGCTTATGCAAATAGATAGTTAAAGGACCATGAAGAAGGATACCTAACTTACGACTTAGAGTTAGTGGCTATTGTTTTTATCGTAAAGTGTGCAGGCACTACCTTTTGGGAGAAAGGTTTGAGTTTTTTTACTGACCACAAATCACTCAAATACCTATATTTCCAAAAAGATCAGAATCTTAGAAAGTAGAAGTGGATATAGTTTATAGCATTATATGACTTTGAGATATAGTATACCATTAGAAAAGGAAATGTGTTGCTGATGCCCATAGCCGAAGGCATGCTACTCTAGGTGCTATATATGAGCGGAGGCAGTTGGAGTTCCTCTCAAATTTCAATTTTTAGCCTCCAAAAGAACCCACTGTAGGCTATTTGGTAGCAATGGAAGTTAGGCTAGCATCGATAGGCCACGTTGGACAAGAGGAGAAGAAGAATGCGATAATAGTAGATATTATGGAAAAGCTTAATAGAGGAAAGTGTTTACCCCATAATGGCATGTATGCAATTGATGGAAGAGGGTGTTTGAGGAGAGAATGATGCCTTTGTGTTCCTATGGTTAAGGATGTTTTGGAAGAAGCAATATCACGATTTTAGGATGACCATTCACACCAAAGGAGATAAAATGTATAAAGATATGAAACAAACTTTCTATTGGTCGGGTATGAAGAAAAAAGTAGTCGAATTTTTTATAGGTGCTTAACATGCCAAAAGATAAAAGCATAGCTAGGGAAGCCTGGAGGGTTGTTACTATAGTTGGAGATGCTGACATAGAGGTGGGAGCATGTATCATTGGATTTTATAGATGTGTTGCTTAGGAGTCAAAGAGGCAATGAAGCTATATAGGTAGTAGTAGATAGACTCGTTAAAAATGCCTATTTTATTTTCGTTAGAAGTAATAAGAGCACAACATCTCTAGCACAAATTTATGTCAAGGAAGTAGTATGACTCCACGGAGCCCCATTTAGCAGCGTTAGTGATAGGGACTCTTTATTTACTAGCGAATTTTGGAGGAACTTGTAGTCAGCCTTAGGAACCACATTGAATCTTAGCACTGCTTATCACCTGCAGATGGATGGCCATACGTAAAAGATAAACAAAGTTTTGGAAGATTTGTTGAGAGCTTGCATCATGGATTTTGGAGGACATTGGAGCATCATTTACCCATAATAGAATTCACATACAATAATTTTTATCAAGCGACGATTGACATGGAACCCTTTGAAGCGTTATATGGGAAGCATGCAAATTGTCAAAACGTTGGTGGGAAAACAATGACATGATTCCACTTGAACCAGATTCACAAGACCTCGGAGAATATAAATATGATTAGGCAGTGAATGAAAGCCACACAGGACCGTTAGAAGTCGTATGATGACAAGCGATGTGAGGAATTAGAGTTTAAGGAAGGAGACATGGTATTCGCTAAGGTTTCCCGTCTTAGGAAAGTTATGAGGTTTGGTTCGTCAGAGGAGTTAGCACCAATGTTTGTTGGGCCTTCCCTATCTAAAAAGAATAGGGAAACTTGCACATTGATTGAAGCTTCCAGATAAGTTGGTAAGAGTTCATAATTTTTTTCATGTTTCGCACTTGAGGAAATACCTACACAACACTGGCATCATTGTAGAGCCTGATCAGTTAGTAAACATAGAGATAGAGTTGATAGCACCCCATGCCATCACATACATAGTAAAGCATGGAACTAGGAAGTTCCACAACAAAGAAATTAGGTTGGACCGTACAATAGGGATATAATCCAATGAAAAGCACATGAGAAACCGAAGAAAGGATGAAGGTTTCTCATCTTGAGATTTTCTCTAGTAAACTTTCTCTCTCCAAAAATTAAATTTTTGGTTGCATCGTGATTGCTAGATTGGATGGTAAGGGATGGTTTACACACTTTTTACTGTTAATTTTGCACTCATATACAAATTTTATGCATATATAGGATGTTTGCATATAAGCCTATATGTCACAATCTTGTATTCACGCTAGGACTAAGCTCACATATAGTATGTCTGCATACGTAATCACACTGTACTTTTGGCTGACTAGATGGTTATGTAGATAACTTGGTCATATAACATGGATGTTAGGTGTGCATTTCCTATCCGTCCCTTAGGGATTTTAGGAATGAAATCCTTTTTAAGTGGGGAGAATGTAATATCCCATAAAAATTAATAAGAAATTAGTTAATTAATTATAAGGTTAAAAATAGAAATTTTGTAACTATCAAAATTCGACCACATAAGTCACGCCATTGTGTTTGCGATGATTTTTTGATCAACTTTCATATATAAAGTTATATAATCGAAACTCGAACAAAAAGTTATTGACGTTTGAAGTTTTTGAATTTAAAATAATTCAGTTGGTTCAAATTAGAATTTTAAATTAATTTTAACGTGTAAAAGTTAAAATATTAATAAGTATGTTAACGGTAATTAGAAACTTGGGGATTAAATGAATGTTAATGCTAATGGAATAAATGAGGAATTAAATAATAGTTAAACGGTAGATAAATACTTTCCCATTTATAGGCTACCTGTCGACTGCCTTCCTTGGGCCGATCGAAGATAGCGGTCGACCGCTTAAGGAAGGGCAATTAATCAATGATTATGATGGTGGCTAGGGTATTGTTAGGCACGAATGGTCTGAATTTTATTATTTTAAACCAAGTTAAATCCGACGATTCTGGTGCCTTCTAACCATTATAAATAAGAGGCCAGTCCCCTCACTTTTATTCACAAGTTACTTGATAATGTAAGCGGAGCTTGATCGGTCTCTTTATTCTATATGATTTAGAAATTTTAAGGATTTTCAAGTAAGGGATTTTAGATATTGAATATTCAATTTCCAATTATATTCTTCTCCGATACCTTAAATTCTGAATCTAATTCATATACAATCCAATTATTGTATATTTCAAAAGGAAGAGGTCTGAAAAGAGATTTGAAGCAGGCATAATTAAATCGAAAGGAGA
The DNA here is from genome assembly GCA_030765085.1 of Allium cepa. Lineage (NCBI taxonomy): Eukaryota > Viridiplantae > Streptophyta > Magnoliopsida > Asparagales > Amaryllidaceae > Allium > Allium cepa. The sequence goes on along the minus strand of CM060945.1, from coordinate 984,137,991 downwards.
AAGCTAAGAATCATCCGTAAGTGGGAATTTTAAGTTTTCCTTATTTTATATTTGCATAGCTGAATTTGGATTTGTTTTATGTCATGGTAAATTTTCTTAACGAAAATAATTAAAATTAAAACCCCAAATTCTCCTAAGCGAAATGTCAATTCTTATTGCAATCTCAATTGTTTTATATTAATATAGTAGAGTTTGTTTAGATATTGCGATTTGGTATTTCATATTCTTTTCCACTTCCAATTCTTCTTTATTGATGTGTTAAAGGATTCAAAAAAGAAATTTAGTTAGGAAATGGTGTGAAAAATACGAATTCCAGTAGTTGTAGTTTGCATTGCCAATTTTCATGATTTAATTATGAACTCCTTCTTTATGTCAAATTCGGATAAATAAATTTGAACCGAGTATAAAAGATGTAAATGATATATGTTATTCCTTACAATTTGCTGATAGGTATTTATAATATAGCAAAAATTAAAATACTATGATAGGTAAACAAGCTCTACTCCATGATCTCCATGTCCCACCAATGACAATAATCTATAAAAATATTTGATCTGACCTGAGAATTATAATAAAATAACACCCGGATAAGTCTGAAAAACCAGCATGAGAAAACTCAAGTAAGAAGGCTAACATTTAATAATTCTATATGACCATGCCGCTAAACATGGAATGGATTTTAACTCATAAGAACAATATCCATAGATTATGAAATGACAAACAATCGGAATAACAATCCAAACAAGAAAGGATGTATATGGATAACAACAAAATCCAAACTTATAGAATGGGTAAATATAATTAGACATCGAGAAGAGCTTTAGACACTTCTCGGTGCAAATTAAGAAACACAATTCAAAGATTTGAATTAAATAAGGAAAGGGAAATTTTCAATGAGTGTCTAGGAGAGTGTGCCCTCTTACCAAAAGTGTACCTCTAGAAAGATATTTGAGAGTTATGATGGCTCTCGGACAATATCAAGCCGTGACCCCCCAATGATTACCGAGAATCCGAGTATTTCACATCTCAAAACGCATACCACCGAATCCAGTATGGATTAAATGTGAAGATACCCTAATGGGAAAAATCCCACGTAGATTGGCTCCCACTCGCGCTTTGGTTTTAGTCATTTCCAACAAAGTTTAGCAACACTCAAATAAGCGACAAATCATCTTGAATTGACGAAACACAAAAGATGAACAGGTCAATTCTAAGGTTCAAGATAGAAACAAGGAAAATTAATTTATCCAACATAACTAGGAGGGTGCTCCTTCTACACCAAAAGTATGTCTCTAGATAAAAATACACTTGAGAGCCCATTCCAAACATGCAACACTCTTGCCGAGACTTCCAAATTAGACCCCGTTAAATCCATAGTCGTCCGAATATACTCACATCAAAGCAAGCATATTATCAATAACTTTCTAGATAAATGTGAATATATCCTAATGGGTGCGACCACATGGCCTGGCTACCACTCACCTTTTGGTTATAGTTTCCATGGTGTTGAACGCCAATGCTCAAAATGAGTGATAAAATGTATTAGAATGACGAACCACAACAATGACTAGGAGGGTGCACCCCTCTTACCTACACTTTGGTTTTAGTAATTTTTGACAAAGGATAACAAAGCACAAAAGAGCAACACATTTGTAACGACGCGGATTTTGCGCGCTCGAAAATCGACACCCATACTTCAAATCGTATTCGAATGTCGTAGATTCGATCGTTCAAATCCGATTCGCCGGAGCTTATAACAATCATTAAGTAATTAACACAGCGGAATAAAAGAATAATACATTGATATACAGCTTTGATACAATATCTGATACAACAGATGATCCAATAGATATCAAAATACATCAGAGATATGATACAATAAAACAGCAGCGGAAAAGAAAACAGATAACATCTAGCAGCGAAACAAATAACTCTAAGATAGTCTTCAAGGAAGAACTCCAGAACTGCAACTCCATTTCCAATAATCAATCTAGTAATAGCTCGAACTCCCCATAAACATGCACCAAGCTAGGCAAGACTGGTGCGATCCAAAGACTGAACTAACTCCAGATAATCCACTATATCTAACTATCTGAAAAACCAAACTCTAGACTGCTCGTGTAGAAAATAATGAGCACCCAGAGTTTAGGAAAGAAACAATAAACTCCGGATCAGTCGTGGGACTGGTGTGAGCAACAAAAACAGTTTATCTTTTAAAAACAATCAAAAAAAGAATTCTAAAGTCGATTCGCAATGCTTTTGAAAAATGAGACTACCATAAGGCCTCCCGCACACACACACAATGCAAACGCAGAATCGGAGGAGATTTCTCCTTATGATAGTCAAAGATGCTTGATACGCATTTAAAATAATATTTGATATTATTACTAGTGCATAGTGTAGGAAAAATTCATTTCGAAAGTAGAATATAAATCTTAGCCAACATACATATTTCGAACTATGCCTACTATAGCTACCATCCAAACAGTGGTGACCACCATAAGTGAATGGCAGGTTCTACAACTAATACCGTACAAGTTTCGTATTGGGAATTGGATTTCCAACAAATGGTCAGGCCAAGGAACTTCCCATTGCCACATGAGAATGCCTCTGGATGGACATCCCCGAGAACCAAACCGGATCTCTACCAACACAAGGCCGGGTTACTCCTAACTGAGTAACAACTGACCGAATATGCCATCCCCCGGTCCTTTGGGACCTTTATCCGAGAGCTCTCTAATCAATTCACACAATCATAACAAAGTGTTTTCAACATGAGTAAGTATCTGGGCTCCATACCATGATACCACCCTTTTCCAGAAGGAAATGCACATATCCTAAAGGGCGCTACCCCTCATAACCTTGCTGCTTCTTTCCTATTTTGACCATTCACGGGGTGTGAGGCTCGACGAAGTCACGTCCACAAAAACATACTTTATACAAAAGTCATGCTTTGGGTCAACAAATGATCATAGAAATGATCACAAAGATAGACGATCAAATAAATGATCCTATCACAAATAATCAACACAATGATCATTTCACAGCAACACTCAGCATGTCACATTACCAAAATTGGGAATATATCTCTGATAACCTTCAACTATATAACCTCTGAGCACGTACGTCTCAGAGAAGGGTGTTAAGCTAAGAGAATAAATTCTCCACCACCAATAGAAATATATTTGAAAGAAATCGGCTTTATATCTCAATTTGTAATGTCAGACATACTATCCATACAAGTCTGTTCTGGGATCGAACAGAACCGAAGGCACTTACAAAGAAGTCCTTGCAATCCGGATATTCACAATCCCGATCGGATTTCCCATCACTTAGGGAGTTTCTATACCGGCGCGACTCGGTGCAGAAACAAACGATAGGTCATCCTATCGCTTTCGCAAATACCCGGTCTTCATCACCGGTCTTCAAATGCTATCCATAACGTCGAATCACATATTCGGAATGGGTTATACGACACAAAGGTCCTTTCCCGGCTAAACCGAATAGTGAGCATGATATTTCAAAAACAAATGGATAATGGGATTTCAATTAAGTCACAACTTAATAATTCAAAACTTTATTTCAAATGGTTTAATCCAATTACCATTTCAATCTTTAAACAAAAAGATTCATTTTCACAACCATTAACGGTTTAAACAGTTTTCACATTTTAATCTTTTAAACAAAAGATTCATTCACAGATTTTCCAAATCAATTTTCATTTCAATTTGGTTAACTCGTTAAATCATTAAATCAAAGATTTAACTTATAGCCTTCAAAGCAATTTCATTTCAATTTGATTTAAACAAATCATCAATTTAAATCTGATAAAAATAAACAGATTTAATTCATAGCTTTCAAAAAGAATTCATTCATAACTTAGGAAAACCATTTCTCTATTCAATCTTGAAATTCCCCTAATTAACTGGAATCTCAGTTCTTATCTAAAAGTGTTTATCATTTGAAAACAACAGTTTTTATTTTGGAAATCTGATTCATTTATACGAGTTTAAATCCTTGGGTTAAATTCAAATTCCCAAAAACAATACTTAAAAGTGGTTTAATCCCTATATAACCAATATAACATCTTTAATCCCTAATTTCAAATCATAGAATTCAATTTCAAGTATTGAATTTAAATTTAAATCAAATTATTTAAATTCCAAAACTTAATCAAGTAATTTAAAAAATAATAAATTTTATTTTGAAATTCCATTCCAAAAGTTTTTCACATTTATTCCGATTCCATTTCCAAAACATTTGAATTTAAAAATTCAAATTAACTATTTCAAAAATCTGCGACTTAATCGATTTCCTCGTGAAATCCATAATTGTGTGTGTATGGTGTGGTCCAGTGGTTTAACACAATAGTGCACAACCATTCAATCATCACAGATCAAAACACAGAAATATAATTGATAAGCGATATAAACTATAACGCTTATCATACATTCACAGATTCACAGATAATATATATCATTAATAAATGGATAAATACACAGCTCACCTCACAGAACAAAATATCACAGATCAGATAAGAAGATCAATTCAAGGCATCTCATACAATACAACCATTCATGAGTAATTCAATAGTTATCTATAAGCAGGATTAATTAAATCGTTTTTAATCCTAATCAATTTAATTTATTTCCAAGTAAATTTATTACTTATAAATTAATTACCCAATCCTGATTTATTAATTACAAATCATTTGATATTGATAAATAAATCAATTACCTTAATTTATCTTGATTTATCACGTTAATTTAATTAACCTTCAGTAAATTACACAATCATTTAACCTTAATTAATTTCATTAAGTGATTATTTTCCTTTACAAATAAATCAACATTTATTTACATTAAATGTAATCTTATCTTAATCACTTGATTAATTAACTTTAATCATTACTTATAAGAGTTGATTTACCATTAATAATCCATTAATAAATCTGAATTATTTAATTAGGTGTTAATGGTAACTGAATTAGTTCTTAATTACAATTAATTTCTAATCATAAAATTTCTCATTTTCATTTCGAATTGAAATTCTTTCGGCACAAATTTTTGAAATCTATGATTTCTAATTACTCTTTAACTATCTCTTAATTGATTTACTTAAAACCTTAATTTATAAATTTAAAACCTTCTTTCATTTTGAAAATTTATTTATTTCAATTTATAAAGAGCTTTAACGTTGATTAACTTAAATACTTAACTTAAATTAAGTTATTTAGCTAAAGTATTACTTAGAAAACTTTGTTAAGTATTTGCTTAAATAATTAAACTTGTCATAAAATCTTAGCTTGATTTATTAAACTTTGTTAAGTATTAATTAGAAAACTTTCTTTTCATTCGAATTGAAGCTGAGTTACTTCACCCTTCTTCCTATTTCCTTTTTCTTTTTTTTCTTTTTTATTTTGTTATTTAAGTTTCAGCATCAGGTGAACTTAATAACTTCACGATTTAAATCCCCCAGGCAAACACACGCGACCCCCCTTAGTTTCGAGTAAACCCAGTTGCTTCGAGTCAATCTGCAAAAATCTCGAGCACGTCTCGAGTTTCCCCCCTCTTCTTCTCTGAACCATCCCACTGACCCGCCGACCCCCTTCACGTGCACGTGCACAGATCGTCAACGACGATCCTACATACTGCGACACCACCAACAAACCACGATTTGACCCACAACTAAAAATCGAAACCCAGTATTTCGAATAACGGTCGAAATCGAAAATTCACCTGAAGCTCGAAAGTAAAGCCTGGAACAAACCTGGAAACGCACGCTGGAGGATCCCTGTCAACGCCTAGTTCTCCGAGCTCCGACCACTGTTCACCACCAAACTCCGGCAATCCACTCGCCGTACTTCCCTCTACTATCCCCCACAGGCGTGTCGAACTCGATGCTTCCCATAGGATGAACGAACCAAAAAAATTCGACCTTACAAAACTAGGTCTACATAAAAGAAAACATCACCGCCGACGCCACCGTCACTTCCATCACCTCCCACTATTTTTCCCCGAACCCCTGATCGCTCCTCTACCATCCCAGAGAACCACAACCCCCTCAACACCGAGATCACCAGAGACTGCCTCAAATGCAATTTCCAAGTATACCCAATTTTTGTTTTCAATGCAGTATTAAAATTCTTGATTTTTGTCCTAAAAATCTTATTTTCGAATGCAGTTTCAATTTATATATTTGAATCGATGTTTTATATCATTCGAAATTATCACATATTTGAGTTTGCTCTGTTAAAATCAAGTTTTCTCCCAACCTGTATGTTTATAATTTACTTGTACTATTTTTTTTTAACAATAACTAATACTTAATCAAGCCTATTTGCTTTTGGAAACAAAACCTGACAAAGATCAAGTAATCTGATATTTGAATTTGTTTATCAAACCATATGCTCTTAAACAAAAAGCCTCAATATATACAGGCATACCCCTCTGCATACATATATAGACAGAGAACAATTTATGTGTATATACGCATACTAACTAACTCCAAACTCAGACATATCAATCATCAAATATAGATTCACTTAGTTGGATCTTAGTTTAGTTACTCACCTTGAAAATCATGATTCCAGAAATAAAATGACAGAGCCTTTACAAATTCAAACTGAAATTCTTTTTGATTCACAGGCTTCTTTGATGTTGTTTGATTGATGATGATATTGCTTTGGTTTACTTTTTTTCTTTTTTCAAAATGATGCTTAGTTTTTAAATGGTTGAAATGGAGAGGAGATATGTATAAAAAGAAATATGCAGGCTTGAATATCTTTGCTGGTACAATTCTAAAGTATGCTGAAGTGGTCTTATTCTATGTTGAGGTGTATAACAGGCATGGCTGCAGTGATGCTGGATTTTGAGCTGAGGTGTTTTTGTTTGTACTTTTTATTTTACTTTGCTTTTTGTTTTGCCTGAATACTTTATTTTAATTGCCTAGCTTGTATTTATATTTGCTTGTATTTTGCTTTATTGACGTGCATTGATTTTTATAACATAATGTCAATTGTTTTGGTTTCACACTTTGCTTATTTATTTCTTTTGAATCCTTATTGATTATATTTTATATATCAATGTTCTTATTATTATTTTTTATTCATAGCTTAAGTATGAATTATTTTACTTTACAAAATAAGTGAACTTCTATTTTTATTTTGTTTATTTCTTTTATTTTATTTGCTTTTGTTCAATTATTTTGTTTACTTATTTTTTTCTTTTGTTTGTTACTTTATGTAGTTTTTTTTTTTATTGCCTACTTATATTTTATTATTTTGTTTATTCTAGATAATGTGTTGTTTTAATTTAGCAAATTTGTTTATTTTATTTTTAAAGACTTCGTTTTGAATTTTCAAATCAATTTATAAATAAATTTCACCATTATTAAATCAAGTTAAAAATAATTTTATCTTTAAATCGTTTAGTTAAAACAATAACTCAAACTCAATGTATATTCATATATACATATATATTCATATTATCATATATTCATTACTTTGAAATTCAAATCCAAATCACATATGCAAAATATTTAAATTCATATGATTATATATATATTTTCTATTTGAATCGAGGAAACTCGCTTCCATTTATATTTAATTTTATAATCTTTATTCAAAATTTCTTTTAATTATCAATTTAAATTAAATTAAAATCTAGGGTCGTTACAGACTTCCCCCCTTAAAAGGATTTCGTCCTCGAAATTCGCAGGCACGAAAACAACACAGATAGATGAAAGATAGAGAAATATCCTTTCAGATCAAACTGGATATCAGTTCTGCATTTGGCTCACCAAATCAGAATATCAACAATAGATACAAGTAATTATAATAAAATTTCAAATTTAGTTTTAATCAAAATCATTTTATCAATACAATTCAATTTATCCTTCATATTTTATTAATCAATTTAACTCAATTTAAAATTTCTAATTCATTTAAAATTTCCAATTTCAAATTCATTAAAGTTTAAATCCAAAAACTGAAAAGAAACTGATGAAATATGAAGAAAGAATTTCTACAACGATTCGTAGGGCATCCCCGCACCGAAACTTCTTTCTAGAGCCGTCTCGAAGCAATCAAAAGAATTTGGATACGAATCAAAGGAAAATTGATAAGAAAGATGTTTCCACTGTTGTTACAGACTTTTGACTAATTATAGTCGTATTTCCTTGTCCTCTATCTCGTTCTCTTCTTGCACTCATACTTACTATCGGTGAATAGTAAAAGAATTACTGAGGCGTTCAAACGGATATCTTAAGGATTACTCATTCTAGGATATACTTCACCCTATCTCTAATGAGCTACTTAATGTGTTATACTCCTGAGCTAAAGTTTAAACCCTTAGCTCTGATACCAAATGTAACGACGCGGATTTTGCGCGCTCGAAAATCGACACCCATACTTCAAATCGTATTCGAATGTCGTAGATTCGATCGTTCAAATCCGATTCGCCGGAGCTTATAACAATCATTAAGTAATTAACACAGCGGAATAAAAGAATAATACATTGATATACAGCTTTGATACAATATCTGATACAATAGATGATCCAATAGATATCAAAATACATCAGAGATATGATACAATAAAACAGCAGCGGAAAAGAAAATAGATAACATCTAGCAGCGAAACAAATAACTCTAAGATAGTCTTCAAGGAAGAACTCCAGAACTGCAACTCCATTTCCAATAATCAATCTAGTAATAGCTCGAACTCCCCATAAACATGCACCAAGCTAGGCAAGACTGGTGCGATCCAAAGACTGAACTAACTCCAGATAATCCACTATATCTAACTATCTGTAAAAACCAAACTCTAGACTGCTCGTGTAGAAAATAATGAGCACCCAGAGTTTAGGAAAGAAACAATAAACTCCGGATCAGTCGTGGGACTGGTGTGAGCAACAAAAACAGTTTATCTTTTAAAAACAATCAAAGAAAGAATTCTAAAGTCGATTCGCAATGCTTTTGAAAAATGAGACTACCATAAGGCCTCCCGCACACACACACAATGCAAACGCAGAATCGGAGGAGATTTCTCCTTATGATAGTCAAAGATGCTTGATACGCATTTAAAATAACAATTGATATTATTACTAGTGCATAGTGTAGGAAAAATTCATTTCGAAAGTAGAATATAAATCTTAGCCAACATAGACATTTCGAACTATGCCTACTATAGCTACCATCCAAACAGTGGTGACCACCATAAGTGAATGGCAGGTTCTACAACTAATACTGTACAAGTTTCGTATTGGGAATTGGATTTCCAACAAATGGTCAGGCCAAGGAACTTCCCATTGCCACATGAGAATGCCTCTGGATGGACATCCCCGAGAACCAAACCGGATCTCTACCAACACAAGGCCGGGTTACTCCTAACTGAGTAACAACTGACCGAATATGCCATCCCCCGGTCCTTTGGGACCTTTATCCGAGAGCTCTCTAATCAATTCACACAATCATAACAAAGTGTTTTCAACATGAGTAAGTATCTGGGCTCCATACCATGATACCACCCTTTTCCAGAAGGAAATGCACATATCCTAAAGGGCGCTACCCCTCATAACCTTGCTGCTTCTTTCCTGTTTTGACCATTCACGGGGTGTGAGGCTCGACGAAGTCACGTCCACAAAAACATACTTTATACAAAAGCCATGCTTTGGGTCAACAAATGATCATAGAAATGATCACAAAGATAGACGATCAAATAAATGATCCTATCACAAATAATCAACACAATGATCATTTCACAGCAACACTCAGCATGTCACATTACCAAAATTGGGAATATATCGCTGATAACCTACAACTATATAACCTCTGAGCACGTACGTCTCAGAGAAGGGTGTTAAGCTAAGAGAATAAATTCTCCGCCACCAATAGAAATATATTTGAAAAAATTCGGCTTTATATCTCAATTTGTAATGTCAGACATACTATCCATACAAGTCTGTTCTGGGATCGAACAGAACCGAAGGCACTTACAAAGAAGTCCTTGCAATCCGGATATTCACAATCCCGATCGGATTTCCCATCACTTAGGGAGTTTCTATACCGGCGCGACTCGGTGCAGAAACAATCGATAGGTCATCCTATCGCTTTCGCAAATACCCGGTCTTCATCACCGGTCTTCAAATGCTATCCATAACGTCGAATCACATATTCGGAATGGGTTATACGACACAAAGGTCCTTTCCCGGCTAAACCGAATAGTGAGCATGATATTTCAAAAACAAATGGATAATGGGATTTCAATTAAGTCACAACTTAATAATTCAAAACTTTATTTCAAATGGTTTAATCCAATTACCATTTCAATCTTTAAACAAAAAGATTCATTTTCACAACCATTAACGGTTTAAACAGTTTTCAAATTTTAATCTTTTAAACAAAAGATTCATTCACAGATTTTCCAAATCAATTTTCATTTCAATTTGGTTAACTCGTTAAATCTTTAAATCAAAGATTTGACTTATAGCCTTCAAAGCAATTTCATTTCAATTTGATTTAAACAAATCATCAATTTAAATCTGATAAAAATAAACAGATTTAATTCATAGCTTTCAAAAAGAATTCATTCATAACTTAGGAAAACCATTTCTCTATTCAATCTTGAAATTCCCCTAATTAACTGGAATCTCAGTTCTTATCTAAAAGTGTTTATCATTTGAAAACAACAGTTTTTATTTTGGAAATCTGATTCATTTATACGAGTTTAAATCCTTGGGTTAAATTCAAATTCCCAAAAACAATACTTAAAAGTGGTTTAATCCCTATATAACCAATATAACATCTTTAATCCCTAATTTCAAATCATAGAATTCAATTTCAAGTATTGAATTTAAATTTAAATCAAATTATTTAAATTCCAAAACTTAATCAAGTAATTTAAAAAATAATAAATTTCATTTTGAAATTCCATTCCAAAAGTTTTTCACATTTATTCCGATTCCATTTCCAAAACATTTGAATTTAAAAATTCAAATTAACTATTTCAAAAATCTGCGACTTAATCGATTTCCTCGTGAAATCCATAATTGTGTGTGTATGGTGTGGTCCAGGGGTTTAACACAATAGTGCACAACCATTCAATCATCACAGATCAAAACACAGAAATATAATTGATAAGCGATATAAACTATAACGCTTATCATACATTCACAGATTCACAGATAATATATATCATTAATAAATGGATAAATACACAGCTCACCTCACAGAACAAAATATCACAGATCAGATAAGAAGATCAATTCAAGGCATCTCATACAATACAACCATTCATGAGTAATTCAATAGTTATCTATAAGCAGGATTAATTAAATCGTTTTTAATCCTAATCAATTTAATTTATTTCCATGTAAATTTATTACTTATAAATTAATTACCCAATCTTGATTTATTAATTACAAATCATTTGATATTGATAAATAAATCAATTACCTTAATTTATCTTGATTTATCACGTTAATTTAATTAACCTTCAGTAAATTACATAATCATTTAACCTTAATTAATTTCATTAAGTGATTATTTTCCTTTACAAATAAATCAACATTTATTTACATTAAATGTAATCTTATCTTAATCACTTGATTAATTAACTTTAATCATTACTTATAAGAGTTGATTTACCATTAATAATCCATTAATAAATCTGAATTATTTAATTAGGTGTTAATGGTAACTGAATTAGTTCTTAATTACAATTAATTTCTAATCATAAAATTTCTCATTTTCATTTCGAATTGAAATTCTTTCGGCACAAATTTTTGAAATCTATGATTTCTAATTACTCTTTAACTATCTCTTAATTGATTTACTTAAAACCTTAATTTATAAATTTAAAACCTTCTTTCATTTTGAAAATTTATTTATTTCAATTTATAAAGAGCTTTAACGTTGATTAACTTAAATACTTAACTTAAATTAAGTTATTTAGCTAAAGTATTACTTAGAAAACTTTGTTAAGTATTTGCTTAAATAATTAAACTTGTCATAAAATTTTAGCTTGATTTATTAAACTTTGTTAAGTATTAATTAGAAAACTTTCTTTTCATTCGAATTGAAGCTGAGTTACTTCACCCTTCTTCCTATTTCCTTTTTCTTTTTTTTCTTTTTTATTTTGTTATTTAAGTTTCAGCATCAGGTGAACTTAATAACTTCACGATTTAAATCCCCCAGGCAAACACACGCGACCCCCCTTAGTTTCGAGTAAACCCAGTTGCTTCGAGTCCATCTGCAAAAATCTCGAGCACGTCTCGAGTTTCCCCCCTCTTCTTCTCTGAACCATCCCACTGACCCGCCGACCCCCTTCACGTGCACGTGCACAGATCGTCAACGACGATCCTACATACTGCGACACCACGAACAAACCACGATTTGACCCACAACTAAAAATCGAAACCCAGTATTTCGAATAACAGTCGAAATCGAAAATTCACCTGAAGCTCGAAAGTAAAGCCTGGAACAAACCTGGAAACGCACGCTGGAGGATCCCTGTCAACGCCTAGTTCTCCGAGCTCCGACCACTGTTCACCACCAAACTCCAGCAATCCACTCGCCGTACTTCCCTCTACTATCCCCCATAAGCGTGTCGAACTCGATGCTTCCCATAGGACGAACGAACCAAAAAAATTCGACCTTACAAAACTAGGTCTACAGAAAAGAAAACATCACCGCCGACGCCACCGTCACTTCCATCACCTCCCACTATTTTTCCCCGAACCCCTGATCGCTCCTCTACCATCCCAGAGAACCACAACCCCCCTCAACACCGAGATCACCAGAGACTGCCTCAAATGCAATTTCCAAGTAAACCTAATTTTTGTTTTCAATGCAGTATTAAAATTCTTGATTTTTGTCCTAAAAATCTTATTTTCGAATGCAGTTTCAATTTATATATTTGAATCGATGTTTTATATCATTCGAAATTATCACATATTTGAGTTTGCTCTGTTAAAATCAAGTTTTCTCCCAACCTGTATGTTTATAATTTACTTGTACTATTTTTTTTTAACAATAACTAATACTTAATCAAGCCTATTTGCTTTTGGAAACAAAACCTGACAAAGATCAAGTAATCTGATATTTGAATTTGTTTATCAAACCATATGCTCTTAAACAAAAAGCCTCAATATATACAGGCATGCCCCTCTGCATACATATATAGACAGAGAACAATTTATGCGTATATACGCATACTAACTAACTCCAAACTCAGACATATCAATCATCAAATATAGATTCACTTAGTTGGATCTTAGTTTAGTTACTCACCTTGAAAATCATGATTCCAGAAATAAAATGACAGAGCCTTTACAAATTCAAACTGAAATTCTTTTTGATTCACAGGCTTCTTTGATGTTGTTTGATTGATGATGATAGTGCTTTGGTTTTTTTTTTTTTCAAAATGATGCTTAGTTTTTAAATGGTTGAAATGGAGAGGAGATATGTATAAAAAGAAATATGCAGGCTTGAATATCTTTGCTGGTACAATTCTAAAGTATGCTGAAGTGGTCTTATTCTATGTTGAGGTGTATAACAGGCATGGCTGCAGTGATGCTGGATTTTGAGCTGAGGTGTTTTTGTTTGTACTTTTTATTTTACTTTGCTTTTTGTTTTGCCTGAATACTTTATTTTAATTGCCTAGCTTGTATTTATATTTGCTTGTATTTTGCTTTATTGACGTGCATTGATTTTTATAACATAATGTCAATTGTTTTGGTTTCACACTTTGCTTATTTATTTCTTTTGAATCCTTATTGATTATATTTTATATATCAATGTTCTTATTTTTTTTTTTATTCATAGCTTAAGTATGAATTATTTTACTTTACAAAATAAGTGAACTTCTATTTTTATTTTGTTTATTTCTTTTATTTTATTTGCTTTTGTTCAATTATTTTGTTTACTTATTTTTTTCTTTTGTTTGTTACTTTATGTACTTTTTTTTTTATTGCCTACTTATATTTTATTATTTTGTTTATTCTAGATAATGTGTTGTTTTAATTTAGCAAATTTGTTTATTTTATTTTTAAAGACTTCGTTTTGAATTTTCAAATCAATTTATAAATAAATTTCACCATTATTAAATCAAGTTAAAAATAATTTTATCTTTAAATCGTTTAGTTAAAACAATAACTCAAACTCAATGTATATTCATATATACATATATATTCATATTATCATATATTCATTACTTTGAAATTCAAATCCAAATCACATATGCAAAATATTTAAATTCATATGATTATATACATATTTTCTATTTGAATCAAGGAAACTCGCTTCCATTTATATTTAATTTTATAATCTTTATTCAAAATTTCTTTTAATTATCAATTTAAATTAAATTAAAATCTAGGGTCGTTACAACATTGGCTTAGAGCGAGGAAATACAAAGAAGTCAACAGAATTAAAATCAATAGTCGATAAAATAACTATTGGGAATAACAAAGTGGTTTATGTATAGGAATTTAAATTGCATATGCATACCACAAATAAATGAATCAAACTTTTAAAACATTTGATCCACGCTTAGACTTGATTTTCACACTACTATATTGGTAAAAAGACTTTAGAAATACTCTTTAAAATGTTTTAAAACGGGCAAATTATAATACTAAGTGTAGTGAAACAAGGGTGAAAAACCAATGTTATTAAAACATCCTTAGTAGACCCAAATCAATTTACAACTAGTTTTATATTTAAACAATTCATTTTAAAGGATTTTTGCATTTACAAACTATCATTTATAAATTCAAAACAATATTTATTATTCAAAAAGTTAAAAAATTAGTTTAAACACCTTTATAAATTTAAACTAATGTTTATTCATCTCGAAGGATTATTTATAAAATCTGTAATTTTCTTTTAATAAACCAATTAATCACCTTGAAACACCTTTGTTAAATAAATCAATTAATTTTAAACATCTTTTATAAATAGGTTAATTTACTTTAAAACATGTTTATTAAATCAATTAATCAACTTTGAACCCCTTTAATTTAATCGATTAATTAACTTTTAAAATATCATTAATTAAAATTATTAATTAAATCCATATATCCTTAACTAAAATGACTAACCAAATTCAAATATCATTAATTAAAATGATTAATAAAATTCAAACGTCATTAATTACAATGATTGACCAAATTTAAAACAATCATTTATTAAAATGATTAATTAGGTTCAAACATCATTAATTAAAATGATTAACTAAATCTAAAATAATTATTAATTAAAATGATTAATTAAATTCAAATCCTATCAACTAAAATAATTAATTAATTTGAAACATCATTAGTTAAAACGATTAATTAATTTGAATACCATTAATTAAAATGAATAATGAATTTTGAACATCTATTTTTATTAAAAATACAAGCTTAAGACAACACATACAAAAGTTTGGGGAGATGATATTCAATAAATGAATATATAGCCAAAATTTCTATAATGATACTTAAACAATTCACACAGTCTGGCATAAATATTCTAACTAACAATCAACATTAGAAATAAAAGAATATAAAAGGATGTAGATAATGGTAAATAAATAATGGCGAAAAACCCTTTTAGGTCTCTCTACAAATTTCCCCTGTAAATCATATATATGTATATGTATTTTTCAAAGTGTTCCATAGAGAACTATTCACTACGAAAACACTTCGGCTTCTCCATTTTATCCCTGTAATAAAATGGTTACTTATGTCATCTGCTACTAGGCGGGAAGAAATAATAATATATAGTTATATGAATTCCCTATAAATCAGATAATATGTCATCCGTTTTCCAAAACGAAAATCCAACCAAACAATCAATCTAACTAACATCCAAGCATTTAACAATAATTTATAGCATCACAGATATTTTATAGTTTATTAAAAGGTAGAAAAATTACTGAAATTTCAGTTATTGCCGAAGCATTCTGGCTCCATCCATTCAATTTTAGCTTGAAATTTATCAAGCTCCGAACTCCACCAATCAAATTCCATGATGTAGATAATACTTTTACGAGTGCAAGATAACACATAGCGTTTGAGTCCGACCTTATATGATCAAAATAAACATTCAATCGATTAATTAACTTAACTAATTAACAATTAAATTACATTATTTAATTACTATCCTCCATCGCTAATCATCCCAGGCTGCTATCTTCGAGACCCTCGATTTCGTTCTTCCACTTACCACAGCTGTGGTGGTCCATGTCGCGTAGCTACACTTCGCTCGAAGGATGCCCCAGCCACCATGCATCCATTGACACCGGAGTCGCCTCCTTCCATCGCCTAATGATAGTGAATGAACAAATAAGGCCGATGATGTTTAACTCGACCATGCCGTCGCCTCGTTCCCTATACTCTGATCCAACTGATCATTGTCTTCGTCTTGCCTGCTTGAACATTTCTTAGTTAAGCTATCGCTTGAAAATGCCCCTAGAACCATGAGAAACTTTGGCCGATGCGAGAAATATAAATTGTAAGCTAGGGTTATGACTTAGAGTTTCGAGCAAATGGATGAGGGGATGGGTCCTTTTATAGGAAATTTATCTAACACTATTCGCATCCAAAAATTTACGAGCTCCAATCAAGGTGTGATCACTAGCATTCTTAGCTTAATACCCTATTATAAACTCAATCGAACTATTTTCGGGACCTAATTCCATCATATACAGCAGTAAGCTTTTAAAATCAAATTATATTATTTTAATTCTCTAAAATTAATCGCTATGCGCTTCGAGCTCGTTCGATCACATGATATGACCGATCGTCACAAAACTCGTAGGCTTACAATAATTCATTGTTTCGAATCCGATGACACTGGTTTCGTCAAAATCTGAGATTGTTCCTTGGAATGCTAATTCGCATATTTAAATATCTTTTTATATTTTTCAAACACATTATTGATATTTATCTAAAATATGTATTATTATGAATAAATTTACAAATTGAACCCATCAACATTATTTATTAATTAAAAGGAATTAAATAAGACTATTAAATCCACTTGATTAATATTTAATTCACAATTCAAATATTTAAATGATCATTATATTTGGATATAAAATATTAAATTCAAAAATCCAATTATTTAAATATTTAAGATTAATTGATATATATAATTCCATGACCAAAATTCTGGGTTTTTACAACTTCAACAACCAATGTGACAAAAAATTAGTTATTGACACAGTGCATCTATTATATACAAATTGTCTCTTTTTGGAACGAGGACTCCTATAACCAAGCCAAATGTCACTGAGTGGAGGTGTAGAGGCTAAGGAGTTTGTTCGACTAGAATATGGGATGTGGAGATAAAGCACACTAGTCGATATTATCTGAATCACATGAATCTTTTGAAGTTCAGACTATTGCTTTTGGGTTTGAGAGTTTTAGGCATGAAATTCAAGCAAAAAGTCATGTATTCTTATATATTTGATTCAAGAATGATTAGCGGTATTTCTATGTACTGTAGTGATGCTAAGGTAGGGTCACAATCTTTTAGAAGTATTCATCAATGAAGAGAAGGAACCGTAGGCGAGAATAGATGCGAAAGAACATTTTCAGGAACCAGTTGTTTTTTATGTATTTCAAATGACTTAAAATTGATTCATTCAACTGACTCTTTGTAAAAAAAATTCAAAGAGTGCAGCCAAAATCAGTAGACTAAATAGGTTTTTAGTCAACCGGTTCAGTTGATTGGGGTAGGCATTCAGTCGACTAACTCTTCAGATTTGTATTTGCTTCTTCACATTTGAGTTCTTCGACCTTTAATCGAGTATATATTGCATTCTAATAGAATTTTTAAGACTATTGTAGGTTTTCTAAAGCTTATGTGCTCCTGTAATATTACTCTAAAGCAAAGTATCCATTGATATATGCTTTCATTCTTGTCTCTTTATAGACTGCTTACTAAATCTATAATGTACTTGATGAAGTTTGTTCGTAGCATTGTTGTTTGATTATTACCACCAAAAAACCATAGATATGGTTCTTTCATAAACAATGTATAATTAATAACGTATTAATTCCGTAGTATAAATAGGTTAGTAATTATTATTATACTCCCATAGGAAGCAAGTTAAGGGTGAAACAAGGAGTTCTCCTTATATAGCCTTAATGGGCAGTGTGGTGAGATAAATATGGTAGTATGTTAGGAGACTGGAAATTATGACTAAGTTATAGGGATGCAATGTTAGTTAAAAGCACCTAGAAGTCTATCCAGCTAGTCTGGTAATCAACAATGTGACTTTGGAACTGATGTGAGATATCATCTATAATAAGTACCCACGGATGACGCGAGCTTAGTCCTAATTCTATAGGGTAAGTCTACCTAGCTAATCTAGCTATCAATGCCTATGATTAGTTGGATTAATGTGATCGTCATAATTTGGGTTACGATCATAATACACGGGACCTGCTCTGGGGTTGGGGGGTATTAAGTGGTTGTTGTAGGGTCTGCCTCCTTCCTACTTAAGAAGTATTAAATGGTTCGGATTATTGATTGGCATGGTAGTGGGAAATCTCGGGAAGGGTTCGCCTCTCCAATAAAGAAGTGCTAAGTGGCCAATGAGATTCCATGCGATGTCAGTTAGAGAATAAAATAGAGGGGTCCACCTTGGGTTAGGTATTAAATGATGGGGGCCTGCCTAAAATATAGGTATTAAATGGTCAAACTCTGTCTGATTTCCATTAAAAATGTATTAAATAGCTTGGGTACTTTCTCTCACACTATTAGGACATGATTGATAGTAGTTACATGGGACATAAAGGGGCCTTTGGCCTATAGTCGATGGTAAGTTATTGAGTTGAATTGAGAGAGCGCAAGTTATAGTATTGAAATGGAAAGGCTTTCTAGCTTACAGTAGTACGTTATCTCGTTAGGATATTGTTAGAATGCAAAGACATTTTACTTATCTAAATAGTACCGCCCAAGTATTATTATGGTAAGATTTTCATTCATCGGACTTTTTTGTTCTAATCCCATCCTCATACAACACATAGGTGAGATGATGTTGATTTAGGAGATGAAGGCGGAGGCAGAGTCTCATGGCAGCTATCTATTTACTAATGTTATTTATATTTTGATATACCCATTATAGATTTAATTTTATTATTATGAGATATTGTTTTTTCAAATATTAATATATTTTGTTATGTTTTTTAGACTTCAATTTTTATAAAATGGGTTTTATTTCTAATATTGTAATTTATCCTTTCCACTGTAAGTAGAGGTGAGGTTAAAACCAAATAAACCGGCCAAACCAATATATTTCGGTCAGTTTGGTTTGGTTTTGAAACTTGATTGGTTTACAATCGGCCAGAAAAATAATTTAGTTTGGTTATCGATTTAACCAAATTAACAAGCTTTTATCATACCGTTAAAATTACTAATGATTTAATGATTTTTTGAGATTAGTTTTGTAGTTTAAATAAATTTTGATTATCATATATCTATCCAAATTACTATATAAAAGAACATAAATTCTAAATAAGAATACTTTAAACATATATTCATTTTTTATTATAAAGTATAATTTAAATTGTAATGAATATTTTAAACATAAAATGTGAAATATTTTTAGTTCTTTTAAATTGGATAATCAACCAAACCAACCAAAATTAATTATGACGGTTTGGTCTGATTTTTATTGGTTTTAGATCGGTTTAACAATTTTCATTGTCGGATAAACCGAACCAACCAAATGCTCGCCCTTAATTTTGAGATTCTGATGGTGTAGGTAGATAGCTCCGTGTATTGTTCATTGTATCAATTGCACCAACCAAAAGCAAGCTTTGGAATGTGTCAGGACCCGATTCTTCGACTCCCGAATATCGACATCAATACGTCCACTGTATCGAATGCCGATCAGTCGGATGCCGGAAAACCGAACACTGAGGGTTTAAGAAAGAAGAAAGAGGTAGAAGAAGAGAGAAAAGATAGAAAATAGAACGGAAAGAAATAACAGAACAACATCAGAATCTCACAATTCGCAGCGGAACAACATATAATAGATAGATGAATAATCTTTAAACAAAGAACTACAACAGTTATTACATTACATTTCATTTCATCATATCATCAGAGTGTACAACAACAATAACAAACAGCGGAAGAAGAAAATACTATATACTAGTGAATACGCCATGCCATCCATCTTGCCTCCAGCAACTCCTGAATTCCAGAATATCCTGATAAACCTTACTCTTGACTGCCTGTGTGGAAATTGGTGGGCACCCAGAGTTTAGGAAGGAAAACAATAAACTTCGAGTCAGTCATGTGACTGGTGTGAGAACTCAAAACAGTTTATTTATCTTTGAAAACAAAATAGAGGGATATTTTTAAAGTCAATTCGCAATACTTTTAAAAATGAGACTACCATAAGGCCTCCCGCACACACACACACAATGCAAACGCAGAATCGGAGGAGATTTCTCCTTATGATAGTCAAAGATGCTTGATACGCATTAAAAAGAACATTTGATATTATTACTAGTGCATAGTGTAGGAAATATTTCGAAAGTAGAATATAAATCTTAGCCAGCATAGGTACCATTATAGTATGCTTACTATAGCTACCATATTAGATGGCAGGTTCTACAACTAAAACCGTACAAGTCTCGTATTGTTTCTTTGGATTTCCAACGAATGGTCAGGCCAAGGAACTTCCCATTGCCACATAGAAACGCCTCTGGAAGGACGCCCCGAGAACCCAACTGGATCTCTGCCAAACAAGGCCGGGAACCCCTTTTCCCAGGGATATTATAAACCCTCAGATATACCACCCCCGGTCCTTTTGGACCTTTAAACGAGAGCTCTCTAACCAACATCACACCATAATAATAAGTGTTTCAACATGAGTAAGTATCTGGGCTCCATACCATGATACTACCCTTTTCCAGAAGGAATGGTCATACCCTAGGGACGCTATCCCTGAAAACCTTGCCGCACAATTCCTGTTTCGACCATTACCGGTTTGTGAGGCTCGACGAAGTCACGTCCACAAAGCCACATTTTGGTACAAAGCCATGCTTTGGGTCAACAAATGATCACCAAGATAGACGATCAAACAAATGATCATATCACAAATGATCAACACAATGATCATTTCACAGCAACACTCAGCATGTCACATTACCAAATTGGGAATATATTGCTGATAACTTCAACTATATAACCTCTGAGCTCGTACGTCTCAGAGAAGGTGTTAAGCTAAGAGAATAAATTCTCCGCCACCAACAGAAATATATTTGAAAGAAATCGGCTTTATATCTCAATTTGTAATGTCAGACATACAATCCATACAAGTATGTTCCGGGCTCGAACAGAACCGAAGGCACTTACAAAGAAGTCCTTGCAATCCGGATAATCTCTAATCACGTCCGAATTTCCCATCACATATGGAGATCTCTATACCGGGGATCAGCCAGTGCAGAGACAATCAACAAGAAACCCTTACGTTTTCGAAAATATCCGGTCTTCAACACCGATCTTCAAATGCAATTTATAACGACGTATCACATATTCGGAATGGGTTATACGACCCCAAGGTCCTTTCCCGGTTAACCCGAATAGTGAGCGCTTATTTTTAAAAAAAAATATGTGTGGCATTCAATTTCAAGCAAATCACAACAAATACCTATTTAAAGGTAAATATTGATAGTCGGTTATTGAACTATCAATAGATATGCACAACATCACCAGATTCCAAATAATTTTCCAAATTATTTATTTTTCAAAAATATCTTTACAAGATATATATTTTTTTTTTCATTCTTCAAAAATAAATCAATATTTACTTTTAAACCCATTTTCCAAATTTCATTTATAAATTCCATATTGAATTTACATTCCAAAATATTTTCATGAATATACAATTTCCATTCGATTTCTAATTCATTTTCAATTTATCTTCAAAAAGATAAATTCTCTATATTCACTTAATATTAGAAAAACATTTCCATACTTATTTATTTATAAGTAATTCACAAGTCTTTTTATTTCTACACTTGGAAAATATTCAATATACTTAATCGAAATTAAGTATATAGTTCATTCTTTAAGGAAATCATTCTCTTAAACATATTTATTTGGGCCAAAACGAATGTTGCGTAAAACATTGTTACGACAACCCAAAATCACTATTATAGGGATTCGAAATTAAAATAGATATATAAATCCCAATACTATACAAAACATTTCCTTTCGGAAATCATTTATTATAACAACAGTGTTATAATCTACTATTTCCTTCTATTTCTCGAAAACGTCTTTCAGCACGAATGTTGAAATCTATGGTTTCGAATCTTAATACTTTTAAAAACATCGTTAGATCGTTTTAATTCTATTTAAAACATCACATTCAAAACCATTTCTTTAACATATTATTCACTATTCAAAAACGTGAATATACTTGTTAACAAATTTCATCATTTCTATTCCTTTTATTCTAAATAATTATTCACTGTCTAAAACGTGAATATAACTCCATTAATAAATTACAACTATTTACTTATCAAGATAAGTCGTTGCGGACTTATAAAATAATGTTTATAAATTCCATTTCTATTTATTTTATAACACTTCCTCTTATAAATTTCTTTATTAATCTATTCAATTTCATATCTCAATGATATACTAAAAGTTCATATTGTAAGTTAAATACTTATAATTTATTTGTTTGCAAAAACGGTCTTTTAAACTTCATAATTATAAATCTTATAACTTATAAGATTCATTTATTTATCCAAATCTATTCCTTAAATAACTTTATAAATTTTATTTATAAAATTATATTTATAACTTCACCGTTATAATCCTATAGATTTCATTCATTTATGAAATTCATTCACAATTCATTCTAACACTTATAAAAGCTCGTTTTACAATTCCAATATTTTTAATTTATAAATATCAATTTATAAATCTTTTATATGGATCAATTTATATTATTCTTTTAAAACGTCTTTAAACTCCTTTACAATTTCATCCTTTTGATTTATAAAATAATCAAATTTCATAAATCCTATTTTTAAACTTTTTATAATAAATTCAGAATCCCAGTTTAAATTATTTTATAAAATCATTAATCCCATATTTTCAAAAATCAATCTTTTAACTATATTTCTCAAAAATCATAATTTTATAACATTAAAAATTATATCGTTTATTTATTTAAGATGAATCAATTCCAAAAATATTTTATAAACGTATACTTTCAAAAATCACTTTAGAAATCCCTTAAAAATCAAAATCGTTATTTTTAAACTTTCAAAATTGGATCCGATGATGCAACACATCAAATAGTCAATCACGACTTTCAAACATCATATATCGATATGATAAACAATCAAATATCACAATATTTGAATCAAATAAATATTTGTGAGGAATCCAGTTGGATCCCTCCAACCTATTTCCCTGCATCCACAGACATTAGCACAATACCTATTCCACTTCGAGGTGGAATATCGCGGTATATGGGATTTATAAAATATTATCCGCTTACTAACGGCGCAATAGGGTCTCATCCGCTATACAATGCGGGAAATCAATCAACTGCAATATATACATATGCCAATATATATATATTGCTATATACTAATATAATACCAATTCCACTTCGAGGTGGAATATCGCGGTATATGTGTGTAATAAATAACCTCCGCTTACTAACGGCGTATAGGGTCTATTCACATCCAATATATATATATATATATATATATATATATATATATATATATATATATATATAACAATCATCATTCAAGCATTCAATCAACATAACTAACAATTTTAAATCTAACTATTTAAAATTTAAATAAATCCTTTTGAGTGAGAAGTTCTCACCTTGCTTTTATTAGCAATCCATTTTCCATCTTGACTCGATTTTCTTGATTTATACCTTGTATAAATATTATACACAATTTATTAATATTCGAACAGATCGAATAATAAATTTTCAATTGATAATCTCGATTCATCGGTGATTTCATTTTAATAGTTAAATTAACTGATAGTTTTATTTAAATCAATTATTTCTCCTTTAATAAATTTCTATATTAAATTTAACAAATTTAAATTATCGATGAATTCTTTTACACAAACAAATATAAATTTTTAAACTGAATTGAATAATTAATTACCACTAAATAGATTTATTTAACTAAATTTTCTTCAAGTTTTAAAATTCTTATTATTATTTATTTTCTTCCTTTTCCCAGTTTTATCCATATAAATAATTCTCGTTTATAAATTTATTTAAAAATTAAATCTTAAACTATATTTCCTTTAACAAATTATTTTGAGTGCCCTAAATAAATTCAAATCAATTTATTAACCAAATCAATTACCAATATGCATTATTTAAATAAACAAATAGATTTTTAAAAATGTGTATATGTATTTATACTTACTGTAAAACAACTTTCTGCATATATCTAAATTTAAATTAAAACAACTGTTAATTGATTATTATTTTTTACTGTTTAAAGATTTTAAATAAATTAAATAAAGTAAGATTTACTGCTACCTTACTGCCTCTGACTTCCATCTCATCGCCGACCCAAACTCACAGCCTCGGCCTCCACGAAGTTGAACGCGCCGCCCACCTCGATTGCCACTGTCGCCGCCGCACCTCGCAGTCGCCATCCTCCATTGCCTGCGCACCCTCCATGAAATCGCCATCGTCCCCACGCCGCCGCTCCACCTACCACGGCCTACGCGCGCGTGCGCTGCCCTCTTGCGATTTCGATCGCGCGACGCTGCCTCCCTCCAGCGAGCACCGCGGCCATTGTTTTATTCTTTTTTTTTTTAAAGAGGATCGGCCATTTTTTTCTGATGTGAATCGAATTGAAGTCGAATGAGGGAAATGGTGAATACGATTTGGGGGAAAAGAGGGAGATAGCGGCCATTACTATCTTTGTTCGAATCTGAGAATAATGGGTTGCGTGATGATTTAAAAAGAAATAGAGGGAGACAGAATGACGTGCTTGCACGATCTCTTCACGATTTCAGGCGTGATTTTAGGCATGATTTGGGGATGCTGTCGTTTGTTTAATTTAAATTTAAATTTAGATTGAGTTTGATTAAATTTCAACGCGTTTACACGTCGTGTACTCACATAACATCTCCGAAAAATACGAAATTTGAAATCCGATAATAATTCAATATTACGGACCCAATGGCATTGGTTTCGTCGAATTCCGAGACTGTGCCTCGGACGGCTATTTTTAAATTCAATTTAAACAATTAAAATTTCAAAACTGAACAAAGCAGTTTCAAATTCAATTCTGAAGCTTCTATAATCTTCAATATTATCAATATGAATTTTACAAATCTTTAAAATATTTTTAATTGGCTTAAAATTGAAGATTTAAATTTTTATTCAACTTCCAATAGATTAAATTTTAGAATTTAATCGCTAAATTCATTCTGATAATTTGAAATTCAAGTCAAACCATCATTCAAATATTTAAAATTAATTAAATATTTTCAAATTAAATTGTTTAAAATTCTGGGTCGTTACAATCTTCCCCCCTTAAAAGAATTTCGTCCCGAAATTACAAGTTAAGAAGAATGCCCTTATCCCATCTATTATTTTTCACAATTCAAATAGTTTTATCAACTTTCTAAAACAAATCTTTTAACTAGAGATTCACTATCATTACAACTAGCTTTCCAACTTCAATTTTAAGTTTCAACCAACATTGATCTCCTAACAATTCAAATTTAAATTCAAATTCAAATTCAAATTCAAATTTTAAACTTTCAAAATTTCTCAAAAATTTTCCAACATCCTAAATTTTCGAAAAATTTCGCCAGCGTCTCCTTTGCGCGGCTAGCTCGGTACGACTACAAAATGGCACCACGGCCTCTCAGAATCAAAAAGAAAAGAGAAAGCCAAGTGGCTGGAGAAGAAAATCATCAAATCTCATACTGAAATTGAAATACGTACCTTTTTGTCGAGCAATTCAATTTTATCTTTGAAATCAAAATCCAAATTCCTTTATACACCTGTATATCCTGCTAGTCATAATATCCAATTCCAACATTCAAACCATTTTGCACTTTCCATTACAAAATTTCCAATATATGCTTCTTATACATTTTTACTTCACTATTGAAGTTACATATCTATTTCATTCAATTTTTTTCTTTTCAATTCAATTCACAATTTCAATTCTATTTGAATTTAATTCATAATTTAAATTCCATTCGAATTCAATTCTCAATTCTAAATATTGAATTCTAACGATTAACTTTCATTTGCTAATTCATATTACTACTTTAAATTAGTTTTATTCACTAATTCATTTCAATTTGCAAATTTCTAAATTGATTTGTCGTTAATTAAAATTTTCCAAAAATTTTCAAAAATATTCTAACTCCCAAAATTCACGGAAAATTTTGGCAGAGTCTCCCTTGTACGGAGGAGTTTTTGCAATTTTACAATATGTATAAATATGTATACATCGACCCACACGGTCGGAAAACAGAAAAACAGTTCATATTTCCTATTTTTATTGCGTAGGCGTACCTTATTAGCATTTTGAAGCAAAGCGGCTAATTATTAGCTTATTAGCACAATCAAATCCAGCCCAACGACTTCGCTGAACCTGTACTTACTCAGTTTAACCATGTCAGTGACAAATATAAGAAATCTATTAACATTCCATTCATTTTCAATAACAAATATATAGATTTCGTTAGCAATACATTCAAGATAAATTCCATTAGCAATTCATATGGTTTTAATTCATCTTTAGTCGCTTACGACTAATTCACATGACATTTCTATTAAATCAAGTCGTTTACAACTCATTTTCTTCATTCTATTCATTTTTAAGCAAAACGAATTCATACCATTTTAATTGATTCAAAAATCAATTTTATTTGCTTTCATTAACTCATATAATTTTATACAATCTTGTTTGTGTCGAATGACAATTATTTCTATGCAAATTTAATGATATTCACTTAATAGAATATCCATTCTAGTTTATAACTAATTTAAATTGATGCCAACTCAATTT
The DNA here is from genome assembly GCA_030765085.1 of Allium cepa. Taxonomy (NCBI): domain Eukaryota; kingdom Viridiplantae; phylum Streptophyta; class Magnoliopsida; order Asparagales; family Amaryllidaceae; genus Allium; species Allium cepa. The sequence goes on along the minus strand of CM060945.1, from coordinate 984,110,938 downwards.
ATTTTAATTATACTTTTAATTCAATTTGCATTTCATATTTTTATTCGGTTTATTTTATTAACCAAACAAATTTTCATTCAAACCATTTCAAATTTATTCCATTCACTAATTTAATTCAATTAGTACATTCACTTATTCATTTTAAATTTCAATTTCCATATTCAATTCATCTCGAATTTACTTAATTACTAACAAAGGGAATTTCAATTTATTTCTTTTACTTACTTGAATTTATATACAAATTCAAATTTATCTTCAAATTTAGCTCACGACTAAATTTTAAATTCAACCAATTCAAATTCCAATTCATTAGTCCATGAATTAATAATTTATCAAGTTAGTTTACTTGAATTCAATCCATTTTATTTCTTATTTAATTCCATATACTAATGATAATAATTAAATATTATTAACAACCATGCAACCATATACTATAATAATTCATAGAAAATCATTTCTTTTCTATACAAAAATAGTTTTGGGCAAAATTATCTTATTCACCCGATTCAAAACAATTTTATATTCACTAACAAATACGCGCTCATATCTATTATTACACTCAAACTCATTCTAGAGTACTGCTGACTCTATCTCTAATGAGTAACACCCAACAGAGCCATGGTTGTCGCTTAACCATAAGCTCTGATACCACATTGTCAGGACCCGATTCTTCGACTCCCGAATATCGACATCAATACGTCCACTGTATCGAATGTCGATCAGTCGGATGCTGGAAAACCGAACACTGAGGGTTTAAGAAAGAAGAAAGAGGTAGAAGAAGAGAGAAAAGATAGAAAATAGAACGGAAAGAAATAACAGAACAACATCAGAATCTCACAATTCGCAGCGGAACAACATATAATAGATAAATGAATAATCTTTAAACAAAGAACTATAACAGTTATTACATTACATTTCATTTCATCATATCATCAGAGTGTACAACAACAATAACAAACAGCGGAAGAAGAAAATACTATATACTAGTGAATACGCCATGCCATCCATCTTGCCTCCAGCAACTCCTGAATTCCAGAATATCCAGATAAACCTTACTCTTGACTGCCCGTGTGGAAATTGGTGGGCACCCAGAGTTTAGGAAGGAAAACAATAAACTCCGAGTCAGTCATGTGACTGTGTGACAACTCAAAACAGTTTATTTATCTTTGAAAACAAAATAGAGGGATATTTTTAAAGTCAATTTGCAATGCTTTTAAAAATGAGACTACCATAAGGCCTCCCGCACACACACACAATGCAAACGCAGAATCGGAGGAGATTTCTCCTTATGATAGTCAAAGATGCTTGATACGCATTAAAAAGAACATTTGATATTATTACTAGTGCATAGTGTAGGAAATATTTCGAAAGTAGAATATAAATCTTAGCCAGCATAGGTACCATTATAGTATGCTTACTATAGCTATCATATTAGATGGCAGGTTCTACAACTAAAACCGTACAAGTCTCGTATTGTTTCTTTGGATTTCCAACGAATGGTCAGGCCAAGGAACTTCCCATTGCCACATGGAAACGCCTCTGGAAGGACGCCCCGAGAACCCAACTGGATCTCTGCCAAACAAGGCCGGGAACCCCTTTTCCCAAGGGATATTATAAACCCTCAGATATACCACCCCCGGTCCTTTGGGACCTTTAAACGAGAGCTCTCTAACCAACATCACACCATAATAATAAGTGTTTCAACATGAGTAAGTATCTGGGCTCCATACCATGATACTACCCTTTTCCAGAAGGAATGGTCATACTTTGCCGCACAATTCCTGTTTCGACCATTACCGGTTTGTGAGGCTCGACGAAGTCACGTCCACAAAGCCACGTTTTGGTACAAAGTCATGCTTTGGGTCAACAAATGATCATAGAAATGATCACCAAGATAGACGATCAAACAAATGATCATATCACAAATGATCAACACAATGATCATTTCACAGCAACACTCAGCATGTCACATTACCAAATTGGGAATATATTGCTGATAACTTCAACTATATAACCTCTGAGCTCGTACGTCTCAGAGAAGGGTGTTAAGCTAAGAGAATAAATTCTCCGCCACCAACAGAAATATATTTGAAAGAAATCGGCTTTATATCTCAATTTGTAATGTCAGACATACAATCCATACAAGTATGTTCCGGGCTCGAACAGAACCGAAGGCACTTACAAAGAAGTCCTTGCAATCCGGATAATCTCTAATCACGTCCGAATTTCCCATCACATATGGAGATCTCTATACCGGGGATCAGCCAGTGCAGAGACAATCAACAAGAAACCCTTACGTTTTCGAAAATATCCGGTCTTCAACACCGATCTTCAAATGCAATTTATAACGACGTATCACATATTCGGAATGGGTTATACGACCCCAAGGTCCTTTCCCGGTTAACCCGAATAGTGAGCGCTTATTTTTAAAAAAAAATAAGTGTGGCATTCAATTTCAAGCAAATCACAACAAATACCTATTTAAAGGTAAATATTGATAGTCGGTTATTGAACTATCAATAGATATGCACAACATCACCAGATTCCAAATAATTTTCCAAATTATTTATTTTTCAAAAATATCTTTACAAGATATATTTTTTTTTTCATTCTTCAAAAATAAATCAATATTTATTTTTAAACCCATTTTCCAAATTTCATTTATAAATTCCATATTGAATTTACATTCCAAAATATTTTCATGAATATACAATTTCCATTCGATTTCTAACATTCATTTTCAATTTATCTTCAAAAAGATAAATTCTCTATATTCACTTAATATTGGAAAAACATTTCCATACTTATTTATTTATAAGTAATTCACAAGTCTTTTTATTTCTACACTTGGAAAATATTCAATATACTTAATCGAAATTAAGTATATAGTTCATTCTTTAAGGAAATCATTCTCTTAAACATATTTATTTGGGCCAAAACGAATGTTGCGTAAAACATTGTTACGACAACCCAAAATCACTATTATAGGGATTCGAAATTAAAATAGATATATAAATCCCAATACTATACAAAACATTTCCTTTCGGAAATCATTTATTATAACAACAGTGTTATAATCTACTATTTCCTTCTATTTCTCGAAAACGTCTTTCAGCACGAATGTTGAAATCTATGGTTTCGAATCTTAATACTTTTAAAAACATCGTTAGATCGTTTTAATTCTATTTAAAACATCACATTCAAAACCATTTCTTTAACATATTATTCACTATTCAAAAACGTGAATATACTTGTTAACAAATTTCATCATTTCTATTCCTTTTATTCTAAAGAATTATTCACTGTCTAAAACATGAATATAACTCCATTAATAAATTACAACTATTTACTTATCAAGATAAGTCGTTGCGGACTTATAAAATAATGTTTATAAATTCCATTTCTATTTATTTTATAACACTTCCTCTTATAAATTTCTTTATTAATCTATTCAATTTCATATCTCAATGATATACTAAAAGTTCATATTGTAAGTTAAATACTTATAATTTATTTGTTTGCAAAAACGGTCTTTTAAACTTCATAATTATAAATCTTATAACTTATAAGATTCATTTATTTATCCAAATCTATTCCTTAAATAACTTTATAAATTTTATTTATAAAATTATATTTATAACTTCACCGTTATAATCCTATAGATTTCATTCATTTATGAAATTCATTCACAATTCATTCTAACACTTATGAAAGCTCGTTTTACAATTCCAATATTTTTAATTTATAAATATCAATTTATAAATCTTTTATATGGATCAATTTATATTATTCTTTTAAAACGTCTTTAAACTCCTTTACAATTTCATCCTTTTGATTTATAAAATAATCAAATTTCATAAATCCTATTTTTAAACTTTTTATAATAAATTCAGAATCCCAGTTTAAATTATTTTATAAAATCATTAATCCCATATTTTCAAAAATCAATCTTTTAACTATATTTCTCAAAAATCATAATTTTATAACATTAAAAATTATATCGTTTATTTATTTAAGATGAATCAATTCCAAAAATATTTTATAAACGTATACTTTCAAAAATCACTTTAGAAATCCCTTAAAAATCAAAATCGTTATTTTTAAACTTTCAAAATTGGATCCGATGATGCAACACATCAAATAGTCAATCACGACTTTCAAACATCATATATCGATATGATAAACAATCAAATATCACAATATTTGAATCAAATAAATATTTGTGAGGAATCCAGTTGGATCCCTCCAACCTGTTTCCCTGCATCCATAGACATTAGCACAATACCTATTCCACTTCGAGGTGGAATATCGCGGTATATGGGATTTATAAAATATTATCCGCTTACTAACGGCGCAATAGGGTCTCATCCGCTATACAATGCGGGAAATCAATCAACTGCAATATATACATATGCCAATATATATATATATATATATATATATATATATTGCTATATACTAATATAATACCAATTCCACTTCGAGGTGGAATATCGCGGTATATGTGTGTAATAAATAACCTCCACTTACTAACGGCGTATAGGGTCTATTCACATCCAATATACATATATATATATATATATATAACAATCATCATTCAAGCATTCAATCAACACAACTAACAATTTTAAATCTAACTATTTAAAATTTAAATAAATCCTTTTGAGTGAGAAATTCTCACCTTTGCTTTTATTAGCAATCCATTTTCCATCTTGACTCGATTTTCTTGATTTATACCTTGTATAAATATTATACACAATTTATTAATATTCGAACAGATCGAATAATAAATCTTCAATTGATAATCTCGATTCACCGGTGATTTCATTTTAATAGTTAAATTAACTGATAGTTTTATTTAAATCAATTATTTCTCCTTTAATAAATTTCTATATTGAATTTAACAAATTTAAATTATCGATGAATTCTTTTACACAAACAAATATAAATTTTTAAACTGAATTGAATAATTAATTACCACTAAATAGATTTATTTAACTAAATTTTCTTCAAGTTTTAAAATTCTTATTATTATTTATTTTCTTCCTTTTCCCAGTTTTATCCATATAAATAATTTTCGTTTATAAATTTATTTAAAAATTAAATCTTAAACTATATTTCCTTTAACAAATTATTTTGAGTGCCCTAAATAAATTCAAATCAATTTATTAACCAAATCAATTACCAATATGCATTATTTAAATAAACAAATAGATTTTTAAAAATGTGTATATGTATTTATACTTACTGTAAAACAACTTTCTGCATATATCTAAATTTAAATTAAAACAACTGTTAATTGATTATTTTTTTCTGTTTACTGTTTAAAGATTTTAAATAAAATAAATAAAGTAAGATTTACTGCTACATTACTACCTCTGACTTCCATCTCATCGCCGACCCAAACTCACATCCTCGGCCTCCACGAAGTTGAACGCGCCGCCCACCTCGATTGCCACTGTCGCTGCCGCACCTCGCAGTCGCCATCCTCCATTGCCTGCGCACCCTCCACGAAATCGCCATCATCCCCACGCCGCCGCTCCACCTACCACGGCCTACGCGCGCGTGCGCTGCCCTCTTGCGATTTCGATCGCGCGACGCTGCCTCCCTCCAGCGAGCACCGCGGCCATTGTTTTATTCTTTTTCTTTTTTTAAAGAGGATCGGCCATTTTTTTCTGATGTGAATCGAATTGAAGTCGAATGAGGGAAATGGTGAATACGATTTGGGGGAAAAGAGGGAGATAGCGGCCATTACTATCTTTGTTCGAATCTGAGAATAATGGGTTGCATGATGATTTAAAAAGAAATAGAGGGAGACAGAATGACGTGCTTGCACGATCTCTTCACGATTTTAGGCGTGATTTTAGGCATGATTTGGGGATGCTGTCGTTTGTTTAATTTAAATTTAAATTTAGATTGAGTTTGATTAAATTTCAACGCGTTTACACGTCGTGTACTCACATAACATCTCCGAAAAATACGAAATTTGAAATCCGATAATAATTCAATATTACGGACCCAATGGAATTGGTTTCGTCGAATTCCGAGACTGTGCCTCGGACGGCTATTTTTAAATTCAATTTAAACAATTAAAATTTCAAAACTGAACAAAGCAGTTTCAAATTCAATTCTGAAGCTTCTATAATCTTCAATATTATCAATATGAATTTTACAAATCTTTAAAATATTTTTAATTGGCTTAAAATTGAAGATTTAAATTTTTATTCAACTTCCAATAGATTAAATTTTAGCATTTAATCGCTAAATTCATTCTGATAATTTGAAATTCAAGTCAAACCATCATTCAAATATTTAAAGTTAATTAAATATTTTCAAATTAAATTGTTCAAAATTCTGGGTCGTTACAGAATGGGTCTAAGGTTCGATGGGCCTTTTCTAGATCGAAAATTAGGCTCGTTTCGAGGCATTGTTACATATGCCATGGTCCATAATGTATCTGATGTTCGCATATATGGAAGTGTATCCAAGACCCTAAGGATAATGTTACCCCAAGAGCTATGGAAGACTTTGTTGTTGAACTAGACATGACCTATAAAAGAAAACATACTCCGATTGTAGATCGAGATGTCAAGAAGCTTAGGAACAAGGAGGTAAATTTGTTTGGGTCTAGTGGAGTAATGACCAGGATGACTGTACTTGGGAAATAGAGGGTAAAGTCAAGAGGTCTTATCCCGGGTTGTTTGTTTAGCTTAACATGTATGTTTGCTATGTTCATTTGTATTATATATATATATATATATATATATATACATATATATGATATTATGGTTGATTTTGTTATGTATTGATAGAAACACCAATACATTTTAATTAAGAAGCCTAAGTAAAGAATTCATGTGTGTGCATATCAGTATAGGCATAAGAAAGTCCAGAACCTATCATTGTATCTGTTGAATTTCGAGGACAATATTCCTATAAGAGGGAAAGCTTGAAATATACCATAAATTAATAGATAAATAATTGATTGATTAATTATGAGAATAAATAAAATTGAATTAAAGAAAACGAGTAAATACTTATGGAATACTTGTTTACTCATTGTGCTTGCTTTATCAAGTGATACTAGGAAATTCTTAGTTGAAAACTTATAATAAAAGATAAATTAAATGCCACCATTAGAGCTGACTAATTTTTAGGAGAAGAAAATGGTAGCCTGATAGCCTAATTATTCATTTGGAACAAAGATAACTACTCCCTCTTTTAATTTCATTATACACTCAAAACTAAAACAAAAGCTTGAGTTCTTTAATAGTGCTTGTGGCCTAAACAAGAAGAAGAAACGAAAGAAATTTTGAAGCAAAGGGAAACGAAGAGTTGATCAATTGGGAAATATAAGTGAGTAATGTATTTCATAATCCTCCTTTCTTCTTACAATTTCCCACCATTAAGTTTTTATTGAATGTTTTTCATACTTCTAGTAATCTTTAGGTGCAGAGAATATAATACGATGAAGGAAACAAATTGTTAAATGTGGGTTTTGATTCATATAATTTTCCTTAAAGAACGTAGATTATCGTGAATTATTAGATCACCGTATAATATGGAAATTAGGTAAAACCTAGGAAGATTTAGGGAATATGAATGAACAAATCATGATTAACATCACGTCATAAGAGGTGATTTGTGTGATTTTTGGAAGAAGACAAGCGTAGAAGAAGGTCTATATAAGGAGCTGAAAGAAAAATATTATTGTCGAAAGGTATTTAATAAATATGAATATTTTATATTGGACTAATACACCAAACCCACTTTTTATGCTTAACTTGTCGGCAAAGTACTGAGTAACAGTCAGAAAGGACTAAATCAAACGAATGGAAAGTTAGTAATGTATGTGCAACAACAGTTTTGAACATGAACTGAAATGCAATATCCAAGGAAGTAGGAATGAACCATAGTTTAAATAAACCGGAATCTTAAGTATAAAGAATTAAATGGAAATGTTTAGAAAAGAAAAATTAAGGCTAAGGTTAGCAAACTGAATGCCTTAACTATAGACTGAAGGTAGTCGACAGTTATAGACGAAACATGAGTAAAAGAAGTGATTTTGGGTAAATTAAAGATTAATTTCACAAATCACTTAAACTAAACTATAACGGGCTTCCCTAGATAAGACCATGGGCGGTTATTGCCGAAAGTAAAGAAACATTCGAGTATAAAGTGTAAACCAGGACTAATGACTTTCAGAGACAATGATGAATGCAAAGGCTTAAGATGGTTGAGATCAGTACTAGATACATTAATGATAATGTAATAAGAAATATTAATAACCAAAAGGTTTTAGTTGAGATATCAGCTTACTAGAAGGCTTAAAGGTGAATAGTTTGGTAGAATGCTCAATGGATGACATAAGGCTTGAGGTAGCAGTTGAGGAACTGACAGCGATGGTGTAAGGCATGTGTGGCAACCGAAACTGAAAACGTTGGTGTAAGGCCTAGAACGACAACCATAAGAATGGTAGAAGACGAAAGCCCAAGAGCGGTAGTCTAGGAACTGTAAGCAAAAAAGTAGGTATAAGCCTAGGGGGCAGCCGAAATATGAAAGAATTAGTGTAAAGCCTGAGTGGCAACTAAGAACGACTAGGAGTAAGGCCTTAGTGGAAGCCGAGAGCAAGGTGTAAATGTATATAGTATATAGGCATAAGGCCAGTTGGAGGATTAACTTTTAAAACCTTATTTATGTATGGCATAAGGCCTTTGTAATAACCAAATAATATAACCTTAATGGTATATACCTGGTATAAAAGTAAGTAAGGCCTTAAGGGCGGTATATGGCATGTCATTTTTGTTATATTGAAATATCAAGATATTTCTGTGATGCAAATCGAGTGGTTTCTTTTAGTTGTGGCTTGTAATTAGTCAATAAACCAATAACTTAGGTTTGATGGTGAACCAGATAATTTATTGCTTTAGTATTGTGAAGGGAAAACTTGTCCTGCACACCAATGGAACTATCTTTCTGTTTTCTTGCTTAGTTAATATGTTATTCATACTATATTTTTTGTCCGATCCATGTTTTTATTCTTGTTTTCCCTATAAAACCATGGTTACTCATTCGGGGCTAAGTTTATGGGCTTAGACGGGTCTTTTGGGATGACTAAATAATGCAAGCCAAAGATGAAGCAGGAGGCTTGGATGTTGTATTTGTGTTGTTTTCATTCTGTTGTGTCTAGTGTTGATGTTTGTATCTTCATATATGGTGCACGACACTAATAGCTATGTTGTAGTATATTTTTGACCCCTTATAGGTATGAAATTAGGATGTAAAAATAATTTTTAAACCAGATCTGTAATGATGTGTTTAATTTAGTATATCTACTCTGTTTACTTTAAAATGTATAATATAACTGACATCATCTATGTGGTCGAAAGATAACCCCAAGATGACTACAACACTTTAGGGTTCCATCTTTAGGTTTTGGAATAAGGAATGTTACATATACAATGCTCTAAATGGCACCATGCTTATGCTAGAAAAAGTTATTATTATAAGCAAATTACTAAAGATAAGTGATCTTCCCAAGCACTACCAAAATCTAGTATACATGCCTTAGCAAAAAGCAGTATCAAGTGTATAATAGAATGTGGTCTTGGGGGTACTATCTTCTACCACTCTTAATTGATGAAATTTGATGGCTAAGTCAAACATAGAGAGGAGTTTTACCCAAACAAGTTGATCAAAGTAGTTTTCAATATGAGTCAAAGGATAATAATTTTGCCTCGTTAGCTAGTTCAATTCTTAATAAATAGTTTGAGGGAATTGTCTTCCTTAGTAACAAAGACAATAATTGCTACCCTTTCGAAATACTCCTCTTAATAGAACCTTAAAGCGAACTCAAAAAATTTCTCATTAAATTCCTTTGTTTCCTTCAGAGTTATATGCCTAAGTGACATTACTAAGAGTCTAGTATCTTTCTCGAGATCAATTTTCAATTCAGTTTATCATTGGGGAGGAAAACCGAAAACTTTAGCAAAGACATCTAGAAACTCCATCCCTATGGGGATAGATGACAACTCATCCTGCAGTAGGTCGAGCAAAGAGAAATAAGTCTTCATCATAGAAATATTAGGCTTACAACAAACAATCAAGCAATTCCCTCCATCGCTTCTCAACTAAACTACCCACCTATCACAATCCAATATCGCCTCATAACAGGACATCAATTCCATCTCAAATTCAATCCATTCCCCTAAGAATTTTAGTACATATGCATCACATAGGAACTCCAAACCACGTATCCCCTGACAGGATCTGACGCTGTAATAAAGTCATGCACTGTATGAGATTTAAGGTTTAAACTATCAACCGATGCACTTGCAATAAATGAATGTGATGCATCATGTCAAATAAAGCATGAATAAGAGAATAAGATAATAACAACACACCTTCCATCATGATCTACTTCCATTTTCCTTGAGCAAATGATGGTGCAATGCTGATAGTTAGAACAACATCCAAATCATATGCATTTACTACTTGACCTTTCTTTGGCAAAGTCGGGCACTCTGTAATGATAGATAATTAATTAAGGATTAATTTTGATATTAAATTTCAATAATTTAATTATGAAATTAAATGATAAAATGTGTGGAGTAAATAAAGTAAATATTTGGGAAACATTATTTACTTATTGCCATTTACATTAGAATAAGTAATGATTCATCATGATAAGTATTTGAGTATACATTTTGTTATTATGTTGCAACTTATTAAAAAATTTATGGAATGAATTAAATAGGAAGAAGTTTAAAGTGCCGACGACCCAACTCATTATAGAATAATAAAAATAACATGTCCCTTATTCTATTTATTTATTCACAAAACAAAAATAAATATTATAGAGAATGTAAGGGTTGCATAGTGGAGGACAAAAGGAAGAAGGTAAAAAGCTAAGAAAAACTAAAGCTATTATATATCAAACAGAGATTTGGGTATTTTAGCTGTCTTCATCCATGGTAAACATGGCTATGATTATATATCATAGAGTTCATATATTTTAAGTGCTTGTAAATGATAGATAATGTTTTAATGAATGGTATGGTATGAAATAGCTTTAGTAGAATATGTTTAGCCATGATTCCCTAATCTATGATTTCTAAATAAGATGAAAAATTAATATGATGTTTTAAAAATAACTTTAGAGATGAGTTTTAATTTTGAGAATTTTCCTAAGTTAAAATAATTAGTTATTAATTTTTGAAGGAACCGTACATTATGGTAGAAAAAATGTCTAAATTAAAAAGCTTTGATAAAAATATGCTTGTAAATACATTTATAAACCTTTTGGGAATTCGGTAAATTTTTACAAGTAATTTTCAGGTTATAAATGTGAAATTACAAAGGATAATATAATTGCCAAAACTAATAACAAGATGCTAAAGGATATTTTATGAAAATAAAATAACTAATAAATGGATAAGGGACAAGATCCAAATAAGGGCAAGAAAGTTAGTTGAAGTAGTATAGCCAACTAATAAAGACGGAGGTGAAACAAATAAGGATGCAGCACATGTAAAGAAGGTGGCACGCGCGTAATAGGAGGCAGGCTTTATTACATATATCAAATTGGTTATACCAAGAGTATAACTCCTAAAAAATGAACTAATAAAGTCTAAAATTATGTTTTAAGTAAGTGACTAAGAAAATACGAAGCCAAGGTGAAGGCCGAAGGTTCCAAATGAATGTGACTAAGGGGGTGATTATCGAAGGCATCTATATATGTTAAATGAGGCTTACCTAATGCAAAACCAAAAGGTAATGCGCCCAATGACTTTCTGGGAGAGTCAATGTTGAGTCTTATTGATTTTTGATGGGAAATGAATTAATATTGAGACTTATTGGCTTCCAATAGATAGTTAATATCAAAACTTATTGACTTTTAGGAAAATCATTGTTGAGACCTGTTAACTTTCAGGGAGTGTTTGTACTAAGAATCATCGACTTTTGGAGGAGTTAATACCGAGATCAGATGTGTAAGATGGCCAATTATATTACTAAGAGTTTCCTACAACATGATGCATTGCAAAAATAGTTCTAAGGCTTAAGATAGTCAAAGGTAAGCTAGGATCCTAACGAAGTAATGAACATCAAAGGCTACACCAAATAATTGAATATCTAGGTGAAGTATTGAACGTTAAAGATAATCAAAAGATTAAAGTGAGAACTTACTACATAATGCGGGTTCGAAAAGGTTGTTGACGCTAAATGGGGATGCTTACTTGAGTGCACCTACTTTAAAGAGTAGGGATCGATATTCGACTTTCAAAGGGATGTGGGATGTTGGGTGGTATGCTTTCACGAGAATGGATGTAACTCCCTTACGGGTTCAAACTTAAGGAATGTGATTTTTAAAATTGCTCAGGAATGGACTTTATAGTATAAAATAAATAAACACCGAAATAGCTTGGGGATGGACCTTGCAATATAACATTAATGAGATATCTTGGGAATGTACCGTGCAGTATAATATTATAAGATATCGAAACTGCTTGGAGATGAACCATGTAGTATAAAATTAGTAAATAATGAAACTACTTGAGGATGAACCTTCCTCTATAAAATTAATATGATACCAAAACTTCTTGAGGATGGACCTTGTAGTATAAAATTAAGAAAGAATACCAAGATTGCTTAGGGATGCACTACACCATATAGGCATTTTTGCAACAGGGATATGTGGCAAATTCGCAACTACTTTGGGACATTGCAATTCAACTATGGCCCCAAGCCATTGTAAAAGCTTTAGTAATAAACCTTTGTTAAAAAAATTGCTACCCCATAAAGCATACACCCATTCTTAAAATGATACACTCCTCAATTGAATTAATGAGTTGCTCTTACCTACGTCCTCGTCTTCAAAACAAAATCCCTCCTCTACATCGACGTCCTTCCTTGTCAATTCTCTAGCAGCCAAGCATACACCCGTGTTCTCGAAGACTTGTATATTAATACTTTAATCTGGAACTAGACAGATGTAAATTAGTTGTTGTAACGAGTAATACAAGAGGATATAAATCTGTTATTATCTGTATAATTTTCAAAGGATATAAATCAAGAAAGTCAACGTCGAGGCAGGAGGATTACATCGAATTCAAAGCCCTGGATGCTAAGATAGCATTGAGAAATCAATGTCGACTTTAAGGTCTCTATCATCATATAAGATAGTAAACCACACCAATAGATGATAATACAAGAGGAATCAACACTGAAGAAATGACTTTGAGCCAATGCCGAAAACCATAAGATCATACTACTCTTCAACTACATCGACATTCTTCCATGTTGAAGGCATCTACGTTGAGACTTAATCAATGCCACATTAATTCCATGCAAAAATTCCCTTCATCCATGCTGCTTTCCATCACATCCCAATCATTAGCATCGCATCCCATCAATAAGGAAAAGTAAGACAAGTCATCATTGGTCAAAGTCATACAGCACCGTGCATGATCGAAGTGATTAAATATTGATAGCATATTCACTAAGGTGTCGTCGACCATTGAAATCATTTTAAAAAAGGAACCACAAGCAACTGAAATTGACATCGAGGGTCATCAATGTCGCTGATGTTTAATGCCTATAATTTTGATAATCATCAATCAAAGGTCATAAGATACGGGGTCGCCATAGCCGATCTTTATTATCCATATCGAGGACCATAAATATATCCAAAAGTCTTGTTGAAGTCGTTTTTCCTAATGCTGCCTCTCATCAATGTTAATATAATAAAACTCGATCGACGAAGAAGTGACTATCAGCACCGAATTTAGAAGTATCGAGCATCGACTCTATTAGATCAATGTCGGAGTCTAGCTATGTAAATGCAGAGTGCGGATTTTGATGTTTGAAGATGCTGTTAATGTAATCATATTAGTTATGAATTTTCTTCTCTCTCTCTCTCTTTCTCTCTCTCTCTCTCTCTCTCTCTCTCTCTCTTCTTAATCAAAGCTTTGTAACCCTAAATCAAATTAGGGACGAACCTCGCTTGACTGCAATCATATTTGAATAATAATAAAATGAACTTGAACATGCATATTGACTTCGACTATGACCTTTTTTGACATTATTATTGTGGACTTAGATATATATATGAGCTCATCATGATCAAACTTGATATAAGCATAGTAGAGAAGTCTTAGGTTATGAAGAACTCCTATATGAAGAATTATATAGACCATGGACCTTGGACATAAGCATTTTGCATAACTATATGCCCATTAACGTGAATAATGGACTATAGGCCGAACACATCACTTATCTTCTATGTCTCTATTGAATATATGATATGACATAGGCTTTTTTTGAATTACCCCATCTAAAAGCTTAAATGAACATACATACATATGAAATAACTTTGAGAACCTCGAGTATATCAACTCTCATGACCCTTGAGGACGTCGAGCATAATGACTCCTATGACCTTAGAGGACGTCGAACATAATGACTCTTATGACCTTAGAGGACGTCGAGCATAATGATCTTAATGGACTTTAAGGACTTCAAGCATAATCATTCTAGAATAACCAATGGATTTTTGTATAATATGCCTCAAAGACATAATGTTATCCATTCAATAATGATTTTATCATTAGACTAGTCTCAAATGATGAGTTGGTTTTTGATACACCATTAAGGCGATATCAGTTAACTTATACTTGATCTGTCTCTGTAAATGCCAAAATCTAGAGCTAATTTATCATAATTAGCATCTAGAGTGTTATACCATCTTTTGATCCAACATTTTTGGCACTAGAAGGAGGGCTTGAACTTCCAACTTGTTTAACTCCCTCTAAACTAATTTAATAAGTTTTTTCTTGGAAGGTGAAATCAAAAAGAGATAATTCTCTAACTGAAGAGGTTATCCAAACAACATTCTTAAAAGAGAATGTAGTTCTAAACTTCAACTAAGGAAGTGTAGAACCAGGACATCCATCACACTAGCACAACTAACCAGAAGCGAGACCAAGAGTAAAGGCCTGGAATAATAATTGTTTGAAATGGAAGGACTTTTAAAAGTGGTGCTTGCTTAAAAATCTTCTAAAAATACCAGGCTCACGAGGGGAGATGAAACAGAATCTCCAAGGAGGAACCTGAATGCTTCATTACTTAGAAATAAAAGCAAAAGTAAACTTGTCTTATCTCCATAAAGAAAGAAAGTGACCAACAAGCTAAAGCTAACTATTAAGGAAGGATAGAAGAAAAATCTAAAGAGCGGTTTGAAAGCTCAACTACTGAAGGATACAAACCTGAAAGAAGCAACTGCAATAATAATGAATCTTATTTGAGAGATTTGGTAGAGAAAATTGCAAAAGACATGCTCAACCTTAAGAGAAAGAGGACCAAAGACAACAGAGTCAATAATAACCATTGAGAGGCTTCTTTTACGGATGAAATCATGATCATTTGTTAACTTTTGTAAGCTAGATCAATCTATATAATGCATCTGGAGCAGTGCGTTGTAGGCTTTTTCCAACCATATTTCAAGGAGCTGTAGCTAAATGGTACTATCAGTACCAAGAGATGATTCTTGAAAGCAGTTTCCTTATGAGTTCACAGCATAATTCTGTATCTGCAAGGATCCTATTGTTGACTACACTATGGTAGCCAATATCAAATAAAGGCTAGGAGAGCTATTAGTGACTATCTTAAGAGATTTAATGCGAAAGCCCTAAAGGCAAAAAAACACTACTGATAGAGATAAGCTAGTAGCGGATCATTCTAGGCTAATCGAACAAATGCCTGGCTGATCGAACAAACCCCATTCTAAAGGGATCTTTATGTTGACGGGTGTGAAGACTTGCAAGATTCATATTTCCAAGCAGATAAATTCATTCCCATAGTTGAAATGTATTTCGCTAGAAAGAAGGCCAAAGGCAAGAAGGAGATATGAAAGATTAATAATAACCGTAACAATAATAAGTCAAGGTGGGAAGAAAACTCAAATGCTAACAATGTTGCCCTGAGCAAGCCAATATCTTATATGTATGCCGCAATGAAAGAAAGAGATGACTGCCCTATCCCATTCAAAACCAAGATTGATCCCGAGCTAAGGAGAGGATGAGATTACTGCTCTTATGATAAATCGAACGGGCATAAGACATATGAATGTCGAGTAACAGTAGGCATCATGCAGTGTATGATCTGTTTTGGGCAACTGAAGAAATGTGGGTAGAAGGAAATTCATTCTGGAAATAGAAACCAATGGCCCTAAATAATGTTGCAAATATAGTAGAAGATGAAATTCAGCCTGACTTCATTCCACCTCTGAATCGAAATGACGTGATCCATAGAGGCCCCACTTGGTCAGGAATAGTAAAGGAGTAACGAGTAAGGAGTTGATATGTTAGGGAATAAAAGGAGGGAATTATCTCTATCCAGGAAGAACCGCCACTCAAGAACCCAAGGTTTCAAATCCAGATGCATACTTTAACCATCACTCCAAAAGAACTAAGGGGGTTTTCCATCTACATAATGATCCACTTATGATCACTGCACAAATTGAGCTTTCGGTGGTTTCCAAAATCTTCGTAGACCGGACGGTGGTCAACGTAATATTTAAGCATGAATTTGACCAAACAGGTCTTTCAAAAGAGAAACTTGAATCAAGCTTGGAACCTTTCTTTAGTTTCAACAATAACGGATCAATTCCAGTGGGATAGGTAAAGCTTCTCATGAAAATGGGAGTGCCACCGTGTTCTCGAACCTTTAAAAACCTCTTCATTATCATGGACTGGCCTTCTTATTGCAATGGTTTCTTTGAAAGATTGGCTCTAGATGAAGGTGATGTTTTCATTTCACCAAAGTATTTGATGGTGAAATTCATAACCAAAAAGGGATGGGGAACTATAAGAGGAGAGCATTATAGTGCTCGAAAGATGTATTTATCAACTGTTGACCAATATAAGCGAGACACCAATTTTTTTTATGATTCGAAGAAAAAAGAATTTATCAGAACTATTGCTAAAAAGCCTCTGGATGATGTTCCTTTAAACTCATCACCCAAAGTGAATACAATGCCCGACAAAACTGCTATACATGTGTTGAGAAAGTTAGACTTACCAAAAAGAAAACGAAAAGAAAGGAAGCAAAACTGGTAGAATATGAGATAGAAGACGAAGAAATTGATACCAAACTAGATTGCAGAAATGAACAAGAAAGGATGGAATCAATAAAAGATTTGGAAGAGGTATACCTAGATTCGGCTAATACAATGAAGACTGTTAAAATCGGAAAAGAGTTAAATGGCAAAATAAAGGAAGAGATGATCCAATTTCTTCAATCCAGCAAAGATATATTCGCTTGGACTCACTCAAAGATGGTTAGAATTGTTCCTGTTGTCATGTGTTATGCCTTGAACATAAACCCAAATGTCACACCAGTTTGGCAGAAGAAGAGACAGTTTGATATAATGTCAAATGCTTTAAAAGAGGAGGTGAAGATACTACTTGAAAATGGATTTATCAGAGAATTTTTCTACATGAAATGGCTAGCTAATCTGATGTTAGTCAAGAAGTCCATTAATAAGTGGAGAACATGTGTTGATCACACTGACTTAACCAAAGCATGTCCAAAAGATTGCTATCCACTTCCAAGGAAAGAACAATTAGTCAATGCAATGAGCGAAGATTAACTTTTATCCTTCACGAATGCATATTCTAGATATAATCAAATTCCAATGTTCAAACCAGATGAAGAAAACACCAGCTTTACAACTGACTGGGGAATGTAGTGCTACAAGGTGATGCACTTCGGATTGAAGAATGCAGGAGCAACATACCAAAGACTAGTAAACAGAATATTCGGGGAACAAATAGGTCGGAATATGGAAGTAAATGTAGATGATATGTTGGTCAAGTCTCGGGAGAAGAAAAATTATCTAAAAGACCTAAAAGAAATGTTCAATGTGTTGCGAAGGTACCAAATGAAGCTCAACCCACAAAAATGTTCTTTTGGAATCTAATTCGGCAAATTCTTGGGGTATATTGTTAGTGCTAGGGGAATTGAAGCAAACCCTGACCAAATTCAAGCTATTAAAGGAATGGCAGAACCAAAGACAAGAAAAGACGTAATTAGCCTGAACTGAAAATTGGCAGCATTGAATCGATCTATTCCAAAGCTACCAACAATTGCATTCCCTTCTTTAATATGATCAAGAAGAAGAAAGGCTTCAAATGGAGTGAGGTCTGTCAATGGGCCTTCCAAGAACCTAATGATCATTTGGAAAAGCCGCTAATTCTTTCTAGTCTTATGGATGGAGAAAGTCTTTATCTATATATGGCAATTTCTGAACATGAGGTTAGCTCAGTACCGATAAGAGAAGAAAAGGGTTCAGTTTCCCATATATTACACTAGCAAAAGACTCAAAGATGCAGAGACTAGGTACCCTGTTTTATTGAAATTGGCATACTATTTAATGCTTACCGAGTGCAAGCTAAGACTCTATTTTCAAGCACATCCAATCAAAGTCTTAACAAATTTCTGGCTCAAGAAAGTTTTTAGTAAAGCAGAAGCTTCAGGAAGGTTGGTTAAATGGGGAATTGAACTTAGTGCATATGATATCGAATTCCTGCCTCGAACGTTAATTAAAGGGCAAGCACTAGCTGATTTTATCAACGAATGTACTAGATTCATCAAAGAGCAGTCAGAGAAAGAAAAAGACTTAAAGCCTAAATTGAAGCTGTTTGTGGACGGGGATTCAACTGAACAAGGAGCTGGAGCTAGATATGTGGTTATAACTTCCGATAGACATCGTTATACCCTATGAGATGAAGTTCGGATTTCCAGCCACCAATGATGTAGCAGAATATGAATCTATGATAGCAGGACTTACTCTAGCCTCCATTTGAAAATCCCTAGAGCCAATTTTTTTAATGATTCACAATTAATGTGAACCAGCTAAATCAGAAGTATCAAACAAAAAATGTCAAACTGACATTATATGTCAATAAGATAATGCTAACTCGGTTCAAAGATATCTCAATACATCAGGTAACCAAAGGCAAGTACTCTCAAGCTAATTGTTTGGCTAAGTTAGCCAGCGTACAATGGGCACAGAAGCCCGAATTGTGCCGGTATGCTACCAAGCGACTCCCATTTTAAAGAAAATGGACTATAATCTAGAAAATAAAGCTTTAGTGCTAACTTTAACATACAATAAGGAAAAGGAAGATGGAGCCGAGGTTCACCAAGAATGACCTCCTCATGCGGGAATAAGCAATCAATACAAGGATAATTGGATGGCACCTATCATCGAATATTTGACAAAAGGAACATTCCAAACAAATAATAAGGTGGCAAGAAGGATGAAACATCAAGCCTTGACTTTTATCATGACAAACATGATGCTTCATAAAAAGGGATACTTGCTTCCTTATTTAAGGTGTGTTAGTCCAAAAACAGGGGCAGGATTACTAAAAGAAGCACACAAAGAGTTCTGTGGAGACCATTCTAATGGCATGAAGTTAGCCAAGAAAGTTATGAGATAAGACTTCTATTGGACCCAGATGACTAGTCAAGCCATTGATTACGTTAGTAGATGCAATAAATGTCAAAAGCTCTCTAAAATTCCTCACTTAACATCAAGTGAATTGAATTCTATCTCAAGTCCATGGCCCTTTGATGTATGAAGAATCGATATAATAGAACCACTTCCTATATCCAAAGAAAGGGATAAATATGCAGTGGTAGGGATTAATTAATTCAAAAAGTGGGTAGAAGCTAAACCACTTTCGAATATCACATCAAGAAAGGTCCTCAAATTTGTAATCGATAATATCGTTACCATATTCAATTTTCATACCAAATAATATCCGATAATGGAATCCAATTTGAAAGTGAAGAATTCGCACGATTTTGTCACAAGAATTGAATTATCAAAAGCTTTCCATCTATAGCTCATCCCAAGGAAAATGGAGCCGTCAAGGCAACCAACAAAACTATAAAAACCATTCTAAAGATACAGTTAGACAAGGCAATGGGAAATTGGATAGAAGAGCTACCTCTTGTTCTTTGGGGATATTGAACTTTGACTGAAACTACAACTGGTTATACCCCATACTCTAACATATGGATGCATAGCTATGCTCCCAATTGAAGTTTAAGTACCTTCTCATGAAAGGATTTTGTATGCATTCAATCCAAATCAAGAATTAAAGAAAGAATCCTTGGACTTAATCAATGAGTTAAGAGATGAAGCAGCTATACAAACGGCTGAATGTCAACGAAGAATATCTAAGTACTAAAACTCCATAGTAAAAGGAAGATCATTTCAAAAAGGAGATCTAGTGCTTTGAAGAGTCGTGGAAAATACCAAGAATTCGGCAAATGAGCCACTAGGTTCAAATTAGGAAGGGTCCTTAATCATACACAAGGTAATCCCACGTGGAACCTATAAACTTTGCCTAGCAAATGTCAACGTCATAGCAAGAAAATAGTATGCCAAATATTTATGGCCATACTTTTCGCCAATGGATGAATAAAAAATGTATATTGAAAAACGGTAAGACTCTCCCAAAGCCATCAAAGGTTCATGACCGTAAGAGGTCCCTGGCCATCAAATGCCCCATCCATCAAAAGCTCATGACCGTAAGAGGTCCCTGGCCATCAAAGGCCCTAGCCATCAAAGGATCATGACCATAAGAGGTCCCTAACCATCAAAGGCCTTAAGCCTTCGTTGCCATCATCAAAGCCTCACTGAAGCACCTCCTAGAGGAGGATAGAGTAATCCTTTAATGATGTTATCAAAGGCCTCACTGAAGAACCAAAATCTTCAATGGGAAGATCAATCAAAATCAGAGTCAAGTAGCACTCCCAACTCAATCAAAATCAAAGCCAAATAGTACTTCCAACTCAATCAAAATTAGGGCCAAAGATGAGCTCCAAATCAATCGGTCTACTAAAGGAAGATCCATTAAAATTTGAGCCAAGCAGCGCTTCAAATCAAGCAAACTCTTCTAGAGGGAAGTCCATCAAATATGAGCTATTTATGCCCTCATCGAATGTTATTCTCAACTTCCAGATAAAGATTTCTGGACTTCTACTATTATTTCTAAATATGGATTTCCGGAATTTTATTATTATTGCCTTCTTCTATTATTTCCAAGATATGAAATTTTGGACTTTTATTATTATTGCCATATTTGAATTTCTGGTCTTCTTTTATTATTACCAGACATGAATTTATGGACTTTCATTATTATGGATTTCTAGTCTTCTTCTTTTATTTCTAGGTATGGATTTCTAGACTTCTATTATTATTGCTAAAGTTGGATTTCCAACCTTCTTCTATTATTGCCAAATATAGATTTCTAGACTTCTATTATTATTGCCAGATTTGGATTTCTAGTCTTCTTTTGTTATTGCCAAATATGGATTTTTGGACTTCTATCATTATTGTCAGATTTGGATTTCTAGTCTTCTTCTATTATTTCCAGATATGGATTTCTAGACTTCTATTATTATTGCAGATTTTTATTTTTGGTCTTCTTCTATTATTGTCAGATATGGATTTCTGAACATCTATTAATATTGCCAGATTTGGATTTTTGATCTTCTTCTATTATTTCCAGATATGAATTTCTGAACTTCTATTATTATTATCAGATTTCGTTTTCTGGTCTTCTTCTATTATTTCCAAATACAAATTTATGGACATTTATTATTATTGTCATATTTGAATTTCTGGTCTTCTTTTATTATTGTCAGATATAGATTTCTAAACTTCTATTATTATTGTTAGATTTAGATTTTTGCTCTTCTTCTACTATTTCTAGATATGGATTTCTGAACTTTTATCATTATTTTCAAATTTGGATTTTTGATCTTCCTCTATTATTTCTAGATATTGATTTTCAGACTTTATCATTATTATCAAATGTAGGATTCTGGTCTTTCATCGATATTGGATAAAAATATTTGGTCTTCTATTATTTTCAAACATAAATTTCTAGATGAAAAATAAGGCCAGCAAGGAAATTTTATTATAGAACGGGTAATACAAAGGAATCCTTAGTTTTACTTAAAAGAGTAAAAAGCTGTTTTCATACAAAGGGGGTTAAATGTTATCTATATAATTTTCAAAGGATATAAACCAAGAAAGTCAACATTGAGGCTGGAGGATTAAATCGAAGTTCAAAGCCCTAGACACTAAGATAGTGTTAAGAAATCAATGTCGACTCAGGGTCTCTATCGACGTCAAAGACGTTAATACCACGCCAACAAATGATAATACAAGAGGAAGCGATGTTGAAGAAATGACTTTGAGCCAATGCCAAAGACCATAAGATCATATCGCTCTTCAATTACATCGACATTCTTCCATGTTGAAGACATCTGTGTCGAGATCTAATAAATGTCGGATCAATTCCATGCAAAACTTTCCTTTTTCCATGTCGTGTTTCATCACATCCTAATTCATCAGCATCGCGTCCCATCAACAAGGAAAATAAAGAGAACATTGCAATTGGTTGAAGTCATACAACACCGCACGTGATCGAAGTAGTTAAATAATGATAGCATATTCATTAAGACGTCATCAACCAATAAAGTCATTTTTAAAAAGGAACCACAAGCTATCGAACATCAACATCGAGGGTTATTAATGTTGCCGATGTTTAATGCCCATAATGCCATCAATCATTAATCAAAGAAGGTCATGGGGTCCTCATCGTCGATCTTCATTAGCCATATTGAGGACCATTAATACATCCAAAAGGATTATTGAATCCGCTTTTACAATTGTCTTCTCTCATCAATGTTAATACAATGAAACTCGATCGATGAAGAAAGGACTATCAACGTCGAATTTAGAAGTACTAAGCACCGACTCTATTGGATTAATGCCGAAGTCTAGCTATGCGAACGCAAGAGTGCTGATTTTGATGTTCGATGACACTGCTAATGTTGAAAAAAATAAAGTACTAATCTTGATGTTCGACGACGATGTTAATGTTGAAGTGGATAAAGTACTAATTTTGAGTTCGACGACACGATTGATGCCGAAGCTAATGAATATCGAAGCCTGCCACTTGCCAAACCCTATAAATATGGACCTAAGGGCTCCGTGATGGGGTCGAATTTTCATTTCTCTCTCTTTTCTTAATCAAATCCTTGTTACCCTAAATCGAATTGGGGACAAACCTTCCTTGACTGTAATCATATTTGGATAATAAAAACATGGACTTAAACATGCATATTGACATCGACTATGACCTTTTTTGACATTATTTTTATAACCTTGCATATATATGAGCTCATCATGATCAAACTCGATATAAATATAGTCGAGAAGCCTTGGACTATGTCGAACTCCTATATGCATAATTATATGGACCATGGACCCCGGATATAACGACTGTATTATGCATACTATATGCTCATTATCGTGCATAATGGACTATAGCCCGAACATGTCATTTATCTTCTATGTGTCTATTGAGCATATGATATGACATAGGCCTTTTTTGAATTACCTTATCTAAAAGCTTAAATGGACATACATACATATGAAATAAATTTGAGAACCTCTAGTATATAGACTCTTATGACCTTAGAGGACGTCTAGCATAATGACTCCTATGACCTTAGAGGATGTCGAACACAATGACTCTTATGACCTTAGTGGACATTGGTATAATGACCTTAATGGACTTTAAGGACTTCGTGAATAATAACTCTAGGACAACTAATGGACTTTTGTTTAACATTCCTCAAAGGCCCAATGTCATCCATTCAATAACAATCCTATCATAAAACTAGTCTTAAATGATGAGTTGGTTCTTTATACACCATTAAGGCGATATCAGTCAACTTATACTTGATCATGTCTCCGTAAATGCCAAAATCAAGAGTTAATTTATCACAATTAGCATCTAGAGTGTTATATCATCTTTTGGTCTAATATTTTCCTTTTCTATTAATAATATTTACTGAATAGAATCTGTCAATTGCTTCTTGAAATGATGATCGTAACTTATAGGTTTTGGGAAATGTTTTGTCATCTAGTAAAGAGGAATTGTTACCTTTTGCAAGGGTATTGATGTGATTCAACAAGCTTAATCTAGAAAAGGAAAAACATCAACATTTTGCCTTGGGTTCTTCAACAACTTGACTATGGTTTGGTTGAGCATCAAGCTTTGGTTCTTGCACCAACTAGAGAACCAAATTAACAAAATTGGAAGGTCATGAGAACTTTTGGTGACTATTTGGGTATGGAAGTTCTAACAGCCCGCCTTTTTCGACCATCGAAAGTCGACACTGAATACACTCACAGTATTCAAATGTTGAACATCCAATCGCCAAAAAGACAGATTGTTAGGGTAAAATAAAAAAAAAGAACATGGAATAGAGAAATTAGAATCTCATAGCGGAATTGACAATATATAATATAACAAAGACAGTAAAAACCGTTACGCCAAAATACAGAATACATCGGAGTTATAATATACCTTATCAATTGGACAATTATAAATTTTCGACCTTACAATTGCTGATAGGTATATATATATATAATACAGTGGAAAAGTAGAACACTATGATAGGTGAGCATCCAACTCTTCTCTAATAACTCCACATCACCAAACCTAATCAGAGGAAAAATCGGTATGACCTAAGCATTATAATAAAATAACACTCGGGTCAGTCTGGAAAGCCAACGTGAGAAAACTCAAGTAATATGATAAATATATAAAAAAAACTCTGTGAGACCATGCTACTAACCAGAATGGGTTTTTACCTCACAAGAACAGCATCCATAAATGAATAAATAGGAAACAAATCAGAACAACAATCCAATCGAGAAAGAATGGAAATAAACAATAAAAACAATCCAAATAAAGGGGTGGGTGCTAGCAAGAACAAATCCAATAGTGAATGAAAGGGCATAAATAATATCAAATTCCATACTTAAAAGATTGGTCACAAATAATTGAACATAGAGAAGAGCTCAAGGCAGTTCTCCATTCAATTGAGGGAACAATTCAAAGATTTGAATTAACAACAGGAGAAAAAGAGAAGTTTTTCCAACAATGACTAGGAGGGTGCGCCCCTTTACCGGAAGTGTACCTCTAGAAATATACTTAAGAACTTCTATGGCTCTAGGAAACCTCTAAGCCGGACCCCACCAACTGTTACCAATTAGCCGAATATTTCACATCTCAATGTGCAACACCGAATCCAATCTAAAGTGTATATGAAAATATCCTAATGGAAGCAACCCCATATAGTTTGGCCCCTAGTCGCTCTTCGGGTTTAGTCATTTTCGATAATGGATAATAAGGCTCAAATGAGCAACACGTCGTCTTAGAGTGATGAAATATAAAGAAGAAAGCAAAATAAAAATCGATAGTCGATAAATCAACTATCGGGAATGATAAAATGTTTGTTTTTCACTTAAACTTGATTTTCAATCACAATACTTTTAAAGACACTTTAAAAACGCTATTTAAAAAAATAGTCCTTTATAAGGGTAAATTAAATTTTCTAAGTGTACTAAAACTAAGGTTAAAACAAACGTCAAAACATTGTTTATTATAAACCTAAAATAATTTACACTTAGCTATATTTGAACAATTCTTTTTAAAAGACCTTAAACAATTTTAGTGATTTGAAATTAGAATATTTAACTAATTTTAAATATTGAAAAGATAATTCTATAGGATTAAATGACTTGAATTTCAAAAATAGAGATTTATGGGAGAATTTAATAATTAAAAATTGTTTAAAAACATTGAATTGTGGGTTTTAAGCTGGATAAAATGATTTAAAGGCCTATTTAATTTCTATTAATAAGAAGGAAGATGATAAAAAAATTAAATTGGATATACAAATGATTTACTCGATTTTAAAAATAACGCGTTTAAATTAACATATAAAAATATCCTTCCGGGACACAGACTCGGGTTTCGACAAAACCAATGTCATTAGGTCCATAATAATGAATTATACTACGCCATTAAATTTTGTAGCGATCAAACATATCGTTTGGTCATACGGGATAGAAACGCATTTAAATTAATATCGAAAATTTAATATTATAATTGGGTTCAAAGGGCTATCTTCTCCATACGATAGAATTAGGGCTCGGGACTATTTCCTTTGCATTCGAAATAAGGGTATAACATTAGAAACGCCAGACGTCATGTCTCGATAGGAGTTCGGGATTTTAAATTACTTTAAATGAGATATTGTGAAATTAAATAATATTATAAATTTTTAAAGTCAACCTCCCAGCCACCCTACCATATGCAAGCCAACCTACACGCAGACCTACATTTCCTTCCCACTTTATTTAATCGCAAGTTTACAGTGAGGGAAACAGAACTTCAAAAAAAATTATTTTTTCAAATTATACTCGTTTAAAAATCGTCAAACAAATTTTAAAATTCATGTCATGGATAGAGCTTCGAGCTGTAGCAATTTTGGTGATGTTCAAACTTGATGTGGAGGGTGTGGTAGCTTTAACAGTGGAAGTCGATGGTTATTTGGAAACTAGGGCTTGAATCTTTAGCTGATGGTGATGGAGTTCGGGTTTGGACTTAAGAATGGAAATAACATCTTTAGCCGAAGTTAGGCGAGTTGCGGCTGGTCAAAGGTGGGTCCGACATTTGGGGGTTGGGTGATGGCCGCACAAGGTCACGTTTGATTTCGGGGGTCGAGAGGTCAGGCGAACGGTGCCAGGAGAGAGAGGAGGAGGAGGGGGATCTATCGGCAATGCTTGGTGAATCTCTGGTGGGTGTTGGAGCGTTATTGGGTGCACACGTGCACCACTGTTTATGGTAGAGGACATATTTGGAAAGAAGGAGAAGAGGGAATATAATGTGATTAAGGTTATGTGTATTATTAATGATGTAATTAGAAAAAAAAATATTAATAAAAAACCAAATTCTTATAATTGTAATAACTTGCTCATTCTAGGTCTTATTCGAATCCAACTTTTTGCATTATGTTCATAATAACGTTGGCTACGCTATGGAATTTGTTTGGATAGGATTGGAGCTATTCGAATATTGCACTAAAATCGAACATCTATTTGATTTTAGCCGAACCTAGAACGCGAAAGCGACAACCGGAATTTCGGTGAGTAAATCTCTCTCATATTGGATAATTGGTTTGTTTTAAATAGTTAAAATTAATTATTGGCTGGTTGGATGAATTGATAAATTATTATTATCAGTTGGGTGTTTATAAATAAAGTGAAATGATTTTCATTTTATGAATCGAAAATATAAATTCACAGTGAGAATTTATAATGAGATATAGAAATCGGTTTAGAAAGAAATAGTGGATTCTATTTTTGAATTTGGAAATAATTATGAAATAGGAAACACAAGTTGATTTGTGATAAATTTATAAATGTTAAAATGGTTATATTAGATTTTAAAAATAGATTTTTATCGAGAAGTAAAGTTTTGTTTTTAGAAAGGTATTTTTTTATTTATTAAACTACGTAGTTTAAAAACTATTTTAGTATTGAAAATAAATTTCGGGAAGGGGTTATTCAAATATTTGATATTAGTTGAAATGAATTATAATTTCTATATTAAGCTTGGTAAATCATTTAGTATTATGTATAAAGGAATTGGAAATTGGTATCATTATTTGTTTAAAAGTGTTTTGGATATTTTAAATGATTACTTAAACATGTTTTGAAAATAAACTATTATTCTTTAAAAATACTTATTATTTTATATATGGAATTTAAAGGCAAGTGATTAGGATGTGTTTAAAAATACTCTTGACATGTTTGAGCCAAGTTATTTAATGGAGGTGTTTTGTAAGAGAAATTTTGTAATGGAATTCTAGAAATTCAAGAAATTTCCAAAATGTTTTAGATACGGGAATTTCGGAAATGAATCTGAACTCATAAAAGAAGTTATAAATTGTTAGCTGGGATTTTAAATAAGTATAATTGGTTGTGGGAAATTGTAAAAAAAGAATTTATAAAAAAATTCAGAAATTATGAGATAAGTTATGAAATATTTCCTTAGTTTAATATTAAATGGATTTTAGAGAATCTGCGTATAAATATTCTCCTAAGTATTGAAAAAAGGGTTTTGGAAAATATTTTAAGTATGAAATGAAGCATATAGAAATATTTTTCTAAGTGTTATAAATTGAATTTGAAAATATTTATAAGTGTTGAAATGGTTTAAAAATATTATTTTATGGATAAGTATTTAAAATTGCTTTCAAATGTTGGAATGCTGGATTGAGAGTTGAATATATATCTTTGTAAAGATATTTTGAAATAAATATTTTGGAAGATTTATAAAATTAGCCTAGTGACTGCTTATGCATGTAATTTGATAGTTAAATAACCGATTATCAAATCTGACCAAATTCATTAATTATTTCAAAGAGACATGGATCAGATTTGATTTTCCAAAAACTACTTCGATTCGATTTGAGCTTTACGAATTGTGAAATCCTGAGGATGATGAAGATGGTTATCTTTGAAGAGATTGGTTTGTTCATACCTAGAATAACTTGTATGGATGAATGCTATTATTGCATTGCTGCCTGGAAGGCAGTGTTAGCATTCCAAGTGGGATTGTTATTTATAAAGGTAAACGTAGCATCAAGCCTCATCAACCGGGAAAGGACTAAAACTGGGCATGCAACAGGGATAAGTGGGTCGCTCCCATTAGAATATGTCATCATCTTTCTTGATTACCCTATTTTTATGGATTTGGTTGTGCATGAGAGATCTCAATTTAGGTTGGAAGACCGGGATGATGGCATATTCGGTGTTGCTAGTCAAGTGGTAGGCTGGTTGTGTGTGCCAGGGTACAAGATGTTCTTGTCATACCCGGTGCATTGATCTAGAGATGCACCCATCGGAGGTAGTTCCTTACATGGTCATAGTATGGAATCCATTCTCCAATACGTGCCTTTACCATGTTGATTGTAGAACCTAGTATGTTGGAATTTGAATAATGTAACAATTTCGGCTATTTTAATAAGTATTTGTACCTAGACACTATTATAATATCACCAGATTTTCTATAAAAGTGTTTTGGTTATCGTAAGGTAAAAATCCATCATGTTTATGTGTGTCGTGGTCTTACGAAATACCTTTGATTTCAAAGAATTTCTTATAACTTTAAATCCAATTAGGCTTGTTTGTTCTCATGCTGGTATTCCAGACTGACCCGGGTGTTATATTATTGTAATGCCTGGGTCAGAACGAGTATATTATAGAATACTTTGGATGCTCGGAGCTTCAAGAGACGAGTCGGAGGTCCAGAGACGTATTCACGTGGATGGTTATATTCCGATGTATTCATTGTTATGTTTATCAGCAATTGTGAGGATAGACTATTATAACTGTCTAGGCTGAGATAGGTTAGTATGCTCTGATTGATGTCTGTATGTACATATGTTACAGTTATGTTTTTGTGTAAATATTTATTGTATATTATAGATTATCCGTTATGCTGTGAGATTTTGTATTGTTTAGTTTTCTTCTTATCTTCTTCCTTCTTTCTTTTTTCCCTAACAATCGAGTGTTCCGGCATTCGATTGCTTGGCATGTGATACAGTGGACGTATCAGTGTCGATTTTCGAGAGTCGAAAACCCTGGTTATTACATTTGGTATCAGAGCTGAAGGTTAAGCGAGAATCTTGGCGTTAGTGGGGTAACTCATTAGATATAGGGTCAGTGGCATCCCAGAATGAGTTTATATGTATATGTATGAGCACATATTTGTTAGTAATATAAAAATGATCTTTACTGTGTTGGTTGATTTATTGAGTGGCTTATTAATTTTGGTCAATATGAGTGATTCAGGCACATGATATCAAGATAAATTAGATCGATCTGAGTTGGAATTTTTCACTCGATTCTCGACGACGAACACTGGATATGGATTTATGGTTGATTCTAGGATTCTCTATCATAGTATATGGCTATGCAAGGAGAATAATTGTTTCTAATCAAGAAACCAGGTCTGAGTCCGTACTAGAGTGGTCGTGTAAACAATAATAGTTCAGAAGTGGAATTGTGTGATCGAGTCGGTGATCAGATTTGATATTGTGTACGAATGATATATGTACATCGTACGGGCTTAAGTAAAAGAAAATATTAGGAATTGAAAATGCAGAATAATGTGATTTTGAATTATATGATTGGATATCATTGGTAAATAAAATAAATGTATATAAAAGAAAGAGCTAATTTGATGCCTTTGGTTTCATACTTAAAATTTGGTTGCCGATTAAAAGGTACATGTTCAAACTATTGTTTGAATTTGATGGTTTTATGGTTAATCCACTTTGCTTTTATTTTCTTTTGCTGATTTGGTCCCATAGTGGCGATTTGTAGGTGTTCTGATCCGGCCGCGCAAAGAAGGCGCTGGTGATTTTTTTCGTAAATTTAAAGAGTTGGAAATTTTGAAGGAAATTTTTTATAAGTAAAAAAAATTGATTTTGAGTTATACCTTGATATAATTGAATGGATAATGTTATTTGGAATCTATTATTTAATTTGGAAATTTAGTAAAGATAATAACAAGGTTTCAACAAATTGATTTTGGGAAGTTAAAGGATTAAATGAACTATGGAAGTTATTTCAACTAGTTTGTTTTAGAAAAAGAACGGATTTGGAAATTTTTCTATTCGTGGCAATTTCGAGGACGAAATTCTTTTAAGAATGGAGGAATGTAATGACCCAGAATTTAGTTATTTGAAATTAGAATATTTAATTAATTTTAAATATTGAAAAGATAATTCTATATGATTAAATGACTAGAATTTCAAAAATAGTGATTTATTGGATAATTTAATTGTTGAATTAAATAATTAAAGATTGTTTAAAAACATTAAATTGTGGGTTTTAAGTTGGATAATGTTTGTGTCAAAATTGGGCACAACACTCTTCGGGAGTCGTTGAAGAGATAATAGTCAAGAATGCAAGTTCAAAACAGGTATTATCTAACAAAAACTCCAATCAACAGTAAGATAAATGCGTAGACAAGCGATTTATAGTGGTTCGGCGTGTTGCCTACGTCCACTGTGAAGTTTTTTTATGTTTTATTGATTCTCTTTCAATGATTACAAGTTGTTACAGCGATCAATAGCAAGTTACAACTGGAAATTCGAAATCAACAATCAAGTTATGATATAGGATGATGGAGATCTTGATCCGGCAGAGTCTCGGCGTCTCAGAGTCAGAAGATCCCTTTTCTGTTGGCCCTGGGGCTCTATTTATAGGCGTAGGCAGCTGGTATCTCGCTGAAAACTAGAGAGACCACGTCTGGCACGTGAGGGGGCCCACACGCACGGTCTCAGGAAGTTTGGGCCCACTTTGGCATCGGTTCGAACTCCATTCGAACCGATCAAGAATCCATCCAATCGAGGTGAAATTTGGCGTGGACATTCTTCAACATGTGCACAAGCTTCAGTGAAAATTTCGTGGCATTTGGATCAATAGGCTAGGAGATATCATGGGTTCGAAATTGGGTTTTTGGCATAGCTGTCTGGTTCGAACCCATGTATTCGAAACGATGGTTTCGAATTCATCATGGCATGCGGCTTCGTGGTGACGTGGAGCGCAAACTTCGAATCGATCCGGACTTCACTCCGTGTTGACCGCTTCGACTCCATGTATCTCGGCGCATTCGAACCGATGGAAGACACGTCATCGTGGCTGGTTGACCCAGTGGGTTCGAACGAAGTTACTCAGGATGGGTTCGAAGATGGTATCACAGATGGGTTCGAAGAAGGCCTCTGTGATGGGTTCGAAGCATGGCTTCGGGAGGATGGATTCGAAGGTAGGAATGCTGGGTTCGAACATTGGTTGATTCGAAGCACTTTCTCTTGATGGGTACGAAGGAAGACCATGGGATGGTTTCGAACTAGATGGAGTCGAACCTGATGGGTTCGAAGGTGGCGTGACTGTGCTATGGATTCGAACACGGTGCCTGCTCGGATGGATTCGAAGCATGGCCAAGCTTCTTGGGTTCGAACTAGGGAAGGTTCCGGATGGGTTCGAGGTGATGGATTCGAACCGAGCAAGGTTCATTTCTCTCAACTTGAATCCATCATAACTTGAGCATACAACCTCGGATTGACTTGAAATTTGAAATGCTGACTCCTGTGGTCTTTCTTGCCGTGTCCTATCAATTGTAGCTCAATCTGGACTCGGATAAAATTCAGTGATATCCATGGCGAAAGGAAGTACGATCAACCTCTGAGGCGAACTGTCCTTCGCTTTCGATCAATCTTTTGGTATCGCGGCTTTGCCAAAAAGCGGGATAACATTTTGCCCCCTAAAGTACGTCTTGTGGGAACATGACGTGCTTTGAATAGCTGCAATCTCTATCTGAACAATCATTGCTCTCTTTTTTGTCGTAACTCGTATGTTGTACTGCTGTAACCTTGCGTTGATATGATTGATTGCTGTATAATAGTGCTTAGCCGTTGGCTGTCGCATTTGTAACAGGATGAGTGTTTGATCCCTGTGAATATTCAAAATCGAACGTTAGTCCAACATGTATGTGCATATGTTAATTTGACCCTTGTTAACGTCGTGCGTGCACGAGTTGTTGTCAGTTTGGTTTGCTATAGAATTTCGTATTGATTCTCTCCTAAACCAACTTTGAAATTTGAATTGAGACAACGCTTGGTGGTTGTTTTGAAAGGCTCCTTCGTATCGATCCTCTCCTGAATCGATGTAGAAGGTTAAAGGAATCGAATTTGTATTGCGTGAGTGTAATGTTTCGAACCGATGCATTCGGGCATTGATGGGTTCGAAATCCACGTTTGCATGGACGCAGTATGCTTGCTGCTATGATGGATTCGAAATTGACATTCAAACCGGTCTGAAAGGATGGAGTACGCTCGTGTAGTGATGGGTTCGAAATTGACATTCGAACCGATGTGAAGGGATGGTTTCGAGACTTTTTTTCGTGGCAGCGGTCCGTGTGCTTCACACGATGGAGCCTCAAGCGTATGGGTTCGAAAGTGGATTTCGAACCGGCTCTGCATTCTGACCTGTTGTAAACGGTCGAGTCCACCGGCACGCGAATCGATTCAGTCATCTCCAACTCCCCATATAAATAGCAAAGACCACGGCATTTTTCACTTTTCACTTTTACTGTTGCCTGCTTTTTACTATGCTCTTCATCGTCTCAGAGCTCCAAAAGAGAAAACACAGTGTCGCTCTTTCGAACCGTTCAAGATCTGAATCTTCAATTCCTTGAATTCGTCATCCAAACTAGGTAACTAGCCTCGGATTCAAACAGCGAAGTCATTTCGAACCTGTTTCTTTTATCGATTGCGTAGCTTCGAGATTGGCAAAACCAGGTCTAGTTTGGGAGGGATTCGAACCGATACGTAGGCTCGAGTTCGAATCGATGACGGTGGCGTCTTCTTACTGGATTTCGAATCGATCCTTGGAATGTCCCAGCTGGGGTGTGTAGTTCGCACCGATCGAGGGATTCGAGGGATCCATTCGAACCGATGGGTTCGAACCCATAGGCTATCATTTCGAAGTCCACATCTTCGTATCGATACGAAGTGGATCGGTTCGAACGTGAATGATGCGGAGTTGAGGTTTTCTCATCGGTTCGAACTTGTCACCTCTTTATCGGTTCGAAGCGCGTCAGGATGGATTCGAACGCATGGGTTCGAAGCGAAGTCAGGATGGATTCGAACACTGGGGTTCGAAGCGACATCAGGCCATGGGTTCGAACGCACGGGTTCGAAGAGACGTCAGGATGGGTTCGAACGCATGGGTTCGAAGCAACGTCAGGATGGGTTCGAAAGAAGTCCTGGTGATGGTTTCGAACCCTACATGATGGATACCAAAATTTGAAATTCTCCAAGCATAACTCCGATGAGCTTCATTCCTGCATATTTGGACTTGAATATTAAACTGCATACATGACTACCTTTTGAAGCTCGTCGATGGAACTATAACAACTTCTACCCGAACCAATTTCCATCATGGAAACAGACTGGTGATGACGGTCAGCGATGACGGTCATTATAGCTGGACTCCGTAACCTTATCGTTTGCATATTTCTTTAACTCTGCAACATTTATTCAAGTAATGCATGTCACTGCACAACACACACTCATACACGTTACACTGGGGAACGCACGGGTTTTTGTCGTCTAACGATGGTTTCTCGTGAGTTAGCTAGTTATGGAACCGTCAAGTTCACAGCAGCAGGAGACTCAAGTTGCAGTCTCTCCGAGGTTAGAGATTCCTGACATTGATCCTGAGATTATTGGTCCAGCTCCGGATGAACTTCCCGATGCGTCATTCATTGCCAATCCATCAGATTCCGTTCCGTCCAATATCTCTGAAGACATGTTGGGGAGAATATGTTTGAGACACGGCCTGTCGCTGGATGATGTGCTACTGCCGAGGCCGAATGATAGACCGCATAATCCTCCCGAGGGATATACGGCATTTAACCGCCACGCGTGCGCGGCCGGGACACTTCCTCCATTCAACGAGTACATAAGGGATGTATTGTCGTTCTTAAGGATCGCCCCATCTCAGCTGCACCCGAACGGATATGCGTCGATCAATAGCGTGTTCATTGCATTTATGGAATATCTCCATCGACCGCCGCTCCCAATTGAGATTAGATACTTGTTCAATTTCAAAACTCGGGGTGATTATCCCTCCTTCACATTCCTGGAAGCGGTGAGAAACTGCCAAGTGGTTACCGGGTCTTGGACCAGGTTGAGCTATTATAGGACAGAATGGTTTTATGTCAGATGTCCTCCTGGATTTGCCCGACGATGGCTATTCAGACGTGAGTATAGTTGAGTTTGTAAATAATTACTATGGCAATCGCAGCCAAAGTGGAACTTATATTTTATTCTCTTTTGCAGCGGTGATTCAGCGACCTGAAGGCGAGCACTTTAGGGAGATGGTGCGAGTGCTTCGAGAAGTCCCGGATGGAGATAGGGATATCGATGTGTTATTGACGGATAGGAATCTCTGGGCCTGTGGTTTGATCGAACAAGGGCAGAGCATAAGTTTTGAAGTGGCACTAAGGGTCGTCTCGAAGAAACGAGTCAAGCATAAGAAACCCAGAGTTACCACAGCTGAGGAAGCGGATTCTGAAAGAACCCACACCGATGACGAGCCGCTGACCGGGCCTACTGACGCGGTTCCGGATGTCGCGGAGCAGAGAAAAGGCAAGGCTGCCATGGCTAAGTCAAGTAAGAAAGGGAGATGGAAATCGGTCGTCACGGCCCGTTCTGCTCCCGGAGTTAGAATCTCGGAGACGTCTCCTCCGAGAACTGAAAATCTTTTTGAAGGGCTTGCCGATCTTCCAATCCCGGACGATGTGTCTTTTCAACATGATGCCGGGTTGGAGGAATTCCATCGCACCTTAGAATTGAACGAGCCTCTTATTACTAGCGAGGTCGACACTTCCGGTTGGTCGGGGGGAATGCATATTCATACACATTTCACGACACTGCATAACC
Source organism: Allium cepa (assembly GCA_030765085.1). Lineage (NCBI taxonomy): Eukaryota > Viridiplantae > Streptophyta > Magnoliopsida > Asparagales > Amaryllidaceae > Allium > Allium cepa. Next base: position 984,075,472 of record CM060945.1, on the reverse strand, counting down.
TTTGACTGGAAACTATCTGTTTTGAAAGGTGATTAATTCTATTTTATTTTGCTTCGCAGATATCATGTCTAAGCGAGGTTCGATGCTTGGGAGTCTTCGACACGCCCGTAAGCCTTCATATTACGATTCGCGTAGACGTGAAGGGGATAGAGGTTATGATCAGGGGAGTCCTGGGTATTCTGACCAGGGACGTTCTGGGTATTCTAGTCACGAGAGATATGACACGGACACGGGTTATAAGCGTCGATCGCGGTCGCGTACTCCTCCTCCTTCCAGAGATCCCGTACAACCTCCTGCTCATGTCCCTCATCCTTCCGAGTCTTCTCGATATACGTCGGTTTCTCAAGCTTCCCGATCCGAGGTGATGACCCCGATAGTCGCAGAGCAACCTCCTACAGAGATCTTGGGAGAAGGGGCAATTAGACTCGCGCAATTAAAGAGGGAGTTCCCGAATATCTGCTTTGACAACTACGTCTTTCCCCCGAACCTGAAAAGAGTTCCGCCGGAGGCTGAGCGGTTAGCGCTCGACTATGTTCATGACTTTTACTCCCAATACAAGGCGTGGTATAGGGCGGCCGATAAGGCATCGGCGTTGGCCTTCGAACGAGCAGCTACCATTGAAAAGCTTCAAACCGAGTTGGCTCAAAGAGACCGCATCATACAAGTACTGAATACTGAGGCTGAATCGTCTCGAAAGTCAGAGATGGAGGCTCTTACAAAGGTCGACGAAGCTCAAGCAGCCATGGATAGAATGAAAAAGGAGCACTATGTTACGGTGGAAGACATGGGCCACCGGAACACTGTCGTGACTGCTGAGCGGGATGCGGCGTTAAAAGAACTTAACGAGCTCAAGGCTAAATTTGCTGAGATTATTAAAGATAGAGATGACGCGCATAATACGGCGCAAGAGGCCTGCGAGCAAGCCGTAGTGCTTCGCACTGAGAGAGATGTGGCCGTGGCCAAAGTTCAGGTGGTCGAAGCAGAGGTGGAGGAGAAGGTCCAACATGCAGAGGCCAGGCTAGAGGCCGATATCGAAGATTTGCTCATAACTTACAACGCCAATGTGTTGAAGCACAGAAACTTGGCCTGGCTTCAAGATTATCCAGTTCACCTTCGTAGCGCCTGGGACCGATTGGTTGAGGAGGAAGAGGAAGCGCACCCAGGTGAAGCGGTCGATCGATTCGAACTGGAGAATCGGCTGCTCACAGACGATGAGAAGAAGGTTCTTCATGACGCTATCATCGCTCATGAGAAGGAAATGATCGGTGGTCGTTCCCTGGAAGTCGGAGAGGGGTCAGGCGTTGAGCACCATTCTGCTGTCACTGAAGTCACCACACCATCTTCGTCGATGCCTGTATCTGTGGTCAGTTTGCAACCTGTTCCTGCTTACGACCCGAAACAACCGCGCTTATTTCCTATTCATGAGCGTACTTCCGAGGCCGTTCAGCCGTCTGCGAGCCAAACTGGGGAAGGTATTCCGAAGTTATCTCAAGCGTATTCTGAATAGAGTGTTTGTTTTGTAGCAGTTTTTTAATAACTTCTTATTTTTTGCCTAGTGACTGGAGTTGCGCCGACTATCGTGGCTGAAGAATCGAGCAGAGGAGATAAGGCCATCGCTACCGAGACTACTGTTGTAACCGCGGTATCTACTGAGGCGGCGCAGGGGGGATCCTTATCTGCTGACGAACAAATGGTGAGCGAACTGCTCGGTGAGCAGGGTGGTTCTTTCTCTGACTTGCCATTTATCATCGTTAGTAGCCTCCCGCCGTCCTCAAGTTCTTCAATGCAAACTGCGGATGCCCCCAGCCAGACCCAAACGACTCGAGATGAGGAAATTTTGGCTGAGATCAATGCCGAAATAGAGGCTGCGGGGCAGAGCGGTGACGTCGGCGGCAGCACGGCGGCGCAGAGTCCAGCACCTGCTACGGTAGCGCCATCGGGTGGCACGGTCTCAACTTCCGTTACGGATCCAGTTCCTCCTACTCCTCCGGCAGGTAGCCTCCATGTAGATTCAAGCTCCGAGGAGGATATTGACATCATGCCTCCAGTCGAAGAGCCACCGCCGGAGAGGAGACATTCAAAACGAAGAATCTCTATCCCTAGTGACACTGATGACGTACCACTAGTAAGAAGGAAAAAGAAGAAATAAATCAGCTTCTTAAGTAGATGTTTTGGTAGATAGGTACTTGTCTTCGTTTCTTGTCAGTAGGTCGTGTATAGATGCAGGTTCGGCCCCTGCTAGTAGGCATTCTTTTTTGGGAGAACTTATCTGCGTGTAAGTCCTTGTTTTAAGTTAGTTGAAATAAAATTTTATTTCTTTGTTTCAACTCTTGTTTCATTTGTGCTTAAGTACTTGCAGTGTCTTGTTTTCGGTCCGGTGTACTTGTGGTGTTTTTATCGTTTAAGCAGAGTTCGTCTCATTTTCCAAGTCTGAAGATCTTGGTCACACGTTTTGATTGATGAATGAGTTGAACTTCGGACGTTGTATCACTTCGGTTAGCGAGTAATATTTATCTTTCGTGCCCCCCAGTTTTGGGGAACAACACTTGTATTTATGATGGTTGATCGCACTTGTTGCAAGTCTTGAGCACACGTCCGCCTTCCGGGGACTTAGAATAATTTGAGATCGATAACCTGGTTTGCATTCCAGGAGTTCGAGTGTTATTGATGCTTGTAACGTGGTTCGCGCTCCGGGAACTTGGGAATGACGTTCACATTCCAACTTGCATTCTACTAACTTGGAGTTAGTATTAACACTTTAGTTCGCACTACGGGAACTTTGACTTGGTGTTGGTGCTCCAAGTCACACGCCAGGAACTTGGATAAAACATGTATGTTTGGGTTCGTACTTCAGGAACCCGGAATTGACATTTATACTCCAACTCGCACTTCGGGAATCTGGAGTTTGCACGGATGCTTCGGTTCGCGCTCCGGGAACCCGTAACTTATGTTCATCCCCCAATTCATGCTTTGGGGATCATGGAGTTGGTGTTGATACTTCGGTTCGCACTCCGGGAACTTCGAATTGATGTTTATACTCCAATTCACACTCTGGGAATTTGGAGTCCGCATTGATGGGTTGGTTCACGCAGTGGGAACGAATTATTAAATGTTTATACTCCAATTCGCGCTGTGGGAATTTGGAGCCCGTTCGCACTCCGGGAACGAATTATGGAATGTTTATACTCCAATTCACGCTGTGGGAAGTTGGAGTCCGTTCGCACTCCGGGAACGAATTATGGAATGTTTATACTCCAATTCACGCTCCGGGAATTTGGAGTCCGTTCGCACTCTGGGAACGAATTATTGAATGTTTATACTCCAATTCGCGCTCTGGGAATTTGGAGTCCGTTCGCACTCCGGGAACGAATTATGGAATGTTTATACTCCAATTCACGCTGTGGGAAGTTGGAGTCCGTTCGCACTCTGGGAACGAATTATTAAATGTTTATACTCCAATTCGCGCTCCGGGAATTTGGAGTCCGTTCGCACTCTGGGAACGAATTATTGAATGTTTATACTCCAATTCGCGCTCTGGGAATTTGGAGTCCGTTCGCGCTCCGGGAACGAATTATGGAATGTTTATACTCCAATTCACGCTGTGGGAAGTTGGAGTCCGTTCGCACTCTGGGAACGAATTATTAAATGTTTATACTCCAATTCGCGCTCCGGGAATTTGGAGTCCGTTCGCACTCTGGGAACGAATTATTGAATGTTTATACTCCAATTCACGCTGTGGGAAGTTGGAGTCCGTTCGCACTCCGGGAATGAATTATGGAATGGACTGTCGTGTGTTGGTCCAGTTCAGCCTTCGATGTGTTGGCTTGCCCCCGAGCTGGGGTTTCACTTAGTGAGTGGCCGGTTGTAACGCAGTCACTCGCTATTTGAATAAATTCCATTGTTCGATGGAACTTAGCTCTTCGTGTGTCGTGATTGTTGAATGTTGTATTCGGTGAATCACAGCTTTAGCTTGAAGAGATAGCATTTTATTTGCTGAAATGAGAAAATGTGGCAAAGTCAGTGCCTTATTACAAATTCAAAATTCAAAACATAAAAGAAATTGTAAAGTATTCATGGATTGAAGGAGCCTGTCATGTGTAACAGTGACGAGGTTCTTCGTCGTTCCAGGCTTCTGAATGAGTAGGCCCGCCACTGATGGCGTTTATCACCAATCTCCCACGGGGACAAGTCGAGTCCTCCTGTCTCGGCCGATTGGGTTCATTGATTGGATTGGATGGGCCCGCATCTCTGGGCTGCGGTGTCCGCACAAACTGTTCCAGTTTCCCTTCCTTGACCAGTTTTTCAACAAGATCCTGTAGGTGACGACACTCGTTCGTATCGTGCCCGTAGCCTTCATGGAATCTGCAAAATTTTCCCGTCTGGATTTGCCTCTCCGATGACGGTCTTGGAGCAGGTTTTTCATATTGAATCGCATTACGGGTCCGCAAATACAAGTCCTCCAATGAAATATTCAAAGGAGTATAACTGTCGAAGTTCGGATTTTTGCGTTGCGGACCGCGATTTTGATCTTGTTTTTTAAGTAGATTCACGCTCTCTCTTCGCCGAGCTTGTTTATTTTTAATCTTCAACTGAACTTTTCCGGAGCTCTCACCGGATTGTTTTATCGCAATATTGCTTTGGGTTCCTCCTGCATTTGATCCTGCGTCAGTTTGCTTCCTAGACTGTTTCGCGTCTTCCCGTCTCAGGAATTGAGCTGCTTTGGCATGGAAACGGTCCAATGACGCAGGTGGTTTCCCAGCTAGCCAATTGCCAAATTCAGAATCGGGGTCGATCCCCTTAGTTAACGCCATAAGGATGGAGTTATCGTTTGGATTACTAATCTCTGCACATGCAGTGTGGAATCTTTCTAAGTAGTGTCTGAGTGTCTCTCCGGGAGCTTGCGTGACACTAGATAGAGTGTTGACATCTTTCGGCCTCGCGACGTGCATGCGAAATTGCTCAACGAATTTTGTGGCCAGCTGGACGAATGAAGAGATGGATCGAGGAGGCAATCGGGTGAACCACATGGTGGCGATGCCCCCCAGGGATATAGGGAAACTACGACACTTCACAGCGTCGTCGGCTCTGGCAGCAGTCATCGACCATTCATATTTTAGAATATGTTGGTTGGGATCGGAGTTTCCCTCATACATGGGCAGAGTGGGCATTCGGAATCGCCGTGGGGGTTCAGCATTAAGAATGTCGTCCGTAAAGGGAGTGTGGCTTCAGGAAACTCCCCAATCGTCGTTTGTGAATCCCTGACTCTCACGGATCATCTGACGTATCATAGTTGAAAGATCCGGCATTTGCGCCGGAGTATGGTCACGTTCCATACTTTGGGTTTGAACCGGATATCGTTGACGGTTCACATCTTGCCTTCTCGGCTCATAGTCCTCTGGGACGTACGGTTCAGGAGTTGGCCGCTATGACGACGGTCTAGGTCCGACTGGTCTTGAGCGTCGACCCTTGGTTCAGCTGCAACGCTAGTGGTGCGGTATTCTGCGGCGTGATGAGGAATGGCACCCCCTCGGGAGGAGGGTCCGGTTTGGAAATTGGCTGACGGACCAACTATTATTTGTCCAACGGTCAATATCGGTTGGTTTCCAGCGGGTGGCATACGACCCTCATCTAACCGGGGTCGTGGAGGTCGGTTATGATAATCAGAAGATGAAGAACTTTCGCTGGAAGAGCGAGAAGCACGATCTCTCATGGATCTCTTTCGTTTTTGCCGATCCAGCTTGTTGATTAGCTCAGCGTTAGCGCATAGTTGTTCTACTAGTTGTTGCCGACTCTGGGTCAGCTCTTGGAGTAACAACTGCAATTCTTGTCGGGTAACCGGACCCGACGGTTCTGAGTGCCCAGCGGCATCTTGATTAGGAGGAGGTAGAGGGGCAGGATTCCGTCTATCCTGTTCTTCTTGATTGACGGCGTTTGAGGTGGTTCTTGTGCTAACCATCTTTAGAGTTGACTTCCTTTCCTAGACTTTATGCAAATCTGAATAGAAGGGAAAGAAGTTGGATTTAGCGATCTGGATCTCTCTCTTAGATTTATTCAATCCGGTATCGATGACAGATCCAACGAGCAGGAGAAAATCTGGGTTCTCTCAGTGAAAGCACCAAAGTGTTTGTGTTAAAATTGGGCACAACACTCTTCGGGGGTCGTTGAAGAGATAATAGTCAAGAATGCAAGTTCAAAACAGGTATTATCTAACAAAAACTCCAATCAACAGTAAGATAAATGCGTAGACAAGCGATTTATAGTGGTTCGGCGTGTTGCCTACGTCCACTGTGAAGTTTTTTGATGTTTTATTGATTCTCTTTCAATGATTACAAGTTGTTACAGCGATCAATAGCAAGTTACAACTGGAAATTCGAAATCAACAATCAAGTTATGATATAGGATGATGGAGATCTTGATCCGGCAGAGTCTTGGCATCTCAGAGTCAGAAGATCCCTTTTCTGTTGGCCCTGGGGCTCTATTTATAGGCGTAGGCAGCTGGTATCTCACTGAAAACTCGGGAGACCACGTCTGGCACATGAGGGGGCCCACACGCACGGTCTCAGGAAGTTTGGGCCCACTTTGGCATCGGTTCGAACTCCATTCGAACCGATCAAGAATCCATCCAATCGAGGTGAAATTTGGCGTGGACATTCTTCAACATGTGCACAATCTTCATTGAAAACTTCGTGGCATTTGGATCAATAGGCTAGGAGATATCATGGGTTCGAAATTGGGTTTTTGGCATAGCTGTCTGGTTCGAACCCATGTATTCGAAACGATGGTTTCGAATCCATCATGGCACGCGGCTTCGTGGTGACGTGAAGCGCAAACTTCGAATCGATCCGGACTTCACTCCGTGTTGACCGCTTCGACTCCATGTATCTCGGCGCATTCGAACCGATGGAAGACACGTCATCGTGGCTGGTTGACCCAGTGGGTTCGAACGAAGTTACTCAGGATGGGTTCGAAGATGGTATCACAGATGGGTTCGAAGAAGGCCTCTGTGATGGGTTCGAAGCATGGCTTCGGGAGGATGGATTTGAAGGTAGGAATGCTGGGTTCGAACATTGGTTGGTTCGAAGCACTTTCTCTTGATGGGTACGAAGGAAGACCATGGGATGGTTTCGAACTAGATGGAGTCGAACCTGATGGGTTCGAAGGTGGCGTGACTGTGCTATGGATTCGAACACGGTGCCTGCTCGGATGGATTCGAAGCATGGCCAAGCTTCTTGGGTTCGAACTAGGGAAGGTTCCGGATGTGTTCGAGGTGATGGATTCGAACCGAGCAAGGTTCATTTCTCTCAACTTGAATCCATCATAACTTGAGCATACAACCTCGGATTGACTTGAAATTTGAAATGCTGACTCCTGTGGTCTTTCTTGCCGTGTCTTATCAATTGTAGCTCAATCTGGACTCGGATAAAATTCAGTGATATCCATGGCGAAAGGAAGTACGATCAACCTCTGAGGCGAACTGTCCTTCGCTTTCGATCAATCTTTTGGTATCGCGGCTTTGCCAAAAAGCGGGATAACAGATAAAATGATTTGAAAGCTTATTTAATTTCTATTAATAAAAAGGAAGATAATAAAAAAAATTGTAACGACCCGGAAATTTGGTCGTTAGATTTTGAACATTTAATTCATTTTAAGTGTTAAATGTGGTTTTTGAATTGATTTTTAAGTAAGAAGATTTTGGTTTAATCAATATAATTAGTTAAAATATCAAATATGGCTATTTAATTGGAATTGAATAATAATAATTTAATATTTGGAAATTGGGATAATTTGTGAATTTGGAGGTAAATAGGTACGAAATTGGTTTCTAAAATTTATTTTAAGTTTATTTGGATTTAAATAATGATGTTGGACTTTTGGATGGAATCAAAAGTCGATAGGTTTAAAATTTGGAATTTTATATTAATTTAATAATGGAATTTAATAATATAATAATACAAATAATCGGATTTTGATTTCAACTGAATCAGAATGATTTTAGATATGATTATAAGTTCTATATGATGTATAATTAAGTTAGTAAAATTTTAAAAGTGAAATTTTAAGTGATTTCGACAATTTCGGAAATCGCTCGAATTAATCGATGAGTTAAAATAGCCTTCCGGGGCACAGTCTTGGAATTCAACGAAACTAGTTCCATGGGATCCGCAATAATGTATTATTATCGGATTTCAAATTTCGCAGCGTTTGGAGTTACCGTTTGCTCGTACGGGTGAGAAACCCGTTGAAATTTAAATCGATAATTTAGTATTTAACCTTGATTCAAAAAGCTATCTTTCACATATGAATGAATTAGCTTTCGAAACACGTTCCATTGTGTTCGGAATGCGAGTAAAACCTTATAAATGCCAGGCGGCACGTGTGATTTGGAGTTTGTTTGTATAGTTGGTTAAATTTGAGAATATTAATAAAATAATATTTATCAAACGTGTGTATATATACGTATAAGGGATGAAACCCTAGTTATTTTGCTCGGCCGCCACTATTGCTTTCAATGGCCGAAAACATCCCTTGATCTTCCACGTTTTTCTCTCGTTCCAAGCTTTATCGCAGAACGTCATCAACTGGAAAGATGGAGAGCTCATTGAGCTCGACCCGATCTACGGTCGAGATCGCATATGAGGGGATGATGGAGGTGTGGGCTGCTCGTTTTGTTTGGCCGTTCGATCACGATGTCTGGGTTGAAGGGGGGCTCGAGTTTGCCTAGATCAAGGGCGGAAGTAGGGTTTGCGAAGGGCATTCGAATGGCGGTTGTCGATCGAGTTCGTGATGACCGAGGAGGAGCAGCGACTTAGCCCTAACGGCGGCAACGTTGGGTTCGATTTTGCCTGGGTTGTACGTGAGGAAGAAAGGTTGCGGTTTGATTTTGTTCGGATAATAAAAAATTGCTTTAAAAATTCTTATTCAAACTTTAAAGATTTATATCTTCTTCATACGTTATCAGATTCTGACAAAACAAGAAGCGTCGGAATCGCAGTGATGAGCAGCACGCTTTGGTGCAGATCTGGAATTGTTTTAAGCAAGTGAAAATTTCACATTAAATCGAACGTGTTCGATTTAATGTGAAATTTGAACGCTCGGCGTTGAATTCAAGGTGAGTTAATCTCACTCACATCTGGAATGCTAGTTAGTTTAAATAGTTAATATTTAAACAATTGATTGATTGGTCGAATGTGAAAAGTATTATCAGATTGATCGATATTTATTTGTTGTGCTAACATATGTGGATGCAGGGAAACAGGTTGGAGGGATCTAATTGGATTCCTCATGATATAGAATTTATATTTATAATCTGTATTGTATTTTATTGATATTTCATGATAGATTAATTTGAAAATTATGATATGATGTGTTATGATTGGATAAATAAAATCTCGTATTTTAAAACATCAATGAAATAAATTGGAATTAAAGGAAAACGAAAAGAAATTTTTAAGTGATTAATTTAAGGGAATTAAATTCGGGAAATTGGTTTGAAATTTGTAAAAGTTTTTGAACCTGTGATTGGAATTGGAAATGAGAAACAGAAATTTATAAACTGGGTTATAAATTGGAATATTTATCGGTGGATAAATTTTGAAAGATAGATTTCTGGTGGGAAATTCTTTAAGATGGTATAAATTGGTTTAAAAATAATAGTGAGATTATTTTTAAAGGATGGAAAGTGTATTTTCCCTGGAAATTAAGTATGATTTCAAAGGAAAGCTTTCAAAATATAAACTAGAAGTTTGAAATGTGTTTTAGAATATTTTAGAAAAGAAAATATTATTTTAGTTATTTTTAAGTATAAGTAAATATTTATTTAAGTAATTATGGTATTTAATTATTTTAAAGGTAAACTAGTATTAAGTTTTTCAAAAAGGGGATTTTGATATAAATATTTGATTTATTAACTTTATTGTAAAAGGTAATTTTGGTTTAAATTACTTAGAAACTTCTCTAAATTTCCTTAAATATTTTTTATTAAGAAATTTCTAGTAGCCTTATTCTAAATATTTTTTGCATATATTTTGAAAGTGATTTTCCAGGAAATAGAAAAGTGCTTAAAAATAAAAGGAGTTTATTTTTAAAGTGTTGGAAGAAATTTGCAGAGTTGGAACGTAAATTCGAATTGAGATAAGTCAAGCAGGATTTATAGAAGAATTCTTTGGTTTATTCTAAAATGGAAGTGTATTTCCCTGAAAAGCCAAGTACGTTTTAAAGCAGATTTTTTAAATAAAAAATTAAAAGTTTTAAATTTGATTTTAAAATAATGTTTTTAGGAAAACTCTTATTTAAGTTGTAAAGATTTCAAAAGTAAATAATTACTAAATTAGTTATAGCAATAATTAATTTAAAGGGTTAATTGGTATTATGTTTTTAAAAGAATAATATTTATATTTATATTTATAAAAATGGATTAATTTTAAAGATAGTTTAGTTAAAGTTTTATTTAAAACTTGTATAGGATTTCATAACTTTATTTTAAAATTTAGTATGACTTAACTTTTATTTTGAAGAAAAATAGTTTATATTTTATAAGCAGTTTTATTTGAAACATTTAAAAAGTATGTATATATTTCAAGTAAAGTATGTAAATAGCTTTAATTTAAATTATTATAAATCTAAAGTATTTGGCTTGGATGTTTTCAGTGGAAATCAATATTTGGAAATTTATTCCATAAGGAGTATGTGGTTTGAAACTGTTTTCAAGGGATTGAAATGGAAATACATCTTGTGAAGATATTTTCAGGTAAACAAATAATTTGGGGAAATTCTTTATTGTGTGATGGATGTTTGTGAATGTTAATTGATAGTTAAATCACTGACTATCAATATTGGCCAATGCGTTGATTGTTTCGAAGAGATCGGGATCGGGATTAATTTCTCGAAAACCACTATGATCCGGTTTGTACGTTTTCGTGGGGAAAATGAGTTTGGAGTTGGAGATGAAGCGGTGAAGTGCAAGGGCTAGTCGCTACTAATCCTGAGGATGATTCTGAAATGGATGTAGTAGGAATAGTTCCTTGGTTCCGTTCGAACCCGGGACAAACTTGTATGGATTGAATGCTTTTAGAACATCGTCAGGTGGACGATGAGCATTCTAAGAGATGAGTTCTCTAAAGGTAACGCTTAGCCTCAAGCCTCATCAACCGAGAATGACTGAAAATCAGGGAATACATAGCAAGGCTATGTGGGTAGCACCCATTAGGGTAAGGTCATCCCTGTCTAGATGTCCATTTCTATTCGGCTTAGCGGTGCGGTTGCTGATCCCAACCGTGGGGTGATCTTACTCGAAATTATCCAGTAAAGGGTAGTCCCATTCTTGTGTTGCAGGGGATCGAGAGTGGTCCTCGGTACGGTGATCTAGGCCACGTACTATGACAGGTGGTACCCCAGTGCCTAGTCATTAGTTGGAAATCCATTCTCCCTACGCGCCTTTTATGGTTTTTGTTTGTGTAAGTATTTGTATATATACCCTATTATAATATCAGAGGATTTTGATAAAAGCTATCGTAAGGTAAAAACCCGACATGTTTATTTGTGGCGTGGTCTTACGAGATGCTTTTGATTTCAAAGGATTTTTGAAATTTCAATAATCAATTTGGGTGTATTTCTCTCACGCTGGTATTCCAGACTGACTCGATGTTATTTCATTATAATGCTCGGGTCAGACCGAGTATTATAGATTACAGGATAGGATGTTGTGGAGCTTAGAAGAGGAGCTGGAGACCGAGACGTATTATCTGTACTTGTTTATATTCACTGCTGTAATTGTTGAAATTGTCAGGTTGGTAATTGTTGTTTGTTTGTGATACTCTGATGGTATATTGTATAAAATAGATATAGTTTTCATTTGTGTAAAGATCTGTTATTGACTATTATATTTTGTTCCGCTGCGATTGTAAGATTCTATTATTGATTAGTTCCTTCTTTCTTCTATCTTCTTTCTTTTTCCTCAACAGTCTGTCTTTTCCGACACTTGATCGTCGACATATTATACTGTGGAGTATTTTGTGTCGCTTTTCAAGGGTCGAGAAGGGCGGGTCATCACACTTGATATCAGAGCTTAGGTTGGCGATAACCTTGGCTCTGGTGGAGAAATTACTCATTAAACAGAGTCAATAATACTCTATAATGAGTTGAGTGTAATAATAGCTATGAGAGCGTACTTGTTAGTGAATATAAAAATTGTTTGTATACTGTGTTGACTTATCGGTTGAGTGTTTATGAATTCTGGTCGGTACGGAAAGTACAACCGTATCGATAAGGGTTTCTAAACTCTTAAACAATATAAACCGACATAGTATTGTTTTTAAAGCGGGTAAATGGTGTAATTTTACTCAAAATTATATTTTCATATAAAAGGAATAATTTTTCTGAAACTATTATATATATCTGGATGTTTGGTTGTTGATATTATAATCAAATATAAGAATCTAAAATTTGGAAAGGTTTATAACCAAATAAAATTCTATAAGTATGATTTATCCAAAAGAAAAATAACTAAATTTGAATCAAACCAGAATTTAAATCATAGAAATTTTGAAAAGTGTTTTAAATGTATTGAAAACAAAAGTTTGGAAATTTAAAACCTTGGGAATGTTTGAAATGTTTCCAAAGTGTTTGAAGGCAACGATGGTGTATTATTTTGGGAAATATTTCTGAATGGAAATTGTTTTGAAATAAATTTGTGGAAGTAAGGAAGCACTGAACTCACTTCGGTCGCTGGAAAATAATCCTGATGATGATGGCCACATCATCAGAATTCATTTTCGAGTTTCTAAAGTGATGGATTGCTACCGTGTGATTGGTTATGATATTTGTTTGGACTTGTTGGGTATACAGGTTGTTTTAGAATTTCAAAAGGGAAATTTGTTTTGGTAAAAACAAGTTGTTTTGGAATCCAGAGATTTGATTTGATATACCAAGTGGGTATGTATCTATTATTATTTCAAAATGGTTTTGAAATAAAACCGGGTAATTGAATTCTAGATACTCTATTTAATAACGTGAAAAGTTAAGATAAATCAACTATTGAACCTATAAAGTGAAGTTGATTTGAATAAGAAAGAAAAATGGAAATTTTACTCTTGGAATTAAAATTTAATTTGAATAAATGGAAGTGAATAAAATATATTTGAATTTAACTTAAGATAAGTTAAATAAAATTGAAATTTGAAATTGAATTAAATTGGATATAAAGTTGAAATGTATAATGACTATAATTGAGTAATGAAAATTTATATCCTTAAGCTATTAAGTGTTATACATATATATAAATTTAGAATTGTGATTATAAGATGTAAATGGATTAATATGAGCAATAAAAGCTTTTAAGTAAATAAGTTGGTGAACTTAAGAATAGGAAATGAAATAGTAAAACCAAAATAAAATGGTTGAATGGTATGATAAATTCAAAATTTAAATCCTAAATGGATGTTTTATGTGATAAGGCAAAGAAAAAATATAAGATGTGAATAGACTTAAGTTAGTAAATAAGTTTTAAAACTTATATATTAGAAAGTAAAAATTTAAATTGAATGGAGAAATAAAATTGGATCGAATTGGATTTAACTTCGATTATATGGAATTGAGATGGATTTGGATTTAATTAAAATCAAAATTCAGTTGTGTTATAAATGATATTGAATGAAATTCAACTCTTATTTAAAATAGTAAAGGGAATGGTAAGAATTTAAGTTGGCTGAATAAATTTAGTTGAACTTGAATTAGAATTGGAACAGAATTGAATTGGAAAAAAAAATTAAGTTGAAAGGATATTGTGTGAATAAAATTTTAACTCAACTAAATCCAAAGGAATTGTTTGAGAATGAATTTAGCGTAAGCTAAACTAAATAAAGAGAAGCTTGAAGATGAATCTAGAGTAAACTAAATTAAATGGAATTTGTATTGGCATGGATGAAATTTTGGTCGTTTGTTAAAATTTTGAAAAGTAAAATAAAAACCCAGTTCTGGTATGGGATTTAATTTTGGCAATAGAAAGTTGAGAGTGTGAATGAATAATGGAATTAGATTATAATAGTGATGGTTTGAATTGTAAATAAATTCAAATGAGTGAAATGATTTGAAGTGGCCTCATTGTTAATAAAATAAATTCAAAAATGAATTGAGAAGGTGAATAAATTTAAAATGGATTGGGTAAGTAAACAAATTGAATTAACATTTGTAATGGAATGGAATTTGATTGAATGAGAATCAAATTAAAATTAAATAAAATTAGTTGGATGAAAGAAATGGGATGTAATAGAGTTGAGACAACTTAAGAATTTTTTTGAAATGGTTGTTGTCGAGCTTATAAAATGGTTTTGAACGAATCTGTATGGATAACAAAATTGAATGCAAGAATATGGATTTAATTTAATAATTCCAATGAAATAAGAATGTATGAGTTGTAAATAATTCAGAATGGTATGAAATTAATATAAATTAAGTTGGAATAAAATTAATATAGATTGAGATGAATTAATTGAAATTGGTATAAGCTTATGTAATTGTTGTTTGTATAAACAACATTTGAATTTGCACAAGAAAATAGTCATTTTGTAGTAAATGGAAGTAAATTGGTTTGAAAAAGCGAATAAAATTAGTTTTTAAATCAATGGGAATGGATTAAAATTTTATTAAGTGGATTTACATATAAATTCAAGTGAATCATTAAAGAAATGCAAATATATCAAATTGAAAATAAAATTTGATTGTAAATTAATTTGGAACTGAATTGAAATAAATATAAATTGTATGTAGAAAACTTGAATGTAAATCATTCGAGTGGAATAAAATGAAGTTTGGATTTGTAAAGAAACTAAAGTAGTATTGAAACATTGTGATTGCTTATAATAGATGGATTACATGCAGGATTATGAAATTTGTTTGTTTGGGTATGTAATTGATATGTTGGCTAAGATCAATGAATGGAATGTTGTTGAAATTCTCATATTATTGAAAACTGATGTGTTTGTTTGAGTAAGTACAGGTACGGGAGGCAATCGATTGAGTTGGAGCGCGTAAATGCATAAAATATTAGTCGCTTGCTTTTAAAATGCTAATCAAAAGGTGCGCCTACGCAATAAAATTGGGAAAATGATATATATATATTGTGGTATATTTTGCTTTCCATCTGTGTGGGTCTTTGTATATATATTTATATCTATTGTGATATTGTGAAACGCTCTCCGTACAAAGGAGACGCTATCAAAAAATTTCCAAAATTTTGGGAGTTAGAAAATTTTTAGGAATTTTGAAATTTTGGGTTAACTAGAAAGTTGCATTTCGAAATGGTGATTATAAACAACGCTTTTGAGTATAAATAAAGAGAATGGTTTTGGAATTGAGCAAAAGGTTTTGAGAAGTGAATGTGAGTTTTAATTGAATGAATTTTGGGGTAAGTAAATGAGTTTAGTAGCATTTTTGTAACGAGAGGGATTTTTTGTCCACGAAGGTCGACATCAATACGTCCACTGTATCAACTGCCGAGTATTCGAAGGCCAGAAAACCATACCGTTAGGGTTAAAGAAGAGGTAGAAGATAGAAGAAGAGAGAAAGAAAAAGAAAACAACAGAAACAATAACAGAATCTCACAATCAAGCGGAACAACATATAATAGATAAATGAATATTCTTTAAATCAAAAGAACTATATCAGTTATTACATTTCATCACATACATTACAATATCAGAGTTTACAACAACAAACAGCGGAAAAGAAATACTATATACTAGTTGATATGCTAAGCCATCCAGCTTGCTTCCAGATCTTTACAGCAACTCCTGAATTCCAGAATATCCTGATAACATGACTCTAGACTGCCCGTGTAGAAATTGGTGGGCACCCAGAGTTTAGGAAGGAAACAATAAACTCCAGGTCGTCATGGGACTGGTGTGATAACTTAAACAGTTTATCTTTAAAAATCAACAAAGAAATATTTTAAAATTAGATTCGCAATGCTTTTGGAAAATAAGACTACCATAAGGCCTCCCGCACACACACACAATGCAAACGCAGAATCGGAGGAGATTTCTCCTTATGATAGTCAAATATGCTTGATAAGTAGAAATTTTCCTTTGATATTATTACTATAAGTGCAAAGTGTAGGAAAACATTTCGAAAGTAAAGATATAAATCTTAGCCAACATAGACATTCCGAACTATGCCTACTATAGCTACCATTTAAATAGTGGTGACCACCATAAGTAAATGGCAAGTTATACAACTAAAACTGTACAAGGTTTCGTATTGGAGTTTGGATTTCCAACAAATGGTCAGGCCAAGGAACTTCCCATTTCCACATAGATACGCCTCTGGAAAGACGCCCCGAGGACCTAACCTAACATTCCGGTTAAATCTCTGCCAACACAAGGTCGGGTTACCCCTAGCTGGGTAACTACTGACACGAATATGCCATCCCCCGGTCGCAACCGACCTAAATCCCGGGATTCACCAACAACCACAAAGTAATAAGTTTTCAGCAACAACATAGGTTAAGTATCAGGGCTCCATACCATAATACCACCTCTATCCAGAACGAAATAACATACACTAAGGGGGCGCTGTCCCCTAATAACCTTGCTGCATCTTTTCCTATTTTGACCTTTTTCGGGGTGTGAGGTCCGACGAAGTCCCGTCCACAAAGCTACGCTTTATACAAAAGCCACGCTTTGATCAACAAATGCTCAACAGCACTTCGTATGTCACATTACCAATTTGGGAATATATCACTAGTAACCATCAACTACATAACCTCTGAGCTTGTACGTCTCTGAGAAGAGTGTTAAGCTAAGAGAATAAATTCTCCGCCACCAACAGAAATATATTTGATAGAAACCAGCTTTACATCTCAAATTGTAACGTCAGACACACATCCATACAAGTCTGTTCTGGGTTCGAACAGAACCGAAGGCACTTCCAAAGAAGCCCTTGCAAATCCGGATATTCACTAATCACGACCGAATTTCCCATCACAAAGGATGATAAAATCTCTATATCGGAGATCAGCCGATGTAGAGTCATTCGACGGTAATCCTTCCGTTTTCAAAAATATCCGGTCTTCAACACCGGTCTTCAAATGTTATCCATTTCGACATATCACTTATTCGGAATGGGATTTATGACAAAAAGGTCCTCTCCCGGCTAAACCGAATAACGGGCGCTTATTTTCAAAATAAGTGTAGCATTCATATTCAAGAAATCATAACAAATACTCATTTAAAGGTAAATATTGATAGTCGGTTATTAACTATCAAGGCCAACAACCAAATATCCAGCACCATAACATTTACTAGGCCCTTTTGATTAATCTTCCATAAATAAATAACTTGCCAGATATTCACTTCAATTTATTTTTAAAAAGATACATTCTCTAAACCATTTCAATTTCTATATCGGAAAAACAATTCCAAATACTTATTCATTTTCAATTTATCTTTAAAAGATAAAAACCCAAAACATTTCACTTCATATTGGAAAACATTTCCAAATACTTATTTAACCATAAGTAATTCACAAATCTATTTATTTTCAATACTTAGAAAATATTCAATATACTTAAAACACGATTAAGCATATATTTCATTCTTTAAGGAAAACATTCTCTTAAACACATTTATTTGGGCCAAAACGAATGTTGCGTAAAACATCGTTACGACAACCCAAAATCACTAGTATAGGGATTCGAAATTAAGATAGATATTTAAATCCCAATACTATACAAAAAAACATTTCCTTTCGGAAATCATTTACTATAACAACAGTGTTATAGTCCATCTTTTCCTTATTTCTCGAAAACGTCTATTTCAACATGAATGTTGAAATCTATGGTTTCGATACTTATGCATTTTAAAACACTTCAAATCGTTTTAAATTCTATTTAAATATCACTTCCCCAAAACATTTCTTTAATATATTATTCACTGTCCCAAAATCGTGAATATAAATCGTTTAATCAGCTATAAAAATTAACTTATCAAATTCAATCAATCTTGAATTTATAAATCAATGTTTATAAATTCACATTTATATATTATAAAAACTTCAAGTTACAAAAATCTCTTTATTAACCAGTTCTACTTAAATCTCATTTAAATGCCAAAAATCAAATTTTCAAGTTAATTATTTATAATTTTCTATTTCACAAAATCTATTCATTTTATAACTTCACAATTTATAAATCTATAATTTCATTCATTTATGAAATCCATTTATACTTCTTTTTAACGCTTATAAAAACTCATTTTAAAATTTCAATATTTTGATTTATGGATATCAATTTTTTTAAAATCTTTTATATAAAGCTTTTATAATAAATTCAAAAATTTCAATTTAAACTATTTTATAAAATTTATTAACTCCGTATTTCAAAAATAATCACATTTTAACTATATTTCTCAAAAATCATAAATTTCATAACATTAAAATTATAACGTCTATTTATTTAAAATGAATCAATTCCAAAATTTAATAAAACGTATAATTTCAAAAATCACTTTAAAATCCTTTTTAAATTTGAAAATCATTCCTTTAAACATTTTTAATTTTCCAAAATAGGCCCAATGCTGCAACAGCACTGAATATAACAATCACGGCATCCAAACATCATATATCAATATGATAACAGAATATATCACAATATCTGTAAATAAATCAATTTCTGTTGAGGAATCCAGTTGGATCCCTCCAACCTGTTTCCCTGCATCCACAGATGTTAGCACAATACCAATTCCATTCCAATACGGAATATCGCGGTATATAGGATTCATAAAATATTATCCGCTATTATGCGGCGCAATAGGGTCTCATCCGCTATATAATGCGGGAAAATCAACTCCAAGTACATATATAATACCAATTCCATACAAGTAGGAATTATCGCGGTATATGTTTTTAATAAATAATATCCACTTAATATACGGCGTATATGGTCTATTTCAAAACAATAGATAATAATTTATCATTTATTCATACAATCAAGAAATTGTAAATCTAACTATTTAAAATTTAAATCGAAACAATTTCGATTGAGTGAGAAGTTCTCACCTTGCATTCAATAACGGTTTCAACATTTATTTCGAATAAAATTAAACGCGCGTTTAATTTTACCCAAAATTTTCACTAGCTCCAATCAATTCCAATCCAGCTTCATCGCTTAGTGCTCGTCAATACGAAGCCAACGCAATTCGTTTCGCGCAATTCCGACCTCGTATGAACAAGTTATGACGTTTTAAACATTATACGAATTAATTTATAAATAAATTTACTTTTTATTTAAATTTTTATAACCTTAAAGTTAATCAGGGCCGCACGTTTTCCATCCCCCTAATCTCGGCCGCGTTTCTTCCTTCTTCTCCCTTACATTCTTTCTCGTACGCAAAAAGCCCAACGCCGTTCAAAAACCCCAATCATCGCACCCACCAACGACGTCGAGAACACGATCGAACACCACCGTTTCAAAGCTCCAACCTGCCTCTACCCACGGCCACAACCACGCCAAGCTCGGTCGTGCCATGATCTCGAATCACGTGAAAGAACGTCCGGTCTTCAAACAACAATAGCCGTTGATTAATTGCTTCGTTTTCGATCATAACCGTTGGATGGTTAGATCTCGCTGTGATCTACAAGTTTGTAGTTGGGAGTTTCTCGAATTGAAGTGTGGATTTGAAGAAATCAGAGGAAGAAGATGATTTTTCGGCCATTAAAATTATATGAAACGGCGGCTAGGGTTTTCTGAGTAGGGTTTGTGAAAATAAGAAAATCTTGTGGCCTTTTATAGAAAATTTGCAAACACTATTCACCCGAAATTTTTACGAACTCCAAACGAAGCGTGCCGCCTGAAATGTTTATAATGTTTTACCCCCATTCCGAATGCAATGGTATATATATCGGGAGCCAATTCGATCAAATTTGGAAGATAAGTTTTTGAATCAACTATTTAAATTCAAAATTCACTCGAATCGATTTCTGTGCGTTTTAGCTTGCCCCGGACAAACCGTAAATCTGATTGGTATGAAACTTGAAACTATACAATAATATAACATTACGGATCCGATGAAACTGGTTTCTTCGAAATCCGAGACTGTTTGAAAAATGGCTATTTTTACTCGTTAATTAAATATTAAAATATTCAGTTTCTACAAATTAATTTTTTATTCAATTTTATAAGTTCTACAACATCATTCTAACTCCAATATGATTTAATATAACTTTACAAATCAAATTTAATCACATTAAACCCAATTTCCAATTATTTCTGTAATTTCAAATATTAAATTATCGATTTAATTTTCCAATTAAATCCTCATATTCGAATTTAAATTCATTTGACTTATAAATTTCACTTGTTAATATTTAAAATCAATTAAATATACGAATTTCAAATGATAGAAATTCTAGGTTGTTACAATTTTTCTACCTTGGCAAATTTCGGGGATGAAATTTTTATAAGGGGGGAAGAATGTAACTACCCGGAATTTTGGTCGTTAGATTTTGAACATTTAATTCATTTTAAATGTTAAATCTGGATTTTGAATTGATTTTTAAGTAAGAAGATTTTGGTTTAATAAATATAATTAGTTAAAATATCAAATATGTCTATTTAATTGGATTTGAATAATAATAATTTAATATTTGAAAATTGGGATAATTTATGAATTTGGAGGTAAATAGATACGAAATTGGTTTTTAAAATTTATTTTAAGTTTATTTGGATTTAAATAATGATGTTGGACTTTTGGATGGAATCAAAAGTCGATAGATTTAAAGAATTTTATATTAATTTAATAATGGAATTTAATAATATAATAACGCAAATAATCGGATTTGGATTTAAATTGAATCAGAATGATTTCAAATATGATTATAAATTCTATATGATGTATAATTAAGTTAGTAAAATTTTAAAAGTGAAATTTTAAGTGATTTCGACAATTTCGGAAATCGCTCGAATTAATCGACGAGTTAAAATATCCTTCCAGGGTACAGTCTCGGAATTCGATGAAACCAACTCCATAGTATCCGCAATAATGTATTATTATCGGATTTCAAATTTCGTAGCGCTTGGAGTTACCGTTTTCTCGTACGGGTGAGAAACGCATTGAAATTTAAATTGATAATTTAATATTTAAACTTGATTCAAAAAGCTATCTTTCACATATGATTGAATTAGCTTTCGAAACACGTTCCATTATGTTTGGAACGTGGGTAAAGCCTTATAAACGCCAGGCGGCACGTGTGATTTCTAGTTTGTTTGCATAGTTGGTTAAATTTGAGAATATTAATAAAATAATATTTATCAAACGTATATATATACGTATAAGGGTTGAAACCCTAGTTAGTTTGCTCGGCCGCCACTATTGCTTTCAATGGCCGAAAACATCCCTTGATCTTCCACGTTTTTCTCTCAATCCAGGCTTTATCGCAAAATGTCACCAACTGGAAAGATGGAGAGCTCATTGAGCTCGACCCGATCTACGGTCGAGATCGCATATGAGGGTATGATGGAGGCGTCGGCTGCTCATTTTGGTTAGCCGTTCGATCACGATTTCTGGGTTGAAGGGGGGCTCGAGTTCGCCAAGATCAGGGGCGGAGGTAGGGTTTGCGAAGGGCGTTTGAATGGCGGTTGTCGATCGAGTTCGTGATGACCGAAGAGAAGCGGCGACTTAGCCCTAACGGCGGCAACGTTGGGTTCGATTTTTCCTGGGTTATACGTGAGGAAGAAAGGTTGCGGCCTGATTTTGTTCGGTATAATAAAAAAAATTGTTTTAAAAATTCTTATTCAAACTTTAAAGATTAAAATCTTCTGCATACGTTATCAGATTCCGATGAAACAAGAAGCGCCGGAATCGCAGTGATGAGCAGCACGCTGTGGTGCAGATCTGGAATTATTTTAAGCAAGTGAAAATTTTGCATCAAATCGAATGTGTTCGATTTGATGTGAAATTTGAACGCTCGGCATTGAATTCAAGGTGAGTTAATCTCACTCACATCTGGAATGTTAGTTAGTTTAAATAGTTAATATTTAAACGATTGACTGATTGGTCGAATGTGAAAAGCATTATCAGATTGATCAATATTTATTTGTTGTGCTAACATCTGTGGATGCAGGGAAACATGTTGGAGGGATCCAATTGGATTCCTAACGATAAAGATATTATCTTTATAATATGTGTTGTATTTTATTGATATTTCGTGATAGATTAATTTGAAAATTATGATATGATGTGTTATGATTGGATAAATAAAATCTGGTATTTTAAAATATCAATGAAATGAATTGGAATTAAAGGAAAATGAAAAGCAATTTTTAAGTGATGGATTTAAGGGAATTAAATTTGGGAAATTGGTTTGAAATTTGTAAAAGTTTTTGAAACTGTGATTGGAATTGGAAATGAGAAACGGAAATTTATAAACTGGGTTATAAATTGGAATATTTATCGGTAGATAAATTTTGAAAGATAGATTTCAGGTGGGAAATTCTTTAAGAAGGTATAAATTGGTTTAAAAATAATAGTGAGATTATTTTTAAAGGATGGAAAGTGTATTTTCCCTGGAAAATTAAGTATGATTTCAAAGGAAAGCTTTCAAAATATAAACTAGAAGTTTAAAATGTGTTTTAGAATATTTTAGAAAAGAAAATATTATTTTAATTATTTTTAAGTATAAGTAAATAATTATTTAAATAATTATGGTATTTAATTATTTTAAAGGTAAATTAGTATTAAGTTTTCAAAAGGGGGATTTTAATATAAATATTTTATTTATTAACTTTATTTTAAAAGGTAATTTTGGTTTAAATTACTTAGAAACTTCTCTATTTTTCCTTAAATATTTTTCATTAAGAAATTTCTAGTAGCCTTATTCTAAATATTTTTTAAGCATATATTTTGTAAGTGATTTTCCAGGAAATAGAAAGGTGCTTAAAAATAAAAGGAGTTCATTTTTAAAGTGTTGGAAGAAATTTACGGAGTTGGAACGTAAATTCGAATTGAGATAAATCAAGCAGGATTTATAGAAGAATTCTTTGGTTTATTCTAAAATGGAAGTGTATTTCCCTGAAAAGCCAAGTACGTTTTAAAGCAGATTTTTTAAGTAAAAAATTAAAAGTTTTAAATTTGATTTTAAAAGAATTTTTTTAGGAAAACTCTTATTTAAGTTGTAAAGATTTCAAAAGTAAATATTTACTAAATTAGTTATAGTAATAATTAATTTATAGGGTTAATTTGTATTATGTTTTAAAAGAATATTATTAATATTTATATTTATAAAAATGGATTTATTTTAAAGATAGTTTGGTTAAAGTTTTATTTAAAACTTGTATAGGATTTCATAACTTTATTTTAAAATTTAGCATGACTTAACTTTTATTTTGAAGAAAAATAGTTTATATTTTATAAGTAGTTTTATTTGAAACATTTAAAAAATATGTATATATTTTAAGTAAAGTATGTAAATAGCTTTAATTTAAATTATTATAAATCTAAAGTATTTGGCTTGGATGTTTTTAGTGGAAATCAATATTTGGAAATTTATTTCATAAGGAGTATGTGGTTTGAAACTGTTTTCAAGGGATTGAAATGGAAATATATCTTGCAAAGATATTTTGAGGTAAATAAATAATTTAGGGATATTATTTATTGTGCGATGGATGTTTGTGAATGTTAATTGATAGTTAAATCATCGATTATCAATATTGGCCAATGCGTTGATCGTTTCGAAGAGACCGGGATCAGGATTAATTTCTCGAAAACCACTTCGATCCGGTTTGTACGTTTTCATGGGGAAAACGAGTTTGGAGTCAAAGATGGAGCAGTGAAGTGCAAGGGCTAGTCGCTACTAATCCTGAGGATGATTCCTAAATGGATGTAATAGGAATAGTGCCTTCGGTTCCGTTCGAACAGGGACAGACTTGTATGGATTGAATGCTTTCAGAACATCGTCAGGTGGACGATGAGCATTCTAAGAGATGGGTTCTCTAAAGGTAACGCTTGGCCTCAAGCCTCATCAATGGGGAATGACTGAAAGTCAGGGGATATGCAGCAAGACTATGTGGGTAGCACTCATTAGGGTAAGGTCATCCCCGTCTAGATGTCCCTTTTTATTCAGCTTAATGGTGCGGTTGTTGATCCCAACCGTGGGGTGATCTTACTCGGGATTATCCAGTAAGGGTAGTCCCGATCTTGTGTTGCAGGGGATCAGGAGTGGTCCTCGGTACGGTGATCTAGGCCACGTACTATGACAGGTGGTACCCCAGTGCCTAGTCATTAGTTGGAAATCCATTCTCCCTACGCGCCTTTTACGGTTTTTGTTCGTATTACCCACGATTGTGGCTAGTAGCTGGAATTTAATGAATGTAACAATTTCGGCTATTTTAATAAGTATTTGTATATGGACCCTATTATAATATCAGAGGATGTTGATAAAAATGTTTTAGCTATCGTAGGGTAAAAACCCGACATGTTTATTTGTGGCGTGGTCTTATGAGATGCTTTTGATTTTAAAGGATTTTTGAAACTTTAATAATCAATTTGGGTGTATTTCTCTCACGTTGGTATTCCAGACTGACTCGGGTGTTATTTCATTATAATGCTCGGGTCAGACCGAGTATTATAGATTACAGGAAAGGATGATGTGGAGCTCAGGAAAGGAGCTGGAGACCGAGACGTATTATCTGTACTTGTTTATATTCGCTGCTGTAATTGTTAAAATTGCCAGGTTGGTAATTGTTGTTTGTTTGTGATACTCTGATGGTATATTATATAAAACAGATATAGTTTTCATTTTGTTTAAAGATCTGTATTGACTATTATATTTTGTTCCGCTGCGATTGTGAGATTCTGTTATTGATTAGTTCCTTCTTTCTTCTATCTTCTTTCTTTTTCCTCAACAATCTGTCTTTTCCAGCACTTGATCGTCGGCATATTATACTATGGATTATTTTGTGCCAATTTTCAAGGGTCGAGAAGGGTGGATCGTCCCAAATTTAAATTGGATTTATGAGTGATTTGCTCGATTTTAAATATAAACCTTTTAAATTAACATATAAAAACAGCCTTCCGTGGCACAGTCTCGGATTACGACAAAACCTTTGTCATTAGGTCCATAATAATGAATTATGTTACACCGTCAAATTTCATATTGATCAGACATATCGTTTGGTCGTGTGGGATAGAAATGCGTCGAAATTAATATCGGAAATTTAATATTATAATTGGGTTCAAAAGGCTATCTTCTCCATATGATCAAATTAGGGCTCAAGACTAGTTCCTTTGCATTTGGAATAAGGGTATAACATTACAAACTCTAGGCGGCACGCCTCGATAGGAGTTTGAGATTTTAAGTTACTTTAAACGAGGTATTTTGGAATTAAATGATATTATGAATTTTTAAAGTCAACCTCTCGGCCACCTACACGTAGACCTACATTTCCTTCCCTCTTTATTTAATTACAAGTTTACAATGAGGGAAACAGACCTCCAAAAAAATGTTTTTCAAAATGTACTCATTTAAACATCGTCAAACAAATTTTAAAATTCATGTCTTGGATAGAGCTTCGAGCTGTAGCAATTTTCGTGATGTTCGAGCTTGATTTGTAGGGTGCGACAGCTCTAACAATGGAAAGTCGATGGTTATTTGGAAACTATGGCTTGAATCTTTAGTTGATGGTGATGGAGTTGGGGCAAATGGAGTTTGGGTTTGGACTTAGGGATGGAAACAACATCTTTAGCCGAAGTTAGGTGAGTCGCGGCTGGTCAGAGGCGGGTCCGACATTTAGGGGTTGGGTGATGGTCGTGCTAGGTCGCGTTTGGTTTCGGAGGTCGAGAGGTCAAGCGTACGGTGCCAAGAGAGAGAGAAGGAGGAGGGGGATCTATCGGCAATGCTTGGTGAATCTCTGGTCGGTGTTGGAGCAGTATCAGGTGCACACGTGCACCATTGTTGATGGTAGAGGATGTATTTATGAAGAAGGAGAAAAGGGAATATATTGTGATTAAGGTTATGTATATTATTAATGATGTAATTAGAAATAAATTATATTATTAGAAAAACCAAATTCTTATAATTCAATGACTCGCCCATTCTAGATTAGGTTCGAATGTAACTTTTTGCTTGCAATCGTAATAACGTTGGCTATGTTCTGGAGTTTGTTTAAATAGGCTTGGAGCTATTGGAATATTGAATGATTTTAGTCGGAACCAGAATGCGAAAGCGACAATTGGAATTTCGATGAGTAAATCTTGTTCATTTTGGATAATTGGATTTATTATAAATACTTAAAATTATTTATTGGTTGATTGGGTGAATTGTAAATTATTATTATCAGTTGGATGTTATATTATATATATTAGTATATATACTAGTAGTTAGATATATTTCTCGAAGATTGGAGCTGATGAGAAACTATGCGTCCCGCATAATAGCGGATGACCCTTTTTATTAGCGATATTCCACCTCGAAGCGCTGATTATTATTTTATGGTATATAACATCTGTGGTTGTATGGAGAGAGGTTGGAGGGATCTAACTAGATTCCTCAAAAATGTTGATTTTAGTTTCATATATGTTGATATATGATGCATGTGATTATCCTGTTATGGATTGTGATATGTTTGATTTGTTGGATGTTATAGTAGCACTGGCCTTAATTTTGGCATTTAAAAATATCATAAATAATATTTTTGAATTTTAAAAATAAATTCAAAGGATGTTCTGGAAATGGAAATATTTATATTGAATTTTGGATTATTTTAAAGAAAATTGATTTGGATAAAACAATGATTTGATTTTGGGTTTGTAGTTAACTATTCGTAAATTATTTTAAATAGATATTTTAAAATAATTTATATAAGGGATTTTTAACAATGGATATTTAAATGATACTTTTGAAAATATGGATAAAGAGTTGTTATTAATATTTAAAATAGATTTTGAAAAATAAATGGGATTTATAATGTGATAGATTTAAATAAAAAATGAATGATATAATTGAGAACGTTGTTTTGTAACGGCTCAAAAAAAATTCGACCCCGAAAATCGATACTAATATGCCCACTGTATAGTGCCGGAAAACCCAGACTGTTAGGGTTAAGAAGAAAAAAAGAGGTAGAATAAGAACAGGAAACAAAAGCACATAGTCTCAGAATCGCAGCGGAACAAAATATAATATAAAATAATAGCAATTATACAAAGAAAAGCTATAACTATCAAAACACATACAAGATATCAGAGTACAACAAATCTGGACAGTTATAATAACTTGTCCTCAACTACTGTCTACACAGCACAAAATACACAGCGGAATCTAATCGATACGTCTCTACCATCCAGCTCGTCTCCAGAGCTCCGAACGTCCTAACCTGAAAATCTATAATACTCGGTCTGACCCGAGCATTATAATAAAGTAACACCCGAGTAAGGCTGGAAACTAGCGTGAGCAAACACACTTAATTTGAAATACTTAAGTTATAAAGGTTCTTTGAAAACCAAGGTAACTCGTTCAACACTACGAGTTTTTATCTTGTTATAACCAAACACTTGTTACAAAATCCATTGATATTGAAATAATATCTAAGTACCGTTACTTATATTAAATAGTCAGATTTACTTAATTTATTCAATTCCAGCCGATTAGACTCTATAATCAAACCCGTAAAAATTTGCAGTGATAACTAGATCGAAGTGGTTCCGGGTACCGCTGATATCCGATTCCAGTCTCTTCTAATCCAAGTGATAAATTAAAAGGGTAAATTGTTTAAAATAAACAAATTATTATATTGGGTGACATTATTTAAATATGGGGAGACTCGTCTGACCACTTAATGGTACAGATAAGAATAATTGAATTAACCCCCCGATAGGGTTAAGACAAGATATAGATTGTTACCAATTTAACGATTGATAATGATCATCATACCAATCACACATTTGGATTTTATTAACTTTGCTTAATCGATTTCATTCATATTTTTGTCCAAATTAATTACGAATTAAACCATTTATTAACTATAAATAAATTATAAATATCATGAATTTCCCACAAGTTTAAGTCAATTTATAATAATATACCTAATTAGCATTGTAAGATATCCTTGAACTTTCAATTACGGATTTAAAGTGAAAGTAGATCTTTAGTTAAAGAAAAAATATAAGTTATCATATAAATATATATATACAATTTCCTTTTTTCTTTTTACATTTAATTTCCTTTTATTTCCCTTTTCCCTTTCTTTTACCGTTTTATTTTCTCTTCTTATTTCCTTCCTTTTATTTTCCCTTTTCTTTTTCTTCCTTTTTTTCTCTTATTCCTTTCTTTTCTTTATTTCTTTTCCTTTCTTTATTTTCTTTGCCCAATACCTTTCCTTTCCATCCCATGCCTTTTTTTCTCTCTTCCTTCCAACTGCTACTTCCTAACCCCTCTTTCCTTTGATACGACCTGCTCTTGAACCAAGTCATGCTCGTGCACGTGCACACGACGTCGAAGCATCGCCGACCACCGCTGACCTCTCCTTCCAGTCGCCTCTGACCCATGCGACCTCCCTGGCCACCCAATTCTTTCTCAAAAGCCCAAAATCAAAATCGAACAAAAAGAGCCCCTCACCAGAAAATGAACCGACCCCTTCTCTTGCCTACCACCATCTTCGACCACTTGCCGTCCACAAACTCCACCCAAAACTGTAACGTCCCGCCTTTTCACACGCTTTAAATCGACACACGTGTCAATTCAAACCATACGGAAGGGCGGATTGTTATGGGGTAAATAAGAAAAAGAAGAAAGAAATAAAACAAAACAGAATCTTGCAGCGGAACGATAAAATATAATAATCAAATATACAGTTCATGAAATTGCTTTACAAAAAATATTCGATTTTCTTTACTTATGAAATACAATAATCAGAGTACACATACTGGATAATAATAATTCATGCAGCGGAATTAAATGGTGTGGTGGAATAATATAGTAGATAAAAGTATTACAAATCTTCATCTTCGTCCTCCAGAATTAAAGTCTTCGATCCTGAAATGCTCGGACTGACCCGAGCGAATTGAAAAGACAAAACACTCGAGTCAGAACTAAAATATCTTATGTAAGTTAAATCGATAGAAATAAATATGAGTGCAGTAACTCAAGAGATGCCCGGGATTTACATCTCTTAAGGATCCGTTAAACTATTTACTATGTAGTATATTTCGCTATTATAATAGTGTCTAATTGTAAAATAAACTTACTTTTAAATAGCGTTAAGGGTTTACCCATATAGCCCTTAACACAAATAATGCCAATAGTCTATACAGTGCCTGCATATCTCCTGATCGGGAGACTACGAGAAGACACTCCATAGGTACGACACAAATAGAAACTCGTAGTAAAGGCTCGGTATGGAAGGTGATACGGCACAACTAGGCAATGCCAGGGTAGATATACCAATTGCTATCCGGGCTGGTGGTAACGCATATCCGCAGCTACCACCCACCTCGAGCCACACCTCCAAATAAAAAAAATCAAAAGAGGCCACCAAATCAACCCAAAAGTCAAAAGTATAATATCGAAAGGATGTGTCTGACCAAAGGTGCTACCTCATTGGCCCGAGAATCGCTTCTGTTTTAGCCACCTCATGCCAACTCACGGGAGTTGGGTCCACGTATTTACCTCAAAGGAAACGCCGCCACCATCCTACTTCATTCTGGAATCTCCACCGTGTACACGGTTGTTAAAGTGGTTTTCGGAGTTGGCAGAGAGTATGACAACTTCCGATCTCAGTCTCTTTAACAACCAAAAGTTATTATAACACCATTGTCTTTTCAAAATAGTTTATACTTTAAAACCAGAATAAAATATTCATTTCAAAACCATATAAATACGATATCATTTCTATTTTAAAACCCAAATCAATATGATATCATTTTTATTTCAAATATATCCTTTTTCAAAAATCATAGTACTTTCAAATATATATCCTTTAAACCCATAGCTTCGAAACATAATTTTCAATACTTAAATGGTTTAGTAATAAATTACTTTATAAAGTAAATTGGCTTTTTAATTTCTTAAATCAATTCCAAATACAGATTTGAATTCCCAAATAAACCATTTGAATTCCCATATATTTCAAAGTTTTAATATTCCACAATTTCAAAACTAAATTTTTAATTCATATATATATATATATATATATATATGTGTGTGTGTGTGTGTGTGTGTGTCAAATTCCCTTTACTATTATTTAGTTTTGAAATACTTGCTTAATAAATCCAGTATCCTTTAAATAAACTTCCAAATTCAATAACTGAATATTCCTCAACTTATTTAGACTATATATATTCACTTAAATCATCTTAAACCCGAATTTAGTTATAACACCATATTCTTTTTAAATCTAAATTTCAGTAAGATTTTAACTAAATGAAATCTCAAATCAATTTCAAAACTATCTCCTCAACTTTGATTTATAAAAATCAATATAAACTCTATATTAGAATATAATTTAGATAAATACTTATCCATAATATATTTTAATGAAATCAACTTTATTTTTAACTTACTTCATACTTTAAACAATTTTATACATAGCTTAAAACCAAGAATTTAACTATATATACAATAACCTTTGTCCAATATCCGAAATCTATATCTCATAAAACGATATATATATTTCTTTACAAAACCATAGAAAAATTATTTCGAAAAAAATTTTATATATATATATATATACCGCGGTGCCTGTATATAATTTTCTATCCTATGGTCAAGTGATACAGAAACTTATCATTTCAATCCGCAATTTAAAAATAAAAATTACGGTTATATATCATTTTAAACCGCAATACCGAATGAGATGAAAATGCATAATAACTTGCAGTTTATAACAATATGAAATACAGCATTCATTCATCCAATATCAACCATCAACCATTTATCGCAATCATCATCAAATTCAACAATAGCATCAATATAGAATGGAAAATAAACAACAGGTATTAAATAGCAGTTTAATTCAATAATAAATTAAATAACTGCTAACTGGAAGTTTATATGCAATGAATAATTAATTAACAAATTTAACTGGCAGATTAAATGTAATGAATAAATTAAATAGCAATTTAATTTAAATAAATGAAATTAACTGAGATGATGATTAAAAATATACCAAACAACCATAAATAAATTTTAAATCACATCATATATCAATTTAACAAATATAAGAAATTTTAGAAGTTGTGAGTGGGTTAAAACACTCATCTTTTGAATTTAAATTGAATTTAAATTCAATTTAAACTCAAAAATTTGACAGTCTCAGAATTCGTCCAAACCAGCGTCAAAATCTATAGAATTTCAATACGATCCTAACAAAAAAACCGCACGTGAATTGATTTTCGTGTGTGAAAGATATAGCGATTAGTGTGTTTGAATTTCAATAAAAATAAAAATAAAAAGAGAACATCTTAAACCTTCCCGCCACGTCATCACCCCTTCTCCCTCTACAGGCACGCACGTGATAACTGAAGCCGAACCCAAAAAATTCACGCACCCCCTCCGATCGCACGTCATCAACGACGACCTGACGTCAATCTCAAGCCACCAACGTGTGCGCCTCAGCCCCCTCGACCACCACCTCGAACGCCAATGAGCCCGCCGCCTCCGTTCACCGCGAAAATCAAAGAAAACGCGCAGCACTCCAATCAAAAATTTGACCAATCCGTAATGCTTTGGCACGAATCGACCGTTGGATATGTAGAGCTCATCGAGCTCTACAACTTTGCTTTTGGAAGTTCTCGATTTCGTTGCACGGATTGGAAGAAATCGAGGCGAGAAGAGGGAGAAATTTCGGCCATTAAAAAGTGTAACGACCCAGAATTTTAATTTAATTAAAATTTTAATATTTAATTAATTTTAAATATTAATAAGTGAAATTTATAAGTCGAATAAATTTTATTTCGAATGATTGGATTTAATTGAATAATTAAATCGATAATTTAATACGTTAAATTATGGAAATAATTGAAAATTGAGTTAAATAGGATTGAAAATGATTTGTAAAATTTTATTTTATCATATTGAAGTTAGAATGATATTTTAGAACTTTTAAAATCGAATTTAAAGTTAATTTGTGAAAATTGAATATTTTAATATTTAAATCGACTAGTGAAAATAGTCAATTTTTGAACAGTCTCAGAATTGGACGAAACCAGTTCCATTGGATCCGTAATAGTTAGTTATTACCGGATTTCAAATTTCGTGTCAATCGGAGCTACCGTTTGATCGTAGCAGCTCGAAACGCATCGAATTATTTTTAACATTAATTTAGCGAGTTAAAATAGCCATTTTTCAAAAAGTCTCGGATTTCGACGAAACTAGTTTCATCGGATCCGCAATGTAACATTATTGTAAGGTTTCAAATTTCGTGTCAATTGGATTTACCGTTTGTCCGGTACAAATTAAAACGCCTAGAAATCGACTTAAATCGGTTTGATTCAAATTGAGCGTTTATAGCCATAACTCGCACAGATGTCCGAATTAGCTTTCGAAACCTATTCCATTGTGTTCGGAACGCGGGGTAAACCCTAGAAACGCTTGTTACGGCGCGTGAATCGGAGTTCGGAATTTCCGGGATGAATAGTGTTCGATTTTTTCCTATAAATAGCCCAAAAATTCACAAAAATAAAAGAAAAAAAAACAAAACCCTAGTTTCAACGTGTAGCCGCCACTTATACAACCGAAGGCCAGAAATGCTCAACATTCTCCCCTCAATCACTCTCAATCCATCAAGAATTACGCGAAGTGTTCAACATGAAACTTGTAGAGCTCGACGAAAGCTTTCAATCCATACGGATATGATGGGGTTTAGTGTCGCGTAGGGGGAGCCAGGGGGCTGCGTGCGTGGCCGTTCATTGACGTGCGCACGAGAGAGGGTGGGGCCGAGCTTCAGGTGGTTGAGGCCGTGCGTTGAGGTCGTGAAGGGCTTCGCAATGCAACTTCCTGATCGCGTTCAAGTTCAACGTGGAGATCGAAAATTGGAACCCTAGTATTTGAGGAGTGGGTTCATGTGCGTGTTCAATTACTGGAGAAGAAAACGAAGGAGAAGAGGGTAGGGGGGACGGCCAGATCTGAAGCAAATAGAAATGGATGGTGGATGATGGTTGTAGGTTTATAATTTTAATTTATGTTGTAATTTTATTAAGTATAAACTCGTGTAACTTCAAAAATACATAACTTTTTCATACGAGGTCGAAAACGCGCGAAACTAGTTGCGTTGGAATCGTATGGACGAGAACTACGCGATGAAATTGGATTGGAGTCGTTTGGAGTTAGTGAGAATTTTGGGTAAAATTAAACGTCCGTTTAATTTTATTCGAAATAAATCGCTAAAACGAAATTGAAATCAAGGTGAGAACTTCTCACTCAATCGAATCAGTTTCGATTTTATTTTAAATAGTTAGATTTAGAATATTTGAATGCATGTTTGAATGATGATTGTTATCTATTGATTGTTAAAATAGACATTATACGCCGTTAGTAAGCGGATGTTATTTATTAAAAACATATACCGCGAATATTTCATAAACAGTGAAATTGGTATTATATATAATAGCAATATATATATATTCGCATATGTATATATTGGAGTTATTGATTTCCCGCATTTTTTTTGTTTAGCGGATGAGACCCTATTGCGCCGTCTATTAAGCGGATAATATTTTAAATCCCATATACCGCGATAATTCCGTACTGGAGCGGAATTGGTATTGTGCTAATGTTTGTGGATGCAGAAAAACAGGTTGGAGGGATCCAACTGGATTCCTCAATAGTATTTATTTGATTTCAGATATTTTGATATTTGATGGATTATCATATCGATATATGATATCGTTGTTGTCGTGATTGACTATTTGATATGTAGCATCATTGGACCAAGTTTTGAAATTTTAAAATGATTTATAAAGTGATTTTTGAAAATATAAAATATTTTTGGAAATTGATTCATTTTAAATAAATAAACGTTATAATTTTTAAAGTTATAAAAATTATGATTTTTGAGAAATATAGTTAAAAAACTGATTTTTGAGAATATGATGCTATTGATTTTATAAAAGAGTTTAATCGGGATTTTAGAATTTATTGTGAAAAGTTTAAATATAGGATTTATAAAATTTAATTATTTTGTGAATCAAAATGGTGAAATAATAAAGGAGATTAAATATGTTTTAAAGAATAATATAAATTGAATTATATTAAGAGATTTATAAATGGATATTTATAAATTGAAATATTGAAATTATAAAACGAGTTTTTATAAGTGTTTGAATGAAGTGAAAATGAATTTCATAAATTGAATGAAATTTATAGAATTATAAACGGGGAGATTATAAATGGAATTTTATAAACAGTAGGTTTATAAAATTTATAAAGTCATTAAAAGAATGGTTTTGGATAAATAATTGAATCTTATAAGTTATAAGATTTATGATTATGAAGTTCAAAGGAACGATTTTTGTGAACGAATAAATTATAGGTATTTAACTTATAATATGAACCTTTGTTTTATAATTAAGTTATAAATCGAATAGGTTAATAAAGGAATTTATAAAAGGAAGTTGTTATAAATAAATAGAAATGGAATTTATAAACGTTGTTTTATAAATTCACAAACGACTTATTTTGATAAGTAAATTGTTATGATTTATTTATGGAGTTATATTCACGTTTTGACTGTGAATAATCCTTTGAAATAAAATGAATAAAAGAATGAAATTTATTAACGTAGTATATTCACGTTTTTGAATAGTGAATAATATGTTAAAGGAAATGTTTAGAATGTGATATTTTAAATAGAATTAAAACGATCTAACGATGTTTTAAGATATGTTGAGATTCGAAACCATAGATTTCAACATTGATTGTTGAAATAGACGTTTTCGAGAAATAAAAGGAAATAGTGGACTATAACACTGTTGTTATAGTAAATGATTTCCGAAAGGAAATGTTTTGTATAGTATTGGGATTTATATATCTATTTTAATTTCGAATCCCTATACTAGTGATTTTGGGTTGTTGTAACGACGTTTTACGCAACATTCGTTTTGGCCCAAATAAATATGTTTAAGAGAATGATTTCCTTAAAGAATGAAATATATACTTAATTTCGATTTAAGTATATTGAATATTTTCCAAGTGTTGAAAATAAATAAAATTTGTGAAATACTTATTAAATAAGTATGGAAATGTTTTCCAATATAAAGTGAATATTAGAGGATTTATCTTTTTGAAGATAAATTGAAATGAATAATTGAAATAGTATATGCATGGATATTGTGAAATATAAATTCACTATGGAATTTATAAAAGGAAGTGGAATTTGTTTAAAAATAAATATTGATTTATTTTTGAAGTATTGAAATTATATATCTTGTAAAGATATTTTGGAAAATAAATAATTTGGAAAATTATTTGGAAACTGGTGATGTGTGCATATCCATTGATAGTTCAATAACCGACTATCAATATTTCCCTTTGAACGGGTAATTGATGTGATTTGTTTGAATTTGAATGCCACACTTATTTTTGAATAAGCGCTCACTATTCGGGTTAACCGGGAAAGGACCATGGGGTCGTATAACCCATTCCGAATATGTGATACGTCGTTGTGAATTGCATTGAAGATCGGTGTTGAAGACCCGGTATTTGCGAGAGCGATAGGATGACCTGTCGATTGACTCTGCACCGAGTAGCTACGGTATTGAGTTCTCCATATGTGATGGTGAATCCGATCAGGATTGTGAATATCCGGATTGCAAGGGCTTCGTGAGAAGTGCCTTCGGTTCTGTTCGAGCCCGGAACAGACTTGTATGGATTGTATGTCTGACATTACAAATTGAGATATAAAGCAGATTTCTTTCAAATATATTTCTGTTGGTGGCGAAGAATTTATTCTTTTAGCTTAACACCCTTCTCTGAGACGTACGAGCTCAGAGGTTATGTAGTTGAAAGTTATCGGCGATATATTCCCAATTTGGTAATGTGACATGCTGAGTGTTGCTGTAAATGATCATTGTGTTGATTATTTGTGATAGGATCGTTTATTTGATCGTCTATCCTGGTGATCATTTCATTGATCATTTGTTGACCCAAAGCATGGCTTTTGTATAAAGTGTGTTTTTGTGGACGTGACTTCGTCGAACCTCACACCCCGTGAATGGTCAAAACAGGAAAGAAGCAGCAAGGTTATGAGGGGTAGCGCCCTTTAGGATGTGTGCATTTCCTTCTGGAAAAGGGTGGTATCATGGTATGGAGCCCAGATACTTACTCATGTTGAAAACACTTTGTTATGATTGTGTGAATTGATTGCGAGCGCTCGGTGAAAGGTCCCAAAGGACCGGGGGATGGCATATTCGGTCAGTTGTTACTCAGTTAGGGGTAACCCGGCCTTGTGTTGGTAGAGATCCGGTTTGGTTCTCGGGGATGTCCATCCAAAGGCATTCTCATGTGGCAATGGGAAGTTCCTTGGCCTGATCATTCGTTGGAAATCCAAAGAAACAATACGTGACTTGTACGGTTTTAGTTGTAGAACCTGCCATCTAATATGGTAGCTATAGTAAGCATAATATAATAGTACCTATGCTGGCTAAGATTTATATTCTACTTTCGAAATAAATTTTTCCTACACTATGCACTAGTAATAATATCAAATGTTTTTTTTAAATGCGTATCAAGCATCTTTGACTATCATAAGGAGAAATCTCCTCCAAGTCTGCGTTTGCATTGTGTGTGTGGCGGGAGGTCTTATGGTAGTCTCATTTTTAAAAGCATTGCGAATTGACTTAAAAAAATATTCCTCTATTTTGACTTTAAAGATAAATAAACTGTTTTGAGTTCTCACACCAGTCTCATGACTGACTTGGAGTTTATTATTTTCCTTCCTAAACTCTGGGTGCCCACCAATTTCCACACGGGCAGTCAAGAGTTAGGTTTATCAGGATATTATGGAGTTGCTGGAAGCAAGCTGGATGGCATGGCGTATTACTACTATATAGTATTTCTTTTTCCGCTGCATTGTTTGATATTGTATATTGTTGTACACTCTGATGATATGAAGTAATGAAATGTGATGTAAAGTAATAACTGATATAGTTCTTTGTTTAAAGATTATTCATTTATGTATTATATGTTGTTCCGCTGCGAATTGTGAGATTCTGATGTTGTTCTGTTGTTTTCTGTTCTGTTCTATTTTCTATTTTCCTATGTTCTTTCCTCTCCATTTTCTACCTTCTTATCTCTTCTTCTCTCTTTTTCTTTTTCTTAAACCCTCAGCGTTCGGTTTTCCGTCGTTCGATTGCTCGGCAGTCGATAAAGTGAGTATCGATGTTGAATTTTCGGAAGACGAAGAATCGGGTCCTGACAATGTGGTATCAGAGCATATGGTTAAGCGACAACCATGGTTCTGTTGGGTATTACTCATTAGAGATAGAGTCAGTAGTGCTCTAAAATGAGTTGAGTGTAATAATAGCTATGAGAGCGTATTTGTTAGTGAATATAAAATTGTTTTATATTGTGATGATTGGTTTGTTGAGTGGTATATGAACCTTCGTCAGCGTGGTCTCGACAACTATGCCGAAGCGGTTTCTAAACACTTGAATAGAACAATTCGACACAATATTGTTTTAAAAATTGGGTAAATGAAATAATTTTGCCTTGAGTATATTTTATATATAAAAGAATAATTTTTCAGAATTATTAAAGTGTATATAAGTGGATTGTTTATTTGTTTGAATAATCTAAATTGAAGAATAATTGTATAAGCAAAAGAATTATAAGAATTGAATTATAATTAAAGTAATTTACAATTGTGAAATAAACTTATATATATGAGAAGTGAAACTATATGAATATATTTATGAATATGAGTTGTAAATAAAAAGTGAATTTAAAGTTAAATAGAATAGAACTTAGGAGATGTTGAATGAAGTTGATCTTGGAATCAAAGTAAATTAATAAAGTTAAGTGATAAATATGAACTTAAGTTATGTAAATGAAATTCAACTTTAGTAATTGAATTGAATGAATGGATTAAATGTTCATCAAATGAATGTAAATTAAGTTGATATGGAATAATGGATATAAGTGTTAATTCATTAAAATCTAATGTTATTAGAAGTTGAAAAATTGAATGAAAATCAATTTAATTAAACCAATTGAAAGTGATGGTGTTGAAACTAAATTGAATGAATATAAGCAAAGGAATTTGGTTGTAATTAATATACATTGATTGTTATATGGTTGTTAGATGATTGTATATAATTCATTAAGAGTTAATGAAATTGAATTTGATTTGGAAGTGAACCAACTTGAATATGAATTAGTGAACATAAACTAATTGAAAATGAATGTTAGTAAACATCCACTGTTAATAAATCAAATGTGATTAAATTGAAAACCATTTCATTGAATATTAATGAGAATATAAATGAATATTTATTGGTTATGGATTATAGTTGGTTGATGTTTGCATTTGTTGTTTTGTTTCATTTGCTATGTTGGCATGTATAGTTATTGTGTTGCTATATGACGTATATCGATACTATTATCTATATGCATGTTCTCATGTTGTTTGTTGAGTGTTTGGTAGGTGCGGATCGCGTTTGCTTCGCATTTGGAGCTCGCTTTCGCGCTATATTAGCCGTACATGCTCGCTAATAAAATATAAGGTACATATCTCGGATTACATACCGTATTTTTATACTTTTTTCCCTGCGGGATGCCTCATTACTTGATGAGATGTATATTTGTGATATATATACTGTCATTTTTTTTTCGGATCGAGCCGCGCAAAGGGGCGAATTTTTCCGAAAATTTAAGGCGTTAGAAAAATTTTGAGAAAATTGGAAAATTTTGAAAACTTTAACTTTTATTTGGAATTGAAAGTTAAACAATAGTAGTTGTTTTTGAAAAGATAACTAAGTATGATTTGAAACTTAGTAAAGTATTATAAGAAGTTTAAATTTGTTTTGGGAAAATTAATAGATTCTGTAACTTTTCTTACTTAATAATTTCGAGGACGAAATTCTTTTAAGTGGGGAAGATTGTAACGACCCAGAATTTTAATTTAATTAAAATTTTAATATTTAATTAATTTTAAATATTAATAAGTGAAATTTATAAGTCGAATAAATTTTATTTCGAATGATTGGATTTAATTGAATAATTAAATCGATAATTTAATACGTTAAATTATGGAAATAATTGAAAATTGAGTTAAATATGATTGAAAATGATTTGTAAATATTTATTTTATCATATTGAAGTTAGAATGATATTTTAGAACTTTTAAAATCGAATTTAAAGTTAATTTGTGAAAATTGAATATTTTAATATTTAAATCGACTAGTGAAAATAGTCAATTTTTGAACAGTCTCAGAATTGGACGAAACCAGTTCCATTGGATCCGTAATAGTTAGTTATTACCGGATTTCAAATTTCGTGTCAATCGGAGCTACCGTTTGATCGTAGCAGCTCGAAACGCATCGAATTATTTTTAATATTAATTTAACGAGTTAAAATAGCCATTTTTCAAAAAGTCTCGGATTTCGACGAAACCAGTTTCATCGGATCCGCAATGTAACATTATTGTAAGGTTTCAAATTTCGTGTCAATTGGATTTACCGTTTGTCCGGTACAAATTAAAACGCCTAGAAATCGACTTAAATCGGTTTGATTCAAATTGAGAGTTTATAGCCATAACTCGCACAGATGTCCGAATTAGCTTTTGAAACCTATTCCATTGTGTTCGGAACGCGGGGTAAACCCTAGAAACGCTGGTTACGGCGCGTGAATCGGAGTTCGGAATTTCCGGGATGAATAGTGTTCGATTTTTTCCTATAAATAGCCCAAAAATTCACAAAAATAAAAGAAAAAAAAAACAAAACCCTAGTTTCAACGTGTAGCCGCCACTTATACAACCGAAGGCCAGAAATGCTCAACATTCTCCCCTCAATCACTCTCAATCCATCAAGAATTACGCGAAGTGTTCAACATGAAACTTGTAGAGCTCGACGAAAGCTTTCAATCCATACGGATATGATGGGGTTTAGTGTCGCGTAGGGGGAGCCAGGGGGCTGCGTGCGTGGCCGTTCATTGACGTGCGCACGAGAGAGGGTGGGGCCGAGCTTCAGGTGGTTGAGGCCGTGCGTTGAGGTCGTGAAGGGCTTCGCAATGCAACTTCCTGATCGCGTTCAAGTTCAACGTGGAGATCGAAAATTGGAACCCTAGTATTTGAGGAGTGGGTTCATGTGCGTGTTCAATTACTGGAGAAGAAAACGAAGGAGAAGAGGGTAGGGGGGACGGCCAGATCTGAAGCAAATAGAAATGGATGGTGGATGATGGTTGTAGGTTTATAATTTTAATTTATGTTGTAATTTTATTAAGTATAAACTCGTGTAACTTCAAAAATACATAACTTTTTCATACGAGGTCGAAAACGCGCGAAACTAGTTGCGTTGGAATCGTATGGACGAGAACTACGCGATGAAATTGGATTGGAGTCGTTTGGAGTTAGTGAGAATTTTGGGTAAAATTAAACGTCCGTTTAATTTTATTCGAAATAAATCGCTAAAACGAAATTGAAATCAAGGTGAGAACTTCTCACTCAATCGAATCAGTTTCGATTTTATTTTAAATAGTTAGATTTAGAATATTTGAATGCATGTTTGAATGATGATTGTTATCTATTGATTGTTAAAATAGACATTATACGCCGTTAGTAAGCGGATGTTATTTATTAAAAACATATACCGCGAATATTTCATAAACAGTGAAATTGGTATTATATATAATAGCAATATATATATATTCGCATATGTATATATTGGAGTTATTGATTTTCCGCATTTTTTTTGTTTAGCGGATGAGACCCTATTGCGCCGTCTATTAAGCGGATAATATTTTAAATCCCATATACCGCGATAATTCCGTACTGGAGCGGAATTGGTATTGTGCTAATGTTTGTGGATGCAGAAAAACAGGTTGGAGGGATCCAACTGGATTCCTCAATAGTATTTATTTGATTTCAGATATTTTGATATTTGATGGATTATCATATCGATATATGATATCGTTGTTGTCGTGATTGACTATTTGATATGTAGCATCATTGGACCAAGTTTTGAAATTTTAAAATGATTTATAAAGTGATTTTTGAAAATATAAAATATTTTTGGAAATTGATTCATTTTAAATAAATAAACGTTATAATTTTTAAAGTTATAAAAATTATGATTTTTGAGAAATATAGTTAAAAAACTGATTTTTGAGAATATGATGCTATTGATTTTATAAAAGAGTTTAATCGGGATTTTAGAATTTATTGTGAAAAGTTTAAATATAGGATTTATAAAATTTAATTATTTTATGAATCAAAATGGTGAAATAATAAAGGAGATTAAATATGTTTTAAAGAATAATATAAATTGAATTATATTAAGAGATTTATAAATGGATATTTATAAATTGAAATATTGAAATTATAAAACGAGTTTTTATAAGTGTTTGAATGAAGTGAAAATGAATTTCATAAATTGAATGAAATTTATAGAATTATAAACGGGGAGATTATAAATGGAATTTTATAAACAGTAGGTTTATAAAATTTATAAAGTCATTAAAAGAATGGTTTTGGATAAATAATTGAATCTTATAAGTTATAAGATTTATGATTATGAAGTTCAAAGGAACGATTTTTGTGAACGAATAAATTATAGGTATTTAACTTATAATATGAACCTTTGTTTTACAATTAAGTTATAAATCGAATAGGTTAATAAAGGAATTTATAAAAGGAAGTTGTTATAAATAAATAGAAATGGAATTTATAAACGTTGTTTTATAAATTCACAAACGACTTATTTTGATAAGTAAATTGTTATGATTTATTTATGGAGTTATATTCACGTTTTGACTGTGAATAATCCTTTGAAATAAAATGAATAAAAGAATGAAATTTATTAACGTAGTATATTCACGTTTTGAATAGTGAATAATATGTTAAAGGAAATGTTTAGAATGTGATATTTTAAATAGAATTAAAACGATCTAACGATGTTTTAAGATATGTTGAGATTCGAAACCATAGATTTCAACATTGATTGTTGAAATAGACGTTTTCGAGAAATAAAAGGAAATAGTGGACTATAACACTGTTGTTATAGTAAATGATTTCCGAAAGGAAATGTTTTGTATAGTATTGGGATTTATATATCTATTTTAATTTCGAATCCCTATACTAGTGATTTTGGGTTGTTGTAACGACGTTTTACGCAACATTCGTTTTGGCCCAAATAAATATGTTTAAGAGAATGATTTCCTTAAAGAATGAAATATATACTTAATTTCGATTTAAGTATATTGAATATTTTCCAAGTGTTGAAAATAAATAAAATTTGTGAAATACTTATTAAATAAGTATGGAAATGTTTTCCAATATAAAGTGAATATTAGAGGATTTATCTTTTTGAAGATAAATTGAAATGAATAATTGAAATAGTATATGCATGGATATTGTGAAATATAAATTCACTATGGAATTTATAAAAGGAAGTGGAATTTGTTTAAAAATAAATATTGATTTATTTTTGAAGTATTGAAATTATATATCTTGTAAAGATATTTTGGAAAATAAATAATTTGGAAAATTATTTGGAAACTGGTGATGTGTGCATATCCATTGATAGTTCAATAACCGACTATCAATATTTCCCTTTGAACGGGTAATTGATGTGATTTGTTCGAATTTGAATGCCACACTTATTTTTGAATAAGCGCTCACTATTCGGGTTAACCGGGAAAGGACCATGGGGTCGTATAACCCATTCCGAATATGTGATACGTCGTTGTGAATTGCATTGAAGATCGGTGTTGAAGACCCGGTATTTGCGAGAGCGATAGGATGACCTGTCGATTGACTCTGCACCGAGTAGCTACGGTATTGAGTTCTCCATATGTGATGGTGAATCCGATCAGGATTGTGAATATCCGGATTGCAAGGGCTTCGTGAGAAGTGCCTTCGGTTCTGTTCGAGCCCGGAACAGACTTGTATGGATTGTATGTCTGACATTACAAATTGAGATATAAAGCAGATTTCTTTCAAATATATTTCTGTTGGTGGCGAAGAATTTATTCTTTTAGCTTAACACCCTTCTCTGAGACGTACGAGCTCAGAGGTTATGTAGTTGAAAGTTATCGGCGATATATTCCCAATTTGGTAATGTGACATGCTGAGTGTTGCTGTAAATGATCATTGTGTTGATTATTTGTGATAGGATCGTTTATTTGATCGTCTATCCTGGTGATCATTTCATTGATCATTTGTTGACCCAAAGCATGGCTTTTGTATAAAGTGTGTTTTTATGGACGTGACTTCGTCGAACCTCACACCCCGTGAATGGTCAAAACAGGAAAGAAGCAGCAAGGTTATGAGGGGTAGCGCCCTTTAGGATGTGTGCATTTCCTTCTGGAAAAGGGTGGTATCATGGTATGGAGCCCAGATACTTACTCATGTTGAAAACACTTTGTTATGATTGTGTGAATTGATTGCGAGCGCTCGGTGAAAGGTCCCAAAGGACCGGGGGATGGCATATTCGGTCAGTTGTTACTCAGTTAGGGGTAACCCGGCCTTGTGTTGGTAGAGATCCGGTTTGGTTCTCGGGGATGTCCATCCAAAGGCATTCTCATGTGGCAATGGGAAGTTCCTTGGCCTGATCATTCGTTGGAAATCCAAAGAAACAATACGTGACTTGTACGGTTTTAGTTGTAGAACCTGCCATCTAATATGGTAGCTATAGTAAGCATAATATAATGGTACCTATGCTGGCTAAGATTTATATTCTACTTTCGAAATAAATTTTTCCTACACTATGC
The DNA here is from genome assembly GCA_030765085.1 of Allium cepa. Classification (NCBI taxonomy): domain Eukaryota; kingdom Viridiplantae; phylum Streptophyta; class Magnoliopsida; order Asparagales; family Amaryllidaceae; genus Allium; species Allium cepa. The sequence continues at coordinate 984,031,573 of CM060945.1, read as the reverse complement.
ACTAGTAATAATATCAAATGTTTTTTTTAAATGCGTATCAAGCATCTTTGACTATCATAAGGAGAAATATCCTCCAAGTCTGCGTTTGCATTGTGTGTGTGGCGGGAGGTCTTATGGTAGTCTCATTTTTAAAAGCATTGCGAATTGACTTAAAAAAAATTCCTCTATTTTGACTTTAAAGATAAATAAACTGTTTTGAGTTCTCACACCAGTCTCATGACTGACTTGGAGTTTATTGTTTTCCTTCCTAAACTCTGGGTGCCCACCAATTTCCACACGGGCAGTCAAGAGTTAGGTTTATCAGGATATTATGGAGTTGCTGGAAGCAAGCTGGATGGCATGGCGTATTACTACTATATAGTATTTCTTTTTCCGCTGCATTGTTTGATATTGTATATTGTTGTACACTCTGATGATATGAAGTAATGAAATGTGATGTAAAGTAATAACTGATATAGTTCTTTGTTTAAAGATTATTCATTTATGTATTATATGTTGTTCCGCTGCGAATTGTGAGATTCTGATGTTGTTCTGTTGTTTTCTGTTCTGTTCTATTTTCTATTTTCCTATGTTCTTTCCTCTCCATTTTCAACCTTCTTATCTCTTCTTCTCTCTTTTTCTTTTTCTTAAACCCTCAGCGTTCGGTTTTCCGTCGTTCAATTGCTCGGCAGTCGATAAAGTGAGTATCGATGTTGAATTTTCGGAAGACGAAGAATCGGGTCCTGACAAAAAGGCATAACCCATGGCGGCTAGGATTTCAGCAATATAAAAATATTATTTCTCGCTTTACGTGCCGTATTTATAAAGTTAGGTCCAAAACAGCCCGAACTCCAAACGAAGCGTGTCACCTGGCATTTCTAATGTAAAAAGGCCTTTTGAACACAATGGAACTAGTTTCGAGGTTCAATTCTATCATTTTCATAGGCTACGGTTAAAGTCAAATTTGTTTGAAATGACAATAATGCCAAGAAAAGCACGTTTCAGCTCCGGAACGAAAATGGGTCATCCCATATATCAAAATAGATGTTTTTAAATATTTTAAATGCGATGGAACAAGTTTCAAGTCCATATTCCATCGTATGAAGAAGTTATGCTAAAATCAATATTTTCAAATTGATTTCAATTGATTTCAATTGATTTCAAGGCGTTTCAACCCCGTACGATCAAACGACAAGTCCGATCGCTACGAAACTTGAAATCCTACAATAATTCACCGATACGGATCCGATGAAGCTGGTTTCGTCGAAATCCGAGTCAGTGGCCAAAATGGCTATTTTTACATTAATTAAATCAATTAAAGATAAATTAATTAAATCACTTTTTAATTTCAACTCTATAATTAACAGATTTCATAAATTTTTACTTTCTTAATCATTTACACTAATTTAACCAAATTTAAATGTCAATTTAGAGTTGATTAATTTATCAATTTCAGTATTAACTTCCAATTTCATTATATTCAGAAATTTAAATTATACTTTCAAAAATTCTATTAAATTAAATAAATCAACGACTATTCCATCCATAATTTCAAATAGATGGATTTAATATTGGATTCAAAATCTATAATTTTAATATTCTTAGATTTCATTTAAATCTCTATTAACGTAATATTTAGATGTTTAATTTCATTTATTTCCAATTTAATAAATCCAGTTGTTTATAATTACTTACAATAATTATTATCCTTACTTCAAATTTCAAAAATTCAGAAACTACCAATTTTATTTTCAATAATCCCATTAAATAGACTTTCCATTCTATTATTCAATCAAATTGCCCTATTGTGGATAGTATTACACTATTGAATCAGTTATCAATTTGGGAAGAATTATTATTAGCTTACTCTTATTACATTAACAATTACCATCTTATTCCAATTTTCAATTAATATAGAAATAAATTTCATTCACTTACAGATAAATTCATTTATTATACATTTCCTTCCAAATAAATTTAAAATTGATTTCTATACATTGATTTGATTTAATTGCCAGATATATATACGCTAATTGCTATTAAATGTCCTCAATAATTTATTTACTTTGTTTTATGTTTTCTTATATTCAATTTATTACCCTAATTTATTCAGATAAATAAACAAATCTTGATTACCGTTCTTATTATTCAAACAAATCATTATCCTATAAACATATTTAACATTTGGTTGTGTTTCATTACCTCGATACTTTCCATTTCACCTTTATTCGTATTAACTATTTTAACTATTTTATTTCTACTAATTGTGTAATAACTACAGAACTCAATCCTATTGAAATTTGTCAATTTCACCCATAAATTAGATTTTAAATCCAAAAATTAATTTACCTTGTCTCCATTCTTTATTACATCAATTGTTACTTTAATTTACATTAACCAAATGTTAAATTAAGATTTATTGTAAACGATTACCAAAAATTTATTTGACATATTAAATAAACAAGCAACCTATATTAATTGCCACTTATTTGCTTTTAACTGCATTCATAAGTTCGTTACTTATCGATCCGGATTTATAATTTCATATACACTAAATTTTTATTTCATGACATTAATATACGCCTATGTACTACTTAATTCGAATAAATATTATGTTCCTAAATGTGCTTCTATCAATTAAATGCATAAATTAAGGTTTTAAAACCAATAAATGAATTTTCCTTAATTTCATCCTTAAACCAACTTATTACTCTACATACATTGCGTATTAATTCATCAATTAACATACTTTGAACTATTTTCCCCAATTTATCAATTACTACTTTAAAATAAACTTATGTTTCTATTAAATTTTCATATACACTTCCGTTACTATACTAATAATCATTAAAGTAAGGTTTATTATCAACACGACCATTAAAATTTTGTTTCTAACATTGATTGTATTTGTTTTTATTATATTCCATTTATAGCTAAGTCATAATATTTGAATTTTAATTAAATTGTAACGTTCATTCAGGTTCATTAAATATTAACTTGCATTAACACGTTTTCCTTAATTTACAATCAAATACCATTAAAATGTTTTTTTTACATTAATCAATTTAATACTTTCATTTATTTCCCTTATACAATTACATCCGAGTATAACGCGTACACTATTTCATTTAACGTAGTTTCATTCAATCTATAACAATTTAAGCTTAATAATCATCGTTACACTTCATCATAGTTATTATTTCATTATTCATTTACAAATTTTATTTGTTTCAATATTATTCCATTTATACATTATAAATTTTTTATTTATATCTAATTTAATCACAAAATGTCATAAATTTAACCAAATTTATTTACCAAAATTTATGGGTCGTTACACCCTCCCCCACTCAAAAATTTTTGTCCCCGAAAAGGAAAAGAATGGAAAGGAAGAATTAAGAAATCAATATATCTTATTCAAAACATTAACTTTATAAACAATTAAATTTCCAAAATTAATTACTTTAAATAAAATATACAAATTTACAACCATTAAATCTTTTTATACTTAAATCAATAACGTTTGGAAAATATTTTCAAAATTTTCTAAGTCCACAATTTACGGAAAATTTCGACAGAGTCTCCTTTGTACGGAAAGGCTCGGGAGAAAATATAATATCAATATAACAATATACAATAAATATTTTCCAAAATAATATATATCCCAACCCAAAAAAAAATAACGCTATAAACCGTAATCTGAAAACGTACCTATTTGTCGGGCGATTTACGCTTATTTTATGGAACCAAAAGCAGTAGCAATTGCTTCCATAACCTGCATTTCACTTATATAATCTAAAAGGGTTAATAAATATATAAAATGAAATATTTAAGGTTGTTTCAACCACAAGCAACAATCAATACAACAACAACCAATTGCAACAAGGCCTACAACCATCATACAAAATCAACACAATTCAATCATTCATTCATATCAAACACAACAAATAGTTGTTCAGGTTTAGACACTTTTAAATTGTATAGAACGACAAACAAACTATTAAGTATACCATTTACTCAATAGTCTTAGATAAAACTAAATAGGTTATTCATACATCCAACCAATTGTAAAGTATCCTTCCCCAAACAACAATAAACCAACAAACAACAATTTCACAAAATAAATCAAGTTCATTTTTTATTAATTACATTCATACATTTGTTGATTGTTGTCTCCTTTCCATTCATATAATGGTGTATCTTTTCATTTTACATTTTATTTCTTACAGTTTTTATTTATCCATATACAATGCATTACATTCATTTATTCATTATTTAATTTCTCTTATTTACAGTATTCATTTTCCTACTTATTTTATTTATAAATAGCTTCAACCGTTTACTTAAGTTTATAACCTTGTACTTACAATACTTACTTCTTATTACCTTAATTACAGTAACATTTCAATTATAACTTAAGTTCACAACAATTACATCATCAAATTCATTATTTATAAAGGAATTTCCTTACTTACGATATTTGCCTCTATTATATTAAATTAGTAATATTTCAATTATACTTGAGTTTATAACACTACAACACCAAATTCTCATTTATTAAAGCATTTCATTAATTACTTTTATTACCTTAAGTTTATTTCTTGTATAATATCTATTACATTTTCTTATTAACATTTCAACTTTTAATATTTGGTAAGTTATAAATATGCTTTTTAAGAATGTAAATGAAAGTCATACAAGTTTTATCCCATTTTTTTATTTAATTTAATGTTCAATAATTACATCTTTTGTTTTATAAGTTACAAATTTCAACTTCCTTTTTATTTCCTTTATAACCTATCTTTTAATTTCTTTTTATTTATAATTTAGCATTAAATCTCTTATTTCCTTTAGTGGTTTCAATTATTAATTACTTACGTTCAAATTCACTACAATAACTGAAATTATTAATTAATGGAAACTTAAGAATTTAAATACCGGGTAAATTTCAAATCATTTTAAAATAATAGATAATTATACAGTTACAATTTATATATTCGATTATATTTAAAACAATTAAAATTTATATTTATTTAACAAAATAAATCTGTAGTAAAACTACTACAGTGGCCTTCCCACTTCGAAACTCGAAAATGAATGTCGATGATGTGTGCACTCATCACCGAAATTATTTTCCAGCAACAGAAAGGGGAGTACAGAACTTATTTCTTTTCCAAATTTCTTTTAAAACATTTCTTTCAAATTATATTGAATTATTTATATCCGGCAATACTTCTAAAATATTATTATTATATTCCAAAATCATTTGAAAAAAAATTCAAAACCCCGGAACTTAAGTTCTAAAATTTCCAATTTGATTTATTTTATTTCATTCTTATTTCACCTATTATTTATAAATTTCATTTCCTAACAGCCAATATATTACAACCAAATATAACTTTTATAAAAAATTATTTTATATATAGAAAATATAATAGGAAAAATTATTTCATTCACCTATATTAAAACCAAATATTATGTCGGTCTGTCCTATTAAGTGTTTAGAAATCCCTATTGATGTCATAGCATCCCATGCATCAACCAGAATTTATAAATACAAAACGGAACAAATTAACACAATATTAAAACTTTTTTTATAACACTAACAAATACGCTCTCTCATATATATACGCTCAGCGACTCCCATAGGGTATTACTACCCTATCAATAAGAGTCAGACCCCACAAAGCTAAGGTTTATCGCTAAACCAAAGCTCTGATACCACATGTAACGTCCCTCCTTTTCGCACGCTTTAAGTCGACTCACGTGCCAATTCAAACCATATGGAAGGGCGGATTGTTATGGGGTAAATAAGAAAAAGAATGAAGAAATAAAACAAAACAGAATCTTGCAGCGGAACGATAAAATATAATAATCAAATATACAGTTCATGAAATTGCTTTACAAAAAATATTCGATTTTCTTTACTTATACAATACAATATTCAGAGTACACATACCAGATAATAATAACTAATGCAGCGGAATTAAATGGTGTGGTGGAATAATATAGTAGATAATAGTATTACAAATCTTCGTCTTCGTCCTCCAGAATTAAAGTCTTCGATCCTGAAATGCTCGGACTGACTCGAGCGAATTGAAAAGACAAAACACTCGAGTCAGAACTAAAAGATCTTATGTAAGTTAAATCAATAGAAATAAATATGAGTGCAGTAACTCAAAAGATGCTCAGGATTTACATCTCTTAAGGATCCGTTAAACTATTTACTATGTAGTATATTTCGCTATTATAATAGCGTCTAATTGTAAAATAAACTTACTTTTAAATAGCGTTTAGGGGTTATCCATATAGCCCTTAACACAAATAATGCAATAGTCTATACAGTGCCTGCATATCTCCTGATCGGGAGACTACGAGAAGACACTCCATAAGTACGGCACAAATAGAAACTCGTAGTAAAGGCTCGGTATGGTAGGTGACACGGCACAACTAGGCAATGTCAGGGTAGATATACCAATTGCTATCCGGGCTGGTGGTAACGCATTGCCGTAGCTACCGCCCACCTCGAGCCATACCCCCAAATAAAAAAAATCAAAAGTGGCCACCGATTCAACCTAAAAGTCAAAGTATAATATCGGAGGGATGTGTCCGATCAAAGGTGCTACCTCGTTGGCCCGAGAATCGCTCTTGTTTTAGCCACCTTATGCCAACTCACAGGAGTTGGGTCCACATATTTACCTCAAAGGAAACGCCACCACCATCCTACTTCATTCTGGAATCTCCACCGCGTACACGGTTGTTAAAGTGGTTTTCGGAGTTGGCAGAGAGTGTGACAACTTCCGATCCAGGTCTCTTCAACAACCAAACGTTATTATAACACCGCGGTCTTTTCAAAATAGTTTATACATTAAAACCATAAAAAAATATTTATTTCAAAACCATATAAATACGATATCATTTCTATTTAAAAACCCAAATCAATAGGATATCATTTTTATTTCAAATATATCCTTTTTCAAAAATCATAGTACTTTCAAATATATATCCTTTAAACCCATAGCTTCGAAACATAATTTTCAATACTTAAATGGTTTAATAATAAATTACTTTATAAAGTAAACTAGCTTTTTAATTTCTTAAATCAATTCCAAATACAGATTTGAATTCCCAAATAAATCATTTAAATTCCCATATATTTCAAAGTTTCAAATATTCCACCATTTCAAAACTAAATTTTTAATTCATATATATATGTCAAATTCCCTTTACTATTATTTAGTTTTGAAATACTTGCTTAATAAATCCAGTATCCTTTAAATAAACTTCCAAATTCAATAATTGAATATTCCTCAATTTATTTAGACTAGATATATTCACTTAAATCATCTTAAACCCGAATTTAGTTATAACACCATATTCTTTTTAAATCTAAATGTGACGACCTGGAATTTTGGGAAATATCAATTTAATAATCTGTATTAATAATTATATTGATTTGATATATTTTCCTTTATAATTTAAATTTAAATTGGTAAATTTAATCTTTTAAAGGTTAATAAATATTTATATGGCAATATTGATCAATATCTTTTTAACAATTTAAAATTGATAAGAATTTATCTTTCAAAACTAATAAAATTTATATTCTATTTATAATATATATATATTTGGTATATATATTGTGAATAGGAATATTTTTGTTTTACATAAAAGATGTATTTTCAAATTGTAGTATATATGTATGTATATGTTATAATTTGGAGTTGTTTTGAAATTTATATAATCTATTGATAATACATATATGTATGAATATATTGTGATTTGAAGCTTTGTTTTAAATTCAATATTTTTCAAAAGGTTAATTTAAGGTTAATTCAATTATTTTCCAAATATAAGATAATTATTTATTTTTAATATGGTAGTATAAATAAGATTTAATCAAAGTTTTATTTTGTTTTCTTTCAAAAGTGTTTAAACTAAAATGGTCATAAACGCATATATAAAGATTATTAATAAACTTTCTTTTTAAAAATTATCTCTTAAACAATAAAGATAAATGTTTTAGATTTTAAAATCCATGTATGAGAATTTATTCGTATTATAATTAGTTTTATAATATTTTCTTTAAAAAGTAAATTTATATATACATATATAAGTATTTATTAATTAAGTAACTTAAGTAAGTAAGCTTATATTAACATTTGAATTAAATAAAAATTTATTTAAAAATACTTAAGAACATGTGTAAACATATTAGCACATCTTAATAATATGTGTAGGAAAATTAAGTTACATAAGTGACAAATGTAAGTTCTTAAAAACAAGTGTCATCATTTAAAAAAAATATAGTTTGAAGAGAAAATTTGTTTTCCACTTTCAATTCCAAACTTTCTTTTTCTCAATTTCTTTTTCTTCCTTCATTCTTTCAAAAATTAAAGAGCAAACCAGAAATTGCTTCAAACCTGAAATTTGTAACCAAAAGCAAAATCAAATCTGAAAGTAAAATCTGCAAGCAAGTTCTTCATATCATTCAAACCTACTGCAACTAAAATGGATGATCAACAGCAAGTTTCAACACTTTAAAACAACAATTTGTAGGCATGCAAAGGATTCAATCTCAACAGCAAAGATCAAAACAGAATTCCAGTTTTTGTTCTCTGCTAATTATGGTGAGTAAACATACATTCTTTTAAAAACAGTTTAAACTTGTGATTTTAATTAAATACCTATGATTGAATTTGTGTGGTAATATTGTTTGTATCTATATCTTAAACTAAATGCATGCTTGAATAACTGAAGTGCCTGTATGTATAAAAAAAGTTTGCCTCTGTTATTCTACAGGATTTAGATAAACTTGTAAATTCTTTATTTTCTCTTGTATTAAATTTCAGACTTTGATTTCTAAAAGAGAAATATGTATAACAATGTGACGTTAATCATAAAAATGAACTCGGGAAATTATATTATGTTTTTATCTTAAATTTTATAAGATACAGTAAATATCCAAACATGGTTAAAATTCGTTCGACTCAAATCCAATATTTGGTGATAAAATCTGATTTGATAACAAAATGATGAATTTTGATGCAATTATCATGATTTTGAGTTAGGGAATTTGTGAGTTATTTTGAATTGTTAGAGTTTGGGCGTATCGGCAATTTTTGATGATCTAGGACGAATCGAGACTCGAGGTTAGTATTAGAGTTGGCTGAGTTGTCGACGAATGCAAGAAAAATGGTAAGGCATTTTTTCAATGACTGTGGTGATCGCACTGAGGCGAATTAGGGTTCGGTGGTCATTTGTGCACTGGGTGGTTCACAGAGTATTGGTGGTGACCATTGGAGACCGGAGTGGGTCGCGTTGGTGGGAATATGAGCTGGAGGGTATGAAGAAGCTTCGGTGATGGTGGTAGGCGATCTCGAGGTGTGTGGCATCGGTAGTGGTGAAGTTTCTTGCCATGTTGGTTGCTGTAGTGTTGAGTTTTTGCTCGATTTTGATTCGCGTAGCTATTGTGTGATCTAAGTGTTCGAGGAGGCTCGCGTGCGTTCGTGTGATTGTCATTGATGGTCGCGATGCTCTACGGTGGTCGGAGCTACCGGTGCACGTGCACCATGCACAATTTGGCGTCAGGTGAAGTTTTGTTTTGAGAAGAAGGTGTTGCTCGGGTTTTGGTGCGTGCTTGTGTAGGGTTAGTCTTGAAGCAGTGGTGTTGGTGTTTGACCCGAGGCTAACTCGTGTTTTTATAGTGTTCGACTCGGGTTTGACCCGAGATGATTTTCTTATGCTATTCAAGGTTTAAGTTTTTACAAAAGATAATAAATTTACAAGTTAAAAACTTGTTATTATGTAGTAATGTTAATCAAATTTTCAAAAATGTAAATTGAAATTATTTTCAAATTTAAATTATTTAAGATAATTGTTTTTGGAAGTAATTAACTTAATTAAATTTATTATTTTTTATTTTAATAGGAAGTGTTTCAATTTAAATATTAAATCAAAGTTTTAAAGTAAATTTTAAGTAATGTTTTAAAAACTAAGTTTCAAATTATATTGAAAATGAATAAGTTTAAATTAGATAATTAAAGTGTTTTAAATTTTAAAATTGATTTCTAAATGCTTTATTTTCAAATAAAGTTAAAGTTATAAGTTTGTAAACCAATGAAATAATTTGTCTTTAAGTTATTAAAATTTGATAAATTCAAATAATTAATTTATGAGGATAATTAAGGTTAAATTATTATTGTTATGAATGTAAGAATACTTAATTAAATATGATTTGTTTATAAGTAAAAGATTAATTAAGACAATGATTTTCTTAATTAATTAAGAATTTTTAAATATAAGAAGTTAACTAATTATTTAATTAATTTTAAATGATTAGTTAATTATTTGTTTAATTTTAAATAATCACTTAATTATGAATTAATTAAGTGTAATTACTTAATGAAGTAATTAATGGTGAATTTCTGAATGTAATTAAGTAAAGGAAATTGCTTATGGAAGTAATTAATGGAAATTACTTAATGAAAGTAATTGAGTAAAGTGATTAAGGGATAATCACTTGATGTTATTAATTTAAGGATTAATTAAATTAATTGATTTCGAATTTAATTAATTAAAGAGTTAATTAATTAAAGAATTTAGGGATTATTTAATGATGGGATTAATTACTTGTTAAGGTAATTAATTTTAAGAGTAATCATCTAATGGAAGTAATTAGATAATAATTACTAAAGGAAGTAATTAAGGGTTAATTACTTAATTAATTTAGTTAATTAATTAATGTGATTAATTAATTAATTAATGTGATTAATTTAAGATTTATCACTAAGTGTAATTAATTAAAAATGTAATTAACTATTAAAGTAATTAATTAAGGATTATTAATTAATTCAATTGTTTAATAATTACTTAATGAAGTAATTAAAGATTTATTAATTAATATAATAAATCAAAGGATTAATATAATTAATTAAGAAGTTAATTAATTAAGATAAGTAATTACAAGTTGTTAATTGTTGTTTATGATTAATTACGACTAATTAATGAGATGGTTAATTATAAATTAACTAATTAAAGGGTTAATTAATTAATAAGGATCATTAGTTAATATAATTAATGAATTAATCAAGATTGATTAATAAAAGTGATTTATTAAAGTATGATTAATTAATTGTAATTAATGGAGGTTTAATGTAATTAATCATAGTTGATTAATTAATGGAAGCAAATGGGGGATCATTAATTAATGGTAGTAATTAAAGGTTAATTACTATATATGGTTAAGGATAATTAATTTGCAAAACTAATTAAAGAATTAAAGGCTAATTACTTGAATGTAATTAAAGGATGATTAATCAAGGAAGATTAATTAAGGAAGATCATTAAGAGATGATTAATAAATTAAATTGTAATAGATTAATGAAGCAGGATTAAGATAATCCAATTGATTAAAGGATAATAATTAATTTAATTAAAGGTTAATTAAATTGATTAAGAGTTAATCAATTCTGCTTATGGATGATTGATTAATATTGGGTGATTGATATTGGATTATTAATATTGGATGACTGATATTGGATGTTTGAATGATGTTGGATGATTTGAGCGTGATATCTCTGGTATGTGATATACTGCTTTGTGAGATAATTGGTAGATATGAATTATCTATTGTGATAATGTGATTCATCTATCTGTTATATCATCCTGAATATAAGTTTAAATTGTTTAAAACCCTTAAACAACTTGGACATTAAAATGGCGTTTAGATTTCGATGAGACCGGGATCGGGTTTCCATATTTAGATATCCGAAAACCACATCGATCCAAATTAAACGTTAGGTTCTGAATCCAAGTGGAGCTTAGTGAGGACTCGAAGTGTAAGAACTATTCGTCAGTATAACTCTGAGGGTGATTCTGAGATGAGTTTGACGGAGATAGTACTTTCAGGTTCGAGATGGTGATTCAGAGTGCAAGGGCTATGGTCGTTGACTCTGAGGGTGATTCCAAAATGAGTGCAACGAGATAGTGCCTTCGATTTCGTTTGAACCCGGAACGAACTTGTATGGATTGAATGCTTTCAGAACATCGTAAGGTGGATGATGAGCATTCTAAGATAGATGTGTTCTATAAAGGTAATCGCAGCCTCAAGCCTCATCAACCGGGAATGGCTAAAACAGAGGAGGTGCAGCAAGGCTAGGTGGGTAGCACCCATTTCAGGGTGAGGTCATCTCTGTAAAGATGTCCTTTTTTATTTCGGCTTAGTGGGTGGTTGGTCGTGCCAACCATGAGGTGATCTTACTTGGGACTGTCCAGTAAGGGATGGTCCCGACTTTGTGTTGTAGGGGTTTGGGAGTGATCCTCGGTACGGTGATCTAGGCTCCGTACTATGACGGGCGGTACCCAGTAGCCCTGCCATTGATGGAAACCCATTCTTCCTACGAGACCCTACGATTTTGATTGTATTACCCACTTTTGTGGCTAGTAGCTGGAATTTAATAGATGTAACAATTTCGGCTATTTCTTATGTACTTGAAAACCCTAGACACTATTATAATATCACTGGATTTCTTATCAAATGTTTTGGTTAGCGTAAGGTAAAAACTTTTCCATGTTTATGTGTGGGAAGTCTTACGTGATACCTTTTCTTTCAAAGGATTTTCTAAAGTTAAGCAATTTTAACCCGTTTACTCACAAGACCCCTGTCTGACCCGAGTGTTTATTTTCTGTTTTATTAAACTCTTGGGTACTCATATTATGTATGAGTAGTCGAGGGATTCAGGTTAGCTTGACGTATTCTGGAGGAGATTTGGAGCAGGAGGCTTCCGCGTGTAGATATATTATGGTTCCGCTGTGTTTATGTTGTGTCTGTATCTTTGTGGTATCTTGAGTTGTATGATTAGACAGATGTTTATAACTGTCTAATATGTGTTGTATAGGTTGTGTAACTCTGATGTATATGATACTATGTAATATTTTATGTGATATATTATATTTCATTCGTTCCGCTGTGAGTTATCTGATGTTGTTGAGTTTCTTCTTTCTTATCTTTTCTTCTTCTATCCCTTTCTTTCTTGATTCATGGTGCGTTTTTCTGGAGATAGACGGGTCGTGACAGCTGGTATCAGAGCGTTAGGTTGAGTGAATACCTAGGCTCTGGAGTGGTGTCTTTCTTGAGAGGGCGTACTTGTAATTTTTTTATATATATAACTATATATATCTATTCTACCTGATTTGCTGGGTTATCTGTTCGAATTTTCCAATATAAGTTTTAGAGGTAGATGGAGAAGTGGTGTGTGTGTAACACGACTACCACTAAGGAAACAGGTCCATATGTTTGAGGTTGGAAGTATATTTGTCGAGACTGTAGACCTAATACCGTCTCGAGTGAGATTTGCAGCTTGGAGTAAGGATTTCTCTGATCGCCGAAGGAAATCTTTTAAAGATTCGGAGTCCATCTTTGAAGTGTAAGTTTGGATTGCGCTCGGATGAGCGGATTTTCTAGGGTTTGGATCTGTCGGAAGTGCAGAAGCTAGTGATGGTATCTTGATAGCTGCGTGGTGTGATGCAGTACCCATGGATATTTTCGAAGGTGTTTTCTCTTGAAGTTGTTTTAGAAGTAGTTGAGGAGCAGTCTTTACCTGCCGCAGGGAAGACTCGTATGTGTAGAAGTTGTCTGGATCTCTAGCAAGGAGGTTGGCTGTTTTGGAATATGAGACTAAGGTCTATAAGTTGCTTCGCTTCGGCATGGTCTCATTGTCATTCCTTAAGGAGAGCGAGATGTTGATGCTTGATTTGGAGCCCGAGTTTCTTTTGGGATGTCTGCCATCTCGAAGGTCATTTGTGTGGTTTGTTAATGGTTTTGATTTTCAAGGAGCCTTTGGATTAGGAGTCTTTGGTTAGCTGTGGTAGCAGTGCAGCTCGAAGTAATCGGTGTGCTGACAAGAAGGTCTTTTGGCTTTGCAGTATCATCGCGGTGGAGTTTGGAAGCAGCAGTGTGGTCGTTTCTCCGATGGTTCAGGAAATCTTTGTGGTTCTTCTATCAGCAGTCCGAGTAGATGGTGAATGTTTTCTTGAAGAGTTAACCTTGTTTGGAAAAGCTTAAAGCTGTTCTAGTTGGTAAAGAGAGGACAGTTTCTTTGGAATCCGAACTAGGTCAGATCGCAAAAGTGACTTGCGATAAGTCTGGGAATTTATCTTGGGCAATCTTTTGTTTGAGGCTGAGAGTTCTCATGTGGAAGTAGGAGCTACTGAAGTAATCAGAAGTTCGTCTGCATCTGGAGTTGAGTTCCATATTGATTTGGTTCAAGAATCGATACTGGTGGCTAGCCTGGTAGTAGGATGGTTTTTATAGAAGAAAAGTTGGTGTAGTAGCTCAGAAATTTTTGGAATTTGGATTGGTCAGATCTAGTTTTTGAGTTGGATTCCGCTATAAGGTTGTGTGACCGAGTCAGATGGGTCACTAAGATTTTATGGATTTGATGAACAAAGTTTTCCCGAATATATTGGATAAGTTGTACTTGTGTTCATCAACAGTATTCTCATCTATTTCAGAATCAGAGTTGTGCAGCGGAAGCAAGGTAGCTGCTGTACGAGGAAGGAAGCAAGTTCAATTTGCTATTGCTTGGAAAGTAGAGCTTGTGTTCTGGATTTCGATGGATCTTGGAAGACCTTTTTGTTGAATATGATTCAAAAACTGGTTTGCTTTGGTCTAGTTGTTTCTGGAAGCATCAGCATAGGTTGATCTGATCAAGAAGATGGCAGCCTAGGATTGTCTGTTGAGTTATGCAGATATGAGATAAGGAGTTTGGAATTCGAAGTTGGAGACTTCATTGTTGTTAAGATTTCTCTGGTTAAGAGAGCAGTAATTGGGTAAGATTGGATGGCTAATTCTGAGGCATTTGGGATTTCTTATCTGTGTTTTTGATAGAATAAGTTCTTTTGTCTATAGGATTGAATTGCCAGTTTGGATAGCTGGGATTCATTGTATTTCACGTATCTCTGAGGGAGTACGTGTATGATTCATTATTGATTGTAGAATCTGCAGTTCAGTTGGATTCGGAAGTTGAGCTAGACTTGAGTATAGTTTGATGTTCTGTTCAGATTGATGGATCTAGAGAAGAGCGGAGCTCTGGATTATGGTGGTGTGGTTAGTTTAGCTTCTGTAGAGCGAGTCTCCCAGTGGTTCATACTTGGGAAACTCTAGATAGTAGTTGAAGATCTATCCTGATTTGCGTCAGGATAATTAGTTAGGTTTGTTTGTTATGGTTGTTAGTAACTGGTTGATAGGAATGCTTTGTTGTTTGAAAATTAAAATCTTTGTTGGGTTATTAAATTATCTTTGCTTTTAAATTTCGGGGATGAAATTCTTTTAAGGGGGGAGAAATGTGACGTCCCGAAATTTTGGGCAATATCAATTTAATAATCTGTATTAATAATTAAATTGATTTGATATATTTTCCTTTATAATTTTAATTTAAATTGGTAAATTTAATCTTTTAAAGGTTAATAAATATTTATATGGCAATATTGATCAATATCTTTTTAACAATTTAAAATTGATAAGAATTATCTTTCAAAACTAATAAAATTTATATTCTATTTATAATATATATATATTTGGTATATATATTGTGTATAGGAAGATCTTTTGTTTTAAATAAAAGATGTATTTTCAAATTGTAATATATATGTATGTATATGTTATAATTTGGGGCTGTTTTGAAATTTAATATAATCTATTGATAATACACATATGTATGAATATATTGTGATTTGAAGCTTTGTTTTAAATTCAATATTTTTCAAAAAGTTAATTGAATGTTAATTCAATTATTTTCAAAATATAAGATAATTATTTATTTTTAATATGATAGTTTAAATAAGATTTAATCAAAGTTTTATTTTGTTTTCTTTTAAAAGTGTTTAAATTAAAATGGTTATAAATGTATATATAAAGATTATTAATAAACTTTCTTTTTAAAAATTATCTCTTAAACAATAAATATAAATGTTTTAGATTTTAAAATCCACGTATAAGAATTTATTTGTATTATAATTAGTTTTATAATATTTTCTTTAAAAAATAAATTTATATATACATATATAAGTATTTATTAATTAAGTAACTTAAGTAAGTAAGCTTATATTAACATTTGAATTAAATAAAAATTTATTTAAAAATACTTAAGAACATGTGTAAACATATTAGCACATCTTAATAACATGTGTAGGAAAACTAAGTTACATAAGTGACAAATGTAAGTTCTTAAAAACAAGTGTCATCATTTAAAAAAATATAGTTTGAAGAGAAAATTTGTTTTCCACTTTCGATTCCAAACTTTCTTTTTCTCAATTTATTTTTCTTCCTTCATTCTTTCAAAAATTAAAGAGCAAACCAGAAATTGCTTCAAACCTGAAATTTGTAACCAAAAGCAAAATCAAATCTGAAAGTAAAATCTGCAAACAAGTTCTTCATATCATTCAAACCTACTGCAACTAAAATGGATGATCAACAGCAAGTTTCAACACTTTAAAACAACAATTTGTAGGCATGCAAAGGATTCAATCTCAACAGAAAAGATCAAAACAGAATTCCAGTTTCTGTTCTCTGCTAATTATGGTGAGTAAACATACATTCTTTTAAAAACAGTTTAAACTTGTGATTTTAGTTAAATACCTATGATTGAATTTGTGTGGTAATATTGTTTGTATCTATATCTTAAACTAAATGCATGCTTGAATAACTGAAGTGCCTGTATGTATAAAAAAAAGTTTGCCTTTGTTATTCTACAGGATTTAGATAAACTTGTAAATTCTTTATTTTCTCTTGTATTAAATTTCAGACTTTGATTTCTAAAAGAGAAATGTGTATAATAATGTGATGTTAATCACAAAAATGAACTCGGGAAATTATATTATGTTTTTATCTGAAAATTTTATAAGATACAGTAAATATCCAAACATGGTTAAAATTCGTTCGAGTCAAATCCAATATTTGGTGATAAAATCTGATTTGTATAACAAAATGATGAATTTTGATGGAAGTATCATGATTTTTAGTTATGGAATTTGTGAGTATTTTGAATTGTTCGAGTTTGGGCGTATCGGCAATTTCTGATGATCTAGGACGAATTGAGACTCGAGGTTAGTATTAGAGTTAGCTGAGTTGTCGGCGAATGCAGGAAAAATGGTAAGGCATTTTTCCGATGACTGTGGTGATCGCGCTGAGGCAAATTAGGGTTCGGTGGTCATTTGTGCACTGGGTGGTTCGTAGAGTATTGATGGTGACCATTGGAGACCGGAGTGGGTCGCGTTGGTGGGAATATGAGCTGGAGGGTATGAAGAAGCTTCGGTGATGATGGTAGGCGATCTCGAGGTGTGTGGCATCGGTAGTGGTGAAGTTTCTGGCCATGGTGGTTGCTGTAGTGTTGAGTTTTTGCTCGATTTTGATTCGCGTAACTATTGTGTGATCTGAGTGTTCGAGGTGGCTCACGTGCGTTCGTGTGATTGTCGTTGATGGTTGCGATGGTCTACGGTGGTCGGAGCTACCGGTGCACGTGCACCGTGCACGATTTGGCGTCAGGTGAAGTTTTGTTTTGAGAAGAAGGTGTTGCTCGGGTTTTGGTGCGTGCTTGTGTAGGGTTAGTCACGAAGCAGTGGTGTTGGTGTTTGACCCGAGGCTAACTCGTGTTTTTATAGTGTTCGACTCGGATTTGACCCAAGACGATTTTCTTATGCTATTCAAGGTTTAAGTTTTTACAAAAGAAAATAAATTTATAAGTTAAAAACTTGTTCTTTTATAGTAATGTTAATCATACTTTCAAAAATGTAAATGGAATTTATTTTCAAGTTTAAATTATTTAAGATAATTGTTTTTGAAAGTAATTAACTAAATTAAATTTTGAATTTTGAATTTTAAAAGGAAGTGTTTCAATTTAAATATTAAATCAAAGTTTTAAAGTAAATTTTAAGTAATGTTTTAAAAACTAAGTTTCAAATTATATTGAAAATGAATAAGTTTAAATTAGATAATTAAAGTGTTTTAAATTTTAAAATTGATTTCTAAATGCTTTATTTTCAAATAAAGTTAAAGTTATAAGTTTGTAAACCAATGAAATAATTTGTCTTTAAGCTATTAAAATTTTATTAATTCAAATAATTAATTTATGAGGATAATTAAGGTTAAATTATTATTGTTATGAATGTAAGAATACTTAAATAAATATGATTTGTTTATAAGTAAACGATTAATTAAGATAACAATTTTCTTAATTAATTAAGAATTTTTAAATATAAGAAGTTAACTAATTATTTAATTAATTTTAAATGATTAGTTAATTGTTTGTTTAATTTTAAATAATCACTTAATTATGAATTAATTAAGTTTAATTACTTAATGAAGTAATTAATGGTGAATTTCTGAATGTAATTAAGTAAAGGAAATTGCTTATGAAAGTAATTAATGGAAATTAAAAGTAATTGAGTAAAGTGATTAAGGGATAATCACTTGATGTTATTAATTTAAGGATTAATTAAATTAATTGATTTGAAGTTAATTAACTAAAGAGTTAATTAATTAAAGAAATTAGGGATTATTTAATGATGGGATTAATTACTTGTTAAGGTAATTAATTTTAAGAGTAATCGTCTAATGGAAGTAATTAGAGAATAATTACTTATGGAAGTAATTAAGGGTTAATTACTTAATTAATTTAGTTAATTAATTAATGTGAATAATTAATTAATGAATGTGATTAATTTAAGATTAATTACTAAGTGTAATTAATTAAAAATGTAATTAATTATTAAAGTAATTAATTAAGGATTATTAATTAATTCAATTGTTTAATAATTACTCAATGAAGTAATTAAAGATTTATTAATTAATATAATAAATCACAGGATTGATATAATTAATCAAGAAGTTAATTAATTAAGATAAGTAATTACAAGTTGTTAATTACTGTTTATGATTAATTAAGGCTAATTAATGAGATGGTTATTTATAAATTAATTATTTAATTAATTAAAGGGTGAATTAATTAATAAGGATCACTAGTTAATATAATTAATGAATTAATCAAGATTGATCAATAAAAGTGATTTATTATAGTATGATTAATTAATTGTAATTAATGGAGGTTTAATGAAATTAATCATAGTTGATTAATTGATGGAAGCAAATGGGGGATCATTAATTAATGTAATTAATGATAGTAATTAAAAATTTATTACTATATATGGTTAAGGATAATTAATTTATAGAATTAATTAAAGAATTAAAGGCTAATTACTTGAATGTAATTAAAGGATGATTAATCAAGGAAGATTAATTAAGGAAGATCATTAAGAGATGATTAATAAATTAAATTGTAATAAATTAATGAAGCAGGATTAAGATAATCCAAGTGATTAAAGGATAATAATTAATTTAATTAAAGGTTAATTAAATTGATTAAGAGTTAATCAATTCTACTTATGGATGATTGATTAATATTGGGTAATTGATATTGGATGATTAATATTGGATGACTGATATTGGATGTTTGAATGATGTTGGATGATTTGAGTGTGATATCTCTGGTATGTGATATGCTGCTTTGTGAGATAATTGGTTGATATAAATTATCTATTGTGATAATGTGATTCATCTATCTGTTATATCATCCTGAATATAAGTTTAAATTGTTTAAAACCCTTAAACAACTTGGACATTAAAATGGCGTTTGGATTTCGGTGAGACCGGGATCGGGTTTCCATATTTGGATATCCGAAAATCACATCGATCTAAATTAAACGTTAGGTCATGAATCCAAGTGGAGCTTAGTGAAGACTCAAAGTGTAAGAACTATTCGTCAGTATAACTCTGAGGGTGATTCCGAGATGAGTTTGACGAAGATAGTACTTTCAGGTTCGAGATGGTGATTCAGAGTGCAAGGGCTATGGTCGTTGACTCTGAGGGTGATTCCAAAATGAGTGCAACGAGATAGTGCCTTCGATTTCGTTTGATCCCGGAACGAACTTGTATGGATTGAATGCTTTCAGAACATCGTCAGGTGGACGATGAGCATTCTAAGATAGATGTGTTCTATAAAGGTAATCGCAGCCTCAAGCCTCATCAACCGGGAATGGCTAGAACAGGAGAGGTGCAGCAAGGCTAGGTGGGTAGCACCCATTTCAGGATGAGGACATCCCTGTCTAGATGTCCCTTTTTATTTCAGCTTAGTGGGTGGTTGGTCGCGCCAACCACGAGGTGATCTTACTTAGGACTGTCCAGTAAGGGATAGTCCCGGCTTTGTGTTGCAGGGGATTGGGAGTGATCCTCGGTACGGTGATCTAGGCCCCGTACTGTGACGGGCGGTACTCCAATAGCCCTGCCATTGATGGAAACCCATTCTTCCTACGAGACCCTACGGTTTTGATTGTATTACCCACTTTTGTGGCTAGTAGCTGAAATTTAATAGATGTAACAACTTCGGCTATTTCTTATTTACTTGAAAACCCTAGACACTATTATAATATCACTGGATTTCCTATTAAATGTTTTGGTTAGCGTAAGGTAAAATCTTTTCCATGTTTATGTGTGGGAAGTCTTACGTGATACCTTTTCTTTCAAAGGATTTTCTAAAGTTAAGCAATTTTAACCCGTTTACTCACACCAGACCTCTGTCTGACCCGAGTGTTTATTTTCTGTTTTATTAAACTCTTGGGTACTCATGTTATGTATGAGTAGTCGAGGGATTCAGGTTAGCTTGATGAATTCTGGAGGAGATTTGGAGGAGGAGGCTTCCGCGTGTAGATATATTATGGTTCCGTTGTGTTTATGTCGTGTCTGTATCTTTGTGGTATCTTGAGTTGTATGATTAGACAGATGTTTATAATTGTCTAATATGTGTTGTATAGGTTGTGTAACTCTGATGTATATGATACTATGTAATATTTTATGTGATATATTATATTTCATTCGTTCCGATGTGAGTTATCTGATGTTGTTGAGTTTCTTCTTTCTTATCTTACCCTTTCTTTCTTAATTCATGATGCGTTTTATGGATATAGAAAGACGGGTCGTGACACTAAATTTCAATAAGATTTTAACTAAATGAAATCTCAAATCAATTTCAAAACTATCTCCTCAACTTTGATTTATAAAAATCAATATAAACTCTATATTAGAATATAATTTAGGTAAATACTTATCCATAATATATTTTAATAAAATCAACTTTATTTTTAACTTACTTAATACTTTAAACAATTTTATACATAGCTTAAAACCAATAATTTAACTATATGTACAATAACCTTTATCCAATATCCGAAGTCTATATCTCATAAAACCATATATATATTTCTTTACAAAACCATAGAAAAATTATTTCAAAAATAATTATATATATATATACCGCGGTGCCTGTATATAATTTTCTATCCTATGGTCAAGTGACGCGGATATTTATCATTTCAATCCGCAATTTAAAAATAAAAATTACGGTTATATATCATTTCAAACCGCAAGCCCGAATGAGATGAAAATGCATAATAACTTACAGTTTATAACAATATAAAATACAGCATCCATTCATCCAATATCAACCATTAACCATTTATCGCAATTATCATCAAATTCAACAATAGCATCAATATAGAACGGAAAATAAACAACAGGTATTAAATAGCAGTTTAATTCAATAATAAATTAAATAACTGTTAACTGGCAGTTTATGTGCAATGAATAATTAATTAACAAATTTAACTGGAAGTTTAAATGCAATTAATAAATTAAATAGTAATTTAATTTAAATAAATGAAATTAACTGAGATGATGGTTAAAAATATACCAAACAACCATAAATAAATTTTAAATCACATCATATATCAATTTAACAAACATAAGAAATTTTAGAAGTTGTGAGTGGGTTAAAACACTCACTTTTTGAATTAAATTGAATTTAAATTCAATTTAAACTCAAAAATTTGACAGTCTCAGAATTTGTCGAAACAAGCGTCATAATCTCCGGAATTTCAATACGATCCTGACAAAAAAAACCGCGCATGAATTGGTGTTCGTATGTGAAAGATATAGCGATTGGTGTGTTTGAATTTCAATAAAAATAAAAATAAAAGGAGAACACTTTAAACCTTCCTGCCACGTCATCACCCATTCTCCCTCTTCAGGCACGCACGCGATAATTGAAGCCGAACCCAAAATATTCACGCACCCTCTCCGATCGCACGTCACTAACGATGACCTGACGTCGATCTCAAGCCACCAACGCGTGCGCCTCAGCCCCCTCGACCTCCACCTCGAACGCCAATGAGCCCGCCGCCTTCGTTCACCGCGAAAATCAAAGAAAACGCGCAGCACTCCAATCAAAAATTTGACCAATCCGTAATGCTTTGGCACGAATCGACCGTTGGATATGTAGAGCTCGTCGAGCTCTACAACTTTGCTTTTGGAAGTTCTTGATTTCATTGCACGGATTGGAAGAAATCGAGGCGAGAAGACGGAGAAATTTCGGCCATTGAAAAGGGAGAACCCATGGCGGCTAGGGTTTCAGCAATATAAAAATATTATTTCTCGCTTTACGTGCCGTATTTATAAAGTTAGGTCCAAAACAGCCCGAACTCCAAACGAAGCGTGCCGCCTGGCATTTCTAATGTAAAAAGGCCTTTTGAACACAATGGAACTGGTTTTGAGGTTCAGTTCTATCATTTTCGTAGGCTACTGTTAAAAGTCAAATATGTTTGAAATGATAATAATGCCCCAAAAGCCCATTTCGGCTCTGGAACGAATAAGAGTCATCCCATATATCAAAATAGATATTTTTAAATATTTTAAACGCGTTGGAACAAGTTTCAAGTCCAAATTCCATCGTATGAAGAAGTTATGCTAAAATCAATATTTTTCAAATTGATTTCAATTTCATTGATTTCAAGGCGTTTCAAGCCCGTACGATCAAACGACGAGTCCGATCGCTACGAAACTTGAAATCCTACAACAATTCACCGATACGGATCCGATGAAACTGGTTTCCTCGAAATCCGAGTCAATGGCCAAAATGGCTATTTTTACATTAATTAAATCAATTAAAGATAAATTAATTAAATCACTTTTCAATTTCAACTCTATAATTAACAGATTTCATAAATTTTTACTTTCTTAATCATTTACACTAATTTAACCAAATTTAAATGTCAATTTAGAGTTGATTAATTTATCAATTTCTATATTAACTTCCAATTTCATTATATTCAGAAATTTAAATTAAACTTTCAAAAATTCTATTAAATTAAATAAATCAATGACTATTCCATCCATAATTTCAAATAGATGGATTTAATATTGGATTCAAAATCTATAATTTTAATATTCTTAGATTTATTTAAATCTCTATTAACGTAATATTTAGATGTTTAATTTCATTTATTTTCAATTTAATAAATCCAGTTATTTATAATTACTTACAATAATTATTATCCTTACTTCAAATTTCAAAAATTCAGAAACTACCAATTTTATTTTCAATAATCCCATTAAATAGACTTTTCATTCTATTATTCAATCAAATTGCCCGACTGTGGATAGTATTACACTATTGAATCAATTATCAATCTGGGAAGAATTATTATTAGCTTACTCTTATTACATTAACAATTACCATCTTATTCCATTTTCCAATTAATACAGAAATAAATTTCATTCACTTACAGATAAATTCATTTATTATACATTTCCTTCCAAATAAATTTAAAATTGATTTCTATACACTGATTTGATTTAATTGCCATATATATATATATACACACACGTTAATAACTATTAAATGTCCTCAATAATTTATTTACTTTGTTTTCTGTTTTCTTATATTCAATTTACTACCCTAATTTATTCAAATAAATAAACAAATCTTGATTACCGTTCTTATTATTTAAACAAATCATTATCCTATAAACATATTTAACATTTGGTTGCGTTTCATTACCCTGATATTTTCCGTTTCACCTTTATTCGTATTAACTATTTTGTTTCCACTAATTGTGTAATAATTACAAAATTCAATCCTATTGAAAATTTTCAATTTCACCCATAAATTTAGATTTTAAATCCAAAAATTAATTTACTTTGGCTCCATTCTTTATTACATCAATTGTTACTTTAATTTACATTAACCAAATGTTAAATTAAGATTTATTGTAATCGATTACCAAAAATTTATTTGACATATTAAATAAACAAGCAACCTATATTAATTGCCACCTATTTGCTTTTTACTGCATTCATAAGTTCGTTACTTATCGATCCGGATTTATAATTTCATATACACTAAATTTTTATTTCATGACATTAATATACGCATATGTACAACTTAATTCGAATAAATATTATATTCCTAAATGTGCTTCTATTAATTAAATGCATAAATTAAGGTTTTAAAACCAATAAATGAATTTTCCCTAATTTCATCCTTAAACCAACTTATTACTCTACATACATTGCGTATTAATTCATCAATTAACATACTTTGAACTATTTTCCCCAATTTATCAATTACTACTTTAAAATAAACTTATGTTTCTATTAAATTTTCATTTACACCTCCGTTACTATACTAATAATTATTGAAGTAAGGTTTATTATCAACACGACCATTAAAATTTCGTTTTTAACATTGATTATATTTGTTTTTATTATATTCCATTTATAGCTAAGTCATAATATTTGAATTTTAATTAAATTGTAATGTTCATTCAGGTTCATTAAATATTAGCTTGCATTAACACGTTATCCTTGATTTACAATCAAATATCGTTAACAATGTTTTTTTACATTAATCAATTTGATACTTTCCTTTATTTCCCTTATACAATTACATCCGGGTATAACGCTTACACTATTTCATTTATTGTTGTTTCATTCAATCTATGACAATTTTAGCTTAATAATCATTGTTACACTTCATCATAGTTGTTATTTCATTATTCATTTACAAATTTTATTTGTTTCAATATTATTCCATTTATAAATTATAAAAAATTTATTTCTATCTAATTTAATTACAAAATGTCATAAATTTAACCAAATTTATTTACCAAAATTTATGGGTCGTTACAAAAACCGACCACATACGCAGCCCCAAAGCTTCTCCCCAATGCCGTTGTCCACCCAATACCGACCACAATCGAGAACCCCTCATAAACCCTACGCCTATTTCGCCTGACCTCCCCAGGCTTTAGAAAAATGCCACGTCATTTTTCCCTAACGCGCCACTCTCTAAACCCTCTCCACGCCGAACCCTACATCTCGAAATCGACGACGTCGCCTGAATTTGGTTTTCCGCCCAAACCCGATCAACTCTCCCTTCCTACTTCCTTGCAATCTTAAAAATTACCAAACCACCATTAAAAATCATGGTTTCCTATAACGATTTCAGATATAATTCATTTGTTAAAATCTGACTTGAATATTTCCCAAAGACGAGACATCTACTGTAACCCCCTTCATTCTTCCTCTATACATGAAGAATTTTAATGAAATGATTTTTAAATTTAAGCTACACTCTATAACAAACAACGTTTTTTTTGAAATCATCGGTTAAAACTTAATGTACTTTGAGTTGTTGATTTTTTAAATTGTAAGTTAACATGTTTTTAAAACAAATAAACAAGGAGAAAGGAACTAAACTGGTTTTTATGTGTTGTTAGTATTCAAACATGACTAAATCCTCGTGTATACCACAAAGATGTCAATTGATACATGTTCGCTTGACAAAAATACATTAGCTCATACAAATTCAAAAATATATAGGTGCATAAGTTACAGTGAGCAAAGATTAGTATTTACTCACTTTCTTTGAAGAAGATGAAACACTAACTTTGTTTTCTTTGTTTAGTACCTGCTTTCCTTTTACTGCCTTATATATATATATATATATATATATATATATATATATATATATATATATTCTTTGTTTCGAAATGTTAGAATGTGAAGTGGAGATGGCATATGTATTTATAATGGAGAGAGTGTGGGTACAAGAATGCTACAGCCTTGTTCATGTACACGCTCTACCTTATCTACTTATTTCATATATATTTTTCTTTCTTTTCTTACTTTTTCCCTGATTTTATATATTATGTGTTGATGTGATAACATGTATTAAATTTGATTTCATAAGAGCTTGACTTGATTTATTATAAAGTTGATTTTGATTTTTCATGTGACTTGAATTGACATACATATATGATGTTGTCTCCTTTTTCGTTTACAAATATATTTTTATAAGAATTTATATAAGTGTATAGATCTTTTTGTATGTATTAATATATGTATAGTTATGTATTTTATCCTATTATACTTGCACCATCACTATTTAATATATATGTGTGTGTGTGTGTGTGTGTGTGTGTGTGTTTGCTTGTATTTGTCATCATATACGTATGTTCTCATGTACATTGCTTAGGTATATTTTGATATTATACACACACACACACACACACACACATATCCACATTTATACAAATTTTCCATATTTTGCTTCATATGACATATATAGATATATACATTTATATACTCATATTTTACACTTTCTATATGATTTTACAATATTTTTATAAAATACACCTATAATTACTTATAAATATTTTCACATCATATGCCTGCATATAAATATTCATTTATACATATATTTAAGGATGTTTTTCTCTTAATTTAATGGCAGAGTTTAAATATAATTCCTATAAAATTTATCACACCCAGATATTTATAATTCAATATTAAATATAGCCTTTAAATCAATTTATATATATCCAAATACTTTAAATTATCAGCAATTTATTCGTTTGACTTATAAAATCAATGAATTCAATAATAAAAATCAGTTAATCACCTAATATTCGATGGCTAAAAATCCGGGTCGTTACATTTATAAACAAGTGAAACTCGAATGAGTTTATAAATTTATAAACGATGTTTGTAAATAAAGTGAAATGATTTTCATTTGATAAATCGAAAATATAAATTCACAATGAGAATTTATAATGAGATATAGAAATCAGTTTAGAAAGAAATAGTGGATTCTATTTTTGAATTTAGAAATAGTTATGAAATTGGAAACGCAAGTTGATTTTTGATAAATCGAGAGAGATTTATAATTGTTAAAATGGTTATATTAGATTTTAAAATAGATTTTTATCGAGAAGTTAATTTTTGTTTTTAGAAAGGGATTTTTTTATTTATTAACCTATGTCGTTTAAAATTGTTTTAATATTGAAAATAAATTTCGGGAAGTTGGTTATTCAACTATTTGATATTAGTTGAAATGAATTATAATTTTTATAATAAGCTAGGTAAATTGATTAGTATTATGTATAAAGGAATTGGAAATTGGTATCGTTGTTTGTTTAGAAATGTTATGGATATTTTAAATGATTACTTAAACGTGTTTTGAAAATAAACTATTATTCTTTAAAAATGCTTATTATTTTATATATGGAATTTAAAGACAAGTGATTGGGATGTGTTTATAAATACTCTTGAGATATGTGAACCATGTTATTAAATGGAGGTTGTTTTGCAAGAGAAATTTTATAATAGAATTCTGGAAACTTAAGAAATTTCCAAAATGTTTTAGATATAGGAAATTCGGAAATGGATCTGAATTCATAAAAGAAGTTGTAAATTGTTAGTTGGGAATATAAATAGGAATAAATGATTGTTGGAAATTGTAAAAAAATGTATTTATAAAAATTCGGAAATTATGAGATAAGTTATGAAATATTTCTTAAGTTTGATATTAACTGATTTTGGGGAATCCGCCAATAAATATTCTCCTAAGTATTGAAAAGAGGGTTTTGGAAATTATTTTTAAGTGTGAAATGAATTATATAGAAATATATTTTTAAGTATTATAAATTGAATTCGGAAATATTTCTAAGTGTTGAAATGGCTTTAAAATATACTGTTATGGATAATATTTGAAATTATTTTCAAATGTTGGAATGCTAGATTGAGAGTTGAATATATATCTTTGTAAAGATATTTTGAAATGAATGTTTTGAAAGATTTATAAAACTAGGCAAAGTGACTGCTTATGTGTGTAATTTGATAGTTAAATAACCGATTATCAAATCTGGCCAAATTCGTTAATCGTTTCGAAGAGACCGGGATCGGATTTAATTATCTAAAAACCACTTTGATCTGATTTAAGCGTTACAAATTGTGAAATCTTATGGATAATGTAGACGATGATCTTTGAAGAGATCAGTTTGTCAGACCTAGAACAGCTTGTATGGATGGATGTTATCATTGCATTATTGCTTGGAAGGCAATGTTTCCATTCCAAGTGGGATTGCTATTCATAAAGGTAAACGTAGCCTCAAGCCTCATCAACTGAGAAATGACTAATACAGTGCATGCAGCAGGGCTAAGTGGGTCGCTCCCATTAGGGTATGTCATCATCTTTCTTAATTACCCTACTTTTGTGAATTTGGTAGTGCATGAGAGATCACGATTAAGGTTGGAAGACCGGGATAATGACATATTTGGTACCACTAGTCAAGTGGTAGGCCGATTCTATATGGCAGGTTGTAAGATGTTCTTGTCAGACCCGGGTGCATTAATCTAGAGATACACCCATCGGAGGTAGTTCCTTACTTGGTCATGGTATGAAATCCATTCTCCAATATGTGCCTTTACGGTTTTGATTGTAGAGCCTAGTATGCTGGAATTTGATTAATATAACAATTTCGGCTATTTTAATAAGTATTTGTACTTAGACACAATTATAATTTCACCGGATTTTCTGTAGTAGTGTTTTGGTTATTGTAAGGTAAAAATTCGTCATGTTTATGTATGACATAGTCTTATAAGATACCTTTGATTTCAAAGATTTTCTTATAACTTTAAATCTAGCTGGATGTGTTTTTCTCACGCTGGTTTTCTAGACTGACTCAGGTGCTATTTTATTATAATGCTAGGGTTAAAACGAGTATATTACAGATTAGTTTAGATGCTTGAAGCTTCAAGAGATGAGTTGGAGGCCCGTAGACGTATTCACGTAGATGGTTATTTTCCGCTGCATTCATTGTTGTATTTATCATCAATTGTGAGGACAGACTGTTATAAATGTCCAGGCTGAGATAGCTTAGCATACTCTGATTGATATCTGTATATACATATATTACAATTTTGTTTTTGTGTAAATATTTATGCTATATTACAGATCATTCGTTCCGCTGTGAGATTCTGTGTTGTTTAGTTTTCTATTTATCTTCTTCCTTCTTTCTATTTCCCGTAACAATCGTGTTTTTTGGCATTTGATTGCTCGACATGTAATACAGTGGACGTATTAGTGTTGATTTTAGAGGGTCGACGACCCCGATCGTTACAGGATGGTAGATCTCGTCGACAGGAAGACAACAAATCCAAAGTTATGATTTTTAGATAAGAGTAGGTCAAGATTTTAATTTTTCGAAGGTGATGTTTTTTTAACTAGAATTGGGTTGAAGAAGGAGAAAAAGAACGATGAATGGTAGAAAATGATGCCCCTACTAAGTGTTGAATCCCTTAGTTTTAATGAATGCCTTGCTGCACATTATACTTCAAACCCATGGACAAAAATTTAATGCACAGGAGACCAAAGTACTAACATCAATTGAAAAGCAAACAAAAATAAGCACCAAACAATGAAAAGACATGTGTATTGATTGTGCTGTATAAATGAAATATTTTGAAACAAAATTAGTTTTTTTTTTTTGGGTTACTCCGCTACACGATATTCCGTTCGCGAACAAACTGCGAACGACAAAAATAAAAATATGATCATTCACTAAAATGTGATCTGATCACAAATCAACAATAAAATATACAGGTTGCTTTATTCCGTGAAATTTCACAAATATCATTGTTTGCAGTAAAATTCGTCAAACGAAAATATAATTATTTTCCAAATTAAAAAATATGGAAAAATCCTATAAATTAAATTAAAAATACGTCATCCAAAATCAATTCATTTTATTACAATTTGATTTTCTTATTATTTATTATATTTGAACCATTTATTATTGTAAATAAATTTACAAATGAGCTTACCATTTTTATTTATTAATTAAAAGGAGTTGCATCAAATTATTAAATCCATTTAATTAATTTTTAATTCATAATTCAAACATTTAAACGACCACTATATCTGAATTCAAGTTATTAAATTCCAAAATCTGATTATTTTAAATATTTAAAATTAATTAATCATTTAAAATTCAATTACCAAAATTTTGGGTTGTTACATTCTCCAACCTTAATAGAATTTTGTTCCTGAAATTCCTAAGGAAGAAAATGACTCCAAACCCTTAAGTTTAAAACTATTAATTAAAATAAGTTATTAATTTCTTAAAGTTCCTTAAATTACGGAAAATTTCAACAGCACCTTGTTTGCACGGCTCGATCGGAAAAATTACAAATTAACACTATGGGCCAAAACCAATCAAAAGAAAACAAAAGCCAAGTGGCCTCCCCTATATGGGTCATAAAACCATCAACCAGTTTCAAATTTCTAAATCTATTGCATACTATTTTGCGTTCGATTTATAATTTAGCAAGCAATTTATTATTTCCATGCAAACGCATGTGCGCAAGAACCAAATATCAATCTCTTGCTTACCTGTACTTACATAATGCAAAAGAGAGCCATACTGATAAATGAGAAATATACCATCTATCTCTATCGTAAATTCAAATAGCATAAACAATGTAATAATCCTATGCAATAAGGTAATAAGATGCAACTGATAATAGTGAGGCAACCCTATATGCAAAAAACTAGTATGATATAAATCTATATACAACTCTAGCATGAAATAAAGCTACATGCAACCAAAAGCAACTTATCAACCATATGCAACAAAATGCAGAAAACATTCTATAACAAATGCTATGCATCCATATTTTCAAACCATGAATTTGAAACTAAATGCTCGAATTTTATATTCAAAAATATATTTTAAAACTCCATAAACAAGAAATATATCAAAACTAGATCCAACATGACTAGGACGGTGCACCCCCCTTTCGAGCATAGTCAACTCTAAACAGAGCCTCCAGTGGTATTTGGGTACCTCTTAAAAACAATATAGTAAATACACCTGGCTAGTCTTAAAATAAGTGAAGCTCCCAATCGTGCTTTGATTTTAGTCATAACAAAAACATTTGAAAAATCATTTCAAAATAATTCTTTTAAAAGTTTCTAAAATAATATCACTTCATCATCATATTTTTTCCAAAACAATAATTTTATTATCTCTTTCATAATTTCTTTCGAACTTATTTTTTTCAAAAGCACCAGGATTTAAGTCCTAACAAATGACAATTCAAAAACGCTTGTTTGCAAATTCAAACTTTATAAATTATGGCATATAAATCTCACAACCAATCAAATCAAAAAATAAAATTCCATATAAGAATAAACTAACATTATTAATCAGTCAAATATTATTGGGGAACAATATAACACTTAACATTATTTAAAATGTCAAATGACTAACGACCATATTTAGAATTTTGCTTAAGTTCATAAATTTTCTTAAATCACATACTAAGTATGCAATTATACTTAAGTCTGTATGATATACGTAAATCATCTGTATGCTATATTTGATTTGATCGCTTGCTCGGATACATAGACTTCCACTTTCGAACTAGTATCGCTCACTTAACCTCCTTTAGAGCTGACTCCGATTAGGTTCATCGATTAGAAACTTTCGTTCTTCTTGCAGAGCCATAAACTATGATAGACAACTTCAGTATCATATCAAGAATCCGAATCAAGTATTCGCTGACAAGAATCAAGTGAGAAATCCTTTCACGAACCGGCATGGATCATCCTGATGCTATGCATTCGAATCCTAGATCAAGAACCATGTGAATACAATGATCCATGTATAACTTACATACTTAGTTCGATTGGTTTCTTAATAATACAAATCTCTTTCTAAATCACTCATATTTTCTATTTAGTATTTCATTCAACACTAAAGTTATTTTATGAATTACTTCATAAATTTTGACCAATGTTTATAAATATTTTACAAAGACAATTCTTAATAAAATAACAAATAAAGCTTACTTTATTTTATTTACTTGTATAATACCCTTCTAGATCCTAAGAGTTTATACAAAACACCAATTTTATTTTACTTTTTTGTTATTTATTTATTTTATTTTTATCAGAATTTAATTGAAAGTCCAAACACAAAATGGGTCTTTAAAACTGAGTCAATCCTTCGACCTCTTTACCTTAGAGTGCTTTAAGGAAAATGTCCATGAGTCGGCTCAATAACACTAAATAATTTACACAACTTATCTGATTAACAAAACTATGGTTTTAATTAAACAAATTTACCAAAACCTTTCTATCTAATTTAACTCATTCAAAACTTGAGTTAAATTATCTCTTTCTATGCAAGAGTTTTAAGATTTTCATTTTTCAAACTATTATTCAAAATAAATTTTATTTTAAACCAGTTTCCTTTAAGTAAATTTAAGACTAATTACACCTTTTTTTTTTCAAAACTCATTTTTGAAAATATACTGCATATATTTATTTTATGAAATAACTTTAACAATTTATTTATTAAAATCCACTTTAGTTCATATGGTTTGAACTTATCTTGATCGCACGATGGTAAAGGGAATAATTTACTCGGTACATTCAACATTCGTTTGAGAAAATATTTGATTGTCACTTAAAAAATTATTCAGATTACCACAACACTAATCGAGACGATTTCCTTCGAATTATCCTAAAGAAAATGCATTCCACTTAGAATTTCTATTATAAAATATTTATATTTTAGAAAAACTTCCAATTATTACCACTATATATTTTAATTTTCAAAAACCTTTCGAAATTATTTCGAACAACTCTGGGTTTAAATTCAAAAATCCTTTTTAAAACACATTTTATAAATCAAATTTACATAAAATTACCTTTATATAAAATCATTTCATATTATAATTTACCTTTATTATAATAAAAAATTTTCAAAAATTTATTCCCTAAATGTCTTATCCTATCATTTAGATTATTTCAAACAACCTTTATTAAAAGATTACTTTAACTTAACATTTGCACTAAACACCTTATAGTCAAATTATTAAACCTAATTCACAAGGGGTTTGTTTTAATGTACTTACAATTATCAAACAATATATGATCATAAACTAGTTGAGCAACAATCAACAAACAATAGTCAATGCTCCTAAACTATCTAAGCATGACAAATCAAGCGATGATGATAATAAAGAAGTGTTATCATTAACAAACAAACACTATAAATAATTATATAAATTTGAAAATTATTCCTTTATATATGTTATAGAAGTAAACTATTTCGTTTATCAAATTTTCAGAAATCAACATCGTATTCGTTTGGCTTGTTCAAGTGTTTAGAAATCTCTATCCATACCGTGGTGTCTCACATCTCCACTAGAAATCATAAACAACTCAACAGACCAATTAACGCAATACATTCTCATAACAATAATAAATACGCTCTTGTATATGTATAATACTCTCGAACTTATTTTAGGGTATCACTTATCCTATCTCTAATAAATTACCCATTCTAGTGCATTACTAACCTTATCTATAGTGAGTCATACCCTACAAAGCCAAGGTTCTTGCTTAACCTTCATCTCTGAAACCAAATTGTAACGACCCGCCTTTTTTGACCATCGAAAGTCGACACCATATGCATCCGTACTCAAATGTCAAACGTTCAATCGCCGAAAAGGCGGATTGTTAGGGTAAAATAAAAAGAAAAGAACAGAGAAAGAGAAATCGGTATCTCATAGCGGAATCGACAGCACATAAATTTACAAAGACGGTAAAAACGGTTACTCCAAGATATAGAGTACATCAGAGTTATAAATGAACCATACCAGTTGGACAGTTATAAAATTATGACCCTACAATTGCAAATAGGTATAAAATATAATACAATGGAAAAGTAAAACACTACGATAGGTGAACATCCAGCTCTTCTCCAATAAATCCACATCACCAAAGCCAACCTGGGGAAAAACTCGGTCTGACCCAAGCATTATAATAAAATAACACCCGGGTTAGTCTGGAAAACCAGCGTGACAAGTAATATGATGAACATATAAAAACTCTATAAGACCACGCCAAAACGTAGAACGATTTTTACCTCATAAGAACAACATCCATAAATGAAGAAATGGGAAACAAAACAGAATAACAATCCAATCAAGAAAGAATGCAAATAAACAATAGAAACAATCCAAATAAAGGGTGGGTACCAGTAAGAACAAATTCCATACTGAATGAATGGGCATAAACAATCTTAAATTCCAAACTTAAAAGAATGGTCACAAATAATTGAACATAGAGAAAAGCACAAGGTAGAAGATTTGAATTAACAATAAGGGAAAAAGAGAATCTTTTCCAACAATGAGTAGGAGGGTGCACCCCCTTACTAAAAGTATACCTCTAGAAATATACTTGAAAACTCTGATGGCTCTTGGAAACCTCCAAGCCGGACCCCACTAACTTTTACTAAGTATCCGAGTATTTCACATCTCAATGCGCAACACCGAATTCAATCTAGAGTGGATGTGAAAATACCCTAATGGGAGCAACCCCATATAGCTTGGCCCTCACTTGCTCTTTAGGTTTAGTCATGTCTGACAAAGGATAACAAGGCTCAATTGAGCAACACATTGTCTTAGAGTGACGAAATATAAAGAAGAAAGCAAAATCAAAGTCGATAGTCGATAAAGCAACTATCAAGAATGATAAGATGGTTTTTTTCACTTGCACTTGATTTTAAATCACAATACTTTTAAAGATACTTTAAAAATGCTCTTTAAAAATTTATTCCTTTAAAGGGGTGAATTAAATTTTCTAAGTGTATTAAAACCAAGGTCAAAAAAAATGTCAAAAAATTGTTTATTATAAACCTAAGACAATTTACACTAAGCTTTATCCGAAACAATTCTTTTAAAGATCTTCTTGTTTATAAACTATTATTTCTACATTTTAAAACAATACTTATTATCTTGAAAGTTAATAAATCGATTTAATTACTTTTACAAATTGAAAACAATGTTAATCACTACAAGAAAACTTATTATTAGTTGCATTAAATAGTAGTGTTTCAAGTCAAATGCAACTGTTGATCAATTAGCAAAACAAAATTAAATTAACAAATGCCACTACTTTTTCCCGCCAACGATTCACATAAAAATTGGCAAAGTTTTTATTTGGCCACTCATATATCTTTTTCTTTCACTTATCAATTGAATAATTTTATCTACTTTTTCTAGAAAACTTGAAAAAAATTCCACTTGGATCCAAAACTAAAATCACCAAAGTTGTCTCATTCAAGCCCTAGCTCTCAAAAATATAGTCCACTTCAACTCACATCTTTACCTCAGCCTACCACTACATTGCAACCTATCGTCATGCCTCATCTATCAACGTGCCTCGGCCAATGACCTCTGTTGGTGAGTAGGAATTCTAACTAGTTAAAGAAGCATCTATCTCTGAATTGCTTCTCATACACTATGTGGTACTTGGTTGATTTGCTAACCATTTTTTGGTCTTTGACTACTACTTTGCGAATTTGCTTTCTATTGGCTAGTTGGTTCAATTTTCGTAGCTATTTCTATTTTAGTTTCATTTATTAGTTGGATTAAGAGAATTATGGCATATTAGTTTGGTTGATATGGCCTTGTGCCTTGAATGGAAATAGAATTATGTGATTGTTTTCATGAGGAGATTTAAGAAAAAGTGGTACTCTATGTGCATGCAAAAAGTACTTTTAACTTGGGAAAGATGATCCTTTAGCATAGCATCCAATTGTAGTCTTCATCTTTTTCAGTATGATTCAATTATTAGGATTTGTCTCATCATAGTTATGAATTTATTTTAAATAAAATTTAAGCACCTATACTCTTTTACTAAGCAAGGTAACATAATGACATTTGGTTATTAGTTCACAAATAATTTTAAACATCCTTAATTTAAACAATTTATTAAATTCAAATAATCGTGAATTAAAATGATTAATTAAATTAAATATCATAAATTAAAATGATTAATTAATCTAAATACCATTAATCAAAATGGTTAATGAATTCAAATATCTGTTTTGAAATACAAGCTCAACACAACATACATGGTTTGGGGGATGATTTTAATAATTGACATTATAGCGAAAATTGCTATAAAGACACTTTAACAATTTAAATAAAATATCACAATTAATTTCAACTAAACATCAATATAAGCAGCACAAAGAAATAAATAAATATTATTAGCAAGAAAACCCTTAGGGTCTCTCTACAAATATTCCCTATAAAATTATTATTACAGACAATATATAATTATATGGGTTCATGGAAATTAAGTTAATATGTCACCTATTTCTCAAAATAGAATTTCAACCAAACAATCAATCAAACAACGACAACAATATCTAAACTATCAACCAAGCATTCAACAATACATTTATAGCATCGTAGATATTATATAATTAATTTAAAGGTGAACAAACTCACCTTGATTCCAGTTATCGCCTAACTTTAAATTCTATAAGCTCCAAACTCAACCAAACTGATTCTATTGCAAAGATATTGTTGATACGAGTTTAACGCGACTAGTTGCGTTTGATTTGGGCCTTGTATGGAGAAGATATACATTTTATAAGATTTGGCAATTAAATAATTAAAAACTTAATCACTTAATTAACCAAATTCTTCACCTAAACAATCATCCCCTCCAAATGCTAATTAACAATTTCCTATACCCTTAGCTGTGAATTCATCGCCAATATCTCCCTAGATACTTGATTAACTCATGATTCGACTTCGTCGAACAACTCTTCATCGAAATCTCTACCCACCGGACCCACCAATTTCACCTCCGCATTGCCAGGGACAAGTCCAACCTGCTGCCCTTCACGTGCTACAGTGCACGAATGCACCTCGCCATAGTCGAACAAAGAGCATGAAAATTTAGGAGAACGTGCTTTCCGATGCGAGCAACCCAACGGCAAGCTCCTCTTCGACCATCATCGCCTCCAACATTGTCACGACCAAACTCTAGCTGCTGTTGACTGAAATTGAGCAACCCAAAACAAGTTCAGACAGTAAAACATGGATATGGATGGTAGATCTGGTCAATAGGAAGACAGCAGATTTAAAGTTGTGATTTTAGATCAGAGTAGTTCAAGATTTTAGGCAGTGTTTGGTTTTTTATTTTTAGTTTTGGGTTTCCGTCAATATAAAATGCACACGACTTATGTATATTATCGAAAATGATCAATTTAGAAAATGAAGTTAACATATAAAATAGAAAACAACTTTTTTTTCTCCACATTTTGGGAAATAACACAAGCATGTGAAACAATTTATTCCTCCATCGTCCCTCTATCCTCTTCGTTCTCTCATTTGTTTTTCTTTCATTCTCTCCGTCTACCCTCCATTCTTCTCTTATTTTACATACATATTGAAAACCGAAAATACAAAATACATTTTTAAACCAAATACTATCTTAGTTTTTGAAGATGATGTCTCATTTTCTTTTACTAGACATTGAGTTGTACACGAGGAGGAGAAAAAGAACGAAGAAAGGTAGAAACTGATGCTCTTGCTAAGTGTTGAATCCCTTAGTTTTTATGCTTGCCTTGCTGCGTATTATATTTCAAGCCTATGGATATGTGTTTAACGCATAGGAGACCAAAGTACTAACATCAAGTGCAAAGCAAATAAAAGGCAGCACAAGACAATGAAAAGAAATATATAAAGATTGTGATGTATAAACGAAATGTTTTGAGAGATAAATTGGTTTTTTCTAGATACCTGCTACACAATATTCCATTCGCGTATGGAACGCGAACCACAAATATAAAAATACGATTGTTCGCTAAAATACGACCCGATCACAAATCAATAATAAAATATACAGGTTGTTTTATTCAATGAAATTTCACAAATATCATCATTTGCAATAAAATTCATCAAATGAAAATATAATTATTTTCCAAATTAGAAGTTAGAGTAAAATCCTACAAATTAAATTAAAAATACATCATCAAAAATCAAGCCGTTTTATTATAATTTGATTTTCTTATCATTTGTTACATTTGAACATTTATTATTATGAATAAATTTTCAAATAGGCTTACCATTTTTATTTATTAATTAAAAGGAGTTGAATAAGATTATTAAATCCATTTAATTAATATATAATTCACAATTCAAACATTTAAGCTGCCACTATTTCTGAATTCAAGTTATATATTAAATTCCAAAAACCGATGAGTTTAAATATTTAAAATTAATTAAACATTTAAAATTCAATGATTAAAATTTTGGATTATTACAGAAGTTCATGCTTATGTTGGAGGAACAAGTGTGCGAGGATCAGAGAATTCTTTCAAGTGGTGTTCATGTTGTCGTTGGGACACATGGTCATCTATTTGATATGTCAAGAAGGCAATACTCGTATTGGATGAGGCTAATGAAATGCTTTATTGTGGATTAAGGATCAGATATCTTCGGTTTCTCAGCCGCATTTTTATTGTCTCCTCTTTTGTCACGGTTAGTTTGGTAACTACACTAATTGTATGACAAAACAAAAATTAAACTAATAATGTGTAGTGTCCAACCACTACCTGCACTTATGCATGCGATTTAGCTCTATACCTGCACCTCCTTAGCCTCTTAAATTTTATGTTAGTTTCTTATAGGTGGCGGATTTAGATTTCTTATGCTTATATTACTTTGCAATCGTATATTTCTATTTTAATTAGTGAATATAATTCGTCGTCATTATCTACCT
This sequence comes from Allium cepa, assembly GCA_030765085.1. Taxonomy (NCBI): domain Eukaryota; kingdom Viridiplantae; phylum Streptophyta; class Magnoliopsida; order Asparagales; family Amaryllidaceae; genus Allium; species Allium cepa. The sequence continues at coordinate 983,992,769 of CM060945.1, read as the reverse complement.
GGTGCACAAGCTTCCACTTCATAATGCATATCTGTACTCCATTATAGTTCATTACTTCTAGCATTAAAATGAAACCGATGATAAGACGTGCTTTTATTTCATTTTCCCAATGATCTCATGCTATAACATATTGGACTCCAAAATAAATGAACACAATAATGCAGTAGCACGCTTTTATCATTTGAAGGAAGCCATTGCATCCGTTGAGACCATCAGATTAGATCCTGACCACTCATTCTTTATTTGCTGAAAACACTTTTTTGGGCCACATTATTACAAGCCCATATTTCGGCTTATATATACTTTCTTCTCTGTTGTAACAAATATACTTTTGTATAATCTCAATAACTAGAATATCAAATTTTCTTTCAAAGAGTTTATAATCAATAAAAGACAATATTCATTTTCTTTTGATCTTCTCATATATTCTCTGTTAAAACTTCATATAGTATCAGAGCTGCACGCCTAACAGCACAACATCAAAGAAAGGTACAAGAGAAAGATATTAAAGTTTCTCGATCAGAGATTCTTCATCATTTGGAGAGTCATTCTTTACCCATCAGATTGTATAATCATCATTTGGGTAAGACAAGTTTATCTTCTCAAATCTAGTGCTTGCCAAGCTATACACTGACTGCACTCAGATTTTCATTAAAGACAACTTGATCAAGAAAGCAACAGAAACCAGATTCAAGAAAACAGAAAATCATCACAGCAAACTTGAAAACAAGACTAGTGTCACGCCAAGATCCATCGAATAACACTCATCATTTGGATCTAGCTGCATCATACCTGTTTTTTTATCAACTTCTTGAGGATTTTCTTGTTCAAGAACCATATCTGAAGCCTTCTCTTTAAGTTAGACAGAGACTGTTCATCATGATTGATGATCATTCAGCAACCTCTAATAATGCTACTTCAGAGCAGTAATCTGATGCAATAGCAAAGCTAATCAAATCTGTCACAAGCCCACAGAGTCAACTTATTACAGTGCATCTTGATGAGAATAACTATCTGTTGTGGAAACTGCAGATTGAAATTGCTATGCAGGGTTATGGCCTTGAAGGTTCTCTTCTTGGCACAATACCAACTCCACCAAAATTCATCACTGTTCCAGAAAATAAGATAGTTAGTAATGAAGAATATGTCAAACATCACAAGCAAGATAGATTGATATGCTCCTGGCTACTGTCATCTACAAACACCAATCTCTTATCACATGTTATTGGATGTAAATCTGCTTGTGAAATTTTGTCAACCATTGAAAAAGTTTTCAATACTCAATCAACAGCAAAAGTTATGTATCACAAGAGACAGCTACAAAACATCAAAAAGGAAAATTGTTCTATGAGAGAATATCTATACAAAATCAGGACAATTTGTAACATGCTCGAGGCTGCAGGCCACAAAGTATCAGATTCTGAACAGATTTTAACCATATTAAATGGTTTGAGTGATGAATATGAAGCTGCGATGGTAGTTATATCATCTCATAAGGTCTTACCATCAGTGGATGATGTTCACTCTATTCTACAGGCTCATGAGGCCAGGATAGACAATAAAAGACCCCAAGAATCTGAGCTTACTATCAATTATACCACCAATACAAGAAACAAGAATCAAAACAACAACAAAAGTGATAAACAATCACAGATAGGAGGATACTCCAATAGATCAAGGGGAAGAGGCAGGTACAACAACAATAACAGACCAAAATGCCAAATCTGTGAAAAAATTGGGCATACAGCTGTAAAATGCTATTTTAGATATTCAAATCAAAATAACAACAATCCAAGAAATGATAATCACAATGTCAATGTGGCTCAAGCAAGCTCCAGTAGTCAAGCAGACAACAAAGATCACTGCTCAAGTGAAAATGGTCAATTAGAACATATGCATGATGACTACTAGTATCCTGACTCAGGGGCAACTAATCATATAACTAACAACTTAGAAAATTTAAATCTTGGCAACAAGGAGTATACTGATAAATAGTCTATTTGCATGGGCAATGGTAAGTGTATCAAAATTTCTCATGTAGAAAATGCTTCTATTAAAGGAAAGAAACAATTATTCCTACATAACTTATTAGAGTGCCAAAGATTAAAAATAATCTTATAATTGTATCTCAATTTGCTAATGACAATAAAGTTTACCCTACATACTGTCTTGTTAGAGATATACTAACTAAAGATGTTTCATTGCAGGATCATGCTGAGAAGGGATTATATAGATTTAAATCTGTCAACTGTACAAATTCTACAAAGGAGCAAAACTGTTGTAACCAGTACGAAATGAAAAACTGTAGTAGTATATTTGATCTTTGGCATCGCAAACTTGGTCATCTCGGTGCTAAAGTTGTTAAACAAGTTCTTACTGAAAATTGTACATCTTGTGATGATGTTTCTCCTCCTTATATATGCACACACTGTCAAATGGGTAAGAGTCACAAATTGCCATTTGCTGACTCCTTAACCAAATATTCCAAGCTTCTTGAACTTGTTGCTACTGATCTTTGGGGACCAGCATCAACATGTTCAGATTATGATTATAAATACTATATATCCTTTGTAGATGCTTATACAAGATACATTTGGATATATTTCTTAAAAAATATATCTGATACACACAAAATTGTATTGGATTTTATTACCATGGTTGAAAAACAACTTAGTTCGCATGTTAAAATTTTGCATTCAGATGGTGGAATAGAGTATAAACCCCTTAAGGATTGCTTTAGCAACAAGGGAATAATTCATAGAACCGCATGTCTCTATACATCTGAATAGAATGGCTTAGTTGAGAGAAATCATAGGCACATGGTTGAAAAATGGCTTAGCTTATTAGCTCATGCAAACTTACCTCTAAAATTTTCGCCTGAAGCCTTCAACACTGCAGTCTACCTTATTAATAGACTGCCAACCAAAATTTTAGAAGGCATAACCCCCATAGAAAAATTACAAGGGGTGAAGCCAGATTATTATAGTTTAAAAACCTTTGGGTGCTTATGCTTTCCATACTTAAGGACATGCAACAATAATAAGCTAAACTTCAGATCAAAGCCATGTACATTTCTTGGGTATGCCACCAATCAAAAAGGATACAAATGTCTAGACGATAGTGGAAATTTTTTATTAGCAGACATGTTGTATTTAATGAAAATGTATTCCCCTTTAGAAATTCAAAAGTGAAAACTTCAAGCAAGGTATATAATCCAAGTGTATTAATACCTGAACTGCCCATATATTCTGAGAATGAGAATCAAACAGAGGTGAAGAGGACTACTAGAAATCACCAAACTCATCCTGTAGTCTCTGTTCAACAAAATTCTGATTTGATTGATGATCCCAGTCATGCCAGTTAATCACCTGCACTTTCAACAAATGAAGAAAGTCAAAAATCTCAAGATCAACAAACTGATTCAAATGATAATACTAGTCATGACAACACTGACAGTTTACCTCATACTGATTCCACAGTCAAATCAAGTCATCCCATGATCACTAGAGCTAGAAGTGGCATCTTTAAACCAAAAGTATACATTACCAACACTAGCCTTGATGAACCATCAATCTATGAGCAAGCTGCAAAGCACAATAACTGGAAAGCAGCAATGGATGAAGTGTATAATGCTCTTATAAAAAACAAGACATGAGATCTTGTATGTCCACCAGCACATAAAAATATTGTTGGATGTAAATGGACATACAAGATAAAAAGAAATTCTGATGGCTATCAATAAATATAAGGCAAGACTTGTTGCCAAGGGTTATACCCAACAGTATGGGCTTGACTTTATTGAAACTTTTTCTCCAGTAGTCAAACCCTCTACAATAAAGCTCATACTCACTGTTGCACTACACAAAGGTTGGAGAATAAGGCAACTGGATGTCAATAATGCCTTTCTAAATGACATATTAGAAGAAGAGATCTATATGATGCAACCACCTAGCTATGAACAAAATACAAACCTTGTGTGCAAATTAAATAAGGCAATATATGACCTCAAACAAGCAACAAGGGTATGGTTTGACAGACTGAAATCAACTTTAATATCAAAGGGATATCAGTCTATCAAATCAGATACTTCATTGTTCATTAAAATCAACCAGTTGTCAACTATTTACATTCTAATCTATGTTGATGATCTTATAATTACAGGTAACAATCAAGATGAAATCAATCAAATTATCTGCTATCTGGACAAGTAATTTTCAATTAAAGATCTTGGAGACCTCAATTATTTTTTGGGAATTGAAGTTCACAGAACAACAAATTCTGAGATAACATTGTGTCAAAGGAAATACATATCAGAACTGCTGGCTAAAACAAAAATGGAAGATGCAAAACTCATGCCAACACCAATGATAAGCAATCAAAGTTTATCAAAAAAACAGGGGAGAAGCCATAAATAATACAAAACAATATAGAAGTGTTATAGGAGCATTACAATATGCTACTGTAACACGACCTGATATTGCATTCAGTGTTAACAAACTTTCTCAATTTATGAAGAATCCACTGGATGAACATTGGAAGGCAGTCAAGAGGATTCTCAGATACTTAAAGGGAACAATAAATCATGGCTTATCTCTCAAAGCTTGCAAAAATCTTAATTTAACTGGATATACAGATGCTGACTGGGCCACGGATTTAGATGACAGAAAATCAGTCACTGGATACTGCATATTCATTGGTAAAAACTTGATATAATGGTATTCCAAAAAAACAATTAACTATCTCAGGATCTAGTACAGAAGCAGAGTATAGGAGTGTAGCCAGTGCCAGGCCGAAATAATGTGGTTACAGTTAGTTTTGGATGAATTAAAATTGAAATCAGACATCAAGCCAACGCTGTGGTGCGACAATCAAAGTACTGCCTATATGACAGCTAATCTTATACTACACTCTAGAACCAAACATATTGAGATAGATCTACACTTCGTTCCAGATCAATTCATTAAAGGAAATTTACAAGTAAATCATATACCTGCCACCTACTAGAAAGCCGATACACTCACCAAATCATTGTCAAAAAAGAACTTCGAGAAGTTCAGGTCAGAGCTGGGAGTCAGTGAATTGCAGCCCTCTCTCGAGCTCAATAAGCCAGATCTTCTCCAAATTGAAGAGCAGAAGAAGAAAGAACATCCAAGGAATCAGCTTGCTCTCGACTCAAATCGCTTTCGACTCAAATCACAACTGCTCAGACCTTCAAGAGACTCAAGAGAACAACTCAAATCAGACATCAAGAGGGCATAAAACGGAGGAGCAACAAAAATTTTATGAACTGCGTCAATTTAATCAAAGAACCGAGTGATTTCGCCTCACAAACTCTAACCCTAGAAATCGGGTTAGGGTTCGAATGGGGGAAATAAATGAAGACGATAATGCAGTAGCACATTTTTATCATTTGAAGGAAGCCATTGCATCCGTTGAGACCATCAGATTAGATCCTGACCACTCATTCTATATTTGCTGAAAACACTTTTTTGGGCCGCATTGTTACAAGCCCATATTTCGGCTTATATATACTTTCTGCTCTGTTGTAACAATCTCAATAACTAGAATATCAAATTGTCTTTCAGAGAGTTTATAATCAATAAAAGACAATATTCATTTTCTTTTGATCTTCTCATATATTCTCTGTTAAAACTTCATATCCATTATAGTATGTTTTATCTTATTATAGTGATGAGTGATCAATGCTTCAAAACATAACCAATTCATGTTCCCTATAGATCTACGACATCTTCCAGTTGCTACCAGCAAAAGTTCAAGTTAGCATGTTCTCTACCACAATGCCACCATAAGCTCTAGAAATAACCAGAAAGTTAATAAACAACCAGTGTGCATCATGGTAAAGCATGATGAACTAACCTTAGAAGGTATAAAGCAATTCTATGTAAATGTGGACAATGGAAGCTAGAAACCCGGTGCGACCTATACAAACCCCCGCCATCACTCAGAGCATCATTTTCATCAACACATGTTGCAAGGTCGACTGGCTCGCTGACAAGATGAGGGCCCGGGACCACACCATCTCAGCCACTCACGGTGACAGGACCAAACACCAACGACATCATCATGCGTGAGTTCGGGTTAGACCCTTCCCTTGTTCTGATCACCACTGATCTTCTTACTAGAGATATTGATGTGCAGTAAATTACGACTTGCCCACTCAGCTTGAGAAATAGACATGCAAATTAGTGGTTTTAACGAGTAATTAATAAACATACTGATACGTCAATTTGTTTCTGTTTTTAATTGATCTTTGTAGTCATGGTAATGTGGCTAGTGATGTAATGGAAATGAGAGCTGATGTTTATCCATTGAAGTTAAAAGATTTCAGTTTTGAGGGAACAAATATAATGATAGTTCGCATTGACAAAAGAGTACGTTTTCTTTATTTATCATGTTTGTTTTAGAATACTAGTTTGGAAGTTGGTTTATCATGACATGTTGTTTCGTAATGTAGTAGCAAAATTATGATAGAAAATTAGGTAATATGTTTGCATTATTTTTTAAAAGGATAGGTGGAAGTAGTGTTTTAAAGACCCAACCAATCCTCGGTTCGACCACGGTTAACCTTCAATCTTGAAGCACCACGGCTATAAAAATGAAATAGCCTTGCACTTGCATGAACCCACGGTTTAACCGCAAAACCTTCAAAAAAACTCTATACCGACCTCTTTTAACCTCACGGTTCTTTAAATTTGAGAAAAATTATCGCTTCGCTCTTTATTTTTTCACATAATTAATTTGACAAATTATTTCATAACCTAGCACTAAATTATTAAATTATCTAATCAATTTTGAATGGTATAATATATTATTTGTAACGACCCGTATTTTACGTGTCGATAGATCGTAGAATTTGCAGGTCGATAGTGTTGTTTGTGTTGCCTCTAGCTTGAGTCGTTTAGAAGTTAACCCGGGTGGAGTATGAGTTGTGACCGACTCATGAGCATTGCCGAGCTAAGGGATGAGTCGTGACCGACTCATAGGGGACCGACTCAAGGAGGGGTTACGGGTTGGAGTGTTGGCCGAGATAAGAAATTCACCGACCTAAGAGTTGCCGAGTTATAGAAGTAACGACCTAAAAGTTAGGCGACTTAGTGATGGTGACCGACCTATAGTAAGTCGTAGACGACCTTAGGAAGTGGCCGAGTCAACGAGTTACGACTCATAAGGTTTGCCGAGTTAAGGGGTTAGCGTGTTAGTAGGCAGCGACTTAAGGAAGTCGCCGAGTTAGCGACTTAGAGTTAGGTCGTTCAACGACCTAAGGGCTAGCGTTAGGACGCTAGGGGGATAGGTCAGCAGGCACGTTGAGTCGTTGGGGGGCTTAGGTCGTTGAGTCGGTCTGGTTTGTTAGGTCGCGTGAGTACTGTTCAGACTTAGGTCGTAAACGACCTAAGTTAGGTAGTGAGTCGGCAGTGAGTTAGGTCGTGGGGTCTTGAGTCGTGTGTGTCTGGGTTAAGTCGTGAGTCGGGCTTGGTTGTATGTTGTGATTGGTTAGGTCGTAGGTCGAATGGATTGATGAGTCGGCAACGACTCAAAGTTAGGTCGGGGACGACCTAAGGGGCGACGACCTAAGGGGTTTCCAGCCTATAAATAGAGGTGTTCGGCTCACTTTTTGGCACCGGTTTTTGAAGCGACGAAGTGCTGCCATTTTGAAGACTCGACTACGGTATTTTCTTCACTTCTTTCTCTACTTCCATCAAGTGCTAACATCCGTTGAAGATCGAAGATCCAAGTGTCCAAGTTGAAGATCTTCATCCGTTCGAGCTAGATTTCATCGATTGAAGCGAGATATTGCCGGATCAAACCTTGATCTTCGCTGTCCAGATCTGAAGTGTGTAGTTTTTGTAGTGTTTGGGTGATTTGGTGAGTGGTAGTTATCTCTCACGCGGATCCAAAGGAGTATATGGGATTGGTGATATGTTTATGTGTTAAAGTTAGCGTTTTCTCGCATTTTCCTTAAGTCTGCATGTAGATCCATCATATTTGAAAATGTTTATCTATAGAAGCTATTTAACAAGTATTAGAGACAAAACCCATGTTTTAGATTTGATAGATCTATGCTAAAAACTATGATTTCACATATGTTGGACTTTTGCTCACTTAATTACGAAATTGCCATTATAGTTGATATTGCTTAATATATCTTGTTTGAATGGTTGAATGTTTGAATGTATGTTAGATTTGATTGCTCCAAGTTAGCTTGTAGTTGATTTGGAACAAGATGGTTGAAGATGATTCAAAAGCTAAGTGGAAAGGCTCTTGAATGGTGAAAGCTGCCGATAGCATATGAAGCGGATGTGGAAGCTCATATGGATGGATTCGAGGATGTGGGATCTTGCCATGATGCGAGAAGGCAAAGCATGGTTAAGTTGAGAGACTTTGCGATGATATGATGAGGCAAGGCTTGTGTTGAGATGGGACGGGTCATGATGACGTTCCAAGTTGAGAGACTTTGCTATGATGTGATGAGGCAAGACATATGTTGTGATGGGACGGGTCACGAAGACGTTCCAAGCACGGGTCATGACGACGTGCAAAGTTATAACTCGGTGATGCGGTCCGGGTTGGGGTGGATAATGGTTAGCTTGAGAGGCGCTTGAGCTAGTATGGAAGTGGTCGTCGAGGAGGATGACTTGGAGGCTTAGATCTCATCGTTGTTGAAGGTTCTAGCATACTCAAAGCAAGAGTACGTTGGAACGGGTCACGATGACGTTCCAGGCACGGGTCATGATGACGTGCTAGTACTCTGGGCTGATGCGTTCGGCTTAGGCACGGGTCACGATGACGTGCGGAGTTATGGCTAAACCGGGGTTACCATTAGCCCTTGACAGGCGGTCATTCAACTAACGGTGAAATCAAGGCAAAGATAACAGTGATAGCCAGAGTCATGGATGTTTGGATGTTTGGTTGTATCATCATTCGGCTTCAAGAGCGGTGTTTTCTGGGTGCTTATCTGATCTTGGTTTAGGCCTTGGGGGTTTGTATTTGGAAAACATCGTCCTTGACTCGAGTGATTATTGCTTTACCTTACTTATTTGCTATGTTATGCTTACTTCTCCTTAGTGTGTGTCTGGGGGCTATCACTGTAGAAAGAGGTGGAGTGGGATGGTTTGGTTCCTATTCCTTTATTTCCTTATGCTCTTTTGGTATGCTTGATTGTTAATTTACTGCTCACTAAGACTTTGTCTGACTCAAGGTTTTATGTCTCCTCTTATTACCTTGGGCTGTTCATCCATGTTTGGGATGGGCAGACTAGGTAGCAGGTGGCAGGTGCTGTGCTTAGAGTTTTCCGCTGATGATGACGAAGACGAGCAGGAGGCTATGCATATTATTTTCTTATATGTACTGGGTATCCGCTGCTGTATTTGATGAGTGTTTGTAGTGAGGTCTTGATGTATGGATTTGTTGAGATGATTGTATAAAACTTCTGTGATGCTTATATGATGATTTTTCTGTTATGAGACTCCACTATATATATTTCTCTATTGTATTTTATCCATGCGCTGTGAGTTACGGTAGAGATTCTGCGATTTTATTTTTCCCTGACTATCGTCCATGGCTGCCTTGCACACCTTTCAGCGCACTTTTCTCTTGTTTTGGTGCGGGAGTCATGGGCGGTCGTCACATTTGGTATCAGAGCTTTGGTTAATCGATTTTAGCCAACGCTCGCTGATGTAACTACGTAAGAGAGACGTAATTGTAATTTGATGGATGATTACTATATATAATATAGTAGCCTAGAAGGATTTGAACTCCTTATGTAGTTGTTTCTTAAGGTGTTCTAATCACTCTTATTACAGATATTAAGGATGAGTCGAAGAGGGAGACCAGCTGCAAGGGAAAGCCGTGCTGATGAAGGAGCTGTTAATTATGGAACTATGTTCGAAGCGATGATGACTTCGATCATGAGAAGGATACCAGCTTCAGGATCATCAGTGGATGTGGGAGTTCAAGTCCAAGCTCCGAGGCCAGTAGATTTTGCTAAGCTTTGCAAGGATTATACTTCTCTTGGAGGAAAAGCTTTCTTAGGGACGGAGTCGACTATTGAGGTACAGAGGTGGATTGATGCTTGCCGAAGGATTTTTGGTGATCTAGGGATTGAGGATGCAACCAAGAGAAAGCTTGCATCGAGGCAGCTTCAAGGGAGGGCTGCGGATTGGTGGAATTCTATCACCATAGATACACCAGAAGAAGAGATTACTTGGGAGCAGTTCCAAGTTAGATTTGAAGCCAAGTTCATCTCTACTGCTCAGAGGTCTGTTTTGTTCAAGAGATTTGTGGAGCTCAAACAAGGCGGAAGGCCTGTTCTGGAGTACATTTCTGAGTTTGAAGCTTTGTCTAAGTATGCCAGATCATATATTGATTCTCCCTACCAGAAGAATGAAAAGTTTGTGACTGGTCTGGATGCTTATCTTGGGAGGCAGTTAGTGGATCATCTGGACGATCCATTTGAGAAGCTTGTGGAAAAAGCTCTTAGGCATGAGAGTTTGTTTCCTAGGGAAAGTTCTGTTGTTGCTGTAACCAGGGAAGGATCTAAACCACAGCAGAGTGGGAATAAGAAGAGGAAGCAGCAGCAACAGAAGGGAAAGGATGGTCAGAAGAAGCCAAAGGGCGAGGTGACTTGTTATAACTGCCGTCAGAAGGGTCATCTTTCTCGGGATTGCAAGAATCCGAAGGTGCAGTTGAAGTGTTACAACTGTGATAAGCTGGGACACATTAAGAAGGACTGTCCAGAACCGAGGAAAGATAGGCAGGTTGTGCAAGCCTATGCTTTGGAAGCTGTGCCGTCGTCTTCAAGAGTCCCTACTGCTGAAGAAAAGGGGAAGAGTGTGGTGGTTCAAGGTACTCTTTCTATCTGTGGTGTTCCAGTTAGAGTGTTGTTTGATACTGGAGCGTCGCATTCTTTTGTTTGTGATGATTTGGTAGGCCGGTTAGGTTTGAAACCGGATATTGTTGATAGGCCATTGGTTGTGACTAATCCGGTCGGGGGTTCGTCATGTTTGTGTATGTTATGTCGTGGTCTAGTTGTGTCGAGTCATGATTGCTCGTTTGTTTGTGATTGCTTTGTTCTGAACTTTGCGGGGTTCGGAATTATTTTGGGTATGGACTGGCTTAGGAAGTATGCGGCTAGGATTGATTGTGAGAGGCTTGAGGTGACAGTCGGGAATGTGGAAGGGCGAAAGGTTTTGATACGATGTAAGCATGAAGAAGGCGTCTTCATGAGCTTCATGTATTCGCTGATTGTTCCACGGGATGGACTGTCATCGGTGCCTATTGTGAATGAGTTTGAGAATGTCTTTGAGGAAGTCAAAGGGTTACCGCCGCATAGGGAGATCGAGTTTCGTATCGATCTAATTGAGGGAGCCAGACCTGTTGTGATGCCTCTTAGGCGAATGGCACCGAGGGAGCAGCAAGAGCTGAAGGTGCAAGTTGATGACCTTTTGCAGAAAGGATTCATTCGGAGAAGTGTGTCCGAATGGGGTGCGCCAGTTGTGTTCGCAACCAAAGCGGATGGATCGTTGAGGTTGTGTGTTGATTATCGTGAGCTGAATAAGGTGACTAAGAAGAACAAGTATCCATTGCCGAGAATAGATGACTTGTTTGATCAGCTTCACGAGGCTAAGGTGTTTTCTCAGATGGATTTGGCAACGGGATTTCACCAGTTGAGAGTGGCGAAGGATAGTGTGCCGAAGACTGCTTTCAGGACACCATCCGGGTTTTATGAGTGGCTGGTAATGCCGTTTGGATTGACTAACGCGCCAGCATATTTTGTGGATCTTATGAATAGAGTGTTCAGAGATCAGTTGAATAAGTTCGTGCTTGTGTTCGTGGATGATATTTTGGTTTATTCCAGAACTGAGGAAGAGCACAAGACGCACTTGAGGATTGTTTTGGATATATTGCGGAAACATCAGCTGAAGGCTAAGTTTTCGAAGTGTCACTTCTGGAAGAATGAAGTGAGGTTCTTAGGTCATGTTATTTCTGGAAATGGAATAGCGGTTGATCCCGCTAAGGTGGCAGCGATCCAGGATTGGGTTAGGCCTAAGAATGCATCTGATGTGAGAAGTTTTCTTGGATTAGCAGGATATTATCGTCGGTTTATCAAAGACTTTTCCAAGATAGCTGCACCGTTGACAGGATTGACGAAGAAGAATCAAGTGTTCAGATGGAATGATAAGTGTGAACAAGCTTTCATAATCCTGAAAGAGCGACTGACAAGTGCTCCTGTTTTGACTATTCCGAGTGGGAATGATGAGATGGTGGTTTACACCGATGCATGTGGCACTGGACTAGGAGCGGTGCTAATGCAGAAGGATAAAGTTGTTGCGTATGCTAGTCGACAACTGAAGCCGCATGAAAGGAACTATCCGACTCATGATTTGGAGTTAGCGGCGATTGTGTTTGCTTTGAAGATGTGGAGACATTATCTATTGGGAGTTAGATTCGAGTTGTTTACAGATCATAAGTCGTTGAAGTATCTGTTCTCCCAAAAGGATTTAAATCTTCGACAGCAACGGTGGCTAGAGTTCCTAGCATCTTATGATTTTGGTATAGCCTATACTCCGGGGAAAGGTAACGCAGTGGCTGATGCGTTAAGTCGAAGACATGCAGGATTGGGAGCCATGTTTTCAGAATGGAAGAGTCTTGAGTATTTGGCTGGATTTGATTTCAGGCCTAGATGTGAATTGGAACCTGAGATGTTGGCAAACTTATCGATAAGGCCTACTCTTGTGGAAAGAATTGGTGAGAGGCAAAGGGGAGATGATAAGCTTGTCAAGATTATCTGTGATTTGGAATCTGGATTGGACCCGGAGAAGGATAAGGGATTCGAGGTCGATCGAGAGGGTTGGCTTCGAAAGCAAGGGCGACTAGTTGTTCCCGATGTAGATGGATTGAGAGATGAAGTTCTGAGGGAGAGTCATCACTCGAAGTTGACAATTCATCCAGGTGGAAATAAGATGTATCGGGATATGAAGAGAACCTACTACTGGGAAGGTATGAAGAAGGATGTTGGAAACTTTATTTCCAAGTGTATGAATTGCCAGTTGGTGAAAGCTGAGCAGAAGAAGCCCAGTGGATTGCTTCAGCCATTAGAGGTTCCTACATGGAAGTGGGAGCAAGTGTCGATGGACTTTATCGGTGGTCTACCTAGGACAAGAGCAGGGAATGAAGGGATTTGGGTCATAGTAGATCGTTTGACCAAGAGTGCAAGGTTCATTCCTGTTCGATCGACTAGGACTGCATCGAAGTTGGCTGAATTATATGTGAAGTGGATAGTTCGTTTCCATGGTGTTCCGAAGAGTATAGTGAGCGATCGAGATCCATTGTTCACCAGTAGATTTTGGAAGAGCTTCCAGGAAGTTTTGGGAACTGAGTTGTGTTTGAGTACAGCTTATCACCCTCAAACAGATGGTCAGACTGAGAGAGTCAACCGAGTTTTGGAAGATCTTCTTAGAGCATGTGTTTTGGACTTCGGAGGATCATGGGAAGATCACCTTCATTTGGTGGAGTTTGCTTATAATAACAGTTATCAGTCGAGTATTGGTATGGCACCATATGAGGCATTATATGGAAGACCGTGTAACTCTCCGACATGTTGGTTGGAAACTGGAGAAAAGCTGATACTTGGGCCAGAGATGATTCGACAGACTTCGGATTGTATAGAGATCATTCGACAAAGAATGAAGGCAGCCCAGGATCGTCAGAAAAGTTATGCAGATAATCGTCGGAAGGATTTGGAATTCGACGTGGGTGATATGGTTTTTGTGAAGATTTCTCCATTGAAGAATGTTATAAGATTCGGGAACAAAGGAAAGTTAACTCCAAGATTCGTTGGACCATTCCCGATTATCGAGCGAATTGGAAAGCTCGCTTATAGATTGGAGTTACCGGAAAAGATGGCGGGTGTGCACAATGTTTTTCATGTATCTTGTCTACGGAAGTATATGCACGACCCAACTACGGTGGTTTCTGCTGATAGCTGTGAAGACTTAGAGGTTGATCCAGTGGTTACGAGACCTCGTAAGCCGCTTCGTATTGTTGACACCGATACGAAACAGCTTAGGAGGAAGACGATTACGTTGCTCAAGGTACAATGGAGTGACGATGTTAACGACTGTACGTGGGAGGAGGAAGAGAGGATGAAGGAAGCTCATCCAGGACTCTTCGAGGTATGGCCCTAAAGTGTCGTGACATCTCATGAATTTGTAGCTTGTTCTAAGTCTTAGAATTCTGCATGCTAGGCTAGAATTGGATGCATGGTTTGTTGATTGCTATGGATGGTAGGCATGCGGAATATCTTTGATTTCTGTTGTTTGCTTGGAATTTCGGGGGCGAAATTCCTAAGGGGGAGAGAATGTAACGACCCGTATTTTACGTGTCGATAGATCGTAGAATTTGCAGGTCGATAGTGTTGTTTGTGTTGCCTCTAGCTTGAGTCGTTTAGAAGTTAACCCGGGTGGAGTATGAGTTGTGACCGACTCATGAGCATTGCCGAGCTAAGGGATGAGTCGTGACCGACTCATAGGGGACCGACTCAAGGAGGGGTTACGGGTTGGAGTGTTGGCCGAGATAAGAAATTCACCGACCTAAGAGTTGCCGAGTTATAGAAGTAACGACCTAAAAGTTAGGCGACTTAGTGATGGTGACCGACCTATAGTAAGTCGTAGACGACCTTAGGAAGTGGCCGAGTCAACGAGTTACGACTCATAAGGTTTGCCGAGTTAAGGGGTTAGCGTGTTAGTAGGCAGCGACTTAAGGAAGTCGCCGAGTTAGCGACTTAGAGTTAGGTCGTTCAACGACCTAAGGGCTAGCGTTAGGACGCTAGGGGGATAGGTCAGCAGGCACGTTGAGTCGTTGGGGGGCTTAGGTCGTTGAGTCGGTCTGGTTTGTTAGGTCGCGTGAGTACTGTTCAGACTTAGGTCGTAAACGACCTAAGTTAGGTAGTGAGTCGGCAGTGAGTTAGGTCGTGGGGTCTTGAGTCGTGTGTGTCTGGGTTAAGTCGTGAGTCGGGCTTGGTTGTATGTTGTGATTGGTTAGGTCGTAGGTCGAATGGATTGATGAGTCGGCAACGACTCAAAGTTAGGTCGGGGACGACCTAAGGGGCGACGACCTAAGGGGTTTCCAGCCTATAAATAGAGGTGTTCGGCTCACTTTTTGGCACCGGTTTTTGAAGCGACGAAGTGCTGCCATTTTGAAGACTCGACTACGGTATTTTCTTCACTTCTTTCTCTACTTCCATCAAGTGCTAACATCCGTTGAAGATCGAAGATCCAAGTGTCCAAGTTGAAGATCTTCATCCGTTCGAGCTAGATTTCATCGATTGAAGCGAGATATTGCCGGATCAAACCTTGATCTTCGCTGTCCAGATCTGAAGTGTGTAGTTTTTGTAGTGTTTGGGTGATTTGGTGAGTGGTAGTTATCTCTCACGCGGATCCAAAGGAGTATATGGGATTGGTGATATGTTTATGTGTTAAAGTTAGCGTTTTCTCGCATTTTCCTTAAGTCTGCATGTAGATCCATCATATTTGAAAATGTTTATCTATAGAAGCTATTTAACAAGTATTAGAGACAAAACCCATGTTTTAGATTTGATAGATCTATGCTAAAAACTATGATTTCACATATGTTGGACTTTTGCTCACTTAATTACGAAATTGCCATTATAGTTGATATTGCTTAATATATCTTGTTTGAATGGTTGAATGTTTGAATGTATGTTAGATTTGATTGCTCCAAGTTAGCTTGTAGTTGATTTGGAACAAGATGGTTGAAGATGATTCAAAAGCTAAGTGGAAAGGCTCTTGAATGGTGAAAGCTGCCGATAGCATATGAAGCGGATGTGGAAGCTCATATGGATGGATTCGAGGATGTGGGATCTTGCCATGATGCGAGAAGGCAAAGCATGGTTAAGTTGAGAGACTTTGCGATGATATGATGAGGCAAGGCTTGTGTTGAGATGGGACGGGTCATGATGACGTTCCAAGTTGAGAGACTTTGCTATGATGTGATGAGGCAAGACATATGTTGTGATGGGACGGGTCACGAAGACGTTCCAAGCACGGGTCATGACGACGTGCAAAGTTATAACTCGGTGATGCGGTCCGGGTTGGGGTGGATAATGGTTAGCTTGAGAGGCGCTTGAGCTAGTATGGAAGTGGTCGTCGAGGAGGATGACTTGGAGGCTTAGATCTCATCGTTGTTGAAGGTTCTAGCATACTCAAAGCAAGAGTACGTTGGAACGGGTCACGATGACGTTCCAGGCACGGGTCATGATGACGTGCTAGTACTCTGGGCTGATGCGTTCGGCTTAGGCACGGGTCACGATGACGTGCGGAGTTATGGCTAAACCGGGGTTACCATTAGCCCTTGACAGGCGGTCATTCAACTAACGGTGAAATCAAGGCAAAGATAACAGTGATAGCCAGAGTCATGGATGTTTGGATGTTTGGTTGTATCATCATTCGGCTTCAAGAGCGGTGTTTTCTGGGTGCTTATCTGATCTTGGTTTAGGCCTTGGGGGTTTGTATTTGGAAAACATCGTCCTTGACTCGAGTGATTATTGCTTTACCTTACTTATTTGCTATGTTATGCTTACTTCTCCTTAGTGTGTGTCTGGGGGCTATCACTGTAGAAAGAGGTGGAGTGGGATGGTTTGGTTCCTATTCCTTTATTTCCTTATGCTCTTTTGGTATGCTTGATTGTTAATTTACTGCTCACTAAGACTTTGTCTGACTCAAGGTTTTATGTCTCCTCTTATTACCTTGGGCTGTTCATCCATGTTTGGGATGGGCAGACTAGGTAGCAGGTGGCAGGTGCTGTGCTTAGAGTTTTCCGCTGATGATGACGAAGACGAGCAGGAGGCTATGCATATTATTTTCTTATATGTACTGGGTATCCGCTGCTGTATTTGATGAGTGTTTGTAGTGAGGTCTTGATGTATGGATTTGTTGAGATGATTGTATAAAACTTCTGTGATGCTTATATGATGATTTTTCTGTTATGAGACTCCACTATATATATTTCTCTATTGTATTTTATCCATGCGCTGTGAGTTACGGTAGAGATTCTGCGATTTTATTTTTCCCTGACTATCGTCCATGGCTGCCTTGCACACCTTTCAGCGCACTTTTCTCTTGTTTTGGTGCGGGAGTCATGGGCGGTCGTCACATTATTAGTGTATATTTTATGAATTATAGTTGAGTCGAATCTTTTCCATCTTAAAAAATAAGAAAATTTACAATTTTACGCTAACAAAAGTGTTGTAGAATTATTTCAATTAATATTTGTTATGAAATATTTAAAAATAATTATTTTGAATTTCAATATATTAATTATAATTGGTCAAATTTAAAATTTATTAAAATAATTTACATTTAAAAAATAAAATAAAAATTAACGATCAATGCGGTTCTCATGGTCTAACCAGTTGAATCATTAGAACATTTGATCTCGCACCAACACGGTTTGACTCACGGTTTGATCTTCGAAACTATGGTTGGAAGTCTGTAAAGTGTACAAGCATAAATTTGAACATAATGAAACCAATTTTATTTCTGCAAATGGTTGAAATAAGTTCCTTAGACCTTATAACCTGACTCAAACTATATTCAAACGCAGTCTGGTGTGGATTGAACTAACGTTATACATTGAAATGTGACTATTTGAATCGCTAAACCTTGCATACATGATCCATACACGTATGATATATAAAATAACAAATCAAAGCCACTATCAACTATCAAATTTTAAACTAGACATGAACTTTGCTGACTACATAAAACATAACGAATATTGGAATGTTCATCCAATATTACCTTTAATAGAAGCTAATGATCACATTCCCTATTTTTTCATTGATGTTGGCTTTTCAAATTTCAATTCATCGTTTTAGAAACCATTTTAACATGAAGAAGTAAGAAATTGATTGCAAGTAGTACCCTTAGATTTGTAAGCCATCTTTAATTTCCATGAGCTCAAGTATGTTGAAAACAAATGATCTTCAGCTGAGTCGTGTACTGTGTCACTGTTTTGAAGACGTTTCGAAGTTCTGCTCGAGAGTGCAAAACAATTTAACTAACGCTGCCGTTTGTAGGATAAAATAGCCCTTTCTTTTCGATTTTATGTCGATTCACTTGCACACATGAAATTGACTCGGTTGCCTTCAAAAATGACTGCTCGTCTTATGATTTTAAGAAGATAGATTCGTGGAAAAGAAGGCAGATTTTGCAGAAAAAAATCATTTTACTTTGGTCTCATCTAAAAATTAATTAACTAAACGGAATACCAATTCGAACATGTTACTGAATAGTAAAGTTACGTTGGTTCGAAATTTGGATCTGAAATTTTACATCTTCAAATAAAATAACGGTCACAAAATGCAGAATAAATTTCGTACAAAAATATAAGTGTTACAATAAGCCCAAGCCTAAGCTCGGAGCGGGTCGAGTCGAATTGATTGGTCGGAACACGCGTGTGCGTGATGGTCATGCATGCGCTCTCTCCTTAACATAAAAGCAACATTTGGATGCCCAAAGAACCCAATTTAGGAGCTAAGAAACTCATATATATACATATATATATATATGTATATGTATATGTATATGTATATGTATATGTATATGTATATGTATATGTATATCTTTCAATAATCCCCATGGTGTATGACTCAAATAATAAATGCACTTATTCCAAGATCTTTAATTTTTAAACAATTCATAAACCTATTTTTTTAAATAATTTCCATCAATCCCCCACTTGAAATTTTAAATAAATTTTTCAAGCAGTTTCCGAAAATATAAGGTTGTGCATAAACAAAGGTGATTTCGACTTGAGCCTTTGCATAGTGGATAAGATTCGTGTAACGACCCGGAATTTTAGGTCGCTAGATTTGAACATTTAATTCATTTTAAATCTTGAATATGTATTATAATTTGATTTCGAAGTAAAAAGATTTTTGGTTAAATTAATACAAATAGTTAAATTCCAAATACGGGAATTTAATTGAAATTTGAAAAACAATAATTTAATATTGGAATTGGGATAATTGGTGAGTGTGGATGTAAATAGATATAAAAATAGATTCTAAAATTTATTTTAAGTCTATTTGGATTTGAATTATAATATTAGACCGTTGGATGGATTTAAAAGTTGATAGGTTGAATTTGGAATTTTATATTAATTTAATAATGGAATTTAATAATATAATAATGCAAATAATCAGATTTTAATTTAAACCGAATCAAAATGATTTCTAACATGAATATAAATTCTATACGATTTATAATAGAGTTAATAAAATTTTAAAAGTGAAATTTTAAGTGATTTCGACGATTTAGAAAATTGCTCGAATTTATCGACGAGTTAAAATAGCCTTCCGGAGGCACAGTCTCGGAATTCGACGAAACTAGTTCCATTGGATCCGTAATAGTAAGTTATTATCGAATTTCAATTTTCGTAGCAATCGGAGTTTTCGTTCGAGCGTGGCAGCTTAAAACGCATAGAAATTATTTTAATCGATTTAATTTAAAATTGATCGTTTAATTCCGTAACTCGCGCATACGATCGAATTAGCCTCCGAAACACGTTCCATTGTGTTCGGAATGTAGGTAAAACCTTATAATCGCCTGTCGGCACGCGTCGTTTGGAGATCGTGTGAAAAAGTTGCTTTAAAGTGAATTAAATATTAATATAATTGGGTTATATATATATACATTCATGTATAAGCCAACCCTAACCCTAGTTTTTCACGGGCCGTCATCTAAAATTTTAATGGCCGAAAAACATCAATTTTCGTCTTCAATTTTCGATCAATCACGCAATAATTTCGAAAACTTCCAACTGGAAGATCGAAGAGCTCGTTGGGAGCTTCAGATTCAACGGTGGCGATGGGTTTTAGCGTCGCGTGGAGGGAGTAATCGAGCCCCTTTGTTTTCCGTTCATGCACGATTATCTAGGGATGGGGTTGACTGGAACTTAGGCGATGGTGGAGGCAGCAATGGGCTTCGTAGTGGTGGCCTCCGATCAAGGTGAATGGCTCCACAGTGGTCGCGATTTTGAACCCTAGGCTGCGTTTGATGGGTTCGGCTTCTCTGGAACATGCGTGTTGAGAAGATGAAGGCTACGGCCTTGATTTTACTTTCCAGATCTAGCGGCCACGAACTTGGTTTGTAAAGTAAAAAGCAAATTTGTTTAATTATATATATATATATATATATATATATATATATATATATATATATATATATTCAAACTTTAAACAACCATATCTTTTGCATACATTATCAGAATTCGACGAAACTAGCGACGACGGGATCGCAGTGACGAGTACTATGCAGTGGAGCAATTCTGGGATCATTCAGAGCAAGTAAAAATTTAGGTTAAATCGAACGCCGTTCGATTTAATTTAAATTTGAACGCTCGTCGAAAATCCAAGGTGAGTTAATCTCACTCACATCTGGATACCAGTAATTTAAATAGCTAATATTTAAATATTTGATTGGTTGTTTAGCTGAATATGAAAATTATTATCAAATTGAATCGATATTTATTGGTTGTACTAATATCTGTGGATGCAGGGAAACAGGTTAGAGGGATCCAACTGGATTCCTCACAAATAGAAATTTTATTTATATTCTGTGATATATCTCATTGATATCCTGTGATAAATTGTTTAGATCTTGTTATGCTGTGTTTTATTTATATACTGGGATAGATTAAATTCAAATTCAAATTTGTATTGTGCTATGATTGGGTGAATACAACCTGGGAATTTAAATATAAATAAATAAATTGGGTTTAAAGGAAATAATAGAAATTCTTAAGTAAAGAAGTTAAAGGAATTAAATTCAAGAAAATGGTTGATAATTTGAAATGTTTGAAATTGTGGTTTAAAAGGGAAATCTGAATTGTTTTAAATAATAGAGAGATTTTTTTTTAAAGGATGGGTTGTGTATGCTTTTCTGGAAACTAAGCATATTTTAAAGAAAGATTTTCAAAGTATAAACTCGAAAGTTTTGTAAAGTTGTTTTTAAAATATTTTAGAAAATTTATTATTATTTTTAATTGTTTTTAAGTGAAAGCAAATATTTGATTAAGTAATTATGGTATTTATTACTTTAAAAGTAAAGTAGTATTAAGTTTCAAAGGAAATTATAATATAAATATTTGACTTAATAACTTTACTTTAAAAATTAAACTTGGCTTAAAGTACTTAGGAAACCTCTATATATTTCCTTAAGTATTATTTTCAATTAAGAAATTTCTAGAAGATTTATTTTAAATATTTTAAATATATATTTGAAAGTGATTTCCGGGAAATAGCAATGGGTTTAAAAATAAAAGGGAGTTTATTTTTAAAGTATGGAAAGGAATTTACGGGATGAACGTAAAATTGAATTGGGGTAAATCGTGTAGGATTTATAAAAAGAATTCTTTGGGTTATCCTAAAATGGAAGTGCATTTCCCTGAAAAGCCAAGTACGTTTTAAAGCAGATTTTTGAATGATTAGAAGTTTTGAAGTTGTATTAAAGAATGGTTTCGAGAAAATCATTTAAGTGGTAAGAATTTTAAAAGTGAACATCTATCAAATTAGTTATAGAAGTGATTATTTTAAAGGGGTAAGCACTATTATGTTTTAAAGAATATTATTAATATTTATGCTTTATAAAATGTTTTATTTTAAAGATAATTAATTAAAGTTTTATTTGAAACTTGTATAGGATTTCATAGCTTTATTTTAAAATTTAGTATGACTTAACTTTATTTTGAAGATAATAGTTTATATTTTATAAAGCAGTTTGATTCGAAATATTTTTAAAGGGTATATATATTTTAAATCAAGTATGTAAGAAGTTTTTTAATATAAATGTTTTAATGTATTTTCAATAATAAAGAATTTAAATTTATTTTAAATCTTAAGTATGGGTACTTGGATGTTTTCAAGGGAAGTAACCATTTGGGGGATTTATTCCATGAGAAGAGTTGGGTTTGAAAACTGTTTAAAAAGGACTTGAAAATGGAAACATATCTGGCAAAGATATTTTTGAGGAAAATAATTAATTGGGAAATTATTTATTGTGCGATGGATGCTTATGGATGTTAATTGATAGTTAAATCACCGATTATCAATATTGGCCAATGCGTTGATCCTTTCGAAGAGATCGGGATTGGGATTAATTTCTCGAAAACCACTTCGATCGGGTTTGTACGTTTTCGTGGAAAAACGAGTTTGGAGTCGAAGATGGAGCAGTGAAGTGCAAGGGCTAGTAGCTACTAATCCTGAGGATATTTCCAAAATGGATGTAGTAGGAGTAGTGCCTTCGGTTCCGTTCGAACCCGGGACGGACTTGTATGGACGAATGCTTTCGGAACATCGTAAGGTGGGCGATGGGCATTCTAAGTGAAATGTTCTAAAAAGTAACGCTTAGCCTCAAGCCTCATCAACCGGGAATGACTGAAAATCAGGGGTTATGCAGAAAGGCTGGGTGCGTAGCACCCATTTCAGGGTGAGGTCATCCCTGTCTAGATGTCCCTTTTAATTCGGCATAGTGGTGCGGTTGCTGATACCAGCCGTGGGGTGATCTTACTCGAGATTATCCAGTAAGGGGTAGTCCCGACCTTGTGTTGCAGGGGATCAGGAGTGGTCCTCGGTACACTAATCTAGACCAGGTACTGTGATAGGTGGTACCCCAGTGCCCAGTCATTAGTTGGAAATCCATTCCCCTTACGCGCCTTTTACGAGTTTTGTTTGTATTGGGGCTAGTAGCTGGAATTTAATGAATGTAACAATTTCGGCTATTTTATAAGTATTTGTATATAGACCCTATTATAATATCAGAGGATTTTTATAGTTTTAGCTATCGCAGGGTAAAAACCCGACATGTTTATTTGTGGCGTGGTCTTACGAGATGCTTTTGTTTTCAAAGGATTTTTGAAACTTTAATAATAAATTAGGTGAATCTTTATCAGCTGGTATTCCAAACTGACTCAGGTGTTATTTTATTATAATACTCGGGTCAGACCGAGTATTATATGTTCAGGATAGGATGCTATGCAACAAGTGAGGAGCTGGAGTCCGAGACGTATTATCTGTACTTGTGTATATCCGCTGCTGTGATTTTATGGAATTGTCAGGCTGATAATTGTCGTTTGTTTGTGATACTCTGATGATGTAATATATAAAACAGATATAGTTTTCATTTTGTGTAAAGATCTAATATTATATATTATATTTTATTCCACTGCGATTGTGAGATTCTGATATTGTTTAGTTCCTTCTTTCTTCTACCTTCTTTCTTTTTCCTCAACAATCTGTCTTTTCCGGCACTTGATCGTCGGCATATCATACTGTAGGGTGTTTTGTGTCGATTTTCGAGCGTCGAGAAGGGCAGGTCGTCACACTTGATATCGGAGCTTAGGTTGACGACAACCTACGCTTTGGTGGGAAAATTTTATTCATTAGAAATAGAGTCAATAGTACTTTAGAAGAGTTGAGTGTAATAATAGATATGAGAGCGTACTTATTAGTGAATATAAAATTGTTTTTATACTGTGTTGATTTATCGGTTGTGTGTTTATGAATTCTAGTTAGTACGGGAAGTACAACCGTATCAATAGGGGTTTCTAAAATCTTAAACAAGATAAACCGACATAGTATTGTTTTTAAAGAGGGTAAATGAAATAATTTTACCCAAAATTATATTTGATATAAAAGAAATAATTTTCTGAAATTATTATATATATTTGATTGTTGGGTATGGATATCTTAATCGAATAAAATCTAAAATTTGATCTAAAATTTAAAATGGTTATAACCAAATAAAATTCTATGAGTATAAATTATACAAAGGAAGAATTACTAAATTTGAATTAAACCAGAATTTAAATCTCGAAAATTTTGAAAAGTGTTTTAAATGTAATGAAAATAGAAGTTTGGAAATTTAAAATCTTGGGAATGTTTGAAATGTTTTCCAAAGTGTTTGAAGGCAATAATGGAATATTATTTTGGATAATATGTTTGAATGGAAACTGTTTTGGAATGAATTTGGGAAAGTAAGGAAGCACTGAACTCACTTCAGTCGTTGGAAAACAATCCTGATGATGATGGCCACATCATTTAGAATTCATTTTCGAGTTTCTAAAGTGATGGATTACGTCCATAGTAATTGGATATGATATCTGTTTAGATTTGTTTGGTACACAAGGTGTTTTAGTAATTTCAAAAGGGGGAAATTTGTTTTGGTATAAACAAGTTATTTGAAATCCGCAGATTTGATTTGATATACCAAGTAGGTATGTGTTGATTATTATTTCAAAATGGTTTTGAAATAAAACCGGGCAATTGAATTCTGGAAAATTCTATTTAAATAATATAAAGGTTAAAATGAATCAACTATTGGATTTATTAAGTGAAGTTGATATTAATAAATAAAAATGAAGATGAACGAAAATTTTAATCCTGGAATTAAAAGTTAACTTGAGTATATGGAAGTGAATAGAAAATTTGTGTTTAACTTGGATAAGTTAAATAAATTGGACTTAGAATCAAATTGATTTGGGTTAAATTGAAATGTAAAATGACTTTGTAATTGTGGGTCATGGTGTAATGAATTATATCCTTAATCTATTAAGTGTTATACTTATAATCTAAAATTGTGGATTTAAAACTGTGCAAAGAATTAAGTTGAAAGAAAATTTGTATCCTTAAGAGTTCAGTCATACATATATATATAATATGGAATTGTGATTATAAGATGTAAATGGATTAAAATAAGCAATATAAGCTTTTAAATAAATGAGTTAGTGAATTTAAGAATAGAAAATTAGATTGTAAACCCAAGTAAAATGGAATTATAATCACAAATGGGAAATAGTTGAATGGTATGGTGAATTCAAACTTAATCCCAAATGAAATGTGAATTGAAATAAGGTGAAGAAAATATAAAAGATAAAACGTGAATGGGCTTAAGTCAGTAAATAAGGCTTGAACTTATATTAAAGGAGAAATAAATTGGATCGGATTGAATTTAACTTAGACTAAGAGAAATTGAGTTAAATTTGGATTTAATTGAAATTTATAATTTAGTTGCATTATAAATAACATTGAATGGAATTAAATTCTTATTTAAAATAGTAAAAGGAAGTGGAATGAATTTAATTTGGCTAAATAAAATTTAGTTAAACTTGAATTAAATTTGGGAGAATTGAATTAAATGGAATTTAAATTAAGTAAGAATGATATTGAATGAATTAAATTCTCACTCAACTAAATTCAAAAAGGATTGTTTAGAAATGAATTTAGTGTAAGTTAAATTAAATGGAAATTGTATTGGATTAAATAAAAAAAATCAATTTAAATGGATATGGTCCAAAATGCAAGTAAAATTCAGTTTAGGTATAAGATAATTGAAAATGGTCATATTATTAATAAAATTCAGAATGAACCGAGGAGATGAATTAAAATTTAAAATGGATTGAGTAAGTAAACAAATTGAATTAAAATTTGTAAATGGATTGGAATTGATTTGGATGAGAATCAAATGAAAATAAAATAAAATTGATATAAGAAGAAATGGAAATATTATGAATTGTAAGAACTTAAGCAAATTGAAAAAAATAATTGTGGTCGAGCTTTATAAGGGGTCTTGAATGAAATTTGTTTAGATAATAAAGTTGAAATGCAAGTGAAAAGAATTTTAATTAATTATTATGATAAAATAAAGATGTGTGGGTTGTAAATATTACAGAATGGGATGACATTAATATAACTTAAGTTGGATGATGAACTTGAAGTGAGAATAAGGATTTGATTTAAAAATTGCAAGGAAATAAGAATATTTGGGACTGTGAAAATTTTCAAATGAAATAAAATTAATATAAATCTAAGTTGGAATTAATGTTAAATGGTTATAAGCTTAAGTGATGTTACTCGCTTGGATAGCCTTAAATTTGCACAGAAATTGGTCGATTGTTGTAAACGGAAGTGGATTGATTTGAAGAAGTAAATAAAGATGGTTTTGTCTCAATTGAAATAAGTGTAATATAATTGAGTAGTTTTGCATAAAAACGAAAGTAGACCATAATAGAAATGCAAAGGTATCAAATTGAAAGTAAAATTTGGTTGTGAATCAATTTGGAATTGAATTGAAGTAAATTGATGCAAGTAATACACATGTTAATCATATTGATGCGAATATGAATTGTAAACAGTAAACTTGAATTTAAATCATTCAAGTGAAATAAAATGAAGTTGGATTTTTTAGAAAATTAAAATTGTGATTGAAATCTTGGGATTTGCTTATAATATATGGTTAACAGGTTGAATTATGAAATTTGTTTGTTTAAGCTATGAAATTGATGTGTCTGGCTAGTATAATCAAAAGAATGTTGTTAAATTCTCATATTATTGAAAACTGACGTGTTTATTTAAGTAAGTACAGGTACGGGAGGCAATTGATAGAGTTGGAGCATGTATATTCAATATTATTTAGCCGCTTGCTTTAAAATGCTAATAAAGGTACGCCTACGCAATAAAAAAAAGAAATATGAACTGTTTTTGGTTTTTCGACCATGTGGGTCGATGTGTGTGTGTGTGTGTGTGTGTGTGTGTGTGTGTGTGTGTGTGTGTGTGTGTATATTGTGATATTGCAAAAGCTCCTCTATACAAGGGAGACTCTGTCAAAAAAATTCGAAAAATTTGGAAGTTAGAAATTTATTGAAATTTTTTGAAACGTTTCGTTAACGACAAATTGATTTCAAATTAAAATTAAAATAAAAGGGTTTTGGAATAAGAATCGAAACTAGCAGTTTTGATTTGAAACTAAAGAATTTAGGAAAAGTGAAATTGAGATTTTCACAAAGTAGATTTTCCTATTGGGTTTGGAGTATTCTTCTACCTTAGCAAATTTCGGGGACGAAATTTTTATAAAGGGAGAGGAATGTAACGACCCGGAATTTTGGGTCGCTGGATTTGACCATTTAATTCATTTTAAATGTTGAATATGTATTATAATTTTATTTCGAAGTAAAAAGATTTTTGGTTAAATTAATAGAAAGAGTTAAATTTCAAATACGGGAATTTAATTGAAATTTGAATAATATTAATTTAATATTGGAATCCGGATAATTGGTGAGTCTGGGTGTAAATAGATATAAAAATAGATTCTAAAATTTATTTTAAGTCTATTTGGATTTGAATTATAATATTAGACTGTTGGATGGATTTAAAAGTCGATAGTTTGAATTTGGAATTTTATATTAATTTAATAATGGAATTTAATAATATAATAATGCAAATAATCAGATTTTGATTTAAACTGAATCAGAATGATTTCTAATGTGAATATAAATTATATTCTATTTATAATAGAGTTAACAAAACTTTAAAAGTGAACTTTTAAGTGATTTCGACGATTTTGAAAATCGCTCGAACTTATCGACGAGTTAAAATAGCCTTCCGGGGGCACAGTCTCGGAATTCGACGAAACTAGTTCTATTGGATCCGAAATAGTTAGTTATTATCGGATTTCAATTTTCGTAGCAATTGGAGTTGTCGTTTGACCGTGGAAGCTCAAAACGTATAGAAATTATTTTAATCGATTTAATTTAAAATTGATCGTTTAATTCCGTAAATCGCGCAAACGATCGAATTAGCCTCCGAAATATGTTCCATTCTGTTCGAAACGTAGGTAAAACCTTATAATCACCTGTCGGCACGCGTCGTTTGGAGATTGTGTGAAAAAATTGCTTTAAAGTGAATTAAATATTAATATAATTGGGTTATACGTATATATATTCACGTATAAGCCAACCCTTACCCTAGTTTTTCACGGGCCGTCATCTAACATTTTAATGGCCGAAAAACATCAACTTTCATCTTCAATTTTCGATCAATCCACGCAATAATTTCAAAAACTTCCAACTGGAAGATCGAAAAGCTCGTTGGGAGCTTCAGATTCAACGGTGGTGATGGGATTTAGCGTCGCGTGGAGGGAGTTATCGAGCCCCTTTGTTTTCCGTTCATGCACTATTCTCTAGGGATGGGGTTAACCGAGCTTGACCGGAACTTGGGCGATGGTAGAGGCAGCAATGGGCTTCGTAGTGGTGGCCTCCGATCGAGGTAAATGGCTCCACGGTGGTCGCGATTTTGAACCCTAGGCCGCGTTTGATGGGTTCAGCTTCTCGGGAACGTGCGTGTTGAGAAGACGAAGGCTACGGCCTTGATTTTGCTTTCCAGATCTAGCGGCCATGATCTTGGTTTGTAAAGTAAAAAGGAAATTTGTTTAATTATATATATATTCAAACTTTAAACAACCATAACTTTTGCATACATTATCAGAATTCGACGGAACTGGCGACGACGGGATTGCAGCGACGAGTACTACACAATGGAGCAATTGTGGGATCATTCAGAGCAAGTAAAAATTTAAGTTAAATCGAACGTCGTTCGATTTAATTTAAATTTGAACGCTCGTCGAAAATCCAAGGTGAGTTAATCTCACTCACGTATGGACACTAGTAATTTAAATAGCTAATATTTAAATATTTGATTGGTTGTTTAGCTGAATATGAAAATTATTATCAAATTGAATCGATATTTATTGGTTGTGCTAATATCTGTGGATGTAGGGAAACAGGTTGGAGGGATCCAACTGGATTCCTCACAAATAGAAATTTTATTTATATTCTGTGATATATCTCATTGATATCCTGTGATAAATTGTTTAGATCTTGTTATGTTGTGTTTTATTTATATACTGGGATATAATAAATTGAAATTCAAATTTGTGTTGTGCTATGATTGGGTGAATACAACCTGGGAATTTAAATATAAATAAATAAATTGGGTTTAAAGGAAATAAAAGAAATTCTTAAGTAAAGGAGTTAAAGGAATTAAATTCAAGAAAATGGTTGATAATTTGAAATGTTTGAAATTGTGATTTAAAAGGAAATCTGAATTGTTTTAAAAAATAGTAAGATTTTTTTATTTAAAGGATGGGATGTGTATGCTTTTCTGGAAACTAAGCATGTTTTAAAGAAAGATTTTCGAAGTATTATCTGGAAAGTTTTGTAAAGTTGTTTTTAAAATATTTTAGAAAATTTATTATTATTTTTAATTGTTTTTAAGTGAAAGAAAATATTTGATTAAGTAATTATGGTATTTAATTATTTTAAAAGTAAAGTAGTATTAAGTTTCAAAGGAAATTATAATATAAATATTTGACTTAATAACTTTACTTTAAAAATTAAACTTGGCTTAAAGTACTTAGGAAACCTCTATATATTTCCTTATGTATTATTTTCAATTAAGAAATTTCTAGAAGCTTTATTTTAAATATTTTAAATATATGTTTGAAAGTGATTTCCACGAAATAGCAATGGGTTTAAAAATGAAAGGGAGTTTATTTTTAAAGTATGGAAAGGATTTTACGAGATGAACGTAGAATTGAATAGGGGTAAATCGTGTAGGATTTATAAAAAGAATTCTTTGGGTTATCCTAAAATGGAAGTGCATTTCCCTGAAAAGCCAAGTACGTTTTAAAGCAGATTTTTGAATGATTAGAAGTTTTGAAGTTGTATTAAAGAATGGTTTCGAGAAAATCATTTAAGTGGTAAGAATTTTAAAAGTGAACATCTATCAAATTAGTTATAGAAGTGATTATTTTAAAGGGGTAAGCACTATTATGTTTTAAAGAATATTATTAATATTTATACTTTATAAAATGTTTTATTTTAAAGATAATTAATTAAAGTTTTATTTGAAACTTGTACAGGATTTCATAGCTTTATTTTAAAATTTAGTATGACTTAACTTTATTTTGAAGATAATAGTTTATATTTTATAAAGCAGTTTGATTCGAAATATTTTTAAAGGGTATATATATTTTAAATCAAGTATGCAAGAAGTTTTTTTAATATAAATGTTTTAATGTATTTTCAAGAATAAAGAATTTAAATTTATTTTAAATCTTAAGTATGGGTACTTGGATGTTTTCAAGGGAAGTAACGATTTGGGGGATTTATTCCATGAGAAGAGTTGGGTTTGAAAACTGTTTAAAAAGGACTTGAAAATGGACACATATCTGGCAAAGATATTTTTGAGGAAAATAATTGTGACGAACGCGATTTTTCGACGCTCGAAAACCGACATCAATACGTCCACTGTATCAACTGCCAAGCAATCGAAGGCCGAAAAACCGTACCGTTAGGGTTAAAGAAAAAGAAAGAGGTAGAAGAAGAGAGAAAAAGATAGAACAAAACAATATCAGAATCTCACAATTCGTAGTGGAACAACATATAATAAATAAATGAATAATCTTTAAACAAAGAACTATATCAGTTATTACATTACATCATATTACATTACATTTCATCATCAGAGTGTACAACAACAAACAATAACAAACAATAACAAACAGTGGAAAGGAAATACTATATACTAGTAATACGCCATGCTATCCAGCTTGCCTCCAGCAACTCTTGAATTCAAGAATATCCTGATAACCTAACTCTTGACATGCCCGTGTGGAAATTAGTGGGCACCCAGAGTTTAGGAAGGAAAACAATAAACTCCGAGTCAGTCATGTGACTGGTGTGAGAACTAAAACAGTTTATTTATCTTTAAAATCAAAATAGAGGAATATTTTTAAAGTCAATTCGCAATGCTTTTAAAAATGAGACTACCATAAGGCCTCCCACACACACACACAATGCAAACGCAGAATCGGAGGAGATTTCTCCTTATGATAGTCAAAGATGCTTGATACGCATTAAAAAGAAACATTTGATATTATTACTAGTGCATAGTATAGGAAAATTATTTCGAAAGTAAAGATATAAATCTTAGCCAGCATAGGCATTTCGCACTTATGCCTACTATAGCTACCATCCAAACAGTGGGGCGCCACCATAAGTGAATGATAGGTTCTACAACTAAAACCGTACAAGATCGTATTGTTTCTTTGGATTTCCAACAAATGGTCAGGCCAAGGAACTTCCCATTGCCACATGGGTACGCCTCTGGAAAGACGACCCGAGAACCAAACAGCATCTCTGCCAACACAAGGCCGGGTTACCCCTAACTGGGTAACTGCTGACACAAATATGTCATCCTCCGATCGTAAGCGATCTATCTGAGGATCCTCGATTTCCAACAACCACATAAGAATAATAATGCAGTAACCACATAGGCTAAGTATCTGGGCTCCATTCCATGATACCACCTCTATCGAGAAGGAATGACATACACTAAAGGGGCGCTACCCCCTAATAACCTTGCTGCATCCTTCCTGTTTTGACCATTTTCGGGGTGTGAGGTCCGACGAAGTCTCGTCCACAAAGTCACGCTTTATGCAAAAGTTGTGCTTTGGGTCAACAAATGATCAAAGTAATGATCACCAAGATAAATGATCAAACAAATAATCATATCACGAATGATCAAACAATGATCATCCCACAGCAACACTCAGCATGCCACACTACCAAATTGGGAGTATATCACTAATAACCTTCAACTACATAACCTCTGAGCTCGTACGTCTCAGAGAAGGGTGTTAAGCTAAGAGAATAAATTCTCCGCCACCAACAGAAATATATTTGAAAGAAATCAGCTTTATATCTCAACTTGTAATGTCAGACATACAATCCATACAAGTCTCTTCCGGGCTCGAACAGAACCGAAGGCACTTACAAAGAAGTCCTTGCATTCCGGATAATTTCTAATCACGTCCGGACTTCCCGTCACTAAGGGTGATAAAACCTCTATATCGGAGATCAGCCGATGCAGAGTAACTCAACGGTAATCCTTTCGTTTTCAAAAATATCTGGTCTTCAACACCGGTTATCAAATGCAATCCATTACAACGTATCACATATTCGGAATGGGTTATACAACCCCAAGGTCCTTTCCCGGCTAACCCGAATAGTGAGCGCTTATTCAAAAATAAGTGTGGCATTCAAATTCAAACAATCACAACAAATACCTATTTAAAGGTAAATATTGATAGTCGGATTATTTAACTATCAAAAGGAATGCTCAACATCACCAGATTCCAAATAATTTTTCAAATTATTTATTTTCCAAAATATCTTTACAAGATATATATATTTCCCACACTTCAACATTTGAAAACTAATTTTCAAATCACTTTTCACCTTTACCACTTTTGAAAACAAATTTCAATCAATTTCCTTATGCGAAATACTTTCAATCCAACATGGTTCATTTAAACCAATTAAATAAATCCTTAACGATTTACTTTATATTTACATTCCAAATCCGTAAATTAATTCCCACACTTCAAAAATAAATCAACGTTTATTTTTAAACCAATTCCCCTTTTCATTTATAAACTCCATAGTGAATTTACAATTCCAAAATATTTATGAATATATGATTCCCAAATCGATTTCTAATATTCATTTTCAATTTGTCTTCAAAAAGATAAATTTTCAAAATGTTTCATTTCACATTGGAAAAACATTTCTGTACTTATTTATTAATAACTAATTCACAAATCCATTTATTTTCAACACTTGGAAAATATTCAATATACTTAAACCGAAATTAAGTATATATTTCATTCTTTAAGGAAATCATTCTCTTAAACATATTTATTTGGGCCAAAATGAATGTTGCGCAAAACATCGTTACGACAACCCAAAATCACTAGTATAGGGATTCGAAATTTAGATAGATATATAAATTCCAATACTATACAAAAACATTTCCTTTCGGAAATCATTTACTATAACAACAGTGTTATAGTCCATCATTTCCTTCTATTTCTCGAAAAAGTCTATTTCAACAATAAATGTTGAAATCTATGTATTCGATTCATAATACATTTTAAAACATCGTTAAAACGATTAACTTCATTTTATAATATTCATTTTCCCAAGCATATCCATTTTATTTGATAATATATTCACTGTCCAAAATCGTGAATATACTTCCTTAACCAATTTCAACTTTCAATTTATCAAATTCCATTGATTTCGAATTTATAAACAATGTCTATAAATTCCATTTCCATTTATAAGCTTCGGTTTATAAATCTTCTTTATTAATCCAATTTATATTTCGTTTATTTGCCGAATCTAACTTATAAGTACATTACTTATAATCCATTTATTCACAAATCCATTCTTTTATATCATCGTTTGTTTATAAATCTAAAATTCTTATTTACTTATAAAACTAAGTACAACTTTATTTTAACACTTATAAAAGCTCGTTTTATAATTCCAATATCTTTAACTTATAAAATATAAATTTTATAAATCTTTTATACAAACCATTTATAATAAAAAATCTCAATTTAAACAAACCAATCTCTTTATTAATTTACAAAACGTTATTTAAAACTTATATAACTCCAAAATTACACTTAAGTATTATTTTCCCAAAAATATAACTTTTATAACCATAAAATTAAAATGTTTATTTATTTTAACAATTCAAAATTTAATAAAACGTATACTTTCGAAAATCATTTTAAAATTCCTTTTAAAACCAAAATCATTATTTTAAAACTTCAGAAATGGATCCGATGATGCAGCAGCACCAAATAGTCAATCACGACATCCAAATATCATATATCGATATGATAATCAACAAATATCACAATATCTGTAAATAAATCAATACAGTTGAGGAATCCAGTTTGATCCCTCCAACCTGTTTCCCTACATCCACAAACATTAGCACAATACCAATTCCGTTCCAGTATGGAATTATCGCGGTATATGGGATTTATAAAATATTATCCGCTTAATAGACGGCGCAATAGGGTCTCATCCGCTATATAATGCGGGAAAATCAACTCCAAATACATATATAATACCAATTTCACTATACGGTGAAATATTCGCGGTATATGTTTTTAATAAATAACATCCGCTTACTAACGGCGCATAATGTCTATTTTAACAATCAATAGATAACAATCATCGTTCATGCATACAATCAACAATTTTAAATCTAACCATTTAAAATATAAATCGAAACCGATTCGATTGAGTGAGAAGTTCTCACCTTGATTTCAATTTCGTTTTCAGCTTTTATTTCGAATAAAATTAAACGCGTTTAATTTTACCCGAAGTTCTCACTAAATCCAAACGACTCCAATCCAATTCCACTACGTAGTGCTCGTCAATACGGTTCCAACGCAACTGGTTTCATAATTTTTTGACCTCGTATGAAAGAGATATCAATTTTTAAACATTGTACACTTTTAATATATAAACATTTACTAATTTCCTTTATATAAATTACAACCTTCATCCTGGGCCGTTGCTTTTGCAACTTCAAATCAAGGCCGACCATTGTTTTCTTCTTCCCTACAGTATACTCACGCGACATAGAACCCATCGCTCACGTTCATCCACTACTAGCCGCGCCCTCCACGATGCACGAAACCCCTTCACACCACCACCAAATCGAAGGCCTACGCGAACTCCATCTTCACCATGAATAGCATTGAGCTCGGCCCCCCCATCATAATGAAAAACATGACCGAACGCGCAGCCTTCGTTGGCCGATTTCGGCAAATCCAAATCACTTCAACGCGAATCCACCGTTGGATGTGACGATCTCGTGATGATCTTCAACTTTGCAGTTGAAACTTTGTTGTAAAAGTTGATAGATTTGAAGAAATTTGAGGAAAATCGAAATGAATCTCTGGCCTTAGAATTTGTAGCCGGCGGCTGAAGGGAAAGAGCTAGGGTTTTGGCTTTTTGAGTGCAAAATTGAAGAATGGGGGTCCTTTTATAGAAAATTTCACAATTTACTATTCATCCGAAATTTTCCGAACTCCAAATGAAGCGTGCCAGTTGGCGTTCCTAAGGTTTACCCCGCGTTCCGGACACAATGGAATGTGTTTTGGGAGCTAATTCGATCATCTGTGCGAGTTATGGGAATAAACGATCGATTTAAAATTAAACCGATTAAACGATTTTTCTACGCGTTTTTGCTTGCACCGGACAAACGGTAAATCCGATTAACATGAAATTTGAAACCATACAATAATATCACATTACGGATCCGATGAAACTGGTTTCGTCGAAATCCGAGACTGTTTGAAAAATGGCTATTTTAACTCGCCAAATTAATATTAAACAATTTCGATGCGTTTCGAGCTGCCACGGTCAAACGACAACTCCGATTGCTACGAAAATTGAAATCCGATAATAAAAAACTATTATGGATCCAATGGAACTAGTTTCATCCAATTCTGAGACTGTTCGAAAAATGGCTAATTTCACTAGTCGATTAAATATTAAAATATTCAATTTTCACAAATTAACTTTTAATTCGATTTTAAAATTTCTAAAATATCGTTCTAACTCCAATATGATAAAATAAAATTTTACAAATCATTTTCAATCATATTTAACCCGATTTTCAATTATTTCTGAAATTCCAACTATTAAATTATCGATTTAATTGTC
Organism: Allium cepa; assembly: GCA_030765085.1. NCBI lineage: Eukaryota > Viridiplantae > Streptophyta > Magnoliopsida > Asparagales > Amaryllidaceae > Allium > Allium cepa. The sequence continues at coordinate 983,957,300 of CM060945.1, read as the reverse complement.
CAATTAAATCCAATATTCGAAAATAAATTATTCGGCTTATAAATTCCACTTATTAATAATTAAAATTAATTATATATTCAAATTTCTAATTAATCTAAATTCTGGGTCGTTACATACTTCCCCCCTTAAAAAAAATTCGTCCTCGAAATTACCAAGTAAGAAAAATTACAGAATCCATTAACTTTCCAAAACAAATCGTTCAAATTAGATTTTTCAAATCTCTTAAGTATTTAACTTTCTCAAAATTCATAGTTAAACTTCTTACAAAATCTTTACTAAGTTTCCAAATCCAAACTTAGTTTTCAAAAAAATTCCCATTTTCTCAAAAAATATTCTAACGCCATAAATTTTCGGAAAAATTCACCATAGTCTCGTATGCGCGGCTCGATCCGAAAAAAAATGACAGTATATATATCACAAATATACATCTCATCAAGTGATGAGGCATCCCGCAGGGAAAAAAGTGTAAAAGTGCGATATTTAATCCGAGATATGTACCTTATTTTTTTATTAGCGAGCATATATGGCTAGTATAGCGCGAAAGCGAGCTCCAAATGCGAAGCAAACGCAATCCGCACCTACTATACACTCAACAAACAACATGAGAACATGTATATATGAAAATAATATCAATATACATCATATAGCAACATAACAACTACTTAATATAGCAAATGCAATTAAAGCAACAAATGCAACCACCAAAATCAATATAAATTCACTTCTCATTAATATTCAATGAATTGGTTTTCAATTTAAATCACATTTGATTCATTTACATTGGATTTTATCAACATTCATTTCCAATTAGTTTACATTCACTAATTTATTCACATTAATTCGCCTTCAATCCAAATCAAATCCAATTTTATTCAAATTTATTTACTTCCAATTTGGGTTCAATCACATAGCTTTTAATTTCGCTAATTCAATTTTATTAACACTTAATGAATTATATACAATCAACTAACATTCACATGACAACCAATGTATATTCAACATAACCAAATTATTTAATTTACATTCAATTTGGTCTAACACTTTTAATTCATTTTGGTTTGATATTCTATTGACTTTCATTCAATTTATTCAATTTCCAATAACATTAGCTTTTAATGAATTAACACTTATACTCATTGTTTCATACTAATTATTTACATTCAATTGATTAATTAAATTCATTAGTTCAATTCAATTTCTAATTCCTTTAACAATATAAAGTTGAATTTCATTCATATAACTCAAGTTCAAATTCTTAATGAATTCACTTCATTAATTCACTTATTAATTTACTTTGACACCAAAAATCAACTTCATTCAACATCACTTAAGTTATATTCCATTTCAAACATCTTATCAAATCCAAAGCAATTTATTTAACTTTCCTTTTGTTAAATTTCAAATCACATGTCTTTGATGACAACTCAAATTTATTTCGACTTGGATTTTATTGATTTACTTATACTTCCTTTAATTTAACTCCATCCTTTAAGTTAAATTTATTCTATTAAAATTCAAATTGTATAAGTTATCAACTCATTTATCATTCTCATAAATATTTTAAATAAGATTCCATAGTCTTTTCAATCTTTCAAAACCATTTTTTGAAATCAATTCAAATTACCTTCTGAATTTCCAAAACCAAATCCAAATTTTCTAAACAACTTTCATTTAAAATAATCTGGCAGCAATTCCTCTTTTGGAAACTCGAAAATGAACACCAATGATGCCGCGGTCATCATTGGAATTATTTTCTAGCGACCTGAAAGAGTTTAGAGCTTTAATTCCTCCAAAACAATTTTCCAAAATATCAAATCCTTTCAAAACACTTCTCTGGAATTTTATTTTCAGATTATAAATCACATTTACAAACCTTTTACTTATATAATTTCACTTCTTATATATAAGGTTATTTTCCACAAGTGTAATCATTTTAATTATAACTTCATACTTATAATTCAATTGCTTATACAATTCATTCTTTCACAGTTGTTGTTTTTATTTAACTTATTCAACAACCAAACAATCAATTCATATATACTTTAATAATTATAAAAAATTATTCTTTTATATATAAAATATAATCAAGGTAAAATTATTTCATTTATCCAATTTAAAACAATACTGTGTCGAATTGTTCTATTCAAGTGTTTAGAGATCCCTATCAACAACGTTAATTACTCGTGTTGACCAAAATCCATATACCACTCAACAAACCAATCATCACAATATAAAACAATTTATGTTCACTAACAAATACGCGCTCGTATCTATTATTACACTCAAACTCATTCTAGAGTACTACTGACTCTATCTCTAATGAGTAATACCCAACAGAGCCATGGTTGTCGCTTAACCATAAGCTCTGATACCAAATGTGACGAACACGATTTTTCGACGCTCGAAAACCGACATCAATACGTCCACTGTATCAACTGCCAAGCAATCGAAGGCCGAAAAACCGTACCGTTAGGGTTAAAGAAAAAGAAAGAGGTAGAAGAAGAGAGAAAAAGATAGAACAAAACAATATCAGAATCTCACAATTCGCAGCGGAACAACATATAATAAATAAATGAATAATCTTTAAACAAAGAACTATATCAGTTATTACATTACATCATATTACATTACATTTCATCATCAGAGTGTACAACAACAAACAATAACAAACAGCGGAAAGGAAATACTATATACTAGTAATACGCCATGCTATCCAGCTTGCCTCCAGCAACTCTTGAATTCCAGAATATCCTGATAACCTAACTCTTGACTGCCCGTGTGGAAATTGGTGGGCACCCAGAGTTTAGGAAGGAAAACAATAAACTCCGAGTCAATCATGTGACTGGTGTGAGAACTAAAACAGTTTATTTATCTTTAAAATCAAAATAGAGGAATATTTTTAAAGTCAATTCGCAATGCTTTTAAAAATGAGACTACCATAAGGCCTCCCGCACACACACACAATGCAAACGCAGAATCGGAGGAGATTTCTCCTTATGATAGTCAAAGATGCTTGATACGCATTAAAAAGAAACATTTGATATTATTACTAGTGCATAGTGTAGGAAAATTATTTCGAAAGTAAAGATATAATCTTAGCCAGCATAGGCATTTCGCACTTATGCCTACTATAGCTACCATCCAAACAGTGGGGCGCCACCATAAGTGAATGATAGGTTCTACAACTAAAACCGTACAAGATCGTATTGTTTCTTTGGATTTCCAACAAATGGTCAGGCCAAGGAACTTTCCATTTCCACATGGGTACGCCTCTGGAAAGACGACCCGAGAACCAAACAGCATCTCTGCCAACACAAGGCCGGGTTACCCCTAACTGGGTAACTACTGACACAAATATGTCATCCCCCGATCGTAAGCGATCTATCCGAGGATCCTCGATTTCCAACAACCACATAAGAATAATAATGCAGTAACCACATAGGCTAAGTATCTGGGCTCCATTCCATGATACCACCTCTATCGAGAAGGAATGACATACACTAAAGGGGCGCTACCCCCTAATAACCTTGCTGCATCCTTCCTGTTTTGACCATTTCCGGGGTGTGAGGTCCGACGAAGTCTCGTCCACAAAGTCACGCTTTATACAAAAGCTGTGCTTTGGGTCAACAAATGATCAAAGTAATGATCACCAAGATAAATGATCAAACAAATAATCATATCACGAATGATCAAACAATGATCATCCCACAGCAACACTCAGCATGCCACACTACCAAATTGGGAGTATATCACTAATAACCTTCAACTACATAACCTCTGAGCTCGTACGTCTCAGAGAAGGGTGTTAAGCTAAGAGAATAAATTCTCCGCCACCAACAGAAATATATTTGAAAGAAATCAGCTTTATATCTCAACTTGTAATGTCAGACATACAATCCATACAAGTCTCTTCCGGGCTCGAACAGAACCGAAGGCACTTACAAAGAAGTCCTTGCATTCCGGATAATTTCTAATCACGTCCGGACTTCCCGTCACTAAGGGTGATAAAACCTCTATATCGGAGATCAGCCGATGCAGAGTAACTCAACGGTAACCCTTCCGCTTTCAAAAATATCCGGTCTTCAACACCGGTCATCAAATGCAATCCATTACGACGTATCACATATTCGGAATGGGTTATACGACCCCAAGGTCCTTTCCCGGCTAACCCGAATAGTGAGCGCTTATTCAAAAATAAGTGTGGCATTCAAATTCAAACAATCACAACAAATACCTGTTTAAAGGTAAATATTGATAGTCGGATTATTTAATTATCAAAAGGCATGCTCAACATCACCAGATTCCAAATAATTTTTCAAATTATTTATTTTCCAAAATATCTTTACAAGATATATATATTTCCCACACTTCAACATTTGCAAACTAATTTTCAAATCACTTTTCACCTTTACCACTTAACAAATTTCAATCAATTTCCTTATGCGAAATACTTTCAATCCAACATGGTTCATTTAAACCAATTAAATAAATCCTTAACGATTTACTTTATATTTACATTCCAAATCCGTAAAATAATTCCCACACTTCAAAAATAAATCAACGTTTATTTTTAAACCAATTCCCCTTTTCATTTATAAACTCCATAGTGAATTTACAATTCCAAAATATTTATGAATATATGATTCCCAAATCGATTTCTAATATTCATTTTCAATTTGTCTTCAAAAGGATAAATTTTCAAAACGTTTCATTTCACATTGGAAAAACATTTCCGTACTTATTTATTAATAAGTAATTCACAAATCCATTTATTTTCAACGCTTGGAAAATATTCAATATACTTAAACCGAAATTAAGTATATTTTCATTCTTTAAGGAAATCATTCTCTTAAACATATTTATTTGGGCCAAAACGATGTTGCGCAAAACATCGTTATGACAACCCAAAATCACTAGTATAGGGATTCGAAATTTAGATAGATATATAAATCCCAATATTATACAAAAACATTTCCTTTCGGAAATCATTTACTATAACAACAGTGTTATAGTCCATCATTTCCTTCTATTTCTCGAAAACGTCTATTTCAACAATAAATGTTGAAATCGATGTATTCGATTCATGATACATTTTAAAACATCGTTAAAACGATTAACTTCATTTTATAATATTCATTTTCCCAAGCATGTCCATTTTATTTGATAATATATTCACTGTCCAAAATCGTGAATATACTTCCTTAACCAATTTCAACTTTCAATTTATCAAATTCCATTGATTTCGAATTTATCAACAATGTCTATAAATTCCATTTCTATTTATAAGCTTCGGTTTATAAATCTCCTTTATTAATCCAATTTATATTTCGTTTATATGCCGAATCTAACTTATAAGTAAATTACTTATAATCCATTTATTCACAAATCCATTCTTTTATATCATCGTTTGTTTATAAATCTGAAATTCTTATTTACTTATAAAACTAAGTACAACTTTATTTTAACACTTATAAAAGCTCGTTTTATAATTCCAATATCTTTAACTTATAAAATATAAATTTTAATAATCTTTTATACAACCGTTTATAATAATTCAAAAATCTCAATTTAAATAAACCAATCTCTTTATTAATTTACAAAATGTTATTTAAAACTTATATAACTCCAAAATTACACTTAAGTATTATTTTCCCAAAAATATAACTTTTATAACCATAAAATTAAAATGTTTATTTATTTTAACAATTCAAAATTTAATAAAACGTATACTTTCGAAAATCACTTTAAAATTCCTTTTAAAACCAAAATCATTATTTTAAAACTTCAGAAATGGATCCGATGATGCAGCAGCACCAAATAGTCAATCACGACATCCAAATATCATATATCGATATGATAATCAACAAATATCACAATATCTGTAAATAAATCAATACAGTTGAGGAATCCAGTTGGATCCCTCCAACCTGTTTCCCTACATCCACAAACATTAGCACAATACCAATTCCGTTCCAGTACGGAATTATCGCGGTATATGGGATTTATAAAATATTATCCGCTTAATAGATGGCGCAATAGGGTCTCATCCGCTATATAATGCGGGAAAATCAACTCCAAATACATATATAATACCAATTTCACTATACGGTGAAATATTCGCGGTATATGTTTTAATAAATAACATCCGCTTACTAACGGTGCATAATGTCTATTTTAACAATCAATAGATAACAATCATTGTTCATGCATACAATCAACAATTTTAAATCTAACTATTTAAAATATAAATCGAAACCGATTCGATTGAGTGAGAAGTTCTCACCTTGATTTCAATTTCGTTTTCAGCTTTTATTTCGAATAAAATTAAACGCACTTTTAATTTTACCCGAAATTCTCACTAACTCCAAACGACTCCAATCCATTTCCACTGCGTAGTGCTCGTCAATACGGTTCCAACGCAACTGGTTTCATAATTTTTCGACCTCGTATGAAAGAGATATCAATTTTTAAACATTGTACACTTTTAATATATAAACATTTACTAATTTCCTTTATATAAATTACAACCTTCATCCTGGGCCGTTGCTTTTGCAACTTCAAATCAAGGCCAACCATTGTTTTCTTCTTCCCTACAGTATACTCACGCGACATAGAACCCATCGCTCACGTTCATCCACTACTAGCCGCGCCCTCCACGATGCACGAAACCCCTTCACACCACCACCAAATCGAAGGCCTACGCGAACTCCATCTTCACTATGAATAGCATTGAGCTCGGCCTCCCCATCGTCATGAAAAACGTGACTGAACGCGCAGCCTTCGTTGGCCGATTTCGGCGAATCCAAACCACTTCAACGCGAATCCACTGTTGGATGTGACGATCTCGTGATGATCTTCAACTTTGTAGTTGAAACTTTGTTGTAAAAGTTGATAGATTTGAAGAAATTTGAGGAAAATCGAAATGAATTTCTGGCCTTAGAATTTGTAGCCAGCGGCTGAAGGGAAAGAATTAGGGTTTTGGCTTTTTGAGTGCAAAATTGAAGAATGGGGGTCCTTTTATAGAAAATTTCACAATTTACTATTCATCCGAAATTTTCCGAACTCCAAATGAAGCGTGCCGGTTGGCATTCCTAAGGTTTACCCCACATTCCGAACACAATGGAACGTGTTTCGGGAGCTAATTCGATCATCTGTACGAGTTATGGCAATAAACGATCGATTTAAAATTAAACCGATTAAACGATTTTTCTAGGCGTTTTTGCTTGCACCGGACAAACGGTAAATCCGATTGACATGAAATTTGAAACCATACAATAATATCACATTACGGATCCGATGAAACTAGTTTCGTCGAAATCCGAGACTGTTTGAAAAATGGCTATTTTAACTCGCCAGATTAATATTAAAACAATTTCGATGCGTTTCGAGCTGCCACGGTCAAACGACAACTCCGATTGCTACGAAAATTGAAATCCGATAATAACAAACTATTATGGATCCAATGGAACTAGTTTCGTCCAATTCTGAGACTGTTCGAAAAATGGCTAATTTCACTAGTCGATTAAATATTAAAATATTCAATTTTCACAAATTAACTTTTAATTCGATTTTAAAAGTTCTAAAATATCGTTCTAACTCCAATATGATAAAATAAAATTTTACAAATCATTTTCAATCATATTTAACCCGATTTTCAATTATTTCTGAAATTCCAACTATTAAATTATCGATTTAATTGTCCAATTAAATCCAATATTCGAAAATAAATTATTCGACTTATAAATTCCACTTATTAATAATTAAAATTAATTAAATATTCAAATTTTTAATTAATCTAAATTCTGGGTCGTTACATTAATTAACTGGGAAATTATTTATTGTGTGATGGATGCTTATAGATGTTAATTGATAGTTAAATCACCGACTATCAATATTGGCCAATGCGTTGATCGTTTCGAAGAGACCGGGATTGGGATTAATTTCTCGAAAACTACTTCGATCCGGTTTGTACGCTTTCATGGAACGAGTTCGGAGTCGAAGATGGAGCAGTGAAGTGCAAGGGCTAGTCGCTACTAATCTTGAGGATATTTTCAAAATGGATGTAGTAGGAGTAGTGCCTTCGGTTCCGTTTAAATCTGGGACGGACTTGTATGGACGAATGCTTTAGGAACATCGTCACGTGGGCGATGGGCATTCTAAGTGAAATGTTCTAAAAGGTAACACTTAGTCTCAAGCCTCATCAACCGGGAATGACTGAAAATCAGGGGTTATGCAGCAAGGCTAGGTGGGTAGCACCCATTTCAGGGTGAGGTCATCCCTGTCTAGATGTCCCTTTTTATTTGGCTTAGTGGTGCGGTTGCAGATCCGAACAGTGGGGTGATCTTACTCGGGATTATCCTGTAAGGGGTAGTCCCGGCCTTGTGTTGCAGGGGATCGGGGGTGGTCCTCGGTACACTGATCTAGACCAAGTACTGTGACAGGTGGTACCCTAGTGCCTAGTCATTAGTTGGAAATCCATTCTCCCTACATGCCTTTTACGAATTTTGTTTGTATTACCCACGATTATGGCTAGTAGCTAGAATTTGATGAATGTAACAATTTCGGCTATTTTATAAGTATGTATATAGACCCTATTATAATATCAGAGGATTTTTATAAAAAGTGTTTTAGCTATCATAAGGTAAAAACCCGACATGTTTATTTGTGGCGTGGTCTTACGAGATGCTTTTGTTTTCAAAGGATTTTTGAAACTTTAATAATAAACTGGATGAATCTTTATCAGCTGGTATTCCAGACTGACTTGGGTGTTATTTCATTATAATGCTCGGGCCAGTCCGAGTATTTTAAGTTCAGGATAGGATGCTATGGAGCAGTAGAGGTGTTGGAGTCCGAGACGTATTATCCGTACTTGTGTATATCCGCTGCTATGATTTTATGGAATTGTCAGGCTGATAATTGTTGTTTGTTTGTGATATTCTGATGATGTAATATATAAAACAGATATAGTTTTCATTTTGTGTAAAGATCTAATATTATATATTATATTTTATTCCGCTGCGATTGTGAGATTCTGATATTGTTTCGTTCCTTCTTTATTCTACCTTCTTTCTTTTTCCTCAACAATCTGTCTTTTCCGGCACTTGATCGTCGGCATATCATACTGTGGGGTATTTTGTGTCGATTTTCGAGCATCGAGAAGGGCGGGTCGTCGCAGTTCGGTTTCTACTAGAGTGATACGTAGTCTTGAACCCTATTCCTGACATCAAACCATGCATAATCTTTTTAGAGTGCAATCAAATAAGCCCCTGCATTTATGACCATGTACGTCTATCCCAGTTTAGTGAATGCTATAAGAATTTTGCCTAAAATTCCCTAGAAACGGCCACCTTTCCATATCCACATAGTTGAGTATATCAAGAATACTCCTGAAGGTAGGTACCCCATTTTATATAGAGTATTGATCTCATTAACAGTTTCTATTAACTCATCCTCTAATCACTTTAGGAATACATAATTCTAAATATATAAAAATAGCTTGTTCAACTCATATCACTTCACAACTTGTTCTTACCCATTGAACCTAGTTCTTGGGAACTCCAGTTATTAGGTCGAGTTATCATTGTGCGTGGTTCAATAATCTAAGGGCAATAGTAGAGGTTCTAAGGATTTTCTCTCTGCCTAGTCCTTTCGTCAAAGAAGCGGCCAAATTCTCATCACTTCGTATGTGATCCACTCTTACAGCTTCTTAAGAGAATAACTCTCTAATAGTGTTGTGTTTATGACATATCTGTCATCTCTTACCATTGTAAAAACGGTTATGTATTTTGCGATAGTCGCGATATTATCGCAATGGATCAACACAACTGGTATCAGTATTTTCCATAAAGGAATCCCAGCTAGCAGATTTCTCAGGTAGTCTGCTTCTTCACTAGCTCTGGCTAATGCTATCATCTCAGACTCTATAGTGGACTAAGCCAAAATAGTCTACTTCGTAGATTTCCAAGAAATAGCTCTACTAGCAACGCTAAAGTATAGCCATTGGTTGCTTTCGAATCATCAAATAAACTGTTCTAGTCTGCATCAGTGCATCCTTCAAGGACAGCTGGAAACTTTTCATGCTGCAACCTAAGGTTCATAGATCGTTTTAGGTATCTCATGACACTTTCGATAACCTACCAGCGCTCTATACTAGGTCTACTAGTAAACGTGAATAATAATCCCACAACAATCAACATGCCCAATGTCAGGTCTAGTAAATCAGTGGCATAACAAAGGCTGCAAATGATGCTCGCATATTCAGACTGTCTTACATCTTCATCGGTGTTCTTAAATAGTTTTACACTAGGATCATACGATGTACCTGTAGGTTTACAGTCAAAGAAATCGTATTTCTTTAGTATCTTTTCAATGTAATGAGATTGATCCAAAGAAATTCCCTTTTCCTGACCTAGTAATCTTAATTCTAAGGATTACACTCGCTTCACCTAGATCTTTCATATCAAAGTTGGCACTTAATAAAGATTGACATTGTTTATGGCATGATTGTTTGATCCAAAAATAAGTAGATCATCTACATAAGACATATAATAGTGCAAATGTCATTCTCGGATTTATAGTAGATACATTTGTCACTTTCATTAACTTTAAAACCATGTAAGATTATTAAGTTTTCGAATTTCTCATGCCATTGCTTAGATGGTTTTTTTAAACCATATAATGATTTATCTAACTTGCAAACTTTATGTTCTTGACCACGAATTAAAAGCCTTCAGGTTGGTCCATATAAATTTCCTCTTCCAAGTCACTATTTAAAAAAGTAGTTTTAACATCCATTTAGTGTATTATTTAATTATGAATAGATGCTAGTGAACTTAGTGCTCTAATGGATGTAATTTTAGTTACAGGTGAAAAGGTGTCAAAATGTCTACGTTTTCTCTTTACATAAAACCTTTAACTACTAAACAGGCTTTATATTTATCAACCGTGTCATTAGGTTTTGATTTCTTTTTAAGTACACATTTACAGCCTATAAACTTACAACTAGATAAATCTACAAGTTCCAAGTCTGATTGGATTGTAAAGAATCCAACTCATCATTTATAGCATCTTGACAAAAATCGGCATCTAAAGAAGATAAGGCTTCTCGGGGGTTTAAAGGATCCTTCTCTATAATTAAAATGCAAAAATCTGAACCATAATCTTTTGTAATTCTTGCTCTTTTACTTCTTACAGGTTTAATTTCAGAAGATTCATTATGTTCTGTTCTAATAGGAATAGTATTACTTGATGTGCCACCATTATTTCTAAATTCCTCAATTTAAAAGGAAATCTCAATTCATAAAAATCAGCATCATTAGATTCTATTATATTGCGTGTATTTATATCATAAGATCTATATGCTTTGCTATTAATAACACAGCCAATAAATACATATTCATTTGCTCTACTTGTTAATTTCATTCTCTTAGGGTCGGGTATATGAACATATGCTAAACATCCACAAGTTCTAAAATAAGACACGTTTGGTTTATAATTTCTTAAGATTTCAAAAGCTGAAATTTTGCCTTTTGATTTAGGGATCCTATACAAAGCATAACACGCGGTTAGTAAAAAATTTCCCCACCAAAGTGATGATGCACCAGAATTAAGTAAAATAGCAACTACTAATTCAGTTAATGTTCTATTTTTCCTTTCAGCTTTATCATTCATTTTAGGTGAATATGGTGCGGTTTTTTCATGTATTATTCCACGTGAGTTGTAAAATTCAATAAAAAATCTTGATTCATTATTCAGTTCCTCTATCACTACGCAATCTTTTAACTTTCTTATTGGACTGATTTTCAATTTTGGTTACGAAAGATTTAAAAATCTCGAATGCATCACTTTTATTTTTCATAAGGTACACATAATTAAAATCAGAGCAATCATCAATGAATGTGATAAAGCAGAGGTGTCCATTTCAAGTTAGAGTATCATCAAGCTTGCATATATCAGAATGAATCAAGTCTAAGGGTTCTGATTCTCTAATTACAGACTTATGTGGGCTTTTAGTTATTTTTGTTTGACTACAAAAATCACATTTTTTTTAAATCATTTAGTGACATATTATGGACTATACCTAAACTACTCATGTTCTTTATTATTTGTTTATTTACATGACATAGTCTAGAGTGCCAGATACTGAAATAACATAACATATAAGTAGAAGCAGACATTTTATTACATTCAGTTTATACATGCGATCAGTTGCATAACCCCTACCCATAAATATACGATTCATAGTGATGGTGTACATATCATCCCTAATAGTCTGTGTAAACCCAGCCTTATTAAGAAGATAACCCAAAATATATTTTTTCTCATCTCTGTAGTGTGCATGACGTCTTTCGCAATGACGACCTTTCCTGAGGTAAACTTTAGCCCACACTTCCAATCCTAGTAACAATAGTAGTGTGAGAGTCTCCCAATAACACTTTCTTGTGCTCAGTCTCCGTGTATGTTCTGAACATAGCACGGTCATAGCAGACATGATGTATAGCACCAGTATCTATCAACCAAACCTTCAATCCTCCAACAGGGTGAATCTCATTAGAAATCATAGCTGCAAGAGGCTTCTCGATTAGGCTAACCTATGGTTCAGAGCTCGGCCTGATTCGACACTTGTGTTCCATATGACCTAGTTTTCCATGGTTGTAATAAAGAAATAGCTATCGAGAGTCATTCTTTTGTGGTGGTTTCTATTGACCTCTTTGGTTTCCTTGCGAGTTCAAATTCTGTTTGTTGCGGTCCTGACTAAGCTTGCGCTTCTGATCTTAAAGCTTTTGGGATTTGGTTTCAGAACTGCAGCTTTCTTGGTGTTGCTTGAAACAGCATGCACTTATCATGTTTACGAAATTCCTCATCGATACGGAGATGAGATACCATACTTTCTAATGAAAATTCCTTAGTTTATATCTAAGGTAATTCTTAAAATCCTTCCAACTAGGAGGTAATTTATCAATCAAAAATGCTACTTGAAACTATTCTTCGAAATAATACATTTGGAGATGATTTCATGAGCTATTTTCTGATGGGACTGCAACTCTACTGACCAGTTATTCGTCATTTGATACTTGAGGTAGCGGGCGATAGCATACTTATTTACTCCTGCTTTCTCCATGTTGTACTTTTTCTACAGCACTTCTTATATCTCCCTTGTTGTTTTGTCAGAGTTGTAATAGTCATAGAGATCGTCGCTGAGTCCATTGAGGATAAAGTTCTTCTTTGATATCTCTGTTCAGGCTCTCATCTGATCTGTGTCTGCTTCATTGGGTCTGTCTAGCAGTTGCGGTTTGTCTATTGTTAGCACAGCGACTACCTTCCTCATCATCAGGAAGAACTCCATCTTCTGCCTCCAGTGCCTGGAATGGAGTCCTTCGAACCTAAAGGGTGCAACAGACACCATGGGGACCTGGAACATTGACATTTGGGCAGCATCATCCAAATTTGCAGCAGAAGTCATTGTTTTTGGCGTCGCCTTCAAATTGTTGGAAACAAATGATCTTCGACCGGGTCATGCACTGTATCACTTCTTGAAGATGTTCCGGCATTCTTCTCAGGGGTGAAAAGCAATCTAACTAATGCTGCCTATAGGATAAAACAGCCTTTTCTTTCTGATTTGATATTGATTCGCCTGCATACACAAAACCGACTCAGTTTCACTCAAAAATGACTGCTCGTTTTATGATTTTAAGAAGATGAGTTCGTGGAGAAGAAGATAGATTTTGCAAAAAAAATGTCGTTCTACTTTAGTCTCCTCTAAAAACTAATTAAATAGACGGAGTACCAAATCGAACGTGTTACTAACAGTGGGATGACGTTGGCCCAAAATTTGGATCTGAAATTTTAATGTTTCACATAAAATAATGGTTAGAAAGCGCAGAACAATTTTCAACCAAAAATATAAGTGCTACAACAAGCCTAAGCACGGCTCAATCCGGGTCGAGTCGGTCGGTCGGCGCGCGCGCCTATGATGGTCATGCATGCACTCCCTCCTCAACACAAAAGCAACTTTTGGGTGCCAAAAGGTCCAAATTAGGAGCTAAGAAACTCATATATGTGAGTATCTTTCAATAATCCCTATGGTGTGAGACTCAAACGATAAATGCACTTATTCCAAGTTCTTTAGTTTTTAAACAGTTCGCAAACTTATTTTTTCAAAATAATTTCCAACATTCCCCCACTTGAATTTTTAAAAATATTTTTGTGCTGTTTTTGAAAACATAAGATTGTGCATAAACAATGGTGTCTTTCGACTTGAACCTTTGCATAGTGGATAAGATTTAATTTTTACTAGACTGACACATAGTATTGAACTCTATTCCTAACATCAAATGACATACAATCTTTCTAAAATGCAATCAAATAATCCCATGCATTTATGACCATGCACATCAATCCCAGTTTAGTGAATGCTATAAGAATTTTGTCCAATATTCCATGGAAACGGCCATATTTTCATATCCACATAGGTGAGTCTATCAAGAGTAATCCTGAATGTCAATATTCCACTCTATATAGAGTATAGATCTCACTAAGAGTTTCTATTAACTCATTCTCTAATCACTTCAGGAATATATGCTTCTAAATATATAAAAATGTTCAACTCATATCACTTCATAACTTACTCTTACCCATTGAACCTTGTTCTTGGGATCTCCAGTCATTAGGTCGGGACACCATTGTGTGTGACTCCATAATCTAATGGAAATAGTCTCATTCTTTTAGAGGTTATAAGGACTTTCTCTCTTGTTGGTCCTTTCGTCAAAAGATCGGCCAAATTCTCATCACTGTGTATGTGATCCAATCAACAGCTCCTGAAGAGAGTAGCTCTCTAATAATGTTGTGCTTACGACGTAGCTATCAGGTCTTACCATTCAAATAATGGTTCGGTACTTTTGCGATAGCCGCGGTACTAGCACAATGGACTAACACGGCTGGTTTCAGTTTTTACTATAAAGGAATCTCAACTAGCAGATTTCTCAAGTAATCTGCTTCTTCACTAGCTGCAGCTAGTGCTCTCATCTCAAATAGTTTTACACTAGGATCATATGGTGTATATGTAGGTTTATAGTCAAAGTAATTGTATTTCTTTAGTTTCTTCTCAATGTAATCGGATTGATCCAAAGAAATTCTCGTTTATGATCTAGCAATCTTGATTCCAAGGATCATACCTGCTTCACCTAGATCTTTCATATCAAAGTTCACTTAACAAAGATTTGATATTGTTTATGGCATGAATGCTTGATCCAAAAATAAGTAGATCATCTACATACAAACATATAATAGTGAAAATGTCATTCTTAAATTTATAGTAAGTGCATTTTTCACTTTCGTTAACTCTAAAACCATGCGAGATTATTAAGTTATCAAATTTCTCATGTCATTGTTTATTGGTGCTTGTTATAAACCATATAATGATTTATCTAACATGCAAACTTTATGTTCTTGACCATGAATTACAAAGTCTTCAGGTTGGTCCATATAAATTTTTTCTTCTAATTCACATTTAAAAAAGTAGTTTTAACATCCATTTGGTGTATTATTAAATTATTAATAGATGCTAGTGAAATTAGTACTCGAATGGATGTAATTATGGTTGTAGGTGAAAAAGTGTCAAAAATGTCTACATCTTCTCTTTGCTTAAACCCTTTAGCTACTAAACCGGCTTTATATTTTTAAACCGTGCCATTAGATTTTAATTTTTTTGAGTACACATTTATAGCCTATAGACTTATATCCAGGCGGTAGATCTACTAAGTGCCAGGTCTTGTTGGATTGCAAAGAATCCATCTCATCATTTATAGCCCCTTGCCAAAAAATCGGCATCTAAAGAAGATAAGGCTTCTTGGAGGCTTAAAGGACCCTCCTATATAGTTAAAGTGCAAAAAACTAAACCATAATCTTTTGTAATTCTTGCTCTTTTACTTCTTCTAGGTTCGTTTTCAGAAGATTCATTATGTTATGTTCTGATAGGCATAGTATTACTTGATGTGCCCCCACTGTCCTCCATTTAAAAGGAAACTCAATTCATACAAATCAACACCATTAGATTCTATAATATTGTGTGTATTCAGATCACAAAATCTATATGATTTGTTACTAGCATAGCCAATAAATACACATTTATATGCTCTACTTTCTAATTTTATTTTCTTAGGGTCAGGTATACTAACATATGCTAAACATCCACAAGTTCTAAAATAAGACACATTCGGTTTATAATTTCTTAAGATTTCAAAAGGTGAAAAATTTTCTTTTTGACTGAGAGATCCTCTTTAAAACATAACACTTGGTCAATAAAATTTCCCCCCACTAAAGTGATAATGCACCAAAATTAAGTAAAATAGCATGCACTAATTCAATTAATGTTCTGTTTTTTCTTTCAGCTTTACCATTCATTTCAGGTGAATATGGTGCGGTTCTTTCATGTATTATTCCATATGAGTTGTAAAATTCAATAAACAAACTTGATTCATATTCAGTTCCTCTATCACTACGCAATCCTTTAACTTTCTTATTAGACTAATTTTCAATTTCAGTTATGAAAGGTTTAAACATCTCAAATGCATTAATTTTATATTCATAAGGTATATAGAAGTAAAGCCAAAGCAATCATCAATGAAAGTGATAAAGTAGTGGTGTCCATTTCTTATCAGAGTGATATTAAGCTTGCACGTATCATAATGAATCAAGTCTAAGGTTCTGATTCTCTGATTACAGTTTTATATGGGCCTTTTGTCATTTTTTCTTAACTACAAAATCACATTTTTTAGAATCATTTAGTGACATATTAGGGATTATACCTAAGCTACTCATGTTCTTTATTATTGGTTTATTTACATGACATGGTCAAGAGTGCCAGATATTAAAATCACATAACATTTAAGCAGAAGTAGACATTTTGTTATATTCGATTTAAACATGCCATCGGTTGCATAACCCCTACCCACAAACATGTCATTCATGATATTGGTGTACATATCAGACCCAATGTCTGTGTAAACCCAGCCTTATTAGGAAGATAACCTAAAACAAGATCCTTTCTCATTTTTGGAATGTGCATGGCGTCTTTGAAAATGACCGTCTTTCAAAGGTAAACTTCAACTCTATGCTTCCAATCACATCAACAACAGTGGTATGAGAGTCTCCCAACAACACTTTCTTGTCCTCGGTCTTCATATATGTTTTGAACATCATGCAGTTATAGCAGACATGACGTGTAGCGCCGGATCTACCCACCAATCCTCTGATCCCCTAACAAGGTGAATCTCATCAGAAATCATATAACACACTGTTAATAAAATTTCCCCTTACCAAAGTGATGATGCACCAGAATTAAGTAAAATAGCAACTGCTAATTCAATTAATGTTCTATTTTTTCTTTCATTTTTATCGTTCATTTCAGGTGAATATGGTGCAGGTCTTTCATGTATTATTCCATGTGAGTTGTAAAATTCAATAAACAAAATTGATTCATATTCAGTTCCTCTATCACTACGCAACCTTTTAACTTTCTTATTAGACTGGTTTTCAATTTCATTTATTAAACATCTCAAATGCATCAATTTTATTTTTCATAAGGTATACAAAAGCAAAGACAAAGTAATCGTCAATGAAAGCGATAAAGTAGCGGGGTCCATTTCTTGTCAGAGTGCCATCAAGCTTGCACATATCATAATGAATCAAGTATAAGGTTATGATTCTCTGATTACAGATTTATATAGGCTTTTTGTTATTTTTTATTAACTATAAAATCACATTTTTTAGAATAATTTAGTGACATATTAGGGGTTATACCTAAGCTACTCATGTTCTTTATTATTGGTTTATTTGCATGAGATAGTCCAGAGTGCCAAATATTAAAATCACACAACATATAAGAAGAAGTATACACTTATTACATTTGATTTAAACATGCCATCAGTTGCATAACCCCTACCCGCAAACATGCCATTCATGGTGATGGTGTACGTATCAGCCCCAGTAGTCCCTGTAAACCCAGCCTTGCTAAGGAGATAACCCAAAACAAAATCGTTTATCATTTTTGTAGTGTGCATGGCGTCTTTCAGAATGACGGTCTTTCAAAGGTAAACTTCAGCTCTATGCTTCCAATCACGGCAACAACAACGGTATGAGAGTCTCCCAACAACACTTTCTTGTCCTCGGTCTTCGTGTATGTTTTGAACATAGCCTGGTCATAGCAGACATGACGTGTAGCTCCGGTATCTACCCACCAACCCTCTGATTCCCTAGTAAGGTGAATCTCATCAGAAATCTTAGCCGTAAGAGACTCCTTAGTCATTTTAGCATGTGGTGCAGAGCTTGGCCTGTTCTGACACTTGCGTGCCATATGACCTGGTTTTCTACAGTTGTAATAAAGAAACAACTTTATAGAGTCATTCTTTTATGGTGGTTTCTTTTGACCTCTTGGTTTCCTTACGAGTTCAAATTCTGTTTATTGCGGTTCTGGATAAGGTTGCGGTTCTGATTCTTAAAGCTTTTAGGATTCGGTTTCAGAACTGCAGCTTTCTTAGTGTTGCTTGAAACAATAAGCACTTCTTCCTTCATATCCTATTTACAAGATTCATCCTCAATATGAAGACGAGTTATAAGACTTTTAATGAAAATTCCATAGTTTTATGTCTAAGGCTATTCTTAAAATCCTTCCAACTAGAAGGTAATTTATCAATCAAAACCGCCATTTGAAACTATTCTTCCAAACTCATACCTTCGGAGATGATCTTATGAGCTATTTTCTGAAGCTGATGAGACTGCACCTATATTGACCTGTCATCCGTCATCTGATATTTGAGGTAGCGGCTGACGGCATACTTCTTTGCTCCTGCTACCTCACTGTCATACTTTTTCGATAACGCTTCCCATATCTCCCTTACTGCTTTTTCAGAGTTAAAATAGTCATAAAGCTCGTTGCTGAGTCCGTTGAGGATGAAGTTCTTGCACTAGTAATCCTGCTTTGTCTAGTTCTACAACTCCTTTGATTTCTCGATTCAGACTCTTATTTGATCTACGTCTGCTTCATTGGGTCTATCTGGTAGTTGTGGTTTGTTTGTTGTTAGTATAACGACCACCTTCCTCATCGTCAGAAAGAACTCCATCTTCTGCCTCCAGCGCTTGAAATGGAGACCCTCGAACCTAAAGGATGCAGCAGACACCATAGGGACCTGGAACATTGACATTGGGGCAGCATCATCCAAATTTTCAACAGAAGTCGTTGTTGTTGGCATTGTCTTCAAATTGTTAGAAACAAATGATCTTTGGTTGAGTCGTGTTCTAGGCCACTGTCTTGAAGACGTTTCGATGTTCTACTCCGGGGTGCAAAGCAGTCTAACTAACGCTGCCGCCTATAGGATAAAACAGCCTCTTTTCTGATTCGATTTTGATTCGCTTGCGCACACGAAATTGACTTAGTTGCACTCAAAAATGACTGCTCGTCTTATGATTTTAAGAAGATAGGTTCGTGGAGAAGAAGATATATTTTGTAGAAAAAATTGTCGTTCTACTTCGGTCTCGTCTAAAAACTAATTAAATAGACGTGTTACTGAATAGTGAGGTGACATTGGCTCAAAATTTGGATCTGAAATTTGATAGATTTTGTAGAAAAATTGTCATTCTACATTAGACTCGTCTAAAAACTAATTAAATAAGCGTGCGTGTGATGGTCATGCATGCACTCTCTCGTCGACACAATGGCAACATTTGGGTGCCCAAAGGGCCCAATTTAAGAGCTAAGAAACTCATATATATATATATATATATATATATATATATATATATATATGAGTATCTTTCAATAATCCCTATGGCGTGGGACTCAAACAGTAAACGTACTTATTCCAAGATCTTTAATTTTTAAACAATTAACAGCCTATTTTTTTAAAACCATTTCCAACAAGATACATTATCGAGTAAGCGTTTCATTTCTCAAGGAAATTCAAGCTTGGATTGATAGATTTCAAATGCTATATATTTCGATGTGTTACCATTTTACCATATATGGATCATAAAAATCATTGCTTAAATGAAGGTGTTTTCTTTCTTTTCTCAAGCTTGAGTCAGTTTTTTATATTTATATATTATTACTGGGTATTTTGTTTAAGTAAGAACTAATTTTTCTTTTACTTTATATTTATGTTAAATATTACAGTGCAATGATTGAGAAATATACTTGACTGCCCAATTAAGTAAATTACTTAGCAGCAAATTCATGAATATGTTTAGGTAGTGATCACTATAGATTTAGAATGGTCACCCTTAATGTCTTGACCATCCTATCAAATATTTCCATCTTGAGAATAATATAGCTTCCCTGGACAGTAATTGACATCCCTTAAATTTTTGTGGTTGGCAACATATTCTCTAATGCTTATATTATGTTTGATGTAAAATTTATTTTAAATCAAATTATACAGTTAAAATCCTACCCTGCTTAAATTTTGAATCTTTTCAACTTGTTGATTACTTGACTTCAGCCTTGTCTGTTGGCCACATTTAAGTTAGTCAAGATCCATTTGGAGGTAACTTCCCTACATATCTACATATTTTACCGCCTTAGCATGATATTATCAGAGATCGTTAGTAAAGTGATATTAAGCAGTAGATTGGGGACTCATAGGACTATAGTTTGTTTGCTATGACACTGTGCAGTTAATGCGCTTGGTAGATTCAAAGCGGTAGAGGTGCAAAAAGTCATAGCGGGGATATTGCGATGATATAGCGGGACATAGCGGATGGCTCTAAAATAGCATATAAAACTCGTACTTAATGTTTTATAAATATATAAATGGTAATTTAATGAAAAATTATCATTCAATTGAATTATAATTAATACATAAATAATTTTAAATAAAAACATGTGCGAATATACTTTAAATAAACGAAAAACTGTTATATAACATAAATGAATTTGGTAGAATATTAGAGTATTTTCATTTCAAAAAATATATTAAAAATTAAATCAAATAAATTAGTTTCATAATTTTATAATGTATAAATGCAATTTTTCAATTCATTTTATTAAAAGATATAGCGGGAATAGCGGAATATAGCGGAAATAACGGGATATAGCGCAAATAGCGGGGATTAAAGTGGAAAGGCTATATTTTGGGGCTATATGGAAAAACCGTAGCGGTAGAAATCCGCTATGAGATATAGCGGGGTTGTAGCGGGGTGAAAGCGAGACATTAACTACACGGCTATGACACCGGGTCAACTAATTATAAAGGAATGATTGCAATATTTAATCCAACGCTTAATATATATTTTTGGCAAAGCAGTCCAACGCTTAATATTGATAAAAGGTTGATTTTATTTGGTGTGTTGATGATTCATTAGTTGAAGGGGTATAAAAATCTACTTTACGGTGTTGTAGATATGTTCAACAAATTCAACGTAGTTATTTATATAACCAGTGAATTCACCTAAGCTTTAATTTGATAGGAAGTGCATGCAGCCATCAAGACAGATCCAATGCTAGTGAAATCGACCAAGTAGCCACCCAAGGAGCACAAGAGATTCAACTTGATGACGATAAGCATGACGAGTGAAGTTTCTTCTTTCATCGAGTTTAAATTATTAATATTATTATTATTGTTATTTTTTTACTTCATACTTTGCATTTTTTGAGTTTTTTGTTGTTTTAGTCTTTCTGATATGTTGAATGTGAGATTGGTAGTTTCTTGTTTAATGGCGTTTTGAATTATGGTAGAAGTCATGAAATTTAATTTGATGTTGTGTTTGCTTTTAATGCCAAGTAAGATTTCTGTACTTGTTGTAGCAGCTACTTGTACAATCTTAAGGCAATTGTAAAATTTAAGATTAGCAATAGGTCATAGCCATTTTTAAATGTAAATTAGCAATTGCTTTGGACCATTGTAAAGTTTTAGCCACTCCCCATTTCACAACGACTTTGGAATGTTGCAAAATCGTTTAGCAATGGCTCAAAGCCGTTGAAAAATTCCTTTTCTGGTTTAGTGATGGACCTTACAGTGTAAAATAAATAAGTTTCCAAGACTGTTTGGGGTAGTACCTTACATTATAAGAGTTATGGAAAACGAAGTCGGAAGTAGCTTTGTAGGAAGGGAATTGAAACTTGGATATGAACACCGGTTAAGTATTGCCTTTTCGAGACCCTGCGCCTAAGATGATTATGTGTGCAAGTTTACCAAGACATGTTTATATGTTTAGGTAACATATATTTTGTTGAGACATATTACTTAACTTAAGATAAGTTAAAATGTAATGTATAATCGATTAAGTGTAAGGAACACTTAGGTATGAAAGGTTAACTTGTGCTTATGGGTGATGTCATGATGAACATATGTAAATATATAGCAAGGGACAACCCATTTCATGCTTTAGCGGTATGATCTCACTATATATTATGTTTTAGGATTGTATATTACTCATATCAAGATTTATGTCTGACTCGTGCTTTTATTATTATTTTCCTTGTAAATTCATAGATACTCATTCGAATAGGCTGAGTTTATGGGACTGGGTAGGTTGTTTTGGGAAGATGAATAAAGAACACCAAAGACGAAGCATGAGACTTAGCTAATAATACTCTACCATATAAGTGTTCATGTCAGCATCTTCGTATGTTAGGCAACACTATTGCTCATGTTCTATTTATATTTTACCTTTACATGGCCCTGAATTGGGAATTTAAATATATAAAGACAATTATATGTAGTGAATTCTATTTAATTGCTCTATTTGCTTAAACTATTGAAAAAATTACCGACCTCGATCTATTGCCGAAAGATAATTCCAAAGTGACTGTAGCACATTAGGCCTTCCATCTTGGGGTATTAAAATCAGGGATGTTACATACTTCCACTTCGTATGACCTAACTAGTTGCAATTATAACATTTAACCTTTGGAAGATTCACCCTATAGCCATTTGTCATACGACCCCTCTTATGACATCTAAGTGGGGAATTCGGGCATTTCGCGAACTTCATTGCCTTCATGTTTGGGGTATTTATTAAGTTAAATCCAAACCTTTGCAAGTTCATCAAACCGATTCACATATTCTTTAACCAACAAAATCTTGTTTTGGGTGGATGAATTTCTCCGATAGCGATCCCTTTTCTCAACTTGAGAAAACTTTGTCTTGGACTTCCTTTTGAAGTCTACCCACGTGATATTCTCCTCGTCGACCTCTGAAGTAACAAATTCCCATCAATTCTTTACATACCCCTTCAGATGCCAGGAAGCTAGCTATCTTCTAGTAATGTCACTCAAACCCAAAAGACTGAAGATCTTCTCTCGCGGGTTAAGCCATTCCCGCATTACTACATAGGTTTCAGTTCCAACATAGGATTTACCACCCAAACTAGAAGAAGTTCTGGCACGGCTTGGAAAATCTACAGTAGGTCTTTATTGAATAAAAACACTCTATTTTCACTCGGTGTAGGTACTATGGAGTTAGTACAGTCTTTTTAATACTTTTAAATATCGACGAAACTAATTCGACATGCTCATCCATGGGATATATTAATTCAGGTACGATTCCTGGTTCACGTCTCTACTCCTCATTATTGGTCTCAATTCCAATTTATGCTTTAGTTGAGTTACTCATTTTTAGCTATCTGTAGATGAGATTTATTAATAACTCTCCAATAGATAACTAAAATAATTAAAATAGTAAATGGCTTGTACATGTGTACTTGACTTATATATTTACACATTTTTATGTTTATAAAAATATAATGTACTCTCTTAAGACGTCCTAGTCCTTAATTTAAAATATGTTTTGGTTCGATGCTAAACGTAAAAACTTGTCATTTTTGACCCTATGATTTAATGCTTAAATTGATTTTCATACCAAAAAATCCAAAACAACGAGCCATTAGATTTATAATATAGATATACAGAATGATATTATAACTATACAATTCAGATCTTACAGCGAAAGCAATAATATATAATATCCATTATTCATTTATCCAAAACTATACATAGTCATAACTTCATAGTTATTGTTTTGTATGATACAAATCCTCCAAACCCACACATAATACCATATTAAGTGTCTGATATCGATATGTACTATATATATATATATATATATATATAAGTAATGTCTCTAACATCTACACCTTCGACTTCACCAACTTTGGCATGACTCCATACTCCATCAACCAATTAATGACAAATACAAAGAAAAACGTAGAGGGGGTCAGACATAGATCTGAGTGAGCGAAACAAATCTATTTCGCATATACTACAAAAATACGAGAATAATCTCATTATTGATGTATACATGTGTAGACATACCTTAATCTGTTCAAGCTGCATAAAAAGTAATATCAACACTCTAAACATAGCTGACTGCTTGATTAAGGTTATGTTATATCCAATCATATGATAATCAACGAACAATAAATGTAACGACTGCGATTTTTCAATGCCGAAAAAAGTGAACCGTTATTGTTTAAGAAGAAGAAAAAGGTATAAGAAGAAGATAGGAGAAAGAGAGAAAAGAAAACGCAATGGAAACATCAGAAAGAAACAACAGAACAATATCAGAATCTCACAATTCGCAGCGGAACAACATATAATAGATAAATGAATATTCATTAAAAAAACAAAAGAACTGTATATTTTATACATTACATCACATTACATTCATTATCAGAGTTTACAACAACAAACAGCGGAAAATGAATACTATATACTTAGTAATATGCTACGCCATCCAGATTTCTACAACAACTCCTGAATCCAGAATGACCTGATAACCTTAACTCTAGACTGCCCGTGTGGAAATTGGTGGGCACCCAGAGTTTAGGAAGGGAAACAATAACTCCAGGTCAGTCATGTGACTGGTGTGAGAACTTAAAACGGTTATTTATCTTTAAAACAAAGAACAGGATAATTTTAAAATAGATTCGCAATGCTTTTTTAAAAAATGAGACTACCATAAGGCTCCCGCACACACACACAATGCAAACGCAGAATCGGAGGAGATTTCTCCTTATGATAGTCAAAGATGCATGATACGCATTAAAAAGAAACTTGATATTATTACTAGTGCATAGTGTAGAAAACATTTCGAAAGTAAAGATATAAATCTTAGCCAGAATAGGCATTTCGCACTTATGCCTACTATAGCTACCATCCAAACAGTGGGCTGCCACCATATGTGAATGATAGGTTCTACAACTAAAACCGTACAAGATCGTATTGTTTCTTTGTATTTCCAACAAATGGTCAGGCCAAGGAACTTCCCATTGCCACATGGAAACGCCTCTGGAATGACGTCCCGAGAACCAAACCGGATCTCTGCCAACACAAGGCCGGGTTACCCCTAACTGGGTAACTACTGACACGAATATGTCATCCCCCGATCGTAACCGATCTATATCCGAGGATCCTCGATTTCCAACAACCACAAAGCAATAAATTTGCAGCAACAACATAGGTTAAGTATCTGGGCTCTATACCATGATACCACCTCTATCCAGAAGGAATGACATACACTAAAGGGGCGCTACCCCCTAATAACCTTGCCGCATCCTTCCTGTTTTGACCATTTTCGGGGTGTGAGGTCCGACGAAGTCTCGTCCATAAAGCCACGCTTTATATAAAAGCTGTGCTTTGATCATCAAATGCTCAACAGCACTTCGTATGCCACATTACCAATTTGGGAATGTATCACTAGTAACCATCAACTATATAACCTCTAAGGGTGTTAAGCTAAGGGAATAAATTCTCCGCCACGAACGGTAATATATTTGATAGAAACCAGCTTTACATCTCAAATTGTAACGTCAGACACACATCCATACAAGTCCGTTCCGGGATCGAACGGAACCGAAGGCACTTACAAAGAAGTCCTTGCAATCCGGATATTCACTAATCACGACCGGACTTCCCATCACAAAGGGTAATAAATTTCTATATCGGGGATCAGCCGATGCACAAACATTCGACGGTAATCCTTCCGTTTTCACAAATATCCGGTCTTCAACACCGGTCATCAATGCTATCTATTACGACGTATCACATATTCGAAATGGGTTATACGACCCCAAGGTCCTTTCTCGGCTAATCCGAATAGTGAGCGCTTATTTTTAAAAATAAGTGTAGCATTCAAATTCAAGCAATCACAACAAATACCTATTTAAAGGTAAATATTGATAGTCAGTTATTTAACTATCAATAGGTATGCACAACATCACCAGATTCCAAATAATTTTCCAAACTATTTATCTTCCAAAAATATCTTTACAAGACATATATAAATAATTTCCATACTTAAAAAATAAATCGATATTTATTTTTAAACCAATTTTCCCAATTTCATTTATAAATTCATATTGAATTTACATTTTCAAAATATCTGTGAATATACGATTTCCAAATCGATTTCAAATATTTACTTTCAATTTATCTTTAAAAAGATAATTCTCAAACGTTCATTTCATATTGGAAAACATTTCCCTACTTACTTAATAATAAGTATTTCACAAATCTATTTATTTTCAACACTTGGAAAATATTCAATATACTTAAATCGAAATTAAGTATATATTTCATTCTTTAAGGAAAACATTCTTTTAACACATTTATTTGAGTCAAAAATGAATGTTGCGTAAAACATCGCTACGACGACCCAAAATCACTAGTATAGAGATCCGAAATTTAGATAGATATATAAATCCCAATACTGTACAAAACATTTCCTTTCGGAGATCATTTACTATAACAACAGTGTTATAGTACACCATTTCCTTCAATTCCTTGAAAACGCCTATTTCAACTATGAATGTTGAAATATATGTTTTCAATACTTAATACATTTAAAACATCTCTAATCGTTTTAATTCTATTTAAAATCATTTTTCCCAAAACATTTCCTTAATATATTTTATTCATTATCCAAAATCGTGAACATACTTCGTTACTCCAAATTCAACGCTTTCACATATTAAATTAAAGGATTTTCCACAGTCCAAAATCGTGGATATAATTTCTTTAAAAATTTCTATGTTTACTTATCAAATTTATTTGATTACGGATTTATAAAACAACGTTTATAATTTCCATTTCTATTTCATAACTACTTCGATTTATCAATCTCCTTTAATAACCAATTCTATTTATATTTCGTTTACATGTCGAATCCAACTTATAAGTAAATTTCTTATAATCCATTTATTCACAAATCCATGCGTTTATATCATCCTTTATTTATAAATCTAAAATTCTTATTTACTTATAAAACTAGGTACAACTTTATTTTAACACTTATAAAAGCTCGTTTTATAATTCCAATATCTTTAACTTATAAAATATCAATTTTATAATCCTTTATATAAACCGTTTATAATAATTCAAAAATTCCAATATAAACTATTTCTAAATTTGTCAATTGCTTATTTCAAAAATCACCTTTTGGTTATATTTCACAAAAATAAAATTTTTATAACATAAAAATTTATAACGTTTTAATTATTTAAAATGAATCAATTCGAAAATTTAATAAACGTATAATTTCGAAAATCACTTTAAAAATCCCTTAAAAATCAAAATTGTTATTTTTAAACTTCAAAAATGGATCCGATGATGCAACACATCAAATAATCAATCACGACTTTCAAACATGATATATTGATATGATAATCAATCAAATATCACAATATTTATAAATAAATAAATACGGTTGAGGAATCCAGTTGGATACCTCCAACCTGTTTCCCTGCATCCACAGACATTAGCACAATACCAATCCCGTTTCAAGACGGGATATAGCGGTATATGGGATTTATAAAATATTATCCACTTAATAGGCGGCGCAATAGGGTCTCATCCGCTATATAATGCGGGAAATCAGCAACTCCAATATATACATATGCCAATATATATATTGCTATATATAGATATATCCTACTATATCTAATATCACAATCAAACAGCAATCAATAACTGCAATCTAAATTTTCAATTTGAGTGAGAAGATCTCACCTTAGCTTTTTATTTGCAATCCATTTCCTTCTTGACTCGACTTCCTTGTTTTATACCTATTTAATTATTTACACAATTCATTAATATTCAAATCAACTGAACAATTAATTTCCGTTTAATAGTTTTTGATTAGCTGATAATTCTTTTTAATAATTTTCTTTAGTAACCGAAAGAATTAACTAAGTTAATTAAACACCTTAATAAATTATTCTTAACCCATTTTTCCAAAAATAAATAATATTTCTTTTGACAAGTCATTTTATCTGATAAATTAAATCTCTAACAAATTTTCTTTTACAAAATATTTTCCATTTGAAACAAAAAAATTTATTCAACTAATAATTTAGTTTTAAACAAATAATTAAATTTTTAAACAAATTTTCTTTACTGTAATAATTCTTATTATACAAATCTTTATGTTTGTACAGATTTAAATTAATAACAGAAATGAACTTAAAAAAATGGTTTTACTTTCCTGTTTGTTAATAACATTTTTTTTATTTTTTTTAACTAATACCTTTTCAATAAATTGATTTAACCAAAATTAAATTCAAAACTAACTTTTCCTGGTAAATAACAGCAATATTTTTTTTCTTCACTGTAAAAAAAATTCACTGTATATATTCACACGTACATATATATATATAAATTTAAAATTGAATAAAATAAAATAATCTACCTCACTTGTCAAAATCGAAGTCGAATGCATCGCATTCGCCTACCTTGCGCGGCCGCTGCCCATTCACCAAACCCTAGCCAAAATGCCTTGCCGCCATCCATCGCGTCCTCGAGAACATCGCGGCCACCCAGACTACGTTGTCATCGGTGAACCCCCTTGCCGTCGCGAATTCCCAATCCGACATTGCCGCATCCACCATCGCGCGCCGTCGTGCCCTCCTGCGAACATCTCGCGAGCGCGAACTCCCCTAGGCCGCCGCTTGTCGTGCCGCGATCCCCCAGATCATCGCCTGCTCGAACGAATTTATTTGGGAAGAAGCAGTCCGCCATTTTGTTTTATATATATTTTTTTAAAAAAAAGAGGAAGGAACGCGGCCATGAATTTTTAAAATGGGAACGAGAAGAAAACGAAGCTGCGGCCGCCCTTGATTCAAACGAGATAACCCTTTATTTTTATTTCCATCGGCCATTACTTTTCTTTGTTAAGAAGGAGAGATCGATTTTTTTCTCTGATTAAATTGAGGACGATGGTTATTTAAAATTAAACGAGCATGGTTTGCACGATCTTATTTCGTGATATTAGGCGTAATTGAAGGAGGCAACGTGCTGATGTAACAAACCCCTTTATTTTATTTTTTTATTTAAATTAAATCGATAAATTTTCATCTAGGCGTTACTAACTCGTACGACCACACGATAGCCCTGAAAACTACGAAAATTGAAATCCGGTAACAATTCAATATTACGGACCCAATGGAACTGGTTTCGTCGAATTCCGAGACTGTGTCTCGGAAGGCTATTTTTAAATATCGATTTAAACGATAAAATTTTAAAACTGAACAAACTATTCTCAAATTAAATTATGAAGCTTCTATTATCTTCAGTATTATCAATATGGATTTTACAAGCCTTTGAAATATTTTTAATCAGCTCAAAATTGAAGATTCAAATTTTTATTCAACTTTCAATAGATTAAATTCTATAATTTAATTGCCAATTTCATTCTGAAAATTTAGAATTCAAGTCAAACCATCATTCAAATATTTAAAATTAATTAAATATTTTCAAATTAAATTGTTCAAAAATTCTGGATCGTTACAATAAACGTACCCTACACTCACTACTCATTCAACCCATGGCTAGGTGCAAGCAAGTCCGCCAAAAGGTCATATAAGCCTACATATGGACATCTACATTCTCTCGATGATCCATACACCAAACAATGTGCAACTCATGACATCGCAGTAAGTCATAGGAGTAACTAAAGTCAACCAATATACAATATGACCACTGGACATCAACTACTTAATCATACATCCAATTCATTACATTTGAACATCCATACACCCTATATATACGTGCCTTATCTTATCAGAGCCGTACTAAAATAGCCATATCAAAAATAGTCTGTATAATTAAGTAAAACTCGAATTCGAAAACAATTACTCATTCGGTTTAACCCTGCATGGATTATGGTTCAACTGGCTTGGCGGAGCCCCAGTAGTCTACTGATGGAATTACCACCGGTCAACCAATCGTTGACCAGTGCATTGGTGGTGGTCCATCGATACACATGTGGTGGCGTTCAAATAGGCATGGTGTTGCTTGTGTTATTCAACTTGTTTCTCCATTTCTTCTTCATTTTAGCATTAATCTTTCATGTTTCATTTTTATCCAATTACACTACATTGTATGGCCATTTAATCATCAACTAAGGTTATAATAACATTCATGTTATCAAACTTTGTTTCTAGTTTGAATCAACTTTGTAAATCACTATTATATATATATATGGTTTATTCCATGATAATTCATTAAATATAAATTAATTAGTAAATATACTTTGATTAATTTGAAATTCATCCTATAATCAGACTCATAATCATATTAAACCATTATAGTTGCATTATAAATGAAGGAGAAGCGTTCCACTCATCAAATTAATCTTTGAAATCTTTACTTTGATAAAGAATTGCAAAAAACTCGCTACTTCCCAAAATTAGGCATCTAGGAATTTGCTCGATTCATTTTGAGATCACTATCTACTTGTAGTCCTCATTCTGCACATCATTTTGATATGTAGTTTTCCCAATGGTAGAGAATCAAATGAGTTATGGAGGTTTGAAGTTTTGTCTAAGAATAGGGAAGAAGAGAACAGAGAAGAAGAAAAATTAATTTGAAAATGTTTCGTACGTTAGTTTTCTGAATTTATAGAGGGGAGTGTCTATTGAATTCAAATTCAAATAAACGGATCTTGACCCCCTTCGGCCCATTACAAACTATCTCCTTCATATGGTCTTCAACCTGACGTTCTTATAGTCAAAATCGATCGAAAAATCTGGTCTATGCAATGGAACAACTCCTATTATCAAATTTCATTATTTGTAAAATCACCATTTTGCCATTATTAATTAAATTAACCTGTAACAACCCATAATTTTTCATAATTAAAAAATATTAAATTAAATAAGATTTTGAAATTTAACGTTGAGAGAAATTAAAATTTCTGATTTACTAGTGACGAAAATAATTAGAATATGATTTAATAATATTGTTTGAATGTTATTGATGACTATTTTAACGCAATCTCAATCAATTGAAATAATTGTAAAGTTAATTTGGTTATAATTGTAAATAAGGAATTAAATTAGTAATTAATGGAATTAATATAATTTGGAATATTATAATTAATATGGTAAGATGATAATTGTAGAATATGAATGTAATAAAATGTAAACTAATGTTAATTATATTTATAAGGTAATAATTGATTTAGTAATAAGAGTGTTAATTGAAATAAAAGAATTCAATTGAATTTAAATTATAATTAACTATAATTTTATTACAATTGCAATTGAACTCTAAAATTAATGCAATATTTAAATAGTGGATTCAACATGGAAATTTTAATTTAATAGGTTATCAATTTCAATGTAATCAAGAATGACGAAATTGTTAACTTTTAATTTAGAATATGAAAAGGTGATTAAACCAATTTAATAATAATTTATTTAATTAATGTGAGAATGGTCATTTGGCCACTGTCTCGGATTTCGACGAAACCAGTGTCATCAGATCCGTATGTAGGATTTCAGGTTTCGTAGTGATAGGACTTGTCGTTTGATCGTGCGAGCTCGAAACGCGTAAAAATCAATTAAAAGGATAAATGAATATAATATGATTTGAAAGCTAAATTTATAATATGGAATTTGGGTTTGAACTAGTTCCGTTAAGCTTAAAATTATTGAAAACCTATATTTTGATATATTTGATAACCCATTTCCGTTTCGAAAATGAAACGGGCTTTTCCGGTCGTTGTTAATGTTTCGATCCAATCCGATATGTCCATTCATTCTTATCTATCTTTGTCCATATAAATAGATTTCTGTTTTGAAACCCTAACAGCTTTTTTTCTTATTTCTGCACGTACTATTATTTTCATCTGCTTATTCCTATCTCCTCTCTCCAATGGCAGAAACCTAATTTCCAAATTCCAAACCCTAATTTCAATTTCAAAATTCAAACTCTCCAAAACCTACATATTATATATTGTTAGAAAGCTGTCGGTGAGCGCAATCTACAACTGCAATTTATTTTTCGATTTGATGCACCCTTTGGCCAAAAATCATTGGAGAAGTCTTGGCCGTCGAAACTAGGGTTTTCGATCCAACGGTGGATCTTCAACTATAGGTCGATTGGGTGGTGCTGGAGCGTAGGGGAGGCCGAGAGGAGTCGATCTAGGGTAGCCGCTCATCTCAGTTGTGCTTGACATCACCAAAATTTGCAAGCGAAGGCAAGCGGTGGGGCTAGTGGATGGAGATGGCGGAGTGCATGGCGAGTGGCGCGTGGGGTTGGTCGGAGGTCAGAAGCTCGATGGTGGTGTTGGAACTGGTTGTAGGCAAGAGGTTAGGCGGCGATTTCGAGGGGAAAGTGGCGGCTGTGCTCTATTGCGTTCGAACGTGAGGGTTGGGTTCATGCCTGAGAAAAGAGATAGGAAGCAGGTGATGTGTACTCTCTAAATTACCCTTTTATTTATTTAGTTAAAATTTAAAACTTTAAATGTTCTAACTCGTATAAAATTTTCATACAAGCTCCGATTGGTGCGTAGTTTTCTCCATTGCGGTCGAATCAAAATTTCAGACAACATGGAACTGGTTTGGCTGCATTATATGATTGTTTAAATTTTGGGTTTAAATTGGATTTTAAATTGACGATAAATCAAAAGTGATTATTTTAACCCACTCATAAATACTAAACCATCTTGTGTTGGTTAAATTTAATTTATGATGTGATAAAAATTATTGATTGTTGTTTGGTATACTTAAATTGTCATTCAAATTTAATTTGAATTTATATTGAATTTAATTGTCGTTTGAATTAATATTGGAATTGAAATGCTAGTTAAATACCTGATAATGATAACCAATTAATTATTGTGACTTATTGGTTGATTTGAATGATGATTGTAATGGATGCTTAATTGTTGACATTTTGGATGGTTTGATGTTATGTTTATTTTATATGTTATTATCGCACTATAAGTTCCCTTAGTTATTGTTAGGAAAATCGCTATGGGTTGAAATGATACATACCCGAACGATCTTATAGATTAGGAAGAAATCGTTATGGGTTGAAATGATTAACCCGAGCGATTATATGGATTTGCAAATTGTGATTTGGAATACGGGTTGAAATGATATATATCCGAAAATTTAAATTATTGCAGTTTGAAATGATATATATCTGTATCACTTGACCATAGGATAGAAAATTATATACGGACAACGGATTGGTTAAATTAAATGATTTTAAAATCCTTAATTTTTAAATCCAGTTGAATGATATTATGAAATGAAATTAGATTTATACGAACTGAATTACTTTCAAAATCCAAGCTTTTAAAATGTTGAAATTGAAATTAGTTTAAATGAATTGTTTAAAGAATTTAAATTGTAATTTTAAAGTTGTATTTTGAAATATAAATGAAATTTATCAAAATTGAGTTATTGTAAATGTTTGAATATTTAAACTTTGAAACCTATTGAATTTGAAGTGGTTTAAATTTGTAGTTCAAACATGGATTTCAAATCGATATAAATTGAAATGGTTTTAATGAGAATTTGAATTGAAACCTTTAACCCCCCCTTTGAATTTAAATTGTTGAACTAAGATTGATTTAAATTGAATTTTGGAACTAAAGTTGATTTGAATTGATTGTGAAATTGGAAGAAACATTTCTAATTTGAAACTATATTCAATATAAACATTTTAGTATACAAACTCTTTTAGCATATAAACTATTTTTCTCATATGAACCATTTTAATATATTAATAATTTAATACATTAACTATTTTAATCTATAACCTATTTTAATATATCAACTATTTTTAATATATAAACTATTTTAATGTATAACCTATTTTAATATATAAACTATTTTAATCTATAACCTATTTTAATATATAAACTACTTTTATACATAAACTATTTTAATCTATAGCCTATTTTTAATATATAAACTATTTTAATATATATATATATATATTGTTTTAAATTTATAAACAATTTATAACTTATATTTTAATGTATAAACTATTTTTAATGTACAGCTTTTCAAATATATAAACTACTTTCAATATCCAAAATGTTTAAAGTTGGAACTCTAATGATTTAGATTTAATTGATTTAAACGCGAATATTTTGATATGATGGTTTAACCTATTTTGTGGTTATGATTTATGATTTAAAGTGAATAATGATTTCAAAAGTGATATGATCTTTAAATAAATATGATTTTTTGATATCAATTACGAATCGGTTTTGGAAATGTAAAAGAACCAACCGGTGTGAAATAAGCATTGGTTGTTAAAGAGACTAGGATTGGATATTGTCATACTCTTTGCCAATACCAAAAACCACTTTAATAACTATGAACATGGTGGAGAATCCAGAACGAAGTAGGATGGTTTGGCAAACTCTACTGTATGAGGTAAGAATGCAATCCTGACCCTCTCGGGTCAGCTTGATATGACTAAAACAGGAGCCATGCCTTGGGCCAAGTGAGGTCGCTCCTCCGATCGGACATGCTTCTTTGATACTGTATTTGTTACTTTGTGATTGATTTGGTGGCCACCTTCGATTTGATTATGGAAGTGTGTTCCAAGGTAGGCGGTAGTAGCTGCTATGTGTTACCACAAACCCGGTTATGCAAAACGGTAGTATCCTACCCTAGGAATTGCCTTGTGTGCCTTGTCATATGGCTTATCGAGCCTAC
Source organism: Allium cepa (assembly GCA_030765085.1). Lineage (NCBI taxonomy): Eukaryota > Viridiplantae > Streptophyta > Magnoliopsida > Asparagales > Amaryllidaceae > Allium > Allium cepa. Next base: position 983,922,350 of record CM060945.1, on the reverse strand, counting down.
TATGAATTTTTTTGTGTCGTGCCTGTGGGGTGCTCCCTGATAGCCCATCGGTTTGGTGGAGTTTGAAGTACTGTATAGACTCCGACATTTATAAAAATGTGTTAAAGGGATATGGGTAATGATTTAATACTATTTTAATACTTTACTTTACCGTAGACATATTATAATAGTGCATTGTATTACATAGTAAATAGTTTAGCGGATTCTTAGGAGATGGAAATCCCAAATATCTCTTAAGTTATTGCATGCATGTTAGACACTGGGTAGGAGATGTAAAATCCCATAAACATCTCTGAAGCCGTTATACAAATATTTACTTATTTTGATTTAACTTACCTAAGATCTTTTAGTTCTGACTCGAGTGTTTTGTCTTTTCATTACATTTCGGTCAGCCTGAGCTTTTCAATGATTGAAGACTTTATTTCTGAAGGTCGAAGACGGAGATTCATATGTTATTCATTTTATATATATTCCACTGCATCAGGTTGTTCCACTGCATTATTTATTTATTCCTATCATATGTGTAACTCTGATTGTATTGTAAAATGTAATCAAATGTTATTTGTAAAACTGCTTCATGAACTGTTTATTTGATTATTATATTTTGTCATCCCAAGATTCTTGTGTCTTGTTTTTCCTTCTTTTCTCTTATTTTCTTATTTACCCCATTAACAATCCTCCCTTTTGAATGGTTTGAGTTGACATGTGGTTTATTGTTGATCTAAACTGTCCAAAAAGGTGGTTCATTACATAACCAAAATACTATTAAATTTAATTATTGAAATTTAAAGGGTATTATATGTCGGGGGCTTTTGAGATGAACATATTCAAAGAGGCAACCTTGCCATTCAACCTTTGCATTTCCCTCACAATCCTTATGGTAGTGACTTTTCTTAATGCTTCAATCTACTGTGGTTTTCTTCATTGCCCTAGAGTTCATAATAAATCCTAAAATTTCACCAATGCAACTCAAAAAGAAAATTTCGATGGATTCAATCTTATTCCGTACTTTTAAAGCACGTCACATATTTCTTATAGGTGGCCTATCATTGACTTCAATAGAATAATATCCATATATGTCTTATTGACTGAACAATGGTAAGTAGCTCCAAAGGTATTTAAATCGAAAGGCATCGCCTGTAGCAATACATTCACAAATTTGTGATAAACCTCATGTGTTCCCGATTTGGGACATGTATCGCAATATGATTGTAGCTAGAATAAACATACATAAAACATGATTGTTTATGTTAGGTTGTTCTATCCGCAAGTTGGTTTATCCATGGAAGTAGAAAATAATCCTTTGGGCATGCTTTTTTAGGTTTGAATGATCAATGCATATCCACCACTTTTCGTTAGGCTTCCTGACCATCATGTGATTTGCTATCCAATCATAGCATAGTGATTCATGGATAAAGTTTTTACCAATAGCATATCCCATCCCCTTTTAGCACAACAGATCTCTCCAGTTCCAGCTGCGCCTCTTCTGCTTTACAAGAACTAACGTCCTGTTGATATTAATGTGTGACATGAAACTTCAAGTAAAATCTAGCACATATCAATATGAGTCACACAAACACATCATGGTTTACCCTTAAGACCCCGTTGGTTCCTTCTGTATCCTTAAGCCGAGCTGAGAGCCAATTTCGACAATATTTATCGAATCTTCATCATCAGCTCTAGCAGCCCCGCCCTTACCTCATCCAGCTCTTTGTGTGGGTCTATAGCTTTATATATATCACTATTGGATTTTTGCCAAGTCTCAAGCAGTAGTTGCTATACATTTTGATGTTGAGAGTCTTCTCTGCATTATTTCTTTATTTCCTACATCTTGCTTCCCTAAGCTCGGCGATGTAGCACTCTTGTCAAGTACTTTGGTTTTCCTAAACTGTTGGAACTAGGCCAGCCCATAGCGGAAGAAATAGGTGAATTTAAAAAAAAATTCCATTTTGGATCTTTAATGGGCCTATGAAGTCCAAACACATTTAGATCTTATCTACATCTTCTTTTAAATAAAATAAAACCAATGTTTTATTTAATTTGGTAAAGAAAAAATATATTTCAAAAGGGTTTGAATATTATATAAATTAAAACGAACGAGTGTATCAAATACACCCACATGTGTAGCATTTACTTATTAGAATAAATATGAGAAGGAAACCTTTAGTTTCCATCTCTGATAGTTGTGCAATTAATTAAGGGAGTAAACAATATTAATTGAAGAGAGAGAAATCTTTCATTTTTGTCTTTGGTTAGATTGATGATATGTTAGATAAACATGTTAACATTTCAATTGAATGTTTTATTAGTAATGAGCTAATCGAATTTGATTTGATTAATTGAAAATGATTCTGAGCACATCACACGCGCCCGTGTGTATAGTGTAAGTGCAACATATAAAAGTATACAAAGGTAATGTAAACATTGCATTGGTGTTGGGATTACACCATTATGGACACATTACCCATCTACATATGCCTTTATCATCCTAAACATGAATAATTTTATTTATTTATTAATATATAAACACACACACACATACATTGAAAGTACACACACATGTATATACATATATAATTAATGTTTAGTCTAGCAGTTCAAATAAAATAGATTTCATTTCAATTACAAGCAGTAAATCAAAAAATATTAAGATTAATGAAAATGGTTTGAAACAGTTGTGAAAAGAATCCTTCCTTTTTTAATCAAAGATATAATTAAAAGATGGAATTGCAGATCGTTGAATATATCATTGATTTAGTATTTCTCCTTTTCTTTTAAACGGAAGAGTTTATATTAGAATGGTATGAAACAAGAAAATTAAAACATCATATTAATTGGTAATCAATGTGATTATTACCAAGTTTTAATTACATAGCAATCCATGTCTAAATATTCAAGTTACATATGAAAAACTGAATTATGAACATAAAAAAATAACCTAAAGTTGAATTATATTATGTTTTTCTTAAAACAACAAAATCAATCAACATAGGCGTATATAGATTTGAGATAAGAAGATCTAGATCTAGACCAAACAAACTTTATAAACAATCGCATAGAGTATAGAAAATAAAATTAAGAAGTCTAGACCTAGGTTAAATTAATTAATCAAACAATCATACATAAGACAGAAAATGAGATGGTATAGTTCATAATAACATAGTAGTGAACAAAAGAAAACATTTTATGTTTTAACATGATAGAACAATCGATTCAAGCAAGGGAATGGAGACATTCAAATCAAGATTCAAATTCAAAGATATGAACATAAGGGAAAGATGGAGATTAAGGGGATAAGAACAAAATATAAGATATGTAAATATAGAATTATACACACATATAATTACCTTATGATGAAGCACGTAGAAACACCATGAATGATAGAACCATCTTAGATTTGATTGATCGCTCTCTAGATCCGATAGACCTTGCCCTTCATCACATCTTGATTTGTGGCTTCTCCTCAGATTTCAAACAAATCACCTTCCTACTTTGCAAGAGAAGAACGAACCACCTTTTTAATTTAGTTCGATGTTGATTTGGATTTGTTTTGATTTTTTCGATGAAGTTTCAGCCATGAATGAAAGATAAAGAGGAGGAAGAAAAGAGAACAAAAAATGAAAGTCATGTTCCGTGTTGTGTGCTTTCAAAAATGAGGAGTTTTCTTTTTAATAGTATTAAAGGAATTGTTTCCTATTCTCCTATTAAAACCTCCTCTTTTATTTCCTCTTTTTAAATTTCAATTAATCTTATTAATTGATTTCTTCATCTTACCATTATATGGCTTATCAAAGCACATTCCCAATATGCAACTTTTCCAAATAAAAGAAAACAACTTCTATGTAATTATTTTATCATGTAAAATATGTTTAAAATTATACCGATGTCGCATATTAATATTTGCAAATATAACTTTTATGCATGCATTAATTTTTTTACCAACAACAATCAAAACATCAAATAAATTAACAATAATTAATATTTCATAAATATTAACTAATTTAATCAGTTTGCAACATTTTACAAACTGATTAAATTGTGTGGCTTTTGAAGAAATCACAAATGCGGTTGTGTGACTTAAAGGTATGAATTCAATTAGCGATTAATATTGAAAAATTCAAATATTAATGTTCACACGTAACTTAGCAGGTGCCACATGACTAAATTCATCGCTTGCAGGTCTTTACGGGAAAATCAAATTTCATAAACCTTAAGCGGTACCTTTTAGTGACAGTTATTTACACCATTTCACTTCGTCAAAATTATATCACTTTGGATTTATGGAATTTTGTAATGGTCAAAATTCCAATATCATCCATATTCAACTTTATAGTACATACACAAAGTCCTTGGTTCAATAATAACAATTATTATTAACCGAAATGCTCTGGCCAGAGACTTTAATTTTGAGCTGACTTTAGTTGGCCATGATACTAATCCCATATAACCGATGAGACGAATCTTCTCTTGAATAGTGCTTCACCTCCACTCGACCCAACTATTGTCACTCGATGGAACGCTGTTCCATGATTTGACTATAATCAAAGTGGAGCCTTTATATTGAAGATCCACAGTATTCTCAAGCCAAGAGAACTGTGTGAATTAGTCACATCAATATTTTTTGTTTGACCTTAGTTATTTAATCAAAAGAAAACTATCGAGTGAGTCGCTCCATAGTTATCCAATAATTATCAGCACGTAACCCCTAGGCGCCCCCAGCGTTCATGAGTAATACACTGGCCAACATTTAGAGAGCGTTACATACTCCACTCTCAATGGATACATCGATATCCAGTCACGATGCATCTTCACTAGGAACAATTAAAATGGTATATATGTTTTATAGTGATAAACTACTCACGGTTACAACACTTTATAACTACTATCACAAAATATGTCATTTATGGATTTTCTATTACATATACTTTTAATTAAATTAATTAATTAATATAACCATATTGTATCAAGTATATAATAGAAAGAAACACCTTTATTGTAAACAAGATTGTTCAACGAGTTAGATATATGCAACAGATTACATAATTTCCCCTAGGGCATACCCCTAACTCTACAATCTCCCACTCGCACTTGGGGTCAATTATAGAATCTTATTCTAACTTCTCCAATCGGTTTCTCAAAACCTATTGGGTCAGTCCCTTTGTGAATGGGCATGCTATTATGTTCCAATTATCTACTCTATCAATCAACTCTCTTCGACGGTGATAAACTACTTTATCACGTGGAACAATTCGAAGTATGTCTCTCGACCTCTAATGAGCTCTATGTGCTATTACAAACAATACCGTGACATTTTTATTATATAACAATTTTATGAGATTCTCAACATTTGGAATCGGAACAGTTATAAATTTGTGCACTTATAGTTTTATATACATTATTTTTGTTGCGACAATATTCAATGCGATGTATGTAGCCTTTTTTCATTGAATAAGCCATAGTCTTTTATAAGTGCAACATATAAAGTGTACAAAGTTAATGTAAACAATGCATAGGTGTTGGGATTTACGCCATTATGGACACATTTCTCATCTATATATACCTTTGTCGTCCCAAACATGAATAGTTTTATTTATTTATTAACATATAACTGCATACATATATATACTGATAATACACATACACACATATATATGTATATACATAAACAATTAATGTTTAGTATAGCAGTTCAAATTAAATAGATTTTATTTCAATTATAAGTAGTAAATCAAAGAATATTAAGATTAATGATAATGGTTTGAAACAGTTGTGAAATAAATCCTACCTTTTGAAGCAAAGATATAATTTTTAATTAGATGGAATTGCAAATCATGGAATATATCATTGATTTAATATTTCTCCTTTTCTTTTAAAAGGAAGAGTTTATATTAGAATGATATGAAACATGACAATTAAGACATCTATTAATTGGATAACAAAGATTAATTAATGCGATTATTACCAAGTTTTAGTTACATAGCAACCCATGTCTAAATATTCAAGTGTAAATGTTTTGATACGAAAAACGAGAATTATGAATATAAAAAAATCCGAAGTTCAATTATATTCTTTTTTTTAAACAATAAAATCAATCGACATAGGCATATATAGATTTGAGATAAGAAGATCTAAATCAAGATCAAACAAACTATAAACAATCACATAGAAAATAAAATTAAGAAGATCAAGATCTAGGTTAAATTAATTAATCAAACAATCATACATGAGGTAGAAAATGAGATGTTATAATGCATAATAAAATAGTAGTGAACAAAATGTTTTAACATTATAGAAAGGCAACAGAGACATTCAAATCAAGGTTCAAATTCACAAATATGAACATAAAGGAAGATAGAGATAAAGAGGATAAGAACAAATTATAAGATATGTAAATATAGAATTATACACACATATAATTATATTAGGATGAAGCATGTAGAAACACCTTGAATAAGAACAATATCTAGATCTGATTGATCACTCTCTAGATCCGATAGACCTTGACCTTCATCATACCTCCATTTGTGGTTTTTCCTCAGATTTCAAACAAATCACCATCCCACTTTGTAAGAGAAGAATGAACTACCTTTTTAATTTAGTTTGATGTTGATTTGGATTTTTTTTTATGTTCTTTTTTTGACGAAGTTTTAGCCATGAATGAATGATAGAGAAGAGAAAGAAAATATAACAAAAAATGAAAGCCACATTCTGTGTTGTGTACTTTCAAAAATAAGGAGGTTTTGGTTTTAATAGAATTAAAGGAACCGTTTCCTATTCTTCTATTAATACTTCCTCTTTTATGCCCTCTTTTTAAATTTCAATTAATCTCATTAACTAATTTCCTCATCTTACCATTATATGGCTGATTTAAGCACATTCCAAATATGCAACTTTTCCAAATAAAAGAAAACAACTCTTATGTAATTATTTTATTATTTAAAACATGTTTAAAATTATACTGATATCGCATATCGATATATGCAAATATAACTTTTATATATGCACTAAAATAATTACTAACAACATTCAAAACATCAAACAAATTGACAATAATTAATATTTCATAAATATTAATTAATTTAATCAGTTTGCGACATTTTACAAACTAATTAAATTGTGTGGTTTTCGAAGAGATCACAAATGTGGTTGTGTGACTCAGAGGCGTGAATTTAGTTAGCGATTAATATTGAACAATTCAAATATTAATGTTCACACGTCACTTGGCAGGTGGTATGACAGTTTGGCTGAGTTCATCGCTTACATGTCTTTATGGTAAAATCAAATTTCATAAACACTTAAATGGTACCTTTTAGTGACAATTATTTACACCAATTCTTTTCGTCAAAATTATATCATTTTGGATTTATAGAATTTGGTAATGATCAAAATTCCAATATCATCCAAAATAAACTTTATAGTCGAAACATAAATTCTTTGGTTCAATAATAACAGTTATTATTAACAGAAATGCTTTGGCCAGAGACTTTAATTTTGAGTTGACTTCAGTTGGCCATAATACTAATCCCACATAATTGAGGAGACGAATTCTCTCTTGAATAGTGCTTCATTTCTAATAGCTACACTCGACCCAACTATAGTCACCCGATGGAACGCCATGCCATGATTTGACTATAGTTAAAGTGGAGCTTTCATATTGAAGATCCAGCTTTCATATTGAAGATCCATAGTATTCTCAAGCCAAGAGAACTGTATAAATCAGTCACATCAATATTTTTTGTTTGACCTTAGTTATATTAATCAAAAGAAAACTTCCATTTGAGTTGTTCCATAGTTATCCAACAACTATCAGTACATAACCCCTAGATTCCCTCGGTAGTCATAAGTAATACACTGTCCAATATTTGGAGAGCGTTACATACTCTAGTTTCAACAGATACATCGATATCAAGTCTCGATGCATTTTGACTAGGAACAATTAAAATGGTATATTTGTTTTATTGTGATAAATTACTCACGATTACAACTATTTATAACTACCATCACAAAATATGCCATTTATGGATTTTCTATTAAATATACTTTTGGTTTAATTAATTAAGTAATATAACTACATTATATCAAGTATATAATAGAAAGAAACACCTTTATTATGAACAAGATTGTTCAACGAATTAGATGGATGTAACAAATTACATAACTACCCCTATGACATATCCCTAACTCTATCATAAACTACTCCCACGCTATTATCCATGGAAAACTTCATAGTTAAGCACCATGGAGCTAGAGAAATTCTAAGTCAACTAGGGTCGGTCGGCCTAGAAACATATTGTTTGTAAAGAACCTATCACTCACGATAGATTTCTCTCTCTGCATAGCTATATGGGGATTATTTCCCAGTTATACAATTAAGTCAATACATCCTATAAGAGATGTTTACTTACTAGTAAATCCTTTTTAGCATGAAGATCAAAGCAAAAAATCCTTCCCATTCAATTGTATCTCGCCGAGAGCCCTGTTAAACATGATGTTCACCAAGATTTTATTGTCAACCAACACTCGATGAACAGTTGCCGATCCAATCTTGACCGTTATCACCATCAGATTGAAAGTTTGTGCTTCGATTAAATTGTCATCCCACTTTTAGGACATCGTGTCATTTATTATCCACTTCAACTGCCTTATGGGAGTGTCATCCTCGATTATAAAACAACAAAATCAATCAGCATAGGCATATATAGATTTGAGATAAGAAGATCTAGATCTAGACCAAACAAACTTTATAAACAATCGCATAGAGCATAGAAAATAAAATTAAGAAGGTCTAGACCTAGGTTAAATTAATTAATCAAACAATCATACATAAGACAGAAAATGAGATGGTATAGTTCATAATAACATAGTAGTGAACAAAAGAAAACATTTTATGTTTTAACACGATAGAACAATGGATTCAAGCAAGGGAATGGAGACATTCAAATCAAGGTTCAAATTCACAGGTATGAACATAAGGGAAAGATGGAGATTAAGGGGATAGGAACAAATTATAAGATATGTAAATATAGAATTATACACACATATAATTACCTTATAATGAAGCACGTAGAAACACCATGAATGATAGAACCATCTTAGATTTGATTGATCGCTCTCTAGATCCGATAGACCTTGCCCTTCATCACATCTTGATTTGTGGCTTCTCCTCAGATTTCAAATAAATCACCTTCCTACTTTGCAAGAGAAGAACGAACCACCTTTTTAATTTAGTTCGATGTTGATTTGGATTTGTTTTGATTTTTTCAATGAAGTTTCAACCATGAGTGAAAGATAGAGAGGAGGAAGAAAAGAGAACAAAAAATGAAAGTCATGTTTCGTGTTGTGTGCTTTCAAAAACGAGGAGTTTTATTTTTAATAGTATTAAAGGAATTGTTTCCTAATCTCCTATTAAAACCTCCTCTTTTATTTCCTCTTTTTAAATTTCAATTAATCTTATTAATTGATTTCTTCATCTTACCATTATATGGCTTATCAAAGCACATTCCCAGTATGCAACTTTTCCAAATAAAAGAAAACAACTTCTATGTAATTATTTTATCATGTAAAATATGTTTAAAATTATACTGATGTCGCATATCGATATATGCAAATATAACTTTTATGTATGCATTAAATTTTTTTACCAACAACAATAAAAACATCAAATAAATTAACAATAATTAATATTTCATAAATATTAACTAATTTAATCAGTTTGCAACATTTTACAAACTGATTAAATTGTGTGGCTTTTGAAGAAATCACAAATGCGGTTGTGTGACTTAAAGGTATGAATTCAATTAGCGATTAATATTGAAAAATTCAAATATTAATGTTCACACGTAACTTAGCAGTTGCCACATGACTAAATTCATCGCTTGCAGGTCTTTACGGGAAAATCAAATTTCATAAACACTTAAGCGGTACCTTTTAGTGACAGTTATTTACACCATTTCACTTCGTCAAAATTATATCACTTTGGATTTATGGAATTTTGTAATGGTCAAAATTCCAATATCATCCATATTCAACTTTATAGTACATACACAAAGTCCTCGGTTCAATAATAACAATTATTATTAACCGAAATGCTCTGGCCAGAGACTTTAATTTTGAGCTGACTTTAGTTGGCCATGATACTAATCCCATATAACCGATGAGACGAATCTTCTCTTGAATAGTGCTTCACCTCCACTCGACCCAACTATTGTCACTCAATGGAACGCTGTTCCATGATTTGACTATAATCAAAGTGGAGCCTTCATATTGAAGATCCACAGTATTCTCAAGCCGAGAGAACTGTGTGAATTAGTCACATCAATATTTTTTGTTTGACCTTAGTTATTGAATCAAAAGAAAACTATCGAGTGAGTCGCTCCATAGTTATCCAATAATTATCAGTACGTAACCCCTAGGCGCCCCCAGTGTTTATGAGTAATACACTGGCCAACATTTAGAGAGCGTTGCATACTTTGCTCTCAATGGATACATCGATATCCAGTCACGATGCATCTTCACTAGGAACAATTAAAATGGTATATATGTTTTATAGTGATAAACTACTCACGGTTACAACACTTTATAACTACTATCACAAAATATGTCATTTATGGATTTTCTATTACATATACTTTTAATTAAATTAATTAATTAATATAACCATGTTGTATCAAGTATATAATAGAAATAAACACCTTTATTGTAAACAAGATTGTTCATCGAGTTAGATATATGCAACAGATTACATAATTGCCCCTAGGGCATACTCCTAACTCTACAATCTCCCACTCGCACTTGGGGTCAATTATAGAATCTTATTCCAACTTCTCTAATCGGTTTCTCAAAATCTATTGGGTCAGTCCCTTTGTGAATGGATATGCTATTATGTTCCAATTTACTCTATCAATCAACTCTCTTCGACGGAGATAAACTATTTATCACGTGGAACAATTCGAAGTATGTCTCTCGACCTCTAATGAGCTCTAAGTTCTATTACGAACCATATCGTGACATTTTTATTATATAACAATTTTATGAGATTTCAACATTTGGAATCGAAACAGTTATAAATTTGTGCACTTATAGTTTTATATACATTATTTTTGTTGCGACAATATTCAATGTGATGTACGTAGCCTTTTTTCATTGAATAAGCCATATTCTTTTATTTGGAACATTTCCAACTTAAAGATTCCTAATTTGAATTTATTATTGAGATACTACACTCAATATGACTTATGAAGTTTGAGTTTGAACACTCCTTCGTAAGGAATTTTTGTTTCTGTAAACAATTCTCTAGTATTTCATAAATACACGAAAACACTTCAAACAACCATTTAGTGATAACAATTTGGATTTAGTATTTGCATAATGTATCAAATACATAAATAAATCATGATACCGTAGACAACACAACATGCATGGTAACTCCTTTTGCCAATTTAAAGGAATCAATTTTACATGTTCCATATTAAACATTTTAATAAGATACCCTTGCATATCATTTGGGACATTCACGACATCTTTTATGCTTACTATAAAAGATATCATTTATTAATCCAATGCCGAGTATTAAAACAACTAAGGCTGACTCTAACACAAGTACATCGTTAAGATCAACAACGTGTTGTTTACTTATAGTTTAGAAATATCAATGTACCTTTTAATGTTCTTTCTTATGAACTCACGCTTCCTCTTCACTTTGATTGAAAATCAAACTATTTGATATTTCTATCAAAATACTTATTCAATCTTGATGCTTATAAAATGGTACTTTCGTATCATTTCTTGGTCATATCCAAAGACACACAAACTCAATGTTGCTCCCACTGATTTTGAGACATTTTTGGTTAATATATGTAAACATCTTACTCTAAATCGATATTTAGAATTTTCCGTTTCAATACATATGTATAAAACACTAGGAATTATCAAGCGATAATTTTATGAGTAAATCCGAATTGACTTGACGTGTTGAATATCGAATCTATTATGCTAATTTCAATAATTGAAATTTGCAATATTATTCTTATCAACATTGCTCAATTAATTCCAACTGCATTAGTCTTACTCATAAAGACACAGTCATGGTCGATGGATCATATCCCTTCAGTTACGACCATCAAAATCAATATTTTGATAGCTTGAAATTCTTTCGATTTGCGCATCATACCATATAGAGTCAACACTTGATGGTTTAATTAAACAATCTACGATTATCATTTTCGACGTTAATAAGAAACTCACAGTTTCTCTTAAATGTGCGAGAATACTCATTAGACATTCTAATGCTATGTGTTCGTTTAGGTTAGTTAATTTTATTTCATCTCATATAACCAGTTCTATCTATGGATCGTATCCAATTCCATTTTACTACCAATTATTTCTCAAAGGAATTTCTTCACTATGAAGTTGATATATCCCAAACAACAATTGTTCCTCGGTGCAATAGAGTAGGTATTCATAGAACTTTTATGAGTTTCTTTATTTATAAAACTGATTTGGTTTTAGTTTACAAAATTATGTTTGAAACATAAATATGTCATCCAATGACATCCTTTTCAAAATCCTTTTGGTCATATAAGATCCCTCATGAACCATTATTATGTGCAATCTTTTGAATTGCTCAACATGTCAACTCCTTGGCTTATGATATGTCGGAGTTTCTTATAAACCCTTATCTTATAAAATTTTGTAAACTATTATTCAGATGAAATAATATTAACCTTGTGTACTACCCTTAAGTACATTACTTCATAGAAAGAAACTAACTCAACTTCACTCACAATTAATCGTACATTGTCCAACAAAGTTCGATTACTCCATATCGATGCATCATTATGTATCACATGGAGAAGTAACTTTGAGATTGAATCTTTATTCATTTTAGGTACGTTTCGAACATTTTTCAATATACTCACTCATTCAATCAAATCAAATCATTTCCATCACATGTTATTTTATTTACTTTTATTTTATATTTTATAAGTTTACCACAGACATACTACACGTGTCCATGTCAACGATAACTCAATAGTGAATATGACGAAATACGTGGAACTATTTTGGTATTTGTAGGATTACGATTGAAAATATCTATATGTATCAATCCAAAGAATTTATCAACTCTTATGATACTCCCACTAAATGAGTGCATAGCCCTTTATTGTTTGAGATATAATTAACAATTATCGTATGATTCAAAATCATATAATAAAATTATTTCTCAAAACTACGGCTTAGCCTATAATTCCAAAACAACTATAAATAATATTAGGTACTTTTGTATTTTTCAATGCATCACTTTTGTTATAATTTTTTTACCACATTATAGTTTTATTTCACAAAGAATATTCATAATATTCATATTGAAATATATTTGTGTCTATATTTTTCATTCGCTATCGAAAAATAATCATTATTTCATAGATAATGTATATTATGTTTTACTAAAACAATTTTCAACTATGATGCGATTAATAAGTGTTATATGGCATGCTCCCACTATTTCCACCATTATTATAATAGCATACAAAGTTCGGAGGCCCATCATTCACTTAATATAATTTGTTTATTTCATACACTGCAACTATTTACAGTGAGAGTTCGTTAATCAAATATCTTGAGATCAAAGAAATAAATCTCATAGAAAACAATTTTCTATATGAAAATAAATTTCAGGATTGAAATCATATTTCTTGTTCCAATATTAAGTATCAATTATTATTATAATTCTCGTTTCCAATGTTTCTCTATGAAGTAGAAGTGACTATTCATTCTCTTCATCCCAACTATACCTTAAATTACATCTATTCTTATACATTCGTTTTCCTTTTAAATGGTCAATTTATTCAAATGAAAACCTTACTATAGTATTATAACAAACTCTTTACAAAAGCGCATTCGATTGTCCTTAACATTTAAGGACATCAAATATGTTGCACTTTAAGTAAATCGATCAAAATGACATTTCAACGATCGAGTTCTTAGATCTATCTTGTAGTTTTTAGTCTTGTGTTACATTAACACAATATGATCACTTTTGTAATCAATTAAGTTGAATGCATGATCTCAAAATTACTGTTTATTGGCTTATTTTCGATGAACTATATTCATTGAAGTATCATACATTACGAACTGCGATCCTTCACTATATAACATTTATAAATGATAGTATATGGATCAAATATCCATAGCCTTGTATTGCTTTTAGAGTTCGAAACTCATAGAGTGTAATACACGGTCTCAACCAAATAAGCATGTAAGTGACCATTTTATGAATGTATTAAGTAGTTGTAAAAATTAGACACTTGCATGGGCATATAAAACATTAACATGCGACAGGCATTTAATAGTGGCTATTACATTTCCATTTGTCAACTTTCAATTCAGTTCGTTTGTATATGTTAATTGATAAACATTTTATCAATCATATTAAATGCACAAATTTATCATTGTAGATGATTATAACATTATTTAGCATATGTTCTTATGATATTGAAAGGTTAAATGTTACCGTTTCATTTTTCTAATGAGACTCCCACTAGTCTTTTATGTTTCTCCAAACCCTAAGATGAAACATAGAAGTCTTTCGACTTCACTAGCGGGTGTTAGGACCCATCTGTCTTGGTATTCTGACCTTGAGTTTGCTCAACAAATCATAGCCCCACAAACGATAGGTAACTCCTTATCTGTTGTATCACATACAACTCCTAACCCATTTTCCACTGTCCTAATCTCATTTCGACCTTGAGTTTGCTCAACAAATCAAAAAAGATTATTCACTCGTACCTACTATATCGTGATGGTCTAAGTATAATATATATACCTTGAGTTTGCTCAACAATTACATATAGTTATCTTACCTCATCCACTCAATATATTAATAATACGACATATAACATCTTTAGCTTTCTCAACAACTAAGGAGTGTGCAAGTAATTTATCAATATATATATGGTAGAGGACCACATTATATTGAAGATTCAAAATCTTTAATATATTATATCGAGTGACATCAACTTGTGGAATAATGTATTTCTTATGAAACACCATCATGATTCAAGTGTCAGACACGTTAGAAATCATCGTATACGTGCATTTACGTATGTATTTACTCCTCAAGTCTATTGGGTTTCTTTAATGTTCCACCTTTAGTTTATACATTCATATCATATAAGTTTCATTATTATATAACTTTTATATTTTAATTAACTTGTACAATACTCTTATGTATAACATTTTATTAATTAAACCTTATTTAATTAATTTTAATTAATTAACTCTTTAACTAATTTTAAATTAGTATTCCAGTACAACTTTTATATTGGATATATCTACTATAATTGTTATAGTAAGACACATATATCTTATATATATGCATATTTTTAGTTAATTAACTTACCTTTAACTGCTATATTAATTAAACAATCTTAATTAAATTGTATTGATTTCGAAATTTTATCTTATACACATATGTGTATGCTTATGTTATCTAAAACACTTTAAAATAACATAATATATATTAACATATATAACACATGCATGTAAGTATTAATTAATTAACTAATTTATTTAATATATATTATTAATCTTGTTGATAATTTTAAATTTTGAAATTTATATTTACACTGTTTCAAACATTTT
Organism: Allium cepa; assembly: GCA_030765085.1. Taxonomy (NCBI): domain Eukaryota; kingdom Viridiplantae; phylum Streptophyta; class Magnoliopsida; order Asparagales; family Amaryllidaceae; genus Allium; species Allium cepa. The sequence goes on along the minus strand of CM060945.1, from coordinate 983,906,708 downwards.
GAACTTTTCGTTACATTTTCAAACATTTTGAAAATTTATGTCACGTTATAACTAATTACAATAAACATGTTTTTATTTTAAATTAACTTCTAAATTTAAAATCTCGTCTTAATTTCCAAAACTATTTTAAAATTAGCCCAATTCCCAATTAAATTGGGCCTTTTCTATCAGGGGTAACCTTTGGGCTTACTTCACCTTTCAGGGAAGGCAGGTCACCAAGTAGGATAGGGTACTTGATTACCCAATTTCAATCCTAGACATTACCTTTCTATACATCGTATTAAATGCTCAAGCTTAATTAATTAGCCTTAACATGACTAATTTAGACTACATAGGCTATTCGGCCTACCATTTTTGAAACTGGGTCAACCCGTAATGGAAGAAATGGTTGAATTTCAAAAAATTTACCATTTTGAATCTTTAATGGGCCTATTAAGTCCAAATACATTTAGATCTTACCTACATCTTCTTTTAAATAAAAACAATATTTTATTTAATTTGGTGAATAAAATACATTCAAAAGGATTTGAATATTACATAAATTAAAACGAATGAGTTATCTAATACACCCACATGTGTAGCATGTAATTATTAGAATAAATATGAGAAGGAAGCTTTTAGTTTCCTTCTCTAATAGTCATGCAATTAATTAAGCGAGTAAACAACATTAATTGAAGAGAGTGAAACATCTTATTTTGTCTTTGGTTAGATTGATAATATGTTAAATAAACATGTTAACGTTTCAATTAAATGTTTTATTCAAAACGAATTAGTCCAATTTTATTTTATTAATTGCAAATGATTCTGAGCACATCACATGCGCCCGTGTGTATAGTGTAAGTGCAACATATAAAGTGTACAAAGTTAATGTAAACAATGCATAGGTGTTGGTATTTACACCATTATGGACACATTTCTCATCTATATATACCTTTGTCATCCCAAACATGAATAGTTTTATTTATTTATTAATATATAACTGCATACATACATATATATACTGATAATACACATACACACACACACACACACATATATATATGTATATACATAAACAGTTAACGTTTAGTATAACAGTTCAAATTAAATAGATTTTATTTCAATTACAAGTAGTAAATCAAAGAATATTAAGATTAATGAAAATGGTTTGAAACAGTTGTGAAATAAATCCTACCTTTTGAAGGAAAGATATAATTTTTAATTAGACGAAATTGCAAACCATGGAATATATCATTGATTTAATATTTCTCTTTTTCTTTTAAAAGGAAGAGTTTATATTAGAATGATATGAAACATAACAATTAAAACATCATATTAATTGGACAACAAAGATTAATCAATGCGATTATTACCAAGTTTTAGTTACATAGCAACCCATGTCTAAATATTCAAGTGTAAATGTTCTGATATGGAAAACCAGAATTATGAATATAAAAAAAATCCAAAGTTCAATTATATTCTGTTTTTTTCAAACAATAAAATCAATCGACATAGGCATATATAGATTTGAGATAAGAAGATCTAAATCAAGATCAAACAAACTGTAAACAATCACATAGAAAATAAAATTAAGAAGATCTAGATCTAGGTTAAATTAATTAATCAAACAATCATACATGAGGTAGAAAATAAGAGATGTTATAATGCATAATAAAATAGCAGTGAACAAAATGTTTTAACATTATAGAAAGGTAACGGAGACATTCAAATCAAGGTTCAAATTCACTAATATGAACATAAAGGAAGATAGAGATAAAGAGGATAAGAACAAATTATAAGATATGTAAATATAGAATTACACACACATATAATTATATTAGGATGAAGCATGTAGAAACACCTTGAATAAGAACAATATCTAGATCTGATTGATCACTCTCTAGATTCGATAGACCTTGCCCTTCATCATACCTTGATTTGTGGCTTTTCCCCAGATTTCAAACAAATCACCATCCCACTTTGTAAGAGAAGAATGAACTACCTTTTTAATTTAGTTTGATGTTGATTTGGATTTTTTTGATGTTCTTTTTTTTATGAAGTTTTATCCATGAATGAATGATAGAGAAGAGAAAGAAAATAGAACAAAAAATGAAAGCCACGTTCTGTGTTGTGTACTTTCAAAAAAGAGGAGGTTTTGGTTTTAATAGAATTAAAGGAATCGTTTCCTATTCTTCTATTAATACTTCCTCCTTTATGCCCTCTTTTTAAATTTCAATTAATCTCATTAACTGATTTCCTCATCTTACCGTTATATGACTGATTTAAGCACATTCTAAATATGCAACTTTTCCAAATAAAAGAAAAAAACTTTTATGTAATTATTTTATTATTTAAAACATGTTTAAAATTATACCGATATCGCATATCGATATATGCAAATATAACTTTTATATATGCACTAAAATAATTACTAACAACATTCAAAACATCAAACAAATTGAAAATAATTAATATTTCATAAATATTAATTAATTTAATCAGTTTGTTACATTTTACAAACTAATTAAATTGTGTGGTTTTCGGAGAAATCACAAATGCGGTTGTGTGACTCAAAGGCATGAATTTAATTAGCGATTAATATTGAACAATTCAAATATAATGTTCACACGTCACTTGACAGGTGGTATGACAGTTTGACTGAGTCCATCGCTTACATGTCTTTATGGTAAAATCAAATTTCATAAACACTTAAATGGTACCTTTTAGTGACAATTATTTACACCAATTCTCTTCGTCAAAATTATATCATTTTGGTTTTATGGAATTTGATAATGATCAAAATTCCAATATCATCCAAAATCAACTTTATAGTCCAAATATAAATTCTTTGGTTCAATAATAACAATTATTATTAACAGAAATGCTCTGGCCAGAGACTTTAATTTTGAGTTGACTTCAGTTGGTCATGATACTAATCCCATATAACCGAGGAGACGAATTCTCTCTTGAATAGTGCTTCATTTCTAATACTTCCACTCGACCCAACTATAGTCACCCGATGAAACGCCATGCCATGATTTGACTATAGTCAAAGTGGAGCTTTCATATTGAAGATCCATAGTATTCTCAAGCCGAGAGAACTGTATAAATCAGTCACATCAATATTTTTTGTTTGACCTAAGTTATATTAATCAAAAGAAAACTATCGTGTGAGTTGTTCCATAGTTATCCAACAACTATCAGTACATAACCCCTAGTTTCCCTCGGTAGTCATGAGTAATACACTGTCCAATATTTGGAGAGCATTACATACTCTAGTTTCAACGGATACATCGATATCAAATCTCGATGCATTTTGACTAGGAACAATTAAAATGGTATATTTATTTTATTGTGATAAATTACTCACGGTTACAACTATTTATAACTACTATCACAAAATATGCCATTTATGGATTTTCTATTAAATATACTTTTGATTAAATTAATTAAGTAATATAACTACATTATATCAAGTATATAATAGAAAGAAACACCTTTATTATGAACAAGATTGTTCAACGAATTAAATGAATGTAACAAATTACATAATTGCCTCTACGACATATCCCTAACTCTATCATAAACTACTCCCACGCTATTATCCATGGAATACTTCATAGTTAAGCACCATGGATCTAGAGAAATTCTAAGTCAACTAGGGCCGGTCCTCCTAGAAACATATTGTTTGTAAAGAACCCATCACTCACGATAGATTTCTCCATGTGCATAGCTATATGGGGATTATTTCCCAGTTATACAATTAAGTCAATACATCCTATAAGAGATGTTGACTTACTAGTAAATCCTTTTTAGCATGAATATCAAAGCAAAAAATCCTTCTCATTCAATTGTATCTCGTCGAGAGCCCTGTTAAACAGGATTCACCAAGATTTTATTGTCAACCAACACTCGATGAACAGTTGCCGATCCAATCTTGACCATTATCACCGTCAGATTGGAAGTTGGTGCTTCGATTAAATTGTCATCCCACTTTTAGGACATCATGTCATTTATTATCCACTTCAACTGCCTTATGGGAGTGTCATCCTCGATTATATGACATGTCTTTTTGCTGGACATGCTTCAAGGAACTCCTGAAGCGTTCCATCTCATTCCAACTATTTTTTGTAGGATGCAAACCCCTTGAAATTGTATTAATAACTAAGTCGCCTTCGTGAGAACTCGAGCCAGCTCCATTTGTTCCTTCACCATAGCTCGGAGGCGGCTGCCTTGGGGATTGATTATTCCCCGCCCACATTTCTTAAGTTCCTTACATATTGTTGCAACTGCTTTCTTCTGATCAACTCCTCAATCAGGTCCTTTAGATGTCTCCATTCATTTCTATTGTGTCCACGAGTCTCATGGGAGCGGTAATACTTTAATATCTTTTCTCTTCGTCCTTAGCTTCCATATAAGCTAGTTTATTATATCTTATAGTATTTTGAGTCATAAGATAGATATTTTCTATTCAATTATTCAACTTTGTATGTTTACTAACCTATGCGAACCAAAAAGGCAAAACGCTCTCTAGGTTTCTCCTTCTTGCCCAAATTCTCTTGGTATTTTTATCGTTGTTATTTCTTTTGTTACCATCCTTCTTAACAGCCTTATTGCTTTTCACTAAGCTACTTGGTTCTACCTATCCTATAACATTTGGTCTCCTTTCCATTTTGGCCCTTCCAAGCATGGAAATTGATTAGCTTTATTGTAAAAATCCTTCAATGTAATTGGATTCTTCATTTTCGGCCATTTTCTAGATCCTAAATCCTTATATGCTCCGCCAACCAAACCCATCAACACAAGGTTGTATCATGGATTCCTTACTTTAGTCACTGCAGCATTGAACCTTTTTAGATAGTTCTTCAATGATTCCTTTATCTTTTACTTCACATTAGCCAACAAAATTGCATTCTTTGATTACACAGAATGTACCCTAAATTCATACAAAAACTTATTTGTTAGTTGATTATAAGACTTTACGGAATTTGGTTGAACCCTGTAGAACAACAACGTTGTTAATCCTCTAGAAACAAGAGGGACATCTACACTTTGCAAGTCATCTTCTCTTGGACCATCCATGTACCAGTCATACCTAAGAAAATGTTGTGTCATGTCATAATGACATGGATCTCATTATGTAATTCCTTAGATACTCGGCTACTTTAAGTCCACAATGGATGGATTTTGACTAGATGTGATCGCCTAATTATAATCTTGATTTTCTATTTGAAACGATTTTCTTAAAGCATCATTTATATATCGTACAATCTTTCCATTCACCCTTGGCAGTGGTCATTACGCCCATCGCTATGTGTTCGGCTCCATGAGTGACCATGACAGTAGCTACCCAAATGGTCACGGTTGGAAGATTAACACATAAATCTCCTTGGCTTGGGGAAGTCCATTCGTCTTGGCCTCTTATTTCTCATATTATCTTCATGACTACATCCTCTTGATCGATATCTATTCGCTGAGCGTTTCCATCTATATTCCTTTCAAATCTTCCACTAGCATGCCTCGCACAATGATCCCTACCTTTGGCAACATCATTACAACGGTCATCCACATCTTAATGGAACAGTACCAATCGATCTGCTTAGAGTAGTTTCTTTACGTAAATTATTTCCTTCTGCATTTTGATTGATGTTTCCTTCCCTATGCGCACTTTCCTGATTTGCTCTATGTCTTCCAACAGAACTCTCTTCATCAAATGTAGTTGGAGAACTATTCTATCTCCATGATCTCTAGCACAAAATCCGTCTCTTTGAGAGGATCGCCTCATCCTATCAAATTGCCTAGATAATTCTTCCATGATTGTTTGTTTTATTGCCTCCATCCTTTCGTCAACAACAACCATCATCCCCTCTATCTCCTCTATAGTCACCGGACCTAGTGGAGGTTGTTCCATCGCTTTTACTTGTATCCATCAGATGCTTCTCCAAATTATTTTCTTAGATTATTTTTAGATCCCATTTAATCTCATTTCCTTATATATTTTGTCCAGATCCTAGTAACAATATATATCTTGCCTGATCTTTAAGTTCTTGGTGAATGCACTGAAAAATATTAGCTAAAAAATTGCTTCAACACCCCAATTGGTTGTTTTTTGTGAAGATAACGATCGTAGGTTGTCAAACAAGATCAAATGATAGTAAATCAATAGAAAAATATAAAAAATGTGAAGAAGAAAGTAGGAAAAGCAAGAGATATGAGATTTTTAAGAGAGAATATTTATTTTTTAAATGGATATTATTATTATTTAATATTTATATTATTTAATATTATAGATATTTAATAATAATATATTCTTTCTTGGCTCAGCTATGCCTACGTCTACATTAGTTATTTTTTCACTGTTATCCATAAGATCTAGATGTGCATACAACTACAATCTTGAAATCCCATCAAAAGATTGTAATGGCAACACTTCTTTAGACATGTAACATCAAAATGCTAAAATCTCATTTTCTAGTGCATATAGGTCTATATTAACAACCGTGAGTGTTGTAATTGGGCTTTTGGATCATCAAATTGCATTATCGGTTCATTGTAATCCGTTATATATTCGGATCCAAGAAGATAGGATGATAACATGTTCGACTATGTGATGGATTGATACTAATTCATGCATGCATCGATACTAATATATGATCTTTTTTATAATAAGAGTGGTACTTTATACAAGCAGAACATTTATTTTGATGTCTTGATAGTTCGAACCCATAACCTCTAGGACCCCAGCCTACAACATCATACCGCTTTCCACTTGAGCTAGTCTTTGTTCTTTATAGTTCATTTAAGTTACTATGTTATATTCCCATGCCGATCCTTTATTTATACATCTAAACTTATCTCTCCATATACTGTGAATGATGATTAAACATAAGAAATTGATGGACCAGTGTTGATCCATCTACGAATCAGTGCAGATCTATCGACTAAGCCAATTTCCACTATTTTCCTTGCCTTGATATTTCCTACATTCGTTGAGAGATAACGGTAGGAAAGGAAAATGATGGGTTGTTACCTATCCATAAACTTAGTCATTTCTGCTACTTTTCCCTTTGTTTACTCCTTATACTCGATCATCTTTGAGTCTAATGTTCATTCCTCGTTACTTTATAATCTATATCATCGAATCACCACTTATGAAAAATACCAAATAATAGTTGTGAAATTGGTTAAGCTGCAATGCAGTGATGATGATGTTGATGACTATACATGAGAGACCAAAACAATGCTATGATGTCCTATTCTGAGTTACAAGGAGTTTGATCTGTTGCATGTATGCTGTATCTTTTGTGTGCAATCAATGCATGAGGTGAGGTCGTTTAGGATGCTTTTTTGTTTTGTACGTAGTTTCATTGGGTATTATATACATACGCGCACGCACGTGGACATCCACGTGCATACATACATACATTTTGGCTCTCATACAACTCTTAAGTTATATCTATTCTTGAATACGATGAAAATTACGGGGAGTAACTCTTTTAGGGGGATGGGGAGGAAGCTTGTAACGACTTCGATTTTATAATAGTTATACATATGTAATTAAATGGTATTAATGTTAAAAAGCCTGGTTTTAGAATAATTAATTACATAATTAAAGGAGCTTAAAGTCAATAATATACCAAAAAATATATTAGCAACCATCAAGTTTAAGTGTGCTAAAAGTTGTTAAAGATTAATACATGCATATATGTTAAGAGTGTAACATTAGAATGTAACATGTAGGTTAAACAAGGATGAAAGAACTTAATAAAATGCATGTGGATTTTTAACAATAACGAAAGAACTTAATAAAATGTGTGTGTATTTTTGGTGAAGATAAGGGGAGTAGGGAATGTGGTTTATCTTGGATATTTTCCCTAGAAATGATTCATTAAAAACACCTTTACCACTCTTTTTTTCATTCATTCATAATCCACAGAAGCAAGCGATCTCCGCTTCTTGATCTCCACTGATTGCACTTAATCCAAAAAGCCGAGTAAACTTAAATCCCCCTAATCAACACAAACTCGCATATGAACTATTATACATAGGTGGTATGGAGGGAGAGAAGAATATACAAGAGATGGAAAACTTCAATGCCAACAAGACGGAGACATGAGAAAGAAGAGTATTCAAAAGGAGCTCTCGAAAACTTTAACTTCTTTAACATTCAAAACTATACATCTCATTTATAGCACCCATGGACCATTATATATAAGTGGTATACACATAATGCATATATGGACATGGCCATCAATTTAAATATAGTGATTAAGGCAGGAAATACTCTAGATTTGCTTTTGTAAGGATCTTTTAATGCTAAAAACAATTAGGTTTGAACAAGACAAAAAACATGCAGTATTGGTCTTCGTGGTTGGGCACATGAAGCATGATGCCTCATCTAGGATATTCGAGCGTATTCACTAGTGAATATGCAGTTAGGTTGAGTTATGCTTCCATATTCAAGTCTTAAGGCATCAGCGGCGAAAAAATTGTGGTAATATAGATAAACTAAAATTATTTATCATTTAATTTTTTTTTAACGTTTTGTTGAATAAATTTAGGAACTTGGAAGAATATGATTAAAGTACACTCTAGACATATAGATTAACATGATTTTAACATTTGTACACATCAAATTAAACTTTTGATAGATAATTTTTTAAAGGATTTGACTTTTATACGTATGAATTAAATTTTAAATGCTAAAGAGGTTTTAGGTTAACAATAAATTTTAGATTACCAAATGTTTATTTTTTATTCAGTCGTGTCTTTTAATAACTATTTGTAATGTTTAAGTTGAAATATCGCTCACTGTTTTAAATCCTTAAAGTTTACATCTAAACAAATTGATACAAAGAAAGAGAAAGTATTTAGAGTTCTAAGATAATCATTTTTCTTATTGTCCTTAATAATTTTTTTTTTATTAAAATGGTGCAAATAACAGTGTCCTATAGATAGAATCATAATTAATTTCGTGTAACTAATGGTATTTGCAAACTAGCCGAGGCCACGCGTCTTTATACACATCAAACAAATCTAAACGCACTTTTTTTTTCCATTCTGAACAGAGAACCCTAAGAGAAAATGGCCTCCCTCCTCCTCCGATCTCTCAACCGGAGCCGCCTCCTGTGTCGCAATATCTCACGGCCCATCTCCACTACCGCCCGCCTCCACAAACCTGAAACAGCTGCAGAACCTTCATCTTCACCCGAACCCACACCCGAAACGCGATTCCCTGTTGGTGGAGCACGGGTTGAGATAAAGAATCCAGAAGACCTGATCGAGGTGTTTGTTGATGGATATGGTGTCAAGATACCAAAGGGGTTCACTGTGCTGCAGGCATGTGAGGTTGCCGGCGTTGATATTCCTAGGTTTTGCTATCATGGAAGGCTGTCGATTGCTGGAAATTGTAGGATGTGTTTGGTTGAGGTAGAGAAGAGTCCCAAGCCTGTTGCTTCTTGCGCCATGCCTGCTATGCCTGGTAAAGTTAATTGTCTGTAGCTATTGAATTTGGTTTCATCTGAACTGAATAACTTTTGTTGTAAAAATGGAGAAGTATTTAATGGATTTGATTTGATTTAAGATGGGTAGAAATGACTATGGAATAGGGGGTTGGTGATATGAGGAAGAGTGAAAACTCAGTGACCCAAACTAGTGACATCAAGATTTATTTTTTTGTACGATCAGGGGATTATCTGAATAAACCAGTCCAATAGGTTTAGGTAATATTGTTGGATTGAAAAAGTGAAATTTCCGAGTCTCGTAGGTAATTTTGTTTGAGGCAAAAGGATTGAAAAGAGATTTGGGAATTTAGGGTCCATCTCAGATTATAAAGAGGAAATGTTTGGTATTTCATAAAATTACATTGTTTGAGAAACCATTGACATGAAAAATGACATATTCAGTTGAAAGAACGAGGTAATGTTGGAATTAATAGTCATATCTTTTGATTTTTTTATTAAAATAATACATCTGTTTAATGCAACGAGCTGCCTTCAGCATGTTTCTTTATTTAAACTACATGACGGTCAATTAAGAGAAAATTCATCTCATATTCGTCCGGCATCTTCAGTTTCGTTAGTGTTCATTTGGTCTACCTAACCACTAGAATTCGAATTGGATATCTATTTCTACAAAGGGATGGTCTACTGAATTATGTGTTAGTTCATGGTATTTATCGAAAGGAATGAATAATTGTTAAAAGATAACCATCAACCCCATCAGTATTTCCAGTCAACAACATGCACTCCCTGAATTCCCAACAATTCTAAATAAGTAGCAATATTTGAGATTTATCCCTAGGCATATCAATGTCACATTTGTAGCAAACAATGTGAATCATCTATGTCAGACGATGTCAAAGTCTTTGATTGTAACATATTGATTTATTATTTTCAGATTAATTCATATCGAGATTCTACTCGATATTGAAATAGTTTGAAGTGCGCCGAGAAAATGACATCTGATGGTCCCTATCATTATCTATCATCTGTTTGCTATAAAACAGTTTATAGCGTTATTATTTTAGCATGTTAATAGCCAATATTGTTACTTCAACATTGTGCTTACCTAGAAACTTCAAATGTTCACCAGAGATTCACAATTTACTTACCTAACTATTTAATTCTCGTTCAGTTTGTTGCTTAACATCTTTTGGCATCTGCATAATTTGTTACAAACCATTGTTGGCAAAGTTTATCCAAAGGTTCCGGCGAAATATTATCTTTTCTTAGCCATTAAGTTTCTTTTTGTTGCCATTCAGTAAGTATATCCAAATGACTTGCCTTTCCGTTATTTTATCATTTTGACCTCTTTTATTATTTTTCCTTTTTCACAATTCAAACTACATAAAAATTAGTATTTATTATATTATCGTGTTTGCAAAAATGACGTGTCTTTTATCACTCGCTTCAATTTTCTTACAACTTCACGAAGAAGAAACAAATCTAAAGAAGATAGATGAGGACGGCGCTGGCTTATGAATCTGATGGTGTAGACATTGATTTAGAAAATGTAATTGCTGAATCAGATTCAAATTTCTAGTTTATTAGATAATATGTAATATTATCTTGAATTTTGGCTTTTGAAGACTATTATACTTGAAATTTTATGCTTATGATACATTTGATGATTTTTTTTTACAAAAGTCTAAAAAAGGAGCTTTGTTACATATATGCTTTAGTAAAAAAACAATATGAAAAATTTAAAATTAATTAGTATATATATTAAATTCTAAAAAATTCTAAACATGCGCAGTATTTTAAAAATGCGTGCGCCGTTTGCCGCGCCGTATGTTAAGGCTGCAGGAAGTCTGCGTCTTTTTGTGTCGTGTGCCATTAATAACTATGAGCAAAACACTCATTGTGATGTCTCGAATGTTTGGACCCATGACCTCTAAAACCTCATTCTAGAACTAGTGGTCCTTGATGAATTATCGATGAAATTTAATCTTTAATAAGTGAGTGGATTTTAAATAAGATGCTTGTTTATTAAACTATTTGTTATACTACTTGAGTATTACATTCGGCGATATTTTGGTATACAAAGAGACGTGGTCTTAATGGTATGTGAGGAATGGATCCTTTTTTGATGACATGTCAAACAGTTGTCTCAGTATGAAATTTGTTTTATTTTAAATACATCAAATCTAAAGCGACTCATTTTCAATATCCATCGTTGATCGGTAGGGAACTAAAAGGCTATGAACACAAGATATGTTTAAAAATTGACATAAGAGCTGCAATGAGACTTTCGACAGAAACCTTATAAGACGTTTGTCTAATGCGTGGACGGGGACAAAAATAATTCTTAGTGATGTATTTGTTTTGGATGTTGGACATGGAAAAATCTCACAAATGCATGTTGATTGAGATGTCGCAAGGAATGAATGATTTTTATTTGTATATATAAGGGCACATATTATTTGTTTTGACAAAGCAAACTTATTCCTTTCATAGGGAAGACATAAAAAAGAAAGATATTATTCATATTTTAGATGATGATCGGTGAGATTCAGAAAGTTGATACATATTAACTCGTTAGGCCATAAATATATATGTTTTTGAGTAAATCATAGGATTGTTGATAAGTACTATTATCTTCTTCAGTGATTGCATTTCATTATCTCTTTTGTCCCATTATTTCATTTTTATGCCTTTGAACAATTTGAAAACTATGATATGGTTGTTTTCAAGATAAAAGACAAGCAATAAAGTACGAAAGATGAAAAAGAGAAATATTATTCACCAATAATTTTCTGAACTGCACAATGGTACGCATGTGCTTATATACAGCATAATGAGAGAGTTTATTAGTATGTACCTTTTTAATTTCATAGAATTGGATCTATCTGCAATACCAATAATATTAGCCAATACCTAAAAGAGTGAATTAGTTAAAATGACAAACTTGAAATCAATATTTGTCTTAAGTCAACATGTTATAAAATTTAGTTTGAAGGACAACCCATTCCATCGTCAACATCTTCCCCAGCCTACGCTACCTACCTATCGCTGCCCCATATTATTACATTACCTTCCATTGTAATTAGCAACTCCCTATCTCATCTTATCGCCACTCCTTAACCTTCGCCTAATTTCGTTGTTACACCACCTTCCATCATCATCGCCAACTCCCTACCTCATCTTATCGCCTAGGGCCTAATTTCGCCACAACCTTATATGCAATCCTAGAATTACCATCCAATTTTGATCAAACCCAAACCCTAAATGCCACTCGATTTCGTTATGTTGCAGCACACCACACCGTTGCACCAAAACCCCAATCGATAACCCAGCATGGACGATGACTAAAATACCTACCAGCAAAAGTAATCTTAAATCAACTAGCATCAGATAAACAAAATGCTAAATTAGACCAGAATCAAATGAACAAAATGTTAAATTAAACTAGCATTGGATAAACTAAATTAGTATCACTAGATTCAGATGAACATAATACTAATTATACTAACATAGCATTACTAACATCAAATGAACATAATACCAAATTAAACTAGCATCAGATGAACATAATGCCAAACTAAATTAGCATTAAACTAAAATGACATCCATTTTCACTGTGTCGTCGCCGCCACCACCGCTAGCTCACATCTGCCGCCGCCACATACACTTGTCGCCAGTTTCTACCTGAGCTCACCCTAATTTTCTTCCGCGTTCTTCATTCCCAGAGAAAAAAAAAACCCGAACTATTTCACCAACCTGTTTTCCTGTACCTAAAATATAAGATATTGAAATTAAATCAAATGAAACACATCGATAGCCTAAAATGTAAATGTATGTTCTAATCGTAGTTCTTTTTTATATCTTGCCTCTTTTGTGTGGATTATGTAAAAATAAACTAGAAATTATGTTTTTTCCCACATTGATGTGTTTTGCTTTACTTTGTTTTTTCCATCTGAATCATGTATTTTGAATAAACAATAATAAATTCAAAGAGTGTTAGCAAATTGAATTGTACTTTGAATCATACAATATAGTATTAATTTTATGTTTCATCTCTCTACGCGATAGAGGATGGATTTTGATTCTTTGAGCTTGTTTTTATCAAGATAAGTGATTAGTAGAATTGCATCGTTAAAAACTACCTATACTGCTAAGAAAGTCGCCCTTTTCGTAAGATTAATCTATCTTATTGAATCTGAGTATTAAGCATGACCATCCATTGCATGGGAACAAGATTAACAATTTTTTTTACAAAATAGTGTATGTGTGCCTGTGCGGTAATTTCGGCTTAGTCAACATATGATCCCTGATTCAAGATTTATGATTATAGCATCCTTACAAAGCATTGAACTGTCTACCTAAGCAAAACTTCATAACCGGTCCCGTCGTTGGTTTGTTTTCTCTTTTGTTATAAACAAGTGGAAGCCCGTGCGCTGCATGGGTGAATAGGTCATTGAACGTTATAGCTTTTTAGTATGAATGGGTTGATGAAATATATGTGATGGACGTATTTTTTTCACAATAATTGATTATGCATATCTTGATTGTACACAATATTTCAAATGGGGAAATGATTGTCGAACCAGCGAATAAGCAACCGTTTAACATGAGAAGCATCAAAACCACACTCTATTTACCCTCTAAATGACGTCCACCCACTATTTTCGGCCCGTATGTCCCCGTTGATCCATTCAATTGGTTGTTACAACCAACATTTTTTCAAATATATGTTTATAAATTTCTAATACGTCGAAAGTAAAATTTCACAATTGGGGTGAAGGAATGAGAACTATAACTTCATCCTACGTAACTCCCAATTTGTGCTTAAAATTTGAATTTCTTTGAATTGATGTAAATACGCAATTTTGTAATGGTAGATAACCATTTCAATTACGAAAGCACAGTCATTTTATTTTGATTTTTTTTATCCATTATGCTCAAAATATATGACTTTGGAGGTACATACACTGGATTAAAAGCAGTCAGTTACTAAAGCAAGTGTGTTCCATTATCTAAAAAAGACAGTGAGCCTGACATACAGATGAGTATAGACAATAAAAACATGCCTTACCAAACTCTCATGCTAAAGTGAGTCTGTCTAGATGATATGTGAATAAGTTTCTTAATATTTTTGTTGTATAACCCCATGGTTTGTTTGCCTGTGTAAGTAGTCAAATAGTGCATTGTCGAACTTCACTTAGTTACTTGCATAGGTTACAAACCGATATGATCAGGAACCTGCAATCGATTGAATCTTTCTCTGCCCATGATATCTCATTCAATTCAAGATGACAATGATTGTTTCCACCTTTTATCTGAAGCTACCGCTTCTTTCTGAAGTATTACAGTAATCTATTACACCAGCTATCTGAAGCTATTGCTTTCTCTATAACATTACAATGTTGAAGCTTCCTATATCTTAGTGATGCCATTAGCAGGAAACAATAAATACTTCACATGTAGTTGCAGTAAGGAAAAATATAGACATTATGAATGCTGTCATGGTATGATACAAAATAGGTAAGAGTATAAAATGCATCAAATAACATATATAGAATCCATATACATTATCTTTTAATTAGAAAAAAAAAGAGTAACTAATTAGATATGCTGCAAAAAGCTTGATCTTGTTATTTTGCATAACGCTTCAACAAAATTTTCTTCAATGACTGCCTAAGTAATTAATTAGATTAGTATTGATATAATTATTTTTCCTTGCTGATTTGTTATTTATACGAAAACTCTGTTATGTTAATGAAACATAACAAAGGTTGTAAAAGCAAAACTGGAAACCAAATAAGGAACATGACAGGTCAAATCCCATAGTTAAACTTTTAATATGTTAAACAAAATCTGTTTTTATATTTCAAATGTGCAAGTGAAGTTGTATAACCACGTGCGTATGGAAAGTATAATTTAACACTGTGTATGATAGTTGACCAATAGCAAAAACATGCCATGATAATTAAATTTAGTTCTAGAAATGAACTATTATTGAATAATTGCACATCAAAAACTTAGCTAACTTAACTTTCTACACACCCAACGGATACATATGAAAGATCATTACGAAGTCAAATCGAACCAAAAGAACCTACATTACGTCTAAAGAAATTCGAAGTAGACAATATAGTAAGAGTAAGCGTATATATATTTTTCTGAAGAAAACAAACAAACTTACTTATCAAATCATCAAGGCATCAAAATACATATCCAAAAGATCATGCACTCGAGAAACATACTTGTTCTGAAATATCCATTTTTGAAACTTATTAATATAACCTAATAGTTGCATAGTTTCTAACTATGAGACATTTTTATTTTAATACATAACACTCACTAATAACTTGTTATAGTACAATCATAGATAATGATCTTGTAATAAAAAAATACATTAAAACCAAATATCTTGATTGATACATCAAGCAGTTTATATGTATTTAAGTTCTGAGAGTGCTCCACTAAAAAATAGAAATATACATGGCTTTTTTCTAATGTTGTTGCTGCTATTACTAAATTAAGTAATTTATTTATGAGGACATGAATCATAACAGACCAACTGCGTCAGATACGTAGACATATATCATATATAGCAATGTTCAGTATGATGTTGTTTATAAAGATGATGTAAGTGGTATTTGATAGGATGTTGTATGGAGCAAGGTTCGAGAACTCGGTTTCGTTCTCGGTTTCGGTCATTGGAAATTTTGCTAGTTTCGGACGATTTCGAAAATTTCGGAAGTTTCGGTTTTGGTCCTGATTTCGATTTTTAATGGTTTGTTAAGGGAAATGTAATAATTATCTTTGTCGATAAATATAAAATATAGTCTATAAGAAAATAAAATGCAACATTGTAAATTTATTATATTTAAAAATTAATTCTTGGAGCTGCATATAACTTTATTACATTTAAAAGTTTTACAACAAAAGTTTAAGTTCAATCCAGTATCACTTAACCAAATTATATAATTTGGTTACCACTTAAACAAAAGCTACACACAACACCGTACTGAACTAAATAATATAATTTCAGCCCAACAGTATAATAACAACCCATTTAATAACAGCCCACTGTAAAAAGCAACACAACCCAATATCACTTAACAACCCATACAACTTCAGCCACAGACTTCCATTCGTGCAGTCATCTTGAACAGCTAGGGCAAAAAAAAAAAACAACGCTGCTAAAGAAAAGAAAAACGCGCAGTTATTTTACTGTCGACTCGACTTTCGACTCCCGCCAAAGCTAGGGTTTTCGATATTTTACCGTCGACTCGACTTTCGGCTCCCACCAAAGCTAGGGTTTTCGACCCTCGATTTTCGACCAAAGCAGCTCAGGTAATTTGAATTTGGATCTTCAATCTGTTTTGCTTTAATTTACGCTTTATTTTGATTGTTAATTTGATTTCGTTTTTTTATTTACATAGTTACCGAAACCGATTTTTTGGGTCGATTTCGGATCGTCGACCAGCGGCACCGGTACGGTACCACCGAAATTTCGGGGTACCGTCCGGTACCTCAAACCATGGTATGGAGTTGTATTATGGAAAATGCATCACACTAAGAGTCCATACTTAGCCCCAAAAAAACAATATGTTTAGCTCTCGAAGTTGTCAAGTATGATGTTGCTCTAACTTTTTATTGTATGAGTGATTACTTAACAACAATTTAACTTCTGACCTATTCGATTTTACCCTTTATTCATTTCATCGTAATGCAATGGAAGATTATATTCAAATCGTAGTGATCAAAACTATTATCAACAGGTGAAAACCACATGTAGGTGGATTTCTATCCCTTGGTGTGATAAATCATAAGCGGCAATGAGAAGAGAAAAAAAATGGTATTGAATATTACTGAAGTAGTACAACTGCAAATAATGTGTTAGTCTAATGGCCAAGATAATGAAAACTATTTTGTGCACCTGCTACACAGTAAATCTAACAATTGTCACCTCAACAATGATAATGTATGTATGATATTGTTTGTACGTTGCCAAAGAAAGCGATTAGATAGATTGAACCTGTCATGGTGTTGTGGCGAGTATTTGTCTAACATCTGCTCTCTTTTTATCAAGACCATATAGCTTAGTTCTGAAATAAAATAAAGCATGATGCATTAAATTATTAGTTATTGATTGTTAAATTTGGTAAACCAAATTATGCTCACATTTCCTGTTTGATACTTAAAAGGTACTGTATTTGTTTTCAACTACATGTGTGTGCTACTAGCGAATAGTTTAATTTGTTCGTAGAGGTATTTCATTGGTATGCATCATTTTTTTGTATAATATCAAGGCTAGAATTACTGAAAAAAGATTTAAAAAATCAAAAACTTAATTTCCTTTTGTTTTTACCATTGCATACACAGCCAAACCACTGATAATCCAACGTGGTTAGCGGTTACCATTGTGAAATATTTGAAAAGTGTCTGGGAATAAAATCATGCTAATGAATTTGTTTATTTTGTTGTAAAACAATAAACATGATGTATATTTCAAATCTTTGCTAGAAATTACAGTTAATGCATAATATACTTAAATATAAGTCTAAATAAATTGCACTGAGTTGCCAACCATACTAAGTATCCAATGTTAACTTGTTAACCCAAAAAATGAATCGACATCCTTGATCGAGTGTGAAAGCACCAGTGCAAATAATCAGCAGTGCAAATCTTAGATAAACAACAAATAAAAAGTAGAAGTAAGAAAATAGACAATTTTTATAGTGGTTCGGCCGACTCTGTTCCATGTCCACTTTAATGGATCTTTATTATGATTATACTAGTTGAATCTCTCTGGATATTAACTAGCTAATTCTTAGATCTAAGTCACAAATACAAGGGTTGACGGGAGAATCACCCCTTGATGACTGTTGTGAGGGAGAAGAAAGTTGAGAAAGTGAAGGAATTCCAGTAGAGTAATGGTGGTTCTCTCCCTGAAAATGATCTATCTGTAGTTGCAGGTAGACGAGTATTTATAGGGGAATTCAGTGAGCATTGGGCCAAAAGTTCAGTTGTTATGCCAAGTCATCACTGAAAATCTCAGATCAATCTGAGTCATTGCTATGGATCGCTGGCTATACACTGGCTATACATAGAGAATGGATTGCTGGTTATCCATCAACTTAGCATATTTTTCTACCAGAAGCCTTTACTTAGTACTACGAAGGAGCTCGGAAAGTTTGAGGATGATCCAACCTATCTTGATGGATCGCTAGCTATCCATAGAGGATGGATCACTAGCTATCCATCCACTTAACATACTTTTGAGTGATCTTAGTTTGGTTGTCTTTCCATCTTCCTTTTAAATGCTCTGTCCAAACATCAAGTTGTTTGTAGTTCGTTTGATCATCCGGCTTCATGGGTCATCTGGTCTAGAAGAATCGTTCATAACTCACTCAATATTTAACTAAATCACATGAAACTTCACACATGCAATGTAGATGAGTAGAAGAGCCTCCCCTATGGATCATAGGTCATGAGGCCGACTCCTCATGGGTCGGACCTGATGAATCAAACTGGCCCAATTCAAAGAAGAATCATTCATGACTTGTTCAAAACTTAACGAAAACAGACAAAACTTTTCAGGCATTCTCTCTAGGATGTGTGGGACATACCCTATAAATTTTAGGTTGTGGAGCCCAATCTACATGGATCGTTAGCAATCCATCTAGTTATGTCGCTAGCGATCCATCAAACAACCTCTAAATGATTCCATTTTTTCTGTGAACCTTCTTTTATGTCTTCTAAGTATTATCTCAAAATTTCAAGTCAATCCGAGTCCGTATGAGTTCTCTAGATCCATTTTAATTTAGCTGCTTTGATCAAAAAGCGGGTAAACACAAATTATATAGAAAAATTATCCTTTTGTCGTTCCATTTTCATATCCATCTCAATATTCTCTCCTTTCGCATCTCTCTCTTCTCCGATCTAAAAGCCCTAACTATTCTGTTCGATTTAGTGCTGGTGCAGAAACGTTAAAAAGTTAGAAAATGAACTAAAATTGTTATAATTAAAAAAAATAAAATCAAAACCGATAATACCTTTCCACAGCGTTGATGGTTGAGCCATCGACTCTTTACCGAATTCTAGACTTTCTTATGGAGCATCGTCAATAATGCTTCCCGAGAATGATGGGATTTGAATTACAAAAATTACGAATGAGAAAGTTAGAATTAACATGATATAATTGGATTTGATTGCATGATTGATGGAAAATAATAAGAGGATACAAAAGGAGAGCATTTATGAAAAAAAAGGAAAATAGGAAGGCGATGAGTGTTATCAATAGTTGAAAAGAGTGGGTCGGCGGCGAATGATTTGAACGTGGAACAGAAAGTTAAGGTACTGCCACAATAATGAACATAATGTTTAGTGGATGCGGCGGATAAATGTTAAATTTTCTAACTTATATAGAAAAATTATTGCAGTCTCATTTTCATATCTATCTCGATATTCTCTCCTTCCGCATCTCTCAATTCTCCGATCTAAAAGCCCTAACGATTCTGTTCAATTTAGTGTTGGTGCAGAAGCGTTAAAAAGTCAGAAAATGAACTAAAATTGTTATAATTAAAAAAATGAATCAAAACCGACACAGCTTTGATGGTTGAGTCATTGGCTCTTTACCGATTTCTAGGCCTGCTTATGGAGCATCGTCAGCAATGCTTCCCGAGAATGATGGGATTTGAATTACAAAAATTACGAATGGAAAAGTTAGAATTAACATGATAGAATTGGATTTGATTATATAATTGATGATAAGGGGATACAAAAGGAGAGCAATTATGAGAAAAAATAGGAAGGCGATGGGTGTAATCAATAGTCGAAAAGAGTGGGTCGGTGGTGAATGATTTGAACTTGGAATAAGAAGTTAAGGAACTGCCACAATATGGAACATAATAACATAATGTTTAGTGGATGATGCGGATAAATGTTAATTTTTCTAACTTATATAGAAAAATTACCCTTTTGCAGTTCCATTTTCATATTTATCTGGATATTCTCTCCTTCCACATCTCTCTCATCTCCGATCTAAAAGCCCTAACTATTCTGTTTAATTTGTGTTGGTGTAGAAGCGTTAAAAAGTCAGAAAATGAACTAAAGTTGTTATAATTAAAAAAATAAATCAAAACTGATAATACATTTCCACAACTTTGATGGTTGAGTCATCGACTCTTTATCGATTTCTAGGCCTGCTTATGGAGCATCGTCAACGGTCTTTCCGAGAATGATGGGATTTGAATTACAAAAATTACGAATGGGAAAGTTAGAATTAACATGATAGAATTGGATTTGATTGTATAATTGATGGAAAATAATAAGGGGATACAAAAGGAGAGCAATTATGAGAAAAAATAGAAAGGCGATGGGTGTAATCAATAGTTGAAAAGAGTGGGTCAGTGGTGAATGATTTGAACGTGGAACATAAAGTTAAGGAACTGCCACAATATGGAATATAATAACATAATGTTTATTGAATGCGGCGGATAAATGTTAACCATTTGATACATTTATCTTTTAATCTTAACCTTTGTCTGTCTTTTAAGTTTGTCCTGGTCAGCAAAACCAAGGAATTTTTTATATAGATTTATGAAAATAAAATGTTGGATATTTTCATAAATTACCTTGTCTAAATCATGTCAAGTGAAACAATTGACATGAGCGATAACACTTTTTATTATGTGAATTGTTGTAATTATCGGAATTAGTTAATTTTCTATATTATTACTTTTTCTATGTTGAAATTATACAGCTGGTAAACGAAAGATGCCATTTCAAAAGCATATGCTTTGTCATTTAAACCCCTTGATTGTCGTTATTCAAAGGACTGAAATTTTGTTTAACCTTCATCTTGATTCATCTAACTATTTTCATCTACTTCAATCAAATAATCACAATTCAGATTAAAACCTTTCCGCTTTATTCTTTAAAATACTCTACTTTCATTTGTGTATTTTTTCCTATGATGTGCATATCTTATCAACAATTTTTACTGCTGCTGCTGCTTGCAACAATTTTATGGTAATAGTAGAAAATGTTGGAAATTTTCATGTTGTCATGTTTGAATTATTTCAAGTGAAACGACTGATATGAATAATGATATTATTTTTTGTTGCATGAATTGCTGCCACTGTTAGAATTAATTAACAACCATTTTTTGATTTTTTTTTCTTGGAACAATACATCTGCGCAGAGATGTCATTTTAAAAGCGCATGCTTCTTTATTTAAAACACTTGATTGTCATTTGTTAGGCAACTAAATATTTATTTTATATTCCTCTTCATCATCATTTATTTTCATTTGAATGTGTTAATTTGATCAAATCATCACAATATAAATTCAATCTCTCCTTTGTATTAAAACACCGTGTGATTTCGTGGTATTTATTGAAAGGGGTGAATAGGAGATACTGATTAAGTACATTGGATTTTCTATTGACCGATGCTACACAGTTGATAAATTTCGAACAAATCAGGGGACTGATGATGCCAATGCCAGTGATACAAACGTAGTGATTTATGTTTCATTTGGCGTGATCTGGCAATGCGTAAATAAGTAAGCCTAGTAGGCTCTAGGGATCTTGTTGTCGGGAAATGGCTGCAAAGAAATCTTGTTGAGTCTGCTTGCTGACACATTTTTATGCAAGTTTTTAAATATTCACACAAATTCTTTAGCAGATGAATAAACTATGCATTTTTTATGGATAATTTTTAACATAAGTTGATGGGTTTCAATCCAAAATGGACCTAATGTGGATGTGAGTTTATAATTAAATAATTTTATTTAGCTAATTGATTGTTTTACTTATATTTAAATTAACTTCTATAATAAATAAATATTACATGTAAACGTTTTATTTAAACAACTTAAAGGAAATCTTTTTGACGAAATAGCCATTATTAAAACTAAAATGACAAAAGACAAAAAAAATGTAATACATGAATACGAGAAAAATTACTTCTTATGTTAAGAAATACCAATTTGTTTAATGTACATAAATGTTGCATAACTACAAATGCATGAGTGTTATTTTGATATTGCGAGGATGGATACATCTATGCATCCTTGATAAAAACATAAACGAGTTTGATAAAAACATACATGTAATACATTGTAATATAAAATGATTATAATGTCACATGCTATTGACCAAACATCTTTGATATTTCAATGTGAAACTATTTCCCATTGGAACCTTAAATCCACGTGAGACGTCTCCAATAATCTCACTTTTTTTTTTCCATCACATCATGAATTTGGTCTTCTGTATTTTTTTTCCTTGTGCACTCTAGTCATCAGGAAATCCCAATAATGCATACCACGGTAGCCTCATCTTGAGCTTGAAGTTTGAACTTAGGTCCAGTAAGCTATCACATTTTTTTATCTTCTTTAGATGCTCGTGCACTTCTTTCCATCAAACCTTAATCGATTATACCACATTTAATATCTTTATTCCATGTCAATACATATTAGGTCCATTCGTACTTCTTTGGAGAAAAACGCAAATTGACATAAATACCAAGGTTCAAAATTCTGTTTTCCATTTCGTTCACTGGTAATTTTCGAAATTTTGATTGTGATTTGAGAATTTCTGAATTTTCACTTTAATTCTGGTTTGCTAATTCCAGTAATTTTTCCCATATAAATACGAAAAACATATAACATACAACAATTTTTTTGTCAGAAATTATTTTTTTGACCATCATATGAATATACCCTAGTATCAATGCATTTTTTCTTACAAATAATTTGATTTGCGTACAAATTAAACAAAAATAAATATTTACAAATTTTATATGGATACTTGTGCACAGTTATTTTATGATAAACTTAGCCAATTTCACACACACGTTATTACACACATATATAAAATAGTAATAATAATAATAAATTATTATTATCTTATGCAGTATGTTAATTATTGTTAACTTTAAACTCCAATGGTTACAAATTCAAACCTTGACTATTATGAAGTTATTAATAACCCGATCTCGGGTAGCAGCAAGATAAAATTTTCCTTCTTTTTTTGCATTTGAGTGTGGAGTTGGGTTTTTTTTTAAGAAATTGCATCCTGGTTAATGTGGGAACCGGACGAAAGTGGCCGGAATTCCCGCTTGCTTGGTAGAATCTTGAACCTTGATATATGTATCCACACAAACAATTAAAATAATAATGATTTAATAGTAAATTTCACCAACTTCATTTATATTAAATGCTACAAGCCACAGATTACATCTGATGTAAACTCGTCTCTGAAGCTTCGTTTTTCGTTGCAACTTTTTGCGTGATGTAAGCTTACAAGCGTTTATGAACAATGCGTTAGTTATATAAATTAGTAATGGAAAAAAAGTTTGAGCACTACTATTGTTGAAATTGTAGTTTATATTAAACATGCTTGGAGTTGAGAAGTTTTTTATAGTCAACATGAGAGGTAGACCCAAAATGACTTGAATTTCAGTGGAACCCCGATCTGTGAAAAAGTCCATCATGGGAAGCTTTGGGTTGCTAAAGCCATGGTTTACACTGTAGCTTTTTATATATCTAAAAGACTTAATACTAAGAACAAGAAAATGCATGAGCACCACTCTTGCTGCTCCTTGTACCTTGTACCTTGTCTCCTATGGTAGGCAATCATATGATTTGAAATAGGATTATTTTTATACTGGTGACGTTGGTCTCTCATTATTTATTGTTTCCAAAATCAAGCGACACAAATTGATGAGCTTTTATATCCATCAGCTATTAGTTGATGTAGTAACTCTACTGGAGTTCAGTAACTGAAATTACTATATATGAGTTAGCATATGGAATAGATTGAAATTAGCTTGAGTACCCCTAAAACAATTTTGAAAGTATTGAAATATAATAACCCATCCCTCCATCTTCAAAAATTAAGTCTCTTTAACAATCCCCTTTTAATAAATAAGATTTTTGGTTTAAAGCTCTGATTTTTTGTCATAATGTAATCTCAAAAGTGAGAAAAGTGACTTTAAGGATTGATCAGTTATAGCGAGGAAGAAGGAAAAAGGTCGTTTCCAAGATTTAGCTAATAAGAATGTATATTGTTAATTCAGTGACAACAGATATTTATGGTACAAAATGCTGAATTTGAATCTGATACAAAGATTTGATATCCATGACAGTTTATCTTTGTTATATTGATAGTAGAGGGACATTTAAAGCTTGATCCAATTGGTGCTTTGGAGGTATATCTGGGATGTGCTGGTATTTGATAAATTCATGAAATTAGTGATATTAGGTATTAGAATTTTATTAATTTATGAACTACAAAGTTGGTGCTATGTGTTAAAACCGATTTTGTTTTTGAAACTAATGACGATTAGGTTTGTCAAATTTGCGATAAAATCATGTATGGATCAGGCTTAATACAATACTTGGTGAAAATAAAATATTAAATGATTATGGCATTGGAAATTTAATCTCATCTTAAAATGTATGCATGTAGTTTGGTAAGGGAAAAATATAAGAGGGTCTTATAGTGTTCTGGGATTTTGATTATATTTTAGTAGCACATTGACACAAATGATTTGCCACACTTCATTTGTATATGTAAAGTGTATAATCTCCTCACGCTATTTATTCACTTGCATAAAGAAGGATTTTTGGTTATCTGAGTTTTTTTATCTTTGACTTTTATTTATTGCTTATCATTGTTTACAATTTTGTTTTTTGGGGTAATTTTATCAATGATAATTCATACATGCAAATGCCACATAAATGTAATACCGGGGCCACAGTAGTTTCACTGCAAAGCAAAAAAC